>OX336389.2:859601415-864601415 GCA_946902985.2 Meconema thalassinum
TATGAATGGCATATATCTAAATATTTGTCAATTTACTAAGCAGAAAGGTAAACAGTTTTTTTACATTTATTTCTCAAAAAACATACTGTGGAATTCACAGCTTTACCTCACAAGGCTGAGTGCACCCCGTTCCAGCCCTCAGACTAGAATTAAAATTTCTTGGCAGAGCAGGGATTCAAATTCGGATCTCCGGGGCGGCAGCGAAGAAAGCTACCCACTACACCACGAGTTAGTGAAAAATGAAAATCCACAGCCTGCTTCCAGTCTCCGACCGGGTCAGGAATGGAATGAATGAAGCCCCCATCTAGCGGCGAGGATATGAACTGTGCCGGCTGCCGAGGCCTGACGCACTCCTCTGGGGCAATGATTAAATGCATGACAGATGAAATGAAATGATAGTGGAGAGTGTTGCTGGAATGAAATTTTGACAGGGAAAACCGGAGTACCCGGAGAAAACCTGTCTGCCTCCGTTCTGTCCAGCACAGATCTCACATGGAGTTACCGGGATTTGAACCACGGACCCAGCGGTGAGAGGCCGGCGTGCTGCCGCCTGAGCCACGGAGGCTTACTACTACACCACGAGTTAGTATAATTTCAATTTTAATATTGTTTATAACTTAGCCGATAAGTTGAGATTAGGGTACAACCAAATTTACAATTATTTTATGGTCTTACCAAAGCAGC
This sequence comes from Meconema thalassinum, assembly GCA_946902985.2. Classification (NCBI taxonomy): domain Eukaryota; kingdom Metazoa; phylum Arthropoda; class Insecta; order Orthoptera; family Tettigoniidae; genus Meconema; species Meconema thalassinum. Next base: position 859,602,100 of record OX336389.2, read on the forward strand.
ACTTTCTTAATTTTCATTTATGTAGACGCGTATCTCAGCTCCATTACTGACGCGTTTCTTGCACCGTGAATTGAAATATCTGTTCTTCCTGCATCCAGAAGCAACGAGATGGTATTTCTTGGGCTCTGAGGCATGGGTTTCCAACACTCCTGACAATGACTGGCCCATAGGTGTGTCACAGTCGACTTTCATATCATTGCAAAAATATAGTAGTTGCACCATTTGCGACATAATTATAGCTCAAATCTCCTTATAAATAAAAGTTAACCAAAGGACTAATAAATATAAAAATTAAAACTGTTTACAATTACCGTATATGAAATAAAACCATCAATCAAGATGTAATACATTAATAATAATATGATAAATGATAAATGAATAATTACTATAAATATAACAGCTTAGGAATCGAAACACTTCACAAGGTCACATTCAAGGTGGCGCAGAGAGGGCGTTGTTCGAGAAATATTTTCTCCCGAACGTTCCGTAGGTCAACATATTGATGCTCGCCAGAGTCGTGGCGTTGATGAAGTTGACGTAGGACGGAATATTAAAATTCAATGGTATCACGTTTAGCTTGGGCTCGCTCATATGACAGAGTCCTGAAGATCCTGCGAATACCTGGTTTCACTAGGTGATCCCCAGGGGCGGCGCGAGATATAAGCGAACTACGCGGCCGCGGGTGGCGCCGTGAGAAGGGGGGCGCCGCGGCGCGCCGAAATATCAAGTTAGGGGCGCCCGGAGCTAGTTTGTAATGTTGTAAACATTACGAATTCTAATTTTTACAACATTAACAAACTGTAATGTTTACATTATAAACAATGTAACCAGATAACATAACCATTCTGTTTATGTTTCGTCTTTTCAGTTTTACTTTACTATTTCACTAACAAACAAAACGAAATAATATTTTAAATATTCAGCATAACCATTTTAAAGAGTCGCCGCTTTACGGGTGATGTTGCTTATGAAACAAACTTAGAACTATACTCTGATTTACAAAAGATGCTCGGTGAAAGCTGTCATTCGCTCGATGGGTGAGGTGAGGATCGGAGACGAGAGGGGTAACGGTCTCAATGGCAACAGTGAGCAATGTTGCAATGTATGCCGACACAGCAGTAAGCACAGGGTTTGACTCAGTGTGTCTTCACTCGTCACGGTCATTAGACCGCCAGTATTTGCGTCTTCCTGCAAGCCTCTTGGAATGCTATGAGTTATGATCTGCCTCAGTGGCAACGCAGCATTTCCCCACGTGCTTGCTTTGACAACTGTCAGCGAGCTTTATTGGTAATTCAGAGTATATTACGGAGTGCCTGGAGCCAGTCACGAACACCCCTTCCACTAATGACTTCAACTCGTCCGCGTGACTCATACGTCTCTTGTCTTTATCCGCTCAGTATTGCCAGCTAGCTGACAGCCTTCACTCATCGTTGTAGATTGTAGTGTGTTGATGTGTTGACGTAAGCTGCACTGTGTTATTGCCCCTTCTTACATGAGGAGATGATTTTTTAGACACACGAAATGTCCAGTAATAAAAAGCCATCAGGTGCATTTCACCGTAAAAGACAGTTGCAGCCAGAGATGGGCAAAATACTCCCAAAATGTATTTTCGATACAAAATACTTACAAAAATGTATTTTAGATACAAAATACACTTATAAAATTCCTGAAAATACAAAATACAAAATAGTATTTTAAAATACAATTCGAAATACAAAATACTTTTTGTGAAATATGCTTCTCTTCCATTCAAACTTTTCAAAATAACATTATTATTGCCGTATTATTATTATATTATTATTATTATTATTATTATTATTATTATTATTATTATCAGTGATCTAGACGGGTGCGTGCATTAACGTGCAAGGCCAACGGGTTCAAATCCCACCGTCAGCCTCCATGAAATGGTACTTCCTGATAGTCCTTGGTCGCTTTCTTCCCAACCCTTGCCCTATTGTCTTGTCGTTTCCCATCCAGCTCTGTGTTGAGGAGGGCGTCAAGAGGGTCATCCAGCCGTGAAAACCACTGCCACATAGAAATTTACCTCACTTTGTCCCTGAACCCACAAAATGGGATATATATACGGTATAGAAATTGTTATTATTATTATTATTATTATCGTATGGCCTAAGCTACCTCGTGGAGATCTTTCGAACTGGTACGGTCATCCGACTTCATCGGGCATGAATCAAACTACCATTAATCCACCAGAGTGGTACAATACTGTATGTCTACCCCTTATTATTCCCGTTTTCCAACGGGGTCGGGGATGAGATGCGATGGAAGTCTTTGTGGCGATGGTTTTTACGGCCGGATGCCCTTCCTGACGCCAACCACATGAGAGGAGTTAATGAGAGATGAAATGAATGATGGTGAATGAAACTGGGCAAGGATGTGGAAGGAAGCGGCCGTGGCCTGTCAGAAGGTACCGTCCCAGCATTTGCCAGGTGTTGAAAATGGGAAACCACGGAAAACCATTTCAAGGACGACCGACGGTGGGTCTCGAATCCACGCGTCTACCGAATCAGCAGAGAGCTTGGCCCCATGACCTAATGCTGTGCGTTAGCCAGCGTAGCCACTACTGTCGGTTCCAGAGTGGTACAATACTATTTTGTATAAATGTGAGGCTTTCCTTTTATATACGGTATGTTGATTAATTAAGTGGCTTTGCGACATCGTGGTCACGTAGCCCGTGTGCTTGGGTGTGTGTGGAATTTGTCTGATAACCTGTGTTACTGCAATGGCTATATTAGTGTGTGTATTTGTAATTCAGATGCCATCACGGCATTCACCTGGGGTATTAGTGGGAAACCACGGAAAATCACTTCCAGGATGGCTGAGATGGGATTGGAACCCGCCTCTCCTCAGTTTTGCCTCACGAGGCTGATTATATCCCGTTCCAGCCCTCAAACCAGAATTAAATTCCTTGCCAGAGTCGGGAATCGAACTGGTCCTCTGTGGTGACAGTCAAGAGCGCTAGCCACTACGCAACAAGGCGGACTTATATATATATATATATATATATAATGTATACGTTGTATAATGTATATGTTTACACTGGCTGAAACTATTGAGAGAACGCTATCTTTCATAGATTATCTAACAAAGACTACTGACAACCGCAAGACGTGGAATGACATTTTGTGGAAGCTTTGTGGTTCCACTTAGCGTCCAACACCAATACTCTCTGTTGTTCAGCTGTTGACTTCGTATAATCTGTCACTGAATACTCTGCACCAGTGTGGATAAAGAGTTAGTTGTTGTTGCGATATTGTGTTCATGTAGCCCCGTGTACTTGGGCGTGTGGGGAATTTGTCTGATGAATTGTGTTATTGTGATAGCTATATTAGTGTGTGTAGCCTATTTGTATTTCAGATGAAGATTGGGAAGGAGGCGGCCATGCCATTAATTTAGGTACCATCCCGGCATTTTGTTGCGTCAGACCAGAATTATATTTTTGACAGATTCGGGAATCGAAACCGGACTTCTGGAGTAACAGCCAAGAATGCTTGCCACTGCACCACTACGTAGTCGGATAAATAGCTCTCGTGCCAAGATAATAATGTACGGCTTAATAACTTAAGCCCGGAAGTTCATGCAAAATCATATTTTTACATATTTATGCATATTTTGGTTATTTTGGCACAATGGATCATATTTCTCTCCTTTGCCTGTTTAAGTGCATATCTATGCTGGAGAATGGGTTTATTCTAATTCCTATTGTTTTGAAGCGCTGTTTGTCACTTCATGTTCAGTCCTATATTTCTATTCGGCCTCCAAGAGTCTCATGGTTGGTTAGTCAAACCTGAACTTTTCCTTGTTAATGATAAAGTTGCTTTCACCTCCCTTAAATCACCCCGAGTATTTGTATCATCTGATAATTAGTAGTTTGCACTGCCTGTAAGGAAAACCCGGATTCTCCGACAACTGAAATACCTTCGTTCCTTTCGCTTTATTACCAGTTCACAATAGGGGTTCAGCTTATGAATGACCAGGAATTTCCACAAATATTACCTGGACCTATTATCTCAAATTCCTTAATTCCAACCTTCAGTGAAATACCAAGCTGTCTACTGTCAACCACAGCAAGCAAGGAGTTATGACTCCAATAAAAGCTAACGTCGTTGTTAAGTTGCGAAATTTTGTGAAAACATTTGGAAGTGAATTATTTTCTACGGACGATAGTGTCCTTTATTGTACAATTTGTGAGACAAATGTAGGGAGTTTCTAGAAATTTTTCAGTGGCTCAACATTTGGAAACCGCCAAACATAAGCGAAATGTCTTTAGAAAAAACCACATCAATTCAGCCCTTGTTAGTGAGAAGAAATTTCAGGAGACTATCACAGGATAATACTGAAATTATTTTAATACCTAGTACGTTCCAGTCCCTTTTGCAAGTTAATATCAATTATTTTTATTCTGCATCCACTATGTAAATATTGTAAAATTATTTTCAATTTTTAAATCAATGGCTATTATAATTGTATACGAGTTATACTTCAAAATTAATATAATAAATTAGTTATTGATGGTCAACACTGCTTGAGGATCCATAAAATAATATTTCCTACGATTTAGGTTTCTTAGTTGAGATATAAAAACAAGATGTTCAGTAAAGAACATATAGCCTACTTTCTCCTAAATGCATGGGTATTGTTATAACTCTTTGGCCTTTTCAAGGAGTATAATTGAATGTTGGTTGTAGTAGCTTGTTGAAATACAACGTGCTATACGGATATTATACATGAATATGAGGTGCCCTTTGCAAGTGCTACCTCTGTAAAAAAATCCATTCAATTCGGTTTCACCGTGTGTGAATTGATATGGGGAATCGATTTGCACACATACATGGCCGCTATCTGCAAACTATTGGGCTGATTTTTCTGTAGTTCAGTCAAAAGATGCTTCCCACAAAAAGGTTTGTTGTTGCAAAATTTGGTAGAGATCAAATGATTAGGTTGGTCGTAGCCTAATTTGATTTAAGATTTTAACATTTGGATGGCCGCCAATCCGTTTCCGTCAAGATGGCGGCGATATAAAACATAACACTGAGGTGCCCTTTGCTAGTGCTACCTCTGTACCAAATTTTGTTCAATTCGGTTTCACCGTGTTTGAAAAGATAGGGGGAATTTATCTGCACACATACATGGCCGCCATCTGTAAACTATTGGGCTGATGACCTTGTAGTTTAGTCAAAAGACGCTCACCGTATGAATATATGTTGTGGCAAAATTTGGTAGAGATCGGCTGATTAGGTTAGTCTTAATTTGATTTAAGCTTTGAACATTTGGGAGGCCGCCATTACGTTTCCGTCAAGATGGCGGCAATATAAAACATGACACTTATGTGCCATTTGCTAGTGCTACCTCTGTACCAAATTTCGTTCAATTCGGTTTCACCGTGTTTGAAAAGATAGGGGGAATCGATTTGCACACATACATGGCCGCCATCCGCAAAGTTTTGAGTTGATGACCTTGTAGTTTGGTCAGAAGATTCTCCATACAGAAAGATATAACGTTGCAACATTTGGTAGAGATCTGATGATTAAGTTGGTCGTAATTTGATTGAAGCTTTTAACATTTGGGTGGCCGCCATTACGTTTTCGTCAAGATGGCGGCGATATAAAACATGACAATGAGGTGTCCTTTGCTAGTGCTACCTCTGTACCAAATTTCGTTCAATTCGGTTTTACCGTGTTTGAATTGATAGGGGGAATCGATTTGCACACATACATGGCCGCCATCTGCAAACTATTGGGCTGATGACCTTGCGGTTTAATCAAAAGACGTCCGCCATATAAATATATGTTTTTGCAAAATTTGGTAGAGATCGGATGATTGGGTTAGTCGTAATTTGATTTAAGCTTTGAACATTTGGGTGGCCGCCATTGGGTTTCCGTCAAGATGGCGGCGATATAAAACATGACACTGAGGTGCCCTTTGCTAGTTCTACCTCTGTACCAAATTTTGTTCAATTCGGTTTCACCGTGTTCGAATTGATATGGATTCAGAGTACACACACTCTCTCACACACACACACACACACACACACAGACACACACAGACACACACACACAGACACACAATTTTTAGCCCTGTGTAGATTTCATAAGTCTACTTTCATTTTTTTGCAAAAATCGAAAGTAGGCTAAAAAAAAAGGAGTAGTTATATGTCCGTCTGTTTATAGCGCTGTGAGGCAAACAGTGAGGCATTTCATTCAGACTACTCTCTGAAATCCTAAAATGGTGACGTAAGAAATCAGGACCACTGGACACTACAGTCAATTGACCCCACATGTTTAATTTGTACATTCGGTTATAAATTCTCCGTAATACCGTAAGTTTACCGGTATGCCACAAAAAAAAAAAAAAAGAATAAAGTTGGGTCATTTATAATTATTACCACCAACCAACAACGGTAGCTGGTGCCCAGATATCTGTGCTCTCGGTAGACGTGGATTCGCCGGCCGTTCGTGAAATAGTTTTCCGTGGTTTCCCATTTTCAACTACAGACAAATGCTGCGACGGCACCTTCGAATGTGCCACGGCCGCTCCCTTCCAAGTCCATGCATAGTTTCATTCACCTTCATTCATATCACCTCTCATTAGCTCCTCTCATGAGGTTGGCGACAGGACTGTATAAACTATCCACCATAAGGACGCGAAAAAATGTATTATCTCATTTCCGTCCCAGTTGAAACGGGAATAATACGCATTATAGTTATTATTACCGTATTATTATTATCATCTAACACTACCGACAGCGGTAGCTACACTCACTAACGCACAGCGCTAGGCAATGTGGCCATACTCCATGCGAACTTCGTAGACGTGGGTTTGAACCCCACCGTCAGCCGTCCTTGAAATGGTTTACCGTGGTTTCCCCACTTTCAACTCTAGGCAAATGCTGGGACGGTACCTTCTGACAGGCCACGGCCGCTTCCTTCCACATCCTTGCCCAGCTTCATTCATCTAGATCTCTCATTAACTCCTCTCATGTTGGTGTCAGGAAGGGCATCAAGTCGTAAAAATATCCGCCACATAGCGTTTCATCGCATCTCATCCCCGATCCCGTTAAATCGGTAAACGTAAGGGGTAGACATACATACATCATCCTTAACGTAGAGGGCGTGGTGGAGCAGCGGTCAGGCTGTTGGGCTCTCACCACGGCGGAGTGGGTTCGATTCCCGGTCTATGCATGTGAAATGCCATGTCCAGTGACTCGGATTCCAAATACATCGGGCTGATGATCAAGATTTACTAACAACAACCACCATATTTATTTTCGTCTGCCTCGTGGTGCAGTGGCTAGGAAACCTGCGAAGAGCGGAAGTGGTTCTCCTCTTTTACTTCAGGGAAATGCCGGGATGGTTCCTAACTTAAGACCACGGCTGTCTCCTTCCCCAAATTAAATATAAATACACTACGGCACTAATACGACATTGACCCTCAATAACACGGTTATGAATGCTATATATATACACACCCAAGTACACGGGACTAAATGATCACGTTGTACTAGCCCGTCAAATGAAAGAACAGCAACTTATTTCCCAATTCAAAATTTTATACAACTGTTACACTACTCTTACGGAAGACAATTGCCGCATTTTGTACAGCCCTTATGTGAGCATTTCCAGGAATTTTCGAACAATACTAATTAACAGGTTCAGACAAACTCTTGCATTTGGGAATTTCATACTACGTAGCTTGAGGCTACTGCTTGTGGAAAGGTTTCCAAGATTAACCACACTGATAACAGAACATCCGGGAGACATTCTTCCGACATTTTGTTCTAAATGCATCCTAAATAAATAGCATTGTACATGGTCTTACTAGGTTGCTTTATTGCTGGCAAAGTTGTATTGATCTCAAACTTCATGTCTACCAATTGACTTAAATTATGAAAAGAGAAGATAATGGAAGATAAAACTGAAAATTACCTAATGCAGTGATTGTATTTTGATTGTATGTTATGTATTTCGAAAATACAAAATATTCATGAAAAGTATTTTCGATACAGATACAAAATACATGTTCAAAAATGTATTTTCGATACAAAATACAAGATACAAAAGTATCGAAAATACGTATTTCAAATACATGTATTTTCGATACTGCCCAAATCTGGTTGCAGCATTCTAAAGAAGATGAGAAGCAATCTAAAGCGCTGAAAAGATTTTTTGCGCCTTCAGCTTCATCATGTGCAAAAATGATCGACGAAACAACTAAGTTAACTGAATCCGTTCATAACGATGAGGATGATGACAAGTTACCAATATCAGAGCTGCCTGGACCATCAATGAGTGAAGAATCCCTCAAAAAGTAAGTGTAAATGTAAATAATTTTAAGTTATATTTTTTTGCTAATGATTCTAAATGCCTAAATTAATTTAATAGAAATTGATGAGCATTTGTATAAACAATTTACCCTTATAACGTAAATTATAATAATATTATTGATTTAATAGCATTACTTTACTGAATACTGTCGTAATTTATTTAAAGTATAATAGCACTAATCCTTAAGTAGTATTAATTTATACTTAAGTTGTATATTTAGAAAATAAATTTAGGAATTGATGGTAGCTTTAGAAGATATATTGGTGCTTAAGTATACTTGGCCAACAGCTATTTTTAATGCAGGATGAGGATCTGACACTGACTACAGGAACACCATTGGCACTACCAATTGGCTATGACATAACCGGGACCGAAGGTGTTGACGAGGATTCATCAGAACTTACAGACCTGGCGTCTACTAGTCAACAAGCCATTGAAACTGAAACTGTAAGTTTATGTTGATACAATGTTGTTGTTTGAGTCTTCAGTCTTTTGACTGGTTTGATGCAGCAGTCCATTCCTCCCTGTCTTGAGCTAATCGTTTCATCTCTACATAGCTACCACACCCTACATCCGAAGCAATCTGTTTAACATATTCTAACCTTGGTCTACCCCTACAGTTCTTGTCCTCAACCCTTCCTTCCATAACTAAGCTTGCTATTCCTGGGTGTCTTAGTATGTGTCCTACTAACCTATCTCTTCTCTTCATTAGCAGTCGCCAGAATCATCTCTCCTCTCCCACTCGTCTTAATACCTTTTCGTTTGTCACTTTATCTACCCATCTGATCTTCATCATTCTCCTGTAACACCACATTTCAAATGCTGCAATTCTCCTCTTTTCTGCTGCACCAATAGTCCAAGTTTCACTTCCATAGAGCGCCACGCTCCAGACAAAGGCTTTCAAAAATGACTTCCTAATACCTAAATCTATATTCGATGTCAACAGATTCCTTTTTTGTAGAAAGGCTTTCCTTGCCTGAGCCAACCTACTTTTTATATCCTCTTTGCTTCGTCCATCACTGGCTATTTTGCTTCCTAAGTAACAGACGTCTCCTACTTCCTTCAGCTTTTCACCTGCCAATTTGCTGTCCATAGAGGTTTCTGATTTATTTCGGCTGCATTCCAGTATTTTTGTTTTACATTTATTAATTTTCATCATGTATTCATTCCGTAAGACGGAGTCCATACCATTCAAAAACTAATTCAAATCCTCAGGCGTGTCGGCCAAGATGACGATGTCATCAGCAAATCTCAGAGTTAAAATTATTTCTCCTTGAATCTTCACTCCCACTTTAAATTTTTCTCCAATTTCCTTCATTGCTTGTTCAATGTAAAGATTGAAAAGTATGGGTGATAAGTTGCAGCCTTGCCTTACACCTTTCTGAATACCAGCTTCTCTCTCATGTCCTTCAGCTCGAATGACTGCTGTCTGGTTTCTGTATAGATTGTAGATCACCCTCCTACCCCTGTACTTTATTCCAATAGATTTCAAAATGTCAAACAATTTAGTCCAATCAACGTTATCAAAAGCCTTTTCTAAGTCTACAAATTCCATGAACGTTCTCTTATTTTTCCTTATTCTACCTTCCAAAATCAGCCTAAGACTTAGTACAGCTTCCCTTGTTCCTACATTTCTCCTGAAACCAAACTGGTCTTCACCGAACTCCGTTTCTATCTGGCTTTCCATCCTCTTGAAAAATTATTCTAGACAGGATTTTTGAAGCATGAGTAATCAAGCTGATTGTACGGTAATCTTCACATCTGTCAGCTCCCACTTTCTTTGGTATAGGGATAATAACATTCTTCTTGAAATCAGGAGGTACCTCACCTGTCTCATAAATCCTACACACCAAGTGAAATAACCTGATCAGACCTTCATCTCCGATGCAGCGAAGCAACTCAATCGGTATATCATCTATGCCTGGTGCTTTGTTCCTGCTTAAGTCCTCCAATGCTCTGTCAAATTCTGATATCAATATTTGATCTCCTTTTGCATCCTCAACAATTTCCTCCTCCCTTTCCATTACATGATTCTCAATCTCCTTTCCCTTATACAAACACCCTATGTAAGCTTTCCATCTCTCAACCTTTTCTTCCCTATCTGTTAGAGGCTTTCCATTTGTGTCTTTAATATTACAGCACTTAGTCTTCTTTTCCCCAAAAGTATTCTTAATCCTTCGATAAGCTGTGTCTACTTTTCCTAATTTCAGACAATTTTCTATACCTGCACATTTCTCTTTCAACCATTCTTCTTTCGCTTCCTTGCACTTCTTGCTAACCTTATTTCTCAGACGTCTGTATTCTGCTTTCCCCTTTTCATCTCTTACATTCTTGTGTTTCCGCCTTTCATCCATCAATTCTAGTATATCCTGAGTGATCCACGGTTTTTTACCTATTCTTTCTTTCCTACCAATGTTTTCTTCTGCGGATTTTGTTATTTCATTCTTCGAAAGTGCCCATTCGTCTGCAATTGTTTAGGGTTTTTCATTAGTCCTTCCTTTATACTCTTCTTGAATCTTTCGGTTACATCCTTCACTTTCAGTCTGTCTATTGCCCATCTTTTTGACTTTTCTTCAGTTTCTTCAACTTTAATCTGCATTTCATAACAACCAGATTGTGGTCAGAGTTTATGTCAGCACCAGGATATGTTTTGTAATCCAAAATCTGGTTTCGAAACCTCTGCTTGACCATAATGAAGTCGATTTGGTAACGCCCTGTATCTCCTGGTCTCATCCATGTGTATATTCTTCTATTGTGATTATTGAATAAGGTGTTAGCTATGACCAACTCATGCTCGGTGCAGAATTCCATCAGCCTGCTTCCTCGATCATTCCTTTCACCTAATCCGAAATCTCCTACTATCTTCCCTTCACTCCCTTTTCCTACCATAGCATTCCAATCTCCCATTACTGTAAAATTCTCATCACCCTTGATATATCACAGAATTTCACCTATTTCTTCGTAGACCTTTTCAACATCTTCATCATCAGCTTGACTGGTAGGCATATAGACTTGTACCACTGTGGTGCACGTAGGTTTAGTATTGATTTTTGCTACAATAATACGTTCACTATATTGCTCATAATATTCCACCCGCTGTCCAAGTTTCCTACTCAATATGAGACCAACCCCTGCTTGGCCATTGTTTGATTTAGTGCTAATGACCCTATAGTCACCTGACCAAAAGTCCTGTTCTTCCAGCCAGCGCATTTCACTAATCCCAACCAAATCCAACCTCAACCTATCCATTTCCCTTTCTAAGTTTTCTAATCTTCCATCTCCTAGCAGACTTCTAACATTCCACGCTCCGATCCGTAGAATATCAGATTTCCTCTTTGTCACTTCTGTGATGTTAACCCCCTCTCGAGTAGTCCCCACCCGGAGATCCGAACGGGGGACTAGTTTACCTCCGGATTGAAATTTTACAAGGGAGGAGGCCATCATCACATGTAATTATGCATAGAGAGGTGCATATCCTCGGGAATAGCATTACGGCTGTAGTTTCCCGTTGCTTTCAGCCGTGCAGCAGACCGCAGTGTAGCCATTAGTTGGCTTGTATTATCAATATCTTAACCGTCTATAAGACAAGTAAAGAACTGATTTATTCTGAAAGGCTGCTACGCCCTTTCAGAATAAGTAAAGAGCAATTCTACTAACAAAAATAATAATCTTCTACTAACAATTAAAAACCAAAATTTTACTAACGAAAAATTACTTAAGTTCCACCAACAACAAGTACTACAACTAAAACAGTCCGTCACCTGACACACTCACATGCACCCTCACACATCACAGTCTAATGAAACAATGAACTATATCTAATAAACATGCAACTGCCACCAGACACACTCACACACCACAGTCTAATAGATGATGATGATAATTGTTGTACAGAAGATGATAAGCAGACCTGACTACATGGTCATTAGCCCAGATGATGATGATGATAAACAGACCTGACTACATGGTCATTGGCCCACATGATGATAAACAGACCTGACTACAGGGTCATTGGCCCAGATGATGATAAACAGACCTGACAACATGGTCATTAGCCCAGATGATGATGATGATAAACAGACCTGACTACTTGGTCATTGGCCCAGATGATGATAAACATACCTGACTACAGGGTCATTGGCCCAGAAGATGATAAGCAGACCTGACTACATGGTCATTAGCCCAGATGATGATGATGATAAACAGACCTGACTACTTGGTCATTGGCCCAGATGATGATAAACATACCTGACTACTTGGCCATTGGCCCAGATGATGATAAACAGACCTGACTACATGGTCATTGGCCCAGATGATGATAAACAGACCTGACTACATGGTCATTGGCCCAGATGATAATAAACAGACCTGACTACGTGGTCATTGGCCCAGATGATGATAAACAGACCTGACAACATGGTCATTGGCCCAGATGATGATAAACAGACCTGACTACATGGTCATTGGCCCAGATGATGATGATGATAAACAGACCTGACTACTTGGTCATTGGCCCACTTGATGATAAACATACCTGACTACTTGGTCATTGGCCCAGATGATGATAAACAGACCTGACTACATGGTCATTGGCCCAGATGATGATAAACAGACCTGACTACATGGTCATTGGGCCAAATGATGATAAACAGACCTGACTACATGGTCATTTGCCAAGATGATGATGATGATGATAAACAGACCTGACTACTTGGTCGTTGGCTCAGATGATGATAAACATACCTGACTACTTGGTCATTGACCCAGATGATGATAAACAAACCTGACTACTTGGTCATTGGCCCAGATGATAATCCTGAAAAATATTAGATGATATTAATAAATACCTACCATCTCATGTAATTGAACTATTTTGGGTACATTCGTGTTGACCGACTGAAAAGCACCAAACTTTTGTTTACTAAGGCAACACTGAAAAATGGCTTCAAACCCCATAATGACCGGTGGTATGTTAGTGATAAGCCCTTGAAGGAACGTCAACCTCACCACTTTCTCAAGGGGCGCTACTTTTTAAGGGAAAAGCGGCTTCCACAGGCCTAAGCCATATAAATCTGTGGTACGGAGAAACCCACTCTGAACTATTAAAACTAATAAAAATGTAGAATGTTAAATGCGACCTTAAATTAATGTAAAGTAGGCTATTCATCAGTATTCAGTCCTCTTCAAACAAAGCACTTTCCTGTTCTAGATCTTCGTCTATGATGTTCGTGTCCCTGTTATCACATCCTAGGCCTGAGCATATGCTCGAGCAGTTTAGACCACTCTTTCCGCACTCGCAATTACGGACGCATTCGTCTTTGCAAGCGCACACTATGAGGGAAAGTAATTCCTGGGGAGCTGCAGGACGTGCTATAGTAATTTATTGGTCTCGGGTGTTCGCCAATCTTCTTCCACCCCCACTCGAGCGGATTATTCTTCTCATTAAGCCACTGCTGCACCTGATGGTAGGTTCTATATGAATGCTGCCTGGAAGCTGCCGAAATGGGGGGAAGTGCAGCCAACTTGAACAATGATTGTATAGGCTGCTTTGCAATAGCCTGCAAGTAACACTGGTAGTGGGTTTGTAATGTTAGCACTAATTTTTGTCATTCACTTCCAGTGATTGTGAGACACCCGGTGATTGAACTCTGTTCAATCAGGTGCATTCTGGTGGACATCGCATATATATCGGGTCTATTCGCTACTAAACGTGACTGTAGTCTTTGATACTACTTTTTTCAACCCTGCTATGGATGATTTTGTGTACAGGTACCAATTGGAAGTTTTAAATTATACCAGATAATGGAGCGATAGATTTAAAGGTTTATTTTATGGGCTGGGGGCAAGTGATCAACAGCCCCTATGTGATTTATTATATTACTGTTTGATATTATTAATAACTATGGAATACATTTAACTTATTGGGAACTTGGACGGGAAAAGTATCCACCTACCACTTGAGGGAGAGTAGGGGAATTGGTGTGAGATGGTCATTGCTGCTCGATTTCGAATACGCAACAACTTCCGAGTTATTTCCTGGCACTTCTTGACACAAGCATGGATAAGAAGGTTGTGATTTATTCTAAGGCTTTCCGACATCGTAGTCATGTATCCCGTGCACTTGGTTGATGTCTGCAGTAGTGCGCGTGTATTTGTAATCGAGGCTAGAATTTTGTGTAGACAGAAATAATACGTCTTATTGTGCTCCTGATTTTGCACTAATTTTCAACATTCTTTCTTTATCTTTGGCATCGCTTTGAAGCCACTAATTTTCCGATATTTGGAACAATCGTTTTGGCATTTGCAATCCGAAGTATAGCTTCCAAGGAAGCATCAGACAAACTTCACTCTGTTTTGTTAATATGCATAATTGAAAATATTTGTTCACAAACGAACGTTGTTCCGAACATAGCAAGAAATTTCACGGCAAGCAAGCATCAGACAAACTTGACTCTGTTTTGTTAATATGCATAATTGAAAATATTTGTTCACAAACGAACGTTGTTCCGAACATAGCAACAAATTTCACGGCAAGGGCATGAATCCTCGGGAATTCTTGTTCCACAACGCCTTTATAAAATGAAATCAAATCACCATTTTAATGGTAATAGCAGTCTTTCAAAATTGAATTGCACTGTAGCTCAACTTGGAGACTTGAAGGGTCATCCTCTGGGCGTACCGAAAGAGATGTCATAAAAACTTTGAGTGCCGGTTTTACTTGTTTTATCTCTTCAAACATATCTTCAAATTCATTATGCAATGACTGTAACGCTTTTGTGTACTCACTGATTGAAGCATTTTAGAGAGGGAGAATTGTCCCAATTTCCTTCTTGTAGCTGACTTTTAAAAAGCACAAGCTGCAATTTGAAACTTTCAATACGGTCACACATAGTACTGATTAATTTATTTTTGCTTTGCAACGAGTTGTTTAAATCATTTAAATACCCCGTGATGTATTTCATGAAAGTGAGGTCAGCGATCCATTGCTCATCATCCAAGTCTGACTGTGGAGAAAGAAGGGTGGGAGGGGAAAAGCACCGGGGCGCGCAAGCACTACTGTCGACCAAAGTATTATGTGTACTCGAGTTTGAAGGTTGTTTGTTAAGTAACCAATAGACCTACATAAAATCCAATACCATCAACATTTTCGTCGTTCTATTTTACGTTAGTTCATGTAGGTTTGGCTTTTTTAATTTATATTTTAATATTTTTTATCGCAGTTGGAACACAAAACGTGCACGTTTTTAAGCGTGTTTCAACCATGCGTCACATTTAAGAATGATTATCTCAAAAACCCGTCATCTGATCGAATCCAAATTTTAACACAATATACATTGGAATGTTGTATAACTGGTTTATTAATTTCACAATTTTGTGTGTCCAAGAAACAAAGTTGTTATCATTGTTTTAAGGTAACTTTTTCTCGGCTCGGGGTGGTTGGAAAATGTAGTTCTTGGTTGCGTTTTAATCGTTATACATCAAACAGTTATGCTGTATGACTGTGAAATACGAAAATTAATTCACTTATTTTATATCGGTTTGTATTTGTACGAGGAAATAACACATGGTTCACCCCTAGCCGCTCCTGGAAGAGCTGTACAGCGTTGCTGAGATGGAGCCCATCACTTCCAAGCGAGACGCGCCATGATGCTTGTGGGCACCATTTCGGCAACCCTGTACAGCTATTCCCGGAGCGGCTAACTGATGAACCATGACTTAATTCCCCGTACAAATACAAACCGATATAAAATAAGTGAATTAATTTACGTATTTCACAGTCATACAGCATAACTTTTCAATGTATAAGGATTACAATGCAACCAAGAACTACATTTTCCAACCACCCCGAGCCGAGAAAAAGTTACCTTAAAAAAATGATAACAACTTTGTTTCTTGGACACACACAATTTTGAAATTTATAAACCAGATATACAACATTCCAATGTATATTGTGTTAAAATTTGGATTCGATCTGATGACGGGTTTTTGAGATAATAATTCTTAAATGTGACGCATGTTTGAAACACGCTTAAAAACGTGCACTTTTTGTGTTCCAACTGCGATAAAAAATATTAAAATATAAATTAAAAATTCCAAACCTATATGACCTAACGTAAAATATAACGACGGAAATGATGATGTTCTTGGATTTTATGTAGGTCTATTGGTTACTTCACAAACAACCTTCAAACTCGAGTGCACATAATACTTTGGTCGACAGTAAGTGCTCGGATTGGCGTGGCCTGCCATAACCTGTGCGCATGCACAGTTGAGTATTTTACAGACTTGTAATATATTGGTTGTGCGTCGGCTCTGAGAACCTTGAACCCTACAAACTAAGTAGGCTTAACTTAAGATAATTATTATAGCTGGGCTAAATTGAGATATTAGACTCGGTGTAATATGAATTATTCAGTCGCACAGCACTATTACCAATCCAATACAATCGAATACCACTCCAAATATGTGCACACGCTGAAAACAGACTATATATTATGACCGCGCGAAATCGTAACCATTAAGCCCGTAGTGTTGGTTTAAATTCAATCAATAGCGAGACTTGGGGATCTCAGCCGACGTCCTCAGAGCGCCATTAAACAGAACAAACCAGCCCCTTCCCCCTCAAGGGCACCCATACATTTCTTAAGCTATAAACACGTGCTTTGAGGATGCAAGGCTTCCTTCGTCAGCTTTCTACTCCGGGCGGTGAAGATCACACTTCACCCATCTAGGGGTGTAATGTAGAACTAGTTACAGTGAGACAGGGCTTATCGAGAGGGCGCGCAAGGTAGCCCCAAAGAGTATTTTACAAAACAATCAACTAAATATTTTCAAACAATACAATGGGTTATTTATTAGGTATCTCTTTAAGAATTACAATTTACAATGGTGTAAATTGAATCTTAGTTAACGGAGTACAGGTTTTGTTAAAATATAACTAGGCCTAGTAGTCCATAGTTAGCTTAGCCCAGGCGCGGCTGGTGATTAAAGGCTCTTAGGCGGAGCCTCTCTTGAAAGGTTCTATAAATATACATATTTAATTGAGGAATTTATAATTTATATTGATTGGAAACATTTATAAATTTCACTCAATCCATTCAGTCACGAGTCAATATATTTGGAACTGTTGTTAAAGAATGTTTTTCAAATGGGTAGTAGCGCCGTTAGGCTGCGCCTTAAATGTCCTATTACTTCCTATGTAACAGGGATGGGGGGGCGTGGTTATGAAAGCTCCATTCGTTTCCATTGTATCGCTGAAGGCTCAGCCGACTACAGCCTACGGCAGGCTTGCCAACGACGACAGGATGTTCTTATTCTGTGGAATGCATTTAAAGTTGTTCATGGAGAGACAAACCACTCTCATGAAAGTTTATGCCTTTCCCTCTTTCACTCTCCTAAGGATTATTAATCGACAAGTTACCTAAAACAGTTAGATGACTAATAAGTGATATTCATTATTGAGAACTCAAATGGTATCCCTTAAAGTATAATAACTAAAATATTTCCGCCAGATAGCACCATGAGGTGGCAAGGGGTAGCAGAACCATCTACCGAGTCTTAAGAGAAGTATTCTGTTTAAAATCTGCCGCCGTTCTGCGATTGTTTGGTAGTGTACAACCGTGGAACAGATTCCTCTGATCGGGACTGATTAGAATGGGGAGTAGCAGGGGGGCCTACTCCCGTCTCCCACGTTTCTCATCACGTGACATCTTGCTTGCTGGTGACGTCACGCAGAGGGAACATGCTGTCACCTTAAGATAGTTGGCTTGCAATAATAGAATGCATAGTTGCTGAAAATCGCGCGTCTAGCTAGAATACCGTTGCATACTTGATTTGTTTTATCGTGCCTTGTGGTTAACCGTGAGTAATAGCAGTAAATGCAAAGTTAATTGTGCTTAGGCACAGTGGGTGTCCAACTCCGTTGGTACTGGTGTTATGTATCACAGGTTTCCAAAAGGAGAGGAGCTCAGACGAGTGTGGGTGCTACTTTGTAAGCGAAGTGACAAATTCAACCCCTATAATGCACAAGTGTGTTCTATACATCTTTGTCCAGAAGACTATGAACGAGATTTGAAAAATGAAGATTTGGGATTACCACAGAGAAAAATATTCCGTGCGGATGCTGTTCCGTATATTACAGTTCCCGGCTCAAGCAACAGCGGGGCCGATAACCCAGATGTTAGGCCTTTAAAAACATATTATCATCATCATTATCAAGCAACAGCCCAAGCACCTTCGCGGACTAAATTGCAGAACGGGTATTTGTTTAATTATTGAGTGTAGGGAGTAATTTTATTTGGTTCAATAAATATGTTTATCAGTATTTGGAGGAATCTACTATCTCAAAGGAAGCTACAGTACTTATTTGTCAGCCTAGAATTGATGCAGCATAAAGTGGTATCATTCTCTAGAATTCAATGTAATTACGGTAGTCTTAGTATTTGTTATTTAAAAATTTAGATTTTATTCTCGTACGTGGCGTACATATCATGAAACACAACTCTAATTTTAACTCTACAGGTCGCCAGGGGCAGAGAAAAGCGTCATGAAGCTAGGAGCGTGAGTAAACGGGTAATGTCGACTTTGGAGACTTTGTCACAAAAAAAAAAAAAAATACAAAACGGAAACTTGATCAAGGAAGTAACACTGAATCACTGCAAAATGATGAAATTATACAACTCCGAGAATGGGTCGAGGTTTTGGAAAATATAAATGTGGATTTAAGACGAAGGGAAGCGGCTCTAAGAAAGCTCAAAACTCCATGATATATTGTATCAATGAACGCAGGCGCGGATCTAGAGTTTGGTTTTGGGGGGGGGGTCAGAGAATTGATCTAGATTTTGGCTTTGCGGGGGGGGGGGGGCAGGCGGGGGGGGTCAGAGAATCGAAATTATTAAGAAAAATGGTATCACTAAAAACGCAATCACAAAATAACCAAACGTACAAAACCAGACTAATTTTTTTGCAAGCTACATGGATAGAAATTTGATGCGTTTAGCGCACCAAAAATATTCGTACAAATTGCAACGGCGTGTTTTGGGACTTTTACATCGAGCTTCGAGAAAAGTATCAAGGTACGTTACAGTTTCGGCAAGTCGAGTTGGTACCGACAAAGGGAGAAAGTCACAGCTTAAATTGCCAACCAAGCTTGCGGTTTGGACGTCGGCAAAAATTTTTGGAGCGAAAAAAGTCCCAGTTTCCTATCCGTGCATTGCTGCACATTCATCGTGACATCACTATAAACATCGATTCGGTGATCACAAGGTTTGCTAAACAAAATAGACGAGTTGATTTTGTTGTATAACTAATAGTTATTATACAAGAGGTTGGAAGTTGTAAATATGTACAGTTGTAACAGAACATAATAATTCCAATAAAGATAATTCAGTATTGAATAAAATGAAAAAAAAAAAACTGTTTTTCAGTTAAAATTCGTTAAGTTTTATTTGTCTGGTAATTGTGTTTTCGTTTTTTGAGTTTGCAAAAAAATTTGGTCTCCGTTTGGGGGGGGGGGGGTCATGACCCCCGTGACCCCCCCCCCCCCTTGAATCCGCGCCTGAATGAACGTACATATGAGTAATTTTAGAAGGGAGATGTAAAAGCTCTCTCCACTTGTTTTACTGCAGGGCAGATTCGATGTTTGTTAGGAGTTAAGAAGAGGGTGAAATGGTCTTCAGAGGACATAGCAAATGCCCTCGCACTAAGATCACTTTCGAAGGAAGCATACGAATATTTGAGAAAACGCAACATTCCGCTACCATGCCGTTCAACTCTACATAAATGGATTCGGCAATTTAAGTGCAGACCTGAAATTCTGAGAGAGGTGCTTTGTCTGTTGAAAGCCAGAGCGGCAAATAACAAGGACTCAGAAAAAAATGCAGTTTTGTCGTTTGATGAAAAGAATTTTGACGGCTTAATAACCTACGATTCATCAGACGATCGCATATTAGGGCCCCACAGTAACGTCCTGGTAGCTAGGGTCCGAGGGCTGTTTGCTAAATGGAAGCAGCCCGCTTTTTATAACTTCGATGTGACAATGATTTCAGAGTTGTTACAAAACATTATTAGCCAGCTTGAGGGTTGTGGCATTCGTATTATCGCAATAACTAGTGATATGGGAGCGAAAAACTCTAAAGTCTGGAAGGAACTAAATGTAAACAGTGATAAAAGTTTTCTCAGCAATCCAGTGGACAGTAACAGAAATGTGTGGGTTTTCTGTGATGTACCCCATCTGTTGAAATTGTTAAGAAATCAGTTTCTAGATGAAGGTTTCGTGTTAGACGATGGCTCAGAACTTCATAAGACGACGATAGAAGACCTACGTCAGGACGCGGACTTTAATCCAAACACAGTACGTCACCTCAACTCTCTCTTAAGTCAACAGCCCTGGGGCTGGTTTGCAGCAACTCACCAATCTTCTCTATTCTCCGCCATCCTCTTCAAGTCACGATATGATTTTGTGTTCGTGTCTGCCATTAACTGTGTGATGTATGCAAGTGGTGGTCTTCCTCTTGTGTTTTCCTTTCTAACATCCCTTCGTTGACTCTTGCTAGCAGGCTATTATGTCTGAGAATATGGCCCAACATATTTGCTCTTCTTGTTTTCAGGCTCTTCATAAAGCTTCTACTTTCTCCTACTCTTCTGAATACCTCTTCATTTGTCATATGTTGTATCCAACTGATCTTAAGCATTCTTCTCCAGCACCAAGCCTCAAAAGCCATCAACTTCCTTTCTTCTGACTTCCCTATTGTCCAGGTCTCACTACCATACAAAGCCACACTCCACACGTATGTCTTCAACAGTCTTTTCCTTATTTTTAGGTCTATACTTTTGGATGTGAAGAGATTCTTCTTTCTATAAAAGGCGTTCTTTGCCTGACTAATTCTACTCCAAATTTCTCGTTTGCTGGTTCCATCACACGTTATGAAGCTTCCCAGATACTTATATTCCTTCACATGTTGTATTCTATCATTCTCGATGTAAATTGCTGGTGCTCTTCTATGATCTTCCTGGTTCCGACTGCATACGAGTATTTTTGTTTTATTTTTATTCATCTTCATGTTAAATTCGTTTTTAAGGATGTTATTCATTACATGAAGTATCTGAAGTATCACCTCAACAAGAGACGCAAAATAAAGGCCATGTAAAAGTATTCGTTGATGAAAAGACGAATGTGGGTAGCTTCGGCCTCCTTAAAAAAGTAATAAGTCTGCAAAATGTGAGTTGTAGACACACTTATACTAACAGCTGTTACAGTGTTTATATGTAGGGAGTAGTTAATTCTAACAATATACTTGGTTGTTTTTCCTCTTAATACTGTACCTTATTTATAATTTATTACATGTACAGTTTCGATTATCATTTACTTTCATTGGACCAATAATTTATTGAGGTATTGTGAATTATTGAGTGTACCATCCTTGGGGCTGCTGTTGAACTGCAGGCACCTAGCTGCTGCTAGCCCGAGGAGCCCTCCCGTCCGCGTCACGAGCGGTGAGCCAATGAGAGCGCAGCGGGCGGGAATGACCTACCTAATATACTCTAACTACCTTGGGGGAGTAGGTTAAATTAGAAAAGGAATGCATTGCCTCTTCCTGAATTTCGAAACTAGGTAAGTAGATTCATTTTAATTAGGAAAAAAATGCTTCATAAAATAACATAATGGTGCCAATCTGTTTGACAGCAAGAGTCCTGCATCCGTGTATGTGGGTGTTGTTTTTCCTCTTAATACTGTACCTTATTTATAATTTATTACATGTACAGTTTCGATGGCCGAGAGCGCTGACGCGCTACCTCGTGCCTCGCTGGCATCGGGAGAGCGTGGGTTCGATTCACACCTCGGCCGTCCTGAAAATGGTTTTCGTGGTTTCCCATTTTCACTACCAGGCAAATGCCGGGACGGTTCCTTTCAATAGGTCCATGGCCGATTTCCTTCCAATATCCCTTCCCTGACCCGTCCTGAAAAGAAAAGTAGATGGCCATTGGCTGCATAAATAAAATTATTATAATGCGTTATACCAGCATTTGGCACTACGTGCGAGCCTTCCCCAGCTCCAACACCACGAGCCGCGTCTGGTTTAGCCTCTGTTAGGTTGAGGGAGGAAAGAAGACAGAGATGGAAAAGGGGCACCTTATATTTTTTGTATTAAGGGGAGACTGTACCTTTTCCGATTCAATGCTTTTTAATTAAGATTTCTTCAAAGTTGAAGTACATATCAAATAAAACCACTGAACCTACTATTCCAAAATTTTATGTACTTATTAACTTACTACATCCATATCTTCCTGATAAACGAAAATTGTTACAAAAGTTTATACATACTACTTATTCTTAACAGTTTGAAAATGTTAAATTTTTTTCTTACCATTTTTTTTAGAAATAAAAATATTTTTTGAAAATAGAAATATTTATTAATATTAATAAAATTTTGGTTTAATGTACTCATAAAGTACCCATAATTATGAATGCAAAGTTTAAGGTCTCTATGTATTACGGATGTTAAACTATGTATAGCTAAAGATAAAAGTTTTAAGGTCGGTGGTTTATTTGCAGAAACTGAGCGCAGAAACGTCATCAGTTTTTTCAAATGACTGTGCAGAATGGCCACCTAAAATAAACGATGATGTACGAAAAATTCTTGTTGAGCGAGGACCACAGCAGGTCACAGACCAAGAATTTCCTGTGGACCTTAAAGGTAGGCGATTTTCCACAAAGCATTACACAAGGAAGCTTTGCAACGAAGAGCAAGTCCGCAGGATTTGGTTAATATATTCCACGTTGAAAAACGCAGTATTTTGTTTTGCTTGCAAACTTTTTGGAAATGATAATTCTCTTCTTGCTGGTGGCCAAGGGTATTCTGACTGGCAAAACTGAGCAAAACTTTGACCAGTCATGAGAAATCCCCTATTCATATTCAAAACTGCAACTGTTGGCTCGAACTCTCTTTACGTTTACGTTAAAAACAACTATTGACGAGGAAAATGAAAGACTTATTCGTGCTGAAACTGAACATTGGAATCAAGTTCTAAAACGCCTACTATGTATTGTACACTTTTTGGGAACTCAAGGATTGGCCTTTAGAGGGGAAAAAAAGACACCCTATTTGAACGTAATAATGGAAAATTCTTAAAGCTGGTACAACACATAGCTAAATTTGATGGTTTTATAACTGAACATGTGAGAAGGATAGGCTAAGTTCAAAAGAAACACACGTACACTACTTGAGCAAGAGTATCCAAAATGAGTTTGTTAGTTTCTTGTCGGCCAAGATTCAAGCTAACATTTTACAACAAATACAGCAAGCAATGTACTATTCTATTATATTAGACTGTATTCCAGACATTAGCCACACCGAGCAAATGACTCTTGTTGTAAGATTTGTAAAAATTTTAGCAAATGAGGATATTTGAATTAAGGAACATTTTTTGGGCTTTGTTCCCATTACAGATTCTTCAGGTGAAGGCCTCACAGAGGTATTGCTCAAACAGTTAGACGCACGAGGCATTCCTTTAAAAGCCATGAGAGGCCAGGGGTACGACAATGGTTCCGCAATGAAGAGAAACCACATTGGAGTCCAGAAGAGAATCCTTGATTTAAATCCTAGAGCTTTTTATGTACCGTGTGGGAACCACTCCTTGAACTTGGTCATTAATGATGCAGTTCTGTCGTGCAACATTGCTGTGGACTGTTTCAGCACTATACAATATATATATATATTTCCAGCTCTACTCAAAGATGGAATATTTTGCTGAAACATGTTTCAAGTCTGACAGTAAAACCACTCTGCAATACTAGATGGGAAAGTAGAATTGAGGCATTGTTGCCTTTGAGGTACCACATTGAAGAAGTGTATGATGCCTTATTAGAAGCTTCTCAAGATCAGAAAATGGATGCATTTGGTAGGAACACTGCCGTAGGACTAAAAAAAACTGCAAAACTTCAAGTTCCTATGCTGCTTAGTGACATGGCATGCGATCCTGCATAAAACCAATATGGTTAGTAAACTGTTGCAGAAAGTCACAAATGACCTACCAAGTTCAATGGATCTCATTAAAAGTGTAAAATCATTTCTGAAAAAGATGAGATCAGATCAAGGACTAAACAGCGTCATTACAGATGCAAAAGAACTAGCAGAAAAAATCGAGATTGACGCTAACTTTGAAAAAGAAACCCTACTTTGGCCAAGAAAGGTAATAAAATCTCCTATGGGAGTGAAGATAAAGTGTACGTTCTGGAAAAAATGCATTTAAAGTTAACTTCTTCTTTGTCGTACTTAACACAGCAATAGCCTCATTAAGGGAGAGATTTGAGCTAATGGAACACCATAGTGAAAGTTTCAAATTTCTTTATGACATTGCTAGCTTCGAGAAGAATTTGAACGAACAAGAGTTGAAGGAAGCCTTTAAGCACCTTCAAACCGTTTTGAGTGATGGAGGAGACTGTGATGTGAACGGAGATGATTTGTTCGAAGAACTGCAAATTTTTTCACCAATGCTATCCCCTGGAAGTCACCCAGCTGGAGCCTTGTCTTTTATAACCAAACGTGGTTATGTGCAGTGGCGTGGCGTGGAATTTTTTCGAGGGTAAGCTGTGAAGAAGACTGAAAGTATAGGCTTACACCATAGAGCAACTTCAGCAGTCGGTTTTAGCGACGCCCTTGTCAATGTAGAGGTTGATGTCTGAGGTAGCAACAAATACTCTACCGTACACACATAATTATGAAGAAATTGTAATACAGCACAGGTCATTATTCCCTTTTCAATTTCAGGCATGCCAATCCATGTAGCTATATTAAGGACGGAGTAAATTATTCAGCAGGGTTGGCGAGCTTTACTGATCGTGTGTCATTTGACGATTGAACAGTGTGGCAGTTTGTGCTTTTGTTGTTCGCATTTCTTGGTCTAAGGAGCTAAACGTTCAGATTATTACCCGTAAATTTTCTATTATGACTGGCTGCGTGGCTCAGCGGCAACGTTCTCACCCGCTGAGCTCAAGATAGCGGGATGGAATCCCGGCGCAATCAGTCGCCATTTGAGGGTGCGCAAATGCGAAGGAGCCGTGTAAGTAGATTTACTGGCGCGTTAAAGATTCCCTTTGGGGCAAAATTCCGGCATCCCATTGTCTCTAAAAGCCTAAGTGAACATTAAAATAATACACATGCTACTAGTAATAGATAACCTTATGACATTGTATTGCATGTTCGGTTAATATTTCTTTGCAGATATTCCGCAAATTATACTGACGTAGGCTTTCACGGTCAGCGTAGGTATCTTCAGAGTAGCCCAACAACCCGAAAAGTTGCTCTGAATATCATTCAAATTAGGCCTATATTCAAAGAGTAGGTGTAAAGGATAGATCATTTTAAATGTACATCCGTATAATTTGAATAATATTTTAAAGACTTATCACATTATTGAAGAAATAGTAGTTGCTTATTGCCATTAATGAAAAAAATAAAAATTACGTAAAACACGATTCAAATATAATAATTTGAAAAATATGCATTTCGAAGGAAAACATTCACTAAATTATCGAGATCATTTCTTAGTAGCAGGCGATTTCTCCGACGAGAAATATAAATATTAGAAGTGAAGTGAATATGTATTTGCCATCCCTGTTGTGCAGTCTCAATTTTGAAATATCCATGCACCAAAGAGTACAAACTAAAAGGATATTAACGTAGGCTACTACTAGCTAAACATGATAATTTATGACGTACGATAATTTGTTCAACGCACTATACACTAAAACGCAATAATATCTAGTTACGGTACTGTAGGGGCAGATGACCTCGTAGTTCCGCCCCTTAAAACAATAACTAACTAAATCCGGTACCATATACTAAATTTTGCTAATTGCACTCAAAAACACACAGTTGTGAGTATACCGGACGAAGCAGATTTGCAACTAACGCACCCATCAAAGGTGGGGTCTGATGGTCAGAAACTTTCTCTTGGGGTGAACAACCGCGCGATGGAGGGTAAGGACTAGGGAATAGCGCCAAATAATATTAAGCAGTGCTGGTGTTCCATGCTCACGAGGGCAAGCTCGGTAAGCTGTCCGAATCGAAGCAGACCCTGCTACCAGCTTTGACTTGTTTTGACGACAGCCCAGTGGTTATGGAACGCCACACCCCATGTCTTAGCCAATCAAGGACGACCTGGCGTTCTTGGTGTACCACTCCATCGGTCATAGTGGAGTTCCGGGCCAGAAGACTCCTAGAGGTACACAAGCCGTTGGCATAGCAACCGGACGCGCTCTTTCTCTACAAATTAGCGGTGGGCGATCATGAAGAACTGAGGTACCCGTAGAGAACGAGGAACATCATTCAAAGCGGCGATTTTGCTGTTCCTCGCGCTTTAGAAAGTCATAATATAAACTTCATTTTTATGAGAATATGCTAGGTAAGCGGTGATTACCCCGTGGTATTGGAGAAAACGCCACTGGTTATGTGGACATTTTTCCAAATGTTTTTGTTGCATTGAGGATTCTGCTAACGCTCCCGGTATCAGTGGCCAGCGGAGAAAGAAGTTTTTCGAAGTTAAAACTTATAAAAACATACTTGCGATCAACTTTAAGCCAAGAGCACTTGAGTGAACTAGCTACTTTGGCCATTGAAATGATTTGTTAAATGAAATTTGCTGCTGAAAGAGTTTTCTAAAGTAAAAGCAAGGAAAATCTCGTTTTAATTTTAAAAGATTTCAACAGTGTGCAAAAAATCAACAATAATTGTCGTTCTATGTAATAATAATGACCTGTAAATTAATGTTTGGTTTTAAGTTATTTTTTGTGTATCCCTTTGCCTTTTACCTTTTGGCCTACAAGTGATGAATTAGATATAGAGGATACAAAAACATGCCGCACATACGAATTAAAAAACTGGAGAGATACTAGTGATGCATTGTTCAATCATGTCAAATATTTTTGGTGCCAAATATGCACTTTTCCAATGTTCAGAGTATACCATTTAAATAATTTCGAACATCAACTTCTTCCAGATAAACATAATTTCTTGCGATTCAGGGCAGTGGTCGAGCATTCCCCTTTCATTCAACCACTACAAAGCTATACTATTCAAGGTATTATTATATTTTCAGATACTCTACTCCAGACCAACAAGATTAGACCTTATACATTTCTTCAAAATGACTGATAACTCAATTCCTTCCACTTCCAGCGAGAAGATCAAGGAGGTGAAAGAGCTTGACATCCAAGAAGTATCAGACACTGAGACCGACAGCCTCATCAAGTCTTCCATCAGTAAGAAAAGGAAATTACCAACCGGTAAAAATAGTAAAGATACTCTGATGAGTATAGGGGTGAGAGATGGGGAAGAGGGGGGGGTCTAGGGCCGGCACTGGTGATCCCACCATTCCGCACAGTCACTATATGCCTGGCGCCGTAGTACCCATTGGTTCCAGTGGTGGCGAAATATGTTGCGGCACTCATCGTCTTGCATTAGGGAACGGTTCAATTTCCAATAGCCCCGGCCAATAAAGAATACACGAAGGGGAAAGTGGGAGGTGCAGAGGACGGCATAATGGTTGCTAAAACTGACAGGCGTGACGTTGTATCGCCTGGGTTGAAGAAGGGAATGCGACGCATAAATGCGGTCAAGTCGGGAAGAAGAGTTATGGTGTACATAGGTGTAGTGGGTAAGGGCACGTGTAAAGTATCGACCACATCAGTCAGTTTGAGGGAGGAGAGGAGTGCCATTAGAGTGGGACTGGAGGCGCTGTTTTGGCTAGTAGTGTCTTCCGAACGTTGGACACAATTAATGTCCCCCAGCTAGGATTAGTTTCTCTTCCAGGTGCCGTAGAATTCATTGTGAAAGAAATTATTGCGTTTTACACGACGGTTGTTCCCCGAGGGGACGTAAATATTGACGAAAGTGGTATAAATATAATATCGTATAGCCTCGGGTGCCCGGTGCAAGCTTTGTAATTTGACACCCAGAGGGTAGCTTGCATGTCGAATTTCGTTGTTCCTTGAATCACTATGAAAGTCAAGGTTAGATAATAGATATCTAAGCTCCTTGAACACTATAGCGCTTTCTAGTAGAGAAATGAGGA
Organism: Meconema thalassinum; assembly: GCA_946902985.2. Taxonomy (NCBI): domain Eukaryota; kingdom Metazoa; phylum Arthropoda; class Insecta; order Orthoptera; family Tettigoniidae; genus Meconema; species Meconema thalassinum. The sequence goes on from OX336389.2 coordinate 859,630,518, forward strand.
ACTTTGAGTTGGCGGAAACTCCCGAGATTAATTTTGCCATTATGAACTCGGCCTACTGAATTCAAATGGGTTCTTTGACATGCCAACATCGAAGGTGGTGTTACTGAAGGTGCGAGATATTATTCTGCCGGAAGGATGTTGGTAGATGTTCGAAAGTTCAACATCGTACCGGATGAGGAACCCCGTACCCCGACAGGCATCTCCCACGTTGACATATTGGTTATAGTAGGCCTGTGTGGATATAGGAAGAACGGGGAAGTTTCCTGAAGAAAGGCAATATCCACATCAGCCTCTCGAAGAAATCTCTCGAGCGTTCGGAATTTTATGTGACCTTCTATGCCATTAATATTGATGCTAGCAACCGTAAGAAACTCTGCCATTATGAAGAACAGAGAGAACATGTGAAGGGCTCGGGGGAGGCAGGAGAACACATAGCGCGAGCGGCTATTAAGAGGCGCCATGGGAATAACGGGCTATATCCGGAGGATCACCGGTTTGTAGATTGTCAGTATGTGACATCATACGGGGATCTTTAGGAGACACAGAGGTGGCCAAGGTCTTCGTGATTTGGACCGGGATATCACGCGGAGGGTGTCTGGCGTGAGCGGGTGCGGGCGAGGACGTGGAGCTACTAATCTTAATTTTTTAATGTACCAGAACAGGTGACGACTGAGGTTCCAACGTGGAGGCGGGAAGTTCAGCAGCGTGCTCATGTGACGCAGGCGGCACGTAGTGGATAGAGGAGGGTTGACCGGCTATGGGATTTGGCCGTGTGATGGCAGGGAAGTTGTCAGTAGACCCTGCAGGATAAGTAACATCAGCTGGGGGTTGATGGGATGGAACAAGCGGTTCGGTGGCCACGAGTTCATTCCAGATTGGTTCGGGTATTGGTGAAACAGCTTGGTGCTGAGCACTGACTCCAGCTGTCACCACAGTTGAATAGGGCACACTTGGCAATCGTTTATCTACAGCAGGGAGGGGTATCGCCCGCCTGGGACGATTGTTCCGCAAGACTTGACTTTACAGACAGTTAGGAACAGGGCTCCGAGTGAAAGCCGAAGTTAAACGATTGACTTCGCGTCACCACATGGTAGCTTTACGATTGGTTACGAAGTGAGAAGCTTATTATCCTCTCTGTTTCAAAATAAATCATGTGATTGTGCCAGAGCTTATCTATATTTACGACACTTTACTAAATGTTAAATACTGTAGTGTAATATTCAACATATCATATTCTCAGAATACATGACATTGAAGTACCTCCATTTTCTGCACAATGCACGTCGCCTTAGGTCTAGGGGTATGATTCCTGCTTTGGTGCGAGAGGTCCCGGGTTCAAACCCCGGAAATGCTCTGCATTTTTCCTTTTGTTTTATCTCTTGAAAAGATTCAAAAGGTGTATAAAAGAACCTTAGGAACGTTCTTTTTTTCGGGCGAGACTTGTACTTATACCGGTAATATAAATACATAGGTTGAGGTAAATGCTTCTTTTTTTCCCGTCGGTATACCCTACAGGTTGGCTTTTCCCTCGGACTTAGGTTGGTTGGTTGCTTGCTCAGTTTAGGGGCTGTGACAACGCGGTCATGTAGCCCCGTGTACTTTGGGTGGGTGTAGAATCTGTCTGATAACCGGTGTTAATTGTGATGGCTGTATTAGTGTGTGTTATCTGTTTTTAATTCAAGTAAGGACTACAGACATAGATTTTTTTCAAGTAGTTCCTACTTTTGCCGCCAAACGCCACCATCAATATCTACTAGTTCAGAACTTGGTTACTAGACGCCACCGCAGTCGGCTCCTGGCAACGAACGTTGGAACCTAAGGGCGTTGTCCAAATTTTAACCTATAATTTAGCTTCACACAGGTTTAATTACTGCAAGGTTCTTTAACATGCCATAAATCTATGACATGGGACCGCCGGCTTTACTTCCCCTCCGAAGAAAGGCATACTGAGGGATTTTTAACGCCGGCTTCGGCCGGGTTCGAACCCGCGATCTTGGGCATAGAATAACAGCATGTACCAACTACGCCACCAAAGCCGCTACCCTTCCTTGGACTCGGCGAGGGATCCCACCATAACCGCCGCCAGGGCAGTGTCCTGGAGCTTGAAACACCTGGTTGGGGGATACCACTGGGGAGGTGGGGCCACCTTCCTTGCCTATCCCTCCCAATCTTCCCCTCACTTTCCATCGCTCATGAGGCCCATGTTCGCTTTGCAGGTGAGGCCGCCAGGGCGAGGTGCTGGTCCCACCTCCCCAGTTTTATCCCTCGTCCAGGTGTTTCAAGCTCCAGGACACTGCCCTGGCGGTGGTAATTGTGGGATCCCCCGCAGAATCCGAGGGAAAAGCCAACCTGTAGGGTTAAGCGACTAAAATAAAAAAAAATGCGTTTGACCTCAAACTATGTATTTATATTACTGGCACACAGTAAGTACAAGTCTCGCACGAAAAAAAACTTTCGTAAGGTTCTTTTATACACTTTTTGAATCTTTTCAAGAGATAAAACAATAGTAAAAATGCTGGGTATTTCCGGGGTTTGAACCCGGGACCTCTCGCACTCAAAGGAGGAATCATACCCCTAGACCTAAGGCGACGTGCATTGTGCAGAAAATGGAGGTACTTCAATGTCATGTATTCTGAGAATATGATATGTTGAATATTACACTACAGTATTTTACATTTAGTAAAGTGTCGTAAATATAGATAAGCTCTGGCACCATCACATGATTTATTTTGAAACAGAGAGGATAATAAGCTTCTCACTTCGTAACCAATCGTAAAGCTACCATGTGGTGACGCGAAGTCAATCGTTTAACTTCGGCTTTCACTCGGAGCCCTGTTCCTAACTGTCTGTAACGTCAAGTTTCCGCAAGTGGGTCGTCTCGTTGCAAAGCAGACACGTTTGTTGTTGGCTACTGTAAGATATATACCCTGGGTAACCACCAGAATTTTCTTTAGAGGGTATCGCCTTCTTGATGGCCATGGTCACCGCTCGTACCCCATTAGGAATATACACTGGGAACTTGTAGGTGGACGACCACTGTTCTTTACGAATTGCATTCACCGTACCGTATTTTGACAGAATGGTGGTAATATGTCCGATGGAACTTCCAAGGGCACATTAAAAATCCAGACCGTGGTCAAAATTATACCAGCGGATGACATTTTTACATGCGTAATTTCTCCAGAATCATAGGCCTAGCGAAAAGGCACGGGATCGATAAATTTGTTCAGCAGTTTTTGAAATAATGTAACACTGGTTACCTTTATGTACATGGCGCGTTCCTGTGCGTTCAGTTGAATGGCTTCCAGCTGGTCCACATTTTACTGGAGTGTTTCAGCAATCCATCGGTGAATTTCCAGTGGCAACGGTCTAGAGCTCTGGGAATCCCACGAACACCGGATAGTGTTTTTTTCGCTGGAATGTTGACATTTTTTCTACGGAGAACTGGTACTTTACTGAAAAACGAAGCACTAAATAGTTCGACAGGAAGCCCGGTGAGGGGCCTGTCACAAAGTATTACGTGAGTCACAGACGAACAGAGAGCACACTTGTCTCGACCGCCGACTCGAACTACTAGCACTCGCACACACTTCCAACAGATTCTGGAGCACTTTGTTGCATTTCTTCTTAACGCGCATAGTTAAATATCCAATTATTACAGTTACATCTTAAATAATGATTGGAATACATTAATTCAGTACCTGGCATGTTTTCAAATTTACTTACAGCAAGTTGCAGGACCGCTTTGCGTTAATACTGCGAGTCAATTGCAAATATTACTCTCAAACGACAACCCTCCTCTATGTATTATTTCTTAAACTTGGCGCACGATATGCTAGCGTGTGATATACTGTACTTCGATCATAAAAGCAGGTGTGATGACGAGGATGAACAAAATCACAAAGGATTTTGTATCAGCGATCACGACAGCTTCCCTGCAAGCGAGTGTCGTGTGATACGGTCCGAATGGTTCCCATTCAGCACCGTTATTATCGCGACTTGCGATTCTTATTCAGCGGAGAGACTTGGCCTTGAGTGCGCTTGGTGGAGGACGATACTGGCCATACGGCAACTAATGATACCGATCGGAGCTAGAGCAAATGTGCCCGGCTCTACCCAGTCCGTCCAGTGTCGTTCTCATCTAACCTCTAACGCGGCCGCGTCCATAGCACTGGACTCACAAAACCCACCGCAGGCAGACTAACCTTCTCAACGCTTGCACAACAAAATGCTCGCTTTACGCTTCTATTCAGAATTGATAGCAATACGATTGTTACTAAGCTAATAGTATAGTTCAAACTGGCTAATCTCAGTCTGAAATGCATCGATAGTTGCTGTGGATTGATTTAGGGACTGTGCGACATCATGGCAGTTTAATGTAGCCTATGTGTGTGTGTGTGTGTGTGTGATGTCTGATAACCTGTGTTATTGTGGTGGCTGTATTAGTGTGTGCCTGTGTAATTCAGATGAAGATTGGGAAGGAGGCGGCCGTGGCCTTAATTTAGGAACCATCCCGGCAATTGCCTGGAGTAGAAGTTAAATAACAAATCGAACATTAAGCACCGAGTTTAACCAGTATTAACAAATATTACTTTCGTCAAACGAAATTAGATAACTATTTGAAGTTATTCGCCATTGGAACTTACAGTATATATTACGTATGTATTACATCATTCTAAATATTGGTTTTATCTGAAAGGATGTGTCACTATTAGGAAATTGTGCCAATGGTAGAAACAATAATAATATCCCTACTTAGTAGAAAACTAAGTCCCCGATTCTTGAATGTTCCGGGTGACCTCGAGAACCAAAGGCAGCCGAGCAGTAACAATTTCAGTGGAACATTCGAAAAACAAAACATACCGGCCGTGTGTGCCTTGTAAGCTTCCGCTAGGTAAACCGTTAAAAATATCTATATACTATGAGGGTAAGAATTGTTCAGCATAAAAAGTTCTACAAAAAAGTCCCGGACAGCATATCTCTATCTTCAATACATCGCCCACTGTAAGTGTTTTTACGTTTTCATTTCTTCCAACAACCTCCATTTAATTACACGGTTCTGCGGTAGCTAGCGAGCGAACCTATCACTCCAGTTACAGCCAGCAGCAAACTGTCGAATCGTGTCGAGTCCATATTCTTTGAGTTAAGACTTCAGAGTGGATGTGTTTGGAGTTTTCCTGGAAGTGCAATTCGGCTTTTCTTCATTCCGCCTGTGAAATTTTTGTTCAGCAGAATCCATTGTCAAGTTTAGATGGACGGAAGGGGGATTTGTGTTTCTTGCACCTCGCTATTCTTAAATTACGCCCGACAAGAATTCGTTGCACATGCTATCTCCATGATAATATAATTAATTGTTAGTCCAGTCATTGATTTTAACCCATCATGCCGAGACGGTAAACGGATATAGGTCGTAGTTCATTGAATTCGAAATAAATACGGTATGCCTTTTAAGCTTACGCTGGGTAAACCGTTAAAGATACCGGGCGAAACTGGGGCGGTTTGCTAGTACTGTATTAATAAAATGTATTTACTAAGGGGGCTTGGTTCACTGAGGTAGGCAGAGATTTACAAGAAATTGGGGTTTCATGTGACGATGTGCAGGAGCGCGAGTCACTTAAGATGAAACGGTCAGCTCACCATGGTTTACTGGAAAAACCTAAGCTTAAAACAGGCATGAAGTGGACGGAAGAAAGGAAGCAACAACATCAAGAATTCATGAGACAGTACTGGGCAAATATTAAAGCTCGACGCAGAAACCAGTTGAAAAGACGTGGTACTTAGTTGGCCGAAACGCAACAAGAAGAAGAACATGTATTGACGAATTTGAGTCACATTTCTCAAATAAAGCAAGGACTTAGTGTTTAGTTAATACTTGGGTGGAGGGGAGGTATTGCTGTATTATTTAATTAAGAGCAGAAAATGAGACAGCACCTAACATTCTAGATTAATTAGGAGTAACTAATATACGCCAGAACTGCCTGCTGATGGGTCCAATTTTAAATGCCTGTATAACTTCTATACTAACAAATGGATTTCAACCAAATTTCGTATGTGCTTTGTGTACCATAACAGATATGACTCCGTATTCTAAAGAGCCAGCAGGGCTGCGAATAGGTCCAATTCTTAAATGCATGTAACTTCTATACTAACAAATGGATTTCATCCAAAATTGGCACTACAAAAGATATTAATATTTCAGAGTAATTTTGAGCAACACATACATGACCATGTTGCCAACATGATTTTACGCGCACTGATATATCCAATATCTAACAGCTTGTAATGTCCATACTATCCATTGGACTTCAACCAAATTGTGTATGTGCATTCTGTACCCTAAGAGATGGAACTAAGAATATATTAAGAGTCACCAAGGCTGCCAACTCTAGTGCTCTATTAGGCTACATCATTTAAGGTATATTTCAATCTAATTAGAAATGTAAGTAATACCAACCAATGATTTTAGTTAAATCTTAAATGCTAACAGGGATGCTTTCAATCAGTGAGTGGCTGGCATGTTTTCAATGTAACGTATCTTAATGACCGATTTGCATTAAAAATGTCAATCAACTGCAAATATTACTCTCAATCCACAACTTCCCTCCATGTTTTGATTCCTTGCAGCTGACCCAATCCAACACGCCGTACAGGTACAAATAACATTATTCATGCCTGTACCGGAAATGCGGTTAAAGTTTCAATCTGTACCATCTCTATTGTGATGGCCAATGCTTGCGGTACCGTACCTAAAACACATGTGGTATCTACTATAAGTAGAGAGTCCTGAACAGTACAGTATCGAAGCACCTAAGGTTGGATGTTACAGCTATCATATATTCTACATGCTCTTTTTATCCTACCCGTCCCATTTTGTAAAACTGAGAAAATAAGTAGACTAATGAGATCGATCCATCTGTCCGTCCCTATCAATTCCTACAAGGCTGCAGTAATCGAAACCAAATTTGGTATAAGTAAAGATCTATACCTGAATATTTCTGGGGCATATTTAACAACGACATCAGTGCAACCAACTGCTGAAAAATCACAATTAAAATTTCAGCTTTATGTTGGATATCTCAGACGTTATGCATGTGAACTGTTCCAAAATCGGCACACACATAGATAAAAACAACCCAGATTAATTTTCAGGAGCCCATACATAACAGTGGTGCCAACATGATTCTAAGCCTGTTAATAGGTCCAATTTTGAAATGCATGTAACGTCTATATAGATTAATCATTGGAATGGATCTTGAAATGTAAGAAAACCAGGCTTTTTTAGATCGTCACGGAACTACTTGTTTTCATTGTTAATATTATTATTATTTATTGTGGAGTAAACATATTGTGCTATCAAAATTATAATTCTTTCACGATTAGTACAGTTATTCATGGTTTTCAATAGGGAAGTGGAGAAAACACAAATTCTAATGAGAGAATAGAAGAATTTTCCCTACCATTATTAAAATCGGCCCCGTACAGCATGTGAATAAAAAGAAGTTGAAAACTTACAGCACAAAGTAGTATGAATACAACAAAATAATTCAAAAAGAATAAAAATTTTGGCCATTAGAGAGTCTTGAACCCAGTACCCATTAGTGCTCTATTAGACTACATTATTTCAGGTACAGTAGAGTCCCACTCATCTGACACTAGTAAACTTAATTTGAATGTTTGGTGTACACTAAATTCTGGGATACGCAGTGTGGTGGTTGCAGTCATGGGCAAGCACTGACGAATATGAGAATGGTGAAGTAGAAGAAGAAGGAGAAGAGAAGAAGGAGAAGAGAAGGAGAACAAGAAGATGTTTCACAGTGAAGGATTGAGTACAGTGGATATGGCATTAACGTTCGTGGAGCAACAGCCGGAGGCAATTGCAACAGAGGTGTTGATTTTTCGTCCATGGCGAGATCACTCAGCAAGAAAACAGGAATCGGCAGGCAAGCAAGTTTTTTTCTTAAGGCATTTGGAGCGTTTTTGTTCAATAAGGCATGTACAATTGAATTGATAACTCAGTAAATATAGTACTGTAAAACGTGTCATTGTTTTAGTAATAGAGTATAGCCTATTTGTTTTAGTTAATTTTCAAAGTCATTCTGTATTATCCGACATACTCCAGGTCTAGTTTAGGTCGGATAATCGAGACTCGACAGTATATATCAACTTAATGTTATAAATGTTAGTATTAGCAACTTAATTTCATCATTATTCTAGAGAGGCCTACCGTATATAGATTAATCATTGGCTTGAATCTTAAATATTATGAAAAGTAGGCTTTTTAGTTTGTCAATGAACTACCTGTTTGTCACCTGGCAGCACTACGAATCAGAATTCATTTATAGCTAACTTTATATTCGTATAATAGTAGGAAAATACCGGAAGCCTCCGTGGCTTAGGCAGCAGCACGCCGGCCTCTCACCGCTGGGTCCGTGGTTCAAATCCTGGTCACTCCATGTGAGATCTGTGCTGGACAAAACGGAGGCAGACAGGTTTTTCTCCGGGTACTCCGGTTTTCCCTGTCAAAAATTTCATTCCAGTAACACTCTCCACTATCATTTCATTTCTCATTCATTTAATCATTGCCCCAGAGGAGTGCGTCAGGCCTCGGCAGCCGGCACAGTCCATATCCTCGCCACTAGATGGGGGCTTCATTCATTCCATTCGTGACCCGGTCGGAGACTGGAAGCAGGCTGTGGATTTTCATTTTCAGTAGGAAAATACCGTTATTGAATTTGGGAGCTTAGTACGAGGCTAAGAACGTTATTCAACCTGGGACCCATACAACAGAACACTAAGTTAATAACGTTACTCGACCTGCGAGGCATGCAGCGTAACACAATGTTATACAGTCTTGTCAGTAACGTTATTTAAATTTCGGATTGAGTGGTAGGTATTCACGACGTGTTGCAGCACGAATATCGTTATTCGACCTGCGAGGCATGCAGCGTAACACAATTTTATCCGGTCTTGTCAGTAACGTTATTTAAAACATCAGAGTGAATGTGGTACATATGATCGTGTTACAATGCCAATAAGGTTATTCGGCTTGTGTCTCTAGTGATAACTAAAATGCCATCCTGTAGGATAATAAAATAACGGAATATATACAGTATCCGTTTATTTGTTCTTAGTGTGAATAACGTTACAATAAACATTCTGTTCTAAGTTATTCAATGTATACCGTAACGCCAAACAATTTGCTATTCGAGGGCATTATGTTAAGTTATCCAGCCCTGCCCACATGGTTACTCCTGGAGAGTTGGTGGTACTCTTATGTAGGGCTTTAGTCAACTTGATAGGGATGCACACCCAGTCATATATCAACTTGTAAGAACAAACTGCATCATTTATTTCATACCACCAGGCCACTAAATAGTCTAATATCATGTTTCCTGGATCAAAGAAAACTGCACAGGGGTAAACGTATGAGAGTTTAGTTATATATTCAGTATTTATTAACTTACTTGGTTAAAATACATAAGAAATTACAATGAGAAAGTGAAAGGAACAAAGGTGCAATCACAGCAATATAACCACAAGAGTTCAGCCTTACATTCTTGCCAGCAAATGGCAAGCATTGAAACAATCCCTTGATTGCTACGGCAAAAAATAATCTCTCAACTTTAAATGTGTTCAATGAGCAGAAAATTGTACATGCATCCAAATAAGTGGCCAAACTTGGAGCAATTTATTTACTTTCCATGGTTTGAGCACTCGCTTATCTAGGGTGACCATGCCTCTTGAATTCATGTGTAGGGCTAAACAGAGGCAAATGAGGAGAAAGCCTTTTATAAGTACCGGTACTGTGTATAAATATTTTGCCGTGAGCAAAACAAAACTTTTTCTTACTCCTGACCACACAATGATATAGCTATAAGTCTTATTACATTTAATGATCCCTTAGGTAGGACCTACAATACAAATACTACAGTACTATGTTCATAATAACATTTAAGTTTGATGATCACTCAATTAGAATGATGTACCGTAGAGGAAAATAATTTGATGTAACTGATGGAGTTAATGGTAATTACAATACAGAGTACATCATTTGAAGAAATAGTTGCATTCTTATAGGTAACACTACCATACGTTCATTGCAGATTTACAGGTGCATGAAAAGAATCTGTGAATAGGAGATGAAATGAACACAACATCTTCAAAATATACTATACATATAGAATTTGATTTATACATGATTGAGTATGCATTACATTCTAATCTCCAACTACAAACATTCAGATTTTCTTCCCTGTTTCCTTGCACAGGTTCAGAATTTGACATATATAGTAAACAGCAAAAACAAACATGATCACTTACAATCTGTATTAGCTGACAGCATTTAAGTTAGAAATATATTCATTGAGCAACATGCAGAAGCATTTATAAACATCTTTCTTAAGCAACATGGAACACTTAACATTATGATGTGCACAGTAAAATCTATTTACACAGAGGAGAATGGTTAGGACATATATGTAATCTGGACTATGGTCACCCTATTTCAAATACTAAGTTCACAAATTTAAGTACTGTAACTACTGCTTGTGTTACTGTATTCAAGTGTGCTCAAATTACATAGGTACACTCACATACATACGAGAAGCATCAATTTCCAATTAATTATGTGATTTACAGAGAAATTAATATTTTGCACGTGGAAATAAAAAGGAAATTGTCATGAAGAATCCACTTTATATTTTGATGCAGTGTATCTGTTGCCATGGAAAGGAAATCCTCTTAACGGAGTTAAAAGAGCAAACAACTGACAAAGAGTCAGGTCTATGAGGAATTCTCTGACAAATCCATGTACAGTAGTTAAAAAGCAGTAAGAAAATATGTCCAAAGAAAAATATCTCAAGTGGCAGTATGTTTAGCTGAAAAGAGAAAATTCATACTATAATAAGTCCTTTTAACTTGCCAACATATTTGGTTGTTAAACTGTGACCTAAAAGGGTGATACACGCACAGTGGAACGTTCCACACGGTCATTGTGGCACGTGTACTGCAGTTATGGACTTCTTGAATTGAGGAAAAACCAATGTTATTTCAGTACATTTCACCACTGTTGCAGAATTTACATCATGTATGCCCCTTAAAATCTTATAACAGAGAAAAACCTCTTATGAAGCAGCAACTCTTGTTTTCCTTTCTATATATTTCCTTACCAGGGAAGGGACATAACAGTTATTTATTGCTGCGTTTTCCTCGATTCTGAGCATATTACGGTGTAAATATTTATTTTGGCATTAAATGCAGTTCTACATCATTACAACCTCAGCCTAATCTCATCATTTAGACTTACTTCTTTTAAGCACCTTTCTCAGTAATAACTTTGAGAATTAGATGATGATTTAATTCCTGGAAAAACACATTGAATGTTTTTAAGTATACTGATCTGAAACCACATAATTAATTGCTCTCCTTCAATGTACATTTTCTCTTCTTCCCAAAGTACAGTGATGTCAACCAGGTAAGTACAAGTTTGCACTCGACAACTTTTCTCCTACTTCCTTCAACACATTCCCTATCACCCAGTTAATAATACGTTCAGACATCTGTACTATGGCAACAATGAGTACTTAACACCAACAACACACCTGACTTCATCATAGTCAACATCACTGATGAGTCCCTAACACCACTTGCTGAAATAAAAACCTCAAACTGTACCAGCATATTGAGGTGTTCTTGTTATCACTTGCAATGTACAATCATACAACTGAAAAGGTGGATTGGAACGCAAATAATGGTGGATGTTGCTTTCATTCCTGAAGCGTCTGGAAGAGTTGAAACTAGTTGAATGGATTGATAGCATTATGGTTCTTCTCTTCACATCACTAGTCAGTTACTGCCTTCGACCTTTAATGTCTTAGTGAATGACTGCCAGTAAATCTGAGCAAATACACTGTATAACAACAACAAAAACGACACACCGAGAGAGCTCCTGCGCATGTATCAGGTGTATATAAGGCACGATTCTGAAGCGTATGCTCAAAGTAGCTGTGGCATTTGACTGCGATATCTGAACGTCGGCTGTAAGAATGCCACGCCGAAGGATTTGTGCTCATTACGAGCAGATGTCAGAGTTTGAAAGAGGTCGTGCGATCGGATTGAAAGAAGCTGGCTGGTCGAATCGAGCTGTCGCTGGACATGTGGGTTGAAGTGATGCGGAGATCAGACGATGCTGGCAAGCGTGGGTCAGCAACGGCAGGCATCAGCGTCAGGACGGCAGTGGTCGACCGAGGGCCACAACAGCACGGGAAGATAGAGCGATTGTCAGAACAGCTGTCACAGCACCAGAGTTGTCATTATCAACGATCCAGCATGTGACCTGCACACATGTGTCCACCATGACCATCAACAGACGCCTGAGGGACAGGAATTTGCGCTCGCGCCGTCCGTTACGCCGCTTACCACTCACGCCTGTTCACCGTCAAGTCAGATTACAGTGGTGCCGCTCTCGAGCAACGTGGAACTGTGCTGACTGGTGACGTATAGTCATTAGTGACGAGTCCCGTTTCCAACGGTGCCCTGACGACAACCGCAGACATGTTTGGAGACGTCCAGGCCAGCGTGGCGATCCTGCCTTGACTCGCACACCACACAGCCCCACAACAGGGGGTGATGGTTTAGGGTGCCATCTCTTTTGATAGCCAGACCCCTCTGGTAGTCATTCCTGGCACATTGACAGCACAGTGGTATGTTGATGACATTCTACGGCCGGTTGTGTTACCGTTCCTTTAGCGACATCCAGGCCTTACTGACCAACAGGATAATGCCCAGCCGCACACGGAACGAGTTGCTATGGACTGTCTTCAAGCTTGCCCTATCCTTCCTTGGCCAGCTTGGTGGCCTGATCTCTCTCCCATAGAGCACATTTGGGACGTCATGGGAAGGCTATTGCGAACATCCCGGAATGTCGCCGATCTAGCCCAACAGTAGGAGACCATTTGGCACGAAATTCCGCAGGACAACTTTATCAGTCCATGCCACGTCGAGTGACAGCTTGCATCCAGGCCAGGGGTGGACCAACACCTTAATGACGTCCTCAGTTTGTAACGCTCTAACTCTGCAATAAATCATTCGATTGTTCTGCACATTTAATCATTTGTTGCTCTATGTCTGTTCCTCGCATCCACCGATTTTTATCGCCATCGGACAGTTCCTTCCTGGTGCATGGTTTTTCTTGTTATACAGTGTACATACAGTACAAACAAGGCTATGAAAGACATTTTGATGGAAAATCCTACTTCACTAATGCCACAGCAATTAAAAGGGGCACAATCCATCACATTACAGTTATGAAAATCCTACCCAGGGGTTGCCCCTATCTCCTACGCAGAGCAAAATCGGTTTGCTGCTCTGTGCAGTGATGTAATTATTGAGACAAGCGAGTGGGATTCTAATTGAGCCTTTTGTGATGAGCACATGGCTTTATTATACAATCTCTCTTGAATAAGTATAAATCCCTTCAAATTTTTATTATTGGGAGGAAGACTAATAAGATTGCAGACTTTTAAGCAGAGACGTGTGTTCTATTGATGTTGAAAGACCCATCTTTCGGCATGTAGCTCTCGAAGAGCCTGCTCTCTCTGTTCTCATATTCCCAAATGATTTATCGATATTGTGAAGAGAAAAAACAACATTGTTCCCTCATACTGCCCAAAGATAGATGGTTGTTCACTGCTTGATGTAAATGTTGATACTGTATAGGCTACTGCTGATAGATGTAGCCTACAGATTAATGGGTCAAGAACAGATCACTTGTGTCTCATCCGACATCCCGGATATGTCATTCATTCTACATGTCGTCAAAAATAGAATGAAACAAAAATAAATCCTGAAAGATATTTTAAAGTTGCTAGATCCAGTCACAAAATCAAATTTTGCTCAGAACATCCAACTGTTGAGTATAGCAAAATAATTTAGAACGATTGTACTTTGAATGACATTTTAAGGCCCAACACATTGTCAAGGATAGTAAACTGACAATATTTAAAATATGCATTATTCTTTCAACAATGATTCCCATTTTCATTACCAAAACATTAATAGTAAGGTATTCGCATGAAACCACAATTTTGTTTTATGTTGAGATTGAAACTATGCAAATAATGTGTCTTGATTTATAATGGCTATTCCTACAACTTTTACTCTTACCTTATGCTTTTGGCATTATTGGTTAAACAAAATCTTCCAATCTATACATTGAATTAAGTGGTTAAGGAAATGGCATTCACCAAGCATGTTCAGAACATCATTTTTGGCTATTGGGATTGTTTTGCAAATCAGATAATTTCAAGTTCCTGAAATCTGAATTGTCATCTCCTCCATGGATCAATATTCTTTTAGGGATGAAGTAACAATTCTGGGGATGATCTACTCTTAAAGCCTGATCATCAAAGACTATTCTTTGGAAATATGACTGACGAGAGTATACTGATTTAATAAATGCAAGGAAATACTTCAGTCCTCTTTTTATTGCAATTGTCTAAATCATCATGTTAAGGATTTAGTCTATAAGGACAAAAAATTGTTCCAGTTGAACATGGGAGGTGGCTTGAGACTGATCCTATGACAGAACATGTCAGATTTTCAGAACATAGTCAATAATATACAACTAAAAAGTTCTAGTCAGTAATGAACCCATTAAGATTTTTAAAATACATTTTTGTTACTCGTTAGCCCCAATCTGTACTTTGGCATCAGATGAATTGTAATATGAGTCTAGTATGATTGAATCATGTTTACTACATTATTATTACATTTTGTGGCATACAGTTAGGTGATGATGATGATTATGAAGATGTTTACACCACACATGAACTTGAACACCCTATCCTATAATAGTTGTAAAGCTTTCCCCACAACTCGGGTGCAAACTTGCTATTTGCCTAAGGGTGACACCACTGGCTTTGGTATGACAGTCATTCTCACAAGAAAGTTATTAAGAAGACACTCATTTTTTTGTTTTATGGAAATACACACCTAATTTATTCTTTCATGGCAACATTATCATTCATTCAATAATACAAGCATATCACCTTCTACATTTTCTCCATTACATGATTTACTCCTTTTGCTAGTATTCATTCTTACAGACAAGAAATATGTTGGACCGAAATAAAATATCCAATGCATATGTACTGCTTATACACAGTACAAATCTTTCCAAACAAATACACATCTCCATTCAATGTATTTTAAACAATGACACACTAAATTAAAGCTACACACATTCTAAACTTAAATGATTAATGGCCTGCAGATTATATTACCAAGATATTTACGGATAAAATCAACTTTTAAGTACACTAAAACAAGAACTCTAACAAACATATACATTTATATACGAACAAAACTGTACAAAATAACACACATTATGATACCAATTAACAATGCGGGGAAGGTTACTACTTTCGCAACTGGGAACAACATTTCTCACTGACCCACTTCATGATAAGCATAACTGATAGAAAATGATATGATTTGCAATTGTATCTTGGCTTTCGTAATTTTAGATAAAGATTATCATGACTAGGTGAACCAGATCTGATTATTTTACAATGCTATAGATACAACAAGGCTGGAAATGACTTGTTATAAAAACCAAGATATCTTTTTTTTTTAAATCCAACTAATTATTAGAACAAAGTACATAAACATCATGAAGTGGAAACAGAGAGTACATGAAGCTCCATGTATTACAGGAAAAGGTATTAGGGGTAGCCTACGAGTTATTAAGCAATCTGCTTGGGAAAGGTTGGCAACAGTGAGATATAAACATGCATATATATATATTTGACAAGAAACACAACAGAATCGGAAACAATTTCATAATTTTACAATACTTTTATTCAATCTATCATTACACCTATATTTTTAATACTGTTGGTCATAAATTATTTTTGTCCACAAAAGAGAATTGTATATATATAAAAATGTGAATATTAAAACATTTAAACTCAATAAAGGGGATGGACATCATGTAACAGCAATTTGTTCCTAAGAGTATACACACACTGATCTTCCCTCCTGGATTTCATTTTATCTGTAGATACAATGCATGGACAGCTGACAAATAAGTTTCATTAGCCATCAGGAATGGTTCAGATGAAAAATGCCTGCATGATTCAATAACAATAAGCTAACATTAGCTATACGACAACTGAGAGCAAAAGGAATAAATATTACCAAGAGATTTTTTATTAGTTACTGTACTTGTGCTTCAAGACACTGCATATGAACTTCTTTAAATTCAGAAAAACTACCACTAAACATCACATATTCAACACAGAAGATGGAAGAATAATTTGCCAATTACTTTTGACTTCTCACTTCAATATTTTGTTATTCCTGGACAAACTGAAATGAGATTACAAGCAGAATCTAAGTTGCTGGATTTTCATCCTTCCTGTACTTCCAAGGCAGGTAAGATACGCCAATTGGAGTTTGGCCTCTTTGCACAACTGTCACTGCTCTGGTTACATTAGAAACATTTTTTACTAAGTCCCAGAAGGCAAAGTTGACTCATTTCCATGCAGTGGAAAATTGGGATATATACATTTTTACTTGACCTAGCTTAGGCTACTTTATTCTCAACATCCTTACTTAATTATAGGGAAACTTATCCCTTTTTGGGATATAATTCCGAATGAGGGCATGAATGGTGATGGTGGTGGTTGTTGTGATGATATTATAACCTTTTCAATTCCTTGATATTCATTTTAAATATTATACCTACTTCATATTAAACAATACTGGAAATAATTTCGATCACTGAAGTTAAAATCAACTACGAGATGATGATGATAATAATAATAATAATAATAATAACTGCAGTATTACCATGTCAAAAGTATTGTAAATGCATCCTTTAAGGCTATTTATCAAGAGAATTCATAGCAAATTAAAACTGGTGTATTGGCTTTCACGGCCAGTGAATTAAAACTCAGCAATTTTTCTAGGTTTGTGCCGTGTCTTGTGTGGGGCTTCGCCTAGGACACCAAGCTGGCTCATCAGCAGGCTCTTGGTGTCCCCACCCGGACCCCCACAGGATTAGCGAACTGCGCGCTACCTCCCTTTTTATGAAGCGCACCAGCTTGATGTGCTAGGCGAAACCCCATACAAGACACGGCATAAACCTAGAAAAATTGCTGAGTTTCAAATTAAAACAGCTTCATTATTAAAGCTTAGTGTTTAGGCAATTAAATATGTACCTTTATGTTTGCTGTTTGGAAAGCAATGGAAAACATGGGAGTGGAAAAAGAGACTGTAGGCAGAGTGAAGGAGATGTATTGTGGAAGTGTGAGTTGTGTGAAAGTTGGAGGGGAAAGAACAGACTGGTTCAGACAAATGAGTGGCCTGAAACAGGGTAGTGCACTGTCACCCCTTCTCTTTATTGTGGTTATGGACGAGGTAATGACACGGATAGCAGGAAAGATAGGAGAAGATAAGATGAAAGCAATGGTGTTTGCAGATGATCTCATGGTCTGGGGAAACAAGGAGGAGGAAATTCAGGAGCAACTGAAGGCTTGGGAAGAAACAGTGGGAGAGTACGGATGGAAGTTCAACATCAGTAAATGTGAGGTCCTGTTAACGACCAGGAAAAAGGACAGACCAATGAGTGGGATAACACTTGGAGGTGGACAGCTGAAGAAGGTGGAAAGTCTCAAGTACTTGGGAAGTATAGTGGAGGAAAATGGGAGAAATGACAAAGAGATTACGGAACGTGGCAGACAGGCAGAAGCATTTCTGAGAAGCATTAGGAGCTTAGTGTGGAATAAAGATGTCCCACAAAAAAGCAAGGAAGTGTTATACAGAAGCTACTATATCCCAATACTGACCTATGCTTCAGAAACGTGGACAATGAAGAAAAGAGACATAAGCAGAATACAGGCAGGTGAAATGAAGTTCTTGCGAAGTAGGATCGGAGTAACAAGAAGAGACAGGGTGAGGAATGAAAAGGTCAGGGAAATGGTGAAAGAGGAGCCCTTGCAAGGTAGGATTGAGACATCAAGACTGAGGTGGTATGGACACTTAAAGAGAATGGATGAGAAGAAGATTCCCAAGAGGATACACGAGATGCAGATGCAGAAGAAACGACCAAGGGGAAGACCAAGAGATAGATGGCTGAAAGGAGTGGAGGAATGTGTCAAGAAGAGAGGGGAGGACTGGACCAGAGTGACAGCGGAGAGGTGGTGGGAAGAAAGAACTAAGTGGCGAGGCTTATGTTCCAAACAGACCCAGCCTGGGGCTGGAAACTGTACAAGATGATGATGATGATGTTTGCTGTTAGCCCAAAGAGATAACACATGAGAGAGCACAGTGCACATGAAAGAATGTCATAAGAAATAGAACAATGAAAACCAAGGGCATTTTTTTTAAAATTCGGATCTCAAAATAAAACCCCATTTTGTAGCCTAGTATAGCAATCGGTAATCCAAATAATGGCATTATATTGCATTATTATATCTTATCAAGACCTGAGGGGAAAGAATAAAGAATGATGATGCATAGTAACTTAATATCACCCTTCTTGTGGGATGCACGTTAACACAAATGAGGAAATGATGACAATATCAGAGAGATAACCATGGATATTAAAAAATGAACAAGCAAACAGGAAACTTGGCATTCAAATCGTAGAATCAAGAGAAAAAAAATGCCACTGATAGTAGGCAAATATAATTATGATTGGAAGTAGAGCTGTTAATACTTTACACAAATCTTATTCATTTAAAGAAAGTATTTAGTTATGCCATAGTAAAAATGTATTTCTTTTTCCAATAATACTTTAATGCCCATAAAATTTCAAGGACACACAAAATATATGCATCTTTCATAATTTGGCAAAAAAATGACCACATAAGAGGCTATTGCAAGCATACGGCGAGTTACTGACAAAAATCAAAAACAGCCTTTCAAGATTATGAAAGTGGTGGGCATTATCTGCTGAAATTTCTTTCCTCTGAAGTGATACAGTGATGCCTTGCATTATGTCTCACTAAAAAATAACTAATTACTCTGAACATCATATTGACAGCTGGTCAAATACTGACAGATACATTTTTTTCATTTGCTGAAAATACAATCCTATGAGAAGGCAGATAAAAAAACTGCAGCAAATTACAAGGTTAAGAGCACAGATGTAATACACAAGAATTGTCATTCCATTTTACTCCTCTTACCGATGAAAGATCACTCGAAAATTTTGTATATGTGATGTCATTCTTTTGTGCATCAGTGGTACTCTTACCTGGTAAGTCACTGCTTTTAATCTATCTTCTCCTATGTTTTTATTATATCACTCCTTGCCAGCTTTCCAGTACTTAAATGCTTAGTAATATTTCTCTGTCAACTGCATTAGGAAAATCAAAACAGGAAATGAAGATGCTAGCAAGTTATTTTACTAGCATAGTATCTAATGATTTAATATCTTGAACTCTTATTTTCATCATGTCACCTGAGCTCAGGTCTTAAGAGTGATTATTCAGATATTCTGTACACATAATAGTAAATGTAAATGCTGCAAGAAAACATATAAACAAGGTCATTGCATTATGTTACGTGTGCACTTCCGTGTTCTCAGTCTTGCAGAATATGAACTGTATTTTGTTGCTAAGTCAAATACATTATTTCATTGGTCCAATTGATTGGGCTACAAATAGCCCAACTCTATCTTTTCCATTCCTACAGTCAGTGCTTATTCCCTAGCAAGGGAAAATAAGCTGGTGAGATCATATTACAAGAATATAAGAACACAGATGGCTACCTTTCTTCCTCGAACAAAATGTGCAACACGGATCAGGTCAAAAGCAAGGTTGTAACGGGAAAGGACAGGAATGCATATGCAAATGGAGTATGATCTAAAATTCTAAATTATGCAAAAAGCATTGAACTGTGGTAGAATCAGAGATATTTATGTAAAATACCATTAGCAACAGCCAATAGCATCAGCTAAAAGGGCAAAACTATAACGTTATATCGGTTATCCTAAACTTTAGATAGAGCTTCAGTTTGTACACACTGTGTTCCTTAGCCAGTTCAGATGGTCCCGACCTTAATATTTAAATTGCAGCAATGAAGAACAGTGAACGGATACACGTTTGCTCTCTCCCTGATCCTCTTCCAAAAATGTGGAGAACTAGAGTTAGTAAAGAAACTGAACGCAAATGGTAAGCTATTGTAGCCAACACAGACCAAACTAACAAAATAAAATTTATACTGTTGTATCTAGGGATAAATTGCATTGTCCCCCATCAACGATGGGCCAAAAATTAAGTTTCTTTGAATTATAGTATTGCCACATGAGACATTACTGTCTGTGAACATGCAAACCTTAGTATGTTAAAATTTAATTAAGGTTCATTTACTTTTACACTTCTATACAGTAAAATGATCCTGAAGTAAATTGTGACATAGGATGTTCTGCACATGCACCAATGACATACTATAATATTGCACAATAATTGGAGATCGATGATTTGAAATTACTAACAAGAGAAAGGAAGCCAATTTTTTGTTTCAAATTATGACAGTTAAGGAGCGTAACAGCACAATATGCTAAGCCTTATTTACCAACAATGGGAAAAATGGTTTCATTTATTAAAGTATTGCCTACCACACTATCGATATATGAATTAGTAAACAGAATTATTTCAACAGTAAAATGGACAAGGCCCAAGAGAATGTACCAGCATACTTAGATAAGAAGCTGACAGATCCATACAGAAAAGGATATTATTACTTGCACCATATATTTAAGTAAAAACCTTCATAAATGTAGGAAGTGAAAGACTTACCTATGAAGTGAGAAGTAAACAAACTAGGAATGGCACCAAATATTCTGCTTTAATGAAGGCTGTTACTCAAATTACCAGTGTCAATATTGGACAAACTATTCTGCATTATTTGTCTGAAAATGGATTCTACATATTTTTAAGAATTTAATTTATACAACCCTTTCAGTGAAGAACAGAACTACTGAAAAAGTATAAAATGATGATATAGTATATGTTAAGAGGAGGACATACACATAATTTTATAATCCATCTATCTGAAGTGACAATTTGTGGACTTCATGTAAACTCTACTTTTTACAAGCTTAAAATTCTTCAATTGCTTAAAAATATTCTGCTCCAAATATTTCTCAAGTTATTTACAAGATACTATGAGTAATCTCATATCAAACAGTGCATAATTACACAGCAAAGAACAGTCATATGGGAAAAATGAACTGTATCTCTCCAATGATGAAATGGATGGAATAATATGGAAAACAAAATAACAAACCGAGTAGGTCACACACAATATCCAACTTCTGTGTGTCACTGTGATGTAAAGTCAATGGCATATCAAAATAAACATATCAAGTGATTCAAAATCAAAACTTGTGCTTTACAAGGCTACTAACTTTATTCAGCTCTCAGAAATAACCATTGAAAAGTGGAATTAAAAGAAAAAAAATTTGGTGCTTTTCAGTCTGTCAACATGAATGTGTTGACTGACTGAAAAGCACCAAACTTTTGTTTACCAAGGCAACACTGAAAAATGGCTTCAAACCCTATAATGAAAAGTGGAATGATAATTCCATTTTCAAGGAAGGAACTTTAGAGTTCCTCACAATGTAGAGAGCCAGGATTAAAAAAACTCCTTCAAACACATCCACTACAACAACAACAAAAATATATATATAATAACTTCCAAAAATTGCTATTCGACTCATTTTCAAGCTTGTCTTTGGTTTCACACGGCTTTGACATCCCTCTTCAATTAATGCTCTTACACAAGCAAATAACAGCTCGCTTATATTCATGTTGAAATTGAGAAGACTGTCACAGTTGATCTTTCAGGCTTTTAGCAGGAGCATTCGTGTAGACAATACAGGTACTCGCCTGCACAAATCAAAAAGACACCTGAACTAGATCATATAAAGGAGAATCAACAATGCTACAGAATTATTTACAAGGAAGGACAACGGTTACATTTTCATGCCTGCATACTAACCACCAGAGCTCGTTAAGACAGTCAAAAGTAAGCTTTTGATCATCCATCCTGTTGACAACTGGGAGATAGATAACTTGGAGGAAAATGTGATCTGTTAAAAGCCCACAGACTCCAAACCATCAAATTCTGCATTTTCCCATAACCTCCAAACTATCAAATTATGCATTCATACCATATTCCTTCCATTGACTGACTATCACTGATTAAGTCTACAAGACTACTAAAAAAAAAAATGTTGCTGAATGCCTTAGAGGGATTTGAAGTCCTAAACAAGTTCATCTAATCAGCTGAAATGACTATGGGAGAATCCCAAGCCAAAGTTTTCATAGGAGGTAAAACTGGCAGAACTTTTGAGATGACAACTGGTGTACGGCAAGAAGATGCTGATTATAATGCTCTATGTACTGTATATATGAACATAAAGTTAAGGAGGATATTTGGCCCTGTGAGAGGGTGAAGGATGGGAATAAGGCCAAACAGAGATATAAAGGAGATACTTGGAGGTGGAAATAGTAAAATTTGGCAAGTCTCGACATTTAACCCAGGTAGGCCATGTAGAGTGCATGAATGTTGCTAGAATCCCAAACAAGGCTGCAAGATGCTTTCTCTGCAGTAGTGTTTAATTTGGCCTTACAAGAAGCTGGGAAGTAACTGGCATTAAGAGGTAATAAAAATTTACAAATCCATGCAGGCTTATACCTATGCTGATAACTTTGCATTAGTTGCAAGGAATTTGAATTCGAGGAAATGATCCAAGTTCTGGAACGGAAGAGGGGGGAGGGGGGAGAGGGGGAAAAGGCATTTTAAAAATTAATGAAAGGAATACAAACTATATAGAGCATACACTGTTACAAACATGACCGGAGTTCCTGAGATTTTCAAATCTTCAGAAATTCAAAATGTAATTTTCATATCAAGGGTTTCATAAGGTTGTGCCAAAGTATCTTATGGCTTTTCAGATTTCCTGTGTATTTTATTCCACTTCCGTTTTATTTTAACTCTCAGACCATACAGGAATAACAGCCAGAGTGAGTGCCTCCTTACTGCCAGTTTATAAATGCATTGCCCTCTCTTAAAAATAGCTGCTAATCTGTACAGCCCATGTTCATATGAGCCTGACCTAGCTCACTTCCTTTACCTGCCACCAGTAGCACCTGTACCCATGCAACTCATTGCCTTATCAATCCTTATCTTTGTACGACTTGTTGTGTAGTGGCTAGCATTCTTTGCTGTCTCCGTGGACACACAGGGTACACTCAGCCTCGTGAGGCAAAGCTCAGAAGAAGTAGGTTCGATTCCTTCTTCTGCCATTCTATCCTGGAAGTGGTTTTCTGCGGTTTTCCACTTCTGCTCTAGGCAAATGCTGGGATGGTACCTAACTTAAGGCCATGGCAGTTTCCTACCGAAATCCTACCTCAATTAAAAATACATACACTAGTACACACACCCCAGTGACACAGGTTATCAGACAATTTCTACATACACCCAAGTACATGGGGCTACATGACCATGTCGCAAAGCCCCTATAGAATCAACAACAACTACTCAATCCTTACCCTTGCCTGAGAGATTGGCTACGCACTGTGTTCACAGGTTACCCACGTGGAATACTACTGTAACTGATGGGTACAATACGACGGCTCAGAGCAATACTATCGTAACTAACATTTTTGGGGAAAATGATGTTATGATGTCATTTTGCCGCCCTACATCATGTCCATCCAATGCAATAAGAACGTATCTGCTCCTATTACTGAAATAATATGAAAAAATCGGATGACCTAACATCGTAACTAGAAAATCAGCCAGTTGTCAGTGAAACAACAACGTAAGTGATGTTACGATATTGTTGCACTAGTATTGCCGGTATTGTCCGAGAGTTGCGTGACCTAACATCGTAACTGCTTTTACGATTATGTTTCAACGATCTGCCAAACAAACACACGTTTGTTGCGGCAAAGTTACGTTGGTTTGAATGTACTCTTCATGACTAAAATATGCGCCAGAAATGTTGATTGTCACAGGTGCTGTATTGAGAAGTTTGTTCAGGTTGAGCTTCTGTCATATCACATCCATGTACCAAATGATTTGTAAATTTAAAAAAAGTAGTTCCGTGAGGAACTAAATAGCCTATTTTCGTGTCACTGATCTTTTCCATTAAAATTCTCCTGCCTATTAAAATGATTTTCCATGTGATAGGCCTATACTAAATAGCGTTTGGTTCACAACCTACTGTATGTCTTGACCAACACCATTACAATGAACAGTTTTTTTTTTTTTAGCGTATGGCTTTTTTTTTTTTAGTGCCGGGAGTGTCCGAGGACATGTTCGGCTCGCCAGTTTTGTAGCTGCTTCGAGACGGACACCCAATGGGTGAGCTACAAGTACCGTTGGGGAGGGAAGGAGGGAAGTTGGAAGGTAGCGGCTGTGGCCTATAGTTAGGGACCAACCCCGGCATTTGCCTGGAATGAAGATGGGAAACCACAGAAGACCATCTTCAAGGTTGCCGGCGGGGGGATTCGAACCTCCTCGCCTCCCGGATGTGAGCGACTGCCATCAGTCATGCCGTAACCACCACGGCTAACTCACCCGGTAATGAACAGTAATGTGCTAGAGTATATAGGCTAGTTTTCAATTTCGATGATTAGACACCTCCTGCTAGGTGGCATCTTTCCGTGACGAATCAATGGTATTAATCTTTAGAAAACCCAAATACTTGGCTTCTATGAATAACAAAGAGTAAGCTACAGAATTTAGTTCCATTATATAATGATTAGGGGCCGTATTTTTTGGTAATAGCGATACGTGCGAAATGTTTTCATATCTCCTTTCTTGCCTATATATGACCTTGAAGGTACTTAGAGTAGTGTATTTTTAGCAAAATGAACTCGCGAAATATCACGAAATCTGATTTAATGCGCGAATTGCACAAATTATCGCGAAATATACTCCACTTGATACGAAAATGCTAAGTATTATAAAAAAAAACTCTCCAATCAACGTTTAAATGCTTCTGAGGAATTGACCATCGTGGTTTCCTTCTCGTTTCATTGATAGTGTCAACACCAAGTGCTGCATATTCTCTACATAACTGCCTGCAAAGCCGGAAGTATGTGTATTCAGTTCCGCGATCTCTAAGGCTATTGATGAAAATCGATATCTGCTATAGATTATATCAAACGGCGTTATGGTCGTAGATACAGCAGTGCGAGTTCGCGACTGATAAAACTATCGGCAAACATCCAGCATTTACGTATAAAAATGCCGAAAATTAAAGTCACAACAGTTTCCTCGAGGGACGAGGAATACAACAGTGAGGGGTTCTATGTATTTGACGCTGCAAGAAAGATTATAATGTGTAAATACTCCAATGTTTGTATTCAGTGGGAACGAAAAGAAACGTGCGATAAACACTGCAGGGATTCAGCAACGCATAAAAAGAGGAAGAAAGAAGGAAATGAACATAATTCTACGCGGCAAATAACTTTCGGCGATACTCGACACATTGCAAAAAAGTTGAAAAACCCCCTTATCACATACTTTGTTAGATTTACCCCATTCTATAAGGAAGATTTCAGAAGAAACATCGATCATTATGACAATTTATTTCGCGAAATACCCACCGAAAAAGCGTCAGTTTTAACACCGAGATCAACGATTTTATTTCACCAAAAAATAAGGCCCTTAATAATGATTATTAACATAGCTCATCACACAAATCATCTTTTCAATCGCTTGAATACGATTCGAGAAATAAGAAAGAAGAATTTCGAACAGTCGTAAAATTAAACATCATTAAATGTCTCTATAGTAAGGTCTGAAGAAAAATTCTCTGTGCCAAGTTTCATTGCACTTGGGTGATTAGATCACTAGAAACACTACTTTGAATAACTGAAAATCACTTGTCCGCCATCTTAGATTGTTCTATATGTAGATCATAGAGTTATGTATCATTAGATAAAGATTATTGCTTAGGTTAATTATTAAAACGTTCACTTCAATCACTCAATCAGGACACAAAATATTAAGAAATAATTTTTAATTTTGCACAGCCGCCATATTGAGATTTTTAAAGCAATTGGATAAAATTAGATGCCAGTAGCTTCAATCATGTATAATTATGTGCCGTACCAAGTTTATCTATGTTTGGATGATTAAATCGCAAGAAAATGCCATTTAAATATTTTAATTACGTTTGACCGCCATGCTGGTTTTGTGAATAACAAGATTTCTAATGTCAAATAGGTAAAGTAATAGTAATATTCTCTATCACCATACGAAATTTCAGGGTGATATAAGGTAATAGTTCCGGAGATATAGAATGCGGAGAAATATTTTGCGCGGCTGCCATGTTGGATTTTTATTTAACTATTATGTGTGCCATAGAGTTGTGTACCATTAGATGAAGATTATTGTATAGGCTTCTTACTCAGACAATCACTTCGATCGCATAATAGGACACAAGAATTAAAAATTAATTTTATAATTTCGCACAGCCACCATATTGATGTTATAAAAACAATTAATCTAAATTAGATGCTGGTGGATTGTAATTTTTATAAACAATTACCGTACCAAGCTTCACTGCGCTCGCATGCTGAAATCGCGAGAAAAGTCTATTTAAATGTTTCAACTTTGCTTGGCCGCCATGTTGGTTTTGTACTTAGCAGATATTTGAAAGTCACATATGCAAAATTAGTAGTGCCCTTCATCACCGTACAAAATTTCAGGGTGTTATCTTTAGCGGAAATATAGAATGCCTGTTAAATATTTTGCGTAATTTTCAGGGTAATATGATCGTAAGTAACAATAATTCCATTAGTTAGTAACTTTATCAACAAT
Organism: Meconema thalassinum; assembly: GCA_946902985.2. NCBI lineage: Eukaryota > Metazoa > Arthropoda > Insecta > Orthoptera > Tettigoniidae > Meconema > Meconema thalassinum. The sequence goes on from OX336389.2 coordinate 859,657,371, forward strand.
TTCCACTTCGAGGAAATCTCACAGACACAATCTATACAGTACTGAAGGATGATGAACTAATAGGCAGTTTTAGGCATTACCTACAGCTATACGTCTCCATGGTGATCTCTGGTATACATAGGAACTTTAAATTTGCTCTCCTGTAAAATTAGAAAAGTGCTATTTACGATAGTATTGAACTGAGCCGTTGAATAGCATAAGGGGAAAACACTGAGAAGTCAAAGTCGTTGGCAGCTGTCTTCCCGATTGTCCTTGCCAATCTTATCCCAAATTTATGAATCGGTTTCAGGTAACCATATGAGCCGATCGATGCATCGAATGGACGGGGGAGAGAGTGGTCGAGTTCCACAAGTGACGTCTGGTTTCTTCATGTCGGCAGAAATCTGCTTCAAAAAGGGCTATAGCATCAGTAGTGAGGTGGCGCCACCATGAACGATTTTCTGAAAGTGCCTCCCAGTCTTCCAAGTGAAAGTCAAAGGAATTCATATGAATTAATACTCCCATTTCTGTATTTAAAAATTCTAGTTTTCTCTGGAAGCATAGTTTCCAATTAATCTTTTGTTTATACCTTTCTTTGTCATTCCTATGTCTTTGGATATCTTTATCACAACGAGTTTCTTTCGTTATTATAAAGTGCGTTCAAAAAGTAACGAGCCGGAGGCTGGAATGCGCAAACCGGTGACGACATCGGTTAATCGTGGCGTGTGTAACGAGGTGTGGTTCCGACCAGAGCGTGGATGGTCACAGCCTGTCGCTAGAAGGCACGCGTGACGATACAAAGCGAGCAGCAGCATGCATCAATCATCCAACCAAGACCAAGACAGTAGGCCATTCGACATGCTTCCTGGTGTAGTTGAAGACGGTGGGGCACCCATTGGGCACACACTTTCCTCAAGTGCAGTCGTTCCTTCATGATGGTGTGCACACTTCCAACGCTAAATCTGACCACGGCGGCTATGGCGTTCACTGTCACTCGGCGGTCCTGGGTAATGAGTGCATCAACCAGCTGGACGTTGTCATCGGTAATGCAGGGGGGTGCCCCAGACCGGGCATCATCAGCTAACGACACCCGTCCTTCCCTGAAGCGCATGTGCCACGCCTTGACCCTTGCAAAGGACATGCAGTGTTCGCCGTACACTTGTGACATTTGGCAATGAATGTCCGTTCCCCTACTCCTTTCGCTGTCAGAAACCGATTAACACCTCTTTGCTCTTCGTTTGACGCCTCCATGTCACTGTTTGCAATGCAACTGGCATTGTTGGACGATTGATGCATGCTGCTGCTGGCTCTCTATCGTCACGTGACGTGCATGCGTGCCCTGTATCGATGGGCTGTGACCTTCCACGCTCTGGTCAGAACCACACCTCGTTACACACGCCATGATTAGCCGATGTTGTCACCGGTTTGGGCATTACAGCCTCCGGATCGTTACTTTTTGAACGCACCTTATACTAGCTCTTACCCATCCTTCGTACGGATAAAAATGTATTTTGCATGGATTTTAGTGTTACCCGATAAGTGTGGACATGAGTGAGAATATGCAACATACTACCACCACCACGATGGCTTTCTCAAAGGGCTCTTCCTACTCCTATCATTCTTTTGTTCAACAACCTCGCCATTGCAATCTAAAACTAAACTGTGCATCATCAAGATAACCTTGAATTTTGACTTATAATCTTCTGTCCAGCAACATGAACTGAAATGGTACCATGCTTAATGGCAACTTCTGGCTTCATGTGCTCATAGGCAGCAATCCAGGGGGGGGGAGTGTTTTATGATGATGATTGTTGTTTTAAGGGGCCTAACATCTAGGTTATCGGCTGCTAATAGTCTTAACTACAAACTTACATCTAAAACTAACTACCGACTTGCACAGTAGAAGAAGAATTGGAAAACAAATGAACAAGGGAAATAAAAGGCAGGGAAAAGAAGTGCCCTCAATGAATGAGGATTGAGGGACCTGGAAAGAAGTAGGGCCATGAAAGGCAGACAGACAAGAGAAAGAGGAGAGTGTCTGCCTCACAAGGCAATGGAAAAAGGGAAATACAGACCCAGCTCAGGAAAACCTCGGGGCCGCCAACCGTGAGCCCTTGAGGGTGTAGCAGTATCCAGGGTGCACCATAAGTGGTGGGGCTACATACATCCTGTCTCCTTTAGGGCCTCGTGCAGAATGCAGGACATACCATGATAAGAAAAAGAGAAAGTCTGGTCCCTCGATGAATGAGGGATCAGGAAAGATTAAGGACGATTAAGGCGGGAAAGGAAAGACTCCCTAGGCCTCGGATATTTTAACACCGTCGGCGTTGGAGGAGAACAATAGCTGACCAAGGGAGGTTGACAGGAAAGAAGGCAGTGAGGAGCCCGGCACAAGTAAGTGGAAGCAATGTTGGACTCAGCTGGGTTCCCATGGTCGCCAACCCACGTCCCACTAGGTGTGAGCTGCTGGGGGAAAGTGCTTTATGAACCCTAGCTATCTTCTAGAATTTATGAACAATGTCTAACGAACACAATTGCTGAGTTGTGCCCTAGACTTGGCATCACTTGATCTAAGGCCTCATTGCGAGTGCACAAGTTTATGTTTGTGGGGTGAGGCCACACTTTCTGAACTCGCCTGTGAAAATGGGGAGCACCAACAGCATGAGAATAGCAAGATGATTTCTGCCAGAGCATAGCTCCTGGACCAAAGATACAATTCTAGAGATTTACGCAAGATGATTTTTATGTTCGACGATGTCGAAATGTAAATATTATATGTCAGAAAACTGTATCATAATGAGGGTCATTATAACACTATTTTTCATTATGAAACAGTTTCTCCCACCAATCAGAGCTCAAGAAACAGTTGTGTGACCAATTAGGTAAGGATAGCATTGCACCTGCGCTGACTTCCACGGCCTTCTATTTTAAATTTCACTGCATGGCTTCCAGTGTCATAGTGGGGTATTCCAGGAGGCCATGGTTCTCTGTGGCCCATGCGCTCTGTTCAGTACATAAAACTGGCGAAATCTCGACAGATATTTAGGAATATTTATGTTCGAACATAAAATAGTTAAAATAATTATCGTCGAACATAAACAGTCTTATGAAACTCACCTATAATGGTAATTAAGACCTTGTAGTTGCAGTTCAGATACTAACATACTCGTGTCTTAATTATTGCCATTATAGGCTTGTTGCATAATGTACTATTGAGTCTTGTATTGTTTGCATATTAAATGAAGAACTCCCTTGGTTAAAAACTGTGTGTGGGCGATTGTATCAAGATTAACTCATTAAATTCATGTTTCACAAGATTTTTGATTCTGAACATTATAAAAATCTTGTTTCAAAATCATAATTATTATTCATATACTGTACCTTCCAGTGCAGCTTCACTCAATAGCTTTACTCATGAACTCTATGAATCTCTTCCCATACTGTTCTGGGTCACAGGTGGAAATACCATCAACATTTGAACCATACTTAACGGTTTTGGCTGCTTTTGCAGCCTGCTTTTTGACACCATAATGAGTCAAAACATCAATTAGTGCCAAGAAATAAATCTCCTTAATAGGAGCTCCTGGAAAAGAAAATAATAAAAATACATTACTCATTTGGAATTATACCGTACAAGGTCAGGGAAAAATTAAGCTATTTCCATAGGTATTAAAAGAAGATAGATCACATGCCACACACACACAGTGGCCTGGAATAGGGCCTGTAGTGACATCTAAACACAGGTGCTGTGATTGCTTGTAGTTGCAGTTCAGATACTAAGCCTGTATGATATGTGCGAAAGAGAGTTGTATTTATGTACTGTTAAAGAGTGTTTGTATCTCATTTACCTGTGTTGTGTTTAGTTGTAATTAACAAAGCCATGTGCTTTAGTAACTTACATACATTCTGTTCTAAGTAATACATATTATGTAAAATTATGTCACAGAAAAGCTGCTCTGTCAGAATGTATGAATGAATATATAAGTACGGTGTTTAGTTTGATTAGCAATACACCTTTATGTTAAAAATCTTGATTGAACATCATGTACACAACACGACCCAATAGTTGAAGAGTCACATTTGGCATTTGGTAATACATGTGAATACTTAATAGACATTCTGAGGAACGAGGGTATCAAATAATACAGTAGAAATGCAGTAATGGATATGATAAAGATTCCTGTAAGGCATTCCCAGGGACATATACAGGGTCTTTATTTTTGCTTGGCAAGGACATTCTCGCTCACGCGCTCTGCACGTGGCAGCTCTGTTACCGGCGACTGCGCACGCATATGTACGACAGAATACCGCGCTTAAAATCAGTATCATGCATTTTTACTCACCATGCTTACAGCAGATGCTGAAAATGTTCCCTATCCACTGTCAAACATAATCGGCATCTCCTAATGAAGTTTCCGGTTCTTGCTGAGCCCAAGGTTGCAGGTTCACAACCTGGCGCAGTCAGCTGGCATTTGAGGGTGCGCAAATGCGAGGGAGCCATGTCAGTAGATTTACTGGCACGTTAAAGATCCCCTTCGGGGCAAAATTCCGGCACCCCGGCGTCTCTAGAAGCCAGTGTAGTTAAAAGGGACGTAAAACCAATAACATTATTCTTAGTTTCCGGTTACTCCGGTTAATTTAGCTTCAGTAAGGAAATACCAACATTTTCGTCTTCTTTTATTGTTCACTGAACCTGTACGTTTGAATCTCTTAGCCAGTTGATTTATTGTCCGATTTATAGGAATGGGTCTCCCTGGAAATGTCATTCAAAACTTTTGTCTTGTTCTAGCGCACGTTATGAACGGCACGTATGCCTATTATGTAGACCTTCGCTCGACCTTGGCCGCCGGTTCCCCGGCGCGTGGTCTCCAGCCGTATTGCCCGGGTATTCACTCGCTCTTCTTTAGACGTGTGAGCTCCGAGCTAATTGGGTGTTTCAGTGTTTTATAAAGCTACTGTGTACCGGTACTGTATATCTTATTGTGTAGTGTTTTATTGTGATTGTGTATAGTGCTGTAATGCCTTATGTGAAATATTCATTACGTGAACGAGTATATCTGCACAATACGTACATAAAGTGCAGGAAATCGTGCGCTAGAACAAGACAAAAGTTTCGAATGACATTTCCAGGGAGACCCGTTCCTATAAATCTGACAATAAATCAACTGGCTAAGAGATTCAAATGTACAGGTTCAGTAAACAATAAAAATAGACGAAAATGTCATTAATTCCTTACTGAAGCTTAATTAACCGGAGTAACCGGAAACTTCATAAGGAGATGCTGGTTACGTTTGGCAGCGGATGGGGAACATTTTCAGCATCTACTGTACACATGGTGAGTAAAAATGCATGATACTGATTTTAAGCACTGTATCCTGTCGTACATACGCACGCGCGGTTGCCGGGTACTGAGCTGTCACTGGCGGAGCGAGAATGTCCTGGCCAAGCAAAAATAAAGACCCTGTATTTGTGGACGAGGTCAATTCCAATAATAACAAGTCATTCTTTGAAGAACTACAGGGTCTTTCATATAAAGTAAGAACGGCGAGCGGCGGCTTTGTCATTCGCTGCTGAAGCCGGCTTGGCCGACCTTGTGACGCGCCACGGCCCCCTGCTGTAGTATTGAAAGCGCGCGCATAGCACAAACTTGACCTTGCAATAATCGTGCAGGTGTTGTCAGTCGCCAGTCTGAACCACAGCTGCTAACATGTTGAGACAGTTATCATTGCAACATCGTATTTTTGTGTACAATTTATTATAATTACGATTCGGCTCGGCGGGTACGTGATGCATTTGTTCAGCAATTTCCTGATGAAGTGCCACCTTCACTAGCACAGATTCACGTAATTGTAAATAACTTTGACACTACTGGTTCAGTGCTCAATTAAAAACACAAAATAAAAAATCAGAAAAAATACAGTGGCATGACTCACTCGCGTCAGCCAAAATGTGGTTACCAGATACAATGCTTCTATAACTCAGGAAGGACGACACTTCTAGCAACTTTTATAAGGTAATATTTCATAGAGGATTGTACACACGCTTAGAGCAGGGGGGCCATGGTTTGCCACAAGCTCGGTCAAGGCCACCACACTAGCGGATAACAAACCCGCCGCTTGGCGTTCTTACTTTATATGAAAGACCCTGTATATAGCCTTTTTCATATATCCTATTTGTCTTCTCTATTAAAAATTCTCAGGCCTGTGAAAAGGATCACCATGTTAGATTGTTTTGTATGTGGGCCATAGAGTTAAGTACCATTAGATGTAGATTATTGAGTAGGTTCATTATTCAAACATTCACTTCGATCGCATGATTATGACACAAGTAAAAACTCAATTTTAAAATTTCGCACAGCTGCCATCTTGGAGTTATGAGAACAATTGAATTTAATTACAATAGACTCCCTCTATTCCGAGCTAATTGGGACCGAACCCTGTTCAGTTTAGCGGGAATTTCGGAATAGGCGGATTTCATTAATAATATCAACGTATTGACTTGTTAATTTAAACACAAATACGTCTTGCAATGGCCTTCCCAGTGTGTGCTAGCCAGCGTCTTGGTGAGGTGTACTTTTACCAACTGAAGAGCCCAATGGAACACTGGGGCGAAACGCTGGCAATTTGTGGAGTTATGCTGGAACATTTATCACATTTTGTGTTTAAATATATAATGGCTCAACGGACAATACATATTTTTCTTTTGGGAAAATTATATATTGACTTGTTAAGGCGTAAATTAATTGTGGGAACATCTGCTAGTGTCAGATCTACACAGTATTGATCAGCCCGTGAACAGGTTCAGTGAAAGTCGGAAGGGAAGGACAGTGACCTTCGACTACTCATAGCGCAGACAATAGACTGTGTTGTAAAAATAAAAAAAGCTTGTAGTTTAACGTGACCGTTAATCTCGCGATCATAAGCCACGGGACCTCCGTTTTACGTGGAATCCGAACCACAGGACATGGCATTTCACATCGAAAATCTCACATGCATTGACCGGGAATCGAACCCGGTCCGCCTTGGTGAGAGGCATACAGCTTGACCGCTGCGCCACCACGCCCCCCTGTTGTAAAAATAGACTCGTCACCCCACCCTACCTATCCCTCTCGTCCCGCATTCCATACACACGACTCACTCGCTGTAAGTAGAGTACTGTAATCAAGTTCAATCCAATTTGGTTTCAGGTGTTTTCATTAAGCTTAAGCTCTATGTATTTTTTTAAACTTTTTATAAGAGTTAGCTAACAGAGTTGAACTGTAATCTCTAATAGCATTTATTTAACTTTCTTGCACAGTATAACAATACATGTACGTTTTTACACGAAAAACTAACGTCTTGATTTAATCTATTTTTTTAGTAAAAAGTAAAGAAGTAATATTTTTTCTGAACTCTGTGCGGAATAGGCGGATTTTCGGAATAGTGGGGTTTGTAATAGCGGGACTCTACTGTAGATGCAAGTGCATTAAAATGTGTATATACATTTACTGTACCAAGTTTCACTGCGCTCGGATAGTTAAATCGCGTGAAAAATCCATTAAAATGTTTCAACTTCGCTTGGCCACCATGTTTGATTTGTACTTAACAGGTTTTTGAAAGTCACATAGGTAAATTTGTAGTAGTACCCTTTATCACTGTACAAAATTTCAGGATGATATCTGTGACCGTTGCGGAGATATAGAATGCCAGTGAAATATTTTGCACGGCCATGTTGAATTGGTGAAACGTATCAAAATTTGAAAGACACGGTCGAGGTCGGACGAGGCAGTTTTATGTACTTATCGAGTTTCATTGAAATCACTTCGGCCGTTTAGGTTATATTAAGGGGACACGCACTCACAAATATGGACAAAAGGTGACCTCATAAGACTTTTTTTTTAATAAATGAAAATAGGCTAAAAATGGTATAATTGATAATAATAATTTATTTTTACCCGTCATTATTCCCCTTTCAATGGGGCCGAGATGAGATGCAATGAGTTCCTATGTGGCAGGTGATTTTTATGGCACGATGCCCTTCCTGATGCCAACCTTGTGAGGGAAGTTAGAGATGAAAGAATGAAGATGAATGAAACTGGACTAGGAGTTGGAAGGAAATACACATAGAATGTACCATCCCAGCATGTACCTGAATCTCAAAATGAGAAATCACAGAACTATTTCAAGGATGACCAACAGTGGGATTCAAACCCACGTATGTATGTACGAGTGTGTATTCTTTATTACCAAACCGACATAATCCACATGTGAGATAGTTTGACCCCATGGCCTAGCACAGTAGATGGTGATTGCAACAACAACAACCAGGCTTGATTGCCCATCGTTCAGAGGTTTATAAAGTAAAGGAAGGCAGGCTATGAGGGCAACTTCTAGGTTATTTCTTCATCACTGAAGAAAAGAAAGATTAACCCTATGACAGAAAAATGGATGCATCATCATCATCATCTTGAGCAGTTTCCAACCGCTGGTCGGGTCTGCTTGGAACATAAGCCTCTCCATCATTTCCTGTCCATCCACCATCTCTCGTCATTTACTGTGTCCCAGCACACTCCTCTTTCCTCCACACTCTTCTTAACTCCTTTTGTCCATCTGTCCCTTGGTCTTCCCCTTGGCCTCCTTCCCGTCATTTCCATTCCAAACATCTTCTTCGGTATCCTCTCCTCTTGCATCCTCCTCAAATGTCCATACCATTGTAGCCTAGATCGCTCTATTCTATTTTGCAATGGTTCCTCTCTTACCATCTCCCTGACTCTCTCATTCCTTACTCTGTCCATTCTTGTCACTCCTACCCTACTCCTCTGGAACTTCATCTCCACTGCTCGTATTTTATTCTTGTCCCTTTCCTTCATCACCCATGTTTCTGAACCATATGTCAGAATTGGCACAAAGTAGGTCTTGTAGATGATTCCTTTACATTTTTGTGGTACATCTTTATTCCATATCATCCCCCTAACACTCTTGAAAAATCCATCTGCGCACCTTCCCCTCTCATTTATTTCCATCCTATTGCCTCCCTTTTCTTCAATTATGCTTCCCAAGTACTTGAAGCATTCTACTTTCTGCAACTGCTGTCCTCCAAATGTTATGCCCATATCCAGTCTGTTCTTCTTCCTCGTTGTGATGACCACTTCACTCTTTTGTGCTGAGAACTTCATCCCATATGATAACACTACCTTCTCCCACACATCTAATTGCTCTTGTACTTCTTGCTCATCCTCTCCCCATACCAGAAGGTCATCAGCAAACAACATTGCCTTCATTTTCCTTTCCCCAATGCTATTTACCACTTTTCGTATGATTTCATCCATCACCACTATAAATAACAGGGGTGAGAGGGCACTTCCCTGTTTCAGACCACTCTCCAGTTGAAACCATTCCGTTCTCTCTCTTCCCACCTTTACACAGCTTTTGCTTCCCTCGTACATTGCTTTCACTCTTGCCACTGTCTCCTTGTTCACTGCTTTTGCTCTCATTGCTTCCCATACCTTGTTTCTATTAATACTATCATATGCTTTCTCAATATCCAAGAAGGTCCAAATGGATGCAAAATCAGTAAATTCATAGAAATTGGATTTGGTTTGAATAATACCGGGGTTGTTTTTCTCAATTCATAGCTATAAAGCTGCTTCTAAATCATGAATACAATGCATATAGCTGTTTTAGGAATGCCAGTGGTACTGCTTATACAACCAGTTCCATCTGGTGACGGCTGGAAAAAAAACCACGAAACAAACGGAAACCACTCAATTAGCACTCCATTGGTGCGAGTGCGTAGCTCCTTTAGCTGTTCCACTCTTCCATTAATGTTTAAAATCAGGCTACAGCGAGTACTGAATACACAACCCTAGTTGAAATTGTCCGCCTGCTCCAATTTACACTTCTCCAACCTGGTATTTAATCTTTCTGATTTTCTTACCTCTTTGTATTGTTGATTTCCATATCACACTCCCTACATTTCTGTTCAAGTATCAATGTGTTAGTTTGCCGAGACTTGTATTTGACCTTCTCATACATGCAAAGTGAAACACCGATCTGGTATTAATTTACTTTTAAGTTGAAAACTGGCAATACAAAATGCAAAAATGTGATGCTAAATAACTGTTTATTGAGCTTCAAGATTAGCTAAAATATTGTCTCAACCTTAAAACTTAAAAGAATGTGTATAGTCAAGATGCCTGAGGAAAATACTTTTTTAATTAGCATAAAAGTTAAAATTGTATTATGATTTCAAACAGGATATAACATTTACCTTCCAAACTGGGTATAGCATAGATGTCCAATTCAGGAACTATGCCCGTCTCATAATGAAGACTTGTTTCTCGAACAAGAGCAGCATGAGGTGAATCCGGAGGAGTACTGTTCCAACCCCTACCAACACGGCAGTCACCAAGGCCAGAACCACTTTCAGAGTCTTCATCCTCTTCTAAGCAATTGTTCTCATCATCTTCTAGCTCTGCTCGCTCACGGTTCTCCTGCTCTGCACGGACACAGTCGTGAACCCCCAGCAAGAGGGAGTAATCCATCAAGTGCAACTTTGTAAGGAACTGTACAAAGCAAAGAAACAACATGACTATGAATATCTTATACTGACCATTTCTTGAAGACTACAAATTTTATGAAGCTGACAGGATACGTTCACACTGATGGCTGCATATATCAGTTGGAAGAGGGGCTGTGCTTCTAACTGGAAGGTTGTCAGTTTGATTTGAACCCAAGCAGTGGATTTTAGAAACAAAACTATCACTTTCAGAAATGCAAATGGCCCTGGGGTTCACTCAATGTACAGGGTGCGGCAGAAATAACTGACGAATTTCAAACGTAAATAACACAGCAATGGAACACGATATTCACAAATTTACTGCGCAGTTTAAAAGAGCAGTGTTTGCCATTTTTGTTACATAGATTGGAGCGGCAGATCTAACACCTGTATTGTCCACAGCGCTTAAGCAGGTGTTACTGTCGATGTGCGCGCGGTCTGGGAGAACACGTGCATCGCCTCGTCAAGACTAATAAACCAATTTAAGAGGAAAACTCCGTCAATCAATACTTATGTATTAAAACATATTTACATCGGGTACATGTTTCGAACCTAATAGGTCCTTCTTCAGCCCTGAACTTCAATAAATTTTGCAATCAATCATGATACAACTGACATCAACATGATACTTGTAAAGTATACTATATCTAAAGACAAATTAAATCCTGAAAATGACACAAGCTAAAATACATGAAAACACATTAAAACACTGTTAAAATTGAACTAATGTTTGTTGCGTCGTAGTGTGACGACTTAGTCCAGTTGAATTTGGATGATTGACCACATAAAGTTTTTATTGACAGAGTTGACTTCAAATTGCACTGTGGACTGTGATGAGTCATGTTGAATAATCTAATGGGTATTGCACCCGAATCTCGTATAGCCACCACCCATATCCGCTGAGATGGAAAAGGATTGTAGTGATGTCGATACCCAGCCAGATAAACCAACACTACCCTACTAGGAGAATGACTAGGAAACTCTCGACGCATACCGGTCATGCAACAACGCTACTAATTAGTTACACATTTACTAGAAATAAAATATCCAAAACAAGATGGTAGGACGAGAATCTCGGATCTCGAGTGTGAACGGTGAAGTTGAGACAAAGTGAGTTCTAGTAACTAACCGGTAGTATTATCGCACGTCGATTGCGAAATGAAAAGATGATCAGTTTCTATAAAAATGAGCAGGCAAACAAAAAAATAGTGCCTGGGATTTATTAACTAAGAATTTACAAAATCAAAAACTTCCTAACACCAATAAAAATAAATTCAGATTGAAAATTAAATCTTTCACACGTTGTTAGATAGTCGTCCTATCTGTTCAATCAACTTTCATTAAAGTTTCAACTGCACAAATGCAATTATTAAGAAATAATAATTAAATGTTTATGCTTTTTAGTCACCCTGTGACTCGATCTCTAGAAGCAGTCCGATCGTGATCAGCTGTTCATCCAATAAAATGTCATTAACAATGCAAAACCCTATATTATACACTTATTTACATAAAAAAAACGTGAATGTAATAAGAATAATTATTGTATTATTTAAAATAGTAGAAATATTTACATATGTTACAATAATCCATGTCCAGCATGGTATTTAAAAATATTTACATGATGTCTCGTGATCTGACAGTCTTATTTTGTTACTGTATCTTTAAACAGATCTTCGAACATTTGTTCACACAACAATGAAATTTTTAGGTATTCTCTGGTAACTTGTCACAATCAATAAAGCATTAGCATCGAACAATTAAGTTAAATATAGCTTTACAATGTCGTATCAATGAATAATAAAGAATAGATTTAATGAACGATGTGAAACTACTTAAATACTCTTAATACACTTCGTGGATCTCGTAATAATACTTTCTGACATGTACAACATAAATATAAACCCTGATGTCAGTTACGTTTTACACATACTGTATCGATTCTTTGCTCCGCATGGCAATACATTTCTTTCCTTTCGTAACACGGTGAACAATCTCTTTAATAGCGTAAACTACGCTTTCATACATGACATACTCCTTTCCTTTTTACCAACAATCTCTACAATAATGCACGGCATTCCTTCAATAAAAACCCATCTTGCTACAAACGTGTAGAAGAATCAGTGACTCTACTAGGTAAACACGCACCTGTGCAATACCGTTCATAGTGCACTCCTATCCACCTCTCTTCTCTAAATTAATTAACCTCGTGCTCTTTCAATAACAATTACATATTTGTTCACTTCAATTCACCTTGTACAGTATTTCTTTTAACTTTCAATAACGCTTTTCATTAAAATACTTCCATAATAGACTATTTTTCCACGTTACAATAAAATATAAACATTAATAAATCGTAGTTCGCTCGTCTTTACTTGTTAATAACAATAAAACATATCCTCACGTGTCTGGTGTACATTAAATGAATGAATTATTCATATTTAAACTTGTTTTATATCATACTAGACCTCAGGTAGATTTACAAATCACCTGGTCTGTAGTTACATTATAGCAATCTTTCCAATAAAATTGTTAATAATTATAGGCATCATTTGACCTCAATTGTCAACAATATGATCCTATTTCAATGTGTAAATCCATTATAGCAATAGTCAAAGACTATGTCAATGTCAAATTACAGTTACATTCCGCAATTGGAATTGTATTACTCCAATAATGTTATTAATAAATATTTCAATTATACCGGGTGAGTTAGCCGTGGTGGTTACGGCATGACTGATGGCAGTCGCTCACATCCGGGAGGCGAGGAGGTTCGAATCCCCCCGCCGGCAACCTTGAAGATGGTCTTCTGTGGTTTCCCATCTTCCTTCCAGGCAAATGCCGGGGTTGGTCCCTAACTATAGGCCACAGCCGCTACCTTCCAACTCCTCGTCCTTACATTCCAACTTCCCTCCTTCCCTCCCCAACGGTACTTGTAGCTCACCCATTGGGTGTACGTCTCGAAGCAGCTACAAAAACTGGCGAGCCGAACATGTCCTCGGACACTCCCGGCACTAAAAGCCATACGCTAAAAAAAAAATCAATTATGTTCTAACATAATAAAATGTGTTAAACAGTGTTACAGCATTTTATATTTATGCTTTCTCTTATAATAATGCAATTTAATCATATAGATATATTCTGTCGCTTGTTACGCATTTTTAACTATTGAAGCATTCCCCTCATAAAACAATTTCGTTCGAAAGTGAGCATGTTAAAAATGTTTCCTTCAAAAACAATAAAAAATGGAATATCTAAAATCAAATACGAATGAAATTACGTCTAAAACGACACACATTGACATATCATAAAATTACAGTGAAATCTCTAAAATTTACCATAAATAAACCTAGGATAAGAATAAGAAAATCTACTATGAATTGGTCAACCCTGAAATACAATCAAATACATCAAAAACTACTAAGATCTTTGAACATTCAATTTTCTACCTTTCTGATGGTCTGTTGTCGTGAATACCTAGATCAGATATACTCGATGTTCCGCTCGAACGGCGCGAGCGACTCGTCTGCCTCGAAAACGGGTCCCGATAGGAGCGTGCCGGTCAGCTGTACTGCTTCCCTCTGTGTCGTGCTGCTGGATCGTCTCTCGGCTAACGGCATCTCTTCTTGCTTCGCGACCTGCGGTCTGGAAACTCGAACTCTTGACAAAACGAACCCCTCTGTCCGTCTTCTTCTCGTGTAGCAGTTCATCATCCATGTAGGTTTGAACGTCTAAGGTTGACATCTGTCCAAGTTGGTAGTGGACACTTATTGAAGGTATATTCAGAATACTGCATGTTGATGAGCAGTCGTAGAATTATCGATCCCTGGTCTTCAAGATCACTCTGAATTCCCATTCCATAGTGTAGACTAACATCCTTCCATAATTTAGTTGTTCAAGGTAATCTTCTTATCAACAGTCGAATATACATGTCCCCCCTGACTCAAGGACATTACTATCATCATGACTGTAAGATGATAATGTAGACTATATATTGTTGCAATGAAGTAGCTGTAGAATGCTATGCTACTGTTCGTTGAAATGTGATACTGTAGAAGCGAAGTCTTCTTCTGATAAAATGTAATATTATAAAATGCTTTTCTCTGCTGCAAACTAGTGCATTTGTATTTCGCCGGCTTCTCCCCTTTCTTCCTCGGCGATGGCAGTCTCTCCACACGGTCCTGCCTCGTCTCCCGACCGTACTTCTTATAACGTCGAGTGCTGTTCTAGGACGCGCTACAACACACGTCCGCTCTGTTCAAGTAGCTGAGTAGGAGTCATTGCTGCGCTCTCGACAATGGCGCGCGTGGCAAACTAGACTGGATTTCTAGTCTCACACAGAGCCTAATAAATTGAATTATACTCATAGTTTCTCTCCTAGCTATTAATTTATAATTTTGTTTTACCAATTAAATTCCATATTCTCTTCTGCACCTGTAGAAGTGTTAATCTCGCTTTATATAAGCATATTTAATATAACAGCGATTCCCACAAAAATTATGTGATCCAATCTGATTGTCTATTCAGTTATCATGATAGAAGCTCCTGGTTCTAGCCTCTTATCATCGGGTCGTGTGCATGATTTGATATTGTCAACTCGGCCAACCAAAACCGGTCTTTAGCTTGCTAACTTGAAGCCTTGGTCATATTCCAGCATCGACAGATTAGACTCTCCCTTGGTTAAATTATCATTCACTGAAATATTCCCAAATTTTATTCTCTCAAAATACTTTAAAAATTTCCGAAAAATTATCAAGATGCTTTATTCACTTCCTAAACTGTATGTGTGAATATTATATAGTTTTAACTCCAAATTCCAATTATTTCTCTTTCATGGTTCACAAGTCAGATCGATCCTCGGCTCAGTCAAAGTCTGAAGCTGGGCTGAATTCGAGTTCAGTATGTCCCATGCGACAATTTGACGGAGGCTTCTTCTATGTAAAATCTTAGAAGAGATTCATAAATTGATCTCTTTGTGCAGAGTCTATCCAAAAAGAAAGAAAAGAAATAACAATTAATTTGATTAAGTTCATAGAAACAAGTTTATGAAAAAATAAAAATGTATCAAACGAAAATCTTAAAACATGAGATCGACAAAATGCAACCTGACTTACGCTTGTCGGAAAGGAAGGAGAGTGGGCCGATGACCTGGCCTGTCTGTCTTTGAAGTTAACTGCGAATGAAACAAATGAACTTTAAATAAGAAAAAAGGGGAAACTTCACGATGGAATAAAAACTAATTGTATAAAACAAGAAAAAATAAAAATAATGTTTCTCAGTTCGTGCAAAAGTTCATTAAAGATCACTTCAAACTTAAAGCAAATTGCAGTTTCAACAATTCTGTTCATTTTTGTGAAGCAACCAGGCATTTATCGTTAAAAAATTCTCATTCCATGCACACTGTGGACATAAAGGACATGTATACTAGCATTCCCGTCCCAGAAACAATTAAGATCATTGAAAAAACTTAAAAACGTTCAGCAAACTTTCAACAGTCGAAATTAGCGAATTTATGGAAATTTTAGAATTCATTTTAGAAAATAACCATTTCAAGTTCCATAATAGAATTTATTCGCAAACCAAAGGCTTGGCAATTGGTTCATCTTTGTCAGGCATTTTTGCCAACATTTACATGGACGATCTAGAACACAACCATATCATTAACAAGGTCAAAGGGGTGGTCTTTTGGGGCAGGTACGTCGATGACGTGTTCATTATTGTCGATGAGGATGAAGTAAAAGAGGATCACGTGCTCAATGAACTTAATAATTTGAACAACAGCATTAGTTTCACAATAGAATCTGAAAACAACATCATTAATTATCTAGATATCACAGTAAAGAGGAATAATAATCGCTTAGATTATCGGATTTATAGGAAGCCATCCCAAACAAATACCATTATCAGAAAAGATTCACACCACCCAGAATCCAACAAAAGTGCTGTCCTCATAAGCTTCGTCATCAGGGCGATCAGCATACCCATGTCAGAATGTGATTTTAAAGCTGAAATTTCAATTATTTACCAAATAGCTCAAGCAAACGGTTTCAACAAAAAAGATGTGGACAGCATCATTCATAGAATTAAAAATAAGCCAGTAACTAAACTCCAACCGGAAATTACAAACAAATCAAATTTTGCAGTGTTCACTTTTTACAATAAATCAACTTACAACATTACCAACATTTTCAAGAAAAATGACTGCAAAATAGCTTTTAGAACAGTCAACACTAAACAGAAAAAAAATTTCAACTCCACAAAAATTAACCAAAGTAACAAATATAATAAATCAGGTGTATATGAGTTAAAATGTCAACAATGTCCAGCTAATTACATAGGTCAAACCGGGACAGCGTTTTTTTTACGAGATATGCTGAGATTTTCAACGCCACTAAACATAAAAAATTCTCTGCAATGCAAGAAACCAGCCACAAATTTTCAGATATTAACAAAGATTTACACATCATTTTGACAAAAAGGGATCCACAATGAATGTTTTAGAACAGTTTGAAATCAATTTAGCCCAGAGATCCAACCCAGCACAAAATCTCAATGAAATTTATTGGGAATCCAATGCTCGTTATGACAAGCTAGCAGACCACATAATTAGAACCAGATTTAAAAAACCACCCTAGTTTCCATCCCTGATTAGACATTAAAAATCACTATAGATTCAGTCCCCAGCCTAGAATCCTAATTACACAGTAGCAGCCCAGCTGCTTCCATCATCTCCCTGGCTCAATGACCTCATCCCCCTCCCCTTAACCACTCCCCTACCTCTCCTCTTCCCCTCACGCGTTTGTTTCCCCGCCACGGGACCACACATTTTACGAGCCATAGCTTTCATAGTATTCCTCTAGTGACCTCCGTACAGACCACATCAGGTAACGATGTTTTCGCTACTCACACCACATT
The DNA here is from genome assembly GCA_946902985.2 of Meconema thalassinum. Classification (NCBI taxonomy): domain Eukaryota; kingdom Metazoa; phylum Arthropoda; class Insecta; order Orthoptera; family Tettigoniidae; genus Meconema; species Meconema thalassinum. Next base: position 859,674,798 of record OX336389.2, read on the forward strand.
TTTATTTTTTCTTGTTTTATACAATTAGTTTTTATTCCATCGTGAAGTTTCCCCTTTTTTCTTATCTAAAGTTAATTTGTTTCATTCGCAGTTAACTTCAAAGGCAGACAGGCCAGGTCATCGGCCCACTCTCCTTCCTTTCCGACAAGCGTAAGTCAGGTTGCATTTTGTCGATCTCATGTTTTAAGATTTTCGTTTAATAATACATTTTTAATTTTTCATAAACTTGTTTCTATGAACTTGATCAAATTAATAGTTATTTCTTTTCTTTCTTTTTGGATAGACTCTGCACAAAGAGATCAATTTATAAATCTCTTCTAAGATATTACATAGAAGAAGCCTCCGTCAAATTGTCGCATGGGACATACCCATTAAGATTATTCAACATGACTCATCACAGCCCACAGTGCAACTTGAAGTCAACTCTGTCAATAAAAACTTTATGTGGTCAATCATCCAAATTCAACTGGACTAAGTCGTCACACTACGACGCAACAAACATTAGTTCAATTTTAACAGTGTTTTAATGTGTTTTCATGTATTTTAGCTTGTGCCGTTTTCAGGATTTAATTATGTCTTTAGATATAGTATACTTTACAAGTATCATGTTGATGTTAGTTGTATCATGATTGATTGCAAAATTTATTGAAGTTCAGGGCTGAAAAAGGACCTATTAGGTTCGAAACATGTACCCGATGTAAATATGTTTTAACACATAAATATTGATCGACGGAGTTTTCCTCTTAAATTGGTTTATTAATTATTTGTCAATACGGCCCTAACAAATTCCATTATGGATTTGAATGAAACAAAGATCGTCAAGGCTAGTCAGTCGCTAGCATGGCGTGTAGTGGAGAGCATCAAGGTGATTAAAACATACTTCAAAATGCTGACTCTGTTGCCACGCAGCGTTTATTACGTAGACACTTTAGGTTACATAGACATGCGAAAGGTCCAATCAGGAATACCATTCTGTTATGGGTGAATAATTTGAGAGGAACTGGTTCAAGTGTTAAAACGGAGCTGCCTGGTAGGCCTCGTAGCGTCAGAACACCAGAGAACATCCGTGCAGTGAGTCATGCCATTACGCAATCTCAACGTTCGGTTCGTAGGCATGCACGTGCTATGGTACTCTCAGATCGCACCGTAAGGAGAATTTTACACACCGAGATGAAAGTTCCTTCCGTATAAAATGGTGGGTGTGCAGGAACTTAGTGAACGTGATTGAGCCAACCGCAGAGCATGTTGCGAGACTATCCTGGAAGCTGTGGCAGCTGACTCCAGTCTATTGGCAAGTGATGAAGCGCACTTTCATTTGTCGGGCTACGTAAATAAAGAAAATTTTCGGTACTGGTCCGCAACCAATTCTCGACAGATCCATGAGCGACCTCTCCACAGCGAACATGTGACTGTTTGGTGCGCTGTCACTAATTTCGGAATTGTATACCCTTACTTTTTTGAAGAGGACAAAACTGTGACAGTAACATCTGTTCGTTACATACAGCTGTTATGCAACTTCTTCAGGGTTGATACGCTTTCAGGATTTCAAATTTCCCTGACTTTTCCCGGTTTTCCAGACCAAAATTTAAAAAATTCCCTGACCGCAGAGTAGTTTATTTCCCTGACTTTTCCCGATTTTCCAGAGCAAAGAATAGAAAATTCATTAACCAGAGGGACGACATTTACCTCGCTTTTTCTTAGGTTTTCCAAACCTAGCAGAAGTGCATTTACCTTTAGGAAACCTTATTCTGTATGATCGATTAAGATTAAGTTAGAAAAACTTATTTTTAGACTAATTATTTGTGCAAGCTATTCTTAGACGCGAGGAGAAATGTTGTAGTAGATGAAAATAATACTGATAAAAAATATCCGAACAATGTTTCATTATATAAACCGGACTTAACGCGTTTCTTTAAAAGCATAAAAACAATTACCAAAAACAAAAACCAACAGTTCATTACTGTAATAAATAACGTTTATTACGATAAGAACAGGAACACATTTTTACAATAAATGTTAATTTGCTAACATCAATTTTAAAAAATAACTGAGGAGAAACAATCAATCACCAATTCTTACTTTCTAGTCAATCACAAAAGTATCTAGAAACTGTCAACTGATACATTTTATTCTAACATTAGATAATTAATATCAAATGAGTTGTTTCATAACCTTGTGTACGAGAAGTTATGATTACTAAGAAGTTGCTCTGATCTTGGCCGTTTGGGGAGATTTCCTTTGTCCCCGTGAAAGATCACGAAATATATGCGACGTTACGGGATCGTCACCGAATCAGGAGAAGTACGGAGAAATATCGAGACGTTACACGATCGGCGCTGGACTCAGCCGTTAGAAGCGATTTGTCGTTTTCACGATCGAACACGGAGAAAAATCGCTATTTACATAATCGGTGTCACTTTTAGTCGTTCGACGAGATTTCTATTGTCCTTGAGGTCGGGCACGGAAAAATAGAGTATTACTACGCAATCGGCGCCGCTTGCTGTCCGTTTGACAAGAATCCAGTTGTATTCGTCATCGAATGCGGAAAAATATCGCGATGTATCAAAATCGCTGCCGCTCTCGGTCGTTTTACGAGATTCACGTTGCCCTCGCGGTTGGACACTGAGAACGCGATATTATGCAATCGGCACCGCATTTGGCCGTTCAACGATTGTCTGCCTGTCTATCTGTCCCGGTAGAATGGTGGAGGCAAGCTCGAGGTTGAGCATGGTTAAAATTCACGAGCAGTTATGGACATGTTGTATGGTCGGCGCCGTGATTCCCGCTGTCCCTATGCTGTGGTTGGAAGTTCATGGTGGATCACGAGAAGAAATGAGTATCGCGATGCTACGTAGTCTGTTATTTCTAAGTGGGTTGATGCACTTCTCGCTCCCCGTACACTTTTAAGTATACGGTAAAGGGAAAAGTGGCGAGTAGGGTTCGGTATGTTTTGTGATGGGTGCCCAACCACCTTCGACAGGATTCCCGCAGTCCTCGTGGACACAAGTTCGCGACCGGGCAAGGGTTTTATGACTTTTACGCAACTGGCGTCGATCTCGGTCCGTCTGACGAGATTCCCGCAGGCAAGTCGTGCGGTCAGCCGGCCGTCTTGAGGATGTGATTTTGGAGGATGAACGTTCGAAGTAGGTATCGGATATTACGAATGATTCAGAGAGGATTGCACGAATAATACAAGAGGCACATTTTCTTTCGAATTCAAATTATACAAGTTTTCAAGATAACCGGTTAGATTATATATCCTATAGAACCAACGTTGAAGGAAAAATATACATATAACGGAGTTTCGAATTAACCAAACTGGATGTCGCAAATTTACGAGACGGATAGATTTTTAAAATATACCGTCGTCTATGTATTTCGGAGCATTTTTGCGATTTTTTTTCGCATTATTTCTGGACTTCAATTTAAGATATCCAAACTTAGAGGTCAATATCAGAAATGAGAGGTTTCTGTTGAGGTTCGTAAGTTATCGCGAATACACGTCTCGCAAAAAGTCAGGTTTCCGAATAATACAGAAAAACATTACACACAAATTTAAACTCTCTTCCTGATGCCGAAAATATACGTTGAACCGATGTATACAGTACCACAGAAGGTATCCTCAGTATGCATTTCCTTGAGGTCGTGCACGGCGAAGTCTACGCAATCGGCGCCGCTTGCGTGAAACTCGCTTCATCACAATATGTGAGCCTAGCGGCGCGGGTTTAAATGATTTAAACCGACCTAAGCGAATTTTCGTTACCTCCAGCTATCCAGACACAAAAATTGGCTACTTTTCGTTTCTTTCGTTGCCAGTTTGTAAAATTAGTTACTATTTCGTTACCAGTAGACATCTTGGTATCCCTCTTTCGTTTTTTTTTACAAAATTCCCTGACTTTTCCCGGTTTTCCCTGACCGCAAAAAAAATCCCTGACTTTTCCCGGTCGCGTATCAACCCTGTTCCTGCAGCCAACACTCAACAACAGGGAATCCTCCTGTGTGGTTTCAACAAAATGGTGCCACTGCACACACAGCCAGGGCATCGATAAGCCTCCTCAGAGAGATGTTTCCAGAACGTTTAATCTCCTTATGGGGTGACATTCCATGGCCAGCCCGTTCCCCAGATCTCGCCCCTTGCGATTTCTTTCTCTGGGGATACCTGAAAGCTTGCGTCTTCCAACGTAAGCCACGAACACTACACGACCTGAAAGCTGGAAATCGAGGCAATACCACTAGACATGACTAGGAGGGTCATGCGGAACTCCAGGGAGAGGCTTCAGAAGTGCATCGAAAAGGGCGGTCGAGATTTGGATGACATTATTTTCAAAACCTAATGTGTATGTGTATATGATGCAAATGGCAAACATTGCTCTTTTAAACTGCGCAATAATGTTATGAATATAGTGTAGTGTTGCTGTGTTATTTACGTTTGAAATTCGTCAGTTATTTCTGCCGCACCCTGTACAAGAGAAATTATGATGATGATTTAAGGGGCAGAACAATGAGGTCATCTGCCCCTTTAAGAGACATGAGTAGATTCCTACGAGTTAAGGGATGGAGCTGGCAACTCCACCCCAACCCCCTGCAGATTGTCCATATCTCTATAAGCATCTTCTCACAGACATTTACGAGTACTGTAGATCATATGATTGAGCATCAAGTTACAAGGAACAGGGGGAATAGTGCCGATGTCTCAAACGAGTGTAAGTACCTACAGTTGCTCCTGCACCCCCCAACACCGACATTAGAAAAAAAAAAAGTAACTGATAAATCATTATAGGAGCTTGGGACATATTGATCATCAACCCCATATACAGTGGAATGTATTGAATTTGTCAGACAACCTGTGTTTCTGCGGTGGTTGTATTAATGACTGTAACTAATTATCAGGGTCTAGGATTAGGGTAGGTACGACAGGACTTTAAATATGGGACCATACCAGCATTTGCCTGGAGGGAATGTGGAAAAATTTGGGGAACAGCCACATTGCCGCTGTCAGTGCCGGGATTCAAACAATCCATCATTAGCAGGCATTCTATGGGATTCAAATCAGGACTCTCGAGTGGTGCAACCCATTAGTACGATGCCATTGTCATTGTCAGCAAACCACTCCCCCACAATTTGTGCAGTAAAGACAGGTCGCTGCATTGAAATACACAATGGTCATCCCCGAACTGGTATTCGATCGCAGGGAGCATGAAAGGGGTTAAAATAGCCTTGTAACCTTGTGATGTGACACTGCCATCTAAAAAATGATGATAATTGTTGTTTTAAGGGGCCCAACATCTAGGTTATCCGCCCCTAATGGTCTGGGCGATAGCGAAAATGACAATGAAATGGAAATCATAACAAAAATTAAGTGAGACTAAAAAATTACTTACAAAAGGGAATTACAGAAGAAAATACTCACAAAAGGAATAGATTGAAAAACACGCACAAAATGTAGGTTAGGTTCAAAATACGTACAAAATGCAATGTAGAGTTAATATACTTAAAAATGCAGTTGAAATTTAAAATACTTATAAAATGCAGATTCAAAATACTTACAAAATGCAATTGAAATTGAAAATGCCTACAAAATGTATGGTAGATTCAAACTACTCATTTGGATTGACAATACCCATGTAAAAAAAAAGTTGGGCTCAAGCCCCTTCCAGGGGAAACATGACCACACTGCAACACCTGCACACCTTAATTTCACTGTGGGCACTATGCACTTTTGGTAAATAGCATTCATCAAGCATTCAAAACACCAAATCCCTACCATCAGATCGCCACACAGTGAACCATAATTCATCACTACACATGGCCGCTATCCATTGTTCTATGTTCCAGTTTTGATGCTCTTTGCACCAGGCCCTGTAACGATTATACCTACAAGAATAAAAAGTAAGGTTTCCACCTTACCAACAGTTGTAACATACTTCAATAAGAATCTTTAAAATAGGAATGGATCATGGTGTAATCATGTCCTATTTCGTGAACCATTGGCAACGGCTGAGTGGCCTAGTAAATGGTCCTGACAGTCGGGATACCAATTACTATGGAATACGAGCGGGCATCTTGGACATATTCTGAGTCATGGCCCTCCTTGTGCACAGGCGGCTAGGACTACCCAACTCACTCGTTTGTTCCCTGAGATTAAACTCATGGGGCACTGTGTAAGTAAGGCTAGCAACCTGCTTCACTTGTACTTCCTAAACCTGCTAAAAATGTCTTGAGCAATTCTCAGACCTATAGGAATGATGGAGTCACACTCCGATCTAACAGATCAAGAACTCCTTGGAAATGAACAGGCATACAAACGGGTATTTGAAGGGGTACTATTACTATCGAGGTTGGTTATGGGAGGAAGAAAGCAGAGTTAGCCGAGACAGCAAGTAAGATGGAATTGGATATTCTAGGGATTAGTGAAGTTCAGATAAAGAGTGATAGAGAGGAGGAAGTAGGAGATTACTCAGATTACAAGGTGTACCTGTCAGGTGTACAACAAGGCAGGGTAAAGTGAGGAGTCCTCTATGTCACGAGAACCTTAGAACGTAACAAAGTATCTGTGAGGTATGCAAATGAACGATTAATGTGGATAGATTTGGAAAAGCCAGAAAACTGGATCAGGATTCTTTCAGTGTGTGCTCCATGTGAAGGGGCTGATCAGGTCGTAGACAGATTTTAAGAGACACCGAGTGATGTGGTAGGGAGAGTTAATAATGAAGATAGTGTAGTACTGATGGGGGATTTCAATGCTAGGAAATGAAATAGAACTGAGGGGTGTGAGAAGGTAAAATAATGGGTAAGTGGGGGTGAGGATAGGGTAGCGAATACAAATGGGAAAGGTTTACTGGACTTCTGTGATAGCATGGGGTTATCTGTTGTGAACTCATTCTCAGAGCATCAAGAGATTCACAGATACACAGGGGAGGGTAGAGGGGCCATGTCAATAAGACTATATCATTACTGATTTTGAATTTAATAAATTAACAAGGAATTGCAGGGTATTCGGAGGTTCATTTTTAACGGGACAGACCACAAACTAAGGGCTGTTTGCAGACGAATAAGGGTTGAAAATCTGCAGGATAAGAAACTTAGGCAGAAATACATGAAAATGATTGATGAGAACATCCAAAGAGTAGATGGTAAGGAATTTCAGGACATTGAAACAGAGTGGTCAGGCTACAGGGATGCAGCACTAATAGTAGCAAAGGCATGTCCTGGGACAACAGTGTGTAAAGACTGCTCCACATTCTCCAGTTGGATTCAATCTATGCAGATATTGGCCTGCTTTTGTTTACTTACCACCATCACTACCGTCTTACTCGTTAATATTCAGACGAAGATCTTAAACTCTTGAGTCCATTTTTCCAGTTTCCTTTCTACCTGTGTTTCTGTTTTTTCCCCCCAAAACTACAATATCATCTGCAATAACAAACACTGCAAATTCTTTTGAAGAGATATCAATTTCTACTCTTTTGATTATCTCATCCATAATGATGATGAAAAGAAGAGGTGACAATGAGCTTCCCTGATGTACCCCTTTGGTTGTAGTAAAACCAACTTGAGTTACCATACCCAACTCGTACTTGCACTTTCCTTACAAGTGGTTCCAGGACTTGACGTTTCCTTAAGGGCCCCACACACGCTACGTTTTGCTTGACGACTTGCTTGCGCAAACCAAAGTTGCAGTGTAAAACTGAGCGTGTGTGGCAGCAAGTCGTACGATTTACCAGGCATGCGCAGTGTTGGGCATGGCATGAGAGAAGTCTGGCACTGCTAGAAATTTTCCCGCGTGTACAAGCAAAACGTGATGCAAGTTGTAGCGTGTGTGGTGATCGCTCAGTGTTAAGTGCCAACTTGAGTTCAACCGCTTCTTAAAATGAGTGATTTGCGAGTGATTCCACGTTCCTTTCTGTCGGAGTTCATTGAAATCTACAGGCAGAACACTTACCTGTGGAAAATTAAATCAAAAGAGTACTCTGATGGAAATAAGAAAAATGCTGCGTACGATTTATTGGTAGAGAAACTCAAGGAGGTTGATCCCGAGGCGAACAAGGACAAAGTAGTTAAAAAAATTAACTCGCTGCGAACTTGCTTCAGAAAAGAACTAAAGAAGGTCAAGGATTCCAAAAAGATAACGGAAACTGCGGCTGATCAAGTGTATCAACCTACCCTATGGTATTATGACGAAATGCTATTTTCGGCAGACCAAGAGACCCCAAGATCAAGTGTCTGTACAATAGAAGAGGATGACATTTTATATAATCAGGTAAAGTATTACATTATATACGGTATATGTATTTATTATTATTTTCATATAATACAGGTGAAGATCTTCATATAGCTTAAGTGTATGTTCATATTGTTTCCAGAATGAGGACGACAATATTGTCGACAATGATGACGGAATTCATCAAAGTACACCACCATCAGTTCCATCTTCAGTGTCCTCCTCAGCTAGGCGCCCAAAGAAGACCGACCCAACTGATGAGTTACTACATGTTGTGGCAAAAAAAACTCAAGTCACAGGAGGAGGGCAAATACATGGCTTTTGGCCGGCACATTGCAGAAGAACTTGCAACAATGGACGATGAAATGGCTAAATATTGTAAAAAAGTAATTAATGATGCAATTTTTGAGGGTCAGATGAGTACACTGAATCGAACATCGACTATTGTGACGCAATCCATTTCATCTCGCCCACAGTCATGTGTTTACATTCGAGCTGATGACACGCACCATGGAAATTCACATACTCCCTCAAGCAGTGCCACTGGAGAGTACCTGTCATATTTCCAAGTAAGTGACTACGTAATAAGGCTAAATTGAAAAACACAATTGCATCTCTTTATCACACGATCATTTGGTCTTGCCATTCTACCCTGCCTTCATTATTGAAGAATTGCATGAACATGTCTCTTACTTCCTTTTCCTGTTGGCCATAATTCCTATTGAATCCTCTTTGTAGTGGAATGAAGATATTATCACCTTGCCCTGTGTGCGCCGCGGTGATTTCCTCATTACTTAAGGGTTGTGGGGACCAATAAGACGGAGATCGACGTCGTAAATAGTTATGCAAAACACTACAAGCCAAAACAACAGTTTCAATGCGATCTAACCTTAGGTTGATTTCTGTGTGAAAAATTCTAAATCGTGAAGCCATTATACCGAAAACGTTTTCTACTATTCTCCTTGCTCGTGATAGTCTGTAGTTGAACACTTTTCGTTCTGGATTGAGATCCCTTTGCCCGAAGGGCTTTAAAAAGTCTCTCCGCAAGGCGAATGCTTCGTCGCCCACAAACACATACGGCAGTTCCATTCTGCTGTTATGTGGACATCTTGGCTGCGGCAACTGGAGGCGACCATTTACTAATTTCTCGTAAAACCTTGTGTTTTCCAATACACCTCCATCGGAAATTCGGCCATTAGTTCCAATGTCACAGTAAATAAACTCATAATTTGCATTGACAATAGCCATTAAAACTAAACTATTCGATCCCTTGTAGTTCCAAAAGAACGATCCACTTCCTCCAGGAACGATTATTTTTATGTGTTTCCCGTCAACAGCACCCAAGCAATGCGGGAATTGCCACTTGTCTTCAAATTCTGCTGCAATTTTCAGCCACTCCTTTTCATTTGATGGAAACTGAAATATAACATAAAGACGTAAAAATGAATGTTACAAGTTTCTATTTTTGTTTCAGGTACCAGAAAATGGTGAATGAAGAGCTACGTTCTCGCGCATGTTGTACACGAGAAGTATATTAAATTACCCATGTAAAAATATTTTGTTAATTTTGACAACTTTATATTAAGCCTGTACTATTAACTTGAATAAATAATACCATACCTTGCAGAATTCTTCTTTTAATTCTTCATAAATTGCTCTGCATGTTTCTGGAATAATTACTCCTAGGGCTTGGGAAGAAACTGCAGCAGAAAACTTTAAATCTTCGTAGCTCCTTCCAGTGGCTAAGAAACGAAGTGTTACGGTCAACCTTTCGTGTGGAGTAATTGCCTGTCTCATAACTGTGTCGGACTTTTTAATCCGTGGAGTTACTTTTTTGAAAAGAGTTAAATATGTTTCTTCATCCATCCGCAAGTAATTAAACCAATCACCTGGTTCTAACCTCAATTCATTCAGTAAATTTGTATGCGAGAAATCGTTTCGTTTTAGTAACCAGTCCTTCGTCCACTTCTTCCTGCAAACTGTCTTTCTTCCTTTCCTTTTTTTTACAAATGATGGCAAGAGCTGCGTACATAATAAGATCGTCGGACATGTTTCGACACAGGCTTGTGAACAGAACTGCGCAGAAAGACTGTGTGGTGTGTGGCGGTCTCTTGCGTACCGTCTTGCTTGCGACTTAAGTTCGCGCAAGCAAGTCGTCAAGCAAAACGTAGCGTGTGTGGGGCCCTTTAGGCACTCCCAGACCATCTAGCGCATTACACTGTCAAAGGCATTTTCTATGTCAAGGAATATTACACAAAGATCTTCCCTGGATTCCCATATTCTTATGGCAAAAATTAAATCGGTTGTGGATCGGTTTCTGTATAAACCATACTGCTTCTCTTCTAGTTGTGGTTCAATTATGATTCTTAGGCAGCCATCTATGATCATTTCAAGAAATTTTAGACCTTATACATGGGCATACAAAGCCAAATATATGGTTCTATTTCAATATTAGTTTAAGTTATTATAGTTCTAAAATATATAGTTATTTATTTTTACATTCCATAATTTCAAGATGGCTGCTGCAAACTAAATTAAACTAGGTATTCTTTAGAGTATTGCTAACAAGATCACTTGTGTGGTACATTTTGCTTGCCTAATTTTGTGTTGATTGAGCAAATACGTCCCGAGTTATTGATTTTAATCTGTACACCCAACTACCATCTTGAATGTATGGAACCGATGTAATTTTGTCTTTGGCAAATGGAGACACGTGTAAGGCTCTACCTTACTACTAATACGCTGTATTATAGCTCTAAAATAAAGATTGATTTCTTATACTCTGCAAGTTCAAGATGGCCACTACATGCTATATTCAGTGTGATATTTTTATAAGTAATGCGTGTGAGGTCTTTCATAGGTACTCCCCTCTCACCAAATTTCACGTTATTGTGCTCTTATATCGTGAGTTATTGATATTCAAGTTTTAAGAATACACCCAGCCACCATCGTGAATATATGGAGTTACTGTTCTTTTGCCTTGGTCATTGGAAGCCACTGACAAGGTTCTACAGTACTACTAACCTTCATTATCGTAGCTAATAAATTCTTTGAGTTATTCATTATCATATTCTATATATTCAAGATGACCGCTGCGTGTTATATTCAGCGAGTTATTCTTCAACAAGATATTTCTTCTATTTACCAAGTTTCGTTTTAATTGAACAATTACATTCTGAATGATTCAATATTACATTTCAATAGTATGCCCAGCCGCCATCTTGAATGTTTGGAGTCGCTCCTAGTTTGCTTGGTTCACACGAAGCTATATATAAGGTTGAACCTCATCACTAATCTTAGTTATTGTAGCTCTAAAACTTATACAGTTATTAATTTTTTAAGTATGAAATTTCAAGATGGTATGTACGAGTTATATTCAGTGGAAAAAATTTACCACTAACCCTAGTAGGGTCCTGTATGTTACTCCTTCTTACCAAGTTTCATCATAATTGTGCAACTACATCCTGAGTTAGTAAATTGTATATTTTAATAGTACGCCTAGCCACCATCTTGAATGTACTGAGTCGCTGGTGTTTTGCATTGGGCATACAAAGAAACTTATAAGGTTATTCCTTATCACTATTATTGTTGTTGTAGCTTAAAGACACTGAGTTATTAATTTATTTTGCAATTTCGAGATGGCCACTGTGCGCTATATTCAGTGCGATAATATTTTGACTAATGCAAGTGAGAATTCTTACATCAGGGGAGGACAGGCGATGCTGGTGTGATGTCAGCTCACACCGCTGTACATGCTCGCAGTGAAGACGAGTGTAGCGTGTGACGTCGGCACGCTTTGTACGAGGATTTAGTTTGAGGCAAGCGGGATGCAGCAGTGTAGGAAAGACAGGAAACATATCTGGTGTTAATAACACAACGAACTGAACGCCTTGGATGTCTTAATGTTAATGCTCCTTGTTGCAATTACACAACTGATCACAGATTATAACCAATGACATATCAGCTCTCTCCTATCAAAAAATATGTAACAAAAGTAGTTAATGTGAAGGACAGTCATGCTATAATGTAAATAGAACTGAACATACCGTAGTGCCATTTTCCCTGCACATTATAAAAGAGCCATACAGAACAATACAATCACGGAGACATTTTCCGACACTTTCTGTTTCGTTTTTCTCGAACTAGTGAATCAATGTTAGGACGTACTGTCTGGGAAAGTTGTAATCGAGGGCTGCATGTTAGGTTGTGATCTGACAAGGTACTTCGAGATTTGGACTCCTAATAGAAAAGAATTGTTCGCAAAAATTAATTATTAATTACAATAAAGACGGGAATACATTAGACCCTGTTAATGGTACATGTTTCGGGGCCTCTAATAATGGTCCCTTCTTCAGCCATAAATAAGGATATCATCAAAATATATCATATTACACTAAAAAGAGAAATGAATAGATGAAATGAGGCGAAACTAAAATGACCAGGTCAATCGTGAAAAAAAAAAGTGAAATGGCGTGTGAAACACATGAAAAAACATACCCTAAGAAAAAGCACATTAAGACTAACACACATGAGAAAAACATGTTAAAACACAAGGGCACAACAAGTGCATATCAAAAAATGAAAAACCATTGGTTGTGGTCTTTTGAACAAAGTTCATTATCAAAGTTCCAATGTATAAGCGTGAGAATAATCACTTCACTCGTTGGTATGGACTGTTGTTTACGAAGTATATAAAAACTGTTGACTAAGCTTGCTGGTCAACTAGGGGCCTTTAAGCCTAATATTTTTAAGGAAACACTGATTTTGATAGATCCGGATACATCACCATGATGAGCCGATAGAAAAACTATAAATAGTCAGCGTGGATAGTGAAGGCTTGGGTCGAAATCATCCTAAACATTCAAAGTGGGCTCATTTGAAAGGTGGTGTATTCTTGGAATACACGGTACGAGAGAATATAATTTTTAATGCTTTTGCATGTTCATTCCTTCTTCTTTATCAAACACCAACAGTGATCTTCTATTCTCTCTTTGATGGTCATGTCGCTTATATCTTTTTTGAGTCTGTTCTAGATATATATCTTCCATGACCCTCCTAGCGTCATCTAGCAGCGAATCTCTGAAGCTCCTCAATTCTTCCTGGTGCAAGAGGACTTCCTTTTCCATCTGGCCACCAGATCTAGTTGCCATCGCCAGCTATTATCTCCATGAGCAAGAGAACTTCGTCTACTTTTTCACTCACCATGCTGTGCTAGTATCGCCTGCTATCAACTCTTTGAAGACCATCTCCTCAAGAGAATTTAATTTCTTATGTTGGTTATTCTGATATGTATTCCTTTTGTCTCCTACCCCCACTCCTTTCCCTTCCTTGGACTGTCTGTGCTTCGCTGAGTGGGTCTCACTTGTGCGCCGGCCGTCGACTCAGTTAAGGCTCAACTAGAGCTAGCCTCCTGACCTAACGAGGCATTTTTTAGATTCCACGCCATGTGGTAACTTTAATCATCAAGGAGAACCTCACCTTCGCCATGCAGCAAAGTTAAGTACAAACTTCAAGTTTTAACCTCATCTTCATGGTTTTAACTTTTACATGCTTTTAACGATCTTTTATAGGCAGTGTGAAATTACTTATTTTTTGAAATAATCATCCTTCCCAGGATTTTCCATGTTGGGCTTTTGTCTAATTAAGCCAATCTTGGTGAAAAGCAGCATTTCTTATGCTTGTTAAATGAGAGATCTTCTCACCACGTGGGATATCGTCTATTACCCACTGTCTATAAAGATTAAGCTCGTTCCACCGCTGGAATAACTTTGGCCCCATTCTGCTATTAGGATCGTTCTGGAACCTTCCAGATCCTGTACTTTATCTACAAGTCACGCCGTCATGTATGTTCCACTCACTTGTGGTAATGCCATTCTAAACTAGGAAATCTTCCTTATAAATAAATGCTCCATAGCTAATTTTCTTTCCTCCGTTGGATTTGTTCAAGTGCATTTAATTGTAATTCACAACTCTCTCAAGAAATAGACTCTCGCCTACCTAGTGCAACCAGTTATTTTCATCATTGCAATAACTTTCTTTCCCATAAACTTTCGTGTTACTACAGTGAACTTTTCATCTTTTTAACAGACTATAGTGAAAACTAGTGCTTGTCCAACTTTTCTACCGCGTCGCGATCGTCCGTTTACATTAAATAAGGCCATGAACATTTATCCTCAATCCCAATCGATCTTTCCTAAACCTTCTACTAACAAACCATATTAATAAAATTGTGACTCTGGATCATTTCCAATAAGGTGTCACTCTAACGAAGTGCCCTTCCATCTTGCTTGCTTATCATTAATTAATTTCTGTATAACTACGTGTTTTATACACGGTTCAAGCTTACATTGTTTCTACCTTATAATCAGGGAAAACAATTCTTTCAACTCTTGAGTGAGTTATTTCTAGGTCTCAGGAAATGGAAACTGCCCCATTTGGCTCGTGATTCCTACTTAAACATAGGAGGTCGAGAACCTTCCTTTTGATTTTCTCTTCAGGTTTCACAGTAAGTGACCTGCCCTTATTTGTATAATAACCAACAGTAATTCAGCTTAAATATAAGAAGTTGTAGGAACTTCTATCTTATTCTTCATGTTTTTCTTATTGTTATTTTCGAAGTTGTCACTCTTTCTAGAATATTCTCTCAGGAGTTTCTTAAAGTACACACCTTGTACTCTATTTATTGTTAAATTTTAATTACTTCATTTGGTTTTTTTTCTAACAAAGATTTTAGAAAATATATAAGGTTCGAAACCTCATAAATTGTTAATTGCCTGGCGCAAACGTTTAATGCTTTCTGAGGTCTGTGACTCCAAAATTGTTAACTAAATTGAAAATATATTTGTTAAGTTATCAACTTCTTTTGCCTTGTTAAATAAATTAAATATTTGTTTTTGGATTTATCATTTCGCAAATACAACGGTTAGGCAAGATCCTGTCTTCCTTGGCTCTCTCTACTCAATGCCATTAAATCTATTGATAGTCTTTCACCACTCGTTGCATTTGAGCAAGAACTCTTAGTGGTAATCTCGTCAAAGTTTCTCTTAGCTTTAAAAGCTAATTCTAACTGGCCAGTAAGGCAAGTAAAGCTCGCTACGCCAGCTACCTGCTTGTGGAGATCCTCTCCGAAAACTTATGGTTAGTTTTCCAAAAGATAAGTGTTTCTTTTTGTCTAAGCTTTTAGCCGGCTCCTTGCTGAGTAAAAGCTTAGCCATTTCCAAATGCAACCATTGGTCCACTTACCAAAATTACTCCCCAAGGTATAATCTTTTACCATTATCCTTCTTGGAAGCACTTGGTCGCTTTTTCAGGAACTCTTATAACTTTGAAAACTGGAAATACCAAACCTGATTCAAATTATTGGCATTCTTCGAATTACTTTGCAAAAACTAATTTCTTTGAACAGACATACAATAAATCTGTTACTCTCAGTCTTGCCAGACCATCACCCTTCCCCATAGTAGTCTTATGCATGCTTGAGAGGGAATATACTAAAGCCACTCTCTTGCAAACCGCCCAAGTCCTAGCTGTGTTTCCCGTCAGCTTAGACTAAGCCCTTACCCATTTTAGGTATCAGAGAACGGATTTTCAGTGGCAACCGCCTCTAAGTGCATTTAAAGTTAAATTTATAACTTTTGTGTGACTCTCCTCCTATTTTTCTATCCTTTTTCTCCAGTCCGAAACCTATCTCCATTTCTTAATCATCTTCCCTCGGTGGTTAGGTTATTCCTCAGCCAATAATCTACCCAAAATTTGGTGCCGAAACCCGGGAGAGTCCATTTTCTATTCTTATTCTTTTTAAAAGTGTCATTTGACAATACCTTGCAAATTATTAATATCTGCTTTGAATCTTTCAGCTATAACCACATCGTGCAAAGCCTGTGAAGGGGAAAGAGGCCACTCCTGTCTCCTTTGGTGTGTCCCGTTCTTTCTACTTATTTGCTGCTGCCAGCTTGACAGCATTTCCAAGGTTCCACAGTTTCGTGAGTTACATTTCAATCTATTTTCTTTAACATGGCTCCTACTGAAAAGGATAAGGATGAAAAACTTACTTCTAAACGAGCATCCTATAAAGGGCAAATTACCCGATTCAGAAAGTACATAAAAGAGTTAGATCCCTCAGAAGCTCAATTAGACTTGTTGAAACATCGTGTAAGGGATTTTGAACGTTCTTATGAAAATTATTGTAACATTCAAACTGAAATAGAAACTTGTATGCTCAATCAAACCGAAGATCGAGTCTAAGTAGAAAACCAATATTACGAAGGCATAGGTTCTGCTTTCAAAATAATACGCCAACTCGAAGAGGAGCAGAAAAAGGATGCTTCTGTTCTTGGTTCCCTTCACGAACCACAAACTTCTTTCCGTGATGGTACTACAAGCCCAAACCAATTTTACCTAAAATTGATTTACCCCATTTCTCTGGAGATGAATCTACTTGGGATTCTTTCTATGAATTATTTTGCTCCCTTGTTCATGACAATGAAGACATTAAAGTCATTTACAAGTTTCATTACTTGAGATCTATCCTCCGAGGTCAAGCTTTGCAGTTAGTCGAAGCACTTCCTCTACGTGCAGAAAATTACCCCATTGCCTTTAACTTATTAAAAGAAAGATATGGAAATTTACGGTTACGTATTCAACGCCATATGAAGGCTCTATTCAACCTACCTGCGTCACAGCACAATGACGTCACTAGTTTGCGTACTCTAGTTGACACTACACAACTTCACGTTAAGGCTCTGTCCCAATTAGATCAACCTACTGAACACTGGGATACTTCCTAATACATTTAGTGGTTTCTAAAGTTGATGCTGCTACCCTCAAAGCTTGGGAAATTGAACTTTCTAAAGAAGACGACTACTCTTACGAGCATTTAGTCACTTTCATAAACGCTAGATGCCAACTCTTAACCGCTCTAGCTAATCAAAGTGAACCCTCTTCCCCGAGTTCCAAATTTGAATTAATGTCCATTAAACCTAAAAGCGAACGCTTAGCGTCCAATACCCAAAAACCCGGGTCCAGCTCATCTAAATTTAAATCAAACTCTACTGGTTACCCAACTAGGTCTAGTGAACGTCGTGTTGCTAGCTCTATGGTTTTAAACACTCAAAGCGAACCACGCAAGAGTTTAAACGAACCTTTAAAGTGCATACCTTGTAAAGATCCCCATGCCCTATACCTTTGTAAATCCTTTAAAGAAATGTCAGTCGATGACAGAAGAAAATTAGTTTCCCAGAACAAACATTGCTTCAATTGCCTAGCGCCTACTCATTCTGCTTCTAATTGCAAGTCCACAAGACTTTGCTACCATTGTGAAAAGGCTCATCACACTTTGCTACATCGTCATGATCAGGCAAGGTCATCGACAGCATCTACATCTCCGAAAAATGATAGTGCTAACAGTTCTAATGCTTCATCGTATATTCAAAATGCCAAGTCCATTCGCAGTGCTCAAGTATTGTTGTCTACTGTCCAAATTGAAGTTCAGGATAACTTTGGCAACTGGGTCCGCGCACGCGGTCTTCTAGATTCAGCGGCAACTCATGATTTTGTGTCTAATTCCTTGATTAGAAAACTAGGCCTACCTGTAAACCCCACTTCTATCAACGTGTCGGGCATCAACAGCTCAAAATCGCAAGCTTTACAATTCTCGAAGCTAACCATAAGAGATATTTGTCATAGAAACAACTTTTTTTAAACTTAATTGTCTAATTCTCAATAGCATTGGAGAAGACACTCCAAGTCACTCTGTGGATATTTCAGGGTTAAACATTCCCTCGCATTTAAGGCTAGCCGATCCTTTGTTCAACATGCAAAATCCTATTGACATACTCTTTAGTGCCAATGTTTTCTGGAATTGCCTTCGTCAACAGGTTCGCAAGTTATCCTCAAACGTGGTCGCCAGAGATACTAATTTTGGATGGATCGTCACAGGTCAACTTCCCCATTATTCTCCCCCACCCGCATCGCAATGTTACTTCTCCAATACTGACCTGGAACAGTTTTGGAGGCTTGAAAGCGTTGATCCTCCTAATGTAACCTCTTCAGAAAATGAATTCTGTGAGCAACTTTTTTTGAACACCATCACTCGTTCTTCTGATGGCCGGTTAGTTGTTCAAATGCCAAGATTACATAATCCTCCAAAACTTATTAACTCTCAGCCCAAAGCTCGAAAAGCTCTCTTAGCTATCGAGAGCAAATTCAAGAAAGAACCTCTTGTTAAACAGCAGTACACTGATTTCATGGATGAGTATAAAAGCTTAGATCATATGGAAGTTGTTAACAAATCTGATGATGAATTGCACCCCCCAATTGAAACGGTTTATTTAAATCATCAACCCGTGTGGTAAAACCCTCTTGTAAAAGATAAAATCCGAGTTGTTTTCAATGGTTCATCACCCGACGTTAATGGCAACAGCCTTAACGACACTCTTTACTCTGGTCCTGCTATTCAGTCAGATCTATCTGCTATACTCTTAAACTTTCGATTATTTCCCATAGCTGTCATAGCTGATATAAAACAGATGTACCGTCAAGTTTTAATTCATATTGGAAATATCTGTTCCCGTAGGAAACAGGATGTAAAATTGTCCGATTGAGCTATGTACATTAACAAATTCACAAAGAAATTTGATACAATGGTCCGGTTAGCTCAAAACAGTTGCCAGCGCTTCGCCCCAGTGTACCAATGGGCTCTTCAGTTGGCTATGGTACACCTCACCAAGACGCGTGGCTAGTACATACTGTGAAGGCCGCTGCAAGGCACAAATGTTGCCACGAGCAGCGCCAATGTACTATGGAAGTCAATACTTCCTTTCAAAAATAATGTTAGCTTACCTAGCTAATCCATATTGGAAATATCTGTTCCCGTAGGAAACAGGATGTAAAATTGTCCGATTGAGCTATGTACATTAACAAATTCACAAAGAAATTTGATACAATGGTCCGGTTAGCTCAAAACAGTTGCCAGCGCTTCGTCCCAGTGTACCAATGGGCTCTTCAGTTGGCTATGGTACACCTCACCAAGACGCGTGGCTAGTACATACTTTGAAAATCTCACATGCATTGACCGGGAATCGAACCCGGTCCGCTGTGGTGAGAGGCCAACAGCTTGACCATTGTGCCACCACGCCCCCACTTGAGAACGAAAAGAATTGGAAAACAACAGTATTAGTCAAAAACCAATAGAGGGGGAAATGGAGATGACAAAATAAAACTTACGTGAGAAGAAACACGCACATAATGATGCAGGCCCAACAATTATCTGATAAGTCCAAAGTAGGAGCCTTGAGTGCAGCGCGTGACTAGATCGAGTGTCAGCTGTGTGAAGCGGAAGGAGGGAGAACTGGAAGGAGGGGGAAGGAGCTAAAGTGTTGGTGAAGCAGGGGTAAAGGGGGGGGATGAGAAAAGCGACGGGAAGAGAAAATGAATAGTAGAAGGAAGGCGTGGGTGGAAAAATACTGGTCAGAGGGAGAAGGATTCAAGGTGGTTTGTTATTATCAATCTTTGTTGATATGATGAAGTCTGTTAAGGTGTCGCACAATATGTTTGTGTCAAAATATATTTCATTAGGTTAGGAGGGTTGGCAATTTTCTGAGCGGTGTTAATTTCAATGGATTCCAAGATATTCATTAATACACTTTTATTAGCGTGGTGTAGAATTTTTAGATTGTTGTTATATCGGTGAAGTTATGATTCATATCGTTCATATGGGAAGCCATGGCTGAAAATCTCTTGTATTTCGTGGCGTTAACATGTTCGAGAAATCTTTTATTAAAATTTCTACCAGTTTGTCCAATATAATTAGTGCTGCAGTCGTTGCAGCTCAGCTTATAAATGCCCGAATTACTGAATTTATCTTTGCTATTAATAATATGCAAATTAAAAAATGAGTTTTGGTTAGTATGGTTGGTTTTGTACGCTGCCTTCATATTAAGTTTTTTGAAGATGTTAGTGATGCTATACGTAAAATTATTAAAGTAAGTAAGGATTGCGTATGATGGTTTTTTAATTTTGTCCGGTAAGAGGTAATGTTGGAATCTATACTGTTCAAATGGTTGAAAATTTGATCAATTTTTTGGATGTTATCATCGACAATGATGAACACGTCATCAACGTATCTACCCCAGAATTCTACACCTTTTGTTTTATCAAATGGTCCAAATACTGTAAATGTTAGCAATTATGCCCGATAGAGGAGATCCCATTGCCACACCTCCTTTCTGTTTATAGACAATGTTATCGAATGTGAAACAAATTGTTGCTCAAGATATAACGAGGATAACCATAAATTCGTCAATTTCGACTTTGGAATGTTTGCTGTTATCTGCCAGGATTCTCTTTATGATATTTAATGTGGATTGTACAGGGATATTTGTATACATATCTTTTATATCGACACTATGAAGTGAATGTTCATTACTTAAGTTCAAAACCGAAGTCTTAGTGCAGAAATCTAAAGTATTTGCAAAGATTTTTTGGCCTTGAACTGCTTAAAAATTGTTGAGCGAATTGTGCTCAATTTTTTGCGTTCTACTCTCATATGGGTTCAAAGGGCCCCTCTTTTGATATGTTTTCATATGCTGTGGAACTAAATTGTGAATTCTACATTTTTTTAGGAAACATGTACCATTAACAGGGGCTGTTTCTAAAATACTGTCTTTGTAAATTTTGGGTAATGCGCGCAGAGTAGGAAGTCCAGGGCTCATGGTAAAAAGGCGGCTTGCTTGTTTCTCATCTAATAAAAATATAGTGTCTTTAATAATGTTCTCGAGTTTCTTTCGTATAGTTGCAGTGGGGTCTTTCTTAACTACTTCAAAATTAGAATTATTGAAAAAATCGTGAGTTTTATTGATGTAGTCCTGTTTGTTGATTAAAACTACGGTATTACTTTTATCCTCTTTGGTGACAATTATGTTGTTATTGATCTTCTTTTTTAAACCAGAAAGGTTAGGATTATTGCCAGTGTTGTTGTTTTTACTTTTAATTAAAATTTTGTTAATTTCCTTGTTGGCTGCGGGTCTGACGACATTCTGTTTATCATTAGGAAGCTTACAGATAGCTGCTTCGGGTCACTGCCACTATTGTAGTGAGAGAACTCTTGTTAATTCTAGTGTCCCAGTTATGCTTGGGTACTTTATTTAGAATTTCCATTTCGGAATCATCAAAATGAACATTAGTTAAATTCTTGACTGGACTCTGAAAATTATGTGGGTCAGCATCGGAGTGCGGCGCTTGCTTCACACTTTTGTTTTGTAAATTCTTCAACTTATTCCCCAATGTTGTTGTTTTCCTAATTATTTTAGTATGAACAATGCTATTCACTATACGCATAAATTTGTTCCAATCTTTCTTAGTGGATAGGTTAGCTGCCTCCAAATGAGTATGATATAATTAAAAATTGATGTGGTACTTTTTGATAAAAAGGAATTTAATTTCTCGTTGAAATGGACGCTTGTTGATAATTTTTTGCGTTCTACTCTCATATGGGTTTGATATGTTTTCATATGCTGTGGAACTAAATTGTGAATTCTACATTTTTTTAGGAAACATGTACCATTAACAGGGTCTAATGTAACCGTGTTTTCATATAAATATATGTATTGATCAGGCGGATTTTTCCTCATCTTTATTGTAATTAATAAGTCAATCAATACGGAACCATGTATGAACCAAATACTAACACATTAATTATGCCAAACCGAACATACATAATATCCAAGCAGCAAGTGCATACAACCTGTTCGCATCGGGAGCTCTACAAGACTGACCCTTCCCGGTCCGTACACACAGCGCCGTTGATCTAGGCAACATGGTATTACAAGACTCTCGTCTGACGTCACACGAATTGATAGGTTTGCCCTTAGTTTTGACACGTCACACCGCTTGAAGCTGTCTTCCCGTCTTACATGATAATCATAACTTGCCAAGATTCATTTTAATGACTCAAACACATTCTGAGTCGTCTGATATTGTTCTAATATTTCATACAGCTGCCATCTTGAATGTATGGAGTCTTTGTTATTTTGCCTAGACCATTCGGGGCCACATATTCAGTCCTATTTTGCCACTAATTTTTGTTACTGTAGCGAGTTATTCATTTTTGTACTTCATAATTTCAACATGGCAGCTGTGTATAATATTCGATCTCATATAATCATAGAGTTCACCGGTAGTATCATAGGCTCCTTATACAGTATATAACTATCGTGAGTGCTAAGTACTAAGACCAATGATTCATTGGATCATAAGTTATGGATTATTATTCTTGCATGATTTGCACAGCCACTATCTTGAAATTATACGGCTGATGACCTTGTAGTTTGGGCTCCAGACTCTTTATCACAAGAAGGTTTGTTTTCCCTAAATTTTGTGTAGATCCGATGATTAGTTTCGTTGCAATTCGATTTAAGCTTTGAACACACGGGTAGCTGCCATTTTGTTTTCGTTAACACAGTGGCAATATAAAACATGACACTGAGATGCCCTTTACTAGTGCTACTGCCATACCAAATATGATTCAATTCAGTGTCATCATTTGGGAATTGATAAGGGGGGAGGGGACTTACACACAGACAGTAGGCCCAATGTAGATCTCATAAATCTACTATATTTTTTTACAAAATTCGAAATTAAAAAAAAAAAAAACCTGAGTTGGTAAGTAACTTTTTAAATGTCACTGTTACAGTTACTTTGTGTGAACAGTGGGAATGATGATGTAATGCAGTTATTTTATGTAAAATTAAATAATTTTAAGACACTCACCCCACTATATGATTTGTTTGTATTGAAGAGAATAGTGGATATTAGCAATGTATTTTTACAGAAACAAACACATGAAAATTGTATAATTATTTATAATTATTGGTTTTCATACAAAACTAAAATGTACAAATGTTTGCAAAGTGATAGATCTAAAAACTATACATACTTGGGCTTAAAAAGGAATTTAGGATTAAACAATAGCTAGGGTTTCATTACCAAATGCCAGTGGGATTATTGGAGCAGTGGGATAGCACAATGAGCAGAGTGTGTAATTGATCCCCTCAGCCATAAGTTAGGCCCTACTATAGAATTTTCTAAAATCCAATTGTTAATGTATATATTTCCATTTTCAGGTTGAAATTGGCATCGGGCATCCTACTGTAGAAAACTTCCACCATATTTAAAAAAAGAAAGAAGAATCTCATTTCACCACATTGCTGGCCTTGCAGAAATGGGAATAATAAGGGCAGGGGTAGACAAAACTAAAATTAATTCAGGAGCCAGTGCATTTTATTTTTGCAAGTACTGAAGAAGAAAGCAATTAATTAGACCCAAATAAAGCTACTTATTATTTTGAAATGTGACCTCAAAAAACATAATTTATCAATTCTCTATACATAAAGTATGCTTTCAGCCTGAACATTTAGAATTTTCAGCTAAAAATTTGTATTAAAGAGGTGTTACTTTTTGTCTGTTTATCAGTTTGTTATGGGTTGGCATCGAAATTGCTGGGGTGAATGGCATAAAAATTTGTATTTAAGTAGAAGCTATTCCTAAAATAAAACTCTGCTAAAAATTATTTTCATACTGCTATGAGGGAGTTTTGCCTTTTTACCAAAGAGGTTGGTTTATTATACAACCAGTGCACTGATAAACGTGAAATTTGGACAGGTTACTTCCCTTATGCTGTAAATGAGAGATAAGAAGGGATATTGGGGTATTCATGTTCTAAATAGATACAAAGGGGGTTAATCTTGCATTTCTTGAATATGAATATCTCAAGAGTCATTTAATTTGTGACATTTGGCATACTATATAAAACAATCATTAAAATAAACATACACGTGTCTCAGTGTTTTTCTCTGAAGTATTTAAGGAGTGAAAGGGGCGATAAGGGGAGGGAGTTAGAAAATTCCTAACAGCACATGTATCTGTGACATGCCATAAGCGAGAAACTCAAGGAGAAAACTCATCTTTACCGTAAAATATAAGTAAATAAGTGTTCGACTGATTTAATAAAAACCCTTTTTAAGAGCCTCATGGGGATGAATTTCTGGAAATTAAAATCTCAAATATCTCTGTTAACATTAGTGTCATGGTAATATTTAACACTAGCTGTTGTACCCATAATTGATGGGTCAGTTGAGGTATATTTGCAGAGAAAATATCAACCACCCTTTCAGTGAATAGGAATACTCTGAGAGATTACCGCCTTAAAAACAAATAAAGACAAAAATCTGGTCAACACTGCCAATATGAATTGCTTCGTTGCAGAAGATTAAAAATTAAAAGATAAAGGGACGTATAAAACGAAGGAATTTAAGCGTTACCTATAGCTCTGAACATGGCATATAAATCCTCTCACATACAGAAGTCACACAGAGAGCAAAAAACCCAACACGAAATCAGATCTTAAATTTCGTCCACAAACGTCAATATAAAATTAAATCGAATTATTTTTCACAAAGACGAAACTTAAAATCGGTTAATCTCCCTTCACATGAGGAAAAAGAACTTACAAAATAAAAAAGTCAAATATTTAAAATCATAAATATCTCCCTTATTATTAAAGATACGAGAAAATAGCATTTTGATATTGATTTTGTAGCACTTTAGTTTTGAAAAATAGCATTTTGTTGCATTTTGAATTGTAAAAATTCACATTTTGTAGCATTTTAAAGTTCGTCGCCAGGTAAGATAAAAATTGAATAGGTTCAAAATTAATATGCACAGAAACTAATTCAAACATGCGCAGGATTGGATATATGTGTGTTTCTGATAAACGGCATAAGCATTTAATATAATAACGTGAATCGTACATTTACTTAACTTCAGGTAGGCTAAATATCATACAATGGATAATTAACCAAATAATGAAATGTATGTTTACCTCCTCATTCTTCCCTTTTCAATAGGGGCCAGGGATGAGGTGCATTGAATTTCAATTTGACAGGTGGTTTAATGGTCAAATAGCACTTCTGGAATCCAACCTCATAAGACAAGTTATTATAAGAACTGAATGGAACTTGGCAAGGAGTTAGTAAGGAAACCACACAAAAGGATTTCATAGACATCTCACAGAATTTGAACCAATTCGTCCACCGAGTCCAGGACAGCACGGTATTGTTGTCATTCCACCAACAGCTGCCTCATGGTAAACTTCATACGACAAGCATTGTCCCCTGACCAGAGCTCGCTTTATTCTAACAATGGGCATGGTATCAGTGAACTAGTACAACTCTCCGCTGGCTCTCGGAGTTCTCTCCATCTCGCTTGTGGAGTTAGCACCGCACTGATAACACCATCAGCTCAGGGTAATTTGAGTTGCTGCACAACACCTGATATTGTTGATTGCATAATGAGAAAATGACCTTTGGATCTTTTCAGCATAGCTTAGGTGCCCTCATCTCATGTCATACAACCAACCGACAGCACTTTAGCTCAATCTTGCCAAGTAGCCAGGCTGATGCCTTTATTTTCAGAGATCTCACATTTCTGAAAAATGTATTGTGTCAAGTTTCTACATTTGTTTAATACTGATGTTGGGATCTTAGTACTTCTAACACTCCATTAGTGAAAAAAAAAAAAAAAAAAAAACAACAACAGGAGACTTAACATTGCTGCCAATGCAAATTTTGCGAGTGTGACAATCTTGTGAACTTTTTTTTTGTTATGCATCTTTCATGTCTATTCCCAAGATTTAAATGATCACATTTTATTAGTCTCAAAGGTTTTCTAAGTTAAGTTAAACAGAATATGCAAACATGCAATTACTGATATACCTTTTGCGACTCTTGACTGACAATCTGTAAAACAGTATCCGAATTCAAGAAGTAATCGCTGGACGGCAAGAAACATAACCTATAACTCACACATGGTAGAGAATACTTTCATCATATTTAACAACATTCCCCAAAAAGAGGAGAACGCGAAACAAACATTGTCTATTCATATCACGATACGTACTTTTCAGTTTTATTTATAATGGTCAAATACTAGAAATGAGGGCCGGCGCATTATACATTTCAGATTGTCTTCTTTCTACGTTCCATTTCTTCATACAAAGTGAGATAAATAGATTTTGTTTCGTCTTTGTGATGGTTTTCTTTAATATTATATTGACTTTTGTAGGCAAAATTTATAATGCTATTTTGAGTCAGATTTTATACTGGCTGTGCGACTTTTTGTATGCAAGTGTTTAGACTTATATGCGTTGTTCATAAGTATAATGCTTAGATTCCTTTTATCCTAAACAACAAAGCAATTCATATTGGCAGTGTTGACCAGATTTTTGTCATTATTGTGTATTCTGTGTATTTCTACTGGCTTTACAGTCATGTTGGAATTCACTACATTCATGTACTCAAATCGTAACATTTCACTCCATAAATAGTGTTGAGATTCCAGTTGTAATAATTAACCAGTGGTATATTTCGAAGAGAGTATGATTCACTGAATTTTACTACCATATTTGCTCATTAATAGTGATGTCATTATCACAGGAAATTGCTTTTCGAGTTTTCTTTCCCTAGAGCAACTGAATTTCTTGCTTCTAGATAATTCTGAGTTTTTTTATTTGGGAGAGGCAATATGAAAGGAGGACCAGAATCTACTCAGCACTAAGTATGCTGTAGCTGATCATTGATGTTAATCCTTTGTGACGAATGTAGTACTTTCAACAGAGCCTAATTTATACTTAAAATAATATCTTTACTTTGATGAGAATAAATAGAGTTTCCAACTTCGATCATGTTTAAGACATACAATTCTGGCTCAATGTTATCATAAATTGGTCAGTTACATGTTGAAATAAGCAACAAAAGCTATTGAATATTTTCTTTTCAACTTTTTCCAGCAATTGGTTTAAACTGAACAATTCTTAATCCTAAGTAAGGCAACTATGAATATTTCCCGGCAACTATGAATATTTCTCTGGAGGTGGATGACTGAATACTTACAATTCCAATTGAGGACAAGCAGTAACTATGACAAGTATTACTTTGTTGTATTACCATTGTACAATTTTGTTTTGGGGCAGATATTCCACAGACAGTGGAAAGGGGGAATCAGTCTTCTTCCCCTGCATTCCAATCATACCAAATAAATACCCTTTCCAGTTAGTTTTTATTTATTTAGCATATGGCTTTTAGTGCCGGGAATGTCCAAGGACATGTTCGGCTCGCCAGAGGCTGTAGCTACTTCACCATGGGGTGAGCTACAAGTTCAAGTATCCACTTTCGCTACCAGATGTCACAGATGCCTAGTGGTGAACGTTGGAACTTTGATAAGAGTTATTGTTGTTGTTGTTTTAAGGGGCGGAACTACGAGGTCATCTGCCGACTTTGATAGAGCGTTTCAACGAAATCCAACCTAGAAATTTTGCTTCACACAAGTTTGGTTAGTGGAAGGATCTTTTACATGCCATAAATCTATGACAAGGGACCACCGGCTTTACTTCCCCTCCGAAGGAAGGCATACTGAAGGATTTTAACTCTCTTAAAAAATCCAATGACTTCGGCCAGGTTTGAACCCGCGATCTTGGGCACAGCAGTTCAGCATGCTACCAACTACGCCACCAAAGCCGCTAATATACAAATGCTGCCATAAGACATAATAATGCAAAATCATTGTCATAAGATGTATGAAGATGACGATAATTTTCTAATACAGTAATTGTTAATCAATGAATTATTTCAATAACTCAGTAGATGTAAATTTTAACATCAAATATGTAGGTAAATTGAGTTATTTGTACAACAAGGACTTCATATACACACATCAAAAAAAGTTTTGCATCACCTCGGTTCCAAGAGTTCCGGAACCTTTAAATACAAAGGGAATAGAGATCAACACAAACAACATTTCAGCTCGTTTTATTGCTCATGAGACCCACACATTGCATGTTGTACCAGCATACAGCTAGACTTGCAGCATTTGTGGTCCAGATTGCAGTACACACCACTACCTCTAATACCCAGTAGCACGTCCTCTTGCATTGATGCATGCCTGTATTCGTCGTGGCATACTATCCACAAGTTCATCAAGACACTGTTGGTCCAAATTGTCCCACTCCTCAACGACAATTCGGCGTAAATCTCTCAGAGTGGTTGGTGGGTCAAGACGTCCATAAACAGCCCTTTTCAACATATCCCAGGCATGTTCGATAGGGTTCATGTCTGGCGAACATGCTGGCCACTGTAGTCGAGCGATGTCGTTATCTTGAAGGAACGCATTCACAAGATGTGCACGATGAGGTCGAGAATTGTCGTCCATGAAGACAAATGCCTCTCCAATATTCTGCCGATATGGTTGCACTATGGGTCGGAGGATGTCATTCAGGTATCGTAAAGCCGTTTCGGAGCCTTCCATGACCACCAGTGGCGTACGTCGGCCCCACATAATGCCACCCCAAAACATCAGGGAACCACCACCTTGCTGCACTCGCTGGACAGTGTGTCTAAGACGTTCAGCCTGACCAGGGTGCCTCCAAACACGTCTCCGACGATTGTCTGGTTGAAGGCATATGCGACACTCATCGGTGAAGAGAACGTGATGCCAATTCTGTGGGGTCCATTCAGCATGTTGTTGGGCCCATCTGTACCGCGCTGCATGGTGTCGGGGTTGCAAAGCTGGACCTCGCCATGGACGTCGGGAGTGAAGTTGCGCATCATGCAGCCTATTGCGCACAGTTTGAGTTGAAACACGACGTCCTGTGGCTGAACGAAACGCATTATTCAACATGGTGGCATTGCTGTCAGGGTTCCTCCGAGCGGCAATCCGTAAGTAGCGGTCATCCACTACAGTAGTAGCCCTTGGGCGGCCTGAGCGAGGCCTGTCATCGACAGTTCCTGTATCTCTGTACCTCCTCCATGTCCGAACAACATCGCTTTGGTTCACTCTGAGACGCCTGGAAACTTCCCTTGTTGAGAGCCCTTCTTGACACAAAGTAACAATGCGGACGCGATCGAACTGCGGTATTGACCTTCTAGGCATGGTAGAACTACAGACAACATGAGCAGCGTACCTTCGTCCTGGTGGAATGACTGGAACTGATCGGCTGTCGTACCCCCTCCGTCTAATAGGCCCTGCTCATGCATGGTTGTTTACATCTTTGAGCAGTTTTAGTGACATCTATGAACAGTCAAAGGGACTGTATCTTTGATACAATATACACAGTCAACGTCTATATGCCGGAGATCTGGGAACCGAGGTGATGCAAAACTTTTTTTGATGTGTGTAGAATGGAACAAATTTTTAATGTAAGTGTGCATCAAAGAGTTTTAAATGTTATTTGAAGTGAAGACTAGTGATTTTATAAGATGCTTGACTATAATAATTTGATTATTGTGCTGGAGAACATATAGCACAATGTTCGTAACATGTAGACTACAAGTAATAATTCAAGTATTGACTGAGCAGAACCTAAAAAAGAACTTTTAGGTTAGAAATTGAAAATTCTTTCACATTCTGCATTACTATGTCATATGGTTAAGATGTCAAGTATGACCCAGCTTAATTTGTCGTACTTTAACGAACATCTGCACTTTTCAATTCAGTGACCAGATACCACCCTGTATCTATTTTCTCCTGGGATTTTATACTGTTGAGCAAATTATCCAACTGCAGCTCACAGAAGATCTCTAAATAGAAAAGTATGTCTATAATGATTTCATGAATTGATAAATAAGCAGCTGCCTTCTTGGCTTCTAAGTTAATATGGTGACAAGGGCATCCCATGACAATATTGGATTTTCTTGCCCTGCCTTTAAAACTGTAACTACACCATTTTTGATCCAATGCTTTATCTGGTTGGATCTTCTAATGTAGTGCTAGCAAGGCAAAAAGACAGCTTTGAATTCAAATTAGTTTGTTATTAAATAGTCCTATGCAAGGCCGTGAAATTAATTACATTTATTGAATGAAGGAGACCTTGTATCGTATTAGAACAGGGAGGAACTCTCAATAACGGTCCAAGCCATTACATGAGCGCTACACAAAGGCTCATAAAATTACAAATTACACACACACACACAAAAAAAAAGGCAGGACCAGGGTAAGAAAACACCAAACGCCTAAACAACAGATGCATCAAACATCAAGGAACAAAGGGTTTACACTTACCCCCTTACAACAAAGGCACAACTAATATGATTTCATGTGAACACAATGGCAAGAAAACAGAACTTCAAATTAAATCACAAATGTGCCGTGTAATATCTCTATAATTAAACATTCCTCCCTAATCATTAACACCTTAAACTTTGCAAGACGTTATTTAATCAGTTAATAAATTCCTGTTTGTGCCTTAACTAAGTAAATTCACAAAACTCATCTTGACATTGTTCCTGTGATGCATTGACTGCGGACCGATTTTACACGTCCATATTGTAACTTCTCACTTAGAACCCATATCTACTTGAAGCATAGAATAAAGGCCCCACCCCATGTGGGTACCAAGAGCCCCTCTTCCTCGAGTCCTATTAGGTTGGTGTTTTACAGCTCATGCCTTCTCCATGTCAAGTCAACTGGCCAAGCCAAGGGCTCTTTCAGCTGTTGGAGTATATTTAGAAATATCCTGTCCAGCGTGCACATGTTCTTGCGAAGGTCAAGGTCAGGAAAAGAAATGCAAGTTCTCTCAGTGATTGTGATCAAATAATTGTTGAGGTTATGTTCCACATTGAATGAAAAATTAATAAAACAGCACTGAAGCAAATAATTAGATTTGAGGGTGGGTGATGCAATGCTATACCAGGGCGAATAAAGTAATAAGTGGTGGACCTTCCATATGATTCAATGATTAAGATGAAGTAGTTCTAAATTTCTACACCACACGCCGCGCCGAGCGTATGGTCTCAGCAGATGACGGCTGTCAAGCAGTGATGCATACTGCGTGCAAATTGTACTTACAATAGAAGTAAGTTTTAACTGCAAAATTAAATCAAGACCCTTCTGAGAGGCATTTTGGACTTAAACGAAGTTTAAGCAGTGACGATCATCCTACTTCTATAGACTTCTTTCGCCTCCATTTGCTTCAGTCTATATACTGTACATAGGCCTACCAGTAGAGGTCCTTTTTTCACAAGCTAATTATGAGGACGTTATTGACAATAAGCTCTCTTCCTTTAATGAATACTGTCAATGGCAAGAAATGAAATACATACGAGCAGAGAGGTGAAGGATAACAATTGTCAGCAAATTAAAGAAACTATTACACTGACAGACATTGAACCCTATAATCCAGTCAGTTAATGATGACAGTTCTGAGAGAGCAGGCAATAACGTAGATTACCGTATTATTAGTGTGGTTACCTGATTCACACAGCAGAAAAGAAGATTGTGAAATGTACTTCCTGCATTAGGTCATTGGAAAGTGATTCCGAAACATTTAATGCTGTTAGTGATATATGTATCATCGCCATGCTGACAGACTTTGGCGGAAGTGAACCTAAATCACTCAAATACCCGTGTTTATCTTTCTTTCATGTGATGAAACGTGTAGATGCATTAGTGGAGGCAAAGTTAGAGCAAGAAGGCGTGTTGTGGGGCGATATCTTTTCAGATTGTGTGGATATGATCTGTGAACTTCTTGTGTTCTGAAATGTGTGCTGCTTGGAGGAGCACTTGTTATTATCTTTCCATACGAGTGTTTCATTACATTACATGCCGGTTCATTTTCCGGGAGAAAGAAATGTCCAGGGATCTGAGATCCAGATAGTCTTCAAAATCAGCGAGAAAAATAATGAAGATCTCTTCTGTTTAGAGGTAAGCTCTACTCTTCTTATAAATGTATTAGTGTGTTCTGGACAGTATTTTATTATGTTCGTATTTCCTTCAAGATTTGTTTCTGTTATTCACAACTTGCTTCGTATTTAGTACAATACTTCTTTTAATAAACAACGAGTCAGACTGACCGTCCACCTGCACGTCCAGGCCAAGGAACGCTAGTACCACCTAGCGGCGGAAATGGTCAACTACCCGAGTTCCACCACTTATTACTCTATTCGCCCTGGCTATACTACACTCGGATTGGAATGTTGCTTTGTAAAAAAGAAAGCTCACATATCACAGCACAGTGCAACAAGGAACTGCTTGAAGCTCAGATAGCCATTAACGTCCATGGTGTTCATAAGTTTGTGGTCTAGGCGGTTCATAACCAGAATGTTCCAATAACTTTATTTTTGTTTCACGGTGTAGTCACGTCCTAGTATATGAACCATGGGAAACAGCTAAGTGGCCTAGTTTGTGGTCCTGACAGTTGGTATACCAGTTACTATGGAACAGGAGTGGGCATCTTGGATATATTCCGAGTCATGGCCCTCCTTGTGCTCAGGCGGCTAGGACTATCCAACTCACTTGTTTGTTTCCTGAGATGAAACTCATGAGGGCCTGTGAAAGTAAGGCTAGCAACCTGCTTCACTTAACATTTCTAAACCAGATAATATCTTGAACAAATCTCGGACCTATGGAAGTGATGAAGTCGCGCTCCCATCTGACAGATCAGGAACTTCTTGGAAACTAACAGACAATCAAACTGGTATTTGATAGGGTGCTATTAATATCGAGAGGGGTTATGGAAGGAAGACAGTAGAGTTAGCTGAGACAGCAAGTAGGATTGAATCAATCATGTGATTATTAATAGCTGAATTTTTTTACGCTTTGCCGCGTTAACGTGTTCAAGGTATCTTATGTTTTATTCCTTGCATTTTATTTTGTAAATGCCCGGTTTTAAACATTTATATTGTTTGTTGACTGTTTTGGAGCTGAACAAATGTTTCAGTGTTGGAAGTTCTATAGGCTATTTTGACATTGTGCTTCTTTAAGACATTAGTGATATTATGCGTCAACTGATTAGTGTACGTAAACACTGCAAAGGAAGATTTATCCTTGGGGATGGGTGGTAATTTCGTGACAGGTTTATTTTTAATTTTGTTTATCAAGTTATTAACATATGTTTTGTCAAATCCATTAGCTTTGGCAATCTGGTGTATCGTGGAGATCTCTTTTTTCAAATTGTGTTCGGAAAGGGGTACGCTTAAAGTCCTGTTAATGAAAGTGCTGAAGGCATCTCTCTTGTGGCTTGCTGGGTGGTAGAATCCTTTCTAATAGTGGAGTGCATTTGAGAAGGTTTTCTGTATATGTCACACTGAAGATGCTTGCTGGTTCTTGTGACAGTTAAATCAATAATGGAAATAGTATCCCCAGCTGTGCAGCCTATAGAATAAAAGAAAAGAAAAGACTAGTATGTTTACGAAATAATTTTTTGATCTTACTGAAAAAATTAAGAAACGACAACTTACTGAAAATTGGATAAAACATTGCTCTTGTTCTCCAGAGCTGGTTTGAAACCTCTCTATGAAAAGCAAACAAAAAACATACCAATTGAGAACCCTTGATTTGCCTCTTGATTTGCAAAAGAAGCAACAGGAGTCATTTGTATGCAGTTCAAAGTGGAATTCCAACAGACATCACCATTGACAATGAACGCATGAAGAATTAAATGAGTCCATTAATCAAACCATTTGATATGGAAAAGAAGCAGCAGGAATCATTTGTAACAGTCATCACCAGTGACAATGAATGCACGAACATTAAATGAGATATTTATACTGTGTCTTTAACAAGTTTTTAACATTGTTTTTAATTATATAATGTATATGAGCGGCACGCAACCGTGCATTTTGAGACAGAAAGGATTGCAATAGAATTCGAAACATGTACCAACAAGTTACACATATTTTGAAGTATTGATTTGACGGCCAATAAAGTATTATAATACATTTTGTCATTTGCAACGTCAAAACGGACCAAAAATGGAAGCGAATATTCCCGAGTCTAGTTATGAATGCCAGCCGTGAAAGTTTACGCTGTTATAATAGACTATAACATTACTGACTTTCCATTTAGAAAATTGATAAGGAATTGCAGGGTATACAGGAGCTTTCTTCAATCATGAAGGAAACCACAAACTGATCTCCTGTGAATTGAGCATAGTTATACCGAAAGTGAGGTCTGTTTGCAGATGGATTAGGGTTGAAAATCTCCAGGATAAGAAACTTAGGCATAAATACTTGGAAATAATTGATGAGAAATTCTAACGAGTAGATGGTCAAGAATTTCAGGACATTGAAACAGAGCAGTCAGGATACAGCAATGCAGTATTATAAGTAGCAAAGACATGTCTTGAGACAACAGTGTGTAAAGACAGGGAATAACGCACATCTTGGTGGAATGACATAGTGAAATTGGCTTGTGTAAGTAAAATGATGGCTTACCAAATATGGTTCCAAGCAAGGAATCTGTCAGAGTGAAAGAGCTTTAAGTAGTGGAAAAGAACAGAACTAAACAAATAATAGTAGGGTATACAAGTAAGGCATGGGAACAATTTGTATATACAGTAAATTAGAAACATTAGGCCAAGCGTCAAGAAAGCCGTTTTGGAAGGTTATAAAGAATCTTAGAAATGGAGGAAAAGATAGTAGGAGATTTCGGATTGGGTGAAAGAATGATCGAGGAGGCAGGCTGATGGAATTCTGCACCGAGCATGAGTTGCTCATAGCCAACACCTTATTCAATAACCACAATAGAAGAATATACACATGGATGAGACCAGGAGATACAGGGAGTTACCAAATCGACCTCATTATGGTCAAGCAGAGATTTCGAAACTTAGAATTTGGATTGTAAAACATATCCCGGTGTTGACATAAACTCTGACCACAATCTAGTTGTTATGAAATGCAGATTTAAGTTGAAGAAACTGAAGAATAGTCAAAAGCCAAAAAGTTGGGCAATAGACAGACTGAAAGAGAAGGATGTAAACAAAAGATTCAAGAAGAGTATAAAGGAAGGACTAATGAAAAACCCTAAACAAACTTCAATTGCCGACGAATGGGCACATTTGAAGAATGAAATAACAAAATCCGCAGAAGAAAACATTGGTAGGAAAGAAAGAATAGGTAGAAAACAGTGGATCACTCAGGATATATAGCATACTAGAATTAATGGATGAAAGGCGGAAATACAAGAATGTAAGAGATGAAAAGGGGAAAGCAGAATACAGACGTCTGAGAAATGAAGTTAACAAGAAATACAAGGAAGCGAAAGAAGAATGGTTGAAAGAGAAATGTGCAGGTATAGAAAATTGTCTGAAATTAGGAAAAGTAGACAACTTATCGAAGGATTAAGAATACTTTTGGGGAAAAGAAGATTAAGTGCGGTAATATTAAGGACACAGTTGGAAAGCCTACATAGAGTGTTGTATAAGGGAAAGGAGATTGAGAATGTAATGGGAAGGGAAGAGGAAATTGATGAGGATGCGAAAGGAGATTTAATATTTAGATCAGAATTTGACAGAGCATTGGAAGACTTAAGTAGGAACAAAGCACCAGGCATAGATGATATATTGATTGAGTTGCTACGCTGCATAGGAGATGAAGGTCTGATCAGGTTATTTCACTTGGTGTGTAGGATTTATGAGACAGGTGAGGTACCCTTTGATTTCAAGAAGAATGTTATCATCCCCATACTGAAAAAAGTAGGAGCTGACTGATGTGAAGATTACTGTACAATCAGCTTGATAACTCATGCTTCAAAGATCCTGTCTAGAATAATTTACCAAGAGGATGGAAAGCCAGATAGAAACGGAGTTGGGTGAAGACCAGTTTGGTTTCAGGAGAAATGTAGGAACAAGGGAAGCTGTACTAAGTCTTAGGCTGATTTTGGAAGGTAGAATAAGGAAAGATAAGAGAACGTTCATGGCATTTGTAGACTTAGAAAAGGCTTTTGATAATGATGATTGGGCTAAATTGTTTGACATTTTGAAAACGATTGGAATAAAGTACAGGGATAGGAGGGTGATCGTCAATCTATACAGAAACCAGACAGCAGTCATTCAAGCTGAAGGACATGAGAGAGAAGCTGGTATTCAGAAAGGTGTGAGGCAAGGCTGCAAAACTTATCACCCATACTTTTCAATCTTTACATTGAACAAGCAATGAAGGAAATTGGAGGAAAATTCAAAGTGGGAGTGAAGATTCAAGGAGAAATAATTTCAACTCTGAGATTTGCTGATGACATCGTCATTTTGGCCGACATGCCAGAGGATTTGAATGAGTTTTTGAATGGTATGGACTCCGTCTTCAGGAAAGAATTCATGATGAAAATTAATAAATATAAAACAAAAATATTGGAATGCAGCAGAAATAAATCAGAAACCTCTAAGGACATCAAATTGGCAGGTGAAAAGCAAAATAACCAGTGATGGACGAAGCAAAGAGGATATAAAAAGTAGGTTGGCTCAGGCAAGGAAAGCATTTCTACAAAAAAGGAATCTGTTGACATGGAATATAGTTTTCGGTATTAGGAAGTCATTTTTGAAAGCCTTTGTCTGGAGCGATGCACTCTTAGGAAGTGAATCTTGGGACTATTGGTGCAGCAGAAAAGAGGAGAATTGAAGCGTTTGAAATGTGGTGTTACAGGAGAATGATTAAGATCAGATGGGTAGAAAGGGTTACAAACGAAGAGGTATTAAGACGAGTGGGAGAGGAGAGATGTTTCTGGCGACTGCAAATGAAGAGAATAGCAAGCTTAGTTATGGAAGGAAGGGTCGAGGACAAGAACTGTAGGGGTAAACCAAGGTTAGAATATGTTTAACAGATAGCCTGGGATGTAGGGTGTGGTAACTATGTAGAGATGAAACAATTAGCTCAGGACAGGGAGGTATGGAGAGCTGCATGAAACCAGTCAAAAGACTGAAGACTCAAACAACAACAACAATAAAATTTGAAGGGCACGGTCGGGGTCGGACGAAATAGTGCTATGACGTTACAGAGTTTCATTGAAATCGCTCAAGCCGTTTAGATTTTATTAGGGGTGGGGGGACACGACGACGACACACATACACGGGCAAAAGGTGATCTCATAAGCCTATTTTTGACAAATTAAAATAGGCTAAAAAATTAAGCAATGCATTAAAAAGCAATCTGGCATGTTAAAAATGACGATACAAACATAAATGATCACATTGTTACAAAATTTCACTACTGTGGCCATTTCGAAAATTTGTTAGTGCCAACAGAAGGAAGCAGTTAAGGAGCTTCAACATTGTGTCCATTGTTGCCTCATGTGTGTCTGATAACCTGTGTCAAGTGATGGTTGAACTAGATGTGTACGTTGTACGTCCAGAAAGTAAGTTCCGTTTGGTAATAAAAACAAAAAGAGTACAGATACAAACTATTTATTGCAAAACAAACTACAAATCATAAATTATCTTCCCACAGCTCCCACCGAGACACTGGTCAGAGCATGGCACAAGTATGCCTTCTTCATAAAAAGCTGCCGCCCATGTTGTAAAACAGTTTTCCTTGACATGTTCTTCAATTGCACGAACCAAGTCTTCATTAACCAACGATGGATGCCCACTTTGTCAACGTGAACTTGATCACGTCCTTCACTGAACCGTCTGACCCATCTTCTTACTCATCGCATTTTCTCCGTACACCTCGCAAATCTGTCGATGAATGTCGACTGGTTTAGTGTTCTTCGCATTCAGAAAACAAATGACAGATCAAATCTCACAAGCGGTGGAATTTTCAATCAATTTTGCCATTCTAACCAAGCTTAAATAACAGACAGCGATATCAAAATGACATCATCTCCTTCTCCTTGACTTGGAGCAACCACCACGCATGCGCCGAACTGCCATTGCAGTGATGCCAGGGCAATGGAACTTACTTTCTGGATGTACCTAGTATTTTTAATTAGAGTTATAATTGGAAAGAAAACAGGTGCTAGTTACCTTTCTGGTATTTACCAGGAGTAGAACTGGGAAACCATGAAAAAACACTTCTAGGATGGCTGAAGAGGAATCGAACCAAACTCTTGTCAGTTCTGCATCACGTGGCTGAGTATACCCTGTTCCAGTCAGACCAGGAAATTTGGGACGGAGTCTCGAAACATACCCCAAGACCACAAAAGGTGGTTCATCTAGAAGTTACTTTTCATACACATGGAATCACACTGGTATATGTTGGTGACAATAGAGACGTACTGAATATTAATAAAAGTGTTCAAGTGGAATACAAATACATGCTATCGCAGAAACATTGAATTGACTGGTGGACAGTGCAGAGGAGGAAATGAAGAGTTTTATCAAGCACCAAATTCAAGCGCTTGTGCAACACAATAATTGTACCGGCAGGTTATGTTATGCTCTAATTTATACCAGGTTTTTGCTTGGTACAATCTTGTCAAGGCTTTATCCAAGTTCTCCAGGTTGGCTGGCCAATCATGCGTACATATCCTTCACAATGAAACAATAGTTGAAGTAGTAAGAATATTCTTCTAAACCATACGCTATGATTGAAGGAGCCTACTACATGATGCATACCTAAATCGTATACCCTAATAAAGCTATTTTGAGTAAAATATATAAAAACATATACCTGGGAATAAAGATGGTTTATGATGAATTAGTCATACCGCTCATATTGGGCAAAATATAGTAATTAGTGATGCTAAAAATGGATATGTCTCTATTTAATACAGTTAGCGGTTTTTGCATATGTACTGTGTAACAATATTGTCACACTATACTGTATATCAATATTGAACTTGGTATTTCATAATTGCAGATAAAATGAATTGAACTTTTGTGTACTGCGTTATAGTCTTTGCTTAAGATGGGAAGTGTAACTGATGTGATACTGGAGATAAAACTGTTTCCAGACTATGTCCTCCTGCCTAAGGATGCTTTGTACCTTCTTCACCAATGCAGGCATATTCCCTTGCCTAATAACAATGTATTGTTACAAAAAAAGAAAAAAAAAAAGATGACAAAGAACTAACATAAACTGCTTCTAGCAACAAATATACTTCATCTGGAAGAAAATCAAAATTTTTAAATAAAAAAAATGCATTATTGCAGCAACAACAGACTTGATCTGGAATGATACTTTATTCCAGTAAAGACAGGCTTGGGCAAGGACAATAAGCAAGAAGATAACAAGTAACATCATGGGGTTGCAATACGGTGTTGCCACAGGAGTACTTCAGCAAAGTACAGTGATATGCATATGTATTAATGCAAGATCATATTATAGTAATTGAACAAAACCCATAAAACAGTACGTTCATATTATGGAATGATGCATTTTAAACATTGTAATGCAGATCAGTTTACATTGTAGTAGAATATTTCAAAATCAAATAATTTCCACTTCTTTCAGGCTCCAAGTTGCAACAAGATAATGAAATGATTCATACATGTAAAAAGCAAATTAAGTCACCAGAAATGCAAATTAATAAGATTAAAGCACATCTACAGAAATAAAAGAGAGTTTGAGAAAAATACCAAGACTTATGAAGAGTGAGGAGGGGAGAATAAGAAGAAAGGAAGATTCTGGCGCTATTCCACCCAGAGTCATAAAGAAGAAATCAAGCAAAGAGTCAACGCAAAAAACTGGGTTTGGGTAGGGAGGACTCACCTCCTTTCCTCAATGGCAACCGGTGAGAGATGGTGGATGATAACTATAATACAATAAAGAGTTTTGTCTGTAATTTAGTAAGAAGTGCTATTTAAATTTAAATTATATCACACGTAGGATACATAGTAAACATCATTACTTTAGGGGCAGATGACCTCGCTGTTCTGTCCCTTAAAGCAACAATAACTAAACATCATTACTTCCCCAAGTCTCATTTCTGACTAGGGGGTCTTTTTTTTTTGGCAATGCATTAAGTTTTCTATTGTTACTAACCTAAGGAAGAATGTTCAGAAGAATATGAATAGGAAGACACCTGGCAAATTTCCATTCGTTAACTGAAAATGTTATGGGTTTGACATCCCTATTAACTACTGCGGCTCTTCGAGACATATATCTATACTAAGGTCGAATTCCTTAGTGCCTTGTAAAATTCATAAGGGTTTTAAATTTATCCCATAAATGATGGATATAAAATGAGAAAACTTTCTTTATAAAATGAACGGGCATAGAAGAATTAGTAAGTACACTTGAATTCCAATGATCACTTGGACATAATTAAGGATCTTCAAATATGATTTTGAAGAAGTTTAGTTAAAATGAGATAAATATAATAAAATTCAATCGCACAAACTAACAATACTGGGACAGACATGCATTTAGTAGCAGGTTACACTTTACACTTGGGAGATTTCTTTACTCATATTCATATTATGTTTCTTGCTGATGAATAAAAACTCAAAACCATTTTAGAAGCTCTGACTGACTGACTATATTCAGTTTCTGTCATCAGTCTACTGATTTTTCAATAGTGGAAACTTTTTGTCATAATGAGCATTACGAATGGGAAAAGCATATGTAAGGTCAACTATTTGTGTCTTATGGTGTTTTAGTATTTCCCGTATTTCAATCTTGAAATCACACTTTACAGTGTAGTGTGCCCTTGGTATGAAATTGTCAGTCCAGAATATTAAATCACCATAAATCATATCAAGCATTCGGAAAATATTTACATTTCTTTCTACTACAGGGAACTAATTTTCT
The DNA here is from genome assembly GCA_946902985.2 of Meconema thalassinum. Classification (NCBI taxonomy): domain Eukaryota; kingdom Metazoa; phylum Arthropoda; class Insecta; order Orthoptera; family Tettigoniidae; genus Meconema; species Meconema thalassinum. Next base: position 859,715,529 of record OX336389.2, read on the forward strand.
TAAAAAGAAATTCTAATGATGTAAATGTTCATTTCTATGCACACCATATTTGCATGTATTGAAATATGGCATTAAGAGAATGGATGTGCCTTTGCATTGAATATCAGAATTTTAGTAAGTCAGAAAGTTTTGCAGAAGTCATTAGGGCATTCATTTAGAAACTAGTTAAAATATACCAGAACTGAAGAACCCCTCTGGCTTAAAATATATTGAATGACACATTTCAATGCACTTTATTTCAATCTTAAGACACATTTTACATCAACATCAACCTTAACAGGTTGTATAGGCAAGCACTTCACTGGCAATAAGTGAATACACGAGAATTGAGAAAATTATCAGGGAAACTTGTCAATTTATTGTATACAACTTGAGAAAATAATGGATGACTTCTTACTTAAGCATCACATTAAATTCCTACCAAGGCAGCTGTATGTCTGTTCAGAATATTTACTTCATGTAGTTAGTGAATGTCACAAGCAAGGGCTGAGTGGCCATGACAGTCAGGAAACCAGTTGTATGGAATAGGAGTGCACATCTCAATCAGAGGTAAAACTTGTGAGACTCTTTAAGGCTAGGTGCTTGCATTACAAATACTACCACCAAAACCTGCAAACGTCTTGACCCATTCAATCAATGGGCAAGGTTTGGGAACGATTACAATGAAGACCAATGCAGTGTTTTAGAAGAGATTCCATCTACTGTAAGTATTTTCATACAATATATGAAATAATTTCCCACTTCAGATATTATTCAATGATAGAACAAATGTCATTCTTCTGTCATATCTTTTAACGAACATTTTAATTGACATTCCATCAATATTCCAACAATGACATTCCATCAATATTCCAACAATGTGATGGAATTATCATAACATTTGCTCAAAACTTGGTTCCATCAAATATGTATAAATTCATAAAAAAAAAAAAAAAAATTGCTTTTTAAAATTGGATATAACTAACAACTTAATGATATAGTTTTATCAAACAAAAAACTTTAATTGATCAAGAAATTATTTTTACTTTTGGGTGATGTTTTTTAAAATGACTGTTCTACGAGTTTTAATATACAATGAATCCTCACTATTTTGGGCTGCACTAATTGGAATTCGGATAATTCGGACAGGTTTTCATCGCTGCAGTACTGCGCCAGGCATCATTCGCACTAAGGCCATGTATTGTAAAAAGTCAATCACATCCCCCTTCATTCTCGTTCACTCCACTCGCGGCCAATAATAAGTACCGTATATATAATTACTGGTCACAAGCGCGCAACAAAGGCAGTGCCTCAGTTCGATTTTTGAAGCCCACATGACGAGTTACTGTTACACTGAGTTAAATTCTATCTCTACGATTGCTTAAAAGTGTTTGGAAGTGATGAACTGTTGTCCTTGCTAGTATATAGTAAGCAAGATGAGTGTTAGGGGTAAATATACATTGCTAAATACGGTATACATCGCTACGTTTAGAAGACAAAATGTATATAGGGATACATATACAGCCTTTGTATATGTATTGTAACTTTAATTTAATTCAGTATGTACATATGATGATGATCATCCAGTCTTACTTTAACAATTACATACATTGTACATTATATTCCTAATTATAGCTTCAGATAACTACAGTACGGTATTTGTGTACTGTACAGGACAATACTTTAGAAAACATATCTATAGTTCGGACTTTCTAAAATTTGGGCTACACCTCGCCCCCATTAGTCCGAATTAGATAGTCCACTATAATTTTAAATTTTAGTGTGTGAATATATCAATGTTTTTATATATGTTAATACACAAGTTTTTTCAAACGTAATATGGCTGATGAAGGGAGCAGATGTTTTAGCTCCGAAAAATATATTAAATTATTTTCTTATGATTGAATAATTACTATAATCGATGGCTAGGCGGAATTTCTTTAAAAGTTTTATTAGCGTATTATACAGAATTATAAGGTGTTACATAGGTGGCAGTGTTCCTCAGGAAAGAAAAAGGAAGCTTGTAGTTTAACGTGACCGTTAATCTCGAGATCATGAGCCACGGGACCTCCTTTTTACGTGGAATCCGAACCACAGGACATGGCATTTCACATCGAAAATCTCACATGCATTGACCGGGAATCGAACCCGGGCCGCCTTGGTGAGAGGCATACAGCTAGACCGCTGAGCCACCACGCCCCCCTCAGGAAAGAAACAGAGGGCTACATAGTTCCTTTCAGGCTTGTAAATGAACAACTTATGTGGGTTAATTTGGTTATTTGTGCAATTGGGACTAGAATAGACGACTCGTCTAGTCGAGTAATCTGATGTCACCCCTCCACATGATATTGTTTACACTGCACTATTGTGGGTGATGTATGGAATGCATGTACATTTAAAGTTGGATTATGAGTTGGAAATTCATTTATAAAATAAAACATTATAATTTGGCATTGTGTACCTCCTCAGTTGAAACATAGGACCGACACACAACAATATTATCACTTCATGTTGTTATTTGCCAATAATTTACAAAAATAGTTGCAAATGAAAATATGTCAAGTTGAGACCACTTAACCCTTTCCACTCGAATTATTGTAAGTCCCGGTTTCTCCCAACTCGTATTTATTTCTGTCAGCATTCTTCATATTTTAAAACCTGGTATTAAGTACTGGTTGTAACAATATATACAGGAAGGAAGTACAAAATTAATGAAAGTATGGCATTTACATGACACAAAATAATGTTTTTAACGTTCTTAACGGTATGTATTGAGTGTGTGGAAGCATTCAAAGCAAATGCCTGGATGGAACCCTGATAGCTTCACATAATATTATCGCCTCCTCCATGATTTCTTGCGACGCCGATATCAATATCGTCACTTGAACCACTCACGGATATATCATTTTCATCGCCAGATTCAAAAATTGCATCGCTCTTATGGTCACTATCATCAAAATCAGCCGAAATAGACGCCCGGATCTCAGCTTCGGTCAGACTGCGCCGCCATGTTGCTTCACCGCGACTGCTTTTCATGTCAAGGAAACGGAGCAGTTTTCCCGAGCAAAGAGAAACCAAAACACTCGTGTTTCGTTACTTTCGATTTCCGGGACCAGCACTTACCAAACGAAGTACAAAAGACCTGGCATGCCAGGTAACCTAGAAACGAGCGGCCAAACAATGTGTCGACTCACGAGCTATAACGACATGTTTTACCGCGACTGCTTTCAATGTCAAGGAAACGGAGCAGTCTTGCAGAGCAAAGAGAAACTAAAGCACTCCTGTTTGGTTTCTTTCGGTTTCCGGAACCACACTTACCAAACGAAGTACAAAATCCCTGGCATGCCAGGTAACCTACAAACGAGGCGCCGCGCCGCCATGTTGCTTCACCGCGAATGCTTTCCATGTCAAGGAAACGGAGCAGTTTTGCCGAGCAAAGAGAAACTAAAACACTCCCGTTTGGTTCCTTCCAGTTTCCGGAAGGGGTCAGCACTTACCAAACGAAGTACAAAAACCCTGGCATGCCAGGTAACCTAGAAACGAGCGGCCAAACATTGTGTCGACTCAGGGTCGACACACGAGCTACAGAGGTGCCAACCTTTGAAGTGGGTTATCAGTAATCCCTTATATTGCCTGCCCCCCCCCCCGCACTCAAAAATGTTCACGTCAAATCCAAAGCATGCTCCTCCCTTCGCGATATTGATACCACTTTTGCCCCACCCGGAAGCAACCTACGGCATGAGAGGACAAGAAAGAATATCATATTACACAATAATATTTGCACATTACCTGCATGTTATAAAAAATTCCTTGTAGCTTGTTTTGCCCCCAGTAGCTGTATTTCAGTGAAAGTTTTCTTTTAACATACTTCCCCCTGTGATGACATTTTCGTCTTCTGAATCATAAGCGATTCCAGTGTAGATGTGCTTAATGTAGGTCTGAATTCTGTCTGTGAGGTACCGTGCACATAATATTGCAAATACCACATTACTTAAGGTCTTACTGTCCACTTTCGTTTTTAAGCTCAGTAATGTTGTCCCAGTTTACACCAATTCTAGGTCCTTGTAAAATATATTCAGGTAAAGTATCACATTGATAAACAGCAAATTCCTCTTCAAGTTTGTCATGCTCACTTTCCTTGACCAAACTTGGAAATCATTGAACAAAATAATCAAGAAATGAATAGGAAACCTTCATTCTAAGAGAAATATTGATAAGCTTTACGATCGGCGCTGGTCTCAGCCGTTTGACGAGATTCCCGTAGTTTTCACGATAGAACACGGAGAAAAATCGCGATTTACATAATTGGTGTCATTTTTAGTCGATCGACGAGATTTCCAGTGTCCTTGAGGTGGGCACGGGAAAATATAGCATAATTATGCAATCGGCGCCGCTTGCAGTACGCTTGAAAAGAATACAGTTGTTCTCGTCATCGAATGCGGAGAAATATCGCGATGTATCGCAATCGCTGCCGCTTTCGGCCATTATACGAGAATCACGATATTCTCGCGGTTGGTCACTGATAATGCGATAATATGCAATCAGCGCTGCACCCGGCCGTTTAAAGATTGTCTGCCTGTGTATCTGTCCTGGCAGAAAGGCGGAGACAAGCTCGAGGTTGAGCATATTCACGACCAAATATGGACATGTATGGTCGGCGCCGTGATTCCCGCTGTCCCTATGCTGTGGTTGGGAGTTCACGGTGGATCACGAGGAGAAATGAGTATCGCGATGCTACGTAAACTGTCATTTCTAAGTAGGTTGACGCACTTCTCGCTCCCCGTACGCTTTTACGTATTCGATCATGGAAAAAGTGGAGAGTAGGTTTCGGGATGTTTCGTGAAGGGTGCCCAATCACTTTTGACAGGATTCCCGCAGTCCGCATGGTCACAAGTTCACGATTGGGCACGGGATTTATGATTTTACGCAACTGGCGTAGATCTCGGTTCATTTGACTAGATTCCCGCAGGCAAGTCGTGCGGTCAGTCAGCCGGCTTGAGAATGTGAGTTCGGAGTATGAACGTTCGAAGTAGGTATCGAATATTAGGAATTATTCTGAGAGGATAGCATGAATAATACAAGAGGGCACATTTTCTTTCGAATTCGAATCACACATTATAAAAGTTATACAAGTTTTCGAGATAACCAGTTAGATTATCCGTTGGAACCAAAGTTCGAAGGAAAAATTGACATAAAGGAATTTCGAATTAACCATACTGGATGTCGCAAATTTTCGAGATGGATAGATTTTTAAAATATAAGTATTTCGAAGCTTTTTCGCGATTTCTTTTCGAAACTATATTCCTAAAGATTGCGACATTAAATTATTTCGCGTTATTTCTGGACTTCAATTTGAGAGTCTCCAAATTTAGAGGTCAATAACAGAAATGAGAGGTTTCTGTTGAGTTTCGGAAGTTTTCGCGAATAAACGTCTCGCGGAAAGTCAGGTTTCCTAATACAGTAAAACAGAAAAATATATCACACAAAACTAAAACCTCTTCTTGATGCCGAAAATATACGTTGAACCAATGTATTCTGCTCAAGGTATCCTCAGTATGCATTTCATTGAGGTCGGACACGGGGAAATACAGCTTACGCAATCGGCAACGCTGGCATAAAACTTGCTCCATCGCTCTGAGCCTAGCGGCACGAGTTTAAATGATTTAAACCGGCCTCGGCGAATTTCCGATACCTCCAACTACCTAAGACATAAAAATTAGCTACTTTTCGTTACTTTCGTTACCTTTTTGTAAAATAATCTACTTTTTCGTTACTTTCGTTAACTTTCCTTTCTTTTTTATTGAAATATTTTTTTCTTCTCGTGATAATGTAACTTTTCCGTAACAATTTCCCCTTTGACCGTAATGCCGTAATCGTGAGGTGAAATCCGTAATAATTACGGACAATCCGTAATAGTTGGCACCTCTGGAGCTATAACCCTAAGTGAAGGCTGTCGACCTCAGGTCGACACACGAGCGGAAAAGGTTAAGGTTAAGTTCAGCTAAGTTTTAACCATCAGATTACATGCTATATTCGTCTAGAAGAAATTTTATTATGATGCAATTCTGTGCGCAGCCTATTACCGGTCTATTCTCAAATAAAAACGAGCACAATGTACTGCATAAGCTTTGCTACAAATCAGGTCTATATAATACCGGTACTGTGCTAAAATATTTGTACATTGTTTTTAGTTGTAATATTTAAAGAAACATAATGAATAATGTCATAGCTATGCACTGCCAAGTTTGAATAGAAGTAAAACTGTAAATATCCTATGTCATGTGGGCTCGGCCTTAATTATTTCCCAATAATAATAGTGATAATATTAATAAGAAGAATGTGTTTTACATCCCTTTTAACTACTGTGGCTCTTAGAGATGCTGGGCTGCTGGAATGGTGCCCTGAAGGGGATCTTTAACATGCCAGTAAATCTAATGACACGGCTCTCTCACATTCTTGGACACAGCAGGACGAGAATGTTACTGCTGCACCACATGGTCAGTTGCAACAAGAAGAGAGGGTCACCAAAAAAAAGTTATACTGATGGTATGAGACTAGCTGTAGCATATTCATTCTTCAAGCACAATAATAATAATAATGATGAAATAACGATATGGGTTTAACATTCCTTTTAACTGCTGTTATTATACAGATGCCAAGGTGCAGGGATTTTGCCCAAGGAGAGAATCTGTAACATGCCAGTACATTTACTCACAAGGATCTCTTGCATTAAAAATACCATTAAATGCCAACCAGTTGTGCCAGGATTCAATCCCACAACATAGGGCACAAGAGGCCAGCACCTCAATCAACTGAGCCCTACAGCTGCCATTGAAGTACTTTGACACACACTGCTAAACTTTCAAAGACAGGGATATCAGATTAATAACTTAAATCTACAGGTCACCACTGACTTTTAATTCAGGAAATATGTGAGTGTTTCAAGGATTCTTCAATCTGATCAGCAATGAGTTGAGGTTATTTAGAACTAAAGCACCTAAAGTGGGGCCTTTCTTCAGGTAGCTAAGGGGAGAGAAGTTACAGAACAAGATCATCAGACTGAAACACATCAGCAAACAGTTTCAAAGAAAAGATGGTTAACAACAATATGTATTGAACATCTTTTGAAATTGCTATGGATTTGGAATTATGTAAGGTAAGGGAGTCCAAGATAGGGAAATGGAAGATGTACGATAATGAGCTACAGAATTAACAAGGGTTATATCTGGAACATAGTGTGTATGGATGGAGAAACACGTATGTTCCAGGGGAGTGATGTAGATATGAGAAAGCCTTCCATGCATCTGTATATCTCAATGAACCATCCTCCTTGCAGAAGATGTTATTGAAACAGACTATTGAAAACTCACAGTCCACAAACCTACAACCATGTTGAAATTTGAATCCAAATCTAGGCTACATAAAAATCAGCTTTTGGAGACGAAAGTGATGTAGGTAGGGAAGAGATGTAAAAAAGATTGACTGTTATGCAGGAGACACCAAACTGGAAAAAGTGGACATCTGAGCTACATTGAAAGTATTTTCTTGGGATGGCAGTACAGTTTCATTAGAAATAGAATGAAGGCATAGCAAAGCTAATGCAGCAGGTCTTCAGTAGCATTCTTCTATATTTTGCAAGAAGGAAGTAAATTCTCAGACCAAACGATCCCTGCCTCAACCTCAAGTTAAGTCAATCTTTCTCCTTTTCAAGACTGGAGTTGTGAATAACTGAAAAACAAGAAACTGACTGAACATCTGGCACTAAAGGCAGTACACAAATGACCGTTTTGAGGTCCATAATGTTCAAACTGTTTCAAGGCCTTTGTGGGTGAGCTGCTCTGGGTTGTAAAAGGCCAGACATTCAGCCCTCTAGATCCTGCATTACAGTTGTCCATAGACTTTCTAATTAATTAATAAATAAGCGAATTATACAGTCTACCAAACTAAGAACTGCACTGTATATTACTTAGTTCAGCGGTTCCCAAACTTTTTGCACACACGACCCCCTTATCGATAATGAAATTATTGGCGACCCCTCCATTCACATTGCTGCTTAATAATCATTGATTTGCAAGTTCTCGCGTACAGATCAACAATGTGACAACAATAATTTATTTAGTCAGTCACACTACGTATTGTTGTATTGCTGGATAACCTGTCAAAATAATAATTATGCAGCAGTTACTTGTAAGGAAAGGACGTGGTAATGGATAGAATCTTAAAGAAAAGTGCCAGCACTGCCTACAACAGATCCTCTCGAGATGCAAAGAAAGTGAAATGTTTTGAAAGCTGTTTACAATTTGGTTTCACGGCGATGGGCGATCGACCACAATTTATCTGCACCTCATATCTCGGCGAAATTGGATTTTTGTCAATGATGAACATCAAGACTAAATCTAGGAATAGACTGCAGTTAGAAAGTGACTTAATAATGTGTGTAACAAACATACAAACAGACATTGAACAATAAATTAATAGCATACAGGCTCATACTTCTCACTAATCATTCTGATGTGCAGTGTAATAATTAATAGTTTACATAAAATGTGTACATGTACTGTGAACATGTAGTAATAATGTTTCTTAAATATAAAACATGATTCTGTTTAAATTTAATATGTGACTGAATTTATTTTCCCATTGTTATAATTTATAATTAAAAATATCTGCCCTGACCCCCCAGATAGAATCCCACAACACTCTTGGGGTCGTGGACCCACAGTTTGGGAACCCCTGATTTAGTTTAACAGATATAGATGACTTAATATGAACTTCATTGCCCAGGATAATCTAATAATATTCGCCATAGAGCCGAACTATTTTCAGGAGCTTATAAACCCAACTCGATATGCAGATGTGCCAGCAAGAAACTTATAAAATGCCATACTGCTATTATTTTTTAAGTGACTGTACATGCAAATATTTTGAATTGGAAAATAAAAATTAATAGGACAGCATGCAGTTTCCCACAGTTGCTTCATTTTAAGGTATCAAGATCCTCCGCCCCAGAGTATTTGGGCACGAGTAGACTAATACGCTGTGTTATTGTGATCCCTGTAGTAGATTGCATCATTGTGATTAGGCATAACCTCTTCAGACCACAAAGGAGTTGGTTACGGTACCATACTAGCATTTACCTGAAGTCAAAGTGGGACACCCTAGAAAACCACTTTTAGAATTGCTGAGGTGGGTTAGGATATTGAAGCCACCTCTTTTCAGCTCTTGATAGGCGGTTTAATGTCATTCTCATCAATCTCTGATATAAATAATGCTACAAATCAATGCAATTCAGTAAGAGAATCTGTTTCCAACTTTACTGTATCGAAAAGCAGAAAATGTAATTATGCGTAAGTAGAATGGGTTCAATAATTACATTAATAGACATAAGGGAAGCTGATCTTTGAACATGTTTTTGACTCAAAATAATGAAATTTAATTAAAAAAAAGCAGGTAAAATCGAGAAAACAAAACCAGAAATATATCAAACAAAAAGCAAGAGGCAAGCTGTAGCAACTTGGAGTCCTCATATGAGCCAAGGTAAAGGGAAAATACACATTAGATGAAATAAATGATATAGTTCAATTACCATCCAAAAGATCTTGTTTATAATCACATACGAATCAACATTTACCTTTTGAAGTACAGGCACTGTAGAACACAGGTAATGGTAACCCTACTGTACCCCCACATGATAATGTATGTCAATACGTTTCAAGTCCTGGAATGAAAGAAATATACAAGTAATGTTTTGGACTTGACCACAATAGTTACTAATAAAGCAGATAGAAATCAAATTTGACCTCCTGTCGAGAATATACCATATTTACTCGCCTATAACACCCCCTTTTTACCCCCTGAATTTTCGGCTTAAAAATAGGTGAAAATTTCCCTTGATATAGGTTAGGATGGCGTGGTATAAAGGCACACAAAGGAGCATCTCACGTCCTTAAATCAACACACAAAATAGTTATTTTAACCTAGACTTTATTTATGATAAAAGTGATAATAGCCCATTTAGCCACTCTCTTGCATCATCACAGCCGAGTTCAAGGTTACGCAGTATTGCAATGTTATGCAGCAACTACCTGAAATACGAAAGAGCTGTTTCTAATACCGACAGACTTTTAGAAAGTACTGTAATAAGAAATACAGTATTAAAAATGTATTTCTTCTTACCTTTTGTGCAAGTGTGCTTGAGATCACTCGGTGGAATCGTCGCTATCATCATTGCTGGGTGGCTGATCCGGATCCTCAGTTTCACTCTCCCCTTCCCAAATTAGATGGTCGCCAGTTCCATCCAGAGCGGAAGAAATTCCTGTTTATTTTTTTAAAACCTTTTACTACGAAATCAGGAGTGATTAGTTCCCACGCTCTCACAATCCACTCGCAGATTACACGAAAAGACGGTCGCTTGCTTTTGCAGACTTTTGTTAGCTCATGCTCGTCATTCACCATCCAATGCGCGTAGAACTTCCTAATGTGATCTTTGAATGGCTTGTTGATGGAGACGTCCAACGGTTGTAAAATTGAAGTAAGGCCTCCTGGGATGATGACTGGATAGGTCTGTGTCATTTCCATCTGCTTTCTCATGGCATTCACACAGTGGCCATGGCAGCTGTCCAACACCAGCATTGACTTCTTTTTCAGCAGGGCTCCCGGTCGACGTTCCCACACTGTCTTTAACCAGTCCTTCATTAATTCGGCCTCCATCCAACCTTTCTCTTGTACTCGAACATGTATATCCCGGGGAAAATCTTCTTTCGGCAGTGTTTTCCTTTTAAATATGCAATATGGCAGAAGCTTCCTGCCGTCTGCGATCGCTGCTAACATCAAAGTGCATCGTAATATTTCATTTCCAGTAATTTTAACTAGAACACTTGATGCATCGGCTGCATTGATTGTGGTATTTGACGGCATATCAAAGAACAATTGCATCTGATCGGCTTTACCAATTTGAGACCAGAGAAACTGTTGGTCTTTCCGAAGTCTTATAACAAAGCAGTGAAATACGATCACTTTTTCGGTATAATCAGATGGAAGTCGCTGGCACAGTGACGTTCCTCACCGCAAACTTAGTCCATTCCGCGCCTGCCCAACCTCTACTAGCTTTAAATTCATTCCCTGCAATGGTAAGACTTCGCGTGCTTTAAACTGCATCATTTGGTGATTTACAGCGTGGCCATTGTATCTTGTTTCTCGAATCCACTCCAGGACTTTTATGTCCACATTTTCGTACTTTCGTTTTTTCACACCGCGGAAGGACTTGGCAGTTTTCTTGGTTCCCAATAATTTGTCCTTCTGGTTGCGCCAATAACGAATCATACACTGCTTCACTTCGTATTTACGACTCACCGCTTTCACTCCATTTTCTGCACCAAACTCTAGCACTTTCAACTTGAAGGATGTCGTAAAACTTGTTCTCTCGCTCATTTTCAGTCCTGCTTGTGTACTGCACACTTCTTAATTATACACTACACACGGCCGTGCGGGACGCGAGACACGGAACTCGTAAGCTGGGGAGTAGGGGGAGTGAGTAGCCATTGTCGAAGTCAACAATGCACAGGTGGTGCAGGCAGAAGCGCGGGCTTTACCGTTAACTGGAATGTTGTAGGCCTATTTGCTACATTTTTCGTATTATTTCTCCTTCCCAATTCCTTTTCTCTTTTCTTTTTAAAATTATTTATTTCCCCCAATAATAGTAGAAAATTGAGGGGGGGGGGAGGGGTGTTTGTTATAGGTGAGGGGGTGTTATAGGTGAGTAAATACGGTAAATCTCAAGCAGGTAACTGCAACAAAAAACAAATTACAATAAATGTCCCCTAGTAAAACTACGGCTTTCAAGGAGAACCTTACTATTATAATAGTTTTAAAATATAACATATAGGCATGATTAAAACCTTGGTTTAATTTTCTTTGGTACTGCATTGTTGTTTTTTTAAAATATATTTATAAACAATATTTTTAAGCTGGTGAGCCTTGTCAATACATTAAATATCGGTAAAATTTACATATGTAAAACAGAGAACTTGTCTCTAACTATATTAAGTTCTTTATCAGCTCTTACACCCATGTCAGATGTCCACTGCAATGATTTAAAAATTGTTCGTTATTTACTTTTGTACATACACTTGAATAATATTTAAATCACAATTTAAATGCAATATTACACTTTAAAATTATAAAATATTGAATGACTAACATTCTAGAAGAAATCACTCCTTATCTTCTTCTTGAGGCAGTCTGTCTTGGTTTGGGTTCCACTAAGCAGGACTTAATTTAACAAAATTAAAATTAAGTTCAATTTGGAACCAAGTCATTAAGAGTCCAAGATTATTAAGAATGTTTAGGTTGTTTTATTTCTTTAATAAATAAATAAATAAATAAAATAAATAAATAAATAAATAAATAAATAAATAAATTAAAATCATTCTAAAAAAATATAATGGTTATAATTATAATGACCAATGAATCCCAATTTTGGAATTATAATAATGGTTACAAACATTCGTTAATAATTCAATAGGCTATCGGCTAAAGAATCCAAAAAGAACTGTAAAAGAAGCTTTTCAATACAGTTTTTGCTTACTGCGGCAGATTGTGTAGAGTGTGTTTCTTGTGAGCTCCCCATTGAGTTATCAATATCTAAATCAGAAGATTTACTCAAATATTTCAACATGATAGATCACATGAAAAAATCAAAACCCACAGCCTACTTCCAGTCTCCGACCGGGTCAGGAATGGAATGAATGAAGCCCCCATCTAGCGGCGAGGATATGGACTGTGCCGGCTGCCGAGGCCTGACGCACTCCTCTGGGGCAATGATTAAATGAATGACAGATGAAATGAAATGATAGTGGAGAGTGTTGCTGGAATGAAATTTTGACAGGGAAAACCGGAGTTCCCGGAGAAAAACCTGTCTGCCTCCGTTTTGTCCAGCACAGATCTCACATGGAGTGACCGGGATTTGAACCACGGACCCAGCGGTGAGAGGCCGGCGTGCTGCCGCCTAAGCCACGGAGGCTTCGATAGATCACATAATATTCATTAATGAATCAGAAATTGATCAAAAGTTAAGTCTTCAACTGGAGATATCACAGTTGCAGGAAATAGTCAAAGGCTTTCCTATAGTAGGGGAGCCCAAGCGGTGATTTTGGTATTTAATCAAGCGCGGCAGAATAACATAAGGGGGAAACCTTGCACCCTGTTAAGTACCCTCACCATACATGAACCATTGAACTCTTTATGTAGGGTCGTGCGTTTAGAGCAGCCGATCAGAATAGTAAAAAAAAAAAAAAAGAAGAGGAATCGATCATGACAAAAACTCGAGCGCATCAGATTAAGGCAAGGTGAGTCAATTACATGCAGAAAAGTGTACATTTCAATAATCTGACGATTTGCACGTGGCATGAGGAAATGGGAGAGTCACAAAGTTGGGAGAAAAAAAAAAAAAACACACGTCACCTGGACATTTTCGAGCGTGGTAAATTTTGTTTTTACTTTGAACATCATTCAAGGATCACGGGAATAATAAAATCTGCCTATTTTCACAAGCCGATGTAGTTAAAATCATCAATAAAGTGTGGTGCGTGCAGCTGCTGAAAACTATGTATTTCTCACTCCGTGCTTCTTGTCCCGTCTCACTCTTTCTCTATCTCTCACTCTCTCGCACCATCCCCATACTACTTTCCGTCGCCATGATGCCATCACAGCTGATCACAACAACGCGTTCGTGTTTGTATGTGTACAATGCTTCGGTTTGTTAATTGTGCTTTAAGAAACGTTTAGCGACTTAAATGCAGTGAGTTTAAATATGTGCTATGACAATGAGTGGTAATAGTATACGAACTGTGTATTTTGAGGACAAGAAAAAAAAGCATTTGAAAGTTATTAAATTAACGTCAGAATAATAAAAAAAAATGCAACACGGTTTTGGAGTATCGTCGAAGCAAACAGATTGAAGAAAATCACGCAGTTCCTATGATGATGTCAACCGAGCAAGGATTGAAGTTTTCAATAAGACATACAAGGTATCAGATACATTACAGCCCTTCTTGTTGAATGTGCGTAATTATGATCCTTGTAACTTGCCACCTTGCCAATCGGAGTTACGGCAGCATTTATTACGAACGAGATCCAACAGATTTCGATTGGACAAATGTGGATGGAAAATAAGAGATGACTTGGTTCGTTGGTAATCAACTACCAGAAACGTATGAAGATGTTGTCATAACACCTGATATTCTAGGAGATGCTCCAGATTCAGGTATGTTTACTTTTCAATACTGTAATAATATCATGAAATAAATAAAAGATTGTTAAGTATCATAACCATTTCTTGTTGCAGATACGCAAGATGTAGATGAAAACGACCAAATCGAAACCAACTTCCAATATGAAGAGGATTCCACTGACAAAGATTAAAAAAATTATTTTCAACATTTTTTTTTTCATTACACAATTTTCTTCTAAATATATATATTGTATTATATATTATTTTCTGTTAATTGTATTTATTACATTCAGTATTTTTTTTTTCAAACCTTCAGATTAAGGAAATTCCTCCACATAATTGTCAGATGCAGGACAAGCACATCAAGCTGAACAGTCTGTATATTAATCTGACAAGCTCGAGCATTTCAATGTCACGTTTATTTCTGTTTTCTTTTTTTGTTCCCCCCCCCCATTTTCAAAAATCAGCCTTGAGTTTTGGTTGCGTCCAAATCGTCAGTCTTTTGAATAAGAGCCTCTTTAGGGTTTACATAAACATCCCTTCTGAATATCTGACGCACTCGAATAATTAATTTTTTTTCCCTATTTTCATACCCTTCGTATGGCCACCCCCACCATGCAATCTGGCAGATTAATATTCCTCCGTTATCAGAAAGACGTGGGGCGCTTATACTATTAATATCTGAAGCGCCAAAGTATTTCTTTGTGACGATTTTTTTTTATATTTTTGAAAATCTGTACACACTCCCCCACCAGTGCAAGGGCATATGTCATATAACCATTTCTTCCTTTTTGGCATCTAATCTTCACAATCGAACAGGTCCCCAGGATGCTAGAGTCCCCATTTTGCTTCTTGGGTTCCCCTACTACTACAACAAATGCAGAAATCCCAAACTGACAAAAATTATACCGTACTGTAATAATAAATGACTGCAGCCATCCAGAAGTACATAAAAAGAAAGTAATGTTGTACTGTCTAATCAATAGGGTGCTGAAGTTCACCTTTGCCATAGTGACTTCAGAACAGAGCTAAACAATATATTACAAATAGATCAGGAAAGCAATTACAGTTGAAAGTTTGTGTTTGAAATGTTAAATCGTATTAAAAATTAGCTGTTGTGCCTGTCGTTGATGGGACAGTTATAATATATTTGCAGAGATGTTAACAACCCTCTCAGCTGAGTGTTTCCATGTAGACAACATTGGTGGTCTTTCTCTGGGAAACATATATTAAACCTCAGCAATCTGGATTAAAGGCTAGCAGCTAGGCCACTGTACCATCATGGCCTCTCCACCCTTAAACACACACAAATTGTGAAGAAAGAACGTACGGAAGGGATAAGTTAAGTACTTTTCCCACTCTTCGCTTGTGCCAAGGTAAATATAAGAGTAAAAGCTTATGCGTGGAGACTAAGAATTCAATGAGCAAAGTCTAAAAAAAAAAAGTTTTTTAGAAATACTTGTTAACCATTGGCCTTCTTACTTGCATTATATCTTTTGGTATGATGAGGAAAGATGATTGTAATGTATATATTGTATCATAGAAATTGAGTGCGCTTACAATTAAAGACAACAGATACACATCCATGCCTGTAGCCAGATTCGGACTAGCAGCCGAGCTCGAGTTAACTGTCAAGACCAACCCTTTAACACTGACCCATGCTGCCAACTGGAAAAAAAAAAAAAAAGAGAAGTAATGTGTGTCATTGAGATACATGTACTCGTATATCACATCTATCTCACCTTCGCATGCCAAAATATGCTGACAGAAGGTAAGAACTATGAGCCCGTCCCATCAAAGCCAGTTGGTCTGTGAGGAGAGGAAGTGATAAGAGATTTTACAAATGGCTTACTTACCTGGACAGATTTAGAACAGTGTTGTGACATCCATGTCAGGACATGTCACCTCGCGATATTCTCAGATCAACTAGTTCTCACACATAGTATTGCGATATCAAGAGAAGGATACAGATTGCGCAATTGGGTTACTGCAGTATTTAAGGCTTCCTGTGAACCCCCTCGCCCTTTTGTGTTACATAAATATTTTGTAGCCTAGTTTTATTTTCTCATGTCAATCGCTCCAGTAGTGTTGACGCCAGCCCATAACAACATACAAGAAATTAAGTATAACAAACTTAAAGTTTCCGCCTAATCAAACACTCATTTATTATTTCGTTAGCTTATGGGTACATGTTTCGGAATTAGTACAATTCCTTCTTCAGCCCTTCATAATTCATATTCGGAAACATCATAGACTAAAAAGACCACGTCCATGTGAGAAACATAACACACTGATAATTAAAATACTATAAAAATTAATTGAACACTTTAAAACATGACAACCTTATGGACATTACATACAATAAAACAATAAAAACATTCCTGCTGTTAACAATCAAATTGATTAATAATCACTACTATGCACATTCTTGAACGGTATGCGACGGTCAAATTGAGCAGTCGTTAATTTGACCGTCGCATACCGTTCAAGAATGTGCATAGTAGTGATTATTAATCAATTTGATTGTTAACAGCAGGAATGTTTTTATTGTTTTATTGTATGTAATGTCCATAAGGTTGTCATGTTTTAAAGTGTTCAATTAATTTTTATAGTATTTTAATTATCAGTGTGTTATGTTTCTCACATGGACGTGGTCTTTTTAGTCTATGATGTTTCCGAATATGAATTATGAAGGGCTGAAGAAGGAATTGTACTAATTCCGAAACATGTACCCATAAGCTAACGAAATAATAAATGAGTGTTGATTAGGCGGAAACTTTAAGTTTGTTATACTTAATTACAAAACGTCAGCACGGAACCTGCAATGGACTCTTCTTCGAATAAACATACAAGAATTCAATTCAGCGTATACTTATTCACTATACACCCTATCTAGGATAAATAGAAAGCTTTAGCCAAACAAAAATTCTAAATGTTCAGACAGAAAACTTACTTTAATAATAGAGATAACAATGCCATAGTAAAAAGTTCAGGAAAATATATTTTTGATTTTAAACAGAATGAATGAATTTCAAAATTTAGGAACATAAAATTAACACCTGCATTGTTCTTATGAAGGCCAAACTGTTTGACATTTTGAAAACAATTAGAATAAAGTTCACGGATAGGATGGTGATCTAGTAGAATCCAGATAGAAACCAGACTGCAGTTATTAGAGTTGAAGGACAGGAGAGAGAGAGAGGGAGAAAGACGTATCCAGAAAGGTGTAAGACAAGGGTGTAACTTATTGCCCACACCTTACAATCCACACACTGAACAAGTAATGAGAGAGAAATTTAAGGTATTGACATTGCGCCAGGAGTTGGCAGTTGGGTTTGAACTGCATACGTCTTCCCACTCACTGCGTATCGCGCATTCCAAAATCATTAAGTTGGTCACTACTTGCTCCACTCAATCAGCACATTCCTTCTTTCACTGGCTGCATGTCATCTGCTGCTATAACAACCATTGGCATGCGGGAAGCCGATATATTTAGGTTTGGAATAGGCGGGCCGCGCATGCGTACTACCCGCACCCCGTCGCAGCGTGTTCAACTGCCATCTCCTGGCACGATGACAATAAGAGTAAAGGTTCAAGGTGAACCTAATACAACTCTGAGATTTGCTGATGACACTTGTTATCTTAGCCAATTCACCAGAGGATTTGAATGAGTTTCTAAATGGTATGGACACAGTCTTGAGGAAAGAATTCATGATGGAAAAAAAGAAAATATTGGAATGCAGTGGGAACAAATCAGAAACCCCTATTGACATCAAATTGGCAGGTGAACAACTTAAGGAAATAGGAGAATTCTGCTGCCTGGGAAGCAAAATAACAAGTGATGGACTGTCAAAATTCTGTACGCTAAATGCCATGATATAGTTTGGTCATAACGAGAGCCTTATTTTCAATCCATTTGTTATTACAAGTAATTTGTTTGCCAATTTTCTCATTATTTTAACATATAAATACCGTACTTATAAAACATTTAGTTCAATAATACTACTTATATATACGGTACCAGTTATGTAGTAATATTTCTCCTGTTATCATGACAGCTTGAGTTAGACAGCAGCTAAATGAACCGAAGTTAGTGCAGCCCGCAGCTCGAAGGTCAAGCCGGTCATGAATTTCCAAGTGTTTTTGCACAGGCAAGGTTAAGTATTAAATATCTTGGACATAAATACAGACTATACCATACTTGTCTATAAATAGAGATTTTATGACTTAAAAATTCCCTTCAACAATGTGAATAATTAATTCTCTATATACAATGAATTCAATGACTTCCATACTAGACTTTGTTATTCGCAGTAAAACTCAGCTGCCAACTCGGATTCTGGCACCCTTTTTTGCTGTGTCTTGAGATTTTGTCAGTACAAGTCTTGTATATTTCACATTTCTCTTTTACCGAAGTTGAAGAAGTTCACTAGTGAAGGGTGTCGACTGGAAGTATGAAGTAAAAATTAGTTACTTTTTAGTTACGTTTTAGTTACCTTTAGCTACCTCTTATTTCACGACATCTCTGTGATCTACAAGCATATGAGCTCATCGTGCGCACGGCCCTGATTTAATTCCCATTTCTGCCATGGAGAATTTCAGTCGTGTTATGAGGAGATGCAGCTGATAAAAGTGTAAACAAAGCATTGCTCTGGCAAATAACATCTCATACATTGACAACGAGTATCAGCAAGGAGCTGGCAAGCAGTGACGTAAGCCAACAAATACTGAACAGGCTGAATATTGATCACGAACCTGCATTTCTTAATCAATAGCAGATAGGAAAAGAAAATGTTATTACTCATCTTCCAACATATGCAGTGTGTAAATCTGGATTAAAGTTTCACTCACAACAGAGCTAGTTTATGTTCTATAAGCAATAACTAGTAAGTAAAGTCCACATTGATCAAATGAAGTTTTCATTGAGGCAGATAGAAATGAAAACACTCTGCAAGGAAATATTAACACAATAAATAGGATTTCACGAGTTCATGTCTTGTGTCTAACATCATTTTTATAAGGATTGAACCAAAATAAAATATCTCTGTTAGCTATTGTCGTCAACACATGATAGTAACAATAAAATTATATTTAAATGCAAAATAAAACGTCTTGATTCACCTATCTATTAAATCTAGACTGCCCAATGCTGTATCCGATGGGAAGGAAAAGCTACATTTCAATACAGCACAATGAAAAAGAATGAAGTAAAAGGAGGAAATAGGCCTATAAGACATTTCAACATAACTTTTTACATTACAATAGCCTGATGAGTTATTGTGACTAGGGGCAGATGACCTCGTAGTTCCGCTCCTTAAAACAACAATAACAAACTAGTTGTTGTGACTGCTTTCAATTAATAATGTCATAACAGCAATTGTTACCCTCTCAAAGCAACATATAGCGTACCGTATGTTGAGAGCATACTTTTCTCAACCTGTATAGCATGTTTTTCCCCCCTCGTTTGCTAATGGTGTAATATTGGTACTGGTACCTTATAAGATTTATTAGGTGCAATTTTCAATGTTTTACTTCATTTGAAGTAGGCCTATGTGGTTATGACGACTTCATTAATTTTCTACAATACAATAGCCAAATGAGGTATTATGCCATTAAATGCAACATACTATCAACTGATATCACAGGCAGAAAAATGTCACCTATTATTATTAATATACTGGAAGAGAATAATTACTGAAACATGACCGTAATAAGGCGGGGCAGAAAAAGGAAGAAATAAACAATTAGTTCCGTGAAGAACTATATAGCCTATTTTCATATATCCTACTTATATTAATTGCCCATAACAACATACAAAATTTCAGTTTGATTCCTGTAATAGATTCGTAGATATTGAGAACCGTCTTAATATTTTGGATGGTCGCAATGTTGAATTTTTTTATAAGTAGGTCTTAAGAGTTATGCTAAGTTTCCGAAAACATGAAGATTATTGTGTAGGTATATTATTCAAACTTCAATCACATGATTAGGACACAATAAAAATGAAAACATAATTTACAAATTTCACACAGCCGCCGTCTTGTGGTTATGAAAATAATTTAAATAAATTAGATGCCAGTGGATTAAAATTTGTATTTGGATGGTTAAATCGCGTGAAACGTCCATTTAAATATTTACATTTCGCGTTGCCGCCAGGTTGGATTTGTGCTCACCAGGTTATTGAAAGTCCCATAGGTGAACTTACATTTATAGCCTCTTATCAACATATAAAATTTTAGTTTGATTGCTGTCATAGAATAATAGATATTGAGAACCGTCTAAATATGTCAGATGGTCATGTTGGATTTTTATACATGTAGGCCATGCACTATTAGATGACGATTATTGCGGAGGTTAATTATTCAAACGTTGACTTTGATCGGCTGATTAGGACGCAAGAAATAAAAACATAATTTTAACATTTCGCACAGCCGCCATCATGAGGTTATGTAAACAATTGAACTTAATTAGATGTCAGTGCATTACAATGTGTATAAACATTTGCTGTACCAAGTTTCACTACGTTCGGATGGTTAAATCGCGAGAAAAGTCCATATAAATGCTTCAACTTTGCTTGGCTGCCATGTTCATTTTGTACTTAACAGGTTTTCGAAAGTCACTAAAGGTGAACTTTTAGTAGTGCCCCTTTATCACCGTACAAAATTTCAGGGTGATATCTATAATAGTTTCGGACATATAAAATGCCAGTGAAATATTTCGCACAGCTGCCATGTTGGATTGGTGAGACTTTTCGAAGGGCATGTTCGGAGTCTGCCAAAATAATACTATGACCTTACCGAGTTTCATTGAAATCGCTCTAGCCGTTTAGATTTACGTGGACAAAAGGAGATCTCATGAGCCTATTTTTTCATAAATGATAATAGGCTAAAAAGGAGCGGGTGGGACGAAAAAGGGGAGAGGGGTAAACCCGGTACGCAGGGGAGGGGGCAGCAGGTGGTGGATGGATCGCGCTTGAAAGTGCATCGCCGCGGTATTCCACTGTCTGTTGGAACGACTTGCGCCGAGCAATCATCATCATCATCTCGGAAGCAATAAGTTGGCATCAAAATTATACATAAGATGCATCTCCATCTATTATATCCTCTTTGGACTGAAGCCTATGCATGGTGGGAGATTGGGCTACAGCTGATTCCCACACTCGCCAAGATATAGCGCACCACTTGCATCTACAGAGAAGGCAGAAGCTGCAGACCGTGAATATTAGAAGAGTATGTTTCCTGAGTTTGAGATTTATCACTCAAGCAGTTTCAGACACACACACATTTTCACGACTAAAAATGTATCAAATCAAAAATTTCTGGGACACCTATCCCTTGAAATTTATCAGAGAGCATGCATGAGTGCCAAGTTTTATGTTTGAAACTCAAGAGGTTTGAGATGGTTTTCTTTTTTTAGCTCCTCTTTTTCTCCCGTTAGAAACTGAATTTCGTGAACTCTTGCCTATAAAATTAAAGCAACCTCCGAGAAAAAATATTACCGAGATACGGCAATGAGATCGTAATACTGTATTTGCCTTTTATATGTAGAAATGTTTCACTTTGCCTCAATATTAATTTATGGATACGAACCTGTTCCGTGCGAGTACCGTAGTTATGACAATGCCTATGTATACAGATATACGGTACCGGTATTGACTTATATAAAAAAAGACTTGGGATCTTACATGGTTCTTAAACCCCGCGATTATAAGCTACAGGACGTCCTTTCTAGGAGGATTCCGAACCTCTGGACGCGACTTCTTACTTTGTAATATATAAACCTGAAATTCGACAGTAGTACATCTGCAACTCCTTTCGTTCACAGATTACCATCTACTTTCGTTCTCAGCAGACGCAAGCGGCGCACTATCTCAGACAAAAGTACCAATCAGATGTAGCTCAACCATCCACCAATCACAAGCCGCCACTTGAAGGCCTATACTATGTGAGACATGACGTTACAGGCAGAGTATTGTACTAGTGGGATCGGTGAACATGCGTGCGTGAAGAGTGGCCAGCTTAGTGCGCGCCAGTTTAAAGGATTCAACCCGTGTTTGGAAAATGTTCGTTACCCGTTTGCAAAATTCGTTACTTTCGTTACCAGTCGACACCCTGTAGTGGCAAAAGAAACTAGTTGGATTTAGCAAGACGTTCAAAATTATAGAGGTTTGTGTGTGTCGCACCATTAGTAAGATTGAAATTGGTAAGCATGACAATTTAACAACTTCAACTCTATTCACTATTCGAAAGAGCAAGGACAAAATTAAAGATGCCATTTTGAAAGGAAATCTTCCCAGCGGAAACAAAAAATTACGTAGAGCAAACGATGCAGATCTGGAGAAAGCACTTTTTGAGTGATTTAGCCAGAAATGGGCATTGGCTCTTAAATTAAAAGTGAGCAACTTTCAGCATAGTGATGGTTGGCTTAATCGCTTTCCATGAACTAGCAAGTGTGGATGAAAAGGCAGTTGATTATTGGTATCTGATTCTCGCTGAAAGCCTAAAGTGATACAAACCAAGAGATGTTTACAATGCTGATGGATCAGCCCTGAGAAAACCCTTGTGAAGGATGATCCATGCCAAGGTGGAAAATGCAGCAATGAACATCTAATCTTGCTTCATTGCTCCAATATGGGAGTGATAAATAAGATGCAGCCCTTCATTATTGGTAAATCTGCCCATCCTCATGCTTTCAAAGGTGTACAAAACACCCCATGCACTTGCAATACCAACAAAAAGGCAATGACACTCTTTAAATAATGGCTCCATTCTGTTGATTTGAAAACGGGGGCAAAGAACAGAAAATTTATATTTTAGTTGACCAATATCCTGCGTATCCCACTGTTGCTCTACGTAACATTGAGCGGGTGGTGCACTTGTGTATTACAACCACCTGATCAATATGTGTTTCGAATTTGAAACACAGCTTCTGCACCAAGCCGGTTAACTGTCCGTTTTGCAGACTTGAGGTGAAGAGGCCTTTCGAACAGAATGTTTTGGAAGCCATCCATACTGTTGCAGTTCCTTGGGAGGGCAAATCTGTGGATGCTATACCCGCATGTTTTAGGCATACTGGCTTTCGTAACAGCTGCACAGAAAGTGAGAGTAATATACGTGGCGTTGCCGAACCAGACAACTGGAACCTTATTGCCGTTCAACTTGATGTTGCGTGTCAGTTTGAGAACTGTGTTGCTGCAGACGAAAATGTGCCAGTGTGTGGTGAACTGACCGATAAGGAAATAATTAGAATGCAATAAACTTTGTCATATTAGTTATAACCGTGAAGGTCTTTCCTTCCTATTATGATTGTTTATAAGTTTTAGAAGCCATTTCTTCAGTTCTGCCTTCATTATCCCATAAAAGGATTTTTTAATTGGATTAGTTAAAAGCGTATCGAAGTGTGGAAGTAGAAAGTGCGATACATGTTTGTTATTCCCCACACAATTTAATTGGGCACATTGATGTGTCGACTGACTGAAAAGCGATTCTTTTATTATGTTTGTATTGTTCTGCTTAGTCAAAAATTGTAGTTAAATTCATTTTAAAATTCAAAGATGTACATGTTTTGGACCTGAATTAATAGATGTCTGTGGCGTATTATCAATGTGAGGGGGCCAGATGTCACCTCAAACGAAGCCCTCTCGAGCCAGAGGACATATCAAGGAGAGAAAGTAGTGGATCAGGCACACAATGAGGAAGCCGGGCAGAGAACTATTGTAGGGCAGCATTGGATTGGAATCCTCAAGGGGCCAGAAAACGTGGCAGACCAAAGAATACCTGGAAACGGAAAGTAAGTAGCGCTGGATCAGGCACACAATGAGGAAGCCGGGCAGAGAGCTATTGAAAGGGCAGCATTGGATTGGAATCCTCAAGGGGCCAGAAAACTTGGCAGACCAAAGAATACCTGGAAAAGGATGGTTGAAAACAAAGCCGCAGTGGAGGGCAAGTCCTCAAATGAAGTGAAGAGGTTGACCAGGAACTGCATTACGTGGAAGAGTTTTGCCAAAGCCCTACCTAATGATAGTTACCGAAGTTCCACTTTCATCCGCTAAGCGGTACCCAGCGCTACAGTCATGGAATAGCTGGTTATCTCCTTATCCAGCAAACTACTCTTAATAAACCTAAAAATGTATAATCTTAATGGCTGCACAACTGTTCCAGACAGATTATGTATGAAAATATCAGAGGCTAATGCTTGGCAGCATTACGTACAATGTCTGAAACTTATACACGCTATGAAGTTAAGTTACATAAGTCTTACAATACCATGCAATGGTGGTCAAGGGGATAGCATGCTTGAAAATTCAAGATATCAATTTTAGATGGTTCGAATCCCACCTGAGCAGATTTTTCTTCTTTTTGCCTGACAATTTTTGTTTAATTTTTATGCTTGGTGTTTTATTACATGCTATGTAATTATAATATACAAACTTCTGTAAGCTTTTTTATATTAGGAATCATTTGTGTACCAAATCCTGGTTTTACCACAGGAAGTGTTGTGTGACTTAGGGGCTTGGACATTGGCATTTCAGCCCAATAGAAGTTCCATTTTCATCCTCCTAATACGCTTAGGCTATCAAATGGGCTTCTTCACAATTTCCAAAGCGGTGGCTATACCCACCATGGTTTGCAAGCAGATTCCATAGTAACGTGAACATTGTATACACAGAAATTCTGTAAAACACGTCCATGTCTCAATGTATGTATATAAATATGTTTTGCTTTGTGGTCAATTTTATTTAAATACATTTCCAATAACAACTTGCTCTTTTTCTTTTTTAAGGAGATTTCTGCTCACAATTCATTGTTCTTACAGTGAAGTGCAACAGCCTCACACAGAGTCACTAGTCTCTTAATGAACTTAATAAGCGTATTCTAGTTGCAACTATTACAATTTAAAGTTTAAAAGTAGGCCGAGATCATTATTGAGATTACATGTCAATTATATAATTATAAATTACGACAGTTATTTTATTCTTCTATGAAGACTGACTAGATAGTTACTACTGACCAGTAGTTAAAACTAATTTGGTTTTCTTGATGAAATGAACAGTCTTTTCTCGAATAAATGCTGCATATTTTTAGCCTAAAATTCGTGGAATACAGTAAAAGCAGGGTGCAATGATTATGTGAATAACATTAAAGTTCAAAAAAGAAAAGCCACAATTAAAAAAAAGATATATGTATTATTTGCTGCACCCTTGTGCGATTTTTTAGTAATATAATTATTATTATTTGCATAATTTGTAATCCCATGCATTTAATTTTCATCAAGATCACCGTATAATTTTTTGTAATTTCTCGTTGTGAACACCACATGCACAACATCACGCTCGGGTCTCTGTTTCAATGTTCCCACAGAAGTGATAGATGCTACACTGGCGCGGGGTGTCCCTTACTTAAGTTTCCGCCAATAGCAGTCGGGGCTGTTTTCACGTGGGCAAACTGGGACTAGCAGTGCTTCGTACGGCGGCTTATTGAATCTCGTCATTCCGAGGCAATCACGAGGAAGCGTTGGGTACATACAAGGATACTACCCTGGCCCGGCGCTGAGTGCTGTCTAATCACTCGTGTATGGTGAGTCATAGGCTGCAGGCAGAGAGACAGACTCCTTTCTTCTTCTGACAAGGTCACGCCAAGTTACAAGTTCGCGCCAACATGTAAAACCGACCAGTGCACACATACGAATGTGCTATGGGACGATTATGCAATGAAACTTTATAAACCAATTTTATGTTTTTTGAAAAGAAGGATGCGGCGATTATGAGATGGCAATAAAAAGGCGAGGAAATACGGTAACTTTAACATATAGGTACAATAAAGGATCAAATTTGTGAGGAAATATGGCAACTTTAATGTATAGGTATTATAAAGGATCAAGTATGTGTATATCTGTCAGAATATTACAAACAATTGTAATATACTGAAATTTTTGTGGATTACCAGGGTGTCTAATGTAAGGATGAAGTAAAAATTAGTTACTTTTTAACTACCTTTTAGTTAATCTTAATTACCTTTTAATTCAACATATGTCTGCGGTAGGCAAGCATAGAAGCCCATCGCGCGGTGTAGAAAAACAACAATGAACTGTGTTTAATGCAGTGAATAAAATTCACTTATGGTGTTGTAAAAATTTAAAAGATAAAAATAAATAATGGATATTTAATATCAAATTAGTTGTCTCAGCTAATATGCCATCTTGTGTACAAGAAGTTAGGATTGCCAAAAAATTAATCTGATCTTGGCCGTTAGGGGAGATTTACTTTGTCCCCGCGGTAGATCACTAAGAAATATATGCGACGTTACGTGATCGTCACCGAATTATATCTTCGCAGTCAAGTACGGAGAAATATCGAGACGTTACACGATCGATGCCTGTCTCGCCGTTTGACGCAATTCGTAGTTTTCACGATAGAACACTGAGAAAAATCACGATTTACATAATCGGTTTCACTTTTGGTCATTGCACGAGATTTCTAATGTCCTTGAGGTCAGGCACGGAAAAATATAGTATTATTACGCAATCAGCGCCGCTTGCTGTCCGTTTGACAAGAATCCACTTGTACTCTTCATCGAACGCGGAGAAATATCACGATGTAACACAATCGCAGCCGCTCTCGGTCCTTTTACGAGATTCACGTTGTCCTCGCGGTTGGACACTAAGAACGCGATATTAAGCAATCGACATCGCATCTGGCCGTTCAACGATTGTCTGCCTGTCTATCTTTCCTGGCAGAATGGCGGATGCAAGCTCGAGGTTGGGCATGGTTAAAATTCACGAGCAGTTATGGACATGTTGTATGGTCGGCGCCGAGATTCTCGCTGTCCCTACGCTGTGGTTGGAAGTTCACGGTGGATCATGAGAAGAAATGAGTATCGCGATGCTACGTAGTTTGTTATTTCTAAGTGGGTTGATGCACTTCTCGCTCCCCGTACACTTCTAAGTATACGGTCATGGGAAAAGTGGCGAGAAGGGTTCGGTATGTTTCGTGATGGGTACCAACCACCTTTGACAGGATTCCTGCAGTCCTCGTGGACACAAGTTCGCGACTGGGCATGGGCTTTATGATTTTACGCAACTGACGTCAATCGCGGTCAGTTTGACGAGATTCTCGCAGGCAAGTCATGCGGTCAGCCGGCCGTTTTGAGGATGTGATTTTGGAGAATGAACGTTCGAAGTAGGTATCGGATATTACGAATTATTCAGGGAGGATTGCATGAATAATACGACAAGAGGGCACATTTTCTTTCGAATTCAAATTATACAAGTTTTCAAGATAACCGGTTATATATCCAATGAAACCAAAGTTCAAAGGAAAAATTGGCATATAACGGAGTTTCTAATTAACCACACAGGATGTCGCAATTTTACGAGACGGATAGATTTTTAAAATATAGTCTAGTATTTCGAAGCATTTTTGAGATTTCTTTTCGAAACGGTATCATTTCGCAAGATTGCAACAATAAATTATTTCGCGTTATTTCTGGACTGCAATTTGAGATATCCAAATTTAGAGGTCAATATCAGAAATGAGAGGTTTCTGTCAAGTTTCGGAAGTTATTGCGAATAAACGTCACGCAAAAAGTCAGGTTTCCGAATAATAGAGAAAAATATTTCACACAAATCTAAACTCCCTTCTTGATGCCGAAAATATACGTTGAATAGATGTACTGTATACAGTACCACTGAAGGTATCCTCAGTATTCATTTCCTTGAGGTCGTGCACGAGGAAATGTAGCTTACGCAATCGGCACAGCTTGCGTGAAACTCGCTTCATCGCAATCTGCGAGCCTAGCGGCGCGGGTTTTAAATGATTTAAACCGACCTCTGAGAATTTTCGTTACCTCCAACTATCCAGACATAAAAATTAGCTACTTTTCGTTACTTTATTTACCCGTTTGTAAAATTAGCTACTTTTTCGTTACTTTCGTTACTGTTTGTTACCGGTCGACACCCTGATTATGGAAAATTCCGAAATCTTCATTCATTCTCGTTTGTGAGGTTTTAATGTTTGTGTGGGGTGGTATACATTAACAATTTGCAGTACAATAAAAGGACACAATACTAAAAACGTATATAAAGTTACTTGGAGACATCCAACTAAATAATTTTACCATACACCTACTATGTAATTCGCTTGAAAGCAGGAACAGTATTTAGTGGGAAAGCACGATTCTGCCAACATAAGTTAATCTTCGAAACAACTGTGTTTGGACTAATTTGCATGCTACATTACCGTGTTAGTTCACACATCTTATGATGTACTGGTTAAGCAACAGAAGACCAGGTTACTGCCTGCTCTCTGGATGAGCCCGAGAGGTTGAAGGAAGCCCACTGGGGCTACAGCATAAAACTATTGAGTGAATTAATGGCATGAATGCCAACCTTTGAAGACAGGTTTGTCCAGATTAAGAATTTACCCTTGCCCCCCTTTATTGATTTCCCCTTTGTCCCTACCAGACTGTGGTTGTATTCACCCATTTTCATATTTCAATACTACTACTGTCGTTACAATTTATTTATCTGCCTATAGTATTTTCTAATATAAATACTCATTAGTTCTCAGATATATTTGAAAACTTCTACATTCTCTTCCATTTTGGAGTCTCTTTGGTTTGATCTAGCAAGAGCAGATGCAAAATGCCTGGCCAAAAATGGTAGAAAACATATACCGATAACAGATTTGCAAGGAGTTATAATACCACAAATATAAAACTGAAAGAATGCACAAAGGAGGTAACAACTATTACCATTATCACAACTACCTATTTCAATGGGCTCAATATCAAGTCATTTGGAGAAAAAAAAAAGATATTCCTCTTCCAATGCATTCAACCAAAAATCCTCACTAATTTCTCAGGAAAAATATTGTAAAAAATGTAACATTGTTTATAATTTTTGATTATCAAATAACTGAACTGAAAATCACCATCACCACAATTCCAAGGCAAAAAGAAATAGTACACAGCAGAAAACCACAGACCTCAACATCAGCTGTAAGCGTTTCTAACAGCTTATCTTTGGCATCATCTCCAATATAAATTTTCATGCCTTCTTTGACAAAGTCGTTATCCTTTAAAGTTGGAAGGTCTTTTTCTTTCTCTTTGTCTGAAGCCTCACGATCGACAGTAGAACCCTTCAGATCAAACTTCCTGGAAATACAAATAAATAAATTAAGAATGACAAAAGGAAATTCAGTGTGGAACAAATAACAAGCCAGTAAAAACTCCAGATATACACCATCCTTATATACAGTATAATATACATAAAAATGAAAGATCGTCTGTTTTTTCTGAATTTCAGAATTTTGCGTTATTTACGTGTTTCATACCGTTTTATGAATAATGACTGTAAAAATTCATTTTTTCTCTGTCTATCTGCACGGTTATAACTCGAGAACAGCTGGGTGGATCAATGTAAAATCTAGTATGGGTATCCACCAGAGACAAGGCACCAATCATTTATATAACATTTGACCATATCCCTCATAAAGGGGGATTGAGGGGGAAAACCCCTCAAAATACGATGCTAAAATAGATGAAATATCAAGATTATCTTAGGACGGGACCAAGTTCATTTTAAGGTCCTCGATAGGAGAAATAAAACACTGCAGGTCCTAAAAAACCGTAATTTAAGGCCCAAGAATCAGTTTTCAAAATATTCCCAAAAAACAATTTCCTGTTGTTGGCAGATGCAACTTAAAAGTTGGTGGTTGTTGGACTACATGGTAAGACTATTCTAAAACGGATTGCACTAACAGAACAGGATTGGCTAGATCTACAAATTTGGTCATACGACTTTTTGTCGTATCTCAGTCGGTTATATATTAGACAGGAACAGATTTTTAGATTTAAGCTTTCCTCCAAAGGTTTTACAGTTATTTTCCACACTTAATGGACAGCTAGAGCCTTCAAACTTGGTAAGCCAATCCAAGTTGTGAAGCTCTACAATTTCGGGCATATGACTTTGTTGTATCTCTATCGATGATGCCTTACTGTGCCGCCGTGTGTTACGAAGCGGGGAGCGTAAGAGCTTCGAACCTGGGAGCGGAGACCGTCAGAGCCGACAGACCAATCCTCTTATCCCTTCGGACCTTAAAGGTCTGAAGTTCGGAACAAGACAATCAGATCCCACATCCCGGAGAACACAGGAATTCTCCCACATGTGCGCAGAGTGGAGACTGGCACTCAGAGATTCGTGGAACCTTAAACTGTGTCGAGTATACTCACGAGTCGAATGAGATGAAAATAAACTACGGAATGAATACACATTTCATGAGAGGGCCGAAAACCAAAGTAGGAGGGATTTATTATAGAGGTATCGAAAATATCCAGTGTAAAACATAAAGGTAGGGAAACGAGGGACGGATGAAATGGAGAACGAGGATGAAAGCAAGGGGAAGGTATTAAAAATACAATATCAAACGAGGTTAAAAAAAACAGAGTATGCACACAATAAAAAACTAGAAAAGAAAAAAGAACTATTAGGAAGAGAAGATACACCCTAACGTGGATAAGTATAGGCAGGAGATCGCTCTACGATAAAAATATTAAGGGGTCAGTTTAAGCAAACAAGAAATTATTAATGATTCGATAGTATGTTCGCCCCATCTCTGGTTTGCCACCGAGTAGTAGCTAGAAGAAATACTTTACACAACTCTTGAAATAATCTCCCAATATGAATTATCTCACCCAAAAACCGTCCTTAAAACAAGATGTCAACATTAAACACAAACATAACCTCCAAGGAAACCCTTAGGCAAAACAAATGTAGTAACTTCAAACATCAATGTAATGAGATGTGACATAATGACTCCTTAAAACAAAATCTAGAACAGCTCATCATAAACAGGATCAAAGGAGGAGAAACAACAGAAAGAGCAACCAACCGATATCAATAAAAAAAAAAACAACAATAAAGTAAATCTTCTTTTCGGATGAACGTACAAAATTCGATATTCTAACAAGGGATGAAATGCGGATGGAGTTCTGTCTCCGGAATACACGAAATCCATACAACACATCATCCAATGATAAACTTATCGATAAACTTCATTTAATAATGTAAGAAGGTCGCGTGTTGTATCTTGACTGAAAGCGAACAAACACAAGAGAACAATTACAACGAAACCCTTAATTACCAATAAAATTTACCCTCGCACAATAATATCAAATTAGGCCCGAACCGTAATTATGAAGGAAATATATTTCTTACACAAACACAAATGTCGTCTGTCCTGTCCCAAAGGAAAACTCAAATACCAGAAGGCATTCCGGGGTCACTTCGACAGACAACGCATAAGCAAAACTAACCAACACACAAACACAAATCAAATTGATGTCGGTTCTGATCCAAAGGAAATATTAAAACCCGTAGGCAATCCGAGGGTATAATGAAGGGGACACCTTACCGCAAAGGGTAACTTTCCCAAAAATCTAAAAACCAATGACAACTTTAACACTAAGGAAACCAAATCTTAAAGACCCCTAAAAAGTTCCATAACCTCATAGGGAATTAAGAGTTGGTAGAAAACACAGTTCCATAACATAATTATGTTTCATGGCATACGAAAAAGTAAAGGAAACACGTAGTAATAAGAATAAAGCAAACTGTACAGAAACTTAAAATAACAGACAAGTAACCCTTAAGACATTAACCATTTTAAAAGCAAACAACACGATTCCTCTCTACGTGTATATAACTATTTAAAAAAAGAGGAAATAAAGTGACAAGTAAAACATATTTTAAAAGGCAGCGATCTCCTGTTTCAATTACAAAGCATGACGACGTGTGGGGAAAGTTAACACTAAAATTGGGGAGGACATGCTTTATGGAAGAGTCATCTTCTTTTCACAAATAATCAATCAGAACTACAACTCCAAAATAGATAGGACTTATCTCAATCCTTGGGAGCCGTTCTTGAAGACAGGCATCAGGCATCATGCATACATCATTGAAATTATTAACACATATTTAAAAGGCTTCTTGCCAAGGGACAGATATCGAAGACAGTAACGTGACCCAGTGTGGGTTAATTAACACAGGTAATTTAGGAAATATATCAAATCATGGTAGGCTCGTAAAATTTGTGTCTTCTACTTCAGCTAGTCATCTCTTCTCTGTAACAATTCATTCATTATTGCTTCTCAGACAGCGTTCCTACCCTCGGACTACGGAGCGGGGTGCATTTTGTAGTTGAAGAGTAAATGTGACGGTTAGGCAGGTCCGTAATTTAACCGGTAGATGGCGGTCTTTTTCAATAATTCTGTTACCTCGTACAATCGTAAAAATAGTAATGTATCACTTACATTGAGCAAAAAACGTTGATTGAGTAATTCATTGCACATTTTTCACATATTCTTTTCATTTTTCCATACTTGTAGGACAGAAACAGTATTCCTATAATCCTATGTTGAGAAAATCTTAATGTAGGCTGGGTTTTTGGTGAAAAAAGTAAAAATTATCATTTGGCAGTGGTATTTTTCGGGTTCGGCCATTTTTAAAGTACTAGCGTGACATTTAAATGTCCGGTTGAGTGCTGGGGAAACGCCCCCATCCACTAGCTTCAACGCAACAATGCCCATCTTCAAATTGCCCCCAGAGCTACTATCTAGTGAGTTGACGAGGTAACAATACTACGTTAACTATAGAAATTCCAATTACGTAACGTGTTTCTTCTGGGTTCAGTTTTATTTATATAACTGACGTATTATTAGTTTAGCGTTCAACCATGTTTTATTTACTAAAAATGTGTTTTTTTCATATATATATTTTCAGGTATTTAAAATGTTCAGCTGAACCAATTTGGTTTCAAATTCCATGAGAATTTCATGGGTTAAGACCTACATTGTCTTGATATTAACAGAAGGATTTTTTTATAATGTTGATACTTTAAAAGATAGTAGCCTTCAAAAGGGTATTTTTAGCATAATTTGAGAAAAACATAAACACATAAAACATACTTTTTCCTCACATTCATGGAATACATATGCAGACTTTCTCTCTGTTACAATTCTTTCCATACCTTGAAGTGCCTGTACACCAGTTTTC
Organism: Meconema thalassinum; assembly: GCA_946902985.2. Taxonomy (NCBI): domain Eukaryota; kingdom Metazoa; phylum Arthropoda; class Insecta; order Orthoptera; family Tettigoniidae; genus Meconema; species Meconema thalassinum. The sequence continues at coordinate 859,748,788 of OX336389.2, forward strand.
AATGTGATATTCGAAGTAACTGTTCAGCTGAATCATTTTTATGCTTATCGATTTTTTTAAATTTTAAATTGTAAGTGTTAATTTCTCAGAAAGTTATGTTGCTATTTTCCTGAAAATTGGTATATGGCCTTATTTCACCATCAGGAGACCACAGACCAAATTTCATTCAATTCTATCAATAATTACTATTTTTCATAAATTCAGTCCCAGCCTCGCTTAGGAATAGTGATCAAAGGCAATCACAACGTTAATTTTAAGAAACCAGGTGTCGTCATATTGAAGGAAAACCGTGACGTGTTACACGCAAATTGTACTATGTGCGGGAGATCGAAGAGAATGCCTGTATAATGTCATCCAAACTGTTACATAGGCGACTAGGACATGCAATTGTGATTGATACTTCAGAAGCTGTGTGAAAGCAAAACGTTACAGAAGTGCAACTTAAAGATCCCACTGTCAAATTGAATATTGCAACATACGCCTTAAGGGGAAGATGCCTAGGCTCAATTTCCAAAGATGATGATGATAATTGTTGTTTCAAGGGGCCTAACATCTAGGTTGTCGGCCATTTCCAAAGAAGTCTGAGTGGAAAACAAAATTATTGGATCTGGTACAACGGACAAATGTGGTCCAAAGAGGATTAACTTCCTAGGAAGTGCAAAGTACTATGTTGAGTTTACTGACGATCACTCAAAAAGAGGTGTGAGGTGCAATTTCAGAATTCTAAAGTAGATGTCTACAAGGCAACAGTGAAATACATCTCTCTTGTCAGGAAGCAGAAAGGGCTTCAAGTCGCTGCAATACACAAGACACGAGTTCAATGAGGAATACTGTAACTCTGAGATTGACGGTTCCCTGCCACTCTGAACAAAACGGGAAAGCTGAAAGGATGAACTGCACTGTTCTCAATGCTGCTAGAAGTATCTGCCTCAGTCATTCTAGGCAGAAGTGGTAAATACTGCTAATCACATTAAAAAATCACTTGTTTTGAAGAGCCTGGCCGGTGGACACCTTTTGAACTGTGGACAGGAAATGTCAGGTGTGTCACATCTGAGTATGTTCGGCAGCTGGGTATACTTTCTGGATCGTAAACCTGGAAAAGGCAAGTTTGATCAACGAGGTTTAGAGGGTATCTTCTTGGGTTACTCAGAAGAATCAAAAGGTTTGGTCACCTGAGAAAAGTAAGCTTTCATCATTCGTGATGTGAGATTCCGAGAATGGCAACTAATCCGCGGGCACAGTGCAAAATAATCTGGATCAGATGAGGTATGACATGGAGAAAACTCCAAAATTCATGGATTTTATGAGACTCTCATCTGATGTAAAAGAAGTTGAACAACCTCTTGCATTAAAAAAACAGAGAGTAAAGGGAATCACGAGAACATGACACTTTCAGTGATGAAGAGAAACCTCTTTTAGGCTTAGAAGAATCTTCAGATGAGGAGGGATCTGTCTTGGGCTCTCTAGTGGCAATGTGCGATATGTAAATCCAACCACTCAACATTGCCACAGCATAGCTCAATGGTAACCTGGGAAGAGTTCTTGATGAAACCACCGAAGAACTTCAAAGAAATTTTACATCGAGGAGACAGAAAATGGTACTGCTATTAGGAATGCTCAATTTGTACAAAAATTATATAAGAGAATGATGCACTTAGGGAGGGCTCACACAGCGAGTCATCAGGAAGCATGTATGGGCAAAGAAATTACGGACATAATGAGAAGAAAATGGAACCAGAAGTGAACACTGAGGTAAAACAATTCAGGATGGAATTTTGGTGTTATAGATGCAATAAACTGGGACACACAAAACTGCACAGTAAGTTTAATCAGTTGGCGAAGTGTTCGGAATGCGTGTAGTTAAAATTGTCCATGGCATCAGCATTTTGTTTGATTGACTCAAACTGGAAATGGTGCCTCGATAGTGGTGCTGCAACACATCTGTGCAATGATATTCGGAAATTCAGTGAAATAAACGGGTCAAGAAGGACAAGCAGGGAGAAGCTGATTCAAACCGTAATAAAATATGGTGATACTCCAACAAATTAGGGTCCTTGTTTTTACAAGATAGGGTCTGGTTAATGCAGTGTATGTTGATGACATTTTGGTAGCATCTTGAGAGTCAAGATATCGTTGCTGAACAGGGAAGAAAACTGGCAACTGACTTTTCCCTAAAGGACTTGGGATTCACAATATATTGTTTGGGTATAGAAATTCATTCAAGGCAACAGTCGAGTTAAAATATACCAACAAGGTATATCAAAGAACTTCTCACATGATTTGGTATGAGCAAATGCAAACCAGCTGTGTCACACCTCTAGCTCCTGGGGTCTACCATACAAAGTAGGAGCATCTGTGTGAAGGGGAGCAAAAACTTCCATATCGAGAGCTTGTAGGTGCACTTGCCATCTGTCTACAACCATCCGTCCAGACATCTCATTCACCATCAGCTGATTAGGTCAGTTTAATGACTCATACGGAATGGAAAAATTGAGGGTGGCCAAGAGAGTCCATTATGTGAAGGGAACTGCCAACATCGGATTGGCTTTCCTGTCTGATCCGAAACCGGTCAGAGGGTTTGTGGATGCAGATTGGGGGGGATACGAAGTCTTACATGGGCTACCTCTTTGTACTTTGTCCAAAAATGTCTCTTATAACTCGTGCAAAATGAGATTTTTGGATATAATTGAAAGCATTACCCCCACTTTTAGTGGTTACTCAAGACTAGAGTGAAGATCTAAGTGAGCAATCTTTTTTCTTTTTGACACCTATGTGGCCTAGTAACATAATTTACCAAAGCTTTGCATGTTTCCCATACTTCTAAAGACTAGGCAAAGGTGAATTCTGAGCTGGAAACACACCTCCTATAAAATATTGTTTCCATGCAATACCTATATAATTATAAAATAATTACCATATTGGTTTAATATTCTGTAAATAAGAAGGAAGAAAAGGAAGGAAGATTGTAGTTTAACATGACCATGAATCTTGTGATTACGAGCCACGGGACCTCCTTTTTACGTGGAATCCGAACCACAGGACATGGCATTTCACTTCGAAAATCTTACATGCATTGACCGGGAATCGAACCCAGTCCACCTTGGTGAGGGGCCAACAGATTGGCCGCTGCACCACCACACCCCTATATTAAAGAAGAAAGGTAGAGTCATTTGTAAATGATTTACATTCGTAGCCTTCCTCCAGGGGTCACATTTTTGTGTCTGAATGGGTTATGTTAAAGCATAATATACCACTGTAATAACTGCTTATAATATTCTCACATATAACCTACTGTATTTAGTTTTCACCAACTTAACACTATTATGATCTAAGATGTGGAAGAAAGATTTATGTTTAAAATGTGAATTGCACACTAGTAGGCCTACTATTTGTTGGGGTCTTTTCGGTTGCAAAGTTTAATTAACCATTCTTTCAGGAGGCACTTGTCTTAGGGATATCCATATACTGTGGTATTCTTACAGCCCCAGCCCTTAAAAGGCTGTAATGCCCGAAAAAACCCTAGCAAATCCCATACCAAAGGAATACGAGGAACAGAATACAGACAGCGCAATTATTAGATAACACACAGGTGAAGCAACTATTGCCTCACGGCCACAACACTGTAACTGCAAGTTTGCAACATTACTTAAACAACAGAAACAATAAACAAAATACTGCTGACAACCTAACTGAACCTTCAAATAAGGAGAGGACCCACGGGTTCAGGACAGTTGGACGGCGGAGAGAGTGCAACGGGCGCCTCCTGGCGAGGGGATACTACCCCCAACATGGACGACAGCTAGACTATAAGACTTCCAATGGTAAGTGTGGCAGCTTTGCCCTCTTTCCTCCTCTGCCCCATTAACAACACTTTCCCCCTTGCTTTATTACATTAAACCCCAAATTACAACTAAGGAATCTCTCTTTCATTGCCCCGTTATCACAATCCTAGCTCCCCTCTCTACAATTACACTGCAGCCAGCCCGCTGACGCAGCGAGTATCCAGCTGTCTCTGCAAGGTCGCCCACGCGTGCCATCGACTGAGCGAATGGCCCGCGCACCAACCTGTAGGAAATGTCCATACTTAGCCCATACCCATTCCATCTACACTCGCTCACCCCCCACGCCCCCATCTCACACGTCTCATGCCGTTCTGCATCCCTCGTCCCTCACGGACATATCCCCAAACACGCCAAGCGAGTAATCCACCCAGGGAAACCCGAAGGGGTTGAACAGTATATTACGGCTTAAACAACAGGCTGATGAAATGCCTGCATAACCAAATAATGATGGAACTTGCAGAGTTCATTCAATATGATGATGGTGGGGGTGATGATTGTTGTTATTGGCTCCTAGTTCATTTAATATAGCCACACTTACACACCCTAGCAAATTCATTAATTTCAATGAATATTTTACATAAAAAAATAGAAAGTGAATCTTTTTTTGTACTACTTCTTCAAAACAAAATAAGGGTTACATCCATTTTAACTCTTGTAGCTTTAATGATCCCGGGATGCCAGAATTTTGCCATGGATCTGACTATGCCCGGAATCAATCCTGCAACCTTAGGCACAGCAGGTGAGAACTTGACCGCTGAGCCCCACAGACAGCCCACAATAATTGAAAATCTAGGTCAACTTAGACCTTCAGCATAATCACCGTGTTAACATCAGGCAATATACAGGGTCTTTCATATAAAATAAGAGCGCCAAGCGTTGGCTTTGTTAACCACTGCTGCGGTCACCTTGGCCGAGCTTTTGGCACGCCAAGGCCCCCTGCTTTAAGCGTGTGTACAATCCTATATGATGCAGCGGCCTTGCTAGCATGTGTACAATGCTGAAATCTTACTTTAGTTAGTTAGTTAAGTTAGTTAGTTATTGTGGATGAAACCGAAACCCCTATAGTATTGAAAGAGCGTGCATAGTACATACGATGGCTGTTTTTTATTAAGTTCTGATGGACTGTATAAAAATAACAGATTGACATGACCAAACTTGACCTTGCAATAAGCGTGCAGGTGCTCAGTCGCCAGTCTAAACCTCAAGTGCTAACATGGTGAGACAGTTATCATTGCAACATCGTACTTTTTAATGTAAAACTTATTTTAAGTACGAGTCGGCTCAGCGGGTACGTGATGCATTTGTTCAACAATTTCCTGATGAAGTGCCACCTTCACTAGCACAGATTCACGTAATTGCAAATAAGTTTGACAATATTGGCGGTGCTCAGTAAAAAACATGCCCGCACACGAACAGTTTTAACAGAGGATGAGCTAGATGACATTGGCGAGAATCTTGAACGGTCTCCGAATAAATCACTCACAAAATTAGCACAAGTAGGGGTTTCGGTTTTATCAACAATAACTAACTAAAGTAAGATTTCAGCATTGTACACACGCTAGCAAGGCCGCTGCATCATATAGGATTGTACACACGCTTAAAGCAGGGGGCCTTGGCGCGCCAAAAGCTCGGCCAAGGTGACCGCAGCAGCGGTTAACAAAGCTGCCGCTTGGCGCTCTTATTTTATATGAAAGACCCTGTAGTTGGGGCCTTAGGTAGATTTTCAGCACCTGATTGTTGTCCTGCTAGGTACGATTGCTAGTACATTAGAATAAAAGAACATAACATTTAAGGAACACACATTACACTAACAAGGATTTCCTGCCAGAACATTTAAACTGTATAGTATTTCTGCAACAAGTTTTGTGCTTAGCCAATTGAAGCACAGATTGTGTTGCATAATAAACTGCAAGTCGCTTAAACTCTTTCCAAATAAAAATGACAAAATTGTTTAGTAATGCACCACAATCAAGGAAAATCGTAGTGAATCAAAATCTATTCTATTCAATTGGTATTTGATGCAGAACATCACCCAATTACAGGATTAAGAATTATTAGGTTTTTTTTTGTCGTGTAGCCTCCTGAGAGGCCGAGTGCAGGTCTTTCTAGGCGGCGCCCGTGGGCGACCTGCGTGTCGGGATGAGAGATGGAATGGATGAAGATGAATGAAACTGGGCAAGGATGTGGAAGGAAGCGGCCGTGGCCTGTCAGAAGGTACTGTCCCAGCATTTGCCTGGTGTTGAAAATGGGAAACCTCTGAAAACCATTTCAAGGACAGCCGACGGTGGGGCTCGAACCCACGCGTCTACAGAGTCAGCAGAGAGCTTGGCCCCTTGACCTAACGCAGCGCTTTAGCCCGCGTAACCACTACTGTCGGTAGGATTAAGAATTGAAAAGATAGCATGGAACTTGGAAAATATAGCAAATCTCTGGATACTGGAGTAAAGACTAACAGAAAGCAACCATAATACAATTCAAGGTGAGAAACTCTACATAGAAAGCAGCGACTTATTAGATAAGGATAGGGTTGAGTGCAGACACAAAATATATTAATTACACATGGTTGAGAAAGTTTGGAACCTCTAGCAATATCTTCCAGTATGGCATTCTTCTTTCTTCTTCACAGATCAAAGAAGTGATTAAAGCTCTGAACCAGACTCCTTTGCCTGTGCTCTCAATAAGATTCTTACTCTAGAAGTCTGCCATTTTTCTGGAATGGGTAGAAAACACAAGGAAAATCTCATTCAGGGTAGCGTCAGTGGTGTCATTTAGAACAAGGGTTCCCAAGTGTGGGAACGATGATCATACCTGTGAGTCTGCAGATGATTACTGAATACATTCCTCATTGCTACAAGATAATGTTCCACACTATCCACTGTGAGCCGGTACATGCCCAAATACTGTGGTAGCAGTGTCTTCCCATGCCGCTCAACGATATACTGCAAGGGAAAGTTTCAACACTGATTGTTCACATAAAATATATGTCATATTTTTACACAAGAAGTGAAATGAAAGGTGTAAATGAAAGGAGGGAAACTTATAGTTTTACATGACTGTTAATCTTGTGATCATAAGCCACCAGACCCGCATTTTACGTGAAATTTGAACCACTAGACAAGGGGTCACATCAAAAATCTCACATGCATTAACCAAGAATCAGGGAGAGGCAAGCAGCTCGACCGCTGTATCACTGTACCCCGCAAGTGGAAAGTATGTTGTGTATATTCATACAGGAGGTGAACAAAATGAAGAAAACACTGTTTATTAGCAATGTAGAATATTAATTATCATTATTCACACAATGCTGTGTGCTGGGATTAGCTGCTAACTTTTATCTCCAAATAGAAGGCTACAAGCCATTTTTTTTCAGGTATGTTTTATTAGAATCTATGTAAGGATTGCTTTTCAATCGGCCAACACCTAGATAGGGCCCAATTATTTTGGGCGGTTATTACTGTATTAATAAACCTTCCCAAATATTTTTAAAAATGTGAAATAAATACAACACTTATTATTAACTTGGGCCTAGTCTAAGAGTTCTCTGACTGAAAAGCAATCCTTGTATGTTATCAAATTGTACTTGTATTGATGGTGGTATATGATCAGACACAACACAATAGCTGACTCTCTTATCTAACAAAAAAAGTAAGGAGAGAACTTCATAAAATGATTACTCAGGGCAGAGCAGCATTTGGCAACCAACTGGTAAGCACAATGAATTAAGAGTTCCTGCAAGGAAGAAAGGTATAATTCTCCATTTAAAAACAATCAGGCATTTTCCTTGTCTAGTATGCCTCATTCTAGTGCTGCCTTGGGTTTTTGTGGGTTGTGACTACCGAACAGATTACTGCCAAAGGTACGCCAACATTATGTTAACAAATTATATTCTTTACACATCAGGTGTTTTCAATTTTTTCACCCCTTGTAAATACATGGAGCTGCATAGCTCAGTTGGTAGAGGCACTGTGCTTGCAACTGGAAGGGAGTGGGTTTCATTCCCAACCACATAGTGGATTTTAGAAACAAAACTCAAGAGGTGTCAACCTTTGAAGTGGGTAACCCCACCGTTAACTTGTACAAATACATAACCCCACCCAAACATTTTCAGTTCATTTGTAAAACATGCTTCAACTCCTCTCTACAACACCACCCTGTATCCCCTTCCCAACAGCAATCTGTATCACACATTACTAGGTGCCTGAAATTGGTTTTATTTTTGATTAGATTTGTTGACTTGATTTGTTTTTATTCAAGGAAAAAAATCATTAGTAGCCTATTGGTAATAAGATTACAATATAACACACAATAAAATTATTATATTATACTACTGTATTTACAAACACAACTTGCATTGTAGGGTAATAAAAAAAACCAATTTTTTAACAGTTATAGTTAAGGTAAATGCACCAATGGTCGTCATGTTAAATACACCGTACACATTTTGGTAAATTTAATCAACAAAAGCACTGTACCTAACCTCAAACTCTACTCAAACACTAGGAAAGACCAAATATCAAAGATATTCGTTTTAGGAAAAATGACGTATATTTTTACAAAGTGTGTTTTTGCGCCAGTGTTCGGCACGATGTATTTGGATTTTTCCTATATTCGTCACCCGTTTGCACCAATTGCCGTCACATTGTTAATTTTCCTTGTCTGCTGTTTATAATGCATTTCTGTCAATTGCTGTGTAATACACCGATTTATCGACTTGGAGGCTAACATTTACGAATAAAACAGTACCAGTAATTATGTTTTTTAATAAAAATGGAATTTAAAAAAAGACGGCAACGGGAAACGGGATTGGGGGCGTAGAAGACATACGAGCAGGAAAATATCGTAATTTTGCTCTAAACAAGTGAGACCATGGCATAACAGCCCGGAAAAAGACCATTCGCCGAGGCCTAACACCGATTGTTGCCATAGAAACCCTCTGAATTCGCCACTCATGTACATTTTTCTTCCAGGCAGTCTTTAGTAGCTGAAAAACCCCTACATCCGTGGGTTGAAGTACGTGTGTGACATTAGGTAGTAAAGCGACCAAAACAATTCCATGATCCTCACAAAATTTACTAGTATGTATGGTCAAGTGTGAGAAGTGCCCGTGTATGAATTATGGCAGGGAGAGGAATCTCCTTCTCAACCAACCCAGGATGAAATATGTTACTGAGAAATTCGTAAAACACTTCCCCCCGTCATTCACCCGTTTGGCGATTTGCCAATGCCCCAGTGTGCTGGCATTGAGGCAATAATGATGTCTTGCGGCAGACGTTCATACTTGACCACTAGAAGGGAAGGAGAAATATCGCCGTGGACATTGCCTGTTAGAAGTACCGTCAAGCATTCTTTCTCATCCAAATTCACTTGCTGATATATTGTCTTGTAAACCCTGTTCGCCAGCACTTTGTTACCTTTCGGATTGAGAAGGAAAACAGTCTCGTCAGCGTTGAACAGTCGCCAAGGGTCTGACAAAATAGACTGGAAGTCGTTTTCCACTGAATAGCAGTAGACTTCTGAAACCCAGGTTTTATTTTGATGTTCTGTAATTGCAGCACGGCTTACTGTCAAATTTTGAGGGGTTCGTAAAAGATAGACCTGGATTTCCTTTTTATGAAAGATTCACGCCATTTCCTTCCTGGTGGCCATCTTTGAAAGGAAAGTCCCTCTTAAATTCTTGTGTAAGGCACTGGACGCTTTTGCAAATCGTCCTTTGTTACCGGGACCCCGCTTTTCGTAGTGAGATTACCCATGGAACTAGCATAGCCTCAGCTTCCTTTGTTAAAATGGAACTTAGCCCCATTTTCCTCTCTCTAGGAGATTTTCCTTTAATTTTGTCCGAGAGGGTGTTTCTCGGAACACCATTCCTCTCCACGGCCTTTTTAATACTCATGCCGTCCTCCACAACGGCCTTAATAGCAGCTTCCATTTGCTCAATATCATAATTCAGAACTGTGCGTTTCGACATATTGCCTGGGGCAGATGACCTCGTAGTTCCGCCCCTTAAAACAACAATAACTATCTAACATATTGCCTGAAAGCAAAGATTTAGTCTTAGAATAATATATTATTTATCATCTCAATAAAAATAAAAATAAACCTCTGTAGCACGCCTAGCCAAAAAAACCTAGGCCTACTGAGGTGTGGCTGTCAAGAAGAGAGACCTACGTAATAATAACAATACCCTGTAAATGTTTATTGGTTGCGAAACGTTAACACAAACATTAACATTATCGTGCACTAATGTTCGTCAGCTATGACGACTCCTGGACACGATGATCAAATGATAATTTAATTAATACAGGGTACTTTAGACCTACATTGTAAGTATATTGCCGCTGTTAGTTAGGTCTTGCAAGGAGAAATTACAATGTGCCAGTTTTCGTCACAAATGACGAGCATGGGTAAAGTGTATTTTTTAAATCCAGTGTTCGTCACCGGCATTTCTAACAGAACTAGGCACGTGAGCACGAAATAACAAATCACATATGTTACAGATACAATTACCAACTATATCACGCACTTGTAACATTTTAAAATGTCGGAACATAACACGCATGCACATAATTAACTCGCGCGCGTGCTTAGCACATGCGAGAAGCAAATGGCGCGTCAAGACAGCTCAGCTCACAGGAGATGTTTGATGCAGGGAATCACCTATTACATCGCACGTATGATTTCGCAAAGTTGCACCTTATCGGCAAGGAAGGTATGACGCATCTCGTAAGACTTCGTGCGTTGAGAAAGACCCGTTGACATGCTTATTTTTTGTACTTATATACGAGAGTGACGAAGACTGGATCAGTGACGAAAACCGGTACAGTTACCTTATTTTTCTGAAGATTCATTAATTTACTCTATTTAAAGAATTGCTTTTCAGTCGGTAACACATTAATGTGACCAATTAAGTTGGCTAGGGAATAACACTTAACTACTCACAGCTACTAACCTGTAAAAAATTACAGGGATTAATTATATACTTTTATACACTTCTCATGAAATGTGGGGTTTAATTGGATGACATGTTTCCTTCGTCAGCAAACATCATCATTTCCTTTTCACATAAGACCTTAGGAGAATATTTATATACAATTATTAAGTTATGAAAAACTTTTATAACATATCAAATTTTCACTTGTGTTCCATTACCTTATAATAGGTACTCCAGTAAATATTGCATTTGCGTTGTTAGTGTTAATTACTGTATGCTCTTAAGACCTCGATACCGTTATCTGATACTGAAGTGAGCCGAGCCAGTTGTCTGGTTACTGGAAGAGAAAAAAAAAAAGTCTTAGCTTGTTCCTTGAAAGCTTACGTCCAGCTAATGGGCTTTTATTAAGTATTGTACATAAGTGTTACATACTTATCTCTCTAACTTAAAAAAGGCCTGAAGTGAACAGGCTCTGAAGATGTTCATCTGACCAACGAAACATGTCATCCAATGAATCCCCCATTTATTTCCAAGAAATGTGTAAAAGTATATAATTAATCCACATAATTTGTTCCAGGTTGGTAGGTATCAGTAGATAAGTGTTATTCTCCGCCCAATTTAATTAGGCTCATAACATGTTGACGACTGAGAAACGATTCCTTTACTAGATTACGTAGGCAACAGTGAAAAATGACTTCTAAAATATCAACATTGTTAAATTAACTCGCAACATGTGGTGTTTTTAAAATCTCTCGGTGAAAGTCCTTAAGTACAAATAATAAGGTTTAATATAACTGCAATGTAAATTTAAAAGCAATAAATCTTGCTCAGAAAGAGTATGTCTCACTGGATACAGGTCCTGTTGTTTACTCAAATTTACAGAAAAACACTAACTTACATACAAAGTTGCTGAACACTAGAAGAATAAAACCAGAGATTTTCATAAGTGAGCTCATTTCTTGCTGCAATTAATCTTAAATATTGTGTCATGACTTGTATTACTTTTAATCATTATTAACGATAATAGTTGCCATAAAGTTTTAAACAACATTTACTCAATGACTTGTTCGTTTTTGAATGATAATTTTTGTTTTTCCGTATTTTTATTATTATTATTATTTTTATTTAAATTTTGTTTTATTAATTTTAGGTCTTTTCAAATGTAGGTGTCCACCTCTAAATTTTAAATTCAATTCCAAATTTGTATTCTTTAATCTGTGTTAAGAGGGGCAGATGACCTCGTAGTTCTGCCCATTAAAACAACAATAACTAACTAACTAACTAACTAACTAAAGTTTTAAACTTGTAATGTTTTGTGAAGTATTATTTAAATCCTTAACTAGGAAGAATATCACCCATCAAAATGACTGGTACAGAATTAATCTGTTATCCTAGTTAAATACCATTTCCTTGCTTATCTTAAATAAAAGGATCATCAATCAGATTTTGTTATAGGAACTGTAAAAACAATGACCTACAATACTCATTACAACCGATTGTCATGAAGAAAACGTGCAGCTGTGTTTTGTGTAACAAATAGTGTAATTTGATTATCCTTGTGTCTACACTATTGAGTTCAGTAAGTGGAAATACATATTTTATTTCATATAATGACACGATGACTCTTTCTAACAGATGAAGAGTTCCTGGAATACCTACGAGGTATATCTGAAGGAGAACATGCTGAAACTCTGTGTGAGAGGAATGAGTTCGAGGATGATGGAGAAGATTACTCGTATACACCTCCAATCAATGTTGGTGGTTCATCAGACAGTGAGAGATCTAACGTTTTATTATGACTAACTAAACAGGTAACATCAATCTTTTTACTTGGAATTGGTTCAACAGAGGATAAAATAAAAATGTAACAATTATCTTCTCAGACTAACCTACAACATTAACAGTAACTACATCTAGGCCTTTGCATTGTAGAGTAAGAAGGATCCTCGCTGATGCCTGCAATATGAGATAAAGAACTCTCTGCCGAAGGAACAGAATGCACACACATTGCACTTTGGAATTTACCTGACAGATGTGGGCAACAGCATGGTGCAAGTATAATGGTGAGGTGGATCTTTGTTTCAACTGAGTTTCGTCATGTGCATGACGTCACGTGGGGACAACTGGAAGTTGTGGCGAGGTGGGAATAAAGCACATGTAACCCGTAGTCGATTGAATATGTTGAGAGGTGTGTGCGTTGCTAGTGAAAGTATTCTTATTCTCTGTCAGGGATGCAATGCTGGATTGTGCTCCACTCCAAGAGAGCAGAAGGGTTGAATATAAAATACTTTGGATTTCCATAAGTCAAAGATGTAGCAAGCTCATCAGTCAGAGCTTGTAGGATGGGGGACAAGTTTAATTTAAAGCACAGTAAGTCATCATTTCCAAAACTAGACTGTTTGTTCTGACATAACAATTAAGCTGCTTATTGTTTTAAGAGGCCTAACATCTGGGTTATCGGCTCAGAGTAATATAGAAATGAATAGACAAACCAAAGAACAGAGACGAGTGGAGATGATCAAAATATTAATAATCTCTATTTATTTTACTGAAGAGTTTTGATATTCCACTACGACAGTGATTGTTGAACTACACTCAGGTGACCAACAGAAATTTAAAACTAGATACCATTCTGACTGAAAATCTACCAAAATTCACTCATATTACACAAAGGAAAAGATGGCTGAAAGGCATGCTGTTTGAAACATGAAGACTCGTGAGTGAATCAATAACATGGAAATGTAATTTACACTGAGAAGGAGGGAAAAATACATCACTAGGTAAAATATCAACAAATCACCATAAAGTATAACAAGTTATTCCACATTGTTCCCCAACATTTCAGGTGAATGCATCCCCTGCGATAAGATCCCGCTTTATAATATCCATTGCGGTCAGCATTTAGGACACCTGCAATAATGTCACTGGTATGTAGTCTGGCTACTAAGATGTAATTGTATTATAGCGGTTTTGTACCATTACTGTAATTATTATTGCATTGTGTGATAAAATTGCCCTTCTTAAATCATTCTTGAGGCATTTCAATCAGTTTAAAAAAATATCTGTAAAGTAAAGATGCCATTAAATCGAAGAGGAAGCTGTGAAAGCAGTTGCCTTAGCAGAAAAGGGGGGAAGTATGTGAGATGTTTCTCAGGCACTATGAGTTATTGTCTCCACTATCCAGAGGGCATAGCAAAGGTTCAGGGAACTTGGCACCTTCTGCAGAGGACCTAGATCAGGCCGCAGAAGGGTAACATCCACCAGGGACGAGCATTGTATATGGCTGCAGGTTTGAAGGATCATCACACAACAATCGTAGAAGCTCAAAATTGATCAGAACACACATTAGAGATCTAAGAAAGTGTGATGACAGGGAAAAGGCGTTTTGAATAAGCACATCTTGCTTGTAGAAGACCAGCCATGGGTCCCTTGTTAGTCCAGAAACATTGGGAAGTGCACCTTCTCTTCATTTGCCAGTGTCTGGAGTGAACTGAGGAGCAATGGAAAGCCATTCTCTTCACAGAGAAGTTGAGATTCAGCTCAAGATCACCTGGTCTTACAGCTAGTATTCATCTTGCACCTTCTCCTCAAGGATGACATTCTAAGGTGATTCAGTCAAGGTAAGGACTTGCATCAGTATGGAAGCCAGAAAAGAGAATGAGACTCTGAACACACACCAGTACATTTCATAAATTCTCAAAGACCAGTTGTACCCTTTTATACATTTCTTGAGAAAGATTTTCAAATCATGCACAACAATGCCCAGCATCATGTGTCGCGAATTGTGCCGAATTACTTGCAAGAAGTGGGAATTCAGGCGCTAGGTCATCACACAGTCCCGATCTCAAACGCATTCAGCATGTTTTCTATATATAGGGGAGAGATGTTCACTGACATGTTCCCAAGAGCCTCGATAAAGTTCAAGAGAATGGGAGTGTATCCCCCAAGACACGCTGATGATCTTGATCCACAGCATGCCGCATGGTTGCAGGCTGTGATAGAAGCCAAAGGGGGTAACACCCACCTCTGAAAGTGTCGGTGAGTGTTCATAGATGCATCAATGTGTTGCGTTCCCCATGCAGAAAACACACAAAAAATACTTTAAAACCATTGAAAAGTATTAGTCAAATATACACAATGCAATTAATTGAAATTCATTTACATATTCAAACCCTAAAGTAAGCTGTAGATTCAAAACAAAACGACCTCTGAATAAAAAATAAAAAAAACTGCAAATTGTTGGAAAAATAATGCATGTGGGCCTGTTTGCCATCTCTTGATGAATACAGTACATTTGCATTTGTCAGTTGGCACAGGCTAGAGTAAAAGGTGGCTTTTCACCGATGTCTCAGTCTCACTCATGGCTGTGATTATATGGAAGCTACTGAGGTATGGGTGGGGCTTAGTAATGGCACTCAGGGCACAGTCAGTGCCTGTGGATGCTGTGAAAGGTTCTACTCATAGGGTTAGGACTACTGTTCTGACTCAGTGAGGAAAGCAATGGCAAACTACCTCACTCCTCTTCTTGCCTAGAATGCCTCAATATAGCACTGCCTTGGGTTTTTGTGGGTATCTACTCACATAACGTAACGGCGGTGCTTTTTGAGGATCCAACCAGCCTTCGGGCTGACTACCTAACACACAAAACAATTACTGGAATCATAATTAGCATGCAGTACTGAGTTAAATTAAAAAGGTTCAACGATCCTTCCTGCCCCCTCTCAGAGTAGATAAAGGTAATGTTATTGGTTTTACGTCCCTTTTAACTACCCTGGCTTTTAGAGACGCCGGGGTGCCGGAATTTTGCCCCGAAGGGGATCTTTAACGTGCCAGTAAATGTACTGACACGGCTCCCTCGCATTTGCGCACCCTCAAATGCCAGCTGACTGCGCCAGGTTTCGAACCTGCAACCTTGGGCTCAGCAAGCGAGGACGTTACCCCTGAGCCACGCAGCCAGACAAGTAGTAGATAAAGGGAGAGCCGTGAGGTAGATCAGGCCTCTACAATGTACGAAAATACACAGATTACTTCCCTACAGAATTTGCACAGCCCAGTACTGTACCCGAGAGACACTTATAGCCAGGATATAATTTTAAGATTAGAATGTGATCGCAGGAATATGAAGAAAAAAAGTTGTAGGCCATGGAGAAAATCAGAGATGAGCAAGTGGATTACAGATAAAGGAATTTCTGAGTGTGTCAAACTATGATAATGATGTTGAAGAACACCCATTATAAATTTCATGTTGAATGAATAAGCCGTTTAGGAGATAATAGATGAGCCCTTGTCATGAGGCTAAGACCCTGTAACGTCAGCGCAGCGCCAGGGTATATAACGGCGAGGTGAAGCAACATATATTCATTCAATTCTCATTCTATGGTCATAGCAAGTACGCTAGCAAGTTGCCTTAGTTGGGGCAAGGTCATTCGACACGTCAGCCTACGAAGCACCAGCTCGCTCTGAAACACACTCATTCCTCGCCGGAGTTGATTTACAATTAACTACCCTCATTACCACAAACCTACAGAATTTACTGCCTTTAAATACAGGCCACAAGTGATTTTAACATTACTCCCGACTTTGAATGGGCGCCAAGGTTGACCATATGGGTCTTCCTGAATAAAATAGGATAAAATACGGTACATAACTGTTGCCCCGACTATGAAACTCCATATCCCAGGTGTAGGGCATTTGGCATGCGTTTGCAGGGTGTCTACTGTAAGGATGAAGTAAAAATTAGTTACTTTTTAGGTACCTTTTAGTTAATTTTAGTTACCTTTGAATTCAAGTTACGTCTGCGGTCTACAAGCAGAGGCGCTCATCACGCGGTGAAGAAAAACAACAATGAACTGTTTTTAAAGAAGTTTTATATTTATCGTATGGCTTTTAGTGCCGGGAGTGTCCGAGGACATGTTCAGTACGTCTGAGTCTGTAGCTGCTTCCAACGGACACCCTTAGGGTGAGCTACAAGTTCCGTTCAATTTCAAGTTGCAACCAGATATCAATGATACCTATTGGTAAACGTTGGAACTTTGATAGAGCTTTCTGACGAAATATAACTTAACAATTTAGCTTCACACAAGTTTTGTCTGTGGAAGAATCCTTTACATGCCATAAATCCATGACATGGGACCGCCGGCTTTACTTCCCCTCCGAAGGAAGGCATACTGAAGGATTTTTAACGCTTTTAAAAAATCCGACGACTTTGGCCGGGTTTGAACCCGCTATATTGGGCACAGCAGTTCAGCATGCTACCAACTACACCACCGAAGCCGCTTTAAATGAAATTCACATGTTGTTATAAACATTTAAAAAATAATAAATATATACTAGATATTTAAAATCCAATGAGTTGTTTCAGCTAATATGTCGTCTTGTCCACAATATGTTGTTATTATTACGGTACCAAGAGGTTGCTCAGCTCTTGACCATTTGGCGAGATTTCCTTCGTCCCCGCGGTAGGTCGCGAAGAAATGTATGCGATGTTACGCGATCGTCACCGAATTCTGTCTTCGCAGTCAAATGCGGAGAAATATCGAGATGTTACACGATCGGCGCTGGTCTCAGTTGTTTGGTGAACTTCCCGTAGTTTTCACGATAGAACACGGAGAAAAATCGCGATTTAAATCATCAGCGTCACTTTTAGTCATTCGACGAGATTTCCATTGTCCTTGAGTTCGGGCACAAGAAAATATAGCATTATTACGCAATCGGCGCCACTTGCTGTCCGTTTGACAAGAATACAGTAATGTCCTCGTCATTGAATGCGGAGAAATATCGCGATGTATCGCAATCGCTGCCGCTCTCGGCCGTTTTACGTTGTCCTCGAGATATTATGCAATCGTCGCCGCACCTGGCCGTTCAACGATTGTCTGCCTGTCTATCTGTGCTGATAGAATGGCGGAGGCAAGCTCAAGGTTGGGCATGGTTAAAATTCACGCGTAGTTATGAACATGTTGTTCGGTCGGCGCCGTGATTCCCTTTGTCCCTATGCTGTGGTTGGGAGTTCATGAGTTCAGGGTGGATCACGAGGAGGATTTAGTATTTCGATGCTACGTAGACTGCCATTTTTAAGTGGGTTGATGCACTTCTCGCTCCCCGCACGCTTTTAAGTATACGGTCATGGGAAAAGTGGCAAGTAGGTTTCGTGATGGGTGCTCCGTGATGGGTGCCCAATCACCTTTAACAGGATTTCCGCAGTCCCCGTGGTCACAAGTTCACGATAGGGGACGGGTATTATGATTTTACGCAACTGACGTCGATCTCGGTCCGTTTGACGAGATTCCCGCAGGCAAGTCGTGCGGTCAGCCGGCCGTCTTCAGGATGCGATTTTGGAGGATAAACGTTCGAAGTAGGTACGGTATCGAATATTACGAATTGTTCTGAGAGGATTGCACGAATAATACGTCAAGAGGGCAAGTTTTATTTCGATTGAGAACCACGAATTATCAACAAGTTATCGAAATAATCGGTTAGATTATATATCCGATGGAACGAAAGTTCGAAGGGAAAATCGACTTATAACGGAATTTCGAATTAACCATACTGAATGTCGCAAATTTACTTGACATATTTTTTAAATAAGTTATATGTATTTCGAAGATTTTTCGCATTTTTTTCGAAACGGTAACATTTCGCAAGATTGCGACATTAAATTGTTTCGCGTTATTTCTGGACTTCAATTTGACATAGTTTCCAAATAACATAAATGAGAGATTTCTTTTTAGTTTCGGAAGTATTCGCGAATAAACGTCTCGCGAAAAGTCAGGTTTCCTAATACAGTAACACAGAAACATATTTCACACGAAACTTAAGACTTCTTGATGCCGAAAATATACGTTGAACTGATGTATACCGCTCAAGGTATCCTCGGTATGTATTTCCTTGAGGACGGGCACGGAGACATATAGCTTAGTATATGCAATAGTCACGGCGCCGCTTGCGTGAAACTCGCGATCTCTGAGCCTGCCAGCGCGAGTTTAAATGATTCAACCCGCCTTCAGAAAATTTTCGTTACCCGTTTGTAAAATTCGTTACTTTTTCGTTACTTTCGTTACCCATTTGTAAAATTCGTTACTTTTTCGTTACTTTCGTTACCGGTAGACACCCTAGTTTGCTGATGTACCAGGTTCATGCAAGACAGGAATATAAACACACATGAATTTTAAAGAGATCTATTGGCTGTACTATACACATATATACATAATATACAACACAAAATACCCTTCATACACTCGTGATTAATACAGTACCTTGCCACTGAATTTAGGCTCTGAGAGCAGGAAAACACTTACGGCCATATCAGACCCAGGCATAACAGCCACCTACGAATATACACTGTACCGTCCGTACACAAAATATCTACACACGTTAGACTGGTTCACTCTACTTTCTTTCTTCTGGAACTGCACGTTCATGTCTCCATTCTCGCATGACTTCGATGAAATGTTTACGGGCCTTTTAGGCGTGGTAAGTTATTACCGACAGCCCATGGTATGGATGGACCCATGAAATGCACGTAGCCTCCAATAGCCCGTAAGAGCTCAGTGGATAGCTAAACATTAGTCACTGCTCGTTCGTATTACGATACCATGATCAAGTAATAACGACACTAAATTGCAAGTAGACAACGGACTTTCGCTGTAAAAGCAAGAAGACGATCTCTAACTGTTCGTTACGGAAACCATGTCACGTAAAACGACCCTGGGCGTTAGTAGATCAGTGTTCTGCCGATAAAGCAATAAGACGATCTCCGAACACCAGACACGCCATTATATGCACTGGCGTAAGGCTACATGACCCCAAAGTTTCAGCCGGAACTAATTTGTGCGTGGCCCGCTCCTAGCGGAACATCCGTGTCAACACATGAACATCAGACAGTCGGAATCCACACTGATGTCACACAGTAGTATTCCACACGAAGTTCATGGGAGTTCATGCCATAAATAGCCTAGGTATTTCCACACAGGCCGAATTACTGCCTGTCTTTTCCGGGTATGTCACATTTCCAGCACTCGAAAATACAAATTCATTGTACCTTTATAGTACAGCCACAAATCTAACATTTAACATTACTAGGTCAAAATAAAGCCATTAACCCCAAACCAAAATTAAATAATGCTTCTACTTAATTCAGTCTTATATCCTTATTCCCAAAACTTAATAAATCGCAAAACCCCGTATTTTATAATATCAAATATCCAAAAACCGATAATTAATAAACAGTGATCCTAGTTGGTGCGGACCATCCAAAGATGAATCCGTCCTCAAAAACACACACAGGCACAATAAAAATCACCTCTGCAACCCCATGTTAACCCAATATAATAACATACGAATAAAATACCCCAAACTAACTGCACAAGGCACAAAACCTGAGGGTGAGCTACTGTAACTGAATAAATTCGGTTACAAACGCCCCCACAAGGATCAATCTCTAAACTACAAGGCTATAGATTTATCCTTGTCCCTCACACAAATACACTACAACTCCTGTCTTGTCATCGTGAGCAAGATCTCTAGGTGACATATAGCTTGAGGTTAGCAATGTTATATGTACCTAGGACCTTGTCATCGTTGGTAATCAACCTGTAGGCACATGCACCTACCCTGCGGTCTATAACAAATGGACCGGAATACAGTTGGAAGAACTTCTGCATGCACTTCTGCACTGCCAATGAGAGATGTGGCACTCGCAACAACACCAGATCACCTACCTTTAACTTATCCCCCTCCCTTCTCTGCTGTTTTAAACGTTTCTTTCCTGCCGCTATTATATTATCCTTTACTAGCTTTATTGTTAAATCCCTGGGTACAGCTTCCCCTGTTGACAAACCCAAAATCCTAGCTAGTTCACTGGTAGGCTTCCTTCCCAGCTGGGCTTCTATGGGAGTGAGCCCCGTGCTATCGTGTTTGGTGACATTGATCCATCGCTCAATATCCCCAAGCACTGAAAACCATGAATTATGACAGTCACTCACATAGGTCCTGAACATGCGACCCAGTTCCCGCATAATTCTCTCAGACATATTCCCTTGCGGATACCTAATAGAGGAATATACACACTGGGTGCCAACTTCACTAAGCTTGGTACTCCATATTTTTGCTGTGAATTGGGTCCCGTGGTCAGAGAGTATCCGGAGTGGTCTTCCAAACTCCGGTATGTACTTCAGTACCATGCAGTTCACACAAGCTCTGGCGGTAGCTTTCCTCAGAGGGTAAAGCCTGACATACTTCGAAAATGCATCCACCACCACAAACACGTACTGGAACCCAAACCTAGAGCTCACCAGAGGACCATAGAGGTCGACACAGACCAGATCCCCCGGCCCCTGTGCCAACACAGCCTGCCTAGGTCCCTCCAAGTAGCGCGTAGGATGTTTACATTTTTGGCAAAGCTCACACGTAGCTAGAATCTTCCTTACCATCCGCTGCATATCCTTCCAATAGAAGTGTCGCTTCAGAGTGGCCAGAACCTTCTCCGCACCAAAGTGCCCAAGCTCCTTGTGAGTGTACCACGTGATGTCTTCCACCAACACACGAGGAACACACACCACACGTCCCCATGACACTTCATGGCTACCATGCGGTTCACCCATTTGAACTGCTTGGTGCCCCTGACCACAATGTCATCATCACCACGAGCCTCCAGCTCTTCAACAAAACTTCCCAGCTGCTTGTCCCTTCTCTGTTCCTCACGTATCTTCCTCACACGTGCACCCTCTTCAGACCTATCACTTGTCTTGACAGCACACACCAGAATGTCCCCTACACTATCTACCCCCACCCCATCACCTGCGATTTCTGGATGGCGACTGACAAAATCAGCAAGTATATTCTCCGAGCCTTTTACATGAAATATGTCAAAAGAATACTCCTGAATTGCCAATATCCATCCAGAAATCCTATTTGAGGTGATCCTACATGATAAAATAAATGTCAGCGCATTATGGTCAGTGTAGATTTTGAACCGGTAGCCAAGTACATACGTCCGGAACTTCCCCAGCGCATATACGATAGCTAGCAGTTCTTTCTCACTAGTAGTGTATCTCTTTTCCGTGGGATTCAGACCTCTACTAGCAAGCGACACGATACCCAGGTGACCATCATCATCATGCTGACATAACGCACCAGCAATCCCCACGTCACTGGCGTCAGTCATTACAATGTACTCCCTATCAGGACTCGGATAACTCAGAGTAACAGCCTCTCTAAACCCTTCCTTTAATTTGATGAAAGCCTCATCCATTTCCTTTCCCCAAACCCATTTAGCCCCTTTCTGTAACAAATCCCTGAAAGCCCCAGTAAGATATGAATACCTCAATACAAATCTCCTAAAATACCCACAAACCCCCAGAAAAGACCTAAGCTGCTTAACATTGCGTGGTGTCTTTGTGTTCCCAATAGTGTCTAATCTTGATTGTTCTGGTCTAACCCCCTGTGGTGAAATAGTGTGAGCTAGAAATGTAATCTGTTGCGTGCAGAAAGTGGATTTCTTAAGTTTAAGTGTGAAACCTGCATGAATGAGCTTCCCAAAAACTGTACTAAGGTGTTGCAAGTGTTCCCTGAATGTGAGAGAGGCAATCACAAGATCGTCAATGTAAGCTGTAGTGTATTCCCTTGTTTCAGGTCCAAGTGCAATGTTAAGCCCCTTAATTAACCCCTGACTCGAAGTCCTCATACCGAAAGGCACCCTCCGAAACTGATAAAAACTATTTTTTATAACAAAAAGCAGTGAAAGGCCTGTCCTCCTTGCGTAGCGGTATCTGCCAAAACGAAGAACTCAGATCTATAGTGGACAAAAACTTCCTACCCCTGAATCTTTGCACTAGATCTTCAGTGAATTCAGGACGCTGATGGTCTGGTGCAATCCTCTTATTGGCCTGTCTCTCATCCAAGCACAGCCTGATGGAACCATCCTTCTTGGTTACCACCACCAAAGGATTTACGTATTGACTATTGCTGTTCTCGATTATGCCGTCATTAAGCATTTGATCTATCACCTCACCAACTGCCTTCATGTGAGAGTGAGCTATCGGGTACCTAGGACCGCTAAAGCTCGACCTATCTGTGATGTCGAAACTATGCTCGTACACGTGAGTACATCCAGGTTTCTCCGAGAACACCTCCCTGTGTTCCCTCAGAACGTCAAGCAACTCCGACTTCTGACCCTCGTCCAACATGGTGTCTTTAACAACCGCCTCAAACTCATCAACAGTGTGACCAACGTCACTCAACTCACGATCATCTCTCATGACCAAATTACACACAGGAAAAGGACTGGACACCATGCCGACACCTAACTCTTCCTCCTCAGAAATCTCCTTACTGACCTGAATGCATCCAGCGACACTAACAGACTCTCTACCATCAACCTGATAATCTAACCTAACCCAATCCTGTTGCTCACCCCACTTGAACTTCACTTGCGCCTTGCTGTAATCTAACTTACAGCTCTGGTCCCCTAGCCAATCGGATCCTAAGATGACTTTGTGCACTAAATTAGGCACAACTAACAGCACATGATATTTACTCCACCCGTTGATCCTAATGGGTGCACAAACCTGAGTCCTAATCCTCTGCGACTTTGTACCCACAGCTGACACAATGTGCACATTTGAAATTGGGATATGTTCCATGTGTATCTCCTTCAATTTCACTTCATCGTAGAACTCCCTACTCACACAACTGCACATACTGCCTGAATCTAGTAACACCTCGACTTCCTGGCCCCAAATCTCTACCTTGATGACTGGATGGACAATCATGTGCTCGCTTCCCTCCTTTTCTACACCTAATTCCTCCTCCAATAAGTCCTCTTTGACGTCCAAGTTATATTTTACCTCCATAGCGTGAGCAGGAATGCTATGCAAGGACTCTCCCCCTGCCCTATTTAGTGAGTCCCGTCGGAGTTTAAACCTCCTGGCCTATTGTTCCTCTCAACTTGCCTTTCATTACCACGCCCCCTATTTCCCTGCTCTACCTCACGTGGCCCGTTCCCTGATTGATTGTTTTCCCTGTACCCCGGATTCTCATTCCTATTTCTTCCTCTCGCATGATCCTCCTGCCTTCCGTCCCTGTCTCCTCTACCTTGATTCCAGTTCCTCTCTCTCCCTTGATTATAATTTCCTTCCCTTTGATTGCCCCCATTGAAATTTCCTTCCCTCTGGTTACCCATATTTCCCTGACGTTGCCTACCTGTCTTTCTCAAAGCATCGAACCTCCCAAGCAACTTTTCCATGCCCTTAATTGAGACTATATTCTGCATGCATACTGCAGTCCTAATGTCATCTGAAAAGTGACGTGCTAATTTCCTTACAAGATCCTCTTCACTACCGCCTAGCTCTAAATTTTGACCAATAAGGACATGGTTCAAGACTTACTCGGTCAAAGTGACCCCGTCGTTTCCTTGAAATTTTCCAAATAAAATCCTGTCTCTTTCCCTCCCCTTGATATTATCATCCCAGAACTTATCCATAAACTTTTACCTGAAATCCCGTAAGCCACTGAACCCTTCCCTGAATACCTGGTACCAAGACCTAGCTTCCCCAACAAATGCAGCTGAAATCAGTTCTTCCACCCGATACCATTCTAAGTATCCTTCATCTAACCCCTTTGCAAACTTCTTTTCGACTAATTTCACAAATTCCATAGGATTGAACGTCCTACCATTGAACTTAGGAACCTCGTAATCTCGACTCTGGCTACAGTGCCCTAAAAACTGAATCGGATAACCCCTACCTGCCTTCAACTTCTTCACTTCACGTTCCGTTTCTTCATCTATCCTAGTCACTCTTTCTCTGACCTCACTGATATTCTCATCAACCTTCTTTCCTAATAAAGCAAACTCACCACTATTTGCTACTAGCTTCTGCTCGACTATAGCCTGCTTATCCCTAACCTCTTCTACTTTCCTTCGTAACTACCTCAATTTTCTCTTCTACGATGCTTATTATCTCCACTCTCTGCTCTTCCAACTTCCTATCTGCTCTGGAAAATTTCTCGCTAGTCTCCAGTGCCTTGCTTGAAATTTCCTTTGCCAACTAGCTTCTCTAACTCAGATTCTAACCTTTGTTCCTGAGCAGCAATCCGACCACGTAGCTTAATTTCCAGATTAGTGATTTCTACTCTGACTTCACTAAACTGGCGAGTAACACGGCTGTCTAGGATAGTCACCTGCTCTTTGACCTCATCTATCTTTGCTGACATTTCCTTTTTTAAACTAGTCATCTGGGAGGCCATCTGACTGGTTATCCTCTCCTCGGAACTGTTACTACGAAACAGGAACTTCTCCAACATGGCTCTCATCGAACCTGAATCATCACCACTCACTGCCACAGAAGTATCGCCATCCTTCACCTCTGAACTACTTCTACCTTCAGAGCTTGTGCTCTGACATCCTAATCCCATGTATAATTCATCTCCCCCTGCCCTAATAAATCTCCCATGATTCTACTGTTTTCCCCCATCCCTGTAACAAATTGCCTATCGGAACCCGTCTGGTTTTGCTGCTCACCAACACCGTCCACCAACAAAGCAGAATTGCATTCTGGCCCTGACGTAGCCACCCCTAATTGAAAATATGTGAGATTGTGAAAATATGCCTACAGTTTAATTCCTGTGTCCTGGTACACATCAGCATGTCTAAGGCCTCACGTTGGGCTGCTACTGAAACACACTCATCCTCGCTGGAGTTAATTTACAATTAACTACCCTCATTACCACAAACCTACAGAATTTACTGCCTATAAATACAGGCCACAAGTGATTTTAACATTACTCCCGACTTTGAATGGGCGCCAAGGTTGACCATATGGGTCTTCCTGAATAAAATAGGATAAAATACGGTACATAACTGTTGCCCCGACTATGAAACTCCATATCCCAGGTGTAGGGCATTTGGCATGCGTTTGCTGATGTACCAGGTTCATGCAAGACAGGAATATAAACACATATGAATTTTAAAGAGATCTATTGGCTGTACTATACACATATATACATAATATACAACACAAAATACCCTTCATACACTCGTGATTAATACAGTACCTTGCCACTGAATTTAGGCTCTGAGAGCAGGAAAACACTTACGGCCATATCAGACCCAGGCATAACAGCCACCTACGAATATACACTGTACCGTCCATACACAAAATATCTACACACGTCAGACTGGTTCACTCTACTTTCTTTCTTCTGGAACTGCACGTTCACGTCTCCATTCTCGCATGACTTCGATGAAATGTTTACGGGCCTTTTAGGCGTGGTAAGTTATTACCGACAGCCCATGGTATGGATGGACCCATGAAATGCACGTAGCCTCCAATAGCCCGTAAGAGCTCAGTGGATAGCTAAACATTAGTCACTGCTCGTTCGTATTACGATACCATGATCAAGTAATAACGACACTAAATTGCAAGTAGACAACGGACTTTCGCTCTAAAAGCAAGAAGACGATCTCTAACTGTTCGTTACGGAAACCATGTCAGGTAAAACGACCCTGGGTGTTAGTAGATCAGTGTTCTGCCGATAAAGCAATAAGACGATCTCCGAACACCAGACACGCAATTATATGCACTGGCGTAAGGCTACATAACCCCAAAGTTTCTGCCGGAACTAATTTGTGCATGGCCCGCTCCTAGCAGAACATCCGTGCCAACACATGAACATCAGACAGTCGGAATCCACACTGACGTCACACAGTAGTATTCCACACGAAGTTCATGGGAGTTCATGCCATAAATAGCCTAGGTATTTCCACACAGGCCGAATTACTGCCTGTCTTTTCCGGGTATTGAACCCTTTAACCTCTGATGGATAAATGATTCGATGTTTTATTTCTTCAATTAATATTTCCACCAGCATCATGAAAATAGCCAGACGGAGATGAGGAAATTTTAAGCATTGGTTGGAGACAATGAGGAAATACCTGCAGCAGTTTGACAAAAGGCTAAATACTTAGGATTGTGAAAAGAAAGACCTAGCAATGATTCAGAAGGACAGGTGGTGGCCACCTCAAAATAGAAGCGACGCGCAGTGAGACACGCTTCTGGTATGTTCATTGTAATATTCACGCCTAGAAAAAATATGATACAGTAACGTGAGTGGCTGGTGAAAATACTAGACACTCCTACTAGGCCAAGGTCTGATAAAAACCGCCAAGTTACAGAAAATGTCGAACCAATGGGAGAAGAATGCTTTCCAGCGCGGCAGGTCTAGCTTGGGCACGCTATGGCTAGCATTAACGCGGGAGATCGCCTGGACAAAATCTCTACGATCGATTCTAGGATTAATGGGCATATTCTTGACCTGCGCTATTTTTCGAGTTCAGTGATATTTATTTCATTCCTGTACCACTATTATTTTGAGAAATTTTTATATAATTTCCCCCTCTATCAAGACCTAGGGCCGGTTCATTTATAAGTGGCGTGAAGAGCCAAGACATTGCTATTACTCTTGTACGTCTGAGGACGTAGGGCGTATTACTTTTGTTCGTCTGAGGACGGAAGCACTTATACTTTGCGTGTCATCAAGGACACAGAAATTATTAATAAATGTGTTAAATTCAGTGTTAGATAGTCACAGTACTATATTTTGTAGGGGCAGTATCTTCGATAATTCGCCAACGAACAGTTCCGGGGAAAGTAGTACCTGAAACGGCGTATTTAGTAGTCAGATATCTAGTGTATAATAATTTAACTTTTTGAATCAGCACGAGAGATTACATCGCTTACCATTGAAGGAGTCTGGAACTATCAACACTCCGTCAAGATGGTTGAAATGAGATAAGAAGCATCCAGTTGGGAGATGGCCGCTGATGTTCTTTGACGGGTGACTAGCTGAGGATGAGTACTCAATAATATTATTATTATCTGATAAATTAACTTATGGTGTATGGGACATATTTTGTTTTGTAAATAATTTGCTTGTGTGATTAACGTAGTATCTTTAGTTTTGGTCTGACACACCTTTTGCATGGAAACAGCTCGCATATGTTATTAGTGGAAGGTTCTTGTTTTTGTTTGTTGTTTTAACTAACGTAGCTATGTGGACGACCGTGTTTACATATGTTACGCAATGCGGTTAAAAACGTCTCTCGGAGATATGTTGTGTTTCAGAAGTAGGACTGAAGTAATATAATTATACAGTAGATTGGAGGGTAATTAATCCTTTTTTTTTTGGTTTATTATGGATCAGATTCAGTGAAATTATTGCCTTTGGAGCAATGTGATTTGTGACGAAGAGCAGTCAGCTCTATCGTAGGTTTTAATATTTTTTTAAAATTGTTTGTGAGCATCTATTCAGCCTATCTGTGTGAAAAACGTAATGTCATTCCCAGTGTGTGTGTGTGTGTGTGTATTTTTGTGGTTATTACAAGCGGGAATTTCAGCGTAGACTGATTTCTGTCAGCTTGGTGCCAGGTCCATATTGTAACCTTGCGAGGGCAATTGTGGATATTTTGATTAATGTCTGACCATTTGTTGAGGTGGTTGAGATTTGCTGCTGTTGATTCTTTGAGATAACGGCACAGCTGGTCAGTTATTTTAACACACTGGAGTTGGGACGATGACAGGTAGTGATGAAGGGGGAGATTTTTCACAAGACGGACTGAATGTTGCCAGCGAGGTCATTAGTGGAGAGCGCTTGTGTGGCTCAGTAATTACTTGAAATACAGAATTAAGAACTGATCAATGATAAAAATTGTTTAAATAAATGGGAGTTGCCTACGAATCACGATAATCTCCGAAGCGTTACCTTAACATGCAGTTTTGTTCATATAAAGTAATATCAGCTGGTCAGGCTTTTGTTGTTGTTGGTTTAGTCCATGTTTATATTCCATTCTGTGACCCGTGAAGTCACGTGCTATGCTGTATTTCCTTGCTTGTGTATTGAGCAATTGGCCGGTGTTGGCAGCTCATTGTCAAGTGCGTCATCGCGCTAAATGAGGGTCTCGAGAAAGATACCTGTAAATAGTAGATTTTAGTGTGGGTGTCAGCATTACAGTTTTAAGGGTTTTTATTAGTGTCATGTTCCATATCCGTAAACGTTGATTTACAAGATGATTGTTCGTGAGCACCGTGGCTGTTAACCCGTTGTAAACGAACAGTCATCCAAAGTACTCATTCCTCGTAGTTAGTCATTAAGCGTACATAAAATCCAAATTGCAAGTTAGTGGAACCTGGATCCACATTTTAATTCTGTCTGACTCCTCAGCATTGATAGATATTCTTGTCATGGGAAAATTCAGGGAGGATTTTCTTTATTATTGTTGTTTATATTCTTTTTATGCACTATTAGTCATTAAATCATGTTATTATTTTACATCTTGTCACCTTTCTTTCTTAATTTATAGTTTTAATCCTATGACCCTTACCTCAGTAGAGCATGTTGTTTGGCGAACGTAAACATCACATAGGAACTGAGCGCGACCCCTTGATTAAGAATTCTTACATATAAACACTGCTATTCTGAAGGGTTCAGTATGTCACATTTCCAGCACTCGAAAATACCAATTCATTGTACCTTTATAGTACAGCCACAAATCTAACATTTAACATTACTAGGTCAAAATAAAGCCATTAACCCCAAACCAAAATGAAATAATGCTTTTACTTAATCCAGTCTTATATCCTTATTCCCAAAATGTAATAAATCGCAAAACCCCGTATTTTATAATATCAAATATCCAAAAACCGATAATTAATAAACAGTGATCCTAGCTGGTGCGGGCCATCCAAAGATGAATCCGTCCTCAAAAACACACACAGGCACAATAAAAATCACCTCTACAACCCCACGTTAACCCAATATAATAACATACGAATAAAATACCCCAAACTAACTGCACAAGGCACAAAACCCGAGGGTGAGCTACTGTAACTGAATAAATTCGGTTACAGCTCGCTCAGTGCTCGTCAACATAACATTCAGCAAGTGCAAGTTAGACGAGTGTTAAACTTCAGACGCTCTCGTATTGTCAAACAGTCATCGCAATCAAATTTATTCAGACTAACAATTGGACGGTGTTATGCATCAACCGGCTAAGCGACAATTTTCGAAAAACTAAATACTTACACCATCTATCGTCTAAGTGGTCGAACTAACTGCTCAAATACTGACGGAGCTCTGTTTGAATTTACACAGTTGCAATTGAAGAAAAACCTAAGCACCATTCCCATAATACGGGGATGCAAGTTTTGCATCAACCGTCTATCCGCATTATTCTCACAAAGATTGTTATGGCGTTCTGTAACTTCCGGCTAAGAGACATCCCAAGTCGTTTTGTTGTCCCTGCATATTTGCTGGCAAGCTGATTAGTAGCCTTTGTTGGTTACACTGTTTCTTCATTGAGAAAAGGCGGGCTGTGTGTAGAATTGGCTTGTGGTGTGTTTGTAATCTAGCATGATGACTACGAGAACACAAAAAATACTTGCATTATTATCCGAGGAACAGCTGGAGGAGATAGCCAATAGAAATGAAAGGGAGATGGCCCCTATCACAGGTATGTAGTGCAAATTTATTGCTAAACAGTGCATTATCATTAGGCTGCATTGTTGGTAAGATCGGCACCTGCCGGTATCGACCTCCATCCTGATCGATAGGCGCAACTAGCACCCTCAACTAACTTTCAAACAGTTCGTTTTATGATCTGTTCACGGCACAACGCATTTAAACAGTTCATGTATTTTGTGTTAAATAAATCAGTTGAGTTACATTTAATCGAGCGTTACATTTCATTGACGCTTTAAAACCTCTAATAGGTTATGGACCCAGAACGATTGGCTCAGATTTAAATTAACTGAAAATTGGAAACAGCGGGATCAAGCGGACACACAAAGAGAAGGACGCGTCGAATCGGCAGATATCTTGCTCTCTCTCGAGAAACTTCTGGACATCGACAAAGCGAGAAGGAACAAACGCCGTCTTCTCGAATATTGTGTGCTTGATCGTGAGTGAACGTGAAAAAGCCAATCGCGAGCGTTTGGACAATAACATGCGATGCGAATTTTGGCTTATTGCAGAGTGTTTTGGACTATAACACGTGACGCAAGAAAACGTGCTTAACGTGCGAGTTGTGTACAAACGCACACGACACGAAATTCCGTAGGCCTATTTGCGAGTGTTCTGGACAATAGCACGCGATGCAAAGTGTATGGCCGGTTGTGAGTGTTACAAACAATAACACGCAGCACAGCAAATTTATTGTGAACAATCGTGAGTGTTCCGGATATTAACACGCGGTACGATTGAAGTGAGACAATGAATTCAAACGGTGTAGTGCGCATCGAGGCCTTAGGGCGCGATAATTACGACACCTGGAAAATGCAAATGCGCGCGCATTCTGATAAAGAATGACGCGTGGGGTTATGTCAACCGCCAGATCATCAAACCCGAGCCGGGTGAGGACAATGCAGCCCAAGTGACCGAGTGGACGACTAGGGATGAAAAGGCCTTGTCAGACCTAAACCTGTCCATCGGACCAAGCCAGCTCAAGTTGGTGAAGAACTGCAGGTCATCAAGCGAGATATGGCAGAAACTTGAGGATACGTTTCAGTCGAAGGGGCCGGCTCGCAAGGCCACGTTGTTGAGTCTAACCTTGCAAAAGAAGACTGAAGGTGGCGACATCCGTGAGCACCTCAACAACTTCTTTGACTGTGTCGACAAGTTGGCTGACATGGACGTAGTTATTAACCCAGACCAACTTACCATCACGATGCCGTACAGTTTGCCGGCAAGTTTTGAAAATTTCAGAATTGCCATCGAGAGCCGGGACGATCTACCGAAGCCTGAGAATCTACGTACGAAGATAATCGAAGAACACGATGCCAGAGTTGCCTCGTCAACACCGATGGAAAATCAAGGTGCCATGTATGTGAATAAGAAAGGTCCTTCAAGGAAACCACAGTCGAAGCCTCAAAACAAAAACCACGGCAGGGTGTCGAGCGTTGACCTTTCTTCAAATTCCCGTATAATTCCCGTATTTCCCGTACGAAAATCCACCAAATTCCCGTATATTTTAGAACCCTCTAAGACTAGAGTTCGCATACCGAATGGCTGAAAAATGAATCTTGAAGCGCGAATCAAGATTTTCTGGCGTAAGTGTAACTGCATTTTTGGAGACACTTCCGCACTTGGTGATGGCGAGATTTAGGCCTAATCCGTAGCGTGAGCAACGCGCGCGCGCGAGTGAACTCTCACACGGATGGGATGAGATGCTACGAACACAAATAAAATACCGTTTACCTGAGAAGACCTGATATAAATGACTGTTTTACTGAGGAGGGTTGAGAGAGTAGAGAATAGGAGTGTCGCATAATAAATATTTACTGGAAGTGACTGAATTGTTTGGTACCGTAACCGTACAGAGCTACCACGAGTTAAAATGGCACCGAAGCTTATGCACAGCGAACTTCCGGCCCGCGAATCTCCATTTGATTTTCATTGGCAGTGAATCGTTCGTTCGTGACTATCTTCTTTATTATTTCGGATTGTGGTTTTGTTTTTAGGCGTTCAACTTATGAAATAAGAACTAGAGGGTTGGCCTTTCATGAATATTCCAAAGACAAGTTTCTCCTAAAAGAGTAATTAGTAAAACTTCGCATCAGAGACGACCATAACAGACAGCTTGCCTACAAAGTGTGCGATTTGCACATTTCAAACGGCAGTGGTTTAACATCTTAGACTACATTACGTTGGTGCAAATTAAATATGTTATATGTGAGCATATTATTATAATTTGCTATCCGGTTGTTATATGAATTAATGTGACCCGTTTAAATGCTAAATTGTGACGGATGCTACGAGTTATAGACTATTTGCCGTGCCAGTAGGCCTAATATTTACTAACAACGCGTCGTTTCTTCTTTAATATTTATTTAATCATTATAACTATAATAGCCTATCTATTAACCCTTATTTAACCAATAATCATTTTATAATTCTATACATATTCCAGGTATTGCAAGAAAGCGATATTTGATAACACATGCGGTTCCACCTTAAAATCCAACCATGCCCAGTTTTCAGTACCTATGGAAAATATTACCGTAAGTTAATAAACCAAACAACTGGCGACATATTTTTTTGTAATGCTCATTTACATCTTCACCCTAGTCTACGTAAAGTACCATACGGTAATCACTGAAAGGTTAGGGGGTTATGACCTGAATTTCACAAACGAACGAACCTCATTTTGCATGAATTATGGAACACGAATCCCAATGGAGGTATGGATTGTCTGCATTTGGAAGTATGTTAGTCAATAATTTAAAACAAGATGCCAGAAAACTAAATACACAAAGCTGCGGCCTACTACGATGTAAAGTTGCTCCGTGAAAAAAAAAAAAAAAAAAAAAAACACCTCGCCAAGATTATACGACGTGCATACAGTTAAATACAATCATCCAATTAGAGAAATACTTTCTTTGTCACGATCTTATAAGCAATCTATATATATAAAGCACAATGTTTGTCTGTCTGTCTGTCTGTTATGTATACAAATCTACACCGTTTCACCGATCTGAACCAAAATTTGTATACTTATCCTTTGGAACCCTGCGGGTAACCGCGTCAACATTAAATTTCGGACAGACCACCCCATGCCCTGCATTTAGGCCCTTTTGCACAAATCTACACCGTTTCACCGATCTGAACCAAAAGTTGTATATTTAACCTTTGGAACCCTGCGAGTAACACTGTCCACTTGAAATTTCGGACAGACCACCCCATTCCCTGCATTTAGGCCCTTTGGTCCAAATCCACACCGTTTCACCGATCTCAACCAAAATTTGTATATTTACCCTTTGGAACCCTGCGAGTACCACTGACCACTTAAAATTTCGGACAGACCACCCCATTCCCTGCATTTAAGCCCTTTGGTCCAAATCTACACCGTTTCACCGATCAGAACCAAAATTCGTATTGTTACCCTTTGGTGCCCTGCGAGTAACACTGTCTGCTTGAAATTGCGGACAGACCACTCCATTCCCTGCATTTAGGCCCTTTGGCCCAAATCTATACCGTTTCACCGATCTCAACCAAAATTTGTATATTTACCCTATGGAACACTACGACTAACACTTTCTTTTTTTCTTTCTTCTTCGGCTTTTCCCAATTAATGGGGTCTGCCGGAGCCAACCAGGCTCATTTTGGTTTTGGCCGGGGATTTAAGGCCGGATGCCCTTCCTGACGCCACGTGATCTTTCAGGTGAAAATTCCACCCCGCTGTCACCGGGATTCGAACCCCGGCCGTCCGGGTGAAAGACGAGCAGCTATGCCACTGCGCCGTCACGCTCCCCAACACTGCGACTAACACTGTCTGCTTGAAATTTCGGACAGACTACGCCATTCCCTGCATTTAGGCCCTTTTTGCACAAATCTACACCGTTTCACCGATCTGAACCAAAATGTGTATACTTACCCTTTGGAACCCTGCGAGTAACACTGTCTGCTTGAAATTGCGGACATACCACTCCATTCCCTGCATTTAGGCCCTTTGGCCCAAATCCACACCGTTCCACCGATCTCAACCAAAATTTGTATATTTACCCTTTGGAACACTGCGACTAACACTCTCTGCTTGAAATTGCGGAGAGGCTACTCCATCTCATGCATTTAGGCCCTTTGGCACAAATCTACACCGTTTCACCGATCTGAACCAAACTTTGTATACTTACCCTTTGGAACCCTGCGAGTAACACTGTCCACTTAAAATTTCGGACAGACCACCCCATTCCCTGCATTTAGGCACTTTGGCACAAATCTACACCGTTTCACCGATCAGAACCAATATTCGTAAACTTACCCTTTGGTACCCAGCGAGTAACACTGTCTGCTTGAAATTGCGGACAGACCACTCCATTCCCTGCATTTGGGCCCTTTGTCCCAAATCCACACCGTTTCACCGATCTCAACCAAAATTTGTATATTTACCCTTTGGAACACTGCGACTTACACTGTCTGCTTGAAATTGCGGCGAGGCCACTCCATCCCTTGCATTTAGGCTGTTTGGCACAAATCTACACCGTTTCACCGATCTGACCCCAATTTTATATACTTACCCGTAGAACCCGACAAGTAACACTGTTCACTTTAAATTTCGGACAGACCACACTATTCCCTGCTTTTTGGCCCTTTGGCAGAAAACTACACCGTTTCACCGATCTCAACCAGATTTTACATAATTACCCTTTGGAACTCGACGAGTAACACTGTCCACTCGAAATTTCGGACAGACCACTCCATTCCACGCATTTAGGCCCTTTGGCACAAATCTACATCGTTCACCGATCGAAAACAAAATGTGTATACTTACCCTTTGGAACCCGATGAGTAACACTGTCCACTTTAAAATTTGGACAGGCCACTCCATTCCCTGCATTTTGGCCCTTGGCACAAAACTACACCGTTTCACCGATCTCAACCAGATTTTACATAATTACCGTTTGGAACTCGACGAGTAACACTGTCCACTCGAAATTTCGGACAGACCACTCCATTTCCCGCATTAAGGCCCTTTGGTACAAATCTACATCGTTCACCGATCGAAAACAAAGTGTGTATACTTACCCTTTGGAACCCGATGCGTAACACTGTCCACTTGAAATTTCTGACATACCACTCCATTCCCTGCATGTAGCTCAGGAATTCCTCGGGGTTGCCAGCTTCCTAACTCACCTGTCATGAGCCCTTGAGGGTGTACCAGAAGTGGTGGGTCTACACACACCCTGCCTCTTTGAGGGCCTTGAGCAGAAGACAGGAGATATTATGAAAAGGAAAAGAAGGCAGACCCCTCGAAGAATGAGGGTATCAGGAAAGATGAGACAAAGCCAATTAAGGCGGGAAATTGAAAGACTCCCTAGCCCTCGGATACCCTAATACAGTCTGGGTCGGAAGAGAACAAGAGTTGACCAAGGGAGGCCGACAGGAAAGAGAACTGAAATGAGCCCGGCACCAGGAAGTAGAAGCGATGCCAGACTCAGCTGGGGTTCCGTGGTCGCCAACCCACGTCCCACAAGTTGTGAGACCCTGGGGGGGGGGGGGTCAGTTGTGAGAATAGCTTGCTGATTCATCGTGAGGTGACTTGAGAGTACTTTCCAGAGCCCGCCGTGTTATCTCCTGCTGTCTATGCTGATGCCAGCACAGGGCCGTTGCGAAACAGTGAGTGATTCCCGGTCAATCTGTATAGGACGGGGAACCCCGAACGTGTGTCATCATATTTCGTCATCATCTGCGATCATCTCAGGTTCGTGCAGCTTGGACCTATATTCTTTATCTTTGCGGAGCAGTACGCTCTTTCACTAGACGCATCCAGTACAGGCCTAAGCCAGAAAATAAGGTTGAGACTTTGGAAGACATCGAAGCTATACACCTGAATTACCTATATCAGTTTTAAAATAACACCATGTTCGTTTAGTAGTCATTTTTTCATTACCTTATTATTATTATCATCATAAGTGCAAATGACCTAGATGTTACGCGCATCATACCAATAATCACCGCCGCATAAAGTCTTTCTCGACTGTGATTTTTAAAATATTTATTTTTGGTTGGTTGGTTCTTAATTTTAGGGGCTGCAACAACGCGGTCATGTAGCCCCGTGTACTTTGGGTGTGTGTAGAATCTGTCTGATAACCGGTGTTAATTGTGATGACTGTATTAGTGTGTGTTATCTGTTTTTTAATTTAAGTACAAACTGCAACTTAGAATTCTTCAAATAGTTCGTACTTTTGCCGCCAAGCGCCACTGTCAACGACTACTAGGCCAAGTTCGGAACATAGCTACTAGACGCCACTGCAGTCGGTTCTTGGCAACGGACGTAGACATCTATGAGCGTTGTTTACCTATCCAATTTAGCTTCACACAGGTGTAATTAGAGGAAGGTTCAATAACATGCCATAAATCTGACATGGGACCGCCGGCTTTACTTCCCCTCCGAAGAAAGGCATACTGACGGATTTTTAACGCTCTTAAAATATCCGACGGCTTCGGCCGGGTTTGAACCCGCTATCTTGGGCATAGAAGCTCAGCATGCTACCAAATACGCCACCGAAGCCGCCATATAGTTATTTTTATTACAGTACATTGTGTACATTATACGTTGAAGTGTCAATTCAATACCGGTAGTAGTTTCCCTTATCATCCTCATCATAAGAACAAATGACCTACAGTAGATGTTACGCCCATTACACCATTAATCACCACACACAATAAGTCTTCCTCGCCTGTGAATTTTGAAATATGTATTTCTATTACGGTAGTTTGTAAGTTTGACGTGTCAATTCAACAGTAGTTTTTATTATCATCCTTATCAAAAGGGCAAATGACCTAGATATTACTCCCTCATTGTCTTTGGGGGCAAATGACTTAGATTTTAAGTCCATTATATTTCTAAGGAGACCTTAAAACCTTATCATCATTCCACCGGGCGAAGCTGGGTACTACTGCTAGTTCAAACATAAACTGATGTAATTTACGGGAAAATGTGCAACATTTAGAGACTACGAGTGTTGTATGTGGCACAACGTTAGCTGACATTTCTCATCATTAATACATAAGGAATGAACACATGCTTTCTCACTGCACACAGCTGAAGATCATATAATTCTTGGTACATTTTACGTTCTCTTAACAACAATAATTTGCTTAGTTACACGCAAGGAAAATTGTAGTACACAGTTCCCATTGCTTCCATTATCTGACTACTAAACCAGAAGCTGGCAATGCATAACCATACGCCGGTGGCCCGTCGTATAGCAAATGAAAGATCGAGAGAAAATGTAAGCTCTATAGGAGCCTGGAACAAGGCGATACAATTTTCTAAGCTACTGAAAATAGTCAAAATACCCTTTGTAATAATGCATAATAATTTTGGGGGTCATGTAGTAATAGATGTTACCCACCCACTATCCCTTTTTATATCACGACTTTTATAGTAAAATTGGAGGTATGTCCGCTATTACACGCGTAAATTATGGGACAAATACAGTATTGCACACCCCGCGCATTCGGTACTGACAGCCTTCCTGTCACTTTGCCCCGCTTTTCCTCTCCGCAACCCACGGTCGCCACATAACAAGACCCTACGTCCAACCGCCACACGGCAAGAATTCTGAGCATGCTTCTCACCGACACCCTGTATTTCGAAGGAAACAACGCGAAGGATATGTCGGGAGCTTGGAACAGCTGAGCTGCGTTGCTAAGTTTTAGTGTTGTAAATCAAGTGATTCGAATAATACACAGCGCTACACTTCAGTCATTATTTCGGTACAATTATACGTAATATAGTATTTTAAAAAACGATCCTGAGTCAACGCCGAGGCCATTTAACAGAGAAATATGATACTTTTAGATGAATAAATAAATGACACACCGAAGCTATGATACCTTTATCATAGGTATTCAATTCAATAAATACGACAAAGAGGGCAAACACTCTACAGCTAATGAATATCAAAAAACTCACCATGCAATGATTATCCTTTAACATGAAACAAGAGTCTGAGTGGAGGTCGCTCACAGCTTACTACAGTAGTTGACAGATAACACCATGCACACTCACTGAATCGCGACTCTCTACGGTTAATATTAGTTTTCGTGATAATACAAAAGTAAAGTTAAGGTAAAGACATATTTAGCACTGAGCACTCAAACAAGCCCTTCTGTAGCGATATTATTGCCGAGGTTTTACAGTATATTGTCGAATTGTAGGCTATTGAATGACAGACGGTATTTTGAACACTACGACGGGAAACAATAGCCTGTGCTCTATTTTCGATTGACGCAAGCGAACTGACACCAAGAAATAAATTATCCTCAGTCACTTGGCAAGGGTTTCTTTGACACCCTCCATCCCTTCACTGTCCCTATCATCATCACCACCATCATTGTCTTCGTCAGAGCTTGATGAATTGCCAAGGTTAATAATCATTTCATCCACCGCGATATCCAGACCGCCTTCAGTATTTCTTTCTGTACATGCTGTACGGGATGTGTCCAGTCCTCGGGTCGAACTTCGGCGAAGTAAAAGTAACGAAATAATGACAATGAACGGAAATCCGACACAGACAGTGGTTAACAAGCGACTGAAAGAATGCCTGCCCATACGAGAAGAATTCTGTCACTTGTGTGGTGTATTTTGTAGCCACATGTCGGTGACGGGTGTTCGATAGTAAAATGTCGAGAGCTGTGAAATATTGTTTGTAGTTTTTGAAATTTCTGCATGTGTGACGCATTTGCATTGAGTGTTTGAACGGACTTTGAAACAATTTGGTATGTGCATCTCCCCTGCGAAAGAAGACCATGGGAAGGCTAGAAACAGTAAAATTCCACACGCGACACGCCGCGGATACTTTTTAATTTAGATTTATTTTATCAAAGTAGATAATAGAAAATAAAATAATGCAAAACGAAATTAAATAAGTCACTTTTACAAATACAAGATTGTTACTAGGAACTTCAGTTATACACAGCACAAAATTAAGTTCTTTTGACAGTACTTTCTTTTCCAATTCCTGGAGATCTTTTGTGGCCTTTCTTTCGACTGCCACCTTAGCCGTCGCTTCGCACCTGTTTTGCTTCCTAGAACACGGCGTAGGAGTTTCGTGCAGTATGGACTCTTGCTCACGGTTATCTTTTCTACTCCACCAGCTGCCATCACAGCGGCCTGAACATTATGCATGAAAATCAGACTTGCTTCTTTGTGATTGACGATCATGCACTCCTTGTTCAGGGAGAAACCTCTGTCTAGAGCTGCATTGTTGTGATACAAAGTCAGTATCATTTTAACGAAGCTTGTGACATCGTTTTTGGCAAGAACTGAGGAAGGTGCTGAAGCCACTAATTCAGCCGTGGCTTTTTTTTCCGTCGAACTGCTTCAAATGCGCAGTGACGGAGGGCAATATCTGAAGTGTGGAGTAGCTGCTCTTGATGCGGTCAGCCATTGCGCCAGAAAGCAAATTCTTCTGATCACAAAGAATTTCCAGGGCAATGACGATCCTAACTTCTTCCAGCCTAGGAGTCCCAGCGATCCCTATAGGGTCTAGGCAGGAAATAGCACGGGTCTCTTTAGAGCAAGAGTTGACCTCTCTTTGTTTTTTTCAGCCATAGGATACAAATGTACAATTCTCGGCAGTTGGTGCGAAATTGCAGCACATCCGCGTCTGGAATTTTCTGAGATCTTGAGCTGTTAGCTTTTTTAAGGGCTGCTCTTGTCGAGAAACCCAGGTCTCCTCTGTGAATAACAATGCGGACTGATTCTTATATGTCCTTGTCAGCAACGAACGCGGCGCGGATAGCCCCGCGCAGAGAGGGTACGGCCGGCGGTCGGCCAGGCAAAGCATGCATTCGACGTTGGCTGGGTTCTCATACCGCTTAGCGCTCTACCGGTG
Organism: Meconema thalassinum; assembly: GCA_946902985.2. Lineage (NCBI taxonomy): Eukaryota > Metazoa > Arthropoda > Insecta > Orthoptera > Tettigoniidae > Meconema > Meconema thalassinum. The sequence continues at coordinate 859,788,945 of OX336389.2, forward strand.
GCGCAAATTGCGGGTGGCACCGCGGTCTGCAGGCGAAATAGAAGACTGAGCGGGAGGACTCTACCGAGCGTTCGGGGGCTAAGAAGTCAGGCATTATGAGACTTTTTAAGATTTCCCGTATCAAGTGCGAATTTCCCGTATAATTCCCGTATTTTTCCCGGGTCACTAAAATTCCCGTATTTCCCGTATCGCTCGACACCCTGCCACGGCTACTCCAGTGTTAAGAGTGACAAGGAGAAATCGTTTCCGTTCAAATGCTCGAAGTGCGGAATCAAGGGACATAAGGCAGTGGACTGCAATGTTAAGGTCGACAAAGTCAGCTGTCGGACGCGTCACTCTTATCAGTTGAGGAACCTGATACGTGCCAGATCGCGACGAGCAGCGTCGAAAACCTGTGGTGTCTCGAGAGTGGGTGCACGTCTCATCTGTGTGGTGATGGGACTGTGTTTACAGAGATGGACAAGGGCGAGACTGGCAAGCTGAAGTTAGCGAGCAGCGCAACCGCAGAGATAAAGGCCCGAGGAACTGCAAAAATTCCAACAAGTGTAGACGGTAAAACTTGCAACGTTACTCTCAATGAGATTTTGCACGTTCCTGAGATCCGCACTAATCTCTTATCAGTCTCGAAGATGACAGACCATGGTTTCTTGGTTGTTTTTGGCAAAGAGAAGGCGGAAGTTTTCGACCAGAATGGACTGACGAGGTTAGTTGCAAAGCGCAAGGACCATCTGTACTATGTACAGGGCACCACACTGGAAAAATGTCGAAACGCAGCGTCAGAAGACAAGCGCGATGAGAATGTGGCGCAGCTGTGGCATCGAAGGATGGGTCACGTCAACTTTCGTGATCTCGATACGGCAGTGAAGAGAGGATCCATTCGAGGTGTGCAACTAAAAGGGAGATGTGGAGATCTAACGTGTGACATTTGCACGAAATGCAAAATGACTCGAATACCTTTCCCGAAAGAGTCAAATCGTGTGACCGGTAAGCTCGATATTATTCACACAGTCGTTTGTGGCCCTGTGGGTGTTGTGTCAAACGGTGGATCCAAGTACATGATCACATTTACGGACTACTCGAGATGGACAGAGGTATGGTTTATGAAGACGAAGTGCGAGGCGTTGCAAATGTTCCGAGAGTACAAGGCTTTCGTCGAGAAGCAGCACGGTCTGAAAATAAAGTGCGTACAGTCCGACAATGGACGTGAATATGTCAACAGGGAATTTGACGAGTTCTTGAAATCTGAGGGGATCGAGCGCCGTCTCACAACACCATATACGCCTGAACAAAATGGTGTGGCCGAGAGGAAAATTCGGACCCTTGAAGAGGCAGCACGATGCTTACTCCTGCAATCTGGCCTACCGATGACATTCTGGGCGGAGGTGATCAACACCGCAAATTATCTGAGGAACCGATGTCCAACCAAAAAGCTAAACGGGAAGACTCCATTTGAGTGCTGGTTCGACAGAACTCCGACTGCATACTATTTCAAGGACTTTGGGAGCAAGGTGTTCTGCCTGGACAAGACCCCAAACAAGGGGAAGTTTAGCCCTCGCTCAAAAGAGGGAATTTTTGTTGGATATTCGGAGCAGTCGAAGGCTTACCGTATCTGGATTCCTGAAACGAAGAAGATCGAGATCACGAGAGAAGTTGTTTTTCGTGAGGAGATGACCGCGCCTAAGAAATCAGTCGATGATCTGTTCCCGCGTGACTCTCCGGACAAAGTACGCATTGAATCAGAGGATCCGATCCATGAACTGGAGTTCGAGCTGGTGTCGAGAGACGAAGTTCTGGCAGTAAACCAACCTGGTGTTGCTGAATGGGAATTCCCCGATGACTTCATAGGCTTTCCTGCCGACGATTACTTTGTAGAACCGGAGATCCAATCCGATGAGCAAGAAGCGGCATCATCTAGGAGAAGAGGCGGACGGCCTCGTTTGATTAGAACTGGAAAATCTGGGCGACCCCGCAAGGACTACGGTGATCGACCAGGGGAAGCGGCTAACGTCGCTGAAATCCCAGTGACCCAGGCTATCTCCGGAGATGAGTCACCTGCGTGGATCGAAGCAATGTCAGAAGAAGCAGTTTCAATGATTCGGAACAATACGTGGAAGCTGGTCGACCGTCCCAAGGGGCAACGAGTGATAGGAAGCAGATTCGTTCTCCGGAATAAGTTTAACCCTGACGGCACTATCAGCAAGCGGAAGGCGCGCGTGGTAGCGAGGGGTTTCACGCAGAGACCAGGAATAGAGTTTCACGACACGTTCGCTCCAGTCGCAAGGCTGAGCACAATAAGGACTGTGGTGGCGTTAGCTGTACAAGATAATCTAAAGATCCGACAGCTAGACTTCAAGACGTCGTACTTGAACGGAGAAGTCTAGGAGCAAATCTTCATGGAGGCCCCGGACCACTTCGAGGACGTTCTTGCCCATACCGTTCAAGACGAGTCGGTTGACGAGACTGTGAGAAAGACCGCAGATGAGATGCTGGAGAAGTTGACCAATCGTGACATGGTTTGCTCACTAAACAAAGCGTTGTACGGACTGCGACAGGCATGACGCGCTTGGTATCACCGTCTTGAGGAAGAGATGAAAAATCTCAAGGCGACTCGCTCGGATGCAGATCCATGCATGTACCACATCGGACCGGTCGAAGATAGGATTTATATAATCATCTATGTCGACGACATGATGATCATGGCTCGAGACGACAAGAAGATCGACGTGGTGAGAGACTTTCTGAATACCAAGTTCGAGATCAAGGACTTGGGGGACGTGCGGTATTGTCTGGGCTGGAGTTCAAGAGGAGCGCCAACCAGATGAAACTCAGCCAGAAAGGATACATAGACGAGGTCCTGGAGAGATTCGGAATGGCAGAGTGCAGGCCTGTCAGCACTCCCATTGATCCGGGTACGAAGCTGCAGAAGGAAGACGTGAACCCTGGCGAACAAGCGGAGAGCGTCCCCTACCGACAGTTGATAGGAGCTCTAATGTACCTGTCAGTGGGAACGAGGCCGGACATATCCCATTCAGTCAGTTCTCTCTCTCAGTTCAACGACTGTCACGGACAGCAGCACTGGAAGGCTGCAAAACGTGTCTTGCGATACCTCGCTAACACACGTGATCTCGGCCTCATGTATTCCAAATCCAGCGGTCCAGTGGTGATGTACGTGGACGCTGACTGGGGAAGCTGCCTGGTGGATCGAAAATCGAACACCGGATACGTGTTCACACTAGGCGGCGCTGCAGTGAGTTGGGAGTCCAGGAAGCAGCCTACTGTGGCCCTGTCGTAGACGGAGGCCGAATACATGGCCTTGACAGAAGCAACCAAGGAAGCTCTACACATGAGGAAACTCCTGAAAGACTTTGGAAAACCGATAGATGTTGTCCCAGTGAAGAACGACAATGTAGGTGCGCAGAAGCTGACGTCGAATGCTATGTTTCATTCACGGACGAAGCACATCGACATCAGGCACCATTTCGTCCGAGATGCCGTGGCCAAAAAGGTGGTTTCGGTGGAGTACACTCCAATGGATGAGATGCCTGCCGACATATTGACAAAAGGATTGTCAAGGCCCAAGCACGAGAAATGTGCTCAAAGCCTTGGCTTGAGACCACATGCACCAGGATGACTCCGGCTGTTGGTCGAGGGGAAGTGTTGGTGAGATCGGCACCTGCCGGTATCGACCTCCATCCTGATCGATAGGCGCAACTAGCGCCCTCAACTAACATTCAAACAGTTCGTTTTATGATCTGTTCACGGCACAACGCATTTAAACAGTTCATGTATTTTGTGTTAAATAAATCAGTTGAGTTACATTTAATCGAGCGTTACATTTCATTGCCGCTTTAAAACCTCTAATATGCATCATGCATTTTATTTACTGCATCACACTGTACGTGTACACTTGTCTGTTCAGATGTAAGTAAATTATTTACATCAACCAGTGTACCAATACAGCTTTCATTAAGTAAATATTTAATTGTAAGTCATCCAATACGGCTCTGAAGTAGAAATGCTAGCAGAGGTGGTAAAGGTGTTCCTGGAAGGACGTGGTTCGATTTATTGTCAGTCGGAATTTAGAAACAAGACTCTCACTTCGTTTTTCTTATATATGTTTTACGCGCTCGATTCTTATTTACCTTCTTCGAAGGATGTGTTTTGGGGTGAGTAAACAGCTTAGAACTGATATTTCAGTCTTCGCCCTTGGTTAAGTGTTGGTCTTATCATTTCCTTCGATTTTCGCTTTCACGTCCCAGAATATTACTCATATTATAAGAACATTATAATTCGTTATATCTTTTGTAAAACCTTAGGGAACTATTATATCATGTTGTTGCAGGAAGGATAAAGTCATATGGGTGGAGAAAATGAGGATACTCTGTCGCCTACAGCAAGTTGCTTTAACGGAGGAAACCAATGGGAACCATTTTTAAGTGATTCTGTTGAACTTACCCCTTTGTTACCTGCTCCTCCATGAACAAATAACATTTTCAGTGTTCAAGACATGGAATATTCTAACACGTTTGAATCAAATTACATTGACAATCCTATTTATTTCCGAAACAGTGATAATGATTCAGCACAAGCGAGTAATGAAACAGATCAACACATCGTAGAGAACTGTCAAACCACTTCTGAAGTGATATTTTGTAATCTCCCAGTCACAGAAACAGTTAACTTTGTTGACAGTGTGGAAGCTGCAAATGAAAATGTCAAAGATTCCATAACTGAATCACCCTCATTAATCACGTCACCCCAAAATGAAGGTAGACCAAGAAAGGGATGAAAATGAAAAGTCCCTGATCAAGAGCAGGGATGACAGAAAAAGAAAATGCCAGGTAAACGAATCATATGTGAGCCAACGTGAGAAGGTTGTCGACGCTAAAGAGTTTCGTGACTTCCATTGCAAGGATAAACGTCATGAAAAAGTAAGCATAGAGGATAGAAGAAAGGAATTCGACAATCTTTGAAGTTTATAATCTTATGAAGCAAAAGTTTTGTTCATTTCTAGCAAAGTATCCATAGTCGAGGTAAATAGAAAGAGAGTCAAGGCAGCAAGCAGAAGAACCTGTACTAGAATTTACACATTGGCGGGTGTGCGAATGTGCAAACAAACTTTCGCCTAAGCTCTTAGAATATCTGGGGACAGGATCGACGGATATCTGAAGAGAAAAAAAAACACAAGAAATTTCCAAGTTATTAAGGATGGTAGGGAGAAATCTAACGCTGTAAATAGATTACACGAAAGTAAGGTGGCTGAAGTAATCAACCACATAAACCAACTCCCTAGGTATAAGTCACACTATTGCAGAGCACAGACAAGTAGTGACTTTCTCCCATCACATGTCACCATTCCGGTCATGTACAGTCTATACAAAAGTGAATATTTGGAGCCTGTGTCACATTCCTCCTATAAGAAAATATTTTATTCTAAATTCAATCTGAGGCGCAAAGCATGGAAGAAAGACACCTGTAATGTTTGCGATTCTCTGAATGCTCAACTGAAAGATCATGAGGATTCGCTTCATCTAAGGCAACAGCTGGGGATCCACCAAGAAATGGCAGAAATGGTGCGTTCAGAAATGAAGAATGATATGAAGCGTGCTGCTGAGGACAGAGGTTCAGCGGTCGTGACAGTTGACCTGCAGTGAACTCTACCTTTGCCAAGAATCTCCACTAATATTGTATTCTACAAACACTTATTGTGGCTGTACAACTCTGGAGTTCAGGATGGGAGTTCAAATAAAGGCTACTGCTATGTCTGGGTAGAAGGGCAAGCTGGTCGTGGAGCACAAGAAGTAGGGTCTTGTCTTCAACAACATCTCATGGAAAATGTATACAAGGGAAAGAAACATTTAATATTGTGGTCTGATTCTTGTGGGAGTCAGAACCAGAACATAAAGCTTGTTCTTATGATGAAGAGTATCCTGGCTTCACATCCAACATTAGAAACCATTAGGATGAAATTTCTAATACCTGGGCACAGTTTCTTGCCCAACGATGATGACTTCAGAGATATAGAGTGCTCCTTAAAGAATCAGCAGCGATTGTACACCCTGGATGATTACGTATAAGTAATGAAGAATTGCCGTAAGAAAAATAAAATGATAGTTAAGAAGTTGGATCTGCTAGTTTAGAAAATAAGATAAACAGAAAGAAGGACGTTGAGGGTAAGACTGTGAGTTGGCTCCAAACCAGGGAAATTGAGATTGAAAAGAGAAAACCATATTCTTTCATTATGAAAAATTCTTTCAACAGCGAGGGTCAAGAAATTGGTTTGAAAAGAAGAAGCACTTCACGTCTGAATGATCACAATGTATTCCAGGATGGTAAATATGGAACTCCTGTGGCCTAATGGGAAGCCAATATCAGAACCCAAACTGCAAGACTTGAAGAGTATCATGTATTTCATTCCAAGTGACTGTAAAGGTTTCTATGAAAGCCTATATTCAAAAGGTGGAACTTATGATGATATATATGGATTCGATGAAAACCTATATTTTACACTGCAAAGTGAAAATGTGTGACAAATGAAAATACTGTCTCATGTGATTGCAATGTGTGCGAGATTAAGTTTTCCTGTAACTAAGAGTAGATTGTATTGAATTCAAAATCTGAATGTTAACACTTTCCCCTATTGATAGTCGTATTAATGTACCGTACTGATATTTCTGTGAAATTCTTATGTATGGTAATAGGTATTGAAAACCAAATGTTGTGTTACCGGTTCTTGGTTATTGACAACAAAATCTCGCAATGTAGCGATAACTGAATGATCCGTAGCACTGAGCATTAATACGTTAACCACCATAGTTTGGTGCTTAGCCGCTTGATGCGTATCTGCGGTCCACAAACTGCAAATACGGCTAAGTTAAATTTGAGATAAACAAAGAAAATATTGCACCAAGTGAGTTTTTGTGTGAATAATCACATTACGTGCAATACACTACGTAACTGTGAGAAATATTGATATCTGGACTAAAATGCATCTTCTAAGATGGTTTTAAGTATAAAAATCTCTGAACGCGTTATGCTCACAACTAAGAATTGGAACTTAAGCCACATTATGCATAACCCCGTCCAATTATCTACGCATCTGAACGTATAAAACTTTGAAGTTTTTATAGTCTTCGGATTTATAGTCCACCATAGCAGGAACAGACATAAGTGAAACTGCAAAATTAAATTATCGAGGAAAGCGATAGCCACGAATGTGATATGCTTCTAAATCACAGCAATATGACTGTAAACTACAAGACTTCGATATCCACTATTCTCCAGCACTTTACAAATTACACATCTGGTAACATGTGCTTCACGATGGGAGAATAAGTTAAAGTGGATTGGTGAACAAGAGAATGGACGAGGCAGATGAAGAAACCTCAAGCCAATCCTGGTAACCACCAGAGGGGATCAGTTGCCCACCTCTTTTGAAAGAAGACCATGGACCGCAGGAACCGGAAATCACTCTAGAGGAACCAGGAATCATCCAGAAGGATGGAACGTGAGGTGGACACCATGCTGAACCAGCCAGCAGGTGTTCCATGGATAAAGCAACGTGGGAGAATGGTATTACATCATGGTTTACCGAGAAACCATAAGCCATGGACGCCCCCTGTCGAAGCTGATGTATTGAAGGTCTGACAAAACATGCATTAAGTAGTTTTCATATTTATTTGGGAACAGTTTACGTAGAAATCAGAGTAGTTATACCCTGTTATATTGTTTGATATGTGTTAGCACTGTGTAACACTACACGCATATCACTACGAATAAATTATTTATTTCGCCATATGAGGTATTTCTTTCGCTACGAGTGTTGGCAGGAAGTTGCATGTTGATCAACATGATCGCATTCACATATTCGCGCAGGCTTATATCTGAGGCCTAGTTCTGATAGTTATGATGAGCTAATTGTTTATTTAAGTCATGGAGACTGCATTATTTATGCCAATTAATAATAAATTCATTTGTTTGAATGACCGATTGTCGTTATTGTGGTTTGTCAAAACAGACAGCGTATTTCACATTTTTCAGCATGAGTTGAACAATTGAGTGCAATTGTTTATAACAGATTCAAATGTTAATTAAATAATTACTGTTGTTAACCAGTAAAATAGTTAGATTGTAGAGGAGGAAATTGTTGCTAGGATGGAGAAGGAAGAATGGACACTGATAATAAAAACAATAATCAGAAATTGTTAATGAAGTTAGGGATTGTTGAAGCTCTTTATGGTTGATATTCCTTGAAGATAATTAGTGATGATGTTATATTATGGACAGAGTGGAATAGTCTCTGGGCCCTGAATTTGTGATGATGTTGTATAAAGGGAAGAGTGGAATAACCTCTAGTCCCCTGAATTGATGAATTTGGGTGATGGCAGTTGTAGTATTTTTCTTTCTAAGAATATAATGGATGTTATTTCGCAAATGTGTGCGAGGATTAACCATTGAGCATGGATAACGAGTAATATTAATGATGATAATAATAATTTGTCACTGTGATCCGTAAGCACAATACCGTCCTAACGATGTTAATTAAATGTCTTTAACAATGAATTTAAAGAGGAAAAAGGAGGAGCCGAAGTTATGATTTTCACAATTCATATTATGAATTTAAGTAATAGCTTGATCGCTTATGTATGAAACAAATAATGACAGTTATTTACGACAGACAGGATTATGCCCGATAGAGATACGGGAAAATCGCAATTGCGATAAATGCGAATTTTACTTTTTTCTCGTTATTTTTTCAACTACCTGGTAACTAATATGACTATGTATACCCAAAATTTGCGAAACTGAATGTGCGATAACTAAGGGTTCTTGCGAATTATTCCCATAAATGCGAAAAGTGCCGAATTTACCGTTTAATGTCGAATATTATGTTTTATTACATTTTCGCGATGCAACTTTGAAATTTGCGAGTTCTCGGCAATGAAAACATAGGCTAAATAATCGATATTTACAAGCAATAATCGATATGTACGAACATCGATTATTGTCGTGAAAACAATCGATTACGGTAAAATATCAATTTGAAAATTGCTGCTGTTATTGCTGCATAATATCCACTGTTTATCGCCAGTAAAACGATGTTTTTGGAGAAATTATTTCGTAGTTTCATTTGGTTGTGCTAATAAAAGGAATATTCCAATTGTTTGTGCCGATTCTTTTAAAAAATTAGAGCAATAAGGTTATGCTTATATAGATCATATTGCGCCGGCCCTCATTTCTTATCATCATCATCATCATTTGCCCTTATCCAGCTCCTGCCGGGTCGGGGTATTTATGGCACTTCTCCACTTTCCTCTTTCCTTCCACAATTCTTCTTCCACGATCTTGTTCCAGTCCAGATTTCTTTTTCTCACGCTGTTCTTCACTGAATCGATCCACCTTGTTCTAGGTCTTCCCCTTGCTCTCTTACCCTTGCACTTGGCCTCCAGCATCTGTCTTGGTATTCTATTTTCCTCCATCCTCTTTACATGTCCAAACCACCTTAGTTTATTCTTCTCAATTCTCTCATTTAGTTTTCCCATCCCAACTTCCTTCCTAACATCTTCATTCCTCACTCTGTCTTTCCTTGTCTTACCTATCATACTTCTTAGGAATTTCATTTCACTGGCTTGGATTCTACTCTCTTGCCTGCTCGTCAGGGTCCAAGTCTCAGCTGCATAAGTTAATATGGGTACATAGTACATTTTATACATTACCTCCTTGCTTTTCCTTGGTACTTCCTTATCCCAAACAAGTTTTCTTACACTTTGATAGAATGCATTGCTCTGCTGTACCCTCCTGTCAATCTCCATGTCCAACCTACCAGTTTGCATCAATTCACTTCCTAGGTATTTGAACGTGTCCACAATTTCCAAACTCTGACTTCCAATTTTCACAGTGCCCTTTCCTTTTCTTTCCCCTCTTGTCATCACCATGGTCTTGCTTTTCTCTATACTGATTTTCAGGCCATACTTCTGAATATTTTCGTTCAGTGCATCTAGTTGTTTTTGCACTTCTTCGGTGTTCCTTCCCCAGACCACAATATCGTCTGCAAATAATAGTAACTTCATTTCTTTATGTCCATATGCTTCCTTTGTTTCCTTTACAATTTCATCCATTACCATTATGAATAAAAGAGGTGACAGCACACTCCCCTGTCTTAGTCCAGTCTTGTTCCTAAACCAATCTGTCTTTCCAACTGGGGTCAGTACCCTGCTAACACAGTTGTTGTACATTGCTTGCACCATTTCCAACATTTCTCTTCCCAGTCTCTTCTTAACCATGGTTTCCCATACCTTCTCTCTGGGGACACTATCATATGCCTTTTCTAGATCTATGAAAGTCATGATCAAATCCTCTCCATATTCCCAGTTCTTTTCCATCACCTGCCTCAAGCTAAAGATTGGGTCCACTGTGGATCTTCCACTCCTGAAGCCATACTGTTCCTCTTGCAACTCTCCTTCCACCTTTCTTCTCATTCTTCTTTCTAATATCCTTTCCAGTATTTTTACTATCTGTGATATGAGGGTGATCCCTCTATAGTTATCACACACTTTCTTGTCCCCTTTCTTAAACACTGGTATTATTAGCCCTTTCTCCCAGTCTTCTGGTACACATTTCCGTTTCCACACACACTTTAGCAGTCGATACAGCCATTGCATACCAACAGGTCCAGCAGCCTTTATCATTTCTACACTGATTTCATCCACCCCTGTTGCTTTTCCCATCTTCATTTTCTGTACTGCTAATTCCACCTCCAGCATTGTTATATCATCTTCTGTTATAGAGTCGTCAGGTTGTGTCACTTCCATCTCACCAGTACAATTGCTCACATTCAATAGTTTATCGAAATACTCCTTCCATCGTCCCTTTATCTCTTCTGGGTGTGTTAACAACTCTCCATCTTCCTTTTTCACCAGCTTCATTTCTTGTATTTGACCATTATAATTAAAACTGTAAAGTACGTATCGTGATATGAATAGACAATGTTTTTTAGGCGTTCTCTTTGCTTTGGGGAATGTTGTATAATATGATGAAAGTATTCTCTACCATGTGTGAGTTATAGGTTATGTTACTTGTCGTCCGGCGATTTCTCCGTGAATTCGGATACTGTTTTACAGATTGTCAGTCAAGAGTTGCAAAAAGGTATATCAGTAATTGCGTGTTTGCATATTCTGTTTAACTTAAGAAAACCTTTGAGACTGATAATATGTGATCATTTAAATCTTTGGAGTAGATATGAAAGGTGCATAATAAAGTTCACAGGATTGTCAGCATTTGTCTATACAAGTTGCAGTGGCAGCAGTGTTAAGTCTCCTGTTGTGTGTGTGGTTAATATTTTTACTAAGGGAGTGTTAGAAGTATTAAAATCCTAATATCAGTATTACAGAAATGTAGAAACTTGACATCATACATTTTTCAGAAATGTGAGATCTCTGAAAATAAAGGCATCAGCCTGGGTAATTGGCAAGATTGAGTTCAAGTGCTTTCGGTTGGTTGTATGACGTGAAACGAGGGTACCTGAGCTATGCTCAAAAGATCCCAAGGTCATGTTCTCATTATGCAATCAACAATATCAGATGTTGTGCAGCAACTCAAATATTGAGGGCCGGCAGAGAGTTGTATTAGTTCACTGGTACCAAGGTGCCAATTGTTAGAATAAAGCGAGCTGTGGTCAGGCGACAATGCTTGTCTTATGAAGTTTACTGTGTGGCAGGTGGAATGACGACAATACCGGGCTCTCCTGGACTCGGTGGTCGAATTGGTTCCAATTCTGTGGATGTCTATGAAATCCTTTTGTGTGGTTTTCCTACTAACTCCTTGCCAAGTTCCATTCATTTCTTTTAATAACTTATCTTATGAGGTTGGATTCAAGAAGTGCCATTTGACCAATAAACCACCGGCAAATAGAAATTCAATGCCCCTCATCCATGGCCCTCATTGAAAAGGAAATAATGAGGGAGTAAACGTACATTTTATTATTTAGTTAATTATCCATTGTATGCTATTTACCTAAAGTTAAGTAAAAGTATGATTCACATTATTATATTAAATGCTTATGTCGTTTATCAGAAACGCCCATATTTCCAATCCTGCACATGTTTGAATTAGTTTACCTGCATATTATTTTGAAAGTTTTATTGTACCTGGTGACAAACTTTTAAATGCTACAAAATTCTAATTTTTAAATTTCAAAATGCTCTAAAATGCTATTTTTCAAAATTAAAGTGCTACAAAATCAATTTGAAAATGCTATTTTCTCGTATCTTTACCGATAGTGATAGCCATCGAACTAGCGCAAGGAATCTTTATGCTACCTGTGATGCTCTTATATGCCCTATTTTACTTGAGCAGGAGTACGGTAGTAGGAGGAATGTTTTCGTCATATATGAGACTACTGATAAATAAAACATGTCAAACATGTCTAGCTGAGACATAGTTGTTGCCAACCACAGTTAATGAAATATATCAGAAAAAAAATGTAAATAACAATAATAATTGTTCATCATCATCATCATCATCATCATCATTTCCCCTTATCCAGCTCCTGCTGGGTCGGGGTATTTATGGTACTTCTCCACTTTCCTCTTTCCTTCCACCATTCTTCTTCCACGATCTTGTCCCAGTCCAGATTTCTTTTTCTTACGCTGTTCTTCACTGAATCAATCCACCTTGTTCTAGGTCTTCCTCTTGCTCTCTTACCCTTGCACTTCGCCTCCAGCATCTGTCTTGGTATTCTATTTTCCTCCATCCTCTTTACATGTCCAAACCACCTTAGTTTATTCTTCTCAATTCTTTCATTTAGTTTTCCCATCCCAACTTCCTTCCTAACATCTTCATTCCTCACTCTTTCTTTCCTTGTCTTTCCTATCATACTTCTTAGGAATTTCATTTCACTGGCTTGGATTCTACTCTCTTGCCTGCTTGTCAGGGTCCAAGTCTCAGCTGCATAAGTTAATATGGGAACATAGTACACTTTGTTATTGTAGCTAATTATGGATTTATATTTGAGCGCATATTATATCATTTTTCTAGCGCACTTTGCGAAGCGCAGACATAAATTGCATTTTGAGTGACCAGTGTGAGGAGACTCCACATGGTTTATTGGATCACGTTTGATTCTAGTCTGAAATGTCAAGTTGTTTTGAATAGTGACTTGTCCACATTCAACATGACCTGGGTCATTTTCAAGACTACCCCACAATTTAATAACTTCATCATTTATCTAGGATAGGACGCTTTGTAGGATTAGCATATAGGATGTTTTCTCTCCACAGGAGCGTGTTTTAATTACATTTATATTTACCCTACAAGTCATAGGAGGGTTATTTTGTTTTTTGCTACAGTTCTTAGAAAATAAATGACTGCTACATTTTATCTAACAAACTTTTGGATATGTCTGTTTTAATTTCCTTTTTCCCTTGCCTCGCGTGGAAATTGAGGACAATGTTGCATTATCTCGATTGCCCAGGATGACCCAGAGATCCATATCATGCTCCCATTGTTCTCAAATTTCACATATGTGTGTGGTGACCCATCGGTGCCAAGTGGCTTGCCATCACGTACTGGTGGTGAACGGGCACAATACAATACCAGCAAAACATTGTAATTGTGATGATTCTGTGAAAATATGGCATTTCTTTAGAAGCCAAAACTGATCAATGTAAAAATACAGCAAGTATTTTCACTGATTTTGATCCGAATTAAGTGTCTTAGCGATTTGTTATGCTGCACGATTGCACATGGTGAAAATACATCATACTATGTTTATCACTACATTAAAAACAACTTACAGGATGGTAGTGTTTCAAGAAAGAGTGCATTCGTTCCACTTCTTCACTAGTCAAAGCCTTAATGATGAACAGTTTATCACAGGATTGGTAGAACTTGGCTCCACTCTTTCCCGGAGAGTCGATCAAGACGGGTTGTGATCTACAAGAAAAACAAATAGTTACCATTAATCTCACATCATACAGCAGATAGAATGTTCATACATCCTGACAACAACCAAGACAAATTTAACAAGATTACCAATAAGAAAGATAAGCTCTCATCAACTTTGGTTTTATAAATCCAATGAGCTGAAAATGCTATATGCACTTCGTACACAAACCTAAGACCACCTGGTAGCTAGAGTTACCCCATGTCAGAGACGTCAGGCAAAAAACAGTGCAGAACAAGCTTTAAGCTCATGCTATAGTCAGTCATTCATTGAAATACCATAGTGATGTGGTAGAAATGTATATATTGAACCCGTTCATCAGATCATGAAGTCGCTGAAATATTGATCGCAGCTGTGGAACAACTGACCATCTTCCATCGCTCACAGAGATAACAGAGACACAATACTACGGAGCAATTGCATGGAGAAACCGTACTGTAAGTCATGGAGAAGAATCAGGAGGCAGTGGATTTCTGTCAAAGAAGCCTTGTGAATAAATCCAAAATTTACAAAACACTTATAAAATCAATCAAAATTTCAAGGAATGTTTTCCAGGTCATTTAGAATTCATCACCACTAAGTTCAGAAAATTCTAGGAAATTCCAACATGAGTTGACATGACTAGCTAAGTTATTTATTTATTTATTTATTTGTGTTGTGAACATTACAGAAAGCCCCAATTACAATGCTCACTACTAAAATAAGATAATATACAGCAACATACGAATAGAATAATAATAAAAAAGATACGAGCCTTACAGTAGTCGCATATGATGTGTAACATCTGACATGTTATCCTACACGTATACTACACAGCTGGGACATTCTTAATATGTTAATTTACGCTCCGTTTTCATACTGGTACTATGATGAATGTATAGATTGAATTGGAGATATGCTACTGTTACACTTGTGGCGCAGCGGTCAAGCTGTTAGTCTCTCACCTAGGTAGAACGCGTTCGATTCCCAGTCAATACAGGTGAGATTTTCGAATTGAAATGCCATGCCCTGTGGTTCGCATTCCACGTAAAAGGGAGGTACCGTAGATTATGATCGTGAGATGTTATCCTTTGCCACTGTGCTCGTCAAACCAGTGCCTGCTAAATGCACTGCCTACTGTATTATCATAACATTCTCGCGCTACAGAGCACACACTGCCTAGTTTCCAATACACACAATTCGTCGTAAAAATGAAAGTCGGTGAAACATTTGCCACTGTGCTCGTCAAACCAGTGCCTGCTAAATGCACTGCCAACTGTATTATCATAACATTCTCGCGCTACAGAGCACACACTGCCTTGTTTCCAATACACACAATTCGTCGTAAACAATCAAAACATATCTTACTACAATCATGAAATGACCTAGTCTAACACAAAACCACAAGCTTCCTTCCTTCCTTTTACATGAATAATTCATAATAACAAAGTGACACACAACGTCAACTCTACTCTGAAATACTGTGTGCACACTCCTCAGTAACTATAACATTCATTATTCTCAAGGCTCTCCTACAATTCATCATAAACAATCAAAATATGGCTTCCTACAATCATGAAATGACCTAGTCTCACAATTGATGAAAATACAGCTTTTATTCCACGCATATAACAACATTCTGGTATGCATTTAATTTTTGATTACTCACCCACAGTTTGGCAATAATGCCGCTTACTTAAATGTCATTTGTCGTCTTTATTTTATCATATACTCAACAACATTAGTCTCAAGTTTTCACTTCCTACCCCATGTGATATTCAACCCTGAACGTGAAGCTTCATAAACTGCTCAATGACAAATGAAAGTCGGTGAAACATTTGCCACTGTGCTCGTCAAACCAGTGCCTGCTAAATGCACTGCCTACTGTATTATAACATTCTCGCGCTACAGAGCACACACTGCCTTGTTTCCAATACACACATTTTCAATTGTACAAAAATCACGCTGCCTTTGCAGGGTACCACTGCCAGCTAGTACACTTCCGTTTGATCGATCTAGGGGGCAGTGCATACTTCCGTTGTCTACGACTGCCAGCTAGTACACTTCCGTTTGATCGATCGAGCGGGCAGTGCATACTTCCGTTGTCTACCACTGCCAGCTAGTACACTTCCATTTGCTTCGATCGAGCGGGCAGTGCATACTTCCGTTGTCTACCACTGCCAGCTAGTACAATATTTAAACACAAATAGTTTGATCGATTAAGCGGGCAGTGCATACTTCCGTTGTCTACCACTGCCAGCTAGTACACTTCCGTTTGATCGATCGAGCGGGCAATGCATACTTCCGTTTCAACCACCACTGCCACCTCGACCGTTCCGATCCACTTCCGTCCCCAATTTTCGAAATCACTCCCACAAAACTATCCAGTAACTGAGCAGAAAGATGTTACACATCAATAATGTTGTTGTTTTTACGTCCCTTTTAACTACCCTGGTACTTAGCTATGCCGGGGTGCCGCAATTTGCCCCGAAGGGGATCTTTAACGTGCCAGTAAATTTACTGACACGGCTCACTCGCATTTGCACACCCTCAAATGCCAGCTGACTGTGCCACGATACGAACCTGCAACCTTGGGCCCAGCAAGCGAGAATGTTGCCGCTAAGCCACACAGCCAGTTCATACAAATAGAGATACAAGAGATACGTAAAAACAAAGATATACCGTAAATAGAGATACACAAGAAAATAAGAAGAAAAGAAGGGTTATGTATGAGAAGGATATAATGGGCTGAATTTATATACAGTATAATATATTACAAGACATCTTGCAGTTTATCACAGGACGCTGCAAACTGGTTTCCTGACGTCCTGAAAATATCTAAATCAAGGAGATGAACTTTATTGTACTGAGATAAAATTCTAATATACATGACGGAAGTAGGAACCGAACGTGGACAACTTGTCAATTGCAGTTCGAGGCAAGCACACGCTGAAAATCTAGTGTCAGCGAGATACATAAAAATCACTTAAGTACCTTGAAATATTGTGAAATAGTACATCATCATTCAGTAATACAGTGAAAAGTGATTTGCGAACGCAGTTTTTGCGGCAGAGCAAAATTTACATTGTGTTTAAATAGTGCACTAAGGCGACACAGTGTAAATTCAGTGCTTTATTCAGAAGTAAGACTCGATTAATAAATTCAGTTAAAAAAATAAAATGATTAAACATCATGAAGGTGAACAGCTTATACGATTCCACATTGGAGATCGCTTGACGATCTAAACTGGTCAGCCATGTGAAATTATTTATTAATCTCTAGTAAATATTTTTCAGGTTTAGGAAAACACCAGTTACAATTGGGTACAATCGTGTTGACCGACTGAAAAGGATTAATTTCGATTATTAAGGCAATAGCCTACTGAAAAATGGCTTCCAACATGAGAATATGGCCATTGTTATGCTCAGAGCCCCCATGGGGCATAATCATTCCCTTTTTCACGCCACAACCCAATAAGACAAAGCAACAGCAACAATCACACTAGACTGGGGACCTCATCATCTGCTTTAACTCGAATCGGAGTATAAATCTTCTTCCTTCAGTCCAGTTTGTGGATGTGTTTATGGTGACTAAAGAGTCCAATCCTGGCATAGAACAAGCGTCCACACAAGTCACATAGTGTTGCTGGAGGAGGACGTGGTTAGGCTGCTCGAAGTTTCCTAGCTTGACGCTTGGCCTCTTCATGTGTGCGTCGATCCCTTTCAAACGTTTTTACAGTATCCGAGATGGTACAGCGCCAAGTTGAGCGGTCTTCAGCCACCATGTCCCAGGTTTGTGAATCAAGACCTGTCAATTTCAGGGTCTGCTTAAATTGGTCCTTGTAGTTAGGACCACCATGAGGTCTGGTGCCATAGCATAACCCACCATATAGCATTTGACGAGGTAATCTCACATCATCCATCCGATGGACATGACCAATCCATCTAAATTGGTGACCTATTATGGATGTTTCTATGCTGTTGATTTGAGCCTTTTCAAGAACAGCAATATTGGTAATGCAGTCTTCCCATTTAATCCTCAGGATTGATCGAAGTTTTTGTAGGTGGAAGCGCTCAAGCTTCCTAAGATCACGTCGGTAAAGGGTCCACGTTTCACAGCCATACAACAATGTAGAAATGACTACTGCTTTGTACTCATGGACAGAACTTTATTCATGAAGCCCGGTGCGCTAATCGCCCATATGCTGCATGGGCTGCGCCAATTCTCTTATCCACATCCTGCTCACAGGTACAGCTCACAGAAATGGTACTGCCCAGGTACGAGAAGTGGTCTACCTGCTCTAATGGCAAATTTGAGATGGAGATATTGAACTGAGGAAGAGGTGTGCCTGGTGAAGGTTGTGCCAAGACTTTAGTCTTATTGACATTTATGGTAAGACCAATGCGATCACATGCACTTTTGTAACAATTAACTGACTCTTGCAGCTCATCTGGTGTGAGAGTTGGTGCCGCAGCATCATCTGCATACAACATTAGTAACATTAGTAACCTGAGTTTTCCTCAAGGAGCGGAGACAAGTTAGGTTGAAAAGCCCTCCATCAAAACGATACTTGACCTCCACACCTGGGATGTTTGTGGGTGAATCATAAAGCATTGCATCCAAGTACAGCGCGAGAAGCGTTGGAGCCAGTACACATCCTTGTTTCAGTCCATGGGTAATAGGAAATTCACCAGACATCTTATTCTGATGGCAAACCTGACCTGTCATGCCATCATGGAGAGCCTTGATTAGATCTACAAAACGCCGAGGTCAACCAAACCGCCTCAGTACCGCCCACATGGCTGGTCTTGGAACCGAATCAAATGCCTTTTCCAAGTCATAAAAGACTAAGAAGAGTGGATTCTGTTGTTCTCTACATTTTTCTTGTAGCTGTCTCACACAGAAAATCAAGTCAATTGTGCTTCTGGAAGCTCTAAATCCGCATTGTGACTCTGGGAGGATTTTCTCAGAGATAAACTTGAGGCGGTTAAGTAGAATTCTTGCAAGAATCTTCCACACAATTGATAGCAGTGATATACCACAGTAGTTGCCACAAACACTGCGATCACCCTTCTTAAAGATAGTGATGATAGTAGCATTCTTTAGGTCTCCAGGTACCTTTCTTGATTCCCATATTCTGAGGATAAGGGTGAAAATCCTTGTTTTGAGGGAATGACCTCCGGCTTGAATTAGTTCCAGAGGGATGTTATTTGGGCCAGGTGCCTTTCTGGGTTTCAATTGGGTGAGAGCTGCAGTGAATTCATGATAAGTAGGAGGTACTGCCAACCACAGTTGTTCAGGTTGTTGCGGCACATCAGAAAGGAAGTCTTCAGCAGCTGCTGATGGACGATTTAGGAGGTTGGAGAAGTGCTCCTTCCAGCGTTCCAAGATTTCTTGACTGTCAGTCAAGGTAGTAGAATTATCAGCGCTTTTCAGTGTACCTGGTGAGGAGCCAGATGGTCCATATATTTCCTTGAGTACTGCATAGAAGTTCCTCAAGTCTCGAGCATCTGATAGTCTCTGCAGTTCCTGAGCCTTCTGCTGCCACCAAGTATTTTTAATCTGCCTTATCTGCATCTGACATTTACCCTTGAGTTCCAGTAGTTTATCTCTCTTTGTGTTGGAAGTTGGGTCTTGAAGATGGGCAAGATAGGTATTCCTTTTGGCATTGATGAGAGACAGAATTTCTTCATTGTTGTCATCAAACCAGTCTTGTCTTTTCCGCACTATAAAACCAATGGTTTCCTCAGCTGACTGTGTGATAATCTTCTGTAGTGTGGCCCATTCTTGCTGAATGTCATTCTGATAACTGGGTGACGATCCTGTTTCCAAAATGTTTATAGATGGATTCATCCTGAAGTTTGGATGTATTAAACTTCTTTCTTGGCAAATTTTTGATGTTCCTAGGTGGTTTACGTCTGATGGATATCCTGAGCTTACATATAAGAAGTTTATGATTTGTCCAACAATCATCTATATTCCTTGCTGTTCTGGTAATAAGAGTGTCCTTCCTATCACATTGCCGGGTAATGATATAATCAAGAATGTGCCAATGTTTGGAACGATGATGCATCCACGTGGTTTTGAAGCGGTTAGGTAGCCGGAACTGCGTGTTGGTAATGAAAAGTTCGTGTTCTGCACAAAGACCAAGAAGCAACAGTCCATTGGGATTACATTTTCCAAGTCCCTGTTTGCCCATCACATTATTCCATAGCCTGTGATCTTTCCCAACTCTGGCATTGAAATCACCGAGGAGCAAGAGTTTATCTGCAGATGGTACCTTGGAGATGATTTTACTTAGTTTATCATAGAATTGAGCCTTTACTTCATCAGAATCTAAGGTAGGAGCATAGGCAGAGATGAGTGTCATAAAGGAACCTCCTGAGAGTGGTATGCGGAGAGTCATGAGCCTTTCGCTGATTGCAATGGGCGTAAGTTGGTGATAATTTACCAGTTTGGTCTTCACAGCGAAGCCCACACCATGAATACGACATTCACCCTCCTCTTTTCCTTTCCAGAAGATGGTATATCCTGTTCCAGATTCAGTAATCTTGCCTTCAGAAGACAGCCTAGTTTCACTGAGAGCAGCAATGTCAACGTTGAGTCTTGATAACTCATGGGTTACAAGAGCTGACCTTCTCTCAGGTCTAACGTTATTGTCTATATCAAGCAAAGTTCTGATGTTCCATGATCCAATAATCAATTTGTGATTCTTTACCGTTCTTGAGATTCGACCGCATGAGGGGTGGCCTGCTGAGTGCGGTTGCCGAGCCGGACCAAGATTGTGACTTCCGATGTTCAGCCCACCTTTTCTAGGGCCTTCCCCATGTGAGGTGGGCAGCGGTGATCCTAAATAGGCCTGCCCAAACACAGATGCAGGACTGAATTCCCGAGTAGTCACAGAGTCTCCGGAAGACGACCATCACACATCTGCTGCCAACGTGCAAGTCCGAACTAGGGGCTTCCAGTTACACCCATAACCTGCTCCCACTATCCATATCCCATCGCCGTTGGACTTTGAAAGTAAGTGACGTTTGGAAGAAGTGCCACTGGCGTGAATTTGTTTAGGGTGGATCTCGGCTTGCCAGGATGAGACCCACACACTGGCGACCTACTCACACATGAAGCAACATTTCGACTTAAAACAAACAGCCAACCATCAAAGTGATCTAGAGCACATACACACTTACGAATGCTGACTCAGGTTGCAACACTACCAGGATTACTATAAATAATCCCGCCAGCAAGAAGGGGGATCTCTCTTGTGTGGTGAAGCTCTGTCCATCACACCACCCGTCGTTGCCTCTGCAATCTACAAGCTGGTGAGTGTCGCTCTAAGGTTAATCCTTCAGACTCATCCTTCCAACTCCAAACCTACACTACTTTGTAATTCATTCCATTTCGTCTCTGTTCTACTGTAAAGTTCTTCATCCCCCCATCCTTGTGGAATAAACCCCCATTATACACCAGACTAATCCCTTGCGTTTTCACACTCCCGCATCTAACTCCCGGTTCCCCGCGAGCAGTCGTCCTCCCGTATACATTAGCTGTCTTGCCGACCTGCCTGTCTGCAAACCGGTGCGTCAGCATTACTGTGCTCACTCACCACGACAAGGCCACCAGGCGACCTTCAGGGCCCACACTCCGCTATCACAATACAAATTACACTCACGTGTTGTCCTCCAGACAGCCCACTACTCCTTACACTAAATACCGCCCTAACCCAAGCTACTCCCCCAAGGGCAATACACTACAGTATTATCTTTTGAACATTTAAATAGACACTTTCATTGCAATCTTTGATCATGCATATGGAAACAGCTGACAGCTCCTATGCTCTGGCGAGTTCTGTATCAGTTCTAGATGCAGTAAACTGGATTGGGTTGGTTGTAAAGGAAATTATGGTATAATGATGAAGTGTTACATCAAAGCAATGTTTGAAGAGAATGAAGATAGTGTTGCTGTTGATTCATAGGCTTAAGACATTGTAGTCGTCAGCACATGCACTAGGGTGTGTGTGGAATGTGTCTACATATCTGATGTTCATAGAAGTGTAAGCATTTGTAATTCAGGCATGGATTGGGGAATTTTATTTGAACACCAGTCAATATAGAACTATGAACATGTGATTGGATAGTCACAACTTTTATTATTGCATGATATTTTTATAATATGGAAGAATGAATAGAGTAACATATTTCAAGGACGAAAAGGTGTCAATCAAAGGAAACATCACAATTTAATGAGTATTTTATGACATTTAACTTGATCCAACAACTATTTTTTTTGCGAGTATTGGTTTGTAGTCTGATGAACGGGCTCTTAAGTCCCAAAACATTTCACTAGTGTATTGAATGTTTAAGACCTATTTTTGAAACGGGGCTGGCTTCCTAACTATATTTTTGGATTTATAGAAATGACAAAGAAACAGCTGAGTACCACGGACTGCTTTTGCTCTGTTGTAAGATGCCCACTGCCTGATCAAAATCAATGTTATGTATCATGTACTTGTACATATCGTAAAACACTCAGTCTAGAGATTGAAGTTGATGTGTAATGTTAGCAGGTCTTATCTTAATGGTAGGTTTTTTTGGCTGTGATGTTCTTCCTGAAGAAGTTTTGACACTTTTTTTGTATTTTTATGAACATCGTAACAGTCCTCTAATCAATTGGACCATTAACTCACCAAGTAATAGCACACGCATTGCAAGAATTTGTATAAGCACTTATTTTGACATTACAAACATGTTGTTTTAATTGTCCCCATCAGAAGGTTAGAACAGGTGTTTTTTTTTTGTTTTTTTTTTTACCACCTCACCCATCCTAGAAGTGTTTTTCCATGACTTCCCAACTTAAGGCCATGGCTGCCTTCTACCCAAATCGAAGCCCCAATTACAAATACAGCCCACACAGGTTATCGGAGAGAAAGATAAATTACTATAACCTCTCATGTAGCCAAGATCATAGAAAGAGTAGGCCTACTAGAGGAACGAATCCGAAAAAGGTTGAAAATCAAATTCAAGAGGAACAGTTTGGGTTCAGAAGGGGACGATCAACAGTGGAAACTATTTTCGTAAGACAAACTATGGGAAAACACTGGGAATATGGAAAAGACATGATAATGACCTTCATAGACTTAAAAAAGGGATATGATAGTGTCCCTAGAGACAGAGTTTGGGAATGCCTAAACCAAAACGGTATTGGAGAAGAAATAATACAAATGATAAAAGTGATGTACAGTAATTTTTTCAGCCGTGTCAAGTCTCAAGTAGATAAAACAAGATGGTTTGAAATTGAAAATGGAGTAAAACAAGGGAGTGTACTCTCACCATTGCTATTTATACTGGTGATGGATGATATACCAATAGGCAACAAAGGGAGCATACACATGTACAAGAATGAACATGATCCTATTTGCTGATGATGTTCTGATATGGGGAGAGAATGAGAATGTGGTCCAAGAACAGCTGAATGTATAAGGTATATTCAAAAAGTAACGAACCGGAGGCTGGAATGAGCAAACCGGTGACTACATCGGCCAATCGTGGCGTGTGTAACGAGGTGTGGTTCCGACCAGAGCGTGGAAGGTCACAGCCCGTCGCTAGAGGGCACGCGTGCACGTCAGGTGACTATACAAAGCGAGCAGCAGCATGCATCAATCGTCCAACGCTGCCAGTCGCATTGCAAACAGTGACATGGAGGCGTCAACCGAAGAGCAAAGAGGTGTTGATCAGTTTCTGACAGCGGAAGGAGTAGGGGGGAAGGGACATCCATCGCCGAATGTCACAAGTGTACGGCGAACACTGCATGTCCCTTGCAAGGGTCAAGGCATGGCACAAGCCCATCAGGGAAGGATGGGTGTCGTTAGCCGATGATGCCCGGTCTGGGGGCACCCCCCAGCATTACCGATGACAACGTCCAGCTGGTTGATGCACTCATTACCCAGGGCCGCCGAGTGACAGTGAATGCCAGAGTCGCCGTGGTCGCTCCACGACCTCATACGGCCAACACAGTCGCGGCACTCCTGCAGAAATTCAAATGGGAGGTTCTTGGCCACCCTCCATACAGTCCAGACCTCTCTCCTTGTGATTACGCCATGTTTGATCCCCTGAAAAGGGCTCTGCGGGGCCAACGATTCACCTCGGACGCCGACGTCCAGGTGTACGTGCGGAACTGGTTCACATCGCAGCCCAGGGAATTTTATGAGACAGCCATTCACCACCTCGTGTCACAGTGGGACAAGTGCCTCAACAGCCAGGGCCAATACTTCTAACATACAGGTACTGGTTTCTGTAATTATGCCGAAGAAAAATATTGAAAATTGGGAAATGAAAATCAGTGTAGAGAAAAGGAAGGAAGAAGGAAGATAGTAGGTTTACGTGACCGTGAATCTTGTGATTATGAGCCACGGGACCTCCTATTTACGTAGAATCCGAACCACAGGACATGGCATTTCACTTCGAAAATCTCACATACATTGACCAGGAATCAAACCCAGTCCACCTGGGTGAGAGGCCAACAGCTTGACCACTGCGCAACCATGCCCCCGGAAAAGTAAGACAATGGTAATGACAAGAGGAAAGAAAGAAGGAAAAGGGATTGATAAAATTGGAGATGTAGATCGGTAGGTCTGAAATTAGGAAAGGTAGACACAGCGTATCGAAGGATTAAGAATACTTTTGGGGAAAAGACAAAGTGCTGTAACATGAAGGACACAGATGGAAAGCCTCTAACAGATAGGGAAGGAAAGGTTGAGAGATGGAAAGCTTACATAGAGTGTTTGTATAAGGGAAAGGAGATTGAGAATCATGTAATGGAAAGGAAGAGGAAATTGATGAGGATGCGGAAGAGGTTTAATATTGAAATCAGAATTTGACAGAGCATTGGAAGACTTAACCCTTTCCTTCTCAAAGCGTCCGAATGCGTCCGGATATGAAAGTAACAGCTCCCTGCTAAAGCGCCCGAAAGCGCCCGTGTATGTTCTGGCATTCTCCTGCCACCTCTCGTATTGGTGTAGAATTAAAACTAATTGTGAACTGTAGGTAATATGTCAGGCAGGCATAGGACAGCATTCAGAAGGCATAGTGTTAGTTTTAATGGTAACAATGAATGTTTGTTCCTTGACCTTCCACCCAGCTGTTGCGAGGCAACATGGCTGGTCTCTCATATGTCGATGTCCTAATAGAATTGAATAGAAGCGATGTTAGTCATTCGGAAAGCTCGTGTGGAAGTGATTTTCTGTGTGATTTAGATGTAAATGATCAGTTAAATGATAGTGACAGTGATATTGATGAGGATACAGTAAACTACCATACTGTAAATGGCGGTGGTGACAGTAGCCTACAACCAAGCATTCAACCTTCCCTGCCTTTTACTCCGCCAGATAATTTTACTGGCAATGAGAGTAGAATTGTGAACTAAGGACTCAATGGAGCAGGCTACTGAGATGTATATATTAGCATATTTAAATTAGGATTTGACAATTTTTGTAGTATGGGCAAATGTGACTAATCCTGGGAGAAATAAAGAGATACTGATGTGGTTCTGAACCAGGGACCTCCGGATATAAAACGGAAAACAATGTAAATATGTGTTCAGTTTGTGCAATTCCATTACTGACACACTTAGTGTCATAATAGTTTATGTGGCCAGATCGTATAGTTTTAAAATTGTGACCAGATTAAATGAGGGCAGACTTCAAACCAAGGACCCCAGGTGAGTGTAATTTACTGTGGGTCATTGCAAGACTGTAGGTAATAACTAGGGCCCGGATTTTAAAAAAATGCAAATGCGCATATGCAAATGCATATTTTGAACGTTAGTGCATATATAGATATATATTTCTCTTGTGTGTGTGATCGACTACGATAATCCAAGATTTCTGAACGAAATGAAAAATCTAATGAACTTCATATGTTGTACATGCCTTGGCAACATGATAAGCCTTTCCTGGTCAGGAATGTGCTTTCAATGTTGCAATACAGAACAAGCAGCTAGATGGATAATGATCCATTCACAACAGCTATTACCTTCAGTCCTATGTACTTTCTCCCAACAGTAGCCTCCCAAGGTTTGCGTAAACAAGTGCGTTCATCTGTTAACTCGCTCTTCGTCTATTGCAGTGTGTTACCGGTTTAAACTGTAAAAATGCCTAAAGATAAGAGCTCTAGGTCATTTTTAATAAAACAGTGGATATCAGGCAATAGTGACTATACAAGTGACGGTGATGTAGTGTAATGTCAAGTGTGCGAAAAGAGTGTAAAATGCGAGAAAAAATTTCAACTTGAGCAGCATTCGAAAACAACTTCACATCTTAGATCAAAAGAACAGAGTAAGAATTCACAAAAGCTACTTTTAACCAACATTAAAACACGGTGTGAAGTAGGTACATTTTCTGCTGATCTCTGTGAAGCTTTTGTATGCAGTAACATTCCACTGCATAAATTGAATAATTCACATCTATGCTCGTTTCTTGAAAAGTATTGTGCTAATCAAAGGATACCAGATGAATCTACCCTTAGGAAGAACTATTTACATTCACTGCACGCTTCGGTCGTGGATTCGATACGGTTTGACATAGGGGGAAACTGTATATGGATATCGGTAGATGAAACAACAGATTCGTGTGGTCGATACATTGCGAACTTCATAGTGGGTAAATTATGTCCAGAAGAACCCGGCAAACCTCATTTACTTTTGTGCAAAGTGCCAGAAAAGACAACCACGCTACAGTTGCAAGATTTGTTAACGATTCCCTGCGACTTCTGTGGCCTAATGAATCGGAAAGTGATTGTTACAAAGTGCGCCTTTTAGTCACAGATGCAGCTTCGTATATGTTGAAAGCTGGTCAGTCTCTTAGAGTATTTTTTCCAAATCTCATCCATGTCACATGTTTGGACCATGGATTGCATCGTATTGCAGAAGAGATACGTACGCTCTTCCCATCTGTCAACAAAGTCATTTCAAGTGGGAAGAAACTGTTCCTAAAAGCACCGGCTCGTGTACAGTTGTACAAAACTCTCCTGCCTCAGGTTTCTTTTCCGCCGGAACCTGTTCTCAAAAGATGGGGAACTTGGTTATCCGCAGTATCGTTCTACCAGGAGTACTTTAACCAAGTGAAAGATGTAGTTACAAGTATTGACGATAGTCATAATGTGTGTGTTCGTGAAGCAAACTGCGCATTTGAATCTGAAACTGTATATCAAGATATCAGTTTCAACCATGTGCATTATTCGTCACTTTCAAAGGTGATTAAGGGCCTAGAAACTAGCGGTGCACCCCTGCACGAATCCCATCAGTTAATTCAAAACACCATTAGTTCTTTAAATGGTGTCCACGGTGAAACTGGAGAAAAAGTGAAAAGGAAACTCAGTGCAGTGTTGGACTCAAACCCAGGACTGAAGAAGATTCAATCCTTAAGCAACTACATAAGTGCAATCAGGCAGTCTTTACCAGAAGAATGTTCAGAGCAGTCAGTGCCAGTGTACAAGTATTGCCCAGTTACATCCGTCGACGTAGAACGATCATTTTCAGCATATAAATTAATTCTGTCCGACAACAAAAAGTCATTGGCCCCTGAAAACATTGAAAAACTATTGATAACCTACTGCCATGCAACATTTTGCAAGGAATGAAACATGTGTATCAATGTAAAGCTAAGTTACAATTAAATAATACGTTTGGTAAGTGTATTTTGTTTTATTTTTAGTGCATATTTTCGTGCATATTTTCAACATTTTTGGTGCATATGTGCATGCATATTTATGTGGTTTTTAGTGCATATGAATCCGGGCCCTAGTAATGAATGAAAATCCACAGCCTGCTTCCAGTCTCCGACCGGGTCAGGAATGGAATGAATGAAGCCCCCATCTAGCGGCGAGGATATGATTTGTGCCGGCTGGCGAGGCCTGACGCGCTCCTCTGGGGCAATGATTAAATGAATGACAGATGAAATGAAATGATAGTGGAGAGTGTTGCTGGAATGAAATTTTGACAGGGAAAACCGGAGTACCCAGAGAAAAACCTGTCTGCCTCCGTTTTGTCCAGCACAGATCTCACATGGAGTGACCGGGATTTGAACCACGGACCCAGCGGTGAGAGGCCGGCGTGCTGCCGCCTAAGCCACGGAGGCTTAATCCGGGCCCTAGTAATAACTTGTAAAATTTCATTTCATTTAAATGTACTGTATTATATAGTTCCAATGTTATGTGCAAACGTTTATACCGATGTCCACAGTATTTCATATTCTAAAATAATAAGGTGATTTCTGGGGATATCAAACCAGGAAATGCTACAAGGAACGGGTTAAGCAGGAACAAAGCACCAGGCATAGATCATATACCGATGGAGTTGCTACCCTGCATAGGTGATGATGGTCTGATCAGGTTATTTCATTTGGTGTGTAGGTACCCTCCGATTTCAAGAAGAATGTTATCCCTATGCCGAAGAAAGTGGGAGCTGACAGATGTGAAGATTACGGTACAATCAGCTTGATTAATCACGCTTCAAAGATCCTGTCTAGAATAATTTACAAAAGGATGGAAAGACAGATAGAAACGGAGTTGGGTGAAGACCAGTTTGGTTTCAGGAGAAATGTAGGAACAAGGGAAGCTGTACTAAGTCTTAGGCTGATTGTGGAAGGTAGAATAAGGAAAGATAAGAGAACATTCATGGCATTTGTAGACTTAGAAAAGGATTTTGATAACGTAGATTGGGCTAAATTGTTTGACATTTTGAAAACGATTGGAAGAAAGTACAGGGATAGGAGGGTGATCTACAATCTACACAAAAACCAGACAGCAGTCATTCGATCTGAAGGACATGAGAGAGAAGCTGGTATTCAGAAAGGTGTAAGGCAAGGCTGCAACTTATCACTCATACTTATCAAGCTTGCATTGAACAAGCAAAGAAGGAAATTGGAGAAAAATTTAAGTGGGAGTGAAGATTCAAGGAGAAATAATTTCAACTCTGAGATTTGCTGATGACATCGTCATCTTGGCCGACACGCCTGTGGATTTGAATGAGTTTTTGAATGGTATGGACTCTGTCTTGGGGAAAGAATTAATGATGAAAATTAATAAATGTAAAACAAAAATATTGGAATGCAGCAGAAATAAATCAGAAACCTCTATGGACATCAAATTGGCAGGTGAAAAGCTAAAGGAAGTAGGATACTTCTGTTACTTAGGAAGCAAAATAACCAGTGATGAACGAAGCAAAGAGGATATAAAAAGTAGGTTGGCTCAGGCAAGGAAAGCATTTCTACAAAAAAAGGAATCTGTTGACATCGAATATAGATTTAGGTATTAGGAAGTCATTTTTGAAAGCCTTTGTCTGGAGCGTGGCACTATGGAAGTGAAACTTGGACTATTAGTGCAGCAGAAAAGAGGAGAATTGAAGCGTTTGAAATGTGGTGTTACAGGAGAATGATGAAGATCAGATGGGCAGATAGGGTTACGAACGAAGAGGTATTAAGATGAGTGGAAGAGGAGAGATGTTTTTGGCGACTGCTAATGAAGAGAAGAGATAGGTTGGTAGGACACATACTAAGACACCCAAGAATTGCAAGCTTAGTTATGGAAGGAAGGGTCGAGGACAAGAGCTGTAGGGGTAGACCAAGGTTAGAATATGTTAAACAGATTGCCTCGGATGTAAGGTGTGGTAGCTATGTAGAGATGAAACGATTATCCCAGGACAGGGAGGCATGGATAGCTGCATCAAAACCAGTCAAACGACTGAAGACTCAAACAACACAGATCTGGAAATAGTCACTTCAAATATTTAGGAAGTGAATTGGCTGAAAATGCAAGATTGAATATGGAGATCAATACAATTTGGGAGTGTTTTCTATCGTGCCGGCCCCGTGGTGTTGGGGTAGCGCACCTGCCTCTCACCCGGAAGCCCCGGGTTCGATTCCCGGCTCCGTCAGGGATTTTAAAACTGACGTGAGGGTTGGAACGGGGTGCACTCAGCCTCGTGAGGACAATTGAGTAGCTGTCTGACAGTGAGGCAGCGCCCCGATCACGAAAACCAAGATTATCGGCTGACGGGACCCGACGCGCTGATCACGCGTCACCCCAATATCTGCAGGCCAAATGGATGGGCAGCGGTCGCTTGGTCGGCCTTAGCCCATCATGGGCTGTATAGTGCCAGGGGTTGACTTTGACTGTTTTCTATCATCAGGTTCGGAGTTTAATTTGGGATAAAGACTACCACTGAAAGCTAAAGAAGTGATGTACAAGACCTATTACTTACCAATAATGGCGTATGGAGCAGAAACTTGGACGATGATGAGGAGAGATGAAAGTAGAATACAGGCAGCCGAAATGAATATCCTGAGGAGTATGGTACAGAAGACTAGGAGAGATAGGGTGAGAAATGAAGACATTTGAAAGGAAGTGAATGTACAGAAGCTGAATGATAAACTAAAGCAGAACAGATTGATATAATATGTACATGTGAAAAGGATGAACAATGAATGAATGCCGAAACAAGTGATGGAGAGATGGATGACTGGAAAGAGAGGACGAGGAAGACCAAGAGTATGGTGGATGGATTTGGTGGGGGACAGTGTGAGAGAACTGAACCTGGAGTGGAGTTCAGTGGTTGAGGAAGGATGGTGGACAGAGTAAAGTGTCATATTTGCTCCAACCCGTCTTAGGCTGGAAAACAGAAATTGATGATGATCAGATAGATTCAAATAAACCCAAGTATACAGGGCTACATTAGCATGATGTTGCAAAGCTCCTAAATGAATCAACATAAATATCTATATGAGGAGGGTACCGCAGAGTGATCTCATGAACGTAAGTTCCGGTGCAGGTCTCATTTTCATTCTCAGTTTTACATGACAGGAATAACGGGTGAGAATTTAAATAGAATAAATCTGAAGCTAAATTAGACATGTTTGTCACTTGCTATGAATAAAGTAATGCCTATTTTACAATTATTCATAGCAAATCATACTGCTGCCACCACTATATCATGACAGCATTCGGATGACAGATCGAGGTGGGGGGTGGTGGCAGTGGGCGTGAATATCTGTGGACTCCCTCGATCTGTCATCTGAATGCTGTCCTTGTGTAATAGTGTATTTTTCCAATATATGTTGTGCTAGTTCCTAAACATTGGTCTATTTCATCCGAACTAACCTTCAGTAAGTGTTGCACCCAGTTTAGATTGTAGTGTTACAAGTTTCAGTACTCTCCGGAAGCTCGAGATACAAGCATATCATCCTAAAACATGTTGAATCAGCACCACATAGAAAGTATCTTATGTATGGAACATATGCAGGCTGCCAAATTATTATGTTAAAGCTGAATAGAACCAAATTCTTTATTGTTACCGTACTTGATTCATAGAACCTTCATCAATGTCCTGTACCCTGATGAAGAGAATGTGTTTCTGAGGCACCCTAACGAGATCAGTCATGGCCATCTATTTAGCTAGTGCGGCTGGTAATTAATTGAATTAATAATTCCCAGGTGATTATTTGCTGTGAAATAATTCCTTCTATTTACAGTATTTGTATGCCATACACAAACTTACTACACTGACCGGCACGAAAAACGCAACACCCAATAAATTATGTACTTATTGTGTAATTTATCTATTTAATCAAAGTGAAGCACTTTAACCTATTTTTTTTAGACGGGGTATGTTATTGGCGTTGCTTTGCAAGCAAACAATGAAGTGTTGATTGTTGATTGCACTAGCCTCAATTGATTTTTCCCGCGCAACCTGGAAAACACATCAATGGATGTAACCCAATAATGTGTTCCCGCTCTTATAGCGCTTAGTGTTGTACTTTGAATTGTTCCCTTTTCAATCACATGTGTTTGTGGGATCTTTCTGTGATTGTCGTAATTAGCTTTCTGGAGCAAACATGCCCTTAAGCCCTGAACAAGCTGCAAAAGTTGTTGCTTTGGTGGAAGATGGTCGCAGCATGCATTGCATTGCAGAAGTGTTGAGGATTACAGCTTCCACGATTTCCAGAACCGTACGAAAGTACAGGGAAACTGGACGCTTTGCAAGGAGACCAGGATCAGGCCCGAGAAGAACAACATCGAAGAGAGATGTCCGCTTCTTACATCTTCAAGTTCTTCACGACCGTCACTCCACCGCCATTGAAGCACGAAATCGACTCCACCAAGTTCGAGGGGTCGATTCTAGTGAGAGAACCATCCGAAGAAGATTGGAAGAAGCCAATCTTCAATCCAGAAGACCAGTTACAGACCCAGAACCTACCAGAGAACATCGCACAGCTCGACTACGTTTTGCAAGGGAACATCATGGCTGGACAGTACAACAATGGGAACAAGTGTTGTTCGCCGATGAGTGGCGGTTTGGCCTCTGATCACCTGATGGAAGAGAGAGGGTCTGTAGAAGGCCAGAGGAAAGGTATTCCCCTTGCACATTCTCATCCAGGACGCCATTTCAGGGTGGTTGTGTGATGGTGTGAGCACCAATCAGTATGGCTCAAAGCCAAATGTTGTATTCCGTGGTGAAAAACTGAAGTACAACCCATTCCCGAAATACCTAGGTGTCACCCTGGACCGAACTTTGAGCTACAAAGAACACCTCACCAAGCTCTCTCACAAAATTTCCACCAGAAATAACATCCTGCACAAGCTTTGCGGTAGTTCATGGGGAGCCACGGCGGACTGCTTAAGATTAACGGGTATCAGTCTAGTCTATTCTGCAGCGGAATACTGTGCTCCAGTATGGTTGGAAAGTGCACATGTGCATAAAGTGGATACCAAGCTGAATGATACTATGCGTTGCATAACCGGCACCATAAAGTCAACCCCTCGCCACTGGCTACCAGTACTCAGCCACATTCCACCACCTCACCTGAGGAGGAAGGAAGCTCTGGCCAGAGAAGCAAAGAAGATCTATGCTTCTCCCTCATTACCAATACACCAGGAGTTCTGCCACCCACCACCGAAGCGACTTCATTCGAGGAGACCAACCAGTTTATTGGCCGACCAACTTCTGGCAAATCGATTCAACCTAAACCAATGCTGGCAGGACGAGTGGTCAAACTCAACGTCTGGAACTAGTGCCCAGGAGATCAACCCAACGGTAAAAATACAAGGATTTGACCTTCCTAGAAAATTATGGTGTCGCCTCAATAGACTGAGAACCAGGCACGGCCGTTGCAATTACCTATGCCATAAGTGGGGTTGGATAGATTCCCCATTGTGTCAATGCAATGAGGAGGAACAGACCATGGACCATATCATCCAGCGCTGCCCTCTACACGCCTACTCCGGGAGCTCTAGTGATCTTTTTCATCTTCGAGAATGTACTGTGGAATGGCTCCAAAACTTGAACTTGGATTTGTGATTTGTTTTTATGTAATTCACCATACGATTAAATAAATAAGTATGGCTGCAAGGACGGATTTGGTCTTCGTGGAGAATGGGAGCCTCACTGCACATCGGTATGTGGAGGAAATCCTTCTGGAGCATGTTGTGCCTTTCGCTCCATTTATTGGTGATGATTTCACACTAATGCAAGACAATGCACGCCCACATGTTAAGAAAGTTCTTGGGTGAAGCAGGGATTCATGCTATGGCTTGGCCTGCTCGAAGCCCTGATTTGAATCCTCTTGAGCACGTTTGGGACCGGCTGGGGAGAAGAGCCCGTCAGTGCTAACCAGAGACCCTACAGGACCTACGGAATGTCCTCCTGGAAGAATGGGTGATGATTCCTCAACAGGACATTACAGCATTAATCAGGAGCATCCCTGAAAGGTTGAATGCCGTCATTGGTACAAGAGGTGGCAAAACACGCTTTTAAAGATGCGAACAGAGGTCTCCAAGAACATCTCCGAGGTCTGTGAAGTAATGTGTGAAGTGTATAAAATCAAAACAGAAGCGAGGACCTTTAGGACCTTACTCAAAATTTCCCGCTCTTAGCGCTCTTTCCTTGAAGTGTGCATCACTGGCTTAATTTTTAAATTTGTGTATAGTCATCTTTTATTTTCCATTGTTCGACACCTACATGGGACCGTACTACAATATTTCATCATCATATAGTAGATTAGTGTTATAAAAGTGTCATAAATTTGAAATAAATTTCAGTTTTTGTAAGAAATTGAAGTGTTGAGTTTTTCGTGCCGGTCAGTGTAGTAACAAAAGAAGAAACGGCCACAGATTTGGTTTCAGGACAGGGTAAGTTCCGATACCACTCTGTTTTGCTTTCTTTAAGATTTGTCTTTGAATGTCTACTGTCTAATAGAAAATATGATAACAGTGGCTTCAAGTTAAATGTGTAAAAGCATACGGTGTTGGTTCGTATTTGGTGAATACATGACAAAATACCACAAAGAAAGGTCCTGCAATGTAGACCCTGCCTCAAATGAAATGCACCATTGTAATGCATTGCATCTTAACTTGCAATAATGAATTTGATATTATATTCAATTTTGTCATAATAATTTGGCCACCTCTGTATACCGTAATTGGTACATAGGTTTAACTGGTTAACATACATACAAGCAAAAAGTAGTCCCTCATTTTCTTTCATAGTAGTGAACATTGCTTACCGTGTCATGGATTCCTTGAAGTCTAAATCATCTATACCAAACCTTTCTCGCAAATTGCGGAACACCAAAGGACAATATTCCTTGACTTTGAAGTGACTAGGCATATTCTCTCTGAAACATAAAAAGAAAAGGAAATTAAACAAATCTGTAATACATGAACCAAACAAATTTTAATCAATAGCAGAAACTCTCTTGTAAGGGAATCATTATGCCATAACACATGAATGTGAGAGGCTCAGGCTCAATCTCTTACAGTTTCATTAATCTTTCATAACAGAACTTTACACATCTTTAATGAAATGCACACATACATATCAGTAAAATTATTTGATTTTCATGCTTTTAATACAAAGCATACTACAGGGGTCGTGGAGGTTGAAATTCAGGCATACAGAAACATTTTCCTCTTTTACGATACACACCACAATTTGTAAAAGTATTCTTTAAAATTTGTTAATTCATCTTGTATACCTCCATTATTGTTTCCAGGTGAATCATATTGATTCAGAACTAATGTGCTAATTCTTGCAAGTTATGGAAATTTCTAATGCAGCACATTGCTGAGGCAATGTTTATTTTGAAAGACTAAGTTTCAAATATTATTACTAAGTTACTTACTTGAGAGGCTAGAGATTATTCTCCCCTAGATTCTTCACCCAAAAATACTCAATCCCAATTATTTCTGAATTATATCCTTGTCACTCATACTTGCTAACTGAAACAATGCACTGCAACAAGTAACTCATGTCAGTTCACAAGTTTATATTCCAAAGTGGGTGTAGTAAGCCATGTCCATGAACAGCTTTCTGTGCTAGAGAGTGTGAATGACTGTCTAAATACATGCCAGCTTCCAGAACAGATAGATAGCTGGGTCTGACTAAGAATCAGTAAAAGCGACAACAAACCTGCTTCAATAGAAGCTGTTTGGGAAGGAAATGCCGGTATATAATTTGGGATTCTAGATATATATCTAGATCATATCATCTTAATGACAAAAATTATATATCACTTCACAATTTAACAGCTGGGTCATAATCCAGAGACTTGGGATACTGGTGGGTTTGATCTCGCCACCGACTATCCTTCAAATTTTCCCTAGTTTCCCCATTACAAACTCCAGGCAAAAGCTGGGATGGTGAACTTTCCAAAGCCACGAAAAATTATTTACTGATCCCAATCCCGAATGTTAAATGCACACCATAGTCAAGCAACAATGAACATAAATTATATCAAACAGATTCAGACACACACCAAGTACATGGAGTTGATTACCACAATGCATCAATGCAATCCTGAAGGCAACCACATGGTCTCAAGCACATGGCATAACATTTTTCTTCCATCATCACACACTCATTCCTCTTTATTGCAATAATGTTGCAACCAGATTGCCCAATGCAAACAGTGTTTATATTGGGCAATTCAGACTTAATATTAATATAAAATATAAGGAGCATGCCGAAACACACAGGTGTTCTGCAGTAGGGGGCCATCCATAAAATACAATCATAAAAATGCCATAAAATATAACACCCTCTCCCCATTGTAACAATTCTTAGTAACCTCCTCCCCCAAGTGAACATCAAAATAAGTTACCCCCTCCCCCCTTCTGTTCAATGTATTGCATGGTAAAAATTCTACTTTACAGGCCCTCAATACAGCACAAGAAGCCGGAAATATATTTCTGAAATCGCGAGAATGCTACACAGGATGAATTTTCATTCCACAAATCAACCTACTAAACATACAGTACATACCAAAAAGAAAGTTCATTTGGATTTTGCAAATTGAGTAATAAAGAAAAACTGATGAACGTACATATTTTCATACAGACACCCTCCCACCCTAATTATCATATACTTCCGACACATTCATGAAAGAAGCCCACCCCCGTTCCAGCAAACATATCTTATGTATGACCTTCAGGTGAATATAGCCTATGTTTGAACTAAGACATCAATTAAATATAAAAAATGACACAAAACTACTTCACATAGCCCAGAAGAAACACTTATGAATATTTTACAGCTCATCAAAATACAAAAAGGCAGAAGATTTAGCCCAGAATAAGCATTAATGAACTGACAAACAAAGATTACCCTATATTTAACATTATCACCAACTTTATCTAGAACCACAAACATTGAAGAAAAAAGAAACCAAACTAATTGACTCTCTCTATTTACTAAGTATACCTCGTCAGCAGTACTTACCCCCACAGGGGCTCACAACTAGTGGAACATGGGTTGGTGACCACGGTGCCCCAGCTGTGTCAGGCATTACTTCCTCTTACTCCAACTTACTGTGCTGGGCTCCTCTACGTCATCTTTCCTGTCAACCTCTCTTGGTCAACTCTTGTTCTCTTCCGACCCGACAGTATTAGGTCATCCGAGACCTAGGGTGTCTTTCATTTTCTGACCTTACTTGGCCCTTGTCTCATCTCTTTTGATCCACTCATTCTTTGAGGGGTCAGACCTCTTCTTTTCTTTTCCTGGTATCTCAGACTGCCTTCTGCACCACCCTAAAGGAGGCAGGGAGTGTGTAGCCCTACCACTTATGGTGCACCCTGGATAGTACACCTTCAAGGGCTAATGGCTAGTGAGCTCGGGAGTTGGCGACCCCAAGCGAATCCAGAGCTAGGTCCATTTTACTCTTCTTCCATTGACTTTGAAGTGGATCCTCTTCCCTTTTCTATCTGCCTTGCATTGCTCTACTTCCATGTCCCTCGGTCCTCATTCTGCGAGGGTTGAGAGCATTTCCTTTCCGTCTTTGATTTCCCCTACGGTATTCCTTCTTTTAGTCCTTTTCTTCTTGTAGTAATACATAAGTTAATTCTTAGTCTGTAGTCAATTCTAGTTTTCACTTTATCATCTTTCATTTTCATCCAAATCATTACGGGGCCGATGACCTACATGTTAGGCCTATTAAAACAACAATTATCATCATCAGGAGTACTCATGTTGGACTGTAGTCAGACTGCTGTGCTTAACACAAGCACTGGGAAGCAGATTCATGTGTTTACTGAAATAATTGTCATTTCAGTGAAACTAATGGACCAAATTATACCAAAATATGCACTGACATCAGACACCACATACATTCAGATTGTTATTTTTATTTAGATATCTAAGCTGTTAATCTGCAACATATTAATGGAGACAAAATGATGGAACTTACAAATAAGTAATACACATTTCTAATGACAATACGCTTCCTATTCTTTCAAAAGTTTGCAAAATACACGACATTGAGTTAGCACACAGGATAACTCATCATATTCCCCCAAAACTGCACTGCAATAAATTCATTGGTTTCCTGTCAATTGCATGAAACATTACTCAATATTCTGCACTTTTTATGTTCATCTCTCAACAGGTGGCACACCCATGTGGAGTATTGTAGTGTCAACAATAATAGTTATCGATGCATAGCATAAGCTAACGTTCTCTAATATGTTTGTACTGATTAATCTCAAGAACTACTGAGCGGATTTTGATGCTGTTTACACCATTCTATAGAGCATTTTTCAACAAAAGTGTGTTTAGAAACATTCATCTATCACCAAAGGAAGCCTAGCTATAACAATTCAAGTGAAGTAAGTCCAAGAAAAAGGAAACAACTGAACATCTGTGTACGCGGGCTAAACCAATAAAGATATATCAATATTTCATCAATACTATTATTCAGCATAAAATGTTCCACAACAAAGTCTGTGACAGAAAGTATCTATCTTAAACACATAGCCCTTTGTAAGTGCATTAATATTGGAGAAAATTTCTAAGTAGGAGTAAAGATTTAAGGAGAAATAGGTAATTTTGAAGTCTGAGATTTGCTGATGACCGCCATCTTAGCCGACACTTCTTCTACTTCATCTATCCCTTTTGCCTCTCGGCGTTGGGTCTGCCAGCCACTTTCTGTTATCCGTCCAGCTCTTCCGTTTGGTTTCAGAATTTGAAAAGCTTCACCCGACGTGGATAATCACCCCTATGCGAGCTAGCCCAGTGGAGGGGCTGCCTCCTCACAACATCCGTGCCTACTGGACTATTCTGTCAGGGTTGTTCCCTCTTATCTGAGCATATCCCGTTTTAAGGCGCCGGAAACTCGCCATCACCCCTCCCTTATGGGATAGGATTTGCTGGTTGCATTGCTAGGCAGAGCCTACCAACTAGGGCATTTCTCAGTATTTACCAGACACACCTACTCAGCATTGGTGTCCCCACAGAGACCCAATAAACAGCCATTCACCCTCCTCTTTTCTCAACCGGGCTTGGGACTGGCTATGGCAGAGTCTTAGCCGACAGACCAGAGGATTTGAATGAGTTTTTAAATGGTATGGACTCTGTATTGAGGCAAGAATTCACGATGAAAATTCATAAATGTAAAACAAAAATATTGGAAGGCAGCCGAAAGAAATCAGAAACCACTTATGGATGTCAAATTGGTAGATGAAAGGCTAAAGGAAGTAGGAGACTTCATTTACTTAGGAAGCAAAATAACCAGTGATGGATGAAGCAAAGAGGATATAAAAAGTAGGTTGGCTCAAGCAAGGAAAGCATTTCTACAGAAAAGGAATCTGTTGACATCGAATATAGATTTAGGTATTAGGAAGTCAATTTTGAAAGCCTTTGTCTGGAGCATGGCACTCTATGGAAGTGAAACTTGGACTATTAGTGCAGCAGAAAAGAGGAGAATTGAAGTGTTTGAAATGTGGTGTTACAGGAGAATGATGAAGATCAGATGGGCAGATAGGGTTACGAACGAAGAGGTATTAGGTGTTAAGACGAGTGGAAGAGGAGAGATGTTTCTGGTGACTGCTAATGAAGAGAAGAGATAGGTTGGTAACAAAAGTCAAATTCCTTAAGTAAAATGTGACAATGAGAAGGCACTTTCTTCACTTAGAGAAGAATGTATCACTATTCTCGAGAAAGATGTAACAACTAAAAAAGAAGATTCAGAATATGAAAACAGAGATGAAAAGAAGCAGACAGAGCAGCTACAGGAAACAAAAAGATTAAGCTTAAACATTTAATAATTTAATAACTCATTGTTGTCCAATAGTCGAATTCTGTTTTTGATTGGTGAGTTAAGAAAGGAAGAATCATTGAAATCCTACGAATTACAGACAGTAACTTATGGTACAGCATCAGCTCCATTTTCAGCAACCCAATGTTTGAATCAGCTGGCAGAAGAAGAAGGTAGTTTCTACCCAGCAGCAGCCCAAGTCCTTAAGAGAGATTTTTATGTAGACGATGTCCTAAGTGGTTC
Organism: Meconema thalassinum; assembly: GCA_946902985.2. Classification (NCBI taxonomy): domain Eukaryota; kingdom Metazoa; phylum Arthropoda; class Insecta; order Orthoptera; family Tettigoniidae; genus Meconema; species Meconema thalassinum. The sequence goes on from OX336389.2 coordinate 859,828,682, forward strand.
TTCAAGTGTCACCGAAGCGTAACAAATTCAGAAGGAATTAATCGCACTACTCAAGAAATGGTGCTCCAATCATCCAGATCTTCTTGAAGCACTTCCAGATTCAGATAGACACATGGCATTACCTTTCCAATTTGATGGCAAGAGCACTGTAAAAACGTTAGGATTATCATGGCACCCCACTGCTGATAAACTGATCATAGCAACAAAAATCAGACATATTAAGACCAACCAAATTACAAAGCATACAATATCAGTTGTAGCATCCATATTTGACCCCTTAGGCCTCGTCAGTCCTTTGGTAATTCAATACAAGATGTTTCTGCAGCAACTGTGGTTACAACACATAGATTGGGATTCATTATTGACAGATGATTTAAGATTGGAGTGGATCAAGTTAGAAAATCAGCTGACATATCAATAGCATTCGGGCCGATAACCTAGATGTTAGGCCCCTTAAAACAACAATTATCATCATCATCATCATCATCAATAGCATTGAAATTGATCGTTTAGTAACAATCAAGGGCAAACTCACTAAAATTCAAATTCACGGTTTCAGTGATGCTTCAGAACAAGCGTATGGTGCATGCCTTTACATTCGCTCGGTAAATCAACATGGTGAAACTCAGAATCGATTGCTTTGCTCTAAATCCAGAGTTGCCCCAGTAAAGAAGCTAACACTCCCTCGATTAGAACTTCTTGGTGCAACCTTACTGGCCCAGTTATTGAAGAAAACTATGACAGCGCTAAACTTAGACATTAATGAAACCTACCTCTGGACAGACTCAAACATAGTACTCTCATGGTTAGCGGCACCAGTGTCTCAATGGAAAACGTTTGTAGCCAACAGAGTAGCTCAGATTCAAAAACTAACAGAGATTGAAAATTGGCACCACGTTCAGTCACAACACAACCCAGCTGACTTAAGGCTGTGCGGTCAAAAATTGAAATTTTATTTTTATTCTTAATCTCTAATGTAGGTCTTTGTAAGACACTATATGCGTTTTGAAGAAAAAAAACGACGGCTCGTTTGCTGAGGACATGGCTTCAAAGTGGCTATTTTGAGCGTTAAAGGTATGATCACCACGACGAAACTAATAATCGGAAGACACCGAAATTTCTCTACAACAACCCCTGTAGTAGTACCTGCAATAGGAACAATTCTTTTTCCGAAATTCAAATTTTGTATTAACCTCTTCAGATTTGAATACCATTTATAGTAAGACAAAATTGTTATATTAACTTCAAAGTTATATTAATTTAAAGTGGATCTTATTCTGAGCAGTAGAAAAGTTTGATAAAGAAAATTGGTTCAGCGATATACATGTGGTGCATGTACCTTTCAGACTCTAAAAAACGCTGGCTGAATCAGTCACACACGCGCGCACACACACAGCGACAAGACAAGGTCTTGGGCAAGAGCGCGCTCGGGCACCTACCTTCCCCTCTCCTTCAACACCTTTGCTATCGCAGCTTCACCCCCCCCCCCCCCCCCCCCCCCCCCCCCGACTCATCCTGCCAAGCTACACGACCACAGTCTAGAGGAAATCGTAGAAGTGTTATTATCTCACCCATTACTCCTTACAGAATGTTAAAAATTATTTATAAGTTACTTTATACAATTCTGTAAGTTATATTAGCAGAATAAAACAGGTTTATGATCAATAAAACTTTATGTGAGTTGTAATCTTCAAAATATATCAATATAATATATATATATATATATATATATAATAAAGCTGAAGAGTTTGTGTGTTTGTTTGTGTGTTTAAACGCGCTAATCTCTGGAACTACCAGTCGGATTCGAAAAATTCTTTTTTTATATGATAGCCAGATTCAAGAGGAATAGTTTAGGCTATGTTAAATTGCGGACAGACCACTCCGTTCCCTGCATTTAGGCCCTTTGGCACAAATCTACATCATTTCACCGATCAGAACCAAAATTTGTATACATACCCTTTGGAACCCTGCGAGTAACACTGTCTGCATGAAATTTAAGACAGACTGGTCCATTCCCTGCATTTACGCCCTTTGGCACAAATCTACACCTTTTCACCGATCTGAACCAAAATGTGTATACATAGCCTTTGGAACCCTACGAGTAACACTGTTTACATGAAATTTCGTACAGACCACTCCATTCCCTGCATTTATGCCCTTGGCACAAATCTACACCGTTTCACAGATCTGAACCAAAATTTGAATACTTACCCTTTGGAACCCTGCGAGTAACATAGTCTACATGAAATTTCGGACAGACCATCCATTCCCTGCATTTAGGCCCTTTGGCACAAATCTACACCGTTTCACCGATCTGAACCAACATTTGTATACACACCCTTTGGAACACTGCGGGTAACACTGTCCACTTTAAATTTTGGACAGACCAATTAATTCCCTGCATTTAGGCCCTTTGACACAAATCTACACCGTTTCACCGATCTGAGCCAAAATGTGTATACTTACCCTTTGGAACCCTGCGAGTAACACGGTTTACATGAAATTCCGGACAGACCACTTCATTCCCTGCATTTATGCCCTTCGGCACAAATCTACACCGTTTCACCAAGCAGAACAAAAACGTGTATACTTACCCTTTGGAACCCTACGAGGAACATTGTCTGCATGACATTTCAGGCAGACCACTCCATTCCCTGCATTTAGGCCCTTTGGCACAAATCTACACTGTTTCACCGATCTGGACCCAAATTTGTATACTTACTCTTTGGAACCTTGCGAGTAACACTGTCAGCATGAAATTTCGGACAGACCACTCCATTCCCTGCATTTAGGCCATTTGGCACAAATCTACACCGTTTCACCGATCTCAACCAAATTTCAAATACTTAGTCTACACTTTGGAACCTGACGAGTAACACCGTCTGCTTGAAATTTCAGACAGACCACGCCATTCCCTGCATTAGGTCCATTGGCATAAATCTACACAGTTTCACCGATCTGAATCACATTTGGTACACTTACCCTTTAGAACCCTGCGGGTGACACTGTCCACTTTAAATTTCGGACAGACCACTCCATTTCCTGCATTTAGGCCCTTTATCACAACTCTACACCGTTCCTCCTAATTGCACCAAATTATACATACACTTTGAAACCCTGCTGGTAACACTGTCCACTTGATATTTTGGACAACACTCTCCATTCCCTACATTTAGAATAACAAGAAAACTTAACTTGAAAACCATGTATTAAGGCCCTAGAATCATTCATATCCATAGTAGTGTAAATGTAAGAGTATTTTAATAAGTCTATTGTTGACTGGCAATTCGGGCTGCATCACGTCGCCCCTACCAGTGTTCTGGTGCAGAATTGCGAAAATAGTTGAATCTTGCGCTGCTTATAAATTGCAGTCACGGGGAGTAATTAGTGCAAAAAGACTTCTTTTGCCCCTTAAAACAGTTATCATCATGAACATTTTATGCATCTGTATAAGTGCAATGGTGTTGGTGCAATACATTGAGGTTATCAGCTGCAGTAAGCGTTGGTGCTTTCAAATTTACAGTTATTTATTAAGAAACTTATCGTTGAGCGCTATGTGGCCATAAATGATACTGTTGCTACCTCAGGAGCTCGGGACAGCCGAAGTTTTCCAAAGTGTTCTGATTCTTTTCTTACGGCGCTATGCGACAAAAGATGACACTATTGGTCTCTACATTTCTAACAGACAATGAGATATAGGCCCTAGGCTGTGTCTTTTATTTTGCTTATTCCTCTTTCTAATCATTTTTAGAAATTTGTTTGTATATTACATGTGTCAGTGCTGTAGTTAGTAAATAGCCGTTTCCCTATTCATTATTATCATTATTATCATTAGGGGAAAATGATCTAAATGTTATGTCCATTATACTGTACTGCTTATCACCCTCACTACATCCACCACCACCAACACCACCACCTCCACCACAAAAAGTTGTATTTTTTTTCTTTCGGGTAGTTTAAGTATCATATGCCAATTCTGTAGTAGTATTCATTATCATCCATAAAACAAATAAATCCACCGGGCGAAGCTGGTCACTACTACTAGTTTATATATATATATATATATATATATATATATATATATATATATATTACAATTTGCCTTACGTCCTACCGACACAGATATTGTAGGTCTTATGGCGACGATGGGATAGGAAAGACTAGTAGTGGGAAGGAAGCGGCTGTGGCCTTAATTAAGGTACAGCGCCCATTTGCCTGGTGTGAAAATGAGAAACCAGGGAAAACCATCTCCAGGGCTACCGACAGGGGGGGGGGGTTCGGACCCACTATTTCCGGAATGAAAGCTCACAGCTGCACAACCCTAACCGCACGGCCAGTTCTCTCCGTCAATCATATCATACTATATCAAAATATAATCATAATAGGCCTATATCATAATATAATCTTTTTTATTGGGCTGGACGGAGGGAGAGTGCCTAGTCCACAAATTGGTAATACGCAGGGCCGTCGCGAGAGGTGCGGTCGCGCCAGGCCCCGCCCTCAGAAAGGCCCCGTGCTTCAGGCCATTTTTTTTCCCATAAATGAAAATAAATAAATAAATAAATAAATATAGTGTGTTTGATTCAGTCCAGCCCAAATTAAAATTGGTCCTCCGCTATGTTGATATGATAGCAGAAACTCCAGGATCGTCGAATCGTTCATCTAGTTTTTGGAGGTTCATGACACTACGGGAAAGGGGTTAGCTGAGGTTTTAGAAGGAGTATTGGAAGATAATGATCTTGATATCATGGACTGTTGGGGACAAGGGTATAACAAGGGTGCTAATATGAAGGCCAAGTATAAGGGAGTGCAGATGCGAGTAAAAAATACTAATAAACGAGCAATGTTCATAGCATGTGTTGCACATAATCTTAACTTACTTTTGGGTGACATGGTTAATGCAATAAGAATGCTATGGCATTTTTGGTATAGTTCAGCGCCTGTATACTTTGTTTGTAGCTTCCACGGAAAGGTGGGACATTTTGTGCGAACTATGTCCTGGCCTCCTCACACTAAAATCTTTAGCTAGCACGAGATGGGAATGTTGAATTGGCAGTGCCAAGCCCATCAGTTACCAGTTAGGCAACGTAAACGAAGCTCTAGAAAAATTGGCAGAAACTACCAAAGAACCTGTTACCCAGTCAGAGGCCCAATCTTCGTTGCTTCATACAAGTTCGTATGAATTTGTTTTAAGCCTCGTTATCTGGTACGATATTTAATTTTCTGTGAACTCAACAAGTAAAACTCTCCAATCTGAGAAGACTTCGTTAGATACGGCTTTAACCGAACTTCAGGGCCTAAAGTCATTTTTTCAAAATTATCGCAACACTGGCTTTGACAGTGCAGTGTCTTGGTGAGGTGTGCATTAACCAACTGAAGAGCCCAATTGCACACCGGGGCGAAACACTGTCATTTTGTTGAGTTATGCCGGAACATTTAGCACAATTTGTGTTTAAATAGATATTGAGAACCGACTAAATATTTCAGATGGTCGTCATGTTGGATTTTTAAATATGTAGGTCATAGAGTTATGTACTGTTACATGAAGATTATTGTGTACGTGTAGCATTCAAACTTCAATCGCATGATTAGGACACAAGAAGTAAAAACGAGATTTTAAAATTTCACACAGCTGCATGTTGGATTTGTGATCGCCAGGTTATTGAAAGTCCTCAAGTCCTATAGGTGAACTTATCTTCATTGCCCCTATGAACATTAAAAAAATCAGTTTGATTGCTGTAATAGATTCGTAGATATTGAGAACCGTCTAGATATTTCGGATGGTCGCCATGTTGGATTGTTATATGTACAGGCCATAGAGTCTGTACCATTAAAGGAACACTATTGCATAGGTTCATTATTCAAACTTTCACTTCGATCGCATGATTACGACACAAGAAATAAAAACTTAATTTTAAAATTAGCAGAGCCACCATCTTGAGGTTATGTTAACAATTGAACTAAATTAAATACCAATACATTACAGTGTGTATAAACATTTGCTGAACCAAGTTTCATTGCGTTTGGATCATTAAATCGCGAGAAAAGTCTATTTAAACTTTCTACTTCGCGTGGCCGCCATGTTCCGTTTTGTAGTTAACCAGTTTTTGAAAGTCTCATAAATGACCTTCCAGTAGTGCTCTTTATCTCCGTACAAAATTTCAGGGTGATACCGGTAATAGTTTCAGAGATATAGAATGCCGGTGAAATACTTCGCACAGCCGCCATCTTGAGATTTTGTAAACAATTGAACGAAGTTAGATGTCAGTGCATTACAATGTGTATAAACATATACTGTACCAAGTTACATTGCGTTTGGTTGGTTAAATCGCGAGAAACGTCCATTGAAAAGTCGCAATTTCGCTTTGCCGCCATGTTGGTTTTGTAGTTACCAGGTTTACAAAAGTCATATAGGTGAACTTCTAGTAGTTCCCTTTATCACCGTACAAAATTCCAGGGTATTCTCGGTAATAGTTTCGGAGATATTGAATGCTGATGAGATATTTCGCACAGCCGCCATGTTGGATTGGTGAGACGTAACAAAATTTGAAGGGCACGGTCGGGGTCGTCTGGAATAGTGCTTTGAACTTACCGAGTTTCATTGAAATCGATCCAGCCGTTAAGATTATATTAGGGGGACACACACGAATCACACACGCACGCACAGACACACACACGGAGAAAAGGTGATCTCATAAGCCTATTTTCCATAAATGAAAATAGGCTAAATAACTATTTGCGATCAACGATGGCGCAGGAGCGTCTGAACGGTTCGGCTACTGTCAATTGAATGTGAAACGGCCAAAAAATTAGAAATGAACGATTTAATGAGCACTTTTGCCCTAGCAAGGCCCGCAAAGCGCCTTTTACATAAATAAAATGCTGTAAATACTAAACATAATACAGATTTTTTAAAATAAAAAATAAAAGCCTGCCTTGATATTCAGCTGATATTTATCGGTGGAAGTATACTTATAGCACTTTTAGTAGTTTTGTTTTTGAAAAACTGTATAGCCGAAGAAATGTTGAAATATATAAACTTGATTGCGTATTATTATTAATGATGTGCGTTTGGGTAAGAAATTACATCAAGCACATGCTTCGTTTTCCATAATATATTATTTATGCCAAAAAAAAATCACCTGTGTTAGCTCATTATATCAGGTTTCCATTGATATAGCTTGTTGTTTTTATCTGATCAGGTGCTTCCTGTATCCAATTTTATGCTTAGGCCTATCTTATTTGTTGAGGTTTGTTTAGAAACTAGAAATGTAACAAAATGAGTTTTAACTAGCCTAAAATTGTAATTTCTTTTAAAACATCACTCTCCGTACAACACAGCCACTTACAGTCTAACGCTATCAGTGAGAGAGAGAAGACATTGAGTGACGAGGAGAGGTAGGGGCGAAAGTAGGTGGTAAGTGAAGGGTAGACAGATCACTAACACAAATGCAGCGGCTGTCAAACGGTGATAGTGCTGCAATCTCTTGCCTTGCGATTGACGGTGGTAGTGATCGCACAGCCTTAATAACCCGAGGTGTTAGTGTACATAATTTAAAATCATCGACACTTTGGTGGGAATGACCACTGTGGTTATCAGCACCTTTATCTGAGTGGCCTCAATCAAGGCATGTTAATGAGACTTCACCATCAGTATTAGAGCAGCGACAAGTAAAAACAGTTCTTGTAATCAATCAGTAAGATAGCATTATTCTCAAATTCTCATCATTAATAAGGCTTCAAAGAGTTATTTCATACTGTTACAGAATCGTTCACAATGCCAAAAACCCTAAAGACAGAATGATAGGACCACTTACAGTACAAGAACTACAAAGATCACTAGAAACTTGCATTCGATTATTGCAGAATGAAGCCTTCAGTGAAGACATTACAAAACTGAGATCTACTGGAGTTGTTTTAAAGAAAAGTCGGATGAGAACTCAGTGTCCCTTTTTACACAATGACATAATTAGAGTTGGAGGTAGATTAGTGAATGCATCACTTCCATTCTCCACCAAACATCAGATCGTACTACCATCCAAGCATCATATTACAAAACTCATCATTTGATATTCACATCTACAGCATGCTCACGCAGGACCTGAATTGTTACTTTCCACACTTCGTGAGAATTACTGGATTCCAAATGCCAGAAACGTGATAAAACAGCTGATACATAAGTGTGTGAGGTGTTACAGATTAAAGGGATTTACAATGAGGCAAATCATGGCCGATTATCCTAAACCTAGAGTTCAACCAGCACCACCTTCCAACATTTGTGGCATTGATTACGGAGGACCAATTCTTTTGCATCCTATCAACAAAAGAAGTAACGTGAGAATTAAAACATATATGGCACTCTCTGTTTGCTTCACTACAAAGGCAATCCACAATGAATTAGTCAGTGACCTCACAACTGAATCATTTTTAGCTGCATTATGTAATTTTATTTCAAGAAGAGGAAAGCCAGCAGACATCTACAGTGACAATGCAACTACCTTTGTAGGAGCTGATAAGGAACTTCAAAAACTTCACAATTTCATGACAACCAACAAGGTTCAAGAAGATATCACCAATGATATGGCCAACAAAGGAATCAAATGGCACTTCATACCACCTTTCATACAGCCAATCCGTGTAAAAGGTGAATTTGACTTAAATTTTGTTTTTAATGTATCCTATGTAATATTGGTATTTTTGATAATGGTATTAGTTGTACTAATAAAGTAAAAAGTATTTTTCTTTAATCCAAAATTTTAAGTGCTTTTTTAGACATCTGAAATTGCTTGACTGACTGCTGTAGTCTTCATTGTAGGATTTGACTAAGTTGGTAGTTTTTTCTTCAAGGCACTACTGTCTGTGTGTTGATCAAAGCTAGTTGGTGTTTAAGATCAAGTGATTGTTAAGATCTACCTTCAAAATGAATATCCAGGTAAGAGTCATTTCTACTTTATTTGCTTTTTAAAACATACAGGTCAGATGTAACATCCGTTACACTAAAACATGTACAAGTTATTATTTTGAGTTAAAAGTATTATCTAAATAAATTAAACTCTCCAAAAGTAAGGTTAAGTTACATGTGCTTCTATTGAGCATTTTAGTTTGTTTAGTTTTTATTCATCTACAGTTTTTTACAGAATTAAAAATATCCGTTACGTAACGGATGTTACAAGGTACAAATTGATGTTTCTCACTGTATTTATCAAGATTTTGACTAACATGTGGCTAACCTTATGACATAACCTCAATTTATAGGTTATGCTATGTGTTAGTGCACTGTTTAAAGACAAATTAAATAACAACCCTGGTCTATAAATCTTTTTTTTTTACATATTACATCTCCCCTAAATTCAATGTTTTACAAACCTTTTGGAATAACTTAATAAATATTTTCAAGGCCTACCTTGTCCCTAAATAATACTTCTTTAAAGTTTTTTTTTTTTAGCCTTTGGAAGACAATAGACTTTTAGGTAACATGGGAATGGGTTGGATACTGTACGATTCTACTTAATTAATAAATATAGAGCCTAGTATTAATTTGCATAAACTTAAAACCTACTGAGCCTATTTAATATACTAGAGATCATAGCCTAGTTAGGCCTAAATTTATCTCTTTTAACTACCGGCCGTGGATAAATTTTATTGGCAAGCGCACTTATTCACTGTTGGTAGCTTTTCGTACGTCGTTGATGAGCGTGTACAAAGCCGGTAACTGAATATAAATAAGTGAAGTCTCTAGAGATAAAATTTAAACTATTCCTTTGAAATAAAATCTATTTAAAAAATGAAAACTACTAATTGTCAATTGTTTCAGAACGGATCAGAAAATCTTCCCAAGTTTAAAAACAGGATGGAAAAATGCCGCTATTTCAAGAAAATAAATGAGGAGAAGTGGAAAGAGTACCTTCAAAAAGACAGTGCCAGAAACAAAGAAAATAGGAAAAAAAATAAAATAAAAAATGTGAGAGGAAGAAAAGTTGAAGAGAAAAGAAGAAACCCGTTTGAGAGTTAAAGCCTGGCGGGCAAAGAAAAAATCATCACAACTTGCTCCGACAATAGATACACAGTCTACCCCTGAAAAAGTGCTGGAACCCATGTAGTATACGTTGCCCGGCGCCATTAAAATCCGAAAAATTTTCTATAGAAATGGCCAATGTTACTAATATACAGCAGTTGAATATTTCATCGCTAGAGTGTGTTACTGTATTTTTTCAGAGTGCCAACATTATTGTTTCCAGACCAATATTTTCATCCAGCCCAATGGTTTTCGTCTAGGCCAATAAAGGTTAGGTAGCGCGGCCCTGCGGGCCGCGTTAGGCTAATAGGTAACACCCCTGGTTTTTGTCACGCACAGTGGGGATGTCACGCATCAATAATCTTTAACCAGGCCAATGATTTTGCCTAGTAGTACAATCAGTAAGTTGGCAGCATTACGTAATCAAACATAGCGACGTGCTTTTTGATAAGTTTATTACTTGAAAGTTAATGTTGACAATTTCCTTTTTTTGAAGTGTTTACGCGGTGTTTGTTAATGGCAGATGGCTTTAATAACGTGGCAGAATAAATACAAACCATTTTCCGAGTGCTACTAAGTAAAATAACGCACTTTCGAATCTGGCAACGTATACTACAGGAGAGCCAAAGTGCTTAGCTCATACAAGAAGAAAAATACTCTCAGAATGGCTGTAGAAAGTTAGAAAAGCACTGCCATTTAGTCCTAAGAAACAAAAGGCTGTTATCCGTCAACTGATTACAGAAAATTTGGGCAATGATTTGTTTATTGTTAAAACTCGAACTCCTAGGAAGAATTTACTTTTTTAATGTTTAATTACTACAATAAAATATATTTAAAAGCATAAACAAACCAAAAAGGTATTCATTTGATCCTAAAATTGCAATTATAAGTACTTTTCTTATAGGTGAAAAATATGTAACATCCGTTACAAAATGTGTGTAACATCCGTTACAGAACTCCGTATTTTTGTTTTAATTGCCTTTTAATATTTGTCAATTCTAATTAGTGGATATAAGTAATAGACTAACTTTAGATAGCTGTAATAAGGATTAATTTGTTTTAGGCATCCTAGGAGAACAGACTTTTTGTTGAATGTTCATGACTGCATGCAGTAGGTTCACAATTGAGTAACATCCGTTACACGCTAAGATTAATTCTTGTACTTAAACTATTTAAGTTAATATAACCAAACTCGTCATACTTATTAAAACAACCTCTTTTAGTCTCTTAGTGGTAAAAAAAAATAGATTTATATGCATGTAAAACCAAAAAAAAAAGTAAATTTTGAGTAAAAATGTAACATCCGTTACATACGGATTGGCTGCATACATCTTTCATCCTGCTTCTTGGAGCAGTATACCTCTCACATTTGATTACTGCATTATGTTAAATTACTTTTTTTAAAGTTCAATTATAACATCAGGACAATAGCTGACAACCTGTCTACTTTAATAGATTTTCTTGTATATGGTGTTTGTTTTTCGGGCTGATAGTTTGTATGCACACTTTTGTATATAATTATTCCATTATGATTAGTATTATTATTATTATTGTATTGTTACTATCCTTTTGTTACTATAATTGTTAGACTATTATTAATATTGTGAATGTAAGTGAAACACTTTATAAGCCCTAATCTTATTTTATGTAGGGCACTACTGTAAAGGAGCTCGTAAGCTCTAAGTGTAGCCGTGAAAACAAAATCAAAAACAAATCAAATCACAATCTCCTCACTTTGGTGGCATATGGGAGGCTGGAATTAAATCAGTCAAGTATCATCTTCGTCGAGTTATTGGTAATCGCGCGCTGACGTTTGAAGAATTATATACCGTACAAACTCAAATTGAAGGCTGCTTAAATTCCAGACCAATTACAACTCTTTCGTCAGATCCGTCTGATCCCACAGCATTAACTCCAAGTCACTTTCTGGTCGGCAAGAGTTTAACTGCAATCCCAGATCCCGACCTGACCATAATGCCTTCTAATAGGTTGAACCTGTGGAAAAGAACTCAACAACTAGTTCAGCATTTCTGGAATTGATGGCATAGGATTATCTCACTCAACTTCAACACAGACCCAAATGGAGAGACAACCAGATCAATCTTCAAATTGGAGTTGTAGTCGCCATCAAGGATGACAACTTACCACCGTTAAAATGGAGGTTAGCAGTCGTAACAGAACTTCATCCAGGAGCAGACGGAATGGTTCGAGTGGCAACTGCAAGGACTATCAATGGAGAACTCAAGAGATCCATAGTAAAACTTTGCCCACTTCCAATGAAGTAATATTCAAGAATTGTAACACCATTGTATATTGTTCTGTTTTATACATTGTTTCAGTTCCAATTATTTTGATTGATATTCAATCAATAGGTGGGAGAATGTTCAGCTCTCATCAGTTACCTTTATTTTAGTTCCATATTTCACCACTAGATGGTATGTATTCTCCTTGTGAACTGGTCTTTTATCTTTGACTTGTTTGTATTCTCTGTGTGTCGTTAACAATGTGCAGCCATCATGTCGTGTAGTGTTGTGTTTGTTTTCCTGTTATTAATATGAATATATATTTGAATAATCTGCCTTCCGTATGATTTATACGCCTATACAGTCCACCAGAATGTACACCTTCATACCACAACAGTGCCTGAACAATAACTGGCAAAATGGGACAAGAAGGTTCCCCATAAAAGAAAAATCACCCTGTATAAGTTGTATCTCATTCCCATTCTTACATATTCTTTGGAAACATATACACTAACACATGAGAGGACCTCAGCAAAATTCAAGTTTGTAAAATGAAATTTCTCAGAAAGGCACTCCAAAAAATCTCAACTTGATCAGATAAAAAAAAAGAAGTGATCCGATTAAACCAAGAATTAAGTGAGCCTATAGAGGAAAGACTTAGGTCATCCAGAGTTTTATGGTTTGGGCGGGTTGAACATATGAATAGCACAAGACTACCACCTGCATATATGGAAATATGACTGCCAGGCAAGAGACCGGTTGGAACACTAAGAAAAAAGTGGATGGACCAACTGATAGGGGATGGAACTGGTAACATCTTAGAAAATGAAATCTTTTTGGACAGGCAACGTTGGGAAATGCCCGTATACAACCACATCATCCTGCACACTGAAAGGGCAACAATAATGATGATCAAGTTGGGGGGGGGGGGGAACTTCTATATTTAGCTAATTTCCGAATTTTTTCATGCATCCAACATACAGTATTCGCGTGTATTAAAAGTAACTAATCAGAGACATCAATAATGATGCTCTCAAAATTAATACAACTGCACATTCATATACACAGTCTACACATGTAATTTATATGCTCAATCTTTGAAGAAATGAGAGCTTCCGTTATTGATTTAATGTCAATAAGAACAGACATTTACAACAATCATCACCAGAATATACAGAGTGTCCGCAAAGTCTCTCCGCAGCGGCGAGCTAAGCGAGTCTCGCCTTGCGGGACGTGTTAGGTTGGCAGCACATTCATGTCGCTGTATACGCAAAGTCTCACTGCAGCGGTTGGCATAAGCATGCACTTGTTCTGTGTCGACATTCAACTGGAATGATAGGGTGGGGAATACCGGTTCATTATTGCCGACAGCGAGTGCCTGTGCGTGACAGTGTTGACGCTGTAAATTGTGTTCTTGTCAAGTTCTTGTGTAAGCTGAGTATAGTGGGAATGCTTACTACTGAAGTGCATGTATTTTTAGTGGAAGAGGTTTTCCGTGCTGGTGGAAACTTTATGGAGCATAGTGTGATAGTGGCGAGTACCGTATATATAATTGCATTACTTATATAATTTAGCCTAATGCATACCTGCCAACTTTCAAAAAGGGCTTTCAGTAAAACACGCGCGCGCCGGCTTGAAAGAATAATCCTCCTGGGCTACAATACAGTAATTCATGCTTTGAAGAGGATATTTCAACGAAATCTTATCCACCTACATCATACGCCAATTATTTGTAGACGAGCATGACCCTCAAGAAGCAGGTATGGTGAATTTTGGTTCGGAGAATAGGTATAACAGGACTTTTTGAAATAATATACTCGAAATTACTAGCACTTTTAAATTCATAGCTGTGGCTTTTTAGCTTCCTGTAAAAAGTCTGAGAGAAAGGTGCTAATAGAGACCATAACTCCTGGTCTTCAAAATAGAAATAGACTCCAGAGATTCATTCAGGACAAAATTCATGTATTTTCTTCACTTCAAAAAATTAAGAGTTCAACAGAATTAATATATAACACAACAGTAACCGATGACATTATAAGGGTCTGATTTAATAGCCAAAGTTGTGGCTTGCTTTGCTTTCTTCAGAAAGTCAATAGAATATGTGTTTGTATTGCTTCAGAACTTCTGGTCCTCAAAATGGAAATGGCTTCCAGAGTTCCATTGGACATCGATGACCTGAACTGTGTCCTGTTCTTCTTAATCAGGCTAAAAAATCGTTCACATTCTGTCTTCGCAATCAAGAAGGGCCTACGGAGAAATATCGAGATGTTAAACGATCGGCGCTGGTCTCAGCCGTTGGACGAGATTCCCGTAGTTTTCACGATAGAACACCGAGAAAATTCGCGAATCGCAATTTACATAATCGGTGTTACTTTTAGTCGTTCGACGAGATTTCCATTGTCCTTGAGATCGGGCATGGGAAAATGTAGCATTATTACGCAATCGGCGCCGCTTGCTGTCCGATTGACAAGAATCCAGTTGATCTCGTCATCGAATGCGGCGAAATATCGCAATGTATCGCAATTGCTGCCGCTTACAACCGTTTTACGAGATTCACGTTGTACTCGCGGTTGGACACTGAGAACGCGATAATATGCAATCGGCGCTTCACCCGGCCGTCCTCGTCATCACAAGTTCACGATCGGGCACGGGTTTTATGATTTTACGCAACTGGTGTCGATCTCGGTCCGTTTGACGAGATTCCCGCAAGCAAGTCGTGTGGTCAGCCGGCCATCTTGAGGATGTGATTTTGGAGGATGAACGTTCGAAGTAGGTATCGAATTTTACGAATTATTCTGAGAGAATTGCACGAATGATACAAGAGGGTACATTTTCTTTCGAATTCGAATCACACAAGTTTTCGAGATAACCAGTTAGATTATACAGGGCGCCATGAAATGTTCTCCGCAGTGCCCATATTCTGCTGCGAGAGATAGCATCAGTAAACCTTGTACTTCATAACCTACTGTTGCACTCTTCCAATAATCTAACTATACACAATGGCGATTTCGACAGCCCACAGATGTGGCCTTCGCCCTATCAAGGACCATGTCAAGGACACCATGCTGCCAACTAAACTGATGACGCTACCTCTCGCAGCTGCACGTAGCTACAGCGGAGAACATTCCCTGGCTCCCTGTATATCCGATGGAACCCGAAGGAAAAATCGACTTATAACGGAATTTCGAATTAACCATAATGGATGTCGCAAATTTACGAGACGGATAGACTTTTAAAATAAATGTATTTCGAAGCCTTTTCGCGATTTATTTTCGAAACGGTATCATTTCGCAAGATTGCGACATTAAATTATTTCGCGTTATTTCTGAACTTATATTTGAGATAGTCTCCAAATTTCGAGGTCAATAACAGAAATGAGAGGTTTCTGTTTTGTTTCGAAAGTTTTCGCGAATAAACGTCGAAAGTCAGGTTTCCTAATAACAAAGAAAAATATTTCACACAAAACTAAAAACTCTCCTTCATGCCGAAAATGTACGTTAAACCGATGTATACCATTCAAGGTATCCTCAGTATGCATTTCTAAGAGGGCGGGCACGGGCAAATACTGTATAGCTTACGCAATGGGCGCCGCTTGCGTGAAACTTGCTCCATCGCTATCTGTGAGCCTACCGGCGCGAGTTCAAATGATTTAAACCGACCTCAGCGAATTTTCGTTACCTCCAAATATCCAGACAAAAATTAGCTACTTTTCGTTACCGGTAGACACCCTGATAATTCACATGTTATTCCGTAACTACAACACGACCTACGCTTTGTAATTCGTGGTGAAGAAGAAAAGAACTATTTTTTATACAGAACGGTAAAGGTTATCGAACTAATCAACGCATTAAAGAACAAGCAAACGGTTATCCCAGAGCTTTCATTCAACACCAACAAATCGATATCAATCGATTAGGATTCAGGCAAACGAGGACACATCTCGTATTTCCAGTTGAAGACTGTAACGATCGGATGATTATAGTTCAGAACGATGTATCGAATGAGCGCTGGTCACACAGCAAATGTATCGGCGGCATGCGGAAGCTTGTTCTGGCACGAATTTTAAAAAGGTCTTGGTACGTAAATCCGTAAAATATTATATTTCATCCGTAAAACACACTGCCTATCCGTCAATTTTACGAAAAAAACGTAAAAGTTGCCAGGTATGCGTAATGTAATTGTTTTCCTTGGAACAACATAACATGAATGTACTGCCAACCCAACACGTCCCGCAAGGCGAGACACGTGCTGCGGAGAGACTTTGCGAACATCAGTACTTGTCCCTGGCAAAATTTGAATGTATCAATTGCAATTATGAAAGGTTGGACATGTAAAACTAAAATTCCCTGAGTGTCATGAAAATAACCTGTTGATTCCTGAATTTTCCAGTAATTAAAAATTCCCTGAGAATTCCTTGTTTTCCATGTTTTTCAGAGTAGCCAATTACAAAAGCTCAGTATGTAAGTAAGAAAAGAAAACCAGTCCAGAACGCAATCACTTCAAAAGCTCGCCGTGGTAAAAGTTAATTAATACATCAAAAAGTTTTCATATTTATACACATAGAAACTGGTGACAAAATATGCAACACTTATGTAATAGACCAACGGAATAAAAATTAAATTAAAACCTTCTGTAGCTTGATGATTGTAAATACTGTTGTACATAACTTAGGTGTTATATATGTTACAGGGAAATTCGATTCTTAGTAAGAGTTGACTCTCCCTAGGCAGAGTCAACTCTTACCAAAAGTATCAGTAACAGTTGATTGATAACAAACAGATCAACTTTTCCTAGGGAGAGTTAACTATGCCTGCTGTGGTTTAGTAAAAGTTGATTCACAGATGCTACTCTGAAAATTTAAAACAAACACATCAACTTTGCCTAGGAAGAGTTAACTATGCCTGCTGTGGTTTAGCAAAAGTTGATTCACAGATGCTGCTCTGAAAATGTACCGGCGCACGCCAAACCTTTGTTATGATTATTAAAACATTTCGACTCGTACTTCCATTATTGGACCGACCGTTATCGATCTGAACATTTCTTTGTTTTTATTACCCCACCACACAACAGGCAGTTGCCATTCATCATTACTCGGCTCTTTATTCTTGTGCAATAGTGACAACAGATTCATTTACGTTTAAATAATTAGTTTAAGTGTGTAATAATTATGTCAGACACCACGGCAGAACTGTTTCGTGAAAAACTGCAGCAGGAACGCTCGACTTCCAAGGTAAATTCTCTGACATTGACCAAATTGAAATATGAGAGCTGCATTCAAAAAGTGAAAAATCTAAAAACTGCAACTAAAAAAGAAAGTAACGATATCAGGTTTTTAAGACAATATGACATTATTGAAGTGGATGGTATTACAAAGCTAATACACCCCTTCACAGACCAAGACAGCAAAAGGTATTATGTTTTTGATGAAGAGTTGTATGGATATCTTAATGAAGCGCACATATCCACTGGACACGGAGGAAGAGATCGTATGATTCAGCAATTGAAAGGTAAATTTCAAAATGTTATTACAAAGGACATTTTACTATATTTAAGCTTGTGCGAACCTTGAGATAAAAAAAATGGAACATAAGAATAAGGGACTGGTTGTACAGCCTTTGTTATTCATGGAAATTAATTCACGAAGTCAAGTGGACTTGATTGACTTTCAGTCGCAAGCTGATGAAGACTTCAAATTTATAATGGTGGACCAGGACCATTTAACAAAGTTTGTTGTGCTAAGACCACTGAAATCAAAGACTGCAGACGAAGAGTGTGATAATATCATTGATAGGCCTATTTTTACATTGTTAGGCGCGTCTTGTATTTTACAGACAGGCAATGGCAGAGAATTTGTTAGTAAATTTATTGACAGTCCGGTTAGGCTAGTTCATGGTCGAACTTCAAAATGGTGCACGGAAAAGCACGACATAGAGTCGGTAGAGTCGAAAGAGCCAACCAGTACATAGAGAATATGATAACCACCTGGATGCAAGACCACAAAACATCAAAATGGAGTGAAGACTTAAAGTTTATTCAACTTATGAAAAACAGTGCATTGCATAGTGGGATAAAACGATCCCCGTATGAGGCAATGTTCGGTTGCCCCCAGAGACACGGCTTATCTAGTTCAAAACTACCAACTGAGGTACTGGCAAATTTAGAAACAGAATTGCGCAATTGATCAAATTCAGCAACAACAAGAAAACGAAATTGGAAGAAGCGGGAATGGAAATCCTGATGAAAATGAAACAAACCAAAATGTATCAAGTGGTCAAAAGCTCTTAGATGATAGTGATTATCTCCTCACTGACCTGGACAAATCTACTGAGGACATCAAGAGACAGAGAAATGAAGCTTTCTACTGTCTAGAACAACAAGCTAAACGCATGAAAAAAATATCAGATCACATTCATCCGCCAGTAGAAAAAGGAACATCAGTTCGAATTCCTATCCCCGATGTTGACCCCGGTAGAGGAGATGCTCGATCTAGCCTTGGCGTGGTTCTGGAGGTTGTCGATGATCGATTTTATCGAACTGGAACGAGAAATGGAATTCCAAAGCAGCTTTTCTCAAGGTAAGTTTTCAAAGCTAAAATAAAAGATATCTCTCTCTCTCTCCTCTCTCTGCCCATAGTAGGCGTATTAAATTGTTCAGATTTCAATGATTACATTTTTTCAGGTCTCAATTCAGTAAATGTCCTATGAACATTATCCAAGAAAATGAAGTTCCTATGGATAAAACAATAGCTGTGAGGACTGTTGCAACTTCACAATCACTTGGAAGTGGACAAGGTTTTTTCAAATGTTCTTGCAACTCAAAGCGTCACAAATCTATACCTTGCTGTAATAAATTATAAATATTTCTATCTCTTTATGTATTATAAAGGTTTCTCTTAAACATTTCTCTCTCTTAATGTATTGGTTTTGCCTTCCTATTTGTTTTTTATTAGCTAGTACCGTTTCCTTGCAAATAGTCAACTGTTACTACCTCAAGACAGTGAGAGTATACTTTCCCTGGGTATAGTCAACTCTGACTAGTAAAAGTTGATCGAAATTGAACACTTACCGCTTCTAATCAACTTTTACTGAAAAGATCAGTAAGAGTCGACTTTACCTAGGGAGAATCAACTCTTACTGGAGAATCGACTTTCCCTGTAACATATACTTATCTGTTGAACCTAAATTAAGCCTAAGTGAGCAGGATCTGATGATGTTTGCTTGAAGAATAAAACTACTGTCGACCAAAGTATTATGTGCACTCGAGTTTGAAGGTTGTTTGTGAAGTAACCAATAGACCTACATAAAATCCAATAACATCATCATTTTCGTCGTTCTATTTTACGTTTGTTCATGTAGGTTTGGAATTTTTAATTTATATTTTAATATTTTTTATCGCAGTTGGAACACAAAATGTGCCCGTTTTTAAGCGTGTTTCAACCATGCGTCACATTTAAGAATTATTATCTCAAAACCCCGTCATCAGATCGAATGCAAATTTTAACACAATATACATTAGAATGTTGTATAACTGGTTTATTAATTTCAAAATTTTGTGTGTCCAAGAAACAAAGTTGTTATCATTTTTGTAAGGTAACTTTTTCTCGGCTCGGGGTGGTTGGAAAATATAGCTCTTGGTAGCGTTGTAATCCTTATACATCAAGACGTTATGCTGTATGACTGTGAAATACGTAAATTAATTCACTTATTTTATATCGGTTTGTATTTGTTCGTGGAAATAAGGCATGATTCACCAGCCAGCCGCTCCGGGGTAAGTTGTACAGCGTTGCTGAGATGGAGCCCATCACTGCCGAGCGAGGCAAGGTCGTATTTCCCCGTTCAAATATAAACCGATATAAAATAAGTGAATTAATTTACGTATTTTAAAGTCATACAGCATAACTTGTTGACGTATAAGAATTACAACGCGACCAAGAACTACATATTCCAACCACCCCAAGCCGAGAAAACGTTACCTTACACAAATGATAACAACTTTGTTTCTTGGACACGCAAAATTTTGAAATTAATAAACCAGTTATACAACATTCCAATGTATATTGTGTTAAAATTTGGATTCGATCTGATGACGGGTTTGTGAGATAATAATTCTTAAATGTGACGCATGGTTGAAACACGCTTAAAAACGGGCACTTTTTGTGTTCCAACTGCGATAAAAAATATTAAAATATAAACTAAAAATTCCAAACCTACATGAGCTCACGTAAAATAGAACGACGAAAATGATGATGTTATTGTATTTTATGTATGTCTATTGGTTACGTCACAAACCACCTTCAAACTCTAGTACACATAATACTTTGGTCGACAGTAGTCATCCAATTGAATCCCCTAATTTTTGAGCAATGTATTTTATTAAGTACATAAATAATTTATGTATTGATTTCAAGCATTGGGAAATTAATTGTAACTCCCCTACCAATCTAATTGGGCATACTCGTGTTGACTGACTGAAGAACTTCCACTACCATAGTAGATTACTTCGGCAACACTGAAAAATGGCTTAGATAACGGTTGTGACTGAATCCTCAGACTAACTTTTTCAGGTTGCTCATTTCTTGTAATGGTGAATGTACAAAATCAGTCTTGAAACCCTTCTGACATTATAGTCTGGAAATCAGCACATTCATCCTCATTCCGAGGATAGTATATTCCTCACAAGACGGATTTTCTTTGAATTCATAAATTCTTGCTAATTCAATCATAGATTCAGGCAATGCGAAGTTTAATGGCTCACTACATTAAAGAATGTCACACGAACAACACACAAAACACAACAAATGTGGTGCAAAATTTCTGTCCTGGCAATCATCTTTGCACCTGAAGTAGACTACATATGATACAAACAACATGTGATACATATAAATTAAAACAGCAAGGAATAAAGTTTAGTACAAATGGTGAACTTCCTGAACACACAGCACGTGCACATACCCACAGCAGCAAGAAAACACTCACTTGAAGAAGTTGCTTCTTCCTACTGTCACCAAGACCCTGACATAAACAAAGGAGAAATGTTTAAGACATAAAAAGAAAACTTAGGGGGTTTAAAAAACATTATTTCTGCAATGCACTTCCTGAATGGGACATGTGTGTTATTTACTATATCTCGGTCAAACAATGTTAAGGCATCTGCTAATTCTAATATTCTTTGGGAAACATCTTAATCCTACAGTTAGACTACACTTAACCATTTATGGTTTGCATCAGTTTTTGGGGCTTGCGACACTCAAGTCGCCAGCCCAATGTACTCGTGTGTGTGCGACATTAGTCTGATGAGCGATGACCTCTATTTCTGCGATGACTAGCAAATATTAGCTTATTAGGACCTAGAAATAGGGTAGGTTCCCTGCAGCTTGAAAGAAGGTACTGAAATGTCCCAGCATTTGCCTGAAGTGAGTGTGGAGAAAACCCAGAGAGATGGCAATTGTCACACCGGGATTTGAACTTAGGATATCTAACCCCACATAACCAGTCCAGCCATGGCATGTGTCTTAGACCACTTAGCCATACTGTGTGCTTTATGATACTGAAGCTTACCATCTGCTCCACTTCCCCAACTGAGATTCTGTCTCCTGCCCCTATTCTCCTGTCTTAAAATTGCAAAATGAGAGAGAGTCATTACCAGAAAGCTTTCAGTCTACTATACATTGAATAAGATTTCAAAACACTCCTTCCATCTGTCCAGCACTCTCTTAGGATCTTCCGTGTATACCAATGATTCATTCAAAATACTGTACATTCCTCTCTTCATTCCATTTCTAAGATTCTTTATTACACTCCCAATATGGGCAGATGACCTCGATGTTCGGCACCCTAAAAGAACAAACTTATTACACTACCGAAATGTCTTCCGGCAGCCTGACCTTATGTTACCTATAATTTCCTTTAGGATTGTATTTATTTGACTTTGGTACTATCCAATAGGCCTACATAGTATACTCCTTAGATTACTTGCTTGGACTCTTCTTTCAACTATCACATACAACCCTGAAAAAATGGAGTACTTTGGAAAAGAAAAACGGAGAGAGAATAATCTACAAATATTAGCAATATTAACAAAGACCATGTGCTGCAATGACAGCACGGTCCCCTCAAATCTCATCTCTGTAGTCATGTAAAAATTAGAAAATATGACCTCAATAACTCACAAGAAATGGCCTTTAAACTGGCAAAAATTGACTAAATATATGCCTAGAAATGTATGTGAAGAAATAAGAGACTAGAATTTTGAAATAATGAGCAATAATTTGCTTAACTTACTGAGCAGCTTCACCTAAAAAACTGCACACGTATCAAAGGGGGAGGCAAAGCCCTCCCCCCTGACAGCCCATAATTACTTTAAATTGACAATGGAACAAACAAAACCCAACACATGCCACACTTTCAGATTTGTGGATCAAATATTGACTTATATACGGTAGTTGTCTTTCATTTAGAAATTTGGGACTACTAGGTTCCCCATGAATTTGGGTGTGTATGGAATTTGTCTGAACCTGTGTTTCTGTTCTGTGGTCACTGTAATAGTATGCATATCTGTATTTATTAAGGACAAGGATAGGGATAGGTGCCCTACATCTTGAAATAAGGTACCATTCCAACATTTGTCACAAGGGAGTGTGGAATAACCACTCTCAAGATGGTCAATGCCAGCACTTTTGATTCGAACCTTGGAGTTCCTGACTTGCAACTCTCCATTGCAGTTGTGGAGTGACATTTGACATGTTCTGTGATGCTGGCAGATGTGAATATGACATTGCCTTGGAAAATGCTAGGGCGTCCCCTGCAGGCGACGCGCAGCTCTTTTGACACTTGGGGAGCTGTGAGAGTGGGCGAGCAGGGTCTTAAAACATAAAAATTGGTACCATCAACATCTTGACCATAACTGGCAAGACTGAGGAACTTATTGATTTTATGGAGGAGGAGGAGGAGGAGGAGGAGAAGAAGAAGAAGAAGAAGAAGAAGATTGTTATCCTCAGACTGAGTGAGACAAAATGGAAAGGTAAAGGAGAAAGAACCCTGACAGGTGGATACAGGCTGTTTTACAGTGGAGGACAAGGAGCACGAATGGAGTTGGCATAATTGTGAGGAAAGACATCCTGGAATATGTGGAGGAGGTGAAGAAAGTAAGCGATAGGATTCTTGTTATGAGAACCCAGTTTGAGACGGGAACAAAAGATTTGATTCACGTATATGCTCCACAAACTGAAAATACAGAAGAAGACATAGAAGGTTTCCTTGAAGAGGTAGAGAAGTGTATTGAAGACAAGGAAGTAATAATAATGGGAGACAAGAATGCTCAAGTCGGAAAATACAAGATTAGGAAGGGAAGATATACAGGGTGATTCTTGACGTAGTTTACAACTACAATAATGTGTAATTATTTATTGGAACCACTTACAAACTTGGTTTATGTGTCATTATATAGCAAAACGCTTCAAGTTTTGACTCACGTAGTTTGTAGTGGCACAGTTGTGCGCCACGCGTGCCGGCTGTCACTCCTTGGAAATGATGCCTTTCACTGGAGCGGAAGGAGCGAAGTGCGTGTTCTGGTTTGAAGAAACCAAGTCAGCAACGAGTGTACACCGGAGCTTTCGCACAGAATTCGGCAAAGACCCGCCCAGCAGACCAACAGTGTACAAATGGTACCAGACATATGTCGAAACAGGTTGTTCTGTGCGACACAGAAAGGCTCGAGGCCGTGCACCTGTGACTGGCGATATGGTGGAAACAGTTAGGGAGAGGTTCGTCCGCAGTCCAGAAAAATCAACACGGGCTCTAGTCACTCGAAACTGGTATCCCTCAGAAAGTTTTTTGCACTGTTTCGAGAGAAAAAGTATACAGAACTTTCTTCTTTGCTGGAGACGTCAGGGAATTCTTGATCAACGTTTCCCAGGTAAGAGGATAGGTCGTGGTGGACCAATTACCTGGCAGCCACAGTCTCCAGATTATACACAACAGGACTTCTTTCTGTGGAGCTATGTGAACATATGGTGTACATCCCTCCCCTACCTGCAAATATTGATGAACTGGGACAGTGAATCACAACAGCCATCGCTTCTGTTACCCCGGAAATGCTGGTTCATACGTGGCGGAAAATCGACTTCCGTTAGGATGTGTCCAGGATGACAAATGGTGCACACGTTGAGCCGTAATGGATTTGTCAAAACAAACTTGAAGTATTTTGCTAGGTAATGACATATAAACCAAGTCTGGAAGTGGTTTCAATAAATAATTACTCATTATTGAAGTTGTACACTACATCAAGAATCACCCTGTGGTGGGACCATAAGGATATGGGAATAAAAACCCAGAAGGGGATATGTTAATTGATTTCTGCCAGAGAAATAAGCTAATGGTAGGGAATACATGGTTCAGGAAGAAGAATAGCCTGAAGATTACCAGATATGGATGGGGAGAAAGAAGAACAAAAACCTTGATTGATTATATTATGGTAGAACAAGGACCACACATAAACCTGATGGATGTTACAGCCATGCCCGAGGAGGCTTTTGGGTGGATAGCAAAGTTGAAAGTTGGAAAATCAGGAAATTGAAGGAAAGAAAAGAAAGCAAAATAAGAACATGGAGAGTGAAGGACAGACATGTGCAAGAAGAGTTTAAGAGGGAATTGCAACAACTAATACCAAAGACAGATTTTAAGCAAGTGGAAGAAGAATGGTAAAACTTGAAAGGATGCATGTGTTAGTTGTGCAGAGAAGACATGTGGAAGAACATACGGAAAGATAAAAGATAAAGAAACATCATGGTGGAATGAAAGAGTAAAGGAAACAGTGAGGAAAAGAAGAAGAGTTGGAAAGTGTGGAAAATAAAAAGGAAAGAAGTAGAATGAGATATGTAGAAGCTAAACAAAATTGCAGGAAAGTAGTGGCAGAAAAGAAGAAAAGTTGGGACGTATTCACACAGGAAATAAAAGATGATTGTCAGAGTGGAAATAAACTATTGTTCTCAAGAATAAAAGGAAAGAACAAGTGAACCCTGGATTTGTGATAAAACAAAGAAGGAATGATATTGAAGGAATCTGAATAGATTAATAACCGATGGAGTGAATATTTTTATGAACTGCTAAATGTGAGGAATTTAATGTGGACAGAAGCTATTGTAGAGTAAGAAGAAGAAGAAGTGGAGGCAGAGATTACACTGGCACAGGTGGAATTGGCCATTAAGAAGATGAAAATGTGAAAAGCTGTGGGAGTAGACAAAGTAGCCGTGGAAATGATAAAGGCTGCAGGACCCATTGGAATATACTGGTCTTCAGAGTACTCAAGAGTGTGTGGAGAGCAAAACAAGTTCTAGAGGCTTGGCAGAAAGGGATTATTATACCAATATTCAAGAAAGGAGACAAGAAGGTGTGTGGAAACTACCGAGGAAATACTATAATCTCTCATGCTGCAAAGATCATGGAAGGAGTACTAGAGGAACAAATCTAAAAAAGGTTGAAAACCAAAATTCAAGAGGAACAGTTTGGGCTCAGAAGGGGAAAATCAACAGTGGAACCTATTTTTGTTGCAAGACAAACTATGAAAAAACAATGGGAATATAGAAAAGACATGATAATGACCTTCATTGACTTGGAAAAGGCATATGATAGTGTCCCTAGAGACAGAGTTTGGGAAAGTTTAAAACAAAGAGGTATTGGAGAAGAAATAATACAATTGATAAAAGCAATGTACAGTAATTGTTGCAGCTGTGTCAAGACTCAAATAGTTAAAACAGGATGGTTTGAAATTGGACATGGATTGAAACAAGGGAGTGTACTCTCACCATTGATATTTATACTGGTGATGGATGATATACTAAAGGCAACAAAGGAAGCGTACACAGGTACAAGAATGAACATAATCCTAATTGCTGATAATGTTCCGATTTGGGGAGAGAATCTGGTCCAAGAACAGCTAGATGTACTGAAGGAAAATATTGAGAAGTGGGAATTAAAAACAGTGTTGAGAAAAGTAAGACAATGGTCAAGACAAGGGGAAAGAAAGAAAGAAAGAAAGAAAGAAAGGGGATTGTTAAAATTGGAGACATAGATCTGGAAGTAGTCACTTCAAATATTTAGGAAGTGAACTGATGGAAAATGCAAGATTGCAAGTGGAGATCAACAAGAGAATATATTATGGGAGTGTTTTCTATCATCAGATTAGGAGTTTAATATGGGATAAAGACATACCACTGAAGGCTAAAGAAGCGATGTACAAGACCTATTACTTGCCAATAATGATGTATAGAGTAGAAACTTGGCAGATGACGAGGATAGATGAAAGTAGAACACAGGCAGCCGAAATGAAATTCCTGAGGAGTTTGGTACATAAGACTACGAGAGATAGAGTGAGAAATGAAGATATTGGAAAGGAAGTGAATGTAAAGAAGCTAAATGATAAGCTGGAGCAGAACAGATTGAGATGTATGGACATGTGAAAAGGATGACTGATTAAAGAATGCCGAAACAAGTGATGGAGAGACTGATGACTGGAAAGGGAGGACGAGGAAACGATGGATGGATTTGGTGAAGGACATTGTGAGAGAACAGAACCTTGAGTGGAGTTCAGTGGTTGAGGAAGGATGGTGGACAGAGTAAAGTGGAGGGGGTGTCATATTTGCTCCGACCCGGCCCAAGCTGGAATACTGAAATTGTAGAAGACGATTTAAATTTTAAAAAATATAATGCAACATACATCCATGCCACCTCAAAAAATTAGAGCACAATTTTCAAATTCTGAAAATTAAAAATATGTTTGAGATAAGTCATGGACCCCTTTCAATCCCATCTATTGGAAAAGGTCTTGATCCTGAGCATCCTTCTATAATTCTAAGGTCAGCTAAGTGGCATAGTTGGCAAGGCATCTGCCTCCCATACCAATTCTGGCATAGTCGGTTGGCAACTAAATGCACTTAAATGAAATGAAAATCCACTGCCTGCTTCCAGTCTCCGACCGGGTCAGGAAGCACTTAAATGCATAGACCTGAATTTACTGACACTATCAAGGAAGGACACCCCCCCCAGGGCAAAATTCAATCCACTGGTTCCACACTTGTAAAGTTATAACATATCAATGGCTTTGGAGTTTAGCCTCTCATAAGCTACAATCTTAAATGGAATATGCTAGAAATATAGACCTAACCAAGACTTCAACTCAGTCAACCGTACCATTTCCATTCAAAAGTAACAACGTTGTGCAAGTCGTCCCCTGCGTTGCTGTACACAATTCTTTGTGCCACAGTCACTAACACCTCATAATAAAATAATATTTCCACATCCGGTAGAGCTTGGGCCCACCCAATAATTTACCAATTTAGCTTCTGTAATAAGTCAGTGGACAGAACTAAATTTATCAATTTTCTAGAATGAATCAGATGTACATGCAGTATAATAACAGCATACAAATACTGTATTGTAGCAGCTGTAAACTTTCCATTTTCTCCCTGTTGTGTAAACCAGACACCGTTTATGAAATTGTCCTGGAACACATGACATTTCTATATTTCACACTATGCCAGTGTCCACACTCTTTTAACAGACTAGGGACATTTTTTCAATCAACAATGACACAGAAAAGACTCAATCATGTTGCCAATTTGAAAGTGCACTAGGGTCTCATTGAGATTTTGGAGAAGACTGCAATGAATGTATACGAATAAGTGCAGCTAGAAACCTTTGCAAAATGGAATTACTTGCATGCAGTATTACTCTGTAAAGATGAGTCATTATTAGCCTACTTTCGAATTAAGTAAAAAATTAAAGTAAATTTATACGAGATCTACATGGGCCCAATGTCCGTGTGTGTCTGTCTGCCCCCACCCCATCAATTCCCAAACTATGAAACCGAATTTTATATCGCAGCCATCTTAACAAGAACAAAATGACAGCCATCCGAGTGTTACGACTAAACTAATCATCACATCCCTGCTAAGGCGGCTTCGGTGGAGTAGTTGGTAGCATGCAAAGCTTCTATGCCCAAGGTCACGGGTTCAAACCCAGCCGAAGTAGTCGAATTTTTTAAGAGCATTAAAAATCCCTCAGTATGCCTTCCTTTGGAGGGGAAGTAAAGCCGGCGGTCCCATATCATAGATTCATGGCATGATAAAGAACCTTCCACTAATTACACATATGTGAATCTAAATTATAGGTTAGATTTAACTAACGCACTTAGGTACCAACGTTCGTCGCCAGGAGCCAACTGCGGTGGCATCTAGTAACCAAGTTCAGAACTAGTTGGTTGTTGATGGTGGCATTTGGTAGCAAAAGTTGAAACTACTTGAAAATCGAATGTTTGCAGTCCTTACTTGAATTAAAAACAGATAACACACACTAATACAGCCATCACAATTAACACCGGTTATCAGACAGATTCTATCCACACCCAAAGTACACGGGGCTATATGACCGCGTTGTCGCAGCCCCTAAACTGAGGAACCAACCACCATCTCTGCTAAATTTCGAAGAGACAAACTTTGTAGGAAGCATCCGTTGCCCAATCTACAAGGTCATCATGATAAGCAATATGATCTATCACTTCCGATGCAATGAATCAATGCTCACCATACTTGGCATTCTACAAACTTAACAGGGGAAAACATTATTGGAACAGGATGTACTTTGTACCATATCTTCAATAATCCAAGGCCGTCATTATGGCAGAATTATTGAGTTCAAGGCGCTCCTAATAGACCGTTTGCGCTTTAATATGGCTGTTCAGTTTATACGTGGGAGGACCCGAGATTGCTCTTTAATAATTGAAGAGGTCCAGAATACAGTAACATACACCATGTCAGGAAGTATCTCGACCTAGCCAACACAGAAATATGTTACAAGCAAGATGGATATAGACACGAAGGAATGAGAGACAAGACAATGGATGGAGGGGGAGTGATAATGGTTGGGGCATGCCTGTACAAGGAGAATTCTTTCTTGTTCAGTGCGGACAGTGTTAGTGATAGCAGCTCCACAACAACAGATACATGGTGTCCATAGAATTTTCAATGTCAATTTTCCTGACTTTTCCTGACCATTTTTCAACAAAATTCCTGACTCGCGAAGTCATCGTAACATCGGAAAATAGGTTTATTGAGCAAATATATATATCTTTTTTCATTTGCAGAATTTGCCCAACACTCGCCTCTTTATTCATTTAAAATAGAAAATAAAGTAAATTATAATGCAACAATAGATAAATCAAAGTACTTAATGAGGGGCACATGACCTCGTAGTTCCACCCTTAAAACAACAATATTAACATATAACTCAAGTACTTAATAACCTAAACTATAGTGATGGGGTCACCACACCAACGCCAAAAAAGCGTACAAGAAATAGGTAAAAGATGTTTTTACTATTATGTACTGTAAAAATGGAAACTTACCATAATGTCCAGTGAGTTATTGCTTTTTATCTTCAGAGATTAGTTTAACTAATAACATCAAAATATGGCTGTAAAACACAAAATAATTGTATAGTTAATATAAAATTCCTGACTTTCTAATACTTTTCGCCATTTTTTCCTGACTCACGCCATTTTTTCACACTTTTTCCTGACTTTTCCTGACCAAAAACAAAATTCCTGACTTTTCCTGCCTGTGGACACCATGAGATACCACATCACTCTAATAACCAACTAAGTTCTTTAATCCATTGCAAGTTACAAAAATACTAACCTGACCATTTACTAACCATCACAGATATCACACTAAACAAGCAAATCTGAGGTCAACAGCCACTAACAATAACATAACGAAAATCACACAAAACTAACAATCTTGAAAAGTTTCGCAAGCTTACAATAACATTCTGTAACTAAATAAATGTATATATTGTAAATAGCTTCACCCACATATTTTTAGAAACAGTGTAAGGCAGGCTGTTCCAAATCCAAGAGTTTGAGTATGCTTACACGCGAGTACTCAGCAGTGTTGCTCGGAGCATGGTTGGAGAGGGACTGGGGGCGAAGGTCATAGCACAAATCTATGCGCTTCCTACAAGTCTCGATGTTGTGTTATTTCCCATTGGTGTATTCTTTGGAATACACGGTAAGATAGAGGTAGCTTTTGCTGCTCTTTGCTTTACTTCATTCCTTCCTTTTTCGCAAACACCAACAGTGATTTCTTACTTTTTCTTTTATTTGAGCACCTTGCTTACTTTCTTTGTAAGTCTGTTTTAGATATATATCTTCCATGATCAACCTAGCGGCATCTAGCAGCTAACTACTGAAGTTTCTCAATATCTCAACTCTCAAGAGGACTTCCTTTCCAATCCAGCCACAAGATGTCGTTGCTATCTCCAGCTAACATCTCCATGCTCAAGAGGACTTCTTCATCATTCCAATCCTCCAGACGTCGTCATCATCGCCTGCTAGCTTCTCCTTGAAGATCACTTCATCAAGAAGATTAATATCTAAGAAAGCAATTTCTCATTGTAATGTTGGCAATTTTTACATATGTTCCTTTGTCCCTTTTCCCCACCCCCCCTTTCTTTCCTTGGTACCTCTGTGCTTCGTCGAGCAGCTTTCACTTCTTCGTTAGTCATCAAACCATACAGTAGGAGCCTACTTCAGGCTTGTCTCCCATCTACTTGAGACATTTTTAAATCAGGACGCCATGTCTGATTTTTAAACTCAACCGTCATCCAGATCATTGTCGTTCTTCAAAATGAGCTAAGTACTACTTCAATGGTTTTCACCAAGTTTTAAATGTTTTAAATTGCTTATAGCATTTTATCTGATTTTATAGACAGTGTGAAATTGATAAATGTGATGCAATATCTGCCTTCTAAAGATCTTTCTGATCTAGTTGTGGCTACTTCAGCTAACTTTTGAAAATGAAAAAGTACTTCTTGTACTGATTATCTGAGATACTATCTCACACCGAGGGATAATTTAAAGTACCCACTGTCTATAGAATTCAGCTTTCCGCCAGGGGACTTGTTTTGCCCATTTCAACCGAAAGCAATGCTCTAGAACTTTCTACATCAAGTCATCTTTCAGCCAGTAAAGCCGTCAAGTATTTTCCACCTAAATATGGGAATACTGTTCTTAGTTAAATATTTTTCTTAACAGCATTCGTTATTCTAAGTCCAATTTGTCTTCCTCCGTGGGAAACTTCCCACTGCATTCAACTACAACCTATAAAAGCTACAACGCAATAAACCTTTTCACGTTAAAATTCAACTAGCGATTTACATAACTGCAATAACTTTTCTTCTTGTGAACATTCTGGGCTGCAATAGTGAACTTCCAAACACACCAATAGACTATAGTGAAACAGTGATCGTTCAACCACCATCCGTGTCGCGTTCGAAAGAAAGCAATAAACATGGCCAAGGCATTTTCCTAAACCTCCTATTTTCTCCTCTCAAATACCTTATTAACATATTATAATTGAATTATAAAATTTGGATCTACTACCCAATGAGGTGTCATGCAATAGCAGTGCCCTCCCATCCTTGTTCTGTTTAAAATATTAATTTCTGTATAATCTGTGCCTAGCACACTCTTCAAATTATTGTTTTCCTCGTTCACTAGGGAATTAAATTATTTCCACTCACAAGTGAGTTTTCTAACTTTCCTTTTCCTGGTTTCACGAAAGGGCATCTGGCCCCATTTTTTCTCGTGATCCCTGTTTAAATATAAGAAGTTATAGAAACTTCTTCTTAATTTTCCTCTCTTTTTTTTTGTTATAATCTCATATTAAATGTTTTTTCATAGCCTTTAAGATCTCTAATAGGAATTCTTAAAGTGCCCACATTGTACCTGATTCCTTGTTAATGCTTTAATTATTCGTAATTCTCGTTATAAACTTTTAAAGTTTTCAATTTTTTGCACAACCTTTAAAATCTTATTCAGATTTTGTGCTCGAAGCAAGTTTTAAACTTGCGTCTTATTTAATATTGTCAAAAAATAATAATAATTTTTACAATTTGTTAGCATTAAGTCTCAGACTTTTGTATGTTAAATTGTTTATTGTTATTTTGAATGCAAATCAATTTTTATGTTGTTGCTATTTCAACTTTTTCTTTATTGTTAAAATAAACAAAATTTCAACTTTTCGCTTTATACTTTACAACAGAATAACGATTAGGTAGGACCCTGGTTTCCCTGACTCTTCTTATCGGTTTATGCTATTTTCAAGCAAACCTCATACCGGCACTAAAATTATAAAAGTTTTGCTTCTTGTTGCATTTGAACGAAAACTTCTACTATCATCTTTTTCAAAGCAACTTTTAGCTGCTATAGCTAATTCTAACAAGCCAGTTAGGCAAGTAAAGCTAGCTCTGCAAGCTTCCTGCTTGTTGAGATTTTCTCTAAAACTTGTGGTTGGTTTTCAAAATTGAAGTTTTTCTTCCAGTCTTAACTTTTAGTCGGCACATTGCTGGGTAAAAGCTTAGCTGTTCTTAAATGCAACTATTGTCCTTCTCATAAAAAAAAATCAACACAATTGTTCCCAAAATTACTATAACTGTTTCACCACTACCTTTACAGGGAGTACTCGGTCGGTCGTCGGAGATCCTACAGTTCAAAGGACTAAAATTATAACGGCAAATTCAAACTATTTGCGTCTTTCAAAGCATTCATTCAAACTTAGCTCCTTCGAAAGGATATACAGTAAATCTGTCATTCTTTGTCCTGCCAGACTACCACCCTTCCCCATATTGCCCAATTTTAGGCTGGGAAGGGAAAGCACAAACGCCGTTTGTTTGCAAATAGCCCAAGCTCCAGCCGCATTTCCCGTTAGCTGTGTCCAAGTCCATACCCACTTTATGTATCTTGCAGGCTTGCGCAGTGAAATTAGTGATTACATGTTTACTTTAGGGTAGTTTATGATTTATATTGGACTCTCGTCCTACCTATCCATACTTTTTCTCCATTCCGAAACCCATTTCTTCCCTTTCCCTTTTTTTTTTTTTCATCATCTTCCCTTAGGTAGGTTTTTTCCTTAGCCAAAACCTACCCACCCATCACTACATAACTATGTCAAGCCGGGGAGGCCCGTTGCCTAGTTCGTGGAAAGAACAGTTCCTCTTTACCGTTAAGGACGGACTCCCGCAGTGTCTGGTGTGTCAAAAATGCTACATTCAATGAGGATATGGTACGAACAGCGTCATTACACATCTCTTCATTCAGCTCTGTATGAACGGATGGAAGGCGAAGCATGGCAGGAGCTCATAGCTAGACTGAAAGCCGACATACAGAAAGACGTAAGTTTGTAAAAACAAATATCACTGTAGATTCGTTTGACATAAACCGTTACAGATTAAAAGGAAAACTTATTCATACTTTCTTTTCCAGGCGAATTATATTGAAGAAACTACCAATGAGGCAGCAATTCGAGCAAGTTACAAAGCCGCTCATATCATTGCGATGAATGGGAAACCATTCTCGGTGGGGCCTGTCGTGTTTGCTTGTCGTTGCAGAATGTTTTAACTCCAGGACAGAGGCAGAAATTTGAATCGGTCTGTCTCTCAAAACAAACAGTGTCTCGTCGCATTCGTGCCATGCAAGGGGATTTGGAAAGACAGCTCAAGTGTAGAATTCAAAACATGGTGGCCTTTTCGCTCGCACTTTATGAAAGTATGGATGTAGTTGATTTTGGTCAGTTAACTATATTTGTGCATGGTGTAGACATGGGATTGCAAGTTACCGAGGAACTCTTAGATGTGGGACCGCTGGATTACACTGCTACTGGTCAAGATATATTTGAGGTGGTTTGTGAATCTGTGGACAACATGAGCATTCCAATGGAAAAGCTCCATTCGGTGGCTTCAGACAGTGCACCATAAATGGTTGGGCGAGAGCAGGGATTCGTCTCTCGGTTAAAAAATAAAGTTAAATGTGAATTTGGGAAGGATGTGGTGACTATTCACTGTTTTATTCACCAAGAGGCACCTTGTGCCGCAACAGTGCAACTGGAATCTGTCATGGAAGTTGTAGTGAATATGAAAATCCACAGCCTGCTTCCAGTCTCCAACCGGGTCAGGAATGGAATGAATGAAGCCCCCATCTAGCGGCGAGGATATGAACTGTGCCGGCTGCTGAGGCTTGATGCACTCCTCTGGGGCAATGATTAAATGAATGACAGATGAAATGAAATGATAGTGGAGAGTGTTGCTGGAATGAAATTTTGACAGGGAAAACCGGACGGAGTACCCGGAGAAAAACCTATCTGCCTCCGTTTTGTCCAGCACAGATCTCACATGGAGTGACCGGGATTTGAACCATGGACCCAGTGGTGAGAGGCCGGCGTGCTGCCGCCTAAGCCACGGAGGCTTATGAAAGTTGTAGTGGCATGTGTAAATTTTGTCCGGCATCTGGTGTTAATCATCATCAGTTCAACGAGTTTTTAAAAAAAGATCTCGAAGTGACTTACGGTGATATACCCTACCACAGCACTGTTCGCTGGCCGAGTCGGGGAAAAGTGTTTTATGCCATTCGTGAAGAGATCGCTCTTTTTCTGGAAATGAAAGGACAGGCAGAGCAATGTGTCTCTGATCCAACATGGGTAGCACACTCGGTGTTTCTTGCAGATATAATAATGTACCTAAACCACCTAAATACGTCATTGAAAGGAAAAGATCTATTAATCGTAGATATGTACGATAAACTCCGAGCTCTCACTGAAAAGCTCCATTTGTTTAAGCGACAGATTCAAAATAGAGATTTAACGTTTTTCACTAGTCTTGCCTCTTTAAACATGCTTCCCGAGACCTCTTTGGACAAGTATCTAAAGAAGATTATGAGGCTTCTCCAGTCTTTTGAGAAGAAATTCCAAGACCTTAATGTTTGTGAAAAGGAAATGCAATTATTCAGCACTCCTCTCTCAGATACCCCTGATGACTACCGGCCGTCAATGCAGTTGGAAAACACAGAATTACAAAATTCTACCCTATTAAAAGACAGATATAACAACACTCTGGATCTGTCATGATGGTATCGTTCACTGTATCAAGAAACCTTCCCCAGCTTTCACAAGAACACAGCACAGCTCATGTGTATGTTTGGGTTCATATACTGTTACGAGCAACTTTTCTCGGCCATGAACCGAATAAAATGCAAAAGACAGGTCAATCCTCGGAGATCCGGCATTGAAGAATGCTCTGCGCATCGTGTCAGCAAATGCATTGACTCCCGATATCTCAGCACTTGTGTCCGCAGTGAACCGTGTACCCTTCGATACTCAGTAAACTTGTTGTATTCTGTATCTTGAACGTGACTTATGAATATCTACTACATTCCCACATCCAGTCATGCAACCCCATTCAACTGTATTCTCCGTCACAGGTCTCGGCCAGTATCCACCGCGCAGTGACGGCAGCCCCCACAGCAGAGCCGTATTGCAGGTTTACTCACGCAAGGCGGAGAGTACCCCGCTCCACACCGGCGAGCAGCTTGGCTGGAACAGCCTGGTGTAAGGGATCTGATGAATCACTTCAAGATAAAAAAAATAGAAAAAAAAGATACGAGTCTTACAGTAGTCGCATATGATGTGTAACATCTGACATGTTATCCTACTTGTTTATTACACAGCTTGGACATTCTTAAGACGTTAATTAACGCTCCGTTTTCATACTGGTACTATGATGAATGTATAGATATAATTGGAGATATGCTACTGTCACACTTGTGGCGCAGTGGTCAAGCTGTTAGTCTCTCACCAAGGTAGAACGCGTTCGATTCCCAGTCAATACATGTGAGATTTTCGAATTGAAATGCCATGTCCTGTGGTTCGCATTCCACATAAAAGGGAGGTACCGTGGATCATGATCGTGAGATTAACGGTCACACAAAACCTCAAGCTTCCTTCCTTTTACATGAATAATTCATAATAAGAAAGTGACACACAACGTCGACTGTACTCTGAAATACTGTGAGCACACTCCTCAGTAACTATAACATTCATTATTCTCAAGGCTCTCATACAATTCGTCGTAAACAATCAAAACATGGCTTCCTACAATCATGAAATGACCTAGTCTCACAAATGATGAAAATACAGCTTTTATTCCACTCATATAACAACATTCTGTTATGCATTTAATATTTGATTACTCACCCACAGTTTGACAATAATGCCGCTTACTTAAATGTCATTTGTCGTCTTTATTTTATCATACACTCAACAACATTAGTCTCAAGTTTTCACTTCCTACCCCATGTGATATTCAACCTTGAACGTGAAGCTTCATAAACTGCTCAATGACAAATGAAAGTCGGTGAAACATTTGCCACTGTGCTCGTCAAACCAGTGCCTGCTAAATGCACTGCCAACTGTATTACCATAACATTCTCGCGCTACAGAGCACTCACTGCCTTGTTTCCAATACACACATTTTCAATTGTACAAAAATCACGCTGCCTTTGCATGGTACCACTGCCAGCTAGTACACTTCAGTTTGATCGATCGAGCGGGCAGTGCATACTTCCGATGTCCACCACTGCCAGCTAGTACACTTCCGTTTGATCGATCGAGCGGGCAGTGCATACTTCCGTTTGATCCACCACTGCCAGCTCGATCGTTCCGATCCACTTCCGTCCCCAATTTTCAAAATCACTCCCACAAAACTATCCAGTAACCGAGCGGAAAGATGTTACACATCAATAGTCATCTAAGTGAATGTATTATCTCATGTAACTTTCTTTTAGGTTAAGGGCATAACACTCATTACAATTGGTCACCTGAAAAGCATTAATTTCGGTATTCAGATGACATAACTGGAACACACGAATAGCAACTGTTTAAGTGCTAGATTGGCAACCATGTTCATGCGTCAATTGTTTCAGATGCCATATTGTTTTGTCATTGTTAATGTGTTTGGTTATGTAGTAACACTAGTTCCTGACGATGGATCATAAATTAACCAAAGGTGAAGATGTTTATGTGCTACAATGTTGGTGGAAGCACAGTAAGAACACAGCATTGGCATAGCAGACTTTGAGAGATGATTTCCTGATGTTCAACTGCCATCACACCGAGCTATTAGAAATTTCAATAACTGATTTGAGAAAACTGTCAATGTTATGTATGTACCATGAACAGGACGACCACAGACTGCTAGAATGGAAGAAAATGCTCAGCTTGTTGCCCCGAGTTGTGTCATTAGTCCATCTTAGCCCACCAAAATAGGAGTGTCAAACTGGGGATTGATTGGACCACTAACTTAGTATTCATTGTGAACGGCCTGGAACTGAAATCATATCAACATTTCAACTACCTTGTAGAAAAATAAAAGGGATAAGCGGCTAATCTGAGAATTTTCGGCAGCCATATTTGGTGGTAAACATTGGTGGAAGTTTAAAATCCTTTGCATTGAACACCTAACTTTAGCTAGACATTCGGCTATATTTTGCTCTGTAAGAATGTATAATTTAATTTAGGTACTGAACAACAGATTTTGCTCTTGCTTGCTTTAATAAACTTGGGACCTGGATAGAGGCTTTCTTTATTAAGGCATATTTATCACCATTTTCATTATTCACTGGTCAAAACAATTAGGGGATCAGGTGAGATATCAAACACACGATACATGGTAACGTCTTTTATTCCGAGTTCGGTTACAATTGCAATTTGTGTGTACTACAGTACGATATTGTGCTGTCTCAACTCTTTACTGGAGATTTACATGGCGTTTACTTAGAGCGAGGCACCATGGGCCTATCATAATAGTGAAAAAGTCATTCTCGTTGCCCTCTAATATGGTGTGTGATCACCGCAGACGGCCAGGACAGTTGCTCACATGCGAGGCATGGACAGTATGAGGTTATCAATCAGCTTTTGAGGGATATATGGCCATTTTTCTACGAGGGCAATATCCAGCTCGGCAACCGTTGTGGGTGGTGCTGGTCTGGCTGCAATGCGTCTGCCAAGTGCATTCCAGACATGCTCAATCGGGTTTAAGTCCAGTGAACATGCTGGCCACTCCATCCGTTCAATGCCCTCGTCGTCAAGCATGTTGTCCACCAGTGCAGCTCTGTGGGGACGTGCGTTATCGTCAACCAGAATGAACCCATCGCCTATGGCACCAGCGTAGGGCACAACAAACGGTCAAAGGATCTCGCCTCGATACCTCTGAGCAGCCAAAGCGCCATTCTGAACGACATACAGGTCCATACGTCCGCCAATACTGACTCCTGCCCACACCATTCGTCCACCACCATGATATGGTGCTGTTTCTTGCACATAAGCGTGATTGTTCCGAGTTCCACGTTCTCTCCAGATGAGGGAACGACGCTTGTCCGGCTGAAAACAAAATCTTCTGTGAACAAAACCCGGCGCCATTCGTTACGACGCCAATCCTGATGTTCCTCCGCCCAGTTTCTGTGGGCTAAACGGTGGCGTGGTTTCAATGGGGCACACACCATAGGCCTCCATGCGTAGAGGCCACTTTCCCGAAGGCGATTTCGTACTGTTTATGTTGATATTGGGCGTCCTGTTTCTCCTGGAGGGTGCGTTGCAGCTGAGTTGCAATCAGACTCCTGTTTCGAAGGGCTGTTAACCGGAGATAACGGTCATCACTTGCTGACGTTACCCGAGGACGACCTTGGCTTGGCCTTCTTTTAATGGTTCCTGTTTTCTGAAATCGCGTCCAGGTCCTGGAAATTACACTTTGGGACACTCCAATAGCTGCAGCCAACTCACTCTGTGTCTGTCCCACTTCCAACCTCCCTATGGCTCTCCATGCCATACCTTCGGGTAAGTCACGTTGTTGCATTGTTGCTCACTACACCATCTGAACCCAGAGCTTGTGCCATTCGTTTGGTAGAGTAAACACACGTCCACACCAACCCCCTCTGCAGCACTTTCTGTTATTACCACTATCTCGGTCGCCGTAATGTTGTTGTCTCCACTCCGTAGAACCGACAGAAAGACGTCGAACCATTTTAGGTCATTCTGCCGACGACAATACGTCAGAACCAAGATATCTCAACTGATCCCCTAATTGTTTTGACCAGTGTAGTTACTAATTTACTTTTCACAGCATGCTCACTAATACAGTATATATACCTTCACTGACAGTGAAAGCATAGTTTGAGCAGAGAATTCCCATTACCCAAGCAATGCCCAATGCCCAGAATCTTAGCCATTCACCAGAGGATTTGAATAAGTTTTAAAATGGTATGTACTGCATCTTGAGGAAAGAATTCATGATGAAAATCAGTAAATGTAAAACAAAATAATTGAATGCAGCCAAAATAAATCAGAAGCCCCTATTGACATCAAATTGGCAGGTGAGAATAGTGATGTGGGCCGGGCAAATGCCCAGTGGGTAACACATCTATAAATGGGCATATGCCCAAAGCAGTTTTAAGCGCCCAAAATCTGGGCATTAAAGAAACTTTTTTTTAATTTACTTTTTACTACTTGTGATTGTTACTAGAGCTTCTAAAACATAATAAAAACCATTAATCAAAGTTACATTTTGGATAAACTAGTAATGCCCGAATATTGCTAATAATAATTTAATTATCCTGTGTCAATGTTGTCAATAACATCTAAATGGGAATTAGGTATACAGTAAAACTTCAATTATACGATTTCCAGGGACCAAAGAGAGAAAAAAAAAAAAACGCGTAAGTGCGTAAATGAAAGTCGGTAAGTAAAAATTGCAAAATGTATGTGACAATATGGATTATACAGGGACTTTGTTTTATATGCGACGGGGAGCCTCGCTCGCCCCCACCGCAAGCCGGTCTCCCGTCAAGCACTTTGCCGTAATGCGCTTCTTGGCGCCACAAGTTTCCCTCCTTTGCAGACTGCTGAGAGCTTGAACAGTGTGGGGTTCAGTTTAGTCAATTGTTCACGTGTTTAGTGCTCAGTGTGATGTTCCAATGCGATTTTCAATACGTGAATGTGTGTAAATACCTTCATAAAGTATAGGAAATCTTTCGCGAAAATGAGCTTAAGACTATATTACAGCTGAAATACAGTCAATCGGTGCTGAGGAACTTCAGAACGTAAATGACAATTTCATAAAGAGGTGCCAGCGATATGTAGCAGTGAATACAGTAAAGTTACTATTTATTCCGCCCTATTCAATACAATTCACATCTCTGTTCACATAAAATTAAGATACATGTTTCGAGACCATGTGGTCCCTTCTTCAGTCCTAGTAGTGACTTGATCTAAACTTTACAACACATCATAAGACATTGATAACCTGGAATATAATAAACTTTAAAATTCTAATAATAATAAAATCACAGGATTCACATTAGCTATATGCCTATGCGTGAAAATACTTATTCTATTAAAAAAACATGTGGGTTATTATGCTAAGGACTACCTTGAACATATATGGCCTTGTGTGGCCTAATTGTATATATGGTACATTTTGATTTTCCAAATTTAAAAACAAGAAGACATGTTAAAAAACGGGATTAAAATAACACAGTATTAAAAAGTAAAACTTTTGTTGGGACTGCTATATGTCCGTTCATTCTGCAAACGTGAACTAGTTCTGAACTGTGAATTCTTCTCCATTATACGTTGGCCCCTTTTTAACCTTTGGCGATTGATGTTGATGTTCGATTCGCATGCGACACGGAGCCGATAGTGAGCGTATTATGACGAATATTGTTCTAGAAAATGAAAAAGAAAGGAAAAATTATTTTAGGTCGTTATTCTCCGAAGAAATGTAGGTAAAGAAAAAGACGGAAAATACACTGGCTGACTTACTCGTAGAAAATTGAATTTGTGGCAACCAATTCTGTCGATTCCAGGTTATCAATGTCTTATGATGTGTTGTAAAGTTTAGATCAAGTCACTACTAGGACTGAAGAAGGGACCACATGGTCTCGAAACATGTATCTTAATTTTATGTGAACAAAGATGTGAATTGTATTGAATAGGGCGGAATAAATAGTAACTTTACTGTATTAAATTTGCGTCAATACGGGCCAATATGAGCGAAATGACGAATGTAGCAGTGAATGGCGAACATTTTCAGCACCAGCTGTGAACTATAGGCTACTCAATGACTCAGTGTCGCGCCAGCTACGCATGACGGCAAACTGCCTAGCGGGAGACAGGCTTGCAACGTGGGCGAGCGATGGTTCCCGTTAAGAAGTGAACAACAAGAAGTAATAAGATTGTTTAACTATAATCGGCAATATGTCAATATCAGCTGCCTTAGCTACAATTGTGTTTAAGGTGGACGGAGCAATCCCCAATTTCTTAGCGATTTCAGTGCGTTTCATGTTACCACTTTCCTTCACAACATTCAAAATGAGTCATTTTTCAGCAATCGTAATGCACTTCCTCTTCCTTTCACCCATGTTCACTGCAATCAAGGTTAACCACGAGAAGCACCAAACACGGCAGAACTATGACTGAAGCAAGTGGTGGTGTATTTCGCAACACACGCAACTCCGGCTGAACATAGCTTCAAGGTCGCTCTCTCCACCACATAGCCCCGCGCAAGGGAGGGTTTCTGAGAAACGTACAGTGCGTGTCATAAGTTTCTGGCTCCAATATTTTTAGAGATTTTAAGTAAGGAAACCTTTGTAAACGTATAAACGACGCATTTTTCTCTCGGGGACGTAAGATATGATCGTATAAGCGTGAAAAACGAATAAATGTAAAACTTATATCGGAAATAAATTAACATGGAAAGTATAGGGATTTTGCCGGAACCAAGAAAAAAATCGTATAAGTGTAGAAAACGTATAAGTGTGAATCGTATAAAAGAAGTTCTACTGTATCTGGTTTGAATGAAACATTGTATTACTGAGTTAGACCTGCAGGCATACTCATTTAAATGTAGGAAATGTAGGGGCACCTGTTATATCTGCTGCCACAGAGCGGACCTTTAGCACTTTTGGTTGGATTCATAGTAAAAAAGAAACCGACATATCTGAGAGGGTTGCCAAGGTGACTTATCTAGCCTACAATTGGAAGCTGACGAATGGGGAAAATGGAACATCTAAGCGTAAGCCCGACAAAATAACTGAAGAGACTCGTCAGAGTAAGAGCC
This sequence comes from Meconema thalassinum, assembly GCA_946902985.2. NCBI lineage: Eukaryota > Metazoa > Arthropoda > Insecta > Orthoptera > Tettigoniidae > Meconema > Meconema thalassinum. The sequence goes on from OX336389.2 coordinate 859,870,933, forward strand.
TCCGTGGCTTAGGCGGTAGCACGCCGGCCTCTCACCGCTGGGTACGTGGTTCAAATCCCGGTTACTAGTTAGTTATTGTTGTTTTAAGGGGCGGAACTACGAGGTCATCCGCCCCTAAATCCCGGTTACTCCATGTGAGATTTGTGCTGGACAAAGCGGAGGCAGACAGGTTTTTCTCCGGGTACTCCGGTTTTCCCTGTCACAATTTCATTCCAGCAACACTCTCCACTATCATTTCATGTCATTCATTTAATCATTGCCCCAGGGGAGTGCGACAGGCTTCGGCAGCCGGCACAATTCATATCCTCGCCGCTAGATGGGGCTTCATTCATTCCATTCCCTGACCTGGTCGGTCGACTGGAAGCGGGCTAGGGAATTTCATTTCACTCGTTTGAGTAATCCAGAACAAGGAGAAAAAGCCCAACACCCAGGCAAGAACGAATTATAGGCCTAGAAGAAGATTCAGAATCAGAACTGTCAGAAGAATCTGAGCCAGAACTAATTGAAAGTTCAATAGAAAAAAGTGATGAAGAGGATACAGAAACAGAAGAAAGTGATTAAGATAACCAAGAACACAAAACATCCATTTATTATTAATTTCGTATTTAAATAAATGTACCTCATGTCCTCATTTGTTTAATACAGTTAATGTAATAGCATACATTATTTATTTAATAAAAGATCGTACAATGTACATAGATTATTCAGTTTCCTTGCTCTACCGAGCAAATTACTCTCTGGTACAGTAATCTGTAAGGGATACTTGTCTTTTCCCGCACACCTTTATGTGGTAACGATCACAATGCATGTTGCATAGTTCACAAACACACTGTTCTCCTGGGTCATGGTGCTTCTTGTTGCTGCCGCATTTGAAGTGAAATCCATGAACAGCGAACCTTGTCATCATGTGTCGAAGGTCGTAGTCAGCCTGTTTCCATTCTGTCATGACCATTGCGTCGGTGGAATAGAATTCGTCCCATAGCATACATTATGTATTCAGTATTAGTCATTTGATGTAATATATCAAACTTATTTAAGAATTATAAAGATGTGTTGATGGGTTACGTGAATTATTTTTCCCCAATTACTCAATCAGCATTCATAGGCATATGCATAATTATTATGTATAAAAATCCACTTGAGTTGAGAGGCTATAGAAAAATATTAGGACTACTTAACTACTTTTCCATCAATATAAATTACATAATTTTGTATATTAAATATGTATACTGTATATATATATATATACATGTTTGTATGGATAAATATATAGAGTACAATATGTAGATACATATATGGCTAAAACAATATTTATATTAAGTGTTGCATTATGATTATGTTTTAAAAGAGGTAAATGACCAAAATGCCTGGGCATTTATGGGTTTTGGGCATTTATCCTGGACATTTGCCCCGACTTATAAATGCCCAGACATTTTACATCACTAGGTGAGAAACTAAAGGAGGTAGATGACTTCTGCCACTTAGGAGGCAAAATAAGCAGTCATGGAAGAAGCAAAGAGGGCATAAGAAATAGGTTGGAACAGAAAAGGAAAGCATTTCTACAGAGAAGAAATCTGTTGACACCAAATATAGATTTAGGTATTAGAAAGTTCAATTTTTGAACGCCTTTGTCTGGAGCATGGTACTCTATGGAAGTGAAACTTGGACTGTTGGCACAGCAGAAAAGAGGAGAATAGAAGCATTTGAAATTTAGTGTTACAGGAGAATGAAGATCAGATGTAAGTATAGAGAAGAGTAACAAATGAAGAGGTATTAAGACAAATGGGAGAGAAGAGATGCTTCTGGTGACTGCTAAAGAAGAGAAGGGATAGGTTGGTAGGACACATACTAGGGCACCCAGGAATAGCGAACTTAGTTATGGAAGGAAGGGTCGAGGACAAGATCTGTAGGGATGGACCAAGGTCAGAATATGTTAGAGATATAGGGTGTAGTAGCTATGTAGAGTTGAAGCAATTAGCTCCGGACAGGGAGGCATGGAGGTCTGCATCAAACCAGTCAAACGACTGAAGACTTAAACAAACAACAACGACGACGATGACTACAAAAACAACGAATGTTTAAAAATAAATTCAATGAGAAAATATGATATCAGTGGTTCAGAGAGGAAATCATTTTTCTACTTGAGTCAGAAGGAAAAGGTCCTCATGAATCACATTTTTAATATTTTTCAGGAGACCAGAAAAATGCTGTGGATAAAAATATTCTTTTGAAGTATGCTTAGTTTTTAACTTCAGTTTTCTGGTTACTGGTAAGGGTATTCATTTGCATACTGAATGTCCTACAAGTATATTTTGGGTTACCGGATGGTACTTGAATATGTAAATAACAGATTTTGGACTTATCAGAACTTACAAAGATTCTGAAATATGTCAGACGCATGCACCTCCTTTCTCAGTCCATTCATAAATCTAAAAATCCTAGGAAGTAAATCATTACTTACTTATTGAACAGATGGTTGTCAACTTTTAACTTAGAGTAGGCTCGGAAGTCATCGGGCAACAGCATTACTGGTATAGTCACGTGGCTCAGCTCATTAATCTAGAAAAAGCAAGACAAATATGCAAATCATAGAAAGTATCGTAAGTCATTTGGAAGGAGTTTCCACAGTGCTTGCATTTAGTTTTGTTTCTAAATTTAAATGATCAACAACATCCTGTAACAAAAGCACTTTCTCAGAACTAAATTTCTTTAAATTTATGTATGGGTCAAAGAACTAAAATGACTGCAGGTCAATTTTTGCTCATATATAAAATTGTTTCCATCTACATAAGCACTTCAAAAAATGGGCAAACATCAGCAGTAATAGTACAGAACAATAATACCAGAACAAGGATCAAAATAATCAATTAAAATTACTAGAGTTCAAATATTTACATGAGCTCTTCTGGTGACTTAACCATCCAAGCACAGTTAAATGTGGCATTTAGAGTTTAATATATTGAGGTCTAATGTAGTGTAATTCAATTGTGATGAAAAATTCAAGATGTTGGTTGTGCAAAATTTTAAAAATCATGTTTTTATATCTTGTATCCTAATTAACTGATAGATGTGAAATTTTGTATAATGAACCACTTTCATATTTATCTGCTGGTACATAAGTCTATGGCTTACATGTAATGAATTATAGATGGCACGCAAGTCAGTTCCTGAGATAGGAATCTCCCTAACTTGTCAATGAAAGGTCCGATATCTGTGAAACTTGGTACAGTGGAGATCACTACTATAGTTTAACATACAGCAGTGGCGGTTTCTGGGTATTCGCCCTGGAGCCAGTGCACACCCATTCTTGCAATATTAGCCTCGCTTTGCATTTTAGTTTTTAAACAGGAATATGTAAATGACAACATGATTTTATGGTATTATAATGCGTCAACAAATGTCCTGTACACCATATTTGCTACTCCTCGCTGTATGTTGGCGCGGGTATCGCCCAGTGATCGCCGTTCGCCAGTTGCAGCTTTGTAGCCAGACCGAGACAGACTTTAGGCTATACGGCTGCAGTGGGGTAAGAGGGGGAGTGTGTTAACAATAACAGCAGTGGAGCCACATCCTTGCCTGGTGGAAAGAATTGCGCATGCTCAGTTTAATTTCCCATCTCCTTCACAACTAATGACAAGTGACAGACGAAGTCTTGACCATTACTCAGACACGAGCTTCGATAACAACTACCGCACTATCTGTTGGAGAATTAGTGTACCAAGTAGCAATTCAGGCACAGTTTGGAAGGTTGTGACTTTTCGCTGCTGCTTGTATCGCCCTTGTCTTCCAAGCTTGCCGAGCCTATCCTCTTGTTGACAGATCCAAATTGAGAACAGAATTAGAAGTTATGTACATGCTGAGGACTTCCGGAAGGAGAGAAGAAAGAATCACAGAAAAGTGATTCAAACGTAATTTAGGGTTTTACATTGTATAATCATTGTTGTTTTAAGCCAAATAGGCTACTTAATAATTAATCTGTGCATTTCACAAATTTTCTTGTAAATAGACTCAAAGTGCCACTAGTGAACTTGGGGAAAATAATGTGAGTGACTTCGTGAGAGTAAATATCAGAAAATTTCAGACTGTCCACCCAGCATTGGATTCATGTCTGTAATAAGAAGGATTGGCACGGTAAATTATACATTTTGTACATTTCTGTATCAGTCATAATTGTTTAAAGTTCAATTCTTGAACACCTACTGTAAATACAATAATGTTAAAGTAACATTTTGCGTTGACCAATTTTCAAAGTAAAACATTCCGCTTATAAATATTTAATACATTGTTCATAAGCAATAAGTTATTAAAATCGTGACATCGTAATGAAGCTGTTATTTTGTATGGTTAGGTAAGCATGCATTTATATCAAATTTAGATAATCTTTTAAAACAGTGCACATCCACGATTTCAAACCACCAGCCGCAACTGACTTACAGGTATGTACAGCTAAATCTTACTTTTCACAAATAATAGATGACACATATGTAGATTTCCAATACGTGATTTCACCTAACTTGTGACTGAATGAACTAATCACTGTGAAATTTGGCACAGCCAACCATTAATACAACGTAAACCTACAGGTACACAAATCTATTGCTTCCTTTTCACAAATTATAGATGACACTCGTGTCAGTTCTAGAGTGATGAATACAACTCATCATGGAATGAACAGATCCCTGTGAAACTTGGCACAGAGGACCAATAATATAAGTCTAAACCATACTTTTCATAAATTCTAGATCATGCAAATGTCAATTTCTCATACATGAATTCCTCTAACTTGCCACTGATAGACTAGATAATTGTAAAATCCAGCATAGTAAGCCACTTATTTTCAAACCTCCAGGTGTATAAATCTCTTAAGTTACTTCCTTTTCAAATACGGTATTAAAGATGGCATGTAAGTTATGTCAATTTCCTGAGTTACAAATTCCTCTAACTTGTTAAGGAATGATCCAATCTCAGTGAAGCCTAGTATAATAAACCAATGCTATAATATTATCCTACTGATAAATCTATAGGTTAGTGTTTTTGTGTATTACAGATGGACTGTATGTCCATTCCTAGAGAAGTCCTCTTAATGGAATGATTCAATCTCAGGGAAGCTTGGTAGCCTATAATGGACATTGCTGTAACTGAAATGTTCTGATAGATAATTTTCTACTGTAGGAGCATTCCACTGTCACGTGCAGGACATTCACACTCATTTTACAATACATCTTTTGTTATTCTGCTTCAATAAAAAGAAATGTAACAATCAACTAGTGTGCAGCTGAAAAGACTAAACCAACTCTGTTTATGTGGAGGAATACATATTTAAAATGTCTATGGGTACCTGAAATATTGAAGGGAACATAACCGTCACGTGCGGGACATGGTCAGTGGACATGGAAAAAATAATTTCCATTTCTTTAAAAAAAATCTGTGAATCTAAGAACATTTCACTGTAATACAGTATTTTATTAAAAGCTATATACTATTGCCTAAATAACCATCATATACATCAATTTTAAATAGTTAACAAATTTGACAATTTTTTTTTTTTTCTAATGTCACGTGTGGGACACTGATGTCACGTGTGGGACATTGTATGATGTCTCATTCTTTTCTTGGTTTACCAAATGAAATAAAAACAAAATAGCAACTCATATGTTAATGTTACATAATTGCAACATAAATGTCCGCAATTATTAACTAATTGTCATTAAATTTATACAGTCCCCTGTTGTTGGCAATTACTGGTCCAGGAATTATCTTCACAATTTCAAAACGGCTGTAAGGTATCTCATCCTGTTCTTTTGGCCATCTGAAGAAACCAGGAACCTTTGACTCATGCATGACATTAACTTTTACACTGTCTTGGTCAATTTCAGTTATTTCTCCTCTGTAGTGTACACCCTGATAATTAACTATCACCCACTGGTTGACAGCAAGATCCAACAAATCATACACCGGAGCTTCAGCACCAAAAGTTGTTTCATCTAAAGAGAGAACATTATTTTTACACTGTAAGGCCAGTCCAGCCGATTTCATTATATGAAATGATGAAATTCCAGGGATTGATAGAACATCCGCCCAAGGATTTTCTCGTTCAATTTTCTTGTTGATGAACTCTTCGTCAACATAGAAGATTCTGGTACTAGTTACAGTTTTTGCAGCAAGATCAGCAAAGTCTTTTGCGCTCTGAACTACTGGGGCACCTTCTCCTTGACTCATAATTTTCTCACGAACAATCCGTTTGACGTTACCCCCTACTCCATCAACAACTCCCTTTCCATGGGATGTTGCAAAATACTTCCATGAAAAAGGTTTGCCATACTTCTCAGAGAGCAGGTTTAGAACTTTGGCCATGTACCTGTTTTTAAACTCTGAGGCAGGACCATCACTCCAGATTACTTCTTCAGTAGGATTTTCGCTGTTTGGTTGTTCTGCATAAAAGGTAATACTATACAAAAAATCAATGAAAGTAAATATTGTGTTTTTGTCCTTGTTCTTTGTGTTGGAACAAACAAGGAATGTTTGACATTCTCCTTTAAAGAACAACGCCGCTGTGAATAATAACACACTTTGTCGGGACCACAGTGCACTCATAATTTCGTTCTGGTATTCACATGAGAAAGACATGGCAAAGTCAATCTGCAGAATGCGGATACCACTGGTTTCTTGTTTGTCATTCTCGAATGCTGCAGACTGTATTCGTTTGAGATTCACATGGGTCTTGAAGCCTGGCAGATCTTGTATTGTTGCTTCGAATAAATCACCAACCTGGCCTTCCTTAGCAGAAAGTTTTAATCCCTGGTCTGAATGTTCCCAACATTTCCAAGTAACTTCATCATCACTGTTTGCTGGCACTTGCAAAAGTTTGCCATCACAGCAGGCTTCACAAATGTTTTGCCAACAAGCAGAATTGATCGGCACATCACACAGTATTTTCTCCCAGAAAGAGTTTGAATAGCTGTATTTCAGGGCTTTGAGTTTGAGAATAAAATTCTCATGCACTCGGCACTTGCACTGATCAGATGGAGTGTTTTTCAAAAGTAAAACATTCTTTGGACGCAAACTACAAAATTTGGAGAAACCAACTACCAGCAATGGATTTTCTTCCTTTAAAATAGAAAAAGCTTCCTTCAAGAACATTGTCATGTAGTGCTTCTGTAACTTTTCCTTGATTCCATTCTCCCAGACAGTGATACAGTCATTCATTCCTGGGCATGTATATACAATATCTGGCCTGAAGTAGAAATCCCTCACTTTTGAATAATCGATCTTGGAATTTGAATTGGAACGATTGGCTGGTGGAGATAAACCAGCACGTTCCGCTAAGCATGTCAAAACGGCGATTTTCTTCGTTGGCGATTTGGGCAATGCACGTGTCGTTCTCCATACGGCCTTTCCCAGTGACTGGGGACATTGATATGGACTCTTAGATCCTTGTGAGGAAGTCGAGGAAAATTGCTGAAGCTTATCACCCCTTTTCTTTGCCCTCTGGATTCTTTTCCGGTCCCTCTCATACTTTCTAAGTTTCTCCTTCTCAGCTTCAGTCATACCTTGCTTCTTTTTCTTCTTCAATTCTGATATCCTCTTGTTTTCCTGTTTTTGGAAATCAGGATCTTCACGTATTAGTCGTTCACGCATTTTTTGCATCCTACTTGCACTTGTACTAGCAATATTAGACATTGCCTACACTTAGAAAGAGAGAAAATAGTTGTTTCAGAAGTTACTAAGTCCAGAATGCATTTACTACTTTCTAAATAATCAGCAATTATTTTTAATTACTACTTCAACAGGAAATTCTCATTAAAAATAAACGAAAAGGATCAGTTGTTAACATAACATAGGTCTAATTCTTAAATCACACATTTAAAAGATGAAACCCATGAAAATCAGCTATGGAACTGAAAATCATATTACCATAATACACACCATATCACACAAGTGATAACAATCCTCGTCACGTGTGGGACAAACTTCAATGCCTAACCTAACCTATAATTGACATGACAAAAATCTTTAAAAATTATGGTAGGTTTAGAACATAAAACCAACTTATAAAATTAAAAAACAGGTAAAATTATTGAAGCATATTCACAAGAGGCAAAAATAATTGTAATTTTCTGTCACGTGTGGGACAAAGATGTTCTCAACTAATCATGGCTTAATTACTGCTCATAATTATAAAAATTATTATACTGATTACTGAAAATGTGTTATCATGTACTTACTTTCTACAAAGAGCACAGTCAAAATGTCTGAAGATCCTTTGTCTGCCCTGGCAAAGCCTCCAAAACCGACCAATTTTTTTTACTGCTTCAGAACAAATCAGCAGGTTGCCATCTTAGATCAGAAATGCCAACTTAAAAGTGCAAATTTTAGCAAAATTTTATTAAATATATTAAATTTAAAACTTAAATACATAATACTAGCACTTTTTAATTCAACATTTGAATTTTTGACTTTTGGACTAAATGTCCTGTTTTCTGTGGAATGCTCCTGTAGTTCTCACTATAATGTAGCTAGCACTTGTGTTATCCTGTAAGATGAACTCCTGTTACTTAGGTCTACTAATCCAATCATGGGAATGTTGATAAAATAGTTGTTTCATTTGAGGGGCTTGGACATTGTGGTCATTAGGCCCCATATAATTGTGTGTGTGTGTGTGGAATTTATCTGATAACTTGTGTTACTGTGGTGGCTGTAGTAGTGTGTATATTTGTAATTCAAGTGAGGATTAGGAAGGAGGTGGCCATGGCCTTAATTTAGGAACCATCCCAGCATTTACCTGGAGTAGAAGTGGGAAACCACAGAAAAACCACTTCCAGGATATCTGAGGTGGGAATTGAACCCACCTCTTCCCAGTTTTGCCTCATGAGGCTGATTGTACCCTCTTCCAGCCCTCAGCCCGAAATTGAATTTCTTGGCAGAGACAGGAATGGAACCTGCACCTCCAGGGCGACAGCTAAGAATGCTAGTCGCTACACCACGAGGGGGTCCTATGCTGGTACATTCTTTAATTCATGAAGTATACATTTTTATACTTCATTTTCATTTCAATAAACCAATTGCTGGAAAGTATTTTTGACAGTCCAATTACTTGTATTATAATAATAATTATATTAATCATCAGACACGCAAATCTCTAGCTTAGGCTACTTTTCAAAAATTATAGATGCTGCACATATGACTTTCCTTAAAATGAACTCCTGTGACTTGTTATAGAAAGATGTAATCTCTAAGGGAATGGTCAGGATTAACCGATGATAAGAGTTAATTATTCTCGGGCATAATTTTCCTGGAATAATGGGTCATTTGCTTCAATTGTATACACTATAATTACTTAATATTGCAGATGGAATTTGAGCAACGTGTGTATATACAGGATAGCGCATAAGTCTCTACACACTTAGGAAATGTATTTATCTAGGTTGGTAATGCGTCCAGTATGGTTGGCAAGAAACAGGAAATGACACGTAGTGTGAACAAATGAATCGTAACCATTGTAACAATGATGTTAACTGTTATTTGTGTTGCGTTGTGAAGACTATGTTAATGAAAGAAGAGAGAATTTTTGCTTTGAAGACCGCTTACTAAAGCAGTGTAAGTGCCATACTGAGGGAATGGAGAGAACATTTCAAGTCAATCATCATGCATATGGATAACTCGGGTCATGATTTTGTCAATTTATGGACACTGCCGATTATATTTACAATGTTAATTCATAAAATTGAAACTGAAGGTTCTGTTTTGGATGCACCTTGCAGTGGGCAACGTAGGATAGCACGAACTGGCGATAATGAACTCAATATCCATTTGGGTGTAATGATTAGTCCACAAAACGATTAGCCTAGCGGCAGAGTTCCCAGAAATATCACATCGGTCAATCCAAAGGATATTACATAAGCAGAACTTTGAAGTAGACATTCCACACCTGGTACATAGGTTGTTGGAAAATGATCGAAACAGTATCAAGTTGACTAGAAATTATTTCTGAACATTTTGTCGTCTGATGAGGCCACATTCAAGTTGTCGGGACATGTAAATTGACATAACTGTTCATATTGGTACACGGAAAACCAGCCTGGTATTGTGGAGCAACTGCTAAATCAACCCTGTGTAAATGTGTGGGCCACAATATCGGCACCTGGTGTAATTGGGCCGTACTTTATTGAGGGAACTCTCACTGGAGAAAAATAGTTGGCTCTACTTCAGAGATTACACCAGTAATCATCGTGCATATGGATAACTCAGGTCATGATTCTGTTAATTTATGGACACTGCTGATTATATTAATGGATTCAGCTTGCTAAAAAAAAAAAAAAACGGATAGGCACCTGCATACAGATATAAAATTGGTAAGGATCCCCTGCATCCAATATAATTATATACGGTGCATATAGAAACTCTTTCCACAGCGAAATCAGACGCTTGCGGGTCTGGTTAAGTTGACAACTGCGCACGCGTTGACATTGGAGCCTGCCTGCTCACTATCTCTGCGCGCTGGTTCACCCTGATGCTTGAATGTGAGAACAGTGCTACAAAGTGGTTGTTCAATTCATCTGTTAATACAATTCCTATAACAACATTAGCGGAGTGACTCCTAGTGGAATCGGTTGCCAACTTGAATGTGGATGTGATGTGTGTGAGTGTGCTAGCTTATTCAAGTCACAGCGGAGAGACTTTGTATACACCCTGTATTATAATTTTATGAAGCTATTCTTAAAGACTTGCAATGACACCAGGAAAGTTAACAAACCTGAGAATGTGTGTATACAACTGGTAGGAGAAACTGTGGTGCCAATTTAACCTAACCAAACACTGCAAAACGCATTGCAAAAATTCTGGATTGTTACTCTACAAATAGGGAAATAATTATTTCCGATGCCAATAGGGATCTAAAAACGTCTCTTAATGTCTAACAAGACACCTTGTAGTTTAAATGTATTTACTAGTTACCAGATATAATGGCTAATCGCTAAATTGGCACCATTGGAGCTGTGTCTTATGCAATGTGTTGTCATATGCTGTACTCTTGAAATATAAAGCAGTGCCTGAAATAAAATTTAAGCATTGTGTCATGTGCCCACTAGCTCTACTTTGGTTCAACACAAAACAAACAAACAAACCAACCCAAGCCGAATCAGTCTTATGCCCAGTGCTCATAAGTTCTGACAGATTTATAGAAAGTGAAGTCACATAATAAAAATGCTTTGTTCAATGCTGAATCATAGTTAAATCACCCACCATACAATTGAATTAGGACTTCACATTAACTTAAAAATCCTAATTAACTTGTCATCTATACTGGCAATATAGTTTTTGCCCTGAAACTTTCCCAAGTCAAGAGCAAACTTGCTATAGATCAAACGCTGAAAATTATGGTGGTACCGAGATTGCTCCTTTAGAAAATCGTTGTCTTATATAACGAAGTCCTGTAAATATACATCACTGAAATCAGCATAACATACAGTAAGTTGTGATTTGGTACACGTTAAGTGTTTATGTTTCTTGCGGTCAATTTGCTAACAATTTCAATGTTTTAAGTTACCGGAAAGTGCACAGTTTCTAATTATTTTAAGTGTACGATATGTTTTGTTAGCACATAAGGAACAGTTCTCGGCACATTTTGTATGAGGAGAATTGACTGGGTCACTGATGAGCAGTGCAGTGAAGCTCGAAACATGTACAGGGTCATTATCTATGTGCGCGCGAGTAAACACGGCAAGCAAAGCTGGACTGTGACTGGCGCAGATTGCGACGGTGCGTACCCGGTTCAGCCGGTGGTTGGCGCACACTTTCACACTTTTATCAAACATGTACTTACAGTGCTTGTAGGTGATGCTGAAAATGTCCTCCATCTCTTGTAACATACACCTGACATCTTCTGATGAAAGAATGTCAGTCAACTCTTTTATTATTTACAGAGCCTGTTTTCTTGAATCGTTTAGCGAGCCTCCTAAATGTACTGGCATTAGGCACAGGTCTTCCTGGAAACTTGATTCGAAATTTTAGCCTCGTTTCAGAACAAGATTTTCTGCTTTTCATATACGAATTATGGATATACACACATTCGAACAATGTGAATTGGTGTCTAGGCATGATCAACAAAACACAGTAATCACAATACTCACTAAACATGTAACACTAATGTCTAAGCTTTGCAGATACCTGTCCATATGAATGACAAAACACGTGTGAACTAATGATATGAGTCCGCAGAGCGCGCCAACCACCGCCTTTCGGGTACGCGCGGCCGCGATCTGCACCAGTCACAGCCGGCTTAGCATGCCGGTTTACTAGCATGCACATATATAATGACCCTGTACAATGTTCATTAGTTAAATAAATATTTGTCATTGACAAATTGTATTGACAGCCATTTCACCACCTTCATAAGAAGATTCATTGTAATTCAGTACAGGTCCATTTGAAAGAAAACATGGATCAATTCATGTCATATTATAAATACCATTTGTGAATAAAATTTAAGATTTCAAGTATACTAGGCTGTTACTCCCTCCGTTCCATAATATGGTATGGACGCAGGATTTAATGCGCATGCCCATCTGAGTAGTGGTCGGATATTATTTTGTGTGCAGTAGCGAAGCGATCCTTCTTCCAGTCAGACATTCACTGTGCATAATGCACTACAAGGCTTGCAAAGTGAACAAATATGGAGCTGAATATGGACATCAGTCGAGTAGGCACCCGCTGCAGCGTTCCAGGACAAGTGAACACACCAATACCCGAGGCAAATGTGAGTGGAAACAAGAAAACAAAACAATTAACTTAACTGCTGGATGTCATAATGTCATTCTACAATTTCTTCTCCAATTCAAGGAAAATAGTATCTTAAAGAAGGGTGGAATTAAAGAAATTCCAGGTTAACACCAACCATTTCATGTATTTGGCCTCTGCTAAGGCACAGCATGACCAAGGGATGTTAAATGCTAATGCTAGGAGCAAAAGGAAGGTAAAGTGTGGCTGCAAACACAATAATATTCTGTTGAACTGAACAAAATTAAAGACACCCCTCTTCATAAGCGAGGAACAAGTAGATCATTGTCTTCTGCAAAATCCCGCAAACTATTTTTGTATTTGAAAGAAGCCACAACATTGAAGAGGGTTTCATCCACATTAAAGACATATTTGACACACAAGGAGAAACATGAACGTTTACAGTTTGTCCATGGTCAAACCTGACGAGGAATTCCAAGACCATGTATGATTAAGTTACATACAAATTGATGAGAAATGGTTTCATTTTACAAACATTCAACAGACGTACTCCCTGTCCTGGGCTAATCTTTCCATCTATACATAGCTACCATACCATAAACGTGAGTTAATCTGCTTTACATATTCTAACCTAGGTCTACCCCTACAATTCTTGTCCTCGACCCTTCCTTCCATAACTGGGTTTGCTGTTACTGGGTCTCTTAGTATGTGTCTTCTCTTCATTAGCAGTCGCCAGAAACATCTCTCCTCTCCCACTAGTTTTAATACCTCTTCATTTTCATGTAACACCACATTTCAAATGCACCTATTCTCCTCTTCTCTGCTGCACCAACAGTCCCATGTTTCACTTCCATACAGTGCCATGCTCCAGACAAAGGCTTTCAAAAATTACTTTCTAATACCAGTGGCGAAGCTACATTCATGCAACTGGGTATTCTTAAGTTCATACCTTATAGTTTTTTGTAGATAAACTCCAGTTGTCGTGTTTTTCGCTCAGGAAAGATATCAATGATGCATTCTTTGAAGATGTCCTCCCTGGAAAGATAGTTCACCAAACTCTTCTCAATAGCCAGAGTACTCAAATTGCTCAATCTAGAATCTGACTTGAAGTTCCTTAAAAATGTTCTAACTCTCTTCAATGTACTCATACTTCGTTCACTCGAAGCAGTAGAAACAGGAAAGGTAAGAATCAGTCTTATGAGGCGAACTGTTCCTTGATCTATTTTTTCTAGGCCGTTGTTCAAAATATTTCTCAGTAACAAACCTGCAGGCAAGTGCTTTGTTTGGTCAGAATATACATTATTGTGAGTTCATTTTGAAGCTGTTCACTATCAAAGTATGGATACCGTTTCATCAATACACTCAACTTAAGTAACGGAAATACTGATTTATAAGCAGGGAACTGTTTTTAATCGAGTAATTCAACGAAATTAGAGGCATTTCTTCAAATCTTGATTTTATCTGTGTCACTATGGTATCAATTATTTCAAAAGCAAGGGATTTTAGTGTTATACAGGGTCTTTATATTAGGTCGCTCCGCAGCACCACTCAGAGCACGGCACGGCTGGCGCAATGACACTCCGTCCCTAGCCGTATAATGCAATGGTTGTCACTACCGTACTGTATTAGATCATCTTAGCCGTCATGACAGGAATATATCTCTCGGCAAATGAGTCACCCGGCCAGGCTATCGCCTTCCGTGCATGTTCCCCTGATACTCGTAGCAACCTAAAAAAGGACCCTGTAGATGATCCTGATCCTGCCTGGTTGTTCAGTTTCCCGATTTCTTACAAATTTTACATTTGTTACAGCAAGTTTTAGTTCACGATTGCTAATACCGATATTGGTTGTACACTGTATTTGCAGCACGCTATATAATTGGTCAATGTTAACAAATATTTTCTTATAAAATCACAATAAAAAATAAAGGTTGGATCTTCTATTCTTCTTAACAAACCAACACCATATTAGGCATCTCCATCCCAGTCTTCATCTTCGTCAACAATATGAGACATTGCTCAACTTAGTTCCTGAAAGTGACCAGTTATAGTTGTAGCTCTGGAGTGATAATTCCAGCATCTAGGTGCTTGCTTGAGGGAGTTTGAAATCTGCTTCTCTTAAAAGTACAGATCATTTTGAAGATTTACTGAAATATGTGTGAAAGGCTGTCAAATCATAAATAAACAGACAGACTTTCTTAATCGTTTTGGCACCATACAAAAGTATCAGATTAAGTCTGAGCATAACAATGAATGAGCATTGCATTAGGGCATTGCTGTTTAATTATCGCAATAACGCCACCATGAGAACCTGCCATCACTGAAGCTCCATCATAAGTTTGACAGATTAGCTTCTTCTTGTCAACTTTGCTCTCTTTCATCACATTCAAGATAACAGTAGATAAACCTTTGGCAGTTTTGTCTTTTGATACATCAAAGAATACCATAAACCGTTCTTGTACTGAATCGTTCACACAGTACCGAAATATAATGCTCATCTGTAATTTACAAGTAACGTCTTAAGAGTTTCATCTGCCTGAACTGACACAAATTCTGCCAAGTCTAGTTCCTTATGAATTGTTTCCGTCACTAGTAACGTAGCACATTCGATTCCAGTCCAGCCGCTGAGTGTCCGGCTCTGACGTATGGCGATGGTGGGAGAAGAGGGGTAAAGGGAACAATATAGCCAACTTACGGCAGTGAGAAGCTGTTCAATACAACCCTGAAACTTGCCATCATTGTAATTCTTCTCTAGCGTCCTCACTATGTGTCGTGGAAGTCCCACACCCCATTTGCAATTTTATGCATCATTTTGTTATTCCGACATTTCGTGGTTACAAAACCTAAATTCTTCGATCTCAGTGGAATTCCGCCTATGTTAGCGAAGTGGCTTACTACCATGAAGAATGTTGTCACCTGAACCAATCAGCGGTTTTCCCGGGAAGCCGGTCATTAAATTTAGCTCGATGTTGCCTAGACTCTCTTCTGTAATTCAGTTGCTCTGTGTGTTAGTGCAGGTTTGTTGTTTTATTGTCTTGTGTGTACACAATTACCGGTTAACTGTGTGTAAGTATATTACTTTAGTGGGCTGATGTGGTCAGCCGTCCGTCAGAATTCATTTAAAAATGTGTGAAATATTTTATGTAGTCCACGTTGTTTTATATTTCGCGGTACAGAACTGGCAATGCTGTCTCCCTCCCTGAAGAGAAATGTCAGAGCCGGACACTCAGCGGCTGGACTGTAATTCATTTTGAATTTCACTTGAAGTCCCTTTCAACTCTAATATGGATTCCAACTTTTCTCTAACAAACTGATCTTCTTGCACAAGAATGGCCAATATTTCTAGGTAATTGCCCTTATTTTCTGACTGATCAATCTCGTACTGTCCACGAAACGCGAGCTCTTGCTTTCCTAAGAAGCAGATGACTTGAATCAGTCTACCGAGATATAGTCTATTGCGACTCACCATTTCATTGTGCTAGAGACTCGAGAGCCGAGTTGCCTCTAATAGAGTATGCTCTATACTGTTGTCCCAGAAGATGATATCGTTCCCAATTAAGAAAATGTTTAAAGAAATTTGGTGCTTTCGTGCTCAAGATGAAAATTTTAATACACGCAATCCCAGTTTCACTCCATTATTTACTATTGCCACCAAACAGAATACAAACATAACAATGCATGATGCCAGACGTTACACCTGTTAACTAGTCATACTGGACATACCATTGTGACCGGAATTTACGTGACTGATGTTTATCACTCTGTACAATATTTAGATGATGTTTTGGTCTTCTCTCTTTCACTGCACATTCTTCTTCATAGGACAACGAAGAAAATGGCCTTGATTATGAATACACTATTAAATCACTACTCTGATCCATGTTTTAAAACTCACAAACGAACATGCACGCATTGAAATACCGCCTGCCTCACGATATACTGCTTGTTGCCTAGGTTCTCTGCTGACAAATTCAGCGTTGGTCAGATATCGACCTTTCGCTTGGCGCATGCGCAATTGCCTTCTCTACCTACAGAGACTTGAGCCTCTTTCAAAGGAGACTCGCTGGTTGATCAGTCCCGCGCTCTTTCTTGTTCGTTTATGGGCGCAACAGTAGCTATATACCCAATTTCTGCTAAGCTGGTGTCAATCCCACTGTGGCTATGGAGAATAATACCGAAAACTAGAGATTTAATTTGCCTATGCCAATGAAAAATAGGACAAATTAAATGTGCATATTCCTTGAGAATGAAATGGGTATTCTGAGGCTCAAAGATTCCCCTCCAGCTTCGCCACTGTCTAATACCTATATCTATATTTGATTAAAACAGATTTCTTTTCTGTAAAAATGCTTTCCTTGCCTGACCCAACCTACTTTTAATATCCTCTTTGCTTCGTCCAATACTGTATATTTTAACAGTTGTTACCTGCGTCTTTTAGCTTTTTAATTGTCAATTTGACGTCAATAAGGGATTCTGATTTCTATCGGCTGCATTCCATTATTTTTGTTTCACATTTATTGATTCTCATCATGAATTCTTTCCTCAAGACGGAGTTCATATCATTTAGAATTTCATTCAAATACTCGGGTGAATCGACTAAGATGACTATGTCGTCAACAAATCTCAGAGTTGAAATTATTTCACCTTGAATCATTACTTCTACTTTAAATATTTCTGTAACTTCCTTCATTGCTTGCTCAATGTATAGATTGAAAAGTATGGGTGATAAGTTGCAGAACTGCCTTACACCTTTCTGAATACCAGCTTCTCTCTCGTGTCCTTTGGCTCCAATAACTGTCATCACCCTCCTACTCCTGTATTTTACTCCAAACCTTTTCAAAATATCAAATGACTTACTCCAATCAACATTATCAAAAGCCTTTCCTACGTCTATAAATGCCATAAACGTTCTCTTATCTTTCCTTATTTTACCTTCCAAGATCAGCCTAAGACTTAAGTTAGTACAACTTTCCTTGTTCTTACATTTCTCCAGAAACCAAATTCCTAATTGGTCTTCACCAAACTCTGCTTCTATCTGTCATTCCATCCTCTTGTAAATTTTTCTAGTCAGAATCTTTGAAGCATGAGTTGATCAGCTGATTGTATGGTAATCTTCACATGTCAGCTCCTGCTTTCTTCGGTATAGGGATGATAACATTCTTCTTAAAATCAGAAGGTACCTCACCTGCCTCATAAATCCTACATACTAAGTGAAATAACCTGATCACACCTTCATTACCTACGCAACATAGCAACTCAATTAGTAATCATCTATACCTTGTGCTTTGTTGCTGCTAGTGCTCTATCAAATTCTGATCTCTATATTAAATCTCCTTTCTCATCTTCATCAATTTCCTCTTCCCTATCTATTAACTTACACGATTTTCAATCATCTTACCACTATACAAACTATGTAAGCTTTCCATCTCTCAACCTGTTATTCTCTATCTGTAAGAAGTTTCCGTCACAGTCCTTAATATTACAGCACTTCCTTTCCCCAAAACTACTCTTAATCCTTTGATAAACTGTATCTACTTTTCCTGCCTTCAGAAAATTTTCTACACTTGCACATTTCTCTTTCACACATTCTTCTTTTGCTTCCTTGTTTACCTCACTTTTCAGACACCTGCATTCTACTTTCCCCCTTTCATCTCTTGCATTCTTATGCTTCCGCCTTTCATCCACTAATTCTAATATATCCTGGGTGATCCACGATTTTCTATCTATTTTCCCCTTTCTACCAATGTTTTCTTCTGCGGATTTTGTTAATTTACTCTTCTAAAGTACCCATTCCTCTGCATTTGAAGTTTGTTCAGGGTTCTTCATCAGTCATTCCCTTATACTCCTCTTGAATCTTTTGTTCAGATCATTCTAGTTCAGTTTGTCTATTGCCCACCTATTTGACTTTTGACTTTTCTACAGTTTCTTCAACTTTAATTTGGATTTCATAACACCCAGATTGTGGTCAGAGTTTATGTCTGCTCTGGGATATGTTTTGCAATCCGAAATCTGGTTGCAGAATCTCTGCTTGACCATAATGAAATCGATTCTGAAATGTCCTGTATCTTGTGATCTCATCCATGTGTATATTCTTTTATTGTGGTTATTGAATAAGGTATGACCAACTCGTGCTTGGTGCTGAATTCCATCAGCCTGCTTACTCGATCATTCCTTTCACCTATTCTGAATTCTCCTACTATCCTCCCTTCTCTTCCTTTCCGTACCACTCATTCCAATCTCCCATTAATATAACAGTTTTGTCACCATTTGCATACCTCAAGTTTTCATCTATTTCTTCATAGACTTTTTCAACGTCTTCTTCAGCTGCTTGACTAGTAAGCATATAGACTTGTACTACTGTGGCGCACACACGTTTTGTAGCCTACTGATGTAAGCTAGAATAATCCATTCATTATATTGCCCATAATATTCCACCCCCTGTCCAAGTTTCCTAGTTAATGTGACCTTCCTCCGTTTGGCCATAGTTTGATTTAATGCTAAGGCTATGCATAGTTCCCTGACCAAATGTCCTGTTCCTCCTGCCAGCATACTTCACTAATCCCAACCAAATCCATTTCCCTTGCCAAGTTTTATAACCTTCCCCCCTGCCAATCAGACTTCAAACATTCCATGCTCTAATACTTAGAATGTCAGATTCCTCTTTGACACTTTTGTGATGTCAAACCTTTCTCGAGTAGTCCCCACCCGAAGATCCGAATGGGGGACTAGAATTTTACAAGAGAGGAGGCCATATAATATGTAATTATGCATCGAGAGGTGCATACCTTGGGAAGAACATTATGGCCGCAGTTTCCAGTTGCTCTCAGCTGTGCAGCAGTACGTAGCTTAGCGATTAGTTGGTTTATGTTATCAATGTCTTCACCTTCTATAAGACAAGTAAAGAATGGATTAATCCTGAAAGGCTGCTACTCTCCTTCAGGATTAAGTAATATAACTATGATAGACCAACTATATAGCACTGCACTATCTTACCCAACAGTAAAACAAAATAAGTTAAATGCTTATTACGAAGGTCGAATTGGCAACTGGCCAGTCATTGATACTATGGTGGCAAGGAGAAACAGCACGAACGGACCATGTGCACCCCTGTTGTACACCCCAAAGCATCAGTAACACAGACAATGTCCGGCACTGCTGATCAACAATATCATTCCAGCAACATTTGCAAAGTTTCCATTTCCCATTTCTTCTTCCCATTGTTCTGATGAACCGGCGATTCTATCTGCAGCCCGGAAAGAAGGATGGGTTATTTCCTTCTGGTGATAGTCGCCTAACAACCCTGACCTGAACGAGCTAGATTAAAGGTTTTTCAATTGTATCCAGTCCTTGCAATACCAGAAGAATCCACAAATGTTTGAGGAACTTATTGAATGTGGTAACGAGGCATTTGACCAGCTCAACATGAACAATCTGGACAATGCATGTAATACCGTATAATGCAACAAGGGGGCAATGATTACAGCCAGGCTATGGCAGCAAGGTACAGTGCCTCAGTCCCTCCAGTTTAAACCAGAGGCAATAGCAGTGGCACAGCACACACCTCCAAATGGCGTGACCTGTGTATCCCCTTTGGTTGCAGACATAAACTAGCTCATTGTGTATAGTAACAAAATGTACTCTAGTATCTGCTAGATATAGTTTGAGAAATGTGTCTACAGAATAATGTGGACTAAAATGCATTATTATGAGTATAGAACTACCTACACCCTAATGCTTTAAAATTTAACATATCAGTACGATATTATTGAAAAATATTAAAATTTAATACACCTAAAACATATTAAGTTATTCTTGTTTCATTGTGGTCGATCAGCTCCATGTACTTGCATGTGTGTACTTGTAATTCAGGTGAGGATTGGGAAGGAGGCGGCTGTGGCCTTAAGTTAGGAACCATCCCAGCATTTGCCTGGGATAGAAACCACTTCCAGGATGGCTGAGGTGGGAATCGAACCCAGACTTTCGGAGCGACTTTACCATATTGTGAAACAACATAATAGACCTGTTTCTATATAGAGTATTATGCTACCACTTAATATAGCATCCAAGTTATATAAGGTTTAAAATTTTAAAATTAATTTTACAGCATTTTTCGAGAAATTTTATTGATAATATTTAGACAATTTTTAGGTAAAACATTTGTCCCCAAATTATCACCATGTTCCTTGGAACTAAGCCGTTAGGCTATATAGTAAATAACACTTCACAACCACTGATGAATGTGCTGTGCAGCTGGTTGTAAAAGGAGAAGGGGGATGTAACGCGACCCCTCAAATGGCCAAAACATGCATTTATAGTCCAAGTAAATTTGCTTTAAACCAGGTCATCCGTCATGGACCCTTAATTCACACGTATTTTTCAAATGTCAGGCAAAATAAGCACAGGAAAAAAATATGACTTTTCCTTAACTTCCAAACCATAATGATTACATTTAGGAAGTAATGGAGGCGTGGTGGACCTTAACCTAATCTGTCACCAACAGTAATTTTTGGACAACATTTGTTTCAGTACAGTATCAATTTCTATGTATAGGAATAGTAACAAGCATAACTGCCACGCTTCTCACAGGCCTAACTCACCATGTAAACACAGCTCGTCACCCAATAGCATCAGTGCCAGTGTATAATACACTCGTACCATAATTTGTAATGCATGATTGAACATCACATACACACTGACATATCTTCATCTTATGAGAACGTTGGCTAAGTGATGCACAAAACAGTTCTGGCATGTTCGTCACCATTGGCTAGTGCAATCCCGCTTACAAATAAATAAAATTAAGACATTTCTTCAAATGCTGTAAAATCATTACTTTACTTAGCTACATATACACTGTTTCTTTATTTTATTGAGTACTCCGAATATCTTATGTGTTAGCATGTTTGCATTGAGTCACTGCTTTAAGTAGTCACATTCAGTGGCGGCAGACATACTGTTAGGCTGGGAGGGCGATCACAGAATTTTTCCCGCACCTATTTATAAGTTGACAGAGGAAAAAAAAGTACCGGTAGGCCTAGAATCAAGTTACTTTTATATGCAATGAAAATATCGCTACTCGATATTCTTGATGTCAGATCCCAAAGCTGCCCTCAACACTGGCTTTTATCATTTGATACCGTTATTACAACAATGATTTCATAGGGTAGCAACACTGAGAACCTGATGTGAAAATTACTCTCAAGAGAAAGTTTTCCGCTGCCGTTTTTAAAATAGCGTCCACAGAACTCATTTTGAAACGCAGAAATACTTAATCACACTGAGACGTAAGCATAAAAAAAAAACCAGTCAAGCCTTAAGGAGTTTCATCTCTAGAGCACAGCCGTACCAAGAATTATTATTATTATTACTATTATAGAGACATCACGAGAATATCACTTAAGGCACAAGCACTGCTGTTTACAACCACTCGTTCATAATCTCTGTGTCCAGGTCATGGAATTTGCTACCTGCAAACATTAGAGACAATCCCTCTCATCGCAAGTTTAAAGTGGCTTGCTGCGAGTATTTGATGGGTGGATCCCGCTGACTTCCTGGATAAATGTTGAATGAACGAATGAATGAGATGAATGATCGGATTACTGTAGTTACGTCA
Organism: Meconema thalassinum; assembly: GCA_946902985.2. Taxonomy (NCBI): domain Eukaryota; kingdom Metazoa; phylum Arthropoda; class Insecta; order Orthoptera; family Tettigoniidae; genus Meconema; species Meconema thalassinum. The sequence continues at coordinate 859,893,280 of OX336389.2, forward strand.
TTTAAGGGTACTTTACTTTGTGTATTTTTGAAATTAATGATTCTACCATTATTAATATTATCACTATTCTTATTGCTATTAATATTATTTGTGCTATTGGTATTTGTAATTATAAGTCATGTAGATGTATACTCTTCTAGTGGTTAAGTGTAAGAGAGGGCCTTGAGCCCTAACTTCGCCACCAATAAAGGCATTATCTACCTAAAAATTAAAAAAACACAGTTGCACCGGTAAATTTAAAATAAAACACTACTTAATGATTTACAGATTAATTATCACCATCACAGAGATTACAACTGTTGAATATTACCACTGCACTCAAGACTCTTCAGCACGAAAGCGAAATAGCTCACTGGTGCCAACCTCTTCACTAACCACAGGAGGCTAGCCAGAGGTCCGTGTTATACTTCACCATTGCAATATGAATCGAGATTCCTGATATCAGATGCTACACTTAAATGAAAAACCACAGCCTGCTTCCAGTCTCCGACCGAGTCAGGAATGGAATGAATGAAGCCCCCATCTAGCGGCGAGTATAGGAACTGTGCCAACTGCCGAAGCCTGTCGTACTCCTCTGGGGCAATAATTAAATGAATTACAGATGAAATGGATAGCGGAGAGTGTTGCTGGAATGAAATGTTGACAGGGAAAACCGGAGTATCCGGAGAAAAACCCGTCTGCCTTCGTTTTGTCCAGCACAGATCTCACATGGAGTGACCGGGATTTGAGCCACGAACCCAGCGGTGAGAGGCCAGCGTGCTGCCGCCTAAGCCACGGAGGCTCGCAAGATGCTAAACTTAATTTTTTTTTTCTTTTTCTTCAAAGATAAACAAAGGGCATGCTGCTCATAGATTATTGTTATTTAAATTTTATTATATGCAACCATGGAGATTTGATTTATTCATTCATTTACTTTATTTGCTAATGGGGTGATTCCCCGAATGGGCGCATGCTCGTAGAGCCAGGGGAGATGAGATATTTACCGGTGCTACAGAGCTGTACGGACTCTGCCCAACTTACAGACAACTGCCCGCACACTGCGTCCACAGATTACCCCTCTGGCAGCCAACAAGCGCGCCAGTCTCCGTTTTCCCCTTACGTCTCACTCCCCTCGCCCGGGCACAATCTTAGGGCGGAAAGCCCAGAGTCCGTAACTCCATACTGACTAGTGAGCTGCGCGCTGAGCGTGATACCACCAAACACAGTCTTCCAGATGGATAGAGCTACAGTTTTACATTGACATGTAATTTTCTTAGCAATATTAGAGTTCAATTTTATTAATCTCATGTAATTTATTTCAGGATTAGGGCATAACCCATCTCTTTTGGGTACATTTGTGTTGACCGACTGAAAAGCACTAAACTCTTGTTCAATTTTTGACTTAAAATATCAAGAGAAAATGAAAATCCCTTTTCGTTCTCTAGGAAGGACACCGTCCTAGAGTCCTGATGGGCCAGCCGCTACTGGTCACATTCAATAATTAACAATTTTAATTTTGAATAAAACCAATCCTTGGACAAATGATTGAACTATGTAAATTTGTACTTACTAATTTGAAAGCATTTTTCACTATATAATATTTAGCAAAGCCCTGACTTAAAAATTACTGAATGAACAAAATTGTCGGCAGGTCAGTTAACCAGAGAGGTGGCAATGAGATGGGTGTGGAACTATCTTTCCGCATCCCTTTGAAAAAATAACACCGCTCTTCAGTTACCATTCTGTTAGTATCTGATTGTGAGTGTCATTTTGGAAAGTGAAATAATATTGTGCTAAGCTGAATTGTTGTCTAATGTCGGGGAATAGGAATGGTCAGATGATTTCGCGAAGAAAACTTGACTTTATAATTTTCTATGAACAAAATTGTTAACTGTCAAGCACTTGCACATTGATAAGTGCAAATACAACGTATCAAATGGTAATGAAATCAAACCCAAAAAAATATAGATAGGAGGTTTTATAACTTCGGTATCGGATATTTGCTTTAATTGATTAGGTCTCATTAAGTCAGAGCCCTCCTTAAGTAATTTTGACTCAGCTCATCCCTCTCCAGAACCAAATCCTAGTTATGCCACTGCTTTGGATGAAACCATTGGCCAGTACTCGATTAGGCCACTGTCTGGATGAAACCATTGGTCAGTACTGGGTCTGGACAAAAATTACTGTTTGTACTACAAGCAAAGGGGTCTGGAGTGTAAGCCCCAGGTTAGGTCTGCTTTTGTATGTTAACATCAAATGCAAAGAAAAATGAAGAGGTACACTAATAGGCCTACCACTGCTGTTTCCATGTTCACCACTCAAAACTACCCATCTTGCCCCACGAACCTCCATCTTATGAGATTTGGCAGTGAAACGTCAGTTTTTAATATCATTTATAGAACCAATGGAACTCGGCTGCTTGAAAGAACCAGCAGCCATGAAAATCTGTAAAAGTTACTATACCAATAGGTGATATCACTACGAGTTAGGCATTGAACATTTTATATCTAGGGGGAGTTATTTCCATGCCAGTAGGGGCCAATGGTTTCATCCTGACAATTTGGAAGTTTAGTTTTGTCCTAAAAATAGCTTTAGGGGAGTGTGGTGAAGTGAAGTTGGCAGCATTGCCCAATCCAAGCCTCATTGAACAGGGTGACTAATGCTTTTGTCAATTTGTTACTGCAAACTTAAAATGTTGATGTTGTATCAAGTATGAACGAGTTGTTTCCTGAATGCATATGGGTCATTCTCACCAAAAGGGGGTTTTTAAAGTCCCTGTGCCATAACAATTTGAATGTATAAAAATATTTAATTTTGCTTTTATTGAAATAATCTTAAAATAATAAGAAATTAAAATGGCAAGTTATAATATAGTTATATATAATGAATAAAATATTATAACAAAATAAGTAGGTTGAAAGTCCCCTCCGTGGACGTCCCCACTCCTGTGATGTAGGTAAAAATTACTATCCCAGGTCTAATATCAGTGTTTTATTAAAAAAGTAATATATGTGGCAATTACTACAATGTATGTACTTATTGAAAATATCTGATTTTTATTTTAAGTTTTATTTATTACAAGATAATTAGATTACAAAGTCAGTCCATAGGTTTTAATTCCCCTCCGTGGACACACTTAAATTGCTAGATATTTCCTCCAGAATGCACCACCAGCCAGCATGCATGTAGACACTGAAAGGAAGGGGGCCAGCTTTGTTTTCAGTCTGAGATTGATGTGATCTTGTGCAATTGTTGTATATTTTGATAATTTTGTCATTTGGCAAAGTTCTTTGTGTCCACTCCGTGACCATCATAAAAAAGGTAAGAAATGAGCAATTTTCAAGTATGAGTTAAAAATTAAGTTGCTTGACTGGAAAAGTTTACTACATTAATATCTTGTTAGTCTTACTTCAGACACAAAACAAGGAAAAATCCTAACCCTACTTTTTGTCCACGGAAGGGATAAATCTTAGCACTATAAGGTAATATTTCAAAATGATGGGAAAACAATGCTAGGCTAAAAAGAATAACATTTAAGACTTTTGAAAAATGAATTATTTTGCCATGAAATCAATTATTACTTACTGTTATAAAACATACAGTCAGTTTATCTTATCTAATGCCTTACCGACCTTCTTACCATTAGTCACTGTTTTAATTATGTTTTCTTTGAAATATTAATTAAAATGGGCACTAGGCTTAATTTAGCAGAACATTGATTAATCCAGTGAAATAATAATATATCTATAATTGCAATTATCCTGAATTTCTCATATACTTTGCAGTGTTAGGCCTATATCTTAATTTTAATGTTACTTATTTTAAAATTGCTAGCCTAATACAAAAAAGAAAGCCAATAAGCAGTCAGAAGCTTATATAATTCAAAGAAGAGAGCAAAAGAGAGAAAATATGAAGAAAGCAAGACTCAAAATTAAACAAAATCCCATATTGCTAGAGGAAAGTAAAGCAAAAGAGAGAGAACGTTATCACAAGAGAAAGGCTAGTGGAAAAATAAAATCTGTTTCGGAAATGACTAGCCGGGAACAAAGAAATGCAAGGAAAATGTGGAAGAAAAAAAAGAAAAGTAAATATCGCAAAGAAATAAAGAAATAAGGGATCAAAAAGAATTGGAACAGCGTTTGGAAGATCTTTCTTCGTCCACTTAATGATGCAATTGAAAACCGAGAACAAATTAGTGGTGGCAGTTCAAGAGGAAAGAAAATGGTGAGAAGGAAACAATTTGTCAATAACAAATTATGCGAATTTACAGGCACTTGCTAGATAACTTCATCAGGAGATTTCCTTAATCGTTTCCAGCTTCTCATACCACAGGAAAACTAAGATACCAAGATGTCTACAGCAGCAGTGATGATGAACAAGAAGACAAAGTCAATAATGTACCCGACAGCCAACAAACTAGTAACGTATTGAATAAATATGTGGTTGTAGATTTCACAACCAAAAAAAAAAACCATGCAAACACTTCATAGGAATTGTGACAAATGAGGAACCTGAAACGTGCATTGTTAAATTTCTGAAGAAGAAATCAGACTTTTCTTTTGTCTATCCTGAAAAAGATGTCTCTATTGTTGAAAAGTGTCATGTTAATAAGGTGTTGAGTCCTCCTAATTTAAATAGGAGACAACACTATGAATTTAACATGGAACAGTCAACTAAGTTTTTATTAACCATGGCTTAGTGTTAAAAAATCATAATAAGATTGACTAAAATATGTTTAACCCTCCGTTACACGCGTCCTGGAGTGTGAGTCCGCACTTTACTTTTTTTTGCTACCAGAAGGCTAAAAATGGAGTTGGAAGGGAGTGGCTTCTACTAGCTTCATTTTACAACAATATAAGCACTCTGGTAATGTGATATTGTCAATAATAATCGAGCTGTTGCTGGTGGAGGTTTATATCGTCACGCGCAGACTTGCGGAGTCTCAGTCCGTAGCGTGTATTGGTGACTCATAAAACGTCCTCTCATTTTCGGTAAGTAATGCATTTTTCCGTTATTTTATATTATAATATCTATATCATATCAATCATATATTATACAATTACATAATAATATTGGTTGCAAGTGCTGTAGTATGTGTATTTAGAAGCAGTTTCTGTACTTCATTATCTGTAGTGGAATATGGATGACAATAATGACCTATGAATAATACCCGTGTGTCCTCTTATCAGGCAGATATTTTGATTTATTCCTGAAGCAATGGATCACATCGAACAATGGTTGGACAACGATGAAATTGGAGCGAGTGATGACAGTGATTAGGATCCCGTGAATTATAGTGAACATAATTCTGACAGTGAGCAGTCTCAAGACGTGAGCAGCAAGAAATTGCCTATATTGTGAAACACTTGCCTGGAGTAGTAGGAGTCGCTAAGAATGCTAAGACACCTGTTGAAGCACTGCAACTATTTTTTACCAATGAAATCGTAACATATCAACAACCGGTCCAAAATACTCCGGATCACGAGATGCAGCTTACACTAATCTTGTTGAGCTGAAGGCATGTTTAGGTTTTCTTTCTTGGTGGGGCACTGAAATTCTCCCGCACCAATTTACAAGATCTCTGGCAAAATGTTGGTACAGGTGTCGAATATTTCAGGCTATCAATGGGCATAAACCGTTTCCGTTTCTTGTTGAAGTGTTTGAAATTTAATGACATCAACTCCCGAGAGCATCGTAAACGGGCGGACAAACTCGCTGCTGTGCGGTATTTAGTAGACACGTTCATAGGTAACTGCAAGAAACACTACAGTTTGGCGGAACTAGTGACAATTGATGAAATGTTAGATGCATTTCGACGATGGTGCAGCTTTCGCCAATATATTCCGTCCAAGCCTGCTAAGATTTTTGCAATAACCGATGCCAAAATGTATTATACAAGTAATATGGAGATATACTGCGGAAGACAACCTGAGGGCTCATACCAATGCGAAAACACGCCACACCAAATCGTAAAGAGATTGGTGAAACCAATATCAAAAACTGGTAGAAATGTTACTTGCGACAACTGATTTGGGTCTGTTCCTCTTGCTCAAGATTTGCTTGCAAATGATAAATTGACGCTTGGTGGAACGATTCGCAAGAATAAACGTGAAATCCCACCATTTATGACCACTACTAAGAACCGACCAGTGGAATCAAGCATATTTGCTTTTATAGAATATTTTCACGTCAGGTATTTTTTATTGTAGGCAAGAAACTTTATAATAAATAATTTGCTAAATTCTGCGATAAAATATTTTGATGAAAATATCATTTTGTATCAATTTATGAACATATAGTCATACGCTGGTCATCATACTGTAAACCAGATTGGGGAATGGAAGGAAAAATGAATGAAAGGAACCACACAAACAGTTGCGGACTGTCAGTTCGCGCGCGTGTAGTGGTGTAACGGCTGGGCACGCGTGTAACGGAGGGTTAAGAGACAATTTGGTCTAGTTTCATTTGGCCACGAGTCACGAGTTAATTTTGTTTTTAGCATTATGGTCCATGTAACCTAATTAATCATTACTCCACTAAGTTACATCGTGTACTTTATTAATAATCCCTAAAATATTTTCGCTACCTGAAATTTGCCAAGATATATTATTTTATTAGACATTAAAGTTTACTTGGGGCCAACATTTTGTACTTTTAATTAATTTAGCATCATAATATTTACATATATACTTGAATATCTTAAAACATGTAATTATAAGCATGCTGTCATTTAATAAATACGTCAAGTATTCTAAATATCCCCTCCGTGGAAAATTGTGTCCCCTCCGTGGACAAGGCCTATTTAAAAATCACTAATAAAAGGTTAAATATGACAGAAAAAACTTGACCAGTCATATAGGTGTCTTTTATAGGCATAACTGAAGTTATGTACATTCAAAATTGTTGCAGGCAACAAATTTTATAAAAATATTTTAATAAGTGGCATCTGGAACCTTTTGGTGAGAATGACCCATATAGTCTCAATAACCTGGCACAAAAAATACAAAAACTTTCCAAGTGATACGAAAAACAATTAGTGATTATGAAGCGCTGCTCAGCCATTCCATGTGAAAGTACCCTTTGAGATTCATTTTTAATTTTTATGAAAATATTATTTATTGTACATCAAATTATAGCTAAAAGATTGAAGAAGTATAAAATGGTCATATAATTTTTATTACAGCACATTTTGACCTTTTTACTAGAGTTAAACATACCTAAGTAACCTTGAAATATTTTGTTCCTGAAATGCCAACTTGGCAACCCTGTATATTTGCTCTGCAGGCATTTGTTTTTTAACAGTGATTCCATTGATCAAGAAAGAAAGATTAATTATAAGAGTATTTTAGGATAGTTCAGCACGTTATGAGGTGAGTTTAAATGGTATTTTTACTTAAATATATTTCAAATATCTTAATGTCACACCCGTCACAAAAAATGTATGTTTTTCTACATAATTTTGATGTTTGTTACTGTATGAAAGGGAGATTATGTAGAAGTGAGGTTATGTAAGCTCTGCATCCATCACTTAAATTTTGTTATGTTATCATTAGCTGTTTCTGGTAAATTAGCTGTGACGGGTGCGACATATTTCTGTGATGGGTGTGACATTTCTGTGACGGGTGTGACATTATATAAGAACTAATATTTACCACAGTTTACAGTTTAAAAGAAGAATAGTAATGGTTAAGAAAGCTCTTTTTAAATAAGGAGCAAATTGAATTTTGAAATATTAAATTAAATTGCCTAATTTGTATATTAATTACTGATTTAATGCTAAATCATGTGTAAAAATCACAGTCCTCTTTTATTGCTTTGTATTACAGAAATGGCTGACTCTGCTGCTAGGAAGAGGCAATCACGTCAGAAACGCAAAGAAGATTAAGAAAAATGGCAGGAATACCTTCAAAAAGAACGTGAAAGGGACAAAACAAGACGAATGAGGAAGAAAATTGAATTCGCTGGCAGTAGTCAAAAACTAAAATTAAAAAGGCTCAAGGATTCTGAAAGACAAAGAAGGTGTCGCGAAAAAAAGAAGCGTTTGTCTCTTAATGAAACTCAAGGAATATCCCTAACTACACCATCCAGTTCATCGATAGGCTCCTATCAAAGCAATCGGTCATTTGGGAAGGCAGTTTCTCGATGTCGTAAGACTCGACCAGGTAGTCCAACAAAGAAAAGTGCAGTAGTGAAGAAGTTAGTGATGGAAGTAATTCCTGAATTTTCGAACACACTTTTCAAAGAAGAAAACCACAGTCCTAAGGCATTATCAAGAGATGTCAAACAAAAGGTAATTGAATTCTATTGCAGAGATGATATAAGTCGACAAGCACCTGGAAAAAAGAGATGTGAAATCTGTGAAAATTAGGGATTCGGGGAAACGCGAGTTGATTCAGAAAAGACATATGTCATTTACCACTGCAGAGTCATATGCCATTTTCAAAAAGGAAAATGAAGAGGTTTCGATCAAAAAGTCTAAATTCTTTGAGCTATGTCCTGAATATATCTTACCAAACACCACACAATGTATGTGTGTGCAAATATCACTCCAACTTTGAATTTCTCATTCAGGCTATTAAGACTGTGAAACCAGATTTCCCAGCCTGTGGAAGGGAACTTCTGACTTCAATATGCTGTGATACAAATAAAGAAGAATGCATGACTGGTCTATGTTGTGAATGCCAAACCAGCATCGAACCATTATTTGGAGAAACTAATATAGATACTACATTCATCACATGGAAGCAGTGGAAGGAAGTAGATGGATTTCATAAAGTGGTTTTGGCAGACGGATCTCTCCAAGATGTTTTAACAGAGATGAAGAACCAGTTGGAATATTATAAAATTCACACGTATGTTAAATGTGTTCAGTGCCGATACTTTGAAGAGAGAAAGAATAAAATTTCAGCAAAAGAATGTGTTCTGCAAGTTGATTTTGCAGAAAATTTCAGTGCTGTAGCTCAGGATGAGATACAGAGTGCTCATAGGAGCCATCGACAGCCTGTGCTTGGTTACATGGTGCTACACGTTCTATGGCTGTGGTAAGTGATGAATTGTGTCATGATAAATTTGCTATCTGGGCGTTCTTGCTGTGTGTAACACAGACATTAAGACAAGAGTTCCAAAATTTAGAAAAGATTGAGCTGTTCTCTGATGGCTGTACAGCTCAATTCAAAAATCGCTTTTGGAGTGAACGGAGAATGGAGCTTTTTTGCTACTTCCCATGGAAAAGGGGCAGTAGATGGAACTGGTGGAACTGTAAAGCGCAAGGCATGGACTTGCATCAAAGCTAGAACTGCTGTCATCAATTCTGCACAAGATTTCTATGACTGTGTGAAGTCTATGGCAGGATTAAATGTTCTTTACTTATCTACTGAGCAGATCCATAGTTGCAGACCTGTTTTGGAAAACAGATGGGCGAAGACCATGCCAATTCCTCTTTTGCTGTCACAACATCATATCAAAGGGTCTGAAAAAGGAGGTCATCTTCTTGTGGGAAGGACAGCAGAGTCAGCATTGAAAGAAATAAAAGTAGAAGATTTACCATTGGGCATAGATACATTTAGTGCAAAAACATTATTAGATGTTTCGATTGGAGATTTTGTTTTAGTATCAATATCTATGCAAAGTTCAACTCGTACCAGAAAGGAAGCCATCAGTAAGCAGGAACTGAAGCTACAATACATGCATCCAAGTGGTACTTATTGGGTTTGGCCAGATAAAGATGATATTTCATGTGAGAACTTTAGTGCTGTTGTCAGGAAAGTTTCCCAACCTATACCAATCAATAATCGTAGTCAGTTTCAGTTTGAGTTATGTTAAAAGAGATGCATAGCATTATGAAAGATTTCTTGTGAATACTCTCATTCCTAATGTACAATTACCAACATTTCCTTTACTTTTACATCATGTTGTATGAGCAGTGTTCATACGGTACTGGAGTTAGAAAACTATATCTTTATTATTTATCTTTATTATTTGTTTGTCATTGTGATATGAAATAGTGGCAGCATCCTTAACATAAGTTATTGTAAAAACAGCTGTTTTATAATCATTGAAGGTCACTTAATTGCACTTTATAAAATCGTCATGCCCGTCACATTTTGTTTTATTTTTTAAAATTAAAACCGTACATATTTTCAACAACTTGAAATGCTTAAAATATTCAGAGAAGTGTGCTTAATGAAAATAAAATACCTATTTGGCAATAAAATGTTGTATCTAACAGAATTTTCCTAATAACTGAAATAACTCAGAAACTCTTGTCGCAAGAGGGTCACACCCGTCACATGATCAAAAAGTTTTACTATCTGTAGTAATAAATGTGTGAAAATTTTATTTTAGCTGTACCTACAGACCTTACACCCAAGTCAACTAAATATCAATAATTCAAATAACTACCCTTCTGTATAATGAAAAAATCAAATTACAAATGTAATGCATAATTGTGTAAATGTCACACCCGTCCATATGGAATGGCCGTGCTACTTTAAAGCAGTCAAGTTCAACAGTTCTAAGCAGCTCCACAATTCATACAGAGCATCAATTCATGCGATCTAGCGCCAAACTAACTCCTAGTGAAAAAAAATGTATACCGTAAACGCCCTAGCGATAAAATATTCAACTCCCTCTCTGTGAGATTACCTATTCCTACACTAAATGCTTCAGATTTTCATGTAGTAGTCAAAAGTATCCTAGATCTCACCACTCAGTTCGACTTTGCGTCTTGTTGCACCCAATTCTCTTCCTTTTGTGTCATGTTTCACCTTGTTCCTGATCGTGAAGATCGGCATGGCACATGCTATCTAAAATATCCCTCTACTTATGCCATTCAAAAATGAAATTCAGCATTTCAGCCATTGTACAAATACTGTAACAGAAACATACTAATATAAATTAGTACTTAAGAATATTTACATGTTAAATGAATTTTCTTTAGTGATACAGTCAAGTCCAGGGAAAGAATGCTTTGTGTTATGTTAATACCTTTGTATGTAGTCCGTTAAGCAAAACGTAATAGTAATGCAACGTAATGTAGCAGAACCAATGTCTAGGGTCACACCTTTAGACTACAACATATTCTAAAAATAATGCAAACGGGGGGCCTGGCACATCATTGCTGCGCAACTTTCTGACTTTCAATTACAACACTAAAAGACTACCTTAACCTGACAAACTCCCGCTAAATACACACCCATGAATTTGTACTCACCGTATGATTGACGCCCCACATAAACACAGAGAGAAGAGGTTCATTTGCGCGGAAAAGTTTCACTTTCTGGTGCTTCACCCGGAAATGTTTCTTTTTAAGTTTGCTTAATCCACCTTGAATTCCTGAAGCGCTCATGGTGTAAGCCTAAATTGTACACAACGAAATAAAACTATGCTATGCAGATATTATTTTGGCTTCTGTCACTCCGCATGATACCGCAAACAGCTACTTAGTACACATACCGCTCAGTTTACCAGCAGTTTCGCCAATGCTTGTTAATGAAAATACCCACCCAAAGTCGTCAAATTACCAGACTACGCTCGAAAATACCCTCCGCTAAAGAAAAAGAATTACAGCCATGTTTGATTCTAGTTTTATACGTGAAACGCCTCAGACTTGCCAATGGAACAAGGTGAAGAGACGAAGTTAATTTTTAGACTTCACGTATTCTCGTTTACATGTGAATTTAAACTTGTATTGTTTTTCAATATTTTGCACGTTATATGTAACTCAAATGATCAATAGAGGAGCTGCGGTCGCCTAAAATGGCCGTGATAGGTAGGTCCAAATCACAGATTACCTACTACCTACTACCTACTACCTACAGTGCAAATGACTTTTAGAAAAGGAGGCAAACTGGCGTTGGATGATCATTTAACTCTGCAAGGAGATATGCTTAGAGTAGTAAATAATTTCCGGTATTTAGGAATATATCTACAAACGACACTGTCGTCCTACAGGATACACACTCAGGAAAGGGCTTCAGCAGCTACGAAAGCCACTCATCGAATTAAAAATATCCGACAACTTTCTTTGCCCACTGCAATGTCATTGTTCAAAACAGTAATAACTCCAATTGCCTCATATGGAATAGAATTAATATGGGATAAGCTTTCGAGTAGCGATTTCAAACGTTTAGAAAGTGTTAAATCACGATATCTGAAGAGTGCTTTGGGAGTTGGGATTTATGCACCCTCAAGGATTGTATACGAATTAGCCAGGGAAAGCTTCTTCTTGGAAGACCTGAGACTGCAATTCACGCTGCCATCTACCGGCCCTTACCAAGCGCATCTCGAACTGCGGCGGAGGAAGAGAAATGACATTGAACCTGATTTTTATAGCACTAGTGCAATGATGGATAGGCAATGGACGGAGGCAGGACAGGATCTAAGACATGTGGTAACGAGACTTGCAACTCATGGTTTTCACCATAAGATCTGCTTAACTCAGGGTTTTCACCAGCCAGATGATGATTGCGTATGTTCGTTGTGTGACAAGAGATGTGACCGTTATCACTTAACTAAGTGTGTAAAAAGAACTAAATCCATCAGAGACTACAGTGAAAACTAAATAGCATTGTAAGATCAAATTGTATTTAGAATTATATTTTCGTGTATTATGTAGGTTAAGTAATGCTCTTTCGAGCGCACCTTATTAAATTATTATAGATAGCCGACAGCCATGCTAATTCTTGGCACCTAAGACTTCAGCGCTGTCTGGTGTCTGACCGCGGTACTAGTTGAGCACGGCTGTGCGGGTAGCCTACCCCACCCCTTCCCCTCGTTCCGCTAAATATTCTCCAAAGAGAATGTAATATAAGAGTCCCAGCTCCCATGTTAAATTATTTTCCTTAAATCCGCCCATAATCCGGCTTCAAAAAAACAATAATTTCTCTTCGGTAGGGGAAACATAAGGAACTAAATCCCTAAGATATCCGCTTATTTTTATGAATATTACGCAGACCTAGTCCCTTTGTGGATCAATTAACATTAATAGCTATTACCTTTGACAATATTAGCTCTGCCAAAACGTATCACAAGCAATCAACAATATACTGATACATTATGAAATTTGTTGTCCACTTTGTAATGTTGGCAGTAAACGTACATATGTAGCTATATATTTTGATAATTATAATAATGTATTGTCGTTAGTTTATCAACTATACACCGTAAAAATCAATTATCTAACAGGTTTTATAAGTTGAATGCTATAAAATGAAATATCGATTCATGCCTGCTGACATAACCTCCAAATTCCAGAGCACATCCCATACCCGCCCCCCTTTATCGCCCTAACCTACATAACCTCCAAAGCTGATTATAGTATAATTAAAAGAATCACCCCTACCCCCCTACCTGCTATCCTACACAGGTTCCAAATTCGTGTTTGAACCCCATGACCCTCTTGCAAATGTGATATGAGAAGGAAGGAGAAGGATAAATTAAAACCATAGGTGATTGAAACATTTTATATTTTTTTTATTTTGCATTACACAATGTAGAAATAAAATTGTTGTATATGTATAGGTCTAGTATAGAAAGAACGTCACAATTGAAATTGCATTCTCGTCCAGTTCTGCTCTTGCAACTTGCTGTTCACCTGGATCCAGTGGACAGATCTGTAAGAATACAAACATCAAGCTATAAATACAATAAATTTGGAATGTAACTTATAAGACACTAGCCATGGAAGAATGCAGGCTAAGCTTCTCAAGGAAATATCCTGTAAATGGGCATGGAGGATTTCAGTTATTTCAGTGATCTCTTTCGACTGCAGTCCAATATTTTTGTTTAACATTTAGTAATTTTCATCATGAATTCTTTCCTCAAGACAGTATCCATACCATTTAAAAACTCATTCAAATCCTCTGGTGTGTCAGCTAAGATCACGACGATGTCATCAGCAAATCTCCAAGTTAAAATTATTTCTCCTTGAATTGTTACTCCTACTTTGAATTTTTCTCCAACTTCCTTAATAATAATGTTATTGGGTTCACGTCCCTTTTAACTACACTGGCTTTTAGAGACGCCGGGGTGCCGGAATTTTGCCCCGAAGGGGATCTTTAACATGCCAGTAAATCTACTGACACGGCTCCCTCGCATTTTCGCACCCTCAAATGCCAGCTGACTGTGCCAGGTTTCGAACCTGCAACCTTGGGCTCCCAATTTCCTTCATTGCTTGTTCAATGTATAGATTGAAAAGTATGGGTGATAAGTTGTGGCCTTGCCTTACACCTTTCTGAATACCAGCTTCTCTCTCATGTCCTTATGTTCGAATAACTGCATATCCTAAGGAACACAAAACGTGCTACACCTTAAAACAGTAGGCCTATTGGTATGGCACAAAATGGTAAATTGAAAGGAAAGTGATTAGTCCCTTGTTCATAAATTTACATGTGTCAACATTGTTTGGTATCCATTAAACATGAGTCACTTTCAGTGATCTCAGGAGTAGCCTAAATATTGAGACTCATGTCCTAAAGGTCCTGGGTTTTATTGCAAATAAATAATTAATTCTAGTCTGTTTGGAACATGCAAAATTGAGACGTGTTTGGCTTAGTTCACACCACAATGATCCACTCAAATGGTGGTTCCTAAATTAAGGCCATGACTGCCTCTTCCCAATCCTAGTCTCATCTACAAATGCATATACCACTACATACAACCTATACATACAGTTAACAGGTATGTAGCTGTGTACTTCCCCATCCCACTCTCCCGGTATACTACTGCAACTTAAAAAATTTGCCACAATCAGTGTGTCCGTTTCTGATTGTGACAACCTACTGTCCCACGCGTCAATGTTCTCAGATAGGGAAGAATTCGGCTTGCTTCCTGCACCACTCTACACCTACCTCTCAAGGTCAAGTGCACAGCTGAATGCCGGCATCTGTAAACACTTTGATATGGCTAATGGTGGCAACATGGTTTTGCAGCAGACACCAATTTCCAACCAAGTTAAAACAGCTCACTGATGATTTGTTCTGAAATAGTTATTTCAATGCTCCCAATATTAGGTATTTATGTTGTTTTTGACAACCTTGACATGAACATTGTCAGGAATACTGTATGCCAGCCATCCTAGTTTCCCATCTGGGTGACAAATTGGTTATGCAGTTACAAGCTGAGGTATCTATGACATATATGTCAAGAAATATGGATCCATAGTATGTTACAACTATTGTATTATGTAACATATCAACGTGAATATTTAACGGCTGGAGAAAAAAATAATTTGATAATAAAATAACATCCAAGTAGGCATTCAAACAATTGGCCTCAATATGTAAGTATCATAGTTTGATCATACTAACATGTATTTCTCATTTCAATAGCCTGGGACATAGTGTTCATCAGCCCGAGGAACTAAGGTGTATCACTTTTCTGTGATGAGTGTAATAGTATGTGTAAATGTATTCGGGACAAGGATGGAATAGTGCCCCAGGATTTGAAATAAGGTACGGTACAATCCCAGCATTTGTTCCAAGGGAGTGTCGAAATTTCACACTCAGGATAGCCTCTGTCAATGCCAGGATAAACCGTTGATTTCTCGACTTGCTGCAGGTGCCTATCGCGACCATAGTGCATGACTTAACGAGCATGGCTACGCAGCAGGATGTCATTTCAATGAATGGTATCAGACCTTGGGGAAGAAAAAAAAACCACTGTGCGTGACGAAAACCAGGGGCGAGTATCTATCGTTAGTTACCTAACACTCTAACAATTATTGGTCTAGGAAAAACCATTGGTCAGATGGATGTGATATAGTACCTAATGCGTGGGGTTGGCAATACTGTACGCGATGCTAAAAATGGCGGAGTCAGCTGCAATTTCATCTGTATAAGTCGTGATCCTATTTGGCATGGCTGGGTGGGTTACAGACAGCGGAGGAGTAAACATCTATTACTACTGTATATCATCTCCAGATACCACTACAGGTATCTTGGCTAATTTCAGTAGTTTAAGAATTTTTTACTTTGGTTCAGGTAAACTCCACTCTTACCGAATATGTATCCAATAATCTTTATAATTAGAGTTGAAAACTCTAGGAAAACAGACTGTTACTGAACCTGAAAGATTCATCACTCCATGGAAGTGTTCCATATGCCTCACCGCTGCCTAACATACACATTGCTGCAAGTGCTTTTCAACCCACAGGAAGAAGTGATAGCCAGCTAAGGATGCAAGTGAAATAATGTCCTCTTTGGACTAAACAGGAGGAAAGCAAAGACAGTAGGCCTATAGATAGTGGTTTACTAGCATTATTAGTTAGAATCACGCAGGTTAATCCCTTAGGAAGCAAAGAGGACAGGTAAATGATTTAGGCCTACAGGTCCTCATTCTGAACCTTTGCCACACACAAATACCAGTCATGTAGTACTGCTCAAATAAGCACTATACAAACTTACATGATAGAATGAGACCTGCTGAATTATATTATTGGTATAACACACTCCAAAAAATTGGATCAAGAGCATTTCAAAATTACTCCTGGCGGCGTTCCAGATATGAGGGTTTAGGTTATGTTAGTCTTCCACATGACTGACGCGCCACAGTTCATCACTAAACAACGTGTACATGCATTTCATTACAAATGACATAATTGCTCATATTTTACTCCATCTTTCCTTTTGCTCACGAATCAACATTATTAAAACATTCACACCATTTACAAATATCTTTAATTAAAACAAATATCCTGCCGTAGTCTGCCATCTTCTAAAAAAAACGAAATGATAATCGGCAACAAGGGTTGCCATCATAGTATTAATATCAACAGGTACAATTCTTTAAATATAACTGAATCTTTGCAATTATATCATTCACTGTAATGATGTTTATGATTATATTCGATCAACTTCTGAAATTCATAACAATAGATTTCGTTTTCAAGAAGTTTAATCTAAGTCTAAAGCATAATACGGTTGTAGTCCTGTTAGTATCAGTGTAGACCAATCACATTTAAGACATAAAAAACAGGGCGCTAGGTCTACCAACACACATCGTCCGTTCGTGCTATTACGTTTCCAAAGTTGCATAACCGGAGCGTAATAAAAAACCTGGCCCAAAATAAGGTTTAGCCAATCCCATCTAACTTATGACGGCCTGATATTCTCGTCCTAACTGCTCTGCCCACTTCAATGTTCCGAAAATCACAATCTTCCCAATACTTATAGCACACGTTTTTAGGTGTGGAGATAATAATATGATCTACACGAAATAAATCACATTCAAAATAGCAATAACATAATTAAAACAAATAATAATACCAAAGTGGGAAATTGTGAATTCCGGAACTCTGAAATGAGCAATCACAGCATTTAGGACATAACCTCATCAATAATTTACATGTTTACATTTATTTCAGTTGCAATTGGAGCATATTGCATTGACAAGAATTAGGCTACTATAAGGTCTGCAGCATATTATTACTCAATTTAAAAAAATGATCCCTTCCAATTAACCACTGTAGGCCCAATTATAACCGATTAGTTCCGAGATTAAACTAGAAAGGAGAAGTACTGGGAAGGGAGAATATTCATATCTTAAAATGCTTGATGCTGTTCGCAATAACAGGAAAATTTTAGGAGAGAATACTAAGGAAATAGGTGGTGTAACCTGATCCTCATCACACTAAAATTGTTAGTGTAATAAGTGCCAAATTCATTAGTTTCAGAAAAATAATTGGATATCCAAATTAGATAGATAGGGTAGAGCCCGGTTCACAATAGCCCGGGAACGAGAAGGAAGTTGAAATGCACGCTACCTTATGGGTCGGTCTCAACCAATCTCCGGGAACGAGAAGCTAAAAGTAGCCCAGGAAGGCCAACGGGAAACATGGTCAAGTATCGGGTGTGTTTCTATCTCCCAAATTTTAATAATGGCACCCCGTGGCCTTAACGAACAGCTGATTCGTCACCTCAAGTTAAAACGCAATGAGAGTGAAACGCGAATTATGATCCGCGTCATCCTGGCTTGTTATTGGCTGGCAATTATTACCAGCCATTGGCTGCCCGCTGGTTTGTTTACAATTATCACCAACATGGCGGCGAGAGGAATCGATTTCTACATCACTTACATTGCTAGAAATCTATTCCAGTTCATGACAGTATGAAGTACAAATCACTTACTGGTGAGGAATTATATGTACGTTTATATTTAAATTACAGCGTGACAATGTTCATCAAAATTTGGGAAAATAAAAGTACAAATCAACACTTTGATCAAATGAAAGTTTCTACTACTTTGGATGTAAATCAATTGGCTGTCGTTTCCACCAGTTTTATTCATCAGTTTGAAATATATTCAGTACAATAACATTTTGTGCACTATAAAACTACATTATTGACCATTGCGTATTGATGTTGCTGTCTGAATATATTTACCAATTTCATGACATGTAATTTGTAGGTTATGCCTAAGGCATATAATTTAAGTGGCCGTTTGTAATGAGAAGTCCTTACTGTATTTATGTACCAATATTATGGCTTAACTAATGAAGAAAGGATTAAAAGTGCAGTTTGCACCGCCACCCTTTTTTTTTATATAGATACCTATGTAGTTTCTCAGTCTGGTAACTTCTTGGATTTGCTTGAGATAGATTTATAGTAATACACTACCTTATTAACCTGCAGGCTGAGTTTTTTTTAAACATGCCCAGGTGCATACAGTAGCATAAAACAAAGACCTACTGCAGTCTACGTCGATCCTAAATGTAGGCCTATTATAGTGCTCATGTCAAAGGTCATCCTAAAGTTTTAACTATTGAGACTTGATTTGCATCGAAGATAATTTCAGCTGAGTCTGGCAAGGCTTCGTAAACTTGGGCGTGACTTCACATTTTCATTTTTCATATACAGCTTTTGATACCAACCACTTATATCAGAGTGTTTCAAGATTTTGTTCTCATTAAACATCACCAACAAGTTTTCTTCCCTGGTGGTAGGCTATGTTGGAGTCTACAGAAAATAAAGTTAAGAAATAAAAATACATCTTAGGTTTCCATGACACAGTTGCATTTTATCCTACTATATCCCCACTCAATATACCAAACCTACCAATGTTTCCTAATTCCTCACGCTGCATAAATAAACATGACAGATTACAGCATTAGCAATGATGACAGTAACTTATGAATGGCTAGAATGTTTTTAAAAGATGCAAAGAAAGTGGCTTGATAAACCCTGTATCATCAATCCATTTAAACATTCCCAGAGAGCTCTAATCAGAAGCTCATTTTATGTGCAACAGGTATGTAGAATAAACCTCCCTCCCAATAACTTTTAGGCCTAACCTGAACATAATCCATGTTATGAGCTGTTTTTTTTTTGGTTCACATAAAAACCGACCATTTAAAATCTTGCATATAGGCTACTAATCATATTACGGTGCATTTTCCTATGGTAATTTTAAAAATCCTGGCTATCAACTACTGATTTAAATATTCCAGACATCTTTCTTAACTCCACTTTTACTGACAGCATGTAAGTCCTTACTACTGTCTTTTAAGCCATTGACCAGTTATTTTTTTTCATGAGGAACTATTTTAGTCATTCTTCTCTATGTGAAATACAGTTGATGACAACTGTCTGGAGACTCAGGTGTTTTTCATGTGTCGCTTCTCTGGTTGCCTACGACACTTCCTAATTATTAACAGAATGTTTCTTTGAATTGTTGTATCCAATTCACCAACTGGTAATATATTATGGCTTGTTTTAATATTCCTATTATACACATTTAGATCCCATACATTAATGAAATATAAAACAACATAGGCTGACATGCTAAACCAATCTCCCATTCCCTAACACTCCCAACTAATGGGACATAAGCTACTAGTGGTTGGTCTCACATTGCTTATATCTACATGTACCATACTAAGTCTAGTAGTACCATAGATAGATAGATAGATAGATTTTATTAATTCCATTTGATCAAATACATGTATACAAAACATTTTTGATATAGGACACGTCAGAATTTACATCTATAAAATAAAAGTACTAATAGGTATATAATACTAATACCGTACTATAACTATTTATAACTTATTATAATAACAGATCTTAAGAGATACAATCTTATTGGACAACTATTTACACCTTACTGTATTATCATAATATGAAAACTTAATTCTATAAATAAAACAACTTACAGCTAGGCATTACAATTAAAATAGAAAAGTAAAATATAATTAAAGATTTCATCTTTCCTATACACTAAGATATTCAACTACAGAGTAAAAACAATGGCACTGCAGATAAGCTTTCAACATTCTATCAATTTTTTTTATTTTGGGGGCAAGTTTTATATACTGGGGTAGTTTATTGTATAATTTAACTCCTGTGTGAAAAGTTCCTTTTTGATAGATAGATAGATAGATAGATTTTTATTAATTCCATTTGATCAAATACATGCATTCAATACATTTTTGATATAGGACACGTCAGAATTTACATGCATAAAATAAAAGAACTAACAGGTATATATTACTAAGATTATAACTATTTATAACTTATTATAATAGCAAATCTTAATAGATACAATCTTATTGCACAACTATTTACACCTCACTCTATTATCATAATATGAAAACTTAATTCTATAAATACAACAACATACAGCTAGGTATTAAAATTAAATTAAAAAAGTAAAATATAGTTATAGATTCCATCACTCCTATACGCTAAAATATTCAACTACTGAGTAAAAACAATGGCACTGCAGATAAGCTTTCAACATTCTATCAAAGGTTTTTATTTTTGGGGCCAGTTTTATATACTGGGGTAGTTTATTGTATAATTTAACTCCAGTGTGAAAAGTTCCTTTTTGATATATGCTTGTGTGTGTGTGTGAAATATGAATGTTTTGATTTTGTCTTGTGTTATGCCTATGAACATCATTGTTTGTTTTAAGAAAAACATCTTTATTCATTAAATTCTTTTTAAAAAACATAATACTTTCAAAGATATATATGCAGGGCAGTGGGAGAATGTTTAAATCTTTAAACAGAGGTCTACATGATTCTCTCGAGTTTACATTTGCCATAATTCTAATCGCTCTCTTTTGTATCCTAAACGTGCTTAGTACATCTGGCGACATACCCCAAAATATGATCCCATATCTTAAGTATGAATGGAAATAAGCAAAATAAGTATTTCTTAATGTGTGCATGCTAGTGCAGGTTTTCAAAATACGTAACGCAAAGCACATCGAGTTCAGTTTAGTATTCAGATATTGTATATGTTTATTCCATTTCAAGTCTTGTTGTATCCATAGTCCTAAAAACTTTGTTTCTGATTTATTTTCTATTTGATGACCATTTAATGTTATATTGGGCATCGCAGGATTCCTATTCTGTATAGTGTGGAAATTTAGACATACTGTCTTTTTATAGTTTATTATGAGGCGATTATCTTGTGACCATTTGGTTAACTCTCCTGTAACGGAGTCAGCAGACTGCTGTATGACCTGTTTAGTTTCACCTTTTATTACGAGTGTTGTATCGTCCGCAAACAAAATTTCCTTATGTGAATGAACGTTCTGTGTTATATCATTGATATATAGAAGAAAGAGTAGTGGGCCCAAAACCGATCCCTGGGGTACTCCAAATTCAATAATTCCCTCATTGGACAATGTTTCATTAAGTAATTTGGTTCCCTCATCCTTGTGTCTCAAGCTTACTATTTGTTTACGCCTTGTTAAGTAAGACTCTATCCATTTATTAGCTAGACCTCTAACACCATATTGATTTAGTTTGGTAAGGAGGATTTTATGGTCAACTACATCAAATGCTTTCGATAAATCCAAGAATAGGCCAGTTACATGTTCCTTATTGTCAATTAATTTCAGTATACTATTACTACATTCGTAAATTGCTGTCTGTGTAGATTTTTCCGTTCTAAATCCATGTTGTGAGTTTGATAATATTTTATTTTTTTCTATGAAACTTATCAGTCTCTTATACATAATTTTTTCCACAATTTTTGCAATACCAGTTGGTAAGGTAATAGGACGATAGTTATCTAATTCATCTTTTGAACCGTTTTTGTGCACTGGAATTACTTTTGATAACTTCAAAATATCCGGGTAAGTTCCTGAGAGAATTGAACTGTTTATTAAGTGCGTAAGTGGATTTATTATATTTTCGGCACATTTCTTTAAAATTGCATCAGGGATGCCATCAATGCCAGCACAGAATTTATTTTTTAGCTCTTTTATAACTATTCTTACCTCTTCACTTGTGACATGATTTATAAATAAAGAATCACTGCATATATTTATTTTATTATTAGAATTTAGTGTATTTACCTGTGATTTATTTAATAATTTTTGCGGAATTTCCAGAAAATAGTCATTAAAAGTGTTTGCTATTTCCTCTGGATTATTAATCACTTTATTATTTCTGGTCAGTGTAATGTTCCTTTGTATTTTAGCATATTTTCCAGTTTCTTTCTTTATTACGGACCACATAGCCCTGTTTTTATTAGATGATTGGGAAATAAAATTATCATTATGCATTTTCTTTGCTAGTCTTATTACCTTATTTAATATGCTAGTGTATTTTTTGTAGTATAAATTGAATTCAGGTGTTGTGTGGTATTGTTTATATAATTTGTGTAGAAATTTCTTTCTTTGACATGAATTTATAATCCCTGTTGTTATCCAATTGCTAGTTTTGTTATTTTGAACAGTTCTTCGTTTAAAGGGGAATGCTATTTCAAAATAGTGTTTTAGGGTACTGTTAAATGCATTAAATTTATCATTTACATTTTCTAGTTCATAAATTTCTGACCATGTTTCCTTATTTAATAAGTCATTGAAATATGTAACATTTGCTTCAGTGAATGACCTGCACTTTGATTTTACTCCATTATCATTATTATTGATTACTTCGGATACTTCAAAACTCAGTATTTGTCCATGGTGGTCACTAAAACCCGGACAATAGACTTCTATTGAATGGTGATATTTATCTGTATTTATAAAAATTTGATCAGGAGTGGTTTTGCTAAATTTTGTTATTCTTGTTGGGGTATTTACTGTAGGTTTCAGTCCATAGCAAATTAGTAACTGTGTTAATAATTCACAATTTTTATCACATTTTAAGAAATCCACATTTACATCCCCACAAATTATTATATCGAAATTTACTTTGCTCATGTTATTGAGTAACAATTCTAGTTTATCTATAAATAGAGGAAACTTTCCTGACGGAGAACGGTATACGCATACAATTATTAACTTAAACTGCTGAATTTTTACGGCAGAGAATTCAAAATCCTGTTCCATAATTAGATAATCATAAGCTGTTATCTGTTCATGATCTAAATTATTTCTTAAGAAGATGCAAGTACCACCATGGCTAATATTAGATCTAGAGTATTTACTAGCTTGTATAAACCCTGGGAATTGAATTAATTCAAGTTGTTCCTCTTTCAGCCAATGTTCTGAAATACATAGTGCTGAGATGTCTTTAAGTTCATTTTTAAGCATTAGATTTATGTAATCAATTTTATTATAAAGAGACTGGACATTCTGGTGGTAAATTTTAAATTTGTTACTTTTGCAAGCTTGTGTTGGTGATTTATTTACATTATTATTATCATAATTGTTATTATTATTGTTGCTAGACAAATCCGAAATACCATTGTTGCACTCCGTTAAATTTGACTTCAAAAGATGTGAATGCCAAACCTCACGTATGCTTGTGTGTGTGAAATATGAATGTTTTGATTTTGTCTTGTGTTATGCCTATGAACATCATTATTTGTTTTAAGAAAAACATCCTTATTCATTAAATTCTTAAAAAAAATATAATATTTTCAAAGATATATATGCAGGGCAGTGGGAGAATGTTTAAATCTTTAAACAGAGGTCTACATGATTCTCTAGTGTTTACATTTGCCATAATTCTAATAGCCCTCTTTTGTATCCTAAACGTGCTTAGTACATCTTAAGTATGAATGGAAATAAGCAAAATAAGTATTTCTTAATGTGTGCATGCTAGTGCAGGTTATCAAAATACGTAACGCAAAGCACATCGAATTCAGTTTAGTATTCAGATATTGTATATGTTTATTCCATTTCAAGTCATGTTGTATCCATAGTCTTAAAAACTTTGTTACTGATTTATTTTCTATTTGATGATCATTTAATGTTATATTGGGTTTCGCAGGATTCCTATTTTGTATAGTGTGGAAATTTAGACATACTGTTTTTTTATAGTTTATTATGAGGCGATTATCTTGTGACCAGTTGGTTAACTCTCCTGTAACGGAATCAGCAGACTGCTGTATGACCTGTTTAGTTTCACCTTTTATTACGAGTGTTGTATCGTCCGCAAACAAAATTTCCTTATGTGAATGAACGTTCTGTGTTATATCATTGATATAATAGAAGAAAGAGTAGTGGGCCCAAAACCGAACCCGGGGAAATCCAAATTTAATAATTCCCTCATTGGACAATGTTTCATTAAGTAATTTGGTTCCATCATCCTTGTGTCTCAACCTTACTATTTGTTTACGCCTTGTTAAGTAAGACTCTATCCATTTATTAGCTAGACCTCTAATACTATATTGATTTAGTTTTGTAAGGAGGATTTTATGGTCAACACCATTAAATGCTTTCGATAAATCCAAGAATAGGCCAGTTACATGTTCTTTATTGTGAATTAATTTCAGTATAATATTAATACATTCAGAAATTGCTGTCTGTGTACATTTTTCCGTTCTGAATCCATGTTGTGAGTTTGATAATATTTTATTTTTTTCTATAAAACTTATCAGTCTCTTATACATGATTTTTTCCACAATTTTTGCAATACCAGTTGGTAAGGTAATAGGACGATAGTTATCTAATTCATCTTTTGAACCGTTTTTGTGCACTGGAATTACTTTTCATAACTTCAAAATATCCGGGTAAGTTCCTGAGAGAATTGAACTGTTTATTAAGTGTGTAAGTGGATTAATTATATTTTCTGCACATTTCTTTAAAATTGTATCAGGGATGCCATCAATGCCAGCACAGAATTTATTTTTTAGCTCTTTTATAACTATTCTTAGCTCTTCACTTGTGACATGATTTATAAATAAAGAATCACTACATATATTTATTTTATTATTAGAATATAGTGTATTTGCCTGTGATTTATTTAATAATTTTTGTGGAATTTCCAGAAAATAGTCATTAAAAGTGTTTGCTATTTCCTCTGGATTATTAATCCCTTTATTATTTCTGGTCAGTGTAATGTTCCTTTGTATTTTAGCAGATTTTCAAGTTTCTTTCTTTATCACGGACCACATAGCCCTGTTTTTTTATTAGATGATTGGGAAATAAAATTATCATTATGCATTTTCTTTGCTAGTCTTATTACCTTATTTAATATGCTAGTGTATTTTTTGTAGTATAAATTGAATTCAGGTGTTGTGTGGTATTGTTTATATAATTTGTGTAGATATTTCTTTCGTTGACATGAATTTATAATCCCTGTTGTTATCCAATTGTTAGTTTTGCTATTTTGAACAGTTCTTTGTCTAAAGGGGAATGCTGTTTCAAAATAGTGTTTTAGGGTACTGTTAAATGCATTAAATTTATCATCTACATTTTCTAGTTTATACATTTCTGACCATGTTTTCTTATTTAATAAGTCCTTGAAATATGTAACATTTGTTTCAGTGAATGACCTGCACTTTGATTTTACTCCATTATAATTATTATTGATTGTTTCGGGTACTTCAAAACTCAGTATTTGTCCATGGTGGTCACTAAAACCCGGACAATAGACTTCTATGGAATGGTGATATTTATCTGTATTAAAAAATATTGATCAGGAGTGGTTTTGCTAAATTTTGTTATTCTTGTTGGGGTATTTACTGTAGGTTTCAGTCCATAGGAAATTAGTAACTGTGTTAATAATTCACAATTTCTATCACATTTTAAGAAATCCACATTTACATCCCCACAAATTATTATATCGAAATTTACTTTGCTCATGTTATTGAGTAACAATTCAAATTTATCTATAAATAAAGGAAACTTTCCCGACGGAGAACGGTATACCCATACAATTATTAACTTAAACTGCTGTATTTTTACGGCAGAGAATTCAAAATCCTGATCCATAATTAGATAACCATAAGCTGTTAACTGTTCATGATCTAAATTATTTCTTAAGTAGATACAAGTACCACCATAGTTAATATTAGTTCTAGAGTATTTACTAGCTTGTATAATCCCTGGGAATTGAATTAATTCGAGTTGTTCCTCTTTCAGCCAATGTTCTGAAATACATAGTGCTGAGATGTCTTTAAGTTCATTTTTAAGCATTAGATTTATGTAATCTATTTTATTATAGAGAGACTGAACATTCTGGTGGTACATTTTAAATTTGTTACTTTTGCAAGCTTCTGTTGGTGATTTATTTACATTATTACTATCATAATTGTTATTATTATTGTTGCTAGACAAATCCGAAATACCATAGTTGGACTCAGTCAATTTTGACATCAAAAGATCTGAATGCCAAACCTCACGTTTGGCTTCTTTTACCAGTTTCCCTGCTTCCACTCTAAAGATATTACTGTTGAACTATTCTTACCATTCTACTGTATTCTTACTGTATTTATGTACAAATATTATGGTTTAACTAATGAAGCAATG
This sequence comes from Meconema thalassinum, assembly GCA_946902985.2. Classification (NCBI taxonomy): domain Eukaryota; kingdom Metazoa; phylum Arthropoda; class Insecta; order Orthoptera; family Tettigoniidae; genus Meconema; species Meconema thalassinum. Next base: position 859,919,914 of record OX336389.2, read on the forward strand.
ATTAAAAGTGCAGTTTGCACCGCCTCGTTTTTTTTAAATTTTAATATTGATATGCAGATTCTCAGTCTGGTAACTTCTTGGATTTACTTGAGATAGATTTAGAGTGATATACTACCTCATTAACCTGCAGGCTGAGTTTTTTTTAAACCTGCCCAGGTGCATACAGTAGCATAAGACCTGCTGCAGGCTATGTCGATCCTAAATTTAGGCCTATTATAGTCCTCTTGTCAAAGGTCGTCCTAAGGTTTTAACTATTGAGAATTGATTTGCATCGAAGATAATTTCAGCTGAGTCTGGCAAGGCTTCGTAAACTTGGGCGCGACTTCACATTTTCATTTTTCCTATACAGCTTTTGATACCAACCACTTAAATCACAGTGTTTACAGATTTGCTCTCATTAAACATCACCAACAAGTTTTTCCCCCTGGTGGTAGGCTGTGTTGGAGTCTACGGAAAATAAGTTGATAAATAGAAATACATCTTAGGTTTCCATGACACAGTTGCATTTTATCCTACTATATCCCCACTCAATATACCAAACCTACCAATGTTTCCTAATTCCTCATGCTGCATAAATAAACATGACAGATTACAGCATTGGCAATGATGACAGTAACTTATGAATGGCTAGAATGTTTTTAAAAGATGCATAGAAAGTGGCTTGATAAACCCTGTATCATCAATCCATTTAAACATTCCCAGAGAGCTCTAATCAGAAGCTCATTTTATGTGCAACAGGTATGTAGAATAAACCTCCCTCCCAATAACTTTTAGGCCTAACCTGAACATAATCCATGTTATGAGCTGTTTTTTTGGTTCACATAAAAACCGACCATTTAAAATCTTGCATATAGGCTACGAATCATATTATGGTGCATTTTCCTATGGTAATTTTAAAAATCCAGGCTATCAACTACTGATTTAAATATTCTAGACATCTTTCTTAACTCCACTTTTACTGACAGCATGTAAGTCCTTACTACTGTCTTTCAAGCCATTGACCATTTTTTTTTCTTGAGGAACTATTTTAGTCATTCTTCTCTATGTGAAATACAGTTGATGACAAATGTCTGGAGACTCAGGTGTTTTTCATGTGTCGCTTCTCTGGTTGCCTACGACACTTCCTAATTATTAACAGAATGTTTCTTTGAATTGTTGTATCCAATTCACCAACTGGTAATATATTATGGCTTGTTTTAATATTCCTATTATACACATTTAGATCCCAAACATTAATGAAATATACAACAACATAGGCTGACATGTTAAACCAATCTCCCATTCCTTAACACTCCCAACTAATGGGACATAAGCTACTAGTGGTTGGTCTCACATTGCTTATATCTACATGTACCATACTAAGTCTAGTAGTACCATAGATAGATAGATAGATAGATTTTATTAATTCCATTTGATCAAATACATGCATACAAAACATTTTTGATATAGGACACGTCAGAATTTACATCTATAAAATAAAAGTACTAATATGTATATAATACTAATACCGTACTATAACTATTTATAACTTATTATAATAACAGATCTTAAGAGATACAATCTTATTGGACAACTATTTACACCTTACTGTATTATCATAATATGAAAACTTAATTCTATAAATAAAACAACTTACAGCTAGGTATTACAATTAAAATAGAAAAGTAAAATATAATTAAAGATTTCATCTTTCCTATACACTAAGATATTCAACTACAGAGTAAAAACAATGGCACTGCAGATAAGCTTTCAACATTCTATCAAAGGTTTTTATTTTTGGGGCAAGTTTTATATACTTGGGTAGTTTATTGTATAATTTAACTCCTGTGTGAAAAGTTCCTTTTTGATATATGCTTGTGTGTGTGAAATATGAATGTTTTGATTTTGTCTTGTGTTATGCCTATGAACATCATTATTTGTTTTAAGAAAAACATCCTCATTCATTAAATTCTTAAAAAAAACATAATATTTTTAAAGATATATATGCAGGGCAGTGGGAGAATGTTTAAATCTTTAAACAGAGGTCTACATGATTCTCTAGTGTTTACATTTGCCATAATTCTAATAGCCCTCTTTTGTATCCTAAACTTGCTTGGTACATCTTAAGTTTGAATGGAAATAAGCAAAATAAGTATTTCTTAATGTGTGCATGCTAGTGCAGGTTTTCAAAATATGTAACGCAAAGGACATCGAATTCAGTTTAGTATTCAGATATTGTATATGTTTATTCCATTTCAAGTCATGTTGTATCCATAGTCTTAAAAACTTTGTTACTGATTTATTTTCTATTTGATGATCATTTAATATTATATTGGGTTTCGCAGGATTCCTATTTTGTATAGTGTGGAAATTTAGACATACTGTTTTTTTATAGTTTATTATGAGGCGATTATCTTGTGACCAGTTGGTTAACTCTCCTGTAACGGAATCACAGACTGCTGTATGACCTGTTTAGTTTCACCTTTTATTACGAGTGTTGTATCGTCCGCAAACAAAATTTCCTTATGTGAATGAACGTTCTGTGTTATATCATTGATATAATAGAAGAAAGAGTAGTGGGCCCAAAACCGAACCCGGGGAAATCCAAATTTAATAATTCCCTCATTGGACAATGTTTCATTAAGTAATTTGGTTCCATCATCCTTGTGTCTCAACCTTACTATTTGTTTACGCCTTGTTAAGTAAGACTCTATCCATTTATTAGCTAGACCTCTAATACTATATTGATTTAGTTTTGTAAGGAGGATTTTATGGTCAACACCATTAAATGCTTTCGATAAATCCAAGAATAGGCCAGTTACATGTTCTTTATTGTGAATTAATTTCAGTATACTATTAATACATTCAGAAATTGCTGTCTGTGTACATTTTTCCGTTCTGAATCCATGTTGTGAGTTTGATAATATTTTATTTTTTTCTATAAAACTTATCAGTCTCTTATACATGATTTTTTCCGCAATTTTTGCAATACCAGTTGGTAAGGTAATAGGACGATAGTTATCTAATTCATCTTTTGAACCGTTTTTGTGCACTGGAATTACTTTTGATAACTTCAAAATATCCGGGTAAGTTCCTGAGAGAATTGAACTGTTTATTAAGTGTGTAAGTGGATTAATTATATTTTCTGCACATTTCTTTAAAATATTATCAGGGATGGCATCAATTCCAGCACATAATTTATTTTTTAGCTCTTTTATAACTATTCTTAGCTCTTCACTTGTGACATGATTTATAAATAAAGAATCATTACATATATTTATTTTATTATTAGAATTTAGTGTATTTGCCTGTGATTTATTTAATAATTTTTGTGGAATTTCCAGAAAATAGTCATTAAAAGTGTTTGCTATTTCCTCTGGATTATTAATCACTTTATTATTTCTGATCAGTGTAATGTTCCTTTGTATTTTAGCAGATTTTCCAGTTTCTTTCTTTATCACGGACCGCATAGCCCTGTTTTATTAGATGATTGGGAAATAAAATTATCATTATGCATTTTCATTGCTAGTCTTATTACCTTATTTAATATGCTAGTGAATTTTTGTAGTATAAATTGAATTCAGGTGTTGTGTGGTATTGTTTATATAATTTGTGTAGAAATTTCTTTCTTTGACATGAATTTATAATCCCTGTTGTTATCCAATTGCTAGTTTTGTTATTTTGAACAGTTCTTTGTCTAAAGGGGAATGCTGTTTCAAAATAGTGTTTTAGGGTACTGTTAAATGCATTAAATTTATCATCTACATTTTCTAGTTTATACATTTCTGACCATGTTTCCTTATTTAATAAGTCCTTGAAATATGTAACATTTGTTTCAGTGAATGACCTGCACTTTGATTTTACTCCATTATCATTATTATTGATTGTTTCGGGTACTTCAAAACTCAGTATTTGTCCATGGTGGTCACTAAAACTCGGACAATAGACTTCTATGGAATGGTGATATTTATCTGTATTTAAAAAAATTGATCAGGAGTGGTTTTACTAAATTTTGTTATTCTTGTTGGTAACTGTGTTAATAATTCACAATTTCTATCACATTTTAAGAAATCCACATTTACATCCCCACAAATTATTATATCGAAATTTACTTTGCTCATGTTATTGAGTAACAATTCTAATTTATCTATAAATAAAGGAAACTTTCCTGACGGAGAACAGTATACGCATACAATTATTAACTTAAACTGCTGTATTTTTCGGCAGAGAATTCAAAATCCTGATCCATAATTAGATAATCATGAGCTGTTAACTGTTCATGATCTAAATTATTTCTTAAGTAGATACAAGTACCACCATGGTTAATATTAGTTCTAGAGTATTTACTAGCTTGTATAATCCCTGGGAATTGAATTAATTCGAGTTGTTCCTCTTTCAGCCAATGTTCTGAAATACATAGTGCTGAGATGTCTTTAAGATCATTTTTAAGCTTTAGATTTATGTTCAATTTTATTATAGAGAGACTGAACATTCTGGTGGTACATTTTAAATTTGTTACTTTTGCAAGCTTCTGTTGGTGATTTATTTACATTATTACTATCATAATTGTTATTATTATTGTTGCTAGACAAATCCGAAATACCATAGTTGGACTCAGTCAATTTTGACATCAAAAGATCTGAATGCCAAAACTCACGTTTGGCTTCTTTTAACAGTTTCCCTGCTTCCACTCTAAAGATATTACTGTTGAACTATTCTTACCATTCTACTGTATTCTTACTGTATTTATGTACAAATATTATGGTTTAACTAATGAAGCAATGATTAAAAGTGCAGTTTGCACCGCCTCGTTTTTTTTAAATTTTAATATTGATATGCAGATTCTCAGTCTGGTAACTTCTTGGATTTACTTGAGATAGATTTAGAGTGATATACTATCTTATTAACCTGCAGGCTGAGTTTTTTTAAACATGCCCAAGTGCATACAGTTGCATATGACCTGCTGCAGGCTATGTCGATCCTAAATTTAGGCCTATTATAGTCCTCTTGTCAAAGGTCGTCCTAAGGTTTTAACTATTGAGAATTGATTTGCATCGAAGATAATTTCAGCTGAGTCTGGCAAGGCTTCGTAAACTTGGGCGCGACTTCACATTTTCAATTTTCCTATACAGCTTTTGATACCAACCACTTAAATCACAGTGTTTCCAGATTTGCTCTCATTAAACATCACCAACAAGTTTTTTCCCCTGGTGGTAGGCTGTGTTGGAGTCTACGGAAAATAAGTTGATAAATAGAAATACATCTTAGGTTTCCATGACAGAGTTGCATTTTATCCTACTATATCTCCACTCAATATACGAATCCTACCAATGTTTCCTAATTCCTCATGCTGCATAAATAAACATGACAGATTACAGCATTAGCAATGATGACAGTAACTTATTAATTGCTAAAATGTTTTTAAAAGATGCATAGAATGTGGCTTGATAATCAATATATATGTGCCACCCCGTTCGATGCGCAAGCATCATGTCTTTGAAACAAACTGGCACCCAACTAATTATGGTCTAAATAGTCCCATTGACAGAATGATGCGAATCTCTAATGGGGTCAACATAGACTTGTTCAATACCGATGAAAGACCCCTGAGAAAATATCTGTTTTCCTATTCATTAGACAATCTGTATGAATATAGTTGATTGTAATAGTAGGGTACCGTACTTTGTATTACTCTTAATGTCTTTTATGTTGTATAAAAGAAAATGGTGGAAGCCGTCAATAAATATGTATGTATGTATGTATGTATCAATCCATTTAAACATTCCCACAGAGCTCTAATCAGAAGCTCATTTTATGTGCAACAGGTATGTAGAATAACCTCCCTCCCAATAACTTGTAGGCCTAACCTGAACATAATCCATGTTAAGAGCTGTTTTTTGGTTCACAGAAAAACCTACCATATAAAATCTTGCGCATAGGCTACTAATCATATTATGGTGCAATTACCTACGGTAATTTTAAAAATCCTGGCTATCAACTACTGATTTAAATATTCCAGACGTCTTTCTTAACTCCACTTTTACTGACAGCTTGTAAGTCCTTACTACTGTCTTTCAAGCCATTGACCAGTTATTTTTTTCATGAGGAACTATTTTAGTCATTCTTCTCTATGTGAAATACAGTTGATGACATCTGCCTGGAAGACTCAGGTGTTTCTTTCTTGTGTCGCTTCTCTGGTTGCCTTCGACACTTCCTAACTATTAACAGAACGTGCCATTGAATTGTTGTATCCAATTAACCAACTGGTAATATATTATGGCTTGCTTCACTATTCCTATGATACACTTTTGGATCCCATATATTAATGAAATATACAACATAGACTGACATGTTGAACTAATCTCCCATTCCCTAACACTCCCAACTAATGGGACATAAGCTACCTAGTGGTTGGTCTCACATTGCTTCCATCTGCATGTACCGTACTAGGTCTAGTAGTACCATAGGTATTGTGACTGTTTTTCCAACTGCGTCAAGGAAACTAATTCTGAACTAAGATCTGGAATGGGGTACACTGTCCCACAAGGACAATCAAGGACAAGTGATTTTTCTATTTCACTTTACCAACTAACCAGGTGCCTGGAAATGCTAGTCAAGGAGGCAGCTAAGTAGGCTAGCCTACTGGTATTCACCATTCAGAGAACATTCTCAGCGATTTGTCTATGCATAGGCCTATGACACAATTTTCAGAAATTGATACAACAGTCACAGAACACTAATGGTGCCCAGTACTCACTGCTTGGCATAGGACGGAGTGGATTCCAGCCACAGATTAACTCATGATCTGTCAACGGGTTTTCAAACAGATTGAGCACACACCCAAGTACAGGGGTCTAGACCATGATGTTCCAAGCCTCTAAATGAAACACTCCTCTTTAAGACTTTCTGGTCTTGCATCCATGGTCGATCAACATTCTCCTGATCTCAGTGTTCTCAAGTTTCTGATGGTTATGGTCATGTTTTTATCCTGACAACTTCATATTTTAACGGGTTGGGGGTACATGCCCTATTCTTAATTAGTTCAGCATTAGATCATTGAATCCCCTTAAGAAAAATAGGGAACATCCATGTGTTATTTGACCATAGGAAAGGGAGAATTTAAAAAAAATGAACCTCTAGGGAGATTGATGCAGATGACTCCGAGTAACAAGGCTAGATCAAAATGAACATTTTTCAGTGTTGCCTTAATAAAGGTTGATAACTTTCTACCGTTCAACATGAATAGGCCTATATTGGATGGGAAATATTTTTATTATTTGCAGAGATTACAAGGTTGACTTCTTGATGTATCATTATTTTGTTAAGCGAACATAAGTTCCAAGTCCAAATCGTGTTGGAACCCATTTTCAGTGTTGCCTTAGTAAAAGAAATATTCAATGTCTTTCAGTCGGTCAACACGGTTGCACTTTATGGTAATGAGCATTATTCCCAAAACCAGAAAAAAACTATATGCAGGCCAAACATGTCAAATCAATCATACCTACAAGACAACAAAAATGCTCTATGAAAAACTATTAAAACCCCATAATGGTAGTCAAAAATCATCTCAAACCTCCGCCACTATTTGGCTCGGAAAATTTTTAGAAAGTTTTGATTCACTCCTCCTCGTTAAGCCGTGGCAGCGAACAAACTGGCGGCGTAACGAACTCGACGGGGTGCCATTATTAAAATTTTGGGAGATAGAAACACAGCCTTCATGTTTTATGTTCTCGGAGCTTCCCGGAGCCAATCAGAAACGTTGTAACTGCACATGCGCAGTACGGAAGGCGTAGCCAGCGATGTAAACATAACCTGTGAAAGCGCTCTCTAAACTTGCTTCTCTAAAGCACACAATTTGTGTTTAATAAAGTTATTATAACCTTATTATAACACACTGAAGCATTTCAGTTGTGTAATTAGTATTTGTTAGTGGGCGCTTGCTGATTGTTTTAATATTATTACGCTATAGCTGATTGCGCGCGCATGTTCAAGTTCACGTTCCCAGGCCAATTGTAAACCGGGGCCCCGGGAAGCTTCGCGTTCTCGTTTCCTTTCTCGTTCTGGTTCTCGTTCCCGGGCCAATTGTGAACCAGCCTTTAGTCAGGAAACATTCCGCGGCCACAGCAGCAGCATATGGTACAACCGCGTATTGCTTATTCCACCTTAACTACAACACGGTCCGTATTTTAAGGAATCTGATTGGCGGATAATATGACCAAATGAACTGTATGAAAAATACGATCGTTCAAAACTACAATCGTTAGGCAGAATAGACGTTTTAATTGATGACGTCAGGCCTGTTGCTAGGGAGCCCCCAGTATTTCAAATATCTGTTACCGGTACTTGAGAAATATGCCCGATTAACACGGGCCACTTGTAGTGCATTGTTCTTTTATGCTTATTTCTCCATTATTAATAGGAAGTATGTATAGATGCCTTCGAAAACGTGAAGAAAATAGTTCAGTGATGCTGTGGGAAAAAAGAAATGGTGTAATTGCAGATTACCGAGTATTCAGCAAATATTGTACTTCGCGAGAAGACGCCATTTGCTGTCTGAGCATATAATCTGTCCAAGCCACACCGTATGTTTCACAGCAGACTGTGCGTGAAGAGTTAGACCAACAGTTAAAACAAATTAATATTTTTACTGTGTTTTATGTGTACCGAAGTAAAGGAGCTACTTGTGTAATTGTAAAGGCGTTATGCCCGCATCTAGATCTGTAGCCTACCGGTATGCCTTATGTAGGCTAGTGTTCCAAGAAGCAGCAGAAAGTTTGTTTTCATTCTGATTAGCGTATTTTTTCATCATTTAACATAATAACTCGGGTTTGAATGGTTAGATACGGCATCTTTTTTTCTTAACGGTTAAGCCTACTCTAATCACTGTAGTGTTGTTCATAATTAACACATTAAGGTTAGGTTTTGTGCAGGGAATTGACGATCGCAAAAATGACATACCGGTATATGTATATTCCTCATTTAATTTACGGTGGCTACGTTGGTCAATTATTCATTGACAGAAGTAGACTTGCTATTATTTTTGTTTCAACAACTGTATGTGAACGTTTGTCATGGAGTTCATTCAAAGGCATGAATAACCTCAGCTAATAAATTATGATTAGGCCTAGGCCTATATAATAATGACAAATCGTTCGGGAAGAAAAAAAGAATGTGCAAATTTCAAACATCATATTATTGAAAAAGAGGGAGGAAGAAGAGTTAGTCGATTCGAATGACAGCCCCACACATGATTAAAGAAAATAATCCTAGCCGGGGAGACACAGCACCAATATATTTATTTCCCTCATGTCATCCTCAAAAGGTAATCAAAGATTTAAAGGGTACATCCATGCATAACACAAATGTCATCATTGTAAACATTCCGCAGAGATACGACTTAATTCCCAAATCATGTGTAAATGTAGAAATAGAGGCTACAAATGGAAAAATTCATAAAATTTGTAAGAGTTTTCCAAATGTCCAAATTATAGATGTAAGTAAATTAGACAGGAAGTTCCACACTCGGCATGGCCTACACTTAAATAGGTTAGGAAAAGAGTATCTTAGTGATGAAATCTGCAAAATTGTAAATTCAAATGGTAAGAATAGTTCAACAGTAATATCTTTAGAGTGGAAGCAGGGAAACTGGTGAAAGAAGCCAAACGTGAGGTTTGGCATTCAGATCTTTTGATGTCAAAATTAACTGAGTCCAACAATGGTATTTCGGATTTGTCTAGCAACAATAATAATAACAATTATGATAGTACAGGCCGGACGTTTGTTTTAGACGATTGCCCTTGACCTTGAAGCCTGCGGGTGAGCCTACACACACTCACTCTCTCACCCTATCGCTTCACACTTGTAACCACCGATCTGATGTAATGGAATTCCAGACTTGAGCAGACAGTACAGTCCACATCGAAGTATTGTGTGTCGAGGATGTACACGTTACATATTTACGAACAGAATATCATTATATTTGCCAATGACTGTACCCCTAGCAGAAGTGTGAAACAGATTTGTCAATCATCGGACCGCTTGGGGCAGCTGATAACAACACAGGTACTGTAGTAACTCGCCTCCAGGCTTCCATTAAGATTTTTCACTCGTCTAAACAAACGTCCGGCCTGTAATAATGTAAATAAATCACCAACAGAAGCTTGCAAAAGTAACAAATTTAAAATTTACCACCAGAATGTTCAGTCTCTCTATAATAAAATTGATTACATAAATCTAATGCCTAAAAATGAACTTAAAGACATCTCAGCACTATGTATTTCAGAACATTGGCTGGAAGAGGAACAACTCGAATTAATTCAATTCCCAGGGATTATACAAGCTAGTAAATACTCTAGAACTAATATTAACCATGGTGGTACTTGTACCTACTTGAGAAATAATTTAGATCATGAACAGTTAACAGCTTATGATTATCTAATTATGGAACAGGATTTTGAATTCTCTGCTGTAAAAATACAGCAGTTTAAGTTAATAATTGTATGCGTATACCGTTCTCCATCAGGAAAGTTTCCTTTATTTATAGATAAATTAGAATTGTTACTCAATAACATGAGCAAAGTAAATTTCGATATAATAATTTGTGGGGATGTAAATGTGGATTTCTTAAAATGTGATAGAAATTGTGAATTATTAACACAGTTACTAATTTCCTATGGACTGAAACCTACAGTAAATACCCCAACAAGAATAACAAAATTTAGTAAAACCACTCCTGATCATTTTTTTTTTAAATACAGATAAATATCACCATTCCATAGAAGTCTATTGTCCGGGTTTTAGTGACCACCATGGACAAATACTGAGTTTTGAAGTACCCGAAACAATCAATAATAATGATAATGGAGTAAAATCAAAGTGCAGGTCATTCACTGAAACAAATGTTACATATTTCAAGGACTTATTAAATAAGGAAACATGGTCAGAAATGTATAAACTAGAAAATGTAGATGATAAATTTAATGCATTTAACAGTACCCTAAAACACTATTTTGAAACAGCATTCCCCTTTAGACAAAGAACTGTTCAAAATAACAAAACTAACAATTGGATAACAACAGGGATTATAAATTCATGTCAAAGAAAGAAATTTCTACACAAATTATATAAACAATACCACACAACACCTGAATTCAATTTATACTACAAAAAATACACTAGCATATTAAATAAGGTAATAAGACTAGCAAAGAAAATGCATAATGATAATTTTATTTCCCAATCATCTAATAAAAACAGGGCTATGTGGTCCGTGATCAAGAAAGAAACTGGAAAATCTGCTAAAATACAAAGGAACATTACACTGACCAGAAAAAATAAAGTGATTAATAATTCAGAGGAAATAGCAAACACTTTTAATAACTATTTTCTGGAAATTCCACAAAAATTATTAAATAAATCACAGGCAAATACACTAAATTCTAATAATAAAATAAATATATGTAGTGATTCTTTATTTATAAATCATGTCACAAGTGAAGAGCTAAGAATAGTTATAAAAGAGCTAAAAAATAAATTCTGTGCTGGCATTGATGGCATCCCTGATACAATTTTAAAGAAATGTGCAGAAAATATAATTAATCCACTTACACACTTAATAAACAGTTCAATTCTCTCAGGAACTTACCCGGATATTTTGAAGTTATCAAAAGTAATTCCAGTGCACAAAAACGGTTCAAAAGATGAATTAGATAACTATCGTCCTATTACCTTACCAACTGGTATTGCAAAAATTGTGGAAAAAATCATGTATAAGAGACTGATAAGTTTTATAGAAAAAAATAAAATATTATCAAACTCACAACATGGATTCAGAACGGAAAAATGTACACAGACAGCAATTTGTGAATGTATTAATAGTATACTGAAATTAATTCACAATAAAGAACATGTAACTGGCCTATTCTTGGATTTATCGAAAGCATTTAATGGTGTTGACCATAAAATCCTCCTTACAAAACTAAATCAATACTAGTTGAAACCCGTCAAAACATGACGGTCAATAGAAAAATACTTACTGTACATTCTGAGTACGATTATTTTTTGGCTCTATTGAAACTAAACGGGCGTCAAAAGTTTGCACTCTCAACATTGCAAAATACTGCTGGCCATGACTGAAGAATTGATGAAGCGAATTCAGACCAATACGTTCCAGAGTTTCCCATTGATCTTTATTGATTGTGATAAAGTTTGCCAAACGAATTGGAAAATATTGCCTTTTAAAAGAAAATGATAGTGTTTTATCGGATAGTGTTAAATCAAGTCAATGAATTAGACATCTCTGCCTAATTTTAACTGCACGTATTATTTCCAAATCCAAGCAATATGGTTGCATTTAGGAGCCCTTCGGAAACGTTCAGATTTCTCAGCAGCATAACTATGGGTCAAGCGTTTGGAGTATGTGGAGGCAAGTCATTTAGTTCCAAGGAATTCAAGAACTCTGAGAAGTCTAATACAACTGGCCACAAACCGTCGCTTATAATTTTGGAAAATAACGAAGAAATGCGATGATGTGCAATTCTATACATTTTAAAACAATGTGGACAGTATGCATGTGGCACAGTAACATTGGCACCAAATGAAACGAAGGACATAGCATTGTACTGCCGATTATTCTCCCTGAAATTCCTTGAGATATTATCTCCAGTGAAAAATAATTGTTGCAACCTGTCAAATATTTTGTCAGATCAATTTTACCATTGCAACAGCAAAGGTCAAAGTAACCAAGTGTAGATTTCTCGCAAGAGAAATACAGTGCAGAGCATTGTTTACATTTGTTCGTCAAGGACCCTACACTGTAACGGCATAGTATCTGGAATTGTTTCTGAAATGCCATATTTATATTGGATTTTAAAAGTGGCTTTGTATTTTTCTCCGATTTCCCACATTTTTGTGGCCAATTTTCTATTTCGTGAACTGGGTTTATTTATAGCAGCATTTCTCCACAAATTGACGTCACATTAAATAACACTATAGTGGCCTGCATCAACCCAGCCGCCAAATATTAAATGGCAAATAATACTTACATTGCCAAAATCAAGAGCGTGGTTAGACTCATTGTTATGTACTCTAAGCAAATAATCAATAAACAATAATATTCACTTATACAATGAAGTTCAGAGACTTCCATTCTCAAGTTGCTTGCTGATGAGAATGCGATGAGATTGATCGCCAATAATAAAATCCTTCCAATTTTTGCAATTTGCTTGCAAACGCAACTCAGGATGTCGATCTTAATTTTGAAGTAAACAGAATGAAACTGCTCTAAATAATCAATTTCCAACACCTGTTGAAGGTACAATACTTTGCATTTCCATGAGAGTAAATTATGCAAGGGAGCATAGAATCACTTCGCCAACTACTGGAATGAGCATAGACTCAATTCGCCAGCCACCGTAATGGAGGGAGTTTTAGAATTATATGTTCAGTGCTTGTCAAAGATCGTATTAACACAGGGAAGCCCACTCTTAAGGCTACATTCTGAGCTATCGCCCCGGAATCCAAGTTCGATCCTTGCTCTGCCAAGAAATTAAATTCTGGTTTGAGGGCTGGAACGGGGCGCACTCTTGAGGCAAAACTAAGAAGAGCATAGTTTGATTCCCATCTCAACAATCTTGGATGTGGTTTTCCGTGGTTTCCCATTTCCACTCCAGGCAAATACCGGGATAGTTCCTAACCTAAAGCCTCAGTCGTCAACTCCCCATTCCCCACATTAATTACAAATGCACACAACAACACAGCCATCACATTAACACAGGTTATCAGAGACCATTTTACACTCACACACCAAAGTAGACGGGGCTGATTGACCACGATGTCTGAGTCCATCAAATGAATTATGTTCGCCAATTTTCTCTCATGGCGGAAGCGATTGTGGCCACTTTTATTTAATAATTTAAAAGTATATGGCAACGTAAATCATGGAGAATTCCTTAACTTACGGGACTAATAAAAGTAACATATGATTAGACAATGTAATACCAATTGCAAGAAATAATAATTGGGAAATAAAATTACATATCTGAGGTGGGAATCAATCTCCTTTGACGATGCATAATTAACTTCGTTGTCCACAATGTTAGCCGCTGAGCCACCCAGACAACGAAATTCGAGTGCAATATTAAGTGACGTAAACAACAAACGCACTCAACAGCCATTTAAAGTTCTTCAATATTTCCCTTATTTCATGATTATTTTTATTCCAGTATATATTGGGACACAACAAATGCGATATTTCCCTTTTTAATTCTCATAAACAAAGATCACACTACGATACGGTGGATCTTTTATCCCCCATTTCTCTCGTGAAGAAACGGCATTGTGCGCACGCGCAATTGCTACATATAATACAATGAAAATCCACAGCCTGCTTCCAGTCTCCGACCGGGTCAGGAATGGAATGAATGAAGCCCCCATCTAGCGGCGAGGATATGAAATGTGCCGGCTGCCGAGGCCTGACGCACTCCTCTGGGGCAAGCTACATATAATACATTTTTCTTTAATCATTTAAAAATATACCGTAACATATATTTTCCTTTTAAAGACACACTGCAAATCTGTAAGCCAACGGCTTTTGTAAGAATGCTTTACGAAGCCAAATTGTTAGCCGTTATCTCAATCTCGCTGTAAAAAAAATCATCTTAGTGTTTTAAATATATATGGCAATGGTGTATATATTTATGTGACAGTATCTTTCATATTAGCTTTTTGATTTGTTCCTTAGTTTAACTGTCGTTTAAAACTTTGGCGTCCCCAGCTCAAAAGTTCACGCTACGCCACTGGTGGCTACGCTGGCTAAAGCTCAGCATTAGGTCATGGGACCACGCTCTCTGCTGACTCGGTAGACGCGTGGGTTCGAGCCCCACCGTCGGCCGTCCTTGAAATGGTTTTCCGTGGTTTCCCATTTTCAACACCAGGCAAATGCCGGCACGGTACCTTCTGACAGGCCACGGCCGCTTCCTTCCACATCCTTGCCCAGTTTCATTCACCACCATTCATTTCATCTCTCATTAACTCCTCTCATGAGGTTGGCGTCAGGAAGGGCATCCGGCCGTGAAACCCATCCCTACAAAGACTTCCATCGCATCTCATCCCCGACCCCGTTGGAAAACGGGAATAATAAGGGGTAGACATACATACAGTCTAGGACGCTAATAACTTGACCACCGAAGCTTTGGGAAGAAATTGCAATATTAAGGTACATAAACAACTTAGCCTACACATTCAACTGTCGGTTAATGTTCCTCAAAATTTCCCTTCTTAAATATTCCCCTCCTTTATAATTCTCCATCACGTGAAAACGTGCCATGTCTTGTGTTTTAAATATATCGATGCAATGGTGCTGCCATCTGCTGTCAGTTACTGGAACTATATGGGCGATGTACTGCCATCTGTTGTCAGTTATAGGAACTGATTGCAGATATTTAAACGGCGTACTGAGGACAACAGTTTGTCTTTTGATCACATGCTGTAATGCAATGGTAAAACGGAAATAAAACGTTTTGAAAGGGAATGTCGAAATATGTATCTTTAACAGACATAAAACCTTACTAATACTCCTTGATTAAACAATATTTCAGTGGTAAAAAAAATATATTGGCGAGGGTTGGGATCGAACCGGTTAACTTGGAACCACAGTCAGTCGCCTTAACCGCATAGCTAAGCACGCACTCTTGTTAGACAGCAGACGCAGCCATTCATTATCTTCAAAAGCCGCTCTTTGAAGGAAATAATCCATTTCATTATCCAAATAAATCAATGTTGCACATTCGTATACGTTCATACTGTTATTATATTTTATTGTCAGAACTTGGTTAATGTATGTTTTCAATTACATGGAAGCTTATTAAATAACTTACATTTTAATGGACTTCTCACCGCCATTTTGTCATGACCCCAGGCGGATTGTGCGCATGCGTGATGGGATAGAATTCTGCTATTTTCTATATTAATTGAAAAATATACCGTAATATATTTGTTTATTTTAGAGACACTCTGCAAATCTGGAGGTCAAGAGCTTTCGTTAGAGTGCTCTACGAAGTAAATCGGTTCTGTCGTTCTCTCAATCTCGTGGTAACAAAAATCACCTTACTGTTTTAAATATATAGATATATACAATATTTATATTCGGTTCATAAGTTTGTAAAAACTTGTGTAACGTGTCAACTATTAACAGACAGTATAATACACTTCTGTATAATACACCTGTGTTTAAGTGTGGTTCATAAACCTCATACACTTGTCAAGCCTAAGTGAACAGGATCTGAGGATGAACGCGTGACGTTCGAAACATGTCATCCAATAAAGTACCGTAGGCATTTGTACATAAAAAGCATTTTAGTTTGTAGGGTATGTAAATACTTGTTTCCCGCCTAATGTAATTGGACACAATTCGTGTTGACCGACTGAAAAGCTTTCTTTAATAGAATTAGGCAACACTGAAAAATGGCTTCTATCACTACAATTTATTTAGTTCTGTTGAAGTGAATGAATGTTTCCCGTACTTTCTAATCTCGCATGTAAATATCGTTCGTCTTTTGTCAAATGTATATTCTTTGACTTTATGTTCTTTTTCCTTTGTCTATATTCAGCATCCTGTGTCTTGTCCAATACATCTTAGTCAACAAGTGTTCGTGTATTTTAATCCGTTCATCCCGTGTACATCTGATACAATAGAAAACCATGCATAGCACAAGTAGTTCCAATAGGTTATGAGCCCAGACATAACGGTGTTCTGTGATCATTTTCTTCAGTGAACTTTAAAGTGAGAAGGCAAAATGAGTGAACATGCTTCGAGTCCTTGTGCCTATGTGTTTCCGAAATTGAGTGGTCGGGAGGATTATTCAAACTGGTCGTTTGGGATGTCAAATTGTCTCAAAAATCATGGATTGTGGGCCAGTGCCCGAGGCACAGATGTGTCTGAGGGACATGATCGGCGTGACGAGAGAGCGCTGGCGGATATATGTCTCATGGTGGCTGTTCACAATTATACCAATGTTCGAGACTGTGCAAAAGCTAAGGATGCCCGGCGTGCCCTTGAAAAAGCTTTTGAAGATAAAGGAAAGTGGAGGTATATCACGCTGATGCCAAATCTGTGCTCGCTCAAGTTATCAGATTTCGATTCCATGGACAAGTATATTGGTGAGGTTATGTCAGTTACACAGAAGATAGCAGCTGTTGATGAGCCTGTCGCTGATAAGGTTGTTGCTGCTATGATACTTCGAGGACTTCCTGATGAATACGATAACTTAGTTACGACCGTAACCTCAACATCGGAGGAACTACAGTTGGACCGCATCAAGTCTGTCTTGCTGGACGAAAACTTCCGCCGAAGTCATGGTGAGAAGTCAGCTGATGGGGCAGCCCTGTACTGCAACCCCAAGAAGGAAGTCAGGTATGTCAAGAAACCAAAGAGCTCTAGTGAGAAAGCAGTTGACAAGAGTCATTGGAAGTGTTGGATTTGTGGTGAAAAGGATCACGGCAGAGATACTTGTCCACAGAAGAAAAACGTTCAAAGTGCACCGAAGTGTCCAAAATTCAATAAAATTCTGTTTTGTGCTTTAACTGCTCGCGTACCAAAAAATTGTTTCGTCATTGATTCTGGTTGTAGTGCTCACATGTCTCCTAATGTTAAACTTATGTAAAATTATAAATGATGATAAATCATGATATAAACATTGTAATTGGTAATAATGATAAGCTGTCTGTACAAGGAGTTGGTGACATTGCACTGAATGTAAGCAACAGTATTAATAATCTGTCAGCCGTGATGCATGTTCCAGGACTGAGTGTCAACTTGCTGTCGGTAAGTCAGATGATTAAAAGGAGTGCTGTTGTTGTGTTCAACAAAAATGGATGTGAAATCTTGGATTCAGAGAATTGCTCAGTGAATGGTAGCGTGCTATCTACTGGTTCAGTTTGGAATGGTCTGTATTATCTGAATGTTAACCAAGATATGTCAGCCCTTGTTGGTGATGTCTGATTACAATTTGTGGCATCAATGGTCGGGCCACGTTGGACAAAAGAAGTTACAGGTCTTAAGTCAATTGTCTGATGTTGTTAAATTTAAGGAAATACCAAAGGAATTGTGTGAACCATGTGTTCTCGGGAAGCAGCAAAGGCAGTCATTTCCACAAGTAAGTCACTCGAGGAGTGAAAGTCGTTTGGACTTGGTGCCCTCTGATTTGTGTGGGCCGCTCCCTGAGACCTGGAATGGTGTCAAATATTTGATGACAATAATTGACGATTTTTCCAGGAAGATTTTTGTTTAATTTTTTGAAACAAAAATCTGAAGCCAAGGAGAAAGTCAAGGATTTTGTTGCATATTGTGAAACTCAGAAAGGTAAGACACCAAAGATTTTTAGATCTGTCAATGGTAAGAAATTTGTCAATTAATTCTGACCTGAACAAATATTTCAAGGAAAAAGGGATTGTGCAACAGAAAACTGTATGGTATACAGCTGAACAAAATGGCGTAGCTGAACGTCACAATCGTACCATTATGGAAAGGGTTAGATAAATGTTGTTTACAGCAGGATGTTCTGAAAAACTGTGGGCGGAAGCAGCCAATACGGCAGTGTATATTTTGAACAGGAGTCCTCATAGAGCTCAGCAAATTGAAGTGTGACCCTGCGTGAGCGCTAGCTCTGTCAGCCAGAGTGACAGGGAGTACAGCGAGCTTGTAGTTCGCATTTTTCCGGGGTTTCAGTTGGAGTTGCTGCGCTCTAGTAAAGTTGATAATGCCATACCAGAGGAATTGTGGACTGGTAATGCTGTAAGCCATGAGAATATGAAAATATTTGGTTGCGATGTTTATGCCCATGTTCCAAAACAGGTGCGTACTGGCAAATTGGAACCCAGAAGCAAATGTATTGTGTTTGTTGGGTATGATGGGGAAAAGAAAGGTTACTGTCTGTTTGATCCCAGTAAACCTAAAGATATTTTTGTAGAGCACAGTGTTAAATTAGTAGAAGATAAATTCACCAGGTGTGCTGAGAAAAAAGTTGAAATGAGCGATGTAATGTATTGTCATTTGCATGACATTGTAAATAATGATGAAAACAGAATTGGACAGGACAATAACCTGCCAATCATTGAAGTTTCAGTTGCTGGTCAGGTTAGTGACAACATTGATTTTCCAGGTATTGCTCAGGTTAATGAGGACATTGTTGTAATTCATGATGATGAAAATTATGAGATTGACCAGTTTGGTGTTCCAGAAAATGCAGGTAAGAGGTACCCTTTAAGGGAGAGACGTCCAAAACAATTTCCTGATTATGAGGTGTATTTTGCTGAAAGTGAGGGTTATGTGGAACCAACCACTGTGTCTGAAGCACTTAACGGTAAGGATGGTATGCAATGGGAAAAGGCGATGGAGGAAGAACTCAAGCCATTTCATGATAATGATGTATGGACATTAGTTGAGAAACCTGATGGAACAAAATTGTAAGATGCAAATGGGTGTTTAAAGTGAAACGTAGTACTGCAGGTAATGTGTTTATATTTAAAGCACGCTTGGTGGATAAAGGTTGTTCTCAACGGCACGCAGTTGATTATCTGGAAACTTTTGCATTTGTAGTGCAGTATAGTACATTGAGATTATTCTTTGCTCTTGCTGTAAATATGGATCTGGTCATAAAAATGACATTTATATGTACCCCCCCCCCCCCAGAAGGCTATGAGTGTGACAGTTCTAAAGTTTGAAAGCTTCGAAAAGCTATTTATGGCTTGAAGCAAGCATCTCGCACTTGGTATGAGTGGGTTCATGAAATTCTCACTGAAATCGGTTATAAGAAGTCTCTGTATGAACCATGTGTATATTACTGTAAAGATTCATCATCTTTTGTTGTAATTGCCCTGTATGATGATGATTATTTTGTATTTTTTAGAAACTGAAGTCTGTGTTGCATTCTCAATTTAAGATCAAAGATTTGGGATAAGTCTCTGAATGTCCGGGGATGAGAGTTCAAAGAAGCAAAGATTGTATTAGATTGGGTCAGACGTGTTATCTGTTAGATGTACTGGATAGGTTTAACATGTCAGATTGTACTCATGTGAAAACTCCAATGGAAACTCCACATCCTGTGACAAATCCTATCCCTATCAACAGGCTATTGGTGCTTTGTTATACCTTTCCATTTGTACCAGGGTAGATATTGCATATGTAACCAATTATTTGAGGCAGTTAAATAATTGCTGTGGTAAGGAACATTGGACATGTGTCCAGAGAGTGTTCAGATACTTGAAAGGTACAGTGGATGTACCCGATTTGGAGTATGACCACTAAGCTACGGTGCTGCGTGAACGGCCGGGGGCCGCAAATATTACGTCACGGTGGTTTGATCTTGCCCGAATGACCAGTGGAGGTCAGTGCACTTGTGTGATGATGTCACGGCCGGGAGTAAGGAGAGTTATATGCGAGCTACCCCCACCCCTTACGGCGGGGAGGATAGCATGACCGCTTGGCAGGTGATCGCGAGACGAGCTGGCTCATTCTCATGTTTGATTCTGTTTTGTGTCCAGAACATGTTTCGTGCAGACTGGTATCGCTGTGTGTGTTGTATTCTTACGGTCGTAAGGGCGAGCTATTAGATGCAAGTTTGTCACTTGCAAATCGCAAGCAAACGGCAGTGTGAAAGTGATGGTTCATATTTGTAAGTATTGGGACTTGCACTGACATACAAAGGAAGTTGGAGCCACGTAAGTTGAAAAATCATATAAACATTACCACAATAAAGCAGCAGTGATACACAGTCTGAGGGCTGGATATTTCTCATCCTGTGCTACAAGCTTACACACTATTCAATGGAAATCAGTTGGGACATCTTTGCGACAAAACATTGCACATTTAATCAAAGCCGTGATGGCAAGTGAACATGGCTTTAGGCATCAATGGAACTCTGTAATAGTTCACATAGTTCACTGAACATTGCTTCATGCCGGACTTCTGGAACAGTCTTTGCCAATTACACTGAACACAATCTCACTTCTGAACATTCTAGATCGAATTGGAACAGTGGCGGCGTGTTACTCTAAAATAATGGGGCAACATATTAATGAAGTAAATGTCTTCGTGAGCAAGGAGAGACATGCAGTGTCGAATATTTCTAATTACACCATGGCACATTAAAACACGCAGAAGGCGTGATGGAGGGATGGAACTTTGATCCAGGAAGCGTCGCGACGATCTTCGCAAGCAGACGCCTGCCGCCAACACGACACCAGGGAACACTTATCAGGGATCTTTACACTCTATTAAATTTGCAGAAGAGGTTTGTCTCTGCCTAACGAAAATGCCAGGAGGTAAAAATGTGTCGCCAGCCCACATGAATTGAATCTTCCCATAATGAGTTGCACTCCAGAGCACATGATCATATTTAGACTTTGCATAATTCCACGGTATGGATTGTATCTGATTGTACACATCGGAGTCTAATGAATTTTGTTGGGATTAATGATGATAATGATTGTTTTTTACGATTGTTATTATTATTATTATTATTTTCTCTTGCATAATTGCGATGGCAATTGGCAATTATTTCAATGTTTTTTTTTCTTCTGCGTTTCTTTCATGATGCATTCTTTTTCGATTTGTGGTTTTATCCAAGGATTTTAAGATAGTGTGCTCAGATGCACACGTTTTTTTTGGTCCACATTTTCTTTGGGGATTTGATGTTGAAGCCTTTGCCGTCTGTGCGATGTTTTTTTTTTTTTTGAACTCCTGATCTTTTCTAGTACGATCTTTAGGGGTCTCATTTGAGGACTTTGTGAGTTTTGCCTTGAGCCGTTCACATTTCGATTGAATTATTAGTATTTTGGATGCATATCTGTTCAGATTCGACTGTTCGATTTATGCATTCTGGTTGCCATATTTTGAGTGTGAAGATAGCCAATATTAAATATTAGATTTGCCACTTGGATATTATATTTGTGATAGGAATTATTGAAGTTATGTACAGAAATGCTCAGATGATGATCTGATTTCTGGTTTTGAATGATAGTTTGATGGGCCATGATCTTTTGTAACATGTTGCTCGAGTTATTTAGAAGGCTATTGCCTTAGTGCAACGATTTGTTGGCAAATGATATGACATGTTTTATCATGAATTATTATAATCCTATCATGATGTTTAAATGTTTTGATCCAATTATTTGGTCTCTCTTAGAGAATTTATGGCTCATTTTGACAAAGGCTCATTGCTTTGGTGAGGCAAAATTTAATCTTTCTCTCTCTGTCCTCTTTACTAATTATTTTGATCAGCAATTGCCTGAGCAATTTAACGAAATCATCGAGTATGGTTGCACTGATACTACAATGATCATTTGATGGAGTTTGATTCTGGATTATTCTTGAATCTAGTTGTGGATTCGAGACCACGAGACCATGTAAGGATTATTATAACAATTGCGGGCGTTAGGGATGATTATTGAATTGACAAAAGATTATCGAATTTTGAACAAGATTATTAGTTTAGGATTCACTAAAAGATTTTGAATTGAGCATGAGATATTGAATTAAGGATTTCGATTTGATTTATTTTTGAACTGATCCTGATAATCAGTGGACTGATGTGGACAATTTTTGTTTTTAGGAACTGAGTTAGAGGAGTTCATATTATATTAATGTCAGTTATAATTGTAAATAAGTTTGGACAATTGGATAGACTG
Organism: Meconema thalassinum; assembly: GCA_946902985.2. Classification (NCBI taxonomy): domain Eukaryota; kingdom Metazoa; phylum Arthropoda; class Insecta; order Orthoptera; family Tettigoniidae; genus Meconema; species Meconema thalassinum. The sequence goes on from OX336389.2 coordinate 859,942,576, forward strand.
TTTTGTGTGCAATTACGGTAGTACAATGCCGATATCTATTCATTAGCAAGCAGTTTCACATCACAGGGCGCACTAGCTTGATTATTTGATGGTGTATTTTTTTTCTTTCGTATAATTGAAGTTAGGTCGCTCAGGGATGAGTGTTAATAATTTTTCGTGTCGTGTGCGCCGAAAAATCCCTGCAGCGACAGAAGAGACTTTTAGTTGGCTTTCGTTTCAGTCCTGTGATGTAATTTTTTTATTGATCCGATTTGGCAAGATTCAGAAAGACATTACACCATATCTTAGGGATTCTCTAGCCGTCGAGATCATAGGTAGGGTGTGGAATTTTAATGCAAGCTGAATCCATGAATAAATAAGGATCATTTTCCTTTACCTTCTTAAATTTCTTTTGTCTGTGTCATTTCTATTTTCCTTCTTTTAACTCTGGCCTCTCCAGGAATGTGTCCTTGCGAACTCTAGTTTGATGGCGCCCTCTTTCCCATCCCGTAACGACCCGGAGATACTCTGTCTCGTGCCACCCGAGCCGTTTTTCTTATATTATCAAACTAGAATTCAGGCACATTCTTTTTTTTCTGCTACTTTTTTTTATTGCACTCCCCTGTTCTTTCTCGGAAATTGTGTGGTGTAATTTTTGGCCGGGTCATCGCACATATTTCCGGGACGGGCCCAGGAGGAGAGGTGACGACCCATTCACGTGGGGCTCGATTTAATTTGTTGGTACTCCATTTAACTTACTAGCAGTTGATGCAATTCGTATTCTTTAGAAGGACACAGATGATGTTATTTTGATCTATTAAATTGGACTTATAGTTAACATTGGATGTCATGCTTTAATGTTTTGAATCGTATTTATTCGAATGGAAGATAATGTGGTCATGTGCTCTGCAACTCTGGCTGGGGTCAAGGTGAAGTGTCTCTATCATGTCTTTGTTTGTGTTATATGTATCATCTTTGCAGGATTAGAACGATGGAAGAAATGAGGAATATGTTTTCCAAATTGGAGGACAATTTTAAAACAATACATTCAAAAATGACTCAATTGGAAAATAATTTACGAACAGACACTACTAGTTTAGAAGCTAATTTTAAGTCTAGTATGGCTACTTCAGATGGTACATTGCAGTCAAACATAAGTAGTTTAGAAAATAAATTTCAGTCTACCGTGAGTGAATTAGAAACCAACTTGAAAGCGAGTATGGCCATTTCAGAGGATAAAATGCAGTTAAACATAATTGATTTAGAAAGGAATTTACGGTCGGATACCGCTAGTTTAGAAGCTAATTTGCAGTCGAATATAAATAACTTGGAAACTAAATTGCAGTCAAACATAACTGATTTCGAAACCAACTTGAAATCAAGTATGGCAAGTGGGCAAGTTCAGAAAGTAAATTAAGGGACAGTATCAGTTCCATGGAGACAAAAAATGAAAAAATGTAGACAGTTTGAGAGCAGATATGAATAAAATGCAAAAAGATATTAAATCAGATATCGCTGCTGTTGGATCAAAGGTATCTAAAGTAGAGGCGAATATGAATGATTTAGAAGTAAATTTTAAGGAAAGGATAGCAGCCATAGGAACGAATGTAGCTACTGTAGAATGTAATATGAAACAGAATATGACTTCCTTAGAAAATAAAATGTTGGCACACAAAAATTCTTTGGAAAGTAGTTTGAGTAATCTTGAGTCGAATCTGAACGATAGTATAGCGGGACTTGAATCGAAATTAGAGGGGATGAAAACCGTGGTTTTAGATTCTGTCAAATCAGACTTAAAATCCTTGGAAGTTGGGATACACGGTAACATTGATACATTGGACTCAGGTGTGGACGATAGGATGAATCAAGTGGATGACAGAGTTGAGAAAACCTTGAAATTATTTAAGCAGAATATGGAAGACGCAGTGGTTAGACGATTAGACACAGCCAGAGAGAGTATAGATGGAAACATGGGAACGATAAAAGGCGAACTTGTAGAAAACATGGGAACGATAAAAAGCGAGCTCTTGGAAAACATAGGAACGATGGAGACCATACTTAAGAAAACATGGATGTTTCATGCAAAGGAGTTGAAACTAAGGTTGAAACAGTGCGGGTTCAATATGAGGAAAGGTTTGAAAAATTAAAATCGGACATAGAAGCTAGTGCCAGAACCAATACGGTAGCATCGATAGAGGATATGGAAACAAAATTTAGGATTCAACAAGACCGACAACAGAATCGTATAGCGTTTTTGGAGTCAGAATTAAGTAGTTTACGTATTGAAGGGACTCTGGGAGATAGTGGAAGAATGCAAGTAAGGTACAATCAAGAAAATTCAGTTCGGACATTAGAAACGCCTACAATTGGTGAGCATCAAAGGGAATATGTCACAATAAATCGAAATGTCCAGGAAAATTCGAATCAGATCTTGGGAACACCCACGGATAGCGAACGTCAAATGGGACACGTCACGATCATCAGAAATTTCGATGATATGCCTAGGAAATTTTCAGGAAATACCGGGTTGACACCAGTTGAATTTATTCGTGATATCCGAGAATATATCGCTGAAAACCGGATATCCAGAGACCGCGAACTCAGAGTGATTAAGCGTGCCTTAGAAGGTCCCGCGTTAACTTGGTTTCGCGCGTTTCGGGGAAATTTCAGGAACCTGGAAGAATTTGCAGTTGCCCTATTACAAAGATTTTGGAGTTCGGAGGACCAACTCAACATAAGAGCCGAAATGTACTCTAAGAGGTACTCTACATCGAACCCAACACATTACGCCAATTATTTCACGTCACAATTCGCGAAAATGCAGTTCTTTACCCCTCCATTACCCGAAGAAGAACTGATACGGGCAATAGCACGTCAGCTTCCTATAGAGGTACAGCGTACTTTGATAGCATCAGGCGCCGAGACACTAGAACACTGTGACGATGTTTTGAGAAGATTGGATTATACCAGTGCGCAAATGATTCCGAGACATCCGAGGAATGATCAAAGAGATACTCGGGAAATTAACGCAGTAGTGATAGATAATGCGGTGCAAACAGAACGAAATCCATCGTTGGAGCCAAGAAGTTTTGGGAATAAAACCGATAACTTTTCGAGGAACCAGGATAACCAAAGACAGTATGATAGGCAGTTTTTCAATGACCGGAGAAGGGGTGAACATCCTTATTATAATAATAGGAATTCGAGATACCAGGGAAGAAGCAGATATAGCAATTACAATCGAGAAAGGTATAATCGTGAGAATAACCAGTACAACCAGCGATCAAATGAGAACGAGCGTAGTTGTGATGAGTTGAACGAAAGGCATAGGGAAAGCCAAGAATACGTGCGACAACTGAAAGAGGAACATCGTCCCAGCGCACCTACAGAAGAACAAATTCGAAACTCTGGGGAATCAACGTCCAGAGAGAGAAACGTAACACCGAGGGAAGATACGAATCGTCGTACAAGTTGGAATGAGTTACCAGGGAATTCCTGACACAGAATGGTAGGAAGCAATTCAGTAATCATCTCGAGAGGACAACACAGTCAGGAGTAATTCATCGTGGGAAAGTTCAATGCAGCCAACATCAAGAAATATCATGCTGCTCTAGAATAGACAGGAAGCTGTTGAAGAGATGCTTATTTGGGAAATCGTGTACATGATCATGTGAATTTTTGGATCTTAAAAAAATAATGTTGAAAATAAACTCATCAAGCTCCTCTTCCTTGGCTTGACAACTTTATGTTCGTGAGGAAGGAGAGAGATGTACCCGATTTGAAGTATGACCACTAAGCTACGGTGCTGCGTGAATGGCCGGGGGCTGCAAATATTACGTCACGGTGGTTTGATCTTGCCCGAATGACCGGTGGAGGTCAGTGCACTTGTGTGATGATGTCACGGCCGGGAGTAAGGAGAGGTATATGCGAGCTACCCCCACCCCTTACGGCGGGGAGGATAGCAAGACCGCTTGGCAGGTTATTCTCTTTGTGTCTAGAACATGTTTCGTGCGGACTGGTATCGCTGTGTGTGTTGTATTCTTACGGTCGTAAGGGCGAGCTATTAGATGCAAGTTTGTCACTTGCAAATCGCAAGCAAACGGCAGTGTGAAAGTGATGGTTCATATTCGTAAGTATTGGGACTTGCACTGACATACAAAGGAAGTTGGAGCCACGTAAGTTGAAAAATCATATAAACATTACCAGCATAAAGCAGCAGTGATACACAGTCTGAGGGCTGGATATTTCTCATCCTGTGCTACAAGCTTACACACTATTCAATGGAAATCAGTTGGGACATCTTTGCGACAGAACATTGCACATTTAATCAAAGCCGTGATGGCAAGTGAACATGGCTTTAGGCATCAATGGAACTCTGTAATAGTTCACATAGTTCATTGAACATTGCTTCACGCCGGACTTCTGGAACAGTCTTTGCCAATTACACTTAACACAATCTCACTTCTGAACATTCTAGATCGAATTGGAACAGTGGCGGCGTGTTACTCTAAAATAATGGGGCAACATATTAATGAAGTAAATGTCTTCGTGAGCAAGGAGAGACATGCAGTGTCGAATATTTCTAATTACACCATGGCACATTAAAACACGCAGAAGGCGTGATGGAGGGATGAAACTTTGATCCAGGAAGCGTCGCGACGATCTTCGTAAGCAGACGCCTGCCGCCAACACGACACCAGGGAACACTTATCAGGGATCTTTACACTCTATTAAATTTGCAGAAGAGGTTTGTCTCTGCCTAACGAAAATGCCAGGAGGTAAAAATGTGTCGCCAGCCCACATGAATTGAATCTTCCCATAATGAGTTGCACTCCAGAGCACATGATCATATTTAGACTTTGCCTAATTCCACGGTATGGATTGTATCTGATTGTACACATCGGAGTCTAATGAATTTTGTTGGGATTAATGATGATAATGATTGTTTTTTTACGATTGTTATTATTATTATTATTTTCTCTTGCATAATTGCGATGGCAATTGGCAATTATTTCAATGTTTTTTTTCTTCTGCGTTTCTTTCATGATGCATTCTTTTTCGATTTGTGGTTTTATCCAAGGATTTTAAGATAGTGTGCTCAGATGCACACGTTTTTTTGGTCCACATTTTCTTTGGGGATTTGATGTTGAAGCCTTTGCCGTCTGTGCGATGTTTTTTTTTTTTTTTTGAACTCCAGATCTTTTCTAGGACGATCTTTAGGGGTCTCATTTGAGGACTTTGTGAGTTTTGCCTTGAGCCGTTCACATTTCGATTGAATTATTAGTATTTTGGATGCATATCTGTTCAGATCCGACTGTTCGATTTATGCATTCTGGTTGCCACATTTTGAGTGTGAAGATAGCCAATATTAAATATTATATTTGCCACTTGGATATTATATTTGTGATAGGAATTATTGAAGTTATGTACAGAAATGCTCAGATGATGATCTGATTTCTGGTTTTGAATGATAGTTTGATGGGCCATGATCTTTTGTAACATGTTGCTCGAGTTATTTAGAGGGCTATTGCCTTAGTGCAACGATTTGTTGGCAAATGATATGACATGTTTTATCATGAATTATTATAATCCTATCATGATGTTTAAATGTTTTGATCCAATTATTTGGTCTCTCTTAGAGAATTTATGGCTCATTTTGACAAAGGCTCATTGCTTTGGTGAGGCAAAATTTAATCTTTCTTTCTCTGTCCTCTTTACAAATTATTTTGATCAGCAATTGCCTGAGCAATTTAACGAAATCATCGAGTATGGTTGCACTGATACTACAATGATCATTTGATGGAGTTTGATTCTGGATTATTCTTGAATCTAGTTGTGGATTCGAGACCACGAGACCATGTAAGGATTATTATAATTATTGCGGGCGTTAGGGATGATTATTGAATTGACAAAAGATTATCGACTTTTGAACAAGATTATTAGTTTAGGATTCACTAAAAGATTTTGAATTGAGCATGAGATATTGAATTAAGGATTTCGATTTGATTTATTTTTGAACTGATCCTGATAATCAGTGGACTGATGTGGACAATTTTTGATTTTAGGAACTGAGTTAGATGAGTTCATATTATATTATTCTCAGTTATAATTGTAAATAAGTTTGGACAATTGGATAGACTGTTTTGTGTGCAATTACGGTAGTACAATGCCGATATCTATTCATTAGCAAGCAGTTTCACATCACAGGACGCATTAGCTTGATTATTTGATGGTGTATTTTTTTCTTTCGTATAATTGAAGTTAGGTCGCTCAGGGATGAGTGTTAATAATTTTTCGTGTCGTGTGCGCCGAAAAACCCAGCAGCGACAGAAGAGACTTTTATTTGGCTTTCGTTTCAGTCCTGTGATGTAATTTTTTTATTGATCCGATTTGGCAAGATTCAGAAAGACATTACACCATATCTTAGGGATTCTCTAGCCGTCGAGATCATAGGTAGGATGTGGAATTTTAATGCAAGCTGAATCCATGAATAAATAAGGATCATTTTCCTTTACTTTCTTAAATTTCTTTTATCTGTGTCATTTCTATTTTCCTTCTTTTAACTCTGGCCTCTCCAGGAATGTGTCCTAGCGAACTCTAGTTTGAAGGCGCCCTCTTTCCCATCCCGTAACGACCCGGAGATACTCTGTCTCGTGCCACCCGAGCCGTTTTTCTTATATTATCAAACTAGAATTCAGGCACATTCGGTTTTTTCTGCTACCTTTTTTATTGCACTCCCCTTTTCTTTCTCGGAAATTGTGTGGTGTAATTTTTGACCGGGTCATCGCACATATTTCCGGGACGGGCACAGTATCATGTATAAATAATCAGAGTGTGATGTCAAGGGGTTGGTTGATGCTTCTTTTGGAAATAATTTAACTGACAGGAAATCGGTGAGTGGTTATGTATTTAAATATGCAGAAGGCCCAATAAGTTGGGAAAGTAAGAAACAGCCAGTTGTGGCACTGTCTAGCACTGAAGCAGAATACATAGGTCTGACTTGAGCATGTAAAGAAGCTCTGTTCCTTACAGGTTTTTTCTTTGAGTTGTGTAAGAGAGGAGGTCCAATTCAGTTGTGTAATGACAGTCAAAGTGCTCAGAGATTGGCAAAGAATGAAGGTTTTCATCAGAGAACAAAGGACATAGATGTGCGCTATCATTTCATTAGGGACATTTTAAAGAAATGCAAGGTAAAGTTGTCCTACATGCCTACTGCTGAAATGATTGCTGATGTATTGACAAAAGGTCTGCCAATTCATGGTCATGTGAAATGTGTTACTGGCATGGGTTTGTCCTAAAGTACAGCATAATGCATCATTGCTCGATTAAGGGAGAGTGTTGAAGAGAATGAATATTTCTCGTACGTTCTAATCTCCCATAAAAATTTCGTTTGTCTTTTGTCAAATGTGTATTCTTTGACTTTATGTTATTTTTTCCTTTTTCTGTATTCTGCATCCTGTATCTTGTTCAATACATCCTAGTCAACAAGTGTTCGTGTATTTTAATCCGTTCATCCCGTGTACAACTGATACAATAGAAACCCATGCATAGCACAAGTAATTTCAATAAGTTCTAGTATTAATTTAAGGAGTGCTGCTTAGCTTCATTAACAACATCAAACTAGAGACTACGAGTTACCACGCTGATGAACTGGCCAAGGAACATGGGCATGAGATAATCCGGTTTGCACCTTACCACTGTCAATCAATCCCGATGAAAATAACTGGGATCAAGTACCGTAAAACAGTACGTTGCGGCAAACAATTGTAGCAGTTTTGCTAGCCCACCCTTTGCCTAAGCTATGTTGTTTTAATGGGCGCCAAGACCTCAATGCAATGTTGAAATCTAAATTTGTATTTAACAACGTCTAGCTCTGGCAGAACACCTTCAAGACTCTATTCACTCAGATCGTGGTATGATTTGATCATTAACCCAACAAACAATTGTATCAGGAGAAGGAATTGGTCTATATCTAATGCTACCTACTGAAAGCAAAGATTGCATTGTAAAAGAAATGAATTTATTATATAAAACAAGAATAGCAAAATTAATAATAATAATAAGTTTAAAATTTAAATAGGAGCGTTGTGATTTTAATATTACCGATAGAAAATTACGTGAAAACGGAGTCTGATAAATTATTGATTTTACTCTTATTCCCAAGCTATGAAGTTACTGAAATATGAAATATAAAACCAAGAGAAATGAGAGATTGCGTATTTCTGCGTCATTCGCGCTTACCACTGGAAATGGCCGAAGCCTTTCCCTCGTACTGGATGATGCTGTGAGCTTCCCACAGTCTCCTGGACGTCGACATCTTTGTCGATATTTGATGAGATTCTGGTAGATTAGATAATTCTATGGTCCGTACATCGGACCCAAACACTCGTACAACCACACTGGTTAAGTTTTACAAAAGTTAGTCCTCCACTCCACGGAACATCGGAGCGACTCCCGCGTACAACCGTACTCGTTAAGTTCTATACAGATAGTCCTCGTTCCACGGCGCGTCGAACGATATATCCACCCGTCGCATCCCCACTCTTCATCCGACTTCTAGCTTGCGTGGTCCTCACTGATTGGCTGAGCACGCCGCTATATTCCCCTCCTCTGGCTCATTACACACGGCGCGCGAGAGGGAGAAGTCGTTTTCCGTTCCATATATCCGCCTTTCCTTGACGCTGCGACCCAGGATTGCGTCATGCTTTCCGACCTTGCCAGTGGCTCCCTTAAATGAACGTCATCACGTTGCTCTACCTAGCATATTTCTCAGTGTCTGTAACGATGCCCTGTTGCTACTGTCCACACATGCTAACCCTACTTTCCTCTGGTGTAACACCTCTACTCGACACTCTATGACCTAAAAATATCACTTCTGACTGACAGAATGACGACTTAGACAGCTTCAAATTGAACCCTGCCTGATCTAACTTCTGAAAAACTATATCTAAATGACCTAGATGCTCCTCAAAACTGCGTGAACTAATTACCATATCATCTATGTAAATGGTTACAAACTCTCCTGTGTCATCCCCTAATGCGATGTTTAAAGCCCTAATTAAAGCTGCTGAACTACTCTTTAACCCATAAGGTGTTCTACAAAATTGATAAAGGTTATATTTATGACTAAAAGCTGTAAATGGTCTATCTTCGTACATAAGTGGCACTTGCCAAAAACTGGAACTCAAATCTACACAAGTGAAATACTTCTTCCCCTCAAATGTTTGCATTAATTCCTCTATTGACATAGATTTCAGCTGATCTGAACTAATTCTACTGTTAACCAAACGAGCGTCTAAACAAATACGAACCGTGCCGTCGGTCTTGGGTACCGTGATCAAAGAATTAACATATGGACTGTTAGAGTGCTCAATAATCCCATCTTCAAGCATCTGGTTAATTTGTGCCTCAACTGCACTCTGATAAGCGAAAGGTACAGGATATCTATGTCCTGTGAATACTGACCTATCAATAACGTTCAATGAATGGGTATAGCAATTGGCCATACCAATGCGATCCTCAAAAACTCTCCTATTACACAATTACACATCATAGAGCCGAACACATTGTTCCACCTCTATATTACCCTGAAATGCAGCATCACGTAACGAGTCCTCTAGATTTCCGTTCGTAATCACACTGCCCACAAAACATGGAGAACCCCGCTCTACGGCTGGCGATATCTCATTTAAAGTACAAATCACACCTACAATACTACTCCTCTGAATATGGTCATTGAACGCTACTTCTACTTCAGAATCTCCCCATTTAAATTTCAAACTCCCTACATCATAACATAAGTTACCAGACACTCTACTTAGCCACTCTGAACCCAAGATAACACTGAATACTAAATTTGGAATTACAAGGCAAATCTGCTTCTCTACATGATTATTAATTTTAATGTCTACTAAAACTTGCTTAGAAATTACTTTAGACCTCTTCCCAACAGCTGTGATAACAAAAGTGCTTTTAATTGGCATCTCCTCAAAATTTACTCCAGTTCCTTTCATTTTATCATAAAATGCACTACTTATGCAACTCTTCATACAACCACTATCAATTAAAACATCTGTGTACGCCTCGGACACATTAAATTTAACTATGGGGCTCTTACTAACCACTTCCTGAATAATACCTTCATCATTTAGTTCATGTAATAATTCATTTCTTACATTTAGGTCATAGGGTTCCTGTATAATTGTATGGACAGGGCATGCTACAGACTGAGATTCTGACCTTACTTCGCAGCCTGGTTCGCGTTTAAAGAACCGCTACAGCTGGCCGTAGTACTACTAACTACTGAACTGGTTTGGTTGTTCTGGGCTGTGTTGTCATTGTTTGGCTGTGTATTACTACCACTAGGCTGTCCTCTTCCTTGACCCTTATTCTGGTTGTAATTATTGTCATTATAATTTCTCCCTTGATTTCCCCTGAAATCATTGTTTCTCCCTTGATTTCCCCTGTAATCATTGTTCCTCCCTTGATTTCCCATGAAATCATTGCTCCTCCCTTGATACTGATTACCATAGCCATTTCCTCTGTTCTGATTTATCTGATTATTATTATTTCTATTTTGAGCGTTGGCCCCTTCGCCACCGTTCCCTTGAACTTCCTGATGCCTGGCTTCATTAGGTCTATTATTATTATTACCCTGGTTCCGATTGAAATTGTCCTCATAACCCCCTCTCCCTAGTGCATCAAATGAGCTTAACAAATTTTCTACTTGTGATATAGTCTTTACATTCTGGATACAAGCAGCCTCCTTGATCCTATAGGGAAAGTGCCTAAGTAGCATCCTTACCACATCACTTTCCTCCTTCAAGCCATCCAGATATTTACACACTAATACCTGCCCTAAAAAGTATTCGGTCATGGTGGAGCTTCCTTTAGGGTTATATTTACCACACACTACTCCCTCACGATGCTGCGACTGAATAACCTCATTCCAGAACTTTTCACAGAATTTCATTTTAAAATCATTCATATCAGTAAACGTGTCTCTGTAGACAGCAAACCAATTCCTCGTTTCCCCCACAAACACTTGTTCTAAAATTTCAACTACCTGGCACCACTCAATACTACCATTTTCCAATCTCTCCCCGAATTTATTTTCTATAGTGTTCATGAACTCCATTGGGCACCCCTGTCGATTGCTGAACTTACCCAGTTCTACCTCCCTGTGTGTGCTATTCACAAAAACTGGCCTATTCTGACTATTTTCTTGCCTGATCCTAGCTTTTAATTTTAATTCTAATTCTGCGATTTTCTCCTCAGCCTTCCTCTCAATACTGTTTACTGTTAATTTAATGTTTCCTTCTGATTCTTCTACTTTATTATATAACTTTGCTTGTTTCTCCTCAATCTTGCTAATGCTCTCTCTATTACTCTCTTTTAAATCATTTACTTCTGCAACTATTTGCGAGTGGACTTTCTCAATTCTACCCCCCAGCTGTTCCTTAACCTCTTTAGTTGCTACCTGAATTTTGTCAATTTCTCCCCCCAATTGCTTTTTGACCTGCTGTGTTTCCAGTTGCACTAGTTCTTTTAAATTTTCAGCCTGTGTACTGATTCTAATTTCTAACTCCTCCTGTACTTTTCCTAATTTCTTGTCTACATCTGCAATGATCTCTTTAACCTTCTCTTCCATTACTCCTCTGATTTCTCCTCTAATCTGCTCCATTTTCACACTAATTTCCTTGTTGTTCTTATCTAATTTTGCATTATTCTGTTCTATTTTTTTATTTAAAGCTTCTGTACTTTCTTTACTTTCCCTACTGTTTTGTTCTAATTTTGCATTATTCTGTTCTAATTTTGCATTTAAAGCTTCTGTACTTTCTTTATTTTCCCTACTGTTTTGTTCTAATTTTGCATTATTCTGTTCTAATTTTGCATTTAAAGCTTCTGTACTTTCTTTATTTCCCCTACTGTTTTGTTCTAATTTTGCATTATTCTGTTCTAATTTTGCATTATTCTGTTCTAATTTTGCATTTAAGGCATCACTACTAACTTTGTTCTGATACATAAACTCGAGAAGTAAAGTTTTTAATTCTGGATGGCCGCCTACACTCCCTGTTTCAGTATCGGGATTTACCTCCGCTACCCCGGTACTACCATCACTCGACATACTGCTCGTACAGGCACAGAAATATATACCCTTCTCCTTCCACAAATGTTATTAGGTTTTCAGCCCCAAGTTGTCGGCGACAATTGTAGCAGTTTTGCTAGCCCACCCTTTGCCTAAGCTATGTTGTTTTAATGGGCGCCAAGACCTCAATGCAATGTTGAAATCTAAATTTGTATTTAACAACGTCTAGCTCTGGCAGAACACCTTCAAGACTCTATTCACTCAGATCGTGGTATGATTTGATCATTAACCCAACAAACAATTGTATCAGGAGAAGGAATTGGTCTATATCTAATGCTACCTACTGAAAGCAAAGATTGCATTGTAAAAGAAATGAATTTATTATATAAAACAAGAATAGCAAAATTAATAATAATAATAATAAGTTTAAAATTTAAATAGGAGCGTTGTGATTTTAATATTACCGATAGAAAATTACGTGAAAACGGAGTCTGATAAATTATTGATTTTACTCTTATTCCCAAGCTATGAAGTTACTGAAATATGAAATATAAAACCAAGAGAAATGAGAGATTGCGTATTTCTGCGTCATTCGCGCTTACCACTGGAAATGGCCGAAGCCGTTCCCTCGTACTGGATGATGCTGTGAGCTTCCCACAGTCTCCTGGACGTCGACATCTTTGCCGATATTTGATGAGATTCTGGTAGATTAGATAATTCTATGGTCCGTACATCGGACCCAAACACTTGTACAACCACACTGGTTAAGTTTTACAAAAGTTAGTCCTCCACTCCACGGAACATCGGAGCGACTCCCGCGTACAACCGTACTCGTTAAGTTCTATACAGATAGTCCTCGTTCCAGGCGCGTCGAACGATATATCCACCCGTCGCATCCCCACTCTTCATTCGACTTCTAGCTTGCGTGGTCCTCACTGATTGGCTGAGCACGCCGCTATATTCCCCTCCCCTGGCTCATTACACACGGCGCGCGAGAGGGAGAAGTCGTTTTCCGCTCCATATATCCGCCTTCCCTTGACGCTGCGACCCAGGATTGCGTCATGCTTTCCGACAAGATTAAGCCTGTATTTGAATTCCCCGTGACTCATCTCTCTCAAATACCCTAACTGACGAAACTCCGTAAAATTCCGTAATCACATAATTTTCTATGATATTGTCGTTCGTAATAATTTGCTTGATAGCGTTTTCTAAGACATAGAAAACCTATCTGTATGCTTATAATTTTTATAAAATGCTCCGAAAATATCTTAATAATAATAATAATAATAATAAATTAATAATAATAATAAATTAACATTAGAAATTCTCTTGGCTGAACAATTTGCCGCGTAAATAAATATAGAATGGCTTCCTACTGACTTATGCCAGTTGTATAAAAAACCCTCGATAAACACGTTACACAATAAGGCATTTAATTTAACAGACCATGAGGAGCATATTGTCCAAAGGGTTGGGTTAGTTACAGCAGAACACATTATCAGACGCAATACACATTTATAAATTAACATTACATATAACGGCGTTCTTCTGTTTGAAACAATTTTCAAGTTTACTAAATGTACGAGACTCGATAAATATTGTCGTACGAGGATAGATATCTCGCAACTTTCCACTTAACCAGCGGAACGAGGTTTGTTCGCTGCCCGTATTCTATAGTCTGCAGTATTAAAACATGCGTACTGGTACAGAACATTTAGGGCAAAACGTATTTTGTGTATACATTATTAATGCAAAGCTGTTACTCCTAAAGGAAAAAAGAAGAGTGTGGTACCGGTATTCAATCTTCTATTGGTCGTACCGCGCATTGCTTAAACCTCCTGGACTGCAACACGGCCACTAATTTAAGGCATCTGGTTAACGGATATTTAACCGTATGAAAATATTGATCGTTCAAAGTCGTCATCGCTGTAACGCCTCGGTTGTAATCCAGGAGCATTTCTCCGCTTTGCGCTCAGTTCGCGCCATCGTACTGTTTAAATTCTGTAGGCCAAGATGTTAGTTTCAGAAATACGCAATGCAGGGAAGAATTCTGGTGTAAAATAATCATTTCAAAAGTTGAAAAATGTGTTAATTAAAACTCTGGTTATTGGAATGACTGTGTATGTTTTAAGATCATTTTAAGAGTTGTTTAGTGAGAGCAATTTAACACTAAGCCCCCAGGTGAGCGATAATAACCTATAATAGTATTTCGCAAAATGTGCATTGAATGTGTAGTTTTCTCAGAACATATTATGCTATTGAGTGTGTGAGTTACAAGGGAATATTAGGCATTATGCAATTGTACAATTAGTTGTGCAGGCTACGAACAGAAATTAATGTTCATACTTAGTAGACTTAGTAGGTCTCCTGGCGATTTAAGATATAGGCTAATATTGTCGTTTAAATGTGTGTGTATAGCCTAATATAATAAAGCAAGTATATATATTTATTTCCACATTTCAGATAAGGGTCTCAAATCCCTATCATTGGCTAATTTTTATTTGAATAGGTTCATAGCATTGGCACAGGACAACCACTTTGACTCGTGACGGACTGTGATAAGATGCCAGGTCTAGTACTGTACAGTAGATATCAATGAAGCGGAAAAGTTTGTTTTGAAGTTGAGAGTTTAAAGTTCTTATAAACAGTAGTCTACATGCGAGGTAAGAAATCACAAGGGGTAACTCTAAATGAAATGGGATAGCCTGGGCTATGTACAAGTGGCAAATTACAGATCGTTGACGTAGTTGTACTGGGTTACACAGTATAGGCCAAGTTTTGAACGTAGTTCATCTAAGATAAGAGAGAGACATAATATGAATAACGTAACATTTTAAGTGTGTTTCTATTTTAAGTAGCCTAATTGTTTGCTGTTGCAGTTTGTCTGGCTAAGAGAGAGGATGTCCCAAGAGAGAAGGTGATTTCCGTGGAGGCTTGGCATGCAAGGGTCATTAGGTGCCAAGACAGGTTTGCGTCCGAGCCGCATCTACAGAAGGGGAACATGGCGTATTCTACAGTGTGGCTCTTCTCTAAAATACGGAAACTCGCTGGGGACGTGTGGTTAGAGGAGAGCGTGAGTTACTGTCAGATGACTAGCATCTACCAATTACACAACAGTGGGTCGGGCACAAATTCTCAACCTGTAAATAAAAATATCACCGACATTTCAACATGTGGCAGGAAACATGCCGTTGTAATTGTGGTCATGTGTACTTGTGTTCATTATCAGTTTGTGATACTCGTGAGCTTTATTGTTTAATTCTGGTGCAATATTCTCAATTCAATATATTGTTTAGCTAGATTATGTATTAGAGTCGGTAGGTCTACTGTGAGAGCCCAACTTAACCTATATGAATGAGACAGGCTTTATTACATGTCTGTCTTTACATAGCCCTGATTTATTGGAACGGAGCTGTACCAGTACCGGTACGTAGAATATAAGTAAACTGTTGATCTCAATGTGCTTCTTTTCATTTCTCAGGCCATGACCCACTTCAAGAAAGGCAGCAGATTATATATTATACCACAGTTGTTCAGTAGTAGGATCAAAAAGCCTACAGGCTGGAGTTGTCGGAACTGTTGTCCGAGCAGTGGAATCATTAATTCTGAACGAAAGCAGAACGCGGCTTATACACTGGAGACATGAATGTGACTTTTACATTCCTTGTGTCCTTGTTTCATATTCTGGGCGATATTACGTAATGAAATTAGGAACCCTGGTCACTTTTGCACCTCATATATGTGTTAAAGTACGCAAATATGTGTTTTTATTTATTGCTTTTTTTTAAACGGCTGCCATGTTTCGATTGCGCTTGCATCTCGTTCAACTGTCAAGAAGGCGCACTCTAGGGGTACACACCAAGGCGCCCTCATTGTTGTCAACATGTGGGATACAATATCACTGTGCATAAAAAAGTGGGATACAAAATCACCGTTGATTTAATAAAAACATTCATCGGGATGCGTTAGGCTGTAACCATTGTCAAGAACCATAGATCTGGGCGCGTTAGGCTGTAACCATTGTCAAAAACCATTGGATTGGACAAAACGAAAGTTAGAATGGTCGGATGTAGGTAAGGCCTTGGCCGCGCGCAGCTAGCGGGGCACGGTTGACACAAAACTATTGATCTAGGCGCGTTAGGCTGTAACCTTTGTTAGAAACTATTGGATTGGACAAAACGAAGGTTAGAATGGTCGGGTGTGGGTGCAGCCTTGACGTCCGTGTATCCTCTTGTTGCAGGTTACAGATAGGTTATGTTTCATTCACCTAACTTCCACTTCACGATGGCATTTCGCGCACGGTAGTGTGTGTGATGCTAAAATGTGTTGTTGCAATACATTCAGCAACTTCTTAGGTTGATCATAGAACCACCGATTGAAGTTACTGATTGTTATCAGGCAACTTCGACAATCCATAGTGAATAAATGATTGAATTCGGCGCACAATCAAATGAAATGAGTGCTGCGCACGAATGATGCGCACTAGAGAATGAACCGGGCGCTTCTTTGTTTTATATAGTACCGTGAAGGCGAGCTTGGCAGTACTGGTTTGATGATGATAATAGCGCTTAGAGACAGACCAGCGGGGCTAACTAAGCAACCCGAATACTCACAACCGCAACCGATGATGATTGATATGGACAATGGCGGCCACAGCTGTAATTTTTTCTATATAGGTCGTGATCCTATTTGGGATGGCTGGGTGGGTCACAGACGGCGGAGGAGGAAGCATGTATTAAAACATCATTCCCTGATTAATTTCTCATCGTTTGATAAAGTATTTTGGCTCATTCAAGTACTATAAGACAATGTTATCGCTCGATCTACGTTCATTCAGTGCTACTATGAGATCTTCCTATTTCGGCAAAGGTAACTTATTGATGAAACTTTAATCTCTTAATTTTACTCCAGTTTTGGGTATATAGGTAGGCTAAAAGGAAGCTATTATACCAGTCTTCAGGATGATGTATTGGGTGCTCCGAACTTAACCTATATGAATGGAACAGACTGGACGAAAGAGCATAAAGTGTGTGCTAATAAGGCATTTCATATGCCGAGTGCAGACTGTTTCTGCGAATTGCGTAAAGAAAGGTGTGATAGATACCACGTACTAACTTCCCCCGGGTGACTTGAATCACTACGGTACGGTATTAAATTTCTCTACTCATCTGTAATTGTATATGCACATTGTGCGCGTTTCTCTTATTATTATTATTATTATTATTATTTGACAGACTTAATAAGTTTACTTCCATTCTACGTACTGGTATAGCCCCGTTCCAATAAACCAGGGCTATGTAAAGGCAGAAGAGACAGACATGCAATTAACCCTCGACTACCCCCACTGTGCATAACAAAAAACAAGGTTGTTTATATTGGCTAGGGTCGTGCTACCTAACAATTGTCGGTCCAGGCAAAAACCATTGGTCTGGATAAAAATATTGGGCTAGGCAGAAACCATTGATTCGGATGAAAATTATTGATGCTTTATGATATTCCTGATTGAAATTGGAGATCGTTAACTGACAACTTGCACAAAACATGTCTAACTTAAGACTGAAACTTTGCGCTCTTTTGTTTTACGATACTGTACCGGATATGAAATAGTACAGAATGCGATGCGTAGGGTAGGCAATACTGTACTTGTTACTAAATCAGGCGCATAATGTGGCAGAATACACCCACGGTATGCCTTGCCTGTCATAAAAGGCGACTAATAGGGAGGCCTTTATAAGGTCTTTTTTTGTTTTTCCGGTCCCATTTTTTGGTTTGACCCTTAGGAAAAACATGCATGCCACTTGGGGAAGAGCCACCAACTTCGTCATCTGGCCAGAAAGCCTGAACAGTATGCCCCATCCTGTCAGGTGGGTGCACCATGTACCCTTGCGGTAGTATCCGCCTAACAACAAAGGTCCCTGCATGGTCGAATACTAGCGCTGAGTATATCACTGTGCATGCGAAGGATCCCGGGCAATACTTACTATCGCCAGGTAAGTATTGCCTCGGCTGGGTGACACCCACAGTGATGGCCCTCGTTTGGAATAGGCAGTATTTGGGGAGGAAGATTTAGGGATGACGCATAAGCGTTTTAAAAAAATCTTCAGAGGGTGGTCCACTTAAAAAGCCGTCTATTGAAGTTCGATCGGTTTATACACCTTGGGATGAAGCATTAATTAATCAGCGTTTTCCAGTGGAGAGGTCTCCTCGCTACCTGGTAGCTACCAGGACAGACAGGGGAGATTTTGAACAGGTAAAATCGATCATTTTTGCTGAAGAAATCCAGGGGAAATTTGGAGATCTTAACGGGATTTCCGAGCTCTGGAACAGGCAGCTTCTGCTGCATAACGTTACCGGAAGCAAACCGAAGCGTTGCTGCAAAGCTCGCAAATCAGTGAAAGGTTGAAACGCTCAATTAGATACGTGGATTAATATTCCAAATATTCCATTGCGAAAAGATGGGATATTGGCTTTCACGGCCGGTGAATTAAAACTCAGCAATTCTTCTAGGTTTGTGCCGTGTCTTGTGTGGGGTTTCGCCTAGGACACCAAGCTAGGCTCATCGGCGGGCTCTTGGTGTCCCCGCCCGGACCCCCACAGGAGTGACGAACTGCGCGCCACCTCCCTTTATATAAGGTGCAACTGCACCACTTGACTACGAGAACTAAAAGCTCAAGCAGCCTTAACCTCCCTATGAAGGCTTCCAAAAAGATGGGATATTGGCTTTCACGGCCACACAAGACACGGCACAAACCTAGAAGATTGCTGAGTTTTAATTCACCGGCCGTGAAAGCCAATATCCCATCTTTTTGGAAGCCTTCATAGGGAGGTTAAGGCTGCTTGAGCTTTTAGTTCTCGTAGTCAAGTGGTGCAGTTGCACCTTATATAAAGGGAGGTGGCGCACAGTTCGTCACTCCTGTGGGGGTCCGGGCGGGGACACCAAGAGCCCGCCGATGAGCCTAGCTTGGTGTCCTAGGCGAAACCCCACACAAGACACGGCACAAACCTAGAATAATTGCTGAGTTTTAATTCACCGGCCGTGAAAGCCAATATCCCATCTTTTTGGAAGCCTTCATAGGGAGGTTAAGGCTGCTTGAGCTTTTAGTTCTCGTAGTCAAGTGGTGCAGTTGCACCTTATATAAAGGGAGGTGGCGCGCAGTTCGTCACTCCTGTGGGGGTCCGGGCGGGGACACCAAGAGCCCGCCGATGAGCCTAGCTTGGTGTCCTAGGCGAAACCCCACACAAGACACGGCACAAACCTAGAAGAATTGCTGAGTTTTAATTCACCGGCCGTGAAAGCCAATATCCCATCTTTTTGGAAGCCTTCATAGGGAGGTTAAGGCTGCTTGAGCTTTTAGTTCTCGTAGTCAAGTGGTGCAGTTGCACCTTATATAAAGGGAGGTGGCGCGCAGTTCGTCACTCCTGTGGGGGTCCGGGCGGGGACACCAAGAGCCCGCCGATGAGCCTAGCTTGGTGTCCTAGGCGAAACCCCACACAAGACACGGCACAAACCTAGAAGAATTGCTGAGTTTTTTATTCCATTGCGACCTTGTTCTAATTAGTGATGCAGAACTACTGCAGGATCTGGGGAAGAGAGGCATCACTAAGATTAGGCCCAACACCCGAAAGATTGGAGAGGACAGCATCCATACTGGCGCTTTCATTCTCAATTTAATTTTGAGGGTGATGTTGTACCTAATCAGGTGAAATTCACATCATACCAGTGCAATGTTTGACTTTACATCCCTCCACCTATGCGCTGCTACAAATGCCAGAAATTCGGACATGTTTCTACCAGGTTCACTGCCATGGCTCTGTGTAGGGAGTGTGGCAAGGGGACACATGATGGTGAGAGGCGTACGCCTCCCCTGATACATCCCAACTGCCAAGGAAGTCACTCTCTACGATCGAAGCAGTGCCCTGAATTCACTAAAGAAACAAAGATTCAGGAAATAAGGACTCTTAATTGGCTTTCATATCATGACGCTCGTAATAGGTACCGAGATATGAATGCCCTCGAATTGCAGGTATCGTTTGTAACTGCAGCGATGCCTCCAATCACCCCTGCCATTTCTGTTCCGAGTAAAGTGCCCTCGATCTCATCCTTTTCAGCTGTCGTAAAGTCTCCCCTCACTGTGCCAGCGAGCCCTGATAGTCCGAAGAAGGTCACTGCAACTGGAAAGAAACCGCCGGTTATACCATTGAAACCGGTGCTATCGGACAGGAAGTCCTCTTCTTCTCCGAAACGGTCGGCAAAGCAGTCTTCCTCAGCTAAGGGGGAAAAGAAGATGGTTGGTTACTTAGTTTAGGGCTACGACAACGCGGTCATGTAGCCCGTGTACTTTGAGTGTGTGTGTAGAATCTGTCTGATAACGGGTGTTAATAGTGATGACTGTATTAGTGTGTGTATCTGTTTTTAATTCAAGTAAGGACTGCAGACGATAATATCAAGTAGTTCCTACTTTCGCTACCAAATGCTACCGTCCACGACACCTAGCTGTGAACTTGGCTACTACTAGATGCCATCGCAATCAACGCCTGGTGAAGAACGTTGGAACTTAAGAGCATTAATCAAACCTAACCTACAAATTTTGCTTCACACTAGTTTAGTTTGTGGAAGAATCTTTTAGGGAAAAGAAGACTTCACCGGCCAGGGCTGGACCTTCTTCCAGACCACCTGATATGATCAAGATAGGGGTGAAGAGAGAGACGGTGCGATACCGTTTCTCTCGCCTTAAGCTGATGGGGTGGCTACTGCATCTGCTGGCCCTTCAACTCCCACAACCATCAAGGGAGCGAAGCCGGCAGAAACCAAACCCGTTACTGTGGTGGATCTTCCCTATACTAAGAAAAAATCACCGGCGGGAAGAAAGAAACTGTTCAGCGTCGTATCTCTGCCTCTTCTGCGGACTAGGCTGCTCAGCCACCTGCTGGCCATCCCGCTCCTAATACCATTAATGGAGTGGTGCCAGCAGGAGCGCCCTTGTTTCGCAAGGAACTGGCGTCTGTGGGGAAGAGACCACGCACTTCCCCGAATAGACGTCAGCACCGGTCACGAAAGAAAAATATTCTGGACGTGTCAGAGACGGACACCCAGTCTTCGGACAGGGAGAAGGTCCCTCGACACCACTCTCGCTTTTCTCCGAGAGTGAGACAGGTTAATTCTGATGAGGACTGTGCGCCATATAAGAAAGCGTTCCCTCCTTCATCTTCAGATGCCGATGTACAAATCGAGGTGTGCTCTCCTCCCCCATCGTCTCCACCTAGAGATGGGGATGGGTGGCAAACGGTCAAGCGGAAGTCCACACTACGGCGCTATTACAATGGAACTGGATAGCTCGTGTAATGAATTAGGAGTGGCTGTAGGTCCCTGTATAATCCAGACACCTAGCGAGGTGCCTCCGTAGCAAGTCCCGCATCCGGAAATTCGGTTAGATCCACATCGAGGTCCTAGGATGAACACGGATACCTCCGTCTATTGGAGTCATTTCTGCAGCATAGTTCACCAATTTCCGGACACTGGCATTCTCTACACGGATGGTTCGAAGGTAACGAGAAAGTGGGTTGTGCTTACGTAATTGATGGTGCAAATACAAAGATCTCTTGCCTGAGGCCTGTAGTGTGTTTACTGCGGAGCTCGTTGCATGACATGCTACTCCATAAATTAGCTTCGACGAAGATTGATAGAAGAGTAATTTTATGGATCCAAGAATTTTTGACGGGTCGTTCCCAGAAAGTGAAAGTTGAAGGCGTATTCTCGGATGAAATTACCGTAACGTCGGGTATCCCTCAGGGCAGCGTAATCGGAACTTTGTTGTTTTTGGCGTTTATAAATGACTTACCAAATGGAATTCGCAGTGACTGTCGATTGTTTGCGGATGATTGTGTAATATATCGAAAGATACACGACTCACAAGACCATGCAGTGCTGCAAGAGGACCTGAACCTGGTCTATAAGTGGGCGATTGTAAATAAAATGAAAATAAACACAAGAAAATGTAGTCTCTTAAAAATAGGGAAAGTGCGAAGGCAGGATTTTCAATATAACATTGGCTCGGAAATACTTGTAGAAGAAGATTCTTGCAAATATTTGGGCGTTCACGTAAGGAATGATATGAAATGGAGTAGTCATGTAGGATGTGTAGTTTCAAAAGCTTACAAATCCCTGCACTTTGTAATGAGGGTATTAAAAGGAAGTAGTACCTCTGCTAAAGAATTAGGCTATTTGTCACTTGTAAGACCTATTCTGGAATATGCCTCGGCGGTTTGGGATCCATATCAAGTAGGGCTCATCAATGAGTTGGAAATGGTACAAAGAAAGGCCGCTAGATTTGTGCTCAGTGACTTTAATCCCAGGAGCAGTGTGAGCCGTATGTTAAAGAAACTTGGGTGGGAATCACTGGAGGCTAGGAGGATGAAATCTAGACTCTACGCTATGTACAACACGTATACAAATCAACCAGCATGGGGTGAGCTTAGCAAACGATTGGGAAAGCCCACTTACATGGGTAGGAGCGATCATCCTTTCAAAGTTAAGTGCCGACCACAGCGAACGAATTATGGTAAATATTCTTTTGTAAACCGTGCCATTGATAACTGGAACTCTCTACCTGCCGCAGTCTTAGAGCCTTTTCCCAAACATATAGGTGTGTTTAAGAAAAGACTGACTATTGGTGTAAATACTCCAGTTTAATTGGTGTATAATTGTTATTGAATTGTTATGTATAATTATGTATTGTTATGTACAATTATGTATTTGTTATGTATATCCAATTTGCCACCGGGGGACACACCCCCCATTGCAAATAAATGAATGAATGAATGAATGAATGAAGCTCTGCAGTTTGCACTACAGGATGCACGAATCCACTTTCTCTTGCATACCGTACCGACTCTTTGAGTTCGTTGCAGTGAATTGCTACATGTTTCCCACAACACCCCTTAGTGCAGCGAATCCACGACCTACTAGCCGGGTTGTGCCGCGTTGACACTCGAATCGCCTTTTTATGGCTTCCAAGCCATATGGGAATTGCGGGAAATGAGTTAGCGGACCAAGTTGCAAAAGAGTTGGTATCACTACCACCTCAACCAATGGAGATACCCGCTAGAGATATTCACTCTCAGTGACGCCGACTACTACCGGCATTTTGGGAGAGCCAGTGGCTAGCTGACCCAATGCCTGGTAAACTGAGAGCGATCAAGGGAACTACTCGCGTGTGGTGGAGCTCTTTCCAGTCACGGAGGGTGTCCTTCATTTTGTGTAGGCGAAGGATAGGTCATGCAAGATCCACCCACTCGTATCTAATGTGAAGGGAAGATCGCCCAGTTTGTACCTGTGGAGCTGTATTCACATTTTAACCGAGTGTGTGGATCTTGCTGACTTACGAACCAACCTTGGTTTGCAGATGACACACGAACCTAAATTAGCCGATGTCGTGGTGGCTGCTGATCTCATCAACCGCTTTATAAGTGAAAGTACGTGATTATTTACTCAGAGACATTGATCTTTTTATAAAAATTTAATTTTGTTTTTCTTATATTTTTGTTTATTGTTATAATTAATTACCTTATTAGATTTATTTAATTTTTTGTTTTATTATTTTAGGTCTTTTTTAATATTTCGGTTTCCACCTCAAAAATAAATATATACTGTACTCATAATTTATACAATTTAATCTGTGTTAATAGCGGCAGATGACCTCGTAGTTCTTCCCCTTTAAACAACAACAACAACAACAACAACAACTAACTTCAAGGAAGGTAGCAGATTATATACCACAGTTGTCCAGTAGTGGGACCGGATAGCCTACTGGTTGCTGTTTTAAGGGACGGAACAGCGAGGTCATCTGTCCCTAATACAGTAGAGATCAATAATCCAGACATCAAAAATCTCGATCGTCGATAATCCGGATATATGTAATATGTCACAACTGTCAAGGTGGATTACACAATACATAAAATTTGATTATGTCGCAGATAACATACAGACATTGATGTTTGTTTGATGTAGTGCCCTGAATTGTTGCTATGTAACTCTTCTGATTTAACTTTTTAATAATAACGTTTTATTGCAGCCTCTGGCCAAGGGAAACAAGAATACGAAAAACCTTATACCGGTACATATAAATATGTCTGCCTAATCAGTCGGAGATTAGTCGTTAGCAAATTCACTAATTGAGTGCCTTCTCTCGGAGAAAAGCTGTACATGGTAATGCCCACAGAATTGACCACATAGTTTACATGATTATTCACTGTTCACCTGGATCATTTCCGAGCACAATTTAACATGGAAACCATGGACCGCCATTTGTGTCGCGATATGGCGCAGCTGGTAATTTGTTCCCATTCACTGTCTGTCCATCATAGCTTCAGTAGTGTAGAATGATTCCCAAATATTCATTTTCTTGGCTTTTCTATCTTGCAGAAGCTTCCCGGAGGCACTCAATGAGGTATGTTTCCCTCATCAATTGATATACCAAACACGATCTCGTCGTCTTTGAGACTCCCAAGACTCTTTGGAGGTAGCGAGCTATGATTTTCTCTAAGTCCTCCAGTTGTTTATAGGAAAGTTACTCTCCTATGCCTTTGCCTTAAAGAGGAGAGTAATATTCCCTATGACATTCATTGCTCTCATCGCCGCAACCATCCTGGATCGTAAGTGTATTCTGAAGCAATGACCACTTGTTTGTCGTGTTCAGGTAGCCAGTTGTTTGCAAGGTTTAATGGCAAGTTACTAATGCTACTTTAAGTTGATCATTTAATCAAAAGGTTGCACTGCACGTCCCTAAAGCCATGCCAAGATGAAATCATTGGCTTCTACTAGGTTAGACGACTTAATGGCCAAAACCATTTAGCACTACTGGGTTCGACCACTGAAATGAAAATCCACAGCCTGTTTCCAGTCTCCGACCGGGTCAGGAATGGAATGAATGAAGCCCCCATCTAGCGGCGAGGATATGAACTGTGCCGGCTGCCGAGGCCTGACGCACTCCTCTGGGGCAATGATTAAATGAATGACAGATGAAATGAAATGATAGTGGAGAGTGTTGCTGGAATGAAATGTTGACAGGGAAAACCGGAGTACCCGGAGAAAAACCTGTCTGCCTCCGTTTTGTCCAGCACAGATCTCACATGGAGTGACCGGGATTTGAACCACGGACCCAGCGGTGAGAGGCCGGCGTGCTGCCGCCTAAGCCACGGAGGCTTTGGGTTCGACCACTGGCTGGATGTAAATTACAGCTTTTACTACAGGCAACGGGGTTTGGGGCATAATCCCCCTGTTTAGGTTTCTTAACACAAAGAATTTTACATGTAAACATTGCTTTTGAAAATCTTGCTTGCTTGAAAAATAAAATGCATTGGAGTATCTACATGGCCTATATAGCCTATACGTTAATTATAGGTTGGGATATGCACATTTATCAAATGTTGTTATTGTGAACTGTGCTGATATAGACTAACCTAACCCATGACTCTTCAGCCCAACTGTCTGCTAGCCAATTTGAAGCTTCTTAACTTTAAATGAACTGATCGAGTACGCAGTGCAAGTGATATTGTAATAGCAAGGTGTCACGTTATCACACCGAAGATAAATAAAAGTCAGCCTCGCATCACAGAGTGGTGCATAGTGGGTCGGTCTTCCACGAGGATGTTGTTTGAGTCTTCAGTATTTTGACTGGTTTGATGCAGCTCTCCACGCCTCCCTGTCCTGAGCTAATCGTTTCATCTCTACATAGCTACCACACCCTACATCCGAGGCAATCTGTTTAACATATTCTAACCTTGGTCTACCCCTACAGTTCTTGTCCTCGACCCTTCCTTCCATAACTAAGCTTGCTATTCCTGGGTGTCTTAGTATGTGTCCTACTAACCTATCTCTTCTCTTCATTAGCAGTCGCCAGAAACATCTCTCCTCTCCCACTCGTCTTAATACCTCTTCGTTTGTAACCCTATCTACCAATCTGATCTTCATCATTCTCCTGTAACACCACATTTCAAAAGCTTCTATTCTCCTCTTTTCTGCTGCACCAATAGTCCAAGTTTCACTTCCATAGAGCGCCACGCTCCAGACAAAGGCTCTTAAAAATGACTTCCTAATACCTAAATCTATATTCGATGTCAACAGATGCCTTTTTTTTTTGTAGAAATGCTTTCCTTGCCTGAGCCAACCTACATTTTATATCCTCTTTGCTTCGTCCATCACTGGTTATTTTGCTTCCTAAGTAACAGAAGTCTCCTACTTCCTTCAGCTTTTCACTTGCCAATTTGATGTCCATAGAGGTTTCTGATTTATTTCGGCTGCATTCCAGTATTTTTGTTTTACACTTATTAATTTTCATCATTTATTCTTTCCGTAAAACGGAGTCCATACCATTCAAAAACTCATTCAAATCCTCAGGCGTGTCAGCCAAGATGACGATGTCATCAGCAAATCTTAGAGTTGAAATTATTTCTTCTTGAATCTTCACTCCCACTTCAAATTTTTCTCCAATTTCCTTCATTGCCTGTTCAATGTAAAGATTGAAAAGTATGGGTGATAAGTTGCAGCCTTGCCTTACACCTTTCTGAATACCAGCTTCTCTCTCATGTCCTTCAGCTCGAATGACTGATGTCTGGTTTCTGTATAGATTGTATATCACCCTCCTATCCCTGTACTTTATTCCAATAGATTTCAAAATGTCAAACAATTTAGTCCAATCAACGTTATCAAAAGCCTTTTCTAAGTCTACGAATGCCATGAACGTTCTCTTATCTTTCCTTATTCTACCTTCCATAATCAGCCTAAGACTTAGTACAGCTTCCCTTGTTCCTACATTTCTCCTGAAACCAAACTGGTCTTCACCCAACTCCGTTTCTATCTGGCTTCCAATCCTCTTATAAATTATTCTAGACAGGATCTTTGAAGCATGAGTAATCAAGCTGATTGTACGGTAATCTTCACATCTATCAGCTCCCACTTTCTTTGGTAGAGGGATGATTACATTCTTCTTGAAATCAGAGGCTACCTCACTTGTCTCATAAATCCCACACACCAAGTGAAATAACCTGATCAGACCTTCATCTCATATGCAGCGTAGCCACTCAATCGGTATATCATCTATGCCTGGTGCTTTGTTCCTGCGTAAGTCCTCTAATGCTCTGTCAAATTCTGATCTCAATATTAAATCTCCTTTTGCATCCTCATCAATTTCCTCCTCCCTTTCCATTACATGATTCTCAATCTCCTTTCCCTTACACAAGCAATCTATGTACCCTTTCCATCTCTCAACCTTTTCCTCCCTAGGCTTTCCATTTGTTTCGAAACCTGATTTTGGATTGCAAAACATATCCTGGTGCTGACATAAACTCTGACCACAATCTGGTTGTTATGAAATGCAGATTAAAGTTGAAGAAACTGAAGAAAAGTCAAAAGCCAAAAAGGTGGGCAATAGACAGACTGAAAGTGAAGGATGTAAACGAAAGATTCAAGAAGAGTATAAAGGAAGGACTAATGAAAAACCCTAAACCAACTTCAATTGCAGACGAATGGGCACTTTTCAAGAATGAAATAACAAAATCCGCTGAAGAAAACATTGGTAGGAAAGAAAGAATAGGTAAAAAACCGTAGTTCACTCAGGATATACTAGAATTGATGGATGAAAGGCGGAAACACAAGAATTTAAGAGATGAAAAGGGGAAAGCAGAATACAGACGTCTGAGAAATGAGGTTAACAAGAAGTGCAAGGAAGCGAAAGAAGAATGGTTGAAAGAGAAATGTGCAGGTATAGAAAATTGTCTGAAATTAGGAAAAGTAGACACAGCTTCCAATCTCCCATTACAAGAACATTTTCATCACCTTTGATATACCTCAGAATTTCATCTATTTCTTCGTAGACCTTTTCAACATCCTCATCATCAGCTTGACTGGTAGGCATATAGACTTGTACCACAGTGGTGCACGTAGGTTTTGTATTGATTTTTGCTACAATATCCGTTCACTATATTGCTCATAATATTCCACCCGCTGTCCAAGTTTCCTACTCAATATGAGACCAACCCCTGTTTGGCCATTGTTTGATTTAGTGCTAATGACCCTATAGTCTCCTGACCAAAAGTCCTGTTCTTCCTGCCAGCGCATTTCACTAATCCCAACCAAATCCAACCTCAACCTATCCATTTCCCTTTCTAAGTTATCTAACCTTCCACTTCCTAGCAGACTTCTAACATTCCACGCTCCGATCCGTAGAATGTTAGATTTTCTCTTTGTCACTTCTGTGATGTTAACCCCCTCTCGAGTAGTCCCCACCCAGAGATCCGAACGGGGGACTAGTTTACCTCCGGATTGAAATTTTACAAGGGAGGAGGCCATCATCACATTTAATTATGCATAGAGAGATGCATATCCTCGGGAATAGCATTTCGGCTGTAGTTTCCCGTTGCTTTCAGCCGTGCAGCAGAATGCAGTGTTGCCATTAGTTGGCTTATATTATCAATATCTTAACCGTCTATTAGACTAGTGAAGAATTGATTTATTCTGAAAGGCTGCTACCCCCTTTCAGAATAAGTAAAGAGCAATTCTACTAACTAAAATACTAACCTTCTACTAACAATTAAATACCAAAATTCTACTAACGAAAAAAAACAACTTAAGTTCCACCAACAACAAATACTACCATTAAAACAGTCGGTCACCAGGCACACTCACATGCACCCTCACACATCACAGTCTAATGAAACAATGAACTATAACTAATAAACAATGCAACTGCCACCAGACACACTCACACACCACAGTCTAATAGAACAATGACATATATCTAATAAACAAACTAACTACATACTTAAAACTAAAACTAACTACATACTTACTGTACTGTAATTTGAATTGACAATATTTACAAAATGCAATTTAGATAGAAAATACTTACAAAATGTAATTTAGATTCAAGCCCTGTTACCAGGTCATCGAAGAACAAATAATAACCGATAACCGGTGTTAATTGTAATGACTGTACTAGTGTGTGTATCTGCTTTTTTAATTCAAGCTCATTTAACTAATTATTATTAATTAACAATATTGTAGCTATCAGTCGGTCAACACAAGAATAGTTCCAATTACTGGAATGTGAAAAACAACCTGAAATAAATTACATGTGATTAAGATGTATATGCAGGGCATTTTTTCAGGGGGAATTTGGGGGTACGCGTACCCCTTAAATATTTGAAAACTGTTTAAGAAAAATATATTGGTACATTTGTATCTAGTCCGGTAAATAAAACTTCCGAGTTCATCGAACATCTGGCGTCAACGCGCTGTTTACATCTGGAGGAGATTTCGAGTAATCCTCGATTTAAATCGATCTATCGAATCAGATTGTTTTGGTCGACAATTCAGCACCCAGCACCATAGCCTAATCGAAACAATAGGCCATATTATTTTCTGTTTGACAAAAACGTTGTGTAATTGCTGCCTAATTCGAAGAAATTTACTTGTTTAGGCAAAAATAAGTAATTCCTCCCCTTAAAACAACAATAACTAACTAACTAACTAACTATCCAAAAATAAGTAACAAACTCTAACAACCGTGAAAAGGAAGTTCTGTTCTTATAAGCACGTAGGCTAGTGGAGGTGAGGTAGGGTGTTAGTTTGTGTGTGTGGTTAGTTTTGAAGGATGAAGAAAATAGCGAACTATTTTACAGGCATTGCAAAAGTCGAAAGCTAATGAAATAATGGGTTAAAATTAACACCATGCAACCTTTCATTTAACATGTCAGCCCATAAAGTAATAACCGGACTCTGCAAATTGCCGAAAATTGAAATATTATAATGTTTTATCGACTACAACTGAGAGTACCCCGTAAATTTGTATAGAAATAAAGCACTTTATATATGTTTTGTTATGGACTATTGAAGAAGAAAAAAATTATATTTCTCCATTTTTAAATTTCACCTTGACAGTAGGAATTTTATTTACTTACTATATCACAACTTACTGTACCCACAATAGGAACTGCAGAAACAGAACAAACATAAACCAAGTGCCATCACAACAAGTTCTGATAAACCTACCAGGATATGGAGAGCCTACAGCCAGGCATAATTCTTAAGTTCGGGTGTGGACTCATGCGCTAACGTCACATGATACAGTGTAGTCCGTGGCGGAGTTTTCAGGTGATCGGGCCAAGGCAGGTTCAAATGTACAACTCAGTGAATGGTACAGGAATGTGGCTGGGCGGGCAGGAAGTCAAGAGTCACGGGGGAGGATTTCTGAAAACATTACGTTTCATTGCAATGGAAACTTATTAAATAAATGAATGATGGTAAATGGAATGCTTCGTAGAATGAACATTCCTAAGCTGTGAACATCAGAACGAGACTAAGAGTCACCTTGTCTTGTTGATTCCTTTAGGGGCTTTGCGACATCGTGGTCATGCAGTCCCACGTACTTGAGTATGTGTATAATTTGTCTGAGGCGGCTTCAGTGGCTTAGTTGGTAGCATGCCGGTTTCTATGGCCAAGATCGCGGGTTCAAACCCGACCAAAGTCGTCGGATTTTTTAAGAGTGTTAAAATCCTTCAGTATGCCTTCCTTCGAAGGGGAGATAAAACCGGCAGTCTTATGTCATAGATTTATGGCATGAAAAAGAACCTTCCACTAACTACACTAGTGGAAGCGAGGATAGCAAAACGTATTTACTGTACAGGTGTCTGTGACCTCCCAATGAAGCTTCAGTCGGAGGATTTTATTGCATGGCTTCTTAAGATTTTTTTTTTTCTGAAGAGATGGTTAACATCAAACATTTTGAAAATACTTGTATTTATTTTTTGTTTATTTGTGATATAGTCTAGTCCGATATTTTGTGTCATGTTGCCACATCAAAGTTAACTTTATACCCATGTTGATTCTCATCCCGTACCTATTTACTTTCCTGCTGTTCCAGATACTGTACTAATTATCTGTATTATCTCTTTCACAGGGGAACAAGAGTAGCAGACATCCATGAATTGTATCGATGGTCTATCAACTCTTTCGTGTCTCTCTACGATATGAAAACTCTACCACATGTCACCCTGAAATGAAATCTCAGTTTTATTCCTTTTTGTTTTGTATCATATTTTTGTATGCTTCTGTAATAAAAGATTTTAATTATAATGAATTATAACCTTTCATTCTTGCCTTACCCCTCCATTTATTCTTGGCTGGCTGCATGCTGTGCACAAGGTTGTGGTATCGAATCGCTAAGCAATCAGTTAACATTTGAGGCTGCTTAAGGGCGAGAGAGAGAGAAGCCTGTTGACTGACTAGCATGTTCTAGACAAAACTGTACTGTTAACTTTATGTCCATACTTTATTTTTACCAATACCACTATAGGTTGACTTTAACATGGTTCTTTTCTTCTGCATTTGAATTAGTCATAAAGAGTTGTATGAAATGTGATTGTAGACCTACGTTACTAGAAAATTGAGTGCCTGATTTGGCTTATAGTCTCTGTGAGCTATGATAGATACAAAGAGGCTGGTTTATATTCAATATGTGTGCAATTTAAGATGTAGGGAGCATAGACCTAAAATTTGAGAAATGAGTGTTGCACTGCTGTTTGTCAGTGCTTGTACGCTAGCATGAAATGGGGACACAGCCACAACAATATAACCTCATGCAGCACCAGGTGTCAACATCATGTAGATTCAATCTTACAACTGGCAATAACGTTTCCAATGGATTTGCTTATAAATGCATTTGGGATTAGTCAATGTTGATAGTAAGCCAATAGTATGTTAATTACTGGCACAGAGTATGAAATAACCATTTCACACTGTAGGTGATAGATAGATAGATCGATAGATTTTTATTAATTCCATTTGATCAAATACATGTACACAATACATTTTTGATATAGGACACGTCAGAATTTACATCTATAAAATAAAAGTACTAATAGGTATATAATACTAATATCGTACTATAACTATGTATAACTTATTATAATAACAGATCTTAAGAGATACAATCTTATTGGACAACTAATTACAACTTACTCTATTATCATAATATGAAAACTTAATTCTATACACATAACAACTTACAGCTAGGTATTACAATTAAAATAGAAAAGAAAAATATAGTTATAGATTTCATCGCTCCTATACACTAAGATATTCAACTACAGAGTAAAAACAATGGCACTGCAGATACTGTAAGCTTTCAACATTCTATCAAAGGTTTTTATTTTTGGGGCATGTTTTATATACTGAGGTAGTTTATTGTATTGTTACGGCTGTGAGTTTGTGTCATCACTCGCCGCATGAGTCACTACTGCCCCAGGGCTGGGCTGTGCCCTGCCTCCTGTATTGCGTGCGCCTTATGCAACAGGGCTACTAGGACAAAGGGATAGTCCAGAATATTCGTGACTGGACCAGCGATGGAAACCTCGGGAAGCCGTGTACCCTGGATGGATCTAGAAGCATTTATTGAGTCACCGGCCTGCTATATAAGTGCGACCTGTCAAGCAGTTGTTGTTGTTGTGTTTTACGAGCTAGTGCGAGCGATTATCCTGAGCGACAGAAGTGTGGTGACTTGCGAAATCCCTAGTGAAGCTGATTCTCTTGACACCGAGGAAGTGATTGTGGTGCTTGTGAAACAGTGTATAGTACAGTGACAGACCTAGTGCAGCTATTTCCAGCTAGCGTACGGGACCGGACTCATTAGCGAAGAGGATTAACTGTGGTCTGTTGACAAGTGAAAGGGAAAGTATTCTCGACGTGAGGAAACTGGAGTAAGGTAATAATTGCTGTTGAGTAGTGTATTTTTCTGGCTGCAATAAAATTATTTCTTTAAGCAGTAATTGGTGTTGTGCTTTATACCCACCGTAATCCAGTTAACAAAGGTGCCACTAGGGGGTGGCACGTAACAACTGGTGTCAGAAGCCGGATTACGAACTCAAGCACAACACCTGACGGTCCTGGTTTCAAAACCCGAGCAGGTCATTTTCTCTAATTTTCCTGTGAGTGCATGCCCTTTACAAGACAAACAACTAAAATGGAGGAGAAATTGGCAGCATTGCTAGAAAAGTTAAATGGCATGGAAACCAAGATGGAGGACGGCCAGAAGAATTTAACCAAGGAGCTAACTGCCAAATTAGACGACGGCCAGAAGAAGATGGAAGACGGTCAAAATAAGTTAGCGGAGGACCTGAAGAAGATGGAGGACGGCCAGAAGAAGATGGAGGACGGCCAGAAGAAGATGGAGGACGGCCAGAAGAAGTTAGCCGAGGACCTAACTGCCAAACTAGAAGACGGCCAGAAGAAGATGGAAGACGGTCAAAGTAAGCTAGCGGAGGACCTGAAGAGGATAGAGGACGGCCAGAAGAAGATGGAAGACGGTCAGAATAAGTTGACACAGGACCTGAAGAAATTAGAACTGGGTCTGCGTGAGGAAGTCACGGCAGTGGAAAAGAAGTTCGACGCCTTACAAGTGGAAGTTGCCGAGCTGCGCCAACGCCCGCTGATGGGGGTGGAGGAGAAATTCAACGTCTTACAAAAGGAAGTTGCCGAGCTGTGCCAACGCCCACTGACGGGGGTGGAGGAGAAATTCAACGCCTTGCAAGTGGAAGTTGCCGAGCTGTGCCAACGACCTCTGATGGGGGTGGAGGAGAAATTCAACGCCTTACAAGTGGAAGTTGCCGAGCTGTGCCAACGCCCGCTGATGGGGGTGGAGGAGAAATTCAATGCCTTACAAAAGGAAGTTGCCGAGCTGCGCCAACGCCCACTGACGGGGGTGGAGGAGAAATTCAACACTCTACGAGAGGAAGTTGCCGAGCAGCGCCAACGCCCGCCCACCGTTACACCGGGAATATCAGGAACGGGACATAGCAGAGTGACGCCCCCAACCTTCGACGGAAAGGTCCGTGGAGCACCTATTTACGTCAGTTCGAGGCGGCCTGTTCCATAAATAACTGGAACAACACAGAAAAGGCTACAGCTCTCATTGTAGCGCTGAGAGGTGACGCCCTTAACGTCCTTCAGGCCAACCCGACTGGATCCCAGGAGTACGCTTCCCTGATCGCCCATATGGAGTCCCGATATGGAGATAGCCATCTTCAGCAGGCCTATCAGATGCAGCTCCGGACCCGGGGACAGAAGAACGCGGAAACCCTGCAGGAGTTCGAGATGGACATCGCACGCCTCGTAAGCCTCGCCTACCCAACAGCGCCGGCCGACTTTCTGGAGCAGATAGCGACGCAGACTTTCACCGACGGGCTACGGGACTCGGACACTCAACAGGCGCTGCGTCTCGCGCGCAATAAGACCCTGGCAGATACGCTGAGCCACGCACTTGAGTTCGAGACGGCAAAACAGGCATCCAGATTGCACGCGCGGGTGCGTCAAGTGGACGTCGACGAACCAGCAAAAACCAACAAGACCAAGCCCCTGGCCGATGAACTGATGGAGGCGCTAGGCCGGTTCTTCAAGAGTCGCAGTACCACCAACAAAAACGTAGCCGAAGAACATCCGGAGAGGCGGCCCGGAAGAGGACTACCAACCTGCTGGACCAGCCGTAAGAGAGGCCACCTGAGCAAGGACTGCGGTGATCGCCGCCGCCAAGGGTTTCCGTCGGCGCAGTCAGTCGTAGGGAAACCGCACGGCCCAGGAAAGCCAGTATCAGCCAGCCTTGGGGGGCAAAGGTTGGCTTGTGACAGTCGTCAAGCCCCGGCAGTCCAAATTCGTGTGACGCAGTTACGGAGGGATAATAGCAGCCTGATGGTCGACGGAGTCGTCAACGGAGAGAGCTGGCCCATGCTAATCGACACGGGAGCATCGAGGACCATCGTCAGTCCCACCGTGATCCCGAAGTGGAGAGTGCAACCCACACAAAGGAACCTCCAGCTAATAACCGCGACCGGAGAGACCGCACCGGTACATGGCGAAGCATCACTGGAGTTCGTCATTGATCGACGGGCGATAAAGCATCCAGTGCTTGTGGCTGACGTATCAAATGAAGTGATCATCGGACTGGACTTCCTGGACCAGAACAACATCATCTTGGATCTGAGTACCAACACTCTGCATTTCGGAGGTGAGGAACTTGCTTTGCAACCTGCGCACGAGTCCATCACCGCACGACGAGTAAGGCTGAGAGAGGACGTCATCGTTCCTGCCAGGACGGAGGTCAGCGCCGCCGTAATTATCGACGGAACTGCTGAGGGAGTGGCGGCTGTCATCGAGCCAAAATATGAGGACATCCAGACAAAAGGATTGCTAGTTGCCAAGACCCTGATCAACACGACGCCTCGGCCGTACGTCCGCCTGTCCAACCTGAACGACTACGATATTACGGTTCACTGGAACACCAACCTAGGAGACTGCGAGCCCGTTACCTGGATTGCCCGCATCACAGAAACGACGGACGGACACCTGCAGACGGACAACCGAAGAAGACGCGCCCTGCCAGAAGAACTACAGAAGCTGTACCAAGGATCCCAGGACCATTTAGACGAAGAGCAATCACGCCAACTTCAGGACCTGCTACGCGAATTCCAGGATGTCTTCTCCGTGGGGAGCAAAGAATTCGGCAGGACAAGCTTGGTCCAGCACAGAATCGACGTTGGGGACAGCGCACCGATTAGGGCCCCATTCCGACGTGTCCCGCTCGCCAAGCAAGCCGAAGTCGACCGGATGGTAGAAGAGATGAAGGAGCAAGGGGTGATCGAGCCATCACATAGTCCTTGGAGTTCTCCGGTCGTGCTTGTGAAGAAGAAGGACGGTTCCACCAGGTTCTGCGTGGACTACAGGCGGGTGAACGACGTCACGAAGAAGGACAGCTACCCTCTACCCCGGATCGACGACACGCTGGACACCATATCAGGGTCAAGATGGTTCTCCACCTTGGATTTGAAGAGTGGCTACTGGCAGGTGGAGGTCCACCCTAAGGACCGCGAGAAAACGGCGTTCTCTGTGGGCAGCGGGCTCTGGCAGTTCACCGTCATGCCATTCGGTCTGTGCAACGCCCCTGCGACCTTCGAAAGGCTAATGGAGTCCATTCAGAGGGGACTACACTGGAAGACCTGCCTGGTATACCTAGACGACGTCATCGTTCTGGGGAGGAGCTTCGAGGAGCACTACAGCAACCTGAAGGAGATCTTGTTGAAGCTACGGGCTGCCCAGCTGAAGTTGAGCCCCAAGAAGTGTCAGCTCTTCCAGAAGCGGGTCCAGTACCTTGGGCATATCGTCTCCGAGGAAGGGGTGCGCACCGACCCAGAGAAGACCGCAGCTGTGAGGGAGTGGCCAGTTCCGAAGGACAAGTCCCAACTACGAAGCTTCCTGGGACTCTGCACTTATTACCGTCGCTTCGTGAGAGGATTCGCCGACATCGCCAAACCTTTACATCGACTGACTGAGAAGGACCAACTCTTCACGTGGACAGCAGAATGCCACAGTGCCTTCGAACAACTCAAGCAGGCTCTGTGCACCGCACCTATTCTGGCCTACCCCAGACCTGGAACAAGGTTCATCGTCGATACCGATGCCAGCGACTTTCGAATAGGGGGAATCCTGTCGCAAGTAGTGGACGGCGAGGAGAGAGTAGTGGCCTACTTCAGCAAGGCCTTGTCAAAGCCAGAAAGGAACTACTGCGTCACCAGGAAGGAGCTGCTCGCCATCGTGAAGACCATTGAACACTTCCACAAGTACCTGTACGGGCAAGAATTTCTCATCAGAACCGACCATGCATCCCTGCGGTGGCTCCTGAACTTCAAGCAGCCCGAGGGTCAACTCGCGCGGTGGTTAGAGAGGCTTCAACAGTACAACTTTGAGATTCAGCACAGGAAAGGCCAGCTGCATTCTAACGCCGACGCCCTATCACGAAGACCGTGCCCCGAAGACTGCACCTTCTGTGCCCGAAGGGAGGAGAACACCAGGATACAGTGCCGAAGGACTACCGTGGAACTTCAAGGGAGCTGGAGCCGCGAATCTTTCACGCGGGCACAAGCAGAAGATGATGACCTGGGACTGATAGCCGAATGGAAGGGGGCCTGTGTCCCCAGACCCGGGTGGAACATTGTGAGTGACTGCAGCCCAAAGTTTTAGCCCTACTGGGCGCAGTGGGACTCGCTGAATGTAAGGGATGGCCTCATCTGCCGCGCCTGGGAGAGCACCGACGGGAAGACATATCGGGAACAAGTCGTCGTTCCAAAGGCTATGACGGAGGAAGTCCTGAAGGAAGTTCATGGAGGATCATCTGGTGGACACCTAGGGATAAAGAAGACCCTGGAGAAGCTGAGAGAGCGGTTCTACTGGATCGGATGCCGAACAGACGTGGAGAACCACTGCGCGAGGTGCCACGATTGCGCAGCCAGCAAGGGCCCAGGACGAAGACGACGGGGTCCACTGAAGACCTACAACGTGGGCGGCCCCATGGAGAGAGTGGCCATCGATGTTGCTGGGCCATTCCCGTTAAGCGAGGCAGGGAACCGCTACATATTAGTCGTCAGCGACTACTTTACCAAATGGCCGGAGGCGTATGCGCTCCCTAACCAAGAAGCCGCGACGATCGCAGAGACCCTGGTGAAGGAATTCGTCAGCCGGTACGGAGTACCCCTGGAGCTGCACTCCGACCAAGGGAGAAACTTCGAGTCGCAGGTGTTCCAGAACCTATGCCAGCTGCTGGGAATCCGGAAGACAAGGACAACGCCGCTACACCCTCAGTCCGACGGGATGGTAGAGAGATTCAATCGCACCATCGAGAACCATCTCCGAATAGTTGTCAGCGAGCACCAGAGGGATTGGGACAAGCATCTTCCACTATTTCTCCTGGCCTACCGCGCCGCCGTGCATGAAGCCACCGGGTGCACACCAGCCCGGGCCATGTTTGAGAGGGAGCTCCGTCTACCTGTCGATCTTGCCTTCGGCCGACCTGGGAATGATCCGATCCCGGTAAGCCAGTATTGTCAAGAACTGGTCGACCAACTGGAGGACGTGCACGCGTTCGCGAGGAGGAAACTGCGGATCGAGACCGACCGAATGGAGACCCGATACGACCAGCAGACGGATGCCGGAGGATTCCACGAGGACGACCTGGTCTGGCTCTTCAACCCATTACGGAAGAAAGGCCTGTCACCCAAACTGCAGAAGTCCTGGGAGAGCCCGTACCGAGTCGTGAAACGGATCAACGATGTCGTCTACAGGATCCAGCGAAGCCCAAGGGCGAAGATGAAGATCGTGCATCGAGATCGCCTGGCAGCCTACAGAGGGACACAGACGGACCAATGATTGATCGGGACGATCAGCCTCTTTAGGAAGGGGGTGGTGTTACGGCTGTGAGTTTGTGTCATCACTCGCCGCATGAGTCACTACTGCCCCAGGGCTGGGCTGTGCCCTGCCTCCTGTATTGCGTGCGCCTTATGCAACAGGGCTACTAGGACAAAGGGATAGTCCAGAATATTCGTGACTGGACCAGCGATGGAAACCTCGAGAAGCCGTGGACCCTGGATGGATCTAGAAGCATTTATTGAGTCTCCGGCCTGCTATATAAGTGCGACCTGTCAAGCAGTTGTTGTTGTGTTTTACGAGCTAGTGCGAGCGATTATCCTAAGCGACAGAAGTGTGGTGACTTGCGAAATCCCTAGTGAAGCTGATTCTCTTGACACCGAGGAAGTGATTGTGGTGCTTGTGAAACAGTGTATAGTACAGTGACAGACCTAGTGCAGCTATTTCCAGCTAGCGTACGGGACCGGACTCATTAGCGAAGAGGATTAACTGTGGTCTGTTGACAAGTCAAAGGGAAAGTATTCTCGACGTGAGGAAACTGGAGTAAGGTAATAATTGCTGTTGAGTAGTGTATTTTTCTGGCTGCAATAAAATTAATTATTTCTTTAAGCAGTAATTGGTATTGTGCTTTATACCCACCGTAATCCAGTTAACAAAGGTGCCACTAGGGGGTGGCACGTAACAGTATAATTTAACTCCTGTGTGAAAAGTTCCTTTTTGATATATGCTTGTGTGTGTGAAATATGAATGTTTTGATTTTGTCTTGTGCTATGCCTATAAACATCATTGTTTGTTTTCAGAAAAACATCCTTATTCATTAAATTCTTTTTAAAAAACATAATACTTTAAAAGATATATATGCAGGGCAGTGGGAGAATGTTTAAATCTTTAAACACAGGTCTACATGATTCTCTAGTGTTTACATTTGCCATAATTCTAAACGCCCTCTTTTATATCCCAAACATGCTTAGTACATCTGGCGACATATCCCATAATATCACCCCATAACTGAAGTATGAAAGGAAATAAGCAAAATAAGTATTTCTTAATGTGTGCATGCTAGTGCAGGTTCCCAAATACGTAACGCAAAGGACATCGAATACAGTTTAGTATTCAGATATTGTATATGTTTATTCCATTTCAAGTCATGTTGTATCCATATTCCTAAAAACTTTGTTTCTGATTTATCTTCTATTCAATGATCATTTAATGTTATATTGGGCTTCTCAGGATTCCTATTCTGTACAGTGTGGAAATTTAGACATACTGTTTTTTATAGTTTATTATGAGGCGATTATTTTGTGACCATTTGGTTAACTCTCCTGTAACGGAGTCAGCAGACTGCAGTATGACCTGTTTAGTTTCACCTTTTATTACGAGTGTTGTATCGTCCGCAAACAAAATTTCCTTATGTGAATGAACGTTCTGTGTTATATCATTGATATAATAGAAGAAAGAGTAGTGGGCCCAAAACCGATCCCTGGAGTACTCCAAATTTAATAATTCCCCCATTGGACAATGTTTCATTAAGTAATTTGGTTCCATCATCCTTGTGTCTCAACCTTACTATTTGTTTACGCCTTGTTAAGTAACACTCTATCCATTTATTAGCTAGACCTCTAATACCATCTATATATTTAAAACAGTAAGGTGATTTTTGTTACCACGAGATTGAGAGAACGACAGAACCGGTTTACTTCGTAGAGCACTCTAACGAAAGCTCTTGACCTCCAGATTTGCAGAGTGTCTCTAAAATAAACAAATATATTACGGTATATTTTTCAATTAATATAGAAAATAGCAGAATTCTATCCCATCACGCATGCGCACAATCCGCCTGGGGTCATGACAAAATGGCGGTGAGAAGTCCATTAAAATGTAAGTTATTTAATAAGCTTCCATGTAATTGAAAACATACATTAACCAAGTTCTGACAATAAAATATAATAACAGTATGAACGTATACGAATGTGCAACATTGATTTATTTGGATAATGAAATGGATTATTTCCTTCAAAGAGCGGCTTTTGAAGATAATGAATGGCTGCGTCTGCTGTCTAACAAGAGTGCGTGCTTAGCTATGCGGTTAAGGCGACTGACTGTGGTTCCAAGTTAACCGGTTCGATCCCAACCCTCGCCAATATATTTTTTTACCACTGAAATATTGTTTAATCAAGGAGTATTAGTAAGGTTTTATGTCTGTTAAAGATACATATTTCGACATTCCCTTTCAAAACGTTTTATTTCCGTTTTACCATTGCATTACAGCATGTGATCAAAAGACAAACTGTTGTCCTCAGTACGCCGTTTAAATATCTGCAATCAGTTCCTATAACTGACAACAGATGGCAGTACATCGCCCATATAGTTCCAGTAACTGACAGCAGATGGCAGCACCATTGCATCGATATATTTAAAACACAAGACATGGCACGTTTTCACGTGATGGAGAATTATAAAGGAGGGGAATATTTAAGAAGGGAAATTTTGAGGAACATTAACCGACAGTTGAATGTGTAGGCTAAGTTGTTTATGTACCTTAATATTGCAATTTCTTCCCAAAGCTTCGGTGGTCAAGTTATTAGCGTCCTAGACTGTATGTATGTCTACCCCTTATTATTCCCGTTTTCCAACGGGGTCGGGGATGAGATGCGATGGAAGTCTTTGTAGGGATGGGTTTCACGGCCGGATGCCCTTCCTGACGCCAACCTCATGAGAGGAGTTAATGAGAGATGAAATGAATGGTGGTGAATGAAACTGGGCAAGGATGTGGAAGGAAGCGGCCGTGGCCTGTCAGAAGGTACCGTGCCGGCATTTGCCTGGTGTTGAAAATGGGAAACCACGGAAAACCATTTCAAGGACGGCCGACGGTGGGGCTCGAACCCACGCGTCTACCGAGTCAGCAGAGAGCGTGGTCCCATGACCTAATGCTGAGCTTTAGCCAGCGTAGCCACCAGTGGCGTAGCGTGAACTTTTGAGCTGGGGACGCCAAAGTTTTAAACGACAGTTAAACTAAGGAACAAATCAAAAAGCTAATATGAAAGATACTGTCACATAAATATATACACCATTGCCATATATATTTAAAACACTAAGATGATTTTTTTTACAGCGAGATTGAGATAACGGCTAACAATTTGGCTTCGTAAAGCATTCTTACAAAAGCCGTTGGCTTACAGATTTGCAGTGTGTCTTTAAAAGGAAAATATATGTTACGGTATATTTTTAAATGATTAAAGAAAAATGTATTATATGTAGCAATTGCGCGTGCGCACAATGCCGTTTCTTCACGAGAGAAATGGGGGATAAAAGATCCACCGTATCGTAGTGTGATCTTTGTTTATGAGAATTAAAAAGGGAAATATCGCATTTGTTGTGTCCCAATATATACTGGAATAAAAATAATCATGAAATAAGGGAAATATTGAAGAACTTTAAATGGCTGTTGAGTGCGTTTGTTGTTTACGTCACTTAATATTGCACTCGAATTTCGTTGTCTGGGTGGCTCAGCGGCTAACATTGTGGACAACGAAGTTAATTATGCATCGTCAAAGGAGATTGATTCCCACCTCAGACATGTAATTTTATTTCCCAATTATTATTTCTTGCAATTGGTATTACATTGTCTAATCATATGTTACTTTTATTAGTCCCGTAAGTTAAGGAATTCTCCATGATTTACGTTGCCATATACTTTTAAATTATTAAATAAAAGTGGCCACAATCGCTTCCGCCATGAGAGAAAATTGGCGAACATAATTCATTTGATGGACTCAGACATCGTGGTCAATCAGCCCCGTCTACTTTGGTGTGTGAGTGTAAAATGGTCTCTGATAACCTGTGTTAATGTGATGGCTGTGTTGTTGTGTGCATTTGTAATTAATGTGGGGAATGGGGAGTTGACGACTGAGGCTTTAGGTTAGGAACTATCCCGGTATTTGCCTGGAGTGGAAATGGGAAACCACGGAAAACCACATCCAAGATTGTTGAGATGGGAATCAAACTATGCTCTTCTTAGTTTTGCCTCAAGAGTGCGCCCCGTTCCAGCCCTCAAACCAGAATTTAATTTCTTGGCAGAGCAAGGATCGAACTTGGATTCCGGGGCGATAGCTCAGAATGTAGCCTTAAGAGTGGGCTTCCCTGTGTTAATACGATCTTTGACAAGCACTGAACATATAATTCTAAAACTCCCTCCATTACGGTGGCTGGCGAATTGAGTCTATGCTCATTCCAGTAGTTGGCGAAGTGATTCTATGCTCCCTTGCATAATTTACTCTCATGGAAATGCAAAGTATTGTACCTTCAACAGGTGTTGGAAATTGATTATTTAGAGCAGTTTCATTCTGTTTACTTCAAAATTAAGATCGACATCCTGAGTTGCGTTTGCAAGCAAATTGCAAAAATTGGAAGGATTTTATTATTGGCGATCAATCTCATCGCATTCTCATCAGCAAGCAACTTGAGAATGGAAGTCTCTGAACTTCATTGTATAAGTGAATATTATTGTTTATTGATTATTTGCTTAGAGTACATAACAATGAGTCTAACCACGCTCTTGATTTTGGCAATGTAAGTATTATTTGCCATTTAATATTTGGCGGCTGGGTTGATGCAGGCCACTATAGTGTTATTTAATGTGACGTCAATTTGTGGAGAAATGCTGCTATAAATAAACCCAGTTCACGAAATAGAAAATTGGCCACAAAAATGTGGGAAATCGGAGAAAAATACAAAGCCACTTTTAAAATCCAATATAAATATGGCATTTCAGAAACAATTCCAGATACTATGCCGTTACAGTGTAGGGTCCTTGACGAACAAATGTAAACAATGCTCTGCACTGTATTTCTCTTGCGAGAAATCTACACTTGGTTACTTTGACCTTTGCTGTTGCAATGGTAAAATTGATCTGACAAAATATTTGACAGGTTGCAACAATTATTTTTCACTGGAGATAATATCTCAAGGAATTTCAGGGAGAATAATCGGCAGTACAATGCTATGTCCTTCGTTTCATTTGGTGCCAATGTTACTGTGCCACATGCATACTGTCCACATTGTTTTAAAATGTATAGAATTGCACATCATCGCATTTCTTCGTTATTTTCCAAAATTATAAGCGACGGTTTGTGGCCAGTTGTATTAGACTTCTCAGAGTTCTTGAATTCCTTGGAACTAAATGACTTGCCTCCACATACTCCAAACGCTTGACCCATAGTTATGCTGCTGAGAAATCTGAACGTTTCCGAAGGGCTCCTAAATGCAACCATATTGCTTGGATTTGGAAATAATAAGTGCAGTTAAAATTAGGCAGAGATGTCTAATTCATTGACTTGATTTAACACTATCCGATAAAACACTATCATTTTCTTTTAAAAGGCAATATTTTCCAATTCGTTTGGCAAACTTTATCACAATCAATAAAGATCAATGGGAAACTCTGGAACGTATTGGTCTGAATTCGCTTCATCAATTCTTCAGTCATGGCCAGCAGTATTTTGCAATGTTGAGAGTGCAAACTTTTGACGCCCGTTTAGTTTCAATAGAGCCAAAAAATAATCGTACTCAGAATGTACAGTAAGTATTTTTCTATTGACCGTCATGTTTTGACGGGTTTCAACTAGTATATTTTTATTTTCTTTAGTTCTTGTTGATTCTTTTGTCTTCGTTTTTATATTACGCCTGTATGTGTCCTAGTAAGTTAGTTCGAATTAAAAGTTTATCCTGCATATACCCCCAGTCGTCATTCTCCTGCCATTTACTCCAACAACTTTAGATAGTTTACAGGCTAGTTTGCGGAAAATAAGAGTGCATTTAGCTGAGTCCAAGGTAACATTAGAGAGATTACAAGTTAATTCTACAGAGCTTAGGTCAGATGTAACGCTGTTGCAGAAAGACGTAAAGAGAAACTTAGACCAATTACAGAAGGAAACTAATGAAAATCTTGTGAAATTTCAGAATGAGGTTACTCTACACTTAGGTAAGCTACAGTCAGAAAATGCTGACATTAATTGTAATTTAAGTGAGCTAAAGAGTACAGTAGAACTCTTACAAGTAGAGGTTAAGTCTAAATGTGATTCTTTGAAAAATGAAATATAAAGTGACATATCTGAAATTG
Source organism: Meconema thalassinum (assembly GCA_946902985.2). Classification (NCBI taxonomy): domain Eukaryota; kingdom Metazoa; phylum Arthropoda; class Insecta; order Orthoptera; family Tettigoniidae; genus Meconema; species Meconema thalassinum. The sequence continues at coordinate 859,987,000 of OX336389.2, forward strand.
TTTCTAGGAATATAAATCTGCTTAAGATGATTTGGTAAATGCAGGCCAAGATCAGTTCAAGGCTTTGCAGGTTGACATGTCTAAGAAACTTGTTCAAATTGAATTTAGGCTAAGTAATGATATTAGTGATGTAAAAGAGGATTGTAAGAAACAGGTTAATCGCGTCCAACAAGTATTTGATGTAAACTTGGAGGAAGCGAAACAAAAATATGAATCCGACTTACAAGCCACATCAAGCGAAATTCAGAGTAAGATCGCAGATATGAGTTCAGAATTAAATGGGGACAAGATAGATTGAGCTTAGAAATATATTTAATTAGAGCCAGAACGCAAGGAATTAACGATTAGGGATTATTGTATTACTACGAAGGTGGATGAGGAGTTAAAGGCTGAGATCTCGAGAGATTTAAGGAATACACTAGAAGAAGTAGATCGCAGGCAGTAGGATAGAAAGAACGAAATAAATGCAGAATTAACGAGTATGCGAAGTCATTCTACACCGCAGGAACGCAGTAGCCAGGTAAAATTCGATTTTCCATATAGAACACCCGGGCTAGAAACTACACCCTTAACTGCAGAAAGGAACCCACTACAGAATATCACGATTATCACGATAATCACGAGGTCCGAACAAAAACCGCGTTGCTTCAATGGAAACAACGAATAGCTGTTGAAGGCAACGATACCGATGAACGGCGTGATTAACGAGCAATGGCCAAATTTGGAATGGCTGTGACAACTGTGCCTAAATCCAGTTGTCCAGATTTGAGAGCACAGGCCCAGATGCTAAGTCCAGAGCTGAGGTTTTGAATAGCGCGCTCCCATTGTTCTTAGAAGGGTTTCGAAGCTTTATGCAGCCAAATGATCGCTAAGTAACGTAGCAAGTTTGACATAGTCGAGGCTATATTTGTATAAAATATTTTCCGATTGAGTAGAAACATGTGACTAACACCAAATTACTGGCACGGACAAGGGAAGAAGAACGTGATATATTTCAAGAAAATTGATCGAGCGGAAGCTGAGATATGCTATGTTTTAGTTTGAGCAGATCTCAAGCAGTGACGTCAAGGAGTCCGCCCGCAGAGTATAAAATGGCTGGGAGCCATAGCTCAATATGTTACTTCGCCACAGCACTCAGTTGCTGAAACATCACGTTACTTCGTAAGCGCTTTGCCGCTAAGGACTTCGTTATACTTTGAAAATATATTCGTGCACATGGTTGCAATACTCTACGTTTTTACTAGCACATGGTTGCTATGACTTAGTGAATTCTACGACAGTACATGGTTACTGGACTTCGAAATGTGTTTGAAATTTTAGTGAACTTAGAATTCATCGTAAGTTATCACTGAGATGATAGACTTTGTGGCAGAACATTGGTAATTATTACTGCTACACGGACATATGATAGACTTTGTCTATATTTCCTTCCACTGTCCACTAATATTTAAACTGGATTATTTTTATCCAATGACCAGAACAAGCTTTTGTCTTGGTAACTATTTGACCAACCAAGATAAGTCAGTACTTTTCACATACCATTCTTGCACGGTTCAGTTCATTTAGCCGACATAGGGAAACCAGCATGCCTAGCATTGTCTGGAGAGTGAGAAACTCTGCCCAGGGACTTGAACATCAGAACTTGGACCGGTGCTGAATAAGATTGTCAGAGTATTGATAGTACTGAATGCATCACAGTTGGGTCACGTTACAATCTGGTATTTTGCATCATGGATCATTTCGATCTGACCCCAGTCAAGAATATTACTTCAGCTGTTGAAGCAGCTAATATTACAAACAGTTTTCATCAAGTTTATCAGGCAATGAGTATGATTACCGCTATGTCTGGTTAGACATCTTGCGGGTATATAATGGAGGCCGATACGAGAATTTAAGTACGTGTCCAAATGGGGACAGAAGACTATAATAGTCTGGTTCAGGCCAGATTATCTACATCAAGATCTACAAGAATGTAAGCTACATTTTCCATTATTTTTATGCCTAGTTAGCTGGAATTCTCATTTTTCTACAGTCTTGCCAACACATATTTTTTCTTCGATATTTTGCTGTTGCAAATAATGTTTCAAGGCATGGGAAGCCTTGATCTGAGCAATTTTTACACTCAGACATGAGAAGTCAATGATTTGAATTAATGGATGAGCAAAACGAGTATTTATTTGATTTTTGATATTATTTTTCTAATCGCGGTCATCAGCCGTCGTAACTGTAAATTTAATAATACATTTAAGTAGAGGAATGGATGTTTATCCATATTTAATACGTCGAGGATGATATTTCCCGAACAGTTTAGCAACGTTAATTCCATTTGTGGAAATAATAATAATAATAATAATGCTGATTTAATAATAGTACATTATGCAACGAGCCTATAATGGCTATAATTAAGACACGAGCGTATGCGAGTTTCATAATTTCCATACGAGTGTCTTAATTACCATTATAGGCGAGTTGCATACGACTGTTTATGATCGACGATAATTATAACTTTATTATATGTTTTAACATAAATATTCATAAATATCTGTTCAGTCACTAGAATGTTGTGATCGGGTGCTGCGCTGGGTAGTATATCTCTGTTTTCCAAGCTCTTTGGCCAACAGACGCATGCGCTCTGTGTGCTTCAATGCCATATGTTCAGATTGTGCACCAGTATTCAGTAAAACTGTCACCGAAAACGTTTCAAAACAATGCGCTGTGTAGAAATTGGAATTGGGGATATTAGGGTACATTGCTATTTCTTGTCTCATATTCACCAGTTTATTTACACGAACATATCGACGGTGCACTTTCAGTAATTTATATATACATGTTGGATTTTGAGCGCATGCGCGAAGGTATCCTTATCTAATTGGTCACACAACTGTTTCTTGAGCTCTGATTGGTGGGAGAAACTGTTTCATAATGAAAAATAGAGTTATAATGAGCCTCATTATGATACAGTTTTCTGACACATAATAGTCAGGGTCGAACATAATAATTATTTTCAATATTTTTCTGAGATAATAATCATATCATGTAGTGTGATTTATAAAGTTGATATTTAAAACAGTTTGCTAGATCGGATACTTGTTTTTCCGAAGGCTAGTGGTTAACGCACGCCCACATTCAACTAACAGAATAATTCTATGGGAACATTTTACACTTGCATTATGCAGTTAAATCTTTTAGAAGACACGGAAAGTAATGATACGGGAAGCAAATAGAATGTATAAAATAGGGTTTTACTAGAGTTTGTGTAGATATAAAATCATTATTGAGCAACGCCTTGTGATAGAACGTTTGGCCAGAAATAGACAGGCTGTGGAATTATTAATGTTTAAACTGATGGTAAAATTACTGTAAACTCATTGAGGAGCTTACTAGCTTATAAATCTTCCAGTTTGAGTAACAGGCAAAGGCTTGATTATTATGTATAATTTGGGAAGACATTTGTGTGTGTGTGGAAATAGTTAAATATGCCATTCTGATTATGCAATTTAAGTCGCAGGAATGAGGTTGTTATAATGGAGCATCAACCATACTGTAGGTTGGATGACTTTGAAATAATGTTGGGAGTTGAAATATTGTTCCAAGCCACACTTTCGTCGAATTTATAACCGAGGGTTATTTTATGGAACCATCATAATCAATTCACAGTTTACCCACTTGTTCTATAAATATTTTCTAGTAATTGTTGACCAGGAATTTTGTTATTAACATTTACCTTTCATTATGAGAAGACTTTGCCGTTGTCTAAATACTAATTATGATCATGTGATTTTCGACACATTTAAATCGAATGGGCCGATGCTGTAAATGATTTAAAACTGTTATTTCTCAACAACCACTACAATTAGAGGATATTTGTGATCCTGTTAAATATATAAACATTATGTAAATTAATGAGATGATTAACATTTTGACATTCTGTCAAAGAATTGTAATTTTGATAATAGCAACTAATATTACTTTTGTGATAATTTTCTAAATAATATTTCAAAGTGATATATAAATAATTGAATGGTTAAATCCGTATTAAATAGAATTGATATTTTGTTAATAATACATTTTTGACCATAATATTGCTAATTGAGTCGAGAGCTCAGAACAAATTATGGATCGAGAACAGATGGAACAATAAATATTTTTCTGTTTATCGAAGTTCTTCGAATCCATGCTCGAATGTCCATGTAATTAATATTGTGTTATATTCATTGTTATGACTAGGCTTCGGATAATTATGCACATAAAAATGCCAAAATATGCATGCAAATATGCGCTAAAAAGTGTCTAAATAAGCACTAAAATATGCATTAAAAATAAACGTATATCTGATATCAATTAGTGGTTTATATGACAAGAAATTAATGTTACATAAATTAGATATTGTCAAAATAAAGAAAATTACTTACAATACTACAATAGATTGCTCCAGTTTGTCAATAAAATTTACAAGTCTTGATTACACTTAATCACTGCATGATGTAATAGGTTTTCAAACTCAAACTTGCGCCTATTTTCACTGAAAATGACTTTGTACTCAGAAAACACTCTCTCCACATCACATGCCACAATTGGAGCATACTCCAACTCAACGAAAGTAAGACTGACAAGAACTAATTGTGCATGAAAGGTAACTATTTACGGAATTAGGAAAAGATAACCTGCTTTACAGGAAATACCAAGAATCAGTCCCCACCTAATTGCATTGCAGGTAGACAAAGTTATGGCCGGATGTAGGGCTAGTGTTGCTAAATTTAAACACAATACAAACCCACCACTGCTCAACATTCCTGTTACCTGAAATATATGTCAAATATTCCAAAAGTGTCCTGCAGAAGCTGATGTCTACGCTCAAGATTAAGAATGTTTTTGAAATATGCACTAACAGGAGGAAAACCCTGTTAAGTTAAAACTGTCCCAAATATGCAATTGCATATGCAATATGCAAAATGCATAATTATCCGAAGCCTGGTTATGACTTTATATTTGAACCATTTTTGAGATACTGATTCCTGAAAAAAAAAAGTGTTAGTTAATTTTCTGATACTTTAAAAAAAAAGTGATTTTTTTCATCGAGTGATAATATTTCATTTCAACGTGTGAATATTTAAAAGTTAGGAATCAGGCTGGACAATTAAATTTGCACTGACAAACCTACGGTTGTAAATAATTTATCTGAACGAAGTCAACAGGACTAACAATCTGACTTTCGTTTCAAATGCCTAGTGTTCATGTGTTGGTGAAACTGTAAATTTGTGTATATAAATGTATGATCCGTCATGCATCCATAGTGCTATTTTTGGCATTACTTCAGTCAACTTTTAAACATTTTAATAAAATGAGATAATTTTACGGATTGTGTTATTTTCAGAAAATCTCCTTCTATCCTTATTGTTGCATCGAGCCGAAAATCAGTAAAGCATTTTTTTGTGTTATTGTAGTCACTTTAACCCTTATGGCGCCCTGGAATGTTTAGATTCTCGTGCTGACTGATTTTTGGTGAAAATGCATATGTGGCCGTCCGGACTTCGGTCTAAACGGGCACACAACATCCTGCCACTCTCGTCTCTTGGGGCTCAACACAGCGAAAGCTGCCTGGGACATGCTTGCCAAGGATTTCGGAGAACAGGGAGTTGCTGGTCAACTCATGCTGGAGAGGAAACTCTACAGAGCTAGGCTGGAGAACTATAAATCAGTGGACGAGTATGTCAGCCACATCTTGAGTGTTCGTGGTGAACTTGCAGATTGTGGTGTTACTTATGCTGATGAAAAGATAGGTTTGATGATGTTACATGGTTTGCCTGATTCATGCACTACACTAATTTTAGCTTATGGTGCTGCAAACAAAAAGGTATCTCTTGGATCAGTCGTAGATTTTCTTCATAATTATGATGAAGGAAAGGCTGCTAGACAAAGTGAAACTGCTCTGTCTGTAAGTGCTTCAAGCAATAATAACTCTGCTCAACCAACTTGTTATCATTGTAGAAGGTTAGGTCGCAAGAAACCAGATTGCCCAGATTTAGAGAAGATGAAGAAAGCCCAAAAGAAGGAAAAGAAGAAGCAATCCAACTAAGGTGGGCAATATCAGGATTCCAATCCAAGCATAACAATGTTGGACTGTTGGTTGTGGCTTTAGCTAGTGCAAGTTTTGGTAGAGAGGATTGGTATTTTGATAGCTGTTGCAGTAAACCCGTGTCCCTTAGAGAGGATTTGGCAGATTCTATCGACCATAATCTTCCTCAGGAAAGTTTAGTAGCTGACAACTCAGTGATGAAAAGTAAAGGTGTTGAAAGTGTTACTTTAAACATCAATAATAAAGGTGAAACCAAAGCAACCACTTCAAATGTTATGTTTTGTCCAGGTAGTGCAGCCAACTTGATGTCAGTACATCAAATAGCTAGTAAATGTACTTGTAGTTGATAAAAATGGTGTTAATGTGTTTACTGAGGATTATGTAAAATTCCAAGGTGAAAGTTTGCTGACTGGGAGTGCTGTGCATGGAATTTATAGGCTAGATCGTGATGGTATGTCTTCTGCTACTCTGTATGAAAAAAGTGAAGAGGTTTCTAAGGTAAAAGAAAATACTGCTTTGCTATCTATTAGAAGATAGCAATCAGAGAACGGGGCATTTGAATTTTCAGGGCTTATCAAAGTTAAAAAAAATAGCAGATGTAATATCTTTCTCCCAATGTGAAAATGAGGTTTGCATTCCTTGTGTGAAAGGGAAGCATAGTAAACTGCCATTTCCTAAAGCAGCCACTAGGGCAGGAAAGGTGCTCGAGTTAATTCACAGTGACATTTGTGTTCCTGAAAGAGATAATGTATCTTACGGTGGGGCCACATGTTTTGTTACATTTACAGATGATTATTCTAGAATGAACTTTGTTTATTTCTTAAAAAGGAAAAGTGAATGTTTATCAAAGTGTTTGGTAGAAAATCAGGTGGATGGTAAAATCATAAGATTTAGATCTGACAATGGAGGATAATATCACAATAATGAAATGATACAATTTTTTGCTAATAATGGTATTGCTCTATAATTAACCAGAACATTGTCGAGTCGCAGAAAGGCTCAATAGGACTTGTGTTGAACGTGCCAGAGCTATGCGTTTTCAGGCAAAGCTGGACAAGATATATTGGACAGCAGCTGTCAATACTTCAATTTATCTAAAAAAAATAGGAGTCCCACTGTAGCCCTTACTGATAAGTTACCACTAGAGGTATGGACTGGTAAGAAGTTAGATATATATCTAACATTCGTGTGTTTGGTTGTAAAACTACGTTTATGATACCCAATGTAAAACGCAAGAAAGTTGATCCTAAGTCTGAAGAAGAAATAATGGTAGGATATTGTGAGGTTTCGAAAAGGTACAGGCTAGCTAATCCAAACCAACCAGGTCATGTAATTGTATCTACAAATGTAATTTTTGATGAATAAAAAGTTAGGATGTGTTCTGGATGGAACGGATGGGGATCCTGATTTTAATGAACTAATTGCATTGTTGAAAATTGCTGTTGAGAATGACAATGTAGACCACAATGGCAATAATGATGAGGAAGTAGAGGTGCCAGGTAGACCTCAGAGAAAAAGGCAGCCCCCTTTTTGGCATAAAGATTATGAAATGAATTATTGTGCAGCCTTAAGTGCAGTCAACATTGTTCCCAGTTCTGCTGTAGTGGCAATTAAAGGACCTTGATTGGAAATAAGCCATGGAGAAGGAGTACAATGCACTAACGAAAAATCATGTTTGGGAATTAGTGGATAAGCCTGAGGGACAGAATACAGTATTGTAAAAAGCAAATGGGTTTCTAAGGTTAAAAGGGATGCTGCAGGATGAGTGCCATAGTGCCAAACTGGTGGCTTAAGGTTTTTCTCAGAAAAAGGATGTTGATTACCAATAGACTTATTCTCCAGTTGTCCGTCCAGAGTTTTTGGAATAGATTATGGCTATATCTAACAAGTTGAGCTGTGATATTGAACTTGTAGACATAACTACCGCGTTTTTCAATAGTGTTCTGAGTGGAACCATTTAGATGGAACAGCCAGCAGGCTTTGCTGTAGATGGTAAATTATGTGCCTTAAAGAAAAAAAAAAGGTTTGAAACAGGCTAGTCGTGCATGGAACGAAAATATCATCAAAGACTTTTTGAGGAATCAGGATATACTTAATCTGTCTGTGATCCTTGTGTTATTGTAAAAAAGGAAGGTTCGTTTGCAATGTTCTGTTAGCAACGGCAGGGAAAAATAAACATGATGTGCACAGAGATCTTGTCACTGCTGGACTACTGTACCAGGTTTATTGGCTGGAAGCAATATGACCAGTGGCGTACGCAAGGGGCGGGGGTCACGGGGGTCATGACCGCCCCCCAAACAATTCTGCATCTAGGAATTTGCCCGTATTTATTGCCCTTAATGCCGTAAAAGTTGAGCGAAGAAATAAAAAACCTTACCATCTTTGGCCATTCCTGAATTTAGCCGTAATCCTCTGCGAACTATCTGTTCCCTCCCTCTCCCTCCGACAGCAACACGGTGAGCCCTCTAGTGCCAACACCACCTCCCCTCCACATCCTACTTCCCCGCCAGGAACGGCAGTGACAGGACAGAGCAGGACAAAGCAAATGCAAATGTAAACAATGTGTGATGATTTTGTGTAGTGAAAGTAGTTTTGTAGTGTCAGTGGCATGTAACATTCTTTTAAATATGCATATTAGTGAAAAGTGCATTTGAGTTTGTGTTGTTGAGCGAGATGCAGAGAGCAACGTAACAAAGGTCACTGTGACAGTCGGCAAACTGTTGACGAATCCGGACGACTGATTTGATTTGTGTTGTTTTTTTTTGGCTGAGCTGTGCTGTAGTTATACATGAGGTTAAGCACATCAGGGATTTTCCTACAAAATAGTGAGTTTTGAATCCAATCCAGCTTTTGTGGGTATAAAACGGTGTACCTTTAGGACCATTGTTAGTTTTTTTTCTCTAAACAACGTAAGCTCGTGGTTGAGCCTGAAGCTGCTGGCGTAAATTCGCCGTCAGCAATCTCTCCTCTGTGTCCTGAGAAGCCATCCAATTCAGGCAGCAATACACTTCACCAAACAAGTACTAGCAACAATGTGGAGGGTTCCAGCAGTGCACTAGCCACTGTTACCTTATCTGCCGACTCTGTCAGTGCGTACGCATGGGATGTTGGGAATTTTGTGGGCCAGCCCGGAGTAACAGATTTTGAAAAATGTCAGCTGTTAGAGAGACCGTGGACTGCACCGAAGGATTATGCATTTCCGCACTGTGTTATTAACAAAAAGGGAAAAGAAACGAGGTAGTTTGCACGGAGATCTCACCTCTACAGATATTTTTGGCTAGTCCTCTCCCATAAAGATAAAGGCTTGTATTGTAAATATTGTGTACTTTTCGCCGCTGGAGAATGAGGAGGTTATCAGTCTGAAACGCTTAGTCCGACAACCATTGACAATGTTTGACGACCTTTTGGGTGAAAAGGGAGCACTCTGCTCTCATGAGCGGACTCAGTATCACAGAAAGGCAATTGAAGCTGGAAAGAAATTCCTTCTCTCCTACCACAACCCTTCGTTAGAGGAAATTAATCAGCAATCTTCTCAGCGTAAAATGCAAGTACGCCAAAACAGAGAACGACTCAGGCCTATATTCAGTACAATCCTTCTGTGTGGCCGCCAGAACATACCGCTCCGTGGCCACAGAGATCACGGTTTATTATTACCACAATCTTCAAAATCGGGAGAAAATGGCCAGGACCAGGTTGCTGATTTAGAGGAGGAAGAGAAGTCTGTGGCTAAATAAGGAAACTTCAGAGCTTTGCTTCGTTTTAGAATAGAAGCAGGAGATGAAAAGTTGTTGAAGCACTTAGAAAATTCTGCCGCAAATGCTACTTTCATCAGTCCCAGAACGCAAAATGAGTTAATAGACTGTTGCAAGGAAGACATTTAAGAGGTGATTCTAGGTAAGGTGAGAGAAGCGGGGCCATACTCAATAATTCTCGACGAAACCACTGATTGCTCCCATATCGAGCAGCTCAGCTTGTCTTCCCGCTACTTGTATGGGAATTCAATTAGAGGAGATTTTGTCACTTTTGCTGACGCATATGAATCGATTCGCCCTGAAGATGTAGACGAAGAGGGTGAACGCTGACTGACGGGTATCGCTCTTGCTCATTTCGTGGAAGACCTTCCTTTAAAGCATTCTATTGATATATTAATGATGGTTGGAGCAGACACTGACAATTGCGCTGTTATGTCTTCAAATGTGAAGGGAGCAGTTCAAGAATTACTCAAGAAGGCGGTGAACGCAAGTCGATGTCCCTGTTGTAATCATGCCCTAAACAACGGCCTGTCAAAGTGTTCGAAAGTTGTTACTTGCCGCAACACTACCGGAATTATGCAATTATTGCTTTTGCAAATATGTCTGCAAAGAGACATCTGAATTTTAAACAAGAACTTGGCGACAAAGCTATAAAAGGATTGTGTGAAACATGTTGGAGCGAGAAACACGACGGGCATTTGCAGTTTCAGGAAAACCTACCCAAAATTGCAAGAGCCTTGGAGAAAATCTCCTCGTGGCTAGACCGAAAAAAACATCTCTTGCTCTAATAATAACCTTTGGCTTGTTCAGATCAATCAGTCTATATTGAGAACTATTCTCACAATAACCAACAAACATCAGCTTTCTACTCTTGCTGTCGAACGTTTTTCTTTGGACATCAGGTACATGCGCATATGCAGTGCAACCAAAACTCCTCAGGTTTTTAAGGTTAACCTTCTGTTTGGACCATACTTCCTCAGGACTTACACCTACTAAAGCTTTGTGAAGAGCCCTGTTCTTTAGTAAGCTGCAGTAAACACCGCCTCTGCCTACAACCTTTTGTCACACATTGTTTGGTTCATCATACATCTGGCCGTTTCTACTACAGATCTATTATTTCGTTCTGAAAGGCCATTCATCTGAGGGTTGTGTGGAACAGTTAGCCGATGTTCAATGCCACAATCAGATAAAAATTCAAAAAATTATTACTCACATATTCACCCCCCATTGTCAGTAATTAGACATTTTACCTTTAATCCAGTCTGATTTGAAGCTCTTGAATTTATTCAATTCTTGATCTTTGCTATGAATGAAATAAACAATGATTTTTCTGGAATATTCATCAGAAAAAGTTAAGAAGTATCTAGCCCCATTATAAGTTTCTTCTTCTATTGGACTACTCAGATCAGAATGAATGACCTCTAACAAATTCTTGTCTTTCTTCCGGCGAGATTCAAAAGGTATTTTTTTTGCAAATTTCCCTTCAATACAGGGGACACAATCAATTGAAATATCTTTATCAGAAAAATCCAAACACTCACATACACCATCCCAATCTACTGTGCCATAAATTGTAACTAATTTCTGTATTTTCCAAATGTATTGTCTCAGTTTCAACATCTAAATAATACAAATCACCCTGTTTAGAAGCAGTCGCTAAAACGGTTTCTTCCATTTTGAAATCAGCATCACTTATTATTGAACAACTATCCTCTCCAAATACAACACACGTACACTATCATTTTACTAACTGATAATAAATTAGCAGTCATTCCTGGCACAAGCAAAACATCAGTTATCTTGGATACACAATCATCCCCTTTTAGGATCACCTGAATATTGTTGGGGATGTGAATGGTGCCCAACCACCAGTAGTGAGGGGTGCTGATTAGGCGGCATCCTTATCATTTTCAGAGATTTACTAGGATGTACAGTATAATCATGGTGTTTTGAGAAGAGCTGCGGGGACGTCAAGGGAGCAATTAATATAAAAGAGAGGCTTTAGGAAAGCTTGCGGGAGACATACTCACCATGCTTACCTGGGGAGCCTTAGCAAGCCAAGCGCTTGCTGTACAGCGGCTACTGCTCGACAGCATGCAGTGTAGATCCTAATCTAAGTTATAACCCAAGGGGGGGGGGGCAGGCTTCTTACAGCTACGTGATATAAAAGATAAATCATTTGACTGTGAAAGGGGTTTATTATTACTAACGAGGGTTGCGATTAGATTTAGATTAAAGGGGGGATGATTAATAATGGAAAAAGGAATCTAACAGACACACTCACTCACCCTACCGATGACGGATGTCCATGGTGCTGACGGCGTTGGGATCCGACGGAGGGCAGCGCTCTTCATGGTCCGTGCAAACCACTGATAAAAGAGTCAAGCGGCAATAGCACAAAAGGAGAAAAGAGCCCGGCTGCGGCCATACCTTGTATTTATAAGGTAATACTGCGATGTCAGTCCACTCAGCGGCATGCATAGGTGTAATGTCCTGTATGACCTCCTTAACCTGTTATGCTGCCAACCGTGGGGCTATGACCCGCTGCTCACGTTGCAGTTATGTTTCCATGTCGGTACTTCCGTAGTAGTTTCTTCTAATAACTTTTACTTACTTGTATGTAGGAATAGTCACAACCCTTGTATAAGGGTTGGGGCCCTAACAGAACTTCTTCCTGTTTTAATAATCGTCCTCGATTATTGCCTTACACGTGGGGGTGTAAATTTCGACTTTTCTTCTTTTCTCCTTCTCGTAATTTTATTTTTGGTTTCCATTCTTCTTGTCTTCTTCTCGTAATTTTATTTTTGGTTTCCATTCTTCTTTTCTTCCCTTGTTTCTTCTGTTCTTCTACGTAAAGGGGTTGGTGAGTGTGAGTGTGCCGTGCTAGGGGTTGGTGGGCGTGGCAAGGGGTGGGTGTTTTGCTATACAGTCTATCTATAGCTGATATTTCTCTGTATCTGGCTTCTTTGCAATAATGATATTTGTTACATGCCTTTTTTTTGCATTTTTAAATGCTTCTTTGCAATGTTGATATTATTTAATATAAAAATGGAATATGAGTGTACATATGAAGTTAAAATATATAGTGTGAATGAGAGCGCATAGGAAATTTAAGGTGTGACTACCCTTTTGGTCCAGTTCGTGATCTGCGTAAAAAATCGTCAGGCCAGGTACTGCCTTTAGGGTGTATATACATCTGTAATTTTCCTATGATGTATGGGTGATGCTGTAGGGAGTTTAAGTTATAGCTATCCTTCTCGGACTAGCACGTGACCTCTGTAGCGTGTGTAAGGAAAAGGAAAAATAGTCTACTGTTTTGCTACACTAGGTCAAGTACTGTCGCGAGGGTTCGCTGATAGCATACATTTCCCTACAACGTGGGGATGAGAAAAGAAAAATATAGCGACTCTATGGCGTGCTACCCCTGTGGGACACGTTCACGAATTATGTAAGGTACCAACATTTCGTGCTCGGGAGTGGGGTGCCTTACCGTGTTAAGTATTCTATAAAATTTGAAATTCCTTTAATAAAATAATCTAGTATTTGCTTGACAAAGAAATGCTGTTATGCTTAGTTATATGCAAAAAATTGGCATTCGAGTGTTTGGAAAAGATATCCTAAGGCTCCTGCCTAAATACGGCTAACAGGCTACTATGTTTTTCGTCTTAATTGCTGTTTCCACGAGCGTTGGGTCTTCGCTCTTATTCCACGTTCATCTTGCTTGCACCCTGCAGTTATGTCCTTATGTGGGGATTACAGGAATGGTCTGCTCATTATTAGTCTGAAATCAGAAATCACTCTTAACTTCCGTTCATATCGGGACTATTCTTACCTTGGTTACTATTAATCTTTCTCTGAAGCCTTTTACGTACTGCGAGGTAGTCTTTTTACTGAATGTCTGCATTTTGATTAATGTACTAATATTCTGTGATCCTTCACATATCTATTATCGTGGTATTTCACTATACCGTTTCATAGTTTCCTATATTCATCGTCGTAAAACTTTAAAAAGCGCTTTCTCTTACCCTTATATTCGTAGAATCTCAATATACTTTCTGTTACCTTTATCTTCGTAGACCTTTAATATGCTTTCTCATACATTTATATTCGTAGAACCTCAATATACTTTCTGTTACCTTTATCTTCGTAGACCTTTAATATGCTTTCTCTTACCTCTTCGTAGAACTTCACTATACTTCAAAATTGATTACCTTTCTTATCTTTCACTTAAGCGATGTTTTCGCCTCTTAACCTATTTATATGCAGACATTATGTAAATGAAACTCGCACTACGTGTTGTGCTTAATTGTTAAGATTAATCTGCTTCCTTTAACTTAGTGATTGCGGTGCCTTTAAGTTATGGGAACTTTATATTATTTATTGCCTCTACGGGCTAACTTGATAATCCTTACGTAGCTGACATGGTTCTCTTTAGCCGTGATTCCTATCTTTCTTTATGAACTGTATAGACCTTCATGAAATATTGATTTACATGTTTAAAGTTCCTAAAAAAAACATTTGTTAATGACATATTAATATTTCCTGTAAACAAATAGCATTTATTAATAACATGTTATTAAGTACCCTTTTTTAACCTTGCCACGTTAGGTAGGGGGGGGGGTTCTTAGTACTGTCCCCGGAAATTGATTTATTTTGGGACAAAATGAGAGTATTTTCCGTCCCCATGATAAAATTTAACCAGCAAATATAAATTCTGGAAGTGTGACACAGGAGGGTAGTGTTACAAGCTCGAGGCCGTGGGAGAGCCCAATCACGTGATATATTGCACAATAGACGCTTCTAGAAGGCTAAAATTGGCATAGCAACAGTGAGTTTGGAAATTAATATTATAAATATTTTTATAAATTATGCTATTGGATCCCAGCCCAGAGCCAATGAGAAGACGGGATCAACTTCAACTACATAATTTGGTGAAATGATGCATTTAGGCCCTTAGAAGAAGATTTTCTTATTTGGTAATGAAGAGAATATAAAAAAATATGTCTGATACTTTAAAAATCGCAGATCGATTAATCTACGCAGTAATAAGCATTAGTAATCTACGCGCTAAAATTATGGTGGGAGATTGATATGGCCGCCAAAATTTCGACTTGGAGGGGGAGATCCAAGGATCGAGGTTGTTATTCCAGCAGTCTTTGAAGAGTGAGGAAGTGTTTTTACTGGGTTAACGGAGATCCCAAGGCTTTGTCCGAGTGCGACGACTGTCGGCTTGTGGAGACGCGAGGATAGCAAGGTAGATCGTAGGAGATTATGGCACTTCCATTCTATGTGAAGTTGTGAGGAACATTGAAATTAGTATATCTCGTATATAATTGAGATTTGAGTTTAACTAAGTGAATGTATATAAAGAACAGGTCGAATACTACATTCTGTTGAAAGTCGAGCGTTCTAAACTTTACCGTTTCGACAATATAAGCCTGTTAAGTCAGATTTTCAAATGTGTTGGAAATAAAGCTGAATATCAATTTAGATTGCAACGTGAAGATGGCGAACGCAGTTCAAGTGAAGAGTAGCGAAGAACTTTTAACATTGGCGCAGCAAATAAACATTATCATAATGACTATCATTATTCTTGAAGTGGATTCATACAACATAATTAACATTGTTGATATGATGAACTAAATAGTCATGTGCCAGAGACATATTCGATAACAGGAGTTAAGCTACAACGATGGAACTTCGTTAGACGACGTATTCTTGAATACAGACGTAGTGTACGGTCCATCTTGTACATTATCGTCAGTCTACGAACACTAATGTAACATCAATTAGCAATGGAAATAGTTCATTCACCATTTATATGAATATTTCCATAAATTATATTCCAATGACGAGGCTGATACATATTTGCGACGAAGAATGAAGATTCTACAGAAGAGATTTGTCAAGATGCTAGGGTAGCCCAGCAACCACAGAAGAATTTGCCAGACGGATGTCGTTCGAGCCCAGGCGAATGCTGGTGAATTCCGGAGAGGGAACGTTTTTCCTATCTCTGAGGTCGCAGATCCGAGGTTCGAATACAGATCCATCTCAGTATCTTGAACTGAGGAAACATCTAATGTATTGTGCGAATACTTACATTGATCTTCAAGTTTTCGTCCAAATAAGGTAGCAGTGTCTTTTATTTTTAGTATAGAGCTTGATTAGTGACATCCTGAGCCAACGATCTTACTCCATATTTTCACATTTCATGTATTTCAGTGTTTTCATGTATTTTACACTTCAGATGTGTGCTAAGATTTTTATGCTTCAAGATTATTTAGGAGATGATTGCCTTTCATCTACTTTTCAATTTTATTCTATGGATCAGTTGTGGAATTGACATTAATAATTTTTGTTTGAGGAATCATATTGCCTCATAGAAGACTAGTCGTTTCGACTATCGACTTTTAATAATGGATTTAAACCACTTATTCTGACATTGTGTCATAGCTTCAAATTAAATGCTTTTTAAATTTCATTTGAGCACTTTAATGTAACAACATCAGACTTCAAGAACAGAAGAAACATCGAATGATATTGTTATATCATTATTGTACATAAACTGTTGACGATCTGGGAAATACTAGGCGTTTGATAAGACCGAAGTCTTAACCCCTATAAACATTCTTTGTGTAGAGTGGAAAAACATTACGACGTTGACAAACCTTTTATTTATTTTTAAAGCTGAGAGCTTTGTTCATTTAATATGTTAGAGAAAATACCTTTCGATAGAAGATTATTCAAATCTTTGGCTAGGAATTCAAAGCTAGTTTATCCCGGTCAAGGTTGAATTCTATTTGACACTATAAATAACATGTGTGTTATTTTACATTATTTGTGTAACACACGTCATTATGTCGACCTGATATTACAACGATAAACAATTTAAAGCTTGACAAGTAAGATGAGACAGGAGTATTATTTTTATTACATGTATTTGCGACAGACGAGTTAACACTTAATTATCTTTTTGTGGAGTAAATTTTAGGATGTCAATCACGATAGTATAATATCGTTCATTACGATTGGAAGTTTCTTTTGAAGAACTTAAGCATGTATAATAGTAGATCAGTAGTCATGTGAAATGATACTGAGGGTCATGCCATTATTTGAGAGAAGTTCCTACAGAAGGAATGTTAATAACAATTAATCCTTATTGGTTATTGTTTAACATAGTGGATGATATTTGTTTATGCCATATATACTGTTATATGAGGATTTGTAGAGCTATGTAGTGCTCGTGCGAAGGAAGTTCCGCATTTTAAGGGAAGTCAAAGTATTGTTGTTCTTTGATAAGGAGGCATGGATCATGATAAGTGTCGTTGTATACAAGTAGTCCAGTTCATGTGAAAATAACGTTTTAGCTGTGTTGACAGGAGGGTTTTAGTGGAAATACAACTAGAGAAAGATTGTCTACTCATGTCAATGATACAATTAGTATACTTTATTAAACCCGAAGTTATGTAATTACGTACAGTTCACCTTAGTCAGTCGATTGTATTAGACCGACAATGTAATGAAGCCTATATAATACGATGTGTAAGCAGTATATCAAAACTACGGAGTGTTAGAAAATGATTATGTGAAAAAACAGTGTATATAATTAATTGAGAGTTATATTGTAACCGAGAATCCAGAATCTCGAAAGTAACGTGTTAGCAACACTAAATAATGTATATCATTATGAACATATTACATGTAAATATTTTTTTGGAAATGATTTAATTAGTTAAATAATTTAGTAGGATTTACTGATCGATTGTTTTGGAATAGCGTGTGTTTTATGAGCGGATGTTTTTGGTATGAATGATTGTCCACTGTTAAGATTAATTTTTGAACCGGATTGGTCTAGAACAATTTCGGGGTGCGAATGAAAGAGTGTATAAAAATTTTCAGAGTGATTGTTAAAGAAACATAGAAGTTATGAGCATTTTTTAAGATCTAAATGTTAATTTTACGTGTATTTTAAACGCACTAAAAAGCAGTCTCAATGTAGGCTAGCCAGTATGATTCACCTTTAGAATTGGAGAGCGGTGTGACATAATATGAACAGGTGAAGATTCACAGCCTTCTATAAAATGTAAAAAGTTTTGAATGCAGCGTGGTGCTGGTGTTTCACTGATAAAGCCAGGCTAGTGCACGTGCGTTTCCAGACGTGGGCTAGTGAAGGTAACCCGTTCTCAGGAATGCCATGAATGTAAGAGCCGTCCTTAAACGTTTTGTTACGTAGTATAGGTCTATACCTACCAAGGCTATCACGCTGATATTTTTACACGGCATTGTAATAAGATGTGGAGTAGAAAGGAAGTATGTATGATTGAGTGTTTTTTTTCCTTTTGTTAGTAGAGTAGTTTATTGGTATTTTGTTTATTTAGGTTAGTTTACCATTGTTAATAAATTTATTCAATTCATTATCTGTTGGTGATGGCGTGTGATTCATTTTAAATATAAGGAGTAGAGTATTGAGGATGTATTGTAGGCGAAGCTGAAGTACCAGTCCCCGAGAAGGTAAGTAAAGGTAGGTGTGCCCCGTGTAGTTTGTTGTTGATCCACAATATTCTTGTAACTGCTGTATGTAAATCCCTAAAGGCCATGTTGGGAGCGATTTCTAATGTAGTAATTGTCCGGTGCTGTTAGAAATAGGCAATCCAGCTGGGGCAATGGATATTCCAACAGGCTACTTGCCGGATTTTCGGGTACGTTCTAATCTAGTTCTTATTGCTAAATCTAATATTAATGCCTTTCCCTTACTAGGTATATTATAAAGAGGGGGAGGTGGGTGATTCGTGTGTCTGGGGGTGTATATACATTAAAGTTAATTCCTAGATGCTTAAGCTCTCTCTAGCGTGTATCCGCGACAATGGTCTTTCCTATACGTGCCTCTAATGAAATTATTAACCCGTACTCGGTAATATAATTACTTGGTTTCTCTGTGTTAAATCGCTCATAATATGTTTGCATAGTTTTCCTTAATTAATGCATTGTCTTGCCTTTGTTAATTCCTTGAAAAAATATTAATTGACAAATTCGGTTGTTAATTCTTGCGTGTGTGCACTTTCTCCCTTAATATGTATATCTCTTCATATAAAATACCGTAAAATGTATCTTCTGTCAGCAGACTGATTGTTGCTCGATCTATACATATATTACTATCGCCTATCATCAGTCTGACGGATGCTCGATCTAAGTACTGTATGTGTTACTATCGCATTTCAATGTATATTCCTGTCGTTTGAACAGAATACCGTATCAATATCTCCTATCACTCGATCAGAATACCGTAAAAATATCGCCTGTTGGCAGACGAATTGTACTCCGATACAAGCGCATCCCAACGGACGTTAGAATCACTATATATTAGGTTGAATTGACCGCCGCTGGCTTGTATAACGCGGTGGGATTAATTCCCCGAAAGTATTAGAGCTAACTTCTCTATGGCTTCGTCCTAATATCTAGACTATTTCTTACGTGTTACGTGGGGTGGCTATTTCCCGGAAATCGTAGTCCTCGGTCGCTGGTTGTCAGCACTCCTGACTAATAAAACTGTAACTAATTTATTCTTTCTGTACGTAAATTCCTTAGTTAGCATCTGCATTGCACGGTGGTGGCAATAATCTTAGTTATAATTGAATATTGTTATCAACGTAATAATGCTAAACATATCTCATATATCTCTTTCTTTCCTTCTTATCTTAAGGCTAGGTGAAACCTTGTCCCTGCCATGAGTCACTTGATGCTTATTAATTAAACTTTTTCAACTTTCTTAAAAATATTCTCTTTCTTCTTCGTGCTCACTTTATTTCATTGTAACATATTTATTCCTCATAATATTCTTATTCGTCGTACATCTTTTTCCTATGTCCTCTTTCTTCGTGTATTCCACTATAACGATGAATCTCTTCATAACAACTCTTATATATTGTGATATTGCCGTGTTGTGCATATTGCCGTAATTACGCTGATATGCTATGTTATTTTTGCCGTTCATGTCTCGGCAGCTTCATGAATTCCTGCTAGTTTACTTTCCTATCCTTTCTGCTTCTTGAGGGAAAGGTTTCTCAACGGCTAACTGAATAGTCTACTTTAAATGCACTGTTAGAAAAACAACTCTATGCAATGTGTGCACGATTTGGTGACATCTTTTAAATTGCTAGTGCGTTTCTTGCTATTTCACGCTTCGATATCCGTTAAGGGATGTATATATAATACAAATAATAAATTGCAAGGCTGTATAACTTAATCTGGCATGTAAGCTATTAGTGCCAGGCTTTGAACCTACGGTATCTCGCTTTCGCCCGTGTGCTTGTACTCACTGAGCTAGCACCACGGTGTCGGGTTTAACATCTCCGCTGGGCGGTCGGTGTGCCAAGCACGTGTTAGTCATGTGTTTGAAGTTATATGTAAGCATATCTCCTGAGGTCTCATTGCATAACGAAAGAAACTGTAGTGTGTCTTGACTTAATGTGTATACATACTAATCGCTGTGGCACCTTACAGAAATGTGTGTGTAACTGTAGAAATGTGTAATTGCAAGGTCTCCTAATTCTATGTATGCACTCTGTCAATACTACCTTTCACTTGGTTTTACAAATATTTACCCAAAAAGAAAATGTTATGGCCAACAACAATATATAAGATATAATTGCACTGCTGGAATAAAATACATGGTTAGTTGCTTAACCTAACTTATCCTGTGGGATATCACAATCCTATCATAGATATATTATAAGAGCTTTTATTTGGAGGGGGGGGGGGTTAATCTTAAATATTGAGCGATCTCCTTAACAGAGTAGGGTGGTTATTTATACTTCTTTACCATGGGGTTCTTTTTGATATTTCTCCTTACTTATTTAATTGTGGTTGTTAGTCTTAAAATGCTTGGCAGCAATAGGCTTCTCTCGTGAATTACCTATATGGGTGGGTTGGGGGATGATAATTACTCTGGAGAGAAAAAAATCTCCTCTAAATTATCATTCTAAAAAAATCGCACTCGCTTGGATGGTTTGAATTGGTACACGGTATCGTTAGTCTCAGAATTCATTGTTTGAACTCTTTTCTAAACGGAGGCTACCCGTCACCTCCACCAATTGTATGGCCTCGAAGGGCTTATAATATGTGTGTTAGGGGGTGAGTCGAGTGCCGGAGTGTTGGGGGTTGTTTGAGAGGGTGTTTTCTATAGGAGTGTGGAAGGATTGTCTATGTGTCTTAAACGTGACTCGAGGGAGAGCTTCCAGGTGTTCAGGGTAGCTGGAGAGCTCGGGGACGGGAGTGCTTGTAAAGGGTTGATGTATAACTGATAACCTGCTAATGTAAGGCTATTATTCAGCGCTTGCGGACAGCGCATGCGAGCGAGTGCTAAGTGAAATAGTCCTGCTGACCTGTTGTAACGTGTTTTTCGAGGGTATTTTACGCCACTGACATAAGTCAGTAGGAAGCCATTCAATATTTATTTACGCGGCAAATTGTTCAGCCAAGAGAAGTTTTCATGTAACTTATTATTATTATTAAGGTATTTTTGGAGCGTTTTTTTTATAAAATTATAAGTATACAGATAGGTTTTCGATGTTATTGAAAACACTATCAAGCGAATTATTACGAACAACATTATCGCGGAAAATTATATGATTACGGAATTTTACGGATTTTGTCAGATAGAGTTTGTGAGAGAGATGAGTCACTGGGAATTCGGCTACAGGCTTATTCTTGTAGAGAAGCATGACGCAAGCGGGGTTGCTGCTTCAAGAAAAGGCGAAATGGCCTGGACCGGTAATCGACATCATCGTCGCGCCGAGGGTAATGACCCGGAGGAAGGGAACATCGCGTAGTGGCTCAGCCAATCAGTGGAGAGCGGGCGAGAAGAAGTCGGCTCCAGAGAGGGGAGGCGACGAGTGCATATATGGTTTGCGCGCCGAGGAGGCAAGGCGATTATCTTTGTAAAACTTGACCGTTGTGGTTGCACGTGTGGTTGGGTTCCGATGTGATCGGACCATAAATTAACATATCTACAAGTATCTCTACATCTAACGAAGAATATGACGACGTCCAGGAGGCTGTGGGAAGCTCTCTTCAACATCCAGTACGAGGGAAATGCTACGGCAATTTCCAATGGTAAGCGCGAATGACTCTGAACTACATAATCTCTCGTTTCTTTGTTTCATATCCAGTATTTCAGTAACTTCATAGCTTGGGAATAATAGTAAAATCAGTAATTCATCCAACTCCGTTTTCACGTAATTCTCTAGCGGTAATATTCTAATCGCAACGCTCCAATTTAAACTTAAAATATATTATTATTATTAATTTTGCCATACTTGTTTTATATAATAAATTCATTTCTTTTAACCATGCAATCTTTGATTTCAGTAGGTAGCATTAAATATAGACCAAATTCCTTCTCCTGATACAATTGTTAGTTGTGTTAATGATCAAATCATACCACGATCTGAGTGAAAAGATTCTTGAAGGTGTTCTACCAGAGCTAGGTGTTGTTAAATATAAATTTAGATTTCAACATAGCGTTGAGTTCTTGGCGCCCATTAATACAACATATCCTAGTCAGAGTAAACATTACATTTGTCACCCAACAGTGAGGGTAGTAGAAACCGTTTCACTTGGCGCCCAACGTGGGGACGAAAACCTAATAACATTTGTGGAAGGAGAAGGGTATATATTTCTGTGCCTGTGTTTTTTATTTATTTACCGGTGTGTATCAGCATGGGTAGTGTTGAGGAAGAGATGAAGATGCGTAGTGGTCACCAGTTGGATAGTGAAGATACGAGCAGTATGGCTAGTCTTGGAAATGAAAGCAGTACAGGGATGTCGGAGGTAAATCCCGATTCTGAGGGGGGTAATCAAAACAGTCAAGCAGGGTTAGAGAGTTTGCTTCTTCAGTTTATGCAACAAAATAAAATTAGCACAGATGCTTTAAACGCTAAACTTGAACAAAACAATGCTAAACTCGAACAAAATAATGCTAAACTTGAACAAAATAGTAGGGAAGACAAAGAGAGTAATAGGGAGCTGAGTGATATTTTAAATGCTAAATTAGAACAAAACAGTAAGGAAGTGAGCAATAAATTAAATGAGAAATTTGAAGAGAACAATCTAAAACTAGATAAGAAATTTGAGCAGATTAGAGGAGAAATCAGAGGGGCGATGGAAGAAAAAGCTAAAGAGATTATTGCAGATGTAGACAGAAAATTAGAAAAAGTACAGGAGGAGTTAGAAATTAGAATCAGTACACAGGCTGAACATTTAAAAGAACTAGTGCAACTTGAGACACAGCAGGTCAAAAAGCAATTGGGGGGAGAAATTGACAAAATTCAGGTAGCAACTAAAGAGGTTAAAGAACAGCTGGGGGGAAGAATTGATAAAGTACATGCAGAAATAATCACTGAAGTTAATGCTTTAAGGGAGAGGAATAAGGAAAGCATAAATGAGATTAATGAGAAACAAGCTCAGTTAAGTGGTAAAGTTGAAGCATCGGAAGGTAGCATTAGGTAAACTGTAACTAATATTGAAAGAAAAGCTGAGGAGAAAATTGCTGAATTAGAACAGAAGTTGAAAGCTAGAATTAGGCAGGAAAATAGTCAGAGTAGGCCAGTTTATGTGAATAGCACACACAGGGAAATAGAACTAGGCAAATTCAGTAATCGGCAGGGTTGTCCAATGGAGTTCATGAATACAATAGAAAATAAATTCGGGGAGAGGTTGGAAGATGGTAGTATTGAGTGGTGCCAGGTAGTTGAGATTTTAGAGCAAGCGTTTGTAGGGGAGACAAGAAACTGGTTTGCTGTCTACAGAGACAATTTCGAGAATATTACAGATTTCAAAGTTAAATTTTGTGAGAAATTTTGGAATGAGGTAATTCAGTCTCAGCATCGTGAGGGAATTGTGTGTGGGAAATATAACCCGAGAGGAAACTACACTATGATGGAGTACTTTTAGGACAGGTATTGACGTGCAAATATCTGGATGGTTTGAAGGAGGAAAGTGATGTAGTCAGGCTATTACAAAGACATTTTCCATATAGAATCAAAGAAGCTGCCTGTATCCAAAATGTTAAATGTATTTCACAAATGGAAAATTTATTAAGTACATTCGATGCTCTGGGAAGAGGTGGTTACGAGGAGAATTTCGGTAGGAACTAGGGTAACCATAATAACAGGCCTAATGAGAATAGGAATCAGGAAGTTCATGGGAACAGTGGCGAAGGGGCCAGCGTTCAAAATAGGGGGAACCAAAATAATAATAATAATCAGCAAAACCAGTACAGAGAAAATGGGTATGGTACGAACTACCAAGGTAGAAATAATGATTTCAGGGGAAATCAAGGCCGAAATAATGATTTTAGGGGTAACCAAGTGAGGTATAATAACAATAATAATTATAACCAGAACAGGGGTCAAGGAGGGAATCAGCCCAATGGTAATAACGGACAAAGAGATACCGTTAACACAACCCAGAACAACCAGACCAATGCAGTAGTGAGTAGTACTACACGAAGTGGTAGCCATACTTTAAACACGAACCAGGCTGCGATGTAAGGTCAGAATCTCAGTCTGTAACATGCCCCGTCCATACCCTTATACAGGAACCCTATGACCTAAATGTAAGAAATGAATTATTACGTGAACTAAATGATGAAGGTATTATTCAGGAGGTGGTTAGTAAGAGCCCCATAGTTAAATTTAACGTGTCCGAGGCGTACACAGATGTTTTAATTGATAGTGGTTGTATGAAGAGTTGCATAAGTAGTGCATTTTATGATAAAATGAAAGGAACTGGAGTAAATTTTGAGGAGATGCCAATTAAAAGCACTTTTGTTATCACAGCTGTTGGGAAGAGGTCTAAAGTAATTTCTAAGCAAGTTTTAGTAGACATTAAAATTAATAATCATGTAGAAAAGCAGATTGGTCTTGTAATTCCAAATTTAGTATTCAGTGTTATATTGGGTTCAGAGTGGCTAAGTTGAGTGTCTGGTAACTTATGTTATGATGTAGGGAGTTTGAAATGTAAATGGGGTGATTCTGAAGTAGAAGTAGCGTTCAATGACCATATTCAGAGAAGTAGTGTTGTAGGTGTGATTTGTACTTTAAATGAGATATCGCCAGCCGCAGAGCGGGGTTCTCCATGTTTTGTGGGCAGTGTGCTTACGAACGGTAGTCTAGAGGACTCGTTACGTGATGCTGCATTTCAGGGAAATGTAGAGGGGGAACAGTGTGTTCGGCTCTATGATGTATTATTGTGTAATAGGAGAATTTTTGAGGATCGCATTGGTATGGCCAATTGCTATACACATTCATTGAACGTTATTGATAGGTCAGTATTAACAGGACATAGATATCCTGTACCTTTCGCTTATCAGAGTGCAGTTGAGGCACAAATTAACCAGATGCTTGAAGATGGGATTATTGAGCACTCTAACAGTCCATATGTTAATTCTTTGATCACGGTACCCAAGGCCGACGGCACAGTTCGTATTTGTTTATACGCTCGTTTGGTTAACAGTAGAATTAGTTCAGATCAGCTGAAATCTATGTCAATAGAGGAATTAATGCAAATATTTGAGGGGAAGAAGTATTTCACTTGTGTAGATTTGAGTTCCAGTTTTTGGCAAGTGCCACTTATGTACGAAGATTGACCATTTACAGCTTTTAGTCATAAATATAACCTTTATCAATTTTGTAGAACACCTTATGGGTTAAAGAGTAGTTCAGCAGCTTTAATTAGGGCTTTAAACATCGCATTAGGGGATGACACAGGAGAGTTTGTAACCATTTACATTGATGATATGGTAATTAGTTCACGCAGTTTTGAGGAGCATCGACGTCATTTAGATATAGTTTTTCAGAAGTTAGATCAGGCAGGGTTCACTTTGAATCTGTCTAAGCCGTCATTCTGTCAGTCAGAAGTGACATTTTTAGGTCATAGAGTGCCGAGTAGAGGTGTAACACCAGAGGAAAGTAGGGTTAATAAGATACTTAACGCAGAGGTGCCACAGAATGTTAAACAGTTAAAAACATACCTGGGAATTTGCAACTTTTTCAGGAGGTTCGTTCTTAAATACTCAGGGTTGGTAGAACCATTCAGGGAATTGCTTAAAAGTGGGACTCGGTGGAGTTGGGAGTCCAAGCATGATCAGGCTTTTAGAGCGCTGAAGGAAGGTTTTGAGAAATCTGTAGTGCTGAAATATCCTTTGAAAGATAAGGAATATGTGGTTATGACAGATGCTTCACATATAGGCATTCCTGGAGTATTATGTCAGAAAGATGATAAGGATAATCTGTGCATTGTGTCTTTAGCCTCGCGAGGACTGACAGCAGCAGAGAAAAGATACACGATTACTGAGTTAGAGCTTTTAGGTATTGTTTTCAGTTTAGGGAAATTTAGAATGTATTTAGTAGGGGGGAAATTTGAGATCCATACAGATCACCATGCATTACTGTATATGAGGACTTGTAAACTCAGTTCTAACAGAGTTAGTAGGTGGATTCTTGCTCTGCGGGAATACGAATTCACAGTAAAATATATTAAGGGTAAAGATAACATTCTTGCGGACATGCTATCAAGGGACACAAATTTATGTAGGGATTATCCTGTGGTTAAAGCAGAGGACGGTATTTTATTATGTGCATGTGTGGACAGTAGCAACAGGGCATCGTTACAGACACTGAGAAATATGCTAGTGGAGCAACGTGATGACGTTAAGTTAAGGGAGCCACTGGCTAGGTTGGAAATAAGTGAAGAAGAGTATGTGAAAGTAGGACGGTTCACGTACAAGATGCAGGATGGGCTTCTTGCACGGAAATGTAGGAATAATCGGTGGGAAATATGTGTTCCTGCCACTTTGCGGGAGGAGCTAATTTGGTTCATTCATAGGGAATTAGGACACTTTGGTGCTGCCAAGGTCTTCTATGAAATTGGTCGTGACTTCATTTGGAGTAAAATGGGAAGGGATGTTAGGAGGATTTTAGCTAAGTGTGACACCTGTCAAAGGAGCAAATATCCAGTTAAATATTTAGTGGGGGAGAGATCTGCAGTTCTCACCAGTAGTCCCGGCGAACTACTGTGTGTGGATTTATTTGGCCCGATCGTTAAAGGACAGTACGGCTACGGGTACATTTTTATAGTTATTGACGCTTTTAGTAAGTATGTCAAGCTATATCCGCCAAGGAAAGCAACGGGACTAGCGTGTAGCCGTCTGATCATTAATAAGTATGTACCTGAGTATGGCCTTCCTCTCAGGATACTATCTGACAGTGGACCACAGTTTACTGCAAAGAAATGGAGAACCAGTATGCAGGAAGCTGGTATTTCACACGTTCATTCCTCTGTAAGGTACCCTCAGGGTAATTCTGCAGAGCGTCCATTAAGGGAAGTGGCTAGTCTTTTTCGGACTCTAGTGCATGACAAGCATACGGCATGGGTTGGACATGTTCCCAAACTCGAGACTTGCCTGAATTCTGTCCAGCATGAGAGCACGAAATTGACGCCATACGAAGTTCACTTCGGAAAGAGACCACAAAATGAATTAGCGAGGGTGTTGGGGTTCATCATCTTGCGCAGTTTCCAGCCACTGGCCGGGTCTGTTTGGAACACAAGCCTCTCCAACGTCTTCTGTCTTCCCACCATCTCTCAGCCTCCACCCTTGTCCAGTCTTCTCCTCTCTTCTTCACGCTTTCTTCCACACCCTTCAGCCACCTGTCTCTCGGTCTTCCCCTTGGTCTCTTTCCTTCCCACTTCGTCTCATGTACTCTCCCGGGTATCCTCTTCTCCTCCATTCGTTTTACATGTCCATACCATCTAAGTCTAGATTTCTCTATACCATCCTGTAATGGTTCCTCCTTCATTAATTCTCTGGTCCTCTCATTTCTTATTCTGTCCATCTTTGTAGCTCCAATACTGCTTCTCAAGAACCTCATCTCACTGGCCTGTATTTTGCTCTTCTCCCTTCCTTTCATAACCCAGGTCTCCGAGTCATACGTCAGGATAGGGACATAGTACGTCCGATATATGATCTTTTTGCTGTTCTGAGGGACATCCTTGCTCCATAATATGCTTCTCACACTCCTCCGAAATGCTTCTGCCTGCCTCCCCACCAATTGTTATTCCCGTTGTGGTTCTTTCCTTCTTCCTTGTTGTGATCACCATCTCACTCTTATTTATGCTAAATTTCTTCCCATATCCTTGTATTATTCCTTCCCACACGTCCAACTGTTCCTGTACCTCCTCCTCCTTGTTTCTCCAAATCATCAAATCATCTGCAAACACCATTGCTTTCATCTTTCCGTCCCCAATTACTTGTGCCACTCGGGTCATTATGTCATCCATCACCACAATGAAAAGTAACGGTGACAGTGCACTTCCTTGTTTCAGGCCGTTTCTCTGTTCCAACCAGTCTGATCTCTCTCCTCCCACTTTCACACAGCTCACGCTTCCCTTGTGCATCTCCTTTATCCTCTTTATAGTCAATTTCTCTACTCCTCTATCCTCCAGGGACTTCCATAATTTGTTTCTGCATACACTGTCATATGCTTTCTCAATGTCCAGGAAGGCATGGGGTTAAATAAGGGAAAGCAACCGGGGATGGATTACATTGTCCAGTTGGCGAAACAGAATTTATCTAAGTCAGCACAAAAGAGAATTCGCCAACAAAAAGAAACTAAATTTGACCTATTCGAGCCGGGAGACAGAGTCTTACTTAGAGTGCCGAAACAGTCAAAGCTAGAGAAAGTCATGTCCAAGTTCTTTTATCTCTACGAGGGCCCATTTATAGTTTCCAAACGTATTGGCAAAACAGTATATGTGCTGGAGGATAGTAAGGGAAACAGATTATACGGGACGTATAATATACATAGTCTACGAAAGTATGTGTCATAAAGTAAGTGTGTTTAGCTGGCGAGCCAGCCTATCAAATGAGTAAGTGTGGTATTTGGTGCGTGGAAGATCTGGTCTTCCAGGCAGGCGTATCAGAAGTCACACAGGGGGGTAGTATGTAAGTAATTGAGAGTTTTAAGGTACAGGGAAATATGACGGGATTGTCGGAAGCTCTTGAGCACTAAAATGTCTCGATACACCAAGGCCAGAATCTGGTAGCGCTGGTGAATTCCCATTTGTCTCCTAGAGATGGGTGAGCGCTTGAACAGGGTATTTTTGCTTAAGGCGTCCACGAGACAAAAGATGGACCACCAGAAGGCGAGACAGTCCTTCATGAAACTCATACATAACAGCACACGTGATTTCTGTTTACGGCCACGCCATGTAAGAATTATAAGTGCGTAATTTAAGGTAATTATTACAAAGGAATTATTTGAGTGAGGAGAACTGGTCTGAGTTGTGAACTAGTATTAAGTAGAATTTGGTCTACGGGAACTTAAGAAGACAGGGCGATTACGGCACAGAAATATTTGGTGTTATATGTAATGCGCACTTACTGTTTTTTTTTTCAGAAGTCAATATTAATTTTGTATAACATACAGAGAGATTAAGTATTATGGTCACGATGCGCTGCCACAATAGTGTGATCGTGTGCTCCGTGAGATCAGTGAGACTAAGTTTCACCAGATGGAAGCGACCTTCAGTGAAATTAGGAAGTTCTGTGGTGATATAAATATATCAGAACACCTTTGATGCGTGTGATGTGACATCATATATACACAGTGCTCGCACATTATTTATGTATATCTTTCCCAACATAGAGATATTTGAGAGGCGGAAATATCCGTGGAACATTAATCTAAGTGAAAAACATTGGACTGATTGCACAGGGCAATCCAAAATGACAACAGACTTTGACGCAAAGTGCGTAAAGAAAATTATGAGTGTATATATATGTAATTTAGGGTGATTTAATTTATGCAATATGTATTTTGGATGGGGATTTATTAACGTGTCTGGGATAATCGCATGATGGACCGTCCTCACGGTAAATCATCCGATGATCCGAGGCGAATATGTAACGTGTTTTTCGAGGGTATTTTAAGCCACTGACATAAGTCAGTAGGAAGCCATTCAATATTTATTTACGCGGCAAATTGTTCAGCCAAGAGAAGTTTTCATGTAACTTATTATTATTATTAAGGTATTTTTGGAGCGTTTTTTTTATAAAATTATAAGTATACAGATAGGTTTTCGATGTTATTGAAAACACTATCAAGCGAATTATTACGAACACCATTATCGCGGAAAATTATATGATTACGGAATTTTACGGATTTTGTCAGTTAGAGTTTGTGAGAGAGATGAGTCACTGGGAATTCGGCTACAGGCTTATTCTTGTCGAGAAGCATGACGCAAGCGGGGTTGCTGCTTCAAGAAAAGGCAAACTGGCCTGGACCGGTAATCGACATCATCGTCGCGCCGAGGGTAATGACCCGGAGGAGGGGAAGATCGCGTAGTGGCTCAGCCAATCAGTGGAGAGCAGGCGAGAAGAAGTCGGCTTCAGAGAGGGGAGGCGACGAGTGCATATATGGTTTGCGCGCCGAGGAGGCAAGGCGATTATCTTTGTAAAACTTGACCGTTGTGGTTGCACGTGTGGTTGGGTTCCGATGTGATCGGACCATAAATTAACATATCTACAAGTATCTCTACATCTAACGAAGAATATGACGACGTCCAGGAGGCTGTGGGAAGCTCTCTTCAACATCCAGTACGAGGGAAATGCTACGGCAATTTCCAATGGTAAGCGCGAATGACTCTGAACTACATAATCTCTCGTTTCTTTGTTTCATATCCAGTATTTCAGTAACCTCATAGCTTGGGAATAATATTAAAATCAGTAATTCATCCGACTCCGTTTTCACGTAATTCTCTAGCGGTAATATTCTAATCGCAACGCTCCAATTTAAACTTAAAATATATTATTATTATTATTATTATTATTATTAATTTTGCCATACTTGTTTTATCTAATAAATTCATTTCTTTTAACCATGCAATCTTTGCTTTCAGTAGGTAGCATTTGATATAGACCAAATTCCTTCTCCTGATACAATTGTTAGTTGTGTTAATGATCAAATCATACCACGATCTGAGTGAAAAGATTCTTGAAGGTGTTCTACCAGAGCTAGGTGTTGTTAAATATAAATTTAGATTTCAACATAGCGTTGAGGTCTTGGCGCCCATTAATACAACATATCTCAGTCAGAGTAAACATTACATTTCATTCATTCATTCATTCATTCATTAATTTATTTGCAATGGGGGGAGTGTCCCCCGGTGGCAAATTGGATACACATAACAAATAAATAATTATACATAACAATTCAATAACAATTAAACTGGAGTATTTACACAAATAGTCAGTCTTTTCTTAAACACACCTATATGTTTGGGAAAAGGCTCTAAGACTGCGGCAGGAAGAGAGTTCCAGTTATCAATGGCACGGTTTACAAAAGAATATTTACCATAATTTGTTCGCTGTGGTCGGCCCTTAACTTTGAAAGGATGATCGCTCCTACCCATGTAAGTGGGCTTTTCCAATCGTTTGCTAAGCTCACCCCATGCTGGTTGATTTGTATACGTGTTGTACATAGCGCAGAGTCTAGATTTCATCTTCCTAGCCTCCAGTGATTCCCACCCAAGTTTCTTTAACATACGGCTCACACTGCTCCTGGGATTAAAGTCACTTAGCACAAATCTAGCGGCCTTTCTTTGTACCATTTCCAACTCATTGATGAGCCCTACTTGATATGGATCCCAAACCGCCGAGGCATATTCCAGAATAGGTCTTACAAGTGACAAATAGCCTAATTCCTTAGCAGAGGTACTACTTCCTTTTAATACCCTCATTACAAAGTGCAGGGATTTGTAAGCTTTTGAAACTACACATCCTACATGACTACTCCATTTCATATCATTCCTTACGTGAACGCCCAAATATTTGCAAGAATCTTCTTCTACAAGTATTTCCGAGCCAATGTTATATTGAAAATTCTGCCTCCGCACTTTCCCTATTTTTAAGAGACTACATTTTCTTGTGTTTATTTTCATTTTATTTTCAATCGCCCACTTATAGACCAGGTTCAGGTCCTCTTGAAGCACTGCATTGTCTTGTGAGTCATGTATCTTCCGATATATTACACAATCATCCGCAAACAATCGACAGTCACTGCGAATCCCATTTGGTAAGTCATTTATAAACGCCAAAAATAACAAAGTTCCGATTACGCTGCCCTGAGGGATACCCGACGTTACGGTAATTTCATCCGAGAATATGCCTTCGACTTTCACTTTCTGTGAACGACCCGTCAAAAATTCTTGGATCCATAAAATTACTCTTCTATCAATCTAAGTCGAAGCTAATTTATGGAGTAGCATGTCATGCGGCACGACATCAAATGCCTTCGCAAAATCTATAACCACGGCGTCGACTGAAACTCCATGGTCTAACGATTCGCTAATGTCTTGAAAAAGTGATAGCATCTGACTCTCGCTTGAGTAACCTTTCCAAAATCCATGTTGCCTATCATTAAACCATGATAATGTTCCCCACTGTTCCCTCAAGTAGTCGCAAATGAGATGCTCCATCTGTTTACAAACGATGGACGTAAGGCTAACCGGCCTGTAGTTGCCCAATTCAAGTCTGCTCCCTCCCTTAAATATTGGGACTACCGTAGCTCTTTTCCAGTCATCTGGGATTTGCGCATTGTTTATGGACACATTAAACATCACCTCCAAGTATCGTGCCACGGCCCTACCCCCTAGTTTAAGTACTTCACTAACAATATTATCAGGACCCTTTGATATATTGAAACGTAGTTTTTGTATTAGCTTTACACTTGCTGACTTGTTTATTTGGAACAGGAGAGCCCCTGATTCGTCGTTAAGGTCCAACACACAGCTATTGGATTTGTTGAACACACTACCGTAAAAGACATTTAATTCATTAGCAATGGCCTGTTTCTCAGTAATTAATTTACCGTCACCGGACATTATCATCGACAAATTATTTGGATTTCCCTTTCTTCTCCTAACATAACTGTACATTTTTTTTCCACCCATCACCTCCCGAATCAAGTAAACCTTGCATATAACTGTCATGAGCAGCCCTCTTTTTTAAGACGAGCTCTCTTGATAAGGACTTAAATTTCAACATACTCTTGTCACTATCATGTCTTTTATTGTATAATTTCCTAATTTTCCGTTTTAGACTCCTAATTTCTCGTGTGTAATACTCAGGATCTGGGTTTTGTTTCAGCAATTTAAATGGGACAAATTTATCAACAGCGCTATTTCAAATTTTCAAAAAGTTAGTCCACAGGATATTAATGTGATTTCCTTCCGATGCCCATCCTACAAATAGCTCATTCAAATACCCCTGAAACTTACCCTGATCCGCCCTGCGATACTGGAATATGATCTTTTTTGCTACATCAGAGTCTAATTTTGTAACGTCACCATATCTAATATTTAATTCAACCCCAGAATGGTCACTAATTCCTGGTACTTTCAGACAGTTAATATACAGCTCTACAGGCCTTACGAGATAAACATCTAAGGTATTATTGTCTCTAGTTGGGAAGTCAACTACTTGGGAAAATCCCCCCTCCCTTAAGAATTTATTTGCAGCGCCCTGAGCTTGACTACAGCTAGTTGACTCACCAGACCAGTCTACTTTGGGGAGGTTTAAATCTCCAGCAATTATTATGCTCTTTTTCATAGCATTACCCGTACAAGTTTTATCATACAGTGTTTCGAGGAGAGAAAATTTATCTTTCGGTGCTCTATACGCCCCTATCACCTGAAGAGGGAATTTATTTCCTTTATCCGAAATTTGTACACATAACATTTCATGATCCATATCAGCCCACTTTAAGAAACTAGCTATATTTTTGCGCACACAAATAAATAGCCCACCACCTCGCTTCCCCCGATCCCTTCTGTACATTTCGTAGGTCCCTTGAATTATTTCGCTACTATTTATGTCCTCATATAACCAAGATTCAGTTGCAATGACAATGTCCGGAGAATACGTCTCTACAAGATTCCAAAATTCAATTAATTTATTTCCTAAACTCTGACAATTAACCTGCAGCAATCTTAGAGTCTTACCTCCGCAGCAAATATCTCGAAATTGCTCCTTCTGTTCCCATCGGCTGACAACCTCTGGTCCTGCTTCTCCTCACAAAAGCCGGCACGAACCGATGACCCTGTCATGTAGGCTCCCTAGGTTAAAAGCACCCCGTCGATTTAGATGCAGCCCGTCTCGGGCGAAGTCACGGCCACCAATCCAGCAGTCAGCTTCTACGTACACTAAGCCCAGTTGTGCACATACCCAGTCCATGCGGTCATTTACAGTCTTAACTCGCCTTAACGGAACATCTCCCCGCCGAACAATGCCACTCATTATATTTTTGCATTTCGAAACTTGCTTTTAGCTTTTCTGCCTAGTTCGTAGAGCTCCCCAATGATGTAATCAGCTGTAGCCCTCTTCTTCAAATCGTTCGTCCCAACATGTAGCAACAACACTTTAACTTTGTTCACAGTCCTCTACATTTGATTGTTCCACTTGCTGGGCAAGCTGGTCAATTTTAATCCCCGGATAACACCGCACTTTCGCACCTGATTTCCTCGAGATATTCGCACTCCATCGTATCATTGAATCACCCATTATGATAACGTCATCCTCAGTTTGCTCCTGCACGCCCTCTTCCACACTGATCCCAGTAGAAAGCCGTTCAGTCACATCCTTCACCGTTTCTTCTGATTCACGAAGCTTTGCTCTAAGTTCCTGTATTATTTGATCCCTTGCTTTGATTTGCACCCTCAAACAGTCCGGCGTATCACATACTTTACAAAACCAATTTCCGACATCACAATCCTCCTTCTTGACCTTAATACAGCCGAAGTGAAACCATTTCTCACATAGTCCACACTCAACACCATTCTTCAATGTTTTACTGCACGTCGAACACTTTAAAGCTGCCAATGGATCATTTGCCTGATTCACATTTGGAGTAACAGGCCCTGGATTCACTTCCACTCCACCAATAACTAGCAATGCAGCTATCACTAGGGCTATGAACCACAAGTTGCTAGGTCCCGTACGCACACACAAACACCGGAAATCCTGACTACCCTTCGCATACCATGGCCCGATCCTCGCCCGGTAACACTCCAGAGAACAACCCATTTCAACACACCTGAGAGCTCGGGAAAAACACGACCTTTCACTTTGACTGCCAACAGTGAGGGTAGTAGAAACCGTTTCACTGTGCTCTGTGGCAAGTCGTCAGGCGAACAGCTTACCTGATGCTTTCAGATAGTTAAGCAATACTGGGTCCTATTAAGTCAGGGTTGGAGGGTAGGAGCTTATTGTACAATCAAATAAACTGCAAGACCAATGAAGTTAAGACTGATAGGTTTAAAGACCACTTCTTTAGTGAAATATTACTATTTCACAGATCAACTCAAGTGCTGATGAACATTAATGTTAATCAAGACAAGTACAAAGTCTAATGGGGTGGAGTGTATGTGTGAATGTAAAGGAAGTATCCTCGTAAGCACACTTACCCAGATGGTAGCCGTCGCCGTGTAGACTTTCAGAGGTTCAGCAAGACACAAGACGCCCGTGGTTTAGAGGCATGACCTTTTATAAGGTCGGGTAGTGCCGACTGGGCATTTCCAGCACATTCCTGTCTGCCTGCAACTGGTGTAGGGGTTATGAGAGTTCAGTAGGTGTAGTGTGGGGTCATGAGGGTTCAAGAGTATTTGAGATAAGGTTTAATAAATGTAAGGGTGAGGGGACAGATAGGGTGGTCTAGGGTGTGCAATCCTATAAGATCCCCACGAGGATCTTGGGGATCCAACAATATCACCTTTTCTTTGAAACTTGAACTCCTCCGTACCTGCTGTGGTAAAACTCATTACACATTCACTTACACATTCACCCTTAAGCCAATTTTCATTGCATGTATGATGACGTGTTGCACCAGAATCGATTATCCACTTCTCACTTACCACACCCTTTTCTTGGAGGTTGCTCTTCAAGGCTGTTAAAAATGTTGTTGGACCAGTCTTTTTCTTTTCTTGATGTTTCTTCTCCCCAGAATTGAACTGACTTTCCTTGGCAGTTGATTGGTGTTGGTATTTCTTCTTTGGACAGCCCCTTTTGAAATGAGACGTTGAGCCACATTCATAACATTTGTAAATGGGCTTTTTGTGAAATCCAGAATTGGAGCGTGAGTAAAATGCCGCATCCCTTGATGAGTGAACCGCACTTCCTACTTCATACTCCATTAATTTCTTCGCAATCATATCACCAGTTATGTCAACTCCACAGTTGTCGTATGTTTGTATCATTGACTCGAAACGTTCAGGTAAACCCGCCAGCATCATTGCATCAACAAATTTTTCATCAAGAGGCTTCCCCATTGAACGAAGTTGGTCGCTGATGCGCACAAAAGCTTGAATGTACTCGCCCATGCTTCCAAAATCTTCTAATCGTAATTGACCAAAGGTGCGAGGTAATTTACACCTCCGGTTGACCCCAGAGTCGTCAAGAGATGTTTGCAATTTGTCCCAGGCCTCCTTAGCCGTATTTGCCTCTCTAATATAGGGATAGCAAATTGGGTCCACCAAAAGGCCTATTTTGTTTAGAGCTTTCGCATCCCTTTTTCCCCTGTTGACGTCTGACGTGAAATCACCACTCGGATAACCAGCAATACTCTCCCAGACAACCAAGTCTTTCAAATAAAAGGTCATTCCCTTTTTCCAGTCCAAATAATTAGATCGCCCTAAAAGCCGAGCGATCGGCGG
The DNA here is from genome assembly GCA_946902985.2 of Meconema thalassinum. Taxonomy (NCBI): domain Eukaryota; kingdom Metazoa; phylum Arthropoda; class Insecta; order Orthoptera; family Tettigoniidae; genus Meconema; species Meconema thalassinum. The sequence goes on from OX336389.2 coordinate 860,023,591, forward strand.
CAGTGACGCCATACCACTACTTCCACTGTCAGCCATGGTTGCTTGGCAAAATGAATGCACAAAAATATACTCACAGCTTAACGTTCACTATACCGTAATAATCATAGCACATCACGGAATGGCACTGGGCCCATGACCAGTTAGTAACGGCAGGGAAAATTAAACATGATGTGCACACATATCTTGCCACTGCTGGACTACTGTACCAGGGTTATTGGTTGGAAGCAATATGACACAGGAAAAAACAAAACACAATCAACAGGCTGTAGCCAACCTACACAGTGCCAGCACGCTAGTGCCAACCTGTAAATTACAAACACCAACATGTACTGTATATCTGTTTGAATGTTGATAATACATTTGTTTCTACTAACTGGCTTCTTGAAAAGAAAAACCTGTAGGACTATAGTTTATTGGCAAGGAAATATGAAGTGAAATTCTTAGGCCAGTTGAAAAATTGTCTAGGGATGACAGTTGACTACAACAAGGAGGGTGGTATTTTGAATGTAGACCAAATTGAGTACATGCCAGATTTGTTGAGGAAATACAATATGGTTAACTGTCTGCCAAAGAGTACACCCATGTCTGCAGGTCGAGAGTTACCAAAGTTTGAAACAAAAGCTGAAGGGATTCCTTATCAGGAATTTATAGGTTCCTTGATGTACCAGAGTTAGCTATTTCCACTAGACCTGACTAGATGTACCGTACACTGTTTGTAAATTAGGTCAATACAACAATTGTTACGGTGATGAACACTGGTTAGCTTGTAAACGAGTTCTAGTGTTACCAAAAATTGTGGCCTTGTGGTCACTCGAAGTGGAAACTTGAGTGCTTTGTTGATGCTTCCTATGCTTGTGATGTTGAAAAAAGTTAATCTTACACTGGATATGTAATGATGTTAGGAGGTTTTGTGTTTGCATAGCAGTCTAAGCAATTGAAAACTTTGACACTGTCAAGTACTGAGTCAGAATACCTAGGACTTACTGAAGGTAACAAAGGGTCTTTGTAAATCAGAAATATCTTTGAGATTCTAGGTTTAAAGAGGATTTGTGTGAAGATTTTCAATGATAATTAAGGTGCTTTGTGTATTGCTAATGCTAAGTAATATCATGAGCATACAGGTGACATCCACAATGAGGAGATTGCAGCATCAGCCGTCATCTATCCTGGAGCACCTATTCGGAAAGTTCTGAAAAAAATGAAGAGGAGTCTTCGGCAGCAACGACGTGGCTGTAATTATCGGCGGGACAAATGACATGGCTCTCAACAACGGTTCGGAAGTACGTTCTCAACAAAATAAAAAAGACTTCGTAAATTAACACACACCAAGGTTATAGTAGTAAATATCCCTCAGAGGCATGGCTTTTTCTCTGGCGGAACGCACCGGAACGGCGTTCTGGAACCTCTTCGTGGATACAAATCTCTAAAAAAATATTTAGACTGCAAATATGATTTTTTCAAGTTAAGGAATTTTAAAAATATTATTTTTACTGTTCCCGTGCTAAATGACTTAAATTAAAAAGGAAATATCGCATATCGCCTTGTTATTTCGAGAATCGAAATCGAAAACATTCTTCCAGTTTGCGGGCAGCATGGATATACGGTATTCGTTCTTGTTCTTTCTTTGCTCACTTTGCAGCTGTTTTGTATATTGGTCCCAATTCTAGTTACGTTTCATCTGGATTGCCCTCAATATGGAGTACTGTTGTTCGTTGATGTAGATGATTGCCTGTGTTTGTTGCATTCTCAGCCGTAGTTTGTACTACTTCTTACGCGGCAATAGACATAACCTAAATCTGTCGACCACAAGGCGAGAATGAAAATAATTTCAGAATATTTTTCAGCGCCTACCACCAAATGCAAAAATTTTCCAAGCAGTTCGTCAGTCCATCAAGCTGGAGTATCATTAAACTCAAGTGTGGAACATGAAGCAACAGAGACGACCGTCTGTAAAGTCCAAAGTGAATTTCAAAGTATGTGGCCTAGTTGTTTGATTGTAGAATAAAATAACGATTTTGTAAAGAAAAACGATTGGTTGTATTTTCATGACGGCAATTTAGGTTGCTCAGTGTGCAAACAAATTGGAAGTTTAGGTGTAGAGAAGAATGTGGGTATGCGACTATCAAAAGAGTGGATAAACTGTGAAATTGTGTCTTATGGAGAAAATCGTAAACATAAGATAACATCATTAGTGTGAGATTACAGGTCCTGTGCCACTTGGGATGGTTGTATATTTTTAGATATATTGGGATTCACTTTTTGAGAGGGATTATACTGTCTTTTGTGGGCATGGGTTTCCAATAAAATGGATTTATATTTGTCACGATCCTCTAGCGTATAATCATGTGAAGATGGTGTTCGGGAAAATAACAGCTTTAACAAATCTGGCGTTAATTTATAGTTTGTGTTTTTAATGATGACACTAGTACCAGTAAATTAATAGATGAATCACCTATTTCAAAACCATCATCTTCATAGCGGACACCATACGTTGGATCTGTCTCTCCAGTAAACAGCTTTATGAGACAGGGTTCAAGCTTTGATCCATCATAATTTCTTAAAATGTGCTTTAATTCAGCATTATGTTGAGGTGTGGATAAGAGTTGTGATAACATAGGCTGTTTAGAAGTGGAAGGTGTTTCCACAATAGTAGATGTTTTTTTTAACTGTTGAAGGGGTGTCGATGTTTGTGGATAAAACACAGCATCGCTTTCACTTCCACTTTGATCCTCTTCACCATTTTACCAGTGGTGGAAGGGTTTGTGTTGATTTTGAAATTCGTAGGGCTCTTGTCAGAGAGGCAGCAGCAGGAGCGTTGTTGTTATTGTTGGCATGATGCTTATGAACAGGTGAAGAAACATGGTTTAACAGGGGCATAGGATTGGTGTTTTTAGACGTTTTAATTCGCGAAATATACGTCGAATATTATTTTCAACTTGGATAATCAGTTGTTTTATTCTAATTTGATTGGTGTATGCTATGGGCGTCTCCATGATGGTAAACTAACTAACATGGAATGAATAATGGTCATCCTTCTAAAGTGGAATAAATTGATCAAAGCCAACGCGGTATCGACCTTGACAAAGTTCACGTTGTTTATTAATCAACAAACATGCATGCTGTTGAGTGTTCAAAAATTTTGCACACAATTGTGTGAAAGCAGAAAAGGACATATCAGGATTAACGAGATCCTGAAAAATATGATGGAGATTTCTTTCGTCTTGTCGAAAGAGATTAGCATTATCCCGAACTAACTGTTTTGGAATTTTTTAATAAGTCTGTGCGAGATAAACACAATCTACTTGTTTATGACGGCCCACACTAAAATAGTCTTGAATAATAGTTTGCCGTTGAGTAGCGACATCATCAAAAATAATGATTGAATCTGGTTGAATACTCACGGGTTGAATGACATCTTCAGGTGTCGTAAATTTAAAATAGCCCATGGATTATTTATTTAACGATGACATAATTTGCTCCAGGTACATGTAGAGAGGTTGATACAACGATTTAGCAAAAATATTAATACTTTGAAATCGTAAGCCATGGGGCGCCGTAATGATGTTAACCAACAGATGTGTTTTTCCACAGCCAGAAGGTCCCACAATAATACATCGAATAGTGGATGGAAATAGTGGCCCATGGCGATTTTGTTGACACACTGAAAGCGATAGCTCTGAAATCAAATCAGTGACAGGCAAGGCGTCTGGTTGTTTGATCAATTCCATGGTTACTACGACTGAGTTATTTTATGAGTGTACCAGGTTTATATATATATACAGAACCAACCACTAGGACAGGATAGTACATAAGTATAACCATGGATGTCTTTGGGCGAGCCAGAATTACTATGGCCACGGACGCTTCCTTCCCAAAACTGTATAAAGATGTGGCTACAAAAACATATGTCGATTGCAAAGAGCAAAGTTTATACACCATGGGTCCGAGGCTAACAGCCAATGGGTATTCTGCGAATCATAATCGCATTATTCACGTACAAGACCCTGAAGATGATGACGATGTATGCACAAAACGTTACCTCACATGGCAAATGAAAAGGCTTTATACATTCGTACTGTACCTGAAAATACCTACCATTTACCTGTTAGAATCCCTCGATGGTAACTGGATCTTCGAATCTGAAAACCCCCCAGCTTGAAAAATCCCCAAGACCTAACAACAACTGAAGGGAGTATTAGGCTACTAGTAAATCCTAACAGAGGTGGCATTGAGTAAAACCAAAGCATTGCAGTGAACTGCTCTCAAAACACGAGAATCGTGAGAAATCATCACCTGAGAAGTGTGGGGAACTCTGGAAATACCAAGCTATGTCCATCTTAATGCGACCTCTTTGTAATCTATAAATCATCACATCGCATGATTAAAATAAATTAGCAAAATTAATTTCAAAAGAAAAATCTGACGAGGAGTCAGATTATCACGTCCGTGAATGAACACACAAAATCTCAAAAATACTGGATTAAGATAATGCATTGGAATCCATCAATAATTTCAATGGACTCGCATGATTTCGACCCTCAAATTAACTTGACAATTTAAATATGTACAACAGGTGATCCAGAAAGCAAAAAAAAACCAATTCTGAAGACCACCTCCATTGTTCTTCCGTTGATTTAAACATTCTTAAACACGTGGAAGATATTAACATTACCTTATATTGCGCCCGTTGACGCATAATCGCATTGGTATAATCGATCACAGAATCCTTGGAGAAATTGCTACTATGCTGAAGAGCAGTCGAACACACCCTATAGGAGGTGGGAAGAATATTGAGCAAGGTTGTTTATAATTAAACTTTTATACGTTTTGGATACACCGTAAAACGTCTAAGATTTATCTAATGTCATTCAGCCTATTTTAGTTACGGTCCACATCGCAGAAAGGCGAAACAGTAAATTTGCGTGGTTATCCCATGCATTGAGTTGACGCCAGGTTGAGGAGACACTACTACTAGTCGTACGTCCAAGCAGGACAGACGTGTCAGTGACGCATAAGGATCGAACACGTGATACTAATGTTCCGAGTATTGAAAGACTCTTGTGAAATGGAGAAATCCATTATTATTATAGACATGGGCAACCATCACTGCTAAATATGCAGAGGGAGTTATTGTGAACTATAATTAATATCCAACCAGTGTAATATTTTTACCAGATTTAACAAACGGTGGCAGCATGGCGAGCACATTATCAGGCCGCAGGCTTACATGCACGAGTGTATCATAAAAACTGTGAATTCTCTTAAAACGGTGTTATTCATAAAATATTTCATGTCTTGTCGAAGTGCTGAATTTTTATTTTCTGATTAACTGTACATAATTATTTCCGACCACGTGCAAAGTTTGCGAGTGAGCGTTGCAAAAGCAATGATAACGCCAGTGGCGGAGTGTATGGGCAATGTTGTTTTACCGCACCAATAGTCATTGAGCGCAGTTACATCAGTATGATACTTAACACAAGTGAAAACCTTACCCCTACCTACAACATGGAACCAACCAACTATCTCCATCTAATGGATAATAACGACCACGCTATGGAGTTGGAGATGAATCATTAAACCATATGCGTGGGGAGCTAGCAATGGAAGGTGGCTGAAACAAAGGCAAGATGATCTAAGACCATTACGGAGACCGCTAAACATCTCACGGTCGGTATCGAAGTCTTGATGCTGTACTCTGTAAGTCAGAATATTTTTCAGTAGCTATATTTAATGGGTTGGAACAGTAGATTAGTCATAAATGGTTTCTCTAAAGTGCACAACACAGGTAGTTTTAATATAAGCTCACGTGTGGAAAGATTTAGTTTTGTTATACATTTCTTTAACGCCAGGAAGGCAAAGTTATAATGTCCATTTCGTATCATTTCAAGAACAGTAATAGTCTACTTGTATTTGTCAGGCTGATGACATAAGAGACAAGTTCTTAACAGGTGGCAAATGAAGGCCAAGGTTGCCTGTGTGCGAGAGGGCTATTCATAGCACGGCTCAATGAATCTCAGGCAGTGCATTAAATAATCTAGAAGGCGGTGAAATTCCTAACATTATATAATCTGAATGCGTGATCCATTATCCACGTGTTTGACAAATGAGCATCTGGAACGAAGCTTTATTTCATTACAACAAGCTAGAAGGACATAGGAAATGAACTGTATTTTGAAACCAGAGGTCGTAGGTTCATGCCAGACCGTTGAAGTAAGAATTGACGAATCCATGGTTTAAGAGAGACACAGGATGTCTAATAATAAGAGTATGTGGAGACACAAGGTGTCCATTATTGAAGTTATTCCTGAGTGGAATATTATGAAGTTATTGGACATTAGTTGGGTTTACACATCTTACCTGACTACACTAAACGCAATATTAGGTCCATAAAACTGAACAAATACATTATGAGGCATAAATAATTGTGTAATAAGTTTAATAATCAAAGATAAAATTTTTGTGAAAGTAAACAAATCTTATAATTCCCCCTTGAGCCTAAGTATAAATAAATGCTAAAAATAAAATATTTGCAGGACGAAAATACGAAATTTAGTTACTGTTGATTTATTTTATTAGTCAACAACCAATTGATGATGTGAAAACTGAAACACACACAGCAGATTGGCAGCAATGTGGGTCGATGTAATTGTTTAATTACCATCGAATTTGCAGGATTTTCTTTTTTTTTCTAATTTTTCCTTTACACATCTGGACACTATGACCATTTGTCGCAAAGAGTGACAAATCGAGTAGGCAGGCAGTGCCAATTGCACAACAATAGGAGTGCTGGATTAATGCACATATTTGTGTTGTATTAATTTAATTCTTTTTTATTCAGCAACGTTGTGCTTATATTTAGAATCTTTTCCTTGTAATAAACGCGTCTCGTTTATTAATTAATGTTAGTTAGGATTAGATAAACACGTAAATTTAAAGATAAATGTTGGAGATGGTAGCATCCTAGCTTAGAACAAATTTTCCTTTGTTATTAAATGTATATATTCCTAGTATTTGTAAACAAGTAAATGTCTTGCTTTGAAGCAAATTCTTTTGATGTTTGATCCTCCCGTAGTCATTTTCGATGTAATTGCTTAGGGCTGATCTTACGTGCCATACTCTTAGCTTGTTTGTTTTCATTTCAATTGTGTATTAGGACCATGAGAGTAACTTAGATTTTGGATAACACCATTTTTATATTTTCTTTCAGGGCAGAATAGTATCGGACTAGCCGTTTGCAACTCTCATGCTAGGCTAGGGATCTATTCTGAATAAAATGTGTCCATGATTTTAACATAAGACTGACCTCTCTTTCTTGCTTAGTTTTTGATATCGATGCATTCCTCTGAGCTGGTTAAGAATCGAACCGCACCAATTCCCGATACCCCCGAGTGCAGACTTTTGTGCGAAACCAGCCTATGAATGTGTCGTCCCCAATACCTGTGTGTTAACTGGAAGAGGGTCTCGGATGGGTCATTTGAAACCGATGGCTCCCCGAAACCTTCGGCCAGCGGGCACATATAGAATACCTAAGTTGGCGCCGAACGTGGTAGCATCGACTTACGGGTTCGATCTCCCACGATTCGTTTGTTTGTGAGGGTTTTTTATGTTTTGATATCAAATCCAACAGATTAGTGACTAATTGAGACTTTGTACTAGTGTTTTGGAAGGCTACATGGTATTCTTATTCCAGAATTAAGACCATGAGGCTAGGTAACATTTATTAATGAAAATAAGTTGAGGATTTGATTTTGCAGTTACCCTAGTCTTGAGAAAATATACGTTTGTTTGTTGTTTCTGATGTCATTTAATTTTTACCAGAGGTTCAGCTGTTATCAATGAATACATTTATGAAGGAATGGGTTTTCTACTGTTTTCCAACCCAAACCATTGTTATGGCATGTGAAGGTGTTAGTTCCCCGTATTTCTCTAAGTGATATTAAATTGTCTGGGAATAAGACGGCCGAGTTGTTGGCAAACTTGCCAGCCCTTCTGCGCAATCTGCAGGTGTCTATGGACAATATGAAGGCAGATATGACGCAAAACAATTACAATTTAAGGGCCGATATGAACGATGTTAGAGCAGATATGGCTCAAAATAATGACAATTTAAGGGCCGATATAAACAATGTTAGGGAAAACATAAACAATGTTAGAACCGATATGACTCAAAATAGTGATAATCTGAGGGCCGATATGATTGAAACAGTAACACTGCTACAGAAAACTTGTTACAAACTAGTAACAACATTACCACTAATATTGGGGCAGATATGGCACAAAATGTTGTAGAACTGCGAGGAGACATTGTGAAGGTTAAGACAGAGATCACTACTAGTATAGATAAGGCTAGTGACGACTTACGCGCAGAAATGGAAACATATCGCACAGAATATCAACCACATTTAGGGGGAGTGAAGGCGGAAATTCGTGCGAACAGGTCAGAAATCAACAAGAAGCTAGACGACGTTCAGTCAGAGATGAATAACAGTATTGAGTCGGTGAGAAACGAAGTCGCTAATGCTAGAGAAGTGGTTAGTAAGCGGATCAATGACGTGGAACGGAGAATGGAGGAAGTAAACACATATGTGGGCGTTTTGAAGGCTGATGTCGCTATCGTTAACACAGGATTAAGGTTGACACGAGGCATAGCAGATGCAGTACACCTGAACGTGAAACGTGTTACAGAAAATGTCACTGCTAACACAACAGCGATTCAAGAAATTCGTGAGAATACTGTGGACAACAGTAAATTGAAGGAGGAAGTCACTGCAAACACAATAGCAATTAATAGAATGAAAGTCGAATGGGCTAAATATATTGAAGCAATTCGAGAGGAAACTCGTGAAAATAACCATAAATCTAACCAGTATGTTAACAAAGTGATTGACGAACACCTTGAGGAACACGAAGAGACACAGAAATAATTCGATATTTGTATTCGAGGGAAAATCGAACGGATCGAATTACAAATTAATGCCATACCGGTAACCAATAAACGATCTGATGACATACCTGAATACGCAGAACTTGAGGAGTGTATAAATCGTTTGCTAAAGCCTACCAGAGAGGAAGTAAAATCTACAAATATCACGACCGGTGAAGAAAAACCGAACGTTCCGACTGGAAACGCAAATTACAATCCATTTCGAACAAAACCTCAGTTTGTGACACCAAACATGAATATAATGCCAAATTATGGGCTGACACCTAATTAGAATGTCACGCCAAACTATGGCCAAACACCATACTCAAACATAGTGTATTTGAGAAGCCATGAAGTTCGACCGACTACATTTAATAATTCCAATTCTATTACACCAATCGAATTCTTGAGGAACCTGGAATCTTACATGAAGGAAACCATGGTAACACCTGATAGAGAGTTACGAACGGTAGAGCAATATCTCGAGATAGTCCGTTAACCTGGTTCAATGCTTGTAGATATTCATTTCACAATTACCAGGAGTTTAAAGATGCATTTCTTAAAACCTATTGGTCAGTGGAAAGACAGCATTATATAAGGGCGGAAATGTACAATAAGAGGTACGCGAGTACTCAAACAACTAAGTACGCTACCTACTTCGCAAGTCAACTTTCTAAACTTCAATGCTTGCAACCCCCTTTATCATAGCTCGAACTGGTACAGACGATAAGAAGGCAATATCCAATGGAAGTTCAAAGGCTACTAATAGCATCAGATGCTAACACCTTCCTAAAATGCGACGAAGTTTTACGAAAACTGGATTGCAGTTATGAAAAATGTGCACCTACACGTAGGCATCGTGCAGGCGCACACGATGTTAATGTAACTTCAGTCCATAGGACATGTCAAACATTACAGCCTGTGGAAGAACAACGTGCAAATTATCGTCAGAGTAAAGAAGGACCGGACAGGAGGAGAGATTTCCGTGAATATCGTAGGCAAAACACATCTTATGGAAGGAATCGCCGATATGACAGGATTAATAAAAACTATAATCAGAACAGATACCAGAATCGCGGAAACCATTATGCTAACAATCGTCGTAATTATGGTAACAACAACAATTACAATCGTGGATATGGAGGACAACCACGTGATCGTGACAATCGAAATAACCATTATACCAACAATGTCAGGCGAGAGGATAGATACAGCGGCGGTTACCAGAAGGAAAACGACCCTCGTTTTCAATATGATAATGGTTGGCGTGGGAAGGCTGAAGAAAGTAAACAGTACATCCAAGAACGGAGGAGAAGAAATGAAGAAGATGAAGAATCTGGCAGAAGGCGAGATGGATGTAACCAACGCCGTAAAAATTGCAGGAAAACTACAACAGCTGATGTTCACAACATTGAAATTGAACCAGCAGGAGAAAACAACCGTCTAAGTAATGAAGAATACAATAGAATCACTGAAAGAATGGATCGATCGAGGAGAGAAACTAAGGATTGGACGAATTGAAATAAAAATTGATTTCCACAATTTTTATTTGTTCGACATGGAGACGTATGCGCCCGTTGACGCATGTTCGCATTGGTATAATCGATCACAGGATCCTTGGAGGAATTGCTACTATGCTGAAGAGCAGTCGAACACACCCTGTAGGAGGCGGGTAGAATATTGAGCAAGGTTGATTATAATTAAACTTTTATACGTTTTGGATACCCCGTAAATCGTTTAAGATTTATCTAATGCCATTCAGCATATTTAAGTTACGGTCCACATCCTGAAACGCGAAACCGTAAATTTGCGCGGCTATCTCATGCATTGAGCTGACGCCACGTTGAGAAGACACTACTATTAGTCGTACGTCCGAGCAGGACAGAAGTGTCAGTGACGCATAAGGATCGAACACGTGATACTAGTGTTCCGAGTATTGAAAGACTCTTGTGAAATGGAGAAATCAATTATTATTATAGACATGGGCAACCATCACTGCTAAATATGCCGAGGGAGTTATTGTGAACGATAATTAATATCCAACCAGTGTAATATTTTTACCAGATTTAACAAACGGTGGCAGCATGGCGAGCACATTATCAGGCCGCATGCTTACATTATCTAAAACGGTGTTATTCATAAACTATTTCGTGTCTTGTCGAAGTGCCGAATGTTTATTTTCCGATTAACTGTAAATAATTATTTCCGACCACGTGCAAAGTTTACGAGTGAGCGATGCAAAGGCAATGATAACGCCAGTGGCGGAGTGTATGGGCAATTTTGTTTTACCGCACCAATAGAGTCAGTGAGCGCACTAACATCAGTATGATATTTAACACGAGTGAAAACCTTACCCCTACCTACAACATGGAACCAACCAACTATCTCCATCTAATGGATAATGACGACCACGCTATGGAGTTGGAGATGAATCATTAAACCATATGCGTGGGGCGCTAGCAATGGAAGGTGGCTGAATCAAAGGCAAGATGATCTAAGACCATTACGGAGACCGCTAAACATTTCACGGTGGGTCTCGAAGACTTGACGCTGTACTCTGTAAGACAGAATATGTTTCAGTAGCTATATTTAATGGGTTGGAACAGTAGATTAGTCATAAATGGTTCCACTAATGTGCACAACACAGGTAGTTTTAATATAAGCTCACGTGTGGAAAGATTTAGTTTTGTTATAAATTTCTTTAACGCCGGGAAGGCAAAGTTATAATGTCCATTTCGTATAATTTCAAGGAAAGTAATAGTCTACTTTTGTTTGTCAGGCTGATGACATAAGAAACAAGTTCTTAACAAGTGGAAAATGAAGGCCAAGGTCGCCTGTGCGTGAGAGGGCTGCTCATAGCACGCTTCAATGAATCTCAGTCAGTGCATTAAATAATCTAGAAGGCGGTGAAATTCCTAACATATAATCTGAATACGTGATCTGTTATCCACGTGTTTGACAAATGAGCATCTGGAATGAAGCTTTATTTTGTTACAACAAGCTAGAAGGACATTGAAAATGAACTGTATTTTGAAACCGGAGGTCGTATGTTCGACATTATTATGGGAAGAGGCTACATGATAGATACACAATCTCATACGCTATTTTTGTATCACAATCACTGGAGAGCATTCTTAAAATGTGTTTTCTACACACTTGACCTTTGTAATTGATGTTTAAAATGTGTATAATTCAGGGAACCACACTAATTGTTAACCATTGTTATAATGGTAGTATTAGAGTACATGTTTATGGTAATTTATGCTGGCGCTAACGAGCTATTGAAGTAGTGCCAGACCGATGAAATAAGGATTGACGAATCCATGGTTTAAGAGAGACACAGGATGTCTAATAATAAGAGTATGTAGAGACACATGGTGTCCATTATTGAAGTTATTCCTGAGTGGAATGTTATGAAGTTATTGAACATTAGTTGGATTTACACATCATACCTGACTACACTAAACGCAATTAAATGTCCATCAAACTGAACAAATACATTGTGAGGTATAAATAATTGTGTAATAACTTTAATAATCAATGATAGGGTTTTTGTGAAACTAAACAAATCTTATAATTCCCCCTTGAGCCTAAATATAAATAAATGCTAAAAATAAAATATTTGCAGGACCAAAATACGACATTTATTTATTGTTGATTTATTTTGGATACATTTCAATACATTTTGACACCACTAGTCAACAACCAATTGAAGGTGTAAAAGCTGAAGCACACACATCAGATTGGCAGCAATGTGAGTCGATGTAATTGTTTAATCACCATCGCATTTGCAGGATTTTCTTTTTTTTTAATTTTTCCTCGACACATCTGGACACTATGACCATTTGTCGCAAAGAGTGACAAATCGAGTAGGCAGGCAGTGCCAATTGCACAACAATAGGAGTGCTGGATTATTGCACATAGTTGTGTTGTATTAGTTTAATTCTCTTTTATTCAGCAACGTTGTGCACATATTTAGAATCTTTTCCTTGTAATAAACGCGTCTCGTTTATTAATTAATGTTAGTTAGGACTAGATAAACACGTAAATTTAAAGATAAATGTTGGAGAACAAATTTTCCTTTTATATTAAACGTAAATATTCCTAGTATTTGTAGACAAGTAAATGTCTTGCTTTGCAGTAAATTCTCTTGATGTTTGATCCTCCCGTAGTCATTTTCGATGTAATTGCTTAGGGCTGATCTTACGTGCCATACTCTTAGCTTGTTTGTAGCTTGTTTGTTTTCATTTAAATTTTGTATTAGGACCATGAGAGTAAGTTAGATTTTGGATAGGACATTTGTATATTTTCTTTTATGGCAGAATAGTATCGGAGTAGCCGTTTGCAACTCTCATGCTAGGCTAGGGATCTATTCTGAATAAAATGTATCCATGATTTTAACATAAGACTGACCTCCCTTTCTTGCTTAATTTTGATATCGATGCATTCCTCTGAGCTGGTTAAGAATCGAACCTAACCAATTCCCGATACCCCCGAGTGCAGACTTTTGTGCGAAACCAGCCTATGAATGTGTCGTCCCCAATACTTTTGTGTTAACTGGAAGAGGGTCTCAGAAGGGTCATTTGAAACCGGTGGCTCCTCGAAACCTTCGGCCAGCGGGCACAATATATATACAATAAATGATTACACTGCCAAGTGTAATAGCCGCAGATACTGTAACTCTGCACCTCTCATCATTGCTGTATCATAATTTATTAGTATATTTTGCTTTAACAAAAAATTTCAAGTCGGGTTCATCGACCAAGCGATCAAGCTAAGACGATGTAAATTCCTACATTTAACTCTCAAAATAATTAAATACTTTCTCAGTATAACCATATTCCCTTAAATTCATTCATAATTATCATTATTTAGTTATTTACCATTTCTTTCATCTGCTTATATCTTTCAATAAGATGCGATCATAAGAATAATTAAATGGGGAAAACAAGAAAAGCTTCTCAAGGCTTGACAAAAATAGATTCACACTTGGAATTACCAATTCAGCAACAAGACTGTTGTAATAAATACAATGAATCCTATGTTCCTCCTAAAACAGTCTTAAACTGTCATAATTCGACTGACATACTGTAAGATATAATTGTCATACATGACATTGACGATTGCAAAATAACAGTGGACCACTGACATCACGAAGAATATTCCTAAGAATCTGCATTATACAGTATGCAGCAATGGCATCACGAAAATTTAAGTACTTCCCTGAGTACTATTTTACACTGACGTTCATTACCATCATATCACTCTCACGGTGATTAACTAATTCCTTTACAAGTATCCAGTTATAATCAGTTGTGTTCCTTAAATATGTATCTGAATAATTTCAATGCATCATAATTTAATCATGTGTGGATCCGTAATTAATTCCACAGGACTACCTAAAGCTTGCCTTACAGAAATTTATTCGTAGTCACGTAAGAATACGCCCTCACTTAAAATTAATCCCTAGGATCTGTATCAACAATTATTAATGTTCTTTAAACAATTCTCTTATATACGTATTCACTCCTAAACTTGAAATACTGAATCAAAATTCAGTCATAGCACTATTAATTAAATTTATCAATGATCAAGGTGTACCAAATTACACATGGCAACAAAATCAGAAGTCGAAGTCTATCAGATAAGACTAGAAGCATTCCCTCAAAAGAATTCACGAAAATCGGACTGGACCTACCCCATGAATCTGGGTAATGACTCAAGTTAGCATCGATTGATTCATTAGCATCCAGTGCGACAACGATCCCTCCCAAGAGAAAATTCCCCTCTCAAAAGAATGATCAAACTTCACATTCCAAAACTCTAATGAAATTATCCTCACAATATTAAATGCATCTCCAAAGGTCTGAGCTTACACCTATCCAACAGGAAAAATAGTGCAACTAGAAAACTCAAGTCAATACTTGATTTAAAATAAACTCGAAGTATTCAAAAGAATGGAAAATATGTCTATATCACAAAATAACTAAATTCCGTTCAGGAATAACTTAGTCATCCTCCTACGAAGATTCTCTTCTTTACAGTTAAGAAGGTCGTAACAAGTTACTGAATTTAATTCCTTAATAAAATTGAAATTACATAGCAATAACACAAAATTTAGAAGCAGAGTGCACCTGTTAATCAGGTCTAAACTCGATTGAAAATAAAATCAGACATGACAAAAATAATCAGGCCTAAACCTCACATCAATATTTCTACCACTAGAAAAGCAAAAAGATGGCAATGTGATCACTCTGAAATATCACTACTTTGCAACGCTACGTGAATATACTGTCGTCTACCTTGTTGTTGCTCCTTGAAGGCGGAATAGAGCATGGAAATTCCCTACCATCTAGGTCCATTATGAACAGCAGGATCAAACAGCTCCTCTTAGACTCCACCGATCGAACCCGGGACCTCCAACTCCCTGCACCTGGTCAACAGCTGGTACTCGGACTGCTTCCTCATGGTGGAATTGGTCACTCTCCTTCACCGAACGCCTCCAACCCGGCCGGAAAGAAATCACGATCGCTTTTACAACATCGCGATAATCGAGTGAAAAACACGGCAGTAGTTATTTTCATCTGCGGTAGCATGATTACGAATGTTCATGTCCCATATGCAAGTGAACCGCGTTGTGTGTACACTACACTTCGAAGATGTCATAGTGGTCACTTGTAGTGTCAACTGCACCGTTTAGTGAGCAATGTCCACGTTCATATTTAGCCTGCCATAGCTAAAATGTCAATGTTTATGAAGAACTTTCCTCCCAACACCTTGTGTTGTAATATGGAGTACATGTTTGTAATATTCACTTGAAGAAAGTTCGTAAGGTTGAACTGCATTAGAAAGTATCAGTAATCCTGGTGCATGTATAAATAAATACACCACTGTTAACTGTAGCGGCTTTAGTAAAGAGTTCCTTAATATAACTTCGCGCTACTATCTGTCTATCCATACGTTTCAATCACTTGAAGTGTTACAAAATGTTTTTACCGTGCAGTCTGCATAGAATGCTGGACATGCTTTAAGTTCCAAGTCCTTCTTCGTCAATGGACTGGATATTCCGAGTGTACTCAACTCGATACGGCACTTCACGTATGTCTTACTATGCCCGCTATCGCTGTCGGCTTGTGATAACATCGTAATTACTTATCATTGAAAAGTTACTTGCTTGACGGAGCCACATATTAAACTGTAACTATACACTCGGCGGAGTTACAATACGTTCCGAATAGTTGCTTGGCGAAGCTAAAAATCCATCTGTCTCTCCCTGCAGAGCAGCGGCTTGCAGGAAAAAGTCGCCTCCCCACTCTCAGATGTGTGTGTGACGTATGGGTCACCCTGATACGTCAATCTGATTTATGCATATAATTAATGCTGTACAAGCTCTTTTCACACAAACAAGTGTGCACTATCCTCCTCTTGTAATATCTTGAACTCCAATCTACTTCTGGCGTCCTGCATACGCCTTATTTAATTTTAATGAGTGAATATATTTCTCAATCTTTCCACTCGATAAACCAATCGATATTCACTGCGCTTCCTTACGGCAGAATTATGAAACTTACTTGCGCTCGGCGACGGTCGCGGGGACTCGTGTCAGCTCGTGCGACGAAACATATGTTCCAGCCAGCTGGATCTGGCCTACTGAAAACTGGGTCATGGACTGTCTCTGTAGCAGCGGTTCGATAAGAGGAAATGTATCTTAGTTTTGGAGTAAAAATAACGGTACAGTACCATCCATACTTTTAGTTTACCTTACAAATCAAAAATTTGTTAATTACATGAACCATTCACCACGGGTGAATGACAACCTTACCTATGTGCTTTCTTCGGGTTTAAGACAATATCGATTACACTATGATGGAACTATTCATATTTTGCAATCGATGCCAGATGAGAATCATTTACATGTAGAAATAAACTATCATAGGCTGTTGGTTTACAACCATCAAACAGTGGACGCAGGCGGTGAATTATCATTTCATCTCATTCTTACGTTGGATGAAAAGCAAGCAGGAAAAACCGTCAATTATTTCCCACGTTATATAGAACTCGAATATACAGCAATGAAATAATCTTCCACGTGTTAGTTGTTACGAAATCTTTGCTGTGAAAGGTTGATTAATTTTGTTACCATGGTGAAACAAAGATACGCTGTGAAAAACTAAAAAAAGCCCTCTTGAAAGCGAGATTGGCATGCTACTCGTCAGTGTTAAAACAAAAAAATAAAAAAGGCTGCTATTGAACGATTGTCTACTGCTCCAAAAAATCCCACCAACGAGCGGTGATCAAGAAAAAAATGTGGACGAGTGATTCCTACCCATAAACGTGCTGGATTTTTACCAGTGGTTTTCGCAGGGTTAGCCGCCCTGGGATCCCTACTGGGTGGTGATAGCGCGGTCGCTAAAACGATAAAATCTGTACAGCAGAGGAAGGAACTATTGAAAGAAAGCCAACGACACAATGAAACGATGGAAGCCATTGCTATAGGGGCTAGAAACGCAAATAATTAAAAGCCAGCCTTCTATAAACAGGGAATTGGTATTTACCTATCACCAAATAAAACAAAATAACCACAGCCATAGCAAGACATGCCCTGACCCACGAGCAAGTCAAAAGCTATGCTAAGCAACTAAAGCTTTACCATTTTCGAGGTGTGTTTATGCGCAACAAATTACCACCGCGACCATGGAAACAGGAATGTGCCGTCATTAATCTAGATGATCCCCGAGGACCAGGAAACATTATGTAGCTTATGTGAAAGAGTATTCCACCGTGTGCTATTTTGACAGTTTCGGGAATCTGCCTCCGCCCATGGAACTATACACGTATTTTGGAAACCGCTCAAAGATATATTATAATGTGAAACGTCAGAAAAAGTACATTTCATTTCATTTCATTTCTTTATTGCCACATAACATGTATATACAAAGAAAACTGATATGTTTCATTACATTGCTGGCTCGTCAGCTGAATAATAGTATTCAAAATGAATAATACAATAAATTAAACTTTAAGGAAAGAAAAAAAAATATTTACAATAATCACATAAAACAGAATGACATCCTCATCTGGACATTTTACAATCAACATAAAACAAAACAAAAATCATCTTCATATGTCAGAATCATTAACAAATTCCTCAACGCTGCAATAGCAAGGAACGAAAGGCGAAACAATGGTTCGATCAGGAATGCTACCTGCTAAGGAAAGAAGTATTGATGGCCCTGCATGAACTAAAAACAAACGAGAAGAACCTTACACTCTATCAGGTATACAACAGAAAAAGAAGTCTCTATAAAACGCTCACGCGGGAGAAGAAAAGGGTATACTGGGAGGAAGAAGGTAAAAGAATCGTAGAAGTGGCAAATAAAGACCCATATATCGCTCTACGTCCTAGGAAGCAAGCGCAGACACATTATATAAACATGGAAAAATGGATGACACACTTTAACAATATACTCAACAAGGAAGGAATAACGAACACCCCAGAAAATAATCAAAGTACCTATACACTAGCGTCAACAGAATGGACTCCGCTGACAGCTAATGAAGTCCAAAACATCATCTCAAGCACAAAGAAAAACAAATCCGCAGGACCAGACAACATTTACAGTGAGTACATAAAAGACACTGCTCACCTCCTACTACCTACATGGACAAAATTATACAATAAATGCATTGAGACGGCCTCAATGCCGGAGAGATGGAGACATTCAACTATAAAAGTACTTTATAAAGGCAATGGCGATCCATATGATACAAACACATACAGAGGCATCGCTCTGGAGAATATTCCGTTCAAGATATTCACAAAAACAATCGTGGGGAGAGTCAGAGAAGAAATAGACGAGTATCTACCAGAAAATCAATTCGGATTCCGGAAAGGAAGATCAGCTGTAACCGCTATACACTTACTACTCAATGACATCAGGGAAGCCCTTGAAAGAAGAGAAAAGTTCTACGTAGTGTTTATAGACTTCACAAAAGCATTCGACCTCATAAACCGGGAACTTGTGGCACAGAAGCTGGAAGAAACCCTAAACAGGAACCATGTGTGGACTGAAACCATAAAAACGATACTACAATGGAAAAAAATAAGAATCTCTGACAACATATCACTTTCAGAACCGATACTTCAAACGAACGGAGTATTACAGGGTGACCCAATGAGCCCATTACTTTTCATCCTGGCAGCAGAAGAAATAATGCGAATAACCCATAAGGATGACGTAGTATCGTACGCCTACGCTGATGATATAGTGATCGGATCAAAGGACATCAGAAAACTACAAAACGTGATAAAAGAAATGGAGGAATGGTGCTACAAACACACATTCGAAATTAATACATCAAAAACAAAAATGATGGTATTTAGGCAAGGAGGAAAGATCCCAGCAATGACAGAAATCTTCATAAAGAGGCAGAAAGTAGCCATAGTAAACGATTTCAAGTACCTTGGCATTACTCTGCAAACAAGTGCCAAATGCTTTACAAAGCTTGTAATAGAAAAAACAACACAGGCAATACGGGCGATGCACGAAATCAACTACATTAGATCACTTAGCCTAGAGACGGCGAGGGCACTATTTAGAGCAAAAATCATGCCTATTCTAACATATGGGATGGAAATCATTTGGCCGTACCTCACAGAGAAGAACCTATCCTCTCTAGAAAGGATAAAAGCTCTATACATAAAGAGAGCGATCGGAGTATCCAAGACAACAAGATCAAGACTCGTCTACCTTCTAGCACGAGAATCCTTCCTCATTGAAGACTTCAGAACACACCTGAACCTGCCCAACACCAGAGCATCAGAAAATCTCCGAGCAACACTCAACAAAAAGAGAGAAGACACCCCACCAGAATTCTTTGGAACTGGAGCTATGATAGACCGGACGTGGACAACATCCAGCTTCGAGATGAGGCACGTGTTCACAAGACTGGCAGTACATGGTTTCCACCATCTAATTTGTAACAACACCTCATACCATGAACCGACAGAGATATGTAAGTGCGAACTATGTGGATACATGTGTGAACGTTACCACCTAGAACTCTGCACCAAAAGAACAAAAACAATTAAAGAATATGCAAACCAAGGCCCAAGCGCGCGAGTACAGTGTATATAAATGTATTATTTCTTTTCTTTGTGTATGGCTATTTAGCTGCAATAAATATATTATTAATAGCATTTATCAATCAGAAATTTTTGAAGGGATTTCTTCACCTGCATAATGGACATGTTACTGAATTTCCTCCCGATTTTGTTGAAGACCTTCATTCCTACATAATGTGGAGTTTTCTCAAACAGTTTTAGTGTATGACAGGGCAGTTTGAAATTTGATTTATGTCTTGAATCAAAATTAAGGGAAAAGTGATTGTTTTGAAACAACAAGGGGTTTTTGAAAACAAATAAAGTAATTTCAAATATATATAAAGAAGGCACAGTCATAATGTTTAGCTTTTTAAATAGTTCTTTACAAGATACTCTTTGATTTACATTACACATTGCTCTGACTATCTTTTTATGCATAATAAATATTCTTGCCATATCTGAATCCCCACCCCAGAATATAATCCCATATCTAATAACAGACAAAAAATATGCATGGTACACTGTTATCATGACCCTTATATCGGTAGTTCCTGCCAGGATAGATACTGCATACACAAAGCTATTTAATCGTTTAACAAGGCCGTCAATGTGACTCGACCAACATAGATTGTTATTTAATGTCATGCCAAGAAAATTAACATTATTCTTATTTGCAAGATCAGTGCTATCCAGATTAAGTTCAATTTCCTTTTGTGAAGAATGTTTACTGCTAAACAGCATTATTTCTTTTTTAAGCATGTTTAATTGCAAGTAATTTTCTCTACACCTAGAGCCTAGATCTTCAAGTGTTTCCTGCAAAATATATTCAATGTTACAATTTCTTTCGCAGGATGCAATTACAGAAGTATCGTCTGCAAACTGTACAACATTTTGTTTGATGGTTAGACGCAAATCATTCACATACAAAAGAAATAAGATTGGCCCCAGTATTGAACCCTGTGGCACGCCTTTGGTCACCCTTTCCCATTTAGAATAATACTTAGTCCCATTGGATAATAATAATAATGTTCGTTGCTTTCGATCGTATAGATAGGAAGCGAACCAATCTTGAGTTTTACCATTTATCTCATAAATATCTATTTTTTTAAGTAACAGTGAGTGATTTACTGTGTCAAATGCTTTTGTCAGGTCACAAAATATCCCAGCAGCACACTGTGAGTCATCTAGCAATTTGCTTATGGAAGAAATACATTCGTTTATTGTATGATGTGTACTAAGATCCTTCCGAAAGCCAAACTGAGTATTTAAAATAATATTTTCTTTATAAATATATGTAAGAATTTGTTCCTTAACTACCTCTTCAAATATTTTTGAGAATATAGTTAGTATAGAAACTGGTCTGAAATTACTCATATCATCCCTTTTCCCCTTTTTAAAGAGTGGCCTAATCTCCGCATATTTAAGTCTATCAGGAAAACTCCCTGTTAAAAGTGACTGACTGATTAATAATCATTGATAATGGCTGTGCTATTTCATTTACTGATAGTTTTACTAACCAAACTGGGATTTCATCCCAACCAACACTTTTTTTTATCTTTAATGACAAAATTATTTTTTAAAATTTCATTTTCAGTAACAGTTCTAAATTCCATCTTACTTGAAATGATAGAAAACATCCTTTCATTTACATTGTCATTACCACTTGTGATTTCTGTCCCGACATTCACAAAGAACTTGTTAAATAATTCCGACATATAAAGAGGGTCATTTATAACTTTGCCTTCTACGCGGGTTTTCATAATTTTTGTTTTGTTATTCTGTACACCAAGTTCAGATTTTACTTCAGACCACAATGCTCTGTTTTTATTGTTAGATTTCATTATGAAGTTGTTATTTGCTTTGATTTTTGCAGCCTTTACCACTTTATTAAATATTTTCTTGTACTGCTTCACATATTCTAAGAATTCTGTTTTTTTATTAACTTTTGCTTCGATAGGAAACTGCCGTTTCCTATTACTTGATATTTTGATACCAGGCGTGATCCACTGTACTTTTGAAGACTGTTTGATTTTAACATATGTGTACGGAAAGCATTCATCAAAAAGGTAAAGGAAATTATTCATAAAACTATTAAAATTATCATTTGTTGATGTTTTACAATCGAAGGTCCATTTTACTTTATTTAGTTTTCGAATTAAGTCAGTTTGATTCTGTTGATGAAAATTTCTCCTTCTTACGTGTTTGCAGTTAGGTGGTTTAATTTTTGAATTCTTTGGTAGTGACAGAAGGTCCATTTTACTTTATTTAGTTTTCGAATGAAGTCAGTTTGATTCTGTTGATGAAAATTTCTCCTTCTTACGTTTTTACAGTTAGGTGGTTTAATTTTTGAATTCTTTGGTAGTGACAGAAATAGAGCATTGTGGTCAGAAAAGCATATTTCAATATTTGCTGCCTTATTTGGTGAATAATTATAACTTGTAAGAATATTGTCAATGCAGGTTGCAGAGGTGGCTGTTATTCTTGTTGGTTCTCTGAAGTTAAATTCATAACCATAATTGCTGGCTAGTTCAGAGAAATGTCTGGTAATGCAATCATCTGAAAGAATATCTATGTTGAAGTCTGCTGCGATTATGACTTACTTATTTTTACTTATTTTTTTCATTTTATCAAGTAATACATTAAGTTTGGATAGAAACATACTACTTGTAGTGTAACCTGGGACTCTATAGATCGACAGTATTATTGTTTTATATTCAGGTAGCTCAATGCAGCAACTTTCAAATGTATTTTCCTCGTTCATCATATCAAAGTCATTCCTAACAATAAAATCTACTCCTCGTTCAACAAGAATACAGGAACCTCCGTAACTTTCATTTTTTCTACAGAAATAACTACCTAATACATATCCATCTAACGCATTCAAAAGATTTATGGAATCTTGAGATAACCAGTGTTCATTTATGCAGATTACTTCAACTATATTATGCATATCGGCAAGAAATATCCTTAGATCGTTAATTTTATTACTATTACCACATGATAAGCCTAGACTATTTATGTTTAAGTGCATGATTGCAGGTGTATCTGT
Source organism: Meconema thalassinum (assembly GCA_946902985.2). Classification (NCBI taxonomy): domain Eukaryota; kingdom Metazoa; phylum Arthropoda; class Insecta; order Orthoptera; family Tettigoniidae; genus Meconema; species Meconema thalassinum. The sequence goes on from OX336389.2 coordinate 860,046,667, forward strand.
AAATTTATGCTGGATAATTTCTCTAGCAGACAAAGTAGGCCTACTATAGTTATTTTTAATATTAATACAAAGTTCCCTATCTGAAATAAAACTATGATCTAAGTTCTTATCTTTTTGTGAGTTACCACTGTTTACTCTGCATGTAAATGCCTTCTTTTCCTTATCTGAATTCTCCAGCCTACATTCTATAAAAAGCAACATTTCCAAGAGTGATAACAGAGTTGTCTACTTCTATATTATTGATACTACTACTGATTGTTTCTGCTAACTTTGTTTTGCCATTTTCATTCATATGCATACCATGCCTTGTGAACATGTATCTATCAAATTTAGTGACATCTATCAAATCGACATTTTTAAATCGTGAACATAACCTGGAGATCTCATTGTTTACTCTGTTTACCTCTATATTTACCCATGACTCAGGGTTCTAATCGTGCCTAATTGGTAAATTAACAACAACAACATTAGTATGGGTTAGTTTACCTAGCGTACACTTCAAATTTCTTAAGACTGAATTACCTTCATTTTTTGCTACATAGTTTGAGCCACACATCACAATTACACAATCTCTTTTATCAAGATTATACGATACCTCAGGAACGTTTCTTAGGACTTCGGACGATGTTGCTCCCGGTTCGACGATGCCAAGCTTGGATCTTCTTCCTTGCTCAATTTTTTCGGTGACGCTCCTACCATGGCTGTCGGAGAAGAATAAAATTGCCCCTTGTGATGTACTACACTTGCGATGATTATTCAGTTCAGTTTTCTTTTTCACGATTGTTCGAGATCCCCGGTTGTTCTTTTCGGAATGGACACTAGGCCTATTTTTAAAACTAACTGACTCGTCCCTTGTTTCTTCTACCTCCAGTACCTCAATACGATTTTGGAGAGGTAAATTCATACCTGCAATGTTTTTATTTTTTAGGAAAACTCTTTCCTTGCAAACTTTCCATTCTGTTTGAGTGTATGAGTTCGTAACTGCGCCAGCGTAAGAGGGGGTCGGAATGTTTACATTTGATTCCGTACCCACGATGCCTCCTAGCTTCGTTATTTCTTCTCTTAAACATTCAATTACTGCTTTGAGGGTTAGGTCCTCATTTACTAAATCACCCACTGATAAGGCTGCGTCACAGTCACAAACACCAGCTTCGTTGTTGATAATATCGTCGCTACTACTACAACTATATACGCTGTTTTAGGCCTACACTCTTTGCAAGACGATGCCGTCATAAGTATGCTGTTCTCTCTTACAGACGGGTCCACTCTACCACATCGAAAAAGAAATAACATACTGCACTTAACACATGAAACACCATTTTTAACTGCCATTTTACACTTTTTGCACATTTTACTGGTTAAACTTGTATTTTTATCGGACTGAACACTAAAAGACAACTTGCCTAGCGCCGCCATCTAGACAACACACAAGAGTGCGGACATTTATGTTTAATTTTGTTAATATAAGATGCAACGTTAAAGGACGAATGTCATCATTATGAATGTAAAAGGCAAGACATTTACAGTCCATGGAAACGGGCCTGAAGTTTCCCTAGATTTGTTCCCACCCAATGAAATGGAAACCCATGAATCGTATGTGCTGGGATTAATCTCTCTGGAAAGTTACAACAGAATTTATAATATACAACAAGATATCAATTACAAGTTTTATTTTGATAATTTTATGTTGATCCTACCACCTAGAGGTTATACGATAGATGATGTTCATGTGTGGGGCTGATACAACAATTTGGTGTGAAGCCTTTTGCGGATGGGACACAGAAATTTGAACTTACAGGAAATACCATTACCCATCTCTGTAATATTTTATCCTCGTTTAAAATTGACTTTGAATCACAGCCAAATTCTATCTGCCCGTTACTGGGATTTGAACCACAAGTGTTGGAGCCCAACAAACCCCATCATTCAGAACATCAAGTAAAATTCATTGAAGATCATCATATGTCTGCCTCATGCAATATTATTAGAGGCGTGTTTATGAATGAAGAACAAAGCCTGTATGATTTTATAGTGACTTCACCTTGTGGCTATATTATTCGTGGAAACCCTTCAGTTGTTCTTTAACACCCTGTGAGTGTGAGTGATATTAGTAATATTGTCTTATGGTTGGTAAATAAAAAGCAACAACTGATTGCTCTTTATGTAAACACACCAGTCACCTACACGTTGGTTTTAAAGTCGATATGAAATTTATCTATAAAGCAAAAACACCGTCTACGAGGGCTGTTAGTTGTCGACCGTGTATGACGACGTTAACACGAGTAAACAAACAATGATTACAAAACCTTGGTTATACGTTAAAAACCAACATGAACAAGGGTATGTTGCAAGTGTTAAATCCAATACAGGTGGAAGATGGGGTAGTAAGAATTGACATGCATTCGTATCAACCCCAGGCCCCAGGACTATATAACAATGACGAAATTCAATTTGTTATCAACAACCAAGATATTTACACCCTACCCCATGAAGCTGTTATTTAAATTGAGGGTAGATTGATGAAGGCAGATGGAACCACTCCCACCTCTTCCACATTGGCTTTTCTGTTTTCTGAAGTGCGTTATGTGATTAATGATATCGTGGTGGACATGAGTCGAAATGTGGGTATGACAAGTCTTATGAAATTATACCCTTCGTACAGTGAGGAAGAATGAAAAACGCTTTCTATGGCAGGTTGGTGTGACAACGCCAGCAATGACTGGTTAGTTCATACGGATGGCACCTTTACAGGGTTTTTGCCTTTAAAATTACTACTAGCCTTTGCTGAAGATCATAAGCGTATTGTTTTAAATGCAAGACAAAGATTGTATTTGGTGAGAGACAGAAGTGATTATAATGCACTCAAGGGAGCCAATGATGAAGTCGCGGATTTCCGAAATTCAACTGCTTCGTTTAATATGGAACGTTTCCCACGTGACTCTGTCTGACCATAAAAAGCTAAGCATGTTAAACTTGGTACAAAAAGATAAAGCTTTACCTATAGAATTTAGAAGTTGGGCCCTGTACGAAAACCCTCTGCTGCCTACCACCGATACACACAGTTGGAGTGTTGAATCGGCTTGCTCTACAGAACGACCCTTATATATTATTTTTGGTTTTCAAACTAATCGAAAATATCAACAGAGCAAAGATATCACCGTGTTTGATCACATTGACTTGAGAAATATACGTCTGTTTTTAAATAATGTTTGCTTTCCGTATGAGGGGTTGGAACTAAATTTTTCAAAATATAAGTTTGTCCCCCTGTATGATATGTTTGCTAAATTTCAATTGTCTTATTATGAAAAACAGGATTATCCCATGTTGTCACCGCAAGCATTTAAAGCAAGAGCGCCACTTGTTGTGTTCGACTGTTCTTATTTAGAAGAATCTATGAAAATCACCACCATTGATTTAAGAGTGGATTTTGAAACACAAGAAAATGTACCACCAAATACTACAGCCTACAGTTTGATTATTCACTCAAGACAAGTCAAGTATCATCCTCTCTGTAACTATGTCACAAGCGTGTAATGATCAACATGTGACAACATCATCATCCGCAGTTGCACCGGCTGTGACATGTCTTAACACGTTATTATTCATCATCAGTAGTAGATGCAAAAAGCCGTTCCTGGCGCACGGGCTAATGGCTAATATGGCCGCCGCGCGCAACTCCCCTATGTTATTCTTATGGAGGGAGAGTCATAGCTGGCACAGGGGCTAATGGGCAAGATGGCCGCTGCACGCAACCGCACTCTTGAATAGCGGGCTTTTAAAATCATTATTTATTGGTTATAAACTATGCATTATTTAGTATTTATTATTTATTTATTATTTATCTATTATTTATTTTTTATTTAATTTATTATTTATATAATTTTTAATATTTCTTATTTTTTAAATATTTTTTATTTTAATATTTAATTTATTTTTTATTTTTATTTATTACTTTTTATTGCTTTAAAGCACTAAACTGCTAGGTCATTAACCCAAGAATTTTCTAACCCATAATTACAGAAACGTAATTTAATATTTAAAATTAATGCATGTATTTTTTATATTTTAAACTTTAGATTTTAGATTTGTAGTTTTGATTTTTAAAATGTTTAGATATTAATTTTGACATTTATTAGATTTTAGATGTAAAAAATTTTTTGATTTTTATTTTAACTTTTAGATTTTAGTTTTTTGATTTTAGTTTTTAGATTTGAAATTTTACATTTTACATTTTATATTTTAGATTTTACATTTTAGATTTTGCGAAAAAGACTTAACTACATGGTCACTGACCTAACATTTTATTTTTAAATTTTGTTTTTTGAATTATACATTTTTATTTTATTTAATGTTTAATTTATTATTTTAGCACAGGAGTATACGCGCAAAATGGTCACTGCACCCAACCACATATACATATGACATGCTAACCTAACCTAACCTAACTCCACCCAAGCTAAATTAACAAACCATGCCTAACTTAACCTAACATAACCTCAGTTAACCTAACCAAAACATGTCCTCACCGAACTTCTCCTAACCTAACTTCACCTAACCTAACCTAACTTAACCTAACATAACCTCAGTTCACCTAAACAAACATGTCCTCATCTAACCTAACTTAACCTAACATAACCTCAGTTAACCTAAACAAAAGTGTCCTCACATAACCTTACCTAACCTAACTAAACAAACCTCATCTGACCTAACCTAACCTAACCTAACTTAAGCTAAGTCAGAGACTAATGCACATACACAAAGTATATAAGGGCACGCGCAACTTTCCTTATGCTAGTCTTATAGAGAGTAAGGTGAAGCTACTACCGTGGCTACTGTGCAAGATGTTCGCTACGCTTAGGATTACAAAGTCAGTTAAGTTTTAAAAAGTAAAAGCTTTTTTTTATATTTTTTCTTTCCCTATGCTTAACACCAGCACTAAGGCACATGCTTAGAGGCAGAGTTAACGCACATAAACACGTACAGAGGAATTATTCTTAATTATAAATACAAGGTCAGAGTTTACATGCAGTAGGGTAGCCATTTTCTTTACGCTGTTAATTTTACCTCAACATTTTACAGGTTTCCATTACATATAAGTAATAAATGGGTTATACTATACATTTGGCGACCTAGTTTCATCTAAGGACAATTTCGTAAGATTACTGGAGGTTAACAGTTGGATTAGGAGTGGGAGGTGGGTAGTAATTAAAAAAATACAAGCAGTGTCCATACAATATTTTTATTAAGTTAAATACGTTTACAATATTTACACAAAATATATTTTTTCTTTATTTTTGTTATAAATTGTGCGGTTGGTTTATTTTTTTGTTTTCTATTTTTTTTCTTGAGTATGAAAACCATTTATTTCTTTTCTTTTTGCTTGATTGGTGGTGTTTTTATTTTTCTAGTGCTATTGTTTTATTTCTTAAATTGTTTTGGTTTATGTATTTGCTACATGCAGGTAGAGTAATATATTTCTTGATAATTTTCGGATTTTGATATCCATAACTTAACCATTTAAGTATGGTCAACGGTTGAGTAATGACCATAGGCATGTGTAGCTATACCATTAGAATCAATTACTCTTTTATCATCACCAGGACTCAAAGCAATTTTCTTTAGGTTTATAGATGATATGTTATGTTGTTTAGAAGCGATAATGTTCATTGTTATTCTTTTACCTCGTTTTTCATTATACAATCCTCATAATCTTGAAAAGTTATACAATTTTTGACAGCGCCTCTGCTAATAACTTTAATCTTTTTTATTTATTTGCCATTTATGTCTAAAGCATACATTTTAGCTCTAAGTCCAACAAATGCTTTAATAATTAGTCCACAAGCCTCTTCTTTAAATTTTCCAAAAGTTTTCTTGTTTGATGTAGAGTAACATATATGCTTAGTAGGATAATCAGATGTGTCCAGGTGTTCTAGAAATTTCAACTTGTCTTGATAAACATCTCGGGTGTTAACCAAATAAATAAACGAGTCCGTATCCATATACATTAGTTTAAGATTATCAACCCCATAATAGGGTAGCAGGATATCATAGTGTTGGGAATACATGACAGTTTTTGAAATATCCAGTATACACATTCCAATATATATAGGCTTATTGAATGCAATGCTACGTTTAGCCATGTGGAAAGCAGCTAGGTTAGGACCATAAATTGTTCTGTCGATAAATGTTGGTTTAGCTATTAGCTTTTCAGCCTTCTTGCTGTCAGTTACAAGACGTATATCTATTCTTTTACGAATAATTTCCATTGTTTTCCCAAAAATTGCATTGTTAAATAATTTGTACAGATTTTTCTCAAAATAATTTTTGGCTTGTTTTCAAAGGTTGTTATTCAAATCAACGTATGCCTTTAGCCAAGGTCTCTGTTGAAACTTTAACACACGATGAATTTTTATTAATTTTAGTCCATGATCTAGAGCCTGGTTAAGTGTCATTTAATGAACAACGTACCGCCTTCGATTTCCATGATGAGGAATTAGTTTTTTGAGAGGTGAATCCTTAGGTTGTATACTCTCTGGTATGAAAGGTAAATCGTTGTGTAGATCATGAAGGTCAGATGGATAATCAACATCAACGTCTAGAATGTATCCGTCAGGGTCGTCTTCCTTTAGCGTTTCTAGTTCAACGGTATCTGGAGAAACCCACTGAAATCCATCCGTATTGGTTGTTGGCATCAGCATAGGTAATAAACTGCGATGGTTCCTAGGAATCATAAGTTTCCATGTATTTATTGTTAGCTTCAGCATATCGATGAGAAACCTTGGCATATGCCTCCACGTATTCCAGACTCTATTAAAAGAATCTGATCGTAATCCTGTAGCAATTCCAGTTCAATTCCAGTGTAAAGGAGCATTGCCTCGAAACTTAAACCAGGCGAAGTAAAGAAGTGTGCAGCATCCCCTCGGTGTGTTTCTAGTGTTTTGTTTCGAAAAGTTTCAAAGCGGTCTGCAGGAAGGAGTACATCTAAAGTTAGGTAGAGGTCACTATATTCCCCTAGGGTTTTAATTTTGAACTCATTCCACACATTTTTGGCATGTTCATAGTCTTCTTTACTAACATATTCTTGACTTAATTTGTTAATGAATGCTTCTTTTGGAGGTAAACACTTTTCACTTAATCTTCCCCATGAATCAATGTAATCATAAGGAAATACATCTTTACGAGTCATGAGCGTTGCATTATCTTTCCCAAAGTACTTGTCTGTTTCCGGGTATGATGTTAAGTTTGTAACTAAGTTTTCCAAACTACTTGGCATTAACCAAAACGTATCCACAAATCAAAGCTTAAATTTCCTACATATTTGGTAAAGGAGTTGTACTTTTCTTTGGAGTTAGGGATAACGTGCACTCTCTCAGAAGTACAGCCCAACTACTTTACAATATAATTTTCATCATATCCACTCATATTGTGTAGAAATACAGGAACAGGTTTACGTGTTTTACACCTCAAATTACAGTTATTATGAGCACATCCACGGTATTCGCCTGTAATATGGCAATGATCTCTAACTTTCCAGTCCTCTTTGGTAAATGTTTTATAACACAAATAAAAGGTTTCAGAACATTGGAACTAGGAACATGACTCTGGTATGGGACTGTATAACTTGTCTCAGGATTGGGTAGACATGTTTGATATGGTAAGAGTATACTTTCGAAATCTGCATAGATAACGTAAGGTATTCTGAGCATTTTTTCCACATTTAAGAACTTGAGAATTGGGTTTTTAATAGGCATTTCAACCCTTGCAATGACATACAGGACACACAAAGCTCTATGCTCTTTTGATTTGTCTATCCCTTGTTGGCCATATTGATTATCGAAGTGTGTAAAACACCATTTACACGTAACCTATATATCTTATGTTCACGGTGGGTAATCTGATGTCCTACTAGTTTATCAAAATCTTTGAAAAAGACGTAGTGGTTCTGGCCAGATGAAGAACTTAGCAGAACGAGGTCTTGTAGCTCTTGATCCACAAGCTTTAGAGGAAACAGTTGGTTGTCTTCTTCCAGTACAAATACATTGATGGATATGTTGTTAGCTTTCTCAAATTTAGCAATGTCAGCTAGTGATGTAGGAAACGATATTACTGAAAAATCATACTTGTGTTCCAGGTCCTTGTATTTACTAATGCGTTGAGAATCCTTTTTAACCAGTTTTGCTAAAATGGCATACATAAAACACCTCTCGTCCTTGAAGTTTTGAGGATTAATGCAGGCTTTTCTTGCCTTTAGAGCTGCTGGTAATGAAATATATGTGCTTCCACGCAAGGGATTATACTTATTTATTACCAACCGTACTCCTTCTACCGCTAACAAAGCCCAATTATTGCCTTTTAGCTCAGATTCCTCCATTTCCGTAGTTAACTTTTAAAATTGTGTTTTCAAGAAACTACTTAAGTCTGTTTCCAAAAATATAGCTTGATTACGTGTTTCAAAATCACGATCTATAATTTCATTGGTAGACGTATGAATAAATCTACATACAGCCGTAAGATTAACTTTCATCGACTTGCGGTTTGCATGTTTTTTCTGCATAGCTTGCATTATTAGATGTTCGGACTCCGTAAGGTATGAATTTAAATCCTTACACGTATCACAACGTATAAAATAGGATTTAAGACGACCTTGAAAAGACGTTTCATATTCAGTAAGTCCATTATTATCAGGCACCATTGAGAGTAGGTAATGTTTTGTAGGCTCAGTTTTTTGTCTTTTAGCTGATAACATAACATCACAAAATTCTTCATGGCGACTTCCGTTGTAGGCATTGTTGAATTTGCTGCCACGGGTTTTACACTGATGAAATTCACCACACGATACTTCGTGACGCTTCCTATGATAATCCCGAAGAAAAGTCTTTCCGCACTCTTTGCACATATAGCTTGGAATAGTTTCCTCCATTATGGATGTTGTTTTCTTCTAACAGGTGCTTACTGCGTATGGCAAGGCTGTAGACTGGTGGGTTAAGCAATCTTCCACGATGTGATCACTGTAGGAGTTAATAGTCAACTGAATGTATTCTTGCTAAGGGTCCTCTAATATACCCAAGTCAAGGCTAACAGCTACTTACTGCGTATGACAAGGCTGTAGACTGGTAAGTTAGACGGTTTTCCACGATGTGATCACCGTAAGAGGTAGTAGTCAACTGAATGTATTCTTGCTAAGGGTATTTTAGTATACCCTAGACAAGGCTATACACACAGCGGGTTTGCTTTATCGTATAAAACAAGATATATCTTGTTGGATGACGTAACAAAAAGGTAAATTGCGCAATTGTATGGGAATCTTGCATCTCCTAAAATGTAACACTATGCAAGTGTTTAACATTCTACAATCGCATAGGCGAACAGGTTGTAACTTGTAAATGTGTATCAGCATTGAGAAAAGCAATGTGTGAAAATTTGTTAAAGCAGGGCTTCTAAAGCCCCGGTCATAAAATTCAAATGTAAATAAACAATACCCTTACTTTTATACCTAACCAAGCCCAAACCAAAGCCAAACCGAACACAACCGATCTAAACCGAACTAAATCAAACTGAACTGAACTCACCCAAACCGATCTATACCGAACTAAACCGAACCAAACCCAAAGCAACCGAATCGCATCCACTTTTCTACCACTTGGCTACCACTTTTCTACCACTTTGCTACCATTTTGCTACCATTTTGCTACCACTTTGCTACTACTTTGCTACCACTGTGCTACCACTTTGCTCTTACCTTTTTGTTAATGTATCGTGGCGTATTCTTTTGGTCTTGGAAACTTTTTTACTCCTTTTAATAACAGCATAATGCTTACCACCATGTCTCTAAACAACAACACCACACAAAGATTCTAAGAATTCTAGAGAACTTAAAGGTTAATGATTGAATCCCCCTAACTCTTACTCTTACCTCTATCCCAACGTCTTCTCAAAAACATTATATTTTTAATTTTTACAAAAATTTATTTGGAAAATAGGCTATATATCACATAAAGTCATGTGTAAACTCCTTCACCTACCTCTATCCCACTACCAGTCAAAAAATATTGTATTTTTCAATTTTTTCCAAATTTTTGATTTTGAAAGTAGGCTATATTGTAAAAACCAAACATTCTAAAAATTCATTCATAGGCTTAAACGAAAGGCCTCTATGTGCTTTATCGTTACAACAAAACTTTATACATTTTACATTTTTCCAAAAAGTCCAATTTTCAAAGTGGGCTCTTTTTTGGAAACTAAGCATGTTACAAAAAGTATGTTTGACGTAAATGAAAGGTTCTTACCCCCTCTACCCACAAACTAAGTTTCAGGTCCCTAGGACTAAATCAAAAAATGTTCAATTTTGAAAGTAGGCGATATTTAGGAAACTAATCATCCTAAAAAGCCATATATAGCCTCAAACGAATGGGCTTTAAGTCCTTTATCGTTAGAACAAAACTTTATATTTTTCATTTTTTTTTCAAAAAAGTTCAATTTGCAAAATTGCCTTTACTTTGGAAACTAAGAATTTTACAAAAATGTTTGTTTAACATAAATGAAAGGTCCTTGACCCTTCTACTCCAAAAATATGTTTCAGGTCCCTAGGACAAAAAGTAGCAGTAGTGGTTTTTCAACGGTTCTAGCACCACCGCCAACGCTCCACCACACAAGATGGTGGCGGCGCCAGAACTGTTGAAAAAGAAATGCACCAAGGTAAATTGACACCATCCATTGATGTAAGAACAGGTGTCAAACAGGGGTGTGTTCTCTCTCCATCAATCTTCCTAATTATGATAGATGAAGTGATGAGGAAAACAAACGAAGGTAAAAGAAGAGGAGTAAGTTGGAATTTAACAGATCAACTAGAATATATTGATTCTGCAGATGATGTGTGTCTCCTCTCACAAAGCTTTCGGCACATGAATGCCAAAATTGAAGATCAACAGGAACAGGCAAGAAGGCTAGGGTTAACTGTAAATTCAGGGAAGACCAAATCACTAAGACTAAACGTAACAAGCGATACGAAGTTTCAAATAAACGGAAGCAGCGTAGAGGATGTTAAAGAATTTACGTATCTTGGTAGCATCGTTTCTAAAACTGGAGGAGCAGAGGATGATGTGAGCAATAGGATCATGAAAGCAAATGCAGCCTTTATTCAGTTGCATCCAATCTGGAAATGCAACGAGATTTCCACACGAACTAAACTCCGAATATTCAATAGCAATGCAAAATCAGTGTTGCTATATGGATGTGAGACTTGGAAAGTAACAAAATCAATCATAGAGAAAATCCAGACCTTTATAAACCGATGCTTACGAAGAATCTTGAGAGTGTTTTGGCCAAATGTAATATCCAATGAAGAACTATGGAATCTTACAAACGAGAAGCCCGTGGATTTACAGTTGAAGGCAAGAATGTGGAAGTGGGTCGGACATACACTGCGCAAAAACCAGACGGCAATAGAGAGGCAAGCTCTGAGTTGGAATCCTTAGGGACATCGCAGAAGAGGAAGACCGAGGGAAACTTGGAGGAGGACAGTGGAGAGGGAAGCTGCAGAAGCGGGGAGAACGTGGGGAGAAGTGAAGGCAATGGCACGAAACCGAGTCCAATGGCGATGCTTCGTCGAAGCCCTATGTTCCAGCGATGCGAACAACTGGACTTAAGTACGTAAGTAAGTCAGTAAGTAAGTAAGAGGCTTATGGTATAAGGGGAGTTGCATTAGAACTGTTAAAATCATATTTTAATAATAGATGGCAATTTACTGAAATTCCTTTTAAGAATGGTGGATCTAACTCCAAGTTCCAATTCACTCCTGGTTTAGTTAAAAAAGGTTCAATCCTTGGTCCCCTCCTTTTTATTCTCATGTAAATGACGTACCACAGTCAAGAAATAGTTTGATTGTTTCGTATGCAGATGATACCTCAATTTTGAACTGGAACTGTAATAAAACAATTACTCTTCAAGAAACTCAAAATAGTATTGATCTTGTCACTCATTTTAATGAGATAATGTTAAGTGTAAAGCCTTCCAGAACCAACTTTGTAATATTTAACAAGCATAAGGGAACTAGTTTAGAAGTACATCAAAATCTTTACTGTGGATCTGATGATATTCAACAGGTAGCCTCAGCAAAATGTTTGGGTATTACAATAGATCATCAATTATCATGGGAAGAGCATATACATGAAATCTGTAAAAAATTAACAAAAACCCCTTTGTTTTAAAGAGAATTTCAATATACTTATGCAGCGAATACCAATTAACTGTCTACTATGGATTAATACATTCACAGATATCATACGGTATTGAGATATGGGGTGGGGCAGCAAATATAAATATGGAGGGAATATTTTAACTGCAGATACGAGTAATATGATACTTGTTTGGGTTGAAATCGAGAGAATCATGCAGAGTTGCATTTAAGAAGCATAATATTTTAAAACTCAGCAATTCTTCTAGGGTTGTGCCGTGTCTTGTGTGGGGTTTCGCCTAGGACACCAAGCTAGCTCATCGGCGGGCTCTTGGTGTCCGGGTGGGGACACTGATGAGCCAGCTTGTTTTCCTAGGCGAAACCCCACACAAGACACGGTACAAACCTAGAAGAATTGCTGAGTTTTAATTCACCGGCCGTGAAAGCCAATATACCATAATATTTTAACAATATTTTCATTGCATATTTTCAAAGTTATCTTGCTTGTAAGGGAAAATCAACATAAAGTTGTCACAATCAACAATGTCCACAATCATGAAACCACAGGGAAGAATGACTATTTTCAAAAGAGTGTAAATAAACAATATGTAGAAAAGGATCCTTTCAAAAAAAGGAGCTATATACCACAAACAGCTACCAAACCACTTCAAATCTTTGACTGGAACTGGTTTCAGAAAGTCTCTCAAGATATACCTAGCCCAGAAAGTGTTGTATTCCTTAAGTGAATTTTAATGAAACATGTAACTGTTTAATATGTTAAAAGAAGTTGTAAATATGTCAATTTAACTGTATGTTGTATGACGTATCCAATTCTGTATAATGGAGGTTCTGGAAATAAATAGTTTTGTATTGTATTGTAAAGCAAATTAATATAAGAAGATTGTTCATTAAGAAAGAGGCCAGAGAAGGATTTGTAGAATTAGATCATGTTGGCACTAATGAGTTAGTGGCTGATTTTATGACAAAAGCCTTACCCATTGTTAAGCACAAGAAATTTGTGAATGATTTGTGTGTGAAATGTGTTTAATTAGGTGGGTGTGTTAGAATATGACAATTTCTACGTTTTTAATTTAAAACTTTTTTTTATTAAGTTGGACATAATTATGCTCTCTCTGTCCTGTAAATACTGTCTGTGTTTTGTTTGTGTAACTTACGTCACTTCCTGTATCGATTTCTGCCATGTTACAATTAAACTTTTATCATTTAGTTTAATCAACTTTATTCATGTCTAAGTTACACCATCTGCCCAATACTTATATCACAAATTAGTACCGGAGTTTAACGCTTCACGAGAAATGTGTTGTTAAAAGTAAGAGGAGATCAACCAACACTCCTGTTGGATGTCAATCCGCTACTAGTTGGCAGAAGCAATACACCAGAAGCTTCAATCCTGATATGAATTAGAAATTTGATTGCGTATGTGGTTGCAAGGTGAAAAACGCTCTATTTTGTTTTCCATGCTTTTTGATCGGTGGAGAGTTTATCTGGATTCAAAAGGAAGTGACAGATCTCAGAAAACTGAACGGAACAATTCAGAAGCACGTATCTCCCGGAACGCATTTCATAATAATAACAATGATAATGTTATTGGTTTTACGTCCCTTTTAACTAATCTGGCTTTTAGAGACACCGGGGTGGTAGAATGTTGCCCCGAAGGGGATCTTTAACGTGCCAGTAAATCTAAGGACACGGCTCTCGCATTTGCGCTCCCTGAAAAGCCAGCTGACTGTGCCAGGATTCGATCCTGCAACCTTGAGAACAGCAGGCGAGAATGTTACGGCTGAGCCACGCAGCCAATCGGAATGCATTTAAATAGCATGGTAAAATTTTGCAGTGTTATGGAAATTGGATCCACAGAAGAGCTTCAGTTCGGCGTATCAACAATTGGTTGAGCGTCATACCAATAAAGTATCTAAAACAGGTAAAATTCTTTCAAAGTTAATAAACTGTTAGTAGTTGTTTTAAGGGGTGGAACAGCGAGGTAAAGTTAATAAACTGGATGAAGTACTGCCCTGCGGCTTTAATGAGTTAGCGCTCCGCAGACATGATGGGAAGGTCGACTTAAACAGCAAGGGCGTGTTTCTAATTTTAGTGCAATATATGAGTGAATTTTGATTCCAGTTTTCAGAGTGTTGCGTTGTGGCTAGGTTTCTTAGCTGTCACCATGGAGGCCTGGGTTCGATTCCCGGGTCTACCAAGAAATTTAATTCTGGTCTGAGGGCTGAGACGGGGCACACTCAGCCTTGTGAGGCAAAACTGAGAAGAGGCGAGTTCGATTCTTACCTCAGCCATCCTGGAAGTGATTTTCCGATGTTTCTACTTCTACTCCAGGCAAATGACAGGATGATGCCTATCTTAAGGCCACGGCCGCTTCCTACCCAAATCCGACCTCAATTACACATACACACATACAGACATCCCAGTGAAACAGGTTATCAGACAAATTCTACACACACCCAAGTACACGGGGCTCCATGACCACGATGTTGCAGAGCCCCTAAGAGAATCAACAACTCTTTTCAGAGTCATTTAGAAAGCTCGACAACAATGAAAGGAACACTGAACAGCGTACAAAATGAGCTTAGTTGCATGTCAGAAGTATGTCGGGAAAGAATCGTGGCTGATATTGAGGACGTAGATTTCATTTCCCTTCTTACCGATGAAACCACCGATATCACTGAGAGGTTACAATTAGTGATTGATTTGCGATATTGCACCAATGAAGGTAAAGTAGTAGAAGTTTTTGTTATTGCTTATTTAAGGGGCTTAGACATCTTGGTCATATAGCCCCGTGCATTTTTTGTGTGTTTGGAATTTGTGTGATAACCTATGTTATTGTGATAGCTGTACTAGTATGCGTATTTGTAAATTGGGGATAGGATTGGGAAGGAGGCGACCATGGCCTTAAGTAAGTAAGTAAGTAAGTAAGTAAGTAAGTAAGTAAGTAAGTACAGTAAGTAAGTAGAAACTACGGAAACCCCTTCCAGGATGGAATAGTTCCCTCCTCAACTCAGGTTTGCCTCACGAGGCTGAGTGTACCCCATTCCAGGGCTCCCACCAGAATTAAAATTTCTTAGCAGAGCCGGGAGTCACATTTGAACCTCCGGGGCGACATCAAGAACCCTAACTGCTACACCAAGAGGAGGTCACAATAAAATGGAAAGACAGCAAGTGAAAGTAAAAGTAGCTCCAGAGCTACGATGGAGCTTCTGTGATGAGTGGTGCAATAGATGGCGTGTGGAAGCGAACCTGGGACGAATACAAGAATGTCTTCTTTAATCCACCGTCACGTCCACCAGCTGAATCTGATTATGGAAGGAGCCGCTAAGCAGAATACAAAAGCTTGAGTATTTTTTGCCAATTTAGCTGCTATTCCAGCATTCTTTTCGAGATGGTCGCACAGAACATCAGTTTTAGTGTGTCTAAGTGAATACCATCTTCAGGGGCACGTGTTGAATTTTCGAGCTAGAACGGTCAACACTGTTTTTTTTTAGATAAAGGAAGCCCTAGAAGAATGTTTCTCTAAGCTAGTGGAGTCGGAATGTTCGAAAGAAGTTAACGAAGCTAGTTCACTTCTTCGGCCACTGGATGATCCAGAATTCAATTTCTGGCTTCGTTTCTTCCATTGCATCATTTCTCATGTGGACATTCGGTACCAACAATTGCAGATTTGGCTGATCGATGTGGCGAAAGTGGGTAGCTTCCTTTCAAGTTTTGATAAAACTATCCAGAAAGTCACATAATCAAACCATTTGGATAATAACGTTGACCGGAGTGATGAACGGGAACATCCTAGAAACAGACAGAAGATCGGAAGTAGCCAAACGCGTATTGTTGCTGCAGGATATGTTTGTGACGCCATCAAGAATCAAGTCCCCTCGCGGTTTAAATTTGTTGACCATTTAGTACTTGCTTCTCTTATGCAAGACGAACCATTTAGATGTATTAGAGTTCGTTTCCGGGCGTGTCCTTCCGATGCTTCAGCCAGACAATCTGAGGACCGATTATATTATATCACAGGGAAGAATTTCTAAATGTTGGTGGAGCTGTAAAACTTTTGAATTTACTTCTCACTGAAACCTTTGTCCCGCCATTTACGAAGGTAGTTAAACTGGTTCGCATCGCTATCGCCCTGACTATGATGACCGCTGGACCACAGCGTTGCTTCTCTTGCCTCGAGAGGATCACAACGCACCTCATGAATGCCATTGGACAAGAAAGACTTACTGCACTTGGAATGCTATCAGCAGTACGGTACTATGATGCCGATCTAAATGCACTTAGCGATATCTTGGCTATAGTTCTAGAGAGAGGTATTCATAACCCCATTCAAGAGGATAGGACATTTCAACCCCAAAACCTAACCTACCCTTAATACAGGTGAAAATAGGATTCTGAGGGGGCATGAAGTCATCAAGAGATCGGCGAGGCTTCCCCGAGGTTATGGGAGGCGTACGGGGCTTACCCAAGGTGTTGGGACGTTGTTGCATATGTCCTGGCTGGGGTGACAACGTGGCATTTTGAAATTCCCCCAAAACTCTGCAGACTGGGGTAAGGGGTGACGTGAGGAGGGGGTTCATTGAAGGCATTTGGAGATGTCCTGGCAGGGAGTCACGTGGGAGTGTTAAATTCCCTCAGATTTTCCTCCAAAATTTCCCCAATTGTGAGTGATTCTTATTTTGATACTGGTAAAAGAAACAATCAGCGCGCGGTGTTGGAAATCGATACCATGACCCACTCTCGGCCATGTGGAATGTATATGACATACTAAACGGAAAACGCTCATGCGAACTCTGGTGTCAAGTGATTGAAACAAATGACATGGTACATGTTCGAAGTCTTCGTATCACTATATTTTTTTTTAGTCGTTTACCCTCCAGGTTGGTGGAACCCACGGACTCAGCGAGGGAACTCATCACTACCGCCTCTACGGGCAGTGTCCTAGAGCTGGGAACATCTAATCGGAGGGGATACAACTGGTGAGATGTGATTGGCACCTCGCTCAGGCGGCCTCACCTGCTAAGCGAACAGGGGCCTCATGAGGGAAGGTAAGGGATGGTTAGGATGGATAGACAAGGAAGAGGGAAGGAGGCGGCCGTGGCCTTGAAGAAGGTACCATCCCGGCATTTTCCCGAAGACGAAGTGGGGAAACCACGGAAAACCACTTCGAGGATGGCTGAGCGGGAATCGAACCCCCTCTACTCATTTGGGCCACCCGAGGCTGAGTAGACCCCGTTCCAGTCCTCGTACCACTTTTCAAATTTCGTGGCAGAGCCGGGAATCGAACCTAGGACCTCCGGGGTGGCAGCTAACCATGCTGACCGCTTCGCTACGGAGGCGACCGTATCACTATTTAAATGGTAAAATGCCTTAATATCAAACATTGTAAGTAGTCAGCAATGCCGGTATTATGTTTCTGCACAATGACTATTCAAATATTAACCCACATAACGGTAATGCAGTCATCAATGTAATATAATCGTTATGGTTATACGAGTGGTACGAGGACTGAAACGGGGTCTACTCAGCCTCGGGTGGCCCAAATGAGTTGAGGGGTTTTGATTCCCCCTCAGCCATCCTCGAAGTGGTTTTCCGTGGTTTCCCACTTCGTCCTCGGGCAAATGCCGGGATGGTACCTTCTTCAAGGCCACGGCCGCCTCCTTCCCTCTTCCTTGCCTATCCATCCTAACCATCCCTTACCTTCCCTCATGAGGCCCCTGTTCGCTTTGCAGGTGAGGCCGCCTGGGCGAGGTGCCAATCCCACCTCACTAGTTGTATCCCTTCCGATTCGATGTTCCCAGCTCTAGGACACTGCCCGTAGAGGCGGTAGTGGTGAGTTCACTCGCTGAGTCCGTGGGTTCCACCAACCTGGAGGGTAAACGACTAAAAAAATAAATAAAGAAAATAAAAAAAATAAAAAAATATATAAATGGTTATACGAGAATTGAGCAAGTCTTCATGAACTATTACTCAATACATTCTCTTTACTCACAAGAGGGCCTATTCATAAGGCATTTTAAACTCAATTTCACGCAGGAACATTATCGAAACAAGCAAAATATAAATGAAACATAATTCCGTAATGCAGTATTATTGGAACGTGGAAATAGGTCACCATATTGTGCACGTTATTTGCCTAGCCGAAATAGCCGTGGGGTTAGTGCGTATGACTGTGAATCTAGAGATCTTGGGTGCGATTCCTGGGCGGGATAGGTATTTTTGCTACCAGATTATCATTTTAAACGATATTTATCATATCAATATGACTCATTTTAACAGAATCCATATGAAATTACGTGTTGGTCTGTGAATCAAGAGGACCTGTTTATAAGGAATTTAAGGTTATGAGCGGTGTCGCGTCTATTAATCTAGTTGATCCATATCGTATTCTTTATTTAGGCTAGTGCTGGTGGAAGCTACAAATCATCTAATAAAATGAGTTTTGTATTATAAACTACAATATCAGAAAAACACTCCCTTTTACAATAGATTAATATTTGTGCCAATAATACTATAAAATACCGGTGTATCAACAATTTCACGTGAGGTTTCTTTATGTCAGATGTTACACATCATATGCGACTACTGTAAGGCTCGTATTTTTCTATTGTAATGACTTTCAGAGCAATGCAAATTGCCTATCAATTGTCTAACCCTGTTCTTCTTCATTGCGTATTTGTGGCTGACGCGATCTCCACCTCTATATTCCTGTATTGTTTTGCCTTCTTTTATTTTGTTTGCTATGCTATTCAGCCGAGTAGGTTTCATTAATGTGTATGACAAATTTCTTGCACACTGGATATATCTTTCCATTTTGTGTGGAAAGGGAGTAATTTACATTAAATTTACGAGGTTTATTTTCACCTACAATATTTCGAGGTCGTTTTCGTTGAACATTCTTCAATGACATCATTCATGCTACCATCCTCTCATGAACTGCGTTTTCTTGAACTCCATAAATCAACTGTATCACGTGAAATGGATCTCGAAAACTGAACTGTTTGATTTTGTGTAAGCATGCATGAAAAGAATGAAAGCCTCTTGGTGCAACATACCGTTTCCTTTTATCCTATTCACGTCGCGAATTATTCTTCTTCCCCTTTCTGCTACCCTTGTTTGCAGTCTTCCCACGAACACTTTCTTCATCCATTTTGCTACAACACTGACGTAATAATTTTAATAGCAATAAGTAATATTATTAAGCCGGAGCACAGAAGCGCGGAACTGCTCTGCGCGGGAAAGTCTGACCTCGCGAGGAATGGAAATCACGAGACACGAATCAGCGCTTCCTACTGGCCGTATGGACTAGCTCGTCTTTGCAGGAAATGTATATGTGGACAAGTTCGTGTTTGCGCTGAACCGTGCATTTTCACAGGCTTGTATCATGGGACATATTCAAGTTTGCTTAAATGGCACGATGTATTTGCGTTCCGCTCATCTTGTACGTCCCTTGTATCTACAGTAATTTGTTTTCAATTGTGGACATGTTCGTCTTTGCGTGACCCTCCTCGTTTGTAGAACCGTTACCCTACATATTTTTGATTCACATCACAAGCCGACCACCGGTCAAAGATTCAAAGGACTACACGTACCCACCTTCGGGGCTTAGCGATTATCGCTTAATGTATGAAGAAGCCATTCGTATTATCGAATATAAACCGGATGCTAAAGATTTACTTATACTATTAAATGGTAGTGTTAAAACATTACTCATTGATCAGGCAGTTAAAGCTGAGGATAGATTATCATTTCAACTGGATCTTACGCCCGAGGGAAAAATAGCGTGAAAAACAATAAACGATTTTCCGCTTTATATTGAACTAGAATATACCACCACCATCAAGAAAATAATGACATGTGCTCTCCGCGAGGAGCGTTAGTCGTGATCCATACTTCACTGTGTGAGGTTTTTTTTTTTGCTCATCATGGTGAAACAGAGATATGTGGTGAGTAAGACGAAGAAGGCATTAATGAAGGGAAGCTTTAAGACTATTCTTAATGCGGAGCAACAAGCCTCACGCGGAGTAAGAAATAGTGGGTTGGTAATTAAGAAGAGTAGTGGAATGTTGACAGTCCTGCTTCACCCGACGCCCAAAAAGCGTCGCGGAGCGTCCATGTTAAATTTATCGATATCTCGCGAACCAATCATCGGATTTAGACGTATGAGGTGTCATAATATGACTCATCATGAACCCCTCCTTTCCTATGGCCCATGCATTTACCCAAAATACCCAAAACTAAAAGGTGATTGATCGCCCCCCCCCCCCCCTTAATATCTTTGTAACCCGTAATTTTGACAAGAAGTTAAAGGACTTGTTTTACTTGCGGTGACGCCCCTTTTTATGGATTAGTTATTTTTATTTTTTTTCCCCAAAGGGCGTAACTGTATGCGAGTGGGCTATTGTATTTGCATGCGACGGTACCTTGCTTTTGCCACTTGACTAGAGGCGTAGCTCGTTTTACAGTGGATGGATTATTTATTTTAGATTTGATCCAACAGGACATAGCCGATAATTATGATTGGTTAATGATTGATTATTATTATTATTAGGTGATTATTGATGGACTGGTGTCGAGGCAGCGATATTAAGGCCGGAAGAATATTTGTGATGGGTGGATAACCAACCGCTAAGTATTGAATATTTATTTATGGTAGGGGTTCTTTATTGTGCGCAGCAAACGAGGGAGGAGTAGTTTCTTTATTATGGGTAGGGATTTTTAGAGCATAACGCGCACGGCTAACGAAGGAGGTGTAGTTTGTTTATTACGGGTAGGGATTTTGTAGAGCATAACACGCATGGCTATTGAGGTATTATTTAATTTTAAAAATGGCTAGATTGAGGATGGCCAATCGCTTATAATGTAGTCCGTAATACTTACATTTTTAAAGTATCCGAGTTTCATTTGCCGTTATTTTCTTGTTTCCAAAGCCCAGTCATATGGTAGTTTTGACCAAAAAAAATTAGGGTAGAAGGTTTCTCGACGGATTCTTATGTTTTTCGGTGTGCTGAATCCGAATCTGAAGTTTGCCAACAATAAAAATGACGGCTTCACAGTGAAAATCGCAAAAAATCCTAAAAATTTCGGATTGTTTTCACAAAATCGCTTATAAGTTAAAAAATATGCAACCTAGTGAATTTCTCATTATTTACAAAATTAAAGTAGACAAAATTTCTTTCAAAATGCACTGGGCACTTTAAGTTTTTGAGCGCAGGGTATCGCCGCTAGAGCGCGCTGAAAAAGAGCGACGTTTTGGCACTTAGGCAAAAACGAGAGAAACTCAGCCCTAACTAGCCCCAGACACTTTCTAATCGTGTTTCCTCCATTAATACGTGTTTTATTCATGTTCTATGGTGGTATCATGACTGAAAGTTCGTTGGAAAAAAAATTGATAAATTAATATATTCAAGTTAAGTCATCTGTACTTATCCACCTAATGGTAAAGTGTGAAAGTGATGAGGTGAGTAATGTAAAACAGTTTTTGTGATTTTCACTCAACATCTCACCATGTCACACATATCTCACACATTCCTAATGAGATATATTTAATATATTGATAGTGTTAAACCGGAGTCGTTTCCCCTTTGTGTGAAATGTTCACCCTCAAGCCCTCAATAGGAAGGGTCCCTTTTTTGCCGACACATCTGTCCTTGACAGGTCCCCCTACATGTCTCCGGCCAACTCCTCTGCCATTCGGGTTTAGTTTAGTTTGCTCTCTCCTCCTCGTGGGACTGCTAAGCGTTCTTCTTCGGATTTCTGCCGTTCGTTCAGTGTTTTCAAGTGAACTAATATTAATATTAGTGAATATGTGAGGGACGAAAATGTTGCGTCGTGAATGTGCAATTTGTGAGGAGCCTCTGGATGATCAAACTCGAACTTTCTTTCAAACGACAAGAACAAGAGTAGATTCACAGAGCTCCTCTGAGTGAGGCAGGGATTGAATCACGACAAGCCATTGAGGATGCTGATGCCCTGATCATAAGAACGGCTCAATCCATAGCTTACACGCATGGCACAGTTGCAGTGGTGGGAGAAGATGTTGACCTTCTCGTCATCATGATAGGCATCCGCACTTCTCCTAACGTGTTCTTCCTGAAACCAGGAAAAGGAAAAGTACCACTGACGCTATATAGCCCTGGCAGCTCGCTAGAGGAGCCCCTGAGCCATCATATTTTATTCCTCCACGCTGTCAGTGGTTGTGACTCCACATCCGCCATGTTCAACCAGAGTAAGACGAAATTCTTGAAGACCCTCAAGAAGAACCCAGATCTTGTAAACTACCATGAGCATTACATGGACCCACAGCACAAGTCGAGGAGCTAGTGAATGCTGGCGAAAAATTTCTAGTGGCCTTATATGGTGGTGACCACCATACCACTCGTCTAAACGAACTGAGGTACAAGCTGTACCTCAGTACAGCATATAAAGTCACCGGAAACATGGCCTCGATCCCTCCCACTGAAGCTGCAGTCCGTGAGCACTTTCTGCGAGTTTACCACCAGATCCAGCAGTGGCTGACAATCAGCTCAACCCAGAACAGTGGGGGTGGAAGTCATCGAGGAACGGTCTCACCCCCACGAGAACAGCCAAGGCCCCAGCTCCTGACAAGCTTCTCTGCAAGGTCTCTTGCAAATGCAAAGGCGACTCTCGAAGAACCTGCGGTTGTCGACGTGTGGGTCTATATTGCTCTAGGCTTTGTACCATCTGCGAGGGAAACTGTCTGAACCTTGACAACTCATGCGACATCGACAATGAAGGTGACCCTGATGACCCTTCTCCGGTTGAGTCACCACCTACAATCCTGGATACATCAGCACAAGGTAAATAGCATGTTTGTACACCACCTTATTCCAATGCGGTCTGCTTACTTCACCCTCTAATGTATTCGTACGATTTCTTTTTTAGAGTTGTCCGAGGATCCTGACGATTCCATCTCGGTCGAATCACCAACGACGATAGCGGAGACTTCAGCAGAAGGTAAACTGCCTGTTTGTAATACACCCTATTTCACTGGGTTTCGAACAGTTTTCCAACTCGACACCTGAAAGTATTGTGGACAATAATTTGTACAATTCCTTTTCCAGTGGAGTTACCGACCGGTAGCGATCAACCGGGACCTTCTGATCGGTAACCGGAGGCTGCTCCATCAAGGCCAAAAAGGAGGAAGCTCAATTAAAGAATTGAAATCAATTGTAATGTAATAATAGTTAATTGCAATTACATTCCTTTTCATTATATTCATTTAATTTAATTTTTAAATAAATAATAAAACGGCTTGATCGGTCCTTTATGAATTCCTACCACTCCGTGGGCAATGTTTTTCAAGGGCTTCGTAATCTTGTAACCACCATAGAGCATGAATAAAACACGTATTCATGGAGGAAACATGATAAGAAAGCGTCTGGGGCTAGTTGGGCTGAGTTTCTCTCGTTTTTGCCTAAGTGCCAAAAAGTTGCTCTTTTTCAGCGCGCTCTAGCGGCGGTGCCCTGCACTCAAAAATTAAAAGTGACCAGTGATTTTGAAGGAAATGTTGGCTACTTTAATTTTGTAACTAATGAGAAATTCACTAGGAAGCATACTTTTCAACTTATAAGCGATTTTGTGAAAATAGTCCGAAATTTTTAGTTTTTTCTGCTATTTTCACTTGAAGCCGTCATTTTTGTTGTTGGCAAACTTCAGATTCAGATTCAGCTCACCGATAAACATAAGAATCCGTCGAGAAACCTTCTACCCTATTTTTTTTTTTGGTCAAGACTACCATTTCACTGGGCTATTAGGAATGTGTGAGATATGTGTGACATGGTGAGATGTTGAGTGAAAAATCACAAAAACTGTTTTACATTACTCACCTCATCACTTTCACACTTTACCATTAGGTGGATAAGTTCAGATGGACTTAACTTGAATATATTAATTTATCAATTTTTTTTCCAACGAACTTTCAATCATGTTACCAGCATAGAACATGAATAAAACACGTATTAATGGAGGAAACACGAATAGAAAGTGTCTGGGGCAAGTTAGGGCTGAGTTTCTCTCGTTTTTGCCTAAGTGCCAAAACGCCGCTCTTTTTCAGCGCGCTCTAGCGGCGATACCCTGCACTCAAAAACTAACAGTGCCCAGTGCATTTTGAAAGAAATTTTGTCTACTGTAATTTTGTAAATAATGAGAAATTCACTAGGTTGCATATTTTTCATCGTATAAGCGATTTTGTGAAAAAAAGTCCGTAATTTTTAGGATTTTTTGCGATTTTCCCAGTGAAGCCGTCATTTTTTTTGTTGGCAAACTTCAGATTCGGATTCAGCACACCGAAAAACATAAGAATCCGTCGAGAAACCTTCTACCCTAATTTTTCTTTTGAAACAGGCACTTCTGAGCACCAAATGACTGGGCTAAACGTTACGTATAATAAATATGCAGTAGTATAATGTTGCCTAATAGATTATATGCCAATGATTTTAAAAATGAATGTAACTTAGCATTTAACAGCCCCATAACCCCAACAGGCTAGCTGACCGGTTAATATTAACTTTACAAAGCCATTTAGTATGGTCACATGCACTTGCGACTAACTGAACGTAGGTGACTACAGTAGTATAGTAATGAATTGTTTCACTTACCTGAGATAAATGTTGTTCCATTTTTAATTGTATTAGCCTTTTGGATTAATACTTATTTTTACGCGAAACCAATAATATTAGGGAAGCCGAGACCTAGGATACCAATTCTATGACAGCATTCTGTGCTATATAACCCACTATAATAATTATAACGGTAGATGCTAGTTAATCAGCGGTGACTGACTACTTACACACGTTTTCGGTTCCTGTAAATTAGCTAATATCCAATTAAATTTCCTAAAATTATTTTAAAATGTCACTAACCCCCTCTTCAACACCAAGTTCACGGGACGGATGACCACAATGTCGCAAAGATCTTTACACACCTAAGTATACTGGGCCGACAACCTATATATTTCTTTTTCTAAGCTACATGCGGCTAACAGCAGAAAAAGTAAAACACACGCACTCGACACACGGGGCTGATGACCGAAAATGCGCTAAAATACACACTGGTGAATTATTATAATATTTTATTAGCATAGCCCTGCAACAAACTAGACTAGCTCCACCGAGCAGTCAGACAGAGCGGATGTGAATTACAACTCAGCTGAAATTTAATGCTGTATGATAAGACATACACGTTAAAGACTGTTCTTGTAGGGAGCCAGCCACACAGAGCGAATAATTCAAGTACTTTGAATGTTGTAACTTATTCATTTTCTTGTCGTTTGTTGTATTGATGCGAAAGTCTGGGTTTGATTCCCGGCTCTGAGGAATGAAATAGAGCACTTTATAGAAAGAGAAGGCGCTATAGCTTAGTGGTTAAGCTGTATACCTTTTACCGCGAAGGACTGGGTTTGATTTCCGTCTTTGTTTAGAAGCAATGCACACTCAACCACGACAGGTAAAACTAAAAAGTGGCCTTAAAGTATTCATGGGACGATACCTTTTGACAGGCCACGGTAGCCTCTTTTCCAATCCTATTTCTTTGTATAGTGGCTAACACATTAGGCTACTGCACTCGAGGTTTTAACTCGATTACCAGCTCTGGGACTACAGTAGAACAGCCCACTCTTTATAAAGATAAGGCGCTATAGCTTAGTTAAGCTGTATACCTCTTACCGCAAAGGCCTGGGTTTAATTTCCGGCTTTGTTAAGAAATGATATGCACTCAACCATGATAGGTAAAACTAAAAAGTGACCTTAAACTGGTCTTGGGACGATACCTTTTGACAGGCCACGACTGCCTCATTTCTTATCCTATATCTTTGTATAGTGGCTAACAGTTAAGGCTGCTACACTCGAGGTTTTAACTCGATTCCCAGCTCAGGGACTAGAACAGACCACACTTTAAAAAGATAAGGCGCTATAGCTTAGTGGTTAAGCTGTATACCTCTTACCGCATAGGTCTGGGTTTGATTTCCGGCTTTGTTAAGAAATGATGTACACTCAACCTTGAAGGGTAAAACTAAATAGAGACCTTAAACTGCTCTTGGGACGGTACCTTTTGACAGGGCACGGCTCTTTTCCAATTATATTTTCTTGCATAGCGACTAACACTTTAGGCTCTTGCACTAGAGGTGTTTACTTGATTCCCAGCTTTTGGCCTAGAACAGGCCACTTTATAAAAGAGATGGAGTGATGGCTTAGTGGCTAGCACTCTAGGCTGATGCACTCAAGGTTTTAACACGATTCCCAGCTCTGAGGACTGAAACCGAGCAGTTTATTGAAAGAGAGGGCTCGATGACTTAGTGGTTAAGTTGTATACCTCTTACCGCGAAGGTCCGCGTTTAATTTCAGGCTCTGTTAAGAGACAATGTACACTTAACGGTCATAGGTAAAACTAAAAAGAGACCTTAATGTGCTCTTGGGACGATACCTATTTGACAGGACATGGCCACCTCCTTTTCAATTCTATTTCTTTGTGTAGTGGCTAACACTCTTGACTCTAGCACCGGAGACCTGGGTTTAATTGTTGGCTTGGTCAAGAAATTCATTTCTGGTCTTAGAACAGGAACGATATATACTTAGTCTCGTGAGACAGTACTAAAAAGACGTGGGTTTGAATTTCCAACACGACATAACTATTGCCTCAACATTGGTTGCCAGCACTGTATTATTATGGCACCGAGTACACCAAACTGTACATACAGTGCATTTATGAGTTGCTAGCAAACGAATTTCTACAGCTTTAGTTTAGAGAGTGTCGTAAACACTTTTTCCAAATGGCTTTGTCTCATTACCGGATAATGCACATTTTTATTTTCTACTATAAACCCCTATAACCCCAAGCAGTATTGTAACTAGGGCTAACTGATGAACCAGTTAATGTTATTTCTTACATTTTTTAGAAACAGAAAGATAGCAATGGCAGTTTAAAAAACAGACGATACACGTCTAATATTTTATTAATTTAATTTACACAATATTTACGTAGAGAATACAACTCTATCTCTTTACGAGTGGTTTATAATTTTTTATACACAAAGCTAACAGTAGTTATTTTTCCACAGCGAACAATGATTGATGTTTTAAAAAAACATTGGTGGCCAGCACTGTATTATTATGGCACCGAGTACACCAAACTGTATATACAGTGCATTTATGAGTTGCTAGCAAACGAATTTCTACAGCTTCATGGTTTTTAAGATGTAAAAGCCTCTTTTCAAACATTACTCTTACCATATAGTTCCATTTGTTCCTTTAACACAGGGGTCTCTTGCATAGTTTGTGTTGACTTTGATAGTGTTAAGGGTTTTCAGACGTTGACAACTGTTTTATTTTTTATTTTTGAGGGGATGATAAATATTGTTGAATAAACAATGCATCATCTTGAACAGCAATTCGTTTTCTCTGACTTGATTTTTAGCATTTTGATAAGTATTTATCATGAACAACCATGTTTCGTTTCGAGCACCACATTGATGATAACTCACACTTAAAACCTTACCATTCTTACTTTATAGATTGCCTCGACATATTTTTGACCTCTCTTTTGAGCATCACCAGAATATTATTTCAAGCATATTTTGTCGCTTGTAGTTATAAGAGTAGCCTTTATAGAGTGCACGTTGTTTACCTTAGTTAGTTGTAGTAAGTTCCATATTAGCAACTGACCTGTCAGTCTGATTTGCACATTACAGACGTTACAACTGTTCAGGTGATTGAGTGATTTAGTATATGCTTTTATGTCAGCGTATGTGTCGGCTTATTTGTTGATGTATTGTGCCCGATAATCTGGCTTTGGATTGGGTGGCCCGACATACACTTCAACCCTCACCCAGAATTCGGTACAACGCGAAAGAAAAAAAAATCTTGAATGTCCGAATCAATTTTGGCCAAAAAAAACTGTGTCGGGAACGAGATTCAAGCAATCCCGGGGTCCTTACAATGATGGGTACAACTGGGGTAAAATCTCAAAATTGATCCGGTGGACACACAAGTATGACGACGAACAAGAATGACAAAAAACTCCGCTGTTAAGATAAAACTCATCCACCATTTATTACAGAACCACACCACTAAATACATAGAATCACACACAGAAGCCTACCTCCGCTCGGAGACTTCTCAAAATTACTCTTGACGTGCAAATAAAAAAAAAATTACGCAGAAGCAAAATTCAAATTAATGAGGACAAAAATCTCCGGGCGTCCTAATCTTTGGATACAAAATAACTTACGGAGATCAGAGCTATATCATTCTAGTATTACAACCATTACTTCAAAATGCTATGTCACCTCTCCGCTAATAGTCCATAAATGAGCAGGTGCATAAATCTGAAAAGATATTCAAAGAAAAAAAAAATTGTTGCCTCATTCGATCTCCTTCTAACTAAATGTAATCACCAAAATAGGAAAAAGAGTATTGTTATGTATGGATGTCACTGGCGTTAAAGAATTTATTTTCAGACCTTTTATTCATGTATTAAATACTTTCATTATTATTTTCACTGGTTTTCGTTCAGCTGTGCCTCACTCAGAAAAATGACTGGCTGTTGGCTTTTACATTCATCACTTTACATTTTAACATCTTTATGATCCCAGATATATTTTTTTTATTTATTAATCACTGCATGCTCTTCACATATTTATAACTACACCATAAACATTTAAGTAGATGGCCTCTGCCTATCTGTATTATTTTTCAACTGACAATTGCCTCAAAATTTCATCTACTTGAACCTATCACGTAACATTAATTATAATCATTTATTTTATTCACCTCGCTATATCGAGAACCTTTAGTTTCATCATAACTTCGTATTATGCAACCCTGCTATTTTATCAATGCAGTATCATTGTTTACACAACCTTGTATCAGTTACCTACCAAACGCATCTCCTCATGTTAGCATGTAAAGGGAAACCTCAGTGACGTGTGAGTGTTTAGCATAAATGTGATGTGCGCACAAAAAGTGGCCCATTAAGTGTAAATGAATCCCTTGTAATTTAATCCTGTTCAAACCATAATTTGTCATCCAGGTTGCACCAATTCAAAGAACACAGCGACTTAACACGCTGAAAGATCCCTGTACTCAAATTATATTTTGAAGCATCCATACATTTATTTTTAAACCCTAAATATGACTGCATTAATCTCTCAAAAGAAAACTTAACATTTACTATCCTATTAATCATGTCATTATATCGCATTTTATCCTTATTGATTAACTTCTATTTCGATTTTTGCCCAACTGTCCAAATCTTAGTAACCACTACCCATTAACCACTACTTAAGAATTAACATGGTTTTCAGTACCTTTCGGCCACCTCAGTCTTGGTTCCGCTGACACGTTTCCTGGGGGTTTGGGTCCACGTTCTTCCCATTGAACATCCTCCCCTCTCGTCCTGGATCCAGCTCGCGACCCTCGGGGTGTCCATGGTCCTGGCTCGCCTTCGTTTCCACGTCATCGTAACAGCTTCCACATACTAAACTTAGCTTGCCATCTCTTCGCTCGTAAAGTTCTTGACACAAAACTCGCACTGGTCTGTACTGATAGCCTTTATGTCCGTCCAATACATCGCTGCAATCTTCATGTCGACTATGCCAAGTAATATCAACGCATGGCCGTGAAAATAACTCTATAACGGTACAGGTTATATCGTATACGTCTACACAAGCATGTACTCATAAGGTATTACGTCCGTCCTTGACCTAGAATGTCGCTCTATATTTGGACTGCACTCAGCTTATCTCTCATAGTTCACTGACCCTGGACACTCATTTGTCTGGTCGTCAAACAAAAGCACATCGCTTCGTTCATATGTTCTGGGCGTCAGTTATATAGCGCACGGCCCATACAGTCCCGTACCTGGTAAAAGCTTGAGACACCACGTGTGTCTGCTCGCACTTTATTGTACAAAATGACTAGTGTCCCACAACATAATGCATTATGATCTGCGTTATAATATCACCTCGCCACATTCAGCTTTAGTATTCGTTAACACAGAGCTGTCCACGCAAGAAATAATACTGATCCTTTCAGCTATGTCCCAAAAAACTGTCGGAATACCACACTGGTTCCAAGCGGCCACGCTACGACTGCTACTACACACTTGTTAGGAACTTCAGCGTGCGGCGACACAAAAATAAAGATGAACTTCGGCGTACGGCGACACAAAAGAAAGTGAACTTCGCTGGACGGCGATGCAAAATAAAGTGACCCGCTTCTCCGGTGTGACCTTTCCACCTCAACTTTTCCTGGAGCTCATCAGCGCCCTCTACACTTCTGGAAACTTGGCCTAGTCATGCTGTCGACTATGTCCATGACGTAAAAACATCAACCTCAGGTTACTTCCGCTTGCATCCTTCCTCCTGCTATGCGACGTTGCCAGAGCTCTCAAAACCATGCGATATCGGTCACAAATCCCCCTCAACCAGGAATAATAATAAGCGTGAAACATCTCGATTATTATTATTCTGTTGGGTTAACAATCTATTTCTTCAATGAGTTCTCCATATCGCATGCTTACTCTCTCTTGTGGTACCTTTTAAGGCTAGCTGCATTGAATTTGCCTATAACTCTCTCAGTTGCGATATCCACGACTTGGTAACAATTATTTCCATAATTGCGTCCAATCTTGAACGGCCCAGCGAAAACTCTTACAAATTTGCTGTAGATCTTCGCTGGCAAATTAGATGACACAGGTCTCCTGAGGAGCACTTCCTGTCCTTCGTTCAGGGGCTGATCGAATCGCTTGTGCTGCACCCTTCTAGCTCTCTTGTCCGCTTGGAGTTGAAGTCGCTCGCGTGCCCTCTGTATCCTTACATTATGACTGGGGACGGCGTCTGGAGGTCTGTTGAACAGATGGTCCCATGGTCTTCGGGGTGCCGTATTAAAATGGAGAGCCTGAGGAATTTGCCGCGTACTTTCATGGAGTGTGGTGTTTATACACGCTTCAATTAGCGGTACAAATTCCATCCATCTATCATGCCTTTCATGTGTATAAATTCTGAAAAGCTTTCCCAGTTCAGCCATCGTCCTTTCAACAGGGTTCGATTCGGGATTTCGAATTGAACTTAAAATATGTTTAATACCCAGCCTCGTAATCGCTTGTTGGAAGTCTGCTGCAGTGAATTGAGTCCCGTGATCTGTTAAAATATATTCGGGCTTACCTGCCTTAGGAATCACTCCTTTCTCTATCCTATTGATGACGTATCTCGCCTTTGCCTTTTGAATGGGGTGCAGCATTATGAATTTCGAAAAAACATCCATAGTCACCAATATGTACCGATTTCCTCTGGTTGATCTAGGGAGGGGGCCATACAGGTCCGCCGAATACAACTCACAGGGTTTGGATGGTATTATAGCCCTTGGCTTCTCCCGTAGTAGGTGTGATGAGTACTTGCTCTTCTGACATACGTCACAGGTTCTCAATGTGTTTTTCACAGATATTCTCATTCCTTCCCACGTAAATTGTTCCTGCAACACCGCAATCGTCTTGTCCGTGCCGCCATGACCTATGGCATGATGTGCTAGCCATGTCACCGGCTGGACTAAACTGGGTGGTATTACGATCCTGAGCATAGTGCGATCTCGATCTATGAACTTGTAAACTGAGTCCCCTAAAATCAAATGTACAGCCGCTTGTTTCGAAGTAGCTTCGTATTCAGGGTCATCTCGGTCCATCCTGCCTTTCAAAAACCTATAAATTCTTCTCAACGGCTCGTATCTTTTTTGTGACTGTGGGATCTTCTTGAGTCTTTCAATCGTCTCACGGTCTTCCCGCTGAATTTCTACCACTTGCACGCTTGCTTCTTCACAGGGATTTTGGCTCAGTATGTCCGCCAACAGGTTATTCCTTCCCGGTTGGTGAACAATCGAAACATCAAATCTTTGCAGAAACAAGGTCCATCGTGCAACTCTCTCATTGGCTAGATCCGTTTTTAACATAAACTGGAGGGCCTTATGGTCAGTTATTATTATTATTCGGTGTCCTAATAGCATTTTCTTCCAGTTTTGTAGTGCGAAAATCGTCGCCAAGGCTTCAACTTCAGTGACAGTGTAGTTCCTCTCATGCGCTTTCAATTTTCTACTAGCAAATGCTAAGTAGTGCCTCTGCTGTTTGTCATCTAGTTGATATAGTACCGCGCTTATTCCCACATAAGAAGCGTCCGTTTCCAAGTAAAACGTTCTTTGAAAATCTGGATACTCCAATTTTATGTTTTCAACTAGCATACTCTTTGCTCTGTTGAAAGCTTCTTCGCATTCGTTTCCCCATTTCCATTTGTTGTTTTTCTTTAGTAACTCGTGAAGCGGAGCCATCACTTCAGAGTACTTAGGGCAATGCAGGTCAAAAAATTGGCACATGCCCAAAAATCCTCTAATTTGCTTAATTTTTCGCGGCCTAGGGAAGTTTTTGATAGCATCTATCTTTTGGGGGTTTGGCCTGTATCCTTGCCCATCTATCACGTGTCCAAGAAACATGATCTCCTCCTTACAAAAATGACACTTCTTATAATTCACTTTGAAGTTCGCCTCATCTAGATTTTGAAAAACCATTCTAATGTGTTCTATATGCTCTTCTGGTGTCTCAGATGCTATGATCAAGTCATCTACGTAACAGATCACGTGCTTCTTGACTTCTTCCGTTAGATTTTGGTCCAGTGCTCTCACCATCACGGGTCCACTATTTTTCAGGCCAAATGGGAGCCTAGAAAAGACATATGTCTTCTCGTCGAATAGGAACCCCGTGTACTGACGACTATTTTCCGCTAGCTCAATATGGTAATATGACGCCGTCAAATCCAGAGTTGTAAATATCGACTTCCCTTTGAACCTTCTCAGTATCTCCCTGATCTTGGGTGGTCTGTCGTATTCTGGAAGGCTCACGCTGTTAATTTTTCTCGCGTCTAAGCATATCCTCACAGATCCATCAGGTTTCTTTACTATAGCGAGAGGGTTCAAGTATGACGTTGCCCTCTTCTCTATGATGCCGTCCTTCTCCATTGTCTTTATCATCTCTTCTACCTTCCCATGAAGGTATTCCGGGACAGGATAAATTTTCCCTTTATACGGCGTGTCATCAGTTAATTTCATTTCATACTGGAAATTTTTGATCAACCCTGGTTTGCTGTCGAAGATGTGTTTAAACTCTTCTATCAGATTTTCCAAATTCTCCTGTAACTTTGGCTCCAATGGTTCTTCTTTGATGGTATTTATCCTCATTTCCTCCTTGCTATCCGGCAACATTCCTTCCCACTTATTTCCAGTGTCCCTAATTAGAAATTCTTCCCTTTCACTTTCAACTCGTTCATCTATATCATCTCTGAATTGAACCACTTTTCCGCGCAGGTCTATGACTATGCCGTGCTCAGAAATGAATTCCGCTCCTAATATCATGCTGTATTTACTGTCCTTGAGCACAATAAATACATGCTCGAATACTCTTTCAGAGATTCGGAATTCAAACAAAACTTGTTTTCTACATTTTACTGATCTGTTTGGAATAACACCTTGTATCTTCATACTCGATACTGGCATTATAGCCATCTCAACTAAATCTTTTATTCCTTCCAGACAAGCTTCCGATATTATGCTCACACTCGCACCCGTGTCGAGCAGCGTTTCAATCTCACACTTCCCTATATTTACATTGATTATTGGCAGATCCACACACCTCACTTTTCTATTTCCTTCTTCGTCTCCATAAATAATATCTTCATCAGTTATGTGGTGTATAGCTTGAATTTGGACTGTCCTAGCACTAGGGCGTAAATCATTATTAATGGGCAAAAAATCGTTATTACTGCCTGTGAGTCCCTGTCCAAACTCAGTATTTCCTTCCTGTCAGCTTCTCTTTCCTGATTTGACTCCACTGGTGCCTGGTTTCGATTCCTCATGCTGTTTTGCCTGAGATTCTTCTTCTTGTTCCTTTTCCCTTAATTGTTCAATGTATCTTCGGCTTTCTTGGTGACGTTCTTCTAATGATGGCCTATAATTTTGCCTTTCTTGATTCCCGTACCTTGGGCAGTTATTGTATGGTCTTCGATCACGTGGCCACGATTCTCTCCCTCTATATCCTGACCTTCCGTAGTCCCTCTGATTAAATCGTCCACTTCTATCCTGATAATATGGCCTCCGGTCATATGGCTTTCCTTGATTCCTGTATCTGTTTAAGCCATTTCCTTCATGCCTTCCATCTCTATCGTTCCTTCCATAACTTCGCTGAGGTTCCGTCTGCACCATACGATCCATTACCACCATATTTGCTTCTCTCTGTTCTGTCCTTGGACTACGAGGTTCCGTCATCTTGCTCGTGTGGTCTAGTTTCCTCAAAATCTCGTCACACACCTCGAGTCTATTTGCACCCGATGCAATTAATACACGCTGGACTTCTACCGGATATTGCTGTATGATGGCATGCACCAAATCCTGCTCCTCCAACGGTGGATCCAAAAATTGTAGCCTGGCTACCTGATTCGTGAAGTACCCAGCGTATTGTGTTGGCCTGGTAGTCGCGTATTTCTTTGAGTATAATTCAGCCCTTATACTTTGTTGATCTTCTGAGGACCAAAATCTCTTCAGGAAAGCGTTCGCAAAGTCATCGTACCCTCTAAACTGATTCCTAAAAGCTCGCATCCAGTTTAGCGGTTGGCCTTCAAGAGCTCTTTCTATCACCCTCATTTCTCTCTCTTTAGGAACCCTATGTTCATCCATGTATTCCTTCAGGTCCCGCAGGAATTCTATGGGTGTGATGCCAGTCAAATTTGAATTTTTTTTTGGGCGATCCTCCTGATCCTAATGATGGTAATCGGTTGAGTTGAGCTGTAACTGATTGGTGTGAGTGTTGTTCCTGTCGGACTTGGTTCCTTGTTTACATCTATCGATTTTGCTTCTATCATCTTTCCTTCTAATTCAACAATTCTCTTTAACTGTTCTCCGTGAGCAATACTCACTTTATCTTGTACTGTCGAAACCGCTGTTGCAATCTGTGTTTTAATTTCGTCGTTTAACTCTAATTTCATTTCCCCCATCTGACTCCTAAGACTTTCCATCTTGCATTCCCGCTCCATGGTGAATTCAGACATTTTATCGGTCATGCTCCTGGTATCTTTCGCTAATCTCTGCTGTATTGTTTTCGCCTCTTCCTTTAACACCAAGACCTCTGCGTTGATTGCTTTATCCCTTTCTTCCATCTTGGCGGTCAATGCCTCCACGCTTCGATCCATTTTCTCTTGAACGGTTTTCTCCAATGATTTCAACTGTGTCCCCATATTACTTTCAATTTCCACCTTATCCCTCTTAATTTGTTCCTTTAAATCCGTCATTTCGGCTTGAGCCTTCTCCATGTACTGTTTCATATCGAATTGGTGCTCCTTAAATAATTCCAATCCTCCTTGCAAGTCCCCTGACTGAATTCCAAGATTTTTTTCAAAACCTTCGAATTTAGTATCTAAATCTTTGAATTTGGTGTCGAAACCTTTAAATTGAGTGTCGAAACCTTTAAATTGAGTGTCTAAACCTTTGAATTGAGTGTCTAAACCTTTGAATTGAGTGTCTAAACCTTCAAATCTAGTGTCTAAACCTTCAAATTTAGTATTTATTCCTTCATGCATCTTAATCAACTGTCTATCCAACCCATCTAGATTAGTGTTCATACCACCTTCATAGTCTTTCCATTGAGTCTTCAAACCTTCCTCCATATTCTTTTGACTTTTAGCTAACTCCTTTAGCTTCTCTCCTAGCTGTCCCATCAATCCCTTAATTTCATCAAATTCTCCCATATTTCACAACAAATAAACATGGAAGCTGTTACAACTAGTGACTAACTTAGACTAAGGACTAGTGGTTACTTCAATTTGGCAGTGGAATCGAAATCTAATATCATGTGGAAATAATAAATGTGGATGGTATCGCTTAAACACAGCGATCTAACGTTACTGAATCGCTTCGTTCTATGTCATTCAAACACACACACAAAAATCCTACAAAGTGAACTTTAACAGACTGACAGACATATCGCACAATAAAATGGGGTACCAGCACTCAATTGGTTTTCTCTCCATTCCATTTGTGCCACATGGCCGTCCACCATCTTGTCACTCTCCTCTGGTGTTCCAATTTTTTCGAGTTCAAGATGTCGGCTATACCACTGCGTGGTACGATATTCCCAGTTCGAGGCCCCACGTTGGGCTCCATCTTGTTGTGCCCGATAATCTGGCTTTGGATTGGGTGGCCCGACATACACTTCAACCCTCACCCAGAATTCGGTACAACGCGAAAGAAAAAAAAAATCTTGAATGTCCGAATCAATTTTGGCCAAAAAAAACTGTGTCGGGAACGAGATTCAAGCAATCCCGGGGTCCTTACAATGATGGGTACAACTGGGGTAAAATCTCAAAATTGATCCGGTGGACACACAAGTATGACGACGAACAAGAATGACAAAAAACTCCGCTGTTAAGATAAAACTCATCCACCATTTATTACAGAACCACACCACTAAATACATAGAATCACACACAGAAGCCTACCTCCGCTCGGAGACTTCTCAAAATTACTCTTGACGTGCAAATAAAAAAAATAAATACGCAGAAGCAAAATTCAAATTAATGAGGACAAAAATCTCCGGGCGTCCTAATCTTTGGATACAAAATAACTTACGGAGATCAGAGCTATATCATTCTAGTATTACAACCATTACTTCAAAATGCTATGTCACCTCTCCGCTAATAGTCCATAAATGAGCAGGTGCATAAATCTGAAAAGATATTCAAAGAAAAAAAAATTGTTGCCTCATTCGATCTCCTTCTAACGAAATGTAATCACCAAAATAGGAAAAAGAGTATTGTTATGTATGGATGTCACTGGCGTTAAAGAATTTATTTTCAGACCTTTTATTCATGTATTAAATACTTTCATTATTATTTTCACTGGTTTTCGTTCAGCTGTGCCTCACTCAGAAAAATGACTGACTGTTGGCTTTTACATTCATCACTTTACATTTTAACATCTTTATGATCCCATATATATTTTTATTTATTTATTAATCACTGCATGCTCTTCACATATTTATAACTACACCATAAACATTTAAGTAGATGGCCTCTGCCTATCTGTATTATTTTTCAACTGACAATTGCCTCAAAATTTCATCTACTTGAACCTATCACGTAACATTAATTATAATCATTTATTTTATTCACCTCGCTATATCGAGAACCTTTAGTTTCATCATAACTTCGTATTATGCAACCCTGCTATTTTATCAATGCAGTATCATTGTTTACACAACCTTGTATCAGTTACCTACCAAACGCATCTCCTCATGTTAGCATGTAAAGGGAAACCTCAGTGACGTGTGAGTGTTTAGCATAAATGTGATGTGCGCACAAAAAGTGGCCCATTAAGTGTAAATGAATCCCTTGTAATTTAATCCTGTTCAAACCATAATTTGTCATCCAGGTTGCACCAATTCAAAGAACACAGCGACTTAACACGCTGAAAGATCCCTGTACTCAAATTATATTTTGAAGCATCCATACATTTATTTTTAAACCCTAAATATGACTGCATTAATCTCTCAAAAGAAAACTTAACATTTACTATCCTATTAATCATGTCATTATATCGCATTTTATCCTTATTGATTAACTTCTATTTCGATTTTTGCCCAACTGTCCAAATCTTAGTAACCACTACCTATTAACCACTACTTAAGAATTAACATGGTTTTCAGTACCTTTCGGCCACCTCAGTCTTGGTTCCGCTGACACGTTTCCTGGGGGTTTGGGTCCACGTTCTTCCCATTGAACATCCTCCCCTCTCGTCCTGGATCCAGCTCGCGACCCTCGGGGTGTCCATGGTCCTGGCTCGCCTTCGTTTCCACGTCATCGTAACAGCTTCCACATACTAAACTTAGCTTGCCATCTCTTCGCTCGTAAAGTTCTTGACACAAAACTCGCACTGGTCTGTACTGATAGCCTTTATGTCCGTCCAATACATCGCTGCAATCTTCATGTCGACTATGCCAAGTAATATCAACTCATGGCCGTGAAAATAACTCTATAACGGTACAGGTTATATCGTATACGTCTACACAAGCATGTACTCATAAGGTATTACGTCCGTCCTTGACCTAGAATGTCGCTCTATATTTGGACTGCACTCAGCTTATCTCTCATAGTTCACTGACCCTGGACACTCATTTGTCTGGTCGTCAAACAAAAGCACATCGCTTCGTTCATATGTTCTGGGCGTCAGTTATATAGCGCACGGCCCATACAGTCCCGTACCTGGTAAAAGCTTGAGACACCACGTGTGTCTGCTCGCACTTTATTGTACAAAATGACTAGTGTCCCACAACATAATGCATTATGATCTGCGTTATAATATCACCTCGCCACATTCAGCTTTAGTATTCGTTAACACAGAGCTGTCCACGCAAGAAATAATACTGATCCTTTCAGCTATGTCCCAAAAAACTGTCGGAATACCACACTGGTTCCAAGCGGCCACGCTACGACTGCTACTACACACTTGTTAGGAACTTCAGCGTGCGGCGACACAAAAATAAAGATGAACTTCGGCGTACGGCGACACAAAAGAAAGTGAACTTCGCTGGACGGCGATGCAAAATAAAGTGACCCGCTTCTCCGGTGTGACCTTTCCACCTCAACTTTTCCTGGAGCTCATCAGCGCCCTCTACACTTCTGGAAACTTGGCCTAGTCATGCTGTCGACTATGTCCATGACGTAAAAACATCAACCTCAGGTTACTTCCGCTTGCATCCTTCCTCCTGCTATGCGACGTTGCCAGAGCTCTCAAAACCATGCGATATCGGTCACAGTATTTAGTGGCTTATATTTAATTTTAAGTGTATTTTTATGACATAGTTTAAGCGATTACCTTAATTTATTACACAATAGTTTTGGCACGACGAAGTTCTTGTTCTATTTCCTGGATTTCCCAATCGTTACCATTATGACCAGCCTTTCGTGAAGCATGAAAGAGCTGAAACCGCTGGACTAGCTTACTGGGATTGTACCAATAAACAAATTTTACAAATGGTTTTATAGGTGTTAATACCCCATCCACATCCTCATTATTATTATGATCATCGCTATTACTAAAAGTTTTTTGATTCTCTTGCAACACCACCTTTTGCATAGTTGTGTGTTGCCTTTGAAACTGTTGATGGCTTTTGAAATTTGGAAGATGGTTTAAACATGGCTTTTAGTGGAGGCATTAAATGTTGCTCAATATGCAAGGCAACATCTTGAGCAGCAGTATTATTTTTTTCGGACATGCTTTCCTGTGTTGGTTTGTGCATTTAAATGAGTATTATACTGGTATTCACAATGATGATTTTTTGAAGTAAGTATGTTGGAGACTTTTGTCTTAAATATTCTTCGAAACTGTTTTGAACGTTGTTTTTAACAACGCCAAATAACAATTCCATCTTTATTGGTTCGTTTTACAATATACAGTACTGTATGTACATTCTTTATAGTAAGCATATGACTTACCATAGGTAGTCGTGGATGGTTCCATATCAACTGTCAAGCATAAACTAATCTCTCGTAAAATTAACTTGGTAATAATAATGATAGTTTGTAGTATGTGCAGTTTAAAGTAAGAGCAAAAGTGGGAGCAAAGTGGGAGCCATATTGGGTGCAATGTGAGAGCAAAAGTGGGAGCAAAGAGGGAGTAAGGTGGGAGCAAATTGGGAGAAGTTTACAGTAGGCATGGTTTTTACTAGAATTTGATTTGAGTAAATGTGATTTCTAAACATCAGTAGTGCGTTGTCAGTTAGTCTTGGTCCAGGCTAGC
This sequence comes from Meconema thalassinum, assembly GCA_946902985.2. Taxonomy (NCBI): domain Eukaryota; kingdom Metazoa; phylum Arthropoda; class Insecta; order Orthoptera; family Tettigoniidae; genus Meconema; species Meconema thalassinum. Next base: position 860,086,699 of record OX336389.2, read on the forward strand.
GTAAACATTTCACGTACACTGGTGGTGGATACTCAAGGCTTTAAGGTCAACGAGAACAAGTTTATATTTAAAGAGATGGCCATTATTGATAGCACGACACATTGGTCACCAAAACTCACTCATCTTGTTTTTAAACCACATTTTTCGCTAGAGTTTCAGTCCGTTAAAGACCAAAGACAGACCCAGTGGATACAAAACCATCTAGGATTGCAATGGAACCATTCCCTATAAATACCTGACCGTGATATTGAACCCTCATCTACCTAAGGTTAATATTGTATCTGTGAAAGGAACTGAAAAACGCGAATGTCTTCGCCCGTTTCTGCCCCCTCCCCGCCACGTGTAAACGTGTGGATGTCATGGATCTGGGCTGTCCTTCACTGAATACACTATTTCAAGAAAAATGACTTTTAATGAAAAAACATCAAGCCGTTTTCCATGTATGGAATCTGTTTGATTGGCTAACGAGAGATGCATGTCGTGACGTCATGAACAAGATATTACTTGTTCCTGATAGTGGGAATATCGCTAGTGATAAACCGTCTATAGAGCATCATGTCTGTGTCATCAATGTTGGAAATGGACAATAATGCTACTGAGCAAGCCATCGGGAAATATTTCGTGTGCAAAAAGAAACTACTGTAAACAGTTTCACAAAAGAGGAATTAAATGCCTTGCCTAAATCATTTATTTTTTATGTGCCCGCAAATGCCGTTAAGGAAATATGGCAACATGTGCCAACATCATGGATTCAAGACCCTGTGTTAAGTGAATTGCAAACCTGTGATAACTACGAGCCCCACACGCAAGTGGCCATCACTAAAATCCCTTCGATACGACATTGTCGAACCTGTCAGCTTGTGAAACACTACCACGATAATAAAACCTTGAACAAAGACTTTGTTTCTGCATTCCACGAGTGTTATGGCAAGAAAGAGGCAACAATAACATCCTCAACAAAGGGGGAAGATCAAAACTATTCGCCAACGACTGAAAAAGAGTAGCCAGACCTGTACTGGTCGTGGCATCATTGACAAAGTTATTCATTTATTACCGTTCGAAATGCACTTACCTGGTTACAAATACTGCGGTCCTGTAACAAAGCTGGATCAACGTTTGAAGCTTGGTGATGTACCTATAAATCTTTTGGATCATGCTTGCTGAGAACATGACATTTCGTATCGCCATAGTCAACCTGACTTAAGGCGTGTGGCTGATAAAGTATTATTGAAAATTGGTAAACAACGTTTGACATCCTGTAATGCCTCAGTTGGGGAAAGGTTGGCAGCCCTAATTGTGATTAGTGCTATGAAAGGAAAATTAATGATGAATTGACATGGACATTAAAAAAATATTTGTATACTAGTGTAATGCTCTATTTGCTGTGAAATTTGAAAAACAATGTTGCCAGAGCACTATTTCTTTTCATTTGCGTCTTGCCAACAGAAACAAAAGTGTAACCAGCAATTATATATTTTTTTTAAATAAAAAATAACTAGGTGTTATATTTTTGCCTTGTGGACACTTGATAGCATGTGTCAAATGTGCATTAGCACTTAATACTTGTGTAATACTTATCTTTACACGGGAATACAAGCATTTGGTAGTCAAAGTGAAAGGTCGTGTTTTTCCCGAGCTCGCAGTTGTGCTGAAATGGGTTGTTCTCTGGAGTCTTATCGCGCGAGGATCGGACTGTGGTATGCGAAGGATAGTCGGGATTTCCGGTGTTTGTGTGTGCGTACGGGGCCTAGTAACTTGTGGTTTATAGCCCTAGTGATAGCTGCGTTGTAGTTATTGGTGGTAGTGGAAGTGAATCCAGGCCCTGTTAATCCAAATGTGAATCAGGCAAATGATCCAGTGGCAGCTTTAAAATGTTCGACGTGCAGTAAAACATTGAAGAACGGTGTTAAGTGTGGATTATGTGATAAATGGTTTCACTTCGGCTGTATTAAGGTCAAGAAGGAGGATTGTGATGTCGGGAATTGGTTTTGTAAAGTATGTGATACGCCGGACTGTTTGAGGGTGCAAATCAAAGCAAGGGATCAAATAATGCAGGAACTTAGAGCAAAGCTTCGTGAATCAGAAGAAACGGTGAAGGATGTGACTGAACGGCTTTCTACTGGGATCAGTGTGGAAAGGGGGCGTGCAGGAGCAAACTGAGGATGACGTTATCATAATGGGTGATTCTATGATACGATGGAGTGCGAATATCTCGAGGAAATCAGGTACGAAAGTGCGGTGTTATCCGGGGATTCAAATTGACCAGATTGCCCAGCAAGTGGAAGAAGCAAATGTAGTGGACTGTGAACAAGTTAAAGTGTTCTTGCTCCATGTTGGGACGAACGATTTGAAGAAGAGGGCTACAGCTGATTACATCGTGGGGGATCCCCACGAACTGGGCAGAAAAGCTAAAAGCTAGTTTAGAAATGCAAAAATTATAATGAGTGGCATTGTTGAAGGCGAGATGTTCCGTTAAGGCGAGTTAATACTTCAAATGACCGCATGGACTGGGTATGTGCACAACTGGGATTAGTGTACGTTGATGCTGACTGCTGGATTGGTGGCCGTGACTTCACCCGAGACGGCCTGCATCTAAATCGACGGGGCGCTTTCAGCATAGGAAGCCTACATGACAGGGTCATCGGTTCGTCCGGCTTTTGTGAGGAGGAGCAGGTCCAGAGGTTGCCAGCTGACGGGAACAGAAGGAGCTATTTCGAGATATTTGCTACGGAGGTAAGACTCTAAGATTACTGCGGGTTAATTGTCAGAGTTTAGGAAATAAATTAATTGAATTTTGGAATCTTGTAGAGACGTATTCTCCGGACATTGTCATTGCTACTGAATCTTGGTTATATGAGGATATAAATTGTAGCGAAATAATTCAAGGGACCTACGAAATGTACAGAAGGGAACGGGGGACGCGAGGTGGTGGGCTATTTATTAGTGTGCGCAAAAATACAGCTAGTTTCTTAAAGTGGGCTGATACGGATCATGAAATGTTATGTGTACAAATTTCGGATAAAGGAAATAAATTCCCTCTTCAGGTGATAGGGGCGCATAGAGCACCGAAAGATAACTTTTCGCTCCTCGACACACTGTATGATAAAACTTGTACGGGTAATGCTATGAAGGAGAGCTTAATAATTGCCGGAGATTTAAACCTCCCCAAAGTAAACTGGTCTGGTGAGTCAACTAGCTGTGGTCAAGCTCAGAGTGCTGCAAACAAATTCTTAAGGGAGGGGGGATTTTCCCAAGTAGTGGACTTCCCTACTAGAGTCAATAATAAATTAGACGTTTATCTCGTAAGGCCTGTAGAGCTGTATATTAACTGTCTGAAAGTACCAGGAATTAGTGACCATACTGGGGTTGAATTAAATATTAGATGCGGTGACATTAAAAAATTAGACTCTGATGTAGCAAAAAGATCATATTCCAGTATCGCAGGGCAGATCAGGGCAAATTTCAGGGGTATTTGAATGAGCTATTAGTAGGATGGGCATCGGAAAGAAATCACATTATTATCCTGTGGACTAACGTTTTGAAAATTTTAAATAGCGCTATTGATAAATTTGTACCATTTAAATTACTGAAACAAAACCCAGATCCTGAGTATTAACTTACACACAAGAAATAAGGAGTCTAAAACGGAAAATTAGGAAATTATACATTAAAAGACATGATAGTGACAAGTATATGTTGAAATTTAAGTCCTTATCAAAAGAGCTCGTCTTAATAAAGAGGGCTGCTCATGACAATTATATGCAAGGTTTACTTGGTTCGGGAGGCGATGGGTGGAAAAAAAATTACAGTTATGTTAGGAGTAGAAGGGGAAATTCAAATAATTTGTTGATGATAATATCCGGTGACGGTAAATTAATTACTGAAAAACAGGCCACTGCTAATGAATTAAATGTCTTTTACGGTAGTGTGTTCAATAAATCCAATAGCTGTGTGTTGGACCTTAACGGTGAATCAGGGGCTCCCCTTTTCCAAATAAACCAGTCAGCAATTGTAAAGCTAATACAAAAACTACGTTACTATATATAGAAGGGTCCTGATAATATTGCTAGTGAAGTACTTAAACTAGGAGGGAGGGCCGTGGCACGATACTTGGAGGTGATGTTTAATGTGTCCATAAACAATGTGCAAATCCCAGATGACTGGAAAAGAGCTATGGTAGTCCCAATATTTAAGGGAGGGAGCAGACTTGAATTGGACAACTACAGGCCGGTTAGCCTTACGTCCATCGTTTGCAAACAGATGGAGCATCTCATTTGCGACTACTTGAGGGAACAGTGGGAAACATTATCATGGTTTAATGATAGGCAACATGGATTTCGGAAAGGTTACTCATGCGAGAGTCAGATTCTATCACTTTTTCAAGATATTAGCGAATCGTTAGACCATAGAGTTTCAGTCGACGCCATAGTTATAGATTTTGCGAAGGCATTTGATGTCGTGCCGCATGACATCCTACTCCATAAATTCGCTTCGACGAAGATTGCTAGAAGAGTAATTTTATGGATCCAAGAATTTTTGACGGGTCGTTCCCAGAAAGTGAATGTCGAAGGCAGATTCTCGGATGAAATTACCGTAACGTCGGGTATCCCTCAGGGCAGCGTAATCGGAACTTTGTTATTTTTGGCGTTTATAAATGACTTACCAAATGGGATTCACAGTAACTGTCGATTGTTTGCGGATGATTGTGTAATATATCGAAAGATACATGACTCACAAGACAACGCAGTACTTCAAGATGACCTGAACCTGGTCTGTAAGTGGGCGATTGAAAATAAAATGAAAATAAACACAAGAAAATGTAGTCTCTTAAAAATAGGGATAGTGCGAAGGCAAGATTTTCTATATAACATTGGCTCGGAAATACTTGTAGAAGAAGATTCTTGAAAATATTTGGACGTTCACGTAAGGAAATGGAGTAGTCATGTTGGATGTGTAGTTTCTAAAGCTTACAAATCCCTGCATTTTGTAATGAGGGTATTAAAAGGAAGTAGTAGCTCTGCTAAAGAATTAGGATATTTGTCACTTGTAAGACCTATCCTGGAATACGCCTCGGCGGTTTGGGATCCATATCAAGTAGGGCTCATAAATGAGTTGGAAATGGTACAAAGAAAGGCCGCTGGATTTGTGCTCAGTGACTTTAATCCCAGGAGCAGTGTGAGCCGTATGTTAAAGAAACATGGGTGGGAATGACTTGAGGCTAGGAGGATTAAATCTAGACTCAGCGCTATGTACAACACGTAGCCTATACAAATCAACCAGCATGGGGTGAGCTTAGCAAACGTATGGGAAAACCCACTTACATGAGTATTAGCGATCATCCTTTCAAAGTTAAGGGCCGCCCACAGCGAACAAATTATGGTAAATATTATTTTGTAAACCGTGCCATTGATAACTGGAACTCTCTACCTGCCGCAGTCTTAGAGCCTTTTCTCAAACATATAGGTGTGTATAAGAAAAGACTGACTATTTGTGTAAATACTCCAGTTTAACTGTTATTGAATTGTTATGTATTAGGTTGGTGCATAAGTCCGTAGCGTTTTGGTTTGCTTTTTAGTATTCCGTTTGTTATGGTTTTATTTATCGACTGTCATTGTTGCTTGGTAGTTCAATGTTTGTTCTTGAGTTTACATACTGAAGTTTTGTCATTTGCAGAGAGTGAGTGGAGTCGTGGACGCTACAAAATGGAGTGCCAATTGGAGAAATTGGAACATTTCCGACATATTCTTCTCTTTGAATTCAATAGAGGGACGAAAGCAGCCAATGTGGCCAGAAACATTTGTGCCGTGTATGGGGACAATGCTATTGGAGAGAGCACGGCAAGAAAGTGTTGTTTCTCATTTTAAGGTGGGTCGTTTTGACCTTAGTGGCTCCCTACGTTCAGGAAGGCCGCCGGAATTCGATGAAGATCGTTTAAACGCATTAATTCACAATGATCCACGCTAGTGTACGCTAAAACTGGTAAATATGATGTACTGTGATCATTCCACCATTGTGTGACATTTGCATTCAATGGGCAAGGTTCAAAACTCCGGTGAATGGGTACCGCATGCTCTAAGCCTAAATCACAAAAATCAGCGGGTGGCCATATGTGTATCTCTGCTTGCTCGTTATCGATTGGCTCGTGAACAACACCGACCATTCCTATCCTGTGTCATTGCTGGTGTCGAGAAATGGTGTCTCTACGCTAACATAAAGAGAAGAGAGGAATGGTTAAGCCCAAACAAACAGGTACCTCCACCGTACAAAGACCTGCGCGCATCCACAAAAGATAATGTTATGATCTGGTGGAACACCGACGCGACGCTGTGCTGTACTACGAATTGCTTCCTCGAGGTGTAACCATCACTGCTGACATTTATTGCCAACAACTGAGACGTCATGCAGATGCAATCAAGGAAATACCACCAGCAAGACTGCGAGATATGATGCTCCTCCATGATAACGCCCGCCCGCACTCTGCTAACCTGACAAAAAACACTACAGAGGATTTGGGCGGGGAAATCATTCCGCACGCACCTTATTCGCCCGATCTTGCGCTCTCAGATTTTCCGCTTTTCCGCTATCGAAAAATCTTCAAGGAACTTCCTTTCCGGATGAAGATTCGCTCCGAACATGGCTTGACGAATTCTTCAACTCAAAACCACGTGCTTTCTACAGGCGCGGAATCTGAAAATTACCACCGCGTTGGCTGACTGATGTACAAGTAGATAGTGAAGGAGAATATGTTACTGATGATTAACTTCTCTCTTATAAGTATCTGATGTGATTAATAAACTTATAAACTCCATGTGGATATAATTTTGGAAAACGCTACGGACTTATGCACCAACCCAATATAATTATTTATTTGTTATGTATATCCAATTTTCCCCCGGGGGACACACCCCAATTGCAAATAAATGAATGATATAAAATGAAGTAGACATCTGTGTGTTACTTACTGTTAAGAAAGTGAATAAGATAAGACATCCAAACTTTAAAGTACGATTGACGACACATTATAGATTATTGAGTTTTAACACATTACCGTGGAGCACAAAAGTTACAATTCCTTCTGTGTTACCCACCATGTCTTAAATATTCTGCTACGACTGGAATGAAACGAACACATTGAATCACAATGAACACAAACATGTATATATCTAACGTGTGCATGCTCAGCCACTGGGACCCCATTCAGCGTTACCACTGTTGCACATGTTATGAATAAATCCAGCTCACTGACTTTAATAGTATTATGTTCTTCTCACCGTGTATCCCTGTTGGTTGTAGGGTCCTGTCTTTCAAAATGGTTCATTATAAATTGTTTTATGGGGCAGATGGCCAGGATATCTGAATCCCCTGAAAGCAACAACAAAGTGGTGTGTTCTGATGATGATGATAATAATAATAATAATCATAATAATAATAATAATAATAATAATAATAATAATAAAACTTTGATAATATTACTAACAATAATAATACAATAATACAATTTTACATTTCTTTACTACCATTGGGGAATGTGATGACACAATGGTCTTGTAACTTACCTTTCATCCGGATGTCCACGGTTTGAATCCCGGTGAATTTGAGCGGACTTCACTCCTGAAAAATATTTTGTTATCAGGAAGGGTAACTGGAATTACAGGAAGATAAACCGAAATTTGATATTTTTCAATCAACCAACACGTTTGTAACCAATTATAACGTGAAAAAAGTTCACATGAGATTAATATATAGGCCTACACTTGAATGACCAGTTTCGATTGTCAAGCGATTATCATCAAATCCCTTACACTTAGGCTATTAAATCTATGTCGACACGTATGGGTGATGGTACTTACAATTGATACACTTATTTAGTTGCACTAGTAGTTATACTAGCACAAGCAGTCGAGATTTGTTAGTTATAGGGATCTGACGATAGGTTGACGATGGAAACTGGTCATCGAAGTGTATATATTAATCTCATGTTAATTTTACTTTAGGATTAGGAAAACACCCATTACAATTGGGTACAATCGTGTTGGCCGACTGAAAAATATCAAAGTTTGATTACTAAGGCAACACTGAAAAATGGCTTCTAACACGACCAAGAAAGATAAACCTTTGACCCCAATTAGATGGGAAGAACCGAAAGAAAAAATCGATTCTCCTCTGCAGATGATATTTCTTCATTTGGGGATCAGACTCTACTAGGAGTATTCCTCGTGCGCATTTTTCTGACATGAAAAGTAGGAAACATGAATAGTAATTACCGTGGTCAATTTCATCGGAATGAGAGATATTCAGGAAGTGGAGTTCCGACATTATTATTTAACAACCTACTGCCATTCCTTTTACCTGTGTAACTACCTTAACATATTTTACCAAACAGGAGAATTGTGCTATTGTATGAGTTCATCCACGATGTTACTTGTAATAAAAGATGGAATCCATACAATCAGTTTTCAATTCTAATAAATGTTTCCACCGTCAGGAAGGTTTGTACTCAAGCACAAAGGAGTCACTGATAGGGTCTATTATATGTACGGCTTCCTTTCTTTTGTTACTGGATAAAAGTCATAATGTAAACCCTGACTTCAGTATACGCCCTATATTTGAGTAATGTTACTGAGGTAACATAAATTCTCATCAATGGCGTGTCTCTTGACAAACGACAAACAAGAAGCATTGGAAGTATATTTATCTGTTTTTTTTATGACGATAGAAAACATATTTTCTTCCAGCGATTGCTACCTAACAAAAATCGTTGTATCACTGTTAAAATTTGTTGTAGTTTCGTTTAGGGGCTTGTTACATTGTGGCCATTAAACCTCGTGCACTTGAGTGTGGATGGAATCTTCTGATAAAGCTGATTCTTTGTGATGCATGTAATAATAATAGAAACGCGTACAATGTTCATAGATACAATTACAGATGAATACAGAAATTTGATAATAATGATTCAAGTCTTTCAGGGCAAGTTAGGACGTTCTATCTTTCACACTTTTCTTTACACAACTCACAGACGCAGTCCGCACTAAGCATATGAAATGCCTTAGTAGCACACACTTTATGATTGGTTATCATTCTGGTCACTAGATGTCTCAGTTCATAGTCAGCTTTCGTCCAGTCTGCTGTGGTAAAAGGTTCAGTGGTGTAGAAGTCCTCCCATATTCGACTCTTCTTGAACTTAAGCTATTATTGATGCTTGTTATACTCTGGAGTAGACAGTAACAGCATTTGCAGTCGAAGTTCGTGCGTGTAGAAATCTATTCTCAGCAATTCATAGCATAATCTTGATAAAGTCGTTTTGGATAGGCAGAGCACTCAACGCCACCTAAATAATAAGGCCTCCGCACTAGCTGACCAGCGCTAGGCAGCTCGACCAACAGTAGTCAATCGCGTTGTTTGTGGAGCGTTACAAGGTCGGCGCATAAGTTGTACTTTTTGCTGTAGTTTTAATAATTATTGTAGAAACAAAAATCAAGGAAACCTCAAGGACACTGTGCCCAGAAAGACAAACATATTTTCCCATAGCAACTGACACTAATCTTGATATATCACCTATGTCCAAATCAACATATCTGCCTACTGGTCCTTTACTTCTTTTCTGCTTCAGCTTTCTCATAATCAGGGCTAGGATTTATATGTAAATACAGTACTTATTTCTCTATTACACAGATATTCATATCCTATTAACTTATCTCCATCGATTATGTGGTCCTCTTTCAAATTAAACAAATTTATTTGACATGTTTCTCCATATTTCTGACTTCAGTACAAACATGCACAATAAATAATTTTACATATTTAGTAAATTGCAATCCAACCGACAGTAGTGGCTATGCTGGCTAAAGCGCAGCATTAGGTCATGGGGCCAAGCTCTCTGCTGACTCGGCAGACGCGTGGGTTCGAGCCCCACCGTCGGCCGTCCTTGAAATGGTTTTCCGTGGTTTCCCCATTTTCAACACCAGTCAAATGCTGGGACGGTACCTTCTGACAGGCCACGGCCGCTTCCTTCCCCATCCTTGCCCAGTTTCATTCAACATCATTCATTTCATCTCTCATTAACTCCTCTCATGAGGTTGGCGTCAGGAAGGGTATCCGGCCGTAAAAACCATCGCCACAAATACTTCCATCCCATCTCATCCCCGACCCCGTTGGAAAACGGGAATAATAAGGGGTAGACATAGAGGTAAATTGCAATCCAATATCTGTACATATTTTACTCTTATGAATAAAAATATATAGAATTGTAGTTTTCAGTGACTGGAAATACGACAGCACAGGACAAGTTTACAGTTATGTAATGGAAAGAAAGATTTCTGAAGTACGTAGGTGTAACGATAGCAATTCTTATGAAAAGAAGCTTCAAGTTTGAAAATTTAGAACATTTCATGGCATACTGTTATGGTAGGCAGGAATAATAGGAATAATCGATGAATGAAAGCAAGTGAAAAGTAAGTGAAATAAAAGAAAATTGGATAATTTGATTTATAAATCCAGTATTTTTAATGCATTTATGTGGGTTATAGAAGTAACAAAATTAGTATTATGGGGATAAATTTGTCTTTTGTCCATATTTCATAAAATATATTTACATTTTGACATTTTTTAGATTGTACATATTTCTAAAATATATATACATACATATGTACATATTGTGCCCGTTTAGACCGGAGTCCGCACGACCACATATGCATTTTACCAATAATCAGTCAGCAGGAGAGTCAAAATATCCCGGGGCGCCAGATGGGTTAAAGCTAATCGCAAAAACGACATAAAATGAAAAAAATGCTTTACTGATTTTTGGCTCAATGCAACAATAAGGATAGAAGGAGATTCAACTGGGCATAACACATCATGTAAAATTATCTCATTTTATTTTGAATTTAAAATTGACTGCAAAAATGCTCAAAGTAGCATCACTCACGTGTGGCGACCCACATCCTATTTACACAATGTACAGAAATTTTCCAAACACATTTGACAATTATCTTTGGAAACACAAGTCTGATAATTAGTCCTGTAGACTGTGTTCCAAAATTATATCGATTATTTGTGATTAAATCCAGTTCAAATTTAATTGTCTTTACTGGAAATACTGTAGTTCACTGTTTGAATTTTTACATAATATTAACACTCGTAGAATAAATGTTCATAGAATTTTTAACTTTCACTTATTTTTTTCCAGTTTCAAAAAATATTGTCAAAAAAAAATATTTCTGAATCAACACAAATTATTTACACATATTAATAACATCTGAAAAGTATTTGACCTTGAGCATAGCATCGAAGAACTGTGCGAAGCACAACAAAAATTAATTGTTCTTCCGACATTAAACATTTCGAGAAGTGACTCGATTATGAACTTCAAGTTCCTAACAAAATATATGATTTCTGAATCATCAACTTAATCACTAAATTGTTGAACCATTCAACTATTTGATTTTCCACTTGGAAACATTATTAAGAAAAATATTTATATTCATGGCCATTTTAGTAATTTTCACAACTTGAAATTCTTCGACAGAATGCGGAAATAAGAATTGTAGCTTCATAATAAATTCATTTAGTTCATGGCACTAGGATTGAAAACATCCTTCAAATTATTCGTGGTTAAAGAATTATTTTTAATTGGCAGTGGCCCATTCTATTATTTTTATAAGAACACAATATTCCAACAACAACGGCAAAGGTCTTCCTCTGAAGAAGAATAAACTACTATCATGACAAATCCGGGTTCTAGCACAATCAAAGTCTAAATGGAATCCGTAAACAAGGTTGAAATAAGAACTGATGGTTTCTAAGAAATAACCTTCGGGTCATTCATACGACGAAATGTGTAGTTCCAATACTCCTATAAACCTGAGCCATCGAACCTGCTATTTGATTGATGCTCGAAAAAACCTCCTCATTCCTGCGACTTAAACATGCGCACCTGGGAATGGCATTTCAACTACTCCACACACATAAATTTTCTTCCCAAAATGTATACAATAAATCAAGCCTCTGCTTGTTATCAACACTGGAAGATTAATAAACTTACAAGTTTATTTTATTTTACCATTCAGTTCAACCCGTGAATTTACCATACTTATGAAAATCTTTATTTCACTTTCGAATGTGTATTTACGTCATGATTTTATATAAATACAAAAATATCCTAATTGATACAAATATCATTTGCTTCCCGTTTCATGCCTCTCCGTGTTATCTGAAAAATATACTTTGCTCATTGCAAATATTAACTGTTCAACCAGAACTGTAATATTGGTTGAATGCGGGCTTGCGCTAACCACTCTCCTTCGGAAAATCTCCTGTTCCAAACTAGAAATGATTAAACTACTTCATAGGCTCTCTCTCAATACATATGATTATTAGAAAATATAATATCCAAGAATTATTTAGAAAAGTTATAAAAATTATTATTATTATTATTAGTGGATTATTATTATTATTATTATTAGTTATATTATTTTAAATATATTTCATTATCATCTCATTATGTGAGAATCCACATGTTCGAACCTTCGAATATGGAAAAAATATCCATTCCTCAACAAAAAAATAATTTAACTTTTACAGTTACATCGGCTGATTACCGTGATTTCCCAAAAATATGAAATATTCAAATAAATGCTCGATATGCTCGGTCATCGATCCTAAACTGTTCTGAGTGCTGAAAATACTCAGAATAACTCTAATATGTCTTGCGTAAATCATTGCAAGATTTAAATACGAAGAAAAATAAATGTGTTGGTCATCTGCCGAAAAATAGTTTGTTCCAATTAGCTAGGCATAATATAATTCAAATGTGGCTTACATTTCTTGATGGTCTTGAAGCGTAGTGAACCTGGTCTGTACCAGATTTATCCATAAACATGCCCTATCGGACAAGCATGTATAATCCTTGTATCGGCCGCCATTATATACCCACAATCCGTCTAACAAGACATAGTGGTAATATCTCTTGACGTTTGAAGTAACTGTTGATCCATTTTAATATAGGCTTCTGTTAACTCCATAACAGTTTGCTTAAATGGGGTCAGATCTAAGTGATCTATTCTTAAATATGTCAGTTGTAACATAACTCACGGTAATCTTTTCAGTACAAGAAAACACTGACAGTCTAACCAATCAACGGCTGTTCTGAAGATCGTTCCCTGGGCATGGCTTCACACCATCTACCATGCGCGAAGCAACATGTAGTTTCCCTGCGTTGGCTAATGAACAACACCGTGATAGACTGGTCTTCAATGTACTGATAGATCGGAGTGGTTATCAAGTTACAAATATAAAACTGACTAAAATTGGACTAAAATATCCAAGTATTAGATTATTACTGGACTGTGAAAAAGTACTAATTCTAGACAAAGTCTAGCATATGTCCATGTGAAAATAAAAATATTTCACCAGTGTCCGTCGAAAAATAACTATCACCTTAGTGATTCTCCCTGCCGGAAACTTACTAAGTTCCACTCGTAGCGCAGCACTTTTGTGACTATCACAATTTTGAAAATAACTTCTGCGTAGATCCGGCAACCATGTGCCTTGGCTCAGCGTAGTAGCACCTTGCTAGGCAAGTGCTTGTGTCGAAGTGAGCTACTGATGCCTGTGCCGGCCGGCTTTTATTCAAAACGGTCAGGGTCACGCTGAATCAGCTGAAATCTGGAAATCCTCATATCTCTGGTATCCCTGGTCCGATTTACTTGATACTAAGTGCATTCTCTTTCATTTGGCCGTGCCAGTAATCTGATCCAAGTCTCAAGTCTCTACTCCATGGTTAACTATTTAATCAACAAATAGCCTCGACCTCTGCTATTACTCGCTACGTCACTTGACATGCTCTTAGCGGTATATTCTTTCCAATTGCTTCTGGAAGCAATGTAGCGCGATATTCAAATATCTCAACTTTCAAAAGCGGCTGTAGCCTTTCCCTTGATATCTAGGTGTCTGAATCTTGGAATACCCATTCCTAGAGTTGGGCACAATATATTGACACTTTTTAGTACATATAAATCCTAGCCCTGCTCATAATTTTACCTTAATGTAGCCTATATCATTAATTGAAGATTTAGCTTTGGCAGTCCTGATGTACCAGATGGGTGAAGCATATTTCTTAACATCTATGCATATCAGAAAGTCAATAAACTTATTATTGATTCCCAAGATTAAGAAATTTATTCCTATTGTAATTTCAAAAACAACCCTCTCAAAATGTGAATTGAATCTATTTTGAAAAATTTTAACCCATTTAAACTAATTTTTTAACCTTCACTTACATCCTTTAAGAAATTTTCTAGTAGCAAAATGTAATTTTAATGTAAAATCTGTTAAAATAATAGTTATGAATCTGAAGATTTCCAATGCTCTCTCTATTCTCTATTAAGCTACAAGAACAGTAGGCTCATAAGTTGAATTGTTGGTGAGAGTTAATTATGTTCCTGCTGTACAATGTAGTCTCGGCTAAATATGTTACAAGATAAAACTGTATTGTAATTTATTTCTGTCTGTAGCCAAATTGTTGATACATTTTAGTAAATACCTGCAAAATTCAAAACTTTTAATTAAATTAATATTCTGTAATCCAACGCCAGTAAAATAATACTAAAAATTGAACGAGTGGAAAAAGGACAATATTCAAAGAAATGGGATAATATTCCAGCATATTTAATCATTATTTAGTCGCTAACTGATGACACATTTTGAGACATAACTTCTTGCTACTAGTACTACAATTGGCAATTAGTGAATTTTTCAATGCGACGTATAGTTTCGACAGATGATCGTTCTTTTTTCCTCTTGGAAATGGAATGTTATCGTCTTTCGACTCAGCTGTTCAATTATTCTTTTCCATTTTTGCCTTTCTCCCTTCATTTAAAAGTGAGGTTAATAAGTTCATAACGTTCTGAAAATCATAATAAACATCATTATCGTAATAATTACGGGCCATTTTTGTTATTATGATGAAACTGTTTATTTCTTTTTCTCCCTCAGTATAGAAGGAGTTTCATAGTTCAAGCATTACTGGAAAGCGTATTTTATGAAAGGTAAGGAAGAAGGTAAATTCTACGAGGTACGGGTAATTTAGCAATGCTGGCTACTCAAAGACTTGCAGGCTATGCAGTGTTCATTTACAGTTGTACAGTGCAACAATGTGAGCGTTTTCTTTGCGAGTAGAAACATCGTTTGAAGGGCCGGGAGGAATGACTACTCTTGGCGCGCGTGCTTCCGAGCGCGGAGGCCTTATTCTCTAGGAGGCGTTGGAGCACTTCTTTCATATAGATTGTCTTAACTTTTTCTATATCTTGGAGGATCCTTTTAGAGAGGTTTTGCTAAATGATTTTTAAGGCATACGAGATTATCGGTGTGATTTTTACTTGAAATAGTTTCAATGCAGTCTCTGTTGATAATTTATTTAGCATCGTGATGTATCTCATTGCTATTACTGCCGCTGCCACTCTGTCTTTAATGTGCTTGGTATATGTTATACCTGATGTCTGCAATGTTATCCCCAGATATTTAAGGTTGTTGACAATTTCTACCGGTTCCTCTTCGTTCTCATAGTGGATTCTTTCAGATGGCGCAACCCTTCCTCCTTTGCGGAAGATTAGTTGTACAGCCTTGTGCCTATATTAAACATTTGTTTTCCTCCTGCCTAGTTTCTTAGTTCCCGGTAGGAATTCAGCATTGTATTATCTTACAAATCTAATACATAAGCATTAAGACAAGTTGTTCCGTGATGAACTAAAGAGACTACTTTTCTTAAAATTTAAGATTCAATCCTTATTCCTCTAACTTGACCTGTTCAGAATGCTGGTAGCACTAACAATGTAAGACTTGCTCAAGATTTGCATGAAAAGATTTGCCTAATACAGCAGTACCAGTACATCATGTTCGAAATTGTTTCTTTCCATGGATTCTGAAATATTGAGAGTGTATGGTTGGTAGGACTGATATGTGCAAAAATATCTCTTATGGTGGCATATAACTTAACTGTATAAACACAATTTGGTAGAAATCCATGCAGTTCAACATGGAACTCATAAAGGTTCTGTACCCGAAATTACCTACCCTTTACCTGTTGGATTCTCTGGATGGTAGCTGGATCGCACGACCAGAAAATCCCCGGCTAGAAAAATCCCCAGATCCTACCAACAAGTGAAGGGAGTAATAGGGTGCATGTATTTCTCACAGAGGTGGCATTAAGCAAAACCAAAGCATCAAAGAAAACTGCTCATAGAACACGAGAATCACGAAAAAAAACTCATCTCAAGAGTGTGGGGAACTCCAGAAATACCTAGCAATGGCCCTCTTAATGCGACCTCTTATGACCTCTATAAATCATCATACCGCACGATTAAAAGGGAATAACAAATTTATTCAAAAATGGAATTGACAGTCAGTCGACGACGTCCAAGAATGGACACAAAAACAATCCTCTCTTGAAATGCATTGTTAAAATGCAGCAAAATGCAACGTTAAGTCCCCATGGACTAGACTGCATTTATATGACCCTAATCTTACAACAAGATTCAATTATGTACAACAGATGATCCAACAACAAAATGATATAAACCTAATGGATCATCTCCACGGTTCTTCCAAAATTAAAATATTATTAGGCACATAAATAATACCCTTATATATTGTGCCCGTCAGAGGAGCTGTCAGGGTTCCCAACAACCGAAATGACATCCTAAACACCTCACCTGCCGGACCCATGTGCCTAGAGGATCAGGTGAATTTCTTATAGGCCAAAGCGGCACGAGAATTCATGATCCAAGGGATCTGTGGTAACATGGTCATAGACGGCCTAAGAAAATACACCTTAAGAAGCTAGACTGAGAAAAGAAACATCCAGACTTATGTAAAACTTGTAAAAATATTTATTTAAAATATGCAAGCACCTATCCTATTTCGGAGGGTTTTATCGGCTAATCCGCAAACTAATAAATAATAAAAATAAAGATCAGGAACATACCTGTAAACTACAGTAATCCCTCGCGAAAGATCTATTTTACAAAGTTAAGCAACAAGAGCAACGCTAGGAAAATGGTACGGCAATAAACCCAAGTCAAGTTACAAAAGATCAAGCTAATATCGGAATTTACATTTAACAGGGTAGCAAGAACAAATCTAAGTTAGGATGATACCATTTCTTTATTTACATTTAGTGTTAAATAATTTAGCTAATTCCTGACATTTAATACAAAATTTACGGCGATGACGTCCGTAAGACAAAACAATTACAACAAAAGCTACATGACAAGCCATAAAAAACGTTAAATACACTCTTATGAACTAGGTGCTCATCAGCAGAGCAAGGTTAACATTGGGATTTATGCAGCATAATAATGAATAAAACAACAAGGCAATAATCTGTTATATTCCTGTCTGCGCCTTGGATTAGTCTTTGTAAACCAGTGTCATCTAAATGCATGTCATTTACGTTGGCGATTGCGTAGTGAAAACCACGACTTATGTCGCATGAGGTTCAAGCTCCACCAGCTACGAACTATAGGTTAAGCAAACACTCCGTCGATCAAAGTAGTGTCATCTATCCTAGATTACTTCCACTAAGAAGTGTAAACAATAGCAAGGCGTCGGCCAGCTGGTCCAAAATGCAAATGGATCAAGTTTAGAAGCAATAAACAATTAGTTATTATTTGTTTATAATAATTATGCGCTTGATTATTAAGTTGTCGGTTTAATTTATCGTTGGTTTATGGCGAATAGTGCTGACCTTCCTAATACCTTGGCTTAGCAGTAGCGTCTCGTGCGAGATCAAATATCTGCTATCAACACCTTCATCGAGCTCTCCAGGCTCGGACAAACAATAACACAGGTTATTAGTGGCTCACAGCTCACTTAAATTACCTCGGGTAGGCCTGGTAAACACTTCAGTTACCGCCCATAAATACCTAGTCTACAGAAAGAATTCTGGGCACAGTGCAATATGC
Source organism: Meconema thalassinum (assembly GCA_946902985.2). NCBI lineage: Eukaryota > Metazoa > Arthropoda > Insecta > Orthoptera > Tettigoniidae > Meconema > Meconema thalassinum. Next base: position 860,104,656 of record OX336389.2, read on the forward strand.
ACTAAATACATGAATAGCCTCTAACACAGGCGTCTCTCACTAGCCTCTAACACAACAAATAAACATCGATATAACAAGTAATTACACTCTCAAATAGAGTTGAAAAATTCGCTTACGTAGCGATGCAAGAGTATGGCGTTTGCCAATCAATTCATCATAACAAAAAGATGTGATTATTGCAAAATGGCTTCCAGACCTTGACCTACTAATGAAATACACAAGCTAACGGTAAATAATGCTCCAAGCATTTGTCAAAAGGTATGATAAGTCTGTCTCACAATATGAGTGTGCTCTCGTTGCATGCTGGGAACTAGTATCACCTGTCCGTGACTTGAGCTAGACTCTCAACTTACAGTCACCTCGCGGACGGTTGTAATGACATAATAGACTGATGCAGGCAGTTCTCTCCAAAGAAAGTCCATTAGAAAACTGTCCTTGTTATTTAATCTCAGTATAACTTTCAAATAGAATAAACATTAGGCTTAAAAGCACGCCATAAAACTATACACAAAGATGTAGTATGTCTTTCAACTCAAGGAAAAGTAAAAGATAGTGATAACACCTATTCTGAAAGACTTTGCAATCGGCAGATATGTCACTTCATAACTGCTCTGTATTTAATAACCAAACAAATATATGTCAAATTACCTGACACAAATAAACAAGATAAAAGGCGCAAAATCTCACATTCGCTGAGTTTGCCAATGATACGATGAGTACAGGGTTCGATGCTAAGTTGCATTCAAATACTATTTCCCTGACTATGTTCTACCCTTAAACAGGATGGCTTCATAGCTCATCTTAATGAAATATTATATCACATTTACAAAATTGATAGTTTCTGTCGACTATCAAGAAATACGAACTGTTCTAACGAAATCAGTGGCGTGACAAGCATTTAACTAAAAGGAGTGTTATAAAATAACACTGACTATGACGTCCATTCGTCATATCAAAATAAACTGTACACAAAATCACCCGCATAAGGGTTGAACAAAGTAGTAACAAAGACTACAGTCACGTTTAGTAGGGGTAGAATTAACATCTGAGCGATGTCCATCAGAATTCACCATGATTAAACAGAGTTTAATCACAGGGTGGCTAACTATCACTGGAAGTGAATGACAAAAATTAGTTCTAACATTTCTACAATCTACTCTAATCTAAACTATACCACAAAAGAACCTTACATGGAAAGAAATGAACACACTCACAAGATCAGGACGTCTACATCTCGCTTATTCCAACGAATTGAGATACAAATGGGCCACTGGTCTCCAGACAAGGGTTGTCCAAACTGCGCCTCCTATTAGGCTCCATCCATTACCATGGCCTTAATTCGTCCCCGACGTTGACGTCGTGATGTCATCTGACTCCTTCCCATCATAGGGGTTCTCGTATTTCTTGGTTTGGCACGTTCATCTCCTACTCGCGTGCCAAGTTCCTGGGTCTTCTGTCATGCTGAAGTTCTTAAGAACGCTCCTTCACATCATGGGGGTTTATCTCATCATTCCCACGATTAATGTACGGTGAAATGCGTCGAAAACGTGGTTATTAAACTAAATCATTTTGGTGAAAAATAACCACTGGAAAATACAGAATTTGTAGCACTGCTCTCACTGAAGCTAGTTCAAATTGTGGTAACAAGCTCACTGAAGTTACACGGCGCAGTTTATAATAAAATTGGCCATGCACTTATCTGCTTTCACTATCACAGATTCTAGGCTCATTAAATCTCGTGGCATCGATGTGATCCACATGAAAATTCACTCGCTCTTGCGATTATAATAACTTTTATGATCATTAGCATTGAAATAAACATTTATTCACAGTTACTGATATATTTCGTTTCACACGAAGACATACGTTTTACACAAGCACGTGGCTGAAAATATGGTGTTCCGCGTTATGGAAATATTATCTCTTTTCGATAAATTCAAAATAATTGTAGCACAAGCCTACACTGGCTCTAATTTCCACTTGATTACTTCACTGTTCGGTGCTAATTAATGCACGATGTAAATCGATCACTTTCTTCGCCTATGGGCAGACTATTTCCATCGTCTTTGAAGTCGGACTTAAGAACACATCCAACTAGGATGGATAACCATACATGAGTGCCAGGAGCTCGGTCCTTCGTTGCTGGATCTAGCAAATACTCTAGTCGTGCAGCGACTGATTAGTTCCGGTTCGCATGTCTGCGATGATAATACCTTACCAAAAATAGAAGTAACATTCTCCAGAATGTTTCGATGATGCAGAATGACGAAATGTGAAGATCTGAGCCTTGTGGAAAGTTGAAATATGATAATAAGGCCTCAGATAAAAATATAATGGCTTTCTCCAAAGTCAAAAGTGCAACCATTATTAATTCCACAGTATGACAGCATGCAGCAGCAGCATGGCCGGTCGGTGGGTGCGTTCTAAGATGATACATCAAAAATGCGTTGCAGTAAAAAAAAACCACATGAGCCTAAGCTCAGCGGACTCAATACATATTTACAAGATATTCGTACAACCTTAAATGTAAACACCACTAGCTTGATGATGATGATAATTGTTGTTTTAAGGGGCCTAACATCTCGGTTATCGGCCCCCACTAGCTTGATATTCCTGCACCCACCATGTGTGCTTTTGTCATAATTCGTTGCCTTAGCAACTTCAAGTTTCAATCAGTAATCTTAATTTATCCATAATTCCATTAATTCGATTCGTTATTCAGAATTATTATTATTGTTATCATTGATAATTATATCTGTTTGATTAATTCTCAATATTCATACGTATTTAAATACTCTTATTTAGACATAATCGCCGGAAAAATTAACTGGGGATGACAAGAGAAAATTAGGAGTCTTTACTATTAGTCATCCATAACTGGAATCACCATTTTATCAACTAACAATAGTTATGAATGCATTGAAGATTATGTTCATCCTAAAACATCATTAATATGGCGTAGTTGAACTAAGATACTGTATTCATTTCATAGTCAGACATGACATCAACGATTGCTTATTATCTGTGGCTAATACAACCAACTTCACGAAGAATATTCCTTAGAATATGTTTCACACATTTTGCTCACATTAGCATAACTGAATCACATGTACTTTACTGAGTACTTCAATAGATATTACCATTAACGTATCACAAACGTTTAATACATATATATCATCCTCATGGTGATTATTAAATTCATTTACAAGTGTCTAGTTCTGTTTAGGCATTTGCCTATCAATAATATTGCATTATACAACTTCAGTGCACTACATTCAATTCATATGTGGCTCGTGAGTATATTCCACTGAAATACACAAATTCTTGCCTCACAAAATTATACTCGAAGTCACGTATATCATAAGTATACGCCTCCACTTAAAATTAATCCTAGGATTTCTGTAAAAAAATGAATGTTGTTTCGTAAATTCTCATGCCAATATAAACTGCGTAGAAAAGTCATAAGAGTGAATTAACATCAAGGATATCAATCCTAAATGAATTTAATAACGACGAATTATTCTGGGACAAAATGAGAGTATTTTCCCTCCCCATGACAAAATTTAACCAGCAAATATAAATTCTGGAAGTGTGACACAGGAGGGTAGTGTTACAAGCTCGAGGCCGTGGGAGAGCCCGATCACGTGACATATTGCACAACAGACGCTTCTAGAAGGCTGATATTGGCATAGCAACAGTGAGTTTGTAAATTAATATTATAAATATTGCTATAAATTATGCTATTGGAACCCAGCCCAGAGCCAATGAGAAGAGGTCTTATTAAAGAAAGGATCAACTTCAACTACATAATTTGGTGAAATTATGCATTTAGGCCCTTAGAAGAAGGTTTTCTTATTTGGTAATGAAGAAAATAGTAAAAGAAATTATGTCTGATACTTTAAAAACCACATATCGGTTAACTTACGCAGTAATAAGCATTAGTAATCTATGCGCTAAAATTATGGTGGAAGATTGATATGGCCGCCATAATTTCGACTTGGAGGGGGAGATCCAAGGATCGAGGTTCTTATTCCAGCAGTCTTCGAAGAGTGAGGAAGTGTTTTATTGGGTTAACGGAGATCCCAAAACTTTGTACGAGTGTGACGGCTGACGACTTGCGGAGACGCTAGGATAGCTAGGTAGAACGTTGGAGATTATCGCACTTCCATTTTAAGTGAAGTTGTGAGGAACATTGAAATTAGTACATCTCTTATATTATTGAGATTTGAGTTTAACTAAGTGTCTATATATAAATAACAGGTTGAATACTACATTCTGCGGAAAGTAGAGCGTTCTAAAATTTACCGTTTCGACAATATAAGCCTGTCAAGACAGATTTTCAAATGTGTTGGAAATAAAGCTGAATATCATTTTAGATTGCAACGTGAAGTTGGCGAACGCAGTTCAAGTGAACAGTAGCGAATAACTTTTAACATTGGCGCAGCAAATAAACATTATCATAATGACTATCATTATTTTTCAAGTGGTTTCATTCAACATAATTAACATTGTTGATATGACGAACTAAATAGTCATGCGCCAGAGACATATTAGATAACAGAAGTTAAGATACAACGAAGGAACTTCGTTAGTCGACGTATTCTTGAATACAGACGTAGTGTACGATCCATCTTGTACATTTTCGTCAGTCTACGAACACTAATGTAACATCAATTAGCAATAGAAATAATTCATTCACCATTTATATGAATGTTTCTATAATTTATTTTCCAATGATGAGACTGATACATATTTGCGACGGAGAATGAAGATTCTACAGAAGAGATTTGTCAAGATGCTAGGGGTAGCCCAGCAACAATAGAAGAATTTTCTAGAAGGATGTCGTTCGAGCCCAGGCGAATGTTGGTGAATTCCGGAGAGGGAACGTTTTTCCTATCTCTGAGGTCGCAGATCCGAGGTTCGAATGCGGATCCATCTCATTATCTTGAACTGAGGAAAATCCAAAATATTGTGTGAATACTTACATAGATCTTCAAGTTTTCGTCCAAATAAAGTAGCTGTGTCTTTTATTTTTAGTATAGAGCTTGATTAGTGACATCCTGAGCCAACGATCTTACTCCATATTTTCACATTTCATGTATGTCAGTGTTCTCATGTATTTTACACTTCAGATGTGTGCTAAGATTTTTATGCTTCAAGATTATTTAGGAAATGATTGCCTTTCATCTATTTTTCAATTTATTCTACGGCGCAGTTGTTAAACTGACATTAAAATTTTTGTTTGAGGAATCAGATTGCCTCATAGAAGACTAGTCGTTTCGACTCTCGAATTTTAATAATTTAAACCAAGTATTCTGACATTGTGTCATAGCTTCAAATTAAATTCTTTTTAAATTTAATTTGAGCACTTCAATGTAACAACATCAAACTTCAAGAACAGAAGAGACATCGAATGATATTGTTATAACATTATTTTACATAAACTTTCGACGATCTAGGAAATACTAGTCGTTTGATAAGACCGAAGTCTTAATCCCTATAAACATTCTTTGTGTAGAGTGGAAAAATATTACGACATTGACAAACCTTTTTATTATTTGTAAAGCTGAGAGCTTTGTTCATTTAATATGTTAGAGGAAATCTCTTTTGATAGAAGATTATTCAAATCTTTGGCTAGGAATTCAAAGCTAGTTTATACCGGTCAAGATTGAATTCTATTTGACACTATAAACAACATGTGTGTTATTTTTCACTATTTGTGTAATATCACGTCATTATATAGACCTGATATTACAACGATATACAATTTAAAGCTTGATAAGTGAGATGAGACAGGAGTATTATTTTTATTACATGTATTTGCGACAGACGAGTTAACAGTTAATTATCTTTTTGTGTAGTAAACTTTCGGAGGTCAATCACGACAGGCTAATATCGTTCATTACGATTGGAAGTTTCATTTGAAGAACTTAATTATGTATAATTGCAGGTCAGTAGTCATGTGAAACGATACTGAGGGTCATGCCATTATTTGAGAAAAGTTCCTACAGAAGAAATGTTAATAACAATTAATCCATTTTTGGTTATTGTTTAACACAGTGGATGATAATTGTTTATGCCATATACATTGTTATATGAGGATTTGTAGAGCTATGGAGTGCTCATGCGAAGGAAGTTCCGCATTTTAAAGGAAGTCAAAGTATTATTGTTCTTTGATAAGAAAGGCATTGGATCTTGATAAGAGTCGTTGTATACAAGTAGTCCAGTTCATGTGAAGTAACGTTTTAGCTGTGTTGACAGAAGAGTTTTAGCGGAAATACAATTAGAGAACGATTGTCAACTCATGTCAATGATACCAATATTTTATTTTATTAAACCCGAAGTTAAGTAATTACGTACAGTTAACCTTTATCAGTCGACTGTATTAGACCGACAATGTAAGGAAACCTATATAAGACGATGTGTGAGCAGTATATGAAAACTACGGAGTGTTAGAAAATGATTATGTGAAAAACAGTGTAAATAATTAATTGAGAGTTGTGTTGTAACCGAGAATCCAGAATCTCGAAAGTAACGTGTCAGCAACGTTAAATAGTGTCAATTATTATGAACAAATTACATTAAATATTTTTCGGAAATGATTTAATTAGTTAAATAATTTTGGTAGGATTCATTAATCGAATGTTTTGGAATAGCGTGTGTTTTGTGAGCGGATGTTTTGTATGAATAATTGCCCACTGTTAAGAGTAATTGTTGAACCGAATTGGTCTAGAACAATTTCGGGGTGCGAATGAAAGATTGTATGAAAAATCCAGAATGATTGTTAAAGGAACATCGAAGTTATGAGCATTTTTGTAAGATCTGAATGCTTATTTTACGTGTATTTTAAACGCACACAAGGCAGTCTCAATGTAGGCCAGACAGAATGATTCACCGTTAGGAGTGGAGGACTTGGTGTGACATAATGTGAACAGTTGGCGACTCACAGCCTTGTATAAATTGTAAATACTTCCGAGCTCAACGCTGTGCTATCGCTCATTCATGGAGCAAGCCAATGCACGAGCGTTTTCAGACGCGTGCCAATGAAGGTAAACTGTTCTCGGGAATGCCACGAATGTAAGAGCATCCCTTAAACGTTTTTCTTTTTACGTAGTGTAAGCCTATACCTGCCAAGGTTTTTATGCTCATATTTTTACACAGCATTGTAGTAAGATGTGTAGTAGAAAAGAAGTGTGAATGATTGTATGGTTTTATTTCTTTTTGTTGTTAGGTTAGTTTATTGTTATTTTGTTTATATTAGGTTAGTCTACTATTGTTAATAAATTTATTCAGTTCATTATCTGTCGGTGTTGACGTGTGATTCATTTTAAATATAAGGATTAGAGTATTGTGGATGTATTGTAGGCGAAGCTGAGTTCCCAGTCCCCGAGAACGTAAGAAAAGGTAAGTGTGCCCCGTGTAGTTTGTTGTTGATCCACAATATTCTTGTAACTGCTGTATGTAAATCCCTAAAGACCGTGTTGGAGCGATTTCTAATGTAGTAATTGGCCGGTGCTGTTAGAGATAGGCGATCCAGCTGGGGCAACGGATATTCCAACAGGCTACTTTCCGGATTTAAGGGTACAGTACAAATGTACACGTGGTAATTAAATAGGAGTCGAAATCGATCAGTGAAAATAGGACCATTCCCCTCAAGTGAATTCACCATGTCCGAACTGGTTCTACACCATGAATCTAGGTAACGACTCAAGTTAGCAACTATTAATCCATTAGAATCCAGAACGATTACTGCTCCTTCACAAGATAAAAATCCCTAATCCAATAGAATGATCAACCTTCACATCCTGAAAATCCTACAAACAATTACTTCCAAAAATATCTAAGTGCATAGGCAAAGTTCAGAGACCGAAACTATCGAACACGAATTATAGTGCGTCTATCAATATCAAGTCTAAGCTTGATATAAAATATCAACGTTTTTACAAAGATCAAAAATATCTATCATAAAAGTTAACTCAACTCCACTAAGGAAAACGGTAGTCTTCTCCTAAGTATGCCCTCTTCTCTCCATTTAAGGAGATCATTGAAAGTTACTGAATTTGATTATATTACTCTAAAATAAATATAGCCATTATCAACAATTTAGAAAAATGGGTACGCTTGTTAATCAAGCCGTAACCCGATTGAGGATGAGGTCAGACACGAAAGGAATATCATGCCTAAATCTCATTTCCATCACTCGACTAAAAGCATAAAAGATGGCAATGGTGGTCACTCTGGAATGTCGCTACTTTGCTTCGCTACATAAATGTTCTTCTTTCTACCTTTTGAAGCATCTCGGAGTCGAAATTAGAGCAAACATATGCCTTCCCATCTGTTTCCACCCTATATTGTACGACAGTATAGTTCATCCAGGTCTCCGGCACTCGAACTAGGAACCACCAACTCTCCTTCTCCTGGCTGTCAGCTGGTAACAGGATCTCTCCATCGTAGTGGAAATGGCCTCTTTCCTCCATAGACAAGCTCCAATTTGCCCGAAAAAGTTATGCGCACGTTCACAATAGCGCGACACCCAAACAAAATCACGGCCGACGTTCATAATAACAGCGGTTGCATGGATACGAAAGTTCATTTCCCACATGCTTGTAAACCGTGCCGCGAACACTTAAGGAATGAAAACGGCATTGTGATTCCTCGTAATGTTCAGTACAATGCCTGGCGAGCAGTATCCATGTTTATAAATTTAACCGGACATGGTTATAAGTTCAATATACATGCTCAATATTCCTCCCAACGCCTTGCTTTTCAGTACGACGTATATACTGAGGAATTTCAAATAAGAATGTTCATGTTGCAGCACTGCGGCACATGAGATACTCGCAGTATTATTGCTGAACGTATAAAGTGTAACCACCAACCCTTTAGGCTGTAGTTTTAATATAAAGTTCTTTCCAAGTATCATTCCGCGATATCATATAAGTGAACACGTGTTTTCAATGTCTCGACATAACACAAAGTCCTTACACGCTGCATGTGAATGTTTCAATGTCCCTCTTCGATACTTTGGAACGAATATTACAGTAATATTTCCAAGTACTCGCGTACTCACTAGGTCAATCCTGGTGAGGTTGTTAGCTAGGCGGAGCTATAACAAGATCCGCTGACCACAGGTCTATCAGCAAATCACAGGAAGGCTATGTTTCCCCCTCTCCTGAGCGGGATATAGATCGATATCGATACGCTGGCATATTATAAATATACTTCATTTCTTCTGCAGAGGATATTTCCATTGAAATGTAATTGTATTACCTCTCTGCTAGATAAATGTAAACTCCAATACATGCTGGACAGCATAAATAGGTCTTAATTCCATATATTAAGAATATACACTTCTCAAGTGGTCAGCTCGAAAGGCATTTCAATATTTATCGATAGCTCCGCTTATCGTAGGGATGCAACTGCGTTCGGATGCGGTCGCGAAGGGTGCGGGTTTACTCGGGCGAGCCACAGCTGTATCCCCAGCCGTCAATGATATATATTCTTAACTGGGTCATGGGTTTCTGTAGTAACGGCATCTCGAGCGAAAATCTACCGCATTTTGGACCATAAAATAACGGTACATCTTCCTCCTAACGCCTTAAATAAAAGTAGGGTAGGCTTTTATTTCATCATTGCAGATATTCACACTACTATACATCTTTATTAATCCCAGTTTAAATCAATTTCTGAAAATATCGGCACATGTTCTTAGCATTAAATCGCCCAATAATCTCCTTTCCGTTAATGCTTACAATCTCATAGCAGTTGTTCCCAAAACATCTAGCTATACGGAACGGTCCATTTTTCCAAGGCTACCGTTTCTATAATCTCTTCCTAAATCTTTTTCTTGATATATCACAATTGGGGGTGCAGAGTAACAAGTTACTGATTACGTTTGGAAATCGGCGTTTTTTCTTTTCCTTCTTCAGGGTCTCTTTCTCTGCTATTCCCCCGACGTCTAGTACTTGGCTGTGCTTCATCTTTAGTTTCTTTCCTCCTATCATTCTGTTGTCTTCGTCCTTCCCATTTGGACTTTTCCTGCTCCCCTCTGAGCCTTTCCTGGTATCTCTTACGATCAAACTCTTCGGTCCTATAATTCTTATACTGAGTATACCCCTGGCGTGGTCTATAATAGGTATCGTAGGGTGCTTCTCTATAGTTATTAGGCATGTTCCCGTAATCTCTCATATAGAAGTTCCGTTCTTCGTAGCGTCTCTGCCACGGTTGTTCGTTATATTCCCTATACTGATTCTGAAATCTTCTGTCCCTTTGGTAGTGATTGCGAATAGTTCCTTGCCTTTCCGAGTTCCTTTGTTCTGATCTGCCTAGTATTGCGTGATACAGTTGGTGTCCTCATCGCGCTCACGTGGTCAAGACGACGTAAAAGATCGTCCATAGTGGCTAAGTCAGACACTCCTGATGAGATTACTTTCTCACCTCCACGGGAAGTTGTCGCGAAATGGCTTCTACCAATTCAACTTGCGTTAATGGGGGTTGCAAGAAACGAAGTTTCGCGAGCTGACAAGCGAAATATTCAGCGTAGCTCGTGGGTCCTGTATTTGCATTTTTCCTGGAGTAAATCTCCGACCTTATATTCAGCTGTATTTCAATACTCCCGACCCTCTGGATGAATGCATCCGCAAACTCTTTGAAATCATCGAAGGTGTAACTGAATACTGTGTACCACTGGAGTGGAGCATCCATTAAGAATCGTTCAACTACCCTCAATTCGCTGCGTTCACGTGGCACTTGCGATTCCACAAAATAATCCCTTAAACCACGTATACATTCAAGGGGTGTAGTTCCATCAAGATTATTTAATTTACGAGGTTTGTCCTCAAAATTCCTAATGACTGTGACATTGGGTGTTCCCTCAAAAGTTCTAGACATATATCCCCGTGCATACGCGTTAGTGTTGGGATATGCATACTCCTGTGGACGCTGTTGCATAAAATTGGGCTGAATGATATTGGGCTGTATCAAATTGGGCTGTACTGAGCTGAGTTCTTCCGTCGCGTTAGACCGAGGACTAACTCCTACAGTGGGAAATTCCTGCGGAATAATCTCCTGTGTTCTAGGCTCAATCTGATTTAGGGCAACTTGGAAGTCGGCACTCCAACATGACCTCAATTGTTCCTTTAAGCGTGCTATATTGACATTCTCACCTAAATTAAGGCTTTCTAGTTGCTCTCGAACTGCATTTATTTCAGAAGTCTTTTTCTCCCTAACTTCGTTCTACTCCATTTTACTCTGATCAACTTTTACTTCTATTGATTTGATTCTAGTTTCAAGACCGGTTAAACAATCGACCTGAGAGTTTTGTAGAACATTTATTCTTTTATTAACATCTTCCCTCACATCAGTTATTTCCCTGCTAGCTTTGAATTCGCGAACGGCAAGTTTTTGTTCCAAGTTCTTCTTAAGATCCTTAGAATAATCCTAATTTATTTTAAGCATATCTTTTCTCAATATACTGTTTGGGATCGTGGTCGACTTGTTCTGCTAATGTGCCGGGCTCTCGCCAGAGGTCGCATTATGCTCCGTGCATCATCGTTGTGCGCTGAGATGCGGAATGCATGCTCCTGGAGCTAGTGGTAACCAATAGATGACTTCGGTACATTCATCGAGATACATTGGACGGTTGGTGTGATAATTATAACAGACTTGTGACAGATACGACGTTAGAGATGGTGGGGCAGTTCAACGTCATTCAATTGGAACATGTATGATCATTCGGGAGTATGTAATTGTTATTAGCATATATAAATATTTTTTAGTAATAGTCCAGAGAAATCCAGTGATTTTACCAGCTAACCTCACCTCGTCAATATCCACATCTACCTACAGTCCACTTAACTATTAATCTCTTCAAAGCCAATTCTTCGTCAAACTCACTATCAATACATTTCATTGGTCCTCTTATGCCGGATTTCTGTGGAATCTACGTTGTTATTATGAAACTATACATTTGCCTTTACGCAATCCATGTGTCGGCAGCCATCTTGGCAAGGAACACTATCGCTTCTTATCGCCGCAACTATCTGGGCCAGGAATACTACTGCTTCCGGTGGCAGACATGTTTGACCCAACTTTGTACATCGCCATTTTAGGGCCAGTCCACAGCCACTAGTGTATTCCTTTCAAAGCCGGAGGAATCAGCAACGCAGGCTAACTTCAAGACACTAGCATACGCAGCTCCTGTAAAGTACATACTCAGTTCTGTTTTCTATTATTTCCCAATATTGAGGCAAAGGAAAGGCAACTCCTTGTAAAGACAAGAGGCCTAGCGAAGGCCAGTATCACACGTGTGTTCAAGTTCGTAACCAACTTTGAATCAGCATCTAGAATTAATGCAATCAAGGCAAGGCTAGACGATCTACCTAAAATAAGAGAAAGGTACGAAAATGCGCAAGATAAATTGGAAATTATGGATGAATCTGAGAACCATATTGAAGATCGTGAGAGTTTCGAATCGTTGTATTATGACGTAGTAGGCAAAATGACATGCTTGATAAAAGAGAGTGTAGAGTCAAGGTTGAAACAAGACAACCCTTACTGTGCCAACAATGATCCTCGCCCTGCTTCATTCAAGAGAGTGTTAGCACTTCCGACCACTAAATTGCCAAACTTTGGGGGTTACATCACCTACTTTCGTCATTTTTCTGATACATTTACCAGCTTAGTCATAAACAATGACTCCCTCGTAGATATACAAAGATATCATTACTTGCTATCTTCACTTACAGGTGAAGCACATGACCAAATAAAGAATCTGCCCATAACGGCCACAAATTTTAAAATTGCCTGGCAATCAATCAACCAAAGATACAACAATACTAAACTAATTGCAACATCTCACATCAAGAATCTGTTGAACCTGCCATCCGTAAGGAAAGAGTCGTCCACGGATCATCGGTCACTCCTAAATCAAGTCTCAAGTAATCTAAATGCTATTGAGGCACTTGAACTCGATATCTTGTTGCATGAAATTCTTGTATCGCAGTTAATTCTTCAAAACATTGATGAAAGTAGCAGAAAACAATGGAAACTGACAACATCAAAATTGAAATTCGCGAGACTAGACGGATTATGTCTATTCTTAGAATACAGGTGCCATGCCCTTGAACTAATCAAATCAAACCTCCAAACCTACTGTTAATGTTCTTCAAGATCATGCTACTAACATGAAGCACACGAAACCATTAAGACAAGTTTATGTCTCTACTGTTAGTAACAGTTTATGTTGTAAAGGAGTTCATCCGCTCTACAAATGTTCAAGTTTTGCTAGCAGTAATGTTCAACAACGAATGGACTTTGTCAGACAACATAGGCTGTGTTCAAATTCTGTTAGGCCGGGACACAACGTTAGTAACTGCTCTTCAGGCGTCTGCTATTCATGCGGCTTGGAACATCACCCCCTACTCCATCATATCAATCAACCAGCCACGCAAAGGCAGCACGAAGCCACAGCTGAAGGACACAGCAGCACTGATATTAATCAGCAACAAACTGTTACATCCACGTATTGTTCGCTGGGGGTTAAACCTCAACCCCAGATTCTACTCTCCGCTGCATGCGTTAAGGTTCGTGATGTATATGGAAGATTACAAACTTGCAGAGCACTCCTAGAATCATGTAGCCAGGCACACTTCAATACAAATTCCTGTGTAGAACGGCTCAGCTTAAGGAAGGAATGCAACCGAGTTCCAATACAGAGTCTCGCCACAGTACTACCGTTAAGGTTCACTCCATGCACAGTGAGTACCAAGTTGAAATTAACTGCGCTGTGTTGCCAAGAATTTCTGGTGATCTCCCAGGATCACACATTAACTTCGCTGACTGTGGTATTCCGGAAGGTCTCCTTCTAGCCGACCCAACGTTCAACCATCCCGGACGAATAGATATGCTGATTGGTGCAGAAGTATTCTTCCAGCTTCTTCGACTGGAAAGACAGACGAGACCAGGTGACTATCCTGTTGTCCAGAAAACGGAACTTGGATGGATTTCTTAGGACGCTTTCACTGCGAGAGAACGGTTGAGGCACCTTCACAGACCATACAGTTCTTCTTCGCCACGAGTGACAATTCACTTCACCATCAAGTTAAACAATTCTGAGAATTGGAAGATCTCAATCAGCCGATCAACTCGAGGGATGAACTGGAGTTTGAGAAACACTTTGCTGCCAACACAAGACGAGACACTGAAGGAAGATTCATAGTACGACTTCCACTTCGCGAGGAATCAACGGAAATTGGGGACTCGGTCACATTGGTTATGCCACGACTTCACCATCTTCAGAGACGACTGAGGAGACACACCCAACTCAAGAACGACTACGTCAACTTCCTAGAAGAATACGAAGCCTTGGGACATATGGAGGCTATCGACACGTCGCAACCTAACGGGCAACATAGCTACAAAATGCCGCACCACCTAGTTTTCAAAGAGGCGAGCGCTACTACTACGACGAGGGTGGTGTTTGATACTTCTGCAGTCACGACGAGCGGGCACCCTTCGAGTGGGACCGACCATTCAGCAAGACATTTGGTCCATCATTACAAGATTTCGCACGCACCAAGTGTGCTTCATAGCAGACATTCTCCAGATGTGTCGGCAGTTAAAGGTTAATAGGCGCGACTGCAACATTCAGAGAATCCTATGGCGCCGACCCCACAGTAACCTGCGTGTGAAAAAAGTGTTCAACCCTTTTTTGGCGGGCGGCATGTTTGGGATCGTGGTCACCTTCGCTAATGTGCCGGGCTCTCGCCAGAGGTCGCGTTATGCTCCGTGCATCATCGTTGTGCGCTGAGATGCGGAATGCATGCTCCTGGAACTGGTGGTAACAATCGACGACTTCGGTACATTCATCGAGATGCACAGGACGGTTGGTGTGATAATTATAACATACTCGTGACAGATACGACGTTAGAGATGGTGCGGTAGTCCAACTTCAATCAATTGGAACATGTATGATCATTCGGCAGTATGTAATTGTTATTAGCATATATAAATATTCTTTAGTAATAGTCCACAGAAATCCAGTGATTTCACCTCGTCAATATCCACATCTACCTACAGTCCACTTAAATATTATTCTCTTCAAAACCAATTCTTCGACAAACTCACAATCAATACATTTCAGTATACCTATGTTATCTCTCACAATTTCCTTAAAATCAATATCAAAATCATCTTTAAGTAATTTATTGTGGTCATTGACTTGAGTTCTAAACGAATTAATTTCAGTCCCCAACTGCTCCAAAGTTGCCTGAGTATGAATTGTGTCGTTTGTGAACTGTAATTGTAAGGCTTCAAGATTATCCTTAGCTAGTCTTATACCTACATCAAGATCCAATCTGACTTCAACTTGGAAATCCTTACTGGTTTCCTCAAGTTCATTTATCTGAATCTGCATAAGATTTTGATTAGATTCTACTATATCTACTTTAGACTGGATGTTAGTTACATTCGACTGTATACTATTCACCTTAACTTCTATTATATTTTGAAAAGTCTGCATTTGATTCTGGGTGGCCTGCATTTGTCACTGGCTAGATTCTATTTTTACAATTTTGGACTGTACTTTTTCAACATCCGACTGCATTTTAGTTTGAATAGCCTGCATATTACCTATATCTGACTGTATTTTAGTTTGAATAGCTTGCATTTGACTCTGACTAGCTTGCATGTTACCTATATCTGACTGTACATCCGTAATAGTTAATTCTATTTTATTATGACTGGCCTGCATTCTACCTAGATCAGACTGTATTTTACCTACGTCTGATCGTACAGTATTGACGTCAAGATGTGTTTTCTTGACGTCACCTTGCATTTCGTCACCGCTATCCTCTACTCCAATGACTTTACCCTCTATCCTTTAGAACTGGCTTGAAGGTCCTTTAAAGTACCTTGCATACTGTCTACCTCTGCACGTATGCTATTTGCGGCTGCATCTTGGATCAGACTTCTGCTCTGAGTATTCCAAGATTCATGTATGCCACCAATCTTGGATTGAATTAAGTCATACAGTTTATTAAAGTCACTAGGAGAACATGTCTCCTCACCACCAGACATGTTGAATATACCACACTAAACACAAGATACATGGACATTACTTCACAAAATAAAGCATAAACATCACAAGGTAACCACATTTGCCATAATATGAAACTTCTTAACTGTATTGTGTTAACTTAAAATGAGCATATAGCTACATAATGATTGCGTAATACTTAATTCATGGAATTCCCGTTAATCAATACATAAGGTGCGTGATGATTTATATCAGTTTATGTTTAAATAATCGTCACATGACAAGATTTAAATTAATAAAAATGAATTTACATTTAAGATGGGCTCAGAAATACCGAATGGCCGGTTGCAAGTACATCGGACATCTTGTGTGAAGCTCAAACTCGAGCTGCATCAAATGCCCCACTCGACTGATCGAGTCAATAAAGATTTTCAATGAATGTCTTTCATTGATCTGGCTCTAGTCGTAAATTATTCACAAAACAGTGTATCACCACTTAAAGATCATCAAAATCTATTAATGGTTGCAATTCTACACGTATAGCATGTAGATCGAGAATCCTCGTAATTGCTTTATTCACGAATGAATTCCAATATTTTGTGCTAAAAATATTGGTATGCCATTATTTCCCGACGTTCATTTAATGAGTTCGCAATTAATCGCTGTAATGGCGTCAGAATCGACTAGTCTGTAACGCCTCCTACGTGTTCGAATTCAAAGTTCGAAGCTATCGTGAAATGGCGTCATATCACCAGTCGGATGCCCGCCTCGAGGTATGACATCTGTATTCAAGCCTCATCGTTAATGGCGTCAACTCACTGTTTATCTCTCTGGTATTCCAGATTTATCGAGCTAACACGTTGGTCCGCCATTCACTGTACCTCGATGGTAGCTGGATCGGAGGACCTGAAAATCACCGGCTAGAAAAACCCCCAGATCCTACCAACAAGTGAAGGGAGTAATAGGGTGCAAGTATTCCTAACAGAGGTTCAATGACAAGAGAAAATTAGGAGTCTTTACTATTAGTCATCCATAACTGGAATCACCATTTTATCAACTAACAATAGTTATGAATGCATTGAAAATTATGTTCATCCTAAAACATCATTAATATGGCGTAGTTGAACTAAGATACTGTATTCATTTCATAGTCAGACATGGCATCGACGATTTCTTATTAACTGTGGCAACTACCACCAACTTCACGAAGAATATTCCTTAGAATATGTTTCACACATTTTGCTCACATCAGCATAACAGAATCACATGTAATTCACTGAGTACTTCAATAGATATTACCATTAACGTTTCACAGACGTTTAATACCCATATATCACCCTCATGGTGATTATTAAATTCATTTACAAGTATCTAGTTCTTTCATGATTTGGTTTTGCTCAAGTTCTGTTTAGGCATTTGCATATCAATAATATTGCATTATACAACTTCAATGCACTACATTCAATTCATATGTGGCTCGTGAGTATATTCCACTGGACTACAAAAATTCTTGCCTCACAAAATTATGCTCGAAGTCACGTATATCATAAGTATATGCCTCCACTTAAAATTAACCCTGGGATTTGTGTCCAAAAAATGAATGTTGTTTCGTATATTCTCATGCCAATATAAACTGCGTAGAAAACTCATAAGAATGAATTAACATCAAGGATATAAATCCTATTTGAATTTAATAATGACCTATATGTACCAAAGTACACGTGGTAACGAAATAGGAGTCGAAATCGATCAGTCAAAATAGGACAATTCCCCTCAAGTGAATTCACAATGTCCGAACTGGTTCTACACCATGAATATAGGTAACGACTCAAGTTAGCAACTATTGATCCATAAGAATCCAGAACGATTACTGATCCTTCACAAGAGAAAAATCCCTAATCCAATAGAATGATCAACCTTCACATCCTGAATATCCCACAAACAATTACTTCCAAAAATATCTAAGTGCATAGGCAAAGTTCAGAGATCGCAACTATCGAACACGAATTATAGTGCGTCTATCAATATCAAGTCTAAGCTTGATATAAAATATCAACGTTTTTACAAAGATCAGAAATATCTGTCACAAAAGTTAACTCAACTCCACTAATGAAAACGGTAGTCTTCTCCTAAGAATGTCCTCTTCTCTACAATTGAAAAGATCATTGAAAGTTGTAGAATTTAATTATATTAATCTAAAATCAAAATAGAATTATTAACAATTTTGAAAAATGGGTACGCTTGTTAATCAATTCAAAACCCGATTGAGGATGAGGTCAGACACGAATGGAATATCATGCCTAAACATCATTTCAATCACTCTACAAAAAGCATATAAGATGGCAATAGTGGTCACTCTGGAATGTCGCTACTTTGCTACGCTATATAAATGTTCTTCTTTCTACCTTTTGAAGCATCTCCGAGTCGAAATTAGAGCAAAGATATGCCCTACCATCTGTTTCCACCTTATATTGTACGACAGTATTGTTCATCCAGTTCTCCGGCACTCGAACTAGGAACCACCAACTCTCCTTCTCCTGGCTCTCAGCTGGTAACAGGATCTCTCCATCGTAGTGGAAATGGCCTCTTTCCTCCATAGACAAGCTCCAATTTGCCCGAAAAAGTTATGTGCACGTTCACAATATCCTGACACCCGAGCGAAGTCTCATCTGACGTTCATAATAACAGTGGTTGCATGGATTCGAAAGTTCACTTCCTATATGCTTGTAAACCGCGCCGCTAACACATAATGAATGAAAACGGCATTGTGATTCCTCGTAATGTTCAGTACAATGCCTGGCGAGCAGTATCCATGTTTATAAATTTAACCGAACATGGTTATAAGTTCAATATACATGCTCAATATTCCTCCCAACGCCTTGCTTTTCAGTACGACGTATATACTGAGGAATTTCAAATAAGAATGTTCATGTTGCAGCACTGCTGCAAATGAAATACTCGCAGTATTAATGCTGAACGTAAAAGTGTAACCACCAACCCTTTAGGCTGTAGTTTTAGTATAAAATTCTTTCCAAGTATCATTCCGCGATATCATATAAGTGAACACGTGTTTTCAATGTCTCAACAAAAGACAAAGTCCTTAGACGCTGCATTCGAATGTTTCAATGTCCCTCTTCGACACTTTGGTACGAATATTACAGTAATCTTTCCGAGTACGGCACTCGCGTACGCACTAGGTCAATCCCGGTGTCGTTGTTAGCTCGGTGGAAGTATCAGAAGATCCGCTGACCACTGGTCTATCAGCAAATCACAGGAAGGCTAGGTTTCCCCCTGTCCTTAGCTGGATATAGATCGATATAGATACGCTGGTATATTATAAATATACTTCATTTCTTCTGCAGAGGATATTTCCATTGAAATGTAATTGTATTACCTCTCTGCTAGATAAATGTAAACTCCAATACATGCTGGACAGCATAAATAGGTCTTAATTCAATATATTAAGAATATACACTTCTCAAGCGGTCAGCTTGAAAGACATTTCAATATTTATCGATCGCTCCGCTTATCGTAGGGCTGCAACTGCGTTCGGATGCTGTCGCGAAGTGTTAGGGTTTGCTCGATCGAGCCACAGCCGTCAATGATATATATTCTTAAGTGGGTCATGGGCTTCTTTAGTAACGGCATCTCGAGCGAAAATGTACCGCATTTTGGACCATAAAATAACGGTACAGTACGTAGAATCATTTTGGTACCACTGATATGCAGAGTGGTCCATTAGCCCCTAATTTGTTTTTGAGAAAGGCTACCCAACTAATGCGTATATCCTAGCCATCCTAAAAACATTAGTACTTGCTCCTTTACGGCCTGAGAACAACTTTAACGTTGAGTTCATTCTCGCGAATATAGTAGAAATAATTAGCGGCAGTGTTATTTCATTGACCTCAAATATAATGCATGATTAAAACGTATCACAGCTTCCAGTAACACCACCTTACGTTTGGACAGGAAGTGTCTAAGGGGGCTATGATTAGATTCAATACGTGCCAGTGAAACACCATGACTCTCGATAACTAAGGTGGCTAAATCATGCAATGCTGCTGTTTCGTCAGCCAAGCTGCCTGGTAGCAGGTTTGATCCCCGAGCTAGTACATATTTTTTTGCTTAATGCCTTTTATAGTGGATATACTATGGACGCATATCTACCTGTTCTAAGGAGTGATATTTTTATTTGATTTGGTCCTGAAAAGGACTGTTTTTATCCGATGGCACGTAGCCTGGTTGGACGACGACATAATGATCTGTAGAACGATAGCAAGGTACTGTGTATATTCAGGGTAGCAGCATGTATTCGAAATGTTGACCACCTAGATTTAAAGGAAAACTCAGACTCACTCAGGCCACCACACGTGTCTAGTCAATGCCCTCTGTAACCCCGGGATGTAAACCATTCCTCATTTCTACGTAGCCATCCCAATAATAATAATAATAATGATAATAATATGAAGGGCACTGCATTCCCACCACTGGCTCGAGCCAGGGGGCGGGTGGGCCCCTATAGATGGCCGCACCATTTTTTGGGCCAAAGGAAGGGTGAATGTGGGGAGATGAAATTATATGGAAATGGGGAGTGGCAAAGTGTGTAACAGTGAGAAGGGAAGTAAATGGAGACCTCTTGACTAAGATGTTAAAATCTAATAGAAAGTAGTGTGTGGGGTTTCAGTAGCGTTCTAGTTGTGAGATTGAGTAGATGGTAGGGGCATATTTTTCTTCGAAGAAGATATGGGAAAGTTAAATGGAAAGATGGTTTGAAGCAGTCGGTACGTAGAGACATGTATGAAGCTGTGGTGTGTGATGAAATGATGTGAATTATGTTGAAATGAAAAGAGGATGGAATGGTGGCGAGAAAGGGAGACGAATGTGAAAATGTAAGAGAGACAGAAAACAATGATGGAAGGTGAGGGAAGTAGAGAGCGAGAAATAATGAGAATGAGAAAGAGCGATTTCTTTTATTATCAAAAGAAGAAAAGAAAAGTAAAAATGAAGCGAAGGTCTAAAGTAGACGGTAGAAATGTATGAAGCTGTGGTGTGTAATGAGATGATGTGAATTAGGTTGAAATGAAAACAGAATGTAGTGGTGGCAAGAATGGAAAATGAAAGCAGAATAAGGAAGAGAGACAGAAAGCAATGATTGAAAGTAAAGGGACCTAGAGAGCGAGAGATAAAGAGAATGAGAGAGAGAGCGATCTTTTTTTATAACGGAAGAAGAAAGGAAAAGTAAAATGAAACGATGATCTAAAGTGGACGATACGTAGATAAATGTATGAAGCTGAGGTGTGTGATGAGATGACGTGCATTAAATTGAAATTAAGACAACGATGACGAGAATGGGGAATGAAAGTAGAAAATGTAAGACAGAAAGCAATGATTGAAATTGAAGGGCAGTAGAGGGCGAGAGATGAAGAGAATGAAAGTGAGCTTTTTTTGGATGGGAAAGGAACAATGATTGAAGTCGGTGGTGTGTGGTGAGAATTATAAACATTGTAGAAAGTGATGAGATGAAGAGAATGGGTGTTAAGGTAGATAGTTAACAGGGCCATGAGATGAGGTTGGTAGCCGATGAATGTGAGAACATCCGCTGTTTATCGGTGGGATTTGCAGCGTTGTCATTGGGGGTGGATAGCGCTACTAGCTGCCGCAGGATGGGGCTGATGGTACGTCGAGCACGTTTTAGGTAGCGGAGTTGGAGAAGGTGAATGTAGGTGGTAACGGGGGGTAAGGGCATTATGCGGTAGAGATTCTCGCTTGGGTGAAGTGGGGAGAGGCGAAGGGCTATGCAAGAGATTCGGCGTTCCATAGTTATTAGGGGACGGGAAAGGCTGGCTGCGCAGCCGGTCCAAACCACATGGCCATATGTAATATAGGAGTGGATGAGGGTTTTAGAGGTATAGAAGAGGGTGGAGGCGTGGAGTCCCCAGGAGGTGCCGAGTAGCCGGTATAAGTCGGGAGCGCTTTTGGGCAGATGCCGTGATTGCACGAAGATTTGACCGAAAGGTGAAGTGCTCATCAAATAGAATTCCCAGGTAGTGTAGTGTTGGGGAAGTTCGGAGACAGTGGTGGTGGATGCGAAGGGTGAGGTGGTCAGGGTTTCGGGTAGGTGCATTCGCGTGGCGACGGGGACGGAAGAGTACGGCGTAAGTCTTTTCTGATTAGGCTGATTTGCCAGCGGTCACACCAGGCCGTGAAGCTGTCGAGGTATGGCTGTACCAGTCTATTGATGGCGGCAACGGAGGAGCAGGGAGCGAGGATGGCGGTATCATCCGCGAACTGGAGGAGGTGGAGAGGCCATCCCAAAGATGATCACGACTTATATAGATGAAATTCCAGCTGACTCAGCAATTTTTAGCAACATGTACAGTATTGCCAACCCCACGCATTCGGTACTATTTCGCATCCGGTATAGTAGAACAAAGGAGCGCCGTCAAGTTAATGTGAAGGTGTGCCAATTTTCATGGCAATGGTGAATACTGTTCTACATACAAAACAAACCTACCATGGAGCTTACGCCCCAGACCCCGTTCCTTGTAGCGCAATCAGTAATTTTCGTCCAGACAGTCATCTAACCAAGTAGCGACCAATTATTTCGTCCAGATCAATGGTTTCGTTGAGACAGTTGTCTAACCGAGTAGCGACCAATGGTTTAATCCAGACACCCATTTTAGTTCTCGTGTGTTTTGTATAGGCCTACACCCCTTTTAGTTTTTCATTCATTCATTCGTTTATTTGCAATTGGGGGTGTGTCCCCCAGTGGCAAATTAGATATATATAACAAATAAATAATTGTACATAACAATTCACTAACAATTAAACTGGAGTATTCACACAAATAGTCAGTCTTTTCTTAAACACACCTATATGTTTGGGAAAAGGCTCTAAGACTGTGGCAGGTAGAGAGTTCCTATTATCAATGGCACGGTTTACGAAAGAATATTTACCAAAATTTGTTCGCTGTGGTCGGCCCTTAACTTTGAAAGGGTGATCGCTCCTTCCCATGTAAGTGGGCTTTTCCATACGTTTGATAAGCTCACCCCATGCTGGTTGATTTGTATACGTGTTGTACATAGCGCAGAGTCTAGATTTCATCCTCCTAGCCTCAAGTGATTCCCACCCAAGTTTCTTTAACCTACGGCTCACACTGCTCATGGGATTAAAGTCACTGAGCACAAATCTAGCGGCCTTTCTTTGTACCATTTCCAACTCATTTATGAGCCCTACTTGATATGGATCCCAAACCGACGAGGCGTATTCCAGAATAGGTCTTACAAGTGACAAATATCCTAATTCTTTAGCAGAGGTACTTCTTCCTTTTAATACCCTCATTACAAAGTGCAGGGATTTGTAAGCTTTAGAAACTACACATCCTATATGACTACTCCATTTGATATCATTTCTTACGTGAACGCCCAAATATTTGCAAGAATCTTCTTCTACAAGTATTTCCGAGCCAATGTTATATTGAAAATCTTGCCTTCGCACTTTCCCTATTGTTATTAGACTACATTTTCTTGTGTTTATTTTCATTTTATTTTCAATCGCCCACTTATAGACCAGGTTCAGGTCATCTTGAAGTACTGCATTGTCTTGTGAGTCATGTATCTTTCGATATATTACACAATCATCCGCAAACAATCGACAGTCACTGCGAATCCCATTTGGTAAGTCATTTATAAACGCCAAAAATAACAAAGTTCCGATTACACTGCCCTGAGGGATACCCGACGTTACGGTAATTTCATCCGAGAATCGGCCTTCAACTTTCACTTTCTGGGAACGACCCGTCAAAAATTCTTGGATCCATAAAATTACACTTCTATCAATCTTCGTCGAAGCTAATTTATGGAGTAGCATGTCATGCGGCACGACATCAAATGCCTTCGCAAAATCTATAACTACGGCGTCGACTGAAACTCCATCGTCTAACGATTCGCTAATATCTTGAAAAAGTGATAGCATCTGACTCTCGCATGAGTAACCTTTCCGGTGTAACCTTGGTGTATTTTGTATTGTCATTTTGGCAATAGTGATAGGACGTGATATGCCATCAATTTGTGTGTGTATCAAACATGGCTGCCGTCGTTGAATGAGCAAGAAATACAACCATTTTTTAAAATCGAGTTTACCCTCCAGGGTGGTGGCTCCCACGAACTCAGCGAGGGAACTCACCCCTTTCAGGAAGTGTCCTAGAGCTGGGAACATCTAATCGGAGTGGATACAACTGGTGGGGTGGGATCAGCACCTCCCCCAGGCGGCCTCACCTGCAAAGCGAACAGGGGCCTCATGAGGGAAGGGAGTGAAAGGTTAATATGGATAGACAAGGAACAGGGAAGGAGGCGGCCGTGGCCTTACAGGAGGTACTGCCCCGAAAAATGAATTATTTGGGACGTAAATGAGAATATTTTCCGAGCCCATTATACAGTTTAACATGGTAATATAAATCCTCGAACTTGACACAAACCAGTCGTGTTAGCAAGCGAGAGCGGCAGGGAGGTTCCGATCACGTGATATGTTGCGCAATAGAAGCTTCTAGAAGCTTGATTTCGACATAGCAACAGTGAATTTGCTATGGAATATTATAAATATTGTTATAATTTATGTCATTGGACATAAGCCCCCAGCCAATGAGGAGAGGTCTTTTTGAAGACGGGAATACCTTCAACTATATTATATGGAGAATGTATACATTTAGGCCCCTAGAAGGATATTTTATTCATTGGTAATGAGAAGAAAATGAAAGGAAAATATTACAGATACTTTGAAAGTCGCCGAAACGACGAATTACGCAGTAATAAGCATTACTAAAGTGCGCGCTAAATTTCTGGTGGAAAACAGAAATGGCCGCCAAATTTTCGACTTGGAGAGGGAAAGCCAAGCATCGAGGTTCTTTATCCTACAGACTTTGAAGAGTGTAGAGGTTTATACCGGGGTAACCGAGGTCCCGAAGGCTTTGTCCGAGTGCGGTATTGAGACTACTCGTGGAAACAGCGCGATCGCAGGGTAAATAGTGGAGATCCCCGTGCTTGTAAACTAGGCGAAGTTTGCAAGATAATTAATATTGCATTTGCTCATAAATAGTTGAGAATAGACTTCATCCAATTGAACAGTTATATAATATAGCGTGATTACTATTATTCGTCGAAATTTAAGCGTCACAGATAGAATATTTTAGAAGATATTGACTTGTTAAAAGTGTATTAGAAAAGTGACGGACGCAGAAGCTGTAAAGCATTTTTAGTTGGAACGACACAGCAGTGAACACAGTCCAAGTGAGTAACAGTGCTTAACTTTCACATTGGAGCAGCATACAAACATTTTCCATTATGACTGCTAATGTTCATCGAGTATTGTTATTCGATATTTATCACATTGTTGCGATGATGAACTAAGAACTTTATACGCCAGGGACATATTTGAGGCAGAGATATAGATGCAACATGGATCTTCGTTAACCAGAATACTTCTGAATATAGACGTTATGTACACCTACATCTCGTGCATTAACGTCATTTCACGAACTTTATATAACATCTACGAGCTATAGAAATATTTCATTAATCAACTATATGAATATTTCTACAATGTTACTCGACAATGGCACTAAACAATATCTACGACGGAGAATGAAGATGCATCAAAAGAAGATTTGTCAATATGCCAGGGTGGACCCGGCAACCCAGAAGAATTATGCCAGGGAGGATGCTGTTCGATTCCAGTCGGAGGTTGGTGATTACCGGAGAGGAATTTCCTTCCTTATCCGTGGTCGCTGGTTCGAGGAAACGGACAGGGGTTCAACTCAGTATCTTGGATTGAGGAAACACCTATGTATTTTCCAAATACTTAACCAGATCTTCTAGATATCGTCTGATAAGGTAGCAGTGTTATTTACGTTTGTATTTAGAGCTTAATAGTGACATTCAGAGCCAAAGTTTTACTCCATATTTTCTGTATTTCGATGTTTCGACATATATTTATACTTCATGTGTGTAACAAGATTTATTCTACAAAATTATTAGAGATATTTTCACAGTTACATTCTACGAATCAGATTCTGAACTGATATGTTTATTTGTTTAAGGAATCAGTATTCCTTATTTAAGACCAGTCATTTTAACTTTCGACGTTTTGAATTTTGAATTAAGGCTGCAGACAATTAGTCGTGGATGCCAATTAAATTCCTTTAGGTAATTTAGGTAATTTAATATGGGCATCTTATTGTAAGGAAAAGCTTCAAGAACAGAAGAAACTACGAATGATATATTGTTATATTATCATAATTACTATGAACTTTACGTCGATCTGACAAGAAATATTCGTCATGATATGATAGAAGTCACATACTCATAGTTATTCTTTGTATAGAATGGGGACACATTTTGGAATTGACAATCCTTACTTTATTTGAGAAAGCTAAGAGCTTTCGTCATTTAATTTTATTAGGAGATATAACTTTATAGAAGATAATTTTATCTTACGACAGGGAATTCAAAGCTAGTTTACCCTAGTCAAGATTGAATTCTATTGGACATAATAAATACCATGTGTGGTTATTTATACACTATATGTGGTGTCACGTCATATTGTGGACATTACATTGCAAAGACGTGTAATTTAAAGCTAGATAAGAATGGTGGACATAATAGTATTTCTATTAAATGTACTGTACATATAACAGTTTGTGGACAATTAAGTAACATTTTATAAAGTAAACGTATGGAGGTCATACACGACATGTCTAAGGTCGTCTTTTATTAGTGGTAGTTTCTTTCAAGAACAGAAGGAAGTGTTCAGTATACCAGCGGTTGAGTGTTTCAGCGCTAATGAATATGCCAGTAATATAAATGGAAATTCTACAGAAGAGATGCTGGTAACAATTAATTTGTGTTAAGAAATTGTTCAACATAGATGTATATGAGGCTACGTGGAGAAATGTTTGTGCTCATGCGAGGATGTTCCGCATTTGAGGGAAATTACAGAAGTATAGTTCTTTTGGTAAGAACATGGCATTAATAGCAATGGAGTCATTGTGTTGAGAACTCCGATATTGTAAATTTACGACTTAGCAGTGATGACATGAGAGTGAATAAGCGGAAAATAATTTGGGAAAGAAGTTGTCTACTTATGTTAACTAATACTCTTTTTAAACATTTTATTAAAACACGGATTTAACTTAAGTATCTACGTTAATTTCACCTTTGTTGGTTGAACGCAATTGACTGATATTGACTATAAACCCAATTATGACAGGGTGTTGCAGTGTATTAACATTGGTGAGTGATAAAGAAATTTTATGTGAAGATCACATATTTATATACTTGATAAAAAGGTATACTTTGAGAGAGAGAGCTAAGACTATTATATAACGTATGGGTATCGTTATATAACGTCAAACATAACGAATACAACGTGTGTAAATATTTTTCACAATTATTTAATTAGAGAATTTATTTTAATAATAATTATTCGATCAGTTGTTTTTGGAAAAGTAGTTTATTCTTAGTATGAATGTTTTCGGAACGAATGTTTTACGTTGTTAAGTGTGATTGAACAACTCTATTGGCCATGAACAATACGAGAGAGTGCATGGATGATTGTATTAAAATTTGATTGTGTTTGCTAGAGAATTGAAAGAGATATGACCAGTTTTGTAAAGAATAAATGTAACTTTTTAAGGCAAGGCTTCTGTATGCCAGCATCGTGTTCGCATCGAATGCGAAGGGAGAAATGAATCCTGTTTTAAAACACAAGGCCACTATATTACAAAATAAAATAGAGAGGTATTGATGGCCACGGCGTTATGAATAAAACCAGCTTACGGGCTGATTGTATGTGTGTCAATATATGAATGGGTCTAGAAACCAGATGTGAATAGCAAGGTGCGTGCCAGCTTTAATAGCGTCAAAAGAATGCTAGGCTCGCCGGAAATTTATGTTAAACGTTTTTTTGTTCTAATAGGCTTAGACCTTTCAAAATTTATTTATGTATTACTGACAGTATAGTAACTTCATTAATGTATGTGTTGAAGTAGAGGAGAGCGTATGAATGTATTAATTAATTTATTAATTAGGAATTGTTATTAATTGTTTAAATATTAGTTATAGTTTACACTAGTGAAAATAAATTTACTTAGTTCGTTTTTCTTTATCGTATTTTGAGTGATTTATTTTAAATATATTACAAACATTGGTATTGTGGATCCATTTTCAGGATGGAGCTAAGTCCCTTTATAGACCCCGAGAATAAAGGTAGGTTTTCAACTGGGCCCCAGTATATTTTGTTGTATATCCACGATATCATTGATCAATACTGTGTAAATTCCCAAAGACCTTGTTGGAGCGATTTCTAATGGAGTTTTAACCGGAGCCTTTTTAGATATAAGCAATCCAGCTTTATTATGGATTTCCGACAGGCAACGTCCCCAATTTACGGGTACAGTACCATTCCGGCATTTGCCCGAAGGCGAAGTGGCAAACCACGGAAAACCACTTCGAGGATGGATGAGGTGGGAATCGAACCCCCTCTACTCATTTGGGCCACCCGAGCCTGAGTAGACCTCGTTCCAGTCCTCATACCACTTTTCAAATTTCGTGACAGAGCCGGGAATCGAACCCAGGACCTCCGGGGTGGCAGCTAACTATGCTGACCGCTACGCTACGGGGGCGACACAACCATTTATTTACGTAATAAAACAGTTATTTCCGGTGCAGCAGTGACAATATTGACAGTAATTTCAGTTTCTAATCAATTTCCAATGGCTCCCAGTAAGGTATGTGAATCATGAATCATATATTTTTAATAATCTGCCATGTGAAAGTGTAAAAGCCAAGAGTAGCTGTTGTCAAGCTTTAATGAAAAGTATTCGAACCGGTAAGAACGTTTTAGATAAAGGAAGTCAAGTGTCCAACGCAAGAAGTTCTTACTTTCTAGCTTAGTGATGTATTCTGCACTACCCACAGTGAGTAAGCATCCGTGGCTGAAATGGTAACGCATTGGACTGTGGATAGAAAGAATTGTGGTGCGATACTTGTAAGGTTGAGAGTTTAAACATTTGTTTTCTTTACGTTTTATCGTCCGTGTCGACCGCTTTACCAATGTCTTACTACAGAAATGATACAAGAGGTCACAGTTGATGAGGAGGGGATACTGGTAATATAGCAAGCACATGCAATTTAAGGTTGGATTCCATGAACATTACATACTGTTCGAATTCGGTATTACAAGAAAATTCATAATACTGTATGTACACGTCAAATAGTGTTTCCTTCTTTTTGATAATGTTTGATAACAAAATAATACCAAGGGAAATTCTATGAAATACATATACTTCGATGCGAGTACTGGCGATCAGAA
This sequence comes from Meconema thalassinum, assembly GCA_946902985.2. Classification (NCBI taxonomy): domain Eukaryota; kingdom Metazoa; phylum Arthropoda; class Insecta; order Orthoptera; family Tettigoniidae; genus Meconema; species Meconema thalassinum. The sequence continues at coordinate 860,134,057 of OX336389.2, forward strand.
TCTCCTTCGATACGTTGTTGTTTCATTTGATGGGCTAGAACATCGCGATCATTTAGAAAATGTACTTGAGTGTGTGTAGAATTTGTCTGATAACCTGTGTTATTTCGGTGTTTGTATTCAAGTGTGTATTTGAAATTAAGGTGAGGATTGGTAGGGAGCCGGCGTGACCTTAAGTTAGCAACCGTCCCGGCATTTGTCTGGAGCAGAAGTGGAGAAACCACGATTCGTGGGAATCGAATCCACCTCTGACCCACCCACGAGAGTGAGTGAACCCCATTCCAGCCCTCAGACCAGAATTACATTTCTTGGCAGAACCAGGAATCGAACCCGGAGCGACAATTCGATATGCTATGTTAATATCCATTTCAGAGTTTTAACTTTCTGCCATTACAGGTCACGTGGCATAACCTACTAATTCGACCGTATTCTCTTTATGAATTAGCAAAATTCAACGTACTCTTCAAAGGAATATGTCGTAAGTGAATAAATGTGGCAATGTGACTTTGTAGGTGCGGCATAATATTACATCCCCACTAAATGGAGCACGGGCTGCCGTTCAAAAAAGTATGCCTACCGCTATATTCGAAGCACCATTCTACCCGGCTCGCACACCACCTCTGATTTTTTAACCTATTTTACTTATGAAAAAATAGGCTTATGAGATCACCTTTTGTCCGTGTGTGTATGTGTGTGTGTGTGCGTCAGTGTGTGTGTGTGTGTGTGCCCCCCCCCACTACTAACGTCTAAACGGCTGGAGCGATTTCAATGAAACTCGGTAAGGTCATAGTACTATTTCGGCCGACCCCGACCGTGCTTTCAAATTTTATTATGTCTCACCAATCCATATGGGGGCTGTGCGAAATATTTCCCCAGCATTCTATATATCCGAAACTAATACTTATATCACTCTACAATTTAGTATGATGATAAAGCGAACTACTAGACGTTCATCTAAGTGACTTTCAAAAACCTGTTAACTACAAAACGAACATGGCGGCCAAGCAAATTTGAAACATTTAAATAGACCGTTCTCGCGATTTAACCACCCGAACGCAGTGAAACTTGGTAAAACAAATGACGATACAAATTGCAATGCCCTGGCATTTAATTTAGTTCAATTGTTTACATAACCTAAAGATGGCGGCTGCGCAAAATGTTAAAATTACATTTTTATTTCCTGTGTTCTAATCATGTGATCAAAATCAACATTTGGATAATGAACGGACACAATAATCCTCATCTAATAGTACATAACTCTATGGCCTAAATATATTAAAATCCAACATGGCAACCATCCGAGATATAGACGGTTCTCAATATATATTAATCTATGAGAGCAGTCAAACTGAAATATTGTATGTGTATTGAGGCTATAAACATACGTTCACCTATAGGACGTTCAATACTCTGGTGAGCAGAAATTCAACATGGCGGCGTCATGAAATTTAAATATTCAAATGGACGTTTCTCGCGATTTGACCATCCGAGCGCAGTGAAACTTATACTTATACTTATACAAATTTTAATCCACTGGCATCTAATTCATTTAAATTATTTTCATAACCACAAGATGGCGGCTGAGCGAAAATTTAAAGTCTCGTTTTTATTTCTTGTGTGCTAATCATGTGATTGAAGTTTGAATAAAACACCTACACAATAATCATCATGTAATAGTACATAACTCTATGGTCTATATATAAAAATCCAACATGGCGACCATCCGAAAAATTTAGACGGTTCTTAATATCTACAAATCTATTACATCAATCAAACTGAAATTTTGTATATTGATATAGGCAATTAACATATGTAGGATATTTTATGAGACCGTCGTTGGAGCTGTCAGGATAGCCAACAACCGCAATGACTTCCCTAATATCTCATCCGTCGGACATAATTGCCGAGAGGATCAGGTGAACTTCCTAATAGGCCAAAGCGGCACGAGAATCTGTAGTCCACAGGGATCGTGGTACATGGTGACGATGGTCATAGACTGCCTAAGGAAAGGTTCACCTTAAAAACTAGACTGAGAAAATAAACATCCAGACTTATGTAAAACACCGTGAAAATTTATTGTTAAAATTCACAAGCCCCTAGCCTAGTTCGGAGGGTTTCAATCGGCTAGTCCGCAAGCTAATAAACAATCAAAAATAAAGAGCAGGTCCCTACCTGAGAAGTTACGGAAAACCCTCGCGAAAGATCTATCTCACAATAATAAAGCAACAACAGCAACGCTAGGAAAATGGTACGACGCAAATCCCTAGGTCAAGTTACAAGATCAGGCTAATATCAGAATTTACATTTAACAGGGTAGCAAAACAAATCTAAGTTAGGATGATACCATCTCCACATTTACATTTAACGTTAATTCATCTAGCTAAGTCCTATCAATTAATAACAAAATTTACGCCGATGACGTCCGTAACAGAAAACAATTACATTGAAAGCTAAGTGAACAGCCATGTAAAAAAACATTTAATTATTCTTAGGAACTAAGTGCTAACAGCACACAATAGGGTAACATGTAGGATTCATACACTTGTACACCATAAATAATTAATAAGAGACAACAGTTTTATTAAAATGCCTGCCTGCACCTTGGTTTACTCTTTGTAAGCCATAGTCATCTAATGTGTGTAGTTACGGTGACGACTGCGTAGTAAAGACTACGTCTAACATCGCATGGCCTGCGCTCCACAAGCTACGAACTCAAGGTTCGAGCAAGCTCCAGGTCGCTACAAAAGTGTCAGCTGTTCTAAGTCATTCCCTCAAATGGAAATACCTTCATTAGCACGGCCATGTCAGCAGGTGCCAAATGCAAAAGAACAAAGTTAGATAGAAAGAATTCGTTAGTTAGCTTTTGTTTTGCCAACATTATGCGTTTTATTATTAAGATGTCGGTTTAGGTTATCGTTGGTTTATGGCGAATAATACTGACAATAGCCTGGGCACGGAGTGTCTCCACTGAGATCAATCTCCACCAAAAGCCTCGACTCAAAAGTCGGAATATAATCAACGAGCAATAACAACTCGGACACACAATAACACAAGTTACCAGCGGCGCACAGCTCGCGTTCAATAACTCTGGGATGGGCCTGCACACAACAGTCACCCTCCATAACATCTGGTCAACTGGAACAATCCCGGACAAGGTACACACAAATACCTTCATACAATAAATACCTCCTTTAACAGGGCGACCTACAACGTACTATAGAAAACCTGACATAACTGTACACGTCAAACGACGGTACACGCAAAAGTGCGCTTAACTAACAAAAAAAACAATCTATAAAAACATGTGATCAGATACAAGAATGGACACTGGATTCCATGAGCTAAATAGCAATGAAAGAAAGAGCGAATACAACAAGCATTCTGTCCTCTGTCAAACTATGTCTGTCTCATAATACAAGCGTGCTCTCAAGGGCACTGGGTCGCAAACCAGTTTGTGTCGCTGCAGGCTACAACATTCCTGCGCTGTCTGACACAACACACACTAACTATCAAGGCCGGCGATTTAAGCAAAATAAAATCTGTACAACTGGCCTCATCATAAAACCTTTACCATAGGTTATAAACCTCGAAGAATACGTGTATAAAAACACGCTATAAATCTGAATACAATAATATAATTCTGTCTTTCAAACCAAAGACATTTAAATGGTAGCAATGTCACATTGCTGGAGCGCTTTGTTCTCAAAGATATAATACTTCAGTAGCTGCTTGTATAAACATGAAATAAGTACGTGTCTTCACATGACACTAACAAAATAATAATTGTGACGCAGATTCCACACTCTGGATCTGCTTAATGATACGTTGGGAACTGGGTTCGATGCTAGACAACGAAACATCCCTTTTACTGATAAGGTCTACACTTGACCAGATGGCTTCTGAGCAACATCTCAAATGAAATATTATGCAGTTACAAAACTGGTAATTACAGTCGATTACCTAACTGATACGACTGCTCTAACGAAGTCAGGGGTGTGACAAAGACTGGTTGCAAAAGATGCAGTTAAAGAAATATAACCATGGCATCTGATTGCCATAACTAAAGTCAGCAAAGACTTGAAAAATCACCCCAGATAGGGTTAAACAAAGTAGCCTCAAATGACTACGGTCACGTTCAGCAAAAGATAGGCATTGACGTTCTACGACGTCCATCAAGCTGCACCAGGGCTGACCAAAATGTCTGACCCAAGGGTGTCTCACTCTAACTGAAATAAATGACATCTAATTAGACTAATTACACTCCCTACCTATAAAAATGGCTGTCACTAAGTTCGGTTGGTTCACAAACTACATTAAACCTACTATACCACCAGAAACTAGAACAAGAAAGGGTGTACAAAAACTCACGAAATGGAGGAGCTCTCACTCAGCCCTCTGTTCAACGACAAGGGTTGAACAAATTCACCCCTGGCTTTCCGGAACGGTATCGTCCTCATCAGGACTCCCATCTGGACTCTCCCAAAGACCAGGGTTCGATCTGTCCCTGTCGATAACCTCGTGGATGTACTGGACCTGCCTGGGAAAGGCATCCTGGGTTCCTTCCTCCTCGTTCGCTGTTCTGGAAGTCCCACAATCACGCTGGTTCCAATAGATACATCACCCTCATACCATAGCGGTATTAGCCCATGATGTTAGTCTCAAACATGGTGTAAAATAATTTGATCACGTGGTTGGTGGAATAAATCGTGTAGTAGTTCATTCTTTCACTTCAAAAATCACAATGTTCGTCGAAAATGTTACAGGCTTTAATACAATTGATAACACAGCCTTTACTTCGCAGATATCGAATTAATACGTGATCAAGCACTGTTCTATGGTTCTTCACGTGTACTGACGCCACTTTTACATCACGTAGCATCCGTGAAATGTGCGTCGTTTTTTAATTGAAAAATTCACTGTGGCAATTCAAATATATAGTACTTTCATAATCACAATTGCTTAAAGTAGTTATAACACGTTTACCTCTATATTTTTCACCAGGCTCTCGGCCCTCCACAAACACGTGGGTACAAAAATGTGGTGTTACGGTAATGTTAGAATTTTCACTATACTTGCCAATTATTTCACAATATGCTTCTTGTTGTTCACTGTGCATAAATAACATTGATTTATAGAATATTCGTGCACGATGGCACCCGATGATAACTTCTACGCTAAACAGCGGATATTTTTCACGTCTGACACGACGGCTATAACTTCACGCCAACACAAGGCGGATTTTCCAGATGTAGTGCAAATAATTCACTATACAATTCTTACTTATCACTCGTATCGTAACGTATTCGTGCTCGATGGCAACAGATAACAATTTCCACGCTAAACAGCTGATATTTTCTATGTCTAACAAGACGTGGTCATCTGTTATTGTGGCTAGGATTAGGATGGAGGTGACCGTGGCCTAGCATTTGCCCCACCTCTTCTCAGTTCTCATGAGGATGAGTGTACCCCGCTCCAGCCCTCGGACCTGAATTAAATTTCTTGGCATTGCCGGGAATCGAACTTGAACCTCGAGGGCGACAGCCAATTACGCTAGCCGCTACACAAGGAGGTGGTCTAAAAGGAGTTTTTTTCTAGCAAAAGGGCAGAACAAAAGGATTTGATTGATCAGCTAGAACAGGGCCGTCCAATGCTTTTTCTGTGGCCCAACTGACCCATCTGAAATGGTTTAAGAGAGATCCACAAAAGAAACAAGGCTACACAAACATGTTTTCCACAATGTTTGGGGTATATCGAGCAGTTTTGTACATCCTTGTCCAGCAGAAGGTAGTGAAAACAGACGATGCAAGTCCTCCCTCCTCCCGCAAGGATATTGTAACTATTACATGGTCTCTCCTGTACATAGAAATTCTGAGAGATAGACTGCCTGAGGCTATAATTGGATCTGGAGAATTGCTCACAAACAAATTATAGTACATAAGGAAATTGCAACTTATTGCGGAAATTAACATATTTTCGGCTCCAACAAAATACTTCACTCATGCAAAGGCGTTTTAATATAGAAACATCATGCTTAATTACTTCAGTATTGGTAATAGATTTTATATTTGAAAAAAAAAAAAAAAAAAAAAAAAAAAAAAAAAAAGTTCTCATGCTTTTAACAGCTTAATTTGGTTGGTTCTTCAGTTTAGGGGCTGCGTTCATGTAGCCCGCGTACTTGGGGTGTGTGATGTATTAGTGTGTGTTATCTGTAATTCAGGTAAGGACTGCAGACGATTAATTTCAAGTAGTTCCTACTTTCGCTACCAAATGCGACCATCAACAACACCTAGCTGTGAACTTGGATTCTAGATGCCACTGCAACCGTCACCTGACGGCGAACGTTGGAATTCGTAGAGTGTTGATCAAATCTAACCTGCAAATTTAGCTCCACACAATTAGTGGAATGTTCTTTTACATGCCATAAGTTTATGGCATGGGCCCTTCGGCTTTACTTCCCCTCTGAAGGAAGGCATACTGAGGGATTTTTAACGCTCTTAAAAATTCCGACAACTTGGGCTGGGTATGATTCTGCGATCTTGGGCACAGAAGCTCAGCATGCTACCAAGTACGCCACCGAATCCGCTAGCTTTATTTAGTCTTAGGTCAATTAAATATCAATCAATTACTTCGTACAAATGCTGTGAAGTATATATAACACCCTCTGACTTCCATAACTTTACTTTATCAAGCACACCGGGCCACTCCCTAACACTGTGCTTATGGGCTGCGACCATCGCCTAAGTTAATTAGTGGCCCTTCGTGTGACAACATCAGATGTTACAAATGTTGGATTTAAATATATGTATAATATATTTTTTTTTATATTTCATCCGAATCTCAAGTCCTTTTCCCCAGATTCAATGTCGGTGAATAAATGTACGGAACAAACTTAAGGCTTAGCACACTTATTGTTAGTTATATGCACGTCTATAATTTTCAATGTTTTAACTCCATGCAACTGCTATACTAGTTTACGGACCTAAACATGATTTATCCCCGTGCAATGTGTGCCCTAGCAGCCATAGGTGTGCCTATTTACAGAGTCTACGGGACTACTAACTGCCTAGTAACATTCTAAGAACTTTTGAACCCTGGACTCAATATCGTAGAATCTGTTCACATAAACTGTTTGAAACTCTATTCGAAGATAGATTTTGTGCAACACGCACACTATATATATATAGCCTATTAAGGTGAACTGTACTTAATTACATAAATTCGGGTTTAATAAAAATGTAATAATAGTATTATTATTATTATTACTGTAAATATTGTCAATTCAAATAACAGTACAGTACGTATGTAGTTAGTTTTAGTTGTAAGTAGGTAGTTAGTTTGTCTATTAGATATATGTCTTTGTTCTATTAGACTGTGGTGTGTGAGTGTGTCTGGTAGCAGTTGTATTGGTTATTAGTTCTAGTTCATTGTTTCAGTAGACTGTGATGTGTGAGGGTGCATGTGAGTGTGCCTGGTGACAGACTGTTTTAGTGGTAGTATTTGTTGTTGGTGGAACTTAAGTATTTTTTTCGTTAGTAGAATTTTGGTATTTAATTGTTAGTACGGTAGAAGGTTAGTATTTTTGTTTAGTAGAATTGCTCTTTACTTATTCTGAAAGGGAGTAGCAGCCTTTCAGAATAAATCAATTCTTTACTAGTCTTATAGACGGTTAAGATATTGATAATATAAGCCAAATAATGGCTACACTGCGTCCTGCTGCACGGCTGAAAGCAACGGGAAACTACAGCCGTATGCTATTCCCGAGGATATGCACCTCTCTATGCATAATTACATGTGATGATGGCCTCCTCCCTTGTAAAATTTCAATCCGGAGGTAAACTAGTCCCCCGTTTGGATCTCCGGGTGGGGACTACTCGAGAGGGGGTTAACATCACAGAAGTGACAAAGAGGAAATCTGACATTCTTCGGATCGGAGCGTGGAATGTTAGAAGTCTGCTAGGAATTGGAAAGTTAGAAAACTTAGAAAGGGAAATGGATAGGTTGAGGTTGGATTTGGTTGGGATTAGTGAAATGCGCTGGCAGGAAGAACAGGACTTTTGGTCAGGAGACTATAGGGTCATTAGCACTAAATCAAACAATGGCCAAGCAGGGATTGGCCTCATATTGAGTAGGAAACTTGGACAGCGGGTGGAATATTATGAACAATATAGTGAACGGATTATTGTAGCAAAAATCAATACTAAACCTACCTGCACCACAGTGGTACAAGTCTATATGCCTACCAGTCAAGCTGATGATGAGGATGTTGGAAAGGTCTACGAAGAAATAGACGAAATTCTGAGGTATATCAAGGGTGATGAAAATGTTATAGTAATGGGAGATTGGAATGCTGTGGTAGGAAATGGGAGAGAAGGGAAGATAGTAGGAGATTTCGGATTAGGTGAAAGGAATGATCGAGGAAGCAGGCTGGTAGAATTCTGCACCGAGCATGAGTTGGTCATAGCAAACACCTTATTCAATAACCACAATAGAAGAATATACACATGGATGAGACCAGGAGATAGAGGGCGTTACCAAATCGACTTCATTATGGTCAAGCAGAGGTTTCGAAACCAGATTTTGGATTGTAAAGCATATCCTGGTGCTGACATAAACTCTGACCACAATCTGGTCGTAATGAAATGCAGATTAAAGTTGAAGAAACTGAAGAAAAGTCAAAAGCCAAAAAGGTGGGCAATAGACAGACTGAAAGAGAAGGATGTAAACGAAAGATTCAAGAAGAGTATAAAGCAAGGACTAATGAAAAACCCTAAACAAACTTCAATTGCAGACGAATGGGCACTTTTGAAGAATGAAATAACAAAATCCGCAGAAGAAAACATTGGTAGGAAAGAAATAATATGTAGAAAACCGTGGATCACTCAGGATATACTAGAATTGATGGATGAAAGGCGGAAACACAAGAATGTAAGAGATGAGAAGGGGAAAGCAGAATACAGACGTCTGAGAAATGAGGTTAACAAGAAGTGCAAGGAAGCGAAAGAAGAATGGTTGAAAGAGAAATGTGCAGGTATAGAAAATTGTCTGAAATTAGGTAAAGTAGACACAGCTTATCGAAGGATTAAGAATACTTTTGGGGAAAAGAAGACTAAGTGCTGTAATATTAAGGACACAAATGGAAAGCCTCTAACAGATAGGGAAGAAAAGGTTGAGAGATGGAAAGCTTACATAGAGAGTTTGTATAAGGGAAAGGAGATTGAGAATCATGTAATGGAAAGGGAGGAGGAAATTGATGAGGATGCGAAAGGAGATTTAATATTGAGATCAGAATTTGATAGAGCTTTGGAAGACATAAGCAGGAACAAAGCACCAGGCATAGATGATATACCGATTGAGTTGCTACGCTGCATAGGAGATGAAGGTCTGATCAGGTTATTTCACTTGGTGTGTAGGATTTATGAGACAGGTGAGGTACCCCCTGATTTCAAGAAGAATGTAATCATCCCTATACTAAAGAAAGTGGGAGCTGTCAGATGTGAAGATTACCGTACAATCAGCTTGATTACTCATGCTTCAAAGATCCTGTCTAGGATAATTTACAAGAGGATTGAAAGCCAGATAGAAACGGAGTTGGGTGAAGACCAGTTTGGTTTCAGGAGAAATGTAGGAACAAGGGAAGCTGTACTAAGTCTTAGGCTGATTTTGGAAGGTAGAATAAGGAAAGATAAGAGAACGTTCATGGCTTTTGTAGACTTAGAAAAGGCTTTTGATAACGTTGATTGGACTAAATTGTTTGACATTTTGAAATCGATTGGAATAAAGTACAGAGATAGGAGGGTGATATACAATCTATACAGAAACCAGACAGCAGTCATTCGAGTTGAAGGACATGAGAGAGAAGCTGGTATTCAGAAAGGTGTAAGGCAAGGCTGCAACTTATCACCCATACTTTTCAATCTTTACATTGAACAAGCAATGAAGGAAATTAGAGAAAATTTTTAAGTGGGAGTGAAGATTCAAGGAGAAATAATTTCAACTCTGAGATTTGCTGATGACATCGTCATCTTGGCCGACAAGCCTGAGGATTTGAATGAGTTTTTGAATGGTATGGACTCCGTCTTACAGAAAGAATTCATGATGAAAATTAATAAATGTAAGACAAAAATACTGGAATGCAGCCGAAATAAATCAGAAACCTCTATGGAGATCAAATTGACAGGTGAAAAACTGAAGGAAGTAGAAGACTTCTGTTACTTAGGAAGTAGAATAACCAGTGATGGACGAAGCAAAGAGGATATAAAAAGTAGGTTGGCTCAGGCAAAGAAAGCTTTTCTACAAAAAAGGAATCTGCTGACATCGAATATAGATTTAGGTATTAGGAAGTCATTTTTGAAAGCCTTTGTCTGGAGCGTGGCGCTCTATGGAAGTGAAACTTGGACTATTGGTGCAGCAGAAAAGAGGAGAATAGAAGCATTTGAAATGTGGTGTTACAGGAGATTGTTGAAGATCAGATGGGTAGATAGGGTTACAAACATAGAGGTATTAAGACGAGTGGGAGAGGAGAGATGTTTCTGGCGACTGCTAATGAAGAGAAGAGATAGGTTGGTAGGACACATACTAAGACACCCAGGAATAGCAAGCTTAGTTATGGAAGGAAGGGTCGAGGACAAGAACTGTAGGGGTAGACCAAGGTTAGAATATGTTAAACAGATTGCCTCAGATGTAGGGTGTGGTAGTTATGTAGAGATGAAACGATTAGCTCTGGACAGGGAGGCATGGAGAGATGCATCAAACCAGTCAAAAGACTGAAGACTCAAACAACAACAACAAGACGGATATAACTTCACGCCTACACGGGACGGATTCTCCAGACGTAGTGCAAGGCACAGGGTTACTCGAGGAAGTAGGTCGTCAAAACGAAGTCGTTGAGCAACTACTTACATTCCTGTTTGCGTATCTGCAAGGGTATTACCTTACCTTAAGGGAAAATAACATTCTCCAAAATGTTTTAATAATGCAGCATGACGAAATGGAATATTCTGAGTCTTGTGGAAAGATAAAATTGATTAATAAGACCTCAGATAAATAATTAGCAGACTTCACCAAAGTCAAAAGTGCGATTCACCGCTACTTCAAAGAGTATAGCATGAGCTCTCAGCTCCACGTGGCTTTCTGGGTGTGTTCGAAGGTACTACATCCCATCTTAAATGTGCTGTTATAAAAAAATATCACATGAACCTTAGCTCAGTGGGTTCATCTGCCTCTCCGTCGTTTCAAATAAAATGTTGGGACGACATTTTTATTTGACTTAAAGTTCATTCATAAGTGATATTTTTTTAGATTAGCTGCATTGAAGGTTCCAATGCGCTCTCCTGTCCTAATGTCTTCTATCACATAACTTCCATTGTTCAAAGGCTGTCGGATACGACTGGTTGATTGTGCCTGCTGCTTCCATCTCATGGATCTTCTTAGCAGCTTCCTCGCGGTGTTTCTCGGCGATAGGATAAATCTTCTTCTGGAATGGGGAATCATCCAGTAGTACAAGATCGTACTCGTAGTCCAATATCTCACCCGGTGTGGTGTCGAATATATCCCTGTATTCGCTCAATATTGCATCTAGATTCTCTCGTATGGGTGCTGATAATGGTTCTGCCGCTTCGTCGGCATCTAGTGTCTTCTCAATTTCCTTGCCATTTAAGTTTTCGACAACGTCGACTTCGGATAGGAATTCCGGTTCTTCTTCAACTAAGTTCATCTGAATGGGTTCGTTCGGCTTAAACTCTACCGTATTACGTCCCATATCAATGATTCCATCATACTTCCTAATGAAGTCTGCACCCAATATGGCATCATGATACAAGCCTTTCATCACAAGAAATTCGTGCAAGTACACGTGGCTCGAAATCTTCAAAGTGCATAGAATCTGGATTTTGCACGTTACAACACGGTGAGGTATGACTCCTCTGACTCTTACAGCAGAAACTGGCAGCTCTGTCACCTCAGAGTTTGCTTTCAGTCTGGCATGGCAATCGGCGGAAATGACACTAATCATCGCCCCAGTATCGATGAGAATGACTACGTTGCATCCATTCAGGGTGGCTGCAATCTTCGGTAGACGCGTCAATTCGTAGTTGTGGTTCGTCGTTCGTCGTTCGTCTAACAGGTCTTCCTGGATTGGCTCCCAGAGTAATATGGTGGCAGTTTCTCGGTTCTCATCCGGGCAAGAATCTATTGATTTTTCGGCGTTTTTTTCTGTCCTGGCGAGAAGTACCGGGCTGGTTTTGCTCCGTCTCGTGCGCCGAATTCCTTGTTTCCCTCGAAGTCGGGTTCTGATCTCCCTCTTCTCGGATTTGGAGTTCTCGGAGTTGTTGAAGATACTCACGGCTCTCCCGTGCTCTTCCTCTCCAATCTCTATCTGGCTGGTTTCTGGGGTCTCGATTTCTGTTATACCCTCTACTGTATCGGTAGTCCCTACCAATACTTCCGTGCTGTGGGTTTCGACCATTATTCCCTCGGTGGTCGTTTTCGTGACGACGGTCGTCGTTCGTCGTTCGATCGAAGCGCCGGTTCCAGTGACTACGACGATCATCTCGCTGGTCTCTAGCATATGGAGTGTTGTTCCATTCTCTCCTACCATAGTTATAATTGTTGCGTTGCCCAGAGATCTCTTGGGTTTGCGTCTGCTGTGGCGTCTGGCTCACTTTGTCGACAGTAGTTAAGTTGACAGGTCTCTCCTCACGCCTGTCAGCCTTCTGCTGACGGTGTGTCGGGAACTGTTCAGTGTTTGCATCCAACCGTCGCAGGATTTGGTCACACTGCTGAAAAGTGGATGCGCCTGCAGCAATCAATACGCGTTGCACGTCTGCAGGGTATTGCCAAACGATGGTGTTTACTAGGTCTTGCTCAGACAATGGGGGTTGAAGACAACGAAGTTTTGCAAGCTGGGTCGCGAAGTAGTTCGCATAACGCGTTGGAGTGTTAGAGCTGTATCGGCGAGAATACATCTCAGCTCTGATGCTCTGCTGGATGTCGCTCGACCAGTAAGTTCTTAACAAGGGTTCTTTGAAATCCTGGTAGCCTATAAACGAGTATCGGAAAGCTCTAAACCAGGTGCTGGTTTGCCCCTCAAGCAAACGCTCAATAACTCGGAGCTCCCTCTCCGGAGTTACCATGGTGTCTCTCAAGTAGCTTTCTACGTTGGCCAGAAATTCAACTGGAGTAATAGCACTTCCAGTTCCTGAGAAGCGAGCTGGTTGCTCCTCTCTCGAACGGATAATAGTTACATTTCCCTGCGTATGCGCGGGTCTAAATGAATTCTGCATGTAGTTATGCGTAGGTGTATTCGTTTCATGACTAGGTCGATTGGGTGCTGGTTGAATAGGATGGGCGTCAAAGTTTAAGGTTTGACTTTGCGCTGAACCAGTGAATTGGGATGGTTGCGGTTCTATAGGTGCGCTGGGTTGGAAATGAGTAGACATCATCCCTGCGGATTGAGATACGGGTGTCGCCTTAGAGTCTCCCATCTGTGAGGGTAAGTGTCTCTCTCTAGGAAGCGTCTCAAGTCTGTCGAGACGTCTCTCTATAACCTCGAGTCCTGGGATTGTTCTAGCTGTGACTTTGTTACCTAAGTCGTTAAGTTGTAGCTCGATCCTATCGACTTTCCCTTTGAGGTTCGTGTCAACTTCGCGTATTGCCGTCCTCAGGTTATAGCTAAGGTCTAACCTCTCGGTTACCGCGACTTCCTCGAATCGTTTCTGTAAGGAATCGATTTCTCCTTCGAATTTCGACACGTTGTCTTGGATCTTTCCAACATCATCTCTGACCTCGGCTACCTTAGCCTGCATAGTGGTCTTGTGCTCGTTGAGGTCACCCTTCAATAACATGAGATCGATTTTATGTTCCTCACGATGAACGTCAACTGTTTCACGCAGCCCTGCTACGGTTTCTGTCAACTCCGTAATATTCCTCCTATTGGTGTTTAATTCGTCCTTGACTTCTATCATGCCATCGACGATCGTCTTGACGTTGTTATTCGCGGCATTTGCTGCACCTCTCATCAAAATCAGTCCAATATTCATGGTTGCCATGTCCTTTTTTACGGTGTCCATAAATCCCTCGACGTGAGTCAATCGAGTCCCAAATTCTTCTCGAGTGTGCTCCAGGTCGGCTCTCATATCTATCTGGACTCTGTTTATGGTCGTTTGAATTTGAGCTGTGTGCTCCTCCAATTGGGTCTGCACATCCTCCCTAGCTTTATTCATCTGGTCGGTTAAGCAATCTATACGCTGGTTAGCCTCCTGATGGTGTCGTATGACATCAACCCTAACAGCCGCTAAACCTGCCGTAAGATCATTCCTAGCTTCGACTCTATATGCGTCCATGTCGGCCCTGACCTGCGTTAGATCAGCCCTAACATTATTGATCGACTCCGTGACTTGGTCCACATGACCACTTACAATATTTATAGACTGAGTGTTAACTTCTAAGTCCTGTCTAACATTGTTGACAGCTTGGGTATTCTGACCTAAGTCACCTCGGACTTCACCTAAATCACCTCTTACATCACCTAAATCAGTCCTTACAATACCTAAGTCACCTCGGACTTCACCTAAATCACCTCTTACATCACCTAAATCAGTCCTTACTGTACCTAATTCAGCAGTAATCTGCTGGAGGTTGGCATTAACACCTGCCATCATCTTCCCAAACACACGACGAATAGTTTCCTCATCCATTGACAAGAAATATATATGAGAAAGTGAGGGATCAATCTCTAATGGAACTTACAGCTATGATTAGTTACTTGGTGGTATAAAGCTTGTTTCATTTAAATAAATATCACGAGTACAGCTGGAGTATGCAAACTAAGTGCTTCTACATTTACAAAGACAACGGCGAGCAAAGCAAAGTATTACATTTACTCAGGAAGAGGCATCATCAAAGAAAATCCTATCCATCAATTATCTAACACTAAAGCCTCACCCCATGGACTTCTATCAAACATGAATGCCATGCGGTCAATTGATCTGCAGTACGACTTTCTAAGTTCGTCCCAGTCCTGTCAATTTACCATTAATCAACATTAAGATCCTCCTAAATAACATGGAACTGACGGTCACCACGTTAACGTCGGCACATGAGTTGGGCGACATTTTATGAGACCGTCGGTGGAGCTGTCAGGATAGCCAACAACCGCAATGACTTCCCTAACATCTCATCCGTCGGACATAATTGCCGAGAGGATCAGGTGAACTTCCTAATAGGCCAAAGCGGCACGAGAATCTGTAGTCCACAGGGATCGTGGTACATGGTGACGATGGTCATAGACTGCCTAAGGAAAGGTTCACCTTAAAAACTAGACTGAGAAAATAAACATCCAGACTTATGTAAAACACAGTGAAAATTTATTGTTAAAATTCACAAGGCCCTAGCCTAGTTCGGAGGGTTACAATCGGCTAGTCCGCAAGCTAATAAACAATCAAAAATAAAGAGCAGGTCCCTACCTGAGAAGTTACGGAAAACCCTCGCGAAAGATCTATCTCACAATAATAAAGCAACAACAGCAACGCTAGGAAAATGGTACGACGCAAATCCCTAGGTCAAGTTACAAGATCAAGCTAATATCAGAATTTACATTTAACAGGGTAGCAAAACAAATCTAAGTTAGGATGATACCATCTCCACATTTACATTTAACGTTAATTCATCTAGCTAAGTCCTATCAATTAATAACAAAATTTACGGCGATGACGTCCGTAACAGAAAACAATTACATTGAAAGCTAAGTGAACAGCCATGTAAAAAAACATTTAATTATTCTTAGGAACTAAGTGCTAACAGCACACAATAGGGTAACAAGTAGGATTCATACACTTGTACATCATAAATAATTAATAAGAGACAACAGTTTTATTAAAATGCCTGCCTGCACCTTGGTTTACTCTTTGTAAGCCATAGTCATCTAATGTGTGTAGTTACGGTGACGACTGCGTAGTAAAGACTACGTCTAACATCGCATGGCCTGCGCTCCACAAGCTACGAACTCAAGGTTCGAGCAAGCTTCAGGTCGCTACAAAAGTGTCAGCTGTTCTAAGCCATTCCCTCAAAAGGAAATACCTTCATTAGCACGGCCATGTCAGCAGGTTCCAAATGCAAAAGAACAAAGTTAGATAGAAAGAATTCGTTAGTTAGCTTTTGTTTTACCAAAATTATGCGTTTTATTATTAAGATGTCGGTTTAGGTTATCGTTGGTTTATGGCAAATAATACTGACAATAGCCTGGGCACGGAGTGTCTCCACTGAGATCAATCTCCACCAAAAGCCTCGACTCAAAAGTCGGAATATAATCAACGAGCAATAACAACTCGGACACACAATAACACAAGTTACCAGCGGCGCACAGCTCGCGTTCAATAACTCTGGGATGGGCCTGCACACAACAGTCACCCTCCATAACATCTGGTCAACGGGAACAATCCCGGACAAGTTACACACAAATACCTTCATACAATAAATACCTCCTTTAACAGGGCTGCCTACAACGTACTATAGAAAACCTGACATAACTGTACACGTCAAACGACGGTACACGCAAAAGTGCGCTTAACTAACAACAAAAAAACAATCTATAAAAACATGTGATCAGATACAAGAATGGACACTGGGTTCCATGAGCTAAACAGCAATGAAAGAAAGAGCGAATACAACAAGCATTTTGTCCTCTGTCAAACTATGTCTGTCTCATAATACAAGCGTGCTCTCAAGGGCACTGGGTCACAAACCAGTTTGTGTCGCTGCAGGCTACAACATTCCTGCGCTGTCTGACACAACACACACTAACTATCAAGGCCGGCGATTTAAGCAAAATAAAATCAGTACAACTGGCCTCATTATAAAACCTTTACCATAGGTTATAAACCTCGAAGAATACGTGTATAAAAAGCACGCTATAAATCTGAATACAATAATATAATTCTGTCTTTCAAACCAAAGACATTTAAATGGTAGCAATGTCACATTGCTGGAGCTCTTTGTTCTCAAAGATATAATACTCAGTAGTTGCTTGTATAAACATGAAATAAGTACATGTCTTCACATGACACTAACAAAATAATAATTGTGACGCAGATTCCACACTCTGGATCTGGTTAATGATACGTTGGGAACTGGGTTCGATGCTAGACAACGAAACATCCCTTTTACTATTGTCATTTAGACTTTCACGGCCCGTGTTATTATTCATAATGTTGAATTTTGGGCTTATGCCGTGTTTTATTATATTGCAATTCGACGCGTTTCGAAAGAAACCATGTCTTTCATCGTCAGGAATAATCTGGAATACGACAATGTTGCTAAGAGAAAGCAACGAAGAACATATAGAAGGTGCCCAAAGATGGACGCCATTATAGCCCCATGTTAGGGACAACGGAAAGCAGCAGTGAATTACTTTCTCAGGGTTCTGATAATAGGTAGCCAGGATTCACTGAGATTGTAGCCGGTGTCGCGGTTGAAATTATCTGGGTGTTTACGTATTTCAACCGCCTCCCTGATGATTCTGGGACGATATTGCTTTATACGGGCAAGAACATCCACCCCTTGGAACATGACATCATGGCCAGGTGTTAAAGCATGATCGGCAACAGCTGATTTATCAGGTTGAATGAGCCTGATACATCTATTATGTTCCTTAATGCGAGTGCATATTGTTCTCGAAGTCTGCCCGATGTAAACCTTGCCACAAGTACAGGGAACTCTGTAGATACCCGGTTGTTGCAATTTAGGCAAACTGTCCTTAGTTGGTCGCAGGAGTTGCCTAATCTTAACAGAAGTTCCAAATACAGTCCGTATGTTGTATCGACGTAGGATTTTAGCAATACGATCCGTTGTGTTATGTATGTACGGAAGGTAAGCAGTTCCTCTTACATCTCTTTTCTCAACTGACGTCCTATTATTATTTGTTGGTTTCAGAACCGTAGAAATCAAAGCCTTGCTATAACCGTTGCTCTCAAAGGTGGTTCGCAGGGTGTTAATTTCTTCTTGTAAAGAAGACACTTCACAAATCCTCCTAGCCCTGGTAGTTAGAGTTGTAAGGATACCATGTTTCTGGGCAGGGTGATGGTGAGAACTTGCGTGGAGATATCTATTGGTGTGTGTTGGCTTACGAAAAACGCTGTGTCCTAAAGATCCATCCTCTTTCTTGGTGACGAGAACATCTAAAAAAGGTATTTTGCCGTCAGATTCCTTTTCCATGGTGAATGACGTGGATGACACGTTCGTTGTTTGGACGGAAGGTGAGGAAAATCTTAGCCATTTCCTGGATCACCTTAATCTCCAGCACCCTTCTATTTGTTTCACCATGGAAAAGGAATCTGACGGCAAAATACCTTTTTTAGATGTTCTCGTCACCAAGAAAGAGGATGGATCTTTAGGACACAGCGTTTTTCGTAAGCCAACACACACCAATAGATATCTCCACGCAAGTTCTCACCATCACCCTGCCCAGAAACATGGTATCCTTACAACTCTAACTACCAGGGCTAGGAGGATTTGTGAAGTGTCTTCTTTACAAGAAGAAATTAACACCCTGCGAACCACCTTTGAGAGCAACGGTTATAGCAAGGCTTTGATTTCTACGGTTCTGAAACCAACAAATAATAATAGGACGTCAGTTGAGAAAAGAGATGTAAGAGGAACTGCTTACCTTCCGTACATACATAACACAACGGATCGTATTGCTAAAATCCTACGTCGATACAACATACGGACTGTATTTGGAACTTCTGTTAAGATTAGGCAACTCCTGCGACCAACTAAGGACAGTTTGCCTAAATTGCAACAACCGGGTATCTACAGAGTTCCCTGTACTTGTGGCAAGGTTTACATCGGGCAGACTTCGAGAACAATATGCACTCGCATTAAGGAACATAATAGATGTATCAGGCTCATTCAACCTGATAAATCAGCTGTTGCCGATCATGCTTTAACACCTGGCCATGATGTCATGTTCCAAGGGGTGGATGTTCTTGCCCGTATAAAGCAATATCGTCCCAGAATCATCAGGGAGGCGGTTGAAATACGTAAACACCCAGATAATTTCAACCGCGACACCGGCTACAATCTCAGTGAATCCTGGCTACCTATTATCAGAACCCTGAGAAAGTAATTCACTGCTGCTTTCCGTTGTCCCTAACATGGGGCTATAATGGCGTCCATCTTTGGGCACCTTCTATATGTTCTTCGTTGCTTTCTCTTAGCAACATTGTCGTATTCCAGATTATTCCTGACGATGAAAGACATGGTTTCTTTCGAAACGCGTCGAATTGCAATATAATAAAACACGGCATAAGCCCAAAATTCAACATTATGAATAATCCCTTTTACTGATAAGGTCTACACTTGACCAGATGGCTTCTGAGCAACATATCAAATGAAATATTATGCAGTTACAAAACTGGTAATTACAGTCGATTACCTAACTGATACGACTGCTCTAACGAAGTCAGGGGTGTGACAAAGACTGGTTGCAAAAGATGCAGTTAAAGAAATATAACCATGGCATCTGATTGCCATAACTAAAGTCAGCAAAGACTTGAAAAATCACCCCAGATAGGGTTAAACAAAGTAGCCTCAAATGACTACGGTCACGTTCAGCAAAAGATAGGCATTGACGTTCTACGACGTCCATCAAGCTGCACCAGGGCTGACCAAAATGTCTGACCCAAGGGTGTCTCACTCTAACTGAAATAAATGACATCTAATTAGACTAATTACACTCCCTACATATAAAAATGGCTGTCACTAAGTTCGGTTGGTTCACAAACTACATTAAACCTACTATACCACCAGAAACTAGAACAAGAAAGGGTGTACAAAAACTCACGAAATGGAGGAGCTCTCACTCAGCCCTCTGTTCAACGACAAGGGTTGAACAAATTCACCCCTGGATTTCCGGAACGGTATCGTCCTCATCAGGACTCCCATCTGGACTCTCCCAAAGACCAGGGTTCGATCTGTCCCTGTCGATAACCTCGTGTATGTGCTGGACCTGCCTGGGAAAGGCATCCTGGGTTCCTTCCTCCTCGTTCGCTGTTCTGGATGTCCCACCATCACGCTGGTTCCAATAGATACATCACCCTCATACCATAGCGGTATTAGCCCATGATGTTAGTCTCAAACATGGTGTAGAATAATTTGATCACGTGGTTGGTGGAATAAATCGTGTAGTAGTTCATTCTTTCACTTCAAAAATCACAATGTTCGTCGAAAATGTTACAGGCTTTAATACAATTGATAACACAGCCTTTACTTCGCAGATAAAGAATTAATACGTGATCAAGCACTGTTCTATGTTTCTTCACGTGTACTGATGCCACTTTTACATCACGTAGCATCCGTGAAATGTGCGTCGTTTTTTAATTGAAAAATTCACTGTGGCAATTCATAATCACAATTGCTTAAAGTAGTTATAACACGTTTACCTCTATATTTTTCACCAGGCTCTCGGCCCTCCACAAACAAGTGGGTACAAAAATGTGGTGTTACGGTAATGCTGGAATTTTCACTATACTTGCCAATTATTTCACAATATGCTTCTTGTTGTTCACTGTGCATAAATAACATTGATTTATAGAATATTCGTGCACGATGGCACCCGATGATAACTTCTACGCTAAACCGCGGATATTTTTCACGTCTGACACGACGGCTATAACTTCACGCCAACACAAGGCGGATTTTCCAGATGTAGTGCAAATAATTCACTATACAATTCTTACTTATCACTCGTATCGTAACGTATTCGTGCTCGATGGCAACAGATAACAATTTCCACGCTAAACAGCGGATATTTTCTACGTCTAACAAGACGGATATAACTTCACGCCTACACGGGGCGGATTCTCCAGACGTAGTACAAGGCACAGGGTTACTCGAGGAAGTAGGTCGTCAAAACGAAGTCGTTGAGCAACTACTTACATTCCTGTTTGCGTATCTGCAAGGGTATTACCTTACCTTAAGGGAAAATAACATTCTCCAAAATGTTTTAATAATGCAGCATGACGAAATGGAATATTCTGAGTCTTGTGGAAAGATAAAATTGATTAATAAGACCTCAGATAAATAATTAGCAGACTACACCAAAGTCAAAAGTGCGATTCACCGCTACTTCAAAGAGTATAGCATGAGCTTTCTGGGTGTGTTCAAAGGGACTACTGTGCCCGTTTAGACCGGAGTCCGCACGACCACATATGCATTTTACCAATTATCAGTCAGCACGAGAGTCAAAATATCCCGGAGCGCCAGATGGGTTAAAGCAAATCGCAAAAACGACATCAAATTAAAAAAAATTCTTTACTGATTTTTGGCTCAATGCAACAATAAGGATAGAAGGAGATTTAATTGGGTATGACACATCTGGTAAAATTATCTCAGTTTATTTTGAAGTTAAAATCTGACTGCAAGGATGCTCAAAGCAGCATCATCCACGTGTGGCGGTCCACACTCTTATTTACACACAATATACAGAAATTTCCCAAACACATTTGACAATCTTTTTGGAAACACAAGTCCGACTAATAGTCCTGTAGACTGTGTTCCAAAATTATTAATATTTAATTCCAGTTCAAAGTTAATTGTCTATACTGGAAATATCGTAGATCACTGTTTGAATATTTACATGATATTAACACTCGTAGAATAAATGTTCATAGAATTTTTAAATTTCACTTATTTTTCCAGTTTCAAAAATATATCGTCGAAAATATTATTATCATTGAAGCAACATAAATTATTTACATATATTAATAACATCTGAAAAGTATTTGACCATTGAGCATAGCATCGAAGAACTTGTGCGAAGCACAACAACAATTAATTGTTCTTCTGACATTAAACATTCGAGAAGTGACTCGATTATGAACTTCAAGTTCCTAACAAAATATATGATATCTGAATCATCAACTCGATCACTAAATTGTTGAACCATTCAACTATTCAATTTCCCACTTGGAATCATTATTAAAAAATATTTATATTCATGGCCATTTTTAGTAACTTTTACAACTTGCAATTCTTCGACAGAATGCGGAAATAAGAATTGTAGCTTCATAATAAATTCATTTAGTTCATGGCACTAGGATTGAAAATATCCTTCAAATTATTCGTGGTTAAAGAATTATTTTTAATTGGCAGTGGCCCATTCTATTATTTGTGTAAGAACACAATATTACAACAACAACGGCAAAGGTCTTCCTCTGTAGAAGAATAAACTACTATCATGACAAATCCGGGTTCTAGCAAAATCAAAGTCTAAATGGAATTTGTAAACAAGGTTGAAATAAGAACTGATGGTTTCAAGAAATAACCTTCGGGTCATTCATCCGACGAAATGTGTAGTTCCAATACTCCTACTATAAACCTGAGCCACCGAACCTGCTATTTGATTGATGCTCGAAAAAACCTTCATTCCTGCGACTTAAACATGCGCACCTGGGAATGGCATTTCAACTACTCCACACATAAATTTTCTTCCCAAAATTTATACAATAAATCAAGCCTCTGCTTGTTATCAACACTGGAAGATTAATAAACTTACAAGTTTATTTTATTTTACCATTCAGTTCAACCCGTGAATTTACCATACTTATGAAAATCTTTATTTCACTTTCGAGTGTATTTACGTCATGATTTTATATAAATACAAAAATATCCTATTTGATACAAATATCAATTGCTTCCCGTTTCATGCCTCTCCGTGTTATCTGAAACATATACTTTGCTCATTGCAAATATCAACTGTTCAACCAGAACTGACATGTTGGTTGAATGCGGGCTTGCGCTAACCACTCTCCTTCGGAAAATCTTCTGTTCCAAACTAGAAATGATTAAACTACTTCATAGGCTCTCTCTCAATACATATGATTATTATAAAATATAATATCCCAGAATTATTTAGAAAAATTATGAAAATTATTATTATTATTATTAGTGGATTATTATTATTATTATTATTATTTATATTATTTTAAATATGTTTAATTATCATCTCATTATGTGAGAATCCACATGTTCGAACCTTCGAATATAGAAAAAAATATCCATTCCTCAACAAAAATAAATTTAACTTTTACAGTTACATCGGTTGTTTTCCGTGGTTTCCTTAAAATATGAAAAATTCAAATAAATGCTCGAAATGCTCGGTCATCGATCCTAAACTGTTCTGAGTGCTGAAAATACTCAGAATAACTCTAATAAGTCTTGCGTAAATCATTGCAAGATTTAAATACGACGAAAAATAAAATGTGTTGGTCATCTGCAGAAAAAATAGTTTGTTCCAATTAGCTAGGCATAATATAATTCAAATGTGGCTTACATTTCTTGATGGTCTTGAAGCGTAGTAAACCTGGTCTGTACCAGATTTATCCATAGACATGCCCTATCGGACAAGCACGTATAATCCTTGTATCCGCCGCCATCATATACCCACAATTCGTCTAGTCAGACATAGTGGTAGTATCTTTCGACGTTTGAATTAACTGTTGTTCCATTTTAATATGGGCTTCTATCAAAGCCATAACAGTTTGTTTAAATGGGGTCAGATCTAAGTGATCTCTTCTTAGATATGTCAGTTGTAACATAACTCACTGTAATCTTATCAGTACAAGAAAAACACTGACAGTCTAAGCAATTAACGGCTGTTCTGAAGATCGTTCCCTGGGCATGGTTTGTTATATCACCATCTACCATGCGCTAGGCAACTTGTAGT
Organism: Meconema thalassinum; assembly: GCA_946902985.2. Taxonomy (NCBI): domain Eukaryota; kingdom Metazoa; phylum Arthropoda; class Insecta; order Orthoptera; family Tettigoniidae; genus Meconema; species Meconema thalassinum. Next base: position 860,157,773 of record OX336389.2, read on the forward strand.
TTCCCTTGCGTAGACTAATGAACGCCACCGTTATAGACTAGTCTTCAGTGTACTGACAGATCGAAGTGGTAAACTAGTTACAAAATATGAAAACTGACTTGAAATGGATTTAAACATCCAAGTATTAAGTTATTACTGGACTGTGACAAAATATTATTTTCTAGACAAAGTCTAGCATATGTCCTTGTAGAAATATAAATATTTCCACCAATGTCTGTAGAAAAATCAATCACCTCAGTGATTCTCCTCGCCGTAAACTTACTAAGTTCCAACTCGTAGCGCAGCACTTTTCGTGACTATCACGACTTTCAAAAGAACTTCTGCGTAGATCCGGCAACCATGTGCCTTGGCTCAGCGTCGCAGCAACTTGCTTGCCAAGTGCTTGTGTTAGAATGAGCTGAAGTTGCTTCGGCCAGCTGGCTATTATTCAAAACTGTCAGGGTCACGCGTCATCACCTGATATCTAGAAATCCTCATATCTCTGGTATCCCTGGTCCGATTTACTTGATACTAATTGCATTCTCTTTCTTTTGGCCGTGCCAGTAATCTGATCCCAGTCTCAAGTCTCTACTCCATAGTTAACTATTTAATCAATAAATAGCCTCCACCTCTGCTATTACTCGCTACGTCACTTGACATCCAACTATCGGTAAATTCCTTCCAAATGCTTCGAGAAGCAATGTAGCGCGATATTCAAATATCTCAACTTTCAAAAGCGGCTACGGCCTTTCCCTTGATATCTAGGTGTCTGAATCTTGGAATACCCATTCCTAGAGTTGGGCACACTACATCCCATCATAAATGTGCTGTTATAAAAAATATCACATGAACCTTAGCTCAGCGGGTTCAATATGTATATATATATATAATTTTATTAATGCAGCCAATGGCCATGTACTTTTCTTTTCAGGACGGGCCAGGGAAGGGATATTGGAAGGATGTATGAAAATAGGCGATATACTTGTTTTTACTTTTTTCTGTTTATTCTATTCGTTTCCAGTCTTTGATTTATTTGTGCATGAAGACGCCACAAACACCCAGGAATTAACCACAGTAGATTAAAATCACCATGGCCTGGCTGGGAATCGAACCCGGGACCCTTCGATCCAAAGCCTAGCATGCTAGCCAATTAGCCACGGAGCAGGACATACCGATTCAGCCACAACTACAACGTATATATTGCGCGCTGCACGTACATTCTGTGGCCGTCCCACCTCAAACGTTAATAATATCCATGTCAAAGTCTTCAATCGTGGTTTATGGTGTTGATTTAACTTTCTATTATTACAGATCACGTAGCGAAACCTATTAATTCGGCCGTATTACGTGTACGTGTGTTCTTTCAAGGAGCAATAAATCACATGTTTGTAGAATGGTCCTTAGTATTAGGCGGGGAAAAATGTATGGTCGTCTTTTCTTTGCTAGATCCATGGCTGAATTACACTGCTGCCACACAGGCAGAGCAATATCGACCATCGGGAGAAATGTAATGTTAGTTGGGTTTCATTTAAAACTGAATAATAAGGGACTGGTGAACCACTCTGTATTATATATAGTACATGTGTTGCACAAAATTCATCTGCAATATTATGATATACAACATTGTAGTTTATAGAGTTTCAAACTGTTTATGGACAGATTCTACGATATTGTGTCTAGGGCTCAAATGTTCTCAGAATGGTACAAGGCAGTTGGAAGTCCTGTGGACTCTTTGAACATAATCCATACATTAGCATGGTAGTTGCATGTAGTAGAACGATGAACATTTTAAGCATGCATAGACTTATGTTGGTAGCACTAACGCTGACGATTTACTCTAAATTTGTCTTAAACATCATAGACTTACACTGTGCAAAGTTCGAAGTTTATTCCTTACATCTATTTCAAGTTATCGACTCTATGATTTAAAAGTATTGAAATCATTAATGTACAGTTGGTAACCTTGGTGACTCGTATAATAAGTACAGTTATAATTTCGAAATCAATCATTGCACACAAAAATCATTCGGATGAAATCCATTCGTTGATATGGAAGTTACAAGCACATACACATTGAAAGTATCAATGAGCTTAGAATCAATCGTGTTGGCAGTACTGTCATGCAAGGGTGACTCAGACATTAATCTGCAATTGTATGTTATATAGGCCTACGTGTGCAATGTTTAGAACTGTTGGAATGCATAATTTCTGATATATTGAGACTACTATTAATGTTCAGAATTATAGAGAGCATTTATCAACTGTTGGCTGCCCTGGACACTCTGTATTTATGCTAAGTTTCATCACTTAATGTACACTAAGCACGTACAAAATTTGGTTAAAGTCCAATAGACAGTATAAACATTACATTCAGTTAAACATTGAAACCTATTAGCAAGTGTAGAATCGTGTTTGCAACACTGTCGTACAGTATATGGGTGGCACAAGATTAATTTAAAATGGTATGATCTATATATGTATTAATTTTGGAAGAAATCTATTTTATAGTAATGAAGTAACATGCAGTTAAACATTGAATCTATCAGGACGCGTAGAATCAAGTTGGTAACACTGTCGTGCACGGGTTCCTGGAAATTAATTTTGAGATATTATGTTCTATATGTGTGACAATTTTGAACTCTTCCCATACATACCTTCTGAGATATCCAACTTAGTGTTCAAAATTCTAGTATTATTTTCAGCCGTTGGTAGTGCTGATGTCATTTTGAAATATGACCTTGAGATGTCCTGGTATAGATCTTCACTCATACCAAGTTTGGTTTCAATGGCAGCAGACGTTTAGAAATTGATAGGGGGACACACAATCACATACATACATACATACATACATACATACATACGTACATACATACAGACAGACAGACAGACAGGACAGACGCTCATCTGCCCGGATGATCTCATAAACCTACTTTTTCATCATTCTTGCAAACTGAGGAAACTGGGCTAGAAATCTTCTCAGAAAGTAAGAGAATAGGAAGTTATCAAGGCAGTTTAAATTCTCTTGTTGGTGGTGTACGTCCAACGTTCTCTCCAAGTGTATTGTTTATAGTCAGGCAGTTTCAAAAAATGGGGGCTTTTCTCTCTTTTCTCCACCGTGTAATGAATATTTGCAGCCGTTAGCCAGATGACTACGGTGTGCAAGGATTTTGGATAGCAGGTGTATTTGGCCTACCCAACGCAAACAACCAATTCTTTCATGTTGTTGTAATTTCCATTCTCATTGTGGTAACTAACAATTCTACAAGAATCATGTAAGTTACGTACATGACATTTAGAAATTTGAAACTGGTCTGGGGGTTGGAACGGGGAGCACTCAGCCTCGTGAGGCAAAACTGAGAAGAATCGAGTTCGATTACTAAGCCAGCCATCCTGTAAGGGGTCTACCATGGTTTCCCACTTCTACTCCAGGCAAATGCCGGGATGGTACTGCCCCCGTAATTGAATTATATAGAGACCACGGTGGCAATATTGGAAAATATAAAGAAAGTTATGGCTGTCATAGTTATGACGTGGGTAGTCTTGACGTAAGCACGGATGACGCAGACGTTATACCAGCAGGCTGCTTGAGCTGAGATTCTTTATGACGTCAGCATTTATTCGAGAAAGATCCGAGATTTACGACGCAGTCGCAGGAAACGTGGAATTGTGCTGAGGAAGAAATTATGCTATTGGAGGGGAGGCCCGAACCAATGAACGATTGTTTGAAGGAAGACGGAGATTGCTGAAACTATGATATTTTTAATGCTTTTTGGAATGAAGAATTGTGGAAATCCATTTGCAGTTGAGGCATTGATCTGGAATTTTGGTGAAAGTTATTTCCAGTTTTTGAATTTTGAAAATCCGTCACGTATTGACGAAGTTGGAACTACTAGCAATGACGCAGTAACACGCTATGGAAGGGATGGATACGCCCCTCATGAAGTTTATAAAAGGCCTTGCGCAGAAGAGAGGAGTCTCAATCGTCAGATCTCAAATCGTCAGATCTTCAGTGATTATATAGTCGTTTTGGTGAAACGTCGAGTGATATTGGTAGAAAGAGTCGTCTTTATAACGCGTGGTGAAGCCACCGCATTAAGCGAGATTCGAGCAGACAAGCAGTGCAAGTTTACTGTGAGTAAAACTAGGTGAAGTTAAAACGCACATTATAACGCGTCTACAAGGTTGGCTATGAACAGTTAGCGGTTGCCTATAAGCTAATCCTATTGTGCAGTGCTACATTAAGCAGTGTAGTAAATTTGAACAATTTCAAGGAGTTATTTTAGAAGATATTAGCACTTTTAGACGTCTGACAAAAGTGATTTTCTCGCCTTCTGAGAAGCACTTTGTATCGCCAGATCCTACGCTACGGCTGACACTGCTAGTATAACAGGGAGACTTCTGATTGCTTTTGTGACACAACGCTACAGTATTATGGAGCAGTTTAATAAGGCAGTTTGTTCTTCTATCACCATAACCGAGGAGAAGATGGAAGGCTAAAGGACTTTAATGCAATTGGGACATACATTGTTGGAGTAAGATAGCAACATGGAACTTCGCTAATTTCCATTCCATACAAGCGGACATGTGGTGAACAACCATCTACACCCATGTTTCGTGGCTCAACGCTGAATACTATCAAATAGCAATGGAAACGATTTCATACTCTCTGAATATGAATATTTCTACGGAAATTACTACAAAAACTTCATGGCGATTTTCTACAAGATCTTCAGGGATTTTTCAAGAGAGGTCAGGGTTGTCCCGACTCACAAAGAAGAATTTTGCCGGAAGGATGTCTTTCGTCTTCATGGAGCAGTGCAATTTCCGGAGAAGGAAGCAGTTCGATTCTCCGAGGGTGCTGTTTCCTGTTTCGAGGATGGAGCTCAGCTTTAACTTGGTGAAATGGATCCATCAGCAGTCTTCTTTGGGGAATTTTCCTCTGGAACTTCAATCGGCAGATAAGGTAGTCGTGAACGTTTATTGTATTTGAGTTTTGTAGCAATATCTGAGCACCCAATTTCCCATATTTTTGTCCTCATGTATTTTGCCCTATATTCTTGTTTGAGATTCCTATTCTCAGTACACCTTGATGAGTTATGCCTTTTTCGACGATTTATTAAGACATGGTTATTCCATGGGCATAGTTAAATGATTTTGGATCAGTTGAGACTGATATTTAGATATTTCAATAATTTGCTTATTTTTGTAGTCCCGATTTGACTATAAGTTAATGATTTTCATGGCAGATTTAAATTCAGACAGCGTGTCTCTTTATTAAAGTAATTTCTACCCCAGTTTAATTACTTTGACCAATTTTCTGTCATCATCAAGAAGGAAGAACATTTAAATGATTTTAAAGCGTTAAAATCTCTAACGTTGTCGACGATCTTGGAAATACTAGTCGTTATTTGAAATTGATTGCAACACAGACATTTATCGTCAGTTATGAACGACCATTGCATCATAGACAATTTTGTGAAAGATGAACTTTAATTATGTATTATTGAATGCACTAAAGTCGTGAACTTTTGTTAGGAGTTTTTTCTCAATTAGAGATTTGAATAATAATGTTTGCATTCCACAGTCTAATTGGATTCTATTCGACTATTTTGCAGTTTAGTCGCACTTTGTTTGATGATAGTATTTTTATACTACAATACTTTGAAGATGATAATCTTAAATTTTGATAGACCAGAGAGGCGTATATAAGCGTATTCACTATTAAATTTGTTTGTGATTGGCAAATTTTTACTTCATTTCGATTCATGAATGAAATCCACGAAGGTTAAATGACAACAGTTTTGAAACAATTAATGATTATAAGAATTTTTGAAGTGGACCTATGAATGTATAATCGCTAGAGCAGCGAACGTGTTGAAAGTCGCTGATGTATAATGATGCCCTCGAAGTAAATGAAGGAGGTTCCCACAGTAATTAATGATGTTAAAGAATTTGTTAGTGGAGGTTTTTGTAAATTCTGTGGAAGATTTTGATGCCGTATATATAAATATATGATGAATTTTGGGCCTATTTAAAATGCAGTTTTGTGCATTTTTTTATATAAGCGACGTATTTTCCGCAGGAGTGTATTGTATTTGTCCTTTGAAAATTAATCAAGTGAATTTACTGTTATAATTAACAAGAGTATTGAAAGAATTTGAGATAAGATTTTGAATGAAGATTACCGTCACAAATAATTATAATAATTATTAAACCTTTATTAAACCAGATTGTGACATTAACATGTATAACTAACCTTCATTGGTCGATTATATTGACACGATTTTGAAATTACCAACCGGATGAACATGTGGTTAATGTATTTCTCAAATTAATAATTTGAATAATTTAAATGTTAATATTGTAAATAAATAATGATGTAAATATCTTTGACAATAATGTGGAACGAAAGTAATGTTAGAGGCGTGTTTAAAATTATTTTTGTCTTTAACTATATTATGAACAATTTTTAATTGTTATAAACATTTATGAGTTTTGTTATAAACATTTAAGAGTTTGTTTTATACTCTAAACAATGCTTATTAAACATTTGGATGATAATTTAACAAGTTTAGGGATTGTTAGAATAATCCAGTGGTAATTGAGTAAAGCATTTGAAAGATTTACGTAACAATATTTGTGATGTCTTGCGGACATTTAAAACTTTTGAGAGTGCTGGATTCTTACGCAACGTGGCTTGACAAGTGAGCCCATTTGACAGGTGTACGTCAGGTTGAAGGGTAGATGGCAGCTGGCCAGACAACTGGTTATCAGCGGACGAGGTCGTCTACATTTGTGGCCTTGCGCCTATAAATACAAGTGTCATGTTTATTAAAAGAAACCAAATGTTCTGTATATATGTCTCGTCCTGACTTCCTTTTTCCAATCCAACTGTGCTATGAATGTTACGTTATTTTGAGCTCGTGGGAGCTAACATGTTGTATGCTAACTTTGCAAGTCCTACAGGAGGACATAGTCAGATTGACATGGGCTACTGATAGCCACATTTATTTTGTTGAGTTTGTTAAAGTCATACCCTTTATTTGAAATAAAGCTTTTGTACAGTTCAAAGTTCTTGCCTTCGTTCTGGTTCATTTTTAAATGTCATGGTGGAGATTATTGTGGGAGCATACTTTAGAGATCCTGTTGTCAACCCAATCCCCGAGATATTTATAAGAGGTAAGTAGAGGTAAGTATGGACCCCCGTCTATTTTGGTGTGTTCCACAATAATTCCTTGTTAACTTCTGTGCTCAAATCTCGGTAGTATCTGTCAGTGCCATTTTCATTGGTGTAGCTGAGCCGGCGCGGTGGATTATTGGCAATCCGATTGAGGGGGCGGATATCTGACAGCCTACTATCCGGGTAAACGGGGACAGAAGGATTGGCGACCCTAAAACGTGGGGCTGATTCAACATAACTGGATCACCAGGTTGAACGCCAGTAGGATTGGCAAACCTAAAACGTGTGGATCGATAGACTCAAATAAAGAGGTTGATTCTTTGTTAGATGTCTAGGCCAATTGTAGTATTTAAGAGTGTGATTATATAGGAATTAAATGTTGTATTGTAGTAGGAAAATTACACTCAGAAAAGATCAGATCTTATACAACTTGAGAAAGGTTAAATGGGCTGGAAACTTAGAAAAATCGCCTATGATCTGGAATCTTATTTTATTTGACCGGCTTATGACATTTTTAGTCATATTAAAGATAAAATTAAATTATTTGGATTGTAAATGTAAATTATTTGTGTTAGGATATTTTAAAATGGGCCAAGGAAATTTGAACATGTGCTTGAGTTTGTTTCAACATGAAGTGTCTTCGAAGGTTAATTATAAGGTAGTTATAAGTTAGATTTAAGACAGAAAATTGATCAAATTTATATATGGTGAAAAGTGTTGCTCAGATGTTGTTATTTTGCTCTTTTGATGTATGTCCCTACAGCAGTTTATATTTTGAATTAATATTGTAATGGCAGACGAAAGTATGAGGATGATGTTAGAAGAGTTGAAAGCTAGCATGAATGAAAGTGCGAGGGAGATGAAAGCTAGCATGAACAGCAGTATGAAGCAGATGATGGAGGAGAATGCTAGTAATATGTCTGCTAATTTGAAAGTTAGCATGGATGAATGCATGAAGCAGATGCTGGATGAAAGTTTGAAGGTTCTTCAGACTAGTTCTGCTAACTTAGAGGATAATATGTCGCGTTTACAGATTAATACCCAAGGAATCGAGAATGCTGTAACTGACATCCGCACAGATGTGTCCAATGTGCATAAAAATGTTTCTGATGTTAAACTTGATGTTTCTAAAGTACAGAAAGATCTTACAATGTTGAATTTAGATGTTGCTAATGTCCGAGGTGATATTTCTTGTGCTAGGGCTGAGGTAGTTGTTGTTAAAAATGATGTTGCGACTGTCCAAGACAAGGTTGAGGAAGTCCAAAGAGGAATCCAAAATGTTAGAACTGATGTGTCCAATGTTCAGGTTGATATTAATAACATTCATTCGGATGTAAACGAGATGCAAAGTGACATGAATAAAATTCAAGTCGAAGTCAACACAGTTTTCGTAGACATTGCTAAAGTCCAAACTGATGTAAATAAAGTCAGGGAAGAAATAGAAAATTCGAAAACACTTTGTACACGTAATATAAGTGCATTAACGACTAGGCTAGTTGATGAGTCAGTTAGAACGACAGCATCTTTAGCAGGTTTAAAGTTTGATGTAGAGGTCATGAGAACCCAGGTATTAGACCATAATAGATTACTTAAAGAAGATATCGAAGTAGACATAGCAGAAATGTTAACGGCAAATGTAGCAGTATGGAAAGACGAGTGGAATAGGTCAAGTGGGGAACATGTAACCCAAATTCAGGAACGTATTGAAAGGAAACTTGCCAGTACTCAAATCGATATTAACAATGAAGTAGTACAGATTAGGAAAGATTTAAGCGTCAGGATGGATTCGCTATCCGAGAGACAAGTAGAAGATAGAACACAATTAGGTCAGGATGTGCAAGCATTAAAATCTGCATTAGAGGAACAGATTCATAAAGTTGTCTCTGATGTGAATGAAACGACGAGTAAACTGCAAAATTTGAAGCTAGGAGAAGCTAGTTTGATGGAGACTTACAAAGAAGAGTTAATCAAGAAAGTCTTAACGGAAATTACTGACAAGGATACAGTAGGCTTGGCTTGCGAAACCAATAGGAATTATGCCAGAAGATATAACCTAGATCCAGAAGAGAGAGACGTGACGCCTGAAGAACGTATATCCAGATTCAGGGAGGAAGATGACGAGAGGAATATGGAACCTGAGTGGAACTATCGAGATAGTGGGAAAAACTACCCGGATTCATATCCGAGGAACGTAACGGTCATCAGGAATTTTGAAGACAAACCACAAAAATTCAGCAACACTGATAGTTTGACGCCTATAGAATATGTCAGGAACCTCAAAGATTATTTCATCGAGGCTCACATTCCCAGAGAGAGAGAGATGAAGATAGTGGAGAGATTTTTGATTGGAGGACCCCTTGAATGGTTTCGTGCATTTAGATACACATTCAGTAACTTTGACGAGTTTGCAGAGGCGCTAATCAAACGATTTTGGTCCATCGAAGCGCAGAATTCGTTAAGAGCGGAGGTTTATTCAAGAAAATACTCAGGTACTCTTCCAACGCGGTACGCTGATTTCTTTACGAGTCAATTGTCCCGCTTGAGATTTTTGCAACCCCCTTTGTCAACGGAGCAATTAATTGATGCGATTTCTCGTATGCTGCCTGTGGAGGTGAGGAGACTAATCATTTCGTCTAACATAAGGGATTTGACCAGCATGGATGAATTACTGAGGAGGTTAGACTACACAAGTCCAATGCCTAACGTGGTACAGAAAGGTCAAAGGCATGACTTCAAAGAAATAAATACGGTATATATGGACCAAGTCCAACAAACTGACAAGCCAGATGAAGAGAAAACTGACAATGTAGGTCCTCACAGGAATAATCAGTTTAGGAATAACAGATCGCAAGGTTACCGTCCGTATCAACAGAGAAGAGGCTGGAACTATAATCGAGGCAATTACAACAATGGAAGAGGCAGATATTACAACAATAATGGTTATAACAGAAATTATAATAGAAATAACCAGAACAAAAATAGAAATCAGGATTCTCAAGGTCAGGTTATGACACCCGATCAGTATCAGGAAAGAGAGAGGGAAAGCCAACAATACCTGAAAGAACTACGGGAAAAAGAAGCCGAAAACCAAAAGAAAAGGCAGGATGTTGTAATCGATCCTGGGCCTTCTACGAGCCAGCACAATTTTGAGGTCGGTAACACAAAAAAAACGCCGATTTCTCAACGACAATGAGAACTTGTAAATACATTGCCACACCACACCTAATTACAATTAATGAGATATATGAAGTTACTGATGAAGATTTACTAGAAGAGAGGGGAATCGTCAGAGAGGAAAGACCATGTGCCTTACCTATTATTTCTGTACGGATAGATGGCCAACAATACAAAGCCCTGATGGATACTGGTGCAATAATTTCCATCATTTCAGAAGATTGTTATCAATGTCTGCTAAGAGGAGAGAATATGACAGTTCTACCTGTTTCTACCGTCAAAGTGAGAGGGATTTTCCAAGATAAGGCAGTGAAGTGCAAGATTCAAGTGTTATTGAACTTTGAGATCAATGGAAGGAATTATGAACAGATCTTCATTGTGGTGAGCAAGATCAATTTTGATATGGTGCTTGGAATCGATTTTATATCGAAGGTCGGAGCTATTATTGACATGAAGAACAGAAGTATTAGCTTTAATGATGGGTACATGATCACAGAAGAGATAGAAAAACAGGACGTGAAAAACAGTCTGGAAATAGACCTTAGGGAAGAAATTTTGAATACCATAATTAATGAAGTGGAAAATTTAGCAGAAATACCCAGTAGAAAAACTGAAGGATTTGAAGAAATTCAGGGGGAATTTGAGGATCTGATAAAGGAATTCCAAGATATTTTTGATGAAAAGCCTGGATTGATTAAGGATTATAAGTACAAGATAAGGCTGACAGATGAAACCCCTTACCAGAAGAGAATATACCCCATTCCTGAGAAATACTATCAAGAAGTACGAGGGTTAATCAGAAAAATGGAGGTAGACGGGATTATTAAAAAACAGGCGTCGTCTTATATAAACCCCATCACAGTAGTGAAGAAAAGTAATGGTCAGATACGTCTTTGTCTCGATGCCAGGACCATCAACTTGAAGATTCTTCCAGAAAATGACCGACCACCCAAGATTAGAGATCTGCTTCGAAAATTCAAAGGAAGAGCATGTTTCAGCGTTCTTGACTTGACGTCTTCATTTTATCAAGTTCAACTAGAAGAAGAGAGTATGCAGTACACTGGATTCCTATTTGACCAGACATCATGGGTCTTTGTCAGAATGCCTTTTGGTATGGTTAGCAGTGGACCAGCACTTATTCGAGCACTTGATAGTAAGCTCACTGATGAAGTGAAAGAAAATGTAATCTGCTACATCGATGATTTAATCGTATCTTCACCCAGCGCCGCAGAACATTTAGTGCACTTGAGGAAGTTGTTCGAGAATTTAAGGGAGGCCAATATCAAAGTCAATTTTGGAAAATGTCAATTCTTGAAGAAGGAGATAAATTACTTGGGGCATACAATTGATAAAGATGGATATCATCCAAACATGCAAAATGTAGAGGCGATCACGAGATTTCCAAAGCCAACTAAGGTGAAACAAGTCAGAGAATTTGTAGGCGCATGCCAATTTATTAGCAGCCACTGTCCGAGATACTCTGAAATTATGGCTCCTCTGTATGACTTACTCAAAAAGAATAATAGATGGAAATGGAGTACCGCAGCAGATGAGGCTTTTGAGAAAGCAAAAGAGATGCTCAGAAATAATGTGAAACTGGAGTACCCAGACTTTGAGAAGGTGTTTTATATTGAGTCTGATGCATCAAGGATAGGCATTAGTGCAGTCTTATACCAGAAAGACGAGGCAGGCAACAAGCACTACATTGCATTCACTAGTCGGAAGTTGAAGAAACACGAGGAAAACTACTTCACGACTGAACTTGAAGCGTTAGCTTTTGTGACAGCTTTGCAAGCGTGGAAGAAAATCCTGCTGGGACATAAAGTCATCATTATTACTGACCATAAAGCACTACAGTTTATGCTGCAAACTGACATGTCAAGTGATAGACTGACACGTTGGGCTTTGTTCACCCAACAGTTTAACGCCACTATTGTCCACCAGCCTGGGAAAGATAACTTACTGGCTGATGCGTTATCACGTAACCCTATTAAAAATGTGCAGATACACCATGTACAATTGGAGCAAGAAGATCAAGAAACCGTTAGGAGATTAGCCCGAATCGGTGTGTCACAGAAGAGACACGCTCCAATCAGGAAAATGTACAGGTTCCTCAAGGGTTACATGGACAATACTGATGTTGACTATGCAGCTACACGGAGAAATTCACGACACTTTGTCTTGAGTGGAGACATCGTATGCAAGTATGCTGACTCTGCGCATACAAAACTCCGAATAGTCGTGCCACCTAAACTTGTTGTCAATTTAGTGTGGGTAGCTCATCACGCAACTGGACATGCCGGTTTAGATAAAACTCTTGATACTCTTAAAGAGAGATTTATTTGGACTAACATGCGTTCCAGCATTGCCAAGGTCATTCGATCATGTGACAAATGTCAGAGAGCAAAGTATGCCTCTGCTTTATTAAAGGGAAAACCGAAGGCTATGATTCCTTCTAAGCCAAATGAACTTATGGCGACGGACATATTTGGCCCCTGTCCGAAGGGATACCAGTGTAACCAGTACCTGTTGGTTACCGTGGATGTTTTCTCAAAATTTGTAACTATGAGTCCCATGCAGAAAGCTAACACGAGGAACGTTGTAAGCAGACTGGAAAACGCTGTATTTCCTAAAGCTGGTAAACCGGAATACCTACTGTCAGATCATGGAACGCAGTTTACGTCAGTGGAATTTGCAGCGGATATGGAAAGGCTTGGCATTAAGCACTTATTTTCAAGCGTGCGTTACCCAGAATCGAATTCTTCTGAAAGATATATGGCTGAATTTTCGAAATTCTGTCGAATTTTCTGTCCAAATGATCATTCTGGTTGGGTGAGATTTGTACCCCTTATTGATGAATGTCTGAATTCTACAGTGCAGGAGAGCACAGGAGAAGTGCCAATGCGACTTCATCTAGGAAGAAACCCAGAAAGGCCGTGGGATAATCTTTTCAACCACGTTCCTAGAGATCCCGACCTAGGAAGGCAGCAGAGGATTGACAAGGCGAAGGAACAACTCCAGAAAGCAGCAGAGAAACGATTGAAAAGAGTAGCTGGAAAACGTTTTGGTGCACCCTTACAAGTTGGAAATCTTGTATTACTACGCAGACTTGTCAAGGCTGATATGAGCAAGAAGATCTATCCCAAATTTGGAATTGTATTTATGGGACCGTTTAGAATTACAAACGCTTACGGAAACAACTGTTATGAGCTCTACGATGATGAGAATAATGTCATTTACGGCAAGTTCAATGCTGGAAATTTGAAAAGATACTATCCTAGAGTAAGCCAGTAATAATTCAATTTCGTGTTCAAGAGAGTTGAGATACTTGTAACACTGAGTTTAAAAACAATTTGCAACTGTTTTTGAAACGTGGTGAGGGGAGAATGCCCCCGTAATTGAATTATATAGAGACCACGGTGGCTATATTGGAAAATATAAAGAAAGTTATGGCTGTCATAGTTATGACGTGGGTAGTCTTGACGTAAGCACGGATGACGCAGACGTTATACCAGCAGGCTGCTTGAGCTGAGATTCTTTATGACGTCAGCATTTATTCGAGAAAGATCCGAGATTTACGACGCAGTCGCAGGAAACGTGGAATTGTGCTGAGGAAGAAATTATGCTATTGGAGGGGAGGCCCGAACCAATGAACGATTGTTTGAAGGAAGACGGAGATTGCTGAAACTATGATATTTTTAATGCTTTTTGGAATGAAGAATTGTGGAAATCCATTTGCAGTTGAGGCATTGATCTGGAATTTTGGTGAAAGTTATTTCCAGTTTTTGAATTTTGAAAATCCGTCACGTATTGACGAAGTTGGAACTACTAGCAATGACGCAGTAACACGCTATGGAAGGGATGGATACGCCCCTCATGAAGTTTATAAAAGGCCTTGCGCAGAAGAGAGGAGTCTCAATCGTCAGATCTCAAATCGTCAGATCTTCAGTGATTATATAGTCGTTTTGGCGAAACGTCGAGTGATATTGGTAGAAAGAGTCGTCTTTATAACGCGTGGTGAAGCCACCGCATTAAGCGAGATTCGAGCAGACAAGCAGTGCAAGTTTACTGTGAGTAAAACTAGGTGAAGTTAAAACGCACATTATAACGCGTCTACAAGGTTGGCTATGAACAGTTAGCGGTTGCCTATAAGCTAATCCTATTGTGCAGTGCTACATTAAGCAGTGTAGTAAATTTGAACAATTTCAAGGAGTTATTTTAGAAGATATTAGCACTTTTAGACGTCTGGCAAAAGTGATTTTCTCGCCTTCTGAGAAGCACTTTGTATCGCCAGATCCTACGCTACGGCTGACACTGCTAGTATAACAGGGAGACTTCTGATTGCTTTTGTGACACAACGCTACAGTATTATGGAGCAGTTTAATAAGGCAGTTTGTTCTTCTATCACCATAACCGAGGAGAAGATGGAAGGCTAAAGGACTTTAATGCAATTGGGACATACATTGTTGGAGTAAGATAGCAACATGGAACTTCGCTAATTTCCATTCCATACAAGCGGACATGTGGTGAACAACCATCTACACCCATGTTTCGTGGCTCAACGCTGAATACTATCAAATAGCAATGGAAACGATTTCATACTCTCTGAATATGAATATTTCTACGGAAATTACTACAAAAACTTCATGGCGATTTTCTACAAGATCTTCAGGGATTTTTCAAGAGAGGTCAGGGTTGTCCCGACTCACAAAGAAGAATTTTGCCGGAAGGATGTCTTTCGTCTTCATGGAGCAGTGCAATTTCCGGAGAAGGAAGCAGTTCGATTCTCCGAGGGTGCTGTTTCCTGTTTCGAGGATGGAGCTCAGCTTTAACTTGGTGAAATGGATCCATCAGCAGTCTTCTTTGGGGAATTTTCCTCTGGAACTTCAATCGGCAGATAAGGTAGTCGTGAACGTTTATTGTATTTGAGTTTTGTAGCAATATCTGAGCACCCAATTTCCCATATTTTTGTCCTCATGTATTTTGCCCTATATTCTTGTTTGAGATTCCTATTCTCAGTACACCTTGATGAGTTATGCCTTTTTCGACGATTTATTAAGACATGGTTATTCCATGGGCATAGTTAAATGATTTTGGATCAGTTGAGACTGATATTTAGATATTTCAATAATTTGCTTATTTTTGTAGTCCCGATTTGACTATAAGTTAATGATTTTCATGGCAGATTTAAATTCAGACAGCGTGTCTCTTTATTAAAGTAATTTCTACCCCAGTTTAATTACTTTGACCAATTTTCTGTCATCATCAAGAAGGAAGAACATTTAAATGATTTTAAAGCGTTAAAATCTCTAACGTTGTCGACGATCTTGGAAATACTAGTCGTTATTTGAAATTGATTGCAACACAGACATTTATCGTCAGTTATGAACGACCATTGCATCATAGACAATTTTGTGAAAGATGAACTTTAATTATGTATTATTGAATGCACTAAAGTCGTGAACTTTTGTTAGGAGTTTTTTCTCAATTAGAGATTTGAATAATAATGTTTGCATTCCACAGTCTAATTGGATTCTATTCGACTATTTTGCAGTTTAGTCGCACTTTGTTTGATGATAGTATTTTTATACTACAATACTTTGAAGATGATAATCTTAAATTTTGATAGACCAGAGAGGCGTATATAAGCGTATTCACTATTAAATTTGTTTGTGATTGGCAAATTTTTACTTCATTTCGATTCATGAATGAAATCCACGAAGGTTAAATGACAACAGTTTTGAAACAATTAATGATTATAAGAATTTTTGAAGTGGACCTATGAATGTATAATCGCTAGAGCAGCGAACGTGTTGAAAGTCGCTGATGTATAATGATGCCCTTGAAGTAAATGAAGGAGGTTCCCACAGTAATTAATGATGTTAAAGAATTTGTTAGTGGAGGTTTTTGTAAATTCTGTGGAAGATTTTGATGCCGTATATATAAATATATGATGAATTTTGGGCCTATTTAAAATGCAGTTTTGTGCATTTTTTTTTATATAAGCGACGTATTTTCCGCAGGAGTGTATTGTATTTGTCCTTTGAAAATTAATCAAGTGAATTTACTGTTATAATTAACAAGAGTATTGAAAGAATTTGAGATAAGATTTTGAATGAAGATTACCGTCACAAATAATTATAATAATTATTAAACCTTTATTAAACCAGATTGTGACATTAACATGTATAACTAACCTTCATTGGTCGATTATATTGACACGATTTTGAAATTACCAACCGGATGAACATGTGGTTAATGTATTTCTCAAATTAATAATTTGAATAATTTAAATGTTAATATTGTAAATAAATAATGATGTAAATATCTTTGACAATAATGTGGAACGAAAGTAATGTTAGAGGCGTGTTTAAAATTATTTTTGTCTTTAACTATATTATGAACAATTTTTAATTGTTATAAACATTTATGAGTTTTGTTATAAACATTTAAGAGTTTGTTTTATACTCTAAACAATGCTTATTAAACATTTGGATGATAATTTAACAAGTTTAGGGATTGTCAGAATAATCCAGTGGTAATTGAGTAAAGCATTTGAAAGATTTACGTAACAATATTTGTGATGTCTTGCGGACATTTAAAACTTTTGAGAGTGCTGGATTCTTACGCAACGTGGCTTGACAAGTGAGCCCATTTGACAGGTGTACGTCAGGTTGAAGGGTAGATGGCAGCTGGCCAGACAACTGGTTATCAGCGGACGAGGTCGTCTACATTTGTGGCCTTGCGCCTATAAATACAAGTGTCATGTTTATTAAAAGAAACCAAATGTTCTGTATATATGTCTCGTCCTGACTTCCTTTTTCCAATCCAAGTGTGCTATGAATGTTACGTTATTTTGAGCTCGTGGGAGCTAACATGTTGTATGCTAACTTTGCAAGTCCTACAGGAGGACATAGTCAGATTGACATGGGCTACTGATAGCCACATTTATTTTGTTGAGTTTGTTAAAGTCATACCCTTTATTTGAAATAAAGCTTTTGTACAGTTCAAAGTTCTTGCCTTCGTTCTGGTTCATTTTTAAATGTCATGGTGGAGATTATTGTGGGAGCATACTTTAGAGATCCTGTTGTCAACCCAATCCCCGAGATATTTATAAGAGGTAAGTAGAGGTAAGTATGGACCCCCGTCTATTTTGGTGTGTTCCACAATAATTCCTTGTTAACTTCTGTGCTCAAATCTCGGTAGTATCTGTCAGTGCCATTTTCATTGGTGTAGCTGAGCCGGCGCGGTGGATTATTGGCAATCCGATTGAGGGGGCGAATATCTGACAGCCTACTATCCGGGTAAACGGGGACAGTACCTAACTTAAGACCACGGCATCTTCCTACCCAAATCCTACCTCAATTGCAAAGACACAGGCTATCAGACAAATTCCACACACACCTAAATGCACGGGACTACACGTCCACGATGTGGCAAAGCCCCTAAAAAAGAATCAACTATATGCCAATTATCAGGAATGTAGTGTAAAATAATGCGATTGTCTCCGCGATCAAGCAACGCCGATTCTCGTGTTTCAGATATAGACGGATATTCGGAGGACGCTATCTAAGAAAGAGGCACCACATTTTTTGAAACAAACTGTACATATCGATGGCATAGTTCAATAGTGCTACAGCTAAAAGAAATCTAGTTTTTCAGGGGAAGGGACTTAAAATTAGAAACAAAGCCTAATAAATACAATTTTTAAGAGAATTCAACAACACGGTATATTGAGTTATCGTCTTATTACGCTTACAGAAACAAAGCCTAATAAATACAATTTTTAAGAGAATTCAACAACATGGTATATTGAGTTATCGTCTTATTACGCTTACAACAATGTGGAAGTTATAGTTCAGCACAATGATATCTCTTGAACTTGAAGTTTTAACTTTTTCTTTAATTTTTACAACACATTATCGACTTTGGTGACAACAAATTGAGGAAACTTAACACAATATACTGTAGATCTGAAAAGATCGGAAAATTGCTATCCAACCATATAAATAACTCAAATATGGCATTTTTGAGTTATCGCGCCCTATTGAACTGAGCCACCGATATAAGTGTTGTAATATCGCACCCGAGTTCAGCTTGTCAAGCATTTTAGAGTAATTTTGTATTTACCTTAGGGTATTTTCCCGTTAACAAAAGGGCGTTTTATTAACTGTAATACTGTAGTTGATATTTTAGTGTATCAACAAGCACTGCCTAGTTATGACTAGTTAATCATACCCCCCCCCCCCCCCCCGGCTATTTTTCAACCTCCCTTTGCTCGAGAATACTATGTGGTTTTTACAGCAGTAAGAGAGACTCATTCCAAACCTTCAATGAAAGTTCGCAGACTTTTAGCACCAAGAAAATTAATTTTATGAAACCTTATCAATGCACCAACAAGAAGAAATATGATTGTACTGGATCGACGAGAGGAAAGTTTATTCAGAGAAAGTAATTTGGTGTAACTTTGTATTGCTAAGATTAATTAAAACTGCTACATCGAAGCCTCTTCACTGCCAACAGGATGATCACATAAAGGTGGAGTAATTGCCTCACTGTTCATATTGACCTGAAAGAGCAAACCCACAACAGGTTAAAGATTTAAAAGCTGCTTGCTTGATGAGTTCTCACCACGTTTTAAGGAAAGATGCAAATTTAAAAATAGATTGAGCTACGTATTTTAAAAGCATTTAAAAGGACGTTGACTTCCTTTAACTGCTACTGATTGCCATTTACCTACATGTTTGATGAACACATACAGATACAATAATCGCTAAGATAGCGATATACTGTATATTTAACTGTTGTGTTAAACTTGGATATGAGACTGCTCCAGAATCCAAACCCGTTTCTTTTATTTCTAGGCAGGTGCACCGCAACGATCTTCGTCCAGGGGCAATCCAATTTCAAGTCACTACAAAGCCAGGGGCGGACGCAAGATTTGTTTTCAGGGGGAGATCTGATGAGGTGCTACAATTAGAAAACCTGGAAATGTCATCGAATGCATAAACATACGAAGTACGTCCAGAAAGTAAGTTCCGTTTGGTAATAACATTAAATTGTGTACAGATACAGAAAAATTATTTATTGCATAACATTCTACAACCGTTAAACTACTTTTCCACATAACTGCCGAAATGTCGCAGGCATTTGTCGTAGCGTGGCACGAGTTTTTGTATACATTCTTCATAGACGTGTGCCGCCTGTGTCTTCAACTAGTTGTACGTTCCACTGCAGCGCAGTTCCGCATATGCGCGGTAGACACTCTGTATCAAAGAGAAGAAACGTGCACCATTTGGAGAGCGCTGTCAGCCACGTACGCGTTGTTGTGCATATTTACTCGTACAATGTCAGAGTTGATTGAAAATCGCGCCGCTTGTGAAATCAGATCTGTGATTCGTTTTCTGAATGCTAGGAAAGTGAAACCAATTGAAATTTATCGGCAAATTTGCGAAGTGTATGGACAAAATGCGATGAGTGATTCAATGGTGAGAAGATGGGTCCGACAGTTCAATGAAGGACGTAGTGAAGTGCACGATGAAGAACGAAGTGGGCGTCCATCTTTGGTTACAGAAGAACTGGTTCACGCGATTGATGACAAGATCCGGGAAAACCGCAGGTTTACAATTAGTGCTCTCGCTAAGGAATTTCCCCAAATCTCACGATCACTAATTCATGAAATTGTTACCGAAAAACTGAACTTTCGTAAACTTTGCCGACGTTGGGTACCAAAGATTCTTACGGAGCAACACAAAACAAAACGGATGGGTAGTGCACTTCAGTTTTTGACCCGTTACAATGATGGCGGCGAAGAATTTCTGACACAGATAGTCACAGGAGATGAAACTTGGGTTTCTTACGACACCCCTGAAAGTAAGCGGCAATCAATGGATTGGAGGCACACTACATCCCCAGCAAAGGTTAAGCCGAAACAAATCTTGACACCTCGGAAAATGATGTGCACAGTGTTCTGGGACTGGAAAGGCATCTTACTCATTGATTTCTTACAGCGTGTTCAAACAATCAACGCAGATGCTTACTGCGAGACACTTAGGAAATTGCGCCGCGCAATACAGAATAATCGCCGAGGGTTGCTGTCAAAAGGTGTTGTTTTTCTTCACGACAACGCACGACCACACACTGCAAATGTGACGAAAAACCTCCTACAGGGATTTGGCTGGGACGTGTTTGACCACCCTCCGCACAGCCCTGACCTCGCTCCTAGTGACTTTCATCTGTTCACACATCTCAAGTCTATTCTTGGCGGTCAACACTTCAACACCGGGTGAGTTAGCCGTGGTCGTTACGGCATGACTAATGGCAGTCGCTCACATCCGGGAGGTGAGGAGGTTCGAATCCCCCCGCCGGCAACCTTGAAGATGGTCTTCTGTGGTTTCCAATCTTCCTTCCAGGCAAATGCCGGGGTTGGTCCCTCACTATAGGTCACAGCCGCTACCTTCCAACTCCTCGCCCTTCCCTTCGAACTTTCCTCCCCAACGGTACTTGTAGCTCACCCATTGGGTGTCCGTCTCGAAGCAGCTACAAAACTGGCGAGCCGAACATGTCCTCGGACACTCCCGGCACAAAAGCCATACGCTAAAAAAAAAAAAAAAAAAAAAACACTTCAACAATGACGACGAGCTGAAAGAAGATGTTTCCAACTGGTTGAAGACACAGGCGGCAAACTTTTATGAAGAAGGTGTCCAAAACATGTGCCACGCTATGACAAATGCCTGAAAAAGTTCGGCAGTTATGTGGAAAAGTAGTTTAAGAGGTGCAGAATGTTGTGCAATAAGTAATTTTTCTGTATCTGTACACAATTTAATTTTATTACCAAACGGAACTTAATTTCTGGACGTGCCTCGTATATCAGAGTTACAGGGTTATACAATTACATTTAAGGAAGAAGCCAACGAGGCTTTTTACACATTTTATCCAGTCCTTCTTGAGTTTTAATTTCCACATTTTTATGTACTGTATATACATTAACGGTAGTCCATTCTAACTGTCTGCTCCCATGGTGTTCCTCAAATAGGTCTTCAGATACCGTAATGTTGAGAACGAACGTTCTGGTGTTGCTGTAGTTACCGCTGAAGTGCAGAAAATCTTCAACGCCTTGTGTATGAAGGGGGAAATAATTTCATTACACCTATTCAAAGATGATATAAAATCCTTAGGGAACTCATGATGAACATTCTGTTCAAGGAAACTTCTTGTCCACATCTTTAGCTAACTGAAGAATGACTCTGGTGATGCATTAATATCATCCGGCCATTGGTTTACTATGGCATCGAATGTATTTTGCAGATGTTCATCTGAGGCTGGCACAATGCTTTTGGGCAGCAACGTTTGTATGGTTTGTAGGATCCCTTCATGATTAAAAAATCTGTACTTGAGCTGACTCATGAAATAATCTATAAACGGAAGGAAAATTGAAAGCCTGTAGTACATTAAATGTACATTTAGTATTTTAATGAACATAATTAACGTAGAATTCCCTCAGATCCTTTGAATATATTGAATTTATGTGAATACTATTATCTTTAGTTACGTCCTTAATAGTTTCCAAATTTTCGGGGGGATACAAGCCCCCTATCCCTCCCCCCTTGGATTCGCCCCTGTAGAAAGCGACTAGCTAATCGAATACAGAGTACGGTACTCTAGGGATCTTTATCGATGAACCCTTGCAAGAAGATTTTTATGAGTGTACGGTTCATAATGAAGTTGCTAAAATACGCTTCTTATCAGATACAAGGTAATATAGCCTAAATACATGGCGGAAAGAAAAGAAATTGAAGCCAAAAACAAAACAAAACAAATTTAATTTCAGAACAAAATATATCAACAAACGAATAAAAACAAGTAAAACACTACCTTAAACTTACACCCATAATTTATAAATGAATAAACACACCATAAAATAGTCTCTCCCAGAGACTTCCCAAACATTCAGGACCGGAGATTTGGCCTGATTATCCTTCAATTCATGTGCGTGCGTGGAGTGATAAAGCATGATATATGGTATGCGTACAGATACGAGATTTGGTGCCATTATGCCGTAGCCGTCAAGCCACAAATCCGTATTTGAGATAGATTAGCGATGGGAACTAACAACAAAATACAAATTTACACTACCGACACTCGCTAAAATTAATTATTTTCAAAAACGATTTGCGATGAAATCTGGATCAAATGTGCCCACATCACATTAGGATTTCCTCAACTCAGGACTTCACAAATATAGAAACAAGAATGAATAACGTGACCACGACTACAAATTAACAACAACAAAATGACCGCGTGTCATTTTACAAAATAAATAAATAAATAAATAAATAAATAAATAAATAAACATAGACAGTGTCACAACCAGAATCAAAGATCAAGAATAAAATGAATACAGAAACAATGCAAAAAATGCACTTATTTACAAAAGAAACATTTTCATTTGAACGCGACAACATGAAAATACCGCGCAGGCGTGGAGGACTTCACCCTTTAATATTATTCAAGACTTTAAATTAACAAGCAAGCTATATTTAACAGACAGGGTCAATGGCTAGGCCGTTCCACCTGCTCCAATTAGTGTCCAGAAATACCCACGATCAGCGCTCAGTGTGGACTCTCATTATCACCTGTCAAATCACCCTCGTGTCAACAACATCCCTGGCCAGCATTATGCCCGGCTCCAAGATACGACGAAAATACAGCTGTCAAATCAGCTAACAAGTGTGTGTCATAAAATAATATCTCAATAATTCCCTTTGGAATGACAAGATCCAATTGAACTGGTCAAGGTTTCCGTAGAGCATCACTTACCATCCGTAACTGCAGCTGACGAAGACTTGGCAAATCTATGCCACTCTCCCGCGCATACATTCAAATTTTCACACATAGACACACAGACACACAATATCACACGTTAGGGTTTGACAATCACCTGAAATAAAATCACACAAATATTGTCCACACTCCTGGCGCGTCTGATCTAAGTATTTCGACCAATACTAACATAAAAATCCAAATTTTAGATAAATGAAAGAACGGACGGTTGTTTCCAAAAAATCTGTCGCAACAAAGGCAACTCAATTAAAATACTTGTTCACTCAAAAACATCACTACAAGACCTTATTTTCCCTCTTACTATTTCATCGTTACATTTATAACTGCTCCACTTATCACCTTGGCCGCAATTCATGTGTACGCCAAACCAAAATATTCGCACATGTACACGGAGTACACGGATTACTATTACACACAAACATAATCAAAACTAGTGGCCACGTGTCCTCACGCATTTAAAATTGAGTGTCGGGACACTAGATTAAAATCTACTACAATTAAAACAAGAATAAAATCACAAGAAAAATATATGCAATGTCCTCATGCCAAAATATCTACATAATTGATAAATCAATGTTCAGTACTCATCCATAACAGCCCATCACGTCAGCGTATGTCACTTTCCATGGCCCACTGGATATTTACACTGCCATAGTAAACATTTCCGTAGATTGATCGGTCATCATCCCAGTAGACGTCCTCGTATCGATCATCTTGATGCCTTCTTAAAGATGGAAAATCAAAGTTCAAATTATTAAATACTATGCTTTCCTACTATAATTGCGATCAGAGCTACTAACTTCACTCATATTCCTAAGCAATTATTTACGGTGACAATTTCCCTAAATAAGCAAATCATGCTCCAATTACACACGCACTATTCACACGCATAAACTTTTTTATAATAATATCTGAATTGTGTATGTTAATGTATTTAGACCAAATGTCTACTCTCTAAATTATTAAGTTCACTGCAGAACGAAATCTCATCACAGATTCAAAGTTAAATATTACCACTCGGCTCTCATGGAGACACAAAATAGTATCAGTCATCTCTCGTGGAGATTGAAATCAAAGTATCGTCAACTCGCGCAGATTGAACTCAAAAGTGTAGTTTATCACTCGTGCAGAATGCACTCCAAAATGTCTCGCACCAATCAACCCAAAAATATGTGTTAACTCGCGTCGAGCTAAATCAGAAATGAATAAGATCGCTAGCACAGCCACTTAAATTATACAGACCTGGCAAATGGTACTAGGGTGGGGACTATTAAATCACAATAAATCTAAGAAATTGGCACACAGGCTTGCGAGTGGTATCAAAGATCTTCTTTTTCCATGCAGGTTACAGTCCTGCTTTGCGGAATTAAATCCCGTCGTGAATTAATTCAATCCAGCTTTCCCTCGCTTTTTGATGTCACGCTTCTTTCGCGCCGAAAGTAGCTTGGCCCATCATGATTCGCAGATTCATATTCAATATCGTTGCAGTAGACACGAAAATCCGCCCATCTTGACGTCATAAGTCTATCTCATTCTCTGTTCCCCACTCAAAGCGCTCCTTGTCTAACGTTGCGAACAAAGGGTAACGAGTCCATCTACGTCATTAGGGGACGCTTGGCTCTCCGTTCAGTAACCTTGGTTTCCAGGAAATATTTAAATATAACTCCCTGTCTTCAACTTGCTCAATTCTTGCAACATCAGGTGCCCACTTCCTTCGACTTGACTGCTAACTCAAATGCAGCATATAATAAAATATGATCAATTATTCTATAATAATAGTAATAAGGGTTCAATCGGAACCTGAAGTTGGTAATTTCAGACTCAACGAATAGAAGGGCGTTTTAAGAGGGGGCATTCTCTGAAGTAATTTCTGTGTATGTAATGAGATATTATACGCTAACTTAAGAGAGTATTTAATTCGATAAACATGTTCGGTACATGCTGTAGCTTTGTATTATACACATTAAGGAATTTAAACTTCTGTCTGTACACCGCTTATAATAAAGATTTTTAAAATAGTATTTTCATTCCATGTCAAAGAATGCAGAGGGCTGCGATAGTTCAATCCTATCTGTATGGTGGTATATCTTCCATCTAAATCGCAGCATTATTTGTACAACAGAGCCTCCGTGGCTTAGGTGGCAGCACGCCGACCTCTCACCGCTGGGTCCGTGGTTCAAATCCCGGTCACTCCATGTGAGATCTGTGCTGGACAAAACGGAGGCAGACAGGTTTTTCTCCGGGTACTCTGGTTTTCCCTGTCAAAATTTCATTCTAGCAACACTCTCCACTATCATTTCATTTCATCTGTCATTCATTTAATCCTCGCCCCAGAGGAGTGCGACAGGCTTCGGCAGCCGGCACATTTCATATCCTCGCCGCTAGATGGGGGCTTCATTCATTCCATTCCTGACCCGGTCGGAGACTGGAAGCAGGCTGTGGATTTTCATTTTCATTTGAACAACACGACCTAATAGCTGAGAACTTCCATTTGTCATCAATGTGATGGTGAAAATCCAATACTTGGGACAATAACAGTAGGGGAAGGTACCCCAGTATCGGACGGAACTCAATATCGGACAGTGTAAATTTCTGATGTTCAGCACAATGTTGCGGAAACTTTTGTGATGGTAGTACTGACCCTTCACGAGGAACGTTGGAGGGTGACCATTGTGTGTCCATAAACAAAGAAGTATGCACGTGGTGAGATGCTCTCTCTTTTGTGACTGTTTCTTGCTGCACGAAGATAATTTAGTGAACCTGTTCGGCACCTTAATACTGATGAGTGAAATATTTTAAGGGTTTTGATTGTTAACCATACGTTAATGAAGAAATGTGGATGATGGCGTAGCTTTTGTTTAAATGTGTTACGTATGATGACCCGTTCAAGTTTTACGTGTTGGGCACCCAATATCGGAAAAGCTTCCGGCACACAGTATCGGACAAACGTACCCGAAGTTTTCTTACCAATCCTTACAATAACTTCGTTTGTTTCAGACAAATATGGGAGTATAAAGGTGAAGCTGGGTGATGGAAAACATAAAATTAGCAATTGATGAAGTAAGAGGGGCTAAAATGAGCATTAGGTACGCAAGTGAGCAGTTCTGTGTCCCTAGAAGTACATTAGGTGATAGATTGAAATTAATTTCTCCAGCGAAAGAGAGACAAATGAAAACTACCATGGGTGCATTTAAAATCACGTTTCCTGATGAGCAAGACGCTGATATAACATGTTTAGACAATTTGTTTAGAACTGAATTTATGTCACAATTATGTAATAATTTAATTTCTATGTTATTTTTTGGAAATCCTTTCCCTAAGTTTATTATTATGTTATATACAAAGCATAAAGTGAACTCAAGGCGTGTTGACCTGAATTTACAATCTTTGGCGTAATTGGTGAAAGAAGCAAGGAAGACACTGAATTTTGATTGCGAAACAACCCACTGCATAATTGGTGGTGAGAATTTCAGTGAGGACTGGATCCAGTGCAAAATATGCAAAGGTTTCCTTGAAGGGACACTTTGTAATTATCAATGTGACGTATGTGCTAAAAAGTAATATGGATATAATGTACATACATGAGCATAATAATAGAATAATCTTACAATATTGAGATGTCCGATACTGTGTGCCTCGTTTTTGAATTGTGAAAAATGTGAGATTTAAAAATGTTTTAAATTCTTTTATATCAGTATATAATGTAGAAAGATGATTTGATACAATGAAAGAGAATCAAATCAAGTTTTCAAAAATAAATTTTATTTTTATTTTTACCCTTTCCTTAAGTTATTATACAAAAGGAACCTTAAGTGTCCGATACTGGGGTACCTTCCCCTATGTTAGACATGTACAGACTTACGTCGTAGATGTTACCTCGTCTTAGAGAATAGAGTCCACATAAGGCGACAATAGCAGTCTGGTAGACTATCACAGGCTTGCGTCGTAGATGTTCCCTCGTCTTAGAGAATATAGTCCACAACGGGCGACATCGATCTTCAAGAAGGAACCTACAGTATATCCAGAAATGCACGGCTTGGACGCTGTAGTGCATCGAAGTGTGGGAGGGGTGTGCGTTCCACAGGTCGTCAACAAACTCCACATGAGTAGCACACGGAGATCCTTACAAATGGGATTCGAACTGTGTACCTCCGACGTCATTGTAGAGCCTACGTCGGCGGTGCTGAGCCACACGCATATGACCCAATACGTGCGGTTGTCTTTGAAGGTTGGCAATCGCTCCGTGGACTCGAGCAAAATAGTCCTCCGCTGACGTAACAGGAGTGGCATACACCATACTCTTCATACTACCCCACAGAAAAAAGTCGAGAGGTGTCAAATATGGCGACCATGCTGGCCTTGGAACCGGTCCACCTTAACCAATCCATCGATTGGTATATGCGACTTTGAGGTGATTCCGCACATTTACATCAAAGTGTGTTGGAGCTCCGTTGTGTTGCAGCCACGTTACCTGCCAATCATTTAGTGCGACTTCCTCCAATAGGGTAGGCAAAACATTTCGAATAAATGTGAGGTAGGTCTGTCCTGTCAGCCTGTTGGGCAGTTAGATATGGTCCAATGAGATGTTCACCAATGATCCCAGCCCAGATGTTAATACCAAACCTGTGTTGGTGGTTGCGAATCACGTGGCACGTGGATTTTCGTCCGCCCAAAGTGTCACAACCGTTCTCAGATTTCGACGCTCTCCAGCAGCAACACCGTGCATTTCCGGACAGGGGCTCCTTCTTGAAAACCGATCAGTCGCCTTTCCGCACATCATATTAAGCTTTGTCGGTGTTATTTTTTGGACACCCTGTATTAGGAAACTAAAGTTGTAGATTGTTCACATGAAGAACAGTGCAATCCCCACTTAATAATGGCACGTTAACGCTCATGTGGGCCTAGTTTTACCACAGTAATGAAAGGTATTTTCATGCTAGGTTAATCCAATAAATGCGGACAAGTCAAAATACCACAGGAGGTTACAAGTTTTCGGCTGGATCTCCCCTGCAATACGGTGGTCACTCCAGATGTGGAATGTCTAGTTAGTCGTGTAGTCAGGGTGCTATTGCAAAATTATCGATCCTCTTTTCGTTGCACATACTTCCATAGCAGCGTATCATGAAGGACTAAGAAGAGAAAATGGATCGTTCATATCAGAGCTCCGGGGACAATCAACTGTAATTATTACTGAAGTTCATTCAAAGTGCTTCCATTCACCTCCAGAGAAATGATGGGAATGTGTTTGATTTGATGTTCCGGATCATCTGTATAATCTAAGCCGTAAAGAAATTATAAGACACACGCAAGAACATGTATCAAAATAACATACAATATCGAGAAACCCACTCACAGATTCATTAATCGATACGGTACTGACCAAGTCAACCCTACAATAAGATACAGCAGCAGCAACAACAGCAACAACAAAGGGGAATGACAACATTATTCACCAACGTTGTCAGTGGAAGCAGGTAGGATGAAAGGTGATTACGATTATGATGATAATTACGGCAAGTAAACTCGTGTAGCTCTCTGGCCTGGTGCAAGTCTTCGGATATTGGTACCAATGGGTTGACTGGCATGTCAACTACATGGTGTCAGTGCAGTTCCAGTGCCTCAAACCAGGATTAAACTTCAAACCCGGGCCTCCGAGGAGGTAGCCAACAATGCTAACCATTACACCACGAGTAGCCTAGTTGCAAAATCCACCAACTAGGGAACATCCCGAACGTGGCCTGCTTATCTCACGAACTTTGTATAACCTTTGGCTAGATCGAAAGGAAAACAACTGTGAAGGTATTTTATCACCAAATTCACTTGCGTTATTCCTAAAGAGGGTGAAATTGCACACGTTTGAATATGGACGTGAGACTAGGGGCGACCAGGTGGATAAGATCGCAGGTGGATAAGATCGCGTAGTTCACTTATCTTCTTCACCACTCCTCCCCCAACAGCTTGTATATGATGAGAAGGTGTTTGGTACGTTCTGGCGGAAGTTTTTATACTACTGTCGATCAAAATATTATGTGTACTCGAGTTTGAAGGTTGTTTGTGAAGTAACCAATAGCCCTACATGAAATCTAATCACATCATCATTTTCGTCGTTCTATTTTACGTTCGTTCATGTAGGTTTGGCATTTTTAATTTATATTTTAATATTTTTTATCGCAGTTGGAACACAAAACGAGCCCGTTTTTGAGCGTGTTTCAACCATGCGTCAATTTTAAGAATCAGTTTCTCAAAAACTCGTCATCATATCCAATCCAAACTTGAACACAGTATACATTAGAATATTTTATAACTAGTTTATAAATTCCAAAATGTTGCGTGTCCAAGAACGCTGGAAATTGCATGGGCAGAGATTCCTTCACTATTTACGATTAACGTTTGATTATCTTCATTAAATCAAGCAAGTGGTATTAAGAGGTCATGAAAAACATTTCCTATCATCTTTTCTCACGAGGGCTTTGGACCTCCAATAGCAGCTATACGTAATATTTTTTAAAATTTTTAGGTTATTTTAAAGTTTTTTATGTTTTCTTTGTATGCGTTTGTCTACTTACAATTTCGAGTTATTTTGCAATTCATCACCAGAAATATCGTCATCAATTTTTAATGAATCGGAATTGTCAAGATAAATTACAACTTGTACTTCAATATCATCCGGAAGGCGGTCTTTTCCCCAATTTCTTATTTTTTCAATTTGGATGGCATATTTTACACATTTTTCCAGATCTCAGGCGTTACGGAACGCAAGGTTTCTTGTCATAGGTCTCTTGCCACATTTCTACTTTTTCCCTTGTCTTCTGTATTTGCGAGATTATCTATTCCTATAGTAAATTTTACAGATTTTCTTGGTGGCAGACTATTTAAAGCAATCGAGTTCTGTTCTGAATATTTATTTTAATCATATCGCTCAGTTCACGCATCTGTAGGTTATGCTGTGACAAATTTTTACGACCATTTAAATCCATAACATGGTTTTGAGTGCATTAGTTCGAGATATATAAAGCATCGACGTGTTTCGCGACAACTGCATGTTACTGTCGACCAATATATTATGAGAACTTGAGTTTGGTGGTTGTTTATGAAACATCCAATAGGCGATCAGATAATCCAATAACACTATCATTTTCCTACTTCTGTTTAACGTTAGGTCAATAAAATAATAATAATAATAATAATTATAATAATAATAATAATAACAATAATAATAACAACAATAATAATAATAATAAAATCCAAACCCCGTAGCACTACAGCCCATGCAAGGCCTAGGCCTACCAAGGGATCGCTGCCCAGCCATTTGGCCTGCAGATTATGGTGAGACGCGTGGTCAGCAGGTCGGGTCCCCTCAGCCATTAATCTTGGCCTCCGTGACCGGTGCGCTGTGACTGTCAGACAGCTACTCAATTGTCCTCACGAGGCTGAGTGCACCCCGTTCCAGCCCTCATGTCAGTTTCTAAAATCCCCAAGGGAGCCGAGAATCGTACTCAAGGCCTCCGGATGTGAGGCTGACGCATTACCCCAACACCACGGTGCACAGTGTGTCGAATCCCATATCTAGTTGGAAAAAATTCACTGTCGGAAATGAAAGTGAAAACTGGCTCATTCGATAGTGAACAAACCAGATGGTGACCTTCGGTCTTCCTTTCCGCTCTCTGGTGCATAGGAAGGAGGTTATAGGTGCTGAAACGTCTTCCTGGCAGTTATCAGGTAATTTGATAGGAGGTGTCGGAGTGAACCGAACGTTGTGATTCTTGTGAGTTCAACGAGGTGTTGTCTTCTGTGGCTCATGGAATAGTGAAAAGAGGCATGTGTTCGGACTTATATGCGTAATACAAGCTTTCTGTACTAAATAAATTATTTACTTTGTGAGTGCCTCATAGTGCCACTTTACTTTAAACGTCATTCGATAGGAAGTTTAATGTAGATTCAGGATCTGTAGTGGTTTGGTTGCGCACGAATGTGCATGATGGTTTATTTTCTTATTTTCAGTGACTATGTGGGCATTACCGCGAGAAGAATTTTTCAACGCGTGGCGGTCGTGTCGTAAATAGGGGCGTACAGACGTCATAGTTCAATATGTTATGAATACATTTGATCGTACAACTCTTACTGACACTCAGGTGCAGGAGCTAAGAAACAAAATTAAGTTGATATCCCATAATATTAACAAAAATGGTAGAGTGCAGGAAGAACAATGCCACGCACATAGGTAAATCTACCTATGGAAGCTATTGAGTTACTTAATGACCCCCAAGGAACTTTGACATCAAATGATAAAGACCAGTATAGCAATGACTACGATGCTCTGGACTCGGCAGAAGAATCAGGTGACGAATGAACATTAGACATCTTGTTATTATTAAGGGGAGTGAGATTAATGAGAACATTACTTGACGAATGGACGTTTTCTTTTTATCTGCAATAGGAGAAATAGGCCTAATATTCAATATATGTTGTCTTTATTTCCATGCTTTTCTAGAGAAATAATAGTCTATTGTTTTCGTGTGTGAAGTATGTTTACTAAAACTACGTCATTAACAGGACTGTAAAATGACATTTTGTTATAAAGAAATTGTTTGTATGATTTTGACGAATATTTTTTATTTTATTTTTAGAAAATAAATGTTATTTTTAGTGCATATTTCGTTGTTCTATGTTTAATAATAATTTAATATACGTTTTTAATCTGGACAATTTTACATACAGTGACTTCGTCTATTCCCTCAAATATGGTGTAACAAGAATACTTGACTGAAAGTCTCATTGTTATTCATATTTTATCCAGTTTTAAATACCGGTAGTATGTTTACCACTGTCATAATCTATCATATACACATCCAAATCGTGATTTTTACTACCAAAAATGGATGATTCTTGTGTTGCTTTCGGTCATTTTTTACACCTCACCTTACCCCTCACCCTTATATATTTACCCCCCCCGAAGATCGTACACTTTAGACGATGCCAGAAATGAATTCAGCGACCTCGAAAACGGTATATTGCCAACTTTTAATAGAATCCCAGCACTACTACCGAAGTTATTAATTTTTTCCACCTTGAATTGGGATTCGACACACTGTGCGGTGTCCGGAAATTATAATATAGGTTTCACATCCCTTCCAAGTACAGTGGCTTTTAGAGACGCAGAGTTGCCTGAATTGTTCTCTGAAGGAAATCTTTAATCTATCCTTAAATATCACCCAGCTTCGTCTTACATCAGCACCCTGAAATGCCTTTACTGCACTGACTGCACCAGGATTCGATCCTGCAACCTTGGGAACAGCACGCGAGAACGTAACGTTAGGTCATAAATGATGGGATATCAGTTTTTAGTCAAACAAACGGTATTAGGAGGTAATGTCGTGGTAGATCGTGGCACATGCAATGCCTCCTCTTTACTTCAGAGCCTGACCTCACCCCTGCAACCTACTGGCCTTTTCATATGAGTCAAATGCAATTCCAATGGGGCTGTGATCCACCTTAAAATTAACACACATTTTCCGTCTTCTTATCAGATCAGTTCAGTCTTCCTGTTGTAAGTGCAGATTCCTGCAATATGCCTCCAAGACCTGCATTTACTGTATTCGAGCTTCAGATGATCGTGAGTGCCGTTTGTTTTTTTACTCTAGAGGCCGAGAAGCTACATGACAAGCGGTTTCCTATTTATCAACGAATATCTGATTGCCTTGGAATATCACTTCGGTCTGTAAAACATGCAGTGAAGAAGAATGAAGAAAATGACAGCAATGAAAACAGGGAAGAATCTCCTTCGGCAAAGAAGAGACGACTGTCAGCAGGACGACCTCATATTGTAATAGATCAATTTACTATTGGAGTTATTAGGCGTACCATTCACAGCTTTTTTTTTTGGAGGTGTTTCCAACAATTTCGAAATTAAAAGAGAGACTTGAACATTCAATGACAGACTTTCCGGAAATGTCCCTTGAAAAACTTCGGCAAATTGTTCACAGCATTGGATTTCGATTTTAAAAACTTAATAAAAAAAACCTGTTCTTATGGAATCGTTATCCATCGCAGCCTCCAGACACGCCTTTTTAAGA
This sequence comes from Meconema thalassinum, assembly GCA_946902985.2. Classification (NCBI taxonomy): domain Eukaryota; kingdom Metazoa; phylum Arthropoda; class Insecta; order Orthoptera; family Tettigoniidae; genus Meconema; species Meconema thalassinum. The sequence goes on from OX336389.2 coordinate 860,191,022, forward strand.
AGAATTCGTCGACTTCGGGAAGAAGGCTACAATATATTCTATACAGATGAAACATGGTGCTCCCAAAACCACACCACAAATTATGCGTGGCAAGAAAACGTTTCAGAAGCTCTGAATAAACATAATAATAACGATCAGTACCGATGCTACTTGCAGAAAGTTTACGGATGTAGAGGAGGTTTTAAAACTCCGTCAGGAGCTGGACAGCACGTCAGAATAGTGCACATTGGTAGTGAAGAGGGATTTCTACAAGGAGCTGAGCTCTGCTTCGTTGGAAAGAAAGGAACAGGTGATTATCACCAAGAAATGAATTCACTCCATTTTGAAGAATGGTTCAGGAAGGTATTAAGCCTACTCCCTCAAAAATCTGCTGTAGTGAAGGATCAGGCACCTTACCACACAATGCTAGACCCGGAATCTAAGAACCCCACCAACTCTTGGTTAAAAGCAGACATTATTGCATGGATTGAGAAAAGAAACATCCCACTGCCGCCTGATGTAATTGATTTTAAATCATTAATAAAAGCCGTACTACTTCATCATGCCAAACCCTACTTCAGCACGCTTCAGAAGAAAATTGAATTAATTACTAAAGAATTAAGACAAGATGTTGAGCTTATTTGGCTGCCAGTAGCTCACTGTGAAATGAACGCTATAGAACTGATCTGGGCCTTTGTAAAAAAACACAATTGCAAAACTGAACACAGCAAACGCAGAAGACAAGGGAAAAAGTATAAATGTGACAAGAGACTTATGCCAAGGAACCTTACGTTTCGTAACGCCTGAGCTCTGGAAAAAATGTGTAAAACATGCCATACAAATTGAAAACAATTATTGGGAAATAGACCACCTTCAGGATGATATTAAGGAAGGAAGGAAGCTTGTAGTTTAACGTGACCGTTCATCTCGCGATCATAAGCCACGGGACCTCCGTTTTACGTAGAATCCGAACCACAGGACATGGCATATCACATCGAAAATCTCACATGCATTGGCCGGGAATCGAACCCTGTCCGCCTTGGTGAGAGGAATACAGCTTGACCGCTGCGCCACCACGCCCCTCAGGATGATATTGAAGTACAACCTGTTGTAATCAGTCTTGGAAGTTCAGATTCTGAAAGCGATTCGGATAAATTAGGAATTGATGACAATATTTCTGGTGATGAATTGTAAAATTACTTAAACCAATGTATATATTGTAAATAGACAAGCGAAAATAAAAACAACATTAAAATAATCTAAAATTTAAAAAAATATATTTTTAAAGCTGCCATTGGAGGTCCAAAGCCCTCATGGGAAAAGCTGATGGGAAATATTGTTCATGTTCTCTTACTACCATTTGATTGAATTAATGAAGTTAATCACAAGTTAATCGTAAATAAGGACTGTTTGCCATCTCTTGATTAATGTAGTACATTTGCATTTGTCTGGTGGCACAGGCTAGAGTGAAATGTGTGTTTTCACCGATGTCTCAGTCTCACTCCTGGCTGTGATTATATGGAAGCTACTGAGGGATGGATGGCGCTCAGTAATGACATTCAGTTCACAGTCAGTGCCTGTGGATGCTGTGAAAAGTTCTACTCATAAGGTTAGTACTACTGTTCTGACTCAGTGAGGAAATCAAAGGCAAACTACCTCACTCCTCATCTTGCCTAGTACGCCTCAATATAGCGCTGCCTTGGGTTTTTGTGGGTATCTACCTACATAACCTAGCGGCGGTACGTTTTGAGGATCCAACCAGCCTTCGAGCTGACTACCTAACAGACAGACAATCGTAAATAATGGAGGAATCTGCCCATGCAATTTCGAGCGAGGCGCGGCATGCCAAGCGGATGTCAGCCGTCTCGGCAACGCTGTACAACTTGCATCGCATAGGCTAACAGCTGAGCCATGTCATTTTATCGCGTACAAATACAAACCGATATAAAATTAGTGAATTCATTTGCGTATTTCACAGTCATACAGCATAACCCTTTGTTATATAAGGATTGTAACGCGACTAAGAACGCAATTTTCCAACCCCCACGAGCCGAGAAAAAGTTATCTTACAAAAATGATAACAACTTTGTTTATTGGACACGCAACATTTTGGAATTTATAAGCTAGTTATAAAACATTCTAATGTATACTGTGTTAAAATTTGGATTTGATCTCATGACGGGTTTTTGAGAAACTGATTCTTAAAGTTGATGCATGGTTGAAACACGCTCAAAAACGGGCTCTTTTTGTGTTCGAACTGCGATAAAAAAAATATTAAAATATAAATTAAAAATGCCAAACCTACATGAACTAACGTAAAATAGAACGACAAAAATGATGATGTTATTAGATTTTATGTAGGCCTATTAGTTACTTCACAAACAACCTTAAAACTCGAGTGCACATAATATTTTGGTCGACAGTAGTGACATTGGTCGGATAGGATACGTAAAGTCAGCGCGCACATCTACCTGGGCAGCTCCAAGTCTCATATCTGTATTCAAAGGCGTACAATTTGATCCTCCCTCGGGATGGCTCAAATGTATCACAGATGTTTTCCTTTAGCCCTAATCAACATGTGTGCATGGTTTCGGCGAGATCGCGAGGTTTGAGCCCTCGATGTTCCCTTGTAATTATGTATGATAATGAGGTTCTCCCTCAATTCATAATTTTTTATTTATCCAGCAGCGCAGCTGAGTGCGTTAAAGCACGTTGGGGAGCTTCAATGTAGGGATATGTGGTTTGCATCCCAGTTCTAAAAGCGGCAATCCTGATTGTCTCTTCGTTAGGTCTTCTCATGCAAATGCTGGATTAGTAGCCTACCTTACTTCAAATCCCGGAGCACCTACCCCAATCACTGATCTTAATACGATGCTGGACATGAACATCTCTACACCCATTAGAAGTCACGCATCTGCAATGATATTCCAACACCATACTGGACCAAGGACGCTACGCAAATTACACTGGAATCGCAGGAACGACATTAGAACAGTTGATCATTACCCAAAGTATGAAAGGGCCATACAACATACTTCTGAAAGTTAAGAGGCAGAACATTAGGCCACGGCGTCGTACTCGTGAACTATTGGACGGTGCCGTAAACTAAGGTCAAACTGCAAGAAGCTGGATGGTCAACTCATCATGTTAGCCATTCGCCTTGGCTGTGCAGCCACCACTGTGACTCATGGCGGCCGGTAATAAGCTTGCATTGTTGAACAACGACCAGATTTCTTTAAGAAAAACAATTAATACGGTAATCATATATTTAGTAATAAAAGCTGTACGTTTCCTTTTATATGCATAGGAATTCATAATTTTGTTCTTTACTAATTCAGGAAATCTTATAGTAAGTTACTGTGAACTGTCTGAGAAAGCGAAGCGCACCAACTGTCTAGTATCACTCGTCCGTTTTGCCGTTACCAGGCCCGAGCACCGACCAGATCTCAATAGTGAAGGGTATGGCACATGGGCGCCCACAGCATTTTTCCAGGGCTGGGGGAAGGAAGTAATATTTATAATTTCAATACCCCTCCCCCCGGTGCAATTTTCGTTTCATTTTTTACTTGCGTCGTGACAATTATAAGGTGCGTTCAAAATGTAACGAGCCGGAGGCTGGAATGCGCAAATCAGTGACGACATCGGCTAATCATTGCGTGTGTAACGAGGTGTGGTTCCGAGCAGAGCGTGGAAGGTCACAGCCCGTAGCTAGAGGGCACGCGTGCACGTCACGTGACGATAGAAAGCGAGCAGCAGCATGCATCAATCGTCCAACCAAGACCAAGACAGTAGGCATTAGGGGCCGATAACCTGGATGTTAGGCCCCTTAAAACAACAATTATCATCATCATCATCAAGACAGTAGGCCATTCGACATGCTTCCTGGTGTGGTTGAAGACTGTGGGGCTCCCATTGGGCACACACTTTCCGCAAGTGCAGTCGTTCCTTCATGATGATGTGCACACTTCTGACGCTCAATCCGACCACGGTGGCTATGGCGTAAACTTTCACTCGGCGGTCCTGGGTAATGAGTGCATCAACCAGCTGGACGTTGTCATCGGTAATGCCGGGGGTTGCCCCAGATCAGGCATCATCGGCTAACGACACCCGTTCTTCCCTGAAGCGCTTGTGCCACGCCTTGACCCTTGCAAGGGTCATGCAGTGTTCGCCGTACACTTGTTACACTCGGCGATGAATGTTCGTTCCCCCTACTCCTTTCGCTGTCAGAAACCGAACAACACCTCTTTGCTATTAGTTTGACGCCTCCATGTCACTGTTTGCAATGCGACTGGCGGCGTTGGACGATTGATGCATGCTGCTGCTCACTTTTTATCGTCACGTGACGTGCACACGACCCCTCTAGCGACGGGCTGTGACCTTCCACGCTCTGGTCGGAACCACACCTCGTTACACACGCCACGATTAGCTGATGTCGTCACCGGTTTGCGCATTCCAGCCTCCGACTCGTTACTTTTTGAACGCACCTTATATTATTTGGCTGCTCGGAAACCGTTGGGTACATTATCTTTATGGCATGAATGGGAGGAATAGTTTTTTTCTAGTTCAGAGTTTTTGTCCATAGAAGTTCGCTTTTCTTTATGATCATCCTAATAATGTTAATTTCTTAAAACAGGTAAAAGGTAGTTGTATCACGATGTATCGACAAAAGTAAAATTAAGCAGTTTATTAAAATGGTAACGTAAAACCAGTTCGCCGATTTTCTAAATAACTGGAGATATTTTCAAATAATCCCAAATTACCTAGTTAAATGAATCTCTGGAATTATCCTTACATCTAAATCAGTTAACTATCAGTAACTTCAAATTATGAAATAATCTGGTGTGACAATGAACATTCGAAATATATTTTCGTGATTCCAGGGGGGAGGACACGGCCCTTCCTTGCCCCCCCCTCCCCACCTCTGCAAGCGCCCATGAGATGCTAGACCGAGTAAGTCCTATACCAACAGTCACAGTAACTCGGCTGGTCGTTGCCCGCTGATTGCAACAAGGGAGCCGAGGCTCAGACGGAGACATCCGAGATGCTCCGTCAGCTGCCAATACCACGTATTGCAATGTAATGTGTACGTACTTATGACACTCGTGGTTCTTTCTCGCCTTGGTATATAACTTACGTTGTTTTGTTCTCGTGAAGTTTTCATTTAGACTACAGTATGCGCTGTTCTACTGTATGAACTGCGGTATTCGTGATGAATGAGGTACATTCGTTTTACGGCGCAATTGAATACAGCTTTCTCTGATGTCAAGCAGTCTTTTACACTACCCTCCCTCCCCCTCCCCCCCTCCCCCACACACACACACACCACACCACCTTAATGAAAATAGTGCAACACCCAGGACAATTATCCGCCAGCCACCACTGTTGTGACATGATGTGTGCAGATTGCATGTAACGTAGAGTAAATGAAAAGAAAACTTATAGTTTTATGTGACCGTTAATCTCGTTATCATGAGGCTAGGGACCTCCATATTTACATGAAATCTGAACCACAGGATGTGATATTTCACTTCGAAAATCTCACATGCGTTGACCAGGAATCGAACCCGGTCCGCCTTGGTGATAGGCGAGCAGCTTGACCACTGCACCACCACGCCCCCCATAGAGTAAATGATGGTCCTCTCAGAGCCACTTGCAGATTGAGAAGATCGTCGTTTCCACCGATGTGCAGTAGCAGATCCTGCAGTCTGTGGAACCTGCACTGCATTTGCTGGTCTCCACTAGAACCATTCATCGCTGTTTAAATGAATTTGGCCAACAGACACGGCGTCCACTGCGCCGTTAGCCTTTGACCCCTCGCCTTTATGTCGCCAATGGTGTCAGTAATGTCAACACCAGACTCGCAGAGGAACTACGGCATATTGTGTTCACCAATGAGTCCCACTTCAATCTTCATGCAGATGCTGAACACATCACACAGGGCAGCGCAATGATCCTGCACTAATTTGAAAACGCTATTCTTCCCGGACACTAGTGTTATGGAAAAGGGTGCCATTAGTCCTTCTCGAGGTTGTTGAAGGCAGGAAGACAGCACAACGATACGCCAATAAGGTTCTGCAATCCCATTTTGGCGCAACATTACCCAACATTCTCATGATCAAGATAATGCTCGTTCCCATACTGCTTGCATCGCCCAGCAGGCGTTACAAGATGCGGACACCATTCCTTTGTCTTCCGAATAGTCCTCTATAAAACGTGTGTAGGATATAATACGGCGACGTTTGCGCCACCACAAACCACCAGCTGAAACGCTAAGTGACCTGCGTGTGTAGTTGCAGGAAGAATAGTTGAATGTGCTTTTGTCACATCTCTGATGTGTTCACCACAAGAGAAGGCGCTACCTCATATTGCTGCTGTTGTTTCATTTGAGGGCTTGCACATCGTGATCATTGCCCCGTGTTTGTAAAATTTGTCTATAGCATGTGTTATTGTGGTGTATGTAGTAGTGTGTGTATTTGAAATTCGTGACCTTAAGTTAAGAGCCATCCTGGCATATGACTGGAGGAGAAGTGGGAAACCACGGAAAACCACTTCCATAATGGCTGAGGTGGGAATCGAACCCACCTTTTCTCAGTTTTGTCCCACGAGGCTGCGTGTACCCCGTTCCAGCCCTCAGACCAGAGTTAAATTTCTTGGCAGAGCCGAAAACCGAACCCGAGCCTCTGGGGCGGCAGCTAAGAATGCTAGCCGCTACACCACGAGATGGTTTATCACGCATTGAACTCGTGCTTTGTGCAAGCTAAATAACGTGCTCGTATGTGTGAACAAATAATTGCTACTCATGTATCAGCCGGTGATGGTTTAGTAGTTTTATATTGTCTGCGTTGCGTACTGGCAAGTACCCTTGGCTGTCACCGCAGAAGTCCGGCTTCAATCCCAGGCTATGCCAAGAAATGTAATTCTGTTCTTAGGGCTGGAACGAGGTACACGCAGCCTCGAGAGACAAAACAGAAGAGGCGCGTTCGGTTCACACGTCAGCCATCCCGGAAGGGGTTTCGCGTGGTTTCCCACTTCTACTCCAGTCGAATGTTGGGATTGTTCCTAATTGAAGGCCACGGCCGCCTCCTTCCTAATCCTCATCTAAATTACAAAAACCCATGCCAATACAGCCATCGCAATAACTCAGGTTATTAGACAAATTCCACACACACCCAAGTACACGGGGATACATGACCACGATGTCGCATAGCCCCTCAATGAATCAACAACAATAGTAACTTAATTTTATGAAAGGAAAGAGGGTATAATGATTTCCGTGCCCAGCAGTAGAATTTCAGTTAAACATGGTATAATAGTCACCCTAATTGTAAATTATCAAACAAATTCAAAACACAAGCAAGTATATGGAGCTGATGACAAAGGTGAGTAACAACAAAATACCCCCGGCACTAAAAGCCATACGCTAAAAAAAAAACCTTCATAGGACTTGATTTGACCTCAATCTCAATCCACATCAGTTCAAGGCAGTAGCGTAGCCAAGATCGACACCAATGGTTGGTTGGTTCCTCAGTTTAGGGGCTGTGGCAACGCGGTCATATAGCTCCGTGAACTTTGGGTGTGTGTAGAATCTGTCTGATTACCGGTGTTAATTTTGATGGCTGTTTTAGTGTGTGTTATTTGTAATTCAGGTAAGGACTGCAGACGATCAATTTCAATTCGTTCCTACTTTTGCTACCAAATGCTACCGTCAACGACACCTAGCCGTAAACTTGGTTACTGGATGCCAACGCAACCGGCACTTTGTGGCGAACGTTGGAACTTAATAGAGCGTTTATCAAGTCTAGACTACACATTTAGCTTCAAACAATTGTAGTTAGTGGAAGGTTCTTTTATATGCCATAAATCTATTACATGGGCCCGCCGGCTTTACTTCCCCTACGAAGATCGACCAATTGGGGGGGGGGGGGGTAGTAACTGGGGGATAACCGTAATTAGAGGAATTACAGGACATATATTTATGTAATATGAAGCAATTCGGCTATATCACAGTCAAGAAGTTAACAATTATCTCCAGATTAGTGTAAATATACCCACAGAGTTTCCTATGTTAATAAATCGCTTTAGTTTTATTTAAAACTAGATTCCTTATAGAAAGCTAATTGTCCCACTAGCTGGGATTTAAAATTATTGAAATAAGCTATATTTAGCAGGGAAAAGGGAAAAAATAGAAGAAGAACCAGACATTACTGTGGCAGAAGTGGAATGGGCAGTTAGGAAGAGGAAGATGGGGAAATCTGTGGGAATCGACGAAGTGGCAATAGAAATGATCAAGGCGGCAGGACTAGTCGGACTGCAGTGGACATACAGACTTCTCAGGAGTGTGTGGAGAGAGAAGAAAGTTCCTGAAGACTGGAAAAAGGGAATAATATTGCCAATATTCAAGAAAGGAGACAGGAAGGTGTGTGGTAACTACCGAGGAAACACCATCATCTCACATGTTGTCAAATTAATGGAAAGAATCCTAGAAAAAAGAATTAGAGTAAAGGTAGAAATCCAAATAGAGGAGGAGCAGTTTGGATTTAGAGGGGGCAGGTCAACAGTGGAACCCATTTTCATTCTAAGACAGGACATCGAAAAGAGTTGGGAATATGGGAAGGATATGGTAATGACTTTTATTGATCTAGGAAAGGCCTATAATAGCATCCCTAGAACAAAATTTTGGGAAAGCTTAACAAATAGGGGGATAGGCAAGGAACTGAGAGACATGATAAATGGAATGTGCATGGATTGCTACAGTAGTGTGAAGACTAGAGTCGGGACATCGGAATGGTTTAAAGTTGACACTGGATTAAAGCAAGGAAGTGATTTGTCACCCTTATTGTTCTTAATGGTAATGGATGACATCATGAAGGCAGCAATGAAAGACTATAGTAGGGCAAAGATGGAGGTAATGTTGTTTGCAGACGATGTTGTGATCTGGGGCGAGGATGAGATGGAGGTACAAGAACAGTTAGACGCAATACATGAAAAGATTGAGCAATGGACATTGAAGATAAATGTGGAGAATAGTAAAAAAGTGGTGATAAGTAGAGGTAAGAAAGAAGGAACCGGAGGAATCAAAGTCGGAAATAAGGAATTGGAAGCGGTGAAACACTTCAAATACTTGGGAAGTGAACTGACTGAAGATGGTAGACTAGATTTGGAAATTAGCAGAAGAATACAACTCGGGAGTGCTTTCTACCAACGGGTACGGGGACCAGTATGGAACAAGGATATACCAATTAAGGCTAAATAAGTGATGTACAAAGCATATAATGTTCCTATAATGACATATGCAGCAGGAACTTGGACAATTACTAAGAGGGATGAGAGCAGAGTACAGGCAGCTGCGATGAGATTCCTGAGAAGAATGGTCCAGAAAACAAGGAGAGACAGAGTGAGAAATGAAGATATACGGAAAGAACTGGGAGTGCAGAAACTAAATGACAAACTGGAGCAAAACAGATTGAGATGGTTTGGTCATGGCAAACGGATGAATGAAGTAAGGCTCCCAAGACGAGCACTGGAACGACGGATGACAGGGAAAAGAGGACGAGGAAGACCAAGAATGCGTTGGATGGACTCGGTGAAGTATAGCATTAGAAAACGGAACCTGGATTGGAACACCGTGTAGGAAGAGGAATGGTGGAACGAAGTACAAAATGGAGAGGAACCATATTTGCATCCACCCAGCTAGAAAAGGGGAAATGAAGGTGATGACAGCGGGGAAAAAGCTAGATTGGCAACCCTGGGAGGACGGGGTTGTGTGCGTTGTCATGTAGACGTGTGTAGCCTCAATGGGGAGGCAGGCCAAAATACGAAAACAATACATCACCAAGCAGTGATGTAGACACAAAACACAACCATACCGATTTCACACAAAGCATGAGTTATAGAATCATCTGCAGGTGTCATTATACATTTTTAGAAATGTTTATTTGTTTATTATCAGTTGCTCTCTTATTGTTTGTAAAAATTCAAAAATAAAGGGGGGTGGGCTCTATACATTTTTAGAAATGTTTATTTGTTTATTATCAGTTGCTCCCTTATTGTTTGTAAAAAATCCAAAATAAAGGGGGTGGGCTTTAACCCCACCCAGTAACATCCCTGGCTACGCCACTGATTACAGGTGGGATGTGAGAAATTACTGCGGGGAAGTATTAAGCAGGAATTTGTACTTTATTTTTTTTTAGTTCTTTCATTCATTTTTTGACCTAAGGGTGGAAGAGGCACAAAACCTATGTGCCGATTTATCCATGGGCTTCGCTTATCTAACCATGCTACTCCTTCATGCACAGAGCTCAGCCCACTTCGTCTGGTTATTCCTATCTCCTAGGGGTCGGGAGTAACAAGCAATGAATGTCTTCTATGTGATGGGTGGTTTTTATGACTAAATCCCCTCTGACGCCAACCTCATAAGATGAGTTAATGAAATATGAAATGTATAGCGATGGACTGGGCAATGATTTGGAGGGAAACAGCCGTGGCCTATTAAAAAGTCACTGTCTTGGTATTTGCCTGAAGTTGATAATGGTAAACCATGGAAAACCATTTCAACGACGACTGACGTGGAGTTCGAACCACTCGTCGTCCAAGTTCGCAGGACACTTATTATTATTACTCGTTATTATTGTTATGATTATTATCATCATCCTGATCTGTCCACCTCGTTGAGTAGTGGCCAACATTCTTGGCTATCACTGCTGAGGCCCGGGTTCGATTCCCGGCTCTGTCAAAAAAGTTAATTCTGGTCTAAGGGCTGGAACGGAGTACGCTCAGCCTCGTGAGACAAAACTGAGAAAAGGCGGGTTAGAATCCTACCTCAGCAATTCTGGAAGTGGTTTTGCGTGGTTTCACAACTTCTACTCCTGGTAAATGGCGGGATGGTACCAAACTTAAGGCCACAGCCGCTTCCTACCCAAATTCTACCTCAATTAAAAATACACACGCTACTACAGACATCACAGTGGGACAGATTATCAGACAAATTCTACACACACCCTCATACACGGGGCTAAATGACCACGATATCGCAAAGCCTCTAAGAGAATCAACAACTCACCACGATCATCATCCTATATCTAGTAAGGCAGAAAATATTTCGACACCATCAAATATCCATCATTTATGAAATCAATTAACACCTCAATCAAAAATAGTAAATCTCCTAATGGTGTAACAACAATCATAGTGAGACAAGGAGGGCTCCCATATGAGTTATGAAATATATAGGCTAATAATATGTAGAGTTAGTGCAAGGTAAGTAAGAGGGATGGACCCAAAACAAAATTTATTCAAATAAATAACAACTGATAAAAAGCCTGACCATTAAGACAAAGTGTTTGCGAAAATAGTACTACTTAAAGTAGTAATTTGGATGAAGAAGTTATGAAAATGCTAAGAAAGGGGATTTTCAAAAAGGTGGGAGTACCCCATGACCAGTTACTAGCTCACAAGTATTGGCAGTAATTGATAAGTATAATAAAGCTCAAAGCTTTTATGAGATAAATTATTGTTTTGCTTAACCTAAGCTAAGTCTCTTATAAGTGAAAATGCTAATAAAAATGAATACGGAAGAATACAAATCACAGTCTTGATTACAGAATAGAAGTAACCAAGAGAGATAGCTTGATAATTGACTGGTAGGAAGCTAGCTGAGCTAGCTGTACCCTCAATAAACAATCTAAAGAAAACCGTGAAAAGATCCACAAACTTGACTGCAAGAATAAGTGAGCAAGTTTTGTTGTTAGTGCACAACAATAAATAAATGCCAAAAATGCGTGGCTCAACCAAATTATCTGGCAAACTTTGACTACGGTAGCGTTTGCATTGAGTGACAAGCCTAGGCAAGAATAAATGACAACAATTAGCCTGGCTAATAATAGAGGCTAGAACCTCGGAGAATAAAATAATTACAAGGTGATATAAAATATAACGCAGGGCTTAAAAACTGTAAGCTCTGCCATCAAATTCAAACTTAAAGCAGTCGGCGCAGAAATTATGTGCACCCGAGTTTGGAGATAAATATTAAAATAACCAAAAGGCCTACGGGAAAACAAGTAACATCACCAGTTTCCTTGTTTATTTCTGCGGTGATTTATGATAAAGGCAACTTTTAGAAACGTATTTTAAAATCTTTTAAGGCAGGTGTGATGTAAAAAGTACCAGCTTTTGGCGGTTTTCGAGGGAAACGTCGACTTAAGAGATTCACAACTCCCATCGCCGTTATGCTACAATAACCAAATTTAAATATGTGTTAGTCAGATATGTTGTTTGTGTGTATGTGAAGTTTCAAACAAACAACAAAGCAATCAATAATGTGAAATGCTCGCATTTAGAAACTGGACTTCCGTAGAAGTTCGTTCTTGGGTGCGTTGTAATCCACATATACTAAGCGTTTGTGATATGTAACTATTCGTAATGTAAATAAATGGGTTTATTTTATATGGATTGATATTTAGTATGATTTTGGTGGCTGTTTTCGGCAGGCGAGTTCAGCAGGAACGTTGGTGCGCTGTTGCCGCGTTCCTATGCTCTGGCGCGCCAGAGAACTTCACTGACTGATCAGCGCTCCGTTCGCACTGCTTCATAATGCAATACATCTGTTGGAATGTAGATCATTCATATTAAGTAAATTTGTATTGTATTAGAAAATACTTCTACAGCGCCAACTGTAGGACATTTTGCGAAAAGATGTCTGGCAGTATACCTTTCAGATCTGTCCTTGTGTTTCGTATATTTTAACGTTGGAGAGTCTTTAAAAAAATTAATTTGGTATACATTACATCGCAATAAGATGATTCTCGGTGGTGATAAACTATTTAAAACACAGAGAAACTTAGCCCCAGAAGCATGATGTGGCAATAAATAAATGAATGATGATTAAGAATTACAAATTATTTCACAAGCTTATGATAAAATTAGTAAGAACAAGAAGTTCCGTGACGAACTAAAGAGCCTACTTTTCTTAAAATTTAAGATTCATGCCAATGATTAATCTATATGGATCTATCTAGAATAAGGACGAAATTAAGTTGCTAATATCGAAATTTATAATTAGTTCGAAATACTGTATACCTGGCATAATGTAGCCTAATAGAGCACTACAGTTGGCGGCCCTGGTGACTGAATATATTCTTAGTTCCATCTCTTAAGGTACAGAATACAAAATTTGGTTGAAGTCCAATGAATAGCATGGACGTTACATGCTGTAAAACATTGTATCTAACAGCGCGCGTAAAATCATGTTGGTAACAATGTCATGCATGTATTGGTCAGAAATAATCTGAAATAATATGATCTATTGTTGTGCCAATTTTGAATGAAATCCATTAGTTAGTATAGAAGTTACATGCATTTTAAAATTGGACCTATCAGCAGGCTTAGAATCATGTTGGCAGCACTGACGTATATTAGTTACTCCAAATTCATCTAGAATGCCAGGTACTATACGTGTGCAAAGTTTAGAGCTATTGGCTTGCATACATTCTGATATATTGATATTAGGGTAACAAAAATAGAGACAGCACATATTAACTGTTGGCAGCCCTGGTTGCTCTTAAGAATACGCATCGTCATATCTGTTATGGTACACATAGCACATACGAAATTTGGTTGAAATCCAAATGATAGTATGGAAGTTACATGTATTTAAAGTTGAACCTCTCAGCAGGCTTAGAATCATGTTGGTAGCACTGACGTATATAAGTTACTCCAAATTAATATAGAATGTCAGGTACTATACGTGTGCATAGTTTAAAGCTGTCGGCTTGCATACTTTCTGATATATTGGTATTTGGATAAAATAAATTAAGAGCATTTATTAACAGTTGGCAGCCCTGGTGGGTCTTAAGAATACGCTCAGTCATATCTGGTTATGTACACATACAACATACGAAATTTGGTTGAATTACAATTGATAGTGTAGAAGTTATATGCATTTAAAAATTGGACCTATCAGCAGGCTTATAATCATTTTGGCAACACTGCCATGTATGGCCTCCTGGAAATTAAACTGAAATATTATTATCTATACGTGTGCCAATTTTGAAATAGCTGCCATTCATACCTTCCAAGATATCCAACATGGAGCTCAAATTTCAATTGCGATTTTTTAGCAGTTGGTAGCACTGACATCATTTCCAAATACGGCCGTGAGATATTCAGGTATAGATCTTTACTCCTACCAAATTTTGTTTCGATTGCTCCAGCCGTTTAGGAGTTGATAGGGGGGAACACACACACAGTCAGACTGACAGACAGAAGGACAGACAGACAGACAGACAGACAGACACACATTTGCCCGATCTCATAAGTCTACTTTTTCCTCATTTTTGCAAAGTGTGAAAAGTAGGCTAAAAATAAATCCTATTTGTTCATAACAAAATTATGTTATTGATGTTTACTGAAAATGAAAATCCACAGCCTGCTTCCAGTCTCCGACCGGGTCAGGAATGGAATGAATGAAGCCCCCATCTAGCGACGAGGATATGAACTGTGCCGGCTGCCGAGGCCTGACGCACTCCTCTGGGGCAATGATTAAATGAATGACAGTTGAAATGAAATGATAGTGGAGAGTGTTGCTGGAATGAAATTTTGACAGGGAAAACCGGAGTACCCGGAGTAAAACCTGTCTGCCTCCGTTTTGTCCAGCACAGATCTCACATGGAGTGACCGGGATTTGAACCACGGACCCAGCGGTGAGAGGCCGGCGTGCTGCCGCCTAAGCCACGGAGGCTTCTGATGTTTACTAAAAGACACTATTTAGTTCAAACAAACTTTGAATATTTAACTAGTACAAAGTAAACAAACAAAAAATAATTAAATCCTAAAGAAATTATCAGAGACTTTTGTCTTCCTTGGATGAGGATCGCATTCTTCGCTAGTTTCAACATTCACTGTTCAACTCTGCCCTAAGATGTACACACATCAGTGAGTCACTGTTTATCTTTGTGTTTTTGATTGTCTTGGAGTGACCCCTCGCTTGGTTAAATAGGTTGTTGTTGATAATTCTTTCAGGGTCTTTGCGACATCGAGGTCATGCAGCCTCGTGTACTTGGGTGTGTGTAGAATTTGTCTGATAACCTGTGTCACTGTGATGTCTGTACTAGTGTGTGCATTTGTAATAATTTAAGTAAGATTTGGGTAGTAAGTGGCAGTGGCCTTAAGTTACTCACCATCCAGGCATTTACCTGGAGTAGAAGTGGGAAACAACGGAAAATCACTTCCAGGGTGGCTGAGGTAGGAATCGAATCCGCCCCTACTCAGTTTTGCCTCACGAGGCAAAGCGACGTGAGTTAAATTTCTTGGCAGAGCCGGGAATCAAACCCGGCCCTTCGCGGTGACAATCAAGAATGCAAGCCAATACGCAATGAGGCGGACGGTTAAATAGATGAATGCTGAGATTGTGAGGGATGAAAACCCAGGACCAGGCCAAGAGGAAAAGACTGTCGGTAGGATGACCATCCATTCATATTGACCAGTTTACAATATTATTGGAGTTATACGTAGATCTATTCACAGTTTTTATTTTGAAAAAGTATTTCCTACTATCGAATAATTGGATAAATGTTTATCAGACTTTCCGAAAATGTCGAAAATATGATGGGAAATGTAGAACCGAAATATATTTTACTTGAATATGCTCTGTGCCGAGGAAGCGCTGATCAGGCAGTGAGCGAATGCGGCGACATCACACCAACTTTCCTGCAGAACTCGCCTGCCGACAACAGCCACCAAAATCAAAATAAATATCAATCCATATAAAATAAACGCATTTGTTTACATTACGAATAGTTACATATTGCAAACGCTTAGTATATGTGGATTACAACGCACCCAAGAACGAACTTCTACGGAAGTCCAGTTTCTAAATGCGAGCCTTTCACATTATTGATTGCTTTGTTGTTTGAAACTTCACATACACACACACAACATATCTGCCTGACACATATTTAAATTTGGTTACTGTAGCATAACGGCGTTGGGAGTTGTGAATCTCTTAGGTCGACGTTTCCCTCGAAACCCGCCTTGAAAGATTTTAAAATACGTTTCTAAAAGTTATCTTTATCATCAATAAACAAGAAAACTGGTGATGTTACTTGTTTTCCTGTAGGCCTTTCTCGGGTGCACATAATTTCTGCGCCGACAGTAGGGTACAGCAGGACTAGGTTCACTAAAGCCTGAGATAGCTTGACTAATGAAATCAACTGTTGTTGTTTGAGTCTTCAGTCTTTTGACTAGTTTGATGCAGCTGTCCATGCCTCCCTGTCCTGAGCTAATCGTTTCATCTTTACATAGCTACCACACCCTACATCCGAGGCAATCTGTTTAACATATTCTAACCTTGGTCTACCCCTACAGTTCTTGTCCTCGACCCTTCCTTCCATAACTAAGCTTGCTATTCCTGGGTGTCTTAGTATGTGTCCTACCAACCTATCTCTTCTCTTCATTAGCAGTCGCCAGAAACATCTCTCCTCTCCCACTCGTCTTAATACCTCTTTGTTCGTAACCCTATCTATCCATCTGATCTTCATCATTCTCCTGTAACACCACATTTCAAATGATTTAATTCTCCTCTTTTCTGCTGCACCAATAGTCCAAGTTTCAACTAGCAAGCAAAAATGAATAGAAATGCGAAAATGCATTCAAGAGTACCAACAATTTATATGTTGGGCCTAAAGAAAGTGGTTCGCAATACCACCAAAAGATTAGACAGAATTACTGGTAGATTATACGTTACAAAAGTGGAGAAGCTCACCACAGAAATAACTTTGATTTTACAAAGAAAAAAGAAACATAGGTTGCTTAAGATTAGGCAGTTAACTAGTTAATGGGGTAGAAAATGGGAAGGAAAATGGGGATTTTTACGCAGTGAAAGTCTGTTCGTATTGACAGGCACTCAGAACTATTACTGTTTATAAGGAGAAACCTGTTTGTTTTTTGACACGTCGCACGTTGAGAGTTGTTATAAGGGAAATATCACTTTTTGACACGATGACTTTTTTCGCAGATTGAGTATCGGAGGTGTTTCCATGTCAATGTAATCTTGAATGCTTGCAAAACGCTTGTTGAATTTATACAAGTCTTTGACTTAGTTGAATGGGGCGAAGAATTGTTCCCGCGAAGGGGTTAAATGTGTTAACCCACCAAAAAGCAAACGAGAATTAGGATAATCCCTCGTTGTGTCAAGTAAATGACTGTAACATATTGCGATTGCTAGATGTCGGATCCCTCGGTGAGGGTAAGCTTTTACCCATTTGACAGTTAGACGAAGAGATGACGAACGTTCCTCTTAAAGTTGATTAATCCACATTAATTTAGAATATATTAGAGGATATCCCGCGTAGGGAGCGTCTGTGACCAAAACCACAGAATCATTGCATACCCGTCCAGCGGGATAAAAAAAACAGCAATTTGATAAAAGTTTCCAAGAATGTGGTTGAGAATTGAATTGAATAAAAAAGTTCTAAAAGTTTACTTTGCTTGACATTGTTGGCTTGAAGACACCTGTAGATACCACTCACAATTTCACCATGATATGGTGATAGAAAAAGGTTTGGGTCAAACCATTATATATATTTATAGGGCAGTCGTTTCATTCCACCACAGGGCGATTGCTGATGTGGTGGCGGGCCCCCTCAGACGGTATCGCCGTCTCTTCGAACCAGGGATGGGTAGTATTAGGGAGAGGTGTGATTTTTGTTGGGGGAATGTTTGATTTAAGGAATTTGAGGGAGGAATGAATGAGTTCAGTTAGGGTCATGACGGTAATAGTTGGTGATAGAATGCTGGGAGATGTAACGTTTCTAGGGGGGAGAGATTTATGGTGCAGGGAAAGAGAGGGGGAAGGGGAGGGGTGAGAGGGGGGACTGCTTAACTAAAATTGATGATATGGAAAAGACTCAGGTGTTTTTTTTAGTGAAGTATGTAGAAAGGTGACTGAGGGAGATGACCATGAGAAAAAGTGGTGATGTTCATATGGGGAAGATATGAATATATTGTCCCCGTCCGCCAGCAGTGGATCGGATGGCCCGATGAAAGACATCGCGATACACGCCGAAAACCCGGGATCATAGCCTACGAAAAACCTGATTGGGATCTAGGCGCAATCTGAACACACAGAAAGAATGCCGGAGGAATGCGAACTCTAGTGAACTCGGTGTGGTTAAAAGGAGAGGCGTACCTGGGAAAATCAATTTCCCCCTAAATCCAAATCAATCCTAACACTGAAAAGAAAACATAGATTAGTAGATTAATCAGAAGTGCAGAAGTTCATAAAAATAAAAGGTTCCATTTATTTGCAGCTCATAAACAAACAAGCAACAACAAATAAAATAGAACACCTACTCTTGTCCTACTTCAGGGATTGGATATAAATGAAATTAGGAGATTTAAGAAAATGAAATCTAACTGAAAATACAAATTTAATTCGTGTCCAACTTGACTGTAAGGATTTATCACACACACAGAATGTCCGTCATATGGTGCTTCAATTAATGAATGTGAATATAATGTGACTAGATTTCATCAAAATTAAGCTAAATAATTTTTTTAAAAAATTGATCGCTTGGAAATAAGTCATGTAGATCTCCATTCTAACTAAAAATCTTAAATTGCAAAAACGAAGTGCAAAACTCATTCAAAAACAATTAAATATCAAGTATTAAACAACCGCGTCAGTCTCCATTTGACTTTCAATCAGCCTCTCATAATTATAAATTTACATTTAATTCAATCATCTATTTTACGACTATCTCTTTTGCTATTTACAATTGTCTCCTTCTGTGTAATTTGCAATAAACTCATTTCATCCGAGCGTAATTTCTTTCAGTTGGTTTGTGCGTTAATTACATCACTAATAATCTGTGAAATTATCAATCATTAACAAATGATTCGTACAAATTCCACCAATTAATATAATCTATCTATCCATAAAAATTACACACATCAAAAAAAGTTTTGCATCACCTCGGTTCCAAGAGTTCCGGAACCTTTAAATACAAAGGGAATAGAGATCAACACAAACAACATTTCAGCTCGTTTTATTGCTCATGAAACCCACACATTGCATGTTGTACCATCATACAGCTAGACTTTCAGCATTTGTGGTCCAGATTGCAGTACACACCACTACCTCTAATACCCAGTAGCACGTCCTCTTGCATTGATGCATGCCTGTATTCGTCGTGGCATACTATCCACAAGTTCATCAAGACACTGTTGGTCCAAATTGTCCCACTCCTCAACGACAATTCGGCGTAAATCTCTCAGAGTGGTTGGTGGGTCAAGACGTCCATAAACAGCCCTTTTCAACATATCCCAGGCATGTTCGATAGGGTTCATGTCTGGCGAACATGCTGGCCACTGTAGTCGAGCGATGTCGTTATCTTGAAGGAACGCATTCACAAGATGTGCACGATGAGGTCGAGAATTGTAGTCCATGAAGACAAATGCCTCTCCAATATTCTGCCGATATGGGTGCACTATGGGTCGGAGGATGTCATTCAGGTATCGTAAAGCCGTTTCGGAGCCTTCCATGACCACCAGTGGCGTACGTCGTCCCCACATAATGCCACCCCAAAACATCAGGGAACCACCACCTTGCTGCACTCGCTGGACAGTGTGTCTAAGACGTTCAGCCTGACCAGGGTGCCTCCAAACACGTCTCCGACGATTGTCTGGTTGAAGGCATATGCGACACTCATCGGTGAAGAGAACGTGATGCCAATTCTGTGGGGTCCATTCAGCATGTTGTTGGGCCCATCTGTACCGCGCTGCATGGTGTCGGGGTTGCAAAGCTGGACCTCGCCATGGACGTCGGGAGTGAAGTTGCGCATCATGCAGCCTATTGCGCACAGTTTGAGTTGAAACACGACGTCCTGTGGCTGAACGCAACGCATTATTCAACATGGTGGCATTGCTGTCAGGGTTCCTCCGAGCGGCAATCCGTAAGTAGCGGTCATCCACTACAGTAGTAGCCCTTGGGCGGCCTGAGCGAGGCCTGTCATCGACAGTTCCTGTATCTCTGTACCTCTTCCATGTCCGAACAACATCGCTTTGGTTCACTCTGAGACGCCTGGAAACTTCCCTTGTTGAGAGCCCTTCTTGACACAAAGTAACAATGCGGACGCGATCGAACTGCGGTATTGACCTTCTAGGCATGGTAGAACTACAGACAACATGAGCAGCGTACCTTCGTCCTGGTGGAATGACTGTAACTGATCGGCTGTCGTACCCCCTCCGTCTAATAGGCCCTGCTCATGCATGGTTGTTTACATCTTTGAGCAGTTTTAGTGACATCTATGAACAGTCAAAGGGACTGTATCTTTGATACAATATACACAGTCAACGTCTATATGCCGGAGATCTGGGAACCGAGGTGATGCAAAACTTTTTTTGATGTGTGTAATTGTTTATAAGTTAATTATTCATGTTTTAAATTATTTATGAATTAATTGTTCATGTTTTAATTGTTCATATTTTAATCATACATAAATCCACCAATTCATATTTTAACTATTCATAAAGTTATTTTTCACAAAATCACTTAATCATCCATTTAATCATCCAAAATTTAATTGTTTCATGAATTCACGAAATCATCCATTCAATTATCATCAGACCTTCCTATCGGAAATTATTATGTTATAGACTTAAATCAATCATAGACTCAACAAATTTATGTTATTTCAGGTAATGAGAATATCAGTCATACCATCATCCATTATTCATGCTCGAAATAATTATGGCATGTGTGGTCCATTCGAGAAGAAAAATCTTCTTAATAGATGCCCTATTCAACAATAATATCATGGCACATTGAAATTCCACATCACCATCATTGTGTTCACTGACTGGTTACCCCAAAAACATCAAATACCAGATCCTAGTTTCATTCACCAATTCCTGTAGTAAAAAATACTCACTTATTATCATATTAATCTTTTTTTGTTTCGCATATTACATATTTTTATCTGAGTATCACCTAATAATTATTCACAGAATATGTGAATTCAATTCCTATTAGTTTTTAAATATACATTTTATTTATGCGACTACGTCAGCCTATTCCATTCCTGGTATACTTGATTACATTATTTTATCATCATCTGTTATTGACATAAAGAACCTGTGCACACAATATGCATATTTTTGAGTAACAAAGTCAAGTGGATAGAGCATGTTAAAATTTCATTGTGATAGAAAAATACACGAGACTGAAAATAGGGTCCAGCATGGCTGAAATCTATACCGTAGAAAAGAATCAGTAAATGAATAACACTCTAGCTTTCCACAATCAATCAGCTTTCTATCCAGAAGTGCCGTCACTGTGCATATATCTGACTGCAAAATTATTCGAAGTTTGTAATGATAATTCCATAAGGAAAATATATCGTAGGAATTTACGATGTACATCGATTGTAAACATAATAAATTGTCAATCGACAACTCCAAAAAGTAATCATCCGCTAAATACTTGTAGAAATAAATTGGTAGTAGATTGGACATAACGGCACTGTGGTCCAATAATGTTTCATGACCACTAGTCATATCAATTCATATCCACGTATACCACGTATATCTCATAATAATAATCAAACTTAGAATTCTATTTAAAAATACATAATTAATCACACGACTGGTAGTTTATCTAACTAAAATGAGTAGACATCCCGCTCATTCTAGTAGAATATTGCAGGAAATTATAAGAAAATTGTGGAACAAGCCTGGCTTAATTCTGGATCTCGAAGAAGAATACCATGAAGTCGTCTTCCAGCGTCCTTCCAGTCTTCTTTCTTCTCGTTCCATATTCCAATAGGATCTTCTTTCTTCTTTCGCCCCTGAATTCGAACCCGGAACCTTCCCGTTCCGTCCCATGGTAATTCGAATATGGCCTCCCATGGTGGCTCCATTTCTCACTTGGTGGTCAAGTCATCCCTTTGAGTCCCCTCATGACTGTTTATTTATCCATATTACCCCTGATTAAGTTTGGGTTATAATATGTGGATCAAATATTAACACAGGTTAATAAACGATCTGGCTTCATAACGAAATATGCAAATCCTCAAATGACACACGGCTCTTAACAAAGATGGTTATACATCACCCCGTGAAATGTCATAGGCTCTCCGCGAACCGTAAACCACAATATTGTCCTGTGATATGTAATGATTAACAGAATTATGACCATTAGGACACAGCTCTTAAGTGCTCCACTTTGGTGGCTGAATCGAACGTAGAATCAAGTGCCTGTTCTGACCTTCGGTTGCGTCAGTCCATTTCAAAATGTCTGCAGAATGACTTAAAAAACAAGTCCATATTCTGTCAGAACAAAAATATTCGAGCCAATATTCACTAAGCTCCAGTAATACAATTATTCAAGAATTACTCAACATGCCGGCGAATTCGTGTTCAACTGAATTCGTATTCAAAGATGTCGAGACTCTGATTGTAACCGTGCCATTGCACTTTCGTCATTTTGCAAGGCGTAATTCGATCCAGCACATATTATATCCACGTCCTTCTAATGCGTATCGACAATGCTTACACTTCGCGCACACAAATCTGTCTGTCCGTCTCAAGAGTGGCGACACTTCACACCTGTGGAGTCAACCACGTGGTCGCTCGTGCTTCTCCCTGGCGTCGAAAAAGGATACTTCTCTCTTCAAGTTTCAAATGAAATACGCAGGCATAATTCATCGTTGGGGGTACAATTCCTAATTCATATAAACCGTGCAGTCTGTATATTACAATTTAAGCTATTTTTCCTCTTCATTAAAGTCAAATGTTACACAATGTTACAGTAATAAAACATGCTGCGGCTGGAGTTTCAGCCGACGTGACGTAATCGCCAGCTGGAGCACTCACTACGTTGCCACATCTAGTCTTGCGCGCATCAGTCAAACGATCTCAGTCCATAAAATATATAACCTGGACTATTGTGTTTAGCACATACTTCTCCTTCCCCTTGTTATAAGCGAATGAACATGAAAATCGGAATGAGCTTATTTCTATCTTTTAAAATCCAGATGTTTGCATCATGTGCCAACCATATGCTTAACCATGTCTCGTTAATCTTGCTGTCCATGGTTTCCCATTGGAATGCCTCTTGTCCATGTTTCAAATCAATCTCTTCATGCTTCTCTCCTTCACTATCCCAGAAAATAGCTATTCCAGACTTTAAGTCAATTACAATCCCGTGCTCCACCATGAAGTCTGCGCCTAAAATCGCGTCGAACATGATGTCTTTCAGGACTATAAAAATATACTAGAATGCTCTGCCTGCTATTGAAAAATTAATTTGTGCCTGTAACTTGCAATTCACTGATCTGTTCGGTATAACTCCTCTGACTTTCATTCCAGATACAGGTGATACGGTAACATCCTCAATTGTCCTAATGTTCTCAAAACATGCCTCCGAAATTATGCTGGCCATCGCTCCTGTATCAAGTAATGTTTTAATTCTATGTTCACCAACAAATACTTCAATCAGCGGTAGTTCGGTCTTCTTCCTCCCCATCGGGATTTCTTCATCATATCTAAGGTAATCGTCTTCTATCTGGTGTATATCTATGATTCCAATGGTGAATTGTGAACTTATGGAATCTATTGTGTCTGTTTTCTTGAATTCGGCGCTTTTTCTATATTCTCGTCACTCGTACTGGGTCCTGGATCTATCTGTTCTTGCCCCTCACTATTTTGCGTTGCTTCTCTCGTTCTTTGCAGATACTCTTGGCTTTCTGCGTATGTATCACCTAGGTCCGCTTGATTATTTCCATCTTCGTTTCTTCTCAATTGTCTATTATACGTTTGGTATCAGTTTCTCCCCTGTTGCCATGTGTTCCTTCCCAGAGCATCTCCATATCGGTATTGTCAAGAGTATGGCCGTCTATCCTGGTTTCATCTTCTATTCGTATAATTTTGTCCTCGGGTTTCCTGTAGACCTCTCCAATTTCCCGAGTTTTTGAAACCTCTCCTCTGCTGTGGTTCGGTTTGGATTTTCTGGTCTGCCACTACTAGATTTACCTCCTGGTTTTCCATTCTACTACTCCGCGGATGCATTAATGCACTAGTGTGGTCTAGTTTCCGCAAGGTCTCGCCGCATTCCTTCAGATTGTTCGCCCCCGACGCTGAAAGCATCCGTTGGACTTCTACAGGGAACTGTCGTCTAATAGCCTGTTATATGTTCGTCCTCAGCTAATGGGGGTTCTAGGAATTGATGTCTTGCGAGGTGTGTAGTAAAGTATGCTGCGTATTGAGTTGGAAGTTGAGTATTTTCGAGAGTACAGTTCAGCCCTAATACTAAGATGATCCTCCGAACTCCAGAACCTCTTTAGAAATGCCGTCGAAAATTCTTCAACGTTCAAGAAGGTGCACCTGAATGCTCTAAACCAGGTCAACGCTTGATTTTAAAGTGACCTCTCAATTACCCGAATCTCGCGTTCCCTTGGGATTCGATGTTCGTCCAAATAGTCCCTACTGTCACGTAGGCATTCGATTGGTGTAATGACACCCACACCACTGAATTTTTCGGTTTATCATCATGTGTTCTGATGATCGTAATCGGATTCGTATTGTCTGATCTACCAGGTGTCGATTCCGCATCTCTATACCGCCTCTCCTGACTATATGCTGGCTCATTACTTTCCGTCAATCTAATTGGGCTATCCATCCGTATTGTTTGCTCTATACGCGTGATCCGTTCTAGATGACTTCCTTCTAGTATCTTAATTTTGTTCGAAACTGACAAAATTGCCCCATTTATATCTTCCTTAACTTTATCTATTCCGGTATTGATCGATTCTAACTTTGCCTCTTGTGTTACCCTTTCTTCTGAAGCTTCCGTGAATTTCTTACTAACCTTTTTGACTTCCTCATCCACGTGTATCCTGTCCGCGTCAACGTCTTGAGCTAACGTTCCCATCTTCTCTTCCATTTCGACTACTTTCTTTTCCACCTTTCCTGTCTGTGTCGTTATATAATTTCGAATGACGGTAGTAGTTTCCTTCAACTCTTTTCTAACTTCTATTTCCCGTTGGTTATCCTCCTTGAGTTTTTTCACGTGTGAGGTGAGATCATTTCCCATTCCTTTAATGTTCTTGTATAGCCTTTCCTCTAAAGTGTGTTCAATTGCTCTACGTCGTGTCCTAAATTTCCCATACTCTCCAATAAATTATCCTGAATGGTAGCCTTCAATGCGTCTATCTCAGCTTCTATGCTATTGTCCATCTGCACTCGACTTTGAGTTATCAACTCACGTATTTGAATTATGTCGGCTTGGGTTTGTAAAGATTGGGCCGCTGCCTCATTCCTGTGTTGTGAAACTTTCTTTTCTATCTCAGTATAAGTTTGTTTTAATTATGATTCTGTTTTAAAATGTTCCCTAACTTGTTCTGAAATTCAGTATGACTTTGTTTTAGTCCATTATGATTTTGTTTCAAACTGTGATTTAACCTACCCTCCAATTCCATTTGAGTTTGATTAACATCGATTTTAAAATCCTGTTTCATTTCAGCGAACATCTTGCGCAGCTCCTCCATCTCAGTCATAAGTACAGAATGACCATACACCAAGGTTGCACCACAATTTCTACCATAGCAAGTTATGAGATTAATTTATGCTTATGAACTAAATAAATGAACCATTTCCGATTCCTAATAACCGGACATTTACAAGAAATTAAGAACAGAGACCTAAACCATAAAATCCAACAGTAAATACTTGTGATTTTGCCATCTACGTTATCCAAAGTAAAATATATAATTACCAAAGGTAATCAGATAATCACGAAAGAAGTTAAATCATTAGCATCTCATTTAAACATCTCAAGCATGGTAAACCAATAAAATTGAGCTATCCAAACGAAAATGCCAACGAAAAACACAACCCACTTTGGTTGTCCAGTTTTACTGATTGCATTTTATTGCAACACCAGCGCGTGGTACAATCTCTCTTATTCGTGGCCTAACACGGAAAGGCACCATTTTGTACACCTATGTCCCCGTCTGCCGGCAGTGGAACGGATGGCCCGGTGAAAGACTTCGCGATACATGCCGAAAAACCTGATTGGGACCTAGGCGCAATCTGATCACACAATTAAAATGCCGGAGGAATGAGACCTCTGGTGATCTCGGTGTGATTATAAGGAGAGGCGTACCTGGGAAAATCAATTTTCCCCTAGATCTAAATCAATCCTAACAATGAAAAGAAAACATAGATTAGCAAAAATCAGAAGTGCAGAAATTCATAAAAATAAAAGGTTCCATTTATTTGCAGCTAAACCAAGAAGCAACAACCAATAAAATAGAACACCTACTCCTGTCCTACTTCAGGGATTCTGTCTAAGTTATTACTTGCTGTGGTCTGCTCAAAAAATAAATACTCATGTCAAGAAAAACAATTAATTGGGCCAATGAATCTCCACGGCCCTAGCCTTGGATATAAATGAAATTAGGAGATTTAATAAAATGAAATCTAACTGAAAATACAAATTTAACTCGTGTACAACTTGACTGTAAGGATTCATCACACACAGAATGTCCGTCTTATGGTGCTTCAATTAATGAATGTGAATATCATGTGACTAGAGAATATCAGTCATACCATCATCCATTACTCATGCTTGAAATAATTATGGCAACAACAAAATTATGTTATTTCAGGTAATGAGAATATCAGTCATACCATCATCCATTACTCATGCTCGAAATAATTATGGTATGTGTCGTCCATTCGAGAAGAAAAATCTTCCTAATAGGTGCCCTATTCAACAATAATATCATGGCACATGAAATTCCACATCACCATCATTGTGTTCACTGACTGGTTACCACAAAAAACAACATCAAATACCAGATCCTAATTTCATTCACCAATGCCTGTAGTAAATAATACTCATTTATTATCATATTAATCTTCTTTTGTTTCGCATATTACATATTTTTTTTATCTGTGTATCACCTACTAATTATTCACAGAATATGTGAATTCAATTCCTATTAGTTTTTAAATATACATTTTATTTATGCGACTACGTCAGCCTATTCCATTCCTGGTATACTTGATTACATTATTTTATCATCATCTGTTATTGACATAAAGCACCTGTGTACACAAGAAAGCACGAAAATATTTTTGAGTAACAAAGTCAAGCGGATAGGGCATTTAAAATTTCAGTATCATATGGAAATAATTAATGTTCCAAGATAAATGAACTGGGATACTAATTCCTATCAGCTAGAAAAATAGACGAGACTGAAAATAGAGTCCAGCATGACTCAAATCTATACCGTAGAAAAGAATCAATAAATGAAGAACACTCTAGCTTCATACAATCAATCAGCTTTCAATCCAGAAGTGCCGTCACTGTGCATCTATCTGACTGCAAAATTATTCGAAGTGTGTAATGATAATTCCAGAAGGAAAATTTATCGTAGAAATTTACGATGTCCAGCAATCGTAATCATAATTAATTGTCAATCGACAACTCCAAAAAGTAATCATCCGCTAAATACTTGTGGAAATAAATTGGTAGTGGATTGGACATAATGACATTGAAGTCCTATACTGTTTCATGACCACTAGTCATATCGATTCATATCTACGTATACCACGTATATCTCATAATAATAATAATAATCAAACTTAGAATTCGATTTCAAAATACGTAATTAATCACATGACTGGTAGTACTTCTAACTAAAATGAGTAGACAGCCCGCTGATTCTACTAAAATATTGAAATGTATGGCTCACTAACTGCAGGAAATGGTAAGAAAATTGTGGTACAAGCCTGGCTTAATTCTGGATCTCGAAGAAGAATACCATGAAGTCGTCTTCCAGCGTCCTTCCAGTCTTCTTTCTTCTCGTTCCATATTCCAATAGGATCTTCTTTCTTCTTTCGCCCCCGAATTCGAACCCGGAACCTTCTCGTTCCGTCCCATGGTAATTCGAATATGGTCTCCCACGGCAGCTCCATTTCTCACTTGGTGGTCAAGTCACCCCTTTGAGTCCCCTCATGACTGTTTACTTATCCATATTACCCATGATTAAGTTTGGTTTATAATATGTGGACCAAATAAGACGACCTGACTTCATAATGAAATTTGCAAATCCTCAAATGACACACGGCTCTTAAACGTCACCCCGTGAAATGCCATGAGCTCTCCGCGAACCATAAACCACAATATTGTCCTGTGATATGCAATGATTATCAGAATTATGACCATCGGGACACCGCTTTTAAGTGCTCCACTATGGCGGCTGAATCGAACTTAGAATCAAGTGCCTGTTCTGAACATAGGTTGCGCCAGTTCATTTCAAAATGTCTGCAGTGTGACTTAAATAACAAGTCCATATTCTGTCAGAACAAAAATATTCGAGCCAATATTCACAAAGTTCCAGTAATACAAGTATTCAAGAATTACTCAACATGCCGGCGAATTCGTGTTCAAGTGAATTCGTATTCAAAGATGTCGAGACTCTGATTGTAACCGTGCCATTGCACTTTCGTCATTTTGCAAGGCGTAATTCCATCCCGCACATATTAGATCCACGTCTTTCGAATGCGTATCGACAATGCTTACACTTCCCGCACACAAATCTGTCTGTCCAAAGAGAATATAATACCAGAATCCCAGCTCCCATGTTAAATAATTTTCTTAAATCCGCCCATAATCCGCCTTCAAAAAAAAACAATCATTTCTCTTCGGCAGGGGAAACATAAGGAACTAAATCCGTAAGATATCAGCTTATTTTTATGAATATTACACAGAGCTAGTCCCTTTGTGGATCAATTAACATTAATAGCTACTACCTTCGACAATATTAGCTCTGACAAAATGTATCAAAAGCAATCAACAATATACTGAACCCTTATTGATCTACGATAAATAAGTATTCATAATTTATTATTATTATTACTGCAGCCCAGGCAGTACTAGTGGAAGGTGACAAGGATAAAGGCAAGGTAGCGTGTCGCAATGATTGCCACATAAGGAGAGCTTATAGCTATTCTTGAAGAACGGCCTGGTAAACTTGGGTTCAAGGCCAAATTGTGTAACAACTTGCACCAGAATTGGAAGCATAAAGGGATGATCACGAGTTACTTGCAACCGACCTACGATTGAATCACCCAATCAGGAGAGACCACGCCAAGATCACGCGATGGAAGGCGTCAGTGGTAAAAAGCGCGCGGAATTGATTATCTAAAGAACCGCCGATCGGAATTATCTCCGCACGAGTGCGATGAGACGTTTGATTTATTTGATGAAGATTGACACTAGTCCCATCTGTGTGAGATGAAAACTCGGGATTTTTTTTCTAAATCCACCCCACTCTTCCGCACCCTGTCAGTTTCTAATAAATTGTTCGACGTGAAGCTGTTCGATGTCATTCTCTGTGCAAGCTCTGTGAGCTAACTTCACGCCCGTTTGCATAGCGATTTTAACGCTCTGTTATAGTTCGAGGTCATTCGTTTTGGAGCTCTGAGGGGCTGACTTCACGCCCGTTTGTGTCACGATTTTAACGCTCTAAGATTATTCGAAGTTCTTTTATTTGTGAGCTCTGATGAGCTAAATTCACGCTAGTTTGCGTAGCAAATTTTAACGCTCTTATTTACTTGAAGTTAATACTTTGTGAGATCTGTGAGCTAATTTCACGCCAGCGCGCGTGATGATTTAAAACTTGTAATATTATCCTAAAGACAACTATTTTCAGCTCTTAGGGGCAAGATTTGTAAACGTTCTAATTAGCGCTCACCCGAGCGAAGGTCAAGTCAAGCAGAGTAGAGATTACCGAGCGAGATAGCGACTGTGAGTCAGTCTGACTTTAAAACTTGTATTGTCGAGTCAGTGACGATGGACTCGAAGTGTGTATTTTCTGTAAATTTTTAAGTGTATTTTTCATGTGTGTATTGCGCGTGTGTGAGCGATATTTTAGGGAAAGTCTTCGTAATTAATCGCATAGGACTATTTGTGGGCGAATTTAGTAACCCACAAGCGATTATAGCCAGGTCAAATTATAATAACATTGAACGTTTCTTCCAAAGAGACTACACCAAGATGTCCAACATGTGGTCAGGAGTTGGGATGATGTCCGACGCTTCGATGAAGACGACTATGGAGTGCTAACTTTTCCATAGGGAAATGGGCTGAGATGGATGTCATAATGTTCGGCAAGCTGAGACGGTGATGTACAACAATTGATTATTCAATTATGTAGTTAGATTGGCGGGGGAACTTTTGTAAATAGTTCATTTGTCTTTTCTTGTTTTAGAGTGTTTTTTTCTTTGTACCGACACTAAATGTTTTAAATGTACGTTGGCGCGTGGCCAAAGTGTTTGTTATGTATCATATTTTCTTGGAGTCATATTTAATGTGCACGGCGCGTGTACGTGATGTTTATCCATGCAAATGCGAAACCCGTTACATTCGATAAGTGGTGCCTTATTAAAGTTCATATTTGTGATAGGAAAGGGAGGTAATTACTGTAAGATGTTTGCTGAACAGGTTATTATTCATATTAGGGTTGCCAAGTGCAACGATTTAAGATGTAATTGTAGAACACCTTAGTTCTAAATTTGATAGATTTTTTTGAGTCCTTTTCAGGTTAATTAGTCACGGCGTGGAACGGTGGCGCCAGCAAGTGGAAAATATTTATGTCTTTTTATTTTAGGGTCTGTCAAACCCATACGTGTGATTCTGTGTGTGTTATTAAGTCAGGTGTGTGTTGATTCTACGTGAAGAGGGGTAGAGGTCCTACTCAATTCATGTAAATTTAGTATGTCACACCTGTGTGGTGTAGTGGTAGTGTACTTGTAAATTTGACGGCGGTCATATGTGTATTTTCTTTTATTGGTCACGTGTTAACTTACTTGTGTTGATTTGTGTGAGAAGTCCTACGTTTTTAGGCAGTAATGTTTTTGCTACGGCAGTTTGATTCCAATTTCACACGGAAATTATTGTGTTGTATATTTTCAGTATAGGAAGTGTCGATTTAGTTTTAAGTGTTGTATAGTTGTTCCCCGCGTCTGTCTAGCTCTAAGCAATGTGGATTCGTTGTCTGAATGTTTATTCTGGATGATGACGAATCACGCATTCGATTGTACACATCGTGAAGCATGCAGAACTGCACACGCGCATACATTGTCACTATTGTTGATTTTCTTAAGGACACTTTGTCCGTGTATTTAATCTCTCCAGAGATGTTGGCCTAGTTTTGGCATATTTTATTTATTAAGTGGGAGTCTTATGGGAGTTTGTTTTGTTAATTCTTTTGTATAGTTAGGTGATTTGTTATTAAATTCATTTGTTTTAACCCTGGCTTCACTTTTTCCTGTTACCCTGCATGTTAATGAAGCGCTTTAACAACAACTTACGATATGGACTGTCACACCCCCCGAAACTGAGTCTCATAAGCTTCTTTGCAAGGGTTCATAAAACAAAAATGGCTGCCCAAGTGGGACTGTTGTTGTTGTTGTCGCTTCGCTGATCTCATATTTATTTCGTTGAGAAATAATGCCAGGTCAAGCGGGCAAAGTAAATTCAGTAAATTGAGGCGATGTTGTACCGCCATGTGCATTAGTAAAATCACTGAGTTCCTAAAGTTAGATATTGAACAAGGTTAGCATTTGATATTGTATTTGTTATAAACCTGTTCTGGCGCCCGGCATTAAAATTAGAAAAATTTGCATATTATTGAACTCAGTCAAAGCAGGAAGGTGTTGCCTTATATTTGACATTTAATTAACTTTGGTTAATGAGTGTCGTTCGTAAATTCTGTTGGTTAGGAATTTAAAAGCAGATCACTAGGGGTTATTTTGTTGTTTGGGAATGAGAGTCATTTTATTCAGTAAATTTTGTTACTGAAATTTTTATTAAATTAGAATCAGTAATATTTAAATGTGTAAGTCTCCGTGGCTTAGGCGGCAGCACGCCGGCCTCTCACCGCTGGGTCCGTGGTTCAAATCCCGGTCACTCCATGTGAGATCTGTGCTGGACAGAACGGAGGCAGACAGGTTTTTCTCCGGGTACTCCGGTTTTCCCTGTCAAAATTTCATTCCAGCAACACTCTCCACTATCATTTTATTTCATCTGTCATTCATTTAATCATTGCCCCAGAGGAGTGCGTCAGGCCTCGGCAGCCGGCACAGTTCATATCCTCGCCGCTAGATGGGGGCTTCATTCATTCCATTCCTGACCCGGTTGGAGACTGGAAGCAGGCTGTGGATTTTCATTCAATATTTAAATGTTATGACATGTATGCGTGTGGATGACTGAAATCTTGGTGCATGACCCTGTTTTCTCTGATTGTATTTGTGTATTGTGCAATGGCGAGCGTTGAGGAGATCAAGGCATTGTTGGAACAGATGTCCGCAAAAACGGAAAAACAGTTAAAGAACATGAAGGAGGAAATAAGCGAAGACAATGATAAACAATTAAATAAACAGTTAGAACAGATGTCGATCCAAATGTCCGCGAAAACGGAAAAACAATTAAAAGAACAATTAAAAGAACAGTTAGAAGCTCAGCGTGAGCATAATGATAAACAATTAAAAGAACAATTAGAAATTCAGAGCGAGAATTGTGAAAAACAGTTACACGACATGAGCGGTAATATTTCGGTCCAATTAGAGGTTCAGAAATTGGACACTGATAAACAATTAAATGAATTAAATCACAAACTATCGGAAACTGATAAACAATTTCCCAAATTATCAGAACAGGCGGTAACACAAACAGAGCAATTAGGAAAGATCACTAATGACATCAAAGTGTTAGGGAGGTAGAGAAACTGGCAGGTGAGGTCGCAGAGAATAACGTCAAACAATTGGGTGAAATTAAAAAGTTGGAGGCGAAGTTTGGCAATAAACTCGTACAATTTGACGAAATGGTGGCCGGTAAACTAAAGCAAATAGAGGCAGCATGTGTCAATAACACCGCGGGAATAAAGAAAACACAAGATAAATTGCAGCAACAAATTAATTCAGTCGACAGCAACGTACTTGAATTAATCAAGGAAATGGATAAACTTGAGGTCAAGGCCGAAACAGAACGTAGGCAGGTGCGTGAAAACTTAGAGGACCAATTAAATAAAACTCAGCAGGTCATAAGGCAAGAGGTAGGAGAACAGCTCATTAAAAATCGGGATAATCTGGAAGACCAATTAATTAAAACCCAGCAGGTCATAAGAGAAGAAGTCGGAGAACAATTGGTTAAAACACAAGAGATCATAAGAGAAGAGGTAGGAGAACAGCTCATTAAAAATCAGGATAATCTGGAAAAACAATTAGGCAAAACACACCAGCAGATACAAGAAATAGGGGAGCAGCTAGAGAAGAGTCAAGAAAGGAACGAAGAGAAAATTAACAGTTTGAAAAGTAGGATCCGAAGAGATTGGGAACAGCAGGCAAACGCAAATAAAGAAGACAGGCTGACAATTTTAAAGCGCCTAGGGGAATACAATTCGAGAATGCAGGCTTTGGAGGAAGGAGTAAAATCTAAATTACAAGAGCACTCAGATTTAATAATTAAGAACGAAATTAGATCATTAGAGAATGCTACATTATTTTCGGCTTAAAATATACCA
Organism: Meconema thalassinum; assembly: GCA_946902985.2. Classification (NCBI taxonomy): domain Eukaryota; kingdom Metazoa; phylum Arthropoda; class Insecta; order Orthoptera; family Tettigoniidae; genus Meconema; species Meconema thalassinum. The sequence continues at coordinate 860,224,585 of OX336389.2, forward strand.
GAAAAGCAGGGAAGCATAGGAAGTCCGGTAGGCTTGAAGTTGGCTGAGGATAACAGCCGGGGTCAAAGTCCCAAATTAACGAGCAACGCATTCCAAGAGTACAGGGGAGAGACTTCCACACCACAACCGAACTTGGCACCCGCCCAAGTAATCCAAGTCATTAGGGGAAATGATTTCAAGCCCGATAAATTCAAGGAACACTCAGGAACCACTCCCAAAGCCTTTTTACGACAGTTAACTGATTATTTTAATGATCAACATATCGACCCCGAAAAACAGCTGAGACTCGTGGAGAAATTTTTAGAGGGACCAAGCTTAACCTGGTTTTTAAGCTTTAAATATACTTTCACCGACATGGCTCAATTCCGAGAAGCGTTTTTAAAGAAGTTCTGGAGCCCTTCTTTACAGCAGGGGTTAAGAATGGACCTGTATACTCGAAAATACCACAGCACGCATCCGACCAGATTTTCGGAATTCTTTAGCCAACAGCTGGTAAAATTCCGCGATTTTGACGACCCCCCTAGCGAGCAAAATATGGTTCTAACCATCGGGAAACAACTTCCCATGCACATTCAACAGCTGTTAGTAGCCGGAAATATTCAGACCGCAGTGCAGGCCGAAGAATTACTCCGACACCTCGACGAGACGAGTATGGTGAGTCCACAGACAGGAAGGAGAAATATGGAATGTGTCAACACGGCAGAAGTGGTTCAGGGACTCCAAAATAGTCACAGCCAGGGGAACCAAACGAAAACTCAGTCCACAGGAACACAGTTTACACAGAGAAGGCAAGATTTCGAGGGCCGGAACCAGTTCAACCAAAACAATCGAAATTTTCAGAATAACCGCGATAGATATAACCAAAACAACCAAAATCAGCACAATCAATGGACGTACCAGCGGGAATACACCAATTGGCGGTGAAACCAAAGGCAGGGTCGACCTTACCAAAGAAATGGAGATGGCAGGTGGAACGACGCGAGGAACTATCGCCAAGAAAATAGGGGAGACTATCGCAACAATTGGGATGAGCGGTATGTCGAGTCACAAAAATACTTAGATCAATTAAATGCCGAAGAGACGGAAAAAGAGAAGTGGGGGCGTACAATGGCAAATAGACAGAGCCCAGACAATCATCAAGTAGAGGGGGCAGAAAGTTTATTGAGGCAACAGGAGAGGCGCGATGACAACCGGCGGAACACAACAAATGGGCCCCGGGATAAAAAAAAAACTTCAAATGAACTAAAAATGATAGTCTGAAAACGGAGGACGCCAGGGAGCAAGAAGAGATGATTGTGGCCAATATAGAAGAGTGGGTAGCATTCCCGGACGATTGCCTGGAGGAAGTGGTGAAAGACCGAGAAAACGTCATCAGACAATTGCCAATTATTTAGGCACATATTGGAGGTATGAGGGTGAGATGTTTAATTGACACAGGTAGCCAGGTGAGCTTAGTCACTGAAGTTTTGGTAAAAGAAATCGGAAGAAAACAAACTGTTCCAATTATGCCTGTACCGCTAATGAAAGTCAGAGGAGTCATTCCTGACAAAACCATCAATTGTAAACAGCAAGCATATTTAGACCTGGAAATATTGAACCACACTTTTTCGCAAACATTCATTGTCATACCGAAGATGAACTATAACATTATCCTAGGAGCCAACTTCATCTGTGATTTTCATGCTGTAATTGACTTACATAACAACACTGTAAGTTTCAAACAAGTTGAGGGGTTGAATCACGTGGGTTTAAACATGGAAGAGAGTCCACTAGAGAGAGAGGCGAATACTTGGGTCATTGAGGAATGCACTAATGAGGCGATCAGAGATAAGAACTTGACGGAGGAGCGAGTAAGCCAGACAGCAGTGGTGGAAATTGACAGCCGAGATATTTCGCAGGAACTTTGGGTACATTTGGCGGAAGAAGAAATTAGCGGAACCAAATTTGAAATTCTACTTCAGGAGCGACTTAAGGAGGCCATAGTAGGGGAACCTGATAGAAGAAAACTGGAAGAAATTTTGAGATTACATAAAGGAGCTTTTGACACCGTACCTGGAAAAGTTTTAAATTTTCAATATGCCATGCAAGTTACAGACTGGACCCCATTTAAAAGTAAATTGTACCCGATCCCAGAGAAACATTTTGCTCAGGTGAAGGACATCATTACTAATTTATTAGAATCCGGCATGATAAGGAAAGCAGCAACCCCGTACCTGAACGCAATATTGGCTGTGGCCAAGCCAAATGGATCAATTAGGCTATGCCTAGACGCGCGAGTTTTGAACAGTAAACTGCTAGTTGAGCATGACCAAGCACCTAGGATCAAAGATGTTTTGACAGGCTTCCGTGGGAAGAAGTTTTATTCGAGTGTCGATTTGACAAATAGTTTCCACCATCTTGAACTTGAAGAAAAATCTCAACTGTTGACGGGATTTTTATTCGTTAACCAAAGTTATATCTGGTCTCGAATGCCCTTTGGCGTGAAAACTGCTGGATGTGCACTGATAAGAGCACTCGATAGGAATCTGACTGAGGAGGTCAAGAGCTTCACTACGAGATATGTTGACGACATATTAATTGCATCTGAAACAATGGAGGAACACCTGGTGAACTTAAATAAACTTCTGGATAACTTGAGAACAATGAACTTCAAAATTAATCTAAAGAAATCACACTTTTGCCAGAGCGAGATTCTGTATTTGGGGCATATAATTGATGTTGAGGGCGTGAGACCTAATCCAGCCAAGATTGATGCTATCAAGAAATTTCCCACACCAACTAAAGTCAAGCATGTAAGAGCATTTTTGGGAGTGACAGGCTTCTTCAAAGAAAATTGTCCTGGATACACAGAAACAGTAGCACCTATGCAAGAGATGTTAAAGAAGGCAAATGGATGGTCATGGAATGAGGAGTGCGACAGGTCTTTTAGAGCCACGAAAGATTTATTGGAAAACTGTGTGAAGCTTGGATATCCGGACTTTGAGAAGAGATTTATTATTCAAGCAGATGCTTCATTGATTGGAATCGGTGCTATGCTGTACCAAGAGGACGCTGAAGAACCCAAGAAGAAATCATATTTGGCATTTACGAGTCGTAAATTGAGGAAGCACGAGAGGAACTATACTGTGACGGAGCTTGAGCTGCTAGCAATTTTATATTCTCTTCAACAGTGGCGTAAGATGATCTACGGCTATTCCATTATTGTCAGAACCGACCACCATGCACTGACATTTTTATTCAAGACGACGATGGCAAGTGAGAGAGTTACGCGCTGGTCCATCTACATACAGCAGTTTGACATTACAATAGAGCATTGCCCTGGAAGGATGAACGTCATACCAGATGCCTTGAGCAGGAATCCTGAAGACGAGAACGAAGTAACAGCGGAAGTTCACAATATAACACTAACACCTAAGGCTCGTGAGTTTTTGGAGAAATTAAAGGAAATTCGGAAGGAGCAAGAAGCAGACCCATGGATGATGATGATCAAGTTCTACAAGAAGGAATTACAACCAGGTTCACCTGAATACCGAGAGGCCCGTGCTAAAGAAGCGAGATTTCACTACTTAAATAACTTGTTGCATAAGTACGTGGATGAGCATCATACCAAGCTGCGAATCCTAGTTCCAGCATCACTACAGAGAGGATTGACGTGGCATGTCCACGAGAGCCTAGCACATATCGGCACGGATAAGACTGAAGCTACGATAGGGGAGACTTTTACTTGGCCTAAGATGCGATTCACCATTGTGGAAGTGATAAGAACTTGTGACGCGTGCCAGCGCACTAAACCGAACAACTTCATTATGAAACAACCTCCAACACCACTATTACCTCAGAAACCATGCGAGATGCTCGCTATTGACTGTTTTGGCCCTCTAGTCAAAGGAAAGCGTGGGTCCCGACATCTTCTAGTGTGTGTCGATGTATTTTCAAAGATGGTCGTGTTATGTCCAATCCAGAAGACGACATCAAAACAAGTCCTCAGTGGAATTCAGAACAAAGTTATTCCGATGCTTGGGAAGCCGGAATCCATTTTATCAGACCATGGTACTTATTTCACGAGCAATGTTTTTAGGCAAGGTCTGGAGAGCCTAGGAATAAAACACATATTTTCAAGCATTCGTCATCCTTGTGGGAATCCGAGCGAGAGAACGATTCGCTGTGTTGCCAAATACTATAGAGTAATGATTCCTAACGATCATAACAAATGGGTTGACAAAGTAGGAGAGATTGAGATGTGCATGAACACCACTAAGCACGAGTCGACGGGTCATGTTCCACTAATTGTACACCACAACAGGTTGCCGGAGAGATCTTGGGACAAGATTATTCCATGCCCAAGGGATCCACTATTAGCGCATGAGTTGCGAATCCAGCGAACGAGAGAGCACATGAGGAACCAAGCGGACCGAAGACTGAGAAGGTACAGAGCAATGAAGTTTCACCGGGAATTACAAGAACAAGAGTTAGTGCTGGTTCGCAGACCACCGATCTCTGATCCCAAAAACAAAGTCTTTGCAAAATTCTGTCCAAACTTTATTGGCCCGTTCCGTGTCATTAAGAATCTGGGTAACAATGCTTACAGGCTTGAAGAAGTGAGCACTGGTGCTAAATCTGTTTTTAATAGCGCCAACTTAGAACCATATTACAGAAGAGAACCATTTGATGAATAAGCAGGATGATGTATGCAAAATCATATTGCAAAATTTTATTTTGAGAGCCAACACTCAAATGTACGTGGACGTGGAGCGCAGGAGAGAGAGCGTTTTGTTTGTAAACAACAAGCAGCTGAGACGACAGGAGTGGCAATCACGCGAGGAGAAGGGGGAGGTCGAGTGAAGAAGTATGAATGACATTCCGGCGAGGGAGCGCGCACACTAATTGGGTCAGTGGACTGTACACTCGAGGAGCTGAGCGAGGTACTAAAGAGATGTTGTTGTTACTACTGTGGATATTGTTTTTGAAATCCAAATCAATTACTTGCTTCAAATTTCAAAACCTTGCTGAGGATAAATGAACCCTTATTGATCTACGATATATAAGTATTCATAATTTATCATTATTATTACTGCAGCCCAGGCAGTACTTGTGGAAGGTGACAAGGATAAAGGCAAGGTAGCGTGTCGCAATGATTGCCACATAAGGAGAGCTTGTAGCTATTCTTGAAGAACGGCCTGGTAAACTTGAGTTCAAGGCCAAATTGTGTAACAACTTGCACCAGAATTGGAAGCATAAAGGGATGATCACGAGTTACTTGCAACCGACCTACGATTGAAATACCCAATCAGGAGAGACCACGCCAAGATCACGCGATGGAAGGCGTCAGTGGTAAAAAGCGCGCGGAATTGATTATCTAAAGAACCACCGATCGGAATTATATCCGCACGAGTGCGATGAGACGTTTGATTTATTTGATGAAGATTGACACTAGTCCCATCTGTGTGAGATAAAACTCTGGAAAATTTTTCTAAATCCACCCCACTCTTCCGCACCCTGTCAGTTTCTAATAAATTGTTCGACGTGAAGCTGTTCGATGTCTTTCTGTGTGCGAGCTCTGTGAGCTAACTTCACGCCCGTTAGCATAGCGATTTTAACGCTCTGATATAATTCGAGGTCATTCGTTTTGGAGCTCTGAGGGGCTGACTTCACGCCCGTTTGTGTCACGATTTTAACGCTCTAAGATTATTCGAAGTTCTTTTATTTGTGAGCTCTGATGAGCTAAATTCACGCTAGTTTGCGTAGCAAATTTTAACGCTTTTATTTACTTGAAGTTAATACTTTGTGAGATCTGTGAGCTAATTTCACGCCAGCGCGCGTGATGATTTGAAACTTGTAATATTATCTTAAAGACAACTATTTTCAGCTCTTAGGGGCAAGATTTGTAAACGTTCTAATTAGCGCTCACCCGAGCGAAGGTCAAGTCAAGCAGAGTAGAGATTACCGAGCGAGATAGCGACTGTGAGTCAGTCTGACTTTAAAACTTGTATTGTCGAGTCAGTGACGATGGACTCGAAGTGTGTATTTTCTGTAAATTTTTAAGTGTATTTTTCATGTGTGTATTGCGCGTGTGTGAGCGATATTTTAGGGAAAGTCTTCGTAATTAATCGCATAGGACTATTTGTGGGCGAATTTAGTAACCCACAAGCGATTATAGCCAGGTCAAATTATAATAACATTGAACTTTTCTTCCAAAGAGACTACACCAAGATGTCCAACATGTGGTCAGGAGTTGGGATGATGTCCGACGCTTCGACGAAGACGACTATGGAGTGCTAACGTTTCCATAGGGAAATGGGCTGAGATGGATGTCATAATGTTCGGCAAGCTGAGACGGTGATGTACAACAATTGATTATTCAATTATGTAGTTAGATTGGCGGGGGAACTTTTGTAAATAGTTCATTTGTCTTTTCTTGTTTTAGAGTGTTTTTTTCTTTGTACCGACACTAAATTTTTTAAATGTACGTTGGCGCGTGGCCAAAGTGTTTGTTATGTATCATATTTTCTTGGAGTCATATTTAATGTGCACGGCGCGTGTACGTGATGTTTATCCATGCAAATGCGAAACCCGTTACATTCGATAAGTGGTGCTTTATTAAAGTTCATATTTGTGATAGGAAAGGGAGGTAATTACTGTAAGATGTTTTCTGAACAGGTTATTATTCATATTAGGGTTGCCAAGTGCAACGATTTAAGATGTAATTGTAGAACACCTTAGTTCTAAATTTGATAGATTTTTTTGAGTCCTTTTCAGGTTAATTAGTCACGGCGTGGAACGGTGGCGCCAGCAAGTGGAAAATATTTATGTCTTTTTATTTTAGGGTCTGTCAAACCCATACGTGTGATTCTGTGTGTGTTATTGTGCCAGGTGTGTGTTGATTCTACGTGAAGAGGGGTAGAGGTCCTACCGCCCTCGTATTTTGTTGTTCTTGTATTTTGATGGAAAGGCAGGGTGCTCTAGGGAGACCCCTGTTCCTTGTCCATATTGCTGATTCTTGGATTTCCGAGTGGAAATGCCGGGATATTTGGTTCTGACACACACACACGTATTATTGTGCTTTTGGGCACGCTTCTTCGAGATTCGATCCCGTGCCTTTGGAGGTCGAGGTCATTGTTACACGTGGGTTGACAGATATGCAGATTTCCACAAATCGCCCGTCTCGCCTGGTAACTTATTTTTTGTTAGGCAGTCCTTGTTCCGACTGGCCCCTTTAAGCTTTCATGTAGCGAACCTGTTCATTGTGGTGGTTATTTTTGAACCATAATTAATTGGGGAGTTCGCCATGTGTGTGACGGATTATTGCATGTTGTATGGATAGATTATTGTGTTAATAATGTAAATGTTGGCTCTGAGCCTCTTGATCTTGTTTATGACTCAATTCATGTAAATTTAGTATGTCACACCTGTGTGGTGTAGTGGTAGTGTACTTGTAAATTTGACGGCGGTCATATGTGTATTTTCTTTTATTGGTCACGTGTTAACTTACTTGTGTTGATTTGTGTGAGAAGTCCTAAGTTTTAGGCAGTTATGTTTTTGCTAAGGCAGTTTGATTCCAATTTCACACGGAAATTATTGTGTTGTATATTTTCAGTATCGGAAGTGTCGGTTTAGTTTTAAGTGTTGTATAGTTGTTCCCCGCGTCTGTCTAGCTCTAAGCAATGTGGATTCGTTGTCTGAATGTTTATTCTGGATGATGACGAATCACGCATTCGATTGTACACATCGTGAAGCATGCAGAACTGCACACGCGCATACATTGTTACTATTGTTGATTTTCTTAAGGACACTTTGTCCGTGTATTTAATCTCTCCAGAGATGTAGGCCTAGTTTTGGCATATTTTATTTATTAAGTGGGAGTCTTAAGGGAGTTTGTTTTGTTAATTCTTTTGTATAGTTAGGTGATTTGTTATTAAATTCATTTGTTTTAACCCTGGCTTCACTTTTTCCTGCATGTTATTTTGTTATATGTTACCCTGCATATTAATGAAGCGCTTTAACAACAACTTACGATATGGACGGTCACACCCCCCGAAACTGAGTCTCATAAGCTTCTTTGCAAGGGTTCAATACTGATACATTATGGAATTTGTTGTCCACTTTGTAATGTTGGTAGTGAACGTACTTATGCAGCTATATATTTTGATAATTATAATAATGTATTGACGTTAGTTCATCAACTATTCACCGTAAAAATCAATTATCTAACACGTTTTATAAGTTGAATGCTATAAAATGAAATATCGAGTCATGTCTGCTAACATAACCTCCAAATTCCAGAGCATCCCATACCCCCCCCCTTTTTCGCCCTAACCTACATAACCTCCAAATCTGACTATAGAATAATATAATCACCCCCACCCCCTACCTGCTATCCTACACAGGTTCCAAATTCCTGTTTGAACCCCATGACCCTCTTGGAAATGTGATATGAGAAGGAAGGAGAAAGATAAATGAAAACCATAGGTGATTGAAACATTTGTTATTTTTTATTATTATTTTGCAATACACAATGTAGAAATAAAATAATTGTGTATGTCTAGTATAGAAAGAACGACACCATTGAAATTGCGTTCACGTCCAGTTCTGCTCTTGTAACTTGCTGTTCACCTGGATCCAGTGGACAGATCTGTAAGAATACAAACATCAAGCAATAAATACAATAGATGTGGAATGTAACTTATAAGACACTAGACATGGAAAAATGCAGGCTAAGCTTCTCAAGGAAATATTCTGTAAATGGGCATGGAGGATTTCAGTTATTTCAGCGATCTCTTTTGACTGCAATCCAATATTCTTGTTTTACATTTATTAATTTTCATCATTAATTCTTTCCTCAAGACAGAATCCATACCATTTAAAAACTCATTCAAATCCTCTGGTGTGTCAGCTAAGATGACGATATCAGCAAATCTCCGAGTTGAAATTATTTCTCCTTGAATCTTTACTCCTACTTTGAATTTTTCTCCAATTTCCTTCATTGCTTGTTTAATGTATAGATTGAAAATGCCGGCCCAGTGGTCTTGGGGTCCGGAGGCCCCGGGTTCGATTCCCGGCTTTGTCAGGGATTTTAGAAACTGACGTGAGTGCTGGAACGGGGTGCACTCAGCCTCGCGAGGACAACTGAGTAGCTGCCTGACAGTGAGGCAGCGCCCCGATCACGAAAACCAAGATTAACGGCCGAGGGGACCCGATGCGTTGATCACGCATCACCCCAATATCTGCAGGTCAAATGGCTGGGCAGCGGTCGTTTGGTAGGCTTAGGCCCTTCATGGGCTGTAGAGCCAGTTATTATTATTATATAGATTGAAAAGTATGGGTGATAAGTTGCAGCCTTGCCTTACACCTTTCTGAATACCAGCTTCTCTCTCATGTCCTTACGCTCGAATAACTGCATATCCTAAGGAGCACAAAACGTGCTACACCATTGGTATGGCACAAAAGTACAGTATATTGAAAGGTAAGTGATTAAGTCCCTTGTTCATAAATTTACATGTGTCAAAATTGTTTGGTATCCTTTAAACATGAGTCACTTTCAGTGATCTCAGGAGTAGCCTACATATTGAGACTCATGTCCTAAAGGTCCTGGGTTTTATTGCAAACAAATAATTAATTCTAGTCTGTTTGGAACATGCAAAATTGAGACGTGTTTCGCTTAGTTCACACCACAATCATCGACTCAAATGATGGTTCCTAAATTAAGGCCACGACTGCCTCCTTCCCAATCCTAGTCTCATCTACAAATATGCATATACCACTACATACAACCTATACATACAGTTACCGGGAAGGTAGCTCTGTACTTCCCCATCCCACTCTCCCGGTATACTACTGAAACTTAAAACATTTGCCACACTGAGTGTGTCTGTTTCTGATTGTGACAATCTACTGTCACACACGTTGATGTTCTCAGATAGAGAAGTATTCGGCTTGCTTCCTGCACCACTCTACACCTACAAGGTCAAGTGCACAGCTGAATGCTGGCATCTGTACACAAGTTGATATGGCTAATAGTGGCAACATTCAAGCAGCAACAACAACAATACTTGATAACATGGTTTTGCAGCAGACACCAATGTCCATCCAAGTTAAAACAGCTCACTGATGATTTGTTCTGAAACAGTTATTTCAATGCTCCCAATAGTAGGCATTTATGTTGTTTTGACAACCTTGACATGAACATTTTCAGGAATACTGTATGCCAGCCATCCTAGTTTCTTATCTGGGTGACACATTAGTTATGCAGTTACAAGCTGAGGTATCTATGACATAAATGTCAAGAAATATGGATCCATAGTAAGTTACAACTATTGTATTATGTAACATATCAACGTGAATACTTAACGGCAGGAGAAAAATATAATTCGATAATAAAATAACATCCAAGTAGGCATTCAAACAATTGGCCTCAATATGTAAGCATCAAAGTTTGATCATACCAACATGTATTTCTCATTTCAATAGCCTGGGACATAGTGTTCATCAGCCCGAGGAACTCGGGTGTATCACTTTTCTGTGATGAGTGTAGTAGTATGTGTAAATGTATTTGGGACAAGGATGAAATAGTGCCCCAGGGTTTGAAATAAGGTACGGTACAATCCCAGCATTTGTCTCAAGGGAGTGTCGAAATTTCACATTTATGATAGCCTCTATCAATGCCAGGATAAACCGTTGATTTCTCGACTTACTGCAGATGCCTATCACGACCACAGTGCATGACTTAACGAGCATGGCTGCGCTGCAGGATGTCATTCCAACTGAATGGTATCAGAAATTGAAAGAAAAAAAGATTTTTAAACGTTTCTAAAGACTGTCATCGGCTCTAAGAATATGTCATTAATTGTGGAGTTTACCAGAACCGGAACCAAACGAGAACGTGGTAGATTATTGAGCATATACCATTCACTTACTTTCTGGGAGTCATTAAGAATTGAAAATACTGTCAAATATCACTGCTTCATACTAAATATACTGTCAAATATCACTAATATACAGTCAAGAAGGTTTTTACTTGTAGCTCGTTCGCCGACGGCAGATGTTTGTGGCCAACAAAATCGACGTCATATTGCTTTGCTAACATGTCACACAACACACATAACTTTGTAATTATGTGAAAAAAGAAATAATCGGCACAACCATGGGCTTGGATAAAGATTATTGATGCATGACTACCCCCACTGTGCGTGACAAAAACCAGGGGTGAGTATCTTACTTACCTAACAATTATTGGTCTAGGCGAAAACCATTGATCAGATGGATGCGATATAGTACCTAATGCGTGGGGTTGGCAACACTGTACACGATGCTAAAATTGGCGGAGTCAGCTGGAATTTCATCTCTATAGGTTGTGATCCTATTTGGCATGGCTGGGTGAGTTACAGACAGCGGAGTAGTAAACATCTATTACTATAGGCATATCATCTCCAGATACCACTACTACAGGTATCTTGGCTAATTTCAGTAGTTTAAGAATTTTTTACTTCGGTTCAGGTAAACTCCACTCTTAACGAATATGTCTCCGATGTAATCTTTATTATTAGAGTTGAAAACTCTAGGAAAACAGACTGTTATTGAACCTGAAATATTCATCACTCCATGGAAGTGTTCCATATGCCTCACCGCTCACTAGCATACACATTGCTGCAAGTGCCCTTCAACCCAGAGGCAGAAGTGATAGCCAGCTAAGGATGCAAGTGAAATAATGTCCTCTTCGGACTAAACAGGATGAAAGCAAAGACAGTAGGCCTACAGATAAGGGTTTACTAGCATTATTAGTTAGAATCACACAGGTTAATTCCTTAGGAAGCAAAGAGGACAGGTGAATGGTTTAGGCCTACAGGTTCTCATTCTCTCTCACAGTGAACCTTTAGTTAGTAAGTTATTGTTGTTTTAAGGGGGCGGAACTATGAGGTCATCTGCCCCTACAGTGAACCTTTGCCACACACAAATGCCAGCCATGTAGTACTGCTCAAATAAGCACTATACAAACTTACATGATAGAATGAGACCTGCAGAATCATATTATTGGTATAACACACTCCAGAAAATTGGATCGAGAGCATTTCAAAACTACAACTGGCGGCGTTCCAGATATGAGGGTTTAGGTTATGTTAATCTTCCACATGACTGACACGCCACAGTTCATCACTAAACAGCATGTACATTTCATTACAAATGACATAATTGCTCATATTTTCCTCCATCTTTTCTTTTGCTCACGAATCAACATTATTAAAAGATCCACACCATTTACAAATATCTTTAAATAAAACAACCTGCCGTAGTCTGCCATCTTGTAAAAAAAAAAATGATAATCGGCAGCAAGGGTTGCCATCATAGTATTAATATAAACAGGTGCAATTCTTTACATATAACTGAATCTTTGCAATTATATGTGACACTGTAATGATGTTTATGATTATATACGATCAACTTCTGAAATTCATAACAATAGATTTTGTTTTTAAGGAGTTTAATCTAAGTCTAAAACATAATACGGTTGTAATCCTGTTAGTATCAGTGTAAGCCAGTCACATTTAAGACATAAAAAACAGGGCGCTAGGTCTACCAACACACATCGTCCGTTCGTGCTATTACGTTTCCAAAGTTGCATAACCGGAGCGTAATAAAAACCAGGCCCAAAATAAGGTTTAGCCAATCCCATCTAACTTACGACGGCCTGTGTCTGTCCGTCTCAAGAGTGGCGACACTTCACACCTGTGGAGTCAACCACGTGGTCGCTCGTGTTTCTCCCTGGCGTCGAGCAAGAGCACTTCCCTCTTCAAGTTTCAAATGAAATACGCAGGCATAATACATCGTTGGGAGTACACTTCCTAATTCATATAAACCATGCAGTCTGTATATTATAATTTAAGCTATTTTTTCCTCTTCATTAAAGTCAAATGTTTCACAATGTTACAGTAATAAAACGTGCTGCGGCTGGAGTTTCGGCCGACGTGACGTAATCACCAGCTGGCTCACTCGCTGCGTTGCCACATCTAGTCTTGCGTGCGACAGTCAAACGATCTCAGTCCATAAAATACATAACCTGGACTATGTTGTTGGGCACAGTATGTGAAGTGTGGGAGGATGATTGTGATGAATGCGCATAATGTTGATGAAGATGTTTTTAAGTATGTAGAAATGTCACGGATGGGGAAGACCATGATAAAAAGTACTGATGTGCATATGGGGAATAGTACTATGTAAATGTGTGTGAGAATGGAGGATAGAGTGGGGGGATGATTGTGGTGATGACTTATGATGTTGAAGAAGATGTTTCTTTCCCCCGTTAAGGCGACAGTGGGAGAATGGCTGGGTTGGGGAATGAGTGTGGTAGTATTGAAGAATGAATGTGGCGGGATCTGATAGCAGGCGACAATCGAAGCATGAATGTGATGACAGTGACGATAGTATGGGAGAATGAATGCGGTGAATGCTGATGACGTTTATGTAAATTGATGTTCTCTATTTTTATTTTATTTTGTAGAAAGTGACAGAGGGAGATGACCTTGATGAGAAGTGGTGTTGTGCATATGAGGAATAGTATGTGGTAAGTGTATGTGAAAATGGAGAATAATGTTGGGGGAGGAATGTGGTGAAGACTTATGATGTTGATGAGGATGTTTTTTTCCGTCCCTGTTAAGGCGACAGTGGGAGAATGCCTGGGTTGGGGAATGATTGTGGTAGTATTGAAGAATAGATGTAATGGGATCTGATAGCAGGCGACGATCGGAGCATGAATGTGATGACAGTGATGATAGTATGGGAGAATGAGTGCGGTGAATGCTGATAACGTTAATGTAAATGGATGAATTTTTTCATGTTGAGGCGATAGTGGGTGAATGGCGAGGTTGGAGAATGATTGTGGTAGTGTCGAAGAATGAATGTGATGGGATCTGATAGCAGGTGGCAATCGGTGCATGAATAAGATGACAGCGATGATAGTATGGGAGAATGTGTGCGGTGAATGCTGATGATGTTAATGTAAATGGATGTTTTTTCTTTTTTCTTATTATGTAGAAAGTGACAGAGGGAGATGACCTTGACGAGAAGTGGTGGTGTGCATATGAGGATTAGTATGAGGTAAGTGTATGTGAAAATGGAGAATAAAGTGGGAGGATGAATGTGGTGAAGACTTATGATGTTGATGAGGATGTATTTCTTCTTTCCCTGTTAAGGCGTCAGTGGGAGAATGGCTGGGTTTGGTAATGATTGTGGTAGTATCGAAGAATGAATGTGATGTTATCTGACAGCAGGCGGTAATCGGAGCATGAATGAGATGAAAGGGATGATGGTATGGGAGGATCAGCGCGGTGAATGCTGTGGACGTTAATGTAGATATTTTTTTTTTTTTTGTTTTGTTTTTGGAAAATGGTTATAATGGAAAAAGGTCGGTGTAAGGTGTAAGAGAAAAACAACAGAGAAGAAGCCTTCTGGTTATTATCAGAGGAGTTATGCTTATGGGCGTAAGCGGTGATGTCACTGGGCAATTAGTTGGGTGCTGGGAGAAGTGCCCTAGGCTGTGAATGCTGAGTTTCGTGCGTACTGGTGCTCGAAGTTACTGGGTAAGGAGTGGGAAGACCACTGGGTTTGAGGTCCGCTGAGCTCGCTGTAGGTAACGTCGCTGTAACATTTCAATGTATGTGGTGAGTAGGGGGCAGAGACATTCTGTCAAGTAGTTCCTCCGTGGGGTAGGTGAATGGTAGTCTCTTGGCTACTCGGACCACTCGACGTTCTAGCTGGAGAAAAGGAAGAAGGGTGTGGTTAGGGAATCTTGCCTACGCCAGGTGACCATAGACGAGAAAGGTGCAGACGAGAGCGTTGTAGGTGTGGAGTAATAGCTTCTCATTGAAGCCCCAGGTAGTACCAGCCAGACACCACAGAAGGTAGGCACGCTTTCAAGCAGTTGGGAGTTTGGATTTGAAATAGGGGCGGAAAGTATAGAATTCATCATAAATCAGGCCAAGGTAACGGACAGTGTGTGAAGGTGGAGGTTTAGGTTGGCTGGATTATAGGTTGACACGGAGGCTTGCTTGCGGGGACGGAAGAGGATGGTCTGCGTTTTTTCGGGGTTTATTCACAGATGCCATTTGCCACACCAGGAGTTGAAGATATCTTAATAGTTTTGAACATGGGTGTTGATGTGGGTGATGGTGCCGAATGGCCCAAGTATAGCAGTGTCATCAGCAAACTGTAATAGTTGCGAGGGAGGAGAAGGTTGGGGGATGTCGGCGACAAATGGGACGTAGAGGAGGGGGGAGAGGACTGAGCCCTGGGGGACACCCTGTTCGAAGGGGATAGGACAAGAGTAACGCCCATTTATGGTGATCCGAGCTGTACGGTGGCGAAGGAAGGTGTTAAGGAAGCGGATGTAGGAGTAAGGGAGGTGGAAATAATGGAGTTTCAGGATGAGGGCGTCGTGCCATACGGTATCAAATTCGTCTTTAAAATCGAATGCGATGAATAACGTAGGAGCGAGGCGGTTGTAGTTGTCCACTATTAGGGTGGAGAGGCGGAGGAGTTGGTCCTGAGTGGAGAGATGGGGTTGTAAGCCACATTGGGAGGGAGGAAGGAGGCGGTGACGGAAGAGATGGGCATGGATGCACTTGGTGAGAATTTTCTCAAAGGTCTTGGAAAGGACGGCGGTTAGACTGATATGATGGTAGGAATCAGGAGAGGAAGGTGGTTTATCGTGTTTAGGGAAGAGGAGCATCGTGGCATGGCGCCACGGGGTAGGTTAGCAACCGGTACGTTGGAGATGGTTGTAGAAGTGGGTGAGGGCGGTGAAAATGTAAGGGGGATTTCCTTGAGGTGTCGATAGTGTATGGAGCCAGGGCCGGCTGTGGTATTGGATGTGTGGGAGAGGGTGGTGGAGACATCGAATTCAGTGATGGGATCGTCAAGAGGATGGGGAGAGAAGACGTGTTTTGGAGAGGGCTGGTGTTAGGAGCGGGAAGGTACTGTGGCAATGAACTCGTCTTCATCATATGTGGAGGTCGGATCAAACAAATCTCGGAACACTCTAGCAAATTTATTGGCAAAGATTTCCAGCCTTGCGAGATCATCAGGTGGTGCGATATTGTTATAAATGATTGAGTAATGCGGCTTTGACGCTTTGCCTGTGAGGCGGTTGAGGTTGTGTCAAAAGTTGGAGAGGGAGGGGTACTCGCCGTACAGACGGGAGCAAGTATTACACCATGTGAGCCGCTTGTGAGCCTCATTGTAGGATTTCACTTGTCGGAGCGTCTGTCGGTGGCGTTGGAGAAAGTATCGGTCTTGGGTGTGAAGGTAGGGGTTGTGGTAGGAGTGGGAGAGTGCGAGGAGGTGGCTGGCTTTGGATGGGATAGGTCGGGAAGGGGTCGAAGGGGGTAAGGGGGATGTGGCGCTGTGTCGCTTGCTGCAGAGTGTCTTGAAGGTGGGTGGTATACGCATAGACCGTTTCTTGGGTACTTAATGGTATGGTGGTGGTTTGCAGGTGCTCAATTATGTAGTTGCGATAGTCTGGGCAATTGGCCGAGCAAAAGTTATGGATCTTTCGGGGCGGTGGCGTTGGAGTGTTACGGGTGGCGATTTGGAAGGTCAGGAGAACAGGGGCATGGCCACCTCCAATGAGCGGGAGTACCATTACATGGAGGAGGTGGAGTAAGGAGTTGTGGGCAATGACTGCATTGGGAGTGGTTTGGGAGGAAGGGCGTGTGGGATTTCGGGGTGGAACTAGGGAGCCGTTGATGTGATTGAGGTGGACTTCAAGGCTGCGAAGTTCCCGGGCCGTGCGGTCGTGAAGGTTCAGGTCGGCCAAGATGAGGAAATGGGGAAAAATATCTGCTACATGAGCAATGAAGACTTTAAGAATGGGATGGCGGGGGCGGGTGTAAATTGTGGCGAGATCGAGAACACGGGAAGGGAGGTAAACAGTAGTGATCAGTCTATCGGGAAAGTCGAGGGGGTCAGACGGGATAGCGTAGGAGGTAGACCAGTGCCGATCGACCACGGCTTAAGTTGTGGGGACGGTCAGCTCGCAGTAGTGTGTCACCGGGGAGAAGAGCATGTTGGTCGTAACGTAGGAAAGTTTCATTAAGAAGTGCCACGTCGATGTTATGGGTTGAAAGGGTGTGGCTAAGGAGAGTGCGGTGGGCGTGGAAGGAGCAGACATTGAGGTAGAGGGGGGAGAGACGCCGTGGAGGTCGACATTTGGTAGGTTGTGTTGCCATTATTGGGTTTATACGGCGGTGACACGGGGATGGGGGAAGAAGGTGACGTGAGCTAGTGGGCCCAAGAATGAAGTTTGGAAGCAGACTCTGAATATCTGCTGCAACGCCATCTGTAGTTGTGTCAGTATCAACGGCCGCTGGTAGGGGAGGATGTTGTGAATGGATACTATCATAAACCGTGAAATACTCAATAGAGGGTGAAGGGAACTGGGATTGGACAAGAGAGGTGGGTTGTTCAATCGATTTGACAGGCGCTACCGTTTCAGGGCGGTGGTGTGCCTTGTGACATTGGTGACATCGAGGTGGGAGTGCGAGGTTGGGGCATTTGTTAGTGGTATGGGAGGGCTGGGAACAGTGTCCACAGCGAGGGGGTGCAGGACATTGTTCGGTGGGATCATCGTTGTAAATGAGGCAGTGGTTGCAGCGTAATGCTACGGGAGGAGGGGCTTTTGAAGGTTCCATCCTATGGTGGTAGCGGTAGAGGTAGACTCCATTAGTGAGGAGCTGATCCACCTCCGCTTGAGTTACTAGGAGAATGTGGACCATTCATGTTGAACCATCCACATTCCTGATGAGAAAAGCTTTCCTAGCATCCACCTGCTTGAGATGGAGCTCCTGGAACACCGCCTCCTCGGTGATATTGGGATGTACGCCCCGAATCATACGCGAGAAGTGCGGGTTGCGTTGTGGAGGGGGAGGGGTTGTGGGGTGTTGGATGGCTCAGAAGAGTTCCGTGGTCACCTGTGGTCCAAGCTGGTTGACCACGTCGGGACTGTGGAGAATGGTGGCCGTGGCGACATCATTTGTCTTGACGTAAATATCGTTAGTGGTTGTGGTGGCGGCGAAGTTTGAGTGGCCGAGAATGCGGCGCAGCGCGTCGGAGAATAAGTACAAGTATTTATTGGTGAAGGTATGACCGCGGAACAACAAGACATGCTTGGAGGTGGGCTCGGAGTCCTTGGATGCATAACTATGAAGTTTTTAAAGGGATAGTAGGTGCAGGCTTTGTGGTGGGTGTAAAAGGGGTATACCTGTAGTGGATGGGAGGCGAGGGTCATGTGGAGAAGGGAAAAGTTGGGGGTGGAGGAGAGGTGTTGCAATGCCGCTGAAAGGTGTTGCAATGCCGCTGAGAGGTGGTTGTGGTCTCCTCCATCCCCTCGTTGACCCGCAAGCGAGAGCGGTGCCCCCCTCTGCATTGGAGGAGTCGGTCCCGCGGCGAATTTCGGCGCGGCTGGGGGTCTGGAAGACTAGGACAGGCAGGCGGGAATGGGTTCCGGAAGCAGGTGGAGTTGGTAGTTTGGAAGTAGCTTTTGGTTGTTTAGGTATTGTTCCCTGTGGGGCGGATGGAGCACTGGTGGCTTTCCCCTGCACATTACGGTTCGGCGAAGTCCGACCCTTGCCCCTACCCATGATGTGATGCAAGGCAAAAGTAAATGAAAATAAATCGTAGAGTGATGACTATGGGGTAGTTCTCAAACGGGCCATTGGGTTACGTGAGATGTGGGGCCGCACAACAGGAATGTACACGAATGCCCTGCAGGGAAAGCTGGATGATGAGAGTATGAAAGTAGGTGGATGAACTCGAGTTCAGGGTGTGCTTTCAATAAAGAAACACCATGAAAGCAATATGGTATATGAAGGATGACTTGTGAATGATCAGCGGCCAGGTGCACGTGTTCCGATGTATGTATGATGAATAGCCGTAAGAGAAGCTTGGATGTGCGGAGAGAGTGAATGATTATGGCCCGAAATGAAGAAATAATAGATGGACTGCTTGAAAATGTAGATGAGATGTAGTGGAATATTTTATGGCTTACGATTGTGTAATGGCGGCGATAGTCAGAACGTGACACACGGGGTCACACAGGTGGGGGCAAGGAAGCTCTCTTGATGACGTATGTCCACTGGCGATGGTATTCGTGACGTATGAATGAAGTTCTGTAGATGTAGTATAATATGTAGATTGGAGGGTCAAAATATCGATGAGAATTCGTACAGAGTAACACTTCTATGAGTACTTATGTCGTTTGATTGACTCGTAAGAGACACACACAGTGAAGTGTTGAGCTGACTGCTGTAAAGTGGCGAGGCGAGACAGTAGGAAGTGAGAGCTGAGGTTGAGGTAAGGAGAGAGTAATGACGTAGGAACACAGAGAATACAATAGAAGAAAAAAAGAAATACCCTTAAAAGTAAGAAATATCTTCGTTCTTG
This sequence comes from Meconema thalassinum, assembly GCA_946902985.2. Lineage (NCBI taxonomy): Eukaryota > Metazoa > Arthropoda > Insecta > Orthoptera > Tettigoniidae > Meconema > Meconema thalassinum. Next base: position 860,244,010 of record OX336389.2, read on the forward strand.
AAGCTGCTGTAGAACGCCGAAGAAGTTGCTTGAGCGGCATCTGTAGTTGAAAGAGAGACGTTCCAAGCGACACCAGTTGTCACAAACGTAGTACTGGCGTGGGACGTATGGCTATAAAACGTTTGGCGAGCTGCCTTGAGATGGCAGCACAAGGAGAATGATTGGCAAGCAGATGAGTTGATAAAGAAATAGAGCTCATTCACTGAAACAGACTGAAAAACAAGTAAGAAAAACTCACAAGGAGAGAGCAAGCATATAAAGAAATCTCTGTTCGTGATTTTCAGGGAACAAAAAAATGAGGGGAAAAACAAGAGAAGAGAAAATCCCAATACGGGTAAAGACTACGTAATTAGTATATTGGAAGAATATATCAGGGGGCTTGAAGTACAAATATTTTTCCTCCCGCGTACTTCATATCGCAACCACATACACCCCTCCCCGTCATCCTTTCCCCTGAAAGTTCTTAACTCATCTCCATACCACCTTTACACATTTCCTCGTGCTTGCCAACCGGAATATGCACTCCCGGTCAGCAACGGAACTGGCCGATTTCCACATATTTCTGAAAACCATCAACTCCACACTTGTCGCCATCCCAAAGCACACCCGCCCTATCTCCAACAACACACCCGATGCAATCATAGCACACAATCGCCTTGCTCACCTCCTTAATGTGGACGTCCTCCTCAGCATTGGCAGCGATCATCTCCCCGTTCTCGTCACCATCCCAACTCGCTCCACCCCCTTCACACCTCCTCCACCGATTCTTCGTCAAAATTTCAATACGGCTAACTGGCCCGCATACAGAGACCACATCACAAATTCTCTCACTCCCCCCTCCCAAGTCTAGATTCTGCGGCCTCGGTCGATGCCTACACCCAGACCTTGGAATCTTCTCTAACTACCGCCTGATCCACCCACGTCCCCCTAAGCCCATACTCCACCTCGCGTCCCCCTTTTCTCTCCAAAGCCCTCCCTCTCCTCCGACTTTCCCACACATGTATTGCCTACTATAAACGTTCCCGCGACCGACACTTCCTCACCCTCCACCGCCAGACTCTACACCAGGTGCACACCTACATCCGCGCCTTTCACCGCCGTAACTGGGTCGCAGTATACAACTCCGTCCAAATAAAATCTCCTCCCTCGGTCCATTCTGGAAACGCCTCAACACCCTAACCAGTCGATCACTTACACTTATCTATCCCATGAATCACTGGGATTCAGCCCCACCAGATCTCCCCTCTAAACTGGTGATTTATGCCCGGCGCCTCGAACGAGTCTTCAATAGGCATTTCGACCTAAACTTCGATAACACCGACGATATAGTCATAAACTCCATCCCTAACCGCCCCTACCTCCAGTCCAACCATCAACATCCCCACATCCCCTTCCCTATTAACGACCCCATCACCCCCGCCGGCATTCACCTTGCCCTTTCCCGCACCAACAATACCGCTCCCGACCCTAATCAACTCTTCTACCTCCACATCAAAGAGGCACCCCCTGTTTTCTTCCAGCTCCTAGCCACTCTCTATACCTACCTCCTCAAAACCGGATTTTGCCCGACAGCATGGCGTGCTGCTACAATGCTCCTCTTCCCCAAACCCAATAAACCACCCTCCGACTCCTCCTCCTATCATCCCGTCTGCTTAATAGCCGTCCTCTCCAAACTCTTTGAAAAAATCCTTGTCCGCCGCACCTACTTTCATCTCTCACAACATCAGTTACTCCCCCTTTCCCAATGTGGCTTCCGGTCTGCCCTCTCCACCCACGACCAACTACAACGCCTTACCACCATCGCAGCAGACAACTTAAACCGCTTCCGTTCCACCCTCTTCCTCACCTTCGAATTTCAGAGAGCCTTCGACACTGTCTGGCACTCAGCCTTCCTTGTCAAACTTCACTACTACCACCTCCCTTTTAATTTTATCCGCCTTATAAGCAACTTCCTCAGATCCCGCTCCGCCCGCATCTCCATAAACCACTCTCTCACGTTCCTTCTCCCTAACACAAGGTGTACCCCAAGGCTCAGTGCTATCCCCTCTCCTTGAAATCCTTTTTGTCAGAGACACCCTCAACCTCCGGCTCCCCTCCATCTCCTCCATTTTCCGAATGACACCGCAATCCTCGCTCCTTGTCGCTCAGTCACCGCCATCAACAGATTGGTACAACCGTACCTTGACATCTTCGCGGTCTGGTGCGTTCTTTGCCATCTCAGCCTAAATACGGACAAAACAAAAGCCGTACTCTTCCGACCTGGCGTCACGCTAACTTGGCTTCCCGAAAATCCCAACTATCTCACCCTTCGTATCCTTGACCACCGCCTCCGCACCTCAGCATCACTACGTTACCTGGGCATCATCTTCGATGAACATTTCACCTTCCGTCCACATCTTCGTGCTCTCACGGCATCCGCTCAGAAGCGCTCTCGCCTCATCACCCGGCTGATTGGCACCTCCTGGGGATTGCATGCCTCCACGCTATTCTATACATCCAAGTCCCTCATCTGCTCCTACATCACATATGGTCATGTGGTCTGGCCGGCTGCGCCGCCAGTTACTTCCGTCCATTTATAACCATGGAACGCCGAATCGCCTGCATAGCCCTTCGCCTCTCTCCACTACACCCTAGCGAGGACCTCTACCGTCTAAAGCCCTTACTCCACGTTATCACCTACATCCACCTTCTCCAACTCCGCTACATAAAATGCGCTAGACGTACTCAAATCCCCATCCTACAACAGCTTGAAGCACTCCACCTCCGCCACCCCCTTTACAGCAAAGTAGGCCATATTCATGTGAAGAGTCTCATTCCTGCCCCGGACTAAGAGTTCACTTCTTTCATCATACTAAAAAATAACATACCCCTCTTCTCTTACTCTATTCTCTCACTCTCCACTTCAATCATCCGCATCATCTCATAACACACAATCTTCCATGTATGGTAGATTTCAAACCATCGTTTCATCTTACTTTCTTTTCTCATTCTCATCATCATTTCAATCTCATCCATATACTCTTTCTCTTTTACTCTCACCTACTTCACTTCTCCAAAACACACAACACAGCAGCATACCTACACACATCTTCTTCTACATCAAATCACCGAGTCATCTTCTTTCTCCTTCAAAAAAAAAACAACAAACAAACCTACCCAATCAATTCAAATCTAGAACGCAACACTACAACCTCAATGTATAAAACCTTAGCCAAGTATCTTAGCCCTTCTCACACTTTCACAATTCCCCAGCACCCTTCTCAATGTAACTTTCAACTTCCCAAACACCCCCTTCCTCTGGCCCAAGAGATGGTGTGGCCATCTTTGGGAGCCCGCCCACCCTCCTTGGGTGGGAATGAAATGACCTTTATATTATTTTACAAATATTATGTCTTTTTTAATAAACGGGGCTAGCGGGGAGCGACCCTAGCGGGTGGTGCGTGATTCTCGTCCGGGGGTTTGCCTTGAGGGTTGCGGTGTTCCTCTGCGCCAGTCCATTTGTCTTTTTTCTCCTTTTCATATGCCTAGCATATTTTCTTATTTCTTTTATCACAACTCACTTCCATTTTTGGCACAAGAGCTCCTAGTTGAGCTGGGTGCCCGCACCTACCCGCAAACACGGGTAGGGGAATGAAATAACTCTTATATATATATTGTACTCGATCTGCTAGAGTCACATGGGTTACGTCACCAAAACATATGGTAGACTTCATCGGCAACGCTCAGCATGTAGCTTGATTATGTCAAGAGAGGTGGAGGAAGGCGTCGCTGATTGGACTAGCATGTCATACTTTCCAATGATAATTAAACTAAGCAAGTCGTGCCAACTTTAATTATATTGTTAAAAGCACAAGGAACAACATTATGAGAAGCTACATTATTATTCTCCAATGGAGAATCGTGTGTATGAATTTCAGAAGCTATGAGAAGAGATTTGTGAGCCAGATTATGCTGTAATCTTTTCATACCGCCATAAGAGGGAGAAGGTTACGTGGCCATTCAACCCCCTCCCCCAACGACAGGCACTCGGGCATGGTGAGCCGGCTGAGGAGAGGTCATTCTCGTTTTGTTATTCGGCATTACGGTGATATGGATTTACGTTGATAGCGATCGCAGTGATAACGTCCGCCAGCCATCCTCTTGTGTTTTCCAAGCCGTGAGGTAATACAGTTTCGGAGTGATTACTTCATAATCGAACGCGAGTGCGTGAACACATATTTTGTGCCGTGAGGAAATGAAACTTTCTGTTATTTTAATGCAAGTGAGTAGAATCACAAATTACATTTATAAAGTGCCACGAATTCAAACTTCACACACAGTGCAATGAAAACTGATTCATTTGGGGGCTGAGCATTCAATAAGCTGTTAATTCTACATTCAGTGGTACAAACGAGCGATAGCCTACACAATACTTAATGCAGAGCATACAGCATCTTTCAAACTTTGCATAGCAGTGCACTTATTCAATGCAGTTAACAGTGGAGGTGCAACACTACTCTACAAGCATTGTCATTTAAATTCGCAAGTATAGTGTGGTTTAACAGTCATCTGAACCATTTCTAAAACTTTGCAAATATTTCGTGCCGAACTGCACAGGAAACCATAAGAACTTTTACGTATAATTTCGACATGTTGAAGCAGCCGTGGCGTGCTAACCCAGCATCTATAATAGGGTTATATCATTTAGAACCAAGCACTATTTTCTTGAGGAAGGAGAGACTAAAGATGTTTGATATTATTACATGGGACATTAAACACTGACGGAGACATGACGAAGAAATAGAATTTCGATCCGGGAGGAACTTCTACCCAGGGAATGCCGCGTCGATCCTCGAAAATTGATGACAGTCCTTCAACACGAATCTATGGACCTTCACGAAGAATTGGAAGAAGCCGACGAAGAGCGAATATCGTACATTCTGAAGATATCGTAACGCCAACTTACATTTTCACATGTTTTCCCATAACGAGTTTTGATCTATTATATAGCTGAGCACATTTTGCAGACATTCTAAGTAATTGAACTGCTGCGGGGAGAGACTCCATGATAATTACACACATTCTACGAGTTATAGGAGGGAGTATAATGAATAAAAGTTAGATTTTCTTTGAAGCCGTAACAATTTTCTACACCTTGCACTTTAATAATAATAATAATTTCACTTTGATAAATTTTGATGATTATTTAAACCATTTGTAGACATGGATATTCCAAGGAGTTTAGGGATGAATTAGGATTTATTTAAGCATATTTGCTAATGCGATGATATTTGAATTTGAGTGGAAGCATTATGATAGGATGATTGCATATAACCATAACCATTATAAATTATTAATGGATTATAACTGGATAATTAGTTAACCATTTAATTAATTAATTCTATTGAAGAATTTAAATAATATCGTGCTTAATCACGATATGCGTGAGATTTAGAGGATTCTTATGCCAATCAGTTGTAATAATTTGAACGATCTGATGTTATATTAGTTCGAGGAAGGGTGTTGGAAGATTTTCATTGACCATTAAAATAAATGATTGCTACACAATAACTGGATGTTGGATGTGTTGTTTGATAACGTTACTAAGATTCATATGAGGTTTGTGATGTTATTAAAATAAAGTTAGATATTTTGATCTATGCATTCTTTGTTATAATGCGAAGTTTTGCCACATAGTTATAATGTGAAGTTTTTGCCACATAGTTATAATGTGAAAGTTTTTGTCACATAGTTATAATGTCAAGTTTCGCCACATAGTTATAATGTGAAGTTTTGCCAAATTGTTATGGAATTATTGAGAGTCAATGGTGAATATTTATGAATAGGAAATGCACAGATCTGCATTCCAATATTAAATGATGATGTACAGTGTGGTCCACCAGCCCCTTTTTTTTTTTTTGGAGGAAGGCAACCCAACTAACGCGTATATCACAGTCATCCTAAAAACATTAGTACCTGCTCCTTTACGTCCATTGTACAACTTTACTTTTGAGTACATCCTCGCGAATATAGTAGAAATCAATAGTGGCAGTGGCAGTGACCTCAAATATAATGCATGATTGAAACTATCAGAGCTCCGAATAACACCTTCTTACGTTTGGACAGGAAGTGTCTACGAATAGATTCAATAAGTGCCAGCCATACGCCATGGTTCTTGGTAGCTATGGTGGCTAAATCAAGAATTGCTAGAGTAGCGTCAACGAAGTCGCATTATAGTAGGTTCGAACCTTGAACTAGTACTTTTTTTTTGCTTAATGTCGTTTATTGTGGATGTATTATGGACGCATATCTATCTGTTCCAACGTGTGATTTTTTATTTGGTCCTCAAAAGCACCGTACTTATTCGATGGTACGCAGCCAGATTGGACGACGACATAATGATCTGTAGAACGAAAGCAAGGTATCCTGTATATTCAACGTAGCAAGTGTTCGAAATTTTGACCACCTTTGTTTAAAGGAAAACTCCGACTCACTCAGACGACCCACATAACAAATAGATTTGTTATGTGGATAGGCTCACGAATAAATACATCAGACCGAAACTATAATTTCTTTCAACGGCGTCTGTGCGAAAAGCGCTTGCTATACACTTACAATAATAGTTAGTGAGGTTTTAAGGGGCGGAACTACGAGGTCATCTGCCCCAAACATGCAGTAAATACAGATAATTATAACATTATTGGTTTTTCGTCCCTTTTAACTGCTCTGGCTTTTAGATACGCCGGGGTGCCGGAATTTTGCTCCGAAGGGGATCTTCAACGTGCCACTAAATCTACTGACACGGCTCCCTCGCATTTGCGCACCCTCGAATGCCAGATGACTGCGCCAGGATACGAACCTGCAACCTTGGACACAGCAAGCGAGAACGTTACCGCTGAGCCTCGCAGCAAGGCAGTAATTACAGAACGTGTCATATTATTATAAATATTGAACTATTAAAATTCTAATTTTCACGAATAGAGTCGCCTCCGTTGCGTAGTGGTCAGCGTGATTAGCTGCCACCCCGGACGTCCTGGGTTCAAATCCCGGCTCTGCCACGAAATTTGAAAATGGTATGAGGACTGGGACGGGGTCTACTCAGCCTCGGGTGGTCCAAATGAGTAGAGGGGTTTCGATTCCCACCTCAGCCATCCTCAAAGTGGTTTTCTGTGGTTTCCCACTTCGCCTTCAGGCAAATGCCGGGATGTTACCTACCGTAGGCCACGGCCGCCTCCTTCCCTCTTCCTTGCCTATCCCTCCCGAGCTGCTTCTCCCTTCTCATCCCTCAAGAGGACCCTGTTCGCTTTGCAGGCCGCCTGGGCCAGGTGCTGATCCCACCTCCCCAGATGTATCCCCCAGACGAGATGTTTCAAGCTCCAGGACACTGCCCGTAGAGGTGGTAATGATGGGATCCCTCGCTGAGCCCGTGGGAAAACCTAACCTGGAGGGTAAAATCGACTAAAAAATAATAATTATAACGAATAGTATCCATCCATGGTTTTGAACAGTATTTAGGGAAAATAGCCATTTAAATGAGACAAGAAAATATCCTTCCCTATCGTCTTCGTAGATAATGTGAACAAAACCAAGTTGAAATCTTGCTGTACGAGGTATGGAGGGTATAATAAAATAGTTAAAAGAATTTTAAAAATCTGCCGTTGGATAGTCTTGAACCCGGGAACTTCGAAAGAGCGAGCGGACGCAATAACACTTGCACGCATTTCCAACACACTCTGGAGGTTTTTATTGCGCTTCTTATTAATGCGTATGGTAAAATAATCAATTATTACAGTTAGATCTTAAATATTGATTGGAATGCATTCATTCAGTACCTGGCATGTTTTCTAATTTACTTAAAGCAAGTTTCGCGACCGCTTTACGTTAATAAGGTGACAGAACTGCAAATAATGCCCTTAAACGGCAGCCCTTCGGTTTTATTTGATTCAACTTAGCGTCCAAATTACTAGCGTGTGATACACTTCGGTCATACAAGCAGGTGTACTGAGGAAGAGAACAGAATCATACAGGATTTTGTACCAGCGATCACAGCAGCTTCCTTGCCAGCGAGTGTCGGTGATACGGGCCTAAAGATATGCTATGACTTTTTGTTAAAATTTAATAACAAAACAAGATGTCCGGTAAAGAACGTATTGCCTACTTTCTCCTAAATGCATGGGTATTGTTATAGATAGTCGCCTCCGTAGCGTAGCGGTCAGCATGGTTAGCTGCCGCCCCGGTGGTCCTGGGTTCGATTCCCGGCTCTGCCACGAAATTTGGAAAAGTGGCATGAGGACTGGAACGGGGTCTACTCAGCCTCGGGTGTTCCAAATGAGTAGAGGGGGTTCGATTCCCACCTCAGCCATCCTCGAAGTGGTTTTCCGTGGTTTCCCACTTCGTCTTCGGGCAAATACCGGGATGGTACTGTCCCCGATAATTCGGATAGTAGGCTGTCAGATATCCGCCCCCTCAATCGGATTGCCAATAATCAATCGCACCGGCACAGCTACATCAATGAAAATGGCACTGACAGATACTACCGAGATTAGAGCACAGTAGTTAACAAGAAATTATTGTGGAACACACCAAAATATACGGGGGTTCATACTTACCTTTACTTACCTCTTCAAATTAATCTCGGGTCTGGGTTGTCAACTGGATCACTTAAAGTATGCCCTCACAATAACCTCCACCACGATATTTAAAATGAACCAAGACGGAAACAAGAAACTTTAAACTGTACAATAATTTATTTCACATACAGGGAATGATTCTAACAAAAATTCAACAAAATATACGTGGCAATCAGAAGCCATTGTCAATATAATCATGTCCTCCTGTAGGACTTGTAGACTTTACATACAAAATCTCAGCTTTACTAGCTTATAAAGAACGTAATAATCATAATACACTTGGAATGGATGAGGGAATTGGAACGAAACATGTAGCAATTGTTTTCCTCTTTCATAAACATCACACTTTATTTATAACTGCAAGCCTGTTATGTGGTCGACCTTGGCCTCTAACATACAGTTGTCAGGCCAGCTGCGATCCACCCTACAACATGTCGCATGCTCGCATCGTTAAATGGACCCACCTGTCCAGTTAGTGTTAGCATATGCTCGTAACCTCAGAGCCTAGCTCCTTTTCAAACACTTTAAATGTCCTCAACTCAACTCAAATATTATCACGCAAATCTTTTAAATGCTACAATCAAATATTACTGGATTACTCTAATAATCCCAAAACTTGTTTAATTACATAATCCATATGTTTCATTAGCGTTGTTTAGAGTATATTAACAAAACTCTTAATGTTTATAACAAATGCTCATTAATTGTTTATAACAATTATAAATTGTTTATAATATTGTCAAATGACAATTGAAAAATGTATACACGCCTCTATTAATTCCTTTCATTTCACATTATTGTTAAAGATATTTACACAATTATTTACAATATTAATATTATTTATTTTAGAAATACATTAAACCACACGTTTATCCGGTTGATAATTACTCAAATCAGGTTAATATAATCGACCAATGAAGGTTAGTTATATTTAATTGTAAGATCCAGGTTTAATAAGTTTTAATAATTATTATTATTATTTGTGACGGTAACCTCCATTCAAAATCGTTATCTCAAATTATTTAACACTCTTGTTAATTTTAACAGTAATTTCACATGATTAATTTTCAAAGGACCTGGACAATAAACTCAGCGGAAAATACTTCGCTCAAACGCACAAAATTGCATAAAATAGGCCCAGAATTCATCATATATCTCCATATATATGGCATAAAAGTCTTCCACAATTCATACAAAAAACCTCCACTTACAAATTCATCAACTTCATTAATATTACTGTGGGAATCTCCTTCACTTATTCAAGGGCATTATTCATCAGCGACTTTTACACGTCCACTGAACTAACGATTATACATCCATAGTTCCACTTTAAAAATTCTTATATTCATTAATTGTTTCAAAACTGTTATTTATTTAACCTTCGTGGGTTTCATTCATGAATCGATATGAAGTAAAAATTTGCCAATCACAAATAAATTTAATAGCAAATACGATTAGACACTCCTCTCTGGTCTATCAAAATTGAGATTAATATCTTCAAAGTAATGCAGTATAAAAATACTATCTTCAATCAAAGTTCATCTAAACTGCAAAATAGTCGAATAGAATACAATTAGATTGTGGAATGCAAACATTATTGTTCCAATCTAGAATTGAGAAAATTCCTATCAAAAGTTCATTACTATAGTGTATTCAATAAATCGTAATCAAAGTTCATATTTCAAAAAATTGTCTATAATGCCATGGTATTTCAGAACTGACGATAAATGTCTACGTTGCAATCATGTTCATAAAACGACTAGTATTTCCAAGATCGTCGATACAGAAATAGATTTTAACGCTCTAAAATCTTTTAATTATTCTTCTTTCTTGAGGATGACAGAAAATTGGTCAAAGTAATTTACTGAAAAGAATTATTTTAATAAAATGACACGCTGTCTGAATTCAAATTTGCCATAGAAAATCGTTAACTTTACAGTCAAATCGTGACTACAAAAATATGCAAATTACTGAAAGAATATATATTATCAGTCTCAACTGATCCAAAATTATTTAAATATGCCACTGACATAACAATGTCTTAATAAATCGTAGAAAAAGGCATAAATCATCGAAGTGTACTGAGTACAGAAATATCAAGCAAGAATATGGGGCAAAATAAATGTGGGACAGAAAATATGAGAAAAATGGTTGCTCAGATATCGCTAAATGGCTCAAATAAAACAAGAAACGTTCACGACTACCTTATCTGTTGATTGAAGTTCTAGAGGAAAATCTTCCAAAGAAGACTGGTGATGTTTCCATTTCACCAAAAAGATGTGCTCCGACCTCGAACCTGGAACCAGCGCCCTCGGAGAATAGAACTGCTTCCTCCTCCGGAAATTGCACTGCTCCGTGTATACGATAGACATCCTTCTGGCAAAACTCTTCTTTGTGAGCCGGGTCTACCCTGGCCTCTCTTGAAAGTTCCCTGAAGTTCTGGTATAAATTCGCCATGAAGTTTATTGCAGTTATTTCCGCAGAAATATTCATAATCGTGGAGTATGAAAATATTTCCACTGCCATTTGATGTAATTCAGCGTTGGACAACGAGGCATGAGTGTAGTTGGATATTCACTACATGCTCGCTTTTGTAGAAAGACGATTAGCGAAGTTCCATGCTGCTATTTCACTCCATCGATATATGTCCCAATTGCATTAAAGTCCTTAGCCTTCCATCTCCATTTCCGTTATAATAGTTGAATGAACTGCCATATTATATTGTTGCATCGTAGAATGTAGCGTTATATCATCAAAAGCAATATGTAGTATCACGGTTGCACTACACGTGTCAGCCGTAGCGTAGATTGTGATGTTATAAAAGTGCTTCTCAGGTGGCGAGAAAATCACTTTTGTCTGCCGTCTTAAAATGCCAATATCTTCCAAATTATAATCTTGAAAATGTTCAACCTTTCTACACACTTTAATATAGTACTGCACAATAGAATTAGCTTAAAGGCATTAGTCAACTCTTGATATATTATCTTGTAGACTCGTTAATGTGTGCGTTTCAACTTCGCCTAGTTTCAAACACCGTAAAATGGAACTGCGGCACGCTCGAAGCTCGTTCGATGCGGTGGGCTATACCACACGCGCTAAAGACAACTTGCTTCACTTATTCACTCGAAAACGACTATATGACATCAGAAATATATATGCGGTATGAGAGCTTCTCTCTGCTGTGCAAGACCTTTTATCAACTTCTTAAGGGGCGTATCCATCCCTTCCATAGCTTGTTTCTCCGTCATTGCTAGAATTTCTAACTTTGGCTATACTTGACGGATTTTCAAATTTCAAAAACTTAAAAATAATTTCTTCAAAATTCCAAATCAATGCCATAACTGAAAATAGGTTTCCACAATTCTGCATTCCAAAAGTAATTAAATATAGTAGTTTCAGTAATCTCCGTCTCCCTCCAAACTATCATTCATTGGTTCGAGTCTCTCCTCCAATCGCGTAACTTCTTCCTCAGCACAATTCCATGTTTCCCTGCGACTGCGTCGTAAATCCCGGATCTTTCTCGAACAAAATCATGACGTCACCAAGAATCTCAGCTCAAGCAGCCTACTTGCGTAAAGTCTGCGTCATCCGTGCTTACGTCATGAATATCCACGTCACAACTATGACAGCCATAACTTTCTTCACATTTGCCAATACAACCACCGTGGTCTCAATATAATTCAATTTACGGGGGCATTCTCCCTTCACCACGTTTTAAAAACAGTTGCAAATTGTTTTTAAACTCTGTGTTATAAGTATCTAAATTCACTTGAACACGAAATTGAATTATTGGCCTACTCTTGGATAATATTTCTTCAAGTTTCCAGCATTGAACTTGCCATATACGACATTATTCTCATCATCGTAGAGTTCATAACAGTTGTTTCCATAAGCATTCGTAATTCTGAACGGACCCATAAACACTATTCCAAACTTGGGATAGATTTTCTTACTCACATCAGCCTTGACAGGTCTGCGTAGTAATACCAGATTGCCAATTTCTAAGGGAGCACCAAAACGTTTTCCAGCAACTCTTTTCAATCGTTTTTCTGCTGCTTTCTGGAGTTGTTCCTTCGCTCTGTCAATTCTCTGCTGCCTTCCTAGGTCGGGATCTCTAGGAACGTGGTTGAAAAGATTGTCCCACGGCCTTTCTGGGTTTCTTCCTAGATGAAGTCTCATTGGCACTTCTCCTGTGCTCTCCTGAACTGTAGAATTTAAACATTCCTCAATAAGGGGTACAAATCTCACCCAACCAGAATGATCATTCGGACAGAAAATTCGACAAAATTTCGAAAATTCAGCCATATATCTTTCTGAAGAATTCGATTCCGGATAGCGCACGCTTGAAAATAAGTGCTTAATACCAAGCCTTTCCATATCTGCAGCAAATTCTAAGGATGTAAACTGAGTTCCATGACCCGATAGTAGATATTCTGGTTTACCAGCTTTTGGAAATACAGCATGTTCCAGTCTACTTACAACATTCCTCGTGTTAGCTTTTTGCATGGGACTCATTGTTACAAATTTCGAGAAGACATCCACGGTAACCAACAGATACTGATTACCCTGGTATCCCTTCGGACAAGGACCAAATATGTCCGTCGCCATGAGTTCATTTGGTTTAGAAGGAATCATAGCCTTAGATTTTCCTTTTAATAGAGCGGAAGCATACTTTGCTCTTTGACATTTATCAGATGAACGAATGACATCAGCAATGCTGGAACGCATGTTAGTCCAAATAAACCTCTCTTTAAGAGTATCAAGAGTCTTATCTAAACCTGCATGTCCAGTTGCGTGATGAGCTACCCACACTAAATTGACAACAAGTTTAGGTGGCACGACTATTCGGAGCTTTGTATGCGCAGAGTCAGCATACTTACATACGATGTCTCCACTCAAGACAAAGTGTCGTGAATCTCTCTGTGTAGCTGCATAGTCAACATCAGTATTGTCCATGTAACCCTTAAGGAACCTGTACATTTTCCTGATTGGAGCGTGTCTCTTCTGTGACACACCGATTCGGGCTAACCTCCTAACGGTCTCTTGATCTTGCTGCTCCAATTGTACATGGTGTATCTGCACATTTTTGATAGGGTTACGTGATAAAGCATCAGCCAGTAAGTTGTCTTTCCCAGGCTGATGGACGATAGTGGCGTTAAACTGTTGGGTGAACAAAGCCCAACGTGTCAATCTATCACTAGACATATCAGTTTGCAGCATAAACTGAAGTGCTTTGTGATCTGTAATAATGATAACCTTGTGTCCCAGCAACATTTTTTTCCACGCTTGCAAAGCTGTTACAAAAGCTAACGCTTCAAGTTCTGTCGTAAAGTAGTTTTCCTCGTGTTTCTTTAACTTCCGACTAGTGAACGCAATGTAGTGCTTATTGCCTGCCTCGTCTTTTTGGTATAAGACTGCACTAATGCCTATTCTTGATGCATCAGACTCAATATAGAACATCTTCTCAAAGTCTGGGTACTCCAGTTTGACGTTATTTCTGAGCATCTCCTTTGCTTTCTCAAAAGCCTCGTCTGCTGCGGTACTCCATTTCCATCTGTTATTCTTCTTGAGTAAGTCATACAGAGGAGCCATAATTTCAGAGTATCTCGGACAGTGACTGCTGATAAATTGGCATGCGCCTACAAATTCTCTGACTTTTTTCACCTTAGTTGGCTTTGGGAACCTTGTGATCGCATCTACTTTCTGCATGTTTGGATGATATCCATCTTTATCAATCGTATGCCCCAAGTAGTTGATCTCCTTCTTCAAGAATTGACATTTTCCAAAATTGACCTTAATATTGGCCACCCTTAAATTTTCAAACATCTTTCTCAAATGCACTAAATGTTCTGCGGCGTTGGGTGAAGATACAATTAAATCGTCAATGTAGCAGATTACATTTTCCTTTACTTCGTCAGTGAGCTTGCTATCAAGTGCTCGAATAAGTGCTGGTCCACTGTTGACCATTCCAAAAGGCATTCTCACAAAGACCCATGACGTCTGGTCAAATAAGAATCCAGTGTACTGCATACTTTCTTCTTCCAGTTGAACTTGGTAAAACGAAGATGTCAAGTCAAGAACACTGAAACATGCTCTCCCTTTGAACTTTCGAAGCAGATCTCTAATCTTAGGTGGTCGGTCATTTTCTGGAAGAATCTTCAAGTTGATGGTCCGAGCATCGAGACAAAGACGTATCTGACCATTACTTTTCTTCACTACAGTGATGGGGTTTATGTAAGACGACGCCTGTTTTTTAATAATCCCGTCTACCTCCATTTTTCTGATCAACCCTCGTACTTCTTGATAGTATTTCTCAGGTATGGGGTATATTCTCTTTTGGTATGGGGTTTCATCGGTCAGCCTTATCTTGTACTTATAGTCTTTAATCAATCCAGGCTTTTCATCAAAAATATCTTGGAATTCCTTTATCAAATCCTCAAATTCCCCCTGAATTTCTTCAAATCCTTCAGTTTTTCTACTGGGTATTTCTGTTAGATTCTCCACTTCATTGATAATGGTATTTAAAATCTCTTCCCTAAGGTCTATCTCCAGACTGTTTTTCACGTCCTGTTCTTCGATCTCTTCTGTGATCATGTACCCATCATTAAAGCTAATACTCCTATTCTTCATATCAATAATGGCTCCAACTTTCGATATAAAATCGATTCCTAGCACAATATCGAAATGGATCTTGTTCACCACAATAAAGATCTGTTCATAATTCCTTCCATTAATTTCAAAGTTCAACAACACTTGGATCTTGCATTTCACTGCCTTGTCTTGGAAAATTCCTCTCACTTTGACGGTAGAAACAGGTAAAACTGTCATGGTTTCTCCTTTTAACAGACTTTGATAGCATTCATCCGAAATGATAGAAATAATTGCGCCGGTATCCATAAGAGCTTTGTTCTGTTGGCCATCTATCAGTACAGAAATAATAGGTAAGGCACATGGTCTTTCCTCTTTGACGATTCCCCTCTCTTCTAATAAATCCTCATCAGTTACTTCATAAATTTCGTTAATGGTAATTAGGTTTGGTGTGGCAATGTATTTATAGTTTCTCACTGTCGTTGAGAAATCGGCGTTTTTTGTGTGTGTTACCAATCTCGAAGTTCTGCTGGCTTGTAGAAGGACCAGGATCGATCACTACATCCTGTCTTTTCTTTTGGTTTTCAGCTTCCTTCTCCCGTAATTCCTTAAGATACTGCTGACTTTCTTTCTCTCTCTCTTGATACTTGTCGGGTGTCATAACCTGACCTTGAGAAGTCTGATTTCGATTCTGGTAATTTCTATTGTAGTTTCTATTGTAACCCTGGTTATTGTAGTATCTACCTCTTCCATTATTGTAGTTTCCTCTATTGTTAATCCAGCCTCTTCTTTGCTGATATGGACGGTAACCTTGCGATCTGTGGTTGCGAAAGTGATGGTTCCTGTGAGGACCTACATTTTCAGTTTTCTCTTCATTGGGCTTGTCAGTTTGCTGAACTTTATCCATATAGACTGTATTGATGTCTTTGAATTCGTGCCTCTGACCTTTTTGTACCACATTTGGCATTGGACTCGTGTAGTCAAGCCTTCTCAATAGCTCGTCCATACTGGTCAAATCCCTGATGTTTGACGATATGATGAGTCTTCTCACCTCCACAGGCAGCATAAGAGAAATCGCATCTATCAACTGCTCTGTTGACAATGGGGGTTGCAAAAATCTCAAGCGTGATAACTGGCTCGTGAAGAAATCAGCGTACCGTGTTGGAAGAGTACCTGAATACTTCCTTGAGTATACCTCAGCTCTTAGTGAATTCTGTGCTTCTATGGACCAGAATCGTTTTATCAGTGCCTCTGCAAATTCGTCAAAATTACTGAAAGTGTAGCGAAATGCCCTGAACCATTCAAGGGGTCCTCCAGCTAGAAATCTCTCCACTATCCTCATCTCTCTTTCTCTGGGAATGTGAGCTTCAATGAAATAGTCTTTCAGGTTCCTGATATATTCTATCGGTGTTAGACTATCAGTATTACTGAATTTTTGAGGTTTGTCCTCGAAGTTCCGGATGACTGTCACATTTCTCGGATATGAATCCATGTAATTCTTCCCACTATCTCGATATCTCCATTCAGGTTCAATATTCCTATCCTCTTCTTCTTCCCGGAATCTGGATATACGTTCCTCAGGACTAATATCTCTCTCTTCTGTAGCGAGGTTACATCTTCTGACGTAATTCCTATCGTCTTCACCAGTCAAGCCTTCTGGATCCTTATCGGTGATTTCCGTGATGACTTTCCTGATCAACTCTTCTTTATAGGTTTCCATCATGCTAGCTTCTCCTAGTTTCAAATTCTGAAGTTTGCTCGTAGTTTCATTAACATCAGAGACAACCTTATGAATTTGTTCCTCTAACGCGGTTTTTAATGCTTGCACGTCCTGACCTATTTGAGTTCTATCCTCTACCTGCTTTTCGGATAGCGAATCCATCCTTATACTCAAATCCTTCCTAATTTGAACTACTTCATTATTTATGTCTACTTGTGTACTGGCAAGTTTTCTTTCAATTCGCACCTGAATCTGAGTGACATGTTCCCCACTTGACCTGTTCCATTCATCTTTCCAAACCGTTACATTTGCAGTTAACATTTCCGCAATATCTACTTCAATGTCTTCCTTAAGTAAACGATTATGATCTAATACTTGGGTTCTCATGACCTCTACATCATACTTTAATCCTGCTAAAGAAGCTGTTGTCCTAACAGACTCGTCAACCAACCTAGTTGTTAATGCACTAATGTTACGAGTACAAAGTGTTTTTGAAGTTTCAATTTCTTCTCTTACTTTATTAACATCAGTTTGAACTTTAGCAATGTCTACAAAAACAGTGTTAACTTCTACTTGTATCTTATTTATATCGCTTTGCATCTCATTTACATCGGAATGAATATTATTAATGTCTACTTGAACATTTGACACATCGGTTCGAACATTTTTAATTTCCCTTTGAACCTCTTCTACTTTATCTTGTACAGTAGCAACATCGTTCCTAACAACAATTACTTCAGCTCTAGCACAGGAAATATCATCCCGGACATTAGCAACATCAAGATTCAACATAGTAAGATCTTTCTGTACCTTAGAAACATCAGTCTTAACATCTGAAACATCTTTATGCACATTGGATAAATCTTTATGGACATTGGACACGTCTGTGCGCATGTCAGTTACAGCATTCTCGATTCCCTGGGTACTGATCTGTAAACGCGACATATCATTTTCTAAGTTTGCAGAACTGGTCTGAAGAACTTTCAAATTTTCATCCAGCATCTGCTTCGTTCGACTAGCATTCCTAGCTTCCATTTCCTTCATACTGTTATCCATGCTAGCTTTCAAATTAGCAGACATATTACTAGCATTCTCCTCCATTCTAATAGACATATTACTAGAATTCTCCTCCATCATCTGCTTCATTCTACTAGCATTCCTAACTTCCATCTCCTCTAACATCTTTCTTATACTTTCATCTGCCATTTCAATAATATTTCAAAAATAGACTGCTTTAGGGACATACATCAAACAGAGCAAAATAACAACATCTGAGCAACATCTTTCACCATATATATAAGTTTGAGCAATTTTCTGTCTTAAATCTAACTTATAATTACCTTATAATTAACTTTCGTAGACACTTCATGTTGAAATATACTCAAGCACATGTTCAAATTTCTTTGGTTCATTTTAAAATATCCTAACACAAATAATTTACATTTACAATCCAAATAGTTTAATTTTATCTTTAATATGACTAAACATGTCATAAGCCGGTCAAATAAAATAAGACTCCAGATCATAGGCGATTTTTCTAAGTTTCCAGCCTATTTAACCTCTCTCAAGTTGTATAAGATCTGATCTTTTCTGAGTGTAATTTACCTAATACAACACAACATTTAATCCCTATATAATCACACTCTCAAATTTTACAATTGGCCAAGACATCTAACAAAGAATCAACCTCTTTATTTGAGTCTTCACAATCCCATTGACATCGATAACTTGGTAATCCAATGTTATTCGAACACTCCACAAAATTGCGGTGCCAATTCTACTGCAATAACTTGGTAATCCAATGTTTTGCTGATCGTGCCCCACCGAATTGCGGTGTCAATCCTACTGATCGTGCCAATCGAGCCAATCGAGCTGATCGTGCCAATCGAGCTGATCGTGCCCCACGTTTTAGGGTTGCCAATCCTACTGGCGTTCAACCTGGTAATCCAGTTTTGTCGATCCCCACGTAATTGCGGCGCCAATCCTACTGTCCCCGATAATTCGGATAGTAGGCTGTCAGATATCCGCCCCCTCAATCGGATTGCCAATAATCAATCGCACCGGCACAGCTACATCAATGAAAATGGCACTGACAGATACTACCGAGATTAGAGCACAGTAGTTAACAAGAAATTATTGTGGAACACACCAAAATATACGGGGGTTCATACTTACCTTTACTTACCTCTTCAAATTAATCTCGGGTCTGGGTTGTCAACTGGATCACTTAAAGTATGCCCTCACAATAACCTCCACCACGATATTTAAAATGAACCAAGACGGAAACAAGAAACTTTAAACTGTACAATAATTTATTTCACATAAAGGGAATGATTCTAACAAAAATTCAACAAAATATACGTGGCAATCAGAAGCCATTGTCAATATAATCATGTCCTCCTGTAGGACTTGTAGACTTTACATACAAAATCTCAGCTTTACTAGCTTATAAAGAACGTAATAATCATAATACACTTGGAATGGATGAGGGAATTGGAACGAAACATGTAGCAATTGTTTTCCTCTTTCATAAACATCACACTTTATTTATAACTGCAAGCCTGTTATGTGGTCGACCTTGGCCTCTAACATACAGTTGTCAGGCCAGCTGCGATCCACCCTACAACATGTCGCATGCTCGCATCGTTAAATGGACCCACCTGTCCAGTCAGTGTTAGCATATGCTCGTAACCTCAGAGCCTATCTCCTTTTCAAACACTTTAAATGTCCTCAACTCAACTCAAATATTATCACGCAAATCTTTTAAATGCTACAATCAAATATTACTGGATTACTCTAATAATCCCAAAACTTGTTTAATTACATAATCCATATGTTTCATTAGCGTTGTTTAGAGTATATTAACAAAACTCTTAATGTTTATAACAAATGCTCATTAATTGTTTATAACAATTATAAATTGTTTATAATATTGTCAAATGACAATTGAAAAATTTATACACGCCTCTATTAATTCCTTTCATTTCACATTATTGTTAAAGATATTTACACAATTATTTACAATATTAATATTATTTATTTTAGAAATACATTAAACCACACGTTTATCCGGTTGATAATTACTCAAATCAGGTTAATATTATCGACCAATGAAGGTTAGTTATATTTAATTGTAAGATCCAGGTTTAATAAGTTTTAATAATTATTATTATTATTTGTGACGGTAACCTCCATTCAAAATCGTTATCTCAAATTATTTAACACTCTTGTTAATTTTAACAGTAATTTCACATGATTAATTTTCAAAGGACCTGGACAATAAACTCAGCGGAAAATACTTCGCTCAAACGCACAAAATTGCATAAAATAGGCCCAGAATTCATCATATATCTCCATATATATGGCATAAAAGTCTTCCACAATTCATACAAAAAACCTCCACTTACAAATTCATCAACTTCATTAATATTACTGTGGGAATCTCCTTCACTTATTCAAGGGCATTATTCATCAGCGACTTTTACACGTCCACTGAACTAACGATTATACATCCATAGTTCCACTTTAAAAATTCTTATATTCATTAATTGTTTCAAAACTGTTATTTATTTAACCTTCGTGGGTTTCATTCATGAATCGATATGAAGTAAAAATTTGCCAATCACAAATAAATTTAATAGCAAATACGATTAGACACTCCTCTCTGGTCTGTCAAAATTGAGATTAATATCTTCAAAGTAATGCAGTATAAAAATACTATCTTCAATCAAAGTTCATCTAAACTGCAAAATAGTCGAATAGAATACAATTAGATTGTGGAATGCAAACATTATTGTTCCAATCTAGAATTGAGAAAATTCCTATCAAAAGTTCATTACTATAGTGTATTCAATAAATCGTAATCAAAGTTCATATTTCAAAAAATTGTCTATAATGCCATGGTATTTCAGAACTGACGATAAATGTCTACGTTGCAATCATGTTCATAAAACGACTAGTATTTCCAAGATCGTCGATACAGAAATAGATTTTAACGCTCTAAAATCTTTTAATTATTCTTCTTTCTTGAGGATGACAGAAAATTGGTCAAAGTAATTTACTGAAAAGAATTATTTTAATAAAATGACACGCTGTCTGAATTCAAATTTGCCATAGAAAATCGTTAACTTTACAGTCAAATCGTGACTACAAAAATATGCAAATTACTGAAAGAATATATATTATCAGTCTCAACTGATCCAAAATTATTTAAATATGCCACTGACATAACAATGTCTTAATAAATCGTAGAAAAAGGCATAAATCATCGAAGTGTACTGAGTACAGAAATATCAAGCAAGAATATGGGGCAAAATAAATGTGGGACAGAAAATATGAGAAAAATGGTTGCTCAGATATCGCTAAATGGCTCAAATAAAACAAGAAACGTTCACGACTACCTTATCTGTTGATTGAAGTTCTAGAGGAAAATCTTCCAAAGAAGACTGGTGATGTTTCCATTTCACCAAAAAGATGTGCTCCGACCTCGAACCTGGAACCAGCGCCCTCGGAGAATAGAACTGCTTCCTCCTCCGGAAATTGCACTGCTCCGTGTATACGATAGACATCCTTCTGGCAAAACTCTTCTTTGTGAGCCGGGTCTACCCTGGCCTCTCTTGAAAGTTCCCTGAAGTTCTGGTATAAATTCGCCATGAAGTTTATTGCAGTTATTTCCGCAGAAATATTCATAATCGTGGAGTATGAAAATATTTCCACTGCCATTTGATGTAATTCAGCGTTGGACAACGAGGCATGAGTGTAGTTGGATATTCACTACATGCTCGCTTTTGTAGAAAGACGATTAGCGAAGTTCCATGCTGCTATTTCACTCCATCGATATATGTCCCAATTGCATTAAAGTCCTTAGCCTTCCATCTCCATTTCCGTTATAATAGTTGAATGAACTGCCATATTATATTGTTGCATCGTAGAATGTAGCGTTATATCATCAAAAGCAATATGTAGTATCACGGTTGCACTACACGTGTCAGCCGTAGCGTAGATTGTGATGTTATAAAAGTGCTTCTCAGGTGGCGAGAAAATCACTTTTGTCTGCCGTCTTAAAATGCCAATATCTTCCAAATTATAATCTTGAAAATGTTCAACCTTTCTACACACTTTAATATAGTACTGCACAATAGAATTAGCTTAAAGGCATTAGTCAACTCTTGATATATTATCTTGTAGACTCGTTAATGTGTGCGTTTCAACTTCGCCTAGTTTCAAACACCGTAAAATGGAACTGCGGCACGCTCGAAGCTCGTTCGATGCGGTGGGCTATACCACACGCGCTAAAGACAACTTGCTTCACTTATTCACTCGAAAACGACTATATGACATCAGAAATATATATGCGGTATGAGAGCTTCTCTCTGCTGTGCAAGACCTTTTATCAACTTCTTAAGGGGCGTATCCATCCCTTCCATAGCTTGTTTCTCCGTCATTGCTAGAATTTCTAACTTTGGCTATACTTGACGGATTTTCAAATTTCAAAAACTTAAAAATAATTTCTTCAAAATTCCAAATCAATGCCATAACTGAAAATAGGTTTCCACAATTCTGCATTCCAAAAGTAATTAAATATAGTAGTTTCAGTAATCTCCGTCTCTCTCCAAACTATCATTCATTGGTTCGAGTCTCTCCTCCAATCGCGTAACTTCTTCCTCAGCACAATTCCATGTTTCCCTGCGACTGCGTCGTAAATCTCGGATCTTTCTCGAACAAAATCATGACGTCACCAAGAATCTCAGCTCAAGCAGCCTACTTGCGTAAAGTCTGCGTCATCCGTGCTTACGTCATGAATATCCACGTCACAACTATGACAGCCATAACTTTCTTCACATTTGCCAATACAACCGCCGTGGTCTCAATATAATTCAATTTACGGGGGCAGTACCTTCTTCAAGGCCACGGCCGCCTCCTTCCCTCTTCCTTGCCTATCCATCCTGACCTTCCATTACCTTCCCTCATGAGGCCCCTGTTCGCTTTGCAGGTGAGGCCACCTGGGCGAGGTGCCAATCGCACCTCACCAGTTGTATCCCCTCCGATTAGATGTTCCCAACTCTAGGACACTGCCCGTAGAGGGGGGTAGTGGTGAGTTCCCTCGCTGAGTCCGTGGGTTCAACTAACCTGGAGGATAAACGACTAAGCAGAAGAAGAAGAAGAAGAAAGAAAGAAAGAAAGAAAGAAAGAAAGAAAGAAAGAAGGAAAGAAAGAATTGTTATAACTCTTTGTCCTTTTCAAGGAGTATAATTGAATGTTGATTGTAGTAGCTTCTTGAAATACAACGTGCTATGCGGATATTATACATGAATATGATGTGCCCTTTGGTAGTGCTACCTCTGTAAAGAATTTCATTCAATTCGGTTTCACCGTGTTTGAATTGATGTGGGGAATCGATTTGCACATGTACATGGCCGCTATCTGCAAACTATTGGGCTGATGACCTTGTAGTTCAGTCAAAAGATGCTTCCCACAAAAAGGTATGTTGTTGCAAATTTTGGTAGAGATCAAATCATTAGGTTGGTCGTAATTTGATTTAAGCTTTTAACATTTGGGTGGCCGCCATTCCGTTTCCGTCAAGATGTCAGCGATATAAAACATGACACTGAGGTGGCCTTTGCTAGTGCTACCTCTGTACCAAACTTCGTTCCATTCGGTTTCACCGTGTTTGAAAAGATAGGGGGAATCGATTTGCACACATACATTGGCCTGATGACCTTGTAGTGTGGTCAAAAGATTCTCTGTACAAAAAAGGTATGTTGCTGCAAAATTTGGTAGAGATCAGATTATTAGGTTGGTCGTAATTTGATTCAAGCGTTTAACATTAGGATGGCCGCCATTACGTTTTCGTCAAGATGGCGGCGATATAAAACATGACACTGGAGTGCCCTTTGCTAGTGCTACCTCTGTACCAAACTTCGGTCAATTCAGTTTCACCGTGTTTGAATGGGGGAATCGGTTTGCACACATACATGGCCGTCATCTGCAAACTAATGGGCTGATGATCTTGTAGTTCAGTCAAACGACGCTCGCCATACAATTATATGTTGTTGCAAAATTTGGTAGAGATCGGATGATTAAGTTAGTCGTAATTTGATTTAAGATTTGAACATTTGGGTGGCCACCATTACGTTTCCGTCAAGATGGTGGCGATATAAAACATACGCTAGTGCTACCTCTGTACTAAATTTTGTTCAATTCGGTTTCACCGTGTTCGAATTGATAGAGGGGGCAGCCATTCAGAGTACACACACTCACACACACACACAGAGACACAGTCTCACACACACACAGCCAGACACACAATTTTTGGCCCTGTGTAGATCTCATAAGTCTACTTTCATTTTTTGCAAAAATCGAAAATATGCTAATAATACCATGGGAATTTCTAAGGAATACGTATACTTCGATGCAAGCTCTGGCGATTAGAATATCCTTCGATATGTTGTTGTTTTGTTTCATTTGAGGGGCTAGAACATCGCGGTTTCATAGCCCCGTTTACTTGGGTGTGTGTGTAGAATTTGTCTGATGATCTGAGTTATTGCGGGCTTGTAATGATGTGTGTATTTGCAATTAAGGATTGGGAAGGAGGCGGCCGTGGCCTTAAGATAGAATCCGTCCCGGAATTTGGCCGGAGTAGAAGTGGGAAACCACGGAAAACCATTTCCAGGGTGGCTGAGGTGGGAATCAAACCCACTTCTTCTCATATTTGCTTCACGAGGCTACGTGTACCCAATTTCAGCCCCCAGACAAGTATAACATTTCTTGGCAGAGCTGGGAATCGAACCCGGACCTCAGGAGCAACACTTCGATATGTTATGTTAATATTCATGCCAGTTTTTTAAGTTTCTGCCATTACAGGTCACGTGGCATATCGTACCAATTCGATCGTATTTTCTCTATAACTCATCAAAATTCAACGTACTCTTCACAAAAATGAGTCGTAAGGCAATAAATGTGGCAATGTAGTTACATCCCGCCTAAAATGGAATGTGGGCTTCGTTCAAAAAAGTATGCTTACTAGTGGATTCGAAGCAGCATTGTACCCGGTCGCGCCCACCACGTACGATCAGGCTTTAAACCTCTTTTTTTTCTTTTTTTTTTATTAGCTCTTTACAGAATTACAGAATTTTCAGATATGATAAATACCATACTAATACATCACAAGAAATCCAGATAGTGTCCATATTTATCGTACAATTGTCCACTTTCACTAAGCTTCCAACGCTCTTTTTGCAGGTGATACCTGAGATCCAGGAAAGAGAAATGTTGATCATTGTCCATCACGAAGTGTACATATTGGCCCATTATCCACACAATGGCAGTCTGTTTAATTTGGGGGAAGGCGGTCACCGACAAACGAACCAACTTCCTGTCATCAAGGTCATCCGTGGGCACACTTAATAGTTGACATACTTTTCCCTTACACCACAGCCACGTGGAGGCAACTCGCGTGCATGATGTGAAGCGGTGTATCGCCGTATCAGTTTGACCACATATAGTACACCATGGGTAAGCTTCAAGATGGATGGTATATCGCCGTAGAGCGGTTGGGATGAGATCGTTGAGGAAGATAAAAACCTGGGAGTGTACAGCAGAAGAAATGGTCATATCCCCAAAATTTTTCCAAACAGTGGGCCAATGGACGTAGAGGGTGGTGGCCTCTATTCGCGGTTTGGAGTGTACCACTTGCCGCAACATGTTATAGATACTTTTCGTCGTTGGAACAATCCCTGAAGGCATTTGGCGAACAGTTTCCAGAAGGTGCTGTTGATGGTCCCTAAATATCTTCGGCAAAGCTCTATCACAACCACGGGCTGTGTTTCGAATATCTTTGTATAGCGCTTTCGTAAAGTGTCATGTTGGGAAAGAATGGTGATATCGTTCTTGCAGAGGAGTGCACGGCATTTCATGCCATGAGCTGTTAGCCCTAGCCCGCCTTGCCGGGATGGGAGATACAACTGTTCCCGTTGTACTCGGAACAAAAATCCTTGCCATATAAATCAACCTGTATATTTTGCCAATTGGCTCTCAAACATTTTGGGAAGTGGGAAAAGTTGTGCGACATACCATATTTTAGAGAGCGCAAACACGTTGAGGACCATGACCCGTTGCACTATATTGAGGTTTCTTTGACCAAATTGGATCAGGACTCCCCTAACTTTGGCAATGACCTTAGTCCAGTTTGCTTGCACTGTGTCCAGAAGCGATTGCTTCCAGGTAATGCCAAGAATTTTCACCTCATTTACTATCCGGAACCATGGCTGTGGGGTAATCACTGAGTTAGTATTGAGCGGAAGCAAAGCAGTTTTCTGGGGGTTCGATTGTGCTCCAGAGGCGATATGGTAGAGCTGAAGGACGCTATCGATGTGGGAGATGTCTTCTTTATTGAGGATCAATATTGATACGTCATCAGCATAGGCGCACATTCCAAAAACATGTGTGGACAGTTCGTAACCCTGTAGCTTCACCTGGGTAGTCCGAATGAACGGTTCACGGCCAATGACAGAAAGTAGCATAGAAAGGGGACATCCTTGCCTAACTGATCGTTGTATTGGAATCAGAGGGGAAAGAAAACCGTTGACGAGCACTCTAGACGTAGCATTACAATTTATCATACGAATATAGTCAATAAGGATTTCAGGAAATTCGAAGTGTTGCAAGACCATGTACAAGTATTCATGACTGATGCGGTCGAAAGCTTTATCAAGATCTAAGGTGAGAAAACTCATTGGCTCAGTGGGGAGCATTTCGGCTTTTAGGTGTAGGTCCCGTAGTATCGCTAAGTTTGTTAACAGAGTTCTTCCAGGAATACTGCAACATTGTTCATCACCAATGATATCAGGTAGAACAGTCTTCAATCGGCATGCAAGTACTTTGCTAAGGACTTTATAGTCACTGCAGAGCAGAGTAACTGGTCGGAAGTCACCAACTGCCATGGGAGAGGATGTTTTTGGTATGAGGACTATGGTACCCTCGTGATGTGATTGACAAAGAGCACGACGTTGGAGAATGGTACGCAGGACATGACAAAATTCTTTGCCAATGAGAGGCCAGAAGTGTTTATACATTTCATATGGCAGTCCATCAATGCCAGGTGAGCGGTTGTTTGGGAGTTGTTTAACCACAGAGTGAATCTCTTCATCCGTAATATCCGCGCTGAGCAGAGTTTTGTTGTCCGGAGATAGTTGGGTACTGCAAGATGACAGCAATAGGGTCACCTGCTGTGGATCAATGGGAGCCTTAGCGTAGAACCGTTGATAAAATAATGATATTTCACGACGTATAGAATCAGGGGAGGTGACGCCACTTCCAGTACTGGTGCGGAGGCGGTGGATATATTTACGTTGCCGCTCACGTTGTCCTTTGGCGATATGGTATACACTTGCACTTTCGTCCGGGAGCACTGTACGATCTTTTAAAGCCACGTTTATATGAGCGAGCGTTCGTTGCTGTAGAGACAGGAGCTTGGTTTTAACTTCCCGGATCTGGTCATATATACGCTCCCCAGCATCAGATCTTTGCTGGAGCTGGCGAAGAACTCGATAGTAAAATTCAACTGTATCCCGTCTTTCCCGACCTCGTTGGTAAGATATGTTCTTAAAGACGCGGCGGATCCCTGGTTTAACTAAAATATCCCACCAGTCTGTGCAGTCGCGAAATTTGCATTTTTGTTGGACCCATCGAGTCCAGTGTTGTCTGAAAATATCTTGGCATTCCTCCTCCAGTAACAGCGAACAATTCAGCTTCCAATAACCTCTTCCTATATGAAATATGGGATGGGGGTAAGAGATTGTACATACGACAGCATGATGGTTAGTGAAACTGGCAGGTATCACTTCATATCGTCTAGGCTGGATAAGTTCCTGTGAAAAGTAGATGCGGTCATGTCGTGATGAGGAGTTGTGACTTATACAGGTGTAATGGGGCAGGGGCACCTTTAAACTATCCACAGCATCAATGAGGTGTAGGGAGGTAAGAAGGGTCCTGAGAGCCGGGTTGACACCTTGGTATGAGCTAGTGGAATCTTCTGGGCGTTGAATACAATTGAAATCCCCTGCAAGAATAAGTTTTTCCTTAACGTCGTGCAGATGAGGCAGTATACTCTGTTGAAAGAACATTTTCCGTTCCACACGTTTATTGGACCCGGATGGGGCATATATATTTATCAGGGTGGTATTGTTTATGTGTCCAGATATTATGCGTCCTGATGGATGACATAGCACACCTTCGAGTGGGATATCATGTCTTATGAGGAATCCGGTCCCTCTATTCGTATTACCGGTATTGATGTATTGTTTGTAGAATGCAGATATGGGCAAACAGGGTAGAGCAACTTCTTGAATGAAGGCAATGTCAATGTCTGCATCTCGAAGGAATCTCTCCAACAGTTGAAATTTCAGAGGGCATTCTATTACATTGATATTCACAGTGGCCACAGTGAGAAATTGCGCCATTAAGAGAAGCATAAAAGTTGTGCTAGACATACTGGAAGTTGGACTCGAGAAAAAAGAAAAAAGAAAAAAAAGACACAGGTGAGAAATATACTGGTGCACTATGTCAAATTAGGTTGAGATAGTTCCTTTTGACTGCCATTCATAGGCCGGCTGTCAGCGGTTGAGAGCGTTCGTGGGTCCCTAGATGACGTAGAATGAAGATTTTGATTCTTTTTCACAGCTGCGGGAACGTTTGTAGAGCCAGTTTGATTCTTCGGGGCTGGTACGGCAATCGAGGCATTTGTTTTAATCTACTTAGAGACGTTCTCGGATCCCCGATCAACATTCTTAAGTGAGTCGGTAGGGACCAGCGAAGGTGGGGGCAGTGAAGACAAAATTTCTGTGGCAGCCTGTAGTGACGGCATAGTTGGTTCTAAGGCTGCGATACAGGTTGCCGATAGCACAGGGGCATTCTGTGGCTCGCAGCTCTGGTCAGGGCAAGGTACCAGTTCTGCGTCAGATGTATCCGAGGTCACTTCTGGTGTTGTCCCAGCTGACTGATCAATAAGCATGTTTTCATATGACGTTTGCTGCGTCACAACTTCCGAGTATTGGACACGTCGTTGTTGTGTAGGAGTTATACCGAGGGGAATCATTTTCTTTGGGCAGTTAATACGTAGATGTGTGGTAGCATTGCAAATTAAACAGGTCTGTTTCTGTCCATTATACGTTATACAGCCAGAATGGCCACCAAAATTCTCAGTGGAGGGGATATCTTGCTTGATTTCCATAGTGACGGCACGTATTCCATTATACACCGGGAACTGATAAGCAGAAGACCATTGTTCTTTCCTGACGTCACTCACAGTGCCATATTTCGACAGGACGGATTTGAAAATTTCAGGGGGTACTTCGAGTGGGACATTAAATATACGCACTGTGGTAAAATTGGAATCCGCTGTGGAGAGCTTAACATTTGTCATTTCGCCTGAGTCATACTGAAATTTAATAGGATCTGCAAAAGTATTTAACAATTTCTGATAAATAGATATGCTGATTACCTTGATGTACATGGTTTTTTCGTGCGCATTTAACTGGATGGCTTCTACTTGGTCGACAGTCAACCGGAGGGTATCGCCAATCCAGCGGTGAATTTCTCATGGTGAGGGGCGAGAACTCTGCCTGTCCCATTGGCAGCGTACGGTGTTTTTTCTCTGGTATCCGGACATGATTTTCAGCGGGGTTTTCTGGGTTTCTGGTTTTGTTGTCCTATCTGGAACAGTACTTGAAAAAGTATTGTCCGAATGACACACGGAAGGTCAGTACACACGTGGAACTAAGGAAGCACCGGTATTAGGAACCGTAAACTCTTCCAATGCGGTCACACAGCGCGCACACACGTACCGCACTCGGCCACGACTAGTGACCAACTACTAACCTCTCAGCCACCAACACATAGGAGATTTCACACGCTAAACGTGCTGTAGTTACTGTAGCCGTCCCACCTCAAACGTTTAAGTCCATCTCAAAGTATTCAATCACGGTTTATGGTGTTGATTTAACCTTTTACTATTACAGATCACGTGGCGTAAGCTATTAATTCGATCGTATTACGTGTATGTGTGTTATTTCAAAGGAGCAGTAAGTCATATGTTAGTAGAATGGGCCATAGTATTTGGCGGGGAAAAGTTTAAGGTCGGTTTTTCTTTGCTATACCCATGACCCAATTACATTGCTGTCACACAGTCAGAGCGCAGAGCAATATCGACCATCGGGAGAATTGAGATGTTAGTTGGGTTTCATAAAACTAAATAATAAGAGGCGGGTGGACCACACTGTATATTGAGCAATGGTCAAATGTAGACATGTTGCGTAATTTATTGAGAATTTGTGCCATTAAGGAATACGTTGTGTGAAGAATCTTTATGGAATGCATTTTAAGTCAATCCTCATTATAGAATGGAAGCAGATAGAATTTTACTCACATCTGGAGAAATATATTAGCAAAATTTTGAATTTTTGTGATTATTGAAGTCGGATGACGACTGACTCTTTCAAAGTAATTAATGGTTGTCATAATCATTATACGTTGAGATAGAATTTAACAGATTTTCTTTTATGGTTCTGACAATTGAAGGGTACAGAGGAAAAACGAACATTGTCCAAAAAATCCGAAAATGAGTTATTAGTCCCATTAATTAGCTTAGTATCGAAGCTTTGAACACTTGAAATATCACAGTGAAACATTGAACGATGTCCAAGATATGCAGTGAAATAGAAATGGTACACAGAGGAAAAACGAACAATGTTCGCGCGGAACTACATTAAAACGAACAGTGTCCACCAGCTGCTGCAATGCGCATGCGCGTGTGGCCGCCATTGCAGTTTAAATGAATGTTGTTTGTATCAGGCAACTTGTTCTGTTTCTGTGTTGTGTGGTGTGTTACAATAACATTGTATGTAGTACGAGGGATGCTGTGATGGATACTGATGTCTACAATTCAAGTGATGAGGAGACTCAAGTTGCGAGTATAGGAACTTCTACAAAGTGGAAACGTAAATACGGTAGTGTGAAAAGTGTGATGAAAAGGTTACGAGATACTACATACGAATCTGGTGAAGACTGTGACTGCAAACGCTTGCAATGTTTTAAGCGGGTCACTTCTAATGAAAGGAATACGCTCATAAATGATTTTAATAAGTTAGGTGATAGAAATGCCCAGAACTCGTACTTGGCGGGATTAATTTCCGTCATTCCTGTAAACCGAAGGCGACCACGGTTGAAAGCACAAGAAACCCGCCTGCATGATTTTGCTTATGTGTATAAAGTTCGTGTCGTGCGTGAAGGGACACTCGAAGAAATTAATGTTTGTTTTAAAGCAATCTTGTCCATTTTCGGTGTAACTGCCCGCCGTTTACACACAATTAAATCGTCCCTAGCTATAACAGGACATTCCCCGATTGACAAAAGGGGAAAACATGAGAACAGAGGTAAAAGTAAACTTCCTGAGGAAACGTATGAAGCAATGGCTACGTTTCTCAGTTCTCTTAAGGGGCGCAAATCTCATTACAGTTTGCAGGATACAGGAAAAGTTTACCTACCTGAAGACCTGAATGTGAAAAAGCTGCTGGTCATGTTTCTGGAACGCTATCCGAGTGTTCAAATTTCTTATGAGACATTCAGAGAAACATTTGTCACAAAATATAACATATCTTTTGGGTATCCCCGAACTGACACGTGTAGTACATGCGATGAACAGAAAGCATCAGCTAGTAACATTGAAAAGGCTAAGAGTAGTGTATTTGCAGGGGTTCTAATGCCACCGCCACCGCCACCGCCACCGCTGGAATACTAAAATGGCAATATCTCGCGAACCAATCAGGCTAGAGACTTGTACGAGGTGTCAAATTACTCAAGCGAACACCCCCTTTCCATTGGACAACATATTTCAACCCCAAAAATAAAACCTACCCTACTAGGGGGTGAAATTGAATTTTTAGAGAATCTCTCTTTCCATTTGCAACATGTGAGAGTTTGAATGCCGATATGGAATGTAACGTTGTTCTGCAAACCAATAATCAAAGAGGGGCATGTTAGGCCTTGAGGTGAGAGCCCCTGTTATTGTTGACGAGCCCCCTGCTGTCGGGGCCCCTGTTGATGGGTTATTGTTGACAGGTCCTTGTGGACGAGTCCTTGTGGGCAGGTCCTTATGGACAGGTCCTTGTGGACGAGTCCTTGTGGACAAGTCTGTGTGGACAAGTCTGTGTGGACAGGTCCTTGTGGACAAGTCCTTGTGGACGAGTCCTTGTCCCTTTGGACTGATCCCTTTGGACGGGTCCCTTTGGACTGATCCCTTTGGACGGGTCCCTTTGGCCTGGTTCCTACGGACTAGCCCATGAATTTATTTAAATTATGTCAAAGGGCCTAACTACATTTTGTGTGTGTTGAATTGACGTTGTTCACTAATCCCCCACTACTATAATGGGATAACGATATGAAAGGAAAGTGACGAAATACATGTGAACATACAAGGGATCTAACTTGGTGGATGGATGTGTTCTAACGAGCCATTTGTAGTTGAAAGAGAATAATACATGTTCTTAAGATGTTCAAACTGAGGAGATGACACGTGCAGTAAGACGTCTTGTTACTTCCTGTGTCATATTACAGACATGACAGAGAGCGCGCAGATCTGTTGCTATGACTAACACTGCTATAATTTGAAACCGCAAGTGTTCATTAAGACAATGGATGATGATCATGCAAAGTTAGCAGTTATTGGATATTACACAGGTGTTCCTTCCGGTGTCATGTTGCTGACATACCAGAGAGCGCACACTGCTGTTGCTATGACTGACGCTGCAGTAATTTGAAACCCCATGTGTTGATTAAGACAATGGGTGATGATCATGCAAAGTCAGCAGTCATTGGATACCACACAGGTGTTCCTAGTGTACTTTGGACTCTCAACTGTATTGGGAAAGGAATTGCAATGATCTGTAAAAAACTGCTGACACGAGCGATGAGAGTTTATATAAGAGGAGTGTCATATATCTCCCTACTGTCAGTCTTTATTACTCGCTTTGAGTGAACAGTGCTCTATTACTGCTCAAGAGTTGTAAAAAAAGCCGTTTTGGTAGAAAATCATTAAATTATTTTTCAAGGTAAGTACTTATTATTAATGGATTGTAGTCTTTTATTACTAATTGATGTTGAAGTTATTGATTGGAATGTATTTATCGATTGATTGATTGATTGATTGATTGATTTGTTTACAGATAATTGGGTACCTGTAGGTTACCAGATTCCTACAATCTGTTCATTCAGTGACAGCAGTTGATAAATTATAAAAAGGTAAGTGCCCCCTCTAATAACTTTTAAACAGTTAGAGTGATATTTTCCAATGTTCACCCCTACATGTTAGTGAAAATTGTATATTTGGCAGTCAAAAGATGGAACTACTTGACCATGGTGTGTAAAGCTAATTTTGTAGGTTAGATTTTGATTACCGCTCTATTAAGTCTGAATGTTCATTGCTAGGTGTCAGTGACAGAGGGAATATTTAAAGACTTAACCTCAGTTCACCTAACATAACCTAACTTTACCTAACTTAACCTTGTCATGTGACATGTTTTACAATTTTAAACTTGTTTTAAGACTGGCTATGACGTTACACTTAGCTCACTTAACTGGCGATCGCTGGTTTCTATCACGTGACATGTTCTACAAGTTTAGACTTGTTTTAAGACTGGCTATGACGTCACACTTAGCTCACTTAACTGGCGATCGCTGGTTTCTATCACGTGACATGTTCTACAAGTTTAGACTTGCTTTAAGACTGGCTATGACGCCACACTTAGCTCACTTAACTGGCGACCGCTGGTTTCTACCACTCTATCAAGTTCCAATGTTCACTGCTAGGTGTCAGTGACAGTGGTATATAGTAACCCCCAGTTAGAACTACATAAAGTTAGACTTGCTAGGAGTTCACAGATCGATTTAAATACCCTGCTATAACCATTGACTGGAATATAATTAAACTATTTATATTATACTTTTTGTTTTATCTTTTATTAACATTGATGATTTCTTTCTTTTATAGATAACTTGGAAAGTAATCATCATGTTCAAGTGTGGTGACTGTAAGAAACAGTTCTCAAGACCTGACAGCTTTCAACGTCATGCAAGTACAAAACATAATCAGAAAATGTTTGTATGCAGTCATTGTGCTACAACATTTAACAGACAGGATAGTCTTACACGACATGTAAATTTAAAACATGTCAGTACTGCACCATTTTCGTGTTCAGTTTGCGAACTTGGTTTTTCTGCTGTAAAGCGATATCAATTCCACATGGTTGAAGTGCATGGAGAACAACAGGAATTGAAATCTGTAAAACCATCAACTAGCACGGAACCTTTAAATGAATGTGATGCTCAAAAGCGTAAACGTTCTCAAGATTGTGAAAATAGTTGTGCAACAAAAAGAAAGAAGAATGGTGAACCTTCGATAACACATTGTGATGTATGTAATATAGATATACCTTCTTCATTCATTCATGGACATTTACGCAGTATTCATCATAAAAATAACGCTTGCCATGAAAGAAATTCTGGAAATGTTCAACAAATTGGTAGTGCATTTAAAAGTCGAATTGCTAGTTATAGACTTTATAGTAAAGAAAAAACTCAAAGTATTGAATCATTTTTAAAAAATGTTCAACCTACTGTGTTTGGCTTAGTAGAAAATGTTTTATTAGAGCATAAAACAATTAAAATGAATTTTGAACTTTTTGGCCTCTATGTAAAAACTGGGAGCGAAGGTGAAATTACGGATATCAAATCCTTTAATACAAAAAACATAATTGTTAGCGAATCAACTAATATTAGTGATATATACCAAAATATTTCAAGTGCTATCATTGTGAAGAGTGAAGAGTTCCAGGAAAGGGAGTCAGGCTGGGCATTGGTTGAAGTACTTTATTTAGAAACCAACCTGAATAAATATAACCCCCTTCGAGCATCATCATACATTGATTTGCCAGAATGGATCAAACGAAAGAAAGCTGTTGTGAACGTTTTGAATAATGATGACGCATGTTTTGCGTGGGCTGTAACCTCAGCTCTCTATCCAGCAGTGAGGGACACGATGAGAACATCATCTTATCCTCACTATTCTTCAGTGTTAGATTTAAAAGAAATAAAATTTCCTATGGCGATAAAAGACATTCAACGTTTTGAAAAGCTGAACAATGTAAGTATTAATGTGTATGAAATTGAAAATAAGAGTATAGTTGGTCCTCTATATTATACTCAGGAAAAAAAGAATGCTCATGTAAATTTACTGTACATAACCGAAGGTGAAAATGCTCACTATTGCTGGATAAAACATTTCAGTAGACTTGTTGGTAGTCAACTATCAAAATATAAGACTAAAAAGTGGTTGTGTGATGGCTGTTTGCTATATTTCAGAAAAGAGGACCAACTAACTCAACATCAAAAATGGGGGTGTAATCATGTGTGTACGGTATTACCGACTCCTAAAAATAACATTCTAAAATTTAAGGATTATGAGAAACAGCTTCGAGTACCATTTGTTATATATGCTGACTTTGAAGCTTTGCTAAAACCATTTAATACATGTTCATCGAATCCAGCCCAACCTTTTACCAACACTACTCACAGTCATGAACCTTTTAGCTTTGCATATTATATTAAATGTAGTTACAATGACTCATTAAATAAGTTTGAGCTCTATAGAGGACCTGATGCACCTAAAGTTTTTATGGAAAGGCTTGAGAAAGATGCCATCCGTATATCCTCTATTTTAAATACGATCATTCCAATGGAGCCACTAACTTCTTTAGAGCAAATGAATTTTGAAACTGAAACTAATTGTTTTATATGTGGTGAATGTTTATATGCAGACAGGGTTCGCGATCATGACCATTTAACAGGAAAATATCGTGGTGCTGCTCACCAAGAATGTAATTTAAATTATAGAGTAAGTAAATTCATTCCGGTCATTCTACACAACGGTAGCAAATACGATAACCACTTTATCGTTAAAGAATTTGGAGCTTCAGATGTGAAAATTGATGTGATTGCAAATAATAAGGAACAATACATATCGTTCACAAAATACATTAAAACTAGCAATAAAAAAAACATTAAACTGCGATTTTTTGATTCATTCCGCTTTATGTCGAGTAGTCTTGATAAGCTGGCTAGTAATTTAAAATCAGATCAGTTTATTGAAATTCAACGTGTCTTTCCTAAAGAAGATGATTTTAATTTGATTCGTCAAAAGGGCATATTCCCTTATGAATATATTAACTGTGTGGAACGTCTTGAGGAGTGTTCTTTACCACCGAAAGATGCATTTTACAGTTCCTTAAACACAAGTCATATCAGTGATCAGGAATATTTACATGCACAACGTGTATGGACACAGTTCCACATTCAAACTTTAGGAGAATTTTCAGACATATATTTGAAGACAGATGTGTTATTATTAGCAGATGTTTTTGAAAATTTTCGGAATGTTTGTATGAAAACTTATGACCTTGATCCTTGTCAGTATTTCACAGCTCCTGGGTTAAGTTTTAGTTCAATGTTGAAAAAAACGAAAGTAAATTTAGAATTAATGACTGATATAGACATGATCAATTTTATAAAATCATCAATTCGAGGTGGATTAAGCCAATGTAGTGGACGGTACTCTAAAGCGAATAATAAATACATGCCTAGCTACAACCCTTGTGAAGAGTCAAAGTATATTGTCTACCTCGATGCAAATAACCAATATGGTTGGGCTATGAGTCAATATCTACCACTGAAAGATTTTCGCTGGCTGACACAACCTGAAATTGATGTCTTACATGTTGACACTCTTAATGATAACGATGATAAAGGATATATTTTAGAGGTAAATCTTGAGTACCCTAAAGAGTTACATGATGATCATAATGATTTACCATTTTGTCCTGAGAATATGAAATCTCCACACATCACATCACGAACAAAAATGTTAATTGCTAATGTAAATGATAAATGTAAATATGTAATACATTATCAAAACTTGAAACAGTGTCTACAGCATGGATTGAAGTTAACTAAAATTCATCGCGTATTGCAGTTTCATCAGTCAGCATGGCTCAAACCGTATATTGATCTAAACAATAATTTAAGAACACAGTCAACAAACGCGTTTGAAAAAGATTTTTATAAACTCATGAATAATAGTGTTTTTGGAAAGACTATGGAGAATGTTGATAAACGAGTTGATGTAAAGCTGATAACAAAGTGGGAGAATGATGGTAAAAGGTATGGTGCGAGCAACTTAATAAGCAAGCCTAACTTTCATAGCTGTTCAATTATTCATGAGGATTTAGTTGTAATACAAATGAATCGTCTTAAAGTAACTTACAACAAACCCATATATGTGGGTTACACCATTCTGGAATTGTCAAAAACACTTATGTATGAATTTCACTATGATTATGTAAAGAAAAACTATCTTGATAATGCTAAATTACTCTACACAGACACAGATTCTTTTATTTATGAGTTTAAAACTGATGATTTTTATGAGGATATCAAAACTGAGCTAAATAGGTTTGATACAAGTGACTATCCCGAGGATAATATTTACCATTTACCTCTAGTAAACAAAAAGGTTCTTGGGAAATTTAAGGATGAATGTGCTGGTGTTATTATAGACACCTTTGTAGGCACAAAATCTAAATCATACAGCTATATGACAATTGATGATGTAGTAGTAAAAAAATTAAAAGGAGTGAAAAAGAATGTTGTTAGTAAAGAGTTAGATATAAGTGATTATAAAAACTGTATAGTTAGTAACCCACCTGTATTATATAAGAAAATGTATGTATTTAGAAGTAAAAATCATCAACTACATACCAATTTGCTGAACAAAGTTGCTTTAAGTAATGAAGACAACAAACGATTCATTATACCCAACACATTTGATACTCTTGCTTGGGGAAACAGTCGCATTGACGACTATTACTTTACTTAAGTCTAATGATCACTATATTGTAATATTTGTAGTGTGTTTTATATTGTAATAATTTTTGTAAAAACTGTAAGTAGAATGTATAATGTTAGGCTACTGTAGTTTAGTAAAAATAAGATAAGTAATACATTTTAGTGTAAAATGTTTTGCTTTTGTATATTACGAAAAAGATTTTAAAAAATGTACAGAATGTGTGAACTAAACAAGGGAAATGTAAAAAATGTAAAATGGAAATTGTAAATATCCATGTATGAAAAAGTGAAATGGCTATCACCATTTTAAAATTAAAATACATTGTGATCTGGTAAACCTTGTTTTTATTTCACAACAACAAAAATGTACAGAATGTGTAAACTAAACAAGGGGAATGTAAAAAAATGTAAAGTGGAAATTGTAAATATTCATGTGTGAAAAAAATGAAATGGCTATCACCATTTTTAAAAATAAAAGACATTGTGATCTGGTAAACCTTGTTTTCATTTCACAACAAATAGGGCTTTACAAAAATAGAATACAAAGAAATGCCAATTCCTCAATCCTTTTCATTGTTCATGTCCACTCATCATTAACTTTCCTTTTATAGCCAACCTCTCCCCCACTGAGACATCATAGGATGTCAAACGTTGATTAGCTCTTTTCAACAATACTTTATCCACTACACGTCTTAAAGCAGAATGACTATGACGATAAGAAAGGTCGTGTTCTTTACATGCTTGATCCAAAGAATTAATAGATATTCACTTAGCATAGGGTCTTGCGACCATGATTTTGGTACATGTTGCCTGATTTCTTTCACGGTATTGTCTGTCACATAATAAATGAACAACTTAGAGAATACTAATAATTCTTCTTTGTTAAAACTATCTGCATATCGAGGGCAGATAACCTTGTAGTTCCACCCTGAAAAAACAACAACACTACCTCTTGCATAGTATGTGATGTTGATGAATCCTGAGACGTGGAAGATGAATTAAACATAACTTTTACAACAAGTTGCTCAATAAACAATGCACAATCTTGAGTCACAGTAATTTTTTTTCATAAAACGTGATAGCAAAACACTATTGATTATGTTTCAGCATTAGAGTTCTATATGAAATAGATAAGAAAAGGGTCATACTATACTTTTATATAGGATATAATCGGATCATACTATACTCTCAACTACCCTAGTTACAACTACGTTTCAAGGTCACTCTCTTGAACATTGTCGGAGACTATCGATAAACACTTATGTTCACACGGCACACTCTTGCGGCGCGCGCGAGCATGAATAATTCAGGATGATGTTAATGGCTTATGTGGATGGCTTAGGTTGGTGGCTTATGGCGGCGTTTATGGTGGCTTTTGTTGGTGGCTTACGGTGGCTTATGTTGGTGGCTTACGGTGGTGGCTTAAGGCGGTGGTTTATGGTGGCCTTTGTTGGTGGCTTACGGTGGTGGCTTATGTTGGTGGCTTACGGTGGTGGCTTATGGCGGTGGCTTATGGTGGCTTATGTTGGAGGCTTACGGTGGTGGCTTATGTTGGTGGCTTACGGTGGTGGCTTATGGTGGTGGTTTATGGTGGCTTTTGTTGGTGGCTTTTGTTGGTGGCTTATAGTGGCTTATGTTGATGGCTTTTGTTGGTGGCTTACGGTGGTGGCTTATGGTGGCTTATGTTGGTGGCTTACGGTGGTGGCTTATGGGGGACGGGTCCTTGTTGACGGGACCCTGTGGGCGGGTTCTTTGGACTGATCCCTATGGACTGGCCCTTGCATTTTATCCAAATTATGACAATGGGGGCCCGCCACAGGGACCCGTCAACAAGGACCCGTCCCCCATAAGCCACCACCGTATGCCACCAACATAAGCCACCATAAGCCACCACCGTAAGCCACCAACAAAAGCCATCAACATAAGCCACCAACAAAAGCCACCAACAAAAGCAACCATAAACCACCACCATAAGCCACCACCGTAAGCCACCAACATAAGCCACCACCGTAAGCCTCGAACATAAGCCACCATAAGCCACCGCCATAAGCCACCACCGTAAGCCACCAACATAAGCCACCATAAGCCACCACCGTAAGCCACCAACAAAGGCCACCATAAACCACCGCCATAAGCCACCACCGTAAGCCACCAACATAAGCCACCGTAAGCCACCAACAAAAGCCACCATAAACGCCGCCATAAGCCACCAACCTAAGCCATCCACATAAGCCATTAACATCATCCTGAATTATTCATGCTCGCGCGCGCCGCAAGAGTGTGCCGTGTGAACATAAGTGTTTATCGATAGTCTCCGACAATGTTCAAGAGAGTGACCTTGAAACGTAGTTGTAACTAGGGTAGTTGAGAGTATAGTATGATCCGATTATATCCTATATAAAAGTAGAGTATGACCCTTTTCTTATCTATTTCATATAGAACTCTAATGCTGAATGATAATCAAAAATACTGTGACTCAAGATTGTGCATTGTTTATTGAGCAACTTGTTGTAAAAGTTATGTTTAATTCATCTTCCACGTCTCAGGAGTCATCAACATCACATACTATGCAAGAGGTAGTATTTGTTTTTTTTAGGGTGGAACTACAAGGTTATCTGCCCTCGATATGCAGATAGTTTTACCAAAGAAGAATTATTAGTATTCTCTAAGTTGTTCATTTATTATGTGACAGACAATACCGTGAAAGAAATCAGGCAACATGTACCAAAATCATGGTCGCAAGACCCTATGCTAAGTGAATATCTATTAATTCTTTGGATCAAGCATGTAAAGAACACGACCTTTCTTATCGTCATAGTCATTCTGCTTTAAGACGTGTAGTGGATAAAGTATTGTTGAAAAGAGCTAATCAACGTTTGACATCCTGTGATGTCTCAGTGGGGGAGAGGTTGGCTATAAAAGGAAAGTTAATGATGAGTGGACATGAACAATGAAAAGGATTGAGGAATTGGCATTTCTTTGTATTCTATTTTTGTAAAGCCCTATTTGTTGTGAAATGAAAACAAGGTTTACCAGATCACAATGTCTTTTATTTTTAAAAATGGTGATAGCCATTTCATTTTTATCACACATGAATATTTACAATTTCCACTTTACATTTTTTTACATTCCCCTTGTTTAGTTTACACATTCTGTACATTTTTGTTGTTGTGAAATAAAAACAAGGTTTACCAGATCACAATTTATTTTAATTTTAAAATGGTGATAGCCATTTCAGTTTTTCATACATGGATATTTACAATTTCCATTTTACATTTTTTACATTTCCCTTGTTTAGTTCACACATTCTGTACATTTTTTAAAATCTTTTTCGTAATATACAAAAGCAAAACATTTTACACTAAAATGTATTACTTATCTTATTTTTACTAAACTACAGTAGCCTAACATTATACATTCTACTTACAGTTTTTACAAAAATTATTACAATATAAAACACACTACAAATATTACAATATAGTGATCATTAGACTTAAGTAAAGTAATAGTCGTCAATGCGACTGTTTCCCCAAGCAAGAGTATCAAATGTGTTGGGTATAATGAATCGTTTGTTGTCTTCATTACTTAAAGCAACTTTGTTCAGCAAATTGGTATGTAGTTGATGATTTTTACTTCTAAATACATACATTTTCTTATATAATACAGGTGGGTTACTAACTATACAGTTTTTATAATCACTTATATCTAACTCTTTACTAACAACATTCTTTTTCACTCCTTTTAATTTTTTTACTACTACATCATCAATTGTCATATAGCTGTATGATTTAGATTTTGTGCCTACAAAGGTGTCTATAATAACACCAGCACATTCATCCTTAAATTTCCCAAGAACCTTTTTGTTTACTAGAGGTAAATGGTAAATATTATCCTCGGGATAGTCACTTGTATCAAACCTATTTAGCTCAGTTTTGATATCCTCATAAAAATCATCAGTTTTAAACTCATAAATAAAAGAATCTGTGTCTGTGTAGAGTAATTTAGCATTATCAAGATAGTTTTTCTTTACATAATCATAGTGAAATTCATACATAAGTGTTTTTGACAATTCCAGAATGGTGTAACCCACATATATGGGTTTGTTGTAAGTTACTTTAAGACGATTCATTTGTATTACAACTAAATCCTCATGAATAATTGAACAGCTATGAAAGTTAGGCTTGCTTATTAAGTTGCTCGCACCATACCTTTTACCATCATT
The DNA here is from genome assembly GCA_946902985.2 of Meconema thalassinum. Classification (NCBI taxonomy): domain Eukaryota; kingdom Metazoa; phylum Arthropoda; class Insecta; order Orthoptera; family Tettigoniidae; genus Meconema; species Meconema thalassinum. The sequence continues at coordinate 860,286,098 of OX336389.2, forward strand.
CTCCCACTTTGTTATCAGCTTTACATCAACTCGTTTATCAACATTCTCCATAGTCTTTCCAAAAACACTATTATTCATGAGTTTATAAAAATCTTTTTCAAACGCGTTTGTTGACTGTGTTCTTAAATTATTGTTTAGATCAATATACGGTTTGAGCCATGCTGACTGATGAAACTGCAATACGCGATGAATTTTAGTTAACTTCAATCCATGCTGTAGACACTGTTTCAAGTTTTGATAATGTATTACATATTTACATTTATCATTTACATTAGCAATTAACATTTTTGTTCGTGATGTGATGTGTGGAGATTTCATATTCTCAGGACAAAATGGTAAATCATTATGATCATCATGTAACTCTTTAGGGTACTCAAGATTTACCTCTAAAATATATCCTTTATCATCGTTATCATTAAGAGTGTCAACATGTAAGACATCAATTTCAGGTTGTGTCAGCCAGCGAAAATCTTTCAGTGGTAGATATTGACTCATAGCCCAACCATATTGGTTATTTGCATCGAGGTAGACAATATACTTTGACTCTTCACAAGGGTTGTAGCTAGGCATGTATTTATTATTCGCTTTAGAGTACCGTCCACTACATTGGCTTAATCCACCTCGAATTGATGATTTTATAAAATTGATCATGTCTATATCAGTCATTAATTCTAAATTTACTTTCGTTTTTTTCAACATTGAACTAAAACTTAACCCAGGAGCTGTGAAATACTGACAAGGATCAAGGTCATAAGTTTTCATACAAACATTCCGAAAATTTTCAAAAACATCTGCTAATAATAACACATCTGTCTTCAAATATATGTCTGAAAATTCTCCTAAAGTTTGAATGTGGAACTGTGTCCATACACGTTGTGCATGTAAATATTCCTGATCACTGATATGACTTGTGTTTAAGGAACTGTAAAATGCATCTTTCGGTGGTAAAGAACACTCCTCAAGACGTTCCACACAGTTAATATATTCATAAGGGAATATGCCCTTTTGACGAATCAAATTAAAATCATCTTCTTTAGGAAAGACACGTTGAATTTCAATAAACTGATCTGATTTTAAATTACTAGCCAGCTTATCAAGACTACTCGACATAAAGCGGAATGAATCTAAAAATCGCAGTTTAATGTTTTTTTATTGCTAGTTTTAATGTATTTTGTGAACGATATGTATTGTTCCTTATTATTTGCAATCACATCAATTTTCACATCTGAAGCTCCAAATTCTTTAACGATAAAGTGGTTATCGTATTTGCTACCGTTGTGTAGAATGACCGGAATGAATTTACTTACTCTATAATTTAAATTACATTCTTGGTGAGCAGCACCACGATATTTTCCTGTTAAATGGTCATGATCGCGAACCCTGTCTGCATATAAACATTCACCACATATAAAACAATTAGTTTCAGTTTCAAAATTCATTTGCTCTAATGAAGTTAGTGGCTCCATTGGAATGATCGTATTTAAAATAGAGGATATACGGATGGCATCTTTCTCAAGCCTTTCCATAAAAACTTTAGGTGCATCAGGTCCTCTATAGAGCTCAAACTTATTTAATGAGTCATTGTAACTACATTTAATATAATATGCAAAGCTAAAAGGTTCATGACTGTGAGTAGTGTTGGTAAAAGGTTGGGCTGGATTCGATGAACATGTATTAAATGGTTTTAGCAAAGCTTCAAAGTCAGCATATATAACAAATGGTACTCGAAGCTGTTTCTCATAATCCTTAAATTTTAGAATGTTATTTTTAGGAGTCGGTAATACCGTACACACATGATTACACCCCCATTTTTGATGTTGAGTTAGTTGGTCCTCTTTTCTGAAATATAGCAAACAGCCATCACACAACCACTTTTTAGTCTTATATTTTGATAGTTGACTACCAACAAGTCTACTGAAATGTTTTATCCAGCAATAGTGAGCATTTTCACCTTCGGTTATGTACAGTAAATTTACATGAGCATTCTTTTTTTCCTGAGTATAATATAGAGGACCAACTATACTCTTATTTTCAATTTCATACACATTAATACTTACATTGTTCAGCTTTTCAAAACGTTGAATGTCTTTTATCGCCATAGGAAATTTTATTTCTTTTAAATCTAACACTGAAGAATAGTGAGGATAAGATGATGTTCTCATCGTGTCCCTCACTGCTGGATAGAGAGCTGAGGTTACAGCCCACGCAAAACATGCGTCATCATTATTCAAAACGTTCACAACAGCTTTCTTTCGTTTGATCCATTCTGGCAAATCAATGTATGATGATGCTCGAAGGGGGTTATATTTATTCAGGTTGGTTTCTAAATAAAGTACTTCAACCAATGCCCAGCCTGACTCCCTTTCCTGGAACTCTTCACTCTTCACAATGATAGCACTTGAAATATTTTGGTATATATCACTAATATTAGTTGATTCGCTAACAATTATGTTTATTGTATTAAAGGATTTGATATCCGTAATTTCACCTTCGCTCCCAGTTTTTACATAGAGGCCAAAAAGTTCAAAATTCATTTTAATTGTTTTATGCTCTAATAAAACATTTTCTACTAAGCCAAACACAGTAGGTTGAACATTTTTTAAAAATGATTCAATACTTTGAGTTTTTTCTTTACTATAAAGTCTATAACTAGCAATTCGACTTTTAAATGCACTACCAATTTGTTGAACATTTCCAGAATTTCTTTCATGGCAAGCGTTATTTTTATGATGAATACTGCGTAAATGTCCATGAATGAATGAAGAAGGTATATCTATATTACATACATCACAATGTGTTATCGAAGGTTCACCATTCTTCTTTCTTTTTGTTGCACAACTATTTTCACAATCTTGAGAACGTTTACGCTTTTGAGCATCACATTCATTTAAAGGTTCCGTGCTAGTTGATGGTTTCACAGATTTCAATTCCTGTTGTTCTCCATGCACTTCAACCATGTGGAATTGATATCGCTTTACAGCAGAAAAACCAAGTTCGCAAACTGAACACGAAAATGGTGCAGTACTGACATGTTTTAAATTTACATGTCGTGTAAGACTATCCTGTCTGTTAAATGTTGTAGCACAATGACTGCATACAAACATTTTCTGATTATGTTTTGTACTTGCATGACGTTGAAAGCTGTCAGGTCTTGAGAACTGTTTCTTACAGTCACCACACTTGAACATGATGATTACTTTCCAAGTTATCTATAAAAGAAAGAAATCATCAATGTTAATAAAAGATAAAACAAAAAGTATAATATAAATAGTTTAATTATATTCCAGTCAATGGTTATAGCAGGGTATTTAAATCGATCTGTGAACTCCTAGCAAGTCTAACTTTATGTAGTTCTAACTGGGGGTTACTATATACCACTGTCACTGACACCTAGCAGTGAACATTGGAACTTGATAGAGTGGTAGAAACCAGCGGTCGCCAGTTAAGTGAGCTAAGTGTGGCGTCATAGCCAGTCTTAAAGCAAGTCTAAACTTGTAGAACATGTCACGTGATAGAAACCAGCGATCGCCAGTTAAGTGAGCTAAGTGTGACGTCATAGCCAGTCTTAAAACAAGTCTAAACTTGTAGAACATGTCACGTGATAGAAACCAGCGATCGCCAGTTAAGTGAGCTAAGTGTAACGTCATAGCCAGTCTTAAAACAAGTTCAAAATTGTAAAACATGTCACATGACAAGGTTAAGTTAGGTAAAGTTAGGTTATGTTAGGTGAACTGAGGTTAAGTCTTTAAATATTCCCTCTGTCACTGACACCTAGCAATGAACATTCAGACTTAATAGAGCGGTAATCAAAATCTAACCTACAAAATTAGCTTTACACACCATGGTCAAGTAGTTCCATCTTTTGACTGCCAAATATACAATTTTCACTAACATGTAGGGGTGAACATTGGAAAATATCACTCTAACTGTTTAAAAGTTATTAGAGGGGGCACTTACCTTTTTATAATTTATCAACTGCTGTCACTGAATGAACAGATTGTAGGAATCTGGTAACCTACAGGTACCCAATTATCTGTAAACAAATCAATCAATCAATCAATCAATCAATCGATAAATACATTCCAATCAATAACTTCAACATCAATTAGTAATAAAAGACTACAATCCATTAATAATAAGTACTTACCTTGAAAAATAATTTAATGATTTTCTACCAAAACGGCTTTTTTTACAACTCTTGAGCAGTAATAGAGCACTGTTCACTCAAAGCGAGTAATAAAGACTGACAGTAGGGAGATATATGACACTCCTCTTATATAAACTCTCATCGCTCGTGTCAGCAGTTTTTTACAGATCATTGCAATTCCTTTCCCAATACAGTTGAGAGTCCAAAGTACACTAGGAACACCTGTGTGGTATCCAATGACTGCTGACTTTGCATGATCATCACCCATTGTCTTAATCAACACATGGGGTTTCAAATTACTGCAGCGTCAGTCATAGCAACAGCAGTGTGCGCTCTCTGGTATGTCAGCAACATGACACCGGAAGGAACACCTGTGTAATATCCAATAACTGCTAACTTTGCATGATCATCATCCATTGTCTTAATGAACACTTGCGGTTTCAAATTATAGCAGTGTTAGTCATAGCAACAGATCTGCGCGCTCTCTGTCATGTCTGTAATATGACACAGGAAGTAACAAGACGTCTTACTGCACGTGTCATCTCCTCAGTTTGAACATCTTAGAACATGTATTATTCTCTTTCAACTACAAATGGCTCGTTAGAACACATCCATCCACCAAGTTAGATCCCTTGTATGTTCACATGTATTTCGTCACTTTCCTTTCATATCGTTATCCCATTATAGTAGTGGGGGATTAGTGAACAACGTCAATTCAACACACACAAAATGTAGTTAGGCCCTTTGACATAATTTAAATAAATTCATGGGCTAGTCCGTAGGAACCAGGCCAAAGGGACCCGTCCAAAGGGATTAGTCCAAAGGGACAAGGACTCGTCCATAAGGACTTGTCCACAAGGACCTGTCCACACAGACTTGTCCACACAGACTTGTCCACAAGGACTCGTCCACAAGGACCTGTCCATAAGGACCTGCCCACAAGGACTCGTCCACAAGGACCTGTCAACAATAACCCATCAACAGGGGCCCCGACAGCAGGGGGCTCGTCAACAATAACAGGGGCTCTCACCTCAAGGCCTAACATGCCCCTCTTTGATTATTGGTTTGCAGAACAACGTTACATTCCATATCGGCATTCAAACTCTCACATGTTGCAATTGGAAAGAGAGATTCTCTAAAAATTCAATTTCACCCCCTAGTAGGGTAGGTTTTATTTTTGGGGTTGAAATATTTTGTCCAATGGAAAGGGGGTGTTCGCTTGAGTAATTTGACACCTCGTACAAGTCTCTAGCCTGATTGGTTCGCGAGATATTGCCATTTTAGTATTCCAGCGGTGGCGGTGGCGGTGGCGGTGGCTTTAGAACCCCTGCAAATACACTACTGCTAAGGTTAAAACATCTAATCTGGAGGAAATAAGGAAGTTAGAAGAAGATTTGAAAAAACTGCATGACGAAATGAAACTGCACAAAGTTAGAGCTGACTGGTTCTACAAAAGGAAGAGAAACGCAAGAAGGGAAGCTAGAAAAGATGCAACATACGAGGCGATAGCAATAGATTTTGGTAGAAATCTCCCATTACCAAACATATCAACCAGTGAGGCCTATTATCGTAGGCAACTTTCATTTTATGTATTCAATGTACATGTTTTAGCAACTGGTATATCGGTGTTTTACACTTACGATCAGACAGTGGGCAAAAAGGGAGCAGACGACGTAGTTTGAATGCTACATCATTTCATAACAAACTACTTAGATCATTCTGTCCGCAAACTTCACATTTTCTGTGATTCATGTAGTGGGAAAAACAAAAACTTCACCAAGTTTAGATTTCTCCACTATGTAGCAATAACATTGAATCGCTTTGACCAAGTATTTGTCACATTCCAAATAAGAGGACATTCCTACATGGAGTGTGACAAGAACATGGGTCTAATCCAAAAGAAATCTCCAGCAGAAACCCCAGATGTCTGGCGTGAAGTAATTAGAAGTGCTCGAGTGAAACCTTCTCCTTTCGAGGTAGTTGAGTGTAAAACTGATATCTTCAAGTCCTGGGGTAACTTTATAACATCGATGTATAAGAAAGCATTTCCTGCTGCAACACGCCCCATCTTGGAACTTCGAATTACACCCAGATATCCACAGACAGTTGAACACCGTGAAACATACAATGGACACTTCAATTCCACTGTTGTTACAGCAACAGGGCGTAAGAACTTCCCACATGGCCAACACGAAGTTGCGCAAGCATATTTAGGACCAATTCCTTTGCCTAAAGAGAAGTACAAGGACCTTCAAGTACTGAAGAAGTTTTGCCGAGATGACGCACAGAAGTTCTTTAGTCGCCTACCTGTCGTGAAAGAGTCAACTATGAACCAAGCAGACGACGAAGATAGTGATCTTTGATAACATACTGTGGTAAGGGGCTCAACTGAAATCGACCATTACACAGAAGGACGTAGAAATATTACAGTGTTTATTACGTTTTATGTGTATGGCCATATTCAGTTATAAAATGTTCAAATTATTGTTTATTCTGTGTACCAATTATTTTAATTTTTGAAATTGAAGGCCAAAATTTTACAAATTGAACCTTCCTTAACAAGACATCAATGGATACATTTTAATGTGTACATATTTGAAGTAATCTTAACACATTAACAGTATAATTGAGTATAAGGTTTTAATTTGAATTTGTATCATTTTCTTAATTTAAAAAAATAAAGAAAATTGTAACATACCCACTAAACTATCTTAAATACATGTATTAAAGTAGCATTAATGCTATATTTGAGAAATAATCTTTGTAATATCATGAATGCACCCATTCTTTTAGGAGAATCCAGAGGAAAACGCACATAGTCCTCACACTAATTAATAGAAAAGAGTATTACTAGAGTAATTGTCGACTTAGAATCATCTTTTTGATGAATATGATGCACAAATATGTGACAATTATGTAGACACTTACACACAAAGAATTACCTTCTTAGTATTTTTTGTAGTAGTGTTCAAACTTTAAAATGTCTCTCCTGTAAAATTTGCTTTTTGTGACAATGTTAATTCTTCCTATGTACCCTTCAATTGCTTCGATGATTGATTAATTAATTCAATTAACCCTATAGTTATTTACTGGATTTGACATGAATTTTACTAAGAAACCACAGAACATCTTTTGAGATGATTGTCAAATTGAGAACACGTTGATAGAATTAGTGTGAATATTTTCGAATTGACTATTTTTTTTTGCCTTCGATGAAGGCGTCAATTACTTATGCAACTTATTCCAGGGTTATATATTTTTGTGTGTAATGATGCCTTGATTAAACGCAGGACAACTTTGTATAATTCACTGTAAGGATTTTCCATTTACTGTGCATTTATATGGAGTTAGGTCACTCAGGGATGAGTGATGTGAAATTATTTTAGTGAAGTGATACGATTAATCCCTGATGTGACAAGAAGGAACTTTTAGTTGATTTTATTTAATTTATTTTCAGTCCTGCGATATTTCAGTTTAGACGATCTGATTGGGCAAGTATTTTTGAAAGGACATTTTCATCGTAAAATAGGGTTTTCGTTTCGTCATCAGAATCTCAGGCATGTTTTTCGTGAGTGAACTGCAAAACAATATCTGAAATAAATCAAGGTTCTTTTCCTTTTTATCTTCTTCAACCGGTGGTTTTTCTTATTTCTCTGCGGTCGTTTTGGTAGTGCAGGCTTCACCGGGACTGTGTATTTCTTGAATTTCTAGTTTGATGGCGCCCCTTTTTATCCATCCCGTAACGACCCGGAGATACTCTTATCTCGTGCAACCCGCGCGAATTTGTTCTTTTTCTCAAACTAGTCTTCAGACACACTCTTTGATTTTCAGGTTGTTTCCTTTATACACTTACTCATTCTTAGAAAATATGTGATGTTATATTAGCCGGGTCATCGCATATCTTTCCCGGAATCGGGTACAATATATTGTGCCCGTTAGAGTAGATTATCTGGTTACCACCAATCGTAATGTGGCCTCTCAAACAACCCCATCCTTAAAACACATGGCCTGAGTGGATCGGATGCACTTCTTTTGAGGCTAGTCCGCTCGAGGTCTAACTTCCCGTTGGATCAGGTCCAGAACGTAATAAAATGCCATAAACACCCAAAGAAGTACACCCCTTAAAAGGCAAAACTAGAAATAAAAACATCCAGGCTTATGTAAAATTCGACAGGAATGATTTATTCGCTAACCAAACCCCTACCCTACTATCGGAGGGTTTAAATCAGCTAATCCGCAAAGCTGATATAAAAAACAAGTCCTAACTGACTGTAAATTACCCCTCTTGAAAAGTCCTACTTACATAAAGAAAGCAATAATAAATCTTGGAATATGGTACGAAAAGAAACCCTGATTGAAGATACAAGCTCAAATGATGATTCCAGACGGGAATATCATGAAAAGAAAGTCGAAACATGACTGCATAGCTAAATTATACTGGTACCACACCCGTATTTACATTTAACGTTACCTATTCTTGCTAATCCTGTCTGAAACTTAACTACGGCGATAAGCGTCCGTAAGAAAAATAAACTAAGCCAATCTAATATGACAATCAGGCCTACCATTACAATATTATTGGTACAATCTTGGTAACAACATTACAATCAAATACATGGCACTGGGATTATAGGTAATCACATATAAAATAAATATAAGAAACACAGTATCAGTCTTATTTATCAATCATCCCTGCACAGATTAGAATGCTCCTTGCTTCTAATCGTCATCTAAATGTGTACGATTAGGTTGGTGAATGCACAGTAAAGACTGTGTCTGATATCACATGTGATCATCGTGGCCCCCTGATTCCAAACATCTAGGCTGCCAGTGACCTTCGTCGTTCAAGTCTGTGTCAGCTTGCTAAAATTTCCATGAGGAAATTCAAATTAGCACTGTGTGTCGGTCAGCTACAAGCAAATCAGGTCCATAATTTAGTTTCATATTATTTAATACGCTCATCAGCCTCGTATATTTACGGTAAATGACGTTTCATGATTTAAGAGTAAGTTAATTCGTCGGTTTAGTTTTGTTATTTATGACGAATGACCATATGACAAAAAGCTCGAAAAGGAAAAGTTACCATGAAGGTACTTTCAAAGCACGTGACAATAATTGTCAACGCAATAACACAAGCTACTACGTGCTTGGACAACAACAATGGCAGCTCTCGGCTTGCAAAAACTGACCTCCTCGGTCAGTCTAGCCTAATGCTCGGTACTGCCGGAATCAACCTATAAGAGTACAAAATTACTCTACACCGTGTCACTAACGGACACAACAACAATAACTCTCCGCGTGCATGAGCACGGAATCAATAGTAACAATGACGTGCTAGCCTAATACAATTGTCTGGTTCATCATAAACTCTTGTTATGTGTGCATCATGAAATTAAGAAACATAATTCGCTCGTAATAACGGCGATCAATCAAAAAATGGGACTTAATAGTCACCCTGTACAGCAAAAAAATCAGCTGTACTGACCTAACGTGCATGAGCGTCCTTCGGACTGGCTCACAAAGAAATCCATACAACAAAATGTAGCATTGAAATCTGCCAATAGTCGAGTATCACTTTAAGAGCCAACTGGCCATATGGGTGGCGTTGCAAATAACAGGTGCTGTCTGGCCTTGAGTTGCGCACGTGTGTCAACGATGCGACTCACTGACGTGTATCACAGAATGTAATTTTTTTTCGTGTGGCCTCCTGAGAGGCCGAGTGCAGGTATTTCTATTCGACGCCCGTGGGCGACCTGCGCGTCGGGATGAGAGATGGAATGGATGACGATGAATGAAACTGGGCAAGGATGTGGAAGGAAGCGGCCGTGGCCTATCAGAAGGTACCGTCCCAGCATTTGCCTGGTGTTGAAAATGGGAAGCCACGGAAAACCATTTCAAGGACGGCCGACGGTGGGGCTCGAACCCACGCGTCTACCGAGTCAGCAGAGAGCTTGGCCCCCTGACCTAATTCCACGCTTTAGCCAGCGTAGCCACTGCTGTCGGTAGAATGTAAATGCATTGCTCGGAAGTAAAGTCTAGAAAGTTTCATATTTGGTTCACTCAAACACTGTCCACTCGTGACCATTATCAAATACACATTAATGTAAATAACGTAATGTCTTTAGCGTGATACTGTTGACCTTCATTAGATGTGTACAAAAATACAAGATGTTTCTCTATTTCAAAGGGTAGTGGCACAAAGATATTCTACCCATCTTAACTTCTTTGGAAGATATTCCGCTACTGCGTCAAAGCTTATATGACTGGAATGTGCTCACAGTTGGCACGTAAGAAACAGAAAATATAACATGCTATCCTCCTAGCGTTGTTTTAAATGATACAATTGGAGTTTTAGGGATCTTGAGACAGGCTAAAACTGCACTGCTCATAAATTGTAATGAGATTTAACTAGAATCTTGTGGTATTCTAAACCACACAAAAGTTTAACAGAATTCAAAATTGTAGAAGTAAATAAAACTTTTTCACTGATATTATATGCTCGTCAGTGGCGTATAAATTATTAATCTGAATTGGGTGTCTGTTGGTTAACACGTGGGCTTACATTCCCAGATAGATGGCATTTCTAGGCTATGAAAATTGTTCACTGGGCTTGGACAAAAATCCTAATAACACCTAAAATACACACACATATTTACAAATGCACCGGTTTATAAATTAGCCATTTGGTGACTCACAACTTAGCTACTAAGCTGTCAACCATAGTGAATAAGCTATAGGCAATGGTCTAGAAGCTTATGTCACTACACATGTAGAAAAATCTACTGAAAATCCCTACCTACTGATTGTCATAAAACGTTACGGTTGCTAAACTAATCTGACCCACAATATATTTGCCTTTACAACCAGAGAAATTACGGTCAGAACTCACAGTGGTTTGCTGTGTGCCTCATCCTTCCTTGGAAATTGAGGGGTAGTCAAATCCATGGTTGGAGGGATATAGTTCAACATTCTTGATGCCAAGGATCCTGCCATAATTCCTTCCGCCTCTTCCTCCACTCCATAATGTAGGTTATATCGTCAGCATCTCCTCCATCGCCATGTGCTTAGCCCATGATCACCACCATGCAAGTGTGATGAAGGATTACGTCCTCGTGGTCGAAAAGATGCCTGGCGTGGTCGTAAAATATGCAGATATCACTGAATTTATGGGTCACCGATTCACTGTGAGCAACACTGCTTCTACACTTTTCAGGCTATTAACAAAAATGACTCTGTGCCTGCCACTGAATTTACGTTGCCATATACATCACTCTCACAGCTACTAAACTTTCAAACACTTTATCGTTATGAATCTGAGCGATCTCGCTCGAAAATTACCGGCACTTATTCGGCACGGTTTAGTACAATTGATTTAACGTGTTTTACTCACGAATCGTTGCTCGATAATAACACTGAGCTTACTTTTCAATGTTTGTTGAATGGTTTTATGGGCAACGTGGCCAAGATAATAGGCACACAACGTACAAAGTAAAAGATTTCACAAAATTCACAAATGACTAAAATATTGCTCTAGATCGTTCTCGTGTATTCCACACGATATTAGTAATGAATACTGGCACTCTGAAGTGCGTGATATAAACAATGAGACCAGACTCTTCTTTACAGATTACAGACAACTTTGTCTCAAAACGTGGTCTCTGCACGGCCTACTAGAACATACTTGCGTTCGCCGTGAACTCACTGTCGGGTATAATCTTCCCCTGCTTGGCGAAGTACTGGCTTTGACACAATCGAAGTCGTGTAGCCACTAAATAAAATCCTTTTCGCGCGTTTGCGAGGAAATACCTTTCCCTTTGATAAATAGTCCATATTTAATCCATATTAACATGGCAAATTATACAGAATGAAGAATAAATGTTCAATGTTTTGCAAATCATAGGTTCCATTGCAATTCATCAACACTAATATTTTAGAGATCTCTGTGAAGTCAAAAGAGCATCTCGAGTCAAAGCTTCCTTCCTGGGTACGTTCAGCATGTGCTCGCTGGAAATAAATCATGTTCTCAAAGAAATCATCACCGGTATGAGCGAATACTGGCTCAATATATACAAATATTCTCTTTCTACAATCTATACTCAGAAGCACGAGATTCTTCTGCGTCATCGAGATATATTCTCTACATTATTTCAATCATACGTCATACAATGTCTACGTCATTGGGCTGCTTGTCACCATACAAGACCCCATTCAACGACCACGTTGTTTCAACTACACCACCATTACACACTGAAAGTTAATGTATAATTCATATATTTAAAACTGCAGTGTGTTTCATCAAATCATCATTACCAATCTCACATTATCACACTTTTTCTTCGATTCTCACAGCTGAGCGGAAAACCTGTGCCGTTCACTGTTCATCATCTGACTAGCCACAAGTGATTCTCCATTCACCAGTACACCGCCAAGGCTTCAAACTGATATTTTCATCCATTCATCAACTCGTCTTTTTCGAGGCATCCATCCATCCATCCATCCATCCATCCATCCATCCAACCATCCATCCATCCATCCATCCATCCATCCATCCCGTTCGTACTACACTTGTTCTAACGGCAACCATCATACCTAGTGAGAACGGCTTAGCCCGCTACCACATCACACATTTTTTCATTACGCCCAACTCTACCTACTGTCATAGTCCCACTCCAATACCCTTGCATCCCATCCTATTAGCGGCGTCGAGCCCTCCTTCCCCTACCCTAGTGTGGCTGTGTAGTGTACACCACCACACTCACCTAAATACCTACATCTACCCCAACCATTACTACGATCACTTTTATCATCTCTCCTCTTGTGAAGTATCCGCCACATCGCCTCATATATTGTATCTTCGTGTGAGACACCACTCGTACTTCGTGAGATTGGCTTCATCCGTTCACATCATCACTCATTTCTCCTTTATCATCCCGTACAACAGTACCCTACTGTTACAGCCCCACTATAATACCCTTCCACCCCAATTCCTTTAGCGGCATCGAGCCCTCCTGCCCCTACCCCAGCGTGTACATATACCGTGACATATCTCCACGTCCCTCCTCCACAAACCTCCTAGACACTACTGTTTCAGCATCCCTACACAATACCTCCGTTCCCTTTTTCGTTATTAGTGGCTTAAGGCCCTACTTCCCTTATTAACCCTTGCGGTCTCCAGTACTGGCATTCCCCTAAAGTGGTCAACCAGCCCGACTATCCCCTATACCGTCTTCACCCCCAAATCTCCGCAGTGGGTCGCGGCAAAGGCAGAGTTTCACCCAATCGCGCCGGCAAGGGGACAGCCATGTGTCCTCCTCCCCCCCCCCTTCCCCCAAGGTGCCATCCCCAAACACAGCAAGACGACCCCTTCTAATACTTCTAACACATCTAATACCTCTGGAACTCATACCCGCCTCCCCCAAATGGTTCTCCAAACTGTCAGAAGAACGGAGAAGCGCCGTGGGTCCGACTCCTCGGATACTGAGGCCGGAGCTCACGGCACCCGTAAACGCGTTCATGAGAAGTTGGAGGAGAGGGGTAACCACACTATCACTCCCCCTTAGACTCTGCGGGAAGCGCCGCTCCCCTCCCTTCGATTTTCGACCCCCTACCACCCCTCCCCGCCACTACGGGAACTCTTCCCTTCCAGGAGGTCCCCCCCACACTCTTCTCCCATACTCCATCTCCTATGCAGCCAAGGCTGCCCAACCACCACTTAAACACTCCTTCTTTATTGGTGGCCTCCAGCACCTCACCCACCAGGAGATATCAGGTGCCCTTAAGTAGGTAGTACCACCAAATCTTCCTTTCTTCCTCGAATCGGTGTCCAACGGGGTCATCCTGAAAACTGACGTTGACGCCGTGGCCACCATCCTACAAGACCCCACCACCGCTTCCCGTCTTGGCCAGCCGTTGGACCCTTCATCCCCCGCCAAACACCAGTCTCTGCTCCCCCCCCCCCCCCCCCACTCTTCTCGTGCGTCATACAGGGAGTAGACCTCGAAGTACCTGAAGAGATCGTTCCGCAAGAACTTAACCGTGACCAGGTGTAGGTCAAGCGGGCCTTTAGAATTAAATGTGCCACGGGGCCCACTTTGATGGTCAGGATTCTCCTGGCTACTCAAGCCAAAGTTGATTGACTGCTACAACTGGGGGAGTATCTTCTTAGATACCACTATCGCGTGGAACCATCTAAGGCCCCACCCCACATGGCTCTCCGTTGTAACAGGTGTATGGCCTATAAACAGCATTCCACCGATCAATGCCGTCAACCCCGCATCTACCCTCCCTGATCATCCCACAGCAGTGCCCCAAACTCGCTAAACTGCCCAAATGCCACCAATGCCTCGGCCAACATCCAACCCATTCGTATAAGTGCAAAGGATAAACAGCACCCCCGCCAGACCACTCGGAGTTCGTCGCCCCGATAAAAATATCGATCCCCCTACACACATCACTAGCACCCGATCCCCCACGAAAGTGGAAAACTTCATCTGTTTCCTCACCATCTCCCTAGAAAAATTAATGCCCTTCCAGCGCCCCCTGGTCCTCACCCAACTACAGCAAGCAGCACTACAAATCTTCCACCTGCGTTTCTTCTCCTCCTACGCTGGACCCCTCACGTATTTCACATTCTCCCCTTTGAACGCTCCACAAAATGGTGACTACCCCCACTACCCACTGAACCCCCCAAGACCATCTCCTTCCTCTACAGCAACGTCTGCTCCTTCATCAAAGATTATCCACGTGACATTGGGCACGGTGGTGTCGCTCTCCTCCACAAGCCACGCATCCCCACCCATATCCACGTCCCACCTTCCCTCCCCCTCTCTTTCCCCGAGAGCCTCAATGCCACCCTCTACTTCTGTTCTCGCGTCCTCCACATCGCCACCATTTACACCCGCCCTCGCCATCTTTTTCCACGGGAGTTTCTAACCCATCCTCGCACCACCTTTCCACACTTCCTAATTCTCGCCGAGCTGAATATGCATTCCCACACGGCGGCGGAATTAGCAGATTTCCACCTCTTCCTTCAATCCATCGACTCTTCCCATCCCCAAACCAACCCGCCCTATTTCCAACACCACACCAGATGCCATAATAGCCCATAACCGCCTAGTCCATCTCCTCACTGTCGACGTCCTTCTAATCATTGGCAGCGATCACCTCCCCGCCCTCATCACCATACCCATTCACTCCACCCCTGCATCCCCCATTCCTCCTGTCCTCCGCCAAAACTTCCAAAAAGCCAACTGGGACGCTTACCGCAATCATATTACAGACTCCCCACAACACCCCCTCCCAAACCTTATATCTGCGGCCACGGTGGACGCATAAGCCCAAACCCTAGAATCCACCCTTAACAGCACTGCTTCTTCCGACATTCCTCTCATCCCCTACTCCCCCTCTCGTCCCCCATTCCCCTAAAACTCTCCCTCTCCGATCATCACATAGTTATCTCGCCCAATATAAACGCACCCGTGACCGCCATTTCCTCACCCTACATCGTCAACTTCTTCGTCAAGTTCACTCATATATCCGAGCCTTCCACCGCCGTAACTGGGTAACAGTTTGTAACACCCTGCAAAAATAACGATCCTCCCTTGCCACCTTCTGGAAGAGACTAAACACCCTCACTCGCCGATCCCCTGTCCCCTCCTACCCCATCCTTCACCAAGGCACAGACCCCACCTGACCTGCCCGCCAAACTTGAGATATTCGCCTGGCGCTTAGAGCAAGTTTTCGACCCCACCCGTAATTTCAATCTCCATCTTATTGACGACGACACCATTGACTCCATCTAAAATCGCCCCTAACTCCAACAACACCCTCTACACCCTCCCATCTCCCACCCAATCAATGACCCTATCACTCCTATCGACATTCAACTCGCACTCTCCAATACCAAAAGCACTGCTCCCAGTCCTGACCAAATCCGTTACTTTCATATTAAAGAAGCCCCTCCTATCTTCTTCCAGCTCCTAGCCACCCTCTATTACTACCTACTCCAAACCAGTTTCTAACCGTAGCCCTGCACTCAGCAACAATGATTCTCTTCCCCAATCCTCACAAACCACTTTCCGACATCTCATCCTACCGTCCCATCTGCCTAACAGCCGTCCTCTCCAAACTCTTTGAGAAAATCCTCGTTCGCCACACCCACCTTCACCTTTCCCACAACAACCTTCTCCCCCTTTCCCAATATGGCTTCCGGCCTCTCCTCTCCACCCATGACCAGTTGATACTCCTCACCATCCTCACAGCCGATAGCCTAAACCGTTTCCGTCCAACCCTCCTCCTTACCTTCGATTTCCAAAGCGCTTTTCATACAGTCTGGCATGCTGCCTTCCTCCTCAAACTCCACTACTACCTCCTCCCTATCAACTTCATCCGCCTCAACCACAATTTTCTCAGCCCGCGTACCGCTCGCATCTCCATCCACCGCACTCTCTCTCGCTCCTTTCCCCTGAACGAAGGTTTTCCCCAAGGTTCAGTCCTATCCCCTCTCCTATACATCCTCTTCGTTGGAGACATCCCCCAACCTCTGGCTCCCCTTCACCTCCAACAATTTGTGGATGATACCGCCGACCTTGCCCTCTGCCCCTCCGTTGTCGCCATCAATCGCCTCGTCCAACCCTACCTCGATAGAGCGATCGTTGGCACCTCACCCTAAACACAGACAAAGCCCATGCCGTCCTCAGCCACCCCCGCCGTCACGCCAACTCACCTTCCCACAATCCCGGCCCCCTTAACTTCAATATTCACGATCACCGCCTCCACACTAGTCCATCTCTTCGATATCTCGGGGTGGAGTTCGATAAGCATTTCACATTCCGTCCACACCTTCGTGGTCTCACAACCTCCGCTCAAGAGTGCTCCTGACTGCAATCCGCCTACTAGGCACCTCCTGGGGTCTCCAAACATCAACGGTCTTTACACGAATAAAGCCCTCATCCGCTCCTTCATTACCTACGGGCACGAAGTTTGGGCCGGTTTCGCTGCTAGCCGCCTCTTATTACGGTGGAGCGTCGCATCTCCCGTATCGCTCTTCGCCTTTCCCCCCAAGCGAGGACTTATATCGTCAAATGCCCTTGCCACCCATTACTACCTACTGTACATCCACCTTCTCCAACTTCGATACCTCCAACGCACTCGACGCACCCTCAACCAAATTTTCCGACAGCTTGAAGCCCTTCCTGCCCGCGCTACCCTCTACACCAAACTCGGCCTAGTACACATAAAAACCCTCATCCCTGCCACCGACTAAGCATTCCCCCCACTTCACTCCAGCAACCAAAAACACCGAATCACGTCGCTCCATCCGATGATGGCGAACCATCCCATTTATCGCATAACTGATAATTCTCCATCTTGACTCAGCCCATCATTCAGCCATAAAAACATTCTCCCAACTTCATTCCAAATCATCGATCGATCTCATCCAATCACCCCATTTTAATTAATTTCACTCTATCATTCTCTCTTCGCCAAAAAAATCGCTTTTTTCTTCTCTCTTCTCTCTCCTTAATCACAACTACCAATCTCATTTCACCAAATTGTTATCATCCATTTCTTCCATCACATTTAATTTCTTTCAAAAAATAAAAAGAGGAAGAACAACGCTCTTTTCCTCTCTCTCCTCTCTCTTCAAACACAACTCCCCATCTCATTTCACCAAATTGTTATCATCCATTTCCTCCATCATATTTTCTTTCTTTCTAAAAAAACAGCCACTAACACTCACTTCTGGAGTACACAACACTCACCTCCAAAGCCAAGAAGTCACTCCTACTCTCTCTACCCCTATTTCCACACTTCAGCTCCTCCACCATCAATTCAAATTCCCTTCTCGAATTCTTTCTCCTCTCCTGGCCCAAGAGATGGTGCGGCCATCTCTAGAGGCCCGCCCACCTTTCATGGGTGGGAATGAAATGACTCCTATATATATACAAATGTATTTTTAGAAATTTGAACAGCCATCATCTTTTACATATTTAATAATTAAGTTACAGTATACTCTACGTTACATGGTTCAGCCCAAAATACATATTTATTACTTCAAGTTTTATTGCACTGGAATATTTAACTTAAGACAATAAAATTTTAAAAATTCGCGCGGTCATAATGCTGGTTCTGTGCTTTTTACGATTATGAATGGCAAATCAGTTAACTTGTTTTATAGTACCCTATCGCGGATCAAATATAGGGTCCGAGAAATGGTACACCAGTTGAATTTTGAAAATTACTGCAGCTGCCGTCAGGTTGATTTATAGATTGTCACGATACGTTAACTCATATCTACTAAATTGTTTCATAGCCCACTATCAAGGAACAAATGTGCAGGTTTACAACATAAATAAATTCCGAATAAAGGAAATACAATTTTGAAACTTCTTGTAGCCAACAATTTGATATATTGCTAATATTTATCTCGAAAATGATGTATCCGATGTCGCTTCTTTGTATTATAAAATGACACAGAAGTTCAGGTTTAAAGTTGTAACAGGTTTTGAGAAATTGTAATTTCGTAAGTCTTACAAATTCACATGCCTTATAGTCCTCTATTCTGGTACAAATGTTTAGGCTTACAGATGTAACTGGTAACAAGAAAGGGCAATTACATTTTGAAAATTCACGTCGCCACCACCTTGGTTTCATGCTTGTCAATGTCTCAGTAATCTTCTTATAGTTTTATATCATGATACGTATTTCAGGCTTACAGCTGTAATAGGTCTCGACAAAAAGCAATTGAATATTAGAAACTCGCACGGCCGCCAATCTTGGTTTGTGTGTCCCAGTTTCAAAAGTCATATAAATAAATATGTTTTATATTCTTATGGCATGGTAGGTCTCTAAAAAAGGGAAGAAAATGCATTTCAAAAGTTCATGTGGATGTGATCTTGGTTTCGTGCCTGTCACTGCTATCTTGGTGCAAACGTTGTAATGACAGCAATGACTCCAAGAATGAGCAATTCATTTTAAAAAATCCACACGACCGCCATCCTGGTATTGCGTTTGTCACGGTTTCTAAAGCCATATCTCTGAATTTGTCTTTAATTTTCTAATATGGTACAAGTTTCAGACTTTTAGGTGCAATAGGCCACAAGAAAAGGGAACTGAATTTTGAAAATTCGCGCTGCTGCCATCTTGGTTTTGTGCTTGACACGATTTTAAAAATAACTTCAGCAACTATGGTTTATGTTCCTCTCTCATGGTATAGAATGTTAAGCCTATAGCAGTAATATATTAACCGTTCACGTGGTTGCTATCTTGGTTTGGTGGTTGTCATGGATTTGAATGTCGTATGTTGTTTTTAATTCATGTTAGGGGCTTGAGATATCTTGATCATCATCCTCGTGTCGTCATATTCAAATTATACAGCTGATGACCATATTTTTGTGATGTCTTCAGTACTGTGTGTATTCGTGATTGAGACTAGGGTTGGGAAGGAGTCGACCGTGGCCTTAAGTTAGGAACCATCCCAGCAGTTGCCTGGAGTAGAATTAGGAAACCACGGAGAACCACTTCTAGGATGCCTGAAGTAGGAATGGAACTGACCAAATCTCTGTTTTGCTTCTCGAGTCAGAGTGTACTTCGTTCCCACCCTTAGATCAACCCTCCCTGCAGAGCTGGGAATTGAACTCAGGACCTTTAGAATAAGATTCTCAATACGTACCCCAAATTCACAGAAGGTGACTCAACACTTTTTCAAGCCAATAGATAAAATTGACTTAATTTCTTAAGTAACGAAAAATATGAAATAGCGCGTGTTACGAGGACCTAAGTTCATTGAAGTGATGCATTAAAAATGACGGATACGTTGGTGATTTTTAACGTCTAGGGGACGAAGGGCATAAAGTCGGACACAGCTGCCTCGGTCTCAGGGTAAGTTTTGAGACTCCAGATCCCAAAGTCCTGGGTTCGATTCCCGACTTTGCCAAGGAATTTAATTCTAGTCTGAGAGTTGGACCGAGGTCCACTGAGAAGAAATGGGTTCGACTCCAAGCTCAGCCATCCTTGAGGTGGTTTTCCGTGGTTTCTCAATAACTCCAGGAAAATGCCGGGATGGTTCTTAACTTACGACCATGGCCACCTCCTTCCCAATCTCACCTGAGGTACAAATACACACACTAATAAAGGCATCACAGCAACATGGATTATCAGACAAAATCCTCCCTCCCACACACACACATACACCCAAGTACACAGAGCTAAATGACCACGATGTCCATGACCCCAAATGAAACAATAACAACAGCATGAATCAACATTACCAGGTTGTGGGTTTGCCGATTCTTTTTATAGGTCATTGCGCATGGGTATACTGTATTCTGTAACTCAGTTCGTTTAATTTAATCCTATTAATACTGTATTGTTAAATTCGTATCTGTGTAATGTACGTTGTTTTTAAATTTGAACTTTTAGTTATTGTTGTTAATTGTTTAGGGGCTTTGCGACATCGTGGTCATGTAGCCCCGTGTACTTGGGTGTGTGTAGAATGTGTCTGATAACCTGTGGCACTGTGATGTCTGTACATGTGTGTGTAGGATTGGGATAGGAAGCAACCGTGGCCTTAAATTAGGTACCACCCCGGCATTTGCCTGGTGAGGAAGTGGAAAACAACGGAGAACCACTTCCAGGATGGATGAGGTAGGAATCAAACCCGCCTCTTCTCAGTTTCGCCTCACGGGGCTGAGTGTACCCTTTCCAGCCCACAGACAAGAATTAAATTTCTTGACAGAGCCGGGAATCGAACCCGGGCCTCCATGGTGACAGCCAATAATGCTAGCCACTACGCAACGAGGCGGACACATAAACCATACAAATTATTGAAAATGCCGGGCATCTTCACATCCTGTACGTGACCATTTATATTGAACTATGGAGGCACGGAGGAAATCAAGTGTAAGATGGAAAGTAGTCAGCTGATGGTGATGATGGTAGCTGTTTTGAGGGGCTTCTGATGACGGTGATTATGATTAAGAGGATGACTCATTGAAGAACTAAACGGTCGTTGTCGTACAGTGTAGAACAAGGAACATTTCGTCTCCATTTTTGTCTCGGATTCATGTGAGTTGTTAAACAGGGAAGTCTCAGGAGCGAAGGAAAATTACCCATAATGAATTGTGGGCTAGTCCCCTTATCCATTTAATGACTTGTTTGGTCTAGGCCTGTGCAGCTCTTTTCCATCAGGCGAGAGCGCTAACTGACAACTTAATGCCCAGCTCCGAGGTGTCCACACTGTTTGACTGGCTTGCACTAGTTGGTGGCCGTTCTGAGAACTCGTCTCACCTCCTTAGCATAATACAACTATCTCTGTTGCCATGGACTGTAACTCAGCCATGTCGGCCTCGATCAGTTGAGCTATAGAGCGTCTCTACCTTAAGAGACAGTATGGGAGTAAATGTATTATTTGCCTCTCACTCGCACTCATATGTCCTGCAATTAGCTTCGTCCTCATCTACCCCGGCGGTGTTGCCATTTTCCAATAATGCATAGTGATAAATCTAAGAAAATGTTTGCGTGGTATTATTGAGAATTTTTCGCTCTTTATGATGATGTAAAATTAAAAGCCAGAAATAATTAACACAAGGCCCAATTTTCACAATAACTATTTTTTAGCGCGAATCTATTTTTATGCACATATAAAACTTATCACGCCATAGCTAATGAACTAATGATCACAACAGATTAAGAATTTATTTTTATATTGCCTGATGTTGGTGGAATATATCCTATTTTTCAGGGCAGTTATTTGTTTCATAATAAGAAATTTTCTTTTTCTTAAACGTTACTTGAAAATTATAGGATGGTATCACATAGAAGTTAGGTAGCGAGAATAATTTTTGCTGTTGACTTAATGTCGGTGACTAAGCGAGAAGAAATGTTCATTAATATTTGACATAGCTATTAAAACAAACCAGAGCTCGGTATCAGATAGCATTCATAAGTTATCGCACTTAGCGTAATGCCCCCGCTCAGCACTAATTGACGCAGCGATAGTTTGTTTATTGAGGTGGCCTCGTTATCTTCACGACTGCATTTGATGAGTGTAGGAAAAGATACTGTGCTACCCAGAGCTCAGTGTTATTAAATTTGTTGTGGTGTGAAGTTAGACTGTGAAGTGAAGTGGTCCTTGTGTTTTTTTTAATAAATTGTGTTAATTATTATTAAGTTATTATTATATTTATTATTGTAATATTCACTATGAATACTGGCAACTAGAAAGCGGTGTAGTATTGGAAAATTGCACAGTAGAGAACGGATTATAGTACTGAATATATTTAATTATTTCCTAAAGAACATGAACGTTACTGAGGCAGTTGAAAAGACAGCAGAAGCTACCGGTTGTTCCAAACGTTTAGTATATAGAATAAGAAAGGAAAAAAAGAAGTGAACGCCAACAAAATCAAAACCTAATAGAGCGAGTAATCAAAAAAAATACTAGGTTAATAAAGTATGATGGAATAGTACAAAGCGGAGTCCATCGCATCGTTCATTCATTGTTCTTTCAACACATACCACCAAAATTAAATATAGTTTTGAGCAGCGTAAACAGTGATGATACACTGCCAAATTTTTTGAGGTCCACTTTAAATAGATTTCTTCATGACATAGGGTTTGAATATGTAAGAAGAGAAAATTCCAGAAGAGCCAACAAATGTGCTCTGATTGAAAGGGATGATATAATCAGGTGGCGTCATAAGTATCTTAAGGACTTGAAAAGATTTAGGAATGAAGGCGAATCTATTGTTTTTACTGACGAATCTTGGGTGAACATTCGCCACACCATGACAATAGAATGGAAATGAAATGAAAATCCACAGCCTGCTTCCAGTCTCCGACCGGGTCAGGAATGGAATGAATGAAGCCCCCATCTAGCGGCGAGGATATGGACTGTGCCGGCTGCCGAGGCCTGACGCACTCCTCTGGGGCAATGACTAAATGAATGACAGATGAAATGAAATGATAGTGGAGAGTGTTGCTAGAATGAAATGTTCACAGGGAAAACCGGAGTACCCGGAGAAAAACCTGTCTGCCTCCGTTTTGTCCAGCACAGATCTCACATGGAGTGACCGGGATTTGAATCACGGACCCAGCGGTGAGAGGCCGGCGTGCTGCCACCTAAGCCACAAAGGCACAAAAGAATGGAGAGATAATAAAATCAAAATTGCTCGTCAGGCGGCAATTGAGGGTGTTAGCATAGGTCATAGGCCACCTAGGGCTTGTGGGTCGAGGTGTGCCTTGGTTCATGCCGGGAATGAACAAGGGTTCGTTAAAGGTGCCGAGTTAACTTTTCTGTGCCAAAAGAACACGGCAGACGCCCACAATGAAATGACAGGTGAACTGCATGAAAAGTGGTTTGCCGAGTAATTGTTGCCCAATGTTCCCGAAGGATTTATCCCGTTAATAGACAATGCAGGCCATCACAGGCGGAAAAGCGAACTTTTACCAACAACGTCATGGAGAAGAGACCGGATTGTAGACTGGCTCACTCAAAAGGGGAACCCTTTTGAAATGATAAGCTAAAGCGGGAACTTCTTTTTATTGTGAATCAAAATAGAGAGAGATATGATAAAGGCATCATTGACGAGATGGCCAAATCAGCAGGAAAATATGTTCTTCGCTTGCCACTGTGAACTTAATCCCATCAAAATGTTATGGGCGCAAGTGAAGAACTATAAAAAATTGAACAACGTCTCATTCAAAAAAACAAGAGATGAAGACTTTAATTTCGGCTGCATACCACCATGTGACCACACAAAATTGGGCAAACTACGTGAACCACACCAAAAGAATCGAAAGTGAACTGTGGAAAGCAGATGAGATTCAAGATGACGAGGAACAATGTTTGATACGCTTGTCATCTTCATCATCATCATCATCATCATCTTCGTCTTCTTCCACTTTCGATGGATCGCCTACTGGTTCCGATTCGGCTGAAACTGGACCATTCAGGGACACGAAGGAATTTATGAAAGGGTTAACACCACTACCAGTGGATAGTGGGCAGGCCTGAAGGTATGTGATGTGTTTTTTTATCTTTCAATTTTCGGTTGTTATTATATTCGTGGAAAATGTCATATTATAATTTACTATAACCTACTGTATGATATTCGAGAAAATGTAATATTATAACATATTATAATATTATCTTATTCACGAATAATTGAAAATTATAAATTATAATGTGTGCATTAAAATTGCGCTCTGAAGTTTGGTGCATCATATCTAAATTTTGTACCGTCGTTCGCTGCAAGGCATGAGGTACAGTTAAATACAACAAACAAATATTTCGAAAATTTCGAGAGTTTTGCGTAAACCCACGCCTGTATACTGAACCCAACGGGGTTAGGCTGACTGGTGTCGAACGTGGATCTCAGAGATAGTGGAGCTCAGAATAGAGGTTCCAGCAAGGAACGAACACGAGATCTTTTGAGGGAGTTTAAGTTATAAAAACCCCTAGAGAATATACATATTAAATCACTGTTGTGATATGAACTAATGCTGACATTATTTATTAATATAATGCAGGGAATATTAGTAGAAGGGATGCTCGGACTTCAACATGAAGAGCCGTGCAGTAATACATTTATTAATACCATTTATTAAGGACAGTCGTGCCATATTTGTATAGTCGGCATTACGAGCGATTGTTGTTGTGCACGTAGGAAATGTACCGTGTGATATACAAGGTAGGACAATTGAGATTGATAATTTGTACAAGTACAGTGTACAATGTTGAGCGCAGTATGTAAACTATTGGTTAGATAGATCATAGGATGTTGGACTGCGTAGAGATAAACTTTATTATGCGATTGGTGAAATTTCATAAGAATACCAATATAATTAACGCTCAGGACGATATGTAAGCATATTTATGCAATATCAGGAAGTTTATCGAAGGATAGAGATTGATAGACAGTTTGGGGAATCGATAGGAATTCTTAGGCAGAGAACCGAGACTTTCAATCAGGATAGCAGCGAGGAGGAGATCTTCAACGTCTGCATTTCTGATATCTTGCCAGGAAAAGTCAATCAGTAAGAAATGTAAATAGTGAGCGTGTGATTGTAGTGATGATCTGTTAAATATCTGTAAAATTAATATTGTAACAAGTGCTATAAAGTGTTGTGTGAATAAGGAGGCAACAGCTTCAATGTGGAAAGGAAAAGTGCCGTGTGTCTTGTAAGGCAAAAGTTATGTAAAATGTGTGTTATCAGTGTAAGAATGCCTTGCTAATTTTGCAAATAATGGCGGGCATAACTGGAGGAAATGCGTGGTTGGAGCCACCAGACTAGCCGATGTAAGTACCCAAAAACCATGATTTTGTAGCAGTTATAGTCCACTGTATGTTGAGTGATTTCAATTTTTTTAGAATATGCCAATAAGAATCAATTTTAGGAGGTAGAGCCTCAAATTAGTATTGTTGTGTTGATTTTAGTCAAGTTGAGATGTTTTTGTACATCACTGAATGGATAATTCGTTACCACTATTGTAAAATGGCAATTCAGTCATATAAAACTTAACGTAACGAACACGGATGTTCGGTTATTAAAATGGTTACGTTGTGTCGGGTTATTGTAATTCATGTCAGTAATAATAATAATAAGAATAAACGAATACAAATCAGGGAAAAATGGTTGTAAGAAAAATATATATGCTAATTGGAATATTTATCTATCCAAGCAGTAATATTATACATAAAGGGCTAAGAAAAGCAATTTAATATCAGAGTATATTGTGATAATGGGAATAAATATGCAAGAGTCTAGGGAATGGAAGAGTTTAATCGAGAATTGAATTTGCAGCTTGTGAATAAGCTTGTAGAATAATTGATAGATTTATCTTACTAATTAAAGGAGGAGATCATAGCACAATAGTCACGGAAGCCAGGTAGTCTATTCGACGTGTGAAATCTCGTATAGCCTAGGGCATACAGAGATATTTATTATGGCCAGAGCATATTTTAGTGATTGACCCTAGCTCTGTGGATTGCCATGAAATGTTCCGGGTTCGAATCCTGTGGTGATTGAGAGGATAACAATGGAAACCTCTGCATGATACCTGATGTCGACCGAGAACGAGTTATTGAAATAATTCAGCTCATGAGAAGCGAATTTAATTGGCGGCAGGGTGTGCCTGACCGTAGCATTTAATGAGATGCCGGCTAGCCAGTTCGTCCAGTGATTGATGAATCTCGTTCCTCCATATAATGAAATGGACCTATTGAGGCCAGTTATTAATATCCTAAGGTTAGGAATAAATATTTAAACACGCCCATAACCTGTCTTGCATACAATTTAGTTGAAATCATATGGGATATGTGGGTCCTTGAGACTGCACTATTGTATTTAAAATCTTGTTACTGCTTGTAGGATAAAGAAGAAGGGAGTCAGGAAGGGACACGCACGTGTTGTGACCGCTCGACTCAGTCCCATTGTATACAAGTAGCTCCGAGGGGGAGACTTTTAAACGACCTTTGAAGGTTGAAATTTAGAATGGACAGACTTTGAAACCCTGTTTGTAATGAAAAGAGTCATTGTTGTAGTGTATAATGAATTTGTGTGGTGTGAAACACATTGTTAATTAAGGATCGTTCTTATAACGTAATACTTGGCAAACTTATGAGTTGTTGGAAGTTACATTTTTTTTATACTGACAGTATTACTTAGCTCTGAAGGTCGGCACTAGATGCCATAGGCTACGCCCACGCAAGGTTAGCATAATATACCATCCGACACAGCGGTAACGGAATTTTTGAAATTGAAATCACAACGGCATACGGTGGAACTGTAGAAAAAAGGGATTGCAGAAGGGAACTGCGGAACGGGGTACATTTACATATAATTGTGGAGTTGCAAGTAAATTTGATGTGCAACCCATGAATTGGCTAATGCATGGTAAAGCATTTTGGTGGGAAAAGAGATACAAAACACAAGTGTACGCATAATGTGAACTAAGATGTGTTGAGAGTAAACAATTAAGCTTGTGAAATTAAAGAGGTCACAACAGGTGACATAAGAATATAAGTACAGTTTATGTGTAATTTACATGTGCATCAGCGCACTTGAGAATGAATTTTGATGTCAATCTCAGGGTGAATGAATGAATAATCATATGGATTTGGAATGATAAAGTGTGAATATTAGTGGATTGTAGGAGTAATTTTGTTTTGTTTTGTGTTATATTGTTGGGATTGTGTTTTTGTGTATTTGAAGCCATGATTTAGTCCTGAATTAAGGTCTTTAGAATAGAGTTGTGCTTTATCATTGTAGAGTTGATACCTTTTAGTCTCAGATCAAAAATATGCAACTGCTCAGTGGGTGGACGGTACACGCCTGAGGACTGATGCTGGCTGGAGGCAGAAGCATGTTTTCCATGGAAATTACTCACATGGGTGCATGGAATTTGATGTCCTGTACAGTGATTTGAGCTAAAGGTACAACTTAAGTCGGTCAGGATCTAGTGTAAACAACTCTATTAAATTAACGAATAAAATGAATTAGGGGAATGACCGCACCTAACCTTAGCTAAGTTCCGATACAAACAATATAAATTTTGATAAACATCTTATACTTACCATGATCCAGGTAACATGGGGCGGTATTATTCTATCGTGGAATCGCCTAATTAGTGCAATATGTATATCTTGGCATTGCAAGACCTGTCCTTCATTTATCAAACATGGTAAGACCACCTCCTATTTTATTTATCATGGCAAGGCCCAAGTTGGGGCATTCGACAGTAAAACCGAGTCCTTGGATGGTTGCTGCGATGTCTTACGAGGCCAAACCATCGCAGTTTATTTATCATGGCGCCCAGGTTTGTGGAGCTTATGGGATTTAGGGAAACCCCATAGATTTTTATGGTATTTCATGGGGAAAACCATAATAATAATTATTTTTTTGGCCTCAAACTGCGTTTGAGTGATTTTTGAGTTCAGTAGTCATTTGATGTAACGCAGAATCTCTCTATTGAGAAGAGAATTACCCAAGGGTATGAGCGCTACACACCCAATCCACAATTTATCCAAAAATCCAATTTTTTAGTACAATCTTACAATATGTGTACAGTGTCTTTTATCTCTCTTCAAAACGAATCCACATATGTATCCAGGAAGCCTGCCTATATCTCAAAGTGAATTGTAGTAAGAATGGCTGGTACGGAGGGAATTTTGCAGGGGATTGCAGAGCTAAAACCGCTTTTTGACGCTGTTAATGAACAGAATAAGCTGGAAGCCAAGGCTTTCCAGGATGAAATAAACAATCGTTTAGATGCCAATCAGGAGGCAATTAATGCAAATCAGGTTGCAATGAATAATACTCAGATTGAATTTAGTAATCGTTTAGATGCTAATCAGTTGGCAATTAATGCAAATCAGGTTGCAATGAATAATAATCAGGTTGAAATAAACAACCGATTGGATGCAAATAAGGCAGAAATAAATGCTAAGCTAGGTCAAATGCAAGAAACAATTAAGACCGAGGTAACAGAAACCATTGTAAGCATTATATCAGAAATGCAGGTTAAGACCGATAAGCGTTTCGAGGCGATAGAAGCCAAACTTGAAAGTAATTTACAGGCATGTAAGCACGCGCAGGATGAAACGAACAGTAGGTTAGATGCACTGTCTAATGACATTAAGGATATTCAAATCCAAAATGAGGCGAATCTCGAACGCCAAGCGAAACAGTTTTCAGAATTTACTAGAACGGTAGATCAGAGACTAGAAGAAAACGACAGTAAATGGGACGAGAAGTTGAAAGGTTATGCTAGAGCGATTAACGGTGATCTAAAGAAGCAGGATCAGAACATATTAGATCAATGTCAGGAAATAGGAGAGATTAAGGCTATCGCTAACGAAAGTAAAGAGATGGTAGGCAACATAAAGGGTCAGATGAGCAAAGTTCATCAAGAACTGGACCAAATTCAAAGCGACGTTGTTATCGTTAACAAAAGACAAGAGGAAAACAGAGGGGAAATCGTTAAGGTCTGAAATGAAATATCAAAGGTCAATGGACATATCCAAGAGGAAATTAAAGGGTTGAGAGAAGAACTCGAAGTGAGAGAAGGCCAAAAGACAGAGGCAAGCGACAAGACCCTTGCTCAAATAAAGGAAGATGTAGAGGATGATGATGATGATGATGATAATTGTTGTTTTAAGGGGCCTAACATCTAGGTTATCGGCCCCTGTAGAGGATGAAATCTCCCATATCAAGCAAAGCCTGAAGGAAGATAAGAAGAAAATATTTCAAGTGGCAGAAGAAAATAGGGATAGGCTTAGCAGAATAGAAAAGGAGGTAATCACTCGATTTGAAAGAGCAGAGATGCGCCACAATCAAATGGAGACTAGGATAATAGCACAGGAGGAAACCCTAATGAAAGATCCTAAGTCAAGTGAAGGCAGCGTGGAAGATATGAGGAAAACCAGGTGGGCAGATTTAGAAACCCAACCTATAATAAGGAATGCTACAGGCCCAGGCGAAAGTACTTATATGACGCCAGGTGCACCTATTGCAGCCTCTACGCCGCATGAAAATGCTATGCACACCCAAGTTATAAATGTAATTAGAGCAAGCGAAGAGAAACCAAGAAAATTCTCAGGTAGCCATTGTAATATGACACCGAAGTATTGGTTGAAAGAAGTGTCTGAATATTTAAACGATGCGCGGATACCACAAGAGCGCAGGCTACGAGCCATAGAGAAACTAACGGAGGGAGAATGTGCGTTATGGTTTCGCAGTTTCCGTTATACCTTCGATACTGTCGAGGAGTTTCGGGAAGCTTTTTTGAAGCGATACTGGGACCCGATGACCCAACAGAATTTACGATTGAATTTGTATTCGAAAAGATACAGCACCAATAATCCAACGAAGTACGCTGAATTCTTCATATCTCAGATGTGTCGGTTTGAGGAACTTGACCAAAAACCTAGCGAGCTGGAGCTATGTATTGCTATTGCCAAGCAACTTCCTTATGAAATCCAAAGGCTGCTGATTTCGGCAAATGCAAAAACCGCTATGGAAATGGAGGGAGTTCTTAGGCAACTGGACCTCACAACATCCAATACTATGCGTCAGAATTGAACCGTGGAACAGGTACACGTGACCAACACGCAGACTGACCAGTACCAAGCTCCGAAGAATAATAAAGCTACTAGCACTGAAACGTTAGATTCCAACGGACGTCAATGGGAACATGAACCCAGAAGATGGCAACCGAAGTATAAAGGAAGGAAGCTTGTAGTTTTAACGTGACCATTAATCTGTAGATCATAAGCCACGGGACCTCCTTTTTACGTGGAATCCGAACCACAGGACATGGCATTTCACTTCGAAAATCTCACATGCATTGACCGGGAATCGAACCCGGACCGCCTTGGTGAGAGGCATACAGCTAGACCGCTGAAAGTATAAAGGAAATGCTGGTAGAGGAAGAGGAGGCCGAAATTCTTGGAATCAACAGAATACAGGGGGTAGACCATACCAAAATAATGGAGGTAACAATGGCCAAGAAAGCAACAATCGGAATTGGAGACCCCAGGAAAGAAGACGTAACTTTGATGACGAGGTAGAGAAACGTTATCACGCTTCATTGCAATACCTCAATGAAAGGGGAGAAGAACCCCAGAAGCAGCAAGTCCGCTGGCAAGAAGCTATGCAAAATAGGACGTCACCAGACAGATATGGAGACGGAGCCAAAAGTTTGGAGTTACAGCGCAGTGAACAGGAGAGAAGAAACTCTAAGGGGACGGGCGCTGTAGAAAAAAAACTCCAAAATTAGAAGAATTTGAGAATGATGGATGGAAGGCGGTCAACATCATTAATTGGATAGCCAAACCGGAAGAATTAATCGAGGATACAGGAGGATCACAGGTCATGATCAAACGAGAATTGCCCATTATATTAGTAAGAGTGGCAGGGTTGAAGATAAGAAGTCTGTTAGACACGGGTTCAACGGTGTGTTTTATGACACAAGCTTTGTATAATGAGATAGCGCAGAGAGAAAATGTTTTGAAAATACCTATCTCGAGTGTCAAAATAAAAGGTGTCATTCCTGACAAAACGATGATATGCAAATATCAGGTATTCCTAGATTTACAGATAGGAGACTCTAGTTTTTCACAGAGTTTTCTACTAGTAATCAAATTGCCTTTTAACCTTATTATTGGGGCAGAGTTTATGAGGGAATACAGAGTGGTAATAGACCTATCACAGGGCAGAGTGATGTTCCGCGTGAACGAGGAAGCTGAAGGCTTAGAGGTCTCACTCAAACAGAATGAACCAGGGACAGATGAACAAGTATGGCATACATACAGAGACATGGCTGAGGAAGATGTGGTAGCTATCGAACAGTTAGAAGATGAACTGAAAACACTAGCCGCAGACATGGAGCAAGATCTGGAACCCGAACTGGAAGAACATATTTCGGAAAAACTAGAGGAAGAAAAAATTGGTCCAAGAGATAAAGAAAATTTAAAGAAATTACTATTGGAACAGAAGGAAGTCTTTGACTCGAGACCTGGTCGTATAAAGAACTTCACTTATGCATTCCAAGTTAGCGACTGGACACCATTTAGGCAGAAACCCTACCCTATAGCCGAAAAGCACTATGCTAAGGTCAAAGAAGCAATCCAGGAGATGTTGGAGGCCGGTGTTATTGAGAAAACACCTACGCCTTATGTAAGCCCATTGGTAATCGTACCTAAGACAGACGGGACTGTCAGAGTATGCCTGGAACTGAGGCATTTAAATATGAAGGTAATACCGGAATTCGACCAAGTGCCACCTATTAAAGAAATCCTCAGAAAGTTCAAAGGGAAGACCATATTTACAAATTTAGATATGACTTCGAGCTTTCAGCATCTTGAATTGGAGAAGAAAACTAGTCTGTTGACAGGATTTATGTTTGATCAACATACATACACGTTTTTAAGACTACCTTTTGGTTTGAAAACAGCTGGTTCAGCTTTGATAAGAGCGTTAGATCGCAATCTATCGGATGATGTTAAAGAGAATACCATCAGATACGTAGACAACATTCTACTTACATCAGAATCTCTGGAGGAGCACATGAGAGGCCTGAAGAAATTGCTGGATAACCTTCGAGAAGCTAATTTTAAGGTTAATATCAAGAAATCGCACTTCTGTCAGAGGGAAGTTAAATTCCTAGGGCACGTTATCGATGAAAATGGAGTTAAGCCAAACCCGGAGAAATTAGAGGTAATTCGAAATTTTCCTCGACCCACGAAAGTAAAGCACGTCCGACAGTATTTGGGAGTAATTGGATTCTTTTCTAACCACTGCTCAAACTATACTACAACTGTGGCACCCCTGCAAGACCTATTGAAGAAAGGCGGCAGGTGGAATTGGACGGAGCAATGTCAAGAAGCATTCGAGAGGTCAAAACAAATGCTTTTGGAATATGTGAAGCTGGGTTACCCTGATTATACCCAGAAGTTCATAATACAGACGGATGCATCACTTGTTGGGATAGGAGCGATGCTATTCCAAGAAAATGTTGATAAGCCCGAGAATAAAGTTTTTATTGCCTTTATAAGTAGGAGATTGAAGGCCCACGAGAAAAATTACACGATCACAGAGATAGAGTTGCTCGCAATTATGTACGCATTGCAGTACTGGCGCAAACTCATCTATGGCTTTCTAATCGTCCTCAGAACAGACCATAAAGCTTTAACATTTTTGCTAAAGACGGATTTGTCTAGCCAGAGGTTGACAAGATGGTCCCTGTATATTCAACAGTTCAATGTGGAAATTGAATACTGTCCAGGGAAAGAGAACGTAATACCGGACATGTTAAGCCGATATCCAAGAGAAGAGGAAACTCTAGCTGTCCAGATTGAAAATCGAGATCAGAAGACCTTGGATGACCTGAAGAATCTTACCAACCTACAACGTGAAGATCCGTGGTTGAAAATGATGATTGATTACTTCGAGGGGCGCTTAGCAAGGGGAACTGCAATATACAGAGAGGCAGAGGCGTTATCAACAGATTATGTATGGTACAATCAGATACTACACAAGTGGGATGATGTAGAACATACCCGTCAAAGAATTGTTATTCCTGCATCTTTGCAGAGGAGATTGGTGTGGCTAGCACACAGAGCGTTTGGACATCCCGGTATAGACAAAATAACTGCTCTACTGAAAGGAGCATCCATCTGGCCGAAGTTAAGAGAAACTGTGAGAAATGCTATTAGGACATGCGATTTGTGCCAAAGGGTAAAGCCAAATCCCTTTTTAATGAGACAACGACCCATCCCGTTGTTACCAGAGAAGCCAAGGCAGCTAATGAGTGTAGACAACTTTGGACCACTGCCTAGAGCACGAAGAGGCAATATACATATTTTTGTAGCCATGGATGTATTCTCAAAAATGGTGGAATTATGCCCCATACAGAAGACCAGCTCAAAGCAGGTATTGAAACGCTTGAAAGAGAGAGTTATTCCGATACTTGGGAAACCGGATAACCTATTCTCAGACCACGGGAGTTGTTTTACTAGCACAGAATTTCGTCGGGAACTGGCAAATTTAGGAATTAGGCAGATTCTATCTACCATTCGCCATCCTGAGGCTAGCCCTGTTGAACGCGTTATGAGAGAGATACAGAATTATATGAAAATTTACTGCTCTGAAGAGAACTGGAAATGGATCGATTTATTGGATGTAATAGAATACTGCATAAATAATACTGTGCATGAGGCGACAGGTCAGGTGCCCGTGACTCTACATTTGGATCAGAGACCGGAGAGGCCATGGACTGGTGTTAACCATTACCTGTAGACGCACAGCCAGGACGAGAATTGAGGATCCAGCGAACCTTCGAATATCTCCAAGCACAGGCTGAGAGACGCCAGAGAAGAAATCGTACGAAGCGATATCACAGACCGCTTCTCGTTGGAGAAAAAGTGTTAGTCAGGAGGCCCGCCAGTTCAGATCCAGAAGCACGGAAGTATAAAAAAATTCAATTTCGGATATCACGGCCCGTTCGAGGTGATAAGAGACCTACAGAATAATGCATATAGAATAAGGCATTTAGAAACGGGAAACGAGGTCGTTATGAATGCGGCCAAACTCAAAATTTATTACTCACCAGATGAATTTGATGAACAAGAGGAAGTAATAGCAGCACACACCCAAGTGGACGTGGACGGCAAAGTCGGCCAGGCAGTCAGGCGTGAAGGCTCACGCAGCGGGACGGAAATAGAGAGAAGCAGCTTGCTCAGAGAAGGGAGCAGACAGCCGGAATGCCAGTGTCTGCGACTGCTTTACAAAGACATGGTCGAAGTCGCTGGGAAGGTGGAAGCATTGAATGAAACCCTCCGCCAAGAGAATGCACGTCTAAGGGCTGAGCTCAGAGTGGAAGGGGGAAGTAGACAGGCCCATTCGTAGGCAGACGAGGTGAAGGACCGCTTAGTGTAACCACAGACGGTTGGGACAGTCAGCCGGTGACTTACAGAAGGTCACTTGCAATTGACTTCTATAAGTTTTGCAAGGGGAATATGAACCTATCGGGGTTAGGCTGACTGGTGTCGAACGTGGATCTCAGAGATAGTTGAGCTCAGAATAGAGGTTCCAGCAAGGAACGAACACGAGATCCTTCGAGGGAGTTTAAGTTATAAAAACCCCTAGAGAATATACATATTAAATCACTGTTGTGATATGAACTAATGCTGACATTATTTATTAATATAATGCAGGGAATATTAGTAGAATACGGCATTATTTGGCTGTATGAGGCATACAATTCTGGACTTGAGCACAGAAGTTGGAACGCTTGACGTTTGTCTAATGACTCTGGAAAAGGGGCGTAGTTTCTTGGAGCCTTGTCACTCTACGTGACCTACTTATGTCGTCTAAAGCAGGTCAGGGGGCTAAATTATTGTCAAGTTATTCCCCGTTTCAGAATAGAAAGGCTGTTGGAGTGAGGAGATACCAGCGTAATTTAATGATTACTCGTGATTGGAGCAACGCAGTGACATGAGGTTTGCACCTATGTGAATGTTTAGCCGGGAGGCTAATTATCAAGCCATTAAACATTGAAATCGAGGCAGATTTGATGGATCGCGCAGTAACAAAGTAATGGGAGGTTAGCGGAAAGATCTAACCATGGTTTCGGGCATTTTTAGATGACGCCACGTGGGCACGCGATGGCAAAGGCAATTAATATTAATTAATTGGCCGATCGATCCTCGAGCACGCATACAGATCTGTGACCAGCGAGGAAAAAGGAACCATATGAACGTTAATTCAAGACCAGAATCATACTGTGAGAGAAGATGACACTGCAGGGGGATTCTCGGTCTACTTTTTCTCTCCAAACGAATATAAGGGGGTGGACCCAGGACAGAGGGAGTGGGATGTGGTCAGTCGAGTCAGTCGAGTCAGATGTGGTCAGTCGAGTCAGTCGAACCATACTTGAGAGCGAGGAGCACGTCACCCTAGCTCAGAGAAGAAAGGCGCGGACTGTAAAAATCTAAGTGCAGCAACATATAATCATGCATTAAGTCATGAATTAATAACGAGTAATGTAATCAGTTGAACCGCAGTCTAGTGCGAAGTGCGCGTTACCGAAGTCGAGAAGGGATGCTCGGACTTCAACATGAAGAGCCGTGCAGTAATACATTGATTAATGCCATTTATTAAGGACAGTCGTGCCATATTTGTATAGTCGGCATTACGAGCGATTGTTGTTGTGCACGTAGGAAATGTACCGTGTGATATACAAGGTAGGACAATTGAGATTGATAATTTGTACAAGTACAGTGTACAATGTTGAGCGCAGTATGTAAACTATTGGTTAGATAGATCATAGGATGTTGGACTGCGTAGAGATAAACTTTATTATGCGATTGGTGAAATTTCATAAGAATACCAATATAATTAACGCTCAGGACGATATGTAAGCATATTTATGCAATATCAGGAAGTTTATCGAAGGATAGAGATTGATTGACAGTTTGGGGAATCGATAGGAATTCTTAGGCAGAGAACCGAGACTTTCAATCAGGATAGCAGCGAGGAGGAGATCTTCAACGTCTGCATTTCTGATATCTTGCCAAGAAAAGTCAATCAGTAAGAAATGTAAATAGTGAGCGTGTGATTGTAGTGATGATCTGTTAAATATCTGTAAAATTAATATTGTAACAAGTGCTATAAAGTGTTGTGTGAATAAGGAGGCAACAGCTTCAATATGGAAAGGAAAAGTGCCGTGTGTCTTTTAAGGCAAAAGTTATGTAAAATGTGTGTTATCAGTGTAAGAATGCCTTGCTAATTTTGCAAATAATGGCGGGCATAACTGGAGGAAATGCGTGGTTGGAGCCACCAGACTAGCCGATGTAAGTACCCAAAAACCATGATTTTGTAGCAGTTAGTCCACTGTATGTTTGGTGATTTCAAATTTTTTAGAATATGCCAATAAGAATCAATTTTAGGAGGTAGAGCCTCAAATTAGTATTGTTGTGTTGATTTTAGTCAAGTTGAGATGTTTCTGTACATCACTGAGTGGATAAATCGTTACCACTATTGTAAAATGGCAATTCAGTCATATAAAACTTAACGTAACGAACACGGATGTTCGGTTATTAAAATGGTTACGTTGTGTCGGGTTATTGTAATTCATGTCAGTAATAATAAGAATAAGAATAAACGAATACAAATCAGGGAAAAATGGTTGTAAGAAAAATATATATGCTAATTGGAATATTTATCTATCCAAGCAGTAATATTATACTAAAGGGCTAAGAAAAGCAATTTAATATCAGAGTATATTGTGATAATGGGAATAAATATGCAAGAATCTAGGGAATGGA
Organism: Meconema thalassinum; assembly: GCA_946902985.2. NCBI lineage: Eukaryota > Metazoa > Arthropoda > Insecta > Orthoptera > Tettigoniidae > Meconema > Meconema thalassinum. Next base: position 860,323,076 of record OX336389.2, read on the forward strand.
AGAGTTTAATCGAGAATTGAATTTGCAGCTTGTGAATAAGCTTGTAGAATAATTGATAGATTTATCTTACTAATTAAAGGAGGAGATCATAGCACAATAGTCACGGAAGCCAGGTTGTATATTCGACGTGTGAAATCTCGTATAGCCTAGGGCATACAGAGATATTTATTATGGCCAGAGCGTACTTTAGTGATTGACCCTAGCTCTGTGGATTTCCATGAAATGTTCCGGGTTCGAATCCTGTGGTGTATGAGAGGATAACAATGGAAACCTCTGCATGATACCTGATGGCGACCGAGAACGAGTTATTGAAATAATTCAGCTCATGAGAAGCGAATTTAATTGGCGGCAGGGTGTGCCTGACCGTAGCATTTAATGAGATGCCGGCTAGCCAGTTCGACCAGTGATTAATGAATCTCGTTCCTTCATCTAATGAAATGGACCTATTGAGGCCAGTTATTAATATCCTAAGGTTAGGAATAAATATTTAAACACGCCCATAACCTGTCTTGCATACAATTTAGTTGAAATCATATGGGATATGTGAGTCCTTGAGACTGCACTATTGTATTTAAAATCTTGTTACTGCTTGGAGGAAAAAGAAGAAGGGAGTCAGGAAGGGACAGCGCACGTGTTGTGACCGCTCGACTCAGTCCCATTGTATACAAGTTGCTCCGAGGGGGAGACTTTTAAACGACCTTTGAAGGTTGACATTTAGAATGGACTGACTTTGAAACCCTGTTTGTAATGAAAAGAGTCATTATTGTAGTGTATAATGAATTTGTGTGGTTTGAAACACAATGTTAATTAAGGATCGTTCTTATAACGTAATACTTGGCAAACTTATGAGTTGTTGGAAGTTACATTTTTTTATACTGACAGTATTACTTAGCTCTGAAGGTCGGCACTAGATGCCATAGGCTACGTCCACGCAAGGGTAGCATAATATACCATCCGACACAGCGGTAACGGAATTTTTGAAATTGAAATCACAACGGCATACGGTGGAACTGTAGAAAAAGGGGATTGCAGAAGGGAACTGCGGAACGGGGTACGTTTACATATAATTGTGGAGTTGCAAGTAAATTTGATGTGCAACCCATGAATTGGCTAATGCATGGTAAAGCATTTTGGTGGGGAAAGAGATACAAAACACAAGTGTACGCATAATGTGAACTAAGATGTGTTGAGAGTAATCAATTAAGCTTGTGAAATTAAAGAGGTCACAACAGGTGACATAAGAATATAAGTACAGTTTATGTGTAATTTACATGTGCATCAGCGCACTTGAGAATGAATTTTGATGTCAATCTCAGGGTGAATGAATGAATAATCATATGGATTTGGAATGATAAAGTGTGAATATTAGTGGATTGTAGGAGTAATTTTGTTTTGTTTTGTGTTATATTGTTGGGATTGTGTTTTTGTGTATTTGAAGCCATGATTTAGAACTGAATTAAAGTCTTTAGAATAGAGTTGTGCTTTATCATTGTAGAGTTGATACCTTTTAGTCTCAGATCAAAAATATGCAACTGCTCAGTGGGTGGACGGTACACGCCTGAGGACTGATGCTGGCTGGAGGCAGAAGCATGTTTTCCATGGAAATTACTCACATGGGTACAATACCAGTTATGTTAACATCATGTGCCTGGCCTTGCAGAACTTTGTATATGCAGCAGATCTGGCATCAGCGCGCCCCATTTAACGCGCACTGTCTTTTAAGGTAGAGACGCACAATAGATAGCTATGGTGTAGGCAATGAGTGAATAGTTTTGGGTAGCCTGTAAATCTTTCCAATTGGGGAAGAAAACCCTGCTGCCCCGCACCCCTTAAAATAGCAATCACTACCATATATTTGTAATACACACCGGGTGAATCAGTTTACCCCTAATAATACTATTTTATGCAACCCAACTAATCCTTTTTGTCAGGAAGGTCGATATTTCTCTGCTTGCATCCCGTATGGTACTAATGCACTGCAAGCATATCCCGCAAGTGATACTGAACACTATTATTTTCCCCTTGTATTAGTCTGTAGTCACATTGAGGGAAAAATTATAGTGTTCAGTATCGTTTGTAGGAAACTAGCAACCCGACCCGGCTTCGCCCGGGAACAGTTATGAATGCATTACGTGATAAGCGCTTTTTTTTCCAATGTCAATGAACAACGACCAATATCCGTTTTTCATCGCGGCATGAGAGGTTAAAATCACTGACTGGACTATTAATTACATAATCGTGGAGATGCATGTGCAACAAATTCTTGTCAGACGTAATTTAAGAATGGCGAGGTGCATGAAACACAAATTGCCCTTTTGTCCAATCTTAACTTGACTGTGAATTTTGCGGAACGAAACGTTCACAGGCGAAATGAAGAAAAGCCGAGTTGCACTTCCAGGGAAACTCCAAACACAATCACTCTTCTCTAAAGTTTTAAACTCAACACGACTCGACAGTTTGCTGCTGGCTGTATCTGGGGCAATAAGCTCGTCCGCTAGCTAAGCTGTAACTGGGGTGATAGACTCGCCTCTAGCTAGCTCATAAACTGTCGCCTCAGTAACTGAATGGAGATTGTTGGAAGAAATGAAACGTAAAAACACATAGTAGGCGATGTATTGAAGATAGAGATATGCTCTCCCGGGCTGTTTTGTAGACCTTTTCATGCTGAACAATTCTTACACTCATAGTATTTAGATATTTTTAACGGTTTGCCCAGCGCAAACTTAAAAAGTGCACGGACGCCAGTTTTTTTTTCTACCTTTTCACTGAAATCGTTAGTGCTTGACTTCCTTTGATCATAAATAAATTATTTTCTACGAAAACGTTCCTCGAGATATCCTTTACAGAATGGTGAAAACCGCATCAAAATCCATTCAGTGGTTCTTGAGATTACCCGTGACATCCAAGAATCGGGGACTTAGTTTTATTCTAAGTAGTGATTATACGCCAATCAGTATAATTTAATATAATATAATCCCCCTTCCGTCCAATCTTAAATTGACTGTGAATTTTGCGGAACGAAAAGTTCACAGGCGAAATGAGAGTTGCACTTCCAGGGAATGGCGAGGTGAATGAAACTCAAATCCCCCTTCCATCCAATCTTAACTTGACTATGTTTCACAGGCGAAATGAAGAAAACCCGAGTTGCACTTCCAGGTAAACTCCAAACACAACCATTCTTCTCAGAAGTCTTAACTCAACACGACTCAACAGTTTGCTGCTGACTGTGTCTGGAGCAATAGATTCGCCCGCTAGCTAGGCTGTAACAGAGATGATACACTTGCCCTTAGCTAGCTCTTAAACTGTCGCCTCAGTAGTTGAATGGACACAGTTGGAAGAAATTAAAACGTAAAACACTTATAGTGGGCGATGCATTGAAGATAGACATAAATGCTCTCGCGGACTCTTTTGTAGGACTTTTCATGCTGAACAATTCTTACACTCATAGTATTTAGATATTTTTAACGGTTTGCCCAGCGTAAGCTTACAAAGCGCTCGGACGCCAATTTTTTTTTTCGACTTTTCCACTGAAATCGTTACTGCTCGGCTTCCTTTCATCATAAATAGATTATTTTCTACAGAGATCATCCTCGAGATATCCTTCACAGAATGGTGAAAACCGCATCAAAATCCACCTAGGGGTTCTCGAGTTTACCCGTAACATCCATGAATCGGGGACTTTGTTTTATACTAAGCAAAGATGCTTGAAGTGTATTAGTACCGTACCATACGGGATGCAAGCAGAGAAATATTGACTTTCCTAATGACACACGTTAGTTGGGCTGCATAACACAATTTTATTAGGGGCAGTTGAGTCATCTGATGTAGCTCAGATGGTAGAATTGCGCAATTTGGGTGTCCGAGGTTTAAATCCTACAGATTCATTAACTGAAGGCAAATGTTATTTTATTATCATGTGGCGGTCCACTCACTGGTCTGATGATAGTGATTTCTTTAGCCTTCGTAAATAAACAATAGCCTAGTCTATATCAGAACGTTTCCAGTCCAACGAATCGATGCTCAGAACAAGCATGGACCTGAAACTCATACATGAGCTCTGAATGGCTTGTAATCAGATCCAGTACGCATCTTTGAAGGGCTTAAAGGCAGGAATCCATGGAACTGCCGTGGGAACAATCACATTGTCTTCTCAAGAGAGGAGACATGTTCTTCAGCTCATTCTGTTCGCCTTCAAGACAGACAGACCCTTAAACACTTGAGTTATTGCACTTGAAAATGGGTGGCATAAAACGATACAATATCTTCTTTTCGTTTTGTTTTTGCACCAATTTATTATTGTGAACGCAAACTCGATGTGGAAAATTCCAGAATTAAAAATATATGAACAGGGCAAGTATCAACTTGACTACGTATGTTCCCTTCAGAGCCTCCGATTCACTACATATAACTGTTTGCCAAATGTATGGTTGGTAGTTTCCTTGATTTCGGACATTAGTTTTGCTACACGGGGCTGAAGACCAGGATATCCCAAGCCCCAACATTGAATTACACAACAAAAACAGTATTATGTAGGATACAACTTTCAACGTTCATCACAAAAACATTCATTTCTACTCCTTGATAAGGACGATGAGTTATAACTATATTGATACATTAAGGAGATAGTAGGCTATATGTTCTTTACTAAGCAACTTGTTTCGAAATGATATTTATTTATTTTTTTAATCATAATTTTTAGCCTAGATTCGAATTTTGGAAGAAAATAAAGTAGACTTATGAAATCTACACGGGTCAAAAGTTCGTGTGTCTGTCAGTCAATTCAAACATGACGAAAACGAATTGAATGATATTTGGTACAAAGGTAGCACTAGCAAAGAACACTTCAGTGTCATGTTTATTATCTTCGCCATCTTATCCAAAACAAAATGGTGGCCATCCAAATGTGCAAACTTAAATCATATTACTACTAAACTAACCATCCGATCTCGACCAAAGTTTGGAAAAAATATTGCCTACCTGTGTGAGAAACGTCAGCCAAATAATTTCAAGATGCCTGCCATGTACAGTATGTGTGCAAATCGATCCCCTCCCTATTAATTCAAACATGACAAAACTGAATTGAACCAACTTTGATACAGAGGTAGCACTAGGAAAGGACAATTCCTTGTCATGTTTTACATTGCCGCCATCTTATTGAAAACGAAGTGGCGGCCATCCAAATGTTCAATGCTTAAATCAAATTACGACTAACCCAATCATCCAATCTTTACCAAATTTTGCAAAAATATACCTACATGTGGGAAGCGTCTTTTGCCCAAATTACAAGGTCATCCGCTAAATAATTTCAAGATGGTGGACGTGATAATCATGCAAGCATAATAGGCTAATCCTAAACTTGTGTTCCAACAACCATCCTGCTCCTCATCGTACAGAGGGTGGTTTAAACTATCCTCAAGGAGGATATTATAATCATATGTTAGAATAGTATAATGTAGCAATGACTAGTGCTCATTGTTTCGACTGGCTGCGTGGCACAGTGGTTTCGTTCTCACCTGCTCTTCCCAAGGTTTGAGGATCGAATCCTGGTGCAGTCAGTTTTCATTTGAGGGTGCGCAAATGGGAGGGAACCGTGATTTACAGTAGATTTACTGGCACGTTAAAACTCCTCTTCGGGGAAAAATTCCGGCACCCCGGCTTCTCTAAAGACCGCAGTAGTTGAAAGGGACGTAAAACCAATAACATTATTATTACTATTATTATTATTATTATTATTATTATTATTATTATTATTATTATTATTATTATTATTATTATTATTATTATCATTGTTTTCCTCTCTGGCATCCCCTATGATTTCACCATATTTTAGCCTACTTTTCACATTTTGCAAAAATGATGAAAAGGTAGTGTTATGAGATCACCCGGGCAGATGTGTGTGTGTCTGTCCTTCTGTCTGTGTGTGTCACCCTTAACGGCTGTAGCTATCGAAACCAAATTTGGTACGAGTAAAGATCTATACCAGGACATTTCACGGCCATATTTGAAAATTCCATCAGTGATACCAACAGATGAAAACTCTCAATTAAAATTTCGGCTCTATATTGGATATATCCGAAAGTATCAATGGGAATTGTTCCAAAATTGAGACATATAGATAACAATGTTTCCAATTAATTTTCAGGAGCCCATATATTACAGTGTTTCCAACATGATTCTATGCGTGCTGATAGGCCCACTCTTTTAATGCATGGAACTTCCATACTATCATTTGGATTTCAACGAAACGTCTAATGTGCTTTGTGTACAGATATGATTATGCGTATTCTTTAGAGTCACCAGGGATGCCAATTGTTGATAAATGCATTTTATTTTCTAAATTCTAGTCTCAATATATCTGAAAGTATATCAGACAGATCTAAACTTTGCACACGTATAGTACCTGAAATTGTTAATTTTGAGTAATTGATATACGACAGTGCTGCGAACATGATTCTACGCGTGCTGATAGGTTCAGTGTTTAACTGCATCTAACTTCTATAACATTTAGTGGATAATTAACAAATTTTATATATTGTGTGCATGCCGTAAGTGATATAGGTACTATATTTGTGCGCATTTTCAGATGGATGTAGCTGATCTACCAACTACCTAATAACTCTGCTTGAGCATTTAAGCCATACACTCTCAGTATCTCAGAATCCGCGGAAGGGAGCTATTTCAAACTGTAGTGCTCTATTAGGCTACAATATTTCAAGTATATTTCGAAAAAGGCATAAATGCCAGTATTGCCAACTTAAGTCGTCATTATTCGATGTAGGTCTATGTAGATAAATCTTTGGTATGAACCTTACAATTTAAGAAATGACTCTTTAGTTCGTCACGTAACTACATATTATTATTATTATTATTATTATAATTATTACCGACAGTAGTGGCTACGCTGGCTAAAGCTCAGCATTAGGTCATGGGGCCAAGCACTCTGCTGACTCGGTAGACGCGTGGGTTCGAGCCCCACCGTCGGCCGTCCTTGAAATGGTTTTCCGTGGTTTCCCATTTTCAACACCAGGCAAATGATGGGACGGTACCTTCTGACAGGCCACGGCCGCTTCCTTCCACATCCTTGCGCAGTTTCATTCACCATCATTCATTTCATCTCTCATTAACTCCTCTCATGAGGTTGGCGTCAGGAAGGGCATCCGGCCGTAAAAATCATCGCCACAAAGACTTCCATCGCATCTCATCCCCCACCCCGTTGGAAAACGGGAATAATAAGGGGTAGACATACAATTATTATTATTATTATTATTATAATAATAATTATTATTATTATCATCATAGAACATCCATGTATTTGCATTTAAAGCCTATCAGTTCCAAATATTTTAGCTAAGAATCTTCCTGTAATATTAAATGCTATTCATTTAACTGAAGTTAAGAGGAAGTAAAATATCAACTACATAATTTTATATTCCTAAGTATAACCGGTGTATTTCTCTTCCCCAGGAAGTACCGACGCTTAGGGTGTACCAGTGCAAGCTCCAAGTGACTTCAACTTTACAATAATCATTTACTGCATTAATGGGAATTAGACCTATTTTCTGATTAACCTAATAGCATAACTTATTAAATCACGCAACCAAGTATATCCTTTGTCATTACGCTGAAGGTTGAATGTTAGATTTCGTAACAAAAAGAAAGAAAACCTGATGTTTTTAGTTATTTGTTCGTATTCTGTAACAATTTGTAGACAAAGCCACAAGTTTGACGTCCCTTAGAACAGCCCTAATGAATCATTTATCCAAAATCCATTAATTTCCCCATTGATTCATTCAGTCAATCATTTGTGTAAAAATATTCAAGGGTGTACTGTACAATATTAAGTGCTAGTTTAAAAATGAAGTAGGCAGCACCTCTACCAGAATTACATAAAGGTGCAGATAGTGCAGTGGGACACTGGAGTAAAATCCCATCACTCCTTTGCGCATCAAATCATGAGGGCTCCTCTAAAGAAATGCACTGATCCCTCGACACTGAACAAAAAGGCTTATTTTAATTACTCCCGGAACACAATATTTGTGAGCATATGATGTGTAAGGACTAGGCTACATATACTAAGGAAGAACCTTTAAGACTTAATCATTGTTTCCGTACTAAAAAATCATAAGTTTCAAAAAAAAAATATTTAGAATTTCTGAGTTATGGTCATGAAAGTATTGTATTTCGATGAGATTTATGTTTCTCAGTGTGTCCCTTAGACCAGGGCACATTGCTGTGATATGAGAGCTGTAGTGTGAAGAATGGGAAATGAGACAATTATGACGAGTTTTTAAGTGAATGAGAATTAGAACTTGTGGTGTCATTACCCACTCATTTGGTAAGCGAAACGAGATTTGAAAATCATGATGAGATCTCCGGCATATTTTTAATTTGATGAGAAGGAGGGTGATTTTCATATACAAGTTGACGCAAGAGTAAAGTGAAGAAATGCCAGTTATAAATGATCGTCAATAAACCCAGGGTCCACTTCGAGCATTTATTAATGTAATAGTTTCCTCAAGATTCTAATTGCATTACATATAATCCAAACACACCGTGTCTGGTCAATCAGAACAACCTAAGGGAGGCTTCCAATTCACACAAGATTTACAGTACTGTCCAAAGAGGGGCGCAGTCCAATTGCGCCAGTTAATTGCACTGATAAAATCCGACAGACATTTGATGCCAGTGTGATCTACCCCTTCGATAATTCATAGTCCGAATGCGCCTGTGGTAGCTCATTAGCAACTTCCCTTCTCTTCCCCCAGTCAGCATCCAACACATACCACACTGTTCACATGTTGCAAACTTTCGCCTTGAAGACTGTTAGGGGAAGTGACTCTCAGTTTTACCGTCCCAAGGATGTCAATTACTACGAAGTCCCATATACAGTATAATCTAGCGTTTAAGATATGTTAACATCTATGTGGAAGAAGTTATCCAAAGAATACGATATATCCTCAAAAGTATCACAAATACGGACGTCCTTGAGGCTGTGTTCGTAAAACTGACAGCTGGAACCCACGTCAATATAAGCTAAGTGTAAGCTCTAACATGTTACCCAATTTTCATTCCATAAGCTTATGAATGAGAAAAAGAAAAAAAAAATGAACGATTTTCATAGAATAGCCCAATGTATTAGATGTAATGCAAACAAACTTTCTACCTGTAATTAATTGTTAGAGATTCATTTTAGGCTGTAGAGAAATCTTGGTAATCAACCCTTTATACCTAACTTTTACATTGCGTACGTTAAGCTAGATACTAACGAAGGGCCACAATATTATTTCGCAAATATATTTCGAGGTAGTGTTTGTAAGTAAAATGTCCGATGACAGTTCCACTGTCAAATGCTGAACTGTTTTGGGATTTCAACTTGTAACCTTGAGCATAGCAGGGGAGAAAGTTACCGTCACGCAGTCAGCCTGAAATTGTTTTCCGTAGTTTCCCAACTTGATACAAATCCAGTGGCTGTATCTTCTAATAGGCCACGGCTGCTTCCTTCCAACTCTTTGCCCAGGTTCACTTATCTTCATCTTTCTCTCATTAACTCCTCTTGTGAGGTCGGCTTCAGGAAGGGCATCTTGGCTGTCAAAGATACCTGCCACATAGAAATTAATCACATCTCATTCCGATCAAGAATAATAAGGGATAGAGATACCAAGTATATTCAACCCCAGAAATATCCATAGCTTACGCGGAATGGTACGAGCGCTGCTACTCAGAACGTTATGATGATGAGGTTCAAATAAGCTACAGTGTAACAAAACCGAGAAGTAGGCTACACCTACCGTTTGATAAACATCAAAAATTGAAAGTTTTGGAGCCATTTTTTCAGTGTTGATACAAATGATCAACAATTGGTAGGTCAACACGACTAAATTTCAATTATTGGGAAAAAATTACAAGTGATTAAAGGTTATTTTTGATCCGTGCAATAAGTCTTAGGGCCCCTTCAGACGAGGCCACTGAGCAGCGCTGCTTTATGGTGCGTTGGCAGCGCCACCAAAGAATTCTCACAAGCGTTGGTGGCTCTTCTACTAAGTGTTGGCATCATATATGTGGCGCTTCTACCAGGCGTAGGTAGCCTGTTAGGTTCCATGCCCTGGTGGAGAAGTCGTCAGTCTTCCAATGGACATGGATGTAGTGCACCCGTGACCGGGAACGGTCATACCGTTTGAAGAGTTTAAACGAAGCGCCACGTTGCGTTTTCAAACAAGCGCCGTGTGAGTGGAGAGCCAATCCGCTGATGAGCGGGAGCGTGTAGCGAATGACGAGCCATCGAATTTGCCAGAATATCTGATTAAAGCTTATCCTGTTGCCCAACTGAGAAGATGACTACGTTATACAATAGGCCTCAATTGTCTGAAGAAACTACATAAAGAATCTTATTTCTATCGTCACGCGTTCATGAGATATGAATAAAATAATCTCTGGAGCAATACGTCATCCGGACCATAAGCCACGCCTCCAAGCAGTATAAAGGTCACTCACTCAATCAAGCCATCATCATCCCCTGCCTCAAACCCACGGGAGATGACGCCGCAACTGAGATGGAGGCACCGACGACGGTGGAGGCCGGAACCCAGGCGGGCCCCCTTAGCCTCCACCAAGACGACGCAGACTCCGGTCCAAACACCAGGACCTCAGGCGAGGCCATTAGCGGGGCAACCCGCGCCCGCCACAGGGAGGAGAATAAGCAGCCAGTACCTCAGGCGATGCCTTTATCGGGGAAACCTGCGCCCGCCACCAGGAAGGAGGACCAGCCAGCACCTCCAGCGATGTCTTAGCGGAGCAACTCCTGCGCCCGCCACCGGGGAAGTTGAGCAGCCAGTAACTCAGGCGAGGCCTTTCGCGGGGAATCCTGCGCCCGCCACCAGGAAGGAGGACCAGCCAGTACCTCAGACGAGGTCGTTAGCGGGGCAACTCGCGCCCGCCACCAGGGAGGCACCAGCAGCGGCGGATGGGGCCACCGAGGAGGCCCCAAAGAAGAAGACGAGACGCCGTCGCCGCAGACGTCGCAACCCGCGCTCCCAGGAGGGAGTAGCAGGGCACCGCGACGCCACCAGCCAGGGACGCCAACGTCGCCCGCGCTTCCAGGAGGGAGTGCCAGGGCAACACTGAGACGTCACCAGCCGCAGCCAGGACCATCAGATGCGGCACTCAGGTAATATAGGGCCCCACTCAGAAGAGCTATTACAGTGTTTCCGCTGCCTGAGGTGGGGTCACTCCCAAGGGTCCTGTGGCACCCCCGTCCGATGTAACCGGTGTTCAAGTGCCCATCACCACACCGGATGCACGGCGCCACGGGATGCGCCGGTGTGCGGCAACTGCCAGGGTGACCATCCGTCATCCCACCGCAGTTGCCCAGTCTACCGGTCTATGGTAAGAGCAGAGTGGAACCTCTCTCCGGCCACGGAGACTAGGTACCAGGGACCCCATGGAGATCGGGTTATGGCGCAGATGCTTGCTGAGGCACTTGCGTCCCTGCTCGGTAACCGTAAAGGCCCGCGCTAGTCCCAGCAGTGCCGAGTTAAACTGATTCCCAGAGACGAACTGGCGAGAAGTGGACGTGAAACTGGTGCATGGTACCTTCTCCCACTAACACAACCCAACCAATCCTTCCACATCCTTGCATGTGGCTATCTCCAATACGCCAGGTTTTACGTGTATGCAAATCTTTCCTTTCTGCCTATGCGGTTTTTCCCTGGCCCTACACTCAGACCTAACCCGCTTATGTTCCTTAATCCCACTTTATGATGCCTGGTAGAGTACATAGTACTGGGACAGGCAGAGGTAGCCTCGCCAAACGGCTATCATATCCAAAACCCTATGCTTTCTCTTCTACTATCGTAGTTTAATTGCTTGTCGGAGGCAGCAGTAGTAAAGGTCGGCTGCCACACGGGGGGTGCGGGTACTCTTTCGCCCCCCCCCCCCGAAAAAAAAAGCCATCAGCTAATTCTGAGGGAGCTAACTCTGGGGGAGCTGCCTCTACTTTGTAGTCGCGGGAAGTGCTAAGTCCGCATCGCCGTGTTACAAGTGCGCCGGGCAGTTAGGCTCGCGTGGAACTCGAGTTCGGATTGGCACCATATTTCTACCCAAATTTTCCCCGAGTTTTTTTTCTAGTCTCGAGCTCAACTGATTTCTAGGTTCACGCATATGTGGGCGTTGGACTCCGGACTAACGGGCACAGTAGAACGATGTATAATTTTGGCCATGCTCCTCATACGGAAGAGGAAGATACTGTACATCAACGTAGAAAAAGAAGATTCTGGGTCCATTCATTGGTTCTTGAGAGACAGACTCGGGTAGTCTACAGTCTTACAATTTATTTGATTTACAACAGGATAGAAAACGTCATTTCACGTGCTTCTAGATGGAATCAGCAATGAAATTCGTAAAACTAACTCCTTCATGTGACAGGCCACTCCGCAAGAAGAGAGAATGACTTTGACACTAAATTAAAGTTAAATTGAGTAGTCTACTGTATTTGCAATTCTTCAATTCTTATTTTGGATATAAAAATTACAAATACCAGAACTTAATAGTTGAGGTCTAAGTAGATGATTTTAAATCACATTACTAACATTGTATAGGGAAAGTCTTCTGGCGTAAAAGGAACCTATTCGGTTTTAAAGAACACCCAAGTAAAGAATATTGATACGAGTGCATATAGGCCTACATTAGGGGTAAGGAGAGAGTGATCCAAAGATTCTCCCGTTAGTAGCACTACCGTCGCACTACGAAATTATTGGAATGGCTGCAGCCTCGCCTGAAACCATCAATAATTTAATGTAGTCCCCGGTATCACGAAGAGCAGCGCTACTTTTTGTGACCACCACCAGCGACGACGTCAACTACACAGACCACTCTTTCGTGGTGGTAGCTGTGGGTGAAAGCTGTCAATTATTCATGGACGGAAGCGTCGTCGGAAGTGGGCCTTAAGCATATGTTGTTTCACATTTACCAATAGGCTTATTGGGATTTTAATGTTGTTAACCGACTGAAAAATTACAATAACATTTTTCAAAATTAGTGCAATTTAACTCGTCTTGTAATTTGTAGGATACGCCTTATGATGTTCTTGTTAATTATTTGGGGGCTTTGAGATATCGTGGTCATGTAGCCCCGTGTACTTGGGTGTGTGTAGAAATTGTCTGATGACCTGTGTCACTGTGTCACTGTGATATACTGTACTGTCTATACTAGTGTGTGTATTTGTAATTGAGGTAAGATTTGGGTAGGAAGCAGCCCTGGCCCTAAGTTAGGTATCAACCTGGCATCTGCCTGGAGTAGAAGTGGGAAACCATGGAAAGCCACTTCCAGGAAGGCTGAAGTAGGAATCGAACCCACCTCTTCTCACTCTTGCCTCAGGAGGCTGAGTGTACCCCGTTCTAGCCAAGAATGCTAGCCACTATGCAACGAGGCGGACTTATCATGTAACAAGTTTGATGTTGATGATGATGGTGCTGATGATGATGATGGTGATGATGGTGATGATGATGATGGTGATGATGGTGATGATGGTGCTGATGATGATGATGGTGATGATGGTGCTGATGATGATGATGGTGATGATGGTGATGATGGTGCTGATGATGATGATGGTGCTGATGATGATGGTGATTGGTGCATTCTTGGAATGCACGGTACCTGAGATTATAATTTTGAATGCTTTTGCACGTTCTTTCCTTCCTTTTTGTCAAACACCAACAGTGATCATTTGTTTTCTCCTTTATGTGCAAATTTCTTATATTTTGTATGAGTCTGTTCCAGATATATATTCTGTGACCCACCTAGCGTCATCTAGTAGCAAATCTCTGAAGCTCTTCAACTCTTCCTCGCGCAAGAGGAATTCCATATCCATTTGGCTACCAGATACTGTTGTCAACTCTTTGAAGACCAGCTCAGCAAAAGAAGATTATTTTGTTGTGTTGAAGTTGGCAATGTTTATATGTTCTCCTTTTGTCTCCTACCCCCCACTCTTTTCCCCTTCCGTGGTCTCTCCGTGCTCCGTTGAGCTGCTCTCACTTCTCCGTCTGCAGTTGACTCGTTCAGTCAAAGCTCCGCTCGAGCTTGCCTCCTCAAACCAAGAGGCACACACTATTCCACGCCATGTTGGCTAGATAGTCTTCATAGGAACTCCGACTTCAACATGAAATCGAGATAAGTACCATTTTTAAAAAAGTTTTAACCTCATCTTCATGGTTTTAACTTCCAAGTGCTTTTAATTATAGGCAGTGTGAAATTATTTACTTGGGGCAATAATCATTCTTCGTGGGTTTTGCCATGTTGAGCTTTTACTTGTATAAGCCAACCTTACTATAAAAGAGCTTTTCTTAAGCGATTCAAACGAGAAATCCTCTCGCTACGTGGGATATTATCTAATACCCGCTGCCTATAATTATGAAACTATTTCCTCCGTTGGATTTTCTCAACCCCATTTTCTGCTAAGGTCGTTCTGGAACCTTCTAGACCTTGTTCTCTATCTGCGAGTCTTGTCGTCAAGTATTGTTCACGCACTGTGAAAATGCTAGTTAAAATGAGGAATCTTCCTTATAAAATTTTGCAATAGCTAACTTTCTTCCACCGCTGAAACCTCTGGAAAATTCTATGGCGCATTTATTTGTAAATTACAACTTTTTCAAGAAATAGACTCTCATCTATAAAGTGCAATCAGTTCTTTCCATAATTGCAATAACTTTCTTTTTCATGAACTTTAGTGTTTCTATAGTGAACTTTGAATCCATCTTCATAGATTACAGTGATAAACAGTGCCTTCTCCACGTTTCTACCGCGTCGCGATCGTCCGGTTATATTAAATACGGCCATGAACATTGATCCTATATCCCAATGATCTTTCCTTAACCTTCTACTAACAACCATTATTTATAAAATTGAAACTTCTCTATAAGGTGTCACTCACGAGGTGCCCTTCCAACTTTGCTAGTTTAACATTAAGTAAATTCTGCATAATTGCTTGTGTGATACAAGTTTTAAATTCACGTTGTTCCTTTCCCATAATCAGGGAAAACAA
Organism: Meconema thalassinum; assembly: GCA_946902985.2. Taxonomy (NCBI): domain Eukaryota; kingdom Metazoa; phylum Arthropoda; class Insecta; order Orthoptera; family Tettigoniidae; genus Meconema; species Meconema thalassinum. Next base: position 860,338,110 of record OX336389.2, read on the forward strand.
TTCTCTAAGCTCTTGAGCGAGTCATGTTCAGGTTTCACGAAATGGAAACTGCCCCATTTTTCTCATGATTCCTAATTAAACATAGGAAGTCTAGAAACTTCCTCTTCACTTTCTCCAGGTTTCACAGTAAGTGACCTGCCCTCTTTGTATAATTCTCATATAGTAATTCTGTTTAAATATAAGAAGTTGTAGAAACTTCCTTTTTGTTCTTTATGTTTTACAGTTTGTTATCTTCGAAGTTGTTATTCTCGTTAGAATGTTCTTTCGGAGGTTTCGTATAGTACACTGCCTGTACTCCTGTAAATGTTAAAACTTTAATTATTCCATTTTGCCTATTTATGAAATCTTACCAAGATTTTTATGCACGGTTTAAAAAACCTTAAAAATTGTCAATTGCCTGGAGCAACTGTTTGATGTTAAGAGGTCTGCGACCCTATTTGTTAAAAAGTTCAAATGAACTATGTTTATTAAAATTATATTGCATAATTGTTAATTTCCTCAAACTTCCTGCATTGTTAAATAAATTAAATATTTGTTTTTGGATTCATCATTTCTCTGATACTACAGTTAGGCAGGATCCTGGCTTTCCTAGCTCTTCCTAGGTTTATGCCCTCGTTAACGCTTAATAAAGCTTTTACTATTTGTCTGGCCAGATCATCACCCTTCCCTATAGTACTTTTATTCGTGCTTGGAAGGAAACACACTAAAGCCTCTCTCTGGCAAACTGCCCAAGCCTTAGCTGCGGTTCCCGTCAGCTTGGACCAAGCTCGTACCCACTTTAGGTATCCGAGCACTGAATTTCTGTGGCAATCGCCCGTAAGTGTGTTTACAGTGAAGCTTATTAATTTTGTGGGACTCTCCTCCTATTCTTCTATCCTTCTTTTCCAATCCCAAATCTACTTCCTACTCTTAATCATCTTCCCTTGGTGGGTGGGTTATTCCCTAGCCTATAATCTACCCAGTGATGATGGTGATGATGGTGCTGATGATGATGATGGTGATGATGGTGATGATGGTGCTGATGATGATGATGGTGCTGCTGATGATGGTGCTTCTGATGATGATGGTGATGATGGTGATGATGGTGCTGATGATGATGATGGTGATGATGGTGATGATGGTGCTGATGATGATGATGGTGATGATGGTGATGATGGTGCTGATGATGATGATGGTGATGATGGTGCTGATGATGATGATGGTGATGATGGTAATGATGCTGCTGATGATGATGATGGTGCTGATGATGATGATGGTGATGATGGTGATGATGGTGATGATGGTGCTGCTGATGATGGTGATGATGGTGATGATGGTGCTGATGATGATGATGGTGCTGATGATGATGATGGTGGTGATGATGGTGATGATGGTGCTGATGATGATGATGGTGATGATGGTGATGATGGTGCTGATGATGATGATGGTGCTGATGATGATGATGGTGATGATGGTGATGATGGTGATGATGGTGCTGATGATGATGATGGTGATGGTGGTGATGATGGTGCTGATGACGATGATGGTGATGATGGTGATGATGGTGCTGATGATGATGATGGTGATGATGGTGATGATGGTGCTGATGATGATGATGGTGCTGATGATGATGGTGATGATGGTGATGATGGTGCTGATGATGATGATGGTGATGATGGTGATGATGGTGCTGATGATGATGATGATGGTGATGATGGTGATGATGATGGTGATGATGGTGATGATGGTGCTGATGACGATGATGGTGATGATGGTGCTGATGATGATGATGGTGATGATGGTGCTGATGACGATGATGGTGATGATGGTGCTGATGATGATGATGGTGATGATGGTGATGATGGTGATGATAGTGCTGATGATGATGATGGTGACGATGACGATGATGGTGATGATGGTGCTGATGATGATGATGGTGATGATGGTGCTTCTGATGATGATGGTGATGATGGTGATGCTACTGATGATGAAGGAAAGAAGGAAGGTAGGTTGTAGTTTAACGTGACCGTGATTTTTGTGATAATAAGCTACGGGACCTCCTTTTTACGTGGAATTCGAAACACAGGACATGGCATTTCACTTCGAAAATCTCACATGCATTGACCGGGAATCAAACGCAGTCAACAGTTGAGCGAGCATTCTGTGATTGTACCTACTGCGATGCTTATTGCATGCCCTCTCCCCGTAGGCAGAGAGATATTTAACTAACACAGCCAATGAAAAAAGTTTCGGGTAGTGGGGGTTTGACACGGTAGATAAGTACACAGCAAGGATAATCATTAGCATCTTAACTACACGAGGTAACCCTCCGAAATTACATATTTAAAAATCTGGTAAAATGACTATATTCTATCGAATTTGTACAGGTAAGGATTCTTGTCGCGTACAGACTAACTTTTGGCCCTAACACACAATTACATGGCAAATACATATGTGACATTAACCCGAGGAATGAAGATTGTGGTACAGGTGAAGACATCTCTAGAACTGGTCGACTACGTCACTGTTAATTCTGGAGTTAATTTTCCCAAAGAATCAGACCTGGCAATACTTACTTTAGTTAGAAAGTTCTAGCTGGATTCACACGTGTTTTCATAAGTTGCCGTCTGAAGGCTTCCGCATCTCAGGCTTCGCTCGCACCATCCAGTCTCGGGTTATTCCGTTGAGCCTTTCAGCCGTGCTGACCTAGTGACACACTTCTGTTATCTCGTGCTCAGAACAACAAGTAACTATCTCAGTTGAATAAGATAACATCTCTGCTCGCCTACTGAAGATGTCCATGTACGAGAATACTAATGGGATTCTGCTAGTTACGATATAAAACATTTAAAAGCTCCTGTTTGTGATTGAGTCTAGAACAGTACCTTCAACATAACAAACGACAATATTCAGACTGTCAGAACAACTCAAACTCCACAAATTAATTCATAATAAACTTCGCGTTCAGACAGCAATTAGAACTCGAACAAACAACAATAAATAAAAAAATCCGCTACAATCAGAATGAAATCTCAACTGCAATAAGAAAGCTTTCCATTTCTACCACATCTTAAATACTCCTGAGCGGTCACATGACTATTTCTCCGCCTTCTCGACCCGCAACCAATCACAATGGAAGCATCACAAGCCCACTGGGCCAGTCATTACAGTGATGCCACATTGTCCGATACGCGCCCCCTTGAACAAATTTTACTAATATTTTTGGATATAATGTAAACATTTTTTGTTTACTTCTATTAAAAGCCTGGAAACAAATCATGCAATTGCTTAGTTATTCACTAAACATGAACCTCGAAGCTCATGAAATATTAATATTTACAGACCTTTAAAAGTGTAACTACCTTTTAATGACAAGTAGGATCCATTTGCATATTAATTTACTTGTATGCACTTGATGAACATTTAAGAACGGCTGGTCCAAAAAACCTCTTTACCAGTAAAATAATTCAAAATTCTCTCATAGAATGCTGTGGTGAGGAGATTTTGAAGACAATAGTGGCTCGTGTAAACAAAGCCAAGGAATTCAGATGTATGTTTGATGAAACAGTGGATGTGTCCCATATTTCTCATATGTCACTTAATCTGAGATACGTTTGCACTGAAGCAGGCAACATCAAAGTTAGAGTATATTTTGTGGGATTTCTCCACATTACAAAATCTTTTTTGGATCTTGGAAAAGTTTCATCATCAGGCTCAGAGATAGAAGATGGCAATCATGAAAACCATTCGAGCAATGAAACTAAACCGACGGTGACATGTTTGAGAATCGGTGAGGTAGTGATTAGAGAGTTAAGGGCTCTTGGTTTAAACCTTAATAACTGTGTTGGCATAGGAACCGATGGAGTTTCCGTGAATATTTCCCAAACTGTTGGAGCAGTACAAGAGATTCAGAAAGTTGCTGTTAATGCAGTAAGATGTCCTAGCTACAACCACCAACTTAACTTGGCAATATCCAAAACAGCAAAGGTCCATTCTGTAATAAATACATTCGGTATTTTGACAGAAATTATGTCATTCTTTAATGCATCTTCAAAAGAAATACGGTTCTGAAAAATATTCGTCATGGCCAACTGATTGACCTTTGTGAAACACCATGGGTGGAACGGCACGACGCTGGGTGGTCGAGAAGTCCCTTTACATGTTATAGCATAGGACAGTTAGACATGGAAACATTGTTATGAACAAAACAGGATTTTGTTATTTCAACATTTATTTCAAGTAAACAATGTCTGGTTTCAATTAACAATTCCATTCATCGATCAACAACGTCAGTATGTATGCCTCCATGTTCGAAGCAGTCGTTGATCCGTCGCCATGTTCTTGTATGCATCCGCTGCAGCATGTGGTGGGTGAGAGTTTCAAATGCCATGCGAACTCCATCTTTCAGTTGATCGTTGTTCACGTATCGTCGTTTACGAGCGTTTTCTTTTATTATTCCCCATAGTGCATTGTCCAGTGTGCTGAGGTCTGGGCTTCGTGGAGGCCATGGAAGTGGTGCTGGAAGGTCTCGTGATCCACGCCCAATCCAACGGTTTGGAAAATATTCATTTAGCCGGTTGCGGACACTCACAGCAAAATGCGGTGGAGCACCATCTTGTTGAAGTGTCACGATGTCACTCACAACTTAAGCTCTTAATTGTGGAAGCAACCACGTGTTAATCGTATGCAGGAAGCTGTGCTGGTTCACAGGACCATCGAATAAATAAGGTCCAAGCAGATGGTCTGCCAATAACCCTCCCCAAAGCATAACATGCGGCGGATTGCACTCAATTTCCTCATAAAAGTGTGGATTGCTTTTTGCCCAAATAAAGACGTTACGATTTTGTGAGCTACGATAAATCGCACACTCATCAGAGAATATAACGTTTTTTTTTTATCATCTGCATGCGGGAAGCGTGCGAGCAGCATTTCACATGCATGCACACGTTGCTCCAAGTCACGATCACTCAACTCGTTCACTGAGGATGGCCGAAAACATGAAAGTTTCAAGTCTTTGCGCATATGGTCTTTCATCATTGATCGCGGGACGCCTAATTCCGCAGACCGCTTACGGGTTGACTTCACCGGCGATCGTTCAATCGATTCCGCCACAGCGGTACACGTTTCGATACAAGTCGTAGGCCTTCCGCTACGTGGTGCATCGAGAACACTTCCCATCACAAAGGTTTTCTTCTCCCACGCGAATAACGTTGGTCGTGATGGCGGTTGTTTTCCAATCCTCACACTCTTACCAAGGTGGTCCGGGTTCGATTCCCGGTCAATGCATGTGAGATTTTCGAAGTGAAATGCCATGTCCTGTGGTTCGGTTTCCACGTAAAAAGGAGGTCCCGTGGCTCATAATCACAAGATTCACGGTCACGTAAAACTACAAGCTTCCTTTTCCTTTCCAATCCTCACAGCGAAGTCCTTCAAAATGTCTGACATTGTCTTCTTCGTATTCTGACGTTCGTGAACCCAAACAGAAGCCACCAAACGCTCCTCAACAGTGAAAATACTTGTATCCGTCATGGTTGAACTCTTTCATCTGAAGGCAGCTAACTGCGCAGTGAGCTACGCAGCGAACCACGTGACACGTGACACGACTTTCCTACGCTAACCGAAGTGAACATGTCAAGTGCGAGACTCGGCTCACGGCAGGAAATTATCTCAATAATATGTAAATAATGTTAATAATACATATTTAACAAAAGTTTGGTGCTTTTCAGTCGGTCAACACGAATGTACCCAAATAGAGCCGGGTTATCCCCTAATCTATATATATATATATAACAAGAAGTTCCGTGACGAACTATACAGCCTACTTTTCATGCCAATGATTATTCTACAGTATATGAACCTATCTAGAATAATGACGAAATTAAGTTGGTAATATCGAAATATCTAATTAGTTCAAAATATACCTGGTATAATGTAGCCTAATAGAGCACTACAGTTGGCAGCCCTGGTGACTGAATATATTCTTAGTTCCACCTCTTAAGGTACAGAATACAAAATTTGGTTGAAGTCCAATGGACGTTACATGCAGTTAGACACAGGATCTATCAGCACGCGTAAAAGCATGTTGCCAACAATACCATGCGTGTGCTGGTCAGAAATAATCTGAATTATAATGATATCTTGTTGTGCCAATTTTGGATGAAATCCATTTGTTAGTATAGAAGTTACATGTATTTTAAAATTGGACATATCAGCAGGCATAGAATCATGTTGGCAGCACTGCCTTGTATTAATTACTCCAAATTAATCTAGAATGTCAGGTGCTATACGTGTGCAAAGTATAGAGCTGTTGGCTTGCATACTTTCTGATATATTGATATTAGGGTAAAAAGAATATAGACAACATTTATTAACAGTTGGCAGCCCTGATTGCTCTTAACAATACTTATAGTCATATCTGTTATGGTACACATATCACATACGAAATTTGGTTGAAATCCAACTGATAGTATAGAAGTTACATGTATTTACAAATTGGTACTATCAGTAGGCTTATAATCATGTTGGTAGAACTGACGTATATAAGTTACTCCAAATTAATCTAAAATGTCAGAATATACCTGTGCATATTTTAAAGCTGTTGGCTTGCATACTTTCTGATATATTGGTATTTGGATAAAACAAAATAGAGAGAGCAATTATTAACAGTTGGCAGCCCTGGTGGCTCTTAAGAATACGCTCAGTCATATCTGTTTATGTACAGATATTACATACAAAATTCGGTTGAAATCCAATTCCTAGTGTAGAAGTTATATGCATTTAAACATTGGACCTATCAGAAGGCTTATAATTATTTTGGCAACACTGTCATGGTTGGCCTCCTGGAAATTAAACTGAAATAGTATTATCTACATGTGTGCCAATTTTGGAATAGCTCCCATGCATACCTTGCAAGATATCCAACATGGAGCTCAAATTTCTAGTGCGTTTTTTCAGCAGTTGGTAGCACTGACATCATTTTCAAATATGGATGTGAGCTATTCCGGTGCACATCTTTACTCATACTAAATTTGGTTTTGATTGCTGCAGCCGTTTAGGAGTTGATAGGGGGGGCACACACACACAGCCAGACAGACAGACAGAAGGACAGACAGACAGACAGACAGACAGAAGGACAGACAGACAGACAGACAGACAGACACACATTTTCCCGGATCGATCTCATAAGTCTACTTTTTCCTCATTTTTGCAAAATGTGAAAAGTAGGCTAAAAATCAAAGTTACGTGATAATGTGTATTGTGCCCGTTTCTCCAATGGGACAGGCGATCACCCGGCCGACATCCCGGCCCCATCAAAAGAAACAGCCAAGGGAGTGGGTAAAAAAAATTAGGGCGTGAATCTTGGTTCATACAGACAAGAATAAAAGAAATGCTCCAGCGAGCCAGAGACAAAGGGTCTCGGGTCGTTTACGGGTTGGGATGGCAAATTGACTGAACCAGGATTCAAAAGCAAACTCCCTAACTTGAATTAACAAATAGAGAAGAAAGGAAAAGCCCTCGTAAAATCACATCTGCTCCTTTATTGGACAAAGGATAAATAAATATGCAACCTGCCTACCGCGCACGAGTATAGAGTTAGGGTGGGACAAAGTCCAAAAAAAATAAAGTTCATAGTCCCTAAACAAACAAACAAAAAAATATACTTATTCAAACTCGTGGGTGTCCTCTCTTAAAGTTCCGACAAGGAGATCGCCTTTCAAAAAGCTAAATTAACCTTAATTTATCGGTGCACACGCATGTAAACATCACTAGCCACTTATCACAAAGTTCACCTGCGGCAAAAACTCTAAGAAAATATCGAATATCTACGTATATTACAACTGACTATCCTTATACAGCAATTGACGGATCTCCTCTATCGAGCTGCAAATTAATAACTAAAGAGCATCATATTACATCAAATAGCACTCAAACATCAACTCAGCTTCACATAATATGGCATTTCAACAATTAATTATAACTCATCATAAATTATTTACACACCCAGATTGTGCTTACATATTTACACTACTAATTCTTATTATTATTACTGATTTATATTCGCCTTTCCAACAACCTTGATCCACACTGTCATATTTGTTATTGTAATTACATTATAGCATTGTCTAATGTTTATGAAAGGTTAAGAACCTCGTAACAAGGCACCCTAGCGTATTTCATTCTCACAACGAACATTTAATCGCAACCCTTCCGTCGAACACTCTGTGTGAGGATCCGAACAATCTGACTGTTGAGCGCACTATCAATTACACCCCTGCGCTATTCAATATACAACTCATCAATAAACGTAACACGTTCGTCAAGAGGACCCTGTCCTCACAAATTCAATTCAACGGTCATACGTCGCCCCGTGAATAACCTCGTCATATATGACGGAATAATACCATATTTAATTATCATATTAACTTTACACAACATCATTACAAAATGTCATGCATTATTAGCATGTCTCAAGAACCCACACTAACAGAGCGTATCAACTTTATCGGGACCACGAGGTCGTATGATAATATGGCATCCTATCCAAGGAACCTTATTCGACAATCTCCAACCATATTCATTTTGCTATTAAAATCTATGCAATCCGTGACATACCGTTCAGAATAAATTCGTATAATGACCTCGGAAATCGAGATGCTAGAATCTCCCAGCAAAATGGGCATCTCATATTATCGTTACCCAATTTCAACTTATTATTATTATTATTATTATGTCTCAGAGAATAAATGTATGTCTTACTCCTACCATTGATACTGTTAATTTATGTATGTCAAAACGACCCGAAAAGAAAGGACAAAAAAATCTGTAAAACCCTATGAGAAAATGATGCGCTTTTTCAATCTGGAATAAATGATTATGAATGGCGTTAAGTTACACGTTCCCAGGTTATCTCATGGCACGGCTATCCGAGGTAGAAGTTCTCTTCTTCCTGATGAACAAGGATGGAAATGAAATGTCTTACTTTATATCCTGTGTCCTCGGAAACCCCTGGCGTCGGCGTCGGTGTCGTCCGCGGCATTAGGGCGGCGTTGTTCCTCCAGCGTCTCCGCGATATGGTCTCCCAGCGTACTGGTAGAGGTATACGCCCCCGGCACCTCTCGATCTCCTGGCAACGCCCATGTCCGCCCACTGGTTGCCCCCGGTCACCTTCAGCAGCGGCGTCTCCTGACGTCCCAACCATGGTCCACTCGTCCATCTCGTTGCGACCGTTCACCCCATGATGGCCCCTTTAGAGGTTCAGTGCAGCATAATTTGCGTATTAATATGCATGTTGATTCCCAGAATATTTGAGTCCATGGGTATTAAGTTCATGCCGCCGTGTGGCAATATTACATTTCACTATATCAGAGCACTTTCACGCCCACGCACTATAGCGTCTAGTTCCTGGTTCACTTGAATAATATGTATTCACTTTCCTCAACCAGTGACACACTTCCTTCCACGAGGAGCTATTTCGACCTGGCCTTGACCGACATATCAAGTTGCCTGCGGCCTGCAGTCTTCCAACACAAGCTTAAAGTAGATGTAGCCTTCCCTGTTGCATTCTCACTGCTTCTCTTAAAATGCCGCACTGCTATGCTATTTTCGAATGGATGTCTGTTACAATATAGGGCCTCGCGATAATGCTTCGCCTCGACTATCGTTATTATTGTTCTTTCCCTGATACTCGTAATGTTAAACACCTCCTAGTATTCATCTTTAATTAACATAAATTGTCGGCATGAACGGACCTTCCTTTATCAGTTCTGACTATTTCTCACATACTAGCGAGTCCGATATCGTCTTGAAATTCACACTGTTCGACAAACAAACTGACATACTTCACTGTAAACAACTCACTGGCACTACATGCACGCTAGCTTCATGCTTCATGGCCTGCTGATCACTCACGAAAACCATTCAAATTCCCGATGCAAATTACTGTCTACGTGACATGGGCTACTCGTCCGTGCTCCGCTGGATAACATGCTCGTCCACGCACTATTGACTCACTGGCCATTCAGGAACTGCGTCCTCCTTCGACAAAGAAAAATGGAAGGGGTTGGAACCTTCTGGAGCATTCCCCTACTCTCGCGGTTGCCTCGCCGCGTCATGCCATGACGTCATACTGACCCTCCGGTCTCCTCTCGATCTTCTGTCATCCGGGGCCGGTAATTGACCCTGACTGGATCGGTCACATCTCTCCCGCGGCCTTCAAAAATATAAGCGGTAGGAACATAGCTTATATTTTTCCTCAAATGATGCATGTGAACGATCCTTTCAGTCATCTCCTCAATGCTGACTAACGGGCTTGCCTGTGATACTTCCACAGATTCGCGGCATTGAAATTCCCAACAAGTGCATTCGTGACGTTGTCAACCACCCTATAGCAATTGTTGTCCATCACTCTGGCAATCCTGCGGGGTCCCGAAAATGGGCGCGCAAATTTCCCATACACTCTGAGTGGTAAGTTTGATGATGTAGGTTTCCGAATCAGCACCAGGTCATTGACTCGAAGTGGTTCGCGAAAACGGTGGCCAGCCTTCCTTCTCTCCCGTTTCTGCGCCTGTAGCTGCATCCTCTCCCGAGCCAGTTCGTTTCTCCTTTGCACCGACGGCTCAATCTCTGGGGGTGCCTGTATAACAGCATGCCAAGGTCTACTTGGTTTTCGTCCATGGTGCAGAAGACAAGGAATTTGTCTGGTACTCTCATGTGTTGTGAAGTTCAAGCAACGTTCAATTATGGGTACCACTTCCATCCATCTATGATGCTGTTCATGACAGTAAATCCGGCAGTATTTTCCAATCTCTGCATTTACCCTTTCAACTGGATTTCCTTCTGGGTATCTTATGGAGCAAGATATGCCTTCTGCCGAGTCGTGCCATTGCCTCTTGAAAAAAAAAAGCCTTCCCCCTCCCTGTGCCCGTTTCTCCAATGGGACAGGCGATCACCCGGCCGACATCCCGGCCCCATCAGAAGAAACAGCCAAGGGAGTGGGTAAAAAAAAATAGGGCGTGAATCTTGGTTCATACAGACAAGAATAAAAGAAATGCTCCAGCGAGCCAGAGACAAAGGGTCTCGGGTCGTTTACGGGTTGGGATGGCAAATTGACTGAACCAGGATTCAAAAGCAAACTCCCTAACTTGAATTAACAAACAGAGAAGAAAGGAAAAGCCCTCGTAAAATCATATCTGCTCCTTTATTGGCCAAAGGATAAATAAATATGCAACCTGCCTACCACGCACGAGTATAGAGTTAGGGTGGGACAAAGTCCAAAAAAAATAAAGTTCATAGTCCCTAAACAAACAAACAAAAAAATATACTTATTCAAACTCGTGGGTGTCCTCTCTTCAAGTTCCGACAAGGAGATCGCCTTTCAAAAAGCTAAATTAACCTTAATTTATCGGTGCACACGCATGTAAACATCACTAGCCACTTATCACAAAGTTCACCTGCGGCAAAAACTCTAAGAAAATATCGAATATCTACGTATATTACAACTGACTACCCTTATACAGCAATGGACGGATCTCCTCTATCGAGCTGCAAATTAATAACTAAAGAGCATCATATTACATCAAATAGCTCTCAAACATCAACTCAGCTTCACATAATATGGCATTTCAACAATTAATTATAACTCATCATAAATTATTTACACACCCAGATTGTGCTTACATATTTACACTACTAATTCTTATTATTATTACTGATTTATATTCGCCTTTCCAACAACCTTGATCCACACTGTCATATTTGTTATTGTAATTACATTATAGCATTGTCTAATGTTTATGAAAGGTTAAGAACCTCGTAACAAGGCACCCTAGCGTATTTCATTCTCACAACGAACATTTAATCGCAACCCTTCCGTCGAACACTCTGTGTGAGGATCCGAACAATCTGACTGTTGAGCGCACTATCAATTACACCCCTGCGCTATTCAATATACAACTCATCAATAAACGTAACACGTTCGTCAAGAGGACCCTGTCCTCACAAATTCAATTCAACGGTCATACGTCGCCCCGTGAATAACCTCGTCATATATGACGGAATAATACCATATTTAATTATCACATTAACTTTACACAATATCATTACAAAAAAGCATGCATTATTAGCATGTTTCAAGAATCCACACTAACAGAGCGTATCAACTTTATCGGGACCACGAGGTCGTATGATAATATGGCAACCTATCCAAGGAACCTTATTCGACAATCTCCAACCATATTCATTTTGCTGTTAAAATCTATGCAATCCGTGACAAACCGTTCAGAATAAATTCGTATAATGACCTCGGAAATCGAGATGCTAGAATCTCCCAGCAAAATGGGCATCTCATATTATCGTTACCCAATTTCAACTTATTATTATTATTATTATTATTATTATGTCTCAGAGAATAAATGTATGTCTTACTCCTACCATTGATACTGTTAATTTATGTAAGTCAAAACGACCCGAAAAGAAAGGACAAAAAATCTGTACAACCCTATGAGAAAATGATGCTCTTTTTCAATCTGGAATAAATGATTATGAATGGCGTTAAGTTACACGATCTCAGGTTATTTCATGGCACGGCTATCCGAGGTAGAAGTTCTCTTCTTCCTGATGAACAAGGATGGAAATGAAACGTCTTACTTTATATCCGGTGTCCTCGGAAACCCCTGGCGTCGGCGTCGGCGTCGGTGTCGTCCGCGGCATTAGGGCGGCGTTGTTCCTCCAGCATCTCCGCGATGTGGTCTCCCAGCGTACTGGTAGAGGTATACGCCCCCGGCACCTCTCGATCTCCTGGCGACGCCCATGTCCGCCCACTGGCTGCCCCCGGTCACCTTCAGCAGCGGCGTCTCCTGACGTCCCAACCATGGTCCACTCGTCCATCTCGTTGCGACCGTTCACCCCATGATGGCCCCTTTAGAGGTTCAGTGCAGCATAATTTGCGTATTAATATGCATGTTGATTCCCAGAATATTTGAGTCCATGGTTATTAAGTTCATGCCGCCGTGTGGCAATATTACATTTCACTATATCAGAGCACTTTCACGCCCACGCACTATAGCGTCTAGTTCCTGGTTCACTTGAATAATATGTATTCACTTTCCTCAACCAGTGACACACTTCCTTCCACGAGGAGCTATTTCGACATGGCCTTGACCGACATATCAAGTTGCCTGCGGCATGCAGTCTTCCAACACAAGCTTAAAGTAGATGTAGCCTTCCCTGTTGCATTCTCACTGCGTCTCTTAAAATGCCGCACTGCTATGCTATTTTCGAACGGATGTCTGTTACAATATAGGGCCTCGCGATAATGCTTCGCCTCGACTATCGTTATTATTGTTCTTTCCCTGATACTCGTAATGTTAAACACCTCCTGGTATTCATCTTTAATTAACATAAATTGTCGGCATGAACGGACCTTCCTTTATCAGTTCTGACTATTTCTCACATACTAGCGAGTCCGATATCGTCTTGAAATTCACACTGTTCGACAAACAAACTGACATACTTCACTGTAAACAACTCACTGGCACTACATGCACGCTAGCTTCATGCTTCATGGCCTGCTGATCACTCACGAAAACCATTCAAATTCCCGATGCAAATTACTGTCTACGTGACATGGGCTACTCGTCCGTGCTCCGCTGAATAACATGCTCGTCCACGCACTATTGACTCACTGGCCATTCCGGAACTGCGTCCTCCTTCGAGAAAGAAAAATGGAAGGGGTTGGAACCTTCTGGAGCATTCCCCTACTCTCGCGGTTGCCTCGCCGCGTCATGCCATGACGTCATACTGACCCTCCGGTCTCCTCTCGATCTTCTGTCATCCGGGGCCGGTAATTGACCCTGACTGGATCGGTCACAGTATGTGGGTGTGTGGGTGTGTATGTCTCCTATGCGTACATACACCACCCATCCGATTATGCTGAAACTTGGGTGAGATGTTGATTACTCTCCAAGGAAGGTTTCTGGCTTAGTAAATCCATTTTACAATAGGCAGCGCACGAGTAGATTCAACGAAATGAGCGACGACGCGCGAAGCATTTCGACACAGTCCCGTATTTGTTCGTAAACCTTTCACCCGATTGCGATGAAACTTGGGTGAGAAATTGTTTCCACTCCAGGGAAGGTTTCTAACTTAGTAAATAAATTTCACAGTAGATAGCGCACGAGTAGATTCAACAAATAAGTGACGACACGCAACGCGTTTCAACAAAGTCCCGTATGCATTCATATACCATTCGTCCGATAGCTATGAAACTTGGGTTAGATGTTGTATACACTTCAGGGAAGGTTTCTGGCTTAGTAAATCCACTTTACAATAGGCAGCGCGCGAGTAGATTCAAAAAATGAGCTACGACGCACGAAGCGTTTCAACAAAGTCACGTATGCGTTCATATACCATTAGTCTGATAGCGATGACACTTGGGTGAGATGTTGGGTACACTCCAGGAAAGGTGTCTGGCTTAGTAAATCTACTTTACAATAGGAAGCGCACGATTAGATTCAACAAATGAGCTACGACGCGCGAAGCGTTTCAACAAAGTCCCGTATGCGTTCATATACCATTCGTCCGATAGCGATGAAACTTTGGTGAGATATTCTGTACACTCCAGGGAAGGTTTCTGGCTTAGTAAATCCATTTAACAATTGATAGCGCACGAGTAGATTCAACAAATGAGCGACGACGCGCGAAGCGTTTCAATAAAGTCCCGTATGCATTCATATACCATTCGGCCGATAGCGATGAAACTTGGGTGAGATATTGAGTACATTCTAAGGAAGGATTCTGGCTTAGTATATCCACTTTACAATAGGTAGTGCACGAGTAGATGCAACAAATAAGCGTCGACGCGCGAAGCTTTTCAACAATGTCCCGTATGTGTTCATATACCATTCGTACGATAGCAATGAAACTTGGGTGAGATATTGTGTACACTTACGTGAAGGTTTCTAACTTAGTAAATACATTTCACAGTAGATAGCGCACGAGTAGCTTCAACTAATGAGTGACGACACGCAAAGCGTTTCAAGAAAGTCCTGTATGCATTCATATACCATTCGTCCGATAGCTATGAAACTTGGGTTAGATGTTGTGTACATTTCAGGGAAGGTTTCTGGCTTAGTAAATCCACTTTACAATAGGCAGCGCGAGAGTAGATTCAACAAATGAGCTACGACGCGCGAAGCGTTTCAACAAAGCTACGTATGCGTTCATGTACCATTCGTCCGATAGCGATGAAACTAGGGTGAGATGTTGTGTACACTCCAGAGAGGATGTCTGGCTTAGTAAATCTACTTTATAATAGGCAGCGCACGAGTAGATTACACAAGTGAGTGACGGCACGCGAATCGTTTCAACAAAGTCCCGTATAAGGTCATATACCATTCATCCGATAGCAATGAAACTTGGGTGAGATATTGAGTACACTCTAAGGAAGGATTCTGGCTTAGTATATCCACTTTACAATAGGTAGCGCACGAGTAGATTCAACAAATGAGCGACGACGCGCACACCGTTTCAACAAAGTCCCGTATGTGTTCATATACCATTCGTCCGATAGCAATGAAACTTGGGTGAGTAAATACATTTCACAGTAGATAGCGCACGAGTAGATTCAACAAATGAGTGACGACACGCAAAACGTTTCAAGATAGTCCCGTATGCATTCATATACCATTCGTCCGATAGCTATGAAACTTGGGTTAGATGTTGTGTACACTTTTGGGAAGGTTTCTGGCTGAGTAAATCCACTTTACAATAGGCAGCGCACGTGTAGATTCAACAAATGAGCTACGACGCGCGAAGCGTTTCAACAAAGTCACGTATGCGTTCATATACCATTCGTCCGATAGCGATGAAACTTGGCTGAGATATTGAGTACACTCTAAGGAAGGATTCTGGCTTAGCAAATATACTTTACAATAGGTAGCGCACGAGTAGATTCAACAAATGAGCGACGACGCGTGAAGCGTTTCAACAAAGTACCTTACGCGTTCATATAGGCCTACCATTCGTCCGATAGCGATGACACTTGGCTGAGATGTGGTGTACAGTCCAGGGAAGGTTTTTGACTTAGAAAATTCATTGCACAATAGGTAGCGCACGAGTAGATTCAACTAATGAGCGAAGGCATGTGAATCGCTTCAACAAAGTCCCGTATGCGTTCATATAGGCCTACTATTCATCCAGTTGCGATGAAACTTAGGTGAGTTTTTGTGCACACTGCAGGGAAGGTTTCTGATTTAGTAAATATATTGTACAATAGGTAGCGCGCGAGTTGATTCAGCAAATGAGTGACGGCGCGCGAATCATCTAAACAAATTCCCGTAAGCGTTAATATGCCATTCATCCGATTGCGATGAAACTTTGATGATTTGCTGTGAATACGCCAGGGAAGGTTTTCGACTTAGTAAATCCATTTTACAATAGGTAGAGCACGAATAGATGCAACAAATGAGTGATGATGCGTGAAGTGTTTCAGCAAAGTTCCATCTGCGTTCATATACCATTCATCCGATTGCGATGAAACTTTGGTGAGTTAGTTGCGCACGCTCCCACAAATGTTTCAAAATTAGTAAATCCATTTTACGATAGCTTAGAGGCAGTTAACGGAAATTGAAGAAAAAATTGTGTATCCAAAAGCACTTCAAGAAACCAAATTACAATGCCAACACTTTCTTTGATTGGCATTGCAACGCATGCCGGTTACAGCTTGTCCTGAAATAAATTACATGAAATTAATACATGTCTAAATTTATTGCCCTATGCTATAACATGTAAAGGGACTTCTCGACCACCCTGTATTGTGTCTTTGTGCTGTTTTAACGAAGTACTAGCCATAACTCGTTACTTGAGCGTACTTTTTCAAACTGAAATCCTAGAAGTTAAGTCAGCATCTGATGCAGTATTCAGCGTAATATACATCTTTGCCAGGAAAAGGACTCATATAGAAGAAGACTTCAGCAGCGTGTATGAAAAATGTACTAGAATTGCAAGTGTGTTGGCTGTAGAGATAAAGCTTCCGAGAATCGTAGAGAGACAAAGAAACCGACAAACTGCACCATTCACCACGGTACTGCTGAAGAATATTTTAGGTGCAATATGTACACCCTTGCTGGAATGGACTATCAACGACAAAAGACGATCTAAAGACAAGATTTTCTGATGAAGTCCTTGACATCTACAACTTAAATATGTTTCTACCTCAAAATGTTGTTAAAAACAGTATTACTTATGTTGATACTCCAGACCAAAATGAAGTCTTGAAGACGGTGACTGAGCATATGCCACTTTGTTTCAAATACAAGAATAGTGTTGTATACGAAACTAAAATCTGAATATCTCCAGTGGTCAACAAAATGGAATATGGGAAGGGACAATGGGGGCATCATCCCATCGACTGTAGCTAATGCGTTCGAAGCTTGCCACCCAGTTTTATTTCCATTGGTGAAGACGATGCTCAAAGTAATACTGACACTTCCTGTAAGCATCACAAGCGCCGAACGATCATTTTCGACTCGCCGTCTCCTGAAAACATACTTGAGATCGAGGACTACAGAAACCAGACTCATGTTCTAATGTTCATCCATAGAGACATTCCTATTGATCGCAATTAAAATCATTGATAGGTTTTGACAAAAGAGCAAAACGATATTCCACAAGCTTATTGTAAGATGAACTTTTATAAGTGAGCAGTCTGTATTTATGTTAAATATAAATATAATGTTATTGATTAAATGATGTACTGGCATGTCAAGAAAATTTGTGTTTTTGTTGTTGTTAGATAGATAGATAGATAGATTTATTTACCATCAACAGGATAGGCACCCAATTACAGATGATATAATATAACATAATAAACATTAAATTTACTTGAAAGCAACTATTTAACTAACCTAGAAACAAACATTGATTCAAGCTTATAAACTAAGTTCTCTATACACTTAAATTAAAATAACAATTATTACACACTATATATACAACAAACACCTACAATCTTGTGTTCAACAATGATCTACGAATTTCCGTAGGCTTCGAGTAAAATATATCTATAGCGCTATCAAGATGGTTTAGAGAGCGCAACGCCATCAATAACCAGGAATTGGCATGGGCTACAGTTCTACACTT
The DNA here is from genome assembly GCA_946902985.2 of Meconema thalassinum. Classification (NCBI taxonomy): domain Eukaryota; kingdom Metazoa; phylum Arthropoda; class Insecta; order Orthoptera; family Tettigoniidae; genus Meconema; species Meconema thalassinum. The sequence goes on from OX336389.2 coordinate 860,356,224, forward strand.
CTGGATCCGGAAAGTGAGTCTTTGCCTTGTATTGCGGCCTGGAACATGAAGCGGAATCAAACACAAGAGGGGCGCACAGTCGATTCTATTGGTCAGACACTTATATAGAAACATGGCGTTGGCACACATGCGGCGAGACCTCAAAGACCGCATACCCATGGTTCCACAGAAGGTCTCATAATCCAATGTAGAGAGTCGAATGCCCATATACCTACAGCTGATCCACTTCATGAATCTCACCTGCACTCTCTCTAACCGCTGAATAGCATATTGCTGAGAAGGCAGCCATACCTCACAACAGTATTCAACAGACGACCTTACATATGCTAAAAATAAAATTTTGAGAGAACCTATATTGGCGAATTCACTACAATTTCTCTTCAGAAAACCTAGTAATCTGAACCCCTTACTTGTCACCTTATCTACATGTTTTAGAAATGACAGCCCGTCAACGTTGGTAATTGTTATACCTAGGTCGTTTACTTCATTCACACGCACTAATACAGAGTTACTTATACTATAATTCCTCATGACAGGCGCCAACTTCCTAGAAAATGTTATCACATTGCATTTTGATATATTAAGGTCAAGTAACCACTTAGTACACCAACCTGTTAGTAGATGTAGGTCTAATTGAAGCAAGTCACAGTCTGACTCGTGGTCTATTACTCGAAACAGTTTCAAATCATCAGCGTATAGAAGGCAGTTACTATTCTTGAAGACCCCAGTTAAATCATTAATAAAGATCACAAATAAAAGTGGCCCCAAGATGGAACCCTGAGGAACACCAGAAGTTGGAAAGTATGGATTTGAAGTTTGACCATCGGATTTAACAAAGCAAATTATTTCAGTGAGATAGCTTCTAATCCACTCTAAAACGCTGCCGCCTATTCCATACGCCGACAATTTGATTAACAATGCCTCATGTTGTACGGAATCAAAGGCTTTGGAAAAATCTGTGTATATGGCATCTACTTGTTGACTCCTGTCCAAGGCATTCGATATGAAGTTGACGTACACTGCCAGGTTCGAAGCAGTCGAGCGCTTCTGCACGAATCCATGCTGAGCAACATTAATGTACTGGCCGACTGACCTGTATATTCTATTGTACACAATCTTCTCCGCCACCTTTGATAGGAGGGATAGCAGGACGACTGGCCTATAGTTGTCAAATACCCTTTTGTCACCCTTTTTGAATACTGGAATTACGTATCCCTTCTTCCACTCACACGGAAAGCATCCAGATTTAAAAGATATATTTAAAATTGCACTGAGAGGTATCGCCAACTGAGGAGCACATTCTCTAAGTACAAGACCTGGTATCTCATCAGCCCCAAACGATTTTGCAGTATCCAATGATGACAGAATCTCACAAACTTCAAAGGGCGTAGTCCGGATCGACATCAATCCCTGATTACACACAATTGGGACAGACGAGTGACACGGCCTCGCAGGAGAGTGATACTTCTTGAAGCCCTCTGCAAATTTATTAAGAATAGTTTTCTTGTCCTGGATTTCGATTCCATTCTGAAACATAGTGGATGGTAAACGTGAAGATTTTCTTTTATTGTTTACAAAATTCCAAAAATGCTTTGGATTGGTGGTTAATTTCGATTCAACTGAGATCACATAGTCTTTGTATTTTCTGTTCTGGAGTCTCTTATATTCCCCCCGTATCACCGAAAATTGAACATAGTCACACCAAAAGCCCGATTTCTTGAACCTTTTTCTGACTCTCTCTTTTTCTTTCAACTTGTTGATTACCTCTGTATCGTACCAAACCGGATACTTCCGAGTATTGATTGTGCGAGTGGGCACTGAATCCTTGATTACTGCTTTGAGGAGGTCGTAAAACAGACTTAAAGCCTCATCAACAGAGGGAGAATTATCCATCAAATACCATGGACACATCGATAGAAGGTCTCTCATGAGGGGAAAATCAGCTTTAGTCCAAGTATATATTACTTTTCTTAGTGATTGTGGACGGATAATTCGCGGCAAGGATAGTGAGAATTCCACAGCATCGTGGTCTGACTTAACTACCTTCTCAGCCTGAATACATTGCGTATGTGCGGAGAGTTGTTCAGAGACTAGCACCAAATCCAGGAAATTGTTATTGCGTGTAGGGAAATGACACATTTGCTGTAGATTAAACTCACTGATAATCTCTAGAAACGATAGGACTTCCTCACATCTTTGCTTTATAAAAGGTTCAGGGGTCCAGGCTAATTCACTGATGTTAAAATCCCCACACACTACGACTATGTCTTGGGGGTTTAAAACAGCTGTGACATTGCCCAGCGTCTGACGCAAATCACTCAGCCTAACCTTCACCTCGTCCGGTGGTAGATAGCAGCACACGATGAATACCGCCCGTCCAGGTTTAGGCCTGACCTTGACCACAAGGCACTCCCAACACCCTGCCAACTCCGGCCTTGATACCGGATTCAGGATGTTTTTCACGGCCACAAGTACGCCTCCACCCTTAGTTTTGGTGTCATGAACGAGTTGTCTGTCTTGTCGAAATATACTGTAATCACTGGACAGTATCTCGTTCTCGTCCACTGCATCATTCAACCATGACTCTACGATACAAATACAATCAATTTCAGCATCACTAAAAGCTAGGTTGAATTCCGATAATGAAGTACACATACTCGCTACATTTTGATAGAAGAAAGTCATATCATTACACTGACCAGGTCCCGGGTTCAATTGCACATCGCCTGACATTGCCAATAGGAGCATGGCTATCACATTGCCGGACATTTTCAAATACATGGACCTTTGACAACCACTTGGTTGCTTCAACGCCAGGTACTGTGTTCCATTCAAGCTAAGCACATGGCATGATATTTTAAGTTCATTGTTCACAAGGAAGTCTTCCCAGCATTCCACGAACTCGAAATGGTAGTCACGGTAGCCACGAACACAAACGTTAACCGATATTAAGCACCATTTAAAAGCCACGAATACGCAAAAGAGACGGAGCGCAGCCGACACCATCCTGTTCGCTGGGTAAACAGTGGGTGAAGTGAAGATGAGGGAATTAGATTGTTCTTCCCTAGTTCAAGAGTCTTAGGACTACGATTATCTTAAATTAAGGTACTGATTTAGGACTTATATTGGCTTCTATAACAAGTGCTACTCATTATTATGAATGTGCTGTTGGATTCATCAAAAATGTTTCTCCCCAATAAACGCAGCTCTCCTGAACACAACCAGGCTGACTTAAAATGCCTTCTTACTAATGACACAGGTACATGCCCACAGTCCCAAGAGAGAAAACTATTATTTTCGACTGTGGACAGCACAGAAGCGAATGTCAATCCCTTTGCACATGTCGCGCATGAGAGCTTTCCAACTCCCAAGTGACTATTTCTTCACTGGCTGCTTCCAGCGCGCAGCCATAAACTTCGATGTTGAACTGAGCGTGCTGCAATTTATGCTTTACCCTTCCTACTAACCACAAAGTTATATCAATTCACTTTTCGGACTTTATACGCTCACCTACAATTTCTTATATTCACAAACACTCCAACATTTGTTTTCACCTCCGCTGAAACTTCTCTTAAGATGCTTACCGTAAATACGCACATATACAAATCAATTCACCAATTTGTACATCCCGACCAGCATCTTGTACTTTTAGGCTACTCGAGAACCATTGGCATGATATTCAGTAATTATATGGGCATCTAGCAGTCTAAGTTATATATTGAATAGTCCTGTGTAACTTATTGCACCCGTAGAGACATGTTTAAGTCGTTCCACTTGAATATTCACCAGAAATAACACGATTTATATGGAGCACAAATTGACCCGACTGCCATGTTAAACTATGCACACAACTCTATTGTTGTAAATCCTCAGATTTCAAACCATCAAAGCTATAAACTTTGAACTTATTTGATTCATCTTCCTGTTATACAGGAAAACATTAGTTTCATACAATTTCTTTCACACTTAAATACTGTATATAGGCTACCAAAATGTACAGTTTACAATAGTCTAATATTTCGAAGATTGTGTTTTAAAGAATACTAAAAATTTTAAAAACCTCTCTAAAAATAGTTTTAAACCAGACGTATTAGAGCTATGACAGTAAATACAGTAGTAGGACTTACAAAACTATGATAATTTAGAATGCAATAAATATTCCACTTAAAAAGGCTAATATCACCCAAATATTTCCAAATTCACAAGACAGTTTCATGTAATTATTGATTGTTTCTTTATATTTAATTGTTAACATTTATTTTTACCCAAAAAATATCACAAAAGCAATCACTCACTAATTTGGGCCTACATTTTGCAAAATTTTCAGGGGGAGTTTCCTCGAACCCCCTATGGGCTGAGGGTATTTCCGACCCCCGGTGTGTCCGCCCCCCCCCCATAATCTTCCCTTAAATCCACCACTGCATGTGCACCATAATATTAATGATATTCCTGTACCGGAACCTGCAATCTCATACAAACTAGATTCCAGAGATGAATGTACATAATCTTCTCGCTCAGACAAAACTATGCAGGAACAAACATCTAAAGATGCAGACTTTGACCTGAAATGTTAGTTGGTGAAAGCCATAAAATGACTCAAAATGAACTAAATAACTGACTATAAAACCACACCGGAAAGGAATTTAGGCCTACATAATATTACATAATTAATAAGAATTCTGTATTTTTTAAAAATACCTTGAATACCTTTTTAACGAGAGCAGATAGAAGATATCCAGTAGCATTTTCGGAATCAGCACATAAATTTCCATGAGAATCGTCTACCTTGACCTCGAAGGTATGAAAAAATTATGATTAGCGATTGAGAAAAATGCTTTATAATGTGTTATAAAGTTCAAAATATGTTTAAAACAAGAGCCATGTAAGCATTTTCGTTTATCATTTTTGAATTTAGGTGGTCAAATGATACAACAATTAATTAGTTTTACTTTCGATACATACCACTCCTTAAAATGTGTTGTCCAGTGTAACCTGTGTTATTGTGGTGTCTGTATTAGTGTGTGTATTTGTAATGTCAGATGAGTATTGGGAAGGAGACGGCCGTTGCCTTAAGTTAGGAACCATGCCGACATTTGCCTGGATTAGAATTGGGAAACCACGGGAAACCTCTCTCAGGGTGGCTGAGGGGGGAATCGAACCCAACTCTTCTCCGTTTTACCACACGAGGTTGAGTGTACCTCACTCTAAACCTCAGACCAGAATTAAATTTCTTGTCAGAGCCAGGAATCGAACCCAAGAATGCTAGCCGCTATACCCTGAGGTGGTAATAAAAAATACTGTTTTTTGAATTGATCTGTGTAACAAAAATGTTAGGCAATATCAAATGATATAACTTCATGTGGTTCATTACCGTACAGCATGTTTATCATCACAATTCATCAGTAATTACAGTATTCAATAGTGGTAAGATATGTGAAGTTTTGAAGCCTTTTTTCAGTGTTGCCTATACAAACTGTTAGTTGTAACTCTGCAGTTATTTAGAAAATTGACGAACTGGATGAACATTAGGCTACCATTTAAATGAACTGCTTGATTTCTATTTTTGTCGATACATGGTGATACAACTACTTTGTATCTGTTTTTAAGAAATGAACATTATGACGATGATTCACAAAGAAAAGCGAACTTCTATGGACATAATCTCTGAACTAAAAATAACTATTCCTCCCATTTATGCGATAAAGATAATGTACTCAACGGATTCAGAGCAGCCACATAATGAATACCACAAAGCAAGTATGAAAAAAGGAAGATTTTAGCTTTGCGTGACCGTTAATCATGCGATCATGAAACACGGGACCTCCTTTTTACGTGGAATCCGATCCACAGGACATGGCATTTCACTTCGAATATCCCACATGCATTGACCGGGAATCGAAACCGGTCCACTTTGGTGAGAGGCTAACAGCTTGACCGCTGTGCCACCACGCCCCCTAGCAAGCAAGTAAGAAATGCAATGAAAATTGCGGGGGGTTGAGGGTGGCAGGTAGGTAATGAAATGAAAAATATTATTTGCTCCCCCCCCCCCCCCCCCCCCCCCTGGAAAAAATCCTGCGGGCGCCCATGATTGTACCCCGCCCAGTCATTGGGCAAATTTGTGTCGTGTCGGCTGACTAAAGAGTTACAACTGACAGTTAGTGGTAAGAGGCTTTACGCACAGACCTCTTGGATACAATATGTCCTGTTGTCCTACTTGGGTAATATAGTGCTCTAGTGCTGTAGTCATTAGACGATATATTATTACTAACTTACATGCAAAATTCTGTGACTTTTAAGCATGCAGTTCCGAATCGACATACAGCACTACTACATAAATATTTTAACTGATAAAAGTAGACGCTACTTCAAGTGAAATGCTTTTCTAAATAAAAGCAAGCTTCATGGAAGCCACACAACAGACAATCCATGCTTGGTTATTCAGGAGAGGCAGGAATTTTGAGGGAGGGAGGCTCAGCCCAGAGAGAAGGGGGAAGCCATACGACAGGTTGAAGCTCGAATAGGAGTTGTTGCACTGCCATATGAAAGTTCAAATCAATACCAATTTCTGATGAGTAGAATATGCTGTTCATGAACATTGTGATGATTCCCCCGCACAACTTAGCCGTGCGCGTTAAAGCACACCCCACGACTGCGATGTGGGAGCTTCAGCAAATCCGAAGATCGTAGGTTCGGATCCCAGGATTGACAGCGATCTTAATAAGTGTGGTTATCCCCCGGGTTTTCCACACTCCTTCTAGTAAATAACTCGATGGTATCTTATTTCAAGTCTCGCGGCACCTTCCACAATCTCCGACTCTAATAAATAATTACAGTTACACATACTACTACAGTCACCGAAAAAACGCAGGTTATCACACAAATCCAGCACACACCCAAGTACACATGGCTGATCACCAAGCTGCCCTAAAATGAATTACTACAACAACGCTATGTTCAATATCTTCTGTTGTTTATGTCCTGTGGTTCGGAATTCACGTAAAAAGGAGGTCCCGTGGCTCATGATCTCAAGATTAATGGTCACGTTAAACTACAAGCTTCCTTTTCCTTGTGTTGTTTTTTTTATTCAGAGTCTTAAGGTATAGTGGACATCAGCCCCGTGTGTTTGAGTATGTGTGGAATCCATGCGATAGCTGTGTGACTGTGTTGTGCGAGTATATACTGGTGTGCATACTTGCAATTGGGGCTAACTTTGGGATACAATAGCATTTGTCTTGAGATAGGTTCCATCCCAGCATTTTCTTGGAGATGAAGTGGGCAAACACGTACAAATACTTTAAGGATGGCTGAGGGTGGGGATAAAACCCTTCTATCTACTGAATGTTCCTCACGAGCCTGAGTGCACCCCATTACAACCCTCAAACCATAACTTGGATCCTGTATGTCGAAGCCGGAAATTGAATCCAAATCATCTGGACCATTACTGGATAAATTTAGACTACTATACAAAGTCACATGCTACAGTGAACACTAAAAGTGGTCTTGAAATTCCAAGTACAATTCTACGAATTCAGGTTTAATCTGGATGAATCTCGTCTCCAAGGTTTCAATTGATCATTGATTAAATGTGCGAGAATAACACGTAGTATTGTGTATGGATCTCAGCCGAGTAAGCTATAATGCACAGAGCCGACAGTGGCCATCCTGAGTGTGGTTTGCCTCAAGTTTCACCCACTCTCACTCCAGAAATATGCTAGTCCCATACTAATTTCATATCACCACAGTAGACCGCCTAAGCCATGACTTTAGGGGAAGATGACCTAGTTGTTCCGCCCCTTAAAGCAACAATAACTAACTAACTAACCAACTAACCCTCTGACTTGCATTCTTCAAGTCCCGTTCAAAGGGTGAGACTATTTATTGCATTTCCGGGGCTATGGCCCATTAGTTCAGCCCAGTTATTCTTCTTGTGTTATTGGTCTACAATAATAATAATAATTATTATTATTATTATTATCGGCTAAGGTGGCAAAGAGTGCTAACGCTAACGTTGGCATTGGGAGAGCGTGGGTTTGAATCCCACTACAGCCATCGTGAAAATGGTGTCCGTGGCTCCCCATTTTCACCACCAGGCAAATGTCGGGACGGTTCCTTTCAACAGGTCCACGGCCGACTTCCTTCAAAAATCCCTTTCCTGGCCCTTCCTTAATTAGACCCAAGTAAGCGGTCACCTGGGCAATAGGCCTGTCGCCATTCCCAGTTATATGTGCTGATAAAGTGTGTTCAGCTCCCAGACACCATTCTTGCGACGGTAGAGGAATGATACCTCACAGAGTCCGTGGATGAAGCCGAGCTGGGAGGATACGTGGTTTAAAAAATATATTATTATTATTTTTTCTCTACCACCAAGGGGCTCCTAACTAGTTGAACATGTTGCAATTGATTCAGTTTAGGGGATTTACGACATTGTGGTCGGGTAGCTCCGTGTGCTTGGGTGTTTGTTTAATTTAACTGATAACTTGTGTTATTGTGCTGGCTGTAATAGTGTGTGTCTTTGTAATTGTGGCTAGGATTGGGTAGAAGGCTGCCGTGGTCTAAGTTAGGTACCATTTGCCTCGAATAAAGTGGGAAATCATGGAAAACCAGTTTTAGAATGGCTGAGGTGGGAATCGAACCCACCTCTTCTCAGCCCTGTCTCACAAGGCTGAGTGCACCCTATTCCAGCCCTCAGAACCGAATAAAATTTCTTGGCAGAGCCGGGAATCGACCTGGACCTCAGGGCTTACAGCCAAGAAAGCTAGCCACTACGTCACGAGGTGGTCGCTAGTTGGACGTAATTTAGCGACCTCGGTAGCAGCGTTGCCAGATCTTATTTCATATTTTCATTATTTAATATTCAAGCCATATTATCCCACATCATAGCCGTGCCGTTAAGTCGTGCACCATGACTGGTCGGGGGAGCTGGAAGTCCAGCACTGACAGTGGCCATCCTGAGGGTGAGTTTTCCCGGTTCCTTCAAACCCCTCCAGGAAAGTGCCTGGAAGGTATCTTGTTTAAATTCCCAGGGCACCTCCCCCAATTTTAGTCCCTAACAACTACAGTAGCACACACTACTACAGTCACCACAGAAACACAGGTTATGAGGCGAATTCTTCACACACCCAAACACAAGGAGCTGATGAGAAAGATGTCCCAAGCCCCTAAAATGGAATAACAACAAGTTTAAAATAATATTTAGCCAGATGTGAACTCGTGCATTACTTTTTTCCGAAAATGGTATTTGTTAATTATTTATAATGTAGTGTCATTTATGATACGTCTTAGACCTTAAGTTTCATTATGGATTCTTGGGGGTCCCTTTTTCGAATCTCCGGGTGAGGAAGTTATCACATAGGAGCGCTGCATCTAAGCAGTCTAAGACTGGAGACTCACATTCACGACATGTAAAAATAATAATAATAATAATTATTATTATTATTGTTATAATTATAATAATAACAATTATAAAAGTTAACGCCCCTTATAAATGCTATTAACTAAGAGACTCCCGGATGTCGGAATTTCAATCTGGGTAGTTCCTTTAAATCTACCGACCCGAGGTTGTCAGAATTAAACACCCTTAACTGCCATCCTACTGAGTCGGTATTGAACCCGGTATCTTGGGGTTTGAAGACTAACACTTAACTGAGTGTACCACTCAGCCCGACAATATCATATTGTTTGCTACCACTCCAATCCCTTCTCTTACTCCACCCTGTCTTTCCTCGTCGATCACTTGCCGTACTTTTAACGTTTCCAATTGATGCAACATTATTAATGTTATATCTTGAAGAATAGCTTGTGTGACACCGCTCCAGTTTCATTCCTGTCTTTTCTATGTTTTCGCCTGTATTTCAGACGCCTGTGGTCAGAGTCGTGAGACCTAGAGCAGCCCAGGTCGATGCACACACCTCTCCCACCAATCGCACTACTACGACCACACCTTCCCTCAGCATGTATCGTATAGGGCAGCCTGTCTACTACAGTGAGTCCGGGAATATTCTCCGCAGCGCCTACATGCGTCTGCGAGAGCTAGCTACAGCAGTTACGTTGGTAGCACGACTGCCGCTTGCATCATCTCTACTTAGTATAAAACAAAGTCCCCGTTTCTTGGATGTTACTGGTAAACTCAAGAGCCACTGGATAGATTTTGATGCGGTTTTCAACATTCTGTAAAGGATATATCGAGTATGATTTCTGTAGAAAATAATTTATTTATGATCAAAGGAAGCCGAGCAGTAACGATTTTAGTGGAATAGTCGATAAAAAAAACCTGGCGTCCGAGCTCTTTGTAAGCTTACGCTGGGCAAACCGTTAAAAATATCTAAATACTATGAGTGTAAGAATTGTTCAGCATGAAAAGTTCTACAAAAAAGTCCGCGATAGCATATGTCTATCTTCCATACATCGCCCACTATAAGGGAACAACTGAAGTTTGTCTCTTACAGCTTTATATGCTGTCGACTTGGAGATACCTGTTTGTTGAGCTAATTTTCGTGTTGATTTACTTGGGTTTCGCAGCATTATATCGGAGATTTCATCAAGCTTTTTGTCTGTTAAAAGCGTAGGCCTGCCTGTTCCCGGTACATCATGAACTGAGCCAGTCACACGAAATTTACTTACCAAATCCCGAATGGTATCACGGTTTGGACACTTTGAATTAGGAAACCGCGCCTGAAATCTTAATTTTACATTTTTTGTAAGCCGATCGCCTTCGCGAAAAACGTATTCCACAAAAAAAAACTCTCTCTTCAGTAGTAAACATTACCGCCTGTATACTGATGCACTCTTCCAATAATAATCTATCCGAACGCTCGCTGACTGTAATACACGCTGAAGACCTGCAGGCTCGCGTGCTTATCACGATGCACATCGACAGCTCACACGGGGAAGTCCCGCTTTGAAGGACACAGTGCAGTGCAGCCAACTAAATCTCATGACAACCACTCACAGCTGCACGTACCCACTGCGGAGAACATTCTCGGGCGCCCTGTATTTTTGAGCTCGGGGACCTGCAGGAAGTGGCGGACTTCATATCCACTTCGCTCCCTTCAGGGTGGTCAACCAACCACCAATGTTACGTGCAGTAATACATATTGACATACTGATGAGTAGGGTCCCTGGAAGTTTGTGAATGCAATTTTTCGTGAAATGTTTGTTGGAGACAGTAAATGTTATTACTAAATTTATGTTTTTAATGGTATTCATTTTTATATTATTGAGGCATTTTAAGTCATAATGTGTGATTTTTGCGTCCGCGAATTCACCTAAATTAACGCAAATCATACCAAATTTACATATTTTATTAATTTCCTTTCTTTCTTTCTTCCTTATTTTTTCCTACTGCCATTGTTGTGGGTTGTTAACTATGAGAAACCGGGCGAGTTAGCCGTGTAGCTCACCCCATGGGTGTCCGCATAGAAGTAGCTACAAACTGGCGAGCCGAACATGTCCTCGGACACTCCCGAAACTAAAAGCCATACGCTAAAAAAAACTATGAGAACAAAATTCGATTATTAGTGCTCGTCGAGAAATGTCGAAAATAGATTCATGTTATATAACAGCAGTTTATAGAATGATGCGCTTGTCTTACTGAATAATATTTTGGGGTTAATAAGTTTAATAGTTGGTCCGATTTCGTGTAATGTTGAGATGCTGAAGGTTGTTAGCATATTTGAACGCTGAAAGAAGTTTGAACGTGAAGGGTTGTATGTATTCTATATACTGTATAATGGGGGGTCTGTGATAAGGTTGCAGCGTTGCACAACTACCAATATGTTTCCAGTGGAAATATTAGATAAAAAAAACAACATTCTCACATTCACCTTATGCGTCTAAGAATTGATCACTTTGTTTTTTGATAACACAAGAAATTCAATACTACGGTGAATGCACTGAAAAAGCGAAGCATGCCAGCACAGTTTTGGAGCACTCACCAAGTGGTTGTTGCACACCTCGAGCAACGACCAGATTTCTACTGCGGTTGGTATGGCACAGATGCTAGACCCAATTACTCACATCCCAGCAGTTAGCTTGATTGGTCGTTGCATCTCGGGTGCAACAAGGTTCACAGTAGGGGAGCATGAATAACCGAACCGCTTCGAGAACAGCCACGCAATGAGGGTTTTTTTTAAGTTTTTTTAGGCTATTGTGCTCTGTCGTGCAGTATATCTTCCTTGGTGGGGTGAAAATGTTGGAGCAGGCAAATTCACTAGAGTGGTATGGGGAAGTAATTGCAGTATTTTAAGACTTTGAAATTTCGTACGATAACGTTGTGGTTTTCGTTACGAACTCAGCTAGATATATGGCTTTGTGTGCCTAGATGTGCAAAGTGTTCTGTCCTACCATGGTACACGTTCAGTACTATGCTCATAAACTCAACACGGGTGGGTCAAATTCTAAGATTCTCTTCCTCAACACGAGGAAGAGGAAGCATAAATTCACTTAGTTTTTAAAGGAGCGCTATGAGGGTGACGAGTCAAGGATCAGCGCTGTCCCTTCACCTGTCATGACTAGACGGTATTCATGGTACAAGTCTGTTTTGTGCGTTGACGACCATGAACAAGACATGGTTGATATCTGTAAGACTCTCGATGATGGCGCGGCTGCAGTATACATCTTCGCTGGATTGGAGGATAACATCCCAGTTCAATGCTTCTCAAGGAGCAAGGGATACAAGTTATTGACTCCAATCTAGCTTTAAGTGTTCATCATATCCCTTGTCCCACCAGATAAAGAGCAGAACATTAGGTTAGTCAGCAAAGTTTTTTTTTGGTACCTTGACTACTGCTACCATTCATGAAATGAAATTCGAAATGCAAAAGGGTGAGCTTAATCATTATTCAGACGTGGCAGCTCTCCCTGCGAGACTACACTAACGAGACTAACGATTTCAGAAACTGCCAGAGTGTTCACTACAAGTATGAACATTGCCATGAACAGTGAAGCATCGGTCAAGTTTTAAAACATCTTGACAATCATGTTTACCTAAAGGCTACCTCTACCTGCAGTCTGCAGTGAAGGAAAGTCTCCAACGAGTTGACGATACATATTCAGAATATTGCTGAGTATACAGATAGACCAATGTGAATTTGTAGAGTGTTACGTGAAGGCATTGTGGGTGCTTTCTTTCAATGTGGAAGGTGAAAGATCAATTTCCTCTTAAGGAAACATACTTACTGAATTGGAGATCAATGCTTCACCAGAAACTCAAGAAATATGAATGTGTATTTTGGTTCTGCGTGTTAGTACTGAAGTCTGTTCGGGTGTATGGCCTTGTAGCTGCTTTGTGTATTTTGATAATTTTTGCTGTGTGTGTTCGGTTAGATATTGAACCCGCTGAGCTATGGTTCATGTGATATTTTTGTGACGGAATAATTATTATGGGATGTAGTACTTTTGAACATACCCAGAATACCACGTGGAGCAGAGAGCTCATGCTATACTCTTTGAAGTAGCGCTCAATTGCATTTTTGACTTTGGAGGTCTTGTTAATCACTTTTATCCTTTCATAAGACTCAGAATATTCTAATTCGTCATTCTGTATTATTGAATCATTTTGGTGATTGATTATTACGTTTTTGGTAAGGTATAACACTTGCAGACACGCAAGGAGCTATGAAAGTAGTCGCTCAATGACTTCGTTTTGGCGACCTACTTCCGAGTGAAAGTCAGTGACGACACTACATCTGGAGATCTGACGCCAGACAGGCGTTTTTCGAGTATCCGTCCGTCGCGACGTGGACATTATAAATATTTTTGTGCTCAAGTGAGCATCCGACTGCATCGTGTGTTGAAAATAACTATACTAACGTTGTCACACATTGTGGACATATTATTGTTCTACGAAAGGCCATATTAGGCAATATTTTCTACAAACTGTAATTGGTGCCATACGCCAGATATTTTTCCCACGTGTAAGTGGAAGGGCAAAGTGCCACGCCGAAAATATAAGAGTTATCGTCTGATAATTGTGCCAAGACGACGTGATTATTACTGCCAACGATCACAGCATTATTGCTACGGAAATTCTGAATTGAACATATCAATTTTATCGCGGATGCCACGTGATTGATAAAACGTGATACAATTGCACGTGCTAACAAGCAAAGCATCGCATCGTGTTGAATCTTGAGGATCAACAGGCTGAAAACTACAAAATACTGTGGAGAACACTGTTATTTGCATCGTCCACAATAATCACGCCAAAACGCCGAGAGGAACGAGATATTTCGACATTTTCGACATCATGCAAGACATTGAACTTTTCCACGCCATGGTGAAGAAGACGATTATGGGCTAATACCATTCCGGTATGAGGGAGACGTCGTGATGGAGACCACCAGCTTGATGGAACGTCAGGATGCCGAGGACGCAGACGAAGGAACGTGGATGCCGACTTCCAGGCACATTCCAGACCTTTTTGGGAGACCATCATCCGGAGGCGAACGAACCCTGGTTGCTTGGGAGGTCCAGATTGGTGAATCCGTGGAGGACAGGACCATACTGGAGAGCCAAGCAGAGTTTTTCGCGACCCTGGTCGATGAATGTCTGAGCCGATGTGAGAGCTACCAAAAGTCGTGAGTTTGGGCACCCTTTCTTTTGTAATAGTCCGCGGTGGTATATTTAGATATCGTAGTTTTTTTTGTGAATCAACCGCACTCATGTGTCAGCCATTTGCTAGGTAGGGTTGTAATTAGTATAATTGTTGTTTATTTCAGTCATTGTGAGTCACCCTGTGGGGTAGACTAGTTTTGGTTAACCCTGGTGCCGTCCTGATGGACGTCGTACCACGTTATAGCCGACCCACTGCCAAACATGACTGTAATCATTTGCAGCTATTTTGCTCAGCCATGTGTAGGATATTTATCCGTGATTTCATTCAGATGTCATCGTCACTTTATTTAACTGCAATCTTTGCAACCAGTCTGTTGAGACTTATGACCTCGTTAGATAGGTCGTATCGTTAGGAAACCAACTGTAGTTTCCAGTTTTATAAAAATATGCTGTATTTTCATTTTTGAAAGCGCTCAGAAGCCAATTTATAGTCAAATACTGACAGATTTATTATTTTGGAGAAAGTGTACATGTCAAGCATCGAACTAAGTGCACTATCGCATCATTATGCAGGTCTAGAGTTGCAGATCTGTGCCATATTTATCAATTTGTTACTACTTTGTTTCTGTCATGAGGACACAGGTGTTAATGTTATACTGAGAACTTAATAAGTGTTATATCTTTGATGAGCAAAGAAGCTCGTGAGACATGCTGTTATGTCTGTGATTTACTATTCTTTGAAATGAAGGACTGCGATACTTTATTGTACAGTTAAATTGTAACGTGTTTAGCACACGGATTCTATAAGGTTTTTGAACCAAGCATATGCTAAGAATGACAAGGCCAAATATCACGGTATTATATTATGTTAAAACTAGCCGGCCTTGCCTGTTGAAAAATGTGGTCAGTGAAGGACTGCAATTTGTGAAGTTGTCACCAATAAACTGGTTTGTTGACCCAGTAACCTTGAAAACAAATGCTTGAAAGCGAGACAGAACTACGATAACATAGGACAGAATGTTGATTTCATTCATCTCTTTCTTTCAATGCAGCTATTGCTCATGAAACCCAGTGTTTCTTACTGTATTTTTGTTCATTTGTTTTTCTTGGATTTTTATACTGTTAGTTAGATATTTTGCTGCGAGGAATGTCATTTCGACATGTCCAGGGTTGTCAGGTTTCTTTATGCATTGTTGGCGATCCTCTTGAGAGAGGCAAATTATAATGAAGGCAATTTGGTTATTAAATGCGAGGTTTTTGCCGCAGGTAACCCATGATATTATGTGCCTTGAGTGAGTAAGACGTGCCATTGTTGTAAGTCGCGCATCTGTTGTTGTTATGAGGCATTATTATGAGAGTTGTTGAAAGCGAGGTATTTACCGCTGATAACTCGTGTTATTGTGAGTCCGAGCCGAGTTTGCTCGTTGAGTTTTCCGACTATTGAGTCGATGTTTTGCTGCGGGAGAATGATCTTTAGAAGACTACTCCTTGTCAGGCCTTTGTCAGAATACGCCATAAACCTACGGAAGGAACATAAACCGACATAATAAACATCATCCGCATAATTGTTTTAAACAAGATCTAACTAACATATTGTTTCCATTTAAACTTTGACATTCTTACATTTGAACCTGCTGACATGGCCGTGCAGATGAAGGGATTTCCTTTATTGGAAACGACGAAGACTGTAGACATTTTTGTTGTGACCTGGCGCACACATGAACCATTAGTTCATAGTGTGTGGAGCGCAGGCCATGTGATTGTCAGACGTGGTTTTAACTACGCTATCACCGACATTACTATCAAGCTAGATGACAATGGTTTACAAAGAGTTAACCATGGGGCAGGAAGGCATTATAATAAAAACTAAGGAAAGGAAGGAAGATTGTAGTTTTACGTGACCGTGAATCTTGTGATTATGAGCCACGGGACCTCCTTTTTACGTGGAATCCGAACCACAGGACATGGCATTTCACTTCGAAAATCTCACATGCATTGACCGGGAATCGAACCCGGACCGCCTTGGTGAGAGGCATACAGCTAGACCGCTGAGCCACCACGCCCCCTATAATAAAAACTGTGTTGTACTATAATTATTGATGTCATGAAACTGTATTTTTTCCCCATGTTACCTTTATTGCGTGCTATTTAGCACATGATTGTTGATTAGATTAATTGCTTTTAAATGGCTGTACACTTAGCTTTGTATTGTAACTGTTTTGCTATTACGGACGTCACCGCCGTAACTTTGAATGTTAACTGATAGGACTTAGCTAGAAAAGTTAAATGTAAATGTGGAAATGGTACCACCATAACTTAGCTTTGCTTTGCTCCTTCACTTAAATGTAACTTCATATTAGCTTGATCATGTAACTTGTATTAGGGATTTTGCGTCGTACCATTTACCCAGCGTTGTTGCTGTTGCTTACTTATTGTGAATTAGATCTTTCGCGAGGGTTAATGTAACTTCATTGTTAGGGACTTGAACTTTTATTATCATTAACTTTTAGCTTGCGGATTAGCCGAATAGAACCCTCCGAACTAGGATAGGGGTTTGTGGAAATCTACAATAAATTTTCACGGTGTTTTACATAAGCCTGGATGTTTAATTTCACAGTCTAGTTTTTGAGGTGAACCTTTCCTTAGGCCGTCTTTGACCATCGCAACCATGTACCACGCTCCCCGTGGACTATAGAACCTCGTGCCGCATTGGCCTATTGTTAGGAAGTTCACCTGATCCTCACGGCAAACTTTTAAAGGTCCGACGGGGGAGATGTTAGGAGAGTCATCGCGGTTGTTGGCTATCCCGACAGCTTTACCGGAGGACTTCTGAAGGTCACTCACAAATATGTGCCGTTGCCACCCGGCTGACGGTCACAATATGTGTTACTGATTTGTGTATTTTAGATTTGAATTATCATTAATTAGGATTATGAAACCGCATGACTGTACACCTGAATAGGCGTCAATTCGATGGGTTGACTATAATGTGTTCATTTTAGATTGTGGAATTGTGAATATATTGGATTAGTTTATTTAAATATTACTTTCTATATACTGAATTAGGTTAGATTATAGAATTGTTGTGCGGTTTATATGAGGTTAGTTTATAGAACAGTTGCTATGGTTTTCGTGGTTTCCAATTTCACCACCAGGCAAATGCCGGGACGGTTCCTTTCAATAGGTCCACGGCCGATTTCCTTCCAATATCCCTTCCCTGAAAAGAAAAGTAAATGGCCATTAGCTGCATTAATAAAATTATTAACAATGCTGCTAAAAGATCTAACAGTCGTGGGATTTGAATTTGCACCAATGAAAATGTATAGAAACCTTGCAATGTTGTCTTCATCCCCGTGGCCAAACAGGCATATTGTTAAGAAACTACTACACATGAAGTGTTATGCCGTCTTTGTGCTATTCCTTATTATTTTATAAGGTGCGTTACTTAGATTCTGCCTAAGGAGTCAATGATTATTCTTAGTTAAGGGGAACATGAATGGGGAAAATCATCAACATATTCGAAATATCGTTCCTTGCACCATATTGATCTACGGACCCTTAGATTTACAAAGGTTCCTTTAATTGCTCATAGCTCATTTCATATAGCCTACTTTCCGAAAACCACAAGTATTATAAGTCAGCGGACTTTTTAAATTCAAAATTTAAAAATGTAAAAATGTTTAAAAAAGTTTTAACATGTTTAACATGTGAAGATTCCACGGGAAAAACGGGGTAAGTCACATTCTGTAAATTTTTCAGGAGAGCGAATTTAAACTTTCAACACTAAAGATAAATTCGGTACTTAAAACACCCCAATTGAGGGTAAGCAATATAGTGTTTGTGCCAAATTTATTTCTTATAAAGGAAGTAGGCTACATGTAAAACAAATAACAACTTAAGTTAAATTATGAAGAAGTGAGAGGATATGGAACGTTCTTTTCGTTTCCACTAAAAATAAAAACCTTAGTATCTCGGTGACATTCCGCCTTATTTGAAATTAATTCCAACTGAACTGTAGTAACGATGGCTGGCCACCAAAATGCACCATAAACTCATTTTCGGAAAAAAATGGACTTACGCCGTTCTTTCCGTGGGGTCTTCATGTGTAAACGTTTGAAAGTGATTCGTGCAAAATGACGGTAGTTGTCGTGTCCACAAGAAAATGATACAGTATAATTTCATAAACGTTTTTAACTGATGGTGGTTTTGGGTTCTGAGGGACTTGAAACGACAAGATATGTCGAAATTTTCCGGAAGTTGCAACATAGTAGCCTACCCATTGCAATAGGTAGCTTTGTAATGAAATCTGTATCTATTCCATAGCAACCATGTGTTATTGAATCTTTATATCCTACTTGTTCCAGCCATGTTGGATCGCAGTTATATTTTGAGTTTAACTGTCGTGAAATTTTTCTTTGGCGTCGAGAGGGGTGGACCTGTATACGTCTGCAAGCCTTTTGGTTATTGGAGAAAAACGCAGCAAGCACTAAAATATGTGTCAGAAACGCATAGCGTAAGAGGATAATATAATATTCGGTTATTTTCATAGATTTTGTGTTACTTTTTGTTGTTGTCGTTGCAACGTCGAGTGATGATGTCTGAACAGCTTATATAGCATTTCCAATATTCTAGATTCCGCATTTCTCCCCTTTGTTAATTTAAATGTATTAATAATAATAATAATAATAATAATAATAATAATAATAATAATAATAATAATAATGTTATTGGTTTTACGTCCCTTTTAACTACACTGGCTTTTAGAGACGCCGGGGTGCCGGAATTTTGCCCCGAAGGGAATCTTTAACGTGCCAGTAAATGTACTGACACGGCTCCCTCGCATTTGCGCACCCTCAAATGCCACCTGACTGCGCCAGGTTTCGAACTAAATGTATTAAGCAAACTATTTTAATACGAGTATGATCAGAACTTAACCAATACTTTTTGAAAAGCAATATGCGGGAGATGTATTGTGAAAATGTTGCGTGATAAGCATTTTTGTAATATCGCTTTGCGTGCGTATTTTGTTTTGTTCTTTGTGCTTCTAAGCGTCATCGCTGCCATTTTGCTGTCGTACAATTTTCATGTCGAGCCAGAGACGCATAACGTGAGTAAGAGGATAAAGTTTATTATTTTCGTAGTTTATTATGTAGGCTATCCGGCGTTAATTATTTTACGTTTACGTCTATAATGGGTGGTGGTGTCAGAACAGCATCTATATGACTTCGAATATTCTAGATTCCGCATTTTCCCCTTTTGTTGATTTTGAATATTATGCAAATTGTTTTAATACGATCACATCATAACCAATATTATTTCAAAAGGAATATGCGGGAGATGTATTGTCTGGAATATTTACGGAAATGTGTGATAAGCATTTTTGTAATATCGCTTTGCGTGCGTATTTTGTTTTGTTCTTTGTGCTTCTAAGCGTCATCGCTGCCATTTTGCTGTCGTGCAATTTTCATCTCGAGCCAGAGACGCATAACGTGAGTAAGAGGATAATGTTTATTATTTTCGTAGTTTATTATGTAGGCTATCCGGCGTTAATTATTTTACGTTTACGTCTATAATGGGTGGTGGTGTCAGAACAGCATCTATATGACTTCGAATATTCTAGATTCCGCATTTTCCCCTTTTGTTGATTTTGAATATTATGCAAATTGTTTTAATACGATGACATAATAACCAATATTATTTCAAAAGGGATATGCGGGAGATGTATTGTCTGGAATATTTACGGAAATGTGTGATAAGCATTTTTGTAATATCGCTTTGCGTGCGTATTTTGTTTTGTTCTTTGTGCTTCTAAGCGTCATCGCTGCCATTTTGCTGTCGTGCAGTTTTCATCTCGCTAATCGTGCGTAATTTGATTTCTTCCTTGCGGCTGAAACTGGGCGATTGGTTCCCAAAATACGTCATGATGTATTTATTTGCTACCTGCTCCACACATGGCGCTACTGTCGCATGTATCCATAGAACAAGTAGAACAGTATTCCGTGCACATAATATACTAATATACTTCTCGCAGAAGGGATTTTTTTAGACAAATTGTAACACACAATGCTTTGTACAAAATCTTATTAATTGTACGTCCTTTATTCAGCATGTTACGAGATCGTAAATAATGTAAACAACTATAGACCTGCTCCTGACTTGCCATTTCAATGCTCATGCGCAACCGGCGGCCATTTTGCTAACGAATCATGTCAACACCTGTTTTAATTATTCATTACAAGAAACAGAGCCTTCGTAAAACAGATAATTTCACGAACTAGATTGAATTTGCATGTGTTATTTGTGCCAAATTATACTAATGAGATAACATCACTGTGAATTTAAAATCAAGACAAGTGAGTAGGCGTGTACAATTATCTTTGTACCATTTGTTTGCAGTATAAGTAAATACAGTATCTCAAGACGAGATACAAGTATGCGCTCGGTGTGCATAGCTCTTTTTAAAAAAAAATAGCTGGCATAATTATCAAGTCAAATTGGCCCCTGTAGTGTAAAGTAAATGAATGTTGCTGAATGTACTGCCCCCGGAATTTGAATTATATTTAGACCACGATGGCTGTATTGGAAAATATGAGTAAAGTTATGGATGTCATAGTTGTGACGTGGATACTCATGACGTAGGCACGGATGACGTATACTTCATGCAAGCAGGCTGGTTGAGCTGAGATTCTTGGTGACGTCATGATTTTGTTCGAGAAAGATCGGAGATTTACGACGCAGTCGCAGGAAACAAGGTATTGTGCTAAGGAAGAGCTACGCTATTGGAGGAGAGACTCGAACCAATGAACGATAGTTTGGAAGGAAGACGGAGATTGCTGAAACTACGATATTTAATTACTTTTGGCATGCAGATTTGTGGAAATCT
This sequence comes from Meconema thalassinum, assembly GCA_946902985.2. NCBI lineage: Eukaryota > Metazoa > Arthropoda > Insecta > Orthoptera > Tettigoniidae > Meconema > Meconema thalassinum. The sequence goes on from OX336389.2 coordinate 860,377,660, forward strand.
ATTTTCAGTTATGGCATTGATTTGGAATTTTGAAGAAATTAATTTTGAGTTTTTGAAATTTGAAAATCCGTCAAGTATAGCCAAAGTTAAAACTTCTAGCAATGACGCAGCAACAGGCTATGGAAGGGATGGATACGCCCCTTAAGAAGTTGATAAAAGGTCGTGCACAGAAGAGAGGAGCTCTCAGAACTCAGATCTCATATGTCAGATCGCATATATATTTCTGGTGATATATAGTTATTTTCAAGTGATTCAGTGAAGTAAGTTGTCTTTAGCGTGGTTAAAGCCCGGCGCATCGAACGAACTCGGAGCAGTTCCATTTTACGCTGCTCGAAACTAGGTGAAGTTGAAACGCTCACATTAACGTTTCCACCAGTCAAGATATCAAGCGCTAACTTCAGCCTTTATTATAGTTCTCTTGGCAGTATAACATTGAGGTGTGTAGAAGATTTGAACAATTTCACAGTTATACTTCGAAAGATATTGGAACTTTAAGGCTGCCAACAAAAGTGATTTTCTCGCCACATGAGAAACACTTATAAAATTCCACATTATACACTACGGCTGACACGTGGAGTGCAACAGTGATATTGGAGAATACGTTTGGTATTACAACGATACAGTCTACTATGGAATATTATAATCTTGCAGTGCTTTCAATGATTATAACAGTAGTTGAGATGGAAGGCTAAGGCTTTAATGCAATTGGGACATATATTGATTGGAGTGAAATAACAGCATGGAACTTCGTTAATCGTCTTTCTACAAAAGCGAGCATGTAGTGAACATCCAACTACACTCATGCATCGTGAATCCATCGCTGAATTATACCAGATAACAGTGGAAATATTTTCATACTCCACAACTATGAATATTTCTGCGGAAATAACTACAATAAACTTCATGGCGAATTCCTGCAAGAACTTCAGGGAACTTTCAAGAGAGGCCAGGGTTGTCCCGGCGCACAAAGAAGAGTTTTGCCAGAAGGATGTTTTTCGTATCCACGGAGCAGTGCAATTTCGGAGGAGGAAGCAGTTCGATTCTCCGAGGACGCTGATTCCAGGTTCGAGGACGGAGCACATCTTTACGCTGGTGAAATGGAACCAACAGCAGTTTTCTTTGAAAACTTTCCTCTAGATCTTCAATCAACAGATAAGGTAGTCGTGAACGTTTCTTGTATTATTTGAGTCTTGTAGCGATATCTGAGCAACCATTCTTCCCATATTTTCTGTCCCATATATTTTGCCTCATTTTCTTGATTGATATTTCTGTACTCAGTACACTTCGATGATTTATGCCTTTTTCTTCGATTTGTTGAGACATTGCTATGTCATTGGCATTCTTAATAATTTTGGATCAGTTGAGACTGATATTAGATTCTTTCAGTAATTTGCATATCTTTGTAGTCACGATTTGATTGTAAAGTTAACGATTTGCTATGGCAGATTTGAATTCAGACAGCGTGTCATTTTATTAAAGTAATTCTATTCAGTAAATTACTTTGACCAATTTTCTGTCATCCTCAAGAAAGAAGAATGATTAAATGATTTTAGAGCGTTAAAATCTATTACGATATCGACGATCTTTGAAATACTAGTCGTCTTATGAACATGATTGCAACATAGACATTTATCATTGCATTATAGACAATTTTATGAAATATGAACTTTTATTTCGATTTATTGAATACACTATAGTAATGAACATTTGATAGGAGTTTTTCTCAATTCTAGATTGGAACAATAATGTTTGCATTCCACAGTCTAATTGTATTCTATTCGACTATTTTGCAGTTTAGATGAACTTTGTTTGAAGATAGTATTTTTATACTGCGTTACTTAGAAGATGTTAATCTCAATTTTGATAGACCAGGCAGGAGTGTCCAATCGTATTTGCTATTAAATTTATTTGTGATTGGCAAATTTTTACTTCATATCGATTCATGAATGAAACCCACGAAGGTTAAATAATAACAGTCATTATTACAATTGATGAATATAAGAATTTTTAAAGAGGAACAATGGATGTATAATCGTTAGTTCAGTGGACGTGTAAAAGTCGCTGTTGAATAATGCCCTTGAATAATGAAGGAGGTTCCCACAATAATTAATGAAGTTGATGAATTTATAAGTGGAGGATTTTTGTGTGTAGTTTGGAAGATTTTATGCCATATATATGAAGATATATGATGAATTTTGGGCCAATTTTTGTGCAATTTTGTGCGTTATAAGCGAAGTATTTTCCCGCTGATTGTATTGTTCTTGTTCTTTGAAAGATTATTCATATGAAGATACTGTTAAAATTAACAAGAGTGTTAAATAATTTGAGATAAAGATTTTGAATGGAGGTTACCGTCACAAATATTAATAATTATTATTAAACCTTATTAAACCTGAATTTGACAGTTAAATATAACTAACCTTCATTGGTCGATTATATCACCACGATTTAAGTAATTATCAACCGGATAAACGTGTGGTTTAATGTATTTCTTGTATAAATAATATAAACAATTAATATTGTAAAATAATTTTGTAAATATCTTTGTTAAATAATTTGAAATGATAGTGATTAATACAGGCGTGTATAAAATTTTCAATTGTCATTTGACATTGTTATAAACAATTTATTATTGTTATAAATAATTAATGAACTTTTGTTATTAACATTTAGAGTTTTTTATACTCTAAACAACGCAAATTAAGCAGGTGGTTTGAACAAATTAATCATGATTTGGGATTGTTGGAGTAATCCACTGGTGTTTGAATGAAGCATGTAAGACATTTGCGTGATAATATTTCAGTTGAGATGTGAACATTTACGTGTTTGAAAAGGAGAGCCAAGCTCTGAGGTAACACGCTTATGCTAGGGTTGAACGAACGGGAGTCCGCTTTGACAATACAGGTGCATTGCAGCTGGCCCGGACAACTGTGTTACAGAGGCCAAGGACGTTCCATAATAGCCTTGTGGCTATAAATAAAATGTGAAGTATATAAACACGCAAAACAATTGATATATGTGTCTCATCCCAAATCCCGTTTCCATTCCATGTGCATTATTACTTTTACGTTGCTATGAGCTTGAGAAAGCTGAAACATTATATGTAGAGAATACAAGTCCTACAGGAGGACATGGTTATGTGGTCGATGGCTTCTGATTGCCACGTTGATTTTGTTGTTTATTTTGTTAAAATCATTCTTTATGTGAAATAAATTATTGTGCAGTTTAAAGTTTCTCGTCTTCGTTCTGGTTCATTTTAAATATCATGGTGGAGGTTATTGTGTGGGCATACTTTTAAGTGATCCAGTTGACAACCCAGTCCCCGAGATAAATTTAAGAGGTAAGTAAAGGTAAGTATGAACCCCCGTATATTTTGGTGTGTTCCACAATAATTTTCTTGTTAACTATTGTGCTCTAATCTCGATAGTATCTGTCAGTGCCATTTTCATTGATGTAGCTGTGCCGGTGCGTTTGATTATTGGCAATCCGATTGAGGGGGCGGATATCTGACAGCCTACTATCCGGATATCGGGTACAGTAGGATTGGCGACCCTAAAACGTGGGGATTGTTCTACAAAACTGGATTACCAAGTAGGATTGGCGCCGCAATTCGGTGGGGCACGATCAGCAAAACATTGGATTACCAAGTTATTGCAGTAGAATTGACACCGCAATTTTTGTGGAGTGTTCGAATAACATTGGATTACCAAGTTATCGATGTCAAAGGGATTGTGAAGACTCAAATAAAGAGGTTGATTCTTTGTTAGATGTCTTGGCCAATTGTAGAATTTGAGAGTGTGATTATATAGGGATTAAATGTTGTGTTGTATTAGGAAAATTACACTCAGAAAAGATCAGATCTTATACAACTTGAGAGAGGTTAAATAGGCTGGAAACTTAGAAAAATCGCCTATGATCTGGAATCTTATTTTATTTGACCGGCTTATGACATGTATAGTCATATTAAAGATAAAATTAAACTATTTGGATTGTAAATGTAAATTATTTGTGTTAGGATATTTTAAAATGAACCAAAGAAACTTGAACATGTGCTTGAGTTTGTTTCAACATGAAGTGTCTACGAAGGTTAATTATAAGGTAATTATAAGTTAGATTTAAGACAGAAAATTGCTCAAATTTTATATATGGTGAAAAATGTTGCTCAGATGTTGTTATTTTGCTCTGTTTGATGTATGTCCCTAAAGCAGTTTATTATTGAAATATTATTGAAATGGCAGATGAGAGTATGAGAATGATGTTAGAGGAGTTGAAAGCTAGCATGAATGAAAGTGCTAGGGAGATGAAAGCTAGCATGAATAACAGCATGCAGGAAATGGAAGCTAGGAATACTAGTCGAATGGAGGAGATGGAAGCTAGGAATGCTAGTAATTTGTCTATTAGGCTGGATGAAAGTTTGAAAGTTCTTCAGACCAGTTCTGCAAACTTAGAAAATAATATGTCGCGTTTACAGTTCAGTACCCAGGGAATCGAGAATGCTGTAACTGACATACGCACAGACGTGTCCAATGTGCATAAAGATGTGTCTGTTGTTAAAATTGATGTGTCTAAGGTACAAAAAGATCTTACCATGTTGAATCTTGATGTTGCTAATGTCCGGGGTGATATTTCATGTGCTAGAGCTGAAGTAATTGTTGTAAGGAATGATGTTGCTGCTGTACAAGACAAAGTAGAAGAAGTTCAAAAAGAGGTTAGAAATGTTCGAACTGATGTGTCAAATGTTCAAATAGACATCAATAATATTCATTCAGATGTTAACGATATGCAAAGCGATATCAATAAAATACAAGTAGAAGTCAATACTGTTTTTGTAGACATTGCTAAAGTTCAGACTGATGTTAACAAAGTTAGGGAGGAAATTGAAACTTCAAAAACACTTTGTACTCGTAACATTAGTGCATTAACAACTCGGTTAGTTGACGAGTCTGTTAGGACAACAGCTTCTTTAGCTGGTTTAAAATACGATGTAGAGGTCATGAGAACCCAAGTATTAGATCACAATCGTTTACTTAAGGAGGACATCGAAGTAGATATTGCAGAAATGTTAACTGCAAATGTAACAGTGTGGAAAGATGAATGGAACAGGTCAAGTGGGGAACATGTAGATCAGATTCAGGAACGAATTGAAAGAAAACTTGCCAGTACACAAGTAGACATTAATAACGAAGTAGTTCAGATTAGGAAAGACTTGAATGTAAGGATGGATTCGCTAACCGAAAAGCAAGTAGAGGATAGAACTCAAATAGGTCAGGACGTGCAAGCATTAAAAACTGCGTTAGAGGAACAGATTCATAAGGTTGTCTCTGATGTTAATGAAACTACGAGCAAACTGCAGAATTTGAAACTAGGAGAAGCTAGCATGATGGAAACCTATAAGGAAGAGTTGATTAGGAAAGTCATCACGGAAATCACAGACAAGGATACCGAAGGATTGACTGGTGAAGAGGAGAGAAATTACGTAAGAAGAGGTCACCTTACTACAGAAGAGGATCGGAATATCGGAATATTGAACCTGAATGGAAGTATCGTGATAGTGGGAGGAATTATATGGATTCATATCCGAGAAATGTGACAGTCATCCGGAATTTTGAAGACAAACCTAAAAAATTTAGCAACACTGATAGTCTCACACCGATCGAATATATCAGGAATCTTAAAGACTATTTCATAGAAGCCCACATTCCTAGAGAGAGAGAGATGAGAATCGTAGAAAGATTTCTAGCTGGAGGACCCCTCGAATGGTTTAGAGCATTTCGGTACACTTTCAGCAATTTTGACGAATTTGCAGAGGCACTGATTAAACGATTCTGGTCAATAGAAGCTCAGAATTCGCTAAGAGCTGAAGTATACTCGAGGAAGTATTCAGGTACTCTTCCAACACGGTACGCTGATTTCTTCACGAGTCAACTATCACGCTTGAGATTTTTGCAACCCCCATTGTCAACAGAGCAGTTGATAGATGCGATTTCACGTATGCTGCCTGTGGAGGTAAGAAGACTGATCATATCGTCTAATATTAGAGATTTGACAAGTATGGACGAATTGTTGAGAAGGCTTGACTACACGAGTCCAATGCCAAATTTGGTACAAAAAGGTCAGAGGCACGAATTCAAAGACGTTAATACGGTCTACATGGATCAAGTGCAACAAACTGACAAGCCTGAGGAAGGAAAAACTGAAAATGTAGGTCCTCACAGGAATAATTATTTCCGCAACCACAGATCCCAAGGTTACCGTCCATATCAGCAAAGACGAGGCTGGAATAATAATAGAGGGAATTACAACAACGGAAGAGGTAGATACTACAACAATGGTTATAATCGAAATTATAACAGAAATAACCAGTACCAGAATCAGAATCAGAATTCTCAAGGTCAGGTTATGACACCCGACAAGTATCAAGAAAGAGAGAAAGAAAGTCAGCAGTATCTGAAGGAATTACGAGAAAAGGAAGCTGAAAACCAAAAGAAAAGACAGGATGTAGTGATAGATCCTGGTCCTTCTACAAGTCAGCAGAACTTGGAAAACAGATATTCAGGACAGAAGAGACAGTAGAGAGGAGAGAATGCATTAGCCACACACAACCCAGAGAAGAAGAGACTTATGATTAAGGAACATAGAAGAAATATTATCCAAGAGTAAGCCAATAATAATTCAATTTCGTGTTCAAGTGAATTGAGATATTTATAACACAGAGTTTAAAAACAATTTGCAATTGTTTTTAAAACGTGGTGAAGGGAGAATGCCCCCGGAATTTGAATTATATTGAGACCACGATGGCTGTATTGGAAAATATGAGTAAAGTTATGGATGTCATAGTTGTGACGTGGATACTCATGACGTAGGCACGGATGACGTATACTTCATGCAAGCAGGTTGGTTGAGCTGAGATTCTTGGTGACGTCATGATTTTGTTCGAGAAAGATCGGAGATTTACGACGCAGTCGCAGGAAACAAGGTATTGTGCTAAGGAAGAAGCTACGCTATTGGAGGAGAGACTCGAACCAATGAACGATAGTTTGGAAGGAAGACGGAGATTGCTGAAACTACGATATTTAATTACTTTTGGCATGCAGATTTGTGGAAATCTATTTTCAGTTATGGCATTGATTTGGAATTTTGAAGAAATTAATTTTGAGTTTTTGAAATTTGAAAATCCGTCAAGTATAGCCAAAGTTAAAACTTCTAGCAATGACGCAGCAACAGGCTATGGAAGGGATGGATACGCCCCTTAAGAAGTTGATAAAAGGTCGTGCACAGAAGAGAGGAGCTCTCAGAACTCAGATCTCATATGTCAGATCGCATATATATTTCTGGTGATATATAGTTATTTTCAAGTGATTCAGTGAAGTAAGTTGTCTTTAGCGTGGTTAAAGCCCGGCGCATCGAACGAACTCGGAGCAGTTCCATTTTACGCTGCTCGAAACTAGGTGAAGTTGAAACGCTCACATTAACGTTTCCACCAGTCAAGATATCAAGCGCTAACTTCAGCCTTTATTATAGTTCTCTTGGCAGTATAACATTGAGGTGTGTAGAAGATTTGAACAATTTCACAGTTATACTTCGAAAGATATTGGAACTTTAAGGCTGCCAACAAAAGTGATTTTCTCGCCACATGAGAAACACTTATAAAATTCCACATTATACACTACGGCTGACACGTGGAGTGCAACAGTGATATTGGAGAATACGTTTGGTATTACAACGATACAGTCTACTATGGAATATTATAATCTTGCAGTGCTTTCAATGATTATAACAGTAGTTGAGATGGAAGGCTAAGGCTTTAATGCAATTGGGACATATATTGATTGGAGTGAAATAACAGCATGGAACTTCGTTAATCGTCTTTCTACAAAAGCGAGCATGTAGTGAACATCCAACTACACTCATGCATCGTGAATCCATCGCTGAATTATACCAGATAACAGTGGAAATATTTTCATACTCCACAACTATGAATATTTCTGCGGAAATAACTACAATAAACTTCATGGCGAATTCCTGCAAGAACTTCAGGGAACTTTCAAGAGAGGCCAGGGTTGTCCCGGCGCACAAAGAAGAGTTTTGCCAGAAGGATGTTTTTCGTATCCACGGAGCAGTGCAATTTCGGAGGAGGAAGCAGTTCGATTCTCCGAGGACGCTGATTCCAGGTTCGAGGACGGAGCACATCTTTACGCTGGTGAAATGGAACCAACAGCAGTTTTCTTTGAAAACTTTCCTCTAGATCTTCAATCAACAGATAAGGTAGTCGTGAACGTTTCTTGTATTATTTGAGTCTTGTAGCGATATCTGAGCAACCATTCTTCCCATATTTTCTGTCCCATATATTTTGCCTCATTTTCTTGATTGATATTTCTGTACTCAGTACACTTCGATGATTTATGCCTTTTTCTTCGATTTGTTGAGACATTGCTATGTCATTGGCATTCTTAATAATTTTGGATCAGTTGAGACTGATATTAGATTCTTTCAGTAATTTGCATATCTTTGTAGTCACGATTTGATTGTAAAGTTAACGATTTGCTATGGCAGATTTGAATTCAGACAGCGTGTCATTTTATTAAAGTAATTCTATTCAGTAAATTACTTTGACCAATTTTCTGTCATCCTCAAGAAAGAAGAATGATTAAATGATTTTAGAGCGTTAAAATCTATTACGATATCGACGATCTTTGAAATACTAGTCGTCTTATGAACATGATTGCAACATAGACATTTATCATTGCATTATAGACAATTTTATGAAATATGAACTTTTATTTCGATTTATTGAATACACTATAGTAATGAACATTTGATAGGAGTTTTTCTCAATTCTAGATTGGAACAATAATGTTTGCATTCCACAGTCTAATTGTATTCTATTCGACTATTTTGCAGTTTAGATGAACTTTGTTTGAAGATAGTATTTTTATACTGCGTTACTTAGAAGATGTTAATCTCAATTTTGATAGACCAGGCAGGAGTGTCCAATCGTATTTGCTATTAAATTTATTTGTGATTGGCAAATTTTTACTTCATATCGATTCATGAATGAAACCCACGAAGGTTAAATAATAACAGTCATTATTACAATTGATGAATATAAGAATTTTTAAAGAGGAACAATGGATGTATAATCGTTAGTTCAGTGGACGTGTAAAAGTCGCTGTTGAATAATGCCCTTGAATAATGAAGGAGGTTCCCACAATAATTAATGAAGTTGATGAATTTATAAGTGGAGGATTTTTGTGTGTAGTTTGGAAGATTTTATGCCATATATATGAAGATATATGATGAATTTTGGGCCAATTTTTGTGCAATTTTGTGCGTTATAAGCGAAGTATTTTCCCGCTGATTGTATTGTTCTTGTTCTTTGAAAGATTATTCATATGAAGATACTGTTAAAATTAACAAGAGTGTTAAATAATTTGAGATAAAGATTTTGAATGGAGGTTACCGTCACAAATATTAATAATTATTATTAAACCTTATTAAACCTGAATTTGACAGTTAAATATAACTAACCTTCATTGGTCGATTATATCACCACGATTTAAGTAATTATCAACCGGATAAACGTGTGGTTTAATGTATTTCTTGTATAAATAATATAAACAATTAATATTGTAAAATAATTTTGTAAATATCTTTGTTAAATAATTTGAAATGATAGTGATTAATACAGGCGTGTATAAAATTTTCAATTGTCATTTGACATTGTTATAAACAATTTATTATTGTTATAAATAATTAATGAACTTTTGTTATTAACATTTAGAGTTTTTTTTATACTCTAAACAACGCAAATTAAGCAGGTGGTTTGAACAAATTAATCATGATTTGGGATTGTTGGAGTAATCCACTGGTGTTTGAATGAAGCATGTAAGACATTTGCGTGATAATATTTCAGTTGAGATGTGAACATTTACGTGTTTGAAAAGGAGAGCCAAGCTCTGAGGTAACACGCTTATGCTAGGGTTGAACGAACGGGAGTCCGCTTTGACAATACAGGTGCATTGCAGCTGGCCCGGACAACTGTGTTACAGAGGCCAAGGACGTTCCATAATAGCCTTGTGGCTATAAATAAAATGTGAAGTATATAAACACGCAAAACAATTGATATATGTGTCTCATCCCAAATCCCGTTTCCATTCCATGTGCATTATTACTTTTACGTTGCTATGAGCTTGAGAAAGCTGAAACATTATATGTAGAGAATACAAGTCCTACAGGAGGACATGGTTATGTGGTCGATGGCTTCTGATTGCCACGTTGATTTTGTTGTTTATTTTGTTAAAATCATTCTTTATGTGAAATAAATTATTGTGCAGTTTAAAGTTTCTCGTCTTCGTTCTGGTTCATTTTAAATATCATGGTGGAGGTTATTGTGTGGGCATACTTTTAAGTGATCCAGTTGACAACCCAGTCCCCGAGATAAATTTAAGAGGTAAGTAAAGGTAAGTATGAACCCCCGTATATTTTGGTGTGTTCCACAATAATTTTCTTGTTAACTATTGTGCTCTAATCTCGATAGTATCTGTCAGTGCCATTTTCATTGATGTAGCTGTGCCGGTGCGTTTGATTATTGGCAATCCGATTGAGGGGGCGGATATCTGACAGCCTACTATCCGGATATCGGGTACAGTACGTAATTAAGGTATTTTATTCATATGGCTAGTTTCACTGTGTAGACTATATTTGTTTTTAATGCTACAGAAGTTCCGGTATATTGCTGCTTTTGGGAGAACTGTTAAGCCGACTTTAGGCTGTGGTGTACACAGTTCATCAGCATATTAGCAAAATATCATGTAGCCTACCGGTAGGGCTATCTTGAAAGAGAAAAATGGCGCCAAACATTCGTACATCCACCTATCACTAACATTTTGCAGTTTTCACAAGTAGACAGTTGTTGTTCCATTTGAAAGGGTGGACATCGTGGACATGTAGCCCCGTGTACTTGGGTGTGCAATACACAATATTGCGGTGTCATATAGTGGTGTAACACACAGTAGTGCGGTGTCATACAGTGGTGCAACACACAGTAGTGCGGTGCCATACAGTGGTGCAACACACAGTAGTGCGGTGTCATACAGTGGTGCAACACACAGTAGTGCGGTGCCATACAGTGGTGCAACACACAGTAGTGCGGTGCCATACAGTGGTGGAACACACAGTAGTGCGGTGTCATACAGTGGTGCAACACACAGTAGTGCGGTGTCATACAGTGGTGCAACACACAGTAGTGCGGTGTCATACAGTGGTGCAACACACAGTAGTGCGGTGCCATACAGTGGTGCAACTCAGTAGTGCGGTGCCATACAGTGGTGCAACACACAGTAGTGCGGTGCCATACAGTGGTGTAACACACAGTAGTGCGGTGCCATACAGTGGTGTAACACACAGTAGTGCGGTGTCATATAGTCGTGTAACACACAGTAGCGCGGTGCCATACAGTGGTGTAACACACAGTAGTGCGGAGTCATACAGTGGTGTAACACACAGTAGTGCGGTGCCAAACAGTGGTGCAACTCACAGTAGTGCGGTGCCATACAGTGGTGCAACACACAGTAGTGCGGTGTCATACAGTGGTGCAACACACAGTAGTGCGGTGCCATATAGTGGTGCAACACAGTAGTGCGGTGTCATATAGTGGTGTAACACACAGTAGTGCGGTGCCATATAGTGGTGCAACACACAGTAGTGCGGGGCCAAACAGTGGTGCAACTCACAGTAGTGCGGTGCCATACAGTGGTGCAACACACAATAGTGCGGTGTCATACAGTGGTGCAACACACAGTAGTGCGGTGCCATATAGTGGTGCAACACAGTAGTGCGGTGTCATATAGTGGTGCAACACACAGTAGTGCGGTGTCATACAGTGGTGTAACACACAGTAGTGCGGTGTCATACAGTGGTGCAACACACAGTAGTGCGGTCTCATATAGTGGTGCAACACACAGTAGTGCGGTGCCATACAGTGGTGCAACACACAGTAGTGCGGTGTCATACAGTGGTGCAACACACAGTAGTGCGGTGCCATATAGTGGTGTAACAAACAGTAGTGCGGTTCCATATAGTGGTGCAACTGACAGTAGTGCGGTGCCATACAGTGGTGCAACACACAGTAGTGCGGTGTCATACAGTGGTGCAACACACAGTAGTGCGGCGCCATATTGTGCCCGTTTAGACCGGAGTCCGCACGACCACATATGCATTTTACTAATAATCAGTCAGCACGAGAGTCAAAATATCCCGAGCGCCAGATGGGTTAAAGCAAATCGCAAAAACGACATCAAATAAAAAAATGCTTTACTGATTTTTGGTCCAATGCAACAATAAGGATAGAAGGAGATTCAATTGGGCGTAACACATCAAGTAAAATTATCTCAGTTTATTTTGAATTTAAAATTGACTGCAAAGATGCTCAAAGCAGCATCACTCACGTGTGGCGACCCACACTCCTACTTACACAATATACAGAAATTTTCCAAACACATTTGACAATAATTTTTTTTGGAAACACAAGTCTGATTGATAGTCCTGTAGACTGTGTTCCAAAATTATTTATGATTAAATCCAGTTCAAATTTAATTGTCTCTACTGGAAATATCGTAGTTCACTGTTTGAATTTTTACATAATATTAACACTCGTAGAATAAATGTTCATAGAATTTTTAACTTTCACTTATATTTCCAGTTTCAAAAATATATTGTCGAAAAATATTATTATCATTGAAGCAACACAAATTATTTACACCTATTAATAACATCTGAAAAGTACTTGACCTTGAGCATAGCATCGAAGAACTTGTGCGAAGCACAACAAAAATTAATTGTTCTTCTGACATTAAACATTTCGAGAAGTGACTCGATTATGAACTTCAAGTTCCTCACAAAATATATGATTTCTGAATCATCAACTTGATTAATAAATTGTTGAACCATTCAACTATTTGACTTTCCACTTGGAATCATTATTATGAAAAATATTTATATTCATGGCCATTTTAGCAATTTTCACAACTTGCAATTCTTCGACAGAATGCGGAAATAAGAATTGTAGCTTCATAATAAATTCATTTAGTTCATGGCACTAGGATTGAAAATATCCTTCAAATTATTCGTGGTTAAAGAATTATTTTTAATTGGCAGTGGCCCACTCTATTATTTGTGTAAGAACACAATATTACAACAACAACGGCAAAGGTCTTCCTCTGAAGAAGAATAAACTACTATCATGACAAATCCGGGTTCTAGCAAAATCAAAGTCTAAATGGAATTCGTAAACAAGGTTGAAATAAGAACTGATGGTTTCTAAGAAATAACCTTCTGGTCATTCATACGACGAAATGTGTAGTTCCAATACTCCTACTATAAACCTGAGACATCGAACCTGCTATTTGATTGATGCTCGAAAAAACCTCTTCATTCCTGCGACTTTAACATGCGCACCTGGGAATGGCATTTCAACTACTCCACACACATAAATTTTCTTCCCAAAATTTATACAATAAATCAAGCCTCTGCTTGTTATCAACACTGGAAGATTAATAAACTTACAAGTTTATTTTATTTTACCATTCAGTTCAACCCGTGAATTTACCATACTTATGAAAATCTTTATTTCACTTTCGAGTGTATTTACGTCATGATTTTATATAAATACAAAAATATCCTATTTGATACAAATATCATTTGCTTCCCGTTTCATGCCTCTCCGTGTTATCTGAAAAATATACTTTGCTCAATGCAAATAGCAACTGTTCAACCAGACCTGACATGTTGGTTGAATGCGGGCTTGCGCTAACCACTCTCCTTCGGAAAATCTCCTGTTCCAAACTAGAAATGATTAAACTACTTCATAGGCTCTTTCTCAATACATATGATTATTAGAAAATATAATATCCAAGAATTATTTAGAAAAGTTATAAAAATTATTATTATTATTATTATTATTAGTGTATTATTATTATTATTATTATTAGTTATATTATTTTAAATATATTTAATTATCATCTCATTATGTGAGAATCCACATGTTCGAACCTTCGAATATGGAAAAAATATCCATTCCTCAACAAAAATAATTATTAACTTTTACAGTTACATCGGCTGATTACCGTGATTTCCCAAAAATATGAAATATTCAAATAAATGCTCGAAATGCTCGGTCATCGATCCTAAACTGTTCTGAGTGCTGAAAATACTCAGAATAACTCTAATAAGTCTTGCGTAAATCATTGCAAGATTTAAATACGAAGAAAAATAAATGTGTTGTTCATCTGCAGAAAAATAGTTTGTTCCAATTAGCTAGGCATAATATAATTCAAATGTGGCTTACATTTCTTGATGGTCTTGAAGCGTAGTAAACCTGGTCTGTACCAGATTTATCCATAGACATGACCTATCGGACAAGCACGTATACTCCTTGTATCGGCCGCCATTATATACCCACAATCCGTCTAGTCAGACATAGTGGTAGTATCTCTTGACGTTTGAATTAACTGTTGTTCCATTTTAATATGGGCTTCTATCAAAGCCATAACAGTTTGTTTAAATGGGGTCAGATATAAGTGATCTATTCTTAGATATGTCAGTTGTAACATAACTCACGGTAATCTTATCAATACAAGAAGACACTGACAGTCTAACCAATCAACGGCTGTTCTGAAGATCGTTCCCTGGGCATGGTTTAACACCATCTACCATGCGCTAAGCAACCTGTAGTTTCCCTTGCGTAGACTAATGAACACCACCGTGATAGACTGGTCTTCAGTGTAGTGATAGATCGAAGTGGTTAACAAGTTACCAATATGAAAACTGACTGAAATGGACTTAAACATCCAAGTATTAGGTTATTACTGGACTGTGACAACGTACTAATTCTAGACAAAGTCTAGCATATGTCCATGTAGAAACATAAATATTTCCACTAATGTCTGTAGAAAAAAAATTCAATCACCTCAGTGATTCTCCTCGCCGGAAACTTACTAAGTTTCACTTGTAGCGCAGCACTTTTGTGACTATCACAACTTTGAAAATTACTTCTGCGTAGATCCGGCAACCATGTGCCTTGGCTCAGCGTAGCAGCAACTTGCTCGGCAAGTGCTTGTGTTGAAGTGAGCTATCGATGCCTGCGCCAGCCGGCTTTTATTCAAAACTGTCAGGGTCACGCCGCATCAGCTGAAATCTGGAAATCCTCATATCTCTGGTATCCCTGGTCCGATTTACTTGATACTAAGTGCATTCTCTTTCATTTGGCCGTGCCAGTAATCTGATCCATGTCTCAAGTCTCTACTCCATGGTTAACTATTTAATCAATAAATAGCCTCGACCTCTGCTATTACTCGCTACGTCACTTGACATGCAAGTATCGGTAAATTCTTTCCAATTGCTTCGAGAAGCAATGTAGCGCGATATTCAAATATCTCAACTTTCAAAAGCGGCTGTAGCCTTTCCCTTGATATCTAGGTGTCTGAATCTTGGAATACCCATTCCTAGAGTTGGGCACATCCACCCCACACCTAGCAAAAAAATAAAAATTGAAAAATTTTTATTTTTTCTATCTACACATTAAATTATCTGGTTCTTGAATAATAAATCTTCAAATTCGATTCATTATAAGTTCCCACGATGTTACCAGTTCGTGTATTGGCGACTTCATAGCTTCCATTGTTGTTTACTTCCACAATGTTCAAAATCTTGAATTTCACCAGGCTTAATATCAAAAATATCGTGATACTCTTCCAAAATTTTCCCTAGCTCTGGGGACTCCTCCTCAGTGTAGACTTCTCTTCCTTCAGCTTCATGAAAAATCAGAGACCATTGAGCATCACCCTCGATGTCTTCCTCTTCTTTTCCCTCGAAGTTAATCTCTTCGGTATTCTTGAATCTGATCGTCTCTGTCTTCATGTCTATCACTGCTTGATATTTCCGAATGAAATCTGCTCCCAATATCATGTCAAAAGCCATGTCCTTCATTACTACAAACACATGTCGGAAATCATGTCCTCCAATCGTAATACATAAGTATAATTGTGTTTTACACAGAGATATTTTGTTGGGTATTATTCCTTGGATCTTAATTCCTGATACTGGAATCTTCTCTAAATTCTCTTTGAGCTTCCACAGAATATAAAGTTTCTCACTCACAAGACAAAGCATAGCCCCAGTATCAATCAAAGTATCGACAGGCATACCGAATACTTCGCATGATATGATTGGCATTCTAATTCTTGTACCCATTTCTATCCGTTCGTCATTCTGTTGAATCAAGTCATCATCCTCTGCTTGCCATTTAATAATTCTGGAAGTGAAAGTGTTCAAAATTCTATCTTCTACTGTGAATTCGAAGTTTTTTTTTTCGTTTCCATTCCCCCGGGATTGTTGTGTTCCCGATGGACCTGGTTCATTGGGCCTCTGCTCCAAAGATTGCAAGTTATCTTGGTGTCTTGCTTCCAAGTTTTTCCTCGTCTCCTTGTTGAACTCTTCATTGGACTGACGAGTATCCACATTCCCTCTGTTATTGTAGTTGTTTCCACCATAGTATCTTCTTTCCTGGTACCTTCCTTGATTATCCCGTGGCCTTCTCCATCGAGTATTGTATCGATTTCCACCATCCGGTCTCGCATAAGGCTTGTAACTGTATCTGTTACTGTACTGATTCCATCCTCTCTTATTTGAATCTTCCCTCGGCGTTTTCTCTTCTCGCCCCTCTCGAATCTCTCGAGGTGTTTGAGAATAACTATCGGCCATAACAGCGTACACAGCGTTGTTATTCTTTCCTCCCTTCTGATGGAAGAATTGAGCGTTCGTATGATCCAGCTTCTGTAATACATCGTCAAATTGCTCCATATTATAGATATCAGCAGCGATCAAAGTCCTTTGGACGTCTGCTGGAAACTGACGTATCAATGCAGTAATCAATTCGTTATCTGGCATCGGCGGATCTAAATGTTGAAGTTTAGAAAGCTGCCCAGAAAAGTACGTTGAGTATCGATTAGGTTGTGACGTCGAGAATCTCTTCGAATATAACTCTGCTCTGACTTGCTGTTGGGTTTCCGGGGACCAAAACTTTTTCTATAGCCCACGAGAAAACTCCTCAAAAGTGGTTAGAGTGGATCTAAAGGCTCTAAACCAAAGAAGTGCAGGACCTTCCAAAAATTTCCCTATCATTCGGATCTGTCTTTCTTTAGGGATCTTGGAATCTTTCAGGTAATCCCCTGCTTCTCTCAAAAATTCCACGGGTGTCACAGAATCTCGCGCTGAAAATTTAGAAGGCTTATCTTCTACATTCTTGAATACAGTTATGGGGTTGGATTGAAATACTGTCCTGACCTCATCCTGTCTTTGACTATCAGTCTCTCTAGTTGCTCCTAGATTTATCTGTATCTGTTCTTTTCCCCTTACACTAAGCATTTTCAACAGATGGTCAGACTGTTTCTCGTCCTTGATTTGAGTTTTCATAGCCTCAAGTTCCTTCTGGTTTTCTTCTGCCATTTTCTTAATTGCTTCAGTTTCTTTACAATTCTCCTTAACATCAGTGGATATCTGGTTCATAACAGCCTCATGACTTTTCAATGACCCTGTCATATCTGAGATGTCCTTCTGAGTTGCTTGGATATCTTTGGCAATTACTTGAATATGGGATGACAAAGATTCCCTAATCTCCTTGATTCCCTCTTGATTCTCCAGCTTGAGTGTGTCTTTAATTTCATTGACAACTGTGGTTTTAATTTCAGTTTGCAATTCATTAATCACACCTTCTCTTATTTCTCCCATTACAAGTTCTTTGAATTGTTCTGTCAACCGTTGAACAACTAGAATTCCCATCTCATTACTCTCCTTCTTCACTCTGACTTCTAGGTTGATCATGTCTTCTCCAACTTTCCTAAGACCATGTTCTATCCTATCAGCTAAGCTTTGAGATCTAAGATCGGCATCGCGAAATTTATCGTCCATTAAACTTGCGTTAGTAGCTAATGAAGTTTCGAGCTCATGTGTTTTTTCGCATAATTTATTCATTTTACTCTCAAGTGTCATTTTCAAAATTTCAGAATTCTCTTTAAATTTACTTTCCATAGAATTAAATTTACTATTTAAATTTTCTTTCAAGTTACCTTTTAACCTGCTTTCTAAAGAATCAGAATTTTCTTTAAGTTTATTTTCTAAAGAATCAGAATTTTCTTTAAGTTTATTTTCTAAATTTTCTTTAAGTTTATTTTCTAAAGAATCAGAATTTTCCTTAAGTTTATTCTCTAAACTTTCCTTCAAGTTATCTTTTAAAGAATCAGAACTTTCTTTAAGTTTATTTTCTAAAGAATCAGAATTTTCTTTAAGTTTCTTTTCTAAAGCCTCTGTATTTTCTTTCATAATGGCGGCTACACGCCGTCCAGCCTCTTTTGAACTCTCCTCCAAACTCCTCATCATCCTCATCATTTCTTCCATAATTTTCAATTATTATTCAAAACTTAGGGGTATACAATATCGGCAAACACAAGCTTATAACTAGAACAAGAAATATGAATTGCTAATTGGAACACTCTAATAAAATGAGATTTGTCCTAATGTCGACGTGATGGAAAAACAAAATTCTCTACTTTTACGAATTACATTTACCACAATATCACAAGAAAAATATGCAAGTTCTCAAATATCCTCCACCTGGATTCTAATAATGCGTATGTCCAGTCATCGAACGTTTACTACTGAATTTACTTGACGCCCTAATGGTTAAGCCATTATCAAAAATAATCAAACCCATTCTAATTATTAATCCAGTTAAATTTTTAATTTTCCCCACTAATTGGGTTTCCTACTAATTTATTCATCCAAACCAGACATCTCTCAACTCCCAAAATATTTCTATAAAAATTATCACAATTTAAATCGGCATGCGATTGACCATGTCTAACTCGAGACCCACGTTCAAAGCCATTTCTCTCTCTATCTTATTTTATGTGCCCGTTTAGACCGGAGTCCGCACGACCACATATGCATTTTACCAATAATCAGTCAGCACGAGAGTCAAAATATCCCGGAGCGCCAGATGGGTTAAAGCAAATCGCAAAAACGACATCAAATAAAAAAAATGCTTTACTGATTTTTGGTTCAATGCAACAATAAGGATAGAAGGAGATTCAATTGGGCGTAACACATCAAGTAAAATTATCTCAGTTTATTTTGAATTTAAAATTGACTGCAAAGATGCTCAAAGCAGCATCACTCACGTGTGGCGACCCACACTCCTACTTACACAATATACAGAAATTTTCCAAACACATTTGACAATAATTTTTTTGGAAACACAAGTCTGATTGATAGTCCTGTAGACTGTGTTCCAAAATTATTTATGATTAAATCCAGTTCAAATTTAATTGTCTCTACTGGAAATATCGTAGTTCACTGTTTGAATTTTTACATAATATTAACACTCGTAGAATAAATGTCCATAGAATTTTTAACTTTCACTTATATTTCCAGTTTCAAAAATATATTGTCGAAAAATATTATTATCATTGAAGCAACACAAATTATTTACACCTATTAATAACATCTGAAAAGTACTTGACCTTGAGCATAGCATCGAAGAACTTGTGCGAAGCACAACAAAAATTAATTGTTCTTCTGACATTAAACATTTCGAGAAGTGACTCGATTATGAACTTCAAGTTCCTCACAAAATATATGATTTCTGAATCATCAACTTGATTAATAAATTGTTGAACCATTCAACTATTTGACTTTCCACTTGGAATCATTATTATGAAAAATATTTATATTCATGGCCATTTTAGCAATTTTCACAACTTCCAATTCTTCGACAGAATGCGGAAATAAGAATTGTAGCTTCATAATAAATTCATTTAGTTCATGGCACTAGGATTGAAAATATCCTTCAAATTATTCGTGGTTAAAGAATTATTTTTAATTGGCAGTGGCCCACTCTATTATTTGTGTAAGAACACAATATTACAACAACAACGGCAAAGGTCTTCCTCTGAAGAAGAATAAACTACTATCATGACAAATCCGGGTTCTAGCAAAATCAAAGTCTAAATGGAATTCGTAAACAAGGTTGAAATAAGAACTGATGGTTTCTAAGAAATAACCTTCGGGTCATTCATACGACGAAATGTGTAGTTCCAATACTCCTACTATAAACCTGAGCCATCGAACCTGCTATTTGATTGATGCTCGAAAGAACCTCTTCATTCCTGCGACTTAAACATGCGCACCTGGGAATGGCATTTCAACTACTCCACACACATAAATTTTCTTCCCAAAATTTATACAATAAATCAAGCCTCTGCTTGTTATCAACACTGGAAGATTAATAAACTTACAAGTTTATTTTATTTTACCATTCAGTTCAACCCGTGAATTTACCATACTTATGAAAATCTTTATTTCACTTTCGAGTGTATTTACGTCATGATTTTATATAAATACAAAAATATCCTATTTGATACAAATATCATTTGCTTCCCGTTTCATGCCTCTCCGTGTTATCTGAAAAATATACTTTGCTCAATGCAAATATCAACTGTTCAACCAGAACTGACATGTTGGTTGAATGCGGGCTTGCGCTAACCACTCTCCTTCGGAAAATCTCCTGTTCCAAACTAGAAATGATTAAACTACTTCATAGGCTCTTTCTCAATACATATGATTATTAGAAAATATAATATCCAAGAATTATTTAGAAAAGTTATAAAAATTATTATTATTATTATTATTAGTGTATTATTATTATTATTATTATTATTATTAGTTATATTATTTTAAATATATTTAATTATCATCTCATTATGTGAGAATCCACATGTTCGAACCTTCGAATATGGAAAAAATATCCATTCCTCAACAAAAATAATTATTAACTTTTACAGTTACATCGGCTGATTACCGTGATTTCCCAAAAATATGAAATATTCAAATAAATGCTCGAAATGCTCGGTCATCGATCCTAAACTGTTCTGAGTGCTGAAAATACTCAGAATAACTCTAATAAGTCTTGCGTAAATCATTGCAAGATTTAAATACGAAGAAAAATAAATGTGTTGTTCATCTGCAGAAAAATAGTTTGTTCCAATTAGCTAGGCATAATATAATTCAAATGTGGCTTACATTTCTTGATGGTCTTGAAGCGTAGTAAACCTGGTCTGTACCAGATTTATCCATAGACATGCCCTATCGGACAAGCACGTATACTCCTTGTATCGGCCGCCATTATATACCCACAATCCGTCTAGTCAGACATAGTGGTAGTATCTCTTGACGTTTGAATTAACTGTTGTTCCATTTTAATATGGGCTTCTATCAAAGCCATAACGGTTTGTTTAAATGGGGTCAGATCTAAGTGATCTATTCTTAGATATGTCAGTTGTAACACAACTCACGGTAATCTTATCAATACAAGAAGACACTGACAGTCTAACCAATCAACGGCTGTTCTGAAGATCGTTCCCTGGGCATGGTTTAACACCATCTACCATGCGCTAAGCAACCTGTAGTTTCCCTTGCGTAGACTAATGAACACCACCGTGATAGACTGGTCTTCAGTGTAGTGATAGATCGAAGTGGTTAACAAGTTACCAATATGAAAACTGACTGAAATGGACTTAAACATCCAAGTATTAGGTTATTACTGGACTGTGACAAAGTACTAATTCTAGACAAGGTCTAGCATATGTCCATGTAGAAACATAAATATTTCCACTAATGTCTGTAGAAAAAAAATTCAATCACCTCAGTGATTCTCCTCGCCGGAAACTTACTAAGTTTCACTCGTAGCGCAGCACTTTTGTGACTATCACAACTTTGAAAATTACTTCTGCGTAGATCCGGCGACCATGTGCCTTGGCTC
The DNA here is from genome assembly GCA_946902985.2 of Meconema thalassinum. Taxonomy (NCBI): domain Eukaryota; kingdom Metazoa; phylum Arthropoda; class Insecta; order Orthoptera; family Tettigoniidae; genus Meconema; species Meconema thalassinum. The sequence goes on from OX336389.2 coordinate 860,399,531, forward strand.
AGCGTAGCAGCAACTTGCTCGGCAAGTGCTTGTGTTGAAGTGCGCTATCAATGCCTGCGCCAGCCGGCTTTTATTCAAAACTGTCAGGGTCACGCCGCATCAGCTGAAATCTGGAAATCCTCATATCTCTGGTATCCCTGGTCCGATTTACTTGATACTAAGTGCATTCTCTTTCATTTGGCCGTGCCAGTAATCTGATCCATGTCTCAAGTCTCTACTCCATGGTTAACTATTTAATCAATAAATAGCCTCGACCTCTGCTGTTACTCGCTACGTCACTTGACATGCAGTATCGGTAAATTCTTTCCAATTGCTTCGAGAAGCAATGTAGCGCGATATTCAAATATCTCAACTTTCAAAAGCGGCTGTAGCCTTTCCCTTGATATCTAGGTGTCTGAATCTTGGAATACCCATTCCTAGAGTTGGGCACAATATAGTGGTGCAACACAGTAGTGCGGTGTCATACAGTGGTGCAACACAGTAGTGCGGTGTCATACAGTGGTGCAACACAGTAGTGCAGTGCCATATAGTGGTGCAACACAGTAGTGCGGTGTCATACAGTGGTGCAACACACAGTAGTGCGGTCTCATATAGTGGTGCAACACACAGTAGTGCGATGTCATACAGTGGTGCAACACACAGTAGTTCGGTGTCATACAGTGGTGCAACAAACAGTAGTGCGGTGTCATATAGTGGTGCAACACACAGTAGTGCGGTGTCATACAGTGGTGCAACACAGTAGTGCGGTGTCATACAGTGGTGCAACACACAGTAGTGCGGTCTCATACAGTGGTGCAACACACAGTAGTGCGGAGTCATACAGTGGTGCAACACACAGTAGTGCGGTGTCATACAGTGGTGCAACACACAGTAGTGCGGTGTCATACAGTGGTGCAAAACAGTAGTGCGGTCTCAAATAGTGGTGTAACAAACAGTAGTGCGGTGTCATACAGTGGTGCAACACACAGTAGTGAGGTGTCATATAGTGGTGTAACAAACAGTAGTGCGGTGTCATACAGTGGTGCAACGCACAGTAGTGCGGTGTCATACAGTGGTGCAACACACAGTAGTGCGGTGTCATACAGTGGTGCAACTCACAGTAGTGCTGTGTCATACAGTGGTGCAACACAGAGTAGTGCGGTGTCATATAGTGGTGCGACACACAGTAGTGCGGTGCCATACAGTGGTGCAACACACAGTAGTGCGGTGTCATATAGTGGTGCAACACACAGTAGTGCGGTGTCATACAGTGGTGCAACACACAGTAGTGCGGTGTCATACAGTGGTGCAACACACAGTAGTGCGGTGTCATACAGTGGTGCAACACACAGTAGTGCGGTGTCATATAGTGGTGCAACACACAGTAGTGCGGTGTCATACAGTGGTGTAACAAACAGTAGTGCGGTGTCATATAGTGATGCACACACATTAGTGCGGTGTCATATAGTGGTGCAACACACAGTAGTGTGGTGCCATACAGTGGTGCAACACACAGTAGTGCGGTCCCATACAGTGGTGTAACACACAGTAGTGCGGTCTCATATAGTGGTGCAACACATTAGTGCGGTGTCATACAGCGGTGCAACACACAGTAGTGCGGTGTCCTACAGAGGTGTAACAAACAGTAGTGCGGTGTCATATAGTGGTGCAGCACACAGTAGTGCGGTGTCATACAGTGGTGCAACAAACAGTAGTGCGGTGTCATACAGTGGTGCAACAAACAGTAGTGCGGTGTCATACAGTGGTGCAACACACAGTAGTGCGGTGTCATACAGTGGTGCAACACACAGTAGTGCGGTGTCGTACAGTGGTGCAACACACAGTAGTGCGGCGACATATAGTGGTGCAACACACAGAAGTGCGGTGTCATACAGTGGTTCAACACACAGTAGTGCGGTGTCATATAGTGGTGCAACAAACAGTAGTGCGGTGTCATACAGTGGTGCAACACACAGTAGTGCGGTGTCATACAGTGGTGCAACACACAGTAGTGCGGTCTTATATAGTGGTGCGACACAGTAGTGCGGTGTCATACAGTGGTACAACACACAGTAGTGCGGTCTCATACAGTGGTGCAACACAGTAGTGCGGTGTCATACAGTGGTGCAACAAACAGTAGTGCGGTGTCATATAGTGGTGCAACACAGTAGTGCGGTCTCATACAGTGGTGCAACACACAGTAGTGCGGTCTCATATAGTGGTGCAACAAACAGTAGTGCGGTGTCATATAGTGGTGCAACACAGTAGTGCGGTCTCATACAGCGGTGCAACACACAGTAGTGCGGTCTCATATAGTGGTGCAACACACAGTAGTGCGGTGTCATATTGTGGTGCAACACACAGTAGTGCGGTCTCATACAGTGGTGCAACACACAGTAGTGCGGTGCCATACAGTGGGGCAAAACACAGTAGTGCGGTGTCATACAGTGGTGCAACACACAGTAGTGCGGTCTCATACAGTGATGCAACACAGTAGTGCGGTGTCATACAGTGGTGCAACACAGTAGTGCGGTCTCATACAGTGGTGCAACACACAGTAGTGCGGTGTCATATAGTCGTGCAACACACAGTAGTGCGGTGTTATATAGTGGTGCAACACACAGTAGTGCGGTCTCATAAAGTGGTGCAACACACAGTAGTGCGGGCCATACAGTGGTGTAACACAAAGTAATGCGGTCTCATACAGTGGTCCAACACACAGTAGTGTGGTGCCATACAGTGGTGCAACACACAGTAGTGCGGTCTCATACAGTGGTGCAACACACAGTAGTGCGGTGCCATACAGTGGTGTAACACACAGTAATGTGGTGACATACAGTGGTTCAACACACAGTAGTGCGGTCTCATACAGTGGTGTAACACACAGTAGTGCGGTGTCATACAGTGGTGCAACACACTGTAGTGCGGTGTCATACAGTGGTGCAACACACAGTAGTGCGGTGTCATACAGTGGTGCAACACAGTAGTGCGGTCTCATACAATGGTGCAACACACAGTAGCTCGGTGCCATATAGTGGTGTAACACACAGTAGTGCGGTGTCATACAGTGGTGCAACACACAGTAGTGCGGTCTCATACAGTGGTGTAACACACAGTAGTGCGGTGTCATACAGTGGTGCAACACAGTAGTGCGGTCTCCTACAGTGGTGCAACACACAGTAGCTCGGTGTCATACAGTGGTGCAACACACAGTAGTGCGGTGTCATATAGTGGTGCAACACACAGTAGTGCGGTGTCGTACAGTGGTGCAACAAACAGTAGTGCGGTGTCATATAGTGGTGCAACACACAGTAGTGCGGTGTCATACAGTGGTGTAACACACAGTAGTGCGGTGTCATACAGTGGTGCAACACACAGTAGAGCGGTGTCATATAGTGGTGCAACAAACAGTAGTGCGGTGTCATACAGTGGTGCAACACAGTAGTGCGGTGTCATACAGTGGTGCAACACAGTAGTGCGGTCTCATACAGTGGTGCAACACACAGTAGTGCGGTCTCATATATTGGTGCAACACAGTAGTGCAGTGTCATATAGTGGTGCAACACATAGTAGTGCGGTCTCATACAGTGGTGCAACACAGTAGTGCGGTGCCATACAGTGGGGCAACACACAGTAGTGCGGTGTCATACAGTGGTGCAACACACAGTAGTGCGGTGTCATACAGTGGTGCAACACACAGTAGTGCGGTGTCATACAGTGGTGCAACACACAGTAGTGCGGTGTCATATAGTGGTGCAACACACAGTAGTGCGGTGTCATACAATGGTGCAACACAGTAGTGCGGTGTCATACAGTGGTGCAACACAGTAGTGCGGTCTCTTACAGTGGTGCAACACACAGTAGTGCGGTGTCATACAGTGGTGCAACACAGTAGTGCGGTGTCATACAGTGGTGCAACACAGTAGTGCGGTCTCATACAGTGGTGCAACACACAGTAGTGCGGTCTCATATATTGGTGCAACACAGTAGTGCGGTGTCATATAGTGGTGCAACACACAGTAGTGCGGTCTCATACAGTGGTGCAACACAGTAGTGCGGTGCCATACAGTGGGGCAACACACAGTAGTGCGGTGTCATACAGTGGTGCAACACACAGTAGTGCGGTGTCATACAGTGGTGCAACACACAGTAGTGCGGTGTCATACAGTGGTGCAACACACAGTAGTGCGGTGTCATATAGTGGTGCAACACACAGTAGTGCGGTGTCATACAGTGGTGCAACACAGTAGTGCGGTGTCATACAGTGGTGCAACACAGTAGTGCGGTCTCATACAGTGGTGCAACACACAGTAGTGCGGTGTCATACAGTGGTGCAACACACAGTAGTGCGGTGTCATACAGTGGTGTAACACACAGTAGTGCGGTGCCATACAGTGGTGCAACACACAGTAGTGCGGTGTCATACAGTGGTGCAACACACAGTAGTGCGGTGTCATACTGTGGTGTAACACACAGTAGTGTGGTGTCATACAGTGGTGCAACACAGTAGAGCGGTGCCATAGAGTGGTGTAACACACAGTAGTGTGGTGCCATACAGTGGTGCAACACACAGTAGTGCGGTCTCATACAGTGGTGTAACACACAGTAGTGCGGTGTCATACAGTGGTGCAACACACTGTAGTGCGGTGTCATACAGTGGTGCAACACACAGTAGTGCGGTGTCATACAGTGGTGCAACACACAGTAGTGCGGTGTCATACAGTGGTGTAACACACAGTAGTGCGGTGTCATATAGTAGTGCAACACACAGTAGTGCGGTGTCATACAGTGGTGTAACACAGTAGTGCGGTGTCATATAGTGGTGCAACACAGTAGTGAGATGTCATATGGGTTGTATGGAAATGCGCCCAAGCTTCACTAATGACCGTGGTCATTAGCATCAACCTTTGAAAAGTGACAGTGGAACTGCGCCCATTGAGAGCGATCAGGTAGCTTCCCTCTCTCCACCCCTGTACCGAATTATGTTGTGTCGAGTGGTGTGAATTTGAAGTGACTCATTTCAAATCGGTTGTGTCTTGATTGCGAACAACTAAATATGCCCTGTCCAGATTGCGGACAAGAGATTAGTGTTGGCCTGGGATACATAAAACAGGTACAGTTTTCAAAACAGACTAATATTTAATTTTTGTTCTAGCAATATTAGCATTAACTGGTACATTGGGATGTTTTCGACAAGCTAACCATATTTTAAAAATAGTTTTGTTATTGCAAATGTTTAATAATCTAGTTTGAGGTAATCTTACCATTTAGAAGATTATTATATTTTTTTATTGTGTAAAAAAACAAGAGGGGTAGTTATTTATGGTGGATTAGAGAGAGTTGTATTATTATTATTATTATTATTATTATTATTATTAGTGTAGCCTCCGTGGCTTAGGCAGCAGCGCGCCGGCCTCTCGCCGCTGGGTTCCGTGCTTCAAATCCTTGTCACTCCATGTGAGAATTGTGCTGGGCAAAGCGGAGGCGGGACAGGTTTTTCTCCGGGTACTCCGGTTTTCCCTGTCATCTTTCATTCCAGCAACACTCTCCAATATCATTTCATTTCATCTGTCATTCATTAATCATTGTCCCAGAGGAGTGCGACAGGCTTCGGAAGCCGGCACAATGCCTATCCTCGCCGCTAGATGGAGGCTTCATTCATTCCAACCCTGACCCGGTCCAATGACTGGAAAAAGGCTGTGGAATTTCATTATTATTATTATTATTATTATTATTATTATTATTCGCCTCTGTGGTGTAGTGGTTAGTGTGATTAGCTGCCACCCCCGGAGGCCCGTAGTACAGCTGCTTATCGGGACGGGGGACACCTCTTATTCTCAGCAATGCAGAAGCTTCCCCTTAAACCGACCTTTGGCTAACAGCCGACTTGACTATGGGCGCAGTTCAATCGACCTAATTAAAATGATCTGGAAATACCACTGATTATGGGCGCAGTTCCGTATCTCCCTGTCATATAGTGGTGCAACACACAGTAGTGCGGTGCCATATAGTGGTGCAACACGCAGTAGTGCGGAGTCATACAGTGGTGATTTGACTATTTTATCGTTAGTTGAATATTAATATTTTGCTGTTACTAAAATTTCAGTATTTTATCGTTATTAGAATTCTAGGATTTGTTTGCTAGTAGAATGTTTTTTTTTTTTTTTTGTAGAATTGCTTTATTACTTCATTCTAAATGAGAGTAGCAGCCGTTCAGAATAAACCAATTCTTTAGTTAACAGTCGGTCGATATATTGATAATATTAGCCAACTAGTGGCTACACTGCGTTCTGCTGCACGGCTGAAAGCAACGGGAAACTACACTGCTCTTCCCGAGGATATGCACCTCTCTATGCATAATTACATGTGTTGATGGCCTCCTCTCTTGTAAAATTTCAATCCGAAGGTAAACTAGTCCTCGTTCGGATCTCCTGGTGGGGACTACTCGAGAGGGGGTTTACATCACAAAAGTGACAAAGAGGAAATCTGTTATTCTACGGATCGAAGCGTGGAATATTAGAAGTCTGATAGGCAGTGGAAGGTTAGTAAACTTTGAAAGGGAAATGGGGTCAAGTAGAGTTTGCGATCAGCTGCGGTTAGTGGAATCTTGGGGTCGTCGGTGTCGTCACCGGTGACTTATTGCTTTCGATGCTCGTATGTCTGACGTTTTCGTGGACTTGGCGTCATGGGCGCTATGTAACTCTGATGGGCTTTTTCTGTTTTCAACGGCTTACATGTTGTGATTTTCTGTGGGCAATTGAAATGAATGAAAAGATTTGTTGCAATCACCAATATATTAGATTTGGGATGTAATCTTGTAAGTTATAACAATATGTGTGTATGTTTTTTTTTTTCGATTCTATCGTGATTGGTGATTATGAGTTTTTGCAGTGTTGGTATGTGGAAATATCGTAAGGGTTGGGTGTGTTGCTATTAGGTTCAAACGCCATGTGGTCAGTATACGAGGTTTCGTGGTAAGTTACGAATCGGATTTTATGTCACTTGCATTCGTGATTTGTGCTAGGTTTGACTGCACAGGGATACTCACCTTTTTTCAAATTAGGTAAGTGGCAGAAGATGTTTCGTGTTCATTGAACGATGGCTGCCATATGTTTCTAGTTGCGTATATTGAGAATTCATTAATGTCGCATTACTGTTGCAAATGTGTGAGATTCAAAATAGACGATAACATAAGTTCTGTTATATGTGTGACTATTCTCACTGTGTGTTACAAAGACCAGGGTGATTTAATGATATATCATGATGTGTATGTCTGTAGGGGAAATTTTAGTGTAGTTGATGACATATGGACGTAGATTTTTATACTGTATGTTTCATGTTGTGGCGTCAATTCTCTCCATTTTGCTCACCTGTTTGAGGTTTAAAATACTGCGTCTATGTATGGAAAGCGTAAACAAGAAAATAATAAAGCTTGACAACGGCTACTTTTGGCTTTTTCACTCTTACATGGCAGATTATTGAAAATATAGCCTATGATTCCTTCTCATACTTTTTTTTGGAGTCATTCGGAATTCAAATTACTGTCGATTGCCACTGCTGCACCGGAAATATTTGTTTCATTACGTAATCAAATGTCTTTATTTCTTGCTCATTCATCGATGGCAGCCATGTTGGATGCGCACACATTGACCTCATATCACGTCCAATCACTGTTGCCGACATGTCCGATACAAAATATGCTAAAACTAAAATGGGTGTCTGGAAGAATTCTTTGGTTGCTACTTTGTTAGACTACTGTCTGGACAAAAAATACTCATGGCACTACAAACAAGGGGGTCTGGGGCGTTAGCCCCTGGTTAGGTTTGTTTTGTATGTAGAACACTATTCACTATATTGGTCAGTTCTTGGTTAGACTACAGTCTGGAGGAAAATTACCGATTGCAGTACAAGCAAGGGGGAAAGCAGAGTAGAGACGTCCGAGAAATGAGGTGAACAAGAAGTGCAAGGATGCGAAGCAAGAATGGTTGAAAGAGAAATGTGCAGGTGTAGAAAATTGTCTGAAATTAGGAAAGGTAGATACAAGGAGTAAGAGTACTTTTGGGGAAAGGAAAACTAAGTGCTGTAATATTAAGGACTCAGATGGGAAACTTCTAACATATAGGGAAGAAAAGGTTGAGAGATGGAAAGCTTACATAGAGTGTTTGTATAAGGGAAAGGAGATTAAGAATCAAGTAATGGAAAGGTAAGAGGAAATTGATGAGAATGAGAAAGGAGATTTAATATTGAGATCAGAATTTCACAGAGCTTTGGAAAATATACGCAGGAACAAAGCACCAGGTATAGATGGTATACCGATTGAGTTGCTACGCTGCATAGGTGATGAATGTCTGATCAGGTTATTTCACTTGGTGTGTAGGATTTATGAGACAAGTGAGGTACCCACTGATTTCAAGAAGAACATTATCATCCCTATACCGAAGAAAACAGGAGCTGACAGATTTGAAGATTACCGTACAATCAGCTTGATCACTCATGCTTCAAAGATCCTGACTAGAATAATTTACAAGAGGATGGAAAGACAGATGGAAAGTTGGGTGAAGACCAGTTTGGCTTCAGGAGAAACGTAGAAACAAGGGAAGCTGTACTAAGTCTTAGGCTGATCTTGGAAGCGTGAATAAGGGAGGTTAAGAGAACGTTCATGGTATTTGTAGACTTAGAAAAGGCTTTTGATAACGTTGATTGAGAGTAAGTTGTTTGACATTTTGAAAAATGCTAAGTAGGAGTAAAGATTTAAGAAGAAATAGTTTCAACTCTGAGATTTGCTGACACACCAAAGGATTTGAATGAGTTTTTAAATGGTATGGATTCTGTCTTGAGGAAAGAATATGATGAAAATTAATAGATGTAAAACAAAAATATTGAAATGAAGTCGAAAGAAATGAAAACCCCCTATGGAATGCCGAATTGGCTGGAAAAATGCTTAACGAAGTAGGTGACTTCTGTTGCTTAGGAAGCAAGATAACCAGTGATAGACGTAGCAAAGAAGATATAAATAGTAGGTTAGCACAGGCAAGGAAAATATTTCTACAAAAAAGGAATCTGTTGACATCGAATATAGATTTAGGTATTAGCAAGCGATTTTTGAAGGCCTTTGTCTGGAGCGTGGCCCTCTATGGAAGTGAAACTTGGACTGATGGAGCAGCTGAAAAGAGGAGAATTGAAGCGTTTGTAATGTCGTGTTACAGGAGAATGATGAAGATCAGATGGGTAGATAGGGTTACTAATGAAGAGGTACTTAGTCGATTGGGAGAGGAGAGATGTTTCTGGCGACTGCTAATGAAGATAAGAGATAGGTTGGTAGGACACAAACTGAGACACCAAAGAATAGCAAACTTAGTTACAGAAGGAAGGGTGGAAGATAAGAACTGTAGGGGTAGACCAAGGTTAGAATATGTAAAACAGATTGACTCAGATGTAGGGTGTGGTAGCTATGTAGAGATGAAGCGATTAGCTCAGGACAGGGAAGCATGGAGGGCTTCATCAAACCAGTCGAATGACAGAAGACTCAAACACAAATAACTTTTAACAAGTTTTAAAAAGTTAAAAATGTTTTAAAAGTTTTAAAAAGTTTAATTAACTTTTAAAAGTTTTAAAACGATTAAAATGTTTAAAAATGTTTAAACGTGTTTTAAAAGTTTAAAGATGTTTAAATAAGTTTTAAAAGGGTTACAAAGTTTAAAAATATTTAAATAAGTTTTAAAAAGATTTAAAATGTTTAAAAATGTTGAACAACTTTGAAAAGTTTGAAAGTTTTATAAATGTTTACAAAAATTTAAACAGTTTAAAAATGTTTAAATAAGTTTTAAAAAGTTTAAGAAGTTTAAGGATGTTTAAAAAAGGTTTTAAAAAAGTTTAAGAAGGGTAAAATGTTTAAAAACTTTATTAAATTTTATAAAGTTTAAAAATATTTAAATAAGTTTTACAAGTAGAAAAACTTTAAATTAAGGTTTAAAAATTTAAAAATGTTTAAAAGTTTTGAAAGTGCAAAAATGTTTAAATAAGTTTTAAATAGTTTGAACATTTTAAAAATGTTTAATTAAGTTTTAAAAAGTTTAAATATTTTTAAATAACTTTTAAAAAGTTTTAAAAGTTAAAGAAATGTTCATTTATGTTTTGAAAGTTTAAAAATGGTTAAATAAGTTTTAAAAGGTTTAAAAAGTATAAAAACATTTAAATAATTTTATAAAATTCTTATAAGATTTAAAATGTATTAAATTTTAAAAATGTTTAATTAAGTTTTGAAAAGTTTACAAATGTTGAAATATGTATAAACATGTTTTAAAAGTTTAAAAATGTTAATAAATGTTTTACAATTTTTAAAATAGTTCTAAAATGTTAAGCACTCCAGGCCAAAGAAACACGCCCAGAAATCTCAAACCCAGAGGAAGAAGTAGAGGAATATCGCCCTTTCTCCGGAGGCAAATCGCAAACTCAAAGAACAATAAAGCCTGTGGGCCAAACGGTATTGTTTTCGAACATCTGAATGAAACAGCGTACGCTCTCGCAGACACCTGGACGGAAATCTTCAACAAATGCCTGAGGCAAGGCAACATCCCAAACAAATGGAGAATAGCAACACTGAAGGTACTCTATAAGGGCAAAGGAGACGCTAGGGATCCGAACTCCTACAAGGGGATAGCCCTGGAGTACACTGCCCTAAAAATACTAACAAGCCTACTCACCGAGAGATTAAGACTAATGACGGACCACACGATACCAGAACAACAAAAGGGAAATCGACTACTCAGGCAGCGAAATGTATACAAGATGACATCGCAACAGCCCTAGAACAACCAAAAGGAAAGCTCCACGCCATCTTCATAGACTACACTAAGGCGTTCGATCTCCTAAATACACAATTGATAGTAAGAAGAATTGAAGAAATCACAGGAAGAAATCAAGAACCAAATAGAAATAGACGACAGAGTTTCAAGAACAGAGTTGATAGAACAAACGAACGGAGTCTTTCAAGGCGACCCTTTGAGTCCCCTCCTCTTCATAATAGCCACTGCAACAGTACCGAAAGAAATAGCAACAGAAATTGTATAAACAGTATACGCCTAAGCATACGACATGGTAATCGTATCCCAAGAACTTCAAAATGCCCAAGAAGCCTTCAACAAACTCGTAGCGTGGGCCAGAAAAAGCGACCTAATACCAAACGAGAAGAAAACTGTGAAAATGACATTTAGAAGGGGTGGAAGACTTGCAGCCAAAGAATACATCCTTTATAAGGAAACCCCACTGCGAAATGTCTCACACTTCAAATATCTAGGAATCACGCTGCAAAGCCGAGGGTACACATATGTCATACACATCAGAGAACGTACCTCAGCTGCCAGGACGACAACAAACAGTAAAAAGAATCTCAGGAAGCTATCCTTGAAAACAGCGATGACCATATTCCGCCTAAAGATCGAACCAATTATGACCTACGGACTAGAGGCGATATGGAAGAACCTAAAAAAGAAACACCTAGAAGACCTAGAAAGAGTCAAAGCTCACTTCCTGAAAAGTGCACCAAGTCTATCGAAGTACACACCTTCACGCCTCACCTACGTGCTAACAAAGGAACAATTCTTCATAGAAGAACTTGGCCTAGACCTACTCCGGCCAGCCACCGAAGCCTACAACGAACTGCTACGAGAACTCATCAAAAAGAAACAAGAGATATGGTCGGAGTTCTTCGCCACGGATGCGATGATCTACAGGGACTGGACGGAAGCCAGATATGACCTACGACACATAATGTCGAGAGTAGCAGTCCATGGGTTTCACCACCGAATATGCACAACAGAGAAGTACCATAACCCAGATGACAAGTGCAAGTGCAAGCTAAGTGGGTCAAACCGCGACCGATACCATTTACTGTGGTGCAAAAACAAAGGAACCTCCCTAAAAGACTTCTGTAAAGACGTAAAAAAGACTGAATACAAATGCAATCATATCTTGTAACAAGATGTTACATTCTGTATGGCATTGGCTGCAATAAAATTTATTATAATTACAAATGTTTAAATAAGTTATAAAAAGTTTTAAAATGTTTAGATAAGTTTTTAAAACTTCAGAAATATTTAATTTAAAGTTTAAATGTTTAAGTAAGCGAACCGGTACCACACCCTAAAACCGAAGCTGTCGCCGTTCCTCAGCTAACTCCCATCTAACTCCTCTAGCGTTTTGCGGTAAAGGTCTTAACCGGTCAACCCCGCAAAGCCATTTCCCATAATTTAGAATGTTTCGATGTTTTTGGAACATTTTCTCAAAAAACACTAAAGATAAGGAGGTCAAAATAACATTTTAACACAGCCATGTGTTAAGTAGTTAATATATGCAACCCATTCAAATTTTGCGATTTGTTTATGAAATTGGGTTGCTAACAAAAATATATTCAAAGGAAACTAGAAAAAAGATACTAAAATATCCCTCCGTCCTAACTGCAATACTAAACTAATGTACACACATCAAAAAAAGTTTTGCATCACCTCGGTTCCCAGATCTCCGGCATATAGACGTTGACTGTGTATATTGTATCAAAGATACAGTCCCTTTGACTGTTCATAGATGTCACTAAAACTGCTCAAAGATGTAAACAACCATGCATGAGCAGGGCCTATTAGACGGAGGGGGTACGACAGCCGATCAGTTCCAGTCATTCCACCAGGACGAAGGTACGCTGCTCATGTTGTCTGTAGTTCTACCATGCCTAGAAGGTCAATACCGCAGTTCGATCGCGTCCGCATTGTTACTTTGTGTCAAGAAGGGCTCTCAACAAGGGAAGTTTCCAGGCGTCTCAGAGTGAACCAAAGCGATGTTGTTCGGACATGGAGGAGGTACAGAGATACAGGAACTGTCGATGACAGGCCTCGCTCAGGCCGCCCAAGGGCTACTACTGTAGTGGATGACCGCTACTTACGGATTGCCGCTCGGAGGAACCCTGACAGCAATGCCACCATGTTGAATAATGCGTTTCGTTCAGCCACAGGACGTCGTGTTTCAACTCAAACTGTGCGCAATAGGCTGCATGATGCGCAACTTCACTCCCGACGTCCATGGCGAGGTCCAGCTTTGCAACCCCGACACCATGCAGCGCGGTACAGATGGGCCCAACAACATGCTGAATGGACCCCACAGAATTGGCATCACGTTCTCTTCACCGATGAGTGTCGCATATGCCTTCAACCAGACAATCGTCGGAGACGTGTTTGGAGGCACCCTGGTCAGGCTGAACGTCTTAGACACACTGTCCAGCGAGTGCAGCAAGGTGGTGGTTCCCTGATGTTTTGGGGTGGCATTATGTGGGGCCGACGTACGCCACTGGTGGTCATGGAAGGCTCCGAAACGGCTTTACGATACCTGAATGACATCCTCCGACCCATAGTGCACCCATATCGGCAGAATATTGGAGAGGCATTTGTCTTCATGGACGACAATTCTCGACCTCATCGTGCACATCTTGTGAATGCGTTCCTTCAAGATAACGACATCGCTCGACTACAGTGGCCAGCATGTTCGCCAGACATGAACCCTATCGAACATGCCTGGGATATGTTGAAAAGGGCTGTTTATGGACGTCTTGACCCACCAACCACTCTGAGATATTTACGCCGAATTGTCGTTGAGGAGTGGGACAATTTGGACCAACAGTGTCTTGATGAACTTGTGGATAGTATGCCACGACGAATACAGGCATGCATCAATGCAAGAGGACGTGCTACTGGGTATTAGAGGTAGTGGTGTGTACTGCAATCTGGACCACAAATGCTGAAAGTCTAGCTGTATGATGGTACAACATGCAATGTGTGGGTCTCATGAGCAATAAAACGAGCTGAAATGTTGTTTGTGTTGATCTCTATTCCCTTTGTATTTAAAGGTTCCGGAACTCTTGGAACCGAGGTGATGCAAAACTTTTTTTGATGTGTGTATATTTTGTTGAAAAGTTTCAAATTAGTATATTTAATAGTTTTCCCATAAATGTTCCTCAAAGTTTTACTTTTACTTTTAAATGGACAGCATAAACACCAACTGTTCCCCTTAAATGGTTTGCCAAACCTTTTACTACGTCTATTTGCCGTCAATATGCGAATATGCGGGAATATGCATGCTCATCTGGCTGTAGTTGTTTTCACGGTAGAAGTAACTAGTTCCTCTGCCGATCTAGCATTAGAGATCAAGAGCTGAAGAAAAATTCCGTGGGTGATATGACCACCATGCACGAATTTGCCTTTTCTACGGATGGAAAAAGAGAATTTTTTGATAAAATACCATCACAGATTCTTTTCTTGCGATCTGAACAACATGTATTCGTATGCAAAGTTTTAGAGAAATAGAGAAATTCACGTTCGCTATGTTCCAGTCTTATTGGCATTTAAGGAATTTAATCAATAAGTAAGGCTCGATTTACTAAATGTAATTGTACTGGTCCACACGAAAGGATATTTTGTTGATGTTAATTCATTTTAGGGGCTTGGGGCATCTTGGTCATTAGCCCCATGCAGTTGCGTATGTGTTGAACTTGACTGATAGCCTGTATTTCTGTGATGACCGTAGTAGTGTGTGTAGGCGCTGACAGCTGCTATCCTGAGTGTGGTTTCTCCACACTCCCTCCAAGTAAATGCCGGGATAGCTTATTACTTCAAGCCCTACCTCATCCTTGTCCCTAATACAGTTACACACACTCCTACAGTCATCACAAAAATACAAGTTATCAGGCAAGTTTAACACACATCCAACTACACGGGCTGATGACCAAGATGTCCCAAGCCCCTAAATGAATTAAGAACAAAAACGTGTCCTGAGTTGAACAGAAGTGAAGTCCTTCCTGAGGAAAATACCCCACTTTGGTGAATTGCAGGTTACCGTTCCAGTAGGCTACCTCAAATCGTGATTAAACTTCGCTGCCAGAGCTGCGAATCGAACAGAGCCTTCAAGTTGGTAGGCAAACTTGCTAACCACTACATCACGAAGTGCACTCTCTACCAGATGAACAATGCAAAGGGAGATCAGATCTCTACTATGAAAGTAGTGTTGCTGAGAAAGTTCAGATATAGAAATCTTATTAGATAGCCTATATTTTTCATTGGCTTAGCGTAATTTCACTATTTTTGGTTTACGTACTTATTGTTGTTGTTGTTGTTTCATTTGATGGCCTTGGGCGTCGTGGTCACTTAGTCCCATATAATTGAGTGTGAAGATTTTGTCTTATAACCTTCGTTATTGTGGTCTGTAAAAGTGTATGTATTTGTAATTTATGCGAGGATTGGGAAGGAGGCAGCCATGGCCTTAGGTTAGGCGCCATCCCGGCATTTGGCTGGAGCAGAAGTGGAAAGCTGTGGAAAACCACTTCAATGATGGCTGAGGTGAGAATCAAACCCTTCTTTTTCCCAGTTTTACCTCACGAGGCTAAGTTTACCCCGTTCCAGCCCTCAGGCCATAATTAAATTTCTTGTCAGAGCCAGGAATCGAACCTGGATCTTCGGGGTGACAGCCAAGATTGCTAGTCGCTATACCACGAGTTGATCCATGTTAAAATAAGGGCTTGTGCAAATGAACCATTGATTTGGCGATCCCTAGTCAACATAATCAGCAGAGTGAGCATATTCTTGGTAGAAAGAAACATTTTACTATCTTTGTGATAAGTCAAACCATCGAACTTAGTCTTCTGTAAGGCGCAGAAATACCACCGTAGCCACAACAGTAATGGGATGCTGCACTTTCATATACCCAAAGTTCAAATCTCAGCTCTGTCAGTGGACATTCTGTTTCCAATATTTTCACACTCATCCCAGGAAAAATCTTCAATGGTGCCCTAATTCAAGTACCTACAGCAACCCTAGCCCCTAAAAAAAAGTTATACATGCTACTGCACTCACCTGTAACAAAGGTTATCAGCCAAGTTCCATGCAAGGGGCGTGGTGGCTCAGCGGTCTAGCTGTATGCCTCTCACCAAAGCGGTCCGGGTTCGATTCCCGGTCAATGCATGTGAGATTTTCGAAGTGAAATGCCATGTCCTGTGGTTCGGATTCCACGTAAAAAGGAGGTCCCGTGGCTCTTAATCACAAGATTCACGGTCACGTAAAAGTACAATCTTCCTTCTTTTTTTCAAGTTCCATGCATATACAAATACACTGGGCTGATGGCCTGGATATCCCTAGTTCCTAACTGAAGCAACAAGAACATGTATTTTGTACGTGTGGGAGCAGTAGCTCGAGTGCTCAAGTGAGCGTTCGTCACAAGTTATGCAAAAATAATTCGCTGACAACACTCGCATCTCACAGATAATTTCTCAGCCCCGGGGTAAATGGAACAGTTGAATTCGCAGATATTCCGATGTGAGAGGTACTTAAATTTCTTTCTTGCATTTCACATCTCTGGGTAACAAGGAATCCACTAAAAATCTGCGCACAATAGAATAGAGATGTTTTCAATTCTCAATATTTTTTTCATTCGCATGGAAACTATGAAGGAAATTGTTTCCTTTTACCCACAGATCGTTTCATTTATTTTATTATTGCCTATCAAATAATAAGAGACAGCTACATTGAATGTGTAATGAGAGCGAGAGAGAGAGTAATACTCACTTTGCGTGGGGGTGGGGGAGAGGGAGGGACAGCATGCGTGAGGGGGGGGGGTGATGGGGGGAGGGTGTAAAAGAGGGAACGAAGGACATGCAAAGGTAAAATGAAAAGGGGGTCCTTAGAAGGTTTCACATCCATTCTGATTCAAAAACAACACGTCTGCGCAGTCTGGTCAATAACATTACCATCTCTCTCACTCCCATTCCACGCTACCCTGTCTCCCTCTCTGTCACTGCCTTCTCCTTCCCTTTTTACTCGCACCAGCGCACGATACAAACATCTAGAGCAAGTGTACAGTCACTCATTTGAACCTCGAGGCAAAAACGAGGAAGAGGAGACGTCACCAACAAATTGTGCTCGTCAAAGAATTCTCAATTTCTTAGAAATGGATCACTGCTGGAAGGAAAAGAAACATTCTGCACATGAAATCTATTGCAGATAATATTACAATCACCTAAGTGTTTTAGCCGAACCCTTAGATTCGAAGTTCAAAGTGAAAACATTAGGACAGGTACAGAGTGCGGAATACAAGTAAAACTACTTTGAGAACGACAAAGGCTCATACTAAATAATCACTCATAAACCTTACCTTGAATTTGCAACTCAATGAGTAATACTTACCTCATCTGTAAATTCAACATACAAATTGAAAATGGAATTGAAACCATTGGTTGACATGACTGAACTGCAAACTCTCCGTACTTCAAGCAACTGTGGCTACTCTATCAACGGTTTACTGAATTCTCTGGCTGGAAGTCCTGGAGACCCACTGGTATCAGCAGCATCTTCTCCCCCGATCGTGTCAACCCTCATGGCACCGTTCGCATCTTCACCAAAATTCAGTAAGTAACACACTGACTCTAAGCGTGCTTTCATTCATAATACTGTAGCCAAATTTCTCTTTATTTCATCCCAATACCATGTTTCTTTCATCAATAACGCGTTCTATCTTCACATGGCCAGTGAAGCAAACATTTGATCTCGGTATTTTGTTTGATATTCGCTATAAAAAAAATGGTTTCATGTTTTGCATGACAATGTTTGGCGTAGGTCATATAGCATTATTGTGGCAAATAACTGCATTGTTATAGATTACTGAAGTTTCCACATACATACGGTACTGTAAGTGTGGCAATATTTCCGTTGTGCTCTACGTCATTTGAATTCCCCAAGATAATTATTTAGATGTTAAATATGATTAAATAGAAATGATGATTTTGTCCTGTTCTAATTTATTTCCAAATATTATAACGTACAGTATTATCGAAAGAGATAAAACCTCAATTCTTCGTATTCGCAGTATCAAATAAGATTTGCACCAATACAAGGACGATCATTCATCAATTAAATGTTATATTAAAATACTCGCCTACGTTTCATGTTACATGACTGACGATGTTATGCTAGCATGTGACTAAGACAATATTCTATACAGAATTATTTTCGCATAATATTCGCAGCGAAAATATTAATTAACATGCTTTCCAAATTAAAGTATGAATTATTTCATATCTCATATATTCAGAGAATGTTTCTGGTAGAATGTGCAATACTTTAAAAAAATAAATGACAGAGAATCTTGACGCAGTTATGAAAATACCTTCACAGCCATAGCTGCGTCAGAATAACAAAGATGCTTCAGAAAAGGGAATGCTCAACCTTTAAAATTATCCTAAACTAGACGTCTCTAAAACCCGCAGTAGTTACAAGAGGCATAAAACCAACAACATTATTATTATGATTATTATTATTAATATTATTATTATTATCCCAAACAAATAATTATACCACATAAACATCGTGCATGGAAAGCTATGAATTTATTTAAATAACATTGTCAGTCGTGTACCTGTTGCAAAGTAGTTGCCATTTCACGTACACGTACAAAACATGACACAAAAGCGTGCGAACACTTTCAAGAATTATTCAGTATTGTTTTGTCTTAGTAAGTGCTGCATGATAAATTCCACCACCTTTCATCCCAAGTTGTTGTAATATTCTTTGTCAATTATAGAAAATGGATAAGATCTAGAAATAACAATAGTACAAACGGATTCCTGGAATGCTGTCCACTACAAACCACTTTGTATTGTCTAAATCAACCATGAATAATAATACTGTACAGCAGTTAATTTGAAGATAAGGTAACTGATTAATGTGCTCCATATACTATATTCTGTTACCATAACTTCTTGTACGAAAAGATTCCTCGACACAGAGAACACTGACACAGAAAGATAGAATATATTTCACTCTGTAATTCTACTTGTGGAATAGCAATGGCTATCACGATATCACTGTTAGCACTGTATCCTGTAGTCCACCACTGACTCCATCCAAACTCCAACAAACATCTTATCAAATTTGTCCCCTCCACCGCCGTGCTACTCCCAAATATCGTTAGCAGAACCTAATATTGATGTAAGTTAATTAAGAGTTCTCGAGCTAAGCCGAGACTGGAGTGGACTCAGTTCGCTGAGTAGGTCCCGTCTAGGGTCGCTAACCAGTCTAGAGGACACACAATGTCTAATTTTGAACGAATTCATTGAAGAATCTACAGTTTGAAATAAAATAGAATAGAAGAGAATTTGTAAATATTTGAAAATCATTATGAGAAATAACAAAATTTAAATATTATTTATAAATTATGTTAGATTGTTAAGCTGTTGTAGAATAAAAATAATCGTACGCAGTCATTTCAATGTCCAAGTACTTACGAATATTTGGTTCAGCTATAAAAGATTCTTCACTCATTGTGCAGATTATTTTCAGATATGAATACAAAGCTCAAATGATAATGGACCAACGACAACATAAACATGATGTTCCGTAAAGAACACGGAGACAATTTTCTTTCACTTAATTTCATTTAACTTTTACAGTAAGGTTCAGTACTGCTGTATTAGGATGGTGAAATTATTGCATTAATGCCAACATCACGCTAGGAAAAGTAATATGCACTATAAGTGCACTATACCGTACTGGTGCATGACACTTTTCATTTTCAAAGTCTCCTGTACGAACACACAAACCTGCCAATTTTCGTACTAGTAGTTCTATAAGATGCCGAGGATTTGATTTTCATATTACTGTATGTATAGATTTGAGATTACAGTTAGCCTATGTATTTATGCTCAATATAACAGTCTTGCTGTTTAGATAAGTGTTTCCCATTATTTGCGACTCCTCATCTATCAAGTTTCGTAAGAATGTCTTGCATTCTGAGTTATCGACTTTAATGTTTTAATAAAACGCTTGATTGTCATATTCAATCTAATGAGTCGATGAATCTCATCCCTATGCATAGCCTAGTAAATATCTAATACAATACCGTACTAACTTCTTGCTAAGTTTCGGATCTTTAAGTTTACTAGATGATGAGCTATTGATTTTAATACTTTATATAATCAGGATGGGGTTCAGCGAATAAATAATAATAATATCTCTTTGATTTGTACAACAGGGGACTCTCATACAAAATTCCTCTTCCACCAAGTTTCCTGGTAATTGCACGATTACATTCTGATTTATCGACCTTAATGTTTTAATAACTTGAAAATATGAAATCGATGCACTTGTTCCTACGGCAGTGTAGGTTTCCATTCAAATATTTTCTTTCTATGCCAAGTGTCAAAATTTGAAGTTAATTAGATGGTAAGTAATCGAACTTAAAATTATATATATTCAATATAGCGGCTGCGCGTAATATTCAGTCTGATAGACTTCCGACTTGTGTAAATGAAATCTCCCGCTAAAGACTATTTTCCCCAAAGTTTAGTGGTAATTATCCAATCACATACTAATTTATCGATCTTAAAGTTTTATTATTTCACATGACCATCATCTTGAATGTATAATATCTACGGGTATGTGCCTTTAGCAGAGTTAATTTTCTATACAGTACTAACGTCATCCAAATTTCTAAATTCCAAGAGTTAGTGATGCGACTATTTTATGTACCGTACTCAAGTTGGCGAAAATGTTGGTAATATTCAGTCTGATAGTTTTGTGAATCATACAACTGAGGTATGAGGTCTCTCATATAAGATTCCTCGTTCATCACATTTCGTTCACATGTGATTATGGGAAGAGACATGACAGATTTAGGCTTAGGCCAAGTGGGCGGGGACCTACAGGAACGACTAATAGAAGGCAGCAATATTTGTCACATAAATGTGCACATATATTCAAGTATTGTTAGACATTATTTTAAATTTTGCTTTGGGCTTGATTATCATTGTTGGAGATTGTTCATAATATTTTAATTCGAGTGAGATTATGTCTTATGTCTCAATGGTTGTGACGATACACTTAACGTATATATCCCTGACGACATGGAATATATTGTGCTTCAAAACCTCTTAGGTCATTCTTCTTTAGTGCTCGCGGAATAATGCAAAGAATTGCATCTACGGTAGTACGTTATATTTAAAATAATATTTACGAAACTAGTCTTTGACCCAAAATACTCAGTTGTCGTGTAAAAATTATGTTTAAATGCGTTTAATTAGGCTATTTATTTTCCAAAAGTTATCAATTAGTACATTGTGCTGAGAAGAAAGTAAAATTTGCTCAAGTACCAGTGTATTTCCATAATGTTGGCAACATTATATTGTTGTTCCATAATCATCAGCCCCGTATACTGCGATGTGTGTGGAATTTTTCTAACAAAACAGTTCAACGAATTTTTGGCCAAATTTTTGTAAATAGATAAGGTAATTTTTTACAACGATGAAGCATAATTATCCTTATAAAATCTTATTTCTATCTTAAGAATAAGTTTCCCTACATAATCTTATCCAAATGGTCTAATAGTATTACAGCATATTACAATATATGTTTTATATTAATTATTTACAAAGCACAATGTGCACTTAAGACGCGTTTACACGAAATTATAGGTCTATGGCGTAATTGGCGAGTGCAATTGTCCATTTAGAGCAGTTCTTCAGGTGGTACTGCTTACATTTCAATCCACACAGTAGGCATTTGCAGTTGCCATCCGGTGTGTGGTGGCCGTCAGTCGTGCAGATCTTCCTGTGAAAGCCGTGGGCGGTGAATCTTGTATTCACATGTCTGAGCTCAAAGTTTGGACCTTTCCGTGTCTGTCTGTAGTGCTTCCGTGGAGTGGATATTCGATAGAATCTTCCGTGCCTTATCTCTTCTCTCTTTGAGGACGAAGATGGAGGCAGGTGTGTCCTGTAGACTGAAGGTGGATTTGATGTCATCCAGGAAGAATGATTTATTGGCTATTACGTATGCAAGTCTGTTTTCGGTGAATTTGGAGATCTGGAGGATGCGTTTCAGGTAATCCGGCTTGTAGACTTTCAAGTTTCCTCATGTTGGATATGTTAAGCTTTTTCCATATAAGTTGGATGCCGTATGTTGCCACTGGGGCAACTTTCAGTTTGAAAAGGGCCATTGTAGTGTTGATTGATAGCTGGTGGGGTTTTGGTATCTCGTACATAGCTTTTGTTTAGGCAGCTGTTCTTTCCTTAATATGAATGGTGAATGTTGCTCCAGTGGTCTGTAGTGTTATTCCCAGGTATTTGAATGAAGATACCATCTTTAATACTGTGTTCCCGTACGAGAATTGGTCTGTTTTGGCTGTTCGCTCTCCTCTTCTAAATTTCATTATTTTGGTTTTCATGCCATTTATCGTCAGTGAGTTCCTGTCTGCCCATTGGGTGAGATAATCGAATGCTGCTTGAAGGTCCGTTGGGGACCTCGATACGAGTGCCATATCGTCTGCAAACATCAGGAGCTTGGTGTTCTCGTTAGTGACTTTCTTGACAATATCTGCCGTCGTTGGTGAACAACAGAGGGCTCATAGGATCTCCCTGGAGAACTCCTTTTGTTTGTTTAATGCATGCTGTTAATGAAATGCCGTCGTTCACTCTTACGTAGCTGTGCTTGAGTATATTACATATTACAATGAAATGCAAAAATAAAATATTTCTTGGAAAATCAATATTGCGATTAGCAAACTTACATATTAAATGAATTTAAACATAGTTTTCTAACACTTTGACTGAAAACAATAAATCTTAGTATTAATGCAAGACATTTTAACACAGGAGAATATGCTGAGTTTGAGCGTTATCGATTGGCCTGTCGACTGTATGACACTGTTTGAACATCCTTGGTGATTGTCCAGCAGTGTTCTGATTGAACAGCAGGACGCCACCTCCTTAGATACCTCTTCTACATGTATATGGCTGCAATAGCTTGATGGAATCGTTTACCGTCTTCACCGCGTTTGTGGCTCCGTAATTTTGAAGGAAAAAAGTCAAAATGCGCAAGAGGGAAATACATCTTGAAAGATAAGTTAAAAACGAGTTATTCACAACAGGGTAACAGGTCACTCACAAGCTCCTGATAATATTGTGCTGTTTGCTATCTCTCCCCCCCCCCCTCCCCCCCTCCCCCTCCCCTCCCCCCCCCCCCCCCCTCCCCCCAAAAAAAACAACGAATAAATGCTCTTGAAACCTTTTCAGTTAGCTCTTTCTATTTACCTTGTAGGATTTGACTCAAGTTGTGGTCTCCAACCAGTGGGTCTACTTTTAATTTAGCATAACTTAATCCAGGGAACTTTCCCATTTATACCTAAAGGCCTGACCAATGGTGATTCAAACTCTTTGAAAGAGTTTTCGTTAGACCTATGTTGATGATTAATAGTGGTAGTAAAACTTTTCTCGTATCAAATCCTAAATCTCTGTAGCGTTTTTCGGAAGATCAAAATCTCTTAGATCACTTCGCTTATTTTTAGCCTATTTTCATCGTATGAAAAAATAGGCTTATGAGATCACCTTTTGTCCGTATGTGTATGTGTGTCCCCATCTAATTTAACGGCCGAGGCGATTACAATGAGACTCGGTAAGGACACACTAGAACAACGTCTGACCTCAACGATTCCTTTGAAATGTTAATACGTTTCACTGATCCAACATGGCGGTCGCGCGAACTATTTCACTGGCATTCTATATCTCCGCAACGGTTACCTACATCCAAGGAGTAATAAGGAGAGGCCCTAACGGCCAGGAAGTGAAGCCACAAGACATATGCTCATCATATGCTCAAAACATTGCGTTAGGCTCATAAGAATAGCATGGGATGGTGCTACATACGTTCTAAAAAGTGGTGATATTTCACGTGTGGGTCGATATGTCGACGTGTGAGACATATTATTGCGCAAACAGAACTCCCACCTGCCAAAGTAATGTCATTTCACAAGTAAATGCACTTTATTTGCCATTTATTGTGTTAAGTTTTAATCCTTTGAGTAGCCACCTTACGGTACTATTCTAGTATCATTCGTTAAATGTTCAAATAGTGACATTTGTGTCCACCAATATAAGTATTTCGATTGCTAGGAATTAATTACAGATTTTTTCCTTCGTTTCTTACTGGAAATAGTTTCTGCATGTCAATTTAATAATGAACGGTCCGGTATTACTGTAATCTAATGACCCCAATCTATTTTAACGTGGCTTGCGCTCTAGATTTATTGCTCGTGTGTGTTAGAAGATTGATATGCCATTATTTGCATATTTTAGCGTGTTAATCTCAAACCTCAGCCTAGACCTTGTGTATTTTGTTATCGGAACTGAACTGGTCTATTCGTTAGAAACATCGTGCAATAAAAACAATATAATACATTCATTTCCCAAGTGCTATACTATATTTTATATCGGTGTATTGTTATGTTGTAAAATTAAACGTTTTACGGCAGTTTACATGATTTTCAAGTGCGACGAAAAGTATTGTGACTGCCGTACACTTCACCCTAGCCAGCCAAGATCAACAAATATTCCTTGATTTCCATCGTCATATACCTTACAACTTCGTACTATACCTGCGCACTAATTTTTCACTGGTAATCATACGTAAATCCCACTAATAAATAAGTCTACGGTACCGTACGCATCTACCACTGGAGCCAGACTAGTATTGGGGCGTGATCAGTGCTTCAACTCTCCGCATGCTATAGCGCTGACAGGGCGTCTCCTTATTACTCCTTGCCTACATCACCCTGAACTTATGTAAGTTTATAAATGGTACTACTATAAGTTTACCTATGTGACTCTCAAAATTCTGTTAAGTACAAATCCAACATGGCGGACAAGCAAAATTAAAATATTGAAAAATTGAAACATGGTGCGTTAAATGTTTATACAATATTGAAGCTATTGGCATCTAATTTAATTCAATTGTTTACATAACCTTAAGATGGCGGCTGTGCGAAATTTTAAAATTAAGTGTTCACTTCTTGTGTCCTAATAATGCGATCAATGTGAACATTTGAATAATGAATCTACATAATAATTTTCATATAATGGTACAAAACTCTACGGTCTACATATGGAACAATCAAACATGGCAACCATCCGAAATATTTAGATGGTTCGCAATATCTACGAATCTATTACAGCAATCAAACTGAAATATGTGATGTTGATAGAGGTTATTAACATACGTTCGCCCATAGGACTTCCAATTACCTGATGAGCACAAATCCAACATGGCCGCGACTCGAAATTCAAATATTTGTAAGGATTTCTCACGTGACTTAAATATTCGAGTGCAGTGAAACAAAGCACGGTAAATCTTCATACAAGGCTTAATAAATTGGCGTCTAATGTAGTTCAATTTTATGAGAACTTAGAAATGGCGAATGTGCAAACTTTTAAAATTAACGATTTTATTTCTCGTGTCTTAAAGAAGAGATAGAAATATAGGTTGGTATAATGAGTTACCGATTCTCAATATCTCCGAAACTATTTAGGCAATGAAACTGAAATTTTGTATGGTGTTAGAGGACTGTTAAGTAAGGACAAATATGTGACTTTCCAAATCCTGAGAAACCCAAAAACATCATGGTGGCCAAGTGAAATTCAATGCATATTTTCTGGCGATCTAATCACTCGTGTGCAATGAAACATGACACCGCGAATCATTATCGAGAGCTTAGTTCAGGGACATCTAATGATGTTCAATTGTTTTCAGAATTTCTACATGCCATCGGTTCAAAGTTTTATGCCTTTGTTTTATAGCCTATTTTCATTTATGAAAAAAGAGGCTTATGAGATCACCTTTTGTCCGTGAGTGTGTATGTGTTTGTGCGTATGTGTGTCCCTAATAAAATTTAACGGCCGAAGCGATTTCAATGACACTCAGTAAGTGCATACTACTACCTCGTCCAACCTCGACCATGCCTTTCAAATTTTAATACGTTTCACCAATCCATTAAGGTGGCCACGCGAAATATTTCATTGGTATTCTTTATCTCCGCATCAGTAACAGATATCACCCTGAAATTTTGTACGGTGATAACAGGTACTACGAGAAGTTCATATGTGTAACTTTCATAAACCTGTTAAGTACCAAACGAAAATGGCAGCCAAGCGAATTTGAAACATTTTAATAGACTTTTCTCGCAATTTAACTATCCGAGCGCACTGAAACTTGGTACAGCAAATGTTTATACACATTGTAATGCACTGACATCTAATTTAGTTGAATTGTTTACATACCCTCAAGATGGCGGATGTGGTAAATTTTTAAAATGATTTTTTTATCTCTTTGTGTTCTAATCATGCGATCGAAGTGAAAGTTTGAATAATGAACCTACGCAATAATATTCATCTAATGGTACATAACTCTCTGTCCTAAATATATAACAATCCAATATGGCGACCATCCGAAATATTTAGACGGCTCTAATTATCTACAAATCTATTACGACAATGAAACTGAAATTTTGTATGTTGATAGAGGCTATTCCCGTAGCGTAGCGGTCAACATGGTTAGCTGCCGCCCCGGAGGTCCTGGGTTCGATTCCCGGCTCTGCCACGAAATTTGAAAAAGTGGTATGAGGACTGGAGCGGGGTCTACTCAGCCTCGGGTGTTCCAAATGAGTAGAGGGGGTTCGATTCCCACCTCGGCCATCCTCAAAGTGGTTTTCCGTGGTTTCCCACTTCCTCTTCGGGAAAATGCCGGGATGGTACCTTCTTCAAGGCCACGGCCGCCTCCTTCCCTCTTCCTTGCCTATCCATCCTGACCTTCCATTACCTTCCCTCATGAGGCCCCTGTTCGCTTTGCAGGTGAGGCCGCCTGGGCGAGGTGCCAATCACATCTCACCAGTTGTATCCCCTCCGATTAGATGTTCCCAGCTCTAGGACACTGCCCGTAGAGGCGGTAGTGGTGAGTTCCCTCGCTGAGTCCGTGGGTTCCACCAACCTGGAGGGTAAACGACTAAGAAAAAAAAAAAAGATAGAGGCTATTAACATAAGTTCACCTATGGGACCTTTAATAAACTGGTGATCACAAAACCAACATCACTGCCAGGCGAAATTTAAACATTTTAATGAAATTTACTCGCGATTTAATCATCCGAGTGCAATGAAACTTGGTACGGTAAATGTTAATGTAAAATGCAATCTACTGACATCCAATTAAACTTAATTGTTGTGATAACCCCAAGATGGCGACTGTGCGAAATTATAAAATTAAGTAGTTATTTCTTGTGTCCTAATCATGCGATCGACGTGAACGTTTGAATAATGAACCTACGCAATAATCTTTATCTAATGGTACATAACTATATTGTTGCCTCCGTGGCGTAGCGGTCAGCATGGTTAGCTGCCGTCCCGGAGGTCCTGGGTTCGATTCCCGGCTCTGCCATCCTCGAAGTGGTTTTCCGTGGTTTCCCACTTCGTCTTCGGGCAAATGCTGGGATGGTACCTTATTCAAGGCCACGGCCGCCTCCTTCCCTCTTCCTTGCCTATCCATCCTGACCATCCATTCATTACCTTTCCCTCATGAGGCCCCTGTTCGCTTTGCAGGTGAGGCCGCCTGGGCGAGGTGCCAATCGCATCTCCCCAGTTGTATCCACTCCGTTTAGATGTTCCCAGCTCTAGGACACTGCCCGTAGAGGCGGTAGTGTTGAGTTCCCTCGCTGAGTCCGTGGGTTCCACCAACCTGGAGGGTAAACGACTTAGAAAAAGAAGAAGAGAAGAAATGACATAACTATATTGCCTACACATATAACAATCCAACATGGCGGCCATCCGAAGTATTTAGACGGTCCTCAAATCTACGAATCTATTACAGCAATCAAACTGACATTTTGTATGTTGATAGAGGCTATTAACATAAGTTCGCCTATGGAACATTCAATAAACTGGTGAGCACAAAACCAACATGGTGGCGACGCGAAATTTAAATATTTAAATGGATTTTTCTCGCAACTTTTCATCCGAGCGCTGTGAAATTTGTCTCGGTATATCTTCATAGATAAGAGAAGTTAAGCCCGTAGATCCCTGATTGGCAAGGGCCTCCTACCGGAGTGGTAGGGGGTGGCTCAAGTAGTCTCCCAAGAGGAGCCAGTTCTTGAGAGAAGTCTTTCCTAAATACATATTGACACACATTAATACAAAATAAATTATCACTCATCCTTACTACGGTATTTACATTGTTACACTATTACACTGTTCTGAATTTCCTTCCATAGCTTTCTATCCCTGGCATTTCCGGTCCATGGAACACCTGCCTCGAACCTAAATTCGTCCGACCATCTGCGACGGGGGCGTCCTCTGCTTCTCTTGCCAGCTCTTGGATCCCACATAGTCGTGGAGTAGGCCCATCTATCCTGGTGCATTCTGGATATGTGTCCACCCTAACGCCATTTCAGTTGCCGAGCTCTTGTTGCTGTGTCCTCCAATCCACTTCTTTTTCTCAGATCCATGTTACTGATTCTGTCGCTTAGCTTAAACCTAGGATTCTCCTTTCCATTTTCCGTTGACAGATCTGGAGCAGTCTTGTCTGACAATTACTAAATGACCACGTTTGGCATCCATATATTAACACTGGGATGACACAGCTTTGAAGTACATCGAATCTTAATTTAGGGCTCAATGATTTGTCCATAAGGATTAAGTTTAGGCTCCAGAATTTTCCCCACGTCAATCCAATCCTCATTTTGATTTCTCGGTCTCTTGTTTGTGTCATACTTATTGTTTGGCCTAAATATACCAGGTGAGTCAGCCGCCCCTTATTTTTTTAGTTTTCGGCCACACTTCCAACGTCTGATGCCAATATGGTCGACAGATCCCCGTCTGTAGCCAAGCCACAAAGACCCTAAACGACTTTACAAGATTTATGACGACATGGAAGCAAGACCTTAACAAAAACATGTGTGCGACAAGTGATAATTCAAAGCATCAAACTGTCATACGGGCTTGTACAAAGAACATGCCGATGATACGGTTTCAGTTGGATACGAAATTGACGCTAGGTACGGTGGCTTACTGATAAGAAACGTGAATGAACCTTCGAAGCGGAAAGCTGTATCACATCAAATACGCTTTCAGGCAAGCTGAAGGGACAAGTACACGTGGATCAATGGTGTACGTGCGTAGAAGATAATCGTCCTGTTTTTGGGAGCTGGGTTCAAATCTCACCACCACTAAATATTCTTATGCACATTTTAAGCTTTGGGAATAATATACAAGGGCATTCGTGTCACATTTGACTAATATCATGCGGTGTTTATTTAGGGTTTAATGTGTAGGCTACTGGCTTGACACAGTGTGCAGCCTAGAAGCGCTGGTTGTTTCATCGCCGCTTTCAGGGGCCGATAACCTAGATGTTAGGCCCCTTAAAACAACAATTATCATCATCATCATCATGTTTCATCGCCATGTTCTTGTATTTGATCCTCCAGGGGTCACATCTGGTGGCACGCGGGTTGGCAACCACAGGACCCACTTAATTGGCTCTTCTCTCATTTTTCCTGATCCCTCATTCTTCGAGGGTTTTTCTTTCAGGTACCTCCTGCCTTCTGCTCAATGCCCTCAGGCAAGGCGAAATGACGAGAACCCGTGGAGCAATGGCCTAAGTGCGTAGAAGGTAGCTGTCCTGTTCATGAGAGGTGGGTTCGATTCCCACCACCGCTGAATATTTTTGTGGTCATTTTAAACTTTGGGGATCAAATACAAGATGATGATGATGATAATTGTTGTTACAAGGGTCCTAACATCTAGGTTATCGGCCCCTAATTGTTTGGGTGTTAATGAAAAATGAAAAATACCTGTAATTAAATCTAACTACAAACTTACACTATCGTTTTACCCTCCATGGTTGGCCTTTCCGACGGACTAAGCGAGGGATCCCACCTATACCGCCACTGAGGGCAGTGTCCTGGAGCTTGAGACTCTTAGTTGGGGATACAACTGGGGTGTGTGACCAGGCACTACGACCAGGTGGCCTCACCTGCAAAGTGAACAGGGGCCTGATGAAGGGATAGGAAGAGTGGGAGGGTTAAGCAAGGAAGTGGGAAGGAGGCGGCCGTGGCCTTACGGAAATTACCATCCTGGCATTTGCCCGAAGACGAAGTGGGAAACAACGGAAAACTACTTCGAGGATGGCTGAGGTGGGAATCGAACCCTCTCTACGCATTTGGACCACCCGAGGCTGAGTAGACCCCGTACCAGTCCTCATGCCACTTTTCAAATTTCGTATCAGAACCGGAAATCGAACCGCGGACTTCCGGGGTGGTAGCTAATCACGCTGACCACTACACAACGGAGGCGACTGCTACAAACTTACAACTAAAATTAACTACTGACTTACACATGCCGTTTATACGATTTCAGTTGTATACGAAATTAACAGGCGCGTATTCAAGAGGGGGGGGGGGGGTACGGGGGTCATGACCTCCCCCCCCAAAGGTGACCAAATTTTTTTGCAAACTCAAAAAACAAAAACACAATAACCAGGTCGCCTCCGTAGCGTAGCGGTCAGCATGGTTAGCTGCCGCCCCGGAGGTCCTGGGTTCGATTCCCGGCTCTGCCACGAAATTTGAAAAGTGGTACAAGGACTGGAACGGGGTCTACTCAGCCTCGGGTAGCCCAAATGGGTAGAGAGGGTTCGATTCCCCCTCAGCCATCCTCGAAGTGGTTTTCCGTGGTTTCCCACTTCGTCTTCGGGCAAATGCCGGGGTGGTACCTTCTTCAAGGCCTCGGCCGCCTCCTTCCCTCTTCCTTGCCTATTCATCCTCACCATCCCTTACCTTCCCTCATGAGGCCTCTGCTCGCTTTGCAGGTGAGGCCGCCTGGGCGAGGTGCCAATCCCACCTCACCAGTTGTATCCCTTCCGATTCGATGTTCCCAGCTCTAGGACACTGCCCGTAGAGGCGGTAGTGGTGAGTTCCCTCGCTGAGTCCGTGGGTTCCACCAACCTGGAGGGTAAACGACTAAATTAAAAAAAGAAAAATAACCAGACAAATAAAATTTAACGAATTTTAACTGAAAAACAGTTTTTTTTTTCATTTTATTCAATACTGAAAATATCTTTATTGCAATTATTATGTTCTGTTACACTGTACATATTTTCAACTTCATACCTGTTATATAAAAACGATTATTTATATAACAAAATCAACTCGTCTATTTTGTTTATCAAACCTTGTGATTACCGAATCGATGTCTATAGTGATGTCACAATGAATGTGCAGCAATGCACGGATAGGAATTTGGGAATTTTTTGCACCAAAAAATTTTGCCGACGTCCAAACTGCAAGCTTGGTTGGCAATTTAAGCTGTGACTTTCTCCCTTTGTCGGTACCAACTCGACTTGCCGAAACTGTAACGTACTTTGATACTTTTCTCGAAGCTCGATGTAAAAGTCGCAAAACACGCCGTTGCAATTTGTACGAATATTTTTGTGCGCTAAACGCATCAAATTTCTATCCATGTAGCTTGAAAAAAGTGGTCAGGTTTTGTACGTTTGGTTATTTTGTGATTGCGTTGTTAGTGATACCATTTTTCTGAACAATTTCGATTCTGTGACCCCCCAAAGCCAAACTCGAGATCCGTGCCTGGAAATTAACGCTGGGTACGGTGGCATACAGATAAAGAACGCGAATGAACCTTTGAAGCGAAAAGCAGTATCACATCTCATACGCTTTTAGGCAAGTAAAGGGACAAGTAGTCGAGGAGCAATGGTCCAAGTGCGAAGAAGGTAGCGGATCTGTTTTAGGGCGGTGGGTTCGAATCCCACACCCGCTAAGTATCTTTATGCACATTTTGAGCTTTGGGGATCAAATACAAGATGATGATGATGGTGATAACTGTTGTTTTAAGGGACCTAACATCTAGGTTATAGGCCCTTAATGATTTGGGTGTTCATGGAAAATGAAGATGAACATTTAAGTAAATCTAACTACAAACGTACACAATTGGAAAAGAAAAGGAAAACAAAAGAAGGGTAAGGGAAATAAAAGAAAGGGGGGAAAATGCCCTCAACCGTCGAAGAATGAAGATTGAGGGACTTTGAAAGAAGGAGAGCCATGAATGGCAGGGAGGAAAGGGAAAAAAGAGAGGGCCCGCCCCAAAGGCAATGGAAAAAGGCGAAAAACCGGACCCAGCTCAGGAATACCTAGGGATCGATAACTCTCCAACTCACCAGCTCTGATCTCTTAAGGGCCTAGCATTATCCAAGGTGCACAGGAACTGGTGGGGATACACACACCCTGCCTTGAGGGCCTTGAGCAGAAGGCAGGAGGTACCAGAAAAAAACCTCGAAGAATGAGGGATCAGGAAAAATTAGAGAAGAGCCAATTAAGGGGGAAAAGGAGAGACTCCCTAGGCCTCGCATAGCCTAATACTGTCGGGGTCGGAAGAGAACAAGAGTTGATCAAGATAGGTCGACAGGAAAGAAGACGGAGAGGAGCCCGGCACAAGCAAGTCGAAGCAATGCCAGACTCAGCTGGGGTTCTGTGGTCGCCAACCCACGTCCCACCAGATGTGAGCCCCTGGGGTAGCAAATACAAGAACATGGCGATGAAATAACCAGCGCTTCTAGGCTACACACTGTGTCAAGCCAGTACACATTAAACCCCAAATAAACACCGCATGACATTAGTCAAATGTGGCACGAATGCCCTTGTATATTATTCCCAAAGCTTAAAATGTGCATAAAAATATTTAGCGGTGGTGAGATTTGAACCCAGCTCCCAAAAACAGGACGGTTATCTTCTATAGAGCATCCAGCGTTGAGAAAGGACTGTGGCGCCTTATGGCGACAGTGTTGCTAGCTCTAGGCAGAGGTAGAGCGCTGACGTCATACGCGCTTCGAGTACTGCGCTTTCATAAGTTAGCGACACAACACAACCCCTGAAATAGAACACGCCCTGGAAGGAGCAGTTTTGCAGGTGTTAACGTATTGGATAAGCGAACAGAACCAATAACGACATTCATTTTGCATTACTGATTGATAGATGTCGAGAGCACAACTCTTCTTTCCTTCTCGTATGTATGATGACGATGTTAACTATTTTTATGTTAGCAATACGGTACTGTTGATCATCTTTTGTTATTAGTTAGGCTTAATTTAGTTTCTTTCAATTTTATTCTTGTTGTTTTGATTAATATTTGTAATATTGTAGCAAGTTAGTCGTGCGGTTAGGGG
Organism: Meconema thalassinum; assembly: GCA_946902985.2. Lineage (NCBI taxonomy): Eukaryota > Metazoa > Arthropoda > Insecta > Orthoptera > Tettigoniidae > Meconema > Meconema thalassinum. Next base: position 860,432,575 of record OX336389.2, read on the forward strand.
CGCACAGCTGTGAGCTTGCATTCGGGCGATACTGGGTTTGAACCCCACTGTCGGCAGTTCTGAAGATGGATGTCCGTGGTTTCCCATTTTCATTCCAGAGAAATGCTGGGACTGTACCTTAATTAAGGTCATGGCCAAGTATACAAACCTTAAAGTGTGCTGGTCGGGACTTTCCATGAATAAGGAAATATAATGCCTCGCACAAATCATCTGATGAATGAGCTGTTTCATATCCTACATGACGAGTTCATTCGTTGTTAATAGCCTGCGCGCGATAGGAATATGTAACAGATTCTATCCTCCCCATTAGTATTCTTACGAGGGACAAGACAGTACTTATATAACTAATAATAATAATAATAATAATAATAAAATAAAAATAATAAAACAATAAATGATATTTAATTTGGGCTTTCCAGTCGTTCTACGTACCATGTAATCCTTCACTCGGCCGCCAGTGGCTCGATCCCTTCCATATCCAAATCGCTATCACGGTCATTATTATCAGAGGTGTCACTTGAACTATCTTCCAACTGAATTATGAAGGGCTCAATGTCTTCCTGCAACTCATCTGCCTTCCACATATTGACTTCTATTTCTTTCACATGGTCTACGTAATTACTCCAGTTTTGATTTGAAACAATTCCGAAAGAATCGTGAATCAATTTTTCTACGTCTTTCGTTTTGTATGTTGTGTTATTCGTTCCTACATAACGTTTAATTTGAGCCCACACGAGTTCAATGGGGTTCAGTTCACAGTGATACGGAGGTAGGCGAAGCACTTCATGTCCCAGTTCTTTCGCCATTTCGTCTATTTTATAGGCGTCATATTTCCATTTGATGGAAGTCACAAGTTCCATAAGATGTTTCTTAAGCATGTAGTCTTCATAATGGACACCTTTGGAAGTAAGCCATTCTCGCATGCTTTGCCGTTTCCATGACATTGTCGGAATGCGCTCTTTCTTCCTACTGTGGTACGATGCATTGTCAAGCACAATTACTGACCGAGGCGGGAGATTGGGGAGTAACTGGTGTTTAAAATAATGTTCGTAACATTCTCCATCCATTTCGTCGTGCGCATCGGCGGTATTCTTTTTACACAGGAATACTAACTTTGCGTCGTTCACAAATCCGCCTTCGTTACCTGTATGGACAATAGCGAAGAGGGGCCCACGCGCTGTTGGTGCCTTTAAGCCAGGGGAAAGTCCAGCCAGAAAAGCCTGCCTTGATGACTTAACTGTACTGTCTTGCCAGTGTCTTTCAATGCAATGTCCCGTGTTCACCCAGGTTTCGTCTGTGTATACGATATTCCTCTTCTTCGCTCGAAATTTCTTTATTTGATATAAATACTTATGGCGCCAAGCAACTAGATCGTCTCTTTCCAACAAAAGAGCTTTGTTACCACGCTTTTCGTAAACGAAACCAAGATCTTTTAGAAGGGCATGAAACGTGCTTCTTTTAAAATTCGGAAGTTCGGGGTCTGTATTCACGGCCGTTAACACAGATGATAATGTCGGTGGCTGATTTCTTAAAAAGAAACCATGCACCTTTCGCCTTATAGCACTTTTAACAAAATCACTAAATTTCGTAAGTCTATTGTCTTTTCTTTTCACTCTTCTCCTCTGCTTCTTATTAGGTGTCACCAGGGGGCCACAAGCCGATTCACTGCGCAGTTTGAACACTAATGATCTGGATGTACCTGTAGCAACAGCAGTTTCTTCGGCGACCCAACTCACACTTTGGCCGGGATTTCTGCTCTTTAAATAATTGAAAACGTTTACGACTATTGTCCTCTCCTTACTTCTCAGCGTCTCACCTCGTTTTCGTTTCACCAAAACACCAGCCATTTCGATTCGATCGAACAGAAAATAAGACACACAACAGTAACACCAATGACAGATAGTGCTTCAAAACTTATGTTGCCGGCGGAACTGAGCACGTGCTTCACTCCGGGAGAGCATTCAGCGCGGGACGTGGCTCTTCTTTCCAGCGTGCAAACCTCGAATTTTTTTAAATAACTAAGACGTAATATAAACGATACTTGTATGCAATAACAATGGTAATCAATTGGCAGATAATTGTAGGAAGCTATTATGACGTAAAATATATATGTTCAGAGTTCCTTCAAGATAAAAGGTGAGGTAACAAAACCAGTGTAGGGGGCGGGGGGGGGGGGGGGGGGCGTTAAAGGTAAAAGCCCATAACACCTACAGTCTTTTCTAAACGCTGGATGCTCTATACGCACTTACACCATTGCTCCACGGCTACTTGTCCCTTCAGTTTGCCTGAAAGCGTATGAGATGTGACACAGTTTTCCGCTTCGAAGGTTCATTCACGTTTCTTATCAGTAAGCCACCGTACCTAGCGTCAATTTCGTATCCAACTGAAACCGTATCATCGGCATGTTCTTTGTACATGCCCGTATGACAGTTTGATGCTTTGAATTATCACTTGTCGCACACATGTTTTTGTTAAGGTCTTGCATCCATGTCGTCATAAATCTTGTAAAGTCGTTTAGGGTCATTGTGGCTTGGCTAGAGGCGGGGAACTGTCGACCATATTGGCATCAGACGTTGGAAGTGTGGCCGAAAACAAAAAAAATAAGGGGCGGCTGACTCACCTGGTATATACTCGCTGCAATATTCCATAGGAATTTGTAATTATTTTGGTTTTTCTGGGGTTCATTTGCAGTCCCACTTCTTCACTCGTGTAGTGGAGTTCACCTAGCATTGTGTTTAGTTCCTTTGCTGTCTTTGCAAATAGCACAATGTCATCTTCAAATCGGAGGTTAGATAGACGTCTTCCGTTAATGTTAATTCCAAAGTGCCTCTTTCCCCAGTTTAGTTTTCTGAACAAAATTTCGAGGACGCAGGTGAAACGTTTGGGCGATATGGGATCCCCTTGTTTGACCCCTTTCTCTATTCTGAAGAGTTCTCCTTCAACTTCTGTTCTAACCTTAGCGTAGCTTTCCAAATATGTTAGACCAATAATTCGAATGTATTTCGAGTTGACACCTATTACCTTCAATGCCTCCAAGACGTTGATGTGCTCTACCGAGTCGAATGTCTTTTTATAGTCCACGAATGCAATATATACTCTCAGGTTGAATTCAAGTGTTTTCTTAATCACTTGGTTTACTGCTTGGAGGTGGTCCATTGTGTTGTAGCTTTTCCGGAAGCCTGCTTGTTCTGGGGGTTGATTTTCATCCATTATTTTAGTAAGTCTATTCGTTAAAATTTTCGTAAACACTTTAAATATTGTTACGTGCCACCCCCCTGGTGGCACTTTTGTTAACTGGATTACGGTGGGTAGAAAACACAACACCAATCACTGCTTTAAAGGGAAGTTAGCTTTATTGCTTGCAGGAAGATACAGCACTCATCAGTAAATACAAGCAATTATTACCTTACTCCAGTTTCCTCAAGTCTCTTCCTTGAGCGCTCTTGGCCCTTTCACTTGTCAACAAACCACAGAAGTTAAACCGTCTTAATGAGTACGGTGGCCTTGACAGAAACTACCGGCTCCTCTCCCTTATGAACACCAACTCCAGTTACTTACGATAATCCGCTACCCGCTGTTTCGCTGTCCACAAGCTGGGGAAACAATGTCACTGGATTTCGTAACTCGCACGGCACTTCGTCACCACACTTCTGTCGCACTCGCTCAAAAACACCCACCTACAGAAAAAGTCAGTCCCCTCACTTTGAGGCCGCTTATATAGCAGGCTGGTGACTCAATGAATTCTAGAATCATCCAGGACACACGGTTTCTAGAGATTTCCTTCACTGGATGGGTCACGAACTTTCTGGACCGTCCCTTTCACTTCGCAGCCCGTTGCGTAACGCGCACGTAATATACTGACGCAGAGCACACACAGCCTGAAGGCAGCTGTGACTCAACGCAGCGAGGCGACAAAACAAACTCACAGCCGTAACACCACCCCCTTCCTAAAAGGCTGATCGTCCCGATCAATCATTGGTCCGTCTGTGTCCCTCCGTAGGCTGCCAGGCGATCTCGATGCACGATCTTCATCTTCGCCCTCGGGCTCCGCTGGATCCTGTAGACGACATCGTTGATCCGTTTCACGACTCGGTACGGGCCCTCCCAGGACTTCTGCAGTTTGGGTGACAGGCCTTTCTTCCGTAATGGGTTGAAGAGCCAGACCAGGTCGACCTCGTGGAATCCGCCGGCATCCGTCTGTTGGTCGTATCGGGTCTTCATTCGGTCGGTCTCGATCCGCAGTTTCCTCCTCGCGAACGTGTGCACGTCCTCCAGTTGGTTGACCAGTTCTTGACAAAACTGACTTACCGGGACCGGATCATTCCCAGGTCGGCCGAAGGCAAGATCGACAGGTAGACGGAGCTCCCTCCCAAACATGGCCCGGGCTGGTGTGCACCCGGTGGCTTCATGCACGGCGGCGCGGTAGGCCAGGAGAAATAGTGGAAGATGTTTGTCCCAATCTCTCTTGTGCTCGCTGACGACTATTCGGAGATGGTTCTCGATGGTGCGATTGAATCGCTCTACCATCCCGTCGGGCTGAGGGTGTAGCGGCGTTGTCCTTGTCTTCCGGATTCCCAGCAGCTGGCATAGGTTCTGGAACACCTGCAACTCGAAGTTCCTCCCTTGGTCGGAGTGCAGCTCCAGGGGTACTCCGTACCGGCTGACGAATTCCTTCACCAGGGTCTCTGCGATCGTCGCGGCTTCTTGGTTAGGGAGCGCATACGCCTCCGGCCATTTGGTAAAGTAGTCGCTGACGACCAATATGTAGCGGTTCCCTGCCTCGCTTAACGGGAATGGCCCAGCAACATCGATGGCCACTCTCTCCATGGGGTCGCGCACGTTGTAGGTCTTCAGTGGACCCCGTCGTCTTCGTCCTGGGCCCTTGCTGGCTGCGCAATCGTGGCACCTCGCGCAGTGGTTCTCCACGTCAGTTCGGCATCCGATCCAGTAGAACCGCTCTCTCAGCTTCTCCAGGGTCTTCTTTATCCCTAGGTGTCCACCAGATGATCCTCCATGGACTTCCTTCAGGACTTCCTCCGTCATAGCCATTGGAACGACGACTTGCTCCCGAGATATCTTCCCGTCGGTGCTCTCCCAGGTACGGCAGATGAGGCCATCCCTTACAACCAGCGAGTCCCACTGCGCCCAGTAGGACTTAAACTTTGGGCTGCAGTCACTCACAATGTTCCACCCGGGTCTGGGGACACAGGCCCTCCTCCATTCGGCTATCAGTCCCAGGTCATCATCTTCCGCTTGCGCCAACGTGAAAGATTCGCGGCTCCAGCTCCCTTGAAGTTCCACGGTAGTCCTTCGGCACTGTATCCCGGTGTTCTCCTCCCTTCTGGTACAGAAGGTGCAGTCTTCGGGGCACGGTCTTCGTGACAGGGCGTCGGCGTTAGAATGCAGTTGGCCTTTCCTGTGCTGGATCTCAAAGTTGTACTGTTGAAGCCTCTCTAACCACCGCGCGAGTTGACCCTCGGGCTGCTTGAAGTTCAGGAGCCACCGCAGGGATGCATGGTCGGTCCTGATGAGAAATTCTTGTCCGTACAAGTACTTGTGGAAGTGTTCAATGGTCTTCACGATGGCGAGCAGCTCCTTCCTGGTGACGCAGTAGTTCCTTTCTGGCTTTGACAAGGCCATGCTGAAGTAGGCCGCTACTCCCTCCTCGCCGTCCACTACTTGCGACAGGATTCCCCCTATGCCAAAGTCGCTGGCATCGGTATCGACGATGAACCATGTTCCAGGTCTGGGGTGGGCCAGAATAGGCGCGGTGCACAGAGCCTGCTTGAGTTGTTCGAAGGCGCTGTGGCATTCTGCTGTCCACGTGAAGAGTTGGTTTTTCTCAGTCAGTCGATGTAAAGGTTTGGCGATGTCGGCGAATCCTTTCACGAAGCGACGGTAATAAGTGCAGAGTCCCAAGAAGCTTCGTAGTTGGGACTTGTCCTTCGGAACTGGCCACTCCCTCACAGCTGCAGTCTTTTCTGGGTCGGTGCGCACCCCTTCCTCGGAGACAATATGCCCAAGGTACTGGACCTGCTTTTGGAAGAGCTGACACTTCTTGGGGCTCAACTTCAGCTGGGCAGCCCGTGGCTTCATCAAGATCTCCTTCAGGTTGCTGTAGTGCTCCTCGAAGCTTTTTCCCAGAACGATGACGTCGTCTAGGTAGACCAGGCAGGTCTTCCAGTGTAGTCCCCTCAGAATGGACTCCATTAGCCTTTCGAAGGTCGCAGGGGCGTTGCACAGACCGAATGGCATGACGGTGAACTGCCAGAGCCCGCTGCCCACAGAGAACGCAGTTTTCTCGCGGTCCTTAGGGTGGACCTCCACCTGCCAGTAGCCACTCTTCAAATCCAAGGTGGAGAACCATCTTGATCCTGATATGGTGTCCAGCGTGTCGTCGATCCGGGGTAGAGGGTAACTGTCCTTCTTCGTGACGTCGTTCACCCGCCTGTAATCCACGCAGAACCTGGTGGAACCGTCCTTCTTCTTCACTAGCACGACCGGAGAACTCCAAGGACTATGTGATGGCTCGATCAGCCCTTGCTCCTTCATCTCTTCTACCATCCGGTCGACTTCGGCTTGCTTGGCGAGCGGGACACGTCGGAATGGGGCCCTAATTGGTGCGCTGTCCCCAACGTCGATTCTGTGCTGGACCAAGCTTGTCCTGCCGAAGTCTTTGCTCCCCACGGAGAAGACATCCTGGAATTCACGTAGCAGGTCCTGAAGTTGGCGTGATTGCTCCTCGTCTAAATGGTCCTGGGATCCTTGGTACAGCTTCTGTAGTTCTTCTGGCAGGGCGCGTCTTCTTCGGTTGTCCGTCTGCAGGTGTCCGTCCGTCGTGTCTGTGATGCGGGCAATCCTGGTAACGGGCTCGCAGACTCCTAGGTTGGTGTCCCGGTGAACCGTAATATCGTAGTCGTTCAGGTTGGACAGGCGGACGTACGGCCGAGACGTCGTGTTGATGAGAGTCTTGGCAACTAGCAATCCTTTTGTCTGGATGTCCTCATATTTTGGCTCGATGACAGCCGCCACTCCCTCAACTGTTCCGTCGACAATTACCGCAGCGCTGGCTTCCGTCCTGGCGGGAACGATGACGTCTTCTCTCAGCCTTACTCGTCGTGCGGTGATGGACTCGTGCGCAGGTTGCAAAGCAAGTTCCTCACCTCCGAAGTGCAGAGTGTTGGTACTCAGATCCAAGATGATGTTGTTCTGGTCCAGGAAGTCCAGTCCGATGATCACTTCATTTGATACGTCAGCCACAAGCACTGGATGCTTTATCGCCCGTCGACCAATGACGAACTCCAGTGATGCTTCGCCATGTACCGGTGCGGTCTCTCCGGTCGCGGTTATTAGCTGGAGGTTCCTTTGTGTGGGTCGCGCTCTCCACTTCGGAATCAGGGTGGGACTGACGATGGTCCTCGATGCTCCCGTGTCGATTAGCATGGGCCAGCTCTCTCCGTTGACGACTCCGTCGACCATCAGGCCGCTATTGTCCCTCCGTAACTTCGTCACACGAACTTGGACTGCCGGAGCTTGACGACTGTCACAAGCCAACCTTTGCCCCCCAAGGCTGGCTGATACTTGCTTTCCTGGGCCGCGCGGTTTCCCTACGACTGACTGTCCCGACGGAAACCCTTGGCGGTGGCGATCACCGCAGTCCTTGCTCAGGTGGCCTCTCTTACGGCAGGTCCAGCAGGTCGGTAGTCCTCTACCGGGCCGCCTCTCCGGATGTCCTTCGGCTACGTTTTTGTTGGTGGTACTGTGACTCTTGAAGAACCGGCCTAGCGCCTCCATCAGTTCATCGGCCAGGGGCTTGGTCTCGTTGGTTTTTGCTGGTTCGTCGACGTCCACTTGACGCACCCGCGCGTGCATTCTAGATGCCTGTTTCGCCGTCTCGAACTCAAGTGCGTGGCTCAGCGCATCTGCCAGGGTCTTATTGCGCGCGAGTCGCTGCGCCTGTTGAGTGTCCGAGTCTCGTAGTCCGTCGGTGAAGGTCTGCGTCGCAATCTGTTCCAGAAAGTCGGCCGGAGCTGTTGGGTAGGCGAGCCTTACGAGGCGTACGATGTCCGTCTCGAACTCCTGCAGGGTTTCCGCGTTCTTTTGTACCCGGGTCCGGAGCTGCATCTGGTAGGCCTGCTGAAGATGGCTATCCCCATAGCGGGACTCCATATGGGCGATCAGTGAAGCGTAGTCCTGGGATCCAGCCGGGATGGCCTGAAGGACGTTAAGGGCGTCCCCTCTCAGCGCTACAATGAGAGCTGTAGCCTTTTCCGTGCTTTTCCAGTTGTTTATGGAACAGGCTGCCTCGAACTGACGTAAATAGGTGCTCCACGGGACATTTCCGTCGAAGGTTGGGGGCGTCACTTTGCTCTGTCCCGTTCCTGATGTCCCCGGTATACCTGTGGGCGGGCGTCGGCGCAGCTCGGCAACTTCCTCTTGAAGAGCGTTGAATTTCTCTCCCACCCCCGTGAGTGGGCGTTGGCGCAGTTCGGCAACTTCCTCTTGTAGGGCTTTGACTCTCTCATCCACCCCGGTCGGCGGGCGTCGGCGCAGCTCGGCGACTTTCTCTTGTAGGGCTTTGAATCTATCTTCCATTCCTGTCGGCGGGTGTCGGCGCAGCTCAGCAAATTCGTTTTGTAGAGCGTTGAATCTCTCTTCCACCCCCGGCAGCGGGCGTCGGCGTAGCTCGGCAACTTCTTCTTTTAAGGCGTCGAACTTCTTTTCCACTGCCGTGACTTCCTCACGCAGACCCAGTTCTAATTTCTTCAAGTCCTGTGCTAACTTATTCTGCCCGTCTTCCATCTTCTTCTGGCCGTCCTCTATCTTCTTGGTTAAATTCTTCTGGCCATCTTCTAATTTAGCAGTTAGGTCCTCGGCTAACTTCTTCTCGCCGTCTTCTAGTTTGGCAGTTAGATCCTCGGCCAACTTCTTCTGGCTGTCCTCCATCTTCTTCTGGCCGTCCTCCATCTTCTTCAGATCCTCCGCTAACTTATTTTGACCGTCTTCCATCTTCTTCTGGCCGTCTTCTAATTTGGCAGTTAGGTCCTTGGTTAAATTCTTCTGGCCGTCTTCTAATTTGGCAGTTAGGTCCTTGGTTAAATTCTTCTGGCCGTCTTCTAATTTGGCAGTTAGGTCCTTGGTTAAATTCTTCTGGCCGTCTTCCATCTTGGTTTCCAGGCCACTTAACTTTTCTAGCAATGCTGCGAATTGCTCTTCCATTTTAGATGTTTGTCTTGTAAGGGGCATGCGCTGACAGGAGAATTTAAAAAAAATGACCTGCTCGGGTTTTGAAACCAGTGGGTAGATTATAAGCTTAGGAATAACCCACCCACCAAGGGAAGATGATTAAAAAAAAGGAAGTAGGTTTTGGATTGGAAAAAAAGGATAGAAAAATAGGAGGAGAGTCCCACAAAATTAATAAGTTTAACTTTAAATACCTTTAGAGGTAGTTGCCACTGAAAATTAACTCTCTGATAACTAAAGTAGGTACGAGCTTGGTCGAAGCTGACTGGAACCGCAGCTAAGACTTGGGCGGTTTGCCAGAGAAAGGCTTTAGTGTATTTCCTCCCAAGCATGCATAAAAGTACTATAGGGAAGGGTGATGGTCTGGCCAGACAAATAGTAAAAGCTTTATTAAGTATGAACGAGGGCATAAACCTAGGAAGAGCTAGGAAAGCCAGGATCTTGCCTAACTGTAGTATCAGAGAAATTATGAACCCAAAAACAAATATTTAATTTATTAAACAATTCAAAGAAGGTTAATGAATTTAACAAGTATGTAATATATTTTTGACAAACATAGTTCATTTGAACTTTTTAACAAATGGGGTCGCAGACCTCCCAACATTAAACTTTTGCTCCAGGCAATTGACAATTTACAAGGTTTAAAACCTGGTACTAAAATCTTTATAAGAAAATAAAAAGACATGTGTAGTAATTAAAGTTTGAACGTTAATTGGAGTACAAAGAGTGTACCTTAAGAAATTCCTGAGAGAATATTCTAGAGAGTATAACAACTTCGAAAATAACAATAAGGAAAACATAAAGAATAAAATAGAAGTTCCTACAACTTCTTATATTTATACAGAATTAACGTTGGTTATTATGCAAATAAGAGCAGGTCACTTACTGTGAAACCTGAAGAAAGTTAAAAGGAAGGTTCTAGACTTCCCAAGTTTGAGTAGGAATCACTAGCCAAATGGGACAGTTTCCATTTCGTGAAACCTGAACATGACTCGCTCAAGAGTTTAAAGAATTGTTTTCCCTGATTATAGGAAATGAACAATGTGAATTTGAATCGTGTGTCACACACGTAATTATACCGAATTTAATTAATGTTAAACTAGCAAAGTTGGAAGGGCACTTCGTGAGTGACACCTTATAGAAAAGTTACAATTTTATTAATATGGGTTGTTAGTAGAAGGTTGAGGAAAGATCATTGGGATATAGGATCAATGTTCATGGCCGTATTTAATGTAAACGGACGATCGCGACGCGGTAGAAACTGGTTATCACTGTAGTCTGTAAAGATGGATGCAAAGTTCACTATAGAAACACTAAAGTTTATGAGAAAGAAAATTATTGCAAGTATGGAAATAACTGATTGCACTATATAGGTGAGAGTCTATTTCTTGAGAAAGTTGTGAGTTACAATTAAATGTGCCATAGAACATTCCAGCGGTTCCAGCGGTGGAAGAAAATTAGCTATTGAGCTTTTAATTCAGGAATGAGATTCTTCAATTTTAAATAGCATACTCACAAGTGAGTGAAAATTTCAACGGCAGGACTTGTAGATGAAATACCGAATCTAGAAGGTTCCGGAACGACCTTAGTAGAAAAACGGGGTTGAGAAAATCCAACGGAGGAACTAGCTTGGTGAATTATAGACAGCGGGTATTAGGTAATATCCCACGTAGTGAGAGGATTTCTCATTTGAATAGCTTAAGGAAAGCTCTTTTTTAGTAAGGTTGGCTTATATGAACAAAAGCTCAACATGGCAAATCCCACGAAGAATGATTTTTGCCCCAAAATAAATAATTTCACACTGTCTATAAAAGTATCGTTAAAAGCACGTGGAAGTTAAAACCATGAAGATGAGGTTAAAACTTTTAAGATGGTACTTATCTTGATTTCATGTTGAAGGCGAAGTTCCTTAGATGACAACTACCTTGCCAACATGGCGTAGAAGAGAGTGTGCCTCTTGGTTTGAGGAGACTAGCTCGAGAGGAGCTTTAACTGACTGAGTCAACTGCCGATTGCGAAGTGAGACCTGCTCAACGGAGCACGGAGGGTCTAAGGAAGGGAAAAGAGTGGGGGTAGGAGACAAAGGGTATACATATCAGCATAACCAACTTATCAAAAATAAATGTTCTTCTTGATGAATGGTCTTCAAAGAGTTGATAGTAGGTGATATTAGCGCAGCATGGTGAGTGAAACAGTAGACGTAGTCCTCTTGCTCAAGGAAAAAATAGCTGGCGATGGTAACAAGATCTGGTGGCCAGATGGATATGTAAGTCCTCTCGCACCAGGAGGAATTGAGTAGCTTCAGAGATTCGCTGCTAGATGACGCTAGGTGGGTCACAGAAGTTATATATCTAGAACAGACTTATGAAGACATAAGAGATTTGCCCATCAAGGAGAAAACAGATGATCACTGTTGGTGTTTGACAAAGAGGAAGGAAGAAATGAACATGCAAAGAGCAATAGACTTTATTCTCTCGTACCGTGTATTCAAAGAATACACCAACCAGGACCGTCAGGTGTTGTGCTTGTGCTTGAGTTCGTAATCCCACTTCTGACACCAGTTGTTACGTGCCACCCCCCTAGTGGCACTTTTGTTAACTGGATTAAGGTGGGTAGAAAACACAACACCAATCACTGCTTTAAAGAGAAGTTAGCTTTATTGCTTGCAGGAAGATACAGCACTCATCAGTAAATACAAGCAATTATTACCTTACTCCAGTTTCCTCAAGTCTCTTCCTTGAGCACTCTTGGCCCTTTCACTTGTCAACAAACCACAGAAGTTAAACCGTCTTAATGAGTACGGTGGCCTTGACAGAAACTACCGGCTCCTCTCCCTTATGTACACCAACTCCAGTTACTTACGATAATCCGCTACCCGCTGTTTCGCTGTCCACAATCTGGAGAAACAATGTCACTGGATTTCGTAACTCGCACGGCACTTCGTCACCACACTTCTGTCGCACTCGCTCAAAAACACACACCCACAGAAAAACTCAGTCCCCTCACTTTGATGCCGCTTATATAGCAGGCTGGTGACTCAATGAATTCTAGAATCGTCCAGGACACACGGCTTCTAGAGATTTCCTTCACTGGCTGGGTCACGAACTTTCTGGACCGTCCCTTTCACTTCGCAGCCCGTTGCGTAACGCGCACATAATATACTGAGGCAGAGCACGCACAGCCTGGAGGCAGCTGTGACTCAACGCGGCGAGGCGACAAAACAAACTCACAGCCGTAACAATATGTTATTGGTCTGTAGTTGTGTAGATCATCACGTGCTCCCTTCTTGCACAATAATATTATCGTACTTATCAGCCACTGGTTAGGTATGTCCTCTGTATCTATTATCGTGTTGAATAGGTTGGTTAGCTGTGGTGTTAGATGTGCTTTCCCCACTTTAAACACTCGTTGATTATCCCATCGTCTCCTGGTGTCTTGTTATTTTTGAGGTCATCTATGGCCTTCTCAACGTCGTCCTGCATGATAGGTACTTCTTCTTCTTCTTCTTCTTCTTCTTCTTCTTCGTCGGTGTTTATGTTCTTTATGTGTTCGTAATGTAATGCCTTGTTGCTTTTGTAAAGAAATTTGTAGAAATTTGTGGCTGCTGCAATTATTTCTGATCTTCCAGCTGTTCTTTCTCCGGTTCCTTTTTTCACGCCGGTCATCCAGAATTTGCCGACATTTAATTCTCTTTTCACCTTTCTAATTGATTTCGAATCATCTATTATGCTTCTCGTCAGGCGAAGATTGTTTTTTTTATTTATTTAGCCGATTTACCCTCTAGGTTGGTGGTTCCCACGGACTCAGCGAGGGAACTCACCACTACCGCCTCTACGGGCAGTGTCCTGGAGCTTGGAACATCTGGTCGGGGTGGATACAACTGGGGAGGTGTGATCAGCACTTCGCCCAGGCGGCCTCACCTGCAAAGCGAACAGGGGCCTCATGAGGGATGGGAAGGGAGGGGAAGATTGGGATGGATAGGCTAGGAACGGGGAATGAGGCGGCCGTGGCCTTACAGTAGGGACCATCCCGGCATTTGCCCGAAGACGAAGTGGGAAACCACGGAAAACCACTTCGAGGTTGGCTGAGGTGGGAATCGAACCCCCCCCCCCCCTACTCATTTGGACCACCCGAGGCTGAGTAGACCCCGATCCAGTCCTCATACCACTTTTCAAATTTCGTGGCAGAGCCGGGAATCGAACCCAGGACCTCCGGGGCGGCAGCTAACCATGCTGATCGCTACGCTACGGAGGCGACTGGCGAAGATTGTACTCTCTGAAATCTTTTCTTATTTCTCTCTTGGTCAGTTTGTTGATTTCGACAAGTTTCGTTTTTTCACTCTCGGATTCCAGAGCTACTTGTTTTAGTTTCTCCCGTTGTTCTATCAACCTAATGGTTTCTTCGCTTAGTTTGTGCCTGTTTCTGATACCTGTTTCATTAGCGAAGGCAACTTTTGCAGATTGAAGTTGCTTGTTTGTATTGAGTCATACATCTTCTGTACTTCCATCATCGGCTCAAAGTTGTCATTGCGGATTGTGTTCTGCGGTGTAGACTTATAAGTGTCTTTATTTATTTTAATTGCATTTGGTTTGTTAGGTTTCCTTAAAGGTCTTCTTTTGATCCTTCCTTTGAGCGTGAGTTTGGCACGTACTATCCTGTGGTCTGAATCAAACTTCAGTCCGTTTATGGTTTGTATATCCGAAATTAGATCCTTGCTATCACTCAATATGAAATCGATTTAGTTCTTTGATTTTCCATCTGGGGATCTCCATGTCCATCTTGCTGAAGGATTCTTCTTAAAAATCGTGTTTAGTATGTACATCATATTTCATTTTCTTGGGCGAATTGAATAAGTCAATCTCCTCTCTTATTTCTTGATCCGTAACCATATTGCCCTAGCGGTTCTTCTTCCTCAGAGCACTTCCATCCAATGTTGCTATTAAAGTCCCCAATTACGAAGTTCCTTTTTGTTTTGTATTTTAGTACCGCTGATTCTAGGCTGTCGTAGAAATCATTTATCTCTTCGTCTGAGCAAGCTTCTGTGGGTGCGTAGACCTGTATTATAGTGATTGTCTCAGAGGTTACTTTAAGCTTAATTACTGCTATTCTTTCATTTACTCCAACGAATTCTTGAAGATATTGCTTGAATGTTTTGTTGATTAAAATACCTACTCCCATTTGTCCTTTTGTCTGTCCAATATAGCATAAGAGGTTGCCATTTTGTTTTACAATTATAGCTTCCCTAATCTTTTAACTTCACTTAACCCTATTATGCTAAATTCAATCTCTTCAAGGGCGTTGTCCAATTCGATTTCATTTTCTGGTGTTCTCATTGTCCTGACATTCAATGTAGCTAAATACATTTCTCCTTTGTCTCTGTTTAGTGCCTTTCGTTGTTGGGGTGTGTTGTTGAGCTCAATTATCCGTTTTTTGTCGCATCTACATTGAAGTGTTCCCAAGTTCCATTTATTTGTATTTTTTGGAAATCTTCATACAAGCCTTAATACAATATACTGACGCTTAATTTAATGGAATTTTATGAGAACTTAAAATGGTGGATGTGCAATTATTTTAAATCTCGTTTTCATTTCTCGTGTCGTAAGTGAATCCAGTAGGATATTTGAAAACAGGATATTTAGTTCTTCACGGAACTACATGTTTTTATTTCTCGTACCCTATTCAAGCGATTGAAGTGGAGATATATATGATAGGCCAATATAGTAATCATAATATAATGGCACAAAATTCTGTAGCTTACTATAAACTACATAAATCATAGAAGCCGTGCATTTGGCTTTTCTTAAATTAAACTCCCCTGACTTATTACAGGATGATGCTATCTCGAGGAGGGGGTCTTAATCATCAATACTGAAAGTTATATAATTTAGCACACAATTTCTCATTGTAATGGTGTTGGTGAAGACATAGGTAATGTACCAAAAGCTATTAAGTATACAGTACATGAAATATCCTTTTAATAGCCGGGAGAGTATTTAATGGAAAAGATCACTAAGTTATAGGAAAATACGCTATGTAGTTCTGCACGGAACTACTTGTTAATAGTTTCACTTGGCTCGTTAGAATGAACAGTCTCTATAGAGTCAGAATCGTTTGATGTGCGCGGCCCTGGATACCATCTCCATGCCCTGCTATTGAGAAGAAATGGCACTCCTCCACACACACATCGCTAAAGTTATTGGTATCGTCCTCATAATGCTGTTGCATATTTATTGTAACACAAATTATCAAGTTACGACGTCAATAGTGTTAACTCAAATATGCTGGACTATCATCCAAAACTATAGGAAAACAACCGGTATAAGATGGAAACTGTAGCGCTAGACAAGAGTTTAGTGTTTTTCAGTCGGTCAACACGAATGTACCCAAAAGAGATGGGTTATGCCCTAATCCTGAAATAAATTACATGAGATTAATAAAACACTAGGATGACCAGTTTCGATCGTCAAGCGATCATCATCAGATCCATTACACTTAGGCTACAAAATCTATGTTTGAAATACAGGTGAAAATATTTACAATATGTACAATTATTTAGTTGCAGTATTGGTACTGCAACTGTCAGTGTATGCTAAATGCAGTATATATGTTAGGTGAAATGCTAAATGGTGATAGCTATCCGTAGATTGTACTTTAGAGAGATTATATGGTTGTAAACTATGGTTAAATTATAAAATTTTAGGCTAACTACTTATCTGATTGTCTTCCGTACAACAGCTACTCGCAGTTTTCGTGCTCACTGGAACTCACCGAACTTGAGCTTTACTTCCCTGTCAGAGGACATTCTTTCATTCCCCCTGATAGTGTATTTGGAATTTTAGAGAAGGCTTGCAAACGACAGGAAGTGATACCCAATCCTCAAGGTTATCTGGAAATCATGAACAACACCACCACTTTATTTAAAGCAGCATTGGACTTCCAAATGTTGGACTGGCATAAGGAGGCTAATACTAAACTTAAGCAAACTGGATCCTGGCATTTCATGATCTCAACTTCAAAACGCATACTTCTGAAGCGTCATAAAAAATAAAGAAGAAATATTAGTTAGAGGTGAACAGTTTTACAAGAGCGACATTGGTTGTTGGAGATGCCTTACTAAAAAGAATTGTTCTGTAACTGATATAATTCCTGAGGTTATCACACTAGGAAATCTCAGGAAAGTGGGTCCTGCAAAACTAAAAAACATTGAGAATCTGCTGACAACACACTATGGAGAGCAGTGGAGACATCTTAAGGAGTTACAGTACTACGAAGAGGTGCTGTCAAGAACAGAAGAATCAGTTCCTGCGGAAGATGATAATCCTTTGTGTGAACCTGTGGAGGAAGAAGTAGTCCTGCGTATTTAAAGAAAAAGGACAAAAGTCGTATGTAACAAGGTGTTCCTGAAGTTTCATTTTAAATTTATGTTCCTTTGTTAGTCTGAAAATTCTGTAGTATAAAATGTACTCTTATTGGTCCAATTAAGTGTTAGAAACAGAAGTACACTTTCAAAATGTAGGGGAAATTAGTGCAACAGTTTTAGGCCTCTGCTGCAAAATCATCAAACATGGAGATTGCTGGGTTTGAAGCTAGCCCCCTCATATATGCTTAACATTAAAACCTATCACTTTTAGATGAGCAACGGAGAGAGAATATATTAAATAATTGACAATACAGGAGTAATTCCTTGTATACCAGAGGTGTCCATACAGCACGCCGGAGTGCTTCTGAAGCGAACAGCCTTGCAGCGATGGTGAGGGTAGACTATATGAGTAGAGAGATGGTAAGTGTTTAAAGCCCTACCGTCAGCATTTTTTAAATTGCGCGAGCCTCAGCCAAATAAGATTTTCGATATCTCACGAACCAATTATCTGGTTATATTATTTAAAAAAATATTTGTTTTTGTTTTGGAAAGTAGACTATATTTTGATAACTAATAATGATAGAGCGTTGTGCAAAGACAAAAAAAAGGCCGCTATGTCCTTTATCGTTAGAAGAAAACTTCATATTTTTACATGTTTTCAAAAAGGTCTAATTTTTAAAATTGGCTATATTTCCCTATTAGGAATTTTAGAAAAATATGTGTTTGACTTGAATTAAAGGTCTTTACGCCCTCTACCCATAAAATAAGTCCCAGGTGTCTAGGGCCAAAGTTTATTATCATTATTATTATTATTATTATTAATAACACAGTAAAATTGTTTTGGTTAAGGCGGAATGTGTACGTGTTAAATCCTGTTAAGTCCATGAGATAAGAATATAAGCCAGACAGCAAAGGGGATGTTAGGTTGTAGGCATAGGTTAATAATAGACACATGGTTCACACAAAATTTGATTTATTAACCCAAGAATTGAAGGCTGAGCTAAATCCCAGCCATTTCATATACATCTTGTTTCCTTTTCGTTTCAACACTTTTTCCACAAGGTAATGGTTTGAAAACGCTGTCTTTTGGAGTTCTCGGAGATAAAACCTGCCTTTTATGCCTTGATGGTTGAAGTCCTCTAGTAAATAGGTGACTGGACTGTCCAGGTTGACTTGACGAATACGAAATAATTCTGTCCCCAAATTTGGGGTGTAGGC
Source organism: Meconema thalassinum (assembly GCA_946902985.2). NCBI lineage: Eukaryota > Metazoa > Arthropoda > Insecta > Orthoptera > Tettigoniidae > Meconema > Meconema thalassinum. Next base: position 860,450,396 of record OX336389.2, read on the forward strand.
CTTCTCGAAGGCAGACTGAATTTGCTCACACGGACATGGTCACCGATGTTAAGGTGGTGACGTTTAGGATCAGTTGATTTTATGGGGTTAAACAGTTTATCCAGCCGCGGAATATTTTTTGTGACCAGTCGTGGCTTGGTTCCAATCGTTCTGTATTTGGTATCAATGTAACGTGACACTAGCTCTGGTAATAAGTCTATCCAGCGATAGGAGCCCCGAGCTGTAAACTCTTTCCACATATTAGTTTTAGCCTAATTTCGATTTTTGATAAAATGAAAGTAGACTTATGAGATCAACACAGGGCCAAAAGTTGCGTGTCTCTCTGTCTGTGTGTGAGTGTGTGTGTATGCGTGTGTACTCTGCAATGCCTGTCCCCCTATCAATTCAAACACGGTCACACCGAATTGAACAAAATTTGGTACAGAAGTAGCACTAGCAAAGGGCACCTCAGCATCGTGTTTTATATCGCCGCCATCTTGACAGAAACGTAATGGCGGCCACCCAAATGTTCAAAGCTTAAATCTAATTACGACTAACCTAATCATCTAATCTCTACCAAATTTTGCATCAACATACCTTTATGCGATAAGCATCTTTTGACTAAAATACAAGGTCATCAGCCAAAGAGTTTGCAGATGGCGGCCATGTATGTGTGCAAATCGATTCCTCCTATCAATTCAAACACAACTGAACACAAATCGAACCACATTTGGTACAGAGGTAGCACTAGGAAGGGGCAACACAGTGTCATGTTTTATATCGTCGCCATCTTGACGGAAACATAATGGTGTGGATACCGAAATGTTCAAAGCTTACATCAAAATACGACAAAGCTAATCTTCTAATCTCAACCAAATTTTGCAACAACATACCCTTATGTGGGAAGCATCTTTTGACCAAACTACAAGGTCATCAGCCCAATTGTTGCAGATGGTGGCCATGAATGTGTGCAAATCGATTTCCCCTATCAATTCAATCACGGTGAAACCGAATTGAACAAAATTTGGTACAGAGACTAGCAAGGGACAACTCAGTACCATGTTGTATATTGCCGTCACCATAACACAAAAGAAATGGTGCCCACCCAAATGTTCTGAGGTCAAATCAAATTACGACTAACCTAATCATTCGACCTCTACCAAAATTTTGCAACAATATACCTTAATGTGGGCAGAGTATTTTACCCACACTACAAGGTCATCAGCCAAATATTATAGTTTCAAGATGGTGGATGTATGAATCATGCAAGTATTATAGCCTAACCGTAACTTACGATTCAACAAGACCTGGTCTCAACAATTCAGCTTATCGTACATAGGGAGGTTTAATCTGTCCTCGAAGAGGTGACCGGTAGGATATTAGCATATTATAATAGAATATGTAAACGTAGAAGTGACTAACAGGTCAGGCTTACCGTGCCATACCGTTGTTGGCCCGTGCCGTCCCGTTGTCAAAATGGCCGCTTTTTAGCCTACTATAGATTTTTGCAAAAAATGAATGTAGACTTATGTGATCACCACAGGGCAAAAAATTGTGTGTCTGTCTGTGTGTGAGTGTGTGTGTACTCTGCATGTCTGTCCCTCCCTATTAATTCAAACACGGTGAAACCGAATTGAATGAAATTTGGTACAGAGGTAGCACTAGGAAAGGGCACCTCAGTGTCGTGTTTTATATCACCACCATCTTGACGGAAACGTAATGGCGGCCACCCAAATATTGAAAGCTTAAAGCAAATTACGACCAACCTAATTATCTGATCTCTACCAAATTTTGCAACAACATACCATTATGTGGGAAGCATATTTTAACCGACCTACAAGGTCATCAGCCCAATAGTTTGCAGATAGTGGCCAACTATGTGTGCAAGTCGATTCCCCCTATCAATTCAAACACGGTGAATCCGAATTGAACGAAATTTGGTACAGAGGTAGCACTAGCGAAGGGCACCTCAGTGTCAAGTTTTATATCGCAGCCATCTTGACGGAAACGTTATGGTGGCCACCCAACCCTTGAAAGCTTAAATCTAATTACGACTAACCTAATCGTCTGATCTCTACCCAATTTTTCCACAAAATACCATTATGTGGGAAGGGTCTTTTGATCAATCTATAAGGTCATCATCTCAATAGTTTGCATATGGAGGCCATGTATGTGTGCAAATCGATTCCCCCTATCAATTCAAACACAGTGAAACCTAATTGAACAAAATATGGTACAGAGGTAGCACTAGCAAAGGGCACATGTGTTTCATGTTTTATATCGCCGCCATTTTGACGGAAATGTAATGGCGTTCACCCAAATGTTAAAAGCTCAAAGAAAAATTACGACCAACCTAATCATCTAACGTCTACCAAATTTTGCAACAACGTACCTTTGTGGGTAGCATATTTTCACCAAACTACAAGGTCATCAGTCCGATAGTTTGCAGATCGCGGCCATGTATGTGTGCAAATTGATTTCCTCTATCAACTCAAATACAACTGAACCTAAATCGAACCTCATTTGGTACAGAGGTAGCACTAGGAAGGGGCAACACAGTGTCTTGTTGTAAAACGCCGCCATCATAGCAAAAGAGGAATGTCGCCTTCCCAAATGTTCTGAGCTTAAATCAAATTTCGGCTAACCTAATCATCCGATCTGTACCAAATTTTGCAACAATATTTCTTAATGTAGGAGGCGTCTCTTTCCCAAACTAAAAGGTCATCAGCCAAATAGTTTCAAGATGGTGGATGTATGAATCATGCAAGTATTATAGCCTAACTGTAACTTATGATTAAACAAGGCCTGGCCTCAACAATTCTGCTTATCATGCATAGGGAGGTTTAATCTGTCCTCATAGAGGTGTCGGGTAGGATATTAGCAAATTATGATAGAATATGTAAGAGTAGAAGTGACTAACAGGTCAGGCTTACCGTGCCATATCGTTGAGGTTACGTGCCGTCCCGTTGTCAACATGGCCGCTATTTGTGCTCGTAAATACAGATATTTTCGTAATTTACTAAGTTTATATCCTTTTAGGAATGTACTGAACAAAATAATACATATTTATTATCAAGTGGTTTATAGAAACGCCAGAAAACGTTAATTAATTCGTTGATTTCAACACAAAATATGATACAGTAATACAAAACCAGTTGTTTATCAAGTATTACCGCAGGGCATCCGTGGCGTAATGGTAGCGACCTGGGCTCTTAGTCTGCGGCTTCGTGGATCAAATCCCTGCAGGTTCAAATTTCTTAACTTCGTTCTTTTTGGTATTTATTGATTTATAACTACTCATACGTTATGATGTTAAGCATATATAATGTGTATTTTCAATCAAAAATATTACATATATACTTATAACACCACATATTTCCACACTCGAATACAGAGATTAACATTCGTTGACCTTGATCCGCGGTAGAAGCTCTTATTGTTGTTTTTGTTGTTGTTGTTTCTTTAGGGGTTTTGCGGCATCATGGTCTTGTAGCTCCGTTTATTTGTGTGTGTGTGTAGAAGTTGTCTGATAACCTGTGTCACTGTGATGTCTGTAGGCATACTAATGTGTGTACCTTTATACGAGGAAGGATTTGGGTAGGAAACTGTTGTTCTTGTTTCATTTTAGATGCATGGTCATCATGGTCATTTAGCCCCGCGTACTTGGGTGAGTGTTGAGATTTGTCTGATAATCTGTGTTATTGTGAAACCTGTATTATACTCCTTGAAAAGAACAAAGAGTTATAACAATACCTATGCATTTAGGAGAAAGTAGGCTATATGTTCTTTACTGAACATCTTGTTTAGCGTGCGATTAAACTGCTCAACGACACTGGCTTTTAGATTGCTATACGTGATGTAATGGTGGATATTCAAAGATTTAAGAAAACTGGAGAAATTCTCGTTGAAAAATTCTTTGCCATGGTCTGTGTGCAACAACTGGGGTTGATGTTTGGATTGTTGAATAATATTTTTAAGGGCCTTGGTGACTAGAGGGCCGGACTTGCGACTCACAGGTTGAACAATTGCCATTTTGGAATACACATAAATGACAGTCTGCATGTAGCGTACGCCATCGTTAACGCTAGCATAGGGTATCATCTCCACCAAGTCAGCTTGCCATAGTTCATCCATACCCCGTGAAATCGCCTTGAGTCGCTGATAGTTACGCCTAGCTGGGCGATGCAACTCGCGAGCTATTTCCACTATGATGTGTGAGGGCTTAAACAATAATTTTGGCATTTTGAAGTTCTTGTTAAATTTCATTGATTTCCCAATCGTGACCGGTGTGGCCAGTTTGACGTGAAGCATGCAACAGCTATAGCCGTTGGACTAGTTTACTGGGATTATGCCAGTAGGTAACATCCACAAGAGGTTTTAATGGTTTAAATGTCACTCCCGAAGCTGACACTCTACGACCAACACTTTGAGTGGATGGAAACATTTTTGCAATGATGGATTTATAATTTTGAGATATATTGGCATTCGCCTCTTGAGAGGGGTTATACTGTCTTTTTTGTGCATGGGTTTCTAATAAAATGGATTTATATTTGTCACGATCATCAGACGTATAATCTCTGAAGATGGAGTACGAGAAAGTAACAGCTTTATACAGTCCTAGCGTTAATTTATAGTTAATTTTTTAATGATAACACTAGTACTAGAAAATTTAATAGATGGATCACCAATGTTAAAACCATCATCTTCATAGCGAACACCATACGTTGTATCAGTCTTTCCAGTAAATAGATTTAACAGATAGGGTTCCAGCTTTGATTCATAATATTTTTTTAAAATATGTTTTAAATCAGATTTATTTGAGGTATGGCCAAGAGTTGTGATATCGTAGGCTATTTGGAAGTGGAAGGTGTTTCGGCGATGGCTGATGTTTAAAAAAACTGTTGAAGGGGTGACGATTTTTCAGGAGTAAACACTTGATCATCCTCATTCTCAACATCGCTAGAACTAATCAATTCCTCTTGTTCCTCTTCCACAGGGACCTCTCGTAGAGTCTACGTTGATTTTGAAACTGTGGTAGCGTTTCAAATGGCTTGGAAGAGGGTTTAAACATGGCTTTCAGAGGAGGCGCTAAATGTTGTTGGATAAACAAAGCATTATCCACACGTGATCGTTTCAATTGACGAAACTTTGGAGAATATAATTTTTGCTCTAATAATATGCTTTTCAATTGACTCTCTGCTAACGCCATGGTGTCTCAACAAATGCCTTAAGAGGGAATGAAACAGCCCCTTAAATAGTAAGAAAATTATCAAACCCCAAGCGATAACGTCCTTAGTCAAGTTCACTTTGTTTGCCAATCACCAAACGGGCATAGTGTTGTGTGTTCCAACACTTGGCACACAATTCAGTAAACGTTTGAAAAGTCATATCTGGATTGACATGCTCATTATAAATGTGGCGACTATTCCGTTCATCCTGACGAAATAAAACAATTTCATTAGCATTGTCACGAATAAGTTGTTTGGACATTTTACAATACGTTTGTCCAAGATAGAAGCAATCGATATGTTTGTGACGACCCATGCTGAAATAGCTCTGATTGATAGCTTGTCGTGAATCAGGCCTCTCAGCATCCGGGCCAATAACATTTTTTTGCATGGAAAACGTAAAATAACTCATATTCTCGGTCTGCAATTCAGACATGACTTGATCCAGGAACACGTTGAGTGGTTGGTAGAGGGATTTTGCAAAAATATAAATATTTTGAAAACGCAGACCATTTGGCGCTGTGATGAGCGTGAGTAAAAGATTGGTCTTTCCACTTCCTGAAAGCCCCACGATGATGCAGCGAATGGAAGACGGAAACAGTGAACTTTGGCGTTGTTCACGTGATGTAGGATAGAGATGGGAAACCATGTCCCCCACGGGGAATGACTCTTCCTGCTTAATAATCTTCATATCAACTAAGGATTAAAGAGGCTAGCGGGCTGTCTATATACATGGAACCAAGCCTTGTGATAGGAACAGTAGGCTAGTACTGCAGGTTGACGATGTTTGTCTTTGGACGTGCGTTAACGGCCAAGGCCAAGACTGTTCCCTTGCATGATCCTAAACAAGAGACTGACCCTGCCAATAAACACTATGTGGATAGATCCGTGGTGGCTCGCACTAAACAGGGAGATTATTACTTTAAGGGAAAGCGGTTAACCTATGTCAAACATCCACAAGTGTCTACGGATGTCACCACAAAAAAGTATGTGGTTAATAAGGTGCGAGAGTTATATGACAAAGTGCCCCAGCTTACTGTGGATGGCTACACGGCTAATCATAACCACGTGATTCATGTGGCCGACCCTGTGAACCCACAAGATGTTTGTACCAAACAGTTTTTAACTTTAGAAATAAACAAGTGGTGTGAAATTAAAGACAGGAGTTTACACATGAAGCGAGGACGACTAGCCGATGTTTTAGATCACATATAACCCCATGAGGTGGCAACCAAACAATTTGTGGAAGACTGTGTATCCTCCATGATAAAATCACACCCTCATGTTCGTATTTCTCATGACCATGACGCATCGAGGTTTTGTCAAAGACACTGAAGATGTTACCTATGTTTTACCTTCAGGCTCAACGAGTTATCGTTTACCGTTTGATGGACGTATTCGTAGTAAATACTCTACACCAGATGTAAGACATTTATCCATACGATTAAACCACAGTGGCATGTCACTACTTGGTGATTATACAGTCAGCGTGGGTGATAATCTATCTTTCCATTTGGTTCTAACCTTAGAGGAAAAAGAAGCAGGAAACACGATAAATGATTTCCCACTTTATGTGGAACTTGAATATACAGCCATGAACTAATCATCACACGTTAGTTGTTACTCAAACTTTTTTGTGAAAGGTTGTTCATCATCATCATGGTAAAAAAAAAGATATATGGTGAAGAAGACTAAAAAGATGACCCCATCATCGCCAAAGAATGGGGTTAAGGCACTTGTTGACAAGCCCTTGGGAATAAAAATAAATACAAAATAAAGTGTGGACGATTAAAAAAGCCCTCCGAGCAGCACAGAGACGTGTCCATCCAAAAAGTAAACGACAGGTTTCAAAACAAGGCCGAGTGATTCCTAGCCCTAAACGAGCTGGACTTTTACCAGCTTTATTTGCTGGTCTTGCAGCCCTGGGTTCACTGTTAGGTGGTGCGAGCGCGGCGGCTAAAACGATAAAATCTGTACAGCAGGGGAAGCAACAATTGAAACAAAGCCACCGACATAATGAAACGATGGAAGCCATTGCTATGGGGGATAGACGCGCCAATAATTTAAAGCCAGCTTTCTATAAACAAGGACTTGGGATTAACCTATCACCAAATAAAAATAAAAAATTAACCACAGCTATAGCAAGACATGAAGAAGTCAAAAACCTATGCCAAATAACTAAAGCATTTCAATTTTCGAGGTGTGTTTACGCGGAATCAATTACCGCCATGACCCTGGAAACAGGAATGTGCTATCATTAATTAGATGATCACCGAGGACCAGGAACCCATTATGTAGCCTATGTGAAAGAGGGTTCCACGTTGTGGTTCTTTGACAGTTTTTGGAATCTGCCTCCGACCATTGAACTATACAAGTATTTTGGAAACCGCTCAAAGATATACTATAATGAGAAACCTCATAAAAATTTCAACAGCAAAGAGTGCGAGCGTTTATGATTAATTTTCTTATATAAGACACAGCGTATGCAAAAACGTAAACAGTATGTCAGCAGAAGGTAAGACGTTTACACAGCATGGACGTGGACCTCAAGTCAGGGTAGACTTTTACCCTCCTATTGATTTGTGTGAAAGACCTTAGGGATTGGGACTTGTTTCTCTTAAAACGTACAATAGAATATGCAACATACTTCAAAATGTCAACAAGTTTTACAATGATTATTCCATGCTAGCCCTCAACCCTGGTGGATATACCATAGACGATATTTAAGTACACATTTACGTGGTGCTGGTAAAGCAATATGGTTTAAAGTCATTTCTTGATGGAACACACAAGTTTGAACTTGTCGGCAATACCATTACTCATCGCTGCAGTATTTTATCCTCGTTTAAGGCTGATTTTTAATCACAACCTGATTACATTGGCCCTTTACTGGGGTTTCTACCACGAGTTCTTGAACCCAACAAAAGACAAGAATCACCCAATGAAGTGAAATTGATTGAAGACCATCATGTGTCGGTGACATGTAATATTATTAGCAACGTGTGCACCAATCAAGAGCCATCGCATTCGCTCTACGATTTTATTGTGGCATCGCCTAATGGCTATATTATTCGTGAAGACCCTCCAGTGGTGCCTTTTCATTCCGTGAGTGTTGATCATATTAGTAATATAACTTTAAGACTGGTCAATAGAGAGCAAAAACTCATTCAACTAGATTCCAGCACACCAGTCACCTACAAGTTGGTTCTAAAGCCACTATAAAGTTGGTGTATAAAGCAACAACACCGTCTAGGAATGGTGTTAGTTGTTTGCCACGTGAATACACGTCAACCCGTAAGGACAAACAGATTTTACAGCATCTGGGTTACCACGTAAACCTACATGATGAATTCTATCCCAGAAGTGCTGAACCGCATCGAGGAGCAAGAAGGAGTGGTAAGAATTGATCCTCATTCGTATCAAGCTCAAACACCTGGACTAAATAACAATGATAAAATTCAATTTGTTACACCCTACCGCATGAAAGTATTATTCAGATTGAAGGTGGGCTCACAAAAGCCGATGGCTCTACACCCATGACATCCGAGTTAGCCAACCATGCTTTTGCCTTTCTGTTTTCTGAGGTGCGCTATGTAATTAATGATATTGTGGTGGATAGCACTAGAAATGTTGGTACTTCAAGTGTCATGAAACTATACCCCTCTTATAGTGCAGAAGAAGGTAAATCACTTTCTATGACGGGTTGATGCCCTGACTCAACCAATGACTGGATGGTTCACACGGATGGCACCTTTACCGGATTTGTACCCCTTAAACTCATTTTAGGCTTTGCCGAAGATCACCAGCGTATTGTGGTAAACGCAAGGCAAGTGCTTCATCTGGTCAGAGACTGAAGTGATTATAATGCACTCAAAGGAGCTGATGATGCACCCATAGATTCAAAAATTCAACTACAACGGATTCTATGGAAAGTACTGTGACCATTTGAAGGAGCGTCAGTTGCCAGTTATGGATGTGTTGTTTTTGTCGCGGCTATATTTGAATTTGAAGCGAGTGCTTGAATGAGTTGAGTTTCACCGCCGCAGAGTGCATGTTGAAAGAGATGCGCGTATGCATGCTAACACCTGGCGATTTGCAGGGTCAAACAACCAGCTATGAGGAGAGTTGCATTCGTTCTCGTGCAGTAATCCGTGTGTAAACGGGCGGCTTAATCAATCTTAACTTACGAGTACCAGACCTGGAAGCCAAAAGTAGCCTACAGACGAGGCATTGTTCGCAATGTGCTCATGATAGGTTTACTACATGGGACTAATTTTTGTGAGTGCAAAGTTGTGTTGGGTAATACCCGAGCTCATAGCATATCTTAGCCCACGAGCTGGAACTAACTCCTGACTTGAGTTATGTGAATATAATATCTTCTACCAGGATAGATTATCGGATAGCAAATAACATGGAAATAAGGCTGAACAGGTGTGTAAGTGTACTGCGATAACTACAGAAAGATTACAAGCAAGTAACCGGGAACATTATTGTGATTATTCGGAGATATTTCGGAACGGTAAAACACCGGGTGATTGTCGTGAACTCAGTGACAGTTTTAGACACGTGTTTTTCATAGCAGAAGCTATGGTGTTAAGAAATTTCGATCAGGACGTCATGGTAGCGATACGCCGTTATGAACTTTTGGAATCTACCATGAGTCGAGCCATTATTATGGTGCGTTAAATTTGAATTGGGTGTATGAAAGATACCGATGTGTGGATACTTGGGACTTGGACCAGTGGACCAGGAAGGTGACCTGTACACATTCCGTGTGCAGAGGAACGCATGGGACTTTATGCCTAGGCCAAGGGCATTCCACCGGAACAGGAACTTTCTTCAAGAACATCTGAAAATGGACTTGAGCCCTATATTCTATTTTTAATAGCTAGTACCGGTGAATTTCAGACTATAGACTACACCATTCAACCATGTAGGAATCAATTTACACGCCATGAATTTTTATTTTCTACATTATGCTGGAACATAGGCATGGGGCCTTTTGATGTTGTCCACTTTCGAAGTTATTTTTGAGATAGCATATCCACGGTCGGCATATCGTAGAATGAGTATATTTTACGAAAGCATCCGGCTGTTCTAGTTAGACAGGAGTTTCATCCTGATTTGTGTTTTACAGTTCCGTGCATATTTTTATGGCACATTGTTATTATGAGCGATCGTTTTGGGATAGTTTATTGGTAGCTTTGAGTATTTAAATGTAATTCTTTGTCGTTTTGATTCGATTGGTCTTATACGAGTTCTGATTATCTTTATCGTGAAATGATTCGATTTTTCTAGTTGTTCAGGATTTTCTTTAATAACGATAATGCAGAATGGTAATGTATTGGAAATTACATGATGGGATTATGGAAGAATATTTATAACAATTTAATGGAGCTTATGAAAAATAGAACATGGAAATTATCCATGAGAATTTCATATTTAATAATAATAAATATTAATTGCCACCTACCGGCCGGAAGACGGAGACGGGATGGGCCTACTTACCTTGTTTCCAGAGGTCCGCTCGCGACACTGCAACTCACCGCCAGATGACAAGCCCCAGCAGACTAACACCTACAGATGACGGAAGGAGGGGGAAGAGGGATCCCACAGGCCAGTCCACAGATACCCTCCTAATAACCCATAGAACTGCCACCGACGAAATAATGCCACGACAATATAGCTTAGCATAATTTATACATTTAATTCGAAAGTGAGAAGAACACATGTTAACATTAAAAGACAAGGGATTTGGTCAACATTAACAAACGTAACATTTATACGTTAAAACAAACCTAAATTCTTTCAAAGGGTCTTAAAAATCTTATGGCTCGGGCCAAACAAACAATCACCCACAGGTGAAGTAAAAGAAAAAAAATTACATGTAGCTTGAGGAGCGAAAGAAAAAAATTAAATAAATAAAATCCAAGGAAAATCGGAGCCCACAAGGATTAGATTATCACTTACAACATGAAGCGATTTAATGAACCACAAACACTGAAAATTAGTCTCGACATTCAGTCAACCGTTCCATGCCAAAAATCAAGGAGCTAAATAAAAATTACGAGACCAAAATCACAAAAACAATTTAAAATTACTGCGGCACACGCAGGGAAACTTAAAACAGAAGTTAGATCTAAACTATAAAACAGCATGATTAAAAACAAGAACAAAAAATATTTCAAGAACTACGACATCACGTTTGAACGCCGCGCCAGACGCCGAAAGACTCCTATCTAAGACCACAATGCATTCTGGCAAAACAAAAACAAACATGGCCACGAAACAGATGACTGCATGTCTAGCCGAATTACGGTAAACAATTACCTTTTAAAATTGAAGCTCTGCCAGAGTTAAATGACAATAAAAGACCATAAAAGAAAGAAAAAACCTTTTAACAGTAACACGCACACACAAAGAAACAGAAAAAGGAAGCCACGGATCAAACACCAAAAAAAACTAAAGACCAAAATATAGGCCAACCCCTGACCTACGAGAAGAAAATGAATTACGCAATTAAAGGAAAATACCCTTAGAGAGCATTAAATAAATAAATAAGTTTCAAAAAATAAACTAGAAACGTGTCCCCAGAATTACAAACCAATTTTCACCTAATCAGTGAATACAATATAGGCCATGACGCCAGATAAAAAATAAAAAATAAAACAAAATAAAAACATACTCGTTGTGAATGCACATAAATAAAAATTATATTACCTTTTAACATACCTTAAATAATTCTTTTTCCAGAGACACTAAAGATAAAACAAACATAACACTAATAAATAATTTTAAATAATGAAAACTGCCCACATGGCTCCGGCTGCCGCATGCAACCACGGACATCAAACATCTACAAGTTTTCTCCATTCCGGCGAAAATTAAATTGCAGACTTTGTTTCAGGGGTGACAATTTCACTTCCTACCCACTGCGGTTCACATATTTTGTAATTTAACTCCATTTCTTGGTGAGGCGAGGGCCACTGGCTCCCGCCTCAATAGACAATCAAATTCACGACTACTCAGTCCAATGCAGTATAATCAAGTCACAGAAGACAACAACATGGCGCCGACAAGGAAGCCAGGCGCGCTGCATGCTAGGTATTTGGAAATAGTCCAATCACAGATTGACACCTCATGTAACAATGTGCATATTATATAATCAATTTGGCGGAATATTTTATATATAGTCCTTTGTTTTAATGACGAAGATTTAATTGAAAATTTCACTTTTCATACAGACGACACTGCGCTCTGGTGGGTAGAGTTTCAACCTCATCGTCCGAACGGTACCTCAGAAGGTGCTGCCATCCCAAGCTCATTACCCAAAGCAAGACGTTTTAGCGGGCACTTTTAAATGGTAGAGGAAGGGTAGGGATTACATGTCCAACGATGCAGGAAAATGTTTCAGACAGCATGCACGGCTCAATAATAATAAATTAATTGATGAGTTTAGATAATTTATGTGATGTTTAATTAAACAAATAAGAGTTAATGATAACGGAGAAATGAGAAATAAATACTGAATTAATGCACATTGGAATGATAAAGCAATCGTAACGTAGTTTTGTTATTAGAGCAAGGTGTATCAATTAGGAGGATTTTGTTATGGTGACAAGCGGATAAATTGAACAGGTTGATTGGAAACGGTTACTTATAATATCCATATGATAAATCTGATAGGATGATGAGCCGAATTGGGAATGCGTGCGAGCATCTTTGTCCCTTTAATAATGATGATAATCCATTAAATACAGTAAATATAACTGGATGGAAGTTTAATATGTGAAAATCAAGTGTAAAAGAAATAGAATTGTTGAATACAATGAAATGTTAGGATTTTGGAGGACGTTGCCTCATATTACTCAAACGAAGGCTAGTGCCATATTTGCAACCCCCACGCCACTATCCGGATCTTGTCATCAGCGGAAATTCTAGATTCTGCTTTATTTTGCTCTAACCGTAATTACATATTTTCTTGTTGAATGATAGAAACCTGCAGATAGATTAAAATGCCTAATAATTTTCCGTATCGTGATATTATGGAATAAACCAAATTGATAAAGTGCATAGAGAAATGGGGCATTTAAAATGCAGCCTCATGTTCCGATGAAAATTTTGAAATGGCTACGAATCATCCATAAGTGTTTGAAATTAATTGGAATAAGAAGGTGGAGTTGCAATTAATATCACAGAATAATTAATCCCATAATTTATTTATTGTTGAGGATAAATCACAGATCCATGATTTATAAATTCTGATATGAATATTAAATTGTGGAATTAATAAAATTTAAACTGTATTATATTTCTAATGGAGCAACCATTGTTCGACTTGATCTGACGTGCATTAAGTTGCGTAACTAGCAATTTTAGTAATGTTTTTGGAATTTCTTCTCGTTTCATGGAAGAGAATATCTGATAGCATTATCCATGATTTTTGGAAATATGGAAATGTGTAGAACTTCAGAAATAAAATTTTATTCAAGTGTTTAATAAGACGATCAGTGATCTACACAACTTGAATACTGTAAATAACGTTTATAATATAATGGAATATCATGAAGGACTATTAATTTCATGGGTATTCTAACAAAAGGGAAAGTTTAAAAGTCGATGATTTCTTTGCATAATTAATTTTTTTGGAACATTATTCAACGCCTACGATTAAATAGTATAGGATCCCAGGGGGAGCGTAGGATGTTATTTTTTCAGATAGGTGTTTAGTTTTCTCCCTGAGGATGCCCCTTTTAAAGATTAGGATGGTTGAATGGATCAATTAAATTGATGCATTTTTTTAATCATAACTGATTCTGTGGTCATTCATGATTCTTGAAATATGCCTTCTATCATTGCTGTAGTGTGTATCTGGGGAACAGCAGAGTTTTTTTAATATTCTACAACCTTGTAGTTTGCTCACAGTTAACTCCGAGTTATTTTTTTTAGCCTTGTGCTTGGCTGTTGTTCGGATGCGCACTTGTGTGGTCGTGGGACGTCCGTCAAACGGTCACATAAAGTAAGATAGAAGATTTTGGCTGCCAACGTGTGGGGCCCGAGTTCGATTCAGTTTCTGATAAGATTCTATTCCGAATTTCTATTCGAGGTCGATTTGATTTTTTCTTGATGTAGTAGGATTCAGGGTCATGAATGCGCAGTTTTCATAGTTTGCAGTGATTTGTTTATTTTGTGGTGGTCATTTCTGGCCATTTATAGTAAATTTTAAATTTTATAAGTCATCGGTATTGAAGTATCAATTGAAGGTCGTGTCTGAATATTCACTGTACTAGCATTTTAAATTTAAGTTTCCCCATCATCGGTTGACGTCGTTTCCTAGTGTTATGATTATTATTGTGATTGGTCATGGAAGCACTTACCAAAATGATCCAGGAGTTGAGACAGAAGATGACAGAGAATTCTGCTTCTCTAGAACTCAAAATTGAAAATCAAATGAAAGAGAATTCTGTTTATCTAGAAAATAAAATGGGTGATTTAGAAAATAAAATTGAAAATCAAATGAAATAGAATTCTGTTTCTCTAGAAAATAAAATTGAAAGTCAAATAAAAGAGAATTCTGCTTCTCTGGAAAATAAAATTTCTGGTTTAGAATGTAAAATAACAACAAAAAAACGAACTCATTAAAAGCGGAAATGTTAGAAAGGATAGAAGCGATAGAAAGCCGGATGTCTAGAAATATAGAATCATTCGATGATAAATTGTCTGAATCGATAGTTGCTAAGTTTGAGGATAAAGTCGTGTCATTGGAAACCAAGATAAGATACAACGGTAGGAGAACTCAAGAGAATGTCCTAAGTTTAGAAGCAAGGATCGTGGATTCGGGAACGAACTTGAAGGATAATTTATTCGCAAACTATGGCCTTATGAAAGAGAGTTTACAAGAGAGTCGAAAAGCGATGAAGGAAGAGTTAGCTCAACAATGGAACGATACTCAAAAGATGGTTAGATCATTAGAAAATAAAATGGAAGATAATGTTAGGAAAATATCAGACGATCTAGCGTCCTTAGAGATTAACACAACGAAGGAAAGTACGTTAAATGCCTCACAGGTAGTGCAGAGAGTTACTTCTGAATTTAGAGAAATAATTTTAGAACAATTAAGGGAAGGAAATGTAGCAGACTTGAAAAATGAAAAAAAAAAGAATCTTGAAGTTTAACGTGACCGTTAATCTCGCGATCATAAGCCACGGGACCTCCGTTTTACGTGGAATCCGAACAACAGGACATGGCACATCACATCGAAAATCTCACATGCATTGACCGGGAATCGAACCCGGTCCGCCTTGGTGGGAGGCATACAGCTTGACCACTACGCGACCACGCCCCACTTGAAAAAATGAAGTCAAAGAAACGGTAATTAATGACAATCAAGCTCAGGTTGTAAAAGAAACTCAGGACGAAGTTAAAGAGATCAGGAATGCTTTTTCATCAGAGATTAAAGTTGTATCCGGAGATATTCAAGCCATTGGAGAAAGTATAGAAAAATTGAAAAGTCACGGAACCGTTGTCAAAGAAAATCTGAAAAAATGACAGAAGAGTTGAAAGATAGCCAAGGAGAGGAAGAAAAGGAAAGGTAGAAAAGGGATGAAATGTATGAATTTTTGAAGACCATTAGTAAATTAGAAAAGGAATTTGATGATTATAGATCAAAAGCTGATACAAAACAAGACAGCATAAATGAAATCTCCTTTTCAAATAGAGGAAGGTTGCCAGAGTTAGGGAAGGCTGATGAAATTTCTACTCTCGCACTTCTACTCCGATCACGCTCGTTAAAAGTTACGAAGAGAAACCTATAAAATTTTCAGGGACTGGAAATGTTTCTCCTGTTGAATTTTTGCGCAAATTAAGAGATTATCTGAAGGATGCTAAGGTGTTTAAGGAAAGAGAGATGAGAGTGATTAGTAGATTCTTAGATGTACCAGTACTCGTATGGTTTAGAGCTTTCCGATGTAATTTGAGGACCTATGACGAATTTGAACAACGCACTCTTACGCAAATTTTGGTCGCCGGAAACGCAACAGAACATCAGAACGGAATTATATGTCAAGCGTTATTCCACGTCACAGCCAACCAAGTATTCAAATTACTTTGCAAATCAACTTGCAAAATTGCAATGCTTGGATCCGCCAATGCCAACGTACGAGTTAATCCCAGCTTTGATTAGACAGTTTCCTTTGGAAGTTCAACGAAGTCTCATTTCTGCAAATGTCGAGAACATGGAAGAATTTTATGATGTGCTGCAACGTCTAGATCATTCTAATGCTCAATTCTACCAGCAGAGGGGTAATAAGCAAGAGTCTCAGGCTGTATATGCTGTTTTCACCGATCGACAATGCCAAACCATGCCCGAAAGGAATAGAGAAGAGCTATCGTCGAGGGATTATCAAGACAGAAGAGAAAGAGACGGTGGACGACCTAACATCAGGCGAGGAAGGTACGGAAACAATTGGAATTCGTGGAGAAAACAAGGATACACGAGACCATATTACAGATCAGGATCCAATAAATCGTATGATAGAACGGATAATGAAAGGTTCAAAAATCAACAGAGGCACAACCTGTAGCATAGAGGAGAAGAGAGTAAACAGTATTTGAAGGAACTGGAAGAGGCAAGAAATAAACCTGGTATTTCTGGTACAAATAATTCGACGGGTAAAAATGAAAAATAACCTTCGATTTCGGAACAAGGAAATCAACTGAACTAGTTACTACGCAACATATTTCCAAAATCGTGAAATGGGAAGTTGAGGTTGAAGACTTGATTCAAGAAGAAAGGAAGAAAAAGAGTATGGATCAAGAACTAGGCTATCCATCATTGTGTGTGAGGTGTATGGAAAACCAGTGCATACTTTGAATGACACAGGAGCGATGCTTTGTTTGGTGAGCGAGAGGTTGTACGCTATATGGAAGTTGACTGAGGAGATAGAGGAAATACCAGTATTCGAAATCAAGATTCAGGGAATCATCCCAGACAAGGTTACCACTTGTAAAATTCAGCTGTACTTGAAGGTCAAGTTTGGGGGATGTGTCTTTGAACATATCTTTGTCGTTATGAAGGACATTGCACATGATTTGATCCTGGGGACGGATTTTATCAAGAGGTATTGAGCTGTTATCGATATGGAATCGGATACGATTAAATTCCATCATGCGGGAGACATCCATTTCGAAGAGGAAGAAAAATTCACCGTGGGAGAAATTCGATGGCCAAGGTTTTAGAAGTTTTAGAGATAGGTGAAGACGCCAATGAAGTAGTTGAAAATGTTCCAGATATAGCCAACCTTTTGGAAGAATTCGTTGATGTCTTTGATCCGAAACCAGGAGAGATTCAGAACTTTGAGTACAGGATTCAAGTATGTGATGATAGCCCGTATCATGCAAAGCTGTACCAAATTCCAGAAAAACAGAGGACTAAGGTGAAGGTGATCTTTCAGGATCTTGAGAAAGATCAGATAATTAAAAAGTGTGTGACATCCTATGTAAATCCGTTAGCTGTTGTTCAGAAACCAGATGGAAATTTAAGAATATGCCTAGACGCGAGGTCATTGAATTCGAGACTGTTGCCAGAATATGATCGACCTCCAGTGATAAAAGATCTGTTAAGGAAATTTAAGAATAAGAAATGGTTTTATACAGTGGATTTGACTTCGTCATACCATCATGTAAGGATAAGTGAGGATTCTCAGAAGTTCACGGGATTTTTATTTGAACAACATACTTATGTTTTTAGAAAACTTCCATTTGGGATGAAAACTACAGGAGCAGTTTTGATACGTTCCTTAGATCAGAACCTAAGTCAAGATATCAAGGATACGGTTTGAAGTTACGTGGATGATATGCTGATAGCCACGGAGACTGAAGACCAGCACTTAGTTCATCTACGGAATTTATTTATGGACTTGAGAAAGGCAAATTTAAAAGTTAACTTGAAAAAGTGCCAATTCATTAAGAATGAGATTAGATTTCTTGGACATGTCTTGGATGGGAACGGATATAGACCGAATGAATAGATACTTCAGGCCATTGCAGAATTCCCCAGACCCACTCCGGTAAAGCATGTACGTCAATTCTTGGGAACTTGCCGTTTTTTGCAGGACATTGCCATAAATACACAGAGTTAGATGCACTGCTACAGGACTTGTTAAAAAAGATAATAAATGGAAATGGAACGATTTATGTGAGGAATCATTCAAGAAGGCAAAGGAATCAATGCTTAATAGTGTCAAGCTGGAGTATCCTGATTTTGAGAAGAACTTTACTATCGAGTCGGATGCATCGAATATTGGGATAGGTGCCATACCACTCAAAGAGGATGAAGATCAAACTCGACACTATTTATCCTTTATCAGTAGAAAATTGAAACCATCGGAACGCAATTACTATACTACTGAACTGGAAGCTTTAGCGATCGTCTATGCTTTGGAAACATCTAAGACGTTGCATATCGCCCATTCGATCATAGTCAGAACTGATCATCACGCACTAGAATTTATACTGAAGACCAATTTCGCCAGTGACAGGGTCACTAGATGGGCATTATTTGTGCAACAGTTCAACGTCACTATTGAACATCGATCAGGAAGGAATAATTTAGGGGCTGATTTGTTAAGCAGAGTTGCGGAACCTACTCTTCGAGTATTGCCTATAACCCTCCTACAAGAAGATGATGATACTCTGCGTAGACTTGAGAGAATACCCCCAGCCCAGAAGCGATATGGACCTTTGAGGAATATCTACAGATGTCTACACAGGGGCATGGATCCTGCAGATGATGAATACCCAGGGATGGAAAGGATGGAAAGAAATTATTTATTGTTAAATGGCATCATATACAAGTTCATTGATTCCGAACACACTAAATAACGAATAGTAATTCCGCCTAGATTACAGGAAGATATAATATGGTTAGCTAACAGAAGCTCAGGTCACACTGGAGTGTACAAAGTGGTATGTTTGATAATGGAGAAGTTCACTTGGGAATATTTGAGGAATACTGTCAGAGATGTCATCAGGACCTGTGATTTGTGTCAACGCAGCAAACACTATACGCATTTGTTGAGGGAGGCACCTAGGCCTTTATACCGTCGAAGCCATGTGAGTTGTTTGCCACCGATATCTACGGACCTCTACCTAAGTCCAAGAGAGGCAACAGATACATTTTGGTCACGTTCGATGTTTTCAGTAAGTTTACCAAGATCCATCAAATTCAGAAGGCGAACTCCAGATATATAATCAAGAGGATTAAAGAATGTGTTATTCCCGAAGCGGGTAAACCAGAATTTTTGTTGTCGGACCATGGGTCCCAATGTACATCCTGGGAATTTAGGAATGCTATGAGGGAGTTGGACATCAAACAGGTATTGTGTTCAATACGGCATCCAGAGAGTAACCCGGGCGAACGACTCATGTCGGAAATAGCTAAGTTTTGTCGTCTCTATTGTGCAAACGAACATTGGCGATGGATAGATGTGGTTCCTATTATGATGAATTCGATTAATTCCACCGTACATGAAAGCACAGGGCATATTCCTTCAGTACTACATCTTGGAGAAAAGCCTATACGACCGTGGGACGGAATCGTCTCTATTCCTCCTGAGATAGAGCCTAAGAGGAGAGGACGTGAAATGGAAGCCTTAGGAAGATTACGGAGACAGGCAGAGAAACGGAACAGAAGGGTTAGAGGAAGAAGATTTAGAGATCCTTTGAGAGAGGGATCTTTGGTATTGATCAGGAAGCCTACTCCATCTGATGTTAGCAACAAGGTCTATTCCAAGTTTGCCAGTTTGTATAATGGACCATTTCGGATAGCAAAGAGCTTGGGTAATGGTAGTTACCGTGTTGTGGAGATTGTATATGGTAATACCGTGGGAACATTCAGCGCACCGAATCTTAAGAAGTATTTTAGAAGAACCAGATAAGAAGGACGAAAAAACAACAGGAACCATAAAAATAAAAATTGGGATGTGTGGGGCGGATGTGACCATTTGAAGGAGCGTCAGATGCCAGTTATGGAGGTATTGTTTTTGTCGCGGCTATATTTGAATTTGAAGCGAGCGCCTGAATGAGTTGAGTTTCACCGCCGCAGAGTGCATGTTGAAAGAGATGCGCGGACGACGATGCGCGTATGCATGCTAACACCTGGCGATTTGCAGAGTCAAGCAAGCAGCTGTGAGGAGAGTCGCATTCGTTCTCGTGCAGTAATCCGTGTGTAAACGGGCGACTTAATCAATCTTAAGTTACGAGTACCAGACCTGGAAGCCAAAAGTAGCCTACAGACGAGGCATTGTTCGCAATATGGTCATGAAAATGGACGTGAGCCGTAAATCATATTTTAATAGCTAGTACCGGTGAATATCAGACTATAGACTACACCATTCAACCATGTAGGAATCGTTTTACACGCCATGAATCTTTATTTTCTACATTATTCTTGAACATAAACATGGGGCCTTTTGATGTTGTCCACTCTTTGAATTTATTTTTGAGATAGCATATCCACGGTGGGCATATCGCAGAATGAGAATATTTTCCGAAGGCATCCGGCTGTTCTAGTTAAACAGGAGTTTCAACCTGATTTTTGTTGTACAGTTCCTTGCATATTTTTATGGCACATTGTTATTATGAGCGATCGTTTTGGGACAGTTTATTGGTAGCCTTGAGTATTTAAATGTAATTCTTTGTCGTTTTGATTCGATTGGTCTTAGATGAGTTCTGATTATCTTTATAGTGAAATGATTCGATTTTTCTAGTGGTTCAGGATTTTCTTTAATAACGATAATGCAGAATGGTCATGTATTGGAAATTACATGTGGGATTAAGGAAGAATATTTATAACAATTTAAAGGATCTTATGAAAAATAGAACATGGTAATTATCCATGAGAATTTCATATTTAATAATAATAAATAATAATAATAAATTAATGGATGAGTTTAGATAATTATATGATGTTTAATTAAACAAATAAGAGTTAATGATATCGGAGAAATGAGAAATAAATACTGAAGTAATGCACATTGGAATGATAAAGCAATCGTAACGTAGTTTTGTTATTAGAGCAAGGTGTATCAATTAGGAGGATTTTGTTATGGTGACAAGCGGATAAATTGAACAGGTTGATTGGAAACTGTTACTTATAATATCCATATGATAAATCTGATAGGGTGATGAGTCGAATTGGGAATGCGTGCGAGCATTTTTGTCCCATTAATAATGATGATAATCCATTAAATACAGTAAATATGACTGGATGGAAGTTTAATATGTGAAAATCAAGTGTAAAAGAAATAGAATTGTTGAATACAATGAAATGTTGGAATTTGGAGGATGTTGCCTCATATTACTCAAAAGATGGGTAGTACCACAGTTGCAACCCCACGCCACTATTTGGATCTTGTCATCAGCGGAATTCTAGATTCTGCTTTAATTTGCTCTAACCATAATTAAATATTTTCTTGTTGAATGATAGAAACGTGCAGATAGATTAAAATGCCTTTTAATGTTGCCATATTGTGATATTATGGAATAAACCAAATTGATAAAGTGCATAGAGAAATGGGGCATTTAAAATGTGGCCTCATGTTCCGATGAAAATTTTGAAATAGCTAAGAATCATCCATAAGTGTTTGAAATTAATTGGAATAAGAAGGTTGAGTTGCAATTAATATCACAGAATAATTAATCCCATAATTTATTTATTGTTAAGGATAAATCACAGATCCATGATTTATAAATTCTGATATGAATATTAAATTGTGGAATTAATGAAATTTAAACTGTATTATATTTCTAATGGAGCAACCATTGTTCGACTTGATCTGACTTGCATTATGTTGCGCAATTAACAATTTTAGTAATGTTTTTGGAATTTCTTCTCTTTTCATGGAAGAAAATATCTGATAGGATTATCCATGATTTTTGGAAATATGGAAATGTGTAGAACTTCAGAAATAAAATGTTATTCAAGTGTTTAATAAGACGATCAGTGATCTACACAACTTCAATTCTGTAAATAACGTTTATAATAGAATGGAATACCATGATGGACTAATAATTTCATGGGTATTCTAACAATAGGGAAAGTTTAAAAGTCGATGATTTCTTTGCATATTCTTTTTTTGGAACGTTATTCAACGCCTACGATTAAATAGTATACGATCCCAGGGGGGAGCGCAGGATATTATGTTTTCAAATTGGTGTTTAGTTTTCTCCCAGAGGATGCCCCTTGTAAAGATTAGGATGGTTGAATGGATCAATTAAATTGATGCAAATTTTTTATCTTAACTGATACTGTGGTCATTCATGATTCTTGAAATATGCCTTCTATCCTTGCTATAGTGTGCATCTGGGGAACAGCAGAGCTTTTATTTTTTATTCTACAACTTTGTAGTTTGCTCACAGTTAACCCCGAGATATTTCTTGAGTCTTGTGCTTGGCTGTTGTTCGGATGCGCACTTGTGTGGTCGTGGGACGTCCGTCAAACGGTCATAGTGCCCCACGTGACTCTTTCCGATAGCAAACAATTGGAGATGCTCAAGATTGTGGGAAGAGATATGCCTCTACCCATGGAATTTAGAAGCTGGGCGCTCCATGAGTACCCCCTATTGCCAACCACCAACACACACAGTTGGTCTGTGTAAACAGCACGCTATACAGAGAGACCTCTCTACATTATAGTGGGTTTTAAAACGAATCGCAAGTATCAACAAACCAAAGATGTCTTTCTATATGACCACCTACAATTAAGAATAGTAGTCTTTTCCTGAACGGTGCTGTTCTTTCCCTATGAAGGACTGGATTTGGATTTTTAAAAATAACTTGGGCCCCCTCTACGATTTGTTTGCTAAATTTAGATGGTCGTATTATCAAAAAGAAAATTGTCCCATGTTGTCACCCCAAGAGTTTAAGGCAAGGGCTCCACTGGTGGTCTTTGAATGTTCCTACTTAGAAGTGTCTGTCAAGCAATCCAATATTGAGATCCGACTAGATATTGAAACTCACGACAATGTCCTGCCAAATACCAGAGCTTATTGTCTCATTATTCATCACAATATGTCAACTATTATCCACTGTTCAACCAAGTGACTAGTGTATAAATAACAGGCAAACCAACGTCAAGCAGATCAGTCATGGATTGCTTTAAAGCCACAAGAAGTGTCACACTCCTAAATATAAAATCTGAGGAACAACGTTTCAAGACCTTTGCTACGTGGCCTGTGCCTTTCATTGACCCTCAGGCCTTGGCAGCGGCTGGTTTCTAGTATTTTAAAACAAGAGATGAAGTGATATGTGTGTTTTGTTCAATCACCATAGACCAATGGAAAGAGAGTGATGAACCTATACAAGAACATCAGCGCTGGTCACCAGCCTGCCCCTAACTCTGCAGAATGGATGTGGTTAATATACTATGCTATTCAAGCTACCCCTCACTAGTGCCTCTGAGTGATGAAGAAAAAGCTATGATACATGTGGACCTTATGGTGTCAATGGTGCTTCGGTTAGCAATACAGAGTCAAAACACACAGTTTAGAGACGTTGGGACATCACCGGTGCCATGGACGCTATAAATACACAAGACTTTATTGTTGTATGAGTTGGTACCGTCCTTATCTCAGAATGACAAAAACAAAATGTAAAGCTTGTTATGATTTTTATGCTAATAAAATGATGTAATAATGTTAAAAAATAGGTTTCTGTTATTATTTCTAAACCTTAATGGTAGCTAGAGAGTCGTCAGTTGGATTTGGTCTAGTCAAGCCTCAACATGTTGCGTACACTGATTGTGGATTGTCAAGGGTTTAAAATTGGTGATAACAAATTAATATGTAAAGGGGGGACCATGATTGACTGTTCTACGTTTTGGATTTCACAACCCACCCATCTTGAGTTTAAACCACCATGATTGACTGTTCTACGTTTTGGATTTCACAACCCACCCATCGTGTTTTTAACCTACCCTATGCTTTTGATTTCTTATGTGAAAAAACCGTAAACAAACCCAATGTATTGAAAATCATTTGCAACTACAAAGGAATGAGGGAACGATTTCATATAAATACCTCGACATGGTGATGAAAGCGCATTTGTCAGCAGCCAATGTGGTATTTGTGAAAGGTAATGAAAAGCGCCAATGGATACAAGATTTTTTGGCTTCTTACTGTCAATGTATCGATCTCATAGATTTAGGGTGCCCCTCACTGCAAACACTCTTGGACCGCTGCCGCTGTGGCAACATTAGCAATAAAGCCATAGCACATGCCTGGCATTTGTTTCATTGGTTAACCATTGATGCCTGCTGGGACGTGTTAAATAAAATTTAAACTCAAGGTTTACCGATGGATGATAGCAGTGAGATTCCTACAAGCAACGTGTAAACATCTACTGTTTGTCATAAGATGGAGGGGAGTGCTACCGATAAGGCCAATGGCAAATTCTTTGTTTGCAAAAAGAAACTGGACAGTTTTAACAAAGGCTGCTTCCAAAATCGTTTATTTATTATGTGGCGGCGAATGCAGTGAATGAAATCTGGCAACATGTGCCAAAATCGTGGACTCAAGACCCTGTGTTGAGTGAATTACAACCATGTACTGATTACGATCACCATAAGCAAGTGGCCATGGCTAAAATACCATCTATGCGACAGTATGCTACACACCAGCTGGTTAAACTCTATCACGGTCATAAAACTCAGTGTAAAGACTTTGTTTCCTCATTCCACGCGTGTGATGGCGAGAAAAAGCAACAACAACTACATCCTCAACAGAGGAGGAGGACGAAGATCAAACCTTTACGCCGCCGATGGAAAAGGATATGTCAAACTTGTACTGGTCGTGGCGTCATTGACAAAGTCATTAATCGTTTACATTTCGAAATGCACTTATCTGGGTATCGCTATTGTGGTCCTGGAAGAAAGCTGAATCAATGTTTGCAGCGTGGCGAAGTACCTATTAATCCTTTAGATCAAGCATGAAAGAACACGACCTTTCTTATCGCCATAGTCATCCTGCATTAAGACGTGTGGCGGATACAGAGCTGTTCAAAAAACTAAACAACGTTTGACATCCTGTGATGCATCAGTGGGAGAGAGGTTAGCAGCCCTGATTGTCATTAGTGCTATGAAAGAAAAGTTAATGATGAGTGGACATGAAAATTAAAAAAAAAAGGATTGAGGAATTTGTATTTTTGTATTCTTTTGTGTAAAGCCCTATTTGTTGTGAAATGAAAAACGGTTTCCAGAACATGATGTTTTAATTTTTTAAAATAGTGGTAGCATTTTTTTATTTCCGTTTTTTCCACATTTGAAATTTACAATGTCCACCTTTTTAATTTTCATTTTGAAATTTTTGTATTTTGTCGAGATGGGAAAGGTTATTTTCCATTTCACTGTTAACACTTTTTCTGATTTAGCCCATGTCGAAAGTTGATATTTGCGACACACACGTTTGCTGATTTTAATGTTTTTGAAATTATCTTGATGCCAGTGGTTGGCTATTGGTGATGGTGCAGTCTCTCAGTGTGTTTGTAGAAACGTAGAGGCCTACTACTACTACAGGTAAGACTGTCTTACAAAATAATGTCTATCTACAACTGCATTCAAAGAAAAAAAGAAAATTACTATTTACCATTTGCTATAAGCGATCATTTCCCCCACCCTCCCCCATCGTGTTTGCTCTGGTCAAACAATAAATGTTACCTACTCGTATGCTTTCTCTCTCTTTCTCTCTAGTCATACATCCACACATACATACCTGTCTTATGTTACCTACTCATATGCTTTCTCTCTCTTTCTCTCTAGTCATACATCCACACATACTTACCTGTCTTTGGGGACAAACACAACCACCCTATTTATTTCCAAGGAATATCCTTTACATGCACAGCATTCCAAAGAACTTTTAGTTATAAATTTACCATTACATAAAATAGTCATTCAAGTTACTAAGAAAACAAATAGCGCATTTGTACAGTTTTGAAATCAAAAACAAATATTTACTATTTACCATTTTTTAATGTACAACCCAGTCAAAGTAAAAAATAAAAAATAGGTTGTACAGGGCTTTAAAGAGCAAAGGGCCTAGGTGGTTTCTACTGTTCACAAAAATCCTATATTTACAATTACAAAAACTACTATTTACAAAAAGCTATGTCTCTAAACGATAAAACAGAAAAATCACACCTCCCCCTTGTGGTGATAACCCCATGGTAGGCTGGCGTGCAGGTTATCAGTCCACACACGTATGTTATCCATCGAGGCGAGGGTGTGTTTTCTCTGTTCCAGAAGATACAAATTATGGTTGTTGGATATTATCCTGCACTGTTTATGAGACATAGCTTTCCCAGTTTGTAAAACCTCTAGATAGTCATCTACACGTAGCGATTTTACAACTGGTCTACCTACGCCATTTGCTGTTTTGGCTTCCTTATGGTCTGGTGTGCGATAGGCATACATTTTGGAAGCTAGACCAACGAATTCCATTATGATGGAATCACCACATTCATCTTTTAAAACGCCCTTTTCCTTCTTGTTTTTATGGGCAGCTAAAACGCGTTGTCAGCACTATAGGAAAAGGTGTCGAACCAGTCACTATGTTGCCTCATCACGACATAGGTGTTGCAGTGGCGAATGTGGTATATAAATGAGTCCGTATCCATATACAAAAGAGATAAGTCCTCGAAATGCTGTTTGGCAAACTCGATGTGGAATCTATCCATGACAGATTTGGAAAAGTCTAAAATGACTCGACCCAAGTAAATGGGTTTATTCATGGTCACACTGGTCTTAGTCGTTTCAACGGTCGCCAAATTTTCAACGATAATTTTAATCGATTTGAAATTTGGCTTGGCAATGTACCACTGGGCACCCCACTGCCCCTCCCAGACATTTACTAATTTAATGTCACGGTATTTGCGTTCATTTTCCATGCTCTTGCCATAAATGCAGTTGTTATCAATTTTTAAAAAATTATTTCAAACTGCTGTGTTGCCATTTGTCGGTGCTGAGTGTTCAGTCGCATGTATGGCTCAAGCCATGCGTTTTGGGCAAGGAAATACCCCTGTGGATTTTCTATAACACTAAGACTTGGGCTAGGCATTGCACCAACATTTGGATATGTAGCACATACCGATTTTTGTTGTAAAGTGTGCCCATCAATTTCTCAATTTTCACTTTACTGTTAGGGGTAACCATACGCTCTTGGCAGAATGGAAAATCAGCATGTTGGTCTTACAATGATGAGGGATATTCATGATGCACTTCTGTAACATATCCGTGGTATGTTTCTAGGCTGGCCGTGTTCACATCAAATTGTGACACTTGTTTCTCTGTATGACAGGCAAAATCCTTATAGGGTAAAGGCTGGCTCATGGTATAGCCAGACAAATTATTCACTTCGTAGTACATTACATACGATTCTGGATTATCTTGTGAATTAGAGGGCATGTGTGGATTATTCGCTTCGGCATGGCGCTGGTTAAGCGACACAATACAGACGCGAATGCCTTTCCCAAAGAATAAGACCATGTCTACATCCGTGAGTAAATCCAATTCCACTTGATTTTATTTCAGAGCTGCATCAAAGGACTCCTAAAATAGTGAGTCGGGTCAAGTCCATAGATGTGCTGACACAACTCACGAAATTTTTCAAACACATCCGTGAGCAGCAGTACATCGAGATTTAGTAATGATTAGCATATTCACCTAGAGTGTTTATATTAAGCACTCGCCAAACTTGACATGCATATGCATAGTCTTCATCAGAAACGGTACAGCGTGTAAGCTTAGGGTACAATTTTTCTTGCAGTTGCAGAGTTATCTGCTTTAACACGTCCCAACTTGCACAAAAATCATATGGGAAAATACCTTTCCGAATGCACAATTTAAAATGTTCGGGATTTTAAAAATGCATTCTGATGTATTTTAATTCCTTTTCATCCAAGCCGTTGACTAGGCTGTCTAGGGATGACGCCATAAACTTAAAGGAATCCAAAAATCGAATGCAAAATTTGCCCAACCACCATGTCAAGGCTGTAAAACGCTCATGGTATTGAGGGATATTAGAAAACGTCCCCTTGCTAACATGACCCAATTCACGAATCAGAAACTGAATATCATAATTAGCCAGATTGTTGAAAAACACACTAATAAATCGTGAATATGGGTAGTTCGCAATACATGTTCTGTGGGCAGCTCCACGAAACTCCCCCGTAAAGTGTGAGTGGTCAAGAACGGTGTCTTCAGCCCTGACCAGCGGCTTTTCACAAATATGGCATGTGTCTGCATGCTCATACTGTTGCTCTTGTTCTCGAGTTAGGCTCATGGGTACTGGGTGGTCCAGTAACATCCGTACATGGTCAGCCAACTCAACAAGTTGATTTAAAAACCATTTCGCACAAACTACTCCCTGATAAGATTTAAAATAGGTTTTTGTGGCGTCATAGGCACACACCACGTAAAATTCTATAGCAAAGGGCGTGGTTGAGCTGATGGCGGGATATGGTTCACATCCAGCCATGGGTGTGGTGAAACCTTCAAAATCAGCATAGACCACAAAAGGCACTGTCTCACGCTTATGGATATTCTTAAATTTCAACACAGCATCATCCCCTTGTGGCAATACCAGTCTCGCCGCTTCCTGAGATACACAATCTATCCTATGTCGTTCGAAAAGCGTAGGCGTTTTAAAATATTGCAGGCATCTATCACAAATGTGCTTTGTACCATTATAGTTCGACAGTTGACTGCTAACCAATCTAATTAAATTCTTAACAAGGCAATAGTGATTCACCTCACATTCAGACAGATATAAAAGATGTATGTGGTGTCGTTTTGGTTCTTTAGTGGCATAAAGAGGACCTGTAATTTCATCACCGTTAAGGCCATACACCATAAAATAATAATCCTGATTAACCTGTTCAAACCTATGTAAGTTGGTTAAGTCCATAGGGAACGAAACATGAGTTAAATTGAAATTTTGTTTTAATTGTTCAAACATGGCCTTGTACTTTCCCGGTCTGTAACAATGCTGCTGTACTGGCTGCAAATACGCAGCCACCGACCACAGGAAGCATTCATCATTCCTGTTTCAATGTTAGCAACCTCTCTCCGGCAGGCAATCGCTGGTGGTGTCTCAATAAAACTAGACCAAATGTTGATTTGCAGGTGATGAATTTTATCTAACGCACGCCCGCTGGGTCCTTCTTACAGTTAATCAAATTTAGTCAGCAGGGTATTGGCCCCATTGGTTTCATACCACTGTTCTAAATTATGGGCTATGAAAAGCTTCTGCATTTGGCTGCAAATATAAAATTTTTCTTTATGCTCTACATCATTCTTTTTATATACAAGATCACACACGAGTTCTGTATTCACCTTTGAAGCTGTGTGCAACCCTTGATCTGTACAAATTTGATCCCTAAAAATTCAGAGCAAGATTCCAAGAATTCTTTGGGAATCAAACTTTCTGTAACTTTTACCACGCGGCCAGAGCATACACGGATTTAAAACAACAATCAAGTGGTTGCAAAGTGAAACTATTCACAGCGGTAGAATGGGACATATTCGTAAAACATTCTCACCTGAGTTTTCAGCCGTTGACTGCAGTAATGGTTCCACTCTGGCGCGTTTCTCTCTGTTATTAGCTTCTGTAAAGGTATGGCTTTTTCCAAATATCTAAAAAGAAATAAAATAAACCACCATAAGTATATAAATTCAAATGAATACATGCATTTCATAAATAAAATATGGTATCAAACAAAAACAAACTACAAACGACAGCTCCAAAATCTAATATCAAAAGGCTTACTGATCAAGCAATAAAAATGATTTTAAACTGAAGTTAACCAACAGATTCCAAATCTTAGACCAACAAGAATCAGAACAAACGGTAGAGGGAAAATGGAAAAAAAATAAAGGATTCTATTGCAACAATCACCGAAGAAGTTGTAGGATATCGAGAGAAAACAAAGGGGAAAACTTTGGTTTAATGAGGATTGCCAAAGATTAATAGAAGCAAAAAAGGTGATGCTTGCCAATGAAACTCTAATCAACAAACAAAATTACAAACAGATAAATAGGGAGACTAACAAAACATTACGAGCAGCTAAACGGAACTTTGTGAAAGATCAGCTGAGAAAAGCAGAAGAAGATAGGAACAAAAGTATACAAGAGAATTTTTTCGCTTTTTCAGATATTTCAAAGAAGGGTACAAGGCAAGATCAGTAGGGGTAGAAGATAGGAATGGCAATGTTGTTTGCAACCAAACAGAAGTGCTAGCAACTTGGAAAAACTATTTTGAAGACCTCTTAAATTGTGAAGAAGTGGCAACAAACAATGAAGAGGAATTATACCTAAATGTCCAACCAAAGATTAACCCTCCTACCTATGAAAAAGTTGAAAAGCAAGTTAAAAGTTTAAAAAACAATAAAGCCCCTGGAGAGGATAACATCACTTGCAGAACTTCTTAAAGCAGGTGGAAGCCCTTTGCTAAAAAGGTTACGTAACTTAATTGTAAAAATCTGGGAGAAGGAAGAAGTCCCAGTAGAATGGAAGATGGCAGTAGTAGTTCCAATTCACAAAAAGGGAGATAAATTCGAGTGCAATAATTACAGAGGGATATCATTAATAAGCAGCGCATACAAAGTATTGTCAATAATAATTAACAACAGGCTAGCATGCTATGCAGAAGAAATTCTTGGAGATCACCAAGCACGATTTAGAAGCCAAAGATCTACAACAGATCAAATGTTTGTCTTAAAGCAAGTAATATCCAAATATTGGGAGTTTAACAAAACAACCCATCTTCTCTTTGTAGATTTCAACAAGACATACGATAGTGCCAATAGGAAACAAATGTGAAAATACATGCAGCGGAATGGACTGCCAGAAAAACTTATCAGTATGGCAAAACTGTGCACAGAAGGATCCAAATGCAAAATTAGAATCAATAATGAATATACCCAAGAACACTCATGGCAGAAAACGAAAACGATCTAAAAATACTCACAGAAACCCTTATTGAAGAAGCCAGAAATGAAATCAAGAATTCTCAGTGGCAACAATAGCTACTGGTCTCTGCAAAATCTCTTAAAGAGTAAAATTATATCTAGAAAAATTTAAGTGAGAATTTATGAAAGCATTATACTTCCTGATGTCACGTACGACTCAGAAACCTGGGTATCGTCCAAGCAAACTGAAAGGAAATTAGTAACTTTTGAAAATAAAATACTACGACGCATTTTCGGACCGATAGTAGAAAATGGCCAGTGGAGAATTAGAACGAATAAGGAATTGCGGGATCTCTACAAAGAACCGGATATCGTGGCCCGTGCCAAAAGCCAAAGACTGGACTGGGCCGGTCATGTACATAGAAGAAGTAGAGAATTGAATTTAAGAGCAGTTTTGGAAGGCGTACCCAGAGGCAAGCGACCATTGGGAAGACCGAGACTTCGGTGGTGGGACCAAGTCCAAAAAGATATGAGAAAAATCGGAGTCACAGAGGACATGATGGATGATCGAGTGGCCATCTAGGTAAGGTAAGGTATCAAACAAAATCAAATCAAACGGGCTGTTAAAAAATCTTACCTTGCCTTGTTAAGCCTGTTTCTTTTTTCCTTTTTAGAACAGTAGTGCTAAGGGATAACGGTGTCTACCACTGCGAAAAATACAGCAATATCTAAAAAATCAAAAGAAAAATCAATTACTCAATAAATTCCAATTAATTACTTAAACATCAATTATTATGATTAAAACAAGTAGTTTTGTAAAGGACTATACAGCCTATTTTCATATATCCTACTTATGTAAATTGCCTCGATCAACATACAAAATTTCAGTTTAATTCGTAGATATTGAGAATCGTCTAAATATTTCGGTTGGTCATCATGTTGGATAATTATATGTGTAGGCAATAGAGTTATGTACTATTAGATGACGATTTTTGCATAGGTTCATTATTCAAACGTTCACTTAGATCGCATGATTAGGACACCCAAAAAATGTGAACTTAATTTTAAATTTCGCACAGCCGCCATCTTGAGGTTATGTAAACAATTAAACTAAATTAGATGCCAGTTTATTACTATGTGTGTATACTGTACCAAATGTTACTACACTCTGATGGTTAAATGGCGAGAAAAGTATATTAAAATGTTTCACCTTTGCATGGCCACTATGTCCGTTTTGTATTTTACAGGTCTTTGGAAGTCTCATAGCTGAACTTCTAGTAGTACCCTTTATCACTGTACAAACGTTCAGGCTAATATCAGCAATAGTTTTAGAGATATAGAATGTCGGTAAAATATTTCTTACTGCCGTCATCTTGAGATTATGTTAACAATTCAACTAAATTACATGCCAGTGCATTACATAGTGCTTTAACATTTGTTGTACTAAGATGCATTGCATTTGGGACTTTAAATCACAAGAAAAGTATATTTTAAAAAATCAACTTCGCTTGGCCACCATGTTTGTTTTGTAGTTAACAGATTTTTGAAAGTCTCATAGCTGAACTTCTAGTAGTACCCTTTATCATCATATAAAAGTTCAGGGTAATATCGGTAATAGTTTTAGAAATTAAAAAAAATGCTAGTGAAATATTTCGCACTGCCGCCATGTTGGATTGGTAACTGATAATAAAATTTAAAGGGCACAGTCGGGGTCGGCTGTAATAGTACTATGGACTTACCGAGTTTCATTGATATCGCTCGAGCTGTTTAAAAGTTATTAGAGGGGGGGGGGGGGTACTTACCTCAAATTAATTTATCAACCGCCGCCACTGACTGGGCTAGGTATATAAATCTGCTAACCTTAAACACAACATATGTGCCAATTATCTGTAAACAAATAAATCAATCAATCAATAAATACATTCCAATCAATAACTTAAACATCAATTAGCATTAAAACCGGGTGAGTTAGCCGTGGTCGTTACGGCATGACTGCTGGCAGTCGCTCACATCCGGGAGGCGCGGAGGTTCGAATGCCCCTGCCGGCAACCTTGAAGATGGTCTTCTGTGGTTTCTCATCTTCCTTCCAGGCAAATGCCGGGGTTGGTCCCTAACTATAGGCCACAGCCGCTACCTTCCAACTCCTCGACCTTCCATTCCCACTTTCCTTACCAACGGAACTTGTAGCTCACCCATTGGGTGTCCGTCTCGAAGCAGCTTGGGTAGTTTATTGGCTGAGGAATAACCCACCCACCAAGGGAAGATGATTAAGAAAAGTAAGTAGATTTTGGATTGGAGAAAAAGGATAGAAAAATAGGAGGAGAGTCCCACAAAATTAATAAGTTTAACTTTAAACACACTTAAAGGTGGTTGCCGCCGAAAATCCGTTCTCGGATACCTAAAGTGGGTACGAGCTTGGTCGAAGCTGACGGGAACCGCAGCTAAGACTTTGGCGGTTTGCCAGAGAAAGGCTTTAGTGTATTTCCTCCCAAGCATGCATGAAAGTACTATAGGGAAGGGTGATAGTCTGGCAATACAAATAATAGCAGATTTGTTCTGTATTAACGATGGCATACACTTGGGAAGAGTCAGGGAAGACAGGATCTTGCTTAACCGTTGTATTTTCGAAATTATGAATCCAAAACCAAATATTTAATTTATTAAACAATGCAAAGAAGTTTGAGGAAATTAACAAGCATGTAATATAATTTTGACAAACATAGTTCATTTAAACTTTTTAAGAAATGGGGTCGCAGACCTCCTCACATTAAACGATTGCTCCAGGCAATTGACAATTTATGAGGTTTAAAACCTTACACGTTTCTAAAATCTTTATAAGAAAATAAAAAGACATGTGTAGTAATTAAAGTTTAAACATTTAAATTTAGTACAAAGAGTGTACTTTAAGAAATTCTTGAGAGAATGTTCTAGAGAAAGTGACAACTTCGAAAATAACAATAAGAAAAACATGAAGAATAAGATAGAAGTTCCTACAACTTCTTATATTTATACAGAATTAACGTTGGTTATTATGCAAATAAGGGCAGGTCACTTACTGTGAAACCTGAAGAAAGTTAAAAGGAAGGTTCTAGACTTCCCAAGTTTGAGTAGGAATCACTAGCCAAATGGGACAGTTTCCATTTCGTGAAACCTGAACATGACTCGCTCAAGAGTTTAAAGAATTGTTTTCCCTGATTATAGGAAAGGAACAATATGAATTTGAAACGTGTATCACACAAGCAATTATGCAGAAATTAATTAATGTTAAACTAGCAAAGTTGGAAGGGCACTTCGTGAGTGACACCTTATAGAAAAGTTACAATTTTATTAATATGGGTTGTTAGTAGAAGGTTGAGGAAAGATATTGGGATATAGGATCAATGTTCATGGCCGTATTTAATGTAAACGGACGATCGCGACGCGGTAGAAACGTGGAGCAAGCACTGGTTATCACTGTAGTCTGTAAATATGGATGCAAAGTTCACTATAGAAACACTCAAGTTTGTAAGAAAGAGAATTATTGCAATTATGGAAATAACTGATTGCACTATATACAGTAGGTGAGAGTCTATTTCTTGCGGAAGTTGTGAGTTACAATTAAATGTACCATAGAACATTCC
The DNA here is from genome assembly GCA_946902985.2 of Meconema thalassinum. Lineage (NCBI taxonomy): Eukaryota > Metazoa > Arthropoda > Insecta > Orthoptera > Tettigoniidae > Meconema > Meconema thalassinum. The sequence goes on from OX336389.2 coordinate 860,485,182, forward strand.
AGCGGTTCCAGCGGTGGAAGAAAGTTAGCTATTGAGCTTTTAATTCGGAAATGAGATTCTTCAATTTTAAATAGCATACTCACAAGTGAGTGAAAATTTCATAACGGCCGGACTTGTAGATGAAATACAGAATCTAGAAGGTTCCAGAACGACCTTGGTAGAAAAATGGGGTTGAGAAAATCCAACGGAGGAACTAGCTTGGTGAATTATAGACAGCGGGTATTAGGTAATATCCCACGTAGTGAGAGGATTTCTCATTTGAATAGCTTAAGAAAAGCTCTTTTTTTAGTAAGATTAGCTTATAAAAGCAAAAGCTCAACATGGCAAATCCCACGAAGAATGATTTTTGCCCCAAAATAAATAATTTCACACTGTCTATAAAAGTATCATTAAAAGCACGTGGAAGTTAAAACCATGAAGATGAGGTTAAAACTTTTAAAATGGTACTTATCTTGATTTCATGTTGAAGGCGAAGTTTCCCTGGATGACAACTACCTTGCCAACATGGCGTAGAAGAGTGTGTGCCTCTTGGTTTGAGGAGACTAGCTCGAGAGGAGCTTTAACTGACTGAGTCAACTGCCGATTGCGAAGTGAGACCTGCTCAACGGAGCACGGAGGGTCCGAGGTAGGGAAAAAGAGTGGGGGGTAGGAGACAAAAGGAGAACATATAAACATTGCCAACTTTAAAACAAAAAATTGATCTTCTCTTGCTGAGCCGGTCTTCAAAGAGTTGATAACAGATGATACTAGCACAGCATGGTGAGTAAAAGAGTAGACGTAGTTCTCTTTCTCATGGAGATAATAGCTGGCGATGGCAGTAAAATCTGGTAGCCAGATGGAGAAGGAATTCCTCTTGCGCGAGGAAGAGTTGAAGAGCTTCAGAGATTCGCTGCTATATGACGCTAGGTGGGTCATAGAATATATATCTGGAACAGACTCATAAAAGATATAAGCAACCGCAACACCTAAGAGAAAATAGAAGATCACTGTTGGTGTTTGACAAAGAGGAAGGAAAGAACATGCAAAAGCATTCAAAATTATAATCTCTGGTACCGTGTATTCCAAGAATACACCATACTGGGAGGGGCAAACACCAACAGGGAACAAATAAGCAATTAAACATTTAAGAGTAATAAAGTAATTGAAGAGAAGTGGTCTTATGATCTGACCATTAGTGGTCAAAACTCTGACCACCCTGACTCTCCCATCTCTTCCAGGATAACACTCGGTCACTCTACCCGAGATCCAGACTAAGGAGGGAGAAACTTCCTTAACTAAGACCAAGTCCCCCACTTTAATGTCGGGACTGGAAAGAAACCACTACTGTCTCCTTTGCAAGGATGTTAAATATTCCAAGTTCCACCTCTTCCAAAAGGAATTGCGGAGGGCTTCAAGTTTACGCCAAACAATAGGTAGATTGGAATCCCTGTAAGAATTAGGAAAGGGAGGAGGGGCAGAGAGAGAAGTGAGTGTAAGGAAGCAACCAGGTGTAAGTGGAAGGAGGTCATCAGGGTCATTGGAAAGCGGAGTTAAAAAACGAGAATTAACGACATCTTCAATCACAAAATAAATAGAAGCTGAGGGAAATAAAGCACTAGTAAAGATTACGATACGATGCGAAAGGAGAATTGACAAGTTTAAACAAAGCGTATAGAAACAAGTACATCTATTCAGGACTAGAATATACCAAATAAACAAAGAAACTAAGCGAGTAGAAAGCAAGAACGCCATGGGTAACAAACTAGTAGCCATAAACAATGACCTTAAGTTACAATAAGCATCAAAGGTGTTACTTAGAAAAATACTTAAGTCAGCGAGAAACGTGACGTGACAAGTATAAATGCAAAAACACATCGAATGTGACGACGAGAAAAAGTAAGTTTGTTCATCAATGAACAATAAGATCGCAAAATATGTAAGTAAAGTGCAATACATAAGCGCGTAAAGGATATGCGACGATGTTACGAGACAAGAATCGAAGCAATTGTAGAATACGAGCGTAAGTAAGTGAGATACACAGGCAAGCACGGCCTTGACACACATAGTACAGCGAGATAAGGCATATAAATAGCTGAAAGAGTCCTTAACTGGAACAAGTTTATTTTGGGAAGTAGGTGAACGGCTTCTGTACTTGCAGGAGCGACTCACTAGACAATGGTTGGCAATCAGCCAGAGTTGAGATAAGAGAAACTTGCTTTGACCTTTGGCAATCGTACCGGAAATAAACAACAACTTGGCGTTATCCAGGCTTGTATACAAACAAGTTTGAAAAACAAGCAGTTTGAAGTAACTAAACAACACTAGTTGAATCAGGTGTAACTTAAAGCGGAACGAGTAACACGACATGCAGTCATTCGTGGCTTGGACGTGAAAAAGCAATTTAAAGACGTATGATACAAAGTAGGAAATCAATTTCGCATGATTGAGAGGATCACGGAATCCGACAATTTTCGACAGGAAAAAGCTTGATTCTTCCGAAATAGGAAGGGAAGCCGGGACATAGAGAAGGAGGTTATGCATAAGAATAGTTATTCTAGATGTTAGAGAATTCAGATTTTCCAGCGGTTTCATAAGCGGCTTCCAATTGTGAGGAAGGAGGAGGGAGTCGGCCGTGGCCATCCTTCCAAATAACGAAAGAAGTGAAACATAGCTTACAGCAAAGTGATGGTGACTGATAGCCATGGTTTTACACAAGGGGAAGATAGTTTTCGAGAAAGAGTTTAAGCAATTACCTGCTATAAAAAATGACATGAGAAGGTAAACGAAATAACACAAAGCAAGGCGAACTTGAATTGCCATCTTGTGCGGGAAGAAGGAAAAACCATTTAAACAACTTACAGAGGTAGTGTAGTTGTTCACGATAAGACATCGTTTCGGCAAGGGTTTTTCAAAAATATTGAGATCTGAAACATGAGCGTTCTCTTTTTCAGAAATAGGATTTATGTCAGCTGTAACGAAATGACATTGCGCTTTGGTTTGAACACTGGTGTGTTTGATTTCACCAGTAATAACCCAACCAAAATCGGTGTCTCTGGCGACCACGGTTGAAGATAACTTACGTGTTTGTTTGCGAATGCACTTTCAAAAAACATTGGCACTGAAAAGTACATCAATGGGACCTTGAGCATTAAACTGAGGATCAGCTAACCTTAAGTGCGAAGGAATCTTTAAACCGGAGGTATTAATAGCGCTGCTAGGAGTGTCCTTGCCAATACTGGTAAGAATGAGGCAGTTTATGTTAAGATTGGTGTTTCTTTGGCAAACGTCTCTGATTTTCAATTTTGAAGACTGCAAGACTTGAGTTTTCAAATTGTCAATGCCGGTCACATTGATAGAAGTAGGCGATGACGAAAGACCTAGTTTTTTAATTAATGATTGCGAAACAAAGTTGTGCGTTGAAGCAGAATCGAGAAGACCACGGGTTCGAACCCAATTTCCAAATTTATCTTGGATTTCGAATTGTACAGTGGTCAAAAGGGTTTGCGCACTGTGAGAAGTTTCGGCGTTAGAAATGCAGGAAGAAGTATTAGTTTGTTCGGAGCTGCTCTGCATGGAGCTTGAAGAGGCAGGTACTGATGACCTCGATTTATCGTGAACGTGCAATAAAGAATGATGCAGTTTTTTGCAATGAAAACAGAGATTGGATGACGTGCAGTTTGAAGAAGAATGCTTAGGTGATAAGCAGTTGAAGCAATGTTTGCTATTGAAGACAAACTTCCTTCGATCTTCGACAGACAATTCTTTAAAAGATTTGCACAAATACAATGTGTGAAGCTTTTTACAGAGCGTGCATTTTAAAGATTTGTTGGGCGGCCTGATATGTTCTCTTGAATGATTGAAAGAAGAACGGGTTTGCTTGTTCTCGACAGATGGGGGCTGATGTCCCTTTGAAAAAGCAAAGTTTTTCTAAAAAATGTGAGACTGATGATTCGTTTCGACCTTTTCGCACTGAAATGTGAGTGCTGTAAGGACTTGGCATCGGCTGTTAAGAAACGAGATTAAGTGTTCGAAGGAAAATTCTTCCTTGCGAGCGAGTTCAATTTCCCAAGCCTTTAAAGTTGAAAAATCGAATCTTGATGTAGCCAGATGAATGAGTATGGTGTCCCATGTTTGGACAGGCTGCTTAAGTTGGTATAATGCTCTGACATTTAACTGCATAGAGTCCAACAGGTTTCTTAAAGAGGTGACGTCATTAGGTTTGACGGCTGGCAAGGTGAAGAGACAGCGTATGTGGCGAGCTACACTCAAACGTAAATTGCCATATCTCTCTTTAAGGAGATTAAAGGCGATGTGGTAGTTGTCTGCGCTTAAAGGCAGTGACTCCACTAAGGCTAAGGCCTCACATTCCAAAGAAGTACGGAGGAAGTAGAATTTATGAATATCGGGAATTTCAGTATTTTCATGAATTAGGGAGCAGTAAAGTTCATAAAAAGAATACCATTCACCTTCCTTGCCTGAGAAGTGAGGTAGGCTTATCTTAGGAAGTAACGGTTTCGGTTTGTTCTTGTGAACTGAAGCGGGTGCGAACTGGGCCGGATTGATGACCCTAGTGTCCGGTTCTGAGATATTGCGGATCAGTTGGTGGGCCTTTGCAATCCCTTCAAAGTACAAGGGTTCGACCTCGTCCCGATCCGATTGAAGTTCTGGGCAAACTGATTCAATCTCGGTTTGAATTTGATCATAATAATCATAAGACCGTTCGTACAACTTAAGGCGATGTGTCACGATGTCTAAATCACACTCGGCGGGATTTAATTTGCTGATGAAATTTCTGAATCTAGTGAGTTGCCCTTTATAGGAAGAACGTCTGGCAATGAGAGTTTCATCTTTTTCAGTAGGAGCCATGACAAAGAGAGTAAATTGAAATACAACTCACGAAACTGTAGAACCTTGGAGATGCTGTCAAGTTTGCAGCAGCGAATGGGTAGAAAGAACAGGACACACCAAAGGAGACAGGAGCGGCCTCTTTCCCGTTCACAGGCTTTGCATGATGTAGTTATAGCTGAAAAATCCAAAGCAGATATTAATAATTTGCAGAGTATTGTCAAACAGAAAAATGACAAATGGACTCTCCCGGGTTTCTGGTACCAAACTTTGGGTAGTTTATTGGCTGAGGAATAACCCACCCACCAAGGGAAGATGATTAAGAAAAGTAAGTAGATTTTGGATTGGAGAAAAAGGATAGAAAAATAGGAGGAGAGTCCCACAAAATTAATAAGTTTAACTTTAAACACACTTAAAGGTGGTTGCCGCCGAAAATCCGTTCTCGGATACCTAAAGTGGGTACGAGCTTGGTCGAAGCTGACGGGAACCGCAGCTAAGACTTTGGCGGTTTGCCAGAGAAAGGCTTTAGTGTATTTCCTCCCAAGCATGCATGAAAGTACTATAGGGAAGGGTGATGGTCTGGCAATACAAATAATAGCAGATTTGTTCTGTATTAACGATGGCATACACTTGGGAAGAGTCAGGGAAGACAGGATCTTGCTTAACCGTTGTATTTTCGAAATTATGAATCCAAAACCAAATATTTAATTTATTAAACAATGCAAAGAAGTTTGAGGAAATTAACAAGCATGTAATATAATTTTGACAAACATAGTTCATTTAAACTTTTTAAGAAATGGGGTCGCAGACCTCCTCACATTAAACGATTGCTCCAGGCAATTGACAATTTATGAGGTTTAAAACCTTACACGTTTCTAAAATCTTTATAAGAAAATAAAAAGACATGTGTAGTAATTAAAGTTTAAACATTTAAATTTAGTACAAAGAGTGTACTTTAAGAAATTCCTGAGAGAATGTTCTAGAAAAAGTGACAACTTCGAAAATAACAATAAGAAAAACATGAAGAATAAGATAGAAGTTCCTACAATTTCTTATATTTATACAGAATTAACGTTGGTTATTATGCAAATAAGGGCAGGTCACTTACTGTGAAACCTGAAGAAAGTTAAAAGGAAGGTTCTAGACTTCCCAAGTTTGAGTAGGAATCAATAGCCAAATGGGACAGTTTCCATTTCGTGAAACCTGAACATGACTCGCTCAAGAGTTTAAAGAATTATTTTCCCTGATTATAGGAAAGGAACAATATGAATTTGAAACGTGTATCACACAAGCAATTATGCAGAAATTAATTAATGTTAAACTAGCAAAGTTGGAAGGGCACTTCGTGAGTGACACCTTATAGAAAAGTTACAATTTTATTAATATGGGTTGTTAGTAGAAGGTTGAGGAAAGATCATTGGGATATAGGATCAATGTTCATGGCCGTATTTAATGTAAACGGACGATCGCGACGCGGTAGAAACGTGGAGCAAGCACTGGTTATCACTGTAGTCTGTAAATATGGATGCAAAGTTCACTATAGAAACACTTAAGTTTGTAAGAAAGAGAATTATTGCAATTATGGAAATAACTGATTGCACTATATACAGTAGGTGAGAGTCTATTTCTTGCGGAAGTTGTGAGTTACAATTAAATGTACCATAGAACATTCCAGCGGTTCCAGCGGTGGAAGAAAGTTAGCTATTGAGCTTTTAATTCAGAAATGAGATTCTTCAATTTTAAATAGCATACTCACAAGTGAGTGAAAATTTCATAACGGCAGGACTTGTAGATGAAATACAGAATCTAGAAGGTTCCAGAACGACCTTGGTAGAAAAATGGGGTTGAGAAAATCCAACGGAGGAACTAGCTTGGTGAATTATAGACAGCGGGTATTAGGTAATATCCCACGTAGTGAGAGGATTTCTCATTTGAATAGCTTAAGAAAAGCTCTTTTTAGTAAGATTAGCTTATAAGAGCAAAAGCTCAACATGGCAAATCCCACGAAGAATGATTTTTGCCCCAAAATAAATAATTTCACACTGTCTATAAAAGTATCATTAAAAGCACGTGGAAGTTAAAACCATGAAGATGAGGTTAAAACTTTTAAAATGGTACTTATCTTGATTTCATGTTGAAGGCGAAGTTTCCCTGGATGACAACTACCTTGCCAACATGGCGTAGAAGAGTGTGTGCCTCTTGGTTTGAGGAGACTAGCTCGAGAGGAGCTTTAACTGACTGAGTCAACTGCCGATTGCGAAGTGAGACCTGCTCAACGGAGCACGGAGGGTCCGAGGTAGGGAAAAAGAGTGGGGGGTAGGAGACAAAAGGAGAACATATAAACATTGCCAACTTTAAAACAAAAAATTGATCTTCTCTTGCTGAGCCGGTCTTCAAAGAGTTGATAACAGATGATACTAGCACAGCATGGTGAGTAAAAGAGTAGACGTAGTTCTCTTGCTCATGGAGATAATAGCTGGCGATGGCAGTAAAATCTGGTGGCCAGATGGAGAAGGAATTCCTCTTGCGCGAGGAAGAGTTGAAGAGCTTCAGTGATTCGCTGCTATATGACGCTAGGTGGGTCATAGAATATATATCTGGAACAGACTCATAAAAGATATAAGCAACCGGAATACCTAAGAGAAAATAGAAGATCACTGTTGGTGTTTGACAAAGAGGAAGGAAAGAACATGCAAAAGCATTCAAAATTATAATCTCTGGTTCCGTGTATTCCAAGAATACACCACAGCTACAAAAAACTGGCGAGCCGAACATGTCCTCGGACACTCCCGGCACTAAAAGCCATACGCTAAAAAAAACATTAAAAGACCAAAATCCATTAATAATAAGTACTTACCTCGCAAATATTTTAATGATTTTCCACCAAAAAGGCTTTGCAACTGTTGAGCAATAATAAAGCACTGTTCACTCGTAGCGAGTAATTAAGACAAACAATAGGAGATTATACAACACCTCACTTATATAAGCTCACAATACCAGTGTCAGTAGTTTTCACAGACCATTGCAATTCCTTTCTCATACACCAGCGAGTCCAAAGTCCTATAGGGACACCTGTGTGGGTTAACCGATTACTGCTGACTTTGCAACATCATCTATGGCCAATATGAACACTTGGTGTTTCAAATTATTACTGAGTCAGTCATAGCAACAGCTCTGCGCGCTCTTTGCCTTGTCTGCAACGCATCATCAAAAATAGCCTGTCAGTTTACTGCTGCATGTACAATCTGCTGAGTTTAACATTGTAAGAACCTGCATTTCTCCTTCAGCTACAACTGACTTAACTGTTTATAATTTTAAAATAACTCTAGCTGCTTTTCTAACTCATTAACAATCCTCTTCTCCCTTCGTCACCTTCCCGCTTCGGTAAGGGTATTCCCTATTACAAGTAGCTACCATTAGATCTCAATCAAATAAATAATTACCTAGTAGTAAAACAATAAATCATTCCACGTTAAACAAAGCTCATTCCGTTTGAAATAATATATCACATACCCTTTATAAATTCCCCGGGTTCCATTCCCCGCTCTACCAAACATTTTAATTCTGGTCTAAGAGCTGCAACGGCATACACTCAACCTTGTGAGGCAAAAAAAAAAGCAGTTTCGATTATCAATTCAGTTATCCTAAACATGGTTCTCCGTGGTTTCACACTTCTACTCCAGGCAAATGTTAAGCGCCTACAAGCTAACAACCCCTTTGCTGGCTGGCTTATAATCTTATCTCATGGACTTAACAAGGTCTAACACGTCCACATTTCGCCTTAAACAAAACTATTTAACTGTAATAATAATAATAATAATAATAATAATAATAATAATAATAATAATAATAAACCTTTTACCCTAGACACCTGGGACTTATTTTAGGGGTAGAGGGGCTAAAGTCCTTTAATTTAAGTCAATCACATAACTTTCTAAAATTCCTAATTTGGGAAATATAGCCAATTTTATAAATTCAACTTTTTTGAAAACATTTAAAAAATATAAAGTTTTGTTTTAACAATAATGGACATAGAGAGCTTTTGTTTGAGTCGTTGCACGACGCTCTATCATTATTAGTTTTCAAAATATAGCCTACTTTCCAAAACTTTTCTTTAAATTTTAAAAATATAACCAGTTCACCATAGGAACCCGAGTCCAACAACATGTCGCATAGCCATATCCGATTAATGGTTCGCGAGATATCGAAAATCTTACTCGGCTGAGGCGCGCGCAATTTAAAAAATGCTGACGCTAGGGCTTTAAGGCTAAATGTCCCGACACTTTGGTAAGAATATATTTCAACAGATGGCAGCACAGGCGAAGCTGAATTTATTTAAAATTTTTGTATCGAAGGGGAGCTCCGATCTGCGATCTGAAAACTGCTATGTACTCAGTATAGTAGCAGAATTGATATTAATTCATTGCTTACTTTTTAATTTCAAAAACAGAAAAGTTGCTGTTTGTCTTTTAAATATCTGATTAAAATTGGAAAGAAAACGGGTAATACTAAAGTTGAGTTTTACTCACGGATTCCAATCCGCATCGAAAACCTAAATCGGTTGAATAGGATCGTCGGGATCACTTTGGGAAGTTAGTGAATAAAAGTGTTACTGTATTTGCAACAAGGCGCGGCAGTAGAACAAGAGAGAGGGTTGGGAGGAGGGGAGTGGAGCTCGAGTGGTTTGAGAGAGCGACAACCTTGCCAGACGGTATGGAATTCCCGAGTAACTAGTCCAATGTTGGGATTGACTGTGCTGGTTAGTTATGAATTATTGTCAAGGTCTGGATATTTCTGAGTGACCCTTTGATATTTTACCAGTTCCTAGTTACGACTTCTTGTTTTTAGTTCATCGATCTCATTATATACTTTTTGTTTAATTTATTTTACCTGCAACAGTATTATTTTTTAATGCCCGTTAGGTGTTCTATTTTCGGCACTTTATTTTTTGGACAGTATTTCTGGCAGAATAGACACATGTACATATAGGTAGGCTACGACTGGTGGAGAGCATTACGGTCATCACGTGGAGTTATTTTTTCGTTTTTTGTTGAAAAATGGAGCCACCACCAAAACTTTTTTTTTTCGTGTGGCCTCCTGAGAGGCCGAGTGCAGGTCTTTCTAGGTGACGCCCGTGGGCGACCTGCGCGTCGGGAGGAGAGATGGAATTGATGAAGGCGAATGAAACTGGGCAAGGATGTGGAAGGAAGCGGCCGAGGCCTGTCAGTAGGTACCGTCCCAGCATTTGCCTGGCGTTGAAAATGGGAAACCACGGAAAACCATTTCAAGGACGGCCGACGGTGGGGCTCGAACCCTCGCGTCTACCGAGTCAGCAGAGAGCTTGGCCCCATGACCTAACGCTGCGCTTTAGCGCGCGTAGCCACTACTGTCGGTACCACCAAAACTGATTCAAGGGCATTCCACTAAATCCCAGGGGAGATTGCGACTAAGTACAAAGAAAGGGAAGCCAGGCCATACAAAGAGAAGAAAAACACCTCTTCATACCCGTAAGTTTTTTTTCCTAGTTAATATTTGAAATTATATCTTTCTTTACGCTTGCATTAGAGAATCTGTAATGCACTGAGCAGTTATGATTTCACTTATATTATACCTGTAGCCTACAAGTTGGATGACTAAACGTCACCCCGCAATCTGCAGGCTACATGGCTGAACAGCGCAGCGGTTGCTTGGTAGGCCTAGGCCCTTCATGGGCTGTCGCGCCACGGGTGTAGTTTGTTTTTTACTTCTAATACATAAGTGTAGGAGTACAAAATCACGAACTATTCAGTGGCAACTTTTTTCAGAGAAGCAAGTTCGACTTCAAATGAAAACAATGCGTTGTATGGAAAAATAAAGGCGTAGCGATTGTGAAAATGGAAAATTGGTTTCCGGAAATACTGGATTAGATTGGGATCCATAAAGACTGCAAACAGTACTTTTGAACTACCAGTGGGTAAGGTGAAGGCAAACAGCTAACTGCAACCAAACTTATGCGTTATTGCTTGAAGCCCCTGATTGCAAAAGTTTCCCAGCTAGTATCAAACACCGCCAGCAATGCTGCCGAAAAGTATTTGTTCCTTGCTGCAAAATTCACGGGAGGTAAGCAGATCAATCGAGGGAAACAAGGTTCCATCACTCATAGAACCAAAGCTGCCGGGCTGGTCTTTCAGTTTGGGCCATCCTGGCACTATAAAACAATGACATCAGCAGCTTTCCGAAAAGGTTTATTTGCGTCGCGAGAAGGGAAAAGAATGTCCCGACAACAGTCTAATGAAATGAAACGTACTGTCTCACGTGATTATGGAAACTGATCAATGCAGTTGGATTTCAATGAGGTACTGTACTGAGAGAGTTTAGTGATGAGAAGATCAAGCAACTAACGCTTAGTGAAGGCCATATACAAAAACTGGAAAAGGAAACAAGTGGCCAAAGGGAAAAAGAAAAGTGGCACACAGCTAGAAAGGACAGACTCACTGCATCCAATTTTGGATATGTATGCAAGAGGAAACCTACTTCGAAATGGGCTCCAGTAGCAAAAACATTCTGCACGGCGAATTTCACTCAAAAGCAATGCAGTATGACTGTGATAATGAGCGAATTGCAAAACGAAATTTAGAGGAGAAATCGGTAGAAAAGTCGAATAATGTGGTCTTTGCGTACATAAAACTTATGGGTTTTTAGGTAACTCCCCAGACGGTTTAATAGGAGACAACGCTATAGTCGAGGTCAAGTGTCCTTATTCTGCACGGAATATGACCATACTGGTAGCCTGCAAAAAGCTAAAGGGATTTTGTTTGGCAGAAAGTAAGCGAAAAAAAAGCCTAGAGAATGTCAAGAACAGTGCCATTGAGAAGAGAACAGATTGATAACTCTCTAACAATCACATGATTTTTATTTCCAGAACCAGGGCCAGTTGTAAATAACATAGCGGGAAATATGTCATTTTGTGGTATGGACGCCTGAGGACATTCAGATAGAAACAATAAAGAGGGACGACAAGTTCTGGAGACAAAAAAAAATGCTTATGTAACTGACATTCTGCTACGAGAAAATCCTGTTGCCTGAGATCATTGATCCTAGGATGACCAGATCAATGGATATAAGAGAACCTGAGGTGAAGTAAAATACTGATTAGTGTGTGTAAATCATGAAACGTTATCTTTGATATGGAAGAAATTGAAGCATTGATTTCAAGAACAGGAAATAATTAGGTATAATATTTTTTGTTTGTTTATAGTACGCAGTACTAGTGCCTGTGCTAACAATAGGCAGATGAGAATATCTTAGGAACTTCAATTCTATATATGTACATAATAATTCTGCTCTTGGTATGCATTTTCATAATTTGTTTATTGTAATAAAATGTCCTACATAAATTAACTTGTATTATTACTTCCATGAAAATTGAAGTAAGTTATAGAGATTGGCCTCACGGAGTCGTTTCAGATCTCACGACAAAAAAGAGGAATTAGAGTCAAAAGAACCAAAGATCCATATGAATCACCAAAATAAATGTATGTGGCCTATGCATGTATGTAGGTCTATGTGCATGCACATTTGGCCTCTTATAAATCGATAGTAGTTGGCACCATTGATTAGAATTTTTCACGGTTTGTGGTCTTGTTTGTTATGTCTAGAAGATGATACCTAGAGTTGGACGTCCGCATCGGATGGTTTTTAGAATAGATATTCCCAATAAACCTGAACACGAACATATCTTGTCAATCTTTTTTTCTAAAATATCAAGAACGTGCTAACTACAAACCAGCCATATCTTTCTATACAGTATTCAATTTCGCATCGAGTGAAACCAGTCGCTGCTCTGTACGGTAAGAATTATGCCCTACAAAATATTACCGGTACTAATGTCGGAACAATATGTTTTATGTTCGGGAGTTTATCCTCAAATAACTCTAAAACAGTTACCAAGAAGCGAATCCAGCGCTGTCAGCATCTATCCTGAGTGTGTTTTCATGTTTTTTTCCACAATCCCTCCAGGTAAATGCCGAGATAGTACCGTACGTGAAGTTTCAGGGCACCTGCCCCATCCCTGACACACATAATCAACTTCACGGAACTGATGATGATGATAATAATAATAATACCGTGCCTAGTCAGCTTTCGTGAGGGTCTGACACCGAATTAAGTAGGTGCTGGACATAACTCCGCGGAAGTCACCGGGGTGGGGGCCCTCAACCCCGACACGGCGCGTCCCATATGGCTGATAGGGGATGTTCCTGTAGATATGCAGGACCGGTGTGAATAAGGTCAAGCCAAATAAGCACCCGCGGATCAACTGAGGCAAAATGGACTGCAGTCAACAGCCTCGACGACGGAAGAGAATTCTTCCCAACGGGTGAGAGGGCGGAAGAACTGGCTCTACCGCTTACAACCGTACTTCTAACCACGGACTCATAATTAATCGTGAAAGATAATTAAGCCGGAAAACACCAAGAGGCACCTCTCGATCTTAACATTCGAGTTGTAACCTTGTGATCATACCAGCATGATCACCCCCTGCATGAATCTTCAACTTGCAACATTGGCATGATGGATAACACGTTATCACAGCAACTACCCCAGGCTCTGGACATACCTAGACCGGTTTCTCCCGATCATCGGATTCTGGGGGATCGGGAGCATCATGCAGAGAAGAGTCGGAGCTTCTCAAAATCTCTTCGTCCCAATAAAAAAGACCTTCTTAGGTACGATTAATGTCAACACCCTACTGAAAACAGGCAAGCTTAAACAGCTCACGAACGGCCTGGACAAGTTTGACATTCAAATCTTAGCAGTCCAGGAAACACGCTACCAAGATGTAAACCATTTTGACTCTGATGAGTACAGGATATTTAAGGATAAACCTGCCATAAGAATCCATGGGAATTTAACACAACTTGGAACAGCCTTTGCGGTACGAAAAACTATCATCAATTCAGTACTTGACTTTACATCCCCATCTGAAAGAATCTCAGTGCTTTCTGTGAAATCTGGCAACAAAGCTTACTACTTGGTCAACGCCCACGCTCCCACAAATATTGACAATAAGAAAACCCCAGAGAAAGCTGAAGCCTTCTGGGAACTCTTAGAAGAAACCACTAGCAAGATTCTAAAGCATCATGTGAAAATCCAAGTAGGTGATTTTAACGCACATGTGGTCAGAGAGAGGAAACACAAATAGAGTGTAGGTCATTACTCGCAACATTGGAGGACGAATAAGAACGGAGAATGTATTATATAATTTTGTAAAACTTTCGCCTTAAGACTCATGTCTACGCACTTTGAGAGACCCCCACACAGAAAGAAAACGTGGAAATCCCCAAACCCGTCATTGGGGGAATTCCAGATCGATCACGTTGCAATCTCCAGACAGAATATGTGTGAGATCCAACATGTTAGAGTACGGAAGGGAGTTGTCGACTCGGACCACCACCTAACACAAATCAAAGTGAGATTCCAACTCAACAGATAAAGACCTATATATAAAAGATCTCTAAGAGTTGATACAGAATGTCTTCGACGGAACGCCGCGACCTTCCTACAAGATATACGAGAGCAGGACCCCAAGGACTGGCCAGGTCTTCGTAACACACTTCAGACATCAGCAATGAAATTAGGACAGCCTCCACGGAAACGCAAGCATAGGTGGTGGAACACGACTTGTGATAAAGCCCTTGATAACCGGACGAAAGCATGGAATCAGTGGAATGGACATCAAACAACTGAGAAATGGGAAACCTACCTAAAGGTGCAGAAAATTTCCTCAAAAATAATCCACCGGGAGAAACGAGCCTATGATAAAAATAGACTCATAGAAATCAAACAAGATTTCCTCAGAAACAACACCAGGAATTTCTAAAAGACCTTCCGTGAGAATTTATACAGTTATCAACCACCATCTTTATGCTTCCGTCGAGCAAATGGAACAATAGAAACGAACAGCAAAGAGAACTGCACCATTTTAGCTAAATACTTCCGAGACCTCCTCAATTGTGATCCTCCAAAGGAAAGACTGGATTTTAAAAAGCCCATGCCCAACCCTGATTCACAACCACCGACAATACAGGAAACAGCGGAGATCATACGATCGCTTAAAAATAATAAAGCCGCTGGAGAGGACGGCATCTCTGCGGAGATGTGTAAACTTGGAGATGTCCTTGTGCATTAATACACCCATTGCACAAGAAAGGTGACAAGGCGGATCCAAACCACAACAGCCAATCACATACAAAATTCTTTCCAAAGCTCTCTTAAGGGACACTGGGACTCAGTTTTCTAATTCCTGTAAATATTAAGGCACACTCTTGATATTTTGTTTACTGGTAGTATGCGGTTGTATAAACATGTGTGCCAAATTTGTTCAATGTAGCTTCACTAGCTGCATTGAAATTAATTATTTTCTAATATTTATATGCAAATTATTCAAATATTAAAAATGTCAACCGCGTCATACTAATGTAGATAGCACAATTTATTTTTAATTTTCTAGTACCTTATTCTTATACAAATAAAGTAGTGCATCGAATTTGAGATTGTATTGTTTACTATGGAGATATAATTCTTTTCCCCAATGTACAAGGTAGCTTATCGAACTCTGTCATTGACAAGCGTACACGCTCTACTGCTGACCTAGCCTCATAGCACTCCATGTACAAGGTAGCTTATCGAACTCTGTCTTTGACAAGCATACACGCTCTACTGCTGACCTAGCCTGATCACACTCATGTACAAGGTAGCATATCGAACTCTGTCTTTGACAAGCATACACTCTCTACTGCTGACCTAGCCTGATCACACTCCATGTACAAGGTAGCTTATCAAACTCTGTCTTTGACAAGCATACACACTCTACTGCTGACCTAGCCTCATAGCACTCCAGGTACAAGGTAGCTTATCGAACTCTGCCTTTGACAAACATACACGCTCTACTGCTGACCTAGCCTCATAGCACTTCATGTACAAGGTTGATTATCGAACTCTGTCTTTGACAAGCGTACACGCTCTACTGCTGACCTAGCCTCATAGCACTCCTTGTACAAGGTAGCTTATCGAACTCTGTCGTTGACAAGCATACACTATTTACTGCTGACCTAGCCTGATCACACTCCATGTACAAGGTAGCTTATCGAACTCTGTCTGTAACAAGCATGCACTCTCTACTGCTGACCTACCCTCATCAAACTGCATGTACAAGGTAGCTTATCGAACTCTGTCTTTGACAAGCGTACACGCTGTACTGCTGACCTAGCCTCATAGCACTCCATGTACAAGGTAGCTTATCGAACTCTGTCTTTGACAAGCATACACTCCCTACTGCTGACCTAGCATGATCACACTCCATGTACTAGGTAGCTTATCGAACTCTGTCTGTGACAAGCATGCACTCTCTACTGCTGACCTACCCTCATCAAACTGCATGTACAAGGTAGCTTATCGAACTCTGACTTTGACAAGCGTACACGCTGTACTGCTGACCTAGCCTCATAGCACTGCATGTACAAGGTAGCTTATCGAACTCTGTCTTTGACAAGCGTACACACTCTACTGCTGACCTAGCCTCATAGCACTCCATGTACAAGGTAGCTTATCGAACTCTGTCTTTGACAAGCATGCACTCTCTACTGCTGACCTACCCTCATCAAACTGCATGTACAAGGTAGCTTATCGAACTCTGTCTTTGACAAGCGTACACGCTGTACTGCTGACCTAGCCTCATAGCACTCCATGTACTAGGTAGCTTATCGAACTCTGTCTTTGACAAGCATACACTCCCTACTGCTGACCTAGCATGATCACACTCCATGTACAGGGTAGCTTACCGAACTCTGTCTTTGACAAGCATACACTCCCTACTGCTGGCCTAGCCTGATCAGACTCCATGCACAAGGTAGCTTATCGAACTCTGTCTTTGACAAGCATACACTCTCTACTGCTGACCTAGCCTGATCACACTCCATGCACGCGGTAGCTTATCGAACTCTGTTTTTGACAAGCGTTCACTCTCTAATGCTGACCTAGCCTCATCACACTGCATGCACAAGGTAGCTTATCGAACTCTGTCTTTGACAAGCGTACACTCTCTACTGCTGACCTAGCCTCATAGCACTGCATGCACAAGGTAGCTTATCGACCTCTGTCCTTGACAAGCATACACGCTGTACTGCTGACCTAGCCTCATAGCACTCCATGTACAAGGTAGCTTATCGAACTCTGTCTTTGACAAGCATACACTCTACTGCTGACCTAGCATGATCACACTTCATGTACAAGGTAGCTTACCGAACTCTGTCTTTGGCAAGCACTCTCCACTGCAGACCTAGCCTCATAGCACTGCATGCACAAGGTAGCTTATCGAACTCTGTCTTTAAAAAGCATACACTCTCTACTGCTCACCTAGCCTGATCACACTCCATGTAGCTACAAGATAGCTTATCGAACTCTGTCTTTGACAAGCATACACACTCTACTGCTGACCTAGCCCCATAGCACTGCATGTACAAGGTAGCTTATCGAACTCTTTGACAAGCATACACGCTCTACTGCTGACCTAGCCTCATACCACTTCATATACAAGGTAGCTTAACGAACTCTGTCATTGACAAGCGTACACGCTCTACTGCTGACCTAGTCTCATAGCACTCCATGTACAAGGTAGCTTATCGAACTCTTTGACAAGCATACACGCTCTACTGCTGACCTAGCTTCATACCACTTCATATACAAGGTAGCTTAACGAACTCTGTCATTGACAAGCGTACACGCTCTACTGCTGACCTAGTCTCATAGCACTCCATGTACAAGATAGCTCATCGAACTCTGTCTTTGACAAGCATACACTCTCTACTGCTGACCTAGCCTGATCACACTCCATGTACAAGGTAGCTTATCGAACTCTGTCTTTGACAAGCATACACGCTCTACTGCGGACCTAGCCTCATAGCATTCCATGTACAAGGTAGCTTATCGAACTCTGCCTTTGACAAGCGTACACGCTCTACTGCTGACCTAGCCTCATAGCACTCCATGTACAAAGTAGCTTATCGAACTCTGTCTTTGACAAGCATACACGCTCTACTGCTGACCTAGCCTCATAGCACTCCATGTACAAGGTAGCTTATCGAAATGTGTCATTGACAAGCGTACACTCTCTACTGCTCACCTAGCCTCATCACACTCCATGTACAAGGTAGCTAATTGAACTCTGTCTTTGAAAAGCGTACACGCTCTACTGCTGACCTAGCTTCATAGCACTCCTCGTACAAGGTAGCTTATCGAACTCTGTCTTTGACAAGCGTACACGCTCTACTGCTGACCTAGCCTCATAGCACTCCATGTACAAGGTAGCTTATCGAACTCTGTCTTTGACAAGCATACACGCTCTACTGCTGACCTAGCCTCATAGCACTCCATGTACAAGGTAGCTTATCGAACTCTGTCTTTGACAAGCATACACGCTCAACTGCTGACCTAGCCTCATAGCACTCCATGTACAAGGTAGCTTATCGAACTCTGTCTTTGGAAAGCGTACACGCTCTACTGCTGACCTAGCCTCATAACACTCCTCGTACAAGGTAGCTTATCGAACTCTGTCTTTGACAAGCATACACTCCCTACTGTTGACCTAGCCTGATCACACTCCATGTACAAGGTAGCTTATCGAAATCTGTCTTTGACAAGCATACACTCCCTACTGCTGGCCTAGCCTGATCACACTCCATGCACAAGGTAGCTTATCGAACTCTGTCTTTGACAAGCATACACTCTCTACTGCTGACCTAGCCTCATCACACTCCATACACAAGGTAGCTTATCGAACTCTGTCTTTGACAAGCGTACACTCTACTGCTGACCTAGCCTCATAGCACTCCATGTACAAGGTAGCTTATCGAACTCTGCCTTTGACAAGCGTACACTCTCTACTGCTGGCCTAGCCTGATCACACTCCATGTACAAGCTAGCTTATCGAACTCTGTCTTTGACAAGCGTACACTCTCTATTGCTGACCTAGCCTGATCACACTCCATGTACATGGTAGCTTGTCGAACTCTGTCTTTGACTAGCATACACTCTCTACTGCTGACCTAGCCTCATAGCACTCTATGTACAAGGTAGCTTATCGAACTCTGTCATTTACAAGCGTACACTCTACTGCTGACCTAGCCTCATCACACTCCATGTACAAGGTAGCTTATCGAACTCTGTCTTTGACAAGCGTACACTCTCTTTGACAAGCGTACACTCTACTGCTGTCCTAGCCTGATCACACTCCATGCACAAGGTAGCTTATCGAACTCTGTCTGTGACAAGCATGCACTCTCTACTGCTGACCTACCCTCATCAAACTGCATGTACAAGGTAGCTTATCGAACTCTGTCTTTGACAAGCGTACACGCTGTACTGCTGACCTAGCCTCATAGCACTGCATGTACAAGGTAGCTTATCGAACTCTGTCTTTGACAAGCGTACACACTCTACTGCTGACCTAGCCTCATAGCACTCCATGTACAAGGTAGCTTATCGAACTCTGTCTTTGACAAGCATGCACTCTCTACTGCTGACCTACCCTCATCAAACTGCATGTACAAGGTAGCTTATCGAACTCTGTCTATGACAAGCATACACTCTCTACTGCTGACCTACCCTCATCACACTCCATGTACAAGGTAGCTTATCGAATTCTGTCTTTGACAAGCGTACACTCTCTACTGCTGACCTAGCCTGATCACACTCCATGCACAAGGTAGCTCATCGAACTCTGTCTTTGACAAGCGTACCCACTCTACTGCTGACCTAGCCTCATAGCACTCCATGTACAAGGTAGCTTATCTTACTCTGTCTTTGACAAGCATACACGCTCTACTGCTGTCCTAGCCTGATCACACTCCATGCACAAGGTAGCTTATCGAACTCTGTCTTTGACAAGCGTACACTCTACTGCTGACCTAGCCTGATCACACTCCATGTACATGGTAGCTTATCGAACTCTGTCTTTGACTAGCATACACTCTCTACTGCTGACCTAGCCTCATAGCACTCCATGTACAAGGTAGCTTATCGAACTCTGTCTTTGACAAGCGTACACTCTACTGCTGACCTAGCCTCATAGCACTCCATGTACAAGGTAGCTTATCGAACTCTGTCTTTGACAAGCGTACACTCGCTACTGCGGACCTAGCCTGAACGCACTGCATGTACAAGGTAGCTTATCGAACTCTGTCTTTGACAAGCGTACACGCTCTACTGCTGACCTAGCCTGATGACACTCCATGTACAAGGTAGCTTATCGAACTCTGTCTTTGACAAGCGTACACTCTACTGCTGACCTAGCCTGATCACACTCCATGCAGAAGGTAGCTTATCGAACTCTGTCTTTGACAAGCGTACACTCTACTGCTGACCTAGCCTGATCACACTCCATGTACAAGGTAGCTTATCGAACTCTGTCTTTGACAATCGTACACGCTCTACTGCTGACCTAGCCTCATAGCACTCCATGTACAAGGTAGCTTATCGAACTCTGTCTTTGACAAGCGTACACGTTCTACTGCTGACCTAGCCTGATGACACTCCATGTACAAGGTAGCTTATCGAACTCTGTCTTTGACAAGCGTACACGCTCTACTGCTGACCTAGCCTGATCGCACTGCATGTACAAGGTAGCTTATCGAACTCTGTCTTTGACAAGCGTACACTCTACTGCTGACCTAGCCTGATCACACTCCATGCACAAGGTAGCTTATCGAACTCTGTCTTTGACAGGCGTACACTCTCTACTGCTGACCTAGCCTGATCGCACTGCATGTACAAGGGAGTTGCTAAAATAAATTTTAAAGAACTGTTAGGTGTGGTGTATTCCCATTCTCGTTCGCATATTCCACCAAAGCCAAAGCAGGAGACCACAGCTGTATCATGCATCCGTTTGCGTCAGACCCTCGCAATAACTTTTGGTGGATGGCTACGCGGATGGAAACATGGTCAATCTTGGATGTGTGTAGTGTGAACCAGTTATTCCCATCCTAACAGGAGATGAAAAGTGGATGCATCTTGCCACACTGGAAGCGGGCTTCTATACCATGGACACACTCCTCGTGCCCATCTCGCAAGAAATCCTGAACAGCTCCATCCGTGAATAACGTTATCGCGATGGTCCTTTGGGACTACGGAGGGCGTACTTCTTGTTGAGTTCCTCATCAGAGGAGTGACAATGAATGTTGCCGGTAACTGTAACAAAACTACAACCCAGGTGCTTCTTCAACATGACTTCAGGGACTGAACGCAAATGTTTTCATTGTAGCATATGCGCCTTGATTTACCGTAGGACCACGCGCTTGGTCAAGAATGGTGACTGTGTAGAATTGAAACGCGCATTAAACCATACATCTGTGTATCCTTATATCTGCCTGTGAAATAAAGTTCCTCCGGGTGAACTCTTGTTACCTTATTTTCTCCTCGACGAAAGCAATTAAATTCCTCCTCTCCTTTCAGAGGAATTGATTCAAGAATACCTTCATGCAGGAGTTGAGCCAACGATCTTGATGCGCTCTTGGGGGTTTTCTTTCCAGCGTCTAGATCATTCCAGCACTCTCCCTGGTCATTCGGAAGTGGGATGTTGAAAGGATCATATCCACAACTCATTCTTCACTGCCATCTTCTGTGTTCTTGGAGTGTGTATAGAGACTCCGGTTCCAAATTTCCTGAGTATGATTTCCAGCTCTGTCAAGAAATATAATTCTGATCTGAGGGCTGGAACGGGATACACTCGGGATTCGAGAAGCATCATGATTACTTCTCTCCTCATCCATCTGTAACCGTACGTTTATCTTTTGGGGTTATGGTGGAGTTTGGGGGCCGTGTGTATATTCACACTAAAGATGTATACTTTTAATAAGGAACGTTTTCCTTTTATATATATCTACTTACATATGGACATATACATCACGTCATGGTCTCTCTCTCTTTTTCTCAATCTAATTCTCCAAATTTTATATCCACTTCATTCATTTTAAAATGCATTTCTATTTTTATTTCCTCTTACGTCCAATCAACAATTCAACCAACCTTCATTTTTATTATATATCACCAGCATAGAATAAACGCCAGAGAAAAGTCAAAGAGAAAACGGAAAAAAGAAAATAACATCATAAATAGATAATACATACACAGATGTAAAACTCTATAACTATGAACAGCAACATAAGAACAATAAGAACAAGTAACCACATAGGGTTACAATTTCCCCCCAGAAATATAAGCTTTGCGTAGTACAGCTTTATAATTCTTAAAATCTATTAGAGAAACATATACCATAATATACAAAAAAATCAGTATAATCACTGTCCATAATCACACACTTCCTTCTTCTTAAGACTGGCGGTGTATACGCCACCAACATCAATAACTCCTGAGGCTGAAGCGCTGTAGAACCTCCCATTCTCTCCATTCTCTTATGCCATAGTAATTTGCTATATTAGCCTATTCTTCTTCAGCATGAACTCGTAGCCTTCATCCATGACGCCAACTCGGAACTGTATGTAGTCTCTTTGGAAGCATGTAGCTAGGGTCCATGGCATGTCCGCGCCCCTACCGCTGGGACCAGGATGTCCCGTCACCTTCATAGAGATCAATTCCAGTCTCCCACAAGACATTGGCAATAAACTGCACGCTCTCTTTCATGACAGCTTCCCTCTGCGTTTCAACTATGGTTTAACGGTCTTCTATTCCTTCACCTGCCTCTACTCCTTCCTTGTTTTCTTCTCGGCTTTATCTTACAAGTTCACTCTTTATTAGACACCAACTTTAATAACATATCAATTCATGTAAAATGATTATCCTGATCAGCATCATCAGCAGCTGCAGCATCAAATTCGTTATGGTCTTGGGCTGTATGTCATTCGCATGCCCTATTGTGACAAGCTCTTACTACTCTACTGGGCTTAACTCCATTATTTCTCTTAAGACAAGAATTATCACCAATACCATTTTCAATATAACATCATCCTTTTATATATCAACAGTGATTTCTACATCTACCCCCACAACGGTTTTCTCTCTCTAGCATATATTGACTTATTAATCAAGCACATCGTATATCAATCTATGACATCTCCTCAGCTTTATCATGCCATGTATCGTTTTATATTTCTGATATTGTGCATACCTTAACTCGCACCTTCTTGATCAGTTAAAGGCCCAGTAAACTCATGAAAATCGATTTTCTGTTTTTAATGAATTCAGTTAGATTTCGAGCTGAAGATTGGAATGTCGAAATCGGAAATTAAAATTCTCGATTAGCTTACGCGATACGAAGATTCGAAGTTTTAGGTAGGGGACAGCGTGACGTCACTGGAGCCTTACGACACGGTATTGCGCGCCACTTCCGTCTGTCTACTAGTGATTATCAGAGTGCAGAGTGCACATGTTGTTTGGAATAAGTAGTCATGTCCAGAAAAGTGAAGCCTTATCAGTTTGAACCAAAGTGCACAACGTCTGGAGTAGAAAATTAACCATCAGCATCTGTTATATCGGACTGGGGAACACCGACTGCTGTAAGTGTGAACATTGTGAGGCGATGCCCACTGCTGCTGAAAGTTTCTGCTGTACAAACAGTGAAACAATGAATGAAATGCATGGAAGTGTGACGTGTATTGTTTGGCACGAGGACTTTTCTATTGTTGTATTAAATTACAATGTGTTAAATACTGCACGTTGTCTTCATATGGACAAAACTAATATTCCCTACGTGAGGGACAGATTGGCTATGAAAACCAACGCTACCTGGCGGTCTGTGGCCTATCGCCAGTTTGTGTACTGGGTCAACCCATGGACTCTTTTAAGGAGAAAGAAGAGGAAAGTTATACCGTCTTGTGTCGTGAAGGCAATCCGACAACAATATCCCGACGAAGGACGTACATACGTAGGATCCCAGGCTGCTGAGGGGCAAGGACCAGAATACTTTGATTATTAAATTTGAAACTATATTTAGAATATTTTATGGCAGACTTTTCTGAAGATGTGATGAAACAGTCCTTTAACAATATTGAATACTTGTAAGTATAAAATAAATACCTATATTAAACTATATATTTTACACACAGTTATTTTCAGAAGTGGGAGTATTAGATACAGTTTATAGCTGATGAAAGCGGGTGAAATGCGAGAACACTTCTTCCAAGAGCCTGGGGTCAGAAGCAATGTTTCTTGGTAGTTCCGGCTCATAGTATGGATTTTCTGCTAAGGGAGTGATGTGCTCTTGTCCATTTGCCATTCCAATTACTTCGAGAAGTATATCTGTCCTCCATCCGTATTCTTTTTCCTTATAGACCTTACTGTTAATCCACTTTTTTGATGATTTTGAGTATCTAAGTGTTTCACCCGTTTGATCACGTTTTACATTGTTATTGTGATCCATAATTGCTAACATAGATCGATTTACCATTCAGTGAAATGAGAAACTGGATCTTTTATGCATGTATTTCAGTCGGACGTTATGGTAAGGTTCAAGGGACCCAGTGTGACAGTAACGTTTTATGCTTTGCAAGTCTTTTATAAAGCGCTTGTCTTTGAGAACGCTGGCTATGATACCATAGTCTAGAGAATTTCTATTGAGCCATTTTGTTTTTTGCGTTGGTTTTTCGATTATTTTTTCGTACTCACATTGGTGAAAGTGAGTGTTTCCTAACCATGAATGTGTGTCACAAATGTGATTCAGAACGGACAAAAATTTCTAAACAAGTAGCTCCTCATTGTTCTCACATGTCATAGCTGACCACCAACGATGATAAATAATGCTTTGTTTCCATTCTAATATTGCGGGTGCCTTGGTCGCTATTGCTTTCAGCTTTTTGCCTAAGCTTTTGGCAAGGTGCCACACATCAAACTCATGAATGATTCCAGGGTACTTGGTTCGTAAAAACTTTCGAACGCCCTGATGCTGGTCGGATAATAATAGTTCTATATTTAGACCTTCTGATGATAGTTTTGATAGCACTTTATCACACGTGGGCTTTTCCAACTCGCCGAAAACTTGGCCTCGTTGCAGAACAACAAAGTCAATAATTTCCTCTGAGCTGATGTCCATCACAGAATATGTTACATATTTTGCACAAAAACCTGGACTGTCAAATTGACCTTCACCTGCAATCCACACCCTCCTTCCGGATGACATGAGATTCTTGACGGTGTTACCACGATGCAGAGCCCATGTATGTCTAATAGCTGGGGTAACGATTCGTTTCACAATTTTGTAAAATGTTGTGTTGCTCATGAAACATAAATCAATACAGTCTGTCAACGATTTCAGTAACGCAAAACCCACTCCCGTTATGTACATACCAGTAGCCAAGGTGACTCATAACATGGAGAATTTGTTAACATTCTTATGAGATCTACATACGACAGTACGGCCTGCTAGACAGGTCATTTGGACACTCACAGCAGGTCCTTTAGTAGACGGAATAGTTTGAATTACTTCCTTGCCACAGGTAAGGCACCTAGCAAAGAGAAGTAGCAGGTTCTGCCACATTACGAACAGCAACGTAGTCTCACTGAAATGCCATGCTTTAGATTTTCTACTCACCACCTCCGGCTGTACTGTTTCATCTCCTTCCCTGCCATCGTCATCATCTTCATCATAATCCGAGGTAGTACATTCTCTTCATCTGCTTCATATATTGCATCACGAACACCGGGATTACTGTCACTATCGTAACACTTTGAGTTTCTAAATGTTTCTCCTCCTAATTCGCACTGTACTCCAACTGTATTGGGATTTTCAGACATGCTGGATTCATCATGGATAACACTCTCATTTTCACTGCAAACACTCTCATTTTCACTGCAAACACTCAGGGCAACACTTGAAAAACTCGCAGAGGTACATTAAATCGCTTCAGTTGAAATTATCTTCCTAATATATGTAGATGTACGCCTTGTCACCGGAACAAGTTTCATTCCTTTCAAATTTAGAGCGGGCACAGCACCTTTTCTTAACACAAGTTTCCTTTCTTGCTTCAGGAGTTCTGCTTTGTATCTGCTTGATAGTTCATAGTCCTGCTCTCTAAAATGTGTAGAGCATACGCGACTATTTCGGGTTGGTGAGAAATCAGCGCGACTGATTGTAGATAGCCAAGATCGGTATCTCTCTGGAGATTTGTCTCGACTGGGGAATCTGTGAAAACCTACATCTTTTTCCTTCGATGTTTTCGAAGTGGTTACATGCTTGCAACCATACACAACGCAGTAAACCATGTTTTCACATAGGTATCACTTACAGTACTAAAATACGCCGAAACAACAGCTGAACTGTCTGATTCTGCCATGCCTACTGTTGGCGCGCGGAAGGCGGCTCGGCTCTAGTGATGTCACACGCTCAAGCATTGTCGCCGTTTTCCGCTTATACCACCTGAACAAAATAAAATAACGCGGTAGGGTTTTCAGTACGTTGATTAAAATGTAATATTGGAATCAGTGAGTTAGGAAACTAAAACTCGAAAATAAGTTGAATGGGCCTTTAAATGATAGGCACACTCTCCAACACGTTTACTCACAGTAAAAGGGCCGCTATAAAGACTAAACAATTTATGCATTTCACTGTTCAGAGCAGACGAAGGATAAGGAATTCTAAGCAGAACTTTGTCACCAACCTGCAAGCTATCTCCAACTTGCCTACGTTGCTGGCACAAACGTTTTCCTCCTGATTTAACTAAGTTTTTCCTAGCCAGCTGGATACAAATATCCCTACTAATTTCCTCTCCCGTAGTTATTCCTAACATTCTTGCGATACTGTTGATAGGCTTCCTACCATATTGTATCTCATAGGGCGTACATTTCACACTCTCATGCATTGCTGTATTGAACCACCGTTCAATATTTCCTAATTGAGAAAACCAAGCGTTATGTCTATCGCTTACATAAGTGCGAAACATGGGCCCCAATTCTCGCATAACTCGTTCTGACATATTTCCCTGAGGGTATCGTATGGGCGATAAAATATGCCTAATACCTAGTTCAGTCATCTTGGTTCTCCAAATTTTCGATGTGAACTGTGTACCATGATATGATAATATCTTGGACGGCACACCAAATTCCAAGACATATTTATCAGTGAATTGTAAGGCACAACCCTTCCCGGTCGGTTTTCTCAGAGGATACAGCTTGACGAATTTACTGAATGCGTCTACAACGACTAGTACATACTCATACCCATACTGAGCTTTGACTAACGGGCCATACACATCCAGACACAACAAATCCCATAGTTTCTCCGGGATAACCATCTGACGAGTTCCCTCTAAATACCTCGTGGTACATTTGTTGCGCTGACACGAGTCACACGAGGCAAGAACTTTCCTAACATTTCTACCCATATTCTTCCAAATAAAGTGTGCCTGAATGGCGAATAAAACCTTACTTGCCCCAAAGTGTTCTAATGACTTGTGATGGTACCAAATCATCACATCTCTACGTGAAGCAGGCACACAAATTCTCCATAATCTCCCGTCACACAACCTAGCGAGAAAACCACACTGCAACTTATACGTGAATTTACAAATTCGTACAGTACTATCAACTTCTCTCTCTCGCAGCAGATTTAATATATCCACCATATCAGCATCCTTCTCTTGTTCGGCACGTAGGTTACGCAACATGCGCATCTCTACTTCACAATCGCTTACCTTGACACGACATATTACCACTCCTTCATTTACCTGTAGTACCTGATCACCAGAGTTACCTATTATATTCCTGGATAAGAAATCCGCCACTAAGTTGTCTTTACCCTTTATATATTTAATTTTAAAATTATATTCACTAATCGCCAATATCCACCTAGACATGCGACTAGAAGAGAGCTTCCCTGACCCAATAAACACTAAAGCATGACGATCCGTTAAAATACTCAATTCACTTCCAAGAACATAGCTCTGAAATGTTCCTAATGAAAAAACAATTCCTAGCATTTCCAACTCAGAAATAGTATACCGCTTCTCTGTCATACTAAGTCCTGGACTGGCCAATGACACAATACCTAAATTGCCATCTTCATCCTCCTGACACAAAATACCTGAAATTCCTGAAATACTTGCGTCAGTCATCAGTAAAAACGGTTGATCTAACCTAGGGTACCTAAGCATCACAGCTTCATTGAAACCTAATTTTAACTTCTCAAAGGCTTCCTCATGTTTCTCAGTCCAACTCCGCCTGGTACCTTGCTTCAACAGCTCCCGAAACGGTTCAACAAGACAGGAGTATTTAATTACAAAACGTCAAAAATAATTAAAAACCCCTAAAATTGATCTAAGTTGTTTGCAGTTACGTGGTCTAGGTGTGTTGGTAATTTTCGCTAATCTCGAGTGTTCAGAAAAGACTCCTTCTGTTGATATTGTGTGGCCTAAGAATGTGATCTGTTGTGTGCAAGAAACGGACTTCCTTAATTTTACTGTAAACCCCCCTTCCCTTAGCTTCCCCAAAACAATGTCTATGTGTATCAAGTGTTCCTCAAATGTCTGCGAAGCAATAATCAAGTCATCAATGTACATGGTAACAAACTCATGTGTATCCCGCCCTAACACTATATTCAAAGCCCTAATCAAAGCCGAACTACTTGTTTTCACTCCAAAAGGAACAACACAGTATTGAAACAAACCACTCTTTTACTGGAACGCAGTATACTTCCGTTCTTCCTCACGAAGCGGTACCTGCCACACTTAGGTCCATTGTAGAAACCACTTCTTACCGTGACATTTTTGTATTAGCTCTTCCACACTCTCAGGTCTCTGCATATCCCCTGTAATTCTCATATTCAATAACCGAGCATCAAGACATAACCTAGCTGTTCCGTCACTCTTACCCACAACAACCAAAGAATTAAGAAATGGACTGCAATACGCTTCAATAATCCCTGAATTAAGCATTTTGTTAATCTCTTTCTCAACTGCCTCTGCGTATTTATTCGGAATGGGAAATTTTATTCCACAGAATGGTGAATGACCAAAAACTTCGAATCTATGTTCATACACATGTGTTAAATCTGGCTGATCACTAAACACTTCTGAGTTCTCTTTCAAAACTCTCCTCAACTTCACAATGCCCTCACGACACAACCCACCACACTCTCCGGCCTTCTTGAATAAATCGATCATATTATTTCCCAGATCCTCATGAAATCCTGCCACATCCTCGAATTCCTCTCCCGAGTCCACATCCTCAGCCACAATTCCACATGTTTTAATCAAATTCTCAGAATCATCACACCACATTCTTATTTCTCGCTTATCTTTCTTCCTACAAATACTAACAATAACCCGATCATAGTCAACAACTACGCTATTCTAATTTAACCAGTCTTGCCCCAAAATCACCTCATGAATTAAGTTAGGAATAACTAAACAGCTCAGGTACTCTATACTCTCCTGAATCTTAATGGGTAATATAATCTGCCTACTAATCCTCTGAGACTTCGTACCAACCGCCGTTATAATAACAGTTGATTTAACTGGTATATCCTCAAAAAACATGCCCTAACTTCTGAAATTCCTCTATGAGTAACTGCCTCACGTACGTACGCTCACTTCCTGTATCAACCAATACTTTAAGTTCTTTCCCAAATACATCAACTTTAATAACAGATGAAGTAACCTCATTTCCTCTCACACCAGACTCAGATAGGTCAAATAACAAATCCTCCCTCATTATTGGCATATAATCTCTATTTTTCGACACAATAACACACTGCTCAATAACATCTTTACTGGACTGGCCAACTGACCTACTTAGACAGTCCCAACGGAGTTTAAAGGTCTATCTTTCGGTTCCACATTCCTTCTAGTTTCCTGTCTCACCTGTTCACTACTCTGATTATTCCCCCCACTTTGCTGCACATTCTCATTCCTCGAATTCTGGTTATTCTGTCTTCCTCTAAAATTCTGACTGCTCTCCGCCTGCCTACCCTCAACTCATCCTTCTGTCCTATTAACCTGAAATGTACCTAATGCATCAAAACTGGATAACATTTCCTCCATCTCTTCAATAGTTTTAATCCTCCGCATTGTTGCGGCTTCCTGGATCCTACTTGGAAAATACCTCACCATAAGTCTTACTATATCGCAATCTGCCGTAACCCCTTGAGAGTCCTTCCATACCAACACATGCGCTAGGAAATCCTCCGTTAGCGTAACCCCTTCCCTCTCCTTGTACCTTCGCATTATCAGCCGTTCCCTTTCTCTAGACTGAATTGTCTCACACCAGAACTTGTTTCTAAATCCAGCACTAAAATCTAAATTTTTCATTCTAGGGCTATAGATATCGCACCAAGACCTCACATCGCCCTGAAATGACTGCGATAAGATCTGTAATACCGTCTCCCATTCAATGTTTTCTTCTTCAAGATCTTTCTTAAACCTTTTTTCAACTGTTCTTAAAAATGGCATTGGGTTATACTGTCTCAAGCTAAATTGAGGTAATCCTGGATCTCTATGAGCTTAGCACTACGATTCCTCTTGAGCTCATTGGCTTCTCATTCACTTCTCGCCTAATCCTTTTCATTTCATAATTTAGTTTTATGTTAGCTTCTTTTATCTCACTTTGCACACTCTATATTTCACTAATTCCCCCCATTTTATCTTCAATAACTTCTATCCTAGTATTGATACTATCTTGATTTCTCGCTATTTCCTCTCTCATCGCATCTTCTCTCTCCCCTAATTTATCCTTGAGATCCTTCTCTAAATTCTCCAATCTACTGCTCATGGCCGTCTTGTGCTCTTGTATCTCTTTACTTTACTCCTCTATCCTAATATTAGTTGCCTAAGCCTGTTTTTTGACTACTTCATCTACATATAATTTCACAGATTCAACCTGTTTTCCTACAGATTCAATTTTCGGACCCATCGATACTTTACTTCTCCTATTTCCTTTTTCACACCTCCAATTTCCTTGCTTAAAAACTCTTTCAAGGATTCTTCCTGCTTCTTCATAGACTCTTCCATCCCTCTGATCTGGCTAAGCAGCATTTGGAGCAAGTTACGGTTCAATTCCCCATCGCTATCCTTACAACTACCACTATCACTACTCCTATTGGTAACGCCATCCTGCTCCATAATAACTATTTCCTCCGATACTTCACTAGTCTTTTCCTCATCCTTCTCTGCCAAACTACACGGTTCCATCATATTACTTGGCTTAAAAATAGTTCTAGACCTTAAGTTCAAATTTACCTCTCTTGACATACCTTATTAAGAAACAACAAATAAACTGAAAAACAACTCTTATCTCTACCCGCTCTTTTACTATGCGCATTCGGCTGTGCCTATCCTGATCTTGTCTTCATTGACACATCTATATATCATGCCCTTTAATTACGGCATCTCTACTACTTCGTTGATCGTACCCAACGTTGAGGCGCAATATTGTAACCGTACGTTTTTCTTTTGGGGTTATGGTGGAGTTTGGTGGCCGTGTGTGTATTCACACTAAGGATGTATACTTTTAATAAGGAACGTTTTCCTTTTATCTATATCTACTTACATATGGACATATACATCACGTCATGGTCTCTCTCTCTCTCTTTTTCTCAATCTAATTCTCCAAATTTTATATCCACTTCATTCATTTTAAAAAAGCATTTCCATTTTTATTTCCACTTACGTCCAGTCAACAATTCAACCAACCTTCATTTGTATTATATATACCCAGCATAGAATAAACGCCAGAGAAAAGTCAAAGAGAAAAAAGAAAAAAGAAAATAACATCATAAATAGATAATACATACACAGATGTAAAACTCTATAACTATGAACAGTAACATAAGAACATTAAGAACATAAGAACAATAAGAACATATAACCACATAGGGTTACACATCCTAGAAGTCGTATTTCATGGTTTTTCTACTTATACGCCAGGCAAATGATCCATAACTTAACGCAATAACCTCCTCCTTTCCAATCATAGCCTCAAATATGCACACACTACTACAGACACGACAATGACAAAGGTTGTTAGAATATACTATTCACACACACCTTAGTACACAGAGCTGGTGACCAAGATGCCCAAACCCCTAATTGAAAGAACAACTACAACTCATTCTCCATTAGGTGAAGCGACGATTTATTTCCAGAACAAATGGCATACAAGAGATGCTGCAACCGTGAAGAGCCTCTAAATCATCTCGTAAACATTTCAGCTTACTGGCTTACAATTTAACTGTGGTAAGTCAAGAAAATTATGAATATTACTGAGTAGAGTTGTTCGTTGTATTCGCCTTGACTCCATCACTGTGTCACCTCGGGAGAGATTTCCCCTTCTGCTCAGTATTCCTCCTGCTTTACCGGGCGTTCCTGGTTTTTAAATGTTTGTCCCGGGTAAATAGTATTTTGGGATGACAAAACGACCTGGTTTTCTTAGATGTCAAAGCTATTCATTCTATATGTTGAAGATTATCATTTCAACTAACGAGGCGCTGCAGTTCTAGGATGAGAAGATGAAATAAGGGAACGTGCTCTAAAATCCTAGGAATTTAATCTTAACCTAAAGATCCGTGACACCACCATCAGTCCAAGATCACGTTATTCTATATCACATCTGAACTGTTGCATCCGTGCCGCACTACACAAAAGGGAATATTAAATTGAACTGAATCTAAGTTGCTGATGGTGGAGATGTCGGTGATGGTGGTGATGATGATCATTCTTTTCGAAGCTTTGCGACATCGCCGTCTTGTAGTTCCGTGTACATGAGCGTCTGATAACATGTGTCATTGTGATGGTTTTACTAGTGCGAGTGTATTTGTAATAAATGGGGATAGGATTTGGGTAGGAGGAGACCATGTTCTTAATTTAAGTACCATCCCGGCATTTGCCTAGAGTAAAAGTGTGAAATCTTCAATTTTAAATACATGGAGGCTCTACATTTACATTTTCTAGATACAGCACCCTATCAGGCTATACTTCGCTTGTAGGCTTATTTAAAGTAGACATTTTTTTACGATTTCCTTCGATAAAAATTTATATTTTAATGGCAAATATATCATGTTAAATGTTCTTCTTTCTGCCCTGCTATCGATGGACACAACTGTGGTACTCTTTCCACGAAGTCAATAATTTTTGG
The DNA here is from genome assembly GCA_946902985.2 of Meconema thalassinum. Classification (NCBI taxonomy): domain Eukaryota; kingdom Metazoa; phylum Arthropoda; class Insecta; order Orthoptera; family Tettigoniidae; genus Meconema; species Meconema thalassinum. Next base: position 860,518,113 of record OX336389.2, read on the forward strand.
TTTCTTAAAATTGACATGAAATACTGTATAATAAAACCAAGATTCTTCCTCCATTTTGATTTATTTGGCTGGATTGCACGCAATGGACGGCGGTAATTATGGAATTGATGTAAGTAGAGACAATTCGTCACCATCTCAATATTTTCTCCCTTAATTACAAAATATTGTCTGTCAGTATTGACGTCCTTCTGTGAATAACCAACTTACCTCTAAAATCCTTATTAAATACCATGCACGTGCTCTTCTTACCTCATATATCTTATTACAGTAGATAATGTAAAGATGCTGCCTGTTTGTCGGATATTGGCGCCCTAACTGATGTTCCAATTACAATACCAATTTGAGGATGGCTACGTTATTTTACAAGATATAGTCAAGTCAACCCCTGGCACTATACAGCCCATGACGGGCTAAGGCCGACCAAGCGACCGCTGCCCAGCCATTTGGCCTGCAGATATTGGGGTGACGCGTGATCAGCGCGTCGGGTCCCCTTGGCCGTTAATCTTGGTTTTCGTGATCGGGGCGCTGTCTCACTGTCAGACAGCGACTCAATTGTCCTCACGAGGCTGAGTGCACCCCGTTCCAACCCTCACGTCAGTTTTAAAATCCCTGACGGAGCCGGGGATCGAACTCGGGGCCTCCGGGTGAGAGGCAGGCGCGCTACCCCAACACCACGGGGCCGGCTACAAGATATAGAACAGGCTTTATTATTTTAAACACTGTGTTGTTGTTGATTATTTAGGGGATTTGCGACATCGTGGTCATGTAGTTCCATGTATATGGGTGTGTGTAGAATTTGTCTGATAACTAGAGACACGATTTTATGGTGAATAAAAACCACAATAGCGGTGTAAAAACTAAGGGCAAAGCGGGATAAAGGCGGGTAATAAATGCTATTGCTTACGGTGTAGAAAAACGGTTTACTAGACTATATACATACTTTTGCCTTATGTTGCAATGAAGGAAACAACAAACACACTAAGTATGGCTTGGTTTACAGTATTCATTTGCTGTTGAAGTAGTAACTCAGTAATGTTTCTAAGTTATCATTTGACAGGTTGGTACGCTTGTCAGACAAAATATCATTGTAGGCAGAAAGGGCCCTTTCACTGTCAACATTTGAAATGGAAATGTACAGAGATTGAAGACATTTCACAGCTATAGGATATTCCTCTAACATTCCCTTCAATACATCTTCAACTACATTACCGTCACTACATGAAAAAGATTTACAGGTGATTTGCAGTTGAATGTAGAACTTCAAAAAGTCATGAGAATTCACTCCAGCAAAAAGGGGGATTTTCTCTATCTTGTTGAAGAGAGATGACTCTATGTTCACAGTTCTTAGCAGGGGCAGATGAAACAGTGAGGAGAGTGAATTAAAAATCTCATGAGCAGAGTCTTTTGCCAGCATATCTGAGAGTTTTGTGTGACATGCATTGGCAAGGGCAACGAACCTTTTTTCAGCACTTTTCTTTCTATCGCTTGATAGTTCATTCAATGCCTTCAATGTGTCTGGTATCATCACTAGTTTTTCGATAGCCGTGTACTCAGAAATGAGTTCATTTACCATTGGAACAACTTAATGTGCCAAAGCATAATTAGAACCCTCGAAGCAAGTTATCTTTTCAGAAGTTGAGGCACAGTGTTCTTTCACAAAAATTGCCTCACACAAAATTGATTTTACTTCACTTTCACTTAATTTTTGAAAGTATTTAACACTTTCAGCATCACTCTCCACTGTTTTAAAATACTGAACCAAGTCCATGACATAGTCTGCCAAGTAGGAAACTGATGTGAACCACGTATTCCACCTTGTGATAACTGGTGAGGGAAAGAGCTTTATATCCTTTTCTCCTGCACCATACTTCTGCTGCAAGAACCTAATACACCTATGCTTCCGTTTTCTTGTATTAAGAAAAGCTTGCTTGTTTTCGGTAACACACTCATTCACACGATGAAGTTTCTTCGACCAGATTCCTGCAACTAAATCAAGCTTGTGTGCCCAACACTCAATGTGAAGAAGGGTGTCCGATATCAAACCTTGTAAAGTTTGCACACACTTTTTCATGTATCGTGCACCATCTGTTGAAATAGCTATGATATTTTTGTATTCAAGTTTATGTCTCTTAATAACCTCCACTATGGCTTGAGAACATTCCTGCGAGTTAACATTCTGAAGCATTAGGACACCACCTACTAGCACTTTAGGAGTTTCGCTACTACCCTTGGGAAGAGTTCTAAATAGCACAATGAACACGGCTCGACCCATCCTATCCGTGGTTTCATCACAGTGTAGAATAACATGCTGATTCTTTAATTTCTCACTACTTGATTCTTCTTTTTCTTGATGTAATAGGGGCAAATATTTCTTTCGTAACCAGTCAGCTGTGGGAAAATTTCCACTTCCTAAAACAGTGTAATGAAAAAAATCTATTAGCAAGCAAATCATTTTAATTTAACATATTAATAAATCAGACTTATTTGTTGTTTATGATATGAACTTAAAACTATTTAAAATTAAACTAAGTCATTACTACACTTTCTAGTATCCCACATCACGTTTCCATGGTGGCTGCAAAAGTTTCAGCTGTAAATGCCACGGCGGGTTGGTGGATTCTCGGCAATCGTAAAAGAATTACCTTCCTCCCTGATAAAATTCGTTACATAAAACTACGTCTTTCCACCTATTATTATTTTTATCGCTACGAAAAGTGGGGCTGCGGGATATTGGTAAGTGTAGCGGCATCCGAAAAAAATTAACTCGCCTGGTATATGTTTGTTCATCCAATCCTTCATTGTTGGATGATCTAGCTTTTCTAAAGGAATGTTGGCACTCAAAAAGGTCTCCACTGTTGACATTACAAATTCGTCGGAGTCATTTCTCACTTTTTTGGCATTTCCGACCGCCTCTTGAACTGATATCTGTCTTTTGGTACCTCCTTCAGACAAAATCCTTTTCTTCTTTTTGTGATTTTCACTTAAGTTGTGTTTCACACATGAATCGCGACGCTTCCAATCTAGTCTAATGTTGCAGAATTTGCACATAACTATCTTCTGCCGCGCATCGAAAACATGATAGCCTTCGTCTTTAAACTCGTCAGCCCTATCAAAACACGTCGTTATTTTCGGCATTGCGAATTCACATTAGAAATAGAAATTTCAACTACAAATCACAGTACGTGGTCAGCATGCGCGGCCCAACTCTCTCACTTGTCTCCCAGTACGACAGGATAGCCAATATTGAAACAGTGTAGTAATTTCCTGCTACGTGATGTTAGGATATGCTTAGGCTTTAAGCACTTAAAAATACATTTGAATTGGGTTCTACCAGCAATGCTAACAAGGTGAAAACCACTGAAGGGTCGCGATATCGCACCAAATCGTGTAGAGACGTAATAAACAAGCCGATTTCGTGATATGTCGCAAATACGGACGTACATCGCAAGTAAGGTGGAATTTCGCGTTTAGTCGTGAGGACAAATTCAGTGCTTTATGATCAAACAATATTAAACACACATTTAAAACACCTTTGATGCACATAAAACACATTTCGCATTTTCGCGATACACCATAAAATCGTGTCTCTACTGATAACCTGTGTCACTGTGATACCTGTACTAGTGTGTGTATATGTAATTGTGTTAGGATTTGGGTGGAAATCGGCCGTGGTCTAATGTAAGGAACCATCCCGGCATTTGCCTGGAGTATAAGTGAAAAACCAGGGAAAACCACTTCCAGGATGGCTGAGGTAGGACTCGAACCCGCCTCTTCTCAGTTTTGGCACACGAGGCTGAGTGCCCGGTCCAAACTTCAGTCCTGAATGAAATTTGTTGGCAGAGCCGGGAACGAACCCGCACCTCCTCGGTGACTGAACACTGTGTAATTGAGTTTTACTAGAAAAGTAATTCATTTTTGTCGTTGCTTTGGAGGGACAGGGATTGTAATGTCTGTACTAGTGTGTGCATTTGTAATCGCCATTTAATCCCCTATCATTGTGGTTGCGGGTGTCGGGATGGCGTAGGAGTAGTAGTGGCCCACCCAAATGTATCGTGCCCAACTAGATCATACATCGGGTAACAAGAAATGATCACGAAAGGCAACCCCTAAACTCAGGGAGGATGTGGAGAGCTGTCAACCTACGGCTTATACAGAGGAACTCGGTACGAAGCAAAAAGAGAGATAAATGAGCAGTGCATTTCACAAAATAATCTATTTTACAAATATAGACATTACAGAGACACTCTCAAACTTGAGTGTCCACTGAGATTAGTTCCAAACAAGTGAAAAATAGTGAGCCACAAAATTAAACAATCGTCTGCAACGAGAAATCATACAAGCAGCAATTGGTGCAGGCAAAACGCTAAGTGTAATGACGAGGTTGTTGTTGTTATTATTATTGTTTCTTTAGGGGCTTTGCGACATCGTAGTCATGTATCCCCGTGTACTTGGGTGTGTGCCTGATAAACGGTGTCACTGTGATGTCTGAACTGGTGTGTGTAATTGTAATCGAGGTAGGATTTGGGTAAGAAGCGACCGTGGCTTTAAGTTAGGTACCATCCCGGCATTTGCCTGGAGTAGAAGTGGGAAACCACGGAAAACCACTTCCTGGATGGCTGAGGTAGGAATTTTACCCGTCTCTTCTCAGTTTTTCCTCACGAGGCTGAGTATACCCCGTTACAGTTGGGTAGATTATTGGCTGAGGAATAACCTAACCACCAAGGGAAGATGATAAAGAAAAGGAGGTGGGTTTCGGACTGGAGAAAAAGGATAGAAAGATAGGAGGAGAGTCCCACAAAAGTTGTATATTTAACCTTAAATACACTCAAGGGCGGTTGCCACCGCAAATCCGTTCTCTGATACCTAAAGTGGGTAAGGACCTGGTCGAAGCTAACGGGAACCGCAGCTAGGACTTGGGCGGTTTGCAAGAGAATGGCTTTAGCGTATTCCCTCTCAAGCATGCATATGCGTACTATGGGGAAGGGTGATGGTCTGGCAAGAGTAACAGACTTATTGTAGATCTGTTCAAAGGAATTCTTTTTTGACCAAGTAATTCGAAGAGTACCAATAATTTGTATCGATTTTGATATTTCCAGTTTTCGAAGTTGCAGAGTTATTACCAAGCGACCAAGTGCTTCCAAGCAGGATAATGATAAAGGAATTATGCCTTTGGGAATAAATTTGGTAAATGAACCAATAGTTGCATTTGGAAATGGCTAAGCTTTTACTCAGCAAGGAGCCGGCTAAAAGTTTAGACGAAGAGAAACACTTATTTTTTGGAAAACCAACCATAAGTTTTCGGAGAGGATCTCTACAAGCAGGTAGCTGGCGTAGCGAGCTGTACTTGCCTTACTGGCCAGTTAGAATTAGCTATTAAAGCTAGGAGAAACTTTAACGAGATTACCACTAAGAGTTCTTGCTCAAATGCAACGAGTGGTGAAAGCCCTATCAATAGATTTAATGGCATTGAGTAGGAAGAGCCAAGGAAGACAGGATCTTGCCTAACCGTTGTATTAGAGAAATGATGAGTCGAAAAGGAAAGTTTGAATTTATTTAACAATGCAAAAAAGTCTAATAAATTTGACAAGTATATAGTTTCAATTTTTAGTAACAATTTGGGGTCGCAGACCTCCTAACATTTAAAGTTTGCTCCAGGCAATTAGCAATTTATTAGGTTTCAAACCTTTATAAAATCCTAGCAAGGATTTAAAATAGCGAATATAAAAATTCAAAATTTAAAGACAATTAAGTTGATTAAAGTTTAACAATAAATAGAGTACAAGGTGTGTACTATAAGAAATTTCTGAGAAAACATTCTAGAGAAAGTAACCACTTCGAAAATAACAATAAGAGAAACAGGAAGAATAAGATAGAAGTTCCTATAACTTCTTATATTTGTGCAGAATTACTTTTATTACAATTATACAAAAGAGGGCAGGTCACTTACTGTGAAACCTGAAGAGAAAGTCAAAAGGAAGGTTCTAGACTTCCTATGTTTAATTAGGAATCACGAGACTAATGGGGCAAGTTTCCCTTTCGTGAAACCTAGAAATAACTCACTCCTGAGTTGAAAGAATTGTATTCCCTGATTATAAGGGAGAAACAATGTAAGCTTGAACCGTGTATGAAACACGTGGTTATGCAGAAATTAATTAATGAGATATAAGCAAAGGTGGGAGGGCACGTCTTTAGAGTGACACCTCATTGCAATAGACCTTAAAGTAACAATTTTATTAACATGGTTTGTTAGTAGAAGGTTTAGGAAAGATCAATTGGGATTTAGGATAAATGTACATGGCCTTATTTATGGTAATCGGACGATCGCGACGCGGTAGAAATGTTGAACAAGCACTAGTTCTCACTATAGTTTGTTGAATGGATGAAAAGTTCACTGTAGTAACACGAAAGTTTATGGCAAAGAAAGTTATTGCAATGATGAAAAAGGACTGGTAGCACTAGATAGGCGAAAGTCTATTGCTTGAGAAAGTTGTGAATTACAATTAAATGCGCCATAGAACATTCCAACGGTGGAAGAAAATTTAGCTATTGCAGTAATTTATAAGGAAGATTCCTCATTTTAAATAGTATTCCCACAAGTGAGTGAAAAATACATGACGGCAAGACTTGTAGATAGAGTACAGAATCTGGAAGGTTCCAGAACAATCCCAATAGAAGAATGGGGCCAAAGTTAATCCAGCGGTGGAACGAGCTTAATATTTTATGGACAGCGGGTATTAGATAATATCCCACGTTGTGAGAAGATATCTCATTTAAATAGCTTAAGAAAAGCTACTTTCTATTAAGGTTGGCTTAGACAGACAAAAGCCCAACATGGCAAATCCCGCGAAGAATGATTACCGCCCCAAATAAGTAATACACGCTGTCTATAAAATGATCAATAAAAGCATGTAGATAATAAAACTGATGAAGATGAGGTTAAAACCTTAAGTCTGTACTTATCTTGGTTGCATGTCGAAGGTGAAGTTCCCTTTGACGAATACTTAATGTGCCAACATGGCGTAGAATGTAGAGAGTGCCTCTTGGTTTGAGGAGACTGGCTCTAGTTGAGCCTTGACTGACCGAGTCAACTGCCGACTTACAAGTGAGACCCACTCAGCGAAGCGCGGAGGGTCTAAGGAAGGGAAAAGAGTGGTGGTAGGAGACAAAAGGAAAACATATAAGCATGACCAATATTGTAAACTTAAATTCTCTTGAGGAAATGGTCTTCAAAGAGATGATAGCAGGCGATAGTAACGAGATCTGATGGCCAAATGGAAAAGGAAGTCCTCTTGCACCAGGAAGAATTGAGGAGCTTCAGAGATTCGCTGCTAGATGACGCTAGGTGGGTCATGGAAGATATATATCTAGAACAGACTAACAATGACATAAGAGACATGACCATCAAAGAGAAAATAGAAGATCACTGTTGGTGTTTGATAAAGAGGAAGGAATGAACAAGCAAAAGCATTAAAAATTGTATTCTCTCGTACCGTGTATTCCAAGAATACACCATACTGGGAGGGGCAAACAGCAACAGAGAACAAATAAGCAGTTAAACATTTAAAGGTAATGGAGCGATCATAGACAGTGGTCTTGTGATCGGACCATTAGTGGTCAAGACTCTGACCACCCTGGCTCTCCCATCCCTTCCAGGATAACACTCGGTCACTCTACCAGAAATCCAGACCAGGGGAGGGGAAACGTCCGTAACCAAGACCAAGTCCCCCACTTTGATGTCGGGACTGGAAAGAAACCACTTCTGTCTCCGTTGCAAGGAAGTTAAATATTCCAAGTTCCACCTCTTCCAAAAGGAATTGCGGAGGGCTTCAAGTTTATGCCAAACAATAGGTAAATTAGAATCCCTGAAAGAACTGGAAAGGGGAGGAGGGGCAGAAAGAGAAGGGCCTATAAGGAAGTGACCAGGTGTGAGTGGAAGTAGGTCATCAGGGTCATTGGAAAGCGGAGTTAAAGAACGAGAATTAACAATACCTTCAATCACAAAATAGCTAGAAGCTGCGAGAAGTATAGCTCTAGTAAAGATTGCGATAAGATGCGAAAGAAGAATTAACAAGTTTAAACAAAGCGTATAGAAACAAGTACATCAATTAAGGATAAGAATATACCAAATAAACAAAGGAACTATGCGAGTAGAAAGCAAGAACGCCATAGGTAACAACAATCTAGTAGCCACAAACAATAACCTTAAGTTATAATAAGTATCAAAGGGGTTAATCAGAAAAATACTTAAGTCAACAAGAAACTTGACGTGACAAACATAAATACAAAAACACATCGAATGTAACGACGAGAAAAAACAAGTTTGTTCATCAATGAACAATAAGATTGCAAAATATGTAAGCAAGGAGCAATACATGAGCGCGTGAAAAATACGCAACGATGTTATGAAACAAGAATCGAAGCAGTTGTAGGATACGAGCGTAAGCAAGTGGGAGAGACAGGCATGAACGACCTTGACCCACATAGTACAGCGAGATAAGGAATATAAATATCTGAAAGAGTCCTTGACCGGACCAAGTTTATTTTGGTAATGAGGTGAACGGCTTCCGAGATTACGGGAGCAACTCGCAAGACAATGGTTGGCAGTCAGCCAGAGTTGAGATAAGGAAAAGTTGCTCTGACCTTTGGCAAGCGTAAAGGAAATAACCGACAGCTTGGCGTTATCCGAGCTTGTATACAAACAAGATTGAAAAACAAGCAGTTCGAAATAAACAAACAACACAAGTGAAATCAGCTGAGACTTAAAGCGGATATTCAGGTTAGACGGCATGCAGTCATTCGTGGCTTGGACGTGAAAAACCAATTTAGAGACATATGAAATAAAGTAAGAAATCAATTTCGCATAATTTTGAGGATTACGGAATCCGACAATTTTCAACAGAAAAGAGCTTAATTCTTCCGAAAAAGGAAGAGAAGCTGGAACGTTGAGAAGGAGTTTATGCGTAAGAATAGTTATTCTAGATGCTAGAGAATTCAGATTTTCAAGCGGTTTCAAAAGCGGCTTCCAATTGTGAGGAAGGGGGAAGGAGCCGGCCGTGGCCATCCTACTAAATAGCCAAAGAAGTGAAGCATAGCTTACAGCGAAATGATGGTGACTGATAGCCATGGTTTTACACAAGGGGAAGATAGTTTTCGATAGAAAGTTTAAGCAATTACCTGCTATAAAAAATGACATCAGAAAGTAAACTAAGTAACACAAGGTGAGGCGAACTTGAATTGCCATTTTATGCGGGAAGAAGGCAAAACCATTTAAACAACTTACAAAGGTGGCGTAGTTGTTCACGATGAGACATCGTTTCGGCAAGTGTTTTTCAAAAGTATCGAGATCGAAAACATAGGTGTTCTCTTTTTCAGAAAGGGGATTTATATCAGCAGTAACGAAATGACATTGCGATTTGGTTTGAAGACTGGGATGTTGGATTTCACCAGTAATAACCCAAACAAAATCGGTGTCTCTGGCGACCACGTTTGAAGATAACTTGCGAACCTGTTTACGGAGGCAATTCCAAAAAATATTGGCACTGAAAAGTACATCAATGGGACCTTGAGCATTAAACTGAGGATCAGCTAACCTTAAGTGCGAAGGAATCTTTAAACCGGAAGTATTGATAGAGCTGCTAGGAGTGTCCTTGCCAATACTGGTAAGAATGAGACAGTTTAAGTTAAGATTGGTGTTTCTTTGGCAAACGTCTCTGATTTTCAATTTTGAAGACTGCAAGGCTTGAGTTTTCAAATTGTCAATGCCGGATACATTGATGGAAGTGGGCGATGAAGAAAGACCTAGTTTTTTAATTAACGATTGCGAAACAAAGTTGTGAGTTGAAGCGGAATCTAGAAGACCGCGGGTTCGAAACCAATTTCCAAATTTATCTTGGATTTCGAATTGTACAGTGGACAAAAGGACTTGCGCACTGTGAGAAGTTTCGGCGTTAGAAATGCAGGAAGAAGCATTAGTTTGTTCGGAGCTGCTCTGCATGGAGTTTGAAGAAGCGGGTACGGGTGACCTCGATTTATCATGAACGTGCAATAAAGAATGGTGCGGTTTTTTACAATGGAAACAGAGATTGGAAGACGTACAGTTTGAAGAAGAATGCTTAGGTGACAAGCAGTTGAAGCAATGTTTACTATTGAAGACAAACTTCTTTCGATCTTCGACAGATAATTCTTTAAAAGATTTGCAGGAGTACAAAGTGTGAAACCTTTTACAGAGCGTGTATTTTAAAGATTTGTTGAGTGGCCTGATATGTTCTCTTGGATGGTTGAAAGAAGCAGAACGGGTTTGCTTGTTCTCGACAGATAGGGGCTGATGACCCTTTGAAGAAGCAAGTTTTTTCTCAAAAATGTGACACTGATGACTCGTTTCGACATTTTCGCACTGAAATGAGAGTGCTGTAAGGACTTGGCACCGGCTGTTGAGAAACGAGATGAGGTGTTCAAACGAATGTTCCTCGTTGCGAGTGAGTTCGATCTCCCAAGCCTTTAATGTTGAAAAATCGAATCTGGATGTAGCTAGATGAATAAGAATAGTGTCCCACGTTTGGACTGGTTGCTTGAGTTGATATAATGCTCTCACGTGCAATTGAATAGAGTCTAACAGGTCTCTTAAAGAGGTGACGTCATTAGGTTTGACGACTGGCAGGTTGAACAGACAGCGGATGTGGCGAGCAACACTCAAACGTAAATTGCCATATCTCTCTTTAAGGAGATTAAAGGCGATGTGGTAGTTATCTGCGCTTAAAGGAAGTGACTCCACCAAGGCCAAGGCCTCGCCTTCCAAGGACGTACGCAAGAAGTAGAATTTATGAATATCGAGAATGTCAGTATTTTCATGAATTAGGGAGCAAAATAATTCATAGAAAGAATCCCAAGTAGATTCATCTCCAGAGAAGTGGGGTAAATCAATTTTAGGTAAAATTGGTTTGGGCTTGTAAGTACCATCACGGAAAGAAGTTTGTGGTTCGTGAAGAGAACCAAGAACAGAAGCGTCCTTTTTCTGCTCCTCTTCGAGTTGGCGTATTATTTTGAAAGCAGAACCTATGCCTTCGTAATATTGGTTTTCTACTTCGACTCGATCTTCGGTTTGATTGAGCATACAAGTTTCTATTTCAGTTTGGATGTTGCAATAATTCTCATACGAACGTTCAAAATCCCTTACACGATGTTTCAACAAGTCTAATTGAGCTTCTGAGGGATCTAACTCTTTAATGTACTTTCTGAATCGGGTAATTTGCCCCTTTATAAGATGCTCGTTTAGAAGTAAGTTTTTCATCCTTATCCTTTTCAGTAGGAGCCATGTCAAAGAAAATAGATTAAAATGTAACTCACGAAACTGTGGAACCTTGGAAATGCTGTCAAGCTGGCAGCAGCGAATAAGTTGAAAGAAAGGGACACACCAAAGGAGACAGGAGCGGCCTCTTTCCCCTTCGCAGGCTTTGCACGACGTAGTTATAGCTGAAAGATTCAAAGCAGGTATTAATAATTTGCAAGGTATTGTCAAATAATCTTTTAAACATAAAAAATGACAAATGGACTCTCCCGGGTTTCGGCACCAAATTTTGGGTAGATTATTGGCTGAGGAATAACCTAACCACCAAGGGAAGATGATAAAGAAAAGGAGGTGGGTTTCGGACTGGAGAAAAAGGATAGAAAGATAGGAGGAGAGTCCCACAAAAGTTGTAAATTTAACCTTAAATACACTCAAGGGCGGTTGCCACCGCAAATCCGTTCTCTGATACCTAAAGTGGGTAAGGACCTGGTCGAAGCTAACGGGAACCGCAGCTAGGACTTGGGCGGTTTGCAAGAGAATGGCTTTAGCGTATTCCCTCTCAAGCATGCATATGCGTACTATGGGGAAGGGTGATGGTCTGGCAAGAGTAACAGACTTATTGTAGATCTGTTCAAAGGAATTCTTTTTTGACCAAGTAATTCGAAGAGTACCAATAATTTGCATCGATTTTGATATTTCCAGTTTTCGAAGTTGCAGAGTTATTACCAAGCGGCCAAGTGCTTCCAAGCAGGATAATGATAAAGGAATTATGCCTTTGGGAATAAATTTGGTAAATGAACCAATAGTTGCATTTGGAAATGGCTAAGCTTTTACTCAGCAAGGAGCCGGCTAAAAGTTTAGACAAAGAGAAACACTTATTTTTTGGAAAACCAACCATAAGTTTTCGGAGAGGATCTCCACAAGCAGGTAGCTGGCGTAGCGAGCTGTACTTGCCTTACTGGCCAGTTAGAATTAGCTATTAAAGCTAGGAGAAACTTTAACGAGATTACCACTAAGAGTTCTTGCTCAAATGCAACGAGTGGTGAAAGCCCTATCAATAGATTTAATGGCATTGAGTAGGAAGAGCCAAGGAAGACAGGATCTTGCCTAACCGTTGTATTAGAGAAATGATGAGTCGAAAAGGAAAGTTTGAATTTATTTAACAATGCAAAAAAGTCTAATAAATTTGACAAGTATATAGTTTCAATTTTTAGTAACAATTTGGGGTCGCAGACCTCCTAACATTTAAAGTTTGCTCCAGGCAATTAGCAATTTATTAGGTTTCAAACCTTTATAAAATCCTAGCAAGGATTTAAAATAGCGAATATAAAAATTCAAAATTTAAAGACAATTAAGTTGATTAAAGTTTAACAATAAATAGAGTACAAGGTGTGTACTATAAGAAATTTCTGAGAAAACATTCTAGAGAAAGTAACCACTTCGAAAATAACAATAAGAGAAACAGGAAGAATAAGATAGAAGTTCCTATAACTTCTTATATTTGTGCAGAATTACTTTTATTACAATTATACAAAAGAGGGCAGGTCACTTACTGTGAAACCTGAAGAGAAAGTCAAAAGGAAGGTTCTAGACTTCCTATGTTTAATTAGGAATCACGAGACTAATGGGGCAAGTTTCCCTTTCGTGAAACCTAGAAATAACTCACTCCTGAGTTGAAAGAATTGTATTCCCTGATTATAAGGGAGAAACAATGTAAGCTTGAACCGTGTATGAAACACGTGGTTATGCAGAAATTAATTAATGAGATATAAGCAAAGGTGGGAGGGCACGTCTTTAGAGTGACACCTCATTGCAATAGACCTTAAAGTAACAATTTTATTAACATGGTTTGTTAGTAGAAGGTTTAGGAAAGATCAATTGGGATTTAGGATAAATGTACATGGCCTTATTTATGGTAATCGGACGATCGCGACGCGGTAGAAATGTTGAACAAGCACTAGTTCTCACTATAGTTTGTTGAATGGATGAAAAGTTCACTGTAGTAACACGAAAGTTTATGGCAAAGAAAGTTATTGCAATGATGAAAAAGGACTGGTAGCACTAGATAGGCGAAAGTCTATTGCTTGAGAAAGTTGTGAATTACAATTAAATGCGCCATAGAACATTCCAACGGTGGAAGAAAATTTAGCTATTGCAGTAATTTATAAGGAAGATTCCTCATTTTAAATAGTATTCCCACAAGTGAGTGAAAAATACATGACGGCACGACTTGTAGATAGAGTACAGAATCTGGAAGGTTCCAGAACAATCCTAATAGAAGAATGGGGCCAAAGTTAATCCAGCGGTGGAACGAGCTTAATATTTTATGGACTGCGGGTATTAGATAACATCCCACGTTGTGAGAAGATATCTCATTTAAATAGCTTAAGAAAAGCTACTTTCTATTAAGGTTGGCTTAGACAGACAAAAGCCCAACTTGGCAAATCCCGCGAAGAATGATTACCGCCCCAAATAAGTAATCTCACGCTGTCTATAAAATGATCAATAAAAGCATGTAGATAATAAAACTGATGAAGATGAGGTTAAAACCTTAAGTCTGTACTTATCTTGGTTGCATGTCGAAGGTGAAGTTCCCTTTGACGAATACTTAATGTGCCAACATGGCGTAGAATGTGGAGAGTGCCTCTTGGTTTGAGGAGACTGGCTCTAGTTGAGCCTTGACTGACCGAGTCAACTGCCGACTTACAAGTGAGACCCACTCAGCGAAGCGCGGAGGGTCCAAGGAAGGGAAAAGAGTGGGGGTAGGAGACAAAAGGAAAACATATAAGCATGACCAATATTGTAAACTTGAATTCTCTTGAGGAAATGGTCTTCAAAGAGTTGATAGCAGGCGATAGTAACGAGATCTGATGGCCAAATGGAAAAGGAAGTCCTCTTGCACCAGGAAGAATTGAGGAGCTTCAGAGATTCGCTGCTAGATGACGCTAGGTGGGTCATGGAAGATATATATCTAGAACAGACTAACAATGACATAAGAGACATGACCATCAAAGAGAAAATAGAAGATCACTGTTGGTGTCTGATAAAGAGGAAGGAATGAACATGCAAAAGCATTAAAAAATTGTATTCTCTCGTACCGTGTATTCCATGAATACACCAACAGTCTTCAAACCATAATTAAATTTCTTGGCGGAGCCGGGAATCGAATTCAAGCCTCTGCTGTGACAGTCAAGAATGCTAGCCACTACGCAACGAGGTGGTCATGACGAAGATATCCCTTGATAACCCGTAGTCTGGCCTAACATATTAAATTTACAACTGGATTCAAATTCAAAATCCTCGCAAGGGAATGTGAATGCAGAACATTAAATTACAATAATATCAGAAAATTCACCCAAAAATAAACCAATATATGACAACGATCCCAAATTTCTTCTTGGAATGTTTATTCCCGTTAACGATTGGTATAGTCCCACTTAAGTTATATTCGCGGCAGGCCAGAATAAACTATCAGTAACGCATATAGTCTTCAAAATACACACCTATATCTGGAAATATTATCTAAGTATGACCTTAAATTGGAATAATATGCACAATATGGCCAAAATTATGAAAATGACCTATGCAAACCTATGACAAGAAAATATCTAAAAGTAATCAGAAGCATTATTTTGATTAAGTTAACACCACGACTGAAATGAATGCTAGGGACAAAATGATATGCCATATACACGAGTCGAACCGGCGAAATTCTCTCCGTGGCCGCTGTGTTGGATTGGTGACGCTTATTCAAATTTAAAAGTTATAATCGAGGTTGGACGGGGTAGTAGTAAGTACTTATCATGTGTCATTGATATCTCTTCAGCCAATCAGAGTATATTACGGACACACACACAGACAGAAGGTCATCAGCCTCGTCAGACTTTATTTCATATGATGAAATTCGACTAAAAATGCAGAACTTTGATTACTTACACAGATCAGAAAGCGAGATAAGAGTTCTTCACTTTTATTGGTGGATGTAGCACGATTTTCAAACAGAGGTTTCCTTGTTTCTACACGGTGAGTCGCCTGATTTATAGTCATTACAAGGGAGCAGGAATCTTATATCGCTCATTTGCTTCAAAAAAGAGATGTTTGTAGTATACTGTATTTAAAGATATAAAGGCATTTACTAAACTGTGGATTATTTCTATAATGTGAAGTTTTGACGCCATATTGATTTACCATTTGTTACCTTGCTTGAGATGAGTGGAACAGACACCAACGCAATCAGTGTTCTCTCTCGATGTACTTATAATTACTACATTTTCAGAAACTGTCACAGCTAATTGGATAGTCCCACGTCCCTAAGAAAAAACATAGAGTAGTGTCGATTTAATCTGTCGATAAAGAACATTTTCCAGCACTATACTGTGGTAAAAGCAGAAAAAGTACAGATTTCTAGTTATGGCACTGTTGCAGTATGCGAGCTATATGGATCCTCCATTTGAGTTTCTTTTCATGCACAGTATTTGTCAATAGAAGCTCACACGCAGAATTTTAGCTGCAATTTTCCCGTAGAATTTCCTTAAATGGATTATAAATCGCTGTATTAATACTGTGCATCTGACCCGAACACATGAACAAGACTTCAGCTGAAGTAAACACGACAGTTTATTCCATGCATTACCTGACATGTAGCCTGCATAGGCCTAGGCCTACTAAGTGTTCATAGGTGTCTATGGTTAGTGCTCGTTGTTTCATTTAGAGGCTTGGATAATAGCCACCAGCCCCGTGTACTTCGGTGTGTGTAGAATTAGTCTGATGAAATGTTCTATTGATAGGATTTAGAAGGAGGCAGCCTTGGCATTAGTAACCATCCCGGCATTTGAATTGAGTAGAAGTGGAAAACCACAGAAAACCACTTCTAGGATGGCTGAGGTGAGAATCGAACCCACTTCATCTCAGTTTTGCCTCACGAGGCTCAGTGTACCCCCCTTTAGCCCTCAGACCAGAATTAAATTTCTTGACAGATCCGGAAATCAAACCCGGATCTCAGGGGGCAGCCTTGATATAGTTACATATTTAAATTATTTGTTTGGCTTTGCCATCAAGGACAACAAACAGGGCCGAATATAATGCAATACAAATTCTACACACGACGACATGGCCTCAGACTGCAGCAAAGAATATCTTGTGGAGGTCCAGGTACTCATTCCTTGCCCCTCCACGACCTCCGATCCACAGTGGGTCAAAATTGAAATCTAGGAGGACAAAATTATTATTTTCATAATTAAAAAATCAAAATGTATTACTTCTACAGCATTGTCATACAATTGCTGCTCACTATTCTGGGATATAAACGCGTCTTAGTGTAAATCTGTCACCACTGTTCGAGCAGTCTGAATTGGAGGGTGAATGCAAGTGGCTGTGGTTTGGTTGTCTTTGTGGTTAGTGTGATGCTTTAAGATGGAACATGGTGCTGAAGGTATGATCTTTGTAACGTGTTTCAGTTATTAATGGGCGTAATTGTTACGTAATTTTACCTATATTTGCGTTATATAATATTTAACTATTATTTTTAAAATTATATTTTCACTTAGATTTTTAGTATGTCGCGTCACTCTGCGTCACTTTCTAGTTTATGTTAAAATGTAGATAAAGTCTTGTAGTTTACGCCTGTTATAAGATTTTTTGCATCTATTTGCAACTTACTTAATTATTTTACGTTTTAGAAGATGCCGCGCAACCAGTTCTCACACGATCACAACTGTTTGAAGCACTGGATTCGACGATTATGTCAAAAGTGGAACTTTGTGACTTTGTTAAAAGTAAATTAGGGGTGGAAATTGTTTTGAAGAGATAACTGAATGCTCTATCCAACTCCTAGTCATAGACAATTTCTTGCATGTGTAGACGTAGCTTAAAAAGTTCTTAACTGATGTTTATTATGAAGTAAACGAATTATATACGTTGCTTTCACTCTAAATTCATGATTAAAACGTAAAAAGAATTTTGTCCCCCTAGATTTCGATTTTGACCCACTGTGCGATCGTGACATCCATAACAGATTGTCCTTCCAGTCCCTAAACCTTGCTAGCACTTGTTATGTTTTCTGGACTTATACTGAAACCCAGTCTATCAGTACTTTTAGATTGTAATTTCAATTGATACACTGTATTCTGCGAGTTGTTGTAATATTAACTGAAAACTTTTTAATTTTTCATTACCTTAAAAGAAATTACTTTGATGGATGTATGTACTGAGAAGGAGTTCGCTTTCTTTGTGTTACCCTGAAAGACCTTGCTTGTGCTTTTCCATGCATGCCGTGATGTTCTTCCGCAGATAAAGACTGCATTATCCACTGCGGCTTCACCGAGTCTTTTCACTGAGACGCATGAACAGTATCGTGTGGAGGAGTTCACATGTAAATGTTTAGACTCGTTATTTTTCATGACATTTTCTGAAAATCACAGTTATATCAGATAATTCTTATTGACTTGTTCATCAATTTTCACACTACTTGGTGGGATCACGGGATTTGATTTTACAGTTTATCCTGGTGCCAGACTCCTACCGACAGAATGTACGTGGAATGTGGTAAACTGTTTCAAGAAAAGTGCTCATTTCTCTATTAATATTTGCGGAATAAGAAACGGGTCACACAGGGTGACTGCACTGTATGCGAATCTCTATGGGAACTGGATATCAAATTCTAAACCATGTTATTTTGATAGATGAAATAAGCTGAATTTTCTAATAGTTTAGCATAAATATGATTCCAGAAAATTATCTACTTAAGGTTTAGAGTTTCCCTTCAACAACCTTCCTTATCAACTGCTATGCCCTCCTCGAATAAATTCTTACATAATTTCAGCAATGTTGAAACCAATGTCTATGTTAATAAATACCTCTTCATAAGGAACATTTCACCATTAACGTACTGTGTAGTTTATTGTATGTTGTGCAAAATGCCCATTGTGATCATCCCTGTACACACTCCAGGGCATGCTTTAAATAAAAGGAATGCTTTTTAAACATCTTCAACAACATTGTGATATTGTGTACCTCTGTTTACCATGAAAGGTTACGCAGATTCAGATGCAGTGGCTGGGCCAGGTTCTCCTTTGAGTCTGTCAGCGCTGACAGCCGACACGCGGCCATCAGGTGGCTCAGTCAAGAGGAAGCAACGTCGATACCGGTTCGTATAATTTCCAACTTTCTTCAAGTTAAAACAAGTTAATTCTTCCACCTCAGCAGATTGAGGATTAAATGGTTGGAACCAGGACTTCATTCTGAGAGAAACATGGTGTAATGGCGTTCTCTCACCCATTTTGAGCGTCTTCACAGTATCTGTAAGCTCATTCATAATGATGGTTGATCTGGCTGTCAGATTGTTTGGTGCGGAGAAGTATGTTAATTGTTGAATTACTGATGGACACGACAGACAGTGAGCAGCGGTTACAAATTATACAGAAGAACTGACCCGCGGATTAGAGTAATCATGAGCGTTTACGTTTAAATTGTGTAGATATTTATAAACTGTTGCAATCTACAGTGGACCAATATTAAAATAATGACCTTAGATGTAGCCTATGTTAGGGTCTAGCCTGGAATGTCTAGTAATGCAACTCATTTTTCAAAAGGGAAGTACCATATTCATTATTTAACTTATCATCAGGTTGAGCCTGGCGACTGTGAAACATATAGGCCGTTTGGAGAAAGTCTCGATTGGTGCACATTTTATAAACAAGGCGGAATAAAACAAAAAACAAACAGTTGATGGAGGTTGCAGACCAATTTCAATAGGCCAATACAAACTACAGCTCCCTACATGTTCCAACAACAATTTGTTTCACACCTCGTAACTCTCGTTAGACAAACGTTTCGAAAGTTGACTAGCAGAAATAGATTAAAATAGGACCTCACTTAAGGGAGGATGTAGATGAAATTTTCACGAACATTTTTATTTTTTATAATTTTCTGTAAAACTTGGATGTAGTTTCAAGATTATAATCCCAAAGGTTCATTGCTGTACTTAAATTCCAAGGGCGTCAAGAAAAATCGAGACGTTATGGCGCCACGCCCCCTATTTTGCTGTCACCAGTACAGCTGGACAGGAATCCGTATATATCTTGCCACTCTGACCGTCATTACGAAGAAATGTTTGATGTTTTTGTTCGGAAGACTGTGTGTGAACAAGATGGCGGCTGTTCCGGCTCTTTGTTACTGAGTAATCATGGATACCGCGAGGTTAATAAATGTGTGTTACCTGTGATAAGTGTTTCTGTCGAATATTTTTTCCATTTGTTGATTAGGTTCTATACGCCAGGGGCATATATAAGAGCCCCCCCCCCCCCTCCGAAATTTTTGTCACATATATTATTTGTTTATGAATTAAAACATTAAAAACCAATATAATCATGTACTATTGTTACTAAGTGACGTATGGCAACGTTGCGAAGCAAGGCGACGATAGAGCGATGTAAACAGTGTGACAATCAGTTTGCTCTGATCTTATGTGTAACAACATAACCTCTTATTACTCTCCAGTGCCTTCGCTCCTATGAACGTACCAAGAACAGCAACAAGTGCCCTTGAAGCGTGTGACAAAAGTTTTTTCCCTAACGTTTATACCCTTATCAAACTTTTGGCAAATTTGCCTCTCTCTGTTGCTACCGGTACTGCCGAACGGAGATTGAGTTGGTTGGAAACGTACTTAAGAAATTGTACTTCTGAAAACAGACTCAACGGTCTAGTATTGCCATCTATTCACAGACATACATCTCACTGACGATGAAGTTATGAACCGCATTGGCAATGCTTCAAGAAACCTTGACTTTATATTATAGTGTGAGTTGTAAATCAAAACAGTAACATTAATTCTCTCCATGTAAATACTATGAAGTGAGCAAGATGATTGTATCAATAAAAAGTATTACAAAATGGTCTTAGTTGTGCTTGACATTAACCAAACATAAAACACCACAACAAATTGGTTGAAATAGCCTAGTGATGCCACATACCCTTAAAACTCTTCATTTTGCACCAAATTATATAAAAGTTTCCCGGGGAGAACCCCGGACCACCTATTCTTTGGGCCTATACGATTCCCCCTAACCCCCGGTTGGGCACCCCCCGAAATAAAACTCTATATACGCCCCTGCTATAGGCTACTCGTTTTTAACGTAAATATGGGGAGAATAAGTGGTAGAGTGTTTAAAAGAGTGAAAAGGAATAGGATTCAATGTGCAGGTACCGGTACAGTGAAAGGTATTATCCCGCAAATTTTGAATAGCTGTGAATCTACAATAAAAATCAGTGAGGGTATTTTACCTGACATTAGATTCTAATAGTGATTTCAGATTAATAGACATTGAACTACTTAGTTAGTTATTGAGGTTTTAAGGGGCGGAACTACGAGGTCATTTGTGAAGCAATTCATAACAGTTGTGCATGTGCCAATTGTGGTTCAAAGTCTATGAAATTGTATGATGATGGTACAGAAAGGATTGGTATCGTTAGTACACTACATATTGTTTATGGGGAGTGCGGGCGTCAACTAGAAAGACCTGCACTCGGCCTCTACGGAGGCCACACGATCACCATTATTATGAGGAGTGCAAAGCAGACAGTAAATTTAAAACATCACCTATAAACAAATGGGTTTATGATGCTAACATTAGATTTTGCTACGGGATGAGGTGCCTAGGTGTGGGAAGGGGAGCTAATTTATTTTGTGGCTTGATGAATATGCCACCACCTGTCAATAGGTTTACAGATCTCAACACAAGATTGCTAATTTCCTTGGAAGCAGTTGCCAAAACAAACTCACTAGCTGCAAATGAACTAGTAGAAGCAGAAGAAGATGAGGAGTAAACTGTAAACTTCAGCTCAAGGTTTTCCATTGTAATATGAAGACAAAACTTCAAATTAAGTTTCCCCTAAATGACATTTTTTGGTAAAACTTCACAAGAGGGTTTCACAATGGTTTTGCCTAGACCAATATTTTCGTCCAGACCAATGGTGGATTGATAGCGCGGCCCCCCGTTAGCTAATAGATAAAACCCCCTGGTTTTTGTCACGCACAGTAGGGGAAGTCACGCATCAATAATCTTTATCCAGGCCAATAGTTTTGCCTTTTATTTCATGTCGTGTGGTGAAAGAAAACCCTCTCGTAAAGAATTAATCATTTTTTCACTTATAAGGTGCATTTTCTCAGACACTACTGCATGTAAAGCAACGAAACTTGGTAGTCTCCTTGTAAATAGTACTGTGCATAATACTGTGCACCAGAATTTTAATTTATGGCCTATAATGGAAGTTATGATATGGATAAGAACATTTTAATGCAGATGTTTTTGTAATTTTTTTTTATTTGAGCAATTTAAAAGGTCTCAAAGCCTCCGTGGATTAGGCGGCAGCACACCAGCTTCTCACCGCTGGGTCCGTGGTTCAAATCCCGGTCACTCCATGTAAGATTTGTGCTGGACAAAACGGAGGCAGACAGATTTTTCTCCGGGTACTCCGGTTTTCCCTGTCAACAATTTCATTCCAGCAACACTCTCCACTATCATTTCATTTCATCTGTGATTCATTTAATCATTGCCCCAGGGGAGTGCGACAGGCTTCGGCAGCCGGCACAGTTCATATCCTCGCCACTAGATGGGGGCTTCATTCATTCCATTCCCTGACCCGGTCTTTCGACTGGAAGCAGACTGAGGATTTTCATTTTCAAAAGGTCTCAAAATTCTGTTGCACAGGATTCTAAGTTAAGCCTTTTTAAATCTGTGATAAAATATCAGAAAACAATACCCAGTAGTTCTGCAGAAAATCCACCTTAAAAATTCAGGATGTGTAAAATATTTATTTTTATGTATTAAGATTCAATGATCATATTGAGTTACAAATGCAATGCAATGCACTATCAAGCAGCGTGTTGACAAAAAACATAAAAAATATAAACTAAATATCTCTACAAATGAGGAAGTTATGGACATTTATCTACGGCCATCTTTTTACCTACGTCGTTTCGAAAGTTGACTAGCAGAAATAGATTAAAATGGGACCTCACTTAAACAAACGTCTCTAAATTGTCTTCAATCAGTTCTAAAACAAACGATGTAAATGTTTTCTAGTGATAGAATAGGTAGATAGATACGTTTCCAAGAGTGATTAGAGTAAGTAGATTGTTACGTTGTTTTTTTTTTTTTTTTTTTTTTGATGAGTGATAGATCAAGTAACCAGAAGATGAGTTACGATGTTTTTATTTTCAGAAAAAAAACTGTGTTAATTTGTTTTCAAAGTGAAAGACATTTTTGAAGAAAATATTAGGGGTAACTGTTATTATTTTCCATTTATTAACTCTCCTTAGAGTAGGATTCATGTAGGATGATGCCCATGCCAATTATTGTAGGATTTATCGTCGGCAAAATCAATTCAAATAACAGCGATTTATTAGTCGATTTATGAACTTTTACGGAGACAGTCTTTTACTTAGGATGATATTTGTTTAGTAACATTCAAGTATAATAAAGGAGGATGTATAATGTGATTTTTATTGGACTTGGAATTGTTTGTTGTAACTTAAATACCTTTATTTTGAGTGGAGGAGTAGATTTATGCTATATTTACTTAGTTTGACGAAAACCCCACTTTCCAACAATCCCGACACGCCTTCAGATAAGATCTCAACCTACTGCGTTAGTATTCCAAACTAAATTCCATAGCATAAATGTTTTTCTAAAAAGTATCAAGTGCATTCTGTTGTCGGCGATGTGTGATGTGTAATGGTTTAGCCGGGCCATTGCGCATCGTAACGTCGTGACGACGGGTCCAATATATACATACCGTACATACGTTGTGGAATGTTAGTTAAAAATAATAATTTGTATTGTGCATGTTTTTTCAGGACCACCTTCAGTAATTTTCAACTGGAGGAACTTGAGAAAGCATTCCATAAGACGCATTACCCTGACGTGTTCTTCCGAGAGGAATTGGCCATGAGGATCGACCTTACCGAAGCACGGGTCCAGGTACGTTCACTCTCAAGGCCATTTTATATCAGTGTGCATTTTACCAAACATTCCTGCTGAAAGATTTTCTTCAGACTTTCATAATTTTTATACAGGTGTGGTTTCAGAATCGCCGAGCCAAATGGCGTAAACAGGAGAAACTTGCCACAAAACAGCATCAGCAGTTAAACCATCAACAAGCCTTGGTTCACAGTGCCTCTCTAGTGCAGGGGATCATATCCATACCTGGTAAGACGAAAAGCATCTCAATATCAAGCGATCGGCTCCAAGCTGCCCGTGTCATTGTTTTTCTATCTCACTGTCTCCCTCTCTCCTACAGCCTTTTTTTTTAGCGTATGGCTTTTAGTGCCGGGAGTGTCCGAGGACATGTTCGGCTCGCCAGTTTTGTAGCTGCTTCGAGACGGACACCCAATGGGTGAGCTACAAGTACCGTTGGGAAGGAAAGTTGGAATGTAAGGACGAGGAGTTGGAAGGTAGCGGCTGTGGCCTATAGTTAGGGACCAACCCCGGCATTCGCCTGGAAGGAAGATGGGAAACCACAGAATACCATCTTCAAGGTTGCCGGCGGGGGGATTCGAACCTCCTCGCGTCCCGGATGTGAGCGACTGCCATCAGTCATGCCGTAACGACCTCGGCTAACTCACCCGGATCTCCTACAGCTACGACGCGCTGGAAGGCACATCGCTTTCTGATGATGATGATACTGATAATTGTTGTTTTAAGGGGCCTACCATCTAGGTTAATGGCCCCTAATGGTTCGGGTGATCATGAAAAGAAATGAACCTATAGGTAAATCTAACTACAAAATTTACAACTAAAACTAACTACATCTTACACACTAGAAGAAGAGAAAACAAAAGATGATTAAGGGAAATAAAAGAAAAGGGAAATAAATACCCTCAACCGCGAGGAATGAGGATTGAGGGACTTAGAAAGATGGAGAGCCAGGAAAGGCAGATAGGAAAGGGAAAGAGGAAAGAGCCCGCCCCCAAAGGCAATGGAAAAAGGGAAAAAACCAGACCCTGCTCAGGATCCTTCAGTTACACAACTCTAACATCGCTCCTACAAAGCCAAAGTATCCTTGGCGGCAATTTGTTGAACGCTAAATTCCGTCAAGTATTAGCAATGGTAGTTTCGCTAGATTATATCTGTAGCATAATTTAGGTGTAAAAAAGACTGTCTGCAACATACGATATTTTACCTCCATGTGTAAGTGTCTACTTCCAGTGTAATTGTAACATGGTTATATACGCTAAATGCAACCAAAAGCATCCGAGAGGTGCCAGGTTTTCACGTCAACATGATGACGTAATTTGTGTTGTATTAGGCTAAATCGAAAAGAGAGTGTGAGCCCAATGCGCCATAATTTATGTTTGATTCATCAGAAACTCATAGTGGATATAACGCATGGATATTTAAATAAAGTACAGTAGGCTAACACTGGGCATAACAGAAATGCCATGTTTTCCTCCCAAGTGCCTGCACGCATATACGCCACTACCTTTTTTCAACATAGTGGTCCCTTCTATTGAAGAACTAGCCAATTCAATTGATAAACATTACATGACCGCCTGGCGAGATAGGCTTCTATACATTATTAATACTCTGTGGTGTGATCAGACAAATCACGTAACAAACTTACCTTCATTAGTTCATTTAGGGGCTTGTGACATCGTGGTCTTTTGCCACATGTATTTGTGTGTGTGTGTGGAATCTGTCTGATAACCTGTATCTTCATGATGGCTGTAGGCTACCAGTGTGTGCTAGGATTGGGCAGTAAGTAGGTGGCCACGAAAACCTGTTCTAGGATTGCTGAGTTGGGAATCGAACTCACCTCTTCGATTGCACCTCACAAGGCTCATTGCGCCACGTTCCGACCCTCAGATCAGAGTTAAATTTCTCGACAGAGTCGGGAATCGAAATAGTGTGTTTGGTTCATTATTATTCAGAACAAATGTACTGATTTATTATTATTCCACCACCGGGGTGGGGGAAAGAGGATGGAGGAGATGAGAAGATGCCCTCGGGAAGATTCACAAAAGGCGGTGAAAACAGAATGACGTCCGGAGGACAACAACCACCTGACTCTCTCACAACCCAAACTTACCCATCTGGCGGATTTCTCCCCACGTGCACAAACGTGCTGGATCACTGCTACATGATTTTAGAGGTCCAATTGCTGATGCACCAATGCCTGAAAAAAATGTCGAATCCCCAGGATGGAGTGACAGGGACGACGGGGATACTCATAAAAATCTGCAACTCGTTCCCTCCGAGCCCTGGCTAGTCCTGACCAATGAATAGTGACACAGACGGATGTAATGTAATGATGATTAATTTCAAAAAAGCGTTTGCTTTACATGATTAAGGATAAGACAGACAAGGTGTGCTTCTACTAAGGAACAAAACAAAAATAAAGGGATCTAGACCTAGACTTAATTTACCTACTATCTCGCTAGACACAAACATGTGCTGATGGCAAATTTAAAAACTAACATGGACTAGTACACGAGCTGAATTAAAGGAAAATCTAACAATTCCATAACAAAATAAGATAAATAAATGAAGTTAAAATAAAATGAATTTAAATCACAAATAAATGTGAGGACACCCAAGCACGTTTACAACAAGAAGTTCCATGAAGAACTATACAGCCTATTTTCATATATCTTACTTATATTAATTTCTGCTATCAACATACAAATTTTCAGTTTGATTGCTGTAATAGATTCGTAGATATTGATAACCGTCTAAATATTTCAGATGGTCACCAGGTTGGATTTTTCGATATAGGCCTTAGAGTTGTGTACTATTACACTAAGATTAGTGTGTAGGTGTTTAATTCAAACTTCAATCGCATGATTAGGACACAAGAAATAAAAACGAGATTTTAAATTTTTTCTCAGCCGCCATCTTGTGGTTATGAAAATAATTTAAATGAATTAGATGCCAGTGGATTAAAATGTATATAAGCATATACCGTACCAAGTTTCACTGCGCTCGGATGGTTAAATCGCGAGAAACGTCCATTTCAATATTAAAATTTCGCGTCGCCGCCATGTTGAATTTGTGCGTACCAGATTATTGAACTCCCTTAGGTGAACCTATATTTATAGCTTCTATACAAATATAAAATGTCAGTTTGATTGCTGTCATAGATTAATAGATATTGAGAACCGTCTAAATATTTCGGATGTTCGCCATGTTGGATTTCATTATATGTAGGCCATAGAGTTATGTAATATTAGATAAGTATTATTGTGTACATTCATTATTCAAACGTTGATTTTGATCGCATGATTAGAACACAAGAAATAAAATTTAATATTAAAATTTTGCACAGCCGCCATCTTGAGGCTATGTAAGCAATTGAACTAAATTATATATCAGTGAATTGCACATTGTATAGTCATTTTCTGTACCAAGTTTCACTGCGTTCGGATGGTTAAATCGCGAGAAAGGCCCCATTAAATGGTTCAAATTTGCTTGGCCGCCATGTTCGCTTTGTAGTAAAGAGGTTTTTGAAAGTCACATAGGTGAATGTCTAGTAGTACCTTTAATCATTGTACAAAATTTCAGGGTGATATGGGTGATAGTTTTGGAGATATAGAATGCTGGTTAAATACTTCGCAATGCCACCATGTTGAATTGGTGAGTCATAATAAAATTTAAAGGGCACGGTCGGGGTCGACAAAAATAGTACTACGACCTTACCGGGGTTCATTGAAATCGCTCCAGCTGTTTAGAAGTAATTAGGGGAGGACGCACACACACATACACACACACGGACAAAAAGTGATCTCATAAGCCTATTTTTTTTTCATGAATGAAAATAGGCTAAAAATCGACAACAATGGATATCAGTTCAATAAAATCCCCATTACGTTACATAGACAAATAATTTCAAACTCTTTAGAATTTGCTTGGTACTGCCATACCTTAATTAGGAATCACTCATTGGTAATAGTACCAAACCAATAGTAAACATTTCTTCAAAATATTACGAGAATCACGGCCTTCAGTCTAATGTACGTCTTATGCCATTAACTGCCAATCATGAACTTAGCACGCAAGTACTAGCATTCTCATCGAAACAATAGAAAGACAGGAAAACAAGAAAGGTTATTTGGTGTCCATCATCGAACTATATTGCTTCCAAAAATCTATTTTGATCAACAATAAATTTAAATCAATAGCCTAGTGAGGGGAAGCGTTTTCAACTCTAAAGAAAATAATGAAATGAGAATAGAACAAGGAGAAATATTTTTACAATTAATAATACAAGGAACCAGTTTCGTCCAGTTAACACCCGGGTTCAGTCGACCAAAACTGGTGCTAGAGTGAACACGAAACTGCTCGAAGTTCCAGCCAGGAAGACAGCCGGATAAGTATCAGCCTGTATTATTACAGTATAACCATAGTTGATTTTTTATAACCATACAATCACCCCAAAGAGACAAAACTCCGGATTTTTATCACCATTTAAGCATTTCACCTAACTTTAGATATTCTACATTTAGCATACACCGACAGTTGCATTACCAATACTGCAACTAAATAATTGTACGCATTGTAAATATTTTTCACCTGTATTCTCAAACATAGATGTCATAGCCTAAGTGTAATGGATCTGATGATGATCGCTTGACGATCGAAACTGGTCATCCTAGTGTATTTATTAATCTCATGTAATTCATTTCAGGATTAGGGCATAACCCAGCTCTTTTTGGGTACATTCGTGTTGACCGACTGAAAAGCACCAAACTTTTGTTAATACAAGGAATTTAGCCTGGATCCATATAACATAATTAATCTACTTAACTAATAACGAAAATAATATATTAGAAAACAAACTAAATGTGTTCCCGGAATAAGAACAAATTAAGGTACGTTATAAATATAAATAAACAAGAAAATATAGGCCAACTAACCCACAGACAATATTATCTTCGCGTACGGAGAGCAGCCTTTATTGTTTAAATGCCCAGGGCTGGCTAGTCAAGTAGGCTTCAAAACCATTTTTTAAACAAAACAACGAATAAAAAATAAAATAACAACACAACACGTACCTTCATTATCCAGGAACACTTTGTGAAAACAAACCATTCACCTTCTATGGGTTATAACCAAATAAAATTCACACTTGCTGCCCCCCTTTTCCACGACCAACACGAACCTGTTGCTTTCACATTATGCATCACGTTAGTTACTGCAACTAAATATTTCTTCAGCCGATATTACCTCTCACTTCCATCCGTTATTAGTCATGCTCTTCACATCGTAGAAAATTTGAATTTCTTCTTAAACCACCCTCCCCAGCAAAGGAAATCCTTTGCTTGGGGGAGGTGATTACAAACACTACCGTTCAAGCCAATTTCAAAGCGAATAGTCATCTCGACAACATGTCTGCCAAAACAACTGACGAATCAGTATTGCCGCCGGCACTCATTTTAAAAGGGTCCAATTAGAATACTTGCCGCGATTACTAACAATGCACAAGTCAACTGGTGCACATACCCCACGACATACTGTACATTTACGCGGGCAAAAAAGTATTTTCAACTGTTAGGCTCATGTCATTTAGAATACCTCAATCCCAAATTACTCCAACTTCACTCTCACTGACCGAGCATGATTTAAAAGGCTCACCACACACACCACAGAGCCACCTGTTAGCCACAAGAACAAGCAGAGCGGAGTCCTACTGCAAGAGCGCGCCAGTTTGAAACACCAATTAATACTTAGGGTATAAAATGTCTTCAAGTAACATGTCATGAGCCGAAATCACGACTCAGACTCCCCTCCGCATCTGGGAACACTGTTCACAATATACTCCTGCATATCTTTACCACTTCTCACTTGTCGATACTTTTAAAGGTTATGTCCAATAGTTGCTAACAAACAAATTTCACGCCTGTTACTCCTTAGCCACGGTGTAATTATCTATCATGACACGTTCAGTGGGGTACAGGGTCAGAAAGTCAGCGAGAAGACAAGAGGACGCCTCGTACCACAACTTAGCAACAGTCTCGCTTGCGCACATCCAAAAGCTACAACATGCGTTCACACCGACTCTAGGTCGTCCCTAGGGAACCATACCACAAGTGGACAGAGCATCCAAGCATCATTACACGATCAAGAATTTTTATTCAAATCGGTAGGCACTCATTCTCGAGTCATTTGTAGAGGGGTTGTGATGTCACTTTAAGTATAAGTCACCTTCGGAGACAGCAAGTTTACATTTCAAAAGATATGTTTTTAAATTAAATTTAACCAAATCTTTACAATTAAAATTCACATAAGTTTAGCCATGATTTAAATACCCCTACGTTTACCTGGATCCGAGTCTTACGTAATTTCTTACGATTAAGTTTTCGATAATCATTACTGACCACTTTCAATTTCATTACCTTTTGGTGGATTATTTTCAAAGTACAGATTACCACAACACACTTATGGTTTTCGGAACATCGGCTTTGAGACAACCTCCTAAATTCGAAAGAACTGCTACTTTTAATAACAAGGTAAGTTTTCCGAGCCTAGTCCTACTGACCCATATATGGTCCACTTTCAAGGTTACATTTATACAGAACCAATTCTTCAAAAATACCTAATCAGCAACAGTAACATCTCAAATACAGCCAGTGCGTTCAATGCAATAAATACAACATACCTTACATATGTATTCAAGTTGAGTTCACAAATCTAAATCGGGACCGATCAGAAACCAATTGGCATCACATTTACGTGGATACACTACATTGATACATAGGTCTTTACAATCCTTTTTTCAATCAGATTTCTACACAGTAAATCTCACCGCCACGTTTAATTTGTGACGAGGTACTAAAAAATTCTAGTTTCTTAGGATTTCTTACAAACAAGGTCACACGAGTAGAAAAAAAATCAATCCAGTATGGACCCTGTACCGTGACAATTAGCCTTACCAGGATTTTTTAAATCAACCCCTAGGGCTAAAAATTTAACACCACAAACACATTTCCAATCTCAGAATCAGCACGAAATGAGCACTAAAAGTAATGTCATGTCCACAAGGACTCACAATAACAGAATGGCGATTGAGACCAACCCGATCCCATTCCTAAATTCACAGGAGATCAATGGTATGGCAGTGCAAACAGACAGATTGTAAGGAAATAGAAAAATCGAAAAGAATTTGGCGATACAGACCACACGCTAACACATTACCACGAAGACGAAAAATTCGAAGATTTTCACTATTTTGGCTGATGAGACTACTGATGTATCTGTCAAAGAACAGCTTACATTTTGTATAAGATACTTCAATACTAAGAAATTTAGGATTGAAGAAGATTTCAAAGTTGGTTGATGTAGTGGATCTCACAGGTGAGAACCTGGCTCACACAATATTACAAGAGCTTGAAAAACTTGATCTGGACATAAATGATTGCCGAGGACAAGCTTTTGATGGTTCCTCAAATATGATCCAGCCATTAGCTACCTACAGTCACTGTGCCAGCCATAGGCTTAACTTAGCGGCCAGCAAAGTGTGTACTGTGTCTAGCATTAGAAACGCTGTAGGTGTCATATCAACTTTGGCCAATTTATTCTGAGACTTAGCTTGAAGATTTAAAAAGCTCGAAGACGAAATGCAGGAAAATCATAACCTCAAGCCAGGAAAACATGTTCTCAAAACGTTGTGTGAAACAAGATGGTTGGAGAGACATGAGGCTGTACTGACATTCATGGAAAACCTTCCTGCTCTACCCACCGTTTTAGAAACTATTTCCAACTACCCTGATGTTAGGGGGAGCAACGCCTTTCCACTCCTCAACTTTATCATGGCATCAGAGTTTTTGATACGTGTGGTTGTGTTGTCAGACATTCTGACAGTAACGTTACCCCTTGCACGAAGACTACAAGCAGATTACAGGGACGTCCTTAATGCAATGCAACTTGTTGAAGCTACAATAACAAGCATTCAAGAAAAAAGGGACTCAAATGAAAAACCATTCAAAGCATTGTTTGAGCAATCAACAAAGCTAGCAGAAGAGATGGGCACAGACATTCAAAAGTCTAGAATAACAAACCTTTAAAAGAACAGATCAAACCTACAGGTTGAATCAATTGAAGACTACTGTACTATCGTAAAACAGTCTTCATCCCCCTTTTGGACTTCATTTTTAATGAATTAACTACAATATTTCCGAAGAATGAAATGCAGTGTGTGGAAAATATGCAGATGCTTTTGTCATCAAATTTTGAAAAAGATTACCGGACTCAAATCCTTGAAGGAGCTTCCTTGTACGAAGATGACTTGCCCTGTTCTATGCTTTAAGAGGAGAGCTGCAAATCTGGAAGAACTTATGGCAATCGCTTCCAGAAAACAAGAGGCCAAAACCCCCAGCCGAAGCGTATAAATTGGCCGATGCTATTCCAAATGTGAGAATATTACTCCAGCTTTTGTGTACTTTGCCAGTTACAACAAGTACAGCTGAGCGTTCCTTCTCAGAATTGCACCGTCTGAAGGCGTATATGTGCAGCACTATGTCGGAAGGCAGACTTAATGGACTGGCTTTACTGCACATATGCCTACATCAGGGCATGCCAAGTGAAATTAGGCCTGAATAAGTGTTGGAAGATTTTGCTAGAAATCATAAGGGAAAACTGGCCCTAACACATCTGTAAATGTTACGGAAGTAGACAAAATAAATTGTCTCTATGTACCTTTTATATATTTGTGTGTTTTGCAAATAACACAGCTTTTATTTGACGTAGTTGGGATTTTTATTTCTTATAAATATCCTCTAAGAAATTAAGTATGTCCCAAAAATCAAGTAGGGGTGCCCCTACCAGAGAGAAATTCTGGATCCGCCTCTGCCCGTAACAGCAACAATAACGTCATTCAGTTCGACGAAAGAGGTTGGTCTCGAACACATGGTCATGTATGATTTAAATTCAGGTGAAATTCCGTCAATTATAGAGGATACTAACTGGCGCTTGGAGAAAATATGTAGATGCAAACACCTTCATATAACCCTTTATGTCGCTCACATAGTCACTGAGTGACTCTTCGAGACTCTGGACTCGATATAGGAACTTTTGTTCCAGTGCACTGATTACACGAGCAGGGATAAACGAAGATAATACTTCCCTAAGAAACATGGACAGAGAGATATGACCTTGTATGATCTCAATAAATTTCTCACGAAGCATCCTAGATGCAAGTGGGTACATAAGTTGAAATATTTGGCTTTCCGACTTGCCAAAGACAGTTGCATGTTGACCTAACTCTAAAACTGTTTTAAAAGCAGGAATATCAGCGTGACGTCATCAAGGTTTAAGCTCCTTAATTTGGATAAGAAACTAGAAATGGGATGTGGAATAGTGCCATAATTCAAAGTAGGCACGCGAGAGACACTTTCAAAGTTAAAATTAGTACGACAGCTTCTTTCTTGAACACCCTGTACCAGTGACAAATTACCAGGAAAATTTGAGTGAGATATTGCGTTCAACTGATCACCCACAGCATGCACATCGGTATAGTTCATTATTGGGATACCGTTACCAGGACGATTTTGCCTAGTAGGCAGTAGAGGAGGAAAATTAGGCGGGGCCAGGGGCGGATTTAACTTTTTGGCGCCACTAGGCAAAATAAAAATTGCCGCCCCCCATTTTTAGGCGTGTGTGTAAATTGAGTGGTAGTTAGTAAGGCAACCTATTAAAAATTCGAGTTTCTTTTTTTTAAACGTATAATTAAATTGTATATGTAGGTTTAACTTACTGTCGACCAAAGTATTACGTGTACTCGAGTTTGAAGGTTGTTTGTGACTTAACCAATAGACCTACATAAAATCCAATAACATCATCACTTTCGTCGTTCTAGTTCATGTAGGTTTGGAATTTTTAGTTTATATTTTAATATTTCTTATCGCAGTTGGAACACAAAAAGTGCCCGTTTTTAAGCGTGTTTCAACCATGCGTCACATTTGAGAATTATTATCTCAAAAACCAGTCATCAGATTGAATGCAAATTTTAACACAATATACACTGGAATGTCATACAAGAGGATTATTAATTTTACAATTTTGCGTGTCCAAGAAACAAAGTTGTTATCATTTTTGTAAGGTAACTTTTTCTAGGCTCGGGGTGGTTGGAATATGTAGTTCTTGGTCGTGTTGTAATCCTTATACATCAAAAAAGTTATGCTGTATGACTTTAAAATACGTAAATTAATTCACTTATTTTATATCGGTTTGTATTTGAACGGGGAAATAAGACCTCGGCTCGCTCGGCAGTGATGGGCTCCATCACAGCAACGCTGTACAGCTTACCCCGGAGCGGCTAGCCGGTGAATCATGCCTTATTTCCACGAACAAATACAAACCGATATAAAATAAGTGAAATAATTTACGTATTTCACAGTCATACAGCATAACTTCTTGATTTATAAGGAGTACAACGCGACCAAGAATTATATTTTCTAACCACCCGGAGCCGAGAAAAAGTTACCTTACAAAAATGATAACAACTTTGTTTCTTGGACACAAAAAAAAATGAAATTAATCAACCAGTTATACAATATTCCATTGTATATTGTGTTAAAATTTGCATTCGATCTGATGACGGGTTTTTGAGATAATAATTCTTAAATGTGACGCATGAATGAAACACGCTTAAAATCGGGCACATTTTGTGTTCCAACTGCGATAAAAAATATTAAAATATAAATTAAAAATGCCAAACCTACATGAACTAACGTAAAATATAACGAAGAAAATGATGATGTTATTGGATTTTATGTAGGTCTATTGGTTACTTCACAAATAACCTTCAAACTCGAGTGCACATAATACTTTGGTCGACAGTAAGATCTAGGTGTGCTAACAAAAATCTTTCTCCGTGCTTTTTTTTTCAGCAAAAGTTTTGATAATGTCGTCAAATTCCATATCTGATATTAATTCTGCTTCAATTGCCAAAATCATTTGACAAACCAAACGATCCTGGCTTGCTGTTGAGCTCAAAGAGTATTTTATGCGCTTTAAACATGAAAACGAGCGTTCGGCATTGCAGTTGGTAACTGCTGTGCAGTTCAACACGCGGTAGGCTATTTCAACATTTGGAAATACTCCTTGTAGATCATTCTGTCGAATAAATTTCAATATTTCTAAAGGCGGGTTCATCAATCAATCAATCAATGTCTAAAGGCAATGCCTTGTCGATTCAACCATTGTCTTCTGTCTTCAGCTTGTCTTTTCATCTCACAATAGGAACCACATCTTACGTTTTGTATCAATGCTTGAAGGAATTGCTTCCTAGGTCGACCTCGTCCCTTCTTTCCTAAGACCTTTCCTTCTAGTAGATTGGTTAGAAAGGTATTATGACGCACGGTGTGTCCAATGAATTTAGCTGTTCTTCTATGTACTGTTACCATCAGCTGTTTCCTTCCCTGGATTTCTCGCAGTATACTTTCGTTTGTTCTTTTTTCAGTCCAACTGACCTTTAGCATTCGCCTCCAGACCCACATCTCAAACGCTTCAAGCCGTTTCCTATCCTGTTCTCGAATTGTCCAAGATTCGCATCCATATAAGAGTACGCTCCACACAAATGACATCACAAAATTTTCCTAATCTCAATATCTAGATGTATATTGGTCAGAAGAGTTCTATTGTTGCTGAATGCTTGTTTGGCAAGCGCTATTCTTCTTCTTATCTCTTTGCTGCAGCGGTTATCATTTGTGATTAAACTTCCGAGGTATGGGAAACTGGTGACTTGTTCCACTACTTTGTTAGCAAGCCTGATGTTGGTGTGATTTCGCTCAGGATGTTTACTTATAACTAATATTTTTGTCTTCTTCACGTTAATGTTTAGGTATAAATCTACTAAATATGATGACAGTATATTCAGCATCTTGGATAATTCCTTTTCTGAGTCTGCAACCACTGCTATATCATCTGCAAAGCGAATACAATGGATTTGTTTTCCATTTATTCTAATTCCTTTTGTGTTCGTTTTGAACTTATTTTTAGCTTTTTCGATGAATACATTGAAGAGGTACGGTGAAAGGGGGCAACCCTGTCTTACTCCCTTCCTGATTTTTATTTCCTGACTGCTTCCTTTGATGTCTACTATTGTGGTATGATTTTCATAAAGTCTTAGTATCAGCCTCCTATCCTTCCAGTCTAATCCTGAAGATTTAATAATTTTGAAGAGATGGTCCCAACTTACATTATCAAAGGCCTTTTCAATATCTACAAATGCTCTATATGTGTTTCTATTCATCTCCATTCTTCTTTCTAATATTGTTCGTAGAGCCAAGATTGCTTCTCTTGTTCCCATTCCTTTCCTGAAACCAAACTGATCTGGGTCAATTTGGAAATCAAGTTTGTTATTTATTCTGGCTTTTAGTATTGACAATAAAATTTTAGATGCATGAGAGAGCAGTGTTGTGGTTCTGTGTTCAGAGCATTCTGTACTAATTCCTTTCTTTGGTATCATAACTGTTCTGCTTTTGGCGAAGTCTTCAGGAATTTTGCCACTATCATAGCATCTGCAGATTGCATCATAAAGTAGGTCTTTCATTTTCTCACCCATGTTCTTTAGTAGTTCTCCCGGTATGTTATCTGGACCGCAAGCTTTATTGTCACATATTCTTTCAAGCGCTGATTCAAATTCTCTTCTTGTGATAGCAGGGCCCTTATCATTTTCTTCTATATCATCTTCCGGTTCAATATACCATGTTTTATTAGATACATTCCCATCATATAGTTCTTCAAGATATTCTTTCCACCGCATACTGACTTCATCCGCATCTAATAAGATTTTTCCATTTTTATCCTTTATTATAGAACTTTTCACTTTTGGTTTCTGGTTTAAGGCTCTGATGTGTCTATAAGCCCTGTCAGTTTTTCCCTCAGCAATATCATTTCCAATGTTCTTAGCTATCTCAGCCATCCATTCCTCTTTGGCTCTTCTACAAAGGGTTGTAATTTGATTTTTAACAAGTCTATATTGTTCCTGACTTCTTATGGTATTTTCCCTCCTGTGCTGGTTTCTCTTTACTATCAGATCCAATATTTCTCTTGTAATCCACGGTTTCCTTGGTTCTAAAATTCTTGTTCCCAGTGTTTCACGAGCTATATTTATCAAACCTTCTTTTATATCTTCCCATTTCGATTCTTCAAGTCTTCTAGCCAGTTCATTCGTTTTGTGGGCGAAAATCACTTTATTGTTATTGTCCTTTAGTTTAGTCACATCCAGAGGTTTCGTTTTTCTGTTGTTTGAGTCTTCAGTCTTTTGACTGGTTTGATGCAGCTCTCCATGCCTCCCTGTCCTGAGCTAATCGTTTCATCTCTACATAGCTCCGACACCCTACATCGGAGGCAATCTGTTTAACATATTCTAACCTTGGTCTACCCCTATAGTTTTTGTCCTCGACCCTTCCTTCCATAACTAAGCTTGCTATTCCTGGGTGTCTTAGTATGTGTCCTACCAACCTATCTCTTCTCTTCATTAGCAGTCGCCAGAAACATCTCTCCTCTCCCACTCGTCTTAATACCTCTTTGTTTGTAACCCTATCTACCCATCTGATCTTCATCATTCTCCTGTAACACCACATTTCAAATGCTTCAATTCTCCTCTTTTCTGCTGCACCAATAGTCCAAGTTTCACTTCCATAGAGCGCCACGCTCCAGACAAAGGCTTTCAAAAATGACTTCCTAATACCTAAATCTATATTCGATGTCAGCAGATTCCTTTTTTGTAGAAATGCTTTCTTTGCCTGAGCCAACCTACTTTTAATATCCTATTTGCTTCGTCCATCACTGGTTATTCTGCTTCCTAAGTAACAGAAGTCTCCTACTTCCTTCAGCTTTTCACCTGCCAATTTGATCTCCATAGAGGTTTCTGATTTATTTCGGCTGCATTCCAGTATTTTTGTTTTACATTTATTTATTTTCATCATGAATTCTTTCCGAAAGACGGAGTCCATACCATTCAAAAACTCATTCAAATCCTCAGGCTTGTCGGCCAAGATGACGATGTCATCAGCAAATCTCAGAGTTGAAATTATTTCTCCTTGAATCTTCACTCCCACTTTAAATTTTTCTCTAATTTCCTTCATTGCTTGTTCAATGTAAAGATTGAAAAGTATGGGTGATAAGTTGCAGCCTTGTCGGTTCTTTTTCAGTTGGATATTGCATTTGGCCATGACTAGGCGATGGTCACTGTCAATCTCTGCTCCAGGGTAGCTATGGCTTGATTTAACTTGAGTGCGATATCTTCTCTTGACAAGTATATAATCATTCTGATAACGAGCAGTGTCACCCGGGGCTGTCCAGGTATATCTTCGCCGTAATGGTACTTCAAATAATGTGTTTGTGACGATCATATTGTACTGATCACAGAAGTCAAGTAATCTCTCTCCTCGTTTGTTCCTGATACCCAGTCCAAACTTCCCAATTCCTTCCCGATCTGGATGACTTCCAACAATAGCGTTAAAATCTCCCATAATTATTACATTATCTGATTCCTTTATCAGACTCCATATTTGGTCAATATGTTCGTACATTTCTTCAATTTCTTCATCTGAGCTGTTTGATGTGGGAAAGTACACTTGAATAACAACTATATTCCTGGGTCTTGTTTTGATTTTTACTGCTATAATCCTTTCATTTACGTGATAGGTGTTCATCACATTTCTTGCCCATTTGCTTCTAAGCAGAAGTCCTACTCCATTACTTCCTCCTCTTGTGCTGCCACTGTAGATCATTCTGAAATCATCACTGTAGAAATCACCATTTCCTGGCCATCTGATTTCACACAGTCCCAGAACATCCATGTTTTTTTCATTCATTACATTTTTGGCTTCTTCCAGTTTTCCTGCCTCTAGGAAGTTTCTTACATTCCACGTTACAATGTTCATCAATTCATTCTTTTGAGGATTTCGATGGATGACGACCTGAGAAGCCTCCTTTCTTCCCCTGCCGGATCTTGGGTTCCGCGCCTCATGATCAGTAGACTGTACTTCTTGCTCTGACAATATCATGGTTGATTATGTACTAGGGAAAAATAATTGAGGTGGTTTCCCGTTGCCTTCCTCAATGCGCAGTAACCACATCACACCCCAACATTCAAGGATGCCGTGATTTGATGCAGCTGTTTGCTGATACAAGGTCGACAGATCGGTCTTGTATCAACAATAATGATATAGCTGCTGCCACTATATTATGTCCTCAGTTGATCCGCGGGTGCAAGCACCACTCTCATCAAGAGCCCCTATCAGCCATTGGGACGCGCCGTGTCGGGGTTGAGGACTTCCCCGCCCAGATCCGTCTTCCACAGAGTACAGAAAAGCCCCTACTTGGTTCAGAGCTCCTCCCCCGTGGAAGCTGTACCTGGCACGGGTTATTTTCATTTTTTTTTTACTTGGCAATATTTTTGAAAGTGGCACAACTCGTTTATAAATATTTGTTGTATATCATTTGGAAAATATTCTTGTTATGTTGCCGCACGTTTCCTTAATTCAGGTTCATTCAACGTACAAAATTCGATAAGGGCGATAATTTTTTGAAAAATTCTCTCAAAATCGACGCATTTGTCCTTCATATCTGTATAGAGTCTATCCAAAATTATATTGAAAGTATTTACTCTGAAATTCTCTCTTCCACCTAGCTCAACATCATCTTCATACAATTCATCATACATTAATTTTCTTCGTTTCTTCCTAACAACGTCTTTTTCAATCTCCTGGGTGGTAGAAATTTTCCGTGCTGTTTCTTCATAAAGATCAAAATTTTTCCGAGCATCTTCTACAAAACCAGCCAACGATTTGTACAAATCCAAAATATCTGAAATGCTGGTATCCATGGCTTGCAATTTCTGACTTGTAGCATCGAATCGTTCAAGTAAACAGACCAAATACTTAGCATAAATGCACTTTCTAGTCGTTCCATATTATTCCGAAGGCCTGTAGCTTTATTTTGAACTATTGCTTTTTCGTTGGGTTTTTCTTCAACATCTGATAAAGCATTTATTATTTCGTTCCAAAATTCAACCAGAACAGAAACCGCATCAGCACGTGAAGAACAACGAGTTGTAGACAATGATTTTAGTTTCGCAAATTTTGAATCAGCAAAATGCTGCAAAACAGACCATCTTTCAGTCTAATCTGAAAAGAAATTATACAACTCCTGGACCAATTCAAAAAACTTACTCGCTACTGAACAACTTTCTGCAGCATGTGTACCAACCAAATTCAACGAATGTGCAGTGCATGGTGTGTACTCTGCGAGAGGATTGTCGTTTCTTATTCTAGCTTGAAGTCCCGAATATATGCACTTCATGTTGGCAGCGTTATCGTAAGATTGCCCTCTCATATCAAGAATTTCTATGCCACGAGATTTTAAAGTAGATGTGACTGCATCATATAAGTCTTCACTTTTGTGACCTGGATTGTCTAGTAAAGTTAAAAAACGTTCAGTAGCAGTGCCATCTGGTTTTACATATCGTAAAATGAATAAATGTTGGTCAATAATAGAGATATCTGGGGTCGAATCACAATGATAGAATAGTACTTCGCAGTTTTGATTTCTTCAACTATTTTAGACGTCAATTTTTTAGCCATAATTTCGATGACTTCTTCATAAATAGTTTTGGATAGGTAGCTTGTACTACCACTGCCTTATTCTCCATAATTACGAATATGCTCATCTATTAATGGATTGAATTGTCTTAAATATTGTATTAACATTAGAAAATTTCCATTGTTAGGAACGCCAAAACGCTCAATGCTGCCCCTAAATGAGAGTCCACGACTTGCCAAGGTTTTGGCAGTAGCAACAACTCTTTTAAGAACTGCTTTCCAGTACGAAATTTGTTCTTGAAATTGTTGTACTAAACCATGATCTACTCCTCCTTGTATATTAGCTATTTCAGACAATTTTAGGAAAGATTGTTTATGATGATCTGACTTTTCGTGGGTAGAATCCAAGTCATGGATGTTTTTCCAATCATTGAATCCGTGTCTGAACGCAAATTCGTCAGATGTGTCTCCAAAGAGCAAACACGGTGCACAAAAAAACAGAACCTTTACTCTCGGAATAAACAAGCCACTTACGATCCCCTATTTCCCCGTTCTGAAGTTTTCTTTTAAACACTCAGTGGTTCAAGTACCTATTATATTCAGGGTACACTCGTCTGGATTCTTTAAAATCAGAATCTTTATTCTGATTGTAACCATTCATGAAACGTACCGGTTCTTTATTCTGATTGTAACCATTCATGAAACGTACCGGTACTCTTGGTAAAATTCATTCGCAATCCAAGTAGCCGGATCACCGTTGAATACAAACACATTTTTCTCAATTTCACTCGCTTCTGCTTTCTCATCAGAAAATGTAGGTAAATCTGAGTGAGCTGTATTTGATACATTTTCTTCAACATCAATATTCTCAGGTACAGAGTCAGTACCAGTCAGGATGGCAGAAGTAGAGGAAGGGCAAGAAGGAGGAACATCTGAAGATGGTTGTTGACCTATACATTTGCACATAAAAACTTCAGTTCATTGCATTTGAAAAAACTGATTTCTTTCATTATTCAATTATTATTTTGAGCAACTTACTTGTCGAAGATTTTAAAAATTTATCAATTTTTGGCGTTTTATCCAAAACATGTACTTGTTTTTGCGCCTTTTCAGATGCTTGCTTTCTACATTGAGTACCACTTAATCTTTTACGCCCATCCATTTTCAATTTTTAAACGAACAATGAATGTGTTGTGACGCGCGAAATTTTAGCTCTCCGATAATTCGAATTATAGACAGTTAACTGTAGTTCAATGATGTGCAATATATTAGATAAATTGACAAAAGAGATCAACATCAAAAATACGTCAAGAGACTCGCAACAAAGAAGGTGAATAATAGTTTAGAAGGAGGAAACAAAGACCAGTCTTCACAAAGAATTTGGTGAGTTTAGATAGACCAAACTCAAGCAATTAACAACTTGAACAATAGCAGAACAATTTCTGCGAATGCCCTCGCACACAAGACGCACACATAGCAGTCCAGTTTCGTATGAAACATAACCAAACCGGAGAACAATTTCTGTGAACGCCATCGCACAAAAGATGCATACATACCAGTCTAGCTCCGTATGAAACATAATAATAATACTTTTATTGCAGCCAAATAGCCATTGAAAATAAAGTATAAAAGCGTACACTAAAATTGCACTCGGACACTTTGAGTTGAATAGTCTTTGATTGATTTTGTCCTTTTCCTACAGGGCTCTAAGTGGTAGCAATCACATGCTCCACATAGTTGGCATACACACGTCACTGTAGGTTCATGGAAATATTTGCTAACACAAATAAGGTGGTGAAAACCACAGACAGCCAGACGTGTAAACACATGCCTCAACTCAAAGTTGGCTGTTGTCCACGTCCGGTCAATCATGGCTCCGGTCCCATAAAATTCTTGAGGTATGTCTTCTCGTTTCTTCTTCAATGATGTTAGTAGCTGTTCTGAGGCTCTGGTATTTGGTAGAGGTAAATAGTTTCTAAGGTCTTCTATAAGAAATGATTCTCGTGCCAGGAGGTAGACGAATCATGACCTGGTAGTTTTTGACACTCCGATCGCTTTTTTAATGAATAAGGCCTTCACTCTTTCTAGTGAGGAAAGGTTATTTTCTGTTAGGTGTTGCCAAATGACTTCAATGCCATATATTAGAATAGGCATGATTTTATTTCTGAACAGAGCCATTGCTGTCTCTAAGCTGAGGATTCTGAAGTATCTAATTTCATGCATTGCCCGTACTGCTTGCGTTGATTTCTCTATCACATGATATGTGAAACATGTAGCACTTGTTTGGAGCGTGATACCCAAATATTTGAATTCCTTTACGATGTTTACTTTCCTCCTCTTGATGAAAATTTCTGTCGCTGCTGGAACCTTCCCTCCTTTTCTAAACACCATCATTACTGTTTTTGAAAGGTTGATTTCAAACTTGTGATCGGAGCACCATTGTTCCATTTCTGTTAATGTGTTTTGGAGTTTTGTGACGTCTTTAGAGCCAATTACTATGTCATCAGCGTACGCGTATGACACTACGTCCTCTTTTTGAGCTATTCTCATGATTTCTTCTGTTGCCAGAATGAAAAGTAAAGGGTTAATTGGATCACCCTGAAGTATTCCGTTTGTTTGCAATAATGGTTCTGATAATGAAATATTGTCTGAAATTATTAGTTTGTTCCATAAGAGTATTGATTTTATAGTTTGTGTCCATACATTTTGTCTACCTAGGGTTTCTTCTAGTTTCTGTATCACAAGTTCTCGGTTTATGAGATCAAATGCTTTGGTAAAGTCTATGAAGACTGTGTAAAAGTTTTCGTTACCTTCTAAGGCTTCCCATATATTAGTTAGTACTAGTTTTGTTGCGGTCATAGTTGATCTTGCCTTCCTGAACCCGAATTGAGTGTCTGGGAGATGTTCATCTATTTCATCTTTATTCTCTCTGTAATTGTTGTGTGTAATTCGAAAGGAATATTTTCAAGAGCAATGCCTCTTTATGTGTTAGTGTCATTTGGGTCTCCTTTTCCTTTGAACAGTACTTTTATTATTGAATGTCTCCACCTCTCGGGTATGGAGGCAGTCTCTATGCATTTGTTAAACAGATTTGTCCATGTCGGAAATAGGAGGTGAACTGTGTCCTTTATGTACTCACTATATATATGTTGTCTGGTCCAGCAGCTTTCTTTTTCTTTATGCTGTCAATGATGTTTTGAACCTTGTTTGTGGTCAATGGGGTCCAAACTTTTGTTGACTGTAGGCCGATTTCTTGGGTGTTTTCCTGTACCGGTACGTCCTTTACTTCATCTTTGTTTAGTATACTGCTAAAGTGTGACGTCCATGCTTCCATATTTATATAGTGGGTCTGAGTTTGGTTCCTGGGACGAAGAGCACTATACGGGTCCTTCCTAGCTTCTTCTACTATTCTTTTGCCTTCTTCTTCCCAATATGTCCTCTTCTTTTCTCTTATGAAGTTATTGTAGAGATTTCTCTTCATGTTGTAAATCTTAAGAAGAGTAGGGCTCTCTATGTTCAATTTTAGCTGATGAAGGATTTCCAACACCACGTTCCTTAGCAGATAGCAGTTCTGGTCAAACCATGGTTGTGCCTTTCGTTTTTTTTTCTTGAACTTGTGGCTTGTGTTGGTAGTTCCTCAAGCATTTGTACCGCTTCCTGCAATTTTGAGTTCTCAATTAAGGTTTCTATTTGCTCTATCCATTCGATTCGTTCTTCTACTTTTTTTACGTCAATTTCTCTCGAGAATAAGTGCTGTGTTTGTTTTTTTTGGTTCATGCCATTCTCCTGTAACTGTAATTTCCATTGGGATATGTTTGCGAATTGGTGTGTGAGTCACTGTCCAGAAGGGGGATATTTTTCCTTTTATTGGGCCTCGTATAAGTGCGTTATCAATCACACTTTTGCCATTATGGCATATATACTGTATGTTGGTACATTTCTGTTACTCAATAGGTGGAATCCTTCTTCTTGCAGATTTTCCAATACTAGTTTTGTTTTGAAACTTGGTATGTCCAGTCTACAATTTAGGTCTCCTGCAATTATTACAGGGTTATCTTGTACATTCTGTGTGATTAATTAGCCTAATTCATCTATTATCTCCAAGGCCGTTACATTCGGCTGGAAGTAGGCTGCTATGATAGAGATATACTTTGTCTCTATTAGTAGCGTGTGATCTTGCTGAGTTGTCGAGATTATTGGGGTCAGCCATGGCTTTAAAAGGACCGGAACAAACCCAGTCTTCTGTTACAAACGTAACAAGGCATTTACAAGCCTAACACGAAGTAAATCCACACTGGACCAAGACCAATCACTTGTTTCGTCAAAAAGTCTGCCCTTCCTCTGTCACCGAGAATGC
This sequence comes from Meconema thalassinum, assembly GCA_946902985.2. Classification (NCBI taxonomy): domain Eukaryota; kingdom Metazoa; phylum Arthropoda; class Insecta; order Orthoptera; family Tettigoniidae; genus Meconema; species Meconema thalassinum. The sequence goes on from OX336389.2 coordinate 860,562,297, forward strand.
AGGAAAAGGACCCTACAGAGCTCTCCAGAAAATGCAAACGCAGAACAGAAGAAGATGGGGACTCAGCTACATGCGAGGCATGCGAAAGAAGGGAACATAAGAAATGTGCTGGTCTGACGCAAGGCGAACTAGACACGCTTACGAGGGCTAACTGCAGACTCACGTGGATATGCAAAGAATGCAAACCAATTCTGCGGCAAGCAGGGACACAAGATGACCTCATACAAAGCCTATTAAGCTCTATAGAATCCTCGCAATCATCCATGGAGCAAATGAAACAGAACATGGAAACCACCCTCATACAAAGAGTTCAAGAAACGGTAGCCAGGGAGATGGGAAATCCCTCTCCCTCCGGCAAGAACCAAAAACAGCAGCCACAATACGACCATAGAAATCAGGAGCCCGCCATGCAGACGCAATAAAAGAAATTAGCAAAGCTATCACGATAAAGTCACCAGCCACACAAAACATGATAGAGGTACCAGCCACGAAAAACAACCTGAGCGCCCCCCTAAGATAATCAGACCAGTCTCCATCTAAACGAGGCTTCGACCATCAACGCGCAGCACACAGAGACGGAAACAGAAGACCCTCTATTTCTCAATCTTATAATATGTCACATGGGTGGTATTGGATTTTCTCTAAGGGGCGCTCATTACTCTTGTAGATGTATGAACATATTCAGATTTCAAATTTTTATTTTTTAAAAATAATATATATATATATATATATATATATTTAAATTAAAAGACATCTAGTCAAAATTTGCCGCCCCCTAAAATCTGCCGCCTATAGAGCCTATACGTAAATCCGTCCCTGGGCGGGGTTAATGCACTACCAGGTCTAGAACCAGAAACTTCGGACCTAGTTATCAAGTTTGAGTTAAGAAGAAAAGGCACTTCAGAGTCCTCATTATTATTACCATGAAATACACGGAAATCAAATACACTATTGTTGTCAGACATCTTGCACCAAAACACAAATACAGGAAAGAATACTAACTGCTTTTTAAGCAGCAACAATCACCTTGAGAGCATGAAATATCACCGACCAACGTAGTTTACAACCTGAAAATACAATACACACTACCGGTATTGGGTTACATAATACAAAAAAAATCTCCTAGAGATGATACTGACATACCACGTCACCCTAGAAGAGAAAAGAATCGAGCCCAGACAAACACCACTAAATACCATGCCAACCAACTCAACAGTCACTCACCCAAGTTTCATCGAGATTGGTTAGTGGTCAGAGGAAATTTACAGCAAATAGTTATTTCAGTTTCCAGTCACGTATCAGCGTCCAACACCATTCAGGGAGCAACATGAAACTGCAGTTAAAACAGAATTAGTACAAGGATAACAATAAACAATACCAATCCATGTCACACTTCGATGGTCAGTCCTTCAAAACACAGAATAGTTGCAGAATTTTATGAGTATTAGGAATTGGCACTGCAATAAACGTGTAATAGCTACGCTCTGCTACCATTGCACCAACGGGGTGAAGGAAAGAGGATAGAGGGGATGAGAAGATACCCTCGAGAAGATTCACAAAGGACGGTGAAAACAGAATGACGTCCGGAGGGCAACAACCACCTGACTCTCGCAACCCCAACTCAGCCTACTCGTCAGGCGGATTTCTCCCCACGTGGACAAACGTGCTTGATCACTGCTACCTGGTTTCAGAGGTCCACGATGTGGTATTGCTGATGCACCAATGCCTGAAAATGATGTTGAATCCCCAGGATGCAGTGACAGGGACGCGGGGATACTCATAAAAATCTGCAACTCGTTCCCTCCGAGCCCTAACTTCTTCTGACCAATGACTAGTGACTAGTGACTACTGACGGATTTAATGTAATAAAGATTTATTTAAAAAAACTACATGTGATGATGGTCTCCTCCCTTGTAAAATTTCAATCCGGAGGTAAACTAGTCCCCCGTTTGGATCTCCGGGTGGGGACTACTCGAGAGGGGGTTAACATCACAGAAGTGACAAAGAGGAAATCTGACATTCTACGGATCGGAGCGTGGAATGTTTGAAGTCTGCTAGGAAGTGGAAGGTTAGAAAACTTAGAAAGGGAAATGGATAGGTTGAGGTTGGATTTGGTTGGGATTAGTGAAATGCGCTGGCAGGAAGAACAGGACTTTTGGTCAGGAGACTATAGGGTCATTAGCACTAAATCAAACAAAGGCCAAGCAGGGGTTGGCCTCATATTGACTAGGAAACTTGGACAGCGGGTAGAATATTATGAGCAATATAATGAACGGATTATTGTAGTAAAAATCAATACTAAACCTACCTGCACCACAGTGGTACAAGTCTATATGCCTACCAGTCAAGCTGATGATGAGGATGTTGAAAAGGTCTACGAAGAAATAGACGAAATTCTGAGGTATATCAAGGGTGATGAAAATGCTATAGTAATGGGAGATTGGAATGCTGTGGTAGGAAAAGGGAGAGAAGGGAAGATAGTAGGAGATTTCGGATTAGGTGAAAGGAATGATCGAGGAAGCAGGTTGGTAGAATTCTGCACCGAGCATGAGTTGGTCATAGCTAACACCTTATTCAATAACCACAATAGAAGAATATACACATGGATGAGACCAGGAGATACAGGGCGTTACCAAATCGACTTCATTATGGTCAAGCAGAGGTTTCGAAACCAGATTTTGGATTGTAAAATATATCCTGGTGCTGACATAAACTCTGACCACAATCTGGTTGTAATGAAATGCAGAATAAAGTTGAAGAAACTGAAGAAAAGTCTAAAGCCAAAAAGGTGGGCAATAGACAGACTGAAAGAGAAGGATGTAAACGAAAGATTCAAGAAGAGTATAAAGGAAGGACTAATGAAAAACCCTAAACAAACTTCAATTGCAGACGAATGGGCACTTTTGAAGAATGAAATAACAAAATCCGCAGAAGAACACATTGGTAGGAAAGAAAGAATAGGTAGAGAACCGTGGATCACTCAGGATATACTAGAATTGAGGGATGAAAGGCGGAAACACAAGAATGTAAGAAATGAAAAGGGGAAAGCAGAATACAAACGTCTGAGAAATGAGGTTAACAAGAAGTGCAAGGAAGCGAAAGAAGAATGGTTGAAAGAGAAATGTGCAGGTATAGAAAATTGTCTGAAATTAGGAAAAGTAGACACAGCTTATCGAAGGATTAAGAATACTTTTGGGGAAAAGAAGACTAAGTGCTGTAATACTAAGGACACAAATGGAAAGCCTCTAACAGATAGGGAAGAAAAGGTTGAGAGATGGAAAGCTTACATAGAGAGTTTGTATAAGGGAAAGGAGATTGAGAATCATGTAATGGAAAGGGAGGAGGAAATTGATGTGGATGCGAAAGGAGATTTAATATTGAGATCAGAATTTGATAAAGCTTTGGAAGACTTAAGCAGGAACAAAGCACCAGGCATAGAGATATACCGATTGAGTTGCTACGCTGCATAGGAGATGAAGGTCTGATCAGGTTATTTCACTTGGTGTGTAGGATTTATGAGACAGGTGAGGTACCCCCTGATTTCAAGAAGAATGTAATCATCCCTATACCAAAGAAAGTGGGAGCTGACAGATGTGAAGATTACCGTACAATCAGCTTGATTACTCATGCTTCAAAGATCCTGTCTAGAATAATTTACAAGAGGATTGAAAGCCAGATAGAAACGGAGTTGGGTGAAGACCAGTTTGGTTTCAGGAGAAATGTAGGAACAAGGGAAGCTGTACTAATTCTTAGGCTGATTTTGGAAGGTAGAATAAGGAAAGATAAGAGAACGTTCATGGCTTTTGTAGACTTAGAAAAGGCTTTTGATAACGTTGATTGGACTAAATTGTTTGACATTTTGAAATCGATTGGAATAAAGTACAGGGATAGGAGGGTGATATACAATCTATACAGAAACCAGACAGCGGTCATTCGAGTTGAAGGACATGAGAGAGAAGCTGGTATTCAGAAAGGTGTAAGGCAAGGCTGCAACTTATCACCCATACTTTTCAATCTTTACATTGAACAAGCAATGAACGAAATTAGAGAAAAATTTAAAGTGGGAGTGAAGATTCAAGGAGAAATAATTTCAACTCTGCGATTTGCTGATGACATCGTCATCTTGCCCGACAAGCCTGAGGATTTGAATGAGTTTTTGAATGGTATGGACTCCGTCTTACGGAAAGAATTCATGATGAAAATTAATAAATATAAAACAAAATACTGGAATGCAGCCGAATTAAATCAGAAACCTCTATGGAGATCAAATTGGCAGGTGAAAAGCTGAAGGAAGTAGGAGACTTCTATTACTTAGGAAGCAGAATAACCAGTGATGGACGAAGCAAAGAGGATATAAAAAGTAGGTTGGCTCAGGCAAAGAAAGCATTTCTACAAAAAAGGAATCTGCTGACATCGAATATAGATTTAGGTATTAGGAAGTCATTTTTGAAAGCCTTTGTCTGGAGCGTGGCGCTCTATGGAAGTGAAACTTGGACTATTGGTGCAGCAGAAAAGAGGAGAATTGAAGCATTTGAAATGTGGTGTTACAGGAGAATGATGAAGATCAGATGGGTAGATAGGGTTACAAACAAAGAGGTATTAAGACGAATGGGAGAGGAGAGATGTTTGTGGCGACTGCTAATGAAGAGAAGAGATAGGTTGGTAGGACACATACTAAGACACCCAGGAATAGCATGCTTAGTGATTGAGGGAAGGGTTGAGGACAAGAACTGTAGGGGTAGACCAAGGTTAGAATATGTTAAACAGATTGCCTCGGATGTAGGGTGTGGTAGCTATGTAGAGATGAAACGATTAGCTCAGGATAGGGAGACATGGAGAGCTGCATCAAACCAGTCAAAAGACTGAAGACTCAAACAACAACAACGTTTACTTTACATGAATAAGGATAAGACAGATAAAGTGTGCTTCTACTAAGGAAAAAAACGAAAATAAAGGGATCTAGACCTAAACTTAATTTACCTACCATCTCGCTAGGCACACATATGTGCTCGTGGCAAATTGAAAAACTATCATGGACTAGTACACGAACTAAATTAAAGGAAAATCTAACAATTCCATAACAAAATAAGGTAAACAAGTTAAGTTAAAATAAAATGAATTTAAATGATCAAGCAATGTGAGGACACCCAAGCTCGTTTACAAAAATCGACAACAATGGCTATCAGTTCAATAAAATCCCCATTACGTGACATAAAACAAATAATTTCAAACTCTTTAGAATATGCTTGGTACTGTAGTCTACCCGTATTCCATGAATGGTCCACCAAAATCCGCAGATGGAAAATGGATCGTAGCATCTTGAATTCCCCGGCTAGAAAAACTACACAGTGCTACTGGCGAATACACTCCGGATAAGGGACAAGAGAATTAACTGAATGTGCTATAGTAACTAACTACAAAACACAAGGGTTCTAAACACTACTAGGGAATACGAGAATCAAAAATCTCGGGCGTAAGGATTAGGATCAGGTCATTGGATAAACCTCCACCCTATATCACATTCCTCTACCAATAATCTACAAAAGACAATGCCAAATTTCGATAAAAATGTCAGGAAAACGTAAGACACGTGCCTGTCTATTTATTAACGACACGTATTACACGATATAAAAATTCAAGTATTAGTTTAAAAAAAAACTTTCGTTAATAATACCTCAAAATGTTACGTAAATAACTTCACATTGAATAAAGTTTACGAATGAGGTTCCCTTGGAAACAATCATAAAATGAAAACGCTTACACAAGCTCAAATAAAATAATATCAATTAAATTCTGGCAAACAACTGCTGTGCCCTAGATAACGGGAGTTAACAACAACAATAAATTAATGTCGTTAAATTAAACCCGACCCATGACGTAGGCCTCCGCCATTACATTAAATATTTATTAATCTACACAATAATAACTCCCGTCTCCGATTATCGTAAAAGTCTTCCTTAGAAGCGATAAAAAAATTCTGCCATAAATCACAATAGATAAACTTTAAATAATGTTACGTAAAATTCCTATGCCTATTAGACTCGTTCTATTTACAACACAAATGTTTACGACGTATTTCGTCAACTAATATCTCACACAGATTATTTAAAAATAGCAAAAATGCTACCTTCCAAAGTTCAAAATATTTACATATTTTCTCCTAATTTTTATATGAGCATAAATTCTGTAGAATCTCGTAAATCTCCAATTCGCTATGTCTTTTTCAGTTATAGTTACAATTCAGGATTCTACAATCCGCACAGTTATGTAAAGACATAGTTCTTTACGAGTACAGTACTGCCATACCTTAATATTAGGACTCACCTATTGGTAATCGTACCAAAAAAAAATAGCAAACATTTCTTCAAAATGTTACGAGAGTCACGGCCTCCAGTCTAATGTACGTCTAATACAATTCACTGCCAGTCATGAACTTTGCACCCAAGTACCAGCAGTCTCATCGAAACAATAGAAAGAATGGAAAACAAGAAAGGTTGTTTAGAGTCCATCAACGAACTATATTGCTCGTTTTTAGTACTATGTATTTCTATTAGGCAAAAATGAACAAAATAATTTGATAAAGAATTGATGGCGAACGGTTATACAACGCGCCGCATAACTCAGCAGGTCACTGACCTCCCTCCCCTTGACTCATGAACCCATTTTAAATATTGATTCAAAGAAAACTTATTACTACCAAATTGTCCTTTTGTAAGTATTGTTTTCATAACAATATTCAGTGTGTCTTTAGTTTTTTGGTTCTGTTAGCCATTTTTATATTAATTCAAATAAACTTACATTGTTGAGTGTTCATCAAAACTTAATTTTTAATTTTTAATTTTTCTAGGTATATCTTTAATTTCAATCCTTTATGGAATTGTAGAATAGTTTTCGAGCCATAAAATCGACTCCCTCTGATTGCTGGGATAGGATTTTCAGTTGAAGAACTCTCCATGATAATATTCCAACATCCTGACGTCTCTAATAATACAGTTATAATAATAATAATAATAATAATAATAATAATAAGAATAATAATAATAATAATAATAATACTGTCCTTTTGAACAAGAAATTTAATTCTGGTCCGTGGGCTGGAACGGGGTACACTCAGCCTCGTGAGGCAAAACTGAGAAGAGGTTGACTCGATTCCCACCTCAGCCATCCTGAAAGTGGCTTTGCGCGGTTCCCCACTTCTACTCCAGACGAATGTCGGGATGGTTCCTAACTTAAGGCCACAGCCGCTTCCTTACTAATCCTCACATTAATTACAAATACACACACTTATTTAGCCAACACATTAGCACAGGTTATCAGACACTGGGCTAAACAACCACGATGTCCAAGTCCCTCAAATGAAACAACAACCTATTGAACTGCTGTAACGTTTAGATACACCCGGGGTTTCAAACTTGCCAGCAAATCCATTCACTCGGTTCTCTCACATTTAAGCAACCTCAAATGCCAACCAACTGAGACGGATTTCAACCCCACAACAGTAAGTGAGAGACTCGCCGACTGTGCTACTCAACTCACGGTACAGCAGTTAAAAAGAACACTGAATTCATTCAGGTAATGGAACATCGTGTAGCGTCACAGTGTTGAAGTGTTCCTGTTGGTGAACCTGTCACACATTGCCGAGACCAGTGGTACCCAATAAGTTGTCCCTGTAGTGCAGTGGTTCCCAACTTGTAAGGGGTTGAGGGCCAAAGTGGTAACTTCGGGTATGGTTGCGGGCCGCACTTTAATAATAGGCTAATTTTCATAAAACGTAAGGTTGGATGCCCTTCCTGATTCTACTGAATTTTTCAACTGAAAATCCTACCCCAGCAATCAGCGGGAGTCGATTTTATTACTCAAAAACTATTCTACTATTCCATAAAGGATTGAAATTAAAGATACCAAGATACCTAGAAAAATTAAGTTTTTATGAACACTCAACAATGTATTGAATTAATACTGTATAAAAATGGCAAACATGTTATCAAAACAATACTTACAATAGGACAATTTGCTAGTAATACGTTTTCTTCGAATCAATTTTTAAAATGGGTTCATGAGTCAAGAGGAGGGAGGTCAGTGACCCGCTGTTGACGGGTCCAGTACGATGCGGCGCGTTGTATAACGGTTCGCCATCAATTCTTTATCGAATTACTTTGTTCATTTTTGACGAATAGAATTACATAGTACTTTATAACGAGCAATGAAATATATTAAAACTCAGCAATTTTTTCTAGGTTTGTGCCGTGAGTTGTGTGGGGTTTCGCCTAGGACACCAAGCTGGCTCATCAGCGGGCTCTTGGTGACCCCGCCCGGACCCCCACAGAAGTAGGGAACTGCCCACTACCTCCCTTTTTATGAAGCGCACCAGCGCCTAATTACTGCTAGAACCTAAAGCCATGGCTTCCTATAACCAGGCCTTGCCCATAGCAGAGCGGCAACGCCACACACTCGTCTATGGGTGGCGAGCTGTAAGCATGGTGATGAAAGATGCTGAACATGCAAGTCCGCATAAAATTGGATATATTCTTTTATCGCTCGCTGTTTTTTCAATAGTGTTTAAGGTAGACCCGAGAGCGAAGACTAATCATCTGGGAAACGTAAGTACAGCTCCTAACACAACGTCGTTATTCTGTAAGATTAAATGATAGTAAGCTCTCGAATTCTATCTCACGTGGTTGCTCTTCTGTTCTGTTCCAAAGCTTCATGCATTTTGATTTTTAAGCTTCATACACTTGTAAAAATTTTACTGTGTTGAAACAACAATCGTAAGTTGATACTAGCGGAGTCTTTATTCTCGTCAATAATCAGTAGGCCTACTTTCGATCGACCATGACCTACGATAGCTACTTATCTCATGTCTTCGTTGGCATTTAAGCAGTGTAAGTAAAACAGATACACATAAATCATTGATATGGGCGTACTAATTAGTTACTAAAACATATATAGCGATTTATTGCATGAGGAAGTTACCTTCGTCTATTTCTGTTTTGTATGTCAGAATAAGATGCCTGCTGGAAATGACAGATATGAATGACGGACAGGCAGCCTACCGAGTTACCTACTGTAATTAGAGAGGCAAGAGATGTGTCAGGAAGTCTAATGGTGCTTTATCATCATCATCATCATCATCATCATTATTATTATTATTATTATTATTATTATTATTATTATTATTATTTCCTGCCCATATTATTGTCGTTTCTACGGGGTTGGGGTTGAACTAAGATGATTTTTTAAAATGTGGCGGATGGAGTTTACGGCCGGGTGCCTTTCCTGACGCCGACCTCGCCAGAATGGTTAATGAGAGATACGATTACTGAAACTGGGCAAAGAATTGGATGGAAGCGTCAGTGGCCGGCATTTGCCTGAAGCTAAAAATTGGAAACCACGGAAAACCATTTCAAGAACGGTTGACGCTGGGGTTCGAACCTCCTGGTCTTAGGGCCTTGCGCCTCAGCGTGAGTAGCTACCCCGGTCGAGATTATCATTATTATTATTAGTAGTAGTAGTACAGATAATCTGTACTGGATTTGCCGTCAGATATGTGAGACATATCACATTAATGTAATATCAATAGTATTTAATAAATAAATAAAATAAGATTATTATTATTATTATTATTATTATTTTTATTATTATTATTATTATTATAGACAGACGCATTGAATAGGCCTACTTCAAGTGAAAGTAGGAAACGGAAATTGTTAACACGTATATGAAGTATTTATCTGATTCTTGTCATGTTTTAGTATAAGGTAAATTTATGTGAAGTAATTTTATCTGTTTTATCTTTTTATTGACTATTTATTAAATAACTTTCATCAGAATCTCCTTTTGTCATCTAACAATATACGCATCTCCCCCCCCCCCCGTCCATACATATTAGTGAACTTCTAGCGGGTGAATTAGCCGTGGTCGTTACGGCGTGGCTGCTGGCAGTCGCTCACATCCGGGAGGCGAGGAGGTTCGAATCCCCCCGCCAGCATCCTTGAAGATGGTCTTCTGTGGTTTCCCATCTTCCTTCCTGGCAAATGCCGGGGTTGTTCCCTAACTATAGGCCACAGCCACAGCCACAGCCACTGCCTTCCAACTCCTCGTCCTTACATTCAAACTTTCCTCCCCAGACAACACTCCACACTTGACGGTATTTGTAGCTCACCCATTGGGTGTCCGCCTAGAAGCAGCTACACACTGGCGAGCCGAACATGTCCTCGGACACTCCCGGCACTAAAAGCCATACGCTAAAAAAAAACACTCGATTTCAAATTAGAATATTGAGAGACCACAATGTCTACTCTGCCCTAGGCGCACGGCCGGACCCGGACGTATGACGCTAGCGAAGCGGTGTTGCAATTCAGTGTGGCCAAGGCCTGTCTATAGGTGGCTATGCTAAAGATCAATCAGTCATAACCTCCCTATGAAGGCTTCCAAACCGCACACAAGACACGGCACAAACCTAGAAAAATTGCTGAGTTTTAATTCACTGGCCGTGAAAGCCAATATAGGCTACCATCTCAATGAATTATATTCTTTCATAAATTTCTTTGTTTTATGCTAAAAGCTTCCCCGAGCCATCACTGTGGAGCTCGCCTAGATGGTGAGGAATGTGATATGGACCCTGCTTTTGCCAAGGATATGAACTAAGCAAACGTCTGGGAAATTCCACCTACCTGAGCAGGACAGATCATCCGCAACGTAAAAATTACGGGAAATATTCTTTAATTAATCGTGGTATTGATAATTGGAACTCATTACCTGCCACAGTCTTAGAGCCTCTCCCCAAACATATTGACGTGTAAAAGAGGAGACTGAACTTTTGTGTAAATACTACGGTGTAATTATAATTAACATAGTATCCAAATAGCGACATGTATACATTAAGTGTGTTTGATATTAGTGTTGGTAATGTTCTGTATTTGTACAATTTGCCACCGGGGAATGACCCCCATTTGCAAATAAAGTAAATGGATGGAAAAGATGAAGTAACGCTCTGTTATTTGTCTGACAGTATCTTCCAGCCCAAGCCTGGAGTCAGCACAGTCACTGTCAGGAGGAGTTGCAGCAAATGGACCTCTGTCTATAGGTACGACAACTTTGTTATTGTTTTGAATGTTACATTTAATCTGCCTTTCCTATGATTCTTTTGTGAAATTCAATCACGCATACTAGAGCGTATAATAATGTACTGAAATGATTGTTGTTAACTCGCCATTGGATATCTTTGATCATCATCCCCGTGTACTTGGGTGTGTTGAATTTCTCTGATAAACTGTGTATGAATGGTGACTGTAATAGTGTTGGGGATGTGGAAGGTCCCCCATGACTTGAAATAAGATACTATCCAGGTATGTACATGGAGGGAGTGTGAAAAACTACACTCAGGACAGTCGCTGTCAGCGCCGGGATTTGAATCTCCGATCACTGGACTATGCGGACGTGACTAAGGGACCCCAGCTTCAACTCTCTTATCCCGAACTTCTCTCTTTCATCTTCCCTATCGACCACTTCTGGTCAACACTTGTTCTCTTCTAACCTCGACGATATTAGAACATCCGACGCCTAGGTTGCCTTTCATTTTCCTGTCTTTATTGGCTCTTGCGTTTTCTTTCCCGGTACACTCATTTTCCTAGGGATCAGAACTCTTCTTTTTTGCTTCTCCGTGAAATTTCCTGCCTATTGTAAGCAACCCTAAAGAGGACAGGTTGGGTGTACACCTTAGGTAACAAATGGTCAATAGGCCCTACCCTCAAAGGCTCATGGCCAGTGAGCTAAGGATTTGGTGACTCCGAAGGATTTCTGAGCTGGAACCGTCTTTCTTTCTTTCATTCTTTCTTTCTATTTTAAGAAGCTTTTCAGTCGGTCAACATGAGTGTGCCCAATTAGATTGGGCGGTGAATTACAATTAATTTTCTAGTGCCTGAAATAAATTACATTAATTATTTATACACTTATAAAGACACTTCTCACATAAGCGGGGGTAAATTTGAACATTAGTTTCGACCTTCACCCAAACTTAGGCTGAAAAATTCCCACTCGTTATTATGTTTAATTAAAAACATCTGTATCTTAATTTGTAAATACTGTTGTACTTAAGTGTTATATACACTAAACCTAAATTAAGCCTAAGTGAGTAGGAACAGATGATGTTCACGTGTCGAACTAAACTAGTTATCCATTTTAGCCCCCCCATTTTGTGAGAAGTGTTTTATTAAATGTATAAATGATTCATGTAATTTAGGCTAGGGACAAGCTTGCGACTTCGTAGCCACGTCAGAGACGCCAGGTTTTGGTTTTTCCCACGGGCGACATTTCTCACTGGTCAAGCTAGAGCGACTGTCGCCGACTTCCACGGCCTCCTATTTTAAATGTCACTGCGTGCAATGTTCTATCATTTTGCTTGAAATGGCCTTCTCTACAAGCTGCTGTAGTTCATAAATGAGCTAAATAAACATGTGCTAGGATTTGCTATCTCCTTTTCTGCTCTCAATAAAATAAAACAATAATACCCCCTCTCCTCAAGAATTAACTGAACACGTTAAACAGAGTGTCCTTGCTTTATTTGAGAAAATGTAACGAGAAATCTTGTTGCTTTATATGGTGTCTGTGGTTCAAATTCATCAATACCTGTTTATAAATAATATTATTATGTTTCTACCATTGACACAATTACCTAATAGTGACACACTTTTTAGATAAAACCAGTATTTAGAATGATATAATATATATAAGTACGAACCTCGTTTTGTCCAATAGCTACAACTTCAAATAATTATCAAAAATCGTTTGACGTAAGTAATATTAGTAAGCGAGAACATGGCCTACTGGTTAAACTCGGAACGCACTTAATTTCCGATTTGTTATTTAACCAGAAAATAATAATAAATATAATTAAGTAACAAATATTCTCAGAAAGAGAAGAATTTCTTTTTTTGACCACTTGGTCCGAATGAACCCGGAAAGATTGACAAAATAAATATTCGACCATGCCGACGAACATCACAAAATGCAAATTAGTTGCTTCATCGAAGTGAACAGGGATTTAACAGAAATGAATATTAGAAAAAAATACATTCTAGACAGGCTTACATTTAGAAAGGAGATTAGAAAATTCGGAGGTTTTTAGGAAAAACAATATAGTGCTCGACTGTTTAGGCAGAATAAAGAAGGAAAGAACACAGTGAAAGGATGAAGAAATAGTCTAGTAGAAATAAACTAAAATCAAGGAAGGAGATAGAATCATGAGAAAATTATTTAATGTGGCCCATAGATGACCGAAATCGAAGAAAAAGAGGAAGAAGAAATGTATTTACAGTGCGAAGTTTTAAGGCCTATAGATGAGTTTTGTAATTTTATTTAAGTACTGGTTAACATTTTCAGAATTGTTGTTGTCTACCGTGTATTTTCAGTGTGTGTGGCATCTGTCTAATACTAATAACGTGCGTGCGTACTTGCAATTGGGGACAGAAAAGATGTGGTTGTGGCCTTAAGTTAGGACCAATCGCTGCATTTCTTTGGACTAGAGCTCTATGATTGCGGAGTGTGCCCCGTCTCAACTCTTGTAGTTCTTGATTGAGCGGCAATTCAATCCTTTGACGTAGCTTCAATAAGGGGCGGCTCCAGGCCAACACAAGGGGTAGAACCAAGTAAAAAAAAATGAAAAGATTGGTATTTACATAACATGATAGAGCAGTCTACTTGCTCATTTCTCACCAAGGGTTATATTTCGGATGTATAAAATTGCATAGGTAAAATGTATAAATCCATTCAACATTGGGAATGGGCAGTATTTGGTGTGGTATCCTGGACCTATGAATTTTGGCCCTTTTTTGTACGTAATTGATAGTCAAGTCTGGGGCCGGTCTACCTAATTGTCTTGAACGGCAACGAAGAAAATGGTCTATTCAACAAAGCACTAATCTTATTCATTTTTGACCATTAACAACATAAGTTATATGCACTAATCTTGATAGTCAAAATTTCAAATCGGGACTTGCCGATACTATATACACAATAAGAAAATAGTACTCAACTATTCACTCACGAATAGCCTACAACACAAACTCAATGTTTGACTCTTTAACACCTCATCACTCACTAAAAATAGTCACGAACTGTTAAGAACCGAAGATAGCCTACGTATAAAAATTCGCGCTTTAGTTTCATTTCATCCAGGCCTGACAGGTGCAGATGGTTTATGAACCATACATTCTTAGCTACCGGGGTTAATCCGTGAAGCCTTAGCATGTAGTCATGATCGTACTTTTTTCACTTTACCAGATAAAGAATTAATAAGTACATACAATTTTCACTATTTATTAGGGCAAGTTTAGATTTAAATGTTGGATGCAGAGTCCTCTTTTCAAGACCAATAACCAACGAGTGTCAATTTACTTCCACGCAATCAGACCATTAGTCCACACCCTCTTCTCTTCCTCCCTTTCTAACAGACATAACGCTGGCCCAGTACCTCATAATGACCGACCGAAAAATGGCATTGCACCTCACTTTCTGTACTACCTTGAGCCAAACTGTATCCGGCACAGAACCCAGCTTATTTCCTTATAGCCAGTGATGGGAGAGGCTATGAAAATGATCATAAATTGGACTGCGCATGCGTCAACCGTGCCGCATAAATCCTGGCACAAGATATCACTGGTGTGAAGATGGAATCAATGATCATACTCTACGAAGAGAATATTTAAACTACTAAGTAATTTGAAACTACTGTAATTAGATACCGGTATCAAACAGTAGGCGTTCGAAATTATTCTTTCAGGACAATGACTAATTCCTTTTCTTTTAGAGGGCAGTGCCGTGGCACGGTGACACTACGCCTAGAACCATGCCTGGCTTCAATACGTACCCCTAGACAACTTAAGGTCCAGTACCAGTACCTACGTACACGTCGAAAGTCCCATAAATTGCCAGGCACATTTCATATGGCTGAGAATCAAGAAGGCGAAGGCATTGTGAATTATCTAATGTCGCAAGCAAATGGGTCACTCTTCGTCCATTCGCCCCTACGATGCGCGGCCATGAGGAAGATGATACTTTTCTGTTAGCTAGCCTATTGCCATTGCACATTACTTAAAAATATACAGCGCTCATCCGATCAACGAACAATGACTCACAAGTGGACAGTTTCACACTTTATTTAATACCCCACCCACGATCTTTTCAAATTTTGGAATGAGTGTAATTTCGTATGACGAACTTTGTGTGTATCTCAAGAAAGGAATTGAAAAACATGACATACTGTCTAAACATTGTTTAAAAAATAAAGAGCATTTGCGGCTTAAAGAAAAAAAGTGTAGCTACTAAGATACAGGCATCTATCGATGGTTCGTTCGATCATCAGAAGACATATTTGTCATAATTTGCAAGCCTAATACCGTCCATTCGATACATAGCGTTATTATATTTTACCTAAAATCCTTTTCAAATTTACACGAAATTATCGCGATAACCTTACAACTATTTCGCGATAAAATGCGAAATTGAATCGGCCTATTCATATTGCGAATTTTCTTTTAGAAATTAATACGAATTTCTGTGGTATCTAATCATGGGTAACCCTGAGTGGCCTACAACCCCCCCCCCCCCCCCAAGGGCTCACGTCTGGGGATTCCTGAGCTGGGACCGTTTCTTTTCCCTTCATCCATTGACTTAGGGACGGGCTCTTCCCTCTTACCTCGATGTTAGGCCCCTTAAAACAACAATTATCATATTGTCATTTAGACTTTCACGGCCCGTGTTATTATTCATAATGTTGAATTTTGGGCTTATGCCGTGTTTTATTATATTGCAATTCGACGCGTTTCGAAAGAAACCATGTCTTTCATCGTCAGGAATAATCTGGAATACGACAATGTTGCTAAGAGAAAGCAACGAAGAACATATAGAAGGTGCCCAAAGATGGACGCCATTATAGCCCCATGTTAGGGACAACGGAAAGCAGCAGTGAATCTCAGTGAATCCTGGCTACCTATTATCAGAACCCTGAGAAAGTAATTCACTGCTGCTTTCCGTTGTCCCTAACATGGGGCTATAATGGCGTCCATTTTTGGGCACCTTCTATATGTTCTTCGTTGCTTTCTCTTAGCAACATTGTCGTATTCCAGATTATTCCTGACGATGAAAGACATGGTTTCTTTCGAAACGCGTCGAATTGCAATATAATAAAACACGGCATAAGCCCAAAATTCAACATTATGAATAACAATTATCATCATCATCTTCCCTCTTTCCTACCTGCATTTCATGGCTATATTTCCTTCCAAGTTCCCCAATCCTCATTCATGAGGGTTGTGGGCATTTTCTTCTCACCTTTTTATTTTCTTAGAATATTTTTGTCCATTTCTTCTGGTAGAAGTTAGAGTTAGCTATTAAGTAGATATTAGTGGTAGTATCATTCGTTGTAATAGTTGCGGTAATCATCATCCTTCTCATTAGGGGTTGTTAACCTCGATGTTCTTCCACTTGAAACAACAATCACCACCACAAACAGCTATTTTAATAAAATGGACTATTCCTGATATTACAATGCTATACGTTGTTGTTGCTTCATTTAGGATCTTGGACATCGAGGTCATCAACTCCATGTACTTAGGTCTATGTGGAATATATCTGATGTCCTGTCCTATTGTAAAATCTGTAGTAGTACCGGGTGAGTTAGCCGTGGTCGTTACGGCATGACTAATGGCAGTCGCTCACATCCGGGAGGCGAGGAGGTTCGAATCCCCCCGCCGGCGACCTTGAAGATGGTCTTCTGTGGTTTCCCATCTTCCTTCCAGGCAAATGCCGGGGTTGGACCCTAACTATAGGCCACAGCCGCTACCTTCCAACTCCTCGCCCTTCCCTTCCAACTTTCCTCCCCAACGATACTTGTAGCTCACCCATTGGGTGTCCGTCTCGAAGCAGCTACAAAACTGACGAGCCGAACATGTCCTCGGACACTCCCGGCACTAAAAGCCATACGCAAAAAAAATCTGTAGTAGTGTGCCAACTTGTAATTTGAGCTAGGATCGAGTTACGTCCGGAGCACCTACTCCATTCCTAGACCTTGAAGTTTACAGTTAAGCACACACTATTACAGCACCATAGAAATACAGACAAATTCAACACACACACCCTAGAACATGGGGCTGATGACCAACTACAATTGTAATTTGCAATAACTTACGCATTTTATCAGCCCTTTTTGTCGCATTCCTGGATCTAACGCATGGAAACTGTATTTTACTGTATTCTGTATAATCGTCTTTCGTGTTTCTAGGTGGAAGTCCTCTAGGCCCCTTCAGTCCAGGCGTTGGTTCCTCAATATCATCGTCATCACCTGGAACAAGTGGAATATTTCTTGGAATGGACTGGGGAGGCTTGCCCTATTATCTTCCGCAGCAGAAGCCACTAGATACAGACCTAGATTCAGATTTACTGAGATTAAAATCTCCAAACAAGGAGCAACACCACTCACCGACTATGATGGCCCCTGAATAACCTGACTATATCCTTAGTATGACGAACTGTATAGAAGACATACTATAATTCCCATATAATGTAAGCATTGAAGAGTCAGTCCATAGCGTTATTTAGCAGATTGTTGGATTATTACTCATTACTAGGGTCAGGATTTTTGTGCAATAAAACTCCCACTTTATGTCTGTACAGGTTGGAAGGTTACTACCTACTGTACTACATCAAAAAATAACAACGGAATACATTATTTGGCGAGTGGATTAACAAATGCCTAAGTCATCTCCGTCTTCAATTCTCAAGCCGTGTCATTACGTTTGACAACGCCGCCCATCTGTCATCTGGGAGGCCTAGCACAAGCACATGATAATTGCTAACACTGCTTAAACACATAGATTTTGAGGCCAAATGTTTCCGAAAATACAACAGAACATAATGTCCGCTAAATCCACACACACATATCAAAAATAAAGCATACATATTACATGCTATGTACTGTCAATTCCGATAAGGTAATAATAAAAGGCTCTACTCTACCTCAATGTCCAAATATATGAAGTTTCCCTTTCTTGCTGCTAAGTTCACTGTCGTCATTGACGCGCTCAGAAGAAATATTTAAAAGTATTCTAACGAACTTAGAGACTGCCTTAGATAATAAATCCTTCACTTTTTGGCCACAGATGCACTCATCAGTCACAATAGGCCTCCAAGCTAAATTTTGACAGTCTAACAATAATGCTCCACTGATCACTTAATTTAATTTCTAATGAAATCTACCTAAAAGCACTTGCCAACTGAGTACAGTTCATAATGTACTGGAATATAGAGACCAGATGAAGATATAGCATATACCAAAACTAAAATACTAGGCACTGAAAGTCTACCTCACTGTAATTGATTAAGAAGTAGTAATATAACCAGTTATTTTAATAGTGATGTCATAATTTGACTTGCAGCCAGGCTTCCTAGGCTTCTGAAATAGTGTAATGAATAGTGAAGAATTTGTTGGTTACATACATTACCAGGCATTAGTTACACATACAACTTAATACGGGAAATACTTTTACAACTTTCATCAAGTCTGATTTACCACGAGGAATTTCACGGGTGTACAAATAGTTAATACGAATTGCTTTTAGATGCTGTCATATCAAAATAAACTATATGTATGAACAAAACTTAGCATGTGATCTTACGTGTTAATAAAACTTAAGGACACTAACCAATGTTGCCAATTCTACCAACAGCACGGCTTGAGAATTATAGACGGCGATGCTTAAGTACTTGTATGTAGCGTCTACCCTTTTCGAGTTAATCGTTATGTTGCTGACGTATAAACGGCAACTCCACTGCTACCACCAGCTACTTCAGAAGCTCCTTTGGTGTGGGGCCTGCAAACCACACACGTTTTTTTTTCTTCAGTTAAGTATACGCTTCCGATGTAAATAGTACCAAGGATGTCTGAATACGTCACTGCCTCCTGCTGACCCCCTTCAACTCCCCACCTACTTACTTATCCACTAGTGCACGTTCCTTGCACGCACTTCTTCACAGGTTTGTAAGGCGTAATGTTGCCGTATCTACTTACAGCTGTAAGTGTGGGTTTATGACAAAAGGACACAGACGTCATTGTTCAACTATAGTTTGCGTATCTATTTGTACAGCTATGCGCCAAGTCTCCTAGGCCATTGACGCGGCAAATCAGTGCAAACATGTTACACACACTATTTTGTTCCTACTTAAAGATTCTTCATCGCAGCACATTATCAAGCACGTTGTTCTGCTTGTATTATTTAGAAAACAGTAAATTTTTGTGCAGTAGGTACCTTCCTCTCTGTTTGCAAAAATACATGCCTAACCACAGTATTTAAACGCCTAAAATAATTGCCTCGAATCTAATGTGCTTACGTCAACAAAAGTATGGATTACTATCACAAAGTGTATTACGAGCCTTCCACGTTCAAAATACACATGTCCTCAAGAGTTTGGAAAAATGTATTAGCCTCTCTATATAAAACATTAATTAGAGTGATGCAGGAAAGGGATTGCTGAGCTATGGAGATTCCAAACTTTTGTTGAGACACGTATTTGGCTCTTGAGAGAAAAATACAGGTTTTCTCTACTTGGCTAAAATCCTATCGGAATGCGGAGAAGAGAAGGGAACGGGATGCTTGCTGTGATAGAGTTTACAAATTGAGCATTGCCACCTGTACACTCTAGTCTGAACTGAAGTTGACGGCAAATAGAATCCAAACGTGAGAGATTATTCTTAATGTTTATAAGTTTATTAACAATGAATCAGAGAAGAGTACAGATTAGAAAGTGAGATTTGCTGCGGACACTGAGTATAGGGTACTTCTGGCAGGGGACGTGAGGGTTTCTCTTCAGCTTCTTACGAGGCGAGATGAGGTGCCAAATTGTTCTGAGGCAGTAATATTTGCCATTTAATCATGAAAATAATAGGATTATCTTCTTTCCCGGTCATGTAATCAAATCGCTAGCAACACCCTCTTCTAGCATGGAATGGCGTGAAAGGGGAATGGAAGGATTTGGGAAGGCCTATTAATACCTTAGCAATGTGTAGATTAAGGCTTTCACTGCCCGGAATAATATTAAAATTATTCATGCTTTTGGGATATTGCCGGGTGAAAATCAAATTTAAAATTATAGATGTTTCGAGAGGAACCTTGCCTCCTTTTTCAATAAAATTAAAACAATGTGGCCAAAGAATGTGTGGCAATAAGCTTACAAAAAACTAGAGAAATTCCTCTGTTCGTCACCAGATAGAAGCCAGAAGCTACTGTATGGACCTTGGTAGAAAAAACGCGCCATATTAATTAGAACGGCGGAAAGAGTAGTAAGGAGAAGGAAAAGGGGGCGCGGGGGGGAATTGAAACCCCTCGAAGAACGAGGATGTCCAAATAAGGGGAAAGGTGGGGGCAGGGATGCATATAAGGAAACAGAATTTTGAATTTTATTTTCACACGGCAATATCCTAAAAGCATGAATAATTTTAATAATATCGTAGCAGTTTGTGATTGTGACACATCCAGTTTGCTATCCTTCTCTTCAACTGAGTTGTTGGCAACCAAGGCCTTTATTTTACATGAATAGAAACTCATCAAATCATTCTGAACAAACCTGAATTTTAGGAAGATGAAATCCATTTCTCAGTGGTGACGTCATAGCTTTCAAAACCACTGAATTCACAGTGCTATTCTAGAAACTCCAAGTCATGTAAGGACACGGTTATACAATTGGTAGATACCACCTCAGGCAGTTGGTGTTGGTGAGGACTAACTGGGAAAACACTATTATTTGAGGCAAAATACACCATAACACTAATAATGTGATAGAACACCTTAAATATGCTGTAACCAGTGCTTCTCACGTGAGTTGATTCCTCAGGAATGACTTCATTACCATTTTCACATAGATCTTCATACAAGTCCTGATCCTACTGATAATATTGCATGTACAATTGAAGTGTAAACGGGAACACTTGTGTATCCTGTCGATGAACTGTAAATTTATTGTAAAAAAGGTAAACTAAACTAATTTATGACAGAATATTTACTGGATGATGGGTATACATTGCCTTTCTTGATCCCGTCTTAAATGGAACTATATTATTCATTTGATGAACGCATGCAAGTATGAATTTGATCGAGGGGTTCTATGCAAGAAAATAAATGGTGAGTATACCTTGGAAGCTCTTGCACTAAAATGACTTACATATCCCCAAAATGCTAAATTTTCATACACCTAGATGCATTTTCCTCACACATCGCGTTTGTAAGCAATTGATTAAAGGCTCCGAATTACATTTCGTGACATAACCTATAATGTGAGTTTACACTTGAAAAGCGGAAATATTCGAAGTCTGAGACAAACTCTACAGTCACGACAGGAAGTTAGGAATGCTTTCTCATCGAGGTCAATTTTCTACTTCTATCGAGATTCAGCTACTATTTAACAACATAAGTATGTCATGTTATGCATTCAGAACGAATTTAAATGATTACATCCTTTAAAAACTAACGTGAGTACTTTCGAAGTTAGAGGCGCTGTACCCTCTCCCCTGCGAAGTAGATTTTCACTTAACTCTTTATACGGATATAGGCCTGTACTTCTGCATTGCGTTGTATTTGACGTTGGCTTTGATTTACGGCTCCTTGAAATGAATCGCAGGTTCCTGTTCCTGTGCTCAATTTATTCTGCGCCTCGAGTAGCGCGAGATCCACCATATATCTTGTGCGATATGTGATTGGGAGCTAGAGCAAGAGCTAGAGCACTAGAAGAGATACTCCAAGTCAAACTCAATACGATTGCGTGCACAGATTTTAAGCAGGATGTCGACAGCACGTCGGTCGAAGAGTGACTGAGGTCAATCTTCCCTCACCTCTGAAACCTGTTTGCCCAGAGCTGTGAGCTTGACCTCGAGGCTTTACCACATACCTCCCAAGCTATACTTTGCCCTAACACTGCTTAGTATACGCGTTGTTTAATGGTCGTAGTTCGCATAATTGGTGAGAATGGCGCGTTGTTGTGCATTTGACTGTACGAACAGGCCGGAGAAAGGATTTGTCATGAAAGTATTTACCAGGGACATAAGGAAGGTTTCCTGTTAATACATTGTGTTGATGTGAAGTATGTACATGGCAAGGCACTTAATATTGTGCCCACCACAGGCGATTGCCAGGGTACCTCCAACCGACAGATGGTATTCCGGACAACCCCATCGTTCGAACCCATGCCCTGAGAGGATTGGATGCACTTCTTTAGGGCTAGCGCCGACACAAGACTCCGTGGTCCCTAGGGATCAGATCTTTCGTACGGAAATAAGTCAAAGTCGCCCAAAGAAACCCTCAAACACAAAGCTAAGGAATAAAAACAATCAGTCTTAAGTAAAATTCGTGAGTCATTTATTCAGAGAACTCAAACCCCTATCCTAAGTTGGAGGGTTTGAAAACGGCTAGTCCTCAAAGCTAATAAACAAACAAAAAAAGAGTGATGAGGCCCTAACTGAAGTCTAAGTTAGCCCTCTCGACAGTCCTTTAAAAACAAGAAATCGAAGCAACAACAACAAAAAGGTTGGAATGTGGCATGTGAGATCGTCCCTAAGCAATTACAATCAGAATTAGGTAAACAGAATTATATTAACATCAAGTGCAAACAAGGGCCTAAGCTATGAAGGTACCACTTTCGTATTTACATTTAACGTTTACATTGACTAGATAAATCCTGTCTTAAAGCAACAATACGGCAAAAAGCGTTCGTATTCAAAATTTACTTCAAAAGCTATTATAGCAACCTTCCTATTAAAAAACAATATCTGATTACAAAACTAATGTATTACAGAACACAGGGATATATCAGGTGCAATCACATAAAGAAATATTCGCAACACTCAATATTGTTATTATTAAAACCTTACACAAATTAAGAAGCTATTTGCTCTTAATTGCCATCTAGTGAATGTACATTAGGTTGGTGAATGCGTGGTCATCACTACGACTGACTTCACTTTGAGTTAATGCGGCCCACATGTTACGAACTTATGGTGCCAGTAATTTTTCGTCGATTCAAAATTGTGTCGCCTAGGTTCGAAGTCATTTCCACACAGAAATGGGTCAGCTCAATCCATCGGAAAGCGAATCAGAAAGAACAGGTATTAGATTAAATGCATTAGGTTACTCCATCAATTTATCACGTTGGTTGAAAGTAGTTAGTTCATATGATTTATTTCAGATATTAGCAGTATATTTTGGTTCCCTACTAGATTTTATGTCGCTTGTAGATAAGACCATTAGATGCAGGCTGAATACAATATGTTAAGCCTCACTCGGAGTACTTACGACTACGTGACTCCACTAATCACAAGAATAACGTGAGCTAAGAATGCTCCGTTCACAAGAACACTACGCGGCAACTCAGGCTTGCGTGAACAATCATCGGTCAGTCTGGCATGCACTAGCTCAGAAATACTGCCGGAATACACAATAATAAATGCGAGACTAATATCTCCCTGCAACGTGTCCTCTAGACGCTATAATAACATTGGTTTCTAGCCTTATACATTGTTTCAATTGGTCATTAATTATCAAAGGGTCACCTTTCATCATATTCTGAAAATACTAATCTGCCCTCGAAATGGCTGACTCAACATGTGATGTAACTCGTCATTCATATAATAGCATCATAGCTGATAACTTGTCTTGCTGTTACAATCCTTGCAAATTTGTTTGCATTCCGTGTACGGAAAAATGTGACGTCAATGGTCGTCTGATAAATAATCAATACTATGTATCACTATAAGAATTACTATGCCTCATGGGTAAAGTTCCGTTATGCGGCTAGCTTGGCATTGACCATGAGCGATAACACTCACTCTAAACTGTCGGGTGGTGCTTGTGCCAAGCGCACTCAACACTGTTCGCTTGTAGCAAGTCCAAATACGTTATGTTATTCATAACGGATTCACGTCCTGTGATGTGATCCTTGAATGTGGCCAATAAAATCCACTAAATCTATCACACTGATTTTATAATGTCCTGCGCTGCATGAAAATATACAATGTTTTGTACAGCAAATAGTCCTCAAATGACGAGATTCTTACTCTCTTAACTTCTTTTATATCACACAGAGATGCCTATCACATTCCTATGTTTCTGTTAGTTGAAACGTCGTACCTATCCTGGACACAAAATAAATATAACTTTGTCAACGCCTGCTCACTCGGGCTGTCTTAACTGATACGAATTAGTCTGGGGTTCGACGCTCGGTCGAATAACCTTACTATTTAACATTTTATTTCATTCCCACTTGGAACAGCGTAGTGTCAGAGCAATTACTCAAATATAAACAGAATATTTTTAGAAAGGCGGTGATCAAATCTTCTATTTCACCCAATTATACGAGTAACAAACTCAAAATTAATAAAATCGGTGAGCTCAAACAGGGTGTTTCAAAATATTATTTACACAATGATGACTGATATCCTAATAAGTTCAGCACTCTGCTGACAAGAAAAATGCAGCTTTCTCGAAGCTAAGTCATATTAATGGAGATTTTATCACATGATTATGCAGGTGATTGTAGATGCACCAGCTCGATCAAAATCGGTTATAGGGTGTCTAAATATTTTTGACCAAAACTATGAAACAAATACATCACTATAATAAATCCTGCCTAGTGGTTGCTATAATAAATCGGCTAGTACAACCAATCTGCCATATCAGAGACCTTAACATGAAAGAGTACAGGACTTACTGCGTGTTACAGTTATTCACCTGATGTTTCCTTACAATTGAGGGGTATGGCGTCTCCTTTGGGATAGGAGGGATTTGAACAATTCATTCCAGGCTATTCCAATCCTGCCTTTTCCTCTTCTTCCTCGGTCTCCGATAGATCTTCTCCATCATCCTCCAGATTATGGCAGTACTATTTCTCCGACGTCTGCAACATGGGTAAGGTTTAAGCCATTATGCACCTCATGGGTACACGAAGAAATGCGTTATACACATGGCGTGGCTTACACATATTGTAGCGTTGGAAACAACTATTTAAATCACAGAATTTACTGTTACACAGCTTTCAAACAATCACAGCTTCTACTTCACAGGTGCAGATGAGTAACAAAATTTCCCATTTCACAATCTGCCACTGAATTTAGAAGATACTCGGATGGAATCGGCACACAGACTCTATTATTGCTAAACACAATCACAGTGTATCGTCATAATCGTACGTTCAACTTCCCGACACGAATAACTTGTACAAATATTATGCAGTTTCGTGTACCTTTTTACGCAATTAACAAATAATGCAGTCACGATGCAATGAATTCTCCAAGACATAGAATGTCACTGCAAGCAGCGTGGTGTCGATGAATGGTTCACCACGTGCTGGATAGCAAAATTAGTTATAAAATTAACAGTTTTATTAATTTCGTCGGCAATTCAATTTTGCTTAATCGTCGTAACGTAGCGCTGACTACTATGTGCACTTTATCACAATTTTAGTAAATGATGGTTGCGGATACTATTTTCCTCGTTGCACAAATATAAATGACACTTCATAAGAGCTACAGGACAACACGTCCTCTCCAGTCGAGCTCAAAACGTGGTACAAGTCTTCATCGGAACTGTGTTCCGGTCTCCAAAGAATTTATAAGTCGTGCTGCGACTATTTAAATAATTTTCGCATATCTGCGAGGCAATACCTTTTACCTAGTATTAAAACATCATGTTGATTATGCAGAATTACTTCTTATGGACTCTTATGGTGAGCGAAATGATATCATGGGTTAAATAAAACATTCCTGGATTTATGCATGAGAGTTACAAAGTCAAAATAAAGTCTCATGGATGAGTCTCGAGTTTCCGGGTGTGTTCTACACAGCGTTGTAGCAATTGACCAGATGTCCAAATAATATATCACCAGCATGAGCTCATTCGGGCTCATATGCTCCCCAGTTGGATCAAATAAAAATGTAGGGTCTGCATTTTTATTTGCTCATGTTCCTCGATTAGTTCTGGTTATATTTCTTCAAGTTCGCGGCATTGAAAGTGCCGATTCGTTCTCCAGTACGTAAATCTCTAATGACATAGCTACCATTGTTCAAGGCTTCAATAACACGGTTAGGTCCGGAGTACAAGGAAACAAATTTTGCATATATGCGGTCAATAGGGCTTGAAATTCCAGGACGGCGGATTAAAAGTAGGTCTCCCACAACGAGTGGATCTCGAAATTTCTTGTGGCGTGTCATCCACAGTCGTTTCTCAACTTGACGATTTAAGGTATTCCTAGCAGCAAAAATCCCTGGCATGCGATGGTTGTAAGCAAGGTGGAGCTACAACTATCCTGTTCCAGACGCGAATGGGTGTTTGGTTTAAGTGGAGCGCAAATGGTATCTGCCCCGTGCTTTAGTCGATAGTACAGTTGACACACTTGGCAATGACGACGAGCACCTCGGTCCATCTCCAGTGCTCATCCTGGCAGTATAAACGACAAAACTTAGCCCGAGTGGACATAACACATTCAGCTGAGTTGCTTTCAGGCAATCTGATGGCCTATTTGCAACTCCTGCATGACATTGGCAAATTCAGCGGAGGTGAACTGTGACCCGTGGTCGGTCAAAAGGAACTGTGGTTTTCCCGCCTCCGGAATCACTTGAAGTTTTATCCTCTGAATTATCTGATGTGCCGTGGCCTTTTGGATAGGGTGGAGCATTGTATATTTCGTGAAAACGTCGATCGTGACGACGACGTACCGATTTCCTCGCCGAGCTTTTGGTATCGGGCCATAAATATCCTGGGCATAGAGTTTCCTGGGTTGTGTCGGTAGTATGGGTCTAGGAGATTCTCGTAAGAGGTGCGACGTGTACTTGTTCCGCTGGCATGCGTCGCAAGAACGTAGACACTACCTTACTGAGGTGCCGAGCCCTTTCCACGTAAACGATTCGCGGATGATAGCGATCGCCTTATCGGTTCCCCCGTGTCCGATGGATAAATGGACCATCATGATGAAAGTGTCCTCGTAGCGCATCGGAACTACAGCTCGAAGTTGGGTGTGGTCCGGGTCTATAAATCGGTACAATGTTCTCCGGTATAGGACATGATCTGCAGCTACTGCGGCTGTCTCAGCGTTATGCTCATCCTGTGCATCCATCGTATTCTCCAAAAATCGTGTTACCCTGCGTAGTTCTTCCTCCCGTCTTTGACCTTGTGGCAAATCCTGAAGTCACTGAAGGTGTTCCTCACACTCTCCCTCGACGTCAATGGCGTGTAAACCCGCCTCTGGGTTGCGGCTAATGATATCCGCTAGAATATTCTCCTGCCCAGGACGGTGTATGATTGTAAGATCAAATTGCTGGAAGAGAAGCGTGCATCGCATTATCCGATCGCTTGCCAGTCTTGTCTTGAGGATAAAGTTTAGGGCATGGTGGTCAGTTCTCACCAGGATCCGCTGTCCCCATAGTAACTTCCGCCAATATTCCAAGGCATATAAGTAGATGACAACGGCCGGTTTAAACCCCGAGCGTCAGCAGTTTTTAAATTGCGCGCGCCTCAGTCAAGTAAGATTTTTGATATCTCGCGAACCCGTGCTCGGGTTTGGAGATATGAGGTATCATAGGACTTGGGGTGACGCCCCCTTTTTGAATTTATCTTTGAAATTTTGACAAAGGGCCTAACTACACTTTTGTTGATATTTTTTGAATCTATGATGGGATTTTGACCTATAAGGTATCGTAGGGCTTGGAGTGACGCCCTTTTTTTAAATTTATTTTTGAAATTTTGTCAAAGGGCCTAACTTACGCTTTTGTTGATATTTTTGAATCCATGATGGGATTTTTACCTATGAGGTATTGTAGGACTTGGGGTGACGCCCCCTTTTTGAATTAATTTTCGAAATTTTCACAAAGGGCCTAACTACACTTTCGTTGACATTTTTTGAATCCTTGATGGGATTTGGACACATGAGGTGTCATAGGACTCAGTGTGACTTCCCCTTTTAGAATTTATTACACATTTTCGAAATGTTGACAAAGGGCCTAACTACACATTTTAAAAATTTATATATTTTTTTTACTT
Organism: Meconema thalassinum; assembly: GCA_946902985.2. NCBI lineage: Eukaryota > Metazoa > Arthropoda > Insecta > Orthoptera > Tettigoniidae > Meconema > Meconema thalassinum. Next base: position 860,590,367 of record OX336389.2, read on the forward strand.
TTTAATTTTATTTTTAATATTTGCAGTAGAAAGAGACAGTACTGGTCGTGTTTAAACGATCATGTCGCCGACCACGGTGGCCATGCCCAATGGATATATTGATATGTTGCGAAGCATTGTTCGGAGAGGGTCATGCGATGACTTGTTTGAGGAGTTTTTTATTTTTTCTATGGTGCACTCATTTACCCAAAAGACCGAAAACAGCAAGGTCATCGACTTGAGATTATATAAACTAATAATTGGATTTGATCACATGATGTGTTTTAGGACTTGACATTACATGCTCTTTTAATGGCTTATGAATTTTCCCAATAGACCCAAAACAACAAGGTCATGGACTTTTGTTTCCCCTTAATATATTGTAAACCAATAATGTTAGATGTTTACTGTTAGTGATGAAACATAGCTAGGTAGAGAAAGAATTATTGTAGGCTACACGTATGGTGACTGACAAGTCTTTAACCATTCCAACTTGTTTTAGACCTGACTGCAGTACACACTTTGATCATGCCAAATGTAATGTAATATGACTGAACATTTCCACTGGTGTGTGTTTAAAATAATACAGAGCCTCTGTTGCTAAGCTTGAGTCAGCAGTTTCATACTTGGAACATATCGCGCAGGTGTTGACCTTGGACGATAGACCTACACGAGCGTGTTCCACAAAACGGTAATCTGTCATCTGCCAATCCTTTAAACCAAATCCACAATGAAACATATTGTTTTGTCCCCTTCACCACTATAAAAAAAATCCAGCTTCACTTAGCTCCTTTGTAAGGTGTTTTAATATTAATGGCCAAACAATTTTATAAGATTCTAAACGTTTTTCGACAGACCAGTACCCAGGATGTGCTAGTGCTTTAGTCTTGCGAACTCCCAATTTTTCAAAGGCAGAAGCCAATTCAACACTGTCTATTGCATATGGACCACATATACAGTATCAACACTCGTGTTAGCTGGTAATATATCTTTATTATTATTATTATTATTATTATTAATAATATTATTATTATTATTATTATTATTATTATTATTATTATTGATTGATCGAAGTAGTACCGGATGCACTTGTGGTTCGGTAAAATGGATACAATGGTATGTTACCCATTTTCTTTCTAAGCATGTAAGGACAACGAGGAGACCATCGTAATGGTCTCGAAAGGGATCGTCCCCTTCTTCCCAGTGCGCAAATTCAACACTACAAAACACGCATCGCACATCATCTTCTTGGTTCAAATAATAAAAACAAGCTGCAGCAATTTTATATGCTGACCGAAAGCGTACAGGCCAAAATTCAAATTTCAACCAACGCTCGCTTTCCGATTTTACATTTAACCCATGTGGTAAACTCACTTGCTCACTTCTTGTATTTGGTATTAAATCCATGTGTTATAATAAAACTTTTTATTGTACGTTATTAACGTTCACAATAGCACAGAGTACTTTAAAGCATAATGTATGCTTGTTCACCGTCTGTTCACTACGTTAGTGGCCCATTGCCACACCTAATAACAAACAAAATTATCAATCAATCAATAAATACGTATAAATAAAACTTTAACGTTAATTAGCATTAAAAAGTCTAAACACCATTCAAAAATAAACAGTATGTCACCACCAACAGTAACCCATCTACTTAAAATTTTAATAAAGCTGCAGTCATTCACATCACCCTTTAACCAATATATAAACAAAAATAAATGTCATGTCGTTTTGGTTCTTTCGTAGCATGAAGACGATTCTTCATTTCATCACTGTTAAGGGTCATAAACCAAAAACAATAGTCCAGATTATCTTGTTCAAACCTGTGGATATTGGTTATGTACATAGGCAACGACACGTCAGTGGAATTTAAATTTTGTTTAAAAATCAAACATGACCTTGTACTTTTTTTGGGTGACATCCGTTATGGTTTTGTGCCGGTTGCCAATACACAGCCATTAACCAAAAACCAGTCATCGTCCCAGTCATCAACAGGTAATAAATTTTGTCTAGGGGTTTCAACGTTAAACTATTATCAGTAGTAAAATGGGATAGCGTTTTAAATTAGTCTGAGTTTTGAATAGTTCACAGTCCGTCAACGGTTCCACTCTAGAGCGTCTCGGTTTTTCAGCTACTGTAGCGTTAAAGATTTTTTTTCAACTTTCTAAAAATAAATTAAATAAACCACCTTAAATATCTGCATTCAGGTTAATACACGCATTTCAAAAAAAAATGAAACAAAAATCAAACAGGTTATTAAAAAGAAAATCTCACCTTGACTAGTAATGTCTTGCTGTTTCCTTCTCGTGGACTCAAGGGTGTACCGGTCTCTCTCTCAGACATGATAGGTATACAGGTTATCTGCAAAGGCTCACAACTATTTCAAGTATTTTCCACCAACACCAAAACTGTTAAACAAGACCAAGTGTTGCACACAACGCTGTAGCGTGTTCAAAAGTGGTCACATAAGTGCGAGTAAAAATGTTAACGAGTGTCTTTATATGTCACGTTGCATGTATATTCATTTGTTTCCCACACTTTTAGCATTTTGTTATCATACACGTGTAGGTCTAACGTCCAAGGCGTGATATGTTTCAAGTATAAAACTGCTGACTCAAGCTTACAAGGGACCTGTCCATACGGTCATATCGAAACCGACAATGAAATTTCGTAGAGATGATGAGGAAACCATAAATTGGCGATGTACCAAAAATTAGCTGCCATTTCGAACTGCAAGGTATCGAAATCTTGATACATAATCCGTGTGACAACATAACTACAGGACAACCCTTGCATCTTGCTGGCTCGTGCGGCGCACAGCGGAGTGGTGTTGCAGTTGTGCTGGAGAGAGAGAGAGAGAGAAATAACTGGCAGGCCACCACGCGCCAAGGACACTTCATTGTTAGGGATCGAATGTGAAACGTAAATGAGATTCGTTAATTGCATGATAACAACAGAAATATTTTTGGCACCATGCACAACGAATATGCACTTTGAGGCCACATTGTTCTTCTCAGTTTTCCTTACCTATTTGAAGGCAATATTTCGCAGGTACTTCGAACTCGGGAGGTCTCTCCGTTGTGATGATGATGATAATTGTTGTTTGAAGGGGCCTAACATCTAGGTTATCGGCCCCTAATGGTTTGGGTGATCGTGAAGATGAAAATGAAATGGAAACTAAAACTAACACTAACTACTAACTTATATACTAGAAGTAGAAATGGAAAACAAATGTAGAATAAGGCAAATAAAGGACAAGAGGAAAAGAAATGCCCTCAACCCTCGAAGAATGCGGATTGAGGGACATGGAAGGAAGGAGAGCCATGAAAGTCTTATAGGAAAGTGAAAGAGGAAAGGGTCGGCGCCAGAGGTAAGGGATAAAAGGGGGAATACCGGACCCAGCTCAGGGATCTCTCGGGTTCACCAACTCCCGAACTCGCCAGCAATTGAGTCCCTGAGGGTATAGCAATATCCAGGGTGCACCAGAAGTGGTGGGGCTACATACACCCTGCCTCCTTGAGGGCCTTGAGCAGCAGGCAGGAGATAACAAGAAAAGAAAAAGAAGGATAACCCCTCACAGAAGGAGGGTATCAGAAAAGATGAGACAAGGGCCAATTAAGGCGGGAAAGGAAGAGACTCCCTAGGCCTCGGATACCCTAATACCGTCGGGGTCGGAAGAGAACAAGAGTTGATCAAGTGAGGTCGCCAGGAAAGAAGACGGAGAGGAGCTTGGCACAAGTAAGGGGAAGCAATACCGGACTCAGCTGGGGCCCCGTGGTCGCCAACCCACGTCCCACTAGATGGGAACACCTGGGGGGCTCTCCGTTTTGTAATTGGTTGCGAACCACGAATATTTAACCATGTCCTTGAACCGTGGGGAAGAAAATTGAAAATGAATGAAGTATTGCATTTTCAGTACGCTGTTTCTCTGATTTACATCAAACTGAACATCTTCACAATCCGACACAACGTCTGATAAACGACGATACAAAGCTTTCCATTGCCGAAAGAAAAACTTATCCAAGGTCTGTATTTTCCCTGTAGTGCCGGTATCAATCTGGAGAATTTATATACTGTTGCCTGGAGGAATGTCTTCAAGACAGCTTTATCACTACAGGGTCTTTCATATAAAGTAAGAACGCCAAGCGGCGGGTTTGTTATCCGCTAGTGTGGTGGCCTTGACCGAGCTTGTGGCGAGCCGTGGCCCCCTGCTCTAAGCGTGTGTACAATGCTCTATGAAATATTACCTTATAAAAGTTGCTGGAAGTGTCGTCCTTCCTGGGTTATACAGGCATTGTATCTGGTAACCACATTTTGGCTGACGCGAGTGAGTCATGCCACTGTATTTTTTCTGATTTTTTATTTTGTGTTTTTTATTGAGCACTGAACCAGTACCGTAGTGTCAAAGTTATTTACAATTACGTGAATCTGTGCTAGTGAAGGTGGCACTTCATCTGGGAATTGCTGAACAAATGCATCACGTACCCACCGAGCCGAATCGTAATTATAATTAATTTTACATACAAAAATACGATGTTGCAATGATAACTGTCTCAACATGTTAGCAGCTGAGGTTAACTGGCGACTGACAACACCTGCACGCTTATTGCAAGGTCAAGTTTGTACTATGCGCGCGCTTTCAATACTACAGCAGGGGGCCGTGGTGCGTCACAAGCTCGGTCAAGCCGGCTTCAGCAGCGAATGACAAATCCGCCGCTTGCCGTTCTTACTTTATATGAAAGACCCTGTATAAGTAGTCCAGGAATCTAATAGTAGCAAACACCTCTCTTCCGCAAATGGGAAAAAGGATTCTTTAAACCAATATTTTAATTCCCTTTTTCCCCATTTTTCCCGATTTAGTGGCTGTTACCGGCATGAAACATTTCTTTGAAAACTCTCGGACCGAAAGTTCCAGTTGCCTCATGTAGTACAGTGAATAATTTTCGGAAAAGTGTACCGGGCATACTAATTGTAGGCAAAATTGTGTACGAATCGGTGAGTGCATGAACGGATTGAGCAACAGTTTCTGTATGTTTCTCACTAACAAACGATCGAGTCCATTTCGCTTTCATTTCGCGCACGAAACCACTCTGATCTGTATTGTATATTGAAGAAGGGGTGTAGTCTAAAAATCGCTCTGTAGCTGCTTCTACAAACTTCTTTGCTACTTGATCTTTTTCGTCTCCTTCTTGCAGATACGTACGGGATATATATATACCACGATGTCGCAGTACCCAAAATAAGCAACAACAACAACATAGTTTCTCCCTCCCCTGTTTCATTGTCACCATACACTATCACATCACTGCCATTGAGCTATCTGAATAACATGTACTGTATTAACCAGTAGCGGCTCGTGAATTTTACCGAGGGGGGACTCAACCATATAAAATACGCATATTTCAATAGCCTATAATTCTATTTACCTCACAAAAGCTCTCATTTGTAGTGGAACTCCATTCTTCTGCACTTGTCAGTATCACTAATGAACTTCTCTATCACTTTATTGTTAAAGTTAGGAATTTCTTTCACCATTTGTTTCTCAATTGACAGCATCCCTAAAGCTGTTAATCTGTCCTCCCCCATAGAATTACGTAGATATGATTTTATCAACTTCAGGTTCGAAAAACATCTTTCAGTTTCACATGTTGTCATTGGCACTGTCACTAATATTTTTAATGCCTTTGTTATTTCCTTAAAAACAGTAGTATCTAGTCCAAATGAAATAAGGAAAATCAAGAGTTTTTAAACACCCAGATATGTTGCCATTTGGAGAGAACTCTGGCCGTGAGTAGAAAACACCCAATTCGTGTACGAAATCATCTCTGTCAATTACAGGAAAAGCATCACAAAAACGGTTTACATCTTCAACAGGCAGCCGTTTCCTGTAGTCTTCATAGTTTTCAAGCAGGAACAATTTGGCTCCTGAAAGATGATTTCTGAACTCAAATCTATCTTTCACCTCGGCGAGCATGTAATCACATATTTCTCTTGCGGCGGCATTTAAATCTTGTGCGGAGCTTCCACATCGCTTTTTTGGTAATGGCTCTTGTGTTGTCTGAATTGAACTCGGCAAACTGTGTCTGATATTCTGCAATGAAGACTCAAAACAATGCAGTGCATGTTGTAATTTTGCAACGTCTGTTTCGACCTTTTGCAACTGAGCATATAAAATGTCCACATGAGGCATCACTTTATTGAAGAAATTCAACCAGAATAAGAAGGTATCATCATTCAGCCACTTAATAAATCCAGCAGCTTGTGATACTGTTTCAGCGGTATGAGGTTTTGACGCCTCAGATTGAATGTTTTCAAAGCACTGCAGAATTGAGTCTTTATTCTCAAAAATTGTCCTTACCAACCTCGAACGAAAATTCCACCTGGTCTCGCACACTCTTGGTATTCTTACGCTGCATACGTCATCGAGTGCGGCTGTTCTTTCTGGAGAATTCGAGAAGAAAACTGACATGCCTTTGAGATTAACAAAAAAACTTTTACACTGGAAACACTCGATGACCCCTTTTCCAGGAGCCTGTTCAACTGATGTGCATAGCAGTACATATAATGCGCACTTTTATAGACATTTTTACTATGACATTGACACCAGCTAAATGTCCTCGAAATACTGCAGCGCCATCATATGTTTGTGCAATCAATTTTTCGGGATGGTCTTGTAATAAAAGTTGCAATTCTTGTAAAATGCATTTTGATAAACCTACTGCAGTATGGTTTTCTGCATTGAAGGATCCCCAGAAACGCTCGTGTACCGTTCCGTTCAATTAGTATCGAAACACAATCACTGTCTGGGTCCGAGTCGATACATCTGTAGTATCATCAAGCCTACAGGCTAAGAATGATGACTGCCTGATTTCGTTTGTTATGAAATCTCCACAAACTTGAAACATACATTCCAGGAGCTCGTTTTGAATTGTTTTTGAAGTACCCTTAAAAACTTTTGCATTTTCAAAATGTGTACGTAACAGTGGATCAAGATTCTAGCTGTATTCTATTAACTCCAAAAATACACCTTTATTATGCGAGGAAGCCGATTCGTCGTGGTCACGAAGAGGCAGATTACACGCACCACACAATTTCAGAATATCAATTATTTTTGACAGAACCTCCCTATTTTTTGTAACCAATTCATTATGAGAACGAACAGCCTCCATATGCGCACTACTTAAACTTTCGGCAATGTTACATCTGTCGAGAAGTTGGAAACTGACAGTATTATTCTGATGTCTAGTTGATTTCTCATGTTTCTTTATTTTCACATGTAGGTGCTTCAAATCATTTACTCCTTCTTTTGTCCAATTGTCATCACCTCCATACAGTAAACACACAAAGCAGAAGAAAGCGTTACTGTCCTCACACCCACACAACCAAAAACATGTATCATATACGGACGCATCAAATTTACGTGTAAACGCGCCACGGGCTCTACACGCAGCTTGAACTTGCGTTATATTCAATACTGGCACTGGACGACCACTGCTCTTTAAATCTACTTTTTCAGGTAAGCTCAATGAGCTAAACACAGTTTCTTTAAGTTCCCGCACTTTCATGTTGGTACTAATCCAATCCATGCACTCACTCCCTGCCTGTAGTTAGCTCGGCTTGAGACTCAAGCACACTGAGTCCACTTCCTGCCTGACGTAGCGGGGAGAGGGGATACATGGAGGAATTCGTTGTCATAGCAACGTAAATTACCAAGCGGGCGATTTCTACTGAGTCCAAACGAGTTCAGGAGCCATCTTCCGGCGAGAAGAGGAACTTGGTTGCGATGACAAATCATTGAGTCCTCCCTAGCGGCAAGCAGAAAGAACATTGCGATTGCAGGAGGCAGTGGAGAGGCGGCGTCCTTGAGACCAATAGCACGGGCCGCCTCTGGTATTAACCCTTTATAGGGCAGAACTATTATTAATATATTTTATTTGTATTTATTTAATTATTTTATCCCAATTTTAATTTATAAATTTTATTTGTATTCGGCTATCCTTTTAATTTTTATGTTTATATAAGTTTATTTTTGTATAATTTTTATGATCTATTTTTATAATTCTAATTTTGTTAGCTTATTTTTTTTAATTGTAAAATCTTACTTAATTTTGATTGTAATTTTAATTTTTGCAAGCATATTTATTTTCAATTTTAATTTTTCATCATATTTAATTTTTACGTTTCAATTGTAATTGTTTCTGTAAAAGGAATTCAATTTCATCAAGCATCTTTTTCACGGAATAACGTAATGCATACTCTAGAACATTAACCGGATTCATGACTGCTCTCTCAATGGAACATACCGTATGTTAACTGCCTAGCACAGAGCACTCAGGGTTACGCGCACGCTTCAGCTGGTCACCAGGGCTGTCCACGTCAAGCTATATGCTAGCGCGTGCAATCCTATTAGAAATCTCCGTGCCGATTTCAGGACCTTCCAGTTCGAAATGGCAGCTAATTTTTTGTACATCGCTAATTTATGGTTTCCTCATCATCTCAACGAAATGTCATTGTCGGTTTCGATATGACCGTACGGACAGTTCCCTTGTTAGCAACAGAGACTCTGCATTCTTTTAAACACACACCAGAGAAAATGGTCAGTCATATTACATTGCATTTGCCATGATCAAAGTGTGTACTGGAGTCAGGTCTAAAACAAGTTGAAATGGTAAAAGACTTGTCAGTCACCATACGTGTAGCCTACAATAATTATTTCTCCACCTAGCTATGTTTCATCACAGTAAACATCAAACATTTGCAATATATTAAGGGGAAACAAATGTCCATGACCTTGTTGTTTTGGGTCTAGTGGGAAAATTCATAAGCCATAAAAAGAGCATGTAATGTCAAGTCCTAAAACACCTCATGTGATCAAATCCAATTATTAGTTTATAGAATCTCAGGTCGATGACCTTGCTGTTTTCGGTCTTTTGGGTAAATGAGTGCACCATAGAAAAAAAAAATCTTCAAACAAGTCATCGCATGACACTCTCCGATCAATGCTTCGCAAAATATAGATTCATCCATTGGACATGACCACCGTGGTCGGCGACATGATCGTTTAAACACTGTCTCTTACTAATACAAATATTAAAACTAATATTAAATTAAAAGTAAAAAAAATCAAATTGTGTAGTTAGGCCCTTTGTCAACATTTGGAAAATTTATAAAAAATTCAAAAAGGGGGCGTCACACTGAGTCCCATGACACCTCATGTGTTCAAATCCCATCATGGATTCAAAAATATCAACAGAAGTGTAGTTAAGCCCAGTGTGAAAATAAAAAATCTAAAAGGGCGCGTCACCCCAAGTCCTACAATACCTCATAGGTCAAAATCCCATCAATGATTCAAAAAATATAAACAAAATTGTAGTTGGGCCTTTTGTGAAAATTTCAAAAATAAATTCAAAAGGGGGCGTCACCCCAAGTCCTACAATACCTCATAGGTCAAAATCATGGATTCAAAAAATATCAACAAAAGTGTAGTTAGGCCCTCTGTCAAAATTTCAAAAATAAATTCAAAAAGGGGGCGTCACCCCAAGTCCTACGATACCTCATAGGTCAAAATTACATCATGGATTCAAGGAATATCAACAAAAGTGTAGTTAAGCTCTTTGCCAAAAGTTCAAATATAAATTCCAAAAGGGGGCGTCACCCCAAGTCCTACGACACCTCATATGTCCAAATCCGGTCATCTTACTTGGCTGAGGCACGGTTAATTTGAAATCTGCTGACGGTAGGGGTTTAAACCGGCCGTTGTCATCTACTCATATACGATGGCTAGTGCCTCTATCTCCGTAGTGAAATAGCTCGTTTCATGCCTAAGAAAGCGATATAATGACGCTTGTGGTTTTCGTCCTCTTGTAGCAGGATTGCACTAATGCCTATAGCAGACGCATCAGTTTCAAGAATAAAATTTCTGCTATAGTCCGGGTACTCCAAAGTTATGCTCTCTACTAGCATTTACTTTGCCTTATCAAATGCCTCGGCGCATTCTGCGTTCCACGCCCATCTGGAATTCTTCTTCAACAAGTGTTGCAGTGGAGCAACAGTTTCTGCAGTGTGCTGCGAAGAACTGAATTACCCCCGAGAGATTGCCTTACGTGCTTTACACGCGTGTGGGTCGGAAATCCCGACATGGCTTGGATTTTGGCCGGATTGGGTGTGTAGCCATCCCCACTGATTATGTGGCCTACTTATTTCACTTCCTTTTGAAGGAACTTGCATTTTTCCTTATTGACTTTAAAATTCACCGCTCTTACATTTTCGAAAACGAGACGAAGGGTCTGGAGAGGTTCCTCTTCAGTCTCTGAAGCTATCAAGATATCTTCTACATAACGGATAATCTTTTCCTTGACTTCTGTGTCAAATTTGCGTCCGGAGAACGGATCAACGCGGCTCCCGCATTCTTAAGTCCAAATGGCAACTTGCAAAACACATAGTTGGTTTGATTGAATAGCAATCCCGTGTACGTTTGAGTGTGTTCTGATAATTTTATATGATAGTAGAACTGAACAAGGCCCAATGATGTCAAGTACCATTTTCCCTTTAATTTCCTCAGGATGCCCCTTATCCTGGGCGATCTATCGTGCTCTGGAGCCAATCGATCATTCAAGGCTCTGGCATCCAGGCATAGCCTCAAGCTACCGTCTATCTTCACAACTGTCGTCAATGGATTAACATACGATGTTGGTGCTATGCGTATTATACCAGCGGCTTCCATTTCTCGTAACTTTCTAGCAGCATCTTCCATGTGCTTTTCCGCGATAGGGTAAACCTTTCTTTGGAATGGAGAATCGTCCAAGACTACTAGAACATACTCATAGTTCTTTATAACGCCTGGTGTAGTATCAAACACATCATTGAAATCATTTAGTAATGTCTCAAATTTTTCATTTAATGGTTCATTGCAGTTTCCCTGGGCCGTGAACACTTCCTGTTCATTGTCAATTTTCATACCGTTCAATATTTCCATAACATTCACATCAGCACTGAAGTCCAGATCATCCTCAATGATGTCCATAGAAATGGCTTCATGCGGTTTTAATTGGACTGTATTTCGACCCATATCGATTATCCCATCATATTTTCTGATAAAATCGGCCCCCAATATGACCTCATATCGTAAGTCCTTTAGGACTAGAAATTGGTGCAAATACACATGGCTACCAATCTCAAGTGCTGACAAAATCTGAATTTTACATTTTACGGTTCGGTCAGGTGTGACTTTAATCGTTGACACAGGCAGTTCGGTGAGTTTAGTGCGTGTTTTCAATACAGCATGAAAGTCGGCTGACATGACGCTGATCATGGCACCAGTATGCACTAACAATGAGACATTACAATCATTAATTTTTGCCGGAATCATTGGCAATCTTGTGAGCGTAACGTGGTTCGTCAATCGTCGTTCGTTTAAGAGGTCATCTTGGACTAGTTCCGAAAGTAATATGGTTGCAGTTACTCGGGAGTTAGTCTCCTCAGGCGCCATTCCTATTTCGGCGTTTTTTTTTTTCATTAGAGGAACTCAGCTGATTGCGTCCAGGAGATTCCTCTCGTTCTTCTTGCAGCTTCCGCGGTGTTTGAGCTTGGTCGCTCTCTTCGCGTTTTCCTTTTAGCTGTCTTATATATTCCTGACTATCCCTTGCTCGACCTTCCCAGTCTCGATCGATTTGATAACGGGGATCGCGATCTCTACGATACCGGCCGCTATAGCGATAATCACGTCGTATTTCTCCGGTTTGCTGGTTTCTAGGTGTATTATTGTTGTTACATCGTCGATCAACTTCCTGTCGACGAGCCTCATCATTACGATTTTCAAACCGACGCACCCAATAACTCCTATTGTCGGGTTGTCATGATCTATCGTATGGTTGCCTATGCCATTGTCGGGGATCAGGACCTGTATCATTCCTCTGATAGGGTGTGTTGATCTTCGGCTCTGGTTTAGTCGTCTGACACACCTTGCCAACTGTGGTTAAATTCACATTTCTGCTTTCCCCTCTGGGTCTATGAATCGTAAACTCTTCATTGCCCGAATCTAGCCTCCTTAAGAGTTGGTCACAAGCAAGATATGTAGTAGCACCTGCCGCGATAAGGACTCTTTGTACTTCGGTTGGATACTGTCTTGTGATCGTCTGGATCAATTCCGGTTCTGACAACGGTGGTTGTAAACAGCGAAATTTGGCCAGTTTCGGACCAAAATAGTTTGCGTAACGCGTTGGCGGGGTTGAGCTGTAACTCTTGGTGTACATTTCCGCTCTAATTGCCTGCTGAATATCGCTGGACCAATATGTTCTCAACAGCGCTTCTCGGAAATCTTGATATCCTCTGAAGGAGTACCTAAAAGCTCTAAACCACGTACTAGCTTGTCCATCAAGCAGACGTTCGATGACCATGAGCTCCCTCTCAGTTGTCACCTACGTGTCATGTAGGTAACATTCAACGTTACGTAAAAATTCTACCGGAGTGACGCCTGCTCCGTGACCAGAAAAGTGAGCGGGTTGCTCCTCTCTCGTTTGAATTATCATAACATTGCTGTTTTGATCTGGATTGTACATTGGTGTAAACACAGGTGCATTGAGGTTAAGTTTTGTGGGTTGTTCCACCTGCAGAGCGTTCATAGGCTCGCTCGTTGGTGTTGCAGTTTGTAATTGAGACGACATTACAGTCTGCATTGGTTTCGGTTGCGCTTCAGTACGTTGTAACAGTCGCTGTTCTAACTGCTCAATGTCAGGTGTGGTTAACGGATCGGTTGTAGTTGCTAAATTGTTAACCTGAAGTTCTACCCGCTCGATCTTCCCACGAAGTACACCATCGACTTCGGCGACGGTCTTGCGAACATCCTGGCTAGATTTTAATCGTTCCGCGATAGCGACTTCTTCAATACGCTTGCGTAGAAAATCTACGTCACCTTTAATATTGGACATAAGTGCGTCGAAGTTAGCCTTATGCTCAGTTATGTCACCTTATATAATGCTGGTGTCTATTCCCAATTCCTCCTTGTCCGAATGGATCTTAGATTGGAGATCTTCAACGGTTGTAGTCAAATTGGTAACTGTTTCAGAATTAATTTAAAGTTCACGACAAAATCTGTCCATGCCTCCTGCTATTCCTTTTACATTGTTATGTACTGCGACGGTAACTCCTCTCATAAGTTTCAGTCCAGTATTTACTGTAAGGACTTCCTTGCGGACTGTTTCCGCAAACTCGTTAGTTTCTTGAATGTGTCCCTTGACGGCTGCTACTCTATCATCTAGTTATGTTCTAGCTTGATTAGTAGTCTCTCGCAATCCGTCTAGGCACGCATTTATTTATACTCTGCTGGTGCTCAGGTCTGCCTTCATATCGGCCTTGACTCTTTCCATAGTCTGTCTCAGTTCATTTCTGGTAGTGTTAAGGTCCCCTGACAGTGTGTCTAACCTTGTGTTAGCGTTCTGTTGGTGTCTAAGCATGTCGACCCTAACAGCTGCTAAACCTGCCAATATGTTTGCGTTAGCCTCAGCTCTGTTAGTTACGATATCTGCCATAACGTGATTTACCTCACCTCTAACTTGATTTACCTCACCTCTAACTTGATTAACATCGGCTCTGACCTCGCCTAAAATTGCAGTGTTAGCTTCTACATTACCCCTAACTTGATTTAAAGTTGCAGTGTATCGTTACTATTGCCTATAGCTGGAGTATTAGCTTCTAATGTATCATTGTTTGTTTCTAGGTCCTCTCTGACCTGGGTCAAATCTCCCCTGACTCCGCCAATGTCACCTCTGATTTGATCTAATGATGCGTTAATATTCGTCATCACTCCATCTAACACGCGACGAAGTGTCGCCTCATCCATCACAAAAATACACGTATGAGTAAGGAGGAGACGTCTTAGAAATGTGTAATCTACCACAAATAGGAAAATGATATGGCAGAAAGCTTGAGTTTCATAAACAAATGCTAGGAATACTGATGGATTTCTCTACTAGAATAAATTTACCTTACATAAAAACAACAACAACAACAAGCAAAGCACAAGTTACATTTACTTCAGATGAAGCATAAGCAAGGTCAAAGTCCTAACATGAATTTACCATATAATTACACTTCTCCCCAAGATCTTAACATGTGATGAATGCCATGCGGCTAATTGATCAGCAGTACGACCTCTGAGTTCGTCCCAGTCCAGTCAATTTGCCTTTAAAGTATATTATTATGATCCTCTCAAAAACGAAAACAGAAGGCTTCCGTACATTGGATTCAGCCCTCAAGATTGGGTGCCAAGAAGAGATGTAAAGGTATGTGCCCGTCAGAGGAGATTGCCAGGGTACCACCAACCGACAGATGGTATTCCGGACAACCCCATCCTTCGAATCCATGACCTGAGAGGATCGGATGCACTTCTTTAGGGCTAGCGCTGGCACAAGACTCCGGGGTCCCTAGGGATCAGGTCTTTCGTACGGAAATAAGTCAAAGACGCCCAAAGAAACCCGCAAACACAAAGCTAAGGAATAAAAACAATCAGACTTAGGTAAAATTCGTGAGTCATTTATTCAGAGAACTCAAATCCCTATCGTAAGTCGGAGGGTTTGAAAACGGCTAGTCCGCAAAGCTAAAAAACAAAAGAAATAAAGTGACGAGGCCCTAACTGAAGTCTAAGTTAGCCCTCTCGACAGTCCTTTAATACAAGAAATCGAAACAACAACAACAACAACAACAAAGCTTGGAATGTGGCACGTAAGATCGTCCCTAAGCAATTACAATCAGAATTAGGTAAACATAATTATATTAACATCATGTGCAAACAAAGGCCTAAGCTATGATGGTACCACTTTCGTATTTACATTTAACGTTTACATTGACTAGCTAAATTCTGTCTTAAAGCAACAATACGGCGAAGAGCGTCCGTATTCAAAATTTACTTCAAAAGCTATTATAGCAACCTTGCTATAAAAACAATATCTCATTACAACACTAATCTATTGCAGAACACAGGGACATAACAGGTGCAATCACATAAACAAATATTCACAACACTCAATATTGTTATTATTAAAACCTTCTTACACAAATTAAGAAGCTATTTGCTCTTAATTGTCATCTAGTGAATGTACATTAGGTTGGTGAATGCATGGTCATCATCACGACTGACTTCACTTTGAATTAATGCGGCATGTGGAAGTCTCCTCGAGTTTCTGGGTGTATTCTACACATCATTGTAGCAATTGACCAGATGCCCAAAAATATATATAACCAGCATGAGCTCATTCGGGCTCAATATTTTTAAAGGTAATCTCAGTACCCTCAATATTGTTTTTTATTTACATGACCGGCATGGTATTTTATTTCACAAGGCATTCTTTGGGCCACACAAGTATGAGAGAATGAAAAATGAGTCTTTGTAAGATGTAATGCCGTTCCCACAATGTTCCTCCAACTGGAACAATTGGAAATCAATTCCAAAAACTACCATAAGGGAAGATGCGGATTTGAGGAAGAACGTTAGGAGCGAAAGCGAAAGACTAGGAGCAAGGGACTGACCCCATTAAACAAATATTTATTAACAAACAACAAATCATGAGGGGGCTTAATTATCTAAAGGTTTACAAGCAATAAAGTTTGAACAAATCTGGCAAAGAAGTTCCAAAGGAAGGGTGAGCCCGTGGCTCATTTCCAAAAGTACGGTTTATTATTATTATAAGTAGAGATCGCAAATGATCAGATTATAGTTTGCATAGCAAACAAAATTATATTACTTAAAAAAGCATGCCAAAGAAAGGGAAATGGAACAAAGTACAGTTAAAAAGCAGAAATTTAACGAACAACAAATCCTCGTGGCACATCAACTAATTGCAGCTAGGAAGAAATTGCTAATAGAGAAAATATCTATAATTCCAATAGTACTGAAATATGATGAAAAAAATCGAACAAGAATCCAAAAACATGGAGGAAGGAGCAGGAAGCGCTCGTGGTCTCTAGAGAGAAGTTATAGTTAAGCGTAAATAAAAATGGAGAACAATTGTTGTGTACAAAGTATACTGAACGTTTACCCAGCAGGATGCTGATTAACAGTTTAGCGAAAAAGTAAACAATCAAACCTTCATTAAGCATGAAATCATTATCAATAAGCATGAATTGAAATGAACAGGAAACAATTACCTCAGGAAGGAAGTTGACTAAGTGAACTATACCTGCAATTAACAATTTAAGCAGAATAGAGGGGCAAATTATACAAAATCCCATCGAATGAAGTTTCGCCTTGAGCACAACAAGTTAGAAAGATTCTTGAGTTATGAACGTCAAAAACGTAAGAATGCTTACATGCGTCAAAGGGGTAACTTGAAAAAATGGGGGAGGCATCACAAAATGTTTGAATACTTTTCGAGAACGGATCTTGAACAGATAAATTGAAATGCCTGCAGGGGGCGGCGTGGTCCGAAGCCTCGGGACTATATTAGCGCTAGTTTAAAAAAGTGTTGTTGATTGCTTTAAGATGATGGTGATTAAAGACAAAGTGAAAAGCTTGATTTAATTTCTGAGACCAATTAAAATCGAAACAGGTAGCGACTTACAAAATGCCTTATTTTTGGTTTTTAACCCTTTGCTAGCAGATTAAGGGACTTGTATTTTAATAACTGGAATGATTTCACACTGTAGAGCATGAAGAGACTTGCAGTAACAAAATATTGCGAAATCTAGGGAACAGCAGGTGCTTTAGCTTAAAGTGAGTACATATGTGATAATTAAAAGGCGGGATATAACCACCTGATTATTTAAACATAGATTGATTTTATGTTACATTCAAAGTTGCAGAGGGCGCCAAATAGACGAAGCCTCAAAGGAGAGAAAAAATAAACAAAAACGTTAACTATCCTATGTGTGTTAG
The DNA here is from genome assembly GCA_946902985.2 of Meconema thalassinum. Taxonomy (NCBI): domain Eukaryota; kingdom Metazoa; phylum Arthropoda; class Insecta; order Orthoptera; family Tettigoniidae; genus Meconema; species Meconema thalassinum. The sequence goes on from OX336389.2 coordinate 860,607,216, forward strand.
TAACAGGAAAAATGGGGAGTAGGATTAGGAGGTTTATTGCCTGGTCAATCTTTTCACTCCCGTCGCGACCCGATTAGACTGTTGGGCGAACACTGGTTGTTTCACTGAAAGTTTAGTAGAAGTTTCATCTGTTGATTCTCACTGTTTTGAAGTTTAATAGTTCGGCGAAGAGAGTTTTACAACAGTAGTTGAAGTAATTGCAGTTATTAGTAAGGTTTACTGTAAGCGGAGGTGCCCAGTTTGACGGTTGCACATGACGTCACAAATTTCAACCCGAAGGTGATGTTTCTAGATACTGTTTTATGGAGTTTTCAAGCATATTGTAGTTTAGTTCATATTTCACAATGGCTAGGCTAAGTAATTACAGTTGACCCAAGTTAGGTTCCCTCGGTGCCCAATTGGAATGGGTTAGCAGAGTTGATGTGAAGATCCCATGAAACTTAATTGGTTGAAGTTAACATAGCTGCAATAATTACCACGTTTGCCCGAATATAGTTTATAACATTTAGCAGCAGAAATCCCCCGGCGGAAAATGATATCAAGACAAGTTAGTGCGGCATTATCAATAAAATGCGTTTCCTCAAAAAATTGGCGACTTGCCTGATGAATAAAATACGATGAGAAGGTAAAATAGCATCAAGCAGTGATAAAAGACATATTAAGTACTTAGCTTTTCATGATGAGTTGCAGAGCCGCTGAGTACTAGAAGCACAACTTGAAAAAGATGTCGGACATAATCACTTGCCTCAGAGAGAGGTCTAAGAAGAGCTTGCTTGCTTGCTCTATTAAAAGTGGCAGACGAGTGAGTGCGCACAGGCAGTGCTGACAGCGAGCGAGGGAAGGGGGAGGAGGGGAAGAAGGGGTGACGTAAGATACAGATGATACAACTTATGAAACAGAAAGTAGTTACAACTACAACAATTCTTTATTGAGGTTGAGCCCAATAAATGATGTTCATAGAAGATAAAGCGAGAAGGTTACCTTCTGGTGTTGAGGTGTTGAACTTGCAGGAGCTCTTAAGGCGGCCAGAATCCAAAGGTTCGGTAACTTGCTGTAAGGAGCACTACAGAAAGAAGCCAAGCAATGAGAAAACATCGCAAACCTGGAACATACTTTCAGAAAACATAAGAGAGTACACAAAAAGAGAAACATAAACGAATGTGTTAGTGGTTTGCATGGAAAGAAAGAAAATCAAAGAGAACCTAATGTGGGTGAAAATTACTAAACCAGTGAACGTATATTCAGAAGGAATATACCACCACCAAGAGCCTCCGAAAAGAAGGAAGTCTGCCATTTCTCGGAAAGAACCCTGTCTAAAAAATAATAAATATGCAGGAAGATATGAGAATACACCTAGTTCTAATCTATTAGAAATTGCAATGACAGGTGATGAACTGAAAGCTATAATTTTCAAACCAATAATGTCTTCACTCAATGTACCTCAAGGCCCTGCGTAGCTAGTGTCTGTAGTATGTTCTATCCTGCTGCACCCTTACGGACAGTCTACGAAGTAAGCCACAAGCGCGTGACGTCATGTCCTTGGTTCTCCCCACCTGACGCTAGCTACGTGTGCGAGAGAGATGTGTAGAGTATGGTGTGGTACCCTGCGAGCCAGGCAAGTGCTTTTAGGGCCGGATGACCCAGCCGCACACTGTCAGCCCTGTCTATGCCGGAACTCGTCAGTTCAGGTGCGTGTGGCCAGCCTGTCCCGGTAGGGTTTCTTAAAGCTGTTCTACTCTTCTCTTCATATTATTGTTATTATAATTAGATTATTATTATTATTAACAATAAAATGTTATTGGGTACCAATATACTACGTCCCATACTGTTCCCGAGTACATTGAAGATGAATTCCCTATTATTGAATGGATTCGTTGATTGCAAAATTAGGTAATTTATACTTTGGCATACCCAAACTTGATAAGTGATTAAAGCATGTTGATGTTCCTCTCGCTTATTCGAAACGTACTACAAGCTTTCACTTTCTCTTTGAAGCCTATCATTTGCTCTATCTTGTTATGCCGATGGTTACTTCACATCTGACGGTGGGGTCAAGCATAAATCTTTTATCCTTCTTATGGCCAATAACAATTATTATGCCCATTGTATTTTTGTTTCTAACACGAGAAAGACACGATAACATGCATCGCGTAACATTTCTGAAATGTTACAGCTTCATCTTAGATCTATTTCGGTGATTCCTAACGATTGTAGTGAATCTCCTTCTTAATTATGTTTTTTGAACGTGAGCTAGGGTATCAGGCACTCCACAGTGTTTGCAGCATACAGAGTGCTGGCCACACCCTTGGAGGTCTCACGCAAGAGCAACCTTTGCTTCCACCTACTTGTGCTAGGCTGCTCTCTTTCATGTCTACATCTGGATTAGTCGATCTCCATAAAATATGGAGATTAGATAGTTTCTGTACTTTTGCAATCAACCTGCAAGTCATTTTGTGTTTTCCATAGATCCGCTTCAGTCTTAAGTGCCGGCTATTTATATTTCCTTGGTCCTAACTAGTAAATCACCGTCTTCATCGATATCAACATCTTCATCATCATCATCACCAACCTGACAACCTCCTTCATTGTACAAAAGCAAATTACGCACTATGTCACCATGTCTTGAAGCAAATATTGCACTCTCTGTATATACAGTATGTGGCACAGTCTCCCTACATGATGATTACTAGTCTACTTTGGAAGTTCATTCACTGAAAATATCAATATTAGCTTCGAGGTTTTCCTATGCCCAGAATATAGAATGCAATGAAAATAAAATGTCTTAAATACGATATGTTGATTACATATACATATGCAATTGGATTAACTCATGAGGGCTTCTTGTAGCACAGGCCTTTGAGAATATTTTAAGAAAGCATTTCTGGAAAGTCTTCGAAGTAATTTGCTCTCAGATTTCCCATCAATGTTCGAATTGCAGAATAAGAATGTAGAAAAAGGAAACCCGTGCCCACTGGCCTGGTGCAAGTCCTCGATATGAACACCGCTTGGATGACTTACGTATCATCGATACCATTTGAGAACCGCAAACCAAAATTAAATTTATTGGTAGGGCAGGGAATCAAACCCTGACTACCGGGGCGATAGCCACCTCACCACAAGGTGGTCTCCTCCATTGTCAGCGCAATACCAATACAATACCATGTAATTTCTACACTGCGCGAACTATAATAATACACATTCCTTAGTATTTTTGGCATTACATAGCCCCTGGTAAGTTAGGAAGACGGTTCGCATACCATAACCCTAGAAAGACAGACAACATATTTCGTAATTTTCAGAACAAAATTGTTTTACAATGGATAGCACTCTTGGTCTCCATACTGTAGAAATAATGAAAATTGTCCTAAAACTTCATAAGTTAGAAGGATTTCATGTCAACTTGATTATTTTGCCGTATATCTTATGCGCAGGTAAATTCCAAGAGGTATTGTTTCAGGCGATGTTGAAATTAAGAATATAAATTACCTTTGATATTGACGGAATATTTTTCATTTTAAAATCCTGATAAATGTACTAACGCGTCTTCCTCGAACTCACATATCCATTAACGGTATCAATCTAGTCAGTTGGTGAATTCAGAATCTTGTTATTGAAATACAAGTTTATAGTCCTAACGTAGTTTTTTTGGTTCTACCCATAATTATTTCGGTTGCTATGAGGTAGGAGTTGTGGTGAGACAGTTTCCTTGTGGGAATGATTTTACAGATAGATGCCCTTCATGACGCCAATCTCATGAGAGGTGTTAATGACAAATGAAATTAATTAGGTAAGGTAGGAAGTGGCTGTGTGTGGTCTTTTGAGTTCGGAGTAGTCTGACCATGCACGTTAACGTGTTTAGAAACCTCGGCTGGTTTGTGACATTATATCAACAAATTAAAAAAAGTATTTTAACTCTCCTGATTCCATACCGGCCTCTGTTACAGTCTCATGCATGATTACCAATATGCTTGATTCCATTTTTAGGATTATTACAGTACATCTCGTTGCACCTGCTGCATCACCCAAAAAAGTATGCAAATTCCTGTATCACTGTTGCAGATCTGGTTCATGTACGTCCAAATATCATGTTTTATACGTCTTCGCTGTGTTTCATTAATGTGTGACTCCCCACTATGCTATTTTTGTTCTCCCCATGCACAAAAGACGTTATGAGTACGGCAGACCACACGCATATGAAAAAATGTTGGTGCTAGTGCGCTTAGTGTCCAGGCTCTGCGCTCAGTACTAAACGTACTTCAGTGTCCGGTCAAATGGACAGTGCTTGTGCGACTAAGCGTTGCAGTGCTAGTGTGCTGTAGTGCTGCACTGCTCAGAAATGGGCAGGGTAGGGCTGCGCTTCGCCGGCACGAGTAAATTTCTCGCTAGCACTGCTTCACATGGGCGCCCATACGGGGGGGGCAGGGGGGGCCATGCCCCCCCCCCTGGATCCTTGAAAAATAAAACGATATGAAAATCAGACTGAGAACAAACGCTTTTTTTTTGTTTGTTTTCAAAAGTGCTTACAGTATTCTAATTAATTTGTACTAAACATAAATACTTCAGATATTTAACATTCCGACAGGCCAAACATTAAATACTGTATGGTGGCAGTGGGCGCATTATGCCTGTCTGGCACACCTCAGAAATCTGATTTTTTTTTAAATTACAATATTTGCTGAAGAATAGTTTTGCTTCTATTAGTGAATAAACTCATTCGTTCTCTACATAGTCTATTACGTAATGGTGCTCGATCAGGCGCAATCTGCCTCGCATATCACTTTTGCAACAACAGCAAATGTGTAGAAGGGTCATTGACAAATTGGCCGATATGGACTTGAATGTCATGTGGAAAGACGTAACTACTGAAAGGTAGTTGACGAATATGTTGACGAATATGAGATAAGAATTAACTCGTGTGCCCGTCAGATCAGTAGCACCCACCGGAAGGTTAAAATCATCCTACATATTAGGTCAGTTATGCAATAGTGCTGGTGTGCTTTCGCTTTAAATTAGACACTTGAGTAATATTACAAAGAAATGCTGTAATTTATGTGCGCGTGGCCTACATTCCATTCGTGTGTATTGTGTTCACTATGAACGGCCGCCTAGACTGTGTCAGTGCGCTTACAGTATTATTTATTAATTTTGTGTGCATCTTCTACGAATGGATTTGTATTTCATTTAAAGGTAAGTAATGCAATCTTTTCTTATTATATATAATCCAAAAAGGAAGTACTCACTCGTTAATCATCGTATCTTTGTAACCACAAGGGCTATGAAAATGAAAGTTTGCATGTTGATTACTCCCAGAGGCGTTAAGAACCCTAAATATGGGCCTGACTGTATTATACTCTCGCCATATTACGCCGGCTCGCCTTTCCACGTTTGTTATATTCTTGTCGCAAAATGCTGTACATTTTTATTTTAAAGGTGTGCAATAGTACGGTGGCTCATTTCTTGACAACAAAGCGATTATTGCTACGAATGAACAGCAATCTAACATTGCAGTTGTAGATTCTTAACCTGCAGTGTTACATTTTCTACAATCGAAGCAATTTATAATACAGTAGTTAAATTATCCTGCAATGTTTGTGCCATAATCAAAGCGACTAAGATTCGCACTCTTAATCGAATATAGACAAAATGGTGAATTCAATATTGATAGACTTCGTAATGTTGTGTATGATTTCAATGGAACCCTCTTGCAAAGCAGGCAATTTTGGATGCGTAACATATGAGACATAAATAGGCCTACATAAATTTAAAAAAACTAAAAATTTTTTGATTTAGATTGTTTAGACAGTACATTATTCACTGAATAATGATTAAGCTCGACTTAATGCTTAATCGTAACAACCAGAAATTTGAAATTGGTACGGTACTTCAACAAATTCAAAAAGATATCTGATCATCAGTAAACATGAAGATCATAACTTTCATATTTAGGCATAATATGTTCCTTAATTAGCCTGACAATTCTGAGAAATAGTGTAAAAAACTTATAAATGAAGGGTGTAAAAATGTACGTTCGACGTTAAACGGCTGCGTGAGTAGCGCTTTTCTTTTCCAGGCTACTATCAAAAAATCTAGAAGACATGAACACCATAGATCTGCTATTTTGCCAAAATGTCACCAATTCGACGTAAATCCATACGTGGCATGCATTGTAAGAAAGGACAGAATGTAGTAATTTGATCTTTAAGCCCATCTGTGTAGTTGAGTACCTCAATTTAAGCTGCACGATGACGACTGGTTACCTAAATATTCGAAATTTGATTGCCGACGCTGACAGCAGCCATCCCTAGTAGACCTACGATATCTTCAACACTACCTTCAGGGAAATACCACGTATGCATCATGTTTCATGTTCCGGGGCACTCATCTCAAAACTACGGTATCGGTACTCTGAAATAACATTACTTATACACACTCGCCTAATGACACGTTATTACATAAACCGGAATTTCACTCAGAGTCAAGTACAAGGGGCGAGGTTTAAACCTGTTTACAAATAATGCAACAACATTTACAACAATGCTAGTTATTGAATACAAAAAGGTTAATTTTCCCCTCTTTAAGGATAGCCTTAACACACATAAATTTAAAAATCTCAAAAAGTATTTGTATTAGATTGGTTAGACAGTACAGTATATTATTTACGTCACAGGTACAATAATACGGCGAAATATATCTATTGTTAATTTTATAAAACTCTACGGAATTATACAATATATGTTAGTATCATTGTATCGTCTATTATTTTCATAGAGAAAATCTTGAGCATAAGGCTCAATTACACATTGAAAGAAGTGGTTTGTTTACGTTCGTATCACCTTTCCTCTTGTTTCAGTCGAGAATGCGAACAATGGCAGTAAGAAGTACGTGATATAGTGGTTTTTATCCATTTTACTTAGTGGTTAGTAATAAGCAGGTGAAATATCTTTATTGACAAAACTAATTTTTACTAAAACCATAGGCTCGAGTTTATCGGTTCGTAGGCTACAAGTGTTTCATGATTCTAATAAGATCAATGCGAAGTATTTCCGATTGGTTGTTTAGAAGAGGAAAGACGTGGCGATCTGCTGTAATGGCCAGTACAAACCGTATTTGGAAACAGTGCTATTTAAATAATTGGGCTGATTCAGATGTTGGGATATTTCCACGGTTTAACTTAGTGATTTGGGATCATGTGAAAATATGTCCAGTTATTTAGAAAGTTGGCGAACTGGATTAACAATACTATTTTAATGAACTACGCTACTTGATTTTTATTTTTGTTGATACCATTAGTTTTTTCCTGTTTTTAAGAACTGAACATTACGACGTTGAATCACGAAGAAAAGCGAACGTTAACGGACAAAAACTCAAAGAAAACATTCCTCCCATACTTGCCACAAAGTAGCCAATGGTTTGAGAGCAGTAAAATAATGAATTTCACGAAGTAAGTAAGAAATGAAACCTTCTCTTTGTGTGTGTGTGTGTGTTTGGGGGGGGGGGGGGAGAGGGGGGGACAGGTAGGTAATGAAACGAAAATATTTATTTGCCCCCCCCCCCCTGGAAACAATCCTATGGGCGCCCATGCTGCTTCACCTTGCCCATTGCATGGCCCTGATGTACCTGACACTTCTAGTTGCAGCCTACGTCCTTCCTCATCAATTTTGACACCGTAAAATGTTTTACTGAGAAGCTGCAACAGTACGAAAACCATTACAAAATGCACGAGATGAAAAAATCGCTGACTGAAACTCACTTCTTCGAAATTTAAACGTATTATCAGACAAAACCAAACGAAAATAAAGTACATAACGTTTGGAAAAGCTTGAGAAAACTGTTCCATAATGAGCAGATTTGTTTATTAAGCGGGAGAAGGCATTTCTGTTGAAAGTAACAATCAAAAACCCTATCAAACAGGCTATGAAGAGCTCTTAGATCAAAATTATCCTCTTCCTTTCTTTAGAACCCTTCATAGAAACAAAATCAAATATCTGTTAAGCAGCAGACCTGTGGCAGCACACGCATCCCTAATTTAAATAGGCTTCTGCAGGGGACCATATTTCATCTTACCAAATATAGTAGATATATTATATTACGGACAAAGACACAAAACAATATAAATCAATGGAAGTTTGAAAAATGAACCTGCTTAACCTTGCCAGTGTACATAGAGGGGAAGGATCTAACTCAAAATTCTGTGAATATGCAAATAGTTAATAATAATGGTCACTCACTTTTATCTATAACCCTGTGAGATTGGCCACCCCCTGCTATTTCAGATAATTTTTCTTATTGCCACCCATAATATTTTATATGAAACTTTCACCTTAATCGTGTAACTGGCTGCGTAATGCAGCGGTAACGTTCTCGTCTGCTATGCCCGAGGTTGCAGGATCGAATCCTTGCGCAGTCAGTTAGCATCTGAGGAGGCACAAATGCGAGGGAGCTGTGTCAGTATATTTACTGGCATGTTGAAGATCCCCTTCAGGAAACAATTTCGACATCCCGGCGTCCCTAAAAGCCTCAATATTTAAAAGGGACATAAAACCAGTAACATTATTATCACTTTCATCACACTCCCCTGTATCGACACAAACATTCCACCATTGTTGTACAGAGAAAACGGATGAGTTTATAACTAAAGAGTTGGGTAGGGATAGAATAATGCACAATAATTAAGCCCGCATAGGAGTACAAAAATTGCGATTGAAGAGAATCAATCCAGTCACCCTGTGAAGAAGTCACCTGTCTCACTGAATTAACCAGTGGACACCGAAGAGAAAGATATCGGAAATGCTTGAGCTTTTAACCTCTTAACTAGGTATTTTTGAGCGCTTGGTGTAACCTGCCCTGTGTATTATTTCCAGCCAATTGTTACGACAGTATAGGCAGAAAGGTTATCGGGAATATTAGCAGTAATAATGTTGTGTTATAGTATAATAAAGAGATTTCAATGTATTAAGTATAATTCAAGAGACATTTTGACCATTTTTACAGTAACTACAAGGTCATTTACCTTATTAGAACTTAAGAGTTCTGTCCGTATGACCTAAACTGTACAATTCCGCACATTGAGAGGTACAACTAAAACATATCAAATGCTAACGAGATCAAACGTGTAGGTTTGCTTTCATTGGTTGTCTTGTATTGCTCCCGCACAAAGCAAAAACAAACACATGACCAAAACAGAAAGCATTGTGGGGTTTGAAGCCATTTTTCAGTGTTGCTTTAGTAAACAAAAGTTTAGTGCTTTTCAGTCGGTCAACACAAATGTACCCTAAAGAGCTAGGTTATGCCCTAATCCTGAAATAAATTACATGAGATTAATAAATACACTTTTTTTAAGCGTATGGCTTTTAGTGCCGGGACTGTCCGAGGACATGTTCGGCTCCCCAGTTTTGTAGCTGCTTCGAGACGGACACCCACTGGGTAAGCTACATGTACCGTTGGAGAGGGAAGTTGGAATGTAAGGAGGAGGAGTTGGAAGGTAGCGGCTGTGGCCTATAGTTAGGGACCAACCCCGGCATTTGCCTGGAAGGAAGATGGGAAACCACAGAAGACCATCTTCAAGGTTGCCGGTGGGGGGATTCGAACCTCCTCGCCTCCCGGATGTGAGCGACTGCCAGCAGTCATGCCGTAACGACCACGGCTAACTCACCCGGCAATAAATACACTAGGATGACCAGATCATCATCAGATCCATTACACTTAGGCTATAAAATGTACGTTTGAAAATACAGGTGAAAATATTTACAATATGTACAATTATTTAGTTGCAGTATTGGTAATGCAACTGTCGGTGTATGCTAATTGTAATATATATGATGTTAGGGGAAATGCTAAAATGGTGATAGAAATCCGGAGTTTGTCTATTTGGAGTGACTATAAGGTTGTAAAAAAACTATGGTTAAACTGTAATATTACAGGCTACTACTTATCTGGTTGTCTTCCTCGCTGGAGCTACGAGCAGTTTCGTGTTCACTGTTACACCAGGTGTGGTCGACTGCAATGGGATGTTATCTCAACGAAACTGGTTTTCCCCTCCCCCCCCCCCCCTGTTCCTATGTGCTGTGTGAAGTCAGTGCAATGTGTTTTTGTGGGATGTTGCCAAACTCTAGATAAGATGTATGTTATTGGATGAGGTAGGTCTACAACTATTAAAGACCGTGGAACATTCCTCGCCACGCGTGGACCTATAGCCATTCAAACTAAGCGTTGCCCGGTTTTTGAGGACGTCCCGGCAACTATATTACTGCCGCGAATATCAGCCTTGGTTTATTGCAGAAGCAAGTACATCGTACACTTGATCCAGATAACATTTACCTATTAAAACCCCCTAATCCCCCCCCCCTTTTTTATATAGCTTGGCTGTATCACTAAGTTTTGTCTTGTTTCCGACAGGGTGTGTTTTTTAGTAGAGTGAAGAGGGGTGGGCTCTCCATAAAAGTGTGTTCATTTAGATTGTTGGGATTGTTTCGTTTGGCTAGGTTTATCTCGATAGCTTCCTTTATGTCAAGAGCCTTTCGATTCGTGATGAATTATTTGTAGGTCCGTCTCGATGTTAGTAAAGCTGTGCCCCACGTCATACATATGTTCACATACGGCTGAATGTGTTCCGTATCTTATCTCATTCCTATGCTCATTATAACGTGTTTCTACTCGTCTTCCACTCTGTCCGATGTAATTAGCTTGACAACCAGTGTCTTGGCACGTTATAGAATATACCCCTGACTTTGAATATCGGTTATATTTATTTAGATTACTATTTTGTAGGTGGCTACCGGTTGTGTTTCTCGTTGTGAATGCTATTTCTATGCTTTGCTTTTTGAATAGATTAGTGTTTTTGTATGTGTTCGGATCCACATAGTTGAAGCGCGCAATTTTTTTCTCATTACTGTCCGGTTTGGGAATAGTTTTATCTTTATTTTTATGTTTGGCTATAATTTGGTCTATTTTGCTTGGCGGGAAATTGTTTTCCTTTGCTATTTGCTTAATGGTTCTTATTTCCTTTTTATAGTTGTCTTTTGATATGGGTATGTTTAAAGCCCTGTGCACCATTGAATTGAACCCCGCTAATTTGTGCGTACTGGGGTGATTAGACTGATTGTCGATTGCATGCGAGGTTTGTGTGGCTTTCCTGAATATGAAATATGAAAGCTCGCTGTCTTTACGTTCAATAGTTATGTCGAGATAATTTATTTTTCGGTCTGTTTCGAATTCCTTAGTGAATTTGATTGAGTGGTGTAGGCTATTAATGAATTGGAGAATTGTTTCTTCGCTTGTTAGTTCAGTATCAAAGATGCAAATTACATCATCTACGTATCTTTTCCATATAACTATTCCCTTTGTTGAAGTATTTTCTAAGAACGCATTTTCTAGTGCATTAATGAAGATGTCAGCGATTAGCCCGCTTAGTGCCTGACCGGCCGTGAACATTGTGGGGTCTGAAGCCTAGCTTGAGGCTAGTATCCTTCGATGTAACAAACATGTACACCAAAATTCCTATTATTGAAGCAATCAACACTATCGAAAACAACATAAAATCCAACAATTCGGCACAAGAAACTGAAGAAATTGTGAGATTACTGAGGGTCGTTCTCAGCCAAAACGTGTTTCAATTCGACAATAAAATGTACACACAAACAGTTAGCGATGGGATCACCACTAAGCGGGCTAATCGCTGACATCTTCATTAATGCACTAGAAAAAGCGTTCTTAGAAAAGACTTCAACAAAGGGAATAGTAATATGGAAAAGATACGTAGATGATGTAATTTGCATCTACGATACTGAACTTACAAGCGGAGAAACAATTCTCCAATCTATTAATAGCCTACACCACTCAATCAAATTCACAAAGAATTCGAAACAGACCGAAAAATAAATTATCTCGACATAACAATTGAATGTAAAGACAACGAGCTATCATATTCCATATTCCGGAAAGCTACACAAACCTCGTATGCATTCGACAATCAGTCTAATTACCCCAGTACGCACAAATTAACGGGGTTCAATTCAATGGTGCACAGGGCTTTAAACATACCCATGTCAAAAGACAACTATAAAAAGGAAATAAGAACCATTAAGCAAATAGCAAAGGAAAACAATTTCCTGCCAAGCAAAATAGACCAAATTATAGCCAAACATAAAAATAAAGATAAAACTATTCCCAAACCGGACAGTAATGAGAAAAAATTTGCGCGCTTCAACTATGTGGATCCGAACACATATAAAAACACTGATCTATTCAAAAAGCAAAGCATAGAAATAGCATTCACAACGAAAAACACAACCGGTAGCCACCTACAAAACAGTAATCTAAATAAACATAACCCGTATTCAAAGTCAGGGGTATATTCTATAACGTGCCAAGACACTGGCTGTCAAGCTAATTACATCGGACAGAGTGGAAGACGAGTAGACACACGTTATAATGAACATAGGAATGAGATGAGATACGAAACACATTCAGCCGTATGCAAACATATGTATGACGCGGGGCACAGCTTTACTAACATCGAGACGGACCTACAAATAATTCATCACGAATCGAAAGGCAGAGCTCTTGACATAAAGGAAGCAATCGAGATTCACCTAGCCAAACGAAACAATCCCAACAATCTAAATGAACACACTTTTATGGAGAGCTCACCCCCCTTCACTTTACTAAAAGACACACCCTGTCGGAAACAAGACACAACATAGTGATACAGCCAAGCTAGATAAAAGGGTGGGGGGATTAGGGAGTTTTAATAGGTAAATGTTATCTGGATCAGGTGTACGATGTACTTTTTTCTGCAATAAACCAAGGCTGGTATTCGTGGCAGTATTAAAGGTGCCGGGATGTCCTCAAAGACCGGGCAGCGCTTAGTTTGAATGGCTATTGATCCAGTTTCGTTGAGATAACATCCCATTGCAGTCGACCACACCTGGTGTAACAGTGAACACGAAACTGCTCGTAGCTCCAGCGAGGAAAGTTCCACAGTCTTTAATAGTTGTAGACCTACCTCATTCAATAACATACATCTTATCTAGATTTGGCAACATCCCACAAAAACACATTGCACTGACTTCACACAGCACATAGGAACAGGGGGGGGAGAGAGAGGGAAAAACCAGTTTCGTTGAGATAACATCCCATTGCAGTCGACCACACCTGGTGTAACAGTGAACACGAAACTGCTCGTAGCTCCATCGAGGAAGACAACCGGATAAGTAGTAGCCTGTAATATTACAGTTTAACCATAGTTTTTTTACAACCTTATAGTCACTCCAAATAGACAAACTCCGGATTTCTATCACCATTTTAGCATTTCACCTAACATCATATATACTACAATTAGCATACACCAATAGTTGCATTACCAATACTGCAACTAAATAATTGTTCATATTGTAAATATTTTCACTTGTATTTTCAAACATAGATTTTATAGCCTAAGTGTAATGGATCTGATGATGATCGCTTGACGATCGAAACTGGTCATCCTAGTGCATTTATTAATCTCATGTAATTTATTCAGGATTAGGGCATAACTCAGCTCTTTTGGGTATATTCGTGTTGACCGACTGAAAATCACTAAACTTTTGTTTCAAAATAGAAAGCAAAGAGCAGAATTCAAAAACAAAAGCCAAAGTGAAAAACAGATACATAACCAAAAAACAAACAAAAAAGCAAAGCAAAATTCAAACGAAATGAGAAGAAGCAGATAACGAACAGAAAATCAAAAACAATAAAACAAAAAAGCAAAAATCAAAAACAAAAGCAAATGCAGAAAACAAACACAAAAACAAAAATTCAAAGACAAAAGAAAAAGCAGAATAAGAACATAAAATCAAAAACAAAAGAAGCAATATTCAAGAACAAGAGCAAATACAGAAAACAAACACAAAAACAAAAAACACTAAGCAAAAACAAACAAAAAATGAACACAAAACAAAAACAAAGGCAAATAGAGAAAACAAGCACAAAAACAAAGATAACACAAAGCAAAAACAAAAATTTATAAAATAAGATAGAGCAGAAAACGAACACAAAATCAAATACAAAAACAAAAAAAACAACCAAGATACAGGAGGCGGAAAATGCCGTAACTGCTGCCAACCTGTTGCCAAAACATCAGTTTTCTCGAAGACAATCGCCATGCCGTGAAAACTCGACACGCCCAGGAGGCGTTAGCGGTAAAAAAGAAAAAAAAAATGGAGTACGTATATATTCCTATGCCCATTAAATTATAACATTTAACATACGAATATGTACGTCATATCCAGTTAAGAGGTTAAACTAATGGCTGGCCTGCAATTCTTTATTTTGAGTGATTCACCCATGGCATCATTCTAGGATTAAGAAAGCCAGTCATAATTGTTTTCTACATGTTCTAGGCCTATTGGGAATCATTCAATGTACCAAACTGAATATCCCGAAGTAAAACATTATATTGTAATTATTTCGCAACAAGCACAGCTACATATTTCACAGCCGCCATACTTTCAACATTTTGTTTTATACAATAGTGCTTTCAAATAACATACTAAGCAATCATACAGAATAGCCAACCAAAGGAGATTATTTAAGATAGAGCACTGTGAGCTACTATAACACTAAGTGATAAACAAAAGGAGTAAGTACTATGGAGTTCTCCACATCCTCCCCACTTTTGATGGGACATAATGCATCTAATATTTACAAAATCACACTTTCTGAAAAGTACGATAAAAAAATCACAAAGTTGTTTTTTTAATCGTTCTTCCATACTGGTTTCTATTATCCTTGAGGAAATGTCTGGACGATTGATAGAATCCGAAGCAGCCAGTCCCGGAGATGGAGAATCAGCATTCTCCGAAGCCCTCAGTTGCCCAGATAGATCGACCTTCTTTTCAGCAGGGTCAACAGTCTGTAATGCAGAGCACTCCAATTGGCCCAACCTCTGCATTGGTCGAATTAATTCACCAGAAACAGTCTTCAGTCTTGCAACTCTTCTAACACCATCTTCTCCAGGATACACTTCCATCACTCGTGCCATGGGCCACTCGATCCACTTCTTCCCATAAGATCCAATAAGAACCACATCCCCTACCTTTACAATTGGGGATGGGGTTTTCTTAGGTCTCTGAACTACTTGACTCAAGTACAAATCCCTAAATCTTTTCCGTAAGTCCTGTCGCAGTTGTTGCATATAACAGAATCTCTTAGATCAATTCACTAAAGCCAATTGATCCAAATCAGTAGTTCCTACACTAATGCCATCATGCAGAAACATTGCAGGCGTAAGAGGGATGAGATCATCTGGGTTCTCAGGCAAATACGTGATCGAACGATAATTGATCAAGGCCTCATAGTCACATTGCAGTGTCGACATCTCTTCGTAATTGATTGAAGTTTTCCCCAGTACCCGTCGCAGAATTCCCTTCACCACTTGAATAAGGCGCTCCCACCAGTCGGCCGTTGGTGGGTTAAACTTCCACTGGTTTCGCTGCACTTTAGACTCTGTCTCTATCTGTTTCCAATCGATAGTTCCAAATAAATTATCGGTGCCCGTGAAGTTTGTGCCGTTGTTAATGTAGACCACCTTTCGTCTTCCTCTACGTGCAATGAAACTCCAAAGGGACAACAGGAATCCATTTCTCGTGAGGTTGCTGCACAACTCTAAGTGTATTTCTCTGTATACAGCACATGTAAATATCACTATCCAGAACTTTTGTCCTCCTTTTAATATCCTGTCCTCTGGTAACGTTCCTGGGAGTACCTCTACGCGCTTTGATGCATGCCTCTTGCACTTCATACATCTTGATATTACACTTCGAATACTCCTTCCTCCACCTATAATCCAAAATTGTTCCCTCATGCCAGAGAGTAAAATGTGAGTGCCAACATGTAGCATCTTCATATGTTCTCCATGTATTAGAAGTTGAACCAAAAGATGCTTGCGTGGTCGAACCATTGTCTTTTCTCTCCACTATCTTGGTCTTCACTCGTACAATTCCTTCTGCGTCTTTGAAGGTACATAGTGACTTCAAAGGGGAATTTCTTTCTTCAGGGAAGACTTTTTCTTGCACTAGTCTAACGAGTAGTATCTCCAACAATTGCATCTCGCCAACTGTTATCTCCCCCTTGACTCTTTCCAATGGCGTCTTTCTTGTGTTGTCAGCGAATCTCCGCATCCAGGTGAGCATCCAGACAATCTTCGTATATGAAGAGAAATACCAGAGGTACCACTGAGGCTCCATTGAAGAAGCTACGCTGGTTATTGTTTCCCTTTCATTTTCCCTGAGTATCTCTTCTTCATCAACTTCTTCTTCGTTGCATGGCCAGGATTCTTGACACAGCTTCAATCAAGCAGGGCCTTCCCACCATTTGGACCCCTTTAGCTCATCAACGTTTCATCCTCGTGAAGGTAAATCTGCTGGATTGATTCTTCCTGGTACATGATTCCACTCTTCTTTTTGTGAGTAGGTCAAGATCTCATTTACTCCGTTTTGTACAAAGATCCCCCACTTCTCACCCTTCTTGATCCAACTTAAGGCGGTGGTAGAATCTGTCCTAGGCTCTCCTTTACTGTGGTTAGTATTCGAACACCAATACAACATGCCATAAGCTCTTGGAATGGTGGTTTGCTTGAGTGGTGCAACTCTGGCCTTGGCAAATAGCAACTGCACACCTATGTTTTCGTCATGTTGACTTCTCAAGAAAACAGCTGCAGCATACGCTGATTTGCTGGCATCGCTAAAGGTGTGAAGTGAATATGACACCTTACAATCCGCTGAAGTAAACTCCGAGGAACTTTGACAGTTTCAAGTCTAAGCAACGGCCCTGTCCATTCGAGGAACTTCCCTTTAGTTTCATGAGATACCTCTGCATCCCAGCTTATTTCCCGCTCCCAACTCTCTTGTAGAAAAATTTCGGCAGCAACGTAACAGGGCAAATGAAACCAATACAGACAGATAGAATGCTTCGTCTCGTCACAGGTTCATTTAAGACCTTGTGGTTCTTCACAGTACAAAAAAAGCTTATCTCCATATTTATTCCACACCAGCCCGAGTTCTGGGTTTACAGGGTCATCAGCATCATTAGCCCATATGTTACTTTCCCAGCCTCGCAAGTCAAAATTTGCAGCTGCCATAATTCTGGAGGCTTCTTCTACACATCTCCTCAGTTCGTCTCGAGTGTCCAAAGAAGTAACGCAGTTATCCACATAAAATGAGCTCTTCAGCCTATTAACTGCCCTTCAAACTCTTTCTGATGAATTATCATCATTATCATCATCTTTCTGAAAGTCATTCAAGTGGTGATTGATGACGGCACTGAGAATGAACAGGCTACAATTTACACCGAAAACAACTCGTCTATGACGAAATATCTTCAATTTGTTTTAGGAATAATCCTCCCACCATAGGAACTTCAGGAATTCACGATCAGCCACGTTCACTGATATCTGTAGGAAAGCTTCCCGCATGTCAGAGATCACAGCTACTGATTTCTCTCGAAACCCCATCAAAACAGAAAGTATGAGCTCTAATAGTTTGGGCCTTTGTTTAAACAGTCATTAAGAGAAAGAGTACCCTTTCTCTTACTTGAAGCATCGAAAGCAAGTATATGTTTCGTTGTTGCATTACCCTTGAACACTCCCCTATGATGTAGGAAGTAGCCATTCATCTCTCTCTCTCGTCTCCACACACTTCGTCTAAGATGCCTTCCTTTACCCATTCATTAAGAAGTGCATCATATTCTTGAAATCTATTTTCATTCATGAGCTTTGCTGTAATTGAAGTTAGTCTCTTTTCCGCAACGTCTTTGTTATTTCTTAGCTCTTCTTTTTCTTCGGCTGATGGTAATGAAACTTCATATCTTCCCTCTGTGTTCCCCCTAACCGTTTTCTTGAAGTGGTCCACGGCGTCACACTCTATTTCTTCTTTTGATTTCTTCTCACTGGGGTCTGTTATGCCAAGCACTTCCAGTTTCCAGAGGTCGGACAGATCCTTATTGTGACTAAACATAATGGTAGTAAGGACAGCATTAGAAGCAAGTCGAGTTTCCATTGCAACTAGACCACAGTCTAGCTCCTGTACTTGACCAGTAAATGACTTCCATGTCGCGTCATACCCGATGAGCAGCTCAACTTCGGTAACTGGTATGTTTCTCCTCCTCAACTCGGTTACACAGGATATCTGCTCAACTCTTGGGATGGATCCACAGATTGAAAACTGATCTGGAACTTGTAATTCACAGGAAAAACTTCCTGTTAAACTCTGGAGTAAGACCCTGTAGCATTGGTGTGTTTCTCGGTTTGACGTCACACCCTCAGATAGAACCTTAACTAACGCTTCCAATCAAGCATGCTGGCATTTCGTCTCGATGGCAGTTTTCGTCAAGGTTATAAGAACGTTGAGATCCTGTGTCGATAATCGCCCTAATTGTCCTCTGATGATCCCCCGTCTTCAGCTTCACTAACAAAGTCTGGAGAAATACAACATACTGTGACCCGCAGTGCGACGCTCGCGCGGCGCTCACCTTCCCTACTTCATGTATTTTCAAGTCTTCACGTTTTGTTCCATCTTTATTAATAGGCAAGTCTGGGCACATATCACACAGAGCTTTCTGCCATATACCGCACAATTCAGATTGGTTTTACAGTCGCTGGACCTGTGACCTTGTTTCAAACATACAAAGCATGCTTTCTTCCTTTTCAACATCTCTCTCTTCTCCAATAGGAACATTTTATGTGCACCGAAGCACTCATTGCTATCGTCAGCTTTATGACAAAAGAGACATGTTGCCTTTCTGTACGACTGTCTCCTCCTGTCAACAGATTAAACACAGTGGGTACTTCTATTATTTCTTCTATTCTGTTCTTTACATTGCATGCTGGGTTTGATTTGTTTGACAACCGTAAACCTGATTTTGCCATTGATATTCTCTCCTCCCCTTCCACCTCAGATTTACGAAAGACTAACAAGAGGTCAGCTTATCGCTATGCCTTCCACTCTGCAGTTGATAACTTGATGAAGAATGTTCTATCCAAACACTCAACATATCCTCTGGAACACAAGATTCTTCTAAAGGGTATAACACGGCAGAATAGTATGCCTATGTCATACTTATCGATTCTAGAGCCCTCAAGTAAGACTCAAGCTTATCATAGAGCTGAGACGTACTTAAACTAGCCTTTGTGGACGGACCTGTAGCCTTTTTTACTACCAAAGCTAACAGCTCTCTTACATAAAATTCCACGAGCAACTCTTCCCGCCCAAACCTGCCTTTAAGACTTTCAACTGCCTTAGGGTAATTCTCTGCTGTTGGGGGAAATCTGTCTACTATTTCCCTTGCTCTGGATCCGTTCACTGTAGCTTGAATCAGATATTGGAATGTATCCTCGTCTAGCATGTCTCCATCATTATGTATTCTACTGAACTGGCTCCAGAATCAAAGCCAATTTTTATTCTCACACCCAAATTTCTTCAGCTTGATCTTGGGCAGTCTGAGCTTCCTATGTGAAGTTGGCGAAGAACACACTGAACTAAGGGATTGAACGGCATTTTATTCTCAAACGCGTAATGTTTAACTTGTGCTTCTACTAACTTTTCCTTGTACTCCTCTATAATTGCACATTCTTGATCAAAATTGGCTACACTACCCACGTCTGACTCTTCTGTAGCATTTTCGAGGGAAGTTCATACCATTCACATTCGAGAGTACTCATACCCTTGGCAAGGCGTTCTAATGTGTTGTACTTAACCTTAACAGTTTCTGGCGACGGCTCTCTTTCGTCAAGGATTTGCATAATTGCATGGTATGTTTTCGTGAACGTCGTACGAGTTGCCTTTCGCTTTCTTGCTAGAAGATCCATTTTTGTTCACGTATAATAACTTCAATGATAACCAATAATTGTGCTATGGCTTACCTCGTTGTGCAATTCCTACCATGTTGTCCGGATTACTTTTATCACTTTGGTACTTGCCACTACCACGTTGGAGCTTATTATCACGTCGAGGTCACTGCAATATTGGGAACCATTCAATTTACCCAACTGAATATCCCGAAGTAGAATATTATATTGTATTTATTTTGAAACAAGCACAGCTACATATTTCAACACAAGTTTTCACAGCCGCCATATTTTCAACATTTCTTTTATACAATGGTGCTTTCAAATATACTAAGCAATCATACAGTATAGCCAACTAAAAGAAAATTATTTAAGATAGAGCACTTTGAGCTTTTGTAACACTAAGTGATAAACAAAAGGAGTAAATACTATGGAGTTCTCCACAAGACCTCCACTCAACGTTACCTGCATCGAATAACTTGCCAAGTAGGGCTGTCATCTACTGTAAATATTTGTTTTCGTATGTCTAGATGTAAAATCAGTTGCATAATTTCAATTGACATTTTTCTCTTAGTATTACTGTCCAACTTAGCCTATCATACGACCTCGAAACAGATAATTTTACATCAATGATCTCATGCAATAAACTACGTGTAAACAGGCAGTGCAGAATTCTCACATTATTAAATGTGTTTCGTCTAGTTTCATAATGTTCCTGCTTTGTCGTAATTAAGTATGTAATAGGAATTATATAAGAGTCAGTGTGTTCCATTTATTTGAATTCGTACTTTCTTCGCTCGCTTTACACATAAACTAGCAGTGATACGCTACAGTCAACTGGTGGAGTGGTTGGGCGGATTATGAAGGCCACACGGATTTGGCCACACTGTATAAAATATAGTCACTATAAGGTATACAAGGGCAGAAATGAAAACTCATGTAAGATAAGACAAACTCATTGGGGCAGTAATTGGGGCAAATATTAATTTGTGGGGAGGGGGAAATTGGGTGGAACAGATGAGAAATGTTTGGATAAAAGATTGAGTGGGTGTGTATGTTATTTTCTTTTACTTTTGGGTCCTCTCCCAGTGGCAGATGACCTCACTGGTCCGTCCCTTCGATCAACAATAACTGACTAACCTCTCACAGTTGGTAAAGAAAACAAGTCCAATGAGTTAGTCAGACATTGGCAGGAAATGAGGAGAGGAGGAAAATATCTGGATAAAAGAGTGTGTGGGTGTGTTTGTGTATTTGTTGGATTTAAGACTGTGAGTTTCTTTAACTTTTTAATTTTATCTTTTTAGAATAATGTACCGTACTTAGTTCATGTTTTGTAGTGTATACATTTTTGTTATGTTTGGAATTTGTCACAAATGCATAGTCCCTATTTGTAAATAAGTAAATAAATAAATGGAAGTGCAGAAACGGCATGTGGGAAGACCAGTGATAATAAACGATGGAAGGAGACTCCATGGTGGAACAACAGAGTGAAGGAAGTAGTGGGAAACAAAAACAAAGCTTTCCGGATTGGTTACAACTTAGAACAGCAGATACAAGAGAGGAATATATAGCAAGAAAGAAGGAAGCCAAAACGGTGATAACAGAGGAAAGGAGGAAGTGGATGGAGAAATGGACAAAGATGATGGAAGAGGATAGTAAAGGTAATAGAAAACTGTTGTATGGGATGATGACGAACAAAAGGAAAAATGAGAAGATTAACACAGAGAGAATGGAAGACAAAAATGGCAATATTATTGAGAGAAAAGAAGAGATTAAATCACTCTGGAAACGATACGTCGAGGGCCTCTTGAATGTGACAGCATCAAGTAAGGAGGAAGAGTATACTGGAAGGGGTGATGTCAGTAACCAAGAGCAAGTAGAAGACCTAACCTGGGCAGAAGTAGAAGAAGCAATAAAGAGGATGAAAATGGGAAAAGCACCAGGTATACTGTAAATGAGGTAAGCGTGGAGAAGATAAAATCTGCAGGGGAAGTGGTAACACAGTGGATTTATAGGGTGATACGAGCTATATGGAAGGAGAAGAAAGTCCAAGAAGATTGGAAGGAGGGGGTTATAGTGCCCATCTTCAAGAAAGGAGACAGGAATAAATGCCAAAACTACCGGGGAATTACACTGATGTGTCACTGTGCAAAGATATATGAAAAGGTATTGGAGAAACGGATACGTAAGGTAACGGAACAGCAACTGATGGAGGAGCAATATGCATTCAGGCAGGGGCGGTCCAATAATGACTTCATATTTGCAGTGAGACAGTTACAGGAGCGTTACTACGAATATGGGGAAGATTTTGTATTGGCCTTTATGGACATTGAAAAGGCATACAATAGTGTCGTAAGAAACAGAGTATGGGAAGCGATGAGAGCCAAAGCAATAACGGAAGAAGTAGTGATGAGAGTGAGAGATATGTATGAGGGAAGCAAAAGCTGTGTGAAAGTGAAAGAACAGAATGGTTTGAGTTGACTAATGGTCTAAAGCAGGGAAGTGCCCTCTCGCCCTTGCTCTTTGTAATGGTGATGGATGCAGTGATGCAGAAGGTAGCACAGCATATTGGGGAGGAAGAAATGAAGGCAATGGTGCTTGCAGATGACTTAATGATCTGGGGAAACAAGGATAGAGATGTACAGGAGCAACTCAATGCATGGGAGGAAGTAGTGTCATCCTATGGAATGAAGTTTTCCACGCAAAAGAATGCAGTGGTGATAACAACACGTGAGAAGGGCAGAGTATACTCTGGCTTAAAGTTAGGCGGAGAGCAGTTGAAGAGAGTGCAGAGCTTCAAGTATCTGGGAAGTGTCATTGAAAAAAATGGGGTAAATGCCTTGGAATTAGATGAAAGAGTAAAGTGTGCTGATGGATTCTCCAAGAGTGTTAGAGGCCTGATATGGAGCAAGGATGTGCCACAGAAATGGAAAGGAAATACTTTGTGCCGATCCTAACGTATGGATCAGAAACTTGGGTGATGAGGGAGAGATATAAAAGCAGAATACTAGCAGTGGAAATGAAGTTTCAGAGGAGTCGTGTACGTGTAACTAAGATGTACAGAGTCAGAAATGATAGAGTCAGAGAAATATTATAGGAAGAACCCCTACTGGATATGATTGAAAAAAATCAAGGCTACAGTGGTATGGACAGGTGAAAAGAATGGGAGAAGAGGGAATACCACGGAAAATATTGGAAATAGAGTGGAAGAAAAAGAGACCTAGAGGAAGACCAAGGGATAGGTTGATGAAGGGGGTGAAGAAAAGTGTCTAGAGAAAAGAAGTGAATTCGAAGGAAGGTTGTAGTTTTACGTGACCGTTAGAGTGAATTGGACAACAGCGACAGAAGTGAAGTGGTGGATGGACAGAAAACCACGGAGAGGCTTTTGCTCCAAGCAGAACTAACCTGTGATTGGAAACTACTCTAGTTGATGATGATGATGATATATTATTATTATTATTATTATTATTATTATTATTATTATTATTATTATTATTATTATTATTATTATTATTATTATTATTATTATATACTTTAAATTAATTATGTTTGTGTTGTATCATTCTCACTGTTACAGAAATTAACGACAGTACCTAACATTTATTACCAAGAGTATAAAATAAAAGTTGGCACACTGGATAGGGCTCTCCTAACTTTGATATCCAAACAGTAGTTTTCGGGATAGGCTACATCAAAAGTTTCAGAGCAGAGATAATTGGTCACTATTACAATAACCTATTCTTTGACTAAATTAGGAGCCTCAAACAACAAGATCTGTAAATGAAATAAACCCAGGTAACATCCCTATTTCTGGGATGGGGGAAAGGGGAGATTGTAGATATCAACCACAGTGAGTTCAGAAAGGCAATACATAATTCAAGATGCAGAGTTCTGTAAAATACATTGTTTACTGTACGGGTAATGATAGAAGAAACAAGTTGTTCAGTAAAGTACATATAGCCTACTTTCTCCTAAATGCATGGGTTTACTTATAACTCTTTGTCCTTTTCAAGAAGTATAATTGAATATTGATTGTAGGAGGTTGTTGAAATACAACGTGCTATACGGATAATATACGGCTTCGGTGCCGTAGTTGGTAGCATGCTGAATGCTGTACCCAAGATAGCGGGTTCAAACCCAGCCGAAGTCGTCGGATTTTTTAAGAGCGTTAACATCCTTCACTATGCCTTCCTTCGGAGGGGAAGTAAATCCAGCGGTCCCATGTCATAGATTTATGGCATGTGAAAGATCCTTCCACAGACAAAACTTGTGTAAAGCTAAATTTCTAGCTTAGGTTTCATTGGAACGCTCTATCAAAGTTCCAACGTTCACCACTAGGTATCATTGACATCTGGTAGCGAAAGTAGGAACTACTTGAAATTGAACGGAACTTGTAGCTCACCCTATGGGTGTCCACTAGAAGCAGCTACAGCCTCTGGCGAGCCGAACATGTCCTCGAACACTCCCGGCACTAAAATCCATACGATAAATAAATAAATAATAACGTTGATTGGTTGAATCCTCGCCTGAATTATATAATACACACCAATACAGCCATCACAATAACACGGGCTATGAGACAAAATTCAACACTCACCCAAGTACACGGGGATAAATGCCCATGAAGCCCATGCATCTTAAATGAAAACACAACAACAACAGCTTCCTATCCAAATCCTTCCTCGTATAAAAGTACATACACTAGTGAGCCTACAGACCTCACAGTGACACAGGATATCAGACAACTTCTGCACACACCCAAGTTCACGGGGCTACAAGACCATGATGCCACAAAACCCCTAAAGAATCAACAACAAAAACAACAACAATAAACTCTACCGCGGATCAAGGACAAAGAATATTAATCGCTGTAGTCGAGTGTTGAAATTTGTGGTGTTATGAGTACAGCATATATATAATATTTTCGATTGCAAACACACACTATAGATGCTTAACATTATAACATTATAACGTGTGAGTAGTTATGAATCCATAAATACAAAAAAAACGAAGTAAAAAT
Organism: Meconema thalassinum; assembly: GCA_946902985.2. Taxonomy (NCBI): domain Eukaryota; kingdom Metazoa; phylum Arthropoda; class Insecta; order Orthoptera; family Tettigoniidae; genus Meconema; species Meconema thalassinum. The sequence goes on from OX336389.2 coordinate 860,632,055, forward strand.
ATTCGAACCCCCAGAGATTCAAACCACGAACCTCACGGATAAGAGTCAGAGACGCTACCACTTACGCTACACCTAGCTGAGCTACCATTGGGTTAATAAAAGCTTTAGTATAATTGCCCAGAGTATTTTGTCTTGCAATGAACGATTTCATTCGTGTTTTCTGCCGTTTATGTAAACCATTAGTTTGTTCAGTACATTCCTAAAAGGATATAAACTTACAAAGAAATATATGCATTTATGAGCAAAAGTAGCCGCCCTTGACTCAACGGGACGACATGGATACGCACGATACGGCACGGGCAGCCTGAAGCGTTAGTCTCTACTTGCGGTTACATATTCTATTTAAAAATGCTAATATCCTACCGGTCACCTCCTTGAGGAGAGTTTAAACCTCCCTATGTACGATGAGTGTATTTAGTGAGGCCACGCCTTGTATAATCGTAAGTTACGGTTAGGCTATAATACTTGCATGATTCATACAACCGCCATCCTGAAACTGTTTGGCTGATGACCTTGCAGTTTGGGAAAAATAGGATTCCCATATTAAGGTTGCAAAATTTGGTAGAAATCGGATAATTAGGTTAGTCCTAATTTGATTTAAGCTCAGAATATTTGGGTGGGCGCCACTTCCTTTTCGTTATGATGGCGGCGATATACAACATGACACTGAGTTGCCCCTTGCTAGAACTTTCTCTGTATCAAAGGTGGTTCGATTTGGATTCGTTGTGTTTGAATTGATAGGGGGATCGATTTCCACACATACACGGCCGCCATCTTCAAACTATTTGGTTGGTTACCTTGTAGTTTGGTCAAAAGACGCTTCCCACATGAAGGTATGTTTTTGCAAAATTTGTTACAGATCAGGTGATTAGGTTAGTCGTAATTTGATTTAAGCTTTGAACAGTTGGGTGGCCGCCATTACGTTCCTTTCAAGAAGGCGGCGATATAAAACATGCCACTGGGGTGCCCTTTGCAAGTACTACCTCTGTACCAAATTTCGTTCGGTTTCAGCGTGTTTGAATTGATGGGGGGGGGGGGACAGACATGCAGAGTACACACACATACACACACTCACACACAGACAGACACACCATTTTTGGCCCTGTGTAGATCTCATAAGTCTCCTTTCATTTTTTGCAAAAATCGAAAGTAGGCTAAAAATACTACACTGAAAATACTGTAGTTCTAGCTTGCACCTATTTGTTAATAAAAATTCACATGAATTCACTAAAGTAGAGGTTTGTAATCTGTGGTCCTTGTAATTTTAACATAACCAATCTACTTTTTCCTCGAAGATTGTCCTGGTCTCAAGTTAATTCTCAGTTTTATGACTGACACTCCTTCAATACTCATGAGTTTTAATTTCAGGAAAACATAGGACCGTATTTATTAATGTATGATTGATACATCCCCTACGATTGCCTCTCTCACTCTTCAATGAATAACTAAAACTTTAGTCCTGTGATCAATGCAACCCTTCCACATTAAATTACAGACTGCCTCTCTAACTCTGGAATCAATAACTAAAATTGTAATCTTGTTTTTAATCCAACTAATCCTCATTAAATGGAAGACTGCTTCACTCACCCGTCAATAAATAACTAAAATTTGAACATCCTGGCAAAAGTACATTGCAACAGTTCTACCCAACTGGAGGACAGAGGATGGAGTTTCCATGCCTCACCCTTATTTGGCCGCAAAGCAGTCTCGAAAAGAACTGAAGCCCCTTTTGAGTCACACAGGTCATTAAAGCGCCGTTCTCTAGTACACTGCTCTATTTCTGGAAGTAGCTGAACGAAGGCTAGCTTTCAGACAGCCTTGCTCTGGGGTAGGCGAGAAGTTGCTGGAGAGGCCGTTGGCTGGTATAAAAAGACCCACGAGGCAAGGGCGGGGAGAGTTGCCAGTTCAGTTGAGTGGAGTTAAGTCAATAGTGACTGAGAGCTGTGAGCACACGGTGACAGTGTGTGGAACGGAGAGGGTCATTACGCCAGTGTCAGTGCGTGTTGTGGCACGGAGCGTTGTGTGTGTGGGTACGAGCGGACAGTGATGAAACCCCTGGGTTCGACGCGATGCTTGGGAAGACCGGAGACTACAAGCGGAACTCGAGTGGGAGCATCACCGAGCGGAGATTTTGAACTGTGGACTTGGCAGTCTGCTGTGCAAGACATTTGTAAATAATTGTACAGTAGCAATAATAAATTAGAGTGATTAGTAACGCACGCTATCAGTTGTGTTTTGATTTAGTGACTGAACCTTGGCTCCCATCACAACTGGTGTCAAAAATTGGATATTTGAACTGGTAGCATGTACAGTAGTAGTAGTATAACTGTCCATTCTATTAGTAGAATTATTAAATAAAACAATCAAAGCGGTACATTAGCTGCTCAACGAACTTAAATCGGAACTTAAATCTAGTCAAGATGAACTGAAATCCAGGCAGAACGAACTAAAGGCACAGTTTACAGCAAGTCAAAATGTACTTAAATTAGATCTTAAGGCAGAGTTAAATAGCAGTCAGGATGAATGTAACAAGCTGGAGAGGAAGGTGGACGACCATGAAGGAAAACTGAAAAGTGACATTATGGAAGACGTTAATAATTTAGTTGAAAAGCAATTTTAGACAGTTCCTCAGTTCGTCGAGTCCAGGTTTCAAGAGATTACGCGTGTGATGAACGAGTTACAAGGGAGAGTGGAAACCAGGGCGAGGCCTACCAGCAACGACAGTGGGACCGGTGCCACGAGAGTTAAACTCCAACGCTTCGAACGGGACCACGTCCTGGTAAACATTCATGACCCTGTTCGAAGCCGTTGCCAGCCCTAACAGGGGGACAGCAGATGATAGAGCTGTCCAACTCATCGTGGTACTACAGAGCTTGAGGTCAGGGGCTATGTACGAGGAAATTGTCGGCGCGTTAGAAGATCGCTTCGGGGACCAGCAACTAGCGGCCGCTTACCGTATACAGCCATTAGTGAAATTTAACACGGGCTAAGTGTGATAGACAAATTTTCGTCTTATTACACTTATAGGGGTAGTCGTGTCTGTGGCTATCTCTATAAAAGTGATTTATGGGATCAGATTCCATCACGACAAGTATATCAGAGGACACATCACGTCTCTGATTTCTAAAATCTACATTCAATTAATTCATCACGACAACATGCAGAAGAAGATGTTCTACAACCGAGGAACACTGCATCTCTCCACCACGGAAAAACACGAGAGCGAACGACGATAACACCGGTGAGCACCATGACGAAAAACTACGCAAATTCTCTCTTTTTTTAAATTAATTTTAACGGCAAGTAAATTCCAGCTTTTTTGTAATAATTTAATTTAAACTCATCTCCAATTCAATTTTTCGCCGAGCTAGCAGTAATTCAGTTAACGCATTCCTCATTTATTATTATCAATATTCATTTTCTCTTGTGTTTTACAATTACATTCACTATTTTTAATTCCATGCAGAGCCTTCCTTTCTCGTAGTTAGAAATAGCTATAATCCTACCTCTTTTCCCGAAGCAAATGTTAACCTGGTTAAAGACGGAGTCTTGCCAAAATCTGAGCGTAAGGAGGTCGCAAGTTGCTCTACCTGAGGTTAATGTTTATATATTTTATTTGGTCTTCAACTTGGAGTTGCGACCATGGCGCCCAACACAAGAATTCACGAACAGCTGAAATCATGTAAGTGCTGAAATTAGGTTCGCCGAGAACAATCTGGCAGTTTGGTATAAGGTGACCAGAGTTAGGTCCACCAACAATGAACATATTACACCAAGAGTAGAGCTCAAACCCACAGATCATCCGAGTCTGATGATAGCCTGTTCCCATGACCTTGCACCTCAACTTGCAAAGCTATCCTGGTCAGTTATGACACATGAAACCTGTTCCTAATTATTTTTAGCTAGCACACTGTTAAATTATTAAGTGTATCTATCATTAATGTATTTATTTCAGGCATTGTAAAGATTATTTCAAGTATTTTGAGTTGTATTTTTCTTTTTCCTCCTTTTTTCATTTAGGGCCTTGTACATCATGGTCTTTTTTAGCCCTGTGTGCTTTGGGTGTTTGTATATATTGAACCCTTCAGAATAGCAGTGTTTTATGCAAGAATCTTTGATCAAGGGGTCGCGTTCAGTTCATAGTGTGGTGTTTACGTCCGCCAAACAACGTGCTTTTCTGAGGCAAGGGTTATAGGATGAAAACTATAACTAAGAAAGAAAGGAGACAAAGCGTAAGATAATAGCAAGATTTAATAACTAATTTGTGCATAAAAGAATAAAACAAACAAAAATAAACAAAATCCTCCCTGAATTTTTCCCTGACAGGAATATTTATCACTTTGAGGAGTCAGATGGATCTCCCCTTTTCTAATAAAATGTGGATCCAAGTTCCACTATCTTGCATATGAATTTATGTTCGCGTGGTGACTATCTACGAGAAATGAGTACTTGGATGATCATTCGTTCACAACGGGTTAACAGCCACGGTGCTCACGAACAATCATCTCGTAAATCAACATTTATGGATATGGGCATAACATTAATAAAAATCCTTAAATCTAATTCTGACACACATATTACAACTCTACTATTTACAGGCATCTCACTGAGACCCTTATTAGTGTGGTGACACACTTAACCAAATGAGCTGCCACCATGGCCAGATACTCAACAACAAGGAAAAACAGCGCCGCACGTGACTCACGGGTCACTGACATGGAAAATAAACATAGAATAAACCAACAACAACAAACAACCTGAGTGGTTAAGATTACTTTATATTAACAAAATTGCATGTTGGGGAAACGCTTCGAAGGTTATCGTGTTTCGTAGGCAACTCCCATTTATTTAAACAATTTTACCATTGATCAGTTTCTCACATTTATATTTATTTTCAAGTAATTGGGAGCCAGACGTGCACTCCACTTTAATGAGCTTGCTTGCGAAACTCAGCCAGCCCTTGTGACAACAACTCACCCTTTCCATAATACCAGTCATGTCCCCCTTCCAGTGTATATAAATAGCCGACCAGCTGGACTGTTATCTCAAGGAATCAACAGCAGCTAATATCTCCTCCAACTCAACATATGGTCAGACAATAATCACACATCCATAATTGTCCTCGCAAGGATACAATATGAATCTGGTACCAAGCTGACAGAAATCAGTCTCTGCTGAAGTTCCCGCTTGTAATACCATAAAAATATATACTCACAATACACACATCTGGGACTGACATAACGCCTTTCACATGGGTCTGCTGAATTAGAGCTCGCAAACATTTAACACAATATTTAAAACATACGATAGAGCTGAATACTCTTCGTCACAAACTACATTGCTCCAAAGGCAATAATCACACTGAATCTGATCAATAATAAATCTCAACAAAATTTAATTACCCTCCAATCTACTATATAATTATATTACTTCAGTCCTACTTCTGAAACACGACATATCTCCGAGAGACGTTTTTAACCGCACTTCGTAACCTAGGCGAACACGGCCGTTCACATAGCTACGTTAGTTAACACAACACAAAGAAAAGAACCTTCCAATAATTACAATTGTGCGAGCTGCTTCCAAACAAAAGTGTGTCAGATCAAAACTAAATATACTACATTAATCACACAAGCAAAGTATTTACAAAAAATATGTCCCATAAACCATAAGTCAATTTAATAAATAATAAAATATTATTTACTCATCTCTTTTTGTAGTCACCCGTCAAAGAACATCAGACGCCATTCCCCAACTGGATAGTTCTTTATCTCATAGCAGCCATCTGGACGGAGTGTTGAGAATTCCAAACTTCCTCTGCATTCATCGATGTCATCCTTGCGCTGATACAAAAATTAGGTTATTATACACTTTATGTTTGACTACTAAATTCGCTTGTTCAGGTACTAAATTCCCTATCACTGTTCGTTGGCGAATTATCGACGCTACTGTCCCTATAACTATAGTACTATGACTATCTATCACTGAATTTAACACTTTACAATGAATATCTTGTGTTCCTCGACACACAAAATACAAGTCTATCTCTTCTGATAAACAGAATCAAAGTCTACGTCCGTAGACGCACAGAATAATAGTAATGTCCGTAGACGAACAGAATGATAGTCAATGTCTTGGCTCTTCGACACACTTATAAATGAACTGGCCCTTGGGTCAGATGGAGGGGGATTTTATGTAAAAATTTCTCGAAATAATTGTGATACGGGAATGAAATAAATATCACTGAACTCGTAATATTGCACAGGTCAAGAATATGCCCATTAATCCTAGAATCGATCGTAGAGATTTTGTCTAGGCGATTTCCCGCGTGAATACTAGCCGCCGCGTACCCCAGCCGGAGTTGGCGCGCAAGTAGGCATTCTCTTCTCATTGGTTCTCCATTTCTAATAATTTGGCGGTTTCTAGTAGATCTTGGCGTCTTGGGAGTGTCTATTTTCTTCATCAGCCATTCACGTTACTGCATCATATTTCTTCTAGGCGCGAATATCACAATGAACATACCAGAACCATGTCTCACCGCGCGTCGCTTCTAAAATTGAGGTAGCCACACCTGTCCTTATGATACATAGCTCTGCTATTTCTTTTCATAGCTCAAGTACTTAGCCTTTTGTTAAACTGATGCAGGTATGTCCCTACTGTCTCCAACAAATGCTTGAAATTTCCTCATCACTGTCTGGCTACTTTCATGATGCTGGTTGAAATATTTATTAATTGAAGAAATAAAAAGTAGAATCATTTAATTAACATAGGGTAAAGGGTTCACAACTCTCCCACTCACAAAATTTCGAACTTAGGAATAAAGTCGACAATTTTACAATACTTCCGTAGGCCAATTTGTTTTATTTCCAGAATCACCCCTTTTTCTTACTTGGTCTAGGCGCTCCTGTCTTCAATGGCATTTACTCGTTTTCATATCCTGCTTGTATCTCCCCCTTCCACTCTTGCGTGACGCTCTGCTGCCTGCGGCAACACCTTACTCGCCTCGTTAATGTTTGTCAACAACAGCTCTACTTCCTCCTTCACCACGTGCCGTACTCAACTGCTCCCCGTTGACTTTGTTGATAGTAGGACGTCCGTATATTCAAACAGCGTCATTATTTCGGCGCTATCATGGTTCACTTCGACGATATTTTTTTAGGTTGGCAGCGTTGTAAACTGACATTGTTCCTGTGCTCAATTCTTTCACTCTGTAAGCATTATTTCCAAGGATTCTTACGATAGAATAGGGTCCTATGAATTTTTCGCAGAACTTACTAAAGATTTTCTTTTCTGGGTCCGATATAGCAGGTCGTTTTACCAAAACGAGCTGGTTGACTTCAAGATCACCGTGGAACCTCTTATTTCTTACTCGCCGTAATCTGCGGTCTGCTTGTTTCCTCATGTATGCTCTCGTCCTTTCAATTCTCAAGTCTGGTGCTATCATGGGATCTTGTGGACAGTTAATGATGCTTTTCCACGTTCTTACTGGATACTCGTTCTTGTGTAGGACCATAGGGATTTGTCCTGTTGACTCGTGCCTGGTAGAATTCATGCATGTCTCTACGTCCTTAATTTTATCGACCCATTTGTGGTGTTCGTTCGGAATGAAGATTCTCAAATATGCAGTTACACATTTAATTACTCTCTCACTTGGATTAGCTTGGGCATGTCGGATACTGCTTAAAACATGTTTTATACCCATGTCTTCCATTCCTTTCTTGAATTCGGCGCTTGTGAAATAACTGCCGTGATCTGATAATAAAAACTCTGGTTTTCCAAGGGTTGGAATAACTCTATTACGAATGCGACTGAGTACCTGCTTCGATGTTGTTTTCTGAATAGGGCAAAGTACTACAAACTTAGAAAATACATCAATGCACACTAGCAAATGACGGCAACCTCTCCTTCCCTTCGGAATTGGACCAAGACAGTCGATCGCCAGTAGCTCACATGGTTTCTGAGGTAGCAATGGTCTAGGATATTGCCTCAGTAAATAATTATTTGGCTTTGTTCTCTGACACGGGTCGCAAGTTGTAATGACGTCACATATTGTTGTTCTCATACGTGGCCATGTAAATGTCTCTCCTATTGTCGCTTCGCACTTGTCTAAGCCCACGTGACCGTAACTTTCGTGCGTATGCCATGTCAATCCTCGTTGTAACGATGCAGGTACTAATATGCGTAACTTGGTGTGGTCATTATCTACCCATTTGTGCAGCAAATTGTTGACATAAACATATCTTCCTTCTTTGGCTTCCGCTTCTCGAAATGCAGGTGTTCCTGTAGGTAGTTGCTTTTTGAAGTATTTAATTAATAGCATCATCCATGGTTCCGCTTCCTGTTCTCGCTGTATCTCACGTAACTCCTCCAAGAATTCCCGGTCCTTCGGTGTTAACTCCAAGTGTTGTACCATCGCTGTTTCTTCATTATCAGGCTCTGGGTTCCTGCTGAGTGCATCCGGTATCACGTTCATCTTCTCTGGACAATGTTCAATTTCAATGCTGAACTGCTGAATGTATATAGACCAACGTGTCACACGTTCGCTTGCCATAGACGTCTTAAACAAGAATGTTAGTGCCTTGTGGTCAGTTCTGACAACAATAGGGTAACCATAGATTATTCGTTTCCATTGTTGGAGCGCATGAAGGATGGCCAACAATTCTAGCTCGGTTACAGTATAATTTCGCTCGTGCTTACGCAATTTTCGGCTGACAAATGCCAAATATGTTTTGTGCTGCAGGTTAGCTGGATCCTCTTGGTAGAGCATAGCACCTATCCCAATTAGTGAAGCATCCGCTTGGATTATAAATTTGTGCTTGAAATCTGGATAGCCTAATTTAATGCAGTTTTCTAATAGCTGTTTTGTTGCTTGGAATGCCTTCTCACATTCCGCGTTCCATGACCATTTGTTATTTTTCTTTAACATTTCCTGCATTGGAGCTACAGTCTCCGTATAACCTGGACAGTTTTCTTTAAAGAATCCCGTTACGCCTAAGAAAGCCCGAATGTGCTTGACTCTCGTTGGTGTAGGGAAATTCTTTATCACTTCGATCTTAGCTGGGTTAGGCTTCACTCCCTCCTTGTCAATGACGTGACCCAAATATAAGAGCTCGCTCTTGAAGAAATGCGATTTCTTCAGGTTTACTTTGAAATTCGATGCATTCAAGTTGCCCAATACTTTATCTAAATTTTCCATGTGAGTTTCAATGTTGTCGGATGCCAACAGAATGTCGTCAATGTATCGCACCGTCATCTCCTTTACTTCCTCGGTTAGGTTCCGGTCCAGTGCTCGGATTAAAGCACAGCCCGCTGTTTTGACTCCAAAAGGCATTCTGACGAAACAAAATGTCTGGTTATCGAATAAGAAGCCAGTTAGAAGCTGTGACTTCTCATCCAATTCAAGATGGTGGAACGAGCTCGTCAGATCGACTGATGAATAAATGCTCTTGTTTTTAAAGCCTTTTAATACGTCTCTGATAATTGGCGCTCTGTCATACTCAGGAAAAATGAGTCTCATGTTGAGATTTCTGGCATCTAAACAAAGTCTAATAGATCCATTTGGTTTTGTGACTGCCAAAATCGCATTTAGATAAGGTGTAGGTGTCTTCCTTATCACTCCAGCTTCTAACATCTCATCTATAATGATTTTAACTTGCCCACGATACTTTTCAGGAATTGGGTACAATCTGCTTTTGAAAGGTGACCAGTCCTCGACTTGCATAGAGTACTTGAAATTTAAAATTTTCCCAGGTACTGTATCAAATACTGTTTTGTGCTTCCTTAAAATCTCTTCCAACTGTTTTCTGTGTTCACCCCCAAGTTGAATGTCATTGAGCCGCTCCTGTAGTAACTCTTCAAATTGTGCATCACTGTCATCTCCTTCTGTTAATAAAGACCATATCTCCTGGGATTCTATCTCCTCATCTAGTTCCACAACAGCCCCTTCTACGATATTATCTTCTGCCTTTCGTACCTCCTCTTCCGTCTCTTCTGATATTGCTTCCAATGCCCAAGAATTTACATCTCTTCCGGTAGTGATTTCATCCATATGCAATCCCACGTTTTTCAGCTGGTCATATTCTCTAAAACTGACTGTATTCTTGTGCAAATCTATCACTGCTTGATAGTCACAAATGAAATTTGCACCAAGAATTATATTGAAATTCATCTTTGCCATGATAATGAATGTTTGCCCAAAAGTGTGTTCCAATATGTTCAGCTCTAAGTATGCCTGACGTTTACAAGTGACGGTGCGTTCAGGAATAACACCCCTCACTTTGAGCTGTGGTACCGGAATTACAGGAATATTCTGAGTCCGTCCCAACTCTCGAACCAAGGCCTCCGATACTAGACTGATCTGTGACCCTGTATCCAATAAACATCTTATATTAATTCCACCAATCCTTGCGTAAATAATGGGTAATTGCCTAATTTCATCGTTCTGTGGTTTCACCGTCTCCTCCAGGCAGTCTTCTGGTAAAGCAATCCATTCTTGTATGTTCGCTACTATCCATCCATCTTCAACTTCCGACTGTTGTGTTTTGAGACTGTCTCCTTGATCCAAAATTAACATTTTTTTTAGCTCCATTTCGACTCCCATCATCCTTCTGTCGCTCATGTCCTTGATATTCCTCTTGTCTCAGTAGACTTCCAGCTTCCTCCGTATGTGTATCTGGGTTCTTTCTGTTCCCAATGGCCTTTTCCCATCTTCCTAGTTCTCCACCTTGATTAGCGTGTAACTCCTCTAAGTAATTTTGTGATTGAGCGTGCCTATCATCCCAGTCATCTCGATAGTTACGTTGATCTCCTTGATTTTGATCTCTCCTTCCTTTCCATCGTTGATTGGCATTGTAATCACCGTATCTTCCATAAGGCCTGTCATTCCTTCGATTATCACGCCATTGTTGATATCCTCTTTGTTGGTATCTATTGTTGCCCTGGTATCTATTGTTGTAGTGATTTTCGTTACGCTGATATGGTCTGTTTTCCCCTTCTTCCTGGTTTCGCCTGGGTGTGGAGGTGCTTGTATTAGTACCCTGCGTTTTAGTATTTCCCTGTTTTGCTTTTACGACCTCTGTAGTGTTGACTAATTCCAGTTGTCTTCCTCCTCTAAAATGACTATGAGATGTGGTCTCATCTATTTGCCGTAATATCTGCTCTGCCTGTAGGGCCGTACTGACGTTTGCTGCGACTAGTACTTGCTGTACATAAACTGGCATTTGCCTTGCTATTGTCATCACAAAATCTGCTTCGTTTAATGGGTAATCTAGGTCGCGAAATTTTAGCATTTGCATGTTAAAGAATTCTGAGTATTTTGTCTGCTGGGTAGTTTGGTATTTTCTTGAGTAAAGCTCCATTCTTAAACTCTGTTGTATGGCGGGAGACCAGTATTTGCGCAGAAACGCTAAGTTAAAGTCTGACATGGTTCCAAATGTGTATTTGAAACTTAAAAACCAGGTGAGAACATTTCCTGATAAAAATCTCTCCATCATTCTCAATCTACGTGCTTCAGGTACCCCAGTGTCATTGAAATGGTCTTCAATCTCTTTGATAAAGGCCTTAGGTGTTACCCCTGAATTTTCGGTGTATTTCTGCGGTTTGTAGTCATTTGAGCGAATTACTTGAATAAGTTGTGTGGGCTGATGACCGTCCTGTGGTGTTGAGCTCCTATCTACGTTCTTGCGAAATCCGTCCGTGTTTGTTGTTAATGGGCTCTCTGCTTGAGTCTGACTTCCTGGTATGCTGGGTTGGGAACTATGTGAGTCATCCTGCTTGTCTTTCAATGCTCCCGTTTTAAATATAGATGATTGTTCCAATGAGCGGAGTTCGGCTTTTATGATCCTGTCTGTCTGCTCTTTAAGCTTATTTTTTACCTCTTGCTCCAAAGCTTGAATACGCGTGTGGTTTTCGCCTACTGTTTTAGGAATAGTGGATCTTTCCTCTCTAGAATCAATATTCATTTTCTTCCAATCTTTCCTGATCTGTTCTTTAATCGTGCTTATTTTTTCTTCTATCTGGCTCTTATTTTCATCCTGATTATTTTCTATCTGGCTTAGCCTTTCGTCTAATGTACTCTTAAATTGTTCTTGTTCCGTTTCTAGGCTTTTCCACTGTTCCGCTGATTTTATCTCGAGCCGGTCCATATCTTTAATTATGCCTGATATGTTCTCATCTACTGCTGATATTTGTTGTTGAATGACCCTGCCACTTTTCTCCATCTCCTTGAATCGTCCTTCCAACTTATCTTGAGCTATTTTGACCTCGCTTGTATTCATTGTGCATGCTATTTCAATCTGCTCTAATTTAGCTAACACCGTTTCATCGAGAATGCTAAGTTTTTTATCAAAAATTCTCTCCATTTTTTCAATCTGCTCTAATTGTTTCTCATTATTTTTGCTTACATCAAGTGCCAGTAATACCATCTGTTGGTTTGTGTGCTCTTTCATCTCTGCGGTTAACGAAGCTAATTGGTTCGTGTTTTTATTATTTTGCGCCTCTAACTGTGAATTTATAGTATCATTAATTTCACTCTTTAATAACCTAGCTTGTTCCGCCTGATATTCATTTTGCTCAATTCTACTGTTATTTAATTGTGTCCGCAATGATTCACTTTGTTCTAACAGTTTAGTATTTAGCGATTCACTTTGTTCTGACAGTTTAGTATTTAGCGATTCACTTTGTTCTGACAGTTTAGTACTTAGCGATTCACTCTGCTCAGATAATTTGTTTATAGATTGACTCTGTTCTAGCCTACTATTGTTTAATTGTGTCCGCAATGATTCACTTTGCTCTAACAGTTTAGTATTTAGCGATTCACTTTGTTCTAACATACTAGTGTTTATTTGTTCAGATAACTTCGTGTTCAGCGATTCACTTTGTTCTGCTAATTTAGTATCCAACAATTCCTGCGTTCTCCTCGCTGCACTTTCAATGATCTCCTGGATCTGCGCCACCGTTGCCATGTTTTACAATTTATATAAGACATATGGGAAATGGCATACGCCAATGCCCTTTGACACGCACATAAATCCAATGCACATTTAATTTCTTTATCCTACTCAGTTCATTTATTTTTACCTTTAATCCCATTAGTTGATTGCATCTCTGAGTAGTTCTAGTTTTACTCAATTTAATTTTAACCCCAAGCACATATTTAGTCATTAAACAGTTATCCTGATCTGATATTAACACTGACTAATTAACAAAGTGTTAATTGTCATTTTAGGCTACAGCCTCCTAATATTTCCATGAGTTTGACTTTCTACACAAATCTAGTTTTAACTTTATCATTGGGCGCCCGGTATCACATCTTAATTTTACTTTAATTTAAAAGACAACAACGTGAACCGTATTTTACTTTGCAAACTCCTGATTTTAATTTATTTTTCACACATTTGGCGGTATCCACTTCGCCTCAACTACTTTTAATAAAATATCACTTCCCGGTGATTAAATACTGTCATATCTGCCTGCACTTGCGGCATGCCAGTTTTACTCAAATGCGCCACTATTGACATGTGTAATCTCCCCGTTACACCACAGTGAATAGCCCCACCGTTGGCCGCCAGTTTTCACCTATGAACCCTTCAGAATAGCAGTGTTTTATGCAAGAATCTTTGATCAAGGGGTCGCGTTCAGTTCATAGTGTGGTGTTTACGTCCGCCAAACAACGTGCTTTTCTGAGGCAAGGGTTATAGGATGAAAACTATAACTAAGAAAGAAAGGAGACAAAGCGTAAGATAATAACAAGATTTAATAACTAATTTGTGCATAAAAGAATAAAACAAACAAAAATAAACAAAATCCTCCCTGAATTTTTCCCTGACAGGAATATTTATCACTTTGAGGAGTCAGATGGATCTCCCCTTTTCTAATAAAATGTGGATCCAAGTTCCACTATCTTGCATATGATTTTATGTTCGCGTGGTGACTATCTACGAGAAATGAGTACTTGGATGATCATTCGTTCACAACGGGTTAACAGCCACGGTGCTCACGAACAATCATCTCGTAAATCAACGTTTATGGATATGGGCATAACATTAATAAAAATCCCTTAATCTAATTCTGACACACATATTACAACTCTACTATTTACAGGCATCTCACTGAGACCCTTATTAGTGTGGTGACACACTTAACCAAATGAGCTGCCACCATGGCCAGATACTCAACAACAAGGAAAAACAGCGCCGCACGTGACTCACGGGTCACTGACATGGAAAATAAACATAGAATAAACCAACAACAACAAACAACCTGAGTGGTTAAGATTACTTTATATTAACAAAATTGCATGTTAGGGAAACGCTTCGAAGGTTATCGTGTTTCGTAGGCAACTCCCATTTATTTAAACAATTTTACCATTGATCAGTTTCTCACATTTATATTTATTTTCAAGTAATTGGGAGCCAGACGTGCACTCCACTTTAATGAGCTTGCTTGCGAAACTCAGCCAGCCCTTGTGACAACAACTCACCCTTTCCATAATACCAGTCATGTCCCCCTGGTGTATTCTTTGAATACACGGTACGAGAGATATAATGTCTATTGCTCTTTGCATGTTCATTTCTTCCTTCCTCTTTGCCAAACACCAACAGTGATCATCTGTTTTCTCCTTGTTGGGCCTATCTCTTATGTCTTCATAAGTATGTTTCAGATATATAACTTCTGTGGTCCACCTAGCGTCATCTAGTAGCGAACCTCTGAAGCTACTCAATTCCTCATCGTGCAAGAGGACTTACTTATCCATTTGGCTACCAGATCTCGTTACCATCGTCAGCTATTTTCTCCTTGAGCAAGAGGACTACGTCTACTTCTTTACTCACCATGCTGCGCTAGTATCATCTATCAACTCCTTGAAGACCAGCTCACCAAGAAATCAATTTGTTGTATTTAAGTTGGCAATGCTTATATGTTCTCCTTTTGTCTCCTACCCCCCTCTCTTTCCCCTTTTTCTTGGACCCTCCGTGCTCCGTCGAGCTGCACTCACTTCTCAGTCGGCAGTTGACTTGATCAGTCAGGGCTCAACTAGAGCCGGTCTCCTCAGACCAAGAGACACTCTCTACGTTCTACGCCATGTTGGCGCATTAAGTATCGGTTAAGGGAACTTCACCTTCGCCATGCAACAAAGATAAGTACCTGCTTCAAGTTTTAACCTCATCTTCATGATTTTACCTACCACATGCTTTTAACTATCTTTTATAGGCAGTGTGAAATTACTTATTTTGGGGCAAAATCATCCTCCGCGGGATTTTCCATGTTGAGCTTTTGTTTAATCAAGCTAATCTTAGTGAAAAGCAGCAGTTCTTATGCTTGCCAAATGAGAAATCTTCTCACTACGTGGGATATTATCTAATACCCACTGTCTATAATTTACAAAGCAAGTTCCTCCGCTGGATTTACTTTGGCCCCATTTTTCTACTAAGATCGTTCTGGAACCTTCCAGATCTTGTACTTTATCTGCAAGTCCTACCGTCATGTATTTCTCACTTACTTGTGAGAACGCTATTTAAAATTGAAGAATCTCACTTCTAAATTACTACAATAGTGAATTTTCGTCCACCGCTGGAACATTCTATGGCGCATTTAATTGTAAATTACAACTGTTTCAAGAAATAGACTCTCACCTATATAGTGCAATCGGTTCTTCCTATAATTGCAATAACTTTCTTTTCCATAAACTTTGTGTCTCCACAGTGAACATTTCATATGTTTCAATGAACTATAGTGAAAACCAGTGCTTGCTCAACTTTTCTACCGCGTCGCGATCGTCCGCTTATATTCAAATAAGGCCATGAACAGTTTCCTTAATTCCCATTTCTCTTTCCTAAACCTCTCACTAACAATCTGCAATAAACTTTTAATCTAGGTCTGTTCCAATAAGGTGTCATTCCAAGAAGTGCCCTTCCATTTTTGTTGGTTTATCATTAAGTATTTCTGTATAATCTTTGTGATACGTGTCCTGCACACGTTTCAAACTTACATTGTTCCTCCCTTCAAAAGCAGGGAAAACAATTCTCTCAACTCTTGAGTGAGTTATTTTTTGGTCTCGCTAAATGAAAACTGCCTCATTTAACTTGCGAGTCTTATTCAAAGTATAAGAGGTCTAGAACCTTCCTTTTGATTAACTCTTCAGGTTCACAGTAAGTGACCTGCTCTCTTTGTATAAATCTCACAAAGTAATTCTGTTTAAATATAAGAAGTTGTAGGAACTTCTATCTTATTTTCACGTTGTTATTATCGTCATTTTCAAAGTTGTCATTTTCTCTAGAACATTCTCTCAAGAATTTCTTAAGGTACACTTTTTGTACTCCAATTCACGTTCAAGCTTTAATTATTTCATTGTTTATTGGTTTAACTCTTATAAAGATTTTAGAAACATGTAAGGTTTGGAACCTTGTAAATTGTCAATTGCCTGGAGCAACCGTTTAATGTTGAGAGGTCTGCGACCCTATTTGTTAAAAAAGTTCAAATGAACTATGTTTATTAAAATTATATTGCATAATTGTTAATTTCATCAAACTTTTTCTAATTGTCAAATAAACAAATCTTTTCCCTTCGCTTTTTTATTTGCGAATATAAAGTTTAGGCAAAATCCTGTCTTCCTTGACTCTCCTCACTCAATGACATTAAAATCTTTAATAGGGCTTTCACCATTTGTTGCATTTGAGCAAGAACTCTTAATTTTCACCTTACTAAAGTTCTTCTTAGCGTTAATAGCTAATTCTAATTGGCCAGTAAGGCAAGTAAAGTTCGCTAAGCCAACTACCTGCTTGTGGAGACCCTCTCCGAAAACTTATGGTCAGTTTTCTAAAAAATAAGTATTTCTTTTTGTCTAAACTTTTAGCCGGCTCCTCGCTGAGTAAAAGCTTAGCCATTGTCCAATGCAACCATTGGTTCATTTACCAAGATTACCCAATAAGGCATAATCCTTTATCATATTCCTTCTTAGAGACACTTGGTCGCCCTTACAGGAACTCCATAATTTTGGAAATTGAAAATACCAAGCTTGAGTTAAATCATTGGCATTCTTCGAATCACTTTGTAAAACCTAATTTCTTTGAGAAAACATACAGTAAATTTGTTCCTCTAAGTCTTGCCAGACCATCACCCTTCCCCATAGTACTTTTATACATGCTCGGGAGGAAATGTACTAAAGCCTCTCTCTTGCAAACCGCCCAAGTCCTAGCTGCGGTTCCCGTTAGCCTCGACCAAGCTCGTACCTACTTTAGGTATCCGAGAGTTAATTTCCATTGGCAACTGCTTCTAAGCGTATTTAAACCTCAACTTATTAATTTTGTGGGACTCTCCTCCTATTTTTCTATCCTTCTTTTCCAAATCCCAAATCTACTTCCTTCTCTTAATCATCTTCCCTTGGTGGGTGGGTTATTCCCTAGCCTATAATCTACCCAAAAATTTGGTGCCGAAACCCGGGAGAGTCCATTTTTTATTTCTATTGTTTGTCAAGTGTCATTTGACAATACTTTGCAAATTTTTAATATCTCCTTTGGATCTTTCAGCTATATCTACGTCATGCAAAGCCTGTGAACGGGAAAGAGGCCGCTCCTGTCTCCTATGGTGTGTCCCATTCTTTCTACTCATTCGCTGTTGCCAACTTGACAGCATCTTCAAGGTTCTACAGTTTCGTGAGTTGTATTTCAATTTATTCTCTTTATCATGGCCCCTACTGAAAAAGATGAAACTCTCATTGCCAGACGTTCTTCCTATAAAGGGCAACTCACTAGATTCCGAAATTTCATCAACAAATTAGATCCCGCCGAGTGTGATTTAGATATCTTAACACATCGTCTTAAGTTGTACGAACGGTCTTATGATTATTATGACCAAATTCAAACCGAGATCGAATCCGCTTGCCCAGAACTGCAATCGGATCGGGACGAGGTCGAACCCTTGTACTTTGAAGGAATTGCAAAGGCCCACCAATTGATCCGCAATATCTCAGAACCGGACACTAAGGTCATCAATCCGGCCCAGTTAGCACCCGCTTCAGTTCACAAGAACAAACCGAAACCGTTACTTCCCAAGATAAGCCTACCGCACTTCTCAGGCAAGGAAGGTGAATGGTATTCTTTTTACGAACTTTACTGCTCCCTAATTCATGAAAATATCGAGATCCCAGACATACATAAATTTTACTACCTCCGCACTTCTTTGGAATCTGAGGCCTTAGCCTTAGTGGAGTCACTGCCTTTAAGCGCAGACAACTACCACATCGCCTTTAATCTCCTTAAAGAGAGATATGGCAATTTACGGTTGAGTGTCGCTCGACACATCCGTTGCTTGTTCAACTTACCAGCCGTCAAACCTAACGACGTCACATCTTTAAGAGACCTCTTAGATTCTATGCAATTAAATGTCAGAGCGTTATACCAACTAAAACAGCCTGTCCAAACATGGGACACCATACTCATTCATCTGGCTACATCAAGATTCGATTTTTCGACACTGAAGGCCTGGGAGATCGAACTCGCCTGCAACAAGGAACATTCGTTCGAACACCTTATCTCGTTTCTCAACAGTCGATGTCAATTCCTTACAGCACTCGCATTTCAGTGCGAAAAAGTCGAAACGAATCCTCAGTGTCAAATTTTTGAAAAAAAAACTTGCTTCTTCAAAGGGATATCAGCCCCCATTTGTCGAAAACAAACAAACCCGTTCTTCTTTCAATAATCCAAGAGAAGATATCAGGCCGCTTAATAAATCGTTAAAATGCACGCTCTGTAAAAAGCTTCACACATTGTATTTGTGCAAATCCTTTAAAGAATTGTCTGTCGAAGATCGAAGAAACTTTGTCTTGAACAGCAAACATTGTTTCAATTGCTTGTCACCTACGCATTCTTCTTCGAACTGTACGTCATCAAATCTCTGTTTCCATTGTAAAAAACCGCATCATTCTTTATTGCACGTTCACGATAAATCGAGGTCATCAGCACCTGCCTCTTCAAGCTCCATGCAGAGCAGCTCCGAACAAACTAATGCTTCTTCCTGCATTTCCAACGCCGACACTTTTCACAGTGCGCAAACCCTGTTGACCACTGTACAATTTGAAATCCAAGATAGATTTGGAAATTGGTTCAAAACCCGTGGTCTTCTCGATTCCGCTTCAACGCACAACTTTGTTTCGCAATCGTTGATTAAAAAACTAGGTCTTTCGTCATCGCCTACTTCTATCAATGTGACCGGCATTGACAATTTGAAAACTCAAGTTTTGCAGTCTTCAAAATTGAAAATCAGAGACGTTTGCCAAAGAAACACCAATCTTAATTTAAACTGTCTCATTCTTACCAGTATTGGCAAGGACACTCCAAGTCACTCTATCAATACCTCCGGATTAAAGATTCCTTCGCACTTAAGGTTAGCCGATCCTCAGTTTAATGCTCAAGGTCCCATTGATGTACTTTTCAGTGCCAATGTTTTTTGGAATTGCATTCGCAAACAAACACGCAAGTTATCTTCAACCGTAGTCGCTAGAGACACCGATTTTGGTTGGGTTATTACTGGTGAAATCAAACATACCAGTGTTCAAACCAAAGCGCAATATCATTTCGTCACAGCTGACATAAATCCCATTTTTGAAAAAGAGAACGCTCATGTTTCAAATCTCAATATTTTTGAAAACCACTTGTCGAAACGATGTCTCATCGTGAACAACTGCGCTACCCCTGTAAGTTGTTTAAATGGTTTTTCCTTCTTCCCGCACAAGATGGCCATTCAAGTTCGCCTTGCTTTGTGTTATTTCGTCTATCTTCTTATGTCATTTTTTATAGCAGTTAATTGCTTAAACTATTCCTCGAAAACTATCTTCCCCTTGTGTAAAACCATAGCTATCAGTCACCATCACTTTACTGTACGCTATGTTTCACTTCTTTCGCTATGTAGAAGGATGGCCACGGCCGGCTCCTCCCCCCTTCCTCGCAATTGGAAGTCGCTTATGAAACCGCTTGAAACTCTGAATTCTATAGCATCTAGAATAACTATTCTTATGCATAACCTTCTTCTCAATGTCCCAGCTTGTCTTCTTTGCTCGGAAGAATTAAGCTTCTTTTTGTTGAAAATTGTCCGATTTCGTGATCCTCTCAATTATGCGAAATTGATTTTCTACTTTATTTCATATAGCTTTAAATTGCTTTTTCACGTCCAAGTTACGATTGACTGCATGTCGTGTGACTCGTTCCGCTTTAAGTTACAGCTGATTCAGCTAGTGTGTGTGTACTCCGAACTGCTTGTTTTTCAAACCTGTTTGTTTACAAGCCTGAATAACGCCAAGTTGTTGTTTATTTCCTGTATGATTGCCAAAGGTCAAAACAAGTTTCTCTTATCTCAACTTTGGCTGATTGCCAAGCATTGTCTGACGAGTTGCTACTACAAGTACAGAAGTCGTTTACCTACTTCCCAAAATAAACTTGTTCCGCTTAAGGACTCTGTCAGCTATTTATATGTCTTATCTCGTTGTACTATGTGTGTCAAGGCCGTGCTTGTTTACGTCTCTTACTTACTCATGCTCGTATTCCATAACTGCTTCGATCCTTGTTCCAAAACTTCGTTGCGTATTTCTCACGCGTTCATGTATTGCAATTTGCTTACATATTTTGCGATCTTAATGTTCATTGATGAACAAACTGGTTTTTTCTCGTCGTCACATTCGATGTGTTTATGTATTTATACTTGTCATGTCACGTTTTTCGCTGACTTAAGTATTTTTCTGAGTAAACCCTTTGATAATCATTATAACTTAAGGTCATTGTTTATGGCTACTCGTTTGTTACCTATGGCGTTCTTGCTTTCTACTCGCATAGTTCCTTTGTTTATTTGGTATATTCTTGTCTTGAATAGATGTACTTGTTTCTATACGCTTTGTTTAAACTTGCCAATTCTTCTTTCCCATCGTATCGCAATCTTTACTAGTGCTTTAATTCCCTCAGCTTCTAGTTATTTCGTGATTGAAAGTGTCGTTAATTCTCACCTTTTAACTCCGCTTTCTAATGACCCTGATGACCTCCTTCCACTCACACCTGGTCACTGTCTTACATGCCCTTCTCTCTCTGCCCCTCCTCCCCTTTCCATTTCTTTCAGGGATTCTAATCTACCTATCGCTTGTCGTAAACTTGAAGCCCTCAGTAATTCTTTTTGGAAGAGGTGGAACTTTGAATATTTAACTTCCTTGCAACGGAGGCAGAAGTGGTTTCTTTCCAGTCCCGACATTAAAGTGGGGGACTTGGTCTTAGTTAGGGATGTTTCACCCCCCCTAGTCTGGCCTTTTGGAAAAGTGACCAAGTGTCACCCTGGAAGAGATAGGAGAGTCAGGGTATTCAGAGTCGTGACCACTAATGGTCAGATCACAAGACTACTCTTCGGCAATTGTTTATTATTCTACTTGTTTTATTTGCTCGCTGTTGGTGTCTGTCCCCCCAGTATGGTGTGTTCTTTGAATACACGGTACGAGAGATATAATGTCTATTGCTCTTTGCATGTTCATTTCTTCCTTCCTCTTTGCCAAACACCAACAGTGATCATCTGTTTTCTCCTTGTTGGGCCTATCTCTTATGTCTTCATAAGTATGTTTCAGATATATAACTTCTGTGGTCCACCTAGCGTCATCTAGTAGCGAACCTCTGAAGCTACTCAATTCCTCATCGTGCAAGAGGACTTACTTATCCATTTGGCTACCAGATCTCGTTACCATCGTCAGCTATTTTCTCCTTGAGCAAGAGGACTACGTCTACTTCTTTACTCACCATGCTGCGCTAGTATCATCTATCAACTCCTTGAAGACCAGCTCACCGAGAAATCAATTTGTTGTATTTAAGTTGGCAATGCTTAAATGTTCTCCTTTTGTCTCCTACCCCCCTCTCTTTCCCCTTTTTCTTGGACCCTCCGTGCTCCGTCGAGCTGCACTCACTTCTCAGTCGGCAGTTGACTTGATCAGTCAGGGCTCAACTAGAGCCGGTCTCCTCAGACCAAGAGACACTCTCTACGTTCTACGCCATGTTGGCGCATTAAGTATCGGTTAAGGGAACTTCACCTTCGCCATGCAACAAAGATAAGTACCTGCTTCAAGTTTTAACCTCATCTTCATGATTTTACCTACCACATGCTTTTAACTATCTTTTATAGGCAGTGTGAAATTACTTATTTTGGGGCAAAATCATCCTCCGCGGGATTTTCCATGTTGAGCTTTTGTTTAATCAAGCTAATCTTAGTGAAAAGCAGCAGTTCTTATGCTTGCCAAATGAGAAATCTTCTCACTACGTGGGATATTATCTAATACCCACTGTCTATAATTTACAAAGCAAGTTCCTCCGCTGGATTTACTTTGGCCCCATTTTTCTACTAAGATCGTTCTGGAACCTTCCAGATCTTGTACTTTATCTGCAAGTCCTACCGTCATGTATTTCTCACTTACTTGTGAGAACGCTATTTAAAATTGAAGAATCTCACTTCTAAATTACTACAATAGTGAATTTTCGTCCACCGCTGGAACATTCTATGGCGCATTTAATTGTAAATTACAACTGTTTCAAGAAATAGACTCTCACCTATATAGTGCAATCGGTTCTTCCTATAATTGCAATAACTTTCTTTTCCATAAACTTTGTGTCTCCACAGTGAACATTTCATATGTTTCAATGAACTATAGTGAAAACCAGTGCTTGCTCAACTTTTCTACCGCGTCGCGATCGTCCGCTTATATTCAAATAAGGCCATGAACAGTTTCCTTAATTCCCATTTCTCTTTCCTAAACCTCTCACTAACAATCTGCAATAAACTTTTAATCTAGGTCTGTTCCAATAAGGTGTCATTCCAAGAAGTGCCCTTCCATTTTTGTTGGTTTATCATTAAGTATTTCTGTATAATCTTTGTGATACGTGTCCTGCACACGTTTCAAACTTACATTGTTCCTCCCTTCAAAAGCAGGGAAAACAATTCTCTCAACTCTTGAGTGAGTTATTTTTTGGTCTCGCTAAATGAAAACTGCCTCATTTAACTTGCGAGTCTTATTCAAAGTATAAGAGGTCTAGAACCTTCCTTTTGATTAACTCTTCAGGTTCACAGTAAGTGACCTGCTCTCTTTGTATAAATCTCACAAAGTAATTCTGTTTAAATATAAGAAGTTGTAGGAACTTCTATCTTATTTTCACGTTGTTATTATCGTCATTTTCAAAGTTGTCATTTTCTCTAGAACATTCTCTCAAGAATTTCTTAAGGTACACTTTTTGTACTCCAATTCACGTTCAAGCTTTAATTATTTCATTGTTTATTGGTTTAACTCTTATAAAGATTTTAGAAACATGTAAGGTTTGGAACCTTGTAAATTGTCAATTGCCTGGAGCAACCGTTTAATGTTGAGAGGTCTGCGACCCTATTTGTTAAAAAAGTTCAAATGAACTATGTTTATTAAAATTATATTGCATAATTGTTAATTTCATCAAACTTTTTCTAATTGTAAAATAAACAAATCTTTTCCCTTCGCTTTTTTATTTGCGAATATAAAGTTTAGGCAAAATCCTGTCTTCCTTGACTCTCCTCACTCAATGACATTAAAATCTTTAATAGGGCTTTCACCATTTGTTGCATTTGAGCAAGAACTCTTAATTTTCACCTTACTAAAGTTCTTCTTAGCGTTAATAGCTAATTCTAATTGGCCAGTAAGGCAAGTAAAGTTCGCTAAGCCAACTACCTGCTTGTGGAGACCCTCTCCGAAAACTTATGGTCAGTTTTCTAAAAAATAAGTATTTCTTTTTGTCTAAACTTTTAGCCGGCTCCTCGCTGAGTAAAAGCTTAGCCATTGTCCAATGCAACCATTGGTTCATTTACCAAGATTACCCAATAAGGCATAATCCTTTATCATATTCCTTCTTAGAGACACTTGGTCGCCCTTACAGGAACTCCATAATTTTGGAAATTGAAAATACCAAGCTTGAGTTAAATCATTGGCATTCTTCGAATCACTTTGTAAAACCTAATTTCTTTGAGAAAACATACAGTAAATTTGTTCCTCTAAGTCTTGCCAGACCATCACCCTTCCCCATAGTACTTTTATACATGCTCGGGAGGAAATGTACTAAAGCCTCTCTCTTGCAAACCGCCCAAGTCCTAGCTGCGGTTCCCGTTAGCCTCGACCAAGCTCGTACCTACTTTAGGTATCCGAGAGTTAATTTCCATTGGCAACTGCTTCTAAGCGTATTTAAACCTCAACTTATTAATTTTGTGGGACTCTCCTCCTATTTTTCTATCCTTCTTTTCCAAATCCCAAATCTACTTCCTTCTCTTAATCATCTTCCCTTGGTGGGTGGGTTATTCCCTAGCCTATAATCTACCCAAAAATTTGGTGCCGAAACCCGGGAGAGTCCATTTTTTATTTCTATTGTTTGTCAAGTGTCATTTGACAATACTTTGCAAATTTTTAATATCTCCTTTGGATCTTTCAGCTATATCTACGTCATGCAAAGCCTGTGAACGGGAAAGAGGCCGCTCCTGTCTCCTATGGTGTGTCCCATTCTTTCTACTCATTCGCTGTTGCCAACTTGACAGCATCTTCAAGGTTCTACAGTTTCGTGAGTTGTATTTCAATTTATTCTCTTTATCATGGCCCCTACTGAAAAAGATGAAACTCTCATTGCCAGACGTTCTTCCTATAAAGGGCAACTCACTAGATTCCGAAATTTCATCAACAAATTAGATCCCGCCGAGTGTGATTTAGATATCTTAACACATCGTCTTAAGTTGTACGAACGGTCTTATGATTATTATGACCAAATTCAAACCGAGATCGAATCCGCTTGCCCAGAACTGCAATCGGATCGGGACGAGGTCGAACCCTTGTACTTTGAAGGAATTGCAAAGGCCCACCAATTGATCCGCAATATCTCAGAACCGGACACTAAGGTCATCAATCCGGCCCAGTTAGCACCCGCTTCAGTTCACAAGAACAAACCGAAACCGTTACTTCCCAAGATAAGCCTACCGCACTTCTCAGGCAAGGAAGGTGAATGGTATTCTTTTTACGAACTTTACTGCTCCCTAATTCATGAAAATATCGAGATCCCAGACATACATAAATTTTACTACCTCCGCACTTCTTTGGAATCTGAGGCCTTAGCCTTAGTGGAGTCACTGCCTTTAAGCGCAGACAACTACCACATCGCCTTTAATCTCCTTAAAGAGAGATATGGCAATTTACGGTTGAGTGTCGCTCGACACATCCGTTGCTTGTTCAACTTACCAGCCGTCAAACCTAACGACGTCACATCTTTAAGAGACCTCTTAGATTCTATGCAATTAAATGTCAGAGCGTTATACCAACTAAAACAGCCTGTCCAAACATGGGACACCATACTCATTCATCTGGCTACATCAAGATTCGATTTTTCGACACTGAAGGCCTGGGAGATCGAACTCGCCTGCAACAAGGAACATTCGTTCGAACACCTTATCTCGTTTCTCAACAGTCGATGTCAATTCCTTACAGCACTCGCATTTCAGTGCGAAAAAGTCGAAACGAATCCTCAGTGTCAAATTTTTGAAAAAAAACTTGCTTCTTCAAAGGGATATCAGCCCCCATTTGTCGAAAACAAACAAACCCGTTCTTCTTTCAATAATCCAAGAGAAGATATCAGGCCGCTTAATAAATCGTTAAAATGCACGCTCTGTAAAAAGCTTCACACATTGTATTTGTGCAAATCCTTTAAAGAATTGTCTGTCGAAGATCGAAGAAACTTTGTCTTGAACAGCAAACATTGTTTCAATTGCTTGTCACCTACGCATTCTTCTTCGAACTGTACGTCATCAAATCTCTGTTTCCATTGTAAAAAACCGCATCATTCTTTATTGCACGTTCACGATAAATCGAGGTCATCAGCACCTGCCTCTTCAAGCTCCATGCAGAGCAGCTCCGAACAAACTAATGCTTCTTCCTGCATTTCCAACGCCGACACTTTTCACAGTGCGCAAACCCTGTTGACCACTGTACAATTTGAAATCCAAGATAGATTTGGAAATTGGTTCAAAACCCGTGGTCTTCTCGATTCCGCTTCAACGCACAACTTTGTTTCGCAATCGTTGATTAAAAAACTAGGTCTTTCGTCATCGCCTACTTCTATCAATGTGACCGGCATTGACAATTTGAAAACTCAAGTTTTGCAGTCTTCAAAATTGAAAATCAGAGACGTTTGCCAAAGAAACACCAATCTTAATTTAAACTGTCTCATTCTTACCAGTATTGGCAAGGACACTCCAAGTCACTCTATCAATGCCTCCGGATTAAAGATTCCTTCGCACTTAAGGTTAGCCGATCCTCAGTTTAATGCTCAAGGTCCCATTGATGTACTTTTCAGTGCCAATGTTTTTTGGAATTGCATTCGCAAACAAACACGCAAGTTATCTTCAACCGTAGTCGCTAGAGACACCGATTTTGGTTGGGTTATTACTGGTGAAATCAAACATACCAGTGTTCAAACCAAAGCGCAATATAATTTCGTCACAGCTGACATAAATCCCATTTTTGAAAAAGAGAACGCTCGTGTTTCAAATCTCAATATTTTTGAAAACCACTTGTCGAAACGATGTCTCATCGTGAACAACTGCGCTACCCCTGTAAGTTGTTTAAATGGTTTTTCCTTCTTCCCGCACAAGATGGCCATTCAAGTTCGCCTTGCTTTGTGTTATTTCGTCTATCTTCTTATGTCATTTTTATAGCAGTTAATTGCTTAAACTATTCCTCGAAAACTATCTTCCCCTTGTGTAAAACCATAGCTATCAGTCACCATCACTTTACTGTACGCTATGTTTCACTTCTTTCGCTATGTAGAAGGATGGCCACGGCCGGCTCCTCCCCCCTTCCTCGCAATTGGAAGTCGCTTATGAAACCGCTTGAAACTCTGAATTCTATAGCATCTAGAATAACTATTCTTATGCATAACCTTCTTCTCAATGTCCCAGCTTGTCTTCTTTGCTCGGAAGAATTAAGCTTCTTTTTGTTGAAAATTGTCCGATTTCGTGATCCTCTCAATTATGCGAAATTGATTTTCTACTTTATTTCATATAGCTTTAAATTGCTTTTTCACGTCCAAGTTACGATTGACTGCATGTCGTGTGACTCGTTCCGCTTTAAGTTACAGCTGATTCAGCTAGTGTGTGTGTACTCCGAACTGCTTGTTTTTCAAACCTGTTTGTTTACAAGCCTGAATAACGCCAAGTTGTTGTTTATTTCCTGTATGATTGCCAAAGGTCAAAACAAGTTTCTCTTATCTCAACTTTGGCTGATTGCCAAGCATTGTCTGACGAGTTGCTACTACAAGTACAGAAGCCGTTTACCTACTTCCCAAAATAAACTTGTTCCGCTTAAGGACTCTGTGAGCTATTTATATGTCTTATCTCGTTGTACTATGTGTGTCAAGGCCGTGCTTGTTTACGTCTCTTACTTACTCATGCTCGTATTCCATAACTGCTTCGATCCTTGTTCCAAAACTTCGTTGCGTATTTCTCACGCGTTCATGTATTGCAATTTGCTTACATATTTTGCGATCTTAATGTTCATTGATGAACAAACTGGTTTTTTCTCGTCGTCACATTCGATGTGTTTATGTATTTATACTTGTCATGTCACGTTTTTCGCTGACTTAAGTATTTTTCTGAGTAAACCCTTTGATACTCATTATAACTTAAGGTCATTGTTTATGGCTACTCGTTTGTTACCTATGGCGTTCTTGCTTTCTACTCGCATAGTTCCTTTGTTTATTTGGTATATTCTTGTCTTGAATAGATGTACTTGTTTCTATACGCTTTGTTTAAACTTGCCAATTCTTCTTTCTCATCGTATCGCAATCTTTACTAGTGCTTTAATTCCCTCAGCTTCTAGTTATTTCGTGATTGAAAGTGTCGTTAATTCTCACCTTTTAACTCCGCTTTCTAATGACCCTGATGACCTCCTTCCACTCACACCTGGTCACTGTCTTACACGCCCTTCTCTCTCTGCCCCTCCTCCCCTTTCCATTTCTTTCAGGGATTCTAATCTACCTATCGCTTGGCGTAAACTTGAAGCCCTCAGTAATTCTTTTTGGAAGAGGTGGAACTTTGAATATTTAACTTCCTTGCAACGGAGGCAGAAGTGGTTTCTTTCCAGTCCCGACATTAAAGTGGGGGACTTGGTCTTAGTTAGGGATGTTTCACCCCCCCTAGTCTGGCCTTTTGGAAAAGTGACCAAGTGTCACCCTGGAAGAGATAGGAGAGTCAGGGTATTCAGAGTCGTGACCACTAATGGTCAGATCACAAGACTACTCTTCGGCAATTGTTTATTATTGTACTTGTTTTATTTGCTCGCTGTTGGTGTCTGTCCCCCCAGTATGGTGTGTTCTTTGAATACACGGTACGAGAGATATAATGTCTATTGCTCTTTGCATGTTCATTTCTTCCTTCCTCTTTGCCAAACACCAACAGTGATCATCTGTTTTCTCCTTGTTGGGCCTATCTCTTATGTCTTCATAAGTATGTTTCAGATATATAACTTCTGTGGTCCACCTAGCGTCATCTAGTAGCGAACCTCTGAAGCTACTCAATTCCTCATCGTGCAAGAGGACTTACTTATCCATTTGGCTACCAGATCTCGTTACCATCGTCAGCTATTTTCTCCTTGAGCAAGAGGACTACGTCTACTTCTTTACTCACCATGCTGCGCTAGTATCATCTATCAACTCCTTGAAGACCAGCTCACCAAGAAATCAATTTGTTGTATTTAAGTTGGCAATGCTTATATGTTCTCCTTTTGTCTCCTACCCCCTCTCTTTCCCCTTTTTCTTGGACCCTCCGTGCTCCGTCGAGCTGCACTCACTTCTCAGTCGGCAGTTGACTTGATCAGTCAGGGCTCAACTAGAGCCGGTCTCCTCAGACCAAGAGACACTCTCTACGTTCTACGCCATGTTGGCGCATTAAGTATCGGTTAAGGGAACTTCACCTTCGCCATGCAACAAAGATAAGTACCTGCTTCAAGTTTTAACCTCATCTTCATGATTTTACCTACCACATGCTTTTAACTATCTTTTATAGGCAGTGTGAAATTACTTATTTTGGGGCAAAATCATCCTCCGCGGGATTTTCCATGTTGAGCTTTTGTTTAATCAAGCTAATCTTAGTGAAAAGCAGCAGTTCTTATGCTTGCCAAATGAGAAATCTTCTCACTACGTGGGATATTATCTAATACCCACTGTCTATAATTTACAAAGCAAGTTCCTCCGCTGGATTTACTTTGGCCCCATTTTTCTACTAAGATCGTTCTGGAACCTTCCAGATCTTGTACTTTATCTGCAAGTCCTACCGTCATGTATTTCTCACTTACTTGTGAGAACGCTATTTAAAATTGAAGAATCTCACTTCTAAATTACTACAATAGTGAATTTTCGTCCACCGCTGGAACATTCTATGGCGCATTTAATTGTAAATTACAACTGTTTCAAGAAATAGACTCTCACCTATATAGTGCAATCGGTTCTTCCTATAATTGCAATAACTTTCTTTTCCATAAACTTTGTGTCTCCACAGTGAACATTTCATATGTTTCAATGAACTATAGTGAAAACCAGTGCTTGCTCAACTTTTCTACCGCGTCGCGATCGTCCGCTTATATTCAAATAAGGCCATGAACAGTTTCCTTAATTCCCATTTCTCTTTCCTAAACCTCTCACTAACAATCTGCAATAAACTTTTAATCTAGGTCTGTTCCAATAAGGTGTCATTCCAAGAAGTGCCCTTCCATTTTTGTTGGTTTATCATTAAGTATCTCTGTATAATCTTTGTGATACGTGTCCAGCACACGTTTCAAACTTACATTGTTCCTCCCTTCAAAAGCAGGGAAAACAATTCTCTCAACTCTTGAGTGAGTTATTTTTTGGTCTCGCTAAATGAAAACTGCCTCATTTAACTTGCGAGTCTTATTCAAAGTATAAGAGGTCTAGAACCTTCCTTTTGATTAACTCTTCAGGTTCACAGTAAGTGACCTGCTCTCTTTGTATAAATCTCACAAAGTAATTCTGTTTAAATATAAGAAGTTGTAGGAACTTCTATCTTATTTTCACGTTGTTATTATCGTCATTTTCAAAGTTGTCATTTTCTCTAGAACATTCTCTCAAGAATTTCTTAAGGTACACTTTTTGTACTCCAATTCACGTTCAAGCTTTAATTATTTCATTGTTTATTGGTTTAACTCTTATAAAGATTTTAGAAACATGTAAGGTTTGGAACCTTGTAAATTGTCAATTGCCTGGAGCAACCGTTTAATGTTGAGAGGTCTGCGACCCTATTTGTTAAAAAAGTTCAAATGAACTATGTTTATTAAAATTATATTGCATAATTGTTAATTTCATCAAACTTTTTCTAATTGTAAAATAAACAAATCTTTTCCCTTCGCTTTTTTATTTGCGAATATAAAGTTTAGGCAAAATCCTGTCTTCCTTGACTCTCCTCACTCAATGACATTAAAATCTTTAATAGGGCTTTCACCATTTGTTGCATTTGAGCAAGAACTCTTAATTTTCACCTTACTAAAGTTCTTCTTAACGTTAATAGCTAATTCTAATTGGCCAGTAAGGCAAGTAAAGTTCGCTAAGCCAACTACCTGCTTGTGGAGACCCTCTCCGAAAACTTATGTTCAGTTTTCTAAAAAATAAGTGTTTCTTTTTGTCTAAACTTTTAGCCGGCTCCTCGCTGAGTAAAAGCTTAGCCATTGTCCAATGCAACCATTGGTTCATTTACCAAGATTACCCAATAAGGCATAATCCTTTATCATATTCCTTCTTAGAGACACTTGGTCGCCCTTACAGGAACTCCATAATTTTGGAAATTGAAAATACCAAGCTTGAGTTAAATCATTGGCATTCTTCGAATCACTTTGTAAAACCTAATTTCTTTGAGAAAACATACAGTAAATTTGTTCCTCTAAGTCTTGCCAGACCATCACCCTTCCCCATAGTACTTTTATACATGCTCGGGAGGAAATGTACTAAAGCCTCTCTCTTGCAAACCGCCCAAGTCCTAGCTGCGGTTCCTGTTAGCCTCGACCAAGCTCGTACCTACTTTAGGTATCCGAGAGTTAATTTCCATTGGCAACTGCTTCTAAGCGTATTTAAACCTCAACTTATTAATTTTGTGGGACTCTCCTCCTATTTTTCTATCCTTTTCCAAATCCCAAATCTACTTCCTTCTCTTAATCATCTTCCCTTGGTGGGTGGGTTATTCCCTAGCCTATAATCTACCCACCCCCTTCCAGTGTATATAAATAGCCGACCAGCTGGACTGTTATCTCAAGGAATCAACAGCAGCTAATATCTCCTCCAACTCAACATATGGTCAGACAATAATCACATATCCATAATTGTCCTCGCAAGGATACAATATGAATCTGGTACCAAGCTGACAGAAATCAGTCTCTGCTGAAGTTCCCGCTTGTAATACCATAAAAATATATACTCACAATACACACATCTGGGACTGACATAACGCCTTTCACATGGGTCTGCTGAATTAGAGCTCGTAAACATTTAACACAATATTTAAAACATACGATAGAGCTGAATACCCT
Source organism: Meconema thalassinum (assembly GCA_946902985.2). NCBI lineage: Eukaryota > Metazoa > Arthropoda > Insecta > Orthoptera > Tettigoniidae > Meconema > Meconema thalassinum. Next base: position 860,663,646 of record OX336389.2, read on the forward strand.
TCGTCACAAACTACATTGCTCCAAAGGCAATAATCACACTGAATCTGATCAATAATAAATCTCAACAAAATTTAATTACCCTCCAATCTACTATATAATTATATTACTTCAGTCCTACTTCTGAAACACGACATATCTCCGAGAGACGTTTTTAACCGCACTTCGTAACCTAGGCGAACACGGCCGTTCACATAGCTACGTTAGTTAACACAACACAAAGAAAAGAACCTTCCAATAATTACAATTGTGCGAGCTGCTTCCAAACAAAAGTGTGTCAGATCAAAACTAAATATACTACATTAATCACACAAGCAAAGTATTTACAAAAAATATGTCCCATAAACCATAAGTCAATTTAATAAATAATAAAATATTATTTACTCATCTCTTTTTGTAGTCACCCGTCAAAGAACATCAGACGCCATTCCCCAACTGGATAGTTCTTTATCTCATAGCAGCCATCTGGACGGAGTGTTGAGAATTCCAAACTTCCTCTGCATTCATCGATGTCATCCTTGCGCTGATACAAAAATTAGGTTATTATACACTTTATGTTTGACTACTAAATTCGTTTGTTCAGGTACTAAATTCCCTGTCACTGTTCGTTGGCGAATTATCGACGCTACTGTCCCTATAACTATAGTACTATGACTATCTATCACTGAATTTAACACTTTACAATGAATATCTTGTGTTCCTCGACACACAAAATACAAGTCAATCTCTTCTGATAAACAGAATCAAAGTCTACGTCCGTAGACGCACAGAATAATAGTAATGTCCGTAGACGAACAGAATGATAGTCAATGTCTTGGCTCTTCGACACACTTATAAATGAACTGGCCCTTGGGTCAGATGGAGGGGGATTTTATGTAAAAATTTCTCGAAATAATTGTGATACAGGAATGAAATAAATATCACTGAACTCGTAATATTGCACAGGTCAAGAATATGCCCATTAATCCTAGAACCGATCGTAGAGATTTTGTCTAGGCGATTTCCCGCGTGAATACTAGCCGCCGCGTACCCCAGCCGGAGTTGGCGCGCAAGTAGGCATTCTCTTCTCATTGGTTCTCCATTTCTAATAATTTGGCGGTTTCTAGTAGATCTTGGCATCTTGGGAGTGTCTATTTTCTTCATCAGCCATTCACGTTACTGCATCATATTTCTTCTAGGCGCGAATATCACAATGAACATACCAGAACCATGTCTCACTGCGCGTCGCTTCTAAAATTGAGGTAGCCACACCTGTCCTTATGATACATAGCTCTGCTATTTCTTTTCATAGCTCAAGTAATTAGCCTTTTGTTAAACTGATGCAGGTATGTCCCTACTGTCTCCAACAAATGCTTGAAATTTCCTCATCACTGTCTGGCTACTTTCATGATGCTGGTTGAAATATTTATTAATTGAAGAAATAAAAAGTAGAATCATTTAACCAACATAGGGTAAAGGGTTCAATATATATATATATATATATATATATATATATATATATATATATTGTACCCGATTGTCATCATGTGGACCATGTGTTCGTATCCCAACTAACTCACGGTCTTTCGAGGTATGGGACGTTCCTGCCCACCATACGACCACATGCTCAGGATTTGAGTCTATCAGGTAACTACTCTACAGGAAATACACAACATTTTCCTAAAGGTAACACATTTACTGGTCTAAAATCAATGGCTACACAACAAATACAAAACAAAGGACAATTTACATTTGATTCCCACAAATAAAATAGGGTTGTTCTGTGAGCTTTCTTCGTAAAATAGTGCTGCACTGCACTCAAATCTAATTCTAACATCCTGTCAATGATATTTTCAGACTTCCATGGGTTTCCATAGTGTTCAACAACTAACACAACTTTAGTTAATGGGAGTATCATAACACAAAAATCACATATCACATAAAGTGCTACTAATAAAACATTTTCCCATTTCTTATAGCATTTACCTTGATTTAACATGAATTCATTACTTTCTGCAATCATTAACAGATATTTTTTGTGTTGCGTGAATCATCTTCCCTCCTTCCATGCATATGAACCCCTTAGGAAAAGTGGTACTTAATTTTATAGTTTCACCATATAACGATTTTCTGGGTCTTGTCGGGCTTATCATTGTTACAAATGTGTCATGTTCTGGGAAAAACACATACCCGTCTGCATAAATTAGCAGGAAAGGCAAAATGCACTCTAAAAGAAGATGCCTACATTATTTTGGTTCAGCTTTTCTCCTCAGAAAATAATTGAGCCAAATATTATCTGATTTCTATGATTCAACAACGTATGTGAGTTGCAACCCACCGTTCAATTCACTTGGCATCATCAAAATAATCATATCTTACTTGCATATATAAATATCGAGATTTCTCAGTGTCCTAGTGTGACTAATTTACAAGGGACCGGTCGGACGACCTTCCTCCCCTCAGCAGGCAATACAATTCGTTCCAGCCGGCTCTCCAAGATGGCCGCTGCAGAAATGGTCTACCATTCCCCTCTCTCTCTCACTCTGTCAAGATCAAGGTCAGGTTTGTTTACAAAGTGCAGACTAGAGTAACACTGAGTGTGGCTCCTAAATAATTGAGTCAATTTAAATATTTAACATCTATCCTTATAGTGTCTTGGGCTCAAACTGGCTCCATAATTAACATTCATGGCTGGGGTGGCATTCTAGTGATAGTCTTGCCGTTCTATGGTGACGACTAGTGGCTTTTAGACGCGCATCATAGTGAAAATCCAACGACTTTCACCAGCAGCTGTCAATAAAATATAAGGAAACCTGCGTTCCTAAACGACGAATATGATCCTCACCTCACAGGGTGGGTCATTAACACACACATGCTCACAGCGTCTCGACGGACGTCAATAGTGGCATAATTCAAGCAAGCGTTGGATACAGACAGACTCTGTCCAATTCGCTGCGACATAATACAGTATGCACAAGGGCGATACTACTCGTAGATTTGGCCAACTTCTCACCTAACGTGCAAGCTATACTAGTTGTCCCCGCTATATTTATTACGTAAATCACTGGATTCTACGTTAATTCTGCACGCTTACAAGCGGCTCAAACAATACTTCACATATATGACTCCATTATTAAGGCACTCGCGTTCTCTGTCATACCACTTAAGCCAAAGCTTTACATAGCTCCTAACACAAATGTATCAAAATTTACTGGCTTACTTTACTTTAATGGTCCTCAATCAATAATCCTAAGGATTGACCATATCAAATATTCATTCATATTTCACTGACACTGAAAAAGCTCTCGTATTTCTTTATATTTCACGTTATACTCTCACTGTTTACCAAATACAGTATCTTTACATTAGACATGACACTATTTGAACACTATTTAGGCCAAAAATGCCTATTACTTTACTGTTTGCCGACCCATAATATTATTTATTATTATCATTTAACGTTACCGTTACATCCATCACTATTTTTGCCTGAATGGCCTCAAACAAATCACCTTCCAAGCCATATTTTATTCAAGACGAGTGGTGAAAACTCGTTCAGTAAGTGACTATTACATCTTACTCAAAGTGATAAATCGTTACATGGTGAACTACTTAGTTATAATTACATTATAAAAAATGGTTACTCACTTTTTTCCTCTTTGCTGGATAGTGCCAGCGCCTCAGCTGTAGCGCTACCATGACGCTTGACTTAAGCCATCATGTTATCCTTGACACAACACTCAGATTCATACACTTTCCACATGATACACATATTTTTATCAGTGGTTTTTATCATTGCAATACACTGCATATTAATCACTATACACATGAACACTTAAAATCACTATTTCACAATTTATATACATTTATCCACTACTTCACATGTTGATCCTTAAATTGGACTTCTCCTACGCCTGATCTCAGAGATGCGCTGCAATTATGACAACCGCTGGTCTCCGTGACAATCTAACAGCGTTTTACGGACGTTCCATCCTCGTTCCCTGCAATCTTGTTCAGCTCACTATCCAAATTAGGTGGCAATGGTTTCCAAGCTCCCATCATTGTAGTGTTTCTGATGATGCTGTCATATATAATTCAGACAATACCTCCCGGTATAAGAACTGTTCAAAACATTATAAGTTCCTTTTCGCTGTGGCGAAATTATATTGGCGTCAGATAATAGGTAAATATCTGTAATACTTTACTTTCGACGCACTCAAGATTATTTATGAAGCTTTTATAACTTGCTTCTATTGTTCTCCAACGGCGACACGTTGATACTTTAACATTTGGCGCGCTACTAGCAACGTCTTAGTTACGTGTGTACTGTAGAAGACTGGTGATGAACTGGTGACGAACTGCAGAAGACTTGTGATGAACTTAGAAGAAGACTGTAGAGCAACTCGCTTGGCTTGCCTCGCTCCCCATATATAAAGGTTTCTCGTACAAAATAGTCCACTGGACACACGAGAGCGACTCCTTTCTTGAAATAATGCCTCTTCAGCCGAAATGACATCTACATCTTATTTATTTAGGTGTGGAGGTTTCAAAAACATTCGCGTGCCGGCGATCGCTTCGGCCAATTAATTACAATTAATTGCCTTAGTTCAGCGCGTGGGCACGCTATCATGGTACTTCCCCGTTGACTGGTCACTAAGTCAATGCTCTTGAGCGTAGGGTAGGTTGTGAGGCATTCATTTGGAGATAAAGGCCTTAATTTAGGTGAAAAACCATTCCTAAATTACCTCTCCGTGAATATATTCACCTGGGTGTATATTTCAATGCATTTCAATGCTCCATTTAGCTGTAATCAATTAATTTCCATGTGCAGTCGATCCCGCCATAGCTTGCACCGTTGTCAAGCGGTGGATACCCGAGTCATTAATTCTGAGCTGTCTCTCCGCTCCATACGTAAGTAGTTCGGTAGGCGCCTAGACTACTCCGCCCACTTGCTAAGGGTCATTTGTAAAACTTCAAACTGGCCTTCTCTCACATTCGTATGCTCTGAAAATGTATATTTTCTTGCATTTGGCTACAGTTCTTCCCTTAAATTGCTATGATATTCACCTATAGATCGTGAAATCACGCTACATTCTTATATGTCAGTATACCTCTCATTGCTCTTTGGGTTCCCAATAATTGCTCCCCCGCAGAGATCAATGGTTCGACTCTAGGCATAACCATGTGCCTGGTCTTTTCTGATGAGACCTGAGTTCGATGCCAGACTGCCGTGGCCAGTTGGGCACAATATATACACGAGGGTCATTCCATAAAACAAGACAACTATGTTATATCTTTTGATAATGCTACAGCATGGGAAATACACAATGTGCACCGTTAAGGCCGTGAGATATCTGAGTGCCAACGGAAAATAGGGTTCGAGTACAGGAGTTAACGGCAAAGATACAAATGAAAACCACATGGAACTCTGTGTTAATTTGTTTTGCACTAGTACAATTGGAACACATACCAATCAAATAACATCCAGGGCACCGTTTCCAAGCATTGGAACACTGTTCAATAACAGACACGGACATTTCAGTTCAGGCAGACAAGGGGCGCCAACTTTGCGGCGAGTCTGCAGTTCCTGCGCGTCCATGTCGGAAAGCCTCCACCCAACGTGCAACTGTTCGGTAATCACCAACAACTTCACATAGTGCTGCATGACACTGCGTAGCATTTCTGCCACCGAGAAAAGCAATTTTCACGAATGATCTCTGTTCCAATCTCCTTACATCTATCTTGTAGCACGGCCAAGCTCAGAATGAACGCGTATGGCGCTGGCAACCTAGCCACCTGTACTTACAGTCGCCTTCTGTCGGGTGAATTCTGTGCTGTTTTCCGCGGTGTTTCGAATGTCTACACAGGAATTACCGTGATGCCATATGATCGAAAGATATAACATAGTTGCCATGGAATATATGGAATGACTCTCGTATATATGCAGGGTGTCTCGAAAAACGGTTCCAATATTTACGGAGGTTGTAGTTTGCAACAAGGGGAGAACAAATGGTCCAATCAACTTTGGTTATAAATTTCATATATTTGGAGATACAATCCTCTATCGCTACTGTCAATGATCTCCATGTCTATGATGTTCTCTTCACAACATGTGCTCGATGTACAAGCCATCCATTGCAATGCAGCCTTCCACCCTACGCCGCAGGGAATCACGCGTTCTTTGGAACACCCCTGGTCGTTGCCGGATTGAATCACATGCATCGAACACTCGTTGTCGTAGTGTCTGCACATCATTGATGGGGACTGCATACACCAGGGTCTTTACATGTCCCTACAGCCAAAATTTGAGAGCATTTAGGTCAGGAAAACGGGCAGGCCAAGATATTGGCCCTCGCCGACCAATCCATTGCCCAGGAAAGACGCGATTTCGGTGTCACTTAACCCGAAGATGAAAATGGGCAGGTGCCCCATCATGCATGTACCACATTTGCATTCGTTCCTGTATTGCCATATTATCTAGCAACACAGGTAATTGGTTCCGAAGGAAGTTGCGGTACATAGCACCATTCAATCCGTTGGGACCTATTAATCTGTCTCCGTGAATGCCTGCCCAAACGTTGATACGAAATTTGTGCTGGTGGCTTCTCTCGTCAAGTGCATGCAGGTTTTCATCGGCCCATATGAAAATTTACGACACCGTCCCTTGTGAAACCCGCTTCATCTGTTAAAAGAACCTTCGCTGTGAAATTCAGATCCTGAGCTCACATTTGGAGAAACCACTGGCAGAATTGCACTCTGGTGGGCCGATCGCGCAGCAGCAGAGCTTGACTTCGCTGCACAAGGTAGGGATCGAGCAACTGTTCATGGACAACTCTCCAAACACCAGATTTAGCAACGCCTTCAGCTGCAGCTATTCTTCGGACACTCGTTCTAAGGTTGTCCTCCACATGTTCTAATACCTGCTGCTCCACAGCAGGTGTGCGCATTGTTCGAGCTCTGCCACGATCCCGTGTTCTTGGTGCAAAGGATCCAGTTTCTGAAAGTCACTGGAAGAGGGTACTAAACATCTTTACAGATGGTGTACGGCGACGTGGATACTTGGTCCTGCACACGTTCCCTGCCCCTAGGTTGCTTCCATTTGCATTCCCGTAGCAGAAGATCATATCTGCCATCTCCCGTGTTGAATAGTAGGCCTCCATTATGCTGTAAGTCCAGACAAGGACAAGAAAACAACGTACAGTGTACAGTAGGGTGTGGTAGTACAGTAATGCAGCGTCGCAAATGCCCCATTTGAACACAACGGGTACACCAGACGACAATAACATACCTGACTGCTCGTGCAACGTCCATACTGTGATGTGGTCTCGTGTCGACTACGATTGATACACATGCAACCACAATGTGCTGCAGAGCATTACATAGTACCAGACGTCTACCATATCGCCGAAGATATTACGTTTACTACCAATGTGTATTGGAATTGTTTTCTTCCCTTGTTGCATACTACAATCTCCGTAAATATTGGAACCCTTTTTCGGGACACTCTCTATATATTAATTTTATTTGTGTGACAACCTGTACTATTGTGGTATCTGTAGTAGCATTTGTTATCGAGGCTAGGATTAGAACCGGGAAAGCATGGAAAACCACTTCTAGGCTATCTGAGGGGGGAATAAGCCCACCTCTTCTCAGTTTTGGTCACGAGGCTGAGTGTACCCCGTTACAGCCTTCAGACCAGAATTAAATCTCTTGGCAGAGCCGGGAGTCGAACTTGGACCTCCGGGGCGACAGCCAAGAACACTAGCCACTACATGAGGTGGTCCAAATATTTTGAGTACCGTACTAATATTAACCGCGGAAAGACAATTGGCTCTCGTGGACATGTTGACTGACTAAAGAACATTCTTTATATATAAAGACATTCATAGAAATAAAAATAAAATAAAATTCAAACATCTCACAAGGAAAATAAATCACATCATATAAGTGCATTTTATTTTAAAACTTGTAAATATTGCAATGTTCTGTCTATAGTAACTTCATTGGCATAAAAGAAACTGAACCCAGCATTTACTAAAACTGAATGTATTTTCCCTCTTTTTAACACATTTCCACAACTCTCCAACAGCTCCTTAACGTTGGTACTGTAATTTCCAGAAACAGTAAGTTAAAGGGCTTGCTGAATTCTCCGTAGTTGTCCATCTAGAAGGTGATCAGTTGGATAAGACTGGCCTTCTAATAAAGGGTTGAGTTCAGTGATGTCTGTGCCAAATTCTTTGAATATGAAGTATTTCGTCATATGAAACATTGTTCAGAAAATCAACACCATGGTTTAGGTGCCTAGAATCAAAACCCGCCAAATCCATTCCTTCACTTATTCGGCAAAGTGACAAAAACTGTCACAAATGAACCAATACCCAAAACGAAATACTTTTTTCACTAAAAAATGAATGAATTATTTTTAAAAACAGTGACGAAGTACGAAGCTGATCCCCGATATAGTTAAAAATGTATGTAGAAAAATATAAAGCAATAATTCGGATTTGTCGGGGTTTGTTACTAAGATTTGGATTTGGCAGGTTTTGATACCAAAGAGCCCTAATACATTTGAAGTTGCGAAGAGATTGTAGAAACTGCGTAAGCTTTATTCAGAAATTAATATTTGAATGAAAGTTAACTAAATATAGGTTATAAAATTTAAAAAATCGTATAATTTTTGTGTTTTGTTGTTGTTGTTATTGTTGTTTTAAGGGGCGGTTGTGTTATATTAGAATAACAGAAAAATAATAAAACTCATATTACCCATTCATGATTTGATTGCCGCTGAGTGTGGCTGTGCCAGCGTTTATGTTTATTGTAGCATGAGCTCTGTGGGGCGAAGCGGAGGACACTGCGATGACAGAGTGCAATCTGCACATAGGTCACGCTGCATTGCGTCAGATAAGCGTCACAGGAGCTCATGTCACCATGGACAGTTAAATCCAAAACTGGAGCTGAGTCATATCCTACACGTGCAACTGTACCTGTCAACGAAGCAAGCTGACGTGTGACACAATTACATAAAGAGTAGTTCCCATCTCCACCGCCGGCAATCAATTCCTGAAAGGGTAATAATACTCTACAGTAAATAACCCCTGGCACTACAGCCCGTGAAGGGCCTAATCCCCAGCCATTTGGCCTGCAGATATTGGGGTGCCTCATGACCAGCGCATCGGGTCCCCTCGGCCGTTAATCTTGGTTTACGTGATCGGGGCGCTGCCTCACTGTCAGTTACTCAATTGTCCTCACGAGGCTGAGTGCACTCCGTTCCAGCCCTCATGTCAGTTTCCAAAATCCCTGACGGAGCCGGGAATCGAACCCGGGGCCTCCGGGTGAGAGGCAGGCGCGCTACCCCAACACCACGGGGCCGGCAATACTGTAGCCTACAGTACTGAACAATAATAAGGAAAAACGTCAAATTAAATTCATATTCAAGTACTATGGTCCAGGCCCTTAGAGACAAAACTATCGTCATTCAACTACTAAATCACATTCTTTACTGGAAGTTATAGCTACACAATTTCTGTTTCTACCTCATCCTCAATAGTAGTTTCTCAATCATCATCATTCTCTTCGTGTTCGCCACGACTTTGCAGATTGCAATAAAACTGCAGCTCTACATTTTCCCTCCATCTTTCTCCAGAATGCTTCGAAAGCAGTCTCGAAACACCTTTCACTTCTTGTGCCTGAAGGACAATCCCTCTGTTTATGGCTTCCGGCTTTACGTGAGTCATATCAAAATCAGGTTTCGTGACACGTTTGTGTTCGCAAATGTCAGTTCTGTGGAAAACATCACCCAGACCAGAATGTTATTGTTCTTCTCGTTCTTTGTCAAAATTATCCAAAACAAATTATTATCAGAAAGTACAACAACATAAACCATTCTAATCACGTCAGGCAGGGGTTCATTCTCCGACTAATGCACGTAGGTAAAGAGTACACACTTCGCAAAGCATCATGGAAGGTAAGATGGCGGATCTGGGTGCTCCTATTGGCTGATGTGGATGTGGCGGGTTTTGTGACCAAAAATGGCGAAAATGTCGTTGGACTTGGCGGATATTGCAACTAAGCCTCAACTTTGACTTCATTTTACTGTAGGATGTAGCGGATTTTGTAACAAAATAATAGTTTTAATGAATTCAGCGCAGCAAAAGCTATATGAAACAATGCTTATCTCAATTTTCATAAAATTTGGATTTGGCGGGTTTTGATTCTAGGCGCCTCAGTTATCAGTCCCTACTACTTCATTCATAAATTGCACAATATCTTTCAAGTACTCTGACAGGTACACTACAGAATAAAACCAAGAAGACCACCTGGTTAAGACTGGTTCAGGAAACAGTGGCACACTTTGATATGGATACATGCCATCTAGATATTCATGTCTGTAAGGCGCACTATATGACACCACACGTCGAGTAGTTGCTAGGATGAAGGGGCAGATGACCTTGCTGTTCTGGCCCTTAAAACCTCAATAACTAGGTAAATTACCAGGATGACCGCCCAGATAGATAAAGATCGCTGTATGCAGAAAACGAGACCCGCTATCTACCATTAAGTAGCGATCTTTCCGTGTTTGTTGGATGCTCTTCATTCAATGAAGTCATGGGAGAAGATTGCCGCTACTACACTCGCACAAAAACAAGGGTTTGTCGATATCTGTGACGACGATATTTCAAATGGGCAAGGTGGTCTCACTACGATGACATTAGGGCAAAACCTGGATGAATATCAAGATGTAGAAGTAAGTGACGTTCAGTAGTTAGACTTCGATAAAGACAATCATGGTTTCAGACATGAAAGCGATGAGGATATTGTACGGAATTTGACTGTCGGTGAAGTAAACTGAGATCCAGTACATATCGAGTGAAGGAGTGATGCAACGGAAATCCCGAAAGTTCCCACAGTCAAGCTAGTGTGTCTATAGTCACACTTATCTCTGATATAGAAAATAGAAAGCGGCTTCGGTGGCGTAGTTGGTAGCATGCTGAAATGCTGTGCCCAAGATAGCGGGTTCAAACCCGGCCGAAGTCGTCGGATTTTTTAAGAGCGTTAAAATCCTTCAGTATGCCTTCCTTCGGAGGGGAAGTAAAGCCGGTGGTCCCATGTCATAGATTTATGGCATGTAAAAGATCCTTCCACAGACTAATCTTGTGTGAAGCTAAATTTCTAGGTAAGATTTCGTTGGAACCCTCTATCAAAGTCCCAACATTCACCACTAGGTAGCAGTGACATTTGGTAGCGAAAGTTGGAACTACTTGAAATTAAACGGGAAAATTAGCTCACCCTATGGTTGTCCGCTTGAAGCAGCTACAGCCTCTGGCGAGCCGAACATGTCCTCGGACACTCCCAACACTAAAAGCCATACAATAAATAAATAAATAAATAGAAAATAGGGATGAATTTTCGTTCCCATATATTGTTTTCTTCAGAATTGTAGAATCCAAAATTAGAAAAAATAAACCATCTAAGAAACAAAAAGTGATGACAGTTATTTTTCTTAGTTTTTAATATTGGTATAATCCACCTGGTGTGTCTTACAATACTACTGTATATTATAAAGTAGGCCTATTGTATTTTTTTTTGCGTGTTCATAAAATACATTTCAATATTTTAACCAATGGTTTTCTTTTTGCTAGGCTTAAAACATTTCTGCGGATAATTCGCGGTTTTTCAATAATTTGCGGAAATTTGTGCATTACTTGCCGCGAATTATCAGAAGTGCACTGTAAAGAAAAAACGATTTCATGCGAAATTCGCGAAATTTTGCGAGTTCAAAAACCATTTTTTTCGCCATTTTTAGGGTTATTAAAACAAATTACCACATGTGTATTACTTCATTTAATAATTCGCAAAATTCGCAATCGCGAATTTTTCCTATCCCTAACTATAACTAACTAATATTGACTAGTTGCATTATTTTAACTACTACTGCAACTAAGTAAGTGTACATACTTTAAATACTTTCACCCATACATTTAGACATAGGTTTAATAGCCAAAGGTTAATGGATCTGATTATGATCGCTTGACGATCAAAACTGGTCATCCAAGTGTATTTATTAATCGCATGTAATGTTTTTCAAGTTTAGGGAATAACCCATCACAATGGATTAGAATCCTGTTCACCGACCGAAAAACATCAGATTTCGATTGGTTACCGTACTTAATTTAAAAATAGGTAGCAATCTAATGCAATGCAACTAATGGCACTTACCAACTGAGTGCAGTTCATAATGTACTGGAATATAGAAGCCACATGAAGATATATACCGAAACTGTTAAGTGAGTAATATTTCCTTTAGGTTTCCAGGTTATTTGTGGTGAAAAGAAATGAACGGGCACAGATCTTTGTTAACGTCCTTTAGGCTCTACGATACCAACTGAATTGCATCGATTTTTGTTTTATTAGGTCTGCATTGTCAACATAACTTTGGTACACAGTTGCCAACAAATGAATAATCTTATAAATGAAATGAGTAAATAATATGTTAAATTGTCTTTCTTAACACTTTCCCTCAATTTAAGATATATAGTCTTCTATTAAATGAGTTTAACATACTATTCAACAAAAATCTTTGGATTAATTTTGGCTCAATATAATTCAGTACTTCATTAATACATTTGCATAATCAGAATCAGTCTCACAATCTAATGATCACAATACAAAAATAATCTTTCACAGCTTTAACAGCTTACAAGTTGCTTACATACTAACAATGCCTAAGCCAGCTCGAAGAGTCTGGAAATGGTTACCAGTCAGTGGTTTGGTGAGAATATCCGCTTTCTGCTCACCTCAAGGAATATGAAGAACCTTGATTACATTCTTCCGATACATATCTTTCACAATATTATACTTGACATCAACGTGTTTTAGCCTTTTCTCTTCCCATTTATCTATACAGAAAATGGTCTTCAAAGATGAAAACTGGTCCACATAGTTCAACACCTATGTCCAAAACAAGATTTCTGAATCAAATGAGTTCCATTACAGCACATCCGAAAGAAACGTACTCGGCCTCAGTTGATGACTGGGCAACGGCAGTTTGTTTCCTAGTCACCCAAAGTACATTAGCACCATAGGCTTCGAACATGAAATCAGAAGTTGATTTCCTATTCTTAGTATAACTCCCCGCCCTCAGTCTGCATCAGCATAGCCAACTAGGTTAGCACTGGTTCCTGATTGCCTTTGAAATAAGAGTCTCTTGTTCCCTTCAGATAACGTAAGACACGTTTAAGCCTAACCCATTGCACATGAGTAGCGTTACTTTGAAACCTACTATAGAAATTCACTGCCATGCTTATATCAGGACGGGTTGTCAACATGAGAGACATTAAACATCCAACTAGTTCTTTGTAAGGTCTGACAGAAAGGATACATTCACCAACAGGCTCCTTTGCTGGATCTACCTCCATGGGAGATTTAGCTGGATTGTAATCTACCATTCCAAAACCTTTCAGAAGGTTTTGGATGTATTGGGGCTGGCTTAGGAACATTCCTCTCTCTCTGAGTGATCAATTACATTCCCAGAAATTCCCTGAGATCTCCAAGGTCAGTCATCTTGAATTCTGCCATGAGAGTCTTCTTACATTCCTGCAGAGCTACAGCTGAACTATCTGCTACAACAATATCATCAACATAAAGAAGTAGGATAATAGCAAGTGTATCATGAAAATAAGGACATTTATCATATACTGATTGCTTGAAATCATGCTTCTGAATGAAATCAATGAATCTAGAGTTCCACTCCTTTGAGGCCTGCTTCAATCGGGAGAGTGTTTTGTTCAGCTTGCAAACCAGAGGTGGAGTTGACTCTTGCTCAAATTCCTCTGATTGAGTCATGTAGATTTCTTCCTTGATGCTGCCGTGAAGGAAAGCGTTCTTCACATCAAGTTGATGAGTAAGCAATCCATGATAATTAATTATTGACCATAATACTCTCACAGTCACTAGGCGGGCCACTGATGCATACGTCTCAAAATAGTCAAAGCCCCGTTTTTGCGAACAGCCTTTAATGACAAGGCGGGCATTATACTTCTCAATATTTCCAGATGCATCATGTTTCATTTGAAACACCCACCTGTTGTTGATTGCCTTCTTACCAGACGGCAACGTTGTCAGTGTCCATATTTTATTTTCCTGCAGAGCATTCATCTCTTCTTGAACTGCTTTCCGCCATTCTGTAGCGTCAGGTCTACCTTCAATGTCCTTGACAAATTCAGGAACATCATCTACTACTAATTCACTTGGGGTAACCTCATAATCATCCAGATACTGCGGTCACCCCTCACACGAGTTCCACACCTCCGTTCTTCTGTAGGTGTGTCATTGGCTTCCAGATCTTCCCCTGAATCTTGGCAATCTTCAGGAATTGGATCTTCAACGGTACCTTCTTCCTTTGAAATAGGCTTCTTATTAGTTTCATAGTGTGATGGATCAATATCTATAATCCTCTTCTTTTCACCTGGAGAACTCTCATCAAAAATTACATCTTTCCCTTCAATAATTTCTTGGGTGTCAGGTCACCACAATCTATAACCATTATGACAGTACCCAACCAAGTAAAGTTTCCTCGATCGACTCTCAAATTTTCCTCCACTCAGTTGTTTGGGAGTATGAAGGTAAGCTGGTGAACCAAATACCCTGATCATGCTGACATCAGGTTTATGCCCATACCAGAGAGTTGCTGAAACCCAGTCTGATAAGGCATTAGTAGTGCTCCTGTTGATAAGATACTCTGCTGCGCTTACTGCTTCAGTCCAAAGATTCTTCTGCAGTCCTGAGCTCAACAGCATACATCTTGATTTGTCAAGGATAGTTCTGTTGAGCCTTTCAGCTACACCATTTTGCTCAGGTGTGTAGCTTCTGTTATATTCCAACTGTATTCCTTTCTCTTGAAAGTAAGTCTTCAGCTCGTTTGAGGTGTACTCCCCACCTCGATCACACCTGAAGCGACTTATTTTGCTCTTGAAATGAGCGGTTGCCCTCGCTTCATAGATCTTGATGTAGTCCAATGCTTCACTCTTCTTTTATAGAGGATATACAGCTGCAAAATGT
The DNA here is from genome assembly GCA_946902985.2 of Meconema thalassinum. Taxonomy (NCBI): domain Eukaryota; kingdom Metazoa; phylum Arthropoda; class Insecta; order Orthoptera; family Tettigoniidae; genus Meconema; species Meconema thalassinum. The sequence goes on from OX336389.2 coordinate 860,678,679, forward strand.
GTGAAGTCATCCATTAGAATTATAATGTACCATTTTCCATTATATGACTGCGGTGTAATTGGGCCAAACAGGTCACTGTGGATTAGTTCCAGTGGCCTCTGTGCTCTTTTTCTTGTTTGGTTGTGTGGCAGTTTACACATTTTTCCTTGACAGCATATTTCACACACTTCCTTCACCTTAGTTTCTTTCATACCATCCACCAGGGTTTGCAGTTTCTGAAGCCCTGCCTTACTTGTGTGACCAAATCTTCTATGCCACAAGTCCTCGCTTCCAAGTGTTAGGCATTCAATTTCCTTACTGGTATGGAGTGTTTGCCTGTACAATTGGTTGATCCGATGTGCAACTGCAATCACATAATTTCCTTTCATTATTAGTGCCTTACCATCTTCAAAACTGATTGTGTATCCACTCATTTCCAGTCTTCTCACATACAGTAAATTTATTTCCAAATCTGTAATGTACAGCACGTCTAGAATGTTCACAGTATTCCATGTTCCGTCGACCAATGCAAGACGTTTCGTGTTTCCTTTTTGTGTAGATGTGACTGAGTGCCCTGCTTTTGCCACTTTAATCTTCACAGGATTAATATCTACACTTGTCTGAAAGAAATCAGATTGATTAATCATGTTCTCTGAAGCTCCAGGATCAAGCCACCTACCACTTCATCACTTCCAGCCTTATTCATTCTTGAGTCTGTTACATCAGATAAAGCTAAGAAACAGAATTCCTCTTCCTCCTCTTGAGTGACATTGGCAGCACCAGTTTACATCCCTGAAAACTTTGTAGGCTGCCAAGGAGTGTTACGTGGGCTGGGAAAGTCTCTCCGTAAATGACCACTGCCCCCACAGTTGTGGCACTTGTAAGAATGTGAAGCAGGCTTAGTATTACTGTTAGCTCCAGAAAATACCTTGGACTGATGCTGATTGTATGTTATTGTTGCAGTTGTCTTTGGCTGCTGGTACTGTTGTTTCTGTTTTCCTCCATTCTTTACTTGTCCTGGTCGAATAAAGAAAGCAGTTGTTGACTCCTTCCTCTGTGGTTTCTGTATTCCTAGAAGATTCCTTTCAGATTCTTCATCCAAAAGTATATTTTTGACAAAAAAAAGAAGGGTTAAATTATCACTGTTTGCTGACATAGTTTCAATAGAGGTTACAACCATACTATAGTCAGTTGGCTTGGTCAATAACAAATGACAAATCACATCCATCTCATCAGTATTTGCTCCAGTAGATTTAAGTTCTCGAATTGGTTTGTCAAACTTCAGAAAAAGATTTTCCAAAGTCTCATTAGTAGGGTTATGTCGCTTTGCAAGCAACACTTTCCTTGCCTGAAGTTGACTGCCTATTCCTTTCCTTTGAAAAGTGTCTGCTAAAGTTTTCCAGACCTTGAAGGCTGTGTCATGTCCTCTGCAATGTTCCAAATGACTATCAGCTACAGCACTTACAATAAGTCTAATGCAATACTTATCTTTCTGCCGGAATTTCTCATTAGCTGCTTCCCTGGCCGTTCGAGCTGCTGTTGTCTCGCCCGCCGATACATCATCATACTGAACTTCTACTGTGATGCAGGACATCAGTTTCTTCTCGTCCAGTAGGACTTCAAGTCTGAATTTCCAATTGTCGTTGTTCTTACCGTCGAAAAGTGGAATGTGGTGTCTTTCATCATTGACTCTTTGTCTCTCCTCGTCGTTCATTTTCCCTTTGTCTCAAAGTACGCTAATGGAGTCACTATTTTTCCTCCGATATTCCGTTAACCTCCCAGTATTGATTCCTGGTTCACTCACAAAAACTGTCCGTACGTACTGGCCCCATAACCTGTTAAGTGAGCAATGTTTCCTTTAGGTTTCCAGGTTATTTGTGGTGAGAAAAAATGAACAGGCAGATATCCTTGTTAACGTCCTTTAGGCTCTACGATACCAACTGAATTGCATCGATCTTTGTTTTATTAGGTCTGCATTGTCAACGTAACTTCGGTACATAGTTGCCAACGAATGAATAATCTTATAAATAAAATGAATACCGGTAAATAATATGTTAAATTGTCTTTCTTAACAGAAACTAAATTACTAGCACTGAAAGTCCTTCCACGCTGTAAGTGATCAAAACGTAGTAATATAACTATATATTTTAATAGTGCTACCATAATTTGCCTTACAACCAGACACAATGTTTTCCTAGGCATCTGAAATATTTTAATGAAATATTAGTGGAGAATTTGTTGGTTAAATTCATTACCAGGAATTGGTTACACCTACAACCTAATACGGCAAATACTCACTTCTACAACTTTCAACAGGTCTGATTTATCACGAGGAACTTCACAGGTGTTGAAATAGTATATACGAACTGATTTTAAATGCTGTCTTATCAAATAAAGGATAGTTACTAAGAAAAGTTAGCATGTAAGCTTAGCTTGTTTACACTGCTTCGAGCCCACTATCGGACTTTTTATTTTGGATACTCAAGTTTAGGCCTTAACTACAAACATTCTGACAGACCTGTTGAACAATGAGTTATACCAATATTTTTCTTGTTTAATTCTGCGTTTGACTATATAAGCCAATCATTCGCAAGTTTAATAATTATTATTTTATTTGTGGTTGTATAAAAAATTGTCCGGGATTTTGGCGTCTTTTCTAGGAACCGCTCACTTAAAACTATAAGCATGTAAAACTACTTGTGTGAAGGTAATGACATTCTTATGTGTTATAGGCATAAGTAATGGTACTGTAAATCTCAAGTTTCAATTTTTTTTCAGTCACCCAATAAGAAGTTCTTATACTTTTTCTCAAGTAACTTTGTCTCAGCCCAGGATAAACGTACAGCAGAATACGTTGCCTCATTTTGAAGCTCTCATTCGTCATTATCAGAAACTATAACGCATGTAAACATACACTGTGATAGCGTATTTACGAAGAGTGTTATTGATGGGAGGCTTTGGGCGCGCTGACTCGTACTATTAACAGCTGACAGGATGGTGAAACCGGGTGCAGCGTTGCCGCGTTAAGTAGCAGTAGTCGCGGCTGGCAACGAACGAACACAGCTTTATGTTTACTTTCAACCTTTGATTTTCTTTCCTCGTACAAATTCCACTTTCCATCACCTTATATCATAAGGGCTTGGGTCTTCAATGGCAGGTCTAAAAATGGTTTGCTTCCTAATTTGGCAATGTCATACTACGCAATTCTTACAAGGGCTATTTATATTCTTTACATATTAAATTCTGGTAGTATTCTTCGTCTGAAAAATCGCTATGTTCCGATGAATCAGAACTGCTGTCATCCATGTTAATTATGACTGGCTCGAAAAGAGGGACATTTACAGACAGTCCATCTTTCTCCCAGTAGTGGTCTTCAATTATTTTAGCATGTCCAATACATTGTTTCCAGAGTTCTGGAGTAATGGTACGCAAGGCATCTTAGCATAAAACATTCATTACTTCCATACTTCTACCATTATGTAATATGTTAGCCATATAAGTTTTATGCCATTTTTCCTTTAGCCGGCCCTGTGGTGTTGGGGTGCGCGCCTGCCTCGCACCCGGAAGCCCCGAGTTTGATTCCCGGCTCCGTCAGGGATTTTAGAAACTGGCGTGAGGGCTGTAACGGAGCGCACTCAGCCTCGTGAGGACATATGAGTAGATCTCTGACAGTGAAGCAGCACCCCTGTCACGGAGACAAGATTAACAGCCGAGGGATTCCGACGCGCTGACCACGCGTCACCCCATAATCTGCAGGCCAAATGGCTGGGCAGCGGTCGCTTGATAGTCCAAGGCCTTTCGTGGGCTGTAGTGCCACGGCGGGGATTTTTCCTTTAGCGTAAGCCCAAATGAGTTCGATTGGATTGAGCTCACAATGAACAACTGGTAACCAAACAAGCTTTACATCTGGTCGAAGTCGTGTGGTTATTTGTTCAAGCTTCTTCACTGGAGTTTGAAAATAAGGCCTGACAAGGACAATCAGATCTGATTTAGTCAGTTGTAATCGCCAACTCGGTGGAAGTGATATATTGTTTGATGTTATCCAGGTTATAATGTCAGGTTTCTATAATGACTGCCAACCTCTGAGGCAATAAACTCAGGACTCTCGTGAACCATTCTTCATAATGAGTCGAGTTTATCGACTGAAAATAGCATGCCAGATCATTCGCATTCTATTACACAACTGCCCGGGTCGAGTGTGCACGGCAATGCTGCACCCGAATTCACCAGCCCGCCTGCTTTTAATCGCACGAGCCAGCGCGCACAAAACCTCCCATCAATATTACTCTTCATATATCCGGTATCGCACTGTATGTGTACAGAGGTTGTAGTTCCTGATAATCACGAATGAGAGCTTCTAAATGAGGCCAAGCTTCCTGCTATATGTTTATCCTGGACTGAAAAAACTTTACTTCAGTAGAAAATATAAGAACTTTTTATTGGGTAGTTGAAGAAAATTGAAACTTGAGTTTCACACTGCCAATACTTATGCCTGTACTTACTTACTTAGATGACCACACGAACCGAAGTCGGGCCATTGCCTCACTCTTCAGCCTCTTCCATTGCTCTCTGTCTCCGACCATATTCTCGTTGGCTCCCAGGGCCTCCTGGTGTTTCGAGACTCCATCCTGCCATCTCAACTTTGGTCTAAAGAGAGACTTTTTCCTTGTTGATTTCCTTATAGCACTCTTTTTACCATCCCTTCTTCCCAGCTATTCTATTCTTCTGATCCGTATTACTGCTATCACATCTGGTTCGTTATACAGTGCGTGTATTTGTGTTTTTTCTTCTTTCTGAAGTTTCCCTGCTCTAATACCAACCCGAAGAATATTCTTAACACTTTGTTTTCAAAGGTCAATATTCTCCTCTCCATCTTCTTGCTCAGTGCCCATGTCTCCGCCCCATATATTAATACTGGTCGTACAATTGTCTTATAAACACGGAGTTTTGATGTCCTTGATAACAGTTTACTGCTGAATAGTTCATTCATTGCAAACATGCACCTTTTTGCAGATTTTATACGGTTCATTATGTCTTCCTCCTTGTTGTTAATCCAATTTACGATGCTTCCTAGATATTTGAAGGATCTAGTCTTCTTAATCAGCACGCTTCCTATCTCTAGTGCCTCCATCGCTTCTTTATTCCCCCTTGTAACTACCATACACTCCGTTTTCTCTTCATTGATCCTCAGACCCACTATTTGTGCCTCCTCTATTAACACTTTAGCTGTCATTTTCGTCGGCAAATGCTAGCAGTTTGAACTCGCCACCTATGTTCACACCTCTTCCCATCGATGACACGTTCTTTAGTGCCCTTTCCAGTACCAGATTAAACAGGATGAGGGAGATGCTGTCTCACTGCTTTAATCCTGTCACCACATTAAAACTATCAGATTCCCTGCCCTCAACCCTCATTTTACACTTATTTTTCTCCATGCACATTCTAGTCAACCTCTTCCCATCGATACACGTTCTTTAGTGCCCTTTCCAGTACCAGATTAAACAGGATGAGGGAGATGCTGTCTCACTGCTTTAATCCTGTCACCACATTAAAACTATCAGATTCCCTGCCCTCAACCCTCACTTTACACTTATTTTTCTCCATGCACATTCTAGTCAATCTAATCAGTTTCGAGGGTAATCCTGATTCTTCCATTGTCCTCCACATGCTTTCTCTGTTGACACTATCATAAGCTTTCTTGAAGTCTATAAACAGGCAGTAAACCTTTTTGTCAAATTCCCACATCTTTCCGATTACTTGCCTGAGTATGAATATTTGGTCTGTCGTTGACATGCTTTTTCGAAATCTGGCCTGGTGCTGTACAAGGTTTTCCTCCACATACGGTTGTAGCTTTTGTAATAGGAATCGCGCAAATATCTTGTATGCACTACATAATAATGACACCCCCCTGTAGTTCTCACATTTGGATCTCTTCCCTTTCTTGTGTATTGGACATATTATTGCTTCTTGTCATTCGTTATGCCTATAACATGTAAAAATTCCATTACCCTCAGACTTGTAGTTTTCCATGTATAGAGTTTTAAGTGAGCGGTTCATAGAAAAGACGCCAAAATCCCGGACACTATTTCATACAACCACTAATAAAAAATATATTGAACTTAAGAATAATTGGCTTATATAGTCTAACGCAGAATTAAACAAGGAAAATATTGGTATAACTCATATTTAATAGATCTGTTAGTTTGTTTGTAATTAATGCCTAAACTCGGGTATCCATAATAAAAACTCGGATAGTAAGCCCAGTGTTGCCAAAAGTCAATCAGTGAATATAGTAGGGAACAGTCACAAGTTTATTAAGAACACCATATTAATCAGAGATTGTAAATTTCAACTAGGCTAAGTAATGAATGCTCTTTCCAGTGCACCTTCATAAATTATATATTCGGAAAATGTCATATATTAGGTTGGTGCATAAGTCCGTAGCGTTTTTTGCTTATTGGTATTCCGGTTGCTATGGTTTTATTTATCGACTGTCATTGTTGCCTTGTAGTTCAATGTTTGTTCTTGAGTTTACATATTGAAGTTTTGTCATTTGCAGATAGTGAGTGGAGCCGAGGACGCTAGAAAATGGAGTGCCAAGTGAAGAAATTGAAAAATTTCCGACATATTATTCTCTTTGAATTCAATAGAGGGACGAGAGCGGCGGAGTCGGCTAGAACCATTTGCGCCGTGTATGGGGACAATGCTATTGGAGACAGCGCGGCAGGAAAGTGGTTTTCACGTTTTAATGGGGGTTGTTTTGACCTTAGAGATTCTCCACTTTCAGGAAGGCCGTCGGAATTTGATGGAGATCGTTTAAACGCATTAATTCACAATGATCCACGTCAGTGTACACCAGAACTGGCAAATGTGATGAACTGTGAACATTCCACCATTGTGTGACATTTGCATTCAATGGGCAAGGTTAAAAAATCCGGTGTATGGGTACCGCATCCTCTAAGCCAAAATCACAAAAATCAGCGGGTGGCCATATGTGCATCTATGCTTGCTCGTTATCAGTTGGCTCGTGAACAGCACCGACCATTCCTAATCTGTATCGTTACTGGTGACGAAAAATGGTGTCTCTACACTAAGATAAGGAGAAGAAAGGAATGGTTAAGCCCAAACAAACAAGCAACTCCTCGTGCAATAGAGGGACGAGAGCGACGGAGTCGGCTAGAACCATTTGCGCCGTGTATGGGGACAATGCTATTGGAGACAGCGCGGCAGGAAAGTGGTTTTCACGTTTTAAGGGGGGTTGTTTTGACCTTAGAGATTCTCCACAAAAGATAATGTTATGCATCTGGTGGAACACCGACGGTGTGTGTACTACGAATTGCTTCCCCGAAGTGTAACCATCACTGCTGGCATTTATTGCCAACAACTGAGACGTCTTTAAGATACATTCAAAGAAATACAACCAGCAAGACTACCTGATGTGATGCTCTTCCATGATAACGCCCACCCGCACTCTGCTAACCTTACAAAAATCACTATATTGTTCTACCCTGGGTTATCCACAGTGTAGAGCCACCCCTATCGACCCCCTTCAACACCCTTCACACCCATTTCATGCCACAACCTCAGAGGAACCAACAACAGCAAACATCCAGCCATTACAAACACTCAGCTTGGCAAGATAGCACATGGATCAAACCTTACAACATCATAACAACTGGAAGCCTAAACAGTTAGCACATGCTAAGTAGTACAAGGATTTTTCTGACTTAGTTACACAATATCGACGATTACCTTAAATTCCCGCCACACCAGGAACTAAGATCCCTCTCGCCGTCTCGCTGTCAATTTCCACATACCGAGGTACTGTCCGACGTCCGACCGTTCTACAGTCTGGTGAGTGATACCCATCAAACAGTTACCCTTAGTAAATCCGTTCCATCCGAACCTACTAACTTGTATTCATTACATTCATTCTATACACGGTTGCACTCTTACATTAATTAAATCCTCTACACACTGTTATACCGCTTTCCTGTCTTTCTTGCAAAACCCCCTTACTCTAACGCCGGTCCTCAGCCAGTGAATTCTAAGCCGCTACACCACGAAGGTCGCCTTCGCTATCTGTCTTTAGCCTTGTAAACACGCGTCAGCGATACCTTCACTGTCACGGCCGACCCGCCGTGGATCGTCCCATTCATTAGAAACCACGCACTCACTACAGCCTACTCAAGTTATTGTCCCGCAGCCAAGCACTTCGTCCTTTAGACGAAACCTCCCTCCCCCCCCCCCCAGGACAATACAAATTGGTGGAGTCGCGGGTAGTCTGAATTTAAGGGCTCACACAACGAGTCCTGCCACAGCGACCCCGTACCACCTCTAACTAGCCAAGCGAGAAAATTTTTTGCCAAGCCAAGCAAGTAAACCTACCCCTAATAGAGGAATTAAATACCCTCCCACTAGCCAAGCGAGCAAAGGAAAGCTCACCCCAAGTTAAAACAAGCTAGTAGAGAAGTTAAATACCGCCGCCCTTAGCATCTACACCCCTAATACCTACACGCACACTAGCAGGAGAATTCCGGGGCCACCATATAAAATTTGGTAGAGGCCACAGGCTTCGCAATTTAATTAGGGAAAACACAACTTTCCTTGCGAAGGAATCGAACCATTTTAACGGTTCAATCGATTCCTGACGAACCTCCCTCATGTAGCCAAGCCAAGTAGAGAAAGTAACTACCCTCCAGCCCAACCCATAGGTACACACACAATTTACAATGAAACACTAATACATTATGCCACCCGCCCTTAGCACGGGTCCCATACAACACAATCACACAGGTTAGAAACAACAAAATACAGCCCCAAACACTCAGCGACGTCCATATAAATATATATTTTAAATTAACGCACAAATGTATCCCTTTACATAGGAGTGCAAAGATGATAACATAGTAACAATATTATTGTACAGTGCATTAATTTATAATACTATGTTTTATATGTATGTTATATGTGTATATTTTTGTACCGCACCTAATGATTGGAAAATATTACAAGTATGTACCTACAAACAACACTAGTCAGCATTTCCACGCCCAAGCACACGAGGTTGAGTTTCACACATACATAGGGAAACACTTAGAAACAATAATAGGAAAACCAGGGGATACATTAATGCACGGAATACATGCCCAAAGTCACATAAATATACAGGGTATTAAACATGTGAAACAGGTTAGCATTCATATTCTGAACCGCTACACCTAAGGCAGACTCTGCGAAACGCATATACATGAGCAGATACTAAACATTGCAACAGCCAAGACAATACAGAGGCCGTCAGAGATTACATAACCACAAGCGGAAATGGAATACAATGCTTTACTCGAATCAGCATAGTGTTGCATACCTGGGGTAGGCCACCCCCTACATCCCTTATATTTCATACATTATAACCATACAGATAAAACTCCCAAACGACTTCTACAAATTCACTACAAATCCAAAGGCCTAGCACTTCAAATAACCTTCAGTAACCCCATACTTGTCCTCCAGCGACCCCGGCCAGCAACTCACTTCCTAAGGAATCCGCAACTCTGCAAACTCAACAGGCGGACTCTATAAAACAGCAGAGGTGAGGTGACCTGAGGTCAGTCAGTCTTTCACAGTGCAACCAGGTGCCAGACCGCTGCCCAAAGTCGTCACGTCCCGATTGGTGAGTGTCCAATGAGCACACGTACAAACAAACAAACAAACAAACAAACACTTATACTTTCATCCCCTCAATAATTGTAAAAGTAACAAGCATCTGAATTGGTAGTAGCTGCTCTGCAGGGTTCTTTAGTACTCCACATTGGGAGTACGCATTAAATCCAAACATCTAGAAACTAACTGGTCATTTGGTTTATTTATTTATTTAACTAGTTGATAAGATCCTACCCTTTAAACCACTTCCCGGTAGGCTCCCAAGAACACTTGCTTAATTGTTCAGCAGCTTCCGTAGTCAGCTGCTTGCGTCACGTCCCATTGCTTGCGTGCGCGCTATCCATTTGCAGCGCGGCCAGTCAGTCCACGTTAGCAAGAACCCGATCGGCAGTAGAGTTGATCCGACACTTATTTAGCAAACCACCCCTTGTCTTCATCCCTCCGAACTACCCAAGCAGACTGTATAATTGGGAGTTCTCCTTTCGAGTGCCTGTACGCTCTCTAACAACTATACCTCTCACAGCCAAGCTACGAGCAGCTTTCCAGTTACTCTTTTTTTCATCCCCTAAAACAATACATTGTAGAGGACACCCTCTCAGGTACCCTACAATTGGAGGAGGCGCTGAGTACCGTGACGTTGTCGTAAGACAACGCCCAAGGCGTACAAACAACGTATCCCTGCGGAAAAGGTCCCACAAAGAACCTTCTTATAAAGCCAAGCGAACGCCACCCAAAATTGAGAAAATTATTTGAAATACGGGTCCGGTAATATTTTAGTACCCACCCAAGCCCGCCCCAATAAATCTTACGTTTTTAAACGCCATCCTTAAATAATACTAAGCCATTGACGACCCCCAAATTAGCTACGCCCACCCCACATAGTTCATAGGAGCCACATTATTTAGTTGCCCACCCAATTCGATCCCCTGTGCCTTACATAGATATTTACATAGATACTTACATAGTGATATTTCATTTCCCAACCCCATAGAATAGAGGGGCACTTACACCAATTTAGGAAAGCTACTACCCCACCAGCCTAGAGCCCGCAGGCATCCATATATTACAAGACTAGAGAGGATAGTTTTATAATAACATTTTTCGATCCCCTGGAGAGTTTCCACCCCGTTCACAAACAGGTATACACCATAGCACCTCATGCCGAAGTACCCCATACACAACATAGGAGGCACCTCATCCACACGGATAGGAATTCCGAACTATTCTTTTTCCTACTCCGAAGCCGCCAGTGCCGAATGCTAAAGGTGCAATTGCACATACAGAGATTGCAGGCGAGGGTCAGCGCTGCGCAAGACAAACATATCCTCACCCCCACCGATGAGCGAAAGGCAATCCTCGTTCGATCGCACCGACATTTACACGCCATACATAGAGCATTACGGGCCAAGCACACAAAGACCCACAGGATTCATCACCGAATGGAAATTGTCTATGGCCACCTCCCTCACAATGCAACCCTACAACGCGCTAGGGCGCAGCAGGAGATCTTGACTCGCCACTTTGCACAGCTCATTGCCGAATATAGGCGGCTAAGCGCCCAGTTAATAAACATATCCCAGCTCAATCCCGTTAGCAATTAAAGATAGCGTGGTCATTCACTTTTTGCCACGTGCCGTGGCCGCGATCGACATACACCCACAGCTACATACATTTGCGCCACCGTGGCCACACAATTCAGCCCACGCAACTACAGTGCCCCATATCGCACCTTCGGGTGAATACTGCACACCTTAGACTGGCGGAACAGGCCAGGGTATTTACCCTGCAAAACGCCGAAATATGGCGACGTTTTCGTCAGCTACAGGCATACTTTCTCCCGTTTGAACTTTTAACACATAAACCTACGCCATTGGAAGAGGTTATTACAGACATATCCCCCAGAATGGCCAACAGGACCGTTCCTCTACGGCCCACTCCTACTAGAAAGGAGACCAACGTGGCCATGCCACATACTCAGCCCACACTTAGAAACGCTACATACGTGCACCCACCTTACCCGCCACGTGCACGCGTCCCCCTCTCCAATGTTACATTGGCCCCTAGGACGTTACCGCATCTGCAGGCAAACAACGATCCTAAGGCCCGCCGAAAAGATTCACTAATACACCGGTCAATCCCCGTTATACCTACACCAGAGCCACAGCGCCTTAAACCAAAGATTACCCTCTTACAGAAGCCCCGACAACAGGATACAGCCCCTGAGTGGATTCCAGGCGCTAAAATTGCTTTAGCTATCCGTGGGCAAAGGAGGTACGCCTTACGGTAAAAACCGACTTACGGCCTAGCACTGGAGTTCACATACCTCGCCTCCATGGCCGATTTTCCTTTTAAACACATCATTCATGTATAAGTAGACGGTAAGACATATCGAGGCACGCTGCACCTGTAGCAGCTCCACGTGTCTCAACATCCCCCAAATCCCCGAGGCCAAGAAACACCAGCGTTAAATCACCCGAGTAGTGTATAGAATTATATATGTCCCACATACGTCAAACCCAGAACCCTACGAATAGCGCAGGCGTCCCACACAAGATGGCATCTGGTAGCCAGATTCCCGACTACGTGTCAACACCAGTCCCACGCCGACTGCCTAATCACGATTCCTACTTATAAGTAACATGCTTAGATATTAAGAATGTATTAATATATATATATATTGTATTATTGTTTTTTGTGTGTATTCATGTCATAATTGTGTCACACTAGGATCTGACAACAAACACTAGGACAAGGAATATTAGTACAGTGAAACAAATGTTCCATTGCCTGCCTAGGTCATTTACATTCACCGGACGTTGTAACATAACACCCAACATTGACGCAGCACCTTGCCACACTCATCTGGACACAGCAGTGCTAAGTAGGCACGTGTCCTAACACACACACATAGCCCTGCGTAGTCTCGTACGATCATCCGGAGTCCACCGTAAAATCGCGGGCAGAGTTACTTATAGTTAATGTCTTAAATTACCCTGTAGATCACAAATTCATTGGACGAGGGGCGTAGCCACCTCACATCTTTACACTAAACTGCACACACAGTCACGGTCCTTTAGTTGACCGACGGTAGATCACATACCTTACGGCAGGATCCGTAGAACATACATGCCTTTGCTTAATACCTACATACTCATCACGGCCAACATGCAAAATAATACTCTATACATTAGCTAGTGACCGACGGAAGATTAAATTGCCATAGAATAATAATTACTGACACACCGTTACATAGCAACAGCCATTTCTTATTTTATGCCAATACGTATACACTAGAGTTACCACGAAAGATGATAGTATACGTCACGATTCTTTCCACACGCGCCCGCGGTGCACGGATTACGGACGCGACCTCCAGCTAGGGAGACGTTACGACCTCCTGGTGTATTCATTGAATACACGGTACCTGAGATATAATTTTTATTGCTCTTTGCATGTTCATTTCTTCCTTTCTCTTTGTCAAACACCAACAGTGATCTTTTGTTTTCTCCTTGATAGGCAAATCTCTCATGTCTTCATAAGTCTGTTCTAGATATATAACTTCTGTGACCCACCTAGCGTCACCTCGCAGCGAATCTCTGAAGCTCCTCAACTCTTCCTGGTGCTAGAGGACTTACTTATCCATTTGGCCACCAGATCCTGTTACCATCGCCAGCTATTTTCTCCTTGAGCAAGAGGACTACGTCTACTTCTTTACTCACCATGCTGCGCTAGTATCATCTGTTATCAACTCTTAGAAGATCAGCTCAGCAAGAGATTAATTTTTTGTATCAAAGTTGGCAATGTTTTTATGTTCTCCTTTTGTCTCCTACACACCCACTCTTTTCCCTTTCCTTGGACCCTCCGTGCTCCGTTGAGCAGCTCTCACTTCTCAGTCTGCAGTTGACTCGGTCAGTCAAAGCTCCGCTCGAGCTTGCCTCCTCAAACCAAGAGGCACACCCTCTTCTACGCCATGTTGGCAAAGTAATTATCGTCATACAGAACTTCGACTTCAACATGAAATCAAGATAAGTACCACTTTAAAGGTTTTAACCTCATCTTCATCATTTTACCTACATGCTTTTAATTATAATTTATAGACAGTGTGAAATTATTTACTTTGGGGCAAAAATCATTCTTCGTGGGATTTGCCATGTTGAGCTTTTGCTTGTATAAGCCAACCTTATTAAAAAAGAGCTTTTCTTAAGCTATTCAAACGAGAAATCCTCTCGCTACGTGGGATATTATATAATACCCGCTGTCTATAATTATAAAGCTAGTTCCTCCGTTGGATTTTCTCAACCCCATTTTCTGCTAAGGTCGTTCTGGAACCTTCGAGATCTTGTACTCTATCTTCGAGTCTTGCTGTCAAGTATTGTTCACGCACTTGTGAAAATGCTAGTTAAAATGAGGAATCTTCCTTAAATTACTGCAATAGCGAACTTTCTTCCCCCGTTGGAATTTTCTATGGCGCATTTAATTGTAAATCACAACTTTTTCAAGAAATAGACTCTCACCTATATAGTGCAATCAGTTATTCCCATAATTGCAATAACTTTCTTTTTCATAAACTTCAGTGTTTCTACAGTGAACTTTGCATCAATCTTTACTGACTATAGTGATAATCAGTGCTTGCTCCACGTTTCTACCGCGTCGCGATCGTCCGGTTATATTAAATACGGCCATGAACATTGATCCTATATCCCAATGATCTTTCCTCAACCTTCTACTAACCACCATTATTAATAAAATTGAAACTTTTCTATAAGGTGTCACTCACGAAGTGCCCTTCCAACTTTGCTAGTTTAACATTAATTAAATTCTGCATAATTGCTTGTGTGATACAAGTTTTAAATCACGTTGTTCCTTTCCTATAATCAGGGAGAACATTTCTTTAAACTCTTGAGCGAGTCATGTTCAGGTTTCACGAAATGGAAACTGTCCCATTTGGCGAGTGATTCCTGCTCATACTTGGGAAGTCTAGAACTTTCCTTTTCACTTTCTTCAGGTTTCACAGTAAGTGACCTGCCCTCTTTGTATAATTCTCATACATTAATCCTGTATAAATATAAGAAGTTGTAGGAACTTCTATCTTATTTTTCATGTTGTTATTATTGTTATTTTCAAAGTTGTCACTTTCTCTAGATCATTCTCTCAAGAATTTCTTAAGGTGCACTTTTTGTACTCCAATGCACGTTCAAGCTTTAATTATTTCATTGCTCATTTGTTTAAATCTTATAAAGATTTTAGAAACATAATGTTTGAAACCTTGTAAATTGTTAATTGCCTGGAGCAACCGTTTAATGTTGAGAGGTCTGCGACCCTATTTGTTAAAAAGTTCAAATGAACTATGTTTGTCAAAATTATATTGCATAATTGTTAATTTTCTCAAACTTCTTCTAATTGTAAAATAAATGAATCGTTTCCCTTCGCTTTTTCATTTGCGAATACAAAGTTTAAGCAAAATCCTGTCTTCCTTGACTCTCCTCACTCAATGACATTAAAATCATTAATAGGGCTTTCACCATTTGTTGCATTTGAGCAAGAACTCTTAATTTGCACCTCACTAAAGTTCTTTTTAGCGTTAATAGCTAATTCTAATTGGCCAGTAAGGCAAGTAAAGCTCGCTAGGCCAGCTACCTGCTTGTGGAGACCCTCTCCGAAAACTTATGGTCAGTTTTGTAAAAGATAAGTGTTTCTTTTTGTCTAAACTTTTAGCCGGCTCCTCGCTGAGTAAAAGCTTAGCCATTTTCCAATGCAACCATTGGTTCATTTACCAAGATTACCCAATAAGGCATAATCTTTTATCATTTTCCTTTTTAGAAACACTTGGTCGCCCTTACAGGAATTCCATAATTTTGGAAATTGAAAATACCAAACCTGAGTTAAATCATTGGCATTCTTCTAATTACTTTGTAAAACCTAATTTCTTTGAGAAGACATACAGTAAATTTGTTCCTCTTAGTCTTGCCAGACCATCACTCTTCCCCATAGTAGTTTTATATATGCTTGAGAGGGATTATACGAAAGCCACTCTCTTGCAAACCGCCCAAGTTCTATCTGTGTTTCTCGTCAGCTTAGACCAAGTCCTTACTCATTTTAGGTATCCGAAAGTGGATTTTCGGTGGCAACCACCTTTAAGTGTGTTTAAAACTAAACTTATTAATTTTGTGGGACTCTCCTCCTATTTTTCTATCCTTCTTTTCCAATCCAAAATCTACTTCCTTCTCTTAATCATCTTCCCTTGGTGGGTGGGTTATTCCTTAGCCAATAAACTACCCCACCTCCTTTCATATCATTTTCGACAAATACGGTAGTCCTCTGATAGGATTTATGCCATATACCGTCCTTACCTAATACACCAAACGCCGTTTACAATTCAATCCACGGACACTACACTAACACAGGTTAGTTCCCTTCCGTTCATGCAAAGGCATATTAGTACCATTAACACAGGGTAGCAACCTTCAGTATCAGCCCGAACACAAGCTCACAGTAGCACAGGTTACCTGCCACCACCACAGCCAGCCACGTGGTAATACAATTACACAGGTTATCATACCCACCGAACTTCGGACTCCACAGGTCCTCAGGGCCGCACACTTATGGGACACTTGGGATAAGGATATACTTACGTAAATTACATTATTCCATACACTGTAAATCCAGGATACATTATTTAATACATTTCACTAACTCCTAACACTCGGGACTGCACACTGATTATAGGCAGTGAGGCGCGCTCCACAGACAATGCCGGAAGCAAGGATTGCACATACAGCATCTCGGCTTACGAGAAGCAGGGCATCCAACACTGGTAGGCCACGTATGGCGCTATCGCAGTTAACACACACTCCATTGTATGTACTTTTTTCCTCACATGGGATCTTTAACTTTTATTTTAATTCAACGGTGGCATTGACCACCCAATACCGTCATAGGGCCAGACATGATAAACAGTTCTCCAACGAAGCTTCCTCATTATTAGCCGACGAATTAGGGACTGCATTCACAACTTAATTGTATCAATCATCCTCTAGTCGACGACAGACTGGACTCTCGGTTAAGCCGTGGGTTTGGGGCATATACCCCTAACGGTCAACGTAGGTAACCCATTTTTTCATCCCTACGCTGAGTTATGAGCTGTTCATCTTAGTCTGCCACATGCCGAAATAATATTCACTAATAAATTAGCGATGTACATTAATCAGGGCCACATGGCTGCCATAGGACCACAAGTCCTTCTATAGATCCCGGTCAAACTATATACACCCCTTTGTTACACAAATTTGTAGCTGTAATCATTGGTTGGCCGAACTACACTTTCGCATTTTTATATATCAGACGTCGATGCACACCAAGGTACATATCCCTAGATGTCCATCCGTGTAGCATTAACGCCATGGTCCATAAGTATCCTACGTTTTCCTAGGCGAGTTACGCCCAGGGTAAATTAAATTCTACGCTCCTAGGTCCACGATCTAGGGTAAATATCTATCATGAGCGCATTAGTATATTTAGGCAGCCACTAAGTCTATGGTCCATAAGTATCCTACGTTTTCCTAGGCGAGTTACGCCCAGGGTAAATTAAGTTCTACCCTCCTAGGTCCACAACAGGATAAATATCAACCATGGGCATGGGATTGCCAAGTTTTGTAGATATCGGTTAACGAAGGCCCAATGATGTTATTTCTTATAAACATTAAATATCCACTTGCGTTCACAAACAAGTTATACACATTAGGAGTACATAATATCTACATCGACACATTGAATTACAGTACTACAACTTACAGATCTCACTTCAATACCGCAGGTTATCCGATAGCCTTAGCCCATTGTGCTACTCTACGGACAGTGGGGAAGGTGCGGCATACAGTACACGCCACGAAGGGAATTATTACCCAGCCAAAAAAATTGCATTTTCCCGAAGTGAATGGGATTCAACTACGGAAACACTTTTCCTACACACTGACACACAACATTTCACCCGCGCATAGAGTCGCAACAGGCTTCAACACGTTCTCAATACATTTTCAGTACACTACCAGTACAGTACAGGCGTTAGCCCAGAGTTTTACCTAGTATTTGCCCCATTTAATCACGATGTGATGACAGCACAGTCCCGCTTATATCCCCCCCCCCCCCCAGAGGAACTTGCTTTGCTTTCCCACTACCCAGACGAGAATTCATTGACGCACACCCACGTCATGTCTTGCACAGGTTGTCTTTTATGTGACAGTGAGTACATGACTCACACTCCAGTCGGCGGCCGACACGTGCGTTTGACGTTTCACTCACCGCATGTCAACAAAACCGCCATGTTCTACAGTGATTCACAACGCTCTCGCCCAATCAGCATTGCGCGCGGGCAGACACTACCTCCAAGGAACGCAGACACCATCCAGCGCCGCGTACATAGCTACTACACCGCCAAGCGATAAACGTTATTTCACACTCCGCACGTACGTCTTATCTCAGACGACACTCATCCTCGTATATAATCGACACCGAGCAGCCATTATATTTCCACACACCGTCCAATCACATCCACGCGTGAGATTCAAATGCCAGTGCACCCAGGGCACATGTTTAATTACACCCACACTGCCTATTAGGGGGAACACACCCTTGTAATGGAATTCACCCCTCCCTCACAATTTACCTAACACAGTGAGTGCATATTTCACGGCGAGATGCCATTATTTTAGCTGCCAAACGCGGAGCGCATATGCATACTCCTACCGTAATATATTTTGACTATTTTTTTCGCACAACAGTTGGACTTCGATACAGCTTTCTACAGACACCGCCCTACACTTTCGGCGACCACGAGTACTCCCCAGAAACCGCGATAAATAAATATTTACGCCGATTAGAGATTTTTGCGAGGCTTATCAAATTTTCCTGATACCACCACTTTCTCACAATTAGGGTCGATCAGAAACGTTCACTACGGTGACCCGACTATATCCCCCGTCACGCCCCCCTTCCCCATCACAGATTATTGTTTTACCTGATTACAGCTTTTGGGATTTCTGATCCAGACTACACATGTTTCGCATTCATCTATTCACCCCCCCCCCCCCCTTAAGGTAGCAAAACAAACTTTCGTTCCCACACACTTCCGCATGGCGGATAATTTATTTTTGACGCACCCCCCCCCCCCCCTTCCAGGTGGATTTCGACCACAAAGGCAGATATTCACTCGAGCCTGCACAGGCGGCATTCTAGGTCACATTTGCATAAACGTTACGATTTGTTCAGAGCAGGTCGGCGCACAGAGGTGCAGCCTCCTATCCCACATAATTATATTTAAACACAGCGACAGTCGGCAGTGCCGATGACGTTAGGATATTTTCGGACGCGAATTTTCACACAACGCGCACTCTATCTTTGTATCGGAATTAGTCATATATATATACAGCAAGCCTTTATAATATTCATTGCTATAGTTTGAAAGAACGCTAACGGCAAATAGGCCACTAGAAGAAAATAGCGAACAAAGGGTATATTCACGCATCCCCGGGACATTCCCAGAAAGTTATACTAAGTGTTTATAGCATAGGAGATTATTTATTTATTTATAATGAACTGACCAGTTGTGGTATATAAGTTTTTAGCATATAAGTACAGGTTGTATCTTGTACTTCGCAGACAGCAGTGTACTACGCTTCACGGCCGCAGATGCGAGAATTTATAAAACGTTGACACCAGGTCAACGTTCAACCCCCCCCCCCCCTTTTGACACAGCATAAACACTTCTATATTTTACACGTTATCCTCCATTCCCCTGTTCATGCGAGGCACTTGGTGTTAATGCCATACCAAAGGTGTGCTCAATGCTATATCGCTCTAAGCTAAGTGTTGAGGTGGAACACTTCGGAAATAAAAGCCAACAGTGTTTTGTAGCAAACATTCCCCTGCTAACAATGGTATTATCACTATAGTTATTTACATTTTTCACCCGCATGTGATATTTTTACCGGCATGGAGATAATTAACGCCCGTCCAGTAAGATGTTCCTCGCCAGTTAACGACTTCCTTCATCCTTCTAGCACCACATGCACCCTCCGATTCTAGCCATCCTTTTACCCCGAAATAACTATTCTTAACATATAAACATAGCTATTAACATGGGACATACCTTCCCAATCCTATCTACACCTTCTAACTGTTGTTGTTGTTGTTGTTTGAGTCTTCAGTCTTTTGACTGGTTTGATGCAGCTCTCCATGCCTCCCTGTCCTGAGCTTTTCGTTTCATCTCTACATAGCTCCGACACCCTACATCCGAGGCAATCTGTTTAACATATTCTAACCTTGGTCTACCCCTGCAGTTTTTGTCCTCGACCCTTCCTTCCATAACTAAGCTTGCTATTCCTGGGTGTCTTAGCATGTATCCTACCAACCTATCTCTTCTCTTCATTAGCAGTCGCCAGAAACATCTCTCCTCTCCCACTCGTCTTAATACCCCTTTGTTTGTAACCCTATCTACCCATCTGATCTTCATCATTCTCCTGTAACACCACATTTCAAATGCTTCAATTCTCCTCTTTTCTGCTGCACCAATAGTCCAAGTTTCACTTCCATAGAGTACCACGCTCCAGACAAAGGCTTTCAAAAATGACTTCCTAATACCTAAATCTATATTCGATGTCAGCAGATTCCTTTTTTGTAGAAATGCTTTCTTTGCCTGAGCCAACCTACTTTTAATATCCTCTTTGCTTCGTCCATCACCGGTTATTCTGCTTCCTAAGTAACGGAAGTCTCCTACTTCCTCCAGCTTTTCACCTGCCAATTTGATCTCCATAGAGGTTTCTGATTTATTTCGGCTGCATTCCAGTATTTTTGTTTTACATTTATTTATTTTCATCATGAATTCTTTCCGTAAGACGGAGTCCATACCATTCAAAAACTCATTCAAATCCTCAGGCTTGTCGGCCAATATGACGATGTCATCAGCAAATCTCATAGTTGAAATTATTTCTCCTTGAATCTTCACTTCCACTTTAAATTTTTCTCTAATTTCCTTCATTGCTTGTTCAATGTAAAGATTGAAAAGTATGGGTGATAAGTTGCAGCCTTGCCTTACACCTTTCTGAATACCAGCTTCTCTCTCATGTCCTTCAACTCGAATGACTGCTGTCTGGTTTCTGTACAGATTGTATATCACCCTCCTATCCCTGTACTTTATTCCAATCGATTTCAAAATGTCAAACAATTTAGTCCAATCAACGTTATCAAAAGCCTTTTCTAAGTCTACAAAAGCCATGAACGTTCTCTTATCTTTCCTTATTCTACCTTCCAAAATCAGCCTAAGACTTAGTACAGCTTCCCTTGTTCCTACATTTCTCCTGAAACCAAACTGGTCTTCACCCAACTCCCTTTCTATCTGGCTTTCAATCCTCTTGTAAATTATTCTAGACAGGATCTTTGAAGCATGAGTAATCAAGTTGATTGAACGGTAATCTTCACATCTGTCAGCTCCCACTTTCTTTGGTATAGGGGGGATTATATTCTTCTTGAAATCAGGGGGTACCTCACCTGTCTCATAAATCCTACACACCAAGTGAAATAACCTGATCAGACCTTCATCTCCTATGCAGCGTAGCAACTCAATCGGTATATCATCTATGCCTGGTGCTTTGTTCCTGCTTAAGTCTTTCAAAGCTCTATCAAATTCTGATCTCAATATTAAATCTCCTTTCGCATCCTCACCAATTTCCTCCTCCCTTTCCATTACAAGATTCTCAATCTCCTTTCCCTTATACAAACTCTCGATGTAAGCTTTCCATCTCTCAACCTTTTCTTCCCAAACTGTTAGAGGCTTTCCATTTGTGTCCTTAATATTACAGCACTTAGTCTTCTTTTCCCCAAAAGTATTCTTAATCCTTCGATAAGCTGTGTCTACTTTTCCTAATTTCAGACAATTTTCTATACCTGCACATTTCTCTTTCATCCAATCTTCTTTCGCTTCCTTGCACTTCTTGTTAACCTCATTTCTCAGACGTCTGTATTCTGCTTTCCCCTTTTCATCTCTTAGATTCTTGTGTTTCCGCCTTTCATCCATCAATTCTAGTATATCCTGAGAGATCCACGGTTTTCTACCTATTCTTTCTTTCCTACCAATGTTTTCTTCTGCGGATTTTGTTATTTCATTCTTCAAACGTGCCCATTCGTCTGCAATTGAAGTTTGTTTAGGGTTTTTCATTAGTCGTTCCTTTATACTCCTCTTGAATCTTTCGTTTACATCCTTCTCTTTCAGTCTGTCTATTGCCCACCTTTTTGGCTTTTGACTTTTCTTCAGTTTCTTCAACTTTAATCTGCATTTCATTACAACCAGATTGTGATCAGAGTTTATGTCAGCACCAGGATTTGTTTTACAATCCAAAATCTTGTTTCGAAACCTCTGCTTGACCATAATGAAGTCGATTTGGTAACGCCCTGTATCTCCTGGTCTCATCCATGTGTATATTCTTCTATTGTGGTTATTGAATAAGGTGTTAGCTATGACCAATTCATGCTCGGTGCAGAATTCTACCAGCCTGCTTCCTCGATCATTCCTTTCACCTAATCCGAAATCTCCTACTATCTTCCCTTCTCTCCCTTTTCCTACCACAGCATTCCAATCTCCCATTACTATAACATTTTCATCACCCTTGATATACCTCAGAATTTCGTCTATTTCTTCGTAGACCTTTTCAATATCCTCATCATCAGCTTGACTGGTAGGCATATAGACTTGTACCACTGTGGTGCAGGTAGGTTTAGTATTGATTTTTGCTACAATAATCCGTTCACTATATTGCTCATAATATTCCACCCGCTGTCCAAGTTTCCTACTCAATATGAGGCCAACCCCTGCTTGGCCATTGTTTGATTTAGTGCTAATGACCCTATAGTCTCCTGACCAAAAGTCCTGTTCTTCCTGCCAGCGCATTTCACTAATCCCAACCAAATCCAACCTCAACCTATCCATTTCCCTTTCTAAGTTTTCTAACCTTCCACTTCCTAGCAGACTTGTAACATTCCACGCTCCGATCCGTAGAATGTCAGATTTCCTCTTTGTCACTTCTGTGATGTTAACCCCTACTAACTGTGGATAAACATAAATAACTTTCACATCATTGGCTGGGAATCTGACCGCTAGGCGCAAGGAATGCGCACTGTGCCAAATCCCAACCCCCTGTGCAAGGCACACTTTGGTCCCCACACAAACAAATCTCGCTCTACACTATACCAATATGGTATAGGCATCTGGTACATGTTGTGAAAGGTGAACACATATTTTTTCTCTCTTAAAAGAAGGCAGATGGTAAGACTTGCCATCGATAAAGGGCAAACATAGCCCTTGACTTGACATGACATGACATTAAATGGACGACGACGAACAACGGAAGGTCGAAGCAGCGTCGGGTTGGTGCGGGCAAGCGCCTAAGCCGACGGTGTGCCTAGCCTGCCCCGAAAGCGAAGGCGGCTACACCCATTTTGCACTAACGTAGACGAAGTTAGGCCTGCGGGCGGATTCTTGAATATTTCGGTGAGGGGATTGACCAACTCCGCATCGGACAGGATAGACCCTCCACCCAGAGACGACCCACTTTACTTGACTCTAGTTAGTCTGTAAGGTTAAGTAATTCAGCTCCATAGCGCGGAGCTAGAGTCCTGTTTTCGCACACAGGTGAAGAAAGAAGAAATAATGAATATATAATTTCCCGGGCCGAGGTACTGGGCACCGGAGTTCCCCTCTGGCCATACCCTCGAGGACGATTCCCTGCGACTAACGACGTGCCTCCGTTTCTCTCCCTGGCCGAGGTAACGATCACCGTTGGTCACTCTGATCGTGCCCCAAGGAGGGGAACACATTTGTCTTGCCTTGACGATGAGACATGATATGCGATATGCCATAGTGACACTATGGTCCAGAGTGACTTGCACGGTGATATATGTGCGAGTTATCCGTTGGATATATGTATATATATATATGCGAGCTACGACCATCCACATGCCGATTTGATGGTTACGCGATAACATCAACCAAACATACTTGAGAGCCAGGAGTACACTATGACGATGTTAGACAGGAGCATACGTACAAATGGACAATTTAATGATTATATGTGCTTACTTTGCAGCAAAGAGCTCCAACACGGGACACCCGATCCCAATACAGGGTGCTCACTAATCATGGATATTTATTTATATCTGCGTAGAGAGTAGCGCCAGTATGGGTACTCTCCAGGTTTTTTCTATGGAAATGTGATCATTATTCTCATGTGATTACATACTGAGATGTATTTTCATGTACCCCTCCAGGTCAAGGTCCAGTGCCAACAACTGCCCAGATGGGTACATATCATCCCTACGTTATATCAACCAATTGTTGATACTCATGCTCACAGAACAATGTCATGTTTTTCAGGATACAACGCCAGCTGACGAAGGTGAACACCCTATACACACATATATGGCCAATGCTTTCTTTTCTTTCCCTACAGGTGGCGGCATTGTATATAGCCCTTTGTAAATATTTTGCCCACGCCCATACACCCCTACTTTCATACACAATTTCCCCCTCTACTCACCTCACAACTTTTTCTTACAGTTGATAAATCCGCACCACGGGGGTGATATGCCTGGGGGATATACCCCACCGCAGGTCGGATCCACGTTCATGGATTATTCCACCTGAAAATGAGAGGTGACATTCGGCCACACAACGCGGACTCCTATTGTAAAGGACGGGTTGTGCCGCCATGATAGTCGCGCCCACCCACAGGGGGCAACGCTATGTAGAATAAGTTATTTTGGGTAACATGAAGGCGAGGTACCTCATAGGCTAAGTTCCCGGGTCTCTAGAGCGCTAAAGTAGTATGTAAGCAGGTTGTAAGCTAGCATAATGGAATACGCCCAAGGGCAATTGTTCTTCGGTACATACAGGAATGATCCTTCGCACTCCCACATTGTCTTCGGAGTGGATAAAAAATATTCACAGGTATTATTCTCTGCGGGTTTCAAGATTACATGTAACACTCTATGCTTTATACATTCTATATACACATTACTTTGAACACGTTGCTTTTCCTTTCCTCTCTTGTAACTTCCCAACTTGAACAAATATCTCATTTTTTCCCATACAAATAAACTATTTATATATATATATATACCCCTAACTTACACCCCGAGACATTTCTTTTTATCTTTCTCTCCATTCTATCCTTATTTTTCAAGTGCATGGCACTCGGGAGCAGTTTTTCATCCGTCACAGTTATATATTATCATACTGTACTTTTTTTTTATCAAATCAGGGTATTTCTTTCCTTCCGAGGTGACCATGTACCCTTCACAATATTTGTTGTTTTTATATTGTGACCGATCCAGTCAGGGTCAATTACCAGCCCCGGATGACAGAAGATGAAGGAACTCGGAGAGTCAGTATGACGTCATGGCATGACGCGGCGAGAGCAGGGGAATGTTCCAGAAGGTTCCAACCCCTCCCACTTTTTTTTTCTCGAAGAAGGACGGAGTTCCGGAATGCTCAGTATGTGAGTTAGCAGTATGTGAGTCAGTAGTGCGTGGACGAGAATGTCACACAGCGGAGCACGGAAGATTAGCCCATGTCATGTAGACAGTGATTTTACATCGGGAACATGAATGGTTTTTGTGAGTAACCAGCAGGCCATGAAGCCTGAAACTAGCGTGCATATATTGCCAGTGAGTTTTTTTACAGTGAAGTATGTCAGTTTGTTGGTCGAACAGTGTGAATTTCAAGGCGATTTCGGACTCGCTAGTGTGTGAGGAAACAGTTAGAATTGATAAAGGAAGTCCGTTTATGCCGACAATTTATGTTCATTAAAGATTGATACCAGGAGGTGTTTAAATTTACGAGTATCAGGGGAAGAACTATATAAGGATAGTCGAGGCGAAACATTATCGCGAGGCCCTATATTTTAACTGACATCCATTCGGAAATAGCATAGCAGTACGGCGTTTTAAGAAACGTAGTGAGAACGCACTAAGGGAGGCCACATCTATTTTAAGCTTGTGTTGAAAGACTGTAGGCCACCAGCAACTTGATATGTCGGTCAAGGCCAGCTCGAAATAGCTCCTCGTGGAAGGAAGTGTGTCACCGGGTTAAAGGAAGTGAAAACATATAACTCAAGTGAACCAGGAACTAGACGCTTTAGTGTGCGAGCGTGAATGTGCTCTGATATAGTGAGATGTAATATTGCCACATGGCGGCATGAACTTAATAACCATGGACTCATATACTCTGGGCATCAACATGCATATTAACATGCAAATTATGCTGCACTGAACTTCTAAAGGGGCCATAATGGGATGAACGGTCTCAACGAGGTGGACGAGTGGACCATGGTTGGGACGTCGGGAGACGGCGCTGATGAAGGTGACGGGGGACAACCTGTGGGCAGACATGGGCGTCGCCAGGAGATCGGGAGTTGCCAGAGGCGGATACCTCTACCAGTACGCTGGGAGACCACATCGCGGGGACGCTGGAGGGACGCCGCCGCCCTGATGCCGCAGACGATGACGACGCCGACGCCATGGATTTCCGAGGACGCCGGATATAAAGTAAGACGTTTCCTTTCCATCCTTGTTCATCAGAAAGAAGAGAACTTCTACCTCGAATAGCCATGCAATGAGATAACCTGAGATCGTGTAACTTAACGCCCTTTATAATCATTTATTCCAGATTGAATAAGAGCATCATTTTTTTTTCTTTTCATAGGGTCGTGCAGATGTTTTTTTGTCTTTCTTTTCGGGTCATTTGACCTACATAAATTTACAGCATCAATGGTAGGAGTAAGACATGTATTTATTCTCTGAGTCATAATAATAATAATAATTTGAAATTGGGTAACCATAATAAGAGATGCCCATTTTGCTGGGAGATCCTAGCACGTCGATTTCAGAGGTCATTATTCGAATTCTATTCTGAAAGGTTTGTCACGGAATGAACAGATTTTTATAGCAATGAATATGGTTGAAGATTGTCGGATAAGGTTCCTTGGATAGGATGCCATATTATCATACGACCTCGTGGTCCCGATAAAGTTGATACGCTCTGTTAGTGTGGGTTCTTGAGACATGCTGATAATGCATGATTTATTTTGTAATGATGTTGTGTAAAGTTTATGTGATAATTATGTAGTAATTAAATATGGTATTATTCCGTCATATGTGACGAGATTATTCACGGGGCGACGGATGTCCGTGGAATTGTATTTGTAAGGACAGGGTCCTCTTGACGAACGTGCCACGTTCATTGATGAGTTGTATTGAATAGCGCAGGTGTGTAATTGATGGTGCGCTCGACAGTCAGGTTGTTTGGATCTTCACACAGAGTGTTCGGCGGAAGGGTTACGATTAAATGTTGGTTATGTGAGTATGAAATGCGCTAGGGCGCCTTATTGCGAGGTTCTTAACCTTTCATAAACATTTGACAATGCTATAATTTAATTACAAGGACAAATATGACCGTGTGGATCAAGGTTGTTGGAAAGGCGAAGATAAATTAATAATAATAATAAGAATTAGTAGTGTAAATATGTAAGCACAATCTGGGTGTGTTAATAATTTATGATAGGTTATAATTAATTGTTGAAATGCCATCTTATGTGAAGCTGAGTCGATGTTTGAGTGCTATTTGATGTAACATGATGCTCTTTAATTATTCATTTGCAGTTCGATAGAGGAGATCCGTCCATTACTGTATAAGGGTAGACAGTTGTAATTTATATAGACATTCGATATTTTCTTAGAGTTTTTTTGCCGCAGGTGAACTTTATGTTGAGTGGCTAGTGATGTTTACATGCGTGTGCACCGATAAATTATGGTTAATTTAGCTTTTTGAAAGACGATCTCCCTGTCGGAACTTTAAGAGAGGACACCCACGAGTTTGAATAAGCGTAATTTTCTTTTCTTTGTTTAGGGACTATGAACTTTATTTCTTTTCCGGACTTTGTCCCACCATAACATTATACTCGTGCGTGATAGGCAGGTTGCATATTTATTTATCCTTTGGCCAATAAAGGAGCAGATGTGATTTTACGAGGGCTTTTACTTTCTTTTCTGTTTGTCAATTCAAGTTAGGGTTTTGCTAGTGAATCCTGGTTCAGTCTATTTACCATCCCAACCCGTAAACGACCCGAGACCCTTTGTCTCTAGCTCACTGGAGTTTTTCTTTTAGTCTTGTCTGTATGAACCAAGATTCATGCCCTAAATTTATTTTTTTTTGTACCCACTCCCTTGGCTGTTTCTTCTAATGGGGCCGGGATGCTAGTCGGGTGATCGCCTGTCCCATTGGAGAAGCGGGCACAGGGGGGGGAAGTGGCGCCGCCAACGTGTTGGGCTCGACGACGATGGTGTGTTTCGTTTCCGTCATGGGCATGTTTTTTGTACTCAATCATTTGTTGTGATGATGGGAGTATACTGTGTGGTCAGATTCGTGCCTTTGATGGGAGCGCGATACTTGCCATGTGTAATTCTTGTGTAAAATTAACCTCGTATCACACTGAGCCTTTAGTGAACCATTTGACAGGGTTAGTACACGATCTCAGGTTATGGCTATACTCGACGACCTACATTCCCATGTAGGCCCCTATATTTAAGTTGTATTGTAAGAAGTCACAAGTAGTAACCACAGAAAATATTGCTGATATATTAAAACAAATCCAAGTTGGATTAAATGGTCTAACCACTGAAATGAATAATGTTAAGGATAGTGTTGGGTCAATTAAAACAAACATGAAGAGCGATATGGATCGCTTATGGACGGCACAAGAGGGTGTCGGTATTCAGGTAGCAGAGGTACAGAGGACACATGAGGGTGTCGGCACTCAAATAGCAGGAATAAAAAAAGATGTTAGTGATAAAGTTGATGGTCTCAGAACCGACTTATTAGAAGTCATTGGATCTAATCTTAAGAGTTTAGAATCTCATTTGCAGAAAAACATTGATGCTGTAGAACGTAATCTTAGACTATCAGGAAAGGCTATAGATAATAAGATTAATCTACTCGATAAAAAGGTAGAAACTACATTCCAAGTGCTCACCGCGGAGCTCAAAGATTCTATGGCACGGCAAATCAGGGATACTCAGAGTTCGCTTCGGGGGAATATTGAAGGACTTGAGGAGAAGTTGAACAGTAATATTAAAGGCATGGGACAAGATTTGACGGCAAAAATTGAGCAAATTGGTCAGTCTAGCGAAGAAACCCTGGATAAGTTGAAACAGGACGTGTCAGGTTGGAAAGAAGAGGTTGCGAAGGACGTGAAAAACATGCAGATACAGGTTGAATCATTCCAGGACACGTATGACAGGAAGATCACTCAGTCACAAACGACATTACTCGAACATGTGAGAGAATCTATCCACACTTCCATTGTTGAGTTGGAGGAGAAGATCATTATCCAACAGGGAAGGCAACTCACTCGATTAGGCAACTTAGAGGCGGAAATGACGCAGATAAAAGACAAATCGGAGTCAGAAAGGGTTAGATGGTCCGAAATTGAAAACACGCCACATCTTAACGGGACGGAAAGTGAAAACGCCTCATCTTCTAGAAAGGCGGGTGAGGTAGATGCAACGCCGAGAATACGGAGTACAAATCCCGCGGGACACCTAACTATCATTAGAAGTATAGACCACCAGCCGAGGAAATTCTCGGGGAACAATGGGACTAATAACGTCACACCTATCGAATTTATGAGGGAGGTCCGTGAATACATGGCGGAGAATAAGATACCACGTGAGAGGGAACTAAGAGTTATTGAGAGGTCCCTGGAATCGACGGCATTAACTTGGTTTCGCGCATTTCGATACACGTTCACGAGCACGGATGAGTTCGAACGATTATTAATCAAACGTTTTTGGAGCCCTGCAGAACAGTTGAACATACGGGCGGAACTATACGCTAAACGGTATGCGACGTCCAATCCGACTAGGTACGCGGGGTACTTCGCGTCGCAACTCGCCAGGCTGCAGTATTTGACTCCACCAGTGCCGGAGGACGAATTGGTCCAAGCCATTATACGACAGTTACCTGTAGAGGTCCAGAAGAGTGTAATAGCGTCAGGAGCCGAGACTTTAGAGGGATGTGAAGAGATTCTTCGAAAACTGGACCACACTAACGCACAGTTACAGGCGAGGTCCGGACGACCGGAAAATAGAGATGTGAACACGGTCGTGATTGACAAAATTGCGCAGACGGAAGAGCGAACGCCGCGGGAGACGGACAGGCCAAGAGACACGGGGTACTATCGGAGCCGAGATAGGAGCTACGGTGGAACAGACGAGCGACCCAGATGGAGGAATAAACCGTATGAAGAACGTAGGAGATCCCGATTCAACAATACGAAGGGACGATATGGTGAATATCAGCGAAGGCAGTCAAATCAATATTATCAGAGACAGAATGCCTGTAGGGATTCTCGTTCGCAGGGGTCGCGGCCGAGCTATACGGAAAGACATCGAGAGAGCCAGGAATATTTACAACAATTACGGAGTAATCCATCCGCACCACCGGGGGAAGCTGACCGACCACCTGACACAAGTCGGTCAGATCAACAAAAAAAAACTTCAAATTAAGAAATTCCTCAAACCTTGGTCCTCCCGAAGTGATTGAAATTCAAGAGATATTTCAGGCTACCGACGAAGACTTGATTCATGAGGAAGACGTTATCCACCGCGGGAAAGTGTATCCTTTGCCAATCATAACAGTAGAGGTGCTCGGTAAACAAATAAAAACCCTGGTTGACACCGGAGCGATGATTAGTGTGGTGTCTCAGTCATGTTTGGACGAGATAATGGAGGCAGGACCCGTACATACTCTACCTGTAGCGAATGTAAAGGTTAGAGGTGTAATTCCCGATCGTTCAGTGAGATGCAAGCTACAGGCCCTGTTGACGATCAAGATTGCGGGGAGGTTTTATGAGCACGTGTTCGTGGCCATCTCCAACATCAATTTTCAAATAATTCTGGGTGTTGACTTCATTTCGGAGTACGGCTGGATTATAAATATGCAAGAGGGTGTTATGTATGTCGGAAACGAATCGCCGAGCAGAGGATCGAAAGGTTATATCAATGCCAGCTCGAGCACGCCCTTTTTTGAGAACACACTTGAGAATATCGTGGAACGTGAGGAAGAGACGATCACCCACATGCCCGTTGGTGTAAAGGAAATTTTGGATCCAACCGTCCAGGAACAGTTTGATGACCTAATACAGGAGTTTCAGGATGTATTTAGCGACAAACCTGGAGTTATCAAGAACTTTCAGAACGATATCAAGTTGAGTGATGACTCACCATACAGGAAACACATATATCCAGTCCCAGAGAAATGGAAGGAGGAGGTAAAGGCCATGATAAACGCCATGGAGAAGGATGGCATAATAAAGAAGGCTCCGACTTCTTTCCTAAACCCTTTAGCGGTTGTAAGGAAACCAAACGGTCGCCTAAGGATTTGTCTAGATGCACGTGGAATAAATGCACGCATTTTGCCAGAGTACGACCACCCACCGCAAATTAGAGAGCTGCTGAGGCGCTTTAAAGGAAAGAAATATTTCTCGACCGTAGATCTCACAAATTCCTATTATCATGTCGAATTAACAGAGAACAGCAAGCAATACACTGGCTCCCTGCATGAGCAGAAGACCCACGTCTTTAACCGCCTTCCCTTCGGTTTGAAAAACAGTGGCCCTGTGCTGATTCGAGCGCTGGACAGCAACTTGAGTGAAGAGGTCAAGAAACTCGTACTATGTTATGTGGACGATTTGATCTTGGCATCCACGTCAGTAGAGGAGAACCTGAAACACTTGAGATTGTTGTTTGAGAACTTGCTTACGGCCGGATTCAAGGCAAACCTGGAGAAATGCAATTTCTTTCATCGAGAAATTCGATTTTTGGGACATCTCATTGACGAACATGGATATCGGCCGAACCCGGAGAAAATTGAAGCGATAGCTGAGTTTCCCAGACCAGAAAGGGTGAAACAAGTGAGGCAGTTCCTGGGAATGACTTTATTCTTTTCTAGTCATTGTCCCCGTTACACGGATGTAGTTGCCCCTCTACAGAGCATGCTCAGGAAAAACAATCGTTGGAAGTGGGATCAGGCGTGTGAAGAGGCCTTCACGGAAGCTAAACACATGCTCCTTAACAACGTTAAACTGGAGTACCCAGACTTCTCCAAAACATTTTATATTGACACCGATGCTTCAAAGGTAGGAGTGAGCGCTGTGTTGTACCAGGTGGATGACGAGAAGAAACAACATTATCTGGCATTTACCAGTAGGAAATTGCGACAGCCTGAGCTTAATTACTTTGCCACGGAACTGGAGGCGCTGGCTATAATTTATGCTCTAAAGATGTGGAAGAAGATTCTTCTAGGGCATAAGGTCGTGATTGTGACGGACCATCGCGCGTTACAGTTTATGTTAAAGTCTGACATTTCAAGCGAAAGAGTCACGCGCTGGACCCTGTTCCTGCAGCAATTCGATGCAGAAGTTATTCATAGGCCCGGAAAGCAAAACTTTCTAGCGGATGTTTTGAGCCGAAACCCACGTGAGGAGGCTGTTTTGCACCAGGTAGAGCTAATACCGGACGATCAGGAAACGGTGGAACGTTTGAAACGCCTGAGCCAGGCGCAACGGCGATATACTCCGTTAAGACGGATATACCGGTATTTGAAGAATCGCATGGGTGCAGATGATCCTGATTATGCTGGAACGGCGAAGATTGCTCACTTTTATCACATTGTTGGTGACGTGATTCACAGTTTGTCGATAAAGACCACACAAGGCTACGTATTGTAATACCGCCGAAGTTGATTTCAGCAGTGGTTTGGTTGGCTCACCGATCTATTGGGCACGGAGGATGTGATAAAACCTTACATGCCATAAGAGAAACATTTACCTGGGAGTATATGGGAAAAACCGTACGAGCGGTAATCAGGACATGCGACATCTGTCAGAGATGCAAATTCCCATCGGACGTATCTAAGGAGAAGCCTAGGGCTATTATACCGACTCGTCCGAATGAATTAATGGCTACGGACCTGTATGGCCCCCTTCCGAGGTCCACCAGGGGTAACCAATACATCTTGGTGACGATGGATGTGTTTACCAAATTAATCATGTTGCACCCTATCCAGAAGGCAACATCCCGATACGTGATTCGCAGGATCGAAACCGGCGTGATTCCAACTGCAGGGAAGCCAGAGTTCCTTCTGAGCGATCACGGAACGCAGTTTACGAGCGCTGAATTTCAAGAAGCTATGGCACGACTCGGCATAAGGCATATCTTGAGCTCCATAAGATACCCAGAAGGAAATCCTGTTGAAAGAGTAAATGCGGAGATTGGAAAGTACTGCCGGATTTACTGTCATGAACAGCATCATCGATGGATGGAAGTGGTACCCATAATTGAACGTTGCTTGAATTCTACAACACATGAGAGTACCAGACAAATTCCTTGCCTTCTGCACCATGGACGAAAACCGAGTAGACCTTGGCATGCTGTTATACAGGCACCCCCAGAGATTGAGCAGTCGGTGCAAAGGAGAAACGAACTGGCTCGGGAGAGGATGCAGCTACAGGCGCAGAAACGGGAGAGAAGGAAGGCTGGCCGCCGTTTTCGCGAGCCACTTCGAGTCAATGACCTGGTGCTGATTCGGAAATCCACGTCATCAAACTTACCACTCAGAGTGTATGGGAAATTTGCGCGCCCATTTTCGGGACCCCATAGGGTTGCCAGAGTGATGGACAACAATTGCTATAGGGTGGTTGACAACGTCACGAATGCACTTGTTGGGAATTTCAATGCTGCGAATCTGCGGAAGTATCACCGGCAAGCCCGTTAGTCAGCATTGAGGAGATGACTGAAAAAGATCGTTCACATGCATCACTTGAGGAAAAACATAAGCTATGTTCCCACCGCTTATATTTTGAAGGCCGCGGGAGAGATGTGACCGATCCAGTCAGGGTCAATTACCAGCCCCGGATGACAGAAGATGAAGGAACTCGGAGAGTCAGTATGACGTCATGGCATGACGCGGCGAGAGCAGGGGAATGCTCCAGAAGGTTCCAACCCCTCCCACTTTTTTTTCTCGAAGAAGGACGGAGTTCCGGAATGCTCAGTATGTGAGTTAGCAGTATGTGAGTCAGTAGTGCGTGGACGAGAATGTCACACAGCGGAGCACGGAAGATTAGCCCATGTCATGTAGACAGTGATTTTACATCGGGAACTTGAATGGTTTTTGTGAGTAACCAGCAGGCCATAAAGCCTGAAACTAGCGTGCATATATTGCCAGTGAGTTTTTTTACAGTGAAGTATGTCAGTTTGTTGGTCGAACAGTGTGAATTTCAAGGCGATTTCGGACTCGCTAGTGTGTGAGGAAACAGTTAGAATTAATAAAGGAAGTCCGTTTATGCCGACAATTTATGTTCATTAAAGATTGATACCAGGAGGTGTTTAAATTTACGAGTATCAGGGGAAGAACTATATAAGGATAGTCGAGGCGAAACATTATCGCGAGGCCCTATATTTTAACTGACATCCATTCGGAAATAGCATAGCAGTACGGCGTTTTAAGAAACGTAGTGAGAACGCACTAAGGGAGGCCACATCTATTTTAAGCTTGTGTTGAAAGACTGTAGGCCACCAGCAACTTGATATGACGGTCAAGGCCAGCTCGAAATAGCTCCTCGTGGAAGGAAGTGTGTCACCGGGTTAAAGGAAGTGAAAACATATAACTCAAGTGAACCAGGAACTAGACGCTTTAGTGTGCGAGCGTGAATGTGCTCTGATATAGTGAGATGTAATATTGCCACATGGCGGCATGAACTTAATAACCATGGACTCATATACTCTGGGCATCAACATGCATATTAACATGCAAATTATGCTGCACTGAACTTCTAAAGGGGCCATAATGGGATGAACGGTCTCAACGAGGTGGACGAGTGGACCATGGTTGGGACGTCGGGAGACGGCGCTGATGAAGGTGAGGGGGGACAACCTGTGGGCAGACATGGGCGTCGCCAGGAGATCGGGAGTTGCCAGAGGCGGATACCTCTACCAGTACGCTGGGAGACCACATCGCGGGGACGCTGGAGGGACGCCGCCGCCCTGATGCCGCAGACGATGACGACGCCGACGCCATGGATTTCCGAGGACGCCGGATATAAAGTAAGACGTTTCCTTTCCATCCTTGTTCATCAGAAAGAAGAGAACTTCTACCTCGAATAGCCATGCAATGAGATAACCTGAGATCGTGTAACTTAACGCCCTTTATAATCATTTATTCCAGATTGAATAAGAGCATCATTTTTTCTTTCTTTTCATAGGGTCGTGCAGATGTTTTTTTGTCTTTCTTTTCGGGTCATTTGACCTACATAAATTTACAGCATCAATGGTAGGAGTAAGACATGTATTTATTCTCTGAGTCATAATAATAATAATAATTTGAAATTGGGTAACCATAATAAGAGATGCCCATTTTGCTGGGAGATCCTAGCACGTCGATTTCAGAGGTCATTATTCGAATTCTATTCTGAAAGGTTTGTCACGGAATGAACAGATTTTTATAGCAATGAATATGGTTGAAGATTGTCGGATAAGGTTCCTTGGATAGGATGCCATATTATCATACGACCTCGTGGTCCCGATAAAGTTGATACGCTCTGTTAGTGTGGGTTCTTGAGACATGCTGATAATGCATGATTTATTTTGTAATGATGTTGTGTAAAGTTTATGTGATAATTATGTAGTAATTAAATATGGTATTATTCCGTCATATGTGACGAGATTATTCACGGGGCGACGGATGTCCGTGGAATTGTATTCGTAAGGACAGGGTCCTCTTGACGAACGTGCCACGTTCATTGATGAGTTGTATTGAATAGCGCAGGTGTGTAATTGATGGTGCGCTCGACAGTCAGGTTGTTTGGATCTTCACACAGAGTGTTTGGCGGAAGGGTTACGATTAAATGTTGGTTATGTGAGTATGAAATGCGCTAGGGCGCCTTATTGCGAGGTTCTTAACCTTTCATAAACATTTGACAATGCTATAATTTAATTACAAGGACAAATATGACCGTGTGGATCAAGGTTGTTGGAAAGGCGAAGATAAATTAATAATAATAATAAGAATTAGTAGTGTAAATATGTAAGCACAATCTGGGTGTGTTAATAATTTATGATAGGTTATAATTAATTGTTGAAATGTCATCTTATGTGAAGCTGAGTCGATGTTTGAGTGCTATTTGATGTAACATGATGCTCTTTAATTATTCATTTGCAGTTCGATAGAGGAGATCCGTCCATTACTGTATAAGAGTAGACAGTTGTAATTTATATAGACATTCGATATTTTCTTAGAGTTTTTTTGCCGCAGGTAAACTTTATGTTGAGTGGCTAGTGATGTTTACATGCGTGTGCACCGATAAATTATGGTTAATTTAGCTTTTTGAAAGACGATCTCCCTGTCGGAACTTTAAGAGAGGACACCCACGAGTTTGAATAAGCGTAATTTTCTTTTCTTTGTTTGGGGACTATGAACTTTATTTCTTTTTCGGACTTTGTCCCACCATAACATTATACTCGTGCGTGATAGGCAGGTTGCATATTTATTTATCCTTTGGCCAATAAAGGAGCAGATGTGATTTTACGAGGGCTTTTACTTTCTT
Organism: Meconema thalassinum; assembly: GCA_946902985.2. NCBI lineage: Eukaryota > Metazoa > Arthropoda > Insecta > Orthoptera > Tettigoniidae > Meconema > Meconema thalassinum. The sequence goes on from OX336389.2 coordinate 860,715,023, forward strand.
TTCTGTTTGTCAATTCAAGTTAGGGTTTTGCTTGTGAATCCTGGTTCAGTCTATTTACCATCCCAACCCGTAAACGACCCGAGACCCTTTGTCTCTAGCTCACTGGAGTTTTTCTTTTAGTCTTGTCTGTATGAACCAAGATTCATGCCCTAATTTTTTTTTTGTACCCACTCCCTTGGCTGTTTCTTCTAATGGGGCCGGGATGCTAGTCGGGTGATCGCCTGTCCCATTGGAGAAGCGGGCACAATATATACATTTTAATGTTTACAAACCATATGTCTTTTTTATATATATTTATAGGAACCTAGAATAGCACTTTGCTCACTAAATGATTGTTTACTATGTACACATTGTACTATGTTTTGTAACGTGATATTATCATCGAGAATATGTATGTTACAAATGTTACTTATGAATTCAAGAGGAAGAGAGATATATTGTATTAAATATTGTTCCCATAACCCACACATCTACAATTGCTCGCTGCACTCGGTCCACAAGGCACGTCTACGTCTACGCACCCTTCAACCCTGGATTCCTCATTACACCCTATATATCTCCCCAATTACTCACCCTTCTACGACTCGCATGCCACGAGGCTTCTTACACGCCCCGACGACGCCACCAACATATTTCCAAATGGACATCAAAGAAGAGCAGAAGAGAGAAGATTATCAAGAAAGAAGAAGAAGAAACCTATTTTTCCCAAAAACCACCCCCACGTCTTCGTCCAGTTATCGAGGACGATAACTAGCTCCAAAAGGGGAGTTGTTGCATACCTGGGGTAGGCCACCCCCTACATCCCTTATATTTCATACATTATAATCATACAGATAAAACTCACAAACGACTTCTACAAATTCACTACAAATCCAAAGGCCTAGCACTTCAAATAACCTTCAGTAACCCCATACTTGTCCTCCAGCGACCCCGGCCAGCAACTCACTTCCTAAGGAAACAGCAACTCTGCAAACTCAACAGGCGGACTCTATAAAACAGCAGAGGTGAGGTGACCTGAGGTCAATCAGTCTTTCACAGTGCAGCCAGGTGCCAGACCGCTGCCCAAAGTCGTCACGTCCCGATTGGTGAGTGTCCAGCGAGCACACGTACAAACACACAAAGACTTATACTTTCATCCCCTCAATAATTGTAAAAGTAACAAGCATCTGAAATGGTAGTAGCTGCTCTGCAGGGTTCTTTAGTACTCCACATTGGGAGTACGCATTAAATCCAAACATCTAGAAACTAACTGGTCATTTGGTTTATTTATTTAACTAGTTGGTAAGATCCTACCCTTTAAACCAGTTCCCGGTAGGCTCCCAAGTACACTTGCTTAATAGTTCAGCAGCTTCCGCAGTCAGCTGCTTGCGTCACGTCCCATTGCTTGCGTGTGCGCTATCCATTAGCAGTGCGGCCAGGCAGTCCACGATAACAAGAACCCGATTGGCAGTAGAGTTGATCCGATACTTATTTAGCAAGCCACCCCTTGTCTTCATCCCTCCGAACTACCCAAGCAGACTGTAAGTAGGGAAGAGCGAGGGGTTCTAAGCCACCCGGCGTTGCTCGGGAGGCGTTCATATTAAATAATTAATATCTGGCCAACCGATGGTCGGATTTTAACAAATGAGGTGTCGTTCGACTCTAGCTGACGTCCTCTTTGCTAAGGACTCTCTATGATATTTTTTTTAATTTGAAAAATTTTGTTTTCGAAAGTAGGTGATAGTTTGAAAACCAAACATGATAGAATGTCGTGCCATGGCTCAAACGAACGGTCTTTATGCCCTTTATTTTCAATAATAATACTTTTTATTTTTTATGTTTTTTTTAAAACAGTCCAATTTTGAAATTCCTATATTTTGGAAACTAGGAACTTTACAAAACAAATTGTTTGACATAAATGAATGGCCCTGACCCCCTCTATCGGAAACATAAATTTCAAGCCTCTAGGACCAAAACTGTGTAGTAGTGCTAGAATGGGGGTTCTACCTATAATCGCGTGTGCTTGAATACGTATGGCTATGTTGGAAAAAGTTGGTGGTGGGGGAGGACTAGGGTCGAGTGAGGGGTCGTTTAGATGGTATTTTCCCCCTCTATTTGATGGTGAGGTTATTTTTTTTACAATGGGTGGAATTTGGAAACACAATTTGAGGTAAACGTGAGTTTTTGACATTTTGGTGATATTTAATGAGCTTGTAAGGCTAGAACGATGTGTTGTTTAGGAACGGGGTGACGTTCTCTAGGCTAAGCATGGGTGTTGGTATTAAAAAAAAATGAAACTTTTTGTTTTTTGGATTGGCGCTATTTTGGAAACGGTGAATTTTGGGAAAAAGTTTGTTTCACGTTAATGAAAGGTGGGTATTCCCTATAGGTGGACAGCACGTTTCAAGGGTGTAGGAGGGAAAAAAATGATAGCCTACTTTCTCGCGAACGGCTGGTCGGATTTTAAGAAATGAGGTGTCGTTGGACTCGAGCTGACGTCCTCTTTCCTATAGACCACTCGATATACTTTTCAAAAAATTTTTGAAAAATTTTGTTTTCGAAAGTAGGCGATAGTTTGAAAACCAAACATGATAGAATGTTATGCCATAGTTCAAACCAATGGTCTCTAACACCTTTATTTTTTATAATAAATTTTTTTTTAAATTTGAGATTTTTTGAAAACCCTTAAATTTTGAATTTTTACTATTTTGGAAACTAAGCCGTTGATAAATAAGTTTGTTTGACATAAATGGAAAGTCCCTACTGTACCCGATACCTAGTTTAGGCTATCGGCTACGCCAGCAGACATTAAGCTGTAGTTGAGGTTTTGGGAAGCAATCAGAAAAGATAGCGCATCGATCGCGTCAAGAAGAAAGCTAAGGTGACGTAGGAGGTCGTGAATCAAGGAGGCATTGAAATCTGTAAGAAGATAGAATTATGAATGGAGAAGTGAAGCTTTATTGAAACATATATGGAATTATAGCAATTAAAACATCTTAGAAGAGGATATATAACATGCATTATATGTGGAAATAATTTTATGGAAATAAGTTATTTTATAACAGAACAGCCGAGAGGATTCGGGTTCGAGACTATGTTGATGACGTGAGAACGCAGTGGTGGGGAGAATGAGCCACGTGCCGCGCCGAGCACAAAAAGCCGGAACACAGCACTAGCAAGTCAGTTGAGCCCAGGAAGAGGGGCAGTTCAGAGCAGCTCTATAGCACAGCGAGACGGGCATTGAAGGTCACGCAGCATACGTAAACCGTCACGGCAGAAGTCTAGGTGACAATTCTCGTATCGCCGAGCAGCGAAGGCCGAGGGGGTCGTTGATCCACGCGAGCTGGCCGAGGAGACAATTGTAGGCAGCCGGGGTATTTCAAAACCACACTGCTCGTATTTGAAGACTTTATTTCAAGCTTCATTTCGACGCTGTTCAAACACAGGCTTTTACGAATAACCTTATAACCATGCTGTTATATAACACATTCAAAGCGACTTTTACTATTCCAAGTAAACTGAATGTTTGGCATAGGCTCTGATTAACATTATAGCGTGCATTTATAAGATTTATATCTTATACAATTTTCATGATTTACCTATTACGAACAGATACAGGGTGTATCGCAATCTTGAACACTATCAAGTAAAATTTTATTTTACTCAAGTGGAACTTTGCAGTAAGTTGAGATTGGACTTACAATTCTCAAACTGAACATTTAAAGGAACAGTGGCGTATATTAGAAGAAGAGTAAGGGGGTCCGCTGTTTCCATGAACTTTTCGAGAAGGAGTTGGACAATATCCGCTATGGGTAATCCGAGGTTCAACATGACCGAGTAAACGTGAATAGAGACAAGATGGCACCACAGAGCGATGGATTCGGTTCCTGACGAGAGGAGTCCAACAGCTGATTCGCTTGGGATTTCGAAGGAAATCATCATTTCATGGATGAAATGATATTCACGCCGATCTTACGAGAAATTTTTAGGTAGGGAAAATCGACGATCTTGGAAATTATATTGCAACTGATAATGAAAGGTATTGTAAGAGTTCTAACTACCTGATACGATTATTTTCATGAATACAGGGCACACATGTATATTTTTTTCTAATAGGAGTGATTTGATTATTAAGACATGGTTTGAATTTATATACTTCGAATTTGCTAGAATGTGGAGTGACCATATGATATGGCAGGCATCATTATACGAAATTCTCACCATTGATTGACTTTATTAAGAAGATGTTTGGTCTTTTAGACATTTGTCCAGCTAGGATATTTTTCATGAATAGTTTTTTTTTGTGTAACGAGTATTTCGAACTCGTGATCTGCAATTGATTATCAAAAATTACTTCGTCAGTTCATTGCATACTAGCGAGTGTGTATTATTCATCAGTAGGGATTTCTTTTCATTGGATTGTTTGGAGATATTAAGAAGTTATTCACTTTAGTGAATGAACATCGCTTTTATATGACAACTAGAGACTTGTTGATTCCTTTCTGGTACATTCACTCATCAAGCCTACGAGATGGGGTCCTTCGTATTTATACGATTGTATGGTGGTACTCGCCTTACCCATCGTTCAGGGAACTATCATCCAAGTCGACGGGGCGAGGTCCTTCGTATTTATACGATTGTACGGTGGTTACACATCTTACTCGCCATTGAGGGACTCATTTTTATCATCCGAATGTACACGAGATGTAAGTGAATTAAACAAGGAACTACTAGTCACATATCAGTCGAAATTTTGTTAAATAAAGTAACGATAAATGTCAACAGGATTGCATTTAGTAATTCTTGTTTGCCAATCCAATATTTTGTTGCTATACTCTTTTGAGAGTAATTTCAGTTTAACAGCCATTACAGCTGATGCTTTGATGATTTTTATAATTGTGTTTGATACCTTTGAGAAGGATTTAAAGTAATTGAATCTTGTAAGATTAATCATTAATGGTCATAATTATTTTAAGGCAGATCAGTATTGCAGATTTTGATGTGAGAGATTATAGCACATTGGTGTTTTTCTGCGATGTGAATTATTGAAACTTGTGAAAGAATTTATGCTACTTGAAAGCAGATATTAAATTACTGAAGTAATATTTTTCCAATTGTTTAAGAAGTTGTCTAGATGTGATCAGAGTAATTACAGTCATTGGAGATTATGTGCGTTAACAATTTGAAGCCATTTATATATTTTTTGTAGATCATGCAACATGGTTAAGTGGAGTTTGTGATAGGCATTTTGTGGAATTTGCCAAGTGATAGTAGCAATGTTGCTAATGTATTTTGAAGCAGACATGAGGTCGTCGTACCCAGTCTAGCGTATTTGTTGAGATTCATGCTGTATGTGCTGAATATTTATGGAGGTTTTGGATTAATTCTTATATTCAAATGTGATATTTGGAATATTGAAGAAATATAATGTCGTTGTGGATAGTTAGATCCAACGTGATGTCGTGGAGACAATAATATTTTTTGGCATGATAATTAAATACGAGATATAACTTGGAAGTAATAAAACTGTAAGACAACGTTCTATAAACCTTATTAAACAATTTGTTAGGAAATTAAACAAATAAATGAAGTTGATAATACAAGATTTTCTGAAAATAATAATTAACGAAATAATAATCTGAGATTTAAGCATATTAACGATCTGACCTAATGAAATAAAAATCAGAATGACTAGATGAAATAATGAAACTAAATAACCAGATGATTGAAATTTAAATAAGTTGATAAATTAAATTTTTGAATAAATCGATGAATTAAATAAAGTGGATGAATTAAAGATTGATAAAATAAACTGATTGAAATAAATTAATAGACGATTGTAATGATGATGAATAACTAAATTAGAAGGTGATAATTAATTAAAGAAGCTGATGATTAATGAATTTATATGCAATTAAATAAATTTAATTGAGAGATAATGTGAAGGAATTGCAACTTGAAATGTGAATTTAAATGATGTAATGGTGATGAATTAACGATTCTGACAGGAATATTTAGAATTTTGAAGTGAGAATTAATGTGAGAAATATTTAATTTTGATAATAACGACGATGATGACCAATGAGAATTTGAATTTTCAGTAATTCACAGATAAGTGATTGAATGACGATGTAAATAGTGTAAATTAATTATTCAATGTTTAGGAACATTTGATTAACATGTTCTATGTTCAAATTATACCATGCAAACCATAATTTATATGATATTTAATATGAGTGATTATTATATGTGTATGTTTAGGCAGATTAATTACTTAATTAAATCCACATTGATGTTAAATTAAAGAGAATTAGGTCTCAGGTTTCACAAATGTCAGTGACGAAAGACATAGTGCTACAGTGATCCTGAGAATCCAAGAGAACTTTATACATTTTTCTTGTTATGTGGATTAAGATAATTTTGCATTAGAAAGGAGATGGTTCGATTTTTGGACAATAACAATTTAACTTTGCATTCGACCATACTCTTAGGTAGGAATTATATTTAAAATGTCTGTCTGATTTTCAAAGTAAAATAAATTTGTTTTTATCTTAGTTGTGATCTAATGATGGTGTGATGTTCCTTTTTCTTTCCTTGTCTTGAGTAAGGCTTATCCGGAAAGGAAGTGGTTTTGCTAGGAATTCAGTTGATGGCGCCCATTTATATTAGAATTATTTTTATTAACTTAAGCCCGTAACGACCCTAGAGATACTTTGTCTCGTGAAACCCACTGCTTTTTCGAGAACTCAGCTGAATTTCCGACACATTCCTTATTTGACTAGAGGTTCATTTAACTCCGCTCTGTCCCGGAACTCCAGGAATGCGATGCTATAGCAGATGGGTCATCGCATACCCAGGACGAACGGGTACACTACCCCTCTACCAAGAAAATAAATGTCAAATCTCTAGGACAAACAACTAGGCATTTTTTAATATAAAAGCGTGTTTGTAGACAGAGAGCCGGTAGAGCTTGACGTATGTTACAACGAGGCTATGATTGAGCATGGTGAATACTGGAAATGGCTATTTCGACGGGGGCGATGTATGGCAAAACGAGGGATTGCTTTTCGATATTTTTTCCTATGACGAATGAATGAAGGCGAATATTTTGAAATGTGACAAGCATGCTAAGATTTTTACCCCTGAAAGGGATCCTTAACGTTTTAGTTAACGGTGATGAGCGAGATCGCTCTCTGACACAACAGACTGTTGTAGGATATGACCAAGTGATTCTTAGACGTTGGCAATCTCAGTGACCGTGCCCGGAAGAAATGAATAGCTATTTTGGTGGGATGGCGGGGGCAGCTTATGACGGTTGGTTTTGTGAAATTTCCTATGACGCATAGAGGCGAATATTTGAAAATGTGTTAAGTGCGCTAGGAATTTTTTTTTACCTCTGAAGGGGATCTTAAACATGCTAGTAAACGGTGATAAGCGAGACTGCTGTCTGGCACAGTAAATGGTTTTAGAATATGGAAACCTATAACATTTGCTCGACCAAGTCATGTGCATGTACGCAAAGAGCCAAAACGGTAAGGTCATTGGCCTGAAATGTTATAAACTAAATATTGAACTGGGTAAAGTCATGTGTTTTAGGATGAAAGTATGTGGTTAACATGATCATGTATTGAGGATGGCCGCTTGCTAGTAATTATTATTACAGTAAAATGTTTAATAATAATAATAATAATAAGAAGAAGAAGACACACACATGTTTTGAATTCTAACACGCACACAGTCCAGCTCACTGGTGACTGAATATTGTACCTAGCCAGAGGACTCGTGAGAGCTGTTGCTGGTGCTGACGAGGCAGGAATGTCTACGTTAGCAGGATGTGTGATATCAGCTTACTTGCCTCGTGGTGGCTATCAGGTGTGCTGTTTAAGCAGAGACCGCCATTTTGGTTCTGAGACAGTAGGATTACCGATGTATAAGAGGTAGCCATTTTGGTTCCTTATTAAAAACATGAAACTAGTATAAGGTACACGAATCTTATTCAAATTGAGGAATGTCAAGAGGCGTGGGAACACGTGCGTGAGAGAGACAGAGAACCATTCAAGGTCAAAACGCTGAGAAAATACAACTTTTTCTGTTGCTAGGCTAACTGATAACGATTGCGTTAGTCATGCACTTGCCATTTTAGCACACGGACGTATACAGTAGAGCTGTGGAAGAAAAATCCTTCTATTTTTTGGTAAGTACCTATGAATGATTACTTTAATAATGTCATGCTAATGAACCTTAACTTTTTAGTTATTGATTAGGTAATTATTGATTTTTTAAATTTATTTGTTTGCAGATAACCGGTATACCATACATGTCTGAGATACAAGAAACCAGTTTACTTTTGAGCCCACTAGAAGGAAACAGCAACAAGCCACTTCAAGTGAAGATGGGATTATTTTTTTAAACTAACTTGTTTCATTTTTTTGTTTCATATTTTATTTTATGAAATGCATGTACTAACCTGAATTTAGGTATTTATAACGGTTTATTTTATTTATTTTCAGAAACTTGGAAAGAAAATCCTTACCGCCGTAGCAGTCGCTGAAAACACGAGACGCAGTAAAGTGCAACCATTCTTTCCAGGCAGTGAACTATTTAAAACTCAGGTAAGCCTAACATAAAATGCTATTCCATTTTACCACTACTGAAAACTCGTAGACAAAAAATTCATTACCTGTACATGACTAGGACGATGATTGCTTTCTTGATTAATGACTATGTATTGGCAATCGGTACAAGACCATATTGGATTTTGTAAAAAACAAAAATTTTAATTTAGCTGACATGTCGTTCCCTGTATTAATAATAATAATATTAATAATAATAATAATAATATTAATATCGGATGGCCTCGGGTGCCGGGTGCAAGCTTTGTTATTTGACACACAGAGGGTAGCTTGCTTGTCGAATTTAGTTGTTCCTTGACTATGAAAGTCAAGGAGGTTAGATGTTAGATATCTAATCTCCTTAAACTCTATAGCGCTTTCTAGTAGAAAAATGAGGAACCTTGTACCCTATGAACTCAACGAATATTCACAGGTTCGAACATGATAATCTGAACAAAATGGCATGACATTATTATTTTTTCTTTCTGTATTGGTTAAAGGGGAATGTAAATGACTGCAGCTTTATAAAAAGAAAATAAGTAAATGGGTTACTGTTAGTGCCGACATGCAGTTTATTATAATTATTATGGTGTTTTGATATATTAATGCCAATTAACGTTCAAGTTTTATTTACAAGTATTGATTGATTGATTGAGTGATTGGTTATTTTGTTTGCTTTTAGGTGTCGTCATGCGCCATTAACGTAATGAACAGACAGTGAACAAGCATACATTGTGCTTTAAGGTACTCGGTGCAACGTTAAAAACTTACAATAAGAAAATTTTTATTATAACACATGGCGTTAGTACCAAATACAACAAGTGAGCAAGTTGGTTTACCACGTGGGTTAAATTTAAAATCAGAACATGATCGTTGGTTAACATTTGAATCCTGGCCTGTAGGCTTTTTGTCGACACATAAACTTGCAAAAGCCGTTTTTTTTAACTTGAACCGAGAAGATGTGGTGCACTGTGTGTTTTGTCGTATTGAATTTTCACACTGGGAAGAAGCGGATGATCCCTTTAGAGACCATTTGCGATGGTCTCCTTGTTGTCCTTACATGCTTGGAAAACAAGTGGGTAACATACCTGTGTATTCATTTTACCGAAGCACAAGACCATTGGCCGCTACTTAAGTTGCTGAATCAGAAATAAATAATAATAATAATGATGTATTACCAGCCAACAACGGTAGTGTCGATATATGTGGTCCATATGTCATAGACAGTGTTGAATTGGCATGTGCTTTTGAAAAATTGGGAGTTTGCAAGGCTAAAGCACTAGCACACCCAGAGTACAGCTCTGTTGAAAAACGTTTAGAATCTTATAAAAATGTTTGGCCATTAATATTAAAACACCTTACCAAACAGCTAAGTGAAGCTGGATTTTTTTTATACTGGTGAAGGGGATAAAACAATATGTTTTATTGTGGATTTGCTTTAAAGGATTGGCAAATGACTGATGACCCTTTTGTGCAACACGCTCGTTGGTTACCTAACTGTAAATACACGGTGTTGCTTAAAGGTCAGGAATTTGTGAACACTATTCGTAAAGAAAACGTGATTGCAGCACAAGACATAAAAGTGCCTTTAGAGTTAGAACACGCGGAGTAAATACATGAGGCTGAAAAAAAAGACTTGTCTCACGAACAGATACAAAAGTGTGACCAACAATTATGTAAAATGTGTTATCAAGATGAACTAGGTGTTGTATTTTTGCCTTGTGGACACATGATAGCCTGTGTCAAGTGTGCATTAGAACTCAACACTTGTGCTATATGCAGAAAAGCAGTATCTGCTACAGTTAGGGCATTTCTTGCATAAATAGTATAATTTATTAGCCATGCAAAGTGCAAAATCCCTAATTGCACAATATTATTAAAGCTGTTTTAGAGTGTAATAGATATGCTTTTCTTTTGTTTATAGACTACTACAATGAATGTTTTGAATGCTGTGGGTCAAGCATGAGGCTTAGAGACAAAGAAGCTCAGCGAATTGCCAACGCATATTCCATTCCGCATTATCAAGATTCGGTAATTGAAAACAAAGAGATCGTGTACGTTGTGTATGTGAAAACTTTGAGACATTTCGGCCTACACGGTTTAATGATATGTCGGAGAGTGTTTTTGATGAAGTCAATAATGCTGTACAACCTGTACACTTAATTTATGAAGGTTTTAAAAACAATAGGTGCATGGTTCGTTTTAATTAAATTTAAAAAATGTCAAATAATAATGGAAGATATAAGTCATGACAATGGACTGAAAGAAAAATGTGTATAGAATAATAATGTTTTAGTGTCTAGTGTTGTTCAAAAAAATATTATCATGAAACCAAAAAAAGTATATAAAGTTTGTAAATAAATGAAAATAATGGTACAATGTTGTTTTATTTTCTATAGAAGTCAGAATATTTAACATTGCAGAGTATACATGATTATGACAATAAAAAGCACACTTAATACAAGTCTTTGCCTTTACGATAGTGTGTTATATTTTTAAAAACAAAGCTTGTTGTAGATCTTTTTTCTTCCACGGTGAACAATAGGCATGAAAACGTTATTGTCTTGTTTTGGATCATTATCATTATCATAATCATAAGCAGCATGATCTATATCACTATTGTTATAATCACTATAATTATCCTCAACATTATCCTCAACATTAGTAAAACCACTTACATATTCCTGTTTCTCTTCCTGTTCCTGTTCCTGTTCCTCTTCCTCTTCCTCTACAGTGTCCTCATGTAGAGTCTGCGTGGCTTTTGATAATGTTAAGGGTTTTTTGAACATTGAATTATTTTCAATAGTAGTATTGTTTTGTAGCACTTGTTTTTTAACATTTTCATGATTTTCTGTCGACAGCAACAGTGGTTCATGCAGTACACTACATTGATGATCACTGACACTTAAAACCTCACTATTTTTACTTTTTAGCTCACTGCGACATTGTTTTGAACAACGCCAAATAACAGTTCCATTTTTATTGGTTCGTTTCACAATATATGATTATCCTTTACAGAATGCATGAGGCTTACCATACCTAGTCACAGATACTTTCATATCAACTGTCAAGCATAGACTAAGCTCTAGTAAAGACAACTTGGTAATAAGAACAATAGTTTAATGTGCGAGCATATATGGGTGCAAATGTGGGAGCAAAAAAGTGGGAGCACAAAGTGGGAGCAAAAAGTGGGAGCAAAAAAAAGTAGGAACAAGTATGGGAGCATTGTGGACTTCATCAAAAACACTCTCCGACATATCATTAAACCGTGTAGGCAGAAATGTCTCAAAGTTTTCACATACACAACGTACACGATCACTTTGTTTTCAATTTCCAAATCTTGATAATGCGGAATGGAATATGCGTTGGCAATTCGCTGAGCTTCTTTGTCTCTAAGCCTCATGCTTGACCCACAGCATTCAAAACATTCATTGTAGTAGTCTATAAACAAAAGAAAAGCATATCTATTACACTCTAAAACAGCTTTAATAATATTGTGCAATAGGGATTTTGCACTATGCATGGCTAATAAATTATACTATTTGTGCAAGAAATGCCCTAACTGTAGCAGATACTGCTTTTCTGCATATAGCACAAGTGTTGAGTTCTAATGCACACTTGACACAGGCTATCATGTGTCCACAAGGCAAAAATACAACACCTAGTTCATCTTGATAACACATTTTACATAATTGTTGGTCACACTTTTGTATCTGTTCGTGAGACAAGTCTTTTTTTTTCAGCCTCATGTATTTGCTCCGCGTGTTCTAACTCTAAAGGCACTTTTATGTCTTGTGCTGCAATCACGTTTTCTTTACGAATAGTGTTCACAAATTCCTGACCTTTAAGCAACACCGTGTATTTACAGTTAGGTAACCAACGAGCGTGTTGCACAAAAGGGTCATAAGTCATTTGCCAATCCTTTAAAGCAAATCCACAATAAAAACATATTATTTTATCCCCTTCACCAGTATAAAAAAAACCAGCTTCACTTAGCTGTTTGGTAAGGTGTTTTACTATTAATGGCCAAACATTTTTATAAGATTCTAAACGTTTTTCAACAGAGCTGTACTCTGGGTGTGCTAGTGCTTTAGTCTTGCAAACTCCCAATTTTTCAAAAGCACATGCCAATTCAACACTGTCTATGGCATATGGACCACATATATCGACACTACCGTTGTTGGCTGGTAATACATCATTATTATTATTATTTATTTGTGATTCAACAACGTAAGTAGCGGCCAATGATCTTGTGGTTCGGTAAAATGAATACACAGGTATGTTACCCACTTGTTTTCCAAACATGTAAGGACAACAAGGAGACCATCGCAAATGGTCTCTAAAGGGATCATCCACTTCTTCCCAGTGTGAAAATTCAATACGACAAAACACACAGCGCACCACATCTTCTCGGTTCAAGTAAAAAAAACGGCTTTTGCAAGTTTATGTGTCGACAAAAAGCCTACAGGCCAGGATTCAAATGTTAACCAACGATCATGTTCTGATTTTAAATTTAACCCACGTGGTAAACCAACTTGCTCACTTGTTTTATTTGGTACTAACGCCATGTGTTATAATAAAACTTTTTCTTATTGTAAGTTTTTAACGTTGCACAGAGTACCTTAAAGCACAATGTATGCTTGTTCACTGTCTGTTCATTACGTTAATGGCGCATGACGACACCTAAAAGCAAACAAAGTAACCAATCACTCAATCAATCAATCAATACTTGTAAATAAAACTTTAACGTTAATTGGCATTAATATATCAAAACACCATAAAAATTATAATAAACTGAGTGTCGGCACTAACAGTAACCCATGTACTTTTTTTCTTTTTATAAAGCTGCAGTCATTTACATTCCCCTTTAACCAATACATAAAGAAAAAATAATAATTCATGTCATTTTGTTCAGATTATCATGTTCAAACCTGTGAATATTCGTCGAGTTCATAGGGTACAAAGTTCCTCATTTTTCTACTAGAAAGCGCTATAGAGTTTAAGGAGATTAGATATCTAACATCTAACCTCCTTGACTTTCATAGTCAAGGAACAACTAAATTCGACCTGCAAGCTACCCTCTGTGTGTCAAATAACAAAGCTTGCACCCGGCACCCGAGGCCATACGATATTATTATTATTATTATTATTATTATTATTATTATTATTATTATTATTATTATTATTATTATTATTATTATTATTATTATTATTATTATTATAGAGAACGACATGTCAGTTAAATTAAAATTTCTGTTTTTTACAAAATCCAATATGGCCTTGTACTTTCCCGGTAAGCAACCAATATGGTCTTGTACCGGTTGCCAATACATAGTCATTAATCAAGAAAGCAATCATCGTCCTAGTCATGTACAGGTAATGAAGTTTTTGTCTACGAGTTTACAGTAGTGGTAAAATGGAATAGCATTTTATGTTAGGCTTACCTGAGTTTTAAATAGTTCACTGCCTGGAAACAAAGGTTGCACTTTACTGCGTCTCGGGTTTTCAGCGACTGCTACGGTGGTAAGGCTTTTCATTCCAAGTTTCTAAAAATAAATAAAATAAACCGTTATAAATACCTAAATTCAGGTTAGTACATGCATTTCATAAAATAAAATATGAAACAAAAAAATGAAACAAGTTAGTTTAAAAAAATAATACCATCTTCACTTGAAGTGGCTTGTTGCTGTTTCCTTCTAGTGGGCTCAAAAGTAAACTGGTTTCTTGTATCTCAGACATGTATGGTATACCGGTTATCTGCAAACAAATAAATTAAAAAAATCAATAATTCCCTAATCAATAACTACAAATTTAAGGTTCATTAGCATGACATTATTAAAATAATCATTCATAGGTACTTACCAAAAAATAGAAGGATTTTTCTTCCACAGCTCTACTGTATACGTCCGTGTGCTAAAATGGCAAGTGCATGACTAACGCAATCGTTATCAGTTAGCCTAGCAACAGAAAAAGTTGTATTTTCTCAGCGTTTTGACCTTGAATGGTTCTCTGTCTCTCTCTCGCACGTGTTCCCACGCCTCTTGACATTCCTCAATCTGAATAAGATTCGTGTACCTTAGACTAGTTTCATTTTTTTAATAAGGAACCAAAATGGCTACCTCTTATACATCGGTAGTCCTACTGTCTCAGAACCAAAATGGCGGTCTCTGCTTAAACAGCACACCTGCTTGCCACCACGAGGCAAGTAAGCTGATATCACACTTCCTGCTGACGTAGACATTCCTGCCTCGTCAGCACCAGCAACAGCTCTCACGGGTCCTCTGGCTAGGTACAATATTCAGTCACCAGTGAGCTGGACTGTGTGCGTGTTAGAATTCAAAACATGTGTGTGTCTTCTTCTTCTTCTTCTTATTATTATTATTATTATTATTATTAAACATTTTACTGTAATAATAATTACTAGCAAGCGGCCATCCTCAATACATGATCATGTTAACCACATACTTTCATCCTAAAACACATGACTTTACCCAGTTCAATATTTAGTTTATAACATTTCAGGCCAATGACCTTACCGTTTTGGCTCTTTGCGTACATGCACATGACTTGGTCGAGCAAATGTTATAGGTTTCCATATTCTAAAACCATTTACTGTGCCAGACAGCAGTCTCGCTTATCACCGTTTACCAGCATGTTTAAGATTCCCTTCAGAGGTAAAAAAATGCCTAGCACACTTAACACATTTTCAAATATTCGCCTCTATGCGTCATAGGAAATGTCACAAAACCAACCGTCATAAGCTGCCCCTGCCATCCCACCAAAGTAGCTATTCATTTCTTCCGGGCACGGTCAATGAGATTGCCAACGTCTAAGAATCACTTGGTCATATCCTACAACAGTCTGTTGTGTCAGAGAGCGATCTCGCTCATCACCGTTAACTAAAACGTTAAAGGTCCCTTTCAGGGGTAAAAAATCTTAGCATGCTTGTCACATTTCAAAATATTTGCCTTCATTCATTCGTCATAGGAAAAAATATCGAAAAGCAATCCCTCGTTTTGCCATACATCGCCCCCGTCGAAATAGCCATTTCCAGTATTCACCATGCTCAGTCATAGCCTCGTTGTAACATACGTCAAGCGCTACCGGCTCTCTGTCTACAAACACGCTTTTATTAAAAAAAAGCTTAGTTTTCTGTCCTAGAGACTTGACATTTATTTTCTTGGTAGAGGGGGTAGGGACCTTTCATTTATGTCAAACAAACTTATTTGTCAACGGGTTAGTTTCCAAAATAGTAAAAATTCAAAATTTAAGGGTTTTCAAAAAATCTCAAAATTTAAAAAAGTTTTATTATAAAAAATAAAGGTGTTAGAGACCATTGGTTTGAACTATGGCATAATATTCTATCATGTTTGGTTTTCAAAATATCGCCTACTTTCGAAAACAAAATTTTTCAAAAAAATTTTGAAAAATATAACGATTGGTCTATAGGAAAGAGGACGTCAGCTCGAGTCCAACGACATCTCATTAATTAAAATCCGACCATCCGTTCGCCAATGATCACCAATGTTCGCGAGAAAGTAGGCTATCATTTTTTTTCGTCCTACACCCTTGAAACGTGCTGTCCACCTAGAGGGAATACCCACCTTTCATTAACGTCAAACAAACTTTTTCCCAAAATTTACCGTTTCCAAAATAGCGCCAATCCAAAAAACAAAAAGTTTCATTTTTTTTAAATACCAACACACTTGCTTAGCCTAGAGAACGTCACCCCGTTCCCAAAAAACACATCGTTCTAGCCTTACAAGCTCGTTAAATATCACCAAAATGTCAAAAACGCACGTTTACCTCAAATTGTGTTTCCAAATTCCACCCATTGTAAAAAAAAAATAACCTCACCATCAAATAGAGGGGGAAATACCATCTAAACGACCCCTCACTCGACCCTAGTCCTCCCCCACCACCAACTTTTTCCAACAGAGCCATACGTATTCAAGCACACGCGATTATAGGTAGAACCCTCATTCTAGCACTACTACACAGTTTTGGTCCTA
This sequence comes from Meconema thalassinum, assembly GCA_946902985.2. Taxonomy (NCBI): domain Eukaryota; kingdom Metazoa; phylum Arthropoda; class Insecta; order Orthoptera; family Tettigoniidae; genus Meconema; species Meconema thalassinum. The sequence goes on from OX336389.2 coordinate 860,731,626, forward strand.
GAGGCTTGAAATGTATTTTTCCGGTAGAGGGGGTCAGGGCCATTCATTTATGTCCGACAATTTTTTTTTGAAAGTTCCTAATTTCCAAAATATAGGAATTTCAAAATTGGACTGTTTTCAAAAAACATAAAAAATAAAAAAAAATATTATAAAAAATAAAGGACATAAAGGCCGTTCGTTTGAGTCATGGCTCTACATTCTATCATGTTTGGTTTTCAAACTATCACCTACTTTCGGAAACAAAATTTTTCAAACTTTATTTTAAAAAATATCATACAGAGTCCGTAGCAAAGAGGACGTCAGCTAGAGTCGAACGACACCTCATTTGTTAAAATCCGACCATGGGTTGGCCAGATATTAATTATTTAATATGAACGCCGCCCGAGCAACGCCGGGTGGCTTAGAAACCCTCGCTCTCCCCTACTACTGTATAATTGGGAATTCTCCTTTCGAGTGCCTGTACGCTCTCGAACAACTACACCTCTCACAGCCAAGCTACGAGCAGCTTTCCAGCTACTCTTATTTCATCCCCTAAAACAATACATTGTAGAGGACACCCTCTCAGGTACCCTACAATAGTGCGACTTACGCACGTGCCAAACGAGTACACACACACTTACGTTGCGATATCACAGAGCCACAACTCTAGGGCAGACAAAATATCAGGCCACATGCGGCCGACATCCAGAAACAATAGGCTCGCTCGAAACTCAATGCAAACTACCGCCGATATACATTTTACAAATGCATGCACACAATAGCGCAGACATTTAAACGCACCGGTATACATAAGGAAGCATGTTACGTCATTCCCATGATGGCGACAGGCAACCAAAAGTATACGAACACTCACAAAGGCATTTATACACGAATCTACATAAACGAAGACGTGTTTAGACATCCGAAAAGAAGGCCACATTATCTAAGATATGGAAGCAATGTATAATAGTCACAGTCTACAAAAAAAGAGAACTAAACAAAGACACAGCGAATAGTACTTGTCGTCTGTGCAGCGCCATTCCGGGTATCCATTCAAACATCCTTTAGCTGACGAATACTGGAGCCTACCTCTCACAGAGGTATGAGCAGGACACTCCCCTTTATCCAGTAAATGGGAGGGAAGCTTGAGGCCCTTATGGCATTCATAAGTGAGTTGAGCCATTGCCCATTACCCAAGAGATAGCCTAGCCGACGTAAGACGCCCATGCACCTAGTGCATGCGGAGATGACAATATCCTCAGTCTGTTACATTAATTTAACCAGGAGTCCTTAACCCTTACCCACCCCTGGATACTAAGAGCGCACCCACTAACGCAAATACTATATCGCTCACTGCCAAGTATGAAGTCAAAAGGCTGCACACAAACGCGAACAGATTCACACAATTCAAACCACTGGAGCACAAGCATTAAACCACGGAAACATTAGATTATACACGGAGCGCAAAGCAAAATACAGGTATACAAGAACACAATTTCACACACCATAGGGACACGGAAATAGTCTAAGGGAGCATCGCGAGTGAACCTTTCATTATTGACACCCCTAAGAGTAAACGCAACAATAAGCCGCTAATAACAAACACGCACTGCGCACGAACATATAAACAGTATTAGACATCACGCAGATGCATTAACAATACAGGAGACATGAAAAACACAGTAGGAAATGGATACACACACCCAAATACGCAGAACATGCCGTCAACACAAGGGATATCAAACACGAGGGGAACACTTAAACGTAACACGGCAATTTTCAGCATTTCCAGAACGTAACACAGTTACAAACTTTCCTGAAGCAAATAGCCCACCGCGGAACACCCAATACACCATACACTGTAGAAACTGATGACGTTACAAATATACGGGGATTCTATAATGCAAGTTAACTCAAATTATACACGCACGCAAGTCATATCCGACCACTAAAAAGGAGGGACACTTAAACAAAACCCCAATTATCAATAAACAGAGGAAAACAAGATTTTGAAACTGCAGCGCAGTAACCAAAAATGCATTAATTCAAGGAGGAAAACTTATAAAAGCCACACAGCAGGGACCCCTGTAGTACAAACAGAAGTACCTAGACTTTCCCTCACAGAAAATAAACCTGCCATCCTCTCTTGCCACGGAATACTTTGTTAAACAAGGATTATTATTATTATTATTATTATTATTATTATTATTATTATTATTATTATTATTAACGAGAAGAAATGAAAATCGTTCCCCAAAGGCAAAGGCAGTTATACAAAGCAGAACCTGGGTAGATTATTGGCTGAGGAATAACCCACCCACCAAGGGAAGATGATTAAGAAAAGGAAGTAGATTTTGGATTGGAGAAAAAGGATAGAAAAATAGGAGGAGAGTCCCACAAAATTTATAAGTTTAACCTTAAACACACTTAGAGGCGGTTGCCACCGCAAATCCGCTCTCGGATACCTAAAATGAGTAAGGGCTTGGTCTAAGCTGACGGGAAACACAGCTAGAACTTGGGCGGTTTGCAAGAGAGTGGCTTTAATATAATCCCTCTCAAGCATGTATAACACTACTATGGGGAAGAGTGATGGCCTGGCAAGACTGAGAGTAACAAATTTGTTGTATGTTTGTTCAAAGAAATTCGTTCTTGCAAAATAATTCGAAGAATGCCAATAATTTAAATCAGGTTTGGTATTTCCAATTTTCAAAGTTATGGAGTTTCTTAAAAGGCGACCAAGTGTTTCCAAGAAGGAAAATGATAAAAGATTATACCTTGGGGAGTAATTTTGTTGAATGAACCAATGGTTGCATTTAGAAATGGCTAAGCTTTTACTCAGCGAGGAGCCAGCTAAAAGTTTAGACAAAAAGAAACACTTATCTTTTGGAAAACTGACCATAAGTTTTCGGAGAGGATCTCCACAAGCAGGTAGCTGGCGTAGCGAGCTTTACTTGCCTTACTGGCCAATTAGAATTAGCTATTAAAGCTAAAAGAATATTTAGTGAGGTTACTACTAAGAGTTCTTGCTCAAATGCAACTAGTGGTGAAAGCCCTATTAATGGTTTTAATGGCATTAAGTAGGGAGAGCCAAGGAAGACAGGATTTTGCCTAAACTTTGTATTAGAAAAATGAAAAAGCGAAAAGAAACGCTTAATTTATTTAACAATTCAAAGAAGTTTAAGGAAATTAACAAGTATGTAATATATTTTTGACAAACATAGTTCGTTTAAACTTTTTAACAAATGGGGTCGCAGACCTCCTCACATTAAATGGTTGCTCCAGGCAATTAACAATTTATGAGGTTTCAAACCTTATACATACTAAAATCTTAGTAAGATTTTAAAAGGACAAATGGAGTAATCAAAGATAAACATTAAATTGAGTACAAAAGTGTACCTTGAGAAATTCCTGAGAGAATGTTCTAGAGAGAGTAACAACTTCGAAAATAACAATAAGAAAAACATGAAAAATAAGATAGAAGTTCCTACAACTTCTTATATTTAAGCTGAATTACTTTATAACAATTATACAAAAGAGAACAGGTCACTTACGGTGAAACCTGAAGGAAAAGTCAAAAGGAAGGTTCTAGACTTCCCACGTTTAAGTAGGAATCACGAGCCAAATGGGGCAGTTTCCATTTCGTGAAACCTAGAAATAACTCACGCAAGAGTTGAAAGAATTGTTTTCCCTGATTATAAGGAAGAAACCATGTAAGTTTGAATCGTGTTTAAAACACGTAGTTATACAGTAATTAATTAATGTTAAACAAGCAAAAATGGAAGGGCACTTCGTGAGTGACACCTTATAGAAAAGTTACAATTTTATTAATATGGGTTGTTAGTAGAAGGTTGAGGAAAGATCATTGGGATATAGGATCAATGTTCATGGCCTGATTTAAAGTAAACGGACGATCGCGACGCGGTAGAAAAGTGGGACAAGCACTAGTTATCACTGTAGTCTTTAAAGATGGATGCAAAGTTCACTGTAGAAACACGAAAGTTTATGAGAAAGAAAGTTATTGCAATGATGAAAATAACTGATTGCACTGGATAGGCGAGAGTCTATTTCTTGAGAAAAGTTGGGAGTTACAATTAAATGTACCATAGAACATTCCAGCGGTGGAAGAAAGTTAGCTATTGAGCTTTTGATTCAGAAATGAGGTTCTTCAATTTCAAATAGTATTCTCACGAGTGAGGAAAAATACATGACGACAGGACTTGTAGATCAAGTACAGAATCTGGAAGGTTCCAGAACGATCTTTATAGAAAAATGGGGTCAAGAAAATCCAGCGGAGGAACTAGCTTGGTGAGTTATAGACAGCGGGTATTAGATAATATCCCACGTAGTGAGAGGATTTCTCATTTGAATAGCTTCAGAAAAGCTCTTTTTAGTAAGGTTGGCTTATACGAACAAAAGCTCAACATGGCAAATCCCACGAAGAATGATTTTTGCCCCAAAATAAATAATCTCACACTGTCTATAAAAGTATCGTTAAAAGCACGTGAAAGTTAAAACCATGAAGATGAGGTTAAAACTTTAAGATGGTACTTATCTTGATTTCATATTGAAAGTGAAGTTCCTTTTGACGATAACTACTTTGCCAACATGGCGTAGAAGAGAGTATGCCTCTTGGGTTGAGGAGACTGGCTCTAGTTGAGCCCTGACTGATCGAGTCAACTGCCGACTTAGAAGTGAGACCTGCTCAGCGGAGCACGGAGGGTCCAAGGGAGTAGAAAAGAGAGGGGGTTAGGAGACAAAAGGAGAACAGATAAACATTGCCAACATTACAACAAAAAAAGATTTTCTCTTGATGAGCTGGTCTTCAAAGAGTTGATAACAGGCGATACTAGCGCAGCATGGTGAGTAAAAAAGTAGACAGAGTTCTCTTGATCAAGGAGATAATAGCTGGCGATGGCAGCAAAATCTGGTGGCCAGATGGAGAAAGAAGTCCTCTTGCACCAGGAAGAGTTGTAGAGCTTCAGAGATTCGCTGCTAGATGACGCTAGGTGAGTCATGGAAGATATATATCTAGAACAGACTCATAAAAGATATAAGAGATCTGATCACCTAAGAGAAAACAGAAGATCACTGTTGGTGTTTGACAAGAAAGGAAGAAATGAACATGCAAAGAGCATTAAAAATTGGATTCTCACGTACCGTGTATTCAAAGAATACACCATACTGGGAGGGGACAAACACCAACAGAGAACAAATAAACAGTTACACATTCAACGGCAACGGAGCGATCAAAGACAGTGGTCTCGTGATCGGACCATTAGTGGTTAAGATTTTGGCCACCCTGACTCTCCCATCTCTTCCAGGATAACACTCGGTCACTCTACCAGAGATCCATACTAGAGGGGGTGAAACATCCCTAACTAAGACCAAGTCCCCCACTTTAATGTCGGGACTGGAAAGAAACCACTTCTGTCTCCGTTGCAAGGAAGTTAAATATTCCAAGTTCCACCTCTTCCAAAAGGAATTGCGGAGGGCTTCAAGTTTACGCCAAACAATAGGTAAATTAGAATCCCTGAAAGAATTGGGAAGAGGAGGAGGAGCAGAAAGAGAAGTACCGATAAGGAAGTGACCAGGTGTAAGTGGAAGCAGGTCATCAGGGTCATTGGAAAGCGGAGTTAAAGGGCGAGAGTTAACAACACCTTCAATCAGAACAGACAGTGAATTGAATTCTTCATAAGTCAGAATGCGATTACCTAAGACTTTTCTTAAATGACGTTAAGTGAGCTTTACGCAAGATTCCCACCTACCACCGTGATGAGGAGCGTAGGGAGGTATAAAGCGCCATTTGAAACCCTTTGAATAAGAAAAATCAGAAATTTGTTCCATGGCAGGAGAAGATGTGAGAGCTTTCTTCCACAGAGAAGCTGCGCCCTGAAAAGTGGAAGCGTTATCAGAGAACATCTCTGAAGGAACACCACGCCTAGCGGTGAAGCGAGAGACAGCTGATAGAAAGTAAGAAGTAGAAGCATTCGTTACTAGTTCCAAATGGATAGCGCCAGTAACCATGCAAACAGAGAGAGAAACATAAAGCTTACCAAACAATTTGCGTTTAGCTTCAGGAGAATTTCGTTGATATTGGAACGGACCCATATAGTCCACACCAGTTAAAGCAAATGGGCGTATAGGAGAAGAGCGAAAAGAGGGAAGATCGCTCATTAATTGAGTATTGATTTTAGGTTTCGCTTTAAAGCAAGGAATGCACTTATGAATTACAGAAGAAACTTCGTGAATTCCATTTATAATCCAGTACTTTTCCCTTAAGAGGCAAAGCAGAGTGCGTGTGCCAACATGCAGATTGCGATAAAGAAAGTCACGTATAATTAAAGAAGTTACGTGATGTTTAGAAGGCAAAATAACGGGATGCTTTTTGTCCTCAGAGAGCAAAGATTGCGAGAGCCTTCCACCTACCCTGAGTAACCCATGGTCATCAAGGAACGGGGCCAAAGCACGAAGACGACTGGATTTGGGAAGATCCCTTTTAGAAGAAAGTAAAGACAATTCAGAAGAAAAGGCTTCTTGCTGTGTCAGTTGTAAAACCTTAATGGTAGCGAGATTCAATTCATGATTGGTAAGGTGTGGTTTGGGGAGAAGAGGTTGGTCAACCACAAGATATTTCCATCTAAGGAGATGAGCAAAAATTCGAATTAATTTGTGAAAGGAAGAGTAGCGGGACAACATGGGATAAGAAACGTTGGAAACAAGACACGAAGCAATAGGTAAAGATACTTTAGCGTCAGGCACGTTGGAGTTTGTAGCTGGAGGTTTAGAAGGCCATGAAGAAGAGTCTTCGATTAACCACGAGGGCCCATGCCAGTACAATTGGGAAGCTGCCAATTGAGAGGGTAAACACCCACGAGAGATAATATCGGCTGGATTATCAGCACTGGGCTCATGCCTCCATTGACATCCAGAAGAAAGAGTTTGAATTTTGGAAACCCTGTTTGCAACAAAAGTTTGCCAGTGAGAGGGGTTTTTGGCGATCCAAGAAAGGGTGATCATGGAATCGCTCCAGAGATAGATTTGCGAGAATTCGACTTTTAATACTTCCCGTAATTTCTTAACAAGTTCTGCAGCCATGAGTGCAGCGCACAGTTCGAGCCTAGGCAAAGTGATAGTTTTAAGAGGAGCGACCTTCGATTTGGCACAAACAAGGTTGGAAACTGAAGATCCATATAATGAACCGTGATAAACTAAATATGCGCAGCAACCGTAAGCTTTTTCGGAACTGTCTGCGAACACATGAAGGAAGAAGGGTGTATTAGAATGAGAGCTAATTAAATTCCTCGGGATTTCGATAAGGGAAAGATCCGGCAAATTGCTGCGAAACGAGAGCCAACGATTAAGAAAAGAAAGAGGGACAGTGTCATCCCATTCACATTTAAGCGACCACAGCTCTTGCATGAAGAGTTTGGCTATAACGATAACTGGGGCAAGGAATTGAAGCGGATCAAAAGTTTTTGCAATTTCAGAGAGGATTTGTCTTTTTGTGTTAGGAAGCTCTTCTGCGAGCGAAACTTTATAGATGAGAGTGTCAGTGCTAGTGCACCAATGAACTCCTAGAGTTTTTATAGATTCGGAGTTTCCACAAATTTCGACAGAAGAAGGATCTACGTCTTCGATGGGAAACTGGGCGAGAAACTCAGGGGAGTTGGAATTCCACTTATGGAGTGGGAAACCTCCACTCCTTAGCAATGCTTGAAGTTCTAACGACACAAAAGAAGCTTCCTCCAAAGTGGGGAAGGACTGCAAATAATCGTCAACATAGAATGACGTAGTTAGTGCTTCAGAGGCTTTGGAATTAAATAAATGACCATCTTGTGAGGCTAACAAGTGTAGAGATCGAATAGCAAGGAAAGCAGAGGGTTTTAAGCCATAAGTAACCGTTTTTAAGCGAAATACCTTAATAGGCTTGCTGATTTCATCACGCCACAAAATTCTTTGGAGATCTCGTTGTTCCGGTTGAATTAAAACTTGACGGTACATCTGTTTTATATCAGCTATGACAGCTATGGGAAATAATCGAAAGTTTAAGAGTATAGCAGATAGATCTGATTGAATAGCAGGACCAGAGTAAAGAGTGTCGTTAAGGCTGTTGCCATTAACGTCGGGTGATGAACCATTGAAAACAACTCGAATTTTATCTTTTACAAGGGGGTTTTTCCACACAGGATGATGATTTAGATAAACCGTTTCAAGTGGGGGGTGCAATTCATCCTCAGATTTGTTAACAACTTCCATGTGATCCAAGCTTTCATACTCATCCATGAAATCAGTGTACTGCTGTTTAACAAGAGGTTCTTTCTTGAATTTGCTCTCGATAGCAAAGAGAGCTTTTCGAGCTTTGGGCTGAGAATTAATAAGTTTTGGAGGATTATGTAATCTTGGCATTTGAACAACGAACCGGCCATCAGAAGAACGAGTGGTGGTGTTCAAAAAAAGTTGCTCACAGAATTCATTTTCTGAAGAGGTTACATTAGGAGGATCAACGCTTTCAAGCCTCCAGAACTGTTCCAGATCAGTATTGGAGAAGTAACATTGCGATGCGGGTTGGGGAGAATAATGGGGAAGTTGACCTGTGACGATCCATCCAAAATTAGTGCCTCTGGCGACCACGTTTGAGGATAACTTGCGAACCTGTTTGCGAAGGCAATTCCAGAAAACGTTGGCACTAAAGAGTATGTCAATAGGGTTTTGCATGTTGAACAAAGGATCGGCTAGCCTTAAATGCGAGGGAATATTTAACCCTGAAATATCCACAGAGTGACTCGGAGTGTCTTCTCCAATGCTATTGAGAATGAGACAATTAAGTTTAAAGAAGTTGTTTCTATGACAAATATATCTTATGGTTAGCTTCGAGAATTGTAAAGCTTGCGATTTTGAGCTGTTGATGCCCGACACATTGATAGAAGTGGGGTTTACAGGTAGACCTAGTTTTCTAATTAAGGAATTGACACAAAATCATGAGTTGCCGCTGAATCTAGAAGACCGCGTGCACGAACCCAGTTGCCAAAGTTATCCTGAACTACGATTTGGACGGTAGAAAACAATACTTGAGCACTGCGAATGGACTTGGCATTTTGAATATACGATGAAGCATTAGAACTGTTAGCACTATCATTTTTCGGAGCAGTAGATGCTGTCGATGACCTTGCCTGATCATGGCGATGTAGCAAAGTATGATGAGCCTTTTCGCAATGGTAGCAAAGTCTTGTGGACTTACAATTAGAAGCAGAATGCGTAGGCGCTAGGCAATTGAAGCAATGTTTGTTCTGAGAAACTAATTATCTTCTGTCGTCGACTGACATTTCTTTAAAGGACTTACAGAGGTATAGGGCATGGGGATCTTTACAAAGTATGCACTTTAAAGGTTCGTTTAAACTCTTGCGAGATTCGCTTTGAGTGTTTAAAACCATAGAGCTAGCAACACGACGTTCACTAGACCTAGTTGGGTAACCAGTAGTATTTGATTTATTTTTAGATGAGCTGGAACCGGGTTTTTGGGTATAAGACGCTAAGCGATCGCTTTTAGGTTTGATAGACATTAATTCAAATTTGGAACTCGGGGAAGAGGGTTCACTTTGATTAGCTAAAGCGGTTAAGAGCTGGCATCTGGCATTTATGAAAGTGACTAAATGCTCGTAAGAATAGTCGTCTTCTTTAGAAAGTTCAATTTCCCAAGCTTTGAGAGTAGCAGCATCAACTTTAGAAACCACTAAATGTATTAGGAAAGTATCCCAGTGTTCAGTGGGTTGATCTAATTGGGACAAAGCCTTAACGTGAAGTTGTGTAGTATCAACTAGAGTGCGCAAACTGGTGACGTCATTTTGCTGTGACGCAGGTAGATTGAAGAGAGCCTTCATATGGCGTTGAATACGTAACCGTAAATTTCCATATCTTTCTTTTAATAAGTTAAAGGCAATGGGGTAATTATCGGCACGTAGAGGAAGTGCTTCGACTAACTGCAAAGCTTGACCTCGGAGAATAGATCTCAAGTAATGAAACTTGTAAATGACTTGAATGTCTTCATTGTCATGAACAAGGGAGAAAAATAATTCATAGAATCCCAAGTAGATTCATCTCCAGAAAATTGGGGTAAATCAATTTTCGGTAAAATTGGTTTGGGCTTGTGAGTACCATCACGGAAAGAAGTTTGTGGTTCGTGAAGGGAACCAAGAACAGAAGCGTCCTTTTTCTGTTCCTCTTCAAGTTGGCGTATTATTTTGAAAGCAGAACCTATGCCTTCATAATATTGGTTCTCTACTTTGACTCGATCTTCGGTTTGATTGAGCATGCAAGTTTCTATTTCAGTTTGAATGTTGCAGTAGTTTTCATAAGAACGTTCAAAATCCCTTACACGATGTTTCAACAAGTCTAATTGAGCTTCTGAGGGATCTAATTCTTTTATGTACTTTCTGAATCGGGTAATTTGCCCTTTATAGGATGCTCGTTTAGAAGTAAGTTTTTCATCCTTATCCTTATCAGTAGGAGCCATTTTAAAGAAAATAGATGAAAATGTAACTCACGAAAATGTGGAACCTTGGAAATGCTGTCAAGCTGGCAGCAGCAATAAGTAGAGAGAACGGGACACACCAAAGGAGACAGGAGCGGCTTCTTTCCCCTTCACAGGCTTTGCACGATGTGGTTATAGCTGAAAGATTCAAAGCAGATATTAATAATTTGCAAAGTGTTGCCAAACAGAAAAATGACAAATGGACTCTCCCGGGTTTCGGCACCAAAGTTTTGGGTAGATTATTGGCTGAGGAATAACCCACCCACCAAGGGAAGATGATTAAGAAAAGGAAGTAGATTTTGGATTGGAGAAAAAGGATAGAAAAATAGGAGGAAAGTCCCACAAAATTTATAAGTTTAACCTTAAACACACTTAGAGGCGGTTGCCACCGCAAATCCGCTCTCGGATACCTAAAATGAGTAAGGGCTTGGTCTAAGCTGACGGGAAACACAGCTAGAACTTGGGCGGTTTGCAAGAGAGTGGCTTTAATATAATCCCTCTCAAGCATGTATAACACTACTATGGGGAAGAGTGATGGTCTGGCAAGACTGAGAGTAACAAATTTGTTGTATGTTTGTTCAAAGAAATTCGTTCTTGCAAAATAATTCGAAGAATGCCAATAATTTAAATCAGGTTTGGTATTTCCAATTTTCAAAGTTATGGAGTTTCTGAAAAGGCGACCAAGTGTTTCCAAGAAGGAAAATGATAAAAGATTATACCTTGGGCAGTAATTTTGTTGAATGAACCAATGGTTGCATTTAGAAATGGCTAAGCTTTTACTCAGCGAGGAGCCAGCTAAAAGTTTAGACAAAAAGAAACACTTATCTTTTGGAAAACTGACCATAAGTTTTCGGAGAGGATCTCCACAAGCAGGTAGCTGGCGTAGCGAGCTTTACTTGCCTTACTGGCCAATTAGAATTAGCTATTGAAGCTAAAAGAATCTTTAGTGAGGTTACTACTAAGAGTTCTTGCTCAAATGCAACTAGTGGTGAAAGCCCTATTAATGGTTTTAATGGCATTAAGTAGGGAGAGCCAAGGAAGACAGGATTTTGCCTAAACTTTGTATTAGAAAAATGAAAAAGCGAAAAGAAACGCTTCATTTATTTAACAATTCAAAGAAGTTTAAGGAAATTAACAAGTATGTAATATATTTTTGACAAACATAGTTCGTTTAAACTTTTTAACAAATGGGGTCGCAGACCTCCTCGCATTAAATGGTTGCTCCAGGCAATTAACAATTTATGAGGTTTCAAACCTTATACATACTAAAATCTTAGTAAGATTTTAAAAGGACAAATGGAGTAATCAAAGATAAACATTAAATTGAGTACAAAAGTGTACCTTGAGAAATTCCTGAGAGAATGTTCTAGAGAGAGTAACAACTTCGAAAATAACAATAAGAAAAACATGAAAAATAAGATAGAAGTTCCTACAACTTCTTATATTTAAGCTGAATTACTTTATAACAATTATACAAAAGAGAACAGGTCACTTACGGTGAAACCTGAAGGAAAAGTCAAAAGGAAGGTTCTAGACTTCCCAAGTTTAAGTAGGAATCACGAGCCAAATGGGGCAGTTTCCATTTCGTGAAACCTAGAAATAACTCACGCAAGAGTTGAAAGAATTGTTTTCCCTGATTATAAGGAAGAAACCATGTAAGTTTGAATCGTGTTTAAAACACGTAGTTATACAGTAATTAATTAATGTTAAACAAGCAAAAATGGAAGGGCACTTCGTGAGTGACACCTTATAGAAAAGTTACAATTTTATTAATATGGGTTGTTAGTAGAAGGTTGAGGAAAGATCATTGGGATATAGGATCAATGTTCATGGCCTGATTTAAAGTAAACGGACGATCGCGACGCGGTAGAAAAGTGGGACAAGCACTAGTTATCACTGTAGTCTTTAAAGATGGATGCAAAGTTCACTGTAGAAACACGAAAGTTTATGAGAAAGAAAGTTATTGCAATGATGAAAATAACTGATTGCACTGGATAGGCGAGAGTCTATTTCTTGAGAAAAGTTGGGAGTTACAATTAAATGTACCATAGAACATTCCAGCGGTGGAAGAAAGTTAGCTATTGAGCTTTTGATTCAGAAATGAGATTCTTCAATTTCAAATAGTATTCTCACGAGTGAGGAAAAATACATGACGACAGGACTTGTTGATCAAGTACAGAATCTGGAAGGTCCCAGAACGATCTTTATAGAAAAATGGGGTCAAGAAAATCCAGTGGAGGAACTAGCTTGGTGAGTTATAGACAGCGGGTATTAGATAATATCCCACGTAGTGAGAGGATTTCTCATTTGAATAGCTTAAGAAAAGCTCTTTTTTAGTAAGGTTGGCTTATACGAACAAAAGCTCAACATGGCAAATCCCACGAAGAATGATTTTTGCCCCAAAATAAATAATCTCACACTGTCTATAAAAGTATCGTTAAACGCACGTGAAAGTTAAAACCATGAAGATGAGGTTAAAACTTTAAGATGGTACTTATCTTGATTTCATGTTGAAAGTGAAGTTCCTTTTGACGATAACTACTTTGCCAACATGGCGTAGAAGAGAGTATGCCTCTTGGGTTGAGGGGACTGGCTCTAGTTGAGCCCTGACTGATCGAGTCAACTGCCGACTTAGAAGTGAGACCTGCTCAGCGGAGCACGGAGGGTCCAAGGGAGGAGAAAAGAGAGGGGGTTAGGAGACAAAAGGAGAACAGATAAACATTGCCAACATTACAACAAAAAATGATTTTCTCTTGATGAGCTGGTCTTCAAAGAGTTGATAACAGGCGATACTAGCGCAGCATGGTGAGTAAAAAAGTAGACAGAGTTCTCTTGATCAAGGAGATAATAGCTGGCGATGGCAGCAAAATCTGGTGGCCAGATGGAGAAAGAAGTCCTCTTGCACCAGGAAGAGTTGAAGAGCTTCAGAGATTCGCTGCTAGATGACGCTAGGTGAGTCATGTAAGATATATATCTAGAACAGACTCATAAAAGATATAAGAGACCTGATCACCTAAGAGAAAACAGAAGATCACTGTTGGTGTTTGACAAGAAAGGAAGAAATGAACATGCAAAGAGCATTAAAAATTGGATTCTCACGTACCGTGTATTCAAAGAATACACCAGAACCTATATTTCTATAGTAAGCTAGACACATTATCCCTAATATGATCTTTGCTACATTGCTATTATTACTGTTATTATTGCTACATTATTGTTATTATCATTTTCAGGATTATCATCATTATGATTATTATCATTATTTTAAGGAAAGAAAGTACAGTATTAATATCTACACAGAAATTACACCATAGAAGTTAGTAAGTCATTGTTGTTTTAAGGGAGGAACTACAAGGTTACCTGCCCCTAAAGAAAGAAGTTAGTTATGTAAGTCATTATAGTTTCAAGGGAGGAACTAAAAGGTTACCTACCCCTAAGGGAAGAAGTTAGTTAAGGGATGCTGGGACTGAGTTTTTGGTGAAAAAAGTAAAAATTATCGATTTTTCAATTTGTGCATATTATTATACGCCGGACTCCTAAGGATCATTTGGCGGTGGTATTTTTCGGGTTCCGCCATTTTTAAAGTAATAGCGTGACATTAAATGTCCGGTTGAGTGCTGGGGAACGCCCCCATCCACTAGCTTCAACGCAACAGATACCGCTCTCACCAATGTCCATCTTCAAATTGCCTCCAGAGCTGCTATCTATAGTGAGTTGACGAAGTAACATTACTATGGTAACTATAGAAATGCCAATTACGTAAGAAGGAAGGGACTATCTACAAGTCTGGAGCATTTTAAGTAATAGGTTAGCCTTCAACCATGTTTTATTTACTAAAATGTGTTTTTCATATATACATTTTCAGTTATTTAAAATGTTCCAGCTGAACCAATTTGGTTTCAAATTCCATGAGAATTTCAAGAGTTGTTAACACATATATTGTCTTGATATTAACAGAAGGATTTTTATAATGTTTATACTTGAAAAGATAGTAGCCTTCAAAGGGGTATTTTTTTAGCATAATTTGAGAAAAACGTAAACACATAAAACATATGTTTTCCTCACATTCATGGACTACATATGCAGACTTTCTTTCTGTTAAAATTCTTTCCATACCTTGACGTGCCTGTACGCCAGTTTTCAATGTGATAATTGAAGTAACTGTTCAGCTGGAGCATTTTTTATGCTTATCGATTTTAAAAAATAATTGTAGGTGTTAATTTCTGAGAAAGTTATGTTGCTATTTTCCGGAAAATTGGTATATGGCCTTATTTCACCATCAGAAGACCACAAACCAAATTTCATTCAATTCTATCAATAATTACTATTTTTCATAAATTCAGTCCTAGCCTCCTTTAAGTAATCATTATTGTTTTAAGGGAGGAACTATGAGATTACCTGTCCCTATAAGAAGAAGTAATAGGCACAGGAATAATATGCCAAAGTAGTTAGATTATAAGTTAATTGTGAATATTTAAGAAGCAGAACAACATAAACCAACACTTAATGTTGTTAATTAGCAAACAACATATCCCACACTAAGATATAAGAACGAAAATGGTACGAACACAGAAACACGGTAAATAATCAGGAGCCAGTATTATTATTATTATTATTATTATTATTATTATTATTATTATTATGAGTAGCATTACTATCATTATTTTCAGTGCTATAATTATCATTATCATTATCATTGCCACAATTAGAAGTGTCATATTTAACGGTAGCACCTGCCAACAAACAGCGACACGTTATAGCAGCCATCAGCAGCAATAAACGCAGGCATTGACCTAAGCCACCTGGACACTTCAGCATGGCCGAGGGCGGCGGCTAGCTCCGTTTAACGAGCCAAGAGCGATATGCATGGAGGTCGCCAGTAGCCACCATGTTGAATCGCGCTGCCCCCAGCAGAGTTTTAGGCAAGCAAGTACTACTTATCCCTCCTCAGCAGTCTTACAGAAGTCACGTACACGTGACGTCAGACCGGCAATAGCCACGGGAAGCCGCGCACTGCATTCAAGCGCACGGACTTACATTACTACTGGAACTACGGGCCAGAACACTATTTACATGCATAGTGATTTACCCTATGAACACCATAGCAAAATCCAAGTACCCCAATAACAAGCTAACCCTCCAGCCACCCAAGCCACTAACACAATAACAAAATCCAAGCACCTAAATAACAAGCTAACAGTCCAACCATCCAAGCCACTAACCAAACACCTAACTAACATAATAACCATCCAAAATGCTATGCACCTAATCAGCTAGTCCAGTAGAAGGAACAAGTACAGTTTTACTGCCTACCGCCCCACACCACCCAATCCTTATAGCCTATGAGTACACGCAACCTAGCTGTAGATCTCGAAGGGCGAGACGCAGATTAAACTAATTACGTAATATACACACTGTACGCACAATTATCTACACACACTCTATACAAAAATCATAAAGCAAATAACTCACATTATCATACACAGTCGTTATACTATACAATTACAACGACGGGAGAGCAAGGGTAAAACTAACCGTGTTCAAGGAATTAGCCAGCCAGCGCACTTGGGGAAGCCAGCACAGACATTGGGTAAAACCAACCGGGTTCAAGGAATTAGCCAGCCAGCGAACTCGGGGAAGTTAGCCCAACCATTGGGGACTCGACCGGGCTGAGTTATGACGTTGCTAGCCGACCAGCCAGCAAAAATAGGAAGACGAACCAAGGTTGCATGAGACACAGCAACTAAGACTGGGAGGTGAAGCCAGGCTACGTTTGACGCCCGTAATAGGCCGTGCAACATTTGGGAAACCGACCCGCCATGCGTGATGACGCTACCACTATGGCCAGTGCAGTGATCGCGGGAAAAGGTTAGCCTACCCACATTGTATGAAACGTAACGAATTACTGGGAGGTGAATCCAGGTTACGTTTGTGGCCCGTAATAGGTCATACAACATTTGGGAGATCGACCCGCCCTGCGTGATGGCGTTACCACCCCCAGCCAGTGCAGTGATCACGGAAAATGATCAGCCCACCTATGCTAAGATACCTGTGAGGGTACATTAGTATGGGAACACGGAGCTATTTCGCCATCTCACGAGAACGGAGAAAAGCCCAAACTATATGCCCACATGCCGGACAAGGGTATATACGCACAATCACATACAAACACATACACTAATTTCGAACCTAGAAAATAATTAAGGCCTATAAATGTTATGAAAAATTCGTAAGAGCTCGACTCACCCAACATAATAACACAAGTCATATATATGCTTGCGCACAGACAATTACATTGCGTGGAGCCCGAATAGTAAATGAATAATTCCCATGGATGCCTCAAAGAGATGCCGGGATAAGCGAAGTAATATTTGGCACATCACCACACTACAAATCATTGCGTGCACCCGTTAGGCAAGTTACATACCGCCCCTGGCCGAAAGGGATGCCTGAATCCACAGAAGAAGCGCAAAACGTCAGCGTAATATACACCTACTCGTAAAACCAGATATTAAGAAGTTATAAAAACGAAAAGCGACCACACAATACTCAAATTCGCTAGATGTACCACTCAAAAACACGGCAAAAGATTGCCAGAAGATTACCGCGTCCAACATTCATAAACAAGTCAAGCTATGTCACCACAGTGAACACCTTCGTCGCTAAAGTCGACCATACACCAAAAAATGCACACGGCCAGCAATTGCACCATATACGGTATAGACATGTATTAATCTTAGTTTCACTTCCAGAAAGCATGAGCCGCAGGACAGGAATACATGGACTTGGCGGATTACACTCTCTTTTTTTTTACAGATTACCAAACGACAAGAAGAAAACATTCGACACGAACAATATCCCCTGACTGTGGAACACTGGATGTTGAACCAAACATGTAACAATATATATCTTATATTCTCACAGCACAAGCGCCAATAATGCGACAACACAAATAACAGTGAGAGATGTCATATTTTTGTTAATGGCGTGCCCACTGTTACACAAAAGTTGGCTAACCACGGAAGGCAACTTTACAGACAAACTTAGGCATAAACGAGGTCGCATAGCTCATAAGCATAATTCATAAGTTAGACATAGTACGGCTGAGTAGACTATAAAATAGATATAGGAAAACACTGTAGTCCTAAGTAGCGCAGCGCATAAGTCTAGACATAGAACGGTACCGTAGGAAATAAGTTAGATATAGGACGTCACCCTAAATATAAGTCATTCTTTCTTCCCCGCAATTTGTAATAATATAACATGTCCATCTCTACCAATTAAAACATTTCGGAATTCACACCATCTCACAACCACCCAACCGCCTGGCACACCATTGTATTTTATTGTATCACAACACATTGTATCACGTTGTATTTTATTGTATCGCAACACATTGTATCACATTGTATTTTATTGTATCGCAACACATTGTATCACGTTGTACTTTATTGTATCGCAACACATGGCATCACATTGTATCTTATTAACATGTCAACAGCAACAAATGTACATCAATACGATACATCATCATCTTACAATCATCCATATACCATATATAAATGTACCTCCCTTAATATCTAACCTCAACCTGAGTACACACAAAACGCCACCATCTACAGCGCCTGCACATCTATATCTACAACTACACACCTACAAGCCCAGGAGACACCAGGACAGGAGAAGAGATGATGATGAAGAAGAAGATGAAGAAGATATTACCACCCCTCGACTCTAACAACGACCGAGGACGGTCATTCGACCCAGGAGAGGTCTTGTTCTACCCTGGGGTATCCACAGGGTAGAGCAACCCCTATCGACCTCCTTCAACACCCTTCACCCCCATTTTACGCCACAACCTCAGAGGAACCAACAACAGCAAACATCCAGCCATTACAAACACTCAGCTTGGCAAGCTAGCACATGGAGCAATCCTTTCAACATCATTACAACAGGAAGCCTAAACAGTTAGCACCTGCTAAGTAGTACAATGAATTTGCTGACTTAGTTACACAACATTGACGATTCCCTTAATACCCCCCACACCAGGAACTAAGATCTCTCTCGCCGTTTCGCTGTCGACTTCCACACGCCGAGGTGCTGTCCGACGTCCGACTGTTCTACTGTCTGGTGAGTGATACTCATAAAAAAGGTTATCCTTATTAAATCCTTTCCATCCTGTTAATATTTGAAAGAAAAATACCACAGTAGCGCAACCTGGCGAAATAGACATGAACAATAAAGAAGAGAAAAGCCGAGTCAGTGCTAAGGTCTTTGCGCGATCGCGTGACATGTGTGCCAAGCATCTCAAAAGATGATTACTTGTATTTTATTTCTCACTTGATAAATAAAGATTTACATTAAAACTAACAGGTTATGGACCCAGGCCACGTGTAAATGGTATTACCTCGTGAGTGGATCCGAAGCTGAGCGCCTGTGGAATACGTGCTGTATTTTTTGTGAGTTAAGGATAACCTCAAAATGGCATCGCTTGGTTGAGTGCTGAGATGATTGAAGTTTTGTATGTTCCCGATGAAATGGCTCATCTGTTTTCTGTGAAAGCTGCTGCAAAGAAAGGTTTCTGTGCAAGACTTGACGACCAAACTGTGAGAATTGAAAACAAGGTTACTGGAAAGGCGATGATGGCTGGACGTGTGAGTCATGGTCTGTATGTACTTGACATGCGCGTCGTGAAACCGGCGCAACCCATTCAAGTGAATTTAGCTACATCGTCGGTCAAACTGCAGATCTACCATGAACGATTTTGTCATCAACACAAAGCGTACGTCAAGAATGTACTGAAGCAGATGAACATCAATGTAGACATGTGTAAAGAGGATTTCTGCGATGGATGTGCACTGGAAAAATGCATCGACTGTTATTCAAGACACGAATGAATCGACCATCAGCCACCGGTGAACAAATCCACGCCGATGTGAATGGACCAATGTCTACCGAATCTCTTGGAAAGGCACGCTACTACGTATGTTTCAAGGATGATTTCAGCAAGTTTCGACGAGTCTTTTTTAATCACAAAAGTGAAGTGCACACCGTTCTGGAACAGTTCCTGAATGAAGCCAAAAGAAATGGACACGTCGTGAAGCTATCCAGGTGTGATGGAGGAAAAGAGTTTGATAACAAGAAGGTATCTGCCTCTGCAGAGGCATAGAACACAGCATTAGTACGCCGTACACACCACAACAAAACGGAGTTGCGGAACGTGAAAATCGGACGATTGTGGAGTGCGCAAAATCTATACCGAATCCCAACAAGTTAACGAAACAACTTTGGGCTGAAGCCTGCAACACTGCGGAGTACCTCCTGAATCGCACTGGGAAGCCATCCATTGAAAACAAATCTCCCTATGAATTGTGGTATGGACGACCAGTGAGAAGTCTCAGTCATCTGAAGATCTTCGGAACAGAATGCTACGTGAACATCGACAAGAATTTTTGCTCAAAGTTTGACGACAAAGCTGTTTTTGGACATCTGGTTGGGTACGTGGACGACAGGGATGGATTTAGAGTCTGGATTCCAACTCAGGGAAAGGTTGTTCTAAGCCATGATGTGAAATTCAAACCCGAAGTTGTCTGCAATCAGCGCGTCAACGCCGGAAAGTTTGAAGTCACGCTTGAAGAACCCGTGGAGAGGCATCGGTCTAATTCAACGTCTGGTGCACAGAGGAGGTCAGAGCCAGATGAGGACTTAAGCGAAACTGAAGATTTTGCTTCGGCGTCCAGTTCCGGAGGAAGCGAAGATGAGGAAGAAGGAGAGACTGAAGAATGAAGGAAAAGGAAACGTGAACGTAAGAAGCCATCGTGGATGATTAGTGGAAATTACATGTACATGGCTGGACCATCTATCATTGGAAAGAAACCTGACTCATACTCTGAAGCGCTGCAGTCTAGTGATAAAAATCAGTGGCTGAAAGCAATTAATGGAGAATCGGAGTCCTTACAGGAAAATGATACCTGGAAATTGGTTGAGCGTCCAAATGGTGCACGGGTCATGAAAAATCGGTATGTTCTACGACAGAAGACTACGGACAGTGGAGAAGTTCGCTTCAGGGCACGATTGGTAGCCAAAGGCTATGTGCAACAGCAATGAATCGATTATGAAGAAACATTCAGCCCTGTTGCACGGTATGACACCATTCGAGCTCTGTTGGCAGTGGTTGTTGAAAAGGAGATGAAACTTGGTCAATTTGATGTCAAGACGGCCTTCTTGAAAGGCGAGCTTGAAGAAGATGTGTTCATGGAACAGCCAGAAGGTCATCAGGACGGTACTGGCCGAGTGTGTCATCTAAAATGAAGCTTATATGGTTTAAAACAGGCTCCGCGCTGCTGGAACAAGCGTTTCAAGAAATTCAATGAGAAAGCTGGATTCAAACAAAGCAAAGCTGATCCTTGTCTCTTTTACAGCAACAAAAATGGAAAGTGGTTAGATGTTGTAATCTTTGCGGATGATGGTCTGGTAATTGGCAACGAAGAAGACATCGAGGAGTTCATGAAAAAACTTCAGCAGGGATTTCACACGACCAGAAGATCTCTCAAAAATTCCCTGGGCATGAAGATACATTAAAACCATAATGGATCAATTGCAATCAGTCAAGAGGAAAATCCTAGAAAAATCTGGGATGGCCGAGTCAAATGGAGTGTCTATCCCAGTTGGACGCGAAGAAAGTGAAGACGGAGAAAACGTTTCGGCCAGGGTTCCTTATCGTGAGGCAGTGGGATTCACGATGTACCTGACTACAGCTACACGTCCAGATATCGCATTCGCGGTCAACAAAGCTGCTCGAGCCATGGATAATCCTACAGTTCAAGACTGGAGTCGAGTGAAACGGATATTTCGATATTTAAAGAGCACAGTGAACCATGAAATTGTCTACAGGAAAGAGGACGTTTTGAAGGTCTACAGTGATGCTGACTACGCCGGTGACAGAGGACGAGATGTTCAACGACAGGTGTCATTTCGACCAACAATCATGGAGCTGTATCGTGGAGAAGTCAGTTACAGAAGTCTGTGTCAACGTCGACAACTGTAGCTGAAATTGTGTCTGCAAGTGAAGGAGCAAAGGAGTTGATTTGACTAAAGACACTGTTTTCTGAATTACTGGGAACTGCTGAAAAACCTCCTACGCTTTACATCGACAATGCTGCTGCAGTTAAATTGGCTAAAACTCCGGAGTACCATCGAAAATCCAAGCACATTGAGGTACGTCATTTCTATGTGAGGGAAAGATTTGTGGACGGAGACCTTGAGCTGGAGCACATCGACGGGATCAATCTATTAGCTGATCTACTAACTAAACCTCTGGAGAGGGTCAGATTCGAGATGCTGCGTGCAGGGGCGAGGCGCCCATTAGGGCGCTGAGGCTCAGCCTATCCGTAAAAATACTTAAATTAGTTTTCTTCCGCTGTTATTGGTGCTTTTCGATTGATATTTCAAATGTATATATTTGAACTCGCGCTGTCTAGCGCTGTGTTTGCTCACAACCAACTCAACCAATAGCTATTCACCTCAACTCAGCCTGGCCCGCGCAGACGCAGTAGCAACTACTTAAGTGGCGGGGTAAAGAGGGGGGTGTATCTTTTAAACGTGTGCGTTAAGGCTTGCCCAAGGACCTGGAGGGAGAAACCCCACAACGCTGGTTGTAAGTAACTGCTGCAATCTAGGGGTGTTTGGCAGAACTAAGACAGCACAGTATAATGAATGATACTGGTTCCAGTGTTGTCAACCACATTAAATGCAAGATGGCATAATTTTCTGACATGAAAAATTATTGATGGACATAAATCTAAACAGGACCCAGACAAACGCAAAAAAAATGAATTTAAGACTGTGTTATGTGTTACTTTAAAATACATAACTTAACTTGCAGATTGATATTTGTTTTTAAATGTGCTCTTTCGACATGTTGGCAGTCCTGGTTACACGGTGAATGATACGAATCTGTGTAGCCTATTGCCAGTGTGAAATGTAAGTGCAGTGAAGTGTGTTTCTATTAATCTATTTATATCTTACTGTGTGGTGTGTTTGTGTTACAGTGTAGTTGAAAACAAATAGTAGGCATCAATACGCTAATCTACACGGCACATGCGTTTCAATTGATGCATTCAATACAACTCAAGATCCATTGAATTTTCTTATTGAAAATCCAACATTTTTTTCTCAACTCTCCTTGGAGGAAAAAATCCAGGTGAAAGAACGGAAGCCCACGCCAAGCTTGTCACTTTAGAAAACCAATGGAAAGTTTGTAAGACGGTTTCAGAGACAATGGTACGAGTCGAAACCATGGTTGAGTGGTAGTGCTACCCGAAATAGATTATTTTGTTTTTATTGTGTGCTTTTTGCTAAAGACAATTTAGAATGGGGCAAAAGACGGGTTGGTGAGGAAAGTCTTAAAAATTTTCTTTCTAATGCAAAAAAACATGAGTGTTCAATTTCACACATCACAGCAGCTGTTAAATATAATCATTTAGGTACCGCTAGAATTGACCATGCACTTTCTGAGGCGATGCGTCTTGCAGCTTTGAAACACAATGAAAAAGTCGAACGAAATAGGAATATAATGAAAAGACTAATTTCAACTCTCTGTTTCCTGGCGCGGCAAGAGTTAGCTCTCAGAGGTCACGATGAATCTGATACGTCTTTAAACAAAGGCAATTATTTAGAATTATTGGATTTCTTAGCAGAGGAAGAACCGTATATGAAAGATCATTTATTATCCGATGGGGTATATAAAGGCACTTCCTCTGACACACAAAATGAACTACTCGAATGCATTACGGAAGTAGTTAAAGAACAGATTTATAGTGAACTTGGAAATAGTCCGTTTATTTCTATACAGGCTGATGAAACCACGGATGTCTCAACTACAAGTCAATTGAGCGTTATTTTCCGTTATGCCAATAACGAATCGGGAGAAATTGAAGAGAGATTCGTCGGATTTTATGACGTTTCAAAAGACCGAAGTGCTCAAGGTATAGCCGCTGTTTTGCTTGACGTCCTCAAAACCTGGAAGATCTCGAAAGGGAAATTAATATCCCAAACGTACGATGGATGCAGTGCAATGGCAGGTAAAAATGCTGGTGTTCACTGTATTGTTAACAAGAATATCCTCATGCCCTCTTCATCCATTGCTACGCGCATCAATTAAATTTGGTTCTGCTTTATGCTTGTAAAACAATTACGCAAGTTAAGATTTTTGTTGCAAACCTCGCAGGATTCCATACTTTCTTTAGCCGTTCTAGTAAAAGAAGCGATCTTCTTAGAGCAGGGGGTTTCAAATTGCCAAGCTCATGTGAAACAAGATGGAACTTTCATTCGCGCGCTGTTGCAACAATTATCCTTCACTATGCGGAACTAAAAGCCGCATTTCATGATATTATAGACAATGATGGATGGGATGATAATTCCTTACATCAGGCAATTGGACTCTGCAATATATTGAATGATCTGACGTTTCTTTTTTTGCTTTAGCTTTATAATTTGATTTTTCAGCATACGGGTGTATTGTTTGACATCCTGCAAAGCAAAACCGTAGATATAAGACGTTGCAAGTACGAAATTGAAAATTGCACCAAGGCGGTTGACAAACTAAGATGTGAAGAAGTAGTTCTTGCCTGCATAGAGAAAGCTAACTCTCTACTAAATTCAGCAGGTGAACTTAAAACTAGTCTAAATGAAGCAGGATCACAGAAATTGAAGAGACTTGCGTTTGAAATAGTTGACACTATAGTAGTGAATATGGAAACCAGATTCCAGGACTTTCAGAAGCTAGATTTTACGGAATTGGTAGATCAGGAAAAATGTTTGTATTACAGTAGGCCAAATAATTTCCCGACATTTATTCTCGAAAAATTGTTTAAAGTGTATCCATTCTTCGATCATGAAAAACGGACAGGAGAACTTATGTTCGTTTATAGTAGTGAGGATAAACACCTGTCGCCTAGGGATTTATTCAAATACATTATACACAATGGATTAAAAAATGTGCTCCCCGAATGTGTGAAGCTACTTTCCTTGGTACTTGCAGTTCCGGCGACCACTGCTTCATGCGAAAGAAGCATGAGTACATTGAAACCTGTTAAAACGTACCTCCGCAACACAATGACGAACGATAGACTATCAATTTTGGCTATAGAGAAGAGAACTGTTAAATCTTCTTCCAAACGTCAAGAATTCATTTCTCGAGTTATCGACGTCTACGCCCAGAAAAAGGACAGAAGGATCGAACTTATCTACAAAAGAATTTAATGGTGAGTGATAATGTATTAATTTGCTGATGCTCATTGTCGAATTAGATTTAATTATTTGAAATAACACATCTGCTCTATTATGACTGTGTAAGTGAAGAATACAATTTAGTTGAGATAATTGTTCTATTTTAATTTTTTCCATACATGGTATGAGTAACTGTGTGTGCCCCATTAAAGTAAAAAAAGGCCCGACCTCTGATGAGTTAAGGGACACTGGGGGTGGGGACACAGCCTTTCCAGTAGACTTAAGCTGTGCATTTTGAGGAGTTAGCACGTTTGTTACTTTCGGAATTCATTCAACTTAAGCCTACCCTACAAAAAATATCACGCCTCGCCACTGGCTGCGTGAGTGGATTGGCGAGCAGAAGATGACATCTTAGAGGCTGAAAAGTGTTCAATAGTTCATCTTGTTTATTTTTTTCATTTGTATTTGATTTTTCTTTGGAGGAAGTGTTAATATTTGAAAGAAAAAAAGCACAGTAGCGTCACCTGGCGAAATATATGAACAATAAAGAAGAAAAAAAGACGAGTCAGTGCCGAGGTCTGTGCGTGTTCGCGTGAAATGTGTGCCAAGCATCTCAAAAGATGATTATTTGTATTTTATTTCTCACTTGATAAATAAAGATTTACATTAAAACTAACACATCCGAACCTACTAACTTGTATTCATTGCTTTCATTCTTTACACAGTTGCACTCTTACATTAATTAAATCCTTTACACACTGTTATACTGCTTTCCAGTATTTCTTGTAAATCCCCCTTACTCGAACGCCGGTCCTCAGCCAGCGAACTCTAAGCCGCTACGCCACGAAGACCGCCTTCGCGATCTGTCTTTAGCCTTGTAAACACGCGTCAGCGATACCTTCACTGTCACGGCCGACCCGCCGTGGCTCGTCCATTCATTAGAAACCACGCACTCACTACAGCCTACTCAAGTTATTGTCACGCAGCCAAGCACTTCATCCTTTAGACGAAACCTTCCCAAACCTCCCCCCCCCCCCCCCCCAGGACAATACAATATAGGATTTTGGCTGGGAAATCATTCCGCACGCACCTTATTCACCCGATCTTGTGCCCTCAGATTTTCACCTTTTCCGCTCTCTATCGAACAATCTTGAAGAGACTTCCTTTCCGGATGAAGATGCGCTCCGAAAATGGCTTTACAAATTTTTCAACTCAAAACCACGCGATTTCTGCAGGCGTGGAATCGGAAAATTATCACAGCGTTGGCAGACTGATGCAGATAGTGAAGGAGAATATGTTACTTATGATTAACTTCTCTCCACCTGGTGAGTTAGCCGTGGTCGTTACGGCATGACTGCTGGCAGTCGCTCACATCCGGGAGGCGAGGAGGTTCGAATCCCCCCGTCGGCAACCTAGAAGATGGTCTTTTGTGGTTTCCCATCTTCCTTCCAGGCAAATGCCGGGGTTGGTCCCTAACTATAGGCCACAGCGGCTACCTTCCAAACTCCTCGTCCTTACATTCCAACTTCCCTCCCCAACGGTACTTGTAGCTCACCCATTGGGTGTCCGTCTCGAAGCAGCTACAAAACTGGCGAGCCGAACATGTCCTCGGACACTCCCGGCACTAAAAGCCATACGCAAAAAAAAACCTTCTCTCTTACATGTATCTGATGTGTTTAGTTAACTTATAAACTTGATGTGGATAAACTTTTAGAAAACGCTACGGACGTATGCACCAACCCAATCTTATTATATAATACGCGAATACTAAGGTGTATGTATCAGAAAACTCAAGCTTCTAAACCAGAGGGAGTTAGAAGGTGTAGTTTGTACCAAAATCTTCCAAATCGTCTCAATAGTACAGGAAAAATCTTGTATTTCTTGAAAAGTCAACGGAAATAATTTATTTGTTTATAAAGTGCTTTAAAAAATAAACAAGGCGATAGCCCCTGCGAGAAATATGTCACCTACAGCCCGCAGAGCACTAAACCGAGCGGGTAGTCTGTACCTCTGCCATCGTAATGTACAGGCCATCAGGCAGCGCCCATTACCAAGGGATCAGCTGATCGCTAAGGGTGGATGGGTAACGACCATTATGCTTAACTATGAGTGGTTTGTGCTGTGTTGTTTATACATTTTAATTACTGTCCGAGTTGAAAGCAATACGTAAGAACGCTACTACTTACGTCATCCAGAATGAGGATTACGGTACCCCGTTTGTTTTCTGAGGCAAATGTTCATTTCGTAGGTAGGTAATTAGCCTATATCTATAAATTGTTTGAGTTGCATGTTTGCCACCATACTTATTAAGGTTATGGTTCAGTTAGGAGCTTTATATCGCTTATTTTCGACTAATGCAGGTTTTTTGGATGGTACGGTACCGGTAATACAATTATATTTATTCATTGAAACAATTATTCTTTCCCAGGTCCCTGGTATGCCAAAACGTAATTGTGTTACCGGGTGCAAAAACAACTATTATGATGGAGATGATTAGGTTATATGCCTTGTTTTTCCATCACCACCGACGAAAATTTAAGAAAGCAATGAATACTTAAAAGTCCTCGAAAAGATTTGCACTTTACAGGGAAGACGAGAGTGAGTGTTAAACATTTCCCTGAAAGTAAGATACTTCGGGAGATAAGAGCTACCGTTAGGCCTTCTCGTCTTGATGGTAATTTATAAGTTAATAATATGGTTTCAATATTATAGTATGAAGTTCTAAATGTCAGCCTATGCTAGGACTGGAAAGAATTCTAACATGTAAATTCTGAGTTTAAATTACATGTTAGGGCCTACTTATGTAAATCAGACAAGTTATTATTAGTAGGCTATGGTATTATTCAGCATCGGTTGAAGTCTATCCAAATTGTGTCCCGTTCAACCTCAAGTGAACATAATTTTCATGTGGTAGCATTTATGTAGGCTGCCGTATTTACATTAATGGGATTGTTAGCAACCTATCTACCTGATTTCTAGATTACAATCCGTGGTAAATTCCTAATGCAAAAGCCAAGTTAGATTGAGTAATTGAAAATGTGTGCTGTTAGGTTAGGCTCTGTTTAGGTCACATAAGAGGTGTTCTGTGCATTGATTACAGTTAGAGATTGCTTACGTTGTGCATCACATCATGAGCCAGAAGTAGTTTAGAATGTGATTTGTTGAAAAGCCTAGAGTGATGTTGGGTTTTCTCAGGCATTTAACCTTAAAGTGGTGAATAGTGACGATTAGAATTGATCAGATAAAAATGATAAACTTCTGATCTACAAATTAAGAGCAGTTTCCCTTGAGGCATATATACATAGGTCTACATTTTAGGACAGAGATTTTTTGGTGTGATTACCTGTAAATAATATTCTAAGTTGAATTTCATTAGATTATCATTCACACCTAACTTGGTACGAGGCTACATTAGTTACCGTATTAACTTTCTGTACTGTAGCTTACACCATAAGAGGTTAACATCTAGTGCTGGTATCACAACAGTAGCTTAATACTGACTGAAATTATGACACTTAGATTAGGATATTCTGAATGGTTCCACACTTTATACATGTGTTAAGATATTCATTCGAGAAAGTGCTATAGAGACAGTAGCTTTGCAGCTTTTTTAGTTGTGTATAACAAAAATGCTCTGAGCTGCGCAGATTAGTTTTTTGAGCTGCGCGTTGACATTTTGAGCTTCACAGATTAGTTTTTTGAGGTGCGCATTGACTCTTTGAGCTGCGCAGATTAGTTTTTGAGGTGTGCATTGACTTTTTGAGCTGCTCTGATTAGTTATTGAAAAGAGAAGATCCTTTGTTAAGTAGGCTTGATTTTTGGTCCATATACCATACATTTTTCTGGTTGTCAAGTAGGACCGCAGTGAATTGGTACATACAATTTTATGCGAGGTAGTGGTTCTTGATCCTTATTTTTCTGACAGGAGGCCAAGGGGAACATAGTGTTTTTATACATAATTATGTTTATTCGAAGAAGGGTCAGCAAGGTATATTTGTTATTCTGTACAAAAGATATTCATTCGAGAAAGTGCTATGGAGACAGCAGGTGTTTTTTCTAGTAGTGTATAACAAAAATGTTCTGTTATGTTTTCAAACTTTTTTTATCTGGAAATAGGGTGAGATTTGTTTTGTTTTCTTGCTGAAGTAGTGGTTTTATTCAAAAAAGATCCTTTGTTAAGTAGCCTTGATTTTTGGTCCATATACCATACATTTTTCTGGTTGTCAAGTAGGACCGCAGTGAATTGGTACATACAATTTTATGCGAAGAACTGGTTCTTGATCCTTATTTTTCTGACAGGAGGCCAAGGGGAACATAGTGTTTTTATACATAATTATGTTTATTCGAAGAAGGGTCAGCAAGGTATATCTGTTATTTTGTACAAAATATATTCATTCGAGAAAGTCCTATGGAGACAGTAGTTTTTTTTCTAGTAGTGTATAACAAAAAAGTTCTGTTATGTTTTCTAAATTCTTTTATCTGGAAATAGGGTGAGATTTGTTCTGTTTTCTTGCTGAAGTAGTGTTTTTCTTTAGAAAAGATCCTCTGTTAAGTAGCCCTGATTTTTGGACCTTATACCATACATTTTTCTGGTGGTCAAGAAGGACCGCGGTGAATTGGTGCATACAATTTTATGCGACGAAGTGGTTCTTGAACCTCATTTTTCTGACAGGAGGCCAAGGGGGACATAGTGTTTATATACTTAATTATGTTTATTCGAAGAAAATCCTGTTTTTTTGAACGTCATTCATTTTTGTGAGAAGAAATGAAGTTGGACAACAGTGATTTTTACATTAGTTTTTTTGTGGGATCCTCAGTAAAGTGACATTGACTTTTTGAAATTTAACCATTTTTCTGACAGGTCAAGGGGGATAACGGTTGTATTGTACAAGAGATACGTATTTGAAGAAGATCCTCATTAAAGTAACAGTGACTCTTGGCCCCAATTACTTTGTTTAGTGCAAAAAATATACAAAAATTCCAAAGTATATTTTTATACCTGGATTTTGCTGATATTGTTTAGAGAGGAGGAATAATTTTCGTAACTTTGTTTTACTGATTGTCAAGAATGGCAGATTTCTTACTTAGCCTTTTTTCTCATGCAAGTCCAGAAGTGAATAGCTAGTATTTTTGTAATGTTATTCTTTTTTACTGGTGAGTAAGGATACTGGCAGTTTTTGTGCATGAGATCCAGAAAGGAAGTTACCTTCTCTGTTGATTTATTTCTGGTGAACATGGTCTAGAAATTATTATTTCTGTTGCTACCGTTTAGGTCTATAATGATTTTTGGGGTCATAGTGTTCAAGATGGCAGTAGAAGGGGGGGGGGGGCTGTTTATCTAAAAGAAAGGAAAATAAAATACAGAATTAGAGATGAACATAATTTGGTATCCTATCCTTGCAAGAGATTCTGAAGTTTTGTCGAATTTCATAACTAAAGCTTAGAGGGTTTTTCTGGCAGTAGGCACAGAAAAGTGAACCTGTCTATGTATTGTTTCTGTGGGTACATAGATTTATTTTATTAACAAACTGTTCCTGCAAATTGTTTTGTGTATTGAAATATTCGAATATGTCCTTCCTTCAATCCCGAGTTTAGCCATATGCGATTTATCGATGTTGTGGTACATCTTGAGTAAATGTTTCAATGCCTCTTTTTATTGATATAACATTTACAGGACGTCAAAATGCTGCAATTTTGCCCTATCTGTGTGCGTCAACGTACTAGTAAGTTCACAGACGATGTACCATTTTGTTCACTAGTAAAATACCCGCTACAACGGCAGGATTCGAACTAGCGGAGCGATAATTGGGCCTATTTAATGGTAACTTATCTAACTGCCAGTGAACTCCAAATAGTATTAACATTTTTCTATGAATATGAATTTATATTCGCTTTGGAGTGACTGCGTGTGAAAGGAGCCGTCTGACTTGCTGCGGCGGCTGTACCGGCCCTAAGCGTGACGTCACTGCAGGAACCTTGCGGCCTGGACATTGGTTGTGTGCGCTCCATGTTTACAGACTACTCGCCCGGTCTTAGTGTTATGCGGGCTGGACGTGACACAGTTCTGCCAGGGGCTATCGTCTTGTTTATTTGTTTAAACACACTATTTAAACAAATAAATATATTTCCATTGAGTTTTCAAGAAATGCAAGATTTTTCCTGTACTATTGACACAATTTGGAAGATTCTGGCACAAAACGCACCTTCTAACTCCTTCTGGTTCAGGAGCTTGAGTTTATTGTCGGATAAGCTCAGCATATTATATAATACTAGCGGACCGATGCGAGAACTCTCGCATAATGGATTGTGTGCGTCCCCATGTGTACAGACACTGCCATCGTAATGTTCAGGCTGCAAGGTTCCTGTAGTGACGTCACGCTTAGGGCCGGAACAGCCGCCGCAGCAAGTCAGACGGCTCCTTTCACACGCAGTCACCCCAAAGAGAATATAAATTCATATTCATAGGAAAATGTTAATACTATTTGGTGTTCACTGGCAGTTAGATAAGTTACCAATAAATTTCTAGACCATGTTTACCAGAAATAAATCAACAGAGAAGGTAACGTCCTTTCTGGATCTCATGCACAAAAACTGCCAGTATCCTTACTCACCAGTAAGAAAGAATAACATTACAAAAATACTAGCTATTCACTTCTGGACTTGCATGAGAAAAAAGGCTAAGTAAGAAATCTGCCATTCTTGACAATCAGTAAAACAAAGTTACGAAAATTATTCCTCCTCTCTAAACAATATCAGCAAAATCCAGGTATAAAAATATACTTTGGAATTTTTGTATATTTTTTGCACTAAACAAAGTAATTGGGGCCAAGAGTCACTGTTACTTTAATGAGGATCTTCTTCAAATACGTATCTCTTGTACAATACAACCGTTATCCCCCTTGACCTGTCAGAAAAATGGTTAAACGTCAAAAAGTCAATGTCACTTTACTGAGGATCCCACAAAAAAAAACTAATGTAAAAATCACTGTTGTCCAACTTCATTTCTTCTCACAAAAATGAATGACGTTCAAAAAACAGGATTTTCTTCGAATAAACATAATTAAGTATATAAACACTATGTCCCCCTTGGCCTCCTGTCAGAAAAATGAGGTTCAAGAACCACTTCGTCGCATAACATTGTATGCACCAATTCACTGCAGTCCTTCTTGACCACCAGAAAAATGAATGGTATAAGGTCCAAAAATCAGAGCTACTTAACAGAGGATCTTTTCTGAAAAAAAAAAACCACTACTTCAGCAAGAAAACAAAACAAATCTCACCCTATTTCCAGATAAAAGAATTTAGAAAACATAACAGAACATTTTTGTTATACACTACTAGAAAAAAAAACTACTGTCTCCATAGCACTTTCTCGAATAAGTATATTTTGTACAAAATAACAGATATACCTTGCTGACCCTTCTTCGAATAAACATAATTATGTATAAAAACACTATGTTCCCCTTGAGTAGGATATATAGGCCGAAGCTGGGGCAGGGGCTAATGGGCAATATGGCTGCCACGCGCTACCACACTCTTTAATGGCGGTCTTTTCAAATCATTTTTTTTAATTTATAAATTTTTATGTATTTAATATTTAATTTATTATTTTTTAGCACAGGGCTAATACACAAAATAGTCACTGCACACAACCACTTACACATATAACATGCTAACCTAACCTTACCTAACCTAACCTACCCTAACCTAACTTCACCTAACCTAACCTAACCTAACTTCACCTAACCTAGCCTAACCTAATCTAACCTAACCTAACTTCACCTAACCTAACCTAACCTAACATAACTTAACGTCAAAGTGGGGGCAAATATGGGAGCAAAAAGTAACAGCAAAAACTGTGAGCAAAAAAATTGAGAGCAAAAAGTGGGAGCAAAAAGTGGGAGCAAAACGTGGGAGCAAAAAAGTGGGAGCAAAAAGTGGGAGCAAAAATGTGGGTGCAAAAAGTGAGAGCAAAACAAGTGGGAGCAAAAAGTGGGAGCAAAAAAGTGGGAGCAAAAAGTGGGGGCAAAAAAAAGTGGGAGCAAAAAGTGGGAGCAAATAAGTGGGAGCAAAAAAGTGGGAGCAAAAATGTGAGAGCAAAAAAGTAAGAGCAAATGGGGGAGCACAAATAATAAACTTAGTTATAACCTAACCTAACCGAAAATAACCTAACCCACAGAAACCTCATTTAAAGATTTTAGATTTTACGTTTTAACATTAGACATTTTAAACTCCGCCTGCAGGATCTACTGGGTGGATTGAGTAGCTCAGTAGTTTCTGTTGCCGGTCCCAAGCCCGGAGAAAGGAGGAGGGTTGGCTTAAGCCGTAAAATAAGAGCCAGAACACATCTTGAGGCAACCTCTAGGACTCACAATCTTAGTTGTATAACGTTGGACTTTGTCCAACCCACATTTACTTTAATATCATGGATTTAGCTTCTATTGGTCATGATTACCCTGAAGACAATGCTAGGCGTAAATCGGATTCCAGGGTGCCTAGCAGTTTAGGGTTACATTATGGTGAATCGGAGCACCACAAGAACAGTTCAAGATTCAAGAAAATGAGAAAATATTTTTTTGGAACATACAATGTGAATTCCTTAATTCAGGTTGGAAAATTAAAACAACTAACAACAGAACTTCATAGACATCACATTACAATATTAGCCCTTCAAGAGACCAGGTTCTTGGATGAGGACACCTTTGAATCTGACAACTTCCGAATTTTCAAAGGAAAAGTTGGGAAGAGAGTGATGAAGAACATGCCACATCTTGGAACAGCTTTTATGGTCAACAAGAAATTTTTGGACGCAGTTATCGCTTTTAGAAGTGTGAATGCCAGACTATCTTTTCTAACTATAAAATCTCTCAATAAGAGATACACGCTAATCAACGCCCATGCTCCTATAAATAAGGATAATAAAACGAATCCAGAGAAAGTTGATGAATTTTGGGACGAGTTAGAAGCCGAAATTCTCAAAATTCCTTCTAATCATGTAAAAATTTTACTTGGAGATTTCAATGCTCAGCTTGGATCTGAGAGAAAATTTTCTGATATAATAGGTAAATATCCCGCTCACAATAGAACCAACAGGAATGGTGAGAGATTGGTTAAACTCTGTGAACATCTAAACTTAAAGATTATGTCCACACATTTTAAAGCAAAACCAAGTAAAAAGAAAACATGGGTCTCCCCAAATGCGTTGCTGGGTGAGTTTCAACTAGATCATGTAGCTATCTCTCGAAATTGTTTCAAAGAAATTCAAAATGTCAAGGTCAGAAAATCCATTAATGTAACTTCAGATCATTACCTTTCTCAAATCAAGATGAATTTCATACCTTTTACACGCAAACAAAATACAACTAGAATTAAAATTCCGAAAATTAATAGAGAGGTTCTTACAAATGAAAAAAGGATAGAATTTCAAGGAAAACTTAAAATACCAACCAATTGGAATGATGTTACTAATAACCTTCTTGAACCAGCTCAGGAAATTGCACCGTTGAACTTTTATAGGAAACATGCTTGGTGGAATGAACAATGTGAAAGAGTGATCAAAGAAAGACATTGTGCTTGGCACAAGTGGAACGGGAACAAGACTCCAGAAAATTTAGAGGAAGTACAAAGATTAAGGAAAATGGCCCACCAGACTTTAAGAACGATTCGAAGAAAATATATGAAGGACCAAATAATGGAAATGGACGACAATTTTAAGAAAAATGACACCCGATTGTTTTATAGAGCATTTAAGAATGAAATCACTGGATATTCAGCGCCGAGTTTAAATTTCAAAAGGGAAGATGGTACGCTAGCATTAAACAACAAGGAAAATTGTGATATCTTGGCTGCGTATTTTGAGAAGTTGTTAAATTGTCCAAAACCGACAGACAAGTTGAGTTTCAAATTTACAACACAAAATTTTGACTCTACGCCCCCAGATGTAAATGAAGTTAAATGTATTATCAACTCACTTAAAAACAATAAAGCCTCAGGCAAAGATGGAATAATTGCAGAAATGTGGAAGCTTGTAGATGATGAATTTTTAATAGCGACGACAAATCTATTCCAGAAAATTTGGATTGAGGAAGCAATTCCAGAAGACTGGTTAATCGCCTTAATTCATCCACTACATAAAAAAGGCTCAAAAATTGATGTCAATAGTTATAGGGGGATCTCATTGTTGTCTGTCACATATAAAATATTTGCCAAACTACTTTTAAACAGACTTGAACCACAGATCGAACCACAGCTTGGCGAGTTCCAAGGAGGTTTCAGAAGGAATAGATCGTGTGCAGAACAAATTCTTAGTTTAAAATTGATATTAAAATATTACAACAACAGGCCAAAGAATATCTTTATCTCATTCGTTGATTTTCAGAAAGCGTATGATTCAGTGGATAGGGATACTGTTTTTGACACATTGAAGGAATACCAAGTTGATCAAAAAACCATAAATTTAATAAAACTTACATTAACTAATACGATTTCCAGAGTCAAATTTTTAAATGAAGTTAGCGAGCCCTTCGAGGTAAAAACTGGGCTAAGACAAGGGGACAGTCTATCACCACTGCTTTTCAATTTGGTCTTGGATAAAGTCATGAGGACGTTTTGGGAGAAGAACGATTCAAGTGCTAAAATTGGTACAAAGAATAAGAACCTCAGAGTCAAAGGTTTAGCATTTGCTGACGACGTAGCGTTGTTTGCTGAATCAGAACAAGAAGCTATTAACCAAATTGATCAGTTAAAAGAAACGGCGGAAAAAGCGGGCTTACAGATTTCGTTGGTAAAAACAGAGATGATGACAAGTGATCAGAAATACACTAAGAAAATGATAAAAACAAATTATGGGAGCACCAGGGTCACTGACCGATTTAAATATCTTGGAGAAATAATTAGTAGCAATGGGACGGATAAATTGGCAATCGAAAACAAAAAAGGGAAATTGGAAAGATTAAATTTTTGTACAAAAAATATATACAATAAAAAGAACCTGTCTATCAATGCAAAATTACGACATTTTAATACTGTTGTTAGACCAGTCATCTTGTACGGCATGGAAACTACAAATATAACCGGAATGGAGAATTTGCTCAAGATAGAAAGAAGAATTTTAAGAAGGATTTATGGTCCTAGGAAAACACAGGAAGGTTATAGACTGAGATCGAATGCAGAAATTTATAGTAAAATCGACAACCTTGAAGTGATGATCAGAAAACGGCGACTTCAGTTCTACGGACATATGGTCCGCATGGATTGCTCAAGGTTAAACAAACAAATTTTTGATAAAATCTGGAACTATAAAGGACAAGGAGGCTATGTAAAACAAATGAAAGAAGAACTTCAAAAATTCAAAATTACTGAAGAAGATTGTCTAAATCGAATAGAGTACAGAAAAAAAATTTTTGGTCTCAAAATTCTTGTCGGGGAGAAGAAAAATCTCAACAGAGGAGAATGGACTGCTGAAAGAAGAGCTGCACAGTCGACCAGGATGAAAGACTTCTGGAAGAGAAAGAAGGAAACTAGACCTATAAAGAAGTGATATTTGCGTGGTCCTTGTTGGCCTGTCCGCGGTGTATATATATATATTAGACATTTTAACATTTTAGATTTTGATTTTTTCATTTTACATTTAGATTTTACATTTTTGACTTTTTGTATTTTAGTTTTTTTTTTAGATTTTACATTTAAGTTTTTTGATTTTAGATTTTACATTTTCCGAAAAGAGTAAACTACAAGGTCACATACCTAACCTTACCAAACCTAACTTTACCAAACCTAACTTAAGCTAATCCAAACACTCAAAGTATTCAAGGGCACATGCAACTATCCTTATGCTAGTCTTATAGGCTACTGTACAACATGATCACTACCCCAACCGGTTTTTTTTTTTCATTTTGTTGTTTACACATTTGTCAATTTTCCAATTTCCCATTTTCAGTTTTTTTAATATCAGTTTTAAGTTTTTCAATTTCATAATATGGAAACATGGAATTTGCATTTTGTTGTTTACACATTTGTCAATTTTCCAATTTCCCATTTTCTGTATTTTCAAAATGTCAGTTTTTAGTTTTTCAATTTCATAATATGGAAACATGGATTTTTGCTTTTTGTTGTTTACACATTTATCAATTTCAAAATATTCCATTTACAGTTTTTAAAATGTCAGTTTAAAGTTTTTCAATTTCATGATATAGAAACATGGATTTTCCAATTTGTTGTTTACACATTTGTCAATTTACCAAATTCCCATTTACAGTTTTTAAAATTTCAGTTTAATGTTTTTTCTATTTTATTATTATGGAAACATGAATTTTCCAATTTGTGTTTTACATCTTTGCATTTTGCATTAGGAATGGGGAGAGGCGGGTTGTAATTAGAAATGTACAAGCAGTGGCCATAAAATATTTTTATTATAAATACATGTACACTATTTACACATAATACATTTTTATATATATTCTTTTTATTATGTGCTGCCACGCAACGGATTGTACTTATTTATTTTCAATCGTACTCCTTCCACTGCTAACAAAGCCCAATTACTGCCTTTTAGCTCAGATTCTTCCATTTCCGTAGTTAACTTTGTAAATTGTGTTTTCTAGAAACTACTCAAGTCTGTTTCCAAAAATAGGGACTGATTTCGTGTTTTAAAAGCACGATCTGTAATTTCATTGGTAGATGTATGAATGAATCTACATTCAGCCACTAGATTAACTTTGATCGACTTGTGCATTGCTAGTTCTTTCTGCATAGCTTGTATTATTTGCTGTTTGGACTCTTTAAGGTATGAATTTAAATCCCTACACGTATCACAACGTATGAAATAGGATTTAAGACGACCTTCAAAAGATGTCTCATATTCAATAAGTCCATTTTTGTCAGGGACCAATGACAGTAGGTAATGTTTTGTAGGCTCTGCTTTTTGTCTTTTAGCTGCCGACACAACATTACAACATTCTTCATGCCGACGTCCGTTGTACACATTGTTGAATGTACTACCACAGGTCTTGCACTCATGGAATTCACCACACGATACTTCATGTCGCATAATGTCATGGCCGCCGCGTGAGTCCACGCGGCGGCCATGACACTCGTTAGACCCCCTACAACCCCCTACTGCAGTTTTAGTCCTAGAGGCTTGAAATTTATTTTGGTTGTAGACGGGGTCAGGGCCAGTCATTTATGTCAAACAAAATTTTTTGTAAACTGTTTAGTTTCCAAAATATAAAAATTTCAAAATTGAACTTTTTTCAAAAAAATGTAAGAAATAAGAAAGATTTATTATAAAAATAAGGGACATAGAGGCCATTCTTTTAAGACCATAGAACACTTTTCAGAATGTTTGGTTTTATGAAAAATCGCCTACTTTCCCAGTTGAACTTTTTTCATTTTTTGTCATACAGACCTGGAACTTGGTTTACAGGTAGAGGGATAGAGACCTTTCATTTATGTTAAACAAACTTTTTGTAGAATTCCTAGTTTCCAAAATAGTGACCATTTTTTCAAAATTTTATTTTTGTTGACCTAGTGACCTGAGACTTGGTATGGGAATAGAGGGGTAAAGACCATTGATTTACGTTAGACAAACCTTTTTGTAGAATGCCTAATTTTGGAAATATAGCCCATTTTCAAAATTTTATTTTTGTTGACCTAGCGACCTGAGACTTGGTATGGGGATAGAGGGAGTAAAGACCATTGATTTACGTTAGACAAACTTGTATGTAAAATTCCTAATTTTGGAAATATAAGCCCATTTTCAAAATTTTCTTTTTGTTGTCCTAGAAACATGAGACTTAGTGTGGGGGTAGAGGGGGTAATGACCATTGATTTACGTCAGACAAATGTGTTTGTAAAATTCCTAATTTTGGAAATAAAACCCATTTTAAAAATTTTAATTTTTTTGTCTTAGAGACCTGGGACTTGGTACGGTGGTAGAGGAGGCAATGGCCATTCATTTATGTCAAACAAACATTTTTGTAAACTTTTTAATTTTGTAAATATAACCCATTTTGGAAATATGTTTTGGAAAATTTGAGAAATACACTATTTTTGGACTGAGAGTGGAATAGAAGTAGGTGTTGGAGTTAACATATGTCTTTTCAGGATTTTTAGTTTAATGATATAGCCTACTTTCCAAATATTTTTTTGAAAAATTTGAAAAATACACTACTTTTTTGACTAGGCATGGGATAGAGGTAAGTGTAAGAGTTGAGAGTCATTGATAAACCTTAGAGTACTTTGGATTTTTTTTAATTTTATGTGTTGTTGTTGTTGTTGCTGCTGCTTACAATCATGGCTGTAAGCATTATGCAGCCATAAAAAAGGACAGACATACTTTCCAAGACCAAATAAGCCCCCCACAAACAAGAGAAAATGTGAAAGAGCTAATACAAAAGCCAACAGAAAAAGGCAACAAAAAACTGACAAAACAAAGCCATGTAGCATGCTGGTAGTTGAGTAAGTTGTTATATTAACCGATAGGTAGCAGGCTGGTAGTAGAGTGAGTATTGATATCGACCGCTAGATAGCATGCTGGTCGTTCAGTGAGCGAGTGTTGAAATGGAGCGCTAGGTAGCATGCTGGTCGTTCAAGTAGTTCTCATAGTCACTGCTAGATAGCGGAAACATACTTTGCGTGTCGCATTTGACTATTTGGTAAAGTTTTACCGAGTGAAAACGTGCTCGTATATGCTGTGTAGTTAAATTTATTATACAATTGACCACTAAGTATTTAGAACTAACATGTATAGCCTTGTGTAGGGAATATTGGGGTCCTTAGCAAGAAAGACTGTCTAACACATGAGTGTACAGCCTTTTGATATGCAGTAAGTACCTGATAACCTTGAGTAGGCTATAAGAATATTTTCAGTTGACTACTACCTGTCACAGTGTTTACATTGTGAAAGACCGTTGAAACAACCAGTCTTTAGTCTTGTCGTATGCAGTGAGCAGCTGTTACCCTTAACTAGGGGTATATTAGAGGACCCTTAACAAGAATATCACCAGTTGACTACTACCACTCACAGTGACCACATCGTGAAAGACTGTCAAAACAACTATTGTACAGCCTTGTACTACACAGTAAGTAGCTGTTGGTCTTGACTATGATATATTAGAGAACCCTTAGCAAGTATATAATCAGTTGACTACTACTTGTTACAGTGTTCACATAGTGAAAGACCGTCTCACTGTCCAGTCTACAGCCTTGTCATACACTGTAAAGAGCTGTTGGTCTAGACTAGGGGTATATTAGAGGACCCTTAACAAGAATATCACCAGTTGACTACTACCTCTCACGGTTTTCACATCGTGAAAGACCGTCTCACTGACTAACCTCTAGCCCTGTGATACGCAGTAAGCAGCCGTTTGCAGAAATCAACATTCATAATGGAAGAACCCATTCCTAGCTATATGTGTAAAGAGTGTGGGAAGACTTTTCTTCGAGACTATCATAGGAAGCGACATGAAGTATCGTGTGTTGAATTCCATGAGTGCAAGACCTGTGGTAGTACATTCAACAATGTGTACAACGGACGTCGGGATGAAGAATGTTGTAATGTTGTGTCGGCAGCTAAAAGACAAAAAGCAGAGCCTACAAAACATTACCTACTGTCATTGGTCCCTGACAAAAATGGACTTATTGAATATGAGACATCTTTTGAAGGTCGTCTTAAATCCTATTTCATACGTTGTGATACGTGTAGGGATTTAAATTCATACCTTAAAGAGTCCAAACAGCAAATAATACAAGCTATGCAGAAAGAACTAGCAATGCACAAGTCGATCAAAGTTAATCTAGTGGCTGAATGTAGATTCATTAATACATCTACCAATGAAATTACATATCGTGCTTTTAAAACACGAAATCAGGCCCTATTTTTGGAAACAGACTTGAGTAGTTTCTTGAAAACACAATTTACAAAGTTAACTACGGAAATGGAAGAATCTGAGCTAAAAGGCAGTAATTGGGCTTTGTTAGCAGTGGAAGGAGTACGATTGAAAATAAATAAGTGCAATCCCTTGCGTGGCAGCACATGTATTCCATTACCAGCAGCTATGCAAGCAAGAAAAGCCTGCATTAATCCTCAAAACTTTAAGGACGAGAGGTGTTTTATGTATGCCATTTTAGCAAAACTGGTTAAAACTGATGCTAAACGCGTTAGTAAATACAAGGATCTGGAAAACAAGTATGATTTTTCAGTAATATCATTTCCTACATCGCTAGCTGACATTCTCAAATTTGAAAAAGCCAACGATATATCCATTAATGTATTTGGATTGGAACAAGACAACAAATTGTTCCCTATAAAGGTTGTGGATCAAGAGCTGCAAGACCATCGCGACCTCCTTCTGCTAAGTTCATCATCCAGCCAGAACCACTACGTCTTTATCAAAGATTTTGATAAACTAGTAGGACATCAGATTACTCACCACGGACATAAGATATATACGTGTAAACGGTGTTTTACTCACTTCGATAATCGATATGGTCAACAAGGAATAGAAAAATTGAAAGAACATAGAGCTTTGTGTGTCCAGCATGACATTGCTAGGGTTGAAATGCCTATTAAAAACCCCATTGTCAAATTTTTAAACGTGGAAAAAATGCTGAGAATACCTTACGTTATCTATGCTGATTTTGAAAGTATACTGTTACCCTATCAAACATGTCTACCCAATCCTGAAGCAAGTTATACAGTGCCATACCAGAGTCATGTTCCTATGAGCTTTGGTATATACGTTAAACCCTCACCTGCTGTGGAACACACAAAGACAAACCTTCCAAGCCAACCTCTTATTTATCGTGGACCTGACGCTGCAGAAAAGTTTATGGACTGTTTGATTTCAATAGCTAATGAAATTGATCGCCTTTACAGCTTAAACGTTCCAAAGGCTTTAACTGAGGATCAAGAAGCAGAGTTCCAATGTTCTGAAACCTGTTATTTGTGTCAAAAACCGTATACCAAAGAGGATTGGAAAGTTCGAGACCATTGCCATATTACAGGGGAATACCGTGGAAG
Source organism: Meconema thalassinum (assembly GCA_946902985.2). NCBI lineage: Eukaryota > Metazoa > Arthropoda > Insecta > Orthoptera > Tettigoniidae > Meconema > Meconema thalassinum. The sequence continues at coordinate 860,773,382 of OX336389.2, forward strand.
TGCTCACAATAACTGTAATTTGAAGTGTAAAACACGTAACCCCGTTCCTGTATTTCTACATAATATGAGTGGCTACGACGCAAATTTCATTGTAAAGCAATTAGGATGTACTACTGAGAGAGTGGATGTTATCGCTAACTCCAAGAAAAGTACATTTCCTTCACCAAATATGTAGGAAATGTTAAGCTTAGATTTGTGGACACGTTTCGGTTAATGCCGAGTAGTTTGGAAAACTTAATTTCCAACTTAACATCATACCCTGAAACAGACAAGTACTTTGGAAAAGAAAATGCAATGCTCATGACTCGTAAAGGGGTATTTTGTTATGACTACATTGACTCATGGGAAAAGTTAAGTGAAACGTGTTTACCTCCGAAAGAGGCATTCTTTAACAAATTAAGTCAAGAAAATGTTAGTCAAGAAGACTATGAACATGCCAAAAATGTCTGGAAACAGTTCAACATTAAAACTCTAGGGGAATATAGTGACCTCTACCTAACTTCAGATGTACTCCTTCTTGCAGACAGCTTTGAAACGTTTAGAAACAAAACTCTAGAAACACACCGAGTGGATGCTGCACACTTTTTTACTTCGCCTGGTTTAAGTTTCGAGGCAATGCTCCTTTACACAGGAATTGAACTGGAATTGATACAGGATTACGATCAGATTCTTCTAATCGAGTCTGGAATACGCGGAGGCATATGCCAGGTGTCTCATCGGTATGCTGAAGCCAACAATAAATACATGGAAACCTATGATTCTGAGAAACCATCGCAGTTTATTACCTATGATGATGCCAACAACCAATACGGGTGGGCTATGTGCCACTCCCTTCCTTATGGTGGATTTCAGTGGGTTTCTCCAGATACTGTTGATCTAGAAAAACTAAAGGAAGACGATCCTGTGGGATACATTCTAGACGTTGATGTTGATTACCCATCTGACATTCATGATCTACACAACGATTTACCTTTCCTACCTGAGTGTACACAACCTAAGGATTCGTCTCTGAAAAAACTAATTCCTCATCTTGGAAATCGAAGGCGATATGTTGTTCACTACATTGCATTAAAACACGCTTTAGATCATGGAATAAAATTGATAAAAATTCATCGTTCGTTAAAGTTTAAGCAAAGACCTTGGTTAAAGGCATACGTTGATTTTAATAACAACCTTCGAAAACAAGCCAAAAATGAATTTGAGAAAAATCTGTACAAATTATTCAACAATGCTATTTTTGGAAAAACAATGGAAAATATCCGTAAAAGAATAGACATACGTCTTGTGACTGACAGCAAAAAGGCAGAAAGGCTAATAGCAAAGCCGACATTTATTGACAGAACCATTTATGGTCCTAACCTAGCTGCTTTCCACATGGCTAAACGTAACATTGTATTCAATAAGCCTATATATATTGGAATGTGTATACTGGATATTTCAAAAACTCTCATGTATTCCCACCACTATGATGTCCTGCTACCCTTTCATGGAATGAACAATCTTACACTCATGTATATGGATACCGACTCGTTCATTTATTTGGTTAACACCCAAGATGTATATCAAGACAAGATGGATTTCCTAGAACACCTGGACACATCAGATTATCCTACTAATCACATATGTTACTCTACATCAAACAAGAAAACGTTGGGGAAATTTAAAGACGAGGCTTGTGGACAAATTATAAAAGCATTTGTTGGACTTAGAGCTAAAATGTACGCTTTAGACATAAATGGTAAAGAAATCAAAAAGATTAAAGGTATTAACAGAGGTGTTGTCAAAAATTGTATAAGCTTTCAAGATTATAAGGATTGTGTCATGAAAAACAATGTAAAAAGAATACCCATGAACATTATCGCTTCTAAACAACATGACATATCATCTATAAGACTAAACAAAATTGCTTTGTGTCCTGGTGATGATAAAAGAGTGATTGATGCTGATGGTATAGGTACACATGCCTATGGTCATTACTCAATCATTAACCATGCTTAAAGAGTTAAGTTATGAATATCAATATATTCTGCCTGCAACTAGCAAATACATAAAACAAAACAATTTAGGAAATAAAACAATAGCACAACAAAAATAAAAAAACAAAAATAAAAAATAATATTCATAATCAAAAATAAATAAAATAGAAAACAAAATAAAAAAGAATATATATAAAAATGTATTATGTGTAAATAGTGTACATGTATTTATAATAAAAATATTTTATGGCCACTGCTTGTACATTTCTAATTACTACCCGCCTCTCCCCACTCCTAATGCAAAATGCAAACATGTAAAACACAAATTGGAAAATCCATGTTTCCATAATAATAAAATAGAAAAAACATTAAACTGAAATTTTAAAAACTGTAAATGGGAATTTGGTAAATTGACAAATGTGTAAACAACAAATTGGAAAATCCATGTTTCTATATCATGAAATTGAAAAACTTTAAACTGACATTTTAAAAACTGTAAATGGAATATTTTGAAATTGATAAATGTGTAAACAACAAAAAGCAAAAATCCATGTTTCCATATTATGAAATTGAAAAACTAAAAACTGACATTTTGAAAATACAGAAAATGGGAAATTGGAAAATTGACAAATGTGTAAACAACAAAATGCAAATTCCATGTTTCCATATTATGAAATTGAAAAACTTAAAACTGACATTTAAAAAAACTGAAAATGGGAAATTGGAAAATTGACAAATGTGTAAACAACAAAATGAAAAAAAATACCACGTTGGGGTAGTGATCATGTTGTACAGTAGCCTATAAAACTAGCATAAGGATAGTTGCATGTGCCCTTATATACTTTGTGTGTTTGGATTAGCTGAAGTTAGGTTCGGTAAAGTTAGGTTTGGTAAGGTTAGGTATGTGACCTTGTAGTTTACTCTTTTCGGAAAAAGTAAAATCTAAAATCAAAAAACTTAAATGTAAAATCTAAAACAAAACTGAAATACAAAAAATCAAAAATGTAAAATCTAAAAAATGTAAAATGAAAAAATCTAAATCTAAAATGTTAAAATGTATAATGTTAAAACGTAAAATCTAAAATCTTTAAATGAGGTTTCTGTGGGTTAGGTTAGGTTATAACTAAGTTTATTATTTGTGCACCCCCATTTGCTCTTACTTTTTTGCTCTCACATTTTTGCTCCCACTTTTTTGCTCCCTCTTATTTGCTCCCACTTTTTGCTCCCACTTATTTTGCCCCCACTTTTTGCTCCCACTTTTTTATTCCCACTTTTTGCTCCCACTTTTTGCTCCCACTTTTTTTGCTCTCACTTTTTTGCTCCCACATTTTTGCTCCCACTTTTTGCTCCCACTTTTTGCTCCCACTTTTTGCTCCCACTATTTTGCACTTACTTTTTGCTCTCAATTTTTTTGCTCACAGTTTTTGCTTTTACTTTTTGCTCCCATATTTGCCCCCACTTTGACGTTAAGTTATGTTAGGTTAGGTTAGGTGAAGTTAGGTTAGGTTAGGTTAGGTTAGGTGTGGTTAGGTTATAACTAAGTTTATTATTTGTGCTCTCACATTTGCTCACACTTTTTTGCTCACACGTTTTGCTCTCACTTTTTTTTTGCTCGCACTTTTAAGTCAGGTTAGATTAGGTTAGGTTAGGTGAAGTTAGGTTAGGTTAGGTTAGGTGAAGTTAGGTTAGGGTAGGTTAGGTTAGGTAAGGTTAGGTTAGCATGTTATATGTGTAAGTGTTTGTGTGCAGTGACCATTTTGAGTATTAGCCCTGTGCTAAAAAATAATAAATTAAATATTAAATACATAAAAATTTATAAATTAAAAACAAATAAATAATGATATGAAAAGCCCGTCATTAAAGAATGTGGTAGCGCGTGGCAGCCATATTGCCCATTAGCCCCTGCCCCAGCTATGACTGACCCCTCCATAAGAATAACATAGGGCAGTTGCGCGCGGCGGCCATCTTGCCCATTAACCCCTGCCCCAGCTTCGGCCTATATATCCTACTCCCTTGGCCTCCTGTCAGAAAAATAAGGTTCAAGAACCACTTCTTCGCATAAAATTGTATGTACCAATTCACTGCGGTCCTACTTGACAACCAGAAAAATGTATGGTATATGGACCAAAAATAAAGGCTACTTAACAAAGGATCTTTCTTGAATAAAACCACTACTTCAGCAAGAAAACAAAACAAATCTCACCCTATTTCCAGATAAAAGAATTTAGAAAACATAACAGAACATTTTTGTTATACACTACTAGAAAAAATAACCTACTGTCTCCATAGCACTTTCTCGAATGAATATATTTTGTACAAAACAACAGATATACCTTGCTGACCCTTCTTCCAATAAACATAATTAAGTATAAAAACACTATATTCCCCTTGGCCTCCTGTCAGAAAAATAAGGATCATGAACCACTACCTCGCATAAAATTGTATGTACCAATTCACTGCGGTCCTACTTGACAACCAGAAAAATGTATGGTATATGGACCAAAAATCAAGCCTACTTAACAAAGGATCTTCTCTTTTCAATAACTAATCAGAGCAGCTCAAAAAGTCAATGCACACCTCAAAAACTAATCTGCGCAGCTCAAAAAGTCAATGCGCACCTCAAAAAACTAATCTGTGAAGCTCAAAATGTCAACGCGCAGCTCAAAAAACTAATCTGCGCAGCTCAGAACATTTTTGTTATACACAACTAAAAAAGAAACTGAAAAGCTACTGTCTCTATAGCACTTTCTCGAATGAATATCTTAACACTTGTATAAAGTGTGGAACCATTTAGAATATCCTAATCTAAGTGTCATAATTTCAGTCAGTATTAAGCTACTGTTGTGATACCAGCACTAGATGTTAACCTCTTAAGGTGTAAGCTACAGTACAGAAAGTTAATACGGTAACTAATGTAGCCTCGTACCAAGTTAGGTGTGAACAATAATCTAATGAAATTCAACTTACGATATTATTTACAGGTAATCACACCAAAAAATCTCTGTCCTAAAATGTAGACCTATGTATATATGCCTCAAGGGAAACTGCTCTTAATTTGTAGATCAGAAGTTTATCATTTTTTATCTGATCAATTCTAATCGTCACTATTCACCCACTTTAAGGTTAAATGCCTGATAAAACCCAACATCACTCTAGGCTATTCAACAAATCACATTCTAAACTACTTCTGGCTCATGATATGATGCACAACGTAAGCAATCTCTAACTGTAATCAATGCACAGAACACCTCTTGTGTGACCTAAACAGAGCCTAACCTAACAGCACACATTTTCAATTACTCAATCTAACTTGGCTTTTGCATTAGGAATTTACCATGGATTGCAATCTAGAAATCAGGTAGATAGGTTGCTAACAACCCCATTAATCTAAATACAGCAGCCTACATAAATGCTACCACATGAAAATTATGTTCACTTCAGGTTGAACGGGACACAATTTGGATAGACTTCAACCGATGCTGAATAATACCGTAGCCTACTATTAATAACTTGTCTGATTTACATAAGAAGGCCCTAACATGTAATTTAAACTCAGAATTTACATGTTAGAAATCTTTCCAGTCCTAGCATAGGCTGACATTTAGAACTTCATACTATAATATTGAAACCATATTATTAACTTATAAATTACCATCAAGACGAGAAGGCCTAACGGTAGCTCTTATCTCCCGAAGTATCTTTCTTTCAGGGAAATGTTTAACACACACTCTCGTCTTCCCTGTAATGTGCAAATCTTTTCTAGGACTTTTAAGTATTCATTGCTTTCTTAAATTTTCGTCGGTGGTGATGGAAAAACAAGGCATATAACCTAATCATCTCCATCATAATAGTTGTTTTTGCACCCGGTAACACAATTACGTTTTGGTATACCAGGGACCTGGGAAAGAATAATTGTTTCAATGAATAAATATAATTGTATTACCGGTACCGTACCATCCAAAAAACCTGCATCAGTCGAAAATAAGCGATGTAAATCTCCTAACTGAACCATAACCTTAATAAGTATGGTGGCAAACATGCAACTCAAACAATTTATAGATATAGGCTAATTACCTACCTACGAAATGAACATTTGCCTCAGAAAACAAACGGGGTACCGTAATCCTCATTCTGGATGACGTAAGTAGTAGCGTTCTTACGTATTGTGTGATATTTGAAGTATTTGGTCTTTGAGTTTTGATGTCTTTGGTCTTAGACATTCAGATATTTTCTTTGTGTACCTTGTTCTTTGTGAATTAAAGATGTCCTCCTTTCAAATAGCTCTGTTTTATTTTAACTTGTGATAAAGTTGGAGACCAGCAAGAACATTTGTCGTCCAACCGTGGGAAAATTTGTTTAATGTTTCTTGAGTGTGTTACTTCAGTTTATCAGTTATGGAGAAGATTAAAAAGTCTAGAGCAGTTTTAAGACGCGTGTTCACTACGCAGTACGTAACATTGGGGAAGCTTTCCGATGCCGAACACGTGGACAGTCAGCAAGTTCGTAGCCAATTCGGGGTCTTTGAAGACAGTATGCTTACCATAAACCAAGAGGACGAAGAAATATTCGAAAGTCTGCTAGAGAACGACGCGACGGAAGGCGAGTTAGAAACCCATTTGAATGAGGTGAGCCAGTACAAATTAAAGTTTGAAACTATAAAGGTCAAGGTCAGTGACCTCGAAAATCGGTTACTAAAAGTGGATACCAGTAACGCAAGTGAAATATCGCATACTAATGTTAGGAAATTCAAACTCCCGGTCATCGAGTTTCGGAAATATGGTGGCGATGTGCGGGAATGGATTCCTTTCTGGAGCCAGTTTAGGAAAGTGCAAGAAGACTCAAATATATCACCAGAGGACAAGTTTTTGTATGTCATGCAGGCAATGATTCCCGGTTCACGGGCTAATGACATTGTAAGTAGCTATCCACCTTCTGCAGAGAACTATCATTTAGCTATAGAAGCTTTGAAGAATAGGTTTGGCCGAGAGGATATCCTGATAGAAGTGTACATTAGAGAGTTACTTGGCCTTCTATTACAGAATTATAAGAGCAATAGGCTACCTCTTGGAAAATTATATGACAAATTGGAGAGCCGTATGAGGTCTTTGGAAGCATTAGGAGTAACTTGTGGAAAATGTGCATCTATTTTGTGCCCACTGATAGAATCTTGTATGCCCGAGGACTTTTTAAGGGCATGGCAGAGAAGTCAAGCATATAGTGAGGTGACTCAGGCAGAATGTAGGCTATCAAATTTAATGACATTTATGAAACTTGAAGTGCAAAATGATGAACGTATTGTATCCGTTCGTCCTGGGGATGCGATGACCCATCTGCTATTACATCGCATTCCTGGAGTTCCAGGACAGAGCGGAGTTAAATGAACCTCTAGTCAAATAAGGAATGTGTCGGAAATTCAGCTGAGTTATCGAAAAAGCAGTTGGGTAACACGAGACAAAGTATCTCTAGGGTCGTTACGGGCTTAAGTTTAATAAAAATAAATGCAAATATAAATGGGCACCATCAACTGAATTCCTAGCAAACCACCTCCTTTCCTGGTTAAGCCTTACTCAATACAAAGAAAGAAAAAGGAAAATCACACCATCATCAGATCACAACTAAGATAAAAACAAATTTATTTCACTTTGATAGTCAGACAGACATTTTAAATATACCTCCTACCTGAGAGTATGGTCGAATGCCAACGTTAAATTGTCATTGTCCAAAAATCGAACCATCTCTTTTCTAATCAAAAATATTTCATCCACATAAAACAGAAAAATCTCTAAAGTTCTCTTGGGTTCTCAGGATCACTGTAGCACTATGTCTTTCGTCACTGACATTTGTGAAACCTGAGACCTAATTTCTCTTTAATTTAACATCATAAATATGGATTTGAAAAAGTTATTAATCTGTCTAAACATACACATATTATAATCACATATTTTAAATATCACGCAATTTATGGCTTGCATGGCATAATTTAAATGTTGAACATGTTAGTCAAATGCTCCTAAACATCGAATAATTAATTTACACTATTTACATTGTCATTCATAATTACTTGTTTGTGAATTACAGAAAATTCACTTCTCATTGGTCATCATTATCATCATCATCAAAATTAAATATTTCTCACATTAATTCTCATTTCAAAATTCAACATATTCCTGTCAGAATCATCAACTCATCACCATTAAATCATTTAAATGAAAATTATTATCATCACTTCATTATGCTTTCTAATTATTCACACAATCTTATCTTATCATCTACTTCAGATTAAATCGTCTTAAATCATCAATACAAATTGTTTAATTCCTCAACTCAAGTTGCAACTCCTCAAATTATATCTCAATTAAATTTATTTTAATTCCATATAAATTCATTAATCATCAGCTTCTTTAATTAATTATCACCTTCTAATTCAGTTATTCATCATCTATCCAATCATCTATTAATTTATTTAAATCAGTTAATTTATTCAATCTTCAATTCATCCATTTATTTAATTCATTGATTTATTCCAAAATTTAATTTATCAATTTATTTAAATTTTATTCTTCTGGTTATTTAGATTTTCATTATTTCTTCTAGTCATTCTGATTTTTATTTCATTAGGTCAGATCATTAATATGCTTAATTTTCAGATTATTATTTCATTAATTATTATTCTCAGAAAATCTTGTATTATCAACTTTATTTATTTGTTTAATTTCCTAACAAATTGTTTAATATGGGTTATAGAACGTTGTCTTACAGTTTTATTACTTCCAAGTTATATCTCGTATTTAAATTGCATGCCAAAAATATTATTGCCTTCACGACATCACGTTGGATCTGACTATCCACAACGACATTATATATCCTCCATTCTTCAAATATCACATTTGAATACCACAATTATTCCACAAAACTCCATAAATATTCAGCACATACAGCATGAATCTCAACAATTACGCTAGACTGGGTTCGACAACCTCATGTCTGCTTCAAAATGCATTAGCAACATTGCAACTATCACTTGGCAACTTCCACAAAATGCCTATCACAAACTTCACTTAACCATGTTGCATGATCTACAAAAAATATATAACTGGCTTCAAATTATCAACGCACACAATCTCCAATAACTGTAATTAATCTGATCACATCTAGACAACTTCTTAAACAATTGGAAAAATATTACCTTAGTAATTCAAGATTTGCTTTCAAATAGCGTAAATTCTCTTACAATTCTCATAATTCACATCACAGAAAAACACCAATGTGCTATAATCTCTCATATCAAAGTCTGCAATACTGATCTGCCTTAAAATAAATCTGACCATTAATGATTCATCTTACAAGATTCAATTACTTTAAATCCTTCTCAAAGGTATCAAACACAATTATAAAAAATCATCAAAAGCATCAGCTGTAACAGCTGTTGAACTGAAATTACTCTCAAAAGAGTATAGCAACAAAATATTGGATTGGCAAACAAGAATTACAAATGTAACCCTGATGACATTTATCTTTACTTTATTTAACAAAAGTTCGACTGATATGTGACTAGTAGTTCCTTGTTGATTCACTTACAATCTCATGTACACTCGGATGATAAAAATGAGTCCCTCAATGGCAAGTAAGATGAGTAACGACCGTACAATCGTATAAATACGAAAGACCTCGCCCCGTCGGCTAACATGATAGTGCCCTGAGCGATGGGTAAGATGAGTAACCACCATACAATCGTATAAACACGAAAGACCCCATCTCGAAGACTATATGAGTGAATGTACCAGATAGGAATCAACAAGTCTCTAGTTGTCATATAAAAGCGATATTCATTCACTAAAGTGAATAACATCTTAATATCTCCAAACAATCCAATGGAAAAAATCCCTACTGATGAATAATACACACTCGCTAGTATGCAATGAACTGACGAAGTAATATAGATAATCAATTGCAGATCACGAGTTCGAAATACTCGTTACACAAAAAAAAAACTATTCATGAAAAATATCCTTGCTGGAAAAATGTCTAAAAGACCAAACATCTGCTTAATAAAGCCAACCAATGGTGAGAATTTCGTATAATGATGCCTGCCATATCATATGGTCACGCCATATTCTAGCAAAATTTCGAAGCATATAAAGTCAAAGCCATGTCTTAAACAATCGTATCACTCCTATTAGAAAAATATACATGTGTGCCCAGTATTCATGAAAATAATCGTATCAGGTAGTTATAACTCTTACAGTACCTTCTCATAATCAGCTGTTATTAAATTTCAAAGATCGTCGATTTTCCCTATGTAATGAATTTCTCGAAAGATCGGCGTGAATATCATTCCATCCATGCAATGACGATTGCCTTCGAATTCCAAGTGAATCAGCTGGTGGACCTCCTCGTCAGGAATCGAATCCATCGCTCCGTGGTGCCATCGCGTCTCTGTCTGCGTTTACTCCGACATGATAAACTTCTGGTTATCCATAGCGGATATTGTCCAAATCCTCACGAAAAAGTTCATAGAAACAGCGGACCCCCTATTCCTCTTCTACGTTACGCCACTGTTCTATACAATGTTCAGTTTAAGTGTTGAAAGTCCAATTTCCACAGCGGTTTAGTTTTACTTGTAGAAAATAAAATTATTTTATCAGAGTGTCTAAGTTTATGACACACCCTGTATCTGTGTTCATACTCGGTAATTCATAACACTTCTTAAGACTGACTGGCATTAATGCACGAGCTAATGTTCCTAAGTGCATATGCTTACAACATTCCGTTTGCTTAGTTATTGTTATTGTTACTTGGACTGCGTTATGAAATGCATAGTCGTAATGTCACTAAGAAAAACTATGTTCATTCGAAGTTCAAAGTTGCAGTACCACGTAACTATTTGTCTTTATAACTCAAATGCTGAATAAACGTTCTAACTCAATGTAGTGATGAAGTTCAGCTTCTGTTATAATGCTTGCGTATATTAATGGGAATTAACCCGCACGGCTCTACTGCAATGCTATAATAATCATGCCGTTCTGCGTTGAAAAGCAGCTTGGAATACAGTTCTCCAACTACTCGCAATGCTGTTTTAAGAACCCCGGCCTCCTATGCTTGTCTGCTGCGGGTGTTCGACCGGCCCACTGACCTACTTGTCGCTCGCCGCTCGGAGAAGCTGAAACTGTCCCCTGCACTTTCCGTGACAGTTTCTGTTCGCTGCTCGGTGAAGCTGAAACTGTCGCCTTCACTTTCCGTGACAGTTTCTCTTCGCGACGCGATCTGTACCATGCGCTTGGCGTGTTTTACTCAGCTTGACTCTCCTGCTTGGCTCACAAAGCCCGACTGACAGTTTCTGCACTGGCTCGACCCTTACCTGCTTGGTGCGGTCACGTGACGTCCTCCCCACTACCGTGGTCTTGCGTCACAAATACAATCTCGAACCCCCATCATCTCGGCTGTTAAGTTATAAAATAACTTAAGGGTTATCTGACTTCCTTCAACTTATTACCACATATAATGCATGTTATATCTCCTCTTCTAAGATGTTTAAATACCATGTTCCATATAGATCTTAATAAAGTTTCATAATTTCCATCCATAATTCCATCTGCTTACAGATGTCAGTGCCTTCTAAATCCTAGACCTACTACGTCATCCTGACATTCCTCTTGACTCGATCTGAGCGCTATCTTTTCTTAACTCTTCTCAAAACCTCAACTACGGCTCAATGTCTGCTGGCGTAGCCGATAGCCTCAACTAGGTATCGGGTACAGTATATCTCTTGCTTTATCAGGATTTGAGGTTAAGCCTACACATGTCAGGGCGCACGACAAGAAGGAGCCAATGAATTCTGTGATAGAAAAACCTCCATACACCGCTGTAGGACTCCTCACAAAGCCAGAGAGTAAGACTACACATTTTACTTGTATATTTTGCGAGTCAAATATATGAGCATAATAAAAGATGAGAAGTGCTGTTTTGTGTGTCTGAAACCGAATCACATTTCAACCAAATGCAAATCAAAACCTAAATGTGCAGTGTGTGACAGGAAACATGTGATTCTGTTATGCCCTGATTTGCCACGGAATGTAAATGTCAAGTCTGTTTCAGCATCTGATAAGTCATGTCCTGCCCAGACGGATCAAGTACTTGCTGGTTTAACATGTGATTTAGGCGTTGTGCTACCAACACTCAAGGTCATCCTTCGTGGAGAAAGCCACCAGCGAGAAGTGAGAGCAATTGTGGACACGGGATCGCAGAGATCTTATGTTTTGAAAAGCACTGCCAAAGAGATGAAATACAAACCTGTTGGTGAGGAGCAAATCGTTCATTCACTCTTTGGAGGTCAGAGAAGTGATAACTGTTTCCACACCAGGTACAGAATATATTTAAGTAGTCTTGATGGTCAATACAAGTGCAATCTTGAAGCTTTAGATCAGGTCAACATCTGTGACAATTTGCCTTGCCTTAATGGTGAAAACTTGGAGAAATTGAAAGACACAGGTATCTCATTATCTGATAGAGCTACTAGTAGGCATCCAGGTCCCATTGAGCTTTTGCTAGGGGCTGATGTAGCAGGCAAGCTGTTCACAGGAAAAGTCAAAGATCTTACCCCTGGACTCGTTGCTGTACACACCCGTCTTGGATGGACGGTATTGGGTAAGGTATCTGAAAGACCTGAAAGAACTGATTCCGCTCTCATGGTGATATCTATGCTAGTCAACGAAGTATCTATTGCCGACATGTGGAAGTTAGATCTCATCGGAATTACAGATCCAGCAGAAAAAAGGACTAAGCTAGAGCTACAAGCTGAAGCTGAGCGACACATTTTGGAGACTGTTGCGACGGATGATACAGGTAGATACCAAGTTCACTTGCCATGGTTGGATGGGCACCCCGCTCTCCCAAGTAACCTAAATTTAGCACTTAATAGACTTGACAACACTGTGAAAAAACTAAAAGGTGACCAGTGTTATGATGAGTACCAGCAGGTTTTCGAGGAATGGCTAGATGAGGGTGTGATTGAGAAGGTTCCAATGTCTGATCTTGAACAGGGAGGTCATTATCTTCCTCACAGGCATGTCCTGAAGGAGAACAGCACAACCAGGGTAAGGCCTGTATTTGACGCCTCTGCTCATTAAAAAGACGCTCCTTCGCTAAATGATTGTTTAGAAAAGGGACCAAATTTGATTGAGCAAATTCCTTCGCTGTTGTTAAATTTTCGCATGAAAAAACTTGGTGTGGCTGCTGACATTAAAAGGGCATTCTTGCAAATAAGTCTGAATCCTTCTGATCGTGATTTTCTTAGATTTTTGTGGCGAGACAAAGATGGCAATCTTGTAATATTTAGACACAAAAGGGTTGTGCTTGGAGTAGCGCCAAGTCCCTTTTTACTTGGGGCGGTAATACGCAATCACTTGTTGAAGGCACTTGCAAGGTGTGAAGAGGGAGGATCACAATACTCACAAACTACAATTCAGACATTACTTGATGGCGTTTATGTGGGCAACCTTCTTAGCTCAGTGGATGATGAGATGGAACTAAAACGACTTGTCAATGAAGCTACAGCCCTAATGAATGAATGTAAATTTGATCTTAGGGGATGGGAATTTTTTGATCCTATCTGTGCTCCAGAAACAAAACTTTCTAATGTCCTTGGCCTCATATGGGACAGAAGAAATGAATCCTTGAGTATTAGCCCTGGTAGCTTAAATGTTTGTGTTACTAAGGTGACTAAGCGGATTATCCTGTCGTTCGCACACAAGGTCTTTGATCCAATTGGCTTTACCTGTCCAGCTACATTGTTTCCGAAAATTTTACTGAGGACATTGTGGGAAATTAAACTGAGCTGGGATGAAGAGGTACCTAGCCAAGTCCAAACAAAGTTCTTACGATGGCTGGAAGAATTGCCTAGTATTTTGCAAATCAAGATTCCTAGGTGGTTACCAGGATCAAGCAATGTTCACAAATGGTCTTTGCACACATTCTGTGATGCAAGTGAGGTAGCATATGCAGCTGTTGTGTTTCTTCGAGTAGAGAGGGAATTTGGTGTGAACGTCCAGTTGATCCAGGCCAAAGTTCGATTGGCACCTACAAAAAGAATGACTATACCTCGATTAGAGTTACTAGCGGCTACTATTGGTGCTAGAATTCACCACTCTGTGAGGGAAAGCTTTCTGGAGGATTGTCAATCTGTTTTCTGGAGTGACTCGTCGACAACCTTAGCCTGGATACGAAGAGAAGACCAGTGGGCTCCTTTTGTTTGGAATCGCACCATGGAAATAAGAAAACTGACTAAAGTCGAAGAATGGCGTTTTGTACCTGGCACCTTAAACCCAGCAGACTTACCTTCAAGAGGGTGTTCAGGGAACAAGCTCTTACAGTCTTCTTGGTGGGAGGGTCCAAAATGGCTTCGCGGATCACCTGATCGTTGGTTGTTGTCCCTGGATGTAAATTATGATAAAGAAATTATTTCTAAGGAAAGAAGAAAAACTGTGGTTTCCATGTCTAATGTCTCTGAGAATCTTAGTTCAGACTGGTATTTTAAGTACTTTTCACAATTCGAAAAATTGGTTCGAATGAACGCATGGATGTATAGGTTCATTCACAATTGCAAAGCTTCTCAGTCGCAACATTTTGTCAGGAAACAAGGTTCCCTATCTGTGGATGAAATAATGCAAGCTGAAGTGAGAATTTGGAAATATGTTCAACGTGAGTGTTTCTCAAGTGTTGCGGATAAGTGCATCTCGGCTTTACAACCTTTTGAGGATCAAAGTGGGCTTTTACGCTTGAAGACTAAAGTATCCTATCGCCCTGATTTAATGGACTTCCGTTTTCCTGTGATCTTACCCAAAAGTCATCCTGTTGTACAACGTCTGATTCGACATATTCATGAGAAACAATGTCACGTGGGAGTCCAAGGCCTTCTTGCAATTCTCAGAGAGAAATATTGGGTAATGGGTGGGAGAAAGACTATTCTTTCCGTTGTGTCTAAGTGCATCGTTTGTAGGAGGCAAAACTCCAAAAGGTTGGATGCACCGGCACCCCCTTTACCTGTTGACAGAGTACGAGAAGCAGCAGCTTTTGAAATTACAGGCGTAGATATGGCAGGGCCTATTTATCTCAAGAACAATCAAAAAGCTTGGGTATGTCTCTTTACTTGTGGTGTAGTAAGGGCAGTGCATTTCGAACTCGTTTTGTCCTTATCAACTGACAGTTTTCTGCAAGCTTTAAGACGATTTGTTGCCCGGAGAGGTCGACCTGTTAGAATTTTTAGTGACAATGGGACTAATTTCACAGGTGCCAAAAATGCATTTTGGAAAATTGATTGGGACAAAGTGTTGGAGTATTGTTCAGTGGAAAGAATAGACTGGAAATTTAATCCTCCTACAGCTGCCTGGTGGGGTGGTTGGTGGGAGAGAATAATTGGCTTAACTAAACAGTTGCTGAGGAAGGTGCTCCGTCGATCATCTCTGTCTTATCCAGAGATGGAAACTGTGCTGTGTGATTGTGAGTGTGTCCTGAAGTCTCGTCCACTCACCTACCAATTGGATTCAGATGGCCTACAACCCACTCCTATTACTCCAGCAATGTTCATTCAAGACATCAGGCAAGCAGGAATGCCCGAGTGTGATGTGATTGAGTCGACTAATCTGGAACAAAGACTGAAGTATCGTGCCAAAATTAAGGAAGATTTGCGGAGACGTTTCCGTAATGAGTACTGTACCTTGATCAGCTCGTACAGAGAAGCAAAGGTAAAGAGTTTCCTAATGTTAATATTGGTGACGTGGTTCTTGTTGGGAATGACAGTGATAAACGGTTAGACTGGCCTCTGGCTACTGTGAGTGACTTGTTACCAGATCAAGAGGGCACAGCTCGACTTGTCAAATTGAAAACGGCCTCTGGAGAGCTACTTCGACCCATTCAGAGGATCTACCCCATACTTGAGGCTAAAAGTGAAAGTGTCATGCCTATTGAGGAACTGCTACAAGTGAAAGTGAAGGCACCACCAACTTCCAAAAAGGATGGTGCCAATATAACTGTGACACGAAGTGGAAGAACAGTTGTGTTACGAATCGAACTCTGATTTCAACAATATCGACAATTTGTTCAAAAAGTGCGTTTGAACATTTTTTTAAAATAGAAGCCAGCATAACAGTAAAGCCGGGGGAGTGGTTAATGAACATGCGAGATTTCTCGCACAGGTCTCCGAGTATCAGTTAAAAACTCGTAATATATATTGAATTCGATACATAAAATAAAGCTTTCATGCAAATCGATAAGTTTCCTGCTATCTATAGAATCTAAGATGAACTATTATTAGCATGCCACGGCCGACTGGATGCGAGCTGTATGCAATGACTACTAGCGCTTCTAGGGTTCTTTACTGCTACAAACATGGTAACTCAAGTTTGATAAGACATTCACATATATCCTCCTTGACATTCACCCTCCCGTACTTTTATCCTCTTTGGCCTTGTATTTGGAGAAAATTGAAGTGAACCTCAAGTAATTTTGAATATTTATCTGCTGGGAATTTTAAGATGGTGAAGATGAGCCCAGGAGCGAAGGATCGAGTATCATTGCTGATTGGCGCAACAAAATACGTATTTCACTGGGGATTTATCCCAGCAGTTATATATTTAGGTACGTCGAGTTTTGACAATATTTGCATTATGTAGGCATTCTCGTGTACGTTTTGAGAATAATTTCTAGCAAAACTATGCTGAATATAAGTAAGTAGGTTGCAGTCCCTTTTAATTGCCGTACGTGGAAATGTTGAATTCATCCTCTTCAGTATTATAGTTTATTGTGTATCCTTGTTACTCAAGGTGCCGGCTTCATTGGGAGTAGGCCCGAAGCATGCCTCTTACCTAGAACGTCCCAGGTTTGATTACTAACCCGGGCAAGGAGAATAAATCAAGCGGCAGCTAAGGACAAGGTGGGCAGTAAGTTAATTATTGAGGTTTTTGGGGTGGAACGGTGAGGTCATCTGCCTCTGAGGGCAGTTAGGTGGCACACAGGGGTTTGGGTGGCAGCAGGGGCTGTGTAGGGGGGAACGAGAAGGGCGACCGCCCAGAGCCCCGCGGTCCAGGGGGCCCCGCGCCATGAATTTTTTAAAAATTAATTATACTTTTCAATACGAATGTATAATTCATAGGCCTATTCCTTTTTTCAGTGCAGATATGACCTACCGTGACCGTTTAGCAAGTTTAGATTTCAGTGAAATAATGGAAGACTTAAGCCTGAAAAATAAGTCGCAAAGTAAAATTTTAATATTTTATAGTTAACATAATCTTCTTCACGGAGACTTAAAGGTTTCTTTCATATTATTAAAAAATGTAGTGTATCCAAATATTGTAACTATTCTTTATTATTATTACCAAACTATTTTCCAATTGATTTGATATTTTTTAATTTCCTTTTGTTGTGAGCCCCACTTTATCATATCGCCCAGGGCCCCGCGAGGCCTGGATCCGCCACTAGGTGGCAGTAAGAAGGGTAATTATTTGGGAGTGATGAACCAAGATCCTACACTTTCACTTGGCTAATATACCTGTATATGATATTCATATCTTAATTGTTATTCCGGGAGTCATTACCATTTGAAATTACTGTCCATTATCACTACTGCACAGGAAATATGTGCTAAATTATGTGTGTTTGTTTCTCGTTTATTAAACGACGGCAGCCATGTTCCTCAAGCGGTGAGCATACTTGAACTATCTGGACGGAGACATGACGACACATTCAAGTCACGGTAGAGTTGCCAACAAGTAAGATATAAAATACACCACCACATGAGGTCGGTCATAAGTGTGATAAAGCCATTGGTCTAGAGAAAGATTATGCGTGGCTATTTCCACTGTACGTGACAAAAACCCGGGTTGCATATATGGCCAACGCCCGCAGGCTAAAACCATTGTTGAAACCCATTGGACTGGACAAAACGAAGGTTAGAATGGTCGGCTTGAGGTGTGGTCTTGGCCACGGGAAGCTAGCGGGGGTACCGTTCATGACACATTAGGCCGTAACGATTGTCAAAAAAACAATGATCTGGACGAGTTAGGCTGCATCCATTGTCAAAAACCATTGGATTGGACATGTTATTAGGCTGTAACCATTGTCAAAACCACTGTTTCTTTCATTTGAACCGTCACAGAACACTACCTTGACCGCCTATACAATTGGTACCTTATGGGTGTACTTGTGCATATATTCACGCGGATAATGGCCGACACAGCTGGAATTTTACTATATAAGTCGTGATATAATTTGGGACGGCGGGTGGGTTATAGACAACGGAGGAGAAAACAACTATTAGGACATCATTTCCAGAATTATTATTCGTCATTACACAAGGTCAAGATTATTTGGAAAGTTTTCCATATTTGAGGTCCGTATTGACGTTTACAACTATCGAAAGGGGTTGTTGATTCTCCGCCTAATCAATACAATTTCCATTGTATTGATTAGGCGGAGAATCAACAACCCCATTCGATAATTACACAAGGTATTTTGGCTAATTTAAGTAGTTTTGTAATTGGTTCATCACTCCCAAAGTGTTACTGCAAGAGGGAAATAAGTGGCATCTAATTGGTACTAAGGAGGAAATGTGGTGGCAAATTAAGATCTACTAGGCCTATAGTGGTATTTATGTGGCATCTAAATGCCACTAAGGGAAAATATGAAAAATGAAGAACAATATCTAATAAATGTGGTAATAAGTGTCATCTAACAAGCAAACCTTCTGTTTGGGGCAGATAAAATGTGTAATTTATTAGTAGCACTGAATGAAATTAGAACGATCGAGAACATTCTCCATAGTACATGAATTTGCCAAAATACCTTGTCAAACGATGAGAAATAAACCAGGGAATGATGTTTTAATAGATGTTTCCTCCTCTGCTGCCTCTGATCCACCTCTTCTTCTTCATCATGTCCCGTTTCCAGTGTTCTGGGTCGGGGTGTGAATCAAGGACCTCCATAATTTTCTGTCTCTCCACCACTCTCTTCCTTCTTCTAGTATATCTTCTACTTTTACCCCTCTCTTCTCTATGCTCTCCCTCACTGTATCCATCCACCTCTTCCTAGGCCTTCCCCGTTGCCTCTTTCCTGTTACTTTCTCTGTAAAGACTCGCTTTGGGACTCTTGTCTTCATCCATTCGCATCATGTGTCCATACCATTTCAGCTTACTGATCTCTATCTTGTCTTGTAGCTTTGGGAATCCAGTTCTTTACCTAATTTTTGTGTTCCTGATTTTGTCTCTTCGTGTCTTTCCAATTATTCCTCTAAGAAACTTCATCTCGGCTGCCTGGACTCTGTTTTCATCCCGTTTTGTTGTTGTCCATGTGCCTGCTGCATATGTCAATATAGGTGTGTAATATGTTGAGTGCATGACTTTCTTACATTTCTCTGGAACATCCTGGTTCCACACCATACCTCTCACACACTGGTAAAACCCATTTGCTTGCTGGATTCTCTTACCAATTTCCTCACTTATCTTTCCATCTTCTGTGATTATACTTCCTAAATATTTAAAACTTTTCACAACTTCTAATGTTTTCCCATTTACTTCAATATTCCCCCTACCATCTCTCTTATTTCTCGTCATCACTACTGTCTTACTCTTCTCCACACTTATTTTCATTCCATACTCTTCTATCTCCTGGTTCCATACATAGACTTGTTCCTGTACTTCTGTTTCATCTTCTCCCCATATTACTATGTCATCAGCAAAGAGTAAGGCCTTGGTCTCTTTACTTCCCATTTTCTGTTTCACTCGCTTATGGATTTCATCCATGACAGTGATGAAAAGTATAGGGGACAATACACTCCCTTGTCGGAGTCCTGTTTCTACATTAAACCAGTTTGTTTGCCCAACCCTGGTCTTCACACTACTTATACATTTCCTATACATAGCTTTTATCATTTCCACTTCTGCTCTGTCTACTTTCTTCTTTATCAATGCATCCCAAACCAGTTGTCTTGGTACACTGTCATATGCCTTCTCAATGTCTATAAATGTCATCACTAAATCCTTCCTGAATTCCCACCTTTTCTCCATCATGTTTCTTATGGTAAAAATTAGATCAAAAGTTGATCTGCCTTTTCTAAATCCACGTTGTTCTTCCACCATTTCCTTTTCCACTTTCATCCTCAGTCTACCCTCAAGTATCCTTTCAAATGTTGCTTTACCACTCTTCATCTTCTTTATGGCTCTTTCTATTTCTACATGCGGGATGAGGGTGATTCCTCTGTAGTTGTTACATTCTTTCTTATCTCCTTTCTTGAATACTGGAATTCCCAGTCTTCTGGTACTACCTTGTTCTTCCATATCACTCGAAATAGTCTGTACAACCACTGCATCCCTACTGGTCCTGCTGCTTTCATCATCTCCACAGCTACCTCATCCACTCCTGTTGTTTTACCACTCTTCATCTTCTTTATGGCTCTTTCTATTTCTAACATTGTTATATCATCATCTTGGGTTTCTTCAGTCATTTCTTTACCTTCTTCAACTTCCACTAATTCTTTGAATTTGATGTTCAGTAATTTATCAAAATATTCTTCCCATCGCTGGAGTATGTCTTCTCTTTGTCCCGTGGCTCATGATCTCAAGATTAACGGTCACGTTAAACTACAAGCTTCCTTCCTTTTCTTCTCTTTGTGTCAAAATCTGTCCTGTCTCTGTCTTTACAAATTTTGTATCTTCTCTGCTTTTTACTTTGTTTCTAACCAATCCATATAACATCTTCTTACTTCATTTTAACATCTTCCTGCAGCCTTTCTGTAAAATCATCCCAGCACTTCTTTTCCTCTTCCTGTACAATCCTGAGGCATTCTTTCTTTGCTTCTTGATACTTTTGCCTTTTCTGTACATTTTTGCCTGCTATCCACTTCCTCCAGGCTTCTTGTTTTTCTTTCACTGCCTCTTTTACTCTGTTATTCCACCAAGGTGTCTCCTTTTCCTTCTTTATACCCGACACTCTACCACATATACCTTCTGCACATTTTACAATTCTTTCTTTGAACTTTGCCCATTCCTCTTCCACACTTCCTACCTCTTCTTTAGGGATCAGTTCTTTCAGATCTTCTTGGAACTTTTCCTGAACTTGCTTTTCCTTTAATTGCCATACTTTTATTTTTCTTTCTCTTGTCTCCTTTAACTTGACTGTTTTGCCCAACCTTAATTTAGCTACAACAATTTTATGATCTCCTTCAAAATCCTCTCTGGCATAGCTGTGACATCTTCTAGTTGTCTTCGGTTCTCTCTTTCGACTAAAATAAAGTCTATCATGGTTTTCGTTTTCCTTTCTCCCCATCCATACCTAGTTATTTTCTGGCTATTCTTCTTTCTGAACCAGGTATTGCCTACTATTAATCCATTCCTCTCACAGAAGTCTATCAAAAGGTCTCTTTCAGCATTTTTGCTTCCATAGCTGAAAGGACCAATTATTTCTTCCTTTCCATGCCTGTTTGTTCCTATGTGGGCATTCATGTCACCTATAATCACCACTTCTTTCTCTTCGATGTACCTCTCCAGCTCTTCCAAGAACTCCTCTAGACTTTCTTCCACATTGCCTGTCTGAGGTGCATATACCTGAATGAAATCTTTAACCCCACTTACACAGTCTAATATGTATTAAAACATTTGCAATCATAGTGACTATCTGAAGACAATATACAAGTCTACACAAATGTTACTAATATGTACGTAGTACCAACATTGTCAGTCACTGAGTCACTACTAGTCCCTTAAATATAAATACAAAAAACAATTGTATTGGATACCGATTGGGATTCTATTTGGTGACTATCCTAGGCAAAATACATGCCTATTACAAAATAAAATCCAGGGCGATCTATGGTTTACCCCCTTTAGAGAAACGTTCTAGAACTTTTTCAACGTCAACATTTATATCAAAATACATGCCTATTACAAAATAAAATCCAGGGCGATCTTTGGTTTACCCCCTTTAGAGAAACGTTCTAGAACTTTTTCAACGTCAACATTTATATCACGGTGAACAAATAACAGACACAAGCCATTCAACCTTTCCTCCGTCATTCGCGTTCGTAGCCATGATTTAACAAGTTGCAGGCTGCTGAAAGATCTCTCTGCACTTGCCACACTGTCGATGTAGCGATTGTATTAACGGTGTTGCCATTACATACTATATGATAACAAACATTGACCACATTCATGAATGCAGGCAATACGGCAAAGATTTTACTTGCAGTGCAGTTTGGCGAAACAATCATTTTTATCGGCAATATCAATGTAGCAGACATTGGATCCGCCACTGCCTACACCCGACCATTCTAACCTTCGTTTTGTCCAATCCAATGGTTTTTGACAATGGTTACTGCCTAACACGTCCGGATCAATTGCTTTGACAATGGTTACTGTCTTAGGCGGACGATGATATATTATTTTTTTTTGTTGATTTTGTATCCCACTTTTTTTTTTCATCAACAGTGATTTTGTATCCCACTTTTATTTCATCAACAGTGATTTTGTATCCCACATGTTGGCAACAATGTGTGCGCGTCGGGTGTGTGCCGCTAGAGTGCGCCTTGACGATAGTTGAACGAGATGGAAGCGCTGTCGGAACATGGCAGCCGTTTTTAAAAGAGCAATAACTGAAAACACATATTTACATACTTTAGCACATATATGAGGTGCAGTAGTGATCATGGTTCCTAATTTCAATACGTAATATCGCCCAGAAGATGAAACAAGGACACAAGGTATGTAAAAGAGTCACATTTATGTCGGATGCGAGTGTATAAGCCATGTTCTACTTTCATTCAGTATTAGTCTTTTTTTTTTTTCTCATCTTTCTTAGGATGTCTAAATATGCACTCCCACAAATTTTGGCTACAGGAGGGCAATTATTGTGGGAGATACATGGCAATGAATGAGGTGGGATGTTATGAGTATTTCTAGGTTGTGAGCTGTTTGTACGGGAAACAACAATATTCTTGAAATAGGGTTAGTCTGGAACAAACAGTAGTCTCTAAACGTGCGTAAAACATAACTCTGTACATCTAATTATTGCTGCTGCGCAAAATTTATTACACTGACCTCTCAAAAATGCTTGAAACAAAAATCTCTAGTATTATGAAAAAGATGTTAGTTACTTTCAGTTAATCCATTCATACTGAAGAGCGTGCTTAAAGTGCAGAGAAAGGAACTGCCGGAATGCTAAAGACTGCAGTTTCAGTAAGTTATCCCACTGCTGCAAGATAACAGGTGACTGCGACTCGTCGAAATCAGTGTTTTGTGAGAGCTTGCTTATGTACTGTATTTACACATTCGGAACAAGAATCGACCTAGGGGGCAGAATTTCATACATTGTGTTATCCGGTATTATTTTTCTTATAGGATTTATCCGACATGCACAGAGTCCTTGTGGACGTCATACAACTCTAAAAAGGAGCAGGTTTCTTGCACTTGAAAATGGTAGGAAAACTTCTTTTAAGATCCTAGTTAATGACTGCTTTGCAATTTTTCCTGACGAACTCCATTGCACAGTTAAATTGTCTGACTTTTTTCCCCTGAATTTCGTCATTACTATTGGTTCGTATGAAATCATAAGTAATTGTGGCATTAGCTTTCCTGCTGAAGACTCTATAGACCTCGTGCGCCTTGCTGGATTTTGACCTCTGGCGCCCCTAGCGGATGCTTGTGCAACACGTAGGATGACTGACTGACGCAATTGCCTTTGAGTCTATGCAAGCAATTATATTTACCGCTCCAATGTCCTGCTCTGTTGAGGTTTGTGTTGGTTTTGAAAGGATACTGTGGACTCAGACTTATTTCAGACCTTCCACCCTGAAAAACGGTGCAAAGCTCAATGAGAGTTGTCATGTACTCAAAGTGAGAGAAACGTCGGGAGGGGAAATTGTAGGCATATGCTTGAGAAAAACAAACATAAATCAACAACCGTATGCCGTCAAACTTAAAGTAAGAATTAAAATATTATAGATTTCTTATGATACTTGCAAACTTTTTATCTATAGGCCCAGTCAGCATTCGTTATGTCTTAAATTATCATGGGTAAGCCGCTAGGCTATCATGCCCGTCGAATGACTTTAGAATTCGTGTTCTTTTCAGATCGATCTTGAAAGAAATCTTCAATCCGCTGAATGCCAGTGCAAAGCAGGGGGTAACTGAGGGGGCCCCAGCCCCCTTCCCCGAAAAGAGCCAATAAAAATTAAGAAAGTGATGCTTTGGTAAGAGCATAAAGTAATTGTAAATTTGGTTGTACCCTAATCTTGACTCATCGGCTAAGTTATAAACAATATTAAGATTGAAATTAGACTAACTCGTGTGTTGTGGCTAGCATTCTTGGCTGCCGCCCCGGAGGTCCAAATTTGATTCCCGGCTCTGCCAAGAAATTTTAATTCTGGTCTGAGCGCTGGAACGAGGTACACCCAGCCTAGTGAAGCAAAACTGTGAATTCCACAGTACGGTACTTATGAAAAATAAATTATCAACTTGTAAAAAAGAAAACTATTTACCCTTCTGCTTAGTAAATTGTCAAATATTTAGATATTTGCAATTCATACTCCATAGGCCATAATATAAAATTCATTAATTATAAAATGTTATTTGTGTGTTGTGTTGTATTTTACAACTTATTTTGTATTACATATAATTGTAGGCTATATAAACTTTGTATCTTATCTAAAATAATTACACAAAGTTACTGTATATGCTCTAAGATATTGGTTGATATTTCTGGGTATTTTGTGGTGACAATCCCCTGATAATACTCACAATTTTGCAGGATAGTCAGCCCCTCCCCCCACTCCGAAAATATTGTATATACGCCCCTGGTGCAAAGCCGGCCTCTCCCAATGCTGTGAGCATATTGCTGCGTTGTGTTATTATGTTAACACAGAAAGAGACACTTCTAGTACTTCCTCTCTGCAGCGGTGGGAGAAACCTAGGAATGTTCCCGTAGGATATACTAAAGGTGAAAGCATAAGGCAAATAATAGAGAAGAAAACAACTAAGCGATCAGTTTACTGCATGCCAGAAAGGGAAAATGACGAATATTTCAGTAAAGAAGAACTACTGTATATACCCGTCTTAAGAATCTCGATCGCGCATTAACGGGAGTTTTAGAGGTGGAATGTGAAGGAGAGTCATCTTCCATAAGTACTTCAATTATAGACCACGTCGTGGGTAATGCTGTAGGACTGGCTGAGAAAGCATCTGTGACTCAGTGCCTCCATGGATTTGACAACCAATCTCAAGTACCATATCAGTGCTAAGAAATCACTCACAAGGGCGGTGGTAAGATAGTGCTAGAGCTCGAGTCAGCCCGGAAGGCGGAGCGCAGAACACAACGCTACCAGTACGTCATGCCTCACTTCCATCCCACCAATCACATTCCGTCAGTCTTGAGAATCTGAGCTAGTGTGTTGTCAGGAAAGCGAAGTGTAAAGCAGCGTGAAAGAGACAGGCTCGATGAGCTAAGCGATGGTGTTGCCACACCGCATGAACTCATGGCAGCAGCCTGCGGTGTGGGAACTCGGACATGGTGGACCTGTTGCAACAGTGGACATGTATCTGTTTCTCTCTCTGCGCAAATCCCAGAGAGCCGGCCGCCTTCCGAGCTGACTCGAGCTCTAGTGAAAAATGAATATGAAGATATGTCGTGTAGTGAAGTGTTGAGATTTTATTGTGACTAAATAAAAATCAATATTTTGCAAAAATATGAAATTGCATTTGAGTCAACGGCACAGTCTCAATGTCACTTGTGGATACAGCAGAGATTGATTCGAATTTCCGCCAGTCAGAATGAGCACAGGATCATAACATTACAAAGAGTGGGGATTACCAAAAACTAGCGTCTGTAATTCATAACTCCAATAACATAAATACTCCTGCAGTTAGGTATGGAAGGGATAATGGAACGAATGTGATAATGGAATTATGTGCATTGTTCCAATGTTCAGTAGGGCAGGTAGGCTTGCTTGTAAAACATGAACAACCATGGCTCTGCTGCAGTCCAGACGGGATTGCTCTACGGGAACATCATGAAGAGTTTC
This sequence comes from Meconema thalassinum, assembly GCA_946902985.2. Classification (NCBI taxonomy): domain Eukaryota; kingdom Metazoa; phylum Arthropoda; class Insecta; order Orthoptera; family Tettigoniidae; genus Meconema; species Meconema thalassinum. The sequence continues at coordinate 860,799,413 of OX336389.2, forward strand.
CTTCTATTCTCGAGATCAAGTGTCCGTATTCGTGCCGGGAAAACCCTGTTATTGAAAGGAAACTGTGCAACAACCCATATCTGTACATTAATAACAATGGGGAAGAAAAATTAAAGGAGAACCTTGTATATTACACCCAGGTACAGGTTCCGTTAACAAATGTGTTGACCGACTGAAAAGCACCAAACTTTTGTTTACTAAGGCAACACTGAAAGATGGCTTCAAACCCCACAAAATGACGACTACAAGATACGTGCATTTTTACTGGGAGCCCATGGTTTCCTGTCAACAGTCTCTCGCTTCACTGCTGTAATCAAAGCTTTCCTACTGATTATATGCTGTTTATCATTAGGAAAACTAAAAAATCTAGTACCGGGAGGACTGTTTCTGTACGTGTAATTGCAACCAACCACACAACAGTTTCTTCGACTCTTTGTAACACTCGCTTCCATCGCGACAAACTGAACATTCCTTTCCATCAAGCGATACCTTACAGTGGAGGGCTGCGTCATCCCCACCAGCTATAGATGTGTCACCAGAGCGCAGCACAGTAGGCGCGCACGAGGTCTCTAAGCATGACTGTGTTGTTGCCCCTGTTGATTGCACTGCTCCGTTTATGTCACATGTACCTTTGCACTCTAAACTTGTCATCATGACTGCATGATTACTTTGCAGTCATTTTTAAAACTTATATTATCTGCTCTTGTCTGATAGCCTGCATTTATGTGATGACTGTAGTTGTGTGTGCAACTCTATAAGGGACAGGTATGGGGTAAGTGCCCCGGGATTTGAAGTGAGGTACTATCCCGGCATTTGACTGGAAGGAGTGTGGGAAAATAACGGGAAAAACCACCACTGTCAGCTCGGAGATTCCAACCTCCGATCTCCCGACTTGCTGCATTTGCTCTCTCGGCAGTGGTGCACCATTTAACGATCCCAACTATACAGATCTGATCACCAAGATGTCCCAAGCCCCTTTAATGAATTAATAACTTGATTATCTGCTCTTGTTGCAATATATCTTTAACTTGCTGTGTTGTTACAAATGATGTTATTTTACGGCTTACTATATAATAGCCTTTTTTTTAACGATGCACCCAAGATGAACAAGCCTTGAACATGCTTTTGTCAATTTGTAATTTGTGACCCTTGAATGTCGCAAGGTTTGGTATGTCACTTTATTCACAATTTGATTCACTGCACGCCACTTTCGAAAAACTTCAAATGTGCACTCATTAAATACCTTTATTTTGTCAGTAAAATTCTGTTCCTGTTCACTAAATTCCTTCATTTTGTACAAATGGCGTTCACTCATTAACCACGCAAATTTATTTTTCTTTTATGACCATGTTCGGTGATTAAACTCTTACTTGTGGTGTTTGGGTGTTTCGCATGGTCACCCTGTTGGATTGTTATATATTACGTAGGCCATAGAGTTATGTACTATTAGATGAAAATGATCGTGTAGGTTCATTATTCAAATGTTCACTCCGATCGCATGATTAGGACACAAGAAATAGAAACTTAATTTTAAAAATTTCCACAGCCTCTATCTTGAGGTTAAGTAAACAATTGAAATAAATTAGATGTAAGTGCATAACAATGTGTTTAAACATCTGCTGTACCAAGTTTCACTGTGCTCGGATGGTCAAATCCAAGGAAAGTCGATTTAAATGTTTCAACTTCGTTGGGCCGCCATGTTCATTTTGTACTTAACAGGTTTATGAAAGTCACAAAGATATATTTCTAGTAGTACCCTTACCACCGGACAAAATTTCAGGGTGATATCTGTTACTATTGCGGAGATATAGAATGCCAGTGAAATATTTCGAACGGTCGCCATGTTGGATTGGTGAAAAGCATTAGAATTTGAAAGGCACTTTATGATTTTATAGGGGGACGCACACACACACAGACTAAAGGTGATCTTATAAGCCTTTTTTTTTTCTTTTCATAAATGAAAATAGGTTAAAAGTGACTGCGAAGTAATCGTGCAGTCATGATAAGTTTCGAGTGCAAAGGTACATGTGATGTAAACGGAGCAGTGCAATCGGAGGTGGTAACAACACAGTCATGCTTATACATGGTGGCCACTACTCCTGGAAAACCTGAAAATCCTGGAAAACTCCTGGATTTTATTAGGTCTGGAAAACTCCTGGAAAATAGCCACTGTTAATTAATTATAAAATTCTTTCCATCTTAAATCATACTCCCGCTGCGGTTTTGGGTCAGCACTCGATCGTTAACGAAAGAAATTTCCTCAGGCTACCTGTTTCTGTGTGGGAGAACACGCGTTAGTATTTTTGTAAAACACATAGAGTATAGACAACTTCACCGCAATAAAATTATAACCGGCATTCTTTTATCTTTTTTTTTAAGCGGATATTTGAGTCACAAAGGCTTTTTTAAAACAACAATTAAATCATTTGTGCGTAGCCTAGCGTATCAATATAACGCAATCACCACTAATTTATGTCAACTTCTGTATACGTAAACCAAACACAACTGCTTTATTTTGGTCTTGAAGCCGGCAACCAATAAAGGCCCCCCCCCTGCCCTCGTGCTTATTTATAAATCTGGAAAAATTTGAATTACTCCTGGAAAACTCCTGGAAAATCGTTGACCGATTTGAGTGGCCACCATGTTATAGTGTCTTCAGCAGGAACGCTAATGCCAAAATTATATATGATTTCATACGAACCAATCGCTGCCAGCTGGATCCCATCCCTCCTGGCTGCTTTAAACTGCCTGCCCATTCAACGATTGGTTTATGTGTACAACTTTGTTTCCAAATAATGGCACTAGGAAGCAGCACCAAGTCACTGTGGCAGACATAAGTTTTGTATTGATGTTAATGGCGAACATGTGTTTTGGAATGTATTATGAATGATTCTGTAATGTGTACTTCTGCATGCCCTTTTGTAAATCAGAACAGGGCAAGTTAGAATACCGGGGAGTCTCATTTCATGAGAGATTCCATCGGACAATTCACTGCGTGAGAAGTGGTTACGTGCAATTTCCAGAGAAGGTGACATGAGAGGAACAAATAGGTACCTTCTGATCGCTCTGTTGCTTGTAGTCTTCATTTTCTTCCTTAGAGCTTCTAGTGGGATGTGGCTTGGCGATTATGGAAACCCAGCTGACCTTCCTTGAGCTGATCTCCTCTCTTTTATCTTTCCTTTCAACTCTTGTTCTCTTCCTACCCCAATGATATTAGGGTATCAGAGGCCTGGGATGTCTTTCATTTTCCTGCCTTAATTGGCTCTTGTCTTTTTCTTTCCTGATGCCCTAATTTTTGTGGGATCAGACCTCATTTTGTCCTTTTTTCTGCCTTCTGTAAGAGTCCCTAAAAGAGGTAGGGTGTGTTGCCCCACCATGCACCTTAGATAACGATACACCCTCAATGATGAAGGTAATTGTTGTTTAAAGGAGTGAAACACCTAGGTCATCTACCCTTAGTGGTTTAGGTGATAGTAGAACTTTTAAGGTTCAAAATGAAAGGTAAAAAATTATGATGAAATGAAATCTAAAACTAATTACGGATATACAACTAACTTATATACTAGAAGAAGAAAATGACAAAAATAAAAGATAGAAACGAATATGGGAAATAAATGACGGAAAAGAAATGCGAAGCGCAGATGACCTTGCTGTTCGGCCCCTTAAAACAAAAATCAATCTTCGAAGAATGAGTATTGAGGTACTTGGAAACTACTAGAGCCATGAAAGGCAGATAGAAAAGGAAAAGAGGAGAGGGCCCACCACAAAGTCAATGCAAAAAAGGGAGAAATAGATAGAGCTCTGGAACCCCTCACGGTCGCCAACTCCCAATTTAAATGCTGAGCCCTTGAAGGTGTAGCCATATCCAGGATGCACCATGTGTGCTGGAGCTACACACACCCTGTGTGCCTTGTGTAGAAGGCATGAGATGCCATGAAACTAAAAGAATAGGGCTGACCCCTCGAAGAATAATGGTATCAGAATATATGATATAAGGACCAGTTAAGGCAGGACAATGAGACTCCCCAGATTTCGGATGCCCTAATACCGTCGGGGTTGGAAGAGAACAAGACTTGACTAAGGTAGGCCGACAGGTAGATGACAGAGAGGAGTCGGCTGGCGTCCAATGGTCTCCAACCCAAGTCCCACTAGTTGTGAGCCCTGGTGGTGGGGATATACACCCTCAAGGGCTCATGGCTAGTGAGCTTGGGAATTCCTGAACTGGGTCTGGTTTTCTTCTTTTTCCAGTTACTGGGGGCAAACCCCTCCTCTCGGTTCTGCCAAGAAATTTAATTCTGGTTTGAGGGAACGGGGTACACTCAGCATTGTGAGGCACAAATGAGAAGATGTGGGTTCGATTCCCACCTCGGTCATCTTGGAAGTGGTTTTCCCCCTTCTATTCTAGACAAATGCGGGGATGGTTCGTCACTTATTAAGGCCACGGTCGTCTCCTTCCCAATCCTCACTTGACGTATAAATACACACACCATTACAGCCATCACAATAATACGGGTTATCAGACAAATTCAACACACACCCAAGTACTCGGGGCTACACGACCACAATGTCGCAAAGCCCCTAAATAAATCAACATCCCATTCTTCGGGGGCTGGAGGCATTTCTTTTCCCTGTCTTTTATTGCCGTTATTCTTTTCTTTTCATCTCTTCTCGTATGTTACAGTAAAACTTCACTTAAACGTTTTCCAGGGGACCAGAGGAAAAGAAACGTTTAAGTGTGAAAATGCATAAATGAAAGTCGGTAAATAAAAACAGCAAAATGTATGTGACAATATGGGTTATAGTTAAGAAGTGAACGACAAGAAATAATAATACGATTGTTTAACTATAATCGGCAATATATAACAAAACAACTACAAGAGAAATGCACCCAGATACAACAAAACAAAGAAAATTGAGGAGTCACTTTACGAAGTAGTCTGTTATCTTGACTTGTTTTTTGTTGGCCGCAGCTAGTCAGTTGGATGTAGCTGTATTTTTATCCTCCGTATAATTACGGAGAAATGAGCTAGACATTTCGCCCCTTAAAAACAACCACCTCCACCACCCTGTATTTTTTCTTTTCTTTATATTGAAAATTTGCCCGTAAGTAGGCTATGTGTCTGAATTAATATTATCTACTTTATGATGATTGAATAACAAAAGAACTAACTTTATGTAATATTAATCTCGATATTAAGCCTCCAAAGTTAACAATCCTTCGTTTCAAGTATCTTCCCCTTTAAAAAGCCGTGACAATCACAGTAGGTTGGTGCTGCAACCTAGCGGTGGGTTAATATATTATCTTTTACGCCTCTGAGTGTTGAATGGGCAGGCAGTTTAAAGCAGCCAGGAGGGATGCAATCCAGCTGTCAGTGGAACCAATAGTAATAATGAAATTCAGGAAAAAATGTTCAAGTCAGACAATTTACTTGTACAATGGAGTTCGTCCGGACGAATTACAAAGCAGTTGTTCATTATGTTTTTAAAAGACTCTTTCCTACCATTTTCAAGTGCAAGGAACCTGCTCCTTTTTAGAATCGTACGAAGTCCACAAGGACTCGGCGCGTGTAGGAAAAATCCTAGAAGAAAAAAATACCGGATAACACACTGTATGAACTTCAGCCCCTAGGTCGATTCTTGTTCCGAATGTGTAAATACAGTACATGATAGCAAGCTTTCACACAACACTGATTTCGACGAGTCGCAGTCACCTGCTATCTTGCAGCAGTGGGATAACTTACTGAAACTGCAGTCTCTAGCATTCCAGCAGTTCCTTTCTGCGCACTTTTAGCACACTCTTCAGTATGGATGGATTAACTGAAAGAAACTAACACCTCTTTCATAATACCGTACTACAGATTTTTGTTTCAAGAATTTTTGAGAGGTCAGTGTAATAAATTTTGGGTGGCAGTAATAATTAAATGTACAGAGAAGTTATGTTTTACGCATTTTTAGCGACTTCTGTTTGTTCCAGACTAACCCTATTTCAAGAATATTGTTGTTTCCCGTACAAACAGCTCACAACCTAGAAATACTAATAACATCCCACCTCATTCATTGCCATGTATCTCCAACAATAATTGCCCTCCTGTAGCCAAAATTTGTGAGAGTACATATTTCGACATCTTAAGCACGATGATAGAAAAGAAAATACAAGTTTTATCTGCCCCCAACAGAAGGTTTGCTTGTAAGTGGGCTAAGGGGAAATAGGTGGAATATTAAGAAAACTTCTAAGGTGGTAGACTAGCATCTAAGTGGTATTAAGGGGAAATAAGATAGAAAATTAAGAATAACTTCTAAGATGTGATAGGTGGAGGAAAAGTTTCATTTAAGGGACGGCAGATTTAGACTAAGTCCGTAGTTTTGAAAATGTGCATGTGCTGGGAAGTTATACTCTCTAGCAGATGGGATTAGAAGATACCTACACAAAACAATTTTCTGTGGAGAGATATTTCTGTTGTGAGAGCAGAATATGCAAAATCCGGAAAATTTTCTATAGTAATAGGTAGTGCTACTAAGATACAGAGTTAATCATTTTATCGCTGGAGGGTGTTATTACATTTTTTCAGCATTTTCTTTCTTTTTGGCGCTGGTTTTGCTGCTTAGTTCGAAAGTGGTGAACGCGGAATAAGGCTTTACATTTTTCAAACACAAACGTAACCTGGGGTGTACGCCCCAGACCTACTTGCTTTTAGGGCAAGCAGGAATTTTCTTACAGACAGTCAGTGGTGCATTCTGTCGAGAGCTAAGAAAGAGCTATGAGATATTGTTGGCATTCTTTGAAATTTTGCATCTGTGACTCGTGCACAGCTGAGTTTTTTACGGACTTGTAATATACTTTGTTCGTGCGTCTATTATTGGAAACAACAGCCTCTAAGGGGGAAATAATATGCCAAATAAGAACAACTTCTTAAGATGGTAACTAAGTGGCATCTTAGGGGAAATAAAGTGGCAACTAAGAATAAATTACAAGGTGATATCTAAGGGAAAAATTGGGTGGAATTGTAGGAACAACTATGGAGGTTGTATTCAAGTGGTACAAATGGTAAGTTACTCAAATTGGAAACAAGGTGGCAAATTAAGATTAATTTCTAAGATTGTATGCTTTACTGCTAAGAGTCCAAGCTCTGTGAACTTGCAGGGTGAGGTGACGTGGGAGGTGGGAAGAGTAGGGCCTGTCAACAGCCCGCCGTGTTATCTGGAATTCCTGTCTATTCCAATATTGCTAGCATATACCAGTCTGGTTTTGCAAATGGGCGAGTGAGTGACCGACCAATGTATTTGGTTGTGTCCCTACTCACGGACCGGGAACCCCCCCACATCTCTCCTCATCGTCCCCGATTCACATTCCTCTCAGGTTTACAGAGCTTGGACTCGAGTAGTATATAAGTTACACCAAGGGGAAATAAGGTGGTAAATTAAATACAAATTCTAAGATGATACAAGTGCCCTTGCAAAAATATTAAGGAACAAGGTGGCAGTTAAGTGGTATGGTAAGGAATAAGGTGGCAAATAAAGGAATACCTGTTTGTAAGAAAGGTGACAGCCAAGCGTTGTTGGCTGTTTAGGAGGCAGTAAAGAGGCAATAAGGTGGCAAAATTGAAACTGCATGAGAGAAGAACCTGTCTTCTGACACACTTGGTTAATATGGATAATATATAATTTTCATAACTTGTTACATACCTATAGGGACCGTGCGAATGCCGAGTGCTGCGTTCTGGTGGCGGACTCAGTAAACGATTGGGGGGACTAGCAGGAAGACACTAGCTAGCGATGAATGGGAGTGTGAAATAATTTGTTTCAGTCACAGATTGGTCACAGTGAAGTAATGGAGAACAGAATACGTAAAAGCAATCAAAACTGTTGTGTCGTTGGGTGTAGTGTTACATATAGCAACAGTGCTCCGGGAACTACTGTTCAGATTTCCAAACGAAACTCAGCATGGTATCAGAAGAAAAGCTTGGATAGCAGCAGTAAAACGTGACACAATAGAAGGAAAACCGTGGACTCCTAGCGAGTATTCTCGAGTTTGCAGTCAACATTTCATAAATGGTACACCAACAAGAGATCCTGATAGCCCAGGTTACGTACCTACACTGTACATGACGCCGTGGGTAAATAATCAGCACGCTGTGGCAGAAAACATTTCAGTTAGATACAAACGAAGAAAACTAAGGCACAGTGACGGCAGAACTGAAGAAAGCACTTCAGTGGTGGAAGTAACTTCTTGCTCGCCGACTAGTAGTGATATTGGTATTCAGACACACTAGTTTAATAACCCGCGATATAAATAAAGTTAATGTATTGTTCTGTAACTTGAAAAGCAATGGTGAGGCAGAAACTCAGACTAGTCTTCCTTTGCCCCTAGTCAGTAAGCAAACCATGACAGACAATTGTTCCAAAAGAGATCTCAGTGTTGAAGCTTAAATTTTACAACCTAAACATTCATTTTATGAGTTCCAATCAGTTGAGGAAAATGAACAGCAGCTCTTGGACATTGCGGGCGTAAAATTATCAGTGATCCATGTTCTATTATCATTATTACCTTCGATAGCCTACACCGCAACTGCACACTTAATTTACATAATATGTTGCTCCTGTTTTTGATGAAGATGAAACTAGGAATCAGTTTTGGTGTAATATTTAGTTGCCATAGGACGACATCTTCTGCTGCCTTTAAATTAATTCTACAGAACTTATTCGAGAAAACGAAGGCATGGATTTTCTGGCCACAGCGATCTAGTATCATGAAAACAATGCCAGTTTCTTTTAAGGCACATTATAAAAATTGCACGTGCATTATAGACTGCAGTGAAGTGTATTGTGAAAGACCCCAAAGCGTTCGACAGAGAATTTTAATGTTTTCCCACTATAAAAATTTGTTTACAGTAAAATTTCTTGTCGCCATTGCTCCATTAGGATTTATTTAATTTTCCCAAGTGCTATATTGGAAGGGCAACTCACAGCTACATTACTGTCAATTCGGGTGTACTTAATTATATTGAACCTGGTGACCTTGTCATGTGTAACAAAGGGTTTCCACAAATAAAGTCTTGTGTTGAGAATTAAAATGCTGTTATGGTGATGCCATCATTTGCATTTAATCCACAATTCTGTGAAGAAGATCTTGAAACAATGTATAACATAGCATCAGTACGAATCCACGTAGAAAGGGCCATTCAGAGAATGAAAGTTTTTAAAATATTGAGAAATAAAATTACAATAGATTTATTGCCTCATATCGATAAAATTGTTCACATTGTTGGTGTCTTGGCGAATTTCAGTGCCTCTCTAATTAAATCGAATGAATAATTCTTTAACTCGGGAATATTTTTAATGCCATAGTGGCATAAATGTGTGATAAACTGGTACCTATAAACTAACATTACAGTGATTTCGAGTTAATTTGCACAAATTCATGACAAAAACAAATTCCTTATCTTACTGTGTTAACATTTTCACACTGGTATTTCAGTGTTCCTTACGTGTATATTGTTGTCATTATTAACCCAAGACTGGTCGCTATGTGAGCATATGCTCACAGCTGATTTCCAGAAGTGTAAAGAAAAGAGTTGGATCATTTACACTGCCCAACAAAAATGATCAAAATAAGTCTTATGTGTTATGTGTATTTTCTATCTCTGTGTGACATTAACCATAACGACCATTATAGGGTTAGGAAAACATTTACAGATTCTGAATTAATTGCAGATAATTTTCAAAATGATGATAATTGTTGTTTTAAGGGGCCTAACATCGAGGTTATCGGCCCCAGATAATTTTCAAAATAAAACCTTTCTAATAAGGGAATGACTTAGGACAGAAATTGCTCCTTCCTAGAAATTTTCAATAGCGTGCTTCCTTTAGGCGAGTACACAAATGCACTGACCAGCAAAAAAAGTGGAACAGTTAAAAAAGTAATGTAAAAAGTATAAAATTAGCCATGAAAAAGATGTAATCACATTTTAAAAGCTTTTCACTCATTAGAACACACATCTGAAACATCCGTGAATAGAAATTGATAATATGACATTTCTTAGGGTGGTTTATTACCACCAATTACCCCCAATCTCCGATGAGCTTATCTTAATGGTTTTATGGCGGGAAGTGCACTGTAAGCGCTTAAGGTTTATGAGTGTTGCCGCTCGCTTATTGTTGTTCTAGGGATAGCAACTGGCATTTGTTGAACACCTGGGAACCATTGTCATACATTTTAGTAGGTTATCCATGTGCAGTTCACACTAAAACATGCCTCTTAGCCGTGAAGGAGCTGCACAGGCAGTTGCATTGGTGGAGGATGGCCGCAGCTTTCGTTATTTTGCTGAGGTCATTGGATCATCTCTCGGTAGCATTCACCATGCAGTGCAACGTTACAGAGAACTCCAAACATACGACAGGAGACGAGGGTCAGGCCGTAGAAGAAGCACAAGTGCCAGGGTTGACAGATTTCTCACCCTGCAAGTTCTGCGTGATCGCCATACCACAGCAGTCCAGGCACGAAATCAACTGGAAAATGTCAGAAATGTGAGAGTGAGTGAGCGAACGGTAAAAAGAAGGTTTAAAGAGCTAGTCTTTCGTCCCGGAGACCTGCGCGTGGACCCGCACTCCAACGACATCACAGAGAGGCGCGTCTTCGCTTTGCAAGGCAGCATCTGGGATGGACCCACGAGCAGTAGGCCTCTGTTCTCTTCACTGACGAGAGTCGCTTTAACCTTAGATCTCCCGATGGAAGAGAGAGTGTGGAGAAGGCGCGGGGAGAGGTTGCTTTTTCCTCCAGGACTCCATTTGGAGGTGGCTCGGTTATGGTGTGGGGTGGCATCAATGTTATGGCCCGCACTGAGTTGGTGTGCATCGATCACGGGACGCTCAATTCCCAAAGGTACATCGAAGAGATCCTGATGAACCATGTGATGCCCTTTGGGCCTTTCGTTGGTCAGAATTTCATGCTGATGCAGGATAATGCCCGCCCTCATACTGCTCGCTGTGTTGTACAATATCTTCAGGAAGTGGGGATTCAAACCCTGGACTGACCAGCTCTTAGTCCTGACTTGAACCCTATCGAACATGTATGGGATATTCTTGGAAGGAACGTCAGAGAGGGTGACCACACCACCTTGGCACAACTGAGAACATCGCTGCTGGAGGAATGGGATCGCATCCCGGCAGATGCCATTCGACGAGTTGTGAACAGTATACCTGAGCGTTTACAAGCTGTCATGGACGCTAAGGGTGGAAACACTCGTTTTTAGTGACCAGTGTTCCCGTGCAGTACAGTGCAAAAATTAACACTGTTTTGCTTGGCAATATGTTTGATAAAAACCAGCCCAAAAGAACATTACTAAAAAATAGAAAATTGTTAGATTTGTGAAATGTAATGAAATTTGTGAGTTAAAGCGTGTTGTAAAACATGATTCAGTATTTTCTGTAGCCAACCATCTAAAATTTACATAAATAATGCAAATATTGGAAAACCAATACATTTTAGGGGAATGAATTAGGAAATTACATAAAAAATTGAAGTGTTCCACTTTTTTTGCCGGTCAGTGTAGTTCACAAAAGTTTGTTTAAAACATACATTGATATCTGCACTTTCAGTGTAGTATATGTGACTCTCTTTAACTTCAGCTTCGCCCTCATGTGTAACTTACAGATATGGCACATTGCTCGAGTTTTTTTTTTAACAACAGGTTTTACCTGGCACGAAAATGGGCACTTTTCAATAGAATAAATCCATCGGAGTGAACTACTATGCCGTCTGGACTTGAACACAACCATGGCTCCTCTTGTTTGATGCACAATCCCACCTGTTTAACACAACAGTCATACAGTTTGCAGTACTCAGCTACGGTACTGCTACTTGTTTGGTGCTCCTACCATATTTTATCGCAGGTGTGTTAAGGGTCTTGGAAAGAAGAAATGATTTCGCCAGTTGATCATAATCACCACTTCTCAGTGTCTTTATCTGGTGTGCTTGCTGGCTGGCGGATAAGCACAATTTCCTTTGCTTAAACCATGCAGCACAACGATATTGAAACCCTGTCTCAAATGCAATTTTGTATATTTGTTGTGTAGCAACTTTAACGTTAGCATTGTAAAATCTTGGCACGTTTTGAGGCAGCACATTGAGGTGATTTATTGGTTTTAGTGATAACGTAACACCGGACATATTCGTAACAAAATAGCACCTATAAACTGCACGGGCATTCTGATTTTCAAGTTCACTAAGCATCTTGACCAGGTCTTCACTCTCACTGAGTTCTACAGCATCGTCTATCACTTTCTGGACAATGGAACTTGCTATCACGTAATTTTCACTCTCACATTCAGCTTCGAGTGTGTTCGTGATGTTTTATTTGTTGGTACAAACCAGCTTTGTTGAAAGTGTCGATTCTGCTTGTTCAGTAACGTGCAAGTTTGATTTTAATAGTTCCTCTATGCTCTCCCCTTTCGAATACAGGTTTTCACGAGCGCACTTTGGCTTTCCTCACTGTTGTACAGTGGTTGTTTTGGAGGAGTCCCTCTCGCTGTTAATGAAAAATCACAATGCAGCAACGTGCTTACAGCACCTTGACTGACCAGCCTTGCATTCACAATCACCTGCAATAATGTTTAAATACTGAAAGTGCTGCCCATAGTATCAACAATATATAACAAATTACCTTAATTTTAACGTTGTATGGTGGCTGGTTAACACTAGTTTCCCTTATGCACTTGCCGTATATTTCTTCCTGTAATATTTCCTTCACGTCAAACATGTGATTACTGCTATTTAAACCTTTGCCTTTCTTTAGTGTTGATTTCCGGAAATAATGTGTGTGATGCACCGTCTGAAATCCTACATAAATTACAGTAGCTGGTGCTTCTGTCAAAATCATTTTGTTGTTCTTGCCTTCATTAAGCTTTACACGTTTGTTTTGCAAGCTCATTGCAATGGCTCCTTTGATCTGCGCTGTCAGCGGACTCCCTCCATGCTGTTGTCGCTGCTTCCGCTAGGGGCGGCAGCTACTAAAAATCGCGCATTCGCACGGTCCCTAGAGATAATACTGCATGTGTGGTGAACCTAAGATAACATTTTCTTAACTACTGAAATTAGCCGAAATACCCTTTGTAATGATGCAAATTGAATCTGGAAATGATGTAGTAATAGATGTTTACTCCTTAGCTGTCTATAACCCACCATCCGTCCCATTTTTAGATCACTACTTATTCAGGCCTAGTAAAATTCCAGCTGTGTCGGCCATTATATGCGTGAGTACTGGGCACATAGAGCCATGCCAATGCCTCAATAATCTTTATCCAGACCAATGGTTATTGCCTGGACCAATATTTACTTGTAGTGCGGCCGTGCTACAAGGTATGAAAATCATATATGAGGGTCATTCCATAAGTCATGGCAACTATGTTATATCTTTCGAAAATGCTACAGCATGGAAAATCCACGATGTGCATTGAATCGTGTGATATTGGCATTGGCCTACAGAAAATAGGGTTCGTGTATAGGAGTTAACGGCAAAGGTACAAATGACAACCACACAATGGAACTCTGTGTAAATTTGTTTTGCACTAGTGGTGTATTCCTTGGAATACACGGTAAGACAGTGAGCTTTTGCTGCTCTTTGCTTTATTTCATTCCTTCCTTTTATGCAAACACCAACAGTGATTTCCTGGTTTTTCTTTGTTTATGCACTTTGCGTATATTACTTGTGAGTCTGTTCTAGATATATATCTTCCATGACCCACCTAGCGTCATCTAGCAGCGAATTTCTGAAGTTCCTCAATTTTTCCATGTACGAGAGGACTTCCTTACCAATTTAGCCACCAGATCTCGTCGCTATCGCCAGCTATCATCTCCGTGATCAAGAGGGCTTCGTCTACATTCCCATCCACCAGGCTTCGCTAGTGACGCCTGCTATCAACTCTTTGAAGACCATTTCATCAAGATACTTAATTTTTGTAATGTTTGTCATTCTTATGTATATTCCTTTGTCTCCTACCCCCACTCTTTTTCCTTCCCTGGTCCCTCCGCGCTTCGTTGAGCTGGCCTCACTTGTGCTTCAGTCGTCAAGACCTCCAGTTGGAGCCTAACTAGGGCTCGTCTCCCCTCCTCGAGAGACAAAATTTTGAATCGGACGCCATGTCCAGATCTTAACTAACGGTCGCCTGGATCGACTACCATCAGAAATGAGCTAAGTACTATGTTCTTCATATTTTAATCGCTTTTAATTAGCTATACGCTTTTTAATACGTTCTATAGACAGTGAGAAGTTTCTAAATGCTCTGCAATTGCAATCTTCGCGGGATTTTCGATGTCAAGCTTTGTCTATCTAAGACAGCTAATCTTGTAAAACGAAGCAGCATTTTTTGTGCATGTTAACTGAAAATGAGCTCTCACACCGTGGGATTCTTATTAAACTAAATTCTGTCTATAGAAAACTTAGTTCGTTCCACCGCTGGACTTTATTTACCCAATTCAACAGTTACGATTGTTCTGGAATGTTCCACGCCAAACAATTCATCTACAAGCTAAACCTTCTAGTATTTTCCACTCACATTTGGGAATACTTTTTCTAACCAAGGAATTTTCCTTATGAACAGCTAATCAACACCTAATTTTTCTTCCTTCGTGGGAATTCGTCTGCTGCATTCAACTATAACCTACAAATTCTTCAACGCAATAGACTCTCTCAAACCAAAATGCAACTAGTTATTTTACACCACCGCAATAACTTTCCTATCTATAAACGTTTTGTGCTACAATAGTGAACTTTTCAACCACATCAATAGACTATAGTTAAACCAGTGCTCGTTGAACTTCTCATCCGCGCCGCGCTCGTCCGAGAATAATAAATAAGGCCAAGAACTTTCTCCACAAAGTTCCTATTTCCTCTTCCTCAACCATTCTTTACTAACAAATTAGGTTAATCTTTAAATTTATATCTTTTCAATGAGGCCTCGCCAAATCATAGGCGCCCTCCCAACTTTTCTCCATTTATAACTTATTCACTCTGTTTAAATATCAGCAGTTTGAAACTGCATATTAACCCTTTTAGTACCAGCCGCTTATAGGTGGTATATGTGAAGAATACCAGGCTTCTTTTCAAGAAATTGCAATATTGAACTAAAATCATTATAACTTTTGTATTTTTGAAGATATACCCCCAAAATTTTTCCTGATCATTGAAAATGAATTGCTTTACCATTCTACCAAGTAACACACTATGTTACAATAACACTACAACATACAAAAAGTATTTGTTTTATTACTGTGAAAATAAAAAGAGAAAAGTCAAAATTGAGAGAAAGAAACACAATTCAAAATGAAAACTACACCCAAACGGTTGTTATTGTCTGCAGTCACATGTTGTTGGTTTACTCTCTGGAAAGTTTCATTATCTTAGGTACTATAGTTTCTAATTTAAAAAATATTTTAATACACCATGCACTGTACATATTTCACATTTTATGCTGGTTCACTTTTAGATGATACCCTATGCAGGTACCATGAAGACCTTTCATACACTTGGAACACGCAGTTCGTGACCTTCTTACTGGGCCTCCATCTATTTTGCTGCACACAATTCATCTTTTTAATAATATACCACTTAATTTCACCAAAAGTTCCCCTTCCCTTGGTGGATGAAGCTTAGCTAACATTTTGGTTTGTAGTTTTTTCTCCTGGACCCATTCCTATTCTATGGACTTGAGCCGTGTTATAACTTTACTCGAAGTAGTTTCTTTGTATATCAAATAGGCATTCAGCACCATTCGAGCAAAGATGCAATATTTCAGTGTTCATCACTCATCGAAATATGTGTACAACCTCATGTCAGATGGGTTCGAACCGACGGTCACTATCAATTGGAACTTCGCTAAACCCTGTATTAAGTACACAGGCATTATTGTCATTACCGCCTACACTGTCTTTATTTGCATCATCGTCACTCACCGAATCAGTAAAATTGTTACTTTCACTTATGGCAATACCACGAGGTTTATGGTACTGCGGACTGTCATCGCTGCTCTCACTTCCTGTATCAGAAATAAAATCACCAACATCATTACTACACGACCCTGATATTGCTACATCTTCATCAGACTCGATGTAATCATCATCGGCGCACACTCTATTGATATACTCGGCTAGATCATCATCGTTTACGAACACATTCCGTGCGGCTGAGGCCATATTATTACTAACAACGGTGCGTGGTGGACAAAACAGTGGGCGCTTTCTAAAATATCATATCTCCGTAAATAAAACTATTACCGCGATAGTTGTGGTAAATTTAGGAACTGCAGGCTTTGCCGATTCTGGATAATCTGCGTTGTGCTGCGATCTGTTAGAAAACTGAGAACTAAAAGCGTATATAAAACTGCCTGCATGAGGAGCGCTATTGCGTTCCTGGCTGTTTTCGCTAACACGCCGAGGAACGCTTTTGCGCTCCTTGGTATTCTAAGAGTTAATCTGTTCTCTTTTCCTGCTAGTACAGGAACTGTTGATGTTCTAAGTACTCAACTTTTCATTAATCTCGTTGATTCAGGTTTCACGAAAGGGTAACTTGCCCTATTTTTCCTCGTGATCCTGTTTAAACAGAGAAGTTCTAGAAACGTCTTCTTAATTTTTTCTCTTCAGGTTTCACAATAAGTGACCTGCCCTATTTGTATAAATTCTAATAGTAATTTCTGCATCAATATAAGAAGTTATAGAAACTTCTATTTAATTTCTCTCTCTTTTTTGTTGTTATAATTTTGAAGCTGTTATTTGTTCATACTTTCAAGAAGCCCATATAGGAATTCTTAAAGTACTTGTTTAACTTTGATTACGTTAATTATCTTTAAATTTTCAATTTGTTAATCTTAGCACCATTTTAAAATCTTATTCAGATTTTAGTGCTTATAAAAGGTTCCAAACCAAAAATTGTCAATTGCCTAGTGCAAACTCAAAATAATTTAGAAGGTCTGAGGCCTCAATTGTTTAAAAAATCAAATTATATCTTTGTTAAAATTGATCATATTCTACGCATTGTTAAATAAATCAAACTATATCTTTTTGCTTCATCATTCTCTATAAAATAACGATTAGGCAAGATCCTGTCTTCCCCGACCCTTCCTATAGGCTTACATTTAAAAAACTCACAAATCAAATTAATAACGGCTCCACTATTTGTTGCATTTGAGCAAGAACTCTTAGTCACAAACTTATTAAAGCCTCTCTTAGCTTTTATAGCTAATTCTAACTAGCCAGTAAGGCAAGCATAGCTCGCTCCGCCAGCTTCCTGCTTGTTGAGTTTTTCTCTACAACTTATGGTTGGTTTTCCAAATTTAAGTTTTTCTCATTGTCTAAACTTTTAGTCGGCGCATGCTGGGTAAAAGCTTAGCCATTCTTAAATGCAACTATTGGTGCTCTTACCAAAATTATTTCCAAGGGTATAATTGCCTCACTGCTACTCTTCCTGGAGACATTCGGTCGCTCCTTAGAAATTCTACAATTTCAAAAACTAAAACATCACGGCTAATTCAAATTATTTGCATTCTTCAAAATATTTGTTTAAAACAAACTCCTTTGAAGGGATACATAGTAAACTCATCATTTCTTTCTTTACCAGACCACCACCCTCCCACATAGCCGAATCTTGGCTTCGAAGGGAAGGTACTGTTCAATCTCGCCGGTAATTAGCCCAAGCTTCAGCCGCATTTCCCGTTAGCTACGGCCAGGTCCCTACTTTAGGTGTTTCACGGGCTTTGCGGTGACACTCATCTCTAAACATTGTCTTTGTTTGCTGTTGGACTCTCGTCCTATTATCCACACTTGTTCCTTAGTCCGAAACCCACTTCCCTTAACTTCTCTCTTCATCTTCCCTTGTGTGTAAGGTTAATTCCTATCAAAACCCTACCCAACTAGTATAAATGAACACAAATTAATCAATTAACATCCAGGGCACAGTTTCCAAGCATTGGAACACTGTTCAATAGCAGACACGGACATGTCAGTTCGGGCCACTGAGAAAAGCAATTTTCACGAATGATCGCTGTTCCAATCTGCTTACATCCATCTTGTAGCACGGCCAAGCTCAGAATGAACGTGTATGGCACCGGTTCCTAGCCACCTCCACTTACAGTCGCCTTTTGTCGGGTGAATTCTGAGCTGTTTGCCGCTGGGTTTCAAATGTCAAGACTGGAAAAACCGTGATGCCATATGTTCAAAAGATATAACATAGTTGCCATGACTTATGTAATGACCCTCATATTATCCATATTAACCAAATGTGTCAAAAGGCAGGTTGTCCTCTCATGCAGTTTTAATGTTTCATATTCTGGGGGACATTACCAATTGAAATTACTGAAATATGTGCTAAATTATGTGAATATGGGTTTTTGCTTCTTATTCATTCAACGATGGCAGCCATGTTTGTCAGGCGCATGAGGTCTCTTCAACTCTTACCGGTACCACTGCCATCGTAATGTCCCGGCCGTCATGCAGCGGGCATGATCTCGTGATCAGCTGATCGATAGGGTGGGAGAAGTAACGGTCATTTGCTTAACTGTGTGTGGTTTGTGGTGTGTTTATACATTTTAATTAGTGTCCAAGTAAAAAGCAATACTTATGAACGCTACTACTTACGTCATCCAGAATGAGGATTATTACCCTTTCGCGAATTGATTGCCGGCGGTCGAGATGGGAACTAATCTCTGTTTACTTGTGTCACACGTCACTCTGCTTCGTTGACAGGTACAGTTGTGCGAGTAGGATATGACTCAGCTCCAGTAGCTGTCCGTGGTGACATGAGCTCCTGTGACGCTTATCTGCGCTTCTGAGACAGTTAGCGCACGCAATGCTGCTTGACATGTGCACACTGCACTGTGTCATCACTGTGTTCTCCTCGTTACCCCGCGGGGCTCCTTCTACAATAATCAATAAACGGTGGCGCAGCCATGCTCAGCAGCAATCAAATCTTAAATGGGTAATACTCCATTTGTTTTCTGAAGCAAATGTTCATTTTGTAGGTAGGTTATTAGCCTATATCTATAAAAATTTTGAGTTGCATGTTATGGTTCAGTTAGAACTTTTACATCACTTATTTTCGACTAATGCAGGCTTTTTGCATGGTAATACAATATTCTATTTGTTCATTGAAACAATTATTCCTTCCCAGGTCCCTGGTATGCCGAAAAGTTGTTACCGGTTGCAAAAGCAACTATTATGATGGAGATGATTAGGTTATGTGCCTTTGTTTTTTTCTTCCCCGCCTACGAAAATTTAAGAAAGCAATGGATACTTAAAATTCCTAGAAAAGATTTGCGAATTACAGGGAACACAAGAATGGTCTGTGCATTGATTACAATTAAAGATAGGTTAGCCACGAGTAGTTTAGAATGTGATCTGTTGAATAGCCTAGAGCAGGCTGTTCCAGCCAAGCAGCTCGCCCGTGAGCAGCGGAGTACTCGCCGCCTTACGTGAGTAAACCTGCAACATGCAATACAGCTCTGCTGTGGGGGGCTGCCGTCACTTCGCGGTGGATACATCAAGACTGCAGGAAGCGCATAGATTTGTGCTATGACCTTCGCCCAGTGACATATTGGCTCTCACCCCCAGTCCCTCTCCAACCGTGCTCTGAGCATTACTGCTGAGTACTCGCGTGTACGCATACTCAAACTCATGGATTTGGAACGCCTGGCCTAGAGTGATTTTGGTTTTCTCAGGCATTTAATCTTAGAGTGGTGAATAGTGACGATCAGAATTGATCAGATAACAAGAAGTTCCGTGAAGAACTATAAAGCCTACTTTTCATGCCAATGATTATTCTACAGAATATGAACCTATCTAGAATGATGACGAAATTAAGTAGGTAATATCGAAATATCTAATTAGTTCAAAATATACCTGGTATAATGTAGCCTAATAGAGCCGTAATGCTATTCCCGAGGATATGCACCTCTCTATGCATAATTACATGTGATGATGGCCTCCTCCCTTGTAAAATTTCAATCCGGAGGTAAACTAGTCCCCCATTCGGATCTCCGGGTGGGGACTACTCGAGAGGGGGTTAACATCACAGAAGTGACAAAGAGGAAATCTGACATTCTACGGATAGGAGCGTGGAATGTTAGAAGTCTGCTAGGAAGTGGAAAGTTAGAAAACTTAGAAAGGGAAATGGATAGGTTGAGGTTGGATTTGGTTGGGATTAGTGAAATGCGCTGGCAGGAAGAGCAGGACTTTTGGTCAGGAGACTATAGGGTCCTTAGCACTAAATCAAACAATGGCCAAGCAGGGGTTGGTCTCATATTGAGTAGGAAACTTGGACAGCGGGTGGAATATTATGAGCAATACAGTGAACGGATTATTGTAGCAAAAATCAATACTAAACCTACGTGCACCACAGTGGTACAAGTCTATATGCCTACCAGCCAAGCTGATGATGAGGATGTTGAAAAGGTCTACGAAGAAATAGATGACATTCTGAGGTATATCAAAGGTGATGAAAATGTTATAGTAATGGGAGATTGGAATGCTGTGGTAGGAAAAGGGAGAGAAGGGAAGATAGTAGGAGATTTCGGATTAGGTGAAAGGAATGATCGAGGAAGCAGGCTGATGGAATTCTGCACCGAACATGAGCTGGTCATAGCTAACACCTTATTCAATAACCACAATAGAAGAATATACACATGGATGAGACCAGGAGATACAGGGCGTTACCAAATCGACTTCATTATGGTCAAGCAGAGGTTTCGAAACCAGATTTTGGATTGTAAAACATATCCTGGTGCTGACATAAACTCTGACCACAATCTGGTTGTAATGAAATGCAGATTAAAGTTGAAGAAACTGAAGAAAAGTCAAAAGCCAAAAAGGTGGGCAATAGACAGACTGAAAGAGAAGGATGTAAACGAAAGATTCAAGAAGAGTATAAAGGAAGGACTAATCAAAACCCCTAAACAAATTTCAATTGCAGACGAATGGGCACTTTTGAAGAATGAAATAACAAAATCCGCAGAAGAAAACATTGGTAGGAAAGAAAGAATAGGTAGAAAACCGTGGATCACTCAGGATATACTAGAATTGATGGATGAAAGGCGGAAACACAAGAATCTAAGAGATGAAAAGGGGAAAGCAGAATACAGACGTCTGAGAAATGAGGTTAACAAGAAGTGCAAGGAAGCGAAAGAAGAATGGTTGAAAGAGAAATGTGCAGGTATAGAAAATTGTCTGAAATTAGGAAGAGTAGACACAGCTTATCGAAGGATTAAGAATACTTTTGGGGAAAAGAAGACTAAGTGCTGTAATATTAGGGACACAAATGGAAAGCCTCTAACAGATAGGGAAGAAAAGGTTGAGAGATGGAAAGCTTACATAGAGTGCTTGTATAAGGGAAAGGAGATCAAGAATCATGTAATGGAAAGGGAGGGGAAATTGATGAGGATGCAAAAGGAGATTTAATATTGAGATCAGAATTTGACAGAGCATTAGAGGACTTAGGCAGGAACAAAGCACCAGGCATAGATGATATACCGATTGAGTTGCTACGCTGCATAGGAGATGAAGGTCTGATCAGGTTATTTCACTTGGTGTGTAGGATTTATGAGACAGGTGAGGTACCCCCTGATTTCAAGAAGAATGTTATCATCCCTATACCAAAGAAAGTGGGAGCTGACAGATGTGAAGATTACCGTACAATCAGCTTGATTACTCATGCTTCAAAGATCCTGTCTAGAATAATTTACAAGAGGATTGAAAGCCAGATAGAAACGGAGTTGGGTGAAGACCAGTTTGGTTTCAGGAGAAATGTAGGAACAAGGGAAGCTGTACTAAGTCTTAGGCTGATTTTGGAAGGTAGAATAAGGAAAGATAAGAGAACTTTCATGGCATTTGTAGACTTAGAAAAGGCTTTTGATAACGTTGATTGGACTAAATTGTTTGACATTTTGAAATCTATTGGAATAAAGTACAGGGATAGGAGGGTGATATACAATCTATACAGAAACCAGACAGCAGTCATTCGAGCTGAAGGACATGAGAGAGAAGCTGGTATTCAGAAAGGTGTAAGGCAAGGCTGCAACTTATCACCCATACTTTTCAATCTTTACATTGAACAAGCAATGAAGGAAATTGGAGAAAAATTTAAAGTGGGAGTGAAGATTCAAGGAGAAATAATTTGTACTCTGAGATTTGCTGATGACATCGTCATCTTGGCCGACAAGCCTGAGGATTTGAATGAGTTTTTGAATGGTATGGATTCCGTCTTTCGGAAGGAATTCATGATGAAAATTAACAAATGTAAAACAAAAATACTGGAATGCAGCCGAAATAAATCAGAAACCTCTATGGAGATCAAATTGGCCGGTGAAAAGCTGAAGGAAGTAGGAGACATCTGTTACCTAGGAAGCAGAATAACCAGTGATGGACGAAGCAAAGAGGATATAAAAAGTAGGTTGGCTCAGGCAAGGAAAGCCTTTCTACAAAAAAGGAATCTGTTGACATCGAATATAGATTTAGGTATTAGGAAGTCATTTTTGAAAGCCTTAGTCTGGAGCGTGGTGCTCTATGGAAGTGAAACTTGGACTATTGGTGCAGCAGAAAAGAGGAGAATTGAAGCATTTGAAATGTGGTGTTACAGGAGAATGATGAAGATCAGATGGGTAGATAGGGTTACAAACGAAGAGGTATTAAGGCGAGTGGGAGAGGAGAGATGTTTCTGGAGACTGCTAATGAAGAGAAGAGATAGGTTGGTAGGACACATACTAAGACACCCAGGAATAGCAAGCTTAGTTATGGAAGGAAGGGTCGAGGATAAGAACTGTAGGGGTAGACCAAGGTTAGAATATGTTAAACAGATTGCCTCGGATGTAGGGTGTGGTAGCTATGTAGAAATGAAACGATTAGCTCAGGACAGGGAGGCATGGAGAGCTGCATCAAACCAGTCAAAAGACTGAAGACTCAAACAACAATAGAGCACTACAGTTGGCAGCCCTGGTGACTGAATATATTCTTAGTTCCATTTCTTAAGGTACAGAATACAAAATTTGGTTGAAGTCCAATGGACGTTACATGCAGTTAGACACTGGATCTATCAGCACGCGTAAAAGCATGTTGCCAACAATGTCATGCGTGTGCTGGTCAGAAATAATCTGAAATAGTATGATATCTTGTGCCAATTTTGGATGAAATCCATTTGTTAGTATAGAAGTTACATGTATTTTAAAATTGGACATATCTGCAGGCATAGAATCATGTTGGCAGCACTGCCTTGTATTAATTACGCCAAATTAATCTAGAATGTCAGGTGCTATACGTGTGCAAAGTATAGAGCTGTTGGCTTGCATACTTTCTGATATATTGATATTAGGGTAAAAAAAATATAGACAGCATTTATTAACAGTTGGCAGCCCTGATTGCTCTTAACAATACTTATAGTCATATCTGTTATGGTACACATAGCACATACGAAATTTGGTTGAAATCTAACTGATAGTATAGAAGTTACATGTATTTAAAAATTGGTACTATCTGCAAGCTTATAATCATGTTGGTAGAACTGACGTATATAAGTTACTCCAAATTAATCTAAAATGTCAGAATATACGTGTGCATAGTTTAAAGCTGTTGGCTTGCATACTTTCTGATATATTGGTATTTGGATAAAATAAATAAATAGAGAGAGCAATTATTAACAGGGGGCAGCCCTGGTGGCTCTTAAGAATACGCGCAGTCATATCTGTTTATGTACATATATTACATACAAAATTTGGTTGAAATCCAATTGATAGTGTGGAAGTTATATGCATTTAAACATTGGACCTATCAGAAGGCTTAAAATTATTTTGGCAGCACTGTCATGGTTGGACTCCTGGAAATTAAACTGAAATAGTCTTATCTACATGTGTGCCAATTTTGGAATAGCTCCCATGCATACCTTGCAAGATATCCAACATGGAGCTCAAATTTCTAGTGCGTTTTTTCAGCAGTTGGTAGCACTGTCATCATTTTCAAATATGGACGTGAGATATTCCGGTGCACATCTTTACTCATACTAAATTTGGTTTTGATTGCTGCAGCCATTTAGGAGTTGATAGGGGGCCACACACACACAGACAGGACAGACAGACACACATTTTCCCGGATCGATCTCATAAGTCTACTTTTTCCTCATTTTTGCAAAATGTGAAAAGTAGGCTAAAAATGATAAACTTGTGATCTACAAATTAAGAGTAGTTTCCCTTGATCATATATACATAGGTCTACATTTTAGGAGAGAGAATATTTGGTGTGATTACCTGTAAATAATATTGTAAGTTTAATCTCATTAGATTATCGTTCACACCCTACTTGGTACAGAGTCAGATATAGTCACTAGTCAACAAGTCACTAGATATAGTAGCCTACTCTGCATTGTTAAGGGTTCACTTAATAATTATTTTAATCCAACTCATGACTCACATCATCACTAGAATTTAAAATTTCTGTATATCTGTGTCAGAGCATAATTCATGTTGACATGTAGGCCTATGGTAGGTAGATAGGCTACATTAGTTATTAAGTTTCCTGTTCTATAGCTTACTCATGACTCACATCATCACTAGATGTTTAAAATTTCTGAATATATCTGTGTCAGAGCAGAATTTATGTTGACATGTAGGCCTATGGTAGGTAGATAGGCTACATTAGTTGTTAAGTTTCCTGTTCTATAGCTTACTCCATAAGAGGTTAACATATACTGCTCGTATCACAACAGTAGCTTAATACTGACTGAAATGATGACACTTAGATTAGGATATTCTTAATGGTTCCACACCTTATAAATAGGGTGAAGATATTCATTCGAAGAAGTGCTTGGAAGATGGTAGCTTTTCAGTTGTTCTTTAGTTGTGTATAACAAAAAAAAAACACAGTCAGTCTGAAAGACTGGACTTTATATCATTTTAAATGCTTCATATGCACCAAGCGGTACTATGACGTCACACACCTCGGTGCATTCTCGGTAAATTTCGTGACGTTGCCGTAACGTAACAACGAAGTCGACTAAATCATTTGAAATGATAAAAAGTTCTGTAATGTTTTTCAATGTATTTTATCTGAAAATAGGGTGAGATTTGTTGTGTTTTTTTTTTTTTTTACTTTTCTTGCTGAAGGGTCAGCTAGTAGTTATTTTATTCAGAGAAGATCCTCTATTAAGTAGCCCTGATTTTTGGACCTTATACCATACATTTTTCTGATGGTCAAGTGGAACCGCAATGATTTGGTACATACAAGTTTATGCGAAGAAGTGGTTGTTCTTGAACCACATTTTTCTGACAGGAGGCCAACGGGGACATAGTGTTTTTATACATCTTCTTCTTCTTCATCTTATCCCACTTGTTTCTGGCCAGTCTTTTCCATTTTATTCTGTCCCACCCATCGTCATCCCTTAACTGCTTCTCCTTCAGGTCTTCATGGATATTGTCAGTCCATCTTCTTCGAGGTCTGCCTCTATTCCTCGTGCCATCCACAACCAGAGACATCGCTCTCCTCCCTACATAGTTGTTATTTCGATGCATAACATGCCCATACCACAGCAGTCTTCTCTCCTGCTAAAGTTACCTTCTCTCTGTTTTTATACTTAATTATGTTTATTCTAAGAAGATCCTGTTTTGTGAATGTCATTCATTTTTGTGAGATGAAATCAAGTTGGACAACAGTGAGTTTTACATTAGTTTTTTTTTTTTTTTTTGAAGGATCCTGAGTAAAGTGACATCGATTTTTGAAATTTAACCATTTTTCTGACAGGTCAAGGGGGATGACGGTTATATTGTACAAGAGATATTTATTTGAAGAATATCCTCATTAAACTAACAGTGACTTTTGGCCCCAATTCCTTTTTTTAGTGCATAAATATACAAAAATGCAAAAGTATGTTTTTATATCTGGATTTTGCTGGTATTGTTTAGAGAGGAGAAATAATTTTCGTAACTTTGTTTTACTGAATGTCAAGAATGTCCATGCAAGTCCAGAAGTGAATAGCTAGTATTTTTGAAATATTATTCTCTTTTACTGGTGAGTAAGGATACTGGCAGTTTTTGTGGGTGAGATCCAGGAAGGAAGTTACCTTCTCTGTTGATCTATTTCTGGTAAACAAGGTCTAGAAATGAATATTTCTGTTACTACCTTATATAATGATTTTTTGGGGCATAGTGTTCAAGAAGGCAGTAGGGAGGGGCTGTTTCTCTACAAGAAAGGAAAATAAAATACAGAATTAGAGATGAACATAATAATTCGGTATCTTATCCTTGCAAGAGATTCTGAAGTTTTGTCGAATTTTATAACTTAAGCTCAGTTTGAGCTTGAATGAGTTTTTCTGGCATTTGGCTCAGAGAAGTGTACCTGTCTATGTATTGTTTCTGTGGGTACATAGATTTATTTTATTAACAAACTGTTCCTGGAAATTGTTTTGTGTATTGAAATATTCGAATGTTTCCTTCCTTCAATCCCGAGTTTAGCCATATGCGATTCATCGACTTTGTGTTAGGCCTACATCTTGAGTAACTGTTTCAATGCCTCTTTTTATTGATATAACATTTACAGGATGTCAAAATGCTGCAATTTTGCCCTGTCTGTGTGCATCAACGTCCTAGTAAGTTCACAGACCATGTACCATTTTGTTCTCTCGTAAAATGCCCGCTACAACGGCAGGATTCGAACTAGCGGAGCGATAATTAGGTCTATTTAGTGGTAACTTATCTTACTGCCAGTGAACTCCAAATAGTATTAACATTTTCCTATAAATATGAATTTATATTTGCTTTGGAGTGACTGCGTGTGAAAGGAGCCGTCCGACTTGCTGCTGGGGCTGAAACGACCCTAAGCGTGACGTCACTACAGGAGCCTTGCGGCCTGGACATTACGATGGCAGTGCCAGTACGCACACATTGACGTCACATTACTATTCCTAACATTTGGGATACCAAAACGATTGATCTGACTGGAGAAGGATTATTATTAATGCCCGAGTACTCTCACTGTGCATTACAAAGACCAGGGGTGTATTAGCTAAACCTTGTAAATATTGGTCTAGGCATAAACCATTGGTCTGGTTACAAAGTGGCAGTTAAGAGGCAATAAGTTGATAGTAAAGTATAATAGAAAAAATATTTAGGAATAAGGTTGCAGTTAAAGGCAAATATAGGAATACTGGTCCTTAAGCAGTGTGGTAGCCAAGCATAGATTAGCCATTACAGCTGCAATTAAGAGGCAATAAGGTGGTAAGTTGGGTGGTATCAAAGAGTAAGGGGATAATAAAGGGAAACTTGCCTTATAAAGTGGCAGTTAAGAGTCAGAAAGGTTGCCATTAAGTGGTAGCTAAGTGCAAGGAGGTAATAAAGGGGCCTCCTTATGAAATGGCAGTTAAAGACAATAAAGAGGCAACAAGCTAAGTGCAAGGAGGTAATAAGGGGATCCTATTCACCTTGCTAAGATAGTAATTAAGCACAGATCGGCTGTTTAGGAGGCTGTTAAGAGACAATAAGGTAGCAAATTAAGTGGTACTAAAGAGGTAGCAATGGGTAAGGTGGTGGAGTAAAACTGGAGGAGAGCAAATGCTACGAAAATAAAGAACATCCTAAACTATTGAAATTAGCCAAAATACCTTTTTTAGTGATGAAAAAGAAAGATCTGGAAATGATGTGATGTTTACTCCTCCGCTGTGTATAACCCACCCACCATCCCGTTTTTAGATCACGACTTTTATATTAAAATTTTGCTGAGTCTGTCATTAAACGTGTGAATTATGGACAAATACAGTATTGTCATCACCTCAATAATCTTTATCCAGACCAATGGTGTTTGTCTACACCAATATTTACTAAGTTCAGCTAATATAGGCCTATACACCCCTGGTTTTTGTCATGCACAGTGGGAGTACTCGTGTCTCAATAATCTTTATCAAGACCAATCGTTTTGGTATCCCACATGTTGGCAACAGTAATGTGACATAAAAGTGTGTGCCCCGGTAACAGTTGAAGAGAGTTCATGCACCTGACAAACATGGTTGCCATCGTTTAATGAGCAAGAAATAAAAACGTATTTACGTAATTTAGCACACATTTCCGGCGTAGTAGTGATAATTTACAGTAATTTCAATTCGTAATGATTCCCAGAATATAAGCAAGTAGTTCCATGAAGAACTAAATAGCCTATTTTCATATATACTACTGGTCTTTATTAATTCTGAAGTATCGCTCTTTTCTTTTTCTTCCCCCAGGGGCTCACATCTTGTGGGACGTTGGTTGACGACCACGGGACCCCTGCTGAGTCCGGCATTGCTTCCACTTACTTGTGCCGGGCTCCTCCCCGTCTTTTTTCCTGTCGACCTCCCTTGGTCAACTCTTGTTCTTTTCTGACCCCGACGGTATTAGGGTATCCAAGGCCTAGAGAGTCTTTCACTTTCCCGCCTTAATTGGCCCTTGTCTCATCTTTCCTGCTCCCTCCTTCTTCGAGGGGTCAGACCTCTTGTTTTCTTTTCATTATATTTCCTTTTCTCTTTAAGATTCCTGCATTGTTTTTGTTAATTGGCTCCCCGTTTATCTAAATTCCCTTTAGCGTTTTCTTTGCATCTACACTACATTTTGTAGGTATTTTTAATCTACGTTGCATTTTGTAAGTTTTTTCGATCTAAATTGCATTTCGCGATTGTTTTCAACCTCAATTGCATTTTGTAAAGATTGACAATCTTAATTGCTTTTTAGTAAGTCTTTCAGTGTAGGTGCAGGGTATTTTAGTGAGTTTTTTGAATTTCAATTGCATTTTGTAAGTATTTTCAACCAAAACCCTATTTCGCAAGACTTTTACATATAAATTGCATTTCGTGTAGTGGGCATTTTGTGAGTATTTTGAATCTAAATTACATTTTGTCAAGTATTTTCAATCTAAATTGCATTTTGTAAGTATTGTCAATCCAAATGAGTAGTTTGAATCTACCGTGCATTTTGTATGCATTTTCAATTTCAATTGCTTCTTGTAAGTATTTTGAATTTCAATTGCACTTTGTTAATATTTTGGATTGGAAATGGCATCTTTCAATCTGAATTGCATTGTGTATTTTCAATTTCAATTACATTTTGTAAGTATTTTGAACCTCAATTGCATTTTGTACATATTTTCGATCTCATTTGCATTTTGTAAGTATTTTGAACCTAGCCTGCATTTTGTGCGTTTTTTTTTTTTTTTTTTTTTTTTTTTTTTTTTTTTTTTTTTTTTCCAATCTATTCCTTTTGTGAATCCTTTCGATCTAAATTCCCTGTTGTAAGAACATTTTGTGAGTTGTTTCAATCAGAGTTCCTTTTTGTAAGTATTTTCCGTCTCACTTAATTTTCGTTCTGGTTTCCATTTCATTGTCCTTTTCACCATCACCCAGATCATTAGGGGCCGATAACCTAGCTGTTAGGCCCCTTAACACAACAATTATCATGATTTCTTTTTCGCTTTATTTCAATAATATATGATTTTCATACCTTATTTCATCTTCTGGGGGGACATTATCAATTGTAACCTTCGTCACTTCTGCACCGGATATGTGCTAAATTACGTAAATATGTGTTTTTATTTATTGCTCATTTAACAACGGCAGCCATGTTCGATGGCGTATTTAGTATGTTAAACTGCCACCAAAGCACACACAACAAGATGCACACATTGACATCACTAGTTGCCAGCATGTGGGTTATAAAATATACCATGACTACCGCACTGTGCGTGACTAAAACCAGGTCGAACGCGACCGGCAGGCTAAAACCATTGTCAAAACTCATTGGATTGGACAAAACTAAGATTAGAATGGTCCGGTTGAGATGTGGCCAGCTTCCGGGCCACTGACGACACGTTAGGCTGTAACCATTGTCAATAACCATTGGATTGGACGTGTTAGGCTCTAACCATTGTCAAAACCCATTGGTCTGGATTCAACAAATTTTACTATTAGAAAAAAGCCCTGATTACAGTGGTGCAAGAAAAAATAAAAAGAAAAAACAACACACATTTATTGTGGGAAATAAAAAAACAACAGCTTCAGCAAATCTTTATGGTCGTTATAATATCGCTGATTGAAATTACTTATAGTAATCAGGCAACTTGCACAATTTATGGTGAACTGATTCGAACTCTGTGCTATTTTGCTTTTTGGGCCGATAACCTTGATGTTAGGCCCCTTAAAACAACAATTATCATCATCATCTATTTTGCTTTACAGTGCCACTTATATACACAGTAGTACCATAAGCGTGGGGTTGGCAATTTTGTACTTGACGGTAACTCATGCACGTAATGACCGACACAACTGGATTTTTACTATATAAGTCGTGATATAAATAAGGGATAGAGGGTGGGTTATGGACTGCGGAGGAGTAAACATGTATTACTACTCATTCCCCGATTTCTTCTTTATCATTAGAATTGGTATTTTGGCTAATTTCAGTACTTACGAAAATTTCATCGACAAGTATTTCATTCAGTGTTACCATGCATGGCTTCTATAATTTGTGAAACTTAAGCTACGGAATTTAGTGCCATTAGATTAAGATTATTATAATAGCCTATCATACGAATCTTGTCTTCAATCGCTTGCATAGGGCATGAGAAATTTTAAAAAAATGTTTAAAGATTTTGATCTGTTGTCTTGAATTTTTGAAATCAATTGAACATGAGATGTCTCTAAACTAAGCTCTGAATGAAGATTCACAGTTCTTAGCATCATTCCTCTCACGTGATTAGATCGCTAGAAATATCATTTGAAATATTTTATACTTAATTACGTAAGTGGTTTCACCTCCAGTCGTCCACAGCCGGCACAGTGTGTGGTGAATGGTTCCTGCAGTATTTTCTATCCGTAATTGCTGTATAGCGAAACAATGCCTATATCACAGTTATTGAAGAAATGGATTGCTACAGATGGAAACTTCACTACGGATGGTCGAGTAGTCTTCTATCAGGCATGCTCTAAAGAAGTAAGTTTCCCGTAACTGACCTAAAACCTTTATTGCAATACCCTAGCTCGCTTACTGATTTGCACTTAGGATTTGAATTCTTCATTTCAGGTTAAATGTTATCAGAAATCCCATCTTGAGCAGCATAAATCTTCTGCTGCTCACAATGCTAGCATAGCGAGGAGAAATAAGTCCAGCAGCAACAGTAAGCAAACGTTTATTTCTTCCACAGTTGACAGGCCTGATGATAACTTCAACTTTCGCCTATGTCCAGCATTGGTGTTTGCAAACATCCCATGGAATGTGCTAACTAACCCGACGTTGAAAACATTTTTTGGAGACATCAGTGGCTGCAGTATACCTAATGAATCCACTTTAAGGAAGAATTATTTGGCTCCTGTTTACCAGAACACATTAGATGAAAATATAAGAGAAGATATAGGCGATCACTATATTTGGTGTTCTGTCGATGAAACATCTGACAGTTGCGGTAGTTTCATTGTAAATGTGGTAGTAGGTAAACAGGATAGAATTGAACCAGGTAACCCCCATCTAATTCTTTGTAAAGAAATAGAACAAACTAACAACAGGATGATAGCCTGCACAGTGATGGATGCTTTACGCATATTGTGGCCAGCAGAGAATCAAGATAGTAAGTTTCTTTTGTTAGTGACGGACAGTGCTGCCTACGTGTTGAAGGCAGGGGAGGTTCTACAGTCTTTCTACCCGAGCATGCTACACGTTACGTGCTTGGCCCACGACCTGCACCGCCTTGCAGAGGTGATTAGAAGCAACTTCAGTGGCGTAAACAACGTGGTTTCTTCAGTCAAGAAAGTTTTCTTAAACGCCCCAAAACGTATACAGTTGTTCAAAGAGAAACAACCGGCAACACCTCTTCCACCTGAGCCAATACTTACCCGCTGGGGATCTTCGCTGTCTGCTGCTATTTACTATATTGAGCACCTAGAAGGGATTAAAGATGCCGTCAATGACTGGGATGTAACGGAAGCTTCCTGCATCGCCAAGGCCAAGAAATCGCTCCAGTGCCCGACCCTCGTCGTTTCCCTAGCATATGAAAATGAAAATCCACAGCCTGCTTCCAGTCTCCGACCGGGTCAGGAATGGAATGAATGAAGCCCCCATCTAGCGGCGAGGATGTGAACTGTGCCGGCTGCCGAGGCCTGACGCACTCCTCTGGGGCAATGATTAAATGAATGACAGATGAAATGAAATGATAGTGGAGAGTGTTGCTGGAATGAAATTTTGACAGGGAAAACCGGAGTACCCGGAGAAAAACCTGTCTGCCTCCGTTTTGTCCAGCACAGATCTCACATGGAGTGACCGGGATTTGAACCACGGACTCAGCGGTGAGAGGCCGGCGTGCTGCCGCCTAAGCTACGGAGGCTTCTCCCTAGCATATATTAAGACGCATTTTTGTTTTATGCCAGAAGCTATTCTCCGGTTGGAAAATGCAACCTTGCCACTCAAAGATTCTCTGGACATCATTGGCATTGTTTCCAGAAGAGACATACTGGACCATTGGGAGTGGCATGTTCATTGAAACTGCGGAAGATTCTCGAACGAAATCCTGGTTTTGAAGATATGAAAGATGTCAATTCAGTATTACAGGGAGAAAAGTATTCAGGAAAATAACCCCTACAACCTGCTGCATTAACATCTGTGTACTATGCTCCAATGACGTCATGTTCCGTTGAAAGAAGTTTTTCTTCGTATAAGAATGTCTTAAGTGACAACAGGAAATCGTTTTCGCCTGACAATTTGAGTATGTACAGTGTTATCTATTGCAATGCCAAAAAATAACTTACAAAGGAAACAGTAAAGTGTATTATCTGTGTGTTTATATAAATATGACAATGTAAATTTATGTGAAATAAGTTAATAAATAAATTTCACTGAACTAAGAAAATCAGAAAATTATTGCTGCCTGTTTTGATCCTGGAAGAAAAACCTAAAATAACCTCTTTTAAGAATACAAAAAATCTAAAGTGAATGTTTATGCCACCTAAAAGTGTGGGCCCTAGCTATATGTGTTCACTTATTAGTCCTCTATCATCATTAAAAAAATCAGTTTGCTTAAATAGTTTCGGAGATATTGTCTTCTTCTTCCTCTCCTTAAAACGTTTCTGCTTATGCTGGTTGTTTACATAGCCGCCTCCAATCTTCTCTTTTCTCCCACAATCTATCATTCAGCATTTCCTCCTACTGTATTCCTCTTCGGGTCACAACATCCTTCACCGGGTCTCTCCATCTTGTTTGTGGTCTTCCAATTAGTCTTCTTCCAGTTTCTGTCGATAATCCCTCCTTTCCCATTCTTTTTCTCCATAGTTTCTTTTAAGGTTTTGACCTGAAGCATTTGTCATATTGTCTCATTTCTTATCCTGCCTCTCTTCTCATTTTACCCAGGATCCCTCTTAGAAAGCGCATCTCTGTAGCTTGTAATCTACTTTGATCTATCTTTGTCATGTCCAACATCCTGATCGGTAGGTCAAAATTGGTTAATAATATGACTTGTATATCATTATCTTTGCTTTGGTAGGTATTTCCCAATTTCTAATTATATCTGACACACAATAATAAAATTTGAAGCAATGTTTTAGCTCAGAAATTTCTTCTTTTATGTCTCCTTTTCTCGTAAGCTTACTTCCGAGATATTTAAAAGCTTCTACTGGGTGAGCAACATAAAGCGGAACCGGCCCTGCGGCAGTGCAGCCTACACACAGTCTTGTTTTATTGTCGCAAACGTTCAATAAAGACAGAAACCTTGTGTAGTTGCGCGGCATTGAGCACACCTGGCTGGCACTGTATTGTGTCACTGGCCGACCGACTCGCTCACTCAATTCCCGCGCACAGGCTGGATCGGTTCCGCTGTATTCTGCTCACCCAGTACATCTGTAATAATTTCTCCATTATACCTTACATCTTCCATCTTGTCATTTCTTCTGTTGATTTTCATTACTTCACTTTTTGTTAAGCTTATTTCTATTCCTGCTTCTGCAATTGCCCTCTGATACGGATCGGACATCGCAGGGATGATCTCCTACTTCAGGTGAACCAAAGGGCAAGCCCCAGGTGGATACGTTTCAAGGGGAAAGCGAAAGAGTGAAGAGGGTTAAGCACGCTAGTTAGGAAGAACAAGTAGCTTTCATTTGTTGAGTTTATTGACAAAGGAGAACAAGAAGGCAACAGCCTTAATGAAATGTGAGCAGGAACTCAAGTAACAATTAGTAAAGTTAAGCAATTGTTTTAACGAGCAATAATTCATCAACAGATAATATGGGGAGGAAGTCCCATTAAGCTATGAGAGCAAGTTACAAGTGATGTTGGGAGATAGTCCCATTAAACAAGTAATATTGGGAGCAAGTCCCATTAACACTAAGAACAGGACCAAAACTGGCACCTGAGCTCGTCAAAAAACAGAGCAGAATCGTGAGTGAGCTAAAATTACTGAATTTAGTAACCAAGGAGCAATCCTTGATTTGAAAGAAATTTTATGTAGCATTGCAGTGGCTGAGAAGCCTTGAACAAATTTGAACGGCCATTACTGATCCCAGATGAAAAAGTTCTAAGTAAGTTTTAAGGTTAAGTCGTCTGATGTTTAAGTTGACTGGCAGCAATAGTTATTATAATGTACTTAACTTGTTTTCTGCATGACAAGGTTGCACATCACTGTAGTACCTAGTACTACTACCTAGGTATTCCTCACCAGGAGGGTAAAATAAGCCATAGTAGCTAACACTTCAACGAAGCAAAAATTTGAAATCTCCCGAGATTTGACTAGGCGAAGAAAGTCGAGTTGACTGTAGCACAGTGCAGTGAAAAGTAGAGGCCCAGCACCAGAGTGATAGCTGTTATCAGCGAAGTTCGACTGGTTGTCGAGCAGTTGATTGCTAGCTAGCATTTCAGTGAAGAGTAAGAGTCCAGAACCATAGTGACAACAGGTGGTGGTTATGTTTGACTGGTTGTCGAGCGGAGGATCGATAGTTCGACCTAGTCGATAGCTTCGACTGTGTTGAGTAGACACTTACTGATGTGAAGTGTTCATAAGTGAAAAATGAGCGATGTACGGCGAGACGACATGGCTTAAATACAGTTTGTAGCAGAGACGTCACTATGAAGCGGTGATGTGATTCGTCCAGCTAGGCGTCAGCCAATCGGAGAGATCGTGACGAAACAGATGCTTCCAGAACACAATATGATTGCCACTTCAAAAATAAAGCTGGTTGTAAATGGGCATAATGATATACTGAAACATTTCTTGAGAGAAAAAATAATTCAGAACACAACCAACATCAGAGAAAAGCTAGTTAAGAGGAAATATCATAAATGTAAAAAAAAAAAAAGAAGTCAATAAGGACCATGACAAGGCATTACCAAACACGTGGTCTTGCTCGAATTTCGGTTAAGTTAAGGAAAAAAGAAACACCCTCTGCCATTTATTCAATCTTTCAAATTTTGCTCATTATCCTTTCATCACATCATCTGCATATGCTATATCATCCTCTGTTGACCCTTGGCAAACTTTTCCTATGATGATATCCATAACAAATAAACAAGATGATAGCCCCTGTCAGAACTGTATCGCATCAACCCCACATTTAAGAGTAAAGCCGGGCGGGTTTTATATACACGGGCACTCTCAAGTAACCTGCAGTAATGTTATTACTTTTATGCCCCTTTTAACTACTGCGGCTTTTAGAGATGCAGAGGTGCCGGAATTTTGCCCGCAAGGGGATTTTTTAACGTGCTAGTAAATCTACTGACACGGCTCCCTTGCATTTGCGCACACTCAAATGTCAACTGAGTGCGCCAGGATTCGATCTTGCAACCTTGGGTACAGCAGACGAGAACGTTACCGCTGCACCATGCAGCCAGGTTCACAAGTAACCGATCATAACAAATGAGCATTCAACCGCAGCAGTGATGAATTGCACTCTGACTTAGTAAATATCGACATTTTGTTTAAAACGTGCGATTAAACAAATAAACTAGATGACAGCTCCTGTCAGAATGGTGTTGCGTCGAGCCCTCATACCATTAAAGCTGGTTGGGTGGTTTATACATGTTCAAGAGTTCTTGCAAGGGTCCACTAGTATTTTTAAAATGTTTAAAATCAATCTTATAAATCAGTCTACTAATCTTAAAAATGAAATATTTAATTTTTGCTGAAATGTTCCTGTTGTCTCAAGTCTGGTATTGAATCATTTCTGGATAAGCATTGCTTGCCATGACTGAGGCACTCCAGTAGACTGTTTATTGGTTGATGACAGGTGAAGGTTAGTCTGCTTATGTGTATTCATAGCCTTCTTTCATCAAAAATGAAATAGGCTTATGAGTATGCTCACAGTCATTGTGCTTGTATATCTGTGTGTCCATCTGTATGTGCAGATGTCAACCCCTATCAATTCCTAAACACCTGAACCAAATTGAATAAAACCTGCTGCACCTTAAGCACACTCTTTACATTGCCACTTTCATATAGAAACCTAAATGATGGCGAACTACATTTCCATTGCCTAAGTCAGCTACCGGTTGAGCCAATCATTTCCCTTGTAAATTTGAAACTTGTACCCTTCTATATGGGCAGTCACACGCCCAAGTCATAAACTTTTCAGCTAATTAATTTCAGTGTGGTGGCTGTGGATTTAAAGTATTGTAATTTTCAACCTATATTCCAATAGATTAATTTAATAAAGATTGGCATTCAGAAAACTACATTTAATTGTCATATGTTGCCAGAGTTGCAATGTTATCTTGAATACTATACATATCTGCCATCTTCAATATATAAAATCTTACCCTCTATACATAGGGGGATAATATATTAACATTAACCACCCAAGATAATTGGGCTTCCCTATACGTGTTCACTGACTGAAGAATATTTCTTACATAGACCTAGAATCTAAACAGGCAACACTAAAGAAATATGGCTTCTGAGTTTTCTAGCCATTTTCTGATTTTTTTGTATTTTCTGTTTTGTTGATGTATAGATATATTTTTTTTAATATAATAATGTTGTCTGTTCTTTTCCCCAGGTTTTAAAAAAGGTGCTGACCCTGGTATGCCAGATTTATCCATATTTAAGTAAGTAGTCTTCACCTTAAGATTATATTTATACCTGATAGTTATTCAAAGCTTCTTTAACCCTACAAGTGCCAATGCTGTATTCTTGAGTGCCAAATGTTCATGCTGAAAACTTAAGGCCTTAAAACATATTTTATAAAATTGTTAAATAAAGAAACTAACAATACATGCACCATTTTGATCAGAAAGGGTTGTTTCAAAATTTAAAAATATTAAATAAATGAAAATATAAGAACCAAAGATCCTTTATACATAGCAAACCTTTTTGTCGGTTTGCTTTCTTTTTTTAATTTAAAAAATTGAAAGTGGAATTGCCCAAAAATTATTCATCAAAACAAGAAATACTGAAATATACAAAATGTTGCTTATACAATTATGAAATAATGCTGAAAGTTTGGTGATAATTGGTTCATAATTAGCAATTCTGAAACACTTTTTGTGTCTCAAAATGGGGGAGAAAAGAAAACATTCTTTTTTTTTTTTTTTTTTCTCCATTTAGCTCCTCCTCGTTCTGCTTCTACTTTTTCTTCCTGAGCTCTCTTCTTTTTGTGAAAATAGTACAGAATCCCTTGTTACTTCAGAATAAGTCACCTTTTGAAACCTATCTGGTAATTATACAGGCCTATTTACATGTGCCTACTAAAGTCTGGTCAGCAATGGTGTATAGTTATCCGTCAAATTTTCCAAGCTTCCTCCAGCCTCACCTGGAATATAATAGTTTTCAGAGTTACTATCAATCACACCATCTTCAACATCACTTAAGCTTGTAAAATATAGTTAGCAATGTCTTCGAAATCTGGTTGCCATGTTTGTTGTTTATTACAGTCCCACGACAACTACTTAGGTACCAAGATTCGTAGACATGAAACCACCACGATTGTACCCAATTGTAATCCTGAAAGAAATGTAAATGAAATTATTAAATACCTTTTTTTTTTCTTTCACGATAAGGAAACCACCCATTACAATTGGGTACAATCGTGTTCACCAACTGAAGAACATCAAATTTCGATTACTAGGGCAACACTGGAAAATGGCTTCAAACACCATAATATTAAACCTTTTATAAAGATTTACCATGCCATGTTTCATTGCGCATGGATGGTTAAATCGTTTCAGAATGTTAGCAGTAATAGTTTTGGAGGTCTTGAATGCCAGTGAAATATGTTTTGCAGTCACTAAGTTGGAGTGGCGACACTAACTAAACTTTTAAAGACACGATCAAGGTCGGATGACATAGTAGTGCGTCCATACAAAGTTCTATTGAAATTGCTCCAACCGTTTAGATTATTAGGGGGAATACACACATACATTGCACCCACAAGGTTAAAATATGATCTCATAAGGCTATATTTCATGAGATGTCATATTTTGTGTTCATTTTACCCTTCTGTTTCATTAAGTTGTCAAGAAATGTATTATTTTTTAAATCGCTTATATTGAGTTACCATGGTTGTCTTGCTCACATAGTTGTTTGGAAAATCTATGTTTAATTACGTAAAGTGCAATTAATATTGAGACAAGCCATTACTCATTAGGTTTGTTTTGTTCTAATATTGTATATATTTGTTTCAGCTTGGTGTGGCAGTGATACTGATGTGCTCTGCTAGGAAGCAAAGTATATTTTTACATTGTCTAGTTTCTTTGCCTTTGAATGTAATGTTCTCGAATCACATCCATAAAAACATATGTAATGCAATGTAAGGCCATTTGTTCCAATTCTGTGCTAACTTGAAGAAATGTTCAACTGCTTCTTTCATCTTATTTGCCAAACAATAGCCCTACAAATTCTGTAAATACAAAAAAATTCTTGTCTGGCAGTTCCAAGTGGAAACCCTGTTTCCAGATGACACCAACATTTTTATGCTCCCATTGAGAATATTGCCTATTCTTATTTCTTATTCTTATTTCAAGGTGCTA
Source organism: Meconema thalassinum (assembly GCA_946902985.2). Lineage (NCBI taxonomy): Eukaryota > Metazoa > Arthropoda > Insecta > Orthoptera > Tettigoniidae > Meconema > Meconema thalassinum. The sequence continues at coordinate 860,838,383 of OX336389.2, forward strand.
ATTCTATTTGAACATACTAAGGGTCGTTTTCAACAATGTCAATTATCTCTTAATCATTAAAGGTTATTTAGCTTTGCACAAGCATTTCATCAAACAGAACTGCTCGTTAACTTACCACTAACAAGGAATTGAGTTAAAGGGCCAAATCTGTCAACTCGACTCTCAAAAGCATCATTTAAGTGGATGGAAACAGCCGAACTCTATCACGTGCATCTCTCAATGGCAATTTGTTTTCGAGTTTCACACGAACTTATCCATATGAATATAAAGTATGTTTGACAATGATGTTGATGATGATAATTGTTGTTTTAAGGGGCCTAACATCTAGGTTATCGGCCCCTGATTTTGACAATGAAATTATATATGATCATACATGTTTAATATCAGGAAAGAAGAATACGGAGATAAAGTAGCACATCCGAAGTGGTATTCGAACTCCTTCCAGCTCTGCATAATAAACTGTCTACAACACAACCACTTATGCTACTAAGACAACGAGGAGAGCGTGATCTATTAAGCTAATTTAGCACAACTGCCAGTTCTCCAAAATACTTTGTTCATATCAGTTGGAAAACAACACAAGAATATGGCCATCATGTACAAATACAGTTATGTTAGATTCGTGAAACTCATTTATTGAATTGTGTTTATTATTGCATTATAGAAATTGGTGGTAAAAGATAATCTGCTACTTTGCAGCTGTGCTGCATAGTACAATTTGGATTTGTACCTTATTTGTTGTTTCATTAAACAGAACATTGATGTTGTACAATTTGTTTCTCTGTTATTTTATGTACTCTAGTCAGTTATGTTCATCTCTTTCCAAGCACTCTTAAATCATGCTCTGCAACGAGGGAGCTACAAGATACAGAAATTCTGAGAGCAGTTAACCTGTGTATGGTTCCTTTCCAAGTATTTTTACACACTTGGAAAATATTGGAATGGCATCTTATTTCAAGGTGCTAATCCTATTTGAACATACTAAGGGTCGTTTTCACCAATGTCAATTATCTCTTAATTCATCATTAAAGGTTATTTAGCTTTGCACGAGCATTTCATCAAACAGAACTGCTCGTTAACTTACCACTAACAAGGAATTGAGTTAAAGGGCCAAATCTGACAACTCGACTCTCAAAAGCATCGTTTAAGTGGATGGAAACAGCCGAACGTGCATCTCTCAATGGCAATTTGTTTTAGAGTTTCACACGAACTTATCCATATGAATATAAAGTATGTTTGACAATGAAATTATATATGATCATACATGTTTAATACCAGGAAAGAAGAATACGGAAAGCCCATCCGAAGTGGTATTGGAACTTCTTCCAGCTCTGCATAATAAACTCAGTCTACAACACAACCACTTATGCTACTAAGACAACGAGGAGAGCGTGATCTATTTAGCTAATTTAGCACAACTGCCAGTTCTCCAAAATACTTTGTTCATTTCAGTTGGAAAACAACACAAGAATAAGGCCATCAAGTACAAATACAGTTATGTTAGATTCGTGAAACTCATTTATTGAATTGTGTATATTATTGCATTATAGAAATTGGTGGTAAAAGATAATCTGCTACTTTGCAGCTGTGCTGCATAGTACAATTTGGTTTTGTACCTTATTTGTTGTTTCATTAAACAGAACATTGATGTTGTACAATTTGTTTCTCTGTTATTTTATGTACTCTAGTCAGTTAAGTTCATCTCTTTCCAAGCACTCTTAAATCATGCTCTGCAACGAGGGAGCTACAAGATACAGAAATTCTGAGAGCAGTTAACCTGTGTATGGTTCCTTTCCAAGTATTTTTACACACTTGGAAAATATTGGGATGGCATCTTATTTCAAGGTGCTAATCCTATTTGAACATACTGTACTAAGGGTTGTTTTCACCAATGTCAATTATCTCTTAATTCATCATTAAAGGTTATTTAGCTTTGCACGAGCATTTCATCAAACAGAACTGCTCGTTAACTTACCACTAACAAGGAATTGAGTTAAAGGGCCAAATCTGTCAACTCGACTCTCAAAAGCATCGTGGATGGAAACAGCCGAACTCTATCACGTGCATCTCTCAATGGCAATTTGTTTTAGAGTTTCACACGAACTTATATGTTTGACAATGAAATTATATATGATCATACATGTTTAATACCAGGAAAGAAGAATACGGAAATAAAATAGCCCATCCGAAGTGGTATTCGAACTCCTTCCAGCTCTGCATAATAAACTCAGTCTACAACGCAACCACTTATGCTACTAAGACAACGAGGAGAGCATGATCTATTTAGCTAATTTTGCACAACTGCCAGTTCTCCAAAATACTTAGTTCATATCAGTTTAAGCTTTTGCCAAGAATAAGGTCTTCTGTATTTCCCTTTCTTTATAATTATGTTCCAGAGAATCTCAAGGAAGCATCGCAAACAGCGATGAGTGCTACACGCTTCTTGGTCTGTCCGTCATGTTTCTCCAGGATGAAACCAAGTCTACGCATGCGCGAGACTAGTAAGGCGCATTTAAGTAATTAGGAACCCGTATGGCCTCGTGAAATGCATCAACGATAATCACGCATTTAAGTTAAATAGGAATTAACTAATCGTTAGTAAAGAGTTGGTGAAAACGTCCTATTACAGACACCTCAAAGATACAGGTTTTCAGATGGATTTCGTTCAAAACCACTCTCATGGATCTGATAACCTTGATGTTAGCAGCAGCATTTTATTTGGAATCTGTGTACTGTATATCATATAGGGCAGAGGTTCCCAAAGTGGGGTCCGCAGACGCTTAAACAAAAAATAAAGGATACCCAATTTTTTGTTATCTGAATTGTAATATCTGAAGCACTCTTGCCGATAAACGACGGTAAAGCAACAAGTCAAAATTTTGGTAGCTAGTTTGCCACTTATCGTAGGGTAGCTGAATTTTGATACTTAGCAGTTGGCAACACTGTGTTGGGCTGCGTGCGCTTCTATATGGGACTTGTCACTGCTTGCCAGCTTGTCATAGCTTGCTAGCAGCCATAGAAGCATGTATATTTACTGCAGTGTGTTATAAGGTGTTGGCTAAGTTTGTTTCTGTAAAACGTTCTTCAGAGACTCGAAATGTTGCAGATTCTAGTGGTATCAGAAACAACATTTCTACAAAGGTTGAAAATGTTACAAGTGCCAGTGATATCGCAAAAACTGACGAGAATATTACGAGTGGTATTTGGTATCACAAACGCAGGTTCAGGTACTGGAAATGTGGCAGGCCCACTTGAAGGTAAAGGAAATAAGATACGTAAATATTCTGATACATAATTTTTTTTATTATTTTTTTTTTCCATTCACAAAGGAGAAGTGTTGTGACTGCAGTGTGTTATTTGCTGCCAAGTTCTATCCAATGGAAGTATGAAACCAGCAAAACTCTGTAGACATATGGAGACAAAACACCCAGATTGTGTTAACAAACGCACAAATTTTTTTGAAGCAAAAGCTGAAATGTTGCATAACAAACAAAAAAAAGTATGTATACTGTCACTGGTGGCGGCAATGAAGCTGCTGTTTGTGCTTCATATGAAGTGTGTGTACTCATCGATGAAAAGGGGAAACCACACACTATTGGCGAGGAATTAATAGAATCAGCAGCTCAAATAATGGCCTGTGCGAGAAAGTTAGCAAGCCTTCGAATTTAATTCCATTATCAAATAATACTGTAAGAAGAAGGATATATGAAATGGCCGTAAACGTTAGGAAGACATTGATCGACAGAATTCAAAATTGTACATTTTTTTTTGCTATCCAGTTAGATGAAAGCACTGATATTACTAATCATGCGAAGTTAATAGTTTTCATCCGTTAGGATTATGAAAGTAAATTGAAAGAGGATTTTATTTGTTCAAATCTACCATCACATACCTCATCAGAAGAATTGTTTAGGATTGTAAGCTCATAATTGACAATGGAATTAATTGGAATAAATGTGTTGGCGTTAGCAGTGCTGGAGCAAGAGCGATGTGTGGAAGAAAAGGTGGACTGATTACTGTAATAAAAATTGTAGCACCATTTGCAGTGTGAGTACATTGCTCTATCCACAGATAGGCTTTAGCAGTAAAGATGATGTCATCAGAATTAAAGAGTTGCCTTGATGAGGCAGTTCGGGTTGTGAATTTTATTTAATCGCGTCCTTTGAATACTCAGTTGTTCCGTATAATCTGAGAAGAAATGGGAATTGATCACAAGCAACTGCTAATTCACTGCGAAGTGAGATGGCTTTCCCGAGAAAGAGTACTGAGCAGGATAGTCAAACTGAGGGATGAAGTCAAGGTCTTTCTGCACGATTCCAAGTTCGAACTGATGGACAGATTTCATGGTTTTAACTGGATTTTGAAGCTATTATAATCTTCAACCATCACAATGGACTTAATTTAAGGCTAAATATCCCGTTTTTAGTTAGTAATTCTGACACCACGTAGCAGCACCTAAGTGAGACAATTTCTTTTTTCAGTTTTCTCTTGAACGAAAGCTCGTATTTGCGATCTGAAAACCACTATGTATACTAGACTGCAATTGAATTGATATTAATTAGATGCATTTTCCGAAATTTGAAAAACAAAAGAGTTACTAACAGCTTTTTATATCTCTGCTTAAAATATGAAAAAAACTGGTAATACGAAAACGGAGATTTATTTCATGATTTCAATGCATTTTTCAGAATTAAAATCGGGTGAATGGAATCGACAGCATTAGTTTGGGAATTGTTTTGAAAAGGGTGGTAGATATCTTGCCCAAGGAAAATGATGAACACGCTGACAGGGTGGAGGGAGAAGGGAACGATTTGACGACAGGAAGGAGTTGCCTTCCTCTTGTCATAAATATTATAATTCGGCAAGTAACATGTGCCTAGTCGTGGAACAATATCTGAGCAATAAAATTATACTGCAGTAGTGTCACAATATGTAACGTTGACACAATGTGTTTGCACGGATTCCTTTCTTACTTCCTCAAACATTCTTGTTGATAATAATACATTGTAGGGGCTTGGGACATCTTGGTCATCAGTCCCTTTGGCTGGCTGCATGTCTCAGCGGTAACGTTCTCGCTTGCTGTGCCCAAGGTTGCAGGATCGAATCCTGGTGCAGCCAGTTGGCATTTGAGGGTGCGCGAATGCGAGGGGGCCATGTCATTAGTTTTACTGGCCCGTTAAAGATCCCCTTCGGGGCGAAATTCCGGAACCCTGGCGTCTCTAAAAGCCGCAGTAGTTAAAAGGGACGTCAAACCATTATTATTATTATCAGTCCCGTGTAGTTGATTATGTGTGTAACTGGATTAGAGTCAGGGATGGGGCAGGTGCCCTGAAACTTCACGTACGGTACTATCTCGGCATTTACCTGGGGGGATTGTGGAAAAACCGGTGAAAGCACTCTCAGGATAGATGTTGACAGCGCTGGATTCCAATCTAGGTAACTGTTTTAGAGTTATTTGAGGATTAACTCCCGAACAAAAAACACATTGTTCCGACATTAGTAATACTTTGTAGAGCATAATTCTTACCGCACAGAGCAGCGACTGGTATCACTCGATGCCAAATTGAATACTGTATAGAAAGATATGACTGGTTTGTAGTTAGCACGTTCTTGATATTTAGAAAAAAGATGGACAAGATATGTTCGTGTTCAGGTTTTTTGGGAATATCTATTCTAAAAACCATCCGATGCGGACGTCCAACTCTAGGTATCGTCTTCTAGACATAACAAACAAGACCACAAACCGGAGCCAGCTATTATCGATTTATAAGAGGCCAAATGCGCACGCACATAGACATACATACTGCGCCCGTTGACGCATGTTCACATTGGTATAATCGATCACAGGATCCTTGGAGAAATTGCTACTATGCTGAAGAGCAGTCGAACACACCCTACAGGAAGCGGGATGAATATTGAGCAAGATTGATTATAATTAAACTTTTATACATTCTGGATACCCCGTAAATCGTCTAAGATTTATCTAATGTCATTCAGCATATTTAAGTTACGGTCCACATCGCAGAAACGCGAAACCGTAAATTTGCGCTATCTCATACATTGAGCTGACGCCACGCTGAGAAGACACTCCTACTAGCAGGCGCGGGACACTGTTATGGGCGATTCGAATCAAAACCAAGACCGCCATGTGCGTTTTGTTTATTGTTTGGGCCCGCATGCCGACAACTGTTGCAGTATACTCCATTTTTAGTGACTTAATCTGTATTATGTTGGATCCAATACAAAATTGAATAACAAGTGACTAGCGGTGTTATTAGAAATGGCGACAGCTACGTTCGCTCTAAACGTGGGACAACATAATTGATATGTAGGGTAGGTTTTAATTGCTAAGATGTAAACCTTTGTCATAGTTTCTGTCGGTATAATTATACTGACTAATCAGAATTTATGGATTTACTTTTATTTGTTTGTTTTTCGCGTACCGTAAAAATCCGAATATAGGTACGATAGTCTTGTACATATTGGACAATATGTAATTTATTCCTGCCAAATGTACCAAACAATTGTTTTCATCTTGCTGAAGACTTCTGTCAAGTCTTTGTGCAGGATCAGCTTTAGTTTAGTTAACGGTAGGCTACTTAAGTAGTTTGATATGCGGTAGGGCCTATCCATGTCCATAATTTTCCTATCTATGCTAATACTTGCATGCATGCAGCTGTCTCAATCAAATACTACAAGTACAGTATCAAAGGTACAAAGTGACTTGTAATGGAAGCACCCAGGTTTGGACCCTGGTCCTATTTTGACATACACTCTGCATGGCTGTGACTTCTGGTGTCCTATGCGCCAGGGAATAAGGCAAGGATTGATACAATCCTAGGCATGGGCAATGAAGTCGATAAAGAATGTTTGTTGGCTCTAGAAATCTATGTTAATATTGTTTGTTTGTGTACTTGCTAGAAGATATTAATACAGATACCCTCCAGCAAAATAATAGTAGGCTTTATTGGCTACTTTATCTTCCCTCTGGTCCTCTATTATGCTTAGCCTAGAGCCTGCAAGGTATAGGCCTACTACATTGTTGGATGTAAAAGCCTAGGAGTACAGTAGGGCTTCATTCAGTAGTGTACGTCAGCCCGTAGCTCCTTTTGAGTGCTGCTTCATTGTAGGTTTCAGTCTTACTGTGTTAGTAATCATCATTTTATGTATGCAGCATGTCAAATTGTACCGCCCTATTTGATGGTGGAGCCTGCTAACATGCATTTTACAGCTGAGAGAACAAGGGTTGTTCTGGCATCGTTGGAACATTTTTCTTACACTGAGGGTTAAAGTTCTCTTAGCTTGATCACTCGAAATATGTAAGAAAGTTAGCATTGTATTCCTGTGCATGACAATGGAGTTCAGTACCTAGTATTTGTTCTAGGTGCTGAATAGCACCCAAATCTGTAATGGGTTCTTTACAGTCTAGCTGGAAACTGTTCTCAATGAGTGAATGACAGTTTGTAGTCCCAGGAAGAAAGGCTACCATGTTTTCAGCTCCCCTATACCTTGTAGACACACAACTCCCTAGTCTTACCCATTAGGCCTAGATACATGCCTGGACACAATTCTTGTTTGACCACCTCGTGTAGTGGCTAGCATTCTCGGTTCTTTCCCCAAAGGTCTGGGTTCGTTTCCTGGCCCTGCCCATAAAAGTAATTCTGATCTGAGGTCTGAAACGGGGTATGCTAAGCCTCATGTGGCAATCCTGAGGCGAGGTGGATTCGATTCCCAACTAGGCCAACTTGGAAGTGGTTTACCACGTCTACTGCAGGCAAATGCCAAGATGGTTCCTTATTCATGGCCACGGCTGCGTCCCTCCCAATCCTCACCTAAAGTACAAAGACACACTAATGTATGTCTACCCCTTATTATTCCCGTTTTCCAACGGGGTCGGGGATGAGATGCGATGGATTTTACGGCCAGATGCCCTTCCTGACGCCAACCTCATGAGAGGAGTTAATGAGAGATGAAATGAATGATGGTGAATGAAACTGGGCAAGGATGTGGAAGGAAGCGGCCGTGGCCTGTCAGAATGTACCGTCCCAGCATTTGCCTGGTGTTGAAAATGGGAAACCACGGAAAACCATTTCAAGGACGGCCGACGGTGGGGCTCGAACCCACGCGTCTACTGAGTCAGCAGAGAGCTTGGCCCCATGACCTAATGCAGCGCGTTAGCCAGCGTAGCCACTACTGTCGGTACACTTATACAGTCACCATATCAAGAACTATTGCGAGAGCATCATCAGAAGAAAGCAGAGATTTGGAGCGATTTTTACTCTACTGACGCTATGATAAACAGAGAGTGGTCAGTTGCCAATTACGAATTGCGTCTTCTTGTTACCCGATATGCGGTACATGGTTTTCACCACTGAGTTTGCCGCACATTACAGTTTCACACACCTGATATAAACTGTGTTTGTTCTCTGCGAGAAAACATGTGAGCGTTATCACCTTGCTACTTGCATGAAGAGGAATAAGTCCTTGAAGGAAATTTGTTGTGACTAGTTATGTAGTTATATTTCTTATTTTGTTTGCTTTGGCAATTGGCTGTAATACATATATTATTAATACAGTCACCATATTACAACATGTTATCGTAAAAAAATAAACACACCTAAGTACATGGGTCTCAATGACCACCATGTCCAAGCCCCTCGAATGATAAAAGCAACAACAAAACAACTTGTGTTAAAAGTGGTCGTGCTACAGTGTTGAAAACTTCTGAAATATAAGAGACCCCTGGCCAAACTTTTCTGTTCACAAATCTGTTTCAGCTTTATGACATTCGTCATTTGAGACCTTCTCTAGCTTCATGAAGATAAGGGGTAATAGATGAAACAAGTATCTGGCGCCCAGCCTACACTAGGACTGGGCAGAAGAGCAACTCACGTGTGCTGCTCCTCTTCACAGTCCTACTGCAAACAAACATTCCCCCACTCTGCCTCTGCTATATTGAAAGGCGGATTATAACGGAACAAGTTAGATCTGAACCTTCCAATGCGCATGTGCGTCCAGTTGCATTACGTCATCCCCCCACCTGGATTCTTTGTCAACCAGTGAGCACATACTTCGTCACGCGCTGGTTAGGTGTTGCCAAGTAGTCATTATTCCCAGGACCTTGGCAGGGTACAGTTGCTGTCAAGGCATGCGAAGCAAGACTGAGCGGTTCTGTTCTTTGACAAGCACGGCAACAAGCTTGCTGTCAGGAGTGTGTGAAGTGGGCGCGCTCTCAGTTCATTACCACCAATACCAATGCTTTGTCACTGAGAATACTCCTATTCGATACTTTATGCTTGAATAATATAACCAGGACGAGCAGCGAGCAGCCCCAAACAGCTGTTGCACCAAAGAGGGGAAATCGTATTTGCGCCTAGTGATCCCACCACTTCCCCTCCTAGACGAGACTCCGCCATGACAGGCCAGTTCTAACTTGCCACGCTATACCGACCATTTGCATATATGTGGTGTTGATTTGCAATAATACTACTACATGCATTGCATTTATCTGTGTAGGCCTACATTGAAATTTAATTTTTGCTTCGACTTGTGCTTTGGACATTTGCAGTTTATCTTCCTCCCGGGGCTGGTCCAGTTTTGCAAAGAGGGTTTCCGAGGCTGGAGTTGGCGGTCGGGTGGCTTAAAACAGTGTGCCATCAACCATCCAAGTAGCCTACTGACCACGTTCAAGATCTCTTGTGTTTCTGTGTTCTCGACGAGCTTAACCATTGGTATTCACATCTCTGAAGGTTGTTTTCAGCTGCACAATCAAATGTAAAAGACAAAATGTAAACATGCAGAAAGCTGTATTCAAATAAATGAAATCTGTCTTTCACAAAGTAATTACCATTTCTCGAAACCTACTCCTCATCCTGAATCCACATTACTGTATAGAATATTGAGGTTATATTGATCTCATGCGGTAGAGGAGGGTGGGGGTAGAATTTATGGGAGAATGAAATGTATGAACATAGCATTTCATTGCAGCTACATTACTGGTGAATAAAGTGCAGCATGGTTGGGGGCGAGGAGGGGTTACGAATGTTTTGAGGTTATGATGGTATAATGAAGCAAACTCTATTACTCTCGATTATATCATTTTTAACAGCTTTTAGTCATTATTAAGAACATTTATATTGTATTAAAAGCACCGATAGGCTTTCAAATAGGCAAATAAATGGAAAAATAGTTCTCGTAGATTTGGAAATCATACCAACATGTCACACCAAAACTCATCATTGGTATTTCATTTTTGGAACGATATCGCCTCCTGAGGTGCAATAACGAATGCTTTTGATTCAATGTCAGACACTAAAAATCGGTTCCGAACGTAGTAATGTGCGTTCGTAATGATCACAGTCAATCGTAGTTACTTTATATGCGAGATTGGTAGCCCAAACATTGCCACGTGGACCTGAAATTCTACGAAATTCTAGCCAATATAAGCGTCCAGAAAATTAGCATTGATTGTCGTCTCTCTTATTATATGCTCCTTGACTACTAGTTGTACGTCCGAGCAGGACAGAAGTGTCAGTGACGCATAAGGATCGAACACGTGATACTAGTGTTCCGAGTATTGAAAGACTCTTGTGAAATGGTGAAATCCATTATTATTATAGATATGGACAACCATCACTGCTAAATATGCAGAGGGAGTTATTGTGAACGATAATTAATATCCAACCAGTGTAATATTTTTACCAGATTTAACAAACAGTGGCAGCATGGCGAGCACATTATCAGGCTGCATGCTTACATGCACGAGTGAATTATAAAAACTGTGAATTTTCTAAAAACTGTGTTATTCATATACTATTTCATATCTTGTCGAAGTGCTGAATTTTTATTTTTGATTAACTGTAAATAATTATTTCTGACCACGTGCAAAGTTTGCGAGTGAGCGGTGCAAAAGCAATGATAACGCCAGTGGCGGAATGTATGAGCAATTTTGTTTTACCGCACTAATTGGCAACTCCAGCTATCTGATATGACATCTAGCGGTACAAATGAGAAACTTACCAAGTAGGGTACATTTGTCACGTGGTGACTGTTTGTATATGCTTCCTTGTATTGGTAAGCAGATCGTGGTAAATTCTTCGTGTCTTTATACATAAGTAATAAGTTTTACTCGTTGATAGAGTGCAAAATGGGTAAAAGCAAAGTATATTGCTCAATTCACGGCTGTAAGTCGATGTATAAGAGGGCTGCGGATATAAGTTTTCATCACTTTCCAAAATATGCAAATAGCAATAGCCGAAAGGAGACGATACCAAATAAATACGGTCAACAGGAGTGAGTTGGACCACTCACCACTACACACATTGACGACAGGACGGGTTGTTCACTGTTACGCCGAGCCAAGCTGCACCTAGACAGCCAAGTACAGTCTCGCTGAGCCAAGACAGCCAAGCCTACACCAGCCGAGGACAGCCAAGCTTCATCAGTCAGGTATCCTTCCCCGCTCCCTAGTTCATTTCCAATAACCCTACCAACCAACATCACCTCGCTCAGCGATATCCGAGCCATTCCACTACGAGTCATATAGGCCTAATTTGACTTCGCAAGGTAAATATCTACTCTGCAAGAACCTGCTACCAGTCCGATATTCAACTCCACACCTACCTGCTAACCACCCAACAAATCAAGCAATTCCTGTCTCCCCCGAGTTTTAATACAGGTTAAACTCATCCCTTCGCCCTACCAAGCAGCAAATAATTTCTAGAGTTTATGGTACAGTGTGCAAACTCAAATATACGACAGCTTTTAAACGTAACAGCGCCAGGACTCGAACTGCTCAAAAACAAATACCAGCAGACAACCTATGCTTGATAATATGCAATTGACACATAAAATCCAGTGGAACACACGAATTAGATCACGTGTATCGCACAGTAATACATATATACAATTAAAAATAACACTGTCATCATTTTAGGGTCCACATTTACTGATAATAACCGAAAAATAAAAAGTGTTCCTTATCAAACGCGTGTTATTGAGTATTTTTACCCTACTTATCCAGACCGACCGCAGCGCCCCAAGTGTTAGTTTGAGTTGCCAATAGAGTAAGTGAGCGCAGTAACATCAGTATGATATTTAACACGAGTGAAAACCTTACCCCTACCTACTACATGGAACCAACCAACCATCTACATCTAATGGATAATAACGACCACACTATGGAGTTGGAGATGGATCATTAAACCACATGCGTGGGGAGCTAGCAATGGAAGGTGGCTGAAACAAAGGCAAGATGATCTAAGACCATTACGGAGACCGCTAAAACATCTCACGGCGGGTCTCGAAGTCTTGATGCTGTACTCAGTAAGTCAGATTATGTTTCAGTAGCTATATTTAATAGGTTGGAACAGTAGATTAGTCATAAATGGTTTCACTAAAGTGCACAATACAGGTAGTTTTAATATGAGGTGCCTAGAATCAAAACCCGCCAAATCCATTCCTTCACTTTTTCGGCAAAGTGGCAAAAACTGTCACAAACGAACCAATACCCAAAAAGAAATACTTTTTTCACTAAAAAATGAATTAATTATTTTTAAAAACAGTGACGAAGTACGAAGCTGATCCCCGATATAGTTAAACATGTATGTAGAAAAATATAAAGCAATAATTCGGATTTGTCGGGGTTTGTTACTAAGATTTGGATTTGGCAGGCTTTGATACCAAAGAGCCCTAATACATTTGAAGTTGCGAAGAGATTGTAGAAACTGCGTAAGCTTTATTCAGAAATTAATATTTGAATGAAAGTTTACTAAATATAGGTTATAAAATAAAAAATCGTATAAATTTTGTGTTTTGTTGTTGTTGTTATTGTTGTTTAAGGGGCGGTTTTTGTGATTTATTAGAATAAACAGAAAAAGAATAAAACTCATATTACCCATTCAAGATTTGATTGCCGCTGAGTGTGGCTGAGCCAGCGTTTATGTTTATTGTAGCATGAGCTCTGCGGGGCGAAGCGGAGGACACAGCGATGACAGAGTGCAATCTGCACATAGGTCACGCTGCATTGCGTCAGATAAGCGTCACAGGAGCTCATGTCACCATGGACAGTTAAATGATGACTGGGGGTACTGGAGCTGAGTCATATCCTACGCGCGCAACTGTACCTGTCAACGAAGCAAGCTGACGTGTGACACAATTACATAAAGAGTAGTTCCCATCTCCACCGCCGGCAATCAATTCCTGAAAGGGTAATAAGACTGTACAGTAAATAACCCCTGGCACTACAGCCCGTGAAGGGCCTAATCCCCAGCCATTTGGCCTGCAGATATTGGGGTGCCGCATGACCAGCGCCTCGGGTCCCCTCGGCCGTTAATCTTGGTTTTCGTGATCGGGGCGCTGCCTCACTGTCAGTTACTCAATTGTCCTCACGAGGCTGAGTGCTCCGCGTACCAGCCCTCACGTCAGTTTCCAAACTCCCTGACGGAGCCGGGAATCGAACCCGGGGCCTTCGGGTGAGAGGCAGGCGCGCCACCCCAACACCACGGGGCCGGAAATAATGTAGCCTACAGTACTGAACAATAATAATAGTATTGAAAAACGTCAAATTAAATTAATATTCAATTACTATGGTCCAGGCCTTTAGAGACAAAACTATCGTCAATAAACTATTAAATCACATTATTTACTGGAAGTTATAGCTACACAATTTCTGTTTCTACCTCATCCTCAATAGTAGTTACTCAATCATCATCATTCTCTTCGTGTTCGCCACGACTTTGCAGATTGCAATAAAACTGCAGCTCTACATTTTCCCTCCATCTTTCTCCAAAATGCTTCGAAAGCAGTCTCGAAACATCTTTCACTTCTTGAGCCTGAAGGACAATCCCTCTGTTTATGGCTTCTGGCTTTACGTGAGTTATATCAAAATCAGGTTTCGTGACACGTTTGTGTTCGCAAATGTCAGTTCTGTGGAAAACATCACCCAGACCAAAATGTTATTGTTCTCTTGTTCTTTGTCAAAATTATCCAAAACAAATTATTATCAGAAAGTACAACATAAACCATTCGAATCACGTCAGGCAGAGGTACATTCTCTGACTATTGCACGTAGGTAAAGAGTACACACTTCGCAAAGGTAAGATGGCGGAGCTGGGTGCTCCTATTGGCTGATGTGGATGTGGCGGGTTTTGTGACCAAAAATGGCGAAACTGTCGTTGGACTTGGCGGATATTGCAACTAAGCCTCAACTTTGACTTCGTTTTACAGTAGGATGTAGCGGGTTTTGTAACAAAATAATAGTTTTAATGAATTCAGCGCAGCAAAAGCTATATGAAACAATGCTTATCTCAATTTTCATAAAATATGGATTTGGCGGGTTTTGATTCTAGGCGCCTCATATAAGCTCACGTGTGGAAAGATTTAGTTTTGTTATAAATGTCTTTAACGCCAGGAAGGCAAAGTTATAATGTCCATTTCGCACCATTTCAAGAACAGTAACAGTCTACTTTTATTTGTCAGGCTGATGACATAAGAAACAAGTTCCTAACAGGTGGCAAATGAAGGCCAAGGTCGCCTGTGTGCGAGAGGGATACTCATAGCACGGCTCAATGAATCTCAGGCAGTGCATTAAATAATCTAGAAGGCTGTGAAATTCCTAACATTATATAATCTGAATGCGTGATCCGTTATCCACGTGTTTGACAAATGAGCATCTGGAATAAAGCTTTATTTTGTTACGAGGAAATAGAAGGACATTGGAAATGAACTGTATTTTGAAACCAGAGGTCGTAAATTGGACATTATTCACGGAAGAGGCTACATGATAAATACACAATCTCACACGCTATTTTTGTATCAGAATCCTTTATGCTATTGGAGAGCATTCTTAAAATGTGTTTTCTACACACTTTGTCTTTGTAATTGATGTTTCAAATGTGTATAATTCAGGGATCCACACTAATTGTTAACCAATGTTATTGTGGTACTATTAGAGTACATGTTTATGATAATTTATGTCGGCGATAACGAGCTATTGATGTCGTACCAGGCCGATGAAGTAAGGATTGACGAATCCATGGTTTACAGGATGTCTAATAATTAGAGTATGTGGAGACACAAGGTGTCCGTTATTGAAGTTATTCCTGAGTGGAATGTTATGAAGTTATTGAACATTAGTTGGATTTACACATCACACTTGACTACACTAAACGCAACTAAAGGTCCATAAAACTGAACAAATGCATTGTGTAATAACTTTAATAATCAAAGATAGGATTTTTGTGAATCTAAACAAATCTTATAATTCCCCCTTGAGCCTAAATATAAATAAATGCTCAAAATTAAATATTTGCAGGACCAAAAATACGACATTTAGTTATTGTTGATTTATTTTGGACACATTTCTATACATTTTGACACCATTAGTCAACAACCAATCGATGATGTGAAAACTGAAGCACACACATCAGATTGGCAGCAATGTGAGTCGATGTAATTGTTTAATTATCATCGCATTTGCAGGCTTTTCTATTTTTCTAATTTTTCCTTTACACATCTGGACATTTTGACCATTTGTCACAAAGAGTGACAAATTGAGTAGGTAGGCTGTGCCAATTGCACAACAATAGGAGTGCTGGATTATTGTACATATTTGTGTTGTATTAGTTTAATTCTTTTTTTTTATTCAGCCACGTTGTGCACATATTTAGAAACTTTTCCTTGTAATAAACGCGTCTCGTTTATTAATTAATATTAGATAGGACTGGATAAACCCGTAACTTTAAATATAAATGTTGGAGATGGCACCATCTCAGCTTGGAACAAATTTTCCTTTGATATTAAATGTAAATATTCCTAGTATTTCTAAACAAGTAAATGTCTTGCTTTGGAGTAAATTCTTTTGATGTTTAATCCTCCCGTAGTCATTTTCGATGTAATTGCTTAGGGCTGATCTTACGTGCCATACTCTTAGTTTGTTTGTTTTCATTTACATTTTGTATTAGGACCATGAAAGTAACTTAGATTTTGGATAGGACATTTTTATATATTTTCTTTCAGGGCAGATTAGTATCGGACTAGCCGTTTGCAACTCTCATGCTAGGCTAGGGATCTATTCTGAATAAAATGTATCCATGATTTTAACATAAGACTGACCTCTCTTTCTTGCTTAGTTTTGATATCCATCCATTCCTCTGAGCTGGTTAAGAATCGAACCTCTCCAATTCCCGATACCCCCGAGTGCAGACTTTTGTGTGAAACCAGCCTAGGAATGTGTCGCCCCCAATACGTGTGTTTTAACTGGAAGAGGGTCTCGGAAGCGTCATTTGAAACCGATGGCTCCCTGAAACCTTCGGCCAGCGGGCACATATAGTATGATTACGTTGGCGCCGAACGTGGTAGCATCGACTTACGGTTTCGATCTCCCATGGTTCGTTTGTTTGTGAGGGTTTTTGATGTTTTGATAGCAAATCCAACATATTAGTGACGAATTGAGACTTCGTACTAGTGTTTTGGAAGGCTACGTGGCATTCTTATTCCAGAATTAAGAACATGAGGCTAGGTAACAATTATTAATGACAATACGTTGAGGATTTGATTTTGCAGTTACGCTAGTCTTGGGTAAATGTAATGTTTGTTTGTTGTTTCTGATGTAATTTAATTTTTACCAGAGGTTCAGCTGTTATCAATGAATAAATTTATGAAGGAATGGGTTTTCTACTGTGTTCCAACCCAAACAATTGTTAAGGCATGTGAAGTTGTTAGGCATCCAACGTTTAGAATGAAGCACTGGTTAGATAGGGATATTCTTCTCTCTTTCTGTTGCACGTGAGACATGTATCACTCTGTCATTTTCTAGCAATCCACAGTTGCCATATCAGTCGAAAATTTTTCTTTGTCGAAAAAAAACCCAGCATATTCGGGTAGAACTATGTTTTGCCGATCTTTTTTGTCTTATATTAGAACTACGTAAACTTGATAGAAATGCTAGAAAAATAAGATATCCATATTTTTTAAACTTTAAACTGTGTCCCCTTTTTAGTAAAATCGATCTTATTTCATGTTGCATTGACTTTGCGATTCCTATTTTTCACGCATGTGTAGCTAAATGTGCCGTTTTGATGAGAGATTCTTGAAATATTTTATACTGGCAATATTACAATTTTCATGTAGGTAAAACTTCTGAATATTCTCTCATAACCGCATAGCAGCATTGAAAAAGTTCGTATGCTGCCAACTTTTCTATTTTTAAAGAAAACCACGTCATGTCAATTTGAGAGTTGTAGAGGAATGTTGGAAGACGTTTTCTACCTGCTTACCCAGAGTGTAGATTTAATTGTTTGCACAGGCCGAGCTGTTCATTGACCGCGGATTATAAGAATGAAGTTTCGAAGGACAGCGGGGTGCAGCTTGCTACTCACAGCTTTATTACTGTGCCCTTCGAGCTTGTATTTCAGTAGTCCAGCTGTCTCTATCTTGAGTGAGAGTGCAACAGTTCTGTTAGATTTAACGTGTTGTATTTTACGTATTTCACGTACAACAATGGATAATTTTGTGAAAAGAAAGCGTGGTCAAGTGTTCAGAAGGAGGGAAAAACAGGTCGTAATTAATGTGTTCAGTTATTTTAAGAATCTTAATCCTAACGAAAGTATAAATCATGAAAGGTAAGCCAATGAGGAGTATTTTCTTTAATAACGTATTTCAACTTTAACTGCAGTCGAAACTTCACACATTTCTTTGTGCTTGTACTTTATTTATTTTATTTCGATTGTTTTCTTTATGTTACACTCAGCATACGTTATAGTTAATTTAATTGCGTTGTATGTTCTATGTTATACAGTGCTTAATTCAAGTCTTCGTCACTGCACAATCGCTGAATGTGCGGAAAGTGTACGCGAAGCGCTTTTAGCCCAGGCATTAAAATGAAAATCCACTGCCTGCTTCCAGTCTCCGACCGGGTCAGGAATGGAATGAATGAAGCCCCCATCTAGCGGCGAGGATATGAATGTGCCGGCTGCCGAGGCCTGACGCACTCCTCTGGGGCAATGAATAAATGAATGACAGATGAAATGAAATGATAGGGGAGAGTGTTGCTGGAATGAAATTTTGACAGGGAAAACCGGAGTACCCGGAGAAAAACCTGTCTGCCTCCGTTTTGTCCAGCACAGATCTCACATGGAGTGACCGGGATTTGAACCACGGACCCAGCGGTGAGAGGCCGGCGTGCTGCCGCCTGAGCCACGGAGGCGGGAAGTCCATTTTTAACGCAGGAAGCAAAAATGCTGTTTTTGGCACTTAGGCCCTATTTAAGCCCTTTTGAACCCTCCAAAAACTATGACGCGGACACCGCAGAGATGGGGACTTTTCAGGATTTGTTTCTAGGGTACTAGGGAACATCTATGCCAAATTTCAGCTTTACATTTTTTTTTAGGTTGGCCGTGTTTTTTGCATATAATGCCTGGGGTATTTGTACTGCCTCCTCTCACGGAGTGGCAACCCTGTCGTAACGCGCCATAAGACCAATGCTTCATTCTAAACGTTGGATGCCTTATTGGCAACTCAAACTAACACTTGGGGCGCTGCGGTCGGTCTGGATAAGTAGGGTTTAAAATACTCAATAACACGCGTTTGATATGGAACACTTTTTATTTTTCGGTTATAATCAGTAAATGTGGTCTCTAAAGTAATGGCAGTGTTATTTTTAATTGTATATATGTATAACTGTGCGATACACGTGATCTAATTTGTGTGTTCCACTGGATTTTTTGGTGTCATTTGCATATTATCAAGCATCAGTTTTTATGGTTGATGTAGATCAGCTGATTCAAATTTACACAGGGCTACACTTCGGACATTATTTCGGTGCTATTATGCGCAATATAATGTAAATGTCGATCTTGAGTCAACGCCGAGGACATTCAAATAGAGAAATACGGTACATAAACAAATAAATAACACACCGAAGCTGTGCTACTTTTATCATTCCGAGACTATATAGAATCCACGCAAACCAGACGCCACTGTTCCAAGCTCCGACTTATATCGTGAATTGATGTCAAACTGATGATCCGCCAGCCTTTCCGCCAAGCCTACACCTCGTAATCGCTAAGTTCTTCGATATTCGGGCTATTCCACTACGAGTCATATAGGCCTAATTTGCCTCCCCGTGGGCACTGTAGAATGAGTGATTCCGCTACCATTCAAATATTCAACACCAAACCCACCTTTTAACCATCCAAATCAAGCAATTCCTGTCGCCCCAGGAGTTTTAATACAAGTTAAACTCATCCCTTCTCCCTACCAAGCAGCCAATAATTAATTATTTAATTAATTATTCAAGTAACTTCAATCTTACCAGCGCGCCCATCGTAACAGCTGTTTTTAAACTGAATAACCTTCGCTGGCTTTACGTCGCAGGTCTTCTGTCTGTCTACCTCGACAAGTGTTAGATCCTTCCCGGGGTGGAAAGGTATTATTATTAGGTATTAGGTATTATTAGGTATCATCACATTTCGGCTATTGCTAGTTGCATCTTTTGGAAAGTGATGAAAACGTATATCCGCAGCCCTCTTATACATCGACTTACAGCCGTAAACTGAGCAATACACTTTGCTTTTACTCATTTTTCACTCTATCAACGAGTAAAACTTATTACTTATGTATAAAGACACGAACAATTTACCACGATCTGTTTACCAATACAAGAAACCATATACAAACAGTCACCACGTGACAAATGTACCCTACTTGGTAAGTTTCTCATTTTTACCGCTAGATGTCATATCAGATAGCTGGAGTTGCCAATAGTACCCCGTATTTCTCTAAGTGATACTACAATGTCTGGGCAGGAGACGACCGAGTTGTTGGCAAACTTGCCAGCCCTTCTGCGCAATCTGCAGGTGTCTATGGACAATATGAGTGCCAAACGTAACTTTCTGTATTTCTCACCTAAATTATATAACATTCTCCCAATTAAATTGAAAGAATTTAAAGGAAATTATGCAAACCTGAAGATGCATATAAAACATTTTCTCAGAGAAAACAAAATTAAATTTGAAAATATAATTAGTTGAGCCTACAAGTAGCCTATATACAAACACAAATTCAATTTTCCTTCTTATTCATTATTTTTTAGTGTAGTCTTATACATCATTTACATAGAACGTGTTATTCGGCTAAGGCATTATACAATTTTTAGAAATAGTAATCAATGATATGCATGCCACACACAAGGTGTCACCTTTTAGTGGCATATGTGATATCTCTTCCTGCTCTGTATGAATTTGATATCCTATTTCGACCAGTCTTTATCATATTGTAACAATATAATAATAATTGTAAATTTACAGGTTAAACAATGAGTAGGAAGTGTAAGGAAATTCATAAAATGTGTACAGTTATTTTGAATTTTGTAAAATGTGTGTATTTGTAACGATTTAATAATAATAATAAGATATGACGCAAATCATTTAAGGGCCGATATGAACGATGTTAGAGCAGATATGGCTCAAAATAATGACAACTTAAGGGCTGATCTAAGGGAAGATATAAACAATGTTAGGGAAAACATATACAATGTTAGAAACGAGATAAATGAAAACAGTAACTCTGCCACAGAAAACTTGTTACAAACTAGTAACAACATTACCACAAACATTAGGGCCGACATGGCAGAAAGTGTCAACAATATTAGGGCTGACAAGGCACAACAAAACACTAATATTAGGGTAGATGTGGCACAAAATGTTGTAGAACTGCGAGGAGACATTGCGAAGGTTAAGACAGAGATCACTACTAGTATAGATAAGGTTAGTGACGACTTACGCGCAGAAATGGAAACGTATCGCACAGAATATCAAGCACATTTAGAGGGAGTGAATGCGGAAATTCGTGCGAACAGGTCAGAAATAAACAAGAAGCTAGACGACTTTCAGTCAGAGATGGACGGCAGTATTGAGTCGGTGAGAAACGAAGTCGCTAATGCTAGAGAAGTGGTTAGTAAGCGGATCAATGACGTGGAACAGAGAATGGAGGAAGTAAACACATATGTGGGAGTTTTGAAAGCTGATGTCGCTATCGTTAACACGGGATTAAGGTTGACTCGAGACATAGCAGTTGCAGTACATCTGAACGTGAAACGTGTTACAGTAAAGGTCACTGCAAACACAACAGCGATTCAGGAAATCCGTGAGAATATGGTAGATAGTGATAAATTGGAGGAAGATCGCGCTGAAATGATTAATAGAATAAAAGGCGATTAGGCTCAAGACATTGAAGCAATTCGAGAGGAAACTCGTGATAATAATCATAAATCCAACCAGTATAGTGGCAAAGCGATTGACAAATACCTTGAGGAACACGAGGAGAAACAGAAAGAATTCGATATATGTATTCGAGGGAAAATCGAACGGATCGAATTACAGATTAATACCATAACCAATAAACAATCTGATGACATACCTGAATACGCAGAACTTGAGGAGCGTATGAATCGTTTACTAAAGCCTAACAGAGAGGAAGTAAAATCTACAAATATCACGACCGGTGAAGAGCAGCCGAACGTTCCGGCTGGAAACGCAAATTACAATCCATTTCGAACAACACCTCAGTTTGTGACACCAAATATGAATGAAATGCCAAATTATGGGCTGACACCTAATTACAATGTCACGCCAAACTATGGCCAAACACCTTACTCATACATAGTGGATTTGAAAGCCATGAAGATCGACCGACTAAATTTAATAATTCCAATTCTATTACACCAATCGAATTCTTGAGGAACCTGGAATCTTACATGAAGGAAACCATGGTAACAGCTGATAGAGAGTTAAGAACGGTAGAGAAATATCCCGAGAATAGTCCGTTAACCTGGCTCAAAGCTTTTAGATATTCATTTCACAACTACCAGGAGTTTAAAGATGCATTTCTTAAAACATATTGGTGAATGGAAAGACAGCAGAATATAAGGGCGTAAATGTACAACAAGAGGTACGCAAGTACACAAACAACTAAGTACGCTACATACTTCACAAGTCAACTTTCTAAACTTCAATGCTTGCAACCCCCTTTGTCAGAGCTCGAACTGGTACAGACGATAAGAAGGCAATATCCTATGGAAGTTCAAAGGCTACTGATAGCATCAGATGCTAACACCTTCCAAAAATGCGGCGAAGTTTTACGAAAGCTGGATAGCAGTCATGAACAATTTGCACCTACACCTAGGCATCGTGAAGGCGCACACGACGTTAATGTAACTTCAGTCGATAGGACAAGTCAAACAGTACAGCCTGCGGAAGAACGACGTGTAAATTATCGTCAGAGTCAAGAAGGACCGGTCAGGAGGAGAGATTTTTGTGAATATCGTAGAGAGAACACACCTTATGGAAGCAATCCCCGATATGACACGATTAATAAAAACTATAATCAGAACAGGTACCAGAATCGCGGAAACGATTATGCTAACAATCGTCGTACTTATGGTAACAACAACAATTACAATCGCGGATATAGAGGACAGATACGTGATCGTGATAATCAAAATAACCAGTATACCAACAATGTCAGGCGAGATGATAGATACAGCGGCGGTTACCAGAAGGAAAACGACCCTCATTTTCAATATGATAATGACAGGCGTGGGAAGTCTGAAGAAAGTAAACAGTACATCCAAGACGGAGGAGAAGAAATTAAGAAGATGAAGAATCTGGCAGAAGGCGAGATGGAAGTAACCAACTTCGTAAGAATGACAAGAAAACTACAACAGCTGATGTTCACAACATTGAAATTGAACCAGCAGGAGAAAACAACCGTCTAAGTGATGAAGAATACAATAGAATCACTGAAAGAATGGATCGATCGTGGAGAGAAACTAAGGATTGGACGAATTGAAATAAATATTGATTTCCACAATTTTAATTTATTCCACATGGAGACGTATGCGCCCGTTGACGCATGTTCACATTGGTATAATAGATCACAGGATCCTTGGAGAAATTGCTACTATGCTGAAGAGCATTCGATCACACCCTACAGGAAGCGGGAAGAATATTGAGCAAGATTGATTATAATTAAACTTTTATACATTTTGGAAACCCCGTAAATCGTCTAAGATTTATCTAATATCATTTAGCATATTTAAGTTACGGTCCACATCGCAGAAACGCGAAACCGTAAATTTGCGCGGCTATCTCATGCATTGAGCTGACGCCACGCCGAGGAGACACTACTTCTAGTCGTACGTCCGAGCAAGACAGACGTGTCAGTGACGCACAAGGATCGAACACGTGTTACTAGTATTCCAAGTATTGAAAGACTCTTGTGAAAAGGAGAAATCCATTATTATTATAGATATGGACAACCATCACTGCTAAATATGCAGAGGGAGTTATTGTGAACGATAATTAATATCCAACCAGTGTAATATTTTTACCAGATTTAACAAACAGTGGCAGCATGGCGAGCACTTTATCAGGCCGCATGCTTACATGCACGAGTGAATTATAAAAACTGTGAATTTTCTAAAAACTGTGTTATTCATAAACTATTTCATGTCTTGACGAAGTGCTGAATTTTTATTTTTGATTAACTGTAAATAATTATTTCCGACAACGTGCAAAGTTTGCGAGTGAGCGTTGCAAAAGCAATGATAACGCCAGTGGTGGAGTGTATGGGCAATTTTGTTTTACCGCACCAATAGAGTCAGTGAGCGCAGTAACATAAGTATGATATTTAACACGAGTGAAAACCTTACACTTACTACATGGAACCAACCAACCATATGCATCTAATGGATAATAACGACCACACTATGGAGTTGGAGATGGATCATTTCACCACATGCGTGGGGAGCTAGCAATGGAAGGTGGCTGAAACAAAGGAAAGATGATCTAAGATCATTACGGAGACCGCTAAAACATCTCACGGCGGGTCTCGAAGTCTTGACGCTGTACTCTGTAAGTCAGAATATTTTTCAGTAGCTATATTTAATGGGTTGGAACAGTAGATTAGTCATAAATGGTTTCACTAAAGTGCACAACACAGGTAGTTTTAATATAAGCTCACGTGTGGAAAGATTTAGTTTTGTTATACATTTCTTTAACGCCAGGAAGGCAAAGTTATAATGTCCATTTCGTATCATTTCAAGAACAGTAACAGTCAACTTTTATTTGTCAGGCTGATGACATAAAACAAGTTCTTAACAGGTGGCAAATGAAGGCCAAGGCCGCCTGTGTGGGAGAGGGATACTCATAGCACGGCTCAATGAATCTCAGGCAGTGCATTAAATAATCTAGAAGGCTGTGAAATTCCTAACATTATATAATCTGAAGGCGTGATCCGTTATCCACGTGTTTGACAAATGAGCATCTGAACTAAAGCTTTACTTTGTTACGAGGAAATAGAAGGACATTGGAAATGAACTGTATTTTGAAACCAGAGATCGTAAATTGGACATTATTCACGGAAGAGGCTACATGATAAATACACAATCTTACGCGCTATTTTTGTATCAGAATCCTTTATGCTATTGGAGAGCATTCTTAAAATGTGTTTTCCACACACTTAGTCTTTGTAATTGATGTTTCAAATGTGTATAATTCAGGGATCCACACTAATTGTTAACCAATGTTATTGTGGTACTATTAGAGTACATGTTTATGGTAATTTATTCCGGCGGTAACGAGCTATTGAAGTCGTACCAGGCCGATGAAGTAAGGATTGACGAATCCATGGTTTAAGTGAGACACAGGATATCTAATAATTAGAGTATGTGGAGACACAAGGTGTCCGTTATTGAAGTTATTCCTGAGTGGAATGTTATGAAGTTATTGAACATTAGTTGGATTTACACATCATACCTGACTACACTAAACGCAACTAAAGGTCCATAAAACTGAACAAATGCATTGTGTAATAACTTTAATAATCAAAGATAGGATTTTTGTGAATCTAAACAAATCTTATAATTCCCCCTTGAGCCTAAATATAAATAAATGCTCATAATTAAATATTTGCAGGACCAAAAATACGACATTTAGTTATTGTTGATTTATTTTGGATACATTTCGATACATTTTGACACCATTAGTCAACAACCAATTGATGATGTGAAAACTGAAGCACACACATCAGATTGGCAGCAATATGAGTCGATGTAATTGTTTAATTACCATCGCATTTGCAGTCTTTTCTATTTTTCTAATTTTCCTTTACACATCTGGACACTTTGACCATTTGTCACAAAGAGTGACAAATCGAGTAGGCAGGCAGTGCCAATTGCACAACAATAGGAGTGCTGGATTATTGTACATATTTGTGTTTTATTAGTTTAATTCTTTTTTTCTATTCAGCAACGTTGTGCACATATTTAGAAACTTTTCCTTGCAATAAACGCGTCTCGTTTATTAATTAATGTTAGTTAGGACTAGATAAACACGTAACTTTAAAGATAAATGTTGGAGATGGCACCATCCTAGCTTAGAACAAGTTTTCCTTTGTTATTAAAAGTAAATATTCCTAGTAATTGTAAACAAGTAATTGTCTTGCTTTGCAGTAAATTCTTTTGATGTTTGATCCTCCCGTAGTCATTTTCGATGTAATCCTTAGGGCTGATCTTACGTGCCATACTCTTTGTTTGTTTTCATTTAAATTTTGTATTAGGACCATGAGAGTAACTTAGATTTTGGATAGGACTTTTTTATATTTTCTTTCAGGGCAGATTATTATCGGACTAGTCGTTTGCAACTCTCATGCTAGGCTAGGGATCTATTCTAAACAAAATTTATCCATGATTTTAACATAAGACTGACCTCTCTTTCCTGCTTAGTTTTGATATCGATTCATTCCTCTGAGCTGGTTAAGAATCGAACCTCACCAATTCCCGATACTCCCGAGTGCAGACTTTTGTTCGAAACCAGCCTTTGAATGTGTCGCTCCCAATACGTGTGTGTTAACTGGAAGAGGGTCTCGGAAGGGTCAGTTGAAACCGATGGCTCCCCGAAACCTTTGGCCGGCGGGCAAAATACATACATACATTTATTTTGGTGATTCGTATGGGTCATTGGTTCTTTTGACTCTAATTCCCTTTTTTTCGTGAGATCTGAAACGACTCCGCGAGGCCAATCACTATAACTTACTTCAATTTTCATGGAAGTAATAACAAAAGTTCATTTATATAGGGCATTTTATTACAATAAACAAATTTTAAAAATGCATACCAAGAGCAATTATTATGTACCCTTGAAATCAATGTTTCAATTTTTTCCATTTCAAAGATAACATTTCATGATTTACACACACTAATCAGGTTCTCTTATATCCATTGATCTGGTTATCCTGGGATCAATGATCTCAGGCAACAATATTTTCTCTTAGCAGAATGTCAGTTACATAAGCATTTTTTGTCTCCAGAACTTTTCGTCCCTTTTTATTGTTTCTACTGTATGTGAATGTCCTTAGGCGTCCATACTACAAAATAACATATTGCCCGCTATGTTATTTCCAACTGGCCCTGGTTCTGGATATAAAAAGCATGTGAGTGTTAGAGAGTTATCAATCTGTTCTCTTCTGAATGGCACTGTTCTTGACATTCTCTAGGCTTTTTTTACGCTTACTTTCTGCCAAACAAAATCCATTTAGCTTTTTGCAGGCTTCCAGTATGGTCATATTCCGTGCTGAAAAAGGGCACTTGACTTCGACTATAGCGTCGTCTCCTATTAATCCTTCTGGGGAGGCACCTAAAATCCCATAAGTTTTATGTACGAAAAGACCACATTCTTCGACATTTCTGCCGATTTCTCCTCTAAATTTCGTTTTGCAATTCGCTCATTATCACAGTCATACTGCGTGAAATTCGCCGTACAGAATGTTTTTTGCCACTGGAACCCATTTCGAAGTAGGTTTCCTCTTGCATACATATCCAAAATTGGATGCCGTAAATCTGTCCTTTCTAGCTGTGTGCAACTTTTCATTTTCCCTTTGGCCCCTTGTTTCCTTTTCCAGTTTTTGTATATGGCCTTCACTAAGCGTTAGTTGCTTGATCTTTTCATCACTAAACTCTCTCAACAGTACCTCGTCGAAATCCAACTGCATTGATCGGTTTCCATAATCACGTGAGACAGTAGACTACGTTTCATTTCATTAGACTGTTGTCGGGACATTCTTTTCCCTTCTCTCGACGCAAATAAACTTTTTCGGAAAGTTGCTCTTCTTCTCTTTCTGCTGAGTGCAGTGTCCTTCACTACTGTGGCAGTTTTTTTTTCAAACTGATTTCATCGTTTTTAGTGCCAGGATGGCCCAAACTGAAAGACCAGCCCGGCAGCTTTGGATCTATGAGTGAACCTCGATTGATCTGCTTACCTCCCGTGAATTTTTCAACAAGGGACATATAATTTTCGGCAGCATTGCTGGTGGTGTTTGATACTAGCTGGGAACTTTTTACAATTAGGGGCTGCAAGCAATAACGCATAATTTTGGTTGCAGTTAGCTGTTTGTCTTCACCTTGCCCGCTAGTAGTTCAAAAGTACTGTTTGCAGTCTTTGTGGATCCCAATCCAATCCAGTATTTCCGAAAACCAATTTTCCATTTTCACAATCACTACGCCTTTATTTTTCCACACAACGCATTGTTTTCATTTGAAGTCGAACTACTTCTCTGAAAAGAGTTGACACTGAATAGTTAGTGATTTTGTACTCCTACACTTATGTATTAGAAGCAAAAAACAAACTACACCCGTGGCGCGGCAGCCCTTGAAGAGCCTAGGCCTACCAAGCAACCACTGCGCTGTTCAGCCATGTAGCCTGCAGATTGCGGGGTGACGTTTAGTGATGCAACTTGTAGGCTACAGGTAAAATATAAGTGAAATCAGTGCATTACAGATTATCTAATGCAAGCGTAAAGAAATATATAATTTCAAATATCAACTAGGAAAAAAAACTTACGGGTGTGAAGAGGTGTTTTTCTTCTCTTTCTTTTCTTGGTACTTAGTCGCAATCTCCCCTGGATTTAGTGGAACACCCTTGAATCGGTTTTGGTGGTGGCTCCATTTTTCAACAAAAACAAAAAGTTTAACTGTTTCTTCAAATAATCTAGCGAGATTCGCGGTCATTATGAACCCCAGGAATGAAATAGTTCCGGACACAGCTCAAAATTCAGTTCAAGTTCAGTTTTTAGCTGCTTCTCGTTCAGAAACGGTAAGGATTCAACTGCAATTCTGAAGTCTTTTTGAAGGGAAAGTGGCATTGCACTCTCGGAACTTTTCTACGACGAACAGGTTAGATGCGCTACGATGCCCAGTGAAGGAGAATCGTTCCATGGCTTGGCTGATGATTACATCGCAAACTTCCTTTGCGTCACGTACTCTATTGGGTGAACGGTCTTCATGCTTCCTCTTTCTGCTCACTCTATCGCCTTCGTTCGCGTGCACCTCTTCTACATATCACGCACACGTCAACCTGAAGAACCTTCCCGCTACAGCCCGGCAGTCGCCCAGGGAACACCTGACACTCACAAGCTCGGTCGCCGAAGCCGGAGCACGCACCGCACCCCGCAACATGTACGCGAGACCAGACGATCCAGCCGGAATGTGAAGAGAACGCTCGGCTCACCATGCTAATTTAAAGGTCCAAAACTACCTTCCAGCCGTTAGTTCATCGCCAAGATCCACCCAGCCAACAGTCATATTCAAACAACAATATCCCACTACAAACCGTTACCCATTATTTCAAGCCTCTTCCTCATTCCACTGCTGACCAAGGAAAGGAGCGGAACCCTTGATAATGCCGGACGCAGTTTCCGGTGAAACGTCGGGAGATATCTTGTCTGGACCACGGCCTACAAGCCCGAATAACTTGTACTTAATTATGAACGCCTGCCGCGAAAGCCTAAGCTGTTATACCAATGAATACTGCTTATTTCTGAATTGACGGTGTGGCAAGTGTTGTTGTGATTGTCAGGGAAGTTTCCGTGAAAGTCAGTGGTGTCAAGAAATGAGGTGATGAGGATAGTGGCGAACCAGGCTACAATGGCATTATGTCAAGAATGTTACAAAATGTTTTAATCGTTTCAGCATGAAGTATTAGTGAAAAAGTCAGTGGTGCTATAAAGTTATTAATAAAAGGGGAAATATAATAACCTATGCGTGTACTTATGACGACCAAAATATTATGTGTTCTCGAGTTTAAGGTTCTTTGTGACGTAACCAATAGACCTATATAAAATCCAATACCATAATCATTTTCGTCGTTCTATTTTACGTTAGTTCATGTAGATTTGGAATTTTTAATTTATATTTTAATATTTTTTATCGCAGTTGGAACACAAAAAGTGCCCGTTTTTAAGCTCGTTTCAACCATGCGTCACATTTAAGAATTATTATCTCACAAACCCGTCATCATATCGAATCCAAATTTTAGCACAATATACATTGGAATGTTGTATAACTGGTTTATTAATTTCAAAATTTTGTGTGTCCTAGAAACAAAGTTGTTATCATTTTTGTAAGGTAACTTTTTCTCGGCCTGGGGTGGTTGGAAAATGTAGTTCTTGGTTGCGTTGTAATCCTTACACATCTAAAAGGTATGTTGTTTGATTGTGAAATACGTAAAGTAATTCACTTATTTTATATCGGTTTGTATTTGTACGGGGAATTAAGACATGGTTCACCAGTTAGCCACTCCGGTGAAAGCTGTACAACGTTGCCAAGATGGGTGCCATCACGGGTCATGGCGCGCCTCGCTTGGAAGTGATGGGCTCCCTATCAGCAACGCTGTAAAGCATTTCCCGGAACGGCTAGCTGGTGAACCATGTCTTAATTCCCCGTACAAATACAAACCTATATAAAATATGTGAATTAATTTACGCATTTGACAGTCATACAGCTTAACCTTTTGATGTATAAGGATTACAACGCAACCAAGGAGTACATTTTCCAACGACCCACAGTGTGTCGAATCCCAAATCTAGGTGGAAAAAATTCACTGTCGCAAATGAAAGCGAAAACTGGCACATTCGATAGTGAACAAACCAGATGGTGACCTTGGATCTTCCTTTCCGCTGTCTGGTGCGTAGGAGGGAGAGAATAGTTGCTGAAACGTCTTCCTGGCAGTTATCAGGTCATTTAATAGGAGGTGTCGGAGTGAACCGAACGTTGTGATTCTAGTGAGTTCAACGTGGTGTTGTCTTCTGCGGCTCATGGAATAGTGAAAAGAGATATGTGTTCGCACTTTTATGCGCAATACAGGCTTTCTGCACTAAATAAATTATTTACTTTATGAGTGCCTCATAGTGCCACTTTACTTTAAACGTCATTCGATAGGAAATTTAATGTAGATTCAGGATCTGTAGTGCAGTGGCAAGGCGTGATATTTTTTGTAGGGTAGGCTGAAGTTGAATGAATTCCGAAAGTAACAAACGTGCTAACTCCTCAAAATGCACAGCTTAAGTCTACTGGAAAGGCTGTGTCCCCACCCCCAGTGTCCCTTAACTCATCAGAGGTCGGGCCTTTTTTTACTTTAATGGGGCACACACAGTTACTCATACCATGTATGGAAAAAATTAAAATAGAACAATTATCTCAACTAAATTGTATTCTTCACTTACACAGTCATAATAGAGCAGATGTGTTATTTCAAATAATTAAATCTAATTCGACAATGAGCATCAGCAAATTAATACATTATCACTCACCATTAAATTCTTTTGTAGATAAGTTCGATCCTTCTGTCCTTTTTCTGGGCGTAGACGTCGATAACTCGAGAAATGAATTCTTGACGTTTGGAAGAAGATTTAACAGTTCTCTTCTCTATAGCCAAAATTGATAGTCTATCGTTCGTCATTGTGTTGCGGAGGTACGTTTTAACAGGTTTCAATGTACTCATGCTTCTTTCGCATGAAGCAGTGGTCGCCGGAACTGCAAGTACCAAGGAAAGTAGCTTCACACATTCGGGGAGCACATTTTTTAATCCATTGTGTATAATGTATTTGAATAAATCCCTAGGCGACAGGTGTTTATCCTCACTACTATAAACGAACATAAGTTCTCCTGTCCGTTTTTCATGATCGAAGAATGGATACACTTTAAACAATTTTTCGAGAATAAATGTCGGGAAATTATTTGGCCTACTGTAATACAAAAATTTTTCCTGATCTACCAATTCCGTAAAATCTAGCTTCTGAAAGTCCTGGAATCTGGTTTCCATATTCACTACTATAGTGTTAACTATTTCAAACGCAAGTCTCTTCAATTTCTGTGATCCTGCTTCATTTAGACTAGTTTTAAGTTCACCTGCTGAATTTAGTAGAGAGATAGCTTTCTCTATGCAGGCAAGAACTACTTCTTCACATCTTAGTTTGTCAACCGCCTTGGTGAAATTTTCAATTTCGTACTTGCAACGTCTTATATCTACGGTTTTGCTTTGCAGGATGTCAAACAATACACCCGTATGCTGAAAAATCAAATTATAAAGCTAAAGCAAAAAAAGAAACGTCAGATCATTCAATATATTGCAGAGTCCAATTGCCTGATGTAAGGAATTATCATCCCATCCATCATTGTCTATAATATCATGAAATGCGGCTTTTAGTTCCGCATAGTGAAGGATAATTGTTGCAACAGCGCGCGAATGAAAGTTCCATCTTGTTTCACATGAGCTTGGCAATTTGAAACCCCCTGCTCTAAGAAGATCGCTTCTTTTACTAGAACGGCTAAAGAAAGTATGGAATCCTGCGAGGTTTGCAACAAAAATCTTAACTTGCGTAATTGTTTTACAAGCATAAAGCAGAACCAAATTTAATTGATGCGCGTAGCAATGGATGAAGAGGGCATGAGGATATTCTTGTTAACAATACAGTGAACACCAGCATTTTTACCTGCCATTGCACTGCATCCATCGTACGTTTGGGATATTAATTTCCCTTTCGAGATCTTCCAGGTTTTGAGGACGTCAAGCAAAACAGCGGCTATACCTTGAGCACTTCGGTCTTTTGAAACGTCATAAAATCCGACGAATCTCTCTTCAATTTCTCCCGATTCGTTATTGGCATAACGGAAAATAACGCTCAATTGACTTGTAGTTGAGACATCCGTGGTTTCATCAGCCTGTATAGAAATAAACGGACTATTTCCAAGTTCACTATAAATCTGTTCTTTAACTACTTCCGTAATGCATTCGAGTAGTTCATTTTGTGTGTCAGAGGAAGTGCCTTTATATACCCCATCGGATAATAAATGATCTTTCATATACGGTTCTTCCTCTGCTAAGAAATCCAATAATTCTAAATAATTGCCTTTGTTTAAAGACGTATCAGATTCATCGTGACCTCTGAGAGCTAACTCTTGCCGCGCCAGGAAACAGAGAGTTGAAATTAGTCTTTTCATTATATTCCTATTTCGTTCGACTTTTTCATTGTGTTTCAAAGCTGCAAGACGCATCGCCTCAGAAAGTGCATGGTCAATTCTAGCGGTACCTAAATGATTATATTTAACAGCTGCTGTGATGTGTGAAATTGAACACTCATGTTTTTTTGCATTAGAAAGAAAATTTTTAAGACTTTCCTCACCAACCCGTCTTTTGCCCCATTCTAAATTGTCTTTAGCAAAAAGCACACAATAAAAACAAAATAATCTATTTCGGGTAGCACTACCACTCAACCATGGTTTCGACTCGTACCATTGTCTCTGAAACCGTCTTACAAACTTTCCATTGGTTTTCTAAAGTGACAAGCTTGGCGTGGGCTTCCGTTCTTTCACCTGGATTTTTTCCTCCAAGGAGAGTTGAGAAAAAAATGTTGGATTTTCAATAAGAAAATTCAATGGATCTTGAGTTGTATTGAATGCATCAATTGAAACGCATGTGCCGTGTAGATTAGCGTATTGATGCCTACTATTTGTTTTCAACTACACTGTAACACAAACACACCACACAGTAAGATATAAATAGATTAATAGAAACACACTTCACTGCACTTACATTTCACACTGGCAATAGGCTACACAGATTCGTATCATTCACCGTGTAACCAGGACTGCCAACATGTCGAAAGAGCACATTTAAAAACAAATATCAATCTGCAAGTTAAGTTATGTATTTTAAAGTAACACATAACACAGTCTTAAATTCAATTTTTTTGCGTTTGTCTGGGTCCTGTTTAGATTTATGTCCATCAATAATTTTTCATGTCAGAAAATTATGCCATCTTGCATTTAATGTGGTTGACAACACTGGAACCAGTATCATTCATTATACTGTGCTGTCTTAGTTCTGCCAAACACCCCTAGATTGCAGCAGTTACTTACAACCAGCGTTGTGGGGTTTTTCCCTCCAGGTCCTTGGGCAAGCCTTAACGCACACGTTTAAAAGATACACCCCCCTCTTTACCCCGCCACTTAAGTAGTTGCTACTGCGTCTGCGCGGGCCAGGCTGAGTTGAGGTGAATAGCTATTGGTTGAGTTGGTTGTGAGCAAACACAGCGCTAGACAGCGCGAGTTCAAATATATAAATTTGAAATATCAATCGAAAAGCACCAATAACAGCGGAAGAAAACTAATTTAAGTATTTTTACGGATAGGCTGAGCCTCAGCGCCCTAATGGGCGCCTCGCCCCTGCTGTAGTGGTTTGGTTGCGCACGAATGTGCATGATGGTTTATTTTCTTATTTTCAGTGACTATGTGGTCATTACCGCGAGAAGAATTTTTCAGTGCGTGGCGGTCGTGTCGTAAAGAGTGGCGTACAGTCGTCATATTTCAATATGTTATGAATACATTTGATCCTACAACTCTTACTGACACTCAGGTGCAGGAGCTAAGAAACAAAATTAAGTTGATATCCCATAATATTAACAAAAACGGGAGAGTGCAGGATGAACAATGCCACGTAGATTGGTAATCTACCTATGGAAGCAATTGAGTTACTTAATGACTCCCAAGGAACTTTGACATCAAATGATGAAGTCCAGTATAGCAATGACTACGATGCTCTGAACTCTACAGAAGAATCAGGTGACGAATGAACATTAGACATTTTGTTATTATAAGGGAATGAGAACATTACTTGACGAATGGACGTTTTTCTTTTTATTTGCAATGGGAGAAATAGGCCTAATATTCAATATATGTTGTCTTTACTTCCATGCTTTTCTGGAAAAATAATGTTGTCTTCGTGTGTGAAGTATGTTTACTAAAACTACGTCATTAACAGAACTGTAAAATGACATTTTGTTATAAAGAAATTGTTTGTATGAATTTGACGAATAATTTTTTATTTTTAGAAAATACATGTTATTTTTTGTGCTTATTTCGGTGTTCCATGTTTAATAACAATTTAATATACGTTTTTAATCTACTGTAGATGATTTTACATGCAGTGACTTCGTATATTCCCTCAAATAAGGTGTAACAAGAATACTTGACTGAAAGTCTCATTGTTATTCATATGTTATCCAGTTTTAAATAGTATGTTTACCATTGTCATAAACTATCATATACACATCCAAATCGTGATTTTTAATACCAGAAATGGAAGATTCTTTTGTTGCTTTCGGTCATTTTTTACACCTCACCTTTACCCTCACCCCTATATATTTACCCCCGAAGATCGTACACTTTCGACGATGCCGGAAATGAATTCAGCGACCTCAAAAACGGTGTATTGCCAACTTTTAATAGGATCCCAGCACTATTAACGAAGTTATTAATTTTTTCCACATAGAATTGGGATTCGACACACTGTGCGACCCTGAGCGGAGAAAAAGTTACCTTACAAAACTGATAACAACTTTCGTTCTTGAACACACAAAATTTTGAAATGAATAAACCAGTTATACAACATTCCAATGTATATTGTGTTAAAATTTGGATTCGATCTGATTACGGGTTTGGGAGATAATAATTCTTCAATGTGACGCATGGTTGAAACACGCTTAAAACGGGCACTTTTTGTGTTTCAACTGCGATAAAAAATATTAAAAAATAAATTTTAAATTCCAAACCTACATGAACTAACGTAAAATAGAACGATAAAAATGATGATGTAATTGGATTTTATATAGGTCTATTGGTTTCTTCACAAACAACCTTCAAACTCGAGTGCACATAATATTTTGGTCGACAGTATTCAGTTTCTTGTGCATTACTTCTCTGGACAATTTCTCAAACATTGGACAGTAAAATTAGGCTAGTTAATGAAGTTATGGAATGCTACAGTATTGTACATTTATTATGAGTTATAATAAAACTATATCGCTATTCAAAATGTCGAGGCTTAATTCTCAACTGCAATTTTTATACCAAACATCTAAAATGGATATCAGGAAGTACTGGTATATTATTGGGATTCAACTTACAAGCTCCTGCAAAAGTGTGGATGTGTTTTTCGCCCCTCACAATAGGCCTTTTTGTTATTGAGCAACTGAGTTTAATTGGAGTTGTAAACAGGTCATTTTATCACAGGTTAAGGTGAATTATGTAATACCATACCAAATGGCAGGTAGGTGGTGTTGGTGGTTATTAGGGGCAGATGACCTCGCAGTTCCTCCCCTGTAAACAACAATAACTAACTAACTTGGTGGTTACTGAGGCCATTAGCCCCTAACAGGAATGTAGGCTGATTTTATTTAGTTCTGTTGGTCAAGTAATGAATTTTAATCATGAAAGGGTGGGTAGCATAAATATTTTCTACATAATGTTTTTGTTAGTATAGGCTTACCTCATTAAATTCATTGCTTAACTCAAACCTAAGGTATGATATGGCTACCTTGACATTAGGAAGGCTGTCAGAGAGATCATACCGTACCTTTAGAGCGAGTTAGCTACCTAGTTAAATTGGAGGCTTGTGGTAAGTAATGAACATATTTTACACCAGGAATGGTGTGAATTTCTATACCATTGACCAATAGTTTTATTTCCTCACTCCATGGGCTAATAACCTAATTATCTTTTACCCACTCTTCAGTACCATATGAACCATCACCCTCATTCCCATTGTTTGGATTGGAACATAGTTATGCAGACCAATTTCCAGCCTTGGAGATTATTCTTTGTGGAATACCGTAGTGGAATAATATTTCCCCTCCTACCCTCCGAATGGCCAATCACTGATCAAACTGTACTAACTTGAGTGTACCATCAGGGGCGGATTTAAAGGGGGGCGGAGGGGGCGAACAAATCATGCAATTTCTTAGATAGTCACCAAACATGGAACTCGAAGCTTTTGAAATATTAATATTTACAGACCTTTAAATGTGTAACTACCTTTTATAATGACAAGTAGATCCATTTGCATATTAATTTACGTTTATGCTCTTGAAGAACATCTAAGAACGGCCGGTCCAAGAGGCCTCTTTACCAGTAAAACAATTCAAAATTCTCTCTTAATGCTGTGGTGAGGAGATTTTGAAGACTACAGTGGCTCGTGTAAACAAAGCCAAGGAATTCAGCTGTATGTTTGATGAAACAGTGGATGTGTCCCATATTTCTCAAGTGTCACTTATTCTGAGATACGTTTGGAATGAAGCAGGCAACATCAAGGTTAGAGAAGATTTTGTGAGATTTCTCGACATTATAAGGCTGTTTTGGACCTTAAAATAGATTCATCAGGCTCAGCGACAGAAGATGGGAATTATAAAAACCATTCGAGCAATGAAACTGAACCGACGGTGACAGGTTTGATACTCGGTGAGGTAGTGATTAGAGAGTTAAGGGCTCATGGTTTGAACATTAATAACTGTGTTGGCATAGGAACCGATGGAGTTTCCGTGAATATTTCCGAATCTGTTGGAGTAGTACAAGAGATTCAGAAAGTTGTTGTTAATGCAGTAAGAATAATAATGTTATTGGTTTTACGTACCTTTTAACTACACTGGCTTTTAGAGACGCCGGGGTGCCGGAATTTTGCCCCGAAGGGGATCTTTAACGTGCCAGTAAATCTACGGACACGGCTCCCTCGCAATTGCGCGCCCTCAAATGCCAGCTGACTGCGCCAGGATACGAACCTGCAACCTCGGGCCCAGAAAGCGAGAACGTTACTAATGGAGTAAGATGTCCTTGCTACAACCACCAACTAAACTTTGCTATATCCCAAACGACGAAGGTCCTGTCTGTAAGAAATATATTCGGTATTTTGACAGAAATTATATCATTATTTAATGCTTCTTCAAAACGAAAATAATATTCTTCATGGCCAACTGATTGACCTTTGTGAGACACAATGGGTGGAACGGCACGACGCTATTTTGAAATTGTCAGCCAACATTGAAAAAGTGAGTGCTGTACTCGAAATTGTCTCCAGTTGGTCAGACGTTCAAGGGGATGCGTCATCATCTAAGGCACAATGTTTGTTGTCCAGCATAATCGATGAGGAATTTATTGTATCTTTGTGCTGTCTTAACGAAGTTCTAGCCATAACTCATTACTTGAGCGTACTTTTTCACACTGAAAACCTAGATGTCAAGTCAGCATCTGATGCAGTATTCAGCGTGATATCCATCTTTGCCAAGAAAAGGAATAATATAGAAGAAGACTTCAGCAGCGGGTATGAAAAGTGTAATATAATTGCAAATGTGTTGGCAGTAGTGATAAGGCTTCCGAGAATCGTAGAGACAAGGAAACCGACAAAATGCACCATTCACTACTACTGAAAAATATTTTAGGAGGAATATCTATATCCCCTTGCTGGACTGGATGATCAACAATCTACAGACAAGATTTTATGTTGGAGTCCTTGACATCTACAAGTTAAATATGTTTCTACCTCAAAATGTTGTTAAAAACTGTATTACTAATCTTGATACTCCAGACCAAAATGAAGTCCTGAGGACGGTGACTGAGAAATATGCCACTTTGTTTCAAATATAAGTGTAAGTGTTGTATAATAATACGGTAATAACCCTTGGTACCACAGCCCATGAAGGGCCTAAGCCTACCAAGCGACTGCTGCCCAGCCATTTGGCCTGCAGATATTGGGGTGTCATATGGTCAGCTCATCGGGTCCCCTCGGCTGTTAATCTTGGTTTTCGTGACCGGGGCGCTGCCTCACGGTCAGACAGCTACTCAATTGTCTTCACGCACGGCCGACTGAATGCGAGCTGCGCTGTCCACAACCGGCCAGGACAATGAGACCTTTTACATGAAATCTTGTTAGTTACTCAACTGCTCACACAGCGCTGTTGACCAAGCATTGCATGACAAAGACTTATCTCTACTTAGTGTAAAACCAAGTCCCCGATTCTTGGATGTCACGGGTAATCTCGAGAACCACTGGATGGATTTTGATGCGGCTTTCACCATTCTGTAAAGGTAATCTCGAGGAAGATTTCTGTAGAAAATAATTTATTTATGATCAAAGGGAGCCAAGCAGTAACGATTTCAGATTTCAGTGAATAGGTCGAAAAAAGAACTTGACGTCCGTGCGCTTTTTAAGCTTACGCTGGACAAACCGTTAAAAATATCAATATACTATGAGTGTAAGAATTGTTCAGCATGAAAAATTCTACAAAAAAGTCCGCGAGAAAATATCTCTATCTTCGATACATCGCCCACTATAAGTGTTTTTAGTTTGGACGGGAGGGGGATTAGTGTCTCATGCACCTCTCCATTCTTAAATTACGTCTGACAGGAATTCCTTGCACATTCGTAACTGTTCCCGGGCGAAGCCAGGGTGGGTTGCTAGTGACACTATATATTATCATTATAATTCCCGCAATATCAAAATGCAAATTATATCACAAAATAAAATAGCTTGCTAATAAATTTAAGAGAAATTAGACATACCTTGCACCTCGTTACAATTGAATTCGATCAGAATCACTCGGTTTTCATTAAAGTTTATGCATTTTCCTGCTGAGCGGTTTGGAAGTTTGACAACAGGAAACTAGGACTGTTATTAACTTAAAATGTTCATTTTTGTATTTTTGTACTATTTATGTTCATGATTTCATTACATTGTCAGAATTAATGCTTTAATTAGTAGAGTATATTATTCAGTGTACCTATTATAAATAAAAACCGTGAGGTTTCTCACCTTCCCATATTACGAAACCCGGTTGCCTAATATGGGGAAAGTGCACTTTTAAAGTTAACAATAATATCAGAGGGTATTACGACATCAAACATGCCCATATTTGTAATATACATAGTATATCGCCTGAGCTTTACATAGGTGATAAAACCAAAATTATTCGTTCCTTCTTATACTAATGTGAGCCCTATAAATAAACTCCCCATATTTGGCGACTTTCCTCTTCCCATTTTTTGGAAGATACCTTATGCACTGGATAGTTGAATCCGTGATTAATTGTATAGCTTCGTAAGTCTCAGAAGTCAGGAAGACCTTTCTAGCAGCGTTACTAGCAGCTTTCAAAGTTTCATGGTAAGAAAGAAAATATTCCTCTAGCCAGTTTAGGCGACTGTCATTTAATGAGAAGAAAATGCCCTTTATCTGGATTTCTAGACTGAATATGATGATATGTGATGCTTACGTCATGCATAGCGAACTATTTATTAACGTTTTTCATAAAAATTATGGTTGCTTCTGCGTCCATGAATGTGTACGCTTTCGGGTACATGCCTAGATTTTCTTTCAGTGTACTAATGGCACCAATAACTTCTGATGAGAACACTTCCTTGGCACGCCGAACATTCATTTATTCAAATTTAGCGGTTTCGATGTGTTTTTTAGTGAGGTGTCTGACAGGTTTGACGATCTCATCCTTTTGCATTTTGTATAGTAATGACAAGTATTTCCCTGAAATTATTCCAATACCATCAGTCATCTCTCGTTAGAGAAACTGCGTTCTAATGGTTTTTTCTTAGAATGTGACACTGATCAAAACTAAGGAATAACTTCCTAGACTCGTCGTATGGGTGATTGACCATTGGTTGCAAATTCCCTCCCCCTAAATGCCTCATCATTGTAGTGTTAGTTTTGTGATTATCAGAGACAATTCTTATAATTATGAAACCGCAATGTTCAACCTCGAGAATAACGTCCAGCAGGAGTTTATGTAAGTCCCGTCCTGACAGCTGCTTCGTGAAAAAGAAGGCACACGGTATCTGATAATTTGTCGAAAGACCTCTTAGCACAAAACACAACACTCGATTGGCTGCTACTTGTTCCCGGCTGTAATTTTCATCCTCTTTTTCCCTTTGATGAGACGGTGCTGGAATTGTGTCCGTGTACCCGAAGAAGGTGCAAGGTATGTCTAATTTCTCTTAGATTTATTAGCACGCTATTTTATTTTTTGATATAATTTTAATTTTCATATTGCGGAAATTATAATGATGACAATTATATAGTGTCACTATCCCCCACCCCGGCTTCGCCCGGGAACAGTTATGAATGTGCAAGGAATTCCTATCAGACGTAATTTAAGAATGGAGAGGTGCATGAGACACAAATCCCCCTTCCGTACAAATTAAAAACACTTACAGTGGGCGATGTATCAGAGATAGAGATATGCTCTCACGGACTTTTTTGTAGAATTTCTTATGCTGAACAATTCTTACACTCATAGTATATTGATATTTTTAACGGTTTGCCTAGCGTAAGCTTAAAAAGCGCACGGACGCCAGGCTCTTTTTTCGACCTTTTCACTGAAATCGTTACTGCTTGGCTCCCTTTGATCATAAATAAATTGTTTTCTACAGAAATCTTCCTCGAGATTACCTTTACAGAATGGTGAAAGCCGCATCAAAATCCATCCAGTGGTTCTCGAGATTACACATTTAATAAACGTACTGTACAGCTGTTTATTAATCGCACCTATAATGGGATGGGAGTGCGCTCTATCGGCGACGAGTAGAAATTTTCCAATTACACGTTATGCATGGGCTCTAACTGGGATTGTCAAGGCCGGAATAGAGCGCAGCTCGCATCCAGTCGGCCGTGCTTCACGAGGCTAAGTGCACCTCGTTCCAGCCCTCTCGTCAGTTTTAAAAACCCCTATGGAGCAGGGAATCGAACCCGGGGCCACCGTGTGCGAGGCAGGCGCGCTACCACAACACAACGGGGCCGGCTAATGAGTGTTGTATACGAAACTAAAAGCTGAATATCTCCATTGGTCAACAAAATGGAATATGGAAATGGACAATGGGGGCATCATCCCATCAACAGTAGCTAGTGCGTTCGAGGCTTGCTCAAAGTAATACTGACACATCCTGTAAAGATCGCATATGCCGAATGGTCATTTTCGACTCTCCGTCTCCTGAAAACATACCTGAGATGGGGGACTACAGAAACCACACTCAACAGATTTGCTCTAATGTTCATCCATAGAGACATTCCTAATGTTCACAGTAAAATCCTTGATAGGTTTGGACAAGAGAGCAGAAAAAGAATCCACAAGCATATTGTAAGATGAATTTCAATAAGTGAGCAGTCTGTATTTACGCTAAATATAAATATAATGATTTTGATCAAATGATGTATATTGTGCTCTGAAAGAAGTTCATTTTCCGTATTGACAGATTCACTATATAACAAAGGAGAAACTAGGCGGAACAGTTTCTCCTTTGTTATATAGCAAATGATGTATGTCAAGAAAATGTGTGTTTTGTTGATGTAAATCCTCAGAGTTCAAAACATCAAAGCTATAAACTTTTAAATAATTTGATTCATCTTGCTGTTATACATTAAAACATACTTAAGCTCCTGAGGAAAACATTAGCTTCATACAATTCTTTCACACTTAAATACTGTATAATAATGTAAAAGTTATAAGAGCCTAATATTGCGAACATTGTATTTGAAAGAATACTACAAATTTTATAACCTCTCTAAAAAATAGTTCAAAACCATTTGTATCAGAGCTATGGCAGTAAATAGTAGGACTTACAAAACTGAGATAATTTAGAATACAATAAATATTTCACTTAAAATGGCTAATATCACGCAAATATTTCCAAATTCACAAAACAGTTTCATACAATTTTTGATTGTTTCTTTATTTTAAATTGTTAACATTTATTTTTACCCAAAAATATCACAAAAACAATCACTAATTCGGGCCTAAATTTTGCAAAATTTTCTGGGGGAGGTTCCTCGCACCACCTGAGGGTATTCGAGACCTCCAATGAGTCCGCGTCTACCAAAATCTCGCATTAAATCCGCCACTGTGTACCATACATGTATGCATCAATTACTTTATGTGATGAATTTTACTAATGTATAATAAGGTGTTGGAGAGGGTAAAATCTAACGCCAGAATACATCCGCTTACTGTTGAAAGTGGCAGTTTTATGCTGCAAACTGAGCATAATATGTGGTCTGTGGAAAGGTTTGAAGTTGCTACTAGAAAGTCCTATTCAATTTGGTTACTGGAAGCAGTGTGAGCCATCAAATATCGTAGCACTTGGATCATTGTTATGGTACCGGGACTCTCAGCATTTCCCTACATTAACCCTTTGGCCCACTTCCTACCAAGTAGGATACTTCTACCACTTTGACTGTCCAGCACATATTGTGTGAATGTTTACTAGGATTGCTCGTGAAGACGCAGGATGGCTATTTTTGTTCTAAATCTCTATATACCAGCTAATTCTATTTAGCTCTGTTTTTGGCACACCAGCTAATGTGTAACAATAATCAGTGTGATAATCTGCTTGATCCTTAGGGGCAAGCAACAATGTGGTCATCAGCTTGGTGTACTTATTGGGTGAGAGCATCGGATATTTTCATGTCAGTTTTAGTGGCGGAATACTTAAAACTAGGATAGGAAAAGTGCCCTATTAATTAGAATGAGGTAGGACGATAGGCCTTAATTGTAGACTTCTCTAACCTGTTAGTGAGCATACAGGTTAGGCTTTGTTAATTTGATTCGTTTTCAAACAAACGCGGCGTTGTGGTAAACACACAAATTGTATTGAAATGCAGTCTTTGTTTCTTCTAAAGCCGTTGATGAGCTTTGGCCTAAACTCATATGGTAAATATTTTAAACTTTATTTTATGCATTGATAGACCTTAAGTTCATTTTATTCGCCACTTACTGGTAGGGCCTACGATCCCGTAGTATTGATCATTCTTACGGGGCGTGATTCACAATATCCAGGAATGTTATATTTTCATGTTTTCACTTAATTTAAGTTAAATATCGTAGGCCACATCTCTATACTTATGATCTAAGACGTAATGTGTATCTCCTACACAATTCTTTACATCTTTATTGGACAACTATGTTAAATTACTGTGGAAAATATACTTTTCTATGCTTTCTTGCCTCTGGACATCCATGCATGTACAGTTTTATACGATACAAATAGGAAATATGACGGCTCAAAGACGAAGCAAGCTACTGGGGAGCCATGTTGTATTGCTCCAGTTGCTTAGCAACGGAGCGGAAGTGACGTTGGTTTCGGCAGCGTATAAGGCCTGGGTCCCGAGCAGCCTGCAGCAATGCGAATTACGTGACAAGATATGTGGCGCGTTATTCAAACATGCTGGTGCATTTTCATAGTGAGGAGCGCACAACTCGGCCAGTATTTCGGGCGTTAAGGCTTGAAAATAAATTTCTAATGTAGGTTAATGGTAGGGTGGGCCATGGCCCACTGGCCCGTTAGAGCCAGCCATCCCTGAATTATATTATAATTTTGCTAATAAAATTCATTTTTCTGTGTGAATGTCTTAAAACGTAAAACTAATATTTTTTTTCCTTTGAATTAAAAAA
The DNA here is from genome assembly GCA_946902985.2 of Meconema thalassinum. Taxonomy (NCBI): domain Eukaryota; kingdom Metazoa; phylum Arthropoda; class Insecta; order Orthoptera; family Tettigoniidae; genus Meconema; species Meconema thalassinum. The sequence goes on from OX336389.2 coordinate 860,881,991, forward strand.
CAATAAATGTATGAGTTTGTAATATTATTGTTTCGTTCATGTCAACACTGAGAAGGGGTCCTTGAGTTTTTTTTCCTCTTTGAAGGGGGTCCATGGACTGGAAAGTTTGGGAACCCCTGATACAGGGAATTCTCCGGGAAATGCAACCTGCTTACTCTCTTACTGACGGCATCCTGCTGTGAATTCGGTCAAGCAGCAGCGTAAATGGTCAGTGAGATTTAATAACAGCCCTCTGTGTTGAGGCTTTTATAAAATAACACCAAATATGTATGAATATTAATTCCAAATTGATGAAATAACAAAACATGTTATCTTAATTTGTATGATTGTTGCACAATTTTCTGTCTTGAATACCCATGTTGAAATAACATTAGTTGTGTAATAATACTTGCAACAAAAGCAGAATCAACTACAACTACAGTGAACTCGCGATTATCCGTGCGTAGTTCGGCAAAAAAAGAAACCTGTTTTGTCCTATTTAAAAAAAATCCCACCAGCGATAGCTTACATTTAAAAGCGGCGCCGATAAGAATGTAAGTTATTGTTGATCGTACAGACTGCCAGTTGTTGACGTTGTCGCGAACACTATACAGTATCGCAATGCTTGTTGTGACTGAAGTTACTAGTGGCTAGACGCGGCCGAAAAGCGTAAACGTGTTCTATATATAGCAAAGAAACTACCATAGTGATGATAGGTATACGGGAAATTAAAAAGGAGTGAATTGTCGTGAAACTGATGAAACCTTCCTGCGGATGTACAGTGATGCATGGGATCGTAACCAGCTGAGTGACACGCAACACTGACACCGAGGAATCGAAAATTAGGCTATCGATTTATTATAATACGCATCAAATCTAATTTGACACAACCGACCCTTTGACGCTCTGGAAAGTGCGGCCTGTTTGTTATAAGAAAGATTTAAAAAAAACATATGCGAATATAACCGGCATATATTTTCCAAACATTGTAACTGAAAAGTTCGGGTGAAAACGGAAAATGGGCCGTTTTCACCAAAGTCAATTATCTCTTAATTCATCAATAAAGGTTATTTAACTTAGCACGATCATTTCACCAAACAGAAACGCTCGTTAACTTACCACTAATAAGGGATTACGTTAAATGGCCAAATCTGACCACTCAACTCCCTAAAGCATCTTTAAAGTGGCGGGAAACAGCTGAACTGTGCCTTGCGATTCCACAATGGCGGTTTGTTTCCGAGTTTCACACGTACTTTCATCCATATGAATATTAAAAAAAAAAAATATTTTTTGAGTCGTTTACCCTCCAGGTTGGTGGAACCCACGGACTCAGCGAGTGAACTCACCACTACCGCCTCTACGGGCAGTGTCCTAGAGCTGGGAACATCGAATCGCAAGGGATACAACTGGTGAGGTGAGATTGGCACCTCGCCCAGGCGGCCTCACCTGCAAAGCGAACAGGGGCCTCAGGAGGGAAGGTAAGGGAGGGGGAGGATGGATAGGCAAGGAAGAGGGAAGGAGGTGGCCGTGGCCTTGAATAAGGTACCATCCCGGCATTTGCACGAAGACGAAGTGGGAAACCACGGAAAACCACATCGAGGATGGCTGAGGGGGAATCGAACCCCTTCTACTCATTTGGGCCAACCGAGGCTGAGTAGACCCCGTTCCAGTCCTCGTACCACTTTTCAAATTTCGTGGCAGAGCCGGGAATCGAACCCAGGACCTCCGGGGCGGCAGCTAACCATGCTGACCGCTACGCTACGGAGGCGAAAAATGATTATGACAATAAAATTATAAAAGATCACACACATTTTTTTTTTTAGTCGTTTACCCTCCAGGTTGGTGGCACCCACGGACTCAGCGAGGGAACTCACCACTACCGCCTCTACGGGCAGTGTCCTAGAACTGGGAACATGGAATCGGAAGGGATACAACTGGTGAGGAGGGATTGGCACCTCGCCCAGGCGGCCTCACCTGCAAAGCGAACAGGGGCCTCATGAGGGAAGGTAAGGGATGGTCAGGATGGATAGGCAAGGAAGAGGGAAGGAGGCGGCCGTGGCCTTGAAGAAGGCATCCCGGCATTAGCCCGAAGACGAAGTGGGAAACCACGGAAAACCACTTCGAGGATAGCTGAGGGGGAATCGAACCCCCTCTACTCATTTGGGCCACCCGAGGCTGAGTAGACCCCGTTCCAGTCCGCGTACCACTTTTCAAATTTCGTGGCAGAGACGGGAATCGAACCCAGGACCTCCGGGGCGGCGCTAACCATGCTGACCGCTACGCTACGGAGGCGACATCACACACATTACTAAGTTTTAATACCAAGAAAGACGAATACGGAAATTTAAAAAAAGAAGTATATCCGAAGAGGGATTCGAACACCTTGCAGTGCTGCATAATAAAATGGGAGCCTGCGCCTCAACCGCTTACGCTACAAAGACAACTGAGTGAGCGCGTCCTATTAAGCTATCTATTCACACAAGTGTCAGGTCTCCTAAATACTTAGTTCATATCATTTTTCGCTTTTTCCACGAATAAGGTCTTCTGTATTTCCCTTTCTTTATAATTATGTTCCAGAAAGTCTCAAGGAAGCATCGCAAACAACAATCAGTGCTAGACGCTTCTTGTTCTGTCCGCCAAACTTGTCCAAGATGAAGCAGAGTCCACGCATAAGCGAGAGCCGTAAATCTTATTTAAGTAATTGCGAACCAGAATGGCCTCGTGAAATGCATCGGAGATAATCACGCGTTAAATCTCGTATTTAAGTTAAATGGGAATTAACTAAATAATCGTTAGTGAAGAGGGCCGTTTTCACCAACGTCAATTATCTCTTAATTCATCTTTAATTTTATTTAACTCAGCACGAGCATTTCACCGAACAGAAACGCTCGTTAACTTACCACTAAGTCGCCTCCGTAGCGTAGCGGTCAGCACGGTTAGCTGCCGCCCCGGAGGCCCTGGGTTCGATTCCCGGCTCTGCCACGAAATTTGAAAAGTGGTATGAGGACTGGAACGGGGTCTACTCAGCCTCGGGTGTTCCAAATGAGTAGAGGGTGTTCGAATCCCACCTCGGCCATCCTCGAAGTGGTTTTCCGTGGTTTCCCACTTCGTCTTCGGGAAAATGCCGGGATGGTACCTTCTTCAAGGCCACGGCCGACTCCTTCCCTCTTCCTTGCCTATCCATCCTGACCATCCATTACCTTCCCTCACGAGGCCCCGGTTCGCTTTGATGGTGAGGCCGCCTGGGCGAGGTGCCAATCACACCTCACCAGTTGTATCCACTCCGATTAGATGTTCCCCGCTCTAGGACACTGCCCGTAGAGGCGGTAGTGGTGAGTTCCCTCGCTGAGTCCGTGGGTTCCACCAACCTGGAGGGTAAACGACTAAGAAGAAGGAGAAGAAGAACTTACCACTAATAAGGGATTACGTTAAATAGCCAAATCTGACCACTCAACTCTCTAAAGCATCCTTAAACTGGCGGGAAACAGCTGTACTGTGCCTTGCGCATCTCACAATGCGGTTTGTCTCCGAGTTTCACACATCTTTCATCCATATGAATATGAATATAAAACACACATTTTTTATTTAGTCAATTTACCCCTCTAGGTTGGTGGTTCCCACGGACTCAGCGAGGGAACTCACCACTAGCGCCTCTATGGGCAGTGTCCTGGAGCTGGGAACATCCGGTTGGGATGGATACAACTGGGGAGGTGTGATTAGCACTTACCCAGTCGGCCTCAGCAAAGCGAACAGGGGCCTCATGAGGGATGGGAAGGAATGGAAGATTGGGATGGATAGGCTAGGAAGAGGGAAGGAGGCGGCCATGGCCTTACAGTAGGTACTGCACCCGTAAAATAAATTATAAGGGATGCAAATGGGAATAATACATTTTATTCGAAGCCCATGATAAAATTTAACCAAGGAATATGATGGCTGGAACTTGGCAGAAACCAGTCGAGAGGCGACGTTGAGCAGGAGGGAAATTCCGTCACATGACTGTATTGCGCAATGGAAGTTTCCAGAAGATTAGAATCGACCTAGCAACAGCGAATATACCCAGGAATTGTTTAAATATTGTTATAAATTATCCGATTGGATATGAGCTTACAGCCTTTAGAAAGAAGTTTTAGAGAAGACGCGAGTTCCAACAACTAAATTTGTATGGATATATAATACATTTAAGCCCCTAGAGAGTGAATTTATATATTGGAAAAGAGAAGAATATGATAATAAAATATTGGAAATATTTTATAAGTCAATAGCAGGTCGCTATTGGAGGAAATAAGCGATTTGCTAGAGCCCGCGCGAATTTGAGAGGGAACTCAAAAAGGCGGCCAGAATCGGTAGACTTGGAGGGGAGATGCCAAGCATCGAGGCTCTTTATCATCTGAATGTCCGAGAGGTCAGACGTGTGTTACAGGAAGAGAGAGGAGTTCCGAGTGTTTCACCGAGCTTGTAGAATGTGACTCGTGGAGACAAGGCATAAGCGAGGGTAGAGTTAGGAGATTACCGCGCCTTGAAACTAAAGGAAGTTACGATGGACTTATATGACACAATCACTTCGGTCTGATCGGCTTCAGAGATATTATTTCAACTACAGATTGTAGCTTGCTATCAGATATCGTGTATTACGAACTTTCAGAAGTTTGAGAGAAGTATTTCAGCAATTATAAGCAGTTTTGTGAAGCGCGAGAAAAGTGTTTCTTTCCAGCGCGATAAGGCACTTTTGTCCGAGCGACTACAGCGCATGCAGCAGCCACAAGTGAGTACGGGTGTATGTTAGCATTGCTTGTGTGGAACTGTATTACAACACATAGGATGGAGATGTATTCCATAGTGAAGAACAATATTCAGTCTACTATTATGAAGATTATTATGGACTAAATTATTATGTGTGCCAGGAGTATGGGCAGATAGAAGCAATATAGTCAGCGATGGAGCTTCATTAGAGGAGACTGTTCATGAATGTCTACTTAATGAGCGATCATGAGATTTGATGCACAACTCTATTCTAGTGCATTATTGTCAAACATGAGCTCAACATTAACATCAGCGACTACAGAACGATGTCCATACTCCATCTACATGAATGTTCGTTATGCGAGTGAGGTCCATGACTTTATTTTCGAATGCCTTTCGAAGTGGAAAGCCGAACTTTCGACGCTACTCGCTGTTATGATGAGACTGTGCTGTGACGGAGAAGGAAGAAACATCAAGATTATCAAGAGGTCCAGGGTTATCCCGGTCACAAAGAAGATGATGATTGGAGCCCGCAGTTCGATCCCGGTCGGAGCTTGCTGTTTTCCAGTAGGGGAATTCGTTCCTTCCCTGAGGTCACGAGTTCTTGGAGACGAGCTAGGATCCAGCCCAGATCTTTGGGAGATGTAACAACCTAGCATTTTGTAATACTCTATCTTGATCTTCTAGACTTCGAGACCAGGTAGCAGTGTTCACTAACTTGTAGTTAGAGCTTGTAGTGACATTTTCTGACCAAATCCTTTATCCATATTTCGACACAATATTTATGTACTCCATGTATAGCTTTTTTATTCTTCGAAATTTATTGTAGTGATCGTGTTACGATGCTTTTAGCTTCGTTTGTTAGGAATCCAGTTTCTGAACTGAGATTATTTTACTTGTTCGAGGAACAAGCTTTTGTCATTTCCTTTAAGGAACAGTAATTTATTTTCGACGTTTATGAATTCATTCTGAATGCAGGCGATAGACATTTTCGTCTATGTTACCCATTAAATTATTTTTTATTAGTTTAATTTGGTCATTTTATCCGTCGAGAAGAAACGTCAAGAGAAGAAGATCTTGGTAGTGATATATTTTGAAATATCATGACATCTTGTGGAAAAGAAACATTTAACGTGGAAACGATTATTATCGTCAGAACTCATAGACATTCGTTCAGAATGGAGAGAATACGCATATGACTAATTGTATGTTTTATTGAAGAAAGCTATGAACTTTCAGTCATTTAAATTTATTTGAAGCTAGAATCTTCTTGGAAGATTTGTTATCATCCGACGTTAGGGTAGTTATCGTTTGATATCCTCGTCGTGATCGATTCTTGTTGGACACACACAGATATAATGTTGTGATTAAATATTTACGAGGAGTAATATCATGTCACGTTGTAGACATAATATTCCTTCCTCGATTAAAGTCGAACCCAGAAGTATGAAGTTAAGATGCTGTATTTTTATTAAATGTATGCACGACAGTTTATATTTATCAGAGTAACGTTTCAAGATTAATAAGTGAGGAGGTTAGTTTCGTAAAGTCCAAAGGTCGTTATGATGTATAAATTAATGATTTAACAATTGTTGTTATTGTTATTGTGGTGATAACGCTGAGGAATTATGCCCTTTTTAAGGAATGCCAGTTTGAAAGAAGTGAAGTTGATAACCCTTTGATAGTGGTTTTTATGTGTATGTATTTCCGTATGTAGTTGGCATACGAGGTTATTGCGAGGGTGTTCCGCATTTTATAGTACAGTCATTGCGTGGGCATGACTAGGTTTGGCAAGGCATATAGGTGTGAGTAGAGAGTACTCCTTTTTGTATACACGACTTTGGATTAGAGAGGACATGAAGGGTCACGGTTGAAATTGAAACGGGAAATAAACAATGACATCTGTTATGTTATACTCTTATCGAGATTATTAAACCCAAATATGCAACGACATATGTTTCACCTTAAGTGGTCGAATGTATTTAAACTATTTTTATAGCAGGTAATTGCTTAAACTTTCTATCGAAAACTATCTTCCCCTTGTGTAAAACCATGGCTATCAGTCACCACCATTTCGCTGTAAGCTATGTTTCACTTCTTTCGCTATTTAGTAGGATGGCCACGGCCGACTCCTTCCCCCTTCCTCACAATTGGAAGCCGCTTTTGAAACCGCTTGAAAATCTGAATTCTCTAGCATCTAGAATAACTATTCTTACGCATAAACTCCTTCTCAATGTCGCAGCTTTTCTTCTTTGTTCGGAAGAATTAAGCTTTTTTCTGTTGAAAATTGTCGGATTCCGTAATCCTCAAAATTATGCGAAATTGATTTCCTACTTTATCTCATATGTCTCTAAATTGGTTTTTCACGTCCAAGCCACGAATGACTGCATGCCGTCTAACCTGAATATCCGCTTTGTGTCTCAGCTGATTTCACTTGTGTTGTTTGTTTATTTCGAACTGCTTGTTTTTCAATCTTGTTTGTATACAAGCTTGGGTAAGGCCAAGCTGCTGTTTATTTCCTGTACGCTTGCCAAAGGTCAGAGCAAGTTTTTCTTATCTCAACTCTGGCTGACTGCCAACCATTGTCTTGCGAGTTGCTCCCGTAATCTCGGAAGCGGCTCACCTCATTACCAAAATAAACTTGTTCCGGTCAAGGACTCTTTCAGATATTAATATTCGTTATCTCGCCGTACTATGTGGGTCAAGGCCGTGTTTGCCTGTGTCTCACACTTACTCACGCTCGTATCCTACAACTGCTTCGATTCTTGTTTCATAACATCGTTGCATATTTTTTACGCGCTCAAGTATTGCACTTTGCTTACATATTTTGCACCTTTATTGTTCATTGATGAACAAACTTGTTTTTCTCGTCGTTACATTCGATGCGTTTTTGTATTTATACTTGTTATGTCACGTTTCCCGCTGACTTAAGTATTTTTCAGATTAACCCCTTTGATGCTTATTATAACTTGAGGTCATTGTTTATGGCTACTAGATTGTTGTTACCTATGGCGTTCTTGCCTACTACTCGCATAGTTCCTTCGTTTACTTGGTATATTCTTATCCTTAATAGATGTACTTGTTTCTATACGCTTTGTTTAAACTTGTTAATTCTCCTTTCACATCTTATCGCAATCTTCACTAGAGCTATATTTCCCTCAGCTTCTAGCTACTTTGTGATTGAAGGTGTTGTTAATTCTCGACCATTAACTCCGCTTTCCAATGACCCTGATGACCTACTTCCACTCACACCTGGTCACTTCCTTATCGGCACTTCTCTTTCTGCCCCTCCTCCTCTTCCCAATGCTTACGGGGATTCTAATTTACCTATCGTTTGGCGTAAACTTGAAGCCCTTCGCAATTCTTTTTGGAAGAGGTGGACCTTGGAATATTTAACTTCCTTGCAACGGAGACAGAAGTGGTTTCTTTCCAGTCCCGACATTAAAGTGGGGGACATGGTCTTGGTTAGGGATGCCTCTCCTCCCCTGGTCTGGATTTCTGGTAGAGTGACCGAGTGTTATCCAGGAAGGGACGGGAGAGTCAGGGTGGCAAGAACCTTGACCACTAATGGTCAGATCACAAGACCACTTCTCTTCAATTGCTTCATTACCTTTAAATGTTTAACTGCTTATTTGTTCTCTGTTGGTGTTTACCCCTCCCAGTATGGTGTATTCTTGGAATACACGGTACGAGAGAATATAAAGTTTAATGCTCTTTTCTTGTTCATTTCTTCCTTTTTTATCAAACACCAACAGTGATCTTCTATTTTCTCTTTGTTGGTCATGTCTCTTATGTTCTTTGTGAGTCTGTTCTAGATATATATCTTTCATGACCCACCTAGCGTCATCTAGCAGCAAATCTCAGAAGCTCCTCAATTCTTCCTGGTGCAAGAAGACTTCCTTATCCATCTGGCCACCAGTTCTCTTTGCCATCGCCAGCTATTATCTCCGTGATCAAGAGAACTTCGCCAACTCTTTCACCCACCAGGCCGTGCTAGTATCGCCTGCTATCAACTCTTTGAAGACCATTTCCTCAAGAGAATTTAAGTTTACAATATTGGTCATGCTTATATGTTCTCCTTTTGTCTCCTACCCCCACTCTTTTCCCTTCCTTGGACCCTCCGCGCTTCGCTGAGTGGGTCTCACTTGTAAGTCGGCAGTTGACTCGGTCAGTCAAGGCTCAACTAGAGCCAGTCTCCTCAAACCAAGAGGCACTCTCTACATTCTACGCCATGTTGGCACATTAGGTATCCGTCAAAGGGAACTTCACCTTCGACATGCAACCAAGATAAGTACAGACTTAAGGTTTTAACCTCATCTTCATCAGTTTTATTATCTACATGCTTTTATTGATCATTTTATAGACAGTGTGAGATTACTATTTGGGGCAAAAATCATCCTTCGCGGGATTTGCTATGTTGGGCTTTTGTCTGTTTAAGCCAACCTTAATAGAAAGTAGCTTTTCTTAAGCTATTTAAATGAGAAATCTTCTCACCACGTGGGATATTATCTAATACCCGCTGTCTATAAAATACCAAGCTAGTTCCTCCGCTGGATTAACTTTGACCCCATTCTTCTATTAGGATCGTTCTGGAACCTTCCAGATCCTGTACTTTATCTACAAGTCTTGCCGTCATGTATTTTTCACTCACTTGTGAGAATACTATTGAAAATTGAAGAATCTTCCTTCTGAATTAAAGCTCAATAGCTAATTTTCTTCCACCGGTGGAATGTTCTATGGCGCATTTAATTGTAATACACAACTTTCTCAAGCAATAGACTTTCGCCTATCTAGTGCTACCAGTTACTTTTCATCATTGCAGTATCTTTCTTTCCCATAAACTTTCGTGTTACTACAGTGAACTTTTCATCCCTTCAACGAACTATAGTGAGAACTAGTGCTTGTTCAACTTTTCTACCGCGTCGCGATCGTCCGTTTACATTAAATAAGGCCATGAACATTTATCCTAAATCCCAATTGATCTTTCCTAAACCTTCTACTAACAAACCATATTAATAAAATTGTAACTCTAGATCATTTTCAATGAGGTGTCACTCTAACGAAGTGCCCTTCCATCTTGCTTGTTTATCATTAATTAATTTCTGCATAACTACGTGTTTTATACACGGTTCAAGCTTACATTGTTTCTACCTTATAATCAGGGAAAACAATTCTTTCAACTCATGAGTGAATTATTTCTAGGTCTAACGAAAGGGAAACTGCCCCATTTGTCTCGTGATTCCTACTTGAACATAGGAAGTCTAGAACCTTCCTTTTGACTTTCTCTTCAGGTTTCACAGTAAGTGACCTGCTCTATTTTGCATAGCTATCATAAAAGTAATCCAGTATAAATATACGAAGTTATAGGAACTTCTCTTTCATTCTGCATGTTCTCTTTCTTTGTTATTTTGAAGTTGTAACTTTTTCTAAGATAGGTACGCAGAGATTTCTTAATAGTACACACCTTGTACTCTATTTATTGTTAAATTTTAATCACCTTAATTGTCTTTAAATTTTGAATTTTTATCTTCGCTATTTTAAATCCTTGCTAGGATTTTATAAAGGTTTTAAACCTAAAGAATTGCTAATTGCCTGGAACAAACGTCAAATGTTAGGAGGTCTGCGACCCCAAATTGTTACCAAAAATTGAAACTATATATTTGTTGTGGTGTTTGAAGCCATATTTTCAGTGTTGCCTTAGTAAACAAGAGTTTAGTGCTTTTCAGTCGGTCAACACGAATGTACCCAAAAGAGATGGGTTATGCCCTAATCCTGAAATAAATTACATGAGATTAATAAAACACTAGGACTATATATTTGTTAAAGTTATCAACTTCTTTTGCCTTGTTAAATAAATTAAATATTTGTTTTTGGATTTATAATTTCGCAAATATTACAGTTAGGCAAGATCCTGGCTTTCCTAACTCTTCCCAGGTTCATGCCCTCGTTAATACGCAATAAATCTGTTACTATTTGTCTTGTCAGACCATCACCCTTCCCCATAGTAGTCATATGCATGCTTGAGAGGGAATACACTAAAGCCATTCTCTGGCAAACCGCCCAAGTCTTAGTTGCGGTTCCCGTTAGCTTCGACCAGGTCCTTACCCACTTTAGGTATCAGAGAGCGGATTAGCAATGGCAACCGCCTTTGAGTGTATTTAAAGTTAAATTCATAACTTTTGTGGGACTCTCCTCCTATTTTTCTATCCTTTTTCTCCAGTCCGAAACCCATCTCCTTTTCTTTATCATATTCCCTTGGTGGTTAGGTTATTCCTCAGCCAATAATCTACCCAGGCGGCCTCACCTGCAAAGCGAACAGGGGCCTCATGAGGGAAGGTAAGGGATGGTCAGGATGGATAGGCAAGGAAGAGGGAAGGAGGCGGCCATGGCCTTGAAGAAGGCATCCCGGCATTTGCCCGAAGACGAAGTGGGAAACCACGGAAAACCACTTCGAGGATAGCTGAGGGGGAATCGAACCCCCTCTACTCATTTGGGCCACCCGAGGCTGAGTAGACCCCGTTCCAGTCCGCGTACCACTTTTCAAATTTCGTGGCAGAGACGGGAATCGAACCCAGGACCTCCGGGGCGGCGCTAACCATGCTGACCGCTACGCTACGGAGGCGACATCACACACATTACTAAGTTTTAATTCCAAGAAAGACGAATACGGAAATTTAAAAAAAGAAGTATATCCGAAGAGGGATTCGAACACCTTGCAGTGCTGCATAATAAATTGGGAGCCTGCGCCTCAACCGCTTACGCTACAAAGACAACTGAGTGAGCGCGTCCTATTAAGCTATCTATTCACACAAGTGTCAGGTCTCCTAAATACTCGGTTCATATCATTTTTCGCTTTTTCCACGAATAAGGTCTTCTGTATTTCCCTTTCTTTATAATTATGTTCCAGAAAGTCTCAAGGAAGCAAAGCAAACAACAATCAGTGCTAGACGCTTCTTGTTCTGTCCGCCAAACTTGTCCAAGATGAAGCAGAGTCCACGCATAAGCGAGAGCCGTAAATCTTATTTAAGTAATTGCGAACCAGAATGGCCTCGTGAAATGCATCGGAGATAATCACGCGTTAAATCTCGTATTTAAGTTAAATGGGAATTAACTAAATAATCGTTAGTGAAGAGGGCCGTTTTCACCAACGTCAATTATCTCTTAATTCATCTTTAATTTTATTTAACTCAGCACTGGGTAGATTATAGGCTAGGGAATAACCCACCCACCAAGGGAAGATGATTAAGAGAAGGAAGTAGATTTGGGATTGGAAAAGAAGGATAGAAGAATAGGAGGAGAGTCCCACAAAAGTAATAAGTTTAGTGTTAAACACACTTAAAGGTGGTTGCCAATGGAAATTAACTCTAGGATACCTGAAGTAGGTACGAGCTTGGTCGAAGCTGACGGGAGCCGCAGCTGAGACTTGGGCAGTTTGCCAGAGAGAGGCTTTAGTGTGTTTCCTGCCAAGCAAGTATAAAAGTACTATGGGGAAGGGTGATGGTCTGGCCAGACAAATAGTAAAAGCTTTATTGTATATGAACGAGGGCATAAACCTAGGAAGAGCTGGGAAAGCCAGGATCCTGCCTAACTGTAGTATCAAAGAAATGATGAATCCAAAAACAAATATTTAATTTATTTAACAATGCAGGAAGTTTGAGGAAATTAACAATTATGCAATATAAGTTTAATAAACATAGTTCGTTTGAACTTTTTAACAAATAGGGTCGCAGACCTCTCCACATTAAACAGTTGCTCCAGGCAATTGACAATTTTTAAGGTTTTTTAAACCGTGTATTAAAATCTTGGTAAGATTTCATAAATAGGCAAAATGGAATAATTAAAGTTTTAACATTTACAGGAGTACAAGCAGTGTACTATATGAAACCTCTGAAAGAACATTCTAACGAGAATAACAACTTCGAAGATAACAAAATGGAAAGCATAAAGAATAAAAAGGAAGTTCCTACAACTTCTTATATTTAAACAGAATTACTTTGTGAGATTTATACAAAAAGAGCAGGTCACTTACTGTGAACCTGAAAAGTTAATCAGAAGGAAGGTTCTAGACCTCTTATACTTTGAATAAGACTCGCCAGTCAAATGAGGCAGTTTTCATTTAGCGAGACCAAAAAATAACTCACTCAAGAGTTGAGAGAATTGTTTTCCCTGCTTTTGAAGGGAGGAACAATGTAAGTTTGAAACGTGTGCTGGACACGTATCACAAAGATTATACAGAGATACTTAATGATAAACCAACAAAATTGGAAGGGCACTTCTTGGAATGACACCTTATTAGAATAGACCTAGATTAAAAATTTATTGCAGATTGTTAGTGAGAGGTTTAGGAAAGAGAAATGGGAATTGAGGAAAATGTTCATGGCCTTATTTGAATATAAGCGAACGATCGCGACGCGGTAGAAAAGTTGAGCAAGCACTGGTTTGCACTATAGTTCATTGAAACATATGAAATGTTCACTGTGGAGACACAAAGTTTGTGGAAAAGAAAGTTATTGCAATTATAGGAAGAACTGATTGCACTATATAGGTGAGAGTCTATTTCTTGAAACAGTTGTGATTTACAATTAAATGCGCCATAGAATGTTCCAGCGGTGGACGCAAATTCACTATTGTAGTAATTTAGTTTTAAACAGAATTCTCCCAAGTATGTGAGAAATACATGACGGCAGGACTCGTAGATTGAGTACCGAATCTGGAAAGTTCCAGAACAAGCTTAGTAGTAAAATGGGGCTAATGTAAATCCAGCGGAGGAACTTGCTTTGTAAATTACAGACAGTGGGTATTAGATAATATCCCACGTAGTGAGAAGATTTCTCATTTGGCAAGCATAAGAAATGCTGCTTTCACTAAGATTAGCTTGATTAAGCAAAAGCTCAACATGGAAAATCCCGCGGAGGGTGATTTTGCCCCAAAATAAGTAACTTCACACTGCCTATAAAAGATAGTTAAAAGCATGTGGTAGGTAAAATCATGAAGATGAGGTTAAAACTTGAAGCAGGTACTTATCTTTGTTGCATGGCGAAGGTGAAGTTCCTCACTAATACTTAAAGTTCCAACATGGCGTGGAATTTAAAAAATGCCTCGTTAGGTCAGGAGGCTGGCTCTGGTTGAGCTTTAACTGATCACTACGACTGCCGACTAAGAAGTGAGAGCAGCTCAGCGAAGCACGGAGAGACCACGGAAGGGGAAAAGAGTGGGGAGTAGGAGACAAAAGGAGAACATATAAACATTGCCAACTTTAAAGAAAGAAAATAATCTTCTTTTGCTGAGCTGGTCTTCAAAGAGTTGACAACAGTATCTGGTAGCCAAATGGATATGGAATTCCTCTTGCGCGAGGAAGAGTTGAAGAGCTTCAGAGATTTGTTGTTATATGACGCTAGGTGGGTCACAGAATATATATCTGGAACAGACTCATACAAAATATAAGAAATTTGCACATAGAGGAGAAAACAAATGATCACTGTTGGTGTTTGACAAAAAGGAAGGAAAGAACGTGCAAAAGCATTCAAAATTATAATCTCAGGTACCGTGCATTCCAAGAATGCACCATACTGGGAGGGCCAGACACCAACAGGGAGCAAGAAAAACAAGTACAGTAATGAACAATTGTCGAAAAGTAGTCTTGTGATCTGACCATTATTGGTCAAGACTCTGAATACCCTGACTCTCCTATCTCTTCCAGGGTAACACTTAGTCACTTTTCCAAAAGGCCAGACTAGGGGGGGTGAAACATCCCTAACTAAGACCAAGTCTCCCACTTTAATGTCGGGACTGGAAAGAAACCACTTCTGTCTCCGTTGCAAGGAAGTTAAATATTCCAAGTTCCACCTCTTCCAAAAGGAATTACGGAGGGTTTCAAGTTTCCGCCAAACAATAGGTAGATTAGAATCCCTGTAAGAATTAGGAAGGGGAGGATGGGCAGAGAGAGAAGTGCGTGTAAAGAAACGACCAGGTGTAAGTGGAAGGAGGTTATCAGGGTCATTGGAAAGCGGAGTTGAAAGGTGAGAATTAACGACACTTTCAATCACGAAATAACTAGAAGCTGAGGGAATTAAAGCACTAGTAAAGATTGCGATGCAATGCAAAAGGAGAATTAACAAGTTTAAACAAAGCTTATAGGAACAAGTACATCTATTCAGGACAAGAATATACCAAATAAACAAAGGAACTATGCGAGTAGAAAGCAAGAACGCCATAGGTAACAAACGAGGAGCCATAAACAATGACCTCAAGTTATAATGAGTATCAAAGGGGTTACTCAGAAAAATACTTAAGTCAGCAAAAAACGTGACAGGACAAGCATGAATACAAAAACACATCGAATGTGACGACGAGAAAAAACAAGTTTGTTCATCAATGAACATTAAGATCGCAAAATATGCAAGCAAATTGCAATACATGAACGCGTGAGAAATACGCAACGAAGTTTTGAAACAGGGATCAAAGCAGTTATAGAATACGAGCGTGAGTAAGCGGAAGACGTAAACAAGTACGGCCTTGACACACATAGTACAACGAGATAAGACATATAAATAGCTGACAGAGTCCTTAAGCGGAACGAGTATATTTTGGGAGGTAGGCAAACGGCTTCTGTACTTTAAGTAGCAACTCGTCAGACAATGCTTGGCAGTCAGCCAAAGTTGAGATAAGAGAAACTTGCTTTGAACTGTGTCAAGCGTACAGGAAATAAACAACAATTTGGCCTTCCTCAGACTAGTACACAAACAAGTTTGACAACCAAGCAGTTCGAAGTACACACACAACTTTTGGTGAATCAGCTGTAACTTAAAGCGGAACGAGTCACACGACATGCAGTCAATCGTAACTTGGACGTGAAAAAGCAATTTAAAGCTATATGAAATAAAGTAGAAAATCAATTTCGCATAATTGAGAGGATCACGAAATCGGACAATTTTCAACAAAAAGAAGCTTAATTCTTCCGAGCAAAGAAGACAAGCTGGGACATTGAGACGAAGGTTATGCATAAGAATAGTTATTCTAGATGCTATAGAATTCAGAGTTTCAATCGGTTTCATGAGCGACTTCCAATTGCGAGGAAGGGGGGAGGAGCCGGCCGTGGCCATCCTTCTACATGACGAAAGAAGTGAAACATAGCGTACAGCAAAGTGATGGTGACTGATAGCCATGGTTTTACACAAGGGGAAGATAGTTTTCGAGGAATAGTTTAAGCAATTAACTGCTATAAAAAATGACATAAGAAGATAGACGAAATAACACAAAGCAAGGCGAACTTGAATGGCCATCTTCTGCGGGAAGAAGGAAAAGCCATTTAAACAACTTACAGGGTTAACGCAGTTGTTCACGATAAGACATCGTTTCGACAAGTGGTTTTCAAAAATATTGAGATTTGAAACATGAGCGTTCTCTTTTTCAGAAATGGGATTTATGTCAGCTGTGACGAAATGACATTGCGTTTTGGTTTGAACACTGGTATGTTTGATTTCCCCAGTAATAACCCAACCAAAATCGGTGTCTCTAGCGACCACGGTTGAAGATAACTTGCGTGTTTGTTTGCGAATGCAATTCCAAAAAACATTGGCACTGAAAAGCACATCAATGGGACCTTGAGCATTAAACTGAGGATCAGCTAACCTTAATTGCGAGGGAATGTTTAAACCGGAAGTATTAATGGAGTGACTTGGAGTGTCTTTACCAATACTAGTAAGAATGAGACAGTTTAAATTAAGATTGGTGTTTCTTTGGCAAACGTCTCTGATTTTCAATTTTGAAGACTGCAAAACTTGAGTTTTCAAATTGTCAATGCCGGTCACATTGATAGAAGTAGGCGATGACGAAAGACCTAGTTTTTTAATCAACGATTGCGAAACAAAGTTATGCGTTGAAGCGGAATCGAGAAGACCACGGGTTCGAGACCAATTTCCAAATTTATCTTGGATTTCAAATTGTACAGTGGTCAACAGGGTTTGCGCACTATGAAAAGGTTCAGCATTAGAAATGCAGGAAGAAGCATTAGTTTGTTCGGAGCTGCTCTGCATGGAGCTTAAAGAGGCGGGTGCTGATGACCTCGATTTATCGTGAACGTGCAATAAAGAATGATGCGGTTTTTTGCAATGAAAACAGAGATTTGATGACGTACAGTTTGAAGAAGAATGCTTAGGTGATAAGCAGTTGAAACAATGTTTGCTATTCAAGACAAACTTTCTTCGATCTTCGACAGACAATTCTTTAAAGGATTTGCACAAATACAAGGTGTGAAGCTTTTTACAGAGCGTGCATTTTAACGATTTGTTAAGCGGCCTGATATCTTCTCTTGAATTATTGAAAGAAGAACGGGTTTGTTTGTTTTCGACAAATTGGGGCTGATGTCCCTTTGAAGAAGCAAGTTTTTTTTCAAAAATTTGACACTGAGGATTCGTTTCGACTTTTTCGCACTGAAATGCGAGTGCTGTAAGGAATTGACATCGACTGTTGAGAAACGAGATGAGGTGTTCGAACGAATGTTCCTTGTTGCAGGCGAGTTCGATCTCCCAGGCCTTCAGTGTCGAAAAATCGAATCTTGATGTAGCTAGGTGAATAAGTATGGTGTCCCATGTTTGGACAGGCTGTTTTAGCTGGTATAACGCTCTGACATTTAACTGCATAGAATCTAAGAGGTCTCTTAAAGATGTGACGTCATTAGGTTTGACGGGTGGTAAGTTGAAGAGACAACGGATGTGTCGAGCGACACTCAAACGTAAATTGCCATATCTCTCTTTAAGGAGATTAAAGGCGATGTGGTAGTTGTCTGCGCTTAAAGGCAGTGACTCTACCAAGGTCAAGGCCTCAGATTCCAAAGACGTACGAAGGAAGTAAAATTTATGTATGTCTGGGATCTCGATATTTTCATGAATTAGGGAGCAGTAAAGTTCGTAAAAAGAATACCATTCACCTTCCTTGCCTGAGAAGTGCGGTAGGCTTATCTTGGGAAGTAACGGTTTCGGTTTGTTCTTGTGAACTGAAGCGGGTGCTAACTGGGCCGGATTGATGACCCTAGTGTCCGGTTCTGAGATATTGCGGATCAGTTGGTGGGCCTTTGCAATTCCTTCAAAGTACAAGGGTTCAACCTCGTCCCGATCCGATTGCAGTTCTGGACAAGCGGATTCAATCTCGGTTTGAATTTGGTCATAATAATCATAAGACCGTTCGTAAAATTTAAGACGATGTGTTAAGATATCTAAATCACACTCGGCGGGATTTAATTTGCTGATGAAATTTCGGAATCTAGTGAGTTGCCCTTTATAGGAAGAACGTCTAGCAATGAGAGTTTCATCTTTCTCAGTAGGGGCCATGACAAAAAGAATAAATTGAAATACAACTCACGAAACTGTAGAACCTTGAAGATGCTGTCAAGTTGGCAACAGCGAGAGAGTAGAAAGAACAGGACACCCCAAAGGAGACAGGAGCGGCCTCTTTCCCGTTCACAGGCTTTGCATGACGTAGATATAGCTGAAAGATCCAAAGGAGATATTAAAAATTTGCAAAGTATTATCAAATGACACTTGACAAACAATAGAAATAAAAAATGGACTCTCCCGGGTTTCGGCACCAAATTTTGGGTAGATTATAGGCTAGGGAATAACCCACCCACCAAGGGAAGATGATTAAGAGAAGGAAGTAGATTTGGGATTGGAAAAGAAGGATAGAAGAATAGGAGGAGCGTCCCACAAAAGTAATAAGTTTAGTGTTAAACACACTTAAAGGTGGTTGCCAATGGAAATTAACTCTAGGATACCTGAAGTAGGTACGAGCTTGGTCGAAGCTGACGGGAGCCGCAGCTGAGACTTGGGCAGTTTGCCAGAGAGAGGCTTTAGTGTGTTTCCTGCCAAGCAAGTATAAAAGTACTATGGGGAAGGGTGATGGTCTGGCCAGACAAATAGTAAAAGCTTTATTGTATATGAACGAGGGCATAAACCTAGGAAGAGCTGGGAAAGCCAGGATTCTGCCTAACTGTAGTATCAAAGAAATGATGAATCCAAAAACAAATATTTAATTTATTTAACAATGCAGGAAGTTTGAGGAAATTAACAATTATGCAATATAAGTTTAATAAACATAGTTCGTTTGAACTTTTTAACAAATAGGGTCGCAGACCTCTCCACATTAAACAGTTGCTCCAGGCAATTGACAATTTTTAAGGTTTTTTAAACCGTGTATTAAAATCTTGGTAAGATTTCATAAATAGGCAAAATGGAATAATTAAAGTTTTAACATTTACAGGAGTACAAGCAGTGTACTATATGAAACCTCTGAAAGAACATTCTAACGAGAATAACAACTTCGAAGATAACAAAATGGAAAGCATAAAGAATAAAAAGGAAGTTCCTACAACTTCTTATATTTAAACAGAATTACTTTGTGAGATTTATACAAAAAGAGCAGGTCACTTACTGTGAACCTGAAAAGTTAATCAGAAGGAAGGTTCTAGACCTCTTATACTTTGAATAAGACTCGCCAGTCAAATGAGGCAGTTTTCATTTAGCGAGACCAAAAAATAACTCACTCAAGAGTTGAGAGAATTGTTTTCCCTGCTTTTGAAGGGAGGAACAATGTAAGTTTGAAACGTGTGCTGGACACGTATCACAAAGATTATACAGAGATACTTAATGATAAACCAACAAAATTGGAAGGGCACTTCTTGGAATGACACCTTATTAGAATAGACCTAGATTAAAAATTTATTGCAGATTGTTAGTGAGAGGTTTAGGAAAGAGAAATGGGAATTGAGGAAAATGTTCATGGCCTTATTTGAATATAAGCGAACGATCGCGACGCGGTAGAAAAGTTGAGCAAGCACTGGTTTGCACTATAGTTCATTGAAACATATGAAATGTTCACTGTGGAGACACAAAGTTTGTGGAAAAGAAAGTTATTGCAATTATAGGAAGAACTGATTGCACTATATAGGTGAGAGTCTATTTCTTGAAACAGTTGTGATTTACAATTAAATGCGCCATAGAATGTTCCAGCGGTGGACGCAAATTCACTATTGTAGTAATTTAGTTTTAAACAGAATTCTCCCAAGTATGTGAGAAATACATGACGGCAGGACTCGTAGATTGAGTACCGAATCTGGAAAGTTCCAGAACAAGCTTAGTAGTAAAATGGGGCTAATGTAAATCCAGCGGAGGAACTTGCTTTGTAAATTACAGACAGTGGGTATTAGATAATATCCCACGTAGTGAGAAGATTTCTCATTTGGCAAGCATAAGAAATGCTGCTTTCACTAAGATTAGCTTGATTAAGCAAAAGCTCAACATGGAAAATCCCGCGGAGGGTGATTTTGCCCCAAAATAAGTAACTTCACACTGCCTATAAAAGATAGTTAAAAGCATGTGGTAGGTAAAATCATGAAGATGAGGTTAAAACTTGAAGCAGGTACTTATCTTTGTTGCATGGCGAAGGTGAAGTTCCTCACTAATACTTAAAGTTCCAACATGGCGTGGAATTTAAAAAATGCCTCGTTAGGTCAGGAGGCTGGCTCTGGTTGAGCTTTAACTGATCACTACGACTGCCGACTAAGAAGTGAGAGCAGCTCAGCGAAGCACGGAGAGACCACGGAAGGGGAAAAGAGTGGGGGGTAGGAGACAAAAGGAGAACATATAAACATTGCCAACTTTAAAGAAAGAAAATAATCTTCTTTTGCTGAGCTGGTCTTCAAAGAGTTGACAACAGTATCTGGTAGCCAAATGGATATGGAATTCCTCTTGCGCGAGGAAGAGTTGAAGAGCTTCAGAGATTTGTTGTTATATGACGCTAGGTGGGTCACAGAATATATATCTGGAACAGACTCATACAAAATATAAGAAATTTGCACATAGAGGAGAAAACAAATGATCACTGTTGGTGTTTGACAAAAAGGAAGGAAAGAACGTGCAAAAGCATTCAAAATTATAATCTCAGGTACCGTGCATTCCAAGAATGCACCAAGCACGAGCATTTCACCGAACAGAAACGCTCGTTAACTTACCACTAAGTCGCCTCCGTAGCGTAGCGGTCAGCACGGTTAGCTGCCGCCCCGGAGGCCCTGGGTTCGATTCCCGGCTCTGCCACGAAATTTGAAAAGTGGTATGAGGACTGGAACGGGGTCTACTCTGCCTCGGGTGTTCCAAATGAGTAGAGGGTGTTCGAATCCCACCTCGGCCATCCTCGAAGTGGTTTTCCGTGGTTTCCCACTTCGTCTTCGGGCAAATGCCGGGATGGTACCTTCTTCAAGGCCACGGCCGACTCCTTCCCTCTTCCTTGCCTATCCATCCTGACCATCCATTACCTTCCCTCACGAGGCCCCGGTTCGCTTTGATGGTGAGGCCGCCTGGGCGAGGTGCCAATCACACCTCACCAGTTGTATCCACTCCGATTAGATGTTCCCCGCTCTAGGACACTGCCCGTAGAGGCGGTAGTGGTGAGTTCCCTCGCTGAGTCCGTGGGTTCCACCAACCTGGAGGGTAAACGACTAAGAAGAAGGAGAAGAAGAACTTACCACTAATAAGGGATTACGTTAAATAGCCAAATCTGACCACTCAACTCTCTAAAGCATCTTTAAACTGGCGGGAAACAGCTGTACTGTGCCTTGCGCATCTCACAATGCGGTTTGTCTCCGAGTTTCACACATCTTTCATCCATATGAATATAAAATATGTTTATGACAATGAAATTATAAAAGATAACACACATTTTTTATTTAGTCAATTTACCCCTCTAGGTTGGTGGTTCCCACGGACTCAGCGAGGGAACTCACCACTAGCGCCTCTATGGGCAGTGTCCGGTTGGAATGGATACAACTGGGGAGGTGTGATCAGCACTTACCCAGGCGGCCTCAGCAAAGCGAACAGGGGCCTCATGAGGGATGGGAAGGAATGGAAGATTGGGATGGATAGGCTAGGAAGAGGGAAGGAGGCGGCCATGGCCTTACAGTAGGTACTGCACCCGTAAAATGAATTATAAGGGATGCAAATGGGAATAATACATTTTATTCGAAGCCCATGATAAAATTTAACCAAGGAATATGATGGCTGGAACTTGGCAGAAACCAGTCGAGAGGCGACGTTGAGCAGGAGGGAAATTCCGTCACATGACTGTATTGCGCAATGGAAGTTTCCAGAAGATTAGAATCGACCTAGCAACAGCGAATATACCCAGGAATTGTTTAAATATTGTTATAAATTATCCGATTGGATATGAGCTTACAGCCTTTAGAAAGAAGTTTTAGAGAAGACGCGAGTTCCAGCAACTAAATTTTTATGGATATATAATACATTTAAGCCCCTAGAGAGTGAATTTATATATTGGAAAAGAGAAGAATATGATAATAAAATATTGGAAATATTTTATAAGTCAATAGCAGGTCGCTATTGGAGGGAATAAGCGATTTGCTAGAGCCCGCGCGAATTTGAGAGGGAACTCAAAAAGGCGGCCAGAATCGGTAGACTTGGAGGGGAGATGCCAAGCATCGAGGCTCTTTATCATCTGAATGTCCGAGAGGTCAGACGTGTGTTACAGGAAGAGAGAGGAGTTCCGAGTGTTTCACCGAGCTTGTAGAATGTGACTCGTGGAGACAAGGCATAAGCGAGGGTAGAGTTAGGAGATTACCGCGCCTTGAAACTAAAGGAAGTTACGATGGACTTATATGACGCAATCACTTCGGTCTGATCGGCTTCAGAGATATTATTTCAACTACAGATTGTAGCTTGCTATCAGATATCGTGTATTACGAACTTTCAGAAGTTTGAGAGAAGTATTTCAGCAATTATAAGCAGTTTTGTGAAGCGCGAGAAAAGTGTTTCTTTCCAGCGCGATAAGGCACTTTTGTCCGAGCGACTACAGCGCATGCAGCAGCCACAAGTGAGTACGGGTGTATGTTAGCATTGCTTGTGTGGAACTGTATTACAACACATAGGATGGAGATGTATTCCATAGTGAAGAACAATATTCAGTCTACTATTATGAAGATTATTATGGAATAAATTATTATGTGTGCCAGGAGTATGGGCAGATAGAAGCAATATAGTCAGCGATGGAGCTTCGTTAGAGGAGACTGTTCATGAATGTCTACTTAATGAGCGATCATGAGATTTGATGCACAACTCTATTCTAGTGCATTATTGTCAAACATGAGCTCAACATTAACATCAGCGACTACAGAACGATGTCCATACTCCATCTACATGAATGTTCGTTATGCGAGTGAGGTCCATGACTTTATTTTCGAATGCCTTTCGAAGTGGAAAGCCGAACTTTCGACGCTACTCGCTGTTATGATGAGACTGTGCTGTGACGGAGAAGGAAGAAACATCAAGATTATCAAGAGGTCCAGGGTTATCCCGGTCACAAAGAAGATGATGATTGGAGCCCGCAGTTCGATCCCGGTCGGAGCTTGCTGTTTTCCAGTAGGGGAATTCGTTCCTTCCCTGAGGTCACGAGTTCTTGGAGACGAGCTAGGATCCAGCCCAGATCTTTGGGAGATGTAACAACCTAGCATTTTGCAATACTCTATCTTGATCTTCTAGACTTCGAGACCAGGTAGCAGTGTCCACTAACTTGTAGTTAGAGCTTGTAGTGACATTTTCTGACCAAATCCTTTATCCATATTTCGACACAATATTTATGTACTCCATGTATAGCTTTTTTATTCTTCGAAATTTATTGTAGTGATCGTGTTACGATGCTTTTAGCTTCGTTTGTTAGGAATCCAGTTTCTGAACTGAGATTATTTTACTTGTTCGAGGAACAAGCTTTTGTCATTTCCTTTAAGGAACAGTAATTTATTTTCGACGTTTATGAATTCATTCTGAATGCAGGCGATAGACATTTTCGTCTATGTTACCCATTAAATTATTTTTTATTAGTTTAATTTGGTCATTTTATCCGTCGAGAAGAAACGTCAAGAGAAGAAGATCTTGGTATTGATATATTGTGAAATATCATGACATCTTGTGGAAAAGAAACATTTAACGTGGAAACGATTATTATCGTCAGAACTCATAGACATTCGTTCAGAATGGAGAGAATACGCATATGACTAATTGTATGTTTTATTGAAGAAAGCTATGAACTTTCAGTCATTAAAATTTATTTGAAGCTAGAATCTTCTTGGAAGATTTATTATCATCCGACGTTAGGGTAGTTATCGTTTGATATCCTCGTCGTGATCGATTCTTGTTGGACACACACAGATATAATGTTGTGATTAAATATTTACGAGGAGTTATATCATGTCACGTTGTAGACATAATATTCCTTCCTCGATTAAAGTCGAACCCAGAAGTATGAAGTTAAGATGCTGTATTTTTATTAAATGTATGCACGACAGTTTATATTTATCAGAGTAACGTTTCAAGATTAATAAGTGAGGAGGTTAGTTTCGTAAAGTCCAAAGGTCGTTATGATGTATAAATTAATGATTTAACAATTGTTGTTATTGTTATTGTGGTGATAACGCTGAGGAATTATGCCCTTTTTAAGGAATGCCAGTTTGAAAGAAGTGAAGTTGATAACCCTTTGATAGTGGTTTTTATGTGTATGTATTTCCGTATGTAGTTGGCATACGAGGTTATTGCGAGGGTGTTCCGCATTTTATAGTACAGTCATTGCGTGGGCATGACTAGGTTTGGCAAGGCATATAGGTGTGAGTAGAGAGTACTTCTTTTTGTATACACGACTTTGGATTAGAGAGGACATGAAGGGTCACGGTTGAAATTGAAACGGGAAATAAACAATGACATCTGTTATGTTATACTCTTATCGAGATTATTAAACCCAAATATGCAACGACATATGTTTCACCTTAAGTGGTCGAATGTATTTAAACTATTTTTATAGCAGGTAATTGCTTAAACTTTCTATCGAAAACTATCTTCCCCTTGTGTAAAACCATGGCTATCAGTCACCACCATTTCGCTGTAAGCTATGTTTCACTTCTTTCGCTATTTAGTAGGATGGCCACGGCCGACTCCTTCCCCCTTCTTCACAATTGGAAGCCGCTTTTGAAACCGCTTGAAAATCTGAATTCTCTAGCATCTAGAATAACTATTCTTACGCATAAACTCCTTCTCAATGTCGCAGCTTTTCTTCTTTGTTCGGAAGAATTAAGCTTTTTTCTGTTGAAAATTGTCGGATTCCGTAATCCTCAAAATTATGCGAAATTGATTTCCTACTTTATCTCATATGTCTCTAAATTGGTTTTTCACGTCCAAGCCACGAATGACTGCATGCCGTCTAACCTGAATATCCGCTTTGTGTCTCAGCTGATTTCACTTGTGTTGTTTGTTTATTTCGAACTGCTTGTTTTTCAATCTTGTTTGTATACAAGCTTGGGTAAGGCCAAGCTGCTGTTTATTTCCTGTACGCTTGCCAAAGGTCAGAGCAAGTTTTTCTTATCTCAACTCTGGCTGACTGCCAACCATTGTCTTGCGAGTTGCTCCCGTAATCTCGGAAGCGGCTCACCTCATTACCAAAATAAACTTGTTCCGGTCAAGGACTCTTTCAGATATTAATATTCGTTATCTCGCCGTACTATGTGGGTCAAGGCCGTGTTTGCCTGTGTCTCACACTTACTCACGCTCGTATCCTACAACTGCTTCGATTCTTGTTTCATAACATCGTTGCATATTTTTTACGCGCTCAAGTATTGCACTTTGCTTACATATTTTGCACCTTTATTGTTCATTGATGAACAAACTTGTTTTTCTCGTCGTTACATTCGATGCGTTTTTGTATTTATACTTGTTATGTCACGTTTCCCGCTGACTTAAGTATTTTTCAGATTAACCCCTTTGATGCTTATTATAACTTGAGGTCATTGTTTATGGCTACTAGATTGTTGTTACCTATGGCGTTCTTGCCTACTACTCGCATAGTTCCTTCGTTTACTTGGTATATTCTTATCCTTAATAGATGTACTTGTTTCTATACGCTTTGTTTAAACTTGTTAATTCTCCTTTCACATCTTATCGCAATCTTCACTTGAGCTATATTTCCCTAGGCTTCTAGCTACTTTGTGATTGAAGGTGTTGTTAATTCTCGACCATTAACTCCGCTTTCCAATGACCCTGATGACCTACTTCCACTCACACCTGGTCACTTCCTTATCGGCACTTCTCTTTCTGCCCCTCCTCCTCTTCCCAATGCTTACAGGGATTCTAATTTACCTATCGTTTGGCGTAAACTTGAAGCCCTTCGCAATTCTTTTTGGAAGAGGTGGACCTTGGAATATTTAACTTCCTTGCAACGGAGACAGAAGTGGTTTCTTTCCAGTCCCGACATTAAAGTGGGGGACATGGTCTTGGTTAGGGATGCCTCTCCTCCCCTGGTCTGGATTTCTGGTAGAGTGACCGAGTGTTATCCTGGAAGGGACGGGAGAGTCAGGGTGGCAAGAACCTTGACCACTAATGGTCAGATCACAAGACCACTTCTCTTCAATTGCTTCATTACCTTTAAATGTTTAACTGCTTATTTGTTCTCTGTTGGTGTTTACCCCTCCCAGTATGGTGTATTCTTGGAATACACGGTACGAGAGAATATAAAGTTTAATGCTCTTTTCTTGTTCATTTCTTCCTTTTTTATCAAACACCAACAGTGATCTTCTATTTTCTCTTTGTTGGTCATGTCTCTTATGTTCTTTGTGAGTCTGTTCTAGATATATATCTTTCATGACCCACCTAGCGTCATCTAGCAGCAAATCTCAGAAGCTCCTCAATTCTTCCTGGTGCAAGAAGACTTCCTTATCCATCTGGCCACCAGTTCTCTTTGCCATCGCCAGCTATTATCTCCGTGATCAAGAGAACTTCGCCAACTCTTTCACCCACCAGGCCGTGCTAGTATCGCCTGCTATCAACTCTTTGAAGACCATTTCCTCAAGAGAATTTAAGTTTACAATATTGGTCATGCTTATATGTTCTCCTTTTGTCTCCTACCCCCACTCTTTTCCCTTCCTTGGACCCTCCGCGCTTCGCTGAGTGGGTCTCACTTGTAAGTCGGCAGTTGACTCGGTCAGTCAAGGCTCAACTAGAGCCAGTCTCCTCAAACCAAGAGGCACTCTCTACATTCTACGCCATGTTGGCACATTAGGTATCCGTCAAAGGGAACTTCACCTTCGACATGCAACCAAGATAAGTACAGACTTAAGGTTTTAACCTCATCTTCATCAGTTTTATTATCTACATGCTTTTATTGATCATTTTATAGACAGTGTGAGATTACTATTTGGGGCAAAAATCATCCTTCGCGGGATTTGCTATGTTGGGCTTTTGTCTGTTTAAGCCAACCTTAATAGAAAGTAGCTTTTCTTAAGCTATTTAAATGAGAAATCTTCTCACCACGTGGGATATTATCTAATACCCGCTGTCTATAAAATACCAAGCTAGTTCCTCCGCTGGATTAACTTTGGCCCCATCCTTCTATTAGGATCGTTCTGGAACCTTCCAAATTCTGTACTTTATCTACAAGTCTTGCCGTCATGTATTTTTCACTCACTTGTGAGAATACTATTGAAAATTGAAGAATCTTCCTTCTGAATTAAAGCTCAATAGCTAATTTTCTTCCACCGGTGGAATGTTCTATGGCGCATTTAATTGTAATACACAACTTTCTCAAGCAATAGACTTTCGCCTATCTAGTGCTACCAGTTACTTTTCATCATTGCAGTAACTTTCTTTCCCATAAACTTTCGTGTTACTACAGTGAACTTTTCATCCCTTCAACAAACTATAGTGAGAACTAGTGCTTGTTCAACTTTTCTACCGCGTCGCGATCGTCCGTTTACATTAAATAAGGCCATGAACATTTATCCTAAATCCCAATTGATCTTTCCTAAACCTTCTACTAACAAACCATATTAATAAAATTGTAACTCTAGATCATTTTCAATGAGGTGTCACTCTAACGAAGTGCCCTTCCATCTTGCTTGTTTATCATTAATTAATTTCTGCATAACTACGTGTTTTATACACGGTTCAAGCTTACATTGTTTCTACCTTATAATCAGGGAAAACAATTCTTTCAACTCATGAGTGAATTATTTCTAGGTCTAACGAAAGGGAAACTGCCCCATTTGTCTCGTGATTCCTACTTGAACATAGGAAGTCTAGAACCTTCCTTTTGACTTTCTCTTCAGGTTTCACAGTAAGTGACCTGCTCTATTTTGCATAGCTATCATAAAAGTAATCCAGTATAAATATACGAAGTTATAGGAACTTCTCTTTCATTCTGCATGTTCTCTTTCTTTGTTATTTTGAAGTTGTAACTTTTTCTAAGATAGGTACGCAGAGATTTCTTAATAGTACACACCTTGTACTCTATTTATTGTTAAATTTTAATCACCTTAATTGTCTTTAAATTTTGAATTTTTATCTTCGCTATTTTAAATCCTTGCTAGGATTTTATAAAGGTTTTAAACCTAAAGAATTGCTAATTGCCTGGAACAAACGTCAAATGCTAGGAGGTCTGCGACCCCAAATTGTTACCAAAAATTGAAACTATATATTTGTTAAAGTTATCAACTTCTTTTGCCTTGTTAAATAAATTAAATATTTGTTTTTGGATTTATAATTTCGCAAATATTACAGTTAGGCAAGATCCTGGCTTTCCTAACTCTTCCCAGGTTCATGCCCTCGTTAATACGCAATAAATCTGTTACTATTTGTCTTGTCAGACCATCACCCTTCCCCATAGTAGTCATATGCATGCTTGAGAGGGAATACACTAAAGCCATTCTCTGGCAAACCGCCCAAGTCTTAGTTGCGGTTCCCGTTAGCTTCGACCAGGTCCTTACCCACTTTAGGTATCAGAGAGCGGATTAGCAATGGCAACCGCCTTTGAGTGTATTTAAAGTTAAATTCATAACTTTTGTGGGACTCTCCTCCTATTTTTCTATCCTTTTTCTCCAGTCCGAAACCCATCTCCTTTTCTTTATCATCTTCCCTTGGTGGTTAGGTTATTCCTCAGCCAATAATCTACCCAGGCGGCCTCACCTGCAAAGCGAACAGGGGCCTCATGAGGGAAGGTAAGGGATGGTCAGGATGGATAGGCAAGGAAGAGGGAAGGAGGCGGCCTTGGCCTTGAAGAAGGCATCCCGGCATTTGCCCGAAGACGAAGTGGGAAACCACGGAAAACCACTTCGAGGATAGCTGAGGGGGAATCGAACCCCCTCTACTCATTTGGGCCACCCGAGGCTGAGTAGACCCCGTTCCAGTCCGCGTACCACTTTTCAAATTTCGTGGCAGAGACGGGAATCGAACCCAGGACCTCCGGGGCGGCGCTAACCATGCTGACCGCTACGCTACGGAGGCAACATCACATACATTACTAAGTTTTAATTCCAAGAAAGACGAATACGGAAATTTTAAAAAAGAAGTATATCCGAAGAGGGATTCGAACACCTTGCAGTGCTGCATAATAAATTGGGAGCCTGCGCCTCAACCGCTTACGCTACAAAGACAACTGAGTGAGCGCGTCCTATTAAGCTATCTATTCACACAAGTGTCAGGTCTCCTAAATACTTAGTTCATATCATTTTTCGCTTTTTCCACGAATAAGGTCTTCTGTATTTCCCTTTCTTTATAATTATGTTCCAGAAAGTCTCAAGGAAGCATCGCAAACAACAATCAGTGCTAGACGCTTCTTGTTCTGTCCGCCAAACTTGTCCAAGATGAAGCAGAGTCCACGCATAAGCGAGAGCCGTAAATCTTATTTAAGTAATTGCGAACCAGAATGGCCTCGTGAAATGCATCGGAGATAATCACGCGTTAAATCTCGTATTTAAGTTAAATGGGAATTAACTAAATAATCGTTAGTGAAGAGGGCCGTTTTCACCAACGTCAATTATCTCTTAATTCATCTTTAATTTTATTTAACTCAGCACGAGCATTTCACCGAACAGAAACGCTCGTTAACTTACCACTAAGTCGCCTCCGTAGCGTAGCGGTCAGCACGGTTAGCTGCCGCCCCGGAGGCCCTGGGTTCGATTCCCGGCTCTGCCACGAAATTTGAAAAGTGGTATGAGGACTGGAACGGGGTCTACTCAGCCTCGGGTGTTCCAAATGAGTAGAGGGTGTTCGAATCCCACCTCGGCCATCCTCGAAGTGGTTTTCCGTGGTTTCCCACTTCGTCTTCGGGCAAATGCCGGGATGGTGCTGCCCCCGTAAATTGAATTATATTGAGACCACGGTGGCTGTATTGGCATATATGAATAAAGTTATGGCTGTCATTGTTGTGACGTGGATATTCATGACGTAGGCACGGATGACGCAGACTTTATGCAAGTAGGCTGGTTGAGCTGAGATTCTTGGTGACGTCATGATTTTGTTCGAGAAAGATCTGAGATTTACGACGCAGTCGCAGGGAAACGAGGAATTGTGGTAAGGAAGAAGTTACGCTTTTGGAGGAAAGGCTCGAACCAATGAATGATAGTTTGGAGGGAGACGGAGATTACTGAAACAACCATATTTAATTACTTTTGGAATGCAGAATTGTGGAAATCTATTTTCAGTAATGGCATTGATTTGGAATTTTGAAGAAATTAATTTTGAGTTTTTGAAATTTGAAAATCCGTCAAGTATAGCCAAAGTTAGATCTTCTAGCAATGACGGAGGAACAAGCTATGGAAGGGATGGATACGCCCCTTAAGAAGTTGATAAAAGGTCTTGCAAAGCAGAGAGGAGCTCTCATAGCTCATGTGGCTCATATCTCATTTTCTCGTGTCTCATAGTGGTTTTTCTGATTATCATATTGTCAGACTTCGAGTGATTCAGTGAAGCAAGTCGTCATTAGCGCGTGTGGTAGAGCCCACCCCATCGAACGAGCACGGAGCGTGCAGCAGTACCATTTTACGGTTATTGAAACTAGGCGAAGTTGAAACGCACACATAAACGAGCCTACAAGATTATCTATCAAGAGTTAGCGACTGCCTTGATGGTAATTCAATTGTGCATTACAGTATTGAAGTGTGTAGGAAAGTTGAACATTTTCACGATTATACTTTGGAAGATATTGGCATTTTAAGACTGCAGACAAAAGTGATTTTCTCCCCACCTGAGAAGCACTTTTATAATATCACATTCTACGCTACGGTTGACACTTGTATTGCAACCGTGATACTGAAGATTGCATTTGGTGATACAACGCTACGTTCTACAATGCAACAATATAATCTGGCAGTACTTTCGACTATTATAACGGAAGTGGAGATGGAAGACTAAAAACTTTAATGCAATTGGGACATATATCAATGGAGTGAAATAGCAGCATGGAACTTCGCTAATCGTCGTTCTACAAAAGCGAGCATGTAGTGAACATCCAACTACACTCATGCATCGCTGTCCATCGCTGAATTATATCAAATGGCAGTGGAAATATTTTCATACTCTACAATATTATGAACATTTCTTCGGAAATAATTGCAATAAACTTCATGGCGAATTTCTACCAGAACTTCAGGGAACTATCAAGAGAGGCCAGGGTAGACCCGGCTCACAAAGAAGAGTTTTGCCAGAAGGATGTCTATCGTCTACACGGAGCAGTGCAATTTCCGGAGGAGGAAGCAGTTCTATTCTCCGAGGGCGCAGGTTCCAGGTTCGAGGTCGGAGCACATCTTTACGTTGGTGAAATGGAACTAACAGCAGTCTTCTTTGGAAATTTTCCTCTAGAACTTCAATCAACAGATAAGGTAGTCGTGAACGTTTCTTGTTTTATTTGAGCCATTTAGCGATATCTGAGCAACCATTTTTCCCATATTTTCTGTCCCATATATTTTGCCCCATATTCTTGCTTGATATTTCTGTACTCAGTACACTTTGATGAGTTATGCCTTTTTCTACGATTTATTGAGACATTATTATGTCATTGGCATATTTAAATAATTTTGGATCAGTTGAGACTGATAATAAATTATATTCTTTCAGTAATTTGCATAATTTTGTAGTCACGATTTGACTGTAAAGTTAACGATTTTCTTTGGCAAATTTGAATTCAGACAGCGTGTCATTTTATTAAAGTAATTCTATTCAGTAAATTACTTTGACCAATTTTCTGTCATCCTCAAGAAAGAAGAATAATTAAAAGATTTTAGAGCGTTAAAATCTATTACTGTATCGACGATCTTGGAAATACTAGTCGTTTTATGAACATGATTGCAACATAGACATTTATCGTCAGTTCTGAAATACCATTGCATTATAGACAATTTTATGAAATATGAACTTTGATTACGATTTATTGAGTACACTATAGTAATGAACATTTGATAGGAGTTTTTCTCAATTCTAGATTGGAACAATAATGTTTGCATTCCACAGTCTAATTGTATTCTATTCGATTATTTATGCAGTTTAGATGAACTTTGATTGAAGATAGTATTTTTATACTGCGATACTTTGAAGATATTAATCTCAATTTTGATAGACCAGGGAGGCGTGTCTAATCGTATTTGCTATTAAATTTATTTGTGATTGGCAAATTTTTACTTCATATCGATTCATGAATAAAACCCACGAAGGTTAAATATAATAACAGTTTTTGATACAATTAATGAATATAAGAATTTTTAAAGTGGAACTATGGATGTATAATCGTTAGTTCAGTGGACGTGTAAAAGTCGCTGATGAATAATGCCCTTGAATAAGGGAAGGAAGTTCCCACAGTAATATTAATGAAGTTGATGAATTTATAAGTGGAGGTTTTTGTATGTATTGTGGAAGATTTTGATGCCATATATATTGAGATATATGATGAATTCTGGGCCTATTTTTTTGTAATTTTGTGCGTTTTGAGCGAGGTATTTTTCCGCTGAGTGTATTGTCCAGGTCCTTTGAAAATTAATCATGTGAAGTTACTGTTAAAATTAACAAGAGTGTTTAAATAATTTGAGATAGCGATTTTGAATGGAGATTACCGTCACAAATAATAATAATAATTATTAAACCTTATTAAACCTGAATATAAAATTTTAAATATAACTAACCTTCATTGGTCGATTATATTACCACGATTTAAGTAATTATCAACCGGATAAACGTGTGGTTTAATGTATTTCTAAAATAAATAATATAAATATTGTAAATAACTATGTAAATATCTTTAATAATAATTTGAAATGAAAGGGATTAATAGAGGCGTGTATAAATTTTTCAATTGTCGTTTGACAGTGTTATAAACAATTTATAATGTTATAAATAATTGAGGAACATTTTGTTATAAACATTAATTGTTTTGTTATTATACTCTAAACAACGCTAATTAAACAATTGGATTATACAATTAAACAAGATTTGGGATTATTAGAGTAATCCATTGATATTTGAATGGAGCATTTAAAAGATTTGCGTGATAATATTTGAGCTGAGACGTGAACATTTAAAGTGTTTTGAAAGGAGCTAGGCTCTGATGTAACTAGCATATGCTAACGTTGGCTGGACAGGTGGGTCCATTTGACGATGCAAGCATGCGACATGGTGTAGGGTGTATCGCAGCTGGCCTGACAACTGTATGATAGAGGCCAAGGTCGTCTACATAGCAGCCTTGCGGTTATAAATAAAATGTGATGTTTATGAAAAAGGAAAACAATTGCTATATGTCTCGTCCCAACTCCCTTATCCATTCCAAGTGTATTATTATTATTACGTTCTTTTGAGCTAGGGAAAGCTGTAATTTTGTATGTAAAGTCTACAAGTCCTACAGGAGGACATGATTACATTGACAATGGCTTCTGATCGCCACGTATTTTTGTTGATATATTTTTGTTATATTATTCTCTTTATGTGAAATAAATTATTGTGCAGTTTAAAGTTTCTTGTTTCCGTTTTGGTTCATTTTAAATATCGTGGTGGAGGTTATTGTGAGGGCATACTTTTAAGTGATCCAGTTGGCA
This sequence comes from Meconema thalassinum, assembly GCA_946902985.2. NCBI lineage: Eukaryota > Metazoa > Arthropoda > Insecta > Orthoptera > Tettigoniidae > Meconema > Meconema thalassinum. Next base: position 860,915,604 of record OX336389.2, read on the forward strand.
ACCCAGACCCGAGATTAATTTAAATAGGTAAGTAAAAGGTAAGTATGAACCCCCGTATATTTTGGTGTGTTCCACAATAATTTCTTGTTAACTACTGTGCTCTAATCTCGGTAGTATCTGTCAGTGCCATTTTCATTGATGTAGCTGTGCCGGTGCGATTGATTATTGGCAATCCGATTGAGGGGGCGGATATCTGACAGCCTACTGTCCGGATTATCGGGGACAGTACCTTCTTCAAGGCCACGGCCGACTCCTTCCCTCTTCCTTGCCTATCCATCCTGACCATCCATTACCTTCCCTCATGAGGCCCCTGTTCACTTTGATGGTGAGGACGCCTGGGTGAGGTGCCAATCACACCTCACCAGTTGTATCCACTCCGATTAGATGTTCCCCGCTCTAGGACACTGCCCGTAGAGGCGGTAGTGGTGAGTTCCCTCGCTGAGTCCGTGGGTTCCACCAACCTAGAGGGGTTAATTGACTAAATAAATATTTTATAAGTCAATAGCAGGTCGCTATTGGAGGGAATAAGCGATTTGCTAGAGCCCGCGCGAATTTGAGAGGGAACTCAAAAAGGCGGCCAGAATAGGTAGACTTGGAGGGGAGATGCCAAGCCTCGAGGCTCTTTATCATCTGAATGTCCGAGAGGTCAGACGTGTGTTACAGGAAGAGAGAGGAGTTCCAAGTGTTTCACCGAGCTTGTAGAATGTGACTCGTGGGGACAAGGCATAATCGAGGGTAGAGTTAGGAGATTACCGCGCCTTGAAACTAAATGAAGTTGCGATGGACTTATATGACGCAATCACTTCGGTCTGATCGGCTTCAGAGACATTATTTCAACTACAGATTGTAGCTTGCTATCAGATATCGTGTATTACGAACTTTCAGAAGTTTGAGAGAAGTATTTCAGCAATTATAAGCAGTTTTGTGAAGCGCGAGAAAAGTGTTTCCTTCCAGCGCGATAAGGCACTTTTGTCCGAGCGACTACAGCGCATGCAGCAGCCACAAGTGAGTACGGGTGTATGTTAGCATTGCTTGTGTGGAACTGTATTACAACACATAGGATGGAGATGTATTCCATAGTGAAGAACAATATTCAGTCTACTATTATGAAGATTATTATGGATTAAATTATTATGTGTGCCAGGAGTATGGGCAGATAGAAGCAATATAGTCAGCGATGGAGCTTCGTTAGAGGAGACTGTTCATGAATGTCTACTTAATGAGCGATCATGAGATTTGATGCACAACTCTATTCTAGTGCATTATTGTCAAACATGAGCTCATCATTAACATCAGCGACTACAGAACGATGTTCATACTCCATCTACATGAATGTTCGTTATGCGAGTGAGGTCCATGACTTTCTTTTCGAATGCCTTTCGAAGTGGAAAGCCGAACTTTCGACGCTACTCGCTGTTATGATGAGACTGTGCTGTGACGGAGAAGGAAGAAACATCAAGATTATCAAGAGGTCCAGGGTTATCCCGGTCACAAAGAAGATGATGATTGGAGCCCGCAGTTCGATCCCGGTCGGAGCTTGCTGTTTTCCAGTAGGGGAATTCGTTCCTTCCCTGAGGTCACGAGTTCTTGGAGACGAGCTAGGATCCAGCCCAGATCTTTGGGAGATGTAACAACCTAGTATTTTGTAATACTCTATCTTGATCTTCTAGCCTTCGAGACCAGGTAGCATTGTTCACTAACCTTGTAGTTAGAGCTTGTAGTGACATTTTCTGACCAAATCCTTTATCCATATTTCGACACAATATTTATGTACACCATGTATTGCTTTTTTATTCTTCGAAATTTATTGTAGTGATCGTGTTACGATGCTTTTAGCTTCGTTTGTTAGGAATCCAGTCTCTGAACTGAGATTATTTTACTTGTTCGAGGAACAAGCTTTTGTCATTTCCTTTAAGGAACAGTAATTTATTTTCGACGTTTATGAATTCATTCTGAATGCAGGTGATAGACATTTTCGTCTATGTTACCCATTAAATTATTTTTTATTAGTTTAATTTGGTCATTTTATCCGTCGAGAAGAAACGTCAAGAGAAGAAGATCTTGGTAGTGATATATTGTGAAATATCATGACATCATGTGGAAAAGAATCATTTAACGTGGAAACGATTATTATCGTCAGAACTCATAGACATTCGTTCAGAATGGAGAGAATACGAATATGACTAATTGTATGTTTTATTGAAGAAAGCTATGAACTTTCAGTCATTTAAATTTATTTGAAGCTAGAATCTTCTTGGAAGATTTATTATCATCCGACGTTAGGGTAGTTATCGTTTGATATCCTCGTCGTGATCGATTCTTGTTGGACACACACAGATATAATGTTGTGATTAAATATTTACGAGGAGTTATATCATGTCACGTTGTAGACATAATATTCCTTCCTCGATTAAAGTCAAACCCAGAAGTATGAAGTTAAGATGCTGTATTTTTATTAAATGTATGCACGACAGTTTATATTTATCAGAGTAACGTTTCAAGATTAATAAGTGAGGAGGTTAGTATCGTAAAGTCCAATGGTCGTTATGATGTATAAATTAATGATTTAACAATTGTTGTTATTGTTATTGTGGTGATAACGCTGAGGAATTATGCCCTTTTTAAGGAATGCCAGTTTGAAAGAAGTGAAGTTGATAACCCTTTGATAGTGGTTTTTATGTGTATGTATTTCCGTATGTTGTTGGCATACGAGGTTATTGCGAGGGTGTTCCGCATTTTATAGTACAGTCATTGCGTGGGCATGACTAGGTTTGGCAAGGCATATAGGTGTGAGTAGAGAGTACTCCTTTTTGTATACACGACTTTGGATTAGAGAGGACATGAAGGGTCACGGTTGAAATTGAAACGGGAAGTAAACAATGACATCTGTTATGTTATACTCTTATCGAGATTATTAAACCCAAATATGCAACGACATATGTTTCACCTTAAGTGGTCGAATGTATCTAAACTATTTTGACACCAGATCAGAGAGGAGAGACTGGTGGTGGTTATTTCTGAAGATGTAGAAGATTTTAAGGATCTCAGTTAGTGTATTTGACATAACTGTTAGATCAGAGCTCAGGCTCAAGTGTATACAGACGCTACTTATTTGAAAGGACTATAGCTGATGCTATAAGCGTAATTGTAAATTTATTAACTGTTAACTTTCATTATTTACCAATCGAGTGTATAATATGTTAGGTGTAGGAAGTTTATGAATTGTTTTAACGTAGAGGTTAGAGTATGAATGAGTATGTGACTGTATGTGGTTTGTTTTTTGTTCAGTGTGAATGAAAGGAACTCCATTGGGACGTCTCAATGCGAGAGTATGAATGGAAGAGTGTATGGAAGTTTTATGTTACTAGCGTGTAGGATTTGCGTACATTTCACGTATTTGTCTGACGTGAATCTGTTTAATTCTATCACAGCTTTTATTGTTATAGAGAAGTGCATTTGTGAGCCAGGCCGGAATAACGAGGGCTGATTAAAACTCGTTTCCAGCCAAGGCCACGGCCAGGTCGCACAAATGGAGAGAGTTGTTGTGAACCGCACGGCTTTCATCTTTTTAAACCAGCTAGTGCTGGGAATGTAACGGTGAATGTTATGTCATTAGACGCGTGGCGAAGGTCGCGCGCTCTTAGCGCCGAGATGTTCATTGGAACGCGCCAAAGGAATGTAAATACACAGGGGTGTGTAACTGTTGTATTGCTTGATGTATTGACACAAGCTACCCCAAATTTTATCATAGCGTTCATAGAACGCAGTTCTATCAGTGGCGTGAATGTAAAGATGAGAGAATTGGAGTGTGTTTTTATTTTATTGTATGAATGTTTAGCCATAGTTTACACCTTTTTGTTATTAAATCGTTTAGTTATATTAGAAGCCGTGCCGTTGAGATTTATTTTAGATATAAGGAGATGCAACTGTGAAACCCATTATAGGTCCAGAGGCTGACCACGAGATCCCCGAGAATAAAGGTAGGTGTTCTACTGTAAGCTGAGTGTAATTTTTATGTAATTCACAGTTGTGTCGTAATTTCCGCCACGTATATTCGCGAGGGTCTAGTTGGAAGTAGATCCTTGACAAGTATTTCGCGCCGGAGCTTTCAGGTTCTACGAATCCAGCCTTTGCTTCGGATATCCAACAGACTGCCTCAAGAATATACGGGGACAGTGGAAAGATGGCACCCTAGACTTTGGGGCCACGAAAATAGCTTCGTGAGGCCATTTAGAAGCTATCCAGATGACAGCTTAGTTTTTAAGTTTCTGGGATAATTAACCATATCATCTGCGATGAGCTAGAGTGTAATTATATAGGTAATATTTGCTTTGTTTTAACAAAATTGCACTCAAACGAAAGATCAGATCTAATGGATAGCATGAGAAAGGAGTAATTGGTTATATTTTCGGAATGAACTATGATCTGAATCTATTTTCATTTTACCGGCTCATGGTTATTGACAGCCATGCTAATGTAAAGCTAACTTGTTTAATGGTGATATATGTAAATGTTCTTTATGGTAGTACATCTAAAATAAATCACACGCGAACGTTTAGGAACTGGTATTTTAGGAATAGATTGTATGATAATTTAGCATTAAGTTAATGTTAAGGCGAGACGATAAGATGCCCAAATACATGGATTGAAATGATGCTCTAAAGTGTTGCTATATTGCTCTATTTGTTTATATTCCTATAGCATTGTTATTATTGATATTGTTGTAATGGCAACGATGGCGACGGAGCATGTCCGTAAAATGATGGACGAGATGATGGAGAAAATAGACAACAACATGAAGGAGAAATTAAACGGTGTGGAGAATCAGATTAAAGAGAATCTGAAAGTAAATGTTTGATTTACAGAGGAAATTGTACGAGGCAAAGAAGGACAGAGAGCTGCTAAAGAAAGATCGACAGGCAGATGTTGATACTGTGGTCAGTAAGGTCAGTGGTGTAGAGGAAAGTTTTAAAGGAGATATTCAGGGTATGCAAAATTCTTTACGGGGATTGCAGGCCAGCTCCGCTGAATTGAAAGACAGTGTTGCCAGTGTACAATCTAAAGTAGAGGGTGTGCATTCTGATGTTGCCCTGGTCAAAGATGATGTTACTTTGGTTAAAGATGATGTGACTCTTGTCAAAGATGATGTTTCTCTTGTGAAGTCCAATGTTGTCAATGTTCAAACTGAGGTTGTGCTTGTGAATTCTAATGTTGCAAATGTTCAGTCAGAAGTTGCCAATGTAAGGTCAGATGTGTCCCATGTTCAAACAAAAGTAGATAAGATTCAGGAGAACGTGAATAACATGCAAATCGATGTTAATAATGTCCAGACAGAAATAACTAGTGTACAAAATGATATTGGTAGAGTACAGTCAGAGGTAAATTCTATGTTTGTTGATGTAAATAAGGTCCAAGGGGACATAAATAAGATCAGGAAGGAAGTAGAAGTATCTAAAACACAATGTTCAGAAGGTATAGGTGCTTTGAGATCGCAATTTGTTGACGATTCGCTAAAGACCATTGTTTCTTTAGCTGAGTTGAAAATTAATGTTGATACTCTACGTAGTCAGGTGATAGACCACAATAAGGCTTTGAAGGAGGACATTGAACTAGATATAGCCGAAATGTTGAAGGCTAACGTAGTCATTTGGAAAGACGAATGGGATAAGTCGAGCGCAGAACATATTAAGCTAATACAGGGTAAAGTTGAGAGTAAGCTTGCCAGTACGCAATTACAGATCAATCGTGATGTAATGTCTGTTAGGTCATATCTAGGGAAGTGTATTGATCAACTATTACAGAGACAGGTTGACGACAAGAATCAATCGGTCGAGGAAAATCAAGCGTTAAAAGAAACGTTAGAAAATCGTAATAAACGTTTAGACGAAAGGATAGATACAGTAGTCACCGTCGTGAATGAGATTAAGGAAGGAAAATCCACTAATATTGAGGAATACATTAGTAGGAAATTGAAGAATCTGAGCTTAGGAGACGTGGCAGATCATGAAGTTTATAAGGAGGATATGAAGAAAGAAATAGAGAAGCAAGTGAAAGGATTGATTACGGAGATAGAAGAAAGGGAGAAGATAGAAATGGAGGACTATGGAGATTGTCGTAGAAAACTCAGTATGGAAACAGGAGATAGAGAAGTGAGACCAGAAGAAAGGATGTTAAGACGCCATGAGGGACTCGAAGATAGAAGTAGAGAACCCGAAAGAGAAAGGAGGGAATATCGTCCCAGTTTCCAGGATTCTCAACAGAGAAACGAGACGGTAATCCATAATTTTGAGGACAAACCTCGTAAATTTACCAACCTGGATTCATACACCCCAATCGAGTATATCAGGAATATCCGTGACTAATTTGCGGAGGCTCACATTCCTAGAGAACGGGATATGAAGATAGTGGAACGCTATATGGGAGAGGGCCCCCTTGAATGGTTCCGCGCCTTCAGGTACACATTTGTAGACTTCGAAGAGTTTGCTGAAGCCCTAATGAAACGTTATTGGTCCATAGAAGCGCAGAACAGTTTACGTGCAGAAGTATACTCCAGGAAGTATTCGGGTACATTACCGATGCGTTACGCCAATTTCTTTACAACGCAACTTGCCCGGCTACGTTTTGTGCAACCCTCACTATCTACGGCACAACTGATAGATGCCATTGCCAGAATGTTGCCAGTTGAAGTGAGAAGACTGATAATTTCGTCAGGAATCAGCGATTTGGCTGGCATGGACGAACTTCTTCGGAAATTGGATTATACTAGTCCAACGCCCAATGTCGTAGCTAGAAACCAACGTCAGGACTATAAAGATATTAATACTGTGTATATTGATCAGACACAGCAAACAGAAAGCCCTAAAGAACAGGAGAAGGGAAATGTAGGTCCAGAAAGAAATACCTATTTTAGAGATACGCGACCTGAACCAAGGTATAGGAGATTCCGTGGTGGCCGTCCCTATCAACAACAACAAGGACGTGGAAACTATCAGGAGAATCGAAGAAGCGGTTTCTTCCACAACAATAATAATCATAGGAATTATAACAATGATTATAATTGTCGAAACAACCGCAATTATCAGAATCAGAACCATGATAGACCACAAAGAAATGAGGTGACGACCTAAGAAGATTACGATGAACGCCATCAAGAAGGAAAGTGATTCTTGAAGGAACTACGAGAAAAGAAAGGTGGAAACGGAAGTAATCCAAACTTGAGTAGAGGATCCGATTCCGAGTACGAGTAAAGAGAAACCCACTTAAAAAGACTCGTATAGGAGATATGGAGGAACACCGGTAGGACCACGAGAGAATTCGGAGGAGAGCAGAAATACCACTACGCAAGACTAGAAGAGGAGAACGGTCCAAAACATATAACTGAGACGGACGCAAGGAAAGAATAAAGAGAACCGTTCCGAATTGAGACTGTCTATGGAAATAATTGTTATGAGCTGTATGATGAAGAGAACAGTGTCATTTTGGGAAAATACAACGCGAAGAACATGAAGAAATATTTTAAGAAAGTAAGCTGAAAATATAATTCATTTTCGAGTTCAGTGACATGTCTAAGGTCCTGATTCGAAGTGGTTAAAAACAATTTTGCAACTGTTTTTAAATTGAGATGGGAGAGGAATGCCCCCGTAAAATGAATTATAAGGGATGACAATGGGAATAATACATTTTATTCGAAGCCTATGATAAAATTTAACCAAGGAATATGATGGCTGGAACTTGGCAGAAACCAGTCGAGAGGCGACGTTGAGCAGGAGGGAAATTCCGTCACATGACTGTATTACGCAATGGAAGTTTCCAGAAGCTTAGAATCGACATAGCAACAGTGAATATTCCCAGGAATTGTTTAAATATTGTTATAAATTATCCGATTGGATATGAGCTTACAGCCGATAGGAAGAAGTTTTAGAGAAGACGGGAGTTCCAGCAACTAAATTTTTATGGATCTTTAATATATTTAAACCCCTAGAGAGTGAATTTATATATTGGAAAAGAGAAGAATATGATAATAAAATATTGGAAATATTTTATAAGTCAATAGCAGGTCGCTATTGGAGGGAATAGGCGATTTGCTAGAGCCCGCGCGAATTTGAGAGGGAACTCAAAAAGGCGGCCAGAATCGGTAGACTTGGAGGGGAGATGCCAAGCATCGAGGCTCTTTATCATCTGAATGTCCGAGAGGTCAGACGTGTGTTATGGGAAGAGAGAGGAGTTCCGAGTGTTTAACCGAGTTTGTAGAAGGTGACTCGTGGAGACAAGGCATAAGCGAGGGTAGAGTTAGGAGATTACCGCGCCTTGAAACTAAATGAAGTTGCGATGGACTTATATGCCGCAATCACTTCGGTCTGATCGGCTTCAGAGATTTTATTTCAACTACAGATTGTAGCTTGCTATCGGATATCGTGTATTACAAACTTTCAGAAGTTTGGGAGAAGTATTTCAGCAATTATAAGCAGTTTTGTGAAGCGCGAGAAAAGTGTTTCCTTCCAGCGCGATAAGACACTTTTGTCCGAGCGACTACAGCGCATGCAGCAGCCACAAGTGAGTACGGGTGTATGTTAGCATTGCTTGTGTGGAACTGTATTACAACACATAGGATGGAGATGTATTCCATAGTGAAGAACAATATTCAGTCTACTATTATGTAGATTATTATGGACTAAATTATTATGTGCGCCAGGAGTATGGGCAGATAGAAGCAATATAGTCAGCGATGGAGCTTCTTTAGAGGAGACTGTTCATGAATGTCTACTTAATGAGCGATCATGAGACTTGATGCACAACTCTATTCTAGTGCATTATTGTCAAACATGAGCTCAACATTAACATCAGCGACTACTGAACGATGTTCATACTCCATCTACATGAATGTTCGTTATGCGAGTGAGGTCCATGACTTTTTTTTCGAATGCCTTTCGAAGTGGAAAGCCGAACTTTCGACGCTACTCGCTGTTATGATGGGACTGTGCTGTGACGGAGAAGGAAGAAACATCAAGATTATCAAGAGGTCCAGGGTTATCCCGGTCACAAAGAAGATGATGATTGGAGCCCGCAGTTCGATCCCGGTCGGAGCTTGCTGTTTTCCAGTAGGGGAATTCGTTCCTTCCCTGAGGTCACGAGTTCTTGGAGACGAGCTAGGATCCAGCCCAGATCTTTGGGAGATGTAACAACCGAGTATTTTGTAATACTCTATCTAGATCTTCTAGACTTCGAGACCAGGTAGCAGTGTTCACTAACCTTGTAGTTAGAGCTTGTAGTGACATTTTCTGACCAAATCCTTTATCCATATTTCGATATCCAACAGACTGCCTCAAGAATATACGGGGACAGTACCATCCCGGCATTTGCCCGAAGACGAAGTGGGAAACCACGGTAAACCACTTCGATGATGGCTGAGGTGGGAATCGAACCCTCTCTACTCATTTGGACCATCCGAGGCTGAGTAGACCCCGTTCCAGTCCTCATACCACTTTTCAAATTTCGTGGCAGAGCCGGGAATCGAACCCAGGACCTCCGGGGCGGCAGCTAACCATGCTGACCGCTACACTACGGAGGCGACTAACACACATTACTAAGTTTTAATAACAAGAAAGACGAATACGGAAGTTTGTCCGAAGGGGGATTCGAACTCCTTCCAGCGCTGCATAATAAATTCAGAGTCTGCACCTCTACCGCTTACGCTACAGAGACAAATTAGGTAACCGCTTCCTTTTAAGGTATCTATTCACACAACCGCCAGTTCTCCCTAAATACTTTGTTCATATCATTTCAAGCTTTTGCCACGAATAAGGTCTTCTGTATTTCTCTTCCTTTATAATTATGTGCCAGAAAGTCTCAAGGAAGCATCGCAAACAGCAGGGCTAGACGCTTCGTATTCTGTCTGCCATGCTTGTCCAAGATGAAACCGAGTCTACGCATGCGCGAGAGCCGTAAATCTTATTTAAGTAATTGCGAACCAGAATGGCCTCGAGAAATGCATCGAAAATAATCACGCTTTTTTTAGCGTATGGCTTTTAGTGCCGGGAGTGTCCGAGGACATGCAGTTTTGTAGCTGCTTCGAGACGGACACCCAATGGGTGAGCTACAAGTACCGTTGGGGAGGGAAGTTGAAGTGTAAGGACGAGGAGTTGGAAGGTAGCGGCTGTGGCCTATAGTTAGGGACCAACCCCGGCATTTGCCTGGAAGGAAGATGGAAAACCACAGAAGACCATCTTAAAGGTTGCCGGCGGGGGGATTCGAACCTCCTCGCCTCCCGGATGTGAGCGACTGCCAGCAGTCATGCCGTAACCACCACGGCTAACTCAGCCGGTAATCACGCATTAAATCTCGTATTTAAGTTACATGGAAATTTACTAAATAATCGTTAGTGAAGAATTAGTGAAAACGGCCCTTTAGAGTAACTGGTTGCAAATTGAGCGTTATATTATAGTTTATAGCCCAGTCAAATTAAACATAAAAAGGGGCCCGAACTTGCATGAGGTCATGTAGTTCTATTTTTTTATATGTTGTTTGGACCTCTGCCAATAGTAAAAATCCAAATTTGCAACTTCGAAAGTCCTGTGCTAGCTGCGTAATTGCCAAAAAAAAACAGCCAGATATTTGCACTTTTTCCAGTTTGCGTCTGAGAGAAAACGTTGTGAATACTCTGCCTGTTTACAATTATATTACATTGTCTACAATTTGAGTCCTAAGCGAGCTCTGTACATTTAGTTCCGGTTGTTCCCGAGATACAGTTATTTAAAGATTGGATGTTTCTTAAAAAAAGCAAAAATTGTTGGTTTTGTTCTCCTAATTGGAAAATTAATGTCAAAAATTCTCACCCTATGATAAATGTCATTGATAATGAACTTTAAATTTATTTATTTATTTACCTTTAATTTGAGCTTTGACGGGGACCTGTAGGCCTAGGCCTTCTCCCGAAAGTGGCATGTAACAGAAAATCTTGAAAAATAGAAATAGGGTGAAATCAATTAAAACAAGTTTTGAGCGTATCAGACACCAAGTACAGGGCCTGTACTGATTAAATCGGGGTTAATATTATAACAAGTATACCTAGCAATGGTTTCATAATTATGGGAATGTTTCGATGTTAATTATTAATTATTTACTGAAATGATGTGTTAGATTCCGGTACGTATAATATTACTTATAAAGGATTGTAGTTGTGTGCGATCATTTGCTGTGTTATTTTCGTTTGAATATTTTTGTGTGATCATAGCGTTGATATGCTTCAACTCTGCTAGTACTGGCTGGCATTATTATGTATGAGGTAGAAATGACTGAGGAGGAAAGAACTGCAACTGAAATGATGCTACTTGAAAGTGAGCGGTCTCTCATCATGTTTGTAAAGGAAAACGAGACTTACCAAATCCTAAGAGCCAAATTGGAAACTGCATTGGATAAGCTGTGGGTCCAATATTTTCGCATGTGTACTCGCATAAAATATTCATTTAGGCAGAGCGTGCTGGTGATTGGAACCTTCACCTGTATTCTGTCCATAAAATGCTACCTTTTTTTTCATTCTGCTGGTCACTATTTCTACGCAAAGAGTGCTCACCTATATCTGCAAGATATGATGGCTCTGGAAGATCGGATGGATCCTACTGAGTTTAAGATGTTTACAGAAGGAGGATTTACTATCCACCGATCTGAAAAGTTTTGGTCTGGCCTATGGTCAGACTTAACAATTGAGCAAAAATTGATGCGGTCTATGAAGAGCTATGGTGGATTGACACAGGGGCGTGGAATCTCCAGCAGAGTGCTAGTCCGGTGGACCGTACGAATGGTGTTAAGAAAACGTACGGTATGCGAGGATCTGGAACGTTTCTGCCACATCTCCTACCCTACTGGTGAACAACATGTTGTTATGAGGCCTTCTCGAATCATTCGAGATAATGGTGATGCAGAAAAACTAAAAACTGGTTTGTTCTCCCCCTCCATTTCCCATCACTGATAAATTGGTATCCATCAGTAGTGGAATAGTTGGTGGCCCTAAAATAAATTGCCACTTGGCCCAATAACTGGGAACTGAAGGTGTTAAGAAAATCATTGGGAATACGTTTGATAAAGTAATATTTAAACGTAAGGACAAAGTAGCCACATTGTCATCCATCACCACCTCTGTTAAAGTGGGGAACAAGAGAGTAGTTGTCGATCCACTTACTATTTTCCAAAGGGTGTGCATAACCAAAAATCGGACGAAGAACTGAAAGAACATTTTAAATATGACTTAACCCCATTCCCAATGTCTTTGTTTAATGAACAGGGGTTGCGAAAGGGGACCAAGTCCAGTCTCTTCTCTGCTTTCGCTCCTCTATCCAGCCACACATCAGCTGACTCCAATACTTACGTGGATGGGGGCTATCTTTTACACAAGGTTGTCTGGCGGCGCAAAACATCTGTGACAGCCATTGTTTCAGGTTACATCAGCTACATTAAAAACCAATTTGGTAGCAACGACTCGGTAGTTTTTGACGGTTATTCTGAAGAGGCCACTAACAAAAACACAAAAAGTGCTGAACGACTCCGACGCTGTGCTACTCACTTCTGCAATGACATATTTTTTTAAGAATCCACCATCATCGAACTACCTCAGAAAAAAGTATTGGACAATGAGAACAACAAGAGGTGCCTCATCCGACATCTTTGCGATTCATTCGAGAACATGGCATACATGAATAAGTAGCCGAAGAACATGCTGATCGGGACATCTTTGCCATGGCACTATCCAAAAGTCCTACATTCGACCGTGTGATCATAGTAGGAGGAGATGTTGACCTCCTCGTCCTCCTCAATGGTTTAGGCTCAGGTGCAACTTACATCTACCATCAGAAGAGTAGCAAAGGTGAAGCCGGCTGTGCCCATTACTCAAGCTCCTCTTTCACACATCGACCTGCTTAACACTCACCAGGTACAGTGACTTTTTATCCATGCATTCAGTGGGTGTGACACCACTTCAGCCCCTTATGAGCATGGTAAAACCAAGTTAGCTAATATATAAAAAATCCCCAACTTGTAGAACTGGCAGAACTGCTGTCAGACTCAGCAACGAAACCATAGCAAACGCTGGGAAAAAGTGCTTTGTGTATTTGTACGGGAGTGATTTCCTAACAGACTCCCTGAATAGCCTTCGCTACCAACTTTTGTTACATCTGCAGCCAATATCAAAATCAATCTTGTTCGCTTGCCCCCAACAGTGGATGCAGCATGCCACCATGCTTACAGAACTCACCACCAAGTTCAAAAGTGGTTGGGGGTCAACAAAATTTCTACAGGTTGGGGATGGAAGCTTGCAAGGATTTACCCCTATCACTACAACTACGTACTCCTACTTCGCATGATTTCTTGCAATTGCAGAAAAGCCTGCAGCGGTGGTTGCAGTTGCCGCAAGGCTGGGCTGAAATGCTCAGCCCTTTGTCGATTTTGTGGTGGCAAAATGTGTCGAAATGTGCAATCGCTTCAGCTGGAGGATTCGAACGATGAGGAAGACATCCTCACCCCTACATTGATAGAACTGCGCCTGCTGCTCAGTTAAAAATTCTTGTCACATGTCGTTACAGGCTTGTAGCTGAGTAGCGTGAGAGAATGGAATATTAATTCCAAACTAAATATATCGTCTGGCAGTCAGTTGCTGCTACTTCTTGCATGAAAATTTGTTAATGGACTTCACGTGTGTGTGTATTGTTACCTTCCTTCCTACTGTCGATATTGTTGTACCCCTAGGGTACGCCACAATCATCCCCTAATACTAATACCCCCGACAAATCCAAATGCCAAACACTTACTTCAGAAATCTACAAATACATTTACAGAATTATAAACCCAATAAATTATCACCTCCATGAACTCAGGTAGCCTCGTGTCCCGGCCAACGACCCCAGAGAGGGCTATGACATGGAAGAAATGTGCGGATTCCGCAGACACAGCGCGACACTTCTATAAGAACTCCGGGAGGTCATGCCCCCGGATCAGTCTGTCTCAGTGCTACCTACGTGCCGAATCGCTGCCAGAAGCCGAAGGGTAAGTGTCTCAAGCGATCACTACACACACAGTCATACTACACTCCCATCCCCCTGTGCTTGGATTGTAATAATTATCTATTTTTATTAACTGAACTGCTATTTGCCAGAGTACTTCAAAATCGAAGTACTCATTAAATTCAAACATAATAGAAGTCACTGGTCTTTTCTTTTATTTAATTAGCTGATAAGATCCTACCCTCTTAGCTTCCCCGATAGGTAGGATCTAGCATTAACACTACTATTTAATTGCTTCTTGACGTCAGCAGAGCGTCACAGCACAGCGCTGACACAAGCAGGCTCACTGTTAGCTCGCCTGCTTACGACTTACATTAGACCGCTGGGTACCGTTATCGCGCATAGAGTAATAATTAAATTACCCTCCCTTACGCACTCACACCCGGAACTACCCCGCCAAGCAGCACATTGGGGAGTTTTCCTTGCAGATCGTACTGACGATCGCAAGCCACTAGATAATCAATACCTCTTACAAGTAATTGCCAAGCTTTCCCCCCAGACACATTCATTTCATCCCTTAGGTTATTTCTTTGTACAGGCTACCCTCTCAGGTACCGTACGATATTCATACAAGCCCTTGTATTTACTTTTAATAGTGTGGCAGTATCAGCTACATTAATGGAAACAGTGGAATGCGTGATACGCAGTGAGCGGGAAGACAACTGCAGTTCAAACCCGACTGTCATCTCCTGGCGCGATATCAATTGGTGGGTTCGCATTGACGTTTAAACAAGAAATATCTTGTCACAAGTCGTTACAGGTAGCTGAGTAGAGTGAGAGAATGGAATATGGACTATTTATGATTTAAATCACAGCGGCTATTTAACATACTAGGGCATGCAGGTAGTGGGAATTGAATTAACGTTTAAATAAAAAAACTATTGTCGCTCATCGTTACAGGTAGCTGAGTAGCGTAAGAGAATAATTGAATATGGACTATTTATGATTTAAATCACATGGGTTATATAACATGCATGGGCGTACAGGTAGAGGGAATCCCATTAACGTTTCAATAAGAAAACTATTGTCGCTTTCCGTTACAGGTAGCTGAGTAGCGTGAGAGAATGGAATATGCACTATTTATGATTTCAATCACAGGGGTTATTTAACACGCTAGGGCATGCAGGTAGCGGAGTTCGCATTAACCTTTAAACAAGAAGAATCTTGTCGCTTGTCGTTACAGATAGCTGAGTAGCGTGAAAGAATGGAATTTGGACTATTTATGATTTAAATCAGAGGGGTTATATAACACGCATGGGCATACAGGTATCGGGAATCGCAATAACGTTTAAATAAGAAACCTATTGTCACTTGTCGTTACAGGTAGCTGAGTAGCGTGAGAGAATGGAATATCGACTATTAATCATTTAAATCACTGGGGTTATTTAACACGCTAGGGCATGCAGGTGACGGGGTTCGCATTAACGTTTAAACAAGAAAAATCTTGTCAAATGTCATTACAGATAGCTGAGTAGCATGAGTGAATGGTAAAATAACTATTTATTATTTAAATCACAGGGGTTAATTAACATACACGGGCTTTTATGTACTATGATCCCCAAAAATTCCTTAAATGCTTTTTTTTTTCCTGTACACACTTAACTTTCTTATAAGCAACGCTGATACGCCATGTTTAAGTACCTAGATATAATGCTATTACCCAAGACAGACGACCTCGGTGTACGACACCTAGCTCGCGCGAATTATTTTAAACTTTTACACAGATTTTACACAAATTTCATGCCTTGCATTAACTTACCTGGGACTGATGTCTCTCTCTCTCTCTCTCTCTCTTGGTGAACTCTTTTTCTCTTTAGATCCGGTCGGTATTAGGATATACGAGGCCTGAGGTATTAATACTATAACGACATTTAGGGTTCTCCGACACGCTGTTGTGTAACGGTAGATGCGAGTCAACGAATGGTAATTCTACTCTATGCACACGTGACACGGCGCTTGCAAGTTTCCTAAAATCCAATTAAATTGAATAATATTCCTTCAGATGTTTCTAATTTCTAACCACACGGTGACGATGACTGATATATCCCTAGTCATTTATATATTTAACTACAAGGGCCAGGTGACCTCGCTGTTACAAATTTTTAACAATACAGGACTAATAACCGAAATAATGCAATATCGCAACATGAATTAGGCACTCACAAGTATATTAGACTGATGACCGAAATGTCCCAAATCCTTACACACACACACAAATACACGAGGCTACATGACCACGATGTTCTTTACAAGTCCACAGTGAACTTCACTGGACTATGTCTCAAGCAGAGGTGGTGAGAATCATCATCGCCAGAAATTTAAATCCTGTTCGCTACCACCCAGGCTGCTTGCGATAACATGCCAGTCTTCATAGCAGAAGATAAAGGTACAGAGACCTTTCGTTTAAGCTAACATACAATTCTACGATTTCTGGTTTAAGAAATGTAGCCTACTTTCCAACATAAAAACTGCCAAAAATCTAAAAGCACAATATCATGTCCTAGGAATAAAGGATATAGAGACCTTTCGTTTGATCCAATATACAACTTTCTACGATTTATAGTTTAAAGGTTAACTTAACCTACGAGGTGTGATCAAGAAGTTCCAAGATAGTGGCCAATAGCTTAACCTAAGCTTACTTAACCTAAGCTAACCTATGCTAACCTAACATCCACCTATGAGTTTTGATCGAAAAGTTCGAATATAGTGGTTCGGTTCTGATTTGGTTCGATTCCGGTTATGTAGACTACGTTAGGTTAAGCTATGATCACCATCTTTATTTGAAAAACGCGCCATCCATGTGGGTGGTTGCGCGCGACCGCAATCTTGGAGGTCGGGAGGTGGATGTAGTCACAGAACCGCCACAAAACCACTACTTACGTTAACCTGCATTTTTACTCACCATTCTATTGAATTATTATTGTGACAACACTTGAGTCCTATACGTCTGCTTCAGCTCACTGCTCACTCACTCCCCAGTGAGATTAATAAATAATAGAGACCAATTACAAATGGGTACAATCATGTTGATCGACTGAAAGACCTTAAATTTCAATGATAGTGTAGTAGTGATGGGGAATTTCAATGCTAGGATAGGAAATAGAACTGAGGGGTATTGGGTGTGTGGTGAGGATAGGGAAGCGAAATGGTTAATGGAATTCTGTGCTAACATGTGGTTACCTGTAGGAAACTCATTCTCGAAGCATAAGGAGATTAACAGATACTCATGGAACGGTAGAGAAACCGGATCTGTAATAGACTCTATCATTACTGACTTTGAATTTAGTAAATTGATAAGGAATTGTAGGGTATTCAGGGGCTTCTTTGATGAAGAAGACCACCAACTGATCTGGTGTGAAGTAAGCATACTTAGACCTAAAGTGAAGAAAGTGGGTGCAGTGTGCTGATGGATTAGGGTCGAAAGTCTCCAGGATAAGTAACATAGCAGAAATACAGGAAATCATGGGAAGAATTTGGATATAAATTAGAAAAGTTAGGTCAAGCGGTAGGGAAACCTTTCTGGGCTGTTGTAAAGAATCATAGAAATGGAGGAAAGAGAGAAATCAGAAGTATTCTGACTAATTTAGGGAAACTCATTGTAGATACCAAGGATGCACAGGAAATATGGCAGGAATACTTTGAAAACATGCTAAAGGGTCTTTATATTTTCTTGGCAAGGGCATTCTCGCTCATGCGTCCCTCCAGTGACGGCTCATTTGCCGGCTACCGCGCGCGCATATGTACGGCAGAATATGGTGCTTAAGATCAGTATCAAGCATTTTTACTCACCATGTTTACAGTATATGCTGAAAATGCTCTGTATCCGCTGCCAAACATAATCAGCAGCTCATAATGAAGCATCCGGTTACTCCGGTTAATTTCGCTTCAGTAAGGCAATAACGACATTTCCGTCTTTTTTGTTGTTTAATGAACCTGTACGTTTGAATCTCTTAGCCAGTTGTTTTATTGTCCGATTTATAGTAATAAGTCTCCCGGGAAATTTCACTCAAAACTTTCGTCTTGTTCTAGTGCACGGTTTCCTTCATTTTATGTACGTATTTTGCAGATATACTCGTTCACGTAACGAATATTTCACATAATGCATTTCAGCACTATACCCAATCACAATAAACCACTATACAGTACTCAACTAGCTCGGAGCTCACCAGGGGCGGATTTAGGGGGTATTTCAGGGGGGGGGGGGCGGTTAATGATTTTTAATCAGGTTGCCTATGTTCCGGGGGCTACATCAGAACAATTTGTAGGAGGTCTCCACGAAGGCAGTACCATTTTTAGTAGACCGTCATCATCTCTGCAGATAGCAGTTTCGCTTGTTATTTTAGTTATTACTATTGTTTTTGTATTTTATCACCACGTACCTTAGTCAATATAAAATAATAGTTTTGCTAGTAATCGAGACTACTGGAAAGATATGCACCGGTACTTTTATTTCATATTTCATTACGATTTTTTACTGGCACTGATCCTTTTGTTTTTCTTTTAAAAGAAGGTAACGATCCAATAAGCTTCTAAACATCATAAAATGCTTTCAACGAAAAAACAAGCCAACGACAAAAACAGGTCTTGGGAATGAACTTTAATCAAAAGCACATCTCATGAAAAAAATATTTATTGCCTCACAATTCCCAATGGTCTCACATTAGGCTCCTTCCCTGCCGTAACACTACAACAGAAGTTTTAGCTTTCGGGCTTTCTTGGAAGCAAAACGGTTAATGATTCTATCGTAGTCTAATTTAATGTCTCGATGTACATACATTAAAGTTAGGCCGTTCAGTCTTTCCTCGCCGCATCTTGACCTATTCTCAGTTTTTTCTAACTTCAGAACAGAAAATGATCTTTCCCCGGTCGCAATACTGACAGGCAAAGTAATAAGAATATGAATCATTGTTCTGATGGTAGGGAAAACTTGTGGATGGCAAGCTATGTAGACCTCCACCGCCTTTGAAGGGATTGGGCGTCCAGCTTCGCTCTCTCTTCTCCATTTCGCCGCCCAAAGGGATGTCTCGGCATGCATCTTCGCCCGGAGTTCCGACTGCGATTTTTGAAGTAGAGGAGCGTAGCGCTCGGAAAGGATGCTGATGTCCTCCTCAGTGCAGTGGATTTGACGATCCATGTTCAATCCTGGGTCTACGACGCGGGGAAGAAAAACGTTCAGCTGATATGCGTTTAAGACGTCGTCTGTGAAACGCGTTGAGAGGTCTTCCAAGATCCAGTCAAGAAGAGGACTGTAGATGTTCCTTCTGTAGTACTCTTCGGGCGAGTCAGCCGGCGCGTTAGCCCTGTTCTTTTGCTTCTGGACAAGACGCGGCAGGTCGATAGCGGCGCCTTGCTCACGCGCAAGCTTGCTGGCGTTGTCGAAGACCGACGAAAATTCTTGTTCGACGTTTGACCGCTTTTCTTTGAAGATTTGGATCGTATTCCGAGTGGTTTCGGAGGCGGTTTGGACGTCCAGATTTTCGCTTTGGAACAGACGGCTGAGAGGTTCCGTCCGAGTCAGCACTTCTGCTATGCAGCACAGTGTGACGATGAATTGCCCACTAGTGATGCTGGCCAGCAAACTTTCGGCTTTGTGCGCTGACTGATTTTCATCCCATTGAGAAACGATTCCCAACGCGTTCACAATGTCGTCCAATTGGTCCAGGAACTTCAAAACTGTGTCGTGCCGTTCAACCCAACGCGTATTGCACAGCGCGACAAGCTGGCCTTTGATAGTCTTCTTCAACACAAAATTACGCTTCGAGGACGCTGTGAAGAAATTCGTCACCTCTTCCACAGTTCCAAATGCATTTTTAACTGCTTGCACTTTGGACGATTTCGAAAGCGTCAGATTGAGCTGGTGGTTGTAACAGTGCACCCGAACAGCATGAACTGCAGTCTTCTGCAGCTCTTGTACAGCCCCTACAGCTTCCGATATGTTCACCGAACATCCGTCAGTTCCGATGCCAACACAGCTTTTGGGGTCTAGTTTGAAGTCATCAATCTTCTTGGCAACGATGCCTCCCAGCTTTACCCCAGTCAGTTTTGGTTCAACAGCAGACTCTGCCGCTGCTTGAGGATTCTCATCGTCGTCTTCACTAGGGAAATCACCTTCTTCTTCACTTCCTTGAGTACCTTTCTCTTTCTCTTCCGCCGCAGATTTGCGAGCATCTAGGAAGCCCACAAAATCCTCCCTGATTTCGTTCCTCCAGAGATACCGCAAGAACAAAGTCAGCTGAGAGATGTGCGCTACATCTGTGGTCTCGTCAAATCCAACAGAATAAAATCGGGCTTCTTGAACGCGGCTTATGATCTGCTCGCGAATGTTCTCCCCGCACAGCTCAATTAATTCGTTCTGGATCGTTTTACTAGTGAAAAGGCTTCTGGGTCCCGCCGTTGCAAGATGTTTGGCCAGTTTGACGTCTCCAACTTTCATCCGGAACCGAAGCAGAGCCCGGAAATTGCCGTCGTTTTGTGAAGACTCCTCTTGAGCGATTGGGCCGTCATCACGATGACCTCGGTAGGCGATATTTTGTCGGCCTAGAAACTCGATGTTCATCAAGATGAGAGCAAGTCTTGCTCTGTTTTCTTGGATCTTTACCAGGCGGAAGCTATCCATTTGGTTGGGAAGCTGCTCTTGCGGATTTCTTTGCTTGCGCAAAAAGTCTTCAGCACACAAGGCAGCTTCTTCATGGTACTTCGTCGCCTCATGCTTCTGTAGGTCACCGTCTTTCCCAAGGAGCTTGGCGAACTTCATCAGAGGTTCCTTGACCAGGGTCTTCAACAGAATCGTTCTTCCTTGGCCACCGGTAGACTTCGCAAAAAAAGGGCAGAACAAACAGAAGAGTCCTCTACGTGATGGAGAGAGAACGACCCAGGGAAACTTCTGTAAGTGCTGCAGGTGAAGGTGTCGTTTCTCTTCGCTTCCGCCCTTGGTGTGAACGGAGAAAGGAAAACAATAACTCGCGATTGGTTGCCAGTGACTCGTCAAAAGGGTAGAAAGTGTTCCGTCATCAGGCCTGTTTTTTCCTGAACCTATATACAAGCCGACGTCGTTTCCAAGATTGTCACAGGCAGCAGCATCTCGACAGGAATCCTTTGACGGACGTGAAATCAGTTGCTCCGTTGGAAGTGAATGTGAGGGTCCGGGCATAGGTTGTTTGCTCTTGTTATTGCCACCACCATCGCCGACTCCAGCATCTCCGCCGTCACCGAGCCCTCTGCCGTCAGCGACGTTTCCAGCGCGTACGTCGCCGCCGAGCCCAACATTGCCACCAACAATTTCAGCACCACCGTCGACGCCGCAATCACTACCGGTACCCAGTCCAGCTCTGCAACCCTCAGCATCATTACTAGCGCCTCCGTTTTCACAGTCATTTCCTCTGTCATCACCATCACCACGATGATCGGAACTGAAAGCACCCTCAGAGTCAACTTCGGGACGGGACGGGGATGAGTGCTCAGGGATTTGTACCACTTTTTTAGGGGCACCGAAATAATTTCTCAAATCTCCACGGCGGTCGCTTTTCCTTTTCCTTCCCCCACTTTCGCGATTAGCCTGAAAGGAATCAAACAAAAAAGATAAATTAAGTTACTACTGCTCTAATGAAATTTATCTTTTGAAAAATTCGCTTGTCAAATGTCAACGTCAATGTCTGTATCCTACAAAGAAAACATTGCACGTAGCCAAGTTAGAACAGAAACTGAACGGTGGATTAAAATAAAAATGCAGGCAATGCTAAGAAGGCGCTTCTTTGATCACAAAAGTATTTCAGATAGGCCCTCCGTAAAACCCAATCTAGATAATAATCAAGGGACCGAGGCATTTTCGTGTCTAAAGCGGTTTTGCATTTTATTTTTGATCAGTCCGTAAGAGGTATTCCTCTATCTCGCGAATTTTAGTTAGTCTAAGATTTTTAAACCGGAACCTCAACTTTGTCCTTTTTAATTCTTTTTTAATTGCCGATTAAAATTAAACTAGTACTTCACTAGGATAAGTAAAGTATTTCAAGACAAAATAATTGGACTTCTATGAAGGACTTTGGATGATTTTCATTTGAAGTGGGTTACTTGTAACGCGAGGCGAACTATTGTCTTGTGTTTTCAGAAACTCACAGCATCCTCTTTCCGCCAATATCATAATATTCGTGCAGTAAGTTGAGTTTACATTTACGTTGATAGGTTTGTAATGTAATTTAGCGTCGGTCAATTATATTTATTCCGCGTACCCCATCACATTGTGCTCAGGTTTGTGTGTAGCCTACTTAGGAATAGAGAAACCAAATATAGGTTGCTTCATTTCACTGCTCCACAAGCTGGCACCAGTAACTCCTCATTCTATTAATATTTTACTCGATATTATACCCTAACTCATATCTTATAATGTCAAGCGTCATTGTCGAATACGTTTGTTGTTAACTTCTTCTTCTCCTCACTGTGCGTCTGGAGGTGTTCTGAAATTACCTCGTTTCATGTGTAATAAACGGAAAGCACTATATTTTCCGTCCTATCAGACGCACAGGACACACAAAACCTACGAGCGAATAAAATATATAAAAAAAAACGCGCGAATGCTCACACTTATACATACTTAGTCACTTAATAATTTAAATTTTATACATAAATTCTATTCAATAAGGCGTGAATAACGCACGTTCTGTATATTTATGGTTGCCGATTCTGCACGGGTTAAAATGTAAAATACATTTTGCAACATAGTGAGTTTGAACGATTCTATGTTTAGAGCTTTGGTTTACTCCTTCAGGTGGGAGGGACGATAAAGGGGGGTTTGGGTATTTCCGTCTACAAAAAATCACAATACAGCACACCACGACTACCTCACTTACCATAATGGTTCTAATGCCTTCGAGAATCCGCACAAAAATATCAGCGAACGCACTTGCCAACACTATCGTAAGAACGCGCACCGCGCACTGACTGTTGACTGAGACTGACCACCAAACGCTTGGACACTTCGAAAGCGAAGCTCGGCTCGGCTTGGTTCCAGCGCAGACTTGTCAGTACAGGCGCAGGCTCGACTCGCCACGGATAGGCTATTTTCTTTTCTCTTTTCTTTCCCTTCCTTTTTCTCTTTTTTTCCTTTTTTTCTTTCTTTCTTTTCTCTCCTCTTTCTCCCCTTTTTTCCGCCTTATCTGAAGTCAGGGGGGGGGCGCCCCCCCGCCCCCCCCCTAAATCCGCCCCTGGAGCTCACACGTCTACTCCAGCAAAAGCGTGGGAATACGGCTGGAGACAGCGCGCGCCAACCTGTAAAATCCGGCTTTTGGCCGGAGACCGGCGGCCAAGGTCGAGCGGAATCATCTTGCCAAGCAAAAATAAAGGCCCTGTAGGCTATATGTTAATGGAGACTTACCTGGCAATGTGGCAGATTTTGAGATTATGCTGGAGGAGAATGAGGATGGGAACAGGATCATGGTTGAAGAAGTAGAGGGGTGGCAAGTTAACTACAATGTTGCAAAGCTGCAGGGGTAGTTGAATATCAGCCAGAAATGGTAAAATATAGTGGGAAAGCAGGGCTGAATTGGTTAAGGAAATGACTGGACAAAAGCAGTATCCGCACCAATTTATAAGCAAGGTAACAGGAAATATTGTAATAATTAGGGGGATTTCCTTGATAAGTGTCCTGGCCAAAGAGTACTCGGGCAATGTAGAAAGGAGAGTTCCATCATTGGCCGAGAGTATGATGGATGAAAACCAGTGTGGATTTAGGCCACAACGAGGATGTCAAGATCAACATTTTAGTATGCGCCAAGTTATTGTAAAATGCTACGAGAGGAATAGACAGTTGTGTTTGTGTATCTAGAGAAGACGTACGATAGAGCACCGAGGGAGAAGACGCTTAGCACCCTGAGGGATTATGGTATCGAGGGAGGGCTTCTACAGGCAGTCAAAAGTATTTATGTTGATAATCAGGCTGCAGTGAGAGTTGATGGTAGGATGAGTTTTAGGTTCAAGATTGTTACCGCTGCTGTTTTTATACAAGGACCATTTGTTGAAGGGCATAAACTGGCAGGGGGAATTTCAAGGTAAGTAGTCTGTCCTATTCAGATGACCTGCTTGTAATGACGAACTCCGTCGAAAGCTTGCAAGCCAATATGTTTGAACTTGAACAGAAATGTAGGGAGTATGGTATGATGATCAGAATGTGAAGGACAAAGGTTTTGTTGATTAGGATGAAATGCAAGAAAATAGAATGCCAGGTTGAAGGAACAAAAGAGGAACAGGTGGAATATTTATTAATTCTGAATGAGACCTGAACGTGGCTTTTACACTTGCATCAAACGTCATCGTGGCCTTTACATACTCTGTTTCATCTTTTGGGGGGCATTACTTATTCAAATTAGTAACCACGGTCACTACTGCACCTGAATTATGTGCTATATTACGTAAATATGTGTTCTCATTTTTTGCACCTTTAACAACGGCAGCCATGTTCCAACCACGCTTCAATCAGGTTCAACTGTCAATAAGGTGTACTCAACGGCACACTCATTGATGCCAACATGTTGAATACAAAATAAACCACAGATTATTGGTGAGTAAAAGAAAACAGGGATTCATATATAGCTAACGCGGCCCGCAGGCTAAAACCATTGTCAAAACCCATTGGATTTGACAAAACGAAGGCTTGGATTGGATTGTACATAACAATAAAAATTATTGGTCTAAGAAAAACCCATTGGTCTGTTTTAAATTATTATGTTGGGCAAAAACCATTGGTTTCGATGAAAATTAATGATGTGTGTCTAACCCCACTGTGCGTGACAAAAAGAGGGGTGTTTATATTGGCAGCGGGTCGCGCTACCTAACAATTATTGGTCCAGGAAAAAGCCATACGTCTGTATTATAATTCTGGACAAGGTAAGAACGACTGGTCTGAATTGAAATGCTGTGCTAGGCAAGAACCATTGGTTTGGATGAAAATTATTGATGCTTTATGATATTTTTGGTTGAAATTGGAGATAGTTAACTCGCAACACGCACACTCGATGTCTAACTTAAGACTGAAACTTGGTGCATTTTCACATTAACTTGATGGCGCTATTTTGTTTTGCGATACCGGATATGAAATAGTACCGAATGCGGGGGGCTGGCAATACTGTTTTTGACGATAATTTACGTGCACAATGGTGGACACAGCTGGAGTTTTACCTACATAAGTCATGATCCAAAGAGGGGACTGTGGGTGGGTTAGGCATGGTCAGCGGAGGAGTATTTATTACTACATCATTTCCTGATTTATTTTTTCATCATTTGATGAGGTAATTTGGCTCGTTTATGTAACTTACTATATACAATTTTATCGTTCGTCCCTATCTCATTCAGCGTTACGGTACCGAACATTTTAAGTACTTGGGCTGTGTATTCTCCCAGGTTGGTAGTATGGTGAATAAAATAGGATCAAGATGTAGAAAAGTCAATGTCTTGAGTTCTCAGTTGCGATGTACAGCATTCTGTAAGAATTCAGTGTAGTGACGAAAATGTCCCTACATCGGATCGGTCAGTATTTAGACCGACCTTGCTGTATGGAAGTGAGAGCTGGGTGGATTCAGGATACCTGATACATAAGCTACGGTAGAGTTAACTGATAAGAGTGTAGCAAGAATGATTTCTGGGACAAATAGATGTGAGCAATTGCAGGAAGGTACTCGTAATGAAGATATAAAGGCTAAGTTAGAAATAAATATTCTAGATGAGTCTATTCGTATGGGCCGACTCACATGGTGGTGTCATGTGGAGAGATTGCCTAAGAGGTTAATGAGTTTTGCTGTAGAGGGTAAGAGAAGCAGAGGTAGACCTAGGAGGCGATGGTTAGATTCAATGTTTAATGCTTTCAATGTGAGAGGAGTATTAGCAGAGGAGGTCGCAGTGCTAACTGATAATAGGGGATCATGGTGGCGACTTGCTTGCAATTAGAGGCTTGCAAACTAGACGGCTAAATGCAAAACTACCACAAATGAATGAGTATGTATGAAGGAAAATTGGAAAGAGAATATGAAAGTTGAATTCTGGCACAACTAGGCTCAACTAAATTCCCCCTGGCCCTCACCCATCACTCACTGGTTGCGAGTGGCAAAAGTCTAATAACCCTTTGCATCATTTGGACAGGTGGTGGTGGGGATCAATGTCTTAAGGAGTGTAACATCGAGGTCACCTGCACCTGTTGACATACTGTTATGCTACATAAGGAAGAGTTTCGACTCCTCAAAAAATTAGGGTAGTGAGTAAAGATGAAGGCCATGATAGACTCCCTTGGCTTTGAAGGTCTAAACAGAACAAGAGTTGACCAAGCGAGTTAAAGTTATGGTTAAACTGGGTGGAACAGCGAGGTCATCTGCCCCATTGACCAAGGGAGATCAACAGGAAGATGAAAGAGGAGCCTGGCACAAGTAAGAAGACGTACTGCATAATTCAGATGAGACTCCATATTTTTTTCATACTATGCCCCAGAATTTGATTGCCCTGGGGAGATCATTAGTGACATGCAGAGGCTATTGGTGAAACCTATGAGATCGAACGATCGTAGGCCTACATTTCCATTAGCAGCATGTCAATACGTTAATTAGGAAATGATTGCAAGAAGGCAAAGGAGTCAAATGACTGAGACACTTTATAAACGACCACCAATTTGCGCCATTTGCCGTTTTTATTTACAGCTAGTTTTGATGTAGAGCTTTACCTTGCTGCTGATACAGCGCTGTGAATTCCGCTTTAAATAAAACGCACCCTATCTGTTGGCGTGTGAGGCTTGTTGCCTATATGTAGCGAACGCTAAGTACCACGAGGTGGTATCTTGTTACAGACATGAGAGTCAACTCGTGGCGTGGTGGCGTGGTAAAGTAAGACATTCAAATCCCACCATTAACAGACATTTTTGCCATTGTTGTTGTTGCTCGATCCACCATTAATGGCTCAAGATTGTAATTGGTAGCACCAACAAAGTTTTATTAGCACTGGATAAAATAGTTGGCAGCTGCCAAAAGTTAGTAGCTCTAATACAAATAGTGTCATTTGTGGTACAGGAGCCATGCCAAGGTGGCTGTGGAGGGGTCTGTAACCCGGGACCAAGGCGGTGGCAATGACTGGTCCAGCAAGTGTGGCGGAGGGCTGTGGTGGTAGTGGTGGTGCTGCTCTCAGGTCGTGAACTGAAACCCAGATTGCACCTGCGCGTTGTTGTGTTTGTTGAGACCCAGTCCGAGAAGAGCCGCAAACCGAAGGGCAGAGGTTCTGGAAAATACCTGGCTGGGTTGTGCCTGTGCAAAGCCGTCTGCGAGCAGGTTTGCTTAGGTCGGAGTCCGGAAACCGCCGACCCCGGCTCTGGACAGAGCGGTAGCTGGCTCCGGCAAAAACTTGCAGAGCAGGCAGGAAGCAACGACTTACAGCTCTGTCATATAATGATTGACCACTAGAGCCACGGAACCCTGCAGTGGAAGCCTCTCGTGTCCTCTTGTCCTACCCACGTTGAAAGTAGGGCCTCGGCCTTCTGCACTTCACGGAATATTCCTGCACAAAGCTGAAATATTATCAGTCTGTCAGTGTTCTTCTCCTATACAAATATGTGTACTTAACTGCTATGCCACACTCGACTGACTCGCTGATTCGTTGTAGCCCACTTTGTTGACTGACTGCACTGTCGTACATGTGTCACTGAACTCTGCTGCGTGGCATTCCTTACATAGTTGGAGGGATAGTCTCGATCTTTCCAGGTGGATTTAAAATTCTACACTTGACGAGACCTAGCAGTAGCTTTCGGGACTTTCTTGAGATCCCCACGCCATATCTTGAGAACCTTTGCGAAGCTGCTTCTCGTGCATACTGTGCCCGAATTCCTCAAAGTTAGCGTCCAGAATACGCACAGAAGGAAACGGATCGTAGGAATGTCAATACCCGGCTAAGAAATCAACGATATCCTACTGGACTGATAGCTAGGGAACCCTTGACTCACATACCACATATCTAACAATACTACTACCTAGTTGCACGCACAACAGTCTAAAACAAACAAAGCAAATCGAGCAACTCGGCTCTCGGGGGGTGATAAGGTATAGTTAGGTCGAAAAACTGCCTGCATCTAACTAGTAGTATCATCATATCGCAATTAAGCATCGAATAAAGAGCATATCTTATAAAAAACTGAGCAAGCAAACTAAAAAGTGCCTGAAAATGTATTAAGCTATGACAATACATTTATGTCCCTACTCATATGAAAATAAATATTTTACTTTCAAAACAACACACATAAAACTCAAAATGTGTCCCTTCTGGACATAAAACTGACTTTACTAAGTCTTTCTACACCAAGTAATCGTAATATTCATGAACAATAGTTACTAGAAAATTGTAACATGTAAAACACACTTTCTAAACACCGTGTAACTTTCCTCTAGATAAATCCACTTCAAATTCAAATTAGTTTTACACAAATAAATCTTCCCTACATAATACATCAGTGTTATGACTCGCAATGTCGTTTCAAATCTAAATATTATTAGTAGTTATAATTAATAAATTATTGTTATTATTATTATTATACAAAATATTTGATATTTACAAAATCGCCACCCACACGATTTCTCCTACTCCTTCTGCTTTAATTACATAAAGTCCAATTAACACCATTTATTTTAGTTCACACAATACTTCTGACGGTTTAATAATACTACGACAATATTTGAACTACGATGCAAGACTCTCAGATTACAATACTCAAATACTTTAGGAGCGTGGCATTAACCCTCACTATTCACACCTCCTTCTTATGTAAATTCAAAACTTCAAAATACTTCGCTGACATACTGTACTTCCATTATTTCTTCGCTGTAATTAAGGTTTACCTTCACACATTCTGTGAAAAACTTTTACGTGTTTCCTTTACACTACTTTAAACAACACATCTTCGGATTCGTTTTTAGCACTTTCACAAAAATTCTACATCATCTCAAGTACATTCAACAATGTAAGAGATTCAGTAACCCTACTGATTATTACTACTGTAATAACTTCAAGAAACAACTCCTCCTTCTTCATCAATTCTGTCGATTATACAACGCCGTGCTATTCTTTACTTGTTCGTTCAACAAATCTTTACCTTCTTAGTACAGCTT
This sequence comes from Meconema thalassinum, assembly GCA_946902985.2. Taxonomy (NCBI): domain Eukaryota; kingdom Metazoa; phylum Arthropoda; class Insecta; order Orthoptera; family Tettigoniidae; genus Meconema; species Meconema thalassinum. The sequence goes on from OX336389.2 coordinate 860,944,771, forward strand.
TATATTCTTTCTCACACAAATATATTATATTTCTTCATAATACCTTTAACATTCAACTCTGTTACACAATCGTAGTTTCTTTCTGAATTAAGTCTGCTCGTGTTCGCTATTTAATAAATAATACACTTTACCTCACGTTCATGATCATTTCCAATATAACATATATTTACTATAGTCTATCAAGAGGTCTTTATAATAAGAAGTTGATCTAAAACATCACACCTCTCTTTTATTTCAAAAATTATGCTTCAACATACGCATTCTCTGTTTACATTTTTATCATTGTTAAATTATTCGTTAAAATCCTTTAAAGTAACATTGTTGCTCTTTATAGCATGTTTTCTTTCATATGCCTTCAGATTTACAAATCTGTGAGTTATGGTGATAAAATTCTGGGTTTTACAATATTCTATTTTGTCTACACTTGAGTGTCTCAATCGCAATTGTCGAACACTCCTGACAATAGTAAACGTTTCCTACGTACATGTGTTTCGTTCATCTAACGAAATTATTATACTTTGTATAACGATACTGTTTCTCAAAATACTTTCATGACAAAGATTTTCTCTTTCCAAACCACTAACGAAATTACTTCACTCTCCGGCGTAAACTAGATAGATAAGGATTCAAAAGACTAGTTCACAAGAGTGAAAAATAGTTAATGTAAAAATACTAACGATAAACTTCGAAAGAACAAAAATATACGTCACAAACGAAAATTCGTTGACTCAAAGAAAATTACAGTTAAATTTCGAAAAATGTACAGCAACAACAATAATATGAACTATGAATAAAATAGACAGAAGTTGGTCAAACACTGGAATAACCCATAAACAAATACTAGCTACACAGTGGATAAAAATCACTGGTCTACCTTAAGTCTGGAGCGTTTCATACAGAATCTGTGGCCATTTTCAGCTGAGGAATCCGGCCAAGTGCTTTGGGAGCACGCCGACATTCCTGCGTAAGCTTGTCTGTATTCCTGGAGCACCTGCTTCTTGCCTCGCAGGTGAGACATGCCGTTCGTCCTTGACTGGTTTACAGCTGGGGTGACGCATCGCGCTCTCCCGGGCTCCATGCCAATGACCTGCATACACGACTCCCTCTTCTTGCTTCACAATCTACGATCTAGATACTGCTTTCGCTTCTTTTATACGTAGTTTTTCTTCAATCGGCCCCTCTCTGGAAGTTCCTGATGGTAATTGTAGGTAGTCATATGCTTACGATGAGAATTCCATATAAATATCAGAATCTCTCGTCTATGTAGTAGCTTGTTTTGGTCTCCAAGCTTACTGCTGTTTGGAATGCAGTGAAGTTCCATGGTTGCGTAGTTTTGATCATCGTTGGACTTCGCTTAGTTAGTGTAGCTTAACCTCCCTCCATGGTGAAGTTAGAACATCATTCTCAGTTCACAAAGGTAGTTGACTGTAGTTTCTCCCCTCCGACTTAAATTTGAACACATCTTATAAGTGTTCTTGTAGATTTCTAAATAATACTGTACTGTCGGTATAATACTTTCTCGTAATATGTTGCTGAAGTTTCACCTTTATGACAGTGAATTTTTGTAGAGTATATTTTCAAGTATACTTTTTCAAATTCGACGTTTTAATATTTTGCCTGTAGTTCTTATAAATTATTATCAATCTTCTTTCATATTTCCAATATTCTTTCACGAAATCTCTGGTAATTTACTGATAACGAGGTGTCTCCTCCCGTTGTAATTCCATTCTTCTGTTGGTTGCAATTTTGTATTATTTTGTGGAGCGACTTTCCATATGTCTCGCTTCTTCTAAAACTCGTAGGATAAGAACACCGTTCTTCCTGTGCTGCTAGCCTCCTATGTTCTCTTTCCCTCTGAAATTGTCCGCGCTAGCCTCACACTCGTTCATAAACTCAGTTATTCATTTATACAGTATATTCTATTGTAGAAATCTAATTCACTTTCTGTTTTGCCAATTAAATTTCTTTTCTCTTGCTTGTATTTTTAATATACTCCAGTCTGTTATAATATTAAAATATAATTTTAATAATTATTTAGTTTCTTATAATTTTCCATTAATCTGATTGGTTACTTCCATGTTATCAAATCTAATGTTTTTATGGATCACGGTAGTGTCGTGTGCTATCTCCCCTCCTCGATTCTCTGGCGCGTGGCTCACCTCACGTCTCCTTGTCCCGTCGCCTCGCTTACCAAAACTGGTTTCGCTATCGTAACTCCGTGAAACTGTGCATATTCCTGGCTACTATTCCAATCATTCTCTCTTGGTTAAAATAATGCAGAATAAAAAATTCTCATTTCTCTTCTAAATAAAAATATTTCTTCTGGCTAAAATTTTGTTAACCACTTTCTTGCACATTACCAACCTTCCTGTGCGTAAAAATAACTCAGATCACGATTTATTTTATACACATATTTTTCTCTGCCTCTCCGTTCGAATCTCGGTCGGTTCCTTTCTTATGGACTCTCATAATTTCGAGTGCAGTACCTCCTTCCGTTAGGACCACCTACAAATGCCGACCACCCACATGTCATTTGCGCACAGCGCTCTGTCAGGTGTTGAGGCAAACTGACGGATTCATGAGTTTAGGGGACGAAGTAAGACAAAATGGTGGATTTGCCGCCATAAAATTAGTACGTTTACATGGCGAACTCAAATCGATTTCAGTACACTTGGCGTATTGAATACTGTCATATAAACGGTACTCAGATTGTATTGAGTTTCAAGGCCGATACGGTAAAATTGTGGGATCGGATCGTATACAAACATGTAATTGCGTAACGTATTGAAGGCGATTGTGCCCGCTCTCGAGTTACTTTTTGAACGTATCTATTCTCATCTGTCACCTTTGTCTCTCATTCCTTGTTTACTTTCTGCCCATATTCTTAGTTTCTGGCTGTGTTCCTGTCGTGGTTGCTAAGCGTAGTTTGTTTGCACGAGTATTTAGCCTTGTGAATATTCGTCTGTTTGTCTTTCATGTCTGGTGTATCCGTTCGCAAAGTATGGTCAACAGAGAAAGTGAAAATATACAGTCTCACTTTGCTGCTTATTCCGTTCCTTTTCCCAATTATCTACTATGAATACATTAACTGGCTGAGTGGCGCAGGGGTAACTTTCTCGCCTGCATTGCCCATGATTGTAGGATCGAGACCTGGCACTGACTCGTTACAGGTCCCATTAGGGGCTACATTCCGGCAGCCCGGCGTCTCTGAAAGTTTCAATAGTTTAAAGTAACGTAAATCCAATAACATATTTTTTATTATTAAACTGAACATAAACTTGATTAGGACAAACAACTTCAAAATCTGCCGCATATCCATTTTTCCTGTTTACAATCAATCCTTAAAAAAATGTTTGGATGATAATTACGGGTCTTTAATGGTTTGCTGTTTAATATGGACTAGTCAACGTAACTGCAGGTTGGCCATCATAAATTATATTCCGTATTAAAGTCGACTTCTATGTGAACTGAGACTATTCGTGTAAACGGGCATCGTACTGAAAACAGGCTCATAGCGAAATTGACTTGAGTTCGCCATGTAAACGTAGTAAACTATTTTAACTAAATTATTCGGAAGACTCACAGTATTTTAATATTTTTTACAGGAGCTTTACAGATACTCCTTGTAATGTCATATGGTTCATTGTTCATTCAGCGGTTCAGCAGGGTTCATGTAAATCTGTTCGTAATAAATTTCCACTAACATTGTGGAGTGTGTGAACTAATAGCAGAAATTTGATATGATGCGTAGTTGATTGGATTTTTAAAAAATTTATTTTATTTACAGCATGCCCCATTACAATGGAGTATTACTACATGCTTAATTATTACTTATTAAACATATCAGACTAAAACTATACAATTTATATTAAAAATATTTTATATCTATGGATTGTTAAATGATATTTGTGTCACTAAAATAATACCTGTCAACATTAGCAGTTAAGAAAATATAAATAAAAATTAACTATTTAGTTTTTTCAAAAGAGATAGAGTTTGCAAAACTAATGGATTCCTTAAGATAGTTTCTAACATGTTAATCTTTCTGTATAGGCCAGTTTCCTGTTCTTAAAACATGTGCTATTATTATATCTCTTTCTTTCCCTAATAACTTACATTCATATAGTAAGTGATCCACAGTCTGGTGACCGTTATTGCATATACATGTTGGACTATCTATAATTTTAAATCTGTATAAGTATGATTTAATATTGCCGTGTCCTGTTGTCATAACCGCAAAATTGGGCGTTATGTTCATTTTCAATTTTAGTCTGTCCTGTACACTGGGGAAAAATGATTTTGTAATTTCGCCCTTGGATGTATTGTCCCATTCATTCTTCCACTTTCTCAAACTAAACACACTTAATTCTTTTAGCATAGTACTTTTTGGAATTCTATTATAGCACTAACTTAAACCGCTTTGTGATGCTTCTTTAGCCAGCTGGTCCGCTAATTCATTCCACTCATTTCCGTCATGCGCCTTAACCACACTGAAGACAATCACCTAATTCTGTTTCTCCATTTCAGTTGCTTTTCTTGTAATTTCCTCTATGAGAAATGTATGGTTTTTGTAGTTTGTAACTGCATCTATTGTAATTTGGCTGTCTGAGAAAATGAATGCAGTTCTCTGCTCCATGATCATGGATTCTAAATGTTGCAATGCCTTAACGATAGCTAGCTGTTGTGCTTGAATATTAGAACATCGTTTGTTTAGTTTATATTGCAGCTGTTGAATGAACTCGTTTCTATTGTATATGGCAATTCCAGATCCTACTCCATGCTCACTTTTACTTCCATCAGTGTAAACGTTGAAAGAATGCATCTGTTCATAATTTTCGTCATTAATTTTAACAAAGTCAGCAGGGTGAGACCATTGATTTACTTCCATGTCCATGTCAATTGAGCGATCTACTTTACTATTAACTTTAATAAGATCGTAGTATGCTACCGTCTCCTCAATTTGAATATTAATTGGAATTAATCCTGTTATCACACAGAGAGCTTCATTAGATACTGTGCGGTAAGCTTTAGCTATTCTGATATTTATCAGCATTTGGACTCTTATCAATTTTACTTTATAGCTAGTTTTCTCTATAACTTTTCTCCATACCGGTGCTCCGTACAAAATGAGAGGTAAGATTCCTCCTATGTATACTACCTACAGAGCTGTATGATTTAAACCCCAGTTTAGCTTTGCAAATCTTGAGAGACTAAATATCAGCTTTCTACATTTTTTCAGTCATATAGTTAATGTGCTCTCTAAATGTAAGTTTGTGGTCGAAAATAATTCCAAGATATGTAATGGTGTCCACCTGATCTAAGATTTTGTCATCATCATCATCTTGTACAGTTTCCAGCCCCAGGCTGGGTCTGTTTGGAACATAAGCCTCGCCACTTAGTTCTTTCTTCCCACCACCTCTCCGCTGTCACTCTGGTCCAGTCCTCGCCTCTCTTCTTGACACATTCCTCCACTCCTTTCAGCCATCTATCTCTTGGTCTTCCCCTTGGTCGTTTCTTCTGCATCTGCATCTCATGTATCCTCTTGGGAATCTTCTTCTCATCCATTCTCTTTAAGTGTCCATACCACCTCAGTCTTGATGTCTCAATCCTACCTTGCAAGGGCTCCTCTTTCACCATTTCCCTGACCTTTCCATTCCTCACCCTGTCTCTTCTTGTTACTCCGATCCTACTTCGCAGGAACTTCATTTCACCTGCCTGTATTCTGCTTATGTCTCTTTTCTTCATTGTCCATGTTTCTGAAGCATAGGTCAGTATCGGGATATAGTAGCTTCTGTATAACACTTCCTTGCTTTTTTTGTGGGACATCTTTATTCCACACTAAGCTCCTAATGCTTCTCAGAAATGCTTCTGCATGTCTGCCACGTTCCGTAATCTCTTTGTCATTTCTCCCATTTTCCTCCACTATACTTCCCAAGTACTTGAGACTTTCCACCTTCTTCAGCTGTCCACCTCCAAGTGTTATCCCACTCATTGGTCTGTCCTTTTTCCTGGTCGTTAACAGGATCTCACATTTACTAATGTTGAACTTCCATCCGTACTCTCCCACTGTTTCTTCCCAAGCCTTCAGTTGCTCCTGAATTTCCTCCTCCTTGTTTCCCCAGACCATGAGATCATCTGCAAACACCATTGCTTTCATCTTATCTTCTCCTATCTTTCCTGCTATCCGTGTCATCACCTCGTCCATAACCACAATAAAGAGAAGGGGTGACAGCGCACTACCCTGTTTCAGGCCACTCATTTGTCTGAACCAGTCTGTTCTTTCCCCTCCAACTTTCACACAACTCACACTTCCACAATACATCTCCTTCACTCTGCCTACAGTCTCTTTTTCCACTCCCATGTTTTCCATTGCTTTCCAAACCTTCTCCCTACACACACTATCATAGGCCTTTTCGATGTCCAGGAAGGCCATCAACAGATCCTCTCCAAATTCGTAGTGGTGTTCCTGGAGCTGTCTCACTGAAAATATGAGATCCACTGTTGATCTCCCAGGTCTGAATCCATACTGCTCCTCTCTCAATTTTCTCTCCACTTTGGCTCGTATTCTACTTTCTAATATCTTTTCATATATCTTGGCACAGTGAGGTATGAGTGTGACTCCCCTGTAATTTCTGCACTCCTTTCTGCTTCCTTTCTTAAATATTGGGACAATTAATCCTTTCTTCCAATCTTCTGGGGTCTTTTTCTCCTTCCATATCACCCTCATCACACGGTACAGCCACTGTTTCCCAACCTCCCCTGCTGCCTTCACCATTTCAACACTCACTTCATCCACACCTGGTGCCCTTCCTCCTTTCATCTTGTCTATAGCCATTTCCAGTTCTCTCCAAGTCAGGTCCTTTTCCATTCCTGTGTTGTCTTCTCCATCTTCCAATACATTGTCTTCCTCCCTATGACCATTTGGATTCAGCAAATCCTCAAAGTACTCTTTCCACACTGTCTTGAGTGTCTCTTTGTTGTGTACCTCATTTCCATTTTTGTCCATCATTACCACATCCTCTTGCAGACCTCTTCTCTTACTTTTGACCATCCCATAAAGTACTTTCTTATTTCCTCTGCTGTCTTCCTCCATCATCTCTGTCCACTTTACCATTCACTTCTTCCTCTCCTCTGCGATAATCTTGTTTGCTTCTTTCTTCTTTATCTTATAATCTTCCCTTGCCAGATCAGTTCTTTCCTGGAACCACACTCTGAAAGCCTTGTTCTTCCTTCCCACAGCTTCTTTTACTCTCTCATTCCACCATGGTGTCTATTTACACCGCTTTCTGTTGCTTGTTCTTCCACATACTGCCACTGCAGCTTCCACCATTGATCTAAGATTTTGTAATTAAGATAAATTTTTATCCCTTTTTCTTCTTGACTTTTGATTTCTATTCATTAAATCCGATCTTATTGAGATTAGTCCAAATTGAAATTTTGTCCATTTCTATATTAGTATAATGTTCTGCCTCTTTAATAGATGTCGCTTTAACAAGCAGCAATACGTCATCTGCAAATGCAACTACCTTCGTGCGATTTGTATACTACAATGTAAGAAGAGACTGGTATTGTATATTCCAAAACCCAGGACCACAGCACGAACCTTGCGGACAACTTTTAGTAAGTTTTTTCTCAATGTTGTTGCTATTGATGGACAAGAAAGCTGTCCTTGGAAATAGTCTTGAGAGAGTTTGCATAGATTTCTAGGGCATTCCATATCTTTTAGTCCTTTGAGAATAGCAAGCCACCAAGCGGCGTCAAAAGCGCCCTTAACATCCAAGCTGGTCCTAATTATTACGTTCCCTTTTTCTAATTCCGGTTCTATAAATTGCTTCACATCCATTGCTGCATCGGTTGAGCTCTTCTGTGGTGAAAATCCAAATTGATTATTGTTCATTAATTTATTTTTGTATATATTATGCATTATTCTACTAATCAATAACTTCTCCAATGCCTTGCCCACTAGATTCAACAAGCTAATTGGTCTAAATTTTGATGGATCTGTACTGTTTTCTTTTCCTGGTTTAAGTATGAGAATTATTTTTGCTCTCTTCCAAATTTTAGGGAAGCATCCTCTTTTGAGACATTCATTATATATTGCTGTTTAAAACTTTGGAAAATTATTGAATGTTCGTAGGAGTATTTCCGTTGTTATTCCATCTTCTCTTGGCACGTTCTTTGGATTGAAGCTACTAATGATTTGACAAATTTCCTCCTCGGTGAAATATCTATCATCGCAAGTGTTAATTATTCATTAATTAATTCATTAATTAACCTCCTTATGTTTGTATGGTGATCTATATCTTCTTCTTCACTATCTTCCGGATTAGGATAATCCATAATATATACCATATTGTCTTCCATATTTAATGTTGTCGTTCCGTCAGGTTTCTGAAGAGTTGACATGAGAATGTTGTTCCTTATTTTTCCTGAAGCAAGTTTACTGGTCCCATTGATGGTGAGGATATCTACAACAAAAATAAACAATGCCACCAGTTGCCACTCCTTGGTTTCCTCTGCTTATCTGTTACACTTTGTCCCTCACGGCCCCACTGCAACGGGAAACTACTGCCATAAAGTTCTCTCCGAGTTAATGCACCCGTCTATGCATAATTCTATGTATGTTATCCTTCTCTTTTGTGAAATTCCAATCGAGCAGTAAATATGTCCCACTTTCTAATCTCCAGCATATTGTTACTCCAGAGGGGGTTGACATCACAAAGGTGACAAACGGGTTGTCTGGCATTCTACTGGTCCAAACATAGATATTAGAAGTGTGATTATCCAGAGGCAGGTTTAGGAACATGAAATGGGGAATACAGTAGATTGGTTGAAGTTGGATTTGGGTTGAATTAGTGAAGTATTGAACCCTTTATACTAAGTCCAGTATAAATGATCCTATGTTTTATTCTGCATAATAATTTCTGCCAGCATCGAGTATAAACCAGACTGTGGTGGTGAAACATTCAGTATTTCATGGAGACAGTAAGAATGTACCTGGCAGCTTGGAAACAGAGGTTGATCGCTTATGGAATGTTAGAAATGTGAACCCAACCCTGATGACAAATCTATGACAGGTGCTAGCCAAGTTTAACCAGAGAGACGCTACAGTGACGCACGCACTTGGCATGTTCCTTGTTCGTTTCGCGCCTAGGCGAAATAATGCTATGATATGAGAGGCCAGCCGATCGAGTAACCACTCCCACAGGGATGTATGTATTGAAAAAGCCCGCAATGTGAGTGTGACTTTCAACCAATGAGAGAAAAATGCTTCTTTTCGGCGCCAGAACGGCTTTGTACTCAAGAGCATGGATTGAGCGGGAAATTAGCCCCAGATAATCCCTACGATCGATTCTTGATTACAGCATCATGATCTTGACCTGCGTGTTACGACGAATTCATTGATACTTGTTGCAAGCCAGTACGACGATTTTTATAGAAATTATTTTCACTTTACCCCTTTCATGTGAACCTCTTGGCTGTTTCATTCATATATGGCCCGAGAGGCGATGAACATTATTCTATTCGTGGATGTCGTGAGACACTGACAGTATTCTATTCGTGTGTGTCGAGGGACACTATTCATACATTATTTTCGTGCGTGTCGGAAGACACTGACTTATTATTATTCTTTTGGTGTGTCGAGAGGCACTTGTACTTTTGTGTCATGAAGACACTGTTATATTTTGATACTATAAAAGTTGTATGATAACTTCAGTGAATTTAGGTAGTCACCGTACTACAGTAATAGGGCCAGTAACTTCGATATTTCGCCAATAGACCTTTGGGGAATGAAGTACTCGAATCGGCGAAATTAGTAGCAAAGATTGCGTGTGTATTAATTAACAAAACTCTTTCTTCAGCACAGAGATGGCATCACGGAACTGTCAACACTTCAGCGAGATGATTGGCTCGAGCTAAGCCATTAAAAAAGGGGATGGTTGCTGATGTTCTCTGACGCTGACAGACAGAAAAGAATTGAGTACTAAATAATGCATTATTATTTTGACACATCAATTTATGGTATATGGGACTATTTTGTAAATATCTTGTTTGTGTGTTTAATGTAGAATCATGTTTGCTTTTCTGACACACAGTAAATTGCATGGAACAGCTAGCGTTATTTTTGTAGATATTGTGTTTTTATTGTTGTATAGTATATGTGGATATGTGTGCTACCGAGACCGCATATGACCATGTAATGCCGTTATGTAGCGTAAATCGGAGATGGACAAGATGACAGAAGTGGGACTGAATTAATGTAATATCAAGTAGTATTGGCGGGTAAATTTTAACTTGAGGTAGATTTTATAATTGATCCTCTTCATTGTTGATAATTGCCATTGTCGCAATTTAATTTATTTACGAGTAGCAGTAAGTTCACTCGAGGGTTAAAATCTTGATTTAAAATTTTGAGTGTCTTTGGCACGAAATTAGGAAGTCTGATTCGGAGCCGACCTGCATGATGTGATTATGAGTGTCAGTCCAAGCTAAGGTGTCATGTGTGATTATACTGGTTATTGCCACGGGAATTCAGCATGGTGACTGATTCCGTCAGCCGCAGACCAGATCCCTTATCATGTCATTGCGAGGCGGATATGTGAATATATTGTTTCTTGCTATTTCAAGGAAATGGGTGAGATATTGTTATGATGCTACTATTTATAGGTTGATAACGAGGCCAGTGGGTCACTCGTTATACAGGGTTTCTATAAAAGAACTCCGGGGTTTTAACAATTCATATCTTAATAACTGTAGAAGATAGCAAAATGTAGTTATTTTCTCTGAAACGAGTAGCTCATCAAGTTTTACTCATACCAATTGGGAATGTTTTCATCAACAGTTGGCAGCACTGCGGAGCGTTGACCTTGAAACAACGCAGCGGCAGTCAGTGCTGTCTGGATTGCCACGCTATGGCGACGCCGCAACAAAAGGCTCAATGCGTTATTTGGCTAACAAACTAATTCTGTTGTTACGGTACAAAGAAACTTTCGACGTAATTATGGTGTTGACCCGCCCCATTCACCAATGGTTAAGTGCTTTCAAACAAACAGGAAGTGTTTTAAAACAAAAGTTGCCGGGTAGGCCGCGTGTGTTACAAGAGAATTTGGACAGAATCCGAGCTTCATGCCTTCGAAGCCCTAAGAAATCATTGACAAGACGCATTCTGGAGTTGAGGTGACCATGATCAACAGTTCATAAGGTAGTTCATAGAAGACTTCGTTTAACTGCTTACAAAATTCAACTGTTACACCACATTAAACCGGCAGACAAGATTAAGAGATTAGACTTTTCTGTTTCTATGCTAAACGAAATCGACGAAACTAACGATTTTTAATGTTATTTTTAGTGAGGAAGCGACTTTTCATGTGAACGGGTCTGTAAACAGACATAATTGCAGAATTCGAGGATCAGAGCCGCCCCGTGAGTTCATAGAGTATGAACGTGACACGCCAAAAGTGAATGTTTGGTGTGGTCTTATGCATGATAGAGTAATAGGTCCCTTCATTTTTGTTGAAAGAAATATCAATGGTGATGTCTATTGTGACGTGTTAGAGGAATATGTTTTTTCTCAGATGACATAGAGGCGAAGAAGGGTTTAGTCCACTTCCAACAAGATGGGGCACCGCGACACTTCAGTTTGCGTGTGTGTGAGGCACTTGACGCTCGACTCGGCAACAGATGGATAGGAAGGGAAGGACCTATTCCATGGCCTCCAAGGAGCCCTGATATGACTCCGTTGGACTTTTTTCTTCTGGGGGCATATCAAGAATCTTGTGTATGCGGAGAAAATTCATGATGTTGGCTATCTCAGGGAACGAATAATCAATTGTGTGGCAACCGTCCCCCAGACATGCTGGCCAGGACATGGGAAGAGGTGGAATACCGTTACGATTTGTGCCGTGCCACTAACGGGGCTCATATTGAACTTTATTAAATTGTTTTTAAAAAAATAATTGAAAATGCAACCTTTCCAATCATGTATCAAACATTAATATAACTTTTTAACTTGATTACAATATTTTGCCTCAAAACCCCGGAGTTCTTTTATAGACACCCTGTATTTTTAGACACTGCTTGGTGAGCTGACAAGAAAGAGAGATATGTTGAGGAGTGTGGAATCACATCATGAGGCGAGCCAAATCAGATAACGACGGCCGATGGTCATTAGCAATGCAGAGCAGTTTGGCCTGTATCTTAATGTTGTTTGAATTCAGAAAAGAACTGATCAATTGTAAATGTAATTGTTGAGTAAATGGGAGTTGCCTACGTTGTTTTGTCATCTTCGAAGCGTTAACTTATCGTGTTTTTATTCATGTAATATGTTTTCAGCCGCTGAGGCGTAGTTGTTGTTGCTTGATTTTCTTGTTTACATTCCGTGTCAGTGACCCGTGACGCTGTTTCCCTGTTTATTTCTGGGCACTTGGCCTTGGGGCAAGCTTGTTTGTCTGCTGTGCTATGGCACTGGGAGGAATCTCGGGGGAGATTCTTGTAATTATAGATGTTTACGTTTTTGCGTGTGTCACGATTTAATTATAGTATGTTTTTATTAAGTGTTGAGTCCTATAGGCATGATTGTTGATTTGCGAGATGGGTGCTCGTGAGCATCGTGGCTGTTACCCGTTGTGAACGATCACTCATCCAAAGTACTCATTTTCTTTTTAGTTGGTCAATACGCGCGCATACACATTTCTTAAACAGTCAGTGGACCAGGTATCCACAAGTTTATTGAGAGGAGTGGGTTTGTTTAACCACTCAAATTGTTGAATTCATTTTTTTAATGTGGAGTAAAATGTCAGGGAGGAGTCTCTTTTCATTGTTATTATTTTTGTTATGCATTTTATCAGTTATTAAATCATGTTTATTATACTTGTATTCTGTTCCTTTATTAATTATAGTTTTTCGTATGATCCTTCAATCCGTAGAACATGTTGTTTTGGTGAACTTACTTAAAACATCCACAGGACTGAGCGCGACCCCGATGAGCAGAATCTTGTCATAAAACACGGTTTTACTGAAGGGTACAGCATGCAGGCAGGTGGAATGGGACTTCTGGCCAGGAGACTAAAGGATCATTAGCACTAAATCAAATAAAGGTTATGAAGAATAAGTCTCATATTGACTGGGGAAATTGGAGAGTGGGTAGAATATTATGAACATTATAGTTAAAGGCTTAATGTATTTCAAACTAGAACGAAATCTACGTGCATTAGAGTAGTATAAGTCTGGAATGCTACCAATCAAACAGATAATATAGAAGTTAAAACTTACTACTAATAAATAAGGTAGGTGTAATTCTGCGGCTTGTCAATGTTGTAAAGTAAAATTTAAATGTTGTGTTAAGAAAGGGAAGAGAAAAAAATATAGCGGTGAAATGTAGAATGGATGGAAGATACGAACGATTGAGCAGGCCTGTATAATTCTGCACCAATCACAAATCGGGCGTAGCTAACACGTTTCTATCAAACACAACATAATTATACACACTTGAATGAGACCAGGATGTATAGGACGTTTTTAAATTGACTTAATTATGGTCAAGAAGGGAATCCGAAGGGAATCTGAAATAGGATATCAAAACGTACTCCGGGGCCAACATAAATTCTGACTACAATCTGGTTGTTATCAAGTCGATGGAAAGGACTCATCAAGAACTCTAATGCAAAGAATGCGAATTTTTTAAGAAAAAAACCAACGTAGATGAAAGCATTGTCAGAGAGGAAAGAAGTTCAAGAAAGCTAAAGAAAATGGTTCAAAGAAAAATGTGCAATGACTACCTCAAGGTGTAGTGGATGGTATAATTGGCTATCGACCCGGAGGTGCAGATTTGATTGTTGGCCCTGCCAAGGATGTTAATTCTGGTCTGAGAGGACCGGGACAGGGTGCATTCAGCCTCATGAGGCCAAATTGAGGAGAGGTTGAGTCGACTTGCTCACCAGCCATCCTTGAACTGATTTTTCAGGGTTTGCTACTACTCCAGGCAGACACGGGGATGGTTTCTAAATTAAGGCCACGGCCGCCTCATTCCCAATCCTAGACTTGATTCCAAATGCACTATTTAATACAAACGTCACGGGGCTAAATATCCACAATGAACAAGCTCCTAAAATGAAACTACAGAAATGTCCAAATGTACAAAAGATGTAAAGATGGCTTAAGTGCCCTAATATTAGTTACTGAGATGAAAACCTCTAAGAGACATAGAAGAGGAGGAATGACTGAAAGAAAACACACAGCGTTTGTATAGGGCTAAGGATATCAGGAATTGTTGTTTGAGTCTTCAGTCTTTTGACTGGTTTGATGCAGCTATCCATGCCTCCCTGTCCTGAGCTAATCGTTTCATCTCTACATAGCTACCACACCCTACATCCGAGGCAATCTGTTTAACATATTCTAACCTTGGTCTACCCCTACAGTTCTTGTCCTCGACCCTTCCTTCCATAACTAAGCTTGCTATTCCTGGGTGTCTTAGTATGTGTCCTACCAACCTATCTCTTCTCTTCATTAGCAGTCGCCAGAAACATCTCTCCTCTCCCACTCGTCTTAATACCTCTTCGTTTGTAACCCTATCTACCCATCTGATCTTCATCATTCTCCTGTAACACCACATTTCAAATGCTTCAATTCTCCTCTTTTCTGCTGCACCAATAGTCCAAGTTTCACTTCCATAGAGCGCCACGCTCCAGACAAAGGCTTTCAAAAATGAATAATGAAGTGAAAGAGGAGAGGAAATAGCTGGGCATGAAAGAGGAGATTTATTCTTGGAATCAGAATTGGTTGTCCACTAAAAGGCCTACATAGATAGGAACCACCAGACATGGGCTATATACCGACTGAGTTGCTACGGTCCATAGGGGCTGAATATCTGGTCAGTTTATTTTGCTCATTAATACTTCGGATCTTTGACAAGATAGTCAACGGTTATGAAATCTTGTTATGAACAAGTATGCCATTCTCTCTATACTCACGAAAGCAGGAGCTGACAGATGGAAAGGTTGTCCTACGATAAGTGTGATGAATCACGCTTCAAAGATTTTATTAGAATGATAAACAAGTGGATGGGATGACAGCCAAGTTAGGTAAAGACAAGTTTGGTTAATCAAAATCTTAGGTACAAGGGTATCTGTATTAAGTATTAGACTGATCTTAGAACGTAGAATAAAGATCGAGAAGAACACGTTCGTGACATGTTTAGTATAAGTAAAGCTGGTAATAAAGTTCATTGGAGTTATTGTTTGACTGTTTGAAACGTATTGGAATAAAATTCAGGGAACTGAGGGTGTCTACAACCAGATGGTATTTATTAGATTCGATATACATGAGAGAAAGAGACTGGTAATTAGTATGATATAAGGTAAAACTGCATTTTATCATTGGTACTTTTCAATCTATCCATATGGCAAGGAATGAAGGAAACAATAAAGAAATACAGTATAAACTGGAATTAAAGGATGAAGATAACGTAATTTCGACTCGTCGATTTACTAACGACATTGCCATCTTAGCCTCATTTGAACATGTTTCTAAACGGTGTGTGCGAGGTGTTGAGGAGAGAACTCATAATAAAATCATTGTATTTTAAACAGAATCAATGGAATGCAGCAGGAAAATATAAAGAAAATATTGACATCGATTGGCTGTTGAAACGTTAAGGGATCACTGGTTATTGACTTAAGGTTTGAATTTACGGAATATTTTAAACTTCGTCAATAAGGACAAGGGCTGCCATGGTCATATTCGTGGCCTTTCACGCTAAGGGACGTTGGTGACTCCAACTTGGGTACAAAATAGACAAAGCAAATAAGATATAAATATTGGGTTGACATCTGTTCAAATGAAATGTGATCTAGGTATTAAAATTAATTTCTGAAGCCATTGTCTGGAGCGTGGCACAATATGGATGTGAAACTTGGACTGTTTGTGCTTGCAAAAAATAGTGAAATACAGATACTGTATTCGATTGTGGTGTTTTAGGAAAATAGTGAAGATTGAAAGATTAGATACAGTGCTGTACCAGTATTTTGCTCAGTGATTTGATAAGTTTCGAGATTTGCTATTGTGTACAATTTTTACGTGTATAAATCCAGTCAGGCGAGCGGAAGGAGTCCCGTGAATAACATATGTTCCGAGGCGAGGTAAGCCAGGAGTGGGTAGGCTTCCCGCAGCATTGCATCGAAACAAGTTTCACTCAAGGTCACCCTTGTCAACTCACGCAAGAGAAGGAGGGGTGTGGGAATAACAGCTGATCGACTGAGAGCAATTAGATTTAAAGCGGTACTGGATTTTATTATTTCATGAATACCGTACGTAGAAACACAGAGTAAAGAGTACATGCTATAATACTCCAGTAATTGCTATGTAAAAGAAGAAATACGATTATATTGTAAACATGGAAATAGAAGTACTGTGTCAATTACGTATTTGAGTTGATCATTACACGTCGAGATATATCGCTTAAGAGGAGGACAGCGATGGTATGAGAAACTTTAGGAGGGAGGTTTTACGAGCTTTTTCATGTTGAACGTCGGGAGAGACGGTTGTGTCTCCAGTTCGAAGACAGTGCGGTCTTTAACGAGAACATTAGTACTGACGACGGACTTATTCAGATATCACTCTGCAGTGAAGATGTACTACGAACATATATTGTGAAGTTATTATTTCGACAGTACTCAGAAATTACAAACTACGTCTTAGAGCTGTAAGCACATCCATACTTACGAGAAAAGCATGTAAGTGAAATACGTATGCAAAATTATTTCACCATGTTGAGCTGCTTGAAATCAAGGGGGACAGTAACGTATTGTAAGAAAGCTACCGCGATGAGTGGTTATATCTAAGGAAGGAACACAACATATGAATTAATTGAGAATGCTGAGAGTAATCAACGAAGCTTGCAACAATAAAAGCAACTTATTTCAAAATGACGAAGGTAATGAGACAAAACCACAAACCTGCCTGAAAATGAATTGCTACCATACAGTTGAGCTATTCATCAAACAAGAGAGATGCTGTCTGCAATCTGGTCGAACAAGAACGCGGAATTTGAGAGATGCAGTCTACTATCCAGGAAGGAACGTGACGAAGGAATCTGACACGCAGCTCGTTACCCGGAGAGGCAGATTCCCAGAACAGGAGTACCATCTTGGAGGAGACCATTGTATATTCTCGTATATGCAATATCTTCGAGATTCATCACAAGGTAGAAAGAAGATTTCATTTTGAGTATTAGTAGTTTGACCTATGTTGGAGTATACCATTTCGTCATATTTTTTAAATTTAATTTGGAGTATGGAGTAGAATTTGATATTCGTTGGCTATTTTGCCATTTTTCGATTGTGATTTAGATTATATTGCGATTTTTAGAATTTTGAAGCGTATTTTTGGATTTAAATCATTTTCGGCTTGTATTAATTATGATGAAGATTTTGCGTTGAGGAGAATTGCGTTAGGGAGAACACTTTGAGAATTATGAAGAAGAACTATAGGACCATGATTTCTATAGATGATTTTGTGTAGGAGTTTAATAAATATTTCTTTCGTGACATACATTTCGCTTAAATTTGATCAACGATATCAGGGAAAATTATAGAATTGAAGGAACGAATTGTAAGCATATTTAGGAGACTTTTGAAGAATCTATAAAGAGTGGACATAATTATTCAGTTTTTTCTTAACTTTGAGATGTACAATTTAAGTTGTATTTGGATAACAAATGGGGTCATTTATCAACATTCATGTAGAGGAAGGAACACTACCATGCTATCACTTTAGTAGAATTTCATGAATTCTAGCTAAAGCTGAATAAATTTGAAAGCTGAGATTATTACGTTAAGATTAATGGAACAAATTGTGAAATTATAAATGTTTAAGATTGTTTATAGCAGTTAAGAGATGGACAGAAGGTCTGAATTAATGAATTATTATTAATTACTAATGAAAGGTATTATACATTGTGCTCTTTTTAAAACCACCTGCCAGTATCCAGATTAAAGGATCGTAGCTCCTTCACCCCAGCTAGATAAACCACTAACTTAAAAGAAATGCTGACACATGGGATAGATCGGGATACATAGATTACTTCCTGCTATGACATTTTACTACGGAATAAAGACAAAATTAAACAAGGGAAGAGTGAGAAACGTGTGCTTCTCGGGGCAAATAGGAAGAAAAGTTTAAATGGGCGCCTATCTTTAATTCTATAGCATAATCTCACTTTAATTATCAATCAATAACGCTTGGTTTCTATAAAAACAGTGGACAAACGAAAAACCTCGTGTCCCACATTTATTTTCTAAGACGATACAATGAAATGAAAAAATATATCGAAGAATAAAAACAAAATAAATTTAATACTCCTGAATAAAAATTATATCAACGTTATCTAACTTAAAGCTTCTTAAATGCTGCTCGTCGCATTTCATGGACAGTCACCTCGACTTCTCTTTTTCATTGCAGTTAATTAATAATGTCAAAAACCCTATATTTCCTAAATTCTTGAATCGAAAACGTAAATAACTTAAACACAGTTTTATATTTTTATCTATACATTTCAACTCCATTCTATTTCACATAAAATTATTTACACTTAAACGCAGTGGGACATTGCCAAACGTCATTATTCGCATAATTCTACAATTATCTGTACATGTATTTACAGCAATATGCTTGCTTCAAGCCTTTCCATTGCTACAATAATTCCATTTTACTTCCATAACTCACACCAAATGTTAACGCTTAGAAACTGCTGACTTTAGTCGCTCTCCCTCTTTTCATTTTCTCTCACCAAGGCGATCCGGGTTCGATTCCCGGTCAATGCATGTGAGATTTTCGAAGTGAAATGCCATGTCCTGTGGTTCGGATTCCACGTAAAAAGGAGATCCCGTGGCTCATGATCTCAAGATAAACGGTCACGTTAAACTACAAGCTTCCTTCCTTCCTTCCTTTCCTTCTTTTCATTTTAGTCTGAATTGGGTTCTCTGAAACCGTACGATGAAGTATAGTTCAGGCAGATTGTCTAAATCAAGTATAAAATATAATCACTGACAATAAATGTAGTTACATGACAATTTCCTCATTCATGCATTTACTCTCAACAAAATCTATAGTTGCCATAACTGCCAAAATATGTATGACCTTCTTCATAAATACAACTTTCCTTCCAATCAATGTGGCATAACTCTTCACAAAAACTCGGATCCTTCCTTCAAAACTGAACCACTTTCAGTTTAAGAAAACCCATCATAACATGTTTCTATATGTTGCACGTATACTTCTCTTAAATGACAACCTTTAAATTCCTTTTACATATTTTACAGAGTCATTCCAACGTCACCATGCCCGTATAGAATTTGACTTTAACTTTCAAAATATTGCTACAAATCACTTGCTTAATAATGCATTTTCTTAAAACCTTAACGACAGTGCTATTCTGGACATGCTTATACTAGCTGCAGTACTTCAAAGAATGTTTACCTTTACAACAAAATCACCAGAGGTTTAGAATAATAATAATAATAATAATACGGTACATCTTTCTGATCAATCTCTCCATATTCTTATCGTAGTGTTCCCCTCTGCATATTTACTCTGACATATCCACTGTCATAATACTATCAGCTGTCATTACTTAGGTTTTTCCCTTCCAATAAATACTTGTTTCAAGTGGTTTTACAACTAAATAGGAATTCCATTGTCTTTTACCAATAACAGAGCCTTTGCGTAAAATCTGTCACTCAATCGTGTAGGAATTTGTTCAACTGACAATCAATCGCTGTCGTCTATAAATTCCAATGTCTTTCTGACATAATCTTACAATAATATACAACGAACAGCAACTCTATATATAGCACTCTCTATTTGAAATCTGACGATCCATTTCCTATAATCCTACAAAGTTCTGTCGAGTGACGCAAATCTCCAATTCAAAATATTAACGAAAATGTATAATCGCACACAAATCCTAATTTGACACTAAAATCTACTACTTCAAAATATCAAACGTCGAAAATACAATCCAGAACTAAATTCAAAAATATTACGAAGTCAAAAATTAAAAAATCGAAGAATACGAAGAAAACATTGAAAAGGGTTTCTCATGGAAATTCTAAATACTCTACAACAAAACTACGTAAAAGATCCTCCTTCTACCTTTTGATGGCTTCAACTGCAGATGAGAAATATATCGGATGATATACTGGTTCACATTCAGATATCTTCTCCGGGTTTTACCTCATTCTCTCCAGCCGTTTGAACTGCATCTCCACTTACTCGTTCCGGACTCGAACTGGTCTTGACCCCGCGTTGCCCTAGTTCTGGAATCGAACTGGGTCGTGAACTGGGATTGCCCTTGTTCAAAACTTCTTCTTGTCTTCATACCACCATCAGATGTTCTTAAAGTAATCGGTATTTATTATTACGTCGTGAGAGTAGTTGAACTATTTTTCGTTGTCTTATTACTGTATTTTGAGTATTTTAAGTTACTTCAGAGAGGTTTCCATGGTTGAAGTTAATGTCATCTGGTTACTGTAGATCTCTCCACATTCTTATCGTAATGTTCCCCTCTGCATATATACTCTGACATATCCACTGTCAAAATACTATCAGCTGTCGTTCCTCTCGATGTGGGAATGAAATTCATCTTCAGTGGAATCTCGAAAATGTTGATTGAATATCCCTTGCAGTCTCCGTTGAAATGTGTCTGATATTTCACAATTGCTTTGCCAAAATGTATGCAATAACCAAGAAAACGATTCTAGTTCGAAAACAATGGAGCTATTGGTGCTGGAATATTTGTCGGTATTCTTTACTGAAAATTCCCTCGTCGAAGAAATTGTTAGATTCGATGCACCTGCTTGAGTAAATGCGTATACGCGTATACAAAAAAGAGTATGCCTTTTGTCACGAGCCGAGCGTGTACCTGAATTGATAAAGATGGAGTAGAAGACCACGTGACCCGAATCTGCAATTAATATTTTGGAAATGTAACGAAGCTGCAAATCGGTAATTATAATTGTTACAGAAGAAACAGAAGTTACTTGCGTTCACTGAGAATGACAGAATATTGTGAGGAAAATTGTCATTAAGACACCCAGGAATAGCAAGCTCAGTTATGGAAAGAAGGGTCGAGGACTAGAACTGTAGGGGTTTACCAAGGTTAGAATATGTTAAAAAGATTGCCTCGGATGTACGGTGTGGTAGCTATGTAGAAATGAAACGACTAGCTCAGGACTGGGAGGCATGGAGGGCTGCATCAAACCTGTCAAAAAATGAATTCTCAAACAACAACGACAACAACAATTGCCATTGTGTTTGAAATTAATTCAAGAGATCCAGTACATCAAGAGGAATTATTTTACGAAGTATGAGCGCCATTCTTCCCTCGCTTTTGGAAACCGACGCTACCGAAATCTCGAGGTGGGAGAACGCACGATTATCAGCGCGTTATTATTTTCTTGACACTTGAAGCGGTCGGCTGTGTCACAGTTTGAGTCCAGAGCATAGTGCGGGTGACAGTATTTTTGACGTCAAATGCAGCCGCATCTTCGGCTAAGCACAATATAGAGACGTACTACCATCACGCAGAGTGTGTTCTTTGGTATATTCTAACTACAATGAAATCTCCTACAATTAAGAAGTGATCTTAAAAAAACATTTTTACGATAGTGAAGTGTTATCAAGTGAACGACGTTTGTGAACAATTACGAGCTGTATTACTTGTGGTATACTATTCGAACATTATTTAATTTGCTCTTGAAAAATATTCATTGAACTTCGGCAATACGAGGATTATCATTAAATTCCCTAATTTTCGAGCGACGATAGTTCCAACATTTACGAACTAATATTATTCTACGATTTTGCATACTCTTTTGCAAAGCAAATATTCTACGACGTAAATATTTCAGCGGGAGTTTGAGGCAATTTCACCAAGATTTTCCAAATTCATTTTTGAAAATGATATTCATCATCGTAACACGAGGAACAGCATTCGTTATTAATATGGGAGTTGAAATGGCTGAGTAAACCAGCAGAAGGGAACACTACAGTGAGGAACATCGAGAACCTGAGAATAACCAGCTGACATTAAGCCAAAATAATGGAAAATTCAGGAGCAACATAAATGCCACACTACAAAATTGTAAGAACTTCTAGAACATCAGTTAAAGTCAGCGCCAAGAAGAAAGGAAAAAGATGTGATACTTAGGGCAAACCAAGTTCGATTCTAGAACGTGTACCCAGTTCGAGTCCCAAACGAGAATGGAATTTGAGGGCCGAAGACGCAGTTTGAACATAGGAGGAGAAGCAGTTCCAATCGCTGTTGACACTATAGAAACGAACGGTATATCAACTGATATTTTCTTCAACAGCAGCAGAGATCAACATAAGGTAGAAGTGAACTCCAATTATTTAGTTTTGCTGTAGAAATTTTGAATTTCCATGAGAAACCAATTATTCGATATTTTATCTTTCGACTGTTTGTCAATTTTGAATTTTAGGATTTCGCTTTTTCGAATTTGGTTTATGAGTTATTTAGATCAAAGACATTCGTTAGAATTTTTGGATTAGGATTTTGTCGTATTTTTCGGTCTACGATTATTTTAATGCTGGAGATTTTTATGGCTCGATAGGTTTAATTTTAGAAAGTTGTTTAGGAAGTGATAAGCACTTTTAGATGGAGATTTAAGGCAAGATTGAACCATTTTAATGCTGTGAAATGATTTTGAACATTCATTCAGACAGAAAGGATTTCTCTTAAGTTTCAGACGATAACGGAGGTCGAAGGAGTAGTATGTGGGTGGCCCTGTGGGTTCACTTCCTGCTGGTGGAAGTGCACTAATAAAACAAAGGAAATGCCATTTATTCCTACCAAGTCCGATACATGCATTTCCACCCCATGGCCTCTGGCCAACAATTACACTTTTGTGCGTGGATAAGTCATGTAAGGGCGAAAAAGCGAGTTCGCACCGCTTAAAAATGGGGACCCACCAGCTAAGGGAGACAACCCTGAAAGAAAACATCGGCCCTCCAGGATTTCTGGGGGCGGGTTGCGTTGGGCCGACAATCCAATCCGTAAAAAACTATCGTTACGAAACCTGAAGAAGAAATAGCCGGACTGACCTCATTACGACGACCCCGCAAACGTTTAAAGGACTTGAGAATTGGCTCATGGAAGGTCTTAACTCTTTACCAAGCTGGAAATCTAAGAAAGTTGTGCAATTAGCTCGATGAGTATCGATTAGATATTACTGCTATTCAGGAAGTGAGATGGATTGGTGAAGGGATGATAGAAAAAAAGAACCACATGGTATTCTACAGCTGCCAAATTAAGGAACATACGTTTGGTACTGGTTTTATTGTTAATAAGCAGGTGAAACATCTTATCATGGATTTTCGAGCAAAATCGCATTGACTGTGCAGACTCAGAATTAGAGGGAATGTTTTCAATTATAGCCATATCTGTGTTCACGCTCCAACGGAAGAGAAGAGTGATGAAGGTAAAAATTCATTTGATGAAGAATTAGATGGTATCTATAATGAATGCCCATGAGCAGATTGAAACATAATTTTTGGGGACATGAATGCGAAGATAGGAAAGGAAGACGAATATAGACCTCGGATTGGAAAATACAGTCTACATGATACTTCTAATGATAATGGAATTAGACTTGTACATTTTTCCTCTTCAAGACATATAGTAGTGGGAAGTACAACTTTTAATCACAAGGACATACATAAGATGACATGGAAATCTCCAGATGGAAGTACTTTTAACCAAATTGACCACCTCCTAATAGATGTAAGACACTTCTCAAACTTGATGAATAATAGAAGTTATAAGGGTGCAAATATTGACTTCGACCACTACCTTGTGGTAGCAACCATTAGAAGTCGAATATCTAATGCGAGAAAAGGGCATGGATCCAATGCAAGAAAGTTTAACTGTGGGCGGTTGAAGGAGCCCGAAACCGTCTTGAGATATGTCAAACTGCTTAATGAGGCTCTGCCAGATTCGTTTAACAGTGAGAGTGTTGATGAAATCTGGAAGAATCTTAAAGACACATTATTAAAAACTGCAAATGAATTTTAGGAAGGGAAGAGAAAGTTAAGTATAACTATTGGTTTGATGAAAACTGAAGCATACAAGAGAATGCAACAGAGGATTCGCACCCGAAAAGCGGTAGAGGAGTACAGAACTTCCAGAAGACAAGAAAGGAGATTACACAGGAAGAAAAAAGACAGTATGAGAGGAAGGAATTGGAAGAAATTGAACAGTTGAAGGGGATGAATGATGTGAGAGTTTTCAATCAGAAGCTAAATAAGAGCCGTAAGGATTTCCAGCCTAGAACAAATTTGTGTAGAGATAAAGAGGGAATAATATTGGGCAGTGAGGAAGTAATACTAGAAAGATGGGCACAATATTTTGATGAGCTGCTGAATGAAAGTCCAGCTGACGACCAAGAAACCTGACCTCATGTAAGTACAAGAGAATCGGAAAAAGAAGTATCGGTACCTACTATTGAGGAAGTTGAGCTAGCCATTAAGAAGTTAAAGGATAATAAAGCCCTAGAAATGGACCCAATACAATCAGATCTTGTGAAAAACGCTGGAAAAGAATTTGCTAACACTTTCAGAAACTTGTGGCTAAGATAAGGATAGTTGAAATGATTCCTGATGAATATAATGTAGGTATCATCTGCCCGATACATAAGAAAGGCGATATCATGTTGTGCTCTAACTATAGAGGGATTTGCCTACTATCCATTGCCTATAAAACATTCTCTAACATCCTCTTTAACAGACTGGCGTCATATGTGGAAAATGCAGTTGGTGACTATCAATGTGGATTTCGCCAAGGAAGAGCTACTACGGATCTGATTTTCACAATCCGGCAGATACTTGAAAAATGTAAAGAATTTGCAATTGATTTACACCATCTTTTAATTGATTTTAGGTCAGCTTATGACAGTATTGACAGAAATAATCTCTATGTAGCAATGGAAGAGCTAGAGATCCCTACGAAACTGATCATTCTGTTGAAAGCTACCATGAAAAATACTAGGAGTCCAATTAAGATACAGAACGTGATATCAAATGTCGTAACAACCAAGAATGAAGTTAGGCAGGGAGATTCATTATCATGCCTTTTGTTCAATATAGCTTTGGAGAAGGTTATTAGAGATTCAGGAATGAACACGAGAGGAACCATCTTATATAAATCAGTTCAAGTTCTGGCATACGCAGATGATATCGATATAATTGCAAGAACACCAAGCGCAATGAGAGAAACTTTCACTAGCATTGGAAAAGCAGCAAGAAAGATGAATCTACAGATAAATGAAGAGAAAACTAAGTATATGCCCGTAACCAAGAACGAATACCCTAGTGGCTCCACATACATAGAAATAGACTCGTATAAGTTTGATGTCGTGCGTAGCTTCACCTATCTTGGATCAGAAGTTAATTCCAAGAACGATGTTAGCTCTGAAATCCAGAAACCTAAACTGTCTGCTAACAAGTGTTATCATGGTCTCAGAAAGCATCTGAAGTCCAAGCTGGTGTTCAGGAAAACTAAAGTCCTAATGTATAACGTTTTAGTAAAGCCTTTATTAACATATGGTACTGAGACCTGGACACACTCAAAATCTGTTGAAAGACAACTTGCTATATTTGAAAGAAAGATTTTGAGGCACGTTTTTTGGGCCAGAGGAGGAAAACAGTGAATGGAGAGGAAGATATAACCATGAACTGTATGATTTATATAATGAACCAGATATTGTAAAATGTATAACGATCAGAAGGTTGGAGTGGGCAGGACATGTGCTGCGTGCTAATGACAGAATGATAAAGAGGATATTGAATGCAATGCCCGAAGGAACCAGGAAAGTCGGAGGACCAAAGCTAAGGTGGGAAGATGGAGCGAGAGAGGATGTAAAGACAATTGGAGTCAAGAATTGGAGGAGCTCAGCACTTAACAGGAAAGAATGGGGAAAACTTCTTCAGAAGGCCAAGGCGATCAGAGGGCTGTCTTGCCAGTGATGATGATGATCAGACGATAAGAGTTGATCACTAGATGTTACGCAGGATTATCTTTGAGTTGTGAGAGAGACTTGAAAAAGGTTTTGTTACTTCGATTATAAAATGAATTGTTAAGATTGCATTGGTTTTAAAGAAACACTTTAAGCATTGTTGACTGCAATAATGAGATTGCATTGGCTCTTAAAGTGAGAATTTAAGCATTTCTGAATGCTACAATCATGAACGATAAGCAGGGAGGACAGAAAATGTATTATTATTAACTTATGAAGACGAATGATGCGGATTTTAATTCATCGTACTGCAAGTATGTGAAACATATCTTACATGGGAGAGAGACAGTCTGGATATCTTAAATGTTGGAGGAACGCATTGTTGTAGCTAAGAAGCACGAAATATGATATTTTGATGAGATAATTTTATTGCAATCGGTCATGTCGACGTTGGGAATCTTAGTAACTGAAGTAAATATTTGGAAGTTGTTGTATTCTAAGAAATTCGTGCAAGTTTTAAATGAGAGGTCTTTTTTGGAACTGAGTCTTGTAGGGATCAGTTATTTTACGATGTTATGGGTTTGTGTGAAGTTTCATTCCAAATGTTTGTTGTATGAGAAAGTTGTATAAGATGAAAGGTGCATTAACTTATGTTGGGAACGCGCGAATGAAGAAATAGTATTGAAGCAAAGTTTTATAATTATCTTTATTACTCTATTTAACCTGAAGTTGACAAGTAAAGCATGAGCTAGGCTTCATTGAACGGCCATGACTATCATGAATGAGATATAAGCAAGAACAGTAGTTAAAGGTTGGTAGTTTCTTTTGATAAATTGACAAGACGAGTTATGGTAATGAAAACTCGCGTATATAGAATGTTACGATGAGGATGTCGTAAGAGTGTTGTAAATAGATGTCAATAATTTAGCTATATCGACAATAGTATCAGCTGACTATAGTTCAATCAGGATAAGTGTAAATAATATTTTTATTAGAGGGAGAGCGGAGTTTCTACACTGTATAGAATAAAATATAAATGTGTTTAGTTTTGTTAAACCGATTCTAGGGTTTACGAATTTAATATAGGGTTTTTTAAATTATTGTTATGAACTCCGGAAAGGAAGTGCACTTTTCGAAGTGCAGATGCCATTCCAGTTGGATTTATTTTAGTTTGGGGAGTGAAGATTTATTTTTATTTATTTCGAGTTGAGGAATTTTATTTTGTCCTCGTTTTTGAATTGGGGAATTTGGTTTAAATTGTACTATCGTCACTAGCTAATAAACCGTCGGACACGAGGGGTTCGTTTGTACGCAACATATTTTATAAATTAAGGATTATGAATTATATTAATTAGTTAGAAGTTGTACTATGGAGGTAATTATAGGCGCCCTGGTAGGTTATTACTGAATATTAACATTACCTAAGGGAAGATGATGGGAGAGAGAAAAAAGGAGGTGTGTTTAGGAGTGGAAACAATTTTAGGTAGAAAGGAAGAGAATCCAACACAAAACAAACAAAAAAACAATAAAAATAAGGATTTAGCGAAACGTTCCACTGCACAAAGCCTTTTAAATAATTAAAAGGTTTGGGGACCTGAATTACGCCAACGGGAAATGCAGCGTGAGCTGAGGTCCCCCGCAAGCAACCATAAAGTGCTCTTTCCCTCCCAAGCCAGTATTCCGGTATTATGGGGATAGGTAGTACGCTAGAAGGCAAAGATATCGGAAAGGAAGTGGATTTTTGTAGTTTCCCTTCAAAAGAGTTAGACTTTATTACGCATTTTAAAATGTTAGAAAGATTTGAATTTGTTGTGATAATTTTTATTTCTGGGCGCTGTTGGATCTCCGTCAGGACAGCCGAATGTCCCCAGAGTGGGAAGAGATAAAGCAACTCTATTGCTTTCGACAATAATTTTTAAAGTTATTAGTGAAAATCTTTTGAGAATACCAATTGTTGCACTCAAAGCAGGCTAAGCTTTTACCCAGCGGGGTGCTGACTAAAAGCTTAGAACGGAGGAAACCCTCAGACCTAACTTAAACAAAACAGAAGTTTTGAAGAGTAAAGCACAAGTTTAGAGAAGAAGTCTCTACAAATAGGAAGCTGGTGGAGCGAGCTGTATTTGCCTCAATGGTTTACTAGAATTGGCTGTAACAGCTAAGAGAAACTTTGCAAATGTTGTTATGTGAAGCTTTGTTTTAAACGCAACAAGTGGTAAAGTTTTGCTTGATTTAGAGATTGCCTTTTCTATTTTGAAATAAGCAATAATTTCGGGATAAGAGTCAGGGAAGAGAAGGTCCTACCTAACCGTGATTCTAGCAAGAGAGATAAAGCGGAAAACAGTAAAGAATTTATTTAACAATTATTAGAATCTTATTTTGAGTTAAGAACATTTTAGCTATTTTAAGCCAAAGTAATAGATTGTGGTTTTAACAACTTGGGAGTCTTAGACCCCTATTTGTACAAATCGCTTACAAGAGTTATTGAGCAAGCGTCTGGATAAAAGGTTTTTAACCTGTTAGGTTAATTACGAAGGATTACAATTTTGTATTTTTTTATTTATTTAGTCAATTTACCCTCTAGGTTGGTGGTTCCCACGGACTCAGCGAAGGAAGTCACCACTACCGCCTCTATGGGCAGCGTCCTGGTGCTTGGAACATCTGGTCGGGATGGATACAACTGGGGTGATGTGATCAGCACTTCGCCCAGGCGGCCTCACCTGCAAAGCGAACAGGGGCCTCATGAGGGATGGGATGGAAGGTTGGGATGGAGAGGCTAGGAAGAGGGAAGGAGGCGGCCGTGGCCTTACAGTAGGTACTGAGCCAGTATTTTTCTGTATACTTGAACCCTGATACAACAGCGAGACGTATTTTGAAATTATTGTTTGGCATTAATTTGGCTGCAGGCTTGAGGAGCAATACACTCGTCATTCACTTAGGAGATAGATAGGCAATCCCGCCATACTCTTGATCACGTGGATAGGACATGCTCACTAACTTATTTCTGCAACTGTCTGATGCATATATAAGATGATAATCGACACAGTTCGATTGTCAACCTCGATACAAGGAGAGATGTATCATGGGTAGACTGCCAGCTGTGGCGAGTCTGCGAGCAGTTCTGAAATCACAGACACTTGAGTTTTGTGACACACGGAGTGAACGTGCTATCGTCTCTGTAAGAAAAGTTTCGTTAAACACGCCGTCGTACGAGTGTACTCTAATCACGGCGCGGAGCGAACAGGCGGATTGCTTCATAGCAACATGCGGTTGTTCGTATTTCTGGCGTGTTTTGCATAACCCAGAAAATAGATATATGCGAGTGAGCTTAGTTATTGCATGGACTTGTCAGTACAAACTCCACGATGAGGAAATCTACTACATATATGGTTGAAATGCAGGAAAGCATTAGTATTATCAAGAACAATACGACTGGACTTTATTGCGAGAATCTAGCTGCTGTAGCAATGTTGGGCTAAGCAGATAGTACAGGAATGCAATGCAGAGGCAGGATTGATCATTTGGAATGACAACCTTATAAATACTACAATGAAGAAAAAGAAACGATTGTAGGCGTTCGTTCTGATCCAGTGGTTTTGAAGTACATGAGAATGAAGAAACAACTCCAAATGAACGAAACTACTTTACTGATAACGTCCAGGGAGCCTTGTACAAGTAATATGTAGGAACTCCGTTTCGTAGACAGTGGTTTTCGAGTTAGGAGGAAGTTGGTTCGACGACTTACAGCTCCAGCCATGGACTACTCAGGGATGAGGGTCCAGTTCCTGAAAGGAATGTATATTCCTTTACTTTCTTCAATCTCAAACAGAACATCGCCCAAGGTAGCTGGAAAACTTTTCTTTCTTGTAGACAGTAGACTTTGTCACTTTTAGTTCGTCACTTTTCACCAATATTTTATTAAATAGTATGAGATTCATTCGAAGACTAGATTTGGTTCTTTGTATCATTTATGTCGGAGAGTGTAATTTATTTTGTAGTTAACAGTAAACGTAATGCTATTTAGAGCATTACTTGTGTTTAATGTTTTTTTTTGAAAATTTTGGAAATAAAACCAAGCATTGAATTTTGTTGGGAAGACATCTGCAGCATAATTAGGACCAAGACGACGATATTTTTGTATAAGAATAGCGATTAGGAAGAAGATGGCCTCACACACGTGCACTTGAACTATTACAAAAATATTTCAGTGATATTCTTCGTTTGGACTTATGACATTCTAGTAGACATTTCTTTCTTTTAGAAATGATAGTTCATTTTCATCATTATTTTCCATGGGTATGGAATCGTAGAAATCGTCCAGCGAGAACAATTGTGAATTGATTGTCGAGGCATTTGTAGCCTACTTTCATATTTCTTTTAGATTAGATATTTTTTTAAACTGAAACTTTAGTTCGTTCAGTCTTCAGCTTGTGTTATTTTAATTCGTTTTTGGTAGGCTCTTGGCTAGATCATCGTTTGATTTAATGGTTTGCGTGTATCTATTGATACGATAATAGACTCCTTTCCATGGTGTAAATCTCACGTGTTTTCTTCTGAGTAGTGAACCCGCTGAGCTATGGTTCATGTGATATTTTTTTATGGCAGAGCATTTATGATGGGATGTTGTACTTTTGAACACACCCAGGAAGCCACGTGGAGCTGAGAGATGACGCGATACTTTTTGAAGTAGCGGTGAATCGCACTTTTGACTTTGGTGAAAACTGCTAATTATTTATCTGAGGTCTTATTAATTAATTTTTATCTTTCCACAAGACTCAGAATATTCCATTTCGTCATGCTGCATTATTAAAACATTTTGGAGAATGTTTATTTTTACTTTAGGTAAGGTAATACCCTTGCAGATACGCAAAAAGGAACGTAAGTAGTCGCTCAACGATTTCGTTTTGACGACCTACTTTCTAGAGACACCCAGTGCCTTGCACTGCGTCTGGAGAATCCGCCTTGTGTAGGCGTGGAATTGCATTTGTCCTACGAGACGTAGAAGAATATCCGCTGTTGAGCGTTGAAAGTGATTATAAGGTGCCATCGAGCACGCTAATACTATTATTCACTGTTGTTGAAGCCCAGTGAACTAAAGAAGAAGTTTGGGAAATAATAATTGGCAAGTATAGTGTATTGCACAACATTGCTGTAACACCACATTTTACCCACGCGTATGTGGAGGGCAGATGCCTAGTGGAAATATACAGGTAATAGTGTTACAATTATCCTGAATAAGTGAATAAGTGTGATTATAATTGTATAATTGCCAAAGTGAAAGTTTCATTTTAAAAACGACGTATAATTCACGGATGCTGCGTGATACAAAAGTAGCGTCACTAGCACGTGCAGAATTATAAAACAGTGTTAGATCACATGCTAATCCACATCTACGAGATTAAGGCTGTGTCGTATTTTACAATTGAAGCCTATAACATTCACGACGAACATTATAATTTGGAAAGTGAGTGGATGAATTATTACGCAACTTATTTCACTACCCACGTGATTGGAATTTTCTTCACCATGGTTGAAGCAGTCACCATGGGCTAATACCATCCCGGTATGAGGGTGATGTTTCTACGGGAACCAGAATGATGGTGGAACTTCCAGGACAACGAACGAGAAGGAAGGAGCCAAAAATGCCATTTCCAGGCATATCCACGAAGTTGTCGACAGGGACAAATCGAACCCTGGTCTTTGGAGGAGTCCAGATGGGAATCCTGATGAGGAGGATACCGTACCAGAGAGCCAGAGAGGATTTTGTACAACCCTTGTTGTGGAATAGAGGGCTGAGTGAGAGCTCCTCCATTTCGTGAGTTTTTGTTACACCCCTTCCTTGTTCTAGTTTCTGGTGGTATAGTAGATTTAATGTAGTTTGTGAACCAACCGCACTCAGTGTCAGCCATTTTTCTAGGTAGGGATGTAACTAGATTAGTTAGATGTCATTTATTTCAGTTTAGAGTGAGACACCCTTGGGTCAGACATTTTGGTCAGCCCTGGTGCAGCTTGATGAACGTCGTAGAACGTCAATGCCTACCTTTTGCCGAACCTGATTGTAGTCATTTTGAGGCTATTTTGTTCAACCCTACTTGGGGTAATTTTCAAGTCTTTGCTGACTTTAGTTATGGCAATCAGATGCCATGGTTATTAATTAACTGCATTCTTTGCAGCCATCCTTTGTTATACCCCTGACTGTCGATAGAACGGTCGTATCATTTAGGTAGTCGACTGTAACTACCAGTTTTGTAAATGCATTATATTTCATTTTGAATGAGCTCAGAAGCTATTCTTGGTCATGTTTGAACCTAACAACTAGAAGGAATGTTTCGTTGCCTAGCATCGAACTCAGTTCCCAACGTATCATTAAGCAGATCTAGTGTGTGAATCTGCGCCACAATTATCATTTTTGCTTGTGTCATGTAAGACACGTTTTTATTTGATGTACTAGCAACTGCTGAATTGTATTTTTAAAGCAACGAGCTCCAGTGATTGTAAGATTACTTTCATTTAGACGTCTTTGGTAGAAAGACGGAATTATATTATTATATTCAGATTTATTGCGTGTGTTTTATACACGGACTCTTTAGAGGTTCTTAACCTATGGTAAAATTTTTTATGAACTGGCCAGGTGTAGGGTTTTATATTGATTAAATCGCCGGCCTTGAATAATGTGTGCTTTGTGTCGACCAACACAGGAATGTGGTAACCTGTTGGTGACATAAACTGGTTATCTAACCCAGTGACTGAAGGCATGCCTGCTTCATTGTGAGACAAAACTACTATTGACAAGGACAGAGTACGATTTGTATTCGCATTTCCTTTCATTGCTATTTTGCTTATGGAAATTAGTTTCCACTCTTGTATTTGATCACATGTTTTATAGATCGCTTTTTGTTAGTTAAACGCTCTGTTGCGTGTACTGTCGTTTGACAGGTACAGTTATGCCAGGTTTTCTATAGTATGGTGAAGGCTACCCTGTTATAGCAGGATGTTATTGTATGATGGTATTTTGAGTATGCCTTATCCGGGACTGTTCCCGTTGACTAGATGTTATTGGAAGGTAACTGTCGTGGACAGGCCTATCCCAGAGTTATTGAACGCGAGCTTAGCGCCGCTGGTAACCCGTGTTATTGTGTGTCCGAGTTGTTGTACTCGTTGATTATATTCCGACTGTTGAGTCGAGGCTTTTTGGTGGAGAAGGATCTCAGTGTAGACACTCCGTGCCCAGGCTATTGTCAATGTTATTCGCCATAAACCTACGATAAACCTATAAACCGAAATCTTAATAATAAGACGCATAATTGTTGTAAAACAAGGCTAACTAACGATTCTTTCTATCTAACTTTGTTCTTTGCATTTTGGAACTGTTGACATAGCCGTGCAGTTGAAGATAATTTCCTTGTGAGGAAATGACTAGGACAGTTGACATTTTTGTAGCGACCTGAAGCATGCGCGAACCTAGAGCTCGTAGCTTGTGGAGCTCAGGCCATGCGATGTCAGACGTGGTCTCAACTACGCATTCGTCACCGTAATTATACACATTAGATGACTATGGTTTACAAAGAGTAAACCAAGGTGCAGGCAGGAATTTTTAATAAAACTACTGTGTCTATTTCATTACTTATTTATGATATCAAGTGTATAAATCCTACATGTTACCTTTTTGTGTGCTGTTAGCACATAGTTATTAAGCATAATTAAATTGTTTGTTTTTCATGGCTGTACACTTAGCTTTTGGATGTAATTGTTTTCTTTTACGGACGTCATCGCCGTAAATTTTGTTAATTGATAGGACTTAGCTAGATGAATTAACGTTAAATGTAAATGTCGAAATGGTACCATCCTAACTTAGATTTGTTTTGCTACCCTGTTAAATGTAAATTCAGTTATTAGCTTAATCTTGTAACTTGAACTAGGGACTTGCGTTGTACCATATTCCTAGCGTTGCTGTTGTTGCTTTATTATTGTGAGTTAGATCTTTCGCGAGGGTTTTCCGTGACTTCTCAGGTAGGGACCTGCTCTTTATTTTTTTGTTTATTTATTAGCTTGCGGACTAGCCGATTGTAACCCTCCGAACTAGGCTAGGGGTTTGTGAATTTTATAACTAAATTTTCACGGTGTTTTACATAAGTCTGGATGTTTATTTTCTCAGTCTAGTTTTAAGGTGAACCTTTCCTTAGGCGGTCTATGACCATCGTCACCATGTACCACGATCCCTGTGGAGTACGGACTCTCGTGTCGCTATAGCCTTTATGGAAGGTCACCTGATCCTCACGGTAATTTTATTCGACTCATGGGATGTTAGGAAAGTCATCGTGGTTGTTGACTCGACTAAACGGTCTCAGTAGTTAAGCCGTTTTTCGAGTTTAGATAGGCGAAACTGAACCGACTATTTTACTAGTGTCTATCTACGATTTTTTTATATATAAGTTATTATGGAAATAATTATATATATATATATATATATATATAGAGAGAGAGAGAGAGAGATAGGAATAGTGAACTAAATTAACAGTTCAAACAAGTATAACAGAATTTGTCATAGACTTAAATGACGATAATTTATGGAAGTAGATAATACAACTTATCTAATAAATTGTTGCAACTTGTTGAGTGAAGTTGGGAAAGAGGTACTCTGTGACACTTCTATATTCGTCTACGATAAGGCGTGATATCTTCAGAGTAATTATTGAAAGGTTTTGAGTTTAATTACGTTTGGGAAAAATTCTTGACAGCTTTGGAAAGCTGAATTAATGTATTGCAATTTAATGAATACGAATTTATTGTGCTAATGAAGCGAATATTTGACATCATTGGATGGTCAACATTAATATTGTATAATGTACTCGAAGTCTTATGTGAAGACATTAACGTAGTCATTTAGTTTTGTAAGAGTGAAATTAGCTTTTGAGCTATCACTAATTTGAATAGGAAGTTGTTGTGAACGTGAATTGGAATCACGAATGTTTCTCTTAAATGCCAGTATTAATTCAAGTAACCCTACGTTTTTATTCTTGCCTATTAAGATTTGCCGGAGATGGATTGCTTATATCGTGACACACATATTTAAGTGACACAGCCACTTTTTGAATAACTTTAATTAATTCATGCAATATAATACATTTGATATTTCAGTGATTTTAACAAAAATATACTGCATTCATTGAAGCATCTGGATAGTTAATAAACTATTTTCTAACTTGTAACACTGTTCGATTATCTTAATTGATTGTTGAATGCAACAAATTAAGAAAATTATAACCTTGATATATACTTGTCGAATTAAATGGAAATGGGCAGCGATAATAACAAAATCCTAACTAAGGATATAATCTGTATATAAAATGTAAGATATGTATAAATTTTTAATAAGGGTATAGCATCAGTGCATGGTTTAATATTGTATTTTTCATGTAATGTGTTCAATAAATGAGATATTTAAATACTGCGATTTAGAGCAGTAAGATGGGGCCTTATTATAGGCGTTTATTGAAACTATTTTCGTCATTTGATTTAGAGAAGCTTTCTTCATTTTTGTCTAATTGACAGACATACACCATTTGCCAGTTAATAAACTGAATTTAATTTTAAAAAAATTCTTTGAACGACTGGTGTTTTCTATTAGAAAAGGGAGTGCGTTAGGAGGACCAGTGGGTGGTTTTTTCTTGAGTTTGCTTAAAATTAACGCCCGAGATACTTTCGTTTTCTTTTAGAGTCTCTTGTTCGAGTTCTTTTAAGAGCTTCGTTTCATTGTAATATATACACCACTGGCATCTTCGTATCGCATTCTTTAATATCGACGTATCCTAATCCCTGGTTGATCCTAGTTGGTAGACTTTTAGGGGTTATTTCAGCCGGGAACTTCCAGAATCTACGATCCAGCTTTTCCATCGGATTTCAACAGGTAAGACCACGTGAATTACGGGTACAGTACCATCCCGGCATTTGCCCGAAGACGAAGTGGGAAATCACGGAAAACCACTTCGAGGATGGCTGAGGTGGGAATCAAACCCCCTCTACTCATTTGGACCACCCGAGGCTGAGTAGACCCCGTTCCAGTTCTCATACCACTTTTCAAATTTCGTGGCAGAGCCGGGAATCGAACCCAGGACCTCCGGGGCGGCAGCTAACCATGCTGACCGCTACGCTACGGAGGCGACAATTTTGTATAACATTT
Organism: Meconema thalassinum; assembly: GCA_946902985.2. Taxonomy (NCBI): domain Eukaryota; kingdom Metazoa; phylum Arthropoda; class Insecta; order Orthoptera; family Tettigoniidae; genus Meconema; species Meconema thalassinum. Next base: position 860,980,975 of record OX336389.2, read on the forward strand.
TGTTAAATTGGTTAGGTAGAACACCAAAGAGTAGAATGCCCTTATGGCAAGCGAAAAGGCTATAAACAAATATATTAAATTCCTGATCGTAACAGGAGGAAAAAGGAAAATTACAAGCGGAGTTTACCGCTGTTTTAAGCAGAAGTTAACAATGTTATAAGTTCAAAAATGGTCAGGTCGAATTAAAGAATTTTGGAGCAAAAGGATCAGGCACAAAAGTTTAATAATTAGAAAGTTAACAATTCCTGAGCTAGCAGGATAAGAAAAGAAAAAATAATAAGTAGTTTCTATAACTACTAATATTTAAACAGAATTTAAAGAATTACAAATTCTAAATAAGCAGGTCACACTTTGTGAAGCCTGGATTAGATAAATTAGATAACTATTTTATAATTGGAAAAAAAGTAGAACTCCCTAGTTTTAGAAGAGAAAAACAATACATATTAAAATGTGGGCTAGCCACATATGGTGACGCAGAGTGAATAGATTGTAAATGGAGCATGAAATGGGAGGGCGCTTAATTATAAGCGAGGCCTCGTAGAATTGTAATTAAATACTTAACTTAACTTAAATTTGTTAGTAAAGGTATTTGGGAAAAAGGAGATAGGAATACAAAGTTCTGGCCAGCTTTATTGCTCTCAGTCAAACTCGGCCCGGTAGATAGTTAAACGACACTGTTTTGCACTAAAGTCAGTTGATAAATTGGAGAATTTCACTATTGCAGCACATAAAGTTCATGGAAAAAGCGAAAAGTTATTGCAGTTTATGGAGAACACTTAGTTTAATTTGAACTTGAATAAGGTTATTGCGTTGGAAAGTTTGTGGGTTGCAGTTATTGGTTCTATTTAACTTGAAGTTCCAGAAATTTGACAGTATTGAGCATTGTTCTTTGTGGTTTGAAGTATATGTTGAATGGAAGATTTCAGAACTGTAATGACAGTTAAATGGAGCGGTAATAATCCCTCGAAGCCAAGTTAAGTTTTAGAAAGTTATTAACGAGTTTTGGCAAGAATCCCACGGTGAGAGAAAGAATCTCTTTTATATCGTACAAGAAGTACTAAATTTCATGACTGGTAAAGAACTTTGGTAGCTAAGAAAAGCGATTCCCACGAGGGGCAGAGTTTTCACAAGTTTGTGAAATTACAGCACTGCCTACAGCATTTAGTAAAAGCATTCTCAAAAATAGTTTAAAAAGCAAATTAAAAAATGTTAAAAGTTTAGTGTAGGTTTAACTTGCATGTTGAGCAAGCGATGGTTCCTTGTAACCGTTATGTTAAAAATCAGACATGGCGACGACTTTTAAAAATGCCTCATAGAGACAGGAGGCTGGCCTCTAAGCAAGAGCACCAAACTGTTCACACAAAGTCCGAACTAGAAGTGAGAGCGGGAATGCAGCGCACTACAGAGCTAGCTAAGCAAGGGGGAAGGAGGGGGAAAGAAAAGATTTTATAGCAGAATGGGCAACATAGGAACAATAAAAAACTCTGTACAAAAATTGTTATTCTTCATGGAGCAGTGTCTTCAAGGAGATGTTAGCTGACGACGAAGACGACGGCTGGTGGATTGATGTGTAAACCCTCTTGACTAGAGGAGTTTGAAGAACATCAGCAGGTAGCCGCAAGATGCTGCTAGGTCGATTCCATAGAAGATACACATCTAGAACAGACTTAAAAACATCATAAGCGCGTGTACGGAGCAAATAGAATACAGAAAGTCGCTGTTGGTGTCAGCAAGGAGGGAAATAAAATAAAGGAGGCTAATTGAAAAAGACAAAGAGTAGCCAAAGCTAACTATAACTGAACGTGTATTCCAAGGAATACACTATACTGGGGGGGGGGGGGGGGGGGCAGACACCAGCAGATAACAGAAAAGAAACAATTTTAAGGATTCAGAGGAAGGGGCGCAATGAGAGAAATTGGTCTTATAATATGCCCATTGGTTGTCAAGATCTTCACCACCCTGACTCTTCCGTTCCTTCCCGGGTAACACTCCGCCACCCTGCCAGAGATCCAAACTAGTGGGAGGGAAGAATCTCTTACCAAAACTAGATCTCCCACTTTGATATCAGAATTGGAAAGAAGCCACTTCTGTCTCCGTTGCAATGATATTAAGTACTTCAATTTCCACCTTTTTGGAGAGGAATTACGAAGATCTGCAAGTTTACGCCAAACAATAGGCAAGTTAGAATCTCTATGAGAATTAGGAAGGGAAGGAGTGGAGGAAAGAGAACTACCAATAAGGACATGACCAGGTGTTAATGGAAGTAAATCATCAGGACCATTAGAAAGCGGGGCCAAGGGGCGAGTATTAACAACACCTTCAATCAGAATAGACAGTGAGTTAAATTCTTCATAGTTTAGAATACGATGACCTAAAACCTTTTTAGATGACGTTTGGTGAGCTTGACACAAGATTCCCACCTACCGCTGTGATAGGGGGCGTAAGGAGGTATGAATTGCCATTTGAAACCTTTAACATAGGAAAAATTAGAAATGTGTTCCATGGCAGGAGAAGAAGTAAGAGCTTTCTTCCACAATGAAGCTGCGCCTTTAAAGGTGGAGGCGTTATCGGAGAACATTTCAGAAGGGACGCCACGCCTGGCAGTGAAGCAAGAAACAGCTGACAAAAAGTAAGAAGTAGAGGCATTTGTTACTAGTTCCAGATGGATCGCACCAGTAACCATGCAAACAAAGAGAGAAACATAGAGTTTTCCAAATAATTTGCGTCTTGCTTCAGGAGAATTTCGTTGATATTGAAATGGAACCATGAAATCTACGCCTGTTAAAGCAAAGGGACGAATAGGAGAAGAGCGGAAAGAAGTTAGAACGCTCATCATTTGAATGCTAACCTTAAGTTTTACCTTAAAACAAGGGATGCATTTGTGAATTACTGAAGAAACTTCATGAACTCCATTTATTATCGAGTAAATTTCCCTTAATAAACAAAGCAGGGTGCGAGTCCCACGTGCAAATTTCGATAATGGAAGTCACGTATGATTAAAGAAGTTACGTGATGTTTGGAAGGCAAAATAACGGGATGCTTTTTGTCTTCAGAAAGTGAAGAGTGCGAAATCCTACCACCTACTCTGAGTAACCCATTGTCATCAAGGAAAGGGGCTAAGGCGCGAAGACGACTAGATTTCGAAAGATCTTTCTTAGCTGAAAGTAAAGACAATTCAGTAGGGAAAGCTTCTTGCTATGTGAGTTGCAAAACTTTAATAGTAGCAAGATTTAATTCATGATTGGTTAGGTACGGTTTAAGAAGAACAGGTTAGTCAACAACAAGATATTTCCATCCAAGTAGATAGGAAAACAATCGAATCAGTTTATAAAAGGAAGAATAGCGAGATATTAAGGGAAATGAAACGCTGGAAATAAGACACGAAGCGGTAGATTTAGCTACTTTAACGTCAGGCAAGTTGGAGTTTGTAATTGGAGTTTTAGAAGGCCAGCAAGAAGAGTCTTCGATTAACCACGAGGGCCCATACCAGTACAACTGAGACGCTGCTAATTGAGAGGGTAAGCAACCACGAGAGATAATGCCAGCGGGGTTATCAGCGCTGGGCACATGTCTCCATTGACATCCCAAAGAAAGCGTTTGAATTTTGGAAACTCTATTGGCAACGAAGGTTTGCCAGTGGGTGGGAGTTTTGGCGATCCAAGAAAGAGTAATCGCTCCATAGATAGATTTGCGAAAATTCAATTTTTAAGTCTTTCTGCAATTTTTTAGCAATTTCTGCGGCCATTAGAGAGGCGCACAATTCGAGTCTGGGCAAAGTGATAGTTTTAAGCGGGGCTACTTTAGATTTATCACAATTGAGATTTAAACGTGAAGATTCGTTTAGAGGATTGCAATAGACCAGGTAGGCACAGCAACCGTAAGCTTTTTCGGAGCTGTCGGCAAAGACGTGAAGAAAGAAAGAAAGATGTATTAGGAGAAGCGTTATTTAAATTTCTAGGAATTTCAATAAGTTTTTTTTTGTCGTGTGGCCTCCTGAGAGGCCATGTGCAGGTCTTTCTAGTCGACGCCCGTGGGCGACCTACGCGTCGGGATGAGAGACGGAATGGATGAAACTCGGTAAGGATGTGGAAGGAAGCGGCCGTGGTCTGTCAGAAGGTACCGTCCCAACGTTTGCCTGGTGGTGAAAATGGGAAACCACGGAAAACCCCTTCAAAGACGGCCGAAGGTGGGGCTCGAACCCACGCGTCTACCGAGTCAGCAGAGAGCTTGGCCCCATGGCCTAAAACTGCACTTTAGCCAGCGTAGCCACTACTCTCGGTATTTCAATAAGTGAAAGGTCAAGTAAACTACATCGAAAAGAAAGCCATCTGTTAAGAAAAGAAGAGGGAATAGCTTCGTCCCATTCACATTTGAGAGACCATAGCTCTTGCATAGAAAGCTTGGCGATAACAATGACTGGAGCAAGAAATTGAAGCGGATCGAAAATCTTAGCTATTTCAGACAAGATTTGCCTTTTTGTGTTAGGGAGCTCTTCGGAAAGCGAGACCTTGTAGATGAGAGTATCAGTCCGAATGCACCAGTGTACTCCTAGCGTTTTTATGGATTCGGAATCTCCGCCAATTTCGACAGAAGAGGGGTCTACATCTTCGATGGGAAATTGAGCAAGGAACTCAGGTGAATTCGAATTCCACTTATGAAGTGGGAATCCTCCATATTTTAACAAGGCTTTCAGTTCCAGCGATATGAGAGAAGCTTCTTCAAGAGTCTGAAAGGATTGAAGGTAATCGTCAATGTTCGCATTTGCAAATAATTAATTTGTTAATTTTTGCTAAGTTTTGTTACTGTCAAAGTTAGACACAAATTTATTTTTTATAACCTCTGTTTGGTCACCACTTGTACGTGACATTTCATTTTGTAATACGCTTCCATGTTAAATCAAGTATGTTGTAAAATGATTTACTTACTAGTTGATAAGCCAAGTTCATCTCTCAAAAAATTTTCAAAGTGTTTTAGCCACATACTACTTTCGTCCTGCACGCATGAATCCTCGTGGTCTTCTGGTCTCCATTAGCTACGCGCTCATTGGTCCGCCGCCAGGCTTCAGCCTAGCTTCAGACAATCACCTCTCGTCTTCTCCAATCGTGGCCCGGCTTCTCCAATCGCGTGCCATGGATGGTTCTGGAACGTCAGTTGTTTGGCTATTTAAACGGTCTGCTGGACTGACCTCTTCGTGCTTTTTTGACAGTCACCATGCTGTACACTAGTCTTGCAAAACCGGACTTTAAACTTCAACTTTGTCTACATATCACCATAAACTCTGCATAAAGAAGTATTACTTAAAACTTCGCAAAGTCTTTACGACATTTTTCTTAGTGATCAAACCTCGATCACATGTTACGTGTTTCTACGACATGTTTGTACAACGAACATTATAAGATGTGAACTTTACATCTTCAGTGCTACGGAAAACTATTCTAGTGTGCATCTACTACCAAGTTAATAGGTTATTACCTATTTCGGTCTTCAATGGCTTTCTACAAGTCTCTTCTTTCGTAATAACATGCTGTGCTGTGCTACCAATAACTTACAGTCATGTTAACAACTGTTCTGTATTCTCATGCGGTTGCAAACAACCGCTATCTACAAGTTAAGTAACCTGTTTACTTCTAGAGCAATATGTTTAGTGCAAATGTCCTCTTACATACAATTTGCTGTTCTACTACTGCTTTCCGAGGAAAGCTTACTTTAGAAGTTTAGAAGTTTTCTCAATTTTAATATATCGGCTTGCTATTTCCATTTTCCTGGGAAGTATAACATAGCGGCCTGCTTTTGACAATTTTCCTTTGGGAACATTTCATGGTTTACTTTTCTTTGGCTCATGGCAAATCATAAGACTTTTTTTTCATAAGGTACTGCAGGATTCAGCCCCTGACAGTCACTAGCCTCTTCTATAGGCTATGTCTTTTCTGTGTAACTGCTTTTACAGTTTCCCCTACTTTATTTTCATAAGGTACTGCAGGATTCAGCCCCTGACAGCCATTAGACCCTTTTATAGGCTATGTCTTTTCTTTTCATGTTAAAACTAAGCTATTCATTACAGCACTTAAACTGTCACACATGTTCAAAGATAAATTAAATTATTTCTCTTTTTTGTTAGTAAAGAAAAGCCCTTCAAGCATTGACAATAATGTTAGTCATGCCTAAAAATGATGTGTTCTTAATTGTGTCGTTTGTTTGTAGAAAATATGTATGTTAAAGCTACATGCTCTCTCTATCTCTATTTTTCTCGTGTCACTATGATAATATCTTTCCCATATTCCTTAAAGCTCAAACTGTATTCGATTCTGAATTCACTCAGAATTCCGTCTGAAAATGGAGACCTTTAATTGGTTGATCCAATGGTTAGTAATAGTTAATCATACCAGTCAACATAAAAGGATGTGGCTAATGCTTCTGAAGCTTTAGCGTTAAATAAATGACCATCTTGAGAGGCTAACATATGTAAGGATCGGATAGCAAGGAAAGAGGAAGATTTAAGACCATACGTAAATGTTTTTAAGCGAAATATTTTAATGGGTTTACTAGTTTCGTCACGCCATTAGATTCTCTGAAGATCTTGCTGTTCGGATTGAATTAAATCTTGACGGTACATTTGTTTGATATCTGCTATGACGGCTATGGGAAAAAAGGCGAAAATTTAAAAGTATGGTGGACAGATCGGACTGAATAGCAGGACCGGAGTGATGAGTATCGATAAGACTATTGCCATTAGCGTCAGGTGATGACCCATTAAACACAAGTCTGATGTAGTCATTAACAAGAGGGGTTTTCCACACGGGATAGTCATTTAAGAAGACAGTTTCGACTGGGGGATGTAATTCGTCATCAGATTTGCTGACAACTTCCATGTGATACATTCATATTCTTCCGTGAAGTTGATATATTGTTGTTTAACGAGGGGTTCCTTCTTGAATTTGCTCTCGATAGCAAAGAGGGCTTTTCGAGCCTTAGGTTGACAATTACTTAGTTTTGGAGGATTGTGTAGTCTTGACATTTGAACTATAAATCGGCGTGTCAACAAAGTGACTAGGAGTATCTTCGCCAATAGAGTTAAGAATGAGACAATTTAGTTTGAGAAAATTATTTCTATGACAAATGTCCTTTATAGTAAATTTTGAGAATTGCAAAGCTTGTGATTTTAAGCTGTTAATGCCTGATACGTTAATAGAAGTTGGGGTTACTGGAAGACCAAGTTTGTTGATTAAAGAATTGGAGACAAAATCATGGGTCGCCGCTGAGTCGAGGAGACCTCGGGCACGGACCCAAATGCCAGATTTATCTTGAACCTCAATTTGAACAGTGGACAATAGTACTTGAGCACTACGCAAAGACTTGGCGTTTTGAATAAAAGATGAAGCATTAGGACTGTTAGTGTTATCACTTTTTTGAGAGGTAGATGCTGCTGATGACCTCGATTGATCATGACGATGCAATAAAGTGTGATGCGTCCTTTCACAATGAAAACAGAGTCTAGTGGACTTTCAATTAGAAGCGGAATATTTAGGTGAAAGGCAATTAAAGCAGTACTTGTTTTGAGATAGCAATTTCCTTCTGTCATCCACTGATAACTCTTTGAAAGATTTGCATAAGTATAAAGCGTGAGGGTCTTTGCAAAGTATGCACTTTAACGGTTCATTAAGACTTATACGGGGTTCAACTTGAGTACTTAATTCAAGAGAACCAGTGGTACAGCGTTCACTGAACCTAGTTCGGTAGCCAGTGGCGTATGACTTAGATTTGGAAGAGCTAGACCCAGATTTTTGAGTACTAGACGCTGCATATTCACTTTTAGATTTAAGAGACATAGATTCATGTTTAGAATTAGGAGAGGCGGGTTCACTTTGGTTAGCTAAGGCGGTTAAAAGTTGACATCTGTCATTTACGAAGGTGACTAAATGCTCGTAGGAATAATCATCATTATTAGAAAGTTCAATTTCCCAAGCTTTGAGAGTAGCAATATCAACTTTAGATACCACTAAATGTATTAATAACGTATCCCAATGGTCAGTGGGTTGATCCAATTGGGATGATGCTTTAACATGAAGTTGTGTTGAATCGATGAGAGTACGCAAGCTTGTGACGTCATTATGCTGTGAAGAGGGCAAGCTAAATAGGGCTTCATATGGCGTTGATTACGTAAACGTAAACTGCCGTATCTTTCCTTCAATAAGTTAAAGGCAATGGGGTAGTTTTCGGCGCATAATGGGAGTGCTTCAACTAACTGCAGCGCTTGATCGCGGAGAATTGATCTTAAGTAATGACATTTGTAAATAACTTGAATGTCTTCATTGTCATGGACAAGAGAAAAGAAGAGTTCATAAAAAGAATCCCAAGCAGATTCGTCTCCTGAAAAAATGAGGCAAATTTATTTTGGGAAGTATTGGTTTTTGGTTTGTGAGTGCCCTCACGAGACGAGGTTTGTTGTTCGTGGAAGGAGCTAAGAACTGAAACGTCGTTTTTCTGGTCTTCCTCAAGTTGACAAATTATTTTAAAGGCAGCACCTTAAGACAGGTTATTACTGAATATTAACACTACCTAAGGGAAGATGATGAGATAAAAAAGGAGGTGAGTTTAGGAGTGGAAACAATTTTAGGTAGAAAGGAAGAGAATCCAACACAAAACCAAAAAAGGAAAACAATACAAATAAGGAAAGAAAGATCCAGATCTTTGATATATTTTTAAATCGAGTAATTTGCCCTTTATAACACGCTCGCTTGGCGGTAAACTTGTCCTCCCTACTTTCTTTATCCTTATCGGGAGCCATAATGAAAGTTGAAAAGTTATATACAACTTCCGAAACTGTGGAGATTTGGAAATGCTGTCAGGTTGACAGCAGCGATCAAGTTGAAAGCAAGAGACACTGAAGGAGACAGGAGCAACCTCTTTCCCTTCCACCAGCTTTGCACAGTAAAGTTATAGCTGAAGAATTCAAAGTAGATATTAGTAATTTGCAAGATATTGACAACTTGGATTCTCCCGGGTTTCGGCACCAACTTTTGGAAGGTTATTACTGAATATTAACACTACCTAAGGGAAGATGACGAGAGAAAAAAGAAGGTGTGTTTAGGAGTGGAAACAATTTTAGGTAGAAATGAAGAGTATCCAACACAAAAAAACAATAAAAATAAGCATTTAGCGAAAGTTTCCACTGCACAAAGCCTTTTAAAGAACCTAAAGGGTTTGGGGACCTGAACTACGCCAACGGGAAATGCAGCGTGAGCTGAGGTCACCCGCAAGCAACCATGAAGTGCTCGTTCCCTCCCAAACCAGTATTCCGGTATTATGGGGATAGGTAGTACGCTAGAAGGCAAAGATATCGGAAAGGAAGTGGATTTTTGTAGTTTCCCTTCAAAAGAGTTAGACTTTACTACGCATTTTAAAATGCTAGAAGGATTTGAATTTGTTGTGATAATTTTTATTTCTGGGCGCTGTTGGATCTCCGTCAGAACAGCCGGATGCCCCCAGAGTGGGAAGAGATAAAGCAACTCTATTGCTTTCGACAATAATTTTTAAAGTTATTAGTGTAAATCTTTTGAGAATACCAATTGTTGCACTCATAGCAGGCTAAGCTTTTACCCAGCGGGGTGCCGACTAAAAGCTTAGAACGGAGGAAACCCTCAGGCCTAACTTAAACAAAACAGAAATTTTAAAGAGTAAAACACAAGTTTAGAGAAGAAGCCTCTACAAATAGGAAGCTGGTGGAGCGAGCTGTATTTGCCACATTGGTTTACTAGAATTAGCTGTAACAGCTAAGAGAAACTTTGCAAATGTTGTTATTTGAGCTTTGTTTTAAACGCAACAAGTGGTAAAGTTTTGCTAGATTTAGAGATTGCCTTTTCTATTTTGAAATAAGCAATAATTTTGGGAGAAGAGTCAGGGAAGAGAAGGTTCTGCCTAACCGTGATTCTAGCAAGAGAGATAAAGCGGAAACATTAAAGAATTTATTTAACAACTATTAGAATCTTATTTTGAGTTAAGAACAATTTAGCTATTTTAAGCTCAAGTAATAGATTATGGTTTTAACAACTTGGAAGTCTTAGACCCCTATTTTTACAAATGGCTTACAAGAGTTATTGAGCAAGCGTCTGGATGAAAGGTGTTTAACCTGTTAGGTTAATTACGAAGGATTACAATTTTGTATAACATTTTATTAAATTGGTTAGGTAAAGGCTATAAACAATTAGATTAAATTCCTGATCGTAACAGGAGGAAAAAGGAAAATTACAAGCGGAGGTTACTGCTGTTTTAAGCAGAAGTTAAAAATGTTATAAGTTCAAAAATGGTCAGGTCGAATTAACGAAGCCTGGAGCAAAAGGATCAGGTACAAAAGATTAATAATTAGAAAGTTAACAATTCCTGAGCTAGCAGGATAAGAAAAGAAAGATTAATAAGTAGTTTCTATAACTACTTATGTTTAAACAGAATTTAAAGAATTACAAATTCTAATGGAGCATGTCACACTTTGTGAAGCCTGGATTATACAAATTAGATAACTAGTTTATAATTGGAAAAATGTAGAACTCCTTAGTTTTAGAAGGGAATAACAATACATATTAAAATGTGGGCTAGCCACATATGTTGACGCAGAGTGAATAGATTGTAAAAGGAGAAAGAAATGGGAGGGCGCTTAATTTTAAGTGAGGCCTAGTAGAATTGTAATTATATACTTAAGTTAACTTAAATTTATTAGTAAAAGTTATTTGAGAAAAAGGAGATAGGAAAAGTTCTGGCCAGTTTTATTGCTCTCAGTCAAACGCGGTGCGGTAAATAGTTAAACGGACACTGTTTTGCACTAAAGTCTGTTGAGAGATTGGAAAATTTCACTATTGCAGCACATAAAGTTCATGGAAAAAGCGAAAAGTTATTGCAGTTTATGGAGAACACTTAGTTTAATTTGAACTTGAATAAGGTTATTGCGTTGGAAAGTTTGTGGGTTGCAGTTATTGGTTCTATTTAACTTGAAGTTCCAGAAATTTGACAGTATTGAGCATAGTTCTTTGCGGTTTGAAGTATATGTTGAATGGAAGATTCCAGAATTGTAATGACAGTTAAATGGAGCGGTAATAATTCCTGGAAGGCAAGTTAAGATTTAGAAAGTTATTAATGAGTTTTGGCAAGAATCCCACGGTGAGAGAAAGAATCTCTTTTATATCGTACAAGAAGTACTAAATTTCATGACTGGTAAAGAGCTTTGGTAGCTAAGAAAAGCGATTCCCACGAGGGGCAGAGTTTCCACAAGTTTGTGAAATTACAGCACTGCCTATAGCTTTTGGTAAAAGCATTCCCAAAAATTGTTTAAAAACCAAATAAATACATGTTAAAAGTTTAGTGTAGATAGTTACTTAACTTGCATGTTGAGCAGTCGATGGTTCGTTGTAACCGTTATTTTAAAAACCAGACATGGCGCCGACTTTTAAAAATGCCTCAGAGAGACAGGAGGCTGGCCTCTAAGCAAGAGCACCAAACTGTTCACGCAAAGTCCGAACTAGAAGTGAGAGCGGGCCTTGCAGCCCACTACAGAGCTAGGTAAGCAAGGGGGAAGGGGAGGGAAACAAAAGAGTTTATAACGGAATGGGCAACATAAGAACAATAAAAATCTCTGTACAAAAATTGTTATTCTTCATGGAGCAGTGTCTTCAAGGAGATGTTAGCTGACGACGAAGACGACGCCTGGTGGATTCGTGTGTAAATCCTCCTGACTAGAGGAGTTTGAAGAACTTCAGCGGGTAGCCGCAATATGCTGCTAGGTAGATTCCATAGAAGATACACACCTGGAACAGACTTAAAAACAACTTAAGCGCATGTACGGTGCAAATAGAATACAGAAAGTCACTGTTGGTGTCTGTAAGGAGGGAAATTAAATAAAGGAGGCTAATTGAAAAAGGCAAAGAGTAGCAAAAGCTAACTCTTACTGAACGTGTAGTCCAAGGAATACACCACGCACAACAACGTTTTCCACCCTATGTACCCCGAGAAGCGCAAGTTTCTCACTCTCATTTTTGAATTTGATATTTTACCCTGTAGCGTAGTCAATAGCACAATTGTAGAACAAATCTCCTTTTGTCCTATTTGTCAGACATATCTTTAAGGGTTTTTATAAGCCAGGGACCATGAAGATTCTGCGATCCTGCTCACCTTGGATACTGGCAAATACTTTTAAATGGGCACACATGTATACTCATTTTTTTCTTCTTCAAAATATAACGGATTACATATTTATCAAGGAAAGCTATGATTCCTAATACTCCGACATGACACACCATTTTGTTTGCATAACATATAAGCAATTTTAAAATATTCAGATTGTATGAAAAACATAGAATTGAAAATTGGAAATGAGGTCAGTAGATTTACTGGCACGTTAAAGATCCACTTCGAGGCACAATTCTGGATACCTTGTGTCTCTAAGAGCCGCAGGTGTTAAAAGGGACGTAAAACCAATAACATTAGTTCCAGGTTATAGATCAGGACAGTTTTCCTGGTAGTGATATTATTGATAGTTGTTCCTGTTATCTTTTTATAAGTTCGACCTGTAGATCGTAAAAGTTTTCTTCACCATTCTCAGATAATTCAGCATAATTAAGAGCGCACTGTAATATATTAATACCAATGATTTCAGGCTGATATATCCTGATACTTTGAATTCTGCTGTGAGGACCATATCCGTTTTATGTAATAATGGAGGACATAATATTAGTTCTGGCACTGTATCTGTAGGAAAATATAGAATGAAAAAAATGAAGATGAATCTGCTCATCCATAAAGGCGAGAAGCCTTATTCATGAAAAATATGTGCCTCGACGTTTCCTTCGTTGAACTCTTTGAAGAGACATATGTTAGCCCATAGTGGTGTAAAGCCATACCCCTGTAGCACATGCGAAGCCAAATTTTATCAAAATAGTGATTTGAAGACACACATGGTAACTAATAGTGGTGTGAGGTAACACTCATGTAGCATACGCGAAGCCAAACTCCATAAGAGAGGTAATTTGAAGACACACATGCTTACCCATAGTGGTAAGAAGCCATACTCCTGTAGAACATGCGAAGTCAAATATTTTTGGAAAGGGAATTTGAAAAGACAGATGACAACCCATAGTGGTGAGAAGTCATGCTCGTGTATTATTAAGGATAAGTGCGCACAATGTGCATTACATTAATTATTTACAAAATTCTGTAAGCGATGACAACCTTTTACTACACACGAGAGCGTGGTAAGTATCGCATGACTTTTGACACAATTTACAAATGCACTTAGGTCTGGGCACATGGAACACCTCAGTCTCACAAATCCTGTGGTGAAAACCGTGCACCTCGAATCGGGTCACTGTGTGTCTCAAATCATAGGCAGTGCCCTTCCATTCTGTTGACGTCATGGCCGTAGTGGAGTAGAAATCAATTGGGATCTCCTTCTTTTTTGCAAGTAGTTCTTGTAGCAAATCGTTGTATTGTCTTGTGGATGGTAGTTGGTGAACCAGTCGGAGTTCTTCTATAAAGAAAGTTTCCCCCGCTAGTTCATACGCCAGTCTCGATGGGGTGAATTTTGACAAACAAAGCAGTCTTTTTAAGAATAAGGCTTTCACTTTCTCTAAGTCTTTCAGGTTATTTTTGCTTAAATTAACCCATATTATATCCAATCCATACGTTGCAATTGGTGTAACTTTTGCTTTAAAGAGTCTCAGTGCCGATTGCAGGGACATATCCCTGAGATGACTAATGTCGTTCATTGATCTGACAGCACAGATCATTTTATCTTTGATGTGACGTGTAAATAATTTCCCTTGTATTTGCAAAGTAATTCCTAGATATTTGTAATGACTGGTTTGAAGCAAAGGTTCATCTCTGAGGTAAAGAATGTCATCTTTGGCAGTTCTTCCGCCCTTTCTGAATATCATTGCTACCGTTTTCTGAAGGTTTATTTCAAGATCGTTGTTTTGGGCCCATATTACAAGTTGATTCAAGCTGTCTTGTAGCTCTTCTCTTGACGACGAGGTCAGAACCATATCATCGGCATATACGATGATTTTGACTTTCTGGGAACGTAAGAGGCATACCACATCTGCAGTCGCGACATTAAATAGAAGAGGACTTAGAGGGTCACCCTGAAGTACTCCCATTGTTTGATCGATTGGATTAGATATAGTTATTCCGTTATCTATTTCTACCTGGTTGTTATGTAGAATATCCTTAATCAATCTGGTGATGTAGTGGTGCTCCAGACCAATCATTTCGGTGAGTTTCTTTACTAGTATGCTTCTATTAATGCGGTCGAAGGCCTTAGAGAAGTCTATGAAGACTGCATATACTTTCTGTTTTGGAAGCCTTAAAGTGTCCTGTATTATGTCGAGCAAGTAATTGACAGCTTGCAGTGACGATCTCTGCTTGCGGAAGCCAAACTGCTCTTCCGGAATTTTATCGTCTATCAGTTGTGTCAGTCTTGTTGTGAGTATTTTCATCATAAGTTTGAAGAGAGTATCTTCCAATGCAATGCCTCTATATGCATTAGGATCACTGGAGTCACCTTTCCCTTTATACAGCATTTTTATTCTGGATCGTCTCCATGAGTCTGGTATCCTTCCCTGACGTAAGCATTCGTTCATAAGATCGGTCCACGTTCCTATGAGCATCGGTGCGGCTTCTTTAAGATGTCCATTATAAATCGAGTCTGGCCCACATGCCTTTCTATCTTTACTGCTTTTTATTGAAAGTGAAAGTTCCTCTGTTGTGATGGAGTCGAAAGCACTTGTGTGAGGGTCAGTATCTGGTCTGGTGTCTTTTTCTTGCAAAACGTGACCAAGGTGTTGTTCCCATGTTTCAATTGGTATGTCCTTAGGAAATTTCGGTTGTATAGGTTTCAGTGCTCTGAAGGGATCCTGTTCAATTTCTTCAAATAGTATTTTCTCCTTCTTTTCTAAAAATACTTTCTTAGCCTTTTTGATGATGATCTTATAGTGTTTCCGTAGATCTGCATATGTCTTCAGTGTTGTTTCCGTTTCCTGCTTTCTCACAGCATGTAGAGCATTGATTGTTCGTTTCCTTATTTGAAAGCATTCTTCATTAAACCATGGCTTGGCTTTCCTTGGTCTTTCTTTAACTGAAAGCACAGAATTCCGCATGGAATTCTCTAAATTCCATAGTGCTTCATCAATGTTTCCTGCAATTATGTTATCATGTATGTCTGAGACCCTAATTGTTTGCAATTTGGTGAGATCCAATTTCCTCGATACTTTGCTTTTGCTTCTTAGCGAAGGAGTTATCTGTATTCCCTGGTAGAGAACTGTGGCAATGGGTAGGTGTTTTCTTACGGTGACATTGTCAATTGCACGCTGTTGGAGAACGGTGAAACCCTTATTAATGAATACGAGGTCAATTGTACTTGACCCATTTTGACATATGTATGTTTTTGTTTCTTTATTGTTAGTCAGTGTTAGGCCTTCTTGTTCCATGTAATGCAGAAGTGTGGACGTCTTACGAGAAGGTACATCAATGCGACAGTTGAAGTCACCAGCTACTATTAGCGCATCATTCCTCGCTACATGACTTAACGCTACAGTTAGATCGTCTATTAAATCTTCTTCTCGAAAATCTGGTTGAAAATACGCACAAATTATGTATAAAATTGGTGTCTTCACGATTAGTATGTTGTTAGTCCGGTGCTTCACTGTAAAAGGGGATAGGCTGGGTTTCAGCAGACAAGAGATACCTCCTTTAGGCCTTCCAATGTTACTTTTGATGGCGGTATTATGGATGCAGTAAAAATCTTTTGCTCCCCAGTCTTCTGTAAGAAAAGTCTCTGTTAGCAGTACTATGTCATAATCATCAAAAATATTATTTGGAGCTAGTTGTAACGCGTTCTTTATACCTTCAATGTTCCATAGAATAATCCTTAATTTATGTTGCCTTTCTGCTATATTATTGCTAGAAGTTCTAATTTCTTGTTCTGGGCACTCATTTTTTCGCACTTCATTATTCGAGACGTGCTCCCTCGAAAAAGGGGTGACGAAAGGAAAAACGTTTAACCAGTATGCGTTCTGGCCAGATTTCTGGCGTCATTGCTCTTTCCTTGTCCTCAAATGGGATGCCTATTTTGAATGCTTTACTTTTTCCTCTTGTTTCTATTTGCTCACATTCTATTTCCCCCTGTATGCCTATGTTTTTGAGGTGTGAAATAAGTGTCTTTGCTTCAGTTGTTGGATGAACTCTGCCTATGAAAAGCCATGCTTTACGTTCTGCTGGTCTTAGGTTACAAGTTATATCAAAAGGTTTAGTCCCCTGAATTCCTAGGTGTCTTGGTGAGGGAGTTCTCTCCACTTCTGCCATAGTATATTCTTCATTATCCTTCCTTAGTGTGGAGTGACGTTCATTTTTACTACCTGGATCCCTCTCATCCTGAGTCTGGAGATTGTCAGAGTTTCCGTGGCTGTTGTTGGGATTTTGAAGACTTTGCTGTGCAGTCGGTGGGTTTGGAGCTTTCCCCTTTTATTAGCGGAGGTCTCTGATTGACAGCTGTCAAGATTTCTGTTTGTTGCAGTTGCGTTTCAAGCAGCAGTGACATTTTCTGCATCATAGTTTCTGAGACTTGGTCCATTTTAGTTTTCAGCTCCTCATAGTTTTCCTTGTTTAGATTTGTAGATTTCATATTCTGATCACATGCACCAACCATGTCTTCGGTAGTTGCTTGTGTTGCCATTTCGCATCCTACCTGTTTTGTGGAGGAAGCGTTTTTCTTTCGTTGATTATCTTCCTGTTTGGTAGAATCCGATGATCGTTTGTCCCTTGAAAGACATTGGCTTGTAAGTTTAGATATATTTTTTGCCATTTCATCCATTTTCTTGCACATTTCTGCACGCATCTCTTCTAGTTCTTTTTGCATGCTTCTTCCCGATTTATATAGAGTGAAGTCCTGTTCACAATTAAAACATAACCATAAAAGTTTTGATTTTTTCTTACTGGTTGACTTTAGTGCATTAAATTGTCCTTGCTGCAATTCCGCACACGATAGATGATGCCATCTCTGACATGGCCCGTCACAGGTCACAGCTGTTTCGTTTTCCTCTACCCTCTTACCGCACACAGAGCAGAAATCAAGTGTTTTTTCATCCACTCTAGTTGTCGAAGCCAGCTGACTGTTTTCGTCCGGCATGTTAAATTATTCCTTGGACTGGGGAAAGAAAAGATCGATTCTTCGTGTCCGTGCGGTTATTCTGCTAAGTTTAATTTCCTGTCGAACCAGTAAATTGTTTATTCTTGAAGGATGTACCGATATTATTCAATAACGAGAAATTTCCTGCAGCTAATATGGCGTCTTCTAACGGGTTTGACAATGGTTATATTTCTTTCGATACATTTTATTTGCCCTACTAATTACCGGTACTAAAAATTAGCACCTCCCACTAAGCACCATCACTTTACATCCAGTAACCACTTATTGCACCAAGAAGGTATAGCCTCATTCACGATATAATCGTTGGTAAACACGACACGATACTTCACTTTTCGTTTCAATGTGGAGGCTATTTGTTTATATTAAACATCAAATAATTTTGCACTAATCTGAACACGATTAAATATTCACTTTTACAGAAGACACAACGTTAGAATCCAATCTTTGGTACCTTCGCCTTGCTAGCAACACAGATTATTATCAATCCACAAAGAAAGAAGGCAATTCAATGTCATTCATTAAAAATAATAAAATGATACATAATAAAGATAAATTATTTAAAATTAATTATTTGTGTATTTGTACTATAAAGCACATCATTGTAGCGACACAAGGACGTCGGCTGCGGTGTCCGAGTGGTTAAGGAGTTGGACTCGAAATCCAATGGGCTATGCCCGCACAGGTTCGAATCCTGTCCGCAGCGATAATTTTTGTTTTTGATCTGTTGCTCCAAAGATGATTCTCGGCACTAACGTTGGAATTTCAGATTATGTTACTCACGAGACAACCAGAAATTTTGAATATAATTATATTATTATTTCGTTTCTTTTCTCATGTAGTACATGCGAAGCCAGATTTTATATGAATTGGCATTTTAAGACACACATGCTAAACCATAGTGGTGAGAAGCCTTTCTCGTGTAGCACATGCGAAGCCTCGGATAGGTAATTTGAAGACACAAATGTTAACTCATAATGGTGAGTGGCAATACTCATGTAGCAGTTGCGAAGCCAAATTTTATTTGAGGAGCAAATTGAGGACACCCATGTTTATTCATTGTGGTGAGATGCCATACTCCTGTATCAGATACGAAGGCAAATTCTATCTGAAGAGCCATTTAAAGACACACATTTTAATCCATAGTTGTAAGAAGTGTCACTCATGTAGCACCTACGAAGCCAAATTTGGTCGAAAAGGTAATTTGAATGAAATTTATTGCAGCCAAATAGCCATTGTTACATTCCTAAATATACATTACATTCATGTTATTGTTTGAGTCTTCAGTCTTTTGACTGGTTTGATGCAGCACTCCATGCCTCCCTGTCCTGAGCTAATCGTTTCATCTCTACATAGCTACCACACCCTACATCCGAGGCAATCTGTTTAACATATTCTAACCTTGGTCTACCCCTACAGTTCTTGTCCTCGACCCTTCCTTCCATAACTAAGCTTGCTATTCCTGGGTGTCTTAGTATGAGTCCTACCAACCTATCTCTTCTCTTCATTAGCAGTCGCCAGAAACATCTCTCCTCACCCACTCGCCTTAATACCTCTTCGTTTGTAACCCTATCTACCCATCTGATCTTCATCATTCTCCTGTAACACCACATTTCAAATGCTTCAATTCTCCTCTTTTCTGCTGCACCAATAGTCCAAGTTTCACTTCCATAGAGCGCCATGCTCCAGACAAAGGCTTTCAAAAATGACTTCCTAATACCTAAATCTATATTCGATGTCAACAGATTCCTTTTTTGTAGAAAGGCTTTCCTTGCCTGAGCCAACCTACTTTTTATATCCTCTTTGCTTCGTCCATCACTGGTTATTCTGCTTCCTAAGTAACAGAAGTCTCCTACTTCCTTCAGCTTTTCACCTGCCAATTTGATCTCCATAGAGGTTTCTGATTTATTTCGGCTGCATTCCAGTATTTTTGTTTTACATTTATTAATGTTCATCATGAAGTCCTTCCGTAAGACGGATTCCATACCATTCAAAAACTCATTCAAATCCTCAGGCTTGTCGGCCAAGATGACGATGTCATCAGCAAATCTCAGAGTTGAAATTATTTCACCTTGAATTTTTCTCCAATTTCCTTCATTGCTTGTTCAATGTAAAGATTGAAAAGTATGGGTGATAAGTTGCAGCCTTGCCTTACACCTTTCATAATCCCAGCTTCTCTCTCATATCCTTCAGCTCGAATGACTGCTGTCTGGTTTCTGTATAGATTGTATATCACCCTCCTATCCCTGTACTTTATTCCCATAGATTTCAAAATGTCAAACAATTTAGTCCAATCAACGTTATCAAAAGCCTTTTCTAAGTCTACAAATGCCATGAACGTTCTCTTATCTTTCCTTATTCTACCTTCCAAAATCAGCCTAAGACTTAGTACAGCTTCCCTTGTTCCTACATTTCTCCTGAAACCAAACTGGTCTTCACCCAACTCCGTTTCTATCTGGCTTTCAATCCTCTTGTAAATTATTCTAGACAGGATCTTTGAAGCATGAGTAATCAAGCTGATAGTACGGTAATCTTCACATCTGTCAGCTCCCACTTTCTTTGGTATAGGGATGATAACATTCTTCTTGGAATCAGGGGGTACCTCACCTGTCTCATAAATCCTACACACCAAGTGAAATAACCTGATCAGACCTTCATCTCCTATGCAGCGTAGCAACTCAATCGGTATATCATCTATGCCTGGTGCTTTGTTCCTGCCTAAGTCCTCTAATGCTCTGTCAAATTCTGATCTCAATATTAAATCTCCTTTTGCATCCTCATCAATTTCCTCCTCCCTTTCCATTACATGATTCTCATTCATAATTATGCAATAATACCAAAATAATTTTAATGTCAAAATATTGTCATTAAGTTTCTTTGCTGTATTCTGTCACTGTTTTAGTTCTCTTCTTGCACTTTTCTATGTGATAACGTTCACAGCTCTCACCACATAGTGTACACTTGCAGTCTTCTTTTACTTCATGGTAGCGTGCTGTCGCACAGAGTTTGTGATGGAACCCATGTACGGCCATTCTTGTTAACGCATGTCGTAGCTCCTGGTTTGGTTCCGTCCATTTCCTCTCCATCATGGCGTCAGTTGTGTAGAATTCCGGCCATATTTCTTCGCACTTCCTTCTTCTTTCCTTCAGAATCTCCGTGCTTTGTCGTGTGGATGGTAATAAATGCCTATGTCTTATGTCCTCGATGTGATATGGTTCCTTTGTAAGTACGTATACCAATCTTGATTGTGTGT
Source organism: Meconema thalassinum (assembly GCA_946902985.2). NCBI lineage: Eukaryota > Metazoa > Arthropoda > Insecta > Orthoptera > Tettigoniidae > Meconema > Meconema thalassinum. Next base: position 861,001,410 of record OX336389.2, read on the forward strand.
TCATCGGGAGACATAGAGCTCTCTTCAGGTATCTTGCTTTGACTTTCTCTATGGTTCTTAAATCTGCTAGTGATAGCGCTTCCCAGACTAGTTCAATCCCATATGTTATTATCGGGCTTATGGCTGCGTGGAATATTTTCATTGCTGATTCTAGTGAGAGTTTGTGGAGATCCTTTATTCCGTAGGTGGCTCTAATAGCCGCTGTCGCTTTTTCTTTGATATGGATTCTGAATGATCTACCTGTCGTTTGAAGTGTGATACCTAAGTATTTATATGCGTGTACTACTTCAAGGTGTCTGCCTTTGAATTTTATTCTTTCATTTTCTGCTACTCTTCCACCTTTTCTGAAGGTTACTTGCATTGTCTTGCTCTCATTTATTTGCAAGGAGTTTTCTTCCGCCCATGTCTCAAGGTTGTTGACAGTCTGTTGAAGACTTGTTAGGCTGGTTGAACCTAAAACCATGTCATCTGCGTACATGTGCAGTGAAGTTTCTTTGTTGTGTTCTATTATTTGTAGTATGTCAGATGTCAATATGTTGAAAAGAATGGGGCTGATTGGGTCCCCTTGCATGACTCCGTTTCTCTGTACTATGTCCTTTGAGACTGATATTCCATCGCTTATATTGTCTACGTTGAATGTCAGTATGTTCCTTAATAGAACAGTGATGCTGTGTTCGTTTCCAATCATATGTGCCAGTTTCTTTAGCAGTTTCTCTCTGCTCAGGAGATCGAAAGCCTTTCTGTAGTCGATGAAAACTGTGAAGTATTTCCCCTTCGGATGTCTTAAAGCCTGTTCTATCTCTTCTAGTAAATTTCTGATCGCCTGGGTGGTGTTCCGGTGTCGTCTGAAACCGTACTGCTGTTCTGGTATCAGGTGGTCTGTCTCTTTCACCAATCTGTCCGCTATGAGTTTTGAGAATATTTTGAGGTCATTATTTTCCAGGGCGATGCCTCTGTAGAAGTTGGGGTCTGCTGTGTCTCCTTTTCCTTTATATATTACTTTTATGGTAGATCTTCTCCATGCTTCTGGAATTTGTCCCCTTTCCAAGCATTTGTTGAACAATTCTGTCCAAGCCTCTGTGAGCCAATTCTCCGTGGCTTTGATTTGTTCGTTGTAGATCCCATCAGGGCCCGCTGCTTCGTTGTTTTTCGTCTTGATAATTGCGTTTTTAACTTCCTCTTTGGTTAAGATGATGTTCTCAGCTCTGGTTCCAGCTTGGGATGGCTTCTGGCGTCGTTCGCTGAACGTTGAGAATGTCAGAGAAGTGGTTTTCCCATGTGTCCATTTGAATTGTTGCGTTACAGGTACTTCTTTTGTTGGAAAGGGCGATAAATGGATTCTTAATTGCTTCTTATTCTATGCGCGCTGCTTCTTTTTCTGTGTGTCGGTTTTTCTTTTCTATCAGCATTTTCTTGTATATTTTCCTTTCTGTTGAGAATTCTTCGAGAGCTTCTCTTTGATTGCTGTCTCTAGCTCTATGTAGTGCTTGCAAGGTTGTTCTACGTTGTATGTAACATTCTACGTCGAACCACGGCTTAGCCTTTCTTTCCTTGTGTGGTATTGCTGCGGATTTAATGATTTCCTTGATTGCAGTGACAGCCTCGTCCAGGTTGTTTTCACTTATTATTACCCTGGTTTTGGTTATTTCAGTACTCAGATTGTGGAAAGCCTCTGTGTCAATTTTCCTCGTGAGTTTTTGCATTCGGGTGCTTGTTTGAGTTTGTGCACCTGTTTGTCTTAAAGTTAGATGTGTTCTGATTGGTATGTCTTTTCTGAGCGGGGTGTCCGCTGAAGTCCATAGTGCTTCTTGTTTCCCTGGTGTTAAGTCTCTTCCTTTTGTGAAGATTAAATCTATTGCACTTTTGCCGTTGTGTGCGAAGTATGTCATGAGATCTTGCTTGTTCACCAGCTTATAACCCTCCACTTCCATCAGTTCCAGTATTGCTTCGCTCTTTCGTCCTGGTTTATCCAGTCTACAGTTTAAGTCTCCTGCAATTATTATATTTTGCTCTTTCTCGACATATGTAATGATTTTAACTAGCATTTCCGTCGCGTCTTCCAGTGTGGCTTGAGGTTGTATGTATAAGCCTGCGATTGTGATGTGTTTTGTTGTGATGATGACAATGTTTTCTTCTCTGTAAATGTTCTTTACTTTGCCGATGCGGTTATTGTATAGGCATGTCACGCCTCCAAAGGGTCTTTTTGAAAACACACATGTGTACCAATAGTGGAGGGTGGCAACACTCCTGTAGCACATGCAAAGCAACAATTTTCTCAGAAAGTTGCTTTTAACACAAATGATAACTCATATTGGTGAGGAACCACACTCATGCACTACATCCGAAACCAAACTTTATCTTAAAAGTAATTCGAACTCTCACATGAAAACCCATAGTGGTGAGAAGGCATACTCGTGTAGTATATGCATAGCCAAATGTGCTCGGGATAAGAATTTGAGGGGGAAAATGTTAATTCATAGCGATGGAAGCTTAATTTACTATCAAAGGGGGTTCCAAGGCACACATGTTAACCCTTAGCGGTGAGAAGCTTTCTTTATATACCATGTGCGCAGGAAAATGTAATCAGAAGATGCATAATTAATTACTTGCTATCAAAACGGTTAAGATTTGATGAGAGACATCATATCCCTTTTGATGCCACGAATTAATGAGTGAATATGCTAAAATTGCTAAGCCATGTAAAGTGAAATTAAAAGTCTGCCAGCTATTTTTTTAAAGATAGATAGTTGATATTTTTACTCACGTAATTAAACATATTTTTAACGTTTAATGCTAAATAACCAATATATTTGCTTCAATTGTATAATTAAATAATGTTTAATTTCTTTTTAATAATACAAACTGGAGATGTAAATATAAATTTGACAGCCTGCCTAATCTAAATATTATCTTTTGTGATATGCATGCAAAAACTAATTGCTTTGTAAAAATATCCCAAGTTTAGAGTATTTCTATTGAAGAGGTTCTTAACACGATCAATTTCGACAAAGATATGCGTATAAAGTCCTTCGGCAAGATGTGAATTGTCGTCAGTAAATTCAAAGTCAGTAGAAAATTCACTCAGCCCTAAAACCTTATTTATATCTCCTCTGTTGAATGTGCTAGCCAAATATTTCACCGTGTATATTAGCTCCAAGCAAGATGATAATCATACACGACTTCAAAGGATAACACACGCTGACTTCAGCATGTTCAAAAAATAGCTATTATAAATCCAGTGGGGACCAGTGCAGTAAACCACCTTCAAATGTTGACATTTTAAATAATTTGTATCTCAGCTCTTATTATATGTACAGCAATGAAACTTTCTAAATAAAGCATCCTATATATGTACTAGTAAGCACATATCTCAGAATTGATTTTGGCATTATCAAACTCGCTAATTAATTATTCAGAAAAGGCGGCTGTTTGCGTGTCGATGCTCAGCTTTTTATTCATAGCTGGACCATTTGCCAATATATTACTGTTCTGCCCTTTTAAATGTACTGTTAAAAGGTACAGCTATAACTCTGACCACTTCCAGAATTATATGTTCAAAATTAATATTTTTTAATTCCGTGTTACTTAAAATTTGCATATTTTGGTAAATTTTTGGGATGTATTTTTTTCCAATAATTATCAAACCTAGGTACACGAGTTTGGTCAGTTTTGTAGTCTCTAACACTTAGAACATGAGAGAAAACTGTCATTGTAATACAATGCATAAATCAGGAGTTACAAGTAAAACGGATTTGAAAAATATAGTTTCGAAAAAGTGAACCGCAAAGTAACGCAGAGCTCTTTAAATAGCCTATGCAATGTGTAGCATTTTATATCATAACTCCTAAACTATTGCAGATATTCAAGTAGTTCTTTTATAAAACTGAACTATAACAGTGGGGCTATACATTAAAAAATAGATTGAAAAATCGTAATTTTGAAGGTGGTTTACTGTACCGCTCCCCTTAAAACCTATCGATATATTCTGTGAAAGAATGGTTCCCGCCTTGTCTTCCTTACAAGAGTTTTAGCGCTGCGTGTCTGGAGGTAACACTAAATAATTTGAAAAATCGGGCTGATGGATCGGCATGTGGCCTTTTTGGCGGAAGCTCCCTCGCTCGATATATTGTCCCAGAGGCACCATATGGGCTAATCCATTGCGGTGAGAATCTATGATCGATTAAGATAGATTAGTTTTGGGGAAGATTATTTTTCTTGATGAGATAGTCATATCTATGTTTTGCAACATTAAAATAAATTGTCCTTTTCTCAGCTTAATGACTGAATATTTTTCAGAAATAATTACCACACCTACTAAGTTTTCTGACGGGTTTTCTTGAATTTTGTTTTAACGGGGGTGGTGACTAAAAATACCCAATTTAGATAGTTGAGTGGCCATAACGTGTTTCTTGTGGCAGTGCGAAATCGTGTTGATGAAGTCGATATACGTCTGTTATCCAAAAAATATGATTCCTGCATGTTCCTTGATCTCAACATCACTTAGTCATTACTACTGTGTGTAAAATGGAACCTATACTGAGCCCACCTGAGCTCATGCTGGTGATGATTTTTAGTTATAACATGGAATACTCCAACCATGAATCACTGAACGCACTTCGGAAGCTTATATCATCTTCAGGAGGATTTTTGACTTCGTTTGGAAGCTTGAGAAGAATTAATCATGATCGCAGATGTTTATCTACGATGTGCATCTTTGAGAAATATCATTATCCGTAATTCTGCATTTTTAGCAACGTCAACATGGTAATATTTTGAGTAATTTGAAGGTATTTGCATCGCAGAAACGCGAGGAAGAAGGAAGTAGTTGCTAACTGACTTCGGCGGTATTCGAAGCCGGAACACGCCATGCAGAAAGGAAGGACAATCCCATGTGCACTTGAGTCGCACGGAAGTGTATTCTAATAAGTCCGGTCGAGTGACCGAGGAATATTTTGGTTGTTAGAAGACTAAGCAAGTCTCATCAAAGGATTGATAAAGCATCCTAAAGTTTATCAGCACAGCAGTGCTTGTGAAATTGTGTTCACGATAAGGTGATATTTATAAAAACGAGTGATTTAGTGTTTTTTTTGTAAGTCCAGTACATGTGTAACGCGACACCACATGGTGGAATGGGGGTCGTGAAAATTCGTCAAAGTGTAAAACTATAGCACTATTCAACAGTATCGATTGCTGTAAAAGTTGTGCTAATGTCAGAGAAATACGCCGTGCAAAGGCGAATCTCACCCAAATATTCAAGTGATTGTGTTATAACATGTGCAATTGAATCTGTGAATGATAGCTTCAGTGAAGCAGGCACTTGGCCAATTATTTTCTAAAGCCTGCACAGTTTAAAACCAGAGTTGCTAGATAAATTATCATCAGTGATAAAAGCAGTGTTTTCTAACTTATTCACCATTTCAACAAGAACGTCAAGAATGTTTGACTGTGACGATATGCTAATTTACACCTGTACCACGAGGAACGAGATGATGACGTAAATATCCTAATTGAGGAGCCATTGATCATTTAACACCAGCAATATGGAAGCCAATACGAGAATTACGCAAACCATGGCCGAGGAAAATACTACTACAGACTGGGAACATAAGGATTTACCCATTAAATTGAAGCCTGGGATGTTTCCTTGTGAGAAACATGGTGCCGTGAGTTTTCATTAATTTCTACTTGTATTTGGTTATGGTTTCGGGGATGGATTAGTTGTAGTCAACCGTGTAGATATAACAGTCATTTGGGTAGGTTTTGTATTTTCTTGTAGACGCCGCTGACGGCATACTTTTCACTTTTCATAAGCTTCCACAATTTTGGTAGAAAGCTTATGCCTAGAGTTAGCCACCTCAGAGGGGTGCAATTACATCAGCTTAGAAGAAGCAATGATTTATTTGATGTAACCAGCTCAAAGTATTATTATTCATTTTTGGTAACTTTGAGACCCCATTATTTAAAGGTATGAATACGCCACTGTTAGTCGGTCGTATAAGTTCGTTGCTGTAAGGGTTACGCATCTACCATTTTCATGTAAATACATTTTGAAAGTCTTAGAACCTAGATTCAAGGCGAATCATGTCAGAGAATGGGAGTGACTCTGGTCAAAGCACTCGTAAAACGACCATTCGGCGTTAAATCGTATCATTTACAATAATAAGCCATGAGAATGGTGTTGTTAGGAATATTTAGTTACTTTGAGTGCGCTGCTCACGTTATTTTTGAGAATTTGTTATTGTGACACAGTGGAGTATCCTTTTAACGTCTTTGCAAAGTGACACATCTTTCTGTTGCTACGCTTTGCCAAGCTGTGACCCAGCCTATGTTTAAACTTCATTTCTCAAGGCGAATTACGAGGCCTTGTTGTCCAGATAGTAATGACATTGTATTATAATGTGTAAGAGATGTGAACAATAGACATTTTTCGAGTGCATTTCACTAGTTTTCATACATGATTCTGATAGACTTTGATACGCAGTGAAGCGTGATGAATAACATTCGAGTTTCGTGAGAATGACAGCTAGCGATGCTCAAGGTTATTTTACTGTTACTTGCAGAGCAGCGAACTGGATTCTCAGGCGAGACAATTGACACACGACAGTACTCTTTTGTTTCTTCTAGTCAGATTATTTTTATCGAGCCGTTCTTGGAGGTCGGTTGGAATATCAAATTGTATCATTGTTATTGTTTGAGTACATGGTGATTAAGAAGTTACATTCCCAATGTTTAATTGAATTCGCAAGTGTTGTAAGCGAATAGATCAGGGATCTTTACTTTATATTTTTATACTATCAGAGTAATTCTTAAAGAAAGGACCCAACTTTTGCCTATTTTGAAGGCTTAATATTTCACTTAAGGTGATTGTTTGTTTTCCGTGTTTTGACACGTTGATCTATGGGGAGGGGGTTCCCGTTCATTTATTATGCCAGCATATTCATAGGGATGACTGCTGATATGAATTCTTTTCGTGATCCCGTGGAGGACACGTTTAGATATTTTGAGAATGGTAATTAAATGGAGCATTGCTTGCCCATCTGGAAATGTGTTATTGTGGACTAGATCTTATTTCTATTATATTGGAGCCGCTTAGTGCCCAAGATTGCTATGATTATTCGGATCATGCATCTCGTAAGGATCTGTAGAAGACTTACGACTATGATTTATACGAAGTACGACCAGTGAGTAAGTTCCGTTTGGTAATAACATTAAATTGTGTACAGATACAGAAAAATTATTTATTGCACAAAATTCTACAACCCTTAAATTACTTTTCCACATAACTGCCGAAATGTTGCAGGCATTTGTCGTAGCGTGGCACGAGTTTTTGTATACCTTCTTCATAGACGTGTGCCGCCTGTGTCTTCAACAAGTTGTACGTTCCGCTGCAGCGTAGTTCCGCATATGCACGGTAGACGCTCTGTATCAAGGAGAAGAAACGTGCGCCATTTGGAGAGCGCTGTCAGCCACGTACGCGTTGTTGTGCATGTTTACTCATACAATGTCGGTGTTGATTGAAAATCCCACCGCTTGTGAAATCAGATCTGTGATTCGTTTTCTGAATGCTAGGAAAGTGAAACCAATTGAAATTTATCGGCAAATTTGCGAAGTGTATGGACAAAATGCGATGAGTGATTCAATGGTGAGAAGATGGGTCCGACAGTTCAATGAAGGACGTAGTGAAGTGCACGATGAAGAACGAAGTGGGCGTCCATCTTTGGTTACAGATGAACTGGTTCACGCGATTGATGACAAGATCCTGGAAAACCGCAAGTTTACAATTAGTGCTCTCGCTATGGAATTTCCCCAAATCTCACGATCACTAATTCATGAAATTGTTACCGAAAAACTGAACTTTCGTAAACTTTGCCGACGTTGGGTACCAAAGATTCTTATGGAGCAACACAAAACAAAACGGATTGGTAGTGCACTTCAGTTTTTGACCCGTTACAATGAAGGCGGCGAAGAATTTCTGACACAGATAGTCACAGGAGATGAAACTTGGGTTTTTTACGACACCCCTGAAAGTAAGCGGCAATCAATGGAATGGAGGCACACTTCATCCCCAGCAACGGTTAAGCCGAAACAAATCTTGACACCTCGGAAAATGATGTGCACAGTGTTCTGGGACTGGAAAGGTATCTTACTCATTGATTTCTTACCGCGTGGTCAAACAATCAACGCAGATGCTTACTGCGAGACACTTAGGAAATTGCGCCGCGCAATACAGAATAAGCGCCGAGGGTTCCTGTCAAAAGGTGTTGTTTTTCTTCACGACAACACACGACCACACACTGCAAATGTGACGAAAAACTTCCTACAGGGATTTGGCTGGGACGTGTTTGACCACCCTCCGTACAGCCCTGACCTCGCTCCTAGCGACTTTCATCTGTTCACACATATCAAGTCTTTCCTTGGCGGTCAACACTTCAACAATGACGATGAGCTGAAAGAAGATGTTTCCAACTGGTTGAAGACACAGGCGGCAAACTTCTATGAAGAAGGTATCCACAAACTTGTGCCACGTTATGACAAATGCCTGCAAAAGTTCGGCAGTTGTGTGGAAGAGTAGTTTAAGAGGTGTAGAATGTTGTGCAATGAATGATTTTTCTGTATCTGTACACAATTTAATTTTATTACCAAACGGAACTTACTTTCTGGACGTGCTTCGTAACTTGTGTTATTGTTGACAGATGCCACGTGCATTCTGTTGTGTTTATTTTTCAGTCCATTAGCCTTGCATAGTTGGTCATTCAATAATTAGGACACTCTTAAACAATGATAGTAATAATCAGAAACCTAAATCATGAAAGATAATTATTATTAAATCGACGTGGGTTAAAACTTCAATTAAATCGTAATCAACAGTTTAACTTTGATCATGATTGTTTTCACTTGGACCAATGCAACGTGCTTGAAACAGGATATCCCTGGAAGGGAACTTTAGAGTAATACATGGTTAGACTTGACAGGAATCAGTTTGCTGACTGAAGGTAGTCAACTAGTAGGTCGTGTATCACATGTTTGTTTTGACATGCTTTAAAAGCATGCCTTGTCTGAATTCACATACACTTTAGATGACGGATGGAACAAACAGTCTCCATTTCGAAGTAGGTAGGGTAACAACAAGAATTATTGTGTTTTCTTGATTTATTTCAGTGTATTTTCCCTATGTGAATCCTACTGTTGTTTATTTTTGCAGTATTGTTGTACAATTCTTTGTTATGTGTATGATTGTAATGAAATGACTGTTGTACTAGTTTTGTTTAATTTATACACGGACGTTTGGATCCGATGTTTCTGTAATTCAAGGTTTAGTTTAGATAGATACATATTAAATGTAAATGAGGGGATGGTTTAAGCGTCATTTAGATTTTTGCAGTTATGTTTGACTATTTATTTATGGCACGATGATTCTTCCTAGGACATCGTTACCTTTTCCATTGTTAATTTAATTAGGGTTTTGTACCATTTTCCCCAGTTTTGCTAGATTTTTGATTGTAATTAGAGCTGATCACGAGGGTTTAATTTTATAGTTAAGGGGTTAGTTTTCTTTCTTTGTTTGTATTTGATTAGATAGCGGATTAGCCAATTTAATGCCCTCGGATCCTAGGTTAGGGGTTGGATTTTATCAATAAACATTGCCAACGATCTTTACTTAAGACTGGACTACTTTTCTTTCGTAGTTCTTTTTTTCGGGGGAGTGTATTACCAGGGTGTCTTTGACTTTGTAAATCATGATGGGAACCTGATCCTTGGGACAGGGGAGTCTCACAGCCGTCGAGCCCTTTTGGTTTGCACTTATATCCTCTTCGTCGGTATGTGTTCGGAGGAAGAGGTCATCTGGGAGGCCATGCACGGTTGGTGGTAACCAGATGCTCTCCTCAAACGGGCACAACACCTAGACCCGGTATGTTTCTTGTTTTAAACATTCCTATATATAATAAAACATAGACACAAAACTGACATTATGTATGTTCTCATCTCAGGTTCACCATTACTATAATGTGCATAACCAATCAATAACCCAGAGACTGACATACAACTTGGGACCAAGCGTAATGTGTCAAGAATAAAGGGAAGACCTGTTTCGAATCCATGATATTCAATTATAATTACCAAAATAGCAATCCTGAGATCAGAGGCGTATCCAGAGGGGGCGTAGGAAGCTGCCCCCTGAAATGATATTGTTATGAATATTTGTAAACCAACTAAGGATTGATCGTGAACGATTCGGCGAGAGTGATTTATAATGTCTCGATTGCTATTAGCTAGTGTGTGTCAACTAATCACCACGTTGTCAGTTCATTCCGCTACTATGTTGCTAAATAACTAGAACTTGAGGTCGTTAATTTATCAGATTGCGTTCATATCACTACAACGTTCATACATTAGAATTAATGTAGACTCGCTGAAGCAAAAATGTTTGTTAAAGGAACAAACTTTCATTTCGACTCTGGCAGTGAATGTAGCTACAGAGGGTTTCTGAAAGGTTTAACCCAAATATTGGACCTGTAGTATGTTGCCAACCCTTGGAGTGCAGAAGTTTCGGATTCGAATTGAAACTACGATTTCCGTCTCACGACTTACTCAATTATTAATTTTGCATGACTCCCTCGTACAATAATTAGCCTGGCTTGACACCTGAACGATTAGAGCAGACCACCTCGTGTTAGCGGCTAGCATTCTTGACTGTTGCCCCACAGGACCGGGTTCTATTGCCGGTTCTGCCAATTCTGCCTCGTGAGACAAAACCGAGAAGACGGGGGTTCAATTCCCACCTCAGCTATCCTGGAAGTGGTTTACCGAGTATTTTCCACTTCTACTCCAGGCATGGTGGGATAGTTCCAAACATAAGGCCACGGCCGCCTCTTACAAGTTTAAGAATTCACTCACTAATACAGATATCACAATACCACAGATTAACACACAAACCTCCATACACACTTATATGCATGACCACGATGTCGCAGTCCCTAAAATACGCAGCTACAAAAAAATAACTACGCTTGCAGCAAACCCTGATAAATTTGGCAACCCAAACTCTGATTTCAAATCTTCATAAGAAATGTTTCAAGTAATGAAGCAAATGTGAGTTGAATAAAGACATTTTGGAGGTCGAAACATATGTGCAGTGGCGGTGCCAGGGGTGTGCGTATTGTGCGACTGCACAGGGCCCCGCAGGGAGGCATGGTAAGATCTAGGCCAGAGAGCCGCGAGACGGTCCCTAGGCTGCAAAGATCTTGGAGTTGCTCTTTCTGTTGGAGACTAACATGACATTGCATGAATGGATCTGTTTAAAGAATTAAACATATTCTAACATGTAAAGATCGAGATGGAGGAAAAAATTAAGAAAGTCGAATTGTATCGGCTTTGAAGTACAATGTGGAGAAAAATATGAGTGAAATTTATCCAAATACAAGTATTGCGCTTAATATAGTTGCCACTATTTCCGGCCAGAGTTTCGGCTGCCGAGAGAAGTTTCTCAAAATTAAAATTAATTAAATCCTATCTCAGGAACACCATAAACCTAGACAGACTCTCTGCACTCACAATCCTGTCCATAAAAATGGAATTGGCGTCTAGTTTGGACAATAAAGATTTAATAAAATACTTCAGCCACAAAAAGAGCAGAGGAGTTTATTTTTAGCATTCTTTGTTACTGAAGGTCTCCCCAGAAGTAGGGCCTCGCAAATCGTGTACAGCACAGGGTCCCGCAATGGCTAGTGCCACTGCATACATGATCAATGTGAAAATTGTTTCCTAAATATTTCACAAGCGAATTTACTCATATCCTTCCTATTAATCTTAGGTACATCATGGAACATCCATGCTGAAATTTTTAACATGTATACAGAGGTCAAAATATTACCTAAAATGTCAAATTGTGATATTGCCAAAAATGTGTGGAGGGATCCTTCTCGCGATCTCAAATATTTGTTATTAGTTTATGCCTGCATATACGAGTATTTTGCTATTACGGAATTAACTGTAATCCTTGTTGTTTCTGGAACGGTCGCGGTGAGCCTACCAGGCTCACATCTTTCTTTTTCCTTTGTTTCAAAGGTAACGGATTTTTCATAAACTCGCAGAACGCCAGTACCTTCCCATCCCCCCTTCCCAATCACATTAACAATCGAATTGCAACATTCAGTTCCGTAATGGTCGTTGTTGTGTCGAGTTGAATTTACTGTGCGCCTGTGAGACTCTGCGCGACCTATTTTGTAACTCTGGTAGGTTTCATTTTTTTTGTTTTATAATGATTTCTGCCTCAGTTATAAATAATATTGTAACTTCAATTAGCTTCTTCGGAGCCTCCGTGGCTTAGGCGGCAGCACGCCGGCCTCTCACCGCTGGGTCCGTGGTTCAAATCCCGGTCACTCCATGTGAGATCTGTGCTGGACAAAACGTAGGCAGACAGGTTTTTCTCCGGGTACTCCGGTTTTCCCTGTCACAATTTCATTCCAGCAACACTCTCCACTATCATTTCATTTCATCTGTCATGCATTTAATCATTGCCCCAGAGGAGTGCGACAGGCTTCGGCAGCCGGCACACTTCATATCCTCGCCGCTAGTTGGGGGCCTCATTCATTCCATTCCTGACCCGGTCGGAGACTGGAAGCAGGCTGTGGATTTTCATTTCAATTAGCTTCTTCACAACTTTGTAGAAATGTGTCATACTTTTATTGAATCTCTATAACTTCTTTTCAGTTATAGCATCTAAGAAGCGGAAATACATATTTTCAATTTTCTTATAAATACATTAATTCCATCTATTTTCATTGTCTCATGAAAAGGAGCGTATTTACTAAACAAATGTTTGCTGAATATAATAAGATGTAAATAAAACCATTATCGTGTTGGAAGCCAAATTCAGTGTTGCCTTATTTTACGAAATTTATGCTTTTCAGTCGGTTAACACGATTGTACCCAATTATATTGGATGTTATGCCCTAACTATGAAACAAAATACATGAATCTATTAATCTCATGTAATTTTTTTGTCAGGGATATATTTTGGTACAATTGTGTTGTCCGAATAAAATGCAAAAATGTCGTAAATAAAACCATAAATGTGCACGCAATTATTTAAAAAAGGGATCAAATATCAAAATAATAAAGATACGTACATATTTGGCGCGAAGTTTAGAAGATTTCTTACAAAATTAAGAAGTGAGCCTTTCAGATTCAGAGCGACTGGAAATGTTCCTCCAGGGTGCGCGACCAGGGTTAAGATTTTGCATATGAAGAACTTCAAGTCAAAGTATGAATTTCGTGACAGTCGACACATAGACCTAACGTCACTGCAAGAAGGCGTTATAATGGAAAGTAACAATGAAAATACGCATTCTGTTGACGAGTTTAGTTCATTCCCACGTGCAACAAAAGTCACCTCAGACAAGAGTATATAAGCTGTTTCCATCACCGTCTATAATACTCAAGCCGTGCTGTGTCTAGAATTGGACACGGGATGTGGGCTGTAAGGTGTATAAACACGTAAGCTCACATGCTAAGTTTTGTTCATAATTCTATGATCTTGCATTGGTTACGTAGAACTGGGCAAGTTTAAAATAACCATTACGCAGCCTGCCTAGTGGAGGAACACAATGTAGCAAAGCCCCCACCAATTGAAGGTAAGATATGTTTAGGAGGGGAGTCAAAGGAGTTGCAAAGGTGACCATTCTATGAAACAGGAAAAGTAAAACGGTGTTAACCTAATATAAAATTGTACGCCATTAACAAATGATTGAGAACTATTTCATTGGACTAAATGGCAGTAAATTTCATAAGAAATACATGTAGGATTTATTCTTCATCAATACACAGCAGTAGCCGCCCGGTTGCACCTTATGTGCTGAAGTGCTGCAGCACATTGTTTTATTTGAAAATTAATTACTTCAAGAATATTATCTACAATCAAATAAAGTGCATTATATACATGTCAGTAAAAGAATTGGAAATATATCAACTCCCCTCACAATGAGGTATCTAGTCATGCGATCCAATCCACGTTCGGCACTGGCTGTGAAGATTGCAGCTCAGCAAGAATTTCTACGTTTATTGCCAGCAAACATGGACTCTGCCTTTTGCGCATGCGTGCCCACCTTTTCCGTAGTGCTGTTGGGACAACAGCCAAGATCACAGGCCAAGACATCACGGCAATTCATCGTTCGACCACACAGCGGCAGCACTGGTCACAGGTAGCAGGTGGCTCCTTCTAGACTCTGCGGCAGCATTTTAGAGGGAATCACTCAAAGCAAACGGTGGAAAAAGTAGAGGAAGCCATCAGCTGTTCCCGCCAGAAGGTCTTTTAATTCTCCCAACTTACCTATCCTAAGGCCACATTTTGTAAATCGATAAACTATAGTTTGTTCAGTATGGAAAACTCAGTGAAGAGCCTCTTATGTGTTACTGAGTGAGTGTTTCCATAAATTATGTTTCTAAATATTATATTCCTTGGAGGGGGGATGGGTTACAGCACACAAATGATTTTCTTCGCCAGCCGCCACTGAGCAGTAGTATGTATTGTAATTGTTTTAAGGGCCATCGCAGAAAGAGTAGCAGGGTAAAATGCTACAAATTATATTATCTTTCATCAGACATGGAAGCCTTTACATCCCACGGCTACACATTAGCTTACTTTTCTTACTCTTAAGTTGCCAGAGCCAAATCCACGAAGTACCCTTTCTTGTTTGCGATGATCAGATCGCAACTTATGTTAACATGAAACGGTCAGCTCTTCGTGCCGCCAGATCATACTTCGCGTGCCGCGCCCAGGTAGAGCGAGTGCAGGTACTGTATGCTCCAAAACAGCGAGTGTACGAGACCGAGTGTGGACAGAGTGAGTGAGCTCGAGTATAAGTATACATGAGAGTGTGGAGTGAGAGTGTTGAGAAACAGCCCTAGGTCCATGAGGAATGTTGTGTCTGTACAAACCTTTTTAAGTATAATTGTTGCATTATCTGCGAAGTTAGTGCTCTCTCCAATACTTTTCGATTAGATTTACAGTGAGTAAATATTGAACTTGAGTAATACCAGACGAAAGGAGAACTAGGCATCGTTTAGCACGTATGTTTTAAAAGACACCTCTTGGGGAACGCCAGGTACAATAGCTAGTATTTACGTATTTTAAAACGATTAAAAATGATAACAGTGAATATTACAACGCTTGTCCTCTTGTGAGTTTAGTGTGAACTCTTTCTAGTCTTCTAGGCTAATTTTCTCTTAACGGTGATGTATTATCGGTACCAGTAATTGGCGTGTTCCATATTGCGATCCCGTCAGTGAAATAAGTACCTTTGTTATACCTTTTGCCGACATATTAGTCTAGGAATTAAAAAAGAAAGGAATTTGTCCATGTTGGAGGACTAGAAATAAATTGTTCTGTAGGGACATGACAAAATTTGGGTTATGATGACGTGTTTTACAGCGGAAATAATTCCTCGGTGCTGAGTGCAGATTATAAGTGTCAATCAATTTACAATATTTTAATTGTTGACGATACAGTGGTATGGCCAAGACCGACTACAATATATCGGACTATAATACGACAATCGATCGAGCAAGAATTGTATTGACCGTAGGGGAAGCTTTCGAGTAACGCGGTTTGCTTACGTTTGTTGATCCGACGTAGAAGAGTGGCTTCTACCGCCAAGAAATCGTATAAATAGTATATATCTCGAGTGAAAACGTACTGTTTATCATGTTAATGGTTTACCGTAGGTAGTGTAGTACGTTGAGAATAATAATATATACCGGCACCATAATATGTGAGAAGTATTGTGATATGTCATGAAACGGGTCGTACATCCTATGTAACGAGCTGTAGATCGAATTATACTGTTGCAGGTTATTTCAGTATTTAAATTTCATAAAGACCAAGCAGTAAAGGAGAAGTGGATAAGAAATATACACAGGGATCATTTCAAAGTTTAAGCGCCAATAGTCATGTGCGTTTTGACAGTTTGAACATACAGTACATTTATAGTTAGGGAAGGTCTTTCCCCAATTGAAAATGGTGAACCCATTCGCATTCCCAGGAAAATTCTCAAACTATCATCTGGTGCCATTCCCACAATTGTCCTTTATCAACCGTCTTATCGTGCAATTACACTTACCAAAGACCGAAAACATCCAGGAGTACGGTTACAAGATGTGTTATTAGGTTATGAGGAGAATTTCACAGTGTGGTGTGGACAGGATGGAATTTCTACTTTCGATATCTCTGGAAATAAGCTTGATAATAGCTAGGTAATTCTTTTCACAGTTATACTGATAGATGATGATGGTAGACATTTCATCAGTGAGAGTTTTAAAGTGTCTAATTCCTTCGACGTAAATGCATTCTATAAGAATATCTAAGGGCATGTGGAGAAATGTAAATGGATACTGCGATGACAGATGGACCAAATAGGACAATTTGGTGAGTCATCTTTCAAATTACAATAATCTATATCTACATTTCATATGATGCAAATGTTGGTAAGGGATGCTTTGTGTTTTGATTGTCACACTGGTACAGTGGAAATTAAGTTTCCTTGCAACTCAAATCCAGCATTCGTTACAGGTTTTAATATGGGCTATTCTCAAGAGAAAGGGTTTTCTCAAATATCATTCTTAATTGCAAAATGTAAACTCTACCATTATGATAAGTTTGTAACAGTACGTTCCGCATTATCTGGTCTCAGGGTTTGCATTGCGACTGTGGATCCATAGGTCCTAGGTTCGATTCCTGGCTCTGCCAAAAAAAAAAAAACTGGCCTGAGGGTTGTAACGGGGCACGGCCAGCCTCGAGAGGCAAAGCTGAGAAGAGACGGTTCGTGTCCCACCTCAGCTGTCCTTGAAGTGGCTTTTCGTGTTTTCTAACTTCTGCTCCAGGCAAATGCCGAGAAGGTCAGATGACCTCGCTGTTTCGCCCCTTAGAACAACAAATAACTAACAAATGTCGAGGTGGTTCCTAGCTTAAAACTACAGCCGCCTTCTTCGAAATCCTAGCTTCAATTACAAATACAGGGTGAGCAAAAAAATGCCGCACTTGGAGGTCGGCATGCGGTTCATAGTCGAAATTCACGACAAAAGTTTAAGTTGCAAAACCTAGTCCCGCAATTTGGTTTAACAGAAATGCGTGTTAAGAAACGAGGCTCTGGCAACGCTGTAACTGCATGCAGCGTGGCCAAAAACAGGTCGTAGGAACTTGGCGCTCTGCCGGAGTTGTCTCTGTACATTCCGATGCACTGCAGGACGTGACAGTGTTGCCAGCTTCTCCTTTTCATACTTGTGTTTTCAAACAGCACCCGATCCGATTTTGCTATTGAAACTGTTGTCTTGCAATTGGATGAGGAATCACATGCCGACCTCCAAGTGCGGCATTTTTTGTTCACCCTGTATACACACTACTTCATTCATTACAATGACACAGGTTATCAGACAGAGACCACACACACACCTAAGTACAACCGACAACATGACCACGATGTCACAAAGCCCATGAATGAATCTACATCCATGCAACAGTCTATGACGTATAACAGAAACTCCTTATGATCTCCAGAAATGGAAGATTGGTGCCGTTTGGGCCGTAGAATGGACTGACATACACTTTGCGAATGTATGTTCCCTTCATGGCATGCTAAAGACAGACTATTGTCCACCATTTGGAACTTAATTTAAATTCTTATACAGAGTCATTCCCTGTTTAAACAATGTATTTAAAGCCGCTTTGTTCTTCTAATCAAAAAAACTTATAGGTTGACGAACATCCTGTTTTTCAATGTTTGTGGGATACGTATCTTTCCTGAACAGAATTGGAGCTGGTTTCAACATGTGTTCAGAATGAAATAACTCTCGCGTCTCATAAATTAACCCCAACGATAGTGTATTAGCATGCCATTTGAACTTCAGAATTGTTTAAGATGTTCTCAATGCCAGTGAATGTCTGCTTAGTATCAGGCATGACAAGCACTTCATCAGACCTGTTTAATCAATTACGAGTATTTCTACTACAATTAAACAAATGCTCATTATCGAAGAGAAGAAAGAGGGGCTGAGAATGATCAGCTGGGTTAGGGACAGAAGTTTTAAGGACATAACACTTAACAGAGAATGAGTACCGGTAAAACTGCAAGAGTATGAAAGAGACCTAGGAGGGAGGATACCAGTTGCAAGACCTAGAAAACAATGGACAGATCTGGTGAAGAAGGATGTACAGGAGAGAGGCCAGGATTGGGAGAGGGTTGTGAACGAAGAATGGTTCATGGATCGACGGAGATGGAGGGGCTCATATAACACACCCGGGAAACTGGACTTGGTCAACGATGATGATGATGATGATGATGATGATGATGATGATGATGAACACATAACAGCTCAAACATTTTTTCTATTCGTTCGGTAGGTATCTGACAGCAAACAGAATACGTCAAGGTGGAGTCCACTCATTCGTTTAAGGACATTTGGTTCAGTAGTGTTTCATTATTTATATTTTTGACTGGAAACCTTACGTTTTGAGCATAAATATGGAAGGGTAAAAGCCTCAATACTAGTTGCCGTCAACTCTGATTCATTTTCAGCCATTCTTTCGATTTCTCCCGCTGTGTACTGAGCCCGAATTTATTGAACCTCATGTATGCAGCAGTCGAGGATCGAACCTGTTTTTACGTAAGAAGTTTATATTTTCATTTAAAGGGGAGGGGTATACTATACGCGATACATGCGTGTATTTAAACGCAGTCTAGGAGTTGTGGACTTGCTACATGATTTTAAAAAGCAAGAAATGAAAAGAGAAATGCATCGATTTGTAATTTGAATAATTTAACATGGAGAGAATAAAAATTGGTAGGAGCTGTGAGGTGACAATTTTACGAGACCTTGACAAGTTTTGCTCGCCAGAACAAGTTTTTATGAGTATGTGAGAGAGAGGCATAGAGTCTTCTGACACTCGAGTTCTTTGCGCACGACTCTACAGGACGTGCGACTGACCTCACTTCACGGCACGCGACACCAATGTTATCTCAATACACAAAGGAGTCACGTGATCTCAGATTACCCAATCAAATAATATACAGACATTGGCGGGGATATAATTATGATTGCTAATTAGAATAATTATAAATAATTAGGGCATGGAAATACGTAGCCACTTGGAAATTAAACATAATGGACTGAAGAATATTTTAAGATAAAACACCGTTGGAGAGATTTTTAATTAAGAAGTGGACATATATTGTTTGCGCCCTAAGACGCCATTTCTTCGACGCCGAGGAGACGAGACTTGCTTCGACACCCAGGTCATTCCACTCTGAGCGATTGAAGCGACAAATCGTAATATTTTAAGCTCCGCTAGACATTGAATTTGAGTCAGCGAAGAAGGTGAAGCTGACGGGAGAAGAGAGACTTCTTTCGGTCAAACTATCTGAGAAAGCTCCGATGCAATATTAAGCAGAACAATTGAACTTATAATTTGAATCGAATACAGAATATAGCGATCTACGATATTACTACAGCCAAGAAGAATACTGACTACAATTATATAAGAAAGAAGCACATATATTTCCACGAATTCTGGAGATACACACGAAATCTCCAGAGAATTATATTCAACATTATACTTCGAGATATTTAAGCAATTATTTCTACATGTCGACAAATATGAGTCAGCGAGGACATCTTAATATGAACTCTATATAAGGAGTCATGTCTTGTTAAACCTATGATGGGGAAATAATTGACAACCGATGATGTGGATACCAGGGATGACAAAATCAGACGAGAGAGGAATTATGAAGACGAACTACTATATTTCCAACCGTAGTTCAACGATGTCACGAAACGCAATGCTACAGTACGAGATTCCGATTCTCGCAATATCATCGTAATATCATGCAAATTCACCGAAGACCATCCAGAGAGCAGCCGTATGAAGAGAATATCGACAGAATAATCTGATTCAGAAGCGAACGTGAAATCCCAGAACGAGTTCCGATGTACGAGACTAGGAAGCAGCGATGGTTGAACTCCGAGCTTATGAGACATCGTGATGGAGCGGACCGTCCCAGCTGATCCAGGTTCCGGCCAGGCAGGCAATCCAGCCTCGCTCGCAAGCATTCGGGGAATGCAGACAGAGGAATCCAGTCCTCAGCTGTTCACCACCAACGCAAGTAATCAAGAGTTATATGGGCTGAAGGTATTTGAAGATTTATGATGCATTTAGTAGTTGTTGCCATGTTATGAATATCTAGTGATGACCAACATTTTGTTGATATTGTGACCAGTTTATTTTTCATATTTTCATAATAGGATTTTCATTTTAATAGACATTCCAGTCATATTAAATTCTGTAATATGTTTACGTCATCGTGTGTCGATTTTTGACGTTATATACATTTTTATTTGATTTTTCGTCTGCTGTATTAATAGTAATTAAATTTCCGATATGCATGAATAAGTTTTATAGATCGTGGAACGCTTCTGAACGCTTAAGAACGCTTCAGAAAACTTCGAAACACTTCAGAATATTTCTTAATGCTACGTAATATTTTATAATATTGTAATATACTACAGTATATTTAATTATACTTTATCAGGTATTACCAACATATTATATTATTAAATGCTGCGATAAAATGTATCAGACATGCAAGGAAAGTTGTATAATGATTTGGAAGCATGTACATATTTTAAAATACTTAAAAGTATTTCTTCATTCAAATCTACGAATTTTCATTTAAACATTTGACTAGTTCAATAGTGAAAGATAATGTATTATTCAAGGAAAGCAATCTGCTGTTGCCAAAGTAAGGAGTAATGTAACGAAAGAGCGATGCTAGCTCATTGTAAAACGAAAGATTTAATAATGCTAATGCAAGCATAAAACGTAATTATACTACGAGGTGTAATTGTTACATCCACTCAATAATACGACGAAAGGTAGGAAGAACGTTGTCAAACGTAAATGTCAATTAAGAACGTGAGGAAATATATTTATATTTATATTTATTAATTCGATGGCATATACAGACGTAAATCTTTGGTTAAATTGTAACGTGGTTTATTTATTGAATGTATACGACGAATAAGAATTTGATATCTCAATTGAATCGCTGCAGCATATGTGTTGAAATGAAATGTTGTATGAACAAATAATAAGCGTTTTATATTGGAACAAGTTAATGGTAATTTAAAGGCACGAGGACGATTTTATAGTCGCTAGTGAAGTATCCTGTAAATTGAAAGTTATTGCACAGTAGTGAATAACGAGTTGGCTTCCTGATTTTCTCGCATACCAGGCGGTGTGTTGTAATGGATTATTATTATTATTATTATTATTATTATTATTATTATTAGAGGAGAAGGTGGTAGTATGGGACACACTTTTTTCTACGTCAATAACCCGGAATATATATGTTTTACGAAGTAACTGACAATAAATCCCAATCTAAATATCATTTTACTTCATACGTCCAAGAATGTCAATACCAAATTGCAAATATTTATCCTCATTTTTCCAAAGAAGTAAACATGCTGCAAATATGAGTACTATGAATTTGAGGTTGAATTATGGGACACAGAGTGAAATTTTATTTCAATGTAGCATTACTATAATTTTATAGTTAACGAATCTATATCATTTAAAAGTCACAACTGTCATAACAAGAAATGTCAAAAAGAGTTTCTTTTAAGAAACAAAATGTCTATGTGCAGAAATCACAAATAAAAACAGCTTGTTCACATGCTGAGCAATCCACATGAGCCCACCTGCTACAAACTGTGCATCTAATCCACATTTCTCCCGCTTTCGAGTCTTGAAACTTCTCACTACAGAAGATGCATTCTGCATTATCTTCCCCTGGTGTTGAGTCTTGAGGAGGAAGGGATAATTGTGATTCCCCGGATGATATGGACAAGTCAGTGTCTTCCGAGTCAGAAGATTCTTCTCTGAATGGAAGTCGTCTTTTTGCATGCAGAGATTGTTGTTGAAGCTTAGGTCTCCCTTTTGTCTTCCTCTTCAATGTAACAGAGTTTCCATTTGAAGTTGAGTTTTTCCCGTTTGAAGCTCTAGAAGAGTTGTTCGATGTTGTCGGGTATCCTGATGTGCTAGGTCTTGCATTTTGATGAGCATTTTTGGGATTCTTCTTTTCTCGAGAAATTTCAAGTGCAGTCTTGTAAGGCGAACCTGTGATCACTGTGGCTACTGAGGCTTTTCGTCCCCTGTTGCTTTTCTTTTTCTTCAGAATGGGGACAGGTGCAATATCCTGAGGACTAACATAATTTCTCTGTCCACTGTGATCAATTCTTGGTTGAACTGGAGTTTGCTGGTCATTATGATTAAGATCATCATCTGAATAAGTCACTGCTACTTCCTCCTCCTTACCCTTGCAATCAATGAAATCTGATTCTGTGAAAACACTTCTGTCCAGAGGATAAATCCCTGTGACTTTGAATCCATTGACAGCAATGTCACCTGTCTGAGTTTTCAGATAGGCCTTGCCAAACAACTCAGCAATGTCATATGGTGTCAACGGACGCTGAATTTCACGCAGTTTACTTCGGACACATTCACTGTAATAACTCTTCAGGGGACCCATAAATGTTTTGTCCAGCGGTTGCATCTTGTGACTTGAATGAGGTGACAAACTCACAATTGTCACATGATTTTCTCTCGCCCTTGTTATGACCTCTAGGTTACGTGTATGGGAGAAGTGCCCATCAAGAATTAAAAGTACAGGCGATTCTGCAGGTTTGGTTTTTGTCCAAAAGATGATCAAACCACTGAGTGAAGAGTTCAGTTTGAACCCAACCAGAAGGGTGACGAGCCCCAATTGCTCCAGGTGGAACACCTCTCATTAGCTGATCACTCCAATTCACACGTGGGAATATTAGCATAGGTGGGATGAAAGTGCCGCCTGCGCTCATTGAAGCTACTACTGTCACAAGGGCACCTCTCTCAGCAGAGGTAAGTGCTCCTATTTGACGTTTCCCCTTTAGGCCTATAATTTTAGGTATTTTACTCTGAACACCACTTAGTCCCGTCTCGTCCACATTAAAAATTCTATCAGCTGGATAACCAAACTTATCATACAGCATTTCAAGAATGTCATAGAAACAGTCAACTATTTCTCTGGTGAAGCCAACAGCTCGAGCAAAGGAGGTACCGGTAGGTTTTCGTACAGAGATCACATCTTTGTAGCGGTACATGAAGTGGTCCAACCATGCACGGCCAGCCATTCCGTTTGAAAATGGATGATCAATTCCATTTCTTACGGATAATTGGAAAGCTATTCTTCTTACATCATTTCTTGTCAAGCCGTAAAATGTTTTCTCCATCTGCAATAAATATTGCACCAGGTCGGTTTCTAACTCAGGTGGCAAAATAGGCTTTCGTCCTAGTTTACTAGAAGTTACAATTTCTGTTGAAGATTCAGTCTTCAATGCCAGACGATGCAATGTAGATCTTGGAACATTGTAATGAATAGCAGCTTGTCGTACACCTAATTTTTTTGTTCTCACGGCTATAACTGCTGCTTTCATGTCCTCTTCATTCCACTTCTTACGGATTCCTTTCGGTGACGGCCCCAACTTTGTCCTTGGCATCTTTAACCAGCAAGCGGTTGAAATCTGCACACATAAA
Organism: Meconema thalassinum; assembly: GCA_946902985.2. Lineage (NCBI taxonomy): Eukaryota > Metazoa > Arthropoda > Insecta > Orthoptera > Tettigoniidae > Meconema > Meconema thalassinum. The sequence continues at coordinate 861,025,036 of OX336389.2, forward strand.
CATTGTGGTTGTAATATGGGACATGTCTGTCCCATAATGCCACCTATAGCCTAGGAGTATTTAACCTTAAAATATTCCAAGGTACATTTATTCCCCGGGCAAAACATATAACAACTGTAAAGCTACTACTATCCACTGTACAATAGCAGAAATGAAATAACTGTACCTTACCTAATCACTGAAGAACACAAGCTGAATTAACCGTCTGAAAAAATTTTTTACTCGTTGAAAATTTAAACACTCCTCTCACAAAGACAGCTCTCAAGCGACTGACGCGCTACGCTCTCCGGCATGGCTGCCTAGCATCAGAAACAAAATGGAGTTACCGCAATATGTTCGCGCCAATAGAATGGCTAGAACTGACGTGTCCCATTTTCCAACCCCGTCCTGTTTAACCACCTTCCCCTCTATTATTGGAATTCTGTGCATAGTTGTGAGGAGGAGAATGCTGTCAGAAGACGTATGCGCAGTTGGTAAGATGCAATTTTAAGGAACTTGTTCAACGCAGCGATATATTTTTAATTGAAATGTCTACGATGTGTATAAACGATATGTATATTGTAATGTGTGAAATGTTAATGTTTCAGTGGAACAACACGGTAATGCGATATATGCAATGCTATAATGAGTACTACGAAAACAATATTAGGAGGCATATTTAACCACGAAGATAGTCTGATATACTGCTCATCTGTTATCCTTTTTATTAATTATTATGAATATTTTGAACAGCTATTACCTTAACTGTTTGTTGCAAGTGTTCACATGGACGTGACATATTAACCAATACAGGTAGGATAGTTGTGAATCTTATAAAAAGAAGTAAGATGATCTAGGAAGATCTAGGAAGGAGTAGAAGTAAATATCATGCAGTCGTGATATAATTAATAAACATTGTAAATATTTATTAATAATAAAATTAATAATCATATTATGCATTTTAATAATTTACTAAACTACGTTATATTTAGGAGCGTGATCTAATAGGAAGTTATGTATCATCTAGGATTATTAGAATGTAAATCTACAGTATGATCAGTAAGTGATCAACATTCTTAAATATTTTAGATTTGATGTCTAACTAAAAGAATATGCAATGCTATAATGAGTACTACGAAAACAATATTAGGAGGCATATTTAACCACGAAGAATAGGTGGTGACAGGCACTTTTTTCTTTTTGAAATAGGACAGGGTGATGTCCTCAGTAGTGACGAAATTCACAATTTTAGTTATGTATTACAGGAGAAGGTATTATTTGCACGTAAGCAGGGAATGCTATCTAAGCGTGTGATTTTAGTGGTTGTTAATGTTGATTTTTATGAATAAATCTAGACAGGCACTTTATAGTCTGCCTGTTCCCTTTTATAGAATTTCACGATCTCTTCATTTAACAATTACAATTAATTGCGGTGGTACTACTAGTTAGATCAAGGCGCCCACATTTATTTTAAACCGTTCACCTCCGAGATACCGAGAGTCTTGTCCTACCATATTTTATCATAGGAGTTTTGTATGTAGATTGGTAGTAGTGCTATCGTGTTTAAATATGATGCACCGAGAGGTTCCTAGGTAACCATCTAACGGGATCTGTTGGTTTATCTAGCTGGGTATCAGCAGTCCTTGCGATCCTTCCCATTCTCGGATAATAGGTGGTGACTATGTGAATTTCGGATACATATGAGTTTAGTACTGTATCCGATAGGTAGTTGAGACGATCGGCTACGCTGGTTAAGTTTGGAAAATATTAATTAGAAGGAAAAGAATGCACTAGCATCGCGACTGTGGCTCTATGGGAAAGCGACTTATGATTGACAGGAAGGAGTAATGGCTACCCCTTGAACGAAGTAAATGCCGGGAGGAATGTACGAGAGTATTTGTTAATTTGGTAATTACGACCTCATCACATGTATAGGAAGAAGAAATTATTATGGAAATATATTTTTACTACTATTTGTGATGGTGGATAACCCCTTAAAGAAGGATTGGATAATTGTAATGGACGAATATTGTTCTTAGACAGGGCGTGGCCTACGAAAGATACTGGCCCCAGTGAGAGCAGCCATCTTGTCTGTGACGTAGGCGAAGTAGTGACCCCAGTTGAGGCGACTTGTTTGTGAATTTCTTGTGAATAGCAGTGTGAGAATAGTTAGTGTTTTCCAACTTTATATCCAACTTGTGTTGTGGTGCATCATGTAGCTGCAATAATCACGTAGCCTACAGGGTAAGTGTTAACACCTGCGATACCGGTACCTTATTTCTCATTAATGCTACAGATTAATCAAACGCACGTGTGGTGCAGGTTATGTACGAACTTACGTTATCCTAATATTGTGGATGTTAAGGACTATTGGAATGCATGCTAAGTTAATTATCTGAGTTAAAGTAAGAAATTTAATGACTGTATCCCTTTTACAGGAAATCAAAATGCCGAGATGCTGTAATATGGCTGTCTGTAAGAACAATTATTACAAATCTCAGCATGAAAATGTTTCTACATTTTCTCTCCCAAAGGACGAAAAATTAAGAAATATATGGCCTAGAAAAATTCCTACTGACTTCTCTAAAGTGAGCAAGCCTATAATTTGTATAAAACATTTTCCTGATAGCTCTGTTATCAGGACAGGGCAAGTTGATGGGAAAATAAAGACATTTGCTAGGAGTTATCCGAAGTTAAAACCTGATGCAGTACCTTCAATATTTCCGAATTTGCCAGGATATCTATCCACTCCTGGGCCTTCTTCTAGAAGACTGTGTGATGCAGAGGTAGAAAATCTCAGATAAAGCCATAGAAGTGAGCTTGGAAGACTTCAGACACTATGAAGAAGAGAATTCTATGCACAGTCTATCAGATATATCTGAACACTTCTCCTCCAACAGGAATAAATTTAAGCAGGAATGTACATATATCAAGACAGAAGACAAGTTGGTGAAGTGTTTGAAGAATGTAAGTGATGCAGTGTCCATAATTACAAGTTCTGTGTGTATTCTAAATAACCTCAGCATTGAGCTGGCTGTCAATGGGTTGCAGATTCCCAAATATTAAGTGCCACAACACTTTCTTTGCATTACTAACAAAAAATCATTTGATGAACTACTTCAGTTCGTTGAAAATTCTGTGTGCGATGAAAATGGAAGAAAGTTGTCAGCAGTGAATGCCCTTGTGAACATCCTACATGGAAGTTTTTCGAGTGATGAGTGTACACCATTAGATTTTTTAATAGAGCAAATTAAGTTTTTAGATGTTAAAGCAAACAATCGTAGGTACAGTGGAGACACGTTACTCTTGGCAGCTTCCATATATGTTCACTTGTAAATCAGCGTACAAAAAGTTACATCGGAGTGGTCATATTTATCTGCCTTATCCATCAAATCTACAAAAGTTGCTTGGTAAGTTTGATTTGAGTACTTTTGACATTAATGGGAGTATTGAGCAGCCTATCTCAGTCTAAAGAAGAAGTAACTTAGGCCTACTTGAAAGATCATGAATGCTCATAAATTACTTATAGTTCATTTAAATGGAAAAGTTGAATTGTACTCTTCTAAAGCCATGGCGAGACAAAGCCATTGGTCGCTACTTGGTTAGGCGACTACCTGGACGAAAATTATTGTTAGTAGTACAAGCAAGGGGGTCTGGGGTTAGGTTTGTGTTTGTATGTAAAGCCTTACTATACTCTGTATTACCAATAATGAGCGCTGACAGCTGTCAAAGCTAACACGTGGGGAAATGCTGCTTTGCCACTGAGGCAGAGCATAACTCATAACATTCCAAGAGTCTTCCAGGTGTGTCAGCCATAATCGTGTGAAAGGGCACAACAGAATGAGAACACAATGTTAATAAGCTAATAATCTTAATAAAATAAATAATAATAAAAATAAATAAAAATAATAATAAATAATTAAAGTTACCTAATCGCTCTAGCTGCTACTAACTTAATTACTGTATGGGTTATAATCCTTCCATAGCCCCCTCTTCGTCACTTGTGTCTGAATTGGATCCGGAATTACTTTCCAGGGAAAAGATGAACCGATCTACCCCATCATCGAGTATACATTCACGTTTCGTAGCCTCATCCAGTTCTCGTTGCACTATTAACACTACACGCTTCCAGTTTTCTGAAGTCACTTCCCTAATAGCCTAAACGGTAAGCTTCTCAACCTCATGGAGTGTGAAATTTTTATTATGCCATGCTACATAACCCTTCACTTGACCCCATATCATTTCTATAGGATTGAAGTGGTAATGATATGGGGCAGCGTGATGATCCCATGGCCATGCTTTCTCGCCAGTTCATCCACGTGGTAGCCTACATGGGTTTAGGCTTGCGCTGCTGTATAAGGTTGAGAAGGATATTAATTCTGAATGTAAGTGGAACGTGGCTTATACACTTGCAGCAGACATGAATGTACTTTTACATACCTTGTGTCCTTGTTTCATCGTCTGGGTGATATTACGTATTGAAATTAAGAACCCTAATTACTACTGAACCTCATATAATGTGCTAAAGTATGTAAATTATATGTGTTTTTATTTATTGCTATTTTGAAAACGGCTGCCATGCTTCGACAGCACTTGCATCTCGTTCAATTGTCATCAAGGCTCACTCTAGCAGCACACACATTGCTGCAACATGTGAGATCACTGTTGATAAAAAGAAGTGGGATGCGAAAAAGATGAAAAAAGAATCATCGGGAGGCGTTGGGCAGTAACCATTGCCAAAATTCATTGATCGGGGCGCTTTAGGCTGTAACAATTGTCAGAAAACATTGGATTGGACAAAACGAAGGTTAGAATGGTCGGGTGTAGGCGCGGCCTTGGCCGCGCGCAGCTAGTGAGGCATGGTTGACACAAAACCATTGATCTGGGCGCGATAGGCTGTAACCTTTGTCAAAACCACAGTTGTGCGGGAAAAAATACGCATACTTATTAGAGGAGAGCGATATACTGCATAGTAATTACAGAGCAGATAACAAAAAACACTCATTTCAGCCGTGGAAAAAGAAAATCATTACAGAGATGTGAAATATTGCACACACTAGCCTAATTATAGTAGTGAACTGAGTGCTGCGCACAAATGATGCCCACTAGAGACTGAACTGGGCACTTTTTTGTTTCACATAGTACCGTAAGGGCGAGGTTGGCAGTACTGTTATGGTACTGTTTTGAAGACTGATTTGAACAATGGTGCTTACAGAGACGCGTCTAGCGAGCGGAAGGTCTTGCTCCTGTGCGCATGCGTCAGTGTTGAACAACCTAAGCTTTCTTCTCCGTGGTCAAGGTAACCGGAAGCCGCTACCTATCTTCTTTGGGAAGCCGCTTTATCAAATCAAATATGGCGTGGTAAATTTTTGGCCTGGTGATTTGAAGCAATAAAGCATTCGCAAATTTTTCAAGATGGAAACGGTGATTGAGACTGGCATATATAGCAATCTATAAATTGCATTAAGTCATGGAATTAAACTTCTTTGATGTGACGGTTCATCGTTTTCCACAATGATGTAGGCTACTGTGTAATGAAATTGTGGCGATGAAGCTTTCAGTAATATTTTACTACGGTAAAATAATTATACTTTCGATGGAAATGCAATTTTGGTCAGGCAATTTATGATTGGGCTGCAATTGTACATACTGTATCTAATGGATCGGTAGCGATATTTTTCTGACAAAGAAATTCGCTCATGGAGGTTATGGTAGGCTATTGTTCAATTACGGTTTCAATAAATCTGTTCACTTTTAAGCATTTGCTGCTATACAGTATATACTGTAGATAGGGTACGTCCTGATATTCTGTGGGAAAGAAGTGTAATCTTGGCGTTATTGCTTGGATGTAACCGCACTTTTTTAGTGGTTTAGTTTTGTGATGTTCGATGCCACTGTTTAGAACCATTTTATACTGTGATACCGTACCTGATTGAGATGGGTTAGGTTATGTTAAATATGTGGTTTTAAGGAACGTAACGAGTAGCTCATCTGTCCTTAAATGTCGGAGATGACTGAAATGCTAGAAACACGTGTAACCGGTACTTTAAACTTTTGAGATAAGTATTAGGCCTACAAAATGGTCGGTGATTGTATGACCTGTCTTTCTTGATATTTTATTTGAAGAAACTAGCATCATCCTAAATTTTGGGCTAGGATATGGTTTGCTATGGAGACATTTGCAAATGTGTGGGGCCAGTGGGGTGCAGTAGTACCTGCAATAAGAAAGTTTTGAAAAGAGTGATGATATGTTGTATACTGTCCGTCCACTGCTACTTCCGTTTAGTTTCAATTGTGAAATTGTTCGGGTCAGAAGTAGGTTGGCACTATTGTCGTTCGCGCAGAGGCGAGCTGTCTCCAGCTGACTCGTTGCATTCCTGCCACGGACATTAAGCTGGTGGATGGACAATAGGCCTACAGTGTAGTTGCAGGTGGAGTCCTGTTGTAAATTTTGACCAGTTTTGCTCATGCATTGAAAGTATTAAAAAAAGGTATCTCTCTAGCCATTAATTTCATCATTACAGTGCAGCATTGTGTGTGGAAATGGAACAACGTTCAAGAAAGAATATAATGCCCCAATAAAGAAACCCTTATTCCCTTCATTTCACACCATGTCCTGTACAGTACCAATATTTCTGTCTTGCAGAAAGTCACCAAATACCAGGTTTATTAAAAATTGTTGCATTTGTATATTTTGCGAAATTTAAAATAGTAATTGTGTACACTATGACAACAACAGGCTGAAGTACATAAACTGATGTGTAGATAGCTCTTGAGAGTGTGGTTTATGAATTTGATGCTTGGAAGTGTATGAAAGACTGCGATTATTACTTCATTGTGTAAACCTAACAGATTTGAGGTGAAAGGAGGAGAATAAGGTACTGCTGTACTCCTGGGAGAGAGATTAATGTGGAGTACAGTTACAGTAGGAACTGGTGTGAACATTTCTGTAACAAGCAAAGTGAATGTTCCTCCACCTTACAGTTGTGTTGCGTCACGTGGACTCTCCTGCATACGAAACTCATTGTGTGCCCATGTGCTATCAAGTAGTAATAATTACAGTCTTCGTTCTTTCCTATATATCTCCATGTTGTCAAGTCGAAATACTCTTAAATGGCTTTCAATTAAGTAAATGGTCACCTGCTTGTCATGATCTCTAGTAGTTTCGTTCAGATATACTGTACGGGTTCATGGCAATTAATTGAAGAGATGAAATCTACTTTAAATAATGTGTTTCAATTGGCCATGGTCTTTTAGGTACAAGGGGAAATTTGTATTGGCAATTACGCCATAAAACTTGGGTGGCATGAACTACGGTACAATTAAGTTATGTGTTTCTTGTTCTAGAGTATGCATATCAACTCGCCAATAAAAGAAAAACACCAGTCTTACAAATAATTCTAATAATGAGCTTTAATGGCAAATTTAAAAGTGGTTTCACAAATAATACTATGGTATATACCTTGGAATTGTTTTCATTTTAAAGGTTAATGAACTGAATACGAACACAGTGAGTCGCCATCGACAGCTAGTCGTTGAAACTGAATAGGTCCCGTTCAGTTCATCGACAAGATGCACGCCTCCCTTTTGTCATGTTGAAATAATTAAAAGTTCAGGCGTCCTGGATTCTCCAGAACTCTCATCGATTTTGTCAGAATTATGGAAAGTGGAAATCATTAGGATGGCCTTATTTTTCTTGGAAGAATAAGAGAGCCACATACAGTCAACTCTAATCCAAAAATACTGCTGTTGACTGGCATTTTTGGTGCAATAAATATTGGAGGAATCTCTTACTTACTTTTTCGGAGTGTTCCGACAATATTGTTAGACGGTGGTTTTCAAGAAGATAGGTGGCCAGAGGGAAGGACATATCTATTGTCAAATCCTCCCACTGCCTGACTTTGGCTGTACTATTCTCTCAACAATGGCTCGTGGTGAATTTTCACTTCTAAAGGGTCCTTCTGGTTGTTGACCAGGATACATTTCCATATGAACTGTGTAATATGTTCTGGCTCAAACTGAGGCAAAACTTGTTGTTGCCACACTTGACTGGTTTGCTTGGTATAGAAATAAATCGAATTTCCCTTGAAACGACCCGAGCATTTCGTCCACTGTACAATATTCACCTGGTGAATATGACTGCGAGCATCGATCATCAAAACCCTGAAATATCTCGTGGATTAAAGAAAGATGATCTGATTGAGTTATCTTATCTCTCATGAACGTTATCGAATCTCATAGCTCGAAGCAAAAATTTGAAGCGACGCTGATTCATAGTCGTTCTGAATATTTCTGCACCTGTCCGATCTGTTACCAACATGTCTTCAAGATTTTGATACAATGAACGAAGAACGCCAGCAAGGTAAAAAGCCCAAACACGACTTTCAATTCCCAAACATCTGTAGAAAGAACATCACATTCTTGTGTAAAGTTCGCTCGTCTTTGTTCAATCCACATATTTGTAAATCCCACATCTTTTTAATTTCGGAGCCTGGAAAATAAATACTCTAAGCTTCTATTGCATTGCGAGCATCCCCCTTGGGTCAGGTGGGTGAGAAGTTAGATTGCGTCGGCGTGTCCTTCCTCTTCGTTGAGAGGAATGTACTTGCTTTGTTGTAACACCTTCTTTAGCCATGTACACTGGTCCAGCATTACTAGTACTTCTTCCGGTACAGGATAAAAATGGTGCATTTTCTCAGTGTTGTATCGTATTTCAATTATGTGACAGGTTACCACAATATTGTTCATCCACAGATTCCTCTGAGTCTTGGTTGTGTTCACTACAAGCCAAGTTGTCCTCTGCACTTCCATCATCATCTTCTTCAAACTCCCCTGCTCCCTATTGTTCCACGTCACCAGTTCCCTTCGTACTATGTCTTGTTGCACTCGGAGTACTTATTTTCTGTTCCGTTCTTCTTTCTCCACACTCTCTAAGAGCGTCCTAATCTTATCTTCTTCTTCGGAGTCCATCATAAAATGCAAAACTCAACAGGTCGCGTGTGGTGGAAAAGACCAGGTCTGGTATAATTGGTAAATAGTTCAACTTACCACGCAAAATTGGACTGGCGGACAAGAGGAAACTGTTGCTGATGCTATCCGTGACATTAGATGAAGTATGGTGGTGGGGGAGTGCAGCAAACAAGAATGGTGGCATGAACAAATCGAACCTGGTCTAAAAGACCGCAATGCAACCTCTCCCGGGTTAATGGAAGGGAGGCTAGGTTTATCAGGGTTGGGGAGTATGTAACCAACACTTTATGCAGAAACGACGTAATTAATTGACTGTAAAACCACTGCTTTTAAAAGTGGTTGTTTCTTTAGTATAGGGGCTGCGACAACGCGGTCATGTAGCCCCGTGTACTTTGGGTGTGTGTAGAATCTGTCTGATAACCGGTATTAATTGTGATGGCTGTATTAGTGTATGTTATCTGTAATTCAGGTAAGGACTGCAGACGATTAATTGTTTCAAGTAGTTCCTACTATTGCCACCAAATGCTACCATCCACGACACCTAACTGTGGACGCGGCTACTAAATGCCACCGCAGTCAGCATCCCGTGGCGAACGTTGGAACTAATAGAGCGTTATCAAACTAACCTACAAATTTTTGCTTCCACAAGTGTAATTAGTGGAAGATTTTTTTTTTCATGCCATAAATCTATGACATGGGACTGCCGGCTTTACTTCCCCCCTGAAGGAAGGCATACTGACGGATTGTTAACGCTCTTAAAAAATACGACGACTTCGGCCGGGTTTAAACCCGCGATCTTGGGCATGGAAGCTAAGCAAATGCAATTGCTTGTTAGTTTTTCATGATGGAACAATATGGGGATTATTCTAGATGCATGAAACAGGCGGAGAGTGAACATAATATACTGTATTTCCTTGACAGAAAAGTAATGAGTAACCTTTAAACAATGCCAGCCCAAGAGATTTTTCCTTGCTTAATTTAGCAACTCCTGGATTCTTGAATGTGTGTGGAATCTATCTGATGACCTGGGTTATTGTGGTGACGTTACTAGAGCTCAGAAGAATGCTAGACAGGGGAATGTAGCCAGCAATAACATTGTGATATGTCTTCCCAAAAACATTGGGCCATAACTTCCGAATAGTGCCCACTCATCCTTCTGAGTGCACAACGGGCCGATATATATTCTGCCGAGAAGGAAGCTGGTTGCCATAGCAATGAATGACTGTATGTCATTGTCCTCCACCTCACCACACACTCGCATTCTTCTGAGCTCTGTACAGTACTTGTAACTAGGAGTTAAGTTGGGAAGGAATCAGCTGCGATCTGAATTTACTTTGGGAAACTACAGATAACCACTTCTACAATGACCGAGAATAGGATATTAATCCACTACTCATCTCTCCTGTTAACTGTCCTCTAGATGCTTGCAAACCTCATACTAGAATTAAAATTCATGACAGAGCTGAGAATTAAACCTAGGCAACCATCGTAGAAAAAAATTAGCCATGGCCAATTGCCAGATTACAGGAACTCACTATTCCATTCAAATCAAGCAAACTATAGTCATTTTGCCCTCAACAATTCCTAATTGAGATTTTACATTGTAGCCGATAACTCCCCAGACCATAAAGCCCAGAGTTGGTTCTGTGCCTCTCAACAATAATGTCTGGGCACCGCTCTCTTCAGCTTGCCACGGTGGGTGAGTGGATAGCGTGTCGGTCTACCAACCCCAAGATTGCAGATTCGCTCCTGGTCGTGGTAAGTGATTTTTGAAAGGCGTCAAAAATACGACACGCATGTCATACGATTTTGGCATGTCAAAGAAACCATTTGAATTCAGTTGGCCGTGTTCATAATGGCAAAATTTATCTCTGGAGTTTCCGCCAACACAAAGTTCCTCATTTCTTTACTAGAAAGCGCTATAGTGTTCAAGGAGCTTAGATATCTAACCTCCTTGACTTTGTTTCATAGTGATTCAAGGAACAACGAAATTCGACATGCAAGCTATCCTCTGGGTGTCAAATTGCAAAGCTTGCACCCGGCACCCGAGGCCATACAATATTATTATTATCTCTCTCTTCGTATGTTGTCGCACACGATTGTGGCAATCAGTGCGAGAAAGACAGAGGAACAATTCATCACTAATGACACTATGCCATTTGTCAACCCACACTGATTTTCTCAACAGGACACGAGTCTTCCACGTTGATTTTGTAGAGTCGATGGAACACCTGAAGGAATACTGGCCTGTAAGCCACCAGTACGCAGACGATTCACCACTGTTTGTTATGTGATGTAGGGTCAAATATAAAGGGACAGGAATTCCTGTCCCTTTATATTTGACTTTTAATCAATACGGAACCATGAGTGATTGTACGAATGTAATGTAGGGTGCTATTAGTCCTCAAATTTGTGCTGATGTTGTACGGGAGTCGATCCGGACCATCCAAATGATGCACCGATCCTTCCACAATAGTTTGTCAAGTTGAGCCTGTGCTAGGTCTAAGAGTGTGTGTACCTTCACTTGTCTCCGGGAATTTTGAATCCATCTTTTTGGGTCCATATTGACAAGTTACAAAATATGACAAAGATTTTGAGTATCTGCCTATTCAATACCTTAATATTCCAAGATCAATTAAAATACATTTCAGTACATGTTTCGGGGGCTATGGAATGCCATAGTGTTAAAATTGGTAGTACATTACATTAATAGAAACATTGATTAAAACAGTACAGCACCACTCAGAAAGACATGCAATAACATAATAGCAAACTTACAGATGTTTCTACAGTCTACATCTAGCATCAAGGTATTTTCAAACTTCCGCGATGGTGGGAAATTGTGTCCAAAAGAATGGAGACTATGTTGAAAACTGAACAAAAGTTTATAGTTTGAAATGCTGTATTCAGTGTATTGCAATATTAGTAAACATATTTCTATAAATAAATGTTGTTCATGACTTTCAGTATGCCCCTTGTATAATTTTAAACCAAGCCTTGTGATGAGGATGTGATGATGACCGTGTGACGGTCGAAAAACATTATCAGTGAACAATATTAAGGTACATGCAATTTATTTATTTATTTTCAGATAGGAAGTATATTGATGCTTTTGAGCTGTGTTGGAGAAGGATACTGCATATTCCTTGGACAGCCAAGAAGATAAATGTATGGGTAATTCAAAAAATCAAACCAGATCTGTCTCTTCAAGCATTGATAACAAGATTACAGCCGTCATATTTTGGACACATTATGAGACGTTCTGATTCGTTGGAAAAGACAATAATGCTTGGAAAGGTGGAAGGGTCTCGGAGACGAGGGCGGCCAGCATTGAGAAGGATCGACTCCATCAAATCCAACATGAATAATATGTCAGTGAAGGATCTGAAGTATATGGATGAAGGCCGAATCATATGGAGACAGTCCATCCATGCAGTCGCTAGGAGTCGACGAATACTTGATGGCACCTGATCATCATCAATTTTTTTTTTCCAGAAAAATGTGATATACTGGTATATAAAATTACCTCGCCTAATCTAATAGGGCGAAAGAGTTTTGACCGATTGAAAAGTACACATTGATTGTACAGTCAACACTGAAAACGACTTCTAAACATCACATAGTTTCCCCATTTTCGACTCCATGCAAAAGTTGCCTTCCAGTAGATAACTGCCTCTACCTTCCAACTCTTTGCCCAGTTTCATTCACTTCCTCTCTTGAGGTTGGTGTCTAGAAGGGGATCCGGCAGTAAACCTCCCCCTCCACATTACATCTCCAACCCCATTGATATGGGAATAATAATGGGTAGACATACACAATGGAGGGAAGGTAGATGAATGTTTAGAGGATTTCTTAGAAGAACTGGAAAAGGGTATAGAAGACTAAGAGGTTATAATAATGGGGGATATGAATGCACATGTGGGAACAGATAGGCAGGGAAAAGAAGAGATAATTGGCCCATTTAGCTATGGAAATCAGGATGAAGAAGGAGAAATGTTAATAGATTTCTGTAGAAGGAATGGATTAATTGTTGGAAATACATGGTTTAGGAAAAAGAACTCCCAAAAAATAACTAGGTATGGATGGGGAGACAGAAAGACAAAAACAATGATCGATCTTATCCTAGTGGAAAAGGATAAACGTAGACAACTGGTAGATGTGACAGCTATGCCAAGAGGAGATTTTGAAGGAGACCATAAAGTGGTGATAGCCAAATTAAGGCTTGGGAAAATCACAAAGCTTGCGGAGAAAAGGGAAAGAAAAATAAAGGTGTGGAAGCTAAAAGAGAGAGAGGTAATGGAAAAGTTCCAAGGAGACTTGAAAAAGGAAATTCCCAAAGACGAAGCAAAAAGTGTCGAACAGGAATGGTCATGTTTTAGAAATTGTTTTGCGAAGTGTGCAGTAAACACTTGTGGAAGACTATCAGGGAAGAAAAAGGAAAGGGAGACTCCTTGGTGGAACAACAGGGTAAAGGAAGCTGTTAAAGAAAAACAAATGGCATGGAGGAAGTGGATAGGCAGTAAAAATGCAGAGAAATGGCAAAAATATAGAGAAGCAAAGAAGGCATGCCAAAAAATTGTACAAGAAGAAAAAAGGAAAAGTTGGGAAGGTTTCACGGAAACTTTGAAGGAGGATATCCAAGGAAGTAAAAAGGTTCTATATGGATTGGTGAAAAACAGTGTAAAAGGTAGGGAAAACAAAATTTGTAAAAACTGGAGCAGGACAGATATTGTATCAAAGAGATGATATATTAAGGCTGTGCTACCGAAAAATAGAATATTGATTTTATTTTATTTTTTCTTCTTAATCTGTTATATAGGTCTTTGGGACTTGTTATATGCCACTTTTGTAAAATATGGACTGTTCGTTTGTTCAGGGCATGGCTTCAAAGTGTCTACTTTGAGGGTTAAAGGTACATACGTCACGACAAATCTAATAACCGGAGAATTTCGAAATTTCTGTGCAATAACCCTTGTAATAGTAGCTTCATTGTAAACTATTTGTATTTCGAAATTCAACATTTTTCATAGAAGGATCATCTTTCAATAGCCTTTTTTATTTAAAAAAAATATCTATATTAACTTCAAACTTATTCAATTTGTAGAGGCCCTAATTCGGAGCAGTACGAATGTTTGATGAAAGAAACGGTTTATTGATATAACCGTGACGTATGTACTTTTCAAATCGACAAAACGGTAGCTACGCAGGCTACACGATAGGCTACCCGCACTAACAGTTGCACGCACAAGCACCGAGCCTCATTCCCCCTCCCTAATACCCAGCATCGCACCTCCCATTCTGAGTTCTCCATCCCTTACGCAGCATTCCATTCTACTTACCGTGCAACGCAAAGGAAAATCTCTCATGCGCGCCGAGTCGATGACTCTTCCAGTCAGACTGCAGTAGACTAGTCTTGAGAAAGTGCTAGAAGAAGACATCTCGCCCCCTTGCCCGTTTCCTAATTCTGTGTTTGTGTTTTGTGATTGAATGAGCAGCAGTTTATTCCGACAAAAGATATCCTGTATCATTTTTTAATATTCACACATTATTCAACAATGCCACGAAAACACCATCCTTCAAAATTTATAGTAAATTAACATACTGTACATAGGGTGCTTCAAAATGGTCTAGCCAAACTTAGGGAAATTATTCTGTGTCAAAATGAAGAAATAAGTTCCCATAAAGATGGGTCTTAAGCCCTTTATTTGCTGTCTATATGTTTAGTTATTCTGAATAAAATATGAGTAAAATAACTGTTACATAGTACTTATTTTTTCCCCCATTAAATTTAGATAAATACCTACAATCTTTTAATGTATGATTCGATTTTATTCAATAGTGCATCAGTCGATTGGACATAAAATGCTACATATTCTGTTGTTCTTTTATATGGTTTATGGTATAGTCACGTCCTAGTTCGTGAACCATGGGCAATGGCTAAGTGGTCTGGTAAGTGGTTCTGACAGGATACCAGTTACTATCGAAAAGGAGTCGGTATCTTGGGCATATTTTGTGTCGTGGCCCTCCTTATGATCAACAACTTACTTGTTTGTTTCCTGGGGTGAAACTCAGGGGCCCTGCGTAAGTTATGCTAGCAACTCGCTTCAATTGTAATCTCTAAACGTGCCAAAAAGGTCTTGATTAAGCCTCGAACCTATGGGAGAGATGGAGTCCCACTCTCATCTGATAGATTAGGGACTCCTTGGAAACGAACAGGCAATCGAACTGGTATTCGATAGGGTGCTTTTAATATCGATGGTGGTTATGGAAAGAGGAAAGCAGAGCTAACTGAGTCAGCAAGTAGGATGGGATTGAATATTCTAGGGATTAGTGAAGTTCAGAAAGGGAGAGAGGAGATCCAAGGTACACCTGTCAGGTGTAAAACGATGCAGGACAAAGTGGGGAGTAAGGCTGTATGACCAGAAAACCTTGGAGCTTCGCATAATTTATGTAAGGTACCGGTACATACGTAAATGAACGTTTAATGTGGATAGATTTGGAAATGTCAGGCAATCGGTCAGGATTGTTTCAGTGTACATTCCATGTGAAGGGACGAACCAGGATGAAATTGACTTTATAAGGCACTGAGTGATGTAGTAGTGAGAGTTAACAGTAAGGGTAGTGTAGTACTGATGGGGGTTTTCAATGCTAGCATATAAATGGAATTGAGGAGTATGAAAAGTTTATGGGTAAGTGGAGTGAGGATAGGGAAGCAAACACCAATGGAAAATGTTTATTGGACTTCTGTGCTAGCATGATGTTGTCTGTGGCGAACTCATTCTCGAAGCATAAGGAGATTCACAGATACACAAGGGAGGGTAGAGAAACCAGGTGAGTAATAGACTATATCATTACTGACTTTGAATTTGGTAAATTGACAAGTATCTGAAGGGTATTCCGTTTTTATTTTTCAATGAAACAGACCACAAACTGTTCTACTGTGAACTGAGCATAGTTAGACCTAAAGTGCAGAAAGTGAGGGCTGTTTGCAGTCGGATTAGGGTTTAACATTTCCAGGATAAGGAACTTAGGCAAAAATATAATATGGATTAATTCCAAAGAGTAGATGGTAAAGAATTGCAGGACATTAGACAGACTAGACAAGATACAGGGATGCAGTACTATAAGTAGCAAAGGTAGTCCTATGTGTTGGGACAACCGTGTGTAAAGACAGGAACAAGTGAAAATACTGATGGAATGACATAGTGATGTCTGCTTGTGAAATTAAAAGAAGGCTTACAAAAAATGGCTCCTAGCGAGTAATCCTGGAGAAGAGAACTACTTATATAATCGAAACGAACAGGACCATAGAAATAATAGAGTAAAAAATATCACGGTAGGAATTTGGAGATAAATGAGAATAGTTAGGTCAAGTGGCAGTAAAGCCTTTATGGAGTGTTAGAAAGAATCACTGAAATTGAGGAACAATAGAGTGAATCACTTGACAGCTTCCAGGATTGGTCCCTTCGTTGAACGTTTACCTCATACTCCTTGCCACAATCTTGTCAAACCAATTTCGCATCCTAACAAGAAGTTCCGAGACGAACTAAAGAGCCTACTTTTCTTAAAATTTAAGATTCATGCCAATGATTAATCTATATGAACCTATCTAGAACAATGACGAAATTATGTTGGTAATATCGAAATTTCTAATTTGTTCGAAATATACCTGGTATAGTGTAGCCTAAAAGAGCTCTACAGTTAGCAGCCCTGGAGACTGAATATATTCTTAGTTCCATAACTTATGTACAGAATACACAATTTCGTTGAAGTCCAATGGATAGCAAGTACGTTACATGCAGTTGGACATTGGATCTATCAGCGCGCGTTAAATTCATGTTGGCAACAATGTCAAGCATGTGTGGTCAGAAATAATCTGAAATATTATGATCACTAATTGTGCCAATTTTGGATGAAATCCATTTGTTAGTAAAGAAGTTACATATATTTCAAGATTGGACCTATCAGCTGACTTATAATCATGTTGGCAGCACTGACGTATATTAGTTACTCCAAATGAATCTAGAATGTCAGGTACTATACGTGTGCAAAGTTTAGAGATGTTGGCTTGCATACTTTCTGATACATTGATATTAGGGTAAAAAAATAGAGACAGCATTTATTAACAGTTGGCAGCCCTGGTTGCTCTTGAGCATACGCATAGTCATATCTGTTATAGTACACATAGCACATATGAAATTTGGTTGAAATCCAATTGATAGTATAGAAGTTACATGTAATTAAACATTGGTCCTATCAGCAGGCTTAGAATCATGTTGGTAGAACTGACGTATATTAGTTACACCAAATTATTCTAGAATGCCAGATACTATACGTGTGCATAGTTTAAGGCTGTCGGCTTGCATACTTTCTGATATATTGGTATTTGGATAAAATAAATAGAGAGAGAATTTAATAACAGTTGGCAGCCCTGGTGGCTCTTAAGAATATGCTCCGTTATATCCGTTTACCTGCACATAGTACATACGAAATTTGGTTGAAATACAATTGATAGTGTAGAAGTTATATGCATTAAAAATTGGACCTATCAGCAGGCTTAGAATCATTTTGGCAACACTGCCATACATGGCCTCCATGAAATTAAACTGAATTATTATTATCATCTATATGTGTGCCAATTATGAAATAGCTCCTATGCATACTTTCCAAGATATCAAACATGGAGCTCAAATTTCAATTGTGGGTTTTCAGCAATTGGTAGCACTGACATAATTTTCAAATATGGGCTTGAGATATTCTGGTATAGGTCTTTACTCATATCTAATTTGGTTTCGATTGCTGCAGCCGATTAGGATTTGATAGCGGGGAGACACACAGACAGACAGACACGCATTTGCCCGGATCGATCTCATAAGTCTACTTTTTCCTCATTTTTGCAAAATGTGAAATGTAGGATAAAAATTTCACCTCAGTTGCCGTCACATTTGGAAGAGAAATAAGGACGCTGTTGTGGAAATGTATTAACACAGTACTGGCAATATTGTCACCGAGAGTGGATTCTTCTTGGATCAAGACATTCATTCTTATGAGCCAGTCGTGATGGTTTGGTTGCTTGCAATGGCGTTGTAGAAATCAAATACCTTGCCTCCGTCACTGAATCGTATTTCAGAGAAGAGGTGACTAAAAACAATGCCAGGAGTAAAATTGCAATTGAAGCGAAGCCACAACTACTTCCTCCAGATTCAAAGTCGATTGAATATCAACAGGAGAAAAAGGTGCAATTTTGTAGTATATACTAAGAATGGAGAAATCTTTGTTGAAAGGATAGAAAAGGATGGATTGTTATGGCAAACAAAAATGCTTCGAAAACTGGTACGATTTTATAAGGAATGCATTTTGTCAAAACTTTTAGTCAGTTGAGTTGTTCGAGGCACGAGGCATAAAAATCCAAGGTCCCTCCTTTGCGCTAGAGGTTCAACGACTAAATAAGGCCGCAGATACCAACAAACGAAAGAAGAGGAAGCAATCGGACACCTTCACACAGAACAAGAAGTTTACATTTATAGCAATAAATTTTATATTTGCTCATAATACTATAAGTGTGTTTTTGGTTTACAGAATGTTAAACATTCATTATACTTATAAAATTTTGCATACGTAAACTTTGAATTTCATTACTGAATGAACAGCCGTTTTGTTTATATAAATCACCATCTGTTGAGTCGGTACATTATTGTAATTTTTTAATTATTTTTTAATGTTTTACATTTCATAGAGACAGTTTTGAAGTTTTGTCAACGCACAATAAAATTGTTTATGATCCATAGAAACACTTATTTTGAGTTGTAATTCTTATAATCATAAATTAACACGCCGGCCTCTTTTATTCGGCTGGTCGATGGCAAGGCACAAGGCCGAAGATAAGCGTACGACTCGGAAAGCAGATCTGTGTGACTCGGAACCGAGGTATACAACGGAGGAGGGGAGGGTGTTGTGCAAAGTGCGCAAATGAGGCTTAGTGGAGGGGAGTAGGGGAAGTGTAGTGCACTGGCTGTAGCAGGCGAGAGGCAGCAGTGCTGCTATCTCTTGTCCAGCAATTGACAGCAAAACCAGTAGCACGGCCTTAAAAAGATGGGAAGAATACTTTTCAAAGCTACTAAATGTTAAATACACTGAACTGGAAGATGGAAAAGAACAAGAAGAAACAATGGAAGAAGAACAAGAAAAGGAGATCACTATACTAGAAATAGAGGAAGCCATACAGAAGATGAAGAGCGGTAAAGCAGCAGGAGAGGATGAGGTGTCCACGGAAATGATAAAAGCAGCGGGACCAATAGGTGTACAGTGGTTGTATAGATTATTTAGAATAATTTGGAAGAAGAAAGAGATTCCAGAAGAATGGGGAAAGGGATTAATTATCCCGATTTTTAAGAAAGGTGACAAAAAGGAATGCAATAACTACAGAGGGATCACTCTTATCGCTCATGTAGCTAAGATCTTTGAGAGAGTTCTGGAAGGCAGACTGAGGAGGAAGATAGAATGAGAGAAGGAAGAAGAACAGTATGGTTTTAGGAAAGACAGATCAACATTTGACCTAATCTTTGCATTAAGGCAAATGATGGAGAAAAGATGGGAATTTGGAAAAGACATGGTGATGACATTTATTGATATTGAGAAAGCGTACGACAGTGTGCCTCGACAGGTGGTTTGGAATGTATTAAGGAAAAGGAGAGTTAACGGAGCTGATGTCCAAATGTTAAAAGCTATGTACAAATATTGTGTGAGTAGCGTGAAGACCAGTATAGGAGAAA
This sequence comes from Meconema thalassinum, assembly GCA_946902985.2. NCBI lineage: Eukaryota > Metazoa > Arthropoda > Insecta > Orthoptera > Tettigoniidae > Meconema > Meconema thalassinum. The sequence goes on from OX336389.2 coordinate 861,044,757, forward strand.
CAGAATGGTTTAAAGTGGAAACAGGTCTCCGACAGGGAAGTGTATTGTCCCCCCTTACTATTCATCATAGTCATGGATGAAATTCACAAGAATGTTAAACAGAGATTGGGACAAGAGGCAACAAAGGCCATGCTGTTTGCAGATGATATAGTGATATGGGGCGAGGATGAAAAGGAAGTACAAAAACAACTAGATGTATGGAATCAAGAAATAGAGAAATATGGGATGAAAGTAAGCACAGAGAAGAGCAAGACAATGGTAATGTCAAGAGGAAGGAAGGAAGAGGAAAGATAGAATTGAATGGGAAAATTCTAGAAGTGGTTAAAAGTTTCAAGTACTTGGGAAGTGTGATCACAGAAGATGGAAGGATAACTGAGGAAATTGGAAAGAGAATACAACAAGCGAACAGTTTTTACCAGAGCATAAGGGGTATTCTGTGGAACCGAGATGTCCCAAAGAAATGTAAAAATGTATTATATTCAACCTACTACAGACCCATACTAACATATGCAGCTGGAGCGTGGACTACTACAAAAAGAGAGGAGAGTAGAATACAAGCCGCGGAGATGAAATTCCTAAGAGGTATAGAGGGCAAGACCAGAAGAGATAGAGTTAGAAATGAAGAGATTAGAAAAAGGACAGGAATCTTGAAGCTGCAGGACAGGATAGAAACAACAAAGTTAAAGTGGTATGGACATATGATGAGAATGGGAGAGGAGAGAGTACCAAAGAAAACTTTCTGTGAAAAGATGACAGGGAAGAGACCATGAGGAAGGCCCCGAAAGAGATGGGCAGATACAGTGTGGGAGTGTGTAGAGAAGAGAGGAGGAAAACCTGAAGAAGTACTAAAAACAGGAGAGGAGTGGTGGAGAGACAGGAAACGTTGGAGGTCCTTAATTCACAACCCGACCCAGGAAGCTGGAAACGGGAAATGAAGATGATGATTCTGATTTATAAAAGATCATCTCTCAGTACAGAAATCAGTTGTTTCTGGAATAGACTAAATGAAATGATGAGTAAGAGTTTACCTTTTTCACTTGTAGGACTTTCCATTTCTGTTGTTTGTCCCCTTTTTTATTATGTGTTGAAGACATGATTGCAAATAGTCAAGTTAGGAACTAAGCAAGTGCTGACCTAGTGTTGGCGCAGCAGTCTCCCCCTGCCTGCCCCCCCCCCCCCCCCCCCCCCCCCCCCCCAAGCTGTATCATAAATTTAATTGTCCACTTTTCAATACAATTTTCAGTTTGTCCCTATTGGTACATGTTTTGGCATATATTCAATATCTTAAATGGTTGACAAAGGAAGGATTTCTGGAATAAATTTTATTTCAAGCAACATTTTAAGAATTTTAAATCTATGTAGATAAAACAATGTGAATCAAAAGTAGTGTATTTTTTTAAAGAATGCGTGATAAAAATTGATGCTAATGCTCTAGTAGTGTAGTTGTATGATAATATTGTAATAGGCTGAAGATGGCACGGCACGTGTGCTGAAACATGTACTGATAGGGACAAACTGAAAATTGTATTGAAAAGTGGACAACTAAATTTATGATATTGATATCAATACGGAAAAACTGAAACCATGATGAATGTGAAATTGAAAAATGGCTGTACAAACCATGCACAGCCTTGCACTGTGGCAATTCTATCTCTATGGTGAGGGTTGTTGAGGCAGGACAGCAAGGTCATATGCCCCTCGTAAAACAGTTTTTAAATATAAATTTTGTTCAGTTAACATTTAGATATGGATGCCTAAAAACGAAAACAGTCCATTATTAATAAAAGAAAAAAGAAAAAGAACTAATAATTATAATAACAAACAAAACAAAATATTGTTGTTGTTTCCTATGGCTAGCCCGGATTCCAATCCATCACCTTTCTTGCATTCCAATAGAGTTGAGTGAGGTTTCCAGAAGTTCTAGCAGTCACATCAAGTTTGTTGCAATGTAGCAGGTGCCCCTTATCCATTTTACTTCCAGGTTCGTGACAAAGTGTGCATTCTTCAGATCTCAAGATGTTGATTCGTTTCAGATGAGCTGCAAGGCAGTCGTGGCCAGTGTAAGTCTGAAGAAGGCTACAGCTTCTCTTCTTGGTGTTAATTTATATTGATCCCATTTAGCATCAATGTCCTTCCATAATTTGGTTTCTGCTGTTTTCTTTGCCATTTCTTCATACCTGTTTTTGATAGTATTTTTCAAGATCCTATTTGCTGACATAAAATCAGTCTGACTGACAGGTTGTTGTAGTGTGGTACCTTTTTTGCTAATCTGTCTGCCTCTTCATTACCTGCTATTCCAACATGAGATCCACTGAAATGAGATCTGTTTGTGGAGTCTTTGAAGGGTTTTTATCATACAAAAAATGTCTTTCAGTTCTTTATTTTGAGGTTTATAATTTGACGAGACGGCTTGGATGGCTGCTTTTGAATCTGTAATGATAACACATTTTTGATAATCAATGTTTCTGCCTGATAACTGATGGAGTGCATGTGAAATTGCTCTTATCTCAGCATCAAATTTTGTTTTGGCCTACTGGGAAGTAGAGTGAGAAGAGAGATGAATGTATTCCTGCTCCAGTTCTATTTTCTTTGTCTTGTGAGCCATCTGTAAATATTTTTAACCATTGATTAGATGGATATCTTTCTTCTATTGTACAGAAGTTTTAGATCTTGTGGTGAAGAGTCTTTCTTGCAGACCTCTTCTAGCAAAGTAAGATCTGTAGTCACTTGTATATATTCAATGGGGTTGACTGGCATACAGAGTGGTTCAAGTTTTATTTGCAGATTGCTCTTATTGATATATTCTTTGGCGAGACCATAGCGTATATGGTCAAAGTATTCAAGTTTTTTCTGTTTGGTGTTATGCAAATCCTTCCATGGACCTAGATTTTTCATGAATTCTGGGAATATCTCATCAGGTCCTGGTTGTTTTCTGACTTGTGTGTTCTTTATTGCTAACATTAACTCTTCCATTGAAAATTCATTGTTAAAGATATCGTCTGCATTATTATTCATGCATTTTTGTACTATTTTTTTGAGAGTCTTGGCTTCTTTCTTTTTCGGTTTTGATAGTCTAATTGAAGTGAAATGTTTACAGAAGTGGTTTGCTATTTTATGACAGTCTGTAATTTCCTTATCATTTATCATAATAGGATTCAAAGGAGTGACTACGTGTTTGTTGTATAGAGAATTGATAAGTTTGTGAGCTTTATTGCTGCCTGTTCTATAGTCAACTGTTGTTAGAAATGTGTTCCAAGATTCTCTTTTTGATATTGTTATTGCTTGTTTTAATTTTGCTGTTGCTTGTCGCCATTTCCGAACATCATTTTGATCCTGAGTAAGTTCAGCTGTTCTTCTTGCTTTGTCTCTGGCACACTTAAGATTGTTCAATTCATCTGACCAGATAGGTTTATATTTTGTTTGAGCACCTCTGGGTATGCACAGTTTGGCTATGTCTTTTATGGCTGTAGTAAATTTATTCAGGATGATGTTAGGAGGTGCATCAAGATCAATTTCCGACATTTTAGTTTCAAGTTTGTTTCTGAAATTTTCCCAGACTGCCTTTTGTAAGTTCCACCGAATCTTCTGGTCTGCACTTTGAGCAGATTCACTGTATGATGTAAGAGTAAGAAGGGACATTCTATGTCCACTGCCTGGATCTTCGAGTACTGATCGATGACTGTGGTTTGTAAGATCTGTTGAGACTAATATGAGATCTGGGTTAGTTGTGGAACCAGAGTGGTGAATGAATGTTGCTGGGTCTTTGTTACTATATAATAGCTCAAGATAGCTACTCTCTATAAGGTCTTTTATTGTTTTATCAGCTGAATTTGTGTAGTTGTAGCCCCAGACTGGAGATGCTGCATTGAAGTCTCCTATAAAAAAAAAGTAGCTGTTTTGATTTCTAAAAAGGTGAAGATCCAGATTTTTATTGTTTGTCGAATAAAAAAGGGAAGAAAGAGAGAAAAATCTTGCGAAAGATACTAGGGCCTGAAAAACGAAATGATGGTACATGGAGAAAGAGGAGAAATGAGGATCTACATAGACAGGCAGAGAAGATCACGGGCACCATGCGTAAGAGGTGACTGGAGTTTTATGGGCACCTCATAAGAATGGATGAGAATCGAATAACGAAAAGATTCTTTAATTACATCAGCCAGCAAAAAGCGACTACAATGCGGGTAGTAGAAAAGACATGGAGTAAGTTGGCATACATACAAAAGACAGCTGGAATAGGGCTGTGCTTCGAGCTAAAATTGATAACTTCAAGGGGTTCAAGGATAGACCCAGTAGAACGACCAAGAACACCTGGTCAGAGGAAAGGAGGAGGAACCACAGCAAAAGGATGAAGAAATTCTGGGTGAAGAAAAAGGAACTGAATTGCTTCCCATGGTCCACAGTAGGCCAAATTCAAAGAAAGAAGAAGAAACAAAAATATAGGGAACATCAAACAACAGTGTCAAGCTGGCTAGAAGGTCATGGGTTCGTTGCACTAATGGGTGTTGCGGGAAACATGAAGCAATTGACTGCGACAAATTCAAAGAGTCAGTACACACAAGAGAGTGGAATCGTGCATTCTGTATGGCAAACTGTAGAGCTTCATAGATAGCAACGAGCTCTGCAGTAAAGATGATATAAGTTTGTGCCAAAGAGATCTTCATATTTGCACCATCAATGATTTAAGCTCAACCCACTTTCTTGCCCACCTCCGATCCATCGGCGAACATCCAGAAATTGATGAACTGTGCTGTTCACCTTAAGACCTCGATGTAGACCTAGCCAAATTTCCGGACATACGGCACCTTGTTAGGTGTCTGCATCATAAAGGGACCTGCAGCCACTCCTATTTCATTACACGAGCTGTCAAGCCTAATACCAACCGGCTGGTTGGTGTACCTCTGGTGAGATTATAGGTATTGAATAGAGATTGATAGCTAGGATAATGCATCATTTGCTGCACATTGGCAGCATATGATGAAAACATATCTTGGCGTCTGACACAAAGAGGTGGAACACCTGATTTGGCGAGTAGGCTGGAAATCGGGCTGGTACGGAAAGCATTGGCTCTCAGCCTAATTCTGCTATACTGTCCAGCATTTTCCAAGTTGCTGACTTTGCTGAACTGTACGCTGCAAAATCATAGTCTAGTCGGGACAGGCTGAGGTCTTGGTAAAACAGTAACAGGATCAAAGCTATCTCAAATTATCAGTAATTTGCTGCTTTTGGTTGATTTCAGGGGCTTTTTTGTTGTTGTTGTGTGGCCTCCTGAGAGGCCGAGTGCAGGTCCCTCTAGTCGACGCCCGTGGGCGATCTGCACGCCGGGATGGGAGATGGAATGATGAAGATAATGAAACTGGACAAGGATGTGGAAGGAAGTGGCCGTGGCCTGTCAGAAGGTACTGTCCCAGCATTTGCCTGGTATTGAAAATGGGAACCCACAGAAACCCATTTCAAGGACGATCGACGGTGGGGCTCGAACCCACGTGTCTACCGAGTCAGCAGGGAGCTTGGCGCCATGACCTAACGCTGCGCTTTACCGAGTGTAGCCACTGCTGTCGGTATGTTTCAGGAGCTAGAATATTGTGATTGTGCACTTTTGTATGATACCAGAATAAAAACATTATTGTGATGTCTGTAATAAGGTAAGATTTTAGATGAAATGAGAAAATTGTGATTGGGCCGAATGAATAGTTGCTGTGTGCATCGCAAGAAGCAAACAGTACAACCTTCTAAGAAAAATGCATAAAAGAGCTCAAGTGGTCCAATGTTATCAAAGTTTAAAAAATAAAAGTACATACATTCATTTTCATTTGAGACTGTTTTGCCTGTCAGCATCCAGTCTAGTCTGCAAGCCTCTGTTTGCGAACACGTTACATCCATGATCACGTATTAGCAGTCAGCACTGCGGCTTCCTCTTCTTCTACACCTCTCACTTTGAAATTGTTCGAATCCGAATCTAACCATTGCCTTCTAGGTCTACCGGTACCTATGCTTCTCTTTCACTCTACAGCGAAATTATTAACTCCTTTTCACATGACCCCAACATCTGAGTCGGCTCATACGAACAGCTTCATCTAGCGTGTTAATTTCTAACTCAGCCCTTATCTCTTAATTATGAGTAGGCTGCCTTCCTGCCGTTGCTGCAACCTATTTGTCCCAACAATTATTCAAGTTACCCTCATATCAGTTACCTCTAGCTTATGTATCAGATACCCTGAATCTACCCAGCTCTCACTTCCATACAGCAAGGTCGGTCTAAATACTGAGCGATATAGGGAGCGTTTCATCGCTACAGTAACTTCCTTCTTGCAGAATACTGTAGATCACAACTATGTACTCACTGTATGGGCTTTCCTGCACCTTGACTCTATTTCCTTTCCCATACTACCATCCTGAGAGAATGCACAGACTAAGTACTGGTACTTAATATGTTCCACCTGCTCCAATTTAGTTCCTCCTATTTGACATACTATTTTCTTGTGCTTCTTTCTCACCGGCATAACCATCATTTTTGAAATGCTGATTTTCATACCTTATTTCCTACATTTCTGTTCAAGTTCTAAAATTTTGACTTGTAAGCTTTTGACGGAGTCTTGTCATTACAATCAAATCGTCAGCATAGACCAGAATGCTGGTTTCCATCTAATTCAATCCCAACCAACCAGTTTATGCCCTTCAGCAAATAGTCCATGTAAAAAATAAGCATTAGTAGTAGTGGTGGTGGTGGTGAGAGATTACAGCCTTGCCTCACTCCTGTAACAACCTTGAACCAAGAACTAATCCTACCATCACTGCAGCCTGATTATCAAACATAAATAATGTTGATTGTCTGTAGCAGCCTTCCCTCGATACCATATTCCCTCTGGATGCTCAGCATCTTCAGCCTGGGTACTCTATCGAATGCCTTCTCTTACTAGATCTACAAAACACAAATGTCTATTCCTCTCGTAACATTGCTCTATAACTTGGCGCATACTAAATATTTGATCTTGACATCCTTGTTGCGATCTAAAGCCACTCTGGTTTTCATTCATCTTACTCTCGGCACAATGATCGAACTCTCCTTTCTACAATGCACACGACATATCAAAGAAATGCCACAATAATTATTGCCATCTTTTCTGTTACCTTGTTTATAAGATGGGGCGATTACTGCTTTTGTCCAGTCAGAGGGTACATTTCCTAAAACCCATGCCAATTTGATTATCCTATGCAACCATTTCAGCCGTGCTTTCCCACTATAATTCACCATTTCTGACCGAATTTCATCTACCCCTACCGCTTTGTGACATTGTACCTTAGTTTAATTACCATCCTCTCTACTTCTCAACAGTAACTGTAATTATTTGGGTAACTGTCCTGGATTGTGAATATATTACATATGTATATTGATACAATTTACAAAGAAACTATAATCCATGTTTCTCAATCTATTTTACCAGTGTTTCACCCCAATGCACCATTGGGCTTATTAGTTGGTATACTATACCTGTTCTTCTTCTTCTTCTTCTTGTGCCATACCCTCATTGGATGTTAGTTATTGTTGTTTTAAGGGGCAGAACTATGAGGTCATCTGCCTCTCTCATTGGAAGTTGGTTGTTGTCAGGGTGATTTCTTTTACCAGCTTGGAATAGTTCAGGAGTGTTTATTCCATACCATTTGAATAGGTTCTTGAGCCTTCCTCGACCTCTGCTACCTTCAATTATGATCTGTAGGAGTTTATATATTTATCATTGCAAATGATATGGCCAAAGTATTCAAGTTTCTTCTGTTTGGTGTTATGCAAATCCTTCAGTTCTTTATGCAGGCGTTCCAGCACTTCCATGTTACGTACTCTATCGATCCATAACATTCTGAGCAGGTGCCAATAGCACCACATCTCGAAGGCTTGAAGTCTTTTACTGGTGTTCTCCTTGAGGGTCCAGGCTTCAATAGAGAAAAATTAACACCATAGTAAATGGATACGAAGAGCAATATTAAAGTCTCTGTTGCACAGTGATTTTTTCATTTTCTTGAATGCAGCTCTAGCCAATTCAATGCGGGATAGCATTATTCCAATAATGATCAAGTATACATCCAAGGTATTTCACGTGTTGAGCTTGTTCCAGTGTTGTCCCAGCTACAGTAAGATTAACAGGTGGAATTACATGTTTGCTCAAAACCATTAGTTTTGTCCTTTTCGTATTCAAATTCAGACCTCTCTTGCACTGTGTTGTACTACAGAGTTTAGTAAGGTTTGCAGATCTTCAGCACTTGTTGCAAGCAGAGCTGTATCGTCTGCATACTACAAATCATTTATGGTGTTTCCATTAACCATACTTTACTGTTTTCCTTCCTGTGCTTCAGAAATATTTCCTCCGAGTAGATATAGAAAGGAAGTGGAGATAGAGCATAAGACTTGTCTCACATCTCGTTTTATATTTTCTACCACCGGTGTTGGTTCAATCATCTACTTTTACTGAAGCCGTCTGATTCCAGTACAAGTTGACAAAAATTCGTATGTCTTGCTCATCTAGACTAATATCATATTTCACACAATCAAATCATAGTTGATAAAGCAAGCATAAAAATTTACAGATATATCTATATTTCTTTACACCCAAACCTGCATCACCAGTATGCCTCTCTGGTGCCAACCCCAAATCCACTACGGAATCCTAACTGGGTATTTCCTATGTATGCTTCACATTTGCTGTGTATGTTGGTTGTTTATTTCAAGTCATAAGCGTAGCAAAAAAAACATAGGAAACAAACCAAAGGTTGATAAAATATAATACAATGTAACACAAATCTAAAATGACAACCTAAACAATGTCAGCCCAAAATTGTGCAACAGGGTAACAGTATTGTCTGAAGCATCAACAAGCTCTTGTGAGGAATATGATGTAGGATATCTAGGACAGTTATTTAAGTGTTTAGTTGTCTGTCCCTCCCCGCAGTCACACAAGGTGGAAGATTCCTTCAACAAGCCCCATTTGAACAGGTTGTCCTTAGTTCGTCCGACGCCACTCCTGAGCCGATTAAAGGACTTCCACTCTTTCCAGACTTGATTTCCACCAGGAGAAAGGTTCTCAGAAGGATCCATCCAATCATTACAATCAGATCTTGCTGTCCACCGAGATAATCTGGCTGCTCCAGGCTGACCGGTGAGGGGAGTAGTACTTCTCATGAAGCTCTTCCTAGATTTGAGCCTACTAAGTGGTGGCTGGTAACCATGATCATTGTTATGTTCTGCTTTATGTCTCTCAAGTTTGGCTGCAACTTCACGCCTTACATCTGGAGGAGCAATCTCCGCTAGCTTGTGGAGTTTTTTCAATAGGTGTAGCTTTGAGACATCCTGTTACTATCCTGCAGGTTTCATTTAGAGCCATATCAACTTGCTTTGCATGAGATGATTTGCACCACACAGGGCATGCATATTCAGCTGCAGAATAACAGAAAGCCAAGGCTGATGTTCTTAGTAAATTGGGATCTGCACCCCATATACTGCCAGTAAGCTTCCGCAAGATGTTGTTACGAGCAGCAACTTTCTGCTTGGTGTTAGTGCAGTGTTTACTGTAGGTCAACGTTCGATCTAAGGTAACACCCAGATATTTGGGGTAGAAACAATGCTCAAGTCTTTATCTTCCCATAAGCTTGCCACGGTGGGTGAGTGGATAGCGTGTCGGTCTACTAACCCTAAGATTGCAGGTTCGCCCCTGGCCGTGGTAAGTGATTTTTGAAAGGCGGCAAAAATACGATACGCATGTCATACGATGTTGGCATGTCAAAGAACCCATTTGAATTCAGTAGGCCGAGTTCATAATGGCAAAATTAATCTCGGGAGTTTCCGCCAACACAAAGTTCCTCATTTCTCTACTAGAAAGCGCTATAGTGTTCAAGGAGATTAGATATCTAACATCTAACCTCCTTGACTTTCATAGTCAAGGAACAACGAAATTCGACATGCAAGCTACCCTCTGGGTGTCAAATAACAAAGCTTGCACCCGGCACCCAAGGCCATACGATATTATTATTATTATATCTTCCCATAACACTGTAAGCTTTCTATAGGCTTCTCGATTTCGTAGGTGGAAAGCACAATTTGAGTTTTAGCAGGGTTAGGTCTCAAATTATTGACTCTATAGTACTCAGAGGTCCTTCAGAGCAACAGTCAACTGGTTTTCTACTACCTCAAAATATCTGGCCTGTGTGACTAAAGCAAGATCATCTGCATAGATTAAGCTCTTTGTAAGGGAAGGTTGAGGCTGATCATTTGTAAATATGCTGAACAATATGGGGGAAAGGACACTACACTGAGGCAAGCCATTCCTTTGACTTAACATCTACTCTTTCTACCTTGGAACTCCAAATAGAATCGCCGATTTTCTAAACGCGTCTGCACAGTTCTGGTGATGTAGCAGACTTTGTGCAGTAGTTGTTGATGCTGAGTGGTATCATATGCTGCTGTGAGATCCACGAAGACAGCCCCAGAGATGTATCCTTTTCAGGAAGATCTTGAGGACATGACTCATTAAGCTTATGATTTTATAATCCCCACAAGGTTTTGCTGCTGCTTTCTTTGGAATGGTATTAAAAGTTGATGTCAACCAGTCAGAAGAGATATTTTCAGTTGTATACACTTGGCTGAATAGCCTTTTTTTGGGATATCCTGTGATTGGTCTTCTTTAAGTATTTATAATATTTTCTGAAGTGCTGGAAGGAAAAGCATCATAGAATAAACTAACTTTTTCATACAATGTGATTCTCTGCGAATCATAAACACTAACATTAACTAGACAAGCTAAACATATTTCTAAATAATTGTACAATCTCAAACTTCAACGCTAGTGATCAGATGACCACGTGACGGTCGAAACGGGTAATCATAAAATTACTTGAGAATATCAGTGTGGGTTGACAAATGGCATAATGTCATCATTAGTGATGAATTGTTCCTCTGTCTTTCTCGCATTGATTGCCACAATCGTGTGTGACAACATACGAAGAGAGAGGTGCCCAGACATTATTGTCGAGAGGCACAGAACCATCTCTGGGCATTATGGTCTGGGGAGCTATCGGTTATAATGTAAAATCTCAATTAGGGATTGTTGAGGGCAATATGACTATAGTTTGCTTGATTTGAATGGAATAGTGAATTCCAGTAATTTGGCAATTGGCCATGGCTAATAGATTTCTATGATGGTGGCCTAGGTTTAATTCCCAGCTCTGTCATGAATTTTAATTCTAGTATGAGGTTTGCAAGCTTCTAGAGGACAGGTGAGTGAGTAGTGGATTCATATCCTATTCTCGGTCATTGTAGAAGTGGTTATCCGTAGTTTCCCAAAGTAAATTCAGATCGCAGCTGATTCCTTCCCAACTTAACTCCTAGTTACAAATACTGTAGAGAATGCGAGCATGTGGTGAGGTGGAGGACAATGACATACAGTCATTCATTGCTATGGTGGGTGAGTTAGCCGCGGTCGTTACGACGTGGCTGTAGGCAGTCGCTCACATCCGGAAGGCGAGGAGGTTCGAATCCCCCCCACCAGCAACCTTGAAGATGGTCTTCTGTGGTTTCCCATCTTCCTTCCAGACAAATGCCGGAGTTGGTCCCTAACTTTAGGCCACAGACAACACTCCACACTTGTAGCTCACCTCATGGGTGTCCGCATAGAAGCAGCTACAGCCTCTGGTGACCCGACCATGTCCTCGGACACTTCCGGCACTAAACGCCACACGCTAAAAAATAAATATATATATATATTGCTATGGCAACTTGCTTCCTTCACGGCAGAATATATATCGGCCCGTTGTGCACTCAGAAGGACGAGTGGACACTGTTCGGAAGATATATCACAATGTTATCGCTAGCTACTGTACATTTCCCTACCTAGCATTCTTCTGAGCTCTAGTAATGTCACTATAATAACCCAGGTTATCAGATAGATTCCACACACATTCAAGAATCCAGGAGTTGCTAAATTAAGCAAAGAAAAATCTCTTGGGCTGACATTGTTTAAAGGTTACTCATTCCTGTTCTGTCAAGGAAATACAGTATATTATGTTCACTCTCCGCCTGTTTCATGCATCTAGGATAATCCCCAAATTGTTCCATCATGAAAAACTAACAAGCATTTGCATTGCTGTTAAACACAGTGGTTTTACAGTTAATTAATTATATCATTACTGCATAAAGTGATGGTTACATACTCCCCACCCCGATAAACATAGCCTCCCTTCCAACCTTTTGGAAATGAATAGCAGACACCCTTCATTTCAGTTGAAACAATGCCTCTGAACAGGCATTGCCAGAGCCATCAAGAGATCATTACTACCGCGGATGAGGCTTAGAATCGAATGCAGCAGTTGTGGGATGTAAATGTAAATAAGAGGACAGTTCAACAACACCTCAGAGAACAAAGTATTCAATCAAGGTGAACTGGTATGGGACCTGATCTGACAGAGAATACAGTCACCCAACTTCAGTTTGCTTGTCAGCACGCACAATGGAGCCGTGTACTGTTCTTTGAAGAGCTCAGGATCTCCCTGAAATCTCCAGATGGTAAGGAGTATGTCTGGAGATAACTCTGGAGAGTGATTTACAAAGTGCACAGTATCCATAAGGGCTCCATGATGATGTGGGGCGGCATTGCCATATAGGGTCGGATAGACTGGTTTTCATTGAAAATGATAGCCTCAGTGAGATGGATTCGTGTTCATGCATGACAATACTTGTCCACTGCAGCACAATATGTATTACAGTGCTTAGCCAGCTCACAGTCCCAACTTAAACCCTCATAGAGGATCTTTGGGATAGGTTGGTAATACGCATCCGAGTTCAAGATGTGCTCCAGAGGCATTATGTGATCTGCAGGCACCATTTCAAGAGGATTGGGATTAACTTCAGCAGAGAAATATCAGAGCCCTAACTCAAATGATGGCCCAGAGAATGGTGGCTGTGATTACGATCAGAGGCGACACTAGATATTGAGTGTTAGTTTGTTCCACTGGACGAAAGTGTCAGCATAATGATATTTTTTCATATTGGTGATGTATAGAAGTGAGTGAAATATAAGCAACAATATTGAAAAAACAACAATAAAAAGTGTATCATCTTGGCTTACAGGATTGAGCCGCGTCGCATATCGGTTATTATTTCCCGACGTTTCGGCTGACATTGCAGCAGCCTTAATCATGGGTAGGTATGAGTTGGTGTCCGTACTCAAACTAACGGTTGTTGCCAGTCAGATGTGCTTGCTTGCCCTGCGTTGACGTCACGCTGCTCGCTGATTGGTCCCTGCCCCTGGCAGTCGCGCGCTAGTAGAACATTCCAGATGTTGCTGAGTTTCAAGCCATCTTCGCGATTGAAATTATTGGGATGCTTCACGACCTCTCTAATTAACCAGGTACTGCAGCCATTATTCCCTCCGCCAGCCTCCCACGTGAAAAAATCGCAGCACTTTACTGACATCATATCGAGTATAAGCCTGAGTGACGGTGATCTACTGTCAAGCTTCGATGTGGAGTCCCTATTTACCAGGGTGCCTGTACCTGACGCCATACAGTTAATCAGGGAAAAACTTACAGCCACAGGAGGTCCAATGGACTTAGTGGAGTTAGCTGAACACTGCGTTAACTCCACAGTCTTCGTATTCAATGGGCAGATGTTTCAGCAAACGGAGGGAGCAGCCATGGGTTCCCCCCTCTCTCCACTACTGGCTAACGTGTTTATGGCTAACTTCGAAGAAGAAGCGATCAAGGAGAGCCCATTGAAGCCTAAGTGTTGGTTCAGATACGTAGATGACGTCTTTTTGATATGGGAACATGGACGCACCACACTTCAGGACTTTCTAGACTTCATGTGCTCCAGACATCCGAGCATCAACTTCACAATGGAAGCAGAAGAAAATAATCAGCTAGCTTTCTTAGACGTTCTGCTCTATAAACGAACAGATAACACACTCGGACACAGGGTCTATAGGAAAGATACTCACACAGATCGGTACCTACATGCTAAATCAAATCATCCTCCATCGCAGAAAGAAATGGTAGCTAGAACACTCCTCACCAGAGCCAACCACATTTGCGATAAGGATAGCGTGAATGAAGAAAAGAAACATGTTTGGAACACGCTCCTAGCTAATGGCTACAGCAAAGGACAAATAAATAGGGCCACACGGAAGGTGAAACAAAGCCGAAGAACTGGCAAAAAGAACAAAGATAGGCCCCACCATAAAGCCTTTCTGCCATACATACAGGGGTTGACAGATAGAATCGCCAGGCTGCTCAAGAAACATGATGTTACTACTGTGATGCATCCTATTAACAAGCTGACGCAAGTGGTGCGTAAATCAAATGAGATAAAGCTGCCAAACCAGGAGTTGACAAAGTGCCTTGCTCCTGTGGACAGGTTTACATAGGGCAAACAGAAAGACGCGTTTCAAATAGGATTTCAGAGCACATTCGGGACACGAAACAGATAAACTACACATCTGCAATAGCTGAACATGCTGACGTCACGAGACACGCCATCGAATTTGATAAGACCGAAACTGTCGCTAAAATTCCCGGATACCAAAACAGGTTAATTAGAGAGGCAATAGAGGTCGTGAAGCATCCCAATAATTTCAATCACGAAGATGGGTTGAAACTCAGCAACATCTGGAAAGTTCTACTAGCGCGCGACTGCCAGGGGCGGGGACCAATCAGCGAGCAGCGTGACATCAACGCAGGGCAAGCACATCTGACTGGCAACAACCGTTAGTTTGAGTACGGACACCAACTCGTACCTACCCATGATTAAGGCTGCTGCAATGTCAGCCGAAACGTCGGGAAATAATAACTGATATGCGACACGGCTCAATCCTGTAAGCCAAGATGATAAACTTGACACCGGCCGCGAAAGCCTACGATCTAAATAAAAAGTGTGCATTTATTATTATTATATATAACTATTTTTGTAGCCTCCGTGGCTTAGGCGGCAGCACGCCGGCCTCTCACCGCTGGGTCCGTGGTTCAAATCCCGGTCACTCCATGTGAGATCTGTGCTGGACAAAACGGAGGCAGACAGGTTTTTCTCCAGGTACTCTGGTTTTCCCTGTCAAAATTTAATTCCAGCAACACTCTCCACTATCATTTCATTTAATCATTGCCGCAGAGGAGTGCGTAAGGCCTCGGAGGCCGGCACGGTTCATATCCTCGCCGCTAGACGGGGGCTTCATTCATTCCATTCCTGACCCGGTCGGAGACTGGAAGCAGGCTGTGGATTTTCATTTTCATAACTATTTTTGTACATGACAGTTCCAAGGTATACAGTAGTCTATTGTTTGTGAAACCACTTCTAAATTTGCCATTAAAACTCATTATTAGAAATTTTTGTAAGACCTGGTGTTTTTCTTTTTTTATGCATTCTCTAGAACAAGAAACACATAATTGTAAAGTAGTTCATGCCACCCTAGTTTTATGTCGTAATTGCCAATAAACATTTTCCCTTGTACCTACAAGACCATGGCCAATTGAAAAACATTATTTAAAGTAGATTTCATCTCTTCAATTACTTACCATGAACCCGTACAGTGTAACTGAACGAAACTACTAGAGATCATGACAAGCATGTGACCATTTACTTAATTGAAAGCCATTTAAGAGTATTGACTTGACAACATGGAGGTATATAGGAAATAACGAAGACTGTAATTATTACTTGATGGCACATGGGCACACAATGAGTTTCGTATGCAGGAGAGTCCACGTGATGCAGCACAACTGTAAGGTGGAGGAACATTCACTTTGCTTGTTACAGAAATGTTCACACCAGTTCCTACTGTAACTGTACTGCACATTAATCTCTCTCCCAGGAGTACAGCAGTACCTTATTCTCCTCCTTTCACCTCAAATCTGTTAGGTTTACACAATGAAGTAATAATCGCAGTCTTTCATACACTTCCAAGCATCAAATTCATAAACCACACTCTCAAGAGCTATCTACACATCAGTTTGTGTACTTCAGCCTGTTGTTGTCATAGTGTACACAATTACTATTTTAACTTTCGCAAAATATACAAATGCAACAATTTTTAATAAACCTGGTATTTGGTGACTTTCTGCAAGACAGAAATATTGGTACTGTACAGGACATGGTGTGAAATGAAGGGAATAAGGGTTTCTTTATTGGGGCATTATATTCTTTCTTGAACGTTGTTCCATTTCCACACACAATGCTGCACTGTAATGATGAAATTAATGGCTAGAGAGATACCTTTTTATAATACTTTCAATGCACGAGCAAAACTGGTAGAATTTACAACAGGACTGCACTTGCAACTACATTGTAGGCCTATACAACATATCACTCTTTTCAGAACTTTCTTATTACAGGTACTACTGCACCCTACTCCTTTCCAAATGTCTCCATAGCAAACCATTTTCTAGCCCCTAAATCTAGAATGATGCCTAATACTTATCTCAAAAGTTTTAAGTACCGGTTACCCATGTATCTAGCATTACAGTCATCTCCGACATTTAAGGACAGATGAGCTCCTTGTTACATTCCTTAAAACCACATCTTTAGCATATCCTAACCCATCTCAATCAGGTACGGTATCACAGTATAAAATGGTTCTAAACAGTGGCATCGAAGACTACATAACTAAACCACTACATAATATCTACAGTATATACTGTATAGCAGCAAATACTTTAAAGTGAAGAGATTTATTGAAACCGTATTGAACAATAGCCTACCATAATCTCCATGAGCGAATTTCTTTGTCAGAAAAATGGCTACCGATTTAATAGATACAGTATGTACAAGTGTAGCCTAATCATAAATTGTCTGACCAAAATTGCATTTTCATCGAAAGTATAATTATTTTACCGTAGTAAAATATTACTGAAAGCTTCATCGCCACTATTTCATTACACAGTAGCCTACATCATTGTGGAAAACGATGAACCGTCACATCAAACAAGTTTAATTCCGTGACTTAATGCAATTTATAGATTGCTATATATGCCAGTCTCAATCACCGTTTCCATCTTGAAAAGTTTGCGAATGCTTTATCGCTTCAAATCACCAGACCAAAATTTTACCACGCCATATTTGATTTGAAAAAGCGGCTTCCCAAAGAAAATAGGTAGCGGCTTCCGGTTACTTTGGCCAAGGAGAATAAAGTTTTGGTTGTTCAACACTGACGCATGCGCACTGGAGCGAGACTTTCCGCTCGCTAGACGCGTCTGCCCACAGCTGTAATTTTCACTATATTTGGGATGGCTGGGTGGGTCACAGATGCCAGAGGAGGAAACATCTATTAAAACATTGCTCCCTGATTTATTTCTCATCGTTTCATAAGGTATTCTGGCTAATTCATGTATTATATAGAATGTTACCACTCGTTCTACGTTCATTCAGCGCTACCGAGAATGATTCGTTTTGTCAGAGAGCTGTCGCATGGTAGGCTACACTATGGCGGTCGAGCCATTCGAACATTCGCGGCTTCGTACTTGAAGTTGTTGGAGCTTATTCTATCTGTACTGTGTGGTACGAAGCATTGTCCATTACAATAACACTGTGTTCAGGGATGTTGGATAACAATTGTTCCTGGAACCATTTTAAAAACTGGTTGTAGTCCATGACTTCATGGTAATCACCAGTTCTTTTCGACCTAAAGAGCAAAAGTGTGTTATTAACTAATCCCGTATGATAGCCCGGCATGTAGAATAATAAATCGACCCCCTCTGCCTGACGATCCTTTCATTGTCCCTTGAACTGAGTTGTCACTCCAACTCCTAGACACTGTGTGGCCAGCATTGACCCACGTTTCATCTAACCACACAATATCCATAACATTTTTGCCCTACTTAGTTTTGAATTTTCTGGTATTTTCACCCAGTTTTCACCAAATTTTGTAGGTTCTTTAAAGTGAGCATAATTAAGGGAATTCTAAACTTTGAAGCTACAGTATTTGGTTCAGTCATTTAGAAATTATAACATATTTCATGTAATAAATATGCAAATTTTGAAAATGTCCCAGGCACATCAACTTTAAAGTTATCAATCTAAAACTTATATGGAATCATCATCAATGGTATACAAATAAAATTGGTATTACTTTTAAAATCAGTGCAAATGGTTTATTATCAAATTATTTTTTTCTTAGAATGACCTGTTGTACTGTTAAAATATGTCATTTTTTCAAATTTGAACCTAAATATTTCTGAAATTTATTAATATTTTTCAAAATGGATACCACATATTATTAAGACCACAAAGTTGTATGTGCAAACCAAGTTTGAAGGTAATGGGATCAAAACTCGTGCAGCTGGAACATTTAAAATGCTGAAAAATATAGTATTGAGAAAAAGCTAACTTTATAAAAAAAAAAGTATTTTAGTGGAATTACCTGCATCAAAACTTCCCTGAGTTTACAAAATCACTTTTTCCACACTTCAGAGGTAACTTCTTTCTAAACCCATGTTTCTCCCTGATGTTTACACGAAGATTTACTGCCACATTCACCACACAGGTCTGTAAACAAATTTTGGAGGGCACCCATGAGAATGTGCTCATCATTAACACTAGGCCTAACAGTATTCTCCTCACTAAAATAGGCCTATTCCAGTTTTCTGACACTGGCAGAAGAAGTAGTTGCAGCTATTGAACATGCATTACTACAACAAGGTCCTGGAGGAGATTTAACTTCACATGTAATATCACTTGGGTTTGATCTCTCACCCCACTGTTTGTCAACATTCAAAATAGCACTATTCCTTTTCTTTGTCTCACAGACTTTCGGTTTATGCCATCGACTAGATACAGAATACATCTAATAAACTGCACACAAATCTCTAAAATACCATTAACTTACATAAGTTCCACCACTCACAGTAAACCAATAAAAATATAATTCTTGCGAATAAAATTTACTAAAGCCACTGACCATCAACATAAACAAAGACGCATGGTTCCACCAGCATCATCATCATCATCTTCATTTCCTCTTTTCCAGTTAACACTGGGTGGGGGAAAATATGGTTCCCCTCCACTTTGTTCTGTCGTCCACCATTCCTCTTCCGACACAGTTTTCCAATCCAGGTTCCGTTTTCTAATACTATTCTCCACCGAGTCCATCCAACGCATTCTTGGTCTTCCTCGTCCTCTCTTCCCTGTCATCCGTCGTTCCAGTGCTCGTCTTGGTAGCCTTACTTCATTCATCCGTTTGACATGTCCAAACCACCTCAATTTGTTTTGCTCCAGTTTGTCGTTTAGTTTCTGTACTCCCAGTTCTTTCCCTATATCTTCATTTCTCACACTGTCCCTCCTCGTTTTCTGGACCATACTTCTCAGGAATTTCATCTCAGCTGCTTGTACTCTGCTCTCATCCCTCTTTGTCATTGTCCAAGTTTCTGCTGCATATGTCACTATAGGAACATAATATGCTTTGTACATAACTTCTTTAGCCTTAATTGGTATATCCTTGTTCCACCATTTATCCAAAATACCCATTACTGTACTACCAAAACCAAAATACTTCTGTTCGATGTTAAATATGTGCATGTGTATAGTAATGATATTCTTTTAGTGAATGCCATACAGCTAAAAATTATATGGGATAAGAAAATAACATGTAAGAAAAGTTTCACACTTGACAAACATTGCCTAGGCTACTCATAACTGATAAATTTACCAACAGATGGCAGCATAAGCTTGTATTCAGATGATTGGCATGATAATCTGGACCAAGAGTACGAAATTACTACAAAATTGAGGGGTGAATCCTACAAACTTCATTTTCTACATTCTAGGATTCTTCCAGACAATGTGTTAAAGTGCTTAGGATGTTTATATTTATAACCAATGTCCTAAATAAAATAAATGTCTGTAATACATTTTGTGTGTGCTTATTATAATTAAGTATAAGCATTACTGAGTCCTTGGACGAGGATTACTTGCAATTTGCTAGTGTTCTTGGAGATACGGGCATAGTTTTGGATTCCAGGGCCCTTAAGCCAATCACCACATCCAGAATTCTCTGTTAAAGCTCTAGATTTACCCATTTCAAACCAATTTACCCAGTGTGTAGTACTGTTAACTGCTTATTTTCCATGTGGCCTGCAAGGATGCCCATGTTCTTTTTCAGGGGGAACAGATGTGATGAGGAGTATACGATATTTTCTGGGGGGAAGGGGTAGGGGAGGACTGGGTATGTTATAAAATTCTTCATCCCTAGACCGCCAGGGTGAAACAAAGGATAAGAAAAATTAAAAGTTGAGGAATGCTTCCATTTGAATAATTTGAAGGGTCTCGTTTGACATTTGGTGGAGATCTAGGACATCTTATTGGGAGGGAGATACCATGTCCGTGTAGCCAGCATAGATCGAAATTACAATGGCAAGTGTGGTCATTCTTTAATTTTAATAAATGGAACAGTTCCACCAACATGGAGTAGGGGTAAGTAAAGTGGCTTCTTGTCCAGGTGACCTGCTTTGCGAAGGAGTATTTGAATCATGATATAGGATTTAAATAGTCTTCAAAGCTTCGCACAAAGGCTCTTAAAAGAATGATTTGAATCCCACTCTTTGCATCCTGGAAGTGTCTTCCCAATTCAACTGTAAATAAAAGCTAATTGAAAACCTCTACCACATCCTTTTCTATTACAAGTACAGTACACACAGAAGTGCATGGGGCTGATATCCACGACATTCCAATCCACTGAATAAACTCACAATAAATAAGTTTCCAAGGTCCTTCAATTGTAGTAATTACTTCGTTATAAGAATCTTGAGCCCATAAAACCATAAATTTGACCTAAGCCTAACTGGGAAAGGGAGAGAACCGTTAAACATGTCTAACATGAAGGTAGTTGCCACAAGAAGTAAACCTGCCACTGTATGGGATTGGTGACAGATAAAAGGCTCTCTGCTAAAGGAGGTAAGTATAATCTCAGCAATTCATATATGTATCTGAAGTATGCATTACATTTTTGTTGTTGAAAAAGATTGCCTTATGGTAGGCCTACTCAAAAAAGCAAAATTTTAAAAACCACAAGTTTAGGCTCAAATTTCTTATATTCGTTTTTATTATTTTGGGGCATGAATGACCCTTCCTTCCCTTGCGATAAATGAAGCACTGGCTACTTTCTCCTAATGCAATGCTTGGTTGTTTCTTTTTTTTTTAAATTCCAGCTGCTATTAAAGTTAAACTTACATGTAAACTGGTATATATGGAAACAACTTATTGATGAACAAAGATAAGAGGATAATATGTACAGTTTTGTATATCAGCATAAACTGGAACATCCATTCGATGTTTTTATTACACTGCTTAATATTCTACTGCTCTAAAGTTTTGAGCTAGTGATAAGGGTGTATTTCTTCCACAGCATTTAACTTCATTTGAAAATATCCGTAAATTCACACTAACAAATTACTCGGCTATTGGTAGGCTTGTATATAATAGATGAGAATACCTCGGTGCAATCATTGCGGCGAGGCGAGCGAGCGACACCACTCCTCTGACGTCACAGATCCGCGCCATGGCCTGTCTTTCTCGTCGGCCACGTAGACAGGGCGTGGCCGACGAGAAAGACAGGCCATGGCGCGGATCTGTGACGTCAGAGGAGTGGTGTCGCTCGCTCGCCTCGCCGCATTGATTGCACCAAGGTATTCTCATCTATAGAAGCCTACCAATAGCCGAGTAATTTGTTATTGTGAATTTAAGGATACTCAAAAATAAAGTTAAAAGCTGTGGAAGAAATCCACCCCTATCACTAGCTCAAAACCTTAGAGCAGTAGAATATTAAGCAGTGTAATACAAACGTTGAATGGATGTTCCAGTTTATGCAGATATACAAAACTGTACATATTATCCTCTTATCTTCGTTCATCAATAAGTTGTTTCCATATATACCAGTTTACATGTGAGTTTAACTTTAAAAGCAGCTGGAATTTTAAAAAAAGAAGAAACAACCAAGCATTGCATTAGGAGAAAGTATTCAGTGCTTCATTTATTGCAAGGGAAGGGTCATTCATGCCCCAAAATAATAAAAACGAATATAAGAAATTTGAGCCTACACTCGTGGTTTTTAGCATTTTGCTTTTTTGAGAAGGCCTACCATAAGACAATCTTTTTCAACAACAAAAATTTAATGCATAGGACTACTTCAGATACATATATGAATTGCTGAGATTATACTTACCTCCTTTAGCAGAGAGCCTTTTATCTGACACCAATCCCCTACAGTGGCAGGTTTACTTCTTGTGGCAACTACCTTCATGTTGGACATGTTTAACGGTTCTCTCCCGTTCCCAGTTAGGCTTAGGTCAAATTTATGGTTTTATGGGCTCAAGATTTTTATAACGAAGTATATTACTACAAATGAAGGACC
The DNA here is from genome assembly GCA_946902985.2 of Meconema thalassinum. Lineage (NCBI taxonomy): Eukaryota > Metazoa > Arthropoda > Insecta > Orthoptera > Tettigoniidae > Meconema > Meconema thalassinum. The sequence continues at coordinate 861,067,124 of OX336389.2, forward strand.
TTGGAAACTTATTCATTGTGAGTTAATCCAGTGGATTGAAATGTCGTGGATATCAGCCCCATGCACTTATGTGTGTACTGTACTTGTAATAGAAAAGGATATGGTAGTGGTTTTCAGTTAGCTTTTATTTACAGTTGAGTTGGGAAGACACTTCCAGGATGCAAGGAGTGGGATTCAAATCATTCTATCAAGAGCCTTTGTGCGAAGCTTTGAAGACTAAATCCTATATCAGGTTTCAAATACTCCTTCGCAAAACAGGTCATCTGGACAAGAAGCCACTTTACTTACCCCTACTCCATGTAGGTGGAACTGTTCCATTTATTAAAATTAAAGAAAGACCATACTTGCCATTGTAATTTGGATCTATGCTGGCTACACGGACATGGTATCTCCCTCCCAATAAGATGTCCAAGATCTCCACCAAATGTCAAACGAGACCCATCAAATTATTCAAATGAAAGCATTCCTCAACTTTTAATTATTTTTTCTATTTTTTGTTTCACCCTGGTGGTCTAGGGATGAAGAATTTTATAACATACCCAGTCCCCCCCTTCCCCTTCCTCCCAGAAAATATCGCATAATCCTCACCACATCCATTCCCCCTGAAAAAGAACATGGGCATCCTGTTAACATAAGCAGTTAACAGTACTACACACTGGGTAAATCGGTTTGAAATGGGTAAATCTAGAGCTTTAACAGAGAATTATGGATGTGGTGATTGGTAGGGCCCTGGAGTACAAAACTATGCCCGTATCTTCAAGAACACTAGCAAATTGCAAGTAATCTTCCTCCAATGACACAGTAATGTTTACACTAAATTATAATAAGCACACACAAAATGTATTACAGACATTATTTTATTTAGGATATTGGTTATAAATATAAGCATCTCAAGCACATTAACACATTGTCTGGAAGAATCTTAGAATGTAGAAAATGAAGTTTGCAGGTTTCACCAAGTAGGCTATAAAGGTGATATCTTGCTGATCTTGGATATATTACTGACGATTATTAGGATCTAATATCCTCCAGCTATTAATATTCTCAAAAAATCCTGCACTGCACATAGGGCCTACAGCCATTATACCCTGCTGATGATTCATGATCTCTTCAGGATTTTAAATTTTTCTGACACCATTTCTCAATCTCACTGGAGCTTAGTGGGTTACAAATTCATCGTTACAAAGATGCATGAACACAATTTGAGGACTGGACATGTCTAACTTGATTCCAGCTGCCTTGCTACTGTTTCCTTATGCAGTACAAAATCACTATCAATTATATTGGTATCTTGCAGCCTTGGCAACGATAGAGTCTTGTATTAACTCTTGTACTATTTTCATCTCTAATTTATCTCAACAAAACAAGCCTGCCAACTTGTGTCAATAGCTTTAATGTGGACATGGAATGGAATTCACACTTACAAAATTCCCCTAGACACAAAATTGCATCTTCCATGACAACGTGGACAACACTTAGGGTTTAAACGCTGCATACATGTTAAATTCTATGTGTTATACTCTGATTTACAAAATATGAACGGTGCAAGCTGCCATCCGCTTGAATAGTGAGGTGAGGAGTGGAGACAAGAGGGGTAACTGTGTCCATAGCAACAGCGAGCAGTGTTGCAATGAATGCTGACACAACAGTGAGCACATGGTTTGACGCAGTGTTCTACTGTGAACTAACTCGTCACTGCCATTAGTAATATCCCGTGTATATATTGAAGTGCATTTGCTTATTCTTTCATAGGCTACAGTAAACGTTATCCTTCTGTTTTTGTTGGAAGCGTGTGTATATACAGATTTTGAGTTTATTTCTTTTATTTGCATCATCGTGTCTATTTTCGTTGTGTAAAAATGGCATCGGTACATGCTCGCGGAAGGCCCAGGATCCATTCTCTGCGACAGAACAACTTCAGGCCGTGGTGTGACTCTCCATAGCCAAGTAAAGGAGATGGTATGTGCGGTGAGGAATTTTATGGAGGAAGAAGAGGAAAGTATGCACTTACGGGAGAAACCTCTGATTCCATTTGTTCAGGTGAGGAAAAGAATTTCCAAGACTCTTGGTGTGAGTGAAATCACTGCATACTGAGTGACGGAAGGGAAGTTCCTGTCTGATGATGCTGGCCCGTCTAAACTATCAACTCCAGGGAAGAAGAGGCATAGAGAAGGGGTGGTCACTAATTTAGATGGCTTTCAACAAGATGCTGTTAGACGGCATATTTATAGATATTATTTTAGGGAAGAAATTCCAACATGTCGCAAACTTCTTGTTTTTGCTAAGAGAGGCACAATTATTTCAAGGAAGCCTTTCTTCACTGAAAGTGTTGCACGATCTGGGATTTAAATATAAGAAAATTAATGGGGGGAAGGTGATCATGGAGAGGCCAGATATTGTGGCTTTGAGGTGTCAGTTCCTACATGAAATGGGGAGACCCTACTGAGTTGTAGGCCAAAAATTACAAACAAAAAACCAAAATCTGGTTTCATGCCCTAGAAGTTACCTTATCACTTGGGGCACTTAAATATACATTTGTTTTTTATGTACGGCCATTTTTAAATCCTTACGGGGGCTTTTAAAGAACACGTGCTTAGGTCTTGATATGGGCAACGCCTACTTCCTAGAACCAAAAACCCCCTCAATTTTGTTGTAATTTCATACTCTTGGCCAAGATTATCATGCCAATCATCTGAATACAAGCTTATGGTGCCATCTGTTGGTCAATTTATCAGTTATGAGTAACCTAGGCAATGTTTGTCAAGTGTGAAACTTTTCTTACCGTACATGTTATTTTCTTATCCCATATAATTTTTAGCTGTATGGCATTCACTAAAAGAATATCATTACTATACACATGCACATATTTAACATCGAACAGAAGTATTTTGGTTTGTAGTAAAGTATAGGCCATTTTGGATACATAGTGGAACCATGCGTCTTTGTTTATTTTGATGGTCAGTGGCTTTAGTGAAGTTTATTCGCAAGAATTATATTTTTATTGGTTTACTGTGAGTGGTGGAACTTGTGTAAGTTAATGGTATTTTAGAGATTTGTGTGCAGTTTATTAGATGTATTCTGTATCTAGTCGATGGCGTAAACCGAAAGTCTGTGAAACAAAGAAATGGAATAGTGCTATTTTGAATGTTGACAAACAGTGGGGTGATATTACATGTGAAGTTAAGTAATGCAAGTTCAACAGCTGCAACTACTTCTTCTTCCAGTGTCAGAAAACTGGAATAGGCCTATTTTAGTGAGGAGAATACTGTTAGACCTAGTGTTAATGACAAGCACATTCTCATTCATATATGGGTGCCCTCCAAAATTTGTTTACAGAACTGTGTGGTGAATGTGGCAGTAAATCTTCGTGTCAACGTCAGGGAGAAAGATGGGTTTAGTAATAAGTTACCTCTGAAGTGTGGGAAAAGTGATTTGTCAACTCAGGGAAGTCTTGATGCAGGAAATTCCACTAAAATACTGTTTTTCTTAATAAAGTTAGGTTTTTCTCAATACTATATTTTTCAGCATTTTAAATGTTCCAGTTGCCTGCCTTTTGATCCCATTACCTTCAAACTTGTTTTGCACATACAACTTTGTGGTCTTAATAATGTGTGGAATCCATTTTGAAAAATATTAATAACTTTCAGAAATATTTAGGTTCAAATTTGAAAAAAATGACATATTTTAACAGAACAACAGGTCATTCTAAGATAAAAACATTTTAATAATAAACCATTTGCACTGATTTTAAAAGTAATACCAATTTTTATTTGTAGACCATTGATGATCATTCCATAGAAGTTTTAGATTGATAACTTTAAATTTGATGTACCTGGGACATTTTCAAAATTTGCATATTTATTACATAAAATGTTATAATTTCTAAATGACTGAACCAAATAGCTCCAAAGTTTAGAATTCCCTTAATTATGCTCACTTTAAAGAACCTTCAAAATTTGGTGAAAATTGGGTGAAAATAGGCTACTGGAAAATTCAAAACTTAAGTTAATAGGGCAAAAATGTTATCGATATTGTGTGGTTAGGTGAAATGAGGGTCAATGCTGGTCACACAGTATCTAAGGGTTGGAGTGACAACTCAGTTCAGGGGACAAGGAAGGGCCGTCAGGCAGAGGGGGTCGATTTATTATTCTATATGCCGGGCTATCACACGGATTTGTTAATAATACACTTTTGCTCTTTAGGTCGAAAAGAACTCGTGATTACCATGAAGACATGGACTAAAATGGTTCCAGGAACAATTGTTACCCAACATCCCTGAACACAGTGTTATTGTAATGGACAATGCTTCGTACCACATAGGTCAGATAGAATAAGCTCCAACAACTTTAAGTACGAAGTCACGAATGTTGGAATGGCTGGACCACCATCGTGTAACCTACCATGCGACAGCTCTCGGACAAATGGAATCCTTCTCGGTAGTGCTGAATGAACATAGAACGAGCGATAACATTCTATATAATACATGAATTCGCCAAAATACCTTATAAAAGGATGAGAAATAAATCAGGAAGCAATGTTTTAATAGATGTTTCCTCCTCCGCCGTCTGTGACACACCCAGCCATTCCAAATATAGCGAAAATTACAGCAGTGAGCGCCATTGTTCAAATCAATCTTCAAAAAAGTACCATAACAGTACTGCCAACCTCGCCCTTACGGTACTATGTGAAACAAAAAAGTGCCCAATTTACTCTCTAGTGGGCATCATTCGTTCGCTGCACTCAGTTCACGACTCTAATTATGCTAGTGTGTGCAATATTTCGCATCTCTGTACGGCTGAAATGAGTGTTTTTTGTTATCTGCTCTGTAATAACTATGCAGTATATCGCTCTCCTGTAATAAGTATGTGTATTTTTTCCCGCACAACTGTGGTTTTGACAAAGGTTACAGCCTAACGCGCCCAGATCAATGGTTTTGTGTCAACCATGCCCCGCTAGTAGCGCGCGGCCAAGGCTGCACCTACACCCGACCATTCTTACCTACACTTTGTCCAATCCAATGGTTTTTGACAATGGTTACAGCCTAACGCGCCCAGATCAATGAATTTTGGCAATGGTTACTGCCTAACGTGTCCCGATGATTCTTTTTTTTATCAACAGTGATTTTGCATCCCACTTCTTTCTATCAACAGTGATTTTGTATCTCACATGTGTGCCTCGGTGCGTGCTGCTAGAGTGAGCCTTGATGACGGTTAAACGAGATCAAGTGCTATCGAAGCATGGCAGCTGTTTTTAAAATAGCAAAAAACAAAAACACATATTTACGTACTTTAGCACATATATGAGGTTCAGTAGTAAGTTTTAATTAGGGTTCCTAATTTCAATACGTAATATCGCCCAAAAAATGAAACAAGGACACAAGGTATGTAAAAGTACATTCATGTCTGCTACAAGTGTATAAGCCGCGTTCCACTTTCATTCAGAATTAATATCCTTCTCAACCTTATACAGCAGCGCAAGCCTAAACCCATGTAGGCTACCACGTGGATGAACTGGCGAGAAAGCATGGCCATGAGATCATCACGCTGCCCCATATCATTGCCACTTCAATCCTATAGAAATGATATGGGGTCAAGTGAAGGGTTATCTAGCACGGCATAATAAGAATTTCACACTCCGTGAGGTTGAGAAGCTTACCGTTTAGGCTATTAGGGAAGTGACTTCATAAAACTGGAAGCGTTTTGTGTTAATAGTGCAACGAGAACTGGATGAGGCTACGAAACGTGAATGTATACTCGATGATAGGGTAGATTGGTTCATAGTTTCCCTGGAAAGCAATTCCAGATCCAATTCAGACACAAGTGACAAAGAGGGGGCGATGAAAGGAATAGACCCATAATTAAGTTAGTAGCAGCTAGAGCGATTAGGCAACTAAAAATTCCCCTAAACTCGCGTGCATCGCAATGTTTAATTGACCCTTCACACGAATACGGCTGACACACCACAGATCCCAGTATTTGTGTCTTCCTGGAAACTTCTTGGAATGTTATGAGTCATGATCTGCCTCAGTGGCAACGCAGCATTTCCTCACGTGTTAGCTTTGACAACTGCCAGTGCTCATTATTGGTACCGGCAATACAGAGTATTCTTTGCGTACAAACACAAACCTAACCCCAGACCTCCTTGCTTGTACTAGGCCTACTAACAATAATTTTGGTCCAGATAGTCGCCTAACCAAGTAGCGACCAATGGCTTTGTCTCGCCATGACTTTAGAAGAGTACAGTTCAACTTTTCCATTAAAATGAACTACGGTAAAAGTAATTTATGAACATTCATGATCTTTCAAGAAATTATTCTTCTTTAGACTGAGATAGGCTACTCAATACTCCCAATAATGTCAAAAGTACTCAAATCAAACTTACCAAGCAACTTTTGAAGATTTGATGGATGAGGCAGATAAATATGACCACTCCGATGTAACTTTTTGTACACTGATGACAATTGAACATATTATATGGAAGCTGCCAAGAGTAACGTGTCTCCACTGTACCTACGATTGTTTACCTAACATCTAAAAAATTAATTTGCTCTATTAAAAATTATAAGGGTGTGCAATCATCACTCGAAAAACTTCTCTGTAGGGTGTTCACAGGAGCATTCACTACTGACAACTTTCTTCCATTTTCATCGCACTCAGAATTTTCAATGAACTGAAGTAGGCTAGTTCATCAAATGAATTTTTATCAGTAATGCAAAGAAAGTTTTGTGGAACTTAATGTTTGGGAATCTGCAACCCATTGACTCAATGCTGAGGTTATTTAGAATACACACAGAACCTGTAATTATGGGCACTGCATCACTCAAATTCTTCAAGTACTTCACCAACTTGTCTTCTGTCTTGATATGTGTCCATTCCTGCTTAAATTTATTCCTGTTGGAGGAGAAGTGTTCAGATATATCCGATAGACTGTGCACAGAATTCTCTTCTTCGTAGTGTCTGAAGTCTTCCAAGCTCGCTTCTATGGCTTTATCCGAGATTTTCTACCTCTGCATCACACAGTCTTCTAGAAGAAGGCCCAGGAATGGATAGCTATTCTGGCAAATTCGAAAATATTGAAGATACTGCATCAGGATTCAACTTCGGGTAACTCCTAGCAAATGTCTTTATTTCCCCATCAACTTGCTCTGTCCTGAAAACAGAGCTATCAGGAAAATGTTTTATACAAATTATAGGCTTGCTCACTTTAGAGAAGTCAGTGGGAATTTTTCTAGGCCATATATTTCTTAATTTTTCGTCCTTTGGGAGAGAAAATGTAGAAACATTTTCATGCTGGGATCTGTAATTGTTCTTACAGCCAGCCACATTACAGCATCTCGGCATTTTGATTTCCTGTAAAGAGACACATTCATTAAATATCTAACTTTAACTCAGATAATTAACTTAGCATGCATTCTAATAGTCCTTAACATCCACAATATTAGGCTAACGTAAGTTCGTACATAACCTGCACCACACTTGCGTTTGATTAACCTGTGTCATTAATGAGAAATAAAGTGTTAACACTTACCCTGTAGGCTACGTGATTATTGCAGCTACATGATGCACCACAACACAAGTTGGATGTAAAGTTGGACATGACACTTTATAAAACACTAACTATTCTCACACTGCTATTCACAAACAAGTCTTCTCAACCGGAGTCACTACTTCGCCTACGTCACAGACAAGATGGCTGCTCGCACTGGGGCCAGTATCTTTCGTGGGCCACGTAGACAGGGTGTATGACGTCAGAATTGAGGCGAAACGCCTACCCCACTCTAAGTAGGGGAGGAACTAGGTCATGTGACTAGCGAGCAGGCAAGCAGCAGGGCTGTGTTGCGAGAGGAGGATTGTATTATGTTTTTCATCTTCAGACAGTTAACTAAAAGCTGAAATACTCTTTAAATTACTGTAAAGTGCGGTCGGAACGCGATATTGTAACAGTATGGTCAAGTGTGAGGACTTGTTAGTTCCGAGACGACAGGGCAAGGTCCCAGAAAACAGCGTGCAGTTCAGTAGAGTTAAGCACGGTTCGGTCTAGAAAGTGCGTTCTCATACGATGAAGAATAGTGAGCACTTTTAGCCTGCACTACAGAAACGAACTTGGACTTTCATGCTAATTCGAATGAAACATTCTACGCAGTACAATTCAACCGTGATAGTAGCAGGCTATTGCAGGACATGTTAACACATATTGACTGTCTAGTGCGACCAGTTATTACAACCTTGCTGTTAGCCAAGAATACATTACAGCTAACATAGCAGACACTGTAACAAGCTAGGGAGATGCATTCAAATGCAAGTTGTCAGTGACATTGTGAAATATTTTCTGCTGATACTATGCGATATGCTAGTTTGAACACTTCAATTATTTCGAACTTTTATGCATCGAATATGTATGTCTATAAGCTAAATAATCTTTCACACGTTATGAACAATACATTTGAACTCACAGCTGATAGAATTATTACAGTGAAACTTTGACTACCACGGGGTTCCTAATTCATGAAGGAACATTCAACCAGTCAAGTGGAAATGACTATACATTTATTTCTCAGTGACGAAGTGATTATCAGCCGACATTATTATTAAACATTTGCGAATATGCACAAATGCCTAGTCGTACATATCACCTGTTATTCAGACTACAGGGTGTGTAAAACCTTTGAGCATGCAATGTAAAATTTTGTATTCACGCAACCCAACGATTATACTTGGAAACATTATTTGTGAATTCTGAGCGATATTTTATGGAACAGTGGCCTGCTACCACCGAAGATATAATGTGAGTAGTGGGTTTTGGCCGGTTCTAACGCCACCTCCACCTCCCCACCTCCAAGATGGCGGCTGTAGCTTAACTTAACCTAGCTTGTGAACCAATAAAGCTAGAGACTTGAACGAGGTGTCAAATTACTCGGACGGACACTCCATTTCCTCTAGACAACTTATTTTAATCCTAAAATTAAAACCTACCCCTACTAGGGGGTGAAATTCCAATTCTTTTAGTAAATGTCGCTTTCCAAGTGCGACATGTGGGAAGTTGAATGCTAATATGAAATTAAACGGTGTTCCACATGAGAGACATGGCTTGACCTAGCCTATCCTAGTTAAGCTATTATAGTCTAATCTACCTAACCAAAACCTAATTGAGGACAAGCCAAAGGGCCCAAGGGCAAAACTCGGTGGGCTAATGCATACACCCAAGTACACGGGATACATGCAACTATCACATGCAGGTTTTTTTAAATGGAGGATAAGACAAGCCTGCGATGTAAGATTTAAAACAAGCCAACTCCTGTAGTGTATGACGTCACGTGAAGCAGGTGTTACAACCGGATGCAAGGTCAGCGCTAGGTTAAGAAAGAGTGTGAAACATAATTCTTGCTGACGTAGAATTTCAGCGAAAAAAGAACTCGCCACCGGATGCAAGGTTTAGTGTTACAAAATAGCAAGATTGCGAAACGTGATCCTTGCAGACGTAGGATGTTAGTAAAACATGAACTTGCCACCGGATGCATGGTGTTGTGTTACAGGATGCAGGTGTGTGTGAAACATGATTCTTTCAGACGTTATCACGTGATGTAGGTAATTATTATCGACCATGAGAAATGTCACATTGACAGATATTTAAGGCGACACAGATGCACGCATGACGTAGGTGAGTTTGTGGTATAAAAGGCTAGGGAGGGGGAAGATCTTTCTCACTTTGTTCTTGAAACTCGTGAACGACAGTTGATATCGTGTTATCTCTACAGCTTACCTGTGTATTGGAAGAGGACTTGAAAATACCTTACTACTTTGGTAAGTATGTTTACTAAAAGAAATCATATTTAGTTGGTTATAAGCACTCTATTAATTTCAATTGTTCACCACTGGGTGTCAGTGACAATAGTATCTGGTAACCAAAGTTGAAACTACTCGAAAATTGTGTGAAGCCGAATTTGTAAGACAGATTTGATTAACGCTTTATCAAGTTCCAACGTTCACTACTAGGTGTCAGTGACAATGGTATCTGGTAACTAAAGTTGGAACTACTCGACAATTGTGTAAAGCAAATTTTGTAGGTTAGATTTGATGAACGCTCTATTAACGTTCGTTTTTACGTGTCAGTGACAGAGGGAATATTTAAAGACTCATCAGCTCACCTAACATAACCTAACTTTACCTAACTTAACCTTGTCACGTGACATGTTCTACAAGTTTAGACTTGCTTTAAGACTGGCTATGACGTCACACTTAGCTCACCTAACAGGCGGCCGCTGGTTTCTATCACGTGACATGTTCTACAAGTTTAGACTTGCTTTAAGACTGGCTATGTCGTCACACTTAGCTCACCTAACAGGCGGCCACTGGTTTCTATCACGTGACATGTTCTACAAGTTTAGACTTGCTTTAAAACTGGCTATGACATTACACTTAGCTCACTTAACTGGCAGCCGCTCGTTTCTATTATTTAAAAACAAGAGATGAAGTGAAATGTGTGTTTAACGCTCTATTAAGTCCGAACGTTTACTGCTAGGTGTCAGTGACAGTAACATATCTGCTAACCAAACTTGGAACTACTGTACTTAACAATTGTGTAAAGCTAGGTTTGTAGGTTAGATTTGATTAACGCTCTATCAAGTTTCAACGTTCACCACTATGTGTGAGTGACAATGATATTTGTAAACCAAAGTTGGAACTACTTGAAATTAGACTTGCTGAGAGTCCACAGACGTTCAATTAAAATACTCTACTATGACAATTGGCTGTAATTTATATATAATATTTAAACTATATTTTATTAATATCTATGATTTCTTTCTTTTATAGGTAATTTGGAAAGTGATTGATAATCATTATGTTCAAGTGTAGTGATTGTAAAAAGCAATTTCCAAGACCTGACAGCCTTCAACGTCATGCAAGTACAAAACATAATCTAAAAATGTTTGTGTGCAGTTATTGTGCTACGACATTTAACAGACAGGATAATCTTACACGACATGTAAATTTAAAGCATGTCAGTTCAACACCTTTCTCATGTTCAGTTTGTGAACTTGGTTCTTCTGGTGTAAATCGATATCAATCCCACATGGTTGAAGTACATGGAGAACAACATGAATTAAGAACTGCAAAACCATCAACTAGCACGGAACCTTTAAACGAATGTGATGCTCATAAGCTTAAACGTTCTCAAGATTGTGAAAATAGTTGTACAACAAAAAGAATAAAGAATAGTGAAACTTCGATAACACATTGTGATGTATGTAATATCGATATGCCTTTTTCATCCATGCATGGGCATTTACGTAGTATTAATCATAAAACAACGCTTGTCATGAAACAAATTCTGCGAATATTCAACAAATTGGTAGTGCGTTTAAAAGTCGAATTGCTAGTTACAGACTTCATAGTAAAGAAAAAACTCAAAGTATTGAAACATTTTTAAAGACTGTTCAACCTAGTGTGTTTGGCTTGGTTGATAATGTTTTAGTAGAGCATAAAACATTTAAAATGAATTTTGAACTCTTCGGGCTCTATGTAAAAACAGGGAGTGAAGGAGAAGTTACTGATATCAAATCCTTTAATACAAAAAACGTAATTGTTAGTGAATCAACTAATATCAGTGATATGTACCAAGATATGTCTAGTGCTATCATCGTGATGAGTGAAGAGTTCCAGGAAAAGGAGTCAGGCTGAGGTTGGTTGAAGTACTATATTTAGAAACCAACATGATTAAATATAATCCCCTTCGAGCATCATCATATATTGATTTACCTCTATGGATCAAACGAAAGAGAGCTGTTGTGAATGTTTTAAATAGTGAACAAGCATGTTTTGCGTGGGCTATAACTTCTGCTCTCCATCCAGCAGTGTGGGATGTAGAGAGAACATCATCTAATCATCACTATTCCTCAGTGTTAGATTTAAAAGAAATAGAATTTCCTATGGCGATAAAAGACATTAAACGTTTTGAAGAGCGGAACAATGTAAGTATTAATGTGTATGGAATTGAAAACAAGATTATATTAAGTCCTCTATATTATACTCAGGAAAAAAAGGATGCTCATGTGAATTTACTATACATAACTGAATGTGGAAATGCCCACTATTGTTGGATAAAACATTTAAGTAGACTTGTCGGTAGTCAGATAACAAAAAGAGAACATAAGAAGTGGTTGTGTGATGGCTGTTTGCTATATTTTAGAAAAGAGGATCAACTAACTCAACATCAATAATGGGGATGTGATCATTTTCGTGCGATATTACCGACTCCTAAAAATAACATTCTGAAATTTAAGGACTTGAGAAGCAGCTTCGAGTACCATTTGTTATATATGCTGTCTTTGAGGCTTTGCTAAAATCTTTTAATACATGTTCATCGAATCCAACCAAACCTTTTACTAACATTACTCACATTCATGAACCTTTTAGCTTTGCATATTATATTAAATGTAGTTATGATGATTCGTTAAATAAGTTCGAACTCTATAGAGGACCTGATGCACCTAAAGTTTTTATGGAAAGACTTGAAAAAGATGCAATCCGTATATCCTCTATTTTAAATACGATCATTCCAATGAAGCCACTAACATCATCAGAGCAAACGTGTTTTGAAACTGAAACTAATTGTTTTATATGCGGTGAATGTTTATATACAGATAGGGTTCGCGATCATGACCATTTAACAGGAAAATATCGTGGTGCTGCTCACCAAAAATGTAATTTAAAGTATAGAGTAACTAAATTCATTCCAGTCATTTTACATAACGGTAGCAAATACGATAACCACTTTATCGTTAAAGAATTTGGAGCTTCAGATGTGAAAATTGATGTGATTGCAAATAATAAAGAGCAATACATATCGTTCACATAATGCATCAAAACTGACACTAAAAAGACTATAAAACTGAGATTTTTAGATTCATTCCGCTTTATGCCAAGTAGTCTTGATAAACTTGCTAGCAATTTAAAATCAGATCAGTTTTGTGAAATTCAACGTGTCTTTCCAAAGGAAGATGATTTTAATTTAATTCGTCAAAAGGGTATATTCCCTTATGAATATATTAACTTAGATCGACTTGAGGAATGTTCTTTACTACCAAAAGATGAATTTTACAGTTCTTTAAACACAAGTCATATCAGTGATCAGGAATATATACATGCACAACGTGCATGGACACAGTTTGACCTTCGAACTTTAGGTGAATTTTCAGTCATATATTTGAAGACAGATGTGTTATTATTAGCAGATGTTTTTGAAAATATTAGGAATGTTTGTATGAAAATTTATGACCTTGATCCTTGTCAATATTTCACTGCTCCTGGGTTAAGTTTCAGTTCAATGTTGAAAAAGACAAAAGTAAATTTAGAATTGATGACTGATATAGACATGATTAATTTCATAAAATCATCAATTCGAGGTGGATTAAGCCAATGTAGTGGATGGTAATCTAAAGCAAATAATAAATACATGCCTAGCTACAACCGTTGCGAAGAGTCAAAGTATATTGTCTACCTCGATGCAAATAACCAATATGATTGGGCTATGAGTCAATATCTACCACTGAAAGATTTTCGCTGGCTAACACAATCTGAAATTGATGTCTTAAATGTTAACACTCTAAATGATAACGATGATAAAGGATATATTTTAGAGGTAAATCTTGAGTACCCTAAAGAGATACATGATGATCATAATGATTTACCATTCTGTCCTGAGACTATGAAATCTCCGTACATCACATCACGAACGAAAATGTTAATTGCTAATGTGAATGATAAATGCAAATATGTAATACATTATCAAAACTTGAAACAGTGTTTACAGCATGGATTGATACTAACTGAAATTCATCGCGTATTACAATTTCATCAGTCAGCATGGCTCAAACCATATATTCATCTAAACAATAATTTAAGAACACAGTCAACAAACATTTTTGAAAAAGATTTTTATAAACTCATGAATAATAGTGTTTTGGAAAGACTATGGAGAATGTTGATAAGCGAGTTGATGTAAAGCTGATAACAAAGTGGGAGAATGATGGTAAAAGGTATGGTGCGAGCAACTTAATAAGCAAGCCTAACTTTCATAGCTGTTCAATTATTCATGAGGATTTGGTTGTAATACAAATGAATCGTCTTAAAGTAACTTACAACAAACCCATATATGTGGGTTACGCCGTTCTGGAATTGTCAAAAACACTTATGTATGAATTTCACTACGATTATGTTAAGAAAAACTATCATGATAATGCAAAATTACTCTATACAGACACAGATTCTTTTATTTATGAGTTTAAAACTGATGATTTTTATGAGGATATCAAAACTGAGCTAAATAGGTTTGATACAAGTGACTATTCCAAGGATAATATTTACCATTTACCTCTTGTAAACAAAAAGGTTCTTGGAAAATTTAAGGATGAATGTGCTGGTGTTGTTATAGACACATTTGTAGGCACAAAATCTAAATCATACAGCTATATGACAATTGATGATGGAGTAATTAAAAAATTAAAAGGAGTATAGAAGAATGTTGTTAGTAAAGAGTTAGATATAAGTGATTATAAGAACTGTATAGTCAGTAACCCACCTATATTATATAAGAAAATGTGTGTATTTAGAAGTAAAAATCATCAGCTGTATACTAATTTGTTGAACAAAGTTGCTTTAAGTAATGGAGACAACAAGCGATTCATTATACCCAGCTCATTTGATACTCTCGCTTGGGGAAACAGTCGCATCGACGACTATTACTTTACTTAAGTCTGATGTTCACTATATTGTAATATTTGTAGTATGTTTATATTGTAATATATTTCTAAAACTGTAAGTATAATGTATAATGTTAGCATGACGAATAGAAGGAGAAAGTGAGGAGACTCCTGAAGTTCAAGCGCGCCTCGCCAGGCAGCGCTAGAGTGGGCAAGTTCCACACTGCCGGGGTCAGCTGGTCTTAGGGATGGTGCTAAGGGAAACGAATTACTTTGTAACTAATACTCTTTTAAAAAGTAATTAGCGGTTACAATTAAAATAGCACGGCAGGGCACAATGGAAAATATAATTCACGGAAATAAGAACTACGGTCTTCATTGCATTTTACGGAACGCACAGATTCCTGGAGTATACAGTCGGAGAAAGCCCAGATCTTTCTCGTAACATCTGCAGGATTAAGGATGTGAGATTGTAGAGAGCTTGTCTTGCCACTGACTCCTAACGAATTCCTGGCCTTTGTATTTGATTGACTACCATCACAAGTAAAGCCAGCCACCCTCGCCCCAGCCTCTTCTAACTGCAAAATCACCTAGACTATATTAGAATTTTTGCGAGAAAAACCCCTGGAGTAGCATTTTTGCTTGCATAAACAACAACTGGCTGCACCCAATTATGCACGAAAGGTACGAACTTGAACACTAGAGCGTGATTTGCAAGTACGTTCTTCTGGAGGTCAGGTGTGTGTCCACCTAAATCAACTAATCCTTCTACTTTATCAGAAAAGCTATTTAACTCGATTTCTTCTCCTAGCTTCTCTTCTTAGAAAATTACAACACCGTAACGTGAATTATCATTCTTTTCTTCCTTAAAATAGTCTTAAATAGCATTTATACGATGCGTATTAACTCCATAAGGGCACTTAAGTTCTTTACAAAGTTTTCTCAAGTGACTTTCTGAAGGCACAGGCAAGAGATTATGTCGCCGACAATGACGGGATCCTTTCGGTGATTTTATTCTCAACAATGAACACTCTAAAATGAATTCATTGCTGTACCTCATTCCATTGGGAGATTTTTCCTGGCATTTCTTGCTAAGGTGTTCGTTATCAGGGGCGGATCCAGGGGAGGGCGACCGCCCAGGGCTCCGCGGTCCTAGGGGCCCCGCGCCATGGATTTTTCTACATTTAATTAATTAATTAATTAAGTATACTTTTCAAACTAATTTATAATTCATCTTCCTTTCTTCAGTGCAGCTATGACCTCTCGAGACCGTTTAGCAAGTTAAGATTTCAGTGAAATAATACAAGTCTTCAGCCGGGAAAAAAGTCGCAAAGTAATATTTTAATATTTCATTGTTTACATAATCTTATTCAAGGGGACTTAAAGGTTTCTTTCATATTATTAAAATAATGTACTGTAGTGTATTCAAAATATTGTAACTATTCTTTATTTTATTATTATTATTATTATTATTACTAAACTATTTTCCATTTTATTCGATATTTTTTTTTCTATTGTTGTGGGCCCCACCTTATCATATCGCCCAGGGCATCGCAAGGCCTGGATCCGCCACTGTAATCGTTATCTTTGTAATTAAATGCCTGTGAAATTCGAACCTGCTTCTCCAGCAAATTAATTCTCGATTTTGCTGAGTTGAGGCGAGATCTAACGCGAATTAAATTACGGTTAGCATTCTTTAGGCGCCTTTTGAGCAATATTATAGTCTTTTCAGCATCAGTAAGTACACTAGAATGACCCGAATTCTTATCAACATTGGACTGACCTTTTAATGCCTTATTCGTTGCTCCACTCCCATCTTCAATCTTCTTTCTTCTTTTTCTGGTGGTGTCGAGATTCTTTTTCCTGTTGGGAGCTTTACGGGACTTATTCTTACTACTTCGGTAAATTAGGGGGAAAATGAGGCACTGCTCCAGGACGTAACTTCCACCACACACGAGAGATTTCCACTTCTTCACCATTCACTATAAAATTATCTGATTTTACTATCAAATCAGCAGAGAAATGAATTTGACAAATTCTACTACTACGCGTTAACTTCGTATCCTTTCGTGGAATAGCTCTGGCCCATTTTTTAAATTGATTTGTATCCTTCGGTGGTGAAAAAAATCGTATATCGTCAATTACTCGACCATACCCTGACTTACAGCCAGGTACAAAACAATAAGGCATGTTGAACTATTAAATGAACCAAGCCACATAAGAAATATGTTTGAAGTACACAAAACACAAAACGCTGATGTACACAAGACACAATGAACTGAATTTAAGAACTGAAAGCAAAGAAAATTCAATTTAATTCACACAGATATCTAACACAGTAACTTCTCGCGCACTTTCTACGACCCGGCTCGACGGAAACACAGCACGTGTTGGACATAATCGCTTACCGTGCTTGTAGCGGCGGGACCAGAAACTACCGTGCTAAAATGGCGGAGTCCTCACACTAGGTCCTTCTATTCGTCATGATGTTAGGCTATTGTAGTTTAGTAAAAAAGAACATAAGTAATACATTTTAGTGTAAAATGTTTGCTTTTTATATTACGGAAAAGATTTTCAAAAATGTACATATTGTGTGAACTAAACAAGGAGAATGTAAAAGATGTAAAGTGGAAATTGTTAATATCCATGTGTGAAAAAAATGAAATGGCTATCACCAATTTTAAAATTAAGAGACATAGTGATCTGGTAAACCTTATTTTTATTTCATTACAAACAAGATGTTCCGTAACGAACTAAAGAGCCTACTGTTCTTAAAATTTAAGATTGATGCCCATGATTAATCTATATGGATCTATCTAGAATAATGACGAAATTAAGTTGGTAATATCGAAATTTCTAATTAGTTCGAAATTCTGTATAGGCTACATGGCATAATGTAGCCTAATAGAGAACTACAGTTGGCAGCACTGGAGACTGAATATATTCTTAGTTCCATCTCTTAAGGTACAGAATACAAAATTTGGTTGAAGTCCAATGGATAGCATGGACGTTACATGCAGTAAAACATTGAATCTAACAGCTCGCGTAAAATCATGCTGGCAACAATGACATACGTGTATTGGTCAGAAATAATCTGAAATAATATGATCTATTGGTGTGAATTTTGAATGAAATCCATTAGTTAGTATATAAGTTACATGCATTTTAAAATTGGACTTATCAATAGGCTTAGAATCATGTTGGTAGCACTGACGTATATAAGTTACTCCAAATTAATATAGAATGTCAGGTACTATACGTGTGCATAGTTTAAAGCTGTCGGCTTGCATACTTTCTGATAAATGGGTATTTGGATTAAAAAAATTGCGAGCATTTATTAACAGTTGGCAGCCCTGGTGACTCTTAAGAATACGCTCAGTCATATCTGTTTATGTACACATATCACATACGAAATGTGGTTGAATTCCAATTGATAGTGTAGAATTTATATGCATTTAAAAATTGGATTTATCAGCAGGCTTATAATCATTTTGGCAACACTGCTATGAATGGCCTCCTGGAAATTAAACTGCAAAATTATTATCTATACGTTTGCCAATTTTGAAATAGCTGCCATTCATACCTTCCAAGATATCCAACATGGAGCTCAAATTTCAGTTGCGATTTTTCAGCAGTTGGTAGCACTGACATCATTTTCAAATATGGCGGTGAGATATTCAGGTAAAGATCTTTACTCCTACCACATTTTGTTTCGATTTCTGCAGCCGTTTAGGAGTTGATAGGGGGGTCACACACACAGCCAGGCAGATAGACAGACAGACAGACAGAAGGACAGACAGACAGACAGACAGACAGACAGACACACATTGGCCCGATCTCATAAGTCTACTTTTTCCTCATTTTTGCAAAATGTGAAAAGTAGGCTAAAATGTACAGAATGTGTGAACTAAACAAGGGGAATGTAAAAAATGTAAAGTTTAAAATTGTAAATATCCTTGTGTGAAAAAAAGAAAAATTAAGAAATGGCTATCACCATTTTTAAAAATAAAAGACATTGTGATCTGGTAAACCTTGTTTTTATTTCACAACAAATACCGCTTTACAAAATAGAATACAAAGAAATACCAATTCTTCAATCCTTTTCATTGTTCATGTGTACTCATCATTAACTTTCCTTTTATAGCCAACCTCTTTCCCACTGAGGCATTAAAGGATGTCAAACGTTGTTTAGCTCTTTTCAACAATACCTTATCCGCCACACGTCTTAAAGCAGAATGACTATGACGATAAGAAAGGTCGTGTTCTTTACATGATTGATCCAAAGAATTAATAGATATCCACTTAACATAGGGTCTTGCGTCCATGATTTTGGTACATGTTGCCAGATTTCTTTCACGGTATTGATTGTCACATAATAAATGAACAACTTGGAGAGTACTAATAATTCTTCTTTGGTAAAACTATCTGCATATCGAGGGCAGATAAACTTGTAGCTCCACCCTTAAAACAACAACACGACCTCTTGCATTGTCTGTGATGTTAATGGCTCCTGAGACGTGGAAGATGGATTAAACATAACTTTTACAACAAAAGTTAAACGTTGCTCAATAAAGAATGCTCAATCTTGAGGCACAGTATTTTTTTCATAAAACGTGATAGCAAAACACTATTGATTATCATTTAGCATTAGAGTTCTATATGAAATAGATAAGAAAAGGGCCATACTATACATTTATATAGGTAATAAACGGGTCATACTATACTCTCAACTACCCTAGTTTCAACTACGTTTCAAGGTCACTCTCTCGAACATTGTCGGAGACTATCACTATGTTCACACGGCACACTCTTGCGGCGCGCGCGGGCATGAATCATTCAGGATGATGTTAATGGCTTATGGTGGTGGCTTATGTGGATGGCTTATGTTGGTGACTTATGGTGGCTTACGGTGGTGGCTTATGGTGGCTTACGGCTTTTATTTTTTAATTACTACATCATCAATTGTCATATAGCTGTATGATTTAGATTTTGTGCCTACAAATGTGTCTATAACAACACCAGCACATTCATCCTTAAATTTTCCAAGAACCTTTTTGTTTACAAGAGGTAAATGGTAAATATTATCCTTGGAATAGTCACTTGTATCAAACCTATTCAGCTCAGTTTTGATATCCTCATAAAAATCACAAGTTTTAAACTCATAAATAAAAGAATCTGTGTCTGTATAGAGTAATTTTGCATTATCATGATAGTTTTTCTTAACATAATCGTAGTGAAATTCATACATAAGTGTTTCTGACAATTCCAGAATGGCGTAACCCACATATATGGGTTTGTTGTAAGTTACTTTAAGACGATTCATTTGTATTACAACCAAATCCTCATGAATAATTGAACAGCTATGAAAGTTAGGCTTGCTTATTAAGTTGCTTGCACCATATCTTTTACCATCATTCTCCCACTTTGTTATCAGCTTTACATCAACTCGCTTATCAACATTCTCCATAGTCTTTCCAAAACACTATTATTCATGAGTTTATAAAAATCTTTTTCAAAAACGTTTGTTGACTGTGTTATAAAATTATTGTTTAGATCAATATATGGTTTGAGCCATGCTGACTGATGAAATTGTAATACGCGATGAATTTTAGTTAGTTTCAATCCATGCTGTAAACACTGTTTCAAGTTTTGATAATGTATTACATATTTGCATTTATCATTCACATTAGCAATTAACATTTTCGTTCGTGATGTGATGTACGGAGATTTCATAGTCTCAGGACAGAATGGTAAATCATTATGATCATCATGTAACTCTTTAGGGTACTCAAGATTTACCTCTAAAATATATCCTTTATCATCGTTATCATTTAGAGTGTTAACATTTAAGACATCAATTTCAGATTGTGTCAGCCAGCGAAAATCTTTTATTGGTAGATATTGACTCATAGCCCAACCATATTGGTTATTTGCATCGAGGTAGACAATATACTTTGACTCTTCGCAAGGGTTTAGCTAGGCATGTATTTATTATTTGCTTTAGAATACCGTCCACTACATTGGCTTAATCCACCTCGAATTGATGATCTTATAAAATTAATCATGTCTATATCAGTCATCAATTCTAAATTTACTTTTGTCTTTTTCAACATTGAACTGAAACTTAACCCAGGAGCAGTGAAATATTGACAAGGATCAAGGTCATAAATTTTCATACAAACATTCCTAAAATTTTCAAAAATATCTGCTAATAATAACACATCTGTCTTCAAATATATGTCTGAAAATTCACCTAAAGTTCGAAGGTCAAACTGTGTCCATACACGTTGTGCATGTATATATTCCTGATCACTGATATGACTTGTGTTTAATGAACTGTAAAATTCATCTTTTGGTGGTAAAGAACATTGCTCAAGTCGATCTAGACAGTTAATATATTCGTAAGGGAATATACCCTTTTGACGAATTAAATTAAAATCATCTTCCTTTGGAAAGACACGTTGGATTTCACAAAACTGATCTGATTTTAAATTGCTAGCACGTTTATGAAGACTACTTGGCATAAAGCGGAATGAATCTAAAAATCTCAGTTTTATAGTCTTTTTAGTGTCAGTTTTGATGTATTTTGTGAACGATATGTATTGCTCTTTATTATTTGCAATCACATCAATTTTCACATCTGAAGCTCCAAATTCTTTAACGATAAAGCGGTTATCGTATTTGCTACCGTTATGTAGAATGACTGGAATGAATTTAGTTACTCTATACTTTAAATTACATTTTTGGTGAGCAGCACCACGATATTTTCCTGTTAAATGGTCATGATCGCGAACCCTATCTGTATATAAACATTCACCACATATAAAACAATTAGTTTCAGTTTCAAAACACGTTTGCTCTGATGATGTTAGTGGCTTCATTGGAATGATCGTATTTAAAATAGAGGATATACGGATTGCATCTTTTTCAAGTCTTTCCATAAAAACTTTAGGTGCATCAGGTCCACTATAGAGTTCGAACTTATTTAACGAATCATTATAACTACATTTAATATAATATGCAAAGCTAAAAGGTTCACGAATGTGAGTAATGTTAGTAAAAGGTTTGGTTGGATTCGATGAACATGTATTAAAAGATTTTAGCAAAGCTTCAAAGTCAGTATTGAACCCTTTATCCACAGGCTGTATAAAGAATTATAATAAATTATTCATCATCTTTTGATACATTTCTACAGACAGCAGATATGAGAGCCAGAAGGTGTTGGGAAACATTGAGAAATCAGTGGCAGAGAGAACACAATGATTTAAGCTCCTGTGGTATTTTAGAAAGTAGCATAATATTCTTGACGCATAGGACAGGTGCAACTTTTAGCGCGGAGATGGCTTGGGTACGCACAATATGGCTTGTTGCTATGAGCGTTGGCGCCAAGAAGAAAATCGAATGCTATGATGTAATTGGTCAATCTTCATGTTAACCACTCCCTGTGGCAGAAATACAAGTAAAAGCGCGCAAAGATCAACAAGAGTCTGAACCAATAATATCAACGGCAACTCGGCTTGGTAACGCACCCTGGTAAATTAACGCGGGAGTTCTCTACGGATTAATTCCACGATCGATTCGAGCCAGCTACAGCATAATCGTAACCTCCACACTGCTACGAACTCAATGATACCGATCGCATGCTAGTCTGATAATTATTATGGAATATTTTTCCATAAATCCCCTTCCACACCTACCCTAGCCAGTTTCATTTATAATGATCCAGGAAGCTTCGAGAGATGATTTTTCATTTGTGCGTCTGAGGACGTAACGTTGACTTTTATTTGAGCATTTGAGGACGTAAGGTCTTCTATTCAGGTGTCTGAGGACACGAGGCATACTCTGCATATTTTTTCATGTATTTGAACATGGAATATTTTCGTCAAGTTATAAGTGTATCTTCAGTGGTTTATATGTAGTCCCAGTACTACCAGATAGGACCAGTTCATCGAAATAATTCACCAATAGACTGTCAAGGAATTTAGTACTTGATCGGTGAATTTAATAGGAAATATATCGTGTGTGTATCTGACAACTTTATTTAATTCAGCACGAGATGACGTCTAGGAACGAGGCCGGATCTTGGAACTAGCAGGACATTTGCCAGAAGATGTCGATGACGAGCTAAGCATTTTAAATGAGTGATGGCTGCAGATGTTTTTCCTGACGCTGTTATATAGGAATGAGTACAAATTAATTTATTTATTTATTAAGTCAGCTATGGTATTATGGGACATATTTTTGTAGATATTTTTTTGTTTGTTTGGTAATGTAGATTCTTAGTTCTTGTTTTACTGACACATTAAGTATGGGACAAGCTGAGCGCTTTGTAATTTGTAAATATTGTGATTTTGTTTGGTTCAACTATACGGGGCGACGCGCAGCTCGTGCTCGCATTCGCTTGCGTAAATCGCGGTCAAGCATTAAATTCAGAAGTATGCCTTATAACAAAAATGGAACTGAATTAATTTTGAGATTAAAAATAGAATTTGGAGGGTAAAGATTATTTGTGAGCAGAATTTTATGACGGATCAGGATTATTTTGAAAGTTGCTTTTCCAGCAGATCTGTACGGGATGGAACTTTGCACCCGAGTTTTTGTTGTGTATTTTGTTTAATGTGTCTATGGACGCAATATCGTTGATCTGTTTTGAGTCGACCCAGTTGGTATGTTATGAGTGAGTCAGTCCAAGCTTTATGGTGCGTAGTGTGATTTTATGATGTGTTAGCGAGAATATATCATTGTGATTATTCTGACTTGCTCCACATCAGCCCATTTCATAACCTCGCGAGGCTGAACTCGTGGTATATATTTGTGTTTTCTTGCCATCCAAGTGGATGAGTGAGATATGTCTGCGTTTCCAGATGGAAATAGCACCAAGCTTGAAGGACTGAGAGAGATAGTTGAGGCAGCGATGATTCATACAAGAGGGGTGCGCTCAAATCAGATAACGCGACTTGTCATTAGTAACAGGCCTGGGTCCTGTACTTCAATTTAAGGCGTTGTTTAAAATTCACAAAATCCTGATCGGTTATAATGAGCATTTGATTGATTAAATGGGTGTTGTCCATAGTTGTAAGGTAGCTCCCGAAACATCTGTTTGTCTGGTGTTTTATAAAAATGTAAATCAGCCGTTAGGCTAGTATTTTGTTGCTGTTGCTTCACTTCTTGTGTGTTTATTTTACGCGTTCAATGACCCCGTGTGGCATTAGAATGTGCGAGGCTTTGTTCACAATTTTGTGATGCGAGCGTTTTGGCCTAGTTTCGGCATGCTCTTTTAATTTTGTGTGCGTTGGCACCAGCTAGAATCTCAGGGAGATTCTTCATCCTTTTGTATTATTAGATCTTGCATGTGTCAGTAATACTTATAGTGTGTTAATTAAGGGTGGGTCCCCTAGCCGTAGTGTGATTTAAAAGATGCAACTCCGTGAGCAACTTGACTGTTTCAGTTGTAAACGGACTCGCATCAGTACTCATTTCCTTATTAAAGAGCATTACACCACGCATTATACAACTTCTTGACCAGGAAAAATGGATTTGCATCCATAAGTTGTGAGGAGCGAGTTCTTACCGCTCAAATTTATGTTATGATTAATCATTTTGTGTGAAGCTGTATTCACATTGTTTTGATGTGTGGAGCGAGTCTTACCGCTCAGTAATATATTTCTTTCTTAAGGGGGTGAAAGTCAGGGAGGATTTCTTTTATTTATTATTATTATTATTATTATTATTATTATTGGGGGGTTGATGTTGCTCACGTCCGTAGGTATAACCTTTAAGTACCCTACACGTGACCCCTGGGTGGTGCTAAGCGAGCAACAATATTCTGGCAGCCAGTCTATCTGCAAGATCTCCTGGCTATCACATGATGACAAGAACACCTAATGGAAACGGCTCTTTTCAGAGCTCCTTAACAAGAAACATTGGACCTTCCATCCGTATTTTACAACTCAACATCGAAAATATCAGCAAAGCCAAGTGTGACTTTCTGTCGAAAGTTCTGCTGGATAATAACATAGATATTGCTGTCATACAGGAAACACATACTGCCAATGAAGAACAGTTCCAGAAGAGGGGTCGTATTGCGGGTTATACAGCTCTTGGAGTGACTTACCATGATGTCTACGGTGTTGCTACGTACGCTCGGAATAACATCCAAGGAGCTTCACTTCTGTCCCAAAGTGTAGATGGAGACATCCACAGTGTAACGATACGGCTGAATAATGTCACCATTGTCAACATTTATAAACCACCCAGCACATCTTGGCCCGACGCTGTCCTACCAACTGCTGAACATCCTGCAGTCTATGTGGGTGACTTTAACAGCCACCATGAATCATGGAAGTACTCAAAAATAATGAATGTGGTATTAAACTCTCAGAATGGGCTGAAGTCAACAATCTTCATCTAGTTTTTGATGCCTAAGATCATGGCACCTTCCGATCAGCTGCATGGGGTAGAGATACTAATCCTGACTTGTGTTTTGCCAGCTGCAATGAAAATGGATATCCTCTGCACATCATACGAAAAGTGATTGGAAACTTCCCTCACAGTCAGCATCGACCTGTAATATTAGAAATTGGCACCTCAATCCCAATTGTAAGATCTACACCACATGTCCGGTGGAATTTTCGGAAAGCTAATTGGACTACGTTCTCTGCTGAGCTGGATAAATCTGTTCGCTGGATCCAGCCAAAGCACCAAAACTACAAATGATTTTTAGGTGCAGTAATGTCAGCAGCTAAGAAAAGCATGCCGAGAGGGTACAGGAAGGAATACATCCCTGGTTGGAGCGCAGAGAGTGAGGCACTTTACAATGACTTCCAACAAAGTGGAGACTTACATGTTGCTGACCAACTCCTGTCAAGTTTGGATGCTAACCGAAGTCAAAGATGGGCTGAAACTGTAGGAAATATGGACTTCACTCACTCCAGTCGAAAGGCATGGAGCCTCCTTAGAAAACTCGGAGAAAGCGCACCAGTTGTTAAAAACCAGCCTGCGGTGACACCTGATGAAATAGCGTCTCACTTCGTTGCAACATCTCGAGTTCCAGCAGATAAGAAACACACCAGGTACATCAGACGGCAGCTTCGAGCTCTGAAATTAACAACACCTCGCAAATCAAACTACTCTTGTGCCTTCACATCTGACGAAATAGATGCCTCACTCAAGGATCTGAAGTCCGGTAAAGCTCCTGGTTTCGATGGAGTTCACCCAGAATTCCTCATACACATGGGTAATAATGCAAAGAGATGGCTGGCAGAGTTCTTTACGGACATTTTAAACACTGGGGAAATCCCATCAGAATTCAAGAAGGCAAAGATAATATCTGTCCTGAAACCTGGAAAACTCTCTAATAGACCTGAAAGTTATAGACCGATAGCTCTTCTTAGCTGCTGCTACAAACTGTTTGAGAGGCTCATCTTTAACAGAATTAACTCCACAATCTTGGCACACATTCCTGCAGATCAGGCAGGTTTTAGACCAAGTCGCAGCTGTTGTGATCAAGTACTATCACTCACATCATATATTGAGGCAGGATTCCAAAAGAAGCTTAAAACATCTGCTGCGTTTATAGACCTCACTGCGGCCTTCGATACTGTCTGGAGAGAAGGTATGATCTACAAGCTCCTCAAAGTCATACCCTGCAGAACCATCGTTCAGGTTATCAACAACATGCTAAGTGACAGGAGATTCCAGGTGTACTCAGGCAACAGTAAGAGCACAGAGAGAAAACCCAAGAATGGTTTACCCCAAGGATCAGTTCTGTCCCCTCTACTGTTCAATCTATACATCTCTGATGTTCCTGAGACAAATTGCAGGAAATTCTGTTATGCTGATGATCTTGCACTAGCCACACAGCACCAAGATCTCAAGAAAACGGAGGAAATCCTCACAAGGGACCTGTCCACTCTAGAGGTCTATTTCAAGAAATGGAGACTCAGTCCTAGTGCAAGTAAAACAGAAGTGTCATGCTTCCACTTAAATAACCGACTGGCTAACAGCAAATTGAACATAAGCTTCTGTAACCGAGTTCTTCGTCATAACTGGTTTCCTAAATATCTTGGTATAACCTTAGATCGCACTTAATCATTCAAGCAACATCTATTGAACTTATCAAAGAAACTGAAAACTCGGAACAACATTCTCCAGAAACTGTGTGGGACCACTTGGGGATCTACTGCAAGCACTCTACGACATTCTGCCCTTGGTCTGGTTTACTCCAGTGCAGAGTACTGCTCTCCAGTATGGTTAAAAAGCCCGTATACCCGATATGTTGCCACGCAGCTAAACAACAGCATGCGCCTTATTTCGGGCACAATCAGATCCACGCCAATCCATTGGCTCCCGCTGCTCACGGGAATAATTCCACCTGATCTGCGCAGATCGAATGCCCTATTAAGAGAGTACCAAAAAATCTGCAGAAATCCTGAACTACCCATACAAGAAGACATCCCTGCACTCAATCTTCAAAGATTGAAGTCACGCCATCCACCTTTACGTGATGCTACCGACATGGCTCACAACAACTTCGACGCTGTGAAAGTTTGGAAAGACCGTTGGGAAACTTCCACAGACTTGTCCCTACACAAAATCTTTTCTGGTGCGCAAATTGCTAGTGGATTCCATCTACCACGCAGGCAGTGGGCCACTCTTAACAGAGTTTGGACAGGCCATGGAAGATGCAGGGACTCACTCTACAAGTGGAACTGTTAAACGTCACCAGAATGCGACTGTGGTGCTCCACGGCAAACCATTGCTCATATCGTCGGCAGCTGCAAGCTGAGAGCCTACTCGGGTAGCTGGGCTGATTTCTTGATCCCATCAGAGGCAGCACTAAAGTGGATCGAAGGACTGGACATTTCTATTTGAAATTGTTTCTTGTTATTTTATCATATTTAATTGTATATATGTTACTTATGCCATACGCTAAAAAAAAAAATATTATTATTATTATTATGCACATAATTTTCAGTCATTAGATATCTTTTTATTCTACTTGTTATTCATTTTATTTCTAGTATAGCCTCTGTCATGGACCTTTCTATTCATTAGAGCATGTTGTTTTTATGCGAACTTTGCTGTGAAAAGCAGTCAGGACTGAACACGACCCCGTAGATGAATCTTGAGAAAACAATGCTTTATTGAAGGGTGCAGTATATATAACAAATGGTACTCGAAGCTGCTTCTCAAAGTCCTTAAATTTCAGAATGTTATTTTTAGGAGTCGGTAATATCGTACGAACATGATTACATCCCCATTTTTGATGTTGAGTTAGTTGATCCTCTTTTCTAAAATATAGCAAACAGCCATCACACAACCACTCCTTATGTTCTATTTTTGTTATCTGACAACTGACAAGTCTACTTAAATGTTTTATCCAACAATAGTGGGCATTTCCACCTTCAGTTATGTATAGTAAATTAACATGATCATCCTTTTTTTTCCTGAGTATAATATAGAGGACCTATTATAATCTTGGTTTCAATTCCATACACATTAATACTTACATTGTTCAGCTCTTCAAAACGTTTAATGTCATTTATCGCCGTAGGAAATTCTATTTATTTTAAATCTAACACTGAGGAATAGTGAGGATAAGATGATGTTCTCTCTACATCCCTCACTGCTGGATGGAGAGCAGAAGTTATAGCCCACGCAAAACATGCTTGATCACTATTTAAAACATTCACAACAGCTCTCTTTCGTTTGATCCATAGAGGTAAATCAATATATGATGATGCTCGAAGGGGATTATATTTAATCATGTTGGTTTCTAAATCAAGTACTTCAACCAACGCCCAGCCTGATCCTTTTCCTGGAACTCTTCACTCTTCACGATGATAGCACTAGACATATCTTGGTACATATCACTGATATTAGTTGATTCACTAACAATTTCCTTTTGTTTTGTATTAAAGGATTTGATATCAGTAACTTCTCCTTCACTCCCTGTTTTTACATAGAGCCCGAAGAGTTCAAAATTTATTTTAAATGTTTTATGCTCTACTAAAACATTATCAACCAAGCCAAACACACTAGGTTGAACAGTCTTTAAAAATGTTTCAATACTTTGAGTTTTTTCTTTACTATGAAGTCTGTAACTAGCAATTCGACTTTTAAACGCACTACCAATTTGTTGAATATTCGCAGAATTTGTTTCATGACAAGCGTTGTTTTTATGATTAATACTACGTACATGCACATGCATGGATGAAAAAGGCATATCGATATTACATACGTCACAATGTGTTATCGAAATTTCACAATTCTTTCTTCTTCTTGTTTCGAATAGGCCATCTATGGACCACGACGTTCAACTGTTACATTTGGAGTGGGCTTTGATGTTTGCCCAGTAGTTACGCATCCTCTGGCTGTGTTGTTCCCTCCTCTCCTGGGTCCAGAGGGCACCTGTTTTCTTTCTTATCGGTTTGTCCTGGAACCTCAATTGCTGAAGCATCTTCCTGAGAGATGTCCGGTCTTTTAAGACTCTTTCCGTCCCTCCAAGTTCTTGCAGATCTTTGCTCACTTCCCACAACCATGGTGACTTGGTCTTCCGCTTTTGCCAGTAACCGAGGAGCTGATTGGTCAACCTGGTAGGATGCATCCTGTAGACGTGTCCATAAAATGCTAGACGTCGTTTTCTAACAACATCCGTTATTCTTTCACAGTACGTGTAGAGCTCTTGATTAGGCCGTCTTCTGTATTCATTACCTTCCTTAACAGGTCCCAATATCTTCCTCATTATCTTTCTCTCCTGTACTTCGAGTTTGTCCGTGAGTCCCTTCCGGTTGAATACTAGACATTCTGATGCATATAAGGCTTCAGGACGTATAACTGTCTGGTAGTGTCTCATTTTAGTCTTTCGGGAGAGACACTTCTTATTATATGTGTTCTTGGTTAGTTGATAAGCCATTTCTAACTTGTTAACTCGAGTTGATAATGCCCTTAATTCCGAGAGATTCGGTTCAAGCCATTCTCCTAGGTACTTATATCTGTCAGTTTTCTTGATCTCTCCCTGGTCCAAATGCAGTGTACAAGGAGATTCACTGATGTTTGTGATGTACTGTGTTTTTTCAAGTGACACATATAGTCCTACCTTAGCTGCTTGTTGCATGAGAACATTAAGTTGTTTCACAGACGTTTTTATTGAATGAGATAGAAGTGCCAGGTCGTCGGCAAATGCCAGGCAATCAACACTGAGCTCATTGCACTTGTGTCCCAAAGTGATACCACTTGGTACCCCCTGACTAGTTAGCTCCTTTCGCCACTCCCTTATCACCTTTTCCAGGGCACAGTTAAAGATGAGAGGTGAGAGACCGTCTCCCTGTCTTACTCCTGACTTAATTTCAAAACTTTCAGAGAGGGTTCCTCTGAACTTCACTCGTGACATGGTGTTCTTTAAAGTCTGTTGGATAAGGTTATGTGTCTTCTCGTCTAGTCCTAGTTCTTGCAGGATCTTCATGAGAGTAGGTCTGTCAACCGAATCATACGCCTTCTTAAAATCAACAAAAATGATGACATATTTCTTACTAGCCATTTTTGCTTGCCGTAGCACTGATTTCAAGTTCAGTATCTGTTCCGTACAAGAGCGTCCTTTTCTAAATCCTGCCTGGTATTCTCCTAGTCGAGGGTCTAGCTGGGGTTCAGCTCTGTTTAATAAGGCCTTAGAAAAGATCTTGTATGTCACAGGTACTAACGAGATTCCTCGATAGTTGTTGATGTCGGTCAAGTCTCCTTTTTTTATGTAGGGGATGAATCAAAGCAGAGGTCCAGTCACTAGGCAATGTTTCAGTCTCCCAAATGTCATGGAAGATTTCTGTCAACTTGCCTATAGTCCTATTCCCAGCTTGTTTCCATAGTTCCGCTACAATTGAGTCTTCACCTGATGTTGTTTTTCAAGGACTTGATGATGTCTATCACTTCTTCTTTGGTTGGTGGTTGAGAGTTTGGTTGGTTGCCTGATGGTGTCTTGATAAGTGAAGAATGTGTCAGGTGATTCACAGTTAAGGAGATTCTCGAAGTACTTGGCCAGAAGGTGGCAATTGTCCATATCATTATAGGCTATCTGTCCATCCGGTCCTCTGAAGTGGAGGCTGGGAGGATTATAACGGCTGAGGTTCCGTTTAAAGCCTCTGTAGAAATTTCTGGTGTTGTTCTTCTTGAAATCGTCATCCAACTGAGTCAGTTGGTCCTTTGTGAACTGCCGTTTTACTTGTCGGATGATCCTGGCAGTTAACTTTCATTGCTCTATGAACTTATCCCTGTTGTTTTGTGTCTTCTATGAGTTCCACTTAAGCCAGGCTGCTTGTCTCTGTGTCACCGCTTCATCACAGGTAGTCATCCACCAGGCATGCTTCTTCTGCTTCAGTAATGGCGCAATCTCCGTGGCAACTTTCACTAGGTTCTCCCTCACTTCATCCCAGGTTTTACATTCCAGGGTTTCCATTTTCTCCGTGAACTGGTTGCAATTTGAAAGTGTTTCTAAATCAAACTTAGTAAGTTTGTGTGACTGTGTTTTTTTAGTATTCCGAGGTAGAAATCTTAGCTTGACCTTGGAGAGATAGTGGTCGGAGTCCAAATTTGCTCCTCTTAACACTCGAACATTCTGGATCTCTCTATGGGACTTCTTTGAGATGGCAACATGGTCTATTTGGAATTCTCCCAAGAGGCAGTTAGGTGATGTCCAAGTCTTTTGCTTCCTTGGCAGTCTCTTGAAAGCCGTTGATTTCATTACCAAGTTGAAGGCCTTACAAAGTCATACTAGGCGCTCTCCATTCCTATTTGTCCTTGTGTGGGCCGGGAAATCTCCCACAATGTCTCTGTACTTGCGTTCTTTCCCTAGCTGGGCGTTGAAGTCACCGAGTAAGATGATTGTATGACGCTCTGGGACCTTGCATGTGATGTCCTCTAGTTCTTCCCAAAACTTGTCAGTATTTTCAGGGTTACGCTTATTGTCCTCATTGGTGGGTGCATGGACATTTACTACAGTGTAGACCTTGTTTGTGCACCGGAAGGTTATTACAGACACTCGACTATTGAGAGAGCTGAAGTCAATAACTGAATCCAGTATCTTATGGCTTCCAATAAAACCAGTCCCCAGGTGTGGTACGTTCTTCATTCTCCTACGTCCTACCTTTCCTTTGAAAATACGGTAGCCTTGGAAGTCAAAGGCATGTTCATCAGTATATCTGGTTTCCTGTATTGCTGTGAGCAGTATCTTGTGATTAGTCAAAGTGTCTGTTAAATGCTTCAGTTTGCCTATCTTAAGTAGCGAGTTGATGTTCAGTGTGGCGAAGTAGTTCTGTTGTTTATGTCTGATCTTGTTGTTAGTGGTTCCAGGACGCTCCGACCCGTCCTTAAAGCATGTTGGTGTGGGCTCCCCAGACTCCAAAGGCCCACTAACACCGCCGACAGCGGAGGTGGATTTGATACCACCTGGGGTAGTTAATTCCGTGCGTTTACTTTCCATGCTTTAGTTGAAGATTGGTTAGGGGGATCAGAGGTTTAACCCCCTGATCAAGTTACTACTGAGGTTGTGAGCTCCAGTAGGTTTGAATTAGGGTTGTCTCCCGTAGATTGGTTGCCTTCCAAGGCTGAGGAGACCAATCTTCCCCATATTGGTTCTTCCGCCTTCCTTACCGTTGATATGATGCCAACCATCTTCATCCGCCTCAGAAGCCGATGTCCAGTTTTCACCTGTACCCTAGGCAGGGGCCCTTACAGGGTGCTATCAGCCGGGCCAGATGAACCCCGGTTTTTTAACGAGGTTGTTACTCCTCCCGCTCCTCCTTCCTCGACTCTTGCAAGAAGAGGCCCCGGGCTTGCGACCGGTATAGCGGAGTTTCACTATTCTTTATTCTTTTTGTTGTACAACTATTTTCAAAATCTTGAGAACGTTTACGCTTATGAGCATCACATTCGTTTAAAGGTTCCGTGCTAGTTGATGGTTTTGCAGTTCTTAATTCATGTTGTTCTCCATGTACTTCAACCATGTGGGATTGATATCGCTTTACACCAGAAAAACCAAGTTCACAAACTGAACATGAGAAAGGTGTTGAACTGACATGCTTTAAATTTACTTGTCGTGTAAGATTATCCTGTCTGTTAAATGTCGTAGCACAATAACTGCACACAAACATTTTAAGATTATGTTTTGTACTTGCATGACGTTGAAGGCTGTCAGGTCTTGAAAACTGCTTTTTACAATCACTACACTTGAACATAATGATTATCAATCACTTTCCAAATTACCTATCAAAGAAAGAAATCATAAATGTTAATAAAATATAGTTTAAATATTATATATAAATTACAGCCAATGGTCATAGTAGAGTATTTTAATTGAACGTCTGTGGACTCCCAGCAAGTCTAATTTCAAGTAGTTCCAACTTTGGTTAACAAATATCATTGTCACTCACACCTAGTGGTGAACGTTGGAACTTGATAGAGCGTTAATCAAATCTAACCTACAAACCTAGCTTTACACAATTGTTAAGTACAGTAGTTCCAAGCTTGGTTAGCAGATATGTCACTGTCACTGACACCTAGCAGTAAACGTTCGGACTTAATAGAGCGTTAAACACACATTTCACTTGATCTCCTGTTTTTAAATAATAGAAACGAGCGGCTGCCAGTTAAGTGAGCTAAGTGTAACGTCATAGCCAGTCTTAAAGCAAGTCTAAACTTGTAGAACATGTCACGTGATAGAAACCAGCGGCCGCCTGTTAGGTGAGCTAAGTGTGACGTCATATCCAGTCTTAAAGCAAGTCTAAACTTGTAGAACATGTCACGTGATAGAAACCAGCGGCCGCCTGTTAGGTGAGCTAAGTGTGACGTCATAGCCAGTCTTAAAGCAAGTCTAAACTTGTAGAACATGTCACGTGACAAGGTTAAGTTAGGTAAAGTTAGGTTATGTTAGGTGAGCTGATGAGTCTTTAAATATTCCCTCTGTCACTGACACGTAACAACGAACGTTAATAGAGCGTTCATCAAATCTAACCTACAAATTTTGCTTTACACAATTGTCGAGTAGTTCCAACTTAAGTTACCAGATACCATTGTCACTGACACCTAGTAGTGAACGTTGGAACTTGTTAAAGCGTTAATCAAATCTATCTTACAAATTCAGCTTCATACAATTGTCGAGTAGTTTCAACTTTGGTTACCAGATACTATTGTCACTGACACCTAGTGGTGAACAATCGAAATTAATAGAGTGTTTAGAACCAACTAAATATGATTTTTTAAAGTAAAGATACTTACCAAAGTAGTAAGGTATTTTCAAGTCCTCTTCCAACACACAGGTAAGCTGTAGAGATAACACGATATCAACTGTCGTTCACGAGTTTCAAGTACAAAGTGAGAAAGATCTTCCCCCTCCCTAGCCTTTTATACCACAAACACACCTACGTCATGCGTGCATCTGTGTCGCCTAAAATATCTGTCAATGTGACATTTCTCATGGTCGATAATAAACACCTACATCACGTGATATCATACGTCTGAAAGAATCATGTTTCACACACACCTGCATCCTGTAACACAACACCATGCATCCGGTGGCAAGTTCATGTTTTACTAACATCCTACGTCTGCAAGGATCACGTTTCGCAATCTTGCTATTTTGTAACACTAAACCTTGTATCCCGTGGCGAGTTCTTTTTTCGCTGACATTCTACGTCAGCAAGAATTATGTTTCACACTCTTTCTTAACCTAGCGCTGACCTTGCATCCGGTTGTAACACCTGCTTCACGTGACGTCATACACTGCAGGAGTTGGCTTGTTTTAAATCTTACATCGCAGGCTTGTCTCATCCTCCATTAAAAAAAAACTGCATGTGATAGTTGCATGTATCCCGTGTACTTGGGTGTATGCATTAGCCCACCGAGTTTTGCCCTTGGGCCCTTTGGCTTGTCCTCAATTAGGTTTTGGTTAGGTAGATTAGACTAGAATAGCTTAACTATAATAGGCTAGGTAAAGCCATGCTCAGGTTTTTTATTTTTTAAAAGCGCGCTATGTACGTTGCTGCGCACCGCCGCCATCTTGATTAGACTAGAATAGCTTAACTAGGATAAGCTAGGTCAAGCCATGTTTGTCATGTGAAACACCGTTTAATTTCATATTAGCATTCAACTTCCCACATGTCGCACTTGGAAAGCGACATTTACTAAAAGAATTACAATTTCACCCCCTAGTAGGGGTAGGTTTTATTTTAGGGTTAAAATAAGTTGTCTAGAGGAAATGGGGTGTCCGTCCGAGTAATTTGACACCTCGTTCAAGTCTCTAGCTTTATTGGTTCACAAGCTAGGTTAAGTTAAGCTACGGCCGCCATCTTGGAGGTGGGGAGTTGGAGGTGGCGTTAGAACCGGCCAAAACCCACTACTAATGGGGTTAACATTTAGTTTTCAAAACCCAGTTTGTGTAAGTGTGTTGTGTATGATTCTGTCGAATGCTTGTTTATAATCTAGGAATATGGCTAGTGTTACTTGATTGTGTTTGAACCGGTGTATTTTGTATTCTGTGGCCCTTAATAGGTGATGTACTGTCCTCTTCCTCCTCATCATCGGATATCTTCTACAAGCATATCCCTCACAGGGTAATTTACTCCATCACGGACGTCCGGTTAAAGCTGTTAAAAATCACATCCACGTGGTGATTAAAACATTTTATATTGGCACCTCGTAGAATAACCGTGACACAGAATTTTCCATAAATTGTACTGAAATTTAACCAAGCACTGGCTCTACATTATTGCAGACTGGTATTAAATTGGCTCTTTGTCTGCCACTGGCTGTAACGTACACGCGGGTGGTGTTCAACTCATTGACGGCATTACCGCGATCAATATCGTTGCAAATCGTTGCATTCGCAGTAGTATATATAGGCCGGACCTAGCGCAGGGGCTAAAGTGCAAGATGGCCGCCGCGCGCAAGTCTCCTATGGTATTCTTATGGAGGGAGAGTCATAGCTGGCGCGGAGGCTAATGTGCAATATGGCCGCCATGCCCTGAGACTGTGGATGACGTCACAGGGAGAGGTCGGCCGTGTTACGCTGCTAAATGGAATATTTATTATTATTATTATTATTATTATTATTATTATTATTATTATTATTATTAATAGGTAATTATTGATTGATCATGTATAATCAAGACCAGCCTTATATCGTCCACCTCGTGTTGTAGCGGCTAGTAATCTTGTCTGTTACCGCCTAGGCCTGGATTCAAGTTCTGACTCCGATAAGATATTTAATTTCTGGTCTCAAGACTGGAACGGGGTACACTCAGCCCTGTGAGGCAAAACTGAGAGGAGCTGGGTTTGATTCCTATCTCAGTCATTCTGGTAGTAGATTTCTGTGGTTTCCCACGTTTACACCAGGCAAATGACAGGATATATCTTAACTGAAGGCCTTTCCAGCCTCCTTACCAGTCCTTATCTGAATTACAAATATGCACACTAATACAGTCATCACAATAACACAGGTTATCAGACAAATTCCACACTCAACCAAGTACACGAGACTAAATGATCAAGATGTCAAAGTCCTTCAAATGAAACAACAGCAACTAATGTAATATTCATGTCCACCTCGTGGTGTAGCGGCTAGTAATTTTGCAGGTCACTGCCTAGGCCTTGATTCTATTCCTGCGTCTACCAAGAAATTTAATTCTAGTCTCAGGACTGGAACGGGGTACTCTCAATCTTGTGAGGCAAAACTGAGAGGAACTGGGTTTTGATTCCTACCCCAGCCATCCTGGTAGTAGGTTTCTGTGGTTTTCCATTTGTACTTCTGGTCAATGCCAGGATGGTTCCTAAATTAAGGCCACGGCCGCGTTTTATCCAATCCTTATCTGAATTACAAGTACACACACTCTTACAGCCATCACAATGACACATGTTATTAAGTCAAACCTAAGTCAACCCTAAGTACATGGTAGTGATAATAATACTATAAACTACAACATGAAAGCAACAACAACAATAAGGGGTGTGGTGGTGCAGCGGTTAAGCTGTTACTAAGGTAGAATGGGGATTCGATTTTTGGTTAATACGCATGTCATAAACATACAAAAATGCATGGATAATGTAAGACCGACCACACTTGTCTCTTTTTCAAATTATTACTTGGATTACAAATACAAAGGCAGACTAGGTTTGATTCTTGGTTAAAAAGGAGATTCCATGGCTTATAAACACAAGATGACGGTTACGTTAAACTAGAATCATTCTTTTCTTTAATGTTTTCTACCCAGTGGACTTAACAACTTGTTCTATAAGGAATTGCATATAGACATTTTTAAATTTGGAGATCTTAAGGGATACCTGAGCTGGGTCTAATTTTTTTCATTTTTGTAGACTTTGGAATGTTTACTTTAAATCAGGTAATGCCAATGCATTGCATACGAATATTTGAATAGTTCAAGAGTGTACAATCGGTAATAAAAAGACTTGCAGTGTCTCTGACTGTTTTCAGAAACGTAGTGACACACTACAGGTAAGACTGTCTTACAAATAAAGCCTATCTACCACTGCAATCAAAAATACGGCCTTCTGTTTCCCAATCTTAGCCTCAATTACGAGTACAAATTCTACTATATACAATAAAATAGCACAGGTTATGGGATAAATTCCTCACATGTGAAAAAATCCACAGCCTGCTTCCAGTCTCCGACCGGGTCAGGAATGGAATGAATGAAGCCCCCATCTAGCGGCGAGGATATGGACTGTGCCGGCTGCCGATGCCTGACGCACTCCTCTGGGGCAATGATTCAATGAATGACAGATGAAATGAAATGATAGTGGAGAGTGTTGCAGGAATGAAATTTTGACAGGGAAAACCGGAGTACCCGGAGAAAAACCTGTCTGCCTCCGTTTTGTCCAGCACAGATCTCACATGGAGTGGCCGGGATTTGAACCACAGACCCAGCGGTGAGAGGCCGGCGTGCTGCCGCCTAAGCCACGGAGGCTTCTCAAATTCCTCACATGTATGTGGGGCTAATTTTCAATATGTCCAAGTCCTTAAATGAAGCAACAACAACTACGATAGCATCGAGTTTGCAACTAAGGCAGGAGTTACTGAAAGTGGTAAAAGTTTGGATGTAATCCAATACCTCAGTGTCGGTGTGGAAGTCAGTGGCGTACCTACGAGGGGTGATCAGGGTGATCAATCCGACCCCCAGAAATTAGGAAATTTGTTGAAGTTTTTTTATATTGAATAAAAAATCTTCGGCTTGATGACAAATGATTGAATCATGTAAATTTATACTGACTAATTTGAAAACATTTCTTCTCAGCATTACCCTAACTGTTCAGGTGGCAGTCAGAAGGGTGTGGCACTATTTTTCCTCATCTCTTTCCAAAAATACACCACTTGTCATTTGCCATTCTGCGAGCGTCATTGTGTTATGTTGTATTGGTGATTTAAGTTAAACTTTAGTTGTAAACTGTGGTTTATAAACATTTATACAATGTCGGGGATTAGAAAGACTATCGATTATACATTTGAATTAATTTTAGTGCGTTGCAAAACATTTCTAATGTATTAAGTCACAAAACATACAAAGTAAATGTTGGAAAACAGCCATGGAGTTGAATAATTTGCGCTCCTCTGTAAATTTAGTATAGTGTGTTCAGTAACCATACAATATTTGAGGTTGATAGTGGTAATAATCCTACCACAGCATTCTTCAGGTTTCCATTAAATATAACAATGCCGGAGACATCGTACCAGACCATACCATTGCTTTTATTGCTTGACAGAGCTGGGTATCGAACCATGAACCTCGGGTGTAAAAGCTACCAACGCAATCCACTACACCATCAGGTGGTCTTGATAAGTAGTTTCTGTGTATTACTTTCTTCATTTGTAATGTATAACTTAGTCATTTAAATAAGGTCAACGGTTGATTAATGACCATAGGCATGT
The DNA here is from genome assembly GCA_946902985.2 of Meconema thalassinum. Lineage (NCBI taxonomy): Eukaryota > Metazoa > Arthropoda > Insecta > Orthoptera > Tettigoniidae > Meconema > Meconema thalassinum. The sequence continues at coordinate 861,105,751 of OX336389.2, forward strand.
GTAGCTATACCATCAGGATCAATTAGGCCTACTCGTTTATCATCACGAGGACGCAAATAAAAGATGCTAGTACGGTCACTATATACATGGAACCAAGGGGGAAGAGAAGAGATAGGTTGGTAGGACACATACTAAGACATCTAGGAATAGTAAGCTTAGTTATGGAAGGAAGGGTTAGGGTTAAGAACTGTAGGGGTAGACCAAGGTTAGAATATGTTAAACAGATTGCCTTGAATGTAGGTTGTGGTAGTTATGTACAGATGAAGCGATTAGCTCAGGGCAGGGATGTATGGAGGACTGTATCATACCAGTCAAAGACTAAAGACTTAAACAACAAGGCAGTATTCGCCACCTCTCATTCAGACTCTATAACGAAATTAATACAAAGGTCCTAGACGCTGTAAGATAATGCCTTTCTATTGGACTGGGATATCTCTAGGTTCAATTCTGAAAGTTTGAAACTTTACCCTCTCACACTTTTCAGCCGGCTGTGTGATGCATACTGTGGCTAAGGTTGTGTTTGTCTTTTAGGTAAGATACAGGTTTGCTTTCGACACGTTTTGATAGCATTTAAGAGTTCTAAAATGCATGAGCCTTGTTTCATAGATATACAGGCTAGTTTAAAGTTTCATTCCCAGCACTGCCAATAAATTGATTTCCGATTTTAGGGCTGGATGGGGTACATTTTAGACTTGTGAGACAAAACTGAGAAGATGTGGGTTTGATTCTTACCTCAACCATTTTAGAAGAGGAATTGTGTAATTTTCTACTTAACGCCATGCCAATGCTGGGACGGTACCTAACTTAAGTCAACGGCTGTTTTTTTTTTTCATTCTTGTTCAGGCTCATTCATGTTCATTTTATTCCATTTCTCATCCCTGCACGCAGATCACCCTCGTGGTTCAACTAGAAAGACCTGCACTAGGCCTCTCAAGAGGTCACATGACAAAAAAGTAACGGATTATTATTATTATTTATTTAACTATTTAATATTTATTATTATTTATTATTTTAACTTGGACTGTTGGTGCAGCAGAAAAAGACAAGAATTAAAGCCTTTGAATTGTGGTGTTACAGGAGAATGATGAAGATCAGATGGGTAGATAGGGTAACAAATGAATTGGTATCAAGACGAGTGGGAGAGAAGAGATGTTTCTGGCGACTGCTAATGAACAGAAGATATAGGATGGTAGGACATGTATTAATACACCCAGGAATAGCAAGCTTAGTTACGGAAGGAAGGGTCGAGGACAAGAACTGTAGGGGTAGACCAAGGTTAGAATATGTTAAACAGATTGCTTGGATGTAGGGTGTAGTAGCTATGTAGAGATGAAACGATTAGCTCAGGACAGGGAGGCATGGAGTGCTGTATCAAACCAGACAAAACAAACTGAAAACATAACAACAAAAATAGCAAATACATCAATAGCTTACATTTTAATAAAAGCAACAAAGGCTTAGTGGTCAAGCTGTTTAGCAGTGTTACTCACACACTCAAGTACATGGGGCTAATATCCAAGTACTGTACATGAGGCTGATAATCGAGATATGTAACACAATAAACTATATGCAACTAATGGCATGTGCTCAACACACGAGGCTGATGACCGAGCTATTTGAAGTTCGCAATACACTTAAACACACGGACTGATGACGAAATGTGCTAAAATCACTGCCGGCTGGATCGCAACACTCCTGGTTGCTTTAAACTGCCTGCCCATTCGACGATTACAGCATTGGTTTGAGCGCACAACCTCGTTTCCAAATAAAGGCGCTAGGAAACAGCACCAAGGCACTGTGGCAGACATAAGTTTTGTATTGATGTTAATGGAGCAGTTGTGTTTGGAATGTATTCTGAATGATTTTATAATGCTGTACTGCTGCGTGCCAGTAGTGGAGTGGTGGCGCTTCTAACTCACTCCAGAACCCCCCTTGCTCTACTACTAAGCCTCAGCCATGTTAAATATCTCTCGAACGCATGGTCCGATTTTGACAAATGAGGTGTCGTTGGACTCGGGCTGACGGGGGCTTTGCTATGGACCACTCATTTCAACCCCTAAATAAAACCTACCCCTACTAGGGGGTGAAATTATAATTTTTAGTGAAAGTCTCTTTTCAAATACGACATGTATAAGGTGCGCTGCTAAAATGAACTTAAATGTTGTTGCTCATATCGCGCATGTGTTTTTCTGGCTGCCGCTATGGATGAACATTTTTGTTTTTGTTTTTTACGCATGCGCACTTGGGATTTTTGTAAGAGGGCGAGCTCTTTGAAAAAAATGATTGATAAGAAGAGGTTTTGGTGGTGAGGAGAGAGCCAGATAGTCGCCTACTTTCCTACGAAGTTTGTCGATATCTCTCAAACGCAAGGTCGGATTTGGACGTGTGACGTGTCAAATTGATTGTCTCGAAGCCCTATACATGTTATTAATAGGTTAAAGTTTTGAGAATGAGGGAAACAGGCTTTTTGGGGGTAAAACCGTGATTTTAGACTTTTTCCGATATTTCACGAATGCATGGTCGGATTTCGTCCTATGACGTGTCAAATGGCTTGTCTCGAAACCCTGTGTATTTTGGTAATAGGTTAAAGTTTTTGAGAATGCTGGAAACACGGTCTTTTTGGGGTAAAAACGTGATTTTAGACTTTTTGCTATATCTCGCGAACCAAGTATGCTAGAGGCGTGTACGACGGGTCCAAGGACTCGGGCTGACGTTCTCTTTGCTATGGACCACTCGTTATATTTTTTTAAAAAAATTGGAAACTCGATTTTGAGGTAAACACTTTTTTTTGTGATTTTTGCCGATATGTCACGAATAATAACGCTAGAGACGTGTACGAGGTGTCCTAGGACTCGGGCTAACGCCCCCTTTCAAATGTGGTAGATATTTTTTTCGAAAAAATAATTCACAAAGGGCCTAACGCCGTACATGTTGAAAAAAAAAATCATTACCGTTACCTGTTTATAATGTCCATGAAGCGTGGCGGTTGAGAGAGACGATACGGCTGGGTGTGTGTGTGTTTCAACGAACCTGTCGCTGACCACGGTGGCTGTGTTCAATAGATCAATCGCTATTTCGACGGGTCGGTGTATGACAGAGCGAGGGTACGTTTTTTCACACCTTTTACCTTTAACGTGTAAACGGTGATGAGAACTTGGTTCTATGTTGATCGAAGCGAGTACAGAAAACAAACTTACAGGAGGTGAAGGTCATTTGAGCTTATTGGAAGGCTCCGATCTGACTTGACAACAGGTGCAATGGAAAAAATGACCAAGACGCTTGAAGGTGAAATAATCTGACCATTGTGCTGGCAGGGAAGTGCGAAAGGCGTGCACACATGTGTGAAACCGCAGGCACGCTAAACCAGTGACATCCTGTCTTGCTTCGTACGTGACAAAATGCAAGTCCATGTGAAATTTGATCTACCGCAGGTGTTCACTTTCGACGTTATCTGTCCACGTGCATGATAACTGTTAACAAGTCACATCCTGTTTTGCTTCGTACGTGACAAAATGCAAGTTCAGGTGAAATTTGATTCGGCACAGGTGTTCGCCTGGGACGTTAGCTGCCCACGTGCACGATAAGAGAATGTTCAAAGCGTGGGAAAAAAAAAGATTATACATGCAATGTGATATATAAAGACACGTCGCTGACATTTCCACTCGCACTTATGTGACTACTTTTGAACACGCTACAGCGTTGTGTGAAACACTTGGCCTTGTTTAACAGTTTTGGTGTTGGTGGAAAATACTTATTCTTGTTGTGAGGTAGGTATATATTTATTCATTTATACATTTATTGATTTATATATAAATACATGCAATTATTTATTGATTAGGTAATTAATGATTTTATTTATTTATTTGTTTGCAGATAACCGGCATACCTTACATGTCTGAGGGAGAAGAAACCATTGCATTTTTGAGCCCACTAGAAGGGAAAAGCAACAAGTCACTGCAAGTAAAGGTGAGATGATTTTTTTAAACTAACTTGTTTCATTTTTGTTTGTTTTATGTTTTATTTTATGAAATGTATGTATTAACCTGAATTTAGGTATTTATAGCGGTTTATTTTATTTATTTTTTAGAAACTTGGAAAGAATAGCCTTACCGCCGTAGCAGTCGCTGAAAAAAACCAGAAACGCACTAAAGCGAAACCACTGCCAAAGAGTGAACTGTTTAAAACTCAGGTAAGTCCAACTTAAAAATGCTATTCCATTTTACCACTACTGAAAACTCGTAGACAAAAAAAATTCATTACCTGTACATGACTGGGACAATGATTGCTTTCTTGATTAATGGCTATGTTGTTGTTGTTGACTGGGAAACGTACAAGGCCATGTTGGATTTTCTAAAAATAAAAATAATAAATTTAATTTATGGGTGGTTCCCTATGGACTCAACGAATATTCACAGGTTTGAACATGATAATGTGAACAAAATGACATGACATTCATTTTTGTTTATTTATTGGTTAAAGGGAGGGTGGGGGAATGTAAATGACTGTAGCTTTATAAAAAAGAAAATAAGTACATGAGTTACTGTTAGTGCCAACATAGAGTTTATTTTTAATGGTGTTTTGATATATTAATGCCAATTAACGTTAACGTTTTATTTACAAGTATTGATTGATTGATTGATTGATTGAGTGATGGGTTATTTTGTTTGCTTTTAGGTGTCGTCATGTGCCATTAACGTAATGAACAGACAGTGAACAAGCATGCATTATGCTTTAAAGTACTCTGTGCTCTTGTGCAATGTTAATAACTTACAATAAGAAAAAGTTTTATTATAACACATGGCGTTAGTACCAAATACAATAAGTGAGCAAGTTGGTTTACCACGTGGGATAAATTTAAAATCTGAACATGATCGATGGTTAACATTTGAATCCTGGCCTGTAGGCTTTTTGTCGACGCATGAACTTGCAAAAGCCGGTTTTTTTTACTTGAACCGAGAAGATGTGGTGCGCTGTGTGTTTTGTCGTATTGAACTTTCACACTGGGAAGAAGGGGATGATCCCTTTAGAGACCATTTGCGATGGTCTCCTCACTGTCCTTACATGCTTGGAAAGCAAGTGGGTAACCTACCCGTGCATTCATTTTACCGAACCACAAGGCCTTTGGCTGCTACTTACGTTGCTGAATCACAAATAAATAATAATAATGATGTATTACCAGTCAACGGTAGTGTCGATATATGTGGTCCATATGCCATAGACAGTGTTGAATTGGCGTGTGCTTTTGAAAAATTGGGAGTTTGCAAGACTAAAGCACTAGCACACCCAGAGTACAGCTCTGTTGAAAAACGTTTCGAATCTTATAAAAATGTTTGGCCATTAATATTAAAACACCTTACCAAACAGCTAAGTGAAGCTGGATTTTTTTATACTGGTGAAGGGGATAAAACAATATGTTTTTATTGCGGATTTGCTTTAAAGGATTGGCAAATGACTGATGACCCTTTAGTGCAACATGCTCGTTGGTTACCAAACTGTAAATACATGGTGTTGCTTAAAGGTCAGGAATTTGTGAACACTATTCGTAAAGAAAAAGTGATTGCAGCACAAGACATAAAAGTGCCTTTAGAGTTAGAGCACGCGGAGCAAATACATAAGGCTGAAAGAAAAGACTTGTCTCACGAACAGATACAAAAGTGTGACCAACAATTATGTAAAATTTGTTATCAAGATGAACTAGGTGTTGTATTTTTACCCTGTGGACACATGATAGCCTGTGTCAAATGTGCATTAAAACTTAACACTTGTGCTATATGCAGAAAAGTAGTATCTGCTACAGTTAGGGCATTTCTTGCATAACTAGTATAATTTATTCGCCATGCATAGTGCAAAATCCCTAATTGCACAATATTATTAAAACTGTTTTAGAGTGTAATAGATATGCTTTTGTTTTGTTTATAGACTACTACAATGAATGTTTTGAATGCTGTGGGACAATCATGTGGCTTAGAGACAAAGAAGCTCAGCGAATTGCCAACGCATATTCCATTCCGCATTATCAAGATTCGGAAATTGAAAACAGCATATGGTGATCGTGTACTTTGTGTATGTGAAAACTTTGAGACATTTCTGCCTATACGGTTTAATGATATGTCGGAAAGTGTTTTTGATGAAGTCAATAATGCTGTGCAACCTGTACACTTAATTTATGAAGGTTTTAAAAACAATAGGTGCATGATTCGTTTTAATTAAATAAAAAAGTCAAATAATAATGGAAGATATAAGTCATGACAATGGACTGAAAGAAAAAATATGTGTATAGAATAATAATGTCTTAGTGTTTAGTATTGTCTTAAAAATATTATCATGAAACCAAAAAATGTATATAAAGTTTGTAAATAAATGAAAATAATGGTACAATGTTGTTTTATTTTCTATAGAAGTCAGAATATTTAACATTGCAGAGTATACATGATTATGACAATAAAAAGCACACTTAATACAAGTCTTTGCCTTTACGATAGTGTGTTATAGTTTTAAAAACAAAGCTTGTTGTAGATCTTTTTTCTTCCACGGTAAACAATAGGCATGAAAACGTTATTGTCCTGTTTTGGATCATTATCACTATCATAATCATAAGCTGCATGATCTGTATCACTATTATTATAATCACTATAATTATCCTCAACATTATCCTCAACATTACTAAAACCAGTTAAATATTCCTGGTCCTCTTCCTGTTCCTCTTCCTCTTCCTCTACAGTGTCCTCGTGTAGAGTCTGCGTGGCTTTTGATAATGTTAAGGGTTTTTTGAACATTGAATTATTTTCAATAGTAGTATTGTTTTGTAGCACTTTCTTTTTAACATTTTCATGATTTTCTGTTGACAGCAACAGTGTTTCATGCAGTACACTACATTGATGATCACTGACACTTAAAACCACACTATTTTTGCTTTTTAGCTCACTGCGACATTGTTTTGAACGTTGTTTTGTACAACGCCAAATAACAGTTCCATTTTTATTGGTTCGTTTCACAATATATGAATATCCTTTATAGAATGCATGAGGCTTACCATACCTAGTCACAGATACTTCCATATCAACTGTCAAGCTTAGACTAAGCTCTAGTAAAGACAACTTGGTAATAAGAACAATAGATTAATGTGCGAGCATATATGGGTGCAAATGTGGGAGCAAAAAAAAGTGGGAGCAAAAAGTGGGAGCAAGAATTGGGAGCAAAAAAGTGGGAGCAAAAAGTGGGAGCAAAAATTGGGAGCAAAAAGTGGGAGCAAAAAGTGGGAGCAAAAAGTGGGAGCAAAAGTGGGAGCAAAAGTGAGTGTAAAAGTGAGTGCAAACGTGGGTTCAAAAGTGAGTGCAAAAGTGAATGTAAAAGTGAATGTAAAAGTGGGTGCAAAAGTGGGTGCAAAAGTGGGTGCAAAAGTGGGTGCAAAAGTGGGTGCGAAAGTGGGTGCAAAAGTGAGTGCAAAAATGGGTGCAAAAGTGGGTGCAAAAGTGGGAGCTAAAAGTGGGAGCAAAAAGTGAGAGCAAAAAGTGGGAGCAAAAATTGGGAGCAAAAAGTGGGAGCAAAAGTGGGAGCAAAAGTGAGTGTAAAAGTGAGTGCAAACGTGGGTTCAAAAGTGAGTGCAAAAGTGAATGTAAAAGTGGGTGCAAAAGTGGGTGCAAGAGTGGGTGCAAAAGTGGGTGCAAAAGTGGGTGCAAAAGTGGGCGAAAAAGTGGGTGCAAAAGTGGGTGCACGAGTGGGTGCAAAAGTGGGTGAAAAAGTGGGTGCGAAAGTGGGTGCAAAAGTGAGTGCAAAAGTGGGTGCAAAAGTGAATGCAAAAGTGGGTGCAAAAGTGGGAGCAAAAACTGGGAGCAAAAAGTGGGAGCAAAAAGTGGGATCTGAAGAAAGTAGGAGCAATTATGAGAGTAAATGTGAAAGGAAAAGTGGGAGCAAGTATGGGAGCAAATGTGAAAGCAAAAGGGGGAGAAAAAAATGAGAGAAAAAGTGGGACCAAAAAGTGTAAGCAAAAGTGGGAGTAAATATGAGAGCAAAAAAAGTGGGAGCAAAAAGTGGGAGCAAAACGTGTAAGCAGAAGTGGGAGCAAACAAGTGTGAGCAAATATGGGAGCAGAAAGTGGGAGCAAATGTGAAAGCAAAAGTGGGAGCAAAAAGAGCGAGCAAAAGTGAGTGCACAAAGGGGGAGCAAAATGTGTGAGTAAAAAGTGGGGTCAAATGTGGTGTTTTACTAAAACAATCCCCCCTAACCTAACCTAACCTAACTTTACTCAACCTAATTTCACCTAACCTAACTTCACCTAACCTAACCTTCCAACTCTCAGATCAAAAATTAAATTCTGGCTATAGTCGCGTTGGAATCCAAAACCTCTGGGATAACACCCAAGTATACTAGCCACTACACCGCGAAATGGGCAAATTATCATGCAACACAACACAAAAATAAAAAGTTTTCTGTAGTGTAACTCATTGGCTGACAATCATAGTTGAGAATTCAAACCCAAGACCTCAGGACTTTAGTTTTGAACATTATCAGAAATATTATTCCATTTACATTTTGCTGTTGCTTATAGTTATAAGAGTTGGCATTAATATGGGAGCAAAAGTGAAAGCAAAAAGTGGGTGCAAGCATGGCTGGTTGTAGAGACTTTCATATCAACTAATACACATAAATTAAATTTTAGTAAAGTGACTTGGCTAATAATAATAATAATAATATTAACAGTTTTAAAAAAAATCAAGGGGATTGATATTTTTCAGGGTGTAATTTCCAAAGTACTGTCAAGAATAATAATTACATGAACAGATTCCAAGAACTCTAGAGTGCTTTTAAGGTTAATGATTGGCTAGGAGTGAGATAGAGCTAGCTAACCTAAGTTAACCTCAGCTCAGTAAACCTAACCTTGTCACATGGCATGTTCTACAAGTATAGACTTGCTTTGAGACTGGCTATGACGTCACAGATGAATGGCGGTGGGAGGCTGGACACGACTTTTTATTACCCAAAAACATTGTCCTTTTTGCCAGCCTCCCACCGCCATTCATCTGTGACGTCATAGCCAGTCTCAAAGCAAGTCTATACTTGTAGAACATGCCATGTGACAAGGTTAGGTTTACTGAGCTGAGGTTAACTTAGGTTAGCTAGCTCTATCTCACTCCTAGCCAATCATTAACCTTAAAAGCACTCTAGAGTTCTTGGAATCTGTTCATGTAATTATTATTCTTGACAGTACTTTGGAAATTACACCCTGAAAAATATCAATCCCCTTGAATTTTTTTAAAACTGTTAATATTATTATTATTATTATTATTAGCCAAGTCACTTTACTAAAATTTAATTTATGTGTATTAGTTGATATGAAAGTCTCTACAACCAGCCATGCTTGCACCCACTTTTTGCTTTCACTTTTGCTCCCATATTAATGCCAACTCTTATAACTATAAGCAACAGCAAAATGTAAATGGAATAATATTTCTGGTAATGTTCAAAACTAAAGTCCTGAGGTCTTGGGTTTGAATTCTCAACTATGATTGTCAGCCAATGAGTTACACTACAGAAAACTTTTTATTTTTGTGTTGTGTTGCATGATAATTTGCCCATTTCGCGGTGTAGTGGCTAGTATACTTGGGTGTTATCCCAGAGGTTTTGGATTCCAACGCGACTATAGCCAGAATTTAATTTTTGATCTGAGAGTTGGAAGGTTAGGTTAGGTGAAGTTAGGTTAGGTGAAATTAGGTTGAGTAAAGTTAGGTTAGGTTAGGTTAGGGGGGATTGTTTTAGTAAAACACCACATTTGACCCCACTTTTTACTCACACATTTTGCTCCCCCTTTGTGCACTCACTTTTGCTCGCTCTTTTTGCTCCCACTTTTGCTTTCACATTTGCTCCCACTTTCTGCTCCCATATTTGCTCACACTTGTTTGCTCCCACTTCTGCTTACACGTTTTGCTCCCACTTTTTGCTCCCACATTTTTTTGCTCTCATATTTACTCCCACTTTTGCTTACACTTTTTGGTCCCACTTTTTCTCTCATTTTTTTCTCCCCCTTTTGCTTTCACATTTGCTCCCATACTTGCTCCCACTTTTCCTTTCACATTTACTCTCATAATTGCTCCTACTTTCTTCAGATCCCACTTTTTGCTCCCACTTTTTGCTCCCAGTTTTTGCTCCCACTTTTGCACCCACTTTTGCATTCACTTTTGCACCCACTTTTGCACTCACTTTTGCACCCACTTTCGCACCCACTTTTTCACCCACTTTTGCACCCACTCGTGCACCCACTTTTGCACCCACTTTTTCGCCCACTTTTGCACCCACTTTTGCACCCACTTTTGCACCCACTCTTGCACCCACTTTTGCACCCACTTTTACATTCACTTTTGCACTCACTTTTGAACCCACGTTTGCACTCACTTTTACACTCACTTTTGCTCCCACTTTTGCTCCCACTTATTGCTCCCAATTTTTGCTCCCACTTTTTGCTCTCACTTTTTGCTCCCACTTTTAGCTCCCACTTTTGCACCCACTTTTGCACCCACTTTTGCACTCACTTTTGCACCCACTTTCGCACCCACTTTTGCACCCACTTTTGCACCCACTTTTGCACCCACTTTTACATTCACTTTTACATTCACTTTTGCACTCACTTTTGAACCCACGTTTGCACTCACTTTTACACTCACTTTTGCTCCCACTTTTGCTCCCACTTTTTGCTCCCACTTTTTGCTCCCAATTTTTGCTCCCACTTTTTGCTCCCACTTTTTTGCTCCCAATTCTTGCTCCCACTTTTTGCTCCCACTTTTTTTTGCTCCCACATTTGCACCCATATATGCTCGCACATTAATCTATTGTTCTTATTACCAAGTTGTCTTTACTAGAGCTTAGTCTAAGCTTGACAGTTGATATGGAAGTATCTGTGACTAGGTATGGTAAGCCTCATGCATTCTATAAAGGATATTCATATATTGTGAAACGAACCAATAAAAATGGAACTGTTATTTGGCGTTGTACAAAACAACGTTCAAAACAATGTCGCAGTGAGCTAAAAAGCAAAAATAGTGTGGTTTTAAGTGTCAGTGATCATCAATGTAGTGTACTGCATGAAACACTGTTGCTGTCAACAGAAAATCATGAAAATGTTAAAAGCAAGTGCTACAAAACAATACTACTATTGAAAATAATTCAATGTTCAAAAAACCCTTAACATTATCAAAAGCCACGCAGACTCTACACGAGGACACTGTAGAGGAAGAGGAAGAGGAACAGGAAGAGGACCAGGAATATTTAACTGGTTTTAGTAATGTTGAGGATAATGTTGAGGATAATTATAGTGATTATAATAATAGTGATATAGATCATGCAGCTTATGATTATGATAGTGATAATGATCCAAAACAGGACAATAACGTTTTCATGCCTATTGTTTACCGTGGAAGAAAAAAGATCTACAACAAGCTTTGTTTTTAAAACTATAACACACTATCGTAAAGGCAAAGACTTGTATTAAGTGTGCTTTTTATTGTCATTATCATGTATACTCTGCAATGTTAAATATTCTGACTTCTATAGAAAATAAAACAACATTGTACCATTATTTTCATTTATTTACAAACTTTATATACATTTTTTGGTTTCATGATAATATTTTTAAGACAATACTAAACACTAAGACATTATTATTCTATACACATATTTTTTCTTTCAGTCCATTGTCATGACTTATATCTTCCATTATTATTTGACTTTTTTATTTAATTAAAACGAATCATGCACCTATTGTTTTTAAAACCTTCATAAATTAAGTGTACAGGTTGCACAGCATTATTGACTTCATCAAAAACACTTTCCGACATATCATTAAACCGTATAGGCAGAAATGTCTCAAAGTTTTCACATACACAAAGTACACGATCACCATATGCTGTTTTCAATTTCCGAATCTTGATAATGCGGAATGGAATATGCGTTGGCAATTCGCTGAGCTTCTTTGTCTCTAAGCCACATGATTGTCCCACAGCATTCAAAACATTCATTGTAGTAGTCTATAAACAAAACAAAAGCATATCTATTACACTCTAAAACAGTTTTAATAATATTGTGCAATTAGGGATTTTGCACTATGCATGGCGAATAAATTATACTAGTTATGCAAGAAATGCCCTAACTGTAGCAGATACTACTTTTCTGCATATAGCACAAGTGTTAAGTTTTAATGCACATTTGACACAGGCTATCATGTGTCCACAGGGTAAAAATACAACACCTAGTTCATCTTGATAACAAATTTTACATAATTGTTGGTCACACTTTTGTATCTGTTCGTGAGACAAGTCTTTTCTTTCAGCCTTATGTATTTGCTCCGCGTGCTCTAACTCTAAAGGCACTTTTATGTCTTGTGCTGCAATCACTTTTTCTTTACGAATAGTGTTCACAAATTCCTGACCTTTAAGCAACACCATGTATTTACAGTTTGGTAACCAACGAGCATGTTGCACTAAAGGGTCATCAGTCATTTGCCAATCCTTTAAAGCAAATCCGCAATAAAAACATATTGTTTTATCCCCTTCACCAGTATAAAAAAATCCAGCTTCACTTAGCTGTTTGGTAAGGTGTTTTAATATTAATGGCCAAACATTTTTATAAGATTCGAAACGTTTTTCAACAGAGCTGTACTCTGGGTGTGCTAGTGCTTTAGTCTTGCAAACTCCCAATTTTTCAAAAGCACACGCCAATTCAACACTGTCTATGGCATATGGACCACATATATCGACACTACCGTTGACTGGTAATACATCATTATTATTATTTATTTGTGATTCAGCAACGTAAGTAGCAGCCAAAGGCCTTGTGGTTCGGTAAAATGAATGCACGGGTAGGTTACCCACTTGCTTTCCAAGCATGTAAGGACAGTGAGGAGACCATCGCAAATGGTCTCTAAAGGGATCATCCCCTTCTTCCCAGTGTGAAAGTTCAATACGACAAAACACACAGCGCACCACATCTTCTCGGTTCAAGTAAAAAAAACCGGCTTTTGCAAGTTCATGCGTCGACAAAAAGCCTACAGGCCAGGATTCAAATGTTAACCATCGATCATGTTCAGATTTTAAATTTATCCCACGTGGTAAACCAACTTGCTCACTTATTGTATTTGGTACTAACGCCATGTGTTATAATAAAACTTTTTCTTATTGTAAGTTATTAACATTGCACAAGAGCACAGAGTACTTTAAAGCATAATGCATGCTTGTTCACTGTCTGTTCATTACGTTAATGGCACATGACGACACCTAAAAGCAAACAAAATAACCCATCACTCAATCAATCAATCAATCAATCAATACTTGTAAATAAAACGTTAACGTTAATTGGCATTAATATATCAAAACACCATTAAAAATAAACTGTATGTTGGCACTAACAGTAACTCATGTACTTATTTTCTTTTTTATAAAGCTACAGTCATTTACATTCCCCCACCCTCCCTTTAACCAATAAATAAACAAAAATGAATGTCATGTCATTTTGTTCACATTATCATGTTCAAACCTGTGAATATTCGTTGAGTCCATAGGGAACCACCCATAAATTAAATTTATTATTTTTATTTTTAGAAAATCCAACATGGCCTTGTACTTTTCCCAGTCAACAACAACAACATAGCCATTAATCAAGAAAGCAATCATTGTCCCAGTCATGTACAGGTAATGAATTTTTTTTGTCTACGAGTTTTCAGTAGTGGTAAAATGGAATAGCATTTTTAAGTTGGACTTACCTGAGTTTTAAACAGTTCACTCTTTGGCAGTGGTTTCGCTTTAGTGCGTTTCTGGTTTTTTTCAGCGACTGCTACGGCGGTAAGGCTATTCTTTCCAAGTTTCTAAAAAATAAATAAAATAAACCGCTATAAATACCTAAATTCAGGTTAATACATACATTTCATAAAATAAAACATAAAACAAACAAAAATGAAACAAGTTAGTTTAAAAAAATCATCTCACCTTTACTTGCAGTGACTTGTTGCTTTTCCCTTCTAGTGGGCTCAAAAATGCAATGGTTTCTTCTCCCTCAGACATGTAAGGTATGCCGGTTATCTGCAAACAAATAAATAAATAAAATCATTAATTACCTAATCAATAAATAATTGCATGTATTTATATATAAATCAATAAATGTATAAATGAATAAATATATACCTACCTCACAACAAGAATAAGTATTTTCCACCAACACCAAAACTGTTAAACAAGGCCAAGTGTTTCACACAACGCTGTAGCGTGTTCAAAAGTAGTCACATAAGTGCGAGTGGAAATGTCAGCGACGTGTCTTTATATATCACATTGCATGTATAATCTTTTTTTTTCCCACGCTTTGAACATTCTCTTATCGTGCACGTGGGCAGCTAACGTCCCAGGCGAACACCTGTGCCGAATCAAATTTCACCTGAACTTGCATTTTGTCACGTACGAAGCAAAACAGGATGTGACTTGTTAACAGTTATCATGCACGTGGACAGATAACGTCGAAAGTGAACACCTGCGGTAGATCAAATTTCACATGGACTTGCATTTTGTCACGTACGAAGCAAGACAGGATGTCACTGGTTTAGCGTGCCTGCGGTTTCACACATGTGTGCACGCCTTTCGCACTTCCCTGCCAGCACAATGGTCAGATTATTTCACCTTCAAGCGTCTTGGTCATTTTTTCCATTGCACCTGTTGTCAAGTCAGATCGGAGCCTTCCAATAAGCTCAAATGACCTTCACCTCCTGTAAGTTTGTTTTCTGTACTCGCTTCGATCAACATAGAACCAAGTTCTCATCACCGTTTACACGTTAAAGGTAAAAGGTGTGAAAAAACGTACCCTCGCTCTGTCATACACCGACCCGTCGAAATAGCGATTGATCTATTGAACACAGCCACCGTGGTCAGCGACAGGTTCGTTGAAACACACACACACCCAGCCGTATCGTCTCTCTCAACCGCCACGCTTCATGGACATTATAAACAGGTAACGGTAATGATTTTTTTTTCAACATGTACGGCGTTAGGCCCTTTGTGAATTATTTTTTCGAAAAAAATATCTACCACATTTGAAAGGGGGCGTTAGCCCGAGTCCTAGGACACCTCGTACACGTCTCTAGCGTTATTATTCGTGACATATCGGCAAAAATCACAAAAAAAAGTGTTTACCTCAAAATCGAGTTTCCAATTTTTTTAAAAAAATATAACGAGTGGTCCATAGCAAAGAGAACGTCAGCCCGAGTCCTTGGACCCGTCGTACACGCCTCTAGCATACTTGGTTCGCGAGATATAGCAAAAAGTCTAAAATCACGTTTTTACCCCAAAAAGACCGTGTTTCCAGCATTCTCAAAAACTTTAACCTATTACCAAAATACACAGGGTTTCGAGACAAGCCATTTGACACGTCATAGGACGAAATCCGACCATGCATTCGTGAAATATCGGAAAAAGTCTAAAATCACGGTTTTACCCCCAAAAAGCCTGTTTCCCTCATTCTCAAAACTTTAACCTATTAATAACATGTATAGGGCTTCGAGACAATCAATTTGACACGTCACACGTCCAAATCCGACCTTGCGTTTGAGAGATATCGACAAACTTCGTAGGAAAGTAGGCGACTATCTGGCTCTCTCCTCACCACCAAAACCTCTTCTTATCAATCATTTTTTTCAAAGAGCTCGCCCTCTTACAAAAATCCCAAGTGCGCATGCGTAAAAAACAAAAACAAAAATGTTCATCCATAGCGGCAGCCAGAAAAACACATGCGCGATATGAGCAACAACATTTAAGTTCATTTTAGCAGCGCACCTTATACATGTCGTATTTGAAAAGAGACTTTCACTAAAAATTAAAATTTCACCCCCTAGTAGGGGTAGGTTTTATTTAGGGGTTGAAATGAGTGGTCCATAGCAAAGCCCCCGTCAGCCCGAGTCCAACGACACCTCATTTGTCAAAATCGGACCATGCGTTCGAGAGATATTTAACATGGCTGAGGCTTAGTA
The DNA here is from genome assembly GCA_946902985.2 of Meconema thalassinum. Classification (NCBI taxonomy): domain Eukaryota; kingdom Metazoa; phylum Arthropoda; class Insecta; order Orthoptera; family Tettigoniidae; genus Meconema; species Meconema thalassinum. The sequence continues at coordinate 861,121,745 of OX336389.2, forward strand.
GTAGAGCAAGGGGGGTTCTGGAGTGAGTTAGAAGCGCCACCACTCCACTACTCGTGCCCTTTTGTAAATCAGAACAGGGCAAGTTAGAATACCGAGGAATCTCATTTCATGAGATACCATCGGACAATTCACTGCGTGGGATGTGGTTACGTGCAATTTCCAGAGAAGGTGACGCAGAGGAAGCAAATAAACAAATAAATAAATAAATACCGGTACATGAATGAATGATTGAGTAAATACGTGAGGCAATAAATATGTAACTAAATAAATATGTAAGTAGGTAAATATGTAAGTAAGTAAATAAATAATTTAAGAAATATGTAAGTAAATAAATAAGTGAATAAATAAGTAAACAAATAAATAAGAAAATAAATAATTAAATAAATAAATGTGTAAGTAAATAAGTAAATAAATACGTGAATAAATAAGCAAATAAATAAGTAAACAAATAAATAAGAAAATAAATAACTAAATAAATAAGTAAACAAATAAATAATAAAATAATTAAATAAATAAATGTGGAAGTAAATAAGTAAATAAATAAGTAAATAAATATGTAAATAAATAAGTGAATAAATAAGCAAATAAATAAGTAAATAAATAATTAAACAAATAAATAAGAAAATAAATAATTAAATAAATAAGTAAGCAAATAAATAATAAAGTAAATAATTAAATAAATAAATTTGTAAGTAAATAAATATGTAAATAAATAAGTGAATAAATAAGCAAATAAATAAGTAAGTAAATAATTAAACAAATAAATGAGATAATAAATAATTAAATACATACATATGTAAGTAAATAAACAAATAAGTAAGTAAATAAGTAAGTAAATAAATAAGAAAAAACATAATTAAATAAATAAACATGTAAGTAAATAAACAAATAAGTAAATAAATACGTAAATAAATAAAAAAGCAATAAATAAGCAAATAAAGAAGTAAAGAAATAAGAAAATAAATAAATAAATTTGTAAGTAAATAAATAAGTAAAAAAATAAACAATCTGTCCAAAAAATCTGTAAAAATGTATAATAGAGCCATCACAATAAGACAGGTTATCAGACAATTTCACCTCACCCCCAAGTACATGGGGCTACATGACCACGATGTCGCAAAGCCCCTAAATAAATCATCATCCCATTTTTCGGGGGCCGGAGGCATTTCTTTTCCCTGTCTTTTATTGTCCTTATTCTTTTCTTTTCATCTCGCCAAGTATGTAAGTTAGATTTAAGTCAGTTAGAAGTAGTTATATTTTTATTATCGTCTGCATAATTACGGGAAAATGAGCTAGACATTTCGCCCCTTAAAAACAATCGCCTCCACCACATGTATTTTTGCTTTCCTTTATACTGAAAATTTGCCCGTAAATATGTGTCTGAATACTTTTAGATGTTAGAATAACAAAGGAACTAACTTAGTGTAATGTTTTCACGTCCGTCAATCTCGATATTAAGCCTCCAAACATAACAATACTTCGTTTCAGGTATCTTCCCCTTTAAAAAGCCGCAGCAATCTCAGTGCCTTGGTGCTGCACCTAGCGGTGAATTAATGCATATATCTTGTACGCCTGAGTAGTGGAGTAGTGGTGCTTCCAACGCACTCCAGAACCCTCCTTGACCCACTACTAAGCCTCAGCCATGTTAAATATTTCTCGAACGCATGGTCCGATTTTGACAAATGAGGTGTCGTTGGACTCGGGCTGACGTCCTCTTGGCTATGGACCACTCGTTATATTTTTGATTTTTTTTTTGATTTTTTCGTTTTCGAAAGTAGGCGATAGCTTGAACACTAAACATGATAGAACGTTATGCCATGGCTCAAACGAATGGTCTTTATGACCTTTATTTTTTATAATGACTTTTTTTAACTTTTTATGCTTTTTTGAAAACACTCGAATTTTGAAAATCCTATATTTTGGAAACTAGGAAGTTTACAAAATAGTTTGTTTCATGTAAATCAATGATCCCCACCCCCTCTACCCCCCAAATAAATGTAAAGTCTCTAGGATGAAAACCTGTAGTAGTGGGATGAGGAGAGAGCTACTACACTTCTTTTTGAACCCTCCTCGTATTTGCCCCGAACCTGATATCTCGCTAACCAATGGTCGTATTTGAACATACAGGGTGTCCTAGCACTCGTAGTGATGCCCCCTACTTTCCTATAGGCTCTTTATTTAATTAAAAGACCAAAACTAAAAGGTCATCCGCTTTTAATATCTCGCGAACCAATCATGCTAGAGGCATGAACGAGGGGTCCAAGGACTCGGGCTGACGTCCTCTTTGCTATAGACCACTCGTTATAATTTTTAAAAAATGTTGGAAACTCGATTTTGGGGTAAACACGTGTTTTTTGTGATTTTGCCGATATCTCACGAACCAATCATGCTAGAGGCATGTACGACGGGTCCAAGGACTTGGGGTGACGTCCTCTTAGCTATGGACCACTCGTTGTAATAAAAAAAAATTGGGAAACGTGATTTTGGGGGTAAACATGTGTTTTTTGTGATTTTTGCCGATATGTCACGAACCAATAACGCTAGAGACATGTACGAGGTGTCCTAGGACTCGGGGTAACGTCCCCTTTCAAATGTGGTAGATATTTTTTTTCCACAAAATAATTCACAAAGGGCCTAACGCCATACATGTTGAAAAAACGTTTTCTTTTTCTTTACCTGTTTATAATGTCCATGCAGCGTGGTGGTTGAGAGAGACAATACGGCTGGGTGTGTGTGTGTGTTTCAACGAACCTGTCGCTGACCAAGGTGGCTGTGTTCAATAGATCAATCGATATTTCGACGGGTCGGTGTATGACAGAGCGAGGGTACGTTTTTTCACACCTTTTACCTTTAACGTGTAAACGGTGATGAGAACTTGGTTCTATGTTGATCGAAGCGAGTACAGAAAACAAACTTGCCGAGGAGCAGGAGGTGAATGTCATTTGAGCTTATTGGATGGCGTTGATCTGATTTGACAACAGGTGACGCTTGAAGGTGAAATAATCTGACCATTGTGGTGGCAGGGAAGTGCGAAATGCATGTGAACTTGTGTGAAACCACATGTAGGCTAAACCAGTGACATCCTGTCTTGCTTCGTACGTGACAAAATGCAAGTCCATGTGAAATTTGATCTTCCACAGGTGTTCGCTTGGGTGTTATCTGTCCACGTGCGCGATAACTGTTAACAAGTCACATCCTGTTTTGCTTCGTACGTGACAAAATGCAAGTTGACGTGAAATTTGATCTGGCACAGGTGTTCGCCTGGGACGTTAGCTGTCCACGTGCACGATAAGAGAATGTTCAAAGCATGGGGAAAAAAAGATTATACATGCAACACGTTGCATGTATAAAGATGTGTCGTTATCATTTCCACGCTCACTTAGGTGACTACCTTTGAACACACTGCGTTGCATGAAACCCCTGGTCTGGTTTAACAGGTTTGGTGTTGGTGGAAAATACTTAACCTTGTTGTGGGGTAGGTATTTATTTATTTATATATTTATTGATTTTTATATAAATACATGCAATTATTTATTGATTAGGTAATTAATGATTTTATTTATTTATTTGTTTGCAGATAACGTGTATAGCCTACCTGCCGTGTGTCTGTGGGAAATATATTAAAGAAAGAGAAAGACAGACCGATAGAAGGGGAAACCATTTCCACACTAGCCCACGAGACGGGAATATAGCAAAGCATTACACGTCAAGGTGAGACTTGTTTTATATATATATATAACCTGTTTGATTTTGTTTTGTTTATGAAAGGCATAAACTATATGGAATGGATATACTTATGGTGGTTTATTTTATTTCTTTTTAGATATTTGGAAAAAAAGGGGGTTCACTGCTATAGCAAATACAGTTGAAAACCAAGTGGCTTTAGAGTGGAACCATTGTCAAGCAGTCTACAGCTGAAAACTCAGGTGAGAGTGTTCTTTCAAAATAATGTCTTTTACTGCTGCGGATGCGTTAACTTGGGAGCCCCTTGAGTCTTGTTTCAAATCGCGTGTGTGCTCTGGTCGTGTGGTCAATATTAGAAAAAGTTTGATTCCCAAAGAATTTTTACAATCTTGTTTTGAAATTTTTAAAATTGAAATTTGTACAGCGCAAAGGTTGCATACGGCTTTAAAGGTAAATACAGAACTGGTGTGCGATTTCATATATAAAAAGAAGGACGTAGAGCATAAAGAGACATTTTATATTTGCAGTAAAATGCAAGAGCTATTCATAGCCCATAATTTGGAACAGTGGTATGAAACCCACGTGGTGAATGCCTTGCTATCAAAATTTGATAAACTGCAACAAGGACCGAGTGGTCTAGCCTTAGACAAAATTCATTATCTACAAATCAACATTTGTCAATTCAACCCGTTGAATGCTGGGTCTAGCTATATTAAAACACCACCAGCTATAGCTTCGAAAAATGCTGTGGTCAATATAAAGAATCGTGACAATGATTGCTTTCTGTGGTCTGTGGCTGCGTTTTTGCAACCAGCACAACGTGACAGTTGTCGACCAGGAATGTACAAGGCCAAGTTTGTTGAATTGAAACATACTTTAAATTTAACTCGAGTGACGTTCCCTATGGACTTAACCGAGATCCATAGGTTTGAACAAGATAACCAGGACTTTTCGTTCATGGTGTATGGCCTTGATGGTAATGTGATTGTGGGTCCTCTTTATGCCACAAAAGAACCGAAACGACACCACATTCATCTTTTATATCTGTCTTATGGAGAGGTGAATCACTATTGCCTGATTAAAAGCTTGAGTAGATTGCTAAGCAGACAAGTGTCTAAGCACGCTGGTGTAAAATATATTTGTGATCGATGCTTGCAATATTTTAAAACACCTACGCTTTTGGAACGTCATAGGGTAGATTGTGTTTCTCAGGAAGCGGTGAGACTGATATTGCCACAAGGGGACAAGGCTGTGTTAAAGTTTAAGGACATTCATAAGCGTGACACTGTTCCCTATGTGGTATATGCAGATTTCGAAGCACTCACCACACCCATGGCGGGATGTGAACCAGATCCTACCATCAGCTCAACCACACCCATTCAAAAACATGAACCCTTTGCCATTGGATTTAATGTGGTGTGTGCTTATGACCCCACACAATCCGTTTACAAATACGTCGAGGGGCCAGATTGTGCCAAATGGTTCTTGGATGAACTTGTCAATTTGGCTCATGATGTACAGGAATTACTGGACCACCCAGTACCCATGAGCCTATCTCCAGAACAGCAGCAGCAGTATGAGCATGCCACGACATGCCTTATTTGCGAAAAGCCTATTTTAAATAGAGAGGAAAAAGTCAGAGACCACTCGCATTTTACAGGGGAGTTTCGTGGAGCTGCGCACAGCAAATGCAACTTAAACTTTCCAGCTCCTCGTTTCATCGCTGTCTTTTTCCACAATCTGGCGAATTATGACATTCAGTTTTTTATTCGTGAATTGGGCCATGTCAACGAGGGCTCGTTTACCATTATTCCCCAAAACCATGAGCGTTTTACGGCCCTGACATGGTGGTTGGGCGACTTTAGCATTCGATTTTTGGATTCCTTTAAGTTTATGGCATCCTCGCTAGACAGCCTTGTGAATGGCTTGAATGAGGAGGAATTAAAAAATACTAGAATGCATTTTAATGATCCTGAGCAATTTCAGTTGTGCATTCTGAAAGGTATATTCCCGTATGATTTCTGCAACAGCTGGGACGTGTTAAAGCAAAGAAAACTCCCACCACAAGATAAATTTTACTCCAAACTAACACGCAGTACCATTTCCGATGAAGACTATGCACATGCAAGTCAAGTTTGGCGAGTGTTTGGCATGAACACGCTAAGTGAATATGCTTTGCATTACCTAAAACTGGATGTATTGCTGCTCACTGATGTGTTTGAAAAATTCCGTAACTTGTGTCAACACATTTACGGTCTTGACCCGGCTCACTATTACACGAGTCCTGGACTCTCGTTTGATGCCGCTTTGAAATACACTCAAGTGGAATTGGATTTACTCACTGACGTAGACATGGTTCTATTTTTTGAAAAGGGCATTCGTGGCGGCTTTGTGTCGCTTAACCAACGCCATGCCGAAGCGAACAATGTCTACATGCCTGATTATTCACCAGACAAACCAGAATCGTACTTAATGTACTATGACGTGAATGATTTGTACGGTTACGCCATGAGTCAGCCTTTGCCCTATGGGAAGTTTGCTTGGCTGACAGACAAACAAGTGTCAGAATTTGATGTGAACAAGGCTAGCCAAGAAACAGGCTGTGGATATGTGCTAGAAGTGGATATTGAATATCCCTCATCCTTGTATGATGAACATGCCGATTTCCCATTCTGTCTTGAGCAAATGGTTCCCCCTGACAGTAAAGTGAAAATTGAAAAACTCATGGGCACACTTTACAACAAAAATCGGTATGTGCTACATATCCAAATGTTGGTGCAATGCCTCGCCCAAGGCTTGGTATTAAAGAAAATCCACAGGGGTATTTCTTTTGCTCAAAAAGCATGGCTTGAGCCATACATGCGACTCAACACAGAGCACCGACAAATGGCAACACAGCAGTTTGAAATTATTTTTTTAAAATTAATCAACAACTGCATCTATGGCAAGTCTATGGAGAATGTCCGCAAATACCGTGACATTAAATTAGTGAATGTCTGGGAGGGGCGGTGGGGTGCCCGGCGGTACATTGCCAAGCCAAATTTCAAATCGATCAAATTAATCGATGAGGATTTGGCTACTATTGAAATGAGTAAGACCAGCGTGACCATGGATAAGCCCATTTACTTGGGTCAAGTCATTTTAGACTTTTCTAAATCGGTCATGCATCGATTCCACTATGAGTTTGCGAAACGCCATTTTGAGGACGTCTCTCTTTTGTATATGGATACGGACTCATTCATTTACCACATTCGCCACTGCAACCCCTATGACGTCATGAGGCAACATATTGACTGGTTCGACACCTCTTGCTATAGCGCTGACAACGTGTTTCAGCTGCCCATAAAAAACAAGAAGGAAATGGGCGTTTTAAAAGATGAATGCGGTGATTCCATTATGACGGAATTCGTAGGTTTGGCTACAAAAATGTATGCTTACCGCACACTCGACTGTAAGGAAGCCAAAAGAGCAAAAGGTGTAGGTAGGGCAGTGGTAAAATCGCTACGTGTTGATGACTATCTAGCGGTTTTACGCACTGGCAAAGCTATGTCTCATACACAGTGCAGGATACAATCCAGCAACCATCATTTGTATCTTGTGGAACAGAGAAAACGCACCCTCGCCTCCATGGATAACAAGCGTGTGTGGGCTGATGACCTGTTCACCAGCCAGCCCTGGGGTTATGATCGCAAGGAGGAGGAGGTGTGATTTCATTGTTTAATCGTTTATGGTTCATAGCTTTATGTAACTTGTAGATTTAGTATTTTGCAAATATTGGTTTCTGCCATTGTAAATAGTAGATTTTGTAAATAGTGGCAACCCACATGGACCTTTTGCTCTTTAAAACAGTTCTATGCAACCTTATTTTTTAAATTTTTTGATTGGTAAATAGTTTGATTCTTTTAACGCTGTACAAAGTTGAGTTTTTTTGTAAATATGAAATAAGTAAGATTTTTAGTAACTTTAATAACTAGTATTTAATTATTTTTCGTAATGTAAATGATAAACTAAAAAGTTCTTTTGGGATGAGTGAGCATGTCGAGAATGTGCTTTTGGGAATAAATAAAGTGGTTGTGTTTGTTCCCAAAGACAGGTGTGAATGTATGAGTGGAGAGAGAAAACTGGTGTGTATGATTGACCAGAGCAAACACGATGAGGTAGGGTGGGTGGGTGGGGAGGGGGTAAATGGTCACTTATATACTCATTTTGTTTTAAATAGTTTCGTTTTTTTCATTGAAATGTGGCAGACAATAGACATTATTTTTGTAAAAACAGTCTTACCTGCAGTAGTCGTAGACCTCGACGTTTCTCCAAACACGCATCAGCACATTGCAGTATTATCAAGGTCAAGCACTCGCATCAACATCATTGTCAAATCTCAACTTTCGACATACACTAAATGGAAAAATGTGAAAACAGCAAAATGGAAAATCCATGTTTCCATATCACCAAAAACGCAAAACTTAAAACGGACATTTTAAAAAAACTGGAAATGGCCATATGTGAAATATGAAAATTCAAAAACTTCAAACGGTCATTGTTTAAAAAGTGTCATCAGCAAAATGGAAAAATCCATATCATCAAACGATCGTTTTCAAAAACTGTAAATTGCAAATTAGCAAAATGGCAATGTGTGAAATGTGAAAATGAGAAATCAGCCATCAACATCATGGTTTTTTATAAATAATAAAAACACAAAACATCGTGCTCTGGTAAACCTTTGTTTTTATTTCATAACCATAAGGGGATTGACAAAAGAAAAATAGAATACAAACACATCCCAATTCCTCACTCCTCAATGTTTATGTCCATGCATCATCAACTTTCCTTTCATAGCACTCATGACAATTAGGGCTGCCATCCTTTCACCTACTGAGGCATCACTGGATGTGAAACGTTGTTTAGCTTTCTTCAATAACAATTTATCTGCCACATGTCTTAAACCAGGATGACTATGGCGATAAGAAAGGTCATGTTCCTTGCATGCTTGATCCAAAAGATTAATGGGTACATCACCACGTTGTAAACGTTTTTCGAGACGAGTTCCAGGGCCACAAAAACGATAACCTGGAAGATGGATTTCGAAAGGTAAGTATTGAATCACTTTGTCAATGACGCCATTGCCAGTACAGGTCTGGCATATCCTTTTCCATCGATGGTAAAAAGGTTTGGTCTTCCTCCTCCTCTGTGGACGATGTTTGTGTTTGTTGTTGTTGTTGCTTTTTCTCGCCATGACACCCGTGGAATGATTCAACGAAGTCTTTACATGGACTTTTATGACCGTGATACAGTTTCACTAGCTGGCAAGTCGCACACTGACGCATAGACGGTATTTTTGCCATGGCCACTTGCTTATGGTGATCGTAATCCGTACAGGGTTGCAATTCACTCAACACAGGGTCTTGAGTCCATGATTTTGGTACATGTTGCCAGATTTCTTTGACCGCGTTGGCGGCCACATAATAAATGAACGACTTGGGCAGCGCCAAGATTTCCTCTTTGGTAAAACTGTCTAGTTTCTTTTTGCACACAAAGAACTTGCCGATGGCTTTGTCCGTAGCATTGCCTTTCTCCATGGTATCACGTGCTGTAGATGTTTACACGTCGCTTGTAGAAATCTCACTGACGTCATTCACAGGTAAATCTTGAGTTATAATTTTGTTCAACAACTCCCAGCAGGCATGGGTGGTTAACCAATGAAAGAGATGCCACGCATGTGATAGGGCTGTATGGGTAATGTTGCCACAGGAACAAGTATCCATGAGCGTTTGCAGGGAAGGGCAGCCCAACTCCATGAGGTCGATACATTGACAGTAAGACGCCAAAAATGGTTGCAACCATTGACGTTTTTCATTACCTTTCACAAATACCACATTGGCCGAGGACAAGTGTGCTTTCATGACCACGTCCAAATATTTATAGGAAATGGTTCCCTGATTCCAGTCTAGTTGCCTATGATTTTCAATCCACTGGGTTTGTTTACGGTCTTTTTCACACAGTAAATCAAAAGCATGGAGTGGTTTAAATAGCAAATGCATAGCTTTTGATATCCAAAACGTGGTACAATCGATCATGGCCACTTGTTTAAATATAAATTTGTTGTCACCAATTTTAAACCCTTGGCAATCCACAATGAGTGTGCGCAACATGTTGACGCTTGCCTGGACCAAGGTCAACTGACGACTGACTGACGGACAGGTGTGATCATGACATAGACTTACCTGCCATGTTAGTTTCAAAATTGAGGTTAGGGTAGGACAGTGGGGGCATGCAAAATAAGAATTTAAGAATTACATCATTTTATTATCATAACACGTCTTACAGGCTTTTCTCATTTTAGGATAAGGACGATAGCAACTGATACAACAATATAGTCTCTTGTGTTTGTAACGTCCATAACACCGATGATGTCCCAATGTCTCTAAACTAGGCGTTTTTGATGGTGAGCTGCTCACCGAAGCACCATGGATACCATACGGCCCACATGTATCGTAACTTGTTTTTTTTTTCATCACCCAGAGACACAAGTGAGGGATAGCTTGAATGACAGGGTATATTTCCCACTTTCATTCTGCACAGGTAGGGGCAGGTGGGTGACCAGCGCTGATGTTCCTGCGTGGGTTCATCGCCCTCCTGCCATTGGTCTATGATGATGGGACAAAAGGCACATTTCACTTCATCTCTTGTTTTTAAATAGTAGAATCCAGCGGCTGCCAAGGCTTGAGGGTTTATGAAAGGCACTGGCCATGTGGCAAAAGTCTTGAAACATTGTTCCTCAGAGTTTAAATTCATGGATGTAACGTCTCTTGAGGCTTTAAAGCAAGACATGACTGAGCGGCTTGACGTGGGTTGAGCTGTTATTTATACACTCGTCACTTGGTTGGACAGTGGATAATAGTTGACTTGTTTGTGATGAATAATCAGACAGTAGGCCGTCGTATTGGCTGGTACATTGTCATGCGTTTCAAAATCTAGTCGAATGTCGATATTGGATGGCTTGACAGACTCTTCCAGGTAAGAACAGTCAAAGACAATCAGTGGTGTTCTTGCCTTAAACGCTTGGGGTAGTAGCATGGGGCCGTTCTCTTTTTGATAATACGACCATCGAAATTTAGAAAACAAGTCGTACAGAGGGCCAAACTTATTTTTTGAAAAATCCAAATCCAGTCCTTCATAGGGAAACACAGCTCCGTTGAGGAAAAGACGTGCATTTCTCAATTGCAGGTGATCAAATTGCGAGGCATTTTTGGTTTGTTGATACTTGCGATTCGTTTGAAAACCCACGATCAGGTAGAGAGGTCTCTCTGTATAGCGAGCTGTTTTTACAGACCAACTGTGTGTGTTGGTAGTGGGCAATAGCGGATACTCATGCAGTGCCCAGCTTCTAAATTCCATGGGTAGAGGCATATCTCTCTTTACCATCTTGAGTATGTCCAGTTTTTTGCTATCGTTAAGGGTCACATGAGGCACTTTCCATAGCAAGCGTTGTAGTTGAACTTTTGAATCGATGGGGGCATTGTCGGCTCCCTTGAGTGCATTGTTATCACTCCTGTCTCTCACCAGATAAAGCACTTGCCTTGCGTTGACCACAATGCGATGGTGATCTTCAGCAAAGCCTAGAATCAGTTTAAGAGGTAAATATCCAGTAAAGGTTCCATCAGTGTGTACCATCCAGTCATTGGTCGAGTCAGGACACCAACCTGCCATGCAAAGTGTTTTACCTTCTTCCTCACTATAAGAGGGGTATAGTTTCATGACACTGGAAATGCCCACATTTCGAGTGCTATCCACCACGATATCGTTAATGACATACCGCACTTCAGAAAACAGAAAGGCCAAACCATGGTTGGCCAACTTGGATGTGGTGGGTGTAGAGCCATCGGCTTTGGTGAGCCGACCTTCAATCTGAATGACACTTTCATGCGGTAGGGTGTAAATATCTTGGTTGTTGATAACAAATTGAATTTCATCATTGTTATTGAGTCCAGGTGTTTGAGCTTGATAGGAATGGAGATCAATTCTTACCACTCCTGGTTGCTCCTCGATGTGGTTCGCTATCTCTAGAATAGAATTCATTATGAGGGTTGACGTGGTAACCCAAATGCTGTAAAATCTGCTTGCCTTGAGATGTTAACGTGTATTCACGTGGCAAACAACTAACACCATTCCTAGACGGTGTTGTTGCTTTATACACAAACTTCATAGTGGCTTTAGCACCAACTTGTAAGTCACTGGTGTGGTAGAATCTAGATCAATGAGTTGTTGATCTCTATTGATCAGTCTTAATGTTATATTACTAATACTATCAACAGCCACAGAATGAAAAAGCACCACTGGAGGGTTTTCACGAATAATATAGCCATTGGGCGATGTCACAATAAAGTCATAAAGCGAATGCGATGGTTCCTGATTGGTGTACACTTGGCTAATAATATTACACGTCACCGACACATGATGGTCCTCAATGAATTTCACTTCATGGTCTGATTCATGTTTTTTGTTGGGCTCCAACACACGTGGTTTAAATCCTAGTAATGGGCCAATGGAATCGGGGTGTGTTTTAAAGTCAATGTTGAAGGTAGAGAAAATACTGCAGCGATGAGTGTTGGTATTGCCTACAAGTTCAAACTTGTGCATTCCGTCGAGAAATGACTTTAAACCATATTGATTGATCAACACCACATAAATGTGTTCATAAATGTCATCGATCGTGTATCCACCAGAGTTCAGGGTGAGCACAGAATCGTCATAGTAAAACTTGTTGTTCACATTTTCACGTATGTTGTATATTCGATTGTACGTTTCAAGAGTAACAAGTCCTAAACCATAGGGTTTTTCACTCAATTCGATAGGCGGGTAAAAGTCTAGGCTGACTTCAGGTCCACGTCCATGCACTGTAAACGTTTTACTTTCTGCCGACATACTGGTGACGTTTTTGCTTATGCTGCGTCTTATATAAAAAAATTAAACACAAACGTCCACACTGTTGGCTGTTAAACGTTTGCTCTCGTTTCACATTATAATATATCTTGATCCTGTTTCCAAAATAGGTCACTAGTTCCATGGGCGGGGGCAAATTCCCAAAACTGTCAAAGTACCATACCGTGGATCCCTCTTTGACATAAGCTACATAATGCGTTCCTGGTCCTCGGTGATCATCCAAATTGACAACAGCACATTCCTGTTTCCAGGGTCGTGGGGGTAATTGGTTTCGCATAAACACACCTCGAAATGAGAAAGCTTTAGTTGTTTAGCATAGCTTTCCACTTGTTGATGCGTCAGGTCATGTCTTGCTATGGCTGAGGTTAATTTTTTTTTTTAATATTTCGAAATGGTGAAATCCCAAATCCTTGTTGATAAAAGGCTGGCTTTAAATTGGCATTTCTAGCCCCCATGGCAATCGCTTCCATCGTTTCATTGTGTCTCTGACTTTCTTTGAGTTGTTGCTTGCCCTGCTGGGCGGCTTTAATGGTTTTCGCCACTGCACTGGCACCGCCCAAAAGTGAACCCAGAGCAGCCAAACCAGCAAATAATGCTGGTAAAAATCCCGCTCGTTTGGGGACGGGAATCACTCGCCCTTGGTTTGAAACCTGTCGCCGACGTTTTGGAATAACATGTCTCTGTGCTGCTCGAAGGGCTTTCCTTATGGTCAATACATTATTTTTCTTTTTTTCTTTCGCAAGGGCTTGTCCTCGAATGTTGTAAGCCCAGGCTTTGCCAAGGACAAAGTCCTTTTTTTAGTCTTTCTCACTGCATACCTTTGTTTCACCATGATGATAATGACCAACAACCTTTCACAAGAAAGTTTAAATCACAACTAACGTCAGATGGTTATTTCATGGCTGTATATTCCAATTCCACATAAAGTGGGAAATCGTTTATGGTTTTTCCCGCTTGATTTTCATCCCATGTCAACATGAGATGAAGGGATAATTCGTCACCTGCATTGACCATTTCATGGTTATGGATCAACATCCTATGACCATTTATCTTTATTTGTAAATGGTTCTCATCAGGTATGGCATATTTGATGTGAATGGTTCCATCATAGTGTAATCGATAGTGGCTTAAACCCGAAGCAAGCACATAGGTCAAGTGCTGATCATGGACTAGCGGTAAATGGTTTCTGTCATTCACAGGTTTTTCATTTGTCAGATACACTAAAAATACAGATGGGATAAATTTATAAAGCCTTTTCATTTCATAGGTCATGTAACGCTTGGTACAAACATCGTCTTCGTCTTGTGGGTCTTCCACGTGAATAATCCTATGGTGATTAGCGCTATAGCCATTCACCGTAAGCTGGGGCACTTTGTCATAAAACTCATACACTTTTTTATCCACATACTTTTTCGTAGTAACGTCTGTAGACACTTGAGGATGTTTTACATGGGTTAACCGCTTTCCCTTAAAGTCATAATCTCCCTGTTTTGTGCGCGGCACTACTGACCTATCCACATAGTGTTTATTAGCAGGATCTGTTTCCTGTTTAGGATCATGTATGGGGACAGGCCTAGCTTTGGCCATCAACGCACGTCCAAAGACATCCATCGTCAACCTGTAGTACCAGTCTACTGTTTCTATGACAAGGTTCGGTGTCCTGTATATAGACAGCCTGCTAGCCTGTCGAAGCCTTAGTTGACATGAAGATTATTAAGCAGCAAGAGTCATTCCCCGTGGGGGACATGGTTTCCCATCTCTGTCCCACATCACGTGAACAACGCCATGGTTCACTGTTTCCATCTTCCATTCGCTGCATCATTGTGGGGCCTTCCGGCTGTGGAAAGACAAATCTTTTGCTAACGCTCATCACAGCGCCCAATGGTCTGCGTTTTCAAAATATTTATATTTTTGCAAAATCTCTCTACCAACCCCTCTACGTGTTTCTGGATCAAGTCATGTCTGGATTACAAAAAGAGAATATGGGTTATTTTACATTTTCCATGCAAGAAAATGTGATTTCACCGGATGAGGTAAAGCCTGATTCACTCATGATTTTCGATGATGTATCCACTGAACGTCAAGGCATCATTCAAAGCTATTTCAGCATGGGTCGTCACAAACATATCGATTGCTTCTATCTTGGACAAACGTATTCTAAAATATCCAAACAGTTGATTCGTGACAATGCCAATGTCATTGTTTTATTTCGTCAGGACGAGAGGAACAGTCGTCACATTTATAATGAACATGTGAATCCGGATATGACCTTTCAAATGTTTACAGAATTGTGTGCCAAGTGCTGGAACACTCAACGTCATGCCTGTTTAGTGATTGACAAACAAAGTGAACTCAACCGAGGACGGTATCGCTTAGGGTTTGATCATTTTATTGCTATTTAAGGCCCTGTCTCATTCCCCGGCAAGTCATTTGTCAAGACACCATGGCGTTAGCAGAGAGTCAATTGAAAAAGCATATTATTAGAGCAAAAAATACTATTCGCCAAAAGTTTCGTCAATTGAAACAATCACGTGCCAATCATGCTTAGTTTATTGAACAACATTTAGCACCTCCGCTAAAAGCCATGTTGAAACCCTCTTTCAAGCCATCTGAAACGCTACCCACCGTTTCACAAGCCACGCAGACGTTGCACGAGGACCCTGAGAAAGAGGAAGAGGAACAGGAAGATTTGACTAGTGTTAGCGAAGTTGAGGATGAAGAGGAACAAGTGTATACGCCTCAAAAAAAGGCCGCACCCCTTGCAGAGTTTTTGAGAATAAAGAAATCCTTGGCCATGGTCGAAACACCTTGCCCTTCCAGAGCGTCTCCGTTTTCACAACTCTTGGCCACCCCTCAACATAAAGCTCAACTGAAAACCATTTTAATAAAATATTATGGATCAACATTGGAACCCTATTTCACCGATCTATTTATTGGAAACACAGATACCACGTATGGTGTTCGCTATGAGGATGATAGTTTTAAAATTGGCGATTCATCCATTAAATTTGCTCGTACTAAAGCTGTCATTAAAAACATCAACTATAAATTAACGCCAGGACTGTTAAAGCTGCTCTTTTCTCGGACCCCCTCTTCCCATGATTATACGTCAGAGGATCTTGACAAATATAAATCCATTTTATTGGATACCCATGCCCACAAAAGACAGTATGATCCCGCTCAACAAGTGAATGCCAATATATCTCAAAAATATAAAACCATCATTGCAAAAATGTTTCCCACCAGTCAAAGTACTCGTCGTAAAGTGTCCGCTTCAGGAGTGACATTTAAACCATTAAAACCCATTGTGGATGTTACCTACTGGCACAATCCCAATAAGCTCGTCCAGCGGCTACAGTTATTGCATGCCTCACGTCAAGCAGGTCATACCGGTCAAGATTGGGAAATTCAAGAAATTGAACAAGAACTTCGAAATGCCAAAATTATTGTTTAAGCCCTCACCCATTAAAATGGGTATTGCTCACGAGTTGCATCGCCCAGCTAGGCGTCACTATCCGCGACTCAAGGTGATTTCACGAGGTGTGGATGAACTTTGGCAGGCTGACTTGGTTGAAATGATACCCTATGCTAGCGTTAACGACGGTGTTAGCTATATGTTGACCGTCATTGATGTCTATTCCAAAATGGCCTTTGTTGAACCTGTGCGTCGCAAGTCTGGCCCACTAGTTACCAAGGCCTTTCAACATCTTATTCAACACTCCAAACGTCAACCTCAGCTGCTACAAACCGACCAGGGGAAAGAATTTTTCAACAAGGACTTCTCCAGTTTTCTCAAATCTAAGGATATTCACCATTACACCACGTATAGCAATCTCAAAACCAGTGTGGTCGAGCGGTTCAACCGAACATTGAAAACCCATATGTGGAAAGCGTTTACCGCTCAGGGCACGTATCGCTGGTTGGACATGTTACCAGAGCTAGTATCACGTTACAATGACACCAACCATAGAACGATTGGGACCAAGCCACGCCTCGTGACTAAAAATATTCAGCGATTGGATAAACTGTTTAACCCCATAAAAACAGCCGATCCTAAACGTCACCGACTGAACATTGGGGATTTTTTTCGTGTGAGCAAATTTAAGTCTGCCTTCAATAAGGGCTACACGCCACAGTGGGGGACTGAACTATTTCGAATTCGTCAAGTCAACTTGGACACTCCAGTCACCTATTTACTCGAGGACCTCAACCACCAACCCATAAAAGGTAGATTTTATCTCCATGAACTTCATAAAACAGCATTTCCTCAGCATTATCTTGTGGAAAAAGTGTTGAAACAAAAAGGAAATAAACTCTATGTCAAATGGTTAGGGTTTAACTCTACGTTTAATTCTTGGATCAATAAATTACATGTCGTGTGAACCTGTGCAATTTTTAATTTATTTATTCACACATGTTGTACACCACCTATAGCTCTATGTGTGCAGTCCTCAGCCCCACATATTTCTTTCTCTTTCCACCTGTGTTCTCTCATACATTACCCCTCCCCATTTCCCTCCCTTCACCTCCCACCACTGCTGTTTGCAGCTCTTGCCTATCTATTGGTTGTGACATCATTCCCACAAGTTGCATCGTACTTTTTACTGATTCAGCGATTCCCACGCTTTGAACATTCTCTTATCGTGCACGTGGACAGCTAACGTCCCAGGCGAACACCTGTGCCAGATCAAATTTCACGTCAACTTGCATTTTGTCACGTACGAAGCAAAACAGGATGTGACTTGTTAACAGTTATCGTGCACGTGGACAGCTAACGTCCCAGGCGAACACCTGTGCCAGATCAAATTTCACGTCAACTTGCATTTTGTCACGTACGAAGCAAAACAGGATGTGACTTGTTAACAGTTATCGCGCACGTGGACAGATAACACCCAAGCGAACACCTGTGGAAGATCAAATTTCACATGGACTTGCATTTTGTCACGTACGAAGCAAGACAGGATGTCACTGGTTTAGCCTACATGTGGTTTCACACAAGTTCACATGCATTTCGCACTTCCCTGCCACCACAATGGTCAGATTATTTCACCTTCAAGCGTCACCTGTTGTCAAGTCAGATCAACGCCATCCAATAAGCTCAAATGACATTCACCTCCTGCTCCTCGGCAAGTTTGTTTTCTGTACTCGCTTCGATCAACATAGAACCAAGTTCTCATCACCGTTTACACGTTAAAGGTAAAAGGTGTGAAAAAACGTACCCTCGCTCTGTCATACACCGACCCGTCGAAATATCGATTGATCTATTGAACACAGCCACCTTGGTCAGCGACAGGTTCGTTGAAACACACACACTCACCCAGCCGTATTGTCTCTCTCAACCACCACGCTTCATGGACATTATAAACAGGTAAAGAAAAAGAAAACGTTTTTTCAACATGTATGGCGTTAGGCCCTTTGTGAATTATTTTGTGGAAAAAAAATATCTACCACATTTGAAAGGGGACGTTACCCCGAGTCCTAGGACACCTCGTACATGTCTCTAGCGTTATTGGTTCGTGACATATCGGCAAAAATCACAAAAAACACATGTTTACCCCCAAAATCACGTTTCCCAATTTTTTTAAAATTACAACGAGTGGTCCATAGCAAAGAGGACGTCACCCCAAGTCCTTGGACCCGTCGTACATGCCTCTAGCATGATTGGTTCGTGAGATATCGGCAAAATCACAAAAAACACGTGTTTACCCCAAAATCGAGTTTCCAACATTTTTTAAAAATTATAACGAGTGGTCTATAGCAAAGAGGACGTCAGCCCGAGTCCTTGGACCCCTCGTTCATGCCTCTAGCATGATTGGTTCGCGAGATATTAAAAGCGAATGACCTTTTAGTTTTGGTCTTTTAATTAAATAAAGAGCCTATAGGAAAGTAGGGGGCATCACTACGAGTGCTAGGACACCCTGTATGTTCAAATACGACCATTGGTTAGCGAGATATCAGGTTCGGGGCAAATACGAGGAGGGTTCAAAAAGAAGTGTAGTAGCTCTCTCCTCATCCCACTACTACAGGTTTTCATCCTAGAGACTTGACATTTATTTGGGGGGTAGAGGGGGTGGGGATCATTGATTTACATGAAACAAACTATTTTGTAAACTTCCTAGTTTCCAAAATATAGGATTTTCAAAATTCGAGTGTTTTCAAAAAAGCATAAAAAGTAAAAAAAAAGTCATTATAAAAAATAAAGGTCATAAAGACCATTCGTTTGAGCCATGGCATAACGTTCTATCATGTTTAGTGTTCAAGCTATCGCCTACTTTCGAAAACGAAAAAATAAAATAAAAATATATAGCGAGTGGTCCATAGCAAAGAGGACGTCAGCCCGAGTCCAACGACACCTCATTTGTCAAAATCGGACCAAGCGTTCGAGAAATATTTAACATGGCTGAGGCTTAGTAGTGGGTCAAGGAGGGTTCTGGAGTGCGTTGGAAGCACCACTACTCCACTACTCGCCTGTGAGTGTCGAATGGACAGGCAGTTTAAAGCAACCAGGAGTGTTGCGATCCAGCCGGCAGTGGCTAAAATACACGCTGGTAAATTATTATACGTATGTTTCATTATCAACAGAACGAGACCTAACTGTTCGCAGCCAGTGCAATGGTCTGACAGAGCGGATGGAAACCAGCTGTCAACAGAAATCTAATGCGTGTTTTGATAAGACATAGGCCTACTCGCAATATAAAAGCTACTGTACCATGCGGTTTAATTCCTCAACTCTCTGTAACTTTCATTGTCCATTATTGAAGGCTGGTTTTAAGTTGTTTAACAATTAAATTTAGAAATAGATTATTTAAATACTCTGACAACATAACTTAAGGCCACGGCCGCCTTCTACCCATATCCTACATCAATTACAAGTTCACACTGTGCCCGATAATCTGGCTTTGTATTGGGTGGCCCGACACACACGTCAATCCTCACCCAAAATTCGGTACAACTCGAAAAGAAAAAAAAATCTTGAATGTCCGAATCAATTTTGGCCTTAAAAAAACTATGTCGGGAACGAGATTCAAGCAATCCCGGGGTCTTTATAATGATGGGTACAACTGGGGTAAAATCTCAAAATTGATCCAGTGGACACACAAGTATGACAACGAACAAGAATGACAAAAAACTCCGCTGTTTAAATAAAACTCATCCGCCATTTATTACAGAACCACACCACTAAATACATAAAATCAAACACAGAAGCCTACCTTCGCTCGGAGACTTCTCAAAATTACTCTTGATGTGCAAATAAATAAATGACGCAGAAGCAAAATTCAAATTAATGAGGACAAAAATCTCCGGGCGTCCTAATCTTTGGATACAAAATAACTTACGGAGATCAGAGCTATATCACCCTAGTATTACAACCATTACTTCAAAATGCTATGTCACCTCTCCGTTGAATAGTCCATAAATGAGCAGGTGCATAAATCTGAGAAAATATTCAAAGAAAAAAAATTGTTGCCTCATTCGATCTCTTTCTAACTAAATGTAATCACCAAAATAGAAAAAAAATATTTATATATGGATGTCACTGGCGTTAAAGAATTTATTTTCAGACCTTTTATTCATGGATTAAATACTTTCATTATTATTTTCACAGGTTTTCGTTCAGCTGTGCCTCACTCAGAAAAATGACTGGCTGTTGGCTTTTACATTTATTACTTTACATTGTAACATCATTATGATTCCAGATATGTATTTATTTGTTAATCACTGCATGCTCTTCACATATTTATAAATACACCATAAACATTTAAGTAGATGGCCTCTGCCTATCTGTATTATTTTCAACTGACAATTGCCTCAAAATTTCATATACTTGAACCTATCACGTAACATTAATTATAATCATTTATTTTATTCACCTCGCTATAGCGAGAACCTTTAGTTTCATCATAACTTCCTATTAGGCAACCCTGCTATTTTATCAATGCAGTTTCATTATTTACACAACCTTGTATCAGTTACCAACCAAACGCATCTTCTCATGTTAGCATGTAAAGGGAAACCTCAGTTACGTGTGAGTGTTTAGTATAAATATCATGATG
Organism: Meconema thalassinum; assembly: GCA_946902985.2. Taxonomy (NCBI): domain Eukaryota; kingdom Metazoa; phylum Arthropoda; class Insecta; order Orthoptera; family Tettigoniidae; genus Meconema; species Meconema thalassinum. The sequence goes on from OX336389.2 coordinate 861,142,423, forward strand.
TGCGCACAAAAAGTGGCCCCTTAAGTGTAAATGAATCCCCTGTAATTTAAGCCTGTTCAAACCATAAATTGTCATCCAGGTTGCACCAATTCAAAGAACACAGCGACGTAACACGCTGAAAGAACCCTGTACTCAGATTATATTTTAAAGCATCCATATATTTTATTTTATTTTAAATCCTAAATATGACTAATAATCTCTCGAACGAAAACTTAAAATTTACTGCCCTAATAATCTTGTCTTGATATCGCATTTTATCTTTTTGATTAACTTCTATTTCGATTTAAGCCCATCTGTCCAAATCTTAGTAACCACTACCCGTTAACCACTACTTAAGAATTAACATGGTCTTCAGTACCTTTCGACCACCTCAGTCTTGGTTCCGCTGACACGTTTTCTGGGGGTTTGGGTCTACGTTCTTCCCATTGAACATCCTCCCCTCTCGTCCTGGATCCAGCTCGCGACCCTCGGGGTGTCCATGGTCCTAGATCGCCTTCGTTTCGACGTCATCATAACAGCTTCCACATTCCTAGACTTAATGGTCATCTCTTCGCTCGTAAAGTTGTTGACACAAAACTCGCACTGGTCTGTACTGATAGCCTTTATGTCCGTCCAATACATCGCTGCAATCTTCATGTCGAATATGCCAAGTAATATCAACTTATGGCCGTGATAATAACTCTATAACGGCACAGGTTATATCGTACGCATGTACACCAGCCTGCACTCATATGAGATTACGTCCGTCCTTGGCCTTGAGTCGCTCTATATTTGGACTACACTCAGTTTATCTCTCATAGTTCACTGACCCTGAATACTCATTTGTCTGCTCGTCAAACAAAAGCACATCGCTTCGTTCATATGTTCTGGGCGTCAATTATATCGCGCACGGCCCATACAGTCCCGTACCTAGTAAAAGCTTGAGACACCACGTGTGTCTGCTCGCACTTCGTCGTACAAATGACTAGTGTCCCACAACATAATGCATTATGATCTGCGTTATAATATCACCTCGCCACTTTCGGCTTTAATATTCGTTAATACAGAGCTGTCCACGCAAGAAATAATACTGAGCCTTTCAGCTATGTCCCAAAAAACTGTCGGAATACTGCACTGGTTCCAAGCGGCCACGGTACGACTGCTACTACACACTTGTTAGGAACTTCAGCGTGCGGCGACACAAAAATAAAGATGAACTTCGGCGTACGGCGACACAAAAGAAAGTGAACTTCGTTGTACGGCGATGCAAAATAAAGTGACCCGCTTCTCCAGCGTGACCTTCCCACCTTGACTTTTCCTGGAGCTCATCAGCGCCCTCTACGCTTCTGGAACCTTCGCCTAGTCATGCTGTCGACTGTGTCCATGACGTAAAAACATCAACCTCAGGTTACTTCCGCTTGCTTTCTTCCTCCTGCTATGCGACGTTGCCAGAGCTCTCAAAACCATGCGATATCGGTCCAAACACACTAGCACAGACTTTACAATGACAGTAAGGGGATGAAAGGGATTTAAACGCACCCCACCAACTCTCCCTCTGACGTCACATACTAACCTGCAATACATTCAGGGGCAAAGCTGATATCTCGCGAACCCATGGTTCGATTTTGGCATGCGACATATCGTTGGACTTGAGTTGACGCCCCTTTGCTATGAACCACTCGTTATATTTTTCAAAAATTTTTGAAACATTTTGTTTATGAAAATAGGCAATAGTTTTAAAACCAAACATGATAGAACGTTGTGCCGTGCTTGAAACGAATGGTCTTTATGTCCTTTAACTTTTTATTTTTGATGATTTTTTGAAAACAGTCCAATTTCGAAATTCCTATATTTTGGAAACTAGGAATTTTACAAAAATGTTTGTTTGACGTAAATGAATGATCCATACCCCCTCTACTCCCAAAATAAATTTTAAGTCTCTAGGATAAAAATGCAGAAAGAGTAGTGTGGTACGGGGGGTTCTGCTACACAGCCTACTTTCCTACGAACTTTGCCGATATCTCCCGAACGCATGATCGGATTTTAGCGAACGAGGAGGTATTGTTGGCGTTGGGATGACGTTCTCTTGGCTATGAATGTGTGTTGGTATTTTAAAAAAATGATTTTTGTTTTGTTTTTTGGATTGGCGCTATTTTAGAAACGGTGAATTTTGGAAAAAAGTTTGTTTGACGTTAACGAAAGGTGGGTATTCCCTCTAGGTGGGCAGCAAGTTTCAAGGGTGTAGGAGGAAATAAATGATAGCCTACTTTCTCGCGAACATTGACGATAATTCGCGAACGCCTGATTGGATTTTAACAAATGAGGTGTCGTTGGACTCGAGCTGACGTCCTCTTTCCTATAGACCACGTATTTTATATATATATTTTTGTTTTTTTTGTTTTTAAAAGTAGACGATAGTTTGAAAACCAAATTTGATAGAACGTTGTGCCATAGTTCAAACAAATGGTCTCTATGACCTTTACTTTTTATAATAAGACATTTTTTTCTTGAGATTTTTTGAAAACACTTAAATTTTGAATTTTTACTATTTTGGAGACTAACTAGTTTACAAATAAGTTTGTTTGACAAAAATGAAAGATCCCTACCCCCTCTACCATGAAAATAAATGTCAAGTCTCTAGGACAAGAACTATGCATTTTATTTTTTATTTTTTATTTTTTATTTTAAATAAAAGAGTGTTTGTAGACAGAGAGCCGGTAGCGCTGCTCGTGTGTTCCAACGAGGCTATGACTGGCCATGGTGAATACAGGAAATGGCTATTTCGACGGGGCGATGTATGGCAAAACGAGGGGTCGCTTTTCGATATTTTCCTATGACAGATGAATGAAGGCGAATATTTTCGAAAATCCCTCATGGCGATCTTTAAAACATGTTAGTAAACACTGACCAGTAACCAGACAAAATTCATAACGCAATGAGACGAATAAAAATCAAAGCTTTTTATAGTTGTTAACAACGGAACTTGTTTTTCTATGTCTGACTGGCAGCCAAGAAAGAAAAACAGAATATCTGCTCGAGAGACCTGCTTGGTGCCTGGCTAGCCAGCAAAGAGAATGGAATGTGGGTGACAGCTGACAACATTGCTGTAAGGTGATAACAGGTTGCAACCATCTGACAACTCTGTAAAAAGTGATAATGGCCAGTCAGGCTAGCAGACAGCGGTGGGCAGGGCCCCGCAGAGTGGGTGAGGGGAAAGGAAGGAAACCTCTACACAACATGAAATAACGTAACCACTGCAAAGCGGTGAGGGACGTGGGGGATGGGGCCAGAGGGCTGGGAAGGTGAGGGGAGGAGTGGAGAACCCATGACAGCCAATAGCTGAACGAGTTGTATGTCAACATGGAGTGAAGGAGTGAGACACAGGTGTGGAGAGAGAAAGACAAACATGTACGGACATGCACGAAGCGCGGAGCCCATGCACAGAGCCTCGTACAACATGATTCAATAAATAAATAAATTTAAAAAAGTGCACAGGTTCAAACAACATGTAATTCATTGATCCAAGAATTAAACGTAGAGTTAAATCCTAACCATTTGACATATAGTTTATTTCCTTTTTGTTTCAAAACTTTTTCCACAAGATAATGTTTAGGAAACACTGTTTTCTGAAGTTCATGGAGATAAAATCTACCTTTTATGGGTTGATGTTTGAGGTCCTCGAGTAAATAGGTGACTGGACTGTCCAAGTTGACTTGATGAATTCGAAATAGGTCAGTCCCCCAATGAGGTGTGTAGCCCTTATTGAAAGCACACTTAAATTTGCTCACACGAACAAAATCCCCAATTTTCAGTCGGTGACGTTTAGGATCTGCTGTTTTTATGGGGTTAAACAGTTTATCCAGTCGCTGAATACTTTTGGTCACGAGGCGTGGCTTGGTGCCAAAGGTTCCATCTTTGGTGTCATTGTAACGTGACACTAGATCTGGTAACATGTCCAACCAGCGATAACTGCCCTGAGCGGTAAACGCTTTCCACATATGGGTTTTCAATGGTCGGTTAAACCGCTCGACCACGCTGGCTTGAGATTGCTGTACGTGGTGTAATTGTGAATATCATTAGATTTGAGAAAACTGGAGAAATCTTTGTTGAAAAATTATTTTCCATGGTCAGTTTGTAGCAACTGAGGTTGACGTTTGGAGTGTTGAATAATATGTCGAAAGGCCTTGGTAACTAGTGGACCAGACTTGCGACGCACAGGTTCAACAAAGGCCATTTTGGAATACACATCAATGACGGTCAACATATAGCGTACACCGTTGTTAACGCCAGCATAGGGTATCATTTCAACCAAGTCAGCCTGCCAAAGTTCATCCACACCTCGTGAAATCACCTTGAGTCGCGGACAGTGACGCCTAGCTGGGCGATACAACTCGTGAGTAATACCCATTTTAATGCGTGAGGGCTTAAACAATAATTTTGGAATTTCGAAGTTCTTGTTCAATTTCATGAATTTCCCAATCATGACCGGTATGGTCGGCTTGACGTGAAGCATGCAACAATATTTTTGCAATGATGTTTTTATATTTTTGAGATATATTGGCATTCACTTGTTGAGTGGGATCATACTGTCTTTTGTGGGCATGGGTGTCCAATAAAATGGATTTATATTTGCCAAAGTCATCTGACGTATAATCATGGAATGAGGGTGTTCGAGAAAAGAGCGGCTTTAACAGTCCTGGCGTTAATTTATAGTTGGTATTTTTAATGACAGCTTTAGTACGTGCAAATTTAATGGATGAATCTCCAATTTTAAAACTGTCATCCTCATAGCGAACACCATACTTGGTATCTGTGTTTCCAATAAATAGATCAATGAGATAGGGTTCTAGTGTTGATCCATAACATTTTATTAAAATGTTTTTCAGTTGACCCTTATTTTAAGGGGTGGCCAAGACTTTTGAAAACAGAGACGATCTGGAAGGGCAAGGTGTTTCGACCATGGCCAAGGATTTCTTTTTCTCAAAAACTCTGAAAGGGTGCGGCCTTTTTTTAAGGCGTAAAGACTTGTTCCTCGTCATCCTCAACTTCGCTAACACTAGTCAAATCTTGCTGATACTGTTCCTCTTCCTATTCCTCAGGATCCTCATGCAGCGTCTGCGTGGCTTGTGAAACGGTGGGTAGCGTTTCAGATGGCTTGAAAGAGGGTTTCAACATTGCTTTTAGCGGAGGTGCTAAATGTTGTTGAATAAACAAAGCATGATCCGCACGTCATCGTTTCAATTGACGAAACTTTTGGTGAATAGTATTTTTTGCTCTAATAATATGCTTTTTCAATTGACTCTGTGCTAAGGCCATGGTGTCTTGACAAATGACTTGACAGGGAATGAGTCAGTGTCTTAAATAGCAATAAAATGATCAAACCCTAAGCGATACCGTCCTTGGTGTAGTTCACTTTGTTTGTCAATCACTAAACAGGCATGACGTTGAGTGTTCCAGCACTTGGCACACAATTCTGTAAACATTTCAAAGGTCATATCCGGATTCACATATTCATTATGAATGTGACGACTGTTCCTCTCGTCCTGGCGAAATAAAACAATGACATTGGCATTGTCACGAATCAACTGTTTGGACATTTTAGAATACGTTTGTCCAAGATAGAAGCAATCGATATGTTTGTGACGACACATGCAGAAATAGCTTTGAATAATGCCTTGACGTTCAGTGGAAACATCATCGAAAATCATGAGTGACTCTGGCTTTACCTCATCCGGTGAAATAACATTTTCTTGCATGGAAAATGTGAAATAACCCATATTCTCTTTTTGTAATCCAGACATGACTTGATCCAGAATCACGTAGAGGGGTTGGTAGAGAGATTTTGCAAAAATATAAATATTTTGAAAACGCAGACCATTGGGCGCTGTGATGAGTGTTAGCAAACGATGGGTCTTTCCACAGCCGGAAGGTCCCACAATGATGCAGCGAATGGAAGATGGAAAGAGTAAACCATGGTGTTGTTCACGTGATGTACGACAGAGAGGGGAAACCATGTCCCCCACGGGGAATGACTCTTGCTGCTTAATAATCTTCATTTCAACTAAGTCTTAGACAGGCTAACAGGCTGTCTATATACAGGACACCGAGCCTTGTCATAGAAACAGTAGACTCGTACTACAGGTTGACGATGGATGTCTTTGGACGTGCGTTAATGGCCAAAGCTAGGTCTGTCCCCATACATGATCCTAAACAAGAAACAGATCCTGCTAATAAACACTATGTGGATAGGTCTGTAGTGCCACGCACAAAACAGGGAGATTATGACTTTAAGGGAAAGCGGTTAACCCATGTAAAACATCCTCAAGTGTCTAAATATGTTACTACAAAAAAGTATGTGGATAACAAAGTGTATGAGTTTTATGACAAAGTGCCCCAGCTTACAGTGAATGGTTATAGCGCTAATCACCATCGGATTATTCACGTGGAAGACCCGCAAGACGAAGACGATGTCTATACCAAGCGTTACGTAACCTATGAAATGAAAAGGCTTTATAAATTTATCCCATCTGTATTTTTAGTGTATCTGACAAATGAAAAACCTGTGAATGACAGAAACCATTTACCGATAGTCCATGACCAGCACTTGACCTATGTGCTTGCTTCGGGTTTAAGCCACTATCGATTACACTATGATTGAACCATTCACATCAAATATGCCATACCTGATGAAAACCATTTACAAATAGAGATAAATGGTCATATGGTGTTGGTCCATAACCATGAAATGGTCAATGCAGGTGACGAATTATCCTTTCATCTCATGTTGACATGGGATGAAAAGCAAGCGGGAAAAACCATAAATGATTTCCCACTTTATGTGGAATTGGAATATACAGCCATGAAATAACAACCTGACGTTAGTTGTGACTTAAACTTTCTTGTGAAAGGTTGTTGGTCATCATCCTCATGGTGAAACAAAGGTATGTGGTGAGAAAGAATATAAAGACAAAGTCTGGGCTTAAGACATTCGTGGACAAGCCCTTGCGAAAGAAAAAAGGAAAAAATAATGTATTGACCATAAGGAAAGCCCTTCGAGCAGCACAGGGACGTGTTATTCCAAAACGTCAGCGACAGGGTTCAAACCAAGGGCGAGTAATTACCGTCCCCAAACGAGCGGGATTTTTACCTGCTTTATTTGCCGGTCTGGCTGCTCTGGGTTCACTTTTGGGCGGTGCCAGTGCAGTGGCGAAAACCATTTAAGCCGCGCAGCATCGCAAGCATCAACTCAAAGAAAGTCAGCGACATAATGAAACGATGGAAGCGATTGCTCTGGAGGGGCCGATAACCTCGATGTTAGGCCCCTTAAAACAACAATTATCATCATCATCATCATCATCGATTGCTCTGGGAGCTAGAAATGCAAATTTAAAGCCAGCCTTTTATCAACAAGGATTTGGGATTTCACCACTTCGAAATATATAAAAATAAAAAACCGCAGCCATAGCAAGACATGACCTGACGCATCAACAAGTGGAAAGCTATGCTAAACAACTAAAGCTTTCTCATTTCGAGGTGTGTTTATGCGAAACCAATTACCCCCACGACCCTGGAAACAGGAATGTGCTGTTGTCAATTTGGATGATCACCGAGGACCAGGAACGCATTATGTAGCTTATGTCAAAGAGGGATCCATCGTATGATACTTTGACAGTTTTGGGAATTTGCCCCCGCCCATGGAACTAGTGACCTATTTTGGAAACAGGATCAAGATATATTATAATGTGAAACGTGAGCAATCGTTTAACAGCCAACAGTGTGGACGTTTGTGTTCAAGTTTTTTATATAAGACGCAGCATATGCAAAAACGTCAACAGTATGTCGGCAGAAAGTAAAACGTTTACACTGCATGGCCGTGGACCCGAAGTCAGCCTAGACTTTTACCCGCCCTTCCAAATGAGTGAAAAACCCTATGGTTTGGGACTTGTTTCACTTGAAACGTACAATCGAATATACAACATACGTGAAAATGTGAACAACAAGTTTTACTATGATGATTCTGTGCTCACCCTGAACTCTGGTGGATACACCATCGATGACATTTATGAACACATTTATGTGGTGTTGATCAATGAATATGTTTTAAAGTCATTTCTCGATGGAACGCGCAAGTTTGAACTTGTAGGAAATACCAACACTCATCGCTGCAATATTTTCTCTACATTCAAAATTGACTTTAAAACACGCCCCGATTCCATTGGTCCTTTACTAGGATTTAAACCACACGTGTTGGAGCCCAACAAAAAACATGAATCAGACCATGAAGTGATGTTCATTGAGGACCATCATGGTTCGGTGACGTGTAATATTATTAGCCAAGTGTACACCAATCAAGAACCATCGCATTCGCTTTAAGACTTTATTGTGACATCGCCCAATGGCTATATTATTCGTGAAAACCCTCCAGTGGTGCTTTTTCATTATGTGGCTGTCAATGATATAAGTAATATAACATTAAGACTGACCAATAGAGATCAACAACTCATTGATCTAGATTTTACCACACCAGTGACTTACAAGTTGGTGCTAATACCACTATGAAGTTTGTATATAAAGCAACAACACCGTCTAGGAATGGTGTTAGTTGTTTGCCACGTGAATACACGTTAACATCTCAGGATAAGCAGATTTTACAGCATTTGGGTTACCACGTCAACCTCCATAATGAATTCTATCCTAGAGGTAGCGAACCGCATCGAGGAGCAACCAGGAGTGGTAAGAATTGATCTCCATTCCTATCAAGCTCAAACACCTGGACTCAATAACAATGACAAAACTCAATTTGTTATCAACAACCAAGATATTTACACCCTACCGCATGAAAGTGTCATCCAGTCTGACGGTCGACTCACTAAAGCCGATGGCTCTACACCCACCACATCCAAGTTGGCCAAACATGGTTTGGCCTCTCTGTTTTCTGAAGTGCGTTACGTGATTAACGATATCGTGGTGGATAGCACTGGAATTGTTGGTATTTCCAGTGTCATGAAACGATACTCCTCTTATAGTGAGGAAGAAGGTCAAACACTTTGCATGGCGGGTTGGTGCCCTGACTCGACCAATGACAGGATGGTACACACCGATGGGACCTTTACTGGATATTTACCGCTTAAACTGATTTTAGGCTTTGCCGAAGACCACCAGCGCATTGTGGTCAACTCAAGGCAAGTGCTCTATCTGGTGAGAGACAGGAGTGATAATATTGCACTCAAGGGAGCCGACAATGCCCTCATAGATTCAAAATTTCAGCTACAACGCTTGCTATGGAAAGTGCCCCATGTGACCCTTGACGATAGCAAAAAGCTGGACATACTCAAGATGGTAAAGAGAGATATGCCTCAACCCATGGAATTTAGAAGCTGGCCACTCCATGAGTACCCGCTATTGCCCACCAACACACACCAAGCTGATTCCTGCACGTGGTGCCCCTGCATAGGTACTTGAACTCAATTTTTCAGTACTGAACTGATCATCAGCATTTGACAGCCAGACTATCTTCTATAGATCTCCTGGCAAAATAGAATACAGCATGCAATACCATTCAAATTCTAACGGCTCTTCTCAGAGCCCGGTGACAAGAAGGCTTGGACAAAGATTAAAAGTTTGCCAACTAAACATCGAAGGCATCAGTCGATCGAAAAGCGACCATCTATCAAGAGTTCTTCATGAGAACAATGTTGATTTGGCACTCATACCGGAAACTCATACCACCAATGAGGAAGAACTCCAGAAAAGAGGAAAGATTCATGGTTACTCTATGATTGGTGCTACGTATGATAGCGTTTATGGGGTGGCAACTTATGCCCGGAACAATCTAGAGCATGTTCATCATATCACTTCTAGCACGGACGATAATATCCATGTAGTAGTTGTTACTGTACAGGATATAACCATAACGAATGTATACAAACCACCAACAGTCCCATGGCCCAGCTTTGTGCTTTCAGTTTCAAATCATCCAGCCATTTTTGCAGGCGATTTCAATAGCCACCATGAAAATTGGAATTATGCTCAGAATGACAACTGCGGCACTGCTCTCGTTGAATGGGTAGAAGAACACAACTTACACCTTGTCTTTGATGCCAAGAACAAAGGATCATTCAGATCAGGAGCCTGGCAACGTGAATACAATCCAGATCTGTGTTTTGTGACTTGTGACAACAAGGATCAACCTCTTCCAACTGAAAGACGCATATTGGGTGATTTTCCCCGCAGTCAGCACATACTAGTACTTATAGAGATAGGGTTGTCTATCCTACTCATAACTTCATTCCCTCGCCCTCGATGGAACTTCAATAAAGCTAATTGGACAAAATTTACTAGTGAAATAGACAAATGCATGCGAGAAGCATGAGCTACAACAGGTTTGTTGGGTTAGTTACTTCAATAGCCAAGAAATATATTCCGAGAGGGTATAGAAAGGAATACGTTCCGGGTTGGAATGAACAAAGTGATGCTCTTTATAATGAATTTATGAAAACAGGTAACCATGTAGTGGCTGATGAGCTCTTACATAGTTTGGATGCAACACGCAAGCAAAAATGGACAGAGACTGTTGAGGAGTTGAATTTTCAACACTCAAGCAGAAAAGCCTGGAGTCTGCTAAGGAAGCTTGGAGGAAATTCTATAGGTCAAAGAGAGCAACCTAGCATTATGCCTCATAAGATTGCCAGCCACATTGTTTCGACTTCTATGGTTGCACAAGATAAAGACCATACTCGAATGCTGAAAAGGAACTTCAAAAAAATAAAAGCATCACTTCCATCAACTTCGTCTTACTCCGAAGTATTCACCCTTGAAGAAGTCAATGTGGCTATAAAAGACATCAAACATGGGAAAGCCCCCGGTTTTGCTGGCATTCATCCTGAGGTTCTGTTAAATCTGGGCCAAAATACTCGAAAATGGCTTGCTCGATTTTTCAGTGATATTCTAAACGCAGGGATCCTCCCAAATCAGTTCAAGAAAACTAAAATTATAGCTGTTTTGAAACCTGGTAAGCCAAAAGACGCTCCCCAAGGCTACAGGCCTATTACATTGCTGAGCTGTTGCTACAAACTTCTTGAAAGACTGATTTATAACAGGATCAGTCCGACTATCTTAGAACACATTCCTGTGGAACAGGCTGGCTTTAAACCTAATCGCAGTTGTTGTGATCAAGTCCTTGCTCTTACATCGCATATCGAGTCTGGTTTTCAACTCCAGCTGAAAACTTCTGTTGTGTTTCTCGATCTGTCTGCCGCTTATGATACAGTATGGAGAGAGGGGTTACTCTATAAACTGTCTCGAATAATACCTTGCAAAACTACCCTGCAACTTATTGGTAACATGCTCAGTAACAGACTTTTCCAAGTCATTCTAGGAAAAAGAATGAGCAAACAAAGAAAGCTGAACAACGGCCTCCCACAAGGTTCAGTGCTGTCTCCCCTTCTCTTCAATCTGTATCTCTCTGATCTACCAGATACTCAGTCCAGAAAATTTTGTTATGCTGATGATATAGCTTTGGCTATAAGGCACAAGGACATCAGTGTCATGGAGAATGTGCTCAATGATGACGTTGCTAGGCTTGAAAGTTATTTCCACAAATGGAGGCTCCAACCAAGTGCAAGAAAAACTGAGGTATTGTGCCCGTTTAGACCGGAGTCCGCACGACCACATATGCATTTTACCAATAATCAGTCAGCACGAGAGTCAAAATATCCCGGAGCGCCAGATGGGTTAAAGCAAATCGCAAAAACGACATCAAATTTATAAAAAATGCTTTACTGATTTTTGGCTCAATGCAACAATAAGGATAGAAGGAGATTTAATTGGGAGAAACACATCTGGTAAAATTATCTCAGTTTATTTTAAAGTTAAAATCTGACTGCAAGAATGCTCAAAGCAGCATCATCCACGTGTGGCGATCCACACCCTTATTTACACACAATATACAGAAATCTTCCAAACACATTTGACAATCTTTTTGAAAACACAAGTCCGATTGTTAGTCCTGTGGACTGTGTTCCAAAATTATTAATTTAATTCCAGTTCAAAATGAATTGTCCATACTGGAAATAACGTAGATCACTGTTTGACTATTTACATGATATTAACACTCGTAGAATAAATGTTTATAGAATTTCTTAAACTTTCACTTGTTTTCCAGTTTCAAAAATATATCGTCGAAAATATTATCATCATTGAAGCAACACAAATTATTAACACATATTAATAACATCTGAAAAGTATTTGACCTTGAGCATAGCATCGAAGAACTGTGCGAAGCACAACAACAATTAATTGTTCTTCTGACATTAAACATTCGAGAAGTGACTCGATTATGAAATTCAAGTTCCAAACAAAATATATGATTTCTGAATCATCAACTTGATCAATAAATGGTTGAACCATTCAACTATTAGATTTTCCACTTGGGAACAATATTATAAAAATATTTATATTTATGGCCATTTTAGCAACTTTCACAACTTGCAATTCTTCGACAGAATGCGGAAATAAGAATTGTAGTTTTATAATGAATTCATTTAGTTCATGGCACTAGGATTGAAAATATCCTTCAAATTATTCGTGGTTAAAGAATTATTTTTAATTGGCAGTGGCCCATTCTACTATTTGTGTAAGAACACAATATTCCAACAACAACGGCAAAGGTCTTCCTCTGAAGAAGAATAAACTACTATCATGACAAATCCGGGTTCTAGCAAAATCAAAGTCTAAATGGAATTCGTAAACAAGGTTGAAATAAGAACTGATGGTTTCAAAGAAATAACCTTCGGGTTATTCATACGACGAAATGTGTGGCTCCAATACTCCTACTATAAACCTGAGCCATCGAACCTGCTATTTGATTGATGCTCGAAAAAACCTTCATTCCTGCGACTTAACATGCGCACCTTGGAATGGCATTTCAACTACTCCACACACATAAATTATCTTCCCAAAATGTATACAATAAATCAAGCCTCTGCTTGTTATCAACACTGGAAGATTAATAAACTTACAAGTTTATTTTATTTTACCATTCAGTTCAACCCGTGAATTTACCATACATATGAAAAGCTTCATTTCACTTTCGAGGTGTATTTACGTCATGATTTTATATAAATACAAAAATATCCTATTTGATACAAATATCATTTGCTTCCCGTTTCATGCCTCTCCGTGTTATATGAAACATATACTTTGCTCATTGCAAATATCAACTGTTCAACCAGAACTGAAATGTTGGTTGAATGCGGGCTTGCGCTAACCACTCTCCTTCGGAAAATCTCCTGTTCCAGACTAGAAATGATTAAACTACTTCATAGGCTCTTTCTCAATACATATGATTATTAGAAAATATAATATCCAAGAATTATTTAGAAAAATTATGAAAATTATTATTATTAGTGGATTATTATTATTATTTTAAATATGTTTAATTATCATCTCATTATGTGAGAATCCACATGTTCGAACCTTCGAATATGGAAAAAATATCCATTCCTCAACAAAAATAAATTTAACTTTTACAGTTACATCGGCTGATTACCGTGATTTCCCAAAAATATGAAAAATTCAAATAAATGCTCGAAATGCTCGGTCATCGATCCTAAACTGTTCTGAGTGCTGAAAATGCTCAGAATAACTCTTAATAAGTCTTGCGTAAATCATTACAAGCTTTAAATACGACGAAAAAAATGTGTTGGTCATCTGCAGAAAAATAGTTTGTTCCAATTAGCTAGGCATAAAATAATTCAAATGTGGCTTACATTTCTTGATGGTCTTGAAGTGTAGTAAACCTGGTCTGTACCAGATTTATCCGTAGACATGCCCTATCGGACAAGCACGTATAATCCTTGTATCGGCCGCCATTGTAGACCCACAAATCGTCTAGTCAGACATAGTGGTAGTATCTTTCGACGTTTGAATAAACTGTTGTTCCATTTTAATATGGGCTTCTATCAAAGCCATAACAGTTTGTTGAAATAGGGTCAGATCTAAGTGATCTCTTCTTAAATATGTCAGTTGTAACATAACTCACTGTAATCTCATCAGTACAAGAAAAACATTGACAGTCTAAGCAATTAACGGCTGTTCTGAAGATCGTTCCCTGGGCATGGTTTATTAATATCACCATCTGCCATGCGCTAGACAACTTGCAGTTTCCCTTGCGTAGACTAATGAACGCCACCGTTATAGACTAGTCTTCAATGTACTGACAGATCGAAGTGGTTAACTAGTTACAAAAATGAAAACTGACTTGATATGGATTTAAACATCCAAGTATTAAGTTACTACTGGACTGTGACAAAATACTATTTTCTAGACAGAGTCTAGCATATGTCCTTTTGGAAATATAAATATTTCCACCAATGTCTGTAGAAATCAATCACCTCAGTGATTCTCCTCACCAGAAACTTACTAAGTTCCAACTCGTTTGCGCAGCACTTCTCGTGACTATCACGATTTGAAAAGAACTTCTGCGTAGATACGGCAACCATGTGCCTTGGCTCAGCGTAGACGCAACTTGCTTGCCAAGTGCTTGTGTTTGAATGAGCTACCTATGCCTGCTCCAGCTGGCTTTTATTCAAAACGGTCAGGGTCACGCGTCATCGCCTGATATCTGGAAATCCTCATATCTCTTGAATCCCTGGTCCGATTTACTTGATACAAATTGCATTCTCTTTCATTTGGCCGTGCCAGTAATCTGATTCCAGTCTCAAGTCTCTACTCCATAGTTAACTATTTAATCAATAAATAGCCTCCACCTCTGCTGTTACTCGCTACGTCACTTGACATCCAACTATCGGTAAAATTCTTCTAAATGCTTCGAGAAGCAATGTAGCGCGATATTCAAATATCTGAACTTTCAAAAGCGGCTACAGCCTTTCCCTTGATATCTAGGTGTCTGAAACTTGGAATACCCATTCCTAGATTTGGGCACATCCACCCCACACCTAGCAAAAAATAAAAATTGAAAAATTTTTATTTTTCCTATCTACACATTAAATCATCTGGTTCTTGAATAATAGATCTTCAAATTCGATGCATTATAAGTTCCCACGATGTTACCAGTTCGTGTATTGGCTACTTCATAGCTTCCATTATTGTTTACTTCCACAATATTCAAAAAATGTCAAAAATATCTTGATACTCTTCCAAAATCTTCCCTAACTCTGGGGACTCCTTCTCAGAGTAGACTTCTCTTCCTTCGACTTCATGAAAAATCAGAGACCATTGAGCATCTCCCTCGATGTCTTCATCTTCTTTTCCCTCGAAGTTAATCTCTTCGGTATTCTTAAATCTAATCGTCTCTGTCTTCATATCTATCACTGCTTGATATTTCTGAATGAAATCTGCTCCCAATATCATGTCAAAAGCCATGTCCTTCATTACAACAAACACATGTCGGAAATCATGTCCTCCAATCGTAATACATAAGTATAATTGTGTTTTGCACAGAGATATTTTATTGGGTATTATTCCTTGGATCTTAATTCCTGATACTGGAATCTCCTCTAAATTCTCTTTGAGCTTCCACAGAATATAAAGCTTCTCACTCACCAGACAAAGCATAGCCCCAGTATCGATCAAAGTATCGACAGGCATACCAAATACTTCGCATGATATGATTGGCATTCTAATTCTGGTACCCATTTCTTTTCGTTCGTCATTCTGTTGAATTAAGTCATCATCCTCTGCTTGCCATTTAATAATTCTGGAAGTGAAAGTATTCAAAATTCTATCTTCTACTGTGAATTCGAAGTTTTTTTTTTTCATTACCATTCCCCCGGGATTGTTGTGTTCCCGATGGACCTGGATCATTGGGCCTCTGCTCCACAAATTGCAAGTTATCTTGGTGTCTTGCTTCCAAATTTTTCCTCGTTTCCTTGTTAAATTCTTCGTTGGACTGACGAGTATCTACATTCCCTCTGTTGTTGTAGTTATTTCTACCATAGGATCTTCTTTCCTGGTACCTTCCTTGACTATCTCGTGGTCTTCTCCATCGAGTATTGTATCGATTACCACCATCCGGTCTTGCATATGGTTTGTAACTATATCTGTTACCGTACTGGTTCCGTCCTCTCTTATTGGAATCTTCCCTCGGCGATTTCTCTTCTCGCTCCTCTCGAATCTCTCGAGGTGTCTGAGAATAACTATCAGCCATAACAGCATACACAGCGTTGTTATTCTTTGCTCCCTTCTGATGGAAGAATTGAGCGTTTGTATGATCCAGCTTCTGTAATACTTCATCAAATTGTTCCATATTATAGATATCAGCAGCGATCAAAGTCCTCTGGACGTCTGCTGGAAACTGACGTATCAATGCAGTAATCAACTCGTTATCTGGCATCGGCGGATCTAAATGTTGAAGTTTAGACAGCTGTCCAGAAAAGTACGTAGAGTATCGAGTAGGTTGTGACGTCGAGAATCTCTTCGAATATAACTCTGCTCTGACTTGCTGTTGAGTTTCCGGGGACCAAAACTTCTTCAATAGCCCACGAGAAAACTCCTCAAAAGTGGTTAGAGTGGATCTAAATGCTCTAAACCACAAAAGTGCAGGACCTTCCAAGAACTTCCCTATCACTCGGATCTGTCTTTCTTTAGGGATCTTAGAATCTTTCAGGTATTCTTAAATACAGTTATGGGGTTGGATTGAAATACTGTCCTGACCTCATCCTGTCTATCAGTCTCTCTAGCTCCTCCTAGATTTATCTGTATCTGTTCCTTTCCCCTTACATTTGGCATTTTCAACAGATGATCAGACTGTTTCTCATCCTTGATTTGACTTTTCATAGCCTCAAGTTCCTTCTGGTTTTCTTCTGCCATTTTCTTAATTGCTTCAGTTTCTTTGCAATTGTCCTTAACATCAATGGATATCTGGTTCATAACAGCCTCATGACTTTTCAATGGCCCTGTCATATCTGATATGTCATTCTGAGTTGCTTGGATATCCTTGGCAATTACTTCAATATGGGATGACAAAGATTCCCTAATCTCCTTGATTCCCTCTTGATTCTCCAGCTTGAGTGTGTCTTTAATTTCATTGACAACTGTGGTTTTAATTTCAGTTTGCAATTCACTAATCACACCTTCTCTTATTTCTCCCATGACAAGTTCCTTGAATTGTTCCGTTAAACGTTGAACAACTAGAATTCCCATCTCGTTACTCTCCTTCTTCACTCGGACTTCCAGGTTGACCATGTCTTCACCAACTTTCCTAAGACCATGTTCTATCCTATCAGCTAAGCTTTGGGATCGAAGATCGGCATCGCGAAATTTTTCGTCCATTAAACTTGCGTTAGTAGCTAATGAAGTTTCGAGCTCATGTGTTTTATCGCATAATTTATTCATTTTACTTTCAAGTGTCATTTTCAAAATTTCAGAATTTTCTTTAAATTTACTTTCCATTGAATTAAATTTACTGTTTAAATTTTCTTTCAAATTCCCTTTTAACCTGCTTTCTAAAGAATCAGAATTTTCTTTAAGTTTATTTTCCAAAGAATCAGAATTTTCTTTAAGTTTATCCTCCAAACTTTCTTTAAGTTTATTTTCTAAAGACTCAGAATTTTCTTTAAGTTTATTTTCTAAAGAATCAGAATTTTCTTTAAGTTTATTTTCTAAAGAATCAGAATTTTCTTTAAGTTTATCATTCAAATTTTCTTTAAGTTTATTCTCTAAAGAATCAGAATTTTCTTTAAGTTTCTTTTCTAAAGCCTCAGTATTTTCTTTCATAATGGCTGCTACACGCAGTCCAGCCTCTTTTGAACTCTCCTCCAAACTCCTCATCATCCTCATCATTTATTCCATAATTTTCAATTATTATTCAAAACTTAGGGGTATACAACAGTGGCAAACACAAGCTTATAACTAGAACAAGACATATGAATAGCTAATTGGAACACTATAATAAAATGAGAATTGTCCTAATGTCGACGTGATGGAAAAACAAAAGTCTCTACTTTTACGAATTACATTTACCACAATATCACAAGAAAAATATGCAAGTACTCAAATATCCTCCACCTGGATTCTAATAATGTGTATATCCAGTCATCGAACGTTTACTACTGAATTTACTCGACGCCCTAATGGTTAAGCCATTATCAAAAATAATCAAACCCATTCTAATTATTAACTAGTTAAATTTTTAATTTTCCCCACTAATTGGGTTTCCTACTAATTTATTCATCCAAACCAGACATCTCTCAACTCCCAAAATATTTCTATAAAAATTATCACAATTTCAAATCGGCATGCGATTGACCATGTCTAAATCGGGACCCACGTTCGAAGCCATTTCTCTCTCTATCTTATTTTATGTGCCCGTTTAGACCGGAGTCCGCACGACCACATATGCATTTTACCAATAATCAGTCAGCACGAGAGTCAAAATATCCCGGAGCGCCAGATGGGTTAAAGCAAATCGCAAAAACGACATCAAATTTATAAAAAATGCTTTACTGATTTTTGGCTCAATGCAACAATAAGGATAGAAGGAGATTTAATTGGGAGAAACACATCTGGTAAAATTATCTCAGTTTATTTTAAAGTTAAAATCTGACTGCAAGAATGCTCAAAGCAGCATCATCCACGTGTGGCGATCCACACCCTTATTTACACACAATATACAGAAATCTTCCAAACACATTTGACAATCTTTTTGAAAACACAAGTCCGATTGTTAGTCCTGTGGACTGTGTTCCAAAATTATTAATTTAATTCCAGTTCAAAATGAATTGTCCATACTGGAAATAACGTAGATCACTGTTTGACTATTTACATGATATTAACACTCGTAGAATAAATGTTTATAGAATTTCTTAAACTTTCACTTGTTATCCAGTTTCAAAAATATATCGTCGAAAATATTATCATCATTGAAGCAACACAAATTATTAACACATATTAATAACATCTGAAAAGTATTTGACCTTGAGCATAGCATCGAAGAACTGTGCGAAGCACAACAACAATTAATTGTTCTTCTGACATTAAACATTCGAGAAGTGACTCGATTATGAAATTCAAGTTCCAAACAAAATATATGATTTCTGAATCATCAACTTGATCAATAAATGGTTGAACCATTCAACTATTAGATTTTCCACTTGGGAACAATATTATAAAAATATTTATATTTATGGCCATTTTTAGCAACATTCACAACTTGCAATTCTTCGACAGAATGCGGAAATAAGAATTGTAGTTTTATAATGAATTCATTTAGTTCATGGCACTAGGATTGAAAATATCCTTCAAATTATTCGTGGTTAAAGAATTATTTTTAATTGGCAGTGGCCCATTCTACTATTTGTGTAAGAACACAATATTCCAACAACAACGGCAAAGGTCTTCCTCTGAAGAAGAATAAACTACTATCATGACAAATCCGGGTTCTAGCAAAATCAAAGTCTAAATGGAATTCGTAAACAAGGTTGAAATAAAAACTGATGGTTTCAAAGAAATAACCTTCGGGTTATTCATACGACGAAATGTGTGGCTCCAATACTCCTACTATAAACCTGAGCCATCGAACCTGCTATTTGATTGATGCTCGAAAAAACCTTCATTCCTGCGACTTAACATGCGCACCTTGGAATGGCATTTCAACTACTCCACACACATAAATTATCTTCCCAAAATGTATACAATAAATCAAGCCTCTGCTTGTTATCAACACTGGAAGATTAATAAACTTACAAGTTTATTTTATTTTACCATTCAGTTCAACCCGTGAATTTACCATACATATGAAAAGCTTCATTTCACTTTCGAGGTGTATTTACGTCATGATTTTATATAAATACAAAAATATCCTATTTGATACAAATATCATTTGCTTCCCGTTTCATGCCTCTCCGTGTTATATGAAACATATACTTTGCTCATTGCAAATATCAACTGTTCAACCAGAACTGAAATGTTGGTTGAATGCGGGCTTGCGCTAACCACTCTCCTTCGCAAAATCTCCTGTTCCAGACTAGAAATGATTAAACTACTTCATAGGCTCTTTCTCAATACATATGATTATTAGAAAATATAATATCCAAGAATTATTTAGAAAAATTATGAAAATTATTATTATTAGTGGATTATTATTATTATTTTAAATATGTTTAATTATCATCTCATTATGTGAGAATCCACATGTTCGAACCTTCGAATATGGAAAAAATATCCATTCCTCAACAAAAATAAATTTAACTTTTACAGTTACATCGGCTGATTACCGTGATTTCCCAAAAATATGAAAAATTCAAATAAATGCTCGAAATGCTCGGTCATCGATCCTAAACTGTTCTGAGTGCTGAAAATGCTCAGAATAACTCTTAATAAGTCTTGCGTAAATCATTACAAGCTTTAAATACGACGAAAAAAATGTGTTGGTCATCTGCAGAAAAATAGTTTGTTCCAATTAGCTAGGCATAAAATAATTCAAATGTGGCTTACATTTCTTGATGGTCTTGAAGTGTAGTAAACCTGGTCTGTACCAGATTTATCCGTAGACATGCCCTATCGGACAAGCACGTATAATCCTTGTATCGGCCGCCATTGTAGACCCACAAATCGTCTAGTCAGACATAGTGGTAGTATCTTTCGACGTTTGAATAAACTGTTGTTCCATTTTAATATGGGCTTCTATCAAAGCCATAACAGTTTGTTGAAATAGGGTCAGATCTAAGTGATCTCTTCTTAAATATGTCAGTTGTAACATAACTCACTGTAATCTCATCAGTACAAGAAAAACATTGACAGTCTAAGCAATTAACGGCTGTTCTGAAGATCGTTCCCTGGGCATGGTTTATTAATATCACCATCTGCCATGCGCTAGACAACTTGCAGTTTCCCTTGCGTAGACTAATGAACGCCACCGTTATAGACTAGTCTTCAATGTACTGACAGATCGAAGTGGTTAACTAGTTACAAAAATGAAAACTGACTTGATATGGATTTAAACATCCAAGTATTAAGTTACTACTGGACTGTGACAAAATACTATTTTCTAGACAGAGTCTAGCATATGTCCTTTTGGAAATATAAATATTTCCACCAATGTCTGTAGAAATCAATCACCTCAGTGATTCTCCTCACCAGAAACTTACTAAGTTCCAACTCGTTTGCGCAGCACTTCTCGTGACTATCACGATTTGAAAAGAACTTCTGCGTAGATACGGCAACCATGTGCCTTGGCTCAGCGTAGACGCAACTTGCTTGCCAAGTGCTTGTGTTTGAATGAGCTACCTATGCCTCCTCCAGCTGGCTTTTATTCAAAACGGTCAGGGTCACGCGTCATCGCCTGATATCTGGAAATCCTCATATCTCTTGAATCCCTGGTCCGATTTACTTGATACAAATTGCATTCTCTTTCATTTGGCCGTGCCAGTAATCTGATTCCAGTCTCAAGTCTCTACTCCATAGTTAACTATTTAATCAATAAATAGCCTCCACCTCTGCTGTTACTCGCTACGTCACTTGACATCCAACTATCGGTAAAATTCTTCTAAATGCTTCGAGAAGCAATGTAGCGCGATATTCAAATATCTGAACTTTCAAAAGCGGCTACAGCCTTTCCCTTGATATCTAGGTGTCTGAAACTTGGAATACCCATTCCTAGATTTGGGCACAGTATCATGTTTCCACTTAAACAACAGAATGGCTGATAGTGCAGTTCATGTATCGCTTCAAGGATCTGTGCTGAGAAATAATAAACACCCTAAATATTTAGGTGTCACTCCGGATCGCACATTATCTTTTAAAAAACATCTTGAAACTACAGCCGCCAAAATTAGAAGCCGGAATAATATCCTGCAGAAGCTTTGTGGAACTACTTGGGGAGCTTCTGCTACAACTCTGAGGTGTTCTGCATTAGGCCTTGTCTTCTCCGTTGCTGAATATTGTGCTCCAGTTTGACTGAACAGCCCCCATGTAAAGATAATTAATACCCAACTCAATAACACCATGAGACTGATCAGTGGCCTTATTAGATCTACGCCGACTTATTGGCTTCCTGTCCTCAGCAACATCATGTCTCCTGACCTACGCAAGAAAGCTGCCCTGATCCGAGAGTATAAGAAAATGATGAGTAATATAGCTCTTCCTATTCACTGCGACATCCCTGATCTGAATAGAAACCGACAGAAATCTAGACATCCACCCATCAAATATGCTAGAGATCTCACAGGCAACAATTTTAAGCCGAATATCCAATGTAGAAATTAATGGAGCACCAACGTCAACCTTGACGCTTGGAGTGACTTAAATGGAGATAGCGCTGCACCCGGTTTTGACCTGCCAAGAGGAACGTGGACTGTCCTCAATAGGATCCGGACTAACCACGGGGTCTGTGCTGAATCACTCTTCAAATGGGGTAAAATTCCTTCTCCCCAATGTGACTGCGGTGCTCCTTCACAGTCAGTTCACCACATTGTTCACGAATGCCATAGAAGAGCATATCAGGGTGATCGGTCTGACTTCCTGTTGGCAAAACCTGCAGCACTGCAATGGATACAGAATTTTGATTTGAAGATATGAGCCTGCCTTGTCATGTGATGCTGTAAATATGTATATATCAATGTTTATGTGTGTATATATTTATCTTGCATGCTTGTTGTCTGTATGTCATACGATAAATAAATAAATAACACACACAGTTGGTCTGAAAAAACAGCCCGCTACACAGAGAGACCACTCTACATGATCGTGGGTTTTCAAACGAATCGCAAGTATCAACAAACCAAGGATGCCACGCAATTTGATCACCTGCAATTGAGAAATGCATGTATTTTCCTCAACGGAGCTGTGTTTCCCTATGAAGGACTGGATTTGGATTTTTCAAAAAATAAGTTTGGCCCCCTGTACGATTTTTTTTTCTAAATTTCGAGGGTCATATTATCAAAAAGGGAACGACCCCATGCTGCTACCCCAAGCGTTTAAGGCAAGGGCACCACTGATTGTCTTTGACTGTTCTTACTTGGAAGAGTCTGTCAAGCCATCCAATATTCACATTCTACCAGATTTTGAAACGCATGACAATGTACCAGCCAATACGACGGCCTTTTGTTGGATTATTCATCACAAACAAGTCCAACTGTCCAACCAAGTGACGAATGTATAAATAACGGGTCAACCCACGTCAAGCCGCTCAGTCATGTCTTGCTTTAAAGCATCAAGAGAAGTCACATCCATGAATTTAAACTCTGAGGAACAACGTTTCAAGACTTTTGCAACATGGCCAGTGCCTTTCATAAACCCTCAAGTCTTAGCAGCCGCTGGATTCTACTATTTAAAAACAAGAGATGAAGTGAAATATGCCTTTTGTCTCATTATCATAGACCAATGGCAAGAGAGCGTTGAACCCATGCAGGAACATCAGCGCTTGTCACGTGCCTGCCCCTACCTGTACAGAATGGAGGTGGGAAATATACCCTGTCATTCAAGCTATCCCTCACTCGTGCCTCTGAGTGATAAAAAAAAAAAAAAAAAAACAAGTTAAGATACGAGTGGACTGTATGGTGTCCATGGTGCTTCGGTGAGCAGCTCACCGTCAAAAACACCTAGTTTAGAGATATTGGGACATCATCGGTGTTATGGACGTTACAAACACAAGAGACTATATTGTTGTATCAGTTGGTATCGTCCTTATCCCCAAATGACAAAAGCCTGTAAGACGTGTTATGATAATAAAATGAGGTAATTCTTAAATTGTTATTTTTTTATGTCTCCCTGTCCTACCCTAAACCTCATTTTTTTTGCAAACTAGCATGGCAGGTAAGTCCATGTCATGGTCACACCTTAGTGGGCGATCGTCAGTCAGTCGTCAGTTGAACTCGGTCCAGGCAAGCGTCAACATGTTGAGCACACTCATTGTGGATTGCCAAGGGTTTAAAATTGGTGACAACAAATTTATATTTAAACAAGTGGCCATAATCGATTGTACCACCTTTTGGATATCGCAAGCTACGCATTTGCTATTTAAACCGCCCCATGCTTTTGATTTGTTGTGTGAAAAAGATCGTAAACAAACCCAGTGGATTGAAAATCATAGGCAACTAGACTGGAATGAAGGAACCATTTCCTATAAATATTTGGATGTGTTCATGAAAGCACACTCGTCCTCGGCCAATGTGGTATTTGTGAAAGGTAATGAAAAACGTCAATGGTTGCAACCATTTTTGGCGTCTTACTGTCAATGTATCGACCTCATGGTTCGCACACGGCTGAATGTGTTCCGTATCTTATCGCATTCCTATGTTCATTATAACGTGTGTCTACTCGCCTTCCACTCTGCCCGATGTAATTAGCTTGACAATCGGTGTCTTGGCACGTTATAGAATATACCCCTGACCTTGAATACGGGTCACGTTAATTTAGATTACTATTTAGGAGGTGCCTAGCGGTTGTGTTTTTCGTCGTGAAAGCTATCTTTATGCATTGCTTTTTGAATAGGTTAGTGATTTTATATGTATTCGCATTCACATAGTTGAAACGCGCAAATTTTTTCTCATTACTGTCCGGTTTGGGAATCGTTTTATCTTTATTTTTATGTTTGGCTATAATTTGATTTATTTTGCTTGGCGAGAAGTTGTTTTCCTTTGCTATTTGCATAATAGTTCTTATTTCCTTATTATATGTGTGACGCAGGGCACAGCTTTACCAACATAGAGTCGGACCTTAAAATAATCCATCACGAATCGAAAGGCAGAGCTCTTGACATAAAGGAAGCAATCGAGATACACCTAGCCAAACGAAACAATCCCAACAATCTAAATGAACACACGTTCATGGAGAGCTCACCCCTCTTCACGCTACTAAAAAACACACCCTGTCGGAAACAAAACACAATTTAGCGACACAGCCAAGCTAGATAAAAAAAGGGGGGAAATTAGGGGGTTATTAATAGGTAAATGTTATCTGGATCAGGTGTACGATGTACGTTTCTTCTGCAATAAACCAAGGCCCATATTCGCGGCAGTATTAAAGGTGCCGGGACGTCCTCATAAGACCGTCAACGCTTAGTTCGAATGGGTTATGCTCCACGCGTGGCGAGGGCTAATCCACGGTCTTTAATAGTCGTAGACCCACCTCATTCAATAACATACATCTTATCTAGGTTGGCAACACCTCACATAAACACATCGCTATCACTCCCCACAGCACGTAGGAGCAGGGGGGAGAAAGCAGGAAAAACCAGTCGTTAAGATAACCACCGCAGTCGACATCACAGTGCGTCCAGTGAGCACGAAAACTGCGAGTAGCTGTTGTACGGAAGACAATCAGATAAGTAGTTAGCCTAAAATTTTATAGTTTAACCATAGTTTACAACCATATAATCTCTCTAAAGTACAATCTACGGATAGCTATCACCATTTAGCATTTCACCTAACATATATACTGCATTTAGAACACACTGACAGTTGCAGTACCAATACTGCAACTAAATAATTGTACATATTGTAAATATTTTCACCTGTATTTCAAACATAGATTTTGTAGCCTAAGTGTAATGGATCTGATGATGATCGCTTGACGATCGAAACTGGTCATCCTAGTGTTTTATTAATCTCATGTAATTTATTTCAGGATTAGGGCATAACCCATCTCTTTTGGGTACATTCGTGTTGACCGACTGAAAAGCACTAAACTCTTGTTTACTAAGGCAACACTGAAAATATGGCTTCAAACACCACAACGTTTCATATCCTGTGATGCCTTAGAGGGTGAGAGGATGGCAGCCCTGATTGTGATGAGTGCTATGAAAGGAAAGTTGATGATGCATGGACATGAACATTAAGGAATTGAGGATAAAGGAATTGGGATGTGTTTGTATTCTATTTTTTCTTTTGTCAATCCCTATGGTTATGAAATAAAAACAAGGGTTTACCAGAACACGATGTTTTTTTTAATAAAAAAATATCATGATGTTGATGGGCTGATTTTTCATTTCACACATTGTCATTTGCCAATTTGCAATTCACAGTTTTTAAGAATGTCTGTTTCAAGTTTTTTTTTATGATATCGATTTTCCATTTTGTTGATGTCACTTTTTTTTAAATGTCCGTTTGAAGTTTTTGAATTTTTATATTTCACACATGGCCATTTCCAGTTTCTAAAATGACTGTTTTACGTTTTTTGAATTTTGGTGTTATCGAAACATGGATTTTCCATTTTGCTGTACTCACATTTTTCCATTTGGTGTATGTTGAAAGTTGAGATTTGTCAATAATGTTGATGCAAGTGCTTGACCATGATAATGCTGCAATGTGTTTATGTGTGTTTTGGAGAAACGTCGAGGTCTACGACTACTGCAGGTAAGACTGTTTTTACAAAAATAATGTCTATTCACCGCTACATTTCAGAGAAAAAAAACTATCGACAAAACAAAATGAGTATATAGGTGAAAATTTCCCCCTCCCCTCCCACCACCCTACCTCACCGTGTTTACTCTGGTCTTACATACACATCAGCTTTCACGCTACTCATACATTCACACCTGTCTTTGGGAACAAACACAACCACTTTATTTATTCCCAAATGCACATTCTCGACATGCACACTTATCCCAAAAGAAATTTTTTAGTTTACCATTCACGATTCACATTACAAAAAAAAATGATAATTAAAGTTACAAAAAAATACTATTACTCATTTGATATTTACAAAAAACAACAACTTTGTACAGCTTTAAAAGAATCAAACTATATACCATTCTCCAATTCCCAACTCTGTAGAATTTAAAATTAAATTAAAAATAAAGTAGGCTTGCAATGGGCTTTTAAAGAGCAAAAGGCCTAAGTGGGTTTCCACTATTTACAAAATCTACTATTTACAATGTCTAAAACCAATATTTACAAAATACTAAATCAACAAGTTACAAAAAAGCCATGTCCCTAAACGAACAAACAGAAAAATCACACCTCCTCCTCCTTGCGATCATAACCCCAGGGCAGGCTGGTAAGCAAATCATCAGCCCACACACGTTTGTTATCCATGGAGGCGAGGGCGCGTTTTCTCTGTTCCACAAGATACAAATTATGGTTGCTGGATTGTATCCTGCACTGTGTATGGGACATAGATTTGCCAGTGCGTAAAACCGCTAAGTAATCGTCTACACGTAGCGATTTTACCACTCTCTACCTACACCTTTTGCTCTTTTGGCTTCCTTACAGTCTAGTGTGCGATAGGCATACATTTTCGAAGCCAAACCTACGAATTCCGTCATAATGAAATCACCGCATTCATCTTTTAAAACACCCATTTCCTTCTTGTTTTTTATGGGCAGCTGAAACATATTGTCAGCACTATACGAAGAGGTGTCGAACCAGTCACTATGCTGCCTCATGACGTCATAGCGGTTGCTGTGACAAATGTGGTAAATGAATGAGTCCGTATCCATATACAAAAGAGATACGTCCTCAAATTGGCGTTTGGCAAACTCATAGTGGAATCCATATATGACCGATTTTGAAAAGTCTAAAATGACTTGGCCCATGTAAATGGGCTTATCCATGGTCACGCTGGTACTACTCATTTCAATAGTGGCCAAATCCTCATCGATAATTTTGATCGATTTGAAATTTGGCTTGGCAATGTACCGCCGGGCACTCCACTGCCCCTCCCAGACATTCACCAATTTAATCTCACGGTATTTGCGGACATTCTCCGTGGACTTGCCATAGATGCAGTTGTTCACTAATTTAAAAAATTAATTTCAAACTGCTGTGTTGCCATTTGTCGGTGCTCTGTGTTGAGTTGCATGTGTGGGTTGAGCCATGGTTTTTGGGCAAAGGAAATACCCCTATGGATTTTCTTCAACACCAAGCCTTGGGCTAGACATTGCACCAACATTTGGATATGCAGCACATACCGATTTTTGTTGTAAAGTGTGCTCATGAGTTTTTCAATTTTCACTTTACTCTCAGGGGGAACCAATTGCTCAAGGCAGAATGGGAAATCGGCATGTTCATCATACAAGGATGAGGGATATTCAATATCCACTTCTAGCACATATCCACGGCCTGTCTCTTGGCTAGCCATGTCTACATCGAATTCTGACACTTGTTTCTCTGTCAGCCAAGCAAACTTTCCATAGGGCAAAGGTGACTCATGACGTAGCCGTACAAATTATACACGTCATAGTACATTAAGTACGATTCTGGTTTGTCTGGTGAATAATAAGGCATGTACACATTGTTCGCTTCGGCATGGCGCTGGTTAAGGACACAAAGCCACCGCGAATACCCTTTTCAAAGAATAGAACCATGTCTATATCAGTGAGTAAATCCAATTCCACTTGAGTGTATTTTAAAGCGGCATCAAACGAGAGCCCAGGACTCGTATAATAGTGAGCCGGGTCAAGACCATAAATGTGCTGATATAACTCACGAAGTTTTTCAAACACATCAGTGAGCAGCAATACATCCAGTTTTAGGTAATGCATAGCATATTCACCTAGCGTCTTGGTATCAAACACTCGCCAAACTTTAGATGCATGTGCATAGTCTTCATCGGAAACGGTACTACCTGTTAGTTTCGATCATTAAAATGCATTCTGGTATTTTTAATTCCTCTTCATCCAAGCCATTCACAAGACTGTCTAGCGAGAATGCCATAAACTTAAAGGAATCCACAAATCGAATGCTAAAGTTGCTCAACCGCCATGTCAGGGTTGTAAAACGCTCATGGTTTTGGGGGATAATGGTAAACGAGCCCTTGTTGACATGACCCAATTCACGAATCAAAAACTGAATGACATAATTTGCCAGATTGTGGAAAAAGACACTGCTGAAACGAGGAGCTGAAAAGTTTAAATTGCATTTGCTGTGCGCAGCTCCACGAAACTCTCCCGTAAAGTGCGAGTGATCACGAACGGTGTCTTCAGCACTGATCAGTCGCTTTTCTCAAATATGACATGTCGTGGCATGCTCATACTGCTGCTGTTGTTCTGGAGATAGGTTCATGGGTACTGGGTGGTCCAGTAATCCCTGTACATGGTCGGCCAACTTGACAAGTTCATCCAAAAACCATCGGCTACAATCTGGCCCCTCACGGGATTTGTAAACGGATTGCGTTGGGTCATAGGCACACACCACATTAAATCCTATGGCAAAGGGTTCATGTTTTTGAATGGGTGTGGTTGAGCTCATGGTGGGATGCGGTTCATATCCCGCCATGGGTGTGGTAAGTGCTTCAAAATCTGCATATACCACATAGGGAACAGTGTCACGCTTATGAATGTCCTTAAACTTTAACACAGCCTTGTCCTCTTTTGGCAATATCAGTCTCACCGCTTCCTGAGAAACGCAATCTAACCTATGACGTTCCAAAAGCGTAGGGTTTCCAAAATATTGCAAGGAACGGTCACAAATATGTTTTTTACATTTATATTTAGACATTTGACTGCTTAGCGATCTACTTAGGCTTTTAATATGGCAATAGTGATTCACCTCTCCGTAGGACAGATATAAAAGATGAATGTGGTGTCGTTTCGGTTCTTTTGTGGCATAAAGAGGACCCACAATCTCATCACCATCAAGGCCATACACCATGAACGAAACGTTCTGGTTATCTTGTTCAAACCTATGGATCTCGGTTAAGTCCATAGGGAACGACACACGAGTTAAATTTAAAGTTTGTTTTAATTCATCAAACTTGGCCCTGTATATTCCTGGTCGACAACCGTCACGTTGTGCTGGCTGCAAATACGCAGCCACAGCCCACAGGAAGCAATCATCATCAACATTTTCAATATTTACCACCGCTCTCCGGCAGGCAATCGCTGGTGGTGTATTAATACAGCTAGACCCAGCATTTAACGGGTTGAAATGACAAATGTTGATTTGCAGGTAATGGATTTTGTTTAATGCTAAACCACTGGGTCCTTGTTGCAGTTTATCAAATTTAGCAAGCAAGGCATTGATCACATTAGAATCATACCACTGTTTCAAATTATCAGCTATCAAAAGCTCTTGCATTTTACTGCAAATATAAAATGTCTCTTTATGCTCAACGTCCTTCTTTTAGGTAGATTTAATTAGAAAGCTAACTATTGCAATGGGTACTGCGCCCGAATTCCTCTAGAGCACAGTCCCATATCCGCACAGATGGTAAAAGGATCGTGAGAATGTCAACACCCGGCTATGAGTTGAACAACTCTCACCGGACTGATGACTAGGGAGCCCTAGGAACACATATATACACCTCTAACTATACTACTAACTAGCTGCATACAGCACAGAAAATATAAACAAGTAAAAGTAGTGCATTAACGAGCAACTCGGCTCTCGGGCATTAAGATAAGTCGTCGATCATCTGTGTGCATCTAGCTAGCGGTATCTTTCTAGTGTAATTAAGCATTGAATCAAAGAAACAGTTCTAAAAAAATTCAGCAAGAATAAAAATGTTCTTGCCATTTATTAATAATAAAATATCACATGGCAAGAATTATGTTCCCTTCACCAAGAATAAAATAAAATAATTATCTGTGCCTCACTTAGGCCTGATGCGCTTAATAAGTGTCTTTCTTGCATCTTTATACTACTGCAACATGTATCTCTTGCTTAATAATATCTAAACAAACCCCAGAGTTTAATTAATGACAGTAGTGTCTGTTCTACCTGTTTACTAAAATTAGGCTTTAACGCTCATCGCAACAAATATACTCCCTATATAATACAATCGTTAAAATCTTCAAATTTAAATCTCTATGTTCCTAAATATAATAAAAATAATAATCAATACTAAAATTATAACGTATTTACATTTTATACATGATCGCGTCCCGAACTATATAAAAATAACTGTCTCTAATTCATTAGAGTTCATTTCATCACTTTCCCCCTGTCTTATCATCTTTCTTTACGTGTATCATCAACTTTCTGCGTATCTCACACAATAACATAGTCAAAATAGGTGTTTGTGTGTCAATTCCATGTGAATCATAAATACGAACAGTGAAGTTAATATTTCATCACTTAGTGTACAACTCTGGTATTTCAATAATTAATAATAAAACAATCTAACAATGCACGACTGTTCAGATAAGCTCTTCAACCAAAAATCGAGTGTGTGTGGCATGATTCCTCACTACCACATTCCTTCTTCTCCAAATACAACATATGACTTATCTTGCTCACTACAAAATATTTCATAAACTTTCTTCAATTACTCACGTTGCATATTATCGCGTCTTTAGTTACGCCTTTCACCAATACAAGTGCATTTCATCAACCTTCCTTTTCTTAGCACGTTCACAAACTTCTACCGTTCCATATCAACTACTTTCATCAAAGTATGATATTTAGTATTCCTACTAGAAATTACAACTGTAACAACGTTCACGAATACGTCTCACTTCCTCTCTACTAACTCCTCTATCGATTATACATCTCGTGCTATGTCCAAATACTTTCCGCATACTCCTTCCTTCGCTTCACATATCTCCTTGTTACAATTTATCGGTTAATTCTGAATTTCAAGTCTGCTTGTGTCTGTTATGAAAATAACAATAATCTTCCCTCACGTTTATATTCATAATAAATATTTATATCTCTCCTTCCATCTTACAGTATCGTTTCATGATAAATATACATCCATAACATTTTATAATAACGTTTCTCGTTCAGTTATGCATTCAACTATCGCATACTGTTCCTTTCCGTACATCAAAATTCTGGGTTTTACAATGTCATTACATTACTTGCATACAAAAGTTACCTCAATGCCAATATAGAATACTTCTGTTAACTATCTCGTTCTATACATCTTATTTCGTTCCTGAAATGAATAAATTCTACACTTATAGGATTCTCTGTCCTTCCATTCCTCACTTCAAGTAATAAACTATTTACTTTCGTCAAACACATGACTATATTCTTTCTCTTTGATACATTACTGATTTATTTCTCACAAAGTTGAGCTTCATTACTCTTGTTTCAATACAATTATATTATCGTTCTTCAATATTCCCACAAATATACAAAATTCTCTAATATACCATCAAATCGACTGAGTTCTCCAAAGTTACAATAAATCTACGGAGTTCTCCAATGTTACAACAAATCTACGAAGTTCTCCATTGTTACAACAAATCCACGGAATATACGTTCACAATCGCAACGAAATCGTTCGTAAGTAAAATATTAACGCTCTAAAAATGACAATGGAAAATACTAACGATGTCTAATATCATCGATCAAGACTTCAAAATACGTCCAAATCACGTATGATAATAACTATCGCAATAACTAAAATCTACTAAAACTTTCAAGACAATAATACCATAGGTTACAAATGTAAATATGTTGGTCAATATTCTGGAATAACGTGAACAAAGTCTAACTACAGAGATGAAAAATGCACTCTTCTACCTTCTTTCTGAGATCGTAGGTGACAGACCTGATGACTCTGGTGTCCTCGTAACGTCACCGTATGGTTTCTGGAATGCTGCGTGCTGTTCCAGTCTGGCTGTGTTATGTCACCTCGGCCTTGAGTGGACTGCATTAAAGTTGAACAACCTGGTGTGCTGTCTCCAGAACAGGTTATCAGCTGGCTTCCCGCTCGCGACCCACTTCTCTCGTACAAGATGATGACACGTCCTCGCCTCTGCTCTGATGGCCTCGCGTCCATCAGTCCTGGGTTCCTTGTCGTCTCCATCACGCATCCGCTCGTCTTCTTCTTCTCAGATCTAGATGTTCTTTGAAGTCGGTGGTTTGCATAAATCTTTCCATCATGAAAAATCACCTCCATGTCGTGAATCTCCTTTGTAGTAGCTTGCAACGTTATGTTAGCGAAAACTGCGGTGGTTTTCATTTCGCTATGCATACTGCTATGTCATCCTGGTCATTTCTGAATCTCACCTGTTCAGTAGAGTGCTATCTTCCCATCATGGTGAATTTAAAACATCATTCTCACCGCGCAATTGTTTGTAGTCGTAGTTCTTCCCATTCGACCTAAATTCTTAATCATTCTTGTCTAGATTGTTGAATTTCCAATGGTTTAAGTCTCCCTTCTCCAGACTTTCGTTCTGCGTAGTTACGTGTTCGATGTTCAGTTTGTAACCTGCAGCGTTTTCTCTCGTCGTAGATTTCTTCTTTTAGAATATGATGAATAACTTTTCTCAATACTGTTGACTTGTAATATTAATAGTTCATTTCCATAACTGCTTGCTTCATCTTGAAGTCTCCAGTTCACAAAACCTTTGTCTAATACTTCTGAAGAGTAAATACAATATACGTCTTGTCTTCTCGACGGTCCATGTAGAAAGAGCCTCGTTTGCTAGCGTCACCTAGCCTCCTCGGTTAGATTTCCCTCGTAAATCTGATCAACTAGCCTCCAACCGCTATGAATATTACCAAATTCATACATAACTTCTCTCTCAGTCTTTCAATTAAAATCTGTTTTGCCAATTAAGTTAAATTTCTTTTTCTCTGCTGAATTCAATGTGCAACACTCTTATAAAATATTAAAATATTTTAATATTTATTCCTTCCTCAGTATTCAAACTATTTTCCAATTGGTTCTCGCCTCGAAGTGGCGCGCTTCTGACACGCGTTTGCTTCTCCCACTCTTGATGCTGTCGTGTGTCTGAACTCAAATCCACCTTCGCTCTCCCCTCGCATCAAAAACAGGTTTCTCACCGCGCACCTCGTTAAAAGTGTCGACTTTCAGAACAGTATCTCTATCATTCACTCATGGTTAAAAATTTACCAAATCTTAAAATCTCCATTATACATGAAATAAAAATATTTCTTCAGACGAAAATTTTCCCAAATGCTTGTATTAACGTTCTCTTCCATCTGGACTGCTAATTCAGTCGAAAATTCCAAATTTAAAATATGCCATTTTTCTGAAGTGGTCCTTGGTTCATACCTCATCCTATCTTCTCCTCTCTCCTAGACATGATTTCGAGTGCATTTCCCCATTCGACCTTAATAGAAAGTCTAATAATGGACTTTCTGTTACTACATATCGTTACTAATCATAGAAATGCTGTCGAAATTGTGTCTCTATTTCTCCTGATAATATCCAAAATTTTCTATGGGATAGTTGGGACGTCTTTCTCGTTCCTCTTGTATTTCAAAGACCATCTCTTCAAACCTCCCTTCTTCAATACCATCTTCCATGCAGTACTCTTGTTCCTTCGAGTTTGACGTTCCAGCCTCTGCTTCGCTATTTTTAAATCTGATAATTCCATTCTATAGGTCAATGGCAGCTCCTGACTGTGTAATAAAGTCAATACCCAGTATTGCATCAAAACTAATGTGAGTAAGCACTATGAATACCTGTTCATATCTCTGCTCGTTTATATAAAATTCCACCAATGCTTGTACTTTGCACTTCATACTTTTGTCATTAAATACTCCGCTCACTTTTATAGTGGATATAGGCAATGCAGTTAATAAATTCTCAGCTTCTAGCTTCTGGAAACTCTCTCAGATAAGATTGAGGCTGTAGCACCAGTGTCTATAAGGGTTTTTAAAGTGTTCTCCCCTACTTTCATATGGATTATAGGTAATCTAGCTGTATTTCCTTTCTTCGGCTCCTCTCTCTCGTGTAACAATTCTTCATCCGTGACCTCGTATAGTTCGTTGATGGCGATCTCATGCCTCGTTATTGTGTGATTTACGTCTTCATCTACCTTCGTTTCTGATTTGGCGTTTTTTTTTGTCCATTCCTGTCGTGGTTTTGGCCTTCACGATTGGTTCCTGGTTGAGGTTTGTCTCTCACTTGTGCCTGTTGTTGGGGTTGTTCCTTTCTTTCTTCTCTATCTCTCTGATTTCTTCTGTAATCCTGGCTTTCTCTTTCTCGTTCTTCATAGTATCTTTGAACATTCCCATCATCTATCCATCTGCTCCTCTGATAGTTGTTCCTCGGTTGTTGTTGTTGTTGTTGTTGTTGTTGCTGTATAGGACGTATCTGTTGTTGTTGTTGGTTGCCATCGTTCCAGTTCCTATATCTGGAATACCTTCTTTGATCTCCTTCATTCTGCCTGTCGGTGTATTTATTTCTTTGAAATCCCCTATTATTATAGTTGTTATTTTGGTATTTGGACCCCCTCAGTCTGTCGTTCCAGTACCTATTTTTATATGGCCAACCTACTCTGGCCCTATTGTAGCTTGGATCATACCTGGTCCTACCATAGTTGTTCTCCCACTCTTGATACTGTCGTGTGTCTGACCTCAAATCCACCTTCGCTCTGCCCTCGCATCAAAAACAGGTTTCTCACCGCGCACCTCGCTAAAAGTGTCGACTTTCAGAACAGTATCTCTATCAATCACTCGTGGTTAAAAATTTACCAAATCTTAAAATCTCCATTATACATGAAATAAAAATATTTCTTGAGACGAAAATGTTCTCAAATGCTTGTATTAACATTCTCTTCCATCTGGACTGCTAATTTAGTCGAAAATTCCAAATTTAAAATATGCCGATTTTCTGATGTGGTCCTTGGTTCATACCTCATCCTGTCTTCTCCTCTCTCTTAGACATGATTTCGAGTGCAGTACCATGTTTCGACTTCCGGAAAATTTCGACATATCTTCGCGTTTCACATCCCCCAGACCCCAAAACCACCGTCAGTTCAAAAGTTTATATATAATTTATGTATGTATATATATGTATAGCAGTTTCTTGTGGACACGATAACTGCCGTAATTTTGCACCAATCACTTAGAATTTTTTACCGAATATGTATACCTATAAAATCTCGGTCGAGTTCGTTACTGGGCTAAATCGGTCGAAGGGGGTGAAAATGGGGGGCTTTTTTCGAAACAGTGAAATATTGCTATAATTCTCTTAATATGTGAAATATCGAATCTGTTCAAAGTTCATACTATGTGTCGGATAAGGCCCAAAAATTTATGTTTGACCAAAGGGGTGGGAAAAATTGGTTTTTTCGGGAAACATGAATCATATCTATCTTAATAGGCACAATATCAAAACCGTACGAAATTGACAATATTCCCCTAATAATTACCTAAAACGTTTGTCTGAGAGAATTTTTAACATGACCCACCATTACGCCAAGGGATGAGAAAAATAATTTAGGAATTATAAGAAAATGCCAAGAGCTATCAGGTTGCCATGGCAACACTACTAAATAGATGAGGGATGAGCCATCCGACGTTGCCATGACAACGCACTTGCACGAGATCAGATTCAGATTTCCATCTGACTAAGTGTGAAGCGGCATCGGTGACGTAATTGGTAGCATGCTGAACTTCTATGCCCAAGGTCGCGGGTTCAAAGCCGGCCGAAGTCGTCGGATTTTCTAAGAGCGCTAAACATCCCTCAGTATGCTTTTCTTTGGAGGGGAAGTTCCAACGTTCGTTGCGACTGACTGGTTTCGGTGGCATCTAGTAGCCAAGTTCACAGCTAGGTGTCGTTGGCGGTAGTATCTGGTAGCAACATTAGGAACTACTGCTTGAAATTGACCGTCTGCAATCCTTACCTGAATTCCAGACTAATACAGCCATCACAATTCACACCGTTTATCAGACAGATTCTACATTCACCCAAAGTACACGGGGTTACATGACCGCGTTGTCGCAGCCCCTAAACTGAGGAAACAACCAAAATCTCTGCGGTAGATATAATTTTGCGTGAAGAAGTAACAGACCGTTACATAGTTACACATCAATGTCGAAACCTTGCATAAGGACAGTGTGACCACAAGTATAAAAATGGACCCCAAATGACAAGAAGGTTACCGTCCCCATAAGACAATAAAATGTTTAAAATATGCATAAAATGACGAAAAACAAAGCTAATTAAGCTCCAATTATAGAATACTTTCTCGCAATAAATGAGGTCCGATCCTTCTACGAAAACCTGCATATTCTGCCTATTTTCGCCTATCCCCAAGTTTGTCCGGTGAAATCTACATCCGC
This sequence comes from Meconema thalassinum, assembly GCA_946902985.2. Lineage (NCBI taxonomy): Eukaryota > Metazoa > Arthropoda > Insecta > Orthoptera > Tettigoniidae > Meconema > Meconema thalassinum. Next base: position 861,179,292 of record OX336389.2, read on the forward strand.
CTTCCGGCGTGCCGAGAGGACTTTTTATATATGAAATCGCACACTAGTCCTGTATTCACCTTTAAAACTGTATGCAACCCTTGCACTATACAAATTTCATTTTAAAAAATGTTAAAACAAGATTCTAAAAACCTTTGGGAATCAAACTTTCCCTAACATTAACAACACGACCAGAGCCCACTCGTAACTTGAAACAGGACTCAAGGGGTTCCCAAGTTAAGCTATCTGCAGTGGCAAAAGACATGATTTTTATAAAAAACAATCTCACCAGAGTTTTAAGTCGTACACTTTTCTGCAATGGCCCCAAACACACACGTTCTTGGTTTTTTTCAGCAGCAGTTGTAGCGGGCAACTGTTTTCCAACACACACTAAAAAGAAATAAAATAAACCACCATAAGTATATCTATTTCAAATAGCATCTTTCATAAACAAAAAAAAAATAAAAAAAAAATAAAAAACAGGTTTTTTATATATATAATTTTCAAAAATTCTTACCTGGGTTTTGTAAAAAGCTCTGCTTTTCCCTTTTTGTAGGCTCTAGTGGAATGGGGTTTCCGTCCTTTTTCGTCTCCCACAACAGATAGGCGGATTATCTAAAACAAAAATAACCATCCATTAATAAAAAATGGCAAACTAATAATAAATTTAAACATTGATTAGCATTAAAATAAACTAAACAGTGTTAATCTCACACTTACCTGTAAATATATAATGTATCCAATATAGTCACTAATTGAATGTTGATCACACGAATGCGATTAATTTATACAGATAAGACACAGCCTATGTTAACACACTAACGTTTACCATAGGAATGACGCACAATGCGCAGTGACATGCTCAATATTCTCTTACCCAACCCCTCACCTCACCGCGGTCCTCTGGCCTCGTCCCTCACTGCCCTTGGCAGGCTCTGCAGTGGTCACGTGATTTCCTGTTGTGTAGAGGTTTCCCTCCTTTCCCCTCACCCACTCTGCGGGGCCCTGCCCACCGCTGTCTGCTAGCCTGGCTGGCCATTATCACTTTTTACAGAGTTGTCAGATGGTTGCAACCTGTTATCACCTTACAGCAATGTTGTCAGCTCTCACCCACCTTCCACCCAGGCACCAAGCAGGTCTCTCGAGCAGATATTCTGTTTTTCTTTCTTGGCTGCCAGTCAGACATAGAAAAACAAGTTCTGTTGTTAACAACTATAAAAAGCCTTGCTTTTTATTCGTCTCATAGCATTATGAATTTTGTCTGGTTACTGGTCAGTGTTTACTGACATGTTTTAAAGATCGCCATGAGGGATTTTCGAAAATATTCGCCTTCATTCATCTGTCATAGGAAAATATCGAAAAGCGACCCCTCGTTTTGCCATACATCGCCCCGTCGAAATAGCCATTTCCTGTATTCACCATGGCCAGTCATAGCCTCGTTGGAACACACGCCCAGCGCTACCGGCTCTCTGTCTACAAACACTCTTTTATTAAAAATAAATAAAAAAAAAATAAAAAGCATAGTTCTTGTTCTAGAGACTTGACATTTATTTTCACGGTAGAGGGGGTATGGATCTTTCATTTATGTCAAACAAACTTATTTGTAAACTTGTTAGTCTCCAAAATAGTAAAAATTCAAAATTAAAGTGTTTTTAAAAAATCTCAAAAATTAAAAAAGTTTTATTATAAAAAATGAAGGTCATAGGGACCATTTGTTTGAACTATGCCACAACGTTCTATCAAGTTTGGTTTTCAAACTATCGTCTACTTTTAAAAACAAAACAAAAACAAATATATATATATATATAATACGTGGTCTATAAGAAAGAGGACGTCAGCTCGAGTCCCACGACACCTCATTTGTTAAAATCCAATCAGGCGTTCGCGAATTATCGTCAATGTTCGCGAGAACGTAGGCTATCATTTTTTCCTCCTACACCCTTGAAACTTGCAGCCCGCCTAGAGGGCATACCCACCTTTCATTAACGTCAAACAAACTTTTTTCCAAAATTCACCGTTTCTAAAATAGCGCCAATCCAAAAAACAAAAATTTTCATTTTTTTTAAATACCAACACACATTCTTAGCCAAGAGAACGTCATCCAAACGCCAACAATATCTCGTTCGTTAAAATCCGATCATGCGTTCGGGAGATATCGGCCAAGTTCGTAGGAAAGTAGGCTGTGTAGCAGAACCCCCCGTACCACACTACTCTTTTTGCATTTTTATCCTAGAGACTTGAAATTTATGTTGGGAGTAGGGGGGGGGGGTAGGGACCATTCATTTACGTCAAACAAACTTTTTTTTTTAAATTCCTAGTTTCCAAAATATAGGAATTTCAAAATTGGACTGTTTTCAAAAAACATCAAAAATAAAAAAGTTAAAGGACATAAAGACCATTCATTTCAAGCACGGCACAACGTTCTATCATGTTTGGTTTTTAAACTATTGCCTATTTTCAAAAACAAAATTTTTCAATTTTTTTTTTTTTTTTTTTTGAAAAATATAACGAGTGGTCTATAGCAAAGGGTTCGTCAGCTCGAGTCCAACGATATGTCGCATGCCAAAATAGAACCATGGGTTCGCGAGATATCAGCTTTGCCCCTGAATGTATTGCAGGTTAGTATGTGACGTCAGAGGGAGAGGTGGTGGGGAGCGTTTAAACCCCTGTCATCCCCCTACTAATGACACAGGTTATCAGACAACACATACCCAAGTACATTATACAGAGGTACATGACCATGATGTTGCAAAACCCCTAAAAGAATCAACAACAATGACAACAACTAATATTCATGAAACACCTCTTGGTGTAGCGGCTAGCATTCTTGGCCGTCGCCCTGGAAGTACGGGTTTGATTTCTAACTCTGAGGACTGCAACAGAGCACTGAGGCTTGATGGCTTAGTGGTCAAGCAATTTTACCTTTACTGCGAATACCAGGATTTGATTCCCGGCTTTGTTAAGAAATTTAATTTTGGCTTTAGACTTGTGAGGCAAAACTGAGGAGATGTGGGTTTGATTCCTACCTCAGACATTCTGGAAGAGGTTTTCTGTGGTTTTCCACTTCTACTTTGTTAAATGATTTAATCACACATACTTGTATTGGGAATCCTCTGTATTATTTTTACTATAGACCCCATGTGCTCGACACTTGACACTTGATTTCTTTAGACCCGAACTGTATTAATGTGAACCCTGAGTCTTTGAATTTATTTTATAACTATTTAACCAACAATTATACACTAAACCATTTTATATTCACCCTAATTGCATTTTCAATTGCAACATTTACTGCCAGAAACAGCATAATAGCATAAGTTGTTAGAAAAAACTGTTAAAAGTCTCTAAAGGATACACCATACAGTATATTTAAAATTCATGAGATTTCTCTAGACTGATGAAAATGTCCACTACACGGTTTTCTGTACAAGCTCATAGAGCTATACTGGCAAGTGGATGCTTGTTTTGATATCAGGAAGCAAGACAGGAATACAGAATAGCCCTCATGATAACCTATATCGACAAATAGTCTTGTGGTCTTATTAGCTTATGCATTAATTACTTTAAGATAGTTTTAATTTCTATTTTTCTAGAAAATTACACAATACCTCTTCTAAAATGGTTGAGGAAAGAATCAAACCCACATCTTTTCAGTTTTGTCTCACAAGTCTGAAGTATACCCCATATAGCCCTAAAATAGGAAATCAATTTCTTGGCAGTGTTGGGAATGAAACTTTAAACTAGCCTGTATATCTATGAAACAAGGCTCATGCATTTTAGAACTCTTAAATGCTATCAAAACAAGTCGAAAGCAAACCTGTATCTTACCTAAAAGACAAAGCAGTGTAACCTCAAAAATGGTGACAAGCTGGAATTTCTCTCTTAAAGATCATACTAACGTATATTATATTAACGTTCAAACATCTTTTAATGTCAACTACCTGTACAGAGATTCAATCACACAACCTTAGCCACAGTATGTATCACACAGCCAGCTGAAAAGTGTGAGAGGGTAAAGTTTCAAACTTTCAGAATTGAACCTAGGTATATCCCAGTCCAATAGAAAGGCATTATCTTACATCGTCTGGCTAGGACTTCTGTATTAATTTCGTTATAGAGTCTGAATGAGAGGTGGCGAATATTTCTTGTTGATTGAGTCTTTAGTCTTTGACTGGTTTGATACAATTCTCCATACCTCCCTGCCTTGAGATAATCGTTTCATCTGTACATAACTACCACAACCTACATTCAAGGCAATCTGTTTAACATATTCTAACCTTGGTCTACCCTACAGTTCTTAACCTCAACCCTTTTTCCATAACTAAGCTTACTATTCCTAGGTGTCTTAGTATGTGTCCTATCAACCTATCTATTCTTTTCCCCTTCGTTCCATGTATATAGAGACCGTACTAGCATCTTTTATTTGCGTCCTCGTGATGATAAACGAGTAGGCCTAATTGATTCTGATGGTATAGCTACACATGCCTATGGTCATTAATCAACCGTTGACCTTATTTAAATGACTAAGTTATGCATTAAAAATCGAGAAAGTAATCATATAAACTACTTATCAAGACCACCTGTTGGAGTAGTGGATTGCGTTGTTAGTTTTCACACCTGAGGTTCATGGTTCGATACCCAGCTCTGTGAAGCATTAAAAGCAATGGTATGACCTATTACGATGTCTCCAGCATTGTTATATTTAATGGAAACCTGAAGAATGCTGTGGTAGGATTATTACTACTATAAACCTCAAATATTTTATGGTTACTGAACACACTACACTAAATTTACAGAGTTGCGCAAATTATTAAACTTGATGGTTGTTTTCCAACATTTAATTTGTATGTTTTGTGACTTAATACAGTAGAAATGTTTTACAACACACTACAATTATTTCAAATGAATAATCGATAGTCTTAATAACATTTTTGAATGCAGTGGTAGATAGGCTTTATTTGTAAGACAGTCTTACCTGTAGTGTGTCTCTAAGTATCTGAAAACAGTCAGAGCAACTGCAAGTCTTTTTATTACTAATTGTACCCTCTTGAACTATTCAAAGATTCGTATGCAATGCATTGAAATTACCTGATTTAAAGTATACATTCCAGAGTCTACAAAAATGAAACAAATTAGACCCAGCTCAGGTATCCCTCAAATCTCCAAATTAAAAACATTATATATGCAATTCCTTAGAGAACAAGTTGTAAGTCCACTGGGTAGAAAACAATAAAGAAAAGAAAGATTATAGTTTAACATAACCGTCATCTTGTGTTTATAAGACATGGAACCTCCTTTTATGTGGAATCCAAACCACAGGACAGGGCATTTCACTTAAAAAATCTCACATGCATTAACCAAGAATCAAACCTAGTCTGCCTTTGTATTTGTAATCCAAGTAATAATTTGAAAAAGAGACAAGTGTGGTCGGTCTTAAGCATTATTCCTGCTTTTTTTTATGTTTATGGCATGCGTATTAACCAAAAATCGAATCTCCAGTCTACATTAGTAAAAGGCTAACAGCTTAACCGCTGCACCACCACACCCCTTATTGTTGTTGATGTTGCTTTTATGTTGTATTTTACAGTGTTATTATCACTACCATGTACTTAGGGTTGACTTAGGTTTGACTTAATAACATGTGTCATTGTGATGGCTCTAAGAGTGTGTGTACTTGTAATTCAGATAAGGATTGGAAAAACGGCAGCCGTGGCCTTAATTTAGGAGCCATCCCGGCATTCACCTGAAGTACAAGTGGAAAACAACCGAAAATTACTTACAGGATGGCTGGGGTAGGAATCAAAACCCAGTTCCTCTCAGTTTTGCCTCACAAGATTGAATGTACCCCGTTCCAGTCCTGAGACCAGAATTACATTTCTTGACAGACCCAGGAATTGAATCCAGGCCTAGGCGGTGACATCCAAATTGACTAGCCACTACACCACGAGGTGGACAAGAATATTACATTAGTTTCTGTTGTTTCATTTGAAGAACTTTGACTTCGTGATCATTTAGTCCCGTGTACTTGGTTGAGTGTGGAATTTGTCTGATAGCCTGTGTTATTGTGATGACTGTATTAGTGTGTGTATTTGTAATTCAGATAAGGACTGGGGAGGAGGCTGCCAAGGCCTTCAGTTAAGATGTATCCCGGCATTTGCCTGGAGTAAAAGTGGGAAACCACAGAAAACGACTTCCAAAATTGTTGAGGTAGGAATCAAACCCAGCTCCTCTCAGTTTTGCCACACAAGGCTGAGTGTACCCCGTTCCAGTCTTGAGACCAGAAATTAAATTTCTTGACCGAGCCAGGAATTGAACCCAGACCTAGGCGGTAACAGCCAAGATTACTTGCCGCTACACCACGAGGTGAACATGAATATTACATTAGTTTCTGTTGTTTCATTTGAGGGACTTTGACAACGTGATCATTTAGTCCCGTGTACTTGGTTGAGTGTGGAATTTGTCTGATAACCTGTGTTATTGTGATGACGGTATTAGTGTGTGTATTTGTAATTCAGATAAGGACTGGAAAGGAGGCGGCCAAGGCCTTCAGTTAAATATATCCCGACATTTGCCTAGCGTAGAAGTGGAAAACCACAGAAAACCTCTTCCAAAATGGCTGAGGTAGGAATCAAAACCCAGCTCCTCTCAGTTTTGCCTCACAAGGCTGAGTGTACCCCGTTCCAGTCCTGAGACCCAAATTAAATTTCTTGACAGAGCCAGGAATTAAATCCAGACCTAGGCGGTGACAGCCAAGATTACTAGCCGCTACACCACGAGGTGGACAATATAAGGCCGGTCTTGATTGTGCATAATCAATCAATAATTATCCAATGATAATAATAATAATAAATATTCCATTTAGCAGCGTTACAGGCCGACCTCTCCCTGTGACGTCATCCACAGTCTCATCGTGGCCTACGAAAGATACTGACCCCAGAATTTAAAGAGACTGCATTAGAAGAAATAAATGACAATCTTTCAACCATTACGAGGTCTGTCGCGAGGAATGTTGGTGCTTCTCATATGACGGTGTGGAGGGTTTTGAAGGACCAGCAATTGTACCCTTATCGCTATCAATCGGTGCAAGAACTAACACCTCTGGATTACCCACAGCGCCTAACATTTGCAAGGTGGATCTTAAACAGCTATGGAAATATTCCACACTTCTTGTCACCGCTCCTTTACACGGTTGAACCTACATTCACGAGAGAATGCGTGGCAAACTCCAGAAGTCGGCATTTTTGTGTGGATGAAAACCCTCATGAAACATTGGTTCGCTCATTCCAGCATATGTTTAGTGTTAATATTTGGGCCGGCATTGTTGGTGACTGTTTAATTGGGTCGTATGTCCTTCCTCCTCGTCTGAATGGTGAGGAATACAACCGTTTCTTGGCAGAATCACTGCTTGATGTATTGAAAGATGGTTCCCTGGGTATTCGGCAGCGAATGTGGCTGTGTCATGATGGTGCTCCACCGCATTTTGCTCGCCGTGTCATACTAGGCTACACTTAAATGCTCACTATCCTGGGAGATGGGTAGGCCGTGGTGGGTCAATAAATGGCTCCCGCGCTCGGCCGATTTAACTCCCATGGACTTTTTCTTGTGCGGTTAGGTGAAGACTATAGTGTATGCGAACTCCGTAGAAAGACAAGATGAACTTATAACAGGAATCCAGGCAGCTTTCCAGGTCATTCGTAACACACCACACATCCTGAACAGAGTCCAAATGTCACTAATACACTGCTGCGAACTGTGCATCGAAAATGGAGGGGGGGGGGGGGGCATATTGAACGTTTACTGTACTCAAACCATTGGGTGTATTGTTTCTTTCGTTCAGTATTTCGTTCCATTTACAATGTTGTGAGTAAATAAATGCACGACCGTACAATGGTATCTTTGCGTATGTCAAATAATAAAGAATGTTATTGAGACGATCAGACGAGAAGAGAAACTATCAGGTACATTTCATGACTGACAAGTGTGTCTTTATTACTGTGTGTCCTTGTAATGTGTGTGTGATTACGGCTGCTTAGTAAACAAATTTGGATATTGCCTGAAAGGGACAAAAACAATTCTGCGCTAGGCGAACGAGGAAACTTGCGCATTCCCGCCAGCATAACTCTGTCTCCATCTATCACACTTCCTTCCCTTGCCTGAAGCACCGCAGTGGCCAGCGGCTTGCGCTGTGGCTCAGCAAATACGGCGAGTTCGTAGATTTGAATCGTGCGCCTGGATGTAAAAAGTAACCTCATTTTCTCGAAGGGAAGAATTTTCTCCGCCAATCCGATTGCGGCATCGTCCTTTACATAACACACAGAGCGTCCCTGATTTTTGTCGGTATAACTAAGATACAGCCTGTATGTTCCTTAGAGTTATGTAGCCTACTATTACATGAAGATTATTGTGTAGGTGTATTATTCAAACTTCAATCGCATGATTAGGAAATAAGAAATAAAATCCAGATTTTAAAAGTTTCGCTCAGCCGCCATCTTGTGGTTATGAAAATAATTGAAAGGAATTAGATGCCAGTGCACTAAAATTTACATAAACATATACCGTACCAAGTTTCACTGCGCTCGGAGGGTTAAATCGCGAGAAACGTCCATTTGAATATTTGAATTTCGCGTAGCCACCATGTTAGATTTGTACTCACCAGGTAATTGAATGTTCCATGGGTGACAATTTTTTATAGCCTCTATCAACATACAAAATTTCAGTTTGATTGCTGTCATAGATATATATAGATATTGAGAACCGTCCAATATTTCGAATGGTCGCCATGTTGGACTTTAATATATGTAGGCCATAGAGTTATGTATTATTAGATGAATGTTTTTCTCTAGGTTCATTATTCAAACGTTGACTTCGATCGCTTGATTCGGACACAAGAAATAAAAACAATTTAAAAATTTCGCACAGCCACCATCTTCAGATTATGTGAACAATTGAACTATATTAGATGTCAGTGCATTGCAACTTGTATTGAACCCTTAATACTATTCCCATATATTAATGTTTCATGTTATCTGTTCTGTGTGGAGTAGCAAGTAATATTTTGAAGGAAATACTAGCCTGTATGAAGAAATATGTAACTACCTGAATCTGGCAAGGGAAGCAAGACATCCTGTTAGGACAATGAGACAGGGTTGAGCAATGGAATGTGACCCACACCTTAGAAATAGCTGGACACCGTTAGCGTGGGTTGAAGAACCCAGGAAGGCGCGGAGGACAGGGTTAGTCACAAGGGTGCGTCTGTTCTTTGTAAAGAGAGGGCAGAGAAGACAAAGAAAATATTGAGGGAAAACTACGGTTCGGCAACGCCCACGTGGGAGGGGCCTGAAAATGCCGCGAAGCTGGGAACAGCATCTAAAAATGAGAACAGAGGATGCGGAAGGCTTCCCGCGCTTCCAAAGTCACGCCAACTGATGAAATTATGGTGGGAAATTGATTGCAATTAATCCTACGATTAGAATGAGTAACGCACGCCGGATATGTTCGATTCGCGTCTTGGCGAGATCGACGATATAAGTTATTTGTCCGTAAAAGCTCTGGTTAAAAAGTTAGTAATTTTATTCTGTCTCACCCCCACTTTTGGACGGAATTGAATAAATACTGAGTGGAGTGTTCACTCAGGGCGCACTTGGTAAATTATTTTGAAGACGTTACTATGTCAGTCGTCATAAGTCCGTGGACTTAGTAAATTTTCAAGCTAAAGACAGCGAGATAGAGAACTTAGTATTTTGAACTTAAACAGTGCTTTTGGAGATGAATTCTGTACATCTCAAGTGTAAAATAAAGTGTTTGCGTGTGAAAGTTGAGATAGCACACTGCTATTAATTAGGGCCAGTTTGACATTTTGATATTGCTCATAGGACTGGTGAACAGATTTAGAAGTTCTCTCGAGCAATTTATTAGGGAAAATTGTGTGAGGCATTATTTTAAAATATTGACATTCTCATTGAAGCAGACTGCCAACAATGGAAAACGTGGTATCAGCCGCTGAAAGAAGGAAGACATACCACGGTAACTAGAAGAGACGGTAGGTGTCACGCGCAGTTTGCCGAGAGCGCGTGACGTCATTGGGCTCAAGAAGCAGAGTTGCTGTGTGTTAAAAACAATGCGTGGAGCGGTCTTTGCTCAATTAAATTTTATTGAAGCAAGAAAGAGGACGGGATAATGATGATATTACATTTAAGATAAATCAGGCCCTAACAATTAAGAATTCGTTTTAACTGACTTGGTCTTATTAAGAACACATAATTCAAGTAAGGTACACCCGGTCAAATTGTGTTAAAAATTGCCTAATGAAACCTACCTTTCAGGATGTAATTTTGCTCATCTTCTTGAACTTCTTTCATGTTGCGTCAACATCCGCACCCGTGGTCCGACTCAATCTCTTAAGAACTCTCTTCTTATTTGAATCTGACGATATCTATTAGTTCCTTCATCACTGTTGGACACTTCTTTAGATCATTTTCGTGAAACCTTTGAAATTCTTTTTCTAATTCACAAACGATATTGAACCACTCGGGGGATGGGTTCATTAGGCCTTCCCTAGACAAAGCCGAGATCCAGTCTGAATTCCTAACACTAATGCACTTTCCAGTTTTTCCACCGTAGTTAAAGGCAGAGACAATTTGCTTTTTTGCAACTCGATATGCAATATACCCGGCCAACATTTTCAACAAGTCCTTGTCCTCATTATGGAAACTCTGCTCGAGATCTTCCTGGTCAGTAAACTGCTCTATTAATGAATCTACTATAGAGTTAAAATGTTCATACTCTGGGTCAGAAATTTCCAAGTTAGTTTCAAGTGGCTCTGCAGAGTCATTAGGAATAGCAATGTCTACTTGGCCGAGAACTTCTACAGTCAATGTTTCACACTCTTCCCTGGGACAGTTTCCAGTCTTTAATATATCGTGTGCACTTTTGTTAAATAACAGGGATTTAATTCTCTGTGTTACTGTTGTGGGAAGCGGATGATCGTAAAACTGCCCTAATCCTCTGAGAGCAGAGAAATATTATTCTAAAACATCTTGATTACATTTTGATGCTTGCAAATATTTATATCCCTCAGATTTCAGGTAACGGAATAATCCCTGCAAACTGCGGATTGAAATCATGCAACCTCTTTGGAAAGGCAGCAAGCCAGACTTCCCAATAACTCTTACTGATAAGAACAGCTCGAACATCTTATTCAGTTTGACATCCTGTTCCACTAAATTTGTCCCGTAAGCACTTTTGAGCATGTTTGTTGGATGATGTGGGATTCTGTCATCCAAAACATGACATCCATCATTGAGAGTTTCAACAAATTCCACGACATGTTCATTCCCAGGGAAAATATATGATATAGCCTTAGCCACAGTGCCAGAGAGAAGTGTAGCAGCTTTCCTTACATTTTTTCGTTCACTAGCAGTAACTAGCACATGGTGTTCAGTTATTTTGTGAGTAATTTTAAGTCCCCACTATTTTGGTATTGCACTAACTCAACGAAGATGTCTTTGGCAACTGTCTCACCGGACGTAAGTCTGTATCCATGGTCTAACAGATGGTTTCTTATTAACTTAAGGATATGTGGAACGTCATAAGATGCCCAAATTACACAGTCATCAGCACATGGGTGAGTTATAAAGGATTTCTCTGGACTTACTCCGAGGTCTATATATAATTTTCGGTTGGAACCACCCATATCACTAACAAAAGCTCTTAAGCGAAAAGTCATTTCCTCAACAAGTCCAACTGTCTTATAAAATAAATCAGTACTGACCGCCTAGTCAAATTGATAGTAAATCGGCTGTTTCCATTTACCAGTTAAGCTTCTTAACATAATAACTTGTACATTTACATGTGGCCCTCTAAACACATCTTCGACACAGTCATAACAAATATCAGATTTAACTTTCATTTCGTCAAAGCTCATCACTACATCCTTTTGAAAGTTATCATTCATAATAATTGCTTGGCCCTTAAGTAGGTTAAAAGTCACATCCAGAAACCCAGGAGGAGTAAAAAATTGTGACAACGGTCGTTCTATTGTTGTTTCGCTTGGGAGAGGGTCTTTTAGAGCTTCCCTAACATACGTATGATAAAGCTTTCTTGCAGATACACCGTATTGTAACAGCTTTCGCCACATCTTCTGCAGACCAGTTTGTACACTTCCTTTTCAATAAATATTGCTTCTGACAAGTAGAAAATATATCATCATAGTTATTAAAATTTTGCTCCAATTTTCTTATTTTTTCTTGGGATATCTTCACTTCCTCAGAAAGTAATTTAATCCTTTCTTTTAATTTTTCATTTTCGGCCAAAACACTACGTAGTTCACACATCAAGGGCAAGTTGTCTTCAATTTGGCGAAATTCATCATTAATCTGACCTCCCTGAGGAAGCTCAAGATGTTGGCTTGATTCTTCTACCAAGTTCTTTATTAGGGACTGTAAATCTTTCCTACAATCACGCCTCTCGGCTCGCGTAGTTCTCTCGCAATTTTCTGTAGAAGCAGGAATGGTGGAATTTTTTTGGGAAGGAACTGGCCCTATTTTTATCAGTCTCTTAGGGAGAAGACCTAACAGTTCAGATTGTAAATCTCCTTCAAAATCACTACGGTAGGCAGAAAATGTTCCGAACAAATGCGAGCTGTATTCGAGCTAAACACATCTTTCTTTTTACAAAAATGTACCCGTTGTTTGTGCAGAGACGGATCTTTTGGGAATCTGTCAAGTGACAACTTACATTTGTTTGCGCCCCGGGGATGATTTGTACAGCCTGCTACTGCACAGCTCGGCATTCTAGCACCTTTAAACACCACTCACAGAAGCAAGGCCTAAACACAAGAATACACTTCACTCAAGCACGAGTTCACAGGTTGTAAAACATTCTGATAACATGAAAATAAACATTCACCTAACCTACAGACCGATAGTAATACACCGAACTTCACTACTCTTGACTGGTTACGGAGGGAAACAGTACGTACGAGACCCGGCGTTGGAGCCCAATGACGTCATCTACGCGGCAAACAACTGCGCATCTCGCTCGTGACACCTACCGTCTCTTCTAGTTACCGGGAGACATACCTGGAACCGACCACGGGCATGTTGATGGAGTGCTAATTGCAATGCTTGGGGTCAAGCCGAGAGGCATCAACTATGGAGAAGCTGAGATCGGATAGGTACTGAATGAATTTATTCATCATGTAGCCTGTTTTGGTTATTGGGAATCCGTGTATATATTTTGTTGTGTAGTATTTTTTTGTCTTCGTGTGTTTAGTGTTCTTTTTTTGTTAACCGGCTACCATTGTATTTTATGGAACGCAGCGTGGTTTATCTTCTACATTTTAGGTTAGAATAGTGCGGGGAAGTGGAGTAAATTGTACTCGCGTGTACAGAGTGTGTTTGATAACGGATACTGCACAAGAACGAACTAGATCGCTGATAACAAATGAAGCTTGACAGTTAACGTAATGACAGCATTGGGGGTGGGGTATGATTTTGTTGAGAGAGCTTTGGATTACACAGGTTAAAAAGTTAATGCGATATTGCATATTTCCTAGCAGGAAGCAATCTGCTTCTGTAGTAATTTTCTTTGTATTTGAGCACTAAATTAAAAGTATTGTGTGTTGGGATACATTTTTAGGAGGATATCTGGGATCTGAAAACATTTTGATGGAGGTGATGTGTTGAACCACGGCAAGGTCTATTTTATTATTCTGCGTGGGATCAGATCGAGGTCAGTATCTGTCTGCTGCTGGCGACGAGTCAGGACTCACAAGGATGATGTCACTGATAATAATTTTACAGGTCTCAAACTGCAAGGTACAGTTTTGGAGACAGAGTTATGATATGTGTTTTATTTCAGTAGTGTTGGCTGAAATCACTGCGGTTCTCAAGTAGGTGCTTGATTCAATGTAAGACCGCCTGGTGTGACACAATATGACGAGGGCTAGTTGGAGAGTCCAAACGCGGGTTCAGATCTCAGATAAAGATAAGGAGTGTGAGGCCATTAGCAGCTGCGGAGTGTGCTCTTAAGATAGCATTCAGTTGAAGCCTGTTTAATGTGAAGCAAATTAGATGATTAACTTTTGGGAGCTCTTCATAATCAGAAATGTGGTTCACGATTATGCTGATCTGTGTTTGGTGTTCATGTTTGCCACTGTCTCATAATTTTGTAAATATTTGCCGCATATTTTGGTGCGATGCCTGTAACTTTGTTGTGTTCGGGAAACTATCGGTTTGCCCCAGTGTTAGCTGCTGATGACCACGATTGCGCATTTCATGTCTGTGTCTGTAAGACCTATATTTTTAGGCAATTTGTGGTTTTGTGCTTTTGGCAGTTGTATAAAAGCTTCACGCGGAAGTACTTGGAATATAACTATAAGGGTAGCGTAGCCGGTTGTCATTTATATTTTGTTTAGCCGTTTAAGTTTGGATCCCGATGCCAAGGCATGGTGAACGTTCATGGATATGAATCCAATGACCTGGTTCTAAGGAAGCATATCTCGTGACAAAAGTACTTGTTCAAATCTTAGTCTTTTTCCATGCAGTCACACACGCAAACACACAACGATGAATGAATTAAGGACGAGGTCCATGTATTATTGTTTTATTATAACAGCAGTTGCCGCTGTATTTTATTCAATGTAAATTAACCCGTTTGATAGCTTGATTTTATGTTGGTTAAGGGAGTTTTGGGATGTTTTGTTTTTGTGAAAATGTGTCATTTTATCGGTTTTATGAAAGTTGTTTTGTTATTTATATATTTGGGTCATCGTTTTTGTTAGATTTATTCTCCTTATGTCACCTTGAATTTATGAAGCAAAGTACAAATTATCCAACCTCGCGACGATGAACTGTACACCCCGAAAATAGTCTCGTGTACGCTTCTCAAGGGGACAGTATAGTCATTAGCTGTACCTGGTTTCACAGCGTTCGGATGGTTAAATCACGAGAAAAGTCTATTTAAATGTTTGAAATTTGCTAGGCCGCCATGTACGTTTAGTAGTTAACAGGTTTATGAAAGTCCCATAGGTGCATTTTATGTAGTACCCTTTATCACCGTACAAAACTGCAGGGTGATATGAGTAATAGTTTTTGAGATATAGAATGCCAGTGAAATCCCACTGCCGCCATGCTGGGTTGGTGAGATATTGTAAAATTTGAAGGGCACGGTCGGGGTCGACCAAATAGTACTATGGCTTTGCCGAGTTTCATTGAAATCACTCTAACCATTTAGAAGTTATTAGGGGACACACACACACTGACGCACGCACACACACACATACACGGACGAAAGGTGATATCATAAGCCTATTTTTATCCTATTTTCATTCTTGAAAATATAGACTTATGAGATCACCTTTTTTCCGTGTTTATTGTGCCCGTTAGTGGACGTTATCTGGTCACCACCAACCTGTGTGGCCTCCCAGATAACCCCATCCTTCAAATACATTGCCGAAGAGGATCGGAATGCACTTCATGTGGGACTAGCAGGCACAAGGCTCGAAATCTCAAAGGATCAGGTGCCCATCATTAGCAGTGTCAAAGGCACCCAAAGAAATGCACCCCTAAAACACAAACTAAGAAATGATAACATCCAGGCTTAAGTAAAATTCGTGCAATTATTTATTTAAAAATTCAAACCCTTATCCTACCATCGGAGGGTTTTAAATCGGCTAATCCGCTAGCTAATTAAAAAAACATCCCCTACATAAATTTTATTAACCCTCTCGACGAGTCCTAAATACATCAGAAAAAGCAAAGCAAAGCTTGGGACGTGGTACGAAAAACATCCCTTGAAGATACAAGAAAAATAATTATGTTACAGAAGGAAAATATCATCTGAGAGAATGTCAAATCATGACAACAGATGTAAATATACTGGTACCACTCCCGTATTTACAGTTAACGTTACCTAGCCTAGCTAATCCTGGCTTAATCTAACCTACGGCAATAAGCGTCCGTATAAAAAAGAATTAAACAAACCTTGGATAACAGTCATCTATTTACAATCAATCAATTAATTAAGAATAACTGTATAATATTACTATCACATTACAGTAGGGTACAATGGGATCATACGCTCGTAATAAAGAATATAACACACACACATTATTATTATTATTATTATTATTATTACCCTGTCTACAACAGAATGGTAACTGCTTGTTATCATTCGTCATCTAGGATAACGAAATAATAGCTAAAGCACTGTTAGAAAAGTGTCTCACCATGAGGTCACTGCGGCCCCCGAATTACAAACTCCTGGTTAGCCGGTGATCTCTGTCAGTCGAAAGTAACTGACTTCCTAACTATTCCTTCTGGAATTACCTAAAAAGCGCTATGCGTCAGTCAGCTGTGATTAAGAAAATCAAGATTTAACAACGGTTAACATTTAACGTGTATTTTAACATCGTAGATTTTATGTAAATGAAATTTCATGATTTAGGGTGTGATTATTAATATCGTCGGATTAAGAATTCATTATTTATGACGAATGACCATATGACACAAGGCTTCAAACTAACAAATGAGCTACCTCAACGGTTCTCAATAAAGAAAACAGGTGACTAGCAATGTCTCTAACATTCTAAAGCAATCGTTTTGGTTTCTGAAACACACAAGCGAAAGACCTCGGTCAGAATAGCTCAAACCTATTATCTGCCGGCAAGCACAATAACACGGTCTATAAAAGACTCCGTTGCCATACAATCAGTAATCTAAATGGCTCTGTAGCTCACTAGAAACATCCTCGGTCAGTCTAGTCTGAAACGAAGTTCTGCCGGCAATCTGAAATACAATAATACTTCACGTGTCAAAACATGGACAAAAACATTCACATAATGTGAGACAAACAGCCTATTTAAAATATCTGGTTCATCAAACGAAAACTCAAAGAAATAATCAACTATCATTCGCTTACAGCGTGTGCGAAAAATGTAATATGGATTCATGACTTGGGAATCACCCTGTATCAAAACAATTTATAGCGGTTGTTACTTGATCTTCATAAATATCTAGCATTCATAAGCTAGGCTTGGTTGGAAAATACCTGACAAAATACGTATCAGAAGTGTCTGTCATTTAGTCGTAGTCTCATTGGAAATCACCGTTGGCTTTCTGGGTAATATTCGCAACGGGATTCGTGGCCTTGAGAACATCTGTCATCTGTTCTGGCATAGTTCCTATCTCACTACACGTGAGTCCATTGCCTTGTAGTAAAGTCTTTAAATGTTACAAAATACATGTAGGGTTCACATACTAACTGTTCACTGGTAACCCTGGTACACATCTGAGTAATGTTACTCAATAATGACACATAATGCGAAGTCGTAGACCTTGAAAAATGATTAACACTGATATAAATGCTTGGTAAAACCAAGGAGAATAAAACGAAAGATATTCCTCTCCTAAGAAAGTCTAAAATAGATATTCTACGCCACTGTGGATCCAAATATGGTACAATCTCGTGCGTGCAAGCACAGTAAATGATTATAAAAGGTTTAAACACCTTAACCTTCGTGCGTTAAATATAAATGATACGATTATCATGTAATCAGGATTAAAGTGTGCAAATACTGGCTACACTTATTACAATGATATGAGATTCAACTCGAATCTCGTAGTTTACAATACCACTCCAAAAATGGATTTACAATAATCATAATTGAGATTAGTGATCTCCCTCATCAAAACGATACGCCCGCAAATTACAGTGGCGTACTAAAACTGCACAGAAAGGGAGCTTAAAAATGTTACACACAATTCAGCATCAGCTGTTACGAAAAAAATTACTGCTCCTCGTTTAAGTCATAATCTGGGTTTCCATGAATTGGAAATTCACATTTTACAATAATGCACCAGGTGCGAAGACACTAAAATGGTGTCTAACTCTGAGCTTTTGAAAACAACGGTTTGGAAGCTCAAGGAAACTGATAATCACCAAAAACGGTGTCTACTGTTATCAAGTACGGTTGCTAAAAACTATTCCAACAGGAGAATTAAATGCATGAATCACGGCGTTGGTTGATCACCCCGTCCATTGGGAAATAATGAGGGGTACTTGCTTTCCTTGGAACTTGGAAAAAATCTCCATTCTCCATGTGTGTCCATCAGCAAGACTATTCTCTCACGTTCTTCCATTTTGTAGTGTGGTCAGGTGGTCGATGTCCCCTTCATCGAGTGGTTTAGGCCATGTTTAACAACATGTTCCAATTTTTGAAGATTCCTAACACGTGGTGCGTTAACAGCATCTTGTAGATGGCGATAATTCGAATCAACACTTGTGCAGACTTTAACAAAATTGTCCATGTGTCTGCTCACTGATTTTAATGATACTTGGAGTATCGTCCAACACAGATTCTAATTTCTAATCCTGCAATATCACTGTAATCTTGGCACTAAAAATATCATAATGCAAAATGTTGATATTAAAACCAAGGTGATCTATGACTAGATATTTATGTACTGGTCAGTGTCGTGGTGAGGTGTGAGTAGGGGAGCAGTGGGGATCCAAAGCCACTCGACGCCTGGCGTCGCGGAGCGTCGACGTTAAATTAGTGGATTTCTCGCAAACCCATGGTCCGATTCGATCATGTGACATGTCGTTGGACTCGGGGTGACGTCCCCTTTCCTATGGACAACATATTTCAACCCCAAAATAAAACCTACCCCTAATAGGGGGTGAAATATTATTTTCTTAGTAAAACTCGCTTTCCGTGTGCGACAAGAATGCTGGTTAATGCTAATATGAAATTAAACATTGTTCCTCGTGACGACATGCAAACGGGTCAAAGCCGGTATGAATTAACATTTTTTGTTTTTTTTATTTTCACGCATGCGCACTTGGGGTTTTTGTAAGAGGGCAATCTTTTTGAATAATGATTTATAGATGAGGAGTCATGGGAGTCCTAAGACACATGGCGTGGCTGTGCCCAAAAAACAAACATGGTGGCCAAGCGAATGTTAAATAATTAATAGCTCACAAACCCAGGGTCGGATTTTGACAAATAAGATGTCATAGGACTCTGGCTATCGTCCTCTTCCCTATGAACCACCCGTTATATTTTTCAAAATTTTTGCCAAAGAGTCGACGCCATAATGAATTATCATTTTTGTTTTTTGTTTTTACGCATGCGTGCTTGGTGATTTTGTAAGAGGGCAGGCTTTTTGAATAAAGTTTTTGAATGAGTGTTTTTTTAAGAATTTAACCAAAAGATCGAAAACTAATAGGTCATGCGCTTTTCATATCTCATGAACCAATAAGTCTAGGGACTTGTATGAGGGGTCGTTGGATTTGGAATGTCGCTCCCTTTTTGAATGTATTTTTGAAATTTTGACAATGGGCCTAACGACACTTTTGTTAAAAATAATTTGGAAAAGAATAAAAATTAAAAAAATCTTATCCGGCCACTGTGGCCATGCCCTCTTTGAAAAAATCCACGGCTATTTCGATGGAACGGCGGGTCGTAATACGACGGCTCGTTTTTCGATGTGGCGGACCACGGTAGCCATCCTTGCCAATGCATTCATTGCTATTTCATGAACCATGGATCGCAGAGGTTTATGCGATGATTCAGTGGCAAAGGTGACCATGCTTGCAAATGCATGAATCAATATTTCATGAACCATGGATCGCAGAGGTTTATGCGATGATTCGCTGGCTAAGGTGACCATGCTTGCAAATGCATGAATCGATATTTCACGAACCATGGATCGCAGAGGTTTATGCGATGATTCGCTGGCCAAAGTGGCCATGCTTGCAAATGCATGAATCGATATTTCATGAACCATGGATCGCAGAGGTTTATGCGATGATTCGCTGGCCAAGGTGACCATGCTTGCCAATGCATTCATTGCTATTTCATGAACCAGGGATCGCAGAGGTTTATGCGATAATTCGCTGGCCAAGGTGACCATGCTTGCAAATGCATGAATCGATATTTCATGAACCATGGATCGCAGAGGTTTATTCGATGATTCGCTGGCCAAGGTGACCCTTCTTGCAAATGAATGAATCGATATTTCATGAACCATGGATCGCAGAGGTTTATGCGATGATTCGCTGGCCAAGGTGACCATGCTTGCAAATGCATGAATTGATATTTCATGAACCATGGATCGCAGAGGCTTATGTGATGATTCGCTGGCCAAGATGGCCATCTTTGTAAATGCATGAATCGATATTTCATGAACCATGGATTGCAGAGCTTTATGCAATGATTCAACTCATGCTTGGTAAAGGCGTGATTGAAAAATGATAAATCCCTTATCATAACAGTAATGTGTTATTAAAATGGTCAAAGCCTAGCACGCTAATCCGTAAGCTATGAATGAAATAAACCGGTGGTCGGGCATGGCGTTTCATGCTTGCAAAATGCATTCATTGCTGTTTCAAAAATCAAGGATCGTAGAGCTGTATATAATGGTTCAACTCATGCTTGTTAAAGACAGGATCGAAAAATGGAAATCCACAGCCAGCTTTTAGTTGACCGAGCAGGTTAGGAAATGGAATGAATGATTCCTTCATTTAGCGGTGAGGATTTGAAACAGTGCTGGCTGCTAAAGCCTGTCGCACTTTCCTGGCTAACACAAAAGCCAATACAAAAGCCAATACAAAAGCCAACACAAAAGCCACACACGAGCACACCTATGTCGCGAGCAGAAGTGAGAGCAAAGGGATAGAAAAGTGATAGCACAGTGGTAGAAAAGTTGTAGAAAAATGGTAAAAAAAAGTGGTAGAAAAGTGGTAGCAAAAGTGTTAGTAGTAAAAAATGGTGGATAAGTGGTGGAAAAGTGGTAGCAAAAAGTGCTAGTGGTAGAAAATTGGTAGAAAAGGGGTAGCAAAAAAGTCAACATGGTAAGGTTTTAAGTGTAGGTACTCATTAAGGTGGTATACTAAATGAAACACCGTTAGTGTTAACAACACATGATCAAAAGGACATGAAAAAGCAAAGGCAACAAAAACATAGTGTTTCTCAACATAGTGACTTCTTTGTGAAAAAACATATCCTCTCCTCTAAACGTTGTGTTTAAACCCTCTTCCAGGCCATCTGTAAAGCGAACAACACTATCAAAAGCCACTCAAACTCTACAAGAGGTGTCTAAAAGTGCTACCACTTTTCTACCATTTTTCTACCACTAGCACTTTTTTGCTACCACTTTTCCACTACTTGTCTACCAGTTTTCTACCATTTTTCTATCACTAACACTTTTTGCTACCATTTTTCTACCACTTTTCTACAATTTTTCTACCACTTTTCTACCATTTTTCTACCACTTTGTAATCACTTTTCTATCCCTTTGCTCTCACTTTTGCTCGCGACATAGGTGTGCTCGTGTCTGAAAACATTAGTAATTACGTCAGCGAAAACATGAACTCACTTGTCAAATCGTGAGAACGTCACATCCTGTTACAGAAAAAAAAACGAGATGGGGTAACGAAATTATAATGATAGGACTGAAAGACTCGGCGAGGCTGTCTGTCTCTCGCCGAGGCAGACCGGGTTCGATTCCCGGTCAATGAATGTGAGATTTTCGAAGTGAAATGCCATGTCCTGTGGTTCGGATTCCATGTAAAAAGGGGGTCATGGGGCTCATGATCGCGAGATTAACGGTCACGTTAAACTACAAGTTTCCCTTTTGTTGTTGATTAATTAATTTAGGGGCTTTGTGACATCGTGGTCATGTAGTCCGGTGAACTTGGATGTGTGTAGAATTTGTCTGATAACCAGTGTTACTGCGATGGCTGTATTAGTGTATGTGTTAGTAATGCAGATGAGGATTGGGGAGGAGGTGGCCATGGCCTTATTACAAACATAGTGGTAAGCATTATGCTGTGATAAACAGGGCTGAACAATGGTTGATTGGATATTATTTGCAAACTTTCAAATCATGTAATTCATGTCAGACATGTTGGATTTTTTGTTCATGTGTGAAACTCTCAAGTACCAATACCTAGTTGGTTACACAACTGTGGATCAAGCATGCAAAGAACATGACCTCTCTTATCGCCATTGTCATCATGGTTTAAGACATGTGGCGGATCAAGTGTCGTTGGAAAAAGCTAAACAACATTTAGCATCGTGTGATGCCTCAGTGGGAGAGATGTGTGTTATGAAAGGAAAGTTAATGATATGTGGACAACATTGAAAAAAAGAATGAGGAATTGATATTTCTGTGTTCTATTTTTTTGTAAAGTGCTCTTGGCTATAAAATAAAAACAAGGTTTCCCAGAGCATGATCTTTTTTCTCATTTTAAAAAATAGTGATAGGTATAACCTAACTTAACCTTGTCACGTGACATGCTCTACAAGTTTAGACTTGCTTTAAGACTGGCTATGACATCACACATAGCTCACCTAACCTAATGTAACATATCATAACCCAACCTAACCCCATGTGTTGGCTTATGTATTGGCTTTTGTGTTGGCTTTTGTTTTGGCTTATGTATTGGCTTTTGTGTTGGCTTATATATCGACTTTTGTATTGGCTTATTTGACAAGTTATTTTTGTCAATGTATTTAGTGAATTTTTGTTATTGGTCTTGGAAAGTATCTCAAAGACTGGGAATATTTAAAGACTTAACCTCAACTCATCTAATATAACCTAACTCAACCTTGTCACGTGACATGTTCTACAAGTTTAGACTTGCTTTAAGACTGGCTATGACGTCACACATAGCTCACCTACCCTAATGTAACATATCAGAACCTAACCTAACCTAACCCCATGTGTTGGCTTTTGTATTGGCTTATATATTGGCTTTTTGTATTGGATTTTGTGTTGGCTTTTGTTTTGGCTTATGTATTGGCTTTTGTGTTGGCTTATATATCGGCTTTTGTATTGGCTTATTTGACAAGTTATTTTTGTCAATGTATTTAGTAGATTTTTTATTGATCTTGGAAAGTATCTCAAAGACTGGGAATATTTAAAGACTTAACCTCAACTCACCTAACATAACCTAACTTAACCTTGACGTGACATGTTCTACAAGTTCAGACTTGCTTTAAGACTGGCTATGACGTCACACATAGCTCACCTAACCTAATGTAACATATCATAACCCAACCTAACCTAACCCCATGTGTTGGCTTTTGTACTGGCATATGTATTGGCTTTTGTATTGGCTTTTGTGTTGGCATTTGTATTGGCTTATGTATTGGCTTTTGTTTTGGCTTATATATCGGCTTTTGTATTGGCTTATCCGTTTACTTTGACTCGGTGGTCATTCTCGCAATTGTTTTTTCAATCATCATGGTCATGCTTTCAGCAAGCATAAACAAACCACTCGCATAAGCCTATACGATTCATTATTCGTGAAATATCAATGAATGCATTGTCAAGCATGGCCACCGCATAAGCCTCTATAATCCATGATTCATCAAATAGCGCATTCCTACACGTGCATGATACGTTTTACTGACGCAGCGATTTACAATCTTGCACCTGTTATCAAGTCAAGTCAGGTCGGCACATTGCAATACGCTCAAATAACATTCACATCCTGTCAGTCTGCTCTCCAGCAAGTTTGTTTTTTCTACTCGCTTCAATCAACATATAACCAACTTCTGTTTGCCCTTCATCTGATAATAGAATTATCATTTGTCATGTAACCCATCATCGTTTACACGTTAAAGATCCCCTTTGGGAGTAAAATATCGGAAAAACGAACCCTCGCTCTGTCATAAACCGACCCGTCAAAATATCGGAAAACAAACCCTCAGCCTGTCCTAAACCGACCCGTCGAAATATCATCTGATCATAGAATTATCATTTGTCATGTAACCCATCATCGTTTACACGTTCAAGATCCCCTTCGTAAGTAAAATATTGAAAAAACGAACCCTCGCTCTGTCATAAACCGACCCGTCGAAATATTGGAAAACGAACCCTCGGCCTGTCCTAAACCGGGTCATATGATCATAGAATTATAATTTGTCTTGTAACCCATCATCGTTTACACGTTAAAGATTCCCTTCGGGAGTAAAATATCGGAAAACAAAGCCTCGCTCTGTCATAAACCTACCCGTCGAAATATTGGAAAACAAACCCTCGGCCTGTCCTAAACCGACCCGTCAAAATATCGATTGTTCTATTAAGCACGGTCATTATAATTAGTAATAGTCTGGTTAAAACACACGCCCAGCGGTATCCTCTTTCTCTCTCTATCTATCTACAACCACTCATCATGAACATTTAGCCAGCTATATCGGTCATGATTGAGAAATTCAAGAAATCGAAGAAGAACTTTGAAATTTCAAAATTATTGTATAAGCCCTCACCCATCAAAATGGGCATTGCTCATGAGTTGTTGGCTTTTTGTGTTGGCTTTTGTATTGGCTTTTGTGTTAGCCAGGAAAGTGCGACAGGCTTTAGCAGCCAGCACTGTTTCAAATCCTCACCGCTAAACGAAGGAGTCATTCATTCCATTTCCTAACCTGTTCGGTCAACTAAAAGCTGGCTGTGGATTTTCATTTTTCGATCGTGTCTTTACCAAGCATGAGTTGAACCATTATATACAGCTCTACGATCCATGATTTTCGAAACAGCAATGAATGCATTTTGCAAGCTTGAAACGCAAGCATGAAACGCCATGCCCGACCACCGGTTTCATTCATTCATAGCTTACGGATTATCGTGCTAGGCTTTGACCATTTTAATAATACATTACTGTTATGATAAAGGATTTATCACTTTTCAATCACGCCTTTACCAATCATGAGTTGAACCATTGCCAACAGCTCTGCAATCCATGGTTCATGAAATATCGATTCATGCATTTACAAGGATGGCCATCTTGGCCAGCGAATCATCGAATAAACCTCTGCGATCCATGGTTCATGAAATATCGATTCATGCATTTGCAAGCATGGCCACTTTGGCCAGCGAATCATCACACAAGCCTCTGCGATCCATGGTTCATGAAATAGCAATGAATGCATTGGCAAGCATGGTCACCTTGGCCAGCGAATCATCGCATAAACCTCTGCGATCAATGGTTCATGAAATATCGATTCATGCATTTGCAAGCATGGTCAATTTGGCCAGCGAATCATCGCATAAACCTCTGCGATCCATGGTTCATGAAATATCGATTCATGCATTTGCAAGCATGGTCACCTTGGCCAGGGAATCATCGCATAAACCTCCGCGATCCATGGTTCATGAAATAGCAATGAATGCATTGGCAAGCATGGTCACCTTGGCCAGCGAATCATCACATAAGCCTCTGCGATCCATGGTTCATGAAATAGCAATGAATGCATTGGCAAGCATGGTCACCTTGGCCAGCGAATCATCGCATAAACCTCTGCGATCCATGGTTCATGAAATAGCAATGAATGCATTGGCAAGCATGGTCACCTTGGCCAGCGAATCATCGCATAAACCTCTGCGATCCATGGTTCATGAAATATCGATTCATGCATTTGCAAGCATGGTCAATTTGGCCAGCGAATCATCGCATAAACCTCTGCGATCCATGGTTCATGAAATATCGATTCATACATTTGCAAGCATGTTCACCTTTGCCACTGAATCATCGCATAAACCTCTGCGATCCATGGTTCATGAAATAGCAATGAATGCATTGGCAAGCATGGACACCGTGGTCCGCCACATCGAAAAACGAACCTTCGTATTACGACCCGCCGTTCCATCGAAATAGCCGTGGATATTTTCAAAGAGGGCGTGGCCACAGTGGCCGGATAAGATTTTTTATTTTTATTCTTTTCCAAATGTTTTTTAACAAAAGTGTCGTTAGGCCCTTTGTCAAAATTTCAAAAATACATTCAAAAAGGGAGCGTCATTGAGAAGTCACAGTATTTCTTGGGGCCTATTTTAAATATTATTGATCACTTACCCAGCTACAGGGGAGGCTACACTAGACCATCTGTTGTAAAGGCGTATGCTATTACAAGATGCCTTAAATCAAACGGGAAATGTTTCCAACTAAGAAGCCATTGAGTAGCGAAAGCTAAAAAAATACGAGCTCCATACATTTTGTGCATAAATCCTGTGTTGAATTACAGGAGTACACCCCAGTATTGTTTTGTATATCCTATCTTTGGTTTAGGAAGTCTAGGTGTTAGTAAACTTTAAGTGTGTAGAAACTGGCCGTTAGAGAATTGGAATGTCTTTGTCCTTGGCATTAATATATCGAATGCATATAGGGTGATTTTTTTACTGGAGCGACGCCAGTGGCCAGCTACCAGACGCGCGCACACCCACAACCAGCCAACCGAACTCGGGTCGCATATAGTGCGGAGGTAGAACCCGTAAACCGTAACCGCAGGCATGCTTGTGTGTGGCTAGATAACAGCTGACCATTCACAGCTGATCGCAGCTGTTGTAGCAAGCACACCTACTGGTCTATATCTGTCGTCGTTTCCCTCTCCTCGTGGCCGGACTAATTGGCTGCACTCAAACGAAATGCACAAAATAAAAATCATGCCTGATTCTCAGCTGACGAATGACAATAGGAAAAATTCCTCAACACTTGAATTTTAAATTGTTTAAAGTTACATCGTTACATTATGTAGCTACTCCTAGTAGCACCCTACGTGTTAACTGTCATTAATCGATGCTCGGACCTAAGCCCGTTTGATTTTTAATTGAGGGTTAATTTAAAATACCAAGTGTACAGATCAATTATTGCCCGTGTTCGAGTGGAGCTGAAGAACAATATACAGCAGCAGATCACCCTCTCGATAGAAGGGAATTACAACGCGTAAATGCTAATTTATTTACACGGTACAACGTCTGTCTATCAGCTAGAGGAGAACATTTTCAGCATCTTCTGTGAAAGTGGAAGTTCTTTAATCATGATTTGCTGGTGAATTTATCCTTAATGTACTCTCTTGCGGTTTCTGCCTCCGCGCAATCTGCTGACCGAGTTCGGTTGGCTGGCGGAAGGCGTGAACCTGCCCTGTACAGTCAACGTTACGGTTTTTGGCCGGTCAGTGCCGGTTTCACAGTCGTACAAAGGACAGTCGGTGAGTCTCACTCATGTGCAATTGATACGTGAGTTTTCAGTCACGCGGAAAGCAATTCACATACCGGTATCAATTGGACATGCATGAGGTTCACCACCTGTCCTCTCTAAGACTGTAAAACCGGGGCTCACCGGCCAAAATTCGTGGCGTGAACTGTTGCTGGGCACTGACCCCGCTCGAACAAAATAATCACCCTGTTCAATCGGGTGCTCCTACTGCACTGTTAGATAATAACATTATTCACAAAACTTTAAATAACAACAAATGTTGGGAATATTCTCAGGCTTTGAATGCATATAAAACAGCAGAAAGAATAATCAAAACTTGGCCAGGGATGGCATTTGCAAATATTTTCTATGATCTTGCATTGGTTAAGAAGAACTGGTTGGCAAGTTTTAAATAACCATTACACTGCCTGCCTAGTGGAGGAACACACTTCTGTCTACGTCTACCAATATAGTAAAGCCCCCACCAATTGAAGGTAAGATATCTTCAGGAGGGGTGTCAAAGGAGTTGCAAAGGAGACCATTCTCCGAGACAGGAAAAATAAAACGGTCTTAATCTAATATCAAATTTTACACCTTTAACTATATTTATTGAACATCATTTTATTGGACTAAATGGCAGTAAAATGTTAAGACATAAATGTAGGATTTATTATTAAACAATACACTGCAATAGTGGGTATTGTTAATTGTTTTAATGGGCGGAACAGAAATAGAAGTAAGTATCAGGGAAGAAGTGCTACAAATTATATTATCCTTCACCAGAAATGGAAGCCTTTCCATGCTTCGGTTACACATTAGCTTACTTTTCTTACATATATAAGTTGCCAGAGCCAAATTCGCGATTATCAGATCGCAACCAAGAAAAATATGAGACGTTCATTTGTTTAGCCGCCAGCAATCATACTTCGCGCGCCACGCCCAACGAGAGCGAGTGCAGATGCTGTATGTTCCAAACCGCGAGTGTACGAGCAACACCACCTAGAGAGAAAGCCTTGCGATATGAAGTTGACAAGCGAGTGACGTCACGGAAGCCCGGCCGTGGACATTGAGACATAACATTCTAGTTTGCAAGTTATGGTGTGTTTTCCGTGTGTTGTGTTTACAGTCCCAGTTACTGATTTGCTCAGATTTCCTACCCAGTTTTACTTAATGGTTATCAGTGCAGTGTAAAGTTATGCCTAATAAGTGCAGCGTTCCAAATTGTAAAGGCAATTACGCCAATGGACCGAAAGTAAACGTTTTCTCTTTTCCTAATGATGAAGGTGTAAAGTCGAAATGGATACGAGCCATTCACCATAAGGATTTTTTTCCTACGAAATATTCCATGGTACGTGTTACATCAATACTTATGCTCCAATTCTCACAAGTTTAGTGTAATGGGAGGAAGGAACTTTGTAACCAAGTCTCTTTTCTTGTAGGTCTGTGGCATCCATTTCAAGCCACATGAAATTCAATGGACCACTAGTATGTATGATGAAAAGAATGGAAAGCTAGTTACTGCTCCGTTGTATAAACCAAGACTGATTAAAGGTTAGTAAGCAATTAGTCCTACCCCTAAATTTTAGCATAGGCTAGCTCTTCTGTTCACGAAAATTCATTTAGATGTAGAAGTCAGAATTTTCTAACCTAAATCATGTGCTACAGGCTAATGTTGTAGGTTAGGTTTATTTGTTTTATGGGACTATCAATTTCAAGTGGGAGGTATAAGTGGGTGTTAATATGGATTGCAAGCTAACTGCATGAGGTAGCAGGCCCTGATTAATCTATTTTTTTTCTATTGCAGTAATCTAATTCATTAGGCTACATTTCTTATTGGGGTGGGGGGAAGAGGTGTGTGTGAATCAGGTTGGAGATTGAATAAATTTAGAATAAATAGAGTAATTAATGTAATGCAAGGTGATAAAATGATTGTATCGTAAGTTAATGTTCGAATTAAATTCCTAGGAGCAGTCCCGTCTCAGTTCCCCAACTGCCCAGAGTATTTAACTGACACTGCCACTGTCTGCCGAGAAGATCCAGATGATAGGATTGATAATGAAAGTTTATCGAAGGCTCTCGCTGAAAGTATGCAGACATTGGCGGAGAATCTGGAAGCAGTTTCATTTAGAAACTTTCAGGAACTGAAGGTGAAGTTAAACAGTGTGAGTCTTCATCCTGAGTGGAATTGTATTAGAGAGGAATCTTGTATATATTTTATTTTAATGAAGGAAAATCCTAGTCCACACTTGCGTTGCTGCATTAAGATAACAGAAGGTTTGAGTGCCTCCTTGTATGTATCGAATACAGAAGTGAAACGTTGTAATAACATGTCTTTACCAAGACAGTTAGGTACAGTGCTAGAAATTGAAGAACTTATTATTATTATTATTATTATTTATTTACCATAAATCGTACACGAAGTATGGAAGGCCTAGTGAAAAAGGGCAAGCCCCACATACATATTTCATGCTTCACAGGCACAGCTTACATCTACATTTGTTTTAACAATATTTACAAGTTTTACAAAGATATTTGCAGTATTTACATATTTAGAATATTGACATAGTACATTTTCCTGTTCACTCACTCTCTCACGCACGCACTTTCATAACCTCGATCACGCGATACATTCATTCATTCCATTCA
The DNA here is from genome assembly GCA_946902985.2 of Meconema thalassinum. NCBI lineage: Eukaryota > Metazoa > Arthropoda > Insecta > Orthoptera > Tettigoniidae > Meconema > Meconema thalassinum. Next base: position 861,208,896 of record OX336389.2, read on the forward strand.
GATACTCATTCATTCAGCGAGACAATCAATCACTCATACAGACGTTTATTTATACAATGTACCTTTTTACGTACGGCTTGAATTTCCTAAGAGGCAAGATCTTGGCCTCCCCTGGCAGCGCGTTCCATAGCCGCGCAGAGCGGCCGTAGAAACCTGTCAGGTAAGCATTGCTACGTGCGAAGGGCGGAACGAGAGTTACACCTCGTCCTCTCCGAACTGAGCGATATGCCAATGACAGTCGGCAAAAAGGGTCAATATTAATGGAACCTGTAAGGGATTTTTTAAGAAAAATTAGATCAATTTGTTTGGCTGTTGCCTCTATAGATGGAAATTTTGACAAAGGGGAAGGGGAATAACGAGCTATTAGCCTTTCTGCGCGGCGCTGTACACGCTGGAGCTTGTTTATGTTTTCCGCTGTAGTGGGATGCCAAGCAGGTAAGCCGTACGTTAATATCGGACGGACCATGCATGTGTAAGCCATCCTGAAGGCTCTAGGTTTACAGCCTCTCATGTTTCTGTACAAGAAACCCAGAACTTTGGTGGCCTTACATCTTGCCTCTTCACTTTGTATGTTCCAATTCAGGGTGTCGGAGATTGTTACCCCTAATAACTTTAAGTTTGTGCACTGTGGAATGACACTGTTCATAATTTTGTATTCATTCTCAATGGGTTTTTGTGACCTGGTTATTCTTATGTATTTACATTTTTGTACATTTATATTTAAATTATTCACAGAACACCACAGCGATAAGTTGTCCAGATCTGATTTAAGACAGAGGGAATCTTCTTCACATTTAATGCCCCTGTATAGCACGGTGTCATCTGCATATAGTGACATTGATGAGGTGACACAGCCAGGAAGATCGAGCACATATATAGTGAAGAGAAGAGGTCCGATCACAGAGCCCTGAATCACTCCAGAAGTAACTTGAGCAGCCTGCGATCGAGCTCCTCCGTACACCACACACTGCGTTCGACCCTCTAGGAATGACCTCACCCATGCAAGTAAGCTACCCCGTATGTTAAGCTGCTGTAGCTTTAACAAAAGTCTTTCATGAGACACTTGATCGAAGACCTTAGCCCAATCCAGTGCAATACAGTCCACTTGTTTCACTTCTGGCTGATTCAAGTAGAACTGAAACTCATCAATGACTTTTGTCAATAGAGTAGTGCAAGAACGACCCGGAAGAAAACCGTGCTGATTTGGGTCGAGCAGATTGTTCTCCCGCAGGAATTCCAGCACACTGTTTGCTACTAGCCGCTCCATACATTTACAAATTATAGATGTTAGACACACCGGTCTGTAATTTGCAACATCCTCTCTGTCACCTTGCTTATAGATTGGCACCACGTTAGCACATTTCCACCCACACGGCACAGAACCTTGGTTGATAGACAGGTTGAATAACGCACACAGAGAGGGCGCTAATGCTTCCGCACACTGCAGCAGGATCCGCCCGGGAACATCATCTGGGCCGGTCGCCGCATGTGGTCTAATCTTCCGTAGGCTCTGAATCACCTCAGTTGTTGTGAAGTACAGGTTGGAGAGTGGGAGGGGTGGAAGTGATGACCTTGGCAGAAGCAGGTTCATGGTCATATCCGGCTTAGAAAAGTTCTGCTTGAAACTGTCACTGAACGCTGTTGCAATATCTTGGGGTGCACTGAGGAATGTACCGTTACAGTGAAATGAGGCTGGCGCAGCGGTGCCGCGTCTTCTGGACAAAAATTTCCACATTTCACTGGTGCTGCTTATTTTGTGAATATAATTGTCGTATGTTTCGCGAATTAATTTCTTTGTTTGGTTCCTGATGTTCTTGTATTTTTCCCACATGATGTCAGTTGAGCAACTTTTCCATTTCTTGTATAAAACGTTCCTTTTCCTAATCATTTTAATGACTTCCTTCGTCACCCAAGGAGAATTTTTCTTCCTACTAATGGTTATTTTCGGTATAGCTATATCCACACATTCAAAGAAACTTTTTCGCCAGGCGTGCCACACTGAGTTGATGTCGCTGGTGTCCAGAATACATGGGGTGGGAAGGTGTCTGAGGAATAAAGATGATAGCAGTTTCCAGTCTGCCTTTTTGAAATTGTATACTGTCCTCACTGTGCTCTTGCTGCGTGGTTTGTTGTAATGCAATGTGGTAAAGATGGCTGCGTGATCACTGAAACCGGATATGACTTCAGCTTTCTGTGCGGAGGAAGGAAGGCTTGTGAGGAATAGGTCTATTGTGGAGCGTGTAGTTTGTGTGATTCGAGTTGCTTCGGTTATCAATTGGTCTAGGAATAAATCGTAGAATGCGGTAAGGAATTCATTAGCAATGGGATCCTTGGGAGTGGGAGGAGAGTTTTGCCAGTCTATTTCTAAATTAAAATCGCCTGTTATGTAAATGGCCTTGTATTTGTGCTGGATGTATTGTACACGACGGAGGGACTCCAAAAGTTCATCATTGATGTGCCGAGTTGAATTTGGAGCACGGTATACAGAGCCTATTAGAAATGTATTGTTCGCAGACGTGAATTCCACCCACACAGCCTCAGCATCAGTTTCAAGCTCCCGTTGGCGAACAGGCCTTAACTCAGGTTTCATGGCTATTAGTACCCCTCCCCCTGATGTCCAGGTTCGGTCTTTGCGGAACATGGTGTATGTTACCGGAAATATTTCTGGGTCGTTAGTGGATTTTTTCAGCCATGTCTCCCCTGAACACACAATTGACGGATTAAGTGCTGTGAGACAAGAACGCAGGTCCGGTTGTTTGGAGGGACATGTTACACTTCGAGCATTGAAGGAAAAAATGGACAATGCTTTGCCATCCGAGGGTGTTACGTCACTATCTACACTATTTGCACTCTGTGTCGATGTATTAAAAAATGAGTTAGAGAACTGAGGTAAAGAACAGTTCCAACACAGCCACGATTGTTTCCCAGAGGTGATTATTTTGTGTTTTGAAGCACTGATTTTTGCACAAGTTCTGTGCGCTTGAGAGTGGCAAGATGTAGGCCTACATGTCACAAATAACTGATTCACACGACCCTTCGAATCACAAATTACACACACCTTATTCGGCCCTGGGTTCATCTCCACATCTCCACTGAGGGCCACAGACAGCACCACGAGATGTAATAATGTAGCGGGCGGTCTGGCAACCCCGCGCAGTGCTGGGCGCCCTCTGCCTGCTGCCGTGACTATCAGCCCCTCGCTTCCACACCATGTGAGAGAAGATATATTGAGTTTACAAACTACCATGAGGTGTTCCTTCAGGTCCGAGTTCACACACGAGTCTTCAATTGTTAAAGAATGATCGAGGATCTTTTTCGAGGCACCCACTGAGCTTTTTACTAGGTAGAACACGAGGAAAAGTTGGAGCACTCTAACTGCTACACACCTGCTGGCCGCCATCTTGAATCATTATAAGGAATGCCCATTCAGTGTATGCTGATCCTGATGCATATGAACATCAAAGTGTTGAGGATACTGTATTTGTTATGGACAGTATATTTAAGAACTTGGGGAGTAAGTTCCCTGAGAAGAAGGATACATTAGACTTCTTAAAAGTTCACTTGCTAACAAAGCGTAAAGTGAAAAACTATTCCTGGGAATTGCTTGTATTCTCATTGCTGGTTCATTCTATTTCTCCTCACTGTTATAGATTTATAAGAGGTTCAGGAAATGTCACTCTTCCTGCACCCCGTACCTTGAAATTAGTGTGTTCCAAGCTTTTGACGAATCCCATACAGGAGCAAAGTGATAATTTTCTTTTGTATATGAGAAAGAAATTTTCACTCTTATCAGAAGAAGATCAACTAGTCCTCCTTTCGATGGATGAGGTTCACATTAAACCCCAGTTAGACTACAAAAAGGGTAGGGTTGTAGGTAGTGCTGTAAATAGCGATGAGTGTGCAACAAGTGCTTATGTGTTTATGGTCCACAGCTTGCTTTCTTCATACAAGGATGTTACTCACATCATGCCCGTTGTGAACATTCGAGGTGAGGCATTATTCAATATGATGAAGAAAGTCATTCTTGGACTGGAAGAAGTCGGATTTGAAGTTCTAGCACTGATTTCAGACAACAGCGCTATTAATAGGAAAACTGTATCTCTCCTGAGCGATCCACCCGAATTAAATTACATTTATAGTCACCCCAAAGATGCACACAGAAAGCTTTTCTTTGCAATTGACACTGTGCACATTCTCAAATGTATTAGAAATAACTGGCTGAAAGCAAAGCACCAAGAGTTGCATTTTCCCGATTTGACAGAGCATGACAGACTACAGATTGCATCATTTGTTTCACTGAAGGAGTTGCATGTGTTGGAGAAGAACAATCTCCTGAAATATGTATTTACCTTGACTCTGAAATCCCTGTACCCTGCCAATTTGGAACGACAGAATGTTTCACTAGCTCTGCAAATTTTTAATAAACCTCGAGCTGTGGCAATAAGGAAGATTGGGCCGAAAAAGAACTTGCCCTCCTGGGACAGTACTGCACAGTTTATTGAGTTGATTTGCAGATGGTGGGACATCATGAACGTCAAGACCCTATGGAAAGGAAAACGCCTTAGGAATCCTCTTCTGGAACCAATAACGACCAACTCTTCTCATATCGAGTGCCTCCAGGAAATCGTGTCATGGCTAGACAGGTGAAAAACAATTGACTCGCCTGGAAAGCTGAGCAAGGAAACACATGCGGCAATTACCCTTTCTACCAAGTGCATGATTGAAATGGCACAATTTTGTCTCTGAGAAAGGCCATAGCTTCTTCCTTCCAGGCAAAATACAGACAGATAACCTAGAAGCTCAATTTGGAAAATATCGCCAACTGGCAGGGAGCCAGTACAATATTTCCATGAGGCAAGTGTTTGAGGTGGAGAATAAATTGCACCTTCAGAGCATCCTGGACCTCAATGCTGCAGTGAGCGAGTATTTTGAAGAAGACAAGACATGTGACATAAGTGCTTTTGATGCTTGTGTTGCTGATGATAGTGATATAGAAGTCCTACAAGATGAGTATTGGCCTCTCTTACACTATATCAGTGGTTATTGCTCGTATGTTTTTTTTAAAGCGATATGATTGCAATTATTGCAAAGTCTTTCTTTGCGATGAGGCAGGCCAGAGTGATCACGCCAGCCTAATAAATGCCAATAACCAAGGAGGACTATGCTATCCCCATGCAGATGTAGTCAACTGTGCTCCATTTACTTTTGTTGTTATGAGTAAGCTACTCAATAGCTACAAGACAGAATTTTTGCATCACTGCAACCAGCAGAGTGTTTTGGTGAATGTAACACAAAGATGTCTGCCCACTGTACTGTTTATGGGGCACAGCTGCCCAAAGCATGCCAGGGCATTAATTGAAAAGACTGTACTGGGCACTGCCAGTAATATCTTGATTAATAATTTTGTACACAATGTTAACGACAGGTTTTCACCCAAAACTTTGGCTCAGCATAAGAGGAGGAAGCTTGTCCAATAACTGTTCATGGCCGTTCAGTAGAAATTAGGAATTTTACAATATTCTTTCATTGTATGTACAGTGTCGTTATCATTGTGCGCCCCGGTAAACACGGCAAGCTAAGCCGGCGTTGACTGGTGCTGATCGCGGGCACGCGTACAATGTTCAGTCGGTGGTTGGTGCACACTTGAACACTTTTACCAACCATGTTCAATAATATGTACAGTGCTCATAGTCGATGCCGAAAATGTCCTCCCTCTCTTGTAACACACACCTGACATCTTCTGATGAAAGAATGGACAACAATCTCAGCAATTCTGCTAGGTTTGTGCCGTGTCTTGTGTGGGGTTTCGCCTAGGACACCAAGCTGGCTCATCAGCTGGCTCTTGGTGTCCCCGTTCTGTAAGAACACAACGTTGTCTGTTAAAATGTTTATTATTTACCGTGCCTGTTTTCTTGAATCGTTTGGCGAGCTCCTAATTGTACTGGCATTACGCACAGGTCTTCCAGGAAACTTGATTCGACATTTTAATCTTGTTTAAGAACAAGACTTTCTGCTTCTCATATACGAATTATGGATATACACACGTTCGCGCTGTGTCAATTGGTGTCTAGGCATGACCAACAATCACTAATCACAATACTCACTAAACATGCAACACTAACTTCTAAGCTTTGCAGATACACATCCATATAAATGACAAAACACGTGTGATCTAACGATATGAGTCAGCGGAGCAGGGTATTGCGGGGTCCACTCGCTCCGCACCTGACCAGCGATGGCTGTATTAGTGTATGTGTTAGTAATGCAGATGAGGATTGGGGAGGAGGTGGCCATGGCCTTATTACAAACATAGTGGTAAGCATTATGCTGTGATAAACAGGGCTGAACAATGGTTGATTGGATATTATTTGCAAACTTTCAAATCATGTAATTCATGTCAGACATGTTGGATTTTTTGTTCATGTGTGAAACTCTCAAGTACCAATACCTAGTTGGTTACACAACTGTGGATCAAGCATGCAAAGAACATGACCTCTCTTATCGCCATTGTCATCATGGTTTAAGACATGTGGCGGATCAAGTGTCGTTGGAAAAAGCTAAACAACATTTAGCATCGTGTGATGCCTCAGTGGGAGAGATGTGTGTTATGAAAGGAAAGTTAATGATATGTGGACAACATTGAAAAAAAGAATGAGGAATTGATATTTCTGTGTTCTATTTTTTTGTAAAGTGCTCTTGGCTATAAAATAAAAACAAGGTTTCCCAGAGCATGATCTTTTTTCTCATTTTAAAAAATAGTGATAGGTATAACCTAACTTAACCTTGTCACGTGACATGCTCTACAAGTTTAGACTTGCTTTAAGACTGGCTATGACATCACACATAGCTCACCTAACCTAATGTAACATATCATAACCCAACCTAACCCCATGTGTTGGCTTATGTATTGGCTTTTGTGTTGGCTTTTGTTTTGGCTTATGTATTGGCTTTTGTGTTGGCTTATATATCGACTTTTGTATTGGCTTATTTGACAAGTTATTTTTGTCAATGTATTTAGTGAATTTTTGTTATTGGTCTTGGAAAGTATCTCAAAGACTGGGAATATTTAAAGACTTAACCTCAACTCATCTAATATAACCTAACTCAACCTTGTCACGTGACATGTTCTACAAGTTTAGACTTGCTTTAAGACTGGCTATGACGTCACACATAGCTCACCTACCCTAATGTAACATATCAGAACCTAACCTAACCTAACCCCATGTGTTGGCTTTTGTATTGGCTTATATATTGGCTTTTTGTATTGGATTTTGTGTTGGCTTTTGTTTTGGCTTATGTATTGGCTTTTGTGTTGGCTTATATATCGGCTTTTGTATTGGCTTATTTGACAAGTTATTTTTGTCAATGTATTTAGTAGATTTTTTATTGATCTTGGAAAGTATCTCAAAGACTGGGAATATTTAAAGACTTAACCTCAACTCACCTAACATAACCTAACTTAACCTTGACGTGACATGTTCTACAAGTTCAGACTTGCTTTAAGACTGGCTATGACGTCACACATAGCTCACCTAACCTAATGTAACATATCATAACCCAACCTAACCTAACCCCATGTGTTGGCTTTTGTACTGGCATATGTATTGGCTTTTGTATTGGCTTTTGTGTTGGCATTTGTATTGGCTTATATATTGGCTTTTGTTTTGGCTTATATATCGGCTTTTGTATTGGCTTATCCGTTTACTTTGACTCGGTGGTCATTCTCGCAATTGTTTTTTCAATCATCATGGTCATGCTTTCAGCAAGCATAAACAAACCACTCGCATAAGCCTATACGATTCATTATTCGTGAAATATCAATGAATGCATTGTCAAGCATGGCCACCGCATAAGCCTCTATAATCCATGATTCATCAAATAGCGCATTCCTACACGTGCATGATACGTTTTACTGACGCAGCGATTTACAATCTTGCACCTGTTATCAAGTCAAGTCAGGTCGGCACATTGCAATACGCTCAAATAACATTCACATCCTGTCAGTCTGCTCTCCAGCAAGTTTGTTTTTTCTACTCGCTTCAATCAACATATAACCAACTTCTGTTTGCCCTTCATCTGATAATAGAATTATCATTTGTCATGTAACCCATCATCGTTTACACGTTAAAGATCCCCTTTGGGAGTAAAATATCGGAAAAACGAACCCTCGCTCTGTCATAAACCGACCCGTCAAAATATCGGAAAACAAACCCTCAGCCTGTCCTAAACCGACCCGTCGAAATATCATCTGATCATAGAATTATCATTTGTCATGTAACCCATCATCGTTTACACGTTCAAGATCCCCTTCGTAAGTAAAATATTGAAAAAACGAACCCTCGCTCTGTCATAAACCGACCCGTCGAAATATTGGAAAACGAACCCTCGGCCTGTCCTAAACCGGGTCATATGATCATAGAATTATAATTTGTCTTGTAACCCATCATCGTTTACACGTTAAAGATTCCCTTCGGGAGTAAAATATCGGAAAACAAAGCCTCGCTCTGTCATAAACCTACCCGTCGAAATATTGGAAAACAAACCCTCGGCCTGTCCTAAACCGACCCGTCAAAATATCGATTGTTCTATTAAGCACGGTCATTATAATTAGTAATAGTCTGGTTAAAACACACGCCCAGCGGTATCCTCTTTCTCTCTCTATCTATCTACAACCACTCATCATGAACATTTAGCCAGCTATATCGGTCATGATTGAGAAATTCAAGAAATCGAAGAAGAACTTTGAAATTTCAAAATTATTGTATAAGCCCTCACCCATTAAAATGGGCATTGCTCATGAGTTGTTGGCTTTTTGTGTTGGCTTTTGTATTGGCTTTTGTGTTAGCCAGGAAAGTGCGACAGGCTTTAGCAGCCAGCAATGTTTCAAATCCTCACCGCTAAACGAAGGAGTCATTCATTCCATTTCCTAACCTGTTCGGTCAACTAAAAGCTGGCTGTGGATTTTCATTTTTCGATCGTGTCTTTACCAAGCATGAGTTGAACCATTATATACAGCTCTACGATCCATGATTTTCGAAACAGCAATGAATGCATTTTGCAAGCTTGAAACGCAAGCATGAAACGCCATGCCCGACCACCGGTTTCATTCATTCATAGCTTACGGATTATCGTGCTAGGCTTTGACCATTTTAATAATACATTACTGTTATGATAAAGGATTTATCACTTTTCAATCACGCCTTTACCAATCATGAGTTGAACCATTGCCAACAGCTCTGCAATCCATGGTTCATGAAATATCGATTCATGCATTTACAAGGATGGCCATCTTGGCCAGCGAATCATCGAATAAACCTCTGCGATCCATGGTTCATGAAATATCGATTCATGCATTTGCAAGCATGGCCACTTTGGCCAGCGAATCATCACACAAGCCTCTGCGATCCATGGTTCATGAAATAGCAATGAATGCATTGGCAAGCATGGTCACCTTGGCCAGCGAATCATCGCATAAACCTCTGCGATCAATGGTTCATGAAATATCGATTCATGCATTTGCAAGCATGGTCAATTTGGCCAGCGAATCATCGCATAAACCTCTGCGATCCATGGTTCATGAAATATCGATTCATGCATTTGCAAGCATGGTCACCTTGGCCAGGGAATCATCGCATAAACCTCCGCGATCCATGGTTCATGAAATAGCAATGAATGCATTGGCAAGCATGGTCACCTTGGCCAGCGAATCATCACATAAGCCTCTGCGATCCATGGTTCATGAAATAGCAATGAATGCATTGGCAAGCATGGTCACCTTGGCCAGCGAATCATCGCATAAACCTCTGCGATCCATGGTTCATGAAATAGCAATGAATGCATTGGCAAGCATGGTCACCTTGGCCAGCGAATCATCGCATAAACCTCTGCGATCCATGGTTCATGAAATATCGATTCATGCATTTGCAAGCATGGTCAATTTGGCCAGCGAATCATCGCATAAACCTCTGCGATCCATGGTTCATGAAATATCGATTCATACATTTGCAAGCATGTTCACCTTTGCCACTGAATCATCGCATAAACCTCTGCGATCCATGGTTCATGAAATAGCAATGAATGCATTGGCAAGCATGGACACCGTGGTCCGCCACATCGAAAAACGAACCTTCGTATTACGACCCGCCGTTCCATCGAAATAGCCGTGGATATTTTCAAAGAGGGCGTGGCCACAGTGGCCGGATAAGATTTTTTATTTTTATTCTTTTCCAAATGTTTTTTAACAAAAGTGTCGTTAGGCCCTTTGTCAAAATTTCAAAAATACATTCAAAAAGGGAGCGTCATTGAGAAGTCACAGTATTTCTTGGGGCCTATTTTAAATATTATTGATCACTTACCCAGCTACAGGGGAGGCTACACTAGACCATCTGTTGTAAAGGCGTATGCTATTACAAGATGCCTTAAATCAAACGGGAAATGTTTCCAACTAAGAAGCCATTGAGTAGCGAAAGCTAAAAAAATACGAGCTCCATACATTTTGTGCATAAATCCTGTGTTGAATTACAGGAGTACACCCCAGTATTGTTTTGTATATCCTATCTTTGGTTTAGGAAGTCTAGGTGTTAGTAAACTTTAAGTGTGTAGAAACTGGCCGTTAGAGAATTGGAATGTCTTTGTCCTTGGCATTAATATATCGAATGCATATAGGGTGATTTTTTTACTGGAGCGACGCCAGTGGCCAGCTACCAGACGCGCGCACACCCACAACCAGCCAACCGAACTCGGGTCGCATATAGTGCGGAGGTAGAACCCGTAAACCGTAACCGCAGGCATGCTTGTGTGTGGCTAGATAACAGCTGACCATTCACAGCTGATCGCAGCTGTTGTAGCAAGCACACCTACTGGTCTATATCTGTCGTCGTTTCCCTCTCCTCGTGGCCGGACTAATTGGCTGCACTCAAACGAAATGCACAAAATAAAAATCATGCCTGATTCTCAGCTGACGAATGACAATAGGAAAAATTCCTCAACACTTGAATTTTAAATTGTTTAAAGTTACATCGTTACATTATGTAGCTACTCCTAGTAGCACCCTACGTGTTAACTGTCATTAATCGATGCTCGGACCTAAGCCCGTTTGATTTTTAATTGAGGGTTAATTTAAAATACCAAGTGTACAGATCAATTATTGCCCGTGTTCGAGTGGAGCTGAAGAACAATATACAGCAGCAGATCACCCTCTCGATAGAAGGGAATTACAACGCGTAAATGCTAATTTATTTACACGGTACAACGTCTGTCTATCAGCTAGAGGAGAACATTTTCAGCATCTTCTGTGAAAGTGGAAGTTCTTTAATCATGATTTGCTGGTGAATTTATCCTTAATGTACTCTCTTGCGGTTTCTGCCTCCGCGCAATCTGCTGACCGAGTTCGGTTGGCTGGCGGAAGGCGTGAACCTGCCCTGTACAGTCAACGTTACGGTTTTTGGCCGGTCAGTGCCGGTTTCACAGTCGTACAAAGGACAGTCGGTGAGTCTCACTCATGTGCAATTGATACGTGAGTTTTCAGTCACGCGGAAAGCAATTCACATACCGTTATCAATTGGACATGCATGAGGTTCACCACCTGTCCTCTCTAAGACTGTAAAACCGGGGCTCACCGGCCAAAATTCGTGGCGTGAACTGTTGCTGGGCACTGACCCCGCTCGAACAAAATAATCACCCTGTTCAATCGGGTGCTCCTACTGCACTGTTAGATAATAACATTATTCACAAAACTTTAAATAACAACAAATGTTGGGAATATTCTCAGGCTTTGAATGCATATAAAACAGCAGAAAGAATAATCAAAACTTGGCCAGGGATGGCATTTGCAAATATTTTCTATGATCTTGCATTGGTTAAGAAGAACTGGTTGGCAAGTTTTAAATAACCATTACACTGCCTGCCTAGTGGAGGAACACACTTCTGTCTACGTCTACCAATATAGTAAAGCCCCCACCAATTGAAGGTAAGATATCTTCAGGAGGGGTGTCAAAGGAGTTGCAAAGGAGACCATTCTCCGAGACAGGAAAAATAAAACGGTCTTAATCTAATATCAAATTTTACACCTTTAACTATATTTATTGAACATCATTTTATTGGACTAAATGGCAGTAAAATGTTAAGACATAAATGTAGGATTTATTATTAAACAATACACTGCAATAGTGGGTATTGTTAATTGTTTTAAGGGGCGGAACAGAAATAGAAGTAAGTATCAGGGAAGAAGTGCTACAAATTATATTATCCTTCACCAGAAATGGAAGCCTTTCCATGCTTCGGTTACACATTAGCTTACTTTTCTTACATATATAAGTTGCCAGAGCCAAATTCGCGATTATCAGATCGCAACCAAGAAAAATATGAGACGTTCATTTGTTTAGCCGCCAGCAATCATACTTCGCGCGCCACGCCCAACGAGAGCGAGTGCAGATGCTGTATGTTCCAAACCGCGAGTGTACGAGCAACACCACCTAGAGAGAAAGCCTTGCGATATGAAGTTGACAAGCGAGTGACGTCACGGAAGCCCGGCCGTGGACATTGAGACATAACATTCTAGTTTGCAGGTTATGGTGTGTTTTCCGTGTGTTGTGTTTACAGTCCCAGTTACTGATTTGCTCAGATTTCCTACCCAGTTTTACTTAATGGTTATCAGTGCAGTGTAAAGTTATGCCTAATAAGTGCAGCGTTCCAAATTGTAAAGGCAATTACGCCAATGGACCGAAAGTAAACGTTTTCTCTTTTCCTAATGATGAAGGTGTAAAGTCGAAATGGATACGAGCCATTCACCATAAGGATTTTTTTCCTACGAAATATTCCATGGTACGTGTTACATCAATACTTATGCTCCAATTCTCACAAGTTTAGTGTAATGGGAGGAAGGAACTTTGTAACCAAGTCTCTTTTCTTGTAGGTCTGTGGCATCCATTTCAAGCCACATGAAATTCAATGGACCACTAGTATGTATGATGAAAAGAATGGAAAGCTAGTTACTGCTCCGTTGTATAAACCAAGACTGATTAAAGGTTAGTAAGCAATTAGTCCTACCCCTAAATTTTAGCATAGGCTAGCTCTTCTGTTCACGAAAATTCATTTAGATGTAGAAGTCAGAATTTTCTAACCTAAATCATGTGCTACAGGCTAATGTTGTAGGTTAGGTTTATTTGTTTTATGGGACTATCAATTTCAAGTGGGAGGTATAAGTGGGTGTTAATATGGATTGCAAGCTAACTGCATGAGGTAGCAGGCCCTGATTAATCTATTTTTTTCTATTGCAGTAATCTAATTCATTAGGCTACATTTCTTATTGGGGTGGGGGGAAGAGGTGTGTGTGAATCAGGTTGGAGATTGAATAAATTTAGAATAAATAGAGTAATTAATGTAATGCAAGGTGATAAAATGATTGTATCGTAAGTTAATGTTCGAATTAAATTCCTAGGAGCAGTCCCGTCTCAGTTCCCCAACTGCCCAGAGTATTTAACTGACACTGCCACTGTCTGCCGAGAAGATCCAGATGATAGGATTGATAATGAAAGTTTATCGAAGGCTCTCGCTGAAAGTATGCAGACATTGGCGGAGAATCTGGAAGCAGTTTCATTTAGAAACTTTCAGGAACTGAAGGTGAAGTTAAACAGTGTGAGTCTTCATCCTGAGTGGAATTGTATTAGAGAGGAATCTTGTATATATTTTATTTTAATGAAGGAAAATCCTAGTCCACACTTGCGTTGCTGCATTAAGATAACAGAAGGTTTGAGTGCCTCCTTGTATGTATCGAATACAGAAGTGAAACGTTGTAATAACATGTCTTTACCAAGACAGTTAGGTACAGTGCTAGAAATTGAAGAACTTATTATTATTGTTATTATTATTTATTTACCATAAATCGTACACGAAGTATGGAAGGCCTAGTGAAAAAGGGCAAGCCCCACATACATATTTCATGCTTCACAGGCACAGCTTACATCTACATTTGTTTTAACAATATTTACAAGTTTTACAAAGATATTTGCAGTATTTACATATTTAGAATATTGACATAGTACATTTTCCTGTTCACTCACTCTCTCACGCACGCACTTTCATAACCTCGATCACGCGATACATTCATTCATTCCATTCAGATACTCATTCATTCAGCGAGACAATCAATCACTCATACAGACGTTTATTTATACAATGTACCTTTTTACGTACGGCTTGAATTTCCTAAGAGGCAAGATCTTGGCCTCCCCTGGCAGCCCGTTCCATAGCCGCGCAGAGCGGCCGTAGAAACCTGTCAGGTAAGCATTGCTACGTGCGAAGGGCGGAACGAGAGTTACACCTCGTCCTCTCCGAACTGAGCGATATGCCAATGACAGTCGGCAAAAAGGGTCAATATTAATGGAACCTGTAAGGGATTTTTTAAGAAAAATTAGATCAATTTGTTTGGCTGTTGCCTCTATAGATGGAAATTTTGACAAAGGGGAAGGGGAATAACGAGCTATTAGCCTTTCTGCGCGGCGCTGTACACGCTGGAGCTTGTTTATGTTTTCCGCTGTAGTGGGATGCCAAGCAGGTAAGCCGTACGTTAATATCGGACGGACCATGCATGTGTAAGCCATCCTGAAGGCTCTAGGTTTACAGCCTCTCATGTTTCTGTACAAGAAACCCAGAACTTTGGTGGCCTTACATCTTGCCTCTTCACTTTGTATGTTCCAATTCAGGGTGTCGGAGATTGTTACCCCTAATAACTTTAAGTTTGTGCACTGTGGAATGACACTGTTCATAATTTTGTATTCATTCTCAATGGGTTTTTGTGACCTGGTTATTCTTATGTATTTACATTTTTGTACATTTATATTTAAATTATTCACAGAACACCACAGCGATAAGTTGTCCAGATCTGATTTAAGACAGAGGGAATCTTCTTCACATTTAATGCCCCTGTATAGCACGGTGTCATCTGCATATAGTGACATTGATGAGGTGACACAGCCAGGAAGATCGAGCACATATATAGTGAAGAGAAGAGGTCCGATCACAGAGCCCTGAATCACTCCAGAAGTAACTTGAGCAGCCTGCGATCGAGCTCCTCCGTACACCACACACTGCGTTCGACCCTCTAGGAATGACCTCACCCATGCAAGTAAGCTACCCCGTATGTTAAGCTGCTGTAGCTTTAACAAAAGTCTTTCATGAGACACTTGATCGAAGACCTTAGCCCAATCCAGTGCAATACAGTCCACTTGTTTCACTTCTGGCTGATTCAAGTAGAACTGAAACTCATCAATGACTTTTGTCAATAGAGTAGTGCAAGAACGACCCGGAAGAAAACCGTGCTGATTTGGGTCGAGCAGATTGTTCTCCCGCAGGAATTCCAGCACACTGTTTGCTACTAGCCGCTCCATACATTTACAAATTATAGATGTTAGACACACCGGTCTGTAATTTGCAACATCCTCTCTGTCACCTTGCTTATAGATTGGCACCACGTTAGCACATTTCCACCCACACGGCACAGAACCTTGGTTGATAGACAGGTTGAATAACGCACACAGAGAGGGCGCTAATGCTTCCGCACACTGCAGCAGGATCCGCCCGGGAACATCATCTGGGCCGGTCGCCGCATGTGGTCTAATCTTCCGTAGGCTCTGAATCACCTCAGTTGTTGTGAAGTACAGGTTGGAGAGTGGGAGGGGTGGAAGTGATGACCTTGGCAGAAGCAGGTTCATGGTCATATCCGGCTTAGAAAAGTTCTGCTTGAAACTGTCACTGAACGCTGTTGCAATATCTTGGGGTGCACTGAGGAATGTACCGTTACAGTGAAATGAGGCTGGCGCAGCGGTGCCGCGTCTTCTGGACAAAAATTTCCACATTTCACTGGTGCTGCTTATTTTGTGAATATAATTGTCGTATGTTTCGCGAATTAATTTCTTTGTTTGGTTCCTGATGTTCTTGTATTTTTCCCACATGATGTCAGTTGAGCAACTTTTCCATTTCTTGTATAAAACGTTCCTTTTCCTAATCATTTTAATGACTTCCTTCGTCACCCAAGGAGAATTTTTCTTCCTACTAATGGTTATTTTCGGTATAGCTATATCCACACATTCAAAGAAACTTTTTCGCCAGGCGTGCCACACTGAGTTGATGTCGCTGGTGTCCAGAATACATGGGGTGGGAAGGTGTCTGAGGAATAAAGATGATAGCAGTTTCCAGTCTGCCTTTTTGAAATTGTATACTGTCCTCACTGTGCTCTTGCTGCGTGGTTTGTTGTAATGCAATGTGGTAAAGATGGCTGCGTGATCACTGAAACCGGATATGACTTCAGCTTTCTGTGCGGAGGAAGGAAGGCTTGTGAGGAATAGGTCTATTGTGGAGCGTGTAGTTTGTGTGATTCGAGTTGCTTCGGTTATCAATTGGTCTAGGAATAAATCGTAGAATGCGGTAAGGAATTCATTAGCAATGGGATCCTTGGGAGTGGGAGGAGAGTTTTGCCAGTCTATTTCTAAATTAAAATCGCCTGTTATGTAAATGGCCTTGTATTTGTGCTGGATGTATTGTACACGACGGAGGGACTCCAAAAGTTCATCATTGATGTGCCGAGTTGAATTTGGAGCACGGTATACAGAACCTATTAGAAATGTATTGTTCGCAGACGTGAATTCCACCCACACAGCCTCAGCATCAGTTTCAAGCTCCCGTTGGCGAACAGGCCTTAACTCAGGTTTCATGGCTATTAGTACCCCTCCCCCTGATGTCCAGGTTCGGTCTTTGCGGAACATGGTGTATGTTACCGGAAATATTTCTGGGTCGTTAGTGGATTTTTTCAGCCATGTCTCCCCTGAACACACAATTGACGGATTAAGTGCTGTGAGACAAGAACGCAGGTCCGGTTGTTTGGAGGGACATGTTACACTTCGAGCATTGAAGGAAAAAATGGACAATGCTTTGCCATCCGAGGGTGTTACGTCACTATCTACACTATTTGCACTCTGTGTCGATGTATTAAAAAATGAGTTAGAGAACTGAGGTAAAGAACAGTTCCAACACAGCCACGATTGTTTCCCAGAGGTGATTATTTTGTGTTTTGAAGCACTGATTTTTGCACAAGTTCTGTGTGCTTGAGAGTGGCAAGATGTAGGCCTACATGTCACAAATAACTGATTCACACGACCCTTCGAATCACAAATTACACACACCTTATTCGGCCCTGGGTTCATCTCCACATCTCCACTGAGGGCCACAGACAGCACCACGAGATGTAATAATGTAGCGGGCGGTCTGGCAACCCCGCGCAGTGCTGGGCGCCCTCTGCCTGCTGCCGTGACTATCAGCCCCTCGCTTCCACACCATGTGAGAGAAGATATATTGAGTTTACAAACTACCATGAGGTGTTCCTTCAGGTCCGAGTTCACACACGAGTCTTCAATTGTTAAAGAATGATCGAGGATCTTTTTCGAGGCACCCACTGAGCTTTTTACTAGGTAGAACACGAGGAAAAGTTGGAGCACTCTAACTGCTACACACCTGCTGGCCGCCATCTTGACTCATTATAAGGAATGCCCATTCAGTGTATGCTGATCCTGATGCATATGAACATCAAAGTGTTGAGGATACTGTATTTGTTATGGACAGTATATTTAAGAACTTGGGGAGTAAGTTCCCTGAGAAGAAGGATACATTAGACTTCTTAAAAGTTCACTTGCTAACAAAGCGTAAAGTGAAAAACTATTCCTGGGAATTGCTTGTATTCTCATTGCTGGTTCATTCTATTTCTCCTCACTGTTATAGATTTATAAGAGGTTCAGGAAATGTCACTCTTCCTGCACCCCGTACCTTGAAATTAGTGTGTTCCAAGCTTTTGACGAATCCTATACAGGAGCAAAGTGATAATTTTCTTTTGTATATGAGAAAGAAATTTTCACTCTTATCAGAAGAAGATCAACTAGTCCTCCTTTCGATGGATGAGGTTCACATTAAACCCCAGTTAGACTACAAAAAGGGTAGGGTTGTAGGTAGTGCTGTAAATAGCGATGAGTGTGCAACAAGTGCTTATGTGTTTATGGTCCACAGCTTGCTTTCTTCATACAAGGATGTTACTCACATCATGCCCGTTGTGAACATTCGAGGTGAGGCATTATTCAATATGATGAAGAAAGTCATTCTTGGACTGGAAGAAGTCGGATTTGAAGTTCTAGCACTGATTTCAGACAACAGCGCTATTAATAGGAAAACTGTATCTCTCCTGAGCGATCCACCCGAATTAAATTACATTTATAGTCACCCCAAAGATGCACACAGAAAGCTTTTCTTTGCAATTGACACTGTGCACATTCTCAAATGTATTAGAAATAACTGGCTGAAAGCAAAGCACCAAGAGTTGCATTTTCCCGATTTGACAGAGCATGACAGACTACAGATTGCATCATTTGGTTCACTGAAGGAGTTGCATGTGTTGGAGAAGAACAATCTCCTGAAATATGTATTTACCTTGACTCTGAAATCCCTGTACCCTGCCAATTTGGAACGACAGAATGTTTCACTAGCTCTGCAAATTTTTAATAAACCTCGAGCTGTGGCAATAAGGAAGATTGGGCCGAAAAAGAACTTGCCCTCCTGGGACAGTACTGCACAGTTTATTGAGTTGATTTGCAGATGGTGGGACATCATGAACGTCAAGACCCTATGGAAAGGAAAACGCCTTAGGAATCCTCTTCTGGAACCAATAACGACCAACTCTTCTCATATCGAGTGCCTCCAGGAAATCGTGTCATGGCTAGACAGGTGAAAAACAATTGACTCGCCTGGAAAGCTGAGCAAGGAAACACATGCGGCAATTACCCTTTCTACCAAGTGCATGATTGAAATGGCACAATTTTGTCTCTGAGAAAGGCCATAGCTTCTTCCTTCCAGGCAAAATACAGACAGATAACCTAGAAGCTCAATTTGGAAAATATCGCCAACTGGCAGAGAGCCAGTACAATATTTCCATGAGGCAAGTGTTTGAGGTGGAGAATAAATTGCACCTTCAGAGCATCCTGGACCTCAATGCTGCAGTGAGCGAGTATTTTGAAGAAGACAAGACATGTGACATAAGTGCTTTTGATGCTTGTGTTGCTGATGATAGTGATATAGAAGTCCTACAAGATGAGTATTGGCCTCTCTTACACTATATCAGTGGTTATTGCTCGTATGTTTTTTTTAAAGCGATATGATTGCAATTATTGCAAAGTCTTTCTTTGCGATGAGGCAGGCCAGAGTGATCACGCCAGCCTAATAAATGCCAATAACCAAGGAGGACTATGCTATCCCCATGCAGATGTAGTCAACTGTGCTCCATTTACTTTTGTTGTTATGAGTAAGCTACTCAATAGCTACAAGACAGAATTTTTGCATCACTGCAACCAGCAGAGTGTTTTGGTGAATGTAACACAAAGATGTCTGCCCACTGTACTGTTTATGGGGCACAGCTGCCCAAAGCATGCCAGGGCATTAATTGAAAAGACTGTACTGGGCACTGCCAGTAATATCTTGATTAATAATTTTGTACACAATGTTAACGACAGGTTTTCACCCAAAACTTTGGCTCAGCATAAGAGGAGGAAGCTTGTCCAATAACTGTTCATGGCCGTTCAGTAGAAATTAGGAATTTTACAATATTCTTTCATTGTATGTACAGTGTCGTTATCATTGTGCGCCCCGGTAAACACGGCAAGCTAAGCCGGCGTTGACTGGTGCTGATCGCGGGCACGCGTACAATGTTCAGTCGGTGGTTGGTGCACACTTGAACACTTTTACCAACCATGTTCAATAATATGTACAGTGCTCATAGTCGATGCCGAAAATGTCCTCCCTCTCTTGTAACACACACCTGACATCTTCTGATGAAAGAATGGACAACAATCTCAGCAATTCTGCTAGGTTTGTGCCGTGTCTTGTGTGGGGTTTCGCCTAGGACACCAAGCTGGCTCATCAGCTGGCTCTTGGTGTCCCCGTTCTGTAAGAACACAACGTTGTCTGTTAAAATGTTTATTATTTACCGTGCCTGTTTTCTTGAATCGTTTGGCGAGCTCCTAATTGTACTGGCATTACGCACAGGTCTTCCAGGAAACTTGATTCGACATTTTAATCTTGTTTAAGAACAAGACTTTCTGCTTCTCATATACGAATTATGGATATACACACGTTCGCGCTGTGTCAATTGGTGTCTAGGCATGACCAACAATCACTAATCACAATACTCACTAAACATGCAACACTAACTTCTAAGCTTTGCAGATACACATCCATATAAATGACAAAACACGTGTGATCTAACGATATGAGTCAGCGGAGCAGGGTATTGCGGGGTCCACTCGCTCCGCACCTGACCAGCCAAATGACGCCATAGTTTGCCGCGATTTCCAGGGCGCACCATGATAATGACCCTCTGGTTCAATTAATATTGTGTTACTTGATCCACTTCTGTACATGGCTAATTACTAATCTGTAAGTATAGCAGTGGTGGCTGGTGGATAATTGTTATGGGTGTTGTCCTTTTTCATTAAGGGGGGTGGGGGGGGGTGGATAAAAGACTGCTTGATATCAAAGAAAACTGTATTCAATTGTGCGGTAAAACGGATGTACCTCATTCATCACGAATGCCGCAGTTCAGAGAACATCACATTGCCACTGGATCACCGGATTAAATAGTTAGGCTACATGAAAACCTGCAAGACATGGTATCGGCAGTTGACGGAGCATCTCAGATGTCTCCGTCCGCTCCTCGGCTCCCTTGTTGCAAACAGCAAGCAACGATCAGCCGAGTTAACTGTTGGGATAGGACTTACTCGGTCTAGCATCTCTGCCATACCCTTCACTATTGAGATCTGGTCGGTGCTCGGGCCTGGTAACGAGCACTCCTAACCGGTTGGCGCGCTTTGCTTTCTCAGACAGTTCACAGTAACTTACTATAAGATTTCCTGATTTATTAAAGAACAGAATTATGAATTCCTATGCATATAAAAGGAAACGTACAGCTTTTATTACTAAAAATATTATTACGGTATTAATTGTTTTTATTGAATTAATCTGGTCGTTGTGTATCACTGCAACCTTATTACCGGCCGCCACTGAAGTATAGGATGAACAATGAATTGGCATTTACAATAGGTGACCATTTCTTGAAATTATTGAGGCATGTAGTGTTAGCATACCAAACGTTGAACTGATTGCAAGAAGTTGTCCTATAGTGGAGATGTCAGTTTAAAATGCAACTAATAACCTCTGTGTACAGTCACATTAAACGTCCAGTCCAGAAAGTGGTAAATAGCTCTACAACCAGCAGAGTGTTTTGGAGAATGTTGGTTGTAAAGCGAAGGTTAGAATGGAGAGGGTAAGTGTACGCTTTAAATGGGATATTTCATGCAATTTTAACATACAATTTCTAAGAGGGCTTTTGTTTTAATTTCACAGATAAAATGGAACACAATCTGAAGAATGTTTCACTGGAACAAATTTTTATTTGTTCAGATTTTTAACAATGGACTGAATGAAGTCTTGCAAGTTTCTTTACATCTAGTTTCATTGGATGAACGTTAATGTAGGCCTATTTTAAAAGTTTTAATCTAATGTAACATATGTGCTAGAGAGTATTTTTAGGAACTGTTCGCATAAGGACTGTAGAAGGTGCAAATGCCTAAAAATGTATCCACCCTGTAAATAATATAATATTAATTCTAAATGAAAGTAGAATGCGGCTTATACACTTGCATCAACATTGAAATTAGGAAACCTGGTCAATACTGCACCTCATATAAGTTATGTGCTAAAGTACATAAATATGTGTTTATATTTATTGCTCTTTTTATAAACGGTTGCTATGTTCTGATAGAGCTTGCATCTCGTTGAACTGTCAACAAGGCATACTCTAGCAGCACACACTGTTGATTAAAAAAAACATTCATCGGGACGTGCTATGCTGTAACCATTGTCAAAAACCATTGATCTGGGCGCGTTAGGCTGTAACCATTGCCAAAAAACATTGGATTGGACAAAACTAAGGTTAGAATGGTCGTGTGCAGGTGCGACTTTGGCTGCGCGCAGCTAGCGGGGCACGGTTGACACAAAACCATTGATCTGGACACGTTAGGATGTAACCATTGTCAAAAACCATTGGATACCACAAAACGAAGGTTAGAATGGTCGGTGTAGGAGCGGCTTTGGCCGAGCGCAGCCAGCGGGGCACGGTTGACTCAAAACCATTGATCTGGACGCGTCAAAAACCATTGGATTGGACAAATCGAAGGGTGTTGGTGCGGCATAGTACCGTAAGGGCGAGGTTGGCAATACCGGTTTGATGATGATTGATGTGGACAATGGTGGCCACAGCTGGAATTCTGCCTACATAAGTCGTGATCCTATTTGGGATGGCTGGGTGAGTCACAGACAGTGGAGGAGGTAACATCTATTAAAACATCATTCCCTGATTTATTTCTCATCGTTTGATGAGGTATTTTGGCTAATTCATGTACTATAGAGAATGTTATCGCTCATTCTACTTTCATTCAGTGCTACCAATATAATAGGGAATACAACAATTTTGTATTGAAAAGTGGAAAGGATCTTTTGAAAAGGCTATATTTATTTAACTAGTGAAGGATAGATATGGTCATCTCTAATTTTTTTTTACAAAACAGCACAGTTTGTGTAACATAGAAAATATGAGAACAACATGTTTTTGCAGATGACTCACTGTATTCTGTTGAGAACAAAGTGCTAAGATCACTGGTAATTAGCATGTTTTATGTGTTATTGGGTAAGCTTATGCCATGCCTGATATTGTAAATATTGCCATATGAAAACTGTTACTGTAGGATTACTCTATATCAAGTGTTTGTTTCTAAATTATTACATTATCATGCCCTTTTATGAATCAACAACACGTTTCCTCTTTGGTAAATGTTCTCATGTGTCATGACTGCTGCTCTGTTCCATTTCTGTAGGTAACCTTTTCTGTCATAGGCATTCCATTACTAGCCTGTTTTCTTATCACGGATGAAAACTTTCTGTGGCTACTTGTTGTTTTCTTGTGAGTGGGTTAGGACATCACTGTCATCAGCCACGTGTACTTGGATATGGATATTTATTTAACTAGTGAAGGATAGGTATGGTCATCTTTTAGTTATTATTATTTTTTACAAAACAGCACAGTTTGTGTAACATAGAAAATATGAGAACAACATGTTTTTGCAGACGACTCACTGTATTCTGTTGAGAAACAAGTGCTAAGATCACTGGTAATTAGCATGTTTTATGTATTGTCGGGTAAGCTTATGCCATGCCTGATATTGTAAATATTGCCATATGAAAACTGTTACTGTAGGATTACTCTATGTCAAGTGTTTGTTTCTAAATTATTACCACATCATCATGCCCCTATATGAATCATCAACAACAAAAAGTTCCCTCTTTTGTAAATGTTCTCATGTCTCATGACTGCTGCTCTGTTCCATTTCAATAGGTAACCTTTTCTGTCATAGGCATGCCATTACTACCTGTTTTCATATCATGCATGAAAACTTTCTGTGGCTAGTTGTTGTTGTTGTTTTGTAAGTGGGTTATGACATCACTGTCATCAGCCATGTGTACTTGGATATGGGTAGAATTTGTATGTGTGTATTGTGATGCTAGAATTGGGAAGGTTAGGTATGGTATTGTAGTTTTAAGGGGAGGAACTACGAGGTCATCTGCCCTTGGAAAGGAGGTGACCATGGTCTTCTGCTAGGAACAATCCCAGCATTTACCTGGAGGAGAAAGGAGAAATCGAACCCACTTCTTCTCAGTTCAGTTTTAACTCATGAGGCTGAGTGAATTTCGTTTCACAATCAAATCAGAATTGAATTTTAGGGGCAGATGACCTCGTAATTGCGCCCCTTAAAACAACAATAATCAACAATACCGGTAACTAACTAGAATTATATTTCTCGGCAGAGATGGGAATCAAACCTAGACCTTTGGACAGATATGATTGACTATACTGTAGATATTAATTTCTGTTTTAACTGTTACAGATTAATTGGTTATTTGTTGTTGTGTCTTTTCTTGTCGTTGTGTAGTCGACATCTCACGTTAAAATGGGGTGAATATTTGTCAAGTTTTTTATTGAATTCTTCTGTATATCGCATTTATTGAGACATCAGTGTTTTCGGTCAAGTTCACACTCGCAAGGTTCGAAATGCATACTTATCGATTATGATCGAAAACGTCGATTTATTAAGCTAGAGTAATGTATCGATCGCATCAACTTCTGACCATATGTTTCATTTATGGTTACGTTATTTATTTATTCGCGTCTGTAGAACGTAATTTGATACACAAACACTCAGTCGCGTTTCCTCACAGGTTGTTCATAGCAGCAGCGCTGGGTAGCGCGCTCGCTGACGGCCGGAAGGCTATGACGTCATAAATCGTATCGCAAGGCTTTCTCTCTAGGTGGTGTTGGTACGAGAGAGTGTAGAGTGTGAGTGCTCATCATTTGGGAAACAGCCTAGGTCCATGACGAATTGAGTATGTGCAACCCTTTATACTATAATTGTTGCATTATCTGCGAAGTTAGTGCACTGTATAATACTTTTCGATTATAGATTTACAGTGAGTTATTTTGCACTTGAGTAATATCAGATGCAAGGAGAATTAGGCATCGTTTAGCACGTACGGTATATTTTAGGAGACACCTCTTGGGGAACGCCAGGTACAATAGCAAGTACAGTGGAACGTGGCTAATTCGAACTTCTATAATTCGAAATCTTCTTTAATTCGAACTTTTCTCTTGGTCCCTAGCATTTTATATACAATCAATGCAAAAAATCGTGGTTAATTCGAATTATATTTTGGATAATTCGAAGTTTTTACGTTTAAAAAGCCGACCGGACGAAAATGTGTCAGTTTGTGGTTAGCTGACCGACGCAGAAATCATCGCCAATGTACTGAACTCCGAAAAACAAGATGGTGACGACGCATCTGGCGATGAACTCGTGGAGGAAGTTCCCGAAAAAACTGTCCCGACTGAAGCCCAAGCAACAAACCACATCACAGAACTTAGGCGTTATTTTTATGTAGAAATGACGTAAGTGATTCTGCTTTCCGTTCATTAAATTTCTTAGATTCTTTTGTGATGGCCGCGAGACTTAATTGTAGGAAACAGGTAAAAATCTCAAACATTTTTGAAAAATAGTAGAATTCTCTAATAGTTAACTAGATTGTTGGATTACTGCTGTCGTTAAATAGGTGAATAGTACATTTTGGTTTTATTTTATCACTTGAAACTTTTGATGTTATTCACGATACAGTCATTGTACAGTACCGTTGTCTATTAATCTGCTTTGTTGAACGTAAATCATTATGTAAACGTAATACTGCTAATGAAGAGAAGAGATAGGTTGGTAGGACACATACTAAGACATCCAGGAATAGCAAGCTTAGTTATGGAAGGAAGGGTCGAGGACAAGAACTGTAGGGGTAGACCAAGGTTAGAATATGTTAAACAGATTGCCTCGGATGTAGGGTGTGGTAGCTATGTAGAGATGAAACGATTAGCTCAGGACAGGGAGGCATGGAGGGCTGCATCAAACCAGTCAAAAGACTGAAGACTCAAACAACAACAACCCTTTTCAAAGAACTTTCTTAATTCGAATTTTTGGATAATTCGAATATTTTTACTGGTCCCTCGAGGTTCGAATTATCCAAGTTCGACTGTATTTACGTTTTTTCAAAGGGTTACAAATAATAACAGTGAATATTACGACGCTTGTCCTCTTGAGCGTTTACTGTGAACTGTTTCTAGTCTTATATATTTCTCTTAACGCTCATGTATCATCGGTACCAGTAATTGGCGTGTTCCATATAGCGATTCCGTCAGTGAAATTAGTACCTTTGTGATACATTTTGGCGAGAAATTAGTCTTGAATTTTAAAAAAGTAGTTAATTTGTCCATGTTGTAAGACTTGAAAAAAACATTTTCTGTGTTTTACATCGAAAATAAATGTGGACATCGGACTAGAAACAGCCCTATGACATCAATATACTTTTTAGTGCATATTACCCTCATAGTACGAGTAGTTTTTGAAGGTGATAATGTTTCTAGTTTGAGCTGGGCGCCTTGTAGCTCAAGGAGGATGTATTATGCTGCTTATGAATGCCAGATTGATACTCTTGCAGTAAGCTATTTTCACTTTCGCAGCCTACCAGTAAGTTAATAAAACGTGTCGATAGGTGTGTTATGTATATTATTGCCTGACAATATTATTATGTACTGCCCCCGTAAATTGAATTATTCAGGGACAAAATGAGAGTATTTTCCGTCCCCATGATAAAATTTAACTAGCAAATATAATTTCTGGAAGTGTGACCCAAGAGGGTCGTGTTACAAGCTCGACGCTGTGGGACAGCCCGATCACGTGATATATTGCACAATGGACGCTTCAAGAAGGCTATACTTAGCATAGCAACAGCGAGTCTGGAAATTAATACTATAAATATTGTTATAAATTATGCTATTGGATCCCAGTCCACAGCCAATGAGGAGAGGTCTTATTGAAAACGGGATCAACTTTAATTACACAACATGATGAAATTATGTATTTAGGCCCTTAGAAGAAGATTTTCTTATTTGGTAATGAAGAGAATATTAAGAGAAATTATGTCTGATACTTTAAAAACCACAGATCGGTTAATCTACTCAGTAATAAGCATTAGTAATCTACGCGCTAAAATTATGGTGGGAGATTGATATGGCCGCCAAAAATTCGACTTGGAGGGGGAGATCCAAGGATCGAGGTTCTTATTCCAGCAGACTTTGAAGAGTGAGGAAGTGATTTTACTGGGTTAACAGAGATCCCAAAGCTTAGTCCGAGTGCGACGATTGTCGACTTGTGAAGACGCGAGGATAGTTAGGTGGAGCGTTAGAGATCACCGCACTTCCATTCTGTGCGAAGTTGCAAGGAACATAGTAGTGATTATATCCCTTATAATATTGAGATTTGAAGTTAAATAAGTGAACATTTATCAAGAACAGGTCGCCTACTATATAGTGTGAAAAGTCGAGCGCTTAAATATTCACCGTTTCGCCAATATCAGCCTGTCTAGTTGTATTTCCAAATGTGTTGGAAACAGAGCTGAAGATCATTACAAATTGCAACGTGAAGTTGGCAAACGCAGTTCAAGTGAACAGTGGCGGAGGACTTTTAGTATTGGCTCAACACATAAACATTAACAGTATGACTATTATTATTCTTCAAACATTATCATTCAACTTAATTAATATTGTTGATATGATGGACTAAACAGTCATGCGCCAGAGACATATTCAATAGCAGAAGTGAAGATACAACGATGGAGCTTCGTTAGACAACGTATTCTTGAATACAGACGTAGTGTACAGTCCACCTTGTGCATTTTCGTCAGTCTACGGACACTAATATAACATCAATTAGCAATGGAAACATTTCATTCACCATTTATATGAATATTTCCATAATTATATTCCAATGATGAAGCCGATACATATTTACGACGGAGATTGGAGATTTTACAGAAGAGATTTGTCGAGATGCTAGGGAAGGTAACCCAGCAACCCAGAAGAATTTGCCAGAAGGATGTCTTTCGAGCCCAGGCGAATGTTGGTGAATTCCAGAGAGAGACGTTTCTTATCTCTGAGGTCGCAGATCCAAGGTTCGAATGCAGATCCATATCAGTGTCTTGTACTGAGGAAACATCTAAAGTAGTGTGGTAATACTTACATTGATCTTCAAGTTTTCGTCTAAATAAGGTATTAGTGTATCTCAATTGTTATATAGAGCTTGATTAGTGACATTCTGAGCAGCGATTTTATTCCATATTTCCAGCAATCTTATTCCATATGTTCGGCGATTTTATTCCATATTTCTATATTTTCACACTTCATGTGATTCAGTGCTTTTATATATTTTACACTTCAGATGTGTGTTGAGATTTTTATACTGCAAGATTATTTAGAAGATGATTGCATTTCATCTATTTTTCAATTTTATTCTACGGATCAGTTGTGGAACTGACATTAAAATTTTGTTTGAGGAACCATATTGCCTCATTGGAGACTAGTCGTTTCGACTCTCGAATTTTAATAATTTCATTTAACCAAGTAATCTGACAAAGTGCTCAAATTAAATTTAATAAGAATTTAATTTGAGCACTTTAATATAACGACATATTACTTCAAGAAAAGAAGAAACATCGAATGATATTGTTATATCATTATTGTACATAAACTGTCGACGATCTAAGAAATACTAGTCGTTTGATAAGACCAAAGTCTTTATTCCTATGAACATTCTTTGTGTAGAGTGGAGAAACATTGCGATATTGACAAACCTTTCTTATTATTATTTGTAAAGCTAAGAGCTTTGTTCATTTAATATGTTAGGGGAAATTACCTTTTGATAGAAGATTATTCAAATCTTTGGCTAGGAATTCAAAGCTAGTTTATCCCGGTCAGAATTGAATTCTATCTGACACTATAAATAACATGTGTGTTATTTCATTCTATTTGTGTAACATCAAGTCATTTTGTGGACATGATATTACAACCATAAACAATTTATAGCTAGACAAGTGAGATGAAACAGGAGTATTATTTTTATTACATGTATTTGCGACAGACGAGTTAACAGTTAATTATCTTGTTGTGGAGTAAACTTTAGGAGGTTAATCACGACTGTCTAATATCGTTCATTACAATTGGAAGTTTCGTTTGAAGAACTTACGTATGCATAATTGTAGTCCAGTAATCATGTGCAATGATACTGAGGGTCATGCCATTATTTGAGAGAAATTCCCACATAACATATGTTAATAACAATTAATCCCTTTTGAGTATTGTTTAACATAGTAGATGATAATTGTTTATGCCATATATACTGTTATATGAGGTTTTGTAGAGCTATGGAGTGCTCAGGCGAGGGAATTCCGCA
Organism: Meconema thalassinum; assembly: GCA_946902985.2. Lineage (NCBI taxonomy): Eukaryota > Metazoa > Arthropoda > Insecta > Orthoptera > Tettigoniidae > Meconema > Meconema thalassinum. The sequence goes on from OX336389.2 coordinate 861,237,860, forward strand.
TTTTAAGGAAGTCAAAGAATTGTTGTTCTTTGATTAAAAGGCATGTATCATGATAAGAGCCGTTGTATACAAGTAGTTCAGTTCTTGGGAATTAACGATTTAGCTGTGTTAACAGGATAGTTTCAGCGGAAAAACAACATGAGAAAGATTGTCTACTCACGTCTATAATACTATTATTAAATTTTTATTAAACCCGAATGTATGTAATTAAGTACAGTTTACCTTAATCAGTCGATTGTATTATACCGATAATGTAATGAAACTTATATAAGACAAGGTGTATGCAGTATATTGAAACTACAGAACGTTAAAGAAAGAGTGGTTATGTGAAAAACCAGTGTATATATTTAGTTAAGAATTATATTGTAACCGAGAAGTTAGAATCTCGAAAGTGTCGCGTTAGCAACACTAGATAATGGATATTATTATAAACATATTACATGTAAATAATTTTGTGGAAATGATTTAATTAGTTAAACAATTTAATAGGATTTATCAATCAATTGTTTTGGAATAGAGTGTGTTTATGAGCGGATGTTTTGAGAATGAATGATTGTTTATTGTTAAGAGCATATGTGGAACCGTATTGGTCTAGAACCATCCGGAGTGCGAATGAAAGAATGTATATTTTTTTTAGAATGATTGGTTAAGAAACGGGGCAGTTATATGAACTTTTGTAAGATCTAAATGTTAATTTTTACGTGTTTTATAAATGCACACATGCAGTCTCTGTGGGCTAGCAAGATGACATAATATTTAAGCAGGTGTAGACTCACAGCCTTCTGTTTATTGTATAAACCAGTTTCGAGTACTGCATGGTGCCGATATTTCATTGATAAAACCAAGTTTCTGCACGTGCGTTCTACAACGCAGGTTTGTGAATGAAACCATGTGTATGGAATGCCATTCAGAAGCTTCACTAAACGTTTTTATTTCTACGCAGTGCAGGCCTATATCAAGCCAAGATTTATACTCATAATGTTTAATACGGTACAGCATTGTAGTAAGATGTAGAGTTGAAAGGAGGTGTGAATGAGTGCGTGTTTTTAATTTTAATGTTAATTGTTAAATTCATTTGTTGTTATTTTGTTTATAGTAGATTAGTTTACCTTTTTGTTAATAAATGTGTTCAGATTGTTTTCCATTGTTGTTGGAGTGATTCATTTTAAATATAAGGAGCAGATTATTGTGGATATAATGTAGGCGAAGCTGAATTCCCAGTCCCCGAGGTAAGTAAAGGTGAGTGCCCCGTGTAGTTAGTTGTTGATCCACAATATTCTTGTAACTGCTGTCTGTAAATCCCTAAAGACCATGTTGGAAGCGATTTCTAATGTTGTATATGCCGGAGCAATGAGAAATAGGCAATCCAGCGGGGGCAATGGATATTCCAACAGGATCCTTTCCGGATTATCGGGTACAGTACTCCGCCTGCCCCCAAATCAGGTGTGTGTACATAGGATTAGAGAAACGGAATGCAGGGTGCTATTTTACTGCTCTGCAAGCACTCACCATCAATTCCTCATTTTATCTGATCAATCGCAACGATAAATATTAAAGATTAATACGATCATGACATTCAACTTCAACTATAATACTTCAAGTAACTGGTTGCAATTTGAGCGTTATATTCATAAGTTTCACTGTTGTTGACAATACAGTATAACCTCTCCTTATTACTGTGCTTCTCGAGGGTTATATACGGACAACGATTAGGCCTGTTACCGTACCAGTACCATACATTAGGAGGTTTGAATTTACCTCATTTCATGTGTTAATCATGATACTTATTTGGCGTACTGGTTTATGTACGGTCTTTAACTAAAGGTTGTGTGCCCTTTCTCTGTTCTAGTTTCGTGAACATAATGGAGGAACAGTCTTTCATCCAGAGTGAGCCAGAATGGTTGCCTAATTCAGATGTGTTGGAATTTCTTATTATCATAAAGATAATCAATTGTTCTTTACAACTTTAGTTTTTAATTTTAGTTAGTAGGAGTATGTTGGTAATGCTTGTTTTGCACTATGTTTTATTTACAGTGACTTTGTAATGAGCAGGCTGTGACTTCTTGTTCCTGTATGTATTCTTTGATCAACATGTACGGTATGTGTGTACTTACTCGTATAGAAATGTGCCAATATACATCTATTATTCAATTATCAATCCGTGTGACTTTTAATTAACTAACAGGTTATGAGCCCAGACCGGACTAGTAGTGCGTGTTTGAAACTAACATTCAACATCGCTCAGTGAATACTTAGAAACGGTCTAGCCTATTTACACAGTATGGCAACAACGAGTGAATCAAATGCCTCAACCACGTTTTCCGCATCGACTTCTGTTATCTCTGGGATTACTGTTTCATCATCAGTGTCTAATATAGAGAAACTAAAAGGACAGCCAAATTATGGAAGCTGGAAATTCGCAATGAGAATGTGTCTTATGCTGGAGGGATTGTTTGGTTATGTCGATGGAACAATTCCCATTACTTCACATGTGGACCCAATTCGTGACCAGAGTGCGCTGGAATAAATATGTCTGGCTGTTAAACCTTCTTGTTATATTCACGTGCATAACGCTACCAACTCGATGGATGCCTGGAATAACCTCAAAAAGGCCTTCGAGGGATGAAATATGGCCACAAAGTTCGAGCTGACCCGGAAATTTTTCAACATGAGGCATGAAAGCAGCACAATGGAAGAGTTCGTCAACAACATCATGATGACCGTGCAGAAACTCACCGATGTACAGTAGGTGAAACTATTGAAGATAAATGGGTATTCGTTATGAGGAATGGTGTCTCAAACGAATATGACAATTTCGTGGCGGCGCTGAACCAGCAGTTGAAGGAAGATTTCACTTCAGAAGATGCAAAGGTTGCTCTTCTGGATGAAAGCGAAAGGAGAAGAGTGAAGGGAGAATGTGAATCATCATCTGCCACTGCTTTGTTCTCCAATCAATGCAAGAAGAAAAATTATACCAAGCGAAAGCCAGGCAATCCAGGATTTAAATGTTACGAGTGTGGCAGCCCTGAACATTCATTCATTCATTCGTTTATTTGCAAATTAGATATACATAACAAATAAATAATTGTACATAACAATTCACTAACAATTAAACTGGAGTATTTACACAAATAGTCAGTCTTTTCTTAAACACACCTATATGTTTGGGAAAAGGCTCTAAGACTGCGGCAGGTAGAGAGTTCCAATTATCAATGGCACGGTTTACGAAAGAATATTTACCATAATTTTTTTCGCTGTGGTCGGCCCTTAACTTTGAAAGGATGATCGCCCCTACCCTTGTAAGTAGACTTTTCCATACATTTGCTAAGCTCACCCCATGCTGGTTGATTTGTATACGTGTTGTACATAGCGCAGAGTCTAAATTTCATCCTCCTAGCCTCAAGTGATTCCCACCCAAGTTTCTTTAACATACGGCTCACACTGCTCCTGGGATTATTGTCACTGAGCACAAATCTAGCATGGTCGACCCAATTGTCCTAAGTTGAAGCAAAGCAAGAAATTTCAAGCGAACCGTGCATCAACTGCTAACCGAACATCAGGCGGGCAGAAGACTCTCGTCACCAAGGCGTTGACTACCAAGGTGGCTTCTTCAGGATCAGTCTTTAATGGATCAAATTTATCTGTTGATGGAAATTTAGAGTTTAAGTGTGTAAAACAAGATGGTTTATACTCAATAGCTGAGTGTTCACAGGAACCAGTGAGGGCAAAAAATTGGAAAGATTATTGAACATAAAAATTACATGCAAACCAACAGCATCAATTGTCAGCAAAGCAAAGATCTTTAAAAAAAATGATTTGATAATAACTAAAGCAGATAAAGGAAACATTGCTGCCATCATCCACAAAAAAGACTATATGGTCTTTGAAGCCATTTTCAGTGTTGCCTTAGTAATCGAAATTTGAGTTTTTCAGTCGGTCAACACGAATGTACCCAATTATGATGGGTTATTATTTATTAATCTCATGTAATATTTTTTAGGATTAGGGAATAACCCATGACAATTGGGTACAATCGTGTTGACCGACTGAAAAACATCAAATTTCAAAAACAACTAGGAATTTTTCGACAACCCTTTGGTTTTAATGAATAAAGATCCTACTTTGAGTTCACGAAGGAAGCTGAAACAATTACTAAAAAAACACCAATTTCATAATGGATGATAAGCAATCAGGCAAACTCTTAAGCATGAACGCCAACATTCCTACGTTAAGATCTCTACCCAAGATTCATAAAAATAACATACCTATTAGGCCAATTGTCAATTTTAAGAACAGCCCAGTATACAAAACAGCCCAATTTGCATAGTGTTTCTTGAATTAACATTATCTAATCAAAGCCAACATTTCCTTCAAAAATACCCTACATTTTTGCAATATCACTAGAAACCTCAACTCACACACGTTGCACCCCAGCATACCCATTAAAGTCACAATCAAGATCATAGAAAACAACCTAAAAGACAACAGTAGATTGTTAAACATCGAATTCGAAGAATTCATCAACATACTTATTTTCATCCTAGACAACAACAACCACTTTAAATTCAATAATAAGATATACACACAGAAGGAAGGTTTAGCGATGGGTTCCCCTGCCTCTGATAGAGCATTGGAAGACTCAAACAGAAACAAAGCACCAGGCATAGATGATATACCGATTGGGTTGCTTCACTGCATGGATGATGAAAGTCTGATCAGATTATTTCACTTGGTGTATAGGATTTATGAGACAGGTGAGGTACCCTCTGATTTCAAGAAGAATGTGGGAGCTGACAGATGTGAAGATTACCATACAATCAGCTTGATTACACATGCTTCAAAGATCCTGTCTAGAATAATTTACAAGAGGATGGAAAGCCAGATAGAAACGGAGTTGGATGAAGACCAACTTGGTTTCAGGAGATATGTAGGAACAAGGGAAGCTGTACTAAGTCTTAGGCTGATCTTGGAAGGTAGAATAAGGAAGAATAAGAGAACTTTCATGGCATTTGTAGACTTAGAAAAGGCTTTTACTAATTTTCATTGGAGTAAGTTGTTTGACATTTTGAAAACGATTGGAAAAAAGTACAGGAATAGGAGGGTGCTCTACAATCTATACAGAAACCAATCAGCAGTTATTCAAGCCGATCGAAATGAGAGAGAAGCTGGTATTCAGAGAGTGTAAGGCAAGGCTGCAATTTATCACCCATACATTTTAACCTATACGTTGAACAAGCAATGAAGGGAATTGTTGAAAAATTCAAAGTAAGAGTAAAGATTCAAGGAGAAATAATTTCAATATTTTCAACTGTGAGATTTGCTGATGACATCGTCATCTTAGCCGACACATCAGAGGATCTGAATGAGTTTTTAAATGGTATAGATTGTGTCTTGTGGAAAGAATACATGATGAAAATTAATAAATGTAAAACCAAAAATTCAAATGCAGCCGAAAAAATCAGAAACTCCTATGGACGTCGAATTGGTAGGTGAAAAGCTAAAGGAAGTAGGAGACTTCTGTTACTTAGGAAGCAAAATAACCAGTGATGGACGAAGCAAAGAGGATACAAAAAGTAGGTTAGCTCAGGCAAGGAAAGCATTTCTTCAGAAAAGGAATCTGTTGACATCGAATATAGATTTAGGTATTAAAGGCCTTTGTCTGGAGCGTGGCACTCTATGGAAGTGAAACTTGGACTGTTGGAGTAGCAGAAAAGAGGAGAATTGAAGCGTTTGAAATGTGGTATTACAGGAGAACGATGAAGATCAGATGGGTGGATAGGGTTACAAATGAAGAGGTATTAAGGCGATTGGGAGAGGAGAGATGTTTGTGGCGACAGCTAATGAAGAGAAGAGATAGGTTGGTAGGATACATACTAAGACACCAGGAATAGCAAACTTAGTTATAGAAGGAAGGGTCGAGGATGAGAACAGTAGGGGTAGACCAAGGTTAGAATATGTTAAACAGATTGCCTCGGATGTAGGGTGTGGTAGCTATGTAGAGATGAAGTAATTAGCTCAGAACAGGGAAGCATGGAGGGCTGCATCAAACCAGTCAAATGACTGAAGACTCAAACAACAACAAACCGTGAATACCATACGAAAATTCAGGGCTGGTAAGAATGATAGTAGGCTCGTAAGTGGCGGTTATGTTACCTCTGACCGTGTTCGCGCCTTGATACTCGATATCGACTTCCGCGGCCACCGAAAATACGCCTATCAATGGCCGACGGAACGTCTGTTCGCCATGAACTCGCGAATTAAGTGGTGGTGAGAATCACAATTCTCCGGTCGTAAGCACATCTTGTTTTCTCGATACTGACTCCTACGGGCCAAATAAACCAAAAGTCCTAAATTTAGGGTGCGGGTTGTATTCGCGTGTATATGGTATTTCTCGAAAGCGAACTTAGAGAAATTGATAACACAATGGGTTTTGTGATTCAAATGTTGCATGTTTAGTAAATAATGTAGAATTGTCATTTTCAGGTAATTAAGGTTATGTTTGTTTTGTATTATCCGTGTTTTTCGGTTATCCTTGCGATCACAATTCTGTATTAACACAGATAATTGAGAGTTTACTGTATAATGGAAAATAAGACTAAAGAAAAGGAATAACTGATGCTACTCAATCCATTATTTACCAATTTCTTAAGAAATCATAAATTATCCAATATTTTTGGAATATAAGCTTAAAAAGGACCTCTATGAACATACAGTATATACCTGTATTTTTGAAATAAATATAGAAATTATATGAATTATGTGCTGTCCTACAAATATGACAGTGGTCAATAGTATTGTATTTGTTAGCACCTAGGCTGTCCTAAAAATATGACAGTGGTCAATAGTATTGTATTTGTTAGCACCTAGGCTGTCCTAAAAAAAGACAGTGGTCAATAGTATTGTATTTGTTAGCACCTAGGCTGTCCTAAAAATATGACAGTGGTCAATAGTATTGTATTTGTTAGCACCTAGGCTGTCCTAAAAATATGACAGTGGTCAATAGTATTGTATTTGTTAGCACCTAGGCTGTCCTAAAAATATGACAGTGGTCAATAGTATTGTATTTGTTAGCACTTAGGCTGTCCTAAATATATGACAGTGGTCAATAGTATTGTATTTGTTAGCACCAAGGCTGTCCTAAAAATATGACAGTGGTCAATAGTATTGTATTTGTTAGCACTTAGGCTGTCCTAAATATATGACAGTGGTCAATAGTATTGTATTTGTTAGCACCTAGGCTGTCCTAAAAATATGACAGTGGTCAATAGTAATGTATTTGTTAGCACTTAGGCTGTCCTAAAAATATGACAGTGGTCAATAGTATTGTATTTGTTAGCACCTAGGCTGTCCTAAAATATGACAGTGGTCAATAGTATTGTATTTGTTAGCACCTAGGCTGTCCTAAAAATATGACAGTGGTCAATAGTATTGTATTTGTTAGCACTTAGGCTGTCATAAAAATATGACAGTGGTCAATAGTATTGTATTTGTTAGCACCTAGGCTGTCCTAAAAATATGACAGTGGTCAATAGTATTGTATTTGTTAGCACCTAGGCTGTCCTAAAGACATGACAGTGGTCAATAGTATTGTATTTGTTAGCACTTAGGCTGTCCTAAAAATATGACAGTGGTCAATAGTATTGTATTTGTTAGCACCTAGGCTGTCCTAAAATATGACAGTGGTCAATAGTATTGTATTTGTTAGCACTTAGGCTGTCATAAAAATATGACAGTGGTCAATAGTATTGTATTTGTTAGCACCTAGGCTGTCCTAAAAATATGACAGTGGTCAATAGTATTGTATTTGTTAGCACCTAGGCTGTCCTAAAGACATGACAGTGGTCAATAGTATTGTATTTGTTAGCACTTAGGCTGTCCTAAAAATATGACAGTGGTCAATAGTATTGTATTTGTTAGCACCAAGGCTGTCCTAAAATGTGACAGTGGTCAATAGTATTGTATTTGTTAGCACCAAGGCTGTCCTAAAAATATGACAGTGGTCAATAGTATTGTATTTGTTAGCACTTAGGCTGTCCTATAAATATGACAGTGGTCAATAGTATTGTATTTGTTAGCACCAAGGCTGTCCTAAAATATGACAGTGGTCAATAGTATTGTATTTGTTAGCACCAAGGCTGTCCTAAAAATATGACAGTGGTCAATAGTATTGTATTTGTTAGCACCAAGGCTGTCCTAAAAATATGACAGTGGTAACAATTGTTACCAGCTACTGTGTACATATTATTGCAAGGATGATAGCAAGCATATGTCAAGAACAAGAAATAGTACAGGGGTATACTGTATTTTTATTTTATATTCTACATAACTAAATTCAACAATTGATCGGTATATAGCACTAGGACTTGCGATTCTGAAGTCAATGTTCGTTAATACATTGTTTACAGTCTACTAACTCATGTAAGATCATCGTTGTGAATGATAAGGTCCAAAACACATTTTACATAATGTTACATTGCACTTTTTGCAATAGGACAGGGGTTTTAAAGAACAGTTTGTACCTTGTCATCATCTTTGTTTTAGCCTCGCAAACAAAAAGTGATTCTTCTTGTCATATCTCATACTATCAGTAGTGCCCGACTTCGCACGGTGGATTTATTTGCTTTATGGAAGATAATGAATACTACTACAGAAGTGGCACATGAAACTTAAAACTAACAGAAAAAAATATTTTAAAAATATAACTTTTTGTGGTGGTCGTGGTGGTGGTAGTGGTTTTAGTGGGCGGTGATAAGAAGTACAGTATAATGGACGTAACATTCAGTTCATTTTCCCGTAATGATAATGATAATAATGAATAGGGAAACGGCTATTTACTAACTACAGCACTGATATATGTAATTTACAAACGAATTTTTAAAAAAATATTAGAAAGAGGAGTAAGTGAAATAAAAGACACTGCTTAGGGCCTATATCTCATTGACTGTTAGAAAAGTAGAAACCAATAGTGTCGTCTTTTGTCGCATAGGGCCGTAGGAAAATAATCAAAACACTTTGGAAAACTTCGGATGTCCCGAGATCCTGAGGTAGGAATAGTATCATTTATCGCCCCATAGCACTCAACGAAAAGGTTCGGAATAAATGAAGGTAAATTTGAAACCACCAACGCTTATTGCAGCTGATAACCTCAATGTACTGCACCAACACCACTGCACTTATACAGGGGCATAATATTTTCATGATGATAACTGTTTTAAGGGGCCTAAGAAATCTTTTTGCATAACTACTCCCCGTGACTGCAATTTATAAGCAGCGCAAGATTTAACTATTTTCGCAGTTCTGCACCAGAACACTGGTAGGGGTGACGTGATGTAGCCGGAATTTCCAGTCAACAATAGACTTATTAAAATACTCTTACGGGTACACTACTACGGACATGAATGGTTCTAGGGCCTTATTACGTGGTTTTCAAGTTCATTTTGTCTGTTATTATAAATGTAGAAAATAGAGAGCGTTGTCCGAAATATCAAGTGGACAGTGTTACCAGCAGGGTTTCAAAGTGTATGTAAAATTTGTTGCAACTAGGAGGAACGGTGTAGATTTGTGATAAAGGACCTAAATGCAGTGAATGGAGTGGTCTGTCCGAAATTTAAAGTGGACTGTGTCACCCGCAGGGTTCCAAGGGGTAAGTATACACATTTTGGTTCAGATCGGTGAAACAGTGTAAATTTGTGTCAAGGGGCCGAAATGCAGGGAAGGGAGTGGTCTGTCCGAAATTTAAGGTGGGCAGTGTTACCCGCAGTGTTCCAAAGGGTGTGTATACAAATTTTGGTTCAGATCGGTGATACGGTGTAGATTTGTGCCAAAGGGCCTAAATGCAGGCAATGGAGTGGTCTGTCCGAAATTTCATGCAGACTGTGTTACTCGCAGGGTTCCAAAGGGTAAGTATACTAATTTTGGTTCAGATCGGTGAAACGCTGTAGATTTGTGCCAAAGGGCATAAATGCAGGGGATGGAGTGGTCTGTCCGAAATTTAAAGTGGACAGTGTTACCCGCAGTGTTCCAAAGGGTAAGTATACAAATTTTGGTTCAGATCGGTGAAACGGTGTACGTATCACTAACCATAACGCCAGCGCACGCGGATAAAGCTGTTCCGGAGCGCTTGTTCTTCCGACTTATTGGACACAAATCTATCTTTAAGGTTACCTGAGAGGTGTCGCCTAATTTCACATAGCCTAAGCTATTCCTATTGAATCTGGCTATCATATACAAAAATAATTTTTCGAATCCGACTGGTAGTTCCAGAGATTAGCGCGTTTAAACAAAGGAACTCTTCAGCTTTATTCTGTACATATATATACTGTATATATATATATTAGTATAGATCGGGAAACGGTTGAACGACTTGCCTTCTTGCAATTGACGTCCCAGAGTTTGTCTAATCATGGCTGTCTTGATGTAGGTCACAGTTATATCCCTTCTAAAATCCAACTGTGATATCTTCTTTCCATTTACAAGTTTGTGAACTATCCAAGCCTTAACAACGCACATGCCTAGACGACGAATAAAAATCGGCCAGTGCCACGTTTTGCTTTTTATGTTTACCCCATATATTGAGACAAGCCAATCGTGTAGATCGATACCTCCCATTGAGCTGCTGTTGTTTCTTATAAGTCTGGCAAGTGGTATGGGACATTTCTTTTTTGATCTTTGTTGTATCGCTGTGCTGAGGCCAGCGGTCCTACGATATCAAAGTCTGTAGCAACAGTGACGACGCTGTTGTTAATCCAACGGGCGAGAAGTATGTTAGTGTTAGCGTCAGAACAATAATCATAGGTACCACTTTCTTTCTTTTTCATCTCTTTTGGATTGATTAGAGGACATTTTTGTGCGCCGTCAGCCCGAATAGTACCACTAGCACGAAAACCAAGTACATAGAATTCACGGAGGAGGTCAAGGTTTGTAAAGAAATTGTCAAAATAAACCTCATAGCTTAGTGGATCTTCTACAACGGTCAAAAGATTTTGAACTACTCTAGTTCCTAGTGGAAGAGGTTCCTAAGTAGGACCCATTTCTCTGTCACAATATAAATCAAAGTTATAGCAGAAGCCCTTTATAAACTGTTTTAGTTTGTTACGCCCAAAATATTTCACCACTATTTCATCCACTGAAGCTTTGTCGTCAAAAACACCGTACTTTGAGAATGATTGGCCTATTGCACTCAAAATAGGTCTGACTTTGAATGCTTTGTCTTGTTTAGTTTCATTATTTATAATTGTAGTGGAGTAGTGATGACTCACTGGAACCGAATAACACACTACTGTTGACCAAAATATTATGTGCACTCGAGTTTGAAGGTTGTTTGTGAAGTAACCAAAAGACCTACATAAAATCCGATAACATCATCATTTTTGTCGTTCTATTTTACGTTAGTTCATGTAGGATTGGAATTTTTAATTTATATTTTAATATTTTTATCGCAGTTGGAACACAAAAAGTGCCCGTTTTTAAGCGTGTTTCAACCATGCGTCGCATTTAAGAATTATTATCTCACAAACCCGTCATCAGATCGAATCCAAATTTTAACACAATATAGATTGGAATGTTGTATAACTGGTTTATTAATTTCAACATTTGTGTGTCCAAGAAAGAAAGTTGTTATCATTTTTGTAAGGTAACTTTTTCTCGGCTCAGGGTGGTTGGAAAATGTAGTTCTTGGTCGTGTTGTAATCCTTATACATCAAAAAGTTATGCTGTATGACTGTGAAATACATACATTAATTCAATTATTTTATAGCGGTTTGTATTTCTAAGGGGAATTAAGACATGGTTCACCAGGTAGCCGCTCCGGGGAATGCTGTACAGCGTTACTGAGATGGAGCCCATCACTTCGAGCGAGGCGCGCCATGCATGCAATTATGCTTTAAAATTGTAGACAATATGCATTAAAAATTGAAAAATATGCACTTAACAACAAGCCAATCTTCTTCACTCTTCTTTCGCTCATTTGCCGTAATATGTGCAGTCGATTCTGCATGTTGTTCATGCCATCAGTTGAATAATCACTATTACCTGACACAAAGAATATGCAGACTAAGAATGAAATAACACTGAAGAAACTCCTCACAAAACTAACCCCTGGCTACTGGCTGCCAGGATGGAGAAAGGTATGTCCCACCCAATTCCCTTCCTGAAGTGGCCAGGCTTCAAATACTGTTATCTCGTTATCTGTAGCTCAGAAAGTTTCTTACAAGGGATGTCTAACACGTAGGCAAAATCAATTTTGTTTCAAGGTGTTTTGAATTATACTTAATTTCAAATAAATATGCAAAAGAATGTAGTTCCATGAAGAATTAAACAGCCTATTTTCATATATCCTACTTATGTTAATTGCCTCTATTAACTTACAAATTTTCAGTTTGATTGCGGTAATAGATGCGTAGATATTGAGAACCGTCAAAATAGTTCGGATGGTCGCCATGTTGGAGTTTTATTTATGTACCATTACACGAAGATTATTGTACAAGTGTGGTATTCAATCGCATGATTAGGACACAAGAAGTAAAAACGAGATTTAAAATTTCGCACAGCTGCCATCTTGTGGTTATGAAAAAAATTGAAATAAATTAACATTTACATACGCATTTACCGTACCAAGTTTCACTGCACTCGGATGGTTAAATCGCGAGAAATGTCCATTTAAATATGTATACTTCGCGTCGCCCCCATGTTGGATTTGTGCTCACCAGGTTATTGAAAGTCCTATAGGTGAAGTCATCTCCATAGCCTCTATGCACATAAAACATTTCAGTTTGATTGATTGATGTAAAAGATTCGTAGATACTGAGAACCATCTAAATATTTCGGATGGTCGCCATTTTGGATTGTTATATATATAGGCCATAGAGTTTTTACCATCAAAGAAAAATTATTGCATAGCTTCATTATTCAAACTTTCACTTCAATCGCATGATTACGACACAAGAAAAGAATACTTAATTTTAAAATTTTGCACAGCCGCCATCTTGAGGTAATGTAAACAATTGAACTAAATTAGATGCCAGTGCATTAGAATATGCATAATTTTCTACTGTACCATATTTTACTGCGCTCAGATGGTTAAATCGCGAGAAAAGTCTATTAAAATATTCCAACTTCGCTTGGCCGCCATGTCGATTTTGTAGGTATCAGATGACCTCGTAGTTCCGCCCCTTAAAACAACAATAACTAACTGACCAACTAACTAACTAGGTAAAAGGTTTTTTAAAATCTCATAGGTGAACTTCTATTAGTGCCCTTTATCACCGTACACAATTTCAGGGCGATATCGGTAATAGTTTCGGAGATATTGAATGTTGGTGAAATATTTCGCACAACCGCCATGTTGGATTGGTGAGACGTAATAATATTTGAAGGGCACGGTCGGGGTCGGCCGAAATGGTGCTATAACCTTACCGAGTTTCATTGAAATCGCTCCAGCCATTTAGAAGTTATTAGGGAGGCACACACACCCACAAACACACATACGCACACACGGACAAAAGGTGATTTCATACGCCTATTTTTTTTTTTTTCATAAAATGAAAATAGGCTAATAATCTGGTGTATTGGCTTTCACGGCCACTGAATTAAAACTCAGCATTTTTTCTAGGTTTGTGCCGTGTCTTGTGTAGGGATTCGCCTAGCAACACCAAGCTGGCTCATCAGTGGACCCTTGGTATCCGCGTCCGGACACCACAGGAGTAGCGAACTGCGCGCTACCTCTCTTTTTATGAAGCGCACCTGCACCTCTTAACTGCGAGAGCTAAACGCTCAAGCAGCCTTAACCTTCCTATGAAGGCTTCCAAAAAGATGGTAGGCTATATTGGCTTTCACGGCCAGTGAATTAAACCTCAGCATTTTTCTAGGTTTGTGCCGTGTCTTGTGTGGGAAGCCTTCATAGGGAGGTTAAGACTGCTTGAGCTTTTAGCTCTCGCAGATAAGAGGCGCAGGTGCGCTTCATATAAAGGGAGGTAGCGAACAGTTCGCTACTCTTGTGGGGGTCCGGGCGCGGACACCTAGAATCCGCTGATGAGCCAGCTTTGTGTTCCTAGGCGAAACCCCACACAAGACACGGCACAAACCTGGAAAAATTGCTGAGTTCTAAAATAAGCTGTTATGTTCAGAATATGGAATAGCCTTCATCCAATAAACCCACAATATATGCATTTGCATAAAAAAATTCTAAAAAATCCCGTCCCTATTTATGACTTACACAGCCTCCTATATAGTCTACGTACCGGTAATGCCGACAGTTTCATTTTCACTTATATGTACAATATCGAGTTCATAACTATCTTCTTAAAACTCAGACATATCACACGTTTCCAAAATTTTCGTCACAGTCAGCATCTTCTTCATTTTATCTGTATGCCTCTCACCAAGGCGGTCCGGGTTCGATTCCCGGTCAATGCATGTGAGATTCTCGAAGTGAAATGCCATGTCTTGTGGTTCGGATTCCACGTAAAAAGGAGGTCCCGTGGCTCATAATCACAAGATTCACGGTCACGTAAAACTACAATCTTCCTTTTTTCTTCTTCATTTGCATTAAAATCTCCAATCTCTGTCAGGATGCTTAGCAGAAAATACTTTAAAAATACTAGGTATTTGTTTTGAGCTCTTTCTCTGACTCGATCACCTGCGCAACTGATATATTGTAAGAAGTTACGCTCATTTGGCGATACTGCCGGAGCCTAGCCTCCAAATCAGCTGTCTGAAATTTACCTGAATTTAACTGAATTTGAAATTCGCTGTTAATAAATACTCAACTTTTTCTAGTACAGTACTAACGGTGAGAGTCAAAGCTAACTGTGTATATGATGTGAGTTTACCGTTTCTTTTCCTCGATTTTTCACCTTCATCATTCCGTTTCTCTCGCCATAACAACAGTTTCTCAAAAATAAATAATTCCCATGATACACGGATGCCACCGGACGACAGTAACTATCATTAAATCTGTCCCCTTGAAGTGTATGATTTACATTCATTATTTTCCACCAGTTAATAAGAACTTCTGAAGAACGAATAGTGCCTTCAAAATTGTAGTTTTTACGCTCTCGCTGACATTATTTGAGAGCAGCCACTTTTTTTTTCATGAATCGATAATTATTGTACATTACCGATTCGCGGAACAATCGAAGTGCAGATAACCTCGACAGGTAATTAGAACCTATTAGTCCATTATTATTATTATTATTATTATTATTATTATTACTGTATTATTATTATTATTATTATTACTTTAAGTGGTTCGACTGTCCCCAACGTCCACACTAACTGTATTCCAACTCGTCCCTGTTCTCCATATTTATTCGTTTTCGTCACCTTTTAGCCATTGCTATTTGCATCTTTTGGAATATAATGAAAACTTATATCCGTTGCCCTCTCGTACATCGACTTGCAGCCGTAAACTGAGCAGTTCCAAAAAATACTGTTTTGTGTAAGTGCCTGAAGCTATGTTGACTGTAGTAGACTCTACCGTGGTCCAAGGATGGCGAAGGAAATCGCTGTGGCAGCGTTTGATGTGGTGTTATACGTAGTCTATATATAATATTTTCCATTGAAAAATGCACACTTATGCCTAATATTGTAACGTCTTGAGTAATTATGAAACAATAAATATAATGAAAATCAAGTAAAGGAACCCAACATTCCCTCGTTTCGAACCCCGGCCGCACGGGTGATAACTCGTCACGTTAACCCTTCGAACAAAGCTGACCATTGCTACGTGTGTGTGTGTTATTAACAGCCTTAGATACAACTGTTTAGCAAGTGACTTGGAATAAACGATTTCTTCAGTGTATTATGCCTTCATTTTAAACCATTTCATTTTTTAAAGTCAATTTTACCCTCCAGGTTGGTGGCTCCTACGGACTCAGCGAGGGAACTCACCACTACCACCTTTCCGGCAGTGTCATAGAGCTGAGAACACTTGGACTGATTGGATACAACTGGGGAGGTGTGATCAGCACTTCGCCCAGGCGGCCTCACCTGCAAAGCGAACAGGGGCCTCATGAGGGATGGGAAGGGAAGGGAAGAGAAGATTGGGATGGATAGGCAAGAAAGTAGGAAGGAGGCGGCCATGGCCTTACAGTAGGTACCATCCCAGCATTTGCCCGAAGACGAAGTGGGGAAACCACGGAAAACCACTTCGAGGATGGCTGAAGTGAGAATCGAACCCCCTCTACTCATTTGGACCACCCGAGGCTGAGTAGACCCCGTTCCAGTCCTCATACCACTTTTCAAATTTCGAGGCAGTGCCGGGAATCGAAACCAGGACCTCCGGGGCGGCAGCTAACCATTTCATACTAAATTTATATTATTTCTTTCACTACATTACATACAACACCCTCAACCTACTAAATTATGGGCCAGGCACCATTCGTCAACCGCAATCTTCACTTGCGTGCAAACGACTTAAGCCTCCGAGCACGGCCGCTCAGCCTGAGCGTTCAGCAAGCCACCGCTTATGGACTGATGTAACGGGTCACGTTATTTCGATGAGCGGAACTGGTGAAACTGGGCCTGAAAGTTGCAGGAAAGTGTGCATGGGAAGTCTGACACAAAATTGAAACATTTCGTTAGATTTTATACGAAATTTATTTTTTTGATTTTTTAAATACATTTTTATAAAAGATCACTCAAGTACAAAATATAAAAGGCATCAATACAAAATTCGCTGTTTCCGTTGCTAAAGAAATGAATCACATAGCTTGGAAAATTGTACATCATAAGTAAATAAAATCTTATGAATGAAGGTACATAGGATATCTAACTAACTACACTGCTAGGCTTGGTCACATGTAAACACACCGGTAAAGTGATGTAATTGTCCCCCTCCCTCCGTGCCAAAATGTCCCTTTCGAGTTGCAGCAAATTAAAATTGTCACCTAGTTTCATTTCAAATATGAGATGCATAATCTCACCAGTTCTATTTGCTTCTTAGCCTCTCACAACTCCACAATTAACAGCCAATTCTCTCAAAATTACAAAATGAAATACATGTTAATGTTAGTATATTGCTAGATAAATTTATCAATAGATCTTCCGTCATTTTACTGAAGTTATGCTTTTCGGAAGTTATCAACTATGGTGTTGGGATCAGTATATGCTTGCAGAAGAGTGGGCTATTACGGAGAACGTTTAGGTCATCATTGATTTATGGTAGGGATCACTTGCATCGCTATATTTAACACCAGTAGGCTCTTCTAACATGTTAAATGTGTACAATACTACCTTTAATTTGAATTTGATATTTATTTCTTTGCTTATATTTGGAATGAACAGCCGATGCTTATGTTGTCCAATGCAGTGACGGAATTAGTTGCTCTTCCATCAGATGGGCTACTGTATGAGGGCTTGGAAGCTGACTTGTACAATTAACATGTTTTTGACATGAAAATACCTAACTGATAAATATAATACTGATATGTTTAGGGCTGATTTTCCTACACATCACAACCTTTGCTTTCAAGGTTTTCATAAGAAGTGCAATAGGCTTATAGTCTGGAGATGATGATGATGCTAATACGACTTTAGCGTCTCTTTTAACTGCTGCGGGTTAAGAAACGTCGAGGTGCTGGAATTTTGCCTTGATGAGATTTAAACGAGCCTGTAAACTTATTGGTATAGGTCTGTTGAATTTGAGTACACTCAACTGCCAACCGACTATGTCGGTTTTAGATCATAATGATGATTGTTGATTTAAAGGGGAGGAACAGCGAGGTCATTTGCCCCTTCGGGATTGGATCCCATTACGTTAGACATGGGAGTGAGAGCCTTACCAACTATGCCACACGTCCAGTCCACAAAAAGGAATAGCATATCGTAAATTTCCACGAAAATATTGCAAAACGTTTTACCGCTAAACCAGATTACTCCCGATCATGTCTTAGTCGGCCAAAGTTACTCGATATTTTAAAGAATTTAATACTGTGTGGAGTTAACGTGAATGTTCTTGACTAGCTGAAAGTTCTGCGTTACAATTCTACGAAGCAAGGGAACGTGAGTTATGTCAACAGATAATTTCAAAAATTAGCCAGCAATTGGCTAATATTGATATTAGTCTACCGCTTGAGGTCGTATCCAAGTTGTGTGTATACATATGATTTATATTCTTATTTAGAACAGATAAGCACATTTAGAGCGTAATAGAGTTGTCATTCTCCATACAAAATAATTGTTTCATGTATCAGTTCTGTGGGCAAGGATCGAGTGCCTCGAGACAAGCATGAGGTAAAATTCTTCTTTGGTGAGAGCCTCTCTCTGTAGCATGGTTCTAATAGGGCCCTCCACCGCCTCCGCTTGGAGCTCCGTACTGGCTAGATGGCGCTGATGGAGCTGCAGGTGCTCCGTAGCTAGGTCCGGGAGCCGACGCTGGAGGACCGTAGTCAGAACTTGGAGGCTGCGCCGGTGGGTAGCCTTCTTGCTTCTAAAACAAAGAAATGGTTCTTTTATCCATTTATGTTCGACCATGGCGAAATGTAAATATTATACGTCAGAAAACTGTACTCTAATGAGGCTACCTATAGTACACGTTTTCATTATGACACAGTTTCTCCCACAAATCAGAGCTCAAAAGACAGTTGTGTGACCAATTAGGTAAGGATAGCATCGCACCTGCACTGACTTCTACGGTCTCCTATTTTAAATTTCACTACGTGGCTCACAGTGTCATAGTGAGGTACTGGAGGAGGCCAGCGTCCTATGCGCTCTGTTCAGTACATAAACTGGCAAAATCTCGACGGATAGTTATGTATATTTATGTTCGAACGTAGAATCGTTATAATTATCGTCGGACATAAACAGTCGTATGCAACTCGCCTATAATGGTAATTAAGACACGCGTATGGAAATTATAAAACTCGCTTAGCTCGTGTTTTAATTATTGCCATTATAGGTTTGTTGCAATCCACTGCTGCCATATCAGTCAAAAATTTTCTTTGACCAAAAAACAGCATATTCGGGTAGAAATATGTTTTGCCGATCTATTTTGTCCTATATTAGAACTACGTAAACTTAATAGAAATGCTAGAAAAATTAGATATCCATTTTTTAACGATAAACTGTGTCCCCTTTTTAGTAAAATCGATCTTATATCATGTTGCATTGACTTTGAGGCGCCTATTCTCTACACACGACTAGCTAAATGTGCCGTCCTGATGATGGATTCTTGAAATATTTTATACTGGCAATATTACAATTTTCATGTAGGTAAAACTTCTGAATATTCTCTCATAACCGCATAGCAGCATTGAAAAAGTTCGTATGCTGCCAACTTTTCTATATTTAAAGATAACCATGTCATGTCAGTTTGAGAGTTGTAAAGGAAAGTTGGAAGAAGTTTTCTACCTGCATACACAGAGTGTAGGTTTAATTGTTTACACAGGCCGGGATGTGCATTGACCGCGCATTATAAGAATGAAGTTTCGAAGGACAGCACGGGGTGCAGCATTCTACTCACAGTTTAATTACTGTGCCCTCCGAGTTTGTATTTCAGTAGTTCAGCTGTCTCTATCTTGAGTGTGTGTGCAGCAGTTCTGTTATATTTAATGTGTTGTACAACAATGGATAGTTTTGTGAAAATAAAGCGTGGTCAAGTGCTCAGAAGGAGGGAAAAACAGGTCGTAATTAATGTGTTCAGTAATTTTAAGAATGTTAAACCTAACGAAAGTATAATTTAGTCAATGAAACTGCTCTGGCCACAGGCGTATCAAAGAATACCGTTTTTAAAATACGTAGTGAGGGTGGACATGGTCCAGTGCTGTCGCCACGCAAAAAGAGGCTAAGTGATACACTTCGCAAGAATAGCAGGAATGTTAAATACAATGACTTTGTGAGAAGCAGCATCCGTCGCAAAATCCACGAATTTTACTTTTGAAACCAACCACCAACTATACATTCACTCCTGGCTGCAGTAAACTCCGATTCCGACCTTCCAGATTTAAAAATCTACTTTCCATTCGCTGCTTAAGAACATGGGATTTGAGTACGCGAGAAGAGGAAATAGCCATAATGGTGGAGATGAGTGATTTAGTGATATGGCGTCATGATCATCTTGTGGCAATAAAAAAGTACAGAGATGAAGGGCGGAATGTTGTGTATAGTGATGAATCGTGGGTCAATACTGGGAGTACAATTGAGAAGATATGGCAAGACAAGCCAATAACAACAACAAAGCAAGCGTTTCTGGCGGGACTTTCGACAGGCTTAAAGGCTCCTACTGCATGAGGTCCGCGGTTTGCAATAGTCCGCGCGGGACATGAAAATGGAGTTGTACCCAACGCGCAGTTAGTATTTCTGGCAGAAAGAACACCGCAGACGCGCTTGATGAAATGGATTGTGAAACGTACGAAAATTATTTCAAATACCAAGTTGTACCTAACCTGCCGGCCAAATCTGTGATTATTATTGACAATGCGTCATATCACAGTCGTAAAGTTGAGGCTATTCCGACTTCGGCGTGGAAAAAAGGAAAAATGCAGGAACGGCTTTCTTCGCATGGGGAGCCGTATGAAGAGCATATGAATCGCTAACTGCAGAAAGGCAACAAGTCCACAAAATTCACAAAGCCACTTTTCAGAAGAAATCAGTTCTAAATGGGTCGACAAACCGTTTACTGCTAAAACGGAATATCTGGCATCATTTTTGTAGGTATGGCAACAGTTTGAATTTTGCCTTTACTGCAGATAGGTAACATGTCCGGGACTTGTTCCTATTCTGCCGTAAACAATAGTTCTAAAGCATTGTTTACTGTTCAAGGAACATTTAATGTAAATTATTAAACGTGTGAAATATAAATACGATAAATACAAAATTGATGATATGGCTAAGGAAATGGGTCATTTAGTTCTACGCCTTCCACCTTATCATTGCGAACTAAATTCAATTGAATTAGTATGGAGTTAGGTCAAACATCATGTTAAAATGAACTATTTAAACTTCAAAGTAAAACATATGGAGCAGTTGATACTGGAAGGGTTTAATAATGTGACAAACGAAAACTCAAAGACTGTGTCGAGCATGTAAAAATATCGAGTCTGACATGTGGAAAGCCGAGAAATTCAGGAAGACATTGAACCTCTACTCATAAATCTGGGTGACAGCTCTTCATCAGATACTGAATCAACTGACGAACGGGATGCGTGTCTGCTGTCATCATGAAAGGTAAGCCAATGAGGAGTATCTTTTTAATAACGTACCTCAACTTTACCTGCAGTCGAAAATTCACACATTTCCTTGTGCTTGTAATTTATTTATTTTATTTTGTTTGTTTTCTTTATGTTACATTCAGCATACGTTATAGTTCATTTAATTTAATTTCGTTGTATGTGTTATGTTACTATTATCATTATTATACAGTACTTAATTCAAGTCTTCGTCACTGCACAATCGCTGAATGTGCGGAAAGTGTACGCGAAGCGCTCTGTACTGCCTGCTCTCATGGAGTGGCAACCCTGTCGTAACGCGCCATAAGACCAATGCTTCATTCTAAACGTTGGATGCCTTATAGAACCCGTTGCGAGCGTTGCGGAAGCCGTAGTGTCTTGTAGCAGTGCCTGTTTTCTGGACGGTGCGAATGGAACCATCTATCGCCTGCATAACTTCGGAAATCATAGGGGCTTAAATTTGTAGAGCATTGGGAATACTACTGTAGTGCACTTTTCATCCTCATTGAGCGTATGTATACATCAGCCACTGGTTGTGCGAGATGCGCGTAGCATTGTCCTGCAAAATACGGGAGGCGTTTGTAGAAAGTGGCGTCGCTTCTTGCGCAGCAATGGCCGCAAGCGATGTTCCAAAAAATGAACAGTAGTACTACATATTCACGGTCTGTTCGGGGTACGGTATGCGTTAAGATAACGTCATCACAGTCGTATACCAGAATCGCCATTACCTTTTCATTGCTGGGGTTTTGACACCCTTTTGACTTCCTGGAGAAACCGTAATGACCCATTTGTTCGATTTGCATTTCAGTTTGGGCTCGTTCGATCGGGCCCATCTCACATTCATCGTCACGATACGATATGTCACGGCATAGAGGAACTTCTCCTTTGGACGCGCATAGCGTTTCAAGTGGATTTGCACAGCCATCAAATGGTCTGGAACCCATCGGAATGCAATTTTTCTCATGCTGAGGTGGCTTCGAGGAAATGAAACACAGTTTTAGGCGCTGTGACTGTCACTCGGGCTAACCTACAAACCGCCTGTGTTGTATCCGTTCCCAGCAGCCTGTCAAGAAGCTGGACATCCTCGTCTCTGACATCAGGGCGACCCGGTCGAGGCATTGATCCACCTTGCCACAGATCTGTAAGGCACACATGCCTCACGAAGATCGTCATGGCGCGTTCTGTGACCGCGAGTACATCCAATTTTAATCCAGTTGCAGTGTTCCATTTTAGAGAATATTTTGGTAACTAACCGTTCGACTGCTCTTTCACAGACGACGCTATTATTCTCAACACACCAGGTGAGCGGATCGTTGAATGGACGAGTCCATGTTCTACAGTGCGTCAGGGAATTTTCTCCGCAGTGCCTAGGCACTGCTACGTTAGGTGAGAGCCGGAGTTAAGTTGGCAGCGCGGTGTCAGACCTTTCGCTCACTCGCCGACAGCCAGGTACTAGCTTGTCTTCTCCAAGGTCCACAGGATATCAGAACACACGTGTGAGCTGTGCTGTGCTGTGCTGTGGAAAGCGTCAGAGTGAATGCAGTAAGGGAGCGTTTAGATTATTGGAAAAGTGCAACAGGATACAGTCGGTAATGTTTACTACTGAAGAGTGAGCGTTCTTGGTGGAATACGTTTTACGTGAAGGCGATCGGTTTACAGAAAATGTAAAACTAAAATTTAAGGCGCGGTTTCCTAATTCAAAGTGCCCAAACCGGGATACCGTTCGGGATTTGATAAGTAAATTTCGTGTGACCGGCTCAGTTCACGATGCACCAGGAACAGGCAGGCCTACGCTGTTAACAGACAAAAAACTTGATGAAATTTCCGATATAATGCTGCGAAGTCCAAGTAAATCAATACGCAAATTAGCTCAAGAAACAGGAATCTCTAAGTGGACTGTTTGTTGTTTGTTTTGTTTTGATACAAGCAGCGGCAGCCGCGCTGTCAGCAGCAACCGTGCTGCCAACTTAACTCCGGCTCTCACCTAACGTAGCAGTGACTAGGCACTGCGGAGACCATTCCCTGACACCCTGTATTATGTACGAGTATATGGGGCACCATTCTAACTTTTTATATGTCAGAAACACTGGTTCCGTTTCCTGGCGTACAGACAACAGTGTGAACACTAATACTGAAACAACCCTCGTATTTGATATAAGAAGTGAGTGAAAAATATTGGGAAACACCACACTAACGAGATAGTCTCTGAAAATTACCATGACATGAAATAACATCATTCAGTTTTTTGCTCTTGGGCATTATTGGAATAATTTCTCATCTGGATGACTTGTTTCTATGCATTTTAGGGGCTTGGGACATATTGTCCATCAGCCTCGTGTAGTTGAGTGTGTGTTGGACTTGTTTGATAACCTGTATTTATATGAGAACTGTTGTAGTGTAACTGCAATAGGGACAGGGATGAGGTAGGCGCCCTAGGACTCGAAGTTAGGTATTATCGCAGCATTTGCCTGGAGGGAGTGTGTAAACAACCGGGGAAAACTATACTATGGATAGCTGGTGCCAGCGTCGGGATTCGAACCTGTGATCTCAGTACTTACTGTAGCTGCCCTCGTGGCCGTGGTGCACGATTTAACGAGCACGGCTACGCCGCGCAGTGTCTAGATAACTTTTAAAATACATGAAAAATCAAACAATTTATTCGCAAAAAATAGGACATTCGTCAATCACATATAGGCATTGTTCTTTGTCATTCATCCATCATCCGTTATCTTAAAATAAATGGTCTTTGGCGAATAAATGTGAATGATGGTGTTGCTATTCTGACGCTGTTTAGTGAATGAGTCGAGGCAAAAAGGGAGATGGATCAAGGATCACAGACGACGCATCGTATCATTGCTCAGCTCATTCCTGCCAAGGAACAGAAGGACCACCGGACATTAGCTCTACCGACAGAGAAGTAGGGGAAGGTGGTGTGGAATCCTGATCGACTTCATCCCCATCCTAGCTCTGCTTAGTGTGTACCTGCATCCGAACAGTCTATTAGTCCTTTTTACGTCGTATGCTCTAGGTGCACAAGCCATCTTACAGCTCTGGAGTAGTTCCTCCTTGCAATCACAACTTCAGCACCATGTACACACCAGTACATACGTTTCTGTCTAGCTATTTGAAATGCGTGGATATTCATGTATCCTTGTTATTTCTGGTACGGGTTGGGATAGCTCTTGATCGCACAATTGCGGAATTGATTCCCAGCGGAAGAGGTCAGGAGAGTGGGTAATATCCACGGTACTCCGAATAGTACGATGACTGCTTGCTAAAGATATCGTGTTAACACTTTTGGTGAAACAAGATAAAGTTAAATCTCAGGCAAAGCTTCGGTTTTCTCTGCTAGATGGCAGTAATCCGTGCATTGATCACCTGGATGGCACCACCGCAAATGATCCATACTAATGAGCTGCGACTATACGACTATCATTATTATTATTATTATTATTATTATTATTTTGTATACATGCTGCAGTAGCAAAGGCGTGAAATCTAGTCACTGATGTTTGTTCCAAGACGATCTGTGAGGAAGGATGTACCACGGCTGTTCTCTGCGTACGAAGACAGTCCGGGTGCTGTATGACGAAGTACGTCTTTGAGGTGCACTGTAGGCCTACGTCCCAATACTGAGCAAGTGGGCGAACGTGAATGAAAGGTCTGCCCTCTCTATCACTCACATTTTACCCATCATCGAAAATCTTCCTGGTTAACCAGAACTCTGCATAGAAATATTTTTGGTCTAAATGTCTATAGTCTACTACATAACATGCATAGTGGTTAGCGTGATTACCTGCCACCCCGGAGGTACTGGGTTCGATTCCCGGCTCTGCCACGAAATTTGAAAAGTGGTATGAGGACTGGAACGGGGTCTACTCAGCCTCGGGTGGTCCAAATGAGTAGAGGGGGTTCAATTCCCACCTCAGCCATCCTCGAAGTGGTTTTCCGTGGTTTCCCACTTCGTCTCCGGGCAAATGCCGCGATGGTACCTACTGTAAGGCCACGGCCGTCTCCTTCCCTCTTCCTTGCCTATCCCTCCCAATCTTCCCCTCCCTTCCCATCCCTCATGAGGCCCCTGTTCTCTTTGCAGGTGAGGCCGCCTGGGCGAGGTGCTGATCCCACCTCCCCAGTTGTATCCCCCGACTAGATGTTCCTAGCTCCAGGACACTGCCCGTAGCGGCGGTAATGGTTGGACCCCTCGCTGAGTTCGTGGGAAAAAACCAACCTGGAGGGTAAAATCGACTAAGAAAAAAAGTGCCCGGAAAGACAACTTCATTCGCAGAAGTTATGTTGTTCCTTTATTGTTTTAAGAAGCCCAACATGAAGGTTATCGGCTTCGTAGAATTTATATTTTCATTTGTGATTGATAACGAATAAAATTGAACAATCTTCCTCCCAAGTAACGAATACGGCAAAAAAATGAAACCAATTTTTCATCTTGAGGAAAGAATTCATGATGAAAGTTAATAGATGTAAAACAAAATTAATGGAATGCAGTCGCATATGAATCAGAAACTCGTCATGACGTCAAATTGCAGGTGCAAAACTAAAGGAAGTAGGAGAATTCTGCTACCTAGGAAGCAAAATAACCAGTGATGGAAGAGGCAAAGTGGATATAAAAGGTAGGTTAGCTCTGGCAAGGAAAGCATTTCTACAGAAAGAAAAATGTGTTGACATCAAATATAGATTTAGGTATTAGGAAGTCAATTTTGAAAGCCTTTGACTGGAGAGTGGCACTCTTTGGAAGTGAAACTTGGTCTGTTTGCGCAGCAGAAAAGAGAGCCGTTCGAAATGTGGTGTTACAGGAGAATGACGGAAGATCAGATGGGTAGATAGAATAACAAATGAAGTGGTATTAAGAAGAGTGGGGGAGTAAAGATGGTTCTAGCTACTGCTATGTGAAGAGATGGGTTGGTAAGACACATACTAAAACATCCAGAAATAGCAAAGTTAGTCATGGAAGGAAGTGTGGAGGACAAGAACTGTAGGGGTAGACCAAGGTTAGAATATGTAAAACAGATTGCCTCGGATGTAGGATGTGGTATCTATGTAGGGATGACACGATTAGCTCAGAACAGGGAGGATGGAGTTGTGCATCAAACGAGTCAAAAGATTGAAGACTCAAACAACATTCGTTATTTGTGATTGATGATTAAATGCTTTTCATATTCGTCGTCCCGTGGCGCAGCCGTGCTCGTTAAATCGTGCACCAGGGACTCTTCGGTAGCTGCAGCAAGTCCGGAGATCGCAGATTCAAATCCCGGCGCTGGCATTGTCTATCCTGAATGTGGGTTTTCCTCGTATTTATCCACACTCCCACCAGAAAAATGCCGAGGTAGTACCTTACTTCCCAGGGCACTTACCTCATCAACGTCCTTAATACAGTTACACACACTACAACAGTCATTATATAAATACAGGTTATCAGACAACTTCAACACACACCCAAGTACAAGGGGCTGATGATCAAGAAGTTCCAATCCCCTAAAATCAATTAACAACAAGAAGAGATGCGCGTGAACGATGTTTCCGGCGTCCACCTGAAATGTAATACATGGGATTGATGGTTATGACGTACCTAGCAAAAATAGCTCTTACTATGTACAATACTTCTTTGTGAAACTCCCCCACCCAACTTCAAAATGTATGGAGCTCTTCCTACTCTTGATTCTCTTGATTTCTACAATTAATTCCCCCCTTCCTCTCTAACTCTATCAAATAAGTTGATTCTTAAGTAGCCCCATGCCATTTCAATTACCCTCCTCCCATTGGTCCGATAGCGATCATTACCTCCAGCTTATCATATCCTTTATCCACCCATAGCCTACCTGTGTCTTGTAGCGGATGAAGTAGACCTCGGGTTTAGATGGCTTGGTGGGTGCTGGGGTAGGAATAGTGATCTCCGGCGCCTCTTCTGGTTTCTTCACCAGCACATAAATGAGTGTCTTCTGTTCTGCCGGTGGTGCGATGGGCGGAATGTCAGGTACAGTGGGTGGTGGCGGCGTGGGAGCCTTGATGAACACTATCTTATAGTGTTTTTGTGGGGGTGGTGGAGGTGGCAGTGCTTTCTTCGGGGCGTAGTACGTGGGCTCCGGAGGTGGCACGTGGACGTAAACGTGTTTGTGGATTACTGGAGCTTGCTGAGGGACTCCGTACTGCGGCTGAGGGGCAGGAGCACCGTAGCTTCCGCCTCCACCACCTCCTCCACCTCCTCCACCCACCGGGGCAGCATAACTGTCAAGGCCGAAACCTCCTCCACCTCCACCGCTAGGGCCGCCAAAACCACCTCCGCCAAATCCTCCACCTCCTCCACCGATGTTTCCTGGACGAGCAGTCACGAGGACCATCAAGGAGCTTAGAACCTGCGACAAATAGCATCAACATCAGTCTTATTTTGGAGGCACTGGATGTATAATATTAGTCCATGTAATATAGAGATTTGAAGCTAATTTTTTTTCAGTGTCGCCTATACAAATTGACTTTTTATAGCTTTTCAGTCGATCAACACAATGTTTTTGCTTCATTTAGGGTCTTGGACATCAGTCCCATGTATTTTGATGTGTGTATACAATTTTTCTAATAACCTGTATTTTTGTGGTACCGGTACCTGCAGTAATTGAGACTAGAATCAGTGAGAAGGTGGCCGTGGCCGTAAGTTGGATGATCATTTGCCTGAAGTAGAATTGTTAAACCAGTTCTAGCAGAGCTGAGGTTCTTCTCAGTTTTGCCTCACGAGGTTGAGTGTACCCCACTTCAGCCTTAAATTTCTTGGCAGAACTGGGAATTGAAGTCAGGACCTTCCGGTCTGGAGTCTCTATACGATCCACGAGGCCACAGAAGGCGGCACTCCATGCAACATACGGTACATAATTATTGCAACTCATCGAACTGTCTCAGACTTGTCGTGCTGACCATAAGTATTACTAATAATAAGAAAGGCTATCTTTATAATGACAAAATGCCCTAAATACTTCCAGCTTGAGTGCTTGCTACCAGACATCCACTTTTGCAATGTTCAAGCAACAGAAAACAGCACCAAACACAATGGTTTATTTACCAAAACTAATAGGCCTAATGTAAGCCTCCGTGGCTTAGGCGGCAGCACGCCGGCCTCTCACCGCTGGGTCCGTGGTTCAAATCCCGGTCACTCCAAGTGAGATCTGTGCTGGACAAAACGGAGGCAGACAGGTTTTTCTCCGGGTACTCCAGTTTTCCCTGTCAAAATTTCATTCCAGCAACACTCTCCACTATCATTTCATTTCATCTGTCATTCATTTAATCATTGTCCCAGAGGAGTGCGTCAGGCCTCGGCAGCCGGCACAGTTCATATCCTCGCCGCTAGATGGGGGCTTCATTCATTCCATTCCTGACCCGGTCGGAGACTGGAAGCAGGCTGTGGATTTTCATTTCAATAGGCCTAATGTGCTAGGTAATATACAGTATATACCAGGTGAATTAGCGGCCCCTAATAATATTGTTTTATGCAGCCCAACTAACGCGTGTTATTAGAAAGGTCGATATTTCTCTGCTTGCATCCCGTATGGTACTGATGAATTGCAAGCACATCCTGCAAACGATGAAAATGAAAATCCACAGCCTGCTTCCAGTCTCCGACCGGGTCAGGAATGGAATGAATGAAGCCCCTATCTAGCGGCGAGGATATGGACTGTGCCGGCTGCCGAGGCCTGACGCACTCCTCTGGGGCAATGATTAAATGAATGACAGATGAAATGAAGTGATAGTGGAGAGTGTTGCTGGAATGAAATTTTGACAGGGAAAACCGGAGTACCCGGAGTAAAACCTGTCTGCCTCCGTTCTGTCCAGCACAGATCTCACATGGAGTGACCGGGATTTGAACCACGGATTCAGCGGTGAGAGGCTGGCGTGCTGCCGCCTAAGCCACGGAGGCTCCCCTGCAAACGATACTGAACTCTATTATTTTTCTCTCGATGTGACTACAGACTGATACGAGGGAAAACCAATAGTGGTCAGTATCGATTGCGGGATATGCTTGCAGTTCATTAGTACCACACGGGACGCAAGCAGAGAAATATCGACCTCCCTGACAACACGCGTTAGTTGGGCTGCATAAAACAATATTATTAGGGGCAGCTGATTCACCTGGTATATACAATATTTACACTAGGCGGACGTATTTTCCGGCTGGAATAGAACTGCTAGGAACCTTTTGAAGAGAGCAATCACGTAATTGACTGCAGCTGCTGTCTAGGAGTGGGATCAGTTGGATTCTCTGGTGTGATCTGCTACACAATGAACGATCATTTGGTGTTCGAACACCTACGTTAGTAATCGGGTGCGTCTGGTGTGTTTTGTTTATTTTGATCACCGAATGCATTTAGTTTCTCTTTGTACGCAGAGTGTAGGCCTACTTGAAATTAGTTATGGCACATAAGACATACACACTGCGCATGCGTCAGACTGAGGGACTGGTACTCGCTGTAAGTTGACCGTTATCGTTACCCATGTCCAAATGTCGTGAAAAGTGTAACGAAAGAGTGATTTGATATCAGTCATCGTAACACCGAATGATTGTAATTGAAGTGTACTGTCTGTCTGTTAGGTAGTCCGTCTGTAGGCTGGTTGGATCCTCAAAAAGCACCACCATAGGTTATGTGGTAGAAACCCACAAAACCAAGCCAACACTATAATTAGGCGTACTAGGCAAGGTTAGAAATGAAGTAGTTTGCCATTCCTTTCCTCACTGAGTCAGTACAGCTGTACTAACCCTATGAGCAGAACCTTTCACAACATCCACAGGCACTAGCTGTGCCCTGAGTCCATTACTCAGCACCACCCATACCTCAGTAGCTTCCATATAATCACAGCCTTGAATGAGACTGAGACATAGGTGAAAAGTCACATTTTACTCTAGCCTGTGCCAACAGACAAATGCAAATGTACTGCATTCATGGTAAAAGGAAGGAAGGAAGCTTGTAGTTTAACGTGACCGTTAATCTGTAGATTATGAGCCACGGGACCTCCTTTTTACGTGGAATCCGAACCGCAGGACATGGCATTTCACCTCGAAAATCTCACATGCATTGACCAGGAATCAAACCCGGACCGCCTTGGTGAGGGGCATACAGCTAGACCGCTGAGCCACCACGCCCCCTCATTCATGGTAAACAGGCAGATGGAGTGTATGCACTACATGCAAATAATTACACTCGATGGCAGTTTTCCAACATTTACTTTGTACGTTTTGTGACTAAATACAGTGGAAACGTTTTGCAAGGTGCTCAAATCATTTCAAATATTTAACCAATAATCTTAATAACATTTTTTAAAGAATTTGACAGTATTCTAATCGTTTACAGTTTCAACTAAAATGGGAGCCTTGCTTATGCAGAATGTAACATGTTTTGTTTTGATTGCTTCATTCTAGTTTTCGTCTGAATTTACCAGAGAGAGATTGGAAGTCTTTTATTATTGATTGTCCACTCTTGAATTATACAAAGATTCGTGGACAATGGATTGAAATCACTCGATTTAGAGGATACATTCCAAGGTCAACGAAAAAAGAAAAAAATTGAACCAGCTTGGGTGTCCCTCAAAATCTCCAAATTCGAAAATTTTCAGATGTAATTCCTTATGGGAAAAGTTGTAAGTCCACAGGAGAGAAAACATTAC
Organism: Meconema thalassinum; assembly: GCA_946902985.2. Classification (NCBI taxonomy): domain Eukaryota; kingdom Metazoa; phylum Arthropoda; class Insecta; order Orthoptera; family Tettigoniidae; genus Meconema; species Meconema thalassinum. The sequence continues at coordinate 861,268,678 of OX336389.2, forward strand.
CAAGTAGGGTAGTAAAAATAAAATGAAATGATTTTGAATAAAAAATTGTGACCGATTTACATTATTCATTTTAGTCTAATAATTTGCACACCTCTGTACATATGGTAGCGACGCGAATAAAACCTTCGACTACAGGAATCAGGAGCGAACACTGTACCACGGATCTGACTTTTTTTTCGCTATCATTTTACCCTCCAGGATCGGCTTTTCCCACGGACTAAGCGAGGGATCACACTTCTACCACCACTGAGGTCAGTGTCCTGGAGCTTGATACTATGGGTCGGGGATACAACTGGGGTGTGTGACCAGCACGACGCCCAGGTGGCCTCACCTCCAAAGCGAACAGGGGTCTGATGAAGGGATAGGAAGAGTGGGAGGGTTTGGCAAGGAAGTGGGTAGGAGGCGGCCGTGGCCTTACGGTAGGGACCATCCCGGCATTTGCCCGAAGAAGAAGTGGGAAACCATGGAAAACCACTTCAAGGATGGCTGCGGTGGGAATTGAACCCCCTCTACTCATTTGGGCCACCCGAGGCTGAGTAAACCCCGTTCCAGTCATCGTACCAATTTTCAAATTTCGTGGCAGAGCCGGGAGTCGAACCCAGGACCTCCGGGGTGGCAGCTAATCATGCTGACCGCTACGCTACGGAGGAGACAACGGAGCTGACTGGACACCCAAAATGAAGCCGTCGATTTTCATCTGATGGCACAAAACCTGTGTGAACCCGAGAGCTTGGAGGGGAAATGAGGGGAAGGAAGGTAGTAATAATAATGATAATAATGTTATTGGTTTTACGTCCCTTTTAACTACTCTGGCTTTTAGAGACGCTGGGGTGCCGAAATTTTGCCCCGAAGGGGATCTTTAACGAACCAGTAAATCTACTGACACGGCTCCCTCACATTTGCACACCCTCAAATGCCAGCTGACTGCGCCAGGATACGAACCTGCAACCTTGGGCCCAGCAAGCGAGAACGTTACCGCTGAGCCACGCAGCCAGTCGAAGGAAGGTAGTGGAGGGGGCCCTGGGAGACACCCTAAAGTAGAAGACAGTGTTACAGTATGAGCCGATGTGAACATTTCTGTAGCAACGAACGAAGTGAACGTTTCTCCCCTCTCAATCACGTTGCAGCGCATGGACTCGCCCACATTCGGAACTGATTGCGTGCTCATGCGCCATCAGGCAATACTCGCGGTCTACTCTTGTGTCCGGCCCATCCTAGCATTAACCCCGAGACATCCGGTAGCACGTCGCAGGTTCATCATGTACTGTAATTTTACAGTCTGCGAACCAAAATTCCGGGTTGCGTTTGTGTGGGTTGACCCCTGATCTCCCCGTGACGGCTAAAACACCTCGTGTAACCCGCGCTGTTGTTTGAGTCTTCAGTTTTTTGACTGGTTTTATGCAGCCCTCCATGTCTCCCTGTCCTGAGCTAATCGTTTCATCTCTACATAACTATCACACCTTACATCCGAGGCAATTTGTTTAACATATTCTAACCTTAGTGTACTCCTACAGTTGTTGTCCTCGACCCTTCCTTCCATAGCAATTTGTTATTCTAGGGTGTCTTAGTATGTGTCCTACCAACCTATATCTTCTCTTCATTAGCAGCCACCAGAAACATCTCTCCTCCCCCACTCGTCTTAATATCTTTTCATTTGTTTATCTATCAATCTGATCTTCATCATTCTCCTGCAACACCACACTTCAAATGCTTTTATCCTCCTCTATTCTGCTGCACCAACAGTCCAAGTGCCACCGCTTTCGGACTTTAACATTTGCAACTACAAGAAATGGCCATTACGTATTTGTAGTACTGTACCCTTTGTACTGTGGCAAGATATACATTAACCGGGAATGTACACAATATATTTGTACATGTTAGCACACGCACTGTGATGTGCGTGGCAGTGGCTCATCCAGGATCTACTGTACTTCAGGAAGGGCCCGTTTCAGTGGGGTCAGGGATGAGGTGTGCTCAATTTCTATGTGGCGGGCGACAACTTCACGAGAGGAGTTAAAGATGAATAAAACTGGACAAGAAGATAGAAAGATGCGACAGTGGCCTATTAGAAGGTACCATCCCGGCATTTGCCTGGAGTTGAAAATGGGAAACCACAGAAAACTATTTCAAGGACGGCCGACGGTGGGGTTCGAACCAATGTCTACCAAGTCCTATGTTATGCATAGCTACCGCTGTAGCCTAGGCTAAGCCCCCAAGTGGTTTACGAGTTAGTCCGCCTCGTGGCGTAGTGAGTAGCTTACTTGGCTGAAACCGCGGAAAACCGGGCTCGCTCCATTACGTCTTTCGTTCTTTGTCTACTACATTACGCAATGCGCTCTGGACTAACAATGGTGATAGTAGCCAACAGTTAACAATGTAATGGGGTGCTTTCACTCGACATCATTTCTCTCCCGCCAAGCGTGGAATCGTGTAGCGATCTTGGGGAAAGCTCCATTGTCCTTGTCCCTGGCCTACTTCTGCATCAATCTCAGTCCCGGGGAAAAGTGAGCTCTCATCTGCCGTGGTATAACCTTCAGGTTATCAGTTGGTTTCTTCTCACGGCTCATGGATCACTCTACTGCTGCTTTAGATGCGGCCAGAAATTCACCTTCAGGGGGATCTTATAACGCCAGTAAACATGCTGACAAGGTTTTCTCACATTTAAACACCCTCAAATGCAAGCCGACTGAGCCCTGGTTCGATCCCAAAACCTTGGGTACAGCAGACGAGAGTCTTACAATCTCTACCACGCTCATGGATCAATTCCGGCATTCGCCTGGAGTTGAAGAGTTGGCTGAAGTAACTTACCGGTACGGTGACATGCAACAAAAAGGAACAGATACAGTATACAGTAGGCCTACAGTTATTTAGCGTGAAAAGTAAGTGCGTTATCATTACAATCGTTTGGAGTAACGGTGTTAATTAAAATATATAATTAAACAGTTTTATTGGAGCCTCCGTGGCTTTTGCGGCAGCACGCAGGCCTCTCACCACTAGGACTGTGGTTCAAATCCCGGTCACTCCATGTGAGATTTCCGCTGGACAAAGCGGAGGCAGACAGGTTTTTATCCGGGTACTCCGGGTTTCCCTGTCACAATTCCATTCCAACTCTCCACTATCATATGTCATTCATTTAATCATTGCCCCAGGGGAGTGCGACAGGCTTTGGCAGCCGGCGCAGTTCATATCCTCGCCGCTAGATGGGGGCTAGGTTGGTCGACTGGAAGCAAGCTGTGGATTTTCAATTGAACAGTTTTATGATAGCCATACTCCAATTTTTCAATTCGAATGTTTTGAACGGAATAGTGGGTGCCAGAAAATGGGAAGAAATAAAAATGTTATACCCTTAATGGTTAAATAACACCCTCTGGCTCAACCGCCCATTGCGTTTGTTATTAATTTAGGGACAGATATTGTATATACAGTATATAGAGGGAGGGGTTTGTGTAATAACCTGTGTTACTAATCGATCACCAACAAAACTTTAGCTGCCGATGCTCTGACTTTGAACTAATGCGGCAGACACTTGATGACATAGCCTGGGCTAGTACAGTTCCTCTGTGTTGTAGCCCAAAGTTGAGATTAATTCCAAGAATTGTATTATCATGACCTTCTGAATAGGTGCGGGGGAGGTTATATCTCACTGACGGCTAACGCGACAGCCATGGCTGAGGCTATAATACAGTAGGTAACAAAGGATGTTGCACTGTAGAGTTTGTACTTCTCAATGCTCAATGTTCTGCAGACTCACTGACTGGTGATGTCTCGAAGGTGTATTATTATACCCGTGTTTACAGGGTCGGGGATAAGGTGATATGAGTGTTTTATGAGGCGAATTATCATGGCCAGATGTCCTTCCTTACTTCAACCTCATTCAAGAGGCGACAATCAGTGAATTAAGATACGGTACGTGATACCGGACAAGGAGTTGGAAGGATGTTACCGCGGCCTATCGGAAGATACCGTCCCGGTATTTGCCTCGAGTTGAAAATGGGGAAATCAGAGAAAGCTATTTCAAGGACGGCCGATTTGGACCCCACTCAACTTCTGAGTCCGGATATAGCCTGGCCCTATGATCTTAGCGCTTATAGCTACCCCGGCTACTCTCAGCGAAAAAGAGACAAAATCTTTTTAAAATCTATGTTTTCATATTTAGATGTCTTGTTTCAGAAGTGAGATAATATTTTGTTTATTGCACAATTTTCTGTTTGTCTAATGTTGCCAATTATGATTAATATTGTTATTTTAAACAGACAGACTACAAGTATATAGGCCAAAACAGATTAATATTGCTTATGCAGATATGAACAATTGGAATGAATAATTATAATGTATTTTTGTCCCCTACTCGTTTCTGCGGGGTCGGTGGTGAGGTGATATGTGGCGTGCCGTGCCATCGTCCACCTGATCGGTCACATTCTCACTGTCTTTATGACTTGAAACAGAATCCCACTAGCCGTCTGGGATTTTGCCGGCTGTTATTCAGTTGGCCCCTGTGTAGACACCGGTGGGTCCGAACGTTGCCGTATTTAGGTTGGCATCACTAAGGGCATTCCACCGTTAAAAAAAGCGTTCGTCGGATAGAAACTTTTCTCACCTCATCCCCGACTCAATAGAAACGGTAATACTAAAGAATAGTGAATATAAACACTACAGTTACTCGTACACTCTAATCTATATGTATTAAAGAATTAAAGTTTGTCTGTATTCTGCGAATTTCCCCGTTCTTGCGTTTTCTTTACGTGTTTCAGACTGTTTCACGACGAATGTGCGAAAGTATTTATTTTATTTGTCTGTTTGCATGCTTTTAAATCGATAGCGGCTGGCTGTTATCTACAGTATATACATTATTGCTATTTCTATAATTCTTCACCACGCTACTCAATAATATAAGGGTGACTATATGGAAACCCGCTTCAAAACTATAGATTGTTTAAAAATGTTCTTTTTGTCAATCTATAAGACTGTCTAAGCTGAATTTAAGCTATTCGACGTGAAACAAACTTCTATGCCCTAAAGATCCAAATAACCATGTTTTAAGGCTGGAGACATTTTGTTCATATTACCGCATTGCAAAATATCCCATTCTTGAGACACACATGGCCAGAAAAGTTACTGACAGATGCACTTCCGATATCATTCGCAATGACGTCAAGCGAGCTTGCTATGCCATTGCAGCGGACAGGGGTGGAATAATATTATTACCCGGGCGAAACTAGTTTTGATATAATCTTTATTTGAGCCGCACTTTTTGGTTTCGGTGTACATATTAAGACTCCGTTCCTAGAGGTCCCATGTTCGATTCCTGCCACGGCCAGCGGTCAAGTTGTTGGCCTTTCACCACGGCGGACCGGGTTCGATTCCCGGTCAATGCATGTGGGATTATCAACGTGAAATGCCATGTCTTGTGTTTCGGATTCCACGTAAAAAGGAAATCCCGTGGCTCATGATCGCGAGATTATCGGTCACGTAAAACTACAAACTTCCTTCCTTCCAATACATTTAATTCTGGTCTGAGGGTTGAAAATCAGCCTTGTGAGGTAAAACTGAGTAAGGATAAGTTCGATTTTCACCTCAGCTGTACGAGAAATGGTTATCCACTTCAACTCTTAACTTAAGGCCACGGCCGCCTCATTCCAAATGCTGTGTTCAGTTACAAATACGCATTTCTACAGCCATCACAGAGACATGGTTTATCAAACAGATTCCGCACACACCTAAGTACACGGGCCTACATGACCACGATGTCGCAAAGACCCTAAATGAATCAACAACAACAACAATATATATATGCATGAGAGGATGATTTTTATTAAATAACACATTACTTAATAATGTAAAAAATAAGAAAAAATATGAAATTGTACTATATACTGTATATGGGACATCCTTATTCCATACCAGGCTCCTAACACTTTTCCTGAATAATTTTGCTTGCCTCCCCCGCTCATTTATTTCTCTGTCGTTTCTTCCATTTTCTTGTATCTGCTTCCCAGATACTTGAAACTCTCTACTTTCCTCAATTCTTCCCCACCAATTGTTATTTTCGTAACTCTCTCCTTCTTCCTTTTGATCATCCACTCGCTTTTGCTTATGTTAAACTTCATCCCATTTCCATGTACTATTTCTTCTCATACATCCAACTGCTCCTGTACTTCCTCCTCCATGTTTCCCCAGATCATCAAATCATCTGCAAAAGCAGAATACAGGCTAGTAAGATGAAATTCTTGAAAAGCAGTATTGGAGTGACAAAGGTGGACAGGTTAAGAAACGAGAAGATCAGAGAATTAGTCAAGGAGGGAGCATTACAGGATAGAGGAATCAAGGCTTAAATGGTATGGGCATGTTAAGCGAATGGATGGGAGGAGGATACCCAGGAAGATACACGAGATGAAAATAGAGGGAAAAAGACCAAGAGGAAGGCCAAGAGATATGTGGCTGAAGGGTGTGGAGAACTGCGTGCGAAAGAAAGGAGAAGACTGGACCAAGGTGGTGACGGAGAGATGGTGGGAAGACAGAAGACGATGGAGAGGCTTATGTTCCAAACAGACCCGGCCAGTGGCTGGAAACTGTTCCAAGATAATGATGATGATGATGATGATGATGATGATGATGATGATGATGATGATGATGATGATGATGATGATGATGATGACTAAATATATGGAATGGAACCTAATGAAATATGAAAGATTTTCCCGTGTAAATTGACTTCCTCGCCTTCTGAAACGTACAATGTACTGTAAAGTAGCTTGTTGTTGCTTCACTTACGGGCTTGTCATATAACCACTTGTGGAATTGGAGAGTAACGCCGCGCGTTACTTTGTGCGCTAACGAGAGGGTGACGACGCTACGTTACTTTTAAGAGTAACGAAACTGCTCGCTAATTTTTCAAGATGGAACCAGCCCATCTCAACACAATCAATAACCATTAAATTGGATTGATGACGGATTTGAAAGTGTAGAAATTTGAAGGCGTTCTTTTTTCAGTGTTGGCTATACAAATTGTATTTTGCTGCTTTTCAGTCGGTCAACACGATTGTGTTATAAATATATAAACACACTCCTGGAAAAATTACATGTATTAGTTAGTTATCACACATAAATGGGATTTCAAAGGTTCAAGTACCTGCGCCTATCTGTTCTCCAACCTGGAGCCATAAACGTTACAATAGAAAACTTCCCACAATCTTCTGTGATGCACACCCGGCTTACATAAAGGTCTGCAAGAGATAAAGCCTGACCCTCAATCAGGGTTTATGAACCATTCTCTGTATAAAACGTACCAAATAGCTCCTTTAGCAGCGATATTTCGTACGTTTTGCTGTAGTCAATTCTGTGAAACACATTTTCTACTAGAGCGCCTGAGAACACAAAGCAAAATGTTATTACTTACTTCCGAACTGTTTAAAGGGTTTGGGGAGGGGAGGAATGGGAACCGAACCTACCCAAATGTATTATTAAAATTATCCGTGAGGTATTACTTCTCTCGAGAGATTTAAGTTAAAACGTGTTTGTGTCTAGCGTTATGCCATTGTTATGGAATGGAAAAAAGAGAATTTGATGTCTTGGCCGTCCTATAGCCGGCCCCGTGGTGTTGGGGTAGCGAGCCTGCCTCTCGCCCGGAGGCCCCGGGTTCGATTCCTGGCTCCATCAGGGATTTGAGAAACTGACGTGAGGGCTGGAACGGGGTGCACTCAGCCTCGTGAGGACAATGGAGTAGCTGCCTGACAGTGAGGCAGCGCCCCGATCGCGAAAACCAAGATTAACGGCCGAGGGGACCCGATGCGCTGATGACGCGTCACCCCAATATCTGCAGGCTAAATGGCTGGGGAGGGGTCGCTTGTTAGGCCTAGGCCCTTCATGGGCTGTGGTGCCAGGGGTTATTATTTTATTTATTATTATGTCTTGGCCGTCCTATACCGGTATATTTAATTCCTTAAAATCGGATGGGAAGAATGACACCTTTAAATGTAAAGTGTGCACAGGTGGAGAAAAGAAAACACAGTAGTCACAGTTCCACAGCGAATTAAAAGAAGCATGTGCAGGTAAGACATCGATAATTCGATAGCTTGATATTATTATTGTTCTGGTTACGAAATATTTTAAGTTTAACTGAATATTATTCACTTTTCATGAATTGAACTATTTTTAAGGCATGAGGTGTGCTACCACACGACGTTAAACGATGACTGAGGCTACTGGAGCTGAGTCGTATCCTACTCGCGCAACTGTACCTGCCAACGAAGCTGGCTGACGTGTAACACAAGTAAACAAAGAATAGTTCCCATCTCGACCGCCGGCAATCAATTCGTGAAAGGGTAATAGCCTAACTGATACGAAGTAGCTTCCCCAACCCTGGCTGTGTGCATTTGTGTGTGCTCATTGTGTGTTATTATGGTTACTGTAGCAGTGTGTGTAATTTTGAAGATCTAGGATGGGATAGGTAAAGTCTCAAGTACTTGGGAAGTATAGTGGAGGAAAATGGGAGAAATGACAATGAGATTACGGAACGTGGCAGACAGGCAGAAGCATTTCTGAGAAGCTATAGGAGCTTAGTGTGGAATAAAGATGTCCCACAAAAAAGCAAAGAAGTGTTATACAGAAGCTACTCCCGATACTGACCTATGCATCAGAAACGTGGATAATGAAGAAAAGAGACATAAGCAGAATACAGGCAAGTGAAATGAAGTTCCTGCGCAGTAGGATCAGAGTAACAAGAAGAGACAGGGTGAGGAATGAAAAGGTCAGGGAAATGTGAAAGAGGAGCCCTTGCAAGGTAGGATTGAGACATCAAGACTGAGGTGGAATGGGCACTTAAAGAGAATGGAAGAGAAGAAGATTCTCAAGAGGATACATGAGATGCAGATGCAGAAGAAACGACCAAGGGGAAGACCAAGATATAGATGGCTGAAAGGAGTGGAGGAATGTGTCAAGAAGAGAGGCGAGGACTGGACCAGAGTGCCAGCGGAGAGGTGGTGGGAAGAAAGAACTAAGTGGCGAGGCTTATGTTCCAAACAGACCAAGCCTGGGGCTGGAAACTGTACAAGATGATGATGAGGAGGAGGATGGGATAGGTGCCCCGGGAATTTAAATGAGTTGCCATCCCGACATTTGTCTGGAGGTATTGTGAAAAATCTCGGGTAAAACCACACTCAGGATGTCAGTGCTGGGATTCGAACTTCGGACGCCAGCAACCCAGTCCAGACGTGAAATGTGCTGCGCTGGTGTATGGTAACTAGTCTACATCAATCCTGGCGGTTGGGAGGACAACTGTCAGCATCGGCATCAAGCCTTCTATATCCGGACTTGCTGCAGCAATCGCGATTCATAAGTAACAAGCATGGTTGCGCCGAGGGACGATTGTCATATGGATCTTGACACGTTTAGTGTTCAGCTTGAGAGCAGACGATATAAATCATGTCGATGTATTGAGAAGGCACTAAACACCATTATTATTCCCCAGTGCAATGCATTTTTTTGTTACTTCCATTCTGCTCACGCTTAATTCTGTTTTCAGCACCTGTCGGCCGACCTTGATATGCTGTCTTAATTAGTTCGGAAACGGAAGTCGCCCTAGAACCGGTGAATACACAACAGCTATCTTGTAACTCTTGTTTCAGGACACAGGCATTTCATAATAATAATAATTTTATAATAATCTGAGTGATGTATCCACAAGGGACTAGGCTGCCCAATCAAAGCTCTTGCGACCACCAATCAGACCTCGAGTTTACATATGGTAGGGTGGCCATTCAATATCCGATCCTCGTCTTGCCCCAGCATCTGACAGGTTCCCGTAGGTAGCTTCAAAGCCGGGAATCGAAATCAGAAACTCAGGTCTAGAATCCAGCAAAGCTGTCCACTACACTATGAGGCTGACTGTAGGGTGCAGCGATAACGGTCTTGGCTGCTCTGCTCAAGGTAGTGGGATTGAATCCTGGTGAAGTCAGCTGACATTTGGGGGTGCGTAAATACAAGGGAACCGTGTCAGTAGATTTACTGGCACTCTAAAGATCCCCTCCAGGACACAAATCCCGCACAGTGGCCTCTCTTAAGCCGCAGTAGTTAAAAGGGACGTAAAATGCTTATTATTATTATTATTATTATTATTATTATTATTATTGCATTTCAAGAAACTGTGGAGAACGTAGAAGGAAATATCTTGTGGCTGTTTAGTCAATAGTGTCAATTGAATAACTAGGCAAGTAGTATTCTAAGTTCTAAGCTTTCTTCTTGTAAACGTTATAATGTTTAAAGATAAGTGGGGGTACATAGCCGTACGAGCGTAGTAACGGCAGCGCTCTCAGGAATTAGTACCGGTATTGTCACTGGACGTGGTATTAGAGCTAGAGAACTCTCACTGACCCACTGATTGCGTGAAAAATGGGAACACTTGATAAACGCATGAGAGTGAAAGCGGATCTTCTGCATGGTAATGTGCCTTCTCACTTTTGCTAGTCAAATATAACGCTCATTTGAGATTGCTCATCGGATTTCAAGTGACTAAAAATTTCTCTGCCCGCGCGTGCTCCCTCACACATATTTCTTGAAGCGTGTACTAGAAAAAATCCGGTTTCTGTGCTGTAGGGGTACGTATTGAGATTCTTGTCCCAAATGTCCTGGGTTCTTCTTCGACTATTCCAAAGGGCCTGTGCCTTCCCTACAAATAACCCAAATGTGTACAGTAGTCTAATTCATTAGTGATCGAAATAATGGTTTCGTTGGGGCTTTTTAGTTTGAAGTTATGTCAGCATGTTTAAATACCCATCACCAATATTGCTCTGGGCCTAGGCCTTGTCGGGCCCAAGGCTGCGCTCAACGGAAGATTCGCGACGCGCGTGCGCATAGACGCTGATATTCCTTGCTTAGAGCCCAGCCCAAGGCTCCGCTCAACGGAAAATTGGGGGCGCGTACGCACAGACGCTGCTATATAGTAAAGCCATCATTACTTCCGACTTGACGTTTGAGTGTTACCCTAGAGTTATCTAGCGGTCAGAAGGAAAATCGCTTTAACTAGCCAATCACAGGCAGCCATTCAAATCGATATATCACGACAAATTGAGTTTCGTTCGCGATGTCGCGATGTAGCGATCAATTTCTAGCCTAGCACTGAAACGTCAAGTCGGAAGTAATGATGGCTTTACTATAGGCCCAGAGACAGCTGACCCAAGCTGGCAAGGAGCATAGTCAGAATGAGCTGTTCTGAGGTGAAAGTTGAACAAATGGTGCACGATTAAGTTCGAATGGGGCTTACAATATCTGTGGCTTTAAACCACGAAGTCCGAAATAATTCACAGGGCGGTCACTATTTCTCTGGAGCAGTCGGAAGGGTAGGAATATAAGTGTCTTAGAATTCGGCGACTACGATATTTCCAACAAGATGAAGGGATCTGCTAGAAAGCACCACTGTCCCTAAACAGTCGATTATCCCTATTCAAGAGTGACCTGTTGCTATGGTTTCCTGGGCTTGGTTGCCATAATACTAAAGCATTTTGTGTTCCATTTCTTTGATTTGCTTGTCGCCCCAAATCTTTTTCTTTGTAGAGATATTGAGGCTAGAATGCAAGGACAGTTCGTAAGATATCTATGACACGTACCATTCTTAATTAGGAGAAGATTATGATAACTCTTCTGACCAAGTAGCAAGAGTGACAGAAGCAGCGAATGAGCAAGCGCTAGAGCAGAACAACTGAGCTCGTAACCACAACACAGCAGCTAATGAATTCTATACCTCCCGTAATTACTAATGGACCTTGACGATTCCTTCGCTTGCCTGAAATTACAATATCAATGAATAAACATAAGACTATTTTTCAGTCAAGTAATTGTTTTCTCCATATACGCAGATGTATTTTCAGTGGGCTGTAAAAGGACAAGCTTTTAATGCTTCAAGAAACTTGCCACTTGTGGTGTCTGTAGGGAAGGAGTCGTCCGTGGCCTTAAGTTTGGAACCATCCTGGCATTTGCCTGGAGGAGAAGTGGGAAACCACTTCCAGGATGGCTGAGGTGAGAAACGAACCCATCTCTTCCCAGATTTACCTCATGAGGTGAAGTGTGCCCCATTCCGACCCTCAGATCAGAATAACATTTTGACCTAACCGGGAATCGAACCCGGACCTCCAAGGCAACAGACAAGATTGCTAGCCGATATCCCACGAGGTGGTCTACATCAAAGCAGGTTCCTTGTCAATCTTACTGAAGATGTTCGTCCTTTTAATACATTGTGTGTTTATGCATCATCAAGTTAGTTAGTTATTGAGGTTTTAAGGGGCGGACATACGAGGTCATCTGCCCCAATATGCATCACCAACAGTGGTACAACATCATTTGTTTCATTTTAGCGGAGTAAGAGTCGTGGCTCATCTGTAAGCATGTGAGTTATTGTTGATTCATTTAGGGGCTTTACGACATTGTGGTCATGTAGCACCGGGTCACCGTGTGGGACGTATTAGTGTGTACATTTGTAATTGATTTGGGAAGGGGGGAGGGCTTAATTTATGTACCATCCCAGCAATCGCCTGAAGAAGTGGGAAACCACGGAAACACACTTCGAGGATGGCTGAGACAGGAATCGAACCCACCCCTTCTGAGTGAACTCCAATCCAGTAATTATGTGAGATGAGCAGTTTGTACTGGTCTCTTGGAACAAGATGGTGAGTAAGCACGCCCGGGTAGACTATAGAGTGCTTCGCTCAAACTTTAGCAATCTAACTTAGCGATGAGGTATTATAAAGCGTTGTTGAAATGTGATAAACAATATTGAATACGGGGGGTTATTTAATATATGCACTCCTTTCTTCTCATTCACTCGAAGATAGGACAGGCCAGTTGTGCGACAATGGTTGTTGCTTCTGACAGCACGTGTCATATAATAGAATCTAATTATTCGCATATTATCTTCATCGTCCTGCACAGTACTGCTGGGGTCTAGGACACACAAAGTACAAACACACGTTCAGTGAGACTTAACGGGGAAGCTTCGCGAGCTTGCTTACACAGGGTTGCTCGAGCTTCATGCAGCCAATCATAATGAGCAATGTCCGGCTTCGTGGCTAAATGGTTAGCGCGCTAGGCTTTGGTCAGAAAAGCCACGGGTTCGATTCCTGATTCTCCTGGGATTAATTCCCGTGGCCCGGGGACTGGTCGTATGTGCCGTCTTCATCATTACTTCATCCTCATTACGGCGCGCAGGTCGCCCGCGACAACTAGAAAGACCTGAACTCGGCCTCTCAGGAGGTCACACGATAATCATCATTTATTTATTTATTTATTTATTTATTTATTTGTTGATGGTACACAACAGGGCTCAGTGTGCGCCCCAATAATAGTGCACCTACACAGTAAGATACATTTCCTGCATTAAGTATTAATATCTTAATGTAATTCTTAAAACTAATAAGTTCACACAGATCAAAATGCATAGTAGTAAAAAGATAATATAAAAACTAAATCTAAATATGATCTAATGCCAAATATAAAAACAGGTTTTGGAATTATTACATAATAAACTAATGGGTAACATCAATAATGAGCAGGTCAGTTCCTGTGCAATAGCGACTATTATCTGTATTAGCTTTAGAGATGGGTCGCCCAAACGTTTCCACATTCAGGGCCACTAATTACCTCAGGCGATTGGTCACCGGCCATACTGTATGTATAGTGCAACGTCTTTTTTTTTGTCGTGTGGTCTCCTGGGAGGCCGAGTGCAGGTCTTTGTAGTCGATGCCCGTGGGTGACCTGCACGCCGGGATGAGAGATGGAATGGATGAATATGAATGAAACTGAGCAAAGATGTGGAAGGAAGCAGCCGTGGCTTGTCAAAAGGTACCGTCCCAGCATTTGCCTGGTGTTGAAAATGGGGGAAACCACGGAAACGAGTTCAAGGATGGCCGACGGTGGGGATCGAACCCACACGTCTACCGAGTCAGCAGAGAGCTTGGCCCCATGACCTAACGCTGCGCTTTAGCGAGCGTAGCCACTGCTGTCGGTATAGTGTCACTAAATGTATGACCTTAATATAGGGGGGACTGGCGTGGTTGATAAGGAAGGTTATGGAAGTCTCATAATGAAGGCAACATTTTTACGAAGTAATCGATCGATATCTAATTGACCTAGGACTAAATTCAGCTGTTAAAAGCACGAGAGAGCTCGTTTTGAATATACAATCTATTGCTGTACCAGCATTGAAGTAAATAAGCGTCATGTTTCTATTTTAAAACCCCCTTGTGTGAGTGAAGTATTTTGTTGGAGCCGAAAACATGGGTCATTTCCTGCAAAAAAAATGCAATTTCCTTATGTAGGCGTATTACAATTTGTTTGCGAGCAATATAGGATACTAGCGGACCCATGCGAGAAATGTCGCATGTTCATAAACCACACTTTCCCCAATAGGTTTATAATGAGAGACTTAAGGAGAAAGGTTGTTATGTTCTTATTTCAACCAAATGATTATAGAACACTATTTACATTTCAGTTAGAATTCCAAGTTCTACGTTCCCTAACTTAAGAAGGCAATCGCTGAAAATTGGATCATCATAACACTCACCGGTTATTCGATATTTATGAAATTGTACGATTTGAGTACTCATTCCTTTGATATAGGCCTACTGTTTCTGAAAACTATGCAAAATTATAAAGGAAAGACCTCAGAATTATAAAATGACATGAAACAGGCGTCACAACGGCCAAAATGTGAAGTGGACAGCAATTATGGCGCGTATTTTCCTACAGCAACAGTATCTGCAAATCGCACACTTCGTGCGTGTTTTAAGTCAACTTTTAAAGAAATTATAGATATTTATGAAATTAGAGTGCTATTCGTCACTGCTAATGTCTATTCTCTTTCATTTGAATGCTCATTTGTCACGATCGGTCGCTTGTGAGCGCCGCAGGCGCAGGAGGGATCTATACTACTGAAATAATATATATGATGTTCGCATAGTACAGTATTTATTTGCTTGAGTTGGCTATACTTCAGAGCTGGTCACTGTATAGTCTGAGGCGCCCTTATCTCTCAGAATTTCTAATTGTTCTATCTTCCTTGCGGGGGAGGTCAACTTGCAAACTTAATTTTCATTACCCTCTGATGGACAAGGATGTACAAAACTGTCTGTTATACCTGAAATATTATTTGAGGAAAAATCGTTTGCGTAGCCTAATGTGTCTCTGAAACCATTTCAGCAGGTCAGGCGGGCCACAGAAAAAGCATTGTCGGGTGGATATGGCCCGCGGGCCGTAGTTTGGACGGCCCTGCTTTAGAGTGCAGCCGATGCAAATATGTTCCTTGAGCACAATTCGCACCTCTGTGGTAGATTAACAAGGCAGCTTGAACTATGACCCTGAACTGATATCGCTGGAATTTTAATAATTCACTGTCGATTAGTGTAAGAAAGTGGGCTGTGGTCAGTCAGTTTACCGTGCAGCAGCAGTAATGCAACATTTGAACTCGCCCTTCATTGATTTGCCATGATGTAGTTGTGTTAGTCGCACGCTCCACAAGCAGTGCATTCTGTAACATGGCAAGGGGAAGCTTAGAGCTTCGCATAGACCTACTTTCCGAGGCTACAGATGATCATTTATCAGTTTTGGCCCCGTTACATCGCCATCCACGATGCGCTATTGCTAGTGAACACGTTGGATGAGGCTGTTCGTATGAGCTGACTCAGATGATGGAGGTCATGTGGGAGAGGAGACACTACCTAAGTGATTCTTGAATTTGGCTATAGACGGTTCTGAAATTAGAACAGTTATGTTAAGATGAACGAAAGGAAAGCGTAATGAAGTTTTTCCCTGAAACATGTTAGAAGAATGGATTGTATGTGGCTGTGACGTCAAAGACTCGTTCTATTGTTTTCTTAGTTTGTTATTTGGCGGTGAATCGTTCTGCACTAAAAGAAAGTGGTCTTGGAGATTTTAATTAGTCAAGAGATTACAGAAGCAAAAGAGTTCTGCAGATCACGAGGATAACATGATGAATCTTCTGTATTCAGGACAACAGTTAGTCGGAACAGCGAGGGCATCTGCTCCTTTGGGAAAACAAGCATCCGTCAGCTCCATACAGTATGTGATTTCTTACAGGGTTTTTATGTGTGTCCTCTCATGCTATAAAGTAAGGAAGGTTTTTGTTTTATGTTACCGTTAATCATGCGATCATGAGCCACGGGACCTCCTTTTTTACGTGGAATCCGAACCAAAGGACATGGCATTTCACTTCGAAAATCTCACAAGCATTGACCGGGAATCGAAGCGGGTCCACCTTGGTGAGAGGCCAACAGCTTGACCGCTGCGCCACCACGTCCCCCATGCTATAAAGTCATCAGCCACCACTGGTGTCAAGAAATGTATTTCTTGCCTGAGAGGAGGTGGGTTTAATTCCCACCTCAGCCAACATGGAAGTGGTTTCCCATGGTTTCTCACTTCTACTCCAGGTAACTTTAAGCTAGGGTCGTCTCCTTCACAATCCAAATCTCAATTACAACACAATCTAACATAGACACCTCAATAACACGGGTTATCAAACATATTCCACCTAAGCCCAAATTCACGGGGATAATGACCACGATGTCGTCGAGTTTTAACGCCACAGATCAGTGTTCCTCAATCTTAATTTCAGTTTTAGAGAACATATTATTTTGAAACACAGTCTGATCAGTAATAATTTCCCTTATAGCTGTTAATCACACGGAAGTAATATTAATAAAATAATAATAAAAATAATAATGTTGATGAATCGTGGATGGATATGGAACGGAGCCAGTACTGATAGTATCCAAGTTAACCTATCCGAGAAGTGTGTATTGACTCAAGGAACAGGTTTACATCTGTTTCAGTCTACGTTATTACCGATAATGACAGCTAATGTACAGAAACTGAACTGCTCATCAGGATTGCATAAAGCTCCAGAAAATCTGTGTAAGTAAGCTCGCCAAGCTTCCCCTTGAAGTCGCACCGAACGTGTGCTTGTGTCCTAGTCCCCAGCAGTACTGTGCAGGACGATGCAGATAATACGCGAATGTATGAGGCGTGCTGTCAGAAGAAACAACTTACGTCCTTGAGATAACGTAAGAGAACTTACTAGTCCTAGATTGGTTTAAACAGTTTTGTTCTGTATAATAAAAGAGAGATGTACCATGCCACCAACTTTTCCACGTCTTGATAATTTTAATTAACTTGTGGTTCCTAAGCACGAGTGTGTTTGTTGGCCTCGGATAGACTCTCACTTTAAGTAGGCTTTGTCTACCCCTAATTATTCCCGTTGAGGGTGAGGTGGGGTGAGTCTCTATGTGGCGAGTGGTTTTGACGGCTTGGTGCACTTTCTGAGGCCAATCTCATTAGAGGAGTTAATGACAGAAGAAATGGATGAAGATGAGTGAAGTTAGGCAAGGAGTAGGAAAGAAGTGGCTGGAATTTCCCTGGAATTGAAAATGGTAAATTAGGAAAACCATTCCAAAGACGGCCGACGGTGGGTTTTGAACCCACTGGTCTCGTGACCTTGCGCGTTAAGTCGCCTAACTATCCCAGTCAATAATTCCAAATAAATTTTATGTTGGTCTGACATTTTTCATTAACCTAGGCCTATCAGTTGTAAGACATTAGTTTTATTCATTTTCATTTGGTACTATTTTACCTTTCAGCGTCCAGTCTAATCTGCAAACCTCTGTTTGCGAACGAGTTAGCTCTAATGTGCCCTATTAGCAGTACTGCGGCCTCCTTTGCTTTTACACCTCTCACCATGAAATCGTTGACACTGAACCTAACCATCGCCTCCTAAGTCTACCTATGCTTCTCTTACCCTCTATAGCCGAGTTCATTAATCACCTAGATAATCTCTCCTTCCCCATTTTCATCACATGATCCCACCATATGAGTCGGCTCATACAAACATCTTCATCTCACACGCTCATTTCTAACTTAGCCTTTACCTCTTCATTACGAGTATCCTCCTGCCATTGTTCCCATCCATTTGTCTCAGAAATCATTCATGCTACCCTCATATAAGTTACCTCCAGCTTATGTATGAGATATCTTGAATACACTTCCATACAGCAAGGTCGGTTTAAATATTGAGCGAGGTAGAGAGAGTTTCGTCGCTACACCGATTTCTTTCTTGCAGGATACAGTAGATCTCAACTGAGAACTCACTGCATTGGGTTTTCTACACCTTGAATAGGCCTATCTCTCTTTTACTATATTCTCGTACTGAGAGCAAGCCTTGGGTCTTAAATTATCTTAAACATTATACTTTATAAAGAATAAAATAAAAGAAGTGTCACGTGTACCGAGTATCTACACCCGGTTTGCACAACTGGGCTGCCCTAGGGTAACAAAAGCTAAAGCTGCGGTTTCCTCCAGTAGATGTACCGCTTTCTAGCGGCTGTAATGTGCTGGCGAATGACGTCACAAAAACGTTCCGCATAGAAACAAAGGCGAGTGGTTTCCTAGGAAGTGTTGACTACCACTGTCACATAAAGTTGTGGTGGCATCATTCATATGAAGGTGGTGAGTGTGGTAGCAAACAGGTCGTGAATGATTTTGTAACGTGTGCGGTGTGCGCAGAAAGTAGTGAATTACATACAATGACTGATAAGATGATATATTGGAGTATGGGAGAAGGGGATTAATAGATTTCGTAAAGAATCATGAGGCATTGTATAATAAGAAGAGTAAAGATTACAGACAACCGAAAATATTCTCTGAATTTACTGTAATGTGGAAATTTGTAGCCATTCCTTTTTCAGTGTTGCCTATTCAAATTGTCATTTGCTGCTTTTCAGTCGGTCAACACGATTGTACCCAATGAATTGGTGGGGTACAAATTATAAATATTTAAACACACTCCTGGAAAAAAGTACATGTATTAGTTAGTTAACACATTTTAATGGGCAATTTAGGATTACGCGTTTCGACCCTCAAGTGGCAATCATCAGATCTTGTTCACTATGTAGTACTGGGCACAACTGTGTTGACCGACTGAAAAGCAGCAAAAGACAATTCTCTGAATTTACCTTCATTGCAGTGCAGATTACAACGCACTAAAATTTCATATGCATCTTCTGCAGGACGCCTTTTAAAATGTCACCTTCCCCCGAACGTTCCGTTTCGTCTACGGATGACTCTTCTTCTTCCAAAAATACGAATACGAGCGCCATGTCCATATCATCCATTTCTTATTTAACTTTATGACAAAATGCCGTCACGACACACACTGATAATTAGCTCTAACTTTACACCATTGTTCACCGTGAAGACGGTCCCCAGTTAGTATACGTCATTCGCCGTCACATTACAGCCGCTAGAAAGAGGTAACGCTGCTGGAGGAAACCGGGCAGCAGAGGGCCATGCTTGCCGAGCGGGCTGATGCATTCTAAGTGACGGAGGAAACAGAGGATACGGACTTCCCCGCCCCGCCACTCAGTAGATCGTCAGCAGCCAGGAGGCGGTGTAGCCGAACCTGTGCATGGCGTGAAAATGTTTTCATGTCGTACATTTGCAACACTAAGCTATATTTATGAATTAAGATACTGGATTGTAAGATCATTGTCGTTGACAAACGTAATCGTTAATGCAATGAACACTATAACAATACACTAAATATTAGGAAAAATGATTAGCATATTTTATTTAAACAAGTTATAATACAGTAAATACTGACGCATGTGCCAGCACTTGCAATGACCAATGGCGTAACCCTGAGCAGCACGATGGCCACGTTGCCCAGGATCAGCCAGTTGTGCTGGCCTGTTCTACGAATTCTACGCCACTATCAAGGCACGAACACACTTCAGGTTGTACGATGATGCCTCTCTCCTACAGTAACATTTTTATTTTACGATAATCAAACATATCTTAACATCGGTAGAGATTCGGGATTCTACATTAGTGGTACGTTCTCGTTTTCTCATCTTGGCTGTCACCTCTGAGGTCCGGGTTTGATTTCCGGCTCTGCCAAGAAATATAATTCAGGTCTAAGGGTTGAAACAGTTTAAACTCAGCCTCGTGAGGCTGGGTCCGATTCCCACTTCTGTCATCCTACAAGTGGTTTTCCGATGTTTCCTACTTCTACTCCAGGCAAAAGGCCTAACTTAAGACCATGCCCGCCTCCTTCCTAATTCTAGTCTAAATTACTAATACACACATCACAATAACACAGGTTATCGGACTAATACTGCACACACCGAAGTGGATGGAGCTGATGATCACGATGCCCGCTCCGAATTGGAGCACATCAACAACCTCTATTATTATTCCCCAGGTCGGGGACTTGGTAGGAAAAGCTTATATGTGGCGGATGGACACAAACGGCTGCAGAGACGTTAATGAGAGATGCCTGGAGTTTAAATTGGAAGACCATTTGAAGGGTTATAAAACACTCTCTCCTCGGTTGGCAGAGAACACGGGTTATGTCTCCATGCGGCCCATGTGGAGCGGAACACTCGCACTACGTGCAGAAAGGGCTCACAATCAGAAACATTCTTTTATTGGCTTGAAATGATTTCACTATTGTTAGCTATTTGTAATTAAATGTCCCGTACATAGATCTTGTTAACGTGCAGTCCTGTAGGCTTCTGATATCAGTACAAATATATACATACATACATACATAATTTATAGGTATGCATATGCAATGAAGCACTACGAAGACTACAAAAGCATTAATAATCAATAGCCTAATATTATTTTTTAAATACTAAAATGCCGTAAAATCTGATTGTTCAAAAATGACTAACAATCAGTTGAACTTGTTCCGGTAAAATATCATTACCTTTTCCAATTATTTGACCACTAATTTTGAATACTCATTCACTGGAAAGTGGAATAGCCTACTAGTTCGCTGAATCTTTACACAGTATAAGCTTATAAGTGCGATTTGTGAAGTTAATGCGCCAATTAGTTTTACATTTCCTGCTAGTGAGAAGAGGACTTGTTATTACGGGACCATTGCACAGCCCGGCACAGTAGGGGCGATTGCTGTCGAGCTCTCCAATGCACTCTTACAAATTTAAATAAACAAATAATTAAACAAGTAAATAAATAATCATTCCACAGCAGACGGATAATTCAGCCTACGTGAAACATCAATATCTTTGAAACTAGTTTAGTCATAGGATTTTTGGTTTAGTTTTCGGCCTCGTAATTTGGCATTTATGGTTTGGTTCTGAGTGACTGATGTGGTGGGATTATCATTGTCAGAACTGATGATATTTACTGATGTTCTGAACACTTAACTGCTGACGACCCTAAACACATCGTTTACACTAACTGTCTTAAGTAAAATATAAAGTCATTAGAGGCTCGAATGGTATAATCTCTTTCAATGCCCGACACTAAAGCGATGCAGTTTCACTATATAAGACTTTCGCATGTTATGTTTTAAGGTATTCTCCAATCACTTTCTTCGGTGTAAAATCGAACCATCTTGGAAATAAAAAACACTTTGAATTATAAAACAATTTTCTTGAAATGGTACAGCGTACGAGGCGTTCACGCGGCAAAGTACGCCTCATAGCTTGGTGTTAGTAAGGCTAGGCTCCCTTGGCAAGCAGGTTATTATCAAGGAGGCACTTTTGTTAGTTGCTGAGCACTTACCACGATCACCCTCATGGCGGTGGGCGAGCTAGCACGATCACTTGACACTTCATGCAGCCAGGCTTTCTTCGCACTCGCTCTTATATGATCGCCACGTGAGAGTGAGAGTGGGAGAGGTACCTTCTGTCCCCCCTCCAACCAGTGTAGCCGCCTTCCGGAACACCACGTCTTACGACATAAGCCTCTAGTTGCAACATTAGCGCCCCTAAGAATTCGCGGGTCTCAAGCATCCGGGGGATGGAAGGGCCGGCTACCTTTGGCACAACCCTCGTAAAATAAGGTATCTTTGCAATCACGCGTTATAGATAGTACTCTGCGCGAATACAAGTGATTGCGAGGGTCCCGTAGCGGCTTTCTTTCTCTCGACACCAGATGTCTTGACTGTTCCCTCGTGTTTAAAGGGACTGTGGCTACTGCCAATAATAGTACAGTTGTCATTTCTCCACATGCTGGTATTCATTTTCGTGGCGAACTATCAAAACAAATCCTGCCACCACTTAAACTAAGCATGCTAATATTAATGTCTTTTCTTCTTGTCGTGCTTTACTAGGGCGCCTGTGGCATCAGAAACACGCACTGGTTCAGGACTTGCTGACGCGTTAATTTTCATGTTTGTTTCTGAAGGCTTCCACATTATTAGTCTAACTGAAGTTGACTGTAAAGCAATACTTTTCACAAATATTAATGTAGTACCGGTAATTCACAAGATTTTCAAACAGGGAAGAAGACACTTGTGAATTTTCAGGACTGAATGGAAGGTTAGTGTTGGTGTTAACATTTTATTGGCGACATTGACGTGACTATTTGTCTTGGAAGGCAGAAACTTGAGAACCAACTCCCGTTTAAAGCCCATTATCCTTATAAACCCTACCCACTGCTGGACAAGAAACACGCGTAAGGAGCTGAGGATCAATCGCATGCCGCATTCTTTGCCACCGACTGGGGATGAGTTGATCATAGCGATTCTCTACTTTCATGTGTGGTTATAGCCTACATATACTGTATAGCTTACTAGCAACCCACCCATGCTTCGCACGGTATCTTTAGCAGTTGCCCAGCGTTAGTTTAAAAGGCGTATCTTTTTCAATTTCAATGAACTACGAACTATATCCGTATTCCGTCTCGGCATGATGGGTTAAAATCACTCACTGGACTATTAATTATATTATCATCGAGATAGCATGTGCAACGAATTCCTGTCAGACGTAATTTAAGAATGGCGAGGTGCATGTAACACAAATCCCCATTCCGTCCAATCTAAACTTGACTGTGTATTCTGTGGAATGAAGACTGAATCTGGGGTGATAGGCTCGCTCGCTAGCTATCTCGTAAACTGTCTCCGAAGCTAGTAATTGAATGGAGATTGTTGGAAGAAATGAAAACGTAAAAACACTTAGGCTATAGTGGGCGATGTATTGAAGGTAGAGATATGCTGTCCCGGACAATTTTTGTAGAACTGTCATTCTGCTCAATTCTTACACTCATAGTATATACTGTAGATATTTTAAACGGTTTACCCAGCGTAAGCTTGAAAGGCGCACGGATGGAAGGTTTTTTTTCGACTCTATTCACTGAAATCGTTACTGCTCGGCTTCCTTTGGTCATAAATAAATTATTTTCTACAAAAATCTTCCTCGAGAAATCCTTTGCAGAATGGTGAAAACCGCATCAAAATCCATCCAGTGGTTCTCGAGATTACCCGTTACATCGAAGATTCGGGAACTTGGTTTTATACTAAGTAGAGATATTCAGTTTAATACTTAGCCCACCACACAATCAGCTCATCAGTTTAATGGAATATCAAAATATCAAAATGCCGAAACCAAATATTTACAATAACGTAAAGGAATAAACTCTAATAGACGTTTATGAGCCATGCCAGTAGATTGTACGACTGCACTTGTCTCCCATACTCCCAAAGCCAAGTGAAGTGTCACCTCAGATATCACAGTAGATAAAACCACAACAATGAGCAGGGATTTAAACTACTCGAAGGCAGTTTTTTCAGAATTATTGATAAATTGTCCGCTATCCGCATTGCCATTAGTTTACTGGCTATGGTTACCCGTTGTTGACGTGCTTAAAGAGTAAGGGAAGGACACTTCTCAGTCATATCTCCGTCACTGAAGAATATAGGTGAGCCTTGTCCTTGACCTCGACGTTCACGAAGAATAAAGTACAGACTAAAATTGTAATCTACAGCAAGAAATCAATGTTAACACACCCTTAGCAATAAACATAAAACAGTTCTGAAGTCGGCTGGCTGCGTGGCTCAGGGGTAACGTTCTCGCTTTCTGAGCCCAAGGTTGCAGGTTCGTATCCTGGCGCAGTCAGCTGGCATTTGAGGGTGCGCAAATGCGAGGGAGCCGTGTCCGTAGATTTACTGGCACGTCAAAGATCCCCTTCGGGGCAAAATTCCGGCACCCCGGCGTCTCTAAAAGCCAGTGTAGTTAAAAGGGACGTAAAACCAATAACATTATTATTATTAGTTCTGAAGTCCCTACTCCTAGCCGGAGTTTAGGTGCACGGTCCGTGCGAAGTGAGTGATATATCTTGAGGCACATGCATTATATCAGGGGCAGCAAATGAGTCAGCAAGCCCTCCTCTCACAGTCACACCAGACCTTGCCATGTCAAGAGATGGAAACAGATTGCGCAATTGCGTTACGGTACTGCTGGGATTTGAGGCTTCTTCTAAACTCCGTCACTACTTTGAATTACAGAAATAATTTGTAGCTTAGTTTTATTATAGCCCCTATTGCCTTCTACCCACACTAAGTGCCATTCGCTTCATTAGTTTTGACGCCAAAGTATAACAAACGGAAACATTGTACACTCATACGGGATAAATACAAAGTTTTAGCCAAAAATTCCCAATGTTCAGACCGAAAGCTTACTATATTTATAATGATATCCAACAGGCGTAGAATTTGCAGGACTCCAACAATAGTAGATCGGATTCTTAAGATGGTGGATCTACGTTTTTACTTTTCTGGAATTTTCTGAAACACTTATCTTTAGTTAAAATAATCTTAGTCTGATGCCAGCAGTAACCTGAAACGATAATGTTGACCTTGGTAAGAACACAGTTCACACAGTTATAGGGGAACATTTCGAGATTAACGGTCACGTAAAACTACAATTTTCTATAGGGGAATATCGACTTTGCTTTGAGATTGAATTTTCTACGTTCCTTTCGTAAATTTTGGAAATTATCTTAGGCCCACGACTTATTTCATGTCTTCAAGATATTCTCTTTTTAAAGCTGTTTCCATGACCAGAATTGCATTTTTAGGGCAGTGTCACCTTTCTAAAATAAGGCCCATGCTATGACTTATTTCAGAGTAAGGTTATTAATATTAGCATCGTCGTGTTGGAAGTCATTTTTAGCCAATTTTCATTTATGAAAAACTACAGTAGGCTTTTGAGATCACCTTTTGTCCATGTGTGTAGCTAATGTGTGTGTGTTTCCCCCTAATAAAATCTAAACGACTGGAGCGATTTTAATGAAACTCAGTAAGGTCATAGTACTATTTTGTCCGATCCCGACCGTCTTCTTCAAATTTTATTACGTCTCACCAATCCAACATGGCGGCAGTGCGAAATATTTCACCGGCATTCTATATCTCGGAAACTGTTACGAATATCACCCAGAAATTTTTTACGGTAATAAAGGGCACTACTAAAAGTTCACCTATGTGACTTTCAAAAACCTGTTAAGTACAAAACGAAATTGAAACATTTAAATAGACTTTTCTCGTGATTTAACCACCCAAGAGCAATGAATCTTAGTACAGCAAATGTTTATACACATTGTAATGCACTAACATCTATTTAGTTTAATTGTTTTTATAACCTCAAGATGGCGTCTGTGCAAAATTTTAAAATTATTATGTTTATTTCTTGTGTCCTAATCATGTGCTCGAAGTCAACGTGTGAATAATGAACCTCCGCAATAATCGTCATCTAGTAGTTCATAACTCTATGGCCTACATATATAATAATCCAACATGGCGACCATTCGAATATTTAGACGGTTCTCAATATCTACTAATCTATGACAGCAATCAGACTGAAATTGTATATGTTTGTAAGGGCTATGACCATAAGTTCACAAATGGGACTTTCAATAACCTGGTGAGCACAAATTCAACATGGCGGAGACGCAAAATTTAAAAATTTAAATGGACGTTTCTCGCGATTTAACCATCTGAGCACTGTGAAACTTGGTACGATAAATGCTGATACAAATTTTAATCCACTAACATCTAATTTATTTCAATTGTTTTCATAACCACAAGATGGCGGCTGTGCGGAATTTTAAAGTCTCATTTTTATTTCTTGGGTCCTACTCATGCGATTGAAGTTTCATTAATACACCTACGCAACAATCTTCATGTAATAGTACATAACTCTATGGCCTACGTATATAAAAATCCAACCTGGCGACCATCCGAAATATTTAGACGGTTCTCAATATCTACAAATCTATTACAGCAATCAAACTGAAATTTTGTATGTTGATAGAGGCAATTAACATAAGTAGGATATATGAAAATAGGCTGTTCAGTTCTTAATGGAACTACTTGTTCAGTGTTGCCATAGTAAACGAAATTTGAAATACTTATCAGGCGGTCAACACGATTGTACCCAATAATAGTCTATGGCATTGGGTGTTATTCCCTAAACTTGAAAAAATTATATGATATTTATAATTGACTTGGATTACTGGTTTGGATCGTCAAGCGATCATCATCAGATCCTTTACATATATGTCTACGAATAAGTGGGTGAAGATATTTACGATATAGGCCTGTACAATTTTTGTTACAGAAGTTTATTGTTAACTTGCGAATCTTGTCAGGATTTGTTAGTTTTATGTGATTTTTGTTATGATGTTGATCTGTTCAACTCAGCTAGAGACCTTCCGGATATTGATTTCTAACAGTTACATATTGTAGCCTATGTTGTGAAAGTTAAAATTTAATTTTACGTTCTTCAGTGACATTTAGATAGTATCTAGGTTAATCTCTTGCTGACTGGCAGCGTGGTTCAGCGGTAACGTTCTTGGTTGCTGTGCCAAAGGTTGCAGGATCGATTCCTGGCGCAGTCAGCTGGCATTTAAGGTTGCGCAAATGCGAGGTAGTCATGTCAGTACATTTACTGGCACGTCAAATATCCCCTTCGGGTTAATATTCCGGTACCCAGGCGTCTCAAAAAGACGTATTAGTTAAAAGGGACATAAAACAAATAACATTGGTCTTGTTTACGCATCAGTAAGCATGCATTAAGGACAGCCCCTATTTCATAACACGGTAGTGCTATATTTCTGATACACAAATAAATTAATTAATTAATCTATATATATAAAAATCAATCTTACGTGATAGTTTGTCTGTGGGTGTGTATGTCTCCTATGCATTCATATACCACTCAACCGATTGCGATGAAACTTGGGTGAGATGTTGAGTACACTCCAATGATGGTTTCTGACTTAGGAAATCCATTTTACAATAGGTAGCGCACGCGTAGATTCAACAAATGAGCGACGATGCGCGAAGCATTTCAACAAAGTCCCGTATGTGTTCATATACCATTCGTCCGATAGCGATGAAACTTGGGTGAGATGTTGAGTACACTCCAAGGAAGGTTTCTGACTTAGTAAATCCATTTTACAATAGGTAGCGCACGCGTAGATTCAACAAATGAGCGACGATGCGCGAAGCATTTCAACCAAGTCCCGTATGTGTTCATATACCATTCGTCCGATTGCGATGAAACTTGGGTGAGATGTAGAGTACACTCCAAGGATGGTTTCTGACTTAGTAAATCCATTTTACAATAGGTAGCGCACGCGTAGATTCAACAAATGAGCGACGATGCGCGAAGCATTTCAACAAAGTCCCGTATGTGTTCATATACCATTCGTCCGATAGCGATGAAACTTGGGTGAGATGTTGAGTACACTCCAAGGAAGGTTTCTGACTTAGTAAATCCATTTTACAATAGGTAGCGCACGCGTAGATTCAACAAATGAGCGACGATGCGCGAAGCATTTCAACAAAGTCCCGTATGTGTTCATATACCATTCGTCCGATTGCGATGAAACTTGGGTGAGATGTTGAGTACACTCCAAGGATGGTTTCTGACTTAGTAAATCCATTTTACAATAGGTAGCGCACGCGTAGATTCAACAAATGAGCGACGATGCGCGAAGCATTTCAACAAAGTCCCGTATGTGTTCATATACCATTCGTCCGATAGCGATGAAACTTGGGTGAGATGTTGAGTACACTCCAAGGAAGGTTTCTGACTTAGTAAATCCATTTTACAATAGGTAGCGCACGCGTAGATTCAACAAATGAGCGACGATGCGCGAAGCATTTCAACAAAGTCCCGTATGTGTTCATATACCATTCGTCCGATAGCGATGAAACTTGGGTGAGATGTTGAGTACACTCCAAGGAAGGTTTCTGACTTAGTAAATCCATTTTGCAATAGGTAGCGCACGCGTAGATTCAACAAATGAGCGACGATGCGCGAAGCATTTCAACAAAGTCCCGTATGTGTTCATATACCATTCGTCCGATTGCGATGAAAATTGGGTGAGATGTTGAGTACACTCCAAGGAAGGTTTCTGACTTAGTAAATCCATTTTACAATAGGTAGCGCACGCGTAGATTCAACAAATGAGCGACGATGCGCGAAGCATTTCAACAAAGTCCCGTATGTGTTCATATACCATTCGTCCGATTGCGATGAAACTTGGGTGAGATGTTGAGTACACTCCAAGGATGGTTTCTGACTTAGTAAATCCATTTTACAATAGGTAGCGCACGCATAGATTCAACAAATGAGCGACGATGCGCGAAGCATTTCAACAAAGTCCCGTATGTGTTCATATACCATTCGTCCGATAGCGATGAAACTAGGGTGAGATGTTGAGTACACTCCAAGGAAGGTTTCTGACTTAGTAAATCCATTTTACAATTGGTAGCGCACGCGTAGATTCAACAAATGAGCGACGATGCGCGAAGCATTTCCACAAAGTCCCGCATGTGTTCATATACCATTCGTCCGATAGCGATGAAACTTGGGTGAGATGTTGAGTACACTCCAAGGATGGTTTCTGACTTAGTAAATCCATTTTACAATAGGTAGCGCACGCGTAGATTCAACAAATGAGCGACGATGCACGAAGCATTTCAACAAAGTCCCGTATGTGTTCATATACCATTCGTCCGATAGCGATGAAACTTGGGTGAGATGTTGAGTACACTCCAAGGAAGGTTTCTGACTTAGTAAATCCATTTTACAATAGGTAGCGCACGCGTAGATTCAACAAATGAGCGACGATGCGCGAAGCATTTCAAAAAAGTCCCGTATGTGTTCATATACCATTCGTCCGATTGCGATGAAACTTGGGTGAGATGTTGAGTACACTCCAAGGAAGGTTTCTGACTTAGTAAATCCATTTTACAATAGGTAGCGCACGCGTAGATTCAACAAATGAGCGACGATGCGCGAAGCATTTCAACAAAGTCCCGTATGTGTTCATATACCATTCGTCCGATTGCGATGAAACTTGGGTGAGATGTTGAGTACACTCCAAGGATGGTTTCTGACTTAGTAAATCCATTTTACAATAGGTAGCGCACGCGTAGATTCAACAAATGAGCGACGATGCGCGAAGCATTTCAACAAAGTCCCGTATGTGTTCATATACCATTCGTCCGATAGCGATGAAACTTGGGTGAGATGTTGAGTACACTCCAAGGAAGGTTTCTGACTTAGTAAATCCATTTTATAATAGGTAGCGCACGCGTAGATTCAACAAATGAGCGACGATGCGCGAAGCATTTCAACAAAGTCCCGTATGTGTCCATATACCATTCGTCCGATAGCGATGAAACTTGGGTGAGATGTTGAGTACACTCCAAGGAAGGTTTCTGACTTAGTAAATCCATTTTGCAATAGGTAGCGCACGCGTAGATTCAACAAATGAGCGACGATGCGCGAAGCATTTCAACAAAGTCCCGTATGTGTTCATATACCATTCGTCCGATTGCGATGAAACTTGGGTGAGATGTTGAGTACACTCCAAGGAAGGTTTCTGACTTAGTAAATCCATTTTACAATAGGTAGCGCACGCGTAGATTCAACAAATGAGCGACGATGCGCGAAGCATTTCAACAAAGTCCCGTATGTGTTCATATACCATTCGTCCGATTGCGATGAAACTTGGGTGAGATGTTGAGTACACTCCAAGGATGGTTTCTGACTTAGTAAATCCATTTTACAATAGGTAGCGCACGCATAGATTCAACAAATGAGCGACGATGCGCGAAGCATTTCAACAAAGTCCCGTATGTGTTCATATACCATTCGTCCGATAGCGATGAAACTGGGCTGAGATTTTGTGTGCACTCCAGGGAAGGTTTCTAGCTTAGTAAATCCCTTTAAAAATAGGTAGAGCACGAGTAGAATCAACAAATGAGCAACGGCGCGCGAAGCGTTTCAGCAAAGTCCCATTTAATTTCATATACCATTCATCCGATAGCGATGAAACTTGGGTGAGATGCTGTGTACACTCCAGGGAAGGTTTCTGGCTTAGTACATACATTTTACAATAGGTAGCGCACCAGTAAATTCAACAAATGATCGATGACACGCGAAGCGTTTCAACAAAGTCCCGTATAAGGTCATATACCATTCGTCTGATAGTGATAAATGTTTGGTGAATTGTTGTGTACACTCCAGGAAAGGTTTCTGGCTAAGTAAATCCATTTTACAATACGAAGCGCACGTTTATGTTTAACAAATGAGTGACTACGCGCGAAGCGTTTCGACAACGTCCCGTATACGTTCACATACCATTCATCCGATTGCGATGAAACTTGGGTGAGATGTTGTGTACACTCCAGGGAAGGTTTCTGGCTGAGTACATCCATATTACAATATGTAGCGCAAGAGTAGAATCAACAAATGAGCGACGACACGCGAAGCGTTTCAACCAAGTCCCGTATGCATACATGTACCATTCGTCCGTACCTATGAAACTTGGGTGAGATGTTGTGTACACGTCATGGAAAATTTCTGGCTTAGTAAATCCCCTATACAATATGCAGCGCACAAGTTGATTCAACAAATGAGGGACGACGCGCGAAGCGTTTCAACAAAGTCCCGTATAAGGTCATATACCATTCTGCCGTTAGCGGTGAAACTTGGGTGAAATATGGTTGACACTCCAAGGAAGGTTTCTGGCTTAGTAAATACATTTCACAGTAGGTAGCACACGAGTAGATTCGACAAATGAACGACGATAGCGATGAAACTTGGGTGAGATGTTGTGGACACTTACGTGACGGTTTCTAACTTAGTAAATACATTTTACAGTAGGTAGCGCACGAGTAGATTCAACAAATGAGTGACGGAGTGCGAATCGTTTAAACAAAATCAGGTATGCGTTCATATACTATTCATCCGATTGCGATGAAACATTGATCAGTTATTTTGTACCCGCCAGGGAAGGGGACTTAGTAAATCCATTTCACAATAAGTAGCGCAAGAGTAGATGCAACAAATGGGTGAAGACGCGCGAAGCGTTTCAACAAAATTCCCTATTGCGTTCATATAACATTCTTCGATTGCGATGAAACCTTGATGAGTTATTGTGTACACGCCAGGGAAGGGCTTCGACTTAGTAATACATTTCTCAACAGGTAGCGCACGAGTAGATTCAACAAATGAGTGACAGCGCACGAATCGTTTAAACAAAAAACCCTATACGTGCATATACCATTCATCCGATTGCGATGAATCATTGATGAGTCATTGTGTACACGCCAGGGAAGGGTTTCGACTTAGTAAATCCATTTCACAATAGGTAGCGAACGATTAGATTCAACAAATGAGTGACAGCGATGAAACTTTTTGAAAGTTGTTGTGCACGCTCCCACGAATGGTTCTAAATTAGAAAATCCATTTTATGATAGCTTAGAGGCAGTTAACATGTTGTGTATCCAAAAGCACTTCAAGAAACAGAATTTCAACGCCAACACTTTCTTTGATTGGCATTGCAACGCATGCCGGGTACAGCTTGTAAATAAATAAATAAAGGTTTTTGGAGTGTTATTTAGTCCTCATTTGTTGGAGAGAAAAGGGAAATGTTCTCACTGTGGCTGTGGTATGTTTTATTTCTAATGTGTAAAAATCAGTGCTCTTAAAGCCCCTGCCCTGTTTGGATCCAACGCAGCCCGCTTTGCATTTACGCCCCGGCCCGACCCGAATGTGAAAGGAACCGTACGTGGTCAGCTCTAACGTGTTGTCATTCGACTACGTGCCGGGCTGCATATAAGCAAGGAGTAATAAGAAGACGCTATGGCCAGAGAGTGAAGCCTGCGGGCACGCCCACAGAGTTGTTGCTGGCAAGTGCTAGGAATAGGACTATTATCCAGCCAAACCGTGCCTACTTACAACTCTTAATTCATTATGTACTACTTGTCCTTTTAGCTTACTGAAGCTGAATCTGTTGGAAATGTATCCACATTGTGAATCTGCTGTAGGTATGGCACGTGGTTCTCTTAATAGTTTCAGTTCATTATTTCAAAGTAGGGAAGCCTCCGTGGCTTAGGCGGCAGCACGCCGGCCTCTCACCACTGGGTCCGTGGTTCAAATCCCGGTCACTCCATGTGAGATCTGTGCTGGACAAAACGGAGGCAGACAGGTTTTTCTCCGGGTACTCCGGTTTTCCCAGTCAAAATTTAATTCCAGCAACACTCTCCACTATCATTTCATTTCATCTGTCATTCATTTAATCATTGCCCCAGAGGAGAGCGTCAGGCCTCGGCAGCCGGCACAGTTCATATCCTCGCCGCTAGATGGGGGCTTCATTCATTCCATTCCTGACCCAGTCGGAGACTGGAAGCAGGCTGTGGATTTTCATTTTCATTTCAAAGTTGGAGGCTACTTATATACCAGGTGAATCAGCTGCCCCTAATAATATTGTTTTATTCAGCCCAACTAACGTGTGTTATCAGGAAGGTCGATATTTCTCTGTTGCATCCCGTATGGTACTAATGCACTACAAGCATATCCCGCAAACGATACTCAACACTATTTTTCCCCCCTCGTATTAGGCTGTAGTCACATCGAGGGAAATACGAGTATAATAGTGCTAGTTTACCTGCATAAAAGAATATTTTAAGGGGCCGATGATTCACCTGGTATACAAATTTAGTATGACAGAATATTTACAGCGAAAATTCTCCCTCATGTATATAAATTATCACTCATATTGCTTGATCAGTCTATCGTGCACGGAAATGGATAATTTTAATGACCACATTTATAAACTAAGCATTACAATACCCCAAGCACACCGTATTATTTGCTATTGGAGACAGAGGCACGAGCAGCTAGAACCTTTACGAGGGCGTGGTCAATGCTCCAACCCACAACGTGCTGGAGAGCTGAGATAAGCATTCAAGCATTCGGTACAATGACAGGGATATCATAATGAATTCAGTCACGCCATTGGCTGCGAAATCCTTCAAGGAGTGAATTTTGCTTTCAGGCAGCAGTGTACTATACATACAGAACACATGCATTTAAGAGGCGTACCCAGAAATTAATTTTGAGGGCGGGGAGTTGTGGATGATGATGATGATGATAATTGTTGTTTTAAGGGGTCTAACATCTAGGTTATCGGCCCAGTTGTGAATGAAAGTAGCCTATAGACTACCTTGTATAATGACTGACTCTAGGGTCGTCCATAGGGGAAAATACTGACATTCAGGCTTTTTAGGGAAGGGGGGATATGTCTTCCTTAAATCCCCCTCTCCCCGAGGTACGCACTTGATGCATTTGATACATATTCGTTCATAATAGGCATTACGCTGCTACATTTACACAAAATAATTTTAGTGCGCTAAGCTACTGTACACAATAGTTCTCTTTTATTGAATGTTTACTGTGTTTATTATTTAATATTATTAGGGTGTATGGTGCAGGAAAATTATAACATTTAAACTGTATCTAATATGAAAGAATGTTTATAATTGAGTATTACAAATACATTCGTGTGCTGTCAAAAGTTTAACGGCGTATACGCAAGAGAGAACACTTCGTTAGATACAACATATACGAGGACAATTGTTGTTGTTGATTCATTTAGGGTCTTTGTGACATCGAGGCCTAGCCCCGTGTACTTGAGTGTGTGTAGAGTTTGTCTGGTAACCTGTGTTATTGTGTTGGCTGTATTAGTGTAGGTAGCCTATTCGTAATTCAGATGAGGATTAGGAAGGAGGCGACCGTGGTCTTAATTTAGGAACTATCCTTGGCATTTGCCTGGAGTAGAAGTGGAAAACCACAGGAAACCACTTCCAGGATGGCTGAGGTGGGAATCAAACCCGGGCCTCCGTGGTGACAGCCAAGAGTGCTAGCTCCTACGCAACGAGGCGGACACAACAAGGAAAATTCACTTTTCCGTGTATTTTGTAACCTTGTCATAAACCGAAGCTTGTCTGTCTACCTTATGGAAGGCACCGTGATGACATGCATTTTTTAGCCTACTATCGATTTTTGCAAAAAATGAAAGTAGACTTATGAGATCAACACAGGGCCAAAAATTGTGTGTCTGTCTGTGTGTCTGTGAGTGTGTGTGTATGTGTGTGTGTGTAGTCTGCATGTCTGTCTGTCCCCCCCCCCTCCTATCAATTCAAACACGGTGAAACCGAATTGAATGAAATTTGGTACAGAGGTAGAACTAATAAAGGGCACCTCAGTGTCATGTTTTATATCGCCGCCATCTTGATGGAAACGTAATGATGCCACCCAAATGTTCAAAGATTAAATACAATTACGACTAACCTAATCATCTGATCTCTACCAAATTTTGC
Organism: Meconema thalassinum; assembly: GCA_946902985.2. Lineage (NCBI taxonomy): Eukaryota > Metazoa > Arthropoda > Insecta > Orthoptera > Tettigoniidae > Meconema > Meconema thalassinum. The sequence continues at coordinate 861,303,164 of OX336389.2, forward strand.
AACAACATACCTTTATATGGGAAGCATCTTTTGACCAAACTAGAAGGTCATCAGCCCAATATTTTGCAATTGGCGGCCATGTATGTGTGCAAATCGATTCCCCTATCCATTCAAATACGGTGAAACTGAATTTAACGAAATTTGGTACAGAAATAGCACTAGCATAGGGCACCTCACATTCATGTTTTATATCGCCGCCATCTTGACGGAAACGTAATGGCGGCCACTCAAATGTTCAAGGATTAAATCAAATGACGACTAAACTAATCATCCGATCTCTACCAAATTTTGCAACAATATACCTTAATGTGGGAAGCATACAAGGTCATCAGCCAAATAGTTTCAAGATGGTGGATGTATGAATCATACAAGTGTTATAGCCTAACCGTAACTTACGATTGAACAAGGCCTGGCCTCAACAATTCAGCTTATCGTTCATAGGGAGGTTTAATCTGTCCTCAAGGAGGTGACCGGTAGGATATTAGCATATTATAATAGAATATGTAACCGTAGAAGTGACTAACAGGTCAGGCTTACCGTGCCTTATCGTTGTGGGCCCGTGCTGTCCCGTTGTCAAAATGGCCACTATTTTTGCTCGTAAATACATATATTTCCGCAACTTCCTAAGTTTATATCCTTTTAGGAATGCACTGAACAAAATAATACGTATTTAGTATCATATGGTTTATAAAAACGCCAGAAAACGCTAATGAAATCGTTGATTTCAACACTAAATATGATACAGTTATACTAAACAAGTTGTTTATCAAGTATTATCGTAGCGCATCCATGGCGTAATCGTAGCGACTTGGGCTGATAGTCTGGGGGTTCGTGGAACAAATCCATGCAGGTTCATTTTTTTACTTCGTTCTTTGGTATTTATTGATTTATAACTACTCAAACGTTATAATGTTAAGCATATAGGCCTAATTTGCAATCGAAAATATTATATACAGTATATACTTATAACACCACATATTTCAACACTCGAATACAGCGATTAATATTCGTTGACCTTGATCCGCGGTAGAGACTATTTTTGTTGTTGTTGTTTTTGTTGTTGATTCCTTAGGGGTTTTGTGGCATCATGGTCTTGTAGTCCCGTTTACTTGGGTGTGTGTAGAAGTTGTCTGATAACCTATGTCAATGTGATGTCTGTAGGCTTACTAGTGTGTGTACTTTTATACGAGGAAGGATTTGGGTAGGAGGCTGTTGTTGTTTCATTCGAGATGCATGGACATCATGGTCATTTAGCCTCGTGTACTTGGGTGAGTGTTGAAATTTGTCTGATAACATGCGTTATTGTGATGGCTGTATTAATGTATATATAATTCAGGTGAGGATTCAATCAATCAACGTTTAATATCCGTTTAGCACGTTGTATTTCAACAAACTACTATAACCAACATTCAATTATACTCCATGAAAAGGACAAAGAGTTATAACTATGCCCATGCATTTAGGAGAAAGTAGGTTATATGTTCTTACTGAACATCTTGTTTAGTACCGGTAATATTTTTAAATAAACAATATTCATAGTTGCACAAGCTATTATAACTATTATCATTTGAACAGTTTTTTTTTACACATTATTCGGTGTCAGTTATATGGAAGAGCATAACGTGGCAAGACCATCTGTAGCCCTGGGAAATACTGTATGTGAATGGCGTGAAAAAAACGCTCGTGTCAGAAGTTTTGAATGATGCCTCACGGTAGATGGCTATCCAGCTCTCAGTTGGAGTAAGCGGAGTAGCTGCCCGGTGAGAGGGAGGTGGGACGAACTTCGCCTGGTGGTACAGGGCAGTCACGTGGTACTGAGTGCTAAGACGTCTGTGGACACCCTACATACATTTTCTGGAAAAAACTTTGCTGGTGTTGTTTTGCGCTTTGGAACAACTTATCATTAAATTTACTTTGTGTGAACCTTCTAATGCTCTACAATTTCGTTGCAAATACTTCTGCGCTAATTAAATAGTATGTTGTGAACCCTTTACCCTCTGATGGATAAATGATTCGATGTTTTATTTCTTCAATTAATAAATATTTCCACCAGCATCATGAAAATAGCCAGACGGAGATGAGGAAATTTCAAGCATTGGTTGGAGACAATGGGGACATACCTGCAGCAGTTTGACAAAAGGCTAAATACTTAGGATTGTGAAAAGAAAGACCTAGCAATGATTCAGAAGGACAGGTGGTGGCTACCTCAAAATAGAAGCGACGCGCAGTGAGACACGCTCATGGTATGTTCATTGTGATATTTGCGCCTAGAAAAAAGATGATGCAGTAACGTGAGTGGCTGATGAAAATACTAGACACTCCTACGAAGCCAAGGTCTGATAAAAACCGCCAAGTTACAGAAAATGTGGAACCAATGAGAGAAGAATGCTTACCAGCGCGGCAAGTCTAGCTTGGGTACGCGATGGCTAGCATTAACGCGGGAGATCGCCTAGACAAAATCTCTACGATCGATTCTAGGATTAATGGGCATATTCTTGACCTGCGCTATTTTTCGAGTTCATTGATATTTATTTCATTCCTGTACCACTATTATTTTGAGAAATTTTTATATAATTTCCCCCACTATCAATACCTAGGGCCGGTTCATTTATAAGTGGCGTGAAGAGCCAAGACAGTGCCTCATTACATTTGTTCGTCTGAGGACGGAAGCTATTACTTTGCTCGTCTGAGGACGTAAGTTATTATATTTTATGTGTCAGTGGACACAGAAATTATTATAAATGTGTTAAATTCAGTGATAGATAGTCACAGTAATATATTTTGTAGGGGCAGTATCTTCGATAATTCGCCAACAGACAGTTCCGGGGAAAGTAGTACCTGAAACGGCGAATTTAGTAGTCAGATATCAAGTGTATAATAATCTAACTTTTTGAATCAGCACGAAAGATGACATCGCTTATCCTGAAGGAAGTCTGGAACTATCAACACTCCGTCCAGATGGCTGAGATGAGCTAAGAAGCATTCAGCTGGGAGATGGCAGCGGTTGTCCTTTGACGGGTGACTGGCCGAGGATGAGTACTGAATAATATTCTTATTATCTGATAAATTAACTTATGGTGTATGGGACATATTTTGTTTTGTAAATAATTTGCTTGTGTGATTAACGTAGTATATTTAGTTTTGGTCTGACACACCTTTTGCATGGAAGCAGCTCGCATATATGTTATTAGTGGAAGGTTCTTGTTTTTGTTTTGTTTAACTAACGTAGCTATGTGGACGACCGTGTTTGCATATGTTACGCAGTGCGGTTAAAAACGTCTCTCGGAGATATGTTGTGTTTCAGAAGTAGGACTGAAATAATATAATTACACAGTAGATTGGCGGGTAATTATTTTTTTTGGTTTATTATTGATCAGGTTCAGTGAGATTATTGCCTTTGGAGTAATGTGATTTGTGACGAAGAGCGGTCAGCTCTATCGTAGGTTTTAATATTTTTTAAAAATAGTTTGTGAGCATCTATTCAGCCGATCTGTGTGAAAAACGTCATGTCATTCCCAGAAGTGTGTGTGTGTGTATTTTGTGGTCATTACAAGCGGGAATTTCAGCGTAGACTAATTTCTGTCAGCTTGGTGCCAGGTCCATATTGTTACCTTGCGAGGGCAATTGTGGATATTTTGATTAATGTCTGACCATATGTTTAGGTGGTTGATATTTGTTGCTGTTGGTTCCTTGAGATAACGGCACAGCTGGTCAGTTATTTTTACACACTGGAGTTGGGACAATGACAGGTATTGAGGAAGAGGGGAGCTATTTCACAAGACGGACTGAAGGTTGCTAGCGAGGTCATTAGTGAGGAGCGCTTGTTTGGCTCCGTAATTACTTGAAATACAACACTAAGAACTGATCAATGGTAAAAATTGTTTAAATAAATGGGAGTTGCCTACGAATCACGATAATCTCCGAAGCGTTACCTTAACATGCAGTTTTGTTCATATAAAGTAATCTTAGCCGGTCAGGCTTTTGTTGTCATTGGTTTAGTCCATGTTTATATGCCATATCAGTGACCCGTGAAGTCAAGTGCGATGCTGTATTTCCTTGTTTGTGGATTGAGCAATTGGCCGGTGTTGGCAGCTCATTTTGTCCAGTGCGTCATCGCGCTAAATGAGGGTCTCGAGAGAGATTCCTGTAAATAGTAGATTGTAGTGTGTGTGTCAGCATTAAATTTAAGGTTTTTTATTAGTGTCATGTCCCATATCCGTAAACGTTGATTTACGAGATGATTGTTCGTAAGCATCGTGGCTGTTAACCCGTTGTAAACGAACAGTCATCCAAAGTACTCATTCCTCGTAGTTAGTCATTACGCGTACATAAAATCCAAATTGCAAGTTAGTGGAACTAGGATCCACATTTTAATAAGGGGGAGATCCGTCTGACTCCTCAGCATTGATAGATATTCCTGTCATGGGAAAATTCAGGGAGGATTTTTTTATTATTGTTGTTTATATTCTTTTTATGCACTATTAGTCATTAAATCATGTTATTATTTTACATCTTGTCACCTTTCTTTCTTAATTATAGTTTTAATCCTATGACCCTTACCTCAGTAGAGCATGTTGTTTGGCGAACGTAAACATCACACTAGGAACTGAGCGCGACCCCTTGATCAAGATTCTTGCATATAAACTCTGCTTTTCTGAAGGGTTCATAGGAGATAAAACTGGTGCGGCCAAGCGTGGGGCGGTTCACTGTGGTGTAACGGCAAAGATTTTGCACATGTCAATGTAAGCGTAGTTGGGTTTTCAAACTGACGCAACAATGAATGTGTAATTTTGTTGCTGGTTCGCTGCTGGAACACATTTAAGTGGCGTATTTGAGTAAAACTGACATGCCGCAAGTGCAGGCAGATGTGACAGTATTTTAATCACCGGGAAGTGATATTTTATTAAAAGTAATTGAGGCGAAGGTGATACCGCCAAAATGTGTGAAATATAAATTAAAATCAGGAGTTTGCAATGTAAAATACGGTTCACGTTTTTTTTTGTCTTTTAAATTAAAGTAAAATTAATATACGTGATACCGGGCGCCCAATGATTAAAGTTAAAACTAGATTTGTTTAGAAAGTCAAACTCATGAAAATGTTAGGAGGCTGGTAGCCTTAAATGACAATTAATACTTTGTTAATTACTCAGTGTTAATATCAGATCAGGATAACAATTTAATGACTAAATATTTGTTTGGGTTTAAATTAAATTGAGTAAAATTAGAACCACTCAGAGATGCAATCGACTAGTGGGATTAAATGTAAAAATAAATGAACTGAGTTGGATAAAGAAATTAAATGTGCATTGGATTGCATGTGTGTGTCAAAGGGCATTGCTTTATGCCATTTCCCTAATGCTCATATAAAGTGTATAAGATGACAACGGTGGAACAGATTCAAGAAATCATTGAGAGCGCGGCTAGGAGAACGCAGGAATTGTTGGACACTAAATTGGCGAAACAAAGTGAATCATTAAACGCTAAATTATCCGAACAAAGTGAATCATTAAACGCTAAATTATCAGAACAAAGTGAATCACTAAACACAAAATTATCTGAACAAATAAACAGTAGTTTGTTAGAACAAAGTCAGTCTATAAACAAATTGTCTGAACAGAGTGAATCGCTAAAAGCTAAACTATCCGAACAAAGTGAATCATTGCGGACACAATTAAATAACAGTAGGATTGAACAAAATGAATATCAGGCGGAACAAGCTAGATTACTAAAAAATGAAATCAATGACACTATAAATTTGCAGTTAGAGGCGCAGAATGTTAAAAACACGAACCAATTAGCTTCGTTAACCGCAGAGATGAAAGATCACACTAATCAACAGATGGTATTACTGGCCCTAGATGTTAGTAAAAACAATGAAAAACAATTAGATCAGATTAAGAAAATGGAAAGTATTTTTGATCAAAAACTTAGCATTCTGGATGAAACGGTGTTAGCTAAATTAGAGCAAATTGAACTAGCGTGCACTATGAATACAAGCGAGGTCAAGATAGCTCAGGATAAGTTAGAAGGACGATTTATGGAAATGGAAAAGAGCGGCAAGGTCATTCAACAACAATTATCAGCAGTAGATGAAAATATATCCGGCATAATTAAAGATATGGACCGTCTCAAAATAAAATCAGCGGAACAATGGAAAAGCCTAGAAGCGGATCAGAGTCAATTAAGGAGTACCATCGACGAAAATAGCGCGAGATTGGAAGAATGGAAAAGCCAGATAGAAAGCAATCAGGATGACACTAAATGCCAGATTGAGGAAAAAGTAAGCACAATTAAGGAGCAGATAAGGAAAGATTGGCGAAAAATGAATATCGATTCTAAAGAGGAAAGATCAACCATCCTTAAGACAGTAGGCGAAAATCATACTCGTATTCAAGCATTAGAGCAATAAATTAAGAGTAAACTTAAAGAGCAAACAGACAGGATCATTAAAGCTGAACTGAGGTCATTAGAAAAATCCTCGATATTTAAAACAGGAACAATGAGAGATAGGCAGGACGACTCAAATAGCCCAGGGGAGGAAAGCACAGCAGGGAGTCAAGCTCAGACAGAGAGCCCATTAACAGCAAACACGGAAGGGTTTCACAAAAATATCGAAAGGAGTTCCACGCCACAAGACGGTCATCAGCCCACACAACTTATCCAAGTAATTCGCTCGAACGATTATAAACCGCAGAAATACACGGAGAATTCAGGGGTGACACCTAAAGCATTTATTAAAGAAATTGAAGACCATTACAATGACACTGGGGTACCTGAAGCACGTAGATTGAGGATGATGGAGAGATTTTTATCAGGAAATGTCCTTACATGGTTTTTAAGCTTCAAATATACATTTGGAACTATGTCAGATTTCAAATTAGCGTTTCTGCGCAAGTACTGGTCGCCAGCGATACAACAGAGTCTAAGGATGGAGCTTTACTCTAGAAAATACCAAACTACCCAGCAAACGAAATACTCAGATTTCTTTAACATGCAAATGCTAAAATTTCGCGACCTTGATTACCCTTTAAATGAAGCGGATCTGGTGATGACAATAGCGCGGCAATTACCAGTCAACGTGCAGCAAGTACTAGTCGCAGCGAATGTTAGTACGGCCTTACATGCAGAGCAGATATTACGCCAGATAGATGAGACTACATCTCAGATTCATTATAGAGGAGGAAGACAGCTGGAGTTAGTCAATACGACAGATGTCATAAAACCTAAACAGGCAAACACTAAAACGCAGGGTACTAATACAAGCACCTCCACACCTAGGCGAAACCAGGAAGAAGGAGAAAACAGACCATACCAGCGTAACGAGAATAACTACAACAATAGGTCATATCAAAGCAACAATAGATATCAACAGATGGGATATCAGCAATGGCGTGAAAATCGAAGAAATGAGAGGCCTTATGGAAGATACGGGGATTACAATGCTAATCAAAGATGGAAAGGAAGGAGAGATCAAAATCAAGGAGAGGGACGTAATTATCGAAATGACTGGGATGATAGGCACGCTCAATCACAAAATTACCTAGAGGAATTACACGCTAGTCAAGGTGGAGAGCTAGGAAGATGGGAAAAGGCCATTGGGAACATGAAGAATCCAGACACACATACTGAGGAAGCCGGAAGTCTACTGAGACAAGAGGAATATCAAGGGCATGGGCGACAAAAGGACGATGGGAGTCGCACCGGTGCTAAAAAAAATGCTAAATTTGGATAAAGAAGACAATCTACAAACGCAACAGTCGGAAGTTGAAGATGGATGGATAGTAGCGAACATACAAGAATGGATTGCTTTGCCAGAAGACTGCCTGGAGGAGACGGTGAAACCACGGAACGATGAAATTAGGCAGTTACCCATTATTTACGCGAGGATTGGTGGAATTAATATAAGATGTTTATTGGATACGGGGTCGCAGATCAGTCTGGTATCGGAGGCCTTGGTTCGAGAGTTGGGACGGAGTCAGAATATTCCTGTAATTCCCGTACCACAGCTCAAAGTGAGGGGTGTTATTCCTGAACGCACCGTCACTTGTAAACGTCAGGCATACTTAGAGCTGAACATATTGGAACATACTTTTGGGCAAACATTCATTATCATGGCAAAGATGAATTTCAATATAATTCTTGGTGCAAATTTTATTTGTGACTATCAAGCAGTGATAGATTTGCACAAGAATACAGTCAGTTTTAGAGAGTATGATCAGCTGAAGAACGTGGGATTGCATATGCATGAAATCACCACCGGAAGAGATGTAAATTCTTGGGCATTGGAAGCAATATCGGAAGAGACGGAAGAGGAGATACGAAAGGCAGAAGATAACATCATAGAAGGAGCTGTTGTGGAACTAGATGAGGAGAGTGAATCCCAGGAGATATGGTCTTTATTAACGGAAGGAGATAACAGTGAGGCACAATTTGAAGAGTTACTACAGGAGCGGCTCAATGACATTCAACTTGGGGGTGAACACAGAAAACAATTGGAAGAGATTTTAAGGAAGTACAAAACAGTATTTGATACAGTACCTGGGAAAATATTAAATTTCAAATATTCTATGCAAGTCGAGGATTGGTCACCATTCAAAAGCAGGTTGTACCCAATTCCTGAAAAATATCGCGGTCAAGTTAAGGTCATTATAGATGAGATGTTACAAGCTGGAGTGATAAGGAAGACACCTACACCTTATCTAAATGCGATTTTGGCAGTCACAAAACCAAATGGATCTATTAGACTTTGTTTAGATGCCAGAAATCTCAACATGAGACTCATTTTTCCTGAGTATGACAGAGCGCCAATTATCAGAGACGTACTAAAAGGCTTTAAAAACAAAAGCATTTATTCATCAGTTGACCTGACGAGCTCGTTCCACCATATTGAATTGGATGAGAAGTCACAGCTTCTAACTGGCTTCTTATTCGATAACCAAACGTTTTGCTTCGTCCGAATGCCCTTTGGAGCCAAAACAGCGGGCTGTGCTTTAATCCGAGCCCTGGACCGGAATCTAACCGAGGAAGTTAAGGAGATGACGGTACGCTACATTGATGACATTCTGCTGGCATCCGACAACATTGAAACTCACATGGAAAATTTAGATAAAGTATTAGGCAACCTGAATGCATTAAATTTCAAAGTAAACCTGAAGAAATCGCATTTCTTCAAGAGCGAGATCTTATATTTGGTCACATCATTGACAAGGAGGGGGTGAAGCCAAATCCAGCTAAGATCGAAGCGATAAAGAATTTCCCTACACCAACGAGAGTCAAGCACATTCGGGCTTTCTTAGGCGTAACGGGATTCTTTAAGGAAAACTGTCCAGGTTACACGGAGACTGTAGCTCCAATGCAGGAAATGCTAAAGAAGAATAATAAATGGTTATGGAATGCGGAGTGTGAGAAGGCGTTCCAAGCAACAAAACAGCTATTGGAAAACTGCATTAAATTAGGATACCCAGATTTCAAGCACAAATTTATAATCCAAGCGGATGCTTCACTAATTGGTATAGGTGCTATGCTCTATCAAGAAGATCCAGCTAACCTGCAACATAAAACATATTTGGCATTTGTCAGCCGAAAATTGCGTAAGCACGAGGGCAATTATACTGTAACGGAACTAGAGTTGTTGGCCATACTTCATGCGCTTCAACAATGGAAATGAATAATTTATGGATACACCATTGTTGTCAGGACTGATCACAAGGCACTAACATTCTTGTTTAAGACGTCGATGGCAAGCGAACGTGTGACACGTTGGTCTATATATATTCAGCAGTTTAGCATTGAGATTGAACATTGCCCAGGGAAGATGAACGTGATTCCGGATGCACTCAGGAGGAACCCAGAGCCTGATAATGAAGAAACAGCGATGGTACAACACTTGGAGTTAACACCGAAGGACCGGGAATTCTTGGAGGAGTTACGTGAGATACAGCGAGAACAGGAAGCGGAACCATGGATGATGTTATTAATTCAAGACTTCAGAAAGCAACTACCTACAGGAACACCTGCATATCGAGAAGCGAAAGCCAAAGAAGGAAGATATGTTTATGTCAACAATTTGCTGCACAAATGGGTAGATAATGACCACACCAAGTTACGCATATTAGTACCTGCATCCTTACAGCGAGGACTAACATGGCATACTCACGAAAGTTACGGTCACGTCGGTGTAGATAAATGCGAAGCGACAATAGGAGAGACATTTACATGGCCACGTATGAGAACAACTATATGTGACGTCATTACGACTTGTGATCCGTGTCAGAGGACAAAGCCCAATAACTATTTAATGAGGCAGTATCCTAGACCATTGCTACCTCAGAAACCCTGCGAGCTACTGGCCCTAGATTGTTTCGGTCCAATTCCGAAAGAAAGGCGAGGTTGCCGGCACTTGCTAGTGTGCATTGATGCATTTTCTAAGTTTGTCGTATTATGCCCTATTCAGAAAACTACATCGAAACAAGTACTCAGTCGTATTCGAAATAGAGTTATTCCAATCCTTGGAAAACCAGAATTTATATTGTCAGATCATGGCAGTTATTTTACAAGCGCCGAATTCAAGAAAGGTATGGAGGACATGGGTATAAAACACGTTTTAAGCAGTATCCGACATGCCCAAGCTAATCCAAGTGAGAGAGCAATAAAATGTGTAACATCATACTTGAGAATCTTCATTCCAAATGAACATCACAAATGGGTGGATAAAATTAAGGATGTAGAGACATGCATGAATTCTACCAGGCGCGAGTCAACAGGACATATCCCTATGGTCCTACACAAAAACGAGTATCCAGTGAGAACGTGGAAAAGCATCATTAACTGCCCACAAGATCCCATGATAGCACCTGACCTGCGAATTGAGAGAACGAGAGCCTACATGAGAAAACAAGCAGACCGCAGATTACGGCGAGTGAGAAATAAGAGGTTTCACAGTGATCTTGAAATCAACCAGCTCGTTTTGGTGAAACGACCCGCTACATCGGATCCAGAGAAGAAGATCTTCAGCAAATTCTGCGAAAAGTTCATAGGACCCTATTCTATCGTAAGAAACCTTGGAAATAATGCATACAGAGTGAAAGAGTTAAGCACAGGAACAATGTCGGTCTACAACGCTGCCAACCTAAAAAAGTATCGAAAAAGTGAACCATGAGAGCGCCGAAATAATGATGCAGTTTAAATATACGGACGTCCAATATCAACCAAGTGAACGGGGAGCAGTTGAGTACGGCACGTGAAGAAGGAAGTGGAATTGGTGTTGACAAACCTTAACGAGACGAGCAGAGTGTTGCCTAAGGCACCAGCGCGTCATGCAAGCAGTTGGAGGGGCGAGGTCCAAACAGGAAATGAGACGAGTAAATGCCATTCAAGACAGGAGCGGCTAGACCAAGTAATAGAAAAGGGGTGATTCTGAAGTAAAACAAATTGGCCTACGATTTTTTTTTTAAATTATCGACTTTCTCCGAAGTTCGAAATGTTGTGAGTGGGGGAGTTGTGAACCCTTTACCCTCTGATGGATAAATGATTCGATGTTTTATTTCTTCAATTAATAAATATTTCCACCAGCATCATGAAAATAGCCAGACGGAGATGAGGAAATTTCAAGCATTGGTTGGAGACAATGGGGACATACCTGCAGCAGTTTGACAAAAGGCTAAATACTTAGGATTGTGAAAAGAAAGACCTAGCAATGATTCAGAAGGACAGGTGGTGGCTACCTCAAAATAGAAGCGACGCGCAGTGAGACACGCTCATGGTATGTTCATTGTGATATTCGCGCCTAGAAAAAAGATGATGCAGTAACGTGAGTGGCTGATGAAAATACTAGACACTCCTACGAAGCCAAGTTCTGTTAAAAACCGCCAAGTTACAGAAAATGTGGAACCAATGAGAGAAGAATGCTTACCAGCGCGGCAAGTCTAGCTTGGGTACGCGATGGCTAGCATTAACGCGGGAGATCGCCTAGACAAAATCTCTACGATCGATTCTAGGATTAATGGGCATATTCTTGACCTGCGCTATTTTTCGAGTTCATTGATATTTATTTCATTCCTGTACCACTATTATTTTGAGAAATTTTTATATAATTTCCCCCACTATCAATACCTAGGGCCGGTTCATTTATAAGTGGCGTGAAGAGCCAAGACAGTGCCTCATTATATTTGTTCGTCTGAGGACGGAAGCTATTACTTTGCTCGTCTGAGGACGTAAGTTATTATATTATATGTGTCAGTGGACACAGAAATTATTATAAATGTGTTAAATTCAGTGATAGATAGTCACAGTACTATATTTTGTAGGGGCAGTATCTTCGATAATTCGCCAACAGACAGTTCCGGGGAAAGTAGTACCTGAAACGGCGAATTTAGTAGTCAGATATCAAGTGTATAATAATCTAACTTTTTGAATCAGCACGAGAGATGACATCGCTTATCCTGAAGGAAGTCTGGAACTATCAACACTCCGTCCAGATGGCTGAGATGAGCTAAGAAGCATTCAGTTGGGAGATGGCAGCGGATGTCCTTTGACGGGTGACTGGTCGAGGATGAGTACTGAATAATATTCCTATTATCTGATAAATTAACTTATGGTGTATGGGACATATTTTGTTTTGTAAATAATTTGCTTGTGTGATTAACGTAGTATATTTAGTTTTGGTCTGACACACCTTTTGCATGGAAGCAGCTCGCATATATGTTATTAGTGGAAGGTTCTTGTTTTTGTTTTGTTTAACTAACGTAGCTATGTGGACGACCGTGTTTGCATATGTTACGCAGTGCGGTTAAAAACGTCTCTCGGAGATATGTTGTGTTTCAGAAGTAGGACTGTAATAATATAATTACACAGTAGATTGGAGGGTAATTAATTTTTTTGGATTATTATTGATCAGGTTCAGTGAGATTATTGCCTTTGGAGCAATGTGATTTGTGACGAAGAGCAGTCAGCTCTATCGTAGGTTTTAATATTTTTTTTAAATAGTTTGTGAGCATCTATTCAGCCGATCTGTGTGAAAAACGTCATGTCATTCCCAGAAGTGTGTGTGTGTGTATTTTGTGGTCATTACAAGCGGGAATTTCAGCGTAGACTAATTTCTGTCAGCTTGGTGCCAGGTCCATATTGTTACCTTGCGAGGGCAATTGTGGATATTTTGATTAATGTCTGACCATATGTTTAGGTGGTTGATATTTGTTGCTGTTGGTTCCTTAAGATAACGGCACAGCTGGTCAGTTATTTTTACACACTGGAGTTGGGACAATGACAGGTATTGAGGAAGAGGGGAGCTATTTCACAAGACGGGCTGAAGGTTGCTAGCGAGGTCATTAGTGAGGAGCGCTTGTTTGGCTCCGTAATTACTTGAAATACAACACTAAGAACTGATCAATGGTAAAAATTGTTTAAATAAATGGGAGTTGCCTACGAATCACGATAATCTCCGAAGCGTTACCTTAACATGCAGTTTTGTTCATATAAAGTAATCTTAGCCGGTCAGGCTTTTGTTGTTATTGGTTTAGTCCATGTTTATATTCCATATCAGTGACCCGTGAAGTCAAGTGCGATGCTGTATTTCCTTGTTTGTGGATTGAGCAATTGGCCGGTGTTGGCAGCTCATTTTGTCCAGTGCGTCATCGCGCTAAATGAGGGTCTCGAGAGAGATTCCTGTAAATAGTAGATTGTAGTGTGTGTGTCAGCATTAAATTTAAGGGTTTTTATTAGTGTCATGTCCCATATCCGTAAACGTTGATTTACGAGATGATTGTTCGTAAGCATCGTGGCTGTTAACCCGTTGTAAACGAACAGTCATCCAAAGTACTCATTCCTCGTAGTTAGTCATTACGCGTACATACAATCCAAATTGCAAGTTAGTGGAACTAGGATCCACATTTTAATAAGGGGGAGATCCGTCTGACTCCTCAGCATTGATAGATATTCCTGTCATGGGAAAATTCAGGGAGGATTTTTTTTATTATTGTTGTTTATATTCTTTTTATGCACTATTAGTCATTAAATCATGTTATTATTTTACATCTTGTCACCTTTCTTTCTTAATTATAGTTTTAATCCTATGACCCTTACCTCAGTAGAGCATGTTGTTTGGCGAACGTAAACATCACACTAGGAACTGAGTGCGACCCCTTGATCAAGATTCTTGCATATAAACACTGCTTTTCTGAAGGGTTCAGTTGTTGATGTTTCATTTACGGTCTTGCACATCGTAGTTATCAGCATCGTGCACTTCGATGTGTGTATAGACTAATAACCTGTGTCATTGATATGACCGTAGTAGTGTTTGTATTTGTATGTAAGACTAGGAGTGGGAATGAGGTGGCCGTGGCCTTAAGTTAGGAACCATCATGGCATTTGCATCAAGTGGATGTGAGAAACACCGGAAATCCACTTTTAAGACGGCTGAGGTGGGTATCGAACCCATGTCTTTTCAGTTTTGTGTCACGAGGCTGAGTGTACCCCGTTCCATCCCTCAGACCAGAATTAAATTTCTTGACAGGAATCGAACTCAGGACCTCTGGATCCGGAGTCTTAATACTTACCCCGAGACCACAGAAGGTGGCTTAAATACACACATCAAAAAAAGTTTTGCATCACCTCGGTTCCAAGAGTTCCGGAACCGTTAAATACAAAGGGAATAGAGATCAACACAAACAACATTTCAGCTCGTTTTATTGCTCATGAGACCCACACATTGCATGTTGTACCATCATACAGCTAGACTTTCAGCATTTGTGGTCCAGATTGCAGTACACACCACTACCTCTAATACCCAGTAGCACGTCCTCTTGCATTGATGCATGCCTGTATTCGCCGTGGCATACTATCCACAAGTTCATCAAGACACTGTTGGTCCAAATTGTCCCACTCCTCAACGACAATTCGGCGTAAATCTCTCAGAGTGGTTGGTGGGTCAAGACGTCCATAAACAGCCCTTTTCAACATATCCCAGGCATGTTCGATAGGGTTCATGTCTGGCGAACATGCTGGCCACTGTAGTCGAGCGATGTCGTTATCTTGAAGGAACGCATTCACAAGATGTGCACGATGAGGTCGAGAATTGTCGTCCATGAAGACAAATGCCTCTCCAATATTCTGCCGATATGGTTGCACTATGGGTCGGAGGATGTCATTCAGGTATCGTAAAGCCGTTTCGGAGCCTTCCATGACCACCAGTGGCGTACGTCGGCCCCACATAATGCCACCCCAAAACATCAGGGAACCACCACCTTGCTGCACTCGCTGGACAGTGTGTCTAAGACGTTCAGCCTGACCAGGGTGCCTCCAAACACGTCTCCGACGATTGTCTGGTTGAAGGCATATGCGACACTCATCGGTGAAGAGAACGTGATGCCAATTCCGTGGGGTCCATTCAGCATGTTGTTGGGCCCATCTGTACCGCGCTGCATGGTGTCGGGGTTGCAAAGCTGGACCTCGCCATGGACGTCGGGAGTGAAGTTGCGCATCATGCAGCCTATTGCGCACAGTTTGAGTTGAAACACGACGTCCTGTGGCTGAACGAAACGCATTATTCAACATGGTGGCATTGCTGTCAGGGTTCCTCCGAGCGGCAATCCGTAAGTAGCGGTCATCCACTACAGTAGTAGCCCTTGGGCGGCCTGAGCGAGGCCTGTCATCGACAGTTCCTGTATCTCTGTACCTCCTCCATGTCCGAACAACATCGCTTTGGTTCACTCTGAGACGCCTGGAAACTTCCCTTGTTGAGAGCCCTTCTTGACACAAAGTAACAATGCGGACGCGATCGAACTGCGGTATTGACCTTCTAGGCATGGTAGAACTACAGACAACATGAGCAGCGTACCTTCGTCCTGGTGGAATGACTGGAACTGATCGGCTGTCGTACCCCCTCCGTCTAATAGGCCCTGCTCATGCATGGTTGTTTACATCTTTGAGCAGTTTTAGTGACATCTATGAACAGTCAAAGGGACTGTATCTTGGATACAATATACACAGTCAACGTCTATATGCCGGAGATCTGGGAACCGAGGTGATGCAAAACTTTTTTTGATGTGTGTATATTGACAATCGGTTGAAGCCTTCTCGGGAAAATACTACAATTTCCTTTGATTTGACGTCTAAATAAAAATATATTATATACTTTTCTTCAAAATAGTCATTTACTGGGACCTAAGCACTAGCCTGCATGGTGTCCTGTAGCAGCATGAAACTTGGGGAGAGTCTGGTCAAAAATAAGAAAACATGATGAAAATTGTAACAAAAATATTTTTTCATTTTAATAACTTCACAACACTTGTTGTTCATGTGATGGTATTATTTTTGACATTTAGAATGTTTAAAGGGCTTTGAGCGCCATTTTAAAATCCCCTTGCAAAGTGGGCATGGTCAGGCGAAAGCAGCTAGAGCTTCCGGTATGACACATTATTCATTTGTGCCCTCCTTTTTGCAATATCATGATGTAATATTTGTCTCAGATGTTATATTTTCATTATGAAACAATACTAAAGTAGCATTGTAGCTAAAGTTTCTCTGTTTTATGACATGTTATTGTTGTGTTGCTTGACGACAGCTTATGAATGACTTGCTCTGAGGAAACAACCATTACACTTCATTTGCTTGTCATGGAAATCCTTGCGGCTTTTTCACTATACTGTTGTTTAGGCATTATGCATGTTCTCTTCTTTTAATCAAGTTTAGTACCGGGAGAGGATCAGAGAGAAAGGAATTGTGATGTAGCCGTTATGTATGTTCCTTTGTTTGTAGCCTCCAAACAGCTTATCAGTTACTTGCTCTGTTTGTTGTTAGAGAGTGGATGCATTTGTAAGGATTTTCTATGCAATCTATGTACAGCAAGTCACAAAGACATGAAAACCAAGCTAGAGCCTGCAGTGGTAGTAAAAATCATGCCCGTTCACCAAAGGCTGGCAGCGAATGAACTTCTTACCAGGTATGTTAGTGGGGGGACTCAGAATGCTAATGAGAGTCTACACAGCTCAGTGTGGTCAAAATGCCCTAAAACAAAATTTGTGTCCAAGAAACGGCTGGAATATGCTGTTGTATCAGATGTAAGCCAGTTCAACTTGGGGTGCGAAACTAGCTTGTAAGTTCGGAAAGTTGTCTCAGGAGGAGAAATAAGTGACATTGCAAGGAACATCAGTGGACAACGAGACAGGCAACGTATCTACCTATCCAAAACAAGGTGTTATGAGCAGTCCAAAAAAGTGAGGAGGAAATTGGAACTTAAGAAAATAAGGGTAGAAGAGTTCCTGAAGAAGAAGGAAGGGTCTACATATGGTGCGGGAGAGTTTTAGGCAGCTCCTAAGTGTCTTGGAACTTTAAACTGCTTTTTCTCCAAAACTTATTTTCAACATTTTATCGTGTTTAAATTGCTCCTTGCAGAGCAGTTCTTATCCAATTTTTGTGACGAATGTTGATGGAAAAATTAATTATCTGAAAAAACTATTCAACATACTGGTTCCAAATTTTGTGTAGTAAGTAGTCTAAACCATCTTCAATAGTGTGCAAAGTTTCAAGTGTGTACCTAATGAAGTATAGATGTTAGTATTTCCACCAGACTCTCCCCTTATGAGAAATGGAAACGTACGGTAACACACATTGTTTCAAAGTCCTACGAGTTATAGTTTCCAAGATATTGTCCCTTGACATTGTGGTGAAAGTGAGGAGTTAGCAACGTTTAAGACGGTCGTGTATCACGGAAGCGTCTTGTCGCGTGTTTGTACTATCCGTTGCTTAGGGGCAGGCTGTGAGTACGATGCAAGGTCACCAGGAGTACCTCTGACTCACTTGAAGGGATGCAGTATCTTGTTTATTACATTGCGCGTCTCCAACAGCGTATTATGTCAATCTCATCATTTTTCAGTACAATGTGTTGTATTGCATTCCACTGAAATGCTCATCTTCATTGCATGTTGTTTTCTTTTCTAACTTAATTTCTTCTGATGATTGAAAAGCACCCGTATGCATTGGAGGGACAACCCCATTTTCCCCAATAGTACACAAACCTCTACAAACAGACAGACAGACTGGACTCATACAGCTCGAAGGCTATTAGAATTATATCTACTGTATAGAACGGGATTGGACCAACCTAACAGCATTTGTTTGAGCCTTTTCGGCGAATACCTGAGGAGCATAGCTCCTCAGAGTGTGACCTAGTGTACAGAGGCACTTCAAAGCAGGGCTGGCATGCGAAATTAAATTCATGGCTGTGGGGACGAAAATAATTTAATTTCGCCGTAAGCGCGATATTCGGGAGCGAAATGATAATGATTGTCGGCGCGTAATTAAATCAAAGCGAAACTTAATTCGAAGCGAAATTAATTTCGTTCCAGACTTTTAATTTCGCTCCCGGCGCGAAATTAATTTAGTTCCAGACTTATAATTTCGCTCCCGGCGCGAAATTAATTTCGTTCCACACTTTTAATTTCGCTCCCGGCGCGAAATTTATTTCGTTCCACACTTTTAATTTCGCTCCAGGCGCGATATTAATTTCGTTCCAGACTTATAATTTCGCTCCCGGCGCGAAATTAATTTCGTTCCACACTTTTAATTTCGCTCCAGGCATGGTAGATATTAATTTCGTTCCAGACTTATAATTTCGCTCCCGGCGCGAAATTTATTTAGTTCCAGACTTATAATTTCGCTCCCGGCGCGAAATAAAATTCGTTACAGACTTTTAATTTCGCTCCCGAGGCGAAATAAAATTCCCAAACGGCATTAAGTTTCGCTCTCCGACGTGTATTTAAAATGCATGAAACATTTAATTTCGTTGTTGAAATTAAAATACAGTATATTCGTTTCGAGAGTTAAATAATGTTCTGTACGATGTTCAAAGTCCTGACGTCTGTCTGTTAGGTAGTCAGCCCGAAGGCTGGTTGGATCCTCAAAAAGTACCGCCGGTAGGTTATGTGGGTAGATACCCACAAAAACTCAAGGCAGCGCTATAGTGAGGCGTACTAGACAAGATGGGGGATAAAGTAGTTTGCCATTGCTTTCCTCACTGAGTCAGAACAGCAGTACTAACCCTATGAGTAGAACCCTTCACAGCATCCACAGGCACTGACTGCCCCGAATTTCATTACTAAGCACCACCCATACCTCTGTAGCTTCCATATAATCACAGCCATGTGTAAGACTGAGACATCGGTGAAAAGCCACATTTTACTCTAGCCCGTGTCAGCAGTCAAATGCAAATGAGTCGTCAAGTTACAAAACTCGTTTAATCAACTTGTGAATAAGGATCATTTTCATGAGAAACGTTTCTCTGAACTTTGCCTCACGTATCTTTTGTGTTTGTTGTTTTCTACTTTTGGTTGGTGTTTTTGTGTTTGCTTTGTGCTTTTGCTTTTGAATTTGACTTATTGCTTTTCTTTCTTGGTTTTGTGTTTGTGCTCTGCTTTTGCTTTTTTGAATTTTGCTTTATGTTATTTGTTTTTTTGTTTTCTGCTTTTGCTTTTGTTTTTGAATTTTGCTTTTTGCTTCGTCTTTTTTGTTTTGTGTTTGTTTTCTGCTTTTGCTGTTTTTGAATTTTGCTTTTTGGTTTGTGTTTCTTTTTTATTCTGCTTTTGCTTTTGTGTTTGAATTTAGCATTTTACTTCGTGTTTTGTGTTTTTGGTTTTGCATTTGTTTTCTGGGAAATCAAAATAAAACAAAATCAACAAAACAAAATAAAAACAAAAACAAAATAAAACAAATAAAACAAGACAATGTAAAACAAAATAAAACAAAATAAAGTAAAACAAAAAATAAACAAAACAAAATAAAGCAAAATAAAATAAAACAAAATAAAGTGAGGTAAAATAAATAAAATAATTAAATAAATAATTTTACGACATGATCCTTATTCACAAGTGGATTAAACGATTTTTGCAACTGGACGACTCAAATGTAGTGCACGGGGTCGTTGGAATGAGGGAGATGGCTACCTGGGAGGCTTGTCGTAGTATAGTATCTATGTGTGCAGTATATGCGTCGACCGTCGTCTGGTTATCCAGTGGGAGATGGTCCGCACGGAGGTGATTGTTGACGTAGGCGCGGTATTCCTGCCAGTTTGCTGTGCAGAAATTCTGGACCATCCTGGGAGGTGGTAGTGGGGGAAGAGGGAAGTTGAGTAAAACGGGGGCATGATCACCTCCTTTGAGTGGCAGGACAGACACGTCAAACAGATGGAGGAGGGAGTTATGAACAATGACTGCGTCGGGGTGGTATTGGGGGAAGGACGGGTAGATTCTGAGAGAGGGACGAGGGTGGCGTCGATGTGACGTAGGTAGATGTCTAGGCTATGAAGTTCTAGGGCCGAACGGGAATGAAGGTTGAGGTCGGCCTTTAGAATTAAATGGGGGAAGACTTCAGACACGTGGGTAATGCAGTCTTTGGGGATGGGGTGGTAGGGACGAATGTAGATGGTGGCTAGGTGTAGGACGCGGGAACAAATAAGGCTTTCGGGGAAGAAAAGAAACAGATTTCATTTCAGAAACAAAATGAAATGTTCCATGCATTTTAATTTCAGGCCGGAGGGGGGGACTAAATGCCGGGAACGAAATTGATGGTCGTTAACAAATTTTATTTCGCGCCAGGAGCGAAATTAAAAGTCTGTAATGAATTTAATTTCGCGCCAGGAGCGAAATTAAAAGTCTGTAACGAATTTCATTTCGCGCCGGGAGCTAAATTAAAAGTCCGTAATGAATTTAATTCCGCGCCAGGAGCGAAATTAAAAGTCTGTAACAAATTTCATTTAGCGCCGGGAGCTAAATTAAAAGTCCGTAATGAATTTAATTCCGTGCCAGGAGCGAAATTAAAAGTTTGTAACGAATTTCATTTCGCGCCGGGAGCTAAATTAAAAGTCCGTAATGAATATAATTTCGCGCCAGGAGCGAAATTAAAAGTCTGTAACAAAGATCATTTCGCGCCGGGAGCTAAATTAAAAGTCCGTAATGAATATAATTTCGCGCCAGGAGCGAAATTAAAAGTCTGTAACAAATATCATTTCGCGCCAGGAGCGAAATGTTATTCCATTGAACAATTTCATTTCGCGGCGCTAAATTAAATTGATAATGCATTTCGTTTCGCATGCCAGCCCTGCTTCAAAGTACAGACGATGAAAGGAAAGAGTGGCCTAAGTTTCATGGGAGAAAGAAATATGGGATCGCTTATGGCGAGACGCGGTGGCTTGTTGATTAGACGGTTGGTGTTGTGTGTTGCTGTGGTGTAGAGATTAGCTCGTGGTGATACTCAGCGTAGTATGCACCCCTCTACCGAAGTGAGCGAATGTGCCGTATTATGAATTACCGGCAATGTATTGGTCGAACTGGCAAGCCGCACAATAACTTATGTCATAAGCCAGGAGCTTGCTGTACGCATTCAGTGCGCTGTCAGCTGTAGCTTCACTAGAATCTATTTAGCTTAACCCTTTTTGTGCCAGGGGGCTGATATATCAGCTGACTGAGGTTTGCTAAAAATGCTACAAGCTAATATATCGGCCCTGTTTTTATATTCTTTTTTATTATTATTTCCAGCCACGCAGTGCTGACACTATTGTGACCGAGACAACGCAGGAATCGTTTCCACTCTGGATATATCGATGTGTTTAAGTTCCGTGAACAAGTGGATTCATAATAAGTACCGTATTCTTCGAATCAGCTGACGTAGTATTTGTTTACCTTCGTGCTCGGAGCTAATTAAGATACGTGGAAATAAATATCTAGATCTTTGAAGGAAGAGGAAATAGATAATGTTTTTAACACTTAGTGAAGGGTGTGAAAGAACATTTTCGACTAACGACTAACGACTAACGACTTTAGCAACTAATACGTTTAAAATACAGGCAGGATGTATCCGTGATGATGTTACAAACTTGCAGGCATGATGGAGGAAGGTAAATGGATCCATTTGAGATAAGGAACCATAGTTCGGAAACAATCGAGTCACAAGTTACACGCAAAATGCTACTCATTTAATACCGATTAACTGCACACGTTTCACAAGCTGCTACATTTACAACTGTTCAAAATGGCGTCCCCCTGCGTCAATAAAGGCAGCATTGTCGCACAAAGTTCTGACGTACGGTACCCGAATATCCCCGGCGTCGTTTGAACAGCGTCGCAGGCAACGAGACTTCTTGCCAGGAGATCCTCTTCTGTCTCGACAGGTGTCTCATACACAAGAATTTTCACATGGCCTCACAAGATGAAATACAGTGGGGTGAGGTATCAGACCGATTTTTGCTTTTAACTTTTGACTGCCGGTCGCAGTGGTGTAGTGGTCTACTAATCCCAAGTTAGCGGGGTCAAACCTGACTGCGGTCGGTGGCGTTTACGGGTGTGCATACATGCCAACCCCATGCCGTTGGCTTCTGGCACGTTAAAGAACGCCTGCGAGAAAGAATTCCGCCATCCTGGCGTCTGTTAAGAACTAGAATTGAGTACAGAAGTTAAACAACTGCGATTATATTAAGGAGGGACGTATGTAAAAATGAGTAAATATAGTATTTTTTTATTCGCCCATTATTTACCTTACGATATCAAGTTTTTAATTCCAAAATAGTACAGTTCAATACCACATGTAAATGTGAGAAAAAATAGTACATGCAGCTACTTGTATACTGCCACACCCACTTCTGTAGGAAGAATGTGAGGATAATCTGATATCATCAGATGATGAAATTGGAAACAAAGGCTCTTCAAAGGAGACATTCAATGAGGAAACAGCTGGAGGAATAAGAGGAATCTAGTAAAATGGATATGGTCTGCACTAATTCATTAAATGAGCGGCAATACAATATAAAGAAACTCAAATCTTCGATTCAAGTTTTCCATAACTTACATGTTTGTAAGTGTATTGTACCTTTTCTCCAGCATCATTAAAGATACAGTGATGAAACTTGGTATGCTGCTGTAAACCATTATTCTAAATAACTTTCTGGAACAATTTTTTTAAGAACCTATTTTGGATGTTAAGGGGTAGCATGTCATTATATTTTTTTCCAAATTAAGTCCATCAGATTTTGAAGGGCTGTTAAAAATAAAATAAATAAGATATCAAAAATTTGTTCCACAGATATCTTTAACCTGGTCTGTAGATATTACATTTCAAATTTTGTAACTTACAATGGGACGGTTTCGTAGAAAAGGTACATATTAAGGGTACATGTTTCAGAAAATTCAAATATTCCTAGCTGAAGAACCATTTCAATTATCACCACGAAAATCAACACAGACATGCCTAGCATACTGATAATCATGTGATTAGAATTATATAGCATTGTCTTTAAAACTCTGGGAGTTTCAATACTTATTTTACTGGAGTGCGATTTTGCATTGTCCCCCCTTAATAACTGTTGACTCGATCGTTTCCGGACTATGGGTCCTTATCTCAAATGGATCCATTTGCCTTCTCCATCATCCCTGAAAGTTTGTAACACCATCACAAAGAAAAGGAAGATTATAGTTTTACGTGACCGTTAATCGCGAGATCATAAGCCACGGTACCTCCTTTTTACGTGGAATCCGAACCACAGGACATGGCGTTTCACTTTGAAAATCTCGCATGCATCGACCGGGAATCGAACCCGAACTGCCGTGGAGAGAGGCCAACAGCTTGACCGCTGTGCCACCACGCCCCTGTAACACCTTCACGGTACACCCTTTATATGCAGCCTACCTGCTCCAGGAAAGACTTTTAATTTCATTAAACTTGGCCTTTTTAACATAACCATTCATGTAAACCATTCACAAGGGTTAAGCAAATCTCTCTAGCCTTGCCGTGGTTCCGTATCGTCTCACAATTCCGTGGAAGACCACAGATGACTTACATACTCTCCCTGGATTGTTTCCACACTACCACGTGTCGTGCTGTGGGATGAAGCCAAGTTCATTATTTGTGCTCAAAATGCATTCAAAGTAGAACGGTCTAAAATGGTACGTTAGCACCCTTTCACACCCAGCATTCTCCTGAGTTTGGCTTGCTCCATTTAGTCGTTCTAAACAAGAGATCTCGGAATGATTGGCAAGTCTGACCTTTGCAGCCGATAGGAATAAATCGGGGCCAGTGTGTGTGTGATGTATTGCGTCTACCGGCCTGCCATTCCGAGATGACTTACACCATTCGAGTTACCAAGAGCACATATACAGAATGTTTCAAAATAGTTCTATCGCCTTTTCAGGGAGTGTCTGGAGAGAAAATATCTGTCCAAATTCGAAATCGTGAAGTTCGTCACTGACTCGTTGCGGAGATAATTGCAACATTTTGTTTGATCACTTGATTAACCGGCCCGGCATGGTCCGAGCTTTCAAGAGCTTTACAGCAATGAATACTGTCGTGCCCTTTACAGCGTTGAAAGAATCCTCTTGGTTCAAGAAATATAAGCGCTTGAACGTTGACGATTTTTGTTGTTGTTGTTGTTGTTTTATTTTAGGGGCATGGATATCGTGTTTCCTTTATTGTGGCGAAGTTGGGGCTCTTTGCCATCTACAGTATTACACTTACCCACACGTGTACTTGGATGAGTGTAGAATTTGTCTGATAACCTGTGTTATTGTGGTATCTGTAGCAGTGTGTATTTGTAATTCAGTTGGGGATTGGGAAGGAGATGGTTCCTGCATTTGTTTGGAGCAGAGGTGGGAAATCCACGGAAAACCACTTCCAGGATGTCAGAGGTGGGAATCGAACCCACTTCTTCTCAGTTTTATATCACGAGACTGAGTGTGCTGTACCCCGTTCCAGCCGTCAGATCAGAATTACATTTCTTGGCAGATCCAGGAATCAAACCCGAACCTCCAGGGCGACAGCCAAGAAGGCTAGCCGCTACACCACGAAGTGGACCTGACGATTATTGTAACGGAACGGGAGACTTGTTTTTGCAGCATCGTGTGTGTAAGCGCTCGATTTGGTGGGAATATTATGGAAAGCCGCATGACAACGCGCTATGGTAACTCATGTGAAAATCTAGTCCTCATTACTGTAGACTATACACTCGCTTGTTTGTTACTGCTATCGTCGCCCCTTCATCGATATCCTTGTCCAATGGAATAGTCTGGCCGCGTGGTGGTGCAGCGGTCAAGCTGTTGGCCTCTCACCACGGCAGACCGGGTTCGATTCCCGGTCAATGCATGTGAGATTTTCAAAGTGAAATGCCATGTCCTGTGGTTCAGATTCCACGTATAAAGGTGGTCGGCTTATGATCTCGCGATTAACGGTCACGTAAAACTACAATCTTCCTTAGTCTGGCCGCACGAGTCAGACAGAAATACTGTGTTGCTACTAGACTTTGACCTTCGACTGCATAACAACATATAAGTTAGTCAAAATCACCTTAAAAAGTTACTAAGAAACCAACATGGCCGCCACATTCAGTGTCGCCAACTTAGATCATTTAACACCAAAAGTCACCACACCCATCCATGTAACACGTATCGTAAACGATCTAAACTAAATTAACGCCTTCTTGCGAAAATATATTTTACATAAAGTTGTGAGGCAGTCCTTGCTCATGTTAGAGACATCTTGGTCACCAGTCCTCAACGTTCAAACTCTTAAGCAGTATTATGGTAGTGAAGTTAAAGTTAACTTTTAAGTTCGATCTTCTAGATTGCCTTTTAAACCAACATATAGCCTACTGTAAAATGCATAAGTACAGAAACATTAATACTTACTCAAGGTTTTCCCAGTTTTGTCGGGGAGCTATAGATGAACATGTGCTTTTCTTCTTATAGGCTATATTTTAATAATTGGTCCAAAAACCGTTGTATTTTAAATGTGAATGTTCAGTGAAGGATTCCGGAGTAGGAGAGAAAATAGTAGGGTACATATTTGCCTATTATTTCTTTATTTTTGATAAGTGCTGATTTCTTGCATGTTGGAATGGTAGAATGGTAGAATGCAGTTGTTGTTGATTGATTTAGGGGCTTTGCGATATCATGGTCATGTAGACCCGTGTACTTGGGTGACTGGAATTTGTATGGCAGCCTGTGTTATTGTGATGGCTCTATTAGTAAGTGCATTTGTAATTCAGATGAGGATCGGGAAGGAGGCGGCCATGGCCTTAAGTTAGGAACCATCCCGGCATTTGCCTGGAGTAGAAGTGGGGAATCGACGGAAAACCACTTCCAAGATGGCTGAGATGGGAATCTAACCGTCCTCTTCTCAGATTTGCCTCACGAGGCTCAGTGCAACACGGTTCCAACCCTCAGACAGACCAAAATTAAAATTTCTTGGCAGAGCCGGGATTCGACCCCGGACCGACTGCCAAGAATGCTAGCTGCACAGCACGAGCTGGTCGGTAGAATGCTCTCCAGACCTCTCATTACATTAAAAGCCACTTGCACAAATTTAAAGGCACCTCGCCAAGGTTAGTTCACTGACAAATTGATGAGTTGATTACAGGCGTCGGAAGGCAAGTTTTATCAACGGAGGAATATCTCAAAATAATTATAATTTTTAAATTACAATTTTCTAAAGTCGCCTCCGTAGCGTAGCGGTCAGCATGGTTAGCTGCCGCCCCGGAGGTCCTGGGTTCGATTCCCGGCTCTGCCACGAAATTTGAAAAGTGGTACGAGGACTGGAACGGGGTCTACTCAGCCTCGGGTGGCCCAAATGCGTAGAGGGGGTTCGATTCCCCCTCAGCCATCCTCGAAGTGGTTTTCCGTGGTTTCCCACTTCGTCTTCGGGCAAATGCCGGGATGGTACCTTCTTCAAGGCCACGGCCGCCTCCTTCCCTCTTCCTTGCCTATCCATCCTCACCATCCCTTACCTCCCCTCATGAGGCCCCTGTTCGCTTTGCAGGTGAGGCCACCTGGGCGAGGTGCCAATCCCACCTCACCAGTTTTATCCCTTCCGATTCGATGTTCCCAGCTCTAGGACACTGCCCGTAGAGGCGGTAGTGGTGAGTTCCCTCGCTGAGTCCGTGGGTTCCACCAACCTGGAGGGTAAACAACCAAAAAAAAAAACCAATTTTCTAAGTTTCATTATTGATGCCTACACTTTCTGGTACCAAACAGAACTTTGTAAGCTAGAAATATGTCAATTAACCTTGCACTGTAATTATTATTGATCCATTGACATTTGATGATTTTGAAATTGCACACTTAATTAAGGAGAGAAATTTTATGGTATGTATCCCATGCATCAAAGCCAGGTTACGCTCATCTTGAGACTGTCTTCACTCGAACGAGATGTGGGGATTAATAACTGGACAAACTACTGATATACACTACTCACGACAAATAGAGTTTAATTGCGATTTAACAGGCAACATCGTGAACAAAAGTCTATTTGTAGTGATATATCAATTGGATGACTGCCTGTGATTGGCTAGTTAAAATGATTTCACTTCTGACCGCCAGATAGCTCTAGCGTAAGAACTGGAACTCCAAGTCAGAAGTAACGATGGTATCACTATAGGGAATAACGCAGCTACCACACGTCAAGATTTCTGACAATGATTCAAAACTAACCACCTTACAGCACGAATTATTACCAAACATAGTAAGTTCAATGTTATACTGATTGAAATGTATTTCTTTTTAATTCCCACATTATAAAGAACATATTTCAGTCAATGACCATCATTACATAGAAAGCAACAGAAACAGATGCAGTATAGATGCTAGTTAATGCCTCTTTTCGGAGAATATAGTACCTAACATGTCAGAAAACTATCTCACAGACGAAATTGTAAGGGCCTGCTTTTCCTCTATAGAATAGAAAACAATAAAATTGACGACGCTAAAATTCGAGAGAGAATTACGTTATATGTCCCAGCCGTTAAACCTAGTAGATTTCGAAACATTTTCTTTATTCCGAGAATTCACACAGACAGCCATAAAAACTCACCGATTAACAGAATATTACCCCTTTATAATAAAGTTCATCATCTTGACTTAGATATTTTCAGTATGTCAGAAAACCAGTTTGCAGCGTCCTGTGATAAACTGCAAGATGTCTTGTAATATATTGTACTGTATTCAGCCCATTTCCTACCTAACCCTTCTTTTCTTCTTCTTCTTCTTATTTATCTTGTGTATCTCTATCTATATATTTTTATGTATCTTTTGTATTTCTATTTATATATTGTTGTATATTATCTAATTCTGGTAGTGAGCAATGTAATTTGGGCTTCCTGTAATGTTCACAACACAAATAAATAAATGAATATACATGGTATCGGTCACACAACCTCTCACATCTTTCCCAAACACAATTCAAGTTTGGCTCATGGTATTCTTTGGTTTATGATGAAACCCATGGACAGCGAATCTTGTGACGAGGTGCCTAAGGGCAAAACCTTCATTCTCATATTGGGATTAAACAGATGATAGTTCGCCGTACTTCACAGTTTTATATGTTTCGTGATACAATTCACACAACATTTTAGAAACAATACATATATCTTCGACTTGTAATGGTTCTATAGCCCTCACTATTGGGTGACAAGTGTAACTGTTTCTTCTAGTGCACGTTGTGAGTACAAGTGAAACGGTTTTTACAGGCCCTCACTGTTGGGGTGTACAACTGTAATGTTTACTCTGACTAAGATATGTTGTATTAATGGGCGCCAAGACCTCAACGCTATGTTGAAATCTAAATTTATATTTAACAACACCTAGCTCTGGTAGAACACCTCCAATAATCTTTTCACTCAGATCGTGGTATGATTTGATCATTAACCCAACAAACAATTGTATCAGGCGAAGGAATTGGTCTATATCTAATGCTACCTACTGAAAGCAAAGATCGCATTGTTAAAAGAAATGAATTTATTATATAAAACAAGTATTGCAAAATTAATAATAATAATAATAAGTTTGAATTTAAATTGGAGCGTTGCGATTTGAATATTACCGCTAGAAAATTACGTGAAAACGGAGTCGGATAAATTACTGATTTTACTCTTATTCCCAAGCTATGAAGTTACTGAAATACTGAATATTAAACAAAGAGACGAGAGATTACGTAGTTCAGAGTCATTCGCGCTTACCACTGGAAATTGCCGAAGCATTTCCCTCGTACTGGATGTTGAAGAGAGCTTCCCACAGCCTCCTGGACGTCGTCATCTTCTTCGTTAGTTGATGAGATACTTGTAGATATGATAACTTTATGGTCCGAACATCGGAGCCAATCACACGTACAACCACACTGGTTAAGTTTTACAACGATAGTCGCCTAGCCTCCACGGCGCGCAAGCCATATATGCCCTCGTCGCTTCCCCTCTCGGGACCCGGCTTCTTCTCGCCCACTCTCCTCTGATTGGCTGAGCCACCACGCGCTACCCCCCTCCTCAGGGTCATTACACTCGGCGCGAGGATGATGTCGATTACCGTTCCAGACTATTTCGCCTTTTCTTGAAGCAGCAACCCAGGCTTGCGTCATGCTTCTTGACAAGAATAAGCCTGTAGCTGAATTCCCCGTGACTCATCTCTCTCATAATACCCTAACTGACAAAACTCCGTAAAATTCCGTAATCATATAATTTTCTATGATAATGTTGTTCGTAATAATTTGCTTGATAGTGTTTTCTATGACATAGAAAACCTATCTGTATGCTTATAATTTTATAAAAATGCTCCAAAAAATACCTTAATAATAATAATAATAATAATAAGTTAATAATAATAATAAATTAACATGAAAACCTCTCTTGGCTGAACAATTTGCCGCGTAAATAAATATAGAATGGCTTCCTACTGACTTATGTCAGTGGCATAAAATCCCCTCGAAAAACTCGTTACAGACTTAAGAGTTAACAACCAGTGCCTCTTGTCCTTGTCGACATTGCAAAGTTAAGACATTAAAATGGCAAACTTATCGGACTATTAAATTTTGACTGTCAGTCGCAGATCCATTCCGAGAGTTTATAATCCAACAGAAATTGATTCTAGTAAGGGACTGGAATAGAGTACACTTAACGTTGCGAGGGTCGGCCGCGGTGGCCGAGAGCGCTAGCGCGCTATCTCGTGCCTCGCTGGCATCGGGAGAGCGTGGGTTCGAATCCCACCTCGACCGTCCTGAAAATGGTTTTCGTGGTTTCCCATTTTCACCACCAGGCAAATGCCGGGACGGTTCTTTTCAATATGTCCACGGCCAATTTCCTTTCAATATCCCTTCCCTGACCCGTCCTGAAAAGAAAAGTACATGGCAATTGGCTACATTAATAAAAATAATAATTAATAACATAGCCTAACCTTGTGAGGCAGAACTGGGAAGAGCTGGGTACAAGATATCCTAGAAGTGGTTTTCCATGGTTTCCCACTTCTATTCCATTCAAATGCTGGGAAGTTTCCTAATTTTATAACATATCTCCTAAGGAGATAAAATACCTAGGAAATACTTTCTCGGATCGCAGCTACGTCCGTAGCTTTGACAATGCGTATGCGCTAGGAAGTTACCCTCTCTAGCAGATGGGACGAGAAGATACCAACACAAAACAATTTTCTGTGGAAAGTTGAGATATTTAAGTTGCGAGAGCGGAATATACGAGTCTACCTCCATCAAAATCTGGATTTTTTTTTACTGTAATATGTAATGTGACTAAGATATACGGGTTGAACATTTTATCGCTAAAGGGTGTTATTACATTTTTCAGCAGTGCCAACATTATTGTTTGGCGCTGATTTTGCCGCTTTGTTCAAGCGTGGTGAACGCGGAATAAGGCTCTACATACAAACACAAACCTAACCTGGAGCTTACACTCCAGACCCTCTTGCTTGTAATACAAGCAGTAATTTTCATCCAGACAGTCACCTGGCCTAGTAGCGGCCAATGGTTTCGTCCAGACAGTCGTCTATCCTAGAGTTGTATTTTCCAGAGATGCGTTCTGACAGTTCGGCGGAGAAGCATTGAACTGTAGGCAGCGTTGCCACGAATGCCTACTATGTGCTTACGTCCACCATACTTCCGCTCATTTCTACACGATCGTAATATTTATAACATTATTATGAAAGTAAGCCTCCGTGGCTTAGGCGGCAGCACGCCGGCCTCTCACCGCTGGTACCGTGGTTCAAATCCCGGTCACTCCATGTGAGATCTGTGCTGGACAAAACGGAGGCAGACAGGTTTTACTCCGGGTACTCCGGTTTTCCCTGTCAAAATTTCATTCCAGCAACACTCTCCACTATCATTTCATTTCATCTGTCATTCATTTAATCATTGCCCCAGAGGAGTGCGTCAGGCCTCGGCAGCCGGCACAGTCCATATCCTCGCCGCTAGCTGGGGGCTTCATTCATTCCATTCCTGACCCGGTCGGAGACTGGAAGCAGGCTGTGGATTTTCATTTTCATTATGAAAGTGTTAATAAAATGGTTTCTAAACAATCAAAGTGCTTACATATTTCGGTGCACATCTCTACATAGTATAAATCAATGTCCCCGATTCTTGGATGTAACGGGTAATATCGAGAACTACTGGATGGATTTTTATGCGGTTTTCACTATTATAAAGAGAGGTTTATGCAGAAAAATATTCATTTATGCCCATAGGAAGCCGATTTTGTATCCCACATGTTGGAAACAATGTTTGCGCCTCGCTGCGTGCCGCTAGAGTGCGCCTGGTTGACAGTTGAACGAGATGCAGACACTTTCGGAACATGGCAGCCATTTCTAAAAGAGCAATAAATAAAAATACGCATTCACGTACTTTAGCACATATATAAGGTGCAGTAGTGACCAGGGTTTCTAATTTCAACACGTAATATTGCCCAGAATATGACACAAGGACACAAGGTATGTAAACGTCACATTCATGTCTGATGCAAGTGTATATGCCGCCATTCAGAATTAATAATACAACTAGGCTATAGTAGCGACCAATAGTTTGGTCCAGATCATCATATAACGTATCGGCAACCAGTGGCTTTGCCCAAACTGTGTAATCTAACCAAGTAGCGACCAATGGCTTTATCTCACCCAACTTTAGTACATCAGTAATTTTCACCCAGACATTCAGTGGTGCAGTAACTTATGTCGAGGACTAAAAGAGAGCTATGAGATATTGTTGGTATTCTCTGAAATTTTGCATTTGTGACGCATGCGCAGTGCATATCCAGTGCGCATGTGCAGTTGAGTATGTGTCTCTGCAGATGATTGATTCATATTGCACAACTTTTGAAGTTCAACCTTCTTGTATTATCAGGAGGTAGTCTACCATACTAATCTGTCGTCACCATGACTGAAACAAATAGAAATAATATAAATATTTTATTTGTGTACTACTAAGCATCGGTCAGTACTACATATAAGCTACATAAATAATCACCAATACATTCACACGACTGAACTACCACTAGCCGAGTGTGAATCATACAGTACTTCCAAGTTTTCGAGTAACATTGCACCATGTAAAGCAACCCATAATATTATGGCTAACATCACTTGTAAGTCGAGAATAAGATCCATTACAATATTAGAAGGCTAATTGAACCTAAAAATATGGTCCTGAGAGTAAATTTTGTTAGGCTAAATTTTAGATTATGTTTGGATTGAATTATACGAAAAATGCAGTCAGAGGACTATTTCAAAATTTCCAAAGACCATTAAGGCTTCCTATTACGTTATTTGTGCCCTAACTGAATATAAAAATAAATAAAACAACGATTAAGTAACTTTGTACTTTGTAATTATGTAGGTCTAGGCTACTTACTCAAATTCACAATCGATTCGCCCAGTGATCTTCCCTAGAGTTTCTCCAATCTTGTTCTCGCGATTTTTAGGCGCCTTAATGAAATCTAAATAATAATTTATCAAAAATTAATTAAATAAAAGCTTCCAAACATCTCAGACGAGTGAGTTGGAACACACACATATTCTATAATAACTGTAAAAACTGTTTTAATCGATGTATTTTAGTAGTACTTAACTTTTACTACTTCATTAGACTTGAAATTCCAAAAAATACTGTGAAATTATTCAAAGTAATGGTCATTAGTGAAAATCGTACTTATAATGTTGGGAGACATTGTGTGAAATGCATTCTGGGAGTTATCACCAGAAAACTGTTGGCAACCGTGTGGTAAGAAATCTTAGTGGTATTGTCGTATTTGGAGAAAGAGGGGATGAGATTGAAAACTATAACTAATACTAACTACAGACTTACATATTAGAAGAAGAAATAGTAAACAAATAAAGGATAAGGCAAATAAAGGACTTGGAAGGAAGGAGAGCCATGAAAGGCAGATAGGAAAGGGAAAGAGGAGAGGGCCCGCCCCAAAGTCAGAGGAAAAGGGGGACAAAACGGACCCAGCTCAGCAATCAATTGGGGTCGCCAACTCCCAAACTCACCAGCCGTGATCCCTTGAGGGTGTAGCACTTTCCAGGGTGCACCAGAAGTGGTGGGGCTTCATACACCTTGCCTCCTTGAGGGCCTTGTGGAGAAGGCAGGTGATAACATGAAAAGAAACAGCTGACCCCTCGAAGAATGAGGGTATCAGGAAAGATGAGTCAAGGACCAATTAAGGGGGGAAAGTGAAAGACTCTCTAGGCCTCGGATACCCTAATACCGTCGGGGTCGGATGAGAACAAGAGTTGACCAGGAGAGGTCGACAGGAAGGAGGACGGAGAGGAGCCTGGCACAAGTAAATGGAAGCAATGCCGGACTCAGCTGGGGTCCCGTGGTCGCCAACCCACGTCCCACTTGGTGTGAGCCCATGGGGGGGGGGGCTCTCACATGAACTTGAAGTCTAGTAATCCGGAACAATGTGCATGCAGAGTTTGCGATTTCAGGATTTAGTAAACCATGTTCTGACACTATGTGGTCTGCTGAGGAGGTACCGCAGTTCTGGAACATCTCGAATACATATGACGATCCTCTTTTTTCGGAAATGAGTTTATGGCGCATTCTGGTGGCCAGCCGTTGTAACTACAAAACAGTTGAAATTAATTTCAAATAAAGCGGAATGTCACCGAGATACAGAGGTTTTTATTTTTAGCGGAAACGGAAAGAACGTCCCATATCCTCTCACTTGTTCATAATTTAACTTAAGTTGTTATTTGTATTACGTGTACTTTCTTTATAAGAAATAAATTTGGCAAAATAACTATATTGCTTAGCCTCAATTGGGATATATTTAAGTATTTCTTTTTAATATTGAGAGTGACTTACCCCGTTCTTCCCATGGAGTCTTCATATGTAAAAATAATGAAATAGTTATAATAATACTAACCATCCCCTCATGATGCTTGCGTGATGAACGAAACATGTTGTTTCTCTAATTGTTTTTATGTACGGTAGTTTATTTTCAGATATTTTAGTGATTTATATTAATAATAACCACCCAAGTTAATTGAGCTGTCATCTATGTTTTGATCAACTGAAAATCAGTATTTTACATAGCATTACGCCACGTTATGCAAAAGTTACGTGGACGGAGTGTATTGCTCACGTACGAGGTGGGTCAGATCCAGTTCACCACCAATGTGTCATGTGATCAGAGGTGAGTTCCTCGTTCCTGACTAGTTTGTTTCTCTAGCTAAGGTTAAGGTGAAGCCGAAAAGGAGGGGAAAGAAGCAGAAGTGTTCAGCTTTGCTCGCGAACAATGTTTCTGGCAGACCCTACACCTACAGGAGTAAGCATTTTCTCTGTGTTACGATGTATGTTTGAATTTATGTCGACTTTAGATCTTGGTCTTCAGGTCCATTAATAAGAAAACGAAAGATTACAACTGCTCAAAGAAAGAAGTTAATGCATGGCGAAAATTGAATACGAAAATCATCCTATCGTTTGGAACCCCAACAGGGCAGGGGCCGGAGGAGAACAAAAATTGACTAAGGTCAGGTTGGGAACAAAATACGAAAGAGATAATGCAGTACCATATTAAACTCGGAATCCATTAGTCGTAATTTTTCGTGTTGCCAATTGAGAGCTTTGTTGTTTATTCATTTACTGACTTTGCGGCATCGTCGTCATGTGTACTTGTACTTGGGTGTGTGTGGAATCTGTCTGATAACCTGTGCCACTGCGATGGCTGTACTAGTGTCCTGTGGCTGTACTGTATTGTGTTTAGGATTTGGTTGGAGGCAGCCATGGCCTTATTTAGATACCATTACGGCATTTGCCTGCAGTAGATGTGTGAAACTGCGGAATACCACTACTATGATGGTTGAGGTGAGAGTTAAACTCACTAATTTTCAGTTCTGTCTCACAGGGCTGAGCGAATTTGTTCCAGCCCTCAGACCAGAATTAAATTTCTTGGCTGACCCGGGAACCAAACTCAGACCTCCGCGGTGACAGCCAAGCATACTAGTCACTATGCCACGAGGTGGACTATGAGCTTTTGTGAGGAGGGTTGGGGGAATGAGTGGTTAACTTTGGAATATTGCTAGCATTTCCAGAATTTTATGAAGAATTTTTGTTTTTATCGCTAGAGTTATATTATAATTTACTGAGATTTATTTGTACGAACCTAGGTGTGTTAAATCACAAGGCCACGGGGCCAAGCTATCTCCGGACTCGGAAGACGACCACACCACGGAGGGTGTGTCATTAGGTCATTAGGTAGCCTATACTTGTTCCACTCGGAAGGCTGGAATGGGGTACACTCAGAATCGTGATGCAACAATGAGAAGAGGTGGGCTCGATTCTCTCCTTAGCCATCCCATAGGAGGTTACCCATAGTTTCTCTGTTCTGCTCCAGGCAAATAATGGAATGGTATCCAAGGGCCACCTCCTACCCAATTCTAGCCTAAATTACAAATACACACACAACTACAGATAGAACAATAATACAGGCCATCAGAAAAGTCCACACTCACCCCAGTACACATGGATGATGACCGCGATGTCCAAGCTCCTAAATGAAACACCAACAACAATAGTATTGGTAAGTGTACGTACCCAAGAATACTTCTCTTTTACACAATTTAGAAGACCACAACGTGGCGTAGTGGCTAGCGTACTTGGCTATCACCCCAGAGGCCTGGGTTCAATTCCCGGTTCGGCCAAGAAATTTAATGATTGAAATGGGGTACACTCAATCTTGTGAGGCAAAACTGAGAAGAGTTGGGTTCGTTTCCCACCTCGGCCATCCTAGAAGTTGTTTTCCGTGGTTTCCCACCTCAACTCCAGCTAATTCAAGGCCACAGCCTCCTCTTTTCCAATCCTCGTCACAAATACACACACTTATATAGACACACAATAACACAGGGTATCAGACAAATTCAACACACACTCAAGTTCATGGGGCCGAGAAGACCACGATGTCTAAGCCCCCAAAGATAAACATTTTAGATGACCTTCAGTTTGAAACATTTAACATTGGAGCTAGAGACTCTTGGCATTATTATGGTTTAGAGGGGGTCCTTGGATAATGATGGAGCCGGGATGGTCGAACTGCGCTAAAGGGATTAAACCCAGACAGTCCAGTCAGCTTACGCTAATGGATTTCCGTAGATATAATCAGTGCAGCTATCATGTTTATTCCATTGCAGTCAAAGAGGTGGAGAATTGCGAGTTATAGGAAACTATAAATTTTGTAATTGTGAGCTGTCACATCGGGGCCAAAGTGAAGGTGTTCGAACAAGGAATGTTCCGCCCATTTGTTTACGAATGCACCTTGTTTTGCAGCAGAATACATATAAGCATTTCAAGTTCGGTCATTTTCTTTGTGTTTCACGGTGACTATTCAGTTGTACACATTTTAATTTTTATGTTCTAGCTTCGTAAAAATGTCTTCGTATACAAAGTCTGCACTATGAATTTTAAGTGCAAGGCTAAAGAAATCCAGGAAACTGGAATAATACCAAAACTTGCTAATGAATCTTTGAGATAACAGGAGTAAATCGTGGGGAACACCGTGGAAATCAGCGCAGGCTGACACATTCCGACCATATTTATCTTCACGTCCAGTTTGGAGTGGGAGGCAGTGAAATACGCCTCAGGCAACTTCCCCCTGGTAGGGTTTTCCTAATTGACCCCCGTGGAGAGATCTCATTAGCGCAACTCAGTCTTGAGTCATCACGGAAAGTGAGAGCTTACTCAGGTGGTACTTGATTTACTCTCACTGGATCGTCGGGTTATGACGTAATAGCTCATCACCTGCTTCTTGCACTGCGCCATTCCTGAATCATTCTGAATAAAAAAGAAGACTTTAATAGCCGGAAGCACGTAAATACATAGAGAGGAGTGAAAGAAGTGTGCTGCTAGCGGCTGCCATGCAGTACTGCCTGGATACAAGTACAGTACCGTTATTTATGGCTAGAAATTGTGGTTTTTAGCCTTTTAAAACATATAAAATGAAATATGTGCTTTTCAGTCGGTGAACGCGATTTCACCCATTGTATTGGGTGTTACGCTCTGGGCATACTTTTCGTTTACTAAGACAACGCTGTAAAATGGCTTCCAACACGTTAACATATTAAATGATAAATTAGACAATTTTTGGCATCTGAAATACTGAGAATGAACATTTGTAGCAAATTTACTGAAACTGGGAGTATTACATAACAATCATTCATTCGATGGCATATTGGCTTTCATGGCCGGGTGGGCCATCTTCTTGGGTTTCGCCTAAGTTGGTAAACCTGTCTGCATCAAACATAGAACACCTCATGATGTGGCTATCATTCTTGGCTGCCCCCCCCCCCCTCCTCCCCGGAGATCCGGGTTCGATTCCTGGCTCTGCCAAGAAATTTACTTCTGGTCTGAGGGCTGGAATGGGGTACAATGAGCCTCGTGATGCAAAACTGAGAAGAGGCGGGTTCGATTCCCACCTCAGTCATCCTAGAACTAGAAGTGGTTTTCCGTGGTTTCCCAATTCTACTCCAGGTAAATGTCGGAATGGTTCGAAACATAAGGCCATGGTATCCTCCATCCAAATCCTTGCCTCAATTACAACTACAGTACATACACTAATACAGACATCACAATGACACAGGTTAGCAAAAATTCTACACACATACAGTACACGTATACGGGGCTGAAATTACCATGATGTCCAAGCCCCTAAATGAAACAACAACAACAATAAAAGCCTGCAACAGATCAGCGAAAACCTAGAAAATATTGCTTGACTGACCACGGTGCCTGGGAGCGCTAACGCGCTAACTCGTGTCACGCTGGCATCGGGAGAGCGTGGTTTCGAATCCCACCTCGGCCGTCGTAAAAATGATTTTCGTGATCTCCCATTTTCACCACCAGGCAAATGACGGGACGGTTCCTTTCAACAGGTCCATGGTCGATTTCCTTCCAAACTCCCTTCCCTGAACCTTCCATAATTAATTAGTCTCAAGTTAGCGGTTGCCCGAGCGATCGGCCTGCTGCCATCCTCAGTTGTATTTGCTGTTTAAGTGTTATTGTTCTGTCATTTTAGGGGCTTGGGACATCTTGGTCAGCAGCCCCATGTAGTTGGGTATGTGTTGAATTTGTCTGATAACCTGTATTGATGTGATGGTTGTGGTAGTGTGTGTAGCTGAAGGCTATTAGGGATAGAGATTGGGTAGATGCCCCGAGACTTGAAGTGAGGTACTATCCTAGCAGTTGCCTGGAGGGAGTGTGGAAAAACCCGGGGTTAAACCACACTTAGGATAGCCGCAGCCAGGACCGTGATTCGAACCTACGATCTCCGGACTTGATATAGCTGCCCACGTGTTCGTGGTGCACGATAAAACAAGCACGGCTACAGTAGACGAATGATCCCTCACAGAGTCCGTGCGTGAAGGCGACTTGGGAGGATTAGTGATATATATTGCTTGTCGTATATTTAAACATTTATCTATTTATTTATTTATTTATTTATTTATTTATTTATTTATTTGTTGACGGTACACAACAGGGTGCCCAGATAACAGTGCACCTACACAGTAAAATACATTTCCAGGTATTTCTACATTATTAAGTACTGTATTAATATCTAAATGCAATTCTTAATGCTAGGAAATTCACACAGATTTCTAAATGCATAGTAGTAAAAAGCTTAAACTAAATATAATATAAAAGCTAAATCCACATTTGATCTAATGTTAAATATAAACACAGC
Organism: Meconema thalassinum; assembly: GCA_946902985.2. NCBI lineage: Eukaryota > Metazoa > Arthropoda > Insecta > Orthoptera > Tettigoniidae > Meconema > Meconema thalassinum. Next base: position 861,342,129 of record OX336389.2, read on the forward strand.
TTTTGAAATTAATTATTACATAGAAAATTAAAAGTGGCTAAATGTAACTTTAATAACTTGGGAACCAGCCTATCCACATATAGGTTATACATTGTTGGTTCTAGCAGCTTCGGCCGCGTAGTCGGTAGCATGCTGAGCTTCTATGCCCAAGATCGTATGTTCAAACCCAGCTGAAGTCGTCGGATTTTTTAAGAGCGTTAAAAATCCTTCAGTATGCCTTCCTTCGGAGGGGAAGTAAAGCCGGCGATCCCATGTCATAGATTTAAGGCATGTAATAGAACCTTCCACTAAATAAACTTGTGTGAAGCTAAACTTGCAGGTTAGATTTCGTCGAAACGCTCTATCAAAGTTCCAACATTCACCACTAGGTGTAAGTGACATCTGGTAGCGAAAGTTGGAACTACTTGAAATTGAACGGAACGTGTAGCTCGCCCCATGGGCGTCCGCATTGAAGCAGCTACAGCCTCTGGCGAGCCGAACATGTCCTCGGACACTCCTGGCACTAAAAGCCACAGGCTACGCTAAATAAATAAATAAATAATTGTTGGTTCTGTTTTGCGTGATAATTTTATTTGAAATATAAATTCAGCGACTGGATTATAATTTTCAAAAACGGTCAAATTGAGAGACAGAAATCTAGTTCCCTGTTTACACGAACTGCATCGTTGTAGTGGTATGCTGCGGTATGGGAAAGTGAAGACATACAGTAATACTAGGAAAAGCCGCTAAAATCATCAACAACCATACCCACCCTTCGCCCACATACATGATATGTAGGCTACGCACTTGTTCATTGCCACAAACGAAGACTCTCAAAAGCGAAGAACGGCATTTTGAAAACATAGTTTTCAATGAAGTTGTTGTTTCATTTTAGGGACTGTGACATCGTGGTCATTACAGCCCCATGCACTTATGTTTTATTCAATTTATTGGTGCCTTTATTGTGACGAAGTTAGGGCTCTAGGCCCTCTCTAACACTTAACCACACACAATGCAGCTTCCATAAATACTCATGTATGCTACTCCTAACCTACCAAACTTAAATACTAAGAAAACTAAAATGAAATTCCACAGCCTGCTTCCAGTCGACCGACCGGGTCAGGGAATGGAATGAATGAAGCCCCCATCTAGCGGCGAGGATATAAACTGTGCCGGCTGCCGAAGCCTGTCGCACTCCCCCTGGGACAATGATAAAATGAATGACAGATGAATTGAAACGATAGTGGAGAAAGCTGCTGGAATGAAATTGTGACAGGGAAATCTGGAATACCCGCAGAAAAACCCGTCGGCCTCCGCTTTGTCCAGCACAAATCTCACTTGGAGTGACCGGGATGTGAACCACGGACTCAGCGGTGAGAGGCCGGCATGCTGCTGCCTTAGCCACGGAGGCTCTACTAAGAAAACTTAAATACTAGAATTAAAGTGGCAACTGTGTGATATTAATTAAGCTATACAAATATGTGTGAATGTAGAATTTGTCTGGTAACCTATGTTATTATGGTACCTTTATTTGTGTGGGTATTTGCAATCGAGGGTAGGATTGGCAATGGAGGCGGCCGTGGTTTTAAGTCAGGAACCATCTCGGCATTTGGCTGGAGTAGAGTCGGGAAACCACAGGAAACCATTTCTATGATGGCTGAGGTTGGAATCGAACCAATCTTTTCCCTGTTTTTGCCTCAAAAGGATGAGTGTACCCCACACCAGCCTTCAGATCAGAATTGAATTTCTTGGCGGAGCCAGGAATCGAACCCAGAACGTCTGGGTTTGGAGTCTCAATACGTATAAATACAAGTATGCTTGATTGCCTGTGCTTAAAATAATTAATTTATTATATTCTAATATTTTAAAATGACTAAAGTCTGTACATTTTAACATTTCAAAGGAAACAAAATAAAGCGTCCACAAAATATAGGAAGACTATATCGAGCCCCTTCCATGTCTTCCTTTGTTACGGTCTATCGTGTGCAGTACTTCAAACTTACCTAAACGGGGTGGGAAGGAACCTACAGTTTACACACCCCTGGAGTGATCAAGAGGACAGACATCAGTCATCTCGACGCACCATAGCACACACATTAATGGCTGTTTGTGGAGAGGGGGGGGGGGGGGGGGCGTTGAGACGTGACGCTGGGCGTCTCGAGGAGAACAGGATCAATTGTACCGTGGAGATTGGTTTGAACAAATCTTATTCCCCTTGATTCATCTATCCAACTCAAACATGTTTATTTCTAACTCCATTAGGTTATATTTGGGGGATATAAAGCCATGATTTCACTGACTTGTCAGACAATACATTTTTTTTATAAAGGTTAGGCGATGAGTAACAATTCCATTCCGAAAACTTTTTGTGTTGATTACAGTTAATGTTTTGTGATCCTATAAATGCTGGCTTGAAATGAAACTGAAGGCCTTGTCCAGGGATGATAATCTGAGGCCCTTTCGCTGCTCGAGGGTCTCTCAGGAGCCGCTACTGAAGATAGCCGAAGTGGCCAAGGCAGTTCGTAAATATTCGATAGTGATCGGAACGGCGAGACGGCTTCGGTTGTTGCAATAAGTAGAGGAATATAAACAAAGCGCATCGATTGGGTTCAACGCAGCAGAGCTGCTTATTGTATTTGGATCCTTATTCTTATGTGCAGGCGCTGCGTAGTCCAGCCAGTAGAGGCGCTGGCTTCTAACTAAAAGGGAGTGGGTTCGATTCCCACACAGGTAGTGGATTTTACAAACAAAACTACCACTTTCAGAGACACAAAATAATCCTGGAGTTCACTCATCCTACAACAGAAATGAGTGCCAGGGTAATTCCTGGGAGCAAAGGTGGCTGGGCATGGAACTGACAACTCCATCCCATCTAGTGACGATGTCATGAAGGATGGAAGTCTCCACTACTTCAAGGGCCTCCATGGCCTGTACGGATTGGCTTTTATTTGCTTTGCTGTTCTTATGGCCAGATTGTTGGATAAACACGTATCTAATTATCTTAGGCTAATGATGGCTGTGAATGTAGTCAGTTTTCTAAACAAGTGTTTCCCCCCTAAAATGCAAGGTGTACATAAATATATTTGAAGCAAAGAAATACGTTTATTATTCCAATAATTACTCTCCTCTTTAATGATGATGATAATCGTGTAGCCGTGTACAGGTCTTTCTAGTTGACGCCCGTGGGCGACCCGCGCGCCGTAATGAGAATGAAGTGATGATGAAGACGTCACACACATCCAGTCCCCGAGCCATTGGAATTATCCCCAGGAGATCACAATACCTGATGGCCCGGCCGGGAATCGAACCCGGGGTACTTTGGGCCAAAGTCTAGCGCGCTAACCATTTAGCCACGGAGCCGGACTCTCCTTTAATGAAACACAATCAATACATTTCTCTCACATAAGTTTATTCGTGAACGAAGAGACCGATAGTCTACCAAGCGGTTGAATGTCCGCGCGCATGCTTCTCATACCTCTGGCGGTGCGCTGGTGAGAAGCATTCGGGAGCCTTCGCTCAAAGTGACTACAGTCCAGTACGTCCTTGACAGCACCAGCAATGCTCGCGGCTCTCCCGGGAACCTCAGTTTCAGCACCCGCGATCTAGTCCATGGAAATAAAATAAACAAAATGAAGCAAATACATATCATGCAATTCCTTATTTGAAAAAACGTAAATGTGATGTGGTTATGCGCATAAATGATTTAACTGTTACATCCTTTCCGCACAGTTCGGCTATACCTAAAAAGTCATAATCATTAATTGATCTTGCTACGATCATTCTTGGTTATAGTGTTTGATAAAGCACATTGTTGTTTTTACTTCATTTAGGGACTTGAGAGACAGCATTGTCATCAGCCCCGTGTACATGGACGTGTTTTAAGTTTTTGTTGATAACCTATGTTTCTGTAGTGACTCTAGTAGTGTAACTGTAACTGTTAGTGCAACCTTAAAGAGGATAGGATATGTACACAACAATACGCAGACTGACTGCGTGGCACAGCGGTAACATTCTTGCCCGCTGTGCCCAAGGTTGCAGGATGGAATTCTGGCACAGTCAGTTGGCATTTGAGGGAACTTAAATGCAAGGGAGCCGTGTTAGTAGATTTACTGGCATGTTCAAGATCCCCTTCTGGGCAAAATTCCGGCTTCCCGGTGTTTCTAAAAGCCGCAGTAGTTAAAAGGAACGTAAAGCCCATAGCATCATTACTTGAACAAAGAACAAGCGAAAATAAGAGTAGGGGCAGATGACCTCGTAGTTCCGCCCCTTAAAGCAACAATAACTAACTAAAAATAAGAGTTTAGAGGCAGGGAGATTTAATAATAGAAGTAAAAAAGAATTGCAAGTACTGTATTGTACTGTAAAGTGCAAAGCATATTAAATAATTTTCAGCCAGCTAAGCGATAAACACGGCCTAAGAGAGCTTTTCTTAACCATAGTTACGAATTCACACTCCAGTGCTCGAAAAGTAAAAGTGAAAATCCACAGCCTGCTTCCAGTCTCCGACCGGGTCAGGAATGGAATGAATGAAGCCCCCATCTAGCGGCGAGGATATGGACTGTGCCGGCTGCCGAGGCCTGACGCACTCCTCTGGGGCAATGATTAAATGAATGACAGATGAAATGAAATGCTAGTGGAGAGTGTTGCTGGAATGAAATTTTGACAGGGAAAACCGGAGTACCCGGAGAAAAACCTGTCTGCCTCCGTTTTGTCCAGCACAGATCTCACATGGAGTGACCGGGATTTGATCCACGGACCCAGCGGTGAGAGGCCGGCGTGCTGCCGCCTAAGCCACGGAGGCTCACTCGAAAAGTAAAAGTATTACATCAAAATTACACCAGCACATGTCTACTGCGTAACTCATCCCAAACCCCAAAACGCAGAAAAGCAAACAAGCCCATAAACAAAAGAAATCAAAAACAAACGCAATCACTTGAGTCCAGTATCCATAGCTACTATTCCTTACTGACCAGGCCCAAAGCCACAGAAAGAACACACGTGAAAACATGAGTCGCAAGACATATAATCAGCAATTATTAGAAGGAAAAGGAAGATTGTAGTTTTACGTGACCGTGAATCTAGTGATTATGAGCCACGGGACCTCCTTTTTACGAGGAATCCGAACCACAGGACATGGCATTTCACTTGCAATTATTAGAGAAGAAACAACAAGAATACAAACAACACAGTTATGAACAGCATCAACAGAAGGCTAGTAATTAAGACACAATGATATCAACTTGATATATAAAATAAAATATAATGGCCCGCCTATAGCACCCAAAAATACGCATGGCAATACGCGGTCAAAACGTACAGGACATACTACTGTATATCTCACATAGTGTTTCGAATACACTCTTCATGGCAAGTTCGTTCTGCTCTCTCGTGAAATCCAAAAATTGAGTTACAAGGAAGATGACTTACTGCTCAAGGGCACAAACACGCAGCAAGTCAAATCACAAAAGAACTCAATACAAGAGTTCACGGGTTCGCAGATGGTGCTGAACTCACATGAGTATCAACATTTGGAGGGTCCACGGATCTGGTAGGCATCTTGGCGACGTATTGAAGGCACAATTGTGTCTGGCTAAGAACAATGAGGATCATGAGAAAATGACGTTTCAAGTTGACGCTTACTTATAAGTACTGTACATATAAGTAATGAAACTTTAAAACTCCTCTCCTGAACATTTTACATTATTTGACATTCCCCCTTCTTCTCCTGAACCCTTCATTTGTGGACAAACTGCACAGGGCGCTTACACCACAGAAACATAGGCTGGAAACACTGATCCAGGCTCATCTTGTGAAACAACCGTCACACAAGATGAAAAACCCATATCTTCTCAGTTTTGCCACACAAGGCTGGAGGTAAATCGTTCCAGCCCTCAGATGAGAATTAAGTTTCTGGCAGAGCCGGGAAACAAACCCGGACTTCAAAGGTGACAGCGAAGAATGCTAGCCACTGCACCACGAGGCGTCGTATTGTAGCTGTTGGAAGGCGAGGATATTGGCAGATGCACTGGCCTGAACGTTATCCTGATCTAAATCCCACAGTGCATGTGTGGGATATAAATGGTACCTAAAATTAGGCCACGGCCGCCTCCTATCCTAGCCCCAATTACAACTAGTACATCCATCACAAGAACACAGGTTATCAGGCAGATTCCACACACACTCAAGTGCATGGGGCTACAAAGCCCTTCACCAACAACTGAAATAATGTTTTGTCTTGTTTGGTGTCGGAGAGCAGGCAGGATTTGAACCCTTCCCCAACACCCCTTGTCGGCTCACTCGCCAGTATTCCGTGGAATGAAGGTTTGTTCGTCTTCATTTTAACATTGTTGTTGCTGCTGTTTCGCTTAGTGACTGGGAACATCTAGGCCATCTCACACTTGCGTGTGTCTAATAACATGTGATAGTCTATTGTGATTAGTCTTTTAGTGTAATTATTAAGATCTACGATTGGCGTAGTTGTCCCGGGTCTAAAAAGATGATACCATCATGGCATTTGGCTGGAGTGAGGAAAAGTGACACTTACTGATGGCCGCTGTCAGTGCCGGGATTCGGATCTACAGTAGTATTACGGAACGCGTAGCCATACAATACAGTCGTGGAGCGTGCCTTAATCCAATTGGTTACGCTCATGGGTCTCTTTCTTTTACAATTCCCACATAGTTTTACTTACTATTTGTCGGATGTAAATTTTACACGAAACATTTAGTTACTAGAAGGCCTGTGCAAGAAATCTCGCGTGTGTTAAAACAACCCGCCACGCTTTAATGTTGTGCGGGATCGACGCGAGCCAGCTCTGTCAGGGGCTATCGTCTTGTTTATTTGTTTAAACGCACTTTTTAAACAAATTGTTGATATCTATGAAATCAGAGTGCAATTTGTCACTGCTGTGGGTATGCTCATTTGTTACGATAGGTCACTTGTGTTTGCCCCATGTATATAGACCACCCGCCCGGCTTAACTGTTGAGTGGGCTCGACGCGACACAGTTCTGACAGGGTCTATTGTCTTGTTTATTTGTTTAAACGCACTTATTAAGAAATATATATTGAACCCTTGATAAGCTACGCATATTAATGATTCTAATTATTAATTTCATTATATTCTGATTTTACTGCCAGAATCATACAGGAAGGCCAGACTGGATTGCGAAATATCAAGCTTATGTGGAGACAGTACGTTTGAACGTGCCCAGTCCTGAAACAAAGGAGTGACGAGATCGGAATGTTTGACAGACACTTTATCAGACAAAGGTGTGTTGGGGTCCTGACTCATTTCAGACCGTAATTTCTTTGTCACCCTAGCGTTACGAGTAAGATAGTTGCTGGATGAGAGAGACGTGAGGAACTTTCAACCAATCATAGGACAGAGGCTTCTGTTCTAAACTGCGATATTGACGTCATGAACTACCAATCAGAGAGGGTCACCAATTTTAGCGCCAAGGGAGCGTCTGACGCCGGCTTGAAGTTGAAAGCGGGAAAGATTGGATTAACGAAATCTATGATCGATTCCAGAGCACGATAGCCCCATTGTGACCTGTATAATTTTTCAAACTGTTTGATACCTGTTGCATGCCAATAGTCGCATTATTATAGAAGTTAGTGATAGATTTCCCTCTCCCTCCGTCCTTTTGCTAAATTCACATAAATACTGTCGTCTGAGTGACGAGGGGGTTGATTCTTGGTGACACCGTGAGGTGATCACTTATTCTTTTCCATACCGTGAAGATATACAGTGTTAAATTTATCAGAGATAGGGTCATTATTGAAAATATTATAATAAAGTTGTGTGCGCACAGCTGAGTGTGAAATTTGTGTATCGGTAATATTTTAGTAGTCTCCCACGACTACAACTATTAGGGAAAGTCTACATTTAATTTTGCACTAGACAAATGGTGAATAAAGTAACTATTGGCAAAATTTAGATAGAAAATTACGTGTGACTATAAATAACATTTTATTTTTGTTATTTTTATTCAACGTCAAGATGGAACTCCAGACCCAGAGGAAGACATCGAACCAACGTTTCTACGGCTCCATGTGGTCTGAGATGAGCTAAACACTTTGGAGAGAGAATGTCAGGCGATGTTCGATGAGATGACGCAGAAAGAGGAATAAGTACTAAATAATTTAATTATTTGACAAACTGGTTATGGTTTTGTGGGAACATATTATTTTGTGTAAATATTTTATTTTATTTTTGTCTTCGTGTTTTATTATAGTTGGTTTGTGGTACTGACACACTGTAGTTTAGTTCATGAGCAACGTGGCATGTATTCTATCTGTATGAAGATTATTTTTTTTGTTGATGTCAAGTACACGGGGCAAGCGTACTCAAGTGCGCTTCGCTACCGTAAAATGCGCGGCTAAGCGACACAAATTGGGAACCGATATCATAACAGAAGCGAAACTGAATTAACTAGAGTAGATAATAGAATTGGTGGGAAATCTTTTTATTGTATAGATTTTTATTGTTACACAGGCTTGTGTGTTAATTGCCGTTTGTTGCATTTTTGTTAAGTGAGGGGTCATATGCCCAATGACTTTATCTGTTGATGAAGTTTCCCTTTTAGTGTCTTGGTACACAAAATCTATGATATTTGATTGGAGTGTCGGCCCGTGGTAGATTTGTGTTGTGTTCTGCCCTAAATGCTTTGTTGAGTCTGCAAATATATGTTTTATGGGATAGGAGTTTTCGGGAACCCTGGTTTCTATCTGAAGCTTTGGCTAGGTTAAGCATTTAATCCTTGCGAGGAAAATGTTGGAATCCCCTTCTACGATGTCTTGCAATTCTTTGGAATTGACAAGAAGTGTGTGAATTTATGTGTCGCGATTAACAGGTGGCGGAACGGGACTGTCTTGTCTCTTGTTATAAATAGCATGACTCAAAGCTTCGACAAGGAAGGCTGGTTTTGAACACTGACGCTAATGAGTGGTAAGTGAAGGTATTTCTACCCGGCGCACTCCATCAGATAAGGAGCAAGCTGTGCTCATTAGTATTCACGGCCCAGGTCTCCGTTCTTCGTAAATGTTTATCTTATATTAAAATAAAGCCTGTTTAATGATAAAAGAATTGTAATCGGTAAATGGGTGCTGTTCGCGTTTTTGATTGATCGAGTCCCAGCGTGTTAGCTTATTCATGCTTTTATTTCATGTAAATATCATCGGATTTTAGGCATCTTATTTCTTGTTTAATTATTGTCATGTTCTTTGACCTCGGGTGGTCTCGATGTTCGGCCACGTTGTTGTCATGTATATGTTGAGCAATTGAGCCATTGGGCAAGCTTCTGTTTTGCTGGGAGTTTCCTGACTCACTGCGATCTCGTTGGAGATCAATTAGTTTATAAATTTTAAATGGTTGCGTGTGTCAGTAAAATTTTAATTGTTGGTAAGATATTCTTCGAGTGTGTCCCATAAAGCCATAATAATGGTTTGCAGTATGGGGGTTTGCAAGCATATTGGCTGTTCCATCTGTGAGCAAATCTCCATCAAAAGTACTTATTTCTTCTCTAGCGTAGTTATACGCGTGCATACATATTAATCAGACAAGTGGATTTTGATCCACAATTTTATTTCTTTGGAGTGGACCTTTCTAGGCCACTCAGATCTGTGTAAATTATTGTACTGTGGGAGTAAAGTTCAGGGTGGACTTTGTTTATATTATTTTTTATGTTTTGTTGTTTTTTTTATTCAGTTATTAAATGGTGGTAAATTTATTTGTTTTTCACTCATTTCTTAGTTTATAGTTTTGCATATGGTCCTTGTATTTGTAAGCAGCCGTCTGGTATTTGAGCTCTAGTGAAAGCATATCCGGACTGAACGCTCCCCGAAGTTTGATTCTCGTTTATACGACGCTGTTATATACAAGGGCACATAGGCAACGCTGGCATTACCCAACGTGGGGCATTTCACTGTTTTAGGCTTTTCTAGCGCATTTTTTGATAAACTGACACGCCACAAGTGGAGGCAAAATGTGACAGTATTTGAATCACCGAATGTGATAATTTTAAGTAACATAGTTATGGCGAAGGTATTACCGCCAAGTGAGTGAATTATACAGTAAAATCAGGAGTTGCAATGTAAAATACAGTACACGTTTTTATTTCTTGCATTAATTGTAAAGATAATATCGTGAAACTGGGCGCCCATATTAATGATAAAAATTAGCTTTGCTTAGAAAGACAACTCCATGTATGTAATAGGAAGGCGTGTAGCTTTTCCAAGGCAATTAATACTTGATTAATTAGTCTGTTCTTGTAGCGTTTTGTAAGGCTAGCATTTAATAACTGAATGTGTGGGTTAAGTTTTAAATTATGTAAAATGAAGGATACTCAGGGATGCTATTGGATTAATGGGATTGTGTTTATAAATTTAAACGAACTGAGTATGTGTAAATTGATATAAATGTGTGTTAATATGTATGCACGTATCGGAGAACATCGCCAATTGGCATTTTCTCTATTTTCTCAAGTGTATTGTGGTGATGGCTTCTTTAGACGAAATAAGACAGGTTGTAGAGAGCGCTGCGGCACGCACTCAGCAGCAAATGGTGTTGTTACGGCAGGAGATGACGGCTGAATTTAAGGCACAAATGGACAGTAGCAGGGCTGAACAATCAGCGGAATTAATAGCACAGAGTGAAACATTTAATGCACAAATAGACAGTAGTAGGGTTGAACAGTCAGCGGTGATCAAAGCCCAAATTAATGAATCTATTGGCACACAATTAGCGCTTCAAAATGATAGTATTAATACACAATTAGCGCTTCAAAATGATAGTATTAATACACAATTAGCTCTACAGAATGATAATATTAGTTCTCAATTGACACAACAAAGTGAATCAATAAACTCTCAACTAGACGCGCAAAACAGTCGTAACACTGAGCAACTCGATAATGTAGTGGTTGAAATGAAAGAACATACAAGGAAACAGCTTATACTACTCGCCTTAGATGTAAGTAAGAACAATGAGAAGCAGGTTAACAGATAAAACAACTTGAGGACCAGTTTAACGCTAAACTTAATAACTTAGACGATACAGTTCTGGCAAAATTGGCACAGATTGAATTGGCATGCACAACTAAAAATAGCGAAATTATAACTGCACAGGACAGGTTACAAAACAGATTTAATAAAGTGGAGAAAATAACCGTAGTTATACAGGAACAGATAAAGGCGGTAGATGAAAACGTGACCGGCCTTATAAAAGACATAGACCGTCTCGAAAACCAATCAACAGATCGCTGGAAAAATGCAGAAGTAGACCGGGAGGGATTAAAAGCCACTATTGAAGAAAACAATGTACGCATGGAGGATCGCTTGGAACGGATCGAAGTGAGCCAGGACACTAATAATCTGAAGATAGAAAACGTTAGAAAGGATTGGCAAAAATTATGTAAGGACTCCAAGGAAGAAAGGTTGGCGGTAATTAAGAAGCTGGGGGAGAACCACACACGGATACAGACGTTAGAAGATGAGATAAAAGCAAAATTTAAAGAACAAGGTGACAGGCTGATAAAAGCAGAATTATTTTCTATGGAACATAATGCAGGGTCATTAGGCGGGAAGGGGAGAGATGGAGACAGAGATAGCCCGGGGGCGACTCATTCAACTGGTAGTCAGGTTGACACGGAAAGTCCACTTGCTCGGAACACGGAAGAATTTCGTAATCACATAGGGAGAAGTTCTACACCCCATGACGGTAATCAGCACCCTCAACTTGTACAAATCATCCGTTCTAATGAATTCAAACCGGCTAAGTTTATGGAAAATTCTGGAGTCACACCCAAGGCGTTCTTGCGGGAAGTCGAACACTATTATAATGATAATGATATAGCTCCCGCCCGGCAACTGCGCATGATGGAAAAATTTTTAACTGGAAATGTTTTAACGTGGTACTTGAGCTTCAAATACACGTTTGAAAGCGTAGATGCATTCAAGCATGCTTTCCTTCGAAAATATTGGTCGTCTTCATATCAACAGGGGTTAAGAATGGAATTGTACTCCAGAAAGTACCAATCTACTCAGCAAACTAAGTATTCAGATTTTTTTTCATCACAGCTCCTTAAATTTAAAGATCTGGATAATCCTTTAAGTGAGGCCGAGCTAGTCATGACTATCGGACGGCAGCTTCCCGTTAACGTTCAGCAGGTATTGGTCGCAGCTAACGTTTCAGACGCGGTACACGCTGAACAGATCCTGCGCCAGATAGATGAAACCACGTCCCACTTACACAATAGAGTTGGAAGACAGGTCGAAATGGTAAATACAACCGAGGTGATTAAGCCGAGCCAGATAAACACAAGATCCCAGGCTACCAATACAAATACAAACATTTCAACACCCGTGAGAGGTCAGGATGATGTCGAGAATAGACAGCGCCAACATTACGATAACAACCGTAATAACAACAGACAGTTCCAAGGACAGAATAGATTCCAACAACGAGGATTTCAACAATGGAGGGACAATCGGAGACAAGATGTACCATACAGGAGATGGGGAGATCGGAATGAAAATCAGAGATGGCAAGACCGCAGATTTCAGAATCGTGAGGACTCTAGAAGCTACCGAGACGACTGGAACGATAGGCATGCTCAATCGCAGAAATACTTAGAGGAAGTTCATGTAAACGAGGGAAATGAACAAGGACGTTGGAAACAGGCAATTGACAAGCGGAAAAATCCCGACACATACAATGAGGAAGGCAGAACAAATCAAGGATGTAGAGACGTGCATGAATTCTACGAAGCACGAATCGACAGGACAGATTCCTATGGTATTACACATGAATCAGCATCCAGAGAGATCATGGAGTACCATCATTAATTGCCCACAAGATCACAATATAGCTCATGATTTAAGAATTGAGCGCACCAGAGTGCATATGAGGAACCAGGCAGACAGGAGGCTGCGCCGCGTGAGAAACAAGAGATTCCATCGTGAGCTAGAATTAGACGAGCTTGTCCTCGTACGCCAACCCGCTGTATCTGATCCAGCAAAGAAGATATTCAACAAGTTCTGTGCCAAGTATGTTGGGCCGTTCAGCATAGTGAGGAATCTTGGAAATAATGCATATCGAGTCAAAGAATTAAGCACAGGAACCATGTCTGTATATAATAGTGCAAATCTAAAAATTTATCACACCAGAGAGCCCTGGGAAGTCAGAAATAATGCAGAGAATTAAGTACGTGATCGGCCAACATCATGCAAGTAAACGGGGGACAAGCAGAAGCCAGCACGACATCGAGGAAGTGATTAGCGTCTGGCCTGTTTACATCTTGAAGCAAGCAGAGTTGACAGGTATGTCGACAGACGAGCAACAGAGAGGGGAATAGTCTTTAAGCAACAAATAGCCCCAGGCGAAGCGCTGGGCAAGTGAGCAGCAGACTGGTACTGTCCTAATGAATGGGCGAAAATGTAAACATTGGAACGAGGAAAACACTTGTCAACTAGCAGAGGCGGACTGACTGAGCACTTTGAAGGGAGGCTAACCCAGTATCTGCACCATGTGACTTAGGGAAGAAAAATCGACTTTATCTCTAAGTTCGATTTTTCCCAACTAAGGGAGTTGTGAACCCTTAATAAGCTACGCATATTAATGATTCTAATTATTCATTTCATTATATTCTGATTTTACTGCCAGAATCATACAGGAAGGCCAGACTGGATTGCGAAATATCAAGCTTATGTGGAGACAGTACGTTTGAACGTGCCCAGTCCTGAAACAAAGGAGTGACGAGATCGGAATGTTTGACAGACACTTTATCAGACAAAGGTGTGTTGGGGTCCTGACTCATTTCAGACCGTAATTTCTTTGTCACCCTAGCGTTACGAGTAAGATAGTTGCTGGATGAGAGAGACGTGAGGAACTTTCAACCAATCATAGGACAGAGGCTTCTGTTCTAAACTGCGATATTGACGTCATGAACTACCAATCAGAGAGGGTCACCAATTTTAGCGCCAAGGGAGCGTCTGACGCCGGCTTGAAGTTGAAAGCGGGAAAGATTGGATTAACGAAATCTATGATCGATTCCAGAGCACGATAGCCCCATTGTGACCTGTATAATTTTTCAAACTGTTTGATACCTGTTGCATGCCAATAGTCGCATTATTATAGAAGTTAGTGATAGATTTCCCTCTCCCTCCGTCCTTTTGCTAAATTCACATAAATACTGTCGTCTGAGTGACGAGGGGGTTGATTCTTGGTGACACCGTGAGGTGATCACTTATTCTTTTCCATACCGTGAAGATATACAGTGTTAAATTTATCAGAGATAGGGTCATTATTGAAAATATTATAATAAAGTTGTGTGCGCACAGCTGAGTGTGAAATTTGTGTATCGGTAATATTTTAGTAGTCTCCCACGACTACAACTATTAGGGAAAGTCTACATTTAATTTTGCACTAGACAAATGGTGAATAAAGTAACTATTGGCAAAATTTAGATAGAAAATTACGTGTGACTATAAATAACATTTTATTTTTGTTATTTTTATTCAACGTCAAGATGGAACTCCAGACCCAGAGGAAGACATCGAACCAACGTTTCTACGGCTCCATGTGGTCTGAGATGAGCTAAACACTTTGGAGAGAGAATGTCAGGCGATGTTCGATGAGATGACGCAGAAAGAGGAATAAGTACTAAATAATTTAATTATTTGACAAACTGGTTATGGTTTTGTGGGAACATATTATTTTGTGTAAATATTTTATTTTATTTTTGTCTTCGTGTTTTATTATAGTTGGTTTGTGGTACTGACACACTGTAGTTTAGTTCATGAGCAACGTGGCATGTATTCTATCTGTATGAAGATTATTTTTTTTGTTGATGTCAAGTACACGGGGCAAGCGTACTCAAGTGCGCTTCGCTACCGTAAAATGCGCGGCTAAGCGACACAAATTGGGAACCGATATCATAACAGAAGCGAAACTGAATTAACTAGAGTAGATAATAGAATTGGTGGGAAATCTTTTTATTGTATAGATTTTTATTGTTACACAGGCTTGTGTGTTAATTGCCGTTTGTTGCATTTTTGTTAAGTGAGGGGTCATATGCCCAATGACTTTATCTGTTGATGAAGTTTCCCTTTTAGTGTCTTGGTACACAAAATCTATGATATTTGATTGGAGTGTCGGCCCGTGGTAGATTTGTGTTGTGTTCTGCCCTAAATGCTTTGTTGAGTCTGCAAATATATGTTTTATGGGATAGGAGTTTTCGGGAACCCTGGTTTCTATCTGAAGCTTTGGCTAGGTTAAGCATTTAATCCTTGCGAGGAAAATGTTGGAATCCCCTTCTACGATGTCTTGCAATTCTTTGGAATTGACAAGAAGTGTGTGAATTTATGTGTCGCGATTAACAGGTGGCGGAACGGGACTGTCTAGTCTCTTGTTATAAATAGCATGACTCAAAGCTTCGACAAGGAAGGCTGGTTTTGAACACTGACGCTAATGAGTGGTAAGTGAAGGTATTTCTACCCGGCGCACTCCATCAGATAAGGAGCAAGCTGTGCTCATTAGTATTCACGGCCCAGGTCTCCGTTCTTCGTAAATGTTTATCTTATATTAAAATAAAGCCTGTTTAATGATAAAAGAATTGTAATCGGTAAATGGGTGCTGTTCGCGTTTTTGATTGATCGAGTCCCAGCGTGTTAGCTTATTCATGCTTTTATTTCATGTAAATATCATCGGATTTTAGGCATCTTATTTCTTGTTTAATTATTGTCATGTTCTTTGACCTCGGGTGGTCTCGATGTTCGGCCACGTTGTTGTCATGTATATGTTGAGCAATTGAGCCATTGGGCAAGCTTCTGTTTTGCTGGGAGTTTCCTGACTCACTGCGATCTCGTTGGAGATCAATTAGTTTATAAATTTTAAATGGTTGCGTGTGTCAGTAAAATTTTAATTGTTGGTAAGATATTCTTCGAGTGTGTCCCATAAAGCCATAATAATGGTTTGCAGTATGGGGGTTTGCAAGCATATTGGCTGTTCCATCTGTGAGCAAATCTCCATCAAAAGTACTTATTTCTTCTCTAGCGTAGTTATACGCGTGCATACATATTAATCAGACAAGTGGATTTTGATCCACAATTTTATTTCTTTGGAGTGGACCTTTCTAGGCCACTCAGATCTGTGTAAATTATTGTACTGTGGGAGTAAAGTTCAGGGTGGACTTTGTTTATATTATTTTTTATGTTTTGTTGTTTTTTTTATTCAGTTATTAAATGGTGGTAAATTTATTTGTTTTTCACTCATTTCTTAGTTTATAGTTTTGCATATGGTCCTTGTATTTGTAAGCAGCCGTCTGGTATTTGAGCTCTAGTGAAAGCATATCCGGACTGAACGCTCCCCGAAGTTTGATTCTCGTTTATACGACGCTGTTATATACAAGGGCACAATATATATTTCCGTTCACCTTTCAACAGTAAGTCTTGTCTTGTACTGTAGAGACGATTTAGAAGATTTTGGCACAAACTGCACCTTTTAACTTTCTCTGGCTTAAGAGCTTCAAGCACCATAAAGCTTGAGTTTTGTGATACATACACCTTGGCGTTTTATATACCGGGTGAATCAGCTGCCCCTAATAATATTGTTTTATGCAGCCCAACTAGCGTTGTTATCAGGAAGGTCGATATTTCTCTGCTTGCATCTGAACACTATTATTTTCCCTAGTATTAGTCTGTAGTCACATCGAGGGAAAAATAATGGTGTATTAGTCCGTAGTCACATCGAGTGTCGTTTGCAGAATATGCTTGCAGTGCATTAGTACCATATGGCATACAAGCAGAGAAATATCGACTTTTCTGACAATAACGCTATTTGAACTGCATAAAATAATATAATTAGGGGTATCTGATTCACCTGGTATATGTGATAAATTAATATTTAAATTTGAGGATGGGCGAGGAGTAACCTGTAAGGTCATTGACCTCTATACTCATTTGTTATCTCCAAGATTTTTAAACAGACGCATTTCAGTGGTAGCATTTCTACAGTCCGCAACCTCCTCCTTGAGGGGGTTGATAGACTATCCTGTGTGTGTCAGGTCTCCGGCACCTATCGCCTAATGCATACAATTATACACACTTCTACTGACACCACACCAGCTCAGGTTACCAGACAGATTCCTTACCCAAGTAAATGAGTTTGCAATCATTGTATCACTAGTCCGTAGGTGAAGCAACGTTCGTTCAGGAATACAGAAAAGAATGTTTGCAGTAACCGAGAATGTGGTGCTACGCTCAACAAGGAAGCACTGTTTGCATATTATTTAATGGACAACAAGAAGAAAAGGTGATAAATCTACATTTCCTCAATATTCGAGCTCTTCAGGTTGAGAGGAACGATTACGTTCGCTAAGTGAAAGTCAGTGTTCCCCTCCGTCTTGCACTTCGCGCAACATTAACATATTTTGACATTAGGCTATAAGCTATGTATTTATTTTCATTTGAGACTGTTTTGGCTTTCAGCGCTCAGTCTAGCCTGCAAGCCCTGATTGCGAACAAGTCACCTCCATGATCCCTTATTAGCAGTTAGCACTGTGGCCTCCTCTACTTCAACACCTCTCACTTTGAACTAGGTAAACACTGAACCTACCCATCGCCTACTACTGTAGGTCTACCTCTGCGTCTCTTACATTCTACAGGCGAACTCATTAATCTCTTAGGTAATCTCTCCTCCCCCATTCTCCTCACATGAACTCACCATCTGAATCAGCTCATACGAACAGCCTCATCTAACATGTTCATTTCTAACTTAGCCTTTATCTCTTCATTGAGAGTACCCTCCTGCCATTGCTCCCATGTATTTGTCCCAGCAATCATTCGTGCTACTCTCATGTCAGTTACCTCTAGCTTATGCATTAGATATCCTGTATCAACCCAGCTATTACTCCCATACAGCAAGATCGGTCTAAACACTGAGCAATGTTGAGACCATTTCGTCGCTACACTAACTTCTTTCTTGCAGAATACTGTAGATGCCAACTGAGAACTCACTGTATTGGATTTTGTGCACCTCGACCCTTATTTGTCCCACGATACTACTATCCTGAGATAATGAGTGAGGTTCTGAAGGCATTCTTTCAGTGTGGCCTGTACAAACTGTTAAATTATACTTTTCAGTTATGTTCCACCTCCTCCAATTTAGATCCTTCAACATTGCATTCTACTTTCTGGTGTGTTTTACCAACTTCGTTTTAGAAGTGCTGATTTTCATGCCAGATTCCCTACGTTTCTGATCAAATCATAACATATTAGCTTGTAGTCTTTTGATGGAGTCTGTCATTATAACCAGATCATCAGCATAAGCCAGACTACGTACCTTGCTTCCACCTAACTGAATCCCATCAAGGGTTTGCCCTTCAGCATATGGTACTTATGTAAAACAAATAGTAACGATGAAAAGATTACAGCCTTGCCTTACTCCTGTAACAAGAACTCTTCCTTACTATCAACTCTCATTGCAGCCTGATTATCAACATAAATACTTTTGATTGCCTGTAGCAGCCTTCTTTCAATACCACAATCTTTCAGGATGCTCAGCATCTTTTCCCGTGGTATTCCATCGTACACTTTCTCTAGATCTACAAAAGACAAACACAACTGTTCATTCCTCTCGGAACATTTCTCGATAACTTGGCGCATGCTAAGAACTTGATCCTGACATCCTCGTTGTGGTCTAAAACACTAATCTTCATCCATCTTACTCTCGGCTAATATTCGAAAACTCCTTTCTACAATGCCCGAGTACACTTTGCCCAGGGCACTTATCAAGGAAACACCTCTATAATTGTTGCGATCTTTCCTGTTACCTCACTTATAAATTGGGTTGATTACAGCTTTTATCGAGACCGAGGGTACCTGCCATAAATCCATGACAATTCGATTACCCTATGCAACCATTTCATCCCTGGTCTTTCTCACTATACTTTTCTTTTTCAGACCAAATTTGATCTACCCATGCCGCGTTCTGACATCAACATAGTTTTTATACCACCCTATCTACGTCATTAGCCATGACCGTGTTCCCACCTTCCTTCTCCTCCTGCATAATCTCAAAATCTGCCACATTGCCGCATAATTTTCCATTTCCATTTAACTAGTTTTTAAAGTATTCTTCCACCCAGTGCTTGCTTGGCATCTACCATGAGTTTCCCTGAATTCTTCAAAATACTTCTGATTTCTCATTTTCCTCAATTTCCAAGGTCGTGGGTTCAAACACGAAGTCGTCGTTAAAAATCCCTCAGTATGCCTTCCTTCGGAGGGGAAGTAAAGCCGGTGATCCCATGTCATAGATTTATGGCATGTAAAAGAACATTACACTTGTGTGAAGCTATATTATAGGTTAGATTTGACTAACGTTCTTAGGTTCCAACATTCGTCGCCAGGAGCCGATTGCAGTGGCATCTAGTAACCAAGTTCAGAACTAGTAGTCGTTGATGGTGGCGTTTGGTAGCAAAAGTAGGAACTACTTGAAAATTGAATGTCTGCAGTCCTTGCTAGAATAAAAAATACACAGATTACACACACTAATATAGCCATCAAAATTAACACCGGTTATCAGACAGATTCTAGTACAAACATTCAAAGTACTGAGTTGTAGCAGCCCCTAAACTGAGGAACCGACCAACCAAGAATCTTTATAACACTCCAAAAGTACTGTCCTGCCTCGTGATCTAATGTTTCTAAGTTATCTCTTAATTTCTCCCATGATTTCCTTTTTGGCTCTACTATTATTTGTTTGGTTCTGTTCTTTTCCACTACATTAAGCCGAATTTCTGCAGAGTTGATGGTTCATAATAAATACGAGTTGATCACTTTGCAAAAAAATGTCTTTGGCTGCCGATTGAGCTAACACGGTTGTAAATTCATTAAATTAATTGTTAAATGATATTTCCAGTAGAAGATTTGGTGTAGAATAAGTCCGTGTAGGCCTATTTAAAGTATTCGTAAGCGTTACTCAACTAGTAAGAAAAGAGTACTGGAGAGCTTTAAAGGTTAGAACTCGCATGCGGTGTTTCTTCGTCAAAACGTAACATACAATATATACACTACTGGTGAGCGCATCATCTGCTTCTAAGTATCCACGGAGCGCGATAATCTGTCGTGTAGTGTGCAGACACCTGAGCCAGCGAGTAGGCCTACTTTATTTGTTCCGCACCGTAAAATGTGATGTATTGTCCTGGCCGAACAGAGTAAAGTCCTACCTACCAACTCAGAATGATTGAGTCCAGGTAATCATGACAGGAGGAAGTCGAACAACAGCTGATCCTCCCGACAGTTAATTTTCCCAGTCTTAATCAGAAATGACTGTCAGTTCATTCAGAACACTGGGACATCGTGATCATCAATTACATTTAGATATAAGAAAATGTCATTATAACGTGTGTTTTTGTAGTATAAAAATAATGTTATTGGTTTTATGTTCCTTTTAACTGCCATGGCTTTTAGAGACGCCGGGGTGCCGGAATATTGCCCCAAAGGGGATCTTTAACGTGCCAGTAAATCGTCTGACCCGGTTCCCTCGCATTTGCGCTCCCTCAAATGCCCGCTGACTGCGCCAGGATTTGATACTGCTACCTTGGGAACAGCAGGCGAGAACGTTGAAAAAATATAGATAAATATAGATTAGATAATATATTAGTGTATAAATATAAACCCCAACACAGTGATCTGATGAAGGACGAAACGTGTAATCCTAAAAATTGACCCATTATAACAGTGATCATAAACTAATCATGTATATTTACCAGGAGTGTTCTTACATAGTATATACATTGTACCCGCCAATTAAAATTAAAATCCACAGTCTGCTACCAGTCGACCGACTGGAACAGGGAATGGAATGAATGAAGCCCCCGTCTAGCGGCGAGGATATGAACTGTGCCAGCTGCCGAAGCCTGTGAATGAATGACAGATGAACTGAAATGATAGTAGAGAAAGTTGAAATGAAAAATTCACAGCCTGCTTCCAGTCTCCGACCGGGTCAGGAATGGAATGAATGAAGCCCCCATCTAGCGGCGAGGATATGAACTGTGCCGGCTGCCGAGGCCTGACGCACTCCTCTGGGGCAATGATTAAATGAATGACAGATAAAATGAAATGATAGTGGAGAGTGTTGCTGGAATGAAATTTTGACAGGGAAAACCGGAGTACCCGGAGAAAAACCTGTCAGCTTCCGCTTTGTCCAGCACAAATCTCACATGGAGTGACCGGGATTTGAACCACAGACCCAGCGGTGAGAGGCCGCCGTGCTGCCGCCTAAGCCTCGGAGGCTTGTACCCGCCAATCATTGGGCAAATTATTGTTGACCGACTGAAGAGTTACAACTAACAGTTTGTATAGACAACACTGTGGAATGGCTTCAAAACTTTACTTTTATTGAGTGCATGTGCGATGAAATCACCCACACAGGATGGTTTGCTTTTGAGGACATTGAAATTCCTACTTTCTTTAAAAATCAACACACAAGTGTGCACATTGATTCGCGAAGCAGATACTGTAGTGTACAGTATTGTGCGCCACTTCCCACGCGCCCATGTCCTCCCCCGCGCTCAATGCGGTGCGGTGGCGCCATTCTGGCCAAGACGTCCATTTATGATAAATAAATTCACTGTCTCCGCCTCACACAACAAACACATTTAATACGCCCGCTTTCTCCCGTCCCTGTTCCAGTGATGAAAACAAAATACAACTTCTGCAAAGCCTCTATCTGTGGTCTCCGGGTCCCAAAGGCCCTGGGTTCGATTCCCAGCTCTGCCATGAAATTTTGATTCTGGTCTGAGGGTTGGAATGAGGTACACTCAGCCCTCTGAGGCAAAACTGAGAAGAGGTGGGTTCGATCCCCACCTCAGTCATCTTAGAAGTGGTTTTCCGTGGTTCCCCTTCTTCTAGCCCAGGCGAACTCCGAGGTGGTTCCTATCTGAAGGCAACAGCCGCCACATTCCTAATCCTTGCCTCAATTACAAAAACACACACACTACTACAGGTTATCAGACAAATCCTACACTCAATCAAAGTACACGGGGATGAAATGACCACGATGTCCAAGCCCCTAAATGAAACAACAACAATCTTCTGCAACTGTTATCAATAACCTTTGAGACATGACTGGCGTCCATGAGATTCCGAACTAAGTCTGATATTGTTTTTCTTTCATTACGATGCACAACAGCAAGCTTGCAAAAACTATACTCTGCTTTAATCTCAAATGGTTCCTTTATTGGCAATCAAAATTCAATCAATTTCCAACCTGGCTTGTCACATGAGTTACCGGTAGTTGTTTAATTTTGATTTGCAGTGTGTATTAAATATTTTCTGCAAGTTTTCGAAGAGAACTGACCGACGATTGCCATCTATTGACTTTTATATATGAAAAAGCAGTGTTTATCAATAACTGGCGCAGCAGGAAGATATTTGAAACACAAGATGTTTCATTATCTCAAATCTAAAATACTCATTGTCACAACAAATCATGATCGATGAATGTCTTCTATTCCTTCCCAGTTCCTGTCCCACTTTTCTCCCTCTTGCATCCTAACTTTACCTGGAGCTGCCTTTTACAGTTATTACATGGTTAGATTTATTTTCTCTGTTATCACGCTGAGCTCCTCCTTACCATACAGAAAAATCATATACGAACAAGTAGTTACGTGAAGAACTAAATAGCCTATTTTCATATATCCTGCTGGTATCTTCGATTAAAAACCCTCCACCCTATTGAAAGGATTTTCCATGTGATGTACCAAATAGCATTTGATACACGACCTATGTTCCCACCAACTCCATAACATTGAGAAATTATGTGCTAGAATATATAACTTTCAGTATCGGCGATTAAGACTCCTCCCGCGAGATGGCATCTTTCTGTAACGAGTCACGGGAATTTATTTTAAGGAACGTTAAATGCACGACTTCTATGATTCACGAAGAGTAAGATACAGAATTTAGTGCAATTAGATTATGATTATTATAATAGCCCATCATAAGAATCGTCTCTTCAATTGCCTGAATAAGATACGAGAAATAAAAGAATAAGGTTTTACAATTTTGAACTGATGCCATCTTGAAGTTTTGAAAACAATTGAACATGAAATTCCTCTATACTAAACTCTGATTAAACCTGTGAATAGATCGCCAGAAAAGTCATTTTAAATATTCGAATATCACATGGCCACCATGTTGCTTGTCAGCTTCTCAGGATTTTGAAAGTTACATATATGTACTTACTTAATAGTCCTCTATCACCATAAAAATTAGTTTCATTGCATAAATAGTTTTGGAGATATTGTGCATCAGTGAAATATTTGGCACGGCTGCCATGTTGGGTTGGTGAAACGTATTAAAATTTGAAAGACACAGTCAAGATCGAATGAGGTATTAGTATCTCCCAACTTAGTTTCATTGAAATTACTCCAGCTGTTTAGACTTTGTTAGGGGTTGGGGTGACACACACACGGACAACAAAAGGTGATCTCATAAGCCAGCTTTTTTTTTTCATACGATGAAAATAGGCTAAAAAAGATAACTAATTCACCACTTTATAACAAGGCAGTCTTCTGAGTGCAATAACTACCGTAATTATTTGTTACTGGTCAAAATAAATACTTTTCTACCCCACGAATACCCAGGAGCACTAATAAACAAACAAATAAACAATATCATACTTCTCATATTGCGGTCAGTACTAGCAACATTAGAAAGTAGAAATTTCACTCAAAGTTGTTCAGAATTGTACCCAGCTCGAAATTGCATCGGACATGTGTAACGGCTGAGGACTGTTAACGGATAACTCTCCGTTTAGGTTCTCAATATTGTACTAACGTGTGTTTATTTGTAATTGGGCTAGGATTAAGCCGTGGGCTCAATTTAGGTAACATCCCAGCATTCTCCCTGGAGTTAAAGTGGTAAACCACGGTAATCCACTTCTAGGATGGCTAAGGTAGGAATCGACCCCACTTCTTTCCAGTTCTACATCACGAGGCCAAGTGTACACCATTCCAGCCCTCAGACCAGAATTAAATTTCTTGGTAGAGTCGGGAATCGAACCCGAATCTGAAGGTTGGCAGCACCGAGCCTATGTGAGAAACTTTCTTTTCTTGAGAAGTCCCGTGAGCGATCCAGATTTTCGTCCTACTTGTTTGCTCAACGTTTGGGCTATACCATTCAAGTCACTCGCGCCACGTTCCTATCGTAACTTATTGTTACGTGCTGCACTTTCGCCAGCATGTGGTGCAATGAAATGTTCCCATTGTTGTTCTGGACATTCTATCGGGGACCGTGTTGTGTACATCATTAAACCAGGCCTTCTCAATGGGAGGCACGCGTGGAGGTCCCACACAAAGTGGTTTGTTGTTGTCTCTTTGCGACGTCTTGGTCATGTAATTGAGGTGGGATTTGGGTAAGAAGTGGACGTGGCCTTAAGGTAGGTACCATCCCGGCTTTGCCTTGAGAAGAAGTGGGA
Source organism: Meconema thalassinum (assembly GCA_946902985.2). Lineage (NCBI taxonomy): Eukaryota > Metazoa > Arthropoda > Insecta > Orthoptera > Tettigoniidae > Meconema > Meconema thalassinum. The sequence goes on from OX336389.2 coordinate 861,366,590, forward strand.
AACCACGGAAAACCACTTCCAGGATGGCTGAGGTAGGAATCGAATCAGCCTCTTCTCAGTTTTGCCTCACAACGCTCAGTGTACTCCGTTCCAGCCCTCAGACCAGAATTACATTGCTTGGCAGATCCGGATAACGAACCAGATCCTCTGCTGTTGTTAGCCAAGAATGCTAGCCACTACGCCACTAAGAAAGTGTCGTATTTTTCCCAGACCGACAGTAGTAGCTACGCTCGCAGCGCTAGACTATGAGGCCAAGCTATCTGCGGACTCAGTAGACGTGGCTTCGAGCCCCACCGTCGTCCGTCCTTGAAATAGTTTTCCGTGGTTTCCCATTTTCAACTCCAGGCAAAATGCTAGGACGGTACCTTCTGACAGGCACGGCCGCTTCCTTCCACATCCTTGCCCAGTTTCATTCATCTACATTCATTTCGTCCTTCTTCAACTCCTCTTATGAGGTTGGTGTCAGGAAGAGCATCCGACTGTAAAAACCAACCGCCACAAAGACTTTCATCGCATCTCATCCCTGACCCCGTTGGAAGCGGGAATAATAAGGGGTAGACATACACATAAACAGTATCGAGTTTCCCCTAAAATTATGATTGTTAAAATATCTATTCTTTGGTGAAAAGAATGATTCTATTTTGGATCAACTGCGGTTGCAGTTTTTCGACGGGAGGCGCCTCATTTCCATCTTATCTGACGGGCTGCAGGGTTCAGCGGTAACATTCTCGCCTGTTGTTCCCTATGTTGCAGGATCGAATCCTGGTGTAGCCAGTTGGCATTTGAGGGTGCGCAAATACGAGGGAGCCGTGTCCGTAGATTTACTGGCACGTTAAAGATCGCCGTCGGGGCAAAATTCCGGCACCCTGGCGTCTCCAAAAGCCGCAATTGTAAAAAGGGACGTAAAACCAATAACATTATTATTATTATTGTTATTATTATCATCATGTCGCCTCCGTGGTGTAGTGGTCAGCGTGCTTAGCTGCCACCCCGGAGGTCCGAGGTTCGATACCTGGCTCTGCCACGAAATTTGAAAAGTGGTATGAGGACTGGAACGGGGTCTACTCAGCCTCGGGTGGTCCAAATGACTAGAGGGGGTTCAATTCCCACCTCAGCCATCCTCGAAGTGGTTTTCCGTTGTTTCCCACTTCGTCTCCAGGCAAATGCCGGGATGGTACCAAACGTAAGGCCACGGCCGCCTCCTAACCTCTTCCTTGCCTATCCCTCCCACTCTTCCCATCCCTTCCCATCCCTCATAAGGCCCCTGTTTGCTTTGTAGGTGAGGCCGCCAGGGCGAGGTGTTAGTCCGACCTCCCCAGTTGTATTCCCCGATCCGATGTCAAGCTACAGGACACTGACCATAGAGGCGGTAAAGGTGGGATATCTCGCTGAGTCTGTGGGAAAAGGCTACCTGGAGGGTAAACTGACTACGAAAAAAAAAATCATCCTTTCCATGTAAAGACAAATATTATTGAATTCAGTGTTTGAATGTTTAAGTACGATGTCAGTTTAAACATAGGCGTGTTTTGTAAATTAAAAGGCGGTATTTCGTGATTACTTAAATTACACGTAATTTGCACATAGTCCTTGTTTCCAAAATGTTACATCTGAAGACCTTAGATGCTAAAGAGCGCTAAATGTACAGTGAGCCCTCTTGATCACTACGAAGAATTGACAGGACATGAACGAGATTAATTGAAGACAAACTCAAAACACGGCACTGATCACACCAGTTGTGTGTAAATATGGTTCGCGTTCGAAACAGATTAATCGGTCCCTTTTCATACTGAACCCATGTGCCATAGGGTCCAAGGAGGTCGAATCCATGTATTTGGGGGAAGAAATGAAAGAAACATACAGTTTCTAATGTAACTTAGAGAAAGATCAAGCCAGGATTCTAGCCTAACATTGTGCAAGCAGCGCGGGCCAGGTGTTCGAGAGATGAGATCATGCCTCTTGACATTCAGAAGGAGCTGGTCATGAGTATTAATAACCGAGTGGAAAATTCCGGCTGTTAGACAAGGAAGCCTGACTCGGAAATCGAGCTGAGCTTGCTTAAAAACGACAACACCGCCTATGCGCCAGAAGAGGAATAATTAAATTTAACCCGTTTACGAGTATAAAAATAAGTAAACAATTACAGTACGGTGAATCATTTCGAATTAGAGATTTTTGTGTAAAGAAAAACCCTTTAATAATTGCACAGGAGAAAACTGCAAACGCAAGTAGACGTCATAGGGGATTTACCAAGGCCTGTGGAGAGGGGAGAATGCAAATGAACAGCAACACCCACACAGTTGAGGACGAGAAATTAATTAATATCTCCGAATTGCACGATCGATTCTTATGCGCAATGAGATTAGTTAACATTGAGAAGACGAGCTTTTTGAAGGTATAATTTTTATAATGGTGCAACCATTATTTTAAAAGTTGGGCACGGAAAGGGCTAGAGTCTTATCATTTTATAGCGAAAGAGTATAAAGCTCCTGGCATCACCAAGCCAAACATGCAGTTATTGTCAGCCTGCGGGCGTGACACTGTGTCACTATCATCATGCAGTTACGAGTCCGTCCGGGGGGCGTGACGTTGGAGCATCATCAGTTCATGCAGTATTAGTCCGTCCGGGGGACGTGACGCTGGAGCATCAACAGTATATGCAGTTCAGTTCTTTCGACAGCTCGTGAGAGGGCGTTGCTACGCATCAGTATTCAGACAGCCGTGTGGGGCGTCACTCTGCTTCACATCGAAGACAGTTTACCAGTACTCCTTGAGGGGAGAAACGCTGTATTACACCGCAGAATTAATATCTGATAGCCACGGGCGTCGCAGTATTAATAACTTGCGTGCCTCCATAAGGAGTTGTAAAGAAGAAATATTAAAGTATCGCCGTGTTGAAAAATTAGGAAAATCCTAGTTACAGGATTTAGGTCCGACAGTACACAAGTTTACAGTGAAAAGTTCGTAAAATATAGTCAGAGCAGGCTGCGAACGTTGGATTTAAGGCGATAGGTCTTTAAATAAACGACCGAAAATATCATAACGTACGGAAGTACCGTAACAGAAAGATAAACAGTTATCTAATTTAAAGAACCCAAATAGGGAAAAACAGAGTAAGGTTCGCAACGTATTTCAGAAAAGTAGGAGTGCGAGAACCAAATAAACAAAGAAGAACGGAGACTATAGACATTATCTCCAGAAAGCAGACGAACTATTCTAAAGCACTAGACTCGAGAAGTACTAGCTGCTATAAAATAAATCCATCGATCATCGATAGGTTATCGAAGGGACCTCGATCCGAACATACTTTCACTAGGATCGATAAACTAGATCTAAAAAAGAAGCCGTTCAAGCTAGAGAAATAGCCGGTCATCCAGAATAGGATTCGAAGAATTAGGATTCCAGGGAAAAGTAGATGATTCGATACTTTCGTATATTGCAGGATAGGAAGCCGACAATGAATAAATTTCACCCTTGGAAACGGGAGATTAAGAGGTCACGTGTGATAGGCTAGGAAAATACGGCCTAGTGATCAAAAGTGGTGAAGTGTAAATCTATCAAGATTGTGTGTTAAAATAATATTTTTTAGTGTTTATTGTGTGTTCTAAATGGATACACCAGTGTATTAAAAATGTTGTCAATGTTAAGTGTATTGAATATGTGTCAAGAAGTGTTTGTACATGAGATGAATTTCTACAATATGGAGTAAGTTAAAAAGTGGGCCAAAATGAAACACCGCACAAGGATAAAGGTCATGAGACGACCTTAAAAACATGTGAGTAATGAATTTCATTATATTTTGGTGTCGGGAAATGGTTGTGTACAAATCCACCGGAGTTTTCGAGTAAAAGGGATGTGTTTAAATAAATAAATATTGAATAAAGAAGAACGCGGTCTGAACAATAATAGAAATTTGAGAAACTATAAATAATTATGTAAAAGAATAAATCCAGTAGAGGAAATATATGAATAAAATGTCAGTGTATTTGACGAATGTCATAAGAGCAAGCGAAATATTAATAATTATCATGAAAGATATTTAAATAAAAGTAAATTTGAGTTATATGAAAGAAATAGCTTTTGAGCTTGTGTAAAGAATGAAGATATGAAATAATAATAATAATAACCAAGTAAGGAAATATTAAATAAAGATCAAATTAATTGATGTGAACATAAGAGCGTTAGAGCTTTAATAAAAAGTATAGACATGATGTTCAAATGCATGTTCTTAAAGATAGAGAAATTTATTGTCAAAGGAAAAGAATAATATAAAAATTGAGATGTGTATCAATTGTTAATATGGTATTATCAGTTCTTTGGATGACGCTAGGCTTAAAAATAAAGTATAGCGCAAAGGAGCGCAATTAAAGTAAAATGTCACGCTAGGAACGCGTAAAAGCTAATGTACTTGGTAAATTACTTATGAGAGGTAGTTGATTGTAGCGAATTGAGAATTGGTATAAGTCCTCTATTTGTGACGTAGTATCACGAGGCCATTGTGTATGTTGTATTGAAAGGGAGCAAATGTATGGTATTGAGCGTAGGTCTTATAAGCTATAGGCTGACCCTAAATCGCATTTTGTATAGTCCTCTATATGGGAATGGTTCCCGAGGCATGTGAAGAGATTCGAACTCAGAATCCTCTTATTGTGAAAGCCCCTTTATTATTCGTCGTAGAATGTGTATAACTCTTCCCCAATCAATGAGGACCTTTCATAATTAATAAATGCCTAGATTACGAATGTGGTTTATGAGCCCAATAATATTGTTGAATGTAAACGAGGAGTAGAATGCCAGGTCTCCCCAGAGAACTGAGAATGAACGAAAAGCTGTTTGTAAAAGCATTAAAGAGAGCTCTAGCTTAGACTAGACGGGAGGGTTCCCGCATAGTCATAAATAACTCTCAAGTATCACGGTCAGACCCTTGGAGCAGGAGGGGTGTCTGAAGGCCGTCTTGTAAGGAGTAATGAATACACCGTGAGTGTTTAAAGTTGTTAACGACCCGGGCGTTGAACCGAGGTCCTTGTAGATTGATATTTCCGCTTGCCTGTTCAGATCGTAGTTTTTATGTGATAATGGTCTTATAAGACATATGAGATAAATAACAATCCCTATTGTAATGTTTTATGGAAGTAGGATTCCATGAGTTAATTGAAGGCAACTAGGTTCCGGGAGTGACCATAGTTTTTTGACTGTGTCAAGTAATCTTCATACTCTGGAGTACACAAATGATTTCCTGATTACCTTGATGTATTTGTAAAATTAGAGAGAGATGATAAAAGCTGAAAACATGTGAAATGCCCAAATATTGAGTTAGATAATTAACATGTAATTTTAAATGTAATTATACATTTGTTTTGATGATTAAGAAAACATAAAAAAATAGTTTTGAGGTGTACAAAGAATGACACCATTATTACAGAAAAGCATTGAGCCAAAAGAGCTCGGAGTTATATGAAACTTACAGTTGATGCTTTATGGAAGTAAAAATAATTAGGAATTGTTGGTTGATAAAGAACCCACATATTTAAAAGAACATTTGTGTTAGCTCATGGACTCCGAGTTCATTTGGAACCGGAGTAGTTTTAATTTGTGTAGTGGCTTCAACGTGGGGCCTCCATCAAAGTTTATGTGTTTATTCGTTTTCCAACGTGGGGATTGTATGATTATATCATACACTTATAGATTTTGGCGCCCAGTACGCAGGGATGAGTTTTCCTAGGGAAAACCCGAGTTTTCTCGAAAAATCAAAATTTTCATTTTTTTTTGAAAAAAAATGGTTTTTCGAAATTGTGAATTTTAAATACTTCCATAAAGGTTTATGAAATTGAATAAAGTTATCAAAAGGGTACGGTGTAGTAAACACCCGTACCAAAGTAAAATTTGTAAAGAAATTGGGACACAATGATTCAGAGTATCATCTCTCAAGCATGTACTAGTGTGGTGGCATGAGTGGCCCACTGTATTATAATATGATGTCATTAAGTGAAGAGAGGCGGAGGCTCTCAGAGAATGTAAGGGCCGAGAGTCCAGATAAAGGTAAAATTACAGGTGATAAAGAGTACCCAAATAATGAAATTGTAAAGGTTTCTGTAGAAAGCATGCGTGCACCTGGAGACATAGTTACACGAAGAGAAGGTAACATGTCTGCAGACAAAAGGGTAAATGTTGAGCCTTTAGAGCTCCAAATGGAAAAACATAATTGTAAACCGATTCCAAGGGAGAATGTAATTAATACAGATAATGATAATGATGAAGGTAATTCAAAGTCTCATGTAGTAAGGCAGGTTCAAGTAGGCTCGGAAAATATAGGGGAAAAGAACGATAGTATTAACGTTCAGAGTCAGGAAAAAGTAGAAATGGCAACTTGGGATGAAATAAAAGAATTCTTGGATATAATTAGGGAAACGGATAATGAGTATTACAAGATGAGAACTGAACTTTGGGGATTAAAAGATCTCAATTTAAGAATAAAAGAAGGAATTGAGGAACAAAGAGATAGGATCTTTGAGGAAATGGAGAAGATGGACAAACTCCATGAGAGGGCAAGTAAAAATTGGTATAAAATATCCAAACAGGAATTAGAAGAGTTGTACAAAGAAATTCCCGAGATTAAAAGGTCATTCAGAGAAACAAAGAAGAAATTTGCGAAACGCATGGAGAAAGAAGGAAAGATAGAATTAGCTCCGTTGGAACAGATAGAGATATTCAATGAGGAAGTAAAGGAAATAAGGAAGTCATTATGGGATATGAAAAAAGAATGGGATAAGATTTGGTGGAAGATCTCTTATGGAGAGCAAGACAGAAAAAATTACGTTGATGAGCAGACAGCTTATATAAAGACAAAATGGGGTCAGATGCATGGCTTCATAATAAACATGCAGGCTGAATATGAGATAATCAGTATTCAGGAGTTAGCTGAATTAAGACAAGTTAAGATTCAGGAATATCAAGAAATATTAGAGGCCATCCAAAAACAATATGATGAATACATATTAGCAGAGGACCTCAAAGCAAAGGAAATGGCTAGCCCAGTCATAAATGACACAGTTGTCCAGACGGAAGTTGAAAAGCCAGTAAAAATTATAGAAGAAAAAGAAGTCACGGTGCCAGAAAAGCCCGAAATTGAGATTAAAAAAGAAGTGGAAATTGCAATAACTCCAGTGGAAACTGAGGAAACTTTGGAGATCCTTCCAGAGAAACCAATGGAAATTCAGGAGGAAATCGTAACTCCAGAACAGGAGGACAGCCGAAATGAAAACGAGCTGCAAACTGAAGAAGAACATGTTTACGAAAAGGTTGAGTTGGAAGATCAAGAAATAATCTCGGAACAGGAGATAATTAAAGAAACGATAGTTGGAGAAACGGAAATAATATTTCCTGAAGAAATGGAGAAAGTTAAAGAAACGAGAATGGAAACGATCGTCGAAGCACCTATAGAAACAGAGGTTCAAGATGTCATAGAAATTGAAAAGGAGAACTTCGAAGAAATGCAGGATAAGGAAGATAAAAGGGCATTAAAAAAGGAAGAAGAAAAATTGAAAGCCCAGATCCATGAATTAATGATCAAATGTCAAGATTGCCAAAGAAAGACGAAAGAAATGGAGAAAGATGCCAACAAGAGCCAAGAAAACCTCAAAGGAGAAGAGGAGAGTGATGGAAATAATGAAAAGAAGGAAGGAGATGCCTTTGAAGAAAATCAGGAAAGAAGAAAACCGCAATTGGTAGTCGGTTTACAAGAAAATGGATACCCCATGGAAACTATGAAAGGAGGAGAAATAACATACGATGCCTTGGAGGAAGAGGACGCTCAGGCATATTTCAGCTGGAAGCTCCGTAAAAAGAAAGGGAGTGATAAAAAGAAGAGAAAGAAGGGAGATCTGAAAGATCTAAAGAATTGGAAGAGTCGAAAAAAGAAATACTCTTTGGAAATGCCATCTCGATGCGAGATGAAGGAAAAGGATTATTCTAATGTAACCGACGGGTTAAGCCATTTGCAACCGTCGAAGAATAAGAGGAATAAAATAATATTTGTTTGAAATACCATCTCAAGAGGAGATGTGGAAGGTGGAAGAAAACCAGAAAGAGTCAGGTGAGGTTAGACCGAGCTCTTAAAATCAAATGAAATGTTACAGACTTGAAGTCTGAGAACAGTAATGAAGAAAGTTACGGGTAAAGCCAGTTGCACCCGCAAGGTAATTTAAAGAAGGTCATTAAGTTGACAATATATAATGTGAATAGAGAACAGACCGACAAGAAGTCCGTCTTATGAAAAGAGGAAAAGAAACCAACTGTTTGACTCAAGTTTGGAGAAGCATGCACCAGACGAGGGTAGAAGTTGTAAACACCCGAACGTGACAAGAAATTTATGATCCTGAGTGGAGACGTCCATTAAGGGAATGAATGAATGGGACATTTAAGAAGACCCAATACAAATACAGATCAGAGAGGAAGGAACTTTAAAGAAATAAAGAGACGGAAGGTACGGACAACGTTATGATGGCTTCGACGAATAAAGAAAGACAAGATTAATTGAAATAAATTTCCTCAAAATTTTTCGAAAATTTATTTAACCTAAGGAAGGGTGATATGAACCCATGTGCCATAGGTTCCAAGGAGGTCGAATCCATGTATTTGGGGAAGAAATGAAAGAAACATACAGTTTCTAATGTAACTTAGAGAAAGATCAAGCCAGGATTCTAGCCTAACATTGTGCAAGCAGCGCGGGCCAGGTGTTCGAGAGATGAGATCATGCCTCTTGACATTCAGAAGGAGCTGGTCATGAGTATTAATAACCGAGTGGAAAATTCCGGCTGTTAGACAAGGAAGCCTGACTCGGAAATCGAGCTGAGCTTGCTTAAAAACGACAACACCGCCTATGCGCCAGAAGAGGAATAATTAAATTTAACCCGTTTACGAGTATAAAAATAAGTAAACAATTACAGTACGGTGAATCATTTCGAATTAGAGATTTTTGTGTAAAGAAAAACCCTTTAATAATTGCACAGGAGAAAACTGCAAACGCAAGTAGACGTCATAGGGGATTTACCAAGGCCTGTGGAGAGGGGAGAATGCAAATGAACAGCAACACCCACACAGTTGAGGACGAGAAATTAATTAATATCTCCGAATTGCACGATCGATTCTTATGCGCAATGAGATTAGTTAACATTGAGAAGACGAGCTTTTTGAAGGTATAATTTTTATAATGGTGCAACCATTATTTTAAAAGTTGGGCACGGAAAGGGCTAGGGTCTTATATTTTTATAGCGAAAGAGTATAAAGCTCCTGGCATCACCAAGCCAAACATGCAGTTATTGTCAGCCTGCGGGCGTGACACTGTGTCACTATCATCATGCAGTTACGAGTCCGTCCGGGGGGCGTGACGTTGGAGCATCATCAGTTCATGCAGTATTAGTCCGTCCGGGGGACGTGACGCTGGAGCATCAACAGTATATGCAGTTCAGTTCTTTCGACAGCTCGTGAGAGGGCGTTGCTACGGATCAGTATTCAGACAGCCGTGTGGGGCGTCACTCTGCTTCACATCGAAGACAGTTTACCAGTACTCCTTGAGGGGAGAAACGCTGTATTACACCGCAGAATTAATATCTGATAGCCACGGGCGTCGCAGTATTAATAACTTGCGTGCCTCCATAAGGAGTTGTAAAGAAGAAATATTAAAGTATCGCCGTGTTGAAAAATTAGAAAAATCCTAGTTACAGGATTTAGGTCCGACAGTACACAAGTTTACAGTGAAAAGTTCGTAAAATATAGTCAGAGCAGGCTGCGAACGTTGGATTTAAGGCGATAGGTCTTTAAATAAACGACCGAAAATATCATACGTACGGAAGTACCGTAACAGAAAGATAAACAGTTATCTAATTTAAAGAACCCAAATAGGGAAAAACAGAGTAAGGTTCGCAACGTATTTCAGAAAAGTAGGAGTGCGAGAACCGAATAAACAAAGAAGAACGGAGACTATAGACATTATCTCCAGAAAGCAGACGAACTATTCTAAAGCACTAGACTCGAGAAGTACTAGCTGCTATAAAATAAATCCATCGATCATCGATAGGTTATCGAGGGGACCTCGATCCGAACATACTTTCACTAGGATCGATAAACTAGATCTAAAAAAGAAGCCGTTCAAGCTAGAGAAATAGCCGGTCATCCAGAATAGGATTCGAAGAATTAGGATTCCAGGGAAAAGTAGATGATTCGAGACTTTCGTATTCTGCAGGATAGGAAGCCGACATTGAATAAATTTCACCCTTGGAAACGGGAGATTAAGAGGTCACGTGTGATAGGCTAGGAAAATACGGCCTAGTGATCAAAAGTGGTGAAGTGAAAATCTATCAAGATTGTGTGTTAAAATAATATTTTTTAGTGTTTATTGTGTGTTCTAAATGGATACACCAGTGTATTAAAAATGTTGTCAATGTTAAGTGTATTGAATATGTGTCAAGAAGTGTTTGTACATGAGATGAATTTCTACAATATGGAGTAAGTTAAAAAGTGGGCCAAAATGAAACACCGCACAAGGATAAAGGTCATGAGACGACCTTAAAAACATGTGAGTAATGAATTTCATTATATTTTGGTGTCGGGAAATGGTTGTGTACAAATCCACCGGAGTTTTCGAGTAAAAGGGATGTGTTTAAATAAATAAATAAATATTGAATAAAGATGAACGCGGTCTGAACAATAATAGAAATTTGAGAAACTATAAATAATTATGTAAAAGAATAAATCCAGTAGAGGAAATATATGAATAAAATGTCAGTGTATTTGACGAATGTCATAAGAGCAAGCGAAATATTAATAATTATCATGAAAGATATTTAAATAAAAGTAAATTTGAGTTATATGAAAGAAATAGCTTTTGAGCTTGTGTAAAGAATGAAGATATGAAATAATAATAATAATAACCAAGTAAGGAAATATTAAATAAAGATCAAATTAATTGATGTGAACATAAGAGCGTTAGAGCTTTAATAAAAAGTATAGACATGATGTTCAAATGCATGTTCTTAAAGATAGAGAAATTTATTGTCAAAGGAAAAGAATAATATAAAAATTGAGATGTGTATCAATTGTTATTATGGTATTATCAGTTCTTTGGATGACGCTAGGTTTAAAAATAAAGTATAGCGCAAAGGAGCGCAATTAAAGTAAAATGTCACGCTAGGAACGCGTAAAAGCTAATGTACTTGGTAAATTACTTATGAGAGGTAGTTGATTGTAGCGAATTGAGAATTGGTATAAGTCCTCTATTTGTGACGTAGTATCACGAGGCCATTGTGTATGTTGTATTGAAAGGGAGCAAATGTATGGTATTGAGCGTAGGTCTTATAAGCTATAGGCTGACCCTAAATCGCATTTTGTATAGTCCTCTATATGGGAATGGTTCCCGAGGCATGTGAAGAGATTCGAACTCAGAATCCTCTTATTGTGAAAGCCCCTTTATTATTCGTCGTAGAATGTGTATAACTCTTCCCCAATCAATGAGGACCTTTCATAATTAATAAATGCCAAGATTACGAATGTGGTTTATGAGCCCAATAATATTGTTGAATGTAAACGAGGAGTAGAATGCCAGGTCTCCCCAGAGAACTGAGAATGAACGAAAAGCTGTTTGTAAAAGCATTAAAGAGAGCTCTAGCTTAGACTAGACGGGAGGTTTCCCGCATAGTCATAAATAACTCTCAAGTATCACGGTCAGACCCTTGGAGCAGGAGGGGTGTCTGAAGGCCGTCTTGTAAGGAGTAATGAATACACCGTGAGTGTTTAAAGTTGTTAACGACCCGGGCGTTGAACCGAGGTCCTTGTAGATTGATATTTCCGCTTGCCTGTTCAGATCGTAGTTTTTATGTGATAATGGTCTTATAAGACATATGAGATAAATAACAATCCCTATTGTAATGTTGTATGGAAGTAGGATTCCATGAGTTAATTGAAGGCAACTAGGTTCCGGGAGTGACCATAGTTTTTTGACTGTGTCAAGTAATCTTCATACTCTGGAGTACACAAATGATTTCCTGATTACCTTGATGTATTTGTAAAATTAGAGAGAGATGATAAAAGCTGAAAACATGTGAAATGCCCAAATATTGAGTTAGATAATTAACATGTAATTTTAAATGTAATTATACATTTGTTTTGATGATTAAGAAAATATAAAAACATAGTTTTTGAGGTGTACAAAGAATGACACCATTATTACAGAAAAGCATTGAGCCAAAAGAGCTCGGAGTTATATGAAACTTACAGTTGATGCTTTATGGAAGTAAAAATAATTAGGAATTGTTGGTTGATATGGAAACCAGATGTTTTAATATAATATTTGTTTTATTCTTATGTTATTCCTTGTTCATTTGGAACAAGTAGATGATTATGGGTCAGTAATTTAATTGTTTAATTGTTTGTAGCGCCATAATTTTGATTAATTAAATGTGTTAAAATAGGAGTTGATTTTGTTGTTATTTTTGCAAGTGTATCCTCTAATTAATCCAAAATATGTGTCACAGAGTGGGTGAACTTACCGCAACCCCGAAAATCCCGAATTTAGCTACGCTGGTATACTGTGAATTGCATATTTCTTGCTAAAAGGGCACAATACTAAGGTTGCTGTTGGTGTTGATGATTCAGTTTAGGGAATAGGGATATCATGGTCATCAGCCAGCACTTGGGTGTGTGTTGGATTTGTCTGATAACCTGTGTTTCTCTACTGTTTGTGTGACTAATATTATTGCAGTAGTTGACTTGAGAATCCAACCGGTTTGGGTTTCCAGCTGGGCTGTGAGGAATTCAATCTCGTGCGGTTAATTCCCCTTGTTCGGGGACTGGGTACTTGTGATGTCTTCATGTAAAATACAAACTGAACAAGTAGTTCCGTGAAGAACTAAATAGCCTATTTTCATATATCCCTTTGGTCTTTTCCATTAAAATTATCCTGCCTACTACAAGGATTTTCCGAGAAACAACTATATAAATATTTAAAATTCTCATCGCCGGCATGTTGGATTTGTGTTCATCAGGTCCGTAAGTGAAGTAATATTAATAGCCTCTACCAACATAAAAAAAATCCGTTTGATTTCTGTAATAGATTCAGAGATATTGAGAACCGTCGAAATATTTCGGATGATCGCCTTGTTAGATTGTTCTAAATGTAGGCTATGGAGTTATGCACCATTAGATGAAGAATATTACACACATTTATTATTAAAACGTTCACCTCGATCGCATGATTAGGAAAAGAAGTAAAAAAATAAATTTAAAATTTTGCACAGCCGCCATCTTATTGTTATGAAATCAGATGGAATCAGATGCCAGTGTTGTATACGTATTTATCCCACCAAGTTTCACTGCGCTCGGTTGATTAAATCCCGAGAAAATGCAATTTAAATATCTTTATGTTCGACCCTGACTATTATGTGTCAGTAAACTGTATCATAATGATGGTCATTATAACACTATTTTTCATTATGAAACAGTTTCTCCCACCAATCACAGCTCAAGAAACAGTTGTTTGACCAATTAGATAAGGTTAGCATCGCACCTGCGTGGAGTTCCAAGGCCTTCTTAACTGCGTTGCCTAGTGTCATAGTGGGGTAATCGAGAAGGCCATGGTTAAATACAAGGCATTCTCTGCGTCTCATGCGCTCTGTTCAGTACATAAAAGTGGCGGAATCTCGACAGATATTTATGAATATTTATCTTCGAACATAAAATAGTTATAATAATTATAGTCGAACATAAACAGTCGTATGCAACTCGCCTATAATGGTAACTAAGACACTCGTATGGAAATTATAAAACTCGCATACGCTCGTTTTATAAATATACTCGTGTCTTAATTATAGCCATTATAGGCTCGTTGCATAATGTACTATTATGTTCGACCCTGACTAGTATGTGTCAGTAAACTGTATCATAATGATGGCCATTATAACACTATTTTTCATTATGAAACAGTTTCTCCCACCAATCACAGCTCAAGAAACAGTTGTTTGACCAATTAGATAAGGTTAGCATCGCACCTGCTTGGAGTTCCAAGGCCTTCTAAACTGCGTTGCCTAGTGTCATAGTGGGGTAATCGAGAAGGCCATGGTCAAATGCAAGGCATTCTCTGCGTCTCATGCGCTCTGTTCAGTACATAAAACTGGCAAAATCTCGACAGATATTTATGAATATATATCTTCGAACATAAAATAGTTATAATAATTATAGTCGAACATAAACAGTCGTATGCAACTCGCCTATAATGGTAATTAAGACACTCGTATGGAAATTATATAACTCGCATACACTCGTTTTATAAATATACTCGTGTCTTAATTATAGCCATTATAGGCTCGTTGCATAATGTACTATAACTTCGCTTGGCCACCATGTTGAATTTGTACTTACCATGTTTTCAAGCATCACATAGCTGAACGTAACTAAGCATTTTCTATTACCATACTCCATTTCAGGGTGATAATAATAATAACCCCTGGCACTACAGCCCGTGATGGGCCTAGGCCTACCAATCGACCGCTGCCCAGCCATTTGGCCTGCAGATATTAGGTGACGCGTGATGAGCGCATCGGGTCCCCTCGGTCGTTAATCTTAGTTTTCGTGATCGGGGCCAGACAGCTACTCAATTGTTGTCACGAGGCTGAGTGCACCCTGTTCCAGCCCTCACGTCAGTTTCTAAAATCCCTGACGGAGCCAGGAATCGAACCTGGGGCCTCCGGGTGAGAGGCAGGCGCGCTACCCCAACACCACGGGGCCGGCAAAGAATTTTAGGGTGATATCAGTAACAATTTCGGAGATACAGAATGCCGATGAAATACTTCGCACAGCCGCCATGATAAATTGGTGAAACATATTAAAATATGAAAGCACGGTCGGGGTAGGACGAAATAGTACTATGTCCTTACCGAGTTGCATTAAAATCGCTCGAGCCGTTCAGATTTTATTAGGGGGACACACACAAAAACGCACGCACACATACACACACGGAAAAATGGTGATCGTATAAGCCTATTTTGTCATAAATGAAAATAGATTAAACAGAAAAAAGTAACAATGTAAAACGTGAACATTGAACAATAAAAAAAAACGCATGGCAAAGGATGTTTGCAAAGGTAGTCCGCGTCACCTTTAATAGGTTACCAGTAATTGTCCCCATCACTACGAACATGAACATAGTTTTCTTACTGTTAGGTTGGTCGTTTCCGTGGTGTAGTGGGCAGCATGCTTAGTTGCCACTCTGGAGGTCCGAGGTTCGATTCCCGGCTCTGCCACGAAATTTGAAAAGGAGTATGGAACGGGGTCTCCTCAGCCTCGGGTGGTCCAAATGAGTAGAGGGGGTTCGATTCCCACCTCAGCCCCGAAGTGGTTTTCCGTTGTTTCCCACTTCGTCTCGAGGCAAATGCCGGGATGGTACCTAACATAAGGCCACGGCCGCCTCCTTACCTCTTCCTTGCCTATCCCTCCCAATCTTCGGTGACGTAGTTGGTAGCATGCTGAACTGCTGTGCCCAAGATAGCGGGTTAAAAACCGGCCGAAGTCGTCGGACTTTTGAAGAGCGTTAAAAATCCTTCAGTATGCCTTCCTTCGGAGGGGAGGTAAAGCCGGCGGTCCCATGTCATAGATTTATGGCATGTAAAAGATCCTTCCACAGACTAAACTTGTGTGAAGCTAAATCGTTGTGTTAGATTTCGTCGGAACGCTCTATCAAAGTTCCATAGTTCACCACTAGGTATCATTGATATTTGGTAGCGAAAGTTGGAACTACTTGAAATTGAACGGAACTTGTAGCTCACCCTAAGGGTGTCCGCTGGAAGCAGCTACAGACTCAGGCGAACCGAATATGTCCTCGGACACTCCCGGCACTAAAAGCCATACGATAAATAAACAAGAAGTTCCGTGAAGAACTATACAGCCTACTTTTCATGCCAATGATTATTCTACAGAATATGAACCTATCTAGAATAATGACGAAATTAAGTTGCTAATATCGAAATTTCCAATTAGTTCTAAATACTGTATACCTGGCATAATGTATCCTAATAGAGCACTACAGTTGGCAGCCCTGATGACTGAATATATTCTTAGTTCCGTCTCTTAAGGTACAAAATACAAAATTTGGTTGAAGTCCAATGAATAGCATGGACATTACATGCAGTTAAACATTGGATCTAACAGCGCGCGTAAAATCATGTTGGCAACAATGTCATGCATGTATTGGTCAGAAATAATCTGAAATAATATGATCTATTGTTGTGCCAATTTTGAATGAAATCCATTAGTTAGTATAGAAGTTACATGCATTTTAAAATTGGACCTATCAGCAGGCTTAGAATCATGTTGGCAGCACTGACGTATATTAGTTACTCCAAATTCGTCTAGAATGCCAGGTACTATACGTGTGCAAAGGTTAGAGCTATTGGCTTGCATACTTTCTGATATATTGATATTAGGGTAACAAAAATAGGGACAGCACATATTAACAGTTGGCAGCACTGGTTGCTCCTTAGAATACGCATAGTCATATCTGTTATGGTACAGATAGCACATACGAAATTTGGTTGAAATCCAAATGATAGTATGGAAGTTACTTATATTTAAAGTTGGACCTGTCAGCAGGCTTAGAATCATGTTGGTAGCACTGACGTATATAAGTTACTCCAAATTAATATAGAATGACAGGGACTATACGTGTGCATAGTTTAAAGCTGTCGGCTTGCATACTTTCTGATATATTGGTATTTGGATCAAATAAATTAGGAGCATTTATTAACAGTTGGCAGCCCTGGTAGGTCTGAAGAATACGCTCAGTCATATCTGGTTATGTACACATACAACATACGAAATTTGGTTGAATTCCAATTGATAGTATAGAAGTTATATGCATTTAAAAATTGGACCTATCAGGAGGCTTATAATCATTTTGGCAACACTGCCATGTTTAGCCTCCTGGAAATTAAACTGAAATATTTTGATCTGTACGTGTGCCAATTTTGAAATAGCTCCCATTCATACTTTCCAAGATATCCAACATGGAGCTCAAATTTCAATTGCGATTTTTTAGCAGTTGGTAGCACTGACATCATTTTCAAATATGGCCGTGAGATATTCAGGTATAGATCTTTACTCCTACCAAATTTTGTTTCGATTGCTGCAGCCGTTTAGGAATTGATAGGGGGGGACACACACACAGCCAGACAGACAGACAGAAGGACAGACAGACAGACAGACAGACAGACAGACAGACAGACACACATTTGCCCGATCTCATAAGTCTACTTTTTCCTCATTTTTGCAAAATGTGGAAAGTAGGCTAAAAATAATTCCCATCCCTTCCCATCCCTCAAAAGGTGCATGTTTTCTTTGCAGGCGAGGCCGCCTGGGCGAGGTGCTCGTCCCACCTCCCCAGTTGTATCCCCCGAGCCACAGTTTCAAGCTCCAGGACACTGCCCTGGAGGCGGTAAAGGTGGGATCCCTCGCTGAGTCCGAGGGAAAAGCAAACCCTTGAGGGTAAACCGACTAAAAAAAACTTTTAGGTTGCATCAACCTATGTTTACAGACACTGAAACTGGCACTTGTAATGTAACTTGTAACCTCTCTTTTAATAACTGCGGCTTTTAGAGACGCCGCGCCGGGGTGCCGGAATTTTTCCCCGAAGGGGATCTTTAACGTGCTAGTAAATCTACTGACAAGGCTCCCTTGGATTTGCCCACCCTTAAATATCAACTGGCTGCGCCAGGATTCAATCCTACAACCCTGGGCACAGCAGGCGACAACGTTGCCACGCAGTCAGCCAATGTAATATGAAAACTGTCAAGTGTGACGTCATTTATGTTTACGAATCTTCACATCATTAACGAAATAACAGCGCATATCATAACCTACAATGCAACACCTATTAAAGAACAGTACACGGCTTAACCATGTTGATACACCAGGTCCTCTGAGATCTACGAAGTGAAGCAACATTGTGCGTGTTTGGAATTTGGATGGGTGACCAGTACTGGCATTTTCTTGGAGTAGAACTGGGAATCCATGGAAATCCACTTCCAGGATGGCTGAGGTAGGAATCGAACCCACCCCTTTTCAGTTTTGCCTCAGGAGCCTGAGTGTAACCCGTTCCAGCCCTCAAACCAGAATCGAACCGAGAATCGAACCCAGACCTCTGGGACGAGAGCCCAGAATGCTTGCCGCTGCACCAGGAAGTGGACGGTATTAGTATTAATCCGGTGGACAGCTCCTGAGGCAAGACATTCACCAGGGCATGGCCTGTAAGACACTGCGTACAGTACGTCACAGCAGGGCCGATGCTCGCAGCGACCAAAATGTGCTATCCCACTTGACATTGCTATGCTAGATCAAGCACCAACGCATGTCATTTTCATGAAATTAGCCTTCAATCTGCATGGAGTTGCAATGGTTTGGTTCATTTGGTTGATTTCACCTCAAGGTGAAATTTCATTGAAAATAATTTGTTAGTTATTTCGGCTCATTTTTACCAAATGAGTTTCATAAAACGCCCTGTGGCGTAGAATCGTGCACCACGATTTCCATGTGTTGCTGCAGCAAGTCGGTTATCTTAGGTGCGGTTTTACCCTGAGTTTTTCTACACTCACTCCAGGCACCTTAATTCAAGTCCATGGGTATCTACACCAATTCCCACCCTGATAATTACAGTTGCTCACGCTAGAGCACACACGATTGGTTTAATAGAGTTTGACATCGTCGTCAACAGTCCCATGCATTTGGTGTGTTGTAACCTGTACTATTGTGGTGTCTGTAGTGAGTAATTAACGTTATCATTGGGAAACAGGTGGCTGTTGCCTTAGTTTAGGAACCTGGATTTGACAGGAGTAGAAGTGAGAAATCATGGAAGACCGCTTCTAGGTGGGAATCGAACCCACAACTTCTCATTTCTGCCTGACGAGGCTGAGTAAACCCAGTTCCAAACCTCAGACAAGAATTAAATTCTTGGCTGAATTGGGATCGGAGGCTCAATACGTAGTCTACCACGAGACCACAAATGGCAGCTTTGTTACGTTCAATCCTTGTTGAATCTCACTCCGGGCTTGGCAGCGTCAGCTCTGCCCATATCTCACTGTCATACCGATTTTCACTTGACAAATCCAATAAAGTACTGAACAGTGTCATGTTCCTTTATAAAGGATGCCATTCTCTGGAATTATCCGCCTCAATCTGAATTTAAAATGTGTGTAAACTGTAGTCATATATCACTAGAAGTAAGATGTTCGAGCACGCATTCACAAAGATAGGATCCTAAACAAACATCTGAATAAAGCAATGCCCTTCATGTGGGTCAGCTGAATTCCTCGCATGCGGTGGCCAAGTCATGTGTCCGTTGACTCTGTTGAATTCTAATAGTAGGCAGATCGCGTAACGATGTGGTCATACTACCATGGCGTCATAAACAACACCACGGGAACATTTCCCGATCTCGCTGGTCAGAGATGGGGGGGGAGAGATAAACTACAGACTCATTGATGATTAAGATGAGTCGTAGGCAATTTTAGTAGTCATGAATAGAACATCGGATCTTTATATTGTTGCAAGCAACTTTCAGTGTTGCCTTAGAAATCTCAATGAATGCTTTTAATTCGGTCAACACGATCGTACGCAATTGTAGTGGATGTTGTTTCTTTTAGTCAATTTTACCCTCCAGGTTGGTATTTCCCACGGACTCAGGTTGGGATCCCACCATTACCGCCTCTACGGGCAGTTTCCTGGAGCTAGGAACATCTGGACGGGGGGTATACAACCGGGGAGGTGCGATCAGCACCTCGCCCATGCGGCCTCACCTGCAAAGCGAACAGAGGCCTAATGGAGGATGGGAAGGGAGGGGAAGATTGGGAGGGATAGGCTAGGAAGAGGGAAGGAGGCAGCCGTGGCCTCACAGTAGGAACCATCCCGGCATTTGTCCGAAGACGAAGTGTGAAACCACGAAAAAACACTTCGAGGATGGCTGAGGTGGGAATCGAAGCCCCTCTACTCATTTGGACCACCCGAGGCTGAGTAGACCCCATTCCAATCCTCATACCACTTTTCAAATTTCGTGGCAGAGCCGGGAATCGAACCCAGTACCTCCGAGGTGGCAGCTAATCACGCTTACCACTACGAAACGGAGGCGACCTGTAGTAGGTGTATAATTATTAATCTCATACATTATTTTCAGGTTTATGGAAAAACCCATTATAATTGGATACAATCGTGCTGACCGATTAAAAAGCATTAATTTCCACATAGGTCCTGAAATAAGAGTGTAATATAGGCCTATAGCATTAAAAAAACAAACAAATGCATAATATCGGTTGGTTGGTTGGTTAGTTGGTTCCTTAGTTCAGGGGCTGCGACAACGTGGTCATGTAGCCCCGTGTACTTTGGGTGTGTGTAGAATCTGTCTAATAACCGGTGTTAATTGTGATGGCTGTATTAGTTGTGTTATCTGTTTTAATTCAAGTAAGGACTGCAGACGATAATTTCAAGTAGGCCTAGTTCCCACTTTTGCTACCATCCACGACACCTAGCTTCAAACTTGGCTGCTAGATGTCATCGCAACCAGCACCTGGCGACGAACGTTGGAACTTAAGAGCATTTTAATCAAATCTAACCTACGAATTTTGTTTCACACAATTGAAGTTAGTGGAAGGTTCTTTTACATGCCATAAATATACGACATGGGCCCGCCGGCTTTACTTCCCCTCCGAAGGAAGGCATACTGAGGGATTTTTAA
Source organism: Meconema thalassinum (assembly GCA_946902985.2). Taxonomy (NCBI): domain Eukaryota; kingdom Metazoa; phylum Arthropoda; class Insecta; order Orthoptera; family Tettigoniidae; genus Meconema; species Meconema thalassinum. Next base: position 861,387,351 of record OX336389.2, read on the forward strand.
CGCTCTTAAAAAATCCGACTGCTTCGGCCGGGTTTGACTCCATGATCTTAGGCATAGAAGCTCAGAATGCTACCAACTACGTCACGGAAACCGCACCGTAATATCAAGCTACATGCAAAATATTCACCAACATATATTTTACTTGTCTTCAATTTTTTTTTTATCGTGTTTACCCTCCAGGGTGGTGGCTCCAAGGGACTCAGCGAGGGAACTCACCCCGACCGCCTATCCAGGCAGTGTCCTAGAGCTGGGAACATCTAATCGGAAGGGATACAACTGGTGAGGTGGGATTAGCACCTCGCCCAGGCGGCCTCACCTGCAAAGCGAACAGGGGCCTCATGAGGGAAGGGTGGGGAAGATTGGGATGGATAGGCAAGGAAGAGGGAAGGAGGCGGCCGTGGCCTTGAAGAAGGTACCATCCCGGCATTTGCCCGAAGACGAAGTGGGAAACCACGGAAAACCACTTCGAGGATGGCTGAGGGGGAATCGAACCCCCTCTACTCATTTGGGCCACCCGAGGCTGAGTAGACCCCGTTCCAGTCCTCGTACCACTTTTCAAATTTCGTGGCAGAGCCGGGAATCGAACCCAGGACCTCCGGGGCGGCAGCTAACCATGCTGACCGCTACGCTACGGAGGCGACGTCTTCAAAAATTACGGTCCCTTAAAAAAAACTCCTTTACTTGAAAGTTGATTTGATGTATTAATCTTGTGCACTGTTTTTAAGTGTAAGTCAGTGTAATAACAAACAAACAAAAAAGAGTGAAATGTGGGAATGCAGTCCCGGGCCAATATCGACCCAATGGCTAGTGACAGTTGAGTGTCAAGAAGAAGCAGTGCCTTCTCCGAGGCGCCAGATACTGCGGATCATTCCTTTCCACTCGACTTGACGCGTCCTCTTGCGGCACTTTCTCAACCCACAATCATGAGTTTATTATCAAAGAGTGTTACGTTCCTTCGGGGCTTACAACCAAAGCAACGTGTCTTGACTACTTCGGGACCCCAGATGTGCACGGCATTGCTTCCATATTTATTGTCTCGGACTACTTTTTCATTTTTACTATCGATCTCTCTTGGCCAACTCATGTTTTCTTCCAACCCAAACGGAATTAGGGCATTCGAGGGTTAGGGTGTCTTTTCCTGCCTTGGCCCTAGTCTCTTCTTTATTGTTACACCATATTTTTTTTGAGGGATTAGAAATTGTCTTTTCCTTCCGGTATTCCCTGCAAAAGGCCCTAAACCTAAAGGGACAGGGCGTGTGTAGCCCACAACGTATGGTGCACATTAAGTGGTCTGCACCCTAAAGGTAGTTAGTACTGTATTTGCATTCATAGTAGTAGCGATCATTTTGACGATGATGTTGATATGATGATGAATATTCTTAAGGGGTGGAACAGTGAGGTCATCTATCCCAGTGATCATCTACACTATTATTAGTCGTATAATTAGGAGCAGACAACCACCCTTTATACCACCACCACAATGTTACGTTTAATACTCATGAATCATCAATGATGGTTTTGACGTAGCATTAGAGTTCCTTAGCTGAGCATTCATGTTAACATATTTTGCTGTTATTACCAACCTAGGCTTGGCTAACTTACTACTGTGTTAGGATAAACAAGAAAGCGTTGAAGTTGATCAGAGTTATGTTTCAGCACTTGTTGTTAATTCTTTTAGGGGTCATGTAGCTCCGTGTACTTGGGTGTGTGTAGAATTTGTCTGATAACCTGTGTTACTGTGATATCTGTAGTAGTGTGTGTATTTGTAATTGAGGGAGGATTTGGGTGGGAAGTGGCTTTGGCCTTAAGTTAGGCACTATCCCGGCATTTGCCTGGAATAGAAGTGGGAAACCGCGGGAAACCACTTCTAGGATGGCTGAGGTAGGAATCGAACCCACCTTTTCTCAGTTCTGACTAGAGATGGGAATTTGCCTATTTGCCTATTTTATTCCTGTGTTTAGAAACGTAGGCTTTCGAGATATAAATCCGTTTTAGGTTCTTTTAGGCTTGATTTCGTTGGTTTTATTGTGCCTATAAATGCCTGTTTCAAGGGTTTGTGCCTATTTGTAGTATAATTCCCTATTTGATGCCTTTTGACTGTATTTTAAAGTGCATTATATTGCGGCTGGTGTGCTCGACAGAATTATATTCCCATTTCTCAATATGTGTTTACCTCACGAACAAGAATGGGAATTCTCGAAAGTCACCAGAAATAGCGCCTGGGATCTCGATATTAAGCCTCCAAACTTAACAACCCTTCGTTTTGTATTTCGCCTTTCTTTATATTGAAAATTTACCCGTTAGTATGTGTGTGAATTAATATCATAAACTTTATGCTGATTGAATTACAAAAGAACTAACTTAGTGCCATGTTTTCGCGTTTTTTCCAATCTCGATATTAAGCCTCCAAAATTAAAAACCCTTCGTTTCAGGTATCGTCCCCTTCAAAAGCCGCGTTAGGTTGGCGCTGCAACCTAACAGTGAATTAATATACAGTATTTCCTGTACGCGTCTGAGTGTTGAATGAGCAGGCAGTTAAAAGCAGCCAGGAGGGATGCGATCCAGCTGGCAGTTAAAATGCCGCGGCGATCACAGTGGGTTGGTGCTGTGACCTATCTTGTGTTGAATGGACAGGCAGTTTAAAGCAGCTTGGATGGATGCGATCTAACTGGCAGTTGGTGTAGCATGGCCTCTTACCGAGATAGATGGAAACTTGGTGGTCCCGTCTTGAGCTACTGTTGCCATGCAGCCAGGAGGGATGCGATCCAGCTGGCAGTGAAAATGGCGCGGCGATCACAGTGCGTTGGTGCTGTAACCTATCATGTGTTGAATCGACAGGCAGTTTAAAGCAGCCAGGAGGGATGCGATCGTGCTGGGAGTGAAAATGCAGCCGCGATCAGTGCGTTGGTACTGTTACCTATCTTGTGTTGAATGGACAGGCAGTTTAAAGCAGCCAGGAGGGATGCGGTCCAGCTGGGAGTGAAAATGCAGCGTTGATCAGTACGTTGGTGCTGTAACCTATCTTGTGTTGAATGGACAGACAGTTTAACGCAGCTTGGAGGCATGCGATCTAGCTGGCAGTGGGTGTAGCATGGCCTCTTACCAAGATATATGGAAACTTGGTGGTCCCGTCTCGAGCTACTGTTGCTATGGAGATGGCCGGCCTTGCTATTACTTCCATCAGTTTATTTTCTGCTTTTATTAGCCCTTGCTTGAGTGCAAAAAGGCCGAAATCAGAAGAATGAGAAAGACTATCGAAAATTCATGTAGCCAGCCGTTCCCTCTGGGTCCTAAACTATGTGTATGCAAAATTTGGTTGAGATTGGTGGAACGGTGTAGATTTGTATACGGAACAAATCCACCCACCCACATACATACGTACATACATACATACATACATACATACATACATCATACATACATACATACATACATACATACAGACTTTCACTTGTATATATAAGATAAGTATGTTATTAAATTATAAGTTGCTTATTGTTAATTCTTTTTATAGTAATTAAATATGTTATTATATTACAAGAAATTTTTTCTTGCCTATTTTGTTGCCTATTTTACACGTTAGTGCCTATTTACATGCCTATTTTGGCTATTTTAAGAGCCTATATGCCTGCCTATTTTAACTGTTTTTAGTGCCTATAATTCTCGTCTCTAGTTCTGACTCACGACGGTGAGTAATCCCCTTCCAGTCTTCAGACCAGAATTAAATTTCTTGGCAGAGCCGGGAATCTAACCCGGACCTCAGGGGAGACAGCCAAGAATGCTAGTCACTGCACCACGAGATTAACAAAACATTTATACGTGTTCACCTGTATTCAAGGCGTGTGAATAGGTGCCCATGGACTTGAAATAAAGCTCTGTAACTGTGTGAAGAAAGCCTCCGTGGCTTAGGCGGCAGCACGCCGGCCTCTCACCGCTGGGTCCGTGGTTCAAATCCCGGTCTCTCCATGTGAGATTTGTGCTAGACAAAGCGGAGGAAGACAGGTTTTTCTCCGGGTACTCCGGTTTTCCCTGTCAAAATTTAATTCCAGCTACACTCTCCTCTATCATTTCATTTCATCTGTCATTCATGTAATCATTGTCCCAGGGGAGTGTGACAGGCTTCGGCAGCCAGCACAGTTCATATCCTCGCCGCTAGATGGGGGCTTCATTCATTCCATTCCTGACCCGGTCGGTCGACTGGAAACAGGCTGTGAATTTTCAACTGTGTGAAGAGTGAGTGATGGCTAGAATCTCGGGTCCCCGGAAGATGCTTTTCCCCATTCATCATGCGAAGTGAATTTCATCCTCTCGGATACAAAGGGGAATAGACCTATTCTTATTCCCCAACAGATGTCACGTGGAGCCTTGAATATTGCTATTAGTGAACTATTCGTAGGCCTATATTATATTATATTTCCATGAATTGGATCTTGTGACGTCTGCAGTGAATACCAAAGATACCTTCAGATATTAGGCTGTGTTGTGTTGATATACCACCTATTGACGCAGTGGTTAGCATTCTTGGCTGTCATCCCTGAGGTCCCGAGTTCGATTCCTGGCTCTGGTAAGACGTATAATTCTGGTCTGAAAGCTAGAACGCGGTTCACTCAGCCTCGTGAGACAGATCTGATAAGAGGTGTGTTCCTAGAAGTGAATTTCCGTGGTTTCCCACTTCTACTCCAGGTAAATACCGGTTTGGTTCCTAATTTAAGGCCACGGCCACCTCCTTATTAAGCCTACACACATTACTACAGAAACCACAATGGCACAGGTTATCAGAAAAAATCAACGCCCACCTAAGTACACGGGGATGATGACCAAGGTGACAATTATGGCAGTACAACGACGTAATAGTTTGTTTCTTACAGTTTTCGAGTATTCAGGTTCATTTTTTTTACAGCTTGGAGCGTGATAATGAACATTGAGCTGATATATAACTTAGGCCTAAGGCCTAATTACAAATTAATGTATAACCTACGTATAGGCCTATGTCTTTACTCAGTAGTCTATACCGTATAATTTCTTGTTCAGATATTTCGTTCTGTCTGAATCTCTTCTTGGCTTATGTTATAATAACATATATTTAGGCTAATTAGTATTCGTCTGTGACGATCCCCCGACACTAGGAATTTCTCCGTGATTAAATGCCGGTATGTTTTTTTGTTCTCTTCCCTTAATTGCATGTTTGTTGGTCTTCATATACATAATACCAACCTCCTTTTAAAAACTAATGAAATTTAAAATGGCCACCATTTACTCTACTTTACTTACACGATGCAGGAGAATAAGATGGATCGGATTTGGAGAACGTCAAACGTAAAGTAACCTCGTTTAGCACATCAGGGTGATGCAAGTACTCAAAGTGACTTGCATGTCATTGATACTGTTCTAATACCTTAACGCTGAGGTGAATTTCTTGACAGAGTCGGGAACAGAACAAGGGCCTCTGTGTTGGTAGCCATGTATGCTATATACACTACGATCCTGCTGAAGTACCGTTAATCTGAAGAACGAAATCCGGTAGGCTACATTCCGGCTTAATCTGGATCGGGAGCTGATCAGGATTGCGACCGTCCAGTCTAAACGAGGTATCTAGAATAACTGGGAATTGATCTGATCTTGAGAATGACTTTCTCTTCAAACTTGTCCTCTCACTCGTCCGTCCTTCATATAATCTCCGGCAAGGAGATTGGTTCTTCTTTCTCAATTCCCAACCGCAGCAATCACCCGTCAATATTGTCTGTAGCACATGTGCGCTACTTTCATACTGTACAGATATCACATTAATACTACCCAATTCCATTTAGGGTGAACATTCTCTATCGTACATTGTATAATATTCTACCTTAGAAAACTGCCTTTGGCGAGGAGCGTGATGGCGTAGTAGCGTACTTACGGTACTAGCCTGCCTTTCGCCCAGACGGGTGGTGTTCGAATCCCGACGAGACCGGTGTGAAACATCACGGTCCTCAATTCTCAACCAAATCCAAAATAAGCCAGGTATGTTCCGGATAACTAAACCAAGGAAAATAACGGTTTTGAGTCTAAGGCATTGCTACTGCTCTTGATATTTGTGCCTTACAGTGGTCTGGTTAGCATGCAATGCTCAGCGTTTTGCCTACGAGCCCAGTGGAACACTGAGGGAAAAACGCTGCCAACTAGATTGAGAAGTCTGAAAAGCATGAATTCCTCTGAATTACTATTTTGGATATGATGTGACAGATCTTTCAACAGATTTCTTAATAGATTTTATATTTGAAATGCAATTTTTTGACTGTATAATTTTATTTCTGACTGAAAAGTACCTTCTTGGCACAATTTTGCAATCCGATTGAGGAATATGTAGACTAATGTACATATATTTCGTCACTTGAATTGTGGCACGAAGTCTGCTAATGGTTTCAGGGGAATCATTTTGCTCATGATAACCTTTTGAGGAATGAAACAGTTTCTTCTATGTAAATACACTAGGTAAGAATATTTGTAGCTTTAAATAATGATTTACAAATATTTTGTGGTTTGCAATTTTTCATCACTCCACTGGCTCTGTTTCGGATTTTAAACGTACACAAAGCAACAGGTGATGTGCCTAAGAATACTTAAGGTGAGAAACACCTGGTTTGGGGTGCGGAAAAAAAATCGAAATTTAGTTTTTTATTGTTTTTGAATAATTAGTATGTGGATAACGCAAATACGTTGAAAGAATGAAAATAGTCTTAAAAATGTGCATGTTTTGCCACTTTTTGTAATCATGTTAGTCTTTGAAAAGACACGCACACGTTTACCTCAACTCATTCTTTTGCGGATAATTTCTGAACTACTGAAGGTAAATTTTTGAATGCACTACCATTCGGCTTGGTAAAGACCAAATTTCAAATTGGTAGACATGAAATAGCATTTTAAAAATATTCACTGTGTTGTATTCCGTCTCAATTTTTAACATTTGTCCCAGCGACTTTCTGCTTCACTATACATTTCATGGCATAAACGTACTTGATATTGACTTCATAACCATGATCAGCAGACTTTGATGTAATAAAGTCCATCGAAGAAACTAGCACACTTGCGCTCGGTTGGTTAAATTGCAAGAAACGTCCATTTAAATATTTAAAATTTAAATTTCACATCGCCGCCATGTTGGATTTGTGCTCACCAGGCTATAGAATAAGTGGTTGAAGACATGATTAAAATGGAAGGAGAATAAAAAGGATTCTTAAAAGGACTGAGGGGGATGCAAATAATCCAGATTATGGGGCGGGAAAGTTCTGAGAACCTTCACAGGTAAGAAATTACACTGAAAACCTTAGGCTTCAATTTTCTCAGTTGTATATTTCTTTGTACTTTGATACCATTTTTGAGGAAAGCTCTTATGCTAGGCCAGTGAAACTATTTCCGTGGTTTAATAAGTTCCCTGCGAATGGTAATGGGAAGGGATATTTCAGTATGTTACCTAAGAATAAAGTTATGAATATTTTTAAAGATTATATTTGAAAAAACAAAAACAAATAACGTATTTTTTTTAAACTTCATTCTGAAAAAACTATCCAATTTCCGTAAATAATCATTCCTATTATTACAGTGAAAGACTTCATTGTAATGACCCAAATAGGTTTTGAGTAATCTGCACAAAAAATTGAAAAATTAACATGGGCAAGATAGGGAGGTGTTTCTCACCTTAAAGTGAGCATGAGAATAGGCAAAGTATATATTATTTAATGTTTGTACGCTTGTAATAGATTTTGAAACAGGTAAGGTTTAATTTTGAGTTCAATATTGAGTATGTTTATTCCTCTTTAGATCATATATGAAGACCTATACGTTTCTCTTTTGAGAATTATTTATAATTTTTGATCAATCAGAAGAAAATTTGGATTTTTAGTGTAGCCTATTTGTTTTGAGTGTCATGGAAATGTCGACGGTTTTTCATAATTCTTTGATTCTATTGTTTTCACAGACCAGTGTATTGTGCATTGTGTATTGTGGGTTGTGCATTCTCCCTAGATGGCGGTATAGCGAAGTCAAATGAGCTCTCAATTGTGACCCTCTATATTCTGTAAGAAGAAAGTATGGGCTGAAACTAACTTTCTTGTATGAACACTGGTTATCTCATCCATACGCTGAAAGGAGCCATGGAGCAAACGATTAAACATTTCAAACAAGTGGTTCCGTGAAAAACTAAACCACATATTTTCACATATTATACTGGTCCTTTCTACCCTTGGTTAGTCGCTTATTACGATTTTGAAGGTATTTCAGTAAAATTATTTTATATTGCCCTATCACGGCACAGAATTTAAGCTTTAAGGTGTAATAGCTTCCGAAAAATTGGAGTTAAAATTTTAAACTCTGCGGGGCTTCCATTTTGGTTCATTTTTGTCACTGTAGTCAGTGAATTTATTTCATTGTCCTCTATCATGATACAAAAACTCAGGTTAACAGCTGTTACAGGTTGCGAGAAAAGACAATTGCATTTTGAAACTTCGCGCTGGCACCATGTCGTGATTACACTAGGCCCTACGCAAGGTTTCGAAAATTAAATCAGTGAATTTTTCTTATAGTCTTCTATCCTGGTATTAAACTTCGTGATTATAGTTGTATTTTTTTTTTTTTTTTAGCGTATGGCTTTTAGTGCCGGGAGTGTCCGAGGACATGTTCGGCTCGCCAGTTTTGTAGCTGCTTCGAGACGGACACCCAATGGGTGAGCTACAAGTACCGTTGGGGAGGGAAGGAGGGAAGTTGGAATGTAAGGACGAGGAGTTGGAAGGTAGCGGCTGTGGCCTATAGTTAGGGACCAACCCCGGCATTTGCCTGGAAGGAAGATGGGAAACCACAGAAGACCATCTTCAAGGTTGCCGGCGGGGGGATTCGAACCTCCTCGCCTCCCGGATGTGAGCGACTGCCATCAGTCATGCCGTAACCACCACGGCTAACTCACCCGGTATAGTTGTAATGGATAACGGGAAAAGGTAATCGAATTTTGAAAAGTCAATTGAGCACCATCTTGGTTGTGTTCTTGCCATGGTTTTGAAAATTATAACAACAAACTTGATTTATAATCCTCTGTCATGGTGAAAACTTCTGGCTTATGGCTGCAGTAGGTTCCGAGAAAAGACATTGCTGTTAAAACCATATAATGAACTTTCCTTTGAATCACGGTATTTTCGTTATAAGATTGTTTCAGTTACAAATGCCATAAGTGAGGAAGAAAAGTTAATATCAGAATCATTAATAGCTCTTCTCGAAAACCGTCTTTTAGGAGCAACATTGAAAACTTCAACTTCACTGGACGTTCAAGATAATAATAATAATATCGTATGGCCTCGGGTACCTGCTTTGCTATTTGCTATTTGACACCCAGAGGGTAGCTTGCATGTCGAATTTCGTAGTTCCTTGACTATGAAAGTCAAGGAGGTTAGATGTTAGATATCTAACCTCCTTGAACACAATAGCGCTTTTTAGTAGAGAAATGAGGAACTTTGTGCTGGCGGAAACTCCCGAGATTAATTTTGCCATTATGAACTCGGCCTACTGAATTCAAATGGGTTCTTTGACATGCCAACATCGTATGACATGCGCATCGTATTTTTGCCGCCTTTCAAAAATCACTTACCACGGTCAGGGGCGAACCTGCAATCTTGGGGTTAGTAGACCGACACGCTATCCACTCACCCACCGTGGCAAGCTGACGTTCAAGATGAAGATGAGGAAAGCACTGATGAGGAAAGCGACAAATATGTAATTTTAAAATCACTTCCACACTCCGCCACCAGCAAAGAACATCCGGACACAGAAAATGTTTTCTTACCTAAGGGAGCAGAAGCTCATTACAGTGCAAGTGATTCACCTTATAAGTCATTATCAACATTAAGCTACACACCAAGTTCCAAGAAGAAATGAAGTTGGAATATAAAATATAGCCGTTTACTTTTGGTTGAATTAAGGGAGTAAGGACTGTTTACAAAAATATGCAAGCCATGACTCGAATAAATCAGCTTTACGTGTGGAAAACCAAATGACGAGCCCGATGCAGGTGAAATACCAGTTGTTCGGTCGCGCTTTGTGGAGACTAGGAGGGCTGTGTGCGACAAATATTTAGGATTGTTGGCAGTGGAAACTGCGAAGAAAATATCTGAATCAATCGATTCGCTGCCTCACCAACTTGGATTCTGAACTTCAAGAAAGGTAGGGGACCAGGAGTAGGAATATAATGATGTTGATTCCCATTCGTTTAAGAGAGACAAGCAAAAAACTGAGAGGGTATGTGATGAGTTTGTTCAAAATATATTGTCAGACTATCAGGAATCTTGAATCTACAACACAGATCAAAGTGGTTATGAGGAAGAATTGTGAGCAAAACGCATAGCCTTTTACCTTTTGTAAGTGAAAAACATACTAAAACTGTCGCACAGTTCTCACCCATTAATATAAGTATCATAATGCCTACAACTTGAATGGATGGAACACTATTGCCGAAGCTTTTTGTAGTTCTACAAGAACCGGCAGGAAACTTTGACCTCTAAAACAATGTTTGAAGCAGATAACCTAATAGTGAAAGCGACAAAATTAGGAAAAATGGGGTAGTTTAGTGAGGCTTCTTGTTCAGAAAGCATCCCTGCAGGAATGACAGTGGAATTAATCCACACCTCTCCAATAACCACTGGAAAAATACATCCTCTAGAAAAATTCTTTTTCTTTTTCAACACTGTAAATATTTCTACCGGCCTAACACAGAGATACCCAAAAAGTAGGAATCACTTCAAGTAGATGTTTTCCAGATACATCATTCCAAAACTCCAATCTTTTGTTCACTACCAATTTTCCTCTAACCGCTTCCGCAATATACAGTATAATAATTGGTTTGCGACGAATAAGAGCAGCCGCCAAGAGTTCAGATACCTGTGGGATTTTGTTTGACCAAACACTATACCGATTGTGAAGAACTGAATGCGATAAATATGTCATCATTCTTTGTGCAAGCTTTATCCCGCAACCATGGGCATAGCAGCCAAAAACATTACTTCTGTACCACGCAGCCAGCCATTGAGTATTCTTGGAGTAAGCATTGTTATGCAGGCCGCAGTAGAACACGTGAACATCGCGCGCGACACATCTTCTCCATCTTCCAATCTTAGGGCCTTCTTTCCTCTTGGAATTGGTAAGTGATATTTACAGAATATGTTTGTAGCTTGTATATATGTGGAGTATCAGGTGGTTGGTTGTTCCCTTGTAAGAACATTGAAGCGCACGGCAGTAGGTTCTCGGACACAGGCGAGAGTGCATGTTTAATGGCTGGTGTTCTTACATTCAGGGCTTCAATCATATTCTCTTTTTTCACTAAATGTTTTTTATTTCGTTTATGTGACGTATTGGGCTCCTTGATTGAATTGCTTTCTATAGCAACTGGGGTTGATGACTACGCATTTTAGCCCTTTTAAACAATCATAATCACAATGTTATTCAATATTTTAATTTAAAAAAACGATAACATTAATTATGGAAACCAAAAATACCGTGTCATGTCCAGGCGTGTGACCGACCTCAATTAGTGACATTTACAGGTAAACTAAAACCCCCATGGAAAATGTTTCAGAGAGGAATTCACTTCATACGATCACCTATATTTTCCCTAAGACAAACTTTTCCTGGTAAAAGAAAAGTCCTCGCTTAATGACATTTTCAATGGATGATTTTCTGATTTAAATGTACTTGTTCCTGTTTTATATTTGACAATTAAAGTTGTTTATAAAAAAATAAGAACTAAGCTGAAGCTGGTAGAGTAATTAACCCATTAAGGGCCGATAACCCAGATGTTGGGCCCCTTAAGACAACAATTATCATCATCATCATCATCAATAATTTTTATTGTAACGTTGTTGCCGATAAGAACAGAAGCTCAAAATCTTGCGCTCGGCTCTGACCAGTGTGTTCAATCAGACTTGACACCGCCGCGCCAGTGCCGCTCATCATGGCGAAAGCATTGGGCTGAAATAAAAGTCTAAAGGCTACAGGGGGATAGCAAGCAGCCGGTATCTGTAAGAAGGAGGTGCCGTGACGTATGACCTTGAGGTTAAGAGCCATGTAAAACTTCAAACTTCCTTCCTTCGTTCCTTACTTCCTTCTTTTATACCAGAGGTCTCCAACACTCGGCCCGCGTGGTTTCTGATGTTAGCAAATTAATTTTGGAGTAAGTACGTTTTTTCTGAATATGAGAAGTGAAATACATTTCTGTGAATATTATGTCTGTAATTTGATTCTACGTATTTGGTATCAGACTTGTGAATTTTCATTTTTATGCTGTATGTGGAGTTTCCATTTCTCTCCGAAGCTTTATTTTTGCCTGGAGCTCAATTTAATATCAACAATGTGCCTGCATATCACAAACATCATGTATTCAGTAGTGAAAAACAAATAAATAAATAAATAAATAAATTGTACGTAAATGAATGTTTCAAGAATTACAAAGTACGTAAGCGGCTCTTGAGCAGGAAAACGTTGAAGAACCCTGTTTTAGACCAATAAGACTCTGGTTAGATTCAGGATGAGAAGTGCAGTATGAACTGCGCTGCTTTAGGCCAATAAGACTGTGGTTAGATTCAGGATGGTAAGTGCAGCATGAACTGTGCTGCTATAGAACAAGAAGACTGAACTGTGTATGAACTCTGAACAGTTAATCGTACAGGGCCCTATTTCATCCTTAGTGACGTGCAGGCTGTTGTTATTGTTAATTCATTTAGAAGCTTGAGATTTCATGGTTATCAGCCCCGTGTAGCCGCGTACTTGTGTGTGTGGCTGTTGTCTAATGACCTGTATTGCTGTTGTGCCTGTAGCAACGTGTGCAACTAAATTATTAAGGGATATGATTGGGGTAAGTGCCCCCGGACTTCCGGCATTTGCTTGGAGAGAGTGTGGGAAAACCAAACTCAGGATGGCCGCTGTCAGCGCTGAATCTCTAAACGCCAGCCACTCTGTCCAGTCGTGGAGTGTGAGTGTGAATGTGTGTGTGTGTGTTTGCGAATTATATCAGTTCGGGAGAAAGAATACATCGTTGATCGAGAGAAAGCAGGATGACCACATCCTGTAATGCTCATTACCTCTCCGGAACACAATCATTTTTCACAAACCGCAAGGCTCCATTGACAATATTACCTCCGGTCATCTGGAAGTCCTAAGGCAGTGTCAGCGAGGGAAAGTTCAGACCTCTTTGACATGAAGCACTCGTTTCCGGAAGTTCATTGTTTTTACGGGTACACAATGACTGAGTAATCAGCAGCAGCTACTAGATCCATTGTGTTCAAATCCTTTGGCTCGTGTACCCTCAAATGGCAATTATACCAATAATAGTAATAATAATAATAATAATAGTTATAATAATAATAATAGTAATAATAATTATTATATCCCCTAATTATTACCGTTTCTACGAGTCAGGAATGAGATGTGATGAATTTCTATGTGGCGGGTTGGTTTCATGGCCGGATACTCTTTCTCACGTCAACCTCATGAGAGATGTTAATGAGTTTGGTTTCCGTGACCGTGGCGCTGCCTCACTGTCAGGCAGCTACTCAATTGTCCCTACAAGGATGAGAGCACCCCCTTTCAACCCTCACGTCAGTTTCTAAAATCCTTGACAGAGTGTGGAATCGAACTCAGGGCATCCGGGTGAGAGTCGGGCGAGCAACCCTAACACCACGGGGCTGGAGTAATGAGTTGTTAATTCAGTTTTAGGGGTTTGGGACATTCTAGCCATCAGCCCCGTGTAGTTAGGTGTGTGTTAAATTTGTCTGATAACCGGTGTGCCTGCGGTGACTGCAGTAGTGTGTGAAACTGTAATTATTAAGGGCAGAATGGGGTAAGTGCACCGGGACTTGAAATGTGTTATTAGCCTGGCATTTTCCTGGATGGAGTGTGGAAAACTCCGGGAAGAAACACAGTTAGGATAGCTCCAGGGTTCAAACCTCCAATCTCCGGACTTGCTGTAGTTCGCCATAGCGGTCGTGGTGGCTTCATCGAGACCCACTCAGCCTCGTGAGAGTGTGGGTTCGATTACCACCTCAGCTATCGTGAAAGTGCTTTTACGTGGTTTTTCCATTTCTACTCTAAGTACAGCGATGATTTCTAACTCAAGGTCATAGTCGCCCCTTTCCCAGTCCTAACCTCAATTACAATTACACAGACACCACAATAACACAGTCTATCGGACACATTCCACGCCCACACTAGTGCACGGGGCTGATGACCATGATGTGTGATTCTCTAAATTAAGCAACAATTGCACCTGTCATTATTGTGCGGTTAGGACTGGAAAAGTTGCATGGTTTTGAAGACCTGTAGGCCTATAGGATTTGGTTGAAACGAGTGTAGAACATTTTAGAGGAATCCACACTCAGGGGGTTACTTTCCGTGCTGGGTGTTGTTGTTGTTGATTGAAATAGAGGCTTCGCGGCATCGTGATCTTAAAGCCCCGTATACTTGGGTGTGTGTGGAATCTGTGTGATAACCTGTGACATTATGATAGCTGTACTAGTGTGTATAATTTGAATTTGGGCTAGAATTTGGGTATGATGTGCCCGTTAGCGTTATAATTGGACAGGAGGTGGTTGTGGCCTTAAGTTTAAAACAATTCCAGCATTTGCCTGGAGTAGAAGTGGAAAATCACAGAAAACCACTTCTAGGATGGCTGAGGTGGGAATCGAACTCACCTCTTCTCAGTTCGGCCTCGCGAGGCTGAGTGCACCCCGTTTCAGCCCTCAGACCAGAATTGCATTTCTTGGCAGAAACGGAAATGAACCCGCACCTCAGGGGTGTAACAGTCAAGAATGCTAGCCACTACACCACGAGGTGGTCGCTTAATAAAATAACATATGGGTCAACAATGCACAAGTGTTGACCAAAAGATGTCGGAATCATAAGATAAACGTGTACAGTTTGGGATAAGGTAGCGAAGGTAATGACGGGCTCAGCTTGGGGTTTTGTTCACCATACATGTTCCAAAATATGGTTGATACACTTCATTGAACTCGGTATACGGTATCTTATCAGAGAATGCTTTTTATTCACAGATGCTACCTGGTTTGACGTGTGAAGGTATGATCCCTGCCAAATAGTCGATTGTTTTGAATAATGCGTGGCCCTAAACCTACCCAACCCGAATACGATAGTTAAAACTACGGCCTGGCCCGATCCTTGTTACTGTAGTACGCCAGCACATATCCAAAAGATCTGGAGTAATGCCCCTTCTTATCCGATTGGATGCAGACCCCCGTTCATAGCTCTGTTTGATTCCACTGAATGCCTGTAGCAAACATTTGTTAAAACTTCATAAACTGGTATTATGTAAATTTTATATAAGTTAATATTATAACATGTCAAACACATAATTGCCATCTCAAATGTAGTATTTAAGTTTTATTAGACTTTGTGTGTTTAGTTAAGAATGACATATGTGTATTATAACTAATAATTGCTTTGTGTGTAAGAGAGGGCTAAGAGCCCTTACTTCGCCACAATAGGCTAAAGGCTTCAATAATAATAATAATAATAATAATAACAATAATAATAATTGAGCCGGTGGAGGTTCACTTCATCTCTGGGAGCCCTCTGTAGGCGAGACACTAAACTAGATAAAACCATTAAATCTAAACTTAGACATTTGCCACCAGACGGTGGGTGATGTCTATTTCCGATTATGTTCCTTAAGGTATGTGTATTGTCGAGTGCGCAGAATATTGATTGTTTATAAAACTGAGGAATAATGAAACAGGAACGTTTCTGAAAGGAAGCAATTTTGGACTGGTCTCGGAAAATTATCCGGGGCGGGCAAACTTAATGCTGTAGTATCACATGTATGATACTAAGGAACATTTCCAGTTAAGTACGGTACATAACAGTATTACATTCGTGTACCATTACCTTCAGTATACAAGAATTCGTTGGAGGTTAGCCACATTGCAAGAGACTGATTATGCTTCAAGTGAACGTCGTAAACATTTCCCTATGGGAAGTTCCTTAGGTTATTCTGTCAAACTTTTTGTTGTAGTATTTTATGTAATTGGGGTTATTTATATTTTGTTATTAAGTGACGTTGTTCTTGCCGCAGCCGCTTCCTACCCAATTTCAATTACACACACTAGTACAGACAACAAAGTGAGACAGGTTATCAGACAAATTCTACACAGTACACGGGGCTACATGACCATGATGTCAAAAAGCCCCTAAATAATCAACAACAACGTATACATTAAATAAGGGAACTAACCAAAATAATGCGCTACATCAATGTGTGCAAAATTTAGCCACATTATTAACAGCAATAATAATAGTTCTCTGTTACACGATCACGTGCTTGCTCAATGCCGAACAGATTATTTCAATCTCTGTCATGATTATCATATAATGCTTACAGGAGTCACGCATTCAATTAATAACATTAATTTTCCTTTTCAGCTTAAGCATGGTCTAACAACCTGGTGCTGAACGTAGTCTGATAGTCATGCTTCACGTGGTACCCCACGTGAGGTCCACTGCGACTTTTAAAAATCAAACAGTTAATAAATCTGAATCTCACAACATATGTGATCGAGGCCGTATATTCAAATTGTGATGAAACTCAGGAGAGGGGTAGCAGAGATGATGTACTAATGTCATGGGCGCCCGCAAGGAGGAAGGGGGGGGGGGGGGGGGGGGCAAGGAGCCTACCCCCCCCCCTCTGGAATCCTAAGAATATTTCGAATGTTCATTGTCACACCAGTTTATTTTATAATTGAAGTTATTGATAGTTAACTGATTTAGATGTAGGGATAATTCCACAGTTTCATTTAACTTTGTAATTTGGGATTATTTGAAAATATCTCCAGTTATTTGGAAAATCGGTGAACTGGATTAACACTACCATTTTAATGAACTGCTTGATTAATATTTTTGTCGATACATGATGATACAGCTACTTTTTACCTGTTTTTATGAAACGGCTTTTAATGGC
Organism: Meconema thalassinum; assembly: GCA_946902985.2. Taxonomy (NCBI): domain Eukaryota; kingdom Metazoa; phylum Arthropoda; class Insecta; order Orthoptera; family Tettigoniidae; genus Meconema; species Meconema thalassinum. Next base: position 861,404,329 of record OX336389.2, read on the forward strand.
TTTTAAAAGAGCGGAACTAGTCTCCACGCTCCCAGGATCACATATCGGTAAGCTGCGAGCTTGACACAGATAGTGCCATTTGAAAGAGATCAACAAAACAATATGTATTACCCCTTAATATATCTTACATTCTATCACTTATTCAGAAAACCCAAACCAGCTAAATGCACTTCTTTTTTTAAATGTTGGGAAAACAGCAAAACCTGTTTTAAAGCGGTTCACATGAGGCACAAATATGATTCTTGTTTAAAAGAAACAGAGAAAAATAGTGCGTTATAAATACCGCAGTGTGAGAAATCTTGAATTTGTACATTAGTCATATTTTGCACTTAAAGCTTGCAGTTAGCTGGTGTTTCAACCGGACGTTGCAATAAAAGATTTTGCAATTCTATGAATGCAACCTTTTGAAAAAATCAAAGGTAAGAATTCGAAAAACCTGACATGTGAGCTGTGAGACGTGAAATAGGTGTAGACTGGAAGTATTTGGACATGAAAAATCCACAGCCTGCTTCCAGTCTCCGACCGGGTCAGGAATGGAATGAATGAAGCCCCTATCTAGCGGCGAGGATATGAACTGTGCCGGCTGCCGAGGCCTGACGCACTCCTCTGGGGCAATGATGAAATGAATGACAGATGAAATGAAATGATAGTGGAGAGTGTTGCTGGAATGAAATTTTGACAGGGAAAACCGGAGTACCCGGAGAAAAACCTGTCTGCCTCCGTTCTGTATTTGGACATATTGGTTCTTATTTTACAATATATTGAACACACATCAATTATTATAAATAATAATGACGATGCTATTTGAAAGTCTTATTTTGCAGCAGTAGAAATGGGTAATAAATGCACTTAGTCAACATTATCAAAATCAAACGAGACAATGAACAGAACATAGCAGCAGGTTTAGCGTCCGTACGGTGAGAAGCGGCCGCTCGATATATAGTATAGGCTACAACTTAGCTTGTTTTGCAACCGTTGGCACTTGGCTCGTTTTGCATCCGAATAAGCTCGACAGCAGGTTTTGCAAACGAATGCTTTTTAGTAGCTCATTTTGAGAGCGTTGTAACGGGTTTTCCACCCAGAGTCTTTCACCAATCGTTAGAGGACGCGAAAACTTATCCAATGGCGCTATAAGGCCAATGTAAATTTTTCGGTTAGCTGGTTTTGTAACTACAGTAGGTGACTCAATTGTTATCGTACCCTATATTGAGTTCAACCGTTTTCTAATATATGGGAAATAGATTTTAAGAATTAATCAAAATATGGTATCTCACGAGTTATTAATACTTCAGTAACACTAATTATCTTGTGCATAATAAATTGATCTAGATCTGAAGATGTTCACGTGACGAACGAAATATGTACCCCCTAATTATTGTAAGTTGTGAAGAGTGCAATTTGTAAGTGAGTATACAGTATTATTCTGTGTGTAACATTGACCGACTGAAGAGTATATTTGCTTACATAGAACCCTTTTCACAAAGTGTAAATAGGGTGAATGTCTAGTCCAACTCGTCACGGAATGATCCGATCACAGAAATAATTGGTATGATGGAGTAATGCGGCGAGTGAAACATTCAGGCTTATACGTTTCTAATAAATGCCTATTACTTGGTGTCCATTGACTCAATCGCAGTGAAAGATAATACAATACACTAGTGCGATAAAGGAAACGTGTTGATATATTTTTAAAATGTTGTGGCGGGAATGAATATGGCTAAATGCATATACAGTGTATGTTTCATGTATTATTGGACCAATTGTTGGAAACAAATATATAATATTTATCTTTTGGCACTGAATTTCAGCTTACTTTTTATAAAATATTGAAGCCGTGCATATGACTTTCTCTAACATTATGTAATGATACGATCTCTACGGGAGGAGCAATACCTGATTCTGAAATTTGTATATTCTTGTACGTAATTTCTAGTGCAATTGTTGTGGTGATAGTAGTTATGAGAGGTCGAACATTGAAGTTATCTGCAGTTAAGTGTGGTAAAGTTATTACTCTCGTTCTATTGAACTGGTATTTGGGAAAGTAGATAAACGAACCGTAGTTCCTTAGTGTTGTATCCATGCATTGTAGATAGTGCCTCATAATGTGACTTGGAGCACGATGTTTTACAGTGCTGGAGGAGTGTTGATGCCAATTATCTTGAGCAACGATGAATGCTTTGTTTAAGACGGGGACAGCACTAGTACCATTTTAAGATCATTTTGCTATGATAAAATATTATTTTTGTTTGTAAAAACAATTTCAATGTTCGGATATTGAGTTTTGAGTTTGATATTTTTGTTATATACTTTATCATAATGTTTGTCATATGCTAAGAGCTATTTGGTCCATCACTTAGAAAATCTATTTAATTGACGGGAGAATTTTGAGAGGGACAGGGCCAGTAGAACATATGGTTATGGGCTATATCAGTTCTTCATGGAACTATTTGTTGTAAACTGAACAAACCTCTTCTTCTCCTTCTTCTTCTTCTTCTTTCGAATAACCCATTTGGAGGGTACAATGAATCAACGTTGGCTATTGTCCATTGTATTCAATTTCCGTTGTTTCCAAATTTCTTTCATCCTTATAGAGTGACGATCTTTCTCCTCTTGAGTCCACTTTCTGCCAGTTGTTTGTTTCTTCCTTTCTTGAAATTTTGCCTTTTGAATAGCTTCTTTGAAGAGTGATCTGTTTGCTATTGTGTCTGTCTGAATTTTGGCGTTTGTCAAATCTTTGTCAATTTCAATGAACCATGTGGGTTTGGATTTGTAACTAGTCAGTAAGTTGAAGATCTGTTTAGTTAGTCTACTATTTTCCATTCTATAGATGTGCCCAAAAAACTGTTATCTTCTCTTTCTCATTATATCAGTTAATTTTTCACATTTCAAATATAACTCTCTATTTGGTCGTAACCTATATTCTGCGTTATTATTTCGTTTAGCTCCCAGTATTTTTCTCAGAATTCATTTTTCAGTCTTCTCTAATCACCAAATCTTGTTAATTTAAGTGTTTCTGCTGCATACAGAGTTTCAGGTCTGACCACTGTTTGATAATGCCTTAATTTAGTGTTCCAGGATAAGTTTCTTTTATTATATATATCTTTTGTCATATGAAAACACCTTTGTAATTTATGCATACGCGTTTCTATTGCTGTCTTTTCCTGTGAGTCGTTCATTATCCACTCTCCTAGGTATTTAAAGGAATTTGTTTTACATACTGAACTGTCATGAATTGTGATACTTTTGGGGGCATCGGTGATGTCTGTCATGAACTTAGTTTTTTCAAATGATATTTGAACAAACCTCTTTTATTATTCCGTCTTTTATTCTCCTTACAACTAACTGCATTTAGTATACTAATGAATAGAAATATTATTCAATTCTTCTGAAAACTGTCTTGCATATATATATTTACAAAATAAAGGTACAGCTTGGAAATCTGCATTGGCGTGTAGTAAGCCTACCAGCGTAGCCAAGTGGTCCCTGGCAACTGGGCGTTTTGAGATTCGATTCCCGGCGCTGACACCTGCCAATCTTAGTTTGTTCACCCCGGTTTTCTTCCACATTCACTCTAGGCAAATATCAAAATGGAGTCGTATTTAAAATTCCGGATCCTCCTCCTCAGTCCAAATAATTACAGTTACACTTACTACTACACTCTAACAATAACACAAGTTATCACACAAATTAAGTACACTGGCCTGCTGAGCAACATGTCTCAAGGAGTAACAACAAATTATTAAAGTAAGGAGATACAGTTAGAGAATTGGAGGAACCTGTGTGATAGTATTATTATTATTATGATTCACCATCAGAGCATGAGCTGATTGGGCATTTATGACCACTGCATGTGTAACACACCTCATACCGTTTGCGAGAATGTTGCTCCCTTCCATTATTTTTCTTCTGGGTGATCTGGCTCCATACGACCCCTTCATTCGTCTCCATCCTCCTCAGTATTCAAGACAAAATTACGCTCACGAACTGTATATACTTATGGATTTAAAGCTTTTAATAAAGACAGTAAATAAGTTGGTCAGGTCGTCTGGTGTCCTAGCACTTTCTAAAACCATATTATCTGTATGTTAACTATTTTATCCTCAGTGAATTTTTAAATTTATTTCACTTGATAAGACTTATTGCTCTCAACTGTTAGAGGACTGCACATGATTTTAGAACATCATTGCTTGTTTAGTGGTTTGTCATCATAATCTAGTACGGGTTTGCACCGACAGTATAGCCATACACCCCACGATGTAGAATTCATTCTCCACTTATTATAAGTACATTTTGCTTGTAGTTATGTCACTTGAGAGGAATCAAATACGACGTAATCATTGAGTCGAAATTTACTGCAGAAGAAATTGTTGGACTCTAAAAACTAACTATGGTATGGTATGTTGGTGTAATGTCAGTTTCCTTCTTTTTCTCATAAACAGGTTTTCTTCTTAACAGACACTTCACTCAGCAAAGACTAGATTTCTTGCATTGAAGAATCTCGCTTCAAAAATAGAACTGTGACTTTCGTTTTTCATGTTGAATTATTGTAAATTTTCAAGAACGGGATTATGTTTTAAGTAGTCTAAATTTTAACTAAATGGATCAACAATATAAGACAAAACAATTCTAATTGCTTGTGAAATCGTCATATTTCTTATAAGATACTTCATCCCTTTATCGGTAGCTAGGTCAAGAAACTCATTAGCAACATCTTCTTCAGAATCGGAAGTTGAAGGATATCACTGCAGTAACTCATGCTGTTCCTAATCTAAATCCTTTTGCTCAGTATTGAAATTATATTGCTCTTATGTGCTAAAACCATCACTTGTCTTCAAATCTTGAGAGAATCAAAATTTAAATAAGAAACAATTATAGAAGATGTGATCACAATACCCAGAGGAATGTAAAAATTTAACATGGAAAGACTCGATCACAGACCCTACTGAATGTTATTATGAATTCATTTGTGAATAGCAGGTTTGTGAGCCACATTTTAATGCAGAAGACAAAAGAAGACAAACAGTTTTCCAACGTGATGGTGGACAGGAGATAACACTCCCACTGACGGAAACAATAGTGCTGTTCCACCTCGTCCACCAAAATGTGCAGAGTATTTAAGTGCTCGTGAGTTAACTCTTGGTAGAAGAGAACTTGGGGGGCTGCAGTTGAGGCAGAGTTTAATCTGCACAATGAAAGATTGTCATTTTTAAGCTTCAAGAAAATTAAAATGCAAATTAGGATTGCTCAATGAGAGATACAATTTCTGAGCACAACAAAATTTAATACGTTCTATCATCTTCTGTTGTATGCCTAATTATGCTTGTGTGGTAGAAATAAGAAGCTTCAGAGATAGATGTGTCTAATAGAGATTTCAAGGTAGAAAGGACATGTGACTTTCAGATGTGACATGGTATTCTCAAAGTTGAAAATAGTTCCCAGCTTATGACTGAACATAACCATGCAAGTCATTGATTCCTTAGACAGAACTTCTGTGGGAGCCTGATATTTGCATAAAAAGACATGCTGCTGAAAATGTTTTAAACGTTTGATGTGTCATACTAGCAGTAGTCCCCGGCTTCGCCCGGTAGATTTATTTGTTTTATGGATGATAATGAATACTACTACAGAACTGGCACATGATACTTAAACTACCAGAAAAAAATTAAATATAACTTTTTGTGGTGGTGGTGGTGGTTGTAGTGAGGGTGATAAGCAGCACAGTATAATGGACGTAACATTTAGGTCATTTACCCCGAATGCTAATAATGATAATAATGAATAGGGAAACGGCTATTTACTAACTACAGCACTGTAATTAATAAACACATTTCTAAAAATGATTAGAAAGAGGAATAAGTGAAACAAAAGACACTGCCTAGGACCTATGTCTCATTGTCTGTTAGAAATGAAGAGACCAATAGCGTCGACTTTTGTCGCATAGCGCCGTAGGAAAATAACCAGAACACTTTGGAAAACATCGGCTGTCCCGAGCTCTCGAGGTAGCAATAGGATCATGTATGGCCACATAGCTCTCAACGATAAGTTTCGGAATAAAGTAAGGCAAATTTGAAAGCACCAACGCTTTTTACAGCTGATAACCTCAATGTATTCCACCAACACCATTGCACTTATACAGATGCATAATATGTTCATTAGGATAACTGTTTTAAGGGGCAAAATAAATCTTTTTGCACTAATTACTCCCGGTAACTGCAATTTATAAGCAGCGCAAGATTTAACTAATTTCGTAATTCTGCACCAGAACACTGGTAGGGGCGCCGTGATGCAGCCCGAAATGCCAATCAACAATAGACTTATTAAAATACTCTTACAGTTACACTACTACGGACATGAATGATGCTAGTGCCTTAATACATGGTTTTCAAGTTTGTTATTCTAAATGTAGGGAATGGAAAGCGTTGTCCAAAATATCAAGTGGACATTGTTACCAGCAGGGTTTCAAAGTGTATGTATAATTTGGTGAATGTAGATTTGTGATAAAGGGCCAAAATGCAGGGAGTGGAGTGGTCTGTCCGAAATTTAAAGTGGACAGTGTCACCCGCATGGCTCCAAATGGTAAGTGTACAAAATGTGGTTCAGATCGGTGAAACGGTGTAGATTTGTGCCAAAGGGCCTAAATGCAGGGAATGGAGTGGTCTGTCCGGAATTGTATGTAAACAGTGTTACTCGCAGGGTTCCAAAGGGTAAGTATACACATTTTGGTTCAGATCGGTGATGCGGTGTAGATTTGGGCCAAAGGGCATAAATACAGGGAATGGAGTGGTCTGTCCGAAATTTCATGTAAACAGTGTTACTCGCAGGGTTCCAAAGGCTAAGTATACACGTTTTGGTTCAGATCGGTGGAAAGGTGTAGATTTGTGCCAAAGGGCCTAAATGCTGGGAATGGACCGGTCTGTCATAAATTTAATGCAGACATTGTTACTCGCAGGGTTCCAAAGGGTACGTATACAAATTTTGGTTCAGATCGTTGAAACGGTGTAGACTTGTGCCAAAGGGCCTAAATGCAGGGAATGGAGTGGTCTGTCCGGAATTTCATGTGAACAGTGTTACTCGCAGGGTTCCAAAGGGTAAGTATACACATTTTGGTTCAGATCGGTGATACATTGTTGATTTGTGTCAAAGGGCCTAAATGCAGGGAAGGGAGTGGTCTGTCCAAAATTTAAAGTGGACAGTGTTACCCGCAGTGTTCCAAAGGGTGTGTATACAAATTTTGGTTCAGATCGGTGATACGGTGTAGATTTGTGCCAAAGGGCCTAAATACAGGGAATGGAGTGGTCTGTCCGAAATTTTATGCAGACTGTGTTACTCGCAGGGTTCCGAAGGGTAAATATACAAATTTTGGTTCAGATCGGTGAAACGTTGTAGATTTGTGCCGAAGGGCATAAATGCAGGGAATGGAGTGGTCTGTCCGAAATTTCATGTAAACAGTGTTACTCGCAGGAAGGCTAAGTATACACATTTTGGTTCAGATCGGTGGAAAGGTGTAGATTTGTGCCAAAGGGCCTAAATGCAGGGAATGGACGGTCTGTCCGAAATTTAACTTAGCCTAAGCTATTCCTCTTGAATCTGGCTGTCATATAAAAAAATAATGTTTCGAATCCGACTGGTAGTTCCAGAGATTAGCGCGTTTAAACACAAAAACACACAAACAAACACACAAACTCTTCAGCTTTATTATATTAGTATAGATTAGATTTTATGATAGGTTTATATCTTCATCGCAGATCATGCCCCAGACTGTCATAATTCCATCCAGTAATAAAAATTGCTCAACCGTTCCAGTATTCACTCCTAACCGACTTATTCCCCTATGCACCGCAGTCAATTTCTTTCGGCAAAATATATCCATCCTACAAGATTGTCAGGGCACTTTTCTGCTAGTAAAGATATGTTTTAGCTGTTCTAATTTACCCTTATAGCACATGACCTCAAAGCAATAGAAAGCCTTCTTTTCATTTTAAGTTTGTTAAAATGGCATCGCACATCTTCACTCAATGAGAGGGATTTCCCCCTCTCCCATGTCCAACAGACATCATTAAAATGGATGTCACAAATATTAACAAGTATTAATAATTCAGTCAAAGTCATCTCACTTTGTGTTTTAGGGGTGGGGTACATTTTCTCTTGACCCGCGGCATAGCTGTGCGTGTTAAATAGCTCACCACGACCGCGATGGGGAGCTGCAGCAAGTCTGGAGGTTGAAGGTTTGAATCCCGGCGCTGGCAGTAGCTATCCTGAGTGTGGTTCCTCACACTCCCTCCAGGAAAATGCCAGGATAGTCCCCATCCCTGACCCTGATAATTACAGCTCCGTCCCACTAGTTGTGTGCCCTAGGGAAGTGTTTATCTCTCTCATCATGAATGCTGAAGGAGTCACCAGAATGTTGAGTAGCACCATAACAGGTCACGGAGGCTAGAAGAGCTGGAACTTCTTCAGGCTGATTTAAGGAACACACTCCAGGCGAGAAAGTGGAAGTGCGAGCGTGAAATCTGGAAATTGCAACATTAATTGCGTTCAACTCAAGTGCAAAAACATTGCCCTCATTTTCATAATATCTGGTTTCAATGTGCGTTCCTTTCTCTCCGTTCTTCTGAGCTTTCTGACGTGCTTCGATGTGTATGACTAGCACAAGAAACGGATGGAAGAGCTGATTAGCACATCTTGTGATTCGGCTTTGTTCGATAACCTGTGATTCTGTAATAACTGTTGTAGTATTTGTACCTGTAGTCATTAGGGTAGGTGGCCCAGGACTTGCCTGGCATTTGCCTGGAAAGAGTGGAGTAAATCACACTTAGCACTGGGATTCGAACTAATGTTCTCTGGACGTGATGCAGCTCCCCAGCGTAGTTGTGGTGCACTATTTAATGTGCACTGCCAAGCCGAGAGCAGTTCATTCCTTTCGTCATGGTGGTGGTGTACCTATATTACCTTAACGGGACCTTGTCGCCCAAAGGGGTCAAATTTGGGATTTTGTTTATTGTTTAGTTTAATTAAGCACACTTTTCTGAACAAATCTTAGTTAGTTTCATGAGGATCGGGCTGTTAGTTTTTGAAATATAAATTATTTTGTGCCGTAGTGCACAATGGATGCCACGCCCCTTTTATACATGCCGAAACTAAAAGACATAGATCTCTGTAAAGCAGTGTCACTGAAGCATATTTCTCATAAAGGTAATATTTTAACACGAGTATTGGCAGTACTGTATGTGCAGTTCGCTTGTTTATCTGTCGATAAATAGTTTGGGCGGGAATACGTGTCAGTTCTCAGCTGGTTTGTCATTTGTGTGCATGTGTTGAATTCTGTTAAAAATATAGATTTTACAATGCCTAGGATAAAGAAGTTTTCCCCAAAGCTAAAGTTGGAGGTAATCAGTACTTCTCTAACATAAGTCAGTGTAGTGAGTCTAAAGGAACTATTACTGAAATAAGAAACTGTAAGTGCAAAACCGAATTGAACGAAATTTGGTACAGAATTAGCACTAGCAAAGGGCACCTGAATGGCATGTTTTATGTCACCGCTATCTTGACGGAAACGTAATGGCGGCAACCGAAATATTAAATCTTAAATCAAATTACGACTAACCTAATCATCTGATCTCTACCAAATTTTTCAACAACATACCTTTATGTAGGAAGCATATTTTGACCAAACTATATGGTCATCAGTCCAATAATTTGCAGATGGCGGCCATGTATGTGTGCAAATCGATTCCCCCTATCAATTCAAACACGGTGAAACCGAATTGAACGAAATTTGGTACAAGCTGTTAGGTATTGAACCGGGTGTCAACACACAATCAGCCCTGAATGATATAGACCACCAGCGAGTGATCGAGGCTGATAAACGAACCAACGTTACTTGGCAAGATGCCAAAAAGCATCAGAGGAACACTAAAAGCAAGATGGAAGAAGCCAATGATGCAGATGATCCAGATTACAGGGGCATGATTGTTCTAATTATGAAGGCACACTATTTTCATGTGTAAGACTTTTAAATTGAAATTACCAGAAAAGTGATTTTTTTCAGTTTTAGGTAGGCCTACATATTTTTGGAAAAGTAAGAGAGCTTTACCCATGAAACTTACTAAACTTACTTTTTATACCCAAATAATGAAATTGATGCAAATTTGGGTCAATATGTTGCGTAGAAGTTTAATACTTGTGTGAAGAGCATTGAAAATTTTATTTTTAGAAAATAAATGCATCACGTACGGGTATTTATTTATTTAATTTCTCAGATCCCATTATTCCAAATGTACTAAATGTGCATGGCTTTGTTTAACATGAGATACCCTACACCATGAATGTTGTAAAGATAATATAATGGTTATTTTGTCTACAGAGTGTACCTAAATATGTCCACTTTTAACAATGAATAATATGGGGCATTCGTTACCTACAAGGTCCCCTTAAAGATAATTCAAGGCGTTAAAGTTTATTGTTACTTATTGTTGTCTTATTCTCTCTTTTTTTAAGGTCTTGGACATCGTGGCCATCAACCCCACGCACTTTGTCTGTCCACCTCGTTGCGTAGTGCCTAGCATTCTTGACTATCGCCGCAGAGGCCTGGGTTCCATTCGCGCCTCTGCCAAGAAATATAATTCTGGTCTCAGTACACTCAGCCTCGTGAGGCAAAACTGAGAAGATGCGGGTTTGATTTCTACCTCAGCCATCCTGGAAAAGTTTTCCCGTGGTTTCCCCACTTCAACTCCAGGCAAATATCGGGATGATACCTAACTTAAGGCCACGGCCGCTTCCTACCCAAATCCTACCTCAAATAAGAATGCACACACTAGTACAGACATCACTCTGACACAAGTTATCAGATAACATTCGCAAAGCCCCTACAAGAATCAACAACAACAATTTGTCTGATAATGTGTGTGACTGTGTAATATGCAGTAGTGTGTATAATTGTAATTGAGGAAGAAGGTGGCCGTGTCCGTAGGATGGAACTATCCCGGTGCCTGGAGTTGAAGTGGGAGAGCACAGAAAATCCACTCCTAGAATGGTTGAGATGCTAATAAAACCCACTTCTTCTCAGTTTGGCCTCACGATGCTGAGAGTACCCCGTTTCAATGCTCAGACTAGCATTGCAGTTCTAAGCAGAGTCGGGAATCAAACTCGGACCTCAGGGGTGACAGTCAAGAATTACACCACGAGATCGTCGAAGTAGGAGATGGTACACTTAGTAGATCTTGCAACTCACCAAATTGTATCCTCCTTTTGTGTGATAACCACTTCGTTCATCCCACTGCACTTTATTTAATAGTAATTAAATTAAATTTAAATTTTATTTATTTATTAAATACAATTGATATTACAGTACATTAATGTGATATGTCTCACATATCTGACGGAAAATCCAGTACAGATTATCTGTGAGGCATATTAATTATCATTTACAACATATATACAGATTGTGTTTCAATACAAAAGTGCATGCAAAGAATAATTTTAATCAATTTTTTTCAATAATTGATGATGATAATAATAATAATAGTAATAATAATATTAAAATAATACTAGTCATCATCAGTAACAACAGCAACAAGAAGGATAAGGGTTTGTTTAGCTGCAAGTAAAATACAAAGTTTAACCCATGTCATGGTGTAACAATAGAGATTGTCTCTAATATTCTCAAGTAACCGCGGACATTTAGACACCTAAAATGGTGTATAAAATAGGCTATTTCAGTACCTCATTTAGGCCAAATAAGACCTGAAACAGGCCCTAAAATATATCAAATATAACTGGAAGCATAATAAAATATTACAAAATGTAGAACGATGAACATATTATTATTCATTATATTCATCGAAAATAAGGAAAATTACAATATGAAGAGCTGCACAATACAGCAAACATTAATGCTTAAAGTGTTCCTGAAAACATTCTACATTTTCCAATTACAGCATAGAGGACGTTTTCGCGTATGCTGAAATACAGTTCTTACAAACGCCGGAATAACCGGTCGTTTCAAACATTCAGTTCATTGTTGGCTTCACAACAAATCACCAAAACCTCTTTTGAGCTGGATTTCTCCCGTTAAAATGTCTGCTGTAGCGCATAAGTCCTGCAAGTCAATGTTTTGCAAAACCTTTTGCATTTATAAGCGCACTCTTTTTTCATTTCACCTAGCGCTGCACTGATTTTCTCCCACTTCACCTGGGGCTCCACTGATTTTCACCCACTTCACCTGGGGCTCCACTGATTTTCTCCCACTTCACCCGGCGCTTCTGATCTTCTCCCATTTCATCTGGCGCTCCACTGATTTTCTCTCATTTCACCTGGGGCTCCACTGATTTTCTCCCATTTCACCTGGCGCTGCATTGATCTTCTCCCATTTCACCTGGCGCTCCATTGATCTTCTCCCATTTCACCTGGGGCTCCACTGATTTTCTCCCCCTTCACATAGCGCTTGATCTTCTCCCATTTCACCTGGCGCTCCACTGATTTTCTCCCCCTTCACATAGCGCTTGATCTTCTCCCACTTCACCGGGGGCTCCACTGATTTTCTCCCACTTCACTTGGCGCTCCATTGATTTTCTCCCTCTACACCCGGCGCTCCATTGATTTTCTCCCACTTCACCTAGAGCTTGATCTTCTCCCACTTCACGTGGCGCTCCATTGATTTTCTCCCACTTTACCTGGCGCTCTATTGATTTCCTCCCACCTGACCTGAGGCTCCATTGATCATCTCCCACTTCACCCGGCGCTCCACTGATTTTCTCCCACTTCACCTAGCGCTTGATCTTATCCCATTTCACCTGGTGCTCCACTGATTTTCTCCCATTTCACCTGGCGCTGCATTGATCTTCTCCCATTTCACCTGGGGCTCCACTGATTTTCTCCCCCTTCACATAGCGCTTGATCTTCTCCCATTCCACCTGGCGCTCCATTGATCTTCTCCCATTTCACCTGGCGCTTCATTGATTTTCTCCCATTTCACTTGGCGCTCTATTTTTTGAAAATTTCCTCCAGTAAAGAAATGTTCTCTCCCTGAGCTTTCCAATTCGGAAATAATTCTTGCAATAAATGTGCAGTTGGTTCTAACATAAGACAAGTTAGGTTGGCTGGAAAATCTCTGGGCAATTGTTTTGCTGAAGGTAAGGATGCAGTATCCCCCTGCAAATTTTCAATGACTTTCTGAACTATTGGTACAAGTTCCTTATAACACTCCTCTACTTCTAACCACGAGGTAGTTTCATTTAGCTTAGTCACTGAAAGTTTCGTCAAATAGAAATTCAAGGCGCACGTCACAGACAGCCATGGATTGACCGGACCTGTCATGGATCACTCTCGTCGCTTCGTAAAATAGGTCCCAGGACAAGTGCCTGCAGTGCCTGATGATTGGCCCTGGCTCCTCTTGCCCTGGTAAGTACTGTTTCTGGCCTGACTGGAACTCGTAATTCAAACGTGCACACTATCGCGCTATGCAACTTATCCAGAAGGGATTCTGAAGGCCGTTCGGTATCATTGTCGAGACAATTATTATTATTTAGGCCCTAAATATGTTCAATGTTTCTTAAAGTTGACTGCTGTCAATGGCGGAAAGTAATACGAACTTTGAAATTGTGGAGGGTGGGTTTCAGAGAAATCGCGACGGCCTTTACCGTGCGTGCGGTGATAAAATATGGGAGAGGTGAAGCGTGGAATAGATACAGTAGCCTATTTAATGATAATAAACAGTGAGACAAATGTACAATGCTGTAACTGCACACATTTGCTTCGTTTCAACCCAGCGCAACGTCTAACATAACGCACTTGAAGCGACACTAAACCGGCTAGCAGCAGCTCGCACCTGCTAATTGCAGTGAACAATAAGTGCCAATGAAATGCGTATTGATTGTGCCAAATACATGGGTTGGTTTTTTAGTTTTGGCACCTTAGTTATAACTGGATTAATAACTCACTTAGGTGGTTCCAAGTTTCACAGGCCCTCGATGTAGTCCCCACCGTTGCGTACAACGTGTTCCCAGCGATGCGGAAGTCGTTGGATCCCGTTGGCACTGCCAAATCTATTGTTGGTACGAAGAGAGCGCTCGGCAGCCTGCTTAACGTCTTCAATGGTACGGAAGCGCTGCCATACTGTTCCCCAGGGCAAACCGTTAATGCGGCGTACTATTGTTCGTTTCTGCAAGACCATCTCCGAGGAGCTCTGAGAAGGAAACGGCGCCACCACATGGTTACACCGCCCATCGTTCTGCATGACAATGCTAGGGCACACACAGCAGGCGTTGTGTCGGCATTGTTGGATCGCTGGGGCTGGGAGGTCCTCTATCACCCCCCTCCCCCCCCCCCCCCCATATTCTCCCAACATCAGTCCCTTCGACAATGATCTCATCCCGAAGATTAAGATGACAATGACGTTAGGCAGGCTGCCGAGCGCTCTCTTCGTACCATCAATAGATTGGGCAGTGCCAACGGGATCCAACGACTTCCGCATCGCTGGGAACACGTTGTACGCAACGGCGGGGACTACATCGAGGGCCTGTGAAACTTGGAACCATCTAAGTGAGTTATTAATCCAGTTATAACTAAGGTGCCAAAACTAAAAAAAACAACCTATGTATATGTGCCCATTTCGCACCGTAGATGGGGAAATTTTCCGTAATTTGGCACAGAATCTCATTGACATAGGTGCCACATTCGGTAAAATTCCAGTATTGGATGTCTTATTTCACCGCAACACTGTGTACTGAGGCCAAGAATGTTAGTGACATAGAAAATATATTATACCCCACATCAATTCAGTCGCAGGACATCACACGTGCTCCAAGATCTCTTACCTCTGGACTGACACTATCAATAGGTCTCATTATACAGCGGTTACTGCACAATTTATACGGGACTGGAAACTTATTGACAATGTCGACATGACAAGTGAATTTCCGGACGAACCAAAACAGAAACCAATATCAGTCTGAGCTTGAGAAACATTTGAATGACAGGATCAAAGTGCTAAATTGAGAAAAGCCCTTGTGAATTACAAGAGACTGCCGGATGCCACCACGTACTGTAGTAACACGGACCCCGTGGCTTAGCCGTGTGCGCTAAATGGCTCACCACGACTGCGTCAAGTCCGGAAATCAGAGGTTCAAATCCCAGCAGCACTGACATTGACTATCCTGAGTGTGGTTTGTGCCAGGATTTTTCCACACTCCCTACAGGAAAATGCCGGGATAGTACCTTATGCCAAGTCCCGGAGCACCTGCCTCATTCCCGACCATAATAATTACAGTTACATGCACTACTGCTGTCACTACAGAAACACAGGTTATCAGACAATGTGAACACCCACAGTATTTAATGATAATAAACAGTGATAAGACGAATTAGCAACAACAAACAACAGCATTAAGACGGCACTGTGTCACACGCTTAAGGAGGACTTCCTGAGAGAAAACGCGGAGGAAGTACTCATCTCTTCATGCAACAAAAAACTATTTGGGGTTCTTAAAGAGATGTCAACCTGTTTGCAAATTGTCGACAGCTGTATTCGGGGATCCCCTGGATGTTAGAATCGGTACTGGTTGCATAAGTCACATGTGGATTTTGGGTTACCTATCGTGTAATATATGCACTTTAATTTGTCACTCCGATGAGGGCCAGGTTCGATTCCCAACTCAGCCAAGAAATGTAATACTGGTCTGAGGGCTGGAACGGGGTCCAATCACCTCTTGAGGTAAAACTGAGAAGAGGTGGGTTCGATTACCACCTCAGCCATCCTGAAAGTGGTTTACCGTGGTTTCCCACTTCTACTCCAGGAAAATGCCTAAATTAGAACCACGGCCGTCTCCTTCCTACTCCACATCTGAATTACAAATACACACACTAATTCAGCCATCACAATAACACAGGGTATCAGACAAATTCTACACATACCCAAGTACACGAGGATACATGTCGCAAAGCTCCTCAATGAATCAACAACAACAACAACAACAACAACAACAACAACAACAACTAATTTTCACTGCTTAATTTCAGGAACCTCAAACTCCGAATAACCACGCTATGGATCATAAATTTCACATAGTTGCAACATTCTTGTGGCCATCTTCCAGGCTTCTCATTCGACTTCCTCTTCCTGACAGTGAGAATGCATATGGGACTGACAAGTGTATGTGCTCGAACATTAACATTTCAGGTGAGCATTCACAATGAATTGTCTGTGTTGCATACAAATTATCCACCTAAAGGTATTATTGTACTATTAATATATTATTTACTCTAGCTGCAATAAATATTTGTCTTAGGTAATTCGTTGGAGGAACCTAATGAAGAAAGATTTCTCACCTGTTCTAAAACACGACAGCTTGTTCCAGGGTGGCATGGTGAGGAACGACCTTTAAGCCCCTGGGGATTGCCAAGCGTTAGTAATCCAGTGGTAACAGAGCAGAGCAACCACATTTCCGAGACTGTCACTACTGATGTGTCAAGTACAGGGTCATCATTTTAAAAAACCCCTGTACGCACCACTAGGTCGGTAAAAGTGCCCTTGGCAGGTGCAGCCCCATCTCCCCAATGGACACGCGCGCTGAGGCCGGCAATGTTGCAATAAGCTGTCAGTATCTCCGGTGTCGTAAGATTGTAAAGTGCTAGTTGAGCCAGCGAGCGGGTGTTAGTGCGAGAGATTACCGGGCCTTGATTGGTATCGGAGGGGAAACTTAAATTGATGACCCGATACTTAGCATACAGTTTCCTCATATTCCTGGTTAACGAGCGGCGACTCAAACGTAAGGCAGTAGCACGCACCGACAATAACCATTGTTCGCTACTGACCAATAGCTGATGGTTGTTGACCAATAGAATGCTTCCTTTATCACTCCACGTGGGCTCTTAAGTCCCACCCTGGTGGCTAGCATGTGTCTCCGACAGGTATCAGTGTCCAATGTTGCACATCTGCACATAGTTCTGCCCAGTCTCGCTGCTTGCCCACAGTGGCTACGGTGGACATTTGACAACGCTGTGCCTCACGCTGGGAAAGCCTTGGCCCCAGGTACCATGGAATGTAAACATATCCGCCCAGCTAAATATCAAACGCGAGACGCACGTTAACCAGGAAAGTGAGGCAATTATACCTGCTACCAGTGTTGTGAATGAATGGGACTTCAGTACAGCTGGAAACATTGTGTCCAACGAGTGGATGATCTGTTGTTCATTCATGGCAATATGGGTGTGTTAGTAAGTTAGGCTACTATATGTACTGTATCTAGTGATTTTTAAAAGTATTTCCTTATAAATTCCATTTCGCCATCTATATATATAAAGCACAAAGTTTGTCTGTCTGTCTGTCTGTCTGTTTGTCTGTTATGTATACAAATCTACACCGTTTCACCGATCTGAACCAAAATTTGTATACTTACCCTTTGGAACCCTGCGGGTAACCCTGTCAACATTAAATTTCGGACAGACCACCCCATGCCCTGCATTTAGGCCCTTTTGCACAAATCTACACCGTTTCACCGATCTGAACCAAAAGTTGTATATTTAACCTTTGGAACCCTGCGAGTAACACTGTCCGCTTAAAATTTCGGACAGACCACCCCATTCCCTGCATTTAGGCCCTTTGGTCCAAATCCACACCGTTTCACCGATCTCAACCAAAATTTGTATATTTACCCTTGAACCCTGCGAGTAACACTGTCCACTTAAAATTTCGGACAGACCACCCCATTCCCTGCATTTAGGCCCTTTGGTCCAAATTTACACCGTTTCACCGATCAGAACCAAAATTCGTATCCTTACCCTTTGGTACCCTGCGAGTAACACTGTCTGCTTGAAATTGCGGACAGACCACTCCATTCCCTGCATTTAGGCCCTTTGGCCCAAATCTACACCGTTTCACCGATCTCAACCAAAATTTGTATATTTACCCTTTGGAACACTGCGACTAACACTGTCTGCTTGAAATTTCGGACAGACCACGCCATTCCCTGCATTTAGGCCCTTTTTGCACAAATCTACACCGTTTCACCGATCTGAACCAAAATGTGTATACTTACCCTTTGGAACCCTGCGAGTAACACTGTCCACTTGACATTTCGGACAGACCACCCCATTCCCTGCATTTAGGCCCTTTGGTCCAAATCTACACCGTTTCACCGATCAGAACCAAATTTCGTATTCTTACCCTTTGGTACCCTGCGAGTAACACTGTCTGCTTGAAATTGCGGACAGACCACTCCATTCCCAGCTGTTTTAGATCCCTTAGTTGGGGGGTTGTTTAGGGCTAAAACATTTATGTTATTGTACTAATTTGGAAGGTGATTCCTAGGAGAGGGTAGCTTCCCGTAGCTGGGAGAGCTTACCAGTGTAGCGTGTTGTTTGGTGTTCAAATGCTAGGGGGTGTTCCTGCAAAGATGCACGAGCCTACTAGGGAATGGTCCTCTGGCTGCAGGTCGCTGTGCTAGTCTGCCAGCTGGACGGAGTGAGTGATATAACAGACGTGCTTATGTCAGCGGCTCGCTGCTATGCGGTCGCGTGCGGGAAACACAATGAAACCTGAACAAGCAATTACTGGCTACTACTACGGTCACGGTCAACCGTGACGGGAGTCAGGAAGGGTATGAGGATGTAAAGAGGCGTGTAATTATCAAGACAAGTGTAGTTTACTGACCATGTGTTTATTGGTCAGTGAGTGTGAAATTGTAAGTCCCTTTTAGGGGAATGTAAGCGATGATACAAGTTAAGTGTACAAGATTGTGGATGGGTGTTTACAAAGTAAAGGATATCTGAACACTTGCTGAGTCTCACCTGATGATGGTAGCTGGAGCAGGGCCTTCGGCGACACACACTGTATGACAGATAATGCTCCGAAAAGGCCTCTCTTCTTATAGGTCCTGCCGTTGCTTAGTCAGCATTCCGTTGACGTAGCTGCCCCAGTTAGTTGTAGTGTTAATGTTTATGAATGTGTTGCAAGTGGTGAGCTAACCTCCCGAGCTGGGTGGTCGCCTCTTGCCGTGTAAAGGTGATGTTCTGGTCTTATGATGTTTGCCAGTTGGGGTGGTTTTTAGTAGATGATGGGGGGTGGCTCTCAGGGGGTACAGCCCCCCGGGCCTGTACAAGTCTTCTTCTTCAATTAGTTCGCGTCCCCGCGAACGGTAACGGAACGTGGAGTGGGGGTGACGATGGATAGTTTTTGGTTTCTTCTTGTACCTCTTCTTCTTTTCTTCAGTGTTGGTGTAGATGTAGGTGTGTTGATGTCGTGGTGATGTGAGATCAGCTTGTGCTCAGAGGGGTAGGTTTTGGGATATACATATGATAATTTAAAACAGGTTCATTTAAAAAGTTGACATTTGAAATATTAAAAAGTACAACAACAAAAATGCGTGATTTTGACACTATATATGTGCTGGTATTGTGCAGGGAGGAAAAAACCCATAGCTGGACGGGTGGTTGTACCGTCCGGCGCTGTGTGGAGGAAAAAATTGCTCCCTGTGATATATTAGTGAGAAAGATGGAAGAAAATAGAAAAAAATAGGTGTCCCAGGGTATAAGTTAAAGGAATATGTAAAATATAGTTTATTGTGTTGGGGTAAAACGGGACACCTTCACAAGTTTTGGCGTTAGTAGAAAGAAAAATGAAAGAAACAAAAGCATAATCAATGTGCATATGATAATTTATGACTAAACATAGTGAATATGGTAATAATACCGAACATAGTAAAAATCATGAACATAGTAAAAATGATGAACATGGTAAAAATAATGGTTGCCATATTGGGGTTCTATGTGTATGTATGTTGACTAACCATGTGGAACCTTTAATTATATAACGTCATGATATGACGAGGAAATACAAAATAATTTACAACTTATGATTATTACTTAACATTTATACCTTGTGGAGCTCCTTTAAATGGCCAGTTATTTTGTACCTATTATTCTTAGTGCGCACTTTACCGTCGTGCCTTGACTATCGCTTACTATTCGGCCGTTCCTGTCGCGGTTTAGTGGTCGAGCTGTTGGTATATCCCTATCCTGTGGATCATTTCCTGTGGGCGAATGCCTCCACACTTGACAGTGAGAGTCGCCGCCACAGATCGGTTGCGCCCTCATTGTCGTAAATTGCGTCACATCTTTGACGCTTTATTTCCTTTGTTTATGCTGATCTGTCAGTAAGCCTGATACCCCACAGGTATCAGCCCTGCTGTGCAGATTTCCGTGTTGCTGTAAGAGAAGGTGGTGAGTGTGTTGGGTTCTGTTATGTGTATACAAATTAGTGAGTGAGTTGGTGCACAGTAAATATGATGGCAGAAATAGTAACATAATAATCTGTCGCTGCTGTATGGCAGTGAAATCATTGTCACCAGTATCATATGTCTGGTGTCGCCGCCTGAAAAATGGAGAGGTAAAAAAAACATGTGATTATTGCATACTCTCTATATCGCCTCCTGTGTCAGTGTGTCCACTGGCTGAAATTGGAAATACAGGTATCATTGTCTGTCATATACCCTCGTGTCGTCCGTCATGTTCCATGTCTGGCGCCTTCTTATTTTATCTCTATGCCTCCTTATGCCGGCTATGCTTTATGTCAATACCTCTTTGTTTATTGTTGTGTCTCCTCAGTGTGTACCAATGTGTGAGTGTGTGTCTGTTTGGTGGTCCACCTTACCTGATACCATGATCATACTTGTGCTCCCACGATGCTGGAGTGGTGGAGCTCTTTTTCCTCTGGAATAAATGACATGATTAGTAGTAACCTTTGGCCAATATCAATGTCGCGTTCGCATTGCATGTGTTCGTTTTACCTAGCGTATGATCGGGCTTACCCTAGACGGTGCCGAAATAATTTGCCTTAATCTTACTTATCTTAATGTATTATCGGGCTTACCCTGGCAATGGTTTTTTAGTCGCCAGGTGCCGAAATATTTAGTCTAAATTATGATAAATGAAAAAAAAAATGATATTTATAAGCCGAATGGTTTTGCCTTAACCTATTGCCGAAATATGCTGTGCTATTATTTAGCAACAGCGCTTATAAAATTTGCTTAATTCTAAGTTGTGTACCAAAATGCAACTGTCTTACATGCTAAAATTTTGACCAGAGCGATCGCCCGGGGCAGTTTTACCTCCCCAGATCACCACCCGCACGTATTCTAGAAACACCGGTTGTCTCTAGAACCGCCGGATTCCGCTCCCTTAATACTAGTTGTCGACATTTATATTATTGATTAATACTAGTAATTAATAAAGTCGCAGGCGACTGCGGTGCCACAAAGCAAAAACCTCTCCGTTGTACTTGCCTGTGTTATCATTGTTGGGCCTGCCCACTAAACCCCTGTGAAGGCTCGCTGTGCTCCTCATTTAAGATCTATGGCTGCCCGCTGCGTCACCATTTATGTGGGCAATGGACATCGTTCGGGAAAATCTTCCGATAGAATAGTATCATCCGGGAATTTGAGCGTCCGGGATCCTCTTCGCCGATATTGGCAGTAATAATAACATTCGGGAATTTTAGCGTCCGGGCTCCTCTTCGCCTATATTGGCATTGTTGGGTTGGCCCACGTGAACCCCTTTAGACAGCTCGTTGCATGCCTATTTAGTATCTCTGGTGACCCGTTGTCAACCATTTATGTGGGCGCGGGTTCGAATGACCGCATTCATTCCATATATATTATTGATTATTTGTTAATTCATTCTTCATTTGTTTGGTTGTCTTCACCTATGCTACGCGGGGCAAGGACTTGTCGGATCTAGGATTGATCCCGCTGAACCCTGAGACCCTGCTTCACTCCTGCGAGTAGGAGACTAACTTCCCGCCATGGAAGTTCTACTTACTTACATGCTAAACTAGTAGTCTAGTCGTAATTTGGTCGTCCCTTGGTTCCTCTCCTGAGTCCGGTGCGGAGTTGGCTAATTCTCCCCCCGTTTGTCAAAAGTCTCCCCAGCAGGTCTTGGCTTCGACGACCGTGGCACATAGTGGGTGTAACATCTCTTTGTCCCGGGAACAGGCTAGATCCCCTGGGACTCCGAAGTTTGCCCGTGCCAGGTCATCGGTGCTTCGACCTTACGTAATTCGTCTTTTTGGTCTGGGTCATTGAGCCAACCGGGGTAGGGCTCATCATCGCCCTCCCCAGCTCTGCTCCTGTGTGGTGCCTCTGCCCTTCTGCTTACGCTGCCATCACCATTCAGCGTGTCATCAGATTTCTTTTGTGTTAATAAAAAAAATAGTGTGCTCTGTAAATAATTTACTGTATAAGTAATGTAAAATTTTTTTTTAGTGTTCTGGGGTTGTAGAATCTTCTAAATGCATGGACTACTTCAGGCCTTCTATGGCTACGTCGGACTTCCAGCGGTAATGCCTTGTTAATTTTCTTGGAGGCGTTAATAGGGTTTTATGGCGTTGGGTTCCCTGTTATTAGGATCCGGGGGTGTTATCTGCTGGATGGGTTTAAAGCGTGGTAGGAGAAGGTTGCGCATCGTCGGGCTCCATGTTAATGGTGGCCGTGAGCCGGTGATGCTATCAGGATGTCTTTACAGTGAGTGGACGGGGGTAGGTATTTCCCGGGTTTTGCAAAAATTTTAAAAATTTCATGCAGGAGTAATAATAATAACCCAGGTGTGTGGGTAGGATATACCATGCATGTGCCTGGATATGAGGCGTGTCCGCTCTCATTTAAGGATAGGTATAGGCCGAGGTATAATAATACTATGTCCCTTGCATGCGGGATTATTTATTTAAAAAAAAGAATTGTTATTATAAATTTGGCCTCATCTCTTGCTTAGAGATGCGCATTACGCTTAATTGTCGTTTTTCCGACTCGCCCCTAATACTCGGGCGTAAGCATTGAGAGCCAGGGCGTAGTGAGCGCTCTCTTTAAACGCATGAAGTCTATCAACCCCGATGTATATTTTGGCATGTAGTTTAGCTGTTTTTATGTGTTTGTGTTGGCTAATGTTGTGAGTGACAGGGTTATGGAAGGAGAAAGGTGGTATAATGGTAGCCCGTAGGTGGTGTCTTGGCCATCTTGTTGGCACCATCCATCTCTGCTCCTGTCATCCTCACTTGGTCAATATCTGTTTTCTATCCGCTCTTTGGGATGGTTAAATGCGGTGACGCTGTGACGTCACGGCCTAATCTGGTCTCTTATCTATACTGTTAAAGTAGCAAGTGATTTGTAATTTGTAATTCGGGGAAACCCGAACGTGTGTCATCATATTTCGTCATCATCTGCGATCATCCCAGGTTCGTGCAGCTTGGACCTATATTATTTGTCTTTGCCGAGCAGTACGCTCTTTCACTAGACGCATCGAGTACAGGCCTAAGCCAGAAAATAAGGTTGAGACTTTGGAAGACATCGAAGCTAGACACCTGAATTACCTATATCAATTTTAAAATAACACCATGTTCGTTTAGTAGTCATTTTTTCATTACCTTATTATTATCATCACCATAAGTGCAAATGACCTACCTAGATGTTACGCGCATCATACCAATAATCACCGCCGCATAAAGTCTTTCTCGACTGTGATTTTTAAAATATTTATTTTTGGTTGGTTGGTTCTTAAGTTTAGGGGCTGCGACAACGCGGTCATGTAGCCCCGTGTACTTTGGGTGTGTGTAGAATCAGTCTGATAACCGGTGTTAATTGTGATGACTGTATTAGTGTGTGTTATCTGTTTTTTAATTTAAGTACAAACTGCAACTTAGAATTCTTCAAATAGTTCGTACTTTTGCCGCCAAGCGCCACCGTCAACGACTACTAGGCCAAGTTCGGAACTTAGCTACTAGACGCCACTGCAGTCGGCTCTTGGCAACGGACGTGGACATCTAAGAGCGTTGTTTACATTCTTAACCTATCCAATTTAGCTTCACACAGGTGTAATTAGTGGAAGGTTCTTTAACATGCCATAAATCTATGACATGGGACCGCCGGCTTTACTTCCCCTCCGAAGAAAGGCATACTGAGGGATTTTTAACGCTTTTAAAAAATCCGACGGCTTCGGCCGGGTTTGAACCCGCTATCTTGGGCATAGAAGCTCAGCATGCTACCAAATACGCCACCGAAGCCGCCATATATTTATTTTTATTACAGTACATTGTGTACATTATACGTTGAAGTGTCAATTCAATACCGGTAGTAGTTTCCCTTATCATCCTCATCATAAGAGCAAATGACCTACAGTAGATGTTACGGCCATTACACCATTAATCACCACACAAAATAAGTCTTCCTCGCCTGTGAATTTTGAAATATGTATTTCTATTACGGTAGTTTGTAAGTTTGACGTGTCAATTCAACAGTAGTTTTTATTATCATCCTTATCAAAAGGGCAAATGACCTAGATATTACTCCCTCATTGTCTTTGGGGGCAAATGACTTAGATTTTAAGTCCATTATATTTCTAAGGAGACCTCAAAATATTATCATCATTCCACCGGGCGAAGCCGGGTACCACTGCTAGTTTCGTTATAAATTGTAACTGTTCCTTTCTTTGTCAGCATAGAACGGTGACCCGAGTTCTGGCTACGTACCAACAGTCGCACTCATTTGGGGCGATGAGAAATTAATGATTATGGAGGATCACTGAAAAAAAAAGTGTTGTTAATTCATTTCAGGGGCTTCGGACGTCTGGGTCATCAGCCCCATGTACTTGAGTGTGTGTTGAACTTGTCTAATACGTTGTATTTATGTGACGACTGTGTTAGGAGCAGGGATAAGGTAGGTGCCCCAGGACTTGAAGTGAGGTACTATCCCGGCATTTTCCTGGAGGAAATGCAGTAGCAGCTGGGGAAAACCCATACTCAGAATGGCAGTTGTCAGTGCCGGGATTCGAACCTCTGATCTCCGAACTTCTCCGGCTCCCCATTGCGGTCGTGGTTAGTAATTTAACTTGCTTGGCTACGCGACAGGGTGATAAGTCAAACACCTTTGCACTGTTGTATAACAACAAGTAGTTTAGTAAAGAACTGAAATACTCTCCTTTCCATCCATTCACATTTCCCAGCAACATTTCTATAACAAGTTGTTAGTGATTGATGTTATATCATTTAGGGGTTTTGTGACATCGTGGTCATGTAGGTCCATGTAGAATTTGTCTGATAACCTGTGTTATTGTGATGCCTGTAGCAGTGTGTATTTGTAATTCAGACGAGGATGGGAAGTAGGCGGCCATGGCCGTACGTTAGGAACCATCCTGGCATTTGCCTGGAGTAGAAGTGGGAAACCATGGAAAATTATTTCCAGGAAGGCTGAGGTGGGAATAGAACCCACTTCGTCTCAGTTTTGCCTCACTAGGCTGAATGAAGCCCGTTTCAGCCCTCAGGCAAGAATTACATTCCTTGACAGAGCCAGGAATCGAACCCGGACCTCTTGGATGACAGCCATGAATGCTAACCGCAACACCAAGAAGTGGACTGTTTGCAATTCTGTTACGATGACTATACAATACCAATTCCGTGGAAAACTTAACGCTCTACTTCTCACGTATCAAAAAAAAAAAACTTATCATACTGTCTATAAACTGTTTTAACAATCTTATGGTTACCATTAAATGTTACTATAGGGTGTTAAAGAAATTAAAGGCGGTAGCATTATATAAAAATCTCGTAAATGTAATTTTGACTATCGGTTTGTACCCATGTATCTGCAATTAAAATTATGGTACACGTACAACCATGAATTTTAAGTAGGCTAATTCAACGAATAACAGACAACATGGGTGGGCAATAGTGGATTTCAAACCGACCCCTGAACTACCGTAAGTCCGTACAGATCTGCATTTGAATGTGCTGAACTACTGCATTGTGTAACTCACAAGTGTTCACTGATGTAGTTGCACCAGGTGTGGGCAACTTAATTTGTATTCCACATCCAGTCAGTGAGTTTCATTCTGCTCTGCAGATGTTCACACAGTCTGTTATTCCACATCCGGTCAGTGAGTTTCATTCTGCTCTGCATATGTCCACACAGTCTGTTATTCCACATCCGGTCAGTGAGTTTCATTCAACTCTGCAGATGTTCACACAGTCTGTTATTCCACATCCGGTCAGTGAGTTTCATTCTGCTCTGCAGATGTTCACACAGTCTGTTATTCCACATCCAGTCATTGAGTTTCATTCTGCTCAACAGATGTCCACACAGTCTGTTATTCCACATCCAGTCAGTGAGTTTCATTCTGCTCTGCAGATGTCCACACAGTCTGTTATTCCACATCCGGTCAGTGAGTTTCATTCTGCTCTGCATATGTTCACACAGTCTGTTATTCCACATCCAGTCAGTGAGTTCCATTCTGCTCAGCAGATGTCCACACAGTCTGTTATTCCACATCCGGTCAGTGAGTTTCATTCTGCTCTGCAGATGTTCACACAGTCTGTTATTCCACATCCGGTCAGTGAGTTTCATTCTGCTCTGCAGATGTTCACACAGTCTGTTATTCCACATCCGGTCAGTGAGTTTCATTCTGCTCTGCAGATATCCACACAGTCTGTTATTCCACATCCGGTCAGCGAGTTTCATTCTGCTCTGCAGATGTCCACGCAGTCTGTTATTCCACATCCGGTCAGCGAGTTTCATTCTGCTCTGCAGATGTCCACACAGTCTGTTATTCCACATCCGGTCAGTGAGTTTCATTCTGCTCTGCAGATATCCACACAGTCTGTTATTCCACATCCGGTCAGTGAGTTTCATTCTGCTCTGCAGATGTCCACACAGTCTGTTATTCCACATCCAGTCAGCGAGTTTCATTCTGCTCTGCAGATGTCCACACAGTCTGTTCTTCCACATCCAGTCAGTGAGTTTCATTCTGCTCTGCATATGTCCACACAGTCTGTTATTCCACATCCAGTCAGTGAGTTTCATTCTGCTCTGCAGATGTCCACACAGTCTGTTATTCCACATCCAGTCAGCAAGTTTCATTCTGCCCTGCAGATGTCCACACAGTCTGTTATTCCACATCCGGTCAGTGAGTTTCATTCTGCTCTGCAGATGTCCACACAGTCTGTTATTCCACATCCAGTCAGCGAGTTTCATTCTGCTCTGCAGATGTCCTCACAGTCTGTTATTCCACATCCAGTCAGTGAGTTTCATTCTGCTCTGCAGATGTCCACACAGTCTGTTATTACACATCCGGTCAGCGAGTTTCATTCTGCTCAGCAGATATCCACACAGTCTGTTATTCCACATCCAGTCAGCGAGTTTCATTCTGCTCTGCAGATGTCCACACAGTCTGTTATTCCACATCCAGTCAGCGAGTTTCATTCTGCTCTGCAGATGTCCACACAGTCTGTTATTACACATCCGGTCAGCGAGTTTCATTCTGCTCAGCAGATATCCACACAGTCTGTTATTCCACATACAGTCAGCGAGTTTCATTCTGCTCTGCAGATGTCCACACAGTCTGTTATTCCACATCCAGTCAGTGAGTTTCATTCTGCTCTGCAGATGTCCACACAGTCTGTTATTCCACATCCAGTCAGTGAGTTTCATTCTGCTCTGCAGATGTCCACACAGTCTGTTATTCCACATCCAGTCAGCGAGTTTCATTCTGCTCTGCAGATGTCCACACAGTCTGTTATTACACATCCGGTCAGCGAGTTTCATTCTGCCCAGCAGATATCCACACAGTCTGTTATTCCACATCCAGTCAGCGAGTTTCGTTCTGCTCTGCAGATGTCCACACAGTCTGTTATTCCACATCCAGTCAGCGAGTTTCATTCTGCTCTGCAGATGTCCACACAGTCTGTTATTACACATCCGGTCAGCGAGTTTCATTCTGCTCAGCAGATATCCACACAGTCTGTTATTCCACATCCAGTCAGCGAGTTTCATTCTGCTCTGCAGATGTCCACACAGTCTGTTATTCCACATCCAGTCAGCGAGTTTTATTCTGCTCTGCAGATGTCCACACAGTCTGTTATTACACATCCGGTCAGCGAGTTTCATTCTGCTCAGCAGATATCCACACAGTCTGTTATTTCACATACAGTCAGCGAGTTTCATTCTGCTCTGCAGATGTCCACACATTCTGTTATTCCACATCCAGTCAGCGAGTTTCATTCTGCTCTGCAGATGTCCACACAGTCTGTTATTACACATCCGGTCAGCGAGTTTCATTCTGCTCAGCAGATGTCCACACAGTCTGTTATTCCACATCCAGTCAGCGAGTTTCATTCTGCTCTGCATATGTCCACACAGTCTGTTATTCCACATCCAGTCAGTGAGTTTCATTCTGCTCTGCAGATGTCCACACAGTCTGTTATTCCACATCCAGTCAGTGAGTTTCATTCTGCTCTGCAGATGTCCACACAGTCTGTTATTACACATCCGGTCAGCGAGTTTCATTCTGCTCAGCAGATGTCCACACAGTCTGTTATGCCACATCCAGTCAGTGAGTTTCATTCTGCTCTGCAGATGTCCACACAGTCTGTTATTACACATCCGGTCAGCGAGTTTCATTCAGCTCTGCAGATGTCCACACAGTCTGTTATTCCACATCCAGTCAGCGAGTTTCATTCTTCTCTGCAGATGTCCACTCAGTCTGTTATTACACATCCGGTCAGCGAGTTTCATTCTGCTCAGCAGATGTCCACACAGTCTGTTATTCCACATCCAGTCAGTGAGTTTCATTCTGCTCTGCATATGTCCACACAGTCTGTTATTCCACATCCAGTCAGCGAGTTTCATTCTGCTCTGCAGATGTCCACACAGTCTGTTATTCCACATCCAGTCAGCGAGTTTCATTCTGCTCTGCAGATGTCCACACAGTCTGTTATTCCACATCCAGTCAGCGAGTTTCATTCTGCTCTGCAGATGTCCACACAGTCTGTTATTCCACATCCAGTCAGTGAGTTTCATTCTGCTCTGCATATGTCCACACAGTCTGTTATTCCACATCCGGTCAGCGAGTTTCATTCTGCTCTGCAGATGTCCACACAGTCTGTTATTCCACATCCAGTCAGCGAGTTTCATTCTGCTCTGCAGATGTCCACACAGTCTGTTATTCCACATCCAGTCAGCGAGTTTCATTCTGCTCTGCAGATGTCCACACAGTCTGTTATTACAAATCCGGTCAGCGAGTTTCATTCTGCTCAGCAGATGTCCACACAGTCTGTTATTCCACATCCAGTCAGCGAGTTTCATTCTGCTCTGCATATGTCCACACAGTCTGTTATTCCACATCCAGTCAGTGAGTTTCATTCTGCTCTGCAGATGTCCACACAGTCTGTTATTCCACATCCAGTCAGTGAGTTTCATTCTGCTCTGCAGATGTCCACACAGTCTGTTATTACACATCCGGTCAGCGAGTTTCATTCTGCTCAGCAGATGTCCACACAGTCTGTTATTCCACATCCAGTCAGTGAGTTTCATTCTGCTCTGCAGATGTCCACACAGTCTGTTATTACACATCCGGTCAGCGAGTTTCATTCAGCTCTGCAGATGTCCACACAGTCTGTTATTCCACATCCAGTCAGCGAGTTTCATTCTGCTCTGCAGATGTCCACACAGTCTGTTATTACACATCCGGTCAGCGAGTTTCATTCTGCTCAGCAGATGTCCACACAGTCTGTTATTCCACATCCAGTCAGTGAGTTTCATTCTGCTCTGCATATGTCCACACAGTCTGTTATTCCACATCCAGTCAGCGAGTTTCATTCTGCTCTGCAGATGTCCACACAGTCTGTTATTCCACATCCAGTCAGCGAGTATCATTCTGCTGTGCAGATGTCCACACAGTCTGTTATTCCACATCCAGTCAGTGAGTTTCATTCTGCTCTGCATATGTCCACACAGTCTGTTATTCCACATACAGTCAGCGAGTTTCATTCTGCTCTGCAGATGTCCACACAGTCTGTTATTCCACATCCAGTCAGCGAGTTTCATTCTGCTCTGCAGATGTCCACACAGTCTGTTATTACACATCCGGTCAGCGAGTTTCATTCTGCTCAGCAGATGTCCACACAGTCTGTTATTCCACATCCAGTCAGCGAGTTTCATTCTGCTCTGCATATGTCCACACAGTCTGTTATTCCACATCCAGTCAGTGAGTTTCATTCTGCTCTGCAGATGTCCACACAGTCTGTTATTCCACATCCAGTCAGTGAGTTTCATTCTGCTCTGCAGATGTCCACACAGTCTGTTATTACACATCCGGTCAGCGAGTTTCATTCTGCTCAGCAGATGTCCACACAGTCTGTTATTCCACATCCAGTCAGTGAGTTTCATTCTGCTCTGCAGATGTCCACACAGTCTGTTATTACACATCCGGTCAGCGAGTTTCATTCAGCTCTGCAGATGTCCACACAGTCTGTTATTCCACATCCAGTCAGCGAGTTTCATTCTGCTCTGCAGATGTCCACACAGTCTGTTATTCCACATCCAGTCAGCGAGTTTCATTCTGCTCAGCAGATGTCCACACAGTCTGTTATTCCACATCCAGTCAGTGAGTTTCATTCTGCTCTGCATATGTCCACACAGTCTGTTATTCCACATCCAGTCAGCGAGTTTCATTCTGCTCTGCAGATGTCCACACAGTCTGTTATTCCTCATCCAGTCAGCGAGTGTCATTCTGCTCTGCAGATGTCCACACAGTCTGTTATTCCACATCCAGTCAGTGAGTTTCATTCTGCTCTGCATATGTCCACACAGTCTGTTATTCCACATCCAGTCAGCGAGTTTCATTCTGCTCTGCAGATGTCCACACAGTCTGTTATTCCACATCCAGTCAGTGAGTTTCATTCTGCTCTGCATATGTCCACACAGTCTGTTATTCCACATCCGGTCAGCGAGTTTCATTCTGCTCTGCAGATGTCCACACAGTCTGTTATTCCACATCCAGTCAGCGAGTTTCATTCTGCTCTGCAGATGTCCACACAGTCTGTTATTCCACATCCGGTCAGTGAGTTTCATTCTGCTCTGCAGATGTCCACACAGTCTGTTATTCCACATCCAGTCAGTGAGTATCATTCTGCTCTGCAGATGTCCACACAGTCTGTTATTCCACATCCAGTCAGCGAGTTTCATTCTGCTCTGCAGATGTCCACACAGTCTGTTATTCCACATCCGGTCAGTGAGTTTCATTCTGCTCTGCAGATATCCACACAGTCCGTTATTCCACATCCGGTCAGCGAGTTTCATTCTGCTCTGCATATGTCCACACAGTCTGTTATTCCACATCCGGTCAGCGAGTTTCATTCTGCTCTGCAGATGTCCACACAGTCTGTTATTCCACATCCAGTCAGCGAGTTTCATTCTGCTCTGCAGATGTCCACACAGTCTGTTATTCCACATCCGGTCAGTGAGTTTCATTCTGCTCTGCAGATGTCCACACAGTCTGTTATTCCACATTCAGTCAGTGAGTATCATTCTGCTCTGCAGATGTCCACACAGTCTGTTATTCCACATCCAGTCAGTGAGTATCATTCTGCTCTGCAGATGTCCACACAGTCTGTTATTCCACATCCAGTCAGCGAGTTTCATTCTGCTCTGCAGATGTCCACACAGTCTGTTATTCCACATCCGGTCAGTGAGTTTCATTCTGCTCTGCAGATATCCACACAGTCTGTTATTCCACATCCGGTCAGCGAGTTTCATTCTGCTCTGCATATGTCCACACAGTCTGTTATTCCACATCCAGTCAGCGAGTTTCATTCTGCTCTGCAGATGTCCACACAGTCTGTTATTCCACATCCGGTCAGTGAGTATCATTCTGCTCTGCAGATGTCCACACAGTCTGTTATTCCACATCCGGTCAGCGAGTTTCATTCTGCTCTGCAGATGTCCACACAGTCTGTTATTCCACATCCAGTCAGCGAGTTTCATTCTGCTCTGCAGATGTCCACACAGTCTGTTATTCCACATCCAGTCAGTGAGTATCATTCTGCTCTGCAGATGTCCACACAGTCTGTTATTCCACATCCAGTCAGCGAGTTTCATTCTGCTCTGCAGATGTCCACACAGTCTGTTATTCCACATCCGGTGAGTGAGTTTCATTCTGCTCTGCAGATATCCACACAGTCTGTTATTCCACATCCGGTCAGCGAGTTTCATTCTGCTCTGCAGATGTCCACACAGTCTGTTATTCCACATCCAGTCAGTGAGTATCATTCTGCTCTGCAGATGTCCACACAGTCTGTTATTCCACATCCAGTCAGCGAGTTTCATTCTGCTCTGCAGATGTCCACACAGTCTGTTATTCCACATCCGGTCAGTGAGTTTCATTCTGCTCTGCAGATATCCACACAGTCTGTTATTACACATCCGGTCTGTGAGTTTCATTCTGCTCTGCAAATGTCCACACAGTCTGTTATTCCACATCCAGTCAGCGAGTTTCATTCTGCTCTGCAAATGTCCACACAGTCTGTTATTCCACATCCGGTCAGTGAGTTTCATTCAGCTCTGCAGATGTCCACACAGTCTGTTATTCCACATCCAGTCAGCGAGTTTCATTCTGCTCTGCAGATGTCCACACAGTCTGTTATTCCACATCCGGTCAGTGAGTTTCATTCTGCTCTGCAGATGTCCACACAGTCTGTTATTCCACATTCAGTCAGTGAGTATCATTCTGCTCTGCAGATGTCCACACAGTCTGTTATTCCACATCCAGTCAGTGAGTATCATTCTGCTCTGCAGATGTCCACACAGTCTGTTATTCCACATCCAGTCAGCGAGTTTCATTCTGCTCTGCAGATGTCCACACAGTCTGTTATTCCACATCCGGTCAGTGAGTTTCATTCTGCTCTGCAGATATCCACACAGTCTGTTATTCCACATCCGGTCAGCGAGTTTCATTCTGCTCTGCATATGTCCACACAGTCTGTTATTCCACATCCGGTCAGCGAGTTTCATTCTGCTCTGCAGATGTCCACACAGTCTGTTATTCCACATCCAGTCAGCGAGTTTCATTCTGCTCTGCAGATGTCCACACAGTCTGTTATTCCACATCCGGTCAGTGAGTTTCATTCTGCTCTGCAGATGTCCACACAGTCTGTTATTCCACATCCAGTCAGTGAGTATCATTCTGCTCTGCAGATGTCCACACAGTCTGTTATTCCACATCCAGTCAGCGAGTTTCATTCTGCTCTGCAGATGTCCACACAGTCTGTTATTCCACATCCGGTGAGTGAGTTTCATTCTGCTCTGCAGATATCCACACAGTCTGTTATTCCACATCCGGTCAGCGAGTTTCATTCTGCTCTGCAGATGTCCACACAGTCTGTTATTCCACATCCAGTCAGTGAGTATCATTCTGCTCTGCAGATGTCCACACAGTCTGTTATTCCACATCCAGTCAGCGAGTTTCATTCTGCTCTGCAGATGTCCACACAGTCTGTTATTCCACATCCGGTCAGTGAGTTTCATTCTGCTCTGCAGATATCCACACAGTCTGTTATTACACATCCGGTCAGTGAGTTTCATTCTGCTCTGCAAATGTCCACACAGTCTGTTATTCCACATCCAGTCAGCGAGTTTCATTCTGCTCTGCAAATGTCCACACAGTCTGTTATCCCACATCCGGTCAGTGAGTTTCATTCAGCTCTGCAGATGTCCACACAGTCTGTTATTCCACATCCGGTCAGCGAGTTTCATTCTGCTCTGCAGATGTCCACTCAGTCTGTTATTCCACATCCGGTCAGTGAGTTTCATTCTGGTCTGCAGATGTCCACACAGTCTGTTATTCCACATCCGGTCAGTGAGTTTAATTCTGCTCAGCAGATGTCCACACAGTCTGTTATTCCACATCCAGTCAGTGAGTTTCATTCTGCTCAGCAGATGTCCACACAGTCTGTTATTCCACATCCGGTCAGTGAGGTTCATTCTGGTCTGCAGATGTCCACACAGTCTTTATTCCACATCCAGTCAGCGAGTTTCATTCTGGTCTGCAGATGTCCACACAGTCTGTTATTCCACATCCGGTCAGTGAGTTTAATTCTGCTCAGCAGATGTCCACACAGTCTGTTATTCCACATCCAGTCAGTGAGTTTCATTCTGCTCAGCAGATGTCCACACAGTCTTTATTCCACATCCAGTCAGCGAGTTTCATTCTGGTCTGCAGATGTCCACACAGTCTGTTATTCCACATCCGGTCAGCGAGTTTCATTCTGGTCTGCAGATGCCACGGAACCACCAAAGTTAAATAAGAGAGGTCGGGAAATATAAAGGACATTAGTTGGTTCCATGAAAGTTGAAGCAATCTCAGATTCAGCTCGGGGATTTTTGGTCACCAACCACGTTATGACGCTAGGATAAAGTTTGGAATTGAATCATAGGGACAGCTATTCCACTCCTAGTATAGTTATATAGCCTACACAGGACCCGTATAGCTGCACGCGTTAAGGCACAAGGTCATGGGACCAGCCTATGTCCGGAATCGGAAGACGAGCGGGTTCGAAACACTGTCGGTCGTCCTTGAAATGGTTGCCGGTGTTTTCATATTTTTAACACCAGGAAAAAGCTGGGATGGTTACTTCTGATAGACCACGACCGCTTCCTTCCATTCCTAGCCCAGTATTTCACCCAATTACACTCATCTGTCATTAACGCATCCAACGAGGTTGGTATCATGGAGGGGCATCCTCAGAAAATCTCGGAACCTCTTTATTGTTATCGTGGTCCCTGCTGGAGGTTATAAGTCAAATGACACCTTCGCGGAGGACGTCTCTCTAATGTACTGTAGCCTACATCGTTTCTATTTGCGTTCTCATATGGCATCATATTTCAGGCATGCAGTGGAGGCGAAGTAATCGGATGAGGCAGCCATTATTCATTTACCTCAGGCATATTTACAAGAAAGCTGACGTCTAACGACCGTGAAATTATTGTTTTTTGTGTGAACAGAGAGAAGCGAGACAGATCTCTTCTAAACGCTATTGGCATGAACTGAGCAGGGGTGTAAATAACAGTGAAGTCGCCGACAAATGGAGATATATTTGTAGAACCTCTTGCAGGGGTAGGCCCAGCCGATGGTTCAGACAGGGAGTGGGGTCCACCTCTAACCAACCTATTACAAACTAGGCAACGCTACGCCGGTGTGGGACTGGAATGGGAATACGGGACACTGGGCGATTGGTAATCGTAGTGTTCTTGCCTGACTGGGTGTGGAGTGTTGGATGAGTCCGGTTAGCATTTTGGTCGAGGATGGGTTTAGGACAGTCGTAACCATATGGGCAAGTAGAAGTGATGTACAGTAGGCCTACATTAGACATAGGTCCTTCGCGAAGGTTTTACAGCAGGTGTCACTCATATAGTACATCACCGATTCACAGAAGAATTTCCCAAAGATATGCTCTATGGTGAGCCCTCTGTGGTTTTGCCGTACTATAAATCCTCTCCTGTAACGTTTGAACAACAGCAGATACTGATTGTTTATCAAGGGCAGTCAAGGTGAAACATACAATATGAATCTTCTCCTTTACATGGATGATATTAAATGATATGCCTACAGCACCTCACATCTACTACTCTGAGCTTTTCGTCAGATACTCATATGCAGTTAGGTTTCAATAAGTGCAGATTACAGCCAATGATAAGGGGCTCACACTCTGCAGGGAAAATACAGGTTGGTGAGAGAGAGACATGTATTCAGTCATTGAAGGAACAGGCAGTGTGCAGGTGTCGGAGTACACGTCACAGGCATGGTGATATCAAGAAGAACATCACTGAGCAGTGTGTTGCATGACTCCGCAATATCCTTTTTTCCTAAACTGAATGCTTAACATCTCATTAAGGCAAACGATACGTTCACAATGCCCTTATTCACCTTTGATATCACCGAATGGACTCAAACTGAACTACAAGATCTAACAAGTAGTTCCGTGAAGAACTAAATAGCCTATTTACATAGGGTACATCCTACTTACTGTATGTTAATTGCCTCTACCAACATACAATATTTCAGTTTGATTGCTGTAATAGAATCGTGGATATTGAGAACCGTCTAAATATTTCGCATGGTCTCCATGTTGGATTTTTATATAAGCGTATGTAGGCCATAGAGTAATGTACTATTACATGAAGATTATTGCCTAGGTGTAATATTCAAACGTCAATCGCTCGATTAGGACACAGGAAATCAAACCGAGATTTAAAATTTCGCACAGCTGCCATCTTGTGGTTATGAAAAAAAAATGAAATAAATTAGTTGCCAGTGGATTAAAATTTGTATAAGCATTTACCGCACCAAGTTTCACTGCGTTCGGACGGTTAAATTGCGAGAAACGTCCATTTAAATATTTAAATTTCGCGTTGCCGCCATGATGGAATTGTAATCACCAGGTTATTGAAATTCCCATAGGTGAACTTATTTTCATAGCCTTTATCAACATTCAAAATTTCAGATTGATTTCTGTCATAGATTCGGAGATATTGAGCAC
This sequence comes from Meconema thalassinum, assembly GCA_946902985.2. Taxonomy (NCBI): domain Eukaryota; kingdom Metazoa; phylum Arthropoda; class Insecta; order Orthoptera; family Tettigoniidae; genus Meconema; species Meconema thalassinum. The sequence goes on from OX336389.2 coordinate 861,440,672, forward strand.
TGTCTAAATATTTCGGATGGTCGCCATGTTGGATTTTTATTCACGTATATGTAGGCCATAGAGTTGTATACTATTAGATGACGATTATTACGTAGGTTTATTATTCAAACGTTGACTTCGATCGCATGATTAGGATACAAGAAATAAAAACTTAATTTTAAAATTTCGCATAGCCGTCATGTTGAGGTTATGTAAACAATTGAACTAAATTAAATGTCAGTACATTACAATTTGTATAAATATTTGCTATACCATGTTTCACTGCGTTCGGGTGGTTAAATCTTGAGAAAATTTTATTTAAATGTTTCCACTTCGCTTGGCCGCCATGTTCGTTTTGTACATGACAGGTTTTCGAAAGACACATATATGAACTTGTAGTAAAGCCCTTTATCACCGTACACAATTTCAGGGCGATATCAGTGATAGTTTCGGAGATATACAAAGCCGGTGAAATATTTCGCACAGCCACCGTGTTGGTTTGGTGAGACGTAATACAATTTGAAGGGCACGGTCGGGGTCAGAAAAGATAGTACTATGACCATTCTGTTTCATTGAAATCGCTCGAGCCGTTTAGAATTTATTAGAGACACACGCACACACACGGACAAAAGGTGATCTTAAACGCCTATTTTTAGCCTATTTACATTTATGAAAAATAGGTTTATGAGGTCACCTTTTGTCCGTGTGTGTGAGTGTGTGTGTGTGTGTCGTCTCCCCTAATAACTTGTAAACGGCTGGAAGCGATTTCAATGAAACTCGGTAAGGTCATTGTACTATTTACTATTTCGGCCGACCCCGACCGTGCCCTTCAAATTTTATTACTTCTCACCATTCCAACATGGCGGCTGTGCGAATGATTTCACCGGCTTTCTATATCTCCGAAACTATTACTCATAACACCCTGAAATTTTGAACGGGGATAAAGGGCACTACTAGACGTTCACCTATGTGACTTTCAAAAACCTGTTAACTATAAAACGAACATGGCGGCCATGTGAAGTTGAAACATTTAAATAGCCTTTTCCCGCGATTTAACCATCCAAACGCTGTGAAACTTAGTACAGCAAATGACTATACAAATTGAAATGCACTGACACCTAATTTAGTTCAATTGTTTACATAACCTCGAGATGGCCTCTGTAGGTTATTATCATTTGAAATCAACGTTTAAATAATGAACGTACACAATAATCCTCATGTAATAGTACATAACTCTATGGCCTACATATATTAAAATCCAACATGGTGACCATCCGAAACATTTAAACGGTTCTCAATATCTATTAATCAATGACAGCAATCAAACTAAAATTTCGTATGTATATAGAGGCTATAAACATAAGTTCACCTATGGGACGTTCAATAACCTCGTGAACACAAATGCAACATGGCGGCGACTCAAAATATAAATATTCAAATGGATGTTTCTCGCGATGTAACCATCCGAGCGCAGTGAAACTTCGTACGGTTTATTTGATATCAATTTTAATCCACTGGATTCTAATTCATTTAAAAAATTTAAAAATCTCGTTTTTATTTCTTGTGTCCTAATCATGCAATTTAAGTTTATATAAAATACCTACACATTAATCTTCATGCAATAGTACATAACTCTACGGCCTATACTGGGTATATAAGATCCAACATGGCGACCATCCGAAATATTTAGACGGTTCTCAATATCTACGAATCTATTACAGCAATCAAACAGAAATTTTGTATATTGATAGATGCAATTAAAATATTGATAGAGGCAATTAAAATAAGTAGGATATATGAAAATATGCTATATAGATCTTCACGGAACTACTTGTATCATAAATAAAATAGGCTAAAATGGATAGCATCAGTGTATTAACGCGTCAGCATAATGCATCATTCCAAATCAGCAACCAAGCACCTTACTCTACCTAGGCTGATTTTGAGTATCGGTCCTGCTTATTTAAGTTACTATTATGAAAGTACTTTCCAATTGTGCTGGATGTTCTGAATGCTATTTTGATGCCTTGTTTTTTGAAATTGTTTGTAATTTTGTTTGTGTTGGCGTTCACGGAATTGAATCGCGCAAAATAGTTTTTATTATTTGGTGGCGTTTGATTTATTTTCTTTCCTTAGTGGCTATGTACAATTTAGTCTATCTTATTGGGGTTGAATTATTTTCTTTGGCTATTTGTTTTATTGTTTCAATTTCTTTCGGCATAGGGATGTGGTGGTCTCATCGCCCAGTGGAAAACCACTGCAATCAGCCACCCGAGTTTTGGAGGGAAAACCACACCTAAGTGGGTAAGGAGGGAATACTTGCCCAAACCCTGACCATCTGGGCCACCCTGTCTCCAGGGCATAAATATGGAGGATGGGAAGGTAACCCAACAAACCACTCTACGTTGGGCTAATCACCCATGTGGAGGTAAAGTGATTCAGAGAACTACGAGTAGCCTCGGATAAGACGGATATAAACAACAACGACCGGAGTGGAAACGGAACACGAGATTCGGAACATGGTTTATTAAGACAATCATTGGTAAAGAAGTGAAATTGGTTTTAGGTTTGGCTGGTCTTTTAAACGTGGTGTCTGCCACCAACAATCTGTGATCCGTTGCAAGGTCTGCCCCTCTTAAAACCTTCACACCCATAATGTTATTCCGGATGTTTTGGGGGCATACAAAATAATCTACCTAGGTATAATACTTTTGGCTTTCCAGCTTTCTGCTTCATAAGTGATCTTATGCACTTGCTTATGAGGAAAGAAGGAATTTCCCAATAATAGTTGATTTTCTATGCAAAATTCTATTAGGCGCCTACCACTGTCATTTAGGGTCTTCCCACCTCCATGGTTACCCATACTTCCATGAGCTTTTCTTTTGTCCTGACCGATTCGTCCATTGAAATCACCTCCTATTAATACATGGCGTCCTCTGACTACTCCCTTGTCTATGGTCTGTTGTAGTTTTGCATAGAATTCCTCCTTATCTAGTACATTGGCATCTGCCGTTGGTGCATACACTTGAATATACGACACTTCCAATTCCAAGTCCAAATTGACAACTATTATTCTTGAATTAACTGGTTCTCATCCACTCACTCTCCTTTCCAACTGCTCACTGTCTATTATTCCTACTCCCTCTTTTGCTCGACTATCCATCCCAACTCCAGAGTACCTCAAATTGTACCCTGCTGACATTCTCTTCATTCCGCTACCTTTTCCCTTAACCTCATTTAAACCCAGTACTTCTAGTTTGTGGTCCTTCATTTCCTGTATCTTTCAGCTATAACTACATCATGCAAAGCCTGTGAAGGGGAAAGAGGCCGCTCCTGTCTCCCGTGGTGTGTTCCTTTCTTTCAACTTATTTGCTGCTGCCAGCTTGACAGCATTTCCAAGGTTCCACAGTTTCGTGAGTTACATTTCAATTTATTTTCTTTGACATGGCTCCTACTGAAAAGGATAAGGATGAAAAACTTACTTCTAAACGAGCATCCGATAAAGGGCAAATTACCCGATTCAGAAAGTACATAAAAGAGTTAGATCCCTCAGAAGCTCAATTAGACTTGTTGAAACATCGTGTAAGGGATTTTGAACGTTCTTATGAAAATTATTGCAACATCCAAACTGAAATAGAAACTTGTATGCTCAATCAAACCGAAGATCGAGTCGAAGTAGAAAACCAATATTACGAAGGCATAGGTTCTGCTTTCAAAATAATACGCCAACTCGAAGAGGAGCATAAAAAGTTCGCTTCTGTTCTTGGTTCCCTTCATGAACCACAAACTTCTTTCCGTGATGGTACTTACAAGCCCAAACCAATTTTACCTAAAATTGATTTACCCCATTTCTCTGGAGATGAATCTGCTTGGGATTCTTTCTATGAATTATTTTGCTCCCTTGTTCATGACAATGAAGACATTCAAGTCATTTACAAGTTTCATTACTTGAGATCTATCCTCCGAGGTCAAGCTTTGCAGTTAGTTGAAGCACTTCCTCTAAGCGCCGAAAATTACCCCATTGCCTTTAACTTATTAAAAGAAAGATATGGAAATTTACGGTTACGTATTCAACGCCATATGAAGGCTCTATTCAACCTACCTGCGTCACAGCACAATGACGTCACTAGTTTGCGTACTCTAGTTGACTCTACACAACTTCACGTTAAGGCTCTGTCCCAATTAGATCAACCTACTGAACACTGGGATACTTTCCTAATACATTTAGTGGTTTCTAAAGTTGATGCTGCTACCCTCAAAGCTTGGGAAATTGAACTTTCTAAAGAAGACGACTACTCTTACGAGCATTTAGTCACTTTCATAAACGCTAGATGCCAACTCTTAACCGCTCTAGCTAATCAAAGTGAACCCTATTCCCCGAGTTCCAAATTTGAATTAATGTCTATCAAACCTAAAAGCGAACGCTTAGCGTCTAATACCCAAAAACCCGGGTCCAGCTCATCTAAATTTAAATCAAACACTACTGGTTACCCAACTAGGTCTAGTGAACGTCGTGTTGCTAGCTCTATTGTTTTAAACACTCAAAGCGAACCTCGCAAGAGTTTAAACGAACCTTTAAAGTGCATACTTTGTAAAGATCCCCATGCCCTATACCTCTGTAAATCCTTTAAAGAAATGTCAGTCGACGACAGAAGAAAATTAGTTTCCCAGAACAAACATTGCTTCAATTGCCTAGCGCCTACTCATTCCGCTTCTAATTGCAAGTCCACAAGACTTTGCTACCATTGTGAAAAGGCTCATCACACTTTGCTACATCGTCATGATCAGGCAAGGTCATCGACAGCATCCACTTCTCCTAAAAATGATAGTGCTAACAGTTCTAATGCTTCATCGTATATTCAAAATGCCAAGTCCATTCGCAGTGCTCAAGTATTGTTGTCTACTGTCCAAATCGAAGTTCAGGATAACTTTGGCAACTGGGTCCGTGCACGCGGTCTTCTAGATTCAGCGGCAACTCATGATTTTGTGTCTAATTCCTTGATTAGAAAACTAGGCCTACCTGTAAACCCCACTTCTATTAACGTGTCGGGCATCAACAGCTCAAAATCGCAAGCTTTACAATTCTCAAAGCTAACCATAAGAGACATTTGTCATAGAAACAACTTTCTTAAACTTAATTGTCTAATTCTCAATAGCATTGGAGAAGATACTCCAAGTCACTCTGTGGATATTTCAGGGTTAAACATTCCCTCGCATTTAAGGCTAGCCGATCCTTTGTTCAACATGCAAAACCCTATTGACATACTCTTTAGTGCCAATGTTTTCTGGAATTGCCTTCGTAAACAGGTTCGCAAGTTATCCTCAAACGTGGTCGCCAGAGATAATAATTTTGGATGGATCGTCACAGGTCAACTTCCCCATTATTCTTCCCAACCCGCATCGCAATGTTACTTCTCCAATACTGACCTGGAACAGTTCTGGAGGCTTGAAAGCGTTGATCCTCCTAATGTAACCTCTTCAGAAAATGAATTCTCTGAACAACTTTTTTTGAACACCACCACTCGTTCTTCTTATGGCCGGTTCGTTGTTCAAATGCCAAGATTACATAATCCTCCAAAACTTATTAACTCTCAGCCCAAAGCTCGAAAAGCTCTCTTTGCTATCGAGAGCAAATTCAAGAAAGAACCTCTTGTTAAACAGCAGTACACTGATTTCATGGATGAGTATGAAAGCTTAGATCATATGGAAGTTGTTAACAAATCTGATGATGAGTTGCACCCCCCAATTGAAACGGTTTATTTAAATCATCATCCCGTGTGGAAAAACCCTCTTGTAAAAGATAAAATCCGAGTTGTTTTCAATGGTTCATCACCCGACGTTAATGGCAACAGCCTTAACGACACCCTTTACTCTGGTCCTGCTATTCAATCAGATCTATCTGCTATACTCTTAAACTTTCGATTATTTCCCATAGCTGTCATAGCTGATATAAAACAGATGTACCGCCAAGTTTTAATTCAACCGGAACAATGAGATCTCCAAAGGATCTTGTGGCGTGATGAAATCAGTAAGCCCATTAAGGTATTTCGCTTAAAAACGGTTACTTATGGCTTAAAACCCTCTGCTTTCCTTGCTATCCGATCCCTACACGGCGAGCCTCTCAAGATGGTCATTTATTTAATTCCAAAGCCTCTGAAACACTAACTACGTCATTCTATGTTGACGATTATTTGCAGTCCTTCCCCACTTTGGAGGAAGCTTCTTTTGTGTCTTTAGAACTTCAGACATTGCTAAGGAATGGAGGTTTCCCACTTCATAAGTGGAATTCCAACTCCCCTGAGTTTCTCGCCCAGTTTCCCATCGAAGACGTAGATCCTTCTTCTGTCGAAATTTGTGGAAACTCCGAATCTATAAAAACTCTAGGAGTTCATTGGTGCACTAGCACTGACACTCTCATCTATAAAGTTTTGCTCGAAGAAGAGCTTCCTAACACAAAAAGACAAATTCTCTCTGAAATTTCAAAGATTTTTGATCCACTTCAATTCCTTGCCCCAGTTATCGTTATAGCCAAACTCTTCATGCAAGAGCTGTGGTCGCTCAAATGTGAATGGGATGACACTGTTCCTCTTTCTTTTCTTAATCGTTGGCTCTCGTTTCGCAGCAATTTGCTGGATCTTTCCCTTATTGAAATTCCTAGGAATTTAATTAACGCTCATTCTAATGCATCCTTTTTCCTTCATGTGTTCGCGGACAGTTTCGAAAAAGCTTACGGTTGCTGCGCATATTTAGTTTATCACGGTTCATTATATGGATCTTCAGTTTCCAACCTTGTTTGTGCCAAATCGAAGGTCGCTCCTCTTAAAACTATCACTTTGCCTAGGCTTGAATTGGGCGCTGCACTCATGGCTGCAGAACTTGTTAAGAAATTACGGGAAGTATTAAAAGTCAAATTCTCGCAAATCTATCTCTGGAGCGATTCCATGATCACCCTTTCTTGGATCGCCAAGAACCCCTCTCACTGGCAAACTTTTGTTGCAAACAGGGTTTCCAAAATTCAAACTCTTTCTTCTGGATGTCAATGGAGGCATGTGCCCAGTGCTGATAACCCAGCCGATATTATCTCTCGTGGTTGTTTACCCTCTCAATTGGCAGCTTCCCAGTTGTACTGGCATGGGCCCTCGTGGTTAATCAAAGACTCTTCTTCATGGCCTTCTAAACCTCCAGCTACAAACTCCAACTTGCCTGACGCTAAAGTACCTCTATCTATTTCTTCGTGTCTTGTTTCCAACGCTTCTCATCCCTTGTTGTCCCGCTATTCTTCTTTTCATAAATTAATACGAATTGTTGCCTATCACCTTAGATGGAAATATTTTGTGGTTGACCAACCTCTTCTCCCCAAACCACACCTTACCAATCATGAATTGAATCTCGCTACCATTAAGGTTTTACAACTGACACAGCAAGAAGCCTTTTCTTCTGAATTGTCTTTACTTTCTTCTAAAAGGGATCTTCCCAAATCCAGTCGTCTTCGTGCTTTAGCCCCGTTCCTTGATGACAATGTGTTGCTCAGGGTAGGTGGTAGGCTCTCGCAATCTTTGCTCTCTGAGGACAAAAAGCATCCCGTTATTTTGCCTTCTAAACATCACGTAACTTCTTTAATTATACGTGACTTTCATTATCGTAATCTGCATGTTGGCACACGCACTCTGCTTTGCCTCTTAAGGGAAAAGTACTGGATTATAAATGGAATTCATGAAGTTTCTTCTGTAATTCACAAGTGCATTCCTTGCTTCAAAGCGAAACCTAAAATCAATACTCAATTAATGAGCGATCTGCCCTCTTTTCGCTCCTCTCCTATACGCCCATTTGCTCTAACTGGTGTGGACTATATGGGTCCGTTCCAATATCAACGAAATTCCCCAGAAGCTAAACGCAAATTGTTTGGTAAGCTTTATGTTTCTCTCTTTGTTTGCATGGTTACTGGCGCAATCCACTTGGAACTAGTAACGAATGCTTCTACTTCTTACTTTTTATCAGCTGTCTCTCGCTTCACTGCTAGGCGTGGTGTTCCTTCAGAGATGTTCTCTGATAACGCTTCCACTTTTCAGGGCGCAGCTTCCCTGTGGAAGAAAGCTCTCACTTCCTCTCCTGCCATGGAACAAATTTCTAATTTTTCCTACTCAAAGGGTTTCAAATGGCGCTTTATACCTCCCTTTGCTCCTCATCACGGTGGTAGGTGGGAATCTTGCGTAAAGCTCACTAAACGTCATTTAAGAAAAGTCTTAGGTAATCGAATTCTGACTTATGAAGAATTCAATTCACTGTCCATTCTGATTGAAGGTGTTGTTAACTCTCGCCCTTTAACTCCGCTTTCCAATGACCCCGATGACTTGCTTCCACTCACACCTGGTCACTTCCTTATCGGCACTTCTCTTTCTGCCCCTCCTCCTCTTCCCAATTCTTACAGGGATTCTAATCTACCTATCGTTTGGCGTAAACATGAAGCCCTCCGCAATTCTTTTTGGAAGAGGTGGAACTTGGAATATTTAACTTCCTTGCAACGGAGACAGAAGTGGTTTCTTTCCAGTCCCGACATTAAAGTGGGGGACTTGGTCTTGGTTAGGGATGTCTCTCCCCCCCTGGTTTGGACTTCTGGTAGAGTGACGGAATGTTATCCTGGAAGGGATGGGAGAGTCAGGGTGGCCAAAATCTTGACCACTAATGGTCCGATCACAAGACCACTGTCTTTGATCGCTCCATTACCTTTAAATGATTAACTGCTTATTTGTTCTCTGTTGGTGTTTAACCCCCTCCCAGTATGGTGTATTCTTGGAATACACGGTACGAGAGAATATAATTTTTTAATGCTCTTTGCATGTTCATTCCTTCCTCTTTGTCAAACACCAACAGTGATCTTCTATTTTCTCTTTGATGGTCATGTCTCTTATGTCATTGTGAGTCTGTTCTAGATATATATCTTCCATGACCCACCTAGCGTCATCTAGCAGCGAATCTCTGAAGCTCCTCAATTCTTCCTGGTGCAAGAGGACTTCCTTTTCCATCTGGCCACCAGATCTCGTTACCATCGCCAGCTATTATCTCCATGAGCAAGAGAACTTCGTCTACTTTTTCACTCACCATGCTGTGCTAGTATCGCCTGCTATCAACTCTTTGAAGACCATTCATCAAGAAGAACATTTATTTTTGATAAGTTGTCTATTCTGATATGTATTCCTTTTGTTTCCTACCCCCACTCTTTTCCCTTCCTTGGACCCTCCGCGCTTCGCTGAGTGGATCTCACTTGTAAGTCGGCAGTTGACTCGATCAGTCAAGGCTCAACTAGAGCCAGTTTCCTCATACCAAGAGGCACTCTCTACTCTCTACGCCATGTTGGCACATTAAGTATCCATCAAAGGGAACTTCACCTTCGACATGCAACCAAGATAAGTACCTACTTCAAGTTTTAACATCATCTTCATCGGTTTTAACTTCTACATGCTTTTAACGATATTTTATAGACAGCGTGAGATTACTTATTTGGGGCGGTAATCATTCTTCGCGGGATTTGCCATGTTGAGCTTTTGTCTGTCTAAGCCAACCTTAATAGAAAGTAGCTTTTCTTAAGCTATTTAAATGAGAAATCTTCTCACCACGTGGGATATTATCTAATACCCGCTGTCTATAAATCACCAAGCTAATTCCTCCGCTGGATTAACTTTGGCCCCATCCTTCTATTAAGATCGTTCTGGAACCTTCCAGATCTTGTACTTTATCTACAAGTCCTGCCGTCATTTATTTTTCACTCACTTGTGAGAATACTATTTAAAATTGAAGAATCTTACTTCTGAATTAAAGCTCAATAACGAATGTTCTTCCACCGTTGGAATGTTCTATGGCGCATTTAATTGTAATCCTCAACTTTCTCAAGCAATAGACTTTCGCCTATCTAGTGCAACCAGTCCTTTTTCATCATTTCAATAACTTTCTTTGCCATAAACTTTCGTGTTACTACAGTGAATTTTCCATCTATTCAAATGACTATAGTGATAACTAGTGCTTGTTCAACTTTTCTACCGCGTCGCGATCGTCCGTTTACATTAAATAATGCCATGAACATTGATCCTAAATCCCAATTGATCTTTCCTCAACCTTCTACTAACAAACCATATTAATAAAATTGTAACTTTAGATCATTTTCTATGAGGTGTCACTCTTCGGAAGTGCCCTTCCATTTTGCTTGTTTATCATTAATTAATTTCTGCATAACTACGTGTTTTATACACGGTTCAAGATTACATTGTTTCTACCCTATAATCAGGGAAAACAATTCTCTCAACTCATGAGTCAGTTATTTCTTGGTCTCACGAAAGGGAAACTGCCACATTTGGCTCGTGATTCCTATTTAAACATAGGAGGTCGAGAACCTTCCTTTTGACTTTCTCATCAGGTTTCACAGTAAGTGACCTGCCCTTATTTGTATATTAACCAACAGTAATTCTGTATAAATATAAGAAGTTATAGGAACTTCTCCTTTATTCTACCCGCTTTCTTTTTTGTTATTTTCGAAGTTGTAACTTTTTCTAAAATAGTTACGTGGAAATTTCTTAAAGTACACTCCTTGTACTCAATTTAATGTTTAAACTTTAATCACTTCATTTGTCTTTTTTAAATCTTACAAAGATTTTAGTACATATATAAGGTTTGAAACCTAAAGAATTGTTAATTGCCTGGAGCAAACGTCAAATGTTTTCTGAGGTCTGTGACCCCAAAATTGTTAACCAAATTGAAAATATATATTTGTTAAAGTTATCAACTTCTTTTGAATTGTTAAATAAATTAAGCGTTTCTTTTCGCTTTTTCATTTTTCTAGTACAACGGTTAGGCAAGATCCTGTCTTCCTTGGCTCTCCCTACTCAATGCCATTAAATCTATTAATAGGGCTTTCACCACTCGTTGCATTTGAGCAAGAACTCTTAGTGGTGATCTCGTTAAAGTTTCTCTTAGCTTTAATAGCTAATTCTAACTGGCCAGTTAGGCAAGTAAAGCTCGCTACGCCAGCTACCTGCTTGTGGAGATCCTCTCCGAAAACTTATGGTTGGTTTTCCAAAAGATAAGTGTTTCTCTTTGTCTAAACTTTTAGCCGGCTCCTTGCTGAGTAAAAGCTTAGCCATTTCCAAATGCAACCATTGGTTCACTTACCAAAATTACTCCCCAAGGTATAATTTTTATCACTATCCTTCCTAGAAGCACTTGGTCGCTTTTTCAGGAACTCTATAACTTCGAAAACTGGAAATACCAAACTTGATTCAAATTATTGGCATTCTTCGAATTACTTTGCAAAAACGAATTTCTTTGAACAAACATACAATAAATCTGTTACTCTCAGTCTTGCCAGACCATCACCCTTCCCCATAGTAGGCATATGCATGCTTGAGAGGGAATACGCTAAAGCCTTTCTCTGGCAAACCGCCCAAGTCCTAGCTGCGGTTCCCGTCAGCTTCGACCAGGTCCTTACCCACTGTAGGTATCAGAGAGCGGATTTTCGGTGGCAACCGCCTCTAAGTGCATTTAAAGTTAAATTCATAACTTTTGTGGGACTCTCCTCCTATTTTTCTATCCTTTTTCTCCAGTCCGAAACCTACCTCCTTTTTTTAATCATCTTCCCTTGGTGGTTAGGTTATTCCTCAGACAATAATCTACCCACGAGTCCCCCTCTGGTCGGCCCTTACTCGTTTCTTTGAGTGGGACTGCCACACGCTGATCCCTCTCGTGGTGAGCACGTTCACGGCATAGGCAGCAGGTGACTCCCCTGCGGTCGCGATGTTCCGACGGCGGTATGCGTTGGCATGAAAGCGAGAAGTCTGTCTCCGACATCGGTTACTCCCTGATGGCTCGCAACTTCGCTGATGACGTTGCAGCAGCTCCCCCATTCGCTACCTCCGTTCTCAGGGCGATGGTTAGGACTTCCCTGAGACTGTGATCCCCACTGAGCATCAGGTGATGGCTTATTTAGGCATCGCGAAGCTCGTCCACGAAGGTGTAGGTAGCCTCTTGCTGCACAGGCTTGGTGGGCAAGCTGGCTAGTTTCTTATGGGCCAAATATACCACTTGGACCTCATATTCTTGGAGTGACGTACTCGCCCGCTGGGTCCGCTTTCTGAGTTGTATTCGGTAAGCGGCCGCTTGTTGTGTGGTCCTCGAAGCACCCTTCTAATACGCCGACAATTTCCTCATACGTAACTCCCAGCCTCAGTCTCTTAAGTACCTTAGTCTTAGTGGCGCGCCCATGAAGACCCGCGGTGAGTTGGATAACCCTATCGTCTGCTGTCCACACATTGTGGCTGACTACGGCATCGAACTGGGTTCTGGAAGTTTGTCAACACGTGGTCCCGTCGAAGCGCAGAGGGTTAACTCTCGTGACACTGGTCCCACTAGCGTTGCCGGTAGGCCTCGGCCTGATTTTCAGGGTTGTCTCTCTCCCTTGTAACTCGTCCACCACACGCTTCATCTCCCGAACCCTGGACTCGAGGATCTGAGGAAATGTCTTGAATTGTTTTTCCACTAAATCATTAATGTCTTCCATAATGTCACTTTTCAGTTTTCCTTCAAGGTCATGCACTTCCTTTTCTAATTTGAGTTGGCCGCCTTTGAGTTTACTTAACTCCGCTTTAATTTCGTCCTGACTGGTATCTAACTGTATTTTGAGATCTGGAAGATCTGGAAGATCTGATTTAAATTCACTCTGACTGGTAATAATTTTATGCGAGACTGGAGTTAAGTTCATTAAGCAAACTGAAGTACCACTTCCATGTTTTGTTCCATTTACTACTTCTAAGATTCAAAGGCAACATAACTTAATAGGCAACTAGCTAAACATTTGATGTAATCGCAATCCATTTGAGCACGGTGAAAGCAACTAGGGGAGATCGTTCTTTAGGGTTTTGTCTTTCATCAACTTAATATATTTGTCCGGCTCCGTGGCTAAATAGTTAGCGTGCTGGGCTTTGGCCCGAAGTGCCCCGGGTTCGATTCCCGGCCGAATCATCAGGGATTTTAATCTCCTGAAGTTAATTCCCGTGGCTCGGGGACTGGGTGTATGTGACGTCTTCATCATCACTTCATCCTCATTACGACGCGCAGGTCACCAACGGGCGTCAACTAGAAAGACCTGCACTCGGCTTCTCTGGAGGCCACAGATCATTATTATTAACTTAATATTGCCACATTAGATGAACAGAGAAAGCAGCTTTGTATGAATGTGTTACCAATGCATGGGCCAATTCAGGAACTGGGCAGTTTTCACTTCTTGTCCGTTTAATAAACAGATCACTTTTATTTGCCTGTTTCAAGAGAAGACTTCAAGAAATGGATAAATTGTCGTCCTGTTCATTAAGAGGGCTATTTCTTGAGGTGGGTTTAACAAATATTTTTCCATTGCCCTCCGTATAATACGTAGGTTGACAATCACCAACTCGTAATACTGTATCGTAATGTATTTAAATTGAAGTATTGTACTTCTTATTAACATTACAAACTAAGTCATTCGCAGGGCGCGTGATGTCACAGTGGTCAAGCTGCTTGCCCTTCACAATGATGGAACGGGTTCAATTCCCGGTAAATGTATGTGAGATTTTCGAAGTGAAATGTCACGTCCCGTGGTTCGGATTCCACGTGGAACATGATCGCGAGATTAACGGTCATCTAAATGCACAGCTTCCTTCCTTTCAAATAATATAAATAAACTGCCAAAACTCACTTCTTCAAGTAAAACGTAAGGTGTAATATTATATCCAGATACCAACATCCACATTTGGCTCACCTTAGTTGTAAAATGCCAGTGAAAGACAGTGAGAGCTGTAGGCCTATATCATGTTCACGGTAACATCACGTTTCTTTATTGCATAACTTTTAAAAATATTTCTTTGTTACTATCGATCATCCACTCAAAACTTCGGAGTGTTGAATCTCACCTCGGCACATCTATGACAAAGATTTCACATTTTTTTTGATGAGTCACATAGGAATACAGAAATCGCATAGTCGCATCTGATCTTAAATGAATCGTGTTATGACATGTATGCTAAATATTAGACCCCTTAAAATAACACTTATCATAATCATGTTATTAATCACAATACGCACGCAAAACAACGTAAAATCCTACTCACATCGCAAATCTTATGAAATGTACAAAGTTGAAACAAGAATCTTGTACGTAAACGATTCGAAGTTGGTCCAAAACAATTCCGTATCTTGTGTTACAAGAGAGGCCTCTCACGTTGATGATTTAATAAGTGCACACTACTTCTTATACTTATGTTTCAGTTTTCATTCTCGGGATTAAAGAAGAACAAATACCTCAGCGGTGAAAGCCCTTAGGGGAATACTGGCTGACCAGGCTTTATTAATTTCAAAATGTATTCAGGCCATCCACATACAGTATATGGTACTACAATGATTTTGGAATACGTTTCTCCATATTGTTTCACACGTGGGAATAATTTTTCATCCACAAACAGGAGAATATCAATTTACTACTCCAACGAAAAATGAATAATTCGATTAAATGTGAGTTTTTCAGTTCTTTCATTATACATAAACTAATGAGACAGTATTGCATAAATTTGATCCAAAAGTAACAAATGATCTGTGATATGACTAACATCCGACTTGCCTATTGTTGCCAAACCCTCGTTTTAATGATACTGTGTATACAGTGTAAGACATCTCGCGAAAAATCGCAATGCAGTATTCACGGTTTCATTTTCCTCGCAATGGACTGTTATTACCAGTGTTTAATTCGCCACTAAATCGTGCTTCTAATTATAGCCTACCAACCAATTACGTAGTGGGTGTTGAACTTGACCAACATACAGTAGGTAGTTCACGGCCCTTGGCCCATCAGTGACGGTACTTTCACTCACAGCACTCTCATGAAACAAGTTTAACTTTTGACATCAAGCCTTGAGACCTGCATCGAATCGGTTCAGCTCTGTCTCCGTTCGCCCTATGGAACGGGTGCAGTGGCGTAACTTGGGTTTGCTTCTGGAGGGGGATGAGTGAGTCAAAATTACATTGGGGGGTGGGGAGTTTCAGACATAGTGAAACATAATCAATGAAAGCAAATATAGGCTACGATCCCGAAGTTTCAAAACCTCCTATCTGTATTTTCTTCGTGTTTGGTTTCATTAGCTTTTGGTATGCTGTATTTGCATTTATCAATGGGCAAATGCTCGAAAATTTACAATTCTGTTGATATTCAATTATAAAGTTCAGCTTTCTTAGCGAAATATCTGGTCCTTTGCCTTCCCCGTCATTGCACATAGCACACAGTATATTAATAAATTTCAGTTCCCAACTTAAGTGTTGACTAAATTTAAAACAGCTTAACACAATACTACTCACTTTCCAATATGACACTCACACTCGGGTACTAACAGAATAGCAACTGACCAATGGTGGTGTTTCTGGAAAGGGATGAGGACATATAGTGCCACAGCCATATCACTGGCAATCCTCTGGCTGACGAAGAGCTCATTCAGAAAGTGTTGTTAGGCTAACGCTAAACATTTTACACTAGTGAAAAGATATGCTTTCAAATTAGAAGGTATAAACTTACATAATTGAATAATTTATCATCAATACAACGATTTTTATTATTCGGCTCTGGCGGGGGATTGCTCCCCCCTGATCACCCGCCGTAGTTACGCCACTGAACGGGTGCTAGTCGGGTTGGGTGCGTACGGTTCCACTCATGAAACAAATATTGCAGGAATGATATACAAAAGCCAATGTTGCACGTTATACTGGTATCGCGTAAATACTTGGTTAACATTGCAGTGTAATTTTAATATGGCGAGGGGGCATAGTGACGCAACAGTCAAGCTTTTTGCATCTCACCAAGGTGGACCAGGTTCGATTCCTGGTCAATGCATGAGAGATTTTCGAAGTGAAATGGCATGTCCTGTGGTTCGGATTCCTCGTAAAAGGGAGGTCACTTGGCTCATGATCACAAGATTAACAGTCACGTAAAACTACAAGCTGTCTTCCTTTTTATTTCCTTAATATGGCTAGCATTGAAATATTATCAATATATATTCAATATTATAAGCATTTAATGGAAGTAGTTTGTTCATAGTCTTTCTCGTGGCGTTACTTCTGCTCGCCAACAGCTTCGACTCAACAAACTGTGCATGATTATTCGTGACACACCAACATAGTATGAAGCAATGTTATTAATTTATTTGATGTTGATTCATTTAGGAACTTTAAAACATCGTGGTCATGTAGTCTCGTGCATGTGTGGAATCTGTCTGATAACCTGTATTAGTGGGTACATTTGTAATTGAGACCAGGATTTGGGTTTGAGGCGGCCGTGGACTTAAATTAGGAACCATCCCGGCATTTGCTTGGAGTAGTAGGAGGAAACCACCGGAAACCACTTCAAAGATGGCTGAGATGGGAATCGAACCCATCTCTTCTCAGTTCTGCTTCACGAGGCTGAGTGTACCCGGTTCCAACCCTCAGACTAGAATTAGATTTCTTGGCAGAGCGTGGAATCAAACCCGGACCTCCAGGGTGACAGCTAATCGCTGCGCCACGATGTAGTCCACATGGTTAGTGGGAATAAATAAACGCATCTACTTTCCAAATTTGAGAATACGCTATTGCTCTCTAGCGAGAAATAGTCAATTAAACCGTGTTTGATGTATAGTCGTGACAACTGCCGACTATGGAATAGAAGAATCACACTTGTCATTTTCAACAGATTACAGTTGAGCCAATTGGTGGTGGCTCGTGCTGTGTCTCATGAGCCATATGCTCACAGTTCATCGTTGTCTCATGAGCACATTCAAGTTGGAACGACAATGAACGAACGAAAACGTTCACCTGTAATAATATTGTGGTTGGTTTTAGTGCATAAAATAGGAACTACAATTTGCGTTTGACTGCCAGGATTATCAATTCGTGTCACTTACAAGTACGACGACGAAACAGAGTGCCTTTTCTTTGGAAAAAATCGTGGCAGATTTGACTTAGTGTTTCGTCAGCATTTGACACCCATGGCCTATAGCGAGTTCTACGTACAACGTCCGACAGGTACATCATCATCACATGGACCACCTGGTGCCAATCAAGACTGTACATATTGTAGTTCTTTGAGAGGTGTACAGATTTTATTGGTTGTATGTACGTGCATTATAATATTATGTACTTATGTACTAATATATTGAATGTTGCCGTTGCAATAATGCATCATTTCCCTATGTTGAGAGCTTTACATCTCTGATTATTGGAAACGGAAGGCTTCATAATTTTGATTAAAAGTTGTATTATTTATTAATAGGTGATTTTTAAATGTGATCAATAGCCTACTTTGGAAACAAATTCAAACGTAATTCCGCCAGTATCAGCATTTTGTAACAATAAAAATAGGTACAGTAGGTACACAGAATTTTATAGTTTTCATGTTTCTAGAAATTAAATTAGCAACTAATACTAGAAGTGTATTTTGGCTGATGCTTTTAATGAAATAATGCACTTTTGGAATGTTCTGTACTTTTGATCGAATTTCTGATTAATACATATTAGTTTTGAGTTGGATTCACTATTGTGATTCCAGTTACGCAACTAAACAGTGTTTGAAATATTCGATAGTTTACTTCCAACTATTGTCAAAACCAAGTATGCTACTGCTACGGCAAGTGCAATGAATCCAAAATATGTTTTCTTAATTGACGATAAATATTTCGAAAAATGTAGTTGCAATTATCTGAAATGGTGTTCAAAGGTACATCATTATGGTGATTACATAATGATTGTTGAGTACGCTAATTTGCTTGATAAAATTATATTTTTCACTTCCTGAACAATAGCGTTTTTCACATTTGATAGTATGCAGTTGTCCCGACAGTAGGCCTATACCGCTTAAAGACGAAATACATAATCTTAAGCACGTCTCGATTTCCATTTCTATGGAATAAATCGATATGCATAGAAATAAATAACGTACGGCTAGGCAATTAAATATTTTGTTTCCAAGTCTTCGAATGCATTAACGTGAAACAGTTATTTCTAGCAGTCCTAATTCTTATGCAGATCAGTGGAATACTAAATACATGAA
Source organism: Meconema thalassinum (assembly GCA_946902985.2). Lineage (NCBI taxonomy): Eukaryota > Metazoa > Arthropoda > Insecta > Orthoptera > Tettigoniidae > Meconema > Meconema thalassinum. The sequence goes on from OX336389.2 coordinate 861,458,736, forward strand.
TACTTTAGCAGATTACTTCTCTTGTCAGCGAGATCGCCTCAAGGTGCATGGATGTCATTGAAACATGCCGTAAGGATGGAAACAAAAAAACATGGTATTCCGTTTCACGAACAGAGCTTTATCACAGCAGCGAATGTACAATAAAAAGAAAACGCTTTTCGGCCTCAAAGGACCGCAGGTATCCAAGGACTACTATCGTGAAGATCCCGGTAGTGTAACGTTTTGTTACTAACCTTGCACGAAAATATACATATATAAGAAACTCCACAGTTGTGCGGCAAATGTAACGTTTTGCTCCCCGTTGAGTGCACAAATGTAACGTTCCCGGTCCTTCTAAGTGACCAAAGGGTACGTTCCTGGCGGGGCTCCAATATTGCGTTCTCCTGGAGTACAGTAGAAGAATCGCAACAAGAACAAGCACCGCTTTACTCACACCACCAATAGCATACTTACCTCTTACCTGTTCATTTGCAATGATTATAATCAGCTCGTGTGGGCGCCAGGTCATCTAACACTTACTTTAGATGTGCCAAAGTATTTAATTAAAATATTGATAGAGCACTCGAAACGTCTTTCTCTCAAGCCGTGGTATAGCTGAGCCATTAACCAATTGTCTTATCGCTACTGGGAGAAGGTATGCATTATGTCTAAAGCTAGCTACTGGAAATGAAAGTCCTACCATTACTTAAGAACAAAATTTAATTGATCATAATTGAAAGCAGCAAAAGGCGTAAAAAGAGAAACAAATGAATGTTTAAAAAATCTGGAAGTTATATTAAATTGGCGAGAGTTACAAAATGGAATATGAATTAAATTTAAACAAAAGCTGGATTCTAATTTGCCATAAACAGAATTACAGAGACTTGATTGGATTTAGTAAAGGAACTCACGGCCGTCTTCTTCATAGTGGTAGTCTGGTTTTCCCTCTGATCTTGCTGGCGGATGTTGTTTGGTTCTGCCTCAATATTGTATAGATCCTTATCTTGATACGGGCAGGGAACCAATTTGTCCCGTCTCCCGACTGACATGTGTGAATGGCTTTGCTCCAAAATTCACTTTTGTGAATATGATCAAGGACACGATCATATTCACGTCAGTAGTATTAATTTTAAAACTTCTTGAACTGATAAGTTGCGATCTCGCAGCGAAGATGTCTGATAGACGTGAAGATTCAGAAAATCTGAGAAGATTGGGGGGTTGAGAGTAGATGACCATTGGTTTTTATGGAAGATGAACTTCCCCACTCTGCAGTATTTCTCGACCAATCAATTAGGTATCCTGATGACGTAGCTCCCCACTCCAGATCCCTAAGTTCTGATCATGCCTCTTCATTAGTTGGGATAACCACGTGGGGTTGCTTCTGAAGTAATTTTAAATCAGCGTCCTGATGCGGTGTTCTTCCGAGAATTCGTGACGTCAGCGCTAACTGACCAACTTGCTTTGTCTTGAAGTCTCGCGTCCCCGGAATGTTTGTACATATATCTCGAAAGTCAAGTCTATTTTTGGCGGACTACCCGTGGCGAAACTGACGACACGTTGAACGAAATATTTCCCAATCAAGTCTTGTATAAAATATAACCTATAACGAATCTAACTAAAATCTCCATTTTATAACTTCCGCCAAACAATAATTAAACCCCTTATATATATATATAAAGAAATTATGGAATAAATCTAGAATCGATATGATAATTAAAATATACATAATAATAATAATAATAATAATAATAAATTAATTTTGCTGCTTATAAAACATATAAATTAAGGGGAAGTATTCGGACTGTTACATCGCCCTTAGAATTTTTTGTCCAATCTTAGATTTGGGCGAACAAATTATATACACATTTAACCTAACAATTAACAGCATCATACAAAATTATACCCTTCAACACTAAAAATATACATATATATACCCTTCAATATTTACAACAATGAATACTTTGTTGATGCTTTAAAGCGTCAATGTTCATTTCTTTCTTCTTGATATGTATGATTTCATTCATACTAACACTCGTTTGTTAGGCAGATATTCTGAGAGACTTGTATCGTTTTAATTCAAATCGTTATTTTTCTTGTCTCCAGAATAATTATAATAAATATTGCCTTCACTAATTCATCACACGACACATCACACGCATGTGATAATCCTGCATACTTGATTCCTCGCAAGTACTCTGTAATGAATTTACAAAATTTTACCTATATCACATAAAACAAGAAAGCATAGTTTTATACATAGGCATAATATTTGAGTGCAAGTTACCCCATTAATTCCAAAATATAAGGTTCTAGGTCACCCTTCGCTTATCTGATTCAGATAACTCACTCGTTCCAGTATATGTGTCAACAGTCGGATATGCCTCTTGTAAACTTAGTTACCTATCTCTTTAAAACTACTAATTGTATACCAGGGCATTGACACATGTTGTTCCGTTACACACGAATCCTTACCTGACTCATTCCACGTATTTTCTTAAAGGGTGTACTCATCTTTAGGTACGGTACTTAAGGAGTTAGCATATGGGCTTAAGGATGGTTCAATGATTTTATCTCTTAACATGTCGTCAATCTGCAGTTGTACTGCCTCTTGGTATTTAAATGGGATAGGGTATCTATTACCTACACAGACTTTGCGATCAATTACATTTAATGAGTGTGTGTAGCAATTGGCCTCGCCAATCCGATTCTCAAAAACTCTACTATTTCTTACTAAAACATCCAATAATTGATCCCTCTGATCAATGCCTAAAGAACTTTCTTCCACAGCCTGACATAATGCATCCTCTAGATTGCCATTAGTCAGCCAACTACCAATAAAATTAAAACCATCGTCACTACTTCCCACCTTATTGTCACCTGACAAAATCACTTTAATAACGCACACTCTTTGAGAATAATCACTCTTACCTGGCTCATTAAATGCAATAATCACAGCTTTCTTCCCCCATTTCATTCTAATACACCTCTCATCGTAACACACCTGAACCTGATTAGCAGACAACCAATCAGTACCCAATATCAAGGAAAACACAAGGTTTGGGATCACCAAACATACCTGCATACCTATTACATTATTAATACAAATTTCCACCAGAACCTGCTTAGAAATGACATGAGACTTTTTACCTACAGCTGTTATTACAAAAGTTGATTTGATAGGGATTTCTTGAAATATTACACCTTCGTCTCTCATCCTATTATAAAATGACAAGCTAATGCAACTCTTTACACACCCTGTATCTATAAGCGTATCTATACGCGCCCTCAACACATTTATGCTAATGACGGAATTTAAATTTTCAATATCACTAGGTTTTGTCACCTTTTCATCATAATCGCACAAGAGATCATCTCTTACATTTAGGTCATAACCACTAAATAGAGTATTGGCTGGGAATATCAACGACTGGAAATCTGACCTCGCATTACATGAATGCCCTACCGTGCCTTCCTAACTTTTTATCATCCTCCTCTTTTTCTTTCTCTCGTTTCACTGTAATTATTTCTTCTCTTCTAAGAACGATAGTTTCTTCCTCCTCAGTACTACTCTTATCAACCACAAAACTACACTTCCCCTCTCCCCTAGTTTCACCTACCGTAGCCACTACTGTAAGCCATTGCATTCTATATTCTTTATCTCTTTCTTTCAATCTTCCTTCCATTTCTTCTAGCATCGTAATCTGTTTCTCTACTTCCTTTCTACTCCTAGGACTACTAACTTCGATAATCTGCTCGTTACTTACCTCTAAACTCCTCTTTCCTACATCCAGCATTTCTTCATCCTCTACACGATTTTTCTCTAACGTCTTCGTTAACTGCTGCTCTTTTTCTCTACTCTCATCTATTTCCTGCCCCTCCTCAACATCTATTCTATTTTCAACTAATGTCTTCTCTACCGTAATATTCTGCTTTTTCTCCTTCCTTCCCTTCCTGGCCTTCCCCCCTTCCACCTTCTGTTTTTCGTGCTTGTCTGAGACCCCTTGTTGCATTCGATCCAACATACGTTTCTCCATCCCAGCTAATTTAATGTTCATTCTTTCATCTACCATTCTCTGAAAGCTCTTCCTCATCTCCTGCTGTGATTCCTTTATGCTAACATTGAATTCTTCTTTCATCCGTCTATTTTCTTCATCAATGGCTTTCTGCATTTTCATCTCCTGAGTATTTACTACTTTCCTTATCCTCGTTATTTCTACTCTTATCTTTTCATTAATTCTCTTCTCCTCTCTCTTACTATGCTCTTTTATCTCAACCGTTACTTCCTTAACTTTCTCCCCTATCTGCTGGTTAAGCTCCCTAATTTCATTTCCTACCACCTGTAACTTTTGTTCAATTTCTACCATTATTTGACCTGCTTCCACCTTCATGTACCTCTGAATGTCTTCCTTCACTGTTTCTTTAAATGTTATAATATCTACTTCAAGCTGCTCATACATCTTACCTAACCTCTCTGTCTCTTTGACGACCTTATCTACTTTCTGACTATTATGCTTTAGTCCCTGATTTAATTTCGTCATCTCCTGTTTTAATTCTTTATTTAATTTTTGATTATTACTTTCCATTTCATGTTTTAATTCTTTATTTAATTTTTGATTATTACTTTCCATTTCATGTTTTAATTCTTTATTTAATTTTTGATTATTACTTTCCATCTCCTGTTTTAATTCTTTATTTAATTTTTGATTATTACTTTCCATTTCATGTTTTAATTCTTTATTTAATTTTTGATTATTACTTTCCATTTCATGTTTTAATTCTTTATTTAGTTGCTCAAATTTATTATTATTTTCCTGTCTCATTTGAACTAATATACTCAAAATGCTATCCTGTGCTGACATCTCCGATGAACTACCCTCTACACTAGTCGCATTAGAATTTACCTCCGCTAAATTCCTAGCTTCGTCTATCTCCTTCTCCAGATTCTCGCTACTACCATTCTCTTCACCATCTCCCGTCACCTCTATACCACTTCGCAGCTTCATCTTATCTTTATCCGCCATACCGACACACACAAAAAACTTATTATCACCCCCAAAAATACTTGCACTGAAATATATCCTTTTCCCTTCACGACAAACAATTGGTTTTCGGACCTACGCTTGTGGCGCCATATGTAACGTTTTCGCTCCACGTTGAGCGCACAAATGTAACGTTCCCGGTCCTTCTAAGTGACCAAAGGTTACGTTCCTGGCGGGGCTCCAATATTGCGTTCTCCTGGAGTACAGTAGAAGAATCGCAACAAGAACAAGCACCGCTTTACTCACACCACCAATAGCATACTTACCTCTTACCTGTTCATTTGCAATGATTATAATCAGCTCGTGTGGGCGCCAGGTCATCTAACACTTACTTTAGATGTGCCAAAGTATTTAATTAAAATATTGATAGAGCACTCGAAACGTCTTTCTCTCAAGCCGTGGTATAGCTGAGCCATTAACCAATTGTCTTATCGCTACTGGGAGAAGGTATGCATTATGTCTAAAGCTAGCTACTGGAAATGAAAGTCCTACCATTACTTAAGAACAAAATTTAATTGATCATAATTGAAAGCAGCAAAAGACGTAAAAAGAGAAACAAATGAATGTTTAAAAAATCTGGAAGTTATATTAAATTGGCGAGAGTTACAAAATGGAATATGAATTAAATTTAAACAAAAGCTGGATTCTAATTTGCCATAAACAGAATTACAGAGACTTGATTGGATTTAGTAAAGGAACTCACGGCCGTCTTCTTCATAGTGGTAGTCTGGTTTTCCCTCTGATCTTGCTGGCGGATGTTGTTTGGTTCTGCCTCAATATTGTATAGATCCTTATCTTGATACGGGCAGGGAACCAATTTGTCCCGTCTCCCGACTGACATGTGTGAATGGCTTTGCTCCAAAATTCACTTTTGTGAATATGATCAAGGACACGATCATATTCACGTCAGTAGTATTAATTTTAAAACTTCTTGAACTGATAAGTTGCGATCTCGCAGCGAAGATGTCTGATAGACGTGAAGATTCAGAAAATCTGAGAAGATTGGGGGGTTGAGAGTAGATGACCATTGGTTTTTATGGAAGATGAACTTCCCCACTCTGCAGTATTTCTCGACCAATCAATTAGGTATCCTGATGACGTAGCTCCCCACTCCAGATCCCTAAGTTCTGATCATGCCTCTTCATTAGTTGGGTTAACCACGTGGGGTTGCTTCTGAAGTAATTTTAAATCAGCGTCCTGATGCGGTGTTCTTCCGAGAATTCGTGACGTCAGCGCTAACTGACCAACTTGCTTTGTCTTGAAGTCTCGCGTCCCCGGAATGTTTGTACATATATCTCGAAAGTCAAGTCTATTTTTGGCGGACTACCCGTGGCGAAACTGACGACACGTTGAACGAAATATTTCCCAATCAAGTCTTGTATAAAATATAACCTATAACGAATCTAACTAAAATCTCCATTTTATAACTTCCGCCAAACAATAATTAAACCCCTTATATATATATATATATATAAAGAAATTATGGAATAAATCTAGAATCGATATGATAATTAAAATATACATAATAATAATAATAATAATAATAATAATAATAATAATAATAAATTAATTTTGCTGCTTATAAAACATATAAATTAAGGGGAAGTATTCGGACTGTTACAGTAGTAGGCAAGCGTCCTACTCCTACGCAAATATATAATGCAGAATATAATGTAATTACGATTCACAGTGCATAACTAACAGTTGAATTTTGATGTATTTGCAATTAGGGTAAAGATTGACAAATATGCTGGGTATATGCCCAAAGCAAATACGATTAAAGAAACACAAAGAAGCTAAACATGTGACTTCTATTACTATCTTTGTAGAAACATAACATAACATACGAATCAGCATCTGAGAGATATAGTGATAAGCAGTGCTACCATGGTGGACATTTTATAACGTATGGATATCTGTTTACCATTGACAGGCCGTATAGGCAAAAGGAAAGTCGAACCCAAACGCTAGTAACATTTTAATTATAAGTCAAAGAAGCATTACCCATGTTACAAGTAAAGATCAAAGTTAGCTGAGAACATTTTAGCATCAAATAGTTGATGAGATAAGTCAATAATTGATGGTGGCTGAGCATATCATTGAAACCAAAAATCAATAACTCTGATCCAATTGTGCAATTATCACGAAACCTTGTAAGAGAGGAGAAATAGATAAGATACATCTATTGTATTAGTCATAAGACTATCACACTGCGTATAACACGCAGCTGCCATTTTGAATATGTAGGCTATGACTTTAATATCAACAATTCACTATTTATTACAGTTACAATAATGAAACCCAGCAAATATGTAGTCTCACATAAAAAGCTTTCTCTGCAGAAGGCGCAAGATAAACGATTCCATACACTCAAGATGATGGATGGACGTACATTTGTAAGGTTCCAAAGCAGCATTACGACGAAACCTGGTAAACGTAGAGTGTTATATAGGGTACAACACTTAACGTTCATCACAAGAACATTCAATTATACTGCTTGATGAAGACAAAGAGTTATAACTATATCAATACATTTAAGAGAAAGTAGGATACATATTCTTTACTGAACATCTTGTTTACGATGATGAAATGTTAATTACGTTGATTAATACGTTTGTTATTCACATGAATTCACAAGTTTCATCTGAATATAAGAATTGTCATAACTTATAATCCGGAATTCTAATTAATAGTTGCTTTTGCATTATATCGCAGCTGGTGTTACGTTCTAGGGACGTCACGCACGGTTTGTAGACAGTTTATCGATTGCACAACTTCCGGGCAGTTGTCGATCTCCGGCGTGCTAACTCACGCGGCGTGGCTCTATAGCAGCCCAGTTGTGCACGCTTCATTCAGTCTGTTAATCTTCAATGTGAATAAACTTTGTGCTTTAATCATTAGGTAGTACATTACATTATAATTGGTTTTACGGTAAACCATGTGCCTCAGGCTGTCGCCAGATTTCTTGGAAATAAAACATTCAGAAAAGGCAAGCATGCTCCACGTTCAGTCTACGTAATAATCTTAATATTCGATTGTCAGTCGTGAAAGTTTATAAAACAGGTGGCTTTATGTCTCGCAACTGACACGTGTTCGATGACGCGGGGACAAATGATGTAACGAAATAGTTATCAAAACCTGACGATGAGCATTTGGCAGGTACACAAATGTATGGCTTCCAGAGGAGCTTGATGGCCGTGGATATCGTGATGAGGATGAAATCAAATGAATGATGAACGCGTTGCAAACATCCAGTGCTGGAGTCAGGGGAATTAACAGTACGGAAGTTAAAGCCCCACGACTTGGCTGGGAATCGAAGTTGGTTCCCTTCGGATAAAGGCAAGCGTTTCACTCACTTAGGCACTTAGCCGAAAACCAGGCAGTTGATACACATGTGATGAATGGCGTGAGGACGGACATTTCATAGGATTATGAATTGGCGTGTACTGGCGTGGAATTCGACCATCCAGTCCATGTTGACGTGGAATACGTTTCGTCATCGGGTTGAGAGGCGCAATCACCTAAACTTGAGCCTGCAAAACCCAAGGTAGTTGGTTCGGTTGCAGCTCAGTCCAGTGTCATTTAATGGGCGATCCCCTCCAGGGCAAATACTGGTACTCCGTCTTCTCTATTAGACGTTACGCCATCATTGCTATATGAGCTCTTCGTGCTTCTGATTCCGGCAGCCTGCGAGCAACAAATTATACGTGTATCTTGGTAATCATTTGAAAATGTATTATTATTTCCTCTCTCCTCACTTTGCTCGTAAGTTCAGGGTAATTGGAGATGTTGCTTCTTAAAACAAAAATCAATCCTATAATGATACGGAGCCAAGCGCCTTGCGGTGCAGAGATGGTGTAATTGATTTGTACCAAATTAAATAAGAATAGTCGGTCCGATGCCGGAGCCCATAGTGGTAATTAAGCATGATATACAGCTAAAAGTGGTAACATAGTAATTGTTTACAGCTCAACTTTCCGTTTCTTTATCCACATCCATAAACATGCTTAATGTACAATTGTTTGCGCCCCATGGTGTAGTGTTTAGTATAGTTGGTTGTGGCTCCTCTCCCCACCCCTCCCGGAGGCCCAGGTTTGATTCCCGACTTTGCCAACAAAATTAAATCTGTTTCAGGAACGGGAATGGTTTGTTTGCCACGTAAGTCACCAGAGTGGTGTCATTTCCGAAGACTTGCATCAAGTGGACTACACTACTTTACTCTATGTTCACATACGGTAACTAGTAGAAAAGCCCGTTCTTCGAACGGCCTTTGGTTTTAACGAGGAAGAACTATCACATTCACATATTCGTATTTTATTACGTTTTGATCTTATTAATTACTGTAAATGCATAAAGACCAAAATAAATAATACTATATCAAGATATCGGAAGGATTAGTAGTGATTGGTAGGGATTTGTTACAAAGGCCCAGGCACGACAAACCCCTGTTACATTTTGGAATTTTTAATTTTTGTGTCCCCCTCCCCCGTTGATTATCTACAGAAAATTAAGGGCTTATAGTTATTGGGATACCTCAGTACCTTGCCTAGTATACCCCATTATTGTGCTACCTTGGTTTTATTTTTACCACATAATCTACGGCGGTGCTTTTTTTGGGACCCGACCAGCCTTCGAGCTGACTGCCAAACAGAGAGCCATTAGGAAGTGGGTCAATTAGGACTATTTTAGTTCTTTCTCTCACATTAACGGATGCTTATGTTATGCCCCCCTGATCCCTACAATTTCATTGGAAAATTAAATTAAATACACTGCCGGAAAAGAAATTAGGTCACCTGAAAAGACGACGTCGATTTTGATCCGATGACGGCAGATGCCACCTGGGGGATAGAAGATGTACCGATAAGGGTTTCAACGTCGTCCGCCAACAAATAGCGTAGTGGTATAGCTGCCAGAGCGCCATCTGTGTCTATCATTTAAGGCTAAATGTCCCGTTTTTTAGATTGTAATTCTGACACCACGTAGCAAGTAAGGCAATTTCTTTTTTCAGTTTTCTCCTGAACGAAAGTTCGTATTTGCGATCTGAAAACCACTATGTATACTAGACTGCAATTGAATTGATATTAATTCGATGCATTTTCCAAAATGTGAAAAACAAAAAAGTTACTAACAGTTTTTTATATCTCTGATTAAAATATGAAAAAAACTGGTAATACGAAAACGGAGATTTATTTCCTGATTCCAATTCATTTTTCAGAATTAAAATCGGGTGAATGAAATCGACAGCATTGGTTTGAGAATTGTTTTGAAAAGGGTGGTAGGCGACGCGTCTTCACAAGATCTCTTGCGCAAGGAAAATGATGAACACGTTGACAGGGCCGAGGAAGAAGGGAACGATTTGACGACAGGAAGGAGTTGCCTTCCTCTTGTCATAAATATAATAGTTCGGTAAGTTACATGTACAAGTGCCTAGTCGTAAAACAATATCGGAGCAATAAAATTATACTGTAGTAGTGTCACAATATGTAACGATGACACAATGTGTTTGTATAGATTCCTTTCTTATATCCTCAAACATTCTTGTTAATAAAAATACATTGTAGGGGCTTGGGACATCTTGGTCATCAGTCCCTTTGGCTGACTGCGTGGCTCAGTGGTAACGTTCTCGCTTGCTGTGTCCAAGGTTGCAGGATCGAATCCTGGTGCAGCCAGTTGGCATTTGAGGGTGCGCGAATGTGAGGGAGCCGTGTCATTAGATTTACTGGCACGTTCAAGATACCCTTCGGGGCAAAATCCCGGAACCCTGGCGTCTCTAAAAGCCGTAGTAGTTAAAAGGGACGTAAAACCAATAACGTTATTATTATTATTATTATTATTATTATTATTATTATTATTATTATTATTATTTTCATCATCAGTCCCGTGTAGTTGATTATGTGAGTAACTGTATTAGATTCAGGGATGGGGCAGGTGCCCTGAAACTTAGCGTACGGTACTATATCGGCATTTACCTGGAGGGATTGTGGAAAAACCGGTGAAAACACACTCAGGATAGATGCTGACAGCGCTGGATTCCCTTCTAGGTAACTGTTTTAGAGTTATTTGAAGATAAGCTCCCGAACAGAAAACATATTTTTCCGACATTACTAATACTTTGTAGGGCATAATTCTTACCGCACAGTGCAGCGACTGGTTTTACTCGATGCGAAATTGAATACTGTATAGAAAGATAGGACTGGTTTGTAGTTAGCACGTTCTTGATATTTTTGAAAAAAAGATGGACAATATATGTTCGTGTTCAGGTTTATTGGAAATATCTATTCTAAAGCCATCCGATGCGGACGTCCAACTCCTGGTATCGTCTTCTAGACATTACAAACAAGACCACAAACCGTGAAAAATTCTAATCAATGGAGCCTGCTATTATCGATTTATAAGAGGCCAAATGAGCACGCACATAGACCTACATATATACATACGTACATAAATACATACATACATACATACATACATTTATTTTGGTGATTCGTATGGGTCTTTGGTTCTTTTTACTCTAATTCCCGTTTTTTTTTCTTTTTGGTGAGATCTGAAATGACTCCGTGAGGCCAATCACTGTAACTTACCTCAATTTTCATGGAAGTAATAATAAAAGTTCATTTATGTAGGACATTTTATTACAATAAACCAAATTATGAAAATGCATACCAAGAGCAAAAGGTGTCGTGCCATTTCGTCCAGGTGCTATTTCGTCCAAATTCCACGAACAGAGGCAGGTGGGTTGACTCTCTGCGGGGCCGATAACCTCGATGTTAGGCCCCTTAAAACAACAATTATGATCATCATCATGACTCTCTGCCGGCACACTAGTGCTATTTCGTCCAAACACCTACTGTATGATTGACAGTTTGACAGTTTGACAGGTCTACAATAACTGTTTCATTTCATTGCGTTTCTTGTTAAAAATAAGTAATTTTTTGATGTTTGTAATAATGGACGTTACTCGCTCCGCTCGTTTGCCACCAGTCAACTATAGTTTACAATGAAATGCTTATAATGTAAACAACAGACTGAGAATAGAAAAAAATGTGGATTAAAATCGCTCTCTGAGCTTCGGTGTATCGTAATTATCTAAATATTGTGCCGTCGTTCTCTGCAAGGCATGAGGTACAGTTATATACATCAAACAAATATTTTGGAAATTTCCTGAGATTTTCGTAAAAGCACGCCTGTATACGAGTTATGTTACATCATGTGTCCGGCCTTGCAGAACTTGATATATGCAGTAGATCTGGCATCAGCGCGCTCCATTTAATGCGTACTGTCTTTTAAGGTAAAGACGCACTACAGAGTCTGGGGCGTAAATATTGTCACTTATAAAAATATAAACCTACCTGTGAAATGGATTTATCAGCTTCTTCGCGGGCTGTCTTCTTTCCCTGTGCCATAGCCTTATGGACATCGTGTGCAGCCACATCAGGAACACACGTATTGTGGATCTCTTCTTTAATAATTTCACGGTTTATAGTAAACACTTTTCCACTACAAGAACGGTTAACACAACGCCACACAACATCACCGCACTTCTTCTCATTCTTAACCGTATACCGATACCCGTTAAGTAATAAACTAGGTTGGTCCCTTGTAATGGTTGAAAACTCCATAATTAACAAGGATGTTAATTCATAGAGATCATTCGAACGAATTAAGCCACTGTATATAAACAGAGGTGGGGAGGGGAGGAAGGGAATTCCACAGCAGGGATGTGTGGGAAATCTCACACTGCACTGCCTCAACCCTTGTCAACATTTCGTCTGGACGAGATGGCACTCATTAAATTGTGTAATAATTTGTAAAACCGAGCTGGACGAAATGGCACGTTTTTCAAGGAAATTTGTTGCTGGACGAAATAGCACCTGGACGAAATAGCACTGAACCGAGCAAAATTATTATGTACATATATAGAACTAAAATTCCTGAGATATTCTCATCTGCCTATTGTTAGCACAGGCACTAGTACTGCGTACTATAAACAAACAAATAATATTATACCTAATTATTTCCTGTTCTTGAAATCAATGCTTTAATTTTTTCCATATCAAAGATAGCGTTCCATGATTTACACACACTAATTGGTATTTTACTTCACCGCAGGTTCTCTTATATCCATTGATCTGGTCATCCTGGGATCAATGATCTCAGGCAACAAGATTTTCTCTCGGCAGAATGTCAGTTACATAATCATTTTGTTGTCTCCAGAACTTTTCGTTACTCTTTATTGTTTCTATGTGAATGTCCTTAGGCGTCCATACCACAAAATAACATATTTCCTGCTATGTTAATTCCAACTGGCCTTGGTTCTGGAAATAAAAATCATGTTAGTGTTAGAGAGTTATCAATCGGTTCTCTTCTGAATGGCACTGTTCTTGACATTCTCTAGCCTTTTGTTTTTCGCTGACTTTCTGTCAAACAAAATCCTTTTAGCTTTTTGCAGGCTTCGAGTATGGTCGTATTCCGTGCAGAATAAGGGTACTTGACTTCGAATGTAGCGTTGTCTCCTATTAATCCGTCTGGGGAGGCACCTAAAAACCCATAAGTTTTATGTATGAAAAGACCACATTCTTCGACTTTTCTACCGATTTCTCCTCTAAATTTCGTTTTGCAATTCGCTCATTATCACAGTCATACTGCATTGCTTTTGAGTGAAATTCGCCGTACAGAATGTTTTTTGCCACTGGAGCCCATTTCGAAGTAGGTTTCCTCTTGCATACATATCCAAAATTGAATGCCGTAAGTCTGTCCTTTCTAGCAGTGTGCCACTTTTCATTTTCCCTTTGGATCCTTATTTCCTTTTCCAGTTTTTGTATATGGCCTTCACTAAGCGTTAGTTGCTTGATCTTCTCATCACTAAACTCTCTCAACAGTACCTCATCGAAATCCAACTGCATTGATCGGTTTCCATAATCAGGTGAGAAAGTACGTTTCATTTCATTATACTGTTGTCGGGACATTCTTTTCCCTTCTCGCGACGCAAATAAACTTTTTCGGAAAGCTGTTCTTCTTCTCTTTCTGCTGAGTGCAGTGTCCTTCACTACTGTGGCAGTTTTTTTTTCTAAACTGAATTCATTGTTCCATAGTGCCAGGTTGGCCCAAACAGAAAGACCAGCCTGGCAGCTTTGGTTCTATGAGTGAAGGAACCTCGTTTCCCTCGATTGATGTGCTTACCTGCCGTGAATTTTCCAACAAGGGGCATATAATTTTCGGCAGCATTGCTGGTGGTGTTTGATACTAGCTGGGAACCTTTTGCAATTAGGGGCTGCAAGCAATAACGCATAAGTTTGGTTGCAGTTAGCAGTTTGTCTTCACCTTGCCCACTGGTAGTTCAAAAGTACTGTTTGCAGTCTTTATGGATCCCAATCCAACCCAGTATTTCCGAAAACCAATTTTCCATTTTCACAATCGCTGCGCCTTTATTTTTCCACACAACTCATTGTTTTCATTTAAAGTCGAACTGGCTTCTCTGAAAAAAGTTGACACTGAATAGTTCGTGATTTTGTACTCCTACACTTATGTATTAGCAGTAAAAACAAACTACACCCGTGGCGTGACAGCCCATGAAGGGCCTAGGCCTACCAAGCAATGGCCTGTCTTCCTTTTCTTGGTACTTAGACGCAATCTCCACTGGGATTTAGTGGAACGCCCTTGAATCGGTTTTGGTAGTGGCTCCATTTTTTCAACAAAAACTAAAAATAACTCCACGTGATGACCGTGATGCTCTCCACCAGTCGTAGCCTACCTATATGTACATGTATCTATTTTACCAGAAATACTGTCCAAAAAATAAAGTGCCGAAAATAGAACACCTAACGGGCATTAAAACATAATACTGTTGCAGCTAAAATAAATTAAACAAAAAGTAATTAATGAGATCGATGAACTAAAACAAGAAGTCGTTCTAGGAACTGGTAAAATATCAAAGGATCACTCAGAAATATCCAGACCTTGACAATAATTCAGAATTAACCAGCACAGTCAATCGCAACATTGGACTAGATGCTCGGGAATTCCATACCATCTGGCAAGGTTGTCGCTCTCTTAAATCACTCGAGCTCCGCTCCCTCCCCCCCCCCCCCCCTCCATCCCCACCCCCTCCCAACCTTCCACCAACCCGCTCTCCATGACCTTGCTCTATTGCCACGTCTTGTTGCAAATACAAACTTCCCAAAGTGATCCCGACGATTATATTCAACCGATTTAGGTTTTCGATGCGGCTTTGGAATCAGTGAGTAAAACTCAACTTTCGTATTACCCGTTTTCTTTCGAATTTTAATCAGGTATTTGAAAACAAACAGCAACTTTTCTGTTTTTGAAATTAAAAAGTAAGCGATGAATTAATATCAATTCTGCTACTAGACAGAGTGCATAGCAGTTTTCAGATCGCAGATCGGAGCTCTCCTTCGATACAAAAATAAATAAATAAATAAATTCAGCTTCGCTTTTGCTGCCTTCTGTTGAAATATATTCTTACCAAAGCGTCGGGACATTTAGCCTTAATAGGGAAAACTCACAGTCATGACACCTGAATATCCCAATAATCAATTAATTATCCCAAGTCACCCAATATATTTTATACATACAAATTATACCGAATTTATCTTATACTCACAGCCGCCTGCGGCGGAGTAAATAATTATTAAAAATATTATTATTAATACTATACATAACAATTATTACGAAATAATCACTAAAAATTATCCCAGATATCAACTTATCCCCCCTTTACTTATTTACACCAGGCAGAGTAGCGCATTGTCGCAACGGTACCTGGTCCCTAAACGCCGCTGGCCTGCTCGCTTCGCTCGCAGCCAGCAGCTATCAAAGCAGATTGGCATACGGCTCATTGTGGTGAAAACGTGTTAAGCAAGCAGGTACAATGCCACGGAGTCGCACTCGTGGATCATACAGCCAACTGAGCAAGTTTGAAAGGGGTCAAATTGTGGCCTTCCGAGTGGCGGGATGGTCCTTTCGGAGAATTGCCACACAAGTTGGACGTGCTGTGTCCGTTGTGCAACGATGCTGGCATCAGAGGTCACGTGAACATTCTCACACCCGTAGACGAGGTTCTGGCCATCCACGCAACACAGTCGTCCGCCAGGATCGTCGTATTGTAAGGGCAGCAGTGGCAGATCGTACAGCTACCACAGCAAAGATACGAGGGTTTGTGAGCCCAGAAGTGTCAACACGAACTATCGCGAACCGGTTACTAGCAGTAGGACTACGGGCACGCACACCTCTAGCCCGTCTTCCACTCACGCCACAGCATCGACGTGCACGGCTCGACTGGTGCCGTCAGAGAATCACTTGGAAGATGGAATGGCGCGCCGTGGTTTTCAGCGATGAAAGCAGATTCTGCCTGCTAGCAAGTGATGGTCGTTGACGCGTTCAAAGTAGACCTGGTGAGCGCTGTCTCGTAGAGTGCATTCGTCCAAGACACACCGGCCCCACCCCAGGCCTTATGGTCTGGGGTGCGATAAGCTACAACTCTCGTTCACCTTTAGTGTACGTGGAGGTAACGCTAACCAGCGCTCGGTACGTGCAGGATGTTGTTAGACCCGTTCTCTTGACGTTCTTGCAACAGGAAGGGGATGTGTTGTTCCAACAGGATAATGCTCGCCCACACATTGCCCGTGCAACTCAACGTGCACTGCAAGACGTGCAGCGACTTCCCTAGCCAGCACGATCGCCGGACATGTCGCCAGAACGTGTGGGACATGTTGGGCCGACAAGTGACACGTGCGAATCGTCTACTCACAACTCTTACAGAACTGTGTGAACAGGTCGAGAAGGCGAGGAATAACGTATCCCGAGACAGTATTCGCCACCTGTATGATCAACTGGATGCAAGAGTCAGTGCCTGCATTGCCGCCCGTGGAGGCTACACCTCGTACTAATATGGGTGTTTCAGCATGGGTCGATACCTGGTATTCCTGAACCGCTTGACCTCTTGATCTGTATATCTCATCATTTCATGTACTCCATATACACTGTTGCCACAATAAATCTTGAGTGAATTGGCAACCTCTAAAAGGGTGACCTAATATTATTATTTTTTTCCGGCAGCGTATTTTGTTTGCAAAATGACAATGAATTGAATTACAACACATTTATGCAGCTAGGAAAATAATATTTGTCCCCCAGACCACCCAAACGTTTTGGGGAGTCATTTGTTCCCATTTTTCATAACTACCATTTGATATACAACGATACCAAATTTAAGAATTTTGGCTATTGCGGAAGAAGAAGAAGAAGAAGAAGAAGAAGAAGAAGAAGAAGAAGAAGAAGAAGAAGAAGAAGAAGAGAAGACCCAGTGATAAGTGAGTGAGGGAGTGAGTGAGGGTTTTTATGTTTAATAATGCTTTGAACCCTTAAAATATAACTCAGAGTAGGATAACACTTGATTGTTACTAACCTAAACTTGTACGTGTAAAGGAAAAGAAATAAGCCTTAAAACCTACGCAACTATTAAAAGCTAAGAATAAATTATGAGTGTGTACAATAACAACAGCAGGAAGAATAGAATAAAAAATATGAGATAATAAGTCAATAGAACGGAATGGCTGATTGGTATTCGAGCTGCAGGAATTAATGACAGCCCCGCGCAATGTAGCCTCGTGCAGATTATTGATTACCGGTCCATGTTTCAGTAAAGGGAGTTAACAGTTACTGTATCCATAGCTCAGTTACGCATCAAGAAGAAAATGATGCTGAAGTAAAACAATGAGATATTCCAATTCCCTGATAAATGAGAATGTCGGAGAAAACAAAGACAATATTCTCCAAAATGTGGTGAAATGAAACACCTTATTATCAGAAATGTAATATTGTTTTAATTCATGAAATACTTTTTATACTGCACCTAAACAGATCTATTAAACTACACGTAAGAATTTTGAGCACCTATTCTTCTATGTGTAGAGAGCCAACACAAGAAGAGAAACATAAGCCAGCAATGGAAATTATAAATGAAAATAATTAAAGTAAGAATTATCTAATAGTGAAACGAAGATTAAAAAGACTGCAGTTCAAGACAGTTTTTTGTGTACATCAGCACAACACTGATGCTTCAGAAATTTCGATAAAAAATAGTGAAATGAGCAGTATGAAGATGTTTAATAGAACACTAAAGCACATCTGATCACTTTGCTGGAAATGAGACAACAGTCGGCTTCCTTTATAAAGGCAATGGACTGCGACAATAAAGAATAAAGCTCCTTTATACACACAGTGAAGTGTTTTACTTCTACGGAAGGTATTTGTAAATTTTACTGAAGTTTCTTTAACTGCGATGATGTTTAGTATAGCATGCTGTTTGGTATTACATGAAAAAGGCGATGGTGTTGGCACGAAAACTACAGACAATGGCGCAAAAATTATTGTAACATAATTATATTGTTTTTCCAGGGATGTGACATCCATCGCCAAGAAAATTTCATTATAATAATTATATTATAATTCAAAATATCCCTCCTATTTTTGGGCTTTGTAAATAGTGAAAATAACACTTTGGTCTTACTCACAATCATTATGTTCATAAGAGTATGGAAATGAGGGTCCAGTGACTATAAGTATCTAATCAGGTTAACGCAAGCTATTAGTTTAAAATATTTAAGCAGCTCAACATGTTGACAGCAGTGATATCTGCAGTGGCATGTGTAAAACTATCTCGTGTCCTATCCTGGAACCAAGCTATCAAGCTTCCCATGATACCTGGTTTCATAGAAGTGTAAATAAATAACAAAGAAAGTCACAGCCTAATGTGGGAATTAGAAAAGTCTGAACACGTAATTTCATTTGGCATGACAACGTAATGTCAGGTGCATCCCATATCCGTATTCATGATGATTTTTATGACAGACATTGAAGTATAAATCTCACTGTATCTCCGACATCCTAATGTATTAGGGGCATAGAATCTATCCCACCCTGGTCGTTCGGTATTGTCCAGTCTTTCCTGAATATTTCATGAAGATTGGTGAGGCCGCTTAAGCATTAATCCCATACAAACTAATAAACAAGAAAAGAGACATAAACTTTACTTTATATTATATAAGTATAACGATGTATAATTTCAACTGTGGACAGCTAAACATTGTTTACAACTGAACTTGCCGTCTTCTGCAATAATTTACCAGTGAGCCAGTCTTAGCCTTTAGAAAGGCACCATTACATCATTTGGCACAAGTTGAAAGGGGAAGCTACGGACAACTGTTTAAGGTATTACCAAGGATGGGTGTCAAACGCACACTGTCTCCAGTCCAGGGTGTTTGAACTTACTGAATCGTCGTAGCCGGTAAAAATAGTTTCTTTATATTGTGGCCACTGAGTTCGTGCACATTCATTCAAAACTTAGCACGAAACATAGGAACAACATAAGAACAAAACAATGTCACATTAAAATGCTCACAGCTGAAAATGTATTTCGAAAATCTTCTGCGAACCTTTACTAGGCTATAGTTTGTTGGTGTTGCAATTCATTCCAGGCATTGGATGTTGTCTTGTTCGTATGCCATGGCTCAGACATGGCTTCATAAACACTTTGAGCACAGACAAAAGAAAACAAGAAGCATAACAAATAAACGAGATGTGCTATCAAGAACACATAATCTGCTTTCTTGTAATTCATTATTTCACATACATCTTCTGTTTATATTTATGATTTAGTTCAACTAGGGAGATCAAATACCAAAATGACGCTGGAAAAATTATTATCATATTGATACACGAGACTTCACTTTACCAAGTATTTTATAGAAACGTACTATCTTGCCAATATTCGTAATTCTAGTCGTTTTAGATGCTGGATATTCTAGGTTAGTATTTTATATATTCCAGATGACACATGTGTACCGTTCAATATAACAATCTTGAGATTCAGATAAGAGATTTTCCTTATTTTTGACTCCTTACTCGCCAAGTATCATGGAAATGTCTCTCCTATATTTCGAGCTGTCAAATTATGTTTTAATAGTACGCATGACTGGAATCTTCTCTTCCTCCTGCGGCCGGGCGATTCCCATGCAAACATTAGAGAATCAGATGGCGGTTTTCTGTGCTCCAGTATCTATCGTTCTGTGAAGCGACGTGACCATTTAAATGAAACAACGCCTCATCAGAGAAAATTATTAACTGCGGATCAACAATGCCGTCAATAATGTTGTATAAAATCTAATTACAGAAAGTGATGCGTTTTTCATTGTCAAGGGGTCGTAATACTTGGACTACAGTTACTCTGTATGGTGTCAGTTTCAAAATTTTAGTAGCCGTATGGACTAAGGTCTTGGAAACACCTACTTGCTGTGCAACACATTTTAGAGACTTATTTGGAGAGCGAGAGAATGATGCATTACTTTCAACGAGTTTTTTCTTCGTCAGGACCCTTCTTTCTTGGCTTAAGACATGCACCATTTAGGGTCCCCCTTGTCCGTATTTTATTAACAAGACAGCTGACAGTCTCTCTATCTGGAACTGGAACGGTAGGGAATTTGTCTTTAAATTGCTTACACACCACTCTCCATGACTCCGTTTTTACATAAGTGTTCAAGCGGGAATTTCTCGTAATTTGCCACATAAATGGATTTTAGAATACACCTATGGCACGTCTTATACACTGCACTACTGTAGAGATAAACGAAACTTCCTCTACACTGCACAGGCAAGCCTACTGTATGTTGCATTACTGTTGCTCGCTCCGCCCGGGGAAGTGAACGAATCGCCAGGCCGCAGGCGCACTACTGAATTTATTAAATGAATTTGATTCCCTAACATAATGATCGCTTAATACAATACCAAACTTTTGTTACGTTTATTGTTGTTGTTTATTTAGATGCTTTGCGACATCGTGGTCATGTAGCGCCGTATACTGGGCTGTGTGTGTGTGTGGAATTCGTCTGATAACCTGTTTTATTGTGATTGCTGTATTAGTGTGTGTATTTGTAATTCAGGTGGGGATTGGGAAGTAGGTGGCCGTGGACTTTAGTTAAGAACCATTAAGAATTCAGACCTGAATTACATTTCTTGGCAGAGTCGGGAATCGAACCCGAGCCTTCGCGGTGACAGACAGGAATGCTAGTTTCGGAACTGTAAGTTAACTAGATGGTGAGTTGTTGATTTTAATAGTTTATACTGTATATTCAAAATGGCGATTGTGAGTAATTTTCAATCTGATAACTTTCTGAACGTAGTAGGTTCTTTACATAGTATATTCTTCTTACAATGTTCCTTATTTATAGCTCTGATATTGATTTTAATCATGCTTATATATAAATCCGAAAGTTAGTATTTTGGTCTGTGCAATAACTACTTAACCGTTTGAACTGAAATTTATAATCGGTATAGTTTTAATGATCAGCTAACTTAAAGGCCTAATTTGATTTATTCGACGATATTAAAATGCCAGCCATCTATATGTAGCTTTTTACTTAACATGCTCGTGTTCTACCTACTCGTGTTCTACCTATTAAAAACCGAAATATTGGGTAAACAGTTAATCCTATCACAAAATTATGTCCTCCATGTAGACTTAAATTAAAACTCAATTTTGAAGAAAGGTCATGCAGATTTTCTTTGTGACTCTGACGGTCTTCCAGGAGTCGTAGTTTTCCATGTTAAAGCCACGTTGAGCGTGGCACACAACTTGAAATCTTGCATGGCAGTTCCTTCCACACAAGAAACTAATTAACCCATGAGTTGACATTCTACGGATCGGAGCGTGGATTGTTAGAAGTCTGCTAGGAAGTGGAAAGTTAGAAAACTTAGAAAGGGAAATGGATAGGTTGAGGTTGGATTTGGTTGGGATTTGTGAAATGCGCTGGCAGGAAGAGCAGGACTTTTGGTCAGGAGACTATAGGGTCATTAGCACTAATTCAAACAATGGCCAAGCAGGGGTTGGTCTCATATTGAGTAGGAAACTTGGACAGCGGGTGGAATATTATGAGCAATACAGTGAACGGATTATTGTAGCAAAAATCAATACTAAACCTACGTGCACCACAGTGGTACAAGTCTATATGCCTACCAGTCAAGCTGATGATGAGGATGTTGAAAAGGTCTACGAAGAAATAGATGACATTCTGAGGTATATCAAAGGTGATGAAAATGTTATAGTAATGGGAGATTGGAATGCTGTGGTAGGAAAAGGGAGAGAAGGGAAGATAGTAGGAGATTTCGGATTAGGTGAAAGGAATGATCGAGGAAGCAGGCTGATGGAATTCTGCACCGAACATGAGTTGGTCATAGCTAACACCTTATTCGATAACCACAATAGAAGAATATACACATGGATGAGACCAGGAGATACAGGGCGTTACCAAATCGACTTCATTATGGTCAAGCAGAGGTTTCGAAACCAGATTTTGGATTGTAAAACATATCCTGGTGCTGACATAAACTCTGACCACAATCTGGTTGTAATGAAATGCAGATTAAAGTTGAAGAAACTGAAGAAAAGTCAAAAGCCAAAAAAGTGGGCAATAGACAGACTGAAAGATTCAAGATGAGTATAAAGGAAGGACTAATCAAAACCCCTAAACAAACTTCAATTGCAGACGAATGGGCACTTTTGAAGAATGAAATAACAAAATCCGCAGAAGAAAACATTGGTAGGAAAGAAAGAATAGGTAGAAAACCGTGGATCACTCAGGATATACTAGAATTGATGGATGAAAGGCGGAAACACAAGAATCTAAGAGATGAAAAGGGGAAAGCAGAGTACAGACGTTTGAGAAATGAGGTTAACAAGAAGTGCAAGGAAGCGAAAGAAGATTGGTTGAAAGAGAAATGTGCAGGTATAGAAAATTGTCTGAAATTAGGAAAAGTAGACACAGCTTATCGAAGGATTAAGAATACTTTTGGGGAAAAGAAGACTAAGTTCTGTAATATTAAGGACACAAATGGAAAGCCTCTAACAGATAGGGAAGAAAAGGTCGAGAGCAGTGGCGGCTCGTAGATGAAAAATCAGGTGAAGAGCGAAACTCTAATTTCAGCAGTGCTTGATTGCTTTTGTGAATATTGACAATTTTTTTCGTATTTTAATGCTAAAATATCAACTCGGTCGTCCTGAAAATGATTTTTGTGGTTTCTCATTTTCACTACCAGGCATATGCCGGGACGGTTCCTTTCAATAGGTCCATGGCCGATTTACTTCCAAAATCCCTTCCCTGACCCGTCCTGCAAAGAAAATGCATGGCCATTGCCTGCATTATCAGAATTAATATAATTCCTTAAACTTCTCACGAGTTACAGTAAAGTTTAAAGTTTATAGGAACTCTCTTCTAGAAGTCATGACGAGAGTGAGACATCAAGTATAGAACAACTCTAATCACAAGCCTCAAAATCTACCTATTTAAAGTCACTTTCTCATTATATCTAAGTCGTGCTTGCAGAACATTTAGGGACCGGCCTAAATTTCGTTTGATGCACATTTGTCCCTAAAGTAACACCATTTCAGTCATGGTTTTACATGATGTTATTAGACATTTAAATTACATGAGGGGTTTTCATTTAAAATTTTGCTGCTCTAGCTCTAATACTTTTGGAGATGGAATGTTTTACCTTTTTGTAAACAGGGCTAAAAAACCTGTGTTTTATACTAATAAAATGTTTTCGTTCTCAAAAACTGCTATACCTTCAACTATGAAATCTTCACTGCTGTTTTACTACAATATAGCAATCATAAACATAAAAATACAACCAGGGTAATAAATTACTACTCATTTGATCGCCTCTCAAACAAACTTTCTTCCTCGGTAATTTTGGCGGCAAAATTGGTCATTTTCGTTCCTTGATAACTTCCGATTGGCAACCTTTCGAGAAAGTACCCACAGCCAATCCATCACAAACAAGACATGGAGAAAACAACTGCGTAGTCAGAATAGCTCGAAATGTTTCCAATCGGAAGTTATCGCGCAACGCATTTGAACAATTTTGCCGCCAAAATTACCGGGGAAGAAAGTTTGTTTGAGAGGCGACCAAATAAATAGTATTTTTAATAATTTTATTAATGCAGCCAATGGCCATGTACTTTTTTCTTTTCAGGACGGGTCAGGGAAGGGATATTGGAAGGAAATCGGCCGTGGACCTATTGAAAGGCACCGTCCCGGCATTTGCCTGGTGGTGAAAATGGGAAACCACGAAAACCATTTTCAGGACGGCCGAGGTGGGAATCGAACCCACGCTCTCCCGATGATAGCGAGGCACGTTATTTTTATGATTGCTATATAGTAGTAAAACAGCAGTAAAATTTTCATAGCTGTAGGACTAGCAGTTTTTGAGAAAGAAAACATTTAAGTAAGAAAAACAGTTTTTAGCCTTGTTTACAAAAAATATTCCGTCTCCAAAAGTATTAGACCTGGAGCAGTGAAATTTCAAATAAAAACCCCTCATTTAGATGTCTAATAACATCATGTAAAACAATGACTAAAATGCTGTTATTTTAGGGACAAATGATCATCAAACAAAATTTAGGCCTGTCCCTAAACTTTCTGCAAACACTGTAGTCTTGCATTTTCCCTCAAGGCGTCAGATAACTTGTTAGAGTTTCTTTTGAGTGTTCTAATCTGTAACTGGCACTTCAAATGTTCCTCTCTGTCTTTCTGTTTCTTCAACTCGCGCGTAGTCGTAATGTTTTGGAAATCACCGAAACTTGTAGATTCCACACACCACATTTGTTACTAAAACGTAAGCAAGGCTAACAGAACAGGTTGTTTTTAAGAATACAACTACTGCACAAGCATGTGAACTGCTCGAACCAAGATCCCTTGCAATGAAGGCTATAAGATTTGCCAGTTTTCTTGATATCTTTTTACTGGACAGTTCTATTAATTAATTTGGCCGTCCACAATTTAATAACTCCCCTTTGTCTTCGTCTTTCCACCTACTGAAGGGAATTTCTAATAAAAGTAATACCGTGTATTTCACTGGAAATGTTATTACACTAAAAGCCATCAACTTTCATCAACAACAGGGTAAGTAACGTTATAAATAAAGACTATTTATTGGGAAACTAAATACAAGCTTCAGCATAAAAGAAAAGAAGCCTGACGAAATGCCAACTTTCATCAACTGGACTTGACGTATTGCCTTGGAGACACAGCAACTTCTTCACTCGACTGTCTAACGGCAGGTAATGACGTCACACCAGATGTCAGGTTGCCATGGCAACGAGACGAAGTGGCTGACGTCAACACGTTACTTCGTCTCCTGTAGATTCCCCTCCAAGTTACGACAGCACAATCTAGCGACAGGGAGTTCAACTGACACAAGGCCGTCATACAGCCTCCCCTAGTAAGGTAATCTGTGCAGCCTCCCGTGTGTACCTTGCGGACTGTAGAAATATCAGTACACTACACGATAAAATAGCGCAAGACAATTGCGACATTTGCATTTAAATAAGAAAATATAATGTTTATCTTACGAGATGGCTAGTGAAGAGGCTCTTCACTCCCTTCACCTGAATAGCCGCTACTGGTCGAGAGATGGAAAGCTTACATAGAGTGCTTGCATAAGGGAAAGGAGATTGAGAATCATGTAATGGAAAGGGAGGAGGTAATTGATGAGGATGCAAAAGGAGATTTAATATTGAGATCAGAATTTGACAGAGCATTAGAGGACTTAGGCAGGAACAAAGCACCAGGCATAGATGATATACCGATTGAATTGCTACGCTGCATAGGAGATGAAGGTCTGATCAGGTTATTTCACTTGGTGTGTAGGATTTATGAGACAGGTGAGGTACCCCCTGATTTCAAGAAGAATGTTATCATCCCTATACCAAAGAAAGTGGGAGCTGACAGATGTGAAGATTGCCGTACAATCAGCTTGATTACTCATGCTTCAAAGATCCTGTCTAGAATAATTTACAAGAGGATTGAAAGCCAGATAGAGATGGAGTTGGGTGAAGACCAGTTTGGTTTCAGGAGAAATGTAGGAACAAGGGAAGCTGTACTAAGTCTTAGGCTGATTTTGGAAGGTAGAATAAGGAAAGATAAGAGAACGTTCATGGCATTTGTAGACTTAGAAAAGGCTTTTGATAACGTTGATTGGACTAAATTGTTTGACATTTTGAAATCTATTGGAATAAAGTACAGGGATATGAGGGTGATATACAATCTATACAGAAACCAGACAGCAGTCATTCGAGATGAAGGACATGAGAGAGAAGCTGGTATTCAGAAAGGTGTAAGGCAAGGCTGCAACTTATCACCCATACTTTTCAATCTTTACATTGAACAAGCAATGAAGGAAATTGGAGAAAAATTTTAAGTGGGAGTGAAGATTCAAGGAGAAATAATTTCAACTCTGAGATTTGCTGATGACATCGTCATCTTGGCCGACAAGCCTGAGGATTTGAATGAGTTTTTGAATGGTATGGATTCCGTCTTACGGAAGGAATTCATGATGAAAATTAATAAATGTAAAACAAAAATACTGGAATGCAGCCGAAATAAATCAGAAACCTCTATGGAGATCAAATTGGCAGGTGAAAAGCTGTAGGAAGTAGGAGACTTCTGTTACTTAGGAAGCAGAATAACCAGTGATGGACGAAGCAAAGAGGATATAAAAAGTAGGTTGGCTCAGGCAAGGAAAGCCTTTCTACAAAAAAGGAATCTGTTGACATCGAATATAGATTTAGGTATTAGGAAGTCATTTTTGAAAGCCTTTGTCTGGAGCGTGGCGCTCTATGGAAGTGAAACTTGGACTATTGGTGCAGCAGAAAAGAGGAGAATTGAAGCATTTGAAATGTGGTGTTACAGGAGAATGATGAAGATCAGATGGGTTGATAGGGTTACAAACGAAGAGGTATTAAGGCGAGTGGGAGAGGAGAGATGTTTCTGGCGACTGCTAATGAAGAGAAGAGATAGGTTGGTAGGACACATACTAAGACACCCAGGAATAGCAAGCTTAGTTATGGAAGGAAGGGTCGAGGACAAGAACTGTAGGGGTAGACCAAGGTTAGAATATGTTAAACAGATAGCCTCGGATGTAGGGTGTGATAGCTATGTAGAGATGAAACGATTGGCTCAGGACAGGGAGGCATGGAGAGCTGCATCAAACCAGTCAAAAGACTGAAGACTCAAACAACAACAGTTGACATTGTGCATGGTTCTAATTTTTCTAGCCAGCTAACACATGGCTTGTTTAGATTTTGATATGGTCGACTATTGAAGCACAGCCGCCATTTAGGACTAAATAGCCTAATTTAATACATGTATATGCTGCTGTCTTTTAAAAACTCTTCATATTATTAAAAGGATTTTCCATGTGATGTAATAAATAGCTTCTGGTAAACGACTTGCATTGCGAGAAAGTATAGATCAACAATATTTTAAACTCAAAATAGAATATAACAGCTTAGGCTTTCAGGGTCGGCGTTCATAACTAGGCACACGATTTCCGGGCTTGCAGGCCGTCGTCCAGGCAGGATATCTCCCGACGTTTCAGCGGAAACTGCTCATTCCACTGCTGACTAACAAAGGAGCGGACCCTGGAAAATGCCGGACGCAGTTTCCGGTGAAACATCGGGAGATATCCTGCCTGGACCACGGCCTGCAAGCCCGGGAAACTTGTAGCTAGTTATCAAAATAGAATGTCCAAACGCTGTGGTCATTTCAGACAAGAAACATAAAAATTATATTTTAAAAAAGGAAAATGGTCTTACTATGGTACTAATGCATTGCTTTCATTGTTCCTCAAGATAACTCACATCGACAGCTCCAACACTTGAAATTGTGTGCCATAAATTTACACGATGAGGCTTATCCACAATACCTGAATACAACAATAAGGAATTGTGTGCCAGAACAGTTAGTTCATGGCACTGGTTTATCAACTTACCAAGAGACCTGTTCAATAGAACACCAGTAAAATATGTTCCTTTTCAGGAATGAACATGCGTACGTCAATAATTTACGATACCTGCAATAGAAATTCGTGTAGATTACCTTGGCTTTTCATCTCTTAAAACAATCTCCTTCCTAACACCACAATTAAAGCATTACGTGCTAGAATATATAACTTTCAGTATCGGTAACTCCTGCCGCGAGATGGCATCTTTCTGTAACGAATCACAGGAGTTATTTTTAAGGAACGTCAGATGTTTGAGGTTCGCCTCCGATTCGTAATATAAATCATCGTGTTGAGAGCGCACATAACCTCTAAGAACGAATGGTGAAACAAAATGCCAATCAGCGCTTGTGTGTTGCAGCGGGGAAGGCCATCTGACTCCAGGGCGCATGCGTGTTACAGAACACTTGACTCGCTCTTACCCTCACTACGGCCAGCTCACAGCTTGGTCATAAAAATTACCTTGTCAATTATCTTAGTCGCCTCCGTAGCGTAGCGGTCAGCATGGTTAGCTGCCGCCCCGGAGGTCCTGGGTTCGATTCCCGGCTCTGCCACGAAATTTGAAAAGTGGTATGAGGACTGGAACGGGGTCTACTCAGCCTCGGGTGTTCCAAATGAGTAGAGGGGGTTCGATTCCCACCTCAGCCATCCCACTTCGTCTTCGGGCAAATGCCGGGATGGTACCGTCTTCAAGGCCACGGCCGCCTCCTTCCCTTTCCCTCTTCCTTGCCTATCCATCCTGACCATCCCTTACCTTCCCTCATGAGACTCCTGTTCGCTTTGCAGGTGAGGCCGCCTGGGCGAGGTGCCAATCACACCTCACCAGTTGTATCCACTCCGATTAGATGTTCCCAGCTCGAGGACAATGCCCGTAGAGGCGGCAGTGGTGAGTTCCCTCGCTGAGTCCGTGGGTTCCACCAACCTGGAGGGTAAACGACTAAGAGAGAGAATTATCTTAGTACACGGATGACAAAATCAAGTAAGCTGAGGCTCAATGAATAATGCGTCCCTAAACAACAATCGTTGTCGTTGCACAATTGCTTGCCAAGATATTTCAGTTTTAGTAAAAGTTGAAATTTCTAGTCAATTATTTTAATATAATCCCTCTAACAGATAGGGAAGAAAATGTGGAGAGATGGAAAGCTTACATAGAGTGTGTGTTTGTGTAAGGGAAAGGATATTGAGAATCATGTAGGCCTAATGGAAGCCTCCGTGGCTTAGGCGGCAGCACGCCGGCCTCTCACCGCTGGGTCCGTGGTTCAAATTCCGGTCACTCCATGTGAGATCTGTGCTGGACAGAACGGAGGCAGACAGGTTTTTCTCCGGGTACTCCGGTTTTCCCTGTCAAAATTTCATTCCAGCGACACTCTCCACTATCATTTCATTTCATCTGACATTCATTTAATCATTGCCCCAGAGGAGTGCGTCAGGCCTCGGCAGCCGGCACAGTTCATATCCTCGCCGCTAGATGGGGGCTTCATTCATTCCATTCCTGACCCGGTCGGAGACTGGAAGCAGGCTGTGGATTTTTCATTTTTTTCATGTAGGCCTAATGGAAAGGGAAGAGGAAATTGATGAGGATGTGAAAGGAGATTTAATATTGAGATCAGAATTTGACAGAGCATTGGAAGACTCAAGCAGGAACAAAGCACCAGGCATAGATGATATACCGATTGAGTTGCTAAGCTGCATAGGTGATGAAGTTCTGACAAGGTTATTTCACTTGGTGTGTAGGATTTATGAGACAGGTGAGGTACCCTCTGATTTCAAGAAGAATGTTATCATCCCTACACCAAAGAAAACAGGAGCTGACAGATGTGAAGATTACAGTACCATCAGCTTGATCACTCATGCTTCAAAGATCCTGACTAGAATAATTTACAAGAGGATGGAAAGACAGATAGAAAGTGAGTTGGGTGAAGACCGGTTTGGCTTCAGGAGAAACGTAGGAACAAGGGAAGCTATACTAAGTCTTAGGCTGATTTTGGAAGGTAGAATAAGGAAGGATAAGAGAACGTTCATGGCTTTTGTAGACTTAGAAAAGACTTTTGATAACGTTGATTGGAGTAAGTTGTTTGACATTTTGAAGACGATTGGAATAAAGTACAGGGATAGGAGGGTGCTCTACAATCTATACAGGAACCAGACAGCTGTTATTCGAGCCGAAGCACATGAGAGAGAAGCTGGTACTCAGAAAGGTGTAAGGCAAGACTGCAACTTATCACCAATACTTTTCAATCTATACATTGAACAAGCAATGCAAGAAATTGGAGAAACATTCAAAGTAGGAGTAAAGATTCAAGGAGAAATAATTTCAACTCTGAGATTTGCTGATGACATCGTCATCTTAGCCGACACACTAGAGGAGTTGGACGAGTTTTTAAATGGCATGGATTCTGTCTTGAGGATAGAATGAATTCATGATGAGAATTAATAAATGTAAAACAAAAATATTGGAATGCAGTCGAAAGAAATCAGAAACCCCTATGGATGTCGAATTGGCAGGTGAACAGCTAAAGGAAGTAGGTGACTTCTGTTACTTGGGAAGCAAAATAACCAGTGATAAACGAAGCAAAGAGTATATAAAAAGTAGGTTAGCACAGGCAAGGAAAGCATTTCTACTGAAAAGGAATCTGTTGACATCGAATATAGATTTAGGTATTAGGAAGTCATTTTTGAAAGCCTTTGTCTGGAGACTGGCGCTCTATGGAAGTGAAACTTGGACTATTGGTGCAGCAGAAAAGAAGAGAATTGAAGAGTTTGAAATGTGGTGTTACAGGAGAATGATGAAGATCAGATGGGTAGGGGTTAAGAATGAAGAGGTATTAAGGCGAGTGGGAGAGGAGAGATGTTTCTGGCAACTGCTAATGAATAGAAGAGATAGGTTGGTAGGACACGTACTAAGACACCCAGGAATAGCAAACTTAGTTATAGAAGGAAGGGTCGAGGATGAGAACAGTAGGGGTAGACCAAGGTTAGAATATGTTAAACGGATTGCCTCGGATGTAGGGTGTGGTAGCTATGTAGAGATGAAACAATTAGCTCAGGACTGGAAAGCATGGAGAGCTGCATCAAACCAGTCGAGAGACTGAGAACTCAAACAAAAATAAGATGTTGACGGCTAAAGACATGATTATGATGATTGTTGTTTTAGGAGGTGGAACATTTGGGTCAACTTCCCCTTGGCTAAATGCAGATCCATATTAAATTTCTGGAATATAGATGAACATATTAATAATAATAACAATATTATTATTATTAATAATAATAATATGAAATTTATATTCCCTTTCACTACCGTGGTTTTAGAAATGTAGATGTACCCTAAAGGGCATCTATAGCGTACAAGTATTCTTACATGGTCTCTTGTATCTAAGCACCCTCAAATAACAACTGACTGCACCGGGATCCAATCTCGCAGCTTAGGGCACAGCAGGTGAGAAACTTGCCACTACATCACTCAGCCCGATAAACTTGTAATAGACACTTCGATTGTTAAGAAGGCTGTCGTGACCTTAAGTTGGGAACTCTGTTGGCATTTTCCAGGAGTAGGATTTGGAAACCACGAAAACACACTTCTAGGATGGCTTAGGAGGGAATCGAACCCACGCTCTACTCCTCACCCCGTTACAACCCTCAAACAAGAATTACATTTTTGGCAGCTGAGAAATGAGCCCAGGACCTCAGGTATGGCAGCCAAGAACGCCAGCGATCACAGGGCTGTCACTGTATACTGTGGTAACGGCATCGCGATCATGATCTGTCATCTGTGTACTACAGTGAGAGCAGCCAATCTTCCAAGTTCAAGGATTCGAGTAGAACAGAGTATTCTCCACGGCATACAGTAAGAACTCCGCCCTTTTCCAGCAGTTTTCACTTCTTGCAGTTTTACTTTCAAATCCGCAGTTGTCGTGCATCCAGGCTAATTGCAGACAGGCCACGCAACTCTTCAAATTGATTCAAGAGTGGTAAATCGTCATTCGCCGCACGCAAATCAGCGTCAGGTGTTCACAGTGGGATAGAGCTTACAGAACCACAGCGCATGAAGGGCCTTGGCCTACCAAGCTACCGTTGCCCAGCCATTTGGCCAACAGATTCCGGGGTTTCGCGTGGTCAGCACGCCGGGTGCCATCAGCGGGCAATCTTAGTTTCCGTGATCGGCGCGCTGCCTCACTGTTAGACAGCTACTCCATTGTCCTCAAGATACTGAGTGCAGTCCTTCCCAACCCTCGCGTCAGTTCCTAAAATCCCTGACGGAGCCGGGAATTGAAATTGGGACCTCCGGGCGAGAGGCAGGCGCGCTAACCCCAACGTCAGGGGAGCGGTAGATCATGCAATTCATTTACGTTTTCTATTTTAAAAAGAGGGGGGGGGGATACGGTGGTAATACTGTAATAATTATAATCTTCACAATAATAGTAACAATAATAATAATAATAATAATAATAATAGTTATAAAAGGAAAGGAACGTGGTGCTACTATTAAATATAGGGTGAGTTAATGCTGGAGCTTGTCTGCCAGATACCCAGGAGTCCGTACGTCTGCAGCTAGCCAAGCCAACTCGGGTCGCAGCTTGTGCGATAGCAAGTAAGGCAGAAACAGTAATAGTATACAGTTATTAATACTAAATTCTCCAGTAATTTGTCATTAAGAAACTTATCTTTTCAGGAGATGCTGGAGATGTTCTCGAATTGCTTACAAACAGGCATTGTACCGTAAAGAATTGTCATTGACACACTGCAGCACTGAAGGGCTTGGTGAAAGAACCAGGTAGTTCCACTCTTTGGACAAAACGAGTTACACATTGATAACGACAAGAAAAAAAAATCTCCTTCGTTTGGTTTAAGAACCAGACCTTTCCACAGAACGATCAAGCAGCTGGAGAGTGAGGGACAGCACTGGTATGGTGAGTTAAATGCTTCAGAATCTGCGAGTTGTGATTATATTAACGTTGTACTAAATTTTTGATATCAGGAATTATGACTATGGAAGTGCATCGTGGTGGTTTGACTAATTGATTCTTCTTGAATCTTCTCTTTTCTTTTACTACGACATAGCTCAGCATATAATAGCCTATTGTGGTCAAACACTCGGGGTTTTGGCATAAAGGTAGTATTTTCGAACTAGCCTACTACATAACAATTTTAAAGATATTGGTGAAAGAATCAGGTAGCTACAACGACTACAATCGTCCCGCACTGATAATGTTAGTGTAATACCGTATATTTAACTTTCAGTGCAGGAAAGGATAACTTATTCACTCCAGTTATATCAATATTTTAAACTTAAGATAAATGGAAACTAAAACTGCATTTTCCATTTAGTTTTCTTTGATCATATTAAAATAAACTAGAATTGAACTGCCTGATTCCTTCCTGTTCTTCCGATGAGGGATATGTCCTCCCGAGTATTATCGTCCAGCTCCATTAGAGTATGGGGATTAGATTTGTACTTGTCTTTTTTAACTATTGTACAAATACAATAAACACACGTGGTTAGGTCCAGGCTCGAGTAACTGCAACAACTAGAAATTCACAGGGTGATACTGGAGTACACCGTGTAACTTCTAGGATTTGAAATTTAATGTGTTGAGGAATTCAGGACTACGTTTTCTTTTGTATGTTTTGTTGGAGCGCAAGCTCATTAGCCCCGTCCGGCTCACGTGGTAGGCGATAAAAGTCACAGGCCAGTTGGCGTGTTTGTTCGTACAGCAGAGAATGGTTTGTTGCTATCCGATCACACACAGCTGTGGATGCGTTATCATAGAGCGAAGAATTTTCTTTTGTAGACTCATCAAGAACGAGTCTATTTGTATTGCTCGCATTTCAACAGGAATTTCCAAATGTTAAGATGCTTTCAAAGAGCCCAGTCACAAGGCGTTGATAAAATTCAAGGGTCAGTTTGAAATAAATAATATAAATAAACGGAGACGTCACGTTATGACGGAAGGAAAATTAAAGGACATTAGTGCTTGATTATTACGGTCACCGAGAAAGTATTTGAGAAAACTTTCTCAACAATCTGGCGTGGTAAATTCATCTGCTCGGAAGGCTGGAAAACCAATTAAATATCAACCGTACGAAACTACACAAGTTCAAACTCTTAGTCCAAGAAACCCAGTGGCAAGATCGAACTGGTCCGTGCAAAAGACGATTTTGGATCCACAATTTGTGATTTTTAGTGACGATTCAACTTATATCGAATACGTTCTTTCCCCAACTAACGAACAGGGAAAGATTCGATTTTTTTTCAGCAGGACAATTTTGGATTATATCTTCCTTACATGTGACTTCGAACGTGGTTACATCATGAAACCGAGTGGTCTTAATTTTCTGCTTGTCCCAATAGTGAATATTTCTTGAAAAAAACATATGTATGCAGTGGCTTTTTATATAGCGTATCTTGCTAAATGGTCATTATTAAACTATTTGTGCATTGACACCTCCATTTTCCTTTTTGCTTTTCCATGTAAATTAAAGCTTTGGTGTCGAATTCTCACGCATTTGCTTTAGGAAGGTGTTTTCTGTCATATTTTGCATCCGTATACAAAGATTGTCTTACATAAGTTATTTTCAACTTCAAATCGTACCATATTATAATTGAATTAGCTTGTTTTGAAACAGAACACTGCTCAGAGCAAGTTCCATTTAAAATATTCATATGATTTCAGTCTCAATATAGAGTTTAATAAGAATTTATCATAGAGAATTCTTATGCTATGCATCTCTTCCTAAGATATTGTACCGGGTTGCTTATTTAAAGTGGTCAAGTAATTCTGGTGCCAGTCTGTACCAAGGTGGCCTGTTGGTTGGTCACATTTTGTAATTTTCTGTTTCTTTTGTGGTGTAGGCTATTAATGATTAATGATGACATCCTATGCGAATCAATTTCTTTTTTATTTTAAAGTATGTTTTTACTTGTGTTTAGTGTACCATGTATACAGGATGTAACTGAAATACGTTAAACGAATGGCTGAATGAGTATATCTGAAGGTCATAGAGATGGAATTGTTTTTGTACCAGTGCGAAGAGATGTCTCGTTGTGGACAAAAAGAGGGCTCACAAAGTGTAGAGATGTGCTCTATGAATGGATATGAAAACAACAGGTTTACAGTAAACACGCTTGCTTTGTGAAAGTGTAACACTGCAGTTCAGAATCAGGGGCCTGTAAATAGTGGGTACCATGCTGTGGAAAATATTCCCTGCATGCCGACTGTCTGAGAGGAATGAGTTAAAAACTGCTGTAACCGCAGACTGCGGTAAGGCTCATTCGCTTGAAGTATGCGCATCCTCTCTCACTACTCCCCCTACCGATCGCGGGCTTTCTATCGTGATGACGTAGGCCACGCACAGAGTTATATACTGTACTCACCATCGGTTTTAGAAGTTCCTTAACACTTTTACAACCACATATTTCTTCGAAACGCAGTACTTTCCAGATATGTCGCTTTCACAGTCCGTCTACTATTCCGTCAGAGACGTCCGTCCTGAATTTTTTAAATATTCTTTTAGATACACTCTGTATATATCTTGTGTAATTTGCTATTGTGTGCAATCATATCCCCCTGAAGTTCCAGTACCAAGTCACTCTTCCAATTATTCCACATGTAATTAATACATTTTCAGACTAAGAACTCAACCAATTCTGAGGTATCAAACATAATATAGGACCCTACTGATACTTCTATACTAGTAAGCCATGTATCCTCCAAGGCTGTCATTGCAAGCACCGATGCTGGCGTGCAAACTATCATAGAGCTGGTAATTACTGTCTTGAGATGCACTTTTCCATGCCTGCTCGACCTGATCATGCAATGTTGAAGCCTATATGGACATGTCCCACAAGTCACTTGTCGTCCCATCATTACTGTACATGCTCGATCGGAGATACGTCCGGTGATCATGCTGGCTAAGGAAGTTACTGCACGTTTTGTTGCACGATCAGTGCCCACAAACAACAAACGTGAACGATATTTGTAGAATATCGTACTCCAGACCGTAAAACCTGAAGTGGGACCACTGTGTCTTGGATGAATGCACTCTACTAGAAGGTACTCACGATATCTACTTCATACACGCGTACCAACATCAATTTTGCGTGGGAAGAATCGTCTTTAATCAATTAATTCCACGGGCACGCCATTTGATTTTCAAGGTGCTCCTCTGACGTCAGACGAACCGTAATCGTTGACGCCGTGGCGTGAGTGACAGACGGGCTAGAGGTGTGCGTGTCCGGAGTCTCCTTGGCAGAATGTTAACTATCTGTCTGTGTTGAAATTTATTTAAGACCCCTCGTTTCTAAGTTTCTTTGTACTTCTTCAGTTGCATCCTGAGTAACTGATTTTAAAGTTTGAATAGTACGCCCATCCGCCGTCTTGGATGTATGGAGTCGTTGATCATGTGTATTTTGCAGAGAAAGCCTTATATGTGAGTCTACCTACTTCCTATGTTCCATCATCGTAGCTCTAACAGATGGTGGGTTATCAATGTTAATAACTTATATTATCAAGATGACAGCTACGCATTATGCTAAGTATGATAGTCTTATGACTAATGCTAGTGAGGTCTGTTATACAATACTCCTCTATACCCAAATTGCGTGTTAATTGCGCAATATACATCTTGAGTTAATTATTTTAATGCTTTAATTGTGCACCCAGCTATCATCTTGAATATATGAAGTCGCAGGTCTTCCTCGTTGGGTAACGATAGCTATTATACGGCATTATCGTATTGCTAAGATTTGTCATTCTAGCTCTAATAGGAGGGGCGTTCCGTATATAAGCATCGTCATTTTGCCACAGAGGGAAGCTGTGTTACAAAGCGAGAAAACACATCGCCATGTTAAAGGACAATCTTTCCTGAATTTACAATGGACAGAGAGAGAGAGCAGAGGAGCCCTGGCGAATGCGCTGTGTGCTAAAGCAGAGAGAGAAGCAGCATATTGGCATGCTCGAGTTCATTCGAGTGCAAATAAGAATGGCAGAAAGACATGTGCTGGAAACGTGGTCACAACTGGAAGTGCTTGCTGTCTTGCGCTAGGAATGGGCGTGTGGGACGGGTCTTTCAGATATTCATCACTGCCAACAGAGCGTCTATGGAGATGATGCCATGTTCTGTCAAATGGTTGGGTGCTGGTGTTCAATGTTCAGTGAATACAGAGTGTGTAAGATGAGCGATTTGGGCGCCCAAGTCCACGACTGCATCAAACGTCAACAGAGTAGGCTACACGAAATGGTGTTAGCCGATGGGCATGTAACTGTGTCTTATATCGTATCCACAATGGGTGTTGGATGGTTTCAAGCCGTCCACAAAGTGTTAGGATATCGGAAGGTGTCGGCAAGATGGGCGTCGAGACAGCTCATCCATGACTGCAAGAATGGTAATACTCCTTGAACACTTGTGGGTGTATGAGCGAGGGGACAATGGCTTCCTGTTCAGGATCATCATGGCGGATGGAACATGGGTGCACCACTTTACCCCGGAGATCAAGGCCGCCTCACTGACATGGAAACATCCCAGCTCACCTTTGAAGAATTGGCTGTGAAGAACGTCTTGAAATCGCTGGGCACTGAATTTTACCAGCAGGGTTTCTTCACGGTACAACAAATGTATCAATATCGGTGGTGACTGTGTGGAGAAATAGCCAAATTTTTGTTGTTATGACAATTTATTTTTATACCTTGTTGTTGTTGACTCTTTTGGAGCTTTGCGACATCGTAGTCCTGTAGCCCCGTGTACTTGGTACTTGGGTGTGTGTAGAAGTTGTCTTATAACTTGTGTCACTGTGATGTCTGTACTATAGTGTGTGTACTTGTAGTCGAGGTAGGATATGGTAGGAAGCAGTCGTGGCCTTAAATCAGGTACCATTTGCCTGGAGTAGAAGTGGGAACCCCGGAAAACCACTTCCATGATGGCGGAGGTAGGAATCGAAAACACCTCTTCTCAGTTTTGCCTCACGAGTCTGAGTGTACCCCATTCTAGCCCTCAGCCCATAATTAAATTTCTTGTCAGAGCCGGAAATCGAATGGGCCTCCGTGGTGACAGCCAAGAATTTCATACTTTGTAATGCAGCTTCCATATGAAATAAAATGACAAATTTATATTCAGTATGCCCTTTTTAGAAGGTGTGTAATCGAGATTTTAATACCCAGGGCCGCCGAGAAGGGGGGGGGGATGCATAGGGGCCCGTAAGCGGTGAGGGCCCGTAAGCAATGATGGCCCGTTAGTGATTCTTTATATTTTCTTGTGAATATTGTTTTATTTATTTAAAATTTATTTTTGTTTAAAACCTGGTAGAACAAGTGTAAGTGTTATTGAAGATATCGTTCGAAGAGGTCCCTTTGCATTGCGTAATAACCTTCCAATTGACGGAACAAGAGCCTTTCTGAGAACAGTTTGATTTTCAAGACTACAGAGTGGAGAATGTGTTCGTAGAGGCTGGTTAGTATTTACTTAGTGATACAAATCAATCAATATATTATTTTCCTTGCAGATCACTTGGTCACAACCCTGACAGTTTTAGTTACTGATGGCAAAAAGCTCGTTCTTGGCGTAAGCTGTATAGTAAGCTGCCAGTTCATGAAATTAGTGCCAGTCACAAACTACGCTATATTGATGTTTCATTTGAGAGGCTTGGACATCATGGTCATTAAGCCCCGTGTACTTGGGTAAGTGTGGAATTTTGTGTGATAACCTGTTTTCAAAATTATGACTGAGCATCAGATGTTTTTTCAGAATAGGTAGTGGTGGGTAGTAATAATAATTAAATGTATTTCAAGGCGGGGGGGGGGGGGAGGGAGCAAAACATTGCTAAGGGGCCCTTAAATCCTCTCTGATGCCCTGTTAATACCGTAACATATTTTCAGATGGTGGCTGCGCGATATACTCATTGTGATAGTCTTATGGCTAGTGGTAACGAGGTATGTTTCAAAATGCTCCTTGTTTACCAAGTTTCGTGCTAATTGCGCGACCGCATCCTGAGTACGTGACTTAAATGCTTTATTAGCACGCCCAACTGCCATAATGAATTCATTAAACTGTTGTAATTGTGCCTTGTGTATACATAAAGTCTCTCGTAGGAGCCTACCCTCTTGCGAAGTTAATTATTGCTCTAATAGACTCTGGTATCAATTCTAATAGTCAACCTCCGTAGCGTAGCGGTCAGCATGGTTAGCTGCCGCCCCGGCGGTCCTGGGTTCGATTCCCGGCTCTGCCACGAAATTTGAAAAGTGGTATGAGGACTGGAACGGGGTCTACTCATCTTCGGGTGCTCCAAATGAGTAGAGGGGGTTCGATTCCCACCTCAGCCATCCTCGAAGTGGTTTTCCGTGGTTTCCCATTTCGTCTTCGGGCAAATGCTGGGATGGTACCTTCTTCAAGGCCACGGCCGCCTCCTTACATCTTTCTTGCCTATCCATCCTGACCATCCATTACCTTCCCTCATGAGGCCCCTGTTCGCTTTGCAGGTGAGGCCGCCTGGGCGAGGTGCCAATCACACCTCACCAGTTGTATCCACTCCGATTAGATGTTCCCAGCTCTAGGACACTGCCCGTAGAGGCGGTAGTGGTGCGCTCCCTCGCTGAGTCCTAAGAAGAAGAAGAAGAAGAAGATCAATTCTAATAAATTATATCAACAAGATGGTGGCTGCGCACTATATTAAGTTTAATAATCTTATGGCTAATGAGGTCTCTTATACGATACTCCTCTGTTACCAAATGTCGTGTTAACTGCGCAATTTATATCCTAAAATAATGATCTGACAAGGAGAGGTCGCCAAGTGGTTTTCTAGAAAAGTGTTCAAATTTGGAGGGTTTGTTCATCATAAGAAAATATTTTGGCCGTGTTCGAGCGTTTTTTGCCAATGGCCTTAGTGTGTTCAAAATTGAACGTTTAAAATCAATCCTCAAAGTTGTGTAGTCCTATTCTCGCACACGTTCCCGGCTCGTTTCCGTGGCGTAGTCGCTAGCGCACTTCTATGCGACGGATACAGGAAATATTCGATGATGATCAAATCAACAGTAAGGGATTATGGGCCCTCGTTCGCATGGTTTAAGCACCTATGTCTTTTGTCAATAGGGAAATCTTAAAGGGAAAGTGAACAGGAAAAATCTTCGAACTGCAGAAGAATTAAGAACTGAAATTAGATGCACTGTGCTCTCGATCAGAACCCATGAACTGCGCTTACAACATCTTCTGTAAATACTGGTGAGTTCAGTTTTATTTATTAGTTTATTTGTTTGTTTTATTTATTTATGTATTTATTGGTTCTGAGCATGTACGGTATATAGCTGGTGAATTACAGTTTCATTTGGTTCCTACAGGCGTAATCATGCCACTTATTTGAGCTGATAAGCCCGCTCGCTGTAGCTCCCCATGGCAGGCACTGCTGCTCTCTATCTCCACACCCCTGTGCTCCTACTCCTAGGCCCCAAAACAAAGTGTTTAACTGTAGCCTACTCCCTGTATACGAGGCATCCTCAATACACCCAAATATCACTCTAATTAGGCAAGATCATTCTAAG
Source organism: Meconema thalassinum (assembly GCA_946902985.2). Taxonomy (NCBI): domain Eukaryota; kingdom Metazoa; phylum Arthropoda; class Insecta; order Orthoptera; family Tettigoniidae; genus Meconema; species Meconema thalassinum. Next base: position 861,499,132 of record OX336389.2, read on the forward strand.
TACAGTGCCAGGAAATGTTCTTCGCAGAGCCTAAAATCTGCTGCGAGAGATTACGTCACCAGTTACGTTGGCAGCACGGCTGTCGCTTGTATCATAACAAACAAACAGTAAACATTATACTCACCTCAGCCATTCATAACATACTGTTGCACTCTTCCAATAATCTAACTATACGTACTGACGATTTCTACAGCCCACAGCCCACACCTGTGGCCTTCACCCTATCAAGGACACTGTGCTGCCAACTAAACTGATGACGCAACCTCTCGCAGCTGCACGTAGTGCGGAGAACATTTCCTGGCGCCCTGTACTAAGCGATGTAGAGAGAGACTCGTCAGTTGATCGAAACTGAGAACTCACTGCGTTGGCTTTTCTGCACCTTGACTCTATCTCTTTCACAATGCAACCGGTCCGAGAGAATAAGAAGACCAAGTACTTGAAATTATCCACCTGCTCCAATTTAGTTCCTCCTACTGGCATTCTATATTCTTGCGCTTCTTTCCTACCGACATCAACTTCATTTTTGAAACCCTAATTCCTATACCATATTCCCTACATTTCCCAATTTCACCGCTGTTGGTTCTGGGGACAAGCCAGTGAGTTGGGTAGTCCTTGCCGCCTGAGCACAAGGAGGGCTACGAATCAGAATATGTCCAAGATGTCCGCTCCTAAACAGCGAAGGAATACTCGCAACTTACCCGTAATTACGTGAGATCTGGCAGTTTCTGTTGGTTATGGTGAGGCCTGAGGCCGTCTCTTGGCCAGTGATCTGTGAATGATGATGGGAAGGACAATGAGCAGTCCCATATAGCGGGAGATTCAAAACATGTTTATTATATCATAATACATAATTTGAATATTACATATGAGGGAATTTGAAATTTTTTTTTTCAGGAATCTCTCCGTAGTTCTGTCACTCATGCATAGTTCACTTGGCAGCCGGATCTGCAGGTGGCTTGCGTCCGTCATGCACTTCTCGCTTGTAAATGAGGCGTTCATAGTTGTCACTGTTGAACTTGTCTGCATCTGTCTCCAGCAACTGCAACACACACAGCACACGCCATTACTACAGTGAGCCTATTTGCAATGCTTTTCAATTTGTAGCTTATATCCTCTTAAAATAAATGTCTAGTGTCCGACTACATTTCATGTTTGTTGGTTTCAAAATACGGAAAATACAATCAAAATCCTTGCATTAGGCAATTTTGTGGTTCTTTCATTTCTAATCGAATCCCACACAGCCATATGACCTCCAACAAATGGCCCATATAAAGTCGTGAATATTATATAACCTTCTCTTACTCCTATAACAATTTTACTCAAGAACTCATCCTCCCATCAATTCTAACTGCAGCCTGATTATCAACATAAATACTTTTAATTGCCCGTAACCACCTTCCCTCAATACCAAAATCCCTCAAGATACTCAGCAACTTTTCCCTTGGTACTCTAGAGTACGCCTTCTTTAGATCTGCAAAACACTAACACAACTGTCTATTCCTCTCGTAGCATTTCTCAATAACTTGGCGCAAACTAAAAAAAAATATCCTTACATCCTCGCTGTGGTCTAAAGCCATGCTTCATCCATCTTACTCTCGGCCAAGGATTGAACTTTTCTTTCTACAATGCCTGAGTACGCTTTGCCCGTGACAATTGTGAAATGAATAATTGTTACAATCTTTACTGTTCCTTTGCTTATAAATTGTTACGATTTTTGCTTTGTCCAGTAAGAGGGTACCTTTCTTATTTTCCATGTCAATTCGATTAGCATATGCAAACAGTTTGTCCCTGCTTTCCCACTATACTTTACCATTTCTGACCTAATTCCATCTACCCCTGATGTTGTGTGACATTGTAGTTTATTTACCACCCTCTCTGCATCCTCAAACGTAATCCTCATTCTCCTCCTGAATAATTTTTAAAACCAGTCAATTGCCAGAATAGTCTCGATTTACATTTAGCAAGTTTTCGAAGTATTCATGACATCTTTACAGTGCTTCATCGGCACTTACATTGAGTTTTAAAGAATTATCCAAGCTGCTGATCTTTTCTATTTTTCCTCTACGGCTAAGATTCCTTATGACATGTCCCCACCCCCTCCCCCAAAGGCTTTCTTGCCGCCTGACCTAACATTTCTAATATATCTCCAAATTCCTCGCAAGGTTTCTTTTTTAAATTATTGCTCGATTTCCTTTATTCTTTATTTAATTTTTCCTCCAACGTAGTAAGATAAATAATTGTAAGTTGGACGTAGTTACTGAGAGCAGTAGTAATCGTTTTATAACCATCACCATTTACCATTTAACCCCTGGGAATAAGAAAACAATTTGTCATCCAAGCATGACGTTTCAAAGAATGATATCGATATTGTTAAACCACTCTTATGGAACAGACAAACAAACAACACAAGTATTAGAGTAGAAAGCATACCGTGGCGTAGCTGTGCGCGTGAAATAGCTCGCCAGGACCGCGAGGGGAAGCTGCAGTAAGTCCGGAGTTCAGAGGTTCCAATTCCGGCGTTAACGGCGGCTGTCCTGAGTATAGTTTTCTCCGGTTCTTTCGACACTCACTCCAGGAAAATGCCAGGTTAGAACATTATTTCAAGTTCCGGGGCACCTACCATATCATTGACACTAGCCTACTATAGTCACCACAGAAATACAGATGATCAGACAAATTCAACACACACCCAAGTACATGGGGCCACATAACCACTATGTCGCAAATCCTCTAAATGTTGTTATTGGTTTAGTTAATTCTTACTTGGGTGTATTTATTTATTTATTTATTTATTTATTTATTTATTTGCTACTAGCAACGTTAGGGCTTACACTTACACTTGGGTTTCTAATTTATCTCCAAATTCCTCCCTTGATTTTCATTTAAATGTATTACCCCTCGTAATTCCTTTATTCTTCAGTTCATTTTTCTTCCACCTTCTTCTACCCAGGTAGCATCCAAGTAAAATGGTGATTATACAATGATTTATTAGTGCACTCTTATTCCTACTACAATAACTACTTTAAACCTGCAATTAACTTGCTGTTGTCGGTTTTAATTCATATTAAGGACTAATACATCTTGGTCATCAGCCTCGTGGACTTGGGTATATGTTGAATTTGTTTGATAGCATGTTCACCTCCTGATGTAGTGGCTAGCATTCTTGGCTGTCGCCCAGGAGGTCCGGGTTCGATTCCCGGCTCTGCCGAGAAATTTAATTTTGGTTTGACGGCTAGAACGGAATACACTCAGCCTCGTGAGGCAAAACTGAGAAGGGGTGGGTTCGCTTCTCTCCTCAGTCATTCTAGACAGTGGTTTGCCGTGGTTTCCAACGGCAAATGCCGGTATGGTTCCTAACATAGAGCCACGACCATCTCCTTCCCAATCCTCACCTGAATTACAATTACACTACTGCTACTACATACACCACAATAACACAGGTTATCAGATACTTTCTTCTTTCTTTCTTTCTTTCTTTCTTTCTTTCTTTCTTTCTTTCTTTCCTTCTATCTATCTATATGCATATATATAGCTGCTTCGAAGCGGACACCCAATGGGTGAGCTACTTGTACCGTCGCGTATGGAGTGTTGTCTGGGGAGGAAAGTTTGAATGTAAGGGCGAGGAGTTGGAAGGTAGCGGCTGTGGCCTATAGTTAGGGACCAACCCCGGCATTTGCCTGGAAGGAAGATGGGAAACCACAGAAGACCATCTTCAAGGTTGCCAGCGGGGGGATTCGAACCTCCTCGCCTCCCGGATGTGAGCGACTACCAGCAGTCAAGCCGTAACGACCACGGCTAACTCACCCGGTTACACGGGGCTAAATGACCACGATGCCCAAGCCCCTCAAACAAAACAACAACTGTCTGATAACGTGTGTTTCTGTGGTGACTGGACGATTGTGTATAATCGTTAGGTTCGGGAATGGGGTAAGTTGCCCGGGACTTGAAATAAGGGATTAACCTGGCATTTGCCTGAAGGAAGTGTAAAGAAAAACGGTACAAACCACACTAAAGATAGCCGCTGTCAGCACCGGGATTCGAACCTCCAATCTCCAGCTAAATGTATCAATAACATCAGCAGCAGCTAAACGAAGTTAGAGCTTCCCGTTTCAAGACGTATAGGCCTATAATTATGCCTAGTTTAAGAGCATATTGTTTTTGATCGAAATGTGAAAGGGGAAGTTGGATAGCAGGCTGAGCCGCGAGGCTAGAAAGCTTGAGAACATCGTACGCTATGCATTGTAGCTCCGTAGGGTCTCAGCAATTAGCTATGACGAGCCATTTGGAAGCGTACAAATAAGAAAATGAAAGTAGGAGCTTCAAGATGACAGTTGAGGCGTCCAATGGTGAAAGTAGTTCATCACAGGTCATATGCCGCGGACACATCGTTCCAATGAAGCTACTGTCAACGCTGCTGGCATCAGGGACTCCGGACATGCGTCTACTTGTGTGTGCATCTTATTTGTTCGAAAACCTTTATTTTGATGATCAAGCCACTAAAATGAATTCATCACAACAGCGCATTATTGTGACGAATGACGTTGAAAAATGAAAATCTACAGCCTGCTTCCAGTCTCCGACCGGGTCAGGAATGGAATGAATGAAGCCCCCATCTAGCGGCGAGGATATGAACTGTGCCGGCTGCCGAGGCCTGACGCACTCCTCTGGGGCAATGATTAAATGAATGACAGATGAAATGATAGTGAGGAGTGTTGCTGGAATGAAATTTTGACAGGGAAAACCGGAGTACCCGGAGAAAAACCTGTCTGCCTCCGTTTTGTCCAGCACAGATCTCACATGGAGTGTTCAGGATTTGAATCACGGACCCAGCGGTGAGAGGCCGGCGTGCTGCCGCCTAAGCCACGGAGGCTTACCGACGAATGTCGTTGTGTGTTTAAATCTAATGATATGAGTTACGGAAGTTAGAAAATAAACCGGCGAGGGTACTGCTCTCGGAATGGTCACTGTCAGCTCCAGGATTTGAACCATCGATCTCCGGACTTGCTACAGCTCCCCACTGTAGTCGTTGTGTGCGAATCAACGCTCACGGCTACATCAGGGATGAATAATGTTATGCTTGATAACACGATAGTTTCTAAGGCTGAGGTAAATTTCTCAGTGGATTTTAGCAGCTTTGTGTTACATTAGCTGACCACCTCTTGGTGTAGCAGCTAGCATTCTTGGCTGTTGCCCCGGAGGTTCGGGTTCGATTCCCGGCTCCACTAAGAAATGTAATTCTGGTTTGAGTTGTACTGCAACGGGATGCACTCAGATTTGTGAGATAAAACAGAGAAGAGGTTTGGTTGGATTCCCACAACCCCCATCCTGGAAGTGTTTTTCCGTGGTTTCCCACCCCTACTCGAGGCAAATGCCGGGATGGTACCTAACTTACGGCCACGGCCGCCTCCTTTGTATAAATAATGATATTTATTGCAACCAATGGTCAAATACAATAATAATTAAAATTGCACAAAATGAATTCATGTACAGAATTCTGTTAATGTCACTGTTCTCTTGCTACAAACTTTTGCGTGATATCTTTCACATGACTTTCCACACAACTCACACCTACAGTTCTCGTCTGGGTTGTGGTATACCTTCTTGCAGCACAGCTTGAAATGAAAACCATGAACAGCGAAACGTGTCATGAAATGGCGAAGTTCATACATAGAATTCCTCCACTCCGCCTCCTTTGTATGCCTAAGACAAAAGATCAGTGACTCCATACACTGTTGTTGCTGAGTCACACTGTACTTGTGTGTGTCTCTTAAACTCCAAACATTTGATTGTTCTTGGCTGAGTATATAAACACGGAATCGACAGCGAAAATTTAACAGCGAGAGGCGTGGGCAAGGGTGAATGGATACATGTTCGCCGGGTGGAACGCGACAGTGCCTACTAATAAAATGAAACGTAACTTTTGCCATGATATTGAATTGGTGAAACATTTCGAAACCGCAGTAGTCCTATGTTTTCCCTGGTATGTAACTTATACTGTGATCGTGCAAAATTTCAACTAAGTTGGTTGAGTAGGTTTTGCGTGAAAGAGTAACAGGTGACTCCTCTAGACTTGTATATACAGTATAAATAGGCTATGCGTTGTAATTTGAATAACGATGTAAAGATTGGCAACCATGGCTTATAGTCTACTGCCAAATTTCAAGTTACGTTTTAAGTGCCAGTTTCATGGTCTGCAAACAGGGGGACTTGGAGATATGAGTGCCAAAAGTGAATAATATGACCCAACAGCAAGAAATTATACAGTAATTACCTTGCTTGTAGTGATGGGGGACAAAGGTAAGGTTAGTAACTTATTTAAAGTGACGTAGATTATACGGAGCATTTGCTGGGAGCACCAGCAATCAACAAGGATTGCTATTTGCACCCCCTTAAAGCCGCGCCGCGCTGCGCCAGCCGTGTTGATGCGTTTGGGTATGTGTGTTCACGTGCTAGGCGATGAAAGCCCTGCTTGCTAAATTTGGCCAGTGACTCGTAGAAAAAGCAGGATGTGAGTTGGAGGAATGTAAGCGTGACATAGGCCTTCATGATGCGTCGGAGAAAGTGCAATATTGTCTCTCTACCCCACAAGTAAGGGCAGAACTAAATATGAAACGGAATTCCTCGTACTATCTCAGCCTGCCTCTCGTGCCGAAGGTCGCGGGTTTGAATCCCAGTACAGTCAGTGTGTTAGATTGCGAGAGGCCCTTGTCTGTAGACTCACAGATCTACTCACTTAGGAAGAGCACTGGCTAAAGACAATGCGTGTAACAAAGAGCAGAAACCTCCCCTACACGTTCGCTCACTTCCTCGGTGTTGTGGTGTGCAGTCCACCTCAAATAAGTTGCTCATCATATTGGGTAAGTGCTATAGGGTATATGGGGAAAAACTGCTGTAGCACGTCCTTCTCTACAAAACACTTTGGTCTAGATTTAAAGCCTTCTACTATCCTGCCACGGAATTTTTATCACTAGACGTGGAGCGGGGCTGTTGTGTATACATAACGTCATCTCGCCACGTGATGACTGCCGCGGGCAGTTGCGGAGCAAGAGGGGGAACGGATGTACAGGCAAACAATGAGAATACACCGCACAGGACACGACCCAGCACGAACCATGTACACACACGACATGCGATGAGGTTTCGCTGGCGACGATTGCACGTCTATCGCAGGCGTGTGGCTGGGCGGAGCGCAATAGTTCCGATTTCTGCCATCGGTAACAATTCGCTGGCAGGGTAGTAAACTGTTACAAATGTGTCTACACACACTCACTGGCAGTCGGAAGCTCGAGGGTAACGATATTTAGATTATTTTAGCGTATGCAAAAGACCGAAACTAGGAAAATACAGTATTATATTGCGAAACATCTATGGACCTATGATTTTCCCTGGTATATAAATTATTGCATGTTCATGCAGAATTTCAGCTTAATTGGGTGTAAAGTTTTGAGGAAGAGTAACAAACAGACAGACACCGCTAGTTTTATTTATTTATTTATTTATTTATTTATTTAGTTATTTATTTATTTATTTAGTTAGTTATTTATGTGTAATAAGGTAATAAGTTGAGGACTGAATAATCAGGGCACACCAACACGAAGTGCAAGGACCCACGGGCTGGATAAAGTGTCATGTACAGTACCATAGCTGTCACTTTCACCTCGGAAGGGTTACGAGCCTTGACATTGTGTATTCAGTGAAGTGCACTTGGGAATGTTTTCGCCACGATCCTCTATCTGCCACGGAGTGAGATCTGCTCTTTACCATTAAGAGGCAGAATAAATTATTCTAATCAATCTGTAAATGAAATGCATGTATTTTGCTGACCAAGAAATTGCAAGCACTGAGAAACGAAACACTTCTGTCTTGCTACACATGGCCAGAGAAACTGCTTGGGGCGGTTTGATTTGGCATGATTTTGTTCCAATTGTTCCTAAAATACCATCTACTGAACGTGGGAATAGAACTACTGTGGTACTTCACAGTCGGGGTCAGCTACCTTTACATGCTGTAGTGATTTGTTTTGGAACCTGGGAAATCGTGGTATTAACTCCAACTATTTACTGCAGGTCCGTTCCCCCCCCCCCTCCCCCTTAAAACAAACATATCATTAGCTATTTATTCTTTGTGTGAAAGCTGTCTGATAACCTGTGGCACTGTAGGTTCTATAATGGTGTCTTTAATATTTTTTGACTGGCTGCGTGGTGCAGTGGTAAGGTTATTGTTTCATTTGAGATGCACCCCGCGCCGCGTCGTAGCCGTGCTTGTTAAATCGTGCACCATGACCGCAAGGATAACTGCAGCAAGTCCAGGGATCGTAGGTTTGAATCCCAGCGCTGACAATGGCTATCCTGTGTGTGTGTTTTACCCCGGGGTTTTCCACACTCCCTCCAGGAAAATGTGGGGATAGTACCTTACGTCAAATCCCGGGCCACCTACCTCGTCCCTGTTCCTAATACAGTTACTCACACTACCACAGTCATCACATAAATACAGGTTGTCAACACACACCCAACTACATGGGCTGATGACTATTATGTCCTAAGCCCCAAAAATGAATTAACAACATTAATCATTTGAGGAGCATGGACATCGCAGTCTTTTAGTCCCGTGTACTTGGGTGTGTGTTGATAACCTGTATTATTGTGGAGTCTGTAGTAATGTGTTTGTGTATTTGTAATTGAAGTGAGGATTGGGAAGGAGGTGGCAATGGCCTTAAGTTGGGAACTATCTCAGCATTTTCCTGGAGTAGAAGTAGGGGAAACCACGCAAAATCACTTCCAGGATGACTGAGGTGGGAATCGAACCCACCTCTTCTCAGTATTGCCTCATGACGCTGAGTGTACCCCGTTCCAGCCCTCAAGCCAGAATTAAATTTCTTGGCAGATACAGGAATCGAACCCGGATCTCTGGGGCGACAGCCAAGAATGCTAGCCACACACCACAAAGGGTAAGGTTTCCGCCTACTATCCCCAAGGATGCGGGATTGAATCTCGGCGCAGTCATTCAAAAAAGGAAAGGATGCTTGTAGTTTTACGTGGCCGTTAATCAAGCAATCATGATTACGGGACCTGACTTTAAGTGAAAATAGAACCACTAGAGTGACATCACCGCTAGAAAACTCAACATGCATTAACCGGAAATTGAACCCTGTTCGTCTCGGTAGGAGGCAAGCAGCTTCACTATTGAACCATACCCCCCTGTCTAGTTTTAGGCGTATACTGCTTGATTTGTTGTTGAACTTTAGAGAATACTTGGTTCAGTAAGGAATCTAACCTGTACATGTTGTCTACTATAGTTAACAAATAACAGATTAATGTATTGCCGTAGCCCATTGTTTAGCCTCCTTATTTTTGTTGTATCGATATATTACGCATTATATTGCCATTGGAGCCTCCGTGGCTTAGGCGGCAGCACGCCGGCCTCTCACCGCTGGGTCCGTGGTTCAAATCCCGGTCACTCCATGTGAGATCTGTGCTGGACAAAACGGAGGCAGACAGGTTTTTCTCCGGGTACTCCGGTTTTCCCTGTCAAAAATTCATTCCAGCAACACTCTTCACTATCATGTCATTTCATCTGCCATGCATTTAATCATTGCCCCAGAGGAGTGCGTCAGGCCTCGGCAGCCGGCACAGTTCATATCCTCGCCGCTAGACGGGGGCTTCATTCATTCCATTCCTGACCCGGTCGGAGACTGGAAGCAGGCTGTGGATTTTCATTTTCATTGCCATTGGGGATTGCAGATAATATAATGAACAGGAAACGAAATTTCAATGCCGTTCAATCAGTCAACACGGTTGTGAATTCAAGTGAATTTATTAATCTCATGTATTTTTTTTTCTTTTCAGGTTTAGTGAATAACGTCCATTACAATTGGGTACAATCGTGTTGACCGACTGAAAAGCACTCAAACTTCGTTTACTAAGGCAACATTGAAAAATGGCTTCTAACACAACAAACAGGATTATTAGCAACATGAAACGAAGCTTGGTGGTCGTGGTAATTGTTTAAAAGGGCTTAACATCGAGATCACCAGCCCCTCATAACAGAGGGAAAAGGGAATAATTGAGACCTCTCGAAGGGTGAGGGTTTTGAAGGCCCATGAGAAACTTCCCAGTCTTCGTATTCCCTCATATCGTTGTGATCAGGACAAAACAGGGTTGACCAAGTGAAGTGAGACAGGAAAGATGTGATATACGGCTTAAGGCTTTAAAGAAAACTACAGCAGCTCTGGAAATGTTACGACTGCAGTGTTTCATGGAACATTCCATAAACATGTTTAAAGATGCTGTAAAATCCAACTGAATGGAATGGGGGAACCTATTTCTCCGTGGCTCTACTCACTGCATGCAAGAGTCCACATTTTAATGTGGAACGTAAAACTGTCCATTAAGTTCACTGTTAACTGTGGTTCCTAGTGGTCGGCTCACAGTTCAAGTGGCGAGTTCAGGCCACACAAACTAGCAAAAGGTACTACAATCAGATCATGAGGTTTGACCACATGATTGATACCTTGTTCCAGAATATGTTACTCCTCCAGTTGCACTCTCTCTACGTCACTGTATCGTAGTTTTAAGTGTTCACTTCGCGTTTTACTATACCCGGTCACTTGGCACGACATCTTAACATAGTTGCATAGTAGATAATAATAATGTTATTGGTTTTACGTCCCTTTTAACGGCTGAGGTTTTTAGGGACGCCACCGGGGTTCCGGAATTTTGCCCCGAAGGGGATCTTTAACGTGCCAGTAAATCTACTGACACGACTCCCTCGCATTTGCGCAATCTCAAATGCCAACTGACTGCGCCAGGATTCGATCTTGCAACCTTGGTATCAGCAGGCGAGAACGTTACCGCTGAGCCCCGCAGCCAGTTTACATGCTAGAATGACGTACGATACATGATATTTTTCGAACGGTCTATAGTCTCATGGTGGGAACAATAATTTTGTGAATTGTTTGCAGGATGTGCTAAGAGTGCGTTAGTACCATACGGGATGCTAGCAGCGAAATATCGACCTTACGACGATCTCACGCGTTTGTTAGGCTGCATATCACAATATTGGTAGGGGAAGCTGATTCATCTGGGGTAGTGAATTCATTACGGCTAATGGCGTTTATGTTTCTTCATTTAGAAGCTTGAGCATCGTGGTCATCAAGCCCCATGTATTTGAATATATAGAATTCATCCAACAACCTATGTTATTGTGGTTTCCGTAGTAGTGTGTGTGTCTGAAAATTGAGGCTAGGATTGCGAAGAAAGCAGTCGTGGCCTTTAAGTTAGGAACCTTCCCGGCATTTGCCTGGAATAGAAGTGGAAAACCACGGCAAGCTATTCCTAGGATAGGCTACCTGCGATGGGAAACAAATCTACCACTTCTTTATTTTGCCTCGTGAGACTAAGTGTAACCCCTTACAATCCTCAGACCTGAATTAAATTTCTTGGCAGAGCCGGGAATCGAGCCCGGACATTAGGGGTTGACATCCAAGAATGCCAGCCCTTACACTAGGCGGTGGCCGCACGAAGATTTGAAAGGAAGCTTTCGGCCATCCTAAAAAGTGGTTTTCCGTGGTTTCCCCATTCTTACTCCAGGCAAATGTTGCAATGGTTCCTAACTTACGGCCACGGCCACCTCCATCCCAATCCTAGCCTCAATTACAAATACACACTACTACAGACATCATGATGGCACAGGTTATCAGACAGATTACACACACACAAGTAAACGGGGCTACATGATCAACATGTCGCAAAGCCCATAAACGATCTACACAACAACAACAACAATAGCAGCAACAAGGAAATATCGTGTGAATACAGTCTTTGCATACAATGAAATTCTTAACATTGCCTTAGTGATTAGCAAGCAGCTTGACCACTACGACATCACGCCTCCATTATTATTATTATTATTATTATTATTTTCCTGCCGCTCCCGTGGTGTTGGAGTAGCGCGTCGGCCTCGCACTCGGAGGCCCCGGGCTCGATTCCCGACTCCGTCAGGGATTTCAGAAACTGACGTGAGGGCTGGGATGAGGTGCACTCAGCCTTGTGAGGACAATTGAGTAGCTGTTTGACAGTGAGGCAGCGCCCCAGTCACGGAGACCAAGATTAACGGCCGGGGGACCCGATGTGCTAACCATGCGTCACTCCAATATCTGCAGGCCAAATGGCTGGGCAGCGGTCGCTTGGTAGGCCTAGGCCCTTCATGGGTTGTAGTGCCACGGGTCTTTTTAAATTATTATTATCATCATCAGAAAAATGTAACACATACACAACTGCAAGGGACTGATAACCAAGGATGCCCCAAGACCCTAATTGGAACTAAACAACAATATATGTTTCAAATTTGTTGAAAGAAAGGTGAGTTGCAGCGATGCAGATTTACTGTACTATACTGTATCTGGGTCACGAACATGCACTCCACCTGTAACGCTGGTTGCACTGATTACAACAGCTTTCATCTGCTACTTACTGCCTCGGCCTTTCACCACTCGTCCCGCACTTCTTTTTGCAATCATTAGATACCAGCCATCTCTGCTTCCAGCGAAACATTCTCTCAATAGGTCTACTGTATTACAGTGACGGTGATGCAATAGACAACATATTAATAAAGACTCGAAAGATGTCTCAGTAAAAATAATAATAATAGACTACCCTCATTCTTTGCGGGGTCCGAACCTCTTCCTTTATCAGTCATGAGGTTGATGGTCATGATGTCCTCTTAAATTGAAATATGAAATCATAGAAAATACACCGTATGTCTGCACATATCCCATTGCCCCCTCCCCGTCACTAATCCACACCTCGTGACGTAGCCGTGCGCATTAAATCACATTCATGATGGGGAGCTGCAGCAAGTCCGGAGATCGGAGGTTTGAATCCCGACGCCGACAGCGGCTATTCTGAGTGTGAACATTCCCCGAGTTTTTCCGCACTCCCTCCAGTCAAATACCGGGATAGTAGCCTACCTTTTTTTAAAGTCCCGGGGCATCTACTCCAGCCCCGTCCCTAATACAGCTGCACACACTACTACAGTCGTCACAGAAACACAAGTTATCAGACAAGCTCAAAACACACCCAAGTACACGGGGGTGATGACCAAGATGTTCCAAGTCCCTAAAGTAAATTAACAACAACAACAACAACAGCGTCGATGGTGGTAATAGCGACTTGTTAACAGGTGATCAGAACAAGCTAAAAGGAGCCTGCATCGTAACAATGTTCTCGCGCCCGAATTAAATTGATATGAGGAAGAAGAAGAAGAAGAAGAAGAAGCTATCTTGCCAATACGAGTAGCAGGGAAATAAATTTGACCTAAAATGGGAGGTTTTACAAGTTGGAGATACTTACGAGCTCTGCATGTTTTCTCTATTTGTATATTAGGCATATAGGTTTAAATCTTACCTTCGCCCACAATGTTATGATCTGCACGAAAATAATTCAATCTTAGTCTTGGTACATACGACGAAGAACCCTGAAGTATATTTTAAAAGATAATGAGCCTTGTCTGTATTTTTCTGTTTTAAGCTGATCACGATCTTTAAATTTATAAAAGTGTTAATATGCTCATGCGACCGACAGCAGTAGCTGCGCTCACTGGCGCTGGAGTAGCTGTGTCCATCTGTCATTGTAGCCTATACGCCCACGTTAAAGCCGGAACCTAAATGAATGAAATGGTTACAGATTTGCCCTCCTCCCATGCAACTGAACTGCTAGACCATGAAGCCAAGCTACCTGCGGACTCGGAAGACGTAGCTTCGAACTCCACCTTCGGCCGTCCTTGAAATGGTTTTCCGTGGTTTTCCATTTTCAACTCCAGGCAAATGCTGGGCCGGTAACTTCTAATAGGCAACGGTCACTTCCTCACATCTCCTTGCCCAGTTTCATTCATCTTAATTCATTCCATCTCTCATCAACTCCTCTCATGAGACTGGCGTCAGGAAGAGCATCTGACCGTAAAACACTCGCCACATAGACTTGCATCGTATCTCATCCCAAACCCTGTTGGAAACGGGAATGGTAAGGGGTCGACATACGTACAGGTTCAAGTGTCTGTGTGTGTGTGTGTGTCCATCTGTCATTGTAGCCTATACGCCCACGTTAAAGCCGGAACCTAAATGAATGAAATGGTTACAGATTTGCCCTCCTCCCATGCAACTGAACCAAACTTATTATAATTCCACCATCTTAGAGAATACAACATCGTGGCCACTAGAATTTGAATAGATTGTCAGCTACCGGTTAAATCAATCACCGGGTTTCTACTGCAATCAACACTCAGGAACCATCATATGGCGAGAGTCCGACGCCAACCTCCGGCCATTACTACAGAGACAACTCTGCTCAGAGTCTCTCGGCCTGCTTGCCTCTCACCAAAGTGGACCGGGTTCAATTCCCGGTCAATAAATGTGAGATTTTTAAAGTGTAATATCACGTCCTGTGGTTCGAATTTAACGTAAAATGGAGGTTCCTTGGCTTATGATCACAAAATTAACTGTTACGTAAAACTGCAAGCTTCCTTCCTTTAGCCTCTCGGTACGCAAGGTGCAGGGTCACATAGGCCCTATACTGTAGCATGTGGACAACTACGACATGAGAAGTGACACTAGAGTGTGTCGGGGTTGTTTGCCCGTAGTTCAAAGAAATATGACTCTCTTAACTCTGACCATCTCTTATAAGTATCATGACCACTTTAACAGCCTAGGGTAGGATAGATCAATCTGTCGCAACTGTAACAAATCACTTTATCGACTAGGGCAGCGAACAATATATCAAAAGAAATAGAAAGGCAGATGTACTGAAGATAATGGATTCCTTCGAGCACTCGCATCATTTAAAAAATTACTTTCATCAATTGGTCTGAGAGAAGCAGGTGTGGAACATATAATTCCCAATTGAGGTCTCAAGGCAGTTTGGAGAAACATGATATCAAATTATTGTTCTATGGTTTTCTGCTCATCTTCCAACTGGGATATTATTTTTGTGCGTGTACCCTTTAATAGTAAAATGATAGTTTCTGCAACGGTAGCGAGGCGTATAAGTCGTTTTGTTCCCAGAGTTCCTCAACCTTTCCTATGGTGCGTAAAGTAGCACACTCTCTTTACCCAGGCGTGCTGACCATGCATAATAGCTAGAAAGGAAGAGTATGGAGTATGCTACAGTGGAATATCAACAAATGGCGTGTTGGCACATACTTTCCTCCTATTCTAAGGACCTGAATTGAAGACAGTGGTTTGACAATAGAATAGAATCATACCCTGAAATAGGGGACAGCAACAAAATCCCTTAAAAAAGAGGGACGGGAACAATCATCCCTTCCAATAGGAGTCAGTTTCAAAAACTGGGAAAACAATACAAATATTTTGCAACAACAATTTTGTAGAAGCATTTCCACAGATTAAGATTATATTAACAAAATGCTTAAAGAAGCTTTTTTTACAATACGATTGTTCCACACAATCTGCCAAATATGACGACCTATTTCATAACTATGTTTTTCTAAATTGCGATTCCCAGGAAGTAGTAGCAGTTTTACATACTGATACAACTACTTCCCTCAACGACCTGTCTACGGTGAGATGGCCTATGGTACATGCCGGTTCACCTTGCCAGCTGGTTGTGGTGTGGGATCCCATCCCATCGTACTGCTCGTCCCGTCCTGCCGCATCTTGTAGTACGCATACACTTAAGCCAACTAATGATGCACACCAAAGCGAGAATTCACGATTAGGACGATCGATCGCATGGTGCAGTCACGTTACCAATCCGGCCAGGAGGAGCAAACACATGGTTATGTCGGTGTGATCGCAATGAGTAGCCCACTTCTATGGCTAGACGAGCGATTCAATTGCAGATGGTAGCCTATATTGGCTTTCACGGCCTGTGAATTAATACCCAGCAATTTTTCTAGGTTTGTACCGTGTTTTGGGTAGGGCTTCGCCTAGGACACCAAGCTGTGAAAACCAATTTACCATCTTTTTGGAAGCCTTCATAGGGGGGTTATGGCTGCTTGAGCTTTAAGTTCTCGCAGTAAAGAGGCACAGGTGTGCTTCATAGGAAGGGAGGTAGCGCGCAGTTCACTACTCCTGTGGGGGTCTGGATGGGGACACCAAGAGCCCACTGATGAGCCAGCCTGGTGACCTAGGTGAAACCCCACCCAAGACACGGCACAAACGTAGAAATATTGCTGAGTATCAACTGTATTTGTTTTGCCGATTGCCCTCAATATACTTTGTTGTTGACGTGATTGTTACATTTAGAAGCTTGTACATCGTGGACATCAGACTCATACACTTGGGAGTGGACAGGATTTGTCTGGTAAAGAGACAAGGATTGGGAAGGAGGCGACTGTGGCCTTGAGTTAAAAACCAACCGGGCATTTGCCTGGAGTAGAACATATGGAAAACAACTTCTAGCATGGCTGAGGTGGGAATCGAACCCACCTCTCCTAAGTTCTGCATAACGAGTCTGAGCGTACCCTGTTCCAGCCTTCAGACCAGACATTAAGTTTCCTGGAAGAGCCTGGAATCGAATACGAACCCCAATAGTGACAGCCAAGAATGCTAGTCACTATACTATGAGGTAGCCCTTTGACTTATGGTTAGGGTAGGAAAGGGGGTGACCGTGGCCTTAAGTTAGGAGCCATTCAAAACCTCTTCTACTGGTCTACAACAAGTTACAGTAGATGACCTGAGGGACTAGACATGAGAAGAGACAACGGTATATTTGTTTCAAACCATAAATTGGCCATCCACTGTGCAAGTTACACCACGTCCCGTCGTGGTATAACGGCTAGCATTCGTGGTTGTCACCCCGAAGGTCCGGGTTCGATTCCCATCTCTGCCAAGAATTTTAATTCTGGTTTGATGGCTGGAACGGCGTACACTAAGCCTCATGAGGCAAAACTGAGAAGAGGCGGGTTCGATTCCCACCTCAGCCATCCTTGAAGTGGTTTTTTGGAGTCTCTCATTAGGCCCTACTACTCCGGCCAGGATGGTTTCAGACTTAGGTCGACGGCCACCTCAAATTCTAGTCTCAATTACAAACACACTTGTGCAGCCATCAACATGACACAGGTTATCAGACAGACTCAACAAATATCCAAGTACACGGGGCTACATGACCACAATGTCGCAAAGCCCGTATATCAATCAACTGTGCAAGTTAAATCACCAGAATAAGACTTCTAGCTATGAAGATAATCTTTCTTTGTCGTGTGGCCTCCTGAGAGGCCGAGCACAAGTCTTTCTAGTTGACACCCATGGGCGACCTGTGCGCCGCGAGAGGGATGGAATTGATGAAGATGAATGAAACTGGGCAAGGATGAGGAAGGAAGCGGCCGTGACCTGTCGGAAGGTACCGTCCCAGCAATTGCCTGGTGTTGAAAATGGGGAAACCATGGAAAACTATTTCAAGGTTGGCCGACGATGAGCCTTGAACCCACAAGTCTACTGAGTCAGCAGAGAGCTTGGCTTCATGACCTAACGCTGCGCATTAACGAGCGTAGCCACCGCTGTCGGTAGTAGGCTAATTGAGCCATCACGCCCTTCCATTAACACTTACATTTTCATATTAGAACAGTAGATCATATTTAATGGAGTGAATATAGCTTATCCTGTAAATTTTATATCCGTACATGTTACCTATTCGTACTAAATGTTTCAATAATTTTCATAAGAGAATCCTACATTATTTCCTTGATCTGTAACAACGTCCATTGTACATATTTTTTGGCGAAACAAATTGAATTTGGGAGTACGCAAGCAAAAAATGTTTGAGTACCACTGCTCTACAGCACTCGCTGCTTTCTCCGGGAAGACGGGGTAAGAGATGAGCTGTTGTACGCAAGAACGCGCTCCAACATTTCCTCATTGTATGTAGAAGAAGCGGGTCGGCCATCGCCCCCACTACACTTACCACTTGGTCCTCAAGCGAAAGCAGCTCTTGAAATCATGACCGTTACCGACATACGCTCATATGAACACATCTCAAGAAAGTATACAACAAGTAACCTGTCACTTCAGCCTCTCCCGCAACTACATTCTCCAACTCGTTCCTGTCTACTCCGATGAATGTCATATGTACAGACTCAAGTTATTGAGCCAGAAATAATATCTTTTATTTGTTTATTTGTCTAGAAAAAGATTCCCAAGAGCAGAGCTCTGTCGTGGGGAACAGTACATAGTTCATTACATAGATGACGGACTAACTATACATATGCTAAATTATAATACATTTAGAGTACAGTATACAAATAAGCAATTGAAGTGTATTCAAAGCGACGCTTTTGACACAATACATGACCAAGGAAAAAGCGGTATAATATAATTGGAGAAATGAAACTAGCCTATAAGCAAATGAGCAAGCTTTGAAGTTATGAGTCAATTAGTGTTGATAAACATAAAAGATAAAGATTATTTGGAAGAATGTGGTATCACAAGAGTAAGTTATTATACATTTAGAGTAAATTATTATACATACATTATTATACATTCAGAGTCAGCAAATAGAACTTTTTCAACTTTACACGAAATGGCCCAATTTGAGAGATTCTTGCTAGATCAAGTTGTACCAGGTTATACACTGAGATGAGCGAGTGCTGCAGTGCATTGACTCCAAATTTAGTCGTTCTATTGCTGACTACATGTAACTTATTTTTTTGTCTTGTGCAGTGCAGGTGAATTTCATTAACGAAAGAGAATGTAGTGTTTGTAGTCATGAGACTATGCAATATTTTATAAATAATTAAAGTAGAGTTGAAAGATACAAGCAGTTTCAACGGCAATATATTAGTTTCAGTGTACATTCTACAGCGAGGGTATAAACGATGGAATACATACAGAGCCCTGTTTTGTAGAACCTCCAGATTATTCAAATTAGTTTGTGAGGCTCTTCCCCAGATGAAACATAGGTATGAGAGCCGAGACTGAATCATTGCGAAGTATATTACACGTAGTGTCTGTGTTGTTACATAAAACTTGATTTTAGCAAAGATTCCAACTAAAGCTGAGATTTTGTTTTTTAGATTCGTTATATGTGATGCCCAAGAAAGAGTATTGTCTATTGTCAAGCCAAGGCATTTAACCTCCTTCACCCACTTAAGTCTGGTAGTACCAAAAGAGATATTTGTTGTTGCATTTAAATCATATTCACATTTATGGAACATCATGCAGACAGTTTTTGAGTAATTAGGTGTTAACAGATTCATTCTTGGCCATTCCTCCAAGACATAACAGTCATGCTGGATATCAGATATAATCTCCTTGTCAGCTTTAGAGAAGTAAAACAACGAAGTATCGTCAGCTAAGAGAGATAATCTACCCTTAAAAGGGCATAAGGTTATGTCATTTATGTATATGAGGAATAGAATCGGCCCTAGAATAGATCCCTGGGGCACACCATACGATACCCTTTGTAAGTTACTTCTATTAGTTCCTATTTTTACAAATTGTTGCCTGTTTGCCAAGTAATGTTTAAACCACAACAATGCCACACCTCTCACACCCGCCTTCTCCAGTTTATATACAAGCAGTGGATGACTCACGGTATCAAAGTTCTTTTTTAAATCAATAAAGAATCCAGCAGATTTATTCCCTTTATCTATATTGTTTTGTAATTCCATTATGATATCAACAATAGCAGAATTAACCCCAGCCTTCTCGCGAAATCCATACTGAAATTCAGAAAAATAATGGCATTTCTCTAGATACCTCAAAAGCCTTGTTTTCATAATTATTTCTAAGATTTTTGATAATTCAGATGGTACTGAAATGGGCCTATAATTACCAGGATCTGACCTGTCATTCTGTTTATATATGGGTACAACACGAGCAATTTTAAGAGGATCTGGGACGATACCATTGACTAGTGAGCAGTTGACAAATTTTGAGATGGGTCCTGAGAGGGCACGGTTGCAAGTCTTACGTAGTTTACTAGTTATGCAATCATAGGAGGTGTTGGTTATCTTAAGATTGTTAATGATATCAGATGCTTCTTGTGGGGAGCAAGGTTCTATGAAGAATGAATTAGAACCTTCAATGATTGTTGCTGTTCGCTCCGTTAATGGAATAATGTTAGAAGATAATGTGGCAGGAACTGACACAAAGTATTCATTCAGAACATTGCAGATCTCAATTTTGTCTTCTATGCACCTATTATTTACATTTATACTTTTAATATCAGATGTTGTATTTGAGGGTTTCTTTAAAACTTCATTGATAATTTGCCAAGTACGGTTTGAATTGTGTATGTTACTTTGAAATTTATTATCATAATATGTCTTTTTAGTGATCTTCTCAATGCTGTTATTCTATTACAGTAAACCCTGTACTCTTCTTTTATTATTGTATTATGGGGGAACTTTTTTAATTTGTTGTAACTATGTGATTTTTGCTTACACAATGCAACAAGTTCTGGTGTGCACCAGGGATTCAGGGGATAGTTAATATCCCTACGCTGAGCAGTTCAAACTGTACTTGCACAGACTAGACCATCTTGGATAAATGTAGTTAAGGCTGTGTATGATGCATTAACACCATCCTCTACTAAATCAAAAGTATGGCTTTCATAATAGTTTAGGGCAAGTGTATAATCAATATGTGAGTATTTGTAAGTTTTAGGTACATTTGGATTACTGGTTGCTGTTTTTGAGGAGTCTAAAGAGAAAAGCAATGTATTATGATCACTGATATCATCAATAATATTATCTACTCTCCAATTACTTATTTTTATGCAGCAATGGAAATGATCAATCAGTGAGCTATTATGACTTATTCTGGTGGGATATACAGTGTTGCAGGGGAAAAGACCATAGCTATACATGAAACATTTATAATTATTAGTCAAGTCATCATGACGGAGAGTATTTATATTAAAGTCACCAGCAAAAATTACATTCCTGTGTTTTATGTTATCAAGAATCATTTCTAAGTCTGCACTTGTATGATACCAGTTAGACACAAGAGGATTATAAACAGCCAAAATGATGTCGCTCAGCCCTGACCTAGAAATCTCTAATGCTAGGATATTATGATCTTTCTGTATATTATATATCAGTTTGCATTGCCAACAGTTACTTTTTGCATAGATGGCAATTCCACCACCTCCATCTTTTGAGGTAGAATTTCTAAATGAATGAAAAGCCTCATAACCTGAAATATTATAGAAGATACATTCACCATTGTCTGCAGACAACCACGTCTCAGAAATGACAACAAAATCTACATTCTGAATAGCATCCAGTCGATCAGCAATCATCTCTAATTTCCCATTTCGTAAGCTTCTAGCATTAAGGTACATTATCCTCAAAGATGGGATAGAACTTAGTGAGGAAATGAATTTACCACACTCGAAATATGATCTCCATTGTAGTTCACTTATAATTTACTGATAAGTCTGCTACATGGATTGTACATTATCATTCTATGATCGTGATCCAACGATCGCAAGTAGTTTGCCAATGTCCTGCTCCGTCTTAATAGTAAACACCTCTGAGGAATTGGCTGAAATTTTTGCCAGAATTCTGCCTTGCCGGACAAATACCCTTTCTAGTCCCATATTTCTTGCTTCGCGAGCTTTCTTAAACAGGGTCTCGTTGTACGGAGTCAATGTTAATTCAGGTAGATATTAACCTGAGGGCCACGAAATCCTAGCAGACAAGTGCTCAATTTCTTGAGGCGTCTAGCAGCTACTAGAAGAGCATCCTTCCTGGTTCTCTGAACAAAACGGACAACGATGGGCTTTGGAGAGTTTTTATTGTAGGATGACACCCTATGAATGGTGTCAATGTTCTGTTCCTGAATAGGCACATCCAGAATATTGCCTATCTTCACCATGATATTCACAAGGTTTTCATCTTGCGTGAAAGGAACACCTGTAATCTTCAGATTGTTCGCTCTCGAGTACTGTTTCAATTCCTCAACATCAGTTTTGAGGCTTGATACATCTTCCCGGAGCTTTACACTAGATCCCTTAACACTCTGAACCTCTGCAGTAACGGCTTTAATTTCCGTTTGCATCCTGCCCATTTCGATAGAAAACTCGTCAAATTTATCACTGACGAATCGGACCGAGGTTTTCAATTCGGTGTATACCGTTTCTAAATCGTTAAGTTTACGAAGAATTATATCAAATTTGGACGTAATAGAACTGTCAATTGATGATTCTACAGACGTCTGTTGCTTGTGATCAACTGACGCCGATACATACCCATGTCCGATCCTTCCTTGGGAGAGTCTCCAGATGCTCGATCTCATGTTTCTGCATTTTTAAACATTCTTCACTCATATGGCACCATTTACAACACTTCTTACACTTTAATTTCCTTTGATTCGCTTTAAATTTCTCAGAGCACACAATACATACGTCCGCCATGTTGCTGTTGTAGCATACTTGAGTTGTTAATAATCCAGGTAAGGGGCTCGCGACATCTTGGTCATCAGCCCTGTGTGGTTGGATGTGTGTTGAACTTGTTTGATAACCTGCATTTATGTGATGACTGTAGTAGTGTGTGTAACTGTACTAGGGACAGGGATAGGGTAGGTGCCCCGTGACTTGAAGTAAGGTACTATCCCGCAATTTTACTGTAGGGAGTGTGGAAAGCCCAGAAAAAAAACTCACTCAGATTGGCCGCTGTCAGCACTGGGATTTGAACCTGCATTCTCTGGACTTGTTTCAGCTGCCCACGCGGCCATGGTGCATGGTTACGCCGCGGGACTAAATAATATCTGATACCCGCTGTGTGAGTATCTCACTCTCAGAACACTTTGATTGTTCTAACCAGAGCAAACAAACTCTGGATCGAAAGTGAACATTTATCAGCGAGAAGTGTGGGCAAAGGATGAATGGATACCTGTTCGCCGGGTGGGACGCGGCAGCACCTGCTACTGAAATAAACGCTACCTTCACCACCATATTGAAATGGTGAAACATTTCCAAACGGCAATAGCCCTGTTTTCCCCTGGTATATAAACTATATTCATGCAAAAATTCAGCTAAACCGGTTGAGATTTTTTTTGCGTGTAAGAGTAACAGCAGGCAGGCAGACAGACATTTCTAGACTTTTATATATTAGTATAGATAACTACAGAAACACACACGAGATATTTAAATAATAATAATAATACTATACCCCGTGGCGCTACTCCCATGAAAAGCCTGCCAAGCGACTGCCCAGCCTCCAGATTATGGGGTGATGCGTGGATAGCCGTTAATCTTGGTCTCTGTGATCGGGAATAATAATACTAATAATAATGCGATGTATCTCTATGTGGCGGGTGATTTTACTGCCAGATACCCTTTCCAATGAGAGGAGTTGCAAATGCTTTCGCTTCGGTCCATCTTGCGACGATCCAAGAATTTCACCTCTAACGTCGCAATACGAATGCCCCCGCCTGTCCCTATTAATCATTACCTCGGGTTCCGAAAACCAACAAAATAGAACCGAGGTCCTATTCCATTATTCCATGCACACAGTATTCAGGCGCGTCAGGCCTGTTTTAAGCACTCTAATTTGTTCAAAGTAAACGTGCCGGCCCACCTTGACACTCGGCGAAGAGCACCGCGGTAGGATTTCATCGGGGTTTTGTTGGTTTTCGGAACCCGAGGTAATGATTAATAGGGACAGGCGGGGGCATTCGTATTGCGACGTTAGAGGTGAAATTCTTGGATCGTCGCAAGACGGACCGAAGCGACAGCATTTGCCAAGTATGTTTTCATTAATCAAGAACGAAAGTTAGAGGTTCGAAGGCGATCAGATACCGCCCTAGTTCTAACCATAAACGATGCCAGCTAGCGATCCGCCGAAGTTCCTCTGATGACTCGGCGGGCAGCTCCCGGGAAACCAAAGCTTTTGGGTTCCGGGGGAAGTATGGTTGCAAAGCTGAAACTTAAAGGAATTGACGGAAGGGCACCACCAGGAGTGGAGCCTGCGGCTTAATTTGACTCAACACGGGAAACCACACCAGGCCCGGACACCGGAAGGATTGACAGATTGAGAGCTCTTTCTTGATTCGGTGGGTGGTGGTGCATGGCCGTTCTTAGTTGGTGGAGCGATTTGTCTGGTTAATTCCGATAACGAACGAGACTCTAGCCTGCTAAATAGTCGCATCCGGTATCCCTTCGTGCTACCGGCGACAACATATCTTCTTAGATGGACAGGCGGCTTCTAGCCGCACGAGATTGAGCAATAACAGGTCTGTGATGCCCTTAGATGTTCTGGGCCGCACGCGCGCTACACTGAAGGAATCAGCGTGTCTTCCTAGTCCGAAAGGACCGGGCAACCCGTTGAATCTCCTCCGCGCTAGGGATTGGGGCTTGCAATTGTTCCCTATGAACGAGGAATTCCCAGTAAGCGCGAGTCATAAGCTCGCGTTGATTACGTCCCTGCCCTTTGTACACACCCCCCGTCGCTACTACCGATTGAATGATTTAGTGAGGTCTTCGGACCGGTGCGTGGCTTCAGCTCCGGCAGTTTGCCGATGCTACTGGAAAGATGACCGAACTTGATTATTTAGAGGAAGTAAAAGTCGTAACAAGGTTTCCGTAGGTGAACCTGCGGAAGGATCATTACTGAAAATTGAAAAAGCTATGCTTTTTTACGAGTAGGGAGTTCCCGTCAGAGTCTCCCGGCGTGGCTCCCGTTTCGACAGGAGCGAGACTCCTGCCGAGCCCTCCGGGGCTCTGGCGAGTCCTATTTTCTAACCTGTGCACGGCCCCATGGCCGCTTGCCGAAGGAGGGAGCGTCACGTCCTTCGCTGTCGCGTCTCCCGTCTTGGGTCGTTGGTTGGCGTCCGCGCCTCCCACGGTCGTAAGTTCTGCATTGGGTACCTACCTCTTGGCGTTAAACCCCTTCCCCAAGCGGGTGGGGGGCTTCGAGAAGACCCGTCGGCCCAGTAGGCATAATAACCTCTGGACAACCGGCGGGCAGGTTTTGAATGATTGCCGCCCATGCACGAACCGCTTTTCGCTTTTGTGACGAGAACCCATTGATGCTCTTAATTCTTTTCCGAGGCCCTGTCGCGAGGCAGGTCGCACTCTGGAAAAATAATTTTGATAAATGAATAAAAGTACAACCCTGAACGGTGGATCACTCGGCTCGTGGGTCGATGAAGAACGCAGAAAATTGCGCGTCGACATGTGAACTGCAGGACACATGAACATCGACATTTCGAACGCACATTGCGGTCCATGGATTCCGTTCCCGGACCACGCCTTGAAATGAAATGAAATGAATGGAAATGAATTAGACTGGGCCAGGAGTCCGAAGGAAACGGTCGTGGGCTAATTCATGGTATCGTCCCAGCATTTGCCTGGAATTCAAAATGGTGAAACAAAAAAAAATCATTTCAAGGTTGACCAACTGTGGGCTTCGAACCCACGTCTACCAAGACCAAAGATAGCTTGGCCCCATGGCCTATTATGCTGCGCGTAGCTACTGCTGTCGGTATTATTATTATTCTTGCATCGTTATGCCCGACTCAGGAGCACGGTTGAACCTGTTTAGCTGATGTGTTGGCCTTCTTTTCCTTCCAAAATCTCTTCATCCTCTCGCTGAGCGCCTTTCTTCGGTCTTCTGTCCAAGTTATGGTGGCCCTGGTGTTGGGTTTGTCTTCAAATTGGTGATTGTCGATTAGGGTTCTGAATTTGCATCTGTCCTGTATAATATTGTCTGAAATGTTGATTTCCTGGATATCTGTTTCAATTTCTTGGTTTTTAGTGAGAGGGCCAAGTTGAGAATTCTTTTAGTCAATCTGCCATTGTTCATTCTGATAATGTGCCCGTAAAATTTCAATCGTCTTTTCCGAAAAGTATGAGACATTTTTTCACATTGGCGATATATTTCCTGGGATGACTTTTTCCTCCAGATTCCCTCTATAAAAACTGGACCAAAAATTTTTCGTAAAATTTTCCTTTCTTGTTTTTCAATCTCTTTGGTTAAAGATTTGCCACCAATGATTAAGGTTTCTGATGCATATAACGCCTCCGGTTTGATTACTGTATTATAATGTCTAAGTTTTGCTTTCCGAGATATTGATTTTTTGTTATACCTATTCCAAGTGATTCTGTAAGCTTTCTGTAATTTGGAAATTCTCTCTTTATTTGCTTCACGGTTTAAACCAGAGGGCTGAATAATTTCTCCCAGATATTTGAATTCGTTCACTTGAAAGATTTTGCCGAATTTAGTTCTCATAGGTTGTCCGTCTAAGTATCGTGAGGCTCCTTCCATGTACTGAGTTTTCTCATAAGAAATTTGAAGTCCCGTTTTGATGGCAATTTCATGTAATTTTTCAATGGAATGAATTGCTTCTTGCCTGTTATTAGAAAGGATTGCTATGTCATCAGCAAAGGCCAAACAATGTACATGAATTCTGTCTTTGAGTAGTCTGCCAAGGGTTATTCCCTTAGTTTCCTTTTCCCAGGTCCTGATTATCTTCTCAAGTACGAGGTTGAACAGAAACGGAGATAATCCGTCTCCTTGGCGGACCCCAGTGTTAATTGCAAAAGGCTCAGATATTTCGCCGAGGAATTTAACTTTTGACGTAGTGCCAGTTAGTGTTTGTCTGATTAATTCTCTTGTTTTTCTATCCACTTGAAATTCTTCTAGAGTATTGAAAAGTGTTTGACGATCTATAGAGTCATATGCTTTTCTGAAATCTACAAAGGTAATGACTGTCTGTCTGGTTTTGCGCATTTGTAGGATAGTTTTGAGATTAAGAATTTGTTCCGTACATGATCTTCCTTTTCGGAAACCTGCCTGGTATTCTCCAATCAGACGGTCTGTTTGTTTCTCAAGTCTAGTGAGCAGGACTTTGGAGAAAATTTTATAAATAACTGGTATCAAGGAAATTCCTCTATAATTATTGATGTTGGTTTTATCCCCTTTCTTGTGCAGTGGATGGATTAGCGCACATTTCCAATCCTCAGGTATTTCTTCGGTGATCCAGATGTTCTCAATAATTGAGTGGATTTTCCGGGCTACGTTCTCACCACCTATCTTCAGCATTTCGGCAATTATACCATCTTCCCCTGGGGCTTTATTATTTTTGAGTCCATGGATTATTTCTTTAATTTCTTCCAATGTTGGGGGTTCTGAATCTTGGTTGGATGTTTTTTTTTCAAAGATGAGTTGTTCTTTAGGGGATTCACAGTTTAAAAGATCCTTGAAATAATCTGCTAGAAGTTTGCAATTTTCTTGATTATTTGTTTCCAATGTCCCATCCGGGCGTTTGAAGCAAAGACTGGGTGCCTGATAATTTGATAATTCTTCTCTGAATGTTTTGTAGAAGTTTCGTGTATTGTTTTTAGTAAAATCTTGTTCAATTTCAGCCAATCTGTAGTGATCGTACTTGCGTTTTTCAGATCTAATGATTTTAGAGGTTTGTTTCTGTACTTTGGTGAATTCGTGCCAATTTTGTTCCGTTTTGTGAGAATTCCAATTCTGCCAGGCTTTAATTCTGAAGTTTATAGCCTTGTCACAGGTTTCGTTCCACCACCTATGCTTGCGTTTCCTGGGCGGTGTGCCAATGTTTTGAGAAGCTTTCGAAAGTATATCTTTGAGTTCTAACCAGCCAGAAGAATCGTGAGTAGGGATACTTTCTTGGAAAGTACTGGCGTTCTGTTTAAGAAATTCTGGATCGACGCGCAGATTTTTTGTTATTTTTGGTTTGGACCTGTTTGGTTGAAATTTTACCTTGATTAAGGATAGATGGTGGTCAGAGTCAATGACTCCTTTCTTGACTTTGACATTCATAATTTCTTTTTGATTCTTTTTGGAAACAGCCACATGATCTATTTGAAATTCTCCTAAGTGAAAATTAGGGGATCTCCAGGTCTTTTTCTTGTGTGGAAGTGCCAGGAAATGTGTTGACATTAGTTTGAGATCAAAAGTTTTGCAAAAATCAAGTAATCTTTCTCCATTTTGATTAGTTCTATTGTGTGCTGGATATAGTCCTACAATGGTCCTGAATTTCCTTTCTCTACCAATTTGGGCATTAAAATCTCCCAATAGGATTTTTATGTGATGATTTGGAATGATGGCTGTAGTTTCTTCCAGTAGTTCCCAGAAGTCTTCCACCTTTTGTGGATCTTTACGATTGTAGTTGTTGGTGGGTCCATGCGCATTAATAAGCGTATAAGCTTTGTTTCCTGATTTAACGGATAGTGTTGAAATTCTTTCAGAAGGCGAGGAAAAGTTAAGCACTGAGTTTATAATGTTTTTTCTGACAGCGAATCCAGTGCCAAATTGTAGTGGCTTCATATGGAGGGAGATTGCTGGCTTGCCTTTATAAATTCTATAATTTCCTGATTCAAAATGATTTTCATCCGTGTATCTGGTTTCCTGTAGTGCTAAAATTTGGATGTTGAAGTTATCCAACATGTCTGTTAATTGTTTTAACTTGCCAGTTTTCCGAAGTGTGTTGATGTTTAAGCTACCAATGAAAGTTTTGCATTTTGGGCGAAGAGATTTGGGAAGCTCCGATACATTCCCGCATGATGTTCTCGGTCCCCCAGAATCCGATGACCGAGAAAAATAACTAGTATGTCTACTAGGGCCTGGGGTAGTTATATTGTAGGTTGTTTCCATCATGCTAACAAGTTGAAAGTAGTGGGGACATCGATATATGTCGGTGTCATGGTTACAACTGAAGTAGTGAGCTTCAGAGGTTGCTGAAGATGTTGTCAAGCTGTGCCTGTTTTTGGTCCGCGAGAGGTATTTTATTTCCCTCAAACCCTCCGGACAAGTCCGGCGAGCCTCCCTATCCGCCACCTGGGACGCGCCCGATAGGGGAACAGGCAGAAACCCCCACGGGGGTATTATTATTATTATTATTATTATTTATTCAATTCACCATTACAAACATGGGTTACTCTATTATTATTATTATTATTATTATTATTATTATTATTATTATTATTATAGTAATTCTTTCATTGCGTGAACAAATTATCTTATTGATGACTGTAAGGTATGCAGTGGTGCCACTAGCATGGGAGATGGGGGACTCATCAAAACGTTGGCTCCAACAAAGAAGTAATCAAGTAGTCTAATGACTGCGAATAAAACCGTCGATGTGTGTCGTGCGGGAATATTGCTGTGATTTATATCACCCAGTGAAGTAACTCGTGGTATCAGAGCCCCCTTTCCTCTCCCCGGTCCAATCGATGTTTGGGCAAGGATTTACATTTTAAATACTCGTTTTCTTCCTGGATTATATTTTTGCAGCATCTGAGTTTTTAGCCCAAAAACGGCCAAAAAACGAAAATGAGTTTTCGTCAGGAGTTGGTAGTCCAGACATCAGAGAACATGTGGATACTAGTTTTTTTTTATCTGCAGACATTTTTAAATGTCTTGCGGAGCCATTTAAATTGTGCGTGCATGGTGCATTGATAGGTCACACCCATATTTTATGTGCTTATGTTAGACATACCCTGTTCTTTTCGTATTTTTATGTATTAAATATCTGGCAAAAGCTCAGATAATGTACAGAATACATAAGTGCTGTCATCTCTCGGTGTATACGGTAACCAGACGTACATTTCATATTAGAAACTATTAGAGAATATTGTTTTTATTCCTTTACTTTACTGTTGGAAACTTGATTGATTTGAGATGTTATGTAAATTCGTATTTATTATTTAAAAGCCTATAGTAACTGGAAATGATCGCTTTCTTTGAACTGAGTTCAAATTAAGTGATGATGTGATTACGGGGCACTGGAAGCACATGGCTTGTAAGGAACTGTTATTGATTTGAAGTTGCCTCGTGATTTTATAACTTGCAGTAGCCTAACTTATTTGATTTGTGGTTATTTTATTGGTTTTGTGGTGTGAAGTGTGTAAAATGCACTCCATTCAAAGTCGTTGGAAGAAGCCTAGGAGCAGGAAATCAAAACAGAGTGAACGGGCTAGTGTAAATATTTGTAAGCGATGGGGTGACAAATCTATTGCTGAAGTTGTTGATAGTGAATCAAAACCAAAACATTCTTTTACCACAAAATCAATAGTAGACATGGCAATGCTGTATGTGTATTTAATATGGGTGCACTTGCTACTCTGAAACTGAAAATGTCCCTTTTAGGCAGAGAAATAAGTGACAGTGTACATAAGATAAGCAAAGACATAGACGGGGTGCGAAAAAAGAAGAGCATAGCTAGGAACAAACATGACCAAAAAACTGCTTGGAAAAATATGAGACTGGCAAAAACCAAGGCAGAAGAAAGAATAAAGTACAAGGAAGGGGATATGTATGGTGCTGGCCAGTTCTGAAGCAGGTATATTCAATTGAAACGTGCCTGCTTACTAAAATGGCTTTTTCTCGAAAGTGTACTTCTTCAGTGTTCAAAATGTTCCATACGCATCAGTTTTGATCAAAATGACTTGAAATTTTAAATACACATACAGTTTCATAGTATTCATAATTTGTAGTATTCACTTTGAAAATAGTTGGTAAATTTTTGAATTATGATGTGCCAGGCCATGGAATATTGAAGCTTTTGTAAGTTTTATTCAATGTACCAAAAATACCTTTATAACATAGAAGTTCTAACCAGACTATAAAAATAATACTACAAATTATTAATTCGACCTTCTTAACTATAATGAAAATGTTTTGAGATGGCAAATGTAAAATTGTTGCACTTGGAACATTTTGAAAATCAACAATTTTCTTTTTTTAAATGATCATATTTTCAAACATAACCACTCAACCCGGTTCAAATTTTGGGATATTCGTTATGTTACTAACAACAACTCAATCCTAGTGTTTTATGTAAATTGGATGGTAATTACAAAACATACAAAACTCAGTAGGATATTTACTCCCACATGAACAGACGATCATATTAAGCCCAACCTCTATACATGACTTTATAATACCCACATTTCCAACTTCAATCTGATTTTTTCAAGAGTTTTGTCTTTCACCTTGAATATATACAGTGCTTGTAACAGATCTGATTTTTTAGAATTTCAATGCATTTTTAGCATTTAGACTACTAGTATTTTTAGATATACACTGGCGGAAAAATATCCTAACACCATGAAATAAGGAATGTAGAGTACGGAAATTTCGGCAATATATATGTCGAGGTAACATATTTAATTGATTAAAGGTACAAGACTACTGCTTAATGTCCGCGCGAGAAAAGCCATCGCAAATGTGCCATGCTGGTCCATTAATAACCGGTGTAATCGCCAGACTGTTGAATTCAGGCATGCAAACGTGCATGCATTGTGTCGTACAGGTGCCGGAGAGCAGCTTGTGGGATGGAGTTCCATGCCTCTTGCACTTGATCGGTCAATTCATGGATGGGTAATGCCGGTAGTAGATGACGCTAGAGTTGTCGTCCAATGATGTCACATACGTGCTCGATTGGGGACAGATCGGGGGATCGAGCAGACAAGGCAGCATGTCGACACTCTGTAGAGCAGGTTGGTTTACAACAGCGGCTTGGGGCGGGCGTTATCCTGTTATAAAACACCCCCGAGAATGCTGTTCATGAATGTCGGCACAACAGGTCGATTCAACAGACGGACGTACACATCTGCATTCAGGGTGCGTGGGATAACCACGAGAGTGCACCTGCTGACATAGGAAATTGCTCCCCAGACCAGAACGCCCGGTGTAGGTCCAGTGTGTCGACGCCGCAGACAGATGGAATGCAGGCGCTCACCTGGACTCCATCTAAACAACACACGGCCATCACTGGCACCAAAGCAGAATCGGCTTTCATCGGAAAACACAACGGAGCTCTCGCTTGACACCACTGAAGTCGCAGACGGCGAAGGTTTGGGGTAAGTGGAAAACACGCCGCAGGGCGTCTGACTCGGAGCTGTCCTTCAAGTAACCGATTTCGAACAGTTCGATGCGTCACTGTGGTGCCTACTGCCACTCGAATTGCTGCTGCAGACGCCGTCCGATGCGCCAAAGCCATACGCCGAGTAAGGCGGTCCTTCCTCTCGTGGTACCACGGGGACGCCCGGAGCCCGGTCTTCTTGCGACCGTACCTTTTCGTGACCACTGCTGCCTGCTCGCATGAACAGTGGAGACATTCCTGCCAAGTCGTTCTGCAATAGCACGGAAGGAAAATCAACCTTCACGTAGCCCTATTACACGGCCTGATTGAAACGCAGTAGGCCATTGATACTGGCCTCTTCGTCGTGGTAAGGGCATTCTTGACCCAGTCACAGCCACTCCGTCCAATCTCACAGGTAACGAACGCTCTCGCTCAATACAGCCCGTAATTAAAGCAAACCTGATGTGCAAAGTCATGCGGCCACTAGACTACTAGCGCCACGCTAATGCGATATGCGGGAAATTTGAATCAACGTCATCTTTCAGATGTATACACACGCCTACCAACGTTCGTTATTCTATCACAACCCCGTATTGGTGTTGGGATATTTTTTTCCACCAGTGTATTTTTGATAACAACCTTCGTTTAGAAATAGTACATTATGCAACGAGCCTATAATGGCTATAATTAAGACACGAGTATTTTTTTATAAAACGAGCGTATGCGAGTTTTATAATTTCCATACGAGTGTCTTAATTACCATGATAGGCGAGTTGCATACGACTGTTTATGTTCGACGATAATTATAACTTTATTATATGTTTTAACATAAATATTCATAAATATCTGTTGAGAGTCAGCTACTTGAATGTTGTGATCGCAGAGCGAGCGTTGGGTGTTATATCTCTGTCTTTCAAGATCACTGGACGACCGACGCATGCGCTCTGTGTGCTTGCAATGCCATATTCAGGCCATATGTTGACATCTGTCGCCCCTCAGTAATATTGTCACTGGAGTTGTTTGAAGACAATGAATGCGCTGTGTAGAAATTATATTATGGTACAGTGCTATTTGTTGTCTCATATTCGCCAGTTTATTTACGCGAACATATGGACGGTGCGTATTCCATGTCGGTAATTTATTATAGTTCGATGTTGTGTTTATGTCCGACATGTTGGATTTTGAGCGCACGCGTGAAGGTATCGTTACCTAATTGGTCAATGAACGAGCTCTGATTGGCTGGAGAATCTGTATCATAATGTTGTTGTCGTGTAGCCTCCTGAGAGGCCGAGTGCAGGTCTTTCTAGTCGACGCCCGTGGGCGACCTGCGCGTCGGGATGAGAGATGGAATGGATGAAGATGAATGAAACTGGGCAAGGATTTGGAAGGAAGCGGCCGTGGCCTGTCAGAAGGTACTGTCCCAGCATTTGCCTGGTGTTGAAAATGGGAAACCACGGAAAACCATTTCAAGGACAGTCGACGGTGGGGCTCGAACCCACGCGTCTACCGAGTCAGCAGAGAGCTTGGCCCCTTGACCTAACGCAGCGCTTTAGCCCGCGTAGCCACTACTGTCGGTTGTATCATAATGAAAAACGGTGTTATAATGACCATCATTATGATACAGTTTTCTGACACATAATAGTGAGGGTCGAACATAAAAAATTAAGTGTAAGACTTGCTACTGAACTTGATTTATCTGAGATCTGATCTGCTGAGGAAGGCCACAATGTGGCCGAAACCGGTACTACTCTAATTAAAAGTGCATTTATTGGCTTATGGTTTTAATTCTCATAATACTGTATGTTATTATTTCCAGCTCATGACATTATGAGACAATTAATAAATAGTGGAACATTTTATCAGACTAAAACATTGCATTGACATACAAAGGAGAAATATCGTATAGCTGCACTTGTGTGTACCTCCATTGATGCCCCGAGGTGGTGATACTGTGTGTACCGCCAGTGATACCCCGAGGTGGTGATACTGTGTGTACCTCCAGTGATGCCCCGAGGTGGTGATACTGTATCGCTACACTAGTGTTTACCCCCAGTGATACCCCGAGGTGGTGATACTGTATCATTGATAATCAAAACTCCAGTCCCAGGCTATCTTCCTGTTTGATATGCATTCGTGCACATTTGTCCTTGGTTTTGTGACTCTTATTAGGTGTGTAAATCTATTTTTAGCTTATTTTCATTTTATGAAATAAATAGGCTTATGAGATCACCTTTTGTCCGTGTGTGTGTGTGTGTGTGTGTGTGCGTATGTGTTTCTGTGTGATGTGTGTGTGTGTCCCTAATAACTTCTAAACGGCTGGAGCGATTTCAATGAAACTCGGTAAGGTCATAGCACCATTTTGGCCGACCCCGCCCGTACTCTTCAAATTTTACTACGTCTCACCAATCCAACATGGCGGCTGTGCGAAATATATAACCAGCATTCAATATCTGCGAAACTATTACCGATATCACCTTGAAATTTTGAACAACGATAAAGGGCTCTACTAGAAGTTACCAGATGAGACTTTTAAAAACCTGGTAACTATTAAACCAACGTGGCGGCCAGGCAAATTTGCGACTTTTAAATAGACTTTTCTCGCGATTTAACCATCCAAACGCAATGAAACTTGGTACAGCTAATGTTTATATGCATTGTAATGCACTGGCATTTAATGTAGTTCAATTGCTTATATAACCTCAAGATGGCGGCTGTGCGAAATATTTCACTGGTATTCCATATCTTCGAAACTATTTCTGATATCACCCTAAAATTTTTTATGATGTTAAAGGACACGACTGCACGTTTATCTATGTAACTTTCAAATACCTGTAAAGTACAAAACGAACATGGCGGCCAAGCGAAGTTGAAAGGTTTTAATAGCTTTTTCTCGCAATTTAACCATCTGAGCGCAGTGAAATATGGTACAGTATATGATTATAGATAATGTAATACACTGGCATCTAATTTTGTACAATTGTTTACATAAACTTAAGATGGCGGTTGTGCGAAATTTTAAAATTAAGTCTTTATTTCTTGTGTCGTAATCATTCGATCGAAGTGAAAGTTCGCATAATGAAGCAATGCTATAATTTCCCTTTAATTGTACATAACTCTATGGCCAATACCTATAACACTCCGAAATGGCGATCTGAAATATTTAGACGGTGCTCAATATCTACGAATCTTTTACAGCACTCAAACTGAAAGTTTTTATGTTCATAGAGGGTATGAACATACGTTCACCTATAGGACTTTCAATAACCTGGTGGGCACAAATCCAACATGGCGGTGACGCGAAGTATATATATTTAAATGGATGTTTCTCGTGATTTAAGCATCCGAGTACAGTTAAACTTGTTACGGTAAATGCTTATATAAATGTTAATCCACTAGCATCTAATTTATTTCATTTGTCTCCATAACCACAAGATGGCAGCTGTGCGAAATTTTAAAATCTCGATTTACGTCGTGTCCTAATCATGCGATTGAAGTTTGAATACTACATTTACACAATAATCTTCATGTAATAACACATAACTCTAAGAACTACATATATAAAAATCCAACATGGCGACCATCCGTAATATTAGACGGTTCTCAATATCTACGAATCTACTACAGCAATCAAACTGAAATTTTGTATGTTGATAGAGGCAATTAACATAAGTAGGATATATGAAAATAGGCTTTAGTTCTTCACAGATCTACTTGTTACATGTATGAAAGGTGTTAAATCTACACATCTATGAACAGGTTAACTTAAAAGAAACTAAAGTAAGAAGAGCTGTCACGGGTGACGCATGTTCGAATATTACGCTAGAGCCAAAGCAGAAGATCACAGTTTCATTCTACAGCTATTAGATGATGTTCATGTTGCGTCAGACCTTCGCAATATCGGTTGAAATCTGGCTGCGTGCATGGAAACATGGTCAAACGTGCAGGAGCGTAGTGTAGGAAGGACACCTTATCAGCGGAACTTGTTGTGGTGTACGGTGCGAATGTCGTGGTATGGAAACTGAGTTGCTCATTGTTTATCTTGCACAGAAATCAAAGTATACTTACATAAATGAGAAAGAGAGAAGTCGTATAAGCAAACCCAAGTGATACAGTGACGAGATAAGTGTCCTACTACTGGATTGTAGGAGTAGAAGTAAGTGATATAGGTACTTACGTCTCTAATGAGGTCACGGAGACGATCGATGCGATTATCCTGGCCTCTGGTCGGTAGGTAGCGACCCTGGCTCTCGTTGATGGCGACTACCACCAACATCGCCACCAAACACACCATCAGCTTTCCAGAAACCATCTGCAACATCGTAACACACAGTCAGTACTCCACAAACGAGCAAGGTTAACCCTGACTGCTATATCCACGTTTCTGCTATGAATCGCACTAGATCTCAGATGAACTGCAATAAATTCTTACTCTCGACATCTGGCTGTTACTTCATTCCACCAAAGAATTAGTAATCTGATAGAAAGAATACGACCAAAGTCTCACTCTAGCATGGAGTTATCTTCGAAGTGTTTGCGTCCATTGTCTAATTTCAAAATGCTACAGCACAATTGTAAAATTTTGGACTTCTTGAACAAGCGTTCAAGCATTTGGTGTTTGTGTACTCCGAAGAGCTCACCCATCTTTCCTGGCCTACAAAATACTACGATATGAATCCTATTTAAAACTTCTGGGACAGTCTGGAACAGCTAGACCTAGGGAGACTAGTCAGCCATTGTGGCTTTGTGGAATATAATAACATTCTGATTACTGTAAAACGTTGTGATTGATTCGTCCCGCTGCCTTTCTCAATCAAAATTGTATGTGTTTAGTAAATAGCAGGTATTTCTTTGTGGCCCGGAAACCCTCAGATGATTTTTTTTAAATAACCTAGCCTATTCCTTTTTCAACGATGGGAAATACTTATTTTTAACACGGATATGTTACTGGGCTGGGTTCAAGATAAACTTTGTGTGATACAACATATATCAAGTAATCCCTGAACGGGCGTGCGCAGATACTACCCGCATTTCATTGTTGCTTCTGTCAGGCGGGAACCAGGAGCGCGTATATTCTCATGCAGTTAATTGCGAATGCAATGGGAGAAGAGTCTGGTGCCTCTTAGTATCGAGGCTCCTTTCACTGTAATTCCCTCGAATGGAAGATTAGTTAGCGTGGGAAGATGAAGAGATGTTATTAAAAAAAAGGAATTAATATTTAGTCTTACTGTAATGATGGTACAGTTAGTACTAAATTTGTTTAGTTGGTAGATTTGAATACTAGTAGTAGTTTGGAAATGTATCATTTAGTTGAATAAGTTACAGTAGGCGCGTGGGAGGAGTGAGAATATATATCAGTCTGCCCGCGGGTCAGTTCGGAAATTGGGCATGACAATGTGTCTAGTAAATACTAGAACCGTCATGTCTATTCCGCATTGTCGCAGTGTGCAGCCATGGCCGAAAGCATCAGTAGCAGCTTCAGAATGTTAATAAGTTTAATGATAATAATAATAATTCTGTTGTTTGAATTTAGCTTATAAGGTTTCGTTAATGAAAGAAGAAAGGTCGCTAGTGAGCTGATTTTGAAAGACGAATTGGTTATTGCGCGGTTGTAGAGTAACTTGCTCACGGTGAACATGTCATCCACTGAACTATCAGACGTCACTTGTTCTGGATGTGTACTTGTCCCCGAAACTCGTAACTTCAATGCAAGAATATGTAGCTTTGTGTGTCAACAATGTTATAAAGGAACTGGTTTACAGACCAATCCTCATGCAAATTGCGAGTGGTGTAAACATGTGCTTGTCTGGATTATAACCTTGTTAAGGAGCTTGTTAGAAAGGTAACATATGATATCTATGATTCGATGTTCCTCAGAGTAGCGGAGGAACTTAAACTTTCCTTTCTAATCGCTTATTCTCCCAGGAATCATTCCTCTACCGGCACAAGGACGGGGTCGGTGAGTTGAACACATGTTGTCAGCAGATACAACTGGGGATGGAGACAGACTGATCGCCCAAGCGACCGCTGACTTAAGTCTAATTAAGGAAGGGTCAGGGAAGGGATTTTAAGGAAGTCAGACGTGGACATGTTGAAAGGAACCGTCCCGGCATTTCACTGGTTGTGAAATTGGGAAACCTCGTAAACCATTTTCAGGACGGCCGAGGTGGGATTCGAAACCACGCTCTCCCGATGCCAGAGAGTCGCATTAGCGCTCTCCTCCACCGTGGCTAGTGTATAAAATGTGGAAAAGACATATTACAGTATTCATATTGCCGGTATTTGAAACCATTCGCCAAAAGAAGAAGAAGAATAGAATCCAGCCCACCGCAAGTGACAGGCTAGCACACCCCACTGGCTCAGTGGCAGAACAACAGCAAACAAAGCTTGAGGTCGGGGATTTGAGTCCTGCATGTGGCAGATATCTTAATTCTCTACCTTCTAAGTCGCTTGTAGTAGGTGTTCAATACGCGACCCTTTATCAACAATATCATATTGCATATAGCCGATTATGCCAGTGCCGTTACCTCACATGCTTAATAATTGTGCAATGTACACATACACAGCCTACACTTCCATTTGAGACTGTTTTACCCTTAAGCGTCCAGTCTAGTCTGCAAGCCTTTGTTTGACAACAAGTCTCCTCCATGATCTCCTATTAGCAGTTAACACTGTGACCTCATCTACCTCTACAGCTCTCACTTTTAAAATCGTTCAACGCTGATTCTAACCAACGCCTCCTAGGTCTACCTCTGCTTCTCTTACCCTCTACAACTGGAATCGTAAACCTCTCAGGCAATCTCTCCTGCCCCATTCTCTTCACATGACCCCACCATCTGAGTCGGCTTAAACGAGCAGCTTCATCTACATTGTTCAATTCAAACTTAGCCTTTATCTCTTCATTACGAGTACCTTCCTGCCATTGCTCCCATCTATTTGTCACAGCAATCATTCGCGCTACCCTCATATCAGTTACCTCTAACTCTTGTGTCACATATTCTGAATCTACCCAGCTCTCACTTCCATACAGCAAGGTTGGTCTAACTACTGAGTGTTGTAGGGAGAGTTTCGTGGCTACACTAACTTCCTTCTTACAGAACGCTGTAGATCGCAATTGAGAACTGACTGCATTGGGATTTCTACTCCTCGACTCTATTTCCCCATACTGTACTACCATTCTAAGTAGCATAGGCCTACTTACAATGGCCCACTTGCTCCAATTTAGTTCCTCCTACCTGACCTTTTATTGACTCTCGTTGTGCTATACAGTATAACTTAAATAATTATATAGGAGTACATTAGTTATTTCTAACCTTCTGATAGGATCAAAGCAAGTTGATAACTGTTTTGTCTGCACTCACATTATCAATGAGAGTGATAAAAAATAAAACAGTTTGACAACAATACTGTGCAGTACAAATTAAAAAACAAGTAGTACCGTAAAGAATTAAATAGCCTATTTTCATATATCCCACTTGCCTTCTCCATTACAATTCTCCAGCCTATTACAAGGATTTTCCGTGCGACACTGAATAGCTTTTGGTTCACGAACTAAAGTCTTCACCAACACCAATACTATGAAGAGTTATGTGCTAGAATATATAGCTTTCAATATCGGAGATTAAGACTCCTTCCATGAGGTGGCATTTTTCCGTAACGAAACACGGGAATATATTTTTAGAAAGTCAAATGCATGGCTTCTGTCATTTACGAAAAGCAAGCTACAAAATTTATAGGATACGAGAAATTAAAAATAAGGTTCTGAAATGTCGAACTGATGCATCTTGAATTTTTGTAAACAATTGAATATCATTAGATGTCTCTATACCAAGTTCTGAATTAAGATTGACTGTGCCGAGTTCCATTGCATTCGAGCAATTAGATCACCAGAAAATGTATTTTCAATATTTGAAAATCACTTCGCCATCATGCTGTTTTATGTTTTTCAGGATTAGGGAAAGTTACATATTTGTCCTTACTTAACAGTCCTCTAACACCATACTAAATATCAGTTTCATTGCTTAAATATTTTGGAAATATTGATAACCGGTAACATGTACCTTATGGCCACCATGTTGCATTGTTTGATATACAGGGTGTAACAAAAATGTATGCACAAAATCCAGGACACATTCTTCACACGTAGACGAAGAAATTATGTAATATGAACATGGGTCCGGAAACGCTTTGTTTCCATGTTATACCTCATTGTTTCCAACTCATTAATCATGGGAAACACACAAGAACAGAATGCACCAGCATACCACATGCAGGAGATGTTCTTTATGCCCTCCGTGTGCATTGATGCATGCATCAACCCACCGTCGTAGTGAATCTCGGATGCGCTGATGTATCCCTGGAGGATTGCGTATGGTTTCGCAGCATTCTATAATACGGACACGGAGACTCTGAACATCTTGTACTGGGGTTCGATACACAATAGATTTCAAATGCCCTCACAAATAAAAGCTCAGTGATTTTAGGCCCGGAGAGCGTGGAGGCCAGAAAATTGGTCTACATCTACCTATCCATCTGTCACCAAATGTGTTATTTAGAAGCCGACGGACATTAACACTAAAATGAGGATGTGCTCCATCGTGCATGTAGTACATGTTTTGTCGCACGGCCAAAGGCACATCTGCTAAGTCGCATGGCAACAGGGTCATATAAAACAAAATACTGGCGGTGCACCTACGATAATGACAACGTAACCAGACGTAACCAAGAGTGCATATTCCCCATGATTCTAACGTTCTGTTCTTGTGTGTTTCCTATGCTTAATGAGTTGGAGACAATGAGGT
Source organism: Meconema thalassinum (assembly GCA_946902985.2). Taxonomy (NCBI): domain Eukaryota; kingdom Metazoa; phylum Arthropoda; class Insecta; order Orthoptera; family Tettigoniidae; genus Meconema; species Meconema thalassinum. The sequence continues at coordinate 861,539,722 of OX336389.2, forward strand.
ATAACATAGAAACAAAGCGTTTCCGGACCCATGTTCATATAACATAATTTCTTCGCCTACGTGTGAGGAATGTGTCCAGCATTTCGTGCCGTAAATTTTTGTTACACCCTGTATATGCTATAGAATTATAAGCCAGCAGATGAATATTATAATCGTGGCTCATTGTACCAACCTACTTTTGTATCGATTGTTTAGGACACGAGAAATATAAACGTGATTTTAAAAAGTTTGCACAGACGCCATTTTAATTTATCATATAAATTGAATTTAAATAGACGCTAATATATTAAACGTTGTATGAAGATTTACCGCACTAAGTTTCACTGCTCTCGGATAAATAGGCTACGAGAAACATTTATATACATATTGGAAATTCGCATCGCCGCCATGTTGGATTTGTGGTCATCAGGTTATTGAAAAGCCCTTAGGGAACTAACGTTGATAGCCTCTATCAACATAAAAAAATAGTTTGATTGCTGTAATAGATTCGGATATATTGAGAACCGTCGAAATATTTCGGACGATAGCCATGTTGGATTGTTCTATATGCAGGCCATAGAGTTATGTTTCATTAGATGAATTATATTGCATGGTTTTATTATTCAAGCATTCACATCAATCGCATGATTAGGAAACAAAAATTTTAAAAAATAATTAAAATGTCGCACAATCGCCACCTTGTTGTTATGAGAAAAATTGAATTGAATCAGACGCCAGTAGATTAAATCTTGTATAAGCATTAAGTTTCACTATGCTCGGTTGATTAAATCTCGAGAAAATGCGATTTAAATATTTAAACTTCACTTGGACGCCATATTGGATTTGCACTTACCATGTGTTAAACATCACATAGCTGAACTTAACTTAGTATTTTGTATCATCGTACAAAATATCAAATTGGTACAGGTATTATTATTAATAGTTTCGGAGATATAGAATGCCGGTGAAATATTGTGCACAGCCGCCATGTTCGATTGGTGAGACGTATTACAATTAGAAGGACGCGGTCGGGGTCGGACAAAATAGTACAATGCCTCTACCAAGTTTCACTGAAATCGTTTCAGCCGTAGAGATTTTATTAGGGACACACACACTCACGCACACATAGCCTACTCACATACACACGGACAAAAGGTGATCTCATAGGCCTAAGCCTTTTATTTTTCATAAATGAAAAATAGGCTAAAATGCCTCTTAAGATGCGTAGTCGAACGATTATCGTAATTTAAGTACCTACGTATTTTTATGGTTAGTAGTATGTCTTAAAAAAATCCACAGCCTGCTTCCAGTCGACTGACCGGGCCAGGGAATGGAATGAATGAAGCCCTCATCTAGCGGCGAGGATATGAACTGTGCTGGCTGCCGAAGCCGGTCGCACTCCCCTGGGGCAATGGTTAAATGAATGACAGATGAAATGAAATGATAGTGGAGAGTGTTGCTGGAATGAAATTGTGACAGGGAAAACCGGAGTACCCGGAGAAAAACCTGTCTGCCTCCGCTTTGTCCAGCACAAATCTCACATGGAGTGACCAGGATTTGAACCACGGACCCAGCGGTGAGAGGCCGGCGTGCTGCCGCCTAAGCCACGGAGGCTAGAAGTATGTCTTATTCGAACTAAATAATTACGTATTATAAATATTATTAGACTATTATTAACCTATTATTATTATTGGTAGTAGAAGTAGTATTAACAGTAGTAATGATGGAAAAATTTGGAACACCTGGTAAAGCTACAGAAATTCCCGGCTCTGCCAAGAAATTTAAATCTGGTCTGAGGGCTGGAACGGGGCACACTTGGCCTCGTGAGGAACAACTGAGGATAGGTGGGTTCGATTCCTACCTCAGCCATCTTATATGTGGTTTTCCGTGATTTCCCGCTTCTACTCCAGGCAAATGCCGGGATGGTTCCTAAAATGAGGCCACGGCCTCCCTAATTACAAATACACACATTAGTATATCCTGGCACAGGTTATCAGACAAACTCCACATATACCCAAGTGCACGGGGCTAACTGAGCATGATATCACAAAATGAATCAACAACAATGAGTGTAGCGCTATCAGCGCCAGTAATAGGTTACTCCCCCGCCACACGTAGGCCATGCTGCAGCCTCATTAGGTCAGTTGGGTAGTGATATGAAGCGTGGCAGCACTCCATGTTGAACATTGTAATGCACTTAACACGGACGACTCAACTTTCGAAAGAAGACGAAGCAATTGTCCTGTGACCGGCCAGTGAAAGCGCACTTCCTGCCAACATATACAGTAGGCTATTTCATACCCTCTAACTTGATTACACGACTCCGAAGATCAGGACACGCCAATCCAGAATCCTACGTTTTGTTCCATCGAAATCGCTGTTCAATTACTCCACACGTATCATGCCTGCGATGGGGAACTACAGCAAATCAGGTGATCCGTAATTTGAATCCTGACACTGACAGCTGGCACCCTGGATGTGGCTTTCCACAGATTTTCCACACTCCCGCCAGGAAAATGTCAGAGTAGCACCATATTTCAAGTCCGGAGCACTTCCTGTACCCTAACACACTACTAAAGTCACAACAGAAACACAGGTTGTCAGACAAATCCAACAAACACCCAAGGGCACGGAACCAGTGACCAAGGTTTCCTTAGCCTCTTATGTGAACCATCATTAACAACAAGAACAACATCAGTCCAACCATACTTGGGTTTAAGGATGTATGAAGATATAGCTAACTTCTTACATTATATTTATGATTTTATAATGCAAATATCTGGACACGGTGGCCGAGAGCACTAACGCGCTTTCTCGTGTCTCGCAAGTATCGGGAAAGCGAGGGTTCGAATCCCACCTCGGCTGTCCTGAAAATAACTTTCGTGGTTTCCCATTTTCACCACCAGTTAAAGGCCGGGACGGCTCCTTTCAACTGGTCCACGGCCGCCATCCTTCCAAAATCCCTTCCCTGACCCTTCCTTAATTAGACCCTAGTTAGCGGTCGCCTGGGCGATCGGCCTGTTACCATCCCCAGTTGTATCTGCTGTCAAAGTGTGCTCAGCTCCCAGACACCGTCCTTGCGACGGTAGAGGAATGATCCCTCGCAGAGTCCATGGGTGAAGTCGAGCTGGGAAGATTAGCGATTAAAAAGAAATAAATGTTAAAAATTACAAATATTATTTTCAATAAGGGGCGAAAATAACGAAAGTTATTTTCTTGGAAGTAACTTAATATTGTTACGATAACTCATATCTCAGTAATTTTCATGCGCGCCATCTCTAAATTGTAAAAACTAAGTTAATGGTGACGGCTAACGCGTACCCTGGCAGCATTCATTCATCTCCGTGGTTCTACCTTTCAGTCCCGCTCTACTGGTAATGAAGGTTCGACATCGGCTTCTTTTCTTTCGACAGCAGATGCCCCTCCTGATCTAAAGGTGTTAGAAAGGTACTGTGGCTGTATAACTATTGTCTTGGAGAGAGAAACTTTAGAGCCAACCTATGCTTAAAGCCCCTACCAGTCATAAAACAGCCACCCCCTCCACCCTTCCCTAGTTCTGCTGGACGAGAAACACTTGGGTAAGGCTTAGGGAGGGTCAATCGTATGCCACCTTTTTGGTGACCGCTGCGGATGAGTTAGTCGTCGTGACTATAGCAGTGGTCCACAATAACTGATGTAACAGTGATCGGATAATTCAGTAAAGGAGATCGTAGTTTTTACGTGACCGTAAATCTTGCAATTATTAGCCACGGGACCTCTTTTTTATGTGGTATCCAAACTACTGGACGTGATATTTCACCTCAGTAATCCCACATGTATTAACCTGGACTCAAACCAGGTCCGTCTTGCTGGAAGGCAAGCAGCTTGACCTCTGCACCATCACGCACCTAGTGACGAATTAAGATGATGATAATTGTTGTTTTCAGGGGCCTAACATCTAGGTTATCGGCCCCTGACGAATTAAAAGAATTCATGTATGAGGGATTGATATGAGCGCCATCTATCATTTATGAAATGTATGGTATTGATTTAGGTACCTGTAGGTTTAGACCATTGTAGAGGTATATTTTTCCACGTGGCGTAGCCGTGCTCGTTAAATCGCAAACCTTGGCCGTGCGATCAGCTGCAGCAAGTCCGTAGATCGTTAGTTACAACGTAGGCTAATAATATGGAATATTACGAACATCCGCCATCTTGAATATATTAAGTATTAAAATCGGTTATTCACTATCTAATTAACTTAGTCAGTTTTTGATTTACAGACGTGTACATCGTGGTCATTAGCCCCGTACAAATGGGCGTGCGCAAAAGTCTGTTTGATAGCCTGCGTGATTAGGTTGTCAGTATTGTTTGTGTGTTTGTAACTGAGGTTAGGATTGAGAAGAAGATGACCGTGGCCTTAAGTTAGGAACAATCCCGGTATTTGCCTGGATTGAAAGTGGGAAACCCAGGAAAGCCACTTCTTGGATGGCTGAGGTGGGAATTGAACCCAGCCCTTCTCAGTTTTCTCAGTAGCTAGTTACTACCCTCCAGCAACCAGAATTAAATTTCATTAAAGAGCCGTGAATCGATCCTGGACTTCAGAGGTGATTTCGTACATTAAAGATGGCGTCAATGCGTACTGTCAAATCATAAAAATCGATAAGATGCAATTGAACAATTAACACGAAAAGTGGTGAAAAATTATTATTTTATGAGAGAACTCAGTTGCACGAATCACAATGCTATCATACGGAATATTATGTTCAGTCACCATCTTGAATAGGCTATATAAAATTATAAAATCGATCACTCAGCATCTAATGAACTTGGGATTACGAAACATAAAAAAAAAAGATGGTGTATAGGGAATTCACACAGCTGAAGGCACGTACGTACGGTATTATACACTGAAGATGGCAACCGTGCGTATTATGAAATCATTAAGGTCGATAAACTACATTAGAGGAGCCAATAACCCAGATGTTAGGCCCCGTAAAACAACAATTATTATCATAATCATCAATATAGGGCTATTCGAATTTATTCGAACAATTAGCAAGAAACTTGTTCAACAAGGAATCCTGTGTGAAATAGAGCCAACTCTGCTTGCACAAATCACAAAGATTATAGTGAATAATGGAACATCTTGAACATATGAAATATCAAAGTAAATAGAATAGAATCCTAAGAGTGATAATGATGAAGCTATGGAAGAAGAATGTACGGTAACGTACAAGAAACTAACTGTGCTTCGTTCAGAAAATTACCAAGCTGAACATGAAAGCGGAACCACCATTTTGAATGTGTAAAACATTAGAATTAAACCCTGCTGGTACGACACATCTGCATGTGTTTATCTCTGTCACTGTTTACCTGAAGGGCATCATTTCCCAGGGATATTTTATATTGAAATGAAGTACACAACTGTATGCATTTCTACCCCAGATTATTTCCGTTTCTGCGGGGTAAGTAAATAGGTAATCAGTGTAGCAATACAGCTAATGACTTTTACGGCCGGAAGACCTTCCTGACGCCGACGTCATTTGAGAGTTAATTAGTTATACAAGGTGTTGGAAAGAAGTAGCTGTGGGCGTTTGGAGTTGAAAGGGAGTAGCCACTGGAAATCATTTCATGTGGTATGTGAACCAATCTGTTGCTTAAATTCATGGATAGCCTAGTGGCCAGCATGCCTCATTACGAATTTCTCCCTTAATGTTAAATGAACACCTTTTTTATTACATTCTATGGATCATTTCGTTTTTAACACATACCCCATGGTGGTACCTTGCACGTTAAAGCATGCACCATGACTGCAATGTTGAGCTGTAGCAAGTCAAGAGATCGGTGTCTCTAATCCTGGTGCTGACAGCGGCCATTCTGAGTGTGGTTTTACTCGGGTTTATCTACACTCACTTCAGGCAAACACCGGCATGTTATCATCTTTCAAGTCCAGGGACACCTACCCCCAATGCCTGACTCGATCGATGAGCCACCACAGAAACACAGATTATCAGAAAAATCTAACACACACCCAAACTCATGGAACTGATAACCAAGATATCCCAAGCCCCTAAATGAATATGAACAACAACAAAGCTCTTAACACTGAAGTTTGAAGAGGGATAGCACCACATTCTGTGCTATCGGGGTTCGTATTGAGACTATGTATCCACAGATCCTGGGTTCGATTCCAGGCTCTGTACACTCAGCCTCGTGAGGCAAACCTGGGTAAAGATGGGTTCAATTCCCATCTCAGGTGGTCTAGAAGTGATTTTCCGTTGCTTTCTAACTTAAAGTCATGGCCACGTCCTTCCAATTACAAATACACACATTACTACAGCCATCACATTGGCACAGGTTATCACACACACGGAGCCTAACAACGAAGAGGGGGAGTAAGAGGGGGAAGGGGGAGGGGGTTTACACACTGGCCTGCATAGACAGGAAAGTTTGTTGAACTTGAGCAATAAAAGCAAGGACTGGTTTATTGGTGTTACGTGTGCACCTCCAACAACAGTCGTTACGCCACACCAGTCACTTCCTTCTTCATATCATCTAGCTTTAATATTCTTCCCAATTGCTTACTGTAAAGTGCACCAATGTTACATCATTGGGACACAGCACGGGCTGATGGCCACGATGTCTCTACCCGCCACGATAGGACAGATGCTCCTTAAAACAACAACCACCGAACAAGCACATTCGTTGTCGGCTCGCATAAAGCACACACGACTTCCTGATCGTCACCTAAAGCCATTTATTGGACGAGTGGCTAATGCATTCAAAGTTCGTTTCGGTTACAATCCGTTCGATTTCTTGTTTTGGTATAAGTACAGTAACTTGTAATAAAATAATAACTGACACCAAATGAAGTGTAGGCATATTGATTTGTTTGCAAGAACAGGTACACAGTCAAGTGGTGAGTTTTCATACATTGCTCATTTTAAGAGTGATATTTACTAGTCATTTTGAGATTTGTTTTCATTCGGGAAAGTCTTACACTGAACATTTTCTGCGTTTTTAATTCATGAAAGTTTTGTGTGAATCTGATGGGAGAGTGGGAATGGCAGCAGGCTTTCAAATCTTCCAACTATGTCATATACGAAAACATACTATAGATCCATTAGCCACGAAAACATTAGTCACAGTCATACTATAGATCAATTAGCCACGGAAACATTAGCCTCAGTCATACTATAGAGCCATTAGCTACGAAAACATTAGTCACAGTCATACTATAGATCCATTATCCACGGAAACATAGCCTCAGTCATACTATACAGCCATTAGGCACGAAAACATTAGCCTCAGTCATACTATAGAGAAATTAGCCACGAAAACATTAGTCACAGTCTTACTATAGATCCATTAGCCACGGAAACATTAGCCACAGACTATAGAGCCATTAGGCACGAAAACATTAGCCACAGTCTATAGAGCCATTAGGCACGAAAACATTAGCCACAGACTATAGAGCCATTAGGCACGAAAACATTAGCCACAGACTATAGATCCATTAGCCACGGAAACATTAGCCACAGACTATAGAGCCATTAGCCACAGTCATACTATAGTATCATAGTGATGTAGCTGTTGGTAGGTGTGAACTTTTCAGTTCATTTGAAACAGGAGTAAATCAACCAGTAATGATGATAATTGGTGCTTAAAAAGTTATAATAATAATAATAGTAATAATGTCAATAGTGCAAAAATTCTGTAATAATAATAATAATAATAATACAGTAATAATATTAATTGTAATAGTAATAAAATAATAGCAATGATAATATTGATAATACTGTAATAATAATAATAATAATGACGATAATAATAATAATAATAATAAAACACGGTAATAATTATGATAATAATAATATTGATAATACTGTTATAATAATGATAATGATAATAATATTAATAATAATTATCAGTTGACCTACATCCATACCAAGTTACGTAGTGTTAGCCCACATCACATGGCACTTTAAGCAAATACATGCCAGTTGTGCATCGTAATTCTGTGATTAATTACCAAAAGCTGATGCTGTATGTTAACATATACCGTAGTCAGACTTTAAGCCGTGTAGTTCTGTATTCGTGATTTCATTAATTTGTCAGCCCTGAATAATGTTCCCTCTGAACTATTGGATATATGATATTATTAATAATAATAATAATAATAATAATGATAATAATAATAATAATCGCCCTGTATCTATTGAAATAATGCATGCAATGGCTGCCACCCCTGCCAGAGGAGTTGAGCGGCGCCAAGGCTGAGGCGTCTGGACGCTTGCCAAATCTGAGTCCTGGCTCCACGTCTGGATTTTGTTACGAACGGGATGGAGATAACGATTTTGGCGCTTCTGCTGTATCCATACCCGGGAAGATGGTTATCTACCGTAGTTTCAGTTACTAGCTATTTCCTCGCGCCAATGCGAGAATATTAATCAAAACTAATAGAATTCTATCTTCTCTCCCTGGTAATCACCTCGGGGAGTAGCGGCGAGCATTCTTAGCTGTCACCCCGGAGGACCTGGTTCGATTCCCAGTTCTACACAGAAATTTAATTCCGTTCTGAGGGTTGGAACGGGGTACACTCAGCCTCGAGAGGCAAAACTGAGAAGAGGTGGGTTCGATTCCCATCTCAACCATCCTGGAAGTGATTTCCCCCCACTTCTACTCCAGACAAATGCCGGGATGGTCCTAATTTAAGGCCACGGCTGCCTCCTCCCGAATCATCACCTGATTAACATAAACAGACACGACTACAGGCACTACAATAACACTGTTTATCAGACAAATTCTACACCCACTAAAGTACACATTGTTAAATGACTGCGATGTTCAAATTCCTCAAATTAAAAATCTCTCCATGGTGAGGTAGAGAGAGTCAGCCATGGATGCCGGTAGGTTATGCTATTAGGGTACTCCAGGCGAAGACCAAGATGTAACCTAAATTGAGGCCACGGCCTCCTCCTACCCAAAACCTAGCCCCAGTTAGAAATACGCACACTAGTACAGCCATCACAATGGCACAGGTTATCATACATATCCCACATACGCGCACACCCAAGTACACGGTACTACATGGCCATGATGTCGTAAAGCCCATATATGAATCACCTTGGGTCATCAGGCAGTCTTCTTCTGGAGGCGGCCCTGGCATTAAATTAGGAACCACCCTGGCATTCGCCTGGAGTAAAAGTGGGAAAACCACTTTCAGGATAGCTAAAGAAGGAATCGAACACATCTCTTCTCAGTTTTGCCTCACGAGGCTGTGTGTACTCTTAAACCAGAATTACATTTGGACTGACTGCATGGCTCAGCGGTAACGTTCTCGCCTGCTGTTCCTAGGGTTGCAGGATCGAATCCTGGCGCAGTCAGCTGGCATTTGAGGGTGCGCAAATACAAGGGAGTCGTGTCAGGAGATTTACTGGCACATTTTAAAGATCCTCCTCGGGGCATAATTCCGGCACCCTGGTGTCTCTAAAAGCCAAAGTAGTTAAAAGGGACGTAAAACCAATAGACTAACATTAATTATAATTACATTTCTTGTTAGAGCCGGGAATGGAATCCGGACATCCAAGCCGCTACAGAATCAGTGTGAAAGTTTAGACACAGAGTAAGACGTTATTTTGTTGTTTATCGTGTTTCGTTTACCTCTCAGCTTTGGAATGCCTTAGACGTTCTAATATAAGCACATTCTAAAGTTGAATGCACCTTTAGGCGATGAGTCGTAATTCATTTAATAGGTACCGGTATCGTGAGTGAGTTCCACACAGTCTCCAACGTTGCGTTAGCTGACCTGCTTGTCCGATGAAATGTGATAGTAGTCTCATCATAGTGCACCTTCACTTACTCGGGAGAAAGTGCCTGTGTCCATGTCATTCACAATCAATCATCGATCGTTATTGTGTTGACGTAACTGCCAGAAACTATTTCTTCTTAAGGCCACAAGTTGATAAATTATTATTATGATTATTATTATTATTATTATTATTATTATTATTATCGTGAGTTGCCTCCGTGGTGTAGTGGTTAGCGTGATTAGCTGCCACCCCGGAGGTCCGTGGTTCGATTCCCGGCTCTGCCACGAAATTTGAAAAGTGGTATGAAGACTGGAACGGGGTCTACTCAGCCTCGGGTGGTCCAAATGAGTAGAGGGTGGTTCGATTCCCACCTCAGCCATCCTCGAAGTGGTTTTTCGTGGTTTTCCACTTCGTCTTCGGGCAAATCCCGGGATGCTACTGTACCCGTATTCTCGTGGTCTTACCTGTTGAAATCCGAAGACACAGCTGGATCGTAGAATCTGGAAGTACCCGAATAGAAAAACCCCCAAAATTCTACCAACATGTTCAACCAGGAATAGGGATACACAAATGAAATAAGAATGCGTTAAGAGAAACCAATGGAAACAGAAAAAATAACTAGCTTAGAACGAAGAACTCGAGAATCGAAATGAAAATCTGGTTTTCCTAACACATCCTTTGTATTAATATAAATCACCACATCCGAAATAATTTAAACTGAAAAATAAATTTATTCATCAAAGACGAACGAAGCAAGTATATCATCACACAAAATATTTCAGCGAAAATGTTATGTCTATAATTAATCATAACGATGCAAATCCCGCATTCGACTTTGCTGCTTGAGATTGTGTGAAAATCACACTAAATTAATCATGAACACAAATTTATCCTATTTTATACAAGAGATTATTCATCAAATTATTTACAATATGTACATTATTAATCGCATCAGAATTCAGGTAAAATTCATGTCATCCATATATGATCATTTCATTGGCATTAATTTCAAGTAGCCTATATTGTTTTGTCAAACCCAGTCCCATTCGACAAGCGATTACTGTAAGATCAGAGAATGAAATCGTAATATTCGTGCTTAATATTTACTGATTATATTCCAAGAATATCTTTGTAAGTTTCACTTACGATTCAGAACATTTTTTTAAATATTTTTCAGTCGGTCAACACGATTGTACCCAATTGTAGTGGATGGTTCCCTAATCCAGAAAACAAATTATATTAGATTAATAAATACACTTGGATGACCAGTTTCGATCGTCAAGCGATCATCATCAGATCCATCACACTTAGGCTATACATATAGGCTATGTCTGCGAGTATGGGTTATGATATTTACAATATATACTCTTAACTTATTGCAGTAGTAATTAAACAACCACAAATGGTCAAGATATGTGATGAACCCATAGGCCTACTTGTAGACATAGATTTAATAGCCTAAGTGTGATGAATCTGATGGTGATCACTTGACGATCGAAACTGATCATACAAGTGTATTTATTAATCTCATGTAATTTCTTTTCAGGATTAGGGAATCACCCATTACAATTGGGTACAATCGTGTTGACTGACTGAAAAGAATTACATTTCGTTTATTGTTATTATTATCATTATTATTATATAATTTTTATACGGTGATCATTTTACCAATTTTGTATAAATCACCCCTACCATTCGAAAATTGTCACACACAGCGGTAAGAGCCATAGTAAGTTATTACTTAAGTAAACCTACAGAGTTTCCTCCACCATCAAGTTCGAGTCCATCTCGTGGCGTAGTGATTAGCATTCTTGGCTGTCACCGTGGTGGAAATAGGACTTGGATTCCCGTTTCTGCCAAGAAATTTAGTTCTGGTCTGAGGGCTGGAACGGAGTTCACTCAGCCTCGCGGGAAAGAACTAAGAAGTAATTAAACCAATTTCCATCTCAGCCATTCTAGAAGTGGTTTTCCGTGGTTTCCCACTTCAACTCCAGGTGAATTCCGGGATGGTACCTAATATAAGCCAAGGGCCTGGCCATGTTGAAACACTAGATCCCTTGAGAACTCCGCAGTTAAGCAGCATTGGGCGTGGTCGGAACTTGGATGGAATGCCGGTTCAGGGGAACAACGCGCTGTTGTCAGGAAGAGGGTAAGGAGGAGCGGAAAGGACCTGACCACCCTACCGAGCGTAAACTCCGGCTCAGAATAGCCTCTTTGGAGGCGCAGACCTGCTTTCGGGCAAAATAAAAGAAACATTAAGCCCCGGCCTCCTCCTACCCAAATCCTAGACCAAATTATAAATTCACATACAAGTACAGCCACCACAATGACACAGATTATCAAAAAGAATTCACACAAACCCAGGTACACATGACTACATGACCAATTTGTCACAACGCCCGTAATCAACAACCAACAAGTACGAAGAATTCTGTGTTTCTGTTTTCTTGGAACTCTTATTAAAAGTAGGGTTATGGAGTCGCCTTTCCCAGTTTCGAAATGTTTATAAAAATTACGAGCCAGATCAATTTAATGCGAAACGGAAGTTTATGAAATGGAAGATTAGTTCACAGATGCACGGCCTGGGTAGATTACAGAGAATGAGCCTTCCCACTGTGCTGAGGTACCATCCCAGCATTTACATGGAAAACCACTTCCAGGATGGCTGAGGTGGGAATCTTCTCAGTTTTGCGTCACGAGGGTGAGTGTACCCCGTTCCAGCCCTCAGACCAGAATTACATTTTTGGCAGAGACAGGAATCGAACCCGGAGCCTGGGGCGACATCCAAGAATATAAATATGTAGCCACCATTCTTTCCTCTGTGTGCTCAAATTGATTTTCCATTCTTTCTGCAAGATGTTGTGTTAGTACAGGGTGATTCTTGATGTAGTTTGCAACTTCAATAATGTGTAATTATTCCAGGTGGCCCGTTTGCCCCGTGTAATCTAGTTTTAGGTGTCCCGCATACATTAATGCCGTATGGGATGTCTGTTAACTGATTTCCACAGGGGTCACACTGAACGCAGGCCGATTACGTCAGAATACGAAGGAATAACAACCGGATGGCCCCTAGCTGCATGTTTCTTAGCGCTACTCGTCTAATGCACCCCATTGTCTTTTGGAGCCTCGCATTTAAGAGCTTAATAGACTCATATGTGGTACAACAACATGGCAGTTGCTGGCAACATATTGACGATGGCTGGTGTATTTAGCATCGATGAGTACACGGATATTACACTAATCTATGGAGAAGCTGGTCGTAATGCCGTTGAAGCTCGTAGACAGTAAGCACTGGTGTTTCCAGATAGACGTTTGCTGTCTACGCTCGCCAGCGAGGCCTCATACCTCTATGGGGCGCATTAGACGGGAGTACTGAGGAACATGCAGCGTGCGGCCGTCTGGTTATCTCTTGGCAATCTGACGTAACCGGCTTACGGTACATGTTAGGTTACCTCTTAGCAATTCAGCTATTAGACCTCCCGTTCATCACCCGTACTCGCGAGACACTTATAAGTAGATTGCACGGTGCAAATGGGCCACCTGGTATATTGGAATCACTTACAGACTTGGTTTGTATGTCTTTACATAGCAAAATACTTCAAGTTTTTTGACAAATCCATTACGGCTCAACGTGTGCACCATTTGTCTTCCTGGACACATCCCAACGGAAGTCGATTTCCCGCCACGAATGAACTAGCATTTGCGGGGTGACAGAAGCGATGGCTGTTGTGATGCAATGTCTCAGTTCATCAACATTTGCAGGTAGGAGAGGGATGTACACCGTATCTTTCACAAATCCCCACAGAAAGATGTCCAGTGGTGTGTAATCTGGAGACCGCACTTCGCTCTTTCCGCTCCAGTGAAAGATGTCATTTCCAACAAGTGACAGGCATCGCGCGTGGTGCACAACTGTGCAACTACAAACTACGTGAGTCAAAACTTGAAGTGGTTTGCAATATAATGACATATAAACCAAGTCTGTAAGTGGTTCCAATAAATAATTACAAATTATTGAAGTTGTAAACTACATCAAGAATCACCCTGTATAATACCGGGTGATTCAGCAGCCCCTTCCAATATCGTTTGCTGCAACCCAACTAACGCGTGTTGGCAGGAAGGTCGATATTTCTCTGCCGGCATCCCGTATGGTACTAATGCACTGCAGGCATGTCCCGCAAACGATACTTAACACTATTATATTTCCCTCGATGTGACTACAGACTATTACGAGGGAAAAATAACAGTGTTCAGTATCTTTTACGGGATATGCTTGCAGTGCATTAGTACCATATAGTATGCAAGCAGAGAATTATCGATCATCCCGCCAACACGCGTTGGTTAGGTTGCAGAAAACGATATTGGAAGGAGCTGCTGAATCACCTGGTATATGGTTGTAATTTTCATCACTCAAGTGGATTTTGATTACATGTTATCACAGTAGTTCCAATAATGGGACTGTTCGACTAGGTAAAGTTAAATTTTTGGGTCTATTGGTCCTTATTTTTGGTTCATACATGTGTCACGGTAGCCGTTCGTGCTAACGCGCTAGCTCAGGCCTCGTTGGCATCGGGAGAGCGTGAGTTCGATTCCCACCTCGGTCGTCCTGAAAATGGTTTTCGTCGTTACCCATTTTCACCACCAGGCAAATGCCGAGATGGTTCCTTTCAACAAGTCCACGGACAACTTCCTTCCAATATCCCTTCCCTGACCTTGCTAGTTAGCGGTCACCATCCCCAGTTGTAGGCCTATCTGCTGTAAAAGTGTGTTCAGCTCCCTTGCGGTAGTAGAGGAATGATCACTCGCAGAGTCCGCGGGTGAAGCCGAGCTGGGAGTAGAAGCGATTAAATATATTTTCTTTAAATATTCCGCGTAAATAAGGCCATGAATATACCTACGGTTAAAATAAGCTGACCCAAAACAGGGCTTAATTCGTAGTACGGTTGTGAAATTAATCGCAGGCATTAAACAATTATAGATAAGGGAAAGCTAAAAAGTTCTCGCCTAAAACATTTAATTTTAGGATCAGTGTGGGGTCACATGGGATTACGGACCAGCCAGTGGTTGAGTGGTAGGCTACGCTCCCGCACTTCCTACTTTCCTTCGCAATACCCCGCGGCGTAGCTGTGCGAGTTTAATCGCTCACCACGAAGTCAGGAGTTCAGAGTTTCGAATCACGGTGCTGACAGTGGATATCTTGAGTTTGGTTTGCCCCGGGATTTTACCACATTCCCCTCAGGTTAATGCCAGAGTAGCACCTTATTGCAAGTCCCGGGGCACCTGCCCCATTCCCGATCTTAATAATTACAGTTACACACACTACTTGAGTTCCCACAAAAATACAGGTTATCAAAGAAATTCCACACACACCCAAGTATACGGGGCAGACGACCAAGATGCCCTGAAATGAATTAACAACAACCACCTTCCTTCACGTCACCTTACAGGACTAATAAATATAAATGCCGTGGGCAGTAAAGTTCTTATTACATGTGAATGTTGATTAAGCCTACTTAGCTGTTACTGTTGTTAATTGATCTTAAAGCTTGGGGCATCTGGTTCATCAGCCCCGTGCACTTGTGTGTTACCCTAGGAGACTTGAAGTGTGGTACTATCCCGGACTTTGCCTGGAGGGATTGGGGGTAATCTCATTTAGAGTAGCCACTGTCAGCGCTAGGATTCGCACCTCTGATATTTGGACTTGCTGTATCTCCCCGTCGTGGCCGTGCTACGCGATATAATGTCCACGGCTACGCCGCAGGATGTCTACTTAGCCTATCTGTTCCAATGAAGCAGCTTAACTTTTTTCTTTCTATAATACATGCCCACGCAGCCAGCTCCAATGTGTGTACGTACTGCACGGTATATTAATGAATTTAATTGTGTGCATGTAATTGAGAGAGAGGCCGGACTCACCAATCAGTTCCCGAGTCTCACTTGCTGGTCCTGAGCTGCGCCTGTTGTGTCACTTTTCTGTCAAAAATATGTTCTGAAAGTTTTCATTTTAGATCTTTGTTGTTGTTTCATTTAGGGGCTTGGACACCGTGGTCATTTAGCACCGTGTGCTTGGGTGGGTGTAGAATTTGTCAGATAACCTGAATTATTGTGGTGTCTGTAGTAGTGTGTGTATTTGTAATGCAGGTGAGGATTGGGAAGGAGGTGGCCATAGCCTTATGTTAGGAACCATCCCTGCATTTGCCGTGGGAAACCACTGAAAACCACTTCCAGGATGGCAGAGCCAGGAATCGAACCCGGACCTCCGGGGCGACAGTCAATAATGCTAGCCTCTACACCAGAAAGTGAACTATAGAATAAGAGCAGGATTGCCAACGTCAGTGGTTGCCCCAAAACTGTGGCAATTTGGTTCGATTTCCAACGAGGATATTTGATTTTTGACGGGTGGCAAAAATTCACAGCACTCCGAGTTGTACAATGCCCTCGCAAAAGAACTCTTTTATCACATTTGCTGGTTACGAAACAAAATTAGGAAAATCTTAGCCACAGGTCGCTCAGTGGGATTTTGGTTTTCACTGCCAGATGTCGAGATTGGAGAGTAGATCCCCTCAATGGCTCCCAAATCAAATGATGTAGGCCTACACCACGGATGCTGAGGGCATATTATTATTATTATTATTATTATTATTATTATTATTATTATTATTATTGCTATTATTATTGCTATTATAATTCTTATTATAGTTATTATTATTATTATCATTGTTATTATTATTGCTATTACTATTATTATTATCTCTTCATTATGATTTTCCCCCTATACGTACTCTTATGAATGCTTTTACATACAATTTCACTAGAAATCTGGTCTATATATTAAAAAATAACAAACGAAACACTTATATGTAAAAATAATATTATAAAATAATAATAATAATAATAATAATAAAATTAAGGAAAAAATATATTTAAAATGTAAGAAAATAAATAAATAAATAAATAAAGGATGAACAATTATATAATTGGTTATTTACACTTCTCTTTACATTATTATTTTTTAATTTAAATTTTATCTTATTTTAAATTGCTGTTTGATTAATGTTTCGTGGTTTCTTTTTTTCCTTTCTTTTCTTTAAATTTAATTAAATTATTTCAATTTAATATATAGACTAGCACTTACAATAATGTATAATATATTTTGTAATACAATATATCCCACATATAATAGGCTGGATCCTTCGCCGATTCGTGGGATATATTGTCATTGAATTCAATGTACTGTACTTACTCAGAGAATAAATTAAATTTATGAAATTAAAAAGGTATTGTTATTATTATTATTATTATTATTATGCATTATTTTATTATTATTATTATTATTATTATTGTTATTATTATAACCCAGATAGGGAATGAAAATTGACATCTAGTGATGAAATGGTGTTTATGAGAAATTTAGTTTAATACTTTCTGAATCCTAAATATTGGGATTCATTAGATTTTGGCTGGATTCCTCCTTTCTTGCTGGCAGCACTGGCGAAAAAGTTAGTGCTGTGGTACTGTTAACTAGTAATTCAAGTATGGGCGATGGAGGGGTTTTCAAACAAATACAGAAATCGTACTGCTTTACGACTCCTGATTTTTGTTGCAAGTCAGCTTACAAGTCAGCAACATTCACCTTGCGAGTTCAATTGCACACCACGACCGCGATGGGGAGTTGGAGCAAGTCCAGAGATTGTTGCTCTAATCTCTGTGCTAATAGCGTCTGGCCTGAGCGTGTTTTTTATTTTGCCAGGTAGGTACCTTATTCCAAGATCCGGGGCGCCTACACCATTCCCTTACTCTAATAATTACTCTTATACCCACTATTACAGTCACCATGGAGTCGTAGGTTGTCGGATGAATCTAATATACAGAGAGTAATCTACACGGAGCTGATGATCACGATGTCCCTAACCCATAAAGAGCATTAACAACATAAACAAGCTACATGAATTTCTAACTTTCAAACATAATTGCAATTCATACCGGGACAGTGATTAGCACATAATCTACAAAAATATTATTCTTTAAAATGTATTTGTTTTATTATTTTAATCGCTTATCCTCTCTGCTCGGTTTCACCCACGGACTCTGCGAGATCATTCCTCTACCGTCACAAGGACGTTGTTTGGAGCTGAACACACTCTGTCAGTAGATAGGCAGCTGGGGATGGTGACAGGCCGATCGCCCAGGCAACAGCTAACTTGAGTCTAATTAAGGAAGCGTCAGCGAAGGGATTACGAAGGAAGACGGCCATGGACCTATTGAAAGTAACCGTCCCAGCATTTGCCTGGCAGTAAGAATGGGAAACTATGCAAACCATTTTCAGGACGGCTGAGGTGGCATTCGAACCCACTCCCTCCCATTGTCAGCAAGGCACGAGGTAGTGCGTTAGCGCTCTCGGCTACCGCGGCCGGTAAAATTTATAATGATTAAACAGTATTATAATTCATTCGTATATACAAATAAGTCAGTTTAATTCTGACATTCTATCAGATCTAAAATGTCTTTGAGTCTGCTGTGTATCCTTTGTGTCATAGTACATCGTTGATAACTCTCTAGTTGTGGAGGGTAGCTAAGTTTCTTCTGTTTCACTCATTTATTTGGTCAAAACACACTGAGGTAGGAAGGATGGAGCGAAGGAAGGAGGGAAGAAAGGAAGGCAGTTATTTTGTTACGTTACGAAGGAAACACTGAAATATTTCTAAATTTTCTGTAGAAAGAAAGAAACATAGCACAATTCATTGTATAACTTAAGAAACTGTTATGGGCTATCCTATCATATTTAGGACCGTGATGGACAAGTAGTCTCCTGTAGCTGGATTGGGACGGACCCTTTTCTTATTATTTCCCCTTTCCCATCTGCCTTTCATGGCTCTACTTCATTATTCGACGGTTGAGAACATGTCTTTTCCCCGTCTATTTTATTTGACTTATTCGCATTTTGGTCTATTTTTCCTCTAGTACTCTATGAGACTGGCTGTGTGGCTCAGCGGTAACGTTCCTACCTGCTGTTCCCAATGTTGTAGGATCGAATGCTGGCGCAATTAGTTGGCATTAGAGGGTGCGCGAATGCGAGGGGAGTCGTGCCAGTACATTTACTGGCACGTTTAAGATCCCCTTTAGGGCAAAATTCCGGTACCCCCGCCGTCTCTAAAAGCTTCAGTAGTTAGAAGGGACGTAAATCCAATAACATTAATAGTAGCAGTACTCTATGAAAGTTGGTATTAGTTTTCATTACCAGCCGTATAATTAGGGGAAATTGCCTTATAACAACAATCACCACCACGTCAGTTGTCCTTGTAGCTGCCTGCACGTGTCTGAAGAAGAGTGTCACTTCCAACTGACTTGGAGATCATGTTTCTATGCACGCTATGTAGCTTCCAGTCTTGGTATGGTGAAAGTTAACCTTGAATTCTGACACCTGATGACCACTTTCAGTCTCGGCAGTCATTTGGCCTGCAGCTAATTACTTCCCCTCCTCCCAAGCTGCTGTCGGTTCGTGACCAGCCTAAAGCATACCTGATTTTGCTGTTTCATTTTAGGGGCTTGGACATGGTGGTCATTAGCATCGTGTATTTGGATGTGTGTAGAATTTTTCCGATATCCAGTGTTCTTGTTGTGTCTAGTCTGGTCTCCGAAGTCAGGCATGCCGTTTAAGACAGGTAACAAGCATTAAAATGTCCTAGACTATAACTGCAGTACGGTATGCTATTTACCTCATTACTTAGCTTACTAGAGATATAATCAACACGTATCAATGTAAGAAACAATCAAGTCTATTTAAAAACGAACTCAATCCGACGAATATTTACCAGAATCTTTTCAATTAACAGGTCACAAAAATATTGCAAGTAACCTGCATCCCTCCACTCGCTTCTAATACTTCCCGGCAGAGAGCTGTGCTCTTTATATACTGTATATACTGCCTGGTTGCAATTTAACTTGTTAGCGGTATTTTACACCGTTAGTCAATGTGTGTTTTCCTACTGAGACACTATAAATGAGCGAATGGTTTATCTATTTTTTCTCGTGGTATCATCTTGACTAGCTGCGTGGCACAGCGATAACGTTCTCAACGGCTGTTCCCAAGGTTGCAGGATCGAATCCTGGCACAGTCAGTTATTATTTGTGGGTGCACTGAGTCGTGTCAGTAGATTTACAGGCATGTTATACTGTAGTTCCCCTTCGGGGCAATATTTCGGCACCCGGCAACTCTAAAGACATTATAGTTAGAAGGGATGCAAAACTAAGGACATTATTATTATAATTGTTAATATGAACTAAGGTTTGAAATTAAAGGATTTCACTATGTGTATATGACTTCTTCTAAATGCTTCTCCGTAAAAAGATCACTCATTAAACGCTGAACAACTTATACATATTAAAAATTTTCGTTTCCGTTATCGTTTCACCCTCCAGGGTTGGCTTTTCCCACGGACTAAGCGAGGGATTCCACCTCTATCGCCACTGAGGGCAGTGTCCTGGAGCTTGAGACTCTGAGTAGTGGGATACAACTAGGGAGTGTGACTAGCACTTCGCCCAGGCAGCCTCACCTGCAAAGCGAAAAGGGGCCTTATGAAGGGATGGGAAGAGTGTGAGGGTTAGGCAAGGAAGAGGGAAGGAGGCAGCCGTGGCCTTACGTTAGGTAACATCCCGGCATTTGCCGAAAGACGAAGTAGGAAACCACGGAAAACCACTTCGAGGATGGCTGAGGTGGGAATTGAACCCTCTCTACTCATTTGGACAACCCGAGGCTGAGTAGACCCCGTTCCAGTCCTCATACCACTTTTCAAATTTCGTGGCAGAGCCGGGAATCGAACCTCGGACCTGCGGGGTGGCAGCTAAGCACGCTGACCTCTATAACATGGAGGCGACTATATGGACTATATATTAATAAGATTTATTTTAATGAATCGACTTGCGCTGAGCTGAGCACTGTTGTCAGTAGTAATGTGTACATTTGTAACTGAGGCCTTTAATTAGGAACCATTCAGATATTAACCTGCAGTAGAAGTTGGGAAATCAAGGAAAGCCACTTGTAGGCTGGCTGAGGTGAGAATCGAACCAACCTCTTCTCAGTTTTGCTTCACGAGGCTAAATGAGCCTCGTAGCAACCCTCATAATTAATTCTTTTGGCAGAACCGGGAATCGAACCTACATGTTACAAGCTTTGCTTCACGAGGCTGAATGAACCTCGTACCAACCCTCAGAATTAATTCTTCTGGTAGAACCGGGAATCGAACCTACCTCTTACAAGTTTTGCTTCACGAGGCTAAATGAGCCTCGTAGCAACCCTCATAATTAATTCTTTTGGCAGAACCGGGAATCGAACCTACCTCTTACAAGTTTTGCTTCGCGAGGCTGAATGAAACTCGTAGCAACCCTCAGAATTGTTTCTTGGGAGAGCTGGAAATTGAAACCGAACCCTAGGGACGACAGACAAGAATGCTGTGATGAGTTCAATGTGAGGTAGGGCATTCAGCCGTAAAAGCGATCGCTACATAGAAACTCATCTCACCGTAGAAACGCGAATAATAAGACGTAGAATTATTATTATTACTATTATTATTAGGAGCTTCCGTGGCTTAGGCGGCAGCACTCCGGCCTCTCACCGCTGGGTCCGTGGTTCAAATCCCGGTCACTCCATGTGAGATTTGTGCTGGACAAAACGGAGGCAGACAGGTTTTTCTCCGGGTACTCCGGTTTTCCCTGTCACAATTTCATTCCAGCAACACTCTCCACTATCATTTCATTTCATCTGTCATTCATTTAATCATTGCCCCAGAGGAGTGCGTCAGGCCTCGGCAGCCGGCACAGTCATATCCTCGCCGCTAGTTGGGGGCTTCATTCATTCCATTCCTGACCCGGTCGGAGACTGGAAGCAGGCTGTGGATTTTCATTTCACTATTATTATTATTATTATTATTATTATTACCACTAATATTTTGCTTGGGGTCTTAATTTTACCGTGGTGTATAACATTTAGAGAAGGGTATTATTATATTATTTCCTTGGAACGAAGGCAGCTCATGGTATCGATAATACTGACATGGCTTCAGTAGGCCTATTTAAAAAGTACTTGGTATCTAAATAAAGCCACGCCACCGAGTGCGTTGTTCCTTGAATGAATAATGAATTTCTCTTTTCCCAAGAACATTGGTTGGCACAAAGGTACTCGTACGCACCAAGCAACACGCGAGCGGCGGAAGTATTCTTTGTACTGTGCAGTACTTCGAGTTGCATGTTGCGTGCAGCATCGTCTTTTTTATTGTAGCCTATTCTTTCTGCTACCGAACAAGTACAGTACGCATCGTATGTTTAATTTTGTAGCAAAAAAGTGTCTGCGTGAATAATACCTGGTTTTACTATGAACAATACATGATCTGGAGTGTTCACAATTCTTTGTGAAATGAGTAAAACAGCATATCTTACTGACTTCAGAGCCCTGGCGTGAATAGTTCTCGTGTGTAAGCTGAGAGCTCAAGACAGGGACTAATCAAACCGTTCCTCAAGTCAGTGACCCGGAGTAAGTCTTGCAACAACAACAACAACAATTGGGGCAAGCTGCTTGCCTCTCGCCAAGATGAGTTGATTCCCGGTCAATGCATGTGAAATTCTTGAAATGACATATAATCTTGTCCTGTGGTTCGGATTCCACGTGAAAATGAAGGTCCCGTGGCTCACGATCGAGAGATTAATAGACTCGTAATACTACAAGCTTCTTTTATCATCAACAACAACAACTACAAATATTATTATTATTGTTATTAGTAGGGATAGGATTTTTAGGTGCTAAAATCGGGAAAATATTTATTTTTTATGTATTAAAAATACCTGAAATATGTGACAAAGAGTAAAAATATTTAATTATAATTTAGTTTATTAATGCGAATATAAACAATATGCAGTACTCACGAATACAATTTATTCTATGTCACTGACTGCTGAAGCATTACAATACACAACGAGATGCATCGTCAGGTTGTCCATCACAAATGACCGACGATTGACGATTATCGCAGAACACTTATTCTGAAGGCGCGAAACTGCGGCAATATGTGTCTTGCCCTTGAGGTGTTGTGGAACTTGAGATCGCTGTTCAGCCTTTATTCCTTTCCCACATGTTTGGCAGAACAGAACGCCCCTATCAGAAGTAAAATTATCTTTAAATTCTGCAACATACTGCTGAAGACGATAACTTGTAGTTGTTTTTACTTTAGGCATCGAAAAGAACTGCCTTACACTTCACAGTGCCAGAAATGAAATGCATGTGAGTGACACTGGTTCCAGGTAGCTGGGGGAGGGGGAGGGGGAGGTCTAGCACGTGGTGCAATATGGCTATGGACAATGAAATCCCCGGCTTCCACAGTGAGTGGCACGGAGCGACAAGTTAAGAATAATACAGTCGCAAGCTGACATACGCTCTGCATGAAGATTAGATAGCTCATAGTTTCTTCCCCATTGAAGTAACACAGAACAAAAATGCAATAAACTGAAAGATCTAGCATACTGATTTTTAAAAAAATGTAAATATTAGGTATTTTTGTGTGCTAATAAGTGAAAAGCAGGAATTTATGTATTTATAGAAAAAAATGCTTAAAATATGTATTTACATAAAAAATATTTATTTACCTAAAATCCTAGCCCTAGTCATAAGTATTATTATTATTAATTTTATTATTGCTACTAGTATTATTAATATTATTATTATTATTATTATTATTATTAATGCCCCAAAAAAGCTTTCATTACAATTAGACTTGTTTTGGTGTGGATTATGACGGTGTATATGTAAAATGCAGCTGCCCGAAATACCGGCATTCAGGTTGGAGTCCAAAGAGCGGTCTTACGTTGAACTGTGCCTGTTCAACAAGTAGATTCTTCGATAAGGGTAACTGCCAGGGGCGTATATACCGTATAGTTTTATTTTGAGGGGGCCTATCCGGGGGTTTGAGGGGGAATGCCCCCTCCCCCCCAAATAAAAGAGGGGGTCCTTCCAGGGAAACTTTTGTATAATTTGGTGCAAAATGATGAGTTTTAAGGCTATTAGGTAGTACTTTTTCAACCAATTTGTTGTGATGTTTTATGTTTGGTTTATGTCAAGCACAACTAAGACCATTTTATGTTACTTTTTATTAATATAATCATCTTGCTCACTTGATAGTGTTTAGAGGGAAATAATTAACATTAGCCTATACCACTGTTTTGATTAACAACTTACACTACAATATAAAATCAAGGTTTCTTAAAGCATTACCAATTCGAATTATAATTTCATCGTCAGTCAGTTGTATATCTCTGTGAATAGATAACAGTGCAAGACCATTGAGTCTGTTTTCAGAAGTAGAATTTCTCAGGTATATTTTCAACCTACTCGAACCCAAACTCCGTTCGGCGGTAGCTACAGAGACAGGCAAAATTGCCAAAAGTTTGTCGCTACTTAGTATAAAACAAATTCTCCGATTCTTGGATGTTACGGGTAAACTCGAGAACCACTGGATGGATTTTGATGCGGTTTTCACCATTCTAAATACTATGAGTGTAAGAATTGTTCAGCATGAAAAGTTCTACAAAAAAAAAGGTTCGCGAGAGCATATGTCTATCTTCAATACATCGCCTACTATAAGTGTTTTTACGTTTTCATTTCTTCCAACAATCTCCATTCAGTTACTGAGGCGTCAGTTTACGAGCTAGCTAGGGGCGAGTCTATCACCCCAGTTACAGCTTAGCTAGCGGAAGAGCTTATTGTCCCAGATACAGCCAGCAGCAAACTGTCGAGTCGTGTTGAGTTAAAAACTTTAGAGAAGAGTGGTTGTGTTTGAGATTTCCCTGGAAGTGCAATTCGGCTTTTCTTCATTTCGCCTGTGAACTTCAGTGATAATTTCAGTTCCCGTTACCGTAATGGTGGAGTCAAAAAGTCAAGATAATAACATTTCGTTCATTATGAGCATAGTTCACACAGAAAAGTTATTAGAAAAGGAAAAAAGTAACAGAAAGCAACAACAAAATTATAAGTACAAACCTCATAACGAAGGATAAATTAAAAGTTAATGTTCCTTTCTTTAAATGTGTGAACAAGAAGTTTGAGTCAGTGTGTTACATAGAGGCTACATACCATTGTAATTTAAATCTGGACGATATAATCTCCAGAAATTCACTAATAAAAGCTAAATAAACAAGTTTTACGTCACAAAGGTTCTATTAATACAATTTGAGTTATAGTTTTCAAGGCTACCAACATATTTCAATAGTTTACTATTGTCTTTCTAATTCATATATTTTTTACACAAAATATATAACAGTTTACAGAAATTAACAATTAAGTTCCTATTGATTGAGGCAAATATATGTTCGCGATGCACAACTCACTTCCACAGTACACTATAGCCGTCTAAAACGTGGAAGTACAGAACAATTGGTGTGTGACGGGACATGGGAGTGTAGAACGTCTGAGAACCCTGAGGGAGGCCAGTGGGTAGCTAGTACCATCTATCTCCCGACTTGTTGATCGGGCCAGCAGTGAAATATCCAACCAACCTTCAGGCAGCCATTTGATGTTAATTATCCCAAAAAGTGAAATAACTCATTTTGTCCCCTTTTTATGTCTAGATAGAATCATAATTTGCAACTAGAGGGTTCGCGACAAAGAAATCATGAAAAGAATTGAATGCATCAGATTAGACCTTCTGTGACTTTTACTCGTGAATCACTTTCGAATGTTCATTTGTGAATAAAACCACAAATCACCAGCTTTTCCAAATGAAACCACAAAACACCACATTTTCCATTTAAAAAATAAAACCATTTTAAAATACCTCTACTTATATTATGTGGGTGTCAAACTGGGGAGCTATAGGTGCTGGAGGTCTGAGGTTCAATTTCTGCCAATGTCAGTAGCCACCCTTAGTACCGTATATATGTACTACCATTCCAGGCAAATACTGCCACGATGTTGCTTAACTTCAAGTTTTCGAGCACCTTTTGCAAACCCAGTCAAAATTAATCAAAATTACATTTGATTCCAAAGATATCACGTTGACACAGTTTGTCAGTAAATGCACCTAACTTACGACCGTCCTCCATGCATATCCCCAAGACTCAAATCAAAGAGATCAATACTTCAGAGAAAAGAGAACAGATGTGTATTGCACCGGAAGAGATATCGTTTATGGGGAATCTAGTCGATGAGATCGAGACAGACAGGCAAGATCATTTGCAGCTTTTCTATGCAGCAGAGCCACTGGTAGAAGAACAAGCATGGAATAGATTGACCAAATACTCTGTTGACTAAGTCCTATAAATTAGTGATGGCAATTTGGAGTACTGAAGCTCAACCGGAAGAGTGATGTACTACCATTATAGTCCCAATGTATAAAAAATAGGGACATATTGCAATGTACCAATTATCGGGAGATGGCACTACTGATAATGGCCTACAAGATCCTCTCCAATATTTACTCCTACTTGACGCCATATGCTTAAGAAACCCTCGGAGATTACCAGGCACGTTTTCGACCGAATTGGTCGAATCTTCTCGACGTGCGAGATCGTTAAGAAATGTTTGGAGTCAGGCATAGAAGTAAACAAGGCACATGATAGAATCAAAAGAAAGAAGACATGGGAGATCATGACAGTTTGGTATTCTCAACAAGCTAGTACACATGGCCAGGATCTGTATGGAAGCCTCGACCAGCAGAATAAAGAAAAATAGCAATTTGACGCAATCCTCTAAGAACAAAACTGGTTTCAATATAGTCCTTGAAAAGGTGGCCAGGAGTGCTATGGTAGAAAAAGGTGGACCATAGCTAAATAGAGTGCATAAAATCGTTGGAAATGCGGACGATCTAAACGTTATCTCGGATAGGGCCGAAGATGTAGTTTGATTCAACACGCTTATTGACGAGAATGCAAAGAAAATTGGTCTATACTGTATACTGTATACCAAGTACCTCATAATTAGCAGAGATTGACATACTGAATATGTCATCATCAAGGTTGGTGCCAGAATATTTCATAAATCACGGAATTTAAATAACTTGGAGCCAAGCTGAACAAGAAAAACCGTGCGAAGGGAGACGTGCTGATTTTCATCAAATCTGCAGAAGCAACTTACGTTTCCAGTCTATCAATGCTTTAGTGGCTTCTTCTCTCCAGCATCACAAAGATACGCCTTTACGAGACTGTTATCCGTCCAGTATTATTGTACTACTCCGAGACATGGTACCTTACAAACCTAGACCGGCATCCCCTTGTAGATTTTGATATTAAGTACTTCGGTAAATTCTTTGAAGAAACCTAGAGACACCGAAGCATGCATTCTTCCAGTCTTGCACTGAAGCTTTGCATAGTCATTAGGCTTCAACTGCTGGACAATAACCATTTTATACGGATGAAAATGCAAATCGAAACGCAATATTCGTCTCACTGTTCGATCAGACATTTGCAAAGCAGCAGCTTGTTTACGAGCCGGCCGCCGTGGACTGGTTTCCACAGCTTGTCTCACTCGCTCAACATTTTCTGGTGTCCTGGCTGACCTTGGACGGCCTGTCGACGTACGTTTTAAGGCTGAACCTGTAGCTCGAAAATTACTCACCCATAACAAAATTGTGTTACGAGATGGAACGCGTCCTCTTCGACCCACATTAAAGTGTTGACGGAACTGACGCTGAGTAACGACGCAAGACTCACCACTTTTAAAAAATGCCTCGACAACAAATGCACGTTGTTTACCTGTCCACAGCTCCATGGCTACTGAAATGGCATCACGTAGGCTCATCATCGCGCCAATCCCCACTACCCCCCACCACTAACTCGATCAGCCGTATAACGACATAAACCGTCAGATCTTTTTGTCGCATGGCAAAAGATGGGCATCATTTGAAAGACGTTATCTTCAAATCTTAAAAGTTAAAATCTATTGTTCTTTCATGTTTTCCATTAATTGACATGTACACCTTGCTGTTATAAGTAATAAAAGAGTTTGTATCATTTAAAATGTTTGTGTTGTTGTGATTTAAAAACCGTCAGATCTTTTTGCCGCTCCCTGTATATGAGCGTGTTTATACTCAGGACAATGCATAGATGACGTATTTGAACACGAACGTTCATAGTTTTTCTTCACTTTTGAAGGGCAGCCTTTCTTAATGTCGCCGTTCAATCTCGGTTCCAGTTGAGCTATCAGTTAAACTAACGTGTAAGCAGCAAAAATGAAGTCATGAATTGAGAGAGAAACGGCAACGTATCTCGAAAGGAAAGCTCGAATTCCTCGTTTCAGTTATCATTTAATACGACATGTAAACAAGCGTGTCCATTTAATTT
Organism: Meconema thalassinum; assembly: GCA_946902985.2. Taxonomy (NCBI): domain Eukaryota; kingdom Metazoa; phylum Arthropoda; class Insecta; order Orthoptera; family Tettigoniidae; genus Meconema; species Meconema thalassinum. The sequence continues at coordinate 861,567,810 of OX336389.2, forward strand.
CCAAGGAAGGAGGCTTTTAGTTTGATGTAACCGTTAATCTCGTGATAATAAACCACGGTGCCTCCTTCTAGATCACCTGTTGTGATAGTTCACCTCGAAGATTCCACATGCATTAATTGGGAATCGAACCTGGTTGGCCTTAGTGGAAGGCAAGCAAGTTGACCGCTGAGTCATCACGTCTCTCAACTGAAGTCTCATTCTGAATAGTTTGAATCCAAGTAATATGTCAACTGGTCACGAGTTTGTTAGTGAGTTTGTAGAATTATATCGACGTCTTCTGTGTTTGTGGAAGAATGATGCAACGTATCATAATTGTATGAAAACGTGCAGTTCCAATAATGTTTTATTTAAAAAAATTAAAAACATGAGCCGAACGTGACCAAAAAAGTGTGTTAACACAAATAAATAGATTAGGCTACATTCAGCAAGGAGCACAAAAAATGTTCCTCTGTCATCTCTTACAAAGTAGTGCTAGCTAGCTGGCGCAATAAAGACGTTCTCGCCTGTTGTGTCCAAGGTTAAGGGATCGAATTCCAGCATAGTCAGCTGGCATTTAAGGGTGCTTAAATGCGAGATGGTCGTATCAGTCGGTGAACTGGTACGGTAAAGATCCCTTTCAGGAAGAATTTTCGGCACACCGGTGTCTCTAAAAGCCTAGTAAAATAGATGTAAAACCAATAACGTTATTATTATTGTTGTTGTAGTTGTTGTTGTTATTGTCAAGAGACAAAAATAAGCAGTGAATTTTGGAAAACAATATTTACAAACTAGCCAAATCACATAAAATTACAAATAATCACAAGATAGACTAAGTAAGTTGTGGAGAAACACTGATGCACATAGGCTATCAGTATGATATTCATACACTGGCAAGTGCCTTGGCATTTAGTGGGTGTTATTATTCGTTTATAGTATTTCTTTAAAACTGTATTCTCATATACATGCAAATCCTTGACAACATTTTTGATCCATTAAAATAATAGTACATTATGCAACGAGCCTATAATGGCTATAATTAAGACACGAGTATGTTTATAAAACGAGCTACGAGTGTCTTAATTACCATTATAGGCGAGTTGCATACGACTGTTTATGTTCGACGATAATTATAACTTTATTACATGTTTTAACATAAATATTCATAAATATCTGTTCAGTAACTAGAATTTTGTGATCGGGTGGTGCGGTAGGTAGCATATCTCCATGTTCCAAGCTCTCTGGCCGACCGATGCATGCGCTCTGTGTGCTTGCAATGCCATATGGAGGCCATATGTTTACATCTGCCGCCCCTCAGTAATATTGTCACCGGAGTCGTTTCAAGAAAATGCGCTGTGTAGAAATTAGTGTTGGTGATTCTAAGGTACAGTGCTATTTCTTGTCTCATATTCGCCAGTTTATTTACGCGAACATATGGACGGTGCGTATTCCATGTCGGTAATTTATTTTAGTTCGATGTTGTGTTTATGTCCGACATGTTGGATTTTGAGCGCATGCGCGAAGGTATCGTTACCCAATTGGTCAATGAACGAGCTCTGATTGGCTGGAGATACTGTATCATAATGGAAAACAGTGTTATAATGACCATCATTATGATACAGTTTTCTGACACATAATAGTGAGGGTCGAACATAAAAATATTATTATCATTATTGTTATTATTATTAATATTAATATTAGGTTGTCTCATAAGTAATGTCGTTTTTTAAGTTTGGTGTTTTATAAGGTAGAATTGATTTTCTTTGGTTCACCAATGCTATTTTCAGGAGGTCATGAATAGAATCGCGTATATTGTGAGAATGTAGCCTATAAGTCGTCAATTGTTGATACACAATTACAAATGCAATTTAGAAAGTTGGAGGTTAGGGTCCTCCTAAGCACTACTGGAAACAAGATTACAAAGCTTATGCAGTGGTTTGAAGAATATGTGAAGGAGAAAATGTCGTTAGTGAGCGTGTGGCACAACGATGGTTCCAAAGTTTCAATACCGAGGAAGAAATCACTACAGATTTACCGCGTTTTGGAAGACCTGAACTATGGGATATTGAGAATACACGCAGAGTCTTGGAAGAAAATCCGCAAAGAAGTACTCGTAGGCTGTCAGAAGAACTTGGTGCATCAAAATATACCAAACATAGCCAGATTAAGAAACTTTCGAAATCAAACAGAAGCTGTTGATCGATCTGCACCTTCTGAATTGACCAATGAACAGACTCAACGTAGAGTGGATATCTGCCTTCAGCTTATCGGCAATCCCATGGATGATAGATTTATCAGGAGAATTGTCACATGTGATGAAAGATGGGCATATTACCGCAACGCTGACGCCTCGAAACAGTGGCTCAGTCCCCGTCAACCTGCCAAAGTCATCGTTAAAAAGGATCGGTTTGGCCCTAAAGTGATATTGTGTATCTGGTAAAATTTTGACTTGGGAATATTTGGTGTCATTTTGGTCCGTATTGACAAAGTACTAATTTGATTTAAAGTTCAATCTCCGTCAATCAATACATTAAATATTTTAATTTAATTTAATTCAATTTAATTTTTATATGTAATGTTTTAACGGCGTCCATTTGTGGCTAATGAAGGACCGTTTTTAAGGTTCGAAACATGTCCCACAACTAGTGCGGTGTAGCACTTATTTTAATGTATTGATTGACGGAGATTGAACTTTAAATCAAATAAAAATTTTGAAGGGGTGATTCACCGAGAGTTTGTTCCAAACGGGCGTGCAGTCAATGCGGATCCTTATTCTCAACAACTGGAACGAGTTCATGAGCGATACCCAGCATAAGTTAACCGAAATAGAGTTCTCTTGCAGGAGGACAATGCGAGACCTCATACTGCACGAACAACCATGGAAAAAATTCAGGAATTGGGAGGAGTCGAACTGCTACCACATCCAGCATATAGTCCTGATCTTGCGCCTTCACATTATCATCTATTTCGATACAAGGTCCATTTCTTGCGTGGAAGAAATTTCGAAAATAGGCTAATTCTTCGCATCAAAACCCAGAGACTGGTACCGTCACGGGATAATAAACCTCGCTTAAAGATGGCTCAAGACCATAGAATGTGATGGTCTCTACTTCTAAGAATAGTTTAATTTCTTGTCAGGAAAAATTCGAAATAAAATTTTCCTTAAGGAATGACATTACTTAAGAGGCATCCCCTGTGTTATTATTAAATGGAAATAAGTAAAATAAATTAAAGTAGAACCAGTGTTACTGCAATCACACTGCTTTGCTTCTAAGTTTTCAAAGCACGGTAAACATAAACAACAGCACACGTAAGCAACTTGGTCGATAACTTTGAAGCAAGACAGGTGCCTTCGACATGGACAGGGAAAGGCGTGTAATCATACGGACATATTTTGATAGCTGTAATGATGGGAAGAGGCTAAAATGTACACTTACGATCGTAGTTGTATGATTACGGTAGTTCACGTATGTAATGTCAGTTTATTCTATAATAAATAATATAATGATTTATAGCAAATTCCATTAATACCAACAAGGTTTTACGGCACATTGTAAAATCTAGAAATGCGTGTCCTTCAAAATACTGCACATTGTATCTAAAAATCATGAATACAGAAATTATGGATTATTGAACTATCAACTAGAAATTCCCAAATAGTTCATCCGTTTAAAAGGTTTCAGCATTTTTAGCCTATTTTCATCGTATGAAATAGGCTTATGAGACCAATTTTTGTGTGTGTCTGTCTACTTTTCTCTATGTGTGATTCCTCCCATATAACTTTTTATTTGCTTGAGCAATTTCATTGGAACTTGGAACTCCATCGGACGCCGACCGCACCTTTTGAATTACGATGTCACCAATTCAACGTGGTGGCTGTGGCCTCGGGAACTATTTCACCAGTATTCAATATTTCGGACAATGATAGAAGGCTATAAAACAAGTTCACAGATATGAGTCTCAATACCGTAACAAGCATGAAACCACGATGTCCTACACTTGGATGATATAAATGTCAATTGCACGAGAGAGGATAAAAGTGTGCTGAAGTATTACAGTTCTTGTTGATTCATTTAGGGGCTTTGCGTCATCATGGTCATGTAACCCCGTGTACATGAGTGTGCGTGTAATCTGTCTGGTAACCTGTGTTATTGAGATGAATGTATTAGTGTGAGTATTTGTAATTGTGACTAGGACTTGAGTTAGGTACCATCCCAGCATTTGTCTGCAGTAGAAGTGGAAAATCACAGAAATAGCTTCTGAGGTGAGAATCGAATCCATCTCTTCTAAGGTTTGTTCCATGAGCCTGAGTTTAGCCTGCCCCAACCCTCTGACCCGAATTATATATTTAAGCACAGCTGGGAATCGATCCCAGGACCTTTGGGACCGGGGTCTCAATACTTACCCTGTGACAACAGAAGGCATCGAAGACGATGAAGACGGAGAAGAAGAAGAAAGAAAGAAAGAAAGAAAGAAAGAAAGAAAGAAAGAAAGAAAGAAAGAAAGAAAGAAAGACATAATTAATCCCAGGAGATTAAAATCCCCGGTGGTCTGGCCGAGAATCGAATCCGGCACCTTTCGGGCCAAAAACCAATTTACCACGGGGCTGGATATTCCTATCAGTAATTCTGTCACATTGTAAAGTACCTTATATTTGGAACATTGAAGCATATGTGTTGTATTTATATTTGGAATAGCTTATTGTCAGAATATCAAAATTGGAGTGACAACGTGTTAAATAATTTAAATTAAGGTACCGATACTTAAAAATGTGACAAAATTATTAATAGGAATGTGCTATTATATGGCATCAAGTTCCAAATGGATTCTTCCCATTCCGAACTCGTTTAATACTTAGCCAACTAATACGTCCATTTGCATCCAAAATAAAATTTAAAACCTACGTTCATAACTTAATTGTCGGCACATGAAACGTAGATGTGCTCCAACGTAATTGGTTGGCATCTACTCTACGTATTGAACACATTAAGCTTCAGACAAGCTCATGTCCTACCTCAAGTACTACGACATTCAAAATTACCACATAACATTGGCAACGTATTTTTTGAACTTTTCATGACTGCAACATTAGGTTTTTACATTCTGGAACTACATTTTATTGAGCTATTCATAAACATTGTCCAATACGGTATATATTATTTTTATTTTTTAAATCTATTTTACCCTCCAGGTTGGTGGTTCCCACGGACTCAGCGAGGGAACTCACCACAACAGCATCTACGGGCAGCGTCTTAGAGCTGGGAACATCTGGTCGGAGTGAATACAACTGAGGAGGTGTGATCAGCACCTCGCCCAGGTGGCCTCAACTGCAAAGCGAAGAGGGGCCTCATGAGGGATGCGGAGGGAGAGGAAGATGGGGATGGATAGGCAAGGAAGCGGGAAGTAGGCGGCCGTCGCCTTACAGTAGGTACCACCCCAGCAGTTGCCCGAAGACGAAGTGGGAAACCACGGAAAACCACGTCGAGGATGGCTGAGGTGGGAATCGAACCCCCCCCCCCCCCACACTACTCATTTGGGCCACCCGAGGCTGAGTAGACCCCGTTCCAGTCCTCATATCACTTTTCAAATTTCGTGGCAGAGCCGGGAATCTAACCCAAGACCTCCGGGGCGGCAGCTGACCGCTACGCTACGGAGGCGACCCAAATACTGTATATACCCTATAAATTCACCATCCCTTGTAGGGATGTCCATTTCTTTTAATAATCTCTAAGGTTTAGTCGTAGCAAAATATTGTTCTTTGTCAACAGTAATTTATAGATATGACACAACGATATCTTAATTAATATTCTTAATTGATTTAGCAGAAGAAGGCTTCATTTGTTAGCAGAAATATGTTCTATCTTCATGTTATAATTGAATAGATACGTTTCCGGATAACAGTAGAAAAAGCTAGCGATGGAGTACCAAGGGAGGAGATACTGAGCATCCTGAGGGATTATGGTATTCAGTAGGGCTGTACATATTCAAACATCGCAATACTCGAACACGAATATTTTATTCGATCATACGAATTGTTCGACTATTCTTGGAATGTCGACATATTCGCATTAGTGAAATAACCCGACTATTCAGTCAATGATTGAATGATTTGAGCAAGAAGTTCGATTAATTATGATTAACATAGAGACAAAGAGAAAAGAAAATTTAAGGGGACAAAGAAAGATGTTTTTGTTTTTGCGTCCCTTTTAACTGCTGCGGCTTTTAGGTACGCCGGGGTGCCGGAATTTTGCCCAGAAGGGGATCTTAAACATGCCAGTAAATCTACTGACACGGTTCCCTCGCATTTGCGCACCCTGAAATGCCAACTGCGCCAGGATTCAATCCTGCAACCTTGGGCTTAGCAAGCGAGAACGACAAAGAAAGAAAGAAAAAAAGAAAGAAAGAAAGAAAGAAAGAAACAAAAAAGATAGAAAAAATAGACAAGTGATGACTGTTTTTATTGATACTGTATTTATTTATAAGGATCTATCAGGCTTAGATTCGCCCCAGCTTTGAACAACTCGTCCACTGGACGTATTTCTTTACACAAATTGCTGCAATTGTTGGGGACTTATCATCCTTGAAATGTTTGATCTATTTTAATAATCGACTATTCGAAATACTCCAGTACTTTGAATGTTTGAATGATTCGAGCAACCGAAGCATTCGGATGATGGAACGAGTTCTTTGTTTAAAGTTGTTATAAGAGTCGGGCAAGGCTGTAATCTTTCACCGCTACTGTATATTTTACATAATATGGATCATTTGTTTGTTGAATGGCATTAACAGGCTGGGTTGGATCGAGTTAAGTGGAAACCAGATAAGCAGCCTGGCTTATGCTGATGACCTGGTTGCAATGAGTGAATCCGTTGAAACAAAGTAGCATGTTAGAACTTGAACAGAAATGTGGGGAATATGGTATGAAAATCAGCGTTTCAAAAACGAAGGTGATGTCCGTACGGAAAACACAAAAACAAAATTAGAATGCCACGTAAGAGGAACTAAATTGGAGCATGTGGAACATTATAAGTACTTGGGCTGTGTGTTCTCTCGGGATGATAGTGCTGTATAGTGAAAGAGATAGAGCCAAGGTGCGGAAAAGCCAATGCAGTGCGTTCTCAATTGCGATAAACTGCATTTTGCAAGAAAGAAGTTAGTATAGCTATAAGACTCTCCCTCTAGACCTATCGCTCCGCTTCCGCTTCCTAACCAAAACCTATAACAATTATAAATGCATAAATTATAAATACACACACTAGTACAGACATCACAGTGACACAGGTTATCAGACATATTTCACACACATCCAAGTACACGGGGTTACATGACCATGATTTCGCAAAGCCCCTAAAATAATCAACAACAACAACAACTAAAACATCCAATTGACTAAGAATATGTCTTTCTCTTACATGGTCAGCCCGGAGGTTGGTTGGATCCTAAAAAAGGTACCACCGTAGGTTATGTGGGTAGAAACCCACAGAAACCCAAGGGACCACTATTATGAGGCATATTAGGCAAGGTGATGAGTGAAGTAGTTTATCATTGCTTTCCTCACTGGGTCAGTACAGCGATAGTAACCCCATGAGCATAACCTCTCACAGCATACATCGGTACCAGCTGTACTCAGCACCCTCATACCTCGGTAGCTTCCGTATAATCACAGTCATAAATGATACTTAGATATTAATGTTCAAAAACGTATTTTACTCTAGCATGTACCAACAGAAACATACAAAAATACCGCATTCATCAAGATATAGTAAACTTTTTAAAATAGGCCTACTGCAAAATAAAGTACGGTAAGTTATTTCGAGCACACAATATCATTAAAAATTATTGTATTTTCCTTGCACACACATATACTGGGTGCCTTTAACTGCAACATTAAACATTCACATTCAAATTGCATCAAAACTAGAGCACGCTCACGAAAACTGATTTCAGATTTGGAATCAGCGATGTGTAAACAGCTGCAAGATCTCGTGCAACAGAAAGTGAAAAATAATATTCCCCAGTGTAACATAATTATGCCCTTTGAATTGTTACGGCATTAGAGACGTCGCGTTGGTTTGAAGAAAGGATTCCAATGAGGTAGCGTCGATTGTTGTGTGGAATATCTTGGTTATCGACCCCATGTAAGTTACTCATGTGCGTGTGAAATTTGTATAATAAGCTGTGTTATTGTGATGCTTTTAGCAGTGCGTCTAATTTTAATCGTGGGAGGCGTGGTGGCGCAGTGGTCAAGCAGTTTGCCTCTCACCACGTCGGACCGGATTCGTTTCCCGATCAATGCAAGTGAGGTTTTCAAAGTGAAATGCCATGTCCTGTGGTTCGGATTGCATGTAAAAAGGAGGTCCCGTGGCTCATGATGAATATATTAACGGTCACGTAAAACTACAAACTTCCTTAATTTTAATTGTTTAGATCTAGGATTGAGGTAGGTGCTCTGGGACTTACTTGGAGTGGGCGTGGTATACCAGTGGAAATATGGCCATTGTCTGTGCCGTGTTTCGAACCTGGGATCTCACAGGTAAGTTCAGCCTTGGATCGCTCTCCTATGTTGAATGGTACAAGTTAGTAAATCTTCTGACATTATTCTCTTATATGTCAACCGTCTGTGGTGGAATTCAATCCCGCAGCCTTTGGCATATAGGCTAAGGTAAATGACTGACCAAAAGTTGTTAATAGTTCATTTTAGGGGTTTGAGGCATCTTTTCAATCATCCCCGTGCACTGTGTTGTGTTTTGAATTTATCTAATAACTTGTGGTTTTGTGGTGACTGTAATAGTATCTATAACTGTAATATTAAGCGTTTAGGTTTGAGTTAGGTGCCCCAGGTCTTTAAACAAAGTACCATCCAAGCATTTGCCTGGAGGTAGAATGGAAACAGGGAGAAAGCTGCTTTCAGCACTGGGATTCAAACCTGCAGCTTCCCCTGCAGTCATGGTGCGTGTACCACACAGCTTGAAGACTTGCAGGATACCAGATTCCAGACTCAAATATGTAAGACCTAAATTATCATAGATTCTTCCAAATTATGCTGCATTTCCATTAATTACGTTTTTTTCACTAATGTTTTGTGTGCGCTATATTTTGAATATATTTGTGAACTGTTATTTCCACCCAAGTTTCGCTTACAAATATCATCAGAAAACTCGTAGTGTAAGACATTTAGAAATGAATGCTTAAAGTAACTGGTCACTGCCATCCTGTGCATTAACAAAACCAATTATGTTCCACAATGGTTTATTACAAGAAGTACGAGCACGGTGGTGGCAAAACTCGAATATACCGTGGTAAAAAAACAGAGGGATTGTTGTATTCAATGGGAAGGAGGATTATGGTCAGAATGATTAGCTCCTGGTTCAAGAATTCCTTTGAGTTGATGATCCGGGTTCGTTCAGTTATTGTTCATATGAAATAAGACATGCTCAGTGAATACTGTTATTTTTTTCTCAGCTCCGTAAAGGCCATGGAGGCCCTGGGAGTAGTGGAAGGTAGAGGCTTCCACCCTTTGTGACATCGGCGCTAGATGGGATGGAGCTGTCAGCTCCATGGCCGACCGTCTTTGCTCCCAGGAATTACCCTGCCACTTATTTCTGGTGTAGGCTGAGTGAACCCCAGGGCTATTTGCGTTTCCGAAAGTGGTAGTTTTGTTTCTAAAATCCACTACCTGGGTGGGGATCGAACCCACTCCCTTTCAGTTAGAAGCTCAGTGCCTCTACCGACTGCGCCACTCGGCCCCCTGAATACTGTTATAGCTTAGGTAAAATTTACTCATAGTCTCACTTTTTAAAACATTCTAAACTCAAACGCAAAAAGCCCTCAGTTATGCTAGATTTTATCATTGAGATAACACAGAGATGCCAAATCAGTGTTAATTATGCCATATCTGGCAATGCTGATAGGGAGTTCCCTTGAAGTCCCGTACTTTGATTTAGGTAGGCTACTGTACTTTAGATGTCGTCAGGCGCTGTCACACCTGTGTTTCTCATTACTGTGTACTGCTAAGTAGTTTAATTCAGCCCACACAAAAACCTGTTTTTGTTCACACCGCTTGACGTCCAATTTGAGCGTAAAACAACTTTGTATTTGTCTTTCCGAAAATTTCAATTAATTTTAATTTTAATTTAGTTGACTAATTAGTCCAATAAGTTTCAACTTGTCTGCTGTGATATTCAGCTCAAGGCTCAATGCTACAAGAATAGTGGCTCGTTCAAAGCTTTTCCCCTTATTTAACTTCACATTTTTCGTTTTACTTCTTCTGCTTACTTTCATTTCTACCGAATCGTGAGCTTACAAGTGAAACACACTAAGCCAGAGAACAATTTTATGAGGAAATGAGTTGTACGGAAGGATACTCAAGGCTCATCTACTCAAGAACATGTTTTCAGACTTTGTGTGTTTCACTTGTAAGCCGACGATGTTTCGTTTATGAAGATCACACAAACACTTAGTATCCGAGCCACGGAAATCAACTGTAGGAGATTAAAATACCCTCAGCCCAACCGGAAATCGAATTCGGGTTCTTTGGCCGAAGCCTAGCAGCTATAGAACCGGAGATCGTTTTCACGGTTTGGAGCAGCCTCATTCAACTAGCCTATCTGTTTCACGGTTTGGAGCAGCCTCATTCAACTAGCCTATCTGTTTCTCGGTTTGGAGCAGCCTCATTCAACTAGCCTATCTGTTTCACGATCACTTTATAAATGATTAGGGAGCTGCGGAACGCAGTCCGAAGAGGCAGGGGGTGGGCTAAAATACCGCCCAGGCAATGGATTTTAGAAATGAAACCTACCTCTTACAGAAATGTAATTGGTCCTGGGGTTCATTGATTTCGCTTTTATTTAAATCGATACTTGAATTGAATGTCCCAATATACCAATGTAAGCCACTCTATAAAATTAAACCTTTAAGAGAATGTTTGCAATAGCAAACACCACTAGACCTCACATGACGTAACCGATAAGCAGCTCGAGCTGTGCATCATATTCAGGACCCAAGTTCACGGGGCTAAATGACCACGATTTCACAAATCCCATAAATGAATTAACAACAATACATTCAAGAACACAGAGGAGAAGGCTTCTGAAAACACGTGGCATAAGGAACCCTTCGTCATGTTGCCTTTAGAAAAACGCCTTGTTTCACTACAGAAAAGGGTGTTTCTTAGTCTTACAATGAAAACACAGTTAATGCACTTAAACAGTACACAGGTTAAAATAAAATTGCCCAATATGTATGGTTTAGGACTAGTTTTACAGCTCCGTACTTAAAGTGAGGCCTGTGCATTGCAAGTGTTTTACTCTATTAGAAACTGTACCGAAATTACTTTTCAAATTAGACATTGTATTGCCGATGCCGATACGTTAGGGAAGCACAGTTAGAGGTTTCAAGAGCCAATAACTGTTAAAACATGGCTGACAAGAAATCAAGGGGGTTTATTCTGAAGCGATGATTTTATGGACTTAATGAAGCAAAAATGTATCTAATTTAAAAGAATATAGAGCTTTGTCATCACAGTAATTTAATAGATGCAAGAGCAAACTCTCTCCAGATTCGGGCTCCCTAATTGTTGGGTTTTTGGTCTATGCAAAGTTTTGAGATATAATGTAAACAAATAGAGTGGGAATTTTTCCAGTAATTTAAGTCACTGAACATTAGCAAAGATTGGCGGTAAATGAAATGTTGATATCTTTAACTCTCTGAAACTTTTAGGATATCCTGTTTCTAGCAGTGAATACCGTGTTCTACCGCGTTTACCTCTACAGATATGTTTGTAAAGTATGATAAATGATTCTGAGAATTTGTTTCAATTGCAAATCTTTAAAAGTTAATTTCCGACCAACACATTTATATGTATACGTGCACTTGGAACTCAATTTATCTGGTTGTAGCAAACGGTTTTCATAACAAATATGAGAGATGATTCCAATGCATCAACCACAATTATTAGCTATCTGTAAGATTTTTAAATTCGTGAAAAGACCAAGAATAAACGGACAAAGATACATTGCACGCAGATAGTACTTTGTGAAAAAAAAATCGAAGATATTCCTATTAATTTACGCTCATGCACTTCTGAGTGTTTCAACATTAAAGCAATTTAAATACCACAACTAAATGGGGAGGGATGTATCAAATAAAAGAAACCTTAAAGGCTGTTTTATTTAATGACCTTCATGACATAGAACGTATCTTCTGGGAGTTTATGCTACAAAATAATTCAAATACTACAATTACATTGGGAGATTTAATGTTTATAAATAATAATAATACTGTATTGTTATTGGTTTTATGTCTCTTTTAACAACTGCGGCTTCTATAGACGTTGGGGTTCCGGAATTTCACCCCGAACGGGATCTTTAACATACCCGTATATCTTCTGACACAGCTCCCTCACATTTACGCACCCTTAAATGACAGTTGACTGCGCCAGGATTCGATCCTGCAATCTTGAGCACAGCATGCGAGAACGTTACCACTGAGCCACGCAGCCAATCGTTTATAAATAAGTGAGCATGATATTCTTTTAGGTTTTCGTTGAGTTAAAATGTGAAGATAAAATGAAATTATTCTACGTGTTTCACGAGCAATTTTGCTTGCATGGACAAAGTATATCATAGTGACCATGTAGGCAAGGTTCCTCGCCAAACATCTTGAATAATTTCTATTAGTGTTCACATTTCAACGTGGCAAAAAAACCAAGTATTCCGGGCAGCGGAAGTCCTAATAAACATAGCCTACAGTTGAACTTGTTTGAATTGAATTTGTAGGGACCGACAAAGTAATGAAAGTATCAAGATTTAGAATTAGACAAGTTTTATTTTCATGTTAATGAACGTCAAGAAATCACGTGAACAATTGATACTATTTGGGGTTTTGAAATAAAATGTTCGAATTAACCAAGTTCGAGTTATTTCAAATTAAACACTACTTTTATCAGAATAAATGAGAAGCAGTCCAAAATTAGAATACGTTTAGTGAGAAATTTCTGCCTTTTAGAATTATCAATGTGACAGATATAAAAAACTGTTTAAAACCAGACACACGAATCAGCTTACCTTTGCTGTGAGTTGCGCTGGAGAGAAGTGATTAGTGCAGCTAGGCTCCCGTCAACAAGTCCGTCCGTGCTGCTGCCAGCGGCGCTGTTATATAGGCAACCAACCCTGGCGGGAAGGGTTGCGCGGAGCGTACCGGGCAAGGCGCCACGACGGGGCGGGGAAAGGTTGTGTGTGTAGGTTGTGTAGGAAGACAAGGTGGGCCAATCACTGTACGCCACGGCCCACATATGTCGCCCACAGCCCTCCAGACATGACACCCTCCATTCCTCTTCATTCTCAGAGTTGGTCATCCCCCGCAAATTTGTGTAATGGTGTTTCAGCATCTTCATGTAGCCTCTTTAATCATTTTTCGAGTTGATATTTTAATTGATTTACAGAATAACTTGACCTCCTTGTGGTGTAGCGTCACCTCTGAGGTACAGGTTTTATTCCTGGCTCTCTTAAGGAATTTAATTCTGGTCTGGGGGCTGGAACGGAGTACACTCAGCATCGTGAGGCAAAACTGAGAAGAGGTGTGTTCGATTCCCACTTGAGCCATCCTAGAAAAGGTTTACCGTGGTTTCCCACTTCTATTCCTGACAAATGCCAGGATGGTTCCTAACTTAAGATCACAGCCGCCTCCTACCCAATCTTAACCTCGATTGCAAATACACACACTTCAGCAGATATCACAATAACACAGGTTATAAGACAAACCCCAAAGTAAATGTGGATGACGACCACAACGTCCAAGTCCCTAAATGAAGCAACAACGACAGAATAAGTTGCTTGATCGAAACTCGTCGTTGAGTTTATCATAGCACAGGTAGCTTCCTCCAGTCCCAGGTCACTGTGTGAGTCACTTCAATGTAAATCTCTGGGACTGGCCGGGGCTCGAAGTAAGGTACCAAATTGGTATTTGTCTGTATTGGGAAACCCACATTAAGGATGACCCCTGTCATCGCTGGGAATCGGACCCCGCATCTCCGAACCCCAACTACAAGGCCTAGGAGTGGAGTGTAACTTGATCCGCTCAGATACGCTGGTGATTGATTGATTGATTGATTGATTGCGTGATTGATCGATTGATTGATGGTCGAATTGTTAGTTTTTATTTGTAATAAGAAATACATGCACTAAAGCTCAAAATGTAAATACGTCATAAAAATTATCAAAATTTTGAAATTATCAAAATACGAGTATGTAGGCTACTAATACAATCAACAAATGCGCTATTATCATCATCATCATCATCATCATCATCAAAACCATAATAACTAACTGATATTAAAATATGTACAATTATAATCAAAATATGCACTAATATTAACATAATAAACCCTAATGCAATAAATACGAGTATATAGATAACTTTAAATTATGCTCCAATATCATCGAATTAGGTAATAATAATATCAAATTATTATTATTATTATTATTATTATTATTATTATTATTAGGACTCTTGGCTTCTCTTATACTTAGTCACACACAATGCAACGTGTTACATAAAAAACACACATCGCTCCCTCAACCTAACACACTAAGTCCAATAAAACCTAAACTAAAATCGAGTGTTTGATAATGTTCTAATAATAACTAACCTACTGTACAGGGTGAATCACTTAAATACAGGTCAGTGTGTTGAGTTACCTAATGTGTTGTATCTTGATAATCAGCTGTTCTTGGAGTTATTACAATGTATGGCGTAGACTTATCACGTTAACGTCAGAACATTATCATTAATTTTCAATTACGATACAAGTAGCCTATAACTTCCTTAGCAACAGAAACATAGCATTGGTTCGAGTGAAACTTGTAATAGGCTACAGGGAATCGTTCATAGGCTACATAAGCGCCGAAGTGTTGGCTCTTTGTGGGGTGTAAGGTATTCGAACAAATGCAGCGAGAGTGGGCCGGCAATGAGTTTATGACTTTGGTGGATATACTATCTATGTTAGAAGTCTCAATTCCATGATCACCACAATCCATCGCAACTCCAGTTTAGAAGTAACACTTTCTAATGTTTGAGAAAAGTATTTATGTTATTTGGAACTTTAATTTTAATTAAAATTATTTGTAAGGAAATCCATTTTCATTTTATTTTATTAATGTTAAACGTTATTCATTGGAACGCTGAAGAAGATATCATTGTATATTGAAACATTTACGTTCAAATATTAATAAACTACATATTTTAGTATTGACGAGGTGGATTACAGTATATAACACCAATATTTACAATAGTCAATACGGATCAACATTTACCAAACCAAAATGGTAAACATTTCATCCATTTGATTGGTGCAAACACTCGAAACCTAGGCAACTCGCAATTATTATGGAACATCTGTATTACACAAGGTATCACGGCAACAACTAATAATAATAATCATCATCAACATCATAAATGTACCGGGTGAGTCTTCCGCCCCTTATTTTTCTAGTTTTCGGCCACACTTCCAACGTCTGATGCCAGCATGGTCGACAGCTCCCCGTCTGTAGCCAAGCCGCAATGACCCTAAACGACTTTACACAATTTATGACGACATGTTTACAAAAACATGTATGCGACAAGTGATTATTCAATACATCAAATTGTCATACGGGCATGTACAAAGAACATGCCGATTATACGGTTTCAGTTGGGTACGAAATTAACGCTGGGTACGGTGGCATACTGATAAAATACGTGAATGAACCTTCGAAGCGGAATGCAGTACCACATCTCATACACTTTCAGGCAAGGAGAAGGGACGAGTAGCCGTGGTGCAATGGGCCAAGTGCGTAGGAGGTAGCGGACCTGTTTTAGAGGAGGTCGGTTCAAAGCCCACCACCGCCAAATATTTTTGTGCACATTTTAAGCTTTAGGGATCAAATACAAGATGATGATGATGATGGTGGTAATTGTTGTTTAAAGGGTCCTAACATCAATGTTATCGGCCCCTAATGGTTTGAGTGTTCATGAATAATGAAGATGAGCCTTTAATTACATCTAACTACAAATGTACACAATTAGAAAAGAAAAGGAAAATAATAGAAGAGTAAGGGAAATAAAAGAAAGGGGGAAAAATGACCTCAACCCTCGAAGAATGAGGATTGAGGGACTTTGAAAGAACGAGAGCCATAATGGCAGAGAGGAAAGGAAAAGAGAAGAGGGTCCGCCCCAAAGGCAGTGGAAAAAGGCGAAAAACCGGACCCAACTCAGGAATCCCTCAGGATCGATAACTCTCGAACTCACCTGCTGTGATCCCTTGAGGGGGTAGCATTATCCAAGGTGTACAAGAACTGGTGGGGATACACACACCCTGATTCCTTGAGGGCCTTGAGCAGAAGGCAGGAGATACCTGAAAGAAAAACAAGAGGTCTGACCCCTCGAAGGATAAAAGAGAGAAGAGCCAATTAAGGCGGGAAAGGAGAGACTCCCTAGGCCTTGGAGACCCTAATACTGTTGGGGTCGGAAGAGAACAAGAGTTGACCAAGAAAGGTTGACAGGAAAGAAGACGGAGAGGAGCCCGGCACAAGCAAGTCGAAGCAATGCCCAACTTAGCTGGGGTCCCGTGGTCACCAACCCACGTCCCACCAGACGTGAGCCCCTGGGGGGATCAAATACAAGAACATGGCGATGAAATAACCAGTGCTTCTACGCTGCGCGCTGTGTCAATCCAGTACACATTGAACCCTAAATAAACGTTCGCTATCGTTTTACCCTCCAGGGTTGGCTTTTCCCACGGACTGAACGAGGGGTCCCACCTCTACCGCCACTGAGGACAGTGTCCTGGAGCTTGAGACTCTGAGTCGGGGATACAACTGGGGTGTGTAACCAGCACTACGCCCAGGCGGCCTCACCTGTAAAGCGAACAGGGATCTGATGAAAGGAGGGGAACAGTGGGAGGGTTGGGCAAGGAAGTGGAAAGGAGGCGGCCGTGGCCTTACGGTAGTTACCATCCCGGCATTTGTCCGAAGACGAAGTGGGAAACTACGGAAACCACTTTGAGGAAGGCTGAGGTGGGAATCGAACCCCCTCTACTCATTTGGACCACCCGAGGCTCAGTAGACCCCGTTCCAGTCCTTATACCACTTTTCAAAGTTCGTGGCAGAGCCGGGAACCAAACCCAGGACCTCCTGGAGGCAGCTGACCATGCTGACCGCTACACTACAGAGGCGAGTCCCTATATAAACACCGGATGATATTAGTCAAATGTGGCTCGAATGCCCGTGTATAATGTTCCCAAAGCTTAAAATGTGCATAAAAATATTTAGCGGTGGTGAGATTCGAACCCACCTCCAAAAAACAGGTCCGCTACCTCCTACGCACCTAGCCCATTGCATCACGACTACTCGTTCCTTCTCCTTGCCTGAAAGCGTACGAGACATTGTGCCCGTTTGACGAGGATTTCGGGGAGCCATAGACCTTGGATGACCTTTCCGAAACCCCCATCTCCCAGGAAGACATATATGACGGGAAGGAATGCATTCTTGGACTGGGAAGCACTAAAGAAACAAAACTCGGGGGTGTCGGGTATAATGAGAGGTGAAACAACCACCCAGAGGAATACAAACTCAAAAATACAATCAAGAGGCCAGGCTAACATTTAAATCTCACTCAAATTATTCAGAAAAGTGGCAGACCCCTAACTACTTCAGAGAGGTAAAAACGGCTAATCCGTGCTAAACAATGGTGATAATACAGTAATTTAACTCGTCTCCGTACGAAAAATCCTAAAAACTTAAGCCTCTCGAAGTCCTACGCAAAAATGAAGAAGTCAAAATGCAAGCTAAGAGAATGACACGTAATCCTTCCCTATACAATTACTTCGGAGATGCAATAATAATACTAGTATAAGCATGAATCTACAGCAGAGAAAGATATTTACTTGTTTACAATGCAAGGAATTCGTTACATTTACTGCACAATAAGTTTAAAGCTACGCTATGATGGTGTCACCTCTAACATTTAACGTTACAGTAAGTTAAGCTAATACCTACCGTACGTTAATAGTAGCAATGATGTAAACGAGAAGCGTTTCATCCAAAATTTATTCCAAAGCAAAATCTAAGCACATTCTGAACCTAACAGAACACATGAAAAGCTATCCTAATTCACAACACAAATTTATAACATGTAACCCTTTTAATACGGCGCGATCAACGCCACTTGCCTACCTGCCTACTTCGCAGCTTCACTATTTGTGAAGTTGGGTCATGATTTCTGTGGAGAGAGAAAAATTAGGTCGGCGACTGCATGAGTAAAACATGTCTAATGTCGCATTATCAAGTTAGCTACCGTGTTTTAACACGTAACTAACTGATTGTCGTCTCATAATAGGGATAGCTGTATTTGTATTTAGATGTGTCGAAGAATCAAATCTAAGTACTGGTCATCAAGGTTTCTTTAAGTTTATTGGTTTATTTACATTTTAAGAGACTTCCTAGTACTTTATTTATGTTCATGTTTAGTAGAAAAATCCTGATATATGATTATTACTTTCGTATTTATCAGATTAGTTCAGTCCTATCAGTTTCATTGTATGTGTTTAGTGACCATGTTATCTTCGTGAAGTGTGAAAAGGTGGGTGTAAAAGGATCCAATATCATACTCATCATTGGAAGAAAAGTCCATTCCAAACTTCATCTAGCACCTCTGTGTGCTGACAAATAACACTGACCCGTCGGTCATTAGCTTGATTAACGGGACAAAAGTCGTTCACGTTATCAGCTCATATAGTACCAAAACATGTACTGGGCAACTAAGGGTAATCGTATCCTACCTCTGTAGTGCATTCAAACAACAATAATTTCACTAATTTTATACAGTTCCAGCTTGTGGACAAGATCATTCTCTGCTGTGCTAACAGCTGTGGATTCTGAACATATAGAAAGTGTGCAACATGTGCCCTTATATCAGACATCTACGGTCTGGGGAAACTTGTTTTAATAAACCAGGGTCTTTCATTTACAGTCCTAAAATGACCTCTCACTGCGAACCCAAGATAGCCTGCTTGGCTCATCTTCCCAAAAATACATATTACAGCTTGTATCATAGACGGGGCAGATGACCTCGTAGTTCCGCCCCTTAAAACAACAATAACTAATTAACTAACTAACTGTATCATAGTCGTCTGAATGTCGAAATTAATAAGGTAACACTCCCGCTTCTTCATGTATCGTAAACGGGTTTTGTGCAGTGTTGGCGAGCGTTCATTTCACTCACTGCCTTCTAAATAATATCACAAGTAAAGAGTGCGCTGTCATCGCGTCTACAAGGTCAATAAAAGAATGTGACATTGGCTCATTTCACGGCCAACAGGTGGTTGCTGGATTTACTGTTCCAGGAGGGTGTAGTTCAGACATGATTATCTAACAAAAAAATACCTACACGTAAAAGAGTGTTGGTTCGATGCCCAGTTGAACTATAAAATGTGTATTTACAATAATGTGGGCAAAAGCGTTTATCCCAAGCTTTAGCAAATGATACGAATAAGGTTGTGGTTACTTAACCACTAGGAAAAACATATCAATTAAGGCCTTACCTAAGAATGTGCGGCGTAAGGTCTTACTACAACTAATCCCCATAACGAGATCGTACATAAAAAGTGTTTTCGATTGCTAGTCGGACTTACATGTTTCCTTCACATTTCCATTGTGAATTGCTTGCCCGGTTTCGGTTGCAAAGGTGGCATGGTGGTAATATGTCAAGGAACTCCGTCCTTCCTTCCTGGTAATTTTCGGCCATCACTTGACCCCGCCATCATGGGGTTTTCACTCCATTTCAAGCTCCGTCATGATAGGAATAATAATAATTTCTTCAGCATGTTGAATGTGCGGAATTAATTCCATGGTAATGCGGTATTTGTAAGATTTGCACTGACTCTATTCGTGTTGAATTATTAATAGTAATTTTCACTGAATCTACACTTTAATAGCGGGTAAGAGCAATAAATCGCCATATGTTTCCTCCGCTCACAGATTTTAATTTAGCAGCTTTTGCTACTAGGCTCACTCAAAACTGATGCATTAAATCACACGTGCCCCTTTGATTAGCATTATCCACTGTACATTTTCCTGGTAACACTGTAAAACTTTATGTCTACTCGGCAAACACGTGCTGGGCGGCGTGTTCGGTGTCAGCGTGGACAAAATTTTATAATTCTGCAAATACTTGGAATCTGCTTTCACTAATGGTTCCAAATTCACTTAGCAGCTTTGCTGCGCGCTTATGCACATCACTGTTCACTGGATTAAGTTTCTTCCACAAGATACTCGTCGATTTTGACGATGACAAAATTTACACGTCACGTCAGGATCATGCCTGCACTAAGAGTGGTGCTCTCCAAAATACCGGATGCTCGATCTAGCTATCAGTCAAATGTGCGACTGTGAAATGTCTATGGCATTCTCTGCGGGGTTTCATCTTTATGTTTCCTATTCAGCATAAATTAAATATCCTTCCAGTGCATCGAAATTATGTATAAAAATGATTAACAATCCAGTCTCGTAGAAATACAAAAAAATATTACATTGGTGGCGCGGCAACTCATAATAAATCAAATGAGCGCTACTCATGCCTTCTCTTGGAAGTCCTCGCTTCACTCACAGATGTTAAATTCCTCATGAGCCATGGAGGTCCCATAGCAGATGTGAATTCGGGCTCATACGCCCTTCCGTTGGTGAAATAAAAATGATGAAAGGCATTTTTATTTACTCCACTTCCTCAATTGGCGAAATATCTTCTCAAGTTGGCTTCATTATAAATCCCAATGCGCTCATCTGTATCGCTGTCATTAACAGCGTAACTACCGTTACCATAGACGTGAGTAATCCGGTGTGGGCCATAAAACAAGGGTTGAAATTTATGGTACACTCTCTCAGTAGGATTTGAGATTCCAGGCCACCTGATCAGGACTAGATCATTTAAATTAAGAGCTCCTCTGAAGCATTGGTTCCTGACTCTTCGTAAGCGTTTCTCAGCTTGTCTCTCCATCGTTTCACGCGCTGCGGTGATCTTGCTCGCCTGCGAAGCTTGAATACATGGTGGAACACTCACAATGTGTTGCCAAGCTCTCGTAGGCTTCCGATTAAGATGTAATTCGGCTGGTATTTGGCCAGTACTCTCATGGCGTGTGTAGTTAATACAGATGGCCATAACGACTAGGACTTCGTTCCATCTCCAATGTTGGTTTCCACAGTATAGACGACAGTATTTTCCAAGTTCAGACATCTGGCGTTCCGCTGGGTTACTCTCAGGGTGTCTGATTGATGAAAGGATGTGTTGTATTTCCAGGTCTCTCATGGCTTCCGAAAACTCTTCTGACGTAAATTGGGATCCATGATCCGTTAACAAGTATTAAGGTTTGCCAGCCTCTGGGATCACTTGTCTCCTGATGCGTTGAATAATATGCTTCGCCGTTGCCTTCTGGATCTGGTGTAACATTGTGTATTTCGTGAAAACATCCAGTGTCACGACAACATAGCGGTTCCCTCTCCCTGACTTGGGAATTGGACCATAAATGTCCAGAGCATACAACTCTCTAGGCTCACGCGGAAAAATAGGTCTCGGAAACTCTCTCAGTAGTTCTGAGTTATACTTATTTCGTTGGCAAGCATCACAAACTCTCAGGCAATCAAGAACAGACGTGCCCATGTTGTTATTCCACGTGAATGTTTCCTGGATCGCTGCGATCGTCTTGTCTGTACCTGAGTGTCCTGTTGTAAGATTTGCTAGCTCAATCACTAACTTCTGGTATCTCCGTGGTACGACGGCGCGAAGTTGGGTGTGATCTGGGTCAACAAACCTGTATAACAAACCCTGATATAGCACATAATTGTCCGCCAGACGAGCTGTCCTTCCGTATGCTGGGTCATTAACATCCATCTTCATCTACGGAAATCGTATGATGTCTCGCAGTTCAGCGTCACGCTTCTGGCCTGCTCTCAGATATCGTAATCTTCTCAAGTGTTCGGTAAACTCTCCCACGATGTCAATGGCGTGGATAGTCGGTTCCGGATTGCGGCTAAGGATATCAGGTAGAATATTCTCCTTGCCGGGACAATGTTCGATTATCAGGTCGAACTGTTGTAGAAACAACGTCCACCTGGTGATTCGGTCGTTTGCCAGTCTTGTCTTTAACAAAAATGTAAGAGCGTGGTGGTCTGTTCTGACGATAATACGTTGGCCCCATAAAAGTTTCCTCCAATAGTCCAAAGCATAGACTACGGATAAAGCTTCCAGCTCAGTAGTAAAATAATTAGCCTCATGCGGACGTAGTCTCCTAGACAAAAATGCGATGTAATGTCGCTTATGGTCCTCATCTTCCTGGAGTAGAATAGCTCCGATACCAATCGTCGATGCGTCCGTCTCAACTATGAAGTTTTTCGAGTAATCAGGATACTTTAGATTGATGCTATTGCTTAACATAGTTTTGGCCTTCTCAAAAGCACTATCGCATTCTTGATTCCATGCCCAACGAGAATTCTTCTTTAATAGATTTTGAAGAGGTGCTACTGTCTAGGAATAGTCCTTACAATGTGCTCCGGAGAACTGACAGACTCCAAGGAACTGTCTCACATGCTTAACCTTCGTAGGTTTAGGAAATTGAGCAATTGCCTGAATTTTCGCAGGATTTGGGCGGTAACCATCTCCGTCTATAATGTGTCCCACAAAGTTTATTTCCTTCCTGAAGAACTTACATTTGGCCTTGTTTACCTTCAAGTTAGCTACTCGTAGATTGTCGAATACATGACGTAACGTCTGAAAATGCTCGGCTTCTGTCTCCGACGCAATAATAATATCATCAACGTAATGTATCACCTTATCTTTCATCTGAGGTGTAAGGTTAGCGTCTAACGCTCGAATCAAGGCTGCCCATGCTGTTTTGATTCCAAACGGAAGTTTAAAAAACACATAAGTGTTCTGTTCAAATAAAAAGCCAGTATACGTCCTTGTTGCTTCAGAAATTTTGATATGATGGTACGAAGAAACTAGATCTATTGATGAAATTTTTTTCTTGGATTTGAACCGGCGAAATAACTCTCTAATTCTAGGCGGTCGGTCGTGTTCTGGCGCCAAGCGCTCGTTTAAAGACCTCGCGTCCAATCATAGCCTAAGACTACCATCAGTCTTCACAGCGGTTGTGATGGGATTTAAGTAGGATGTAGGCATGGTCATGATAATGCCTTTCCATTTCCAAGATCTTTGTCTGGATTCCTCAAAGTGGTTTTCCGCTATTGGATAGATTTTACGCTGGTATGGTGCATCATCTAGTACATTAAGGGTGTACTCGAAGTTGGCAATCTCACCTGGAGTAGTGTCGAAAATATCCTGGTATTCTGTTAGCAATTTATTCAAAGTTTCATTCCCTTGTGGTTCCAACCTCTGTTTTGTTTCCCTTTCTTCCATAGCGTTAGAAACGTGTAGTTCATCCAATATCTTGGTGAGTGAATTCAAGTGTACCACATCTCCCTGCATCGTATCTTCAAGATGTTCTGGTGGATATTCGAGGAATTGTACTGTGTTAGTACCCATGTTGATTACTCCCTCATATCTGCGTATGAAATCAGCTCCAAGTATCGCGGTGTGTTTGAGGTTATTCACCACGATGAAATCATGTGTATAAGTGTGCCCGCCTATCATAACAAAGCATAATACTTGCACTCTACACCTTATAGTGCGGTCGGGGATAATACCTAGTATTTTTTATATTAGAGACTGGTAATTCTCTAAGGTATCACCTTCTCTTTCACCTGAGGTGTAAGGTTAGCGTCTAACGCTCGAATCAAAGCTGCTCATGCTGTTTTGATTCCAAACGGAAGTTTACAAAAAACATAAGTGGTCTGTTCAAATAAATTTAAGTTGACTGTACAAAACACCTGAAATCACGCTAATCATAGCACCAGTATCAATTAAAATATTTACAGTAATGTTGTTGATGCTCGCGGCAATGACTGGCAGTTATGTCAGTTGCACACGGTCAGTAGTCTGTGGTTCGTCGAGTAAATCTCCTGGCGTTGGTTGCCAAAGTAACACATCCGCTATCACTGCGGGAGAGTAGGTTGTTTCAGGATTTATTGCGAATTTGTCGTTTTCTTTCCTGAACGGCCTCCGGATGTCCCTGCTTCATCGTAATTTTCAGGTACTTCTTCCACATTGTTGTATTCCCGCGATGTTTGAGGTTCATTTTGCTCCTCCCTTCTACCTCGAAGTTTGCGTAAATATCGTTGGCTCTCTTCAGCTCTACCTTGCCAATCTCTGTCTGCTTGTACGTTCCTACTGTTGCTATTGTTGTTACTCTGATACCTTGGGTCCCTATCTCTACGATAGCCTCCGCTGTCTCTGTAATCTCTAATCGGACGATTATTGTCATTCCGGCGATCGTAATGATTATTGTTGTTATTGCGTTGGTTTTGACCACGATTCCAACGAGGTCGGTCGTTCCTCAAGGCCTGGTATCGCCTCTGACAATACTCCTCTGTTTGTCTATTTCTCTCATATGGCGTCCCACATCTCCTCGGATTTTTATTGTTCCGGTTACGAGCTTCTCTGTCCTTGTCTCTGCCAGTGCGGTTGGTATTTTACACCATCCGATCTACCGATGTCAGATTAACTTGACGTGTCTCACCACGATGTCTTGTCGGGTCAAATTGTTCGTTGCTACAGTCTAGTCTGCGCAGAATTTCATCACATTTGACGAACATATCCGCCCCTGAAGCGATCAATGATTTCTGGACATCCGGATATTGCCTGATAATAGTCTGTACTAACTCTTGCTCGGATACAGGTGGACGTAGACATTGAAGTCGGGCAAGTTGTTGCGCAAAGTACGATGCGTATTTGGTGGGTAAATTACTGGAAAAACGTTTGCTGTACATGTCAGCTCTGATTCCTTGCTGAATTTCCACTGACCAAAATGTCCTTAACAAAGCTTCCTTGAATCCTTGGTAGTTTCTAAAAGAATAGCTAAATGCTTTAAACCATACAAGAACTGGGCCATCTAGCAATCGCTCCACTACTCTAAGTTCCCTGTCTGGTGTTTCCAATGTTTCACGCATGTAGTTTTCCAGGTTGTGGAGACATTCTACAGGTGTCTGGGATCCTGTTCCTGTGTATTTATGAGGGCGGTCATCATGACTCTTTAATAAAACTACATTCGAGTTCGTTGTTTGAATGATATTTGTTGTCCTAATAAATGTGGGAATGTCAAATCTGACAGGTGTTTCACCAGTATCCGGTTGTACTTCCTCTCTCGATGTTGGTGTCATATTAGCATTTTTCTGCTCAAAATACCTCTTCCATGCTTCAATAGGATTCGGTCGTGTTTCCTCCCTCGATGGTTGAGTTATGTCAGCGCCTATTTGTTCAAAGTAACGCTTCAGAATAGGTTCTCCTGGTTCATGTGTCACTTGAGTTGACTTCTTTCCCTGTTTATCACAGATGGTGTTCATCTGAATTTCCAGCCTTTCAATTTTACCTCTGACGATTCCATCTAAATCACGGTATTTCTCCTCCATTTCTTCGCCAAGTTCATCGATTGTTTTGCACACATATTCACGTGTATTATCATTTGAATTCGTGGTTTCAATAGTGAGATCACTCATCTCCTTCTCTAAGGTGGTAATGTTCATTCGATTCTCGTTCAAATCACCCTTGAGGATGTCGAAATCGACCCTAAATTCGGCTGCGGTAACACGTATTTCTTCCAGCTTATGAATGTTTTCAGTTTGGTTAGTACGAATTTCCGTCTTAACAGCTTCTAGGATAACTTCAGAATTACAACGATCCGTCTCGATTTCTGCCCTAACATTATCAATTGCCTTGGAGATGTGAGTTTTTATTTCCTTCGCGAAATCAGCCCTAAGGCTAGTAGAAGTAGCTTGAATATCGCCCCTGACTCTGTTGTAATCTGCCTGCATGTCATTAATGTCTGTTCTCAGGCCGTCTACATCAGCTCTGACTTCTGTGCGTAAATTATTAATGTTAGTGTTCATGTTATCACTATTGGTCTGCAAGTCTGCCCTAACATTGTTGATACTCTCTGCGTTGGCCTGCATATCGACCCTAACATTGTTTATACTTTCGTTTAAACCAGCGCTAACATTGTTTATACTTGCATTTAAATCAGCCCCAACATTATCACTGTTGGTCTGCATATCTGCCCTAACATTGTCACTGTTAACCTGTATTTCGGCTCGGATGTTAGCTCCCATGTCATTCAGATTTGCTTGCATGCCAGCCATGTTCACCTGAACATTGTTTATAGATACACGCAGAGTCCTCAACAACTCCGGCAGAGTCGCAATAATGTCCAGATCTCCTACGCTTGCCATCACAATAAATTTCAATTGGAGAATTAGGCGGGGTAAAGCTCGGCTGAAACTTACTTACTACGGTGAACCTTAAGATCAGGCTTAGGGAAAGGTCTGCACTTTTCATAAACTGAGGGACCATTGCTGTGCCACTGTCCTAACGGACGTTTACACTCAAAAACAAACAATTACATTTACTCAAGATCAGTTTTGGCTGAAAATAAAAATACCTCAACTATCAAAAATTTTAACTAATGCCAACTGACCTCATGGTCCTATCTCAACACGAGTGCCATACAGCTACTACTCAGTAGTACGAATCCCAATTCGTCATTGACCTGGCAGATGCTATCATACCCCAAAAAACAAACATGACTTCCCGACCTCTCAAATTCGAGCTTTCACGTTCGTACACCAATCAACTTGACCTCTCAAATTGAGCCGATCACGTTGTGGCGCCAATTATTAATATCTTATATGTGCCCGTTTGACGAGGATTTCTGAGAGCCATAGACCTTGGATGACCCTTCCGAAACACCCATCTCCCAGTAAGACATATAGGACGGGAAGGAATGCATTCTTGGACTGGGAAGCACTAAAGAAACAAAACTCGGGGGGTGTCGGGTATAATGAGAGGTGAAACAACCAGTCCAGAAGAATACAAACTCAAAAATACAATAAAGAGGCCAGGCTAACATTTAAATCTCCCTCAGTTTATTAAAAAAAATGGCAGACCCCTAACTACGCCAGAGAGGTAAAAACGGCTAATCCGTGCAAAACAATGGTGATAATACAGTAATTTAACTCGTCTCCGTACGAAAAATCCTAAAAACTTAAGCCTCTCGAAGTCCTACGCAAAAATGAAGAAGTCAAAATGCAAGCTAAGAGAATGACACATAATCCTTCCCTATACAATTACTTCGGAGATGCAATAATAATACTCGTACAAGCATGAATCTACAGCAAAGAAAGATATGTATATTTGTATTTACTGCACAATAAGTTTAAAGCTACGCTATGATGGTGTCACCTCTAACATTTAACATTACCGTATGTTAAGCTAATACCTATCGTACGTTAATAGTAGCAATGATGTAAACGAGAAGCGTTTCATCCAAAATTTATTCCAAAGCAAAATCTAAGCACATTCTGAACCTAACAGAACACATGAAAAGCTATCCTCATTTACAACACAAATTAATAACATGCAACTTTTTTAATACGGCCCAACCTACGCCACTTGCCTATCTGCCTACTTCGCAGATTCACTGTATGAGAAGTTAGGTCATGATTTGTGAGGGGAGAGAAAAATTAGGTCGGCGACTGCATGAGTAAAACATGTCTAATGTCGCATTATCAAGTTAGCTACCGTGTTTTAACACGTAACTAACTGATTGTCGTCTCATAATAGGGATAGCTATATTTGTATTTAGATGTGTCGAAGAATCAAATCTAAGTACTGGTCATCAAGGTTTCTTTAAGTTTATTGGTTTATTTACATTTTAAGAGACTTCCTAGTACTTTATTTATGTTCATGATTAAATAGAAAAAAAAACTGATATTTGATTATTACCTTCTTATTTATCATATTAGTTCAGTCCAATCAGTTTCATTGTATGTGTTTAGTGACCATTTTAACTTCGTGAAGTGTGAAAAAATGGGTGTAAAAGGATCCAATATCATACTCATCATTGGAAGAAAAGTCAATTCCAAACTTCATCTAGCACCTCTGTGTGCTGACCAATAACACTGACCCGTCGGTCATTAGCTTGATTAACGAGACAAAAGTCGTTCACGTTATCAGCTCATATAGTACCAAAACATATACTGGGCAACTAAGGATAATCATATCCTACCTCTGTAGTGCATTCAAACAGAACAATAATTTCACTAATTTTATACAGTTCCAGCTTGTGGACAAGATCTTAGTCTGCTGTGCTAACAGCTGTGGATTCTGAACATATAGAAAGTGTGCAACATGTGCTCTTATATCAGATATCTACGGTCTGGGGGAACTTGTATTAATAAACCAGGGTCTTTCATTTACAGTCCTAAAATGACCCCTCACTTCGAACCCAAGATAGCCTGCTTGGCTAATCTTCCCAAAAATACATATTACAGCTTGTATCATAGTCGTCTGAATGTCGAAATTGATAAGGTAACACTCCCGCTTCTTCATGTATCGTAAACAGGTTTTGTGCAGTGTTGGTGAGCGTTCATTTCACTCATTGCCTTTTAAATAATATCACAAGTAAAGAGTGCGCTGTCATCGCGTCTACAAGGTCAATAAAAGAATGTGACATTGGCTCATTTCACGGCCAACAGGTGGTTGCTGGATTTACTGTTCCAGGAGGGTGTAGTTCAGACATGATTATCTAACAAAAAATACCTACACGTAAAAGAGTGTTGGTTCGATGCACAGTTGAACTATAAAATGTGTATTTACAATAATGTGGGCAAAAGCGTTTATCCCAAGCTTTAGCAAATGATACGAATAAGGTTGTGGTTACTTAACCACTAGGAAAACATATCAATTAAGGCCCTACATAGGAATGTGTGGCGTAAGGTCTTATTACAACTAATCCCCATAACGAGATCGTACATAAAAAGTGTTTTCGATTGCTAGTCGGACTTACATGTTTCCTTCACATTTCCATTGTGAATTGCTTGCCCGGTTTCGGTTGCAAAGGTGGCATGGTGGTAATATGTCAAGGAACTCCGTCCTTCCTTCCTGGTAATTTTCGGCCATCACTTGACCCCGCCATCATGGGGTTTTCACTCCATTTCAAGCTCCGTCATGATAGGAATAATAATAATTTCTTCAGCATGTTGAATGTGCGGAATTAATTCCATGGTAATGCGGTATTTGTAAGATTTGCACTGACTCTATTCGTGTTGAATTATTAATAGTAATTTTCACTGAATCTACACTTTAATAGCGGGTAAGAGCAATAAATCGCCATATGTTTCCTCCGCTCACAGATTTTAATTTAGCAGCTTTTGCTACTAGGCTCACTCAAAACTGATGCATTAAATCACACGTGCCCCTTTGATTAGCATTATCCACTGTACATTTTCCTGGTAACACTGTAAAACTTTATGTGCACTCGGCAAACACGTGCTGGGTGACGTGTTCGGTGTCAGCGTTGACAAAATTTTATAATTCCGCAAATACTTGGAATCTGCTTTCACTAATGGTTCCAAATTCACTTAGCAGCTTTGCTGCGCGCTTATGCACATCACTGTTCACTGGATTAAGTTTCTTCCACAAGATACTCGTCGATTTTGACGATGACAAAATTCACACGTCACGTCAGGACCATGCCTGCACTAAGAGTGGTGCTCTCCAAAATACCGGATGCTCGATCTAGCTATCAGTCAAATGTGCGACTGTGAAATGTCTATGGCATTCTCTGCGGGGTTTCATCTTTATGATTCCTTTTCAGCATAAATTAAATATCCTTCCAGTGCATCGAAATTATGTACAACAAGATGTTCGGGAAAGAACATATAGCCTACTTTCTCCGAAATGTATGGGTATAGTTATAACTCTCTGTCCTTATCATCTCCTAATTTCTTCCTATTTGAAGTGCAAATTGGCACACAGGATTTGAACAGTGGCGTTCAAACCATAGTTTATAATTTACCCCAGCATTTTGCAATTTCATCAGCAAACACTCCAAACACCGACTACTTACAATAATTGAAACTTCGTTGCTCTAATAAGGCCCATCTACAATGCGCAGTCGGCAGTCCGTAGTTGGTAGTCCTCGGTCGGCAGTCGCGATCGACTCCGTGTATACTATAGGCACCATACACAACATGAAGTTGCAGTTGGTAGCTGGCAGTTGGCAGTCGAGAATTTTATCCTTGACTGCCAACTACCCGACTGCAGCAATGTAATAGCCAATCAGAGCAGATCAGAAACTGACGTCACGTTGTTGTTCTGTGTCGTGTACGAATGATATAGAACTAAGTGAAGTAACTTCGCAACCCGTAAATTTATAGGCTAATCTTAAATACACGGTATAACAAAATAATCCATCTCCAAATCATCCATATTGCAAGTTTTGAGATTATCAACAACGCCTCTGTGCACAAGGAATAAACGAATGTTACTGTCTTATTACTCCTAGCAGTCGTTAAGACTGGGTTCACTAACTGGCCGGTATAGAGCGCTGCTCGAATCTATAGTTTCTGCATAGTACAACTGAAGGATGGAAGATGTCACTCCAGTGGAGAATGTCGTTTTTTTTAATATATAATTTCCATTGCAAAAAGCACCATATAAAGCTTTATTTTATAACGTCTCAGTACTCAAGAAACAATAAATATAAAAACTAGTCGTGATATCTAGTTGTGAAATATCGAACAATATAATCCTAACAGAGCGAGTGCATTCTAGCGGCCAGAAGAAGAAACTTTTCAATAAAATCTGTTACCTTTTTGTCAGCTAGATGTCTCGATTAAATCTGCTGGCGAATTATGTTTTAATTCAGTATATGTTTTGCACCGTAATATGCACAATATAACGCTTAATTTTAAAACGTCTGAGTCATTACAAAGCAACAAATATGTAAAATGTCAAGCAAAAAACATATCTCTGATGGGGTTTGAACCATAGGCATATGAATGACAGACTAACGCTTTACCACTGAGCCATTTGTGCCAACGAACATTGATCCATATAAAATGACTTACATAGAACTTGTTAGCAAATAATGATTTATACTAAACGATTTCATCACTGAAGTATATTATTTATATATAAAGCATTTCATACAAAGTTTATTTATTTTGTTTCAGTACGCTATATTGCATCCAATACTCAAATTAGTGAAATATAAGTCAGGCACAAGATATCCGCTGCCATCTTGTCTTATTAATGAATCAGCTGAGCTTTTTAAAATCACGTCTGCACTATAGTATTACAAAATAAACTTTTAATTTCGTACGTGCCTCTTCCTTTAGAACAGTTAAAACGATTCTCGGCTCGATAATCGGAGCTGGTGGGTCCCATGATATGGATTATAAAGTTTGCATAACTCGCACGGCCGCCATCCTGAAATGGTATGGCGGACGACCTTGTAGTTTGGTCACAAGACGCATCCTATACGAAGGTATGTTGTTACCAAATTTGGTAGAGATTGGATGATTTGGTTAGTCGTTATTTGATTTTACGTTTTGAACGTTTGAGTGGCCGCCATTCAGATTTAGTAAAGATGGCGGCGATATAAAACATGACACTGAGGTGTCCTTTGCTAGTGCTACCTTTGTACCAAATTTCGTTCAATTCGCATTCACCGTGTTCGAATTGATAGGGGGGGACAGACATTCAGAGTACACACACTCACACACACACACACAGACTCACACACACACATACACACACACAGACTCACACACACACATACACACACACAGACAGACACACTTTTTTCGCCCTGTGTTGATCTCATAAGTCTACTTTCATTTTTTGCAAAAATCGAAAGTAGGCTAATAACAATCCAGTCTCGTAGAAATACAAAACTTTATTTACATTGGTGGCGCGGCAACTCATAATAAATCAAATGAGCGCTACTCATGCCTTCTCCTTGGAAGTCCTCGCTTCACTCAAAGATGTTAAATTCCTCATGAGCCATGGAGGTTCCATAGCTGATGTGAATTCGGGATCAATATGATACTGCTTTCCGCTTCGAAGGTTCATTCACGTTTTTTATCAGTAAGCAACCTTACCCAGCGTTAATTTCGTATCCAACTGAAACCGTATAATCGGCATGTTCTTTGTGCATGCCCGTATGACAGTTAGATGCATTGAATTATCACTTAACGCACACATATTTTCGTAACGGTATTGCTTCCATGTCGTGATAAATCTTGTAAAGTCGTTTAGGGTCATCGTGGCATGGCTATAGACGGGGAACTGTCGACCATGCTGGCATCAGACTACTGTAGAAAAATAAGGGTCAAAAAACTCACCCGGTATAATTATTATGACTATTATTATTATTCTCATAAGTATTTAACATTGTTATTATTATAAGTGTCTACAGTATTAGTCTTATTATTGTTAATTGGTTATTGGTCATATTATGATTCTTATCCGTATTACAATAATTATTATTATTTTGTGTCGCCTCCGTAGCTTAGCGGTCAGCATGGTTAGCTGCCGCCCGGAGGTTCTGGGTTTGATTCCCGGCTCTGCCACGAAATTTGAAAAGTGGTATGAGGACTGGAACGTGGTCTACTCAGCCTCGGGTGGCCCAAATGAGTAGAGGGGATTCGATTCCCACCTTATGCATTCTTGAAGTGGTTTTCCGTGGTTTCCCACTTCGTCTTCGGTCAAATGCCGGGATGGTACTGTGACCGTTTTTGTATACAGAATTTGTGTATTTTGAGAAACCTAACTTGTAACGCATCGGAGTCGTAGTTATTCTTGAGCTTGCTTGGTTTCTCTACAGCTGCTAGTGACGTCACGAGGCGATCGACCTCCTGACTTATTCGAAATGATTGGCGGTTGGCTTGTCAAGGCCGAGTGACGTAAGAGCTGTTCAGGGGGAGGAAGTAGCGTGGGTAGTTTGGTGACAGAGACTCACTTATGTTTTCTGGAGCCGGACAGAATGCTCTTGTCTTTAAAACGAGTTAAATCGTGCCGTGCGGTGCTTTTATTGTGTAGTTCGTAAGTTCATTTTAGTGGACTTTATCACGCGGTAGACAGTTGCGGACTTGAGTATACTTATAATGCAGTGTAGTGAGTTTCTCTACGAACGTGAAGGGAACTCCGTTTATGTCAAGCATGCATATCGCTCGTTTAATCTGCATGCAACACACTCTCTCAGCATTGCCCCGCACTGCAATTCATCTACTCAGTGAACCTTGAGAGTTGAATGCTACTCGAAGATTATTCAAAATACAACTTGCATATCAAGTTGTTTTCGAGAAAAATATTTTTGTGGTGTTCTGATTATAAAATCATGCACGTTTAAGTATGACTACGGGAACACAGTATGCATGAATGGAGTTCTGACTACGTAAAGTAACCGTGATATACATCCTTGCCAGAGATGTTTGTGGAGTATTTGCTAACGACGCTCGCCATGAACTTTTACTCATACGAATTCATGGATGATACTGGAGTGAATTGCAGATACACTTCAAAATTGCGCTGCTGTATCCATATCAAGATTAACTTTGAAGAGAGATGGAGTTTACAATAGTGTTGTTCGAGCTCCCAGAATATGCCGGATTTGGTGCATAGCCCACAGTCGAAGTGGAATCGAGGGGAAACGTGTCCCAGATTCGAGACCAGGATGTTGGGTTCATATACTGAAGGCCAGTATATATGTGGAAACCAGGCTCGGGCTTGTGTTCCGATTGACGCCTTTTCATCAACCAGCTATAAGGTATAAGTCAGACATCCTTTGGTGGAAGTTGAGCATAGATTTTTGTTGTTGTTGCCAGTTGCCAAATTTTGTAGTTAGAATTTTGATGACGGGATTTTAAGTCTGATAATTTCTTGTCTTTCTTGATTCCTGATTCCATCTTCTATAAGTTCGTTTGACAAACTTATTCAATTCATGTAATTTGAGGATATTTTACTTCCTTCTTAGCTTTTGCGTTAAATTCAGTTTCAACGTAACATTCTGATATTTTCAATCGTTGTGAAGACCAACATATAGGAGAAGATTAGCGTTTACTAATAAGTGATTTAAGCATTCTTTTACCGTCATGCTTGTTGTTATTTTGACTCCCAGTGAGTTATTTTCTCCACATTTAAATTCGTTTGACGTTGCCATGAATTTGAATTTCATGAGTTTGTGAAGATTTTTGAGAAATGTAGTGTCGACCATTCTATTTTCTCAGGATCTCATTTCTCGATTGAGACAGTCCATTTTGTGAAAGCCCCTAATGTTTCACAGGTGTATAACTCGTTATCCATGAATGACTCATGGTGTAGGGGATTTCTCAGTTTGTTCAGTTTTTCTGGAGAGGTGAATTTTTGTCAATTTTGACTAATTTTAATGTCGTATCAACTTAGTTTGGATTAGAGTTATCTTTTCTCATTCTCGTTGGAGATTTTTATCATCGGAATTTTCCTGTGATTTGGAATTTAATACTGATTGACATTCGTTTTTCTAAAACATTATCATGATTCCTGAACTCATGTTGAAAAATGTATATTTAATTTTTGATATTCTATCAGAAAGAAATACTCGAAACTGTATATTTATTAAGCTATAATAGAATTTGATTCTTGGAAAGTACTGTTACGAAGATTTTTCTCGTTAATTAGCCATAGTGTTAAATTATAATAGAAGAATAATTGATTATGAAAATGGGTTTGTGGATTATTGTAACCACGTGATATATGGTCTAGTTTGAGAAAGTTTTTCTATCACTGTGAGAGTGACGATGTTTAAGAAGTTATAATATGAATTTGATTGAAGTGCAGTGTACAGTGAAGTTATATGGATGTACACGGGGTACACAATTACGTCTTGTAAGACTACGTCATCGATTGACGTATGATTTTTCAAATCAATTGGAGATAGTATCTTTCAGATAATTTCTGTTGTAAAACTTTTTCTCCACTTCATATTTCATATGTATGAAACATAATGAGACCTGTGTCGATTTCTGAGAATTTCTTGAGTACAGTTATTTTCTCGTAATCTTTTTCGAATTATTTGCATTTTCATTTACTACAGTGTGAACTTAATTATATTTAGCTGAGCTTTGCCACTCGGCTAAATTGCTTCTGAAGTGACGATATTATATCGAATTCAACCAATTAGGAAGGTGTATAGATGTTTAAAGTGTTCATTGGATTATGTGTAATTTAGAAACAATTTAAAATATAAATATGTTTATATCGTTGTAATATAATTCAAGTTATGGAACTATACTGTGTTTTGAGTGGATTTCATTCACCATTCTTGGTGCTTAAGAACGTTACTTAACGTATCGCTACCTGGCAGGACAGATTCTAGCAAGGGTGTATTAAACACCTTATAAGGAGTTTCATTTGACGCTCAGAGGTCATTTAGCGTTTTCGTCATTATGATTGTTCGGAAGGTGAGGTGATACCTTCAGAAATACTTGATTGAATAAAATTTTATCTTACAGCAATTTAATTCGAGAGTTATAATTCATAATAATCGCATAAAATTGTGTCAAGAAGATCAATGTGTTTTACTTTAATTTTCTCACTTCTCTGAGATAAGTTTTATCTTATTTGAGTTTCGTATTACGTCTTTTGACCTGAGCTAGTTTTCTTTGTGTGTACTTTGGTCTATCTTTTCACAATTTTGTTTAGTTGATGTGCATCCTTTATACTTCCTTCACCTGTTGGTAGGATCTTGGGGGTTTTTAGCCGGGCATTTTCAAATTCTACGATCCAGTGTTCCTCGTGGGATTCAACAGGTATTGGTAAGTGATAAACGGGCACAGTACGTACTGTAAGGCCACGGCCGCCTCCTTCCCTCTTCCTTGCCTATCCATCCCAATCCTCCCTTCCCTTCCCATTCCTCAAGGGGCCCCTGTTCGCTTTGCAGGTGAGGCCGCCTGGGCGAAGTGCTGATCACACCTCCCCAGTTGTATCCCCTGGACCAAGTGTTCCCAGCTCTAGAACACTGCCTGGAAAGGCGGTAGTGGTGAGCTCCTTCGCTGAGTCCGTGGGAACCACCAACCTGGAGGGTAAAATTGACTAAGACTAATTCGTATTATTAGTATTATTATTCTTAGTAATATTGTTGGTATTGTTCACATTAATATTGTTATCTACGGCCGTATGGTAGTAGCGGTACGGTAGGGTTACGTTGATTAGTTATTTACATAAAATGTTCAAAATAGCAACCTTCGCACTTCTTAGACATCGCTATTCATCGCATCCAGGATTTACGCATTCGAGAAAACGTTTCTGGAGTCATTAATTCCAATTCTCTGAATCAGAAAATTTCTGTTCTCTGTAAGGTCCTCATAAACATAACCCCATGAGAAGTCCATTGGCGCCATAACAGCACAATCATAGATGAGATATGTAAGTGCTCCCGCATCAGATCGTTACTCACAGACGTGCAGTTCTCAAACACCCAACATACAGTATTAGGCAACCCAACACGCTGAACTGTATTTAAGACATTCACCTGGTATACAAAATGTACTTAATTAAAAGGTATGAATTGTTAACGAATTTTTATTTTAGTCATTTACTCGTACATTCATGTTCTAGATGGCGGGTTCGATTCCCGGTCAATGCATGTGAGATTTTCGAAGTGAAATGCCATGTCCTGTGGTTCGGATTCCACGTAAAAAGGAGGTCCCGTGGCTCATGATCTCAAGATTAACGGTCACGTTATACTACAAGCTTCGTTTTTTTTGTTCTAGATGGCGTACGAATTCAGGAGGAAATCTTTATATGCGCGCTTGAAAATAGTTAGAGAGCTGTCATTTCTATTTATGCGCTATTAAATAGATATGTATTATTGTTATCAAAATGTCTATAATTTTCAAAATATGTATCAATATTATCAAAATAGATACCAACAAATATTATCAATAGTGGTACCGAAATATGTACTAATACTAGTAAACTATGCATGATATATAAATAATAAATAAATATGCAGTAAAGATATCAAAATACAGTATGTATTAATGTATTCAAGATATGTACAATTGCCATCAACATATACTCAATTATCATTGAGTTGTGCACTATTATCAATCCTGGTGCAGTTGGCGTTTGAGTGTGCGCAAATGAGAGGAAGCAATGAGAGTAGATTTACTGGCACGTTAAAGATCCTCTTCGGGGCACAATTCTGACACCTCAGCATCTCTAAAAGCCTCAGTAGTTAAAAGGGATGTAAAACCAATAACATTATTATTAATCTATTATAAAAATGTGTACTAATACAATCAACATATAGGAACTTTACCAAGATTTCAAAATGTGTAATAATATCATCAAAATATGCACTAATATTACTTAAATATGCCCACAAATTCGCCAAATTATGACTATGGTAACGTAACATTATGCTTATGTATACTTCCAAAACTAAAACAAAATACTATATTGTTCAAATTATATAACGTTAAGAGAAGAATAAATTACTGCAATTTTTACATAAAGTATGTTGAGTATCCTATTCAAGATGCATATATGCATGTGAAGGGCTGGATGGAATTACGTGTTATGTTACAGTCTTGTGATTCCGAGTTAATTAAATTTGAAGTTTTCTTATTCTACAATTCAAAATACCCTCCATGTCATTGTTATTTCACAAAACCTGATACATTTCCCCATTCAGTAAACCTGACTAACTTGACATTTTGACAAACTTGGATGTCTAATGCGTCCTAATGTAATGTCTTCTCCGTATATTGAACTTCATTATCGCATTGCCTATTTAAAGAGAAAAATATAATTATGAAAAACGTTCTTTGACGATGCAGTAACCGATTTCTATTCGATCCTCAAGTTGACAGGCTGATTGATAAGGTTTTTAATTCCAAATCGGAGAACTTGACAGGTTTTAAATTTCGCTCTTTCTCGAAGTACCGCCCTTCACACTGCATCTTGACAGTTTTAATAGAATTTCAAACACATCAAATAGTCCATTTAGTGGCATCTGATATACTGTAGCACTGCAGATATGGCATGTCGCAATGCTATATTGGAAGGGAGTTTCTAGCCATGCAATGTTTGTCATTGTCCAGAAATCACATGACGCTAAGTTCAGGCTGTATGGAGGATGTTCTAGTGCTGTTCCACCAATTTTAGTCAGTGCCCACATTGCTTCAGCCGAGTCAACATGCATTATCCTGGAGCGAAAAACACAGTTTCTTGAGCAATTCCCATCGCTTCTTCCTCACAACTCCACGCAAAGTTTGAACAGTGGCTGAGAAAGTCTACCCTCCATTGGTACCAACGGGTTGCCCTCAGTCACTGTTCATAACAATCAATATCCTAGAAATGATATCCCAATAACGGACCATCGATTGCTCCGATAAAATTAAACTTTAAACAAGATTTTGAGTTCAAAGGCAAACAAATAGGTGTTTTCCGTTTAAACTGGACCATAATGCATGACATAGCCATGCAAAAGTGTTATTTCTAGCCTATTTTCATCACATGAAGAAATAGGCTTATGAGATCACATTTTGTCCGTGTGTGTGTGTGTCCCTAATAACATCTAAACGGCTGGAGCCATTTCAATGAAATTCGGTATAGACATAATACTATTTCGTCCAATCCCGACCGTGCCTTTTAAAAATAAATATGTTTCACCAATCCAACAAGGGGGCCGTGCGAAATATTTCACCGGAGTTCAATGTCTCTGAAAATATTACTGATATCACCCTGAAATTTTGTATGGTGATAGAGAACGCTAAGGTACGTTCATTCATGTGACGCTTAAATCATGTTTAGTACAAAACCAACATGGTGGCGTCGCGAAATTTAAATATTTATATCGATTTTTCTCGCGACTTAATTATCCGAGCGCTTATAGTATTATTCAGTATGTAATTATTAAATAACTATTAAATGAAGCAGTACATTTTAATCGTATGCTTCGTGCGACAAATAAACCTTTGAGCTCGCATAAAGCATGTACAGACGATGAACATGTGTCCCATCGCTTTTGATAACGGGTAAGTGTGTCGGCAGTCAGGCTCGACGTGTTTAACCAATATTTCATTGAGCATTGTAAGGGTTCTAAATCGTTCGTTTTATATTTTTGGAGAAAGTATGGCAATCAGTAATAATAATAAATGCAAGATGTTCAGTAAAGAACATATAGCCAACTCTCTCCTAAATGTATGGGTATGCGAGTAGTTATAAATCTTTGTCCTTTTCAATGAGTATAATTGAATGTTGTTTGTAGAAGCTTGTTGAAATACAACGTGCTATACGGATATTAAAGGTTGATTGATTGGATCCTCACCTGAATTATATATGCACACATATAATACAGCCATCACAATAACGCAGGTTATCAGAGAAAATTCAACACTCACCAAAGTACACGGGGCTAGATGTCCATACATCTCAAACGAAGCAACAACAAAAACAACAACAGCTTCCTACCCAAATCCTTCCTCGTATAAAAGTACACACACTAGTAAGCCTACAGACATCACAGTGACACAGGTTATCAGACAACTTCTACACACACCCAAGTAAACAGGGCTACAAGACCATGATGCCGCAAAACCCCTAAAGAATCAACAGCAAAAACAACAGTACTCTCTACCGCGGATCAAGATCAACGAATGTTAATCGCTGTATTCGAGAGTTGAAATATGTTGTGTTATAAGTATAAGTTATATAATATGTTCGATTGCAAATACACACCACAGTATAAATACATAACATTATAACCTGTGAGTAGTTATAAATCAATAAATATCAAAAAGAACGAAGTAAAGAAATTTGAACCTGCAGGGATCTGATTCACAAACGCCCAGACTATCAGCCCAAGTCGCTACGTTACGCCGCGGATGCCCTACGATAATAATTGATAAACAACTGGTTTAGTACACCTGTATCATATTTTGTGTTGAAATCAACAATTTCATTAGCGTTTTCTGGCGTTTCTATAAACCATTTGATACTAAATAT
The DNA here is from genome assembly GCA_946902985.2 of Meconema thalassinum. Lineage (NCBI taxonomy): Eukaryota > Metazoa > Arthropoda > Insecta > Orthoptera > Tettigoniidae > Meconema > Meconema thalassinum. The sequence goes on from OX336389.2 coordinate 861,607,758, forward strand.
GTAGTATTTTGTTCAGTATATTCATAAAAGGATATAAAGTTAGGAAGATACGGAAATATATGTATTGATGAGCAAAAAGAGCGGCCATGTTGGCCACGAGACGGCACGGGCCCACAACGATATGGCACGGCACCTGACCTGTTAATCACTTCTACGTTTACATATTCTATTATAATATGCTAATATCCTACCGGTCACTTCTTTGAGGACAGATTAAACCTCCCTATGGACGATAAGCTGAATTGTTGAGGCCAGGCCTTGTTTAATCGTAAGTTACGGTTAGGCTATAATACTTGCATGGTTCATACATCCACCAGCTTGAAACTGGCTAATGACCTTGTAGTTTAGGTAAAAGACGCTTCCCACATTAAGGTATATTGTTGCAAAATTTGGTAGAGATCAGATGATTACGTTAGTCGTAATTTGATTTAAGCTTTGAACATTTGGGTGGCCGCCATTACGTTTCCGTCAAGATGGCGTCAATATAAGACACGACACTGAAGTGCTCTTTCCTAGTGCTACCTCTGTGCCCAATGTCGTTCAATTCGGTTTCACCGTGTTTAAATTGATAGGGGGAATCGATTTGCACACATACCGCGTGTAGCCTTCCAGATAACCCCATCCTTCAAACACATTGCCGAAGAGGATCGGAATGCACTTCTTGTGGGACTAGCCGGCACAAGACTCGAAATCTCAAAGGATCAGGTCCCCATCATTAGCAATGTCAAAGACACCCAAAGAAATGCACCCCTAAAACACAAACTAAGAAATTATAACATCCAGGCTTAAGTAAAATTCGTGCAATTATTTATTGAAGAATTCAAACCCCCTATCCTACCATCGGCTAATCCACTAGCTAAATAAATAAAAAATCCCCTAACTAAATGTCATTAACCCTCTCGACGAGTCCTAAATGCATCAGAAAAAGCAAAGCTTGGGACGTGGTACGAAAAACATCCCTGATTGAAGATACAGGAAAAGAATTATGTTTCAGAAAGAAAACATCATCTGAAAGAATGTCAAATCATGACAACAGATCTAAATATACAGGTACCACTCCCGTATTTACAGTTAACGTTACCTAGTCTAGCTAATCCTGGCTTAATCTAACCTACGGCGATAAGCGTTCGTATAAACAAGAACTAAACAAAACTAGGATAACAGTCATCTATTTACAATCAATCAATTAACAATAACTGTATAATAATATCGCATTACAGTAGGGTACAATGGGGTTATACACTCGTAATAAAGAATATAACCCAAAACATTATTATTATTATTACCCTTCCTACAACAGAATTGTAACTGTTTGTTAACATTCGTCATCTAAGATAACGAAATAATAGCTAAAGCACTGTTAGAACAGTGTCTCACCATGAGGTCACCGCGGCCCCCAAATTACAAACTTCTGGTTAGCCGGCGATCTCAGTCAGTCGAAAAGTAACTGATCTCCTAACTATTCCTTCAGGAATTACCTAACAAGAAAATAAACGGTTAACATTTAACGTGTATTTTAACATCGTAGATTTAATGTAACTGAATTTCATGATTTAGAGTGTGATTATTAAAATCGTCGGATTAAGAATTCATTATTTATGACGAATGACCATCTGACACAAGGCTTCTAACTAACAAATGAGTTACCTCAACGATTCTCAACAAAGTAAACAGGTGACAAGCAATGTCAGTAACATCCTAAAGCAATCAATGTGGTTTCTGAAACACACAAGGGAAAGACCTCGGTCAGAATAGCTCGAAGCTATTATCAGCCGGCAAGCACAATAACACGGTCTATAAAAGACTCCGTTGGCATACAATCAGTAATCTGAGTGGCTCTGTAGCTCACTAGAAACATCCTCGGTCAGTCTAATCTATCAGTTAGATCTGCCGGCAATCTCAAATACAATAATATTTAACGTGTCAAAACACGGACAAAAACATTCACATAATGTGAGGAAAACAGCCTATTTAAAATGTCTGGTTCATCAAATGAAAACTCATCTTATCAGATCATATAAATTATCAACTATCATTCGCTTACAACATGTGCGAAAAATGTAATATGGATTCATGACTTGGGAATCACCATGCATCAAAACAATTTATAGCGGTTGTTACTTGACCTTCATAAAAATCTAGCATTCACAAGTTAGGCTTGGTTGGAAAATACCTTACAAAATACGTATTAGAAGTGTCTGTGATTTAGTCGTAGTCTCATTGGAAATCATCGTTCGCTTTCTGAGTAATATTCGCAACGGGATTCGTGGCCTTCAGAACATCTGCCATCTGTTCTGGCACAGTCCCTGCCTCACTACGTGTGAGTCCATTGCCTTGTAGCTAAGTCTTTAAATGTTACAAAATACATGTAGGGTTCACATTCTAACTGTTCACTGGTACCCCTGGTACACATCTGAGTAATGTTACTCAATAATAACATATAATGCGAAGTCGTAGACCTTCAAAAATGATTAACACTGATATAAATGCTTAGTAAAAGCAAGAAGAATAAAACGGAAGATATTTCTCTCCTAAGAAAGTCTAAATAGATATTCTACGCCACTGTGGATTCAAAATAGTAAAATCTCGTGCGTACAAGCACAGTAAATGATTATAAATGGGTTAAACACCTTAACCCTCTGGCGTTAAATATAAATGATACGATTATCATGTAATCGGGATTAAAGTGTGCAAATACTGGGTAAACTTATTACAATGATATGAGATTCAACTCGAATCTCGTGGTTTACAATACCAATTCAAAAATGTATTAACAATAATCATAACTGAGATGAGTGATCTTCCTCATCTAAACGATACGCCCGCAACTGACAGTGGCGTACTAAAACTGTATATAAAAAGGGAGCTCAAAAAATGTTACACGCAATTCAGCATCAGCTGTTACGAAAAAGAGATTACTGCTCCTCGTTTAAGTCATAATCTGGCTTTCCATGAAATGGAAATTCAAATTTTACAATAATGCACCTGAGTGCGAACACACTAACATGGTATCTAACTCTAAGCATTTGAAAACAACGGTGTGGAAGCTCAAGAAAAATTAAAATCACCAAAAATGGTGTCTACGAGAAAAGAAACCTACCTACATGACTGTTAACGAGTACGGTTGCTAAAAACTACTCCACCATTACCTATAACCTGAACATGAGAATCAAATGCATGACTCACGGCGTTGGTTGATCACCTCGTCCATAAGGAAATAATGAGGGGTACTTCCTTTCCTTGGAACTTGGAAAAAGTTCTCCATTCTCCATTTGTGCCCATGAGCAAGATCATTCTCTCACGTTCTTCCATTTTGTAGGGTTGTCAGGTAGTCTATATCCCCTTCATCGAGTGGTTTAGGCCATGTTAAACATGTTCCAAATGGTGAAGATTCTTAGCACGTGGTGCGTTAACAGCATCTTGTACATGGCGATAATTCAGAGTTTCACAGAATTTATTGTAGTGGTTTTATAGATCAAAACTGAATATACACTTGTGCAGATTTTTACAAAAATGACCATGTGTCTGCTCACTTATTTTAATGATACTTGGAGTATCGTCCAACACAGATTTCTAATATCTGGTAAAAGATTATAATCGTGTAATATCACTTCATTCTTGCACTAAAAATCACGGCCTTTGCACGGCTCGGATGTGCGTCGTAATATTTTAACTTCAATGGTATAATTAACAGTATCACTTGGATTATTTCCACACTTAGGAAATTTATTGTAACTGCACTTATGCCATATGGCATGAAAAATTGACTATGTGCTTGGTCTGAAAATATTCCGTTTCACAATTTTCACTGTTTTCGTTGAAAATATCGTAGTTAAGGTTGGCACTTGCAACTTGCGATAATCACTAGCACACTTCGTGCTCAAATAATACTTGATGAACTCGGATATTTCAAAACTGGACTCTCAGGTCCTAAATTGTCGAATACGTGCGTATGTCATACGCCCCAAAGGGAGTGTCTCTGCATGAAATCTGCAGTTCCAGCGTCGATGCTTCGTAAGTCGTGGAGCTACTATTTACTTCCTATTCGCATCTCTGCGATGTTATACCTTTACCAAAAGACAATTAAATAAACTAGCGAACCCGTGCGAGAAATCTCGCATGTTCATAAGTCATAATTTCCCCAATAGGTTTATAATGAGTGACTTAAGGAGAAGGGTTGATATGATATTATATCAACCAAATGATTATAGAACACCATTTTCATTTCAGTTTGAATTCCAAGCTGTACGTTCTGTAACTTAAGAAGGCAATTACTGAAAATTCTATCATCATAACACTCACCAGTTATTCGATATTTATGAAAGCATCTTGGTCAATATTTCCTGCTTTATCTTGTTGGCTGAGAAGCATCCTTCTCCCTTATCAGGACGGTCAGGACAGCCCTCGTTGGAAAACTTCTTCACACTCCGCTTACAGTGAGGCTTCCTTGTTCCTAAGTGCAACGATCAGCGCTAAACTCCTTTGCACGTTACCTACAGAGGTGCTTTCCTTGTCCTGTGTGTAGCGCTCATCACTAAACTCCTTTGCACGTTACCTACATGGGTGCTTTCGCTTTCCCGAGTGGAGCGTCAGCATGAGAGCGTGCTGTGGCTGGTTCCTTTCTTTGATATTTATGAAATTAAAATGCAATTCGTCACTGTTGATTCCATTTCTGTGCTGAGTCCATTGATTGAGAGCTTAGCCGTAACACTCACCGGTTATTCGATACATTTCAGTCAGAATTACAAGTTGTACGTTCCGCAACTTAAGAAGGCAATCACTGAAAATTGGATCATCATAACACTCATCGGTTATTCGATATTTATGAAATTATACGATTTGAGTACCCAATCCATTGATTTAGTAATTCTGAAAACCATGGGAAATGATAGAAGAAAAACCTGTAAAAGAATTAATGTTTAATAGTTCTAAGGTTTTAGACGCCGTAACACACGCCGGTTATACGATTTAGAGTACTCAATCCATTGATTTACTGTTTCTGTTTCTGAAAACCATGCGAAATGATCCGATATTTATGAAATTAGAATGCAGAAGAAAAACCTGTAAAATAATTAACGTTTAATAGTTTTAAGGGTTTAGACGACAACTCATAATTGCAGTATGTTAGAGCATCAGTATTTGCTAATCGAACACTTCTTACAAAAATTGATATTTATGAAATTAGAATGCAATTCTTCACTGCTAATTTATGAGGCCTATATGATGATGATGATGATGATGATGATGATGATGATAGTTCTAAGTTTGTAGACGACAATTCTAGCATGATACAGCAACAGTATTTGAAAAAAAAAACCACTTCTTACAAAAATCGAAATTTATGGAATTAGAATGCAGAAGAAAAACCTGTACCCAAACCATCGATTTACTGATTCTGAAAATCAGATAGAAGAAAAACTGTTAGAGAATTAACATTCAATGTTTTAACGTTTTAGACGACAACTCAGAATTGCAGCATGTTAGAGCAACAGTATTTGCAAAAAGCAGAATTCTTACAAAAATCGATATGTATGGATTTAGAATGCAGAAGAAAATCATGTATCGCGGCATATTAACAAACCTGGAATATAATATATCCATTGTTTAGACGGATGAGCTTAAATCATGTTTGTGCTGAGTCCATTGATTGAAAGCTTAGCAGTAACACTCGCCGGTTATTCGATTTGAGTAGCCAATCCATTGATTTAGCCTACTGATTTTGAAAACGTACACATACTGTTTCTGAAATCGATGCAAAATGATAAAGGAAAGACCTCAGAATGTTAAAATGACATTTAAAAAGGCGTCACAGATGCCAAAATGTGAAGTGGACACCAATTATGGAGCGTATCTTCCTGCAGCAACAGTAACTGCAAATTGCACACTTCGTCCGGTTTTGTAAAAGTCATTTTTTAAAGAAATTCTAGATATTTCTGAAATTAGAGTGCATTGAGTCACTGGTAATGTATATTCTCTTTAATTTGAATGCTCATTTTTCACGATCGGTCTCTTGTGAGCGCCGTAGGAGGGATGCATACTACTGAAATAATATATATGATGATGGTATTAGGCCATCACATCGTGGCAAATTATACAGAATTACTGTAGATGATACTTTGAAACTTGCACATTAAAGATAAAATCTTTAATCTTGTAGAAAAATTATATGGAGCATCTGAGTAAAGTCAAAAGTGCGTCTGAAGCTAGAGCATGCTTCCTGGGCGCGTTCTATGTTTCTCAGATATAAAAATACACAGCTCTCTTAGAAATCATCACCAGCATGTGCAAATACGGGCTCAATACATGGCCGCCATCTGCAAACTATTAGGTTGTTGACCTTGTATTTAGGACAAAAGACGCTCCTTATAGAACGGTATGTTGTTGCAAAATTTGGGAGAGATCAAATGATTAGGTTAGTCGTAATTTGATTTAAGCTTTGAACATTTTTGTGGCCGCCATTACGTTTCCGTCAAGATGGCTGCGATAAAAGATATGACACTGAGGTGCCTTTTGCTAGTGCTACCTCTGTACCAAATTTCGTTTAATTTGGTTTCACAATGTTTGAATTGATACGGGGAATCGATTTGCACACATACATGGCCGCCATCTGCAAACTATTGGGCTGATGACCTAGTAGTTCGGTCAAAAAACACTTCCCATAAAAGTGTATGTTGTTGCAAAATTTTGGTAGATATCAGATGATTAGTTTAGTCGTAATTTGATTTAAGCTTTGAATATTTGGGTGGCCGCCATTATATTTCCGTCAAGATGGCGGCGATATAAAACATGACACTGTTGCTAGTGCTACCTCTGTACCAAATGTTGTTCAATTCGGTTTCACCGTGTTTGAATTGATAGGGGAATGGGGGTGGGGGGACAGACATGCAGAGTACACACACTCACAGACACACAGATACACACAATTTTTGGCCCTGTGTTGATCTCATAAATCTCATAATAACTCATTCCCGACCGCTATGGCCAGGTGGACATACATACACACACACACACACACACACAAGGAACAAATAGTAGAAGGCGATCTTACCCTCAGTAACATTCCCAGCATTTGCATTACCTTAAACTTCATACCGTAATATAGTGACATCATGTAATTCACAACATGTGCGCAAATATAGGCTACGTGTAATTGTTGTTGAATCATTTAGACGCAGGTGTGTCCAACCCACGGCCCGGGGGCCACTTGCGTCCCTCGATCCCATCGCATGCGGCATATTTGTAAGTGATAATATTATTTATGAAATAAGTATTTCTATTTGGAATGTGATAAACTTGAAAGAGCAAGACTTTTTCCGTTTCCAACACATGTGTTTGCGAAAGTTCATCAGTCATCCTCTTACTCAAAACATGGGAAATCACATCCGTTTCAAAGAAATACCCAGCCCAGATTTTTATTTTTGATCCTACCTACCGCGCATCACTTTGAAGTCCCCGTGCATTGTTGACCGCGCGGTAACGTTACTAGTAGCCTACAGTACTTTCAAAGGTGAGTGCTCGCCGGATGTTTTATTATCGTTACATTGTAGAACTTTCAAGTTAATTTCCAGTTCGCAGTTGTTCGCACATATTGTAGAGTCAGTGTTAGTGAAAGGTTTGAAGAATATAATTAATTCTGTGATTCCCTATAAGTGATAATCATGGTTTCTAAGTGTAGTGGCAAGAAAAGAAAAGATCCAGACGAAGGCAGATCATTTCAAATAAAGTGGACTAATCAGTACTCTTTTACTGAAGTAAACAAGAAAGCAGTGTGTTCAATTTGCAGTGAAACAGTTTCCGTGCTTGAGGAGGGTAACATAAAGCGACATTACGTCACCAAACATGCGTCTTCATATGATAAATTTGACGGTCAATTTTGCGAAGACAAGGTATCTGAAATTAAAATTAACCTTTCGGGACAATAGTTAATTTATAAGAGAGTGCCGCCTCAAACTGAATCTCTGGTAAAAGCGAGTTACGCAGAAGCAGAAATTATTGCACAAAAATGTAAACCATTTTCAGATGGCGAGTTTGTTAAAGAATGCATTGAGAGTGTTGCTGATATTCTTTGTCCTGATATAAAAAAGCGCAGGTTGCAAAATTGAGCTTGTCGCGACAGACTGTAGCTCACCGTATTGATGAATTAACGTCCAATATAGTCAGAACTTGAAAATACCGAGCCACAACTTTCCAGTTATATTCTCTGGCACTTAATGAGAATAGTGATGCTAGCGATACTTTTAAAGGGGAGTCGATAAAGATTTCAGTATTACAGAAGCCAATGATTTAATTGGGGGTGTCACTGTAACCTTGAACTGGCTTGGCTTGAAATATACAAATCTCTCTGGTGTAAAAACAGACGGAGCTCCTGCATTTGCGGGAAATCGATAAGGGTTAGTTAAATTCAGTGGCGGCTGGCGAATAATTGTTCTGGGCGTGCCACTATTTTCATTAAGGGAATGGGGGGAGGTGGTACATGGGCAACCGTAGGATTTTTTTCTAGGGGGGATGCAAGTAATATTTTTCATTTTATTACCTACAGTACATGTCACTAGGTGTTATTAAGACGTACACCCCCTCCCCCGCAATTTTCGTTTCACTTCTTACTTGCTTCGCGATATTATTTGACTGCTCTTAAACCTTTGGGTACATAATCTTTATGGCATGATTGTGAAGATTATTTTAGTTCAGAGTTTTTGTCCATGGGAGTTCGCTTTTCTTTGTGAATCATCGTCATGATGTTCATTTTTTTAAAACAGGCAAAAAGTAGTTGTATCACCATGTAGGCCTATCGACAAAAATAAAAATCAAGCAGTTCATTAAAATGGTAATGTTAATCTAGTTCGACGATCTTTTAAATAACTGAAGATATTCTCAAATAATCCAAAATTACTAAGTTAAATACAATTGTGGAATTATCCCTACCAGTAAATCAGTTAACCATCAGTAACTTCAATTTATGAAATAAACTGGTGAGACAATGAACAATCGAAATATTCTCGGGATTTCCTTGCCCCCCCCCCCCCTCTCTGCCCATGAGGTGATAGGGTAAAAGACTGCTTGATATCGGAGAAAACGGATGTAATTTACCTCATTCATAACGAATGCCGCAGTTCAGAGAACATCACATTTTCATCGGATTAAATGGAATATAAGTTAGTATACATGAAAACCCTTACGAGAACAAAACAACGTAAGTTATATACGAGGGCGAGAACTGCGAGTGTCACAAGTACGCGCAACATTGTAAGATATGGTTTCGGCAGTTGACGGAGCATGTCGGATGTCTCCGTCGGCGCCTGGGCTTCCTAGTTGCAGTCAGCGGGCAACGACCAGCCGAGTTAACTGTTGGGATAGGGCTTACCCGGTCTAGCATCTCTGCCATACCCTTCACTATTGAGATCTGGTCGGTGCTTGGGCCTGGCAACGACCAAACGGACGAGCGCTCCTAGAGAGTTGGCGCGCTTCACTTTCTCAGTCACTTCACAGTAACTTTCTACACTATAAGATTTCCTGAATTATTAAAGGACAGAATTATGAATTCCTATACCTATAAAAGGAAACATACAGCTTTTATTACTAAAAATATTATTATGGTATTAATTGTTTTTCATGAATTAATCTGGTCGTTGTGCAACACTGCAACCTCATTACCGGCCGCCACTGGTTAAATTACTGCAAGCAGTGGCAGCTAGAGTAGGAAACATTTCTGTAATGCAATATCACTGCTAAATACACCAAGAAAACCTTTGTGCTAAATCCCTAAATTTAGATATTGTTTTGAAAGTCGTTGTAAAAGTAGTGAATTTCACTCGTTCACATGGTTTGCACATAGAGAATTTCAAAATTTCTTACGAAATCTCGATTCAGAATTTGAAGATATTGTATATTATACTGAAATAAGACGACTGAGCCGTGGAAAAATGTTGAAGTGAGTATTGATCTGAAAAACGAAATACAAACATTTATGGAGGAGAAGGGCAAACCTATTGTTGAATTTAAAGACACAAAATGGATGTGTGATTATGCCTCTCTGGTAGATATAAAACAACTGAACGAACTTAATTCACGTCTCCAAGGCAATAACCAACTGATTACTACTGTGTTTGAACACGTGAAGGCCTTTGAAACAAAATTGCGACTTTAGGAATCACAAATAAAAAACAACAAATTTGTGCATTTCCCAGCCCTACAAAACTGTGATAAGCAAAATTCTCAAAATTACGCAGAAATTATATCAGAATTAAGAACTGGATTTCAAGATTTCATGGAGAATGTTATAAGTTTCAATATGTTTTCTTCCCAGTTCTCCATTAATGTAGACGAGGTTTCCGAGGATCTGCAAAATAATGCAGTGCGTTGATTTTCAATGTGTGTTAGACCTAAAGAATAAGTTTAACAATGTCCTCTTACTACAATTCTATCTCGACTACTTTCTCAGAGATAAATATCCGGCCTTAATAGACATGCAATTCGTTTCGCATCACTTTTCGGTAGCACATACATATCCTAACAAGTGTTCTCCAGGATGAAATATGTGAAGTGCAGAACGCCAATCACCGACAGTCATCTGGAGAGTTCGGTTCGAGTTGCTACCTCAATCAAACCAGATATTGGATGCCTTGTTCGTGAGAAGTAGTGCCAAGTGTCGCATTGACAGGTAAAATATTAATTCAATTGTTTTAATATAACAGTCATATATATTTAATTTTAAAAATAACTTAACTAATATATGATTCATATTTTAATAAAAATAACATATCAATATATTAGCTACTTTTTAAATTAATTGGTTTATCTAAGAATTTAGATCCTATTTAATACGGTAGAAGAAATCGAATCATGTGGCCCGCAAATCAATTCACCCTAACAACAGTGGCCCTTTTCCAAAAAAAAGGTTGAAAACGCCTGCTAGAGGATTTGTGACTTCGTGGTCATGCAGTCCCGTGTACTTGTGTGTGTGTGTGTGTGTGGATATTGTATGTTAACCTATGTTCTTGTGATGGCTGTATTAGTGCGTATATTTGTAATTGAGACTTGGGTTAGGGAAGGAGGCGATCGTGGCCTTAAATTAGGAACCATCCCGGCGTCTGGAATAGAAGTGGGAAGCATCGGAAAACCACTTTAGGGTGGCGAAGGTCTGAATCGAACCGACTTCATCCCAGTCTTGCATCACGAGGCTCAGTGTACCCCGTTCTAGACCTTCTTTCTTGTGTCCAATTCAAGCGATCAAAGTTAAACGTAGGACAATGAACCATTGCTATAATATTTATCTACTGGTACATAACTCTACGACCTATATCTAAAACAATTCATATCGCGTCTTTGTGATATATTTCACCTGTTATCAATATCTGGGAAACCATCACAAGTATCAAACTGAAATCTTGTATGGTGATAGAAGACTATTAAGCAAGTACATACGTGTGTCTATGAACAATCTGATAATCACAAAAATAATATGGCAGCTGCGCGAATTTTAAATGTAATCTGGTTTGGGCGTGTGTTAGCTCTCGATTGAGCATGGGCTAGGTTCAGTATGCAGTGCCTCAAGCGTAGGTTATGCATGTTGACTCTCTACTAGACGTGGACTAAGTTCAATATGCGGTGGGCCTAATCCATGTCGGATTTTTCGAAGTGAAATGTCACGTCTAATTGTTCCAATTCCACGTAAAATGGAGGTCCCGTGGCTTGTAATCACGAGATTAACGGTCACGTAAGACTACAAGCTCCCTCCCTTCCTTCCTTCCTACCATCCTTCCTTCCTCCATTCCATCCTTCTATCCTTTCTTCCTACCATCCTTCCTTCCTTCAATCCTTCCTTCCTCCATTCCTTCCTTCGATCCTTCCTTCCTACCATTCTTCCTTCCTCCATTCCTTCCTTCGATCCTTCCATCCATCCATCCTTCCTTCTTTCCATCCATCCATCCTTCCTTCTTTCCATCCTTCCTTCCGTCCTTCCATTCTTCCTTCATTTTTCTGTCTTCCTTCCTTTCTTCCTTTCTTTCTTCATTCCATCCTTCCTTCCTTCCCTCGTTAAGCATGTTTTCTTAATGACAATACAGCATTTTGCAATGAGCGGAGAGTAAGACACGGTCGTAACTTCAGAGAGTTCCACTTGCTTGAATTACAGCTAATGCTACCGAACACAGCCAAAGAAGTGACCTAGACAGCAGCGGTTATTAATGACAAAACCATTGAACAGGGGTGGGCGCCTTGTTTCTGCACTTCAAGGGACAGTACAGTAGAATAGTTACGAGGTATGGGAAGTACACGGGGCCTAAGAATTGTCTCCTTCACAAGATAGAAACAGAGGTTTACAGGTATTCAACAGCTGTAGTCGCCTAGTCGGTGTCTTGAATTCTCCCGTTTCATGTGGATATATATACATAGGATTCTATGTAAAATATTGTTTTTCAGTCTGCCAACAAGTAGACTGGAGTCCAATTATGATGATGATGATGATGATAATTGTTGTTTAAGGGGCCTAACATCTAGGTTATCGGCCCCAGGAGTCCAATTAACTTGGGTAGTTAATATTTAGTAAATACATTAATTGCATACCCGAAATTATACACTTCACCACATGTAATGCGAATATCTTCAGATCTATTTTGTTTATGTGAATTATACTAGCATTTGTACCGCGTCGCTCGAGTGAGGAATCTTACTGTGGAGGATAACCACAATATATAATACTGTATACGGAAGTCAGTGCAGGCCCTGCATACCGTTGAGGACATAATCCAAACACTTTGAAGCCTTCTGTTCCAGCGTGAATATATCAATATATATTGAACCCGCTGAGCTATGGTTCATGTGATATTTTTTATAACAGAACATTTATGATGGGATGTTGTACCTTTGAACACACCCAGAAAGCCACGTGGAGCTGAGAGATCACGCTATACTCTTTGAAGTAGCGGTGAATCGCACTTTTGACTTTGGTGAAGTCTGCTCATTATTTATCTGAGGTCTTATTAATTAATTTTATCTTTCCACAAGACTCAGAATATTCCATTTCGTCATGCTGCATTATTAAAACATTTTGGAGAATGTTTATTTCGCTTAAGGTAAGGTAATACCCTTGCAGATACGCAAACAGGAACGTAAGTAGTCGCTCAACGACTTCGTTTTGACGACCTACTTTCTAGAGACACTCAGTGCCTTGCACTACGTCTGGAGAATCCGCCCTGTGTAGGCGTGGAATTGTATTTGTGCTACAAGACGTAGAGAATATCCGCTGTTGAGCGTTGAAAAGTGATTATCAGGTGCCATTGAGCACGCGAATACTACTATTCACTGTTATCCAAGCACAGTGAACTAAAGAAGAATTTTGGGAAATAATAATTGGCAAGTATAGTGAATTGCATAACATTGCCGTAACACCACATTTTGTACCCACGTGTTTGTGGAGGGCCAAGTGCCTAGTGGAAAATATACAGGTAAATGTGTTACAACTATTATGAATAAGTGTGATTATGATTATATAACATATTTAAATTGCCAAAGTGAATTTATCATTTCAAAAACGACGCATAATTCACGGATGCTACGTGATATAAAAGTAGCGTCACTAGCACGTGAAGAATTATAAAGCAGTGTTAGCTCACATGTTAATTCACATCGACGAAATAAAGGCTGTGTCATATACTACAATCAAAGCCTATAACATTTACGACGAACATTATATTTTTGAAAGTGAGAGAATGAATTATTACGCAACTTATTTCACTACCCACGTGATTGGACTATTCTTCACCATGTTTGAGACAGTCATCATGGGCTAATACCATCACGGTATGAGGGTGATGTTTCTACGGGAACCAGCATGATGGTGGAACTTCCAGGACAGCGAACGAGAAGGAAGGAACCAAGGATGCCATTTCCAGGCATATTCATTATATCCACGAAGTTGTCGACAGGGACAGATCGAACCCTGGTCTTTGGAGGAGTCCAGATGGGAATCCTGATGAGGATAATACCGTTCCAGAGAGCCAGATATGATTTTGTACAACCCTTGTTGTTGAATAGAGGGCTGAGTGAGAGCTTCTCCATTTCGTGAGTTTTTGGATACCCCTTTCTTGTTCTAGTTTCTGGTGGTATAGTAGATTAAATGTAGTTTGTGAACCAACCGCACTCAGTGTCAGTCATTTTTATAGGTAGGGAATGTAATTAGTTTAATTAGATGTCATTTATTTCAGTTAGAGTGAGACACCCTTGGGTCAGACATTTTGGTCAGCCCTGGTGCAGCCTGATGAACGTCGTAGAACGTCAATGCCTATCTTTTGCTAAACGTGACCGTAGTCATTTGAGGCTATTTTGTTCAACCCTATTTGGGGTGATTTTCCAAGTCTTTGCTGACTTTAGTTATGGCAATCAGATGCCATGGTTATTAGTTAACTGCATTCTTTGCAGCCATTCTTTGTTATACCCCTGACTGTCGTTAGAACGGTCGTATCAGTTAGGTAGTCAACTGTAATTACCAGTTTTGTAACTGCATTATATTTCATTTTGAATAAGCTCAGAAGCTATTCTTGGTCAAGTGTGAACCTAATAATTAGAAGGAATGTTTCGTTGTCAAGCATCGAACCCAGTTCCCAACGTATCATTAAGCAGATCCAGAGTGTGAAATCTGCGTCACAATTGTTATTTTGTTAGTGTCATGTGAAGACACACATTCATTTGATGTTGTACAAGCAACTGCTGAATTATTTTTGAGAGCAAAGAGCTCCAGTAATAGTAACATTACTATCATTTAGACGTCTTTGGTTTAGAAGGCGGAATTGTATTATTGTATTCAGATTTATAGCGTGTTTTAATACACGTATTCTTCGAGGTTTTTAACCCATGGTAAAGTTTTTTATGAAGAGGCCAGATGTATAGTTTTATTTGTTTAAATCGCCGGCCTTGGAGAGTCAATGTGTTGTGTCAGTGGATCGCAGGAATGTTGTAACCTGCTAGCGACACATAAACTGGTTTGTAGCCCAGTGCCCTTGAAAGCACGCCTGTTATCTTGTGAGACGGAACTACTTTGACAAGAGACAGAATACGAGTTGTATTCGCATTTCCTTTCATTGCAACTTAGCTTATGGAACTCAGTGTCCATTCCTGTATCTGATCACTTGTTTTCTAGATTGTTTTTTGTTAGTTAAACGCACTGCTGCGTGTACCGTCGTTGACGTGTACAGTTATGTCAGGTTTTCTATAGTAAGTTGAAGGCTACCCTGTTATAGCAGGAAGTTACTGTATGAAGGTATTTTGAGTATGCCTTGTCCGGGATTGTTCCCGTGGACCAGAAGTTATTGGAGGGTAACTGTAGTGTGCAGGCCCGTCCCAGAGTTATTGAACGCGAGCTTTGCGCCGCTGGTAACTTGTGTTATTGTGTGTCCGAGTTGTTATTGCTCGTTGATTATATTCCGACTGTTGAGTCGAGGCTTTTTGGAGGAGAATGATCTCAGTGGAGACGCTCCGTGCCCAGGCTATTGTCAATATTATTCGCCATAAACCAACGATAAACCTAAACCGACATCTTAATAATAAAACAGATAATTTTGGTAAAACAAAAGCTAACGAATTCTTTCTATCTAACTTTGTTCTTTTGCATTTGGAACTGTTGACATAGCCGTGCAGATGAAGGTAATTTCCTTTTGTGGAAATGACAAGGACAGCTGACACTTTTGAAGCGACCTGAAGCATGCACGAACCTTGAGTTCGTAGCTTGTGGAGCGCAGGACATGCGATGTTAGACGTAGTCTTAACTACGCCTTCGTCACCGTAACTACACATTAGATGACTATGGCTTACAAAGAGTAAACCAAGGTGCAGGCAGGCATTTTAATAAAACTACTGTGTCTATTTCATTACTTATTTATGATCTACAAGTGCATAAATCCTACATGTTACCTTATTGTGTGCTGTTAGCACATAGTTATTAAGCATAATTAAATGTTTTTTTTCATGGCTGTACACTTATCTTTTCAATGTAATTGTTTTCTTTTACGGACGTCATCGCCGTAAACTTTATTGTTAATTGATAGGACTTAGCTAGATGAATTAACGTTAAATGTAAATGTTCAAATGGTATCATCCTAACTTAGATTTGTTTTGCTACCCTGTTAAATGTAAATTCAGATATTAGCTTGATCTTGTAACTTGAACTAGGGACTTGCGTCGTACCATTTTCCTAGCGTTGCTGTTGTTGCTTTATTATTGTGAGTTAGATCTTTCGCGAGGGTTTTCCGTAACTTCTCAGGTAGGGACCTGCTCTTTATTTTTGTTTGTTTATTAGCTTGCAGACTAGCCGATTGTAACCCTCCGAACTAGGCTAGGGGCTTGTGAATTTTATCAATAAATTATCACGGTGTTTTACATAAGTCTGGATGTTTATTTTCTCAGTCTAGTTTTTAAGGTGAACCTTTCCTTAGGCAGTCTATGACCATCGTCACCATGTACCACGATCCCTGTGAACTACGGACTCTCGTGCCGCTTTAGCCTATTTGGAAGTTCACCTGATCCTCACGGCAGTTATGTCCGACGGATGAGATGTTAGGGAAGTCATTGCGGTTGTTGGCTATCCTGACAACTCCAACCTTGACGGTTACAATATATTTTCACAATCAGATCAAGGAACGCTCGGAGTCTTCCATTCCAATATGATTGTACTCCTCAGACGTAGGCCACCCTCATTCTGTGGCTCTAGTATGAATATTTTCCTGTGATGTATAATCAAATAACATCAAGAAACAAATATTCGAAGACTTCTTCTTTAGCATGATTAAACACGTATGAATAAAAATAGTTATTAGCCTACTTTTCACATTTTGCAAAAATGAGGAAAAAGTAGACTTATGAGATCGGGCAAATGTGTGTCTGTCCTTCTGTCTGTCTGTCTATCTGTCTGGCTGTGTGTGTCCCCCCCCCCTATCAACTCCTAAACGGCTACAGGAATCGAAACAAAATTTGGTAGGGGTGAAGATCTATACCTGAATATCTCACG
Source organism: Meconema thalassinum (assembly GCA_946902985.2). Lineage (NCBI taxonomy): Eukaryota > Metazoa > Arthropoda > Insecta > Orthoptera > Tettigoniidae > Meconema > Meconema thalassinum. The sequence continues at coordinate 861,624,754 of OX336389.2, forward strand.
GCCATATTTGAAAATGATGTCAGTGCTACCAACTGCTGAAAAATCGCAATTGAAATTTGAGCTCTATGTCGGATATCTTGGAAGGTATGAATGGGAGCTATTTCAAAATTGGCACACGTATAGATAATAATATTGCAGTTTAATTTCCAGGAGGCCATGCATGGCGGTGTTGCCAAAATGATTATAAGCCTGCTGATAGGTCTAAATTTTAAATGCATATAACTTGTACACTATCAATTGGAATTCAACCAAATTTCGTATGTGCTATGTGTTCATAAACAGATATGATTGAGCGTATTCTTAAGCCCACCAGGGCTGACAACTGTTAATAAATGCTCTCAATTTTTTAATATCCAAATACCCATATATCAGAAAGTGTGCAACCCGACAGCTTTAAACTATAAACACGTATAGTACCTGGCATTCTATATTAATTTGGAGTAACTTATATACGTCAGTGCTACCAACATGATTATAAGCCTGCTGAGAGGTCCAACTTTAAATACGTGTAACTTATATACTATCATTTGGATTTCAACCAAATTTCGTGTGTGCTATGTGTACCATAACAGATATGACTATGCCGATTTTAATAGTAACCAGGGCTGCCAACTGTTAATAAATACTGTCTCTATTTTTGTTACCCTAATATCAATATATCAGTAAGTATCCAAGCCAAGCTCTAAACTTTGCACACGTATAGTACCTGGCATTCTAGATTAATTTGGAGTAACTAATATAAGTCAGTGCTGCCAACATGATTCTAAGCCTGCTGATAGGTCCAATTTTAAAATGCATGTAACTTCCATAGTAACTAATGGATTTCATTCAAAATTGACACAACAATAGATCAGATTATTTCAGATTATTTCTGACCAATATATGTATGTCATTGTTGCCAACATGATTTTACGCGCGCTGTTAGATCCAATGTTTAACTGCATGCAATGTCTATGCTATCCATTGGACTTCAACCAAATTTTGTATTCTGTACCATAAGAGAAGGAACTAAGAATATATTCAGTCACCAGGGCTGCCAACTGTAGTTCTCTATTAGGCTTAATTATGCCAGGTATACAGTATTTCGAACTAAATAGAAATTTCGATATTACCAACTTAATTTCGTCATTATTCTAGATAGATCCATATAGATTAATTATTGGCATGAATCTTAAATTTTAAGAAAAGTAGGCTCGTTAGTTCGTCACGGAACGTCTTGTTTTTTTTTTCGTTTATATAGCATATTCTGAGTAGTGTGTCTCCTTCTGCTCAGGCTACCTAACTCACTATTTGTTCCCTGAGGTGAAACTCAGGGGAGCTGTGTAAGTAAGACTAATAACCTGCTCCACTTGTACTTCTTCAATCTGCTAAAAATATCATGCGCAAGCCTCGGACTATTGGAGAGATGGAGTCCTACTCCCATCTGACAGATCAAGGACTCCTTTGAAACAAACAGGCAATCAGACTGGTATTCGATGGGTTGCAATTAATGTCAAGGGATGGTTATGAAAGGAAGAAAGTAGAGCTAGCTAAGTCAGCAAGTAGGATGAGATTGGATATTCTAAAGATTAGTGAAGTTCAGATAAAGGGAGACAGTGCACCCTTCCATCAGGAATGATATATGGTCATACTTCGCCTAGCTCAATCAGTTCGGAGATGGTACGTTCATTTCCCACGATATGACTCATGTATCCAGGAGTATGAGCATACAGGTCAACAAACACAAATAAAAATAAAAATTATATAAAGAATGTAATCATATAAAGTGTGGCACCAACGAAAATTACAATTTCTAGTGACAAACAAAAAAATATAGTAAAATCACACAAACTGTCCCGCATCACTGTGCTAGGAACCTCTATTATAATCACCCATATTCTGAAAACCACTTTATAACATCTTCATTGAGCACACATTCCTCTCAGTTTCACCGCAATAAAGCATCTCATATTAATACCTTACACTGAATCCTACAATCATTACAAAGTGACACTCACATTTTCCATGATCTAATAAAAAGTTCTATAAAACATACTCCTACCTTTTAGTCTGTCAATCGACTTTCAAATACAAATTATTTACATTTTCAAATTGTAAATATTCAAACAATCAAATCTTGGAATTTTTAACCCACCTTCAATCAACGTATCATTTCTAGTTTCTGATCATATTTTCTCGCTTCTGATCAAATTTTCTCTCTCTGCATAACATGTGTAAGTACTATCAATTTCTAGGCGATTGTGCATCCTGTTGCCCCATTTAGGTACACATTTCAATGGATTATGTCTCACTACCCGTTCTTAGCATTCTCAAAAAGAATAGTAAGAGTATTTCAAAATGTACACAGTATGGATCATTATATATATAATTCGATGAGGCCATCTAGGACCACGTTAAGTCTTGCTACACTTGGCAATTTGTTTCGCTTTCCTCTGAGCCCAGAATTCCCTCATTCTCTGTGAGTGGGCCATCTTGCGCTCCGCTGTCCAGGTGGTACCTTGTCTTCTTTTCGGGTTCGGTGCCTCGTCTCGGGTTAGCCCATTAGTCAGTATCTTTTTGCGGAAGAGATCTCTATTGAAGGCGTTGTCGGGTTTTAGATGCAGCATTTTGAGGTCGTCTTTGGTATTCATAAACCAGGGCATTTTGGTTTTGGGTTTGGAGTCAAAGAAATGAAAAATCTGTTTAGTCAGCCTGTTTCCGTCCATTCGTTTAAGATGACCGTAATACCGTGCCCGCCTTTTACGGATTGTTTCTGAAATTTTCTCTATTTCACTGTAGACTTCTTTGTTGGATTTTTTATAGTGGATGCCATTCTTGTAATTTGATCCCATTATACCTCTGACGATTTTCCGCTCTTATTTCTCCAGTTCTTCCAGGGGTCCTTTATTAGCATTTAGGGATAGGGTTTCGGCTGCATGCTTAACTACTGGTTTCAGAACAGTTTCATAATGACGTAGTTTAGTATTTTTGGACAGGTATTTTTTGTTGTATATTGAGCGCGATGTTTGATAGGCTATTTCGAGTTTGCGTACTCGTTCGTTGAGTGCTACTTTGCCCAGTCCACTTTTCATGATTATCTCTCCCAAGTACTTAAAATTTTCCACTCTGTTGATCTTTCCGTACTGTGTCTGCAGTTTTGCTGGGGCGTCTTTGATGTTAGTCATATGGATTATTATTATTATTATTATTATTATTATTATTATTATTCGGCCATAAAGGTCCGAATAATTATCTTTTCAACATAATTTTTGGCAGGAGTGAATTATTACAAAGAGTACAGATGGACTATAATGTCCTACAATATATATCATAAGCCATTATTACATTTTCATACAACGTGATTCAATTACTAGTTTTCCCAGACAGCTGTTCAAGTAGCTCGCTCCTGACACCACTCAAGTCTGGTGGGATAATTTATGGTCGTCTGGTCCGACCCTTGTCTGCATTGTGGTTTGGGGAATCCTTCTCGTCAATAAGACCGTGACAAAATGTGTGTTTACACTGACCACACATCTCAAATAAATGGGATCTTTAGCATGAAAGGTTTTAATTCTCAACACTTACCTCAATTCTAATTCTTTTACAATTACTAGTACTTGCTCTTTATAGCAAGCATTCACATCACAGGATAGGATAGTGGTTGTGCTCATTGCAAGGGGTTTTACGTGGTCATAATTTACTGGAGGCTTGGTTACATGAAAGCGGGAATACCAGCAGACCTTTCAGCGTGCTCTTACGGCACTCGTAATAATCATCTACACAGGTGTCCAAGAAGCAATACAAAAACAGGGGGTATTAAACTTGAAGGTAGGACGCACCCAGGACCCTCCGAACGTGCATCAGCAGCACCACAAAAATCATCACCTTAAGGCTAAATGTCCCGACACTTTGGTAAGAATACTATTTAAACAGATAGCAGCACAAGCGAAGCTGAATTTATTTCTTTATTTTTGTATCGAAGGGGAGCTCCGATCTGCGATCTGAAAACTGCTATGTACTCTGTCTAGTAGCAGAATTGATATTAATTCATTGCTTACATTTTAATTTCAAAAACAGAGGAGTTGCTGTTCTTTTTTCAAATATCTGATTAAAATTCGAAAGAAAACGGGTAATACGATAGTTGAGTTTTACTCACTGATTCCAAAGCCGCTTCGAAAACCTAAATCGGTTGAATAGAATCGTCGGGACCACTGTGGGAAGTTTGTATTTGCAACAAGGCGCGGCAGTAGAACAAGGTCATGGAGAGCGGGTTGGTGGAGGGGGGGGGGGGGGGGGGGGGGTGAGGAGGGGAGCGGAGCTAGACCGATTTGAGAGAGCGACAACCTTGCCAGACGGTATGGAATTTTCGAGCATCTAGTCCAATGTTGCGTATGACTGTGCTGGTTAGTTCTGAATTATTGTCAAGGTCTGAATATTTCTGAGTGATCCTTTGATATTTTACCAGTTCCTAGTCACGATTTCTTGTTTTTAGTTAATCGATCTCATTAATTACTTTTATTTAATTTATTTTACCTGAAACAGTATTATTTTTAATGCCCGTTAGGTGTTCTATTTTCGGCACTTTATTTTTTGGACAGTATTTCTGGTAGAATAGATACATGTACATATAGGTAGGCTACAACTGGTGTAGAGCATTACGGTCATCACGTGGAGTTATTTTTTCGTTTTTGTTGAAAAATGGAGCCACCACCAAAACCGATTCAAGGGTGTTCCACTATATCCCAGGGGAGATTGCGACTAAGTACCAAGAAAAGGAAGTCAGGCCCTAAAAAGAGAAAAACACCTCGTAGTCCGGTGTCAAATGTACAAAAATAAGCTCCCGTGTGTTCGTTGATTATGCAAGTGTGGAAGTAGTCTCAATCTCTTCGTTTGACCTTGAAGAAACATAATTTCGATGGTGGCACTCTTGAAAATGGTGCGTTTGAATGCTGCGGGCAAAAAACAAAATGGCCGCCATCGCAACACGTTTATCTACTTATATCAGTAACCGTTGGGATTACGGAAAAAAGGTCCAAACAAAAAATGTAGTTACGCATATTCTGCACAGAAAAGATTATTACAACTTTTTATGTAATATCAACCGTTTTCTCATAAAAAGTACTTTTATCTTTTTTATATAAAAATGATTATGCCTCAGTATGAGAGTTTTGCAAGCGCATATTTATATGCTTGACATTATTCATAGGACCTGTTATTAACTATTAAGCTATTATTATATTATATTTCACCAACCAATCAATCAGTACAGCTTACTGTGATGAAGCAGTTGGAGAAACTGAATACTTTAGTCCATGATACAAGTTCAGATGTAGAGGCCACGAAGAAAAGGAATAAGGTAGTTGTCACAGTTGACATGGCTCTTTATAAACCAATAAAACAGCTGGAAATGGTTGTTAATGACTATAAGGGAAAATGGCTTTTGGAGCCTGGTGAGCTGCATATTATAATTGCTCAGCTCCGAACAATTGGAGAGCTCGTCGAAGGTTCTGGTATACCTGAAGTGTGGGTTGAATGTGGATTATATTCTGCTGCAACAATGAAACAAATCCTTGACGGTAAACACATCAGAAGAGCAATTGAAGCTCACATAACTACTGCCTCTGCGCTAACTATCCTACGTCTAGAAGAATTTGAGAATGAATATCCAGGACTATTAGACTGTTTGAAGCCTCATCAGAAAGAACTGGTAGAACTCCTCACGGCTAGTGAGAACAAAGATCTGGAGAAAGTACATGCCGCAGTAGTTTCTACCATTAAAGAAAGAAGACTTGTTGAAGAAATAGAACATTTTTCAGCAACAAGAAAGCTCAAGCATCCTGTTTTCAAACTGGATATGGTCCAAGCTATGATGAATTTCATAAGAGCTGTCAGAACATCGGATTGGATGCTGTATTTAGCATCTCTCCACTTGTTTGTTAAATACTTCTTTACATTTAATAGATTGAACTATGCTCGGATGATCACCATATATATTTCAGAGATGGAAAACCTGGAATCCACAGATTCAGATATTTGGAAACAATTTATGGAAGGTAATTGGTTTGTGAACAGAAGTAAAGTTCCATTTTGTGCTCTAGGTGCTGATGAAGCTCTGGAACACCAAAATCGAAAACTTAAGGTACATGGGGGCCTGGTTGGTATAACACTTAATGAGAATGCTCGAAATCGATTCTTCCTTGCTAATTCGGAACTAACTAGAATTGCAAGCGAAACCGAAAAACTGATAGAACTGACAGCACGAAGTAAACATCATGAAGTGTCTGTTAAACTTCAACAGCGCCAGGATGATAATGTACGTAAACTAAAGGAAGCGTTTCAAAACTCGACAAATCCCTTCCAATGCAAAACTGATGACCTCACTCATATCCTAACTCAGCGAGTCTTTCCACAGGAAATAAAAGTGTCTTTAGGCAGTGTTGCGGAAGTTGGTCAAGATCTGCATAATAATTTCTTAGATCAACGAGTTCATACTAACAACATTCCGTTCTGGGCTCCTATGAAAAAGAATGTCATTAGAACGTGTAAAACACCAGCGAAAAGGTTAAAATTACCATCAAGGACAAAACCATTGCCATAAAGACAGACTTATCTCTTATTTCAAGATTGTTGATAGCTTCCAGAAGCAGGCCTGATATAGATTTGAGGCATAATATGAGCAACTACGAATTTTCAGCACTGCCGAAGTCGTTGTTTGCAGTTGACAGGAGTATGCACCATTGTCTAGCTAAGTACAAACTTACGGATGCTCTTGAATCAATGCAAGAGATACCAGCCGAAGGAAACGAAGATAATCATGCTTCCACCACACGTGATGTTTTAGAAGAAAATGAAGAGCTACAGGGAAAAGCTGTGATAGTAGATGGCATGGCGCTTCTTCATACCTACCACAAACCTAACACAGTGAAGACATGTGAAGCTTACCTCGGTGTAAGCTTCAGCCAATAGATTGGACAAAAATTCGGCAATTACAGTGAGGTACATATAGTTTTTGACTCTTAAAAAGACAACTCATTGAAGAAAGCGATGCGAGAGATTCGGCAAAAGGGCTCATATCCAATGAGGTACAAAATCGGACCAGAAACGAAAATTGGAAGTATACCAATGCACAAATTATTGGTCCATGATAAGACGAAGGATGAACTAACAGAGTTCCTTTCCGATCAGATTCTTCAATTTGGCGTGATAAACAACAGAAGGTTCGTACTTAGTTGGAGGGACAAAGCAGCTTCATCACATGGTGATGATATATCCAGTCTTGCAAGTACGGTACGCAGGAGGAGGCCGACACAAAGATCATATATTTAAAACCTTTCATTAGTTTCTCTTAGTACACTTTGGCCTTCACTTCATTTTGGGCTCCATTTACAATTTATCATTTATCATTATTCTTATCATTTGCAATAATTATTGCCAATCTTTTAACACACATTCATATATTTTCATTAACAACATTTCATATAAAAACCAGTTCTGAATTGGTATATTTCCATCTTTCAACTTTCCCCATGCTGTGACAATTAATTTTAAGATGCACAACCCCTCAAGAACATTACTGATACAATAGTATAGTACTCACATTATTCTGGTGGTCTCCTCCAGCGTAAATGAAATTTTTCATCCATCTTCGTGGTGTTTTTAACCTTCCATATTACAGCAGTAACAAATTTTTACACTTTTCGCAAACATTTTCACTTTGTGATTTAAGCTTATAACACAAATCTTCATTATAATTAGCATCCCTTTCTTAGGGTATTCTTGCACATTAGATTATAATTTCACACTTAAATTTTATCACTTTAACACATTACAAAATTATTTACATAAAAGATCACTCGATCATACAACAATGCTTCTTTCTACTTTCAATTAAACCATACTGTCCTTTCTTTACACACGTATAGAATTCTAGCGATGTCTACTCGTGGAATGCAGGTATCTTTAGCCCTTATTCCTCTTCCTAACGTCCTGTTCTATGATTGGCAGTCTCAGCTTGCTGATTCGACAACTACTACTCGGATAATGTCCCTCCCATCTCAGCTATTCAAATCTCAATATTCGTCACTATTATTTGCACGTAACTCCACTCGTTTCCGGCTGATATAATGTTCAATGTCTCTCTACTGGTACGTACTTTCTCTTCTTACAATGTTCACGACGCTTACTATCCTTCAATAACTGTAGTTATTTCATGAAGACATTAGTATCATCTGACTTCCTTCTCCTCGGCCGTATTTCGATTTGTTACAATCACCTTCGTGCTGTGATTTTGGCTTAACAGTTCTATATCTGGTTTCTATTATTTGTGTCGGCGACTTCTAGTAGACTGAATCTTATTTATTCCGAACTCGTGGTTAACCCTTCCAGGGTTCCGGAACTTACTGTACTTTGCCCCACCGGGGTTTCGAACTAACTATCACGTGGCCCTCGCCAGGGTCCAACTTCAACTCGTACTGCTTACTGGCGTATCAACTGACGGTGCTATCTAGCGTAACGTCCCCTCTGGGGTTACAGATCAACTGACTTACACTCAGCTTGCTCGGCCTTATATTTCATTTGGCTAAAATATAGTCCTGTGAATAATTTTGAAACTTAATTTCTGTTTCCGTCGTCCTAGCGTGTCTTAAAAATTACCTCCCTGCTCAGATAGTTCTGCAGGTCTCGAAAATAATTCGCGGAGCCAATTTCGATCATACACTTCTTCTCTAAAAATTCCTAAAGTAATGCTTGCATAACATGGGCTGTGAAATACTCACACCGTCAGCATGTATCTCTGCGTGAAGCTGTGATCAGCCGTGCTCCTACGCGCTTATTAGAAATATCTTGTTATTAGACATTTTTATAATTTCTAAAATCATACTTTTCATTTTCCACCATCGTGGCGTCTTTCTTCTTTATAAATTTTGCACGGTTCTTGAGATATTAGCAATTCCCTTGTATTTAAGCTCTGCCTCCGACCGGCATCATCGCACTTTCAGCTAATTCAGCACTCAATCGGTGGATCCCCTTCGTGCGACAGCCAAATATATCTTGAAATAAGTCCGTGGCTTATCACAACATTAATGGCTTATGAGATCACCCTAAGACTGCCGTGCTGGCAAATGACATCATTAGCTGACCTCACTGGTATGATCTCACCCATCATAACCCTTAGTTAATTATATTTCTTAAGTTCGTTCCGTAATGTCCCTTATCTAAATTATTACTTCCGTTCTCCAGGCTGGTTATATCCTCTGTATGTATCACACCTCTCTTTTGTGTTTGACTTCAAGTAGAATATTCTACTCAGTTTCAACTTCAAATGATGTCGATTTAAGATCACAGCTTGCTCTTTTATTTAAATATAATATACTCTACTTATTAGTCCTTTAGTCGTTCCTGTAACTCCTGTCACATCTCTGCGACTGTGGGTTCATTTCTTTCCTTCCGAATTCATACATACAAGGTCCTATGATTGAATCCTTACATCCGAGCATCGGATGGGCACAATAGAGAGTAGGAAGTAGGAGATTACAAGGTATACCTGTCAGGTGTAACACGAAACTAGGCAAAGTGGGGAGTAGGGCTGTATGTCGAGAGAACCTTGGAGCGTACCATAGTTTCTGTGCGGTATGGAAATGAGCGATTATTGTGGATATATTTGTAAATGTCAGGAAATCGGTTCAGGATTGTCTCAGTGTACACTCCATGTAAAATCGGTGGATCAGGAGGAAGTAGACAGATTTTATGAGGCACTGTGTGGTGTGGTATTAGGAGTTAACAATAAGGATACTGTAGTACTGATGGAGGATTTCAATGCCAGGATAGGAAATAAAACTGAGGGGTATGAGAAGATAATGGGTAAGTGGTGTGTTACACTAGGGAAGCGATCACAAATGGGAAATGTTTACTGGAATTCTGTGATAGCATGGGGTTATCTCTTGCGAACTCATTCCCGATGCATAACGAGATTCACAGATACACATGGGAAGGTAGAGGAATCAGGTAAATAATATACTATGTCATTACTGACTTTGAATTTAGGAAATTGATCAGGAATTGCGGGTATTTTAGGGGCTTTTTGGATGAAACAGACCACAAACTGATCTGTTGTGAATTAGGCAATGTTAGACCTAAAGTGCGGAAAGTGAAGGCTGTTTGTAGACGGATTAAGGCTGAAAATCTCCAGGATAAGGACCAATCCCATGGTAATTATTGATGAGAAATTTCAAAGAGTAGATGGTAAATAATTGCAGAACAGAGAAACAGAATGGACAGGATACAGGGATGCAGTACTAGAAGTAGCAAAGGCATGTCTTGGGATAACAGTGTGTAAAGATAGCGAAAAGCGCACGTCCTGGTGGAATGACATAGTGAAGTCTGCTTGTAAAAGTAAAAAGAAGGCTTACAAAAAGTGGCTCCAACAAGGAATCTGGTAGACCGAGAGCTATATGCAGTGCAAAGGAACAAAGCCAAACAAATAATAGTTGAGTCCAAAAGGAAACCATGGGAGGAATTTGGAGCAAAATTAGAAACGTTAGGTCAAGCGGCAAATGAACCTTTCTGGGGTGTTATACAGAAGATTATAAATGGAGGGAAAAGTTCTGGGACACTCATTGTAGATACCAAGGAAGCTTTGGGAAGATGGAAGGAATACTTCGAAAACTTTCTAAATGTTAATGGAGACTTCTCTGGCAAAGTGGCAAATTTTGAGAATATACAGGAGGAGAATGAGGACAGGAAAAGGATCACGGTTGAAGAAGTAGAGAGGGTGGTAAATAAACTATAATGCAACAAAGCGGAAGGAGAAGATGAAATTAGACCAGAAATGGTAAAGTATAGTTGGAAAGTAGCACTGAAATGGCTGCATAGGATTAGAGAATTTGCATAGGATTTAGGAAAGGGACCCTCTGACTGGACAAAACAGTAATCGCATCAATTTATAAGCAAGGAAACAGGAAAGATTGCAACAATTATAGAGGCATTTCTTTGATAAGCGTCCCGGGCAAAGTGTAGTCAGGGATCGTATATCGCTGGCTGAGCCTCAGGTGGCTGAAAACCAATATGGCTTCAGACCGCAACGAGGATGTCAAGATCAAATTTTTAGTATGCGCCAAGTTATTGAGAAATGCTACGAGAGGACTAGACAGTTGTGTTTGAGTTTTGTACATTTAGAGAAGGTGTACGATAGAGTACCAGGGAGAAGATGTTGTGCATCCTGAGGGATTATGGTATCGAGGGAAGGCTGCTACAGGCAATCAAAAGTATGTATGTTGATAATCAGGCTACAGTGAGGGTATGGTAGGATGAGTTCTTGGTTCAAGGTTGTTGCAGGAGTGGGGCTAGGTTAAACATTTTACCACTACTGTTTATTTTATATATGGACCATTTGCCGAAGGACTTAAACTGGCTGGGTGGGATTCAACTAGGTGGAATGCAGGTAAGTAGTCTGGCGTATGATGATGATCTGGATGTAATGGTGAACTCCGTCGAAAGCTTATAAGCCAACATGTTAGAACTTGAACAGAAATGTAGGGAGTATGGTATGAAAGTCATCATTTCAAAAACTAAGGTTATGTCGGTAGGGAAGAAACACAAGAAAATAAAATGTCAGGTAGGAGGAACTAAATTGGAACAGGTGGAATATTTTGAACACTTAGGCTGTATATTCTCTCAGGATGGTATTATGGGGGAGGAAATAGCCAAAAAGTGAGTTCTGAGTTGCGATCTACGGTGTTCTGCAAGAAAGAAGTTAGTGTAACGACGAAACTCTCCCTACATTGCTCAGTATTTAGACCGACCTTGCTTTATGGTAGAGAGAGCTGGGTAGATTCAGGGTATCTGATACAGAAGCTAGAGGTAACTGATATGAGGGTAGCACGAATGATTGCTGGGACAAATACATGGGAGCAATGGCAGGAAGGTATTCGTAATGAAGAAATAAAGGCTAAGTTAGAAATGAACACGCTCGATGAAGCTGTTCGTATGAGCCAACTCAGATGATGGAATCATGTGATATGAATGAGGGACGAGAGAATACCTAAGAGGTTAATGAATTCGGCTATAGAGGGTAAGAAAAGCAGAGGTAGACCTGGGTGGCGATGGTCAGATCCAGTAATGAGCGATTTCAAAGTGAGAGGTGTAGAAGCAGAGGGGGCCGCAATGCTAACTGCTAATAGGCCATTAAGGAGGCGACTCGTTCGCAAACAGAGGCCTGCAGACTACACTGGACGCTCAAAGGTAAAACAGTCTCATGTTAAAATGTAGGCCTATGCATGTATGTTAAATTGATTATCCCTCCGGATGAGGGAACTTCGTTTTTGTGTTGTCTTCAATAATAAAATGTGAGGTTTTTAATCTTAATTCTCTCTGTTTGTATTTATGTATTATTCCTCCGTTTTGCACATAGGTCTCGAGAGCAGTTAATTTTCATTAACTCGGATACTTCACCCAGGAAGCCCCAAGACCCGAATCGTATTGCGCATTTAACTGTTCTTGAGGTTCATATGTGAGGTCATTGTTTCGCGGGTGTGATGTGGATCTCCGCCAAGCATCCGTGGTCTAACGGGCGCAATATATTACCCCTTTGGGCTGTTATCTGTTCAGATCACTGCAGAATTTCCTAATTAGTAAACTTAACTCCTTAGGAAGGCCTCAGGCTCGACATGGAACAGTTCGTCAAGCAGAACACCTCTATAAAACCCGACTTTCGAATTTTCAAAAGATTAAACTAGACTTAACAGGTCTATATTACGAGATCCGTCCGTCTAACTGTCTGTGCTTGTGGCTGTCCTATCTGTACCCCAAATAACGGAGCTGAATTAAATGAAATTCGACACAGAGTTAGCACTAGCAGAGGGCTCCTCAATGTCGTGTTTATATCACCGCCTTCTTTAAAAAATTGTGGCCACCTGAGTGTTCAATACCTATGTCAAGTACTAACTAAAGTAACTTCGGATCATTATTATATTTCTTAAAAATATACAATGTCATAAGAATCCTTCTAGGCCCAAATTACACGCTCTTTTATTTGAAGATGGCGACGATGCGAAGCATCTAAATATTACGGCATTATCCGTTAGCTCATGCACCAATGAAGAAATGCTCTCAGTAGTTGGCATACCGGGAACGTCGTGCAAGGAATCTATGCTTCCCCATCTATGACTTAATCATATTGAATATTAAGTGGGGCCGCCATCGTTAGATTATAGAACATAAGAATTAATAACTCTCGATATTTCAGAGTCACAATAACGAAAATTAGCAGTGAGGTAGCACCGTATAAATGACTTTGTATGCCAAAGACAGACAAATATCGACTTGATACTTTCAAGATAAAGGCTAAGCGTACTGTTAAATTATTAAAATCAATAACTCAGGATATAATAGCACAACTAACATGAAATTTGGTATGTAGCGAGCAGAACTCCATCATGAAAATATACATTTATTGATATCGATGACTCACTAACCATTTGAGGTACAATGGCTAAACATAACAAAATGAGACAGTCAGTCTGAAAGATTGGACTTTATATCATTTTAAATGCTACAAACGCTGAAAAATGCTAGAAAGGCTGGAGGCCAAAGACTCTTGACATGTTTGATGATCATGAAACAATCAGAACGCTAGAAAGTTACAAGTCATGAGGGAGCTGGAGCGCGCGGTGAAAGGAGGGAGCTGGCTGGATGACGTCACGCTCGCCGTGTCGTTGCCGCCTCGTAACGCCAGAGCTAACCAGTGAACTCAGTACACATGCACCAAGCGGTACTATGACGTCACACACCTCAGTGCATTCTCGGTACATTTCGTGACGTCGCCGTAACGTAACGACGAAGTCGACTAGATCAATTTAAATGATAAAAGGTGCATCCGAATAGGTAGCTTCATATCCTCCATGTTTTCAAGATGACAGCAGGGAGAACCATTACAACATTAAAACGAAGAACACAGGATGTAATTGCACAATTAACGAAGTCACCTTGGAAATATAACTGTTAAATCCAAAATCTATTATTCGTAAGAGCTACAATGATGTAACTTAGTAATAAGATAGATCCATATAAGTAGACTATATTTCTTCGCTCTAGGTGACAGATCAGTAGCTCCATACATTCAAGATGGTGCCCGAACGTACTATTAAATCATTAAAATCTACAACTCAGGATGCAATTGTACAATTATAGAGAATTGCCACCATTTTTAATTGTAAGTTATTAGAATCGATAACACACAGCAAATATGAGTTGCAATAATTACAACACTGGCTATGGTGGTAGACACAAGATATCACTATGCAAGTAGCCTATGTGTTATGCGGCATGCTAGATTTCCAATCTTTACTCTTTCCTGAATATGAACCATATGGGCTACATAGAGTTAATAGTTTATCATCCGATTCCACTGTATTATAAATTAGTAGTTGTTTTTGATGTTCATTTAGGGGCGTTGCGACATTGTGGTCATGCAGTCCCGTATATACCTATAGCCTACGGGTGAGTGTGGAACATGTCTGATAACCTGTGTTATTGTAATGACTGTACTAGTGTGTGATTTGTAATTTGGGATAGGTTTGGGTAGGAAGCGGCCATGGCTTTTATTTAGATAACATCCCGGCATTTCCCTGGAGTAGAACGCACTTCTTCTGAGTTCTGCCTCACGAAGCCGAGTGAACTGCACGACAACAAGAGATGTAATTATATCCTACCCACAAATTAAAGAGATAGTACTTTACTGAACATCTCGGTTTGGACAGATTGAATTTATAGATTCCAGAAGAATTGTAATGATAACAATGGGCAATACTGTGTTTAATAAAACGTTTTATCCTAATTATAGACTGCCACTTTCGCTAGTATAAATGAGTTTGTGTTTAATGTTATGAAATTGAAGTAAATGCTTTTCAGTCGGTCAACACGATTCTACCCAATTGTAATGGGAAGTTCTCTAAACCTGAAAAATAATACATGAGGTTTATAAATTCACTTGATGATCAGTTCAATGTAGCCAGTGGAATTTGTAGCAGTCGCACGAGAACGGATCCCACATCGCTCAAACAATAAGCTAAGTTCATATTCAATTCCAACCTGACCATTCACTAACAATCCCAGATATCACACTAAACAAGCAAACTTAAAGGTCAATAACCACTGCAATTCTTAACAAAAAAAAAGTTACATATGACTAATAAATCTTGACAAGTTGCACTACTTTATAATAACTGCTGTAACTAAATAAATGTTTGTATTGTAAATACCATCACCCACATACTTGTAGACATAGATTTAACGGTATATGTGTAAGGGAATTGATGATGATCGCTTGACGATCGAAACTGGTCATCCAAGTGAATTTATTAATCTCATGGATTTTCTTTCAGGTTTCGGGAAGCACCCAATACAATTGGGTACAATCAAGGATCATGTAAGTATAAGAGATTCGTCACTTTTGGTTATAGAATTTCCGAGAGAGAACACCGCCTGAGGCTATGGATTGTACTGGCAAGTCTGGCAACATAAAAAGTAAAAAGCCATATGAATGTAGCCTTTATTACACGTAATTGAGCAGTATGTTCTGCGATGAGTTATTGATTATTGATGAAAATAACACAAACATAACTGCGCCTTTCGCTAGGTGCTGAAATATACGTCCAGATAGGAAAATAATACATTTGATATATATCAATGTTCGCAATAGATTTGTCACGAAGGACACAGTTATGCCGTTCTAGAGCTTAATTCACCTCTAGGCTAATTAAAAATGCTCTCATACTCTACAGAATTGTTGGGATATTTGATGAATATAAAGAAAACTGTCCAAATGCACACACTACATTGCCATAACCTCACTTTTTGCCTAGCATGCCGGCTGCCACCCACCCCTCCCCGTAGCCCTAAACCACAAATTTTATTGCAATGTAAAGGAGAATGGGTAAGAAAACAAACAAGAGATGAAATGCACACATTTATTCTCTATATATTTTTATTCGAGAGTAGTCCATATTGCCCACTAGTTTTACACATGGTCAACACCAGGAAGATGAAAATTGCCGTATTGTTCTTACTATCATTATAATTCTTACATCCCGGGGCTTGGCAATTTTTCCTCCCTTGCAGTGGCATGATTTACTGTCAATTCAATTCAAATAAACAATCAAAATACTGAACAAATCAAAACAACCAACAACACCACGAGGAACATCAATCAAAACAGACTATTCCCGCTTCCGCCAGTCGGTTTGATGTGAACGTTCATGAGTGCCAACTGCGGAACCTTAGTGCTAAAATTAATTCTTCATTGGTTGGCAGAACATCCAGAGCAGAGCTTACCCCGACCCACGCGCTCCCTATGATCTGTCATCTCCCTGGGTACAATCGTGTTGACTGACGGCAAAACATTCATTTCGATTACTAAGGCGAAACTGAAAAATGGCTTCAACACGATAATGTATTGACATTCCCGTAGGCTAGAGGGCGTGATGGCTCAACGGTCAAGCTGCTTGCCTCCCACCAAGGCGGACCTATTTCGATTCCCAGTTATTGCATGTGTTATTTCTGAATATCACGCCCACTGGTTCGGATTCTACAAAACAAAGGAGATCTTTTGTCTTATGTGGCGCAGATGACCTCATAGTTCCGCCCCTTAAAACAACAATAACTAACTAAACTGTGTCTTATGATCTCGAAATTAATAGTCACGTAAACCCTATAAGATTTCCTTTACATAGGCTACGCTATCGCATAACTGGGCAATTTTCCTGTTGGGCGTTTTTTAGCGGTTAGAAAGTGATGAAGAAGCGAAAGCCTTTAAAAGATCGGATTTAATTATTATTATTGAGGAACGCGATAGCATATTAGTATAAGCTTATCATTCACTCGAATGGCCAGGATTCGAACCCCGTTGACAGCGGGATGAAATTTTCTTGCTAAAAACGATGTGGCCTCAGGAGGACATCGGTCTTAAATCCCCGGCCAAAACCAAAATGAGCCCGCTGACTCTCCAAATAATTAGGGTAAACCGAAGGAAGAAAGAAGGAAAGAAGGAAAGAAAGAAAGAAAGAAAGTAAAAGGAAGCAAAATAAGAGAAATAGAAAGTATAGGCCTAATATATTATTATTATTATTATTATTATTATTATTATTATTATTATTATTATTATTATTATTATTATTTCGTATTGTAAGCTGTGTCCAGACTAGCGGCGGCCAGGCTCCACTGTGGCGTCACCTGATACCTGGCGTCAGAGAGGCACCGCGTTGGAGGCTGACGATGAAAAGTTCGAAAGGAATAAACCGTGAAAACAATGTTAACACTCAAAGAAAACAAACTGCCAGACAATGGCACTCACCAGTAATGGAAGCATTGACGCGACTCACATCAAAGTATTAAAGGTTATACGAACTAGAAGAAATGACACACGAAGTGAATAGATGGAGATCTGTTACCCACTCAAGGTACAGTATTATTCCAGGTGGCTCATTTGCCCTGTGCAACCTACTTTTAGGTGACCCGCATACACTAATGCAGTATGGGATGTCTGATTTCTACAGGGGTCACATTGCATGCTGACCGATTACGTCAGAATACGAAGGAATAACAACCGGAAGGCTGATAGCAGCATGTTCCTCAGCGCTACCCGTCTAATGCACCCCATTGCCTTTTGGAGCCTTCCATTTGAGAGCGTAATAGGCTCATACTGTATGTGGTACAACAACACGACAGTTGCTGGCAACACATCGACAAAATTGTCGTTGGCATCATTGGCGAAATATCATTCATCACTCCACAATTCCTGGCAATACGTGGATCTTGTTGTAATGCAGCGGCCATTCTTCGGCATTATGCTACCCTGCGATAAGCATAATTTCCATACAGTTGTTGATGAAAGTGCGGCTTACAGTATGTAAATCCACAGCCTGTTTCCAGTCTCCGACCGGGTCAGGAATGGAATGAATGAAGCCCCCATCTAGCGGCGAGGATATGGACTGTGTCGGCTGCCGAGGCCTGGCGCACTCCTCTGGGGCAATGATTAAATGAATGACACATGAAATGAAATGATAGTGGAGAGTGTTGCTGGAATTAAATTTTGACAGGGAAAACCGGAGTACCCGGAGAAAAACCTGTCGGCCTCCGTTTTGTCCAGCACAGATCTCACATGGAGTGACCGGGATTTGAACCACGGACCCAGCTATGAGAGGCCAGCGTGCTGCCGCCTAAGCCACGGAGGCTTATTATTATTATTATTATTATTATTATTATTATTATTATTATTATCATTATTATTATTATCAGCAGTAGCTCAGTAAGGTGAAGTGTAACTGACCGTGTGTAGGATTGCGTTCAAAGAACTGCAGTACAGTTTGCACAACGTCAGCATTACCGCAGACGGGTCTAGTGCTGCGGGTACGTGCCTGGAACATTCAATTCGTTCGCAATTGCAGCTCTGTTCGGTGAAATACTTGTCGAAACGGCAGACGTCTATCTGGAAACACCTGTGCATACCGCCTACGAGCTTCAACGGCATTACGACCAGCTTCTCCATAGATTAGTACAATGTCCGTTTACTCGTCGTTGCTGAACACACCAGCCATTGTCGATATGTTGATAGCAACTTGAGTGCTGTTGTACCAAGTGCAAACCTACTATTCTGCGCTCGCCAGCAAGGCTTCATATGGCTAGGGGGCGCATTAGACGTGAGCATTGAGGAACATGCAACATGCGGCCGTCTGGTTGTTATCTCATGGCATTCTAACGTAACATGCTTGCATGCAAGGTTACCCCTTAGCAATTCAGTTATTAGACCTCCCATTCATCATTAGTGCATGCGGGACACTTATAAGTAGATTGCACGGCGCAAATGAGCCACCTGGTATAGCTTATTCTTTCAGTCCCTAATGAAGCTCCAATATACTCCTAAAAAGGCTTATGTTTTCTGCTATTGTAAGTCTGACGCCTCTTAGGCGCCTCACAACAGACGTCACGTATCAGATACTGTCGATATGGAGCCACTGTGTCCGCTATCATTCTAGCAAGTAGGGACTGTGGCGACTTTTGGTAGCTTTCCTTTTTTTTAGCATATGGCTTTTAGTGCCGGGAGTGTCTGAGGACATGTTCGGCTCTCCAGAGTTTGTAGCTGCATCTATGCGGACACCCAAGGGGTGAGCTACAAGTACCGTTGCGTGTGGAGTGTTGTCTGGGGAGGAAAGCGTGAATGTAAGGACGAGGAATTGGAAGGTAGCGGCTGTAGCCTACAGTTAGGGACCAACCCCGGCATTTACCTGGAAGAAAGATGGGAAACCACAAATGACCACCTTCAAGGTTGCCGGCCGGGGGATTCGAACCTCCTCGCCTCCCAGATGTGAGCGACTGCCTGCAGCCACGCCGTAACGACCACGGCTAACTCATCCGGTTTTTGGTAGCTATTATATCTACAAAAGGGGCACCCAATTGAAAGTGACACTTTTTCTTTTTTATTGGTTGGAATATACGAACATGCATGAAGTACGTATGATACGTGATACATGATCAAACGCACTGTTCGAAATATTTATGTTCTCTGTAAGAGACACAGCTATACTTCAATAAGGAAACGCAGTCTCTAGTTGTGACTGAAGATTATCTATTTCGCCAAGATTATAAGGAACGTACTGCTCGAGTAGTGATGAAATTCTGAATACAGCATATATTTTGTTCCTTTAATTCAAGGACACTTACTACTTCGTGCTTCGTACCTTTTAATACTGGACCGAACTTCGTACGATACGTTAATTACTATCCCAAGAATAAATTTATAAATGAGTTTCATGAAATCTACCTCGTATCTTTTAATGCCGGATGAGGTTTATCTCAAACATATTACTCTAGACATAATACTAGACCAAGTCTTTTACCCTACATTTCATTCATTTTAAGAAGGGGCCGTTAACCTAAATGCTAGGCCCCTTAAACAATAATAATAATCATCATCATTAATTCGAATACCGGTACGAGAGTTGTACGCCTTAGATCTTCCTCTATACATTTCATTCCTAGCGTTTAATTCCTCTCGGAATTCTAAGTTTTAATTGTATTCCTCGTTCTAGATTTACTTTAATTCGTATTTAATTTCACTCACAATTCAAAATATAATGGCATGTTAAATATGATTTCATTTTCAATATTTAACTACCTGTGTATATTCCACACTAAATTACATTCCGATTTCAAGATTTAATTTCATTCGGGATTTAATTTCACTTTGAATTTTATTCAATGCGTTTCGTTCTTTATTACTCTGAGCAAAGTATTATTTTTCACCTTTCACTCGTATTTTATCACTCACATTTCACTCCGAATTTAGCTCCATTCCGAGTGCCATGTTTTCATTTCGTTCCACATTTAATTTCACTATTCGTATTTTAATATCGTTCTGGGCTTCATCCCTGATTTCGTTCCTTATAATACTGTACAAGTTATCATTCTTTTAGTTTTAATTCCTTTTCAATTATAATTTAATTCCAGATGATAGTGTACTTAATTTCGTTCCTTTTTAATTTCGTTCCAGTGCATATCACTGGCTTGCCCTTATCACTATCTGGCGCACCACACTAGTGGACGAGGCTAAATTCATTTTATAGGCCACTGTGAGGCGGAGATCGATCAAACCTCTACCCAATAAAATGTTTAACCCCCTCTTCTAAAGACTATTTTTATTTAGACGCAGTTGTGCAAAAACGTCTACCACCAAATTGGAACAAGTAGTTTAGAGACGAAATAAAGAGACTACTTTTCGAAAAATTTAAGATTGAAACTAGTTGTTGAACTATTTAGAACTATTTATAATAATACCTAGGTAACTAACTACGGAAATTAAGCTGATAATATTCGTATTTAAGATTTGCTCAAAATATACTGAAATATTGAGGCCTAATAGAGCAATACAGTGCGTTTGAAATTGTTCCCTTGCATGGATTCTGAAATATTGAGAGTCTACAACTCGAATACTTTGGGAGAGTTGTTAGGTAGCTGATAGGACTGCTGACTTTGAAAATATTCACATTATATATTTTATACCATATAGCCTACTCATGAACAAAATTTGGTAAAATTCCATTAAATGCTATGGAAGTGACATGTACCTAGGTAGTTAAACACGAAACATATACATGTGCGTGGAATCCTTCAATGTATACATTGCACATACGAAATTTGGTTGAAATCTATATTTTAGAATGGAAGTTGCACGAAGTTAAACATTAAACCTACCAGCACGCGTAGAATCATGATGGCAACACAGTCAAGTATGAGTTGATCAAAATTAATCTGAAATATTATAGTCTATACGTGTGCGAAGTTTAGAAATGTTTACGTGTATACCTTCTGAGATATTGAGATTAGGATTCAAAAGCCTAGAGAGAATGTTTCAACAATTGGCAGCCCTAGTGACTATAAAAATATGCATAGTTATATAATCATGGGACATACATTTGCCCCTTTATGCCTCAAGACTAAGGATACAATGGAATCAATTATAGGAAAAACATTACGGCAATATTTCGGTCATTGGGAGACATGAAATTAGGAAAAGGTTAGAAATTAATACAGCCATTGCAAATAGCTCGCTAGCAGAAGAAAGGGAGATTACGGCACATCCTCGCGACAGTCAGCCGTGTAGGCCGGAAGCTGAACAAAGTCTCAAGGTCAGTGCAACGACCTGCCTTCCTTAACAGGAATATTGTCTAGGGGAAGTACAGGAATACAACCGGAGGCCACGGCTGACCCAGTTCGGTGCCTCAAGTTAGCAAATGTGCGAAAGAAACGGCAGACGGTCCCTCCTAATTTTGATGTCGTTGTAAGCAGATGAAGTCATCCAATTGAAGACAGTTAGAAGAGAGGTCAGATAAATTAGGGGGAAAATAATAGTGACATGAATATTGCTCTAAAACGTAAATATTTGTAAGCTGATCCGTACAAAATTGAAGTGTGAATATTCCTCCACTGTAACCTTGAATCTCTTTGGGACAGATCACCTCGTGGTAAGGGGATCTCCCCAACTGCCGTGATGCTATGCAAATATTAAATGATCCAGCGATCGATCTCGAAACGCAACCCCATCACGAAGATTGGCAAAATGTACTCTATAAACTGACACAAATTATTCACATGCAGGGCGAGTGAAAGAAAGGCTAATGAAATGTAGGCCTGCACGGAGTTAGTAGGTAGCCGTGTCTGAATAAAAGACTGGGGGTGGAAGAGAGTTCACACAGTTCTTGTCAGAAAGCCTTGGTGAGTCCACAATAGTCAGTGCTGCGAATTGTGCGCCTTGTTTAATTGACACAAAGACATAGTTGAATAGAGTCTATTAGCAGTCATAGAGGGAGGACTTAAACCCTCAGCACCAAGTATAGTTCATTGTTGTACAAGTAATACAGCAGTGGCGACTCCTGATTTTTATAATGTGTAGGACGTAATAGGAGGAAGTCCAAAGATAAATTAATGAGAAAGGTTGAAAATTACAGTTTCCGGTAGGCTATAGCCTACTGTAGTTCGAATTTCTAAAGGGAAGAGCATGATAATAATAATAATAACAATAATAATAATAATAATAAAAGTAATATCAGTCTGTAAAATATATAGTGAACAACACAAAACATACCTGGTTAGTGGATTATTTGAATTTCAGATCGATTCTCCTGTCCTTATTTTCCGCGAAGATATCGATGATTGTGTCATGGAATTGATGTTTCTTTTTCAAGTCCCGGAAGAAAGCTTTCTCGATAGAAAGTGATGCTAGACCATTGAGACGTTCTTGTGCTGTAGAATTTCTGCAGTATGTTTTAATGCGCTTCAACACAGAGAAGCTCCTTTCTGTTGAGGCACTAGTAGCGAGAATAGTCAGAATTAAGTTGATGAGTTTTGACACTTCCGGTAATGTGTCACCGAAATCGTTTGATACAATGTAGTCATTCAATTTTGATATGGAATTTAATCTGACGGTGAACTGAAGACGTAAGACAATTCAGAATTTAGTCCCGGACTGTCGAAAAAGCTGCCATATGGCGATTTCATTAGAGAATGAAGATGATTAATGGGAAAACAGTGAGAATATTCCTCAAATTTGTCGACATTTAAAAGAGCGAAAAATGTAAAAGAATGAAGGTCTCTAAATCTCTCTTCAATACGTGCTGAGAAGTGATCAACTATTTCAAAGTATAGGCGGCGAAATGAGGTTTTCATGTCATCTTTATTGTCAGTTTGTTGCTTCTTTGTAACAGGAGCGTCTTTGTTATGCAGTTTAGCCAACAATTCATCAACTGGCGAGCCGAACATGTCCTCGGACACTCCCGGCACTAAAAGCCATACGCTAAAAAAAACTCCTCACGTCATGACTTCAGAAACTCTTTAAATTCTTGGATTTTACTCTCACAAAATATAACGTCACATATCTTCTTCTGCAAAATTTTGAAAAGTATTTCTGCTTTAGGTGGAACCAAGTGGAAAATTTCCAACAGAAAATTGAACTCAGAATCAAGAAGGTTCTTAAGAAATCCTTTTGCACAAAATCGTGTTTCAGGATCGAACGGCATTGTGTCATTCTCAATTATTTGACTGAACAACTGAATCAGTTCTGTTTTGTGGTTGTAAATCATTTCCACTAGTCTATTGTTGTATAACCATCTGGTTGGAGCAACAGAAGGAAAACGGGCATTTACTATCTCGTCAAGAGCATGAGTTCTTTTGCTTGAATTGGAGAAAAACGACGCGAAACCGGAAACGATCGAGAAAAATATTTTACAATTTCTGATCACTTTTACACAGTCCTGCAATACTAAATTTAGTTTGTGTGCATAGCAGATAGTGAGCAATGCTCGTGGACACTTTGACTTTACTCTAACGGCTAGTCCGTTATATTGGCCAGTATTGACAGATGCGCCGTCATAGGTTTGAGCAATTAACTTACTACTGCATTGAAACTCATCTAAATGATTAAAGACATGTGTTGCTATTCTTTCGGCACTTCTGTTACTGCTCAAATCAAGGAATCTTATGAACCTTTCTTGAATTTCGCCCTTAGGATCAACATATCTGAACACTATACTTAATTGCTCCTTCCTTGATATGTCCCTTGTCTCATCTACAATAATTGCAACAAACTGCGCAGCAGAGATTTCGGCTTTTATGTTCTGCATTAAGTGTTGAGCACAAGCGTCGATTAAGTCATTTTGTATCATTGAACCTTGGCCTGAGAACACAGTACAATTTTGTAGGTGATTATGCAAATTCACGTCGCGTTCTGCCATGTATTGAATCAACTCCCTGTAATTGTCTTTATTAGCAGAATCTTCCGATTCATTATGGCCTCGAAAAGGTAGCTCCTGAAGCGCCAGGAAGCAAGTAGCATCTATTAAACACTTCATAACGTACTGTCCCCGATAATCCGGATAGTAGGCTGTCAGATATCCGCCACCTCAATCGGATTGCCAATAATCGATTGCACCGGCACAGCTACATCAATGAAAATGGCACTGACAGATACTACCGAGATTAGAGCACAGTAGTTCACAAGAAATTATTGCGGAACACACCAAAATATACGGGGGTTCATACTTACCTGTAACTTACCTGTTACTTACCTCCTTATTAATCTCGGGTCTGGGTTTTCTTAACTGGATCACTTATAGTATGCCCTCACAATAACCTCCACCATGATATTTAAAATGAACCAAGTCGAAGACGAAGAAAATTTAAACTGTACAATAATTTATTTCACATAAAGTAAAATTTTTAACAAAATTTAACAACAAAATATACGTGGCAATCAGAAGCCATCAATGATGCAATCATGTCCTCCTGTAGGACTGTAGACTTCACATACAAAAATTCAGCTTTCTCTAGCTCAAAAACGTAAGAATAACAACACTGCAAATTGGAGTGGATAAGGGATTTGGGATGAGACATATAGCATTTGTTTCCTTATTATGAACTTCACATTTAGTTCATTGACACACATTGTATTTATAACCGTAAGGCTGCTATGTAGTTGACCTTGGCCTCTACCATTCATTTATTGGAACACCTGCGATACACCCTGCACCGTGTCGCATGCTTGCTTCGTCAAATGGACGCACCTGTCCAACCAATGTTAGCATATGCTAGTAACCTCAGAGCCTAGCTCCTTTTCAAAACACTTTAAATGTTCACATCTCAACTCAAATATTATCACGCAAATCTTTTAAATGCTCCGTTCAAATATCAATGGATGACTCTAATAATCCCAAATCTTATTTAATTGTTTATTCCAATTGTTGAACTAGCGTTGTTTAGAGTATAATAACGAAAACGCTTAATGTTTATAACACAATGTTCATTAATTATTTATAACATTTTAAATTGTTTATAACATTGTCAAACGACAGTTGAAAAATTTATACACGCCTCTATTAATCCCGTTCGTTTCAAATTATTATTAAAGATATTTACATAGTTATTTACATTATTTATATTTTATTTATATTTGAAATACATTAATCACACGTTTATCCGGTTGATATTTTCTTAAATCGTGGTAATATAATCGACCGATGAAGGTTACTTATATTTACATTTTAGATTCAGGTTTAATAAGATTTAATAATTATTATTTGTGACGGTTACCTCCATTCAAAATCGTTATCTCAAATTATTTAAACACTCTTGTTAATTTTAAGAGTAACTTCACATGAATAATTCTCAATGGACCTGAACAATACACTCAGCGGAAAAATACCTCGCTCAAAACGCACAAAATTGCACAAAATTTGCCCATAATTCATCATATATCTCATTATATATGGCATCACAATCTTCCACAATACACATGAAAAACCTCCACTTATAAATTCATCATCATCATCAATACTACTGTGGGAACCTCCTTCACTTAAACAAGGGCATTATTTAACAGCGACTTTTACATGTCCACTGAACTATCGCTTATACATCCATTGTTCCACATCAAAATCTTTATATTCATCAATTGTATCATAAACTGTTATTTTATTTAACCTTCGTGGGTTTCATTCATGAAGCGATATGAATTAAAATTTTTCCAGTCACAAATAAATTTAATAGCAAATACGATTAGACACGCCTCCCTGGTCTATCAAAATGAATTAATCTCATCATAATTATCGCAGTATAAAAATACTATATTCAAGCAAAATTCATTTAACTGCAGAAATAGTCGAATAGAATGCAAATAGACTAGAAAATGCAAACATTATTGTTTCAATCTAGAATTGAGAAAATCTCCTATCAAATGTTCATTACTATCGTGTACTCAATAAATCGTATTCAAAGTTCATATTTCATAAAATTGTCTATAATGCAATGGTATTTCAGAATTGACGATAAATTGTCTATGTTGCAATCATGTTCATAAAACGACTAGTATTTCCAAGATCGTCGATATATTCGTGAAGATTTTAACGCTCTAAAATCTTTTAATCATTCTTCTTTCTTGCGGACGACAGAAAATTGGTCAAAGTAATTTACTGAATAGAATTACTTTAATAAAATGACACGCTGTCTGAATTCAAACTTGCCATAGAAAATCGTTAACTTTACAGTCAAATCGTGACT
Organism: Meconema thalassinum; assembly: GCA_946902985.2. NCBI lineage: Eukaryota > Metazoa > Arthropoda > Insecta > Orthoptera > Tettigoniidae > Meconema > Meconema thalassinum. The sequence goes on from OX336389.2 coordinate 861,651,328, forward strand.
ACAAAAATATGCAAATTACTGAAAGAATATATAATATCAGTCTCAACTGATCCAAAATGTTTAAATATGCAAATGACATAATAATGTCTCAATAAATCGAAGAAAATGGCATAAAGCTGCAAAGTTTACAGAGTACAGAAACATCTAGCAAAAGAATATGGGGCAATCAAATATATGACAGAAAATATGGGAAAGATAGTTGCTCAGATCTCACTAAAATGGCTCAAATAAATCAAGAAACGTTCACGGCTACCTTGAAGTTCTAGAAGAAAATTTCCAAAGAAGACTGCTGTTGCTTCCATTTCACCACAGGATAGATGTGCACCGACCTCGAACCTGGAACCTGCGCCCTCGGAGAATAGAACAGCTTCCTCCTCCGGAAATCGCACTGCTCCGTGTAGACGATAGACATCCTTCTGGCAAAACTCTTCTGTGTGAGCCGGGTCCACCCTGGCCTCTCTTGAATGTTCCCTGAAGTTCTGGTAGAAATTCGCCATGAAGTTCATTGCAATTATTTCCGCAGAAATGTTCATAATTGTGGAGTATGAATTTATTTCCACTGCCATTTGATGTAATTCAGCGATGGATTACGATGCATGAGTGTAGCTGAATGTTCACTACATGCTCGTCTTTGTAGAATGACGATTATCGAAGCTCCATGTTGCTACTTCACACTACTGATGTATGTCCCAATTGCATTAAAGTTTTAGTCTTCCATCTCCACTTCCATTATAATGTTAGTCGAAAGTACTGCCAGATTGTATAGTTCCATTGTAGAATGTAGCGTTGTATCACCAAATGTAATCTTCAGTATCACGGTTGCAATACACGTGTCTGCCGTAGCGTAGAATGTGGTAGTAAAAGTGCTTCTCAGGATTCGAGAAAAACACTTTTCTCTGCAGTCTTTAAATGCGAATATCTTCTGAAGTATTATAATGAAAATGTTCAACTTTCGCACACGCCTCAATAGTGTAATGCACTATTGAATTAGTATAAATGCAGTAGCTAATTCTTGATAGATAAACTTGTAGAATCGTTTATGTGTGCGCTCCAACTTCACCTAGTTTTAGTAACAGTAAAATTGCACTGCTGGATACCCAATACTGTCCGATGCGGTGGGCTCTGCCACGCTTGCTTATGACGATATGCTTGTTCTATCAGAACACGAAGTCAGACTATGAAGTCAGAATAAAACCACGAAGTGAGAAACTCCTCTCTGCTGTGCAAGGCCTTTTATCAACTTCTTAAGGGGCGTATCCATCCCTACCATAGCTTGTTCCTCCGTCATTACTCGAAGTTCCAACTTTGGCTATTCTTGACGGATTTTCAGATTTCAAAAACATATAATTAATTTCTTCAAAATTCCAAATCAATGCCATAACTGAAAATAGTTTTCCACAATTCTGCATGCCAAAAGTTATTAAATATGGTAGTTTCAGTAATCTCCGTCTCCCTCCAAGCTATCATTCATTGGTTCGAGCCTCCCCTCCAATAGCGTAACTTCTTCCTCAGCACGTTTACTTGCTTCCCTGCGACTGCGTCGTAAATCTAAGATCCTTCTCGAACAAAATCGTGACGTCAGCAAGAATCTAAGCTCAGCCAGCCTACTTGCTCGGGCGTTGCGTCATCCACGCCTACGTCATGAATATACACGTCACAACTATGACGGCCATAACTTTATTCACATATGCCAATACAGCCACCGTGGTCTCAGTATAATTCAATTTACGGCGGCAGTACCTATTACCTTTCACTTTTTCATTGTGTTTGTCTATTGACTCTTTATAGGCTTTGCTAAGACAGCATTCAATTCTAGTATCTGAGTTTTGAAATTGTTTCAGTGAGATTGCCGCTGCAATGTGTTCCTTACTTTGTTGATGCCGCTTTCGTAATACATTTCCTAAATTATTCAAATCAGCTACGCCACTGCTGTTACAAACATTTTTCTGAACAGAAAATAGTAAACAAGGCCAACAGTATAGCTTATTTAATGCCTTGCACCCACATAACCAAGGTATTTCTGCATATTTGGAAACGAAAAAATTTAATTTTACTATTTTCCCACCTGTTTTTTTGAATTGACATAAGTTAGGTAGGGGAGGAGTAGGTCCTCCCGTCGATATAAGTTCTTTCTTCTCCGCATGGCTAAATGAACTGAATGGATGCAGAAAAAGCCGCTCGATAACACAGTTACGGTCACATGGCTCCTCTATTGCACCTGTTAGGCTACTGCTATTTGGTTCTGGTTCCGAAGTACCTGGCGTATTCACGTGGCCATCATTTAAAAATACTACACACGAGATAAATCAACGCACTTTAATAGGCTACTTATTCATTTAAAATAATTATTATAGCTGGGCTAAATTGAAGATATTAGACTCTGTCTAATATTAATTATTCAATCGCACAGCACAATACAATACAATACAATACAATCGAACTACAATACCACTCAAATGATGTGCACACGGTGAAGACAGACTGCCGTATCCAAGGATCATGTAAGTGTCCATTCTGACCGCGCGAAATCGTAATCAATAAGCCTATAGTGCTGGTTTGAATGTAACCAATAGCGAGACTTGAGGATCTCAGTAGACGTCCTCAGAGCGCCATTTAACAGACCATACCTGCCCCTTCCCCCTCAAGGTCACCTATGCATTTCTTAAGCTATAAATACGTGCTTTGAGGATGCAGGGCTCTCTTCCTCAGTTTCTACTCCGGGTGGTGAAGGTCACACTTCACCCATCTAGGGGTGAAATGTAGAACTAGTTACAAGTCCTGACAGTGACAGTATCTGTGGTGACAGTGACACAGAGCTTATCGAGAGGGCGCGCAAGGTAGCCCCAAATACTATTTTACAAAACTCTTTTTTTTTAAACAGTTACAGCTGAGAGCTGACTGTAGGATGATCCTCACATCCTACATGGAGGAATCGCCACTGTAATACAGTGAGTCCGGGAATGTTCTCCGCAGCGCCTACATGCGTCTGGGAGAGCTAGCTACAGCAGTTACGTTGGTAGCACGGCTGCCGCTTGCAACATCTCTACTTAGTATAAAACAAAGTCCCCGATTTTTTAATGTTACGGGTGAACTCGAGAACCACTGGATGGTATTTGATGCGGTTTTCACTATTCTGTAAAGGATATATCGAGTATGATTTCTGTAGAAAATAACTTATTTATGATCATAGGAAGCCGAGCAGTAACCATTTTAGTGGAAAAGTCGATAAAATACCTGGCGTCGAGCGCTTTGTAAGCTTACGCTGGGCAAACCGTTAAAAATAGCTAAATACTATGAGCGTAAGAATTGTTCAGCATGAAAAGTTCTACAAAAAAGTCCGCGAGAGCATATGTCTATCTTCCATACATCGCTCACTATAAGGGAACAACTGAAGCTTGTCTCTTACAGCTCTATGTGCTGTCGACTTAGAGATTCCTGTTTGTTGAGCTAATTTTCGTGTTGATTTACTTGGACTACGCAGCATTATATCGGAGATTTCATCACGTTCTTCGTCTGTTAAAAGCGTAGGCCTGCCTGTTCCCGGTACATCGTGAACTGAGCCAGTCACACGAAATTTACTTACCAAATCCCGAACGGTATCACGGTTTTCATTCATTCATTCATTTGCAATGGGGGGAATGTCCCCCGGTGGCAAATTGGTTTGGACACTTTGAATTAGGAAACCGCGCCTGAAATCTTAATTTTACATTTTCTGTAAACCGATCGCCTTCGCGAAAAGCGTATTCCACCAAAAAAACTCTCTCTTCAGTAGTAAACATTACCGCCTATATACTGTTGCACTCTTCCAATAATAATCTATCTGAACGCTCGCTGACTGTAATACACGCTGAAGACTTGCTGGCTGGCGCGCTTATCGCGATACACATCGACAGCTCACACGGGGAAGTCCCGCTTTGAAGGACACAGTGCAGTGCAGCCAACTAAAACTCATGACTCAACCACTCACAGCTGCACGTACCAACTGCGGAGAACATTCTCGGGCGCCCTGTATTAACATGGTAAAACATAGTGGCATTTAATAAGTTGTCACATAAGGTTGACAGGATTCAGATTTGTACTAAAGAGGCCGAAAGTTCAGTATAAGTAAAGTTCTCTTCACATGCACTCTAGCCAGCGTGAAAAGACAATAGTGATTAATTCATCCAGAAGGGTGAGTTAAGCCTCCGGAGTAGAGCTTGCGAGTGTAGTACACACAAACATTCGCAAGTTCGAGAACGTTCCACACCCAAAACAGTTCGGGAGCGATGTTAGCGGGTAAGAAGTGTGCGAGTGGAATTTTATGTTAATTGATATCGAATTATATTAGTAGAGAAAAATAAGAAATCAGCAAAAGTGAAGCCACAGCATCAGTCATGGGGCCAACTTGTGAACTCAAGACCCAGGGCATCATGATGGCGTAAATTTTCTATGGATGGAACGAGTGTGGCCTCATGTCAAACAATCGAGGAACGCTCATTAGTATACATTCATATTTTAGATACTGTCAATTGTTAGTTGGAGCAAAACTCACTGTAATCAAGTAGTTCCGTGAAGAACAAAATAGCCTATTTTCATATATCCCACTTGCCTTCTCCATTAAAATTCTCTTGCCTATTACAAGGATTTTTCCATGCAATATACTAAATAGCTTTTGCTTCACGAACTATGTCTTCACCAACACCATTACTATGAGGAGTTATGTGCTAGCTTATACAGCTTTCAATATCAGTGATTAAGACTTCTCCCGAGAGATGGCATATTTCTGAAACGAACCACGTGAGTTAATTTTTAGAAAAGTCAAATGCACGACTTATATGATTTACGAAAAGTAAGCTACATAATTGCATGCCATTAGATAAGGATTGATAGCATAGCCCATCATAGGAATCATCCTTTCAATCACCTGAATAAGATACGATAAATAAATAATTATACGATACAAGGTTTTAAAATTTCAAACTAATGCATCTTGAATTTTTGAAAACCATTGAACATTATTAGATGTATCTATACTAAGCTCTGAATAAACATTCACTGAGCCGAGTTTCATTGCACTCGAGTGATTAGTTCGCCAGAAAAGTTATTTGCAGCATTTAAAAATCCCTTCGCCGCCATGATCTTTGTCTTTTTGAGGATGAGGGAAAGCCACATATTTGTCCTTACTTGACTGTCTTCTAACACCATACAACATTTCAGTTTAATTGTTTACACAGTTTCAGAGATATTGAGAACCGGTGAAATTTATCGCATGAACGCCATGTTGGATTGTCTCATATATATATATATACAGGGTGTCCCACCTAACTCTGCGACCTCAAATATTATCGAAATGAAACAAGATATGAAAAATCTACTTGCGCAGGAATGTAGCCACGTCAGGGGGTCACACAATGGGAGGATATGCACAATCCAGGAAATTATAACAATATCATTTTCAACGCAAAGTTACCTTTTTAAATGGAACATACATGTTTTTTCTAGCAAAATCGAAAGTAAACATACAGGTATTGATAACAGAATTGGTTTCACTTCTCTAAATCTCGTACCTTCTGAAATAACTAACGTTGTAGAGGATGGCAATGGATACACTGTTTGTCAAGTTTAAGTGTAGAACTGTACACATAGTACAAAAGGTACAATTACCGATTTCCTAAACAAACTTGTGGCCTATAGCTTAAAGGAACGCCATGTTTTTAAATTACATCCAGCAAGGAAAATGCATTCACAAGTAAGCAGTAACATCTTAACTGATGAAACTGTGTCACTTCAGCAGATGTTCAATCTGACCACCGTTTGCATCAATGCACTTCTGTAGACGGTGGACAAGAGAGCGTTGTACTGATCCCAGTGTTTCTACAGATATTTCCGCACACGCCGTAGTAATACGCTGTTGCACATTCGCCATTGTAGTTGGGACTTCCTGACAGACTCTATCTTTCAATGCGCCCCAGAGAAAATAGTCTAATGGCGTCAAGTCGGGGGACCGTGCTGGCCATCACACAGGACCACCACGTCCTATCCACCAATTTGGAAACTTCGCATCCATTACATCTCTGGCAACACGTGCGAAATGTGCGGGGCACCCATCATGCTGGAACAGTGGTTCTTAACCGGTGGTCCGCTAGTGCCTCGGGAGTGGTCCGCGGGTGAAAAGGGTCCACCAGCACGTATAAAAAGGTGGCCAATAAATGGGGATTTCGGAAGTGATATGCGTAGAACGAGAATCGTCCGAATGTATTCGCGGCGATGACTATCAGGTTTTGAATTGAAATATCTTTAAAATAAGGGTTATTGAGGAAAGGTTACAACTGATAAGGTGTATTTGGGGAGGGGGTGGTCCGTACATGATTCAATTTTAGGCTGAGTGGTCCGCAGACTTCTACGGGTTCAGAACCACTGTGCTGGAATCACATTGATAAACGAGTTTCCAATCCCACGTCCTCCATGAGAAGGGGTAACGTGTCTTGAAAAAAATAATGCATATCGCTGTCCGTTTAGTGTTCCCTGATAAAAAAAAATAGGGACCTACAATACGGTTGCCAATGATACCGCACCAAACAGTGGCTCCTTTACCGCCCTCTACAACTTAAGTTATTTCAGAAAGTACGAGGTTTTGAGAAGTGAAACCAATTCTGTTATCAATAATTGTATGTTTACTTATGATTTTGCTAGAAAAAACATGTATGTTCCATTTAAGAAAGGTAACTTTGCGTTGAAAATGATATTGTTAAAATTTCCTGGATTGTGCATATCCTCCCATTGTGTGACCCCCTGACGTGGCTACATTCCTGCGCAAGTAGATTTTTCATATCTTGTTTCATTTCGATAATATTTGAGGTCGCAGAGTTAGGTGGGACACCCTGTATATATATGCTATAGAATTATATACCGGCAGATGAATATTATAATCATGGCTCATTATGTCAACCTACATTTCTATCGCTTGTTTAGGACACGAGAAATATAAACTTGATTTTAAAAATTCAGCACAGCCACCATTTTTAAGTTAGAAATTTATTTAAAATAGTCACCAGTATATTAAGCCTTGTGTCAAGATTTACCGTGCTAAGTTTCACTGCGCTCGAGTAATTAAGTCACGAGAAACATCCATATAAATATTTAAATTTCGCGTCGCTGCATGTTGGATTTGTGTTCATTAGGTTATTGAAAGGCCCATAGATGAACGTATGTTAATAGTCTCTATCGACATACATAATTTCAGTTTGATTGCTGTAATAGATTGGGAGATATTGAAAACCGTCTAAATATTTCCGATGATCGCCATATTGGATTGTTATATTTGTAGGTCATAGAGTCATGTACCATTACATAAAGAGTATTGCCTAGGTTTATTATTCGAACGTTCACTTCGATATGATTAAGTCACAAAGAAGAAAATACTTAATTTTAAAATTTTGCACATGTTGTTTTATGAATAAAATTGATTTGAATTAGATGCCAGTACCTATAGATTAATTATTAAAACATTCATCGTACCAAGTTTCAGTGCGCTCGATTGAACAAATCTCGATAAAATGCCATTCAAATATTTTAACTTCGCTTGGCCACCATGTTGGTTTTGTACTTAACATGTTTTAAGCATCACGTAGCTGAACGTACCTTAGTATTATCTATGGACAAACAAAAATTCAGGATGATAGCAGTAATAGTTTCGGAGATATAAAATGCTGGTGAAATATTCCACCCAGCCGCCATGTTTTAAGGTTGGAGTCGGACAAAATAGTAGTATGTTCTTACCCTGTTTAATTAAAATCGCTCCAACCGTTTAGATTGTATTAGGAGGACACACAAACACGGACAAAAGGTGATCTCTTGAGCCTTTCTTTTCATATGAAGAAAATGGGCTAAAAGAAGATTTTGCATTTCTATTAATTTTGAAAAGGGTATAAGTATTTTACGTACTCTAAATACGGTTATAGACCAAGTTAATTGTAAATTAATTGATTCCTATGACCCGTGAAATATAAGTGTACTTATCTTGTTTATTTTTATGTGAGCGACCAGTTAGCTGAGTCTGATATTAACTTCAGGCAGGACAGATGTTGGATAGTGATCCTGATTATTTTTAGCGAGGCTGCTTTGGTATTTTGACAATGGTGTATAAGTACAGTGTGTTCAGGAATTTCTTCGAGGGTTTAAGGGCCTGACGTCTGTGAAGGGAGATCCGGACGTCCAGTATTTGGTGTGCGGCTACGAATTGGTGGCTGGTTGTGTCCTGTTATTTCCACCATATTCTGTTGTCTACGAAGAGCTGGCTGGTAGTGCCTAATACCCACCTATGTTATAAATATGTGTTCGGCGAAAGACAAGGTAAGCCTATAGGAGTATTTGGTTTCTTGTTTGGTGAAATAAATAATATTATGTTAAGCTAACCCGTGTATGTTAATTTGGTGATCAGCCTTATGGTCTCAACAAAATTTTCCAGGATAGTTTAATTCAAGTTAATTAGTTGACTGAGCGTGACCCTGAGATAACAGTTCTATCGGAAGGTCCTATGGACGGGTTTCTTTTTCTATGAAAATGAAAATCCACAGCCTGCTTTGAGTCTCCGACCGGGTCAGGAATGGAATGAATGAAGCCTCCATCTAGCGGCGAGGATATGAACTGTGCCGGATGCCGAAGCCTGACGCACTCCTCTGGGGCAATGATTAAATGAATGACACATGAAATTAAATGATATTGGAGAGTGTTGCTGGAATGAAATTGTGACAGGGAAAACCGGAGTACCCGGAGAAAAACCTGTCTGCCGCCGTTTTGTCCAGCACAGATCTCACATGGAGTGACCGGGATTTGAACCACGGACCCAGCGGTGAGAAGCCGGCGTTCTGCCGCCTAAGTCACGGAGGCTGCCTTTTTCTATCATCTTCTGATTTTTATTTTGTTGTATTTGAGATCTTAGTGGTATTTACACACGGTAATACATCTATTTATTTGTACTTAGCACCCAACGCGGGGAAATAGATACAAAAAGGCTATCTATTGTCCTATCCTGAAAGGTCCTATAGACGAGTGCACAATGAACATATGACATTTGGTTGAAATGTATTTGTCAATGTGGAAGTTACATAAAGTTAAACATTGAACATATCAGCACGCGTAGAATCAAGTTGGCAACACTGTCATGTATAGGTTGACCAAATTAAATATGTAATATTATGTGTGCCAATTTTGAAACAGTTTACATGCATACATTTTCAGACGGTAAGCTCAGGAGTTTCCAAAGAGACGTCTGCCTTCTGAGCATCCCATTCATCATACGATCATACGGGACAGTTATACGTATAGAGTACGGCGCAGAAGGGCCACTAGGAGAGCTACAACGTGCTATATATCAGATATTGGGAAATAAATGGCAGCCATTTACAACACAGTGTTATTATTATTATGGATTGCTCTTAATTGCAGCTCTGTTCGGTGAGATACAAATACGGAAGGCAGGTGTACCTAATTTGGAAACTCCTGTTCATACCATGTGAAAGCTGTGGCTGCATTGCAACCAGATTCTCCATAGTTTAAAGTTATGTGTACTCGTTGTGGCTGAATACTTCAGCCATTGTTAATATGTTGACAGCTACTGTAATGCTGTTGTTCCAAGTACCAGCCTAGTACTATACGCCAAAAGCGAGGCTTCGTAGCGCAATTGGGACGCATAAGACGGGTAGCGCCGAGGAACATGCAGCGAAAGGTCGTCTGATTGTTATCTCTTCGTATTTGGACGTAATCTACCTGCAAGCAGTGTTACCCCTGTAAAAATCAGTTATTGACATCCCATTCATCGTTGGTTGGGGCAGATGACCTCACGGTTCCGCCCCTTAAAACCTCAATAACTAACTAACAACTTTGGTGCATGCATAAGTAGAAAGTAAGGCGCAAAGTAGCCACCTGTTATTAGCCGTTCAAGATTTGATTGCCGCTGCTGAACGTGGGTTAGTCAGCGTTTGTTGTTTGTTACAGCAGGAACCTTGCGGGACGACCAAGGGAGGGGGGAGGGGGCAGCGATGAAGTCAAGCAGCATTGCGCATCACAAGAGTTCATGTCACCACGGACAGTTGAACGATGACTGAGGCTACTGGAGCTGAGTCATATCCTACTCACGCAACTGTACCTGTCAACCATGCAGGCTGACAGTGTGACACAAGTAAACAAAGAATAATTCCCATCTCGACCGCCAGCCATCAAATCTTGAAAGTCTAATATATAAAATAATTCACAAAACTACTGTTGCCAGGGAACCTATACAAATAAATATTTGAAATTTTATTGTAACAAAATACTGGGGGTTTTAGTTGTGCAGAATGTATCCAAAAGTATTGCATTTGTGCAGAATGGATACAAGAATCATCCATAATCGTACACTCACTGATTTTCTTTTTAAATTATGGAATCAAGAAGGATGTGTGGATTTGGTTCTTATGTAAAAGCTGTACATACCAGCTATGGACAGGTACAGTGCGTTCGCTTACGAAAGAGGCCGGGTGAAACCTCGCTTGCCTGGCACTAGGACCGGCAGTTTGCCTAGCTGCCTACACGACGAACTACATGTAAAGTCACGTTAGCTTCCAACATGTGCGGTTTCATTTGACGCTTCCGGGTGCCTAACTTGCTTTGTCAGTGTGTGTATTTGTTGTTGATTTATTTTATGGACTTTGTGACATCGTGGTCTTGTACCCCGTGTACTGGGGTATATGTCTTGGGGGGGATTTGTCTGATAACCTGTGTTATATTGATGGCTGTATTAGTGTGTGTATATGTAAAAGAGATGAGCATTGGGGAAGGAGGCGATAATGGTCTTAATTTTTACAGAGCCAGGAATCGAACCCTTACCTCCACAGTGACAGCCAAGAATTCCACGAGGTGGACTACCCTCTCCTTTAGTAGTAGTGAGTACTGGAATGTAACTTTGTTTTTTCTATACTGCTGCGATATATGAGTGGCGTAATTTTAAACTTTCATCCCTTTATATCATACTAGCAACCCAGTATTTTTAACGGTTTACCCAGCGTAAGCTTAAAAGGCGTATGTTTTTTCGATTTCAATGAACCTATATCCGTTTTCCGTTTCGGCATGATGGATTAAAATCACTGACTTGACTATCAATTATATTATCATGGAGATAGCATGTGCAACGAATTCTTGTCAGACGTAATTTAAGAATGGCGAGGTGCATGAAACACAAATCTACCTTCGGTCAGATTTAAACTTGAGTGTGTATTCTGTGGAACGAAGGCTGAAACTGGGGTGATAGGCTCGATTGTTAGCTAGCTCGTAAACTGTCTCTGAAGCTAGTAATTGAATGAAGATTGTTGGAAGAAATGAAAACGTAAAACACTTCGGCTATAGTGGGCAATGTATTGAAGATAGAGATATGCTGTCCCGGACTATTTTTGTAGAACTTTTCATGCTGCTCAATTCTTACACACATAGTATGAGTGTATATGTATTATAACGGTTTACCCAGAGTAAGCTTAAATGGCGCACGGACGGTAGGTTTCTTTTCGACTAGATTCATTGAAAACGTTACTGCTCGGCTTCCCTTGGTCATAAATAAATCATTTTGTACAGAAACTTTTCTCGAGAAATCCTTTACAGAATGGTGAAAACCACATCAAAATACATCTAGTGGTTCTCGAGATTACCCAGAACATCCAAGAACCGAGGACTTTGTTTTATACTAACAATAAGTAGAGATTTTTGGACAGCGGTAACTATACCTGGTAAGGTACAGAGTTATACCATGGAGCCAAGCTATATAGGTAATCTGTAGACGTGGGTTCGAACTTCAACATCGGCCGTCCTTGAAACGGTTTAGGACATGGTGGCTCAGCGGTCAAGCTGTACGCCTCCAACCTAGGCGAAACTGGTTCGATTCCCGGTTAATGCATGTGAGATTTTTGAAGTGAAATGCCATGTCCTGTGGTTCGGATTCCACGTGAAAAAGAGGTCCCGTGACTCATGATTGCGAGATTAACAGACACGTTAAACTACAAGCTTCCTTTTTAAAATGTTTTCTTGTGGTTTCCCGTTTCATCTCCAGAAAAATGCTGGGACGGTACTGTACTCGAAATTATAAGAGTCCATGAGAAAGGAACCGACCGAGATTCGGACGGAGAGACAGAGAAAAATATGTGTATAAAATAAATCGTGATCTGAGTTATTTTTACGCACAGGAAGGTTGGTAATGTGCAAGGAAGTGTTTAACGAAATTTTAGCCTGAAGAAGTATCTTTAATGCGAAGAGAAATGAGAATTTTGTATTCTGCATTATTTTAGCCAAGAGAGAATGATTGGAAATGTAGCCAGGAATATGCACAGTTTCACGGAGTTACGATAGCGAAACCTGTTTTCGTCAGCGGGGCGACGTGACAAGGAGACATGAAGGTGAGGCACGCGCCAGAGAATCGAAGAGAGGAGACAGCACACGACACTACAGTGATACACAAGGAACAATAGATTTTATAACAATGAAGTAACCAATAAAATTAATGGGAAATTATAAGAGGCTACATAATTATTATAATTATATTTTAACATTATAACAGACTGGAGTATATTAAAAAAACAAGCAAGAGAAAAGAAATTTAATTGGCAAAACAGAAAGTGAATTAGATTGCTACAATAGAAGATATGAGTTAATAAGTGAGTTTATGAACGAGTGTGAGGCTAGCGCGGATAATTTGAGAGGGAAGGAGAACCTAGGAGGCTAGCAGCGCAGGAGGAACAGGGTTCTTAGTCTACGAGTTTCAGAAGAAGCAAGACGTATTGGAAAGTCGCTCCACAGAATAGTATACAATTGCAACCAACAGAGGAATGAAATTACAACGGGAGGAGATACGTCGTTAGCAGTAAATTACCAGAGATTTCGTGAAAGAATATTGGAAATATAAAAGAAGATTGATAATTTATAAGAACTACAGGCAGAATATTAAAACGTCGAATTTGGGAAAGTATACTTGAAAATATACTCTACAAGAATTCACTGTCATAAAAGTGAAACTTCAGCAATATATTACGAGAACGCAGAGAAAGTATTACTGTATACCGACATTATAGCATTTAAAAATCCTACAAGAACATTTACAAAATATGTTCAAACTTAAGTCGGAGGGGAGGAACTACAGTCAATTACTTTTGTGAACTGAGAATGATGTTCTAACTTCACTATGGAGGGAGGTTAAGCTACACTAACTAAGCGAAGTCTAGCGATGATAAAAACTACGCAACTATGGAACTTCACTGCATAATAAACAGCAGTAAACTTGGAGGCCAAAACAAGCTACTACATAGACGAGACATTCTAATATTTATATGGAATTCTCATCGTAAGCATATCACTACCTACAATTACCATCAGGAACTTCCAGAGAGGGGCCGATTGAAGAAAAAACTATAAAAGAAGCGAAAGCATTATCTAGATCGTAGATCGCGAAGCAAGAAGATGGAGCCGTACGTGCAGTTCATTGACATGCAGCCCGGGAGAGTGCTATGTGTCATCCCAGCTGTAAATCAGTCAAGGACGGATGGCAGGTCTCACCTGCGAGGCAAGAAGCAGACGCTCCAGGAATGCAGACACGCGCATCCAGGAATGTCGGCGTGCTCCCAAAGCACGTGGCCGGATTCCACAGCTGTAAATGGCCACAGATTCTGTATGAAACGTCCAAGACCTAAGATAGACCAGTGATCTTTATCAACTATGTAGCTAGTATTTGTTTATGGGTTATTCCATTGCTTGACCAACATCTGTCTATTTTATTCATAGTTCATGTTATTGTAGTTGCTGTAAAATTTTCGAAATTTAACTGGAATTTTCTTTGAGTCAACGAATTTCATTTGTGACGTTCTTTCGTTTTAATTTTATCGTTAGTATTTTCATATTAACTATTTTCACTCGTGTTTACTAGTCTTTTGAATTTTTTCTCTATCTAGTTTACGTTGGAGAGTGAAGTAATTATTTAGTGCTTTGGAAAGAGAGAAACTTTGTCATGAAAGTATTTTGAGAAACAGGATGGATATCGTTATACTAAGTATAATAATTTCGTTAGATGAACGAAACATGTGTAAGCAGGAAACGTTAACTATTGTCAGGGGTATTCGACAATTGCGTTTGAGACACTCAAGTATAGACAAATAGAATATTGTAAAACCCAGAATTTTATCATTATAATGCACAGATATGCAAATCTGAAGGCATATGAAATAAAATATTATATAAAGAGAAATAATGTTATTTATAGGATTATAACCAATAATTTAACACTGACAGAAATGTAAACAGAGAATGCGTATATTGAAGTATAATTTTTGAAATGAAGGAGAGGTGTGATGTTATAGATCAACCTATTGTTATAAAGAAATCTTGAAAGACTACAGTAAATATATTTTATATCGGAAATGATTATGAACGTGCTGTAAAGTGTATTTTTATATTAAATAGCGGACACGGGCAGACTTAATTCAGAAAGAAACTACGATTGTGTAACAGAGTTGAATGTTAAAATTATTATGAAGATGTATAACATATTTGTGTGAGAAAGAATATAAAGCTGTACTAAGAAAGTAACGATTTGTTGAACGAACAAGTAAAGAATAGCACGATGTTGTATAATCGACAGAATTGATGTACGTGGAGGAGTTGTTTCTTGAAGTTTTTACAGTAGTAATAATCAGTAGGGTTACTGAATCTCTTACATTGTTGAGTGTATTTGAGATGGTGTAGAATTTTTATGAAAGTGCTAAAAACGTATGCGAAGGTTTGTTGTTTAAAGAAGTGTAAAGGAAACAAGTAAAAGTTATTCACAGAGTGTGTGAAGGTAAACAGAAATTACAGCGAGGAAGTAATGGAAGTACAGTATGTCAGCGAAGTATTTTGAAGTTTGAATTTACATAAGAAGGAGGTGTGAATAGTGAGGATTAATGCCACGCACATAGAAATATTTGTGTATTGTAGTCTGAGAGTCTTGCAGCGTAGTTCAAATATTATCGCAGTATTATTACACCGAAAGAGTAAATTTGAATAGTGATGAACTTAATCGTTTGATACATATATTCACGTGGATGTAACTATATAATTTCATAGATATAAAACAGAAGTATTGTGTGAACTAAAGATAAATGGTGTTAATTGGACTTTATGTAATTAAAGCAGAAGGAGTAGAAAAATCGTGCAGGTCGCGATTATGTAATTATCAGATTATTGTCTAAATAATAATAATAATAATTTAATAAGTATAACTATTAATAATCTTTAGATTTGAAACGACATTGCGAATGATAATACCGATGTATTATTTAGTCAAGATTTTTGTGTTAAAATAATTTGAATGTGAATTGGATTTATTTGGAAGAAAAATACACGGTGTTCAGAAAGTGTATTTTACATGTTACAATCTTTCAAGTAACTCTTTTTCATGGAGATTACGATTATTTGGTGTAGGAAGACTTAGTGAAGTCGGATTTATGTCCAGCAGGGACAAATTTTGAGTTTTGTGTGTGTGTGTGTTTTTTTAAGGCAAACGCTTTATTTTCATATGAGTAGGGACGTAATGTATTTTCAGAGCCTAATACATTTGCGGGCACTTTTTAGTTTACATGCTCAGTTTTTTATAAGGTATGATCTTTATTAGATGCTTAATTTTGATATGATGATAATACTAGTTAGATGCAGGCAGTTTTTCGACCTAACTATACCTTATCACCCCCGAGAGCCGAGTTGCTCGATTTGCTTTGTTTGTTTTTAGACTGTTGTGCGTGCAACTAGTCGTTAGTATTGTTAGATATGTGTTATGTGAGTCAAGGGTTCCCTAGTTATCAGTCCAATAGGGAATTGTTGATTTCTTATCCGGGTAATGACATCCCTACGAACCTTTTCCATCTGTGCGGATTCTGGACGCTAACTTCAAGGAATTCGGGCACATATATAGCATATTTAATTAATGATCGCCCAACTGGTGTGGCGTCGACTGTATCGATTGCATGGGTCTGTCAAATTTGTTTATTTGCGTTCCCAGATTTGTGTGACCATCGATTGTGTCGATATTATTACGCCAGGTGATATTCCGTAATGACGGCTATTTTAGGCAAGTTTGGTGTAAGACACAGTCGAGTCTCATTTTGAAATTTGTAAATTCCGATCCCAATTTTATAGTTGAGGAAGTGAATTCACATTGTCAAATATGAGGAGTACTTATAGTTGTGAGGCAGATTTGTATTGTACCAGCAAATTACTTTTTGGTCATGTAATGGTAAATTTATAGTTAACGTGGTGATTAATTTGTATTTTTTATAGAATTGAGCGTTGAATTAATTCAGTATCAGCAACATAACGAAGTAGATATCGTAGATTGTAAGTTTAGTTATTTTAATTTGTAGGGTAGGTTATTGAAATGCTTCACTCTTCTAAAATATACTATTTTGTTGGCCATCCTGGAATTTCGCCATGTTAGTGTAGTAATACTTCCCAGTTTTCTCCTCAATAAGAAGAAATGACGGCAGCTGACATGACCTACATCAGGTCCATGTTGGAAAAGATGAAGGAGGGTCAGGCAGAATTAACTACTGATTTGGAGGCCCTACACAAGTTAACATATGATAACACAAAAAGGATAGGCCGAGAAATTAAGGAATCAGCAGCCACTGCTAAGTCTGAGATGAAGGCAGAGTTAGCGGTTGCCCAATCCCTTACTAAATCTAGCATTACCCTAGTTCAGGAAGAATGCAAGAGGACACAAAAAGAAACTAGAAAATCCCTAGAAATATCTCAGGAAGAGACTAGAAAAGCACAGGAAGAAGCCAGAAAGGCACAAGATGCAGTTAAGAACTCTATAGAGGCTGTCCAGAGAGAAAACAAGATAATCATCGACAAGATGAACGAAGAAGTTTCCTCTACGAAGAATGAAATAGGTTCCCTTAAATCAGAAGTTACTAAAAAAGGTTTAGAACCAAATAGCTAACAGTAATCACATTGTGGAGTTACAGAAAACTTTGCAAGGCTGTATAGATACTATCAAGGATGACAACACAAAACATTTTGAAACTATTTCAGGTTCCCAAGATAAACTACAGGACCAGTTGAGCAATTTAAGTAGCACAGTTGCTGATCTCCAACATAAGCTGACAGATCAACAAAAGTTGATCACTGAGGGTATAAATGTTGATATAAATGTATTGTTGATGCTGTGTTAAAATTGAAGGAGGAAGTACTTAAAACTAATAGTGACTATATATATATGAAATTCATGGTAAAATTATGAAGGAAGTTGAAGATATTGAACTTAAAGCTAACACACATGTAAACTGGGTTAAGAGAGGAATTAACGAAACATATAGATGGATTGGAGGAATCCAATGTTACCACTCTTAGCGAAATTACTAATCAAATTAGATAGATTAAAATTAAAAGAACTAGAACGGATTAAACAGGTTGTTGACGATATTAACACTGAGATAGCTAAGATAAAGTTTAACCAAGATAAAGAGATAGGAGAAGTAAATGAACGTATAAAATCACTATCGATCAGGGATACGTCTACTTTGAGAACTGAAGTACGTGAATTTCTTAAACACGATCTGGCAGAATTCTTCAGAAAAAGAGATGATAAATTACGTGGAGAGCTGAACAAGTTAGAATTTGGACAAGATAGAAAAGAAGACGATAGAGAAAGTCTTGATAGTAAGATACTCGGTAAACCACACAACATATTTGGAACAGAACGAACTCAGAGGGATTCAGAAACATTTGGAAGAACATATGACCAGGGAATGAGCAGAAATAACCCGAATGTCGTAGTCATTAAAGGTCATGAGGAAAAACCTGATAAATTCACTGGAGAGGGGAATGTCACTGCAGTCGAATTCTTACGTTACATGCGATACTATTTAGACGAGAATAGAGTTCCACGAGATAGAAATGAGAGTCGTAGATAAGTATCTAGCATCAGAAGCATTAATTTGGCACATAGCTTTCCGATACACCTATAACAACTTCGATGAATTTGCGGATGCACTTTTAAAACGCTTTTGGAGTAGGGAATTGCAGCATGATATTAGAGCTGAAATCTACTCTTAGAAGTAGCCATACTCAGTACCGACACGTTATGCGAGCTACTTTACGAACCAGTTAGCCCGTCTGCAACATCTTCAAACTCCATTAGCTGAAACAGAGCTAATACACGTTATATCACGACAGCTACCAACAGAAGTCAGAAAACACTTGATTTCATCCAACGTGTGTACGTTAGAGGACATGGCTGAGATTTTGAGACGTTTGGACCATACTAGTTTAGTGTCCAACACTCAAGGCCAAGGTAATTCAGGAAATCCACGTGTCAGACATGAAAATCGTGAAATACATACGGTATTAGTGGATCAAATTCAGCAGATTGAAGTAAAGCAGGATAGAACAGGTCCCATTTGACAGAATAGCTTTGGCAGAAATAGATATGAGCCAGGCTATAACAGAGCTCGAGAAGGAAGGCCATACCAAAACAGATTCTGGAACAACAGGCAACGTAGAACAGGATATCATTACAACAATAACGGATTTTAGGAGAAACGGATACTTTGATCGTCAGAACACAGAAAATCAGAGAGGATATGCCAGATATAAGAACTGGAATGACGACAATTTCCGACAACAGAACCAACGACGTCCCCAGCAACAACAGAATGAATACCAGAAGAGAGGATGGAGGAATGATAACAATGTGCAGAGGTATAACGGAGACAGAGAAAGGGAAAGTCAGGAGTATAGGAAGAACCAGAGAGGAAGAGAAGAAAGAAGGGAATAAACCCAAAATCAAACTCAGGACAACATTGAACCTCAACCGTCTACAAGTCGTCAAGGACAGGTTCATGACAGGGACGGTGTACAAAAAAAAAAACACGCCATTTCAGAAACGGAAGTAGAGGAATTAGAACACACAATACTAAAGCATGAGATCGCTATAAATGAGTGATATCAAGTCATGAGGAGTTATTATATGAAAGAGAGGAGCCCAAGAAATGCTGCCAGACTACCGATTATCCTTATTAAAGTAGAAGAAATAAGTCTACGAACGTTAGTGGACACAGGTGCCACGGCGTCGATCCTATCAGAGAATAGTTTCCACAAGCCAGAAGCAGGCAAATTGTTTCCACGATTAAAGTGAGAGGAGTTTTCAATAATAAAACGATGAAATGCAAGGTACTAGCATTAATGGAATTCGAAATAAATGAACATAAATATGAACAGATATTCATAGTTTTGAAACAATATTAGCTTTGATGCAATACTGGGTATTGACTTCATTACAAATTCAGGAGCAGTCATGGACTTGAAGAATGGAATTATAAGATTTAATGACAGTCATCTTGAGACAAGAATCTCAGTCCACAGGAGAAGGAGTACTCCATTGAAGATGGAATATGTGAAGAGAAATTGGAGGAGATGTTTATGGAAGTGGAAGGAGAAAACCAAATTAGACCTTGGAACGGAATCATCAATATTCCGGAAGATACCGAACCATCGATGGAACAAATGATAGAGAGAGCGCGAGAACACTTGAACAAACAAGCTGAGGAAAGGTTGAAGAGAACGCGAAGGAAACGATTTAGTCGTCCATTGCGGGAAGCAGATCTTGTTCTTATAAGGATCCCAGTAAAAGCGGATGTTTTGAGAAAGGTATACATTAAATTCTCAAATCTGTTCCGTGGACCGTTCAAAGTAGCAAAAGTATATGGTAATAATTGCTACTTGATTGCAAGACTGAATGATAATCGTATAATTGGAAAGTATAATCATTCTAAACTTAAGAAATTTTACCCCAAGATCCAATGAGAAGTATAATTTCAACTATAAAGTGCGTTCAAAAAGTAACGAGCCGGAGTCTGTAATACGCAAACCGGTGACGACATCGGCTATTCGTGGCGTGTGTAACGAGGTGTGGTTCCGACCAGAGCGTGGAAAGTCACAGCCCGTCGCTAGAGGGCACGCGTGCACGTCACGTGACGATAAAAGCGAGCAGCAGCATGCATCAATCGTCCAACCAAGACCAAGACAGTAGGCCATTCGACATGCTTCCTGGTGTGGTTGAAGACTGTGGGGCACCCATTGGGCACACACTTTCCGCAAGTGCAGTCGTTCCTTCATGATGGTGTGCAAATTTCCGACGCTAAATCTGACCACGACGGCTATGACGTTCACTGTCACTCGGCGGTCCGGGGTAATGAGTGCATCAACCAGATGAACGTTGTCATTGGTAATGCAGGGGGGTGCCCCAGACCGGGCATCATCGGCTAACGACACCCGTCCTTCCCTGAAGCGCTTATGCCACGCCTTGACCTTTGTAAGGGGCATGCAGTGTTCGCCGTACACTTGTGACATTCGGCGATGAATGTCCGTTCCCCCTACTCCTTTCGCTGTCAGAAAACGAACAACACCCCTTTGCTCTTCGCTTGACGCCTCCACGTCACTGTTTGCAATGCGACTGACAGCGTTGGACGAATGATGCATGCTGCTGCTCGCTTTGTATCGTCACGTGAAGTGCATGTGTGCACTCTAGTGACGGGCTGTGACCTTCCACGCTCTGGTCGGAACCACACCTCGTTACACACGCCACGATTAGCCGATGTCGTCACCGCTTTGCGCATTACAGCCTCCAGGTCGTTACTTTTTGAACGCACCTTATACATTGTTATTTTGAAAAAGACTGCATTAAAAGAAAGTCTATGCTCAACTTTCTATTATAAGTCGGAAGGGGAAATGTACTCGAAATTATAAGGGTCCATTACAAAGGAACCGACCGAGATTCGAACGGAGAAACAGAGAAAAATATGTGTATAAAATAAATCGTGATCTTAGTTATTTTTACGCACAGGAAGGTTGGTAAAGTGCAAGGAAGTGTTTAACGAAATTTTAGCCTGAAGAAGTATCTTTATTTGGAAGAGAAATGAGAATTTTGTATTCTGCATTATTTTAGCCAAGAGAGAATGATTGGAAATGTAGCCAGGAATATGCACAGTTTCACGGAGTTACAATAGAGAAACCTGTTTTTGTCAGCGGGGTCACGTGACAAGGAGATTTCAAGGTGAGGCACGCGCCAGAGAATCGAAGAGGGGAGATGGCACACGACACTACAGTGATACACAAGGAACAATAGATTTTAGAACAATGAAGTAACCAATAAAATTAATGGGAAATTATAAGAGGCTACATAATTATTATAATTATATTTTAACACTATAACAGACAGGAGTATATTAAAATACAAGCAAGAGAAAAGAAATTTAATTGGCAAAACAGAAAGTGAATTAGATTGCTACAATAGAAGATATGACTGAATAAGTGAGTTTATGAACGAGTGTGAGGCTGGCGCTGACAATTTGAGAGGGAAGGAGAACTTAGGAGGCTAGCAGCGCATGAGGAACAGGGTTCTTAGTCTACGAGTTTCAGAAGAAGCAAGACGTATTGGAAAGTCGCTCCACAGAATAGTATACAATTGCAACCAACATAAGAATGAAATTACAACGGGAGGAGATACCTCGTTAGCAGTAAATTACCAGAGATTTCGTGAAAGAATATTGGAAATATAAAAGAAGATTGATAATTTATAAGAACTACAGGCAGAATATTAAAACGTCGAATTTGGGAAAGTATACTTGAACATATACTCTACGAGAATTCACTATCATAAAAGTGAAACTTCAGCAACATATTACGAGAACGCAGCGAAAGTATTATACCGATATTATAGTATTTAAAAATCTACAAGAACATTTACAAAATGTGTTCAAACTTAAGTCGGAGGGAAGAAATTAGAGCCAACTATTTTTGTGAACAGAGAATGATGTTCTAACTTCACTATGGAGGGAGGTTAAGCTACACTAACTAAGCGAAGTCCAGCGATGATCAAAACTACGCAACTAAGGAACTTCACAGCATAACAAGCAGCAGTAAGCTTGGAGGCCAAAACAAGCTACTACATAGACGAGACATTGTAATATTTATATGGAATTCTCATCGTAAGCATATCACTAACTACAATTACCATCAGGAACTTCAGGAGAGGGGCTGATTGAAGAAATAACTATAAAAGAAGCGAAAGCAGTATCTAGATCGTAGATCGCGAAGCAAGAAGATGGAGCCGTGCGTGCAGTTCATTGGCATGCAGCCCGGGAGAGTGCTATGTGTCATCCCAGCTGTAAACCAGTCAAGGACGGACGGCAGGTCTCGCCTGCGAGGCAAGAACCAGACACTCCAGGAATGCAGACACGCGCATCCAGGAATGTCGGCGTGATCCCAAAGCACGTGGCCGGATTCTACAGCTGTAAATGGCCACAGATTTTGTATGATACGTTCCAGACCTAAGGTAGACCAGTGATCTTTATCAACTATGTAGCTAGTATTTGTTTATGGGTTATTCCAGTGCTTGACCAACATCTGTCTATTTTATTCATAGTTCATGTTATTGTAGTTGCTGTAAAATTTTCGAAATTTAACTGGAATTTTCTTTGAGTCAACGAATTTCGTTTGTGACGTACTTTCTTTTTAAGTTTATCGTTAGTATTTTCATATTAAATATTTTCACTCGTGTTAACTATTCTTTTGAATTTTTTATCTATCTAGTTTACGTTGGAGAGTGAAGTAATTATTTAGTGCTTTGGAAAGAGAGAAACTTTGTCATGAAAGTATTTTGAGAAACAGGATGGATATCGTTATACTAAGTATAATAATTTCGTTAGATGAACGAAACATGTGTAAGCAGGAAACGTTAACTATTGTCAGGGGTGTTCGACAATTGCGTTTGAGACACTCAAGTATAGACAAATAGTATATTGTAAAACCCAGAATTTTATCATTACTGTATAATGCACAGATTTGCAAATCTGAAGGCATATGAAAGAAAACATTATATAAAGAGGAATAATGTTATTTATAGGATTATAACCAATAATTTAACACTGACAGAAATGCAAACAGAGAATGCGTATATTGAAGTATAATTTTTGAAATGAAGGAGAGGTGTGATGTTATAGATCACCCTATTGTTATAAAGAAGTCTTGAAAGACTACAGTAAATATATTTTATATCGGATATTATTATGAACGTGATGTAAAGTGTATTTTTACATTAAATAGCGAACACGAGCAGACTTAATTCAGAAAGAAACTACGATTGTGTAACAGAGTTGAATGTTAAAAGTATTATGATGAAGTATAACATATTTGTGTGAGAAAGAATATAAAGCTGTACTAAGAAAGTAACGATTTGTTGAACGAACAAGTAAAGAATAGCACGATGTTGTATAATCGACAGAATTGATGTACGTGGAGGAGTTGTTTCTTGAAGTTATTACAGTAGTAATAATCAGTAGGGTTACTGAATCTCTTACATTATTGAGTGTATTTGAGATGGTGTCGAATTTTTGTGAAAGCGCTAAAAACGTATGCGAAGGTTTGTTGTTTAAAGAAGTGTAAAGGAAACACGTAAAAGTTATTCACAGAGTGTGTGAAGGTAAACAGAAATTACAGCGAGTAAATAATGGAAGTACAGTATGTCAGCGAAGTATTTTGAAGTTTGAATTTACATAAGAAGGAGGTGTGAATAGTGAGGATTAATGCCACGCACATAGAAATATTTGTGTATTGTAGTCTGAGAGTCTTGCATCGTAGTTCAAATATTATCGCAGTATTATTAAACCGAAAGAGTAAATTTGAAAAATGATGAACTTAATCGTTTGATACATATATTCACATGGATGTAACTATATAATTTCATAGACATAAAACAGAAGTATTGTATGAACTAAAGATAAATGGTGTTAATTGGACTTTATGTAATTAAAGCAGAAGGAGTAGAAAAATCGTGCAGGTCGCGATTATGTAATTATCAGATTACTGTCTAAATAATAATAATAATAATAATAATAATAATAATAATAATAATTTAATAAGTATAACTATTAATAATCTTTAGATTTGAAACGACATTGCGAATGATAATACCGATGTATTATGTAGGGAAGATTTTTGTGTTAAAATAATTTGAATCTGATTTGGATTAATTTGGAAGAATAATACACGGTGTTCAGAAAGTGTATTTTATATGTTACAATCTTTCAAGTAACTATTGTTCATGGATATTACGATTATTTGGTGTAGGAAGACTTAGTGAAGTCCATAAGGGACAAAATTTGATATTTGTGTGGGTTTTTTTAAGGCAAACTTTTTGTTTTCATATGAGTAGGAACATAAGTGTATTGTCATAGCCTAATAAATTTGCAGGCACATTTTAGTTAGCTTGCTCAGTTTTTTATCACCCCCGAGAGCCGAGTTGCTCGATTTGCTTTGTTTGTTTTTAGACTGTTGTGTGTGCAACTAGTTAGTAGTATTGTTAGATATGTGTTATGTGAGTCAAGGGTTCCCTAGTTATCAGTCCAGTAGGGAATTGTTGATTTCTTAGCCGGGTATTGACATCCCTACGATCCTTTTCCATCTGTGCGGATTCTGGACGCTAACTTCGAGGAATTCGGGCACAGTCATTCTAATAGGCCCTTGCCGATTCACCTTGAATCTTTGTCCACTTTCATTAATTTCATCTCTAATTAACCCCTTTCATAAGGTTGGTGTCAGAAAGGACAACCGGCCATAAAAACCACCCGCCACATAGAGATTCATCGCATCTCATCCCCGACCCGTCGAAATGAAAGTAATAATATTTGCACACACATGTGTTTATAATGACTACCCAATGTAACTTGGCTCCCGTCCACCTGTTAACACTGAACAGGCTATGTTCGCTGCCAGTCAGTACTCTTGGCAGTATACGAATTACATGGTTGTGTCTCGGGGAGAAGGATAAAATAAATGTTCTGATGTAGCAAGCTGAGTGGGCGAGACCTAGCTCTAGGAGAGTGGGTAGTGCACATTTGAAATTAACTCGGGAGAATAATAGAAATGCACTTGTGTATCATGAAGGAATCAGTTTACATCATTCCTTCATCCATTGGAGACATTCTTCTTAGCTGACCTGGAACACCTGGTGACGTAGGACAAATTTTTGTTTGTCACCGTGGAGGTCCAGTTTCGGTTCCCACCTCTACCAAGAAATATAATTCTGGTCTGAGGAATGGAACGAGCTTCACTCAGCCTTGTGAGGTAGAACTGGAAAGAGGTGAAATCAATTTCTAATTCTACCATATTAGAAGTGGTTTTCCGTGGTTTCTCACTTCTAATCCAGGTAAATACCCGAATGGTACCTACATTAAGAACACGGCCACCTCCTACGTAAATCCTACTCCCAGTTAAGAGTCACAATAACACAGATTATCAGACAGATTCATCACATACCCAAAAACGTGAGGCTATATTGTGATCACGATGTTGCAAAGCCCGTAAATGAATCAAAAACAACTTCCTACCTTCATGGACTAGATGTGAAAAGTTGTGAACACACTGAAAAAAACATTGATTTTAACACCAAAGTAATCCAGGCCTTGCAGTTTGAACTGGAAAGGCGTAACCAAATACTCATTGAACTCTAGGAACGATTGTGTCCCATTGATTCCAAGCAAGTACAGGAATTGGGTGAAATGAACCAGTATTCCAGGTGTAATAACGTCAAAGTACTTGGTATTCCAGAGCTTCCTCGAGAGTATATACCCGGTGGTCTGCCCGCCCCCTTGCGATGTAGTTTTAAGAAACCCGCTACATTTATTAGAATTCTGAAAATCATCGGTCCCTCTCCTTAATCCGAAATAATACGAGGGCTGTTTCTTTTTTCAAGTTCCAATGGACTGTATAAAGATAACAGATTGACATACCAGTCAATGACAAACTTAGGAATTATTATGACTGAGAACTTAAATTGGACTAAACAGGTGATAAGCACATGGAATAAAATACATAAATGCTTATATCCTCTGAAACGGTTCGGTAATGTATTCTCTGTTCGACTTAAAGTACAACTAATTCGCTATCTGATACTGCCTATATTTGACTACTGTGACACTGTGTTGACTGAAATAACCTGCGACAGTAACAAGAAACTGGACCGGTGCTTCAACAACTGTGTAAGATATATATTTGGTCTGCGATATGATGATCATATATCACCCTATTATAAGGAGCTGTCGTGGTGTAACGGGTTTTTCGAGGGTATTTTACGAAGCCATTCAATATTTATTTACGCGGCAAATTGTTCAGCCAAGAGAAGTTTTCATGTAACTTATTATTATTATTAAGGTATTTTTGGAGCGTTTTTTTTATAAAATTATAAGTATACAGATAGGTTTTCGATGTTATAGAAAACACTATCAAGCGAATTATTACGAACAACATTATCGCGGAAAATTATATGATTACGGAATTTTACGGAGTTTTGTCAGTTAGAGTTTGTTGAGAGAGATGAGTCACTGGGAATTCGGCTACAGGCTTATTCTTGTCGAGAAGCGTGACGCAAGCGGGGTTGCTGCATCAAGAAAAGGCGAAATGGCCTGGACCGGTAATCGACATCTTCGTCGCGCCGAGTGTATTGACCCGGAGGTGGGGAAGATCGCGTGGTGGCTCAGCCAATCAGTGGAGAGCGGGCGAGAAGAAGACGGCACCTGAGAGGGGAGGCGACGAGTGCATATATGGTTTGCGCGCCGAGGAGGGAAGGTGATTATCTTTGTAAAACTTGACCGTTGTGATTGCACGTGTGGTTGGTTCCGGTGTGACCGGACCATAAATTATCATATCTACAAGTATCTCTTCAACTAAAGAAGAAGATGACGACGTCCAGAAGGCTGTGGGAAGCTCTCTTCAACATCCAGTACGAGGGAAATGCTACGGCAATTTCCAATGGTAAGCGCGAATGATTCAGAACTACATAATCTCTCGTTTCTTTGTTTCATATTCAGTATTTCAGTAACTTCATAGCTTGGGAATAATAGTAAAATCATCATCCGACTCCGTTTTCACGTAATTATCTAGCGGTAATATTCCAATCGCAACGCTCCAATTTAATTTAAAATATATTATTATTATTATTATTATTAATTTTGCCATACTTGTTTTATATAATAAATTCATTTCTTTTAACCATGCAATCTTTGCTTTCAGTAGGTAGCATTAGATAAAGACCAAATTCCTTCTCCTGATACAATTGTTAGTTGGGTTAATGATCAAATCATACCACGATCTGAGTGAAAAGATTCTTGAAGGTGTTCTACCAGAGCAGGTGTTGTTAAATATAAATTTAGATTTCAACATAGCGTTGAGGTCTTGGCGCCCATTAATACAACATATCTTAGTCAGAGTAAACAATACATTTGTGTTTCAAAGTGCAAGGCATGGCTAGTAAAAACGTTTCACTTGTCTCCCAACAGTGGGGGCTATAGAAGCAATTACAGTGGCTTCGAGTGCACCAGCGTCGTGAACTCCACATGTTATCACTACTGCACAAAATACTTTCCACTAATACCCCTAACTATCTTGTTTCACCGTTTTCTTACCTCTCGTCCTATCATGACCACAATACGAGATCTGGCTCCTCTCTTGCCATACTTATAAACCGTACTGCTGTTTACAACCGCTCGTTCATAATCTCTGCGTCCAGGTCATGGAATTTGCAACCTGCGAACATTAGAGACAATCCCTCTCATCGCAAGTTTAGA
Source organism: Meconema thalassinum (assembly GCA_946902985.2). Taxonomy (NCBI): domain Eukaryota; kingdom Metazoa; phylum Arthropoda; class Insecta; order Orthoptera; family Tettigoniidae; genus Meconema; species Meconema thalassinum. The sequence goes on from OX336389.2 coordinate 861,678,975, forward strand.
GTGGCTTGCTGCGAGTATATGCTGGGTGGATCCCGCTGACTTCTTGGATAAATGTTGAATGAACAAATGAGTGAATGAGATGAATGATTGGATTACTGTAGTTACGTCATTTAAGGATACTTTGCATTGTGTATTTTTGAAATTAATGATTCTACCATTATTCATATTATCAGTATTCTTATTGCTATTAATATTATTCGTGCTATTGGTATTTGTAATTATAAGTCATGTAGATGTATACTCTTCTATAGAGCGTCTCAACCTTAAAAGACAGTATGGAATTAAATGTAGTATTTGCCTATCACTCGCACTCCTATGTCCTGCAATTAGCTTCGTCCTCTTCCACCCCGGCGATGTTGCCATTTCCCAATAATTGAAAGTGACAAATCTAAGAAACTGTTTGCGTGATCTTATAGAGAATTTTCCGCTCTTTAAGATGATGTAATAATAAAAGCCATAAATAATTAACACATGGCCCAATTTTCACAATTACGATATTTTAGCGCGAATCTATATATTTGCAGATATAAAACTTATCACGCCATAGATAATGAACTAATGATCGCAACAGCTCAAGAATTTATTTTTAGATTGCCTGATGTTGGTAGAAGATACTCTATTTCTCAGGGCAGTAATTATTTTCATAGAAAGAAAGTTATGATTTTTTTTCTTAAATGTTACTTGAAAAATCTTAGATGGTATCACAGGAAAGTTACGTTGCGACAAACTTTTTTGCTATTGACTTTACGTTGGTGACTAAGCGAGAAGAAATGTTCATTAATATGTGAAAAAGTTTTTAAAACAAACCGGAGCTCGATATCAGATAGCATTCATAAGTTATCGCACTTATTCCTCCCGCCCAGCGCTGACGCTGCGTAAGTTTGTTTAGTCAGGCGCCAGTCTCCCCGACTGATGGTGTGATGATGTGAAGTTAAACTGTGAAATGAAGTGGTCCTTGTGTTCTTTATAAATTGTCCACCTCGTTGCGTACCGTAGTGGCTAGCATTCCTGGCTGTCACCGTGCTGCCACCGTGGAGGCCCAGGTTTGAATCCCGGCTCTGCCAAGAAATTTAATTCTGGTCTGAGGGCTGGAACGGGGTGTACTCAACTTCATGAGACAAAACTCTGAGGAGAGGCGGGTGCGATTCCTACCTCGGCCATCCTCTAAGTGGTTTCCGTGGTTTGCCTTTGTTCATCCCGGGAATGAACAAGGGTTCGTTAGTGGTGCAGAGTTAACGTTTCTGAGCCAAAAGAACACGGCAGACACCCACGACGAAATGACAGGTGAAGTGTAAGAAAAGTGGTTCGCCGAGCAATTGTTGCACAATGTTCCGCAAGGATCTATCCTAGTAATAGACAATGTAGGCTACCACAGTCGGAAAATCGAACTTTTGCCTATAACGGAGAAAACACCGGATTATAGATTGGCTCACTCAAAAGGGGTCCCTTTTCGAAATGATATGTTAAAACGGAAGCTTCGTTTTATTGTGACTCAAAACAGAGTCAGATATGATAAATACATCATTGACGAGATGGCTAAATTAGCAGAAAAAATATGTTCTTCGCTTGCCACCATACTACAGTGAACTTAATCCCATCAAAATGGTATGGACGCAAGTGAAGAACAACATAAAATTGAACAACGTCTCATTCAAGAAACAAGGAATGAAGAATTTAATTTCGGCTGCATACCACTTGACCACACAAAATTGGGTAAATTACGTGGACCACAATATATATTATAATTTATTTTAACCTATGATATTCAAGAAAATGTAATATTATAAATTATAACATATTATAATATTATCATAATCATGAATAATTGAAAAATATAAATTGTTATAATGTGTGCATTAAAATCGCGCTCTGAGGTTCGGCGTATCATATCTAAATATTGTAGCGTTGTTCGCTGCAAGGTATGATCTACAGTTATATACAACAACAAAATATTTTGGAAATTTCCCGAGTTTTGCGTAAAAGCACGCCTGTATACGAGTTATATTACATCATGTGCCCGCCCTTGCAGAACTTTGTATATGCAGTAGATCTGGCATCAGCGCACCCCATTTAATGCGTACTGTCTTTTAAGGTAGAGACGCACTATAGTGGTTAAGTGTAAGAGAGGGCCTTGAGCCCTAACTTCGCCACCAATAAAGGCATTATCTATCTATCTATCTACCAAACTGATTTTACTACTAATGTTTGCTTGTTTTATTCTTATGTCTCAAGATAATCGCCAAAACGATTGTTTGTCATATCGTTACACCAGCTTTCTAGTGGCCTCGGCAAAAAACTCTGCCGCCACTGAGGTGGGTACGTCTAGAGAGTCTCCTGAAGTTTTTGCTTTTTGCGAGGCGTTGCCACCCAACCATACCTTCAATTCTCTCAAGAGGTGAACATCATTCACGACTGCACTGTGTCAAAGTTACGATATACTTTTTCAAAGAATTCAAGTGTGAAGTATTTGACCATCTGCCGTTTAGTCCAAACCAGCACTGAATGATTTTCACCTTTTTCGAGAATTGAAGGTATGGATGGGCGTCAACGCCTCGCCAAAAAGGAAACACTTCAGAAGACTGTCCGGACGTACCCACCTTAGTGGTTGCAGAATGTTTTGCCGAGGGCATTGGAAAGCTGGTGTAACGATACGACAAATGTTTCAATCGTTTTGGCGATTATATTGAGACATAAGAATAAAACAAGCAAACATTTAGTAGTAAAATCAGTTTGGTATGTCAATCTGTTATTTTTATATAGTCCATAGGAACTTGAAAAAAAGAACAGCCCTCGTATAACGAGACGTGTTGTTATGGGCCAGAAGACAGCAGGAATAGCTAGCGGCACTATTATATCAGGGTACCTCGAATGAACCCGTAAAATGAGCACAGATGCCAAGGAAACGCACACACAGACCAGGAACATACTGTATATTGTATAGGCTGGGGACTGCTCAGTACATGCCAATCCTCGCAACAGCGCACCTAGCAAGTGTGTGGTCGGAGATAATTGGGTATGGTGGTTCGAATTTAATGTAATGTTTATTTATACTAACAATTGCCTAGAATGTGACAATGTTGCACACGCTGTAGTTCCCACAGATTGATTTGATTATTTGTCTATGAAAAGGGTCGTTTGCATCATGACAAAGGGTATGGAGCTGGGATAGGCGAGGATGAGGAGATGATGGTATGTGGCTAGGAAAGCATCCAACATTCCAGTTATCTACTGTACGTCGTACGTTTTCTAAGCTTCGTAGGACACAATAATGTAGAGTAAAATGTGCCCCATTGGAATGATTTTTGTTTTTTGTCGTGTGACCTCCTGAGAGGCCGAGTGCAGGACTTTCTAGTCGACGCCCGTGGGCGACCTGTGCGTCGAGATGAGAGATGGAATGGATAAAGATGAATGAAACTGGCCAAGGATGTGGAAGAAAGCGATCGTGGCCTGTCTGAAAGTACAGTCCCAGCATTTGCCTGGTGTTCAAAATGGGGAAACCACGGAAAACCATTTCAAGGACGGCGGACGGTGGAGCTCGAACCCAATCGTTTACCGAGACAGCAGAGAGCTTGGCCCCATGGCCTAACGCTGCACTTATGTGAGCGTAACCACCACTGTCGGATTGGAATGATAACTACGTACGATGCCAGGTAGGTACCGGTAGCTCCGTGAACTCCTCTCCTTCGAGGCAGCTCAAACTTCCGTACTTCTTCTTTCCCCCATTCAGTGTGAACATATTGAACCATCTCACTGTTCAAAAGAACCTGCGACAGGCACACAACGAACTCTCCTTAAAAGAGAGTATACCATCCATGATCTGAGAAATTCCCCCAGTTTGGCAAGTTGCTGTAAAACTATTCACATTTACCTTTGTCTTTCTTTCCTCGTCTTTCTACTTTCTGAATGAGCCAACCTTATTTAGGAAGGATTCACTTCCTCTATGAACCAAGTTCCCTCTTTATTTGTCTGGCACCCCCAGGGGCTCACTAATAGTGGGACGTGGGTTGGCGACCACGGGAACCCAGCTGAGTCCGGCATTGCTCCCACTTACTTGTGCCGGACTCCTCTCCGCCTTCTTTCCTATCGACCTCCTTTGGTCAACTCCTGTTTCCTTCCAACCCCGACGGTATTAGGGTATCCGAGGACTAGGGAGTCTCTTCCTTTCCCGTCTTAATTGGCCCTTCTCTCGTCTTTCCTAATCCCTCATTCTTCGAGGCATCAGCCTTCTTTTTCTTTTCATTATATTTCCTTTTCTCTTTAAGATTCCCGCACTGTTATGTGAATCCCCCCCGTGTATTTAAATTTCATATTGTAAATCCTTTTCCATCTATATTTCCTTTTCTGAGTATTTCCAATCTACATTGCATTTTTAGTACAGTATTTTGAATTGCGTGCCGACATAATGTGAGTATTTTGAATCTAAATTACATTTTGTAAGTATTTTCAATTTCAATTGCATTTTGTAAGTATTTTCAATTTCAATTGCATTTTGTAACTATTTGGAACTTGAATTGCATTTTGTGAGCATTTCGAATTTCAATTGCATTTTGTAAGTATTTTCAATTTCAATTGCATTTTGTAACTATTTGGAACTTGAATTGCATTTTGTGAGCATTTCGAATTTACATTGCATTTTGTAAGTATTTCGAACCTAAACTACATTTTGTGCGTCATTTCAATCTAAGTTCCATTTTTGTAAGTATTTTCAAGCTACATTGGTTTTCATTATGGTTTCCATTTCATTGCCATTTTCGCTATCACCCAGACCATTAGGGGCTGATAACCTAGATGTCAAGCCCCTTAAAACAACAATTATCATCATCATCATCATCATATTTGTCTGGCACATGAATCGTCAATCATGTATATCTGAATACTGTACATAGATGTTTGGTCAGACTTTTCCCCATGCTATGGAATGTGACATGAAACATCTACTGTACATGGCCAGATGTATGTGTATAGTATTTTCCCGATTCTTGCAAATTATAAAAAGCTGTGTAGAAAATTAGATTAGATTTTTCCACATTTTCCTCTTTCACCTCAGATATTCTTTCCAGCCTATATTCTGCAGTTCATGGATTAGATAAGATTTATTTTGTCTGGCAAGATTGGGGCCCTCTCTTCCTTCTGACTGGATTATAATATGAATCAAGTATAGACAATACAACTATAGCACTTAAATCTAACAGAAATGATCATGATGATAATAATAGACTAATACTATTTATTATTTTTATTTACTCGAATAGCACTATTACAGAGCACGTAAAACCAATACTTCAAATCTTGCCACATGTCTTTCTTCTCTCTGCCCACATTCGCTTCATCATCTCTGATCTCTGCTTTCGGAGCTGTTCAATGTTCCGTGGCTGCTTTCGTTGTCTTTCTTGTTCCTCCTTGAAGATCACTTTTTGAATTTTGTCCCGAAATAAATTCCTATTACATGTATCTGTAATGTCAATGTCGGCTTCCTTAAGATCTTTTAATGTCTGTGTAAACCACGCTGGTTGAACTTTAAGTTTTAAAATTTTATTAAAAATTGGTTTTTTTTAGCCTGTCATTATTCATTCTATTTAAATGCCCAAAAAAATGACATTCGTCGTTTGTGCATGGTATGAATTATGTTCTCCACATGGGTGTATATTTCCTTGTTAGGTCGTGGTCTGTTTTAGTCTGTCTCTGTTTATGTCACCTTTCCGCATTAACTTTAATGTTTCAGCTCCAAAGAGTGCTTCAGGTCTCACCACAGAATTGTAATGTTTAATTTTAGTGTCCCATGATGTGGGATTCCTCACAAAGGACGTGGATTTTACAACTAAATTGTGATTATTACAAAGTTCGATCAATCTTTCCCCAATTTTAGTAGTATGCATATGCAAAGGATGCATCGAACCAATCTTCTTTCCTTGAGCATGATTTTGTTTATGTCACATTTCCGCATTAACTTTAATGTTTCAGCTCCAAAGAGTGCTTCAGGTTTCACCACAGAATTGTAATGTTTAATTTTAGTGTCCCATGATAATGCCTTCTTCTTGTATATATTTCTGGTGATCTGAAATGCTACGTTCATTTTCTTTGCTCGGACCTCTAAGCTATTTTTTTTCATTGTTATTGATAGTTATCCATTCACCTAAATACATAAATGAGTCAACTTTGTGTATTTTGTGTTGGTTTATGATTATTACATCAGGACAATCTTGAACATTCGTTATAAATTCTGTCTTGGGGAAGGAGATTTGTAAACCTATTTTTCCTGTTTGCTCCATTAAGTTTTCTACTTGGATTTTTGCATTTTCTGGTGTGTCCGTGATCAGAGCAATGTCATCCGCGAAAGCCAAGCAATCTAAATGGATATTATCTTTTATACTTCCCAAATTTATACCTTTCGTGTCTGATTTTCTCCATTCTCTAATCACCTTCTCCAGAGCACAATTAAAAAGCAAAGGCGACAACCCACCTCCTTGTCTGACACCTGTCTTAATTTGAAAAGTTCTAGAGAATTCTTCATTGAATCTTACTTTAGATGAGATATTTGTTAATGTACCTTGTATAATGTTTGTGGTTTTTGAATCGAAGCCGAATTATTTTAAACCATTGATGAGGGATTCTCTATTAATTGAATCATACGCTTTCTTGAAGTCAATAAAAGTAATAGTTGTTGCTTTGTTTCTCAGTTGCTCATTTGTAGAATAGTTTTGAGATTCCAGATCTGCTTAATGCATGATCTGTTATTCCGAAAACCACCTTGATATTCCCCTATTTGCGGATCTAATTGTGGTTCTGCACGGCTGAGTAGTGCTTTCGAGAGTATTTTATAAGTCACCGGCACAAGTGAAATACCCCTATAGTTATTTGGATCAGTTTTTGGACCTTTCTTATGTATAGGGTGTATGATGTCTGACTTCCAATCTTCTGGAATTTCTTCATTATCCCAGACTTTATCTAAGATATCTTTAAGTTTATTGATGATATCATCATCGAGAACTTTCCACAATTCAGCTTTAATTCCATCTTCACCTGCTGCTTTATTATTCTTCAAGGAGCGTATAATTTCTTTAATTTCATTTAAATCTGGGGCTGTAGAGTCATCCTTTTGCATATAATCATTACTAAATGTAAATGTGAATTCCGGGTTATGGGAGTTATGTAAGTCTTCAAAAAAATCTGCCATTATATTGCAATTTTCCTGCTTAGAGTGTGCAATTTGCTTTATTCTTGGATTGACTAGTTGTAAGGTTGAGGAGTAAATTTCGTCAATTGTTTCTTAAACAATTGGTATAAGTTTCTCATCTTATTTTTCTGAAAGTCTACATTGATTTGATGTAGTTCGTTCAAAATAAACAACTTTCTTTCCTTTTTAAACGTCTTCGTAGCCTCTCTTCGCCTTTCTACTAGTTTATTTCTATTCTCCTGACTCTTATTTGCATTCAATTTTTTTCAAGCATTCTGTATTTCTTGTAGAACCTTATCACATTGTTCATTCCACCAAGTCTGTTTTTCCGCTTAGTTAATGGTGCCGTTGTCGTAGCTGCTTTTATCATGCCATTTTTTATATCAACCCATGTATGAACGTCTTTGGTTTGAAATTCTGCCTTTAATTTATAACCATCTAATTTATTAATATCATATTGTGGGATTCTAACTTGTGGAACATATTTTCGTACATTAGGTTTAATCCGAAATTTAGCAGCAGAAATATAATGATCAGATTCAATATTTGTAGACTTTATAACTCTGACATTCATTATTTCATTCGACGATTTTCGACTTATTGCTATGTGGTCAAGTTGTTTTTCACCACATAAAGGATTCGGTGACACCCATGTCATTAATTTCTTGGGAATCCTCACAAAGTATGTGGATTTTACAACTAAATTGTGATTATTACAAAGTTCGATCAATTTTTCCTCAATTTTAGTAGTATGCATATGAGCTGAATGCAATCCACTATTGGGCCGATAACCTCGATGTTAGGCCCCTTAAAACAACAATTATCATCATCATCAATCCACTATTCTCTTATATTTCTTTTCTTTTCCAATTTGGGCGTTAAAATCCCCCAATTAAATAATAGTATGTTTTGGTGGTATTTTGCTCAAGTAGTTAACTATTTTTTCCCAGTATTCATCCACAGTATGCCTAGTTTTCTTTTGGTTTTTATCATTCGTAGGAGCATGAACATTTAAAATAGTGTAACCTTTATTTGTGGACTTCAATGTCAAGAACGATGATGTCCTTTCATCAACTGGATCAAAACTCACTATTGAATCAATTATTTTAGTCGATACAATGAACCCAGTGCCAAAAATCAGTGCTCCTTTTAATATTCTACTAGTTGATTTACTCTTATAGATCCTATATCCATTTGATTCGAATGGTTCATTATCCACATACCGAGTTTCTTGCAATGCTGTAATCGTGATGTTCTTTTTGTCTAGAAAATTTGTTATAGTTTTAAGCTTTCCAAGTTTCATCAGAGACTGAACATTTAACGTTGCGATATAATTTCATCAACTTGTACAGTTTCCAGCCCCAGGCTGGGTCTGTTTGGAACATAAGCCTCGCCACTTAGTCCTTTCTTCCCACCACCTCTCCGCTGTCACTGTGGTCCAGTCCTCGCCTCTCTTCTTGACACATTCCTCCACTCCTTTCAGCCATCTATCTCTTGGTCTTCCCCTTGGTCGTTTCTTCTGCATCTGCAAGTCCAACCCCTCCTCCACGTGGTGGGAGACGGGCAACGGCATGAAGTAGGGGATTGCCTGTAGGGGTGAAGTACAGTGGGGACTTTGTGTGCCCCGGGACCGCTGCGATAGCTGTGAAGGCTCTTTGGGAACCCTGAAAAGTGACGGCTGACGGGGCTCTGGTGAAGCTACGATAGGCCTAGCAAGCCAGTAGTGGATATCATATTTGCTTTCAAAACAGGAACAGGCCTCGGAAAGGACGGATGCGATATAATTTAAATGTTTGAATTTAATTTTTCATTTGTGATCCTCTGGGTGCTCCGACTCACCCAAACCTTTACCCAATTCTTAACTTTACGACTAATAGACTACCAATATATTGATTTTTTTTTCAGGACGGGTCAGGGAAAGGATTTTGGAAGGAAATCGGTTTAGGAACCTATTAAAAGGAACCGTCCCGGAATTTGCGTGGTGGTGAAAGTAGGAAACCACGAAAACCATTTTCAGGACAGTTTAGGCGGGATTCGAACCCTCGCTCTCCCGATGCCAGCGCTGCACGAGATAGCGCATTAGTGACTTCGGCCAGCGTGGCCGGTAACACTAAATTATTTAAAAGCAAAAGTGGATGGTTAGTTAAGATGAGGCGTTGAAGGAAATTCCTCGTTCTTAACTTTTCCGGCAAGCGTTCTTTCGGGTACAAACTTCAATGTAGAACCAGATGTTTCCATTTCATGTAAACTCTAGACCAAATTTGCAAGTGATGTTGACGAAATCTACTTGTTCTGGCCCTTTTCTCGCAACAATCGTTCTTGAGATTCAGCATCATCTGACAGGGTTCTGAAGAATTAGAGATTTCAACAGGGATTTTCTCTCTCTTTTGCCTTCTTCGATTTCTTTGTTGGGATCCACTGGGCCGATGCTGTCGCTTTATTTTAAGGTTCCTGTAAATAAACATAGAAGGATTGCTCCTAATTTTGGGTGCATTTTTGGGGGTGGGGAGTTATACATAGGTTGGACACACTAAAGCACCCCCGCATATTTGTATAATGAAGTATGAAACGACCAATCTTCAGTGTTGGAATAATAGAAACTTCTTACTTTTGATATTAATAAAAGTTGAATGAAGACTGAAGGGAAAATGATGCAACTAAATAAATAAAACTGGCATCAATTATGTATGCATTATTAGCTCACAATTCAACTATCAATCGATATCAAATTGAATTTAATAAATGTCTGGAGATATCGGCATTAGGTGGAACGTAGAGCCAAACACTCTTAAATCAAACCCGTGAAATTATTCGCCGCCACTATTTCTTCACTCAGCGACTAGTTGCGAACTGTCACAAATTATCTCTGTTGGTTTAATGAGGCATCTTATCCCATCAGGCGAGTCCATATGGGGTAATTGATAGGGTAACATTTTCTTTCCAAATTCAGAAACAATATCATGCTTGAAAATTACATCCTCCCTGTTGATGACAACCTTCGCTACGCCAGTGCCTGTATCCAGCTAGCTGTTACAGCAGTTACTGAGCGATGCAGAAATTTGTCCTTCTTGCGGAATGCAGTACACCTCAACTGAGAAATCTCTGAATTGTCTTTGCTACTAGTAAACTCTATAGATTTTGATCCTGGGAGAATACCCGGACAAAACTTCAAACAGTTAACTTGCTTCAAAATGGAATTCTACTTTCTTGAGAGTTTCCTCTATCACCATCACATTAGTTTTTTAATGCTGATTTGCATACCATACCATGACCGAGTCAGTGACAGCCCTCATTATAACCAGGTGATCAGCATAAGCTAAACTGCTTGCATGATTTTCGCGTAATCTACATGTAGCCTGCCAATGTGTAACTTTCCTTTGATGAACAATACAGCGTCACCCATTTCATCCCTGTTTTCCCCCTGGCCGAATATCATCTACACATTCTACAATACCTCTCTTGTTTTACGATATTGCTATCCATTTACAATCCGCATTCTTCTCTTAATCGAACATTACCAGGATAGTTTACATTACATATTCACACAATCCGAAAATATTCCTTTCATCGGCAGAGGCGGCTCGACACCAAGTTCCTACCCATGCAAAACATAATTTGTATCCACACACGTTGTCATCCCCTCCCCCAAGCCATCCACATACGTTGTCACCCATCCCCCAAGCAGTCCACACACGTTGTCACCCCCTCCCCCAAGTCGTCCACACACGTTGTCACCCCCCTCCCCCTAGCCGTCCACACACGTTGTCACCCCCTCCCCCAAGTCGTCCACACACGTTGTCACCCCGTCCTCCAAGTCGTCCACACACGTTGTCACCCCCTCCCCCTAGCCGTCCACACACGATGTCACCCCTCCCCCAAGTCGTCCACACAAGATGTCACCCCTTCCTTAAGCAATCCACACACGTTGTCTCCCCCTCCCCAAAGTCGTCCACACAGTTCTCACCCCCTCCCCCAAGCCGTCCACACACGATGTCACCCCCCCCCCCCAAGCCATCCACACACGTTGTCACCCACTCCCTCAAGCCGTCCACACACGTTGTCACCCCCCTCCCCAAGACGTCCTCACAAGATGTCACCCCTCCCCAAGCCGTCCACACAAATTGTCACCCCCCTCCCCCAAGCCGTCCACACACGTTGTCACCCTCTCCCCAAGACGTCCTCACAAGATGTCACCCCTCAACAAGCCGTCCACACAAGATGTCACCCCCCCCCCCCCTCAAGCCATCCACACACGTTGTCACCCCCCTCCGCCAAGCCATCCACACACGTTGTCACCCCTCCCCCAAGACGTCCACTCAAGATGTCACCCCTTCCCCAAGCCGTCCACACACGATGTCACCCCCTCCCCCAAGTCGTCCACACACGTTGTCACCTCCTCTCTCAAGCCATACACACACGTTTTTCACCCGTCCCCCAAGCAGTCCACACACGTTGTTACCCCTCCCCCAAGACGTCCACTCAAGATGTCACCCCTTCCCCAAGCCGCCCACACACGATGTCACCCCCTCCTCCAAGTCGTCCACACACGTTGTCACCCACTCCCCCAAGCCGTCCACACACGATGTCACCCCCTCCCCCAAGTCGTCCACACAAGATGACACCCCCTACCCTAAGCAATCCACCCACGTTGTCACACCCTCCCCAAAGTCGTCAACACACGTTCTCAAACCCCTCCCCCAAGCCGTCCACACACGATGTCACCCCCCCCCCCAAGCCATCCACACATGTTGTCACACCCTCCCAAAGACATCCACACACGATGTCACCCACTCCCCCAAGCCGTCCACACACGTTGTCACCCCCTACCCTAAGTCGTCCACACACGTTCTCACCCCCCCCCCCCCCAAAGCCATCCACACACGATGTCACCCCCTCCCTCAAGCCGTCCACACACGTCATCCCCTACTCCAAGCCATCCACACACGTTGTCACCCCCCTCCCCCCAAGTCGTCCACACACGACGTCACCCCTTCCCCCAAGACGTCCACACAAGATGTCACCCCTTCCCCAAGCCGTCCACACACGATGTCACCCCCCTCCCCCAAGGCGTCCACACACGTTGTCACCCATCCCCCAAGCCGTCCACACACGTTGTCACCACCTCCCCCAAGTCGTCCACACACGTTGACACCACCTCCCCCAAGTCGTCCACACACGTTGTCACCACCTCCCCCAAGCTGTCCACACAAGTTGTCACCCATCCCCCAAGCCGTCCACACAAGATGTCACCCCCCTCCCCCAAGCCGTCCACACACGTTGTCACCCCCTACCCCAAGTCGTCCACACACGTTCTCACCCCCTCACCAAAGCCATCCACACACGATGTCACCCCCTCCCACAAGCCGTCCACACATGTTGTCACCCCCTCCTCCAAGCCATCCACACACGTTGTCACCCCCTCCCCCAAGTCGTCCACACACGATGTCACCCCCTCCCCCAAGACGTCCACACAAGATGTCACCCCTTCCCCAAGCCGTCCACACACGATGTCACCCCCCTCCCCCAAATCGTCCACACACGTTGTCACCCATCCCCCAAGCCGTCCACACACGTTGTCACCACCTCCCCCAAGTCGTCCACAAACGTTGTCACCACCTCCCCCAAGGCGTCCACACACGTTGTCACCCATCCCCCAAGCCGTCCACACACGTTGTCACCACCTCCCCCAAGTCGTCCACACACGTTGTCACCACCTCCCCCAAGTCGTCCACACACGTTGTCACCACCTCCCCCAAGCCGTCCACACAAGTTGTCACCCATCCCCCAAGCCGTCCACACAAGATGTCACCCCCTCCACCAAGCCGTCCACACACGTTGTCACCCCCTACCCCAAGTCGTCCACACACGTTCTCACCCCCTCCCCAAGCCGTCCACACACGATGTCACCCCCTGTCCCCAAGCCATCCACACACGTTGTCACCCCTCCCCCAAGCCGTCCACACAAGATGTCACCCCTCCCCCAAGCCGTCCACACACGATGTCACCCCCTGCCCCCAAGCCGTCCACACAAGATGTCACCAACTTCCCCAAGCCGTCCACACAAGATGTCACCCCCTCCCCCAAGCCATCCACACACGATGTCACCCCCTGCCCCAAAGCCGTCCACACAAGATGTCACCAACTTCCCCAAGCCGTCCACACAAGATGTCACGAACTCCCCCAAGCCGTCCACACACGTTGTCACCCTCTACCCAAGTCGTTCACACACGTTCTCACCCCCCTCCCCCAAGTCGTCAACACACGATGTCACCCCCCCCCCCCCAAGCTGTCCACACTCGTTGTCACCCACTTCTCCAAGCCGTCCACACACGTTGTCACCCCCTCCCCAAGACGTCCTCACAAGATGTCACCCCTCCCAAGCCGTCCGCACAAGATGTCAACTCCTCCCCCAAGCCGACCACACACGTTGTCACCCCCTCCCCCAAGTCGTCCACACAAGATGTCACCCCCTCCCCCAAGCCATCCACACACGTTGTCACCCCTTCCCCAAGCCGTCAACACACGATGTCACCCCTCCCCCAAGCCTTCCACACACGTTGTCACCCCCTCCCCAAGACGTCCTCACAACATGTCACCCCCCTCCCCAAGCCATCCACACACGATGTAACCCCCTCCCCCAAGCCGTCTACACTGTTTGTCATCCCCTCCCCCAAGCCGTCCACACACGTTGTCACCCCTACCCAAAGTCGTTCACACACGTTCTCACCCCCTCCCCCAAGCCGTCCACACACGTTGTCACCCCCCTCCCCCAAGCCATCCACACACGTTGTCACCTCCTTCCCCAAGACGTCCACTCAAGATGTCACCCCCTCCCCAAACCATCCACACACGATGTCACCCCCTTCCCCAAGCCGTCCACACAAGATGTCACCCCCCTCCACCAAGCCATCCACACACGTTGTCACCCCTCCCCCAAACCGTCCACACAAGATGTCACCCCCTCCACCAATCCATCCACACACGTTGTCACCCCCTCCCCCAAGCCATCCACACACGTTCTCACCCCCTCCCCCAAGCCGTCCACACACGTTGTCACCCCTCCCCCAAGCCGTCCACACAAGATGTCACCCCCTCCACCGAGCCGTACACACTCGTTGTCATCCCCTCCCCCAAGCCGTCCACACACGTTGTCACCCCCTACCCCAAGTCGTTCACACACGTTGCCACCCCCCTCCCCCAAGCCATCCACACACGTTGTCACCCCCCTCACCCAAGACGTCCACACAAGATGTCACCCCCCTCCCCAAGCCGTCCACACATGATGTCACCCCTTCCCCCAAGCCATCAACACACGTTGTCACCCCCCTCCCCAAGCCATCCACACACGTTGTCACCCCCCTCCCCCAAGACGTCCACACAAGATTTCACACCCTCCCCAAGCCGTCCACACACGATGTCACCCCCCTCCTCCAAGCCATCCACACACGATGTCACCCCCTTCCCCAAGCCGTCTACACAGTACAATTACAAGTTGTTTGTTAGTCCATACAGCATATTGTTACGGCTGTGAGTTTGTTTCATCGCTCGCCCCATGGGTCACAACTGCCCCAGGGCTGGGCTCTGCTCTGCCTCAGTGTATTGCGTGCGCCTTATGCTACAGGACTACTAGGACAAAGGGATGGTCCAGGATATTCGTGACTCAGCCAGTGATGGAAACCTCGAGAAGCCGTGAACCCTGGATGGGTCTAGAAGCATTTATTGAGTCACCGGCCTGCTATATAAGAGCGACCTGTCAAGCGGTGTATTTGTGTTTATCGAGCTAGTGCGAGCGTTTATCCTGAGCGACAGAAGTGTGGTGACGCGACTTGCGAAACCCCTAGTGAAGCTGGTTCTCTTGACAGCGAGGGAGTGAGAAGCATTCAGGGGACTGCCTGTGTTTTGAGCGAGTGTGATTTCACTGAGCGACAGAGGTATTGTGGCGAAGTGCCGTGCGAGTTACGAAATCCAGTGACATTGTTTCCCATTTTGTGGACAGCGAAGCAGCGTGTAGCAGGTTATCGTAAGTAACTGTAGTTTGTTTACATAAGGAAAAGGTGCAGGTAGTTTTTGTCAAGGCCACTGGACTCATTAGGACGGATTAACTTCTGTGGTTTGTTGACAAGTGAAAGGGGCAAGAGCGCTCCTTAAGGAAGAGACTTGAGGAAACTGGAGTAAGGTTCTAATTGCTTGTATTTGCTGTTGAGTGGCGTATCTTTCTGGCCGCAATAAAGTTAATTATTTCTTTAAAGGAACAATCTGTGTTGTGCTTCAACCCACCGTAATCCAGTTAACAAAAGTGCCACTAGGGGGGTGGCACGTAACAACTGGTGTCAGAAGCCGGATTACGAACTCAAGCACAAGCACAACACCTGACGGTTCTGGTTTCAAATCCCGAGCAGGTCATTTCTCTCTAATTTTCCTGTGAGTGCATGCCCTTTACAAGACAAACAACCAAAATGGAAGCGCAATTTGCAGCATTGCTAGAAAAGTTAAGTGGCATGGAAGCCAAGATGGAAGACGGCCAGAAGAAATTAGCCAAGGACCTGAAGGATGACCTGAAGAAGATGGAAGACGGCCAGAAGAAGATGGAGGACAGCCAGAAGAAGTTAGCAGAGGACCTGATGGACGGCCAGAATAGGTTAGCAGAGGACCTAACCGCCAAATTTCTGGATGGCCAGAAAAATCTGGAAGAGTGTCTGCTGACGAAATTAGAGGAGAGCCAAAGGAAATTAGAACAGAGCCTAGGTGAGGAAGTCGCAGCAGTGGAAAAGAAGTTCGACGCCTTACAAGTGGAAGTTGCCGAGCTGCGCCAACGCCCGCTGATGGGGGTGGAAGAGAAATTCAACGCCTTACAAAAGGAAGTTGCCGAGCTGCGCCAACGCCCACTGACGGGGGTGGAAGAGAAATTCAACGATCTACAAGAGGAAGTTGCCGAGCTGTGCAGACGCCCGCCCACCGTTACACCGGGAATATCAGGAACGGGACATAGCAGAGTGACGCCCCCAACCTTCGACGGAAAGGTCCCGTGGAGCACCTACTTACGTCAGTTCGAGGCGGCCTGTTCCATAAATAACTGGAACAACACAGAAAAGGCTACAGCTCTCATTGTAGCGCTGAGAGGTGACGCCCTTAACGTCCTTCAGGCCATCCCGACTGGATCCCAGGACTACGCTTCACTGATCGCCCATATGGAGTCCCGATATGGAGATAGTCATCGTCAGCAGGCCTACCAGATGCAGCTCCGGACCCGGGTACAGAAGAACGCGGAAACCTTGCAGGAGTTCGAGATGGATATCGCACGCCTCGTAAGGCTCGCCTATCCAACAGCGCCGGCCGACTTTCCGGAACAGATTGCGACGCAGACCTTCACCGACGGGCTACGGGACTCGGACACTCAGCAGGCCCTGCGACTCGCGCGCAATAAGACCCTGGCAGATGCGCTGAGCCACGCACTTGAATTCGAGACGGCAAAACAGGCATCTAGAATGCACGCACGGGTGCGTCAAGTGGACGTCGACGAACCAGAAAAAACCAACGAGACCAAGCCCCTGGCCGACGAATTGATGGAGGCGCTAAGCCGTTTCTTCGATAGTCGCGGCACTACCAGCAACGACACAGCCGGAAGACAACCGGAGAGGCGGCCCGGAAGAGGACTACCGACCTGCTGGGCCTGCGGTAAGAAAGGCCACCTGAGCAAGGACTGCGGTGATCGCCGCCGCCGAGGGTATCCGACGGGAAATCAGTCGTCTGAAAACCGCGCGGCCCAGGGAAACGAGTATTAGCCAGCCTTGGGGGGCAAAGGTTGGCTTGTGACAGTCGTCAAGCCCCGGCAGTCCAAGTGCGTGTGACGGAGTTACGGAGGGATAATAGCAGCCTGATGGTCGACGGAGTCGTCAACGGAGTGAACTGGCCCATGCTGATCGACACGGGAGCGTCGAGGCCCATCGTCAATCCCACCGTGATTCCGAAGTGGAGAGTGCAACCCACACAAAGGAACCTCCAGCTAATAACCGCGGCCGGAGAGACCGCACCAGTACACGGCGAAGCATCACTGGAGCTCGTCAATGGTCGACGGGCGGCGAAGCATCCAGTGCTTGTGGCTGACGTATCAAACGAAGTGATCATCGGACTGGACTTCCTGGACCAGAACAACATCATCTTGGACCTGAGTACCAACACTCTGCACTTCGGAGGTGAGGAACATGCTTTGAAACCAGCACACGAGGCCGTCACCGCACGACGAGTAAGGCTGAGAGAGGACGTCATCGTTCCGGCAAGGACGGAGGTCAGCGCCGCCGTAATTGTCGACGGAACTGCTGAGGGAGTGGCGGCTGTCATCGAGCCAAAATATGAGGACATCCAGACAAAATGATTGCTAGTTGCCAAGACCCTCATCAACACGACGTTTCGGCCGTACGTCCGCCTGTCCAACCTGAACGACTACGACATTACGGTTCACCGGGACACCAACCTAGGAGACTGCGAGCCCGTTACCTGGATTGCCCGCATCACAGATACGACGGACGGACACCTGCAGACGGACAACCGAAGAAGACGTGCACTGCCAGAAGAACTACAGAAGCTGTAGCAAGGATCCCAGGACCATTTAGACGAGGAACAATCACGCCAACTTCAGGAACTGCTACGCGAATTCCTGGACGTCTTCTCCGTGGGGAGCAAAGACTTCGGAAGGACAAGCTTGGTCCAGCACAGAATCGACGTTGGGGACAGCGCACCGATTAGGGCCCCATTCCGACGTGTCCCGCTCTCCAAGCAAGCCGAAGTCGACCGGATGGTAGAAGAGATGAAGGAGCAAGGGGTCATCGAGCCATCACATAGTCCTTGGAGTTCTCTGGTCGTGCTTGTGAAGAAGAAGGACGGTTCCACCAGGTCCTGCGTGGACTACAGGCGGGTGAACGACGTCACGAAGAAGGACAGCTACCCTCTACCCCGGATCGACGACACGCTGGACTCCATATCAGGATCAAGATGGTACTACACCTTGGATTTGAAGAGTGGCTACTGGCAGGTGGAGGTCCACCCTAAGGACCGCGAGAAAACGGCGTTCTCTGTGGGCAGCGGGCTCTGGCAGTTCACCGTCATGCCATTCGGTCTGTGCAACGCCCCTGTAACCTTCGACAGGCTAATGGAGTACATGCTGTGGGGACTACACTGGAAGACCTGCCTGGTCTACATAGACGACGTCATCGTTCTGGGAAAAAGCTTCGAGGAGCACTACAGCAACCTGAAGGAGATCTTGATGAAGCTACGGGCTGCCCAGCTGAAGTTGAGCCCCAAGAAGTGTCAGCTCTTCCAGAAGCAGGTCCAGTACCTTGGGCATATTGTCTCCGAGGAAGGGATGCGCACCGACCCAGAAAAGACCGCAGCTGTGAGGGAGTGGCCAGTTCCGAAGGACAAGTCCCAACTACGAAGATTCCTGGGACTCTGCACTTATTACCGTCGCTTCGTGAGAGGATTCGCCGACATCGCCAAACCACTGCATCGACTGACTGAGAAGGACCAACTCTTCACATGGACAGCAGAATGCCACAGTGCCTTCGAACAACTCAAGCAGGCTCTGTGCACCGCGCCTATTCTGGCCTAACCCAGACCTGGAACAAGGTTCATCGTCGATACCTATGCCAGCGCCTTTGGTATAGGGGGAATCCTGTCGCAAATAGTGGACGGCGAGGAGAGAGTTGTGGCGTACTTCAGCAAAGCCTTGTCAAATCCAGAGAGGAACTACTGCGTCACCAGGAAGTAACTGCTCGCCATCGTGAAGACCATCGAACACTTCCACAAGTACCTGTACGGGCAAGCATTTCTCATCAGGACCGACCATGCATCCCTGCGGTGGCTCCTGAACTTCAAACAGCCCGAGGGTCAACTCGCGCGGTGGTTAGAGAGGCGTCAACAGTACAACTTCGAGATCCAGCACAGGAAAGGCCAACTGCATTCTAATGTCGACACCCTGTCACGAAGACCGTGCCCCGAAGACTGCACCTTCTGTTCTAGGAGGGAGGAGAACACCGGGACAGTGCCGACGGACTACTGTAGAACTTCAAGGGAACTGGAGCCGCGAATCTTTCACGCGGGCACAAGCAGAAGATGATGACCTGGGACTGATAGCCGAATGGAAGAGGGCCTGTGTCCCCAGACCCGGGTGGAACATTGTGAGTGACTGCAGCCCAAAGTTTAAGTCCTACTGGGCGCAGTGGGACTCGCTGATTGTAAGGGATGGCCTCATCTGCCGCGCCTGGGAGAGCACCGACGGGAAGACATCTCGGGAACAAGTCGTCGTTCCAAAGGCTATGACGGAGGAAGTCCTGAAGGAAGTCCATGGAGGATCATCTGGCGGACACCTAGGGATAAAGAAGACCCTGGAGAAGCTGAGAGAGCGGTTCTACTGGATCGGATGCCAAACTGACGTGGAGAACCACTGCGCGAGATGCCACGATTGCGCAGCCAGCAAGGGCCCAGGACGAAGACGACGGGGTCCACTGAAGACCTACAACGTGGGCGGCCCCATGGAGAGAGTGGCCATCGATGTTGCTGGGCCATTCCCGTTAAGCGAGGCAGGGAACCGCTACATATTGGTCGTTAGCGACTACTTTACCAAATGGCCGGAGGCGTATGCGCTCCCTAACCAAGAAGCCGCGACGATCGCAGAGACCCTGGTGAAGGAATTCGTCAGCCGGTACGGAGTACCCCTGGAACTGCACTCCGATCAAGGGAGGAACTTTGAGTCGCAGGTGTTCCAGAACCTATGCCAGCTGCTGGGAATCTGGAAGACGCCGATACACCCTAAGTCCGACGGGATGGTAGAGCGATTCAATCGCACCATCGAGAACCATCTCCGAATAGTGGTCAACGAGCACCAGAGGGATTGGGACAAACATCTTCCACTATTTCTCCTGGCTTACCGCGCCGCCGTGCATGAAGCCACCGGGTGCACACCAGCCCGGGCCATGTTTGGGAGGGAGCTCCGTCTACCTGTCGATCTTGTGTTCAGCCGACCTGGGAATGATCCGGTCCCGGTAAGCCAGTATTGTCAATAACTTGTCGACCAACTGGAGGACGTGCACGCGTTCGCGAGGAGGAAACTGCGGATCGAGACCGACCGAATGAAGACCCGATACGCCCAACAGACGGATGCCGGCGGATTCCACGAGGACGACCTGGTCTGGCTCTTCAACCCATTACGGAAGAAAGACCTGTCACCCAAACTGCAGGAGTCCTGGGAGGGCCCGTACCGAGTCGTGAAACGGATCAACGATGTCGTCTACAGGATCCAGCGGAGCCCGAGGGCGAAGATGAAGATCGTGCATCGAGATCGCCTGGCAGCCTACGGAGGGACACAGACGGACCAATGATTGATCGGGACGATCAGCCTTTTAGGAAGGGGGTGGTGTTACGGCTGTGAGTTTGTTTCATCGCTCGCCGCATGAGTCACAACTGCCCCAGGGCTGGGCTGTGCTCTGCCTCAGTGTATTGCGTGCGCCTTATGCAACAGGACTACTAGGACAAAGGGATGGTCCAGAATATTCGTGACTCAGCCAGTGATGGAAACCTCGAGAAGCCGTGAACCCTGGATGGGTCTAGAAGCATTTATTGAGTCACCGGCCTGCTATATAAGAGCGACCTGTCAAGCGGTGTGTTTGTGTTTATCGAGCTAGTGCGAGCGTTTATCCTGAGCGACAGAAGTGTGGTGACGCGACTTGCGAAACCCCTAGTGAAGCTGGTTCTCTTGACAGCGAGGGAGTGAGAAGCATACAGGAGACTGCCTGTGTTTTGAGCGAGTGTGATTTCACTGAGCGACAGAGGTATTGTGGCGAAGTGCCGTGCGAGTTACGAAATCCAGTGACATTGTTTCCCAGTTTGTGGACAGCGAAGCAGCGTGTAGCAGGTTATCGTAAGTAACTGTAGTTTGTGTACATAGGGAAGTGGTGCAGGTAGTTTTTGTCAAGGCCACCGGACTCATTAGGACGGATTAACTTCTGTGGTTTGTTGACAAGTGAAAGGGGCAAGAGCGCTCCTTAAGGAAGAGACTTGAGGAAACTGGAGTAAGGTTCTAATTGCTTGTATTTGCTGTTGAGTGGCGTATCTTTCTGGCCGCAATAAAGTTAATTATTTCTTTAAAGGAACAATCTGTGTTGTGCTTCAACCCACCGTAATCCAGTTAACAAAAGTGCCACTAGGGGGGTGGCACGTAACAATATTAATGTTGTTACGAAAAAAAGAAAAAGAGTTGGACTTTGGGTATTTGGAAATAACTAAAATTTAATTTAAGGAAGTGACAATGGAAGCATTTATTATGCTAACAAAGTGTGTAAAAGGGCTAACTGACGGTCTGAAGGTTAAATATAAATCACCCAATCAAACAACTGCGGACCAAACCGTCTCATGGTCGTTAAAATAATTTATCTTAAATATTAGTTGCCTGTTCTTTTCAAAAATGTATTTTTATAGTCATTTAAAAGCCCGCCCCATTGTGTTGAGGGTAGTGCGCTTGCCAATCACCCAGAGACCCCGGGTTCTATTCCCGGCTCCATCAGGGATTTTTGAAACTTACTTCAGGGCTGGAACAGGCTGCACTCAGCCTCGTGGGGACAATTGAGTAGCTGTCTGACAGTGAGACAGCGCCCTGGTCACGAAAACCATGATTAATGGCCGAGGGGACCCGAAGCGCTGACCACGCGTCACCCCACAGTCAGCAGGCCTAATGGCTGGGCAGTGGTCGCTTGATAGACCTGGCCTTTTCATGGGCTGTGGTGCGTCGGGGGTAGGGGTCATTTAATAAACATTTGAAATGTATGCTGCCTGTATGACTGCATTCCAATTAATCGATTAAGGATTAGAACAGCGTATTGTTTAATAATAATAATAATTCGACAACACTGTTCAATTGTGCGGTATTTTATGACAAAGGTTACAAATTCAAACTCGATTTCCCAACGCCTCGTTGATATAATAACAATACATTGTAGCTGACATCAGTTTGAATATGCGTGGTCGAGCCATCTGATGCCGATGATTCCATTAGTAGTTTACTGAAGATATTTCTAAATGGCTGCCTTGCAATTTCTCTTGTTCTAACTTTTCTACAGATACAGTTTCTTCCCAACTCGAAGACATACTTGGGCCGGCGCCAGTTACAAAACGTTTTAACTCTGACGCTTGCATGCTTCTTTCACTCTCTAACCATAGTCTCCTTTTCTTCCAAGAAACCTTGAGGGCTTTCTTCTGTGAGACATTTCCGCCAACCGAAGTTATATAAGTTACAGTAACTAAATCAATATTGCGATATGCATCAGAGTTTGGCAAACATCTAATATTGTTGATTCATTTAGGGGCTTTACAACATCGTGGTCAAGTATCCCTGTGTACTTGGGTGTTTGTGGAATCTCTCTGTGACCTGTGTCAATGTGCATGTGTAACTGAAGATGGGATATAGAAGGAGGCGACCGTGGCTTTAAGTTATGCAACATCCCGGCATTTTGCTGGAGTAGAAACCACAGAAATCACTTCTGGGAGAACTGAGGTTGGAATCGAACCCATCTCTTCTCAGTTTTGCCTCACGAGTCTGAGTGTATTCCGTTCCAGCTCTCAGACCAGAATTACATTTCTTTGCAGAGCTGGGAATTGAACACAGGACCTTTGGATTTGGAGTCTCAATACATAACCCGAGACAATAGAAGGCGGCTTTGACAACTGTTGTTGTTGAGGGGATTAGACATCGTGGTCATGTAGCCCCATCTACTTGTTTGTGTAGAATTTGTCTGACAACCTGGGTTATTTGAAATTCAGGTGAGGATTGTGAAGTAGGCGGCCGTGGCCTTAAGTTAGGAACCATCCCGGCATTTGCCTGGAGTAGAAGTGGGAAACCACGGAAAACCACTTACAGGATGGCTGAGGTGGGAATCGAACCCACCTATTCTCAGTTTTGCTTCAAGAGGCTGACTGTACCCCGTTCCAGCCCTCAGACTAGAATTACATTTCTTGACATAGACGGGAATCGAACCTACGAACTCCGGACTAGAAGCAGCTCCCGCACACGGCTACACTGGCTAGGCAATAGCCATAGTCGAGGGAAACTGTGCAGGTCTACTGCAGGCGTGGCTCAGAGCCAGCTTGTGGGACTCCGGATCCCGACTGTATTTGTGCTAGTAGGCTAAGTGTAGCCTACGTATGAATGAAAATGTTTCTTTCTATTGCTTATCCTCCCAGCTCGAATTCGCCCACGGACTCTGCGGGTGATCATTCCTCTACCGTCACACGGACGGTGTCTGGGAGCTGAATACACTTTAACAGCAGATACAACTGGGGATGATGACAGGCCGATCGCCCAGGCGACAGCTAACTTGGTTCTAATTAAGGAAGGGTCAGGGAAGGGATTTTGGAAGGAATTTGGCCATGGACCTGTTGAAACGAACCGTCCCGGCATTTGCCTAGTGGTGAAAATGGAAACCACGAAAACCGTTATCAGGACGGCCGAGTTGAGATTCGAACCCACGCTCTCCCGATGCCAGCGAGGCACGAGCTAGCCTGTTAGTGCTATCGGCCACCATGGCTGGAAATTCAAACAAAATAATTTAAAATATATATATATATACTTTAGGCTATATACTGGACCGATAGGGTAGCTTCTCTCGCTAACGCGCAGCGCTAGGTCATGGGGCCAAGCTCTCTGCGGACTCGGTAGACGAGGGTTCGAGCCCCACCATCGGGCGTCCTTGAAATGGTTTTCCGTGGATTCCCATTTTCAACACCAGGCAAATGCTGGGACGGTGCCTTCCAACAGACCACGGCCACTTCTTTCCACGTACTTGCCAAGTTGCATTCATCTTCATTCATTTCTTCTCTCATTAACTCCTCTCATGAGGTTGGTGTCAGGAAGGACATCCTGCCGTTAAAACCATCCGCCACATAGATTTTCACCGCATCGAATCCCCGACTCCGTTGAAAACGGGAATAATAAAGGGTAGACATGCATACTGGAGCTGGTTGCTTGGCTGTATAAGGCCGAAAGCCAAAGAAGTCTTTTCAAGTACCGTACCGGACAAATTACGTCGTGGAAAGGAATGTGCCTGGATGAGAGACGGTCCCCAACAACCCTGGTTATGAAATGCTTCGTGATCTTGTCTGGCATGATGAGTTGTGTTTCCCATGCCGGCAGTTACGCTGGTCAAGCTTTGAAATCAATAATCCCAGGTTCTGTACATGTTATCTGGGCCAGAAGACTAGTGAATGGGAAGCGCGGGGAAGTAAGGGGCGTGGCTTTCCCCCGTGGCGCCACATCCATCAGGGTGGGCACCTGATGGAGCCAAACTCATGGTCAATATTGTGCAAGAGCTGAACATTACTGTGATCTTAGAGATTCTCTTAAGACAATCGCACTTTGGAAATGAGAACGTCATCGAAACTAGAATCTGAATCCTCACCAATCCGAGTTGATGTGCTACGCTAACAAATCGCAGCACAGCTCTTACAAGGAACATTCATAAAGAGTCAGATAGGGATAGGTATAATATTGAAAGAGGCAGAGTAAACGATGTTTATTTTACCGTATTTGGCTGACCATAGAGGTATTACACATGTACCGTACATACATCAGGGTTTCTTACCTTATGGAGATCACCTCGTTGTGTAACGGCTAGCATACTTGGCTGTCGCCCCAGAGGTCCGGGTTCGATTCCCGGCTCTTGCTAAAAAATTTAATTCTGGTCTGAGGGCTGGAACGGCGTTCACTCAGACTCGTGAGGCAAAACTGAGAAGAGGTGGGTTCGATTCCCACCTCAGTCATCTTGGAAGTGGTTTTCCGTGGTTTCCCACTTCTACTCCAGGAAAATACCGGGATAGTTCCTAACCTAAGGCCACGGCCGCCTCCTTCCCAATCCTCACCTGAATTACAAATACATACATTAATACAGCCATCACAATAATACAGGTTAACAGACAAAATTACACACACACAAGTACACGGGGCTAAATGGCCACGATGTCCAAGCCCTTCAAATGAAAAAAGAACAACTTAACATATGTGTCGCCGTGATTTTCGGGATGGGTCACCACAAAGTCAACTTCTCAAAGAGCAACAGCTGATTGGCGTGCCAAGTTTTGTGTCACAGTTTTCAAAAGCAAACGCTGTTACTATGTTTTTTTAGATAAACTGGCTTTTTACACGTTAAGATAGCTAAGATGAGAAACTGTCTGAAACTTGTGTTCCCTTCAAAAATAGTGCAAGGTGAAGGATTGCACTGAATGGCTTCTTTGACATTTCGTTATTAAATAGCCAAAAATACATATGATTACATTTCACGAATCCTATTGGGACATAATTTGTGTATCCTGTAATAATCATCATCATCAAAATACCCACAATATGTCGGCACGCAATACAAAATACTGTACTTAAAAATGCAATGTAGATTGGAAATACTCACAAAAGGGAATTTGGATGGAAAAGGATTTACAAAATGTAATTTAAATACACGGGGGGGGGGGGGCAATTTACAAAACAGTGCGGGAATCTTAAAGAGAAAAGGAAATATAATGAAAAGAAATGAAGGCTGATGCCTCGAAAAATGAGGGATAAGGAAAGACGAGAGAAGGGCCAATTAAGGCGGGAAAGAAAGAAGCTTCATTGCCACGTTGATTATTACGCATAGCTGTCATCTTGATACTGAATATTATATTGACAAGTCACGAATTTATTGGAAAAAATGATAATAACTATATCGTAAGTCACTTTACTTTCATCTTATGACCAAACTTTCCTAGAAAAACAACTGCATTTCCTTGTGTTTGCCACGTGGATTGATATTGACATGCATATAACACTTGCATTTTAAATAGACCAACAGATGTATCAGAATTTGGTACAGCATAATCAAGGCAAAATGTTAAAATATTGTGAAAGTTGTTAGCTATAAGTTGTTTTGGACTGATGTAAGTTAGGAAAAGCAGGCATTTCAGTTATTATCAGAACTACTTGTTTTATAATTATTTATCAATGTACGTTTTAAGGGTCAAACATTGATTGTCTTCAAAACAAAAAAGCGCTATCAAACTTATTACAAGCATGCTATCAGTTATAAAAAGTATTATTATTACCATTATCAATTCTAAGTTTATTTATTTATTTATTTATTTATTTATTTATTTAGAGAGGGAGAGTGTTGTCCAACAAGCATGACTATCCAAGATATGTGTTCACCTTGCAAATAAACTTTTACAGTTCTTATTTAATCTTTTTGAATTTTATATGATGGATTCAGTATTTATATACATTAACAAAGGCAATTTTAAATATTTTTTTCTTTATTTGGAACTGCCAAACATTATGTAAAGTCGAGAACATTTCAAAATGTTTAAAACATCGTATTTCCACAACAAATAATACAATCCACTTGTATGTGATATTAAATTGGAGCTACTTTGATACGGAATTTTTCATACTACACATACAATGATATTGTGTTAATTTAGAGGACAGGTGATGCATTTCATGGTATTTCATTTTTTTATTTATAGAAATGTATTTTAATGGTGGGCTACATTTCAGATTTTCAAAATATCCCAATGATTCTATTATACAAAATTGGACAGTTTTTAGCCTTTAATTTGACATATTATTCATATTCCTAGGTTAAAATCTGCATGAGATATCTTATTTAGAATTTGGAAATGTGCATAAAATATTAGTTTTGAGATAATCAAGGAAGAATTTCTACAATGATATCCTTTGATGTTACACATTCCACACACCTACAGCACGTGATTCGTTAAAATAGTCCAGCTTCACAAGTTCCTCCTTCCTTGTTAGTAATTTTATCTTCTTTTTATTTTCAGCAGTGATGCTAAGAACAGTGAATCTTTATTCAGAGCTTAGTATAAAGACATTTCATGTTCAATTATTGTATTTTCAAGAATTTAAGATGTCATGAGTTCGAAATTTCATTTATGCAAAAATAGGCTTATGAGATCACCTTTTGTCCGTGTAAGTGTGTGTGTGTAAATGTGTGTGTCCCCCCCTAATAAAAACTAAACGGCCGAAGCGATGTCAATGAAACTCGGTAAGTACATACTACTACCTCGTCTGACCTCGACCGTGACTTTTAAAGTTTACTTCGTTTCACCAATACAACATGGCGGTCGCGCGAAATATTTCACTGGCATTCTATATCTCCGCAACAGTTATCGATACCACCCTGAAATTTTGTACGGTGATAAAAGGCACTATTGTAAGTTCACCTATGTATCTTTCAAAAACCTTTTAAGTACAAAACCAATATGGCAGCCAAGCGAAATTGAAACATTTAAATGGACTTACCTCGCCATCTAACCATCCGAGCGCAGTGAAACTTGGTACGATAAATGCTTATACAAATTGTAATCTACTGGCATCTAATTTATTTCAATTGTTTTCTTAACCTCATGATGACGGCTGTGTGAAATTTAAAAATTAAGTTAATCTACTGTAATTTTATGAGAACTTAAAAATGTTGGCTGTGCAATTTATTTAAAATCTCGTTTTTATTTCTCGTGTCCAAATCAAGCAATAGAAATGTAGCTTGGTATAATGAACTATCATTAGAATATTAATTTGTTGGCATATAATGTATAGCCTATATATGAAATAATCCAACATGGCGTCCTTACAAAATATATTACCGGTTCACAATATCTCCAAAATTATTTTAGCAATCAAACTGAATGTTTTATGGTGATAGAGGAATATTCACTAAGTTCATTCGTGTGACTTTCCAAATCCCGAGAAACACCAACACAATATGGCGGCCAAGTGATTTTCAAATATTTCAAATTATTTTTCTATTCACCCGAGAGCAGTGATGCTAAGAACAGTGAATCTTTATTCAGAGCTTAGTATAAAGACATTTCATGTTCAATTATTGTATTTTCAAGAATTTAAGATGTCATGAGTTCGAAATTTTAAAACCTTCTTTTTTTATTTTACTTATCCCATTCAAACGATTGAAGAGAAGATTCGTATGTTAGGTTATTATAATAATCATAATTTAATGGCACTAAATTCTGTAGCTTACTATTCGTAAATCAGAGAAGCCGTGCATTTACTTAAACTCCTGTGAAGCGGTACAGAAAGATGCCATCTCGCGGGAGGAGTCTTATTCACCGATACTGAAAGTTATACAGTATACTTGCTCAATGCACTGGTGTTGATGGAGACATATGTCGTGTATCAAAGCTATTTAGTAGGCCTATAGGCCTACATCACATGGAAAATCCTTTTAATAGCCGGGAGAGTTTTAATAGAAAAGACCAGTAAGATAGGATACATGAAATTAGGCTATTTAGTTCTTCATGGAACTAATTGTTAAGTTCCTCCTCCCTCTCACATGTCCTCTCTTGGGGGGAGCTCTTCGCCATCCGTTTCTGGTCTGATTTCAAAGCTCTTCTAATGGTGTTATCTCCAGGAAGTATGTTCATCCTAGTTGAAATCTGTATGCCTGTAGTACTGTATTTCCTCAGTTGAAATGGCACACAGCATGCATCACCTCAAATTTGAGGGTGTCCAGTTTCTTTAGAACACTGCAGCCACACCAGTCAATTGAAACATGCATTGTTGTTCTATTTTAGGCCACGTAAATACATGGACAAAATGGATGGGTCACAGTCACACAGTCTCTCTAGAGCAGGGATTCTCAAACTTTTTCTGTCGCGCGCCCCCCTTTTGAAACATGAAATATCTAGCCCGGCCCTATTCCCATTTCCTTTCTTAGCACTTCTCATAGGCTACTTCCCACAAAAAAAGAGATCACACAAGATCTACTGTGTATGGTACTACCTAATTATGATTTCAACTACCAGTTAAATTAATAATAGTAATAATAATAATAATAATAATAATAACACACAATTCATTATTCTTAGAACACATCAAAGTACAACAACGTTTTGTAAAAAAAATGTCATGCATATGTATTACTTTTGCTTATAAAAATAAAAACAACTGCTGCACGTGCAGTTATTGGAATTGAGCAAATTTTGTTTGTTTTACTAATTACGCCTTTAGCTGGGACACCTGTGTTCAGTAATGCATCTCATATTTGAAGGCTCGTGACTTATAAATGACAATAGAAATAATATATACAATTTTCAACATTTCACTGTGAATTTGAAAAATATTATGTTAAAATTCTTCACCCATGAAAAAGTAAAACAGGAGAATTAAAGTGTACATGGATCAGAATTCGGTAATTCTCAGACACTTACGGAATTAAGTGTGTTGTGTGAGCTTGAATTTGAGATGAAAGTAAATCCAGTCTTGGTTGGATGTTTGACAGCAACCCGCAGATCCCCTTTCAAATGCAGCCGAGACCGA
The DNA here is from genome assembly GCA_946902985.2 of Meconema thalassinum. NCBI lineage: Eukaryota > Metazoa > Arthropoda > Insecta > Orthoptera > Tettigoniidae > Meconema > Meconema thalassinum. The sequence continues at coordinate 861,708,512 of OX336389.2, forward strand.
TGCTTCGTCTTGACGGATGCCATTGCGGAAAATGTTGACTCACACAAGTAAGTTGAAGTGAAGGGTAATAACAGGTCCACTGCTTTTCTTGATAAAATGGGATATTCATTCCGAATCTGCATACAAATATTTTCAAGAGATTTCGACTTAAATTCATTTCGAAGTATTCTGTCACTTGAGAATTCTATTAGTTCCTCCTGTTCTGCCGTTGAGAGGTGGACTCGTACGTTCGTTTCAAACGGACTGCGAATCCAGTCAATCTCAGTTGAAGGTTGTGGAAATCTAACCTCGAATTTTTCACGAAGGTTTTGGAGGTGTTCTACGACAATTCCACTAATTTGACAAATATCTAACTCATTTTCTTCCAGGAATTCGCATCAGACAATGGAACATCTCACAGTTACCTTTGTCAATATGGGCTTTCCAAAGTTCAAGTTTTCTCTTAAAAGCAAGCACTTTGTCGCTTAGAATGAAAATATTACTATTTCGTCCTTGAAATGACACGTTAAGTTCATTCAGTTTTTCAAATACGTCAGCCAAGTAGCACAGTAATAGAAGCAATTTCTCAACCAGAAACAGGGTAGCGAGTGTAGGACTGCTGTCCAATAGGAAAATACGAAGTTCATTCTTCAATTCCACAACGCGACGAAGGACTCGACCACAAGACAACCAACGTACTGTACCCGAAACACTTACCGATACCTGGTGAAACCCATCGATGGTCTCTGGATCGTAGAACCTGGAAAATGCCCGGCGAAAAACCCTCCCAGGTCCTACCACCAAGTAGAGGAGTGAATGGGGAACTAGTCATCCTAACAGGCTGTCTTAAGCATGACCATGGCTTTGAAAGAGAAATGAATTTAAAAAACTAGCTCAAGAACACGAAAATCAACTCTAAAGAGAACTATCTCGAGGATGGAAAACCCTGGAAAAAAGAAATACAAGCGATGGCCATCTTAAAACGACCTCCAATCTCTTCATTAAAATATCACGTCTTGTTTTAAAATTGGGAAAAACAAATTTATTCCAAAAGATCAAGATAACAGACAAGAAAAAAATTAAATACCCTGTCGTAAAAAAACACAGTCACAGCATTCAAAAACTGTATTAAGAAAACCCTAAATAAATCCAAAAAAATGGATTAATATCATCACCTACCCGCTGGGGTGATTCTAGACATAATATCTAACATTATACAACAAGGATATTAGGAGTCAATCTCCTAATGATATTAAGTAGACTGGACGCTATATTAGACGATGAATAAAAAAGAATTATCATGAAAAAATACACGTGTATCGTCTTAAACGATGTTCCAAAAGTGTAGCAATGTCAAGATTATATACAATGAATTTTATAAGAATATATACAGAAGTGCCTTCGGACATTCAATTGATTCAGCCTAAACAGTTGATCTGGGTCATAGCATTCGCATCGTTAAATGTAATTAAAAGAAATACTCAATACATCGGGTTACCAATTTTTACCAAGCAATTAAGCTAAGTAGTATATCTATAGACTATGTTCATGTTTCAAATCTCAAGTAAAATTTTATAAAGTTGTAGAGGTTTTAATTATTATTCGCTGTGGAAATGTCTTAAGACACACGAACAGATTATCCAAGCATTGCTCCTGATTAGGCGAAGAAAAGCATGTAGGTTCGATCTAGCAGAACGACGACGCCATTGTCTACAACAGACATGAAAATACCAAAAAAAAACTCATCTGTATTAACGTAACAACAAACACGGGTGTTGACTACTCGAAGTCACAAACAGATTGGCACTTACCGGCTTAAAAGCGCTTACCGGCTCAATCTATAACTGGCCTAATGCTTCAACAAGCATAAAATCTCAAAAATATGCATCATCCCAGATATGCATTCAAATCGCAAAAACAACAAGGTTTATGCTAACCTTCAAACACCACTATTTAATCTCAATACTAACACAAGACCTACAAAATATGCTTAACCCACACACTAACCTCAAGCACGTTGTTCAAAGTCGTGAAACTAAAACATTTCACTAGCAAATTAACCTATCTTGCCTCACGATAATGTATATCAATGATACTGCTTGATTCTCTTGACTCAAAGTCAAGCTTTCCTGGAATAATTTAATCAAACTTATGAATGGTGTTCAAAACTGCTGTACTATATCTCACTCGCAGAATTGCATTAAATGCAATTATTTGCGTTAATATTGTGGAAAATAAATGTCTCAAAATGACATCCAAAGTTAAGTTACACTCAAATCAATACCTAATAGAAGGTGAAACTGATCTTTCCCTGAATCAGGATAGCCTCCAACTTCGGTGGGCTTCGAAGTATCAGTGGATAAAACTTACACCATGAAAGCAAGTTAACTTCTCAGGTTAATCCAATGACAATCATTAAGTAAATCCACTAATAAATCTGCACTCACAAAAGCGAAGTGCTTTCCATAAAAATAATCCAACAGGTGGATTAAAACTATAAATGCAACGAACACCAAGATAAACTTTCCAAGATTCAAATCACTGCGAGAAAACGGAGTTCCTAACAGAACAGTAGTACATGAAAAATATGTACTGGCCACATAGAAAGCAGTGTTCCAAACACTATGAAGCAAACACGATTAATACTATACTTATACAAAAGTTTGGAGATCTTCCCCTGATTCCTCTTCACGGCGAATAAAAATACGCAATACTAAATAAAGGACATTACTGATTCTACTGATTAAATATCCAAACTATTAATACACAAGGGATGAATTCGTTAAGCGAATACAAAATCCTGGGAACGCAACAAGTCAGCTCCGACAGAAACGTCGAACCTAAACTCGTGCATGCCCATTTAGTCTACAAAAAGAAAAAAAAATGACAATTGCAATTGCTAACAAATGCCTCATCTAAGCTACAGTAAAGAGTCTGCTGGTCCAGTACCTTTTGTTGCATCTTGAAGCGTCATAAACAGGATATGAAGATCTGATGAATTTACAGGGTATCACCAGATAATACACTCTTCTCCTTCTCTTGAGCTGGGGATTGAACCCGGGCACGCGGCGCACAAGAATACTGGTCGGACGACCGTCCGAGCCCTCATCATTCATGCCAGAAAAATTATAATCCGCTCGAGAAATTGCACTGACCTGCCTGCATGTCGTAGCTTATGAAGGCATTAGCAAGCAACCACCGGAGTGCGGAGAAAACAGACTCCTCTCCCAAAAGGAAAATGCAGTTTTGGGTGGCAGTCATTTCGCTTAGGTATTTCCCATGTAGTTACCCCATATTATTTAACCTGCCAGTCTGGAAGTCATAACAAGTGCGTTATTTACGTGTAAAATATTTTGTGTCTCGACAATCGGCCGTGTACCGCGTACAAGTACTTATTGAAGCTACCATTCTGTAATGGATCTGAGATACTTTCAGTACCGGTACAGTTTTAAATGCATATTGCCATCTTGGTAAAGAAGAATAGTGTCGAAACGGGGCGCGGACTGATTATATATCTCTGTCCAGCGGCGTCCATATCAAGGCAGCCATTTCAAAACCCTATGAGGTCTCCATCAGAAGTAACAGCAACGTGTATGATTGTGCTGATACATGCTAACACCAGGACTTGTTAAGCTGTACATTATGCAGACATTAGAACGCATGTTCTCGTCTGAGATGTCAGTGGGGAGGTTTAACGTTATAGTTATGAGTAGTGGTTTTGTGAGAGTTCAGATCCCACCTCCACCTCCCCACCTCACAAGATGGCGGTGGTGCGATATCTCTCGAACTTATGGTCGGATTTTGACAAATGAGGTGTCATTGAACTCGGGCTAACACCCCTTTTCCAATGGACAACATATTTCCACCCCAAAAATAAAACCTACCCTACTAAGGGGTGAAATTGAATTTTTTAGAGAATCTCTCTTTCCAATTGCAACATGTGAGAGTTTGAATGCTAATATGGAATGAAACGTTGTTCTACATAAAGTGCATGTGTTCGGTGGAAAGCCACTATGAATTAACATGCTAGTTTTTTGTTTTTACACATGTCCACTCATAGGTTTGGTAAGAGGGCGGGCTTTTTTAAAAATAGTGGCTGTAGTGTAACCTAACTCAACCTAACGGGTCCTTGTTGACAGGTCCTTGTGGACGAGTCCTTGTGGACAGGTCCCTGTTGACAGATCCCTGTGGACGGGTCATTTTTGACGAGTCATTGTTGACGGGTCCTTGTTGACGAGTCCCTGTGGACGGGTCATTGTTGACGAGTCCTTGTGGGCAGGTCCTTGTGGACGAGTCCTTGTCCCTTTGGACTGATCCCTTTGGCCTGGTTCCTACGGACTAGCCCATGAATTTATTTAAATTATGTCAAAGGGTCTAACTACATTTTGTGTGTGTTGAATTGACGTTGTTCACCACTACTATAATGGAATAACGATATGAAAGGAAAGTGACGAAATACATGTGAACACGTGTGAAATGACCTTATTACCGTCCTCCTTGTGAAACAAGTCACATCCTGTTTTGCTTCATATGTGAGAAAATGTGAGTTCATATGTAATATGATCTAACACACAGGTGTTCACCTGTACACGCGCACGATAAGAGCTAACAAGTCACAACCTGTTTTGACAGTGGTGGGAGGTAAAGGGGGGGGGGGGGGTAGTGTAAGAGAGAACACAGGTAAAGAGAGAAAGAAATATGTATTGCTCATAATACATGTATAGCTGAGGACTGTACATAGGACTGTAGGTTAAGTACAACATGAGTAAATAAATAAATACAAGACTCACAGGTTCACACAACATGTATTTTATTAATCCAAGAATTAAAGGCTGAGCTAAATCCAAACCATTTTACATATAGTTTATTTCCTTTTTGTTTCAACACTTTTTCCACAAGGTAATGTTTAGGAAACGCTGTCTTTTGAAGTTCTTGAAGATAAAACCTGCCTTTTATGGGTTGATGGTTGAGGTCCTCGAGTAAATAGGTGACTGGACTGTTCAGATTGACTTGACGAATTCGAAATAGTTCAGTCCCCCAATTTGGTGTGTAGCCCTTGTCGAAGACGGACTTGAATTTGCTCACACGAACATGGTCCCCAATGTTAAGGCGATGCCGTTTAGGGTCTGCTGTGTTTATGGGGTTAAACAGTTTATCCAGTTGTGGAATATTTTTAGTTACAAGTCGTGGCTTGGTCCCAATGGTTCTGTGTTTGGTGTCGTTGTAACGTGACACTAGCTCAGGTAACAAGTCCAACCAGCGATAAGTGCCCTGAGCGGTAAATGCTTTCCACATATGGGTTTTCAATGTTCGGTTGAACCGCTCGACCACGCTGGCTTTGAGATTGCTGTACGTGGTGTAATGGTGAATATCCTTAGATTTGAGAAAACATGAGAAATCCTTGTTGAAAAATTCTTTTCCCTGGTCGGTTTGTAGCAGCTGAGGTTGACGTTTGGAGTGTTGAATAATATGTTGAAAGGCTTTGGTAACTAGTGGACTAGACTTGCGACGCACAGGTTCAACAAACGCCATTTTAGAATAAACATCAATGACCGTCAACATATAGCGTACACCATCGTTAACGCTAGCATAGGGAATCATTTCAACCAAGTCTGCTTGCCAAAGTTCATCCACACCCTGTGAAATCACCTTGAGTCGCTGATAGTGACGTCTAGCTGGACGATGCAACTCGTGAGCAATACCCATTTTAATGGGTGAGGGTTTAAACAATAATTTTGGCATTTCGAAGTTCTTCCTCAATTTCTTGAATTTCCCAATCGTGACCAGTATGGCCGGCTTGACGTGAAGCATGCAACAGCTGTAGTCGCTGGACGTGTTTATTTGGATTGTGCCAGTAGGTAACATCCACAAGGGGTTTTAATGGTTTAAATGTCACTCCTGAAGCGGACACTTTACGACGACCACTTTGACTAGTGGGGAACATTTTTGCAATGATGGTTTTATATTTTTGAGATATATTGGCATTAACTTGTTGAGTGGGATCATACTGTCTTTTGTGAGCATGGGTATCCAATAAAATGGATTTATATTTACCAAGGTCCTCTGGCGAATAATCTTGAGATGAGGGAGTCCGAGAGAATAGTAGCTTTAACAGTCCTGGTGTTAATTTATAGTTGATCTTTTTAATGACAGCTTTAGTACGACTACATTTAATCGATGAATCACCAATTTTAAAACTATCATCCTCATAGCGAACACCATACGTGGTATCTGTGTTTCCAATAAATAGATTGGTGAAATAGGGTTCCAGTGTTGATCCATAATATTTTATTAAAATGTTTTTCAGTTGAGCTTTATGTTGAGGAGTGGCCAAGAGTTGTGAAAATGGAGACGATCTGGAAGGGCAAGGGGTTTCGACCATGGCCAAGGATTTCCTTTTTCTTAAAAACTCTGCAAGGGGTGATGCCTTTTTTTGAGGCGTAAACACTTGTTCCTCATTATCCTCAACTTCGCTAACACTAGTTAAATCTTCCTGTTCCTCTTCCTCTTCCTCAGGGTCCTCGTGGTGCGTCTGAGTGGCTTGTGAAACGGTAGGTAGCGTTTCAGATGGCTTGAAAGAGGGTTTCAATATGGCTTTTAGCGGAGGTGCTAAATGTTGTTGAATAAACAAAAGCATGATCCGCACGCGATCGTTTCAATTGACGAAACTTTTGGCGAATAGTATTTTTTGCTCTAATAATATGCTTTTTCAATTGACTCTCTGCTAACGCCATGATGTCGTGACAAATGACTTGAGAGGGAATGATACAGTGCCTTAAATAGCAATAAAATGATCAAACCCTAAGCGATACCGCCCTTGGTTGAGTTCACTTTGTTTGTCAATCACTAAACAGGCATGACGTTGTGTGTTCCAGCACTTGCCACACAATTCTGTAAACATTTGAAAGGTCATATCCGGATTCACATGTTCATTATAAATGTAACGACTGTTCCTCTCGTCCTGGCGAAATAAAACAATGACATTGGCATTGTCACGAATCAACTGTTTGGACATTTTAGAATACGTTTGTCCAAGATAGAAGCAATCGATATGCTTGTGTCGACCCATGCTGAAATAGCTTTGAATGATACCTTGTCGTTCAGTGGATACATCATCGAAAATCATGAGTGAATCAGGCTTTACCTCATCCGGTGAAATAACATTTTCTTGCGTGGAAAATGTAAAATACCCCATATTCTCATTTTTTAATCCAGACATGACTTGATCCAGAAACACGTAGAGGGGTTGGTAGAGAGATTTTGCGAAAATATAAATATTTTGAAAACACAGACCATTGGGCGCTGTAATAAGTGTCAGCAAAAGATTGGTCTTTCCACAGCCGGAAGGTCCCACAATGATGCAGCGAATGGAAGATGGAAACAGTGAACCATGGCGTTGTTCACGTGATGTGGGGCAGAGATGGGAAACCATGTCCCTCACGGGGAATGACTCTTGCTGCTTAATTAGGTTCATTTCAACTAAGGCTTAGAGAGGCTAGCAGGCTGTCTATATACATCGCACCGAGCCTTGTCATAGAAACAGTAGACTCGTACTACAGGTTGACGATGGATGTCTTTGGACGTGCGTTGATGGTCAAAGCTAGGTCTGTTCCCATACATGATCCTAAACAAGAAACAGATCCTGCTAATAAACACTATGTGGATAGGTCAGTAGTGCCACGCACAAAACAAGGAGATTATGACTTTAAAGGAAAGCGGTTAACTCATGTAAATCATCCTCAAGTGTCTACAGACGTTACTACAAAAAAGTATGTGGATAACAAGGTGTATGAGTTTTATGATCAAGTGCCTCAGCTTACGGTGGATGGCTATAGCGCTAATCATCACCGCATTATTCACGTGGAAGACCCACAAGAAGATAATGATGTCTGTACCAAGCGATACGTGACCTATGAAATGAAAAGGCTTTATAAATTTATCCCATCTGTAATTTTAGTGCATCTGACAAATGTAAAACCTGTGAATGAGAGAAACCATATACCGCTAGTTCATGACCAGCACTTGACCTATGTGCTTGCTTCGGGTTTAAGCCACTATCGACTACACTATAATGGAACCATTCACATCAAATATGCCATACCTGATGAGAACCATTTACAAATAGAGATAAATGGTCATAGGATGTTGGTTCATAACCATGAAATGGTCAATGCAGGAGACGAATTATCCTTTCATCTCATGTTGACATGGAATGAAAAGCAAGCTGGAAAAACCATAAAGGATTTCCCACTTTATGTAGAATTGGAATATACAGCCATGAAATAACAATCTGACGTTAGTTGTGACAAACTTTCTTGTGTAAGGTTGTTGGTCATCATCATCATGGTGAAACAAAGATATGTGGTGAGAAAGACTAAAAATATGAGCCTGTCCTTGGCAAAGCCTGGGCTTATGACATTCGTGGACAAGCCCTTGCGAAAGAAAAAAAGAAAAAATAATGTGTTGACCATAATGAAAGCTCTTCGTGTAGCACAGAGACATGTTATTCCAAAACGTCAGCGACAGGGTTCAAAACAAGGACGAGTGATTCCCGTCCCTAAACGAGCGGGATTTTTACCTGCATTATTTGCTGGTCTGGCTGCTCTGGGTTCACTTTTAGGCGGTGCCAGTGCAGTGGCAAAAACTATTAAAGCCGCGCAACAGGGCAGGCAACAACTCAAAGAAAGTCAGCGACACAATGAAACAATGGAGGTCATTGCTATGGGGGCTAGAAATGTCAATTTGAAGCCAGCCTTTTATCAACAAGGATTTGGAATTTCACCTTTTTGAAATAAAATAAAAACATCTTTAACCTCAGCCATAGCAAGACATGCCCTGACGCATCAGCAAGTGGAAAGCTATGCTAAACAACTGAAGCTTTCTCATTTTCGAGGTGTGTTTATGCGAAACCAATTACCCTCACGACCCTGGAAACATGAATGTGCTGTTGTCAATTTGGATGATCACCGAGGACCTGGAACACATTATGTAGCGTATGTCAAAGAGGGATCTACTGTATGGTACTTTGACAGTTTTGGGAATTTGCCCCCGCCCATGGAACTAGTGGCCTATTTTGGAAACAGGATCAAGATATATTATAATGTGAAACGTGAGCAAACGTTTAACAGCCAACAGTGTGGACGTTTATGTTTAATTTTTTTATATAAAACGCAACATAAACAAAAACGTCAACATTATGTCGGTGGAAAGTAAGACGTTTACACTGCATGGGCGTGGACCTGAAGTGAGCCTAGACTTTTACCCACCTATCGAATTGAGTGAAAAACCTTATGGTTTAGGACTTGTTTCTCTTGAAACATACAATCGAATATACAACATACGTGAAAATGTGAACAACAAGTTTTACTATGATGATTCTGTGCTCACCCTGAACTCTGGTGGATACACGATAGATGACATTTATGAACACATTTATGTGGTGTTGATCAATGAATATGGTTTAAAGTCATTTCTCGATGGAACGCGCAAGTTTAAACTTGTAGGAAATACCAACACTCATCACTGCAGTATTTTTTCTACATTCAAAATTGACTTTAAAACTCACCCCGATTCCATTGGTCCATTACTAGGATTTAAACCACGTGTGTTGGAGCCCAACAAAAAACATGAATCAGACCATGAAGTGAAATTCATTGAGGACCATCATGTGTCGGTGACGTGTAATATTATTAGTCAAGTGTACACCAATCAAGAACCATCGCATTCGCTTTATGACTTTATTGTAACATCGCCAAATGGTTATATTATTCGTGAAAACCCTCCAGTGGTGCTTTTTCATTCTGTGGCTGTCGATGGTATAAGTAATATAACATTGAGACTGATCAATAGAGAGCAACAACTCATTGATCTAGATTCTACCACACCAGTGACTTACAAGTTGGTGCTAAAACCACTATGAAGTTTGTATATAAAGCAACAGCACCGTCTAGGAATGGTGTTAGTTGTTTACCACGTGAATACACGTTAACATCTCAGAACAAGCAGATTTTACAGCATTTGGGTTACCACATTAACCCCCGCGATGAATTCTATCCTAGAGGTAGCAAACCACATCGAGGAGCAACCAGGAGTGGTAAGAATTGATCAGCATTCATATCAAGCTCAAACACCTGGACTCAATAACAATGATGAAATTCAATTTGTTATCAATAACCAAGATATTTACACTCTACCGCATGAAAGTGTTATTCAGACTGAAGGTCGGCTCACCAAAGCCGATGGCTCTACACCCACTACATCCAAGTTAGCCAACCATGCTTTCGCCTTTCTGTTTTCTGAAGTGCGTTATGTGATTAACGATATCGTAGTGGATAGCACTCGAAATGTGGGTATTTCCAGTGTCATGAAACTATATCCCTCTTATAGTGAGGAAGAATCTAAAACACTTTGCATGGCGGGTTGGTGCCCTGACTCGACCAATGACTGGATGGTACACACCGATGGCACCTTTACTGGATATTTACCTCTTAAACTGATTTTAGGCTTTGCTGAAGATCACCAGCGCATTGTGGTCAACGCAAGGCAAGTGCTTTATCTGGTGAGAGACAGGAGTGATAATAATGCACTCAAGGGAGTCGACAATGCCCCCATTGATTCAAAAATTCAACTACAACGCTTGCTATGGAAAGTGCCTCATGTGACCCTTAACGATAGCAAAAAACTGGACATACTTAAAATGGTAAAGAGAGATATACCTCTACCCATGGAATTTAGAAGCTGGGCACTCCATGAGTACCCGTTATTGCCTACCACCAACACACATAGTTGGTCTATAAAAACAGCCCGCTATACAGAGAGACCTCTCTACATGATTGTGGGTTTTCAAACAAATCGCAAGTATCAACAAACCAAAAATGCCACGCAATTTGATCACCTGCAATTGAGAAATGCACGTCTTTTCCTCAACGGTGCTGTGTTTCCCTATGAAGGGTTGGATTTAGATTTTTCAAAAAATAAGTTTGCCCCCCTGTACGACTTGTTTTCTAAATTTAGATGGTCGTATTTTCAAAAAGAGAATTGTCCAATGTTGTCACCCCAAGCTTTTAAGACAAGGGCACCACTGATTGTCTTTGACTGTTCCTACTTGGAAGAGTCTGTCAAACCATCCAATATTGACATTCGACTAGATTTTGAAACGCATGACAATGTTCCAGCCAATACCACAGCCTACTGTTTGATTATTCATCACCCCTCACTCATGCCTCTGAGTGATGAAAAAAGTTATGATACGTGTGGACTTTATGGTGCCGGCAGTGCTTCAGTGAGCAGCTCACAGTTAAAATCATCCAGTTTAGAGACATTGGGATATCATCGGTGTTATGGACACTATAAACACAAAAGGCTTTTTTGTTGTATGAGATGGTACCGCCTCTATCCTAGAATGAAAAAAGAATGTAAAACTTGTTATGCTAATAAAATAATGAAATAAAACAAAATTGGTTGTTGTTGTTATATTATTATTTCTTATGCCCCCCCCCCCTGTCATATCCTAACCTCTATAGTGACTACTCGATGTTTTTCTTTTCTTTTACTAGAATGGATTGTAAGTAAATGACATGGGTACACCTTACTGAACAATTGTCAGTCTGTGGTCAGTTGGACTTGATCCAGACAAGAGTGAACATGTTGCGTACACTGATTGTCGACTGTCAAGGGTTTAAAATTGGAGATAACAAATTTATATTTAAAGAAGTGGCCATCATCGATTGTTCCACTTTTTGGATATCACAAGCTACTCATTTGGTGTTTAAACCACCTTATGCGTTTGATTTGTTGTGTGATAAAGACCGTAAACAAACCCAGTGGATTGAAACTCATATGCAACTAGACTGGAAGCAAGGAACCATTTCATATAAGCACCTGGAAATGGTCATGAAAGCCCACTTATCTTCTGCCCATGTAATATTTGTGAAAGGTAGTGAAAAACGTCAATGGCTACAACCATTTTTAGCGTCTTACTGTCAATGTATCGATTTAATGGACATGGGCTGTCCATCGCTGCAAACACTCATGGATCGCTGCCCCTGTGACAATATTACCCATAAAGCCTTGGCACAGGTGTGGCAATTGTTTCATTGGCTATCCACCAATGCCTGCTGGGAGTTGTTAAATAAAATTAAAACTAAAGGTTTACCTGTGGATGACACCAGTGAGATTTCTACAAGCGACGTGTAAACATCAACGTGATACCATGGAGAAAGGGGATGCTACCGATAAAGCGATTGGAGAGTTCTTTGTGTGTAAAAAGAAACTAGACAGTTTTACTAAAGAAGAATTATTGGCTCTTCCAAAATCATTCATTTATTATGTCGCAGCAAATGCAGTGAAAGAAATCTGGCAACATGTACCAAAATCATGGACTCAAGACCCTGTGTTAAGTGAATTGCAACCATGTACGGATTATGATCACCATAAGCAAGTGGCTATGGCAAAAATACCCTCTATGCGACTGTGTGCTACTTGTCAGCTAGTCAAACTGTATCATGGTCATAAAAGTCAGTGTAAAGACTTTGTTTCCTCATACCACGGGTGTAATGAAGAAAAAAAGCAGCAACAACAAACATCATCCACAGAGGAGGAGGAAGATCAAATCTTTTTACCATCGATGGAAAAGGACATGCCAGACCTCTACTGGCAATGGCGTCATTAACAAAGTAATTCAATACTTGACTTTCGAAATCTACCTACCTGGTTTTTTATTTGTGTGGTCCTGGAACTTATCTTGAAGAACCTTTGCAGCGTGGTGATATACCTATTAATCCTTTAGATCGAGCATGCACCTTTATCACCACAGTCATCCTGCATTAAGACGTGTAGCGGATAAAGTATAGTTGAAAAGCTAAACAACTTTTGACATTCTGTGATGTCTCAGTGGGAGAGAGGTTGGCAGTCGTCATTGTGATTAGTGTTATAAAAGGAAAGTTAATAATGAGTGGACATGGACATTGAAAAGGATTGAGGAATTGGTATTTCTTTGTATTCTATTTTTGTAAAGCTCTATTTGTTGTGAAATAAAAACAAGGTTTACAAGATCACAATCTCTTTTATTTTAAAAAATGGTGATAGCCATTTCATTTTTTTCACACATGAATATTTACAATTTCCACTTTACATTTTTTTACATTCCCCTTGTTTAGTTTAAACATTCTGTACATTTTTGTTGTTGTGAAATAAAACAAGGTTTACCAGATCACAATGTCTTTTAATTCTAAAAATGGTGATAGTCATTTCTTCATTTTCATTTTTTTTCACACACACATGAATATTTACAATTTCCACTTTACATTTTTTACATTCCCCTTGTTTAGTTCACACATTCTGTACATTTTTTGTGAAATATAAATAAGGTTCACTAAATCACTATATCTTTTATTTTTTAAAAATGGTGATAGCCATTTCATTTTTTCACACATGAATATTTACAATTTCCACTTTTCATTTTTACATTCCCTTGTTTAGTTTACACATTCTGTACATTTTTGTTGTTGTGAAATAAAAAACGAGGTTTATCAGATTACAATGTCTTTTTAATTTTAAAATAGTGATAGCCATTTCACTTTTTCACACATGGATATTTACAATTTCCACTTTACATTTTTTACATTCCCCTTGTTTAGTTCACACATTCAGTAAATTTTTAAAAATCTTTTTCGTAATATACAAAAGCAAACATTTTACACTAAAATGTATTACTCATCTTATTTTTACTAAACTACTGTAGCCTAACATTATACATTCTACTCACAGTTTTTACAAAAAATATTACAATATAAAACACACTACAAATATTACAATATAGTGATCATTAGACTTAAGTAAAGTAATAGTAAACGACTGTTTCCCCAAGCAAGAGTATTAAATGTGTTGGGTATAATGAATCGTTTGTTGTCTTCATTACTTAAAGCAACTTTGTTCAACAAATTGGTATGTAGCTGATGATTTTTACTTCTAAATACACACATTTCCTTATATAATACAGGTGGGTTACTAACTATACAGTATTTATAATCACTTATATCTAACTCTTTACTAACAACATTCTTTTTCACTCCTTTTAATTTTTTTACTACTACATCATCAATTGTCATATAGCTGTATGATTTAGATTTTGTGCCTACAAAGGTGTCTATAATAACACCAGCACATTCATCCTTAAATTTCCCAAGAACCTTTTTGTTTACTAGAGGTAAATGGTAAATATTATCCTTGGGGTAGTCACTTGTATCAAACCTATTTAGCTCAGTTTTGATATCCTCGTAAAAATCATCAGTTTTAAACTCATAAATAAAAGAATCTGTGTCTGTGTAGAGTAATTTAGCATTATCAAGATAGTTTTTCTTTACATAATCATAGTGAAATTCATACATAAGTGTTTTTGATAATTCTAGAATGGTGTAACCCACATATATGGGTTTGTTGTAAGTTACTTTAAGACGATTCATTTGTATTACAACTAAATCCACATGAATAATTGAACAGCTATGAAAGTTAGGCTTGCTTATTAAGTTTCTCGCACCATACCTTTTACCATCATTCTCCCACTTTGTTATCAGCTTTACATCAACTCGTTTATCAACATTCTCCATAGTCTTTCCAAAAACACTATTATTCATGAGTTTATAAAAATCTTTTTCAAACGCGTTTGTTGATTGCGTTCTTAAATTATTGTTTAGATCAATATACGGTTTGAGCCATGCTGACTGATGAAATTGCAATACGCGATGAATTTTAGTTAATTTCAATCCATGCTGTAGACACTGTTTCAAGTTTTGATAATGTATTACATATTTACATTTATCATTTACATTAGCAATTAACATTTTTGTTCGTGATGTGATGTATGGAGATTTCATATTCTCAGGACAAAATGGTAAATCATTATGATCATCATGTAACTCTTTAGGGTACTCAAGATTTACCTCTAAAATATATCCTTTATCATCGTTATCATTAAGAGTGTCAACATGTAAGACATCAATTTCAGGTTGTGTCAGCCAGCGAAAATCTTTCAGTGGTAGATATTGACTCATAGCCCAACCATATTGGTTATTTGCATCGAGGTAGACAATATACTTTGACTCTTCACAAGGGTTGTAGCTAGACATGTATTTATTATTCGCTTTAGAATATCGTCCACTACATTGGCTTAATCCACCTCGAATTGATGATTTTATAAAATGAATTATGTCTATATCAGTCATCAATTCAAAATTTACTTTTGTTTTTTCCAACATTGAACTAAAACTTAACCCAGGAGCAGTGAAATACTGACAAGGATCAAGGTCATAAGTTTTCATACAAACATTCCGAAAATTTTCAAAAACATCTGCTAATAACAACACATCTGTCTTCAAATATATGTCTGAAAATTCTCCTAAAGTTTGAATGTGGAACTGTGCCCATACACGTTGTGCATGTAAATATTCCTGATCACTGATATGACTTGTGTTTAAGGAACTGTAAAATGCATTTTTCGGTGGTAAACAACACTCCTCAAGACGTTCCACACAGTTAATATATTCATAAGGGAATATACCCTTTTGACGAATCAAATTAAAATCATCTTCTTTAGGAAAGACACGTTGAATTTCATGAAACTGGTCTGATTTTAAATTACTAGCCAGCTTATCAAGACTACTCGACATAAAGCGGAATGAATCTAAAAATCTCAGTTTAATGGTCTTTTTATTGCTAGTTTTGATGTATTTTGTGAACGATATGTATTGTTCCTTATTATTTGCAATAACATCAATTTTCACCTCTGAAGCTCCAAATTCTTTAACGATAAAGTGGTTATCGTATTTGCTACCGTTGTGTAGAATGACCGGAATGAATTTACTTACTCTATAATTTAAATTACATTCTTGGTGAGCCGCACCACGATATTTTCCTGTTAAATGGTCATGATCGCGAACCCTGTCTGTATATAAACATTCACCACATATAAAACAATTAGTTTCAGTTTCAAAATTCATTTGCTCTAATGAAGTTAGTGGCTCCATTGGAATGATCGTATTTAAAATAGACGATATACGGACGGCATCTTTCTCAAGCCTTTCCATAAAAACTTTAGGTGCATCAGGTCCTCTATAGAGCTCAAACTTATTTAAAGAGTCATCATAACTACATTTAATATAATATGCAAAGCTAAAAGGTTCATGAATGTGAGTAGTGTTGGTAAAAGGTTGGGCTGGATTCGATGAACATGTATTAAATGGTTTTAGCAAAGCCTCGAAGTCAGCATATATAACAAATGGTACTCGAAGCTGTTTCTCATAATCCTTAAATTTTAGAATGTTATTTTTAGGAGTCGGTAATATCGTACGAACATGATTACACCCCCATTTTTGATGTTGAGTTAGTTGGTCCTCTTTTCTGAAATATAGCAAACAGCCATCACACAACCACTTTTTACCATTGTGTTTTGAAACCTGATTACTGACAAGTCTACTTAAATGTTTTATCCAACAATAGTGGGCATTTTCACCTTCGGTTATGTATAGTAAATTTACATGAGCATCCTTTTTTTCCTGAGTATAATATAGAGGACCAACTATACTCTTATTTTCAATTTCGTAAACATTAATACTTACATTGTTCAGCTCTTCAAAACGTTGAATGCCTTTTATCGCCATAGGAAATTCTATTTCTTTTAAATCTAACACTGAAGAATAGTGAGGATAAGATGATGTTCTCTCCACATGTCCCACTGCTGGATGGAGAGCTGAGGTTACAGCCCATGTAAAACATGCGTCATCATTATTCATAACGTTTACACAAGCATGCTTACGTTTGATCCATCCTGGCAAATCAACGTATGATGATGATGATGCTCGAAGGGGATTATATTTATTCATGTTGGTTTCTAAATAAAGTACTTCAACTAACGCCCAGCCTGACTCCCTTTCCTGGAACTCTTCACTCTTCACAATGATAGCACTTGAAATATTTTGATATATATCACTAATATTAGTTGATTCACTAACAATTACGTTTTTTGTATTAAAAGATTTGATATCCGTAATTTCACCTTCGCTCCCAGTTTTTACATAGAGTCCAAAAAGTTCAAAATTCATTTTAATTGTTTCATGCTCTAATAAAACATTACCTACCAAGCCAAACACAGTAGGTTGAACATTTTTTAAAAAAGATTCAATACTTTGAGTTTTTTCTTCACTATGAAGTCTATAACTATCAATTCGACTTTTAAATGCACTACCAATTTGTTGAACATTTCCAGAATTTCTTTCATGGCAAGCGTTATTTTTATGTTGAATACTGCGTAAATGTCCATGAATGATTGAAGAAGGTATATCAATATTACATACATTACAATGTGTTATTGAAGGTTCACCATTCTTTTTTCTTTTTGTTGCACAACTATTTTCACAATCTTGAGAACGTTTACGCTTTTGAGCATCACATTCATTTAAAGGTTCCGTGCTAGTTGATGGTTTTACAGATTTCAATTCCTGTTGTTCTCCATGCACTTCAACCATGTGGAATTGATATCGCTTTACAGCAGAAAAACCAAGTTCGCAAACTGAACACGAAAATGGTGCTGAACTGACATGCATTAAATTTACATGACGTGCAAGATTATCTTGTCTGTTAAATGTTGTAGCACAATGACTGCACACAAACATTTTAATGTCATGTTTAACATTTGCGTGTCGTTGAAGGCTGTCAGGTCTTGAGAACTGTTTCTTACAGTCACCACACTTGAACATGGTGATTACTTTCCAAGATATCTATAAAAGAAAGAAATCATCAATGTTAATAAAAGATAAAACAAAAAGTACAATATAAATAGTTTAATTATATTCCAGTCAATGGTTATAGCAGGGTATTTAAATCGATCTGTGAACTCCTAGCAAGTCTAACTTTATGTAGTTCTAACTGGGGGTTACTATATACCACTGTCACTGACACCTAGCGGTGAACATTGGAAAATGATAGAGTGGTAGAAACCAGCGGTCGTCAGTTAAGTGAGCTAAGTGTGGCGTCATAGCCAGTCTTAAAACAAGTCTAAACTTGTAGAACATGTCACGTGATAGAAACCAGCGATCACCAGTTAAGTGAGCTAAGTGTGACGTCATAGCCAGTCTTAAAACAAGTCTAAACTTGTAGAACATGTCACGTGATAAAAACCAGCGATCGCCAGTTAAGTGAGCTAAGTGTAATGTCATAGCCAGTCTTAAAACAAGTTTAAACTTGTAAAACATGTCACATGACAAGGTTAAGTTAGGTAAAGTTAAGTGAACTGAGGTTAAGTCTTTAAATATTCCCTCTGTCACTGACACCTAGCAATGAACATTCAAACATAATAGAGCGGTAATCAAAATCTAACCTACAAAATTAGCTTTACACACCATGGTCAAGTAGTTCCAACTTTTGACTGTCAAATATACCATTTTCACTAACATGTAGTGGTGAACATTGGAAAATATTACTCTAACTGTTTAAAAGTTATTAGAGGGGGCACTTACCTTTTTATAATTGATCAACTACTGTCACTGAATGAACAGATTGAAGGAATTTGGTAACCTACAGGTACCCAATTATCTGTAAACAAATCAATCAATCAATCAATACATTCCATTCAATAACTTCAACATCAATTAGTAATAAAAGACTACAATCCATTAATAATAAGTACTTACCTTGCAAAATAATTTAATGATTTTCTACCAAAACGGCTTTTTTTTTACAACTCTTGAGCAGTAATAGAGCACTGTTCACTCAAAGCGAGTAATATAGACTGACAGTAGGGAGATATATGACACCCCTCTTATATAAACTCTCATCGCTCGTGTCAGCAGTTTTTTGCAGATCATTGCAATTCCTTTCCCAATACAGTTGAGAGTCCAAAGTACACTAGGAACACCTGTGTGGTATCCAATGACTGCTGACTTTGCATGATCATCACCCATTGTCTTAATCAACATATGGGGTTTCAAATTACTGCAGCGTCAGTCATAGCAACAGCAGTGTGCGCTCTCTGGTATGTCAGCAACATGACACCGGAAGGAACACCTGTGTAATATCCAATAACTGCTAACTTTGTATGATCATCATCCATTGTCTTAATGAACACTTGCGGTTTCAAATTACTGCATTGTTAGTCATAGCAACAGATCTGTGCGCTCTCTGTCATGTCTGTAATATGACACAGGAAGTAACAAGACGTCTTACTGTACATGTCATTTCTTAAGTTTTAACATCTTAAGAACATGTATTATTCTCTTTCAACTACACATGACTCGTTAGAACACATCCATCCACCAAGTTAGATCCTTGTATGTTCACATGTATTTCATCACTTTCCTTTCATATCGTTATTCCATTATAGTAGTGGTGAACAACGTCAATTCAACACACACAAAATGTAGTTAGACCCTTTGACATAATTTAAATAAATTCATGGGCTAGTCCGTAGGAACCAGGCCAAAGGGATCAGTCCAAAGGGACAAGGACTCGTCCACAAGGACCTGCCCACAAGGACTCGTCAACAATGACCCGTCCACAGGGACTCGTCAACAAGGACCCGTCAACAATGACTCGTCAAAAATGACCCGTCCACAGGGATCTGTCAACAGGGACCTGTCCACAAGGACTCGTCCACAAGGACCTGTCAACAAGGACCCGTTAGGTTGAGTTAGGTTACACTACAGCCACTATTTTTAAAAAAGCCCGCCCTCTTACCAAACCTATGAGTGGACATGTGTAAAAACAAAAAACTAGCATGTTAATTCATAGTGGCTTTCCACCGAACACATGCACTTTATGTAGAACAACGTTTCATTCCATATTAGCATTCAAACTCTCACATGTTGCAATTGGAAAGAGAGATTCTCTAAAAAATTCAATTTCACCCCTTAGTAGGGTAGGTTTTATTTTTGGGGTGGAAATATGTTGTCCATTGGAAAAGGGGTGTTAGCCCGAGTTCAATGACACCTCATTTGTCAAAATCCGACCATAAGTTCGAGAGATATCGCACCACCGCCATCTTGTGAGGTGGGGAGGTGGAGGTGGGATCTGAACTCTCACAAAACCACTACTCATAACTATAACGTTAAACCTCCCCACTGACATCTCAGACGAGAACATGCGTTCTAATGTCTGCATAATGTACAGCTTAACAAGTCCTGGTGTTAGCATGTATCAGCACAATCATACACGTTGCTGTTACTTCTGATGGAGACCTCATAGGGTTTTGAAATGGCTGCCTTGATAAGGACGCCGCTGGACAGAGATATATAATCAGTCCGCGCCCCGTTTCGACACTATTCTTCTTTACCAAGATGGCAATATGCATTTAAAACTGTACCGGTACTGAAAGTATCTCAGATCCATTATAGAATGGTAGCTTCAATAAGTACTTGTACGCGGTACACGGCCGATTGTCGAGACACAAAATATTTTACACGTAAATAACGCACTTTGAAAAGACTGTTCGGCTTAGCCGAGTAGAAGCGCGAGCCGTCTCCACACGGAGTTATCACAGCCTGTTTGGCACCTGCGATCGAGCTCACCGGCTAGGTTGCGTAACCGCGCACTTGACAATCAGAATACAAGTAAAGTCGCCTTGCTGGCTGCCAAACGCCACAGTGAGCAACCCCCACTACTCCTTTCCTTCATCGATATCTCGATGTGTCAATAACTCACTTGTGGCTTGATCATTATAGATGTTATTTCTGCATGTCGTTTGTTATATTATATTCCTCATATAAAATAGCTTTCTGCTATGGTAATCTGCGTTCTACAGTCTTTGAAAGATCTTCTATAACTCTGATTCGCTTCAAAACAATAAAGATAATCCTGTAGCCTGGGTCGATATTTGACATGACGTCACATATAGGTCTATTGATCGGACTAGCTGCGAGACAATCCACTCGGAAATGCTCGTAACTTCCGATCTCAAACCGAATGACACTTCTCATAATCACGGCGTGGCAGAGCATGGCCTGACTCGCGAGCTCACCTGCTTCGCGTCTCTCGCCGTCTCCACTACAGTATCTGGACAAACCCTTATGAAAATATACGGTACATCTCCCCACTGATATCTCAAATAAAAGTCATTTCGCTTTTATTTGCACCAATCTAGGTAATTTCGAAATATGTATCGTTATTTTTCATACAGATCTTAAACAATTTTCTCCACAAATCTCTTGAGGTTTTTAGCATTAAAACGTCCTATGACTTCTCTACCATTAGGGCTTACAATCTCGTAGCAGTTATTTCCAAATGCTCTTGCTATCATATAGGGGCCAAGAAAGACATGAGAGAATTTCGTGTATATATTCTTTTTCACGTCAGCTTTTGATGGTTTCTTGATAAGGATTAAATCATTCACTCTCAACGGTGGACGATATCTTTAGTTCTTGATTCTTTTCTGCCGCTTCTCGGCTGCATCCATCAGTTTTTCTCTTGCTGCATGTATCCGTTCTAGCTCTGTGGTCTCAGCGTCCTTTGGCAAGAATCTGACAACTTCTGTCCTAGCTCTCTCTGGCTTTCTGTTTAAATGGACTCTCATTGGAATATCAGCTGGATTTTCATGGAAAGTCGAATTCAGACATTCTTCCATGACTGGAACATACTTGACCCAACTTGCATGGTCGTCAGGGCAGTAAATTCTCCCGAATTTGCTAACCTCAGCCATAATTCTCTCTGAGACGTTAGATTCGGGATATCTCACGCTCGAGAAGATGTGTTTGATACCCAATCTGTTCATGGTATCTTCAAAACTCTGCGCTGTAAACTGGGTTCCATTATCTGACAATAAAGTTGCAGGGATTCGGGCTTTCCGAAAAGCACTATTCTCCAATCGACTAAGGACTTGGGCTGACGTGGCTCTTTGCATAGGGTCTAGGGTCACAAATTTGGAAAATACATCAACCGTGACTAAGAGAAACTGATTCCCCCTAGCCCCCTTCGGACAAGGGCCGAAGATATCGCAAGCCATTAGCTCTCTCGGCCTTTCCGGAATAATGGACCGAGGTTCTTCCTTCGTCAGAGAGGACGGGTATTTCCCACGTTGGCACTCTGGGCATGAGCTGATAATGGTTGCTATGGAGCCCCGCATTCTCGACTCCGTGAATGTTTCTAAAAGCGTTCGAAACGTTTTATCTACACCCCCGTGACCAATCGTGCAGTGAGCTAACCACACCAAACCAGTAATCAGCTTAGGAGGGACTACAATTCTGATTTTCGTCCTCTCTCGGTCAATGTATTTGCAAACTGTGTCGTCACACAACAGGAATTTCACAGGGTGTCTCATAACCTTCTCGTAATTAGGATCAGTGGTGTCCATGGTGCCTCTCAAAAACCTGTACATTTGTCTAGTTGGGGGTGTGTCTGTTCTGTGACACGGCTATCTTGCTTAGCTTATCTAGGGTAAGTTCTTGCTCCCTCTCCAACCGTACAGTGTTAATCTCGATTCCGCTTACTGGATTTCTTGAGAGAGCATCCGCGAGCAGATTATCCTTCCCAGGTTGGGGAACGATGGTGGCATTGAACTGCTGGAGAAACAATGTCCACCTCGTCAGCCTGTCACTGGAGAGGTCTGTTTGCATCATAAACTGGAGCGCTCTGTGATCTGTTATAATGACCACTTGATGTCCTAGCAGATGTTTCTTCCACTTTTGAAGGGCTGAAACGAATGCTAACGCTTCCAATTCGGTGGTGTAATAATTTTTCTCATGCTCCTGCAGCTTTCTGCTGTGAAAATCTAATTAGTGCTTCCTCCCGTCCTCGTCCTTCTGATAGAGGGCAGCACTAACCCCTACTCTTGATGCATCTGACTCGACGTAAAACGTTCGATTAAATTCCGGATATTCTAGTTTGATACAATTCTGAAGCATATGTTTCGCCTCTTCAGATGCCCTATTCGTCTCTTCTGTCCACTTCCACCGATTATTCTTCTACAAGACTTCATACAGCGGAGCCATTGTTGTGGAGTATCCAGAGCAGTGACTACTAAGGAATTGGCAGATGCCAAGGAATTCTCGTAATTGCTTGATCTTAGCAGGTCTGGGGAATTTACAGATGGCTTCTATTTTCTTCGTATTCGGGGGATACCCATGTTGATCAATAGTATGGCCCAAAAACTTGATCGACTCATGCATGAATTGGCATTTCTGCATATTAACATTAATGTTTGCATCTCTGAGATTCTCAAACAACTGTCTCAGGTGCATCAGGTGCTCTCTGACATTTGCTGACGATATAATCAGATCGTCGATGTAGCAAATCACATTTCGTTTTACTGCTTCAGTCAGTTTACTGTCTAGGGCTCTAATAATTGCCGGGCCACTGCTAACCATACCAAATGGTACGCGACAGAACACAAACGTGGTCTGGTCGAACAGAAAACCAGTATACTGTCGACTATTTTCTTCTAGTTCAACCTGATAAAAGGAAGCGGTCAGGTCTAGGACACTAAAACACGCTTTCCCTTTAAACTTTCTTATGAGCTCTCTAATCTTAGGTGGTCGGTCCTTCTCAAGCATGATTCTGGTGTTAATTTTTCTGGCGTCAACACATAGCCTCAGCTGTCCATTTGCTTTTATAACAACCATGATGGGATTGAGATATGAGGAAGCCTGCTTCTGGATTATACCCTCCCTTTCCATCTGGACTATAATTTCTTTTACCTCTTCATGGTATTTTTCGGGTATGGGATATAATTTGGCTTGATACGGGGATCCATCCGTAAGCCTAATCTGATATTTGAAGTCTCTTATAAGACCGGGTTTGTCATCGAATATGTCATGGTATTCTTGAATCAAATCATCAAATTCTTTCTCTACATCTTCGAATCCTTCTGCCTTTGGAGTATGATGTTCCTTTTCTCCCTCGGATTCTTCTACTACATTCTCCAGGATTTCCAATCTGGAGATTTCTATATCATTTTCCTTACTGCCTGTTTCTTCATGGACTGTCCTATCTACAGTCTCTTCCTGAAATTTTATTATCCTCTGATCCATATCATTGATACCCCTGGCCTTTGTGATGAAATCGATTCTCAATATTACATCAAAATTAATGTTCTTCACAATGATAAAGACATGTTCATACATTTTCTGATTAATCCCAAACTTCATAAGGACTTGAATTTTACATTTCATGCTTTTGTCTTTAAATATCCCTCTCATCTTTGTCGGAGAAGCAGGCAACGTGATGAACTGATTTTCTAACTTCAATCTTTCAAAACATTCCTCATTCACAATTGAAATCATGGCTCCCGTATCCACTAGAGCTTTTCATTGTTGTTTGCCCACTTGGACATTTATAATAGGTAACTCTACCGTTCTTCCTGTAGGTTGATCCTTTTGCTCAAATAGTAAATCATCATCCGTGGTTTCAAAAATGTCATGAATAGTAATTAGATGCGAATGTACGCCAACGTCAGTCTCTACTCTTACTGCGACATTGACGTTTTTTCTCTGTCAGGAGTTCTTTCCTGACTTCTGTCCTTTCTGCTGGTGCTAGGTTGTACTTGATCTTTCACTCCCTACTTTCTCTCTTTTGACCTTTTTCGTCCTTCTTCCGAAGACCTATCTGGCCCTGTCTTGAGCCTATCTTGCTGTCTCTTTCTCTCATATTCCTCTGTTCTGTAGTTTTTATATCTGGAGTAACCTTGATTCTGTCGGTTATCTCCTTGATTCCGGTTATACTGAGCTTCTCTCCGATTTCTATCATATGGAGCCTCTCTCCGAGATCTGTCATATGGAGCTTCTCTCCGATCCCTGTCATATGGAGCATCTCTCCGATTTCTATCATTCTGACTATATCGACTGTTGTAAAAGTTTCTGTCATCATACCGACGTTGCCAAGGTCTACTAT
Source organism: Meconema thalassinum (assembly GCA_946902985.2). Taxonomy (NCBI): domain Eukaryota; kingdom Metazoa; phylum Arthropoda; class Insecta; order Orthoptera; family Tettigoniidae; genus Meconema; species Meconema thalassinum. The sequence goes on from OX336389.2 coordinate 861,733,358, forward strand.
TATCATCTCTCTGTTGGTCGTTCCATCTCCTATCATTCTGATAGCTATTCCTGATTGGACCTGTTCTATTCTCATTTCGAGGTTGGGAACGCTCATTTTGTTGAGTCCTCTTCATCATGACTGCGTTTACGGTCTTAGGTTCCTGTCTAGAACTCTTCGTGACTGTCAGTTGAGTCATTAAACTAATATGTTCCAGGCGACGCAATAGATCATCCATCGATGCTAAGGTCGAGATACCAGAGGTTATGAGTGACTTCCTAACTTCAGCTGGAAGCTGTCGCGATATAGCTTTTACTTATTCAACCTGTGATAAGGGTGGATCAAGAAATCTCAGTTTTGCCAACTGACAAGTGAAATATTCTGCATAGCTATTCGGTTCTGTTGTAGCATACTTCCTTGAATAAATCTCGGATTTTGGACCTCAATCGACCAAAAACGCTGAACAAACGCTTGTGTGAACTGGTCGAAATCCTCAAAGGTGTACCTGAACGCTTTAAACCACTGGAGAGGTGTGTCAGATAAAAATTTCTCTACTACCCGCAGTTTCCGTTCATGTGGCACATGGGATTCCACAAAATAATCTTGGATTCCTCTAATAAACTCTAAAGGAGTGGTTCCATCTAGATTGTTAAATTTTCGTGGTTTATCTTCAAAGTTCCTTAAGAGTATCCAAATTGATACTACCTCCCAAATTAATACCTTCGAAGCTTTTCCTGAGCTCATTGATCTCGGAAGTTCACTTTTCCTTATTTCGTTTAAGTCAATCTCTCCCTGATCAATTTTAAGTTCTACTGCTTTAATTCGAGTTTCTAAACCTGAAATATTATCTGTCTGCTTTTTTTGAACAGCATCCACTCTTTTGTTTAAATCAGTCCTTACCTCTATAATTTCCCTATTAGCATTGGAAATTTTTATAGCAAGACTTTTCTCTAGACTAGATTTAGCATCTTGAAAACTATCCTCATTGACCTTACTCAGATCCTGTTTTATAAGAGCAAGATTTTCATTAATGATTGCTTTGAGGTCGATGTTAAAGTCTGCCTTGATTAATTGTGTTTGATCAGTCACTTGAGTCTGCAACGTGCTCATTTCACCTTTCAAATGCTCCAAACTCTTTTGCGTTTGAATAGTGTCGTGAGTAAATTGCGACTGTAGTGCATCAATAAGATCTTTACTTTCCTTTTTACCCCTTTCGAAATCCATTTTGATTTCACTACAACATTTGGTATTTGACTGTTCCATTTCATTTAGTTTTATTTCTGTGTAGGCTTGACTTGACTCGATCTTATTTACTTGGGATTGGGTCTTAATTTGTTTCGACTCAAACTGATTGACGTCATTTTGAATGTTCTTAACCTGAGATTGTATTTCCTTTTGTGCGGTTTCTATTAAACCTACATCTGTTTTCAGATCGTCAACCTGTGCTTGTATCATTCTAACATTAGTGCTAACATCTTTAACAGTTTCTTTAACCTCTTTTTGACTTTTCTGTACTTGATCAAGATTAGTTTTAACATTAGTGATTTCATTTTTAAGATTAGCCTGGGCATTCCAAACTTCTACTTTAACATTGCTAATATCGGTTTGAAGACTATTTTGAACATTGCTAATTTCAGTTTTAACATTGGTTTGGACATTATCAATGTCAGTTTTAAGGTTGGTTTGGACATTATCAATGTCAGTTTTAAGGTTGGTTTGGACATTATCAATGTCAGTTTTAAGGTTGGTTTCCATGGATTGTTGATTCGAACTAACATGACTAACATAAGCTTGAATATTTTTAGAACTGTCTTTAATTTCTTTCATGGATGACTGTATAGTATCTAGTTCACATCGGATGCTTTCAGTTACTACATCCTTCAAAATGTCATGATTACGTGAAACATTTTCATATATATTATCAAATGTAGTCTTGGTTTGAGATTTGATATTTTCAAGGTCTTTGTTGAGACTCTGTAACCTTCCTTCTATCATCTCAAACATTTTTTTAAAGTCTGCAACCGTGACTGCCTGGTTATCAGCAATAATTCAACACTAATACACTTGTCACTAGAAAACACGGGAACACTACATGAGAAAGCATAGCGAGAACATTTGCACACAACCACAAATTGCCATAAAAGTGCGTATTTTTATTGCCTTGCATTAACTTATATTTAAACTTAAATTAAATTCATATCGTCCAATATCATTCTGAGATGCCTAAACTCCAATATGCGTGATATTTTAAATCAGAGATGGTCCTTGATTCTACCATAAAACGAAATTAAACTTACACGAAGCATCCTAACTTAAAGATGATGTCAGCAAAAATCATCAGCCGGAGTAAAATAGGACAAATCACCTATGTGCAACTCCCACGTGTGTTACAATAAGCGTCTAACTCGACTGAACACGTCAAAGGAGATTGCTGTGAATAACTCTTATTGAACAGGTTCTAGTCGTTTATCACAAAATAACAAGTGTGGCACCAGTTCAATATATTTAAATCAAGAATCTGATAATGGTTGCAATACTACCAAAATCAAGTAGTTCGAGTAACATAGTAATTGCTTTTATTCCACAGGAATTTCAATAATTTGTGCCAAAATATTGATTCACCACTATCTATTTGCCTTCATCAATACCATAACGAATCACGATGTCCCAATTCGCGCTCGGTATAGCATGATAATAAGATTGGTCTCCATTATCGGGTGTTCCAATTTTATTTTAGGCCTACAACTGTGGCTATAAATCTGGTAATCCAGGTTTATTCGAGGCCTAAACGTTCGGCGCCACATAACTATGTACCCGAAACACTTACCAATACCTGGTGAAATCCCTCGATGGTCTCTGGATCGTAGAACCTGAAAAATGACCGGCGAAAAACCCTCCCAGGTCCTACCACCAAGTAGAGGAGTGAATGGGGAACTAGTCATCCTAACAGGCTGTCTTAAGCATGAACATGGCTTTAAAAGAGAAATGAATAAAAAAACTAGCTCAAGAAAATGAAAAACAACTCTAAAGAGAACTATCTCAAAGGTGGAAAACCCTGGAAAAAAGAAATCCAAGCGATGGCCATCTTAAAACTACCTCCAATATCTTCGTTAAAATATCACGCCATGTTTTAAAATTGGGAAAAACAAATTTATTCCAAAAGAACAAGATAACAGACAAGAAAAAAATTAAATACCCTGTCGTCAAAAAAAAAAAAAACACAGTCACAGCTATCAAAAACTGTATTAAGAAAACCCTAAATAAATCCAAAAAATGGATTAAAATCATCACCTACCCGGTTCTTTCTCCACATCTTCGAATCCTTCTTCCTTTGGAGTATAATGTTCCTTTTCTCCCTCGGATTCTTCTACTACATTCTCCAGGATTTCCAATCTGGGGATTTCTATATCATTTTCCTTACTGTCTGTTTCTTCATGGACTGTCCTATCTACAGTAAATAAATAAGTAAATAAATAAATAAACAGTCTCTTCCTGAAATTTTATTATCCTCTGATCCATATCATTGATACCCCTGGCCTTTGTGATGAAATCGATTCCCAATATTACATCAAAATTAATGTTCTTCACAATGATAAAGACATGTTCATACATTTTCTGATTAATCCCAAACTTCATAAGGACTTGAATTTTACATATCATGCTTTTGTCTTTAAATATCCCTCTCATCTTTGCCGGAGAAGCCGGCAACGTGATGAACTGATTTTCCAACTTGAATCTTTCAAAACATTCCTCATTCACAATTGAAATCATGGCTCCCGTATCCACTAGAGCTTTACATTGTTGTTTGCCCACTTGGACATTTATAATAGGTAACTCTACCGTTCTTCCTGTAGGTTGATCCTTTTGCTCAAATAGTAAATCATCATCCGTGGTTTCAAAAATTTCATGAATAGTAATTAGATGCGAATGTATGCCAACGTCAGTCTCTACTCTTACTGCGACATTGACGTGTTTTTTTTCTCTGTCAGTAGTTCTTTCCTGACTTCTGTCCTTTCTGCTGGTGCTAGGTTGTGCTTGATCTTTCACTCCCTACTTTCTCTCTTTTGACCTTCTTCGTCCTTCTTCCGAGGACCTATCTCGCCCTCTCTTGAGCCTATCTTGCTGTCTCTTTCTCTCATATTCCTCTGTTCTGTAGTTTTTATATCTGGAGTAACCTTGATTCTGTCGGTTATCTCCTTGATTCCGGTTATACTGAGCTTCTCTCCGATTTCTATCATATGGAGCCTCTCTCCGATCCCTGTCATATTTAGCTTCTCTCCGATCCCTGTCATATGGAGCTTCTCTCCGATTTCTATCATTCTGACTATATCGACTGTTGTAAAAGTATCTGTCATCATACCGACGTTGCCAAGGTCTACTATTATCATCTCTCTGCTGGTCGTTCCATCTCCTATCATTCTGATAGCTATTCCTGATTGGACCTGTTCTATTCTCATTTCGAGGTTGGGAACGCTCAGTTTGTTGAGTCCTATTCATCATGAGTGCGTTTACGGTCTTAGGTTCATGTCTAGAACTCTTGGTGACTGTCGGCTGCGTCATTAAACTAATATGATCGAGACGACGCAATAGATCATCCATCGATGCTAAGGTCGAGATACCAGAGGTTATGAGTGACTTCCTAACTTCAGCTGGAAGCTGTCGCGATATAGCTTCTACTAATTCAACCTGTGATAAGAGTGGATCAGGAAATCTCAGTTTTGCCAACTGACAAGCGAAATATTCCGCATAGCTAGCCGGTCCTGTAGTAGCATACTTCCTTGAATAAATCTCGGATCTTATGTTCTGTTGGACCTCAATCGACTAAAAACGCTGAACAAACGCTTGTGTGAACTGGTCGAAATCCTCAAAGGTGTACCTGAACGCTTTAAACCACTGGAGAGGTGCGTCAGATAAAAATTTCTCTACTACCCGCAGTTTCCGTTCATGTGGCACATGGGATTCCACAAAATAATCTTGGATTCCTCTAATAAACTCTAAAGGAGTGGTTCCATCTAGATTGTTAAATTTTCGTGGTTTATCTTCAAAGTACCTAATGATGGTTATGTTAGATGCCCTATCTGACGTTCTTGTGACATAACTATTTGCACCTACATTGGGACTTGAAGAAGTAAATTCTTCCGCTTGGGTTTGGAATTCTGATGCGCGAGGTATAGCCCTATTCGACTGTTCCATCGGACTAAACTGAACAGACGTTGGAGCCTTAAAAGATTCCTGAATGTCGATTCCTTTCTGTTCCTGTACTGGGTTAACTGGCTCATCTACAACGACCCTAAAATCACTATTTATTAGCAATCGCAATTGTTCCTTAAGAGTATCCAAATTGATACTACCTCCTAAATTAATACATTCGAGGCTTTACCTGGGCTCATTGATCTCGGAAGTTTTCTTTTCCCTGATCTCGTTTAAGTCAATCTGTCCCTGATCAATTTTAAGTTCTACGGCTTTAATTCGAGTTTCTAAACCTGAAATATTATCTGTCTGCTTTTCTAGAACAACATCCACTCTTTTGTTTAAATCAGTCCCTACATCTATAATTTCCCTATTAGCGTTGGAAATTTTTTATAGCAAGACTTTTCTCTAGACTAGATTTAGCATCTTGAAAACTATCCTCATTGACCTTACTCAGATCCTGTTTTATAAGAACACGATTTTCATTAATGATTGCTTTGAGGTCGATGTTAAAGTCTGCCTTGATTAATTTTGTTTGATCAGTCACTTGAGTCTGCAACGTGCTCATTTCACCTTTCAAATGCTCCAAACTCTTTTGCGTTTGACTAGTGTCGTGTGTAAATTGCGACTGTAGTGCATCAATAAGATCTTTACTTTCCTTTTTACCCCTTTCGAAATCCAATTTGATTTCACTACAAAATTTGGTATTTGACTGTTCCATTTCATTTAGTTTCATTTCTGTGTAGGCTTGACTTGACTCGATCTTATTTACTTGGGATTGGGTCTTAATTTGTTTCGACTCAATCTGATTGACGTCATTTTGAATGTTCTTAACCTGAGATTGTATTTCCTTTTGTGCGGTTTCTACTAAACCTACATCTGTTTTCAGATCGTTAACCTGTGCTTGTATCGTTCTAACATTAGTGCTAACATCTTTAACAGTTTCTTCAACCTCTTTTTGACTTTTCTGTACTTGATCAAGATTAGTTTTAACATTAGTGATTCCTTTTTTAAGATTAGCCTGGACATTCCAAACTTCTACTTTAACAATGCCAATATCGGTTTGAAGACTATTTTGAACATTGCTAATTTCAGTTTTAACATTGGTTTGGACATTATCAATGTCAGTTTTAAGGTTGGTTTGGACATTTTCAATATCAGTTTTACGGTTGATTTGGACATTATTAATGTCAGTTTTAAGGTTGGTTTCCATGGATTGTTGATTCGACCTAACATGTCTAACTTAAGCTTGAATTTATTTAGAACTGTCTTTAATTTCTTTCATGGATGACTGTATAGTATCTAGTTCACCTCGGATGCTTTCAGTTACTACATCCTTCAAAATGTCATGATTACGTGAAGCATTTTCATATATATTATCAAATGTAGTCTTGGTTTGAGATTTGATATTTTCAAGGTCTTTGTTGAGATTCTGTAACCTTCCTTCTATCATCTCAAACATTTTTTAAAAATCTGCAACCGTGACTGCCTGGTAATCAGCCATAATTCAGCACTTATAGACTTGTCACTAGAAAACATGGTAACACTACATGAGAAAGCATAGCGAGAACATTTGCACACAACCACAAATTGCCATAAAAGTGCGTATTTTTATTGCCTTGCATTAACTTATATTTAAACTTAAATTAAATTCATATCGTCCAATATCATTCTGAGATTGCCTAAACCCCAATATGCGTGATATTTTAAATCAGAGATGGTCCTTGATTCTACCATAAAACGAAATTAAACTTGCACGAGGCATCCTAACTTAAAGATGATGTCACAAAATAACAAGTGTGGCACCACTTCAATATATTTAAATCAATAATCTGATAATGGTTGCAATACTACCAAAATCAAGTAGTTCGAGTATCACCGTAATTGTTTTTATTCCACAGGAATTTCAATAATTTGTGCCAAAATATTGATTCACCACTATCTATTTGCCTTCATCACTACCATAACGAATCACGATGTTCCAATTCGCGCTGGGTATAGCATGATAATAAGATTGGTCTCCATGGTGTTTCAATTTTATTTTAGGCCTACAACTGTGGCTATAAATCTGGTAATCCAGGTTTATTCGAGGCCTAAACGTTCGGCGCCACATAACTATGTACCCGAAACACATACCAATACCTGGTGAAATCCCTCGATGATCTCTGGATCGTAGAACCTGAAAAATGCCCAGCGAAAAACCCTCCCAGGTCCTACCACCAAGTAGAGGAGTGAATGGGGAACTAGTCATCCTAACAGGCTGTCTTAAGCATGACCATGGCTTTGAAAGAGAAATGAATAAAAAACTAGCTCAAGAACACGAAAAACAACTCTAAAGAGAACTATCTCAAGGGTGGAAAACCCTGGAAGAAAGAAATCCAAGCGATGGCCATCTTAAAACGACCTCCAATATCTTCGTTAAAATATCACGCCATGTTTTAAAATTGGGAAAAACAAATTTATTCCAAAAGAACAAGATAACAGACAAGAAAAAAATTAAATACCCTGTCGTCAAAAAAAAAAAAAAAACACAGTCACAGCTATCAAAAACTGTATTAAGAAAACCCTAAATAAATCCAAAAAATGGATTAAAATCATCACCTACTCGCTGGGGTGATTCTAGACATAATATCTAACATTATACAACAAGGATATTAGGAGTCAATCTCCTAATGATATTACGTAGACTGGACGCTATATTAGACGATGAATAAAAAAGAATTATCATGAAAAACAATTACACGTGTATCGTCTTAAACGATGTTCCAAAAGTGTAGCAATATCAAGATTATATACAATGAATTTTATAAGAATATATACAGAAGTGTCTTCGGACATTCAATTGATTCAGCCTAAACAGTTGATCTGGGTCATAGCATTCACATCGTTATATGTAATTAAAAGAAATACTCAATACATCTGGTTACCAATTTTGACCAAGCAATTAAGCTAAGTAGTATATCTATAGATTATGTTCATGTTTCAAATCTCAAGTTAAATTGTATAAAGTTGTAGAGGTTTAAATTATTATTTGCTGTGGAAATGTCTTAAGTCACACGAACTGATTATCCAAGCATTGCTCTTGATTAAGCGAAGAAAAGCATGTAGGTTCGATCTAGCAGAACGACGACGCCAAGGTCTCCAACAGACGTGAAAATACCATAAAAACTCATCTATATTAACGTAACACCAAACACGGGTGTTGGCTACTCGAAGTCACAAACAGATTGGCACTTACCGGCTTAAAAGCGCTTACCGGCTCAATCTATAACTGGCCTAATGCTTCAACAAGCATAAAATCTCAAAAATATGCATCATCCCAGATATGTATTCAAATCACAAAAACAACAAGGTTATGCTAACCATTAAACACCACTATTTAATCTCAATACTAACACAAGACCTACAAAACATGCTTAACCCACACACTAACCTCAAGCACGTTGTTCAAAGTCGTGAAACTAAAACATTTCACTAGCAAATTAACCTATCTTGCCTCACGATAATGTATATCAATAATACTGTTTGATTCTCTTGACTCAAAGTCAAGCTTTCCTGGAATAATTTAACCAAACTTATGAATGTTGTTCAAAACTGCTGTACTATATCTCACTCGCAGAATTGCATTAAATGCAATTATTTACGTTAAAATTTGGAAAATAAATGTCTCAAAATGACATCCAAAGTTAAGATACTCTCAAATCAGTACCTAATAGAAGGTGAAACTGATCTTTCCCTGATTCAGGATAGCCTCCAACTTCGGTGGGCTTCGAAGTATTAGTGGATAAAACTTACACCATGAAAGCAAGTTAACTTCTCAGGTTAATCCAAAGACAATCATTAAGTAAATCCACTAATAAATCTGCACTCACAAAAGCGAAGTGCTTTCCATAAAAATAATACAACAGGTGGATTAAAACTATAAATGCAACGAACACCAAGATAAACTTTCCAAGATTCAAATCGCTGCGAGAAAACGGAGTTCCTAACAGAACAGTAGTACATGAAAAATATGTACTGGCCACATAGAAAGCAGTGTTCCAAACACTATGAAGCAAACACGATTAATACTATACTTATACAAAAGTTTGGAGATCTTCCCCTGATTCCTCTTCACGGCGAATAAAAATACGCAATACTAAATAAAGGACATTACTGATTCTAATGATTAAATATCCAAACTATTAATACACAAGGGATGAATTCGTCAAGCGAATACAAAATCCCGGGAACGCAACAAGTCAGTTTCGACAGAAACGTCGAACCTAAACTCGTGCATGCCCATTTAGTCTACAAAAAGAAAAAGAAATGACAATTGCAATTGCTAACAAATGCCTCATCTAAGCTACAGTAAAGAGTCTGCTGGTCCAGTACCTTTTGTTGCATCTTGAAGCGTCATAAACAGAATATAAAGATCTGATGAATTTACAGGGTATCACCAGATAATACACTCTTCTCCTTCTCTTGAGCTGGGAATTGAACCCGGGCACGCGGCGCACACGAATACTGGTCGGACGACCGTCCGAGCCCTCATCATTCATGCCAGAAAAATTATAATCCGCTCGAGAAATTGCACTGACCTGCCTGCATGTCGTAGCTTATGAAGGCATTAGCAAGCAACCACCGGAGTGCGGAGAAAACAGACTCCTCTCCCAAAAGGAAAATGCAGTTTTGGGTGGCAGTCATTTCGCTTAGGTATTTCCCATGTAGCTACCCCATATTATTTAACCTGCCAGTCTGGAAGTCATAACTATAACGTTAAACCTCCCCACTGACGGGGGTCAACGTTGCTTCACGTCCGTAGGTTCTACCCTTAAAGTGCCCTACACGTGATCCCCGGGTGTTGCTAAGTAAGCAACAACAACAGGCTGTCAGACTATCTTATAGATCTCCTGACAAAATTGAATATGCATACATCACAGTTTACTGTACCAAACAGTTCTTCTCAGAACACCTTGACACGAAATCTTGGACAAGGTGTTAAAATATGCCAATTAAATATTGAAGGTATCAGTCGATCCAAATGTGACTACATATCTCGGATTCTCCGTGAGAATAATGTACATCTGGCTCTTATTCAGGAAACCCACACTAGCAATGAGGATGAACTCAGAAAAAGAGGCAAGATCTGTGGGTACACAATGGTTGGTGCAACTTATCACAGCACATATGGAGTAGTAACATATGCTCGTAACAATCTGGAAGATATCCATCTTATTTCTGCTTGTTCTGACAACAACATTCATTCTGTTGTAGTAAAACTGCAAGATATTACAGTTGTAAATATCTACAAGCCACCTACAATTCCTTGGCCAGCTACTGTTCTCTCACCTGCGAACCATCCTGCAATTTATGCTGGTGATTTCAACAGTCACCATGAAAATTGGAAATACGCCAAGAATAATGACTGCGGTGTTGCTCTTTCTGACTGGGCTGATGAACTCAACCTACATCTTATCTTTGATGCAAAAGATCGAGGGACATTCAGATCTGCTGCTTGGAAGAATGAACATAACCCAGATCTATGTTTTGTCTCTAGTGACAACAAGGGCCAATTCCTACCTACAACAAGAAGAGTAGTAGCTGACTTTCCACGAAGCCAACATAGACCAGTACTTATAGAAGTAGGGCTATCTATCCAATTAATTACATCATTTCCTCATCCTCGCTGGAACTTCCTGAAGGCAGATTGGGAGAAGTTCTCAACCGACTTAGATAAATGCATCAGGTTTATTCCGGCAAAAAGCAGTTGCTATCAAAGGTTTATTGGCCTGGTGACTTCTGTGGCAAAGAAATACGTTCCAAGAGGTTTCAGAAAAGAGTATGTTCCAGGATGGAATCAGCAGAGTGATACACTCTACAATGAATATCTAAGAAATGGAGACCGTGAAGTAGCGGATGAACTGTTACGAAGCTTAGATGCGGCACGCAGGGAAAAATGGTCCAAGACTGTTGAAGAGATGGATTTTCGTCACTCCAGTAGAAAAGCTTGGAGCTTACTGCGGAAACTTGGGGGTAGCACACCAATAATAAAAGAGAAATCTAACATTACACCAGATGAGATTGCTAAGCACATTGTCTCAACTTCCAGAATCACTCAGGATGTAAATCACACAAGACTGGTGAAAAGAAAATTAAAACAACTCAACGCCTCTTCACCAACTCATTCTGCATACTCTGGACCCTTCACTCATGAAGAAATCAACATTGCCTTGAAGTACATGAAAGCTAGAAAAGCACCTGGCTTTGATGGTATCCATCCAGAGTTCCTCATACATATGGGAAACAATGCAAAAAAATGGCTGGCTCGTTTCTTCTCTGATATTCTCCGAACAGGAATACTCCCAAAGCAGTTTAAGAAATCCAAAATAATTGCCATCTTAAAACCTGGGAAACCAAAAGATTTGCCTGAGAGCTATCGACCTATAGCCCTACTTAGCTGCACCTATAAGCTTCTTGAAAGACTGATTTTGAACAGAATCAGCCCCTGTATCACCCAAGACATCCCCATTGAGCAAGCTGGTTTCCAGAAAAACCGAAGTTGCTGTGATCAAGTTCTCGCTCTTACATCTCACATAGAAGCTGGTTTCCAACTTCACCAGAAAACAGCCGTTGCCTTCTTAGATTTAACTGCTGCATACGATACAGTTTGGAGAGAAGGTCTACTGTATAAATTCCTAAAAGTGATTCCCTGTAAATCCATGGCCCAGCTTATTGACAATATGATTAACAACAGACATTTCCAGGTTGTCTTGGGATCAAAAATCTGCAAACGAAAGAAGCTAACTAATGGCCTCCCACAGGGTTCAGTACTGGCTCCTCTCCTCTTCAATCTGTACTTATCGGATCTACCAGAAACAATCTCAAAAAAGTTTTGTTATGCTGATGACATAGCATTGGCCACTAGACACCAAAATATGGAAGATTTGGAAAATGTACTTGAAGATGATTTGGCTAAACTTGGAAGATATTTCCACAAATGGAGGCTGCAACCCAGTGCTACAAAAACTGAGGTATCTTGTTTCCACCTCAGCAACATATTGGCTAATACCCAACTCAATGTAAAATTCCAGGGGAAGATTTTGAAATATAACAAGTTCCCAAAGTACTTAGGAGTAATACTTGACCGAACACTCTCTTACAAGCAACACCTCCAGAGCACAGCAGCTAAAATTAGAAGCCGCAACAATATATTGCTAAAGCTATGTGGAACATCTTGGGGAGCTTCTGCCACTACTACAAGATGCTCTTCCTTAGGTCTAGTCTTCTCTGTGGCTGAATACTGCGCCCCTGTTTGGCTCAATAGCCCACATGTCAAACTCGTTGACACCCAGTTGAACAACACCATGAGACTAATCACTGGTTTTATAAGAACTACACCAGCATATTGGCTTCCAGCCCTCAGCAATATTCTTCCACCCCACCTTCGTAGAGAAGTTGCCTTGCTACGGGAGTACTACAAGATCATGGATCACCCTACACTACCAATTCATGAAGACATCCCCTCTCTCCAAATGAACAGGCTCAAATCCAGGAAGCCACCCATTTGCCATGCCCAGAGGCTTGTAAGAAACCATTTTGATTCCAGCATGCAGTGCATTACTGAATGGACACTAAAAGCCTGTCCTGAGTCGAGCTCCTTCCTGGACCCTACAAGAACATCCACTCCAGGTTCCGATCTGCCTAGGAGGGCTTGGGCAACTCTCAATAGGATTCGGACAAACCACGGAGTATGCAATGGAACTTTGTTCAAATGGGGAAAAATTTCGTCTCCTCAGTGTGATTGTGGTGCTCCTAATCAAACCATCCAACACATTACAACTGACTATCCTCTGAGGGCATATGGAGGGGACTGGATCGACTTCCTGTTGGCGACACCTGACGTGGTCCAATGGATAGACTCATTAGACCTGAGACTGTAAATAGTGTAAATAGTAAAAATAATGTACAGTAGATTTTAAAGTGATTTTCTTTGTAACTTTCTCTGAAATCTTGTATTGCCAAACGATAAATAAATAAATAAATCCCCACTGACATCTCAGATGAGAACATGCGTTCTAATGTCTGCATAATGTACAGCTTAACAAGTCCTGGTGTTAGCATGTATCAGCACAATCATACACGTTGCTGTTACTTGTGATGGAGACCTCATAGGGTTTTTAAATGGCTGCCTTGATATGGACGCCGCTGGACAGAGATATATAATCAGTCCGCGCCCCGTTTCGACACTATTCTTCTTTACCAAGATGGCAATATGCATTTAAAACTGTACCGGTACTGAAAGTATCTCAGATCCATTATAGAATGGTAGCTTCAATAAGTACTTGTACGCGGTACACGGCCGATTGTCGAGACACAAAATATTTTACACGTAAATAACGCACTTTGAAAAGACTGTTCGGCTTAGCCGAGTAGAAGCGCGAGCCGTCTCCACACGGAGTTATCACAGCCTGTTTGGCACCTGCGATCGAGCTCACCGGCTAGGTTGCGTAACCGCGCACTTGACAATCAGAATACAAGTAAAGTCGCCTTGCTGGCTGCCAAACTCCACAGTGAGCAACCCCCACTACTCCTTTCCTTCATCGATATCTCGATGTGTCAATAACTCGCATGTGGCTTGATCATTATAGATGTTATTTCTGCATGTCGTTTGTTATATTATATTCCTCATATAAAATAGCTTTCTGCTATGGTAATCTGCGTACTACAGTCTTTGAAAGATCTTCTATAACTCTGCTTCGCTTCAAAACAATAAAGATAATCCTGTAGCCTGGGTCGATATCTGACATGACGTCACATATAGGTTTATTGATCGGACTAGCTGCGAGACAATCCACTCGGAAATGCTCGTAACTTCCGATCTCAAACCGAATGACACTTCTCATAATCAGGGCGTGGCAGAGCATGGCCTGACTCGCGAGCTCAACTGCTCGCGTCTCTCGCCGTCTCCACTACAGTATATGGACAAACCCTTATGAAAATATACGGTACATCTCCCCACTGATATCTCAAATAAAAGTCATTTCGCTTTTATTTGCACCAACCTAGGTAATTTCGATATATGTATCGTTATTTTTCATACAGATCTTAAACAATCTTCTCCACAAATCTCTTTTGGTTTTTAGCATTAAAACGTCCTATGACTTCTCTACCATTAGTGGTTACAATCTCGTAGCAGTTATTTCCAAATGCTCTTGCTATCATATAGGGACCAAGAAAGACATGAGAAAATTTCGTGTATATCTTCTTTTTCACGTCAGCTTTTGACGGTTTTTTGATAAGGATTAAATCATTCACTCTCAACGGTGGACGATATCTTTTGTTCTTGATTCTTTTCTGCCGCTTCTCGGCTGCATCCATCAGTGTTCCTCTTGCTGCATGTATCCGTTCTAGCTCTGTGGGCTCAGCGTCCTTTGGCAAGAATCTGACAACTTCTGTCCAATCTCTCTCTGGCTTTCTGTTTAAATGGACTCTCATTGGAATATCAGCTAGATTTTCATGGAAAGTCGAATTCAGGCATTCTTCCATGACTGGAACATACTTGACCCATCTCGCATGATCGTCAGGGCAGTAAATTCTCGCAAATTTGCTAACCTCAGCCATAATTCTCTCTGAGACGTTAGAATCGGGACATCTCACGCTCGAGAAGATGTGTTTGATACCCAATCTGGTCATGGTATCTTCAAAACTCTGCGCATTAAACTGGGTTCCATGGTCTGACAATAAATTTGCAGGGATTCCGGCTTTCCGAAAAGCACTATTCTCCAATCGACTAAGGGATTGGAAAATACATCAACCGTGACTAAGAGAAACTGATTCCCCCTAGCCCCCTTCGGACAAGGACCGAAGATATCGCAAGCCATTAGCTCTCTCGGCCTTTCCGGAATAATGGACCTAGGTTCTTCCTTCGTCAGAGCGGACGGGTATTTCCCACGTTGGCACTCTGGGCATGAGCTGATAATGGTTGCTATGGAGTCCCGCATTCTCGACCAAGTGAATGTTTCTAAAAGCGTTCGAAACGTTTTATCTACACCCCCGTGACCAATCGTGCAGGGAGCAAACCACACCAAACCAGTAATCAGCTTAGGAGGGACTACAATTCTGATTTTCGTCCTCTCTCGGTCAATGTATTTGCAAACTGTGTCGTCACTCAACAGGAATTTCACAGAGTGTCTCATAGCCTGCTCCTAATTAGGATCAGTGTTTTCCACGGTGCCTCTCAAAAACCTGTACATTTGTCTAGTTGGCGTGTGTCTCTTCTGTGACACGGCTATCTTGCGTAACTTATCTAGGGTAAGTTCTTGCTCCCTCTCCAACCGTACAGTGTTAATCTCGATTCCGCTTACTGGATTTCTTGAGAGAGCATCCGCGAGCAGATTATCCTTCCCAGGCTGGTGAACGATGGTGGCATTGAACTGCTGGAGAAACAATGTCCACCTCGTCAGCCTGTCACTAGAAAAGTCTGTTTGCATCATAAACTGGAGCGCTCTGTGATCTGTTATAATGACCACTTGATGTCCTAGCAGAAGTTTCTTCCACTTTTGAAGGGCTGAAACGAATGCTAACGCTTCCAATTCGGTGGTGTAATAGTTTTTCTCATGCTCCTGCAGCTTTCTGCTGTGGAAATCTAATTAGTACTTCCGCCCGTCCTCGTCCTTCTGATAGAGGACAGCACTAACCCCTACTCTTGAGGCATCTGACTCGACGTAAACGTTCGATTAAATTCTGGATATTCTAGTTTGATACAATTCTGAAGCATATGTTTCACCTCTTCAGATGCCCTATTCGTCTCTTCTGTCCACTTCCATCGATTCTTCTTCTTCAAGACTTCATACAGCGGAGCCATTGTTGTGGAGTATCCAGGGCAGTGACTACTAAGGAATTGGCACATGCCAAGGAATTCTCGTAGTTTCTTGATCTTAGAAGGTCTGGGGAATTTACAGATGGCTTCTATTTTCTTCGTATTCGGGTGATACCCGTGTTGATCAATAGTATGGTCCAAAAACTTGATCGACTCATGCATGAATTGGCATTTCTGCATATTAACATCAATGGTTGCATCTCTGCGATTCTCAAACAACTGTCTCAGGTGCATCAGGTGCTCTCTGACATTTGCTGACGATATAATCAGATTGTCGATGTAGCAAATCACATTGCGTTTTACTGCTTCAGTCAGTTTACTGTCTAGGGCTCTAATAAGTGCCAGACCACTGTTTACCATACCAAATGGTACGCGACAGAACACAAACGTGGTCTGGTCGAACAGAAAACCAGTATACTGTCGACTATTTTCTTCTAGTTCAACCTGATAAAAGGAAGCGGTCAGGTCTAGGACACTAAAACACGCTTTCCCTTTAAACTTTCTTAGGAGATCTCTAATCTTAGGTGGTCCGTCTTTCTCAAGCATGATTCTGGTGTTAATTTTTCTGGCGTCAACACATAGCCTCAGCTGTCCATTCGCTTTTTAACAACCGTGAAGGGATTGAGATATGAGGAAGCCTGCTTCTGGATTATACCCTCTCTTTCCATCTGGACTATATTTTTTTTTACCTCTTCATGGTATTCTTCGGGTATGGGATATAATTTGGCTTGATACGGGGATCCATCCGTAAGCCTATTCTGATATTTGAAGTCTCTTATAAGACCGGGTTTGTCATCGAATATGTCATGGTATTCTTGAATCAAATCATCAAATTCTTTCTCTACATCTTCGAATCCTTCTGCTTTTGGAGTATAATGTTCCTTTTCTCCCTCGGATTCTTCTACTACATTCTCCAGGATTTCCAATCTGGGGATTTCTATATCATTTTCCTTACTGTCTGTTTCTTCATGGACTGTCCTATCTACAGTCTCTTCCTGAAATTTTATTATCCTCTGATCCATATCATTGATACCCCTGGCCTTTGTGATGAAATCGATTCCCAATATTACATCAAAATTAATGTTCTTCACAATGATAAAGACATGTTCATACATTTTCTGATTAATCCCAAACTTCATAAGGACTTGAATTTTACATTTCATGCTTTTGTCTTTAAATATCCCTCTCATCTTTGTCGGAGAAGCAGGCAACGTGATGAACTGATCTTCCAACTTCAATCTTTCAAAACATTCCTCATTCACAATTGAAATCATGGCTCCCGTATCCACTAGAGCTTTACATTGTTGTTTGCCCACTTGGACATTTATAATAGGTAACTCTACCGTTCTTCCTGTAGGTTGATCCTTTTGCTCAAATAGTAAATCATCATCCGTGGTTTCAAAAATTTCATGAATAGTAATTAGATGCGAATGTATGCCAACGTCAGTCTCTACTCTTACTGAGACATTGACGTGTTTTTTTTTCTCTGTCAGGAGTTCTTTCCTGACTTCTGTCCTTTCTGCTGGTGCTAGGTTGTGCTTGATCTTTCACTCCCTACTTTCTCTCTTTTGACCTTCTTCGTCCTTCTTCCGAGGACCTATCTCGCCCTCTCTTGAGCCTATCTTGCTGTCTCTTTCTCTCATATTCCTCTGTTCTGTAGTTTTTATATCTGGAGTAACCTTGATTCTGTCAGTTATCTCCTTGATTCCGGTTATACTGAGCTTCTCTCCGATTTCTATCATATGGAGCCTCTCTCCGATCCCTGTCATATGGAGCTTCTCTCCGATCCCTGTCATATGGAGCTTCTCTCCGATTTCTATCATTCTGACTATATCGACTGTTGTAAAAGTATCTGTCATCATACCGACGTTGCCAAGGTCTACTATTATCATCTCTCTGTTGGTCTTTCCATCTCCTATCATTCTGATAGCTATTCCTGATTGGACCTGTTCTATTCTCATTTCGAGGTTGGGAACGCTCAGTTTGTTGAGTCCTATTCATCATGAGTGCGTTTACGGTCTTAGGTTCCTGTCTAGAACTTTTGGTGACTGTCGGCTGCGTCATTAAACTAATATGATCGAGACGACGCAATAGATCATCCATCGATGCTAAGGTCGAGATACCAGAGGTTATGAGTGACTTCCTAACTTCAGCTGGAAGCTCTCGCGATATAGCTTCTACTAATTCAACCTGTGATAAGGGTGGATCAGGAAATCTCAGTTTTGCCAAATGACAAGCGAAATATTCCGCATAGCTAGCCGGTCCTGTAGTAGCATACTTCCTTGAATAAATCTCGGATCTTATGTTCTGTTGGACCTCAATCGACTAAAAACGCTGAACAAACGCTTGTGTGAACTGGTCGAAATCCTCAAAGGTGTACCTGAACGCTTTAAACCACTGGAGAGGTGCGTCAGATAAAAATTTCTCTACTACCCGCAGTTTCCGTTCATGTGGCACATGGGATTCCACAAAATAATCTTGGATTCCTCTAATAAACTCTAAAGGAGTGGTTCCATCTAGATTGTTAAATTTTCGTGGTTTATCTTCAAAGTACCTAATGATGATTATGTTAGATGCCCTATCTGACGTTCTTGTGACATAACTATTTGCACCTACATTGGGACTTGAAGAAGTAAATTCTTCCGCTTGGGTTTGGAATTCTGATGCGCGAGGTATAGCCCTATTCGACTGTTCCATCGGACTAAACTGAACAGACTTTGGAGCCTTAAAAGATTCCTGAATTTCGATTCCTTTCTGTTCCTGTACTGGGTTAACTGGCTCATCTACAACGACCCTAAAATCACTATTTATTAGCAATCACAATTGTTCCTTAAGAGTATCCAAATTGATACTACCTTCCAAATTAATACATTCGAGGCTTTACCTGGGCTCATTGATCTCGGAAGTTTTCTTTTCCCTGATCTCGTTTAAGTCAATCTGTCCCTGATCAATTTTAAGTTCTACGGCTTTAATTCGATTTTCTCAACCTGAAATATTATCTGTCTGCTTTTCTTGAACAGCATCCACTCTTTTGTTTAAATCAGTCCCTACATCTATAATTTCCCTATTAGCATTGGAAATTTTTATAGCAAGACTTTTCTCTAGACTAGATTTAGCATCTTGAAAACTATCCTCATTGACCTTACTCAGATCCTGTTTTATAAGAGCAAGATTTTCATTAATGATTGCTTTGAGGTCGATGTTAAAGTCTGCCTTGATTAATTTTGTTTGATCAGTCACTTGAGTCTGCAACGTGCTCATTTCACCTTTCAAATGCTCCAAACTCTTTTGCGTTTGACTAGTGTCGTGTGTAAATTTCGACTGTAGTGCATCAATAAGATCTTTACTTTCCTTTTTACCCCTTTCGAAATCCAATTTGATTTCACTACAAAATTTGGTATTTGACTGTTCCATTTCATTTAGTTTTATTTCTGTGTAGGCTTGACTTGACTCGATCTTATTTACTTGGGATTGGGTCTTAATTTATTTCGACTCAATCTGATTGACGTCATTTTGAATGTTCTTAACCTGAGATTGTATTTCCTTTTGTGCGGTTTCTACAAAATCTACATCTGTTTTCAGATCGTTAACCTGTGCTTGTTTCATTCTAACATTAGTGCTAACATCTTTAACAGTTTCTTCAACCTCTTTTTGACTTTTCTGTACTTGATCAAGATTAGTTTTAACATTAGTGATTTCTTTTTTAAGATTAGCCTGGGCATTCCATACTTCTACTTAACATTGCCAATATCGGTTTGAAGACTATTTTGAACATTGCTAATTTCAGTCTTAACATTGGTTTGGACATTATCAATGTCAGTTTTAAGGTTGGTTTGGACATTATCAATGTCAGTTTTAAGGTTGGTTTGGACATTATCAATGTCAGTTTTAAGGTTGGTTTCCATGGATTGTTGATTCGACCTAACATGACTAACTTAAGCTTGAATTTTTTTTAGAACTGTCTTTAATTTCTTTCATGGATGACTGTATATTATCTAGTTCACCTCGGATGCTTTCAGTTACTACATCCTTCAAAATGTCATGATTACGTGAAGCATTTTCATATATATTATCAAATGTAGTCTTGGTTTTAGATTTGATATTTTCAAGGTCTTTGTTGAGATTCTGTAACCTTCCTTCTATCATCTCAAACATTTTTTAAAGTCTGCAACCGTGACTGCCTGGTTATCAGCCATAATTCAACATTAATACACTTGTCACTAGAAAACATGGGAACACTACATGAGAAAGCATAGCGAGAACATTTGCACACAACCACAAATTGCCATAAAAGTGCGTATTTTTATTGCCTTGCATTAACTTATATTTAAACTTAAATTAAATTCATATCGTCCAATATCATTCTGAGATTGCCTAAACCCCAATATGCGTGATATCTTAAATCAGAGATGGTCCTTGATTCTACCATAAAACGAAACTAAACCTACACGAAGCATCCTAACTTAAAGATGATGTCACAAAATAACAAGTGTGGCACCACTTCAATATATTTAAATCAAGAATCTGATAACGGTTGCAATACTACCAAAATCAAGTAGTTCGAGTAACATCGTAATTGCTTTTATTCCACAGGAATTCAATAATTTGTGCCAAAATATTGATTCGCCACTATCTATTTGCCTTCATCACTACCATAACGAATCACGATGTCCAAATTCGCGCTCGGTATAGCATGATAATAACATTGGTCTCCATTCTCTGGTGTTCCAATTTTATTTTAGGCCTACAACTGTGGCTATAAATCTCGTAATCCAGGTTTATTCGAGGCCTAAACGTTCGGCGCCACATAACTATGTACCCGAAACCCTTATCAATACCTGGTGAAATCCCTCGATGGTCTCTGGATCGTAGAACCTGAAAAATGCCCGTCGAAAAACCCTCCCAGGTCCTACCACCAAGTAGAGGAGTGAATGGGGAACCAGTCATCCTAACAGGCTGTCTTAAGCATGACCATGGCTTTGAAAGAGAAATTAATAAAAAAAACTAGCTCAAGAACACGAATAACAACTCTAAAGAGAACTATCTCAAGGGTGGAAACCCCTGGAAAAAAGAAATCCAAGCGATGGCCATCTTAAAACGACCTCCAATCTCTTCGTTAAAATATCACGCCATGTTTTAAAATTGGGAAAAACAAATTTATTCCAAAAGAACAAGATAACAGACAAGAAAAGAAAATTAAATACCCTGTCGTCAAGAAAACACAGTCACAGCTATCAAAAACTCTATTAAGAAAACCCTAAATAAATCCAAAAAATGGATTAAAATCATCACCTACCCGCTGGGGTGATTCTAGACATAATATCTAACATTATACAACAAGGATATTAGGAGTCAATCTCCTAATGATATTAAGTAGACTGTACGCTATATTAGACGATGAATAAAAAAGAATTATCATGAAAAAATACACGTGTATTGTCTTAAACGATGTTCCAAAAGTGTAGCAATGTCAAGATTATATACAATGAATTTTATAAGAATATATACAGAAGTGTCTTCGGACATTCAATTGATTCAGCCTAAACAGCTGATCTGGGTCATAGCATTCGCATCGTTATATGTAATTAAAAGAAATACTCAATACATCGGGTTACCAATTTTTACCAAGCAATTAAGCTAAGTAGTATATCTATAGACTATGTTCATGTTTCAAATCTCAAGTAAAATTTTATAAAGTTGTAGAGGTTTTAATTATTATTCGCTGTGGAAATGTCTTAAGTCACACGAAACAGATTATCCAAGCATTGGTCCTGATTAGGCGAAGAAAAGCATGTAGGTTCGATCTAGCAGAACGACGACGCCAATGTCTCCAACAGACATGAAAATACCATAAAAACTCATCTGTATTAACCTAACACCAAACACGGGTGTTGTCTACTCGAAGTCACAAAGAGATTGGCACTTACCGGCTTAAGAGCGCTTACCGGCTCAATCTATAACTGGCCTAATGCTTCAACAAGCATAAAATCTCAAAAATATGCATCATCCCAGATATGCATTCAAATCACAAAAACAACAAGGTTATGCTAGCTAACCTTCAAACCCCACTATTTAATCTCAATACTAACACAAGACCTACAAAACATACTTAACCCACACACTAACCTCAAGCACGTTGTTCAAAGTCGTGAAACTAAAACATTTCACTAGCAAATTATCCTATCTTGCCTCACGATAATGTATATCAATAATACTGTTTGATTCTCTTGACTCAAAGTCAAGCTTTCCTGGAATAATTTAATTAAACTTATGAATGGTGTTCAAAACTTCTGTACTATATCTCACTCGCACAATTGCATTAAATGCAATTATTTACGTTAATATTGTGGAAAATAAATGTCTCAAAATGACATCCAAAGTTAAGTTACTCTCAAATCAATACCTAATAGAAGGTGAAACTGATCTTTCCCTGAATCAGGATAGCCTCCAACTTCGGTGGGCTTCGAAGTATCAGTGGATAAAACTTACACTATGAAAGCAAGTTAACTTCTCAGGTTAATCCAATGACAATCATTAAGTAAATCCACTAATAAATCTGCACTCACAAAAGCGAAGTGCTTTCCATAAAAATAATCCAACAGGTGGATTAAAACTATAAATGCAAAGAACACCAAGATAAACTTTCCAAGATTCAAATCGCTGCGAGAAAACGGAGTTCCTAACAGAACAGTAGTACATGAAAAATATGTACTGGCCTCAAAGAAAGCAGTGTTCCAAACACTATGAAGCAAACGCGATTAATACTATACTTATACAAAAGTTTGGAGATCTTCCCCTGATTCCTCTTCACGGCGAATAAAAATACGCAATACTAAATAAAGGACATTACTGATTCTACTGATTAAATATCCAAACTATTAATACACAAAGGATGAATTCGTTAAGCGAATACAAAATCCCGGGAACGCAACAAGTCAGTTTCGACAGAAACGTCGAACCTAAACTCGTGCATGCCCATTTAATCTACAAAAAGAAAAAAAATATGACAATTGCAATTGCTAACAAATGCCTCATCTAAGCTACGGTAAAGAGTCTGCTGGTCCAGTACCGTTTGTTGCATCTTGAAGCGTCATAAACAGGACATGAAGATCTGATGAATTTACAGGGTATCACTCTTCTTCTTCTCTTGAGCTGGGGATTGAACACGGGCACGCGGCGCACACGAATACTTTTCGGACGACCGTACGAGCCCTCATCATTCATGCCATAAAATTTATAATCCGCCTTTAAATTGCACTGACCTGCATGTCGTAGCTTATGAAGGCATTAGCAAGCAACCACCGGAGTGCGGAGAAAACAGACTCCTCTCCAAAAAGGAAAATGCAGTTGTGGGTGGCAGTCATTTCGCTTAGGTATTTCCCATGTATCTACCCCATATTATTTAACCTGCCAGTGTGGAAGTCATAACTATAACGTTAAACCTCCCCACTGACATCTCAGACGAGAACATGCGTTCTAATGTCTGCATAATGTACTGCTTAACAAGTCCTGGTGTTAGCATGTATCAGCACAATCATACACGTTGCTGTTACTTGTGATGGAGACCTCACAGGGTTTTGAAATGGCTGCCTTGATATGGACGCCGCTGGACAGAGACATATAATCAGTCCGCGCCCCGTTTCGACACTATTCTTTTTTACCAAGATGGCAATATGCATTTAAAACTGTACTGAAAGTATCTCAGATCCATTATAGAATGGTAGCTTCAATAAGTTCTTGTACACGGTACACGGCCGATTGTCGAGACACAATATATTTTACACGTAAATAACGCACTTTGAAAACACTGTTCGGCTTCGCCGAGTAGAAGCGCGAGCCGTCTCCACACGGAGTTATCACAGCCTGCTTGGCACCTGCGATCGAGCTCACCGGCTGGGTTGCGTAACCGCACACTTGACAATCAGAATACAATTAAAGTCGCCTTGCTGGCTGCCAAACGCCACAGTGAGCAACCCCCACTACTCCTTTCCTTCATCGATATCTCGATGTGTCAATAACTCGCTTGTGGCTTGATCATTATAGATGTTATTCCTGCATGTCGTTTGTTATATTATATTCCTCATATAAAATAGCTTTCTGCTCTGGTAATCTGCGTTCTACAATCTTTGAAAGATCTTCTATAACTCTGATTCGCTTCAAAACAATAAAGATAATCCTGTAGCCTGGGTCGATATATGACATGACGTCACATATAGGTTTATTGATCGGACTAGCTGTGAAACAATCCACTCGGAAATGCTCGTAACTTCCGATCTCAAACCGAATGACACTTCTCATAATCACGGCGTGGCAGAGCATGGCCTGACTCGCGAGCTCAACTGCTTCGCGTCTTTCGCCGTCTCCACTACAGTATCTGGACAAAACCTTATGAAAATATACGGTACTGTACCTCCGTGTGCAATAGAAGCGAATCATGTGTAGATCCCACCTCATCGCAAAGAATGGAATATAGTCGGCTGAACCCTCTATAGTTTTTTCTCTTCTTCTCTTTTCTGAGTCGTTTAACCTCCAGGTTGGTGGAACCCACGGACGCAGCGAGGGGACTCACCACTACCGCCTCTACGGGCAGTGTCCTAGAGCTGGGAAAATCTAATCGGAGTGGATACAACTGGTGAGGTGTGATTGGCACCTCGCCCAGGCGGCCTCACCTGCAAAGCGAACAGGGTCCTCATGAGGGAAGGCAATGGATGGTCAGGATGGATAGGCAAGTAAGAGGGAAGGAGGCGGCCGTGGCCTTGAAGAAAGTACTGTACCCGATATCCGAATAGTAGGCTGTCAGATATCCGCCCCCTCAATCGGATTGCCAATAATCAAACGCACCGGCACAGCTACATCAATGAAAATGGCACTGACAGATACTATCGAGATTAGAGCACAATAGTTAACAAGAAAATTATTGTGGAACACACCAAAATATACGGGGGTTCATACCTACCTTTACTTACCTCTTAAATTTATCTCGGGGACTGGGTTGTCAACTGGATCACTTAAAGTATGCCCACACAATAACCTCCACCATGATATTTAAAATGAACCAGAACGGAGACGAGAAACTTTAAACTGCACAATAATTTATTTCACATAAAGAATGATTTTAACAAAAATGAAACAACAAAATCCACGTGGCAATCAGAAGCCATCGACCACATAACCATGTCCTCCTGTAGGACTTGTATTCTCTACATATAATGTTTCAGCTTTCTCAAGCTCATAGCAACGTAAAAATAATAATGCATATGGAATGGAAACGGGATTTGGGATGAGACACATATATCAATTGTTTTGCGTGTTTATATACTTCACATTTTATTTATAGCCACAAGGCTATTATGGAACGTCCTTGGCCTCTGTAACACAGTTGTCCGGGCCAGCTGCAATGCACCTGTATCGTCAAAGTGGACTCCCGTTCGTTCAACCCTAGCATAAGCGTGTTACCTCAGAGCTTGGCTCTCCTTTTCAAACACGTAAATGTTCACATCTCAACTGAAATATTATCACGCAAATGTCTAAAATGCTTCATTCAAACACCAGTGGATTACTCCAACAATCCCAAATCATGATTAATTGTTCAAACCACTTGTTTAACTAGCGTTGTTTAGAGTATAAAAACAAAACTCTAAATGTTAATTAATTATTTATAACAATAATAGATTGTTTATAACAATGTCAAATGACATTTGAAAATTTTATACACGCCTGTATTAATCACTATCATTTCAAATTATTTAACAAAGATATTTCCAAAATTATTTTACAATATTATATTGTTTATATTATTTATACAAGAAATACATTAAACCACACGTTTATCCGGTTGATAATTACTCAAATCGTGATGATATAATCGACCAATGAAGGTTAGTTATATTTAACTGTCAAATTCAGGTTTAATAAGGTTTAATAATAATTATTAATATTTGTGACAGTAACCTCCATTCAAAATCTTTATCTCAAATTATTTAACACTCTTGTTAATTTTAACAGTATCTTCATATGAATAATCTTTCAAAGAACAAGAACAATACATTCAGCGGGAAAATACTTCGCTTATAACGCACAAAACTGCACAACAATTGGCCCAAAATTCATCATATATCTTCATATATATGGCATAAAAATCTTCCAAACTACACACAAAAATCCTCCACTTATAAATTCATCAACTTCATTAATTATTGTGGGAAACTCCTTCATATTTCAAGGGCATTATTCAACAGCGACTTTTACACGTCCACTGAACTAACGATTATACATCCATTGTTCCTCTTTAAAAATTCTTATATTCATCAATTGTATTAATGACTGTTATTATTTAACCTTCGTGGGTTTCATTCATGAATCGATATGAAGTAAAAATTTGCCAATCACAAATAAATTTAATAGCAAATACGATTAGACACTCCTGCCTGGTCTATCAAAATTGAGATTAATATCTTCAAAGTAACGCAGTATAAAATTACTATCTTCAAACAAAGTTCATCTAAACTGCATGAATAGTCGAATAGAATACAATTAGATTGTGGAATGCAAACATTATTGTTCCAATCTATAATTGAGAAAAACTCCTATCAAATGTTCATTACTATAGTATATTCAATAAATTGTAATTAAAGTTCATATTTCAGAAAATTGTCTATAATGCAATGGTAAATGTCTATGTTGCAATCATGTTCATGAGACGACGAGTATTTCAAAGATCGTCGATATCGTAATAGATTTTAACGCTCTAAAATCATTTAATTATTCTTCTTTCTTGAGGATGACAGAAAATTGGTCAAAGTAATTTACTGAATAGAATTACTTTAATAAAGTGACACGCTGTCTGAATTCAAATCTGCCATAGCAAATTGTTAACTTTACAGTCAAATCGTGACTACAAAAATATGCAAATTACTGAAAGAATCTAAATCATCAGTCTCAACTGATCCATAATTATTAAGTATGCCAATGACATAACAATGTCTCAAAAATCGAAGAAAAAGGCATAAATCAACGAAGTGTACTGAGTACAGAAATATCAATCAAGAAAATGGGGCAAAAGATAGGA
The DNA here is from genome assembly GCA_946902985.2 of Meconema thalassinum. NCBI lineage: Eukaryota > Metazoa > Arthropoda > Insecta > Orthoptera > Tettigoniidae > Meconema > Meconema thalassinum. The sequence goes on from OX336389.2 coordinate 861,760,456, forward strand.
CAGAAAATATGGGAAAATGGTTGCTCAGATATCGCTACAAGACTCAAATAATACAAGAAACGTTCACGACTACCTTATCTGTTGATTGAAGTTCTAGGGGAAAGTTTTCAAAGAAAACTGCTGTTGGTTCCATTTCACCAGCGTAAAGATGTGCTCCGTCCTCGAACCTGGAATCAGCGTCCTCGGAGAATCGAACTGCTTCCTCATCCGAAATTGCACTGCTCCGTGGATACGAAAAACATCCTTCTGGCAAAACTCTTCTTTGTGCGCCGGGACAACCCTGGCCTCTCTTGAAAGTTCCCTGAAGTTCTTGCAGGAATTCGCCATGAAGTTTATTGTAGTTATTTCCGCAGAAATATTCATAGTTGTGGAGTATGAAAATATTTCCACTGTTATCTGGTATAATTCAGCGATGGATTCACGATGCATGAGTGTAGTTGGATGTTCACTACATGCTCGCTTTTGTAGAAAGACGATTAACGAAGTTCCATGCTGTTACTTTACTCCAATCAATATATGTCCCAATTGCATTAAAGCCTTAGCCTTCCATCTCAACTACTGTTATAATCATTGAAAGCACTGCAAGATTATAATGTTCCATAGTCGAATGTATCGTTGTAATACCAAACGTATTCTCCAATATCACTGTTGCACTCCACGTGTCAGCCGTAGTGTATAATGTGGAATTTTAAAAGTGTTTCTCCTGTGGCGAGAAAATCACTTTTGTTGGCAGCCTTAAAGTTCCAATATCTTTCGAAGTATAACTGTGAAATTGTTCAAATCTTCTACACACCTCAATGTTATACTGCCCAATAGAATTATAATACAGGCTGAAGTTAGCGCTTGATATCTTAACTGGTGGAAACGTTAATGTGAGCGTTTCAACTTCATCTAGTTTCGAGCAGCGTAAAATGGAACTGCTCCGAGTTCGTTCGATGCGCCGGGCTTTAACCACGCTAAAGACAACTTACTTCACTGAATCACTTGAATATAACTATATATCACCAGAAATATATATGCGATCTGACATATGAGATCTGAGAGCTCCTCTCTCCTGTGCACGACCTTTTATCAACTTCTTAATGGGCGTATCCATCCCTTCCATAGCCTGTTGCTGCGTCATTGCTGGAAGTTTTAACTTTGGCTATACTTGACGGATTTTCAAATTTCAAAAACTCAAAATTAATTTCTTCAAAATTCCAAATCAATGCCATAACTGAAAATAGATTTCCACAAATCTGCATGCCAAAAGTAATTAAATATCGTAGTTTCAGCAATCTCCGTCTTCCTTCCAAACTATCGTTCATTGGTTCGAGTCTCTCCTCCAATAGCGTAGCTTCTTCCTTAGCACAATACCTTGTTTCCTGCGACTGCGTCGTAAATCTAAGATCTTTCTCGAACAAAATCATGACGTCACCAAGAATCTCAGCTCAATCAGCCTACTGGCATGAATATCCACGTCATAACTATGACATCCGTAACTTTACTCATATTTGCCAATACAGCCACCGTGGTCTCAATATAATTCAATTTCCGGGGGCAGTACCATCCCGGCATTTGCCCGAAGACGAGGTGGGAAACCACGGAAAACCACTTCGAGGATGGCTGAGGTGGGAATCGAATCCCCTCTGCTCATTTGGAACACCCGAGGCTGAGTAGACCCCGTTCCAGTCCTCATACCACTTTTCAAATTTCGTGGTAGAGCCGGGAATCGAACCCAGGACCTCCGGGGCGGCAGCTAACCATGCTGACCGCTACGCTACGGAGGCGACCCCTTTATAGGTTTGTGGTTAATAATTTAACACACTGTATTAGGTCTCATATTTCTTTCATTTTCGTTTGAATACCAACCATATGCTAGAATTATGTCTCCCGGAACGGTTTGTGGTCGAAAACATAGCCACACCTTGGTTTCTGTGATTTGCGTGAGAGAGCAGCACCTTTTTGTTATTTTGGTCGATTATTTAACCACAATGCATTCTGGATATTATTGGGCGCATGGTTTACATTTTTGGCGGTAAGTGAATGTATTTCTCACATTGTATTGCTATTTAAGTGATATTTTGATGTTGGTAGGGTGTCTAAAATATAATTTCATAGGCCCTTTGTAAAATATGAAGTCTAACTTGGTAAATTATGTATTATTCCCGATCAGTGATTCATAACCTCACTTCTTGCCAAATTGAGGGTACTTTTTCTTTATAAATAACTAACGTGTGGGTTGTATATGATCTTTCATGAACCATATTTCTGTCAGTATAGGCTTTATATAACATATCATTGCACTTATATTACACTCACTATATACGGCTAAGATGTTATTAGCTATTAGCTAAATGGTGTGGGTTTGCATACTTGTGAACCTGGGAGGAACATACTGCATACAGTACCTTAGTACGAAAGTCAGGTTTCCAAAGCATTAACTGTTTTATTACTGCATTTGTCTGTACACTACGGCAGCCGAGTGGTTAGGCGTTGGTCACTAGTCGTGGCCGAGTGCGGTACGTGTGTGCGCGCTGTGTGACCGCATTGGAAGAGTTTACGGTTCCTAATGCCGGTGCTTCCTTAGTTCCACGTGTGTACTGACCTTCCGTGTGTCATTCGGACAATAATTTTTCAAGTAGTGTTCCAGATAGGACAACAAAACCAGAAACCCAGAAAACCCCGCTGAAAATCATGTCCGGATACCAGAGAAAAAACACCGTACGCTGCCAATGGGACAGGCAGAGTTCTCGCCCCTCACCAGGAGAAATTCACTGATGGATTGGCGATACCCTCCGGTTGACTGTCGACCAAGTAGAAGCCAACCAGTTAAATGCGCACGAAAAAACCATGTACATCAAGGTAATCAGCATATCTATTTATCAGAAATTGTTAAATACTTTTGAAGATCCTATTAAATTTCAGTATGACTCAGGCGAAATGACAAATGTTAAGATCTCCACAGCGGATTCCAATTTTACCACAGTGCGTATATTTAATGTCCCACTCGAAGTACCCCCTGAAATTTTCAAATCCGTCCTGTCGAAATATGGCACTGTGAGTGACGTCAGGAAAGAACAATGGTCTTCTGCTTATCAGTTCCCGGTGTATAATGGAATACGTGCCGTCACTATGGAAATCAAGCAAGATATCCCCTCCACTGAGACTTTTGGTGGTCATTCTGGCTATATAACGTATAATGGACAGAAACAGACCTGTTTAATTTGCAATGCTACCACACATCTACGTATTAACTGCCCAAAGAAAATGATTCCCCTCGGTATAACTCCTACACAACAACGACGTGTCCAATACTCGGAAGTTGTGACGCAGCAAACGTCATATGAAAACATGCTTATTGATCAGTCAGCTGGGACAACACCAGAAGTGACCTCGGATACATCTGACGCAGAACTGGTACCTTGCCCTGACCAGAGCTGCGAGCCACAGAGTGCCCCTGTGCTATCGGCAACCTGTATCGCAGTCTTAGAACCAACTATGCCGTCACTACAGGCTGCCACAGAAATTTTGTCTTCACTGCCCCCACCTTCGCTGGTCCCTACCGACTCACTTAAGAATGTTGATCGGGGATCCGAGAACGTCTCTAAGAAGATTAAAACAAATGCCTCGATTGCCGTACCAGCCCCGAAGAATCAAACTGGCTCTACAAACGTTCCCGCAGCTGTGAAAAAGAAACAAAATCTTCATTCTACGTCATCTAGGGACCCACGAACGCTCTCAACCGCTGACAGCCGGCCTATGAATGGCAGTCAAAAGGAACTATCTCAACCTAATTTGACATAGTGCACCAGTATATTTCTCACCTGTGTCTTTTTTTTTCTTTTTTCTTTTTTCTCGAGTCCAACTTCCAGTATGTCTAGCACAACTTTTATACTTCTCTTAATGGCGCAATTTCTCACTGTGGCCACTGTGAATATCAATGTAATAGAATGCCCTCTGAAATTTCAACTGTTGGAGAGATTCCTTCGAGATGCAGACATTGACATTGCCTTCATTCAAGAAGTTGCTCTACCCTGTTTGCCCATATCTGCCTTCTACAAACAATACATCAATACCGGTAATACGAATAGAGGGACCGGATTCCTCATAAGACATGATATCCCACTCGAAGGTGTGCTATGTCATCCATCAGGACGCATAATATCTGGACACATAAACAATACCACCCTGATAAATGTATATGCCCCATCCGGGTCCAATAAACGTGTGGAACGGAAAATGTTCTTTCAACAGAGTATACTGCCTCATCTGCACGACGTTAAGGAAAAACTTATTCTTGCAGGGGATTTCAATTGTATTCAACGCCCAGAAGATTCCACTAGCTCATACCAAGGTGTCAACCCGGCTCTCAGGACCCTTCTTACCTCCCTACACCTCATTGATGCTGTGGATAGTTTAAGGGTGCCCCTGCCCCATTACACCTGTATAAGTCACAACTCCTCATCACGACTTGACCGCATCTACTTTTCACAGGAACTTATCCAGCCTAGACGATATGAAGTGATACCTGCCAGTTTCACTAACCATCATGCTGTCGTATGTACAATCTCTTACCCCCATCCCATATTTCACATAGGAAGAGGTTATTGGAAGCTGAATTGCTCGCTGTTACTGGAGGAGGAATGCCAAGATATTTTCAGACAACACTGGACTCGATGGGTCCAACAAAAATGCAAATTTCGCGACTGCACAGACTGGTGGGATATTTTAGTTAAACCAGGGATCCGCCGCGTCTTTAAGAACATATCTTACCAACGAGGTCGGGAAAGACGGGATACAGTTGAATTTTACTATCGAGTTCTTCGCCAGCTCCAGCAAAGATCTGATGCTGGGGAGCGTATATATGACCAGATCCGGGAAGTTAAAACCAAGCTCCTGTCTCTACAGCAACGAACGCTCGCTCATATAAACGTGGCTTTAAAAGATCGTACAGTGCTCCCGGACGAAAGTGCAAGTGTATACCATATCGCCAAAGGACAACGTGAGCGGCAACGTAAATATATCCACCGCCTCCGCACCAGTACTGGAAGTGTCGTCACCTCCCCTGACGCTATACGTCGTGAAATATCATTATTTTATCAACGGTTCTACGCTAAGGCTCCCATTGATCCACAGCAGGTGACCCTATTGCTGTCATCTTGCAGTACCCAACTATCTCCGGACAACAAAACTCTGCTCAGCGCGGATATTACGGATGAAGAGATTCACTCTGTGGTTAAACAACTCCCAAACAACCGCTCACCTGACATTGATGGACTGCCATATGAAATGTATAAACACTTCTGGCCTCTCATTGGCAAAGAATTTTGTCATGTCCTGCGAACCATTCTCCAACGTCGTGCTCTTTGTCAATCACATCACGAGGGTACCATAGTCCTCATACCAAAAACATCCTCTCCCATGGCAGTTGGTGACTTCCGACCAGTTACTCTGCTCTGCAGTGACTATAAAGTCCTTACCAAAGTACTTGCATGCCGATTGAAGACTGTTCTACCTGATATCATTGGTGATGAACAATGTTGCAGTATTCCTGGAAGAACTCTGTTAACAAACTTAGCGATACTACGGGACCTACACCTAAAAGCCGAAATGCTCCCCACTGAGCCAATGAGTTTTCTCAACTTAGATCTTGATAAAGCTTTCGACCGCATCAGTCATGAATACTTGTACATGGTCTTGCAACACTTCGAATTTCCTGAAATCCTTATTGACTACATTCGTATGATAAATTGTAATGCTACGTCTAGAGTGCTCGTCAACGGTTTTCTTTCCCCTCTGATTCCAATACAACGATCAGTTAGGCAAGGATGTCCCCTTTCTATGCTACTTTTTGTCATTGGATTTGAACCGTTCATTCGGACTACCCAGGTGAAGCTACAGGGTTACCAACTGTCCACACATGTTTTTGGAATGTGCGCCTATGCTGATGACGTATCAATATTGATCCGCAATAAAGAAGACATCTCCCACATCGATAGCGTCCTTCAGCTCTACCATATCGCCTCTGGAGCACAATCGAACCCCCAGAAAACTGCTTTGCTTCCGCTCAATACTAACTCAGTGATTACCCCACAGCCCTGGTTCCGGATAGTAAATGAGGTGAAAATTCTTGGCATTACCTGGAAGCAATCGCTTCTGGACACAGTGCAAGCAAACTGGACTAAGGTCATTGCCAAAGTTAGGGGAGTCCTGATCCAATTTGGTCAAAGAAACCTCAATATAGTGCAACGGGTCATGGTCCTCAACGTGTTTGCGCTCTCTAAAATATGGTATGTCGCACAACTTTTCCCACTTCCCAAAATGTTTGAGAGCCAATTGGCAAAATATACAGGTTGGTTTATATGGCAAGGATTTTTGTTCCGAGTACAACGGGAACAGTTGTATCTCCCATCCCGGCAAGGCGGGCTAGGGCTAACAGCTCATGGCATGAAATGCCGTGCACTCCTCTGCAAGAACGATATCACCATTCTTTCCCAACATGACACTTTTACGAAAGCGCTATACAAAGATATTCGAAACACAGCCCGTGGTTGTGATAGAGCTTTGCCGAAGATATTTAGGGACCATCAACAGCACCTTCTGGAAACTGTTCGCCAAATGCCTTCAGGGATTGTTCCAACGACGAAAAGTATCTATAACATGTTGCGGCAAGTGGTACACTCCAAACCGCGAATAGAGGCCACCACCCTCTACGTCCATTGGCCCACTGTTTGGAAAAATTTTGGGGCTATGACCATTTCTTCTGCTGTACACTCCCAGGTTTTTATCTTCCTCAACGATCTCATCCCAACCGCTCTACGGCGATATACCATCCATCTTGAAGCTTACCCATGGTGTACTATATGTGGTCAAACTGATACGGCGATACACCGCTTCACATCATGCACGCGAGTTGCCTCCACGTGGCTGTGGTGTAAGGGAAAAGTATGTCAACTATTAAATGTGCCCACGGATGACCTTGATGACAGGAAGTTGGTTCGTTTGTCGGTGACCGCCTTCCCCCAAATTAAACAGACTGCCATTGTGTGGATAATGGGCCAATATGTACACTTCGTGATGGACAATGATCAACATTTCTCTTTCCTGGATCTCAGGTATCACCTGCAAAAAGAGCGTTGGAAGCTTAGTGAAAGTGGACAATTGTACGATAAATATGGACACTAACTGGATTTCTTGTGATGTATTAGTATGGTATTTATCATATCTGAAAATTCTGTAATTCTGTAAAGAGCTAATAAAAAAAAAGTGGATACCGCGTTAGACTCCTGACACGAAGGTACTGGGTTCGATTCCCGGTCAGGTCAGATATTTTTATTTTGAATTTTAGCTTCTCTCGTGTCAGTGACTCTGTGATGGAGTGTGTTTCAATGTTCATTTCCATATTATCAACTCTTCTGTGGTGGTTAGTGGTAGGAAGGGCATCCGGCTGTAAAACAAGTGCCTATTCCTGAATTCACCTCCAACCCCCTAAATATAAGAAAACTGGGCCAATAATAAAAATTACTCTTTTTTGTTAGCATAACTGGTACGGTACTGGTGTGGTATTGTTGATTTTTGTTTATTACAGAATCATGGCAAAAAGAAGTTTGAATGCCCCAGAGATCGAGGAGATGCTGGTTGACATCGGTTCTGATTCCGAATATGGAGTTGATTCGGATGCTGAGGACGTTCTTCCGGTGCCCCAACACAGGCAAGCACATGCTCAGCAATCAGGGAGTATTCACCAATAACCCACGGGCAGTTTCATACAGGATTTGGATACGGACTTTGGTTCTAATGACAGCGTGACTCTGCAGACCCCACATGTTCAGATAGGTCTAATGAAGGCTTTCAGAATAGCCCTGCTAGCAGTGAATCTGAGACAGGGACAGAATCTGATAACTCAACAACAGCTCCTACACAATATGTATTTTCAAAACAAGGGAAGGAACCAAGTAAATCCAACAGCTCCACATATTCAGAGTCATTCGGTCCCAATGTGCCTGTCAATTGGCTTTCTCCCCTACAAATCTTTCAATTTTTTTTCACACATTCTTTTCTGACCATTCTAGTCCAAGAATCTAATAAATATGCCATCCAAAAAGGCAATTCTCTTGATTTGTCAATGCTAGAGCTACAAGACTTTATTGGGGTGTTAATAATAATGGGATTCCATACTCTTCCCAGTATTCGTCATTATTGGTCATCGGATCCCAACTTTCACGTGTCTGGAATTTCCAGTATCATGTCATTGAAAAGATTCCAGAAAATTATGAGGTTCCTTCATATAAATGATATTGAAAAAATGCCTAAAAGGAATGAGCCTGGTTATGACAAACCATATAAAGTCAGACCACTTTTAGATCACCTGAATAAACTGTTCAAAAATTAATTCATCCCAAGCAGATTCCTGTCCATTGATGAAAGTATGATGGCCTTCAAGGGAAGAAGTTCGCTGAAGCAATACATGCTCTTGAAACCCATAAAAAGAGGTTTCAAGGTATTTGTTATAAGTTGCGCTGTTACTGGTTACATGGTCAATTTTCAAGTTTATGAAGGGAAATCTGATAGTAACGGTGTACCATTAGGAGAGAAAGTTGTTATGTCATTATCTAAATCATTTGAATATCTTGGTTACTGTTTGTTCTTTGACCGCTTCTTCTCCAGCATACCGCTTATGTCTAAACTGTTAACAAAAGGTCTTTATGAGTGTGGAACACTTTTGCACACCAGGAAGTTTTTTCCCAAGGCTTTGTTGGCAATTGACAAAAATCTCAACCTTGGAGATTCTGAGTTTGCTATGTGTGGAGACATTTCAGTGTCAAAGTGGAGAGATAGGGGGGAAAAGGCAGTTCTGGTCACCAGCAATATGCACAATCCAGAAGAACATACTTCCGTATCAAGAAGGGGGAAAAAGAAATGTTCCTGGTCCCAAATCTGTAGTAGACTACAATAAATTGTTACATGGGAGGAGTAGACAAGTTCGACCAGTATCATTCATCTTACAACATCGCTTGGAAGTCACGACGTGGCTGGATGAAATTCTTCTATTACTTCATTGATGCTGCTATTGTAAACGATTATATACTGTACAAAGAAACAAACAAACTAGCCACGGGAAAGAAGCCACTTACTCACTTATCCTTCAGGAGTGCACTAGCTGATTAACTACTGTAATAAGCTGCTTCTGTTCAAAGTCAAAACGAGGGCCCATTGCAAGTCCTGAAGGAGTGATAATCAGTAAGGCCAAGTCATGGAAAGCAGTACCAGGAAGGCCTGCCATGCAGCTTACTAATGTGTCCGATCGTATGCCCTCACCAGGAACATCGAGGAGGTGTGCATTTTGCAGCACCCGAGCTAAGCCTAAAAGAAGCAAGTTGAAGTGCAGCACATGTGAAGTAGCTTTGTGTAAGGCATGCTTCGCCCCATTCCATGGGAAAAACTGATGTTAGTTAATGTTTTGAAGTACATTTTCTACAGTGTTAGAGTGCGTTACATATACATTTTTAGTTTTTCATATGTTTCTTTAGCACGTTTCAGAGTTTCTACCGTGTTTGAGTGTGTTATATATAATTTTTTAGTCTTCCCATTGTTTCTGTAATGTGCTTAAGTATGTCACTTATATTGGTATTTGATTATATAGAGTATTATAGGTTTTCACAAATCACATTTCTGAAGTGAAACATATCTATTTTTCACTGTAAAAACAATTTATGTAATGTGGTTAAAATATTAACCAAAAACCACACATGTATTTTCAGTTTACCTAAACGGATTGTGGTCGATTTTTTTGCCGCAGAAAATTGTGATAATTTTTATAATAAAATATTTTCTCATGGCATCATGCATTTATTTCTGCATAAATGCATAACTTGGAAACTAATAAAAAAAGGTTTCATTGAATTTCGACGAAAAAATAGTTTTTCCCTATAAAGGGTTAAAGCTCTTTCTTTCACAAAATTTACAACACTGATTACATCGTTCAGCACTTTGTTGACTTCCGGCTGTAGTACTTTTGAAGCCTCCCTGTGTATCATGCAATGTGTGAATTTTACTGAATTAGTAACAGCACTCACTCTTGCTCTGAAACCCTTTTTAGTTCCAGTAAATGCCGACGCCCCATCAGTACATATACCAACACGATTTGTCCATGAGGGATTGTTGTCAACGAAAAAGGAATTCACAAGAAAAAAATATCTTCGCTTGTAGCCCTTCCAGAGCTTTACAAAATAGAAAATCCTCGTCCATTTCATTTTTATGACAGTAGCGTACAAAAGCAAGAAGCTGGGCATTGTTTACGATATCAGTACTGTCATCAAGTTGCAGGGCAAATTTTGGGCTATCATGAAGACGTGGTAGCAATTGATTTTTTTATGTCAGAGGCTATTACATCAATACTGTATCATTTGAGAGCGGTATCGACTTCAAACACTCGCCGAACTTTTCTCCATGCATGATCGCGCATATTTTCACGGCTGCAGGAAGAAGTAATTTTTCACCAATTATATGTGGTGATATGGATTTTGCAATTAAATAGGATACCTCCAAGGTTGCTCTTAGTGCTTTCTTAGGAACTGTTGCGTGCTTTTCTAGGAATCTAACATTTCCTTTTAGTTGTTGCTCGTGGCGCTTAAAAATGCTAAAGGTTTACTTACACAGTCTGGATGTTTAGTCTGCAAGTGTCTCTTAAGTTTCACCGACTTCAAACTGTCGGTTGCTAAAATCTCCAAACAAAGAACGCATTGAGTTGTTCCTGATTATTATTCGAAAGAATGCTGGTAAAGCCTAATGTCAGATAATCGTCTTTATATTTACACACTTTCACTTTGTGTGTAGAATTAATAATCCTGATGGGAGCAGAAATAGACGAAGAAGAACAATGGACTTTGTTTAAATTCAAACCTTGTTCTTTTTGCGAAGGAGGGCAAGCACTATCACTTTCATGGGGTCTCTTTTTACCACTTCTAATGAGCCACTTATCCATGGGTAACGGCGTCACTCGTATCAGTTTATTGTAAAGTTGGCTAACCACGCACTAGAATTCACCTGTTCACTCACTGTCTTTGAACTGATTGGAAAGGCCTAGCTGAATTCGAATCGGCAATGGCAGAAATAGAAGAATCCATTCTTGGAATCCATTCTTGAAAGGAAGTGGCGGTCACATTGTCAAGCGGCTTATTGTCATTAAGTGTTTGGTAAGGAGATGTCATTGCGGGTGGCGAGTGAAAGGGAGCTGTGTGGGAAATGTTACTCGCCACCTTTTCTCAGAATTCCTGCTGGCAGGATCTACTGGTCAGTTCTTGTGAAATAAGACAGCAAAGGTACGAGTTTATTATTCTTGAATAGTCTTGGGTGCTACCTGCCTATGATAGGTTCATGAATATAAGGATAGTAATATTTGTTACAGAATATGAAATATAAATATTTCAATCAAAGCCGGCGCCCCCCTTTATCACCCTCTGCGCCCCCCTGGGGGGGCGGCCCCCACTTTGAGAACCCCTGCTCTAGACTGTAGAGCATACCATGGGCGTTAAATTCAAAGTGAATGTCCACAAGATATTCAATTGAAATTATACCTGCCAACATGCCACGCCCACCTTCCGCTCAGAGACATACACATACGGTTTAAAACCCCTCTGAATGCTATTTAATTTCGTTAAATTTGCATAAACTATACATATTCTTAAAGTAGATAGATCAGGCTTCCAAAAAATTGCCAAAAACATATTTCTGTAAATTTCAAAAAAATACATTTTTCAATGTTAACACATAGCCTACTTTATAAAGAACTAGTTTAAAAATACCAGCAAATATTAGCAGATACAAAAGGAAAAATAATGAAACTAATTTTAATAGGCCTATTAGAAAATATTGTATAAGGGTTATTGAAAAAGAAACGTGCCGGAGGCTACAAAATGAAAACCTGTACCGTTCATTCAAAAGTATTGCCCAGCACTGTCGAGGCACTTGTTCCACTGTGACGCAAGGCGGTAAATGACCGTTTCCTAAAATTCCTCGGGCTGTGTTGTAAACCAGTTCCGAACGTACTGCTTGGCGTCGTCGTTCGAAGTGAATCGTTTGCCTCTGAGAGCCTTCTTCAGCTCACCAAAAATGGCATAATCGCAGGGAGACAGGTCCGGGGTATGTATGGAGGGCAACTGAGGACCTCCCATTTGAATGCCTGCAAGAGCTCCTTGACTGCGTTGGCTGCATGGGGTATTGGATTGGCATGGAGCAGAAATTTCCTGCGGGTGAGCTGTCCTGGTCGTTTCGATTTGATCGCTGTGCAAAGTATCGCCGCGCATTCACCGTTGTCCTATGCTGCAGGAAGTCCATAAGAAGGGGGCCCTTTTGGTCAAAGAAGCTGAACATAACCTTCCTCGTACTAATGCGGATGGCCTTGGACGTTTTGGGTGGCAGCTAGCCTGCACGCTTCTACTGGCGACATTGTCGTTTCGACTCGGGTTCTAAGTGTTAGCACCATGTCTCGTCTCCTGCGACCAACCTTGCCAGGAACGCATTCCCTTCCTTGGCATAGCGCAGCAGATGCTCCAGAGAGAGTCCCATTCGACACGCTTCCTGTGCTGGTTGAAGACTGTGAGGCACCCATTGGGTGCACTTTTATCGAAATTGCAATCGGTCCTTAATGATGGCGTGAAAACTTCCGAAATTCACTCCGACCTCTGCGGCAATGACTGCTACTGTAACTCGCCGGTCATGCATAATGAGGGCATCCACCTGCTGGACAATGTCATCGGTAACGCGATGTGGCGCTCCAGACCGTGCATCATCGGCCGACGACATCCGTCCTTCCCTGAATCGCTTGTGCCACGCCGTAACCCTTGCTTGCCACGGACAGGCAGTGCTCTCCGTACACTTGTGCCATTCTTCGATGAATTTCCGTTCCCCGCACTCCTTCCGCTGTCAGGAAACGCACTACACCCCTTTTTCTCTTCTCTTGAAGCCTCCATGCCACTGGTTTCCGCACGACTGAGCGCAATGGACGGTCAACACGTGTGCTTGCTCGCTCTGGCATCACGTGGGTGTGCGCCCATGTCCCTCTAGCTGCGAAATTGGTACCTCAGCGCTCTCAAAGCCTCAGAGGGACCGCACCGTCGTCCCCAGGCCAGGGCATTACGATCCGTTTAGCAGTTTTAATTGTATAGCCTCCGGCTCGTTTTTTATGAATGGGCCTTATAAATCTAGCACGTGTATAGCAGCCCGTGCGGCTTTAGACCGTTTAAGCCTCTCACATAAAGTCAGATTCCCAAGTTTCAGAGAACAAATCCCCTGTTTCATTAAGTCAGGACTGTTCCTTGACATGAGAAGTTAATATAAACAATTTGTGATATACATGCAGAAAACGACCTACACCACTCACAAATTTATTAATGTGAGGGAAGTGGTATTCAATTGAGTACTTTGGGCATGCCAAGCTGGTCCATTTGTTTAGGATATGTGTTGAAAGGTATCTTGAGTCAACTCTCTTCGCCCGCCAGCCAACCGTTTTTTTTGTGAGGGGGGGGGTCTGGCTTGTCAGCGAGTGTAATCCTTAAACATCTCAAAGTCTATATTCCACCAGGTTTTCGTGTTAAGACTGTTGTTATTTCATTTAGGGGCTCAAACATCGTGGACATCAGCCCAGAGTACTTGGGTGCTTGTAGAATTTATCTAATAACCTGTGTCATTTTGATGTATGTGTGTGTAATTGGGATAAGGATTGGGAAGGTGGCAGCAGTGGTTTTCAGATAGGGACCACCCCGGCATTTGCCTGGAGTAGAAGTAGGAAATCATTCAAGCCATTTTATGGTGGAATAAGGGTGCGAATTGGGACTCTCAACCTAAATTCCTAGGGTTAATTCCCAATTCAGTTAAGAAATTGAATTCTTGTCTGAGGGCTGAAGAATATTACTCTCAGGCACGAGAGATGGTCGGAGTGGATGTAGCTATCCTAGAAGTGGGCTGTTCAGACTCACGTGGTTGAGTAAGCTATAGCCCGATCCAACCCTCAGACCAGAATTAAATTTCATGACAGCGTCGGGAATCGAATCCAGAACCTTGGGGACCAGAATATCTCTTTATGAATTACATGAGCATGTGCGCTAAATGAAGCTGGAACTAGGGAAGGGTGTAGTGACCCCATTACGATATTTAATTAGATCAATGGGCTGGTTTCAGTCACCCTGGACGTAAGGCGAGGACACTATATTCGATTAACAGATTAACGTTCAATCCAAATGTGGTGCTAATGGAGCCTGGCGACCTGTTGACGCCAACCTCGCTTCATTCTTTTCAATTTATATGTTTAATTACTTCTGTAGTCGAGACAAGCCAATCCCATGGGCGCCAACTTTGGGGAGCAAGGCACTTTCTGCCCCCCACCCCCTTAAATATTACTAAAGCGGTCTTGCTCAACAATTAATTCCAGAACTAGCTTCTCATTCCTAAATATCGTCAATTTGTTGAAAAGATTAGCTATTGTCGATCATAGGAACCTTACCTAACTACAAATTAATGAGTTGGTTTTGTTGTTATTTAGGGACTTGATACGTCGTGGTCATCAGCCCCATTCCGGATTAACTGTGTGTAGGTTTTATTTAGGACAGGGATTGGAAAGGAGGCGTCTGTGGTCTTCAGTTAAGTACTACCTTGATATTTACTTGATGTAGAGATGGAAAACCACGAAGCCCATTTCAAGGATAACTACATCTACAACTACTCCGACCTCCTCTCGTGGCTGTGTGTAATATTCCTCAGTCCTCAGACAACTGAGTTCGGAATTAACACTAGGACCATTAGGTTAGGAGTCCCAATTCGCACACTAAGGCTACCATGAAATGGCTTTAAATTACTGAATTTAAATATGATTTCATTTTTGCATTGCGGCATCAGTTGAGCCTTAGAACAAGAGATAGTCGTCAATATTTTAAAGTATTATTATTTACAGATCGTGAATCATCATCTTAGGAGATTGCAACGCCGTGGTCAATTTAGCCCCGTGTAGGTTACATGAGCAGGCCCGACGAGAGGGGTGTCAGGCAGGGCTGGTGCCCCGGGGCCCGACCCTTCCAGGGGGGGCCCGGCGTCCTAGGAGGATGTACAAAGCACTTATTTTTCAGGACGCGATTTTCCCTTTCGTGATACTCTTTAACGTCTCAGTACCGTTAAACATAAAATCAATTTCCCTTCTTTATTTACGACTTAGAAATGACTCTGGTTCCTGACGAAGCCGCGGCAGGAATGTAGGATTTGGCTTCCCGACTGCGGTGTTATTCGTAGTCTTACTCAACAGTAAAAAAGGCCTGTTTGTCGTTACAGATGTTAATTCATTTACGGGCTTGCAACATTCAACCCGTGTACTTAGTAGCTAGTAGGTCTAGTACCACTGGTGGATAATGAACCATTGGCGCTCGGTTGGGGATGGTTTGCATCAAATAGTACTGTAGATATAATTCAGTATTTGCTGACGCGTTAGTTTTACGGTTTGTTTCTGAAGGCCTCCGCGTTATTGAATGAAGTTGACTGTAAAGCAGTATTTTTCACAAATATTAATGAAGCGAACAAAATAGAAAACCAAAAAAATGTGTGAATTGTGTAGACTGAAGGGGAGGCTAGTAGCTGTTGTATAATAAGTTAGGTGTATTGGCAACATTGTTGTAACTATTTGTCTTGGAGAGTCAAAACTTAGACCCTCTTAAAACCATCAACTGCTGGACGAAAAGCGGGGTATGCACTGTGTGTGCTGTGCTAAGGCCTCTGTGACATGATAAATCGCATGTCGTATTCTTAGTTGCCGACTGGGAATGCGTTGGCCGTCGCGACTATTACTGTAATTTTTAGGGTTAAGAGTAGGGTAGGTGTCCCTGGACTTGAAATAAGGTACTGCCCCGGCATTGGTCTGGAGGGAGTGTGAAAAACCACACTCAGGATAGTCGCTGTCAGCGCCCGGATTCAAACCTCCGATCTGTAGACTTGCTGTAGGCCCCCATCACGGTCATTGGTGAGCTACACCGCGGCGTCTTACTTGAAGATGTGAGAGCTTTTACTTCAATATCGGAGAGTCTTTTCTATAGCCACTAAATGTCGTATATGAGCTCGCGAGGGAGACTTTTCTCATCGAGGACCTGAGATGCAACCTTATTCTACCAGGAGGAGCATCATATGATAAGCTGTTGCATAAGCTAAGGGAAAAAAGGAGGGACATTTGGGAGGACTTCTATTCAACGGAGGCCATGGCGGATCGGAAATGGATGGAAACGGGCTACCAACTGAGGCATATAGTCACGATACTGGCTGTCCACGGGTTCCACTTCAAGATGTGTAAAAACAAGGTTTTCCATGAACCAAGCACAAACTGTGTGTGCAGGCTATGTGAGCAGATATGTGAATGATATCACCTCCAGAAGTGTTCCTCGAGGTCAGGTTCGATTAGTGAGTTTATCAAGGATTAACAAACACTTATTGAGAGCTCATTGGTCGTCACGTTGTTATACCGGTATGTTATATTTTTCTGTATCATCTATGCACATTTTGCGCAATAAAGTTTATTATTAAATGTCAATGGTCCCCAAATTTTTACTCCAAAATATCCCAAATATAATCACCCAAATGGCCTATCCTATAACTCAATAATTTGGACCTAATTTTTGCAAACTTTTCCGGAGGAGGGCCAACGGACCCCACTTTGAGCTTGGTGATATTCCATACCCCAAGATCCCCGGTGTGTCCACTCCCCCATAATCTTGGCTTAAATCCGCCCATGATGGTCACCAGTCATAGATAGGATTGAGGATGTTTAGGAAAATCTGGCTCTAGTTTTGCTTACTGCAAAGCAATATTAAATTATAAGAAATCCACTGACTGCCAATTACAAAATATAGTTCAAATTCACATTTTCTTCTTTTGTGAAAACAATCACTGATCAGCTGCAATCTATTGATAGCACATAATAACTTGAGTTAAGTATGAGCACTGTATAACTGTGGTTAATTATGAAAATATATTTTGCTTTGTTTAATGTACAAAGATGTGTGATCGCCGTTCAACCAAAACACTTATCAGTGTTTAGGCTTAGACTCAAGGGCGTGACTCTTCAAGGTCAGCAAATTTTAAGAATGTCAACATAAAAACACTATATGTAAAACTATTTTAAAATACGGTACGTCTTGACTTTGTGTAAACATTATGTTTTCATTATGAAAAGAGATTACGTCATATGTCACAGAGGCCGTAGTACTGCACAGTGTACAGTATAACCTTTCCACCTCTTTTAACATGCAGTTCAATGAGATGAACTTCCTGTTGATTAATTTTTGGGTATTATGACGTAGGGACAGAATTGAGGAGAAAATGAATGTACGGGTTAAAACGATGAATCATGGAAAATAAGCATAGAATCACTGACGGTGGAATTCCAACCCACCTGTTTCCGAGTTCATGGACAACAGCTTTTTTCATTGTGAGTATTTTCCCAAAGTTAAATACTGTAAAAGCGATGCAATTACTGGTCCGATAAATGCAACGTTTTTCAAATTTGTGTACGACAAACGAGCATATTGATTTTATGAGTATCTTTGAAGTTCTAAAATTATTGATATCAAAGAGGATCTGCAGAACTTTAAATCTGAACACTGTGCATGCTTACAGTGTTACCTCATCGAGACAAATTTAGATTTGTCAAACGCCAAAACAGTATAGTGAATTAATGAAAATTGTCACGGTACCTAGTTTTTGATGGCTTTAATCTGATATTAATTTTTGTTAATTGAAAATAATGCATTAATACGCGCTTGTCAGGTATAAACATTGAATTTGCAAATAATTTTGGATCCATTCCTCCACTTTCAGATGATGTTGTAAATTTTACATACCAGCATTAACTTATTTATATTGATAGTAATTCACGCTCTGCTTATGATAATAAATATAGCCTGGATTTAGTGGAATATATCATTGAATTATTATTATTATTATATATGAATTGCAGCCAATGGTCATTTCAATTGAACGCCCGTAGCCTCCCCAACAAGTTTAATTTCAAGTAGTTCCAACTTTGGCTACCAGACGCCACTGTCACTGACACCCAGCAGGGAACGTTGGAACTTGATAGAGCGTTTCTAACCAAATAACCTACAAATTTTGGCTACACACTACCAATTGTAGTGGTAGGTTCTTTACATGCCATAAATCTATGATATGGGCCCGCTGACTTTACTTCCCCTCCGAATACAGGGATACTGAAGGATTTTAACGCTCTTAAAAATCCGACGACTTTGGCCGGGTTTACACCTGCGATCTTGGGCATTGCAGTTCAGCATGATACAAATTATTATTATTATTATTATTATTATTATTATTGCTTGTTTTCTGGCTCTTTATGTTCTTGTAATTGATTTCGTAATGAACATTTAGTGCAAATAAAACAATGTGAAAAATCAGTTTGTGCAAATTTGCGAGGATTTTACAGAATTTCGTTTCAGAGGGGGGCCCGGGAGATTCCAGCCCCAGGGCCCGTCGTCGCTCTCCACGGCCCTGTACATGAGTGTGTGTTTATGGAATGTTTCTAATAACCTGTATCATTGTGATGGCTGCACCAGTGTGTGTGGTTATAATTGGGATAAGGATTGGGTTTGGAGGGAACCGTGTTAGTTACTGTACCCGAAAATACCTACCCATTACCTGCTGGAATCCCTCGATGATAGCTAGATCGTAGAACCTGAAAATCCCCGGCTAGAAAAAAAAACCAGATCCCACCAACTGATGAAGGTAGTATTAGGTTACTAGTAATTCCTAACAGAGGTGGCATTAAGTGAAACCAAAGCATAGCAGTGCACTGATCAAAGAACACGAGAATCATGAAGTTAATCACGTCAGGAGTGTGGGGAACTCTAGAAATACCTAGATATGGCACCTTAATGCGACTTCTTTATGCCTCTATAAATCATCACACCCCACGATTAAAACATATTAACAAATGTATTCCAAAAATAGGCTGACTAAAGGTCAGTCAAAAATGTCCGTGAATGGACACACAAAGACAAAATCCTCATATTAATTCATATAAAATTTATGAAACAAAATGCAGCAATTAGCCCCCATGGACTGGACTGCATTAACCCTAAATTGTCAAAAAGATTAAATTAATTACACATGGTGATCCAACAATTTAAAAAAATCTAAAGAATCGCCATCATGGTCCTTCCAAGATTAAATATTGAACCCTTGCAAAGAAGCTTATGAGACTCAGTTTCGGGGGGTGTGACAGCCCATATCGTAAGTTGTTGTCAAAGCGCTTCATTAACATGCAGGGTAACATATAACAAAATAACATGCAGGAAAAAGTGAAGCCAGGGTTAAAACAAATGAATTTAATAACAAATCACCTAATTATACAAAAAATTAACAAAAACAAAACTCCCATATGACTCCCACTTAATAAATTAAACATGCCAAAACTAGGCCAAAATCTCTGGAGAGATTAAATACACGGACAAAGTGTCCTTAAGAAAATCAACAAGAGTGACAATGTATGCGCGTGTGCTGTTCTGCATGCTTCACGATGTGTACAATCGAATGCATGATTCGTCATCATCCAGAATAAACATTCAGACAACGAATCCACATTGCTTAGAGCTAGACAGACGCGGGTAACAACTATACAACACTTAAAACTAAACCGACACTTCCTATACTTAAATTATACAACACAATAATTTCCACATGAAATTGGAATCAAAATTGCCGTAGCAAAAACATTACCGCCTAAAAACTTAGGACTTCTCACACAAATCAACACAAGTAAGTTAACACGTGACCTATAAAAGAAATACACATATGACCGCCGTCAAATTTACAAGTACACTACCACTACACCACACAGGTGTGACCTACTAAATTACATGAATTGAGTCATAAACAAAATCATAGGCTCAAAGCCAACATTTACATTATTAACACAAGATTCTATCCATACAACATGCAATAATCCGTCACACACATGGCGAACTCCCCAATTAATTATGGTTCAAAAATAACCATCACAATGAACAGGTTTGCTACTTGAAAGCTTAAAGGGGCCAGTCGGACAACAGGACGGCCTATCAAAAATACGTCACCAGGCGAGACAGGCGATTTGTGGAAATCTGCATATCTGTCAACCCACGTGTCACAATAACCTCGACCTCCCAAGGACGGGATCGAATCTCGAAGAAGCGTGCCCCAAAGCACAATAATACGTGTGTGTGTGTCAGAACAAAATATCCCGGCATTTCCACTAGGAAATCCAAGAATCAGCAATATGGACAAGGAACAGCGGTCTCCCTAGAGCACCCAGCCTTTCCATCAAAATACAACAACAACAAAAATATGAGGGCGGTAGGACCTCTACCCCTCTTCACGTAGAATCAACACACACACCTGACACGATAACACACACAGAATCACACGTATGGGTTTGACAGACCCTGAAATAAAAAGACATAAATATTTTCCACTTGCTGGCGCCACCGTTCTACGCCGTGACTAATTAACCTGAAAAGGACTCAAAAAAATTTATCAAATTTAGAACTAAGGTGTTCTACAATTACATCTTAATTCGTTGCACTCGG
The DNA here is from genome assembly GCA_946902985.2 of Meconema thalassinum. Lineage (NCBI taxonomy): Eukaryota > Metazoa > Arthropoda > Insecta > Orthoptera > Tettigoniidae > Meconema > Meconema thalassinum. The sequence goes on from OX336389.2 coordinate 861,781,044, forward strand.
CAACCCTAATGTGAATAATAACCTGTTCAGCAAACATCTTACAGTAATTACCTCCCTTTCCTATCAAAATATGAACTTTAATAAAGCACCACTTATCGAATGTAACGGGTTTCGCATTTGCATGGATAAACATCACGTACACGCGCCGTGCACATTAAATATGACTCCAAAGAAAAATAAATACACAACAAACACTTTGGCCACGCGCCAACGTACATTTAAAACATTTAGTGCCGGTACAAGAAAAACACTCTAAAACAAGAAAAAGAAAAATGAACTATTTACAAAAGTTCCCCCGCCAATCTAACTACATAATCGAATAATCAATTTTTGTACATCACCGTCTCAGCTTGCAGAACATTATGACATCCATCTCAGCCCATTTTCCCTATGGAAAAATTAGCACTCCATATTCGTCTTCGTTGAAGCGTCGGACATCATCCCAACTCCTGACCACACGTTGGACATCTTGATGTAGTCTCCTTGGAAGAAAAGTTCAATGTTATTATAATTTGTCCTGGCTATAATCGCTTGTGGGTTACTAAATTCGCCCACAAATAGTCCTATGCGATTAATTACGAAGACTTTCCCTAAATATCGCTCACACACGCGCAATACACACATGAAAATACACTTAAAAATTTACAGGAAATACACACTTCGAGTCCATCGTCACTGACCCGATAATACAAGTTTTAAAGTCTGACTGACTCACAGTCGCTATCTCGCTCGGTAATCTCTACTGCTCTGCTTGACCTTCGCTCGGGTGAGCACTAATTAGAATGTTACAAGTCTTGCCCCTAAGAGCTGAACATAGTTGTCTTTAATATAATATACAAGTTTCAAATCACCACGCACACTGGCATGAATTTAGCTCACAAAGCTCACAAAGTAATTGACTTCAAATAATTAAGAGCGTTAAAAAATTTCTACGCAAACTAGCGTGAATTTAGCTCAACAGAGCTCACAAATAAAATAACTTCGAATAATATTAGAGCGTTAAAATCGTGACACAAACGGGCGTGAAGTTAGCCCCTCAGAGCTCCAAAGCGAAAGACATCGAACAGCGTCACGTCGAGCAATTTATTAGAAACTGACAGGGTACGGAAGAGTGGGGTGGATTTAGAAAAATTTTCCAGAGTTTTCATCTCACACAGATGGGACTAGTGTCAATCTTCATCAAATAATTCAAACGTCTCATCGCACTCGTGCGGAGATAATTCTGAACGGCGGTTCTTTAGATAATCAATTCCGCGCGCTTTTTACCACTGAAGTCTTCCATCGCGTGATATTGGCGTGGTCTCTCCTGATTGGGTGATTCAATCTCAGGTCGGTTGCAAGTAACTCGTGACCATCCCTTTATGATTCCAATTCTGGTGCAAGTTGTTACACAATTTGGCCTTGAACTCAGCTTACCAGGCCGTTCTTCAAGAATAGCTACAAGCTCTACATCTGTGGCAATCATTGCGACACGCTACCTTGCCTTTATCCTCGTCAACTTCCACAAGTACTGCCTGGGCTGCAGTAATAATAATAATAAATTATGAATACTTATTTATCGTAGATCAATAAGGGTTCAATATACACACATCAAAAAAAGTTTTGCATCACCTCGGTTCCAAGAGTTCCGGAACCGTTAAATACAAAGGGAATAGAGATCAACACAAACAACATTTCAGCTCGTTTTATTGCTCATGAGACCCACACATTGCATGTTGTACCATCATACAGCTAGACTTTCAGCATTTGTGGTCCAGATTGCAGTACACACCACTACCTCTAATACCCAGTAGCACGTCCTCTTGCATTGATGCATGCCTGTATTCGCCGTGGCATACTATCCACAAGTTCATCAAGACACTGTTGGTCCAAATTGTCCCACTCCTCAACGACAATTCGGCGTAAATCTCTCAGAGTGGTTGGTGGGTCAAGACGTCCATAAACAGCCCTTTTCAACATATCCCAGGCATGTTCGATAGGGTTCATGTCTGGCGAACATGCTGGCCACTGTAGTCGAGCGATGTCGTTATCTTGAAGGAACGCATTCACAAGATGTGCACGATGAGGTCGAGAATTGTCGTCCATGAAGACAAATGCCTCTCCAATATTCTGCCGATATGGTTGCACTATGGGTCGGAGGATGTCATTCAGGTATCGTAAAGCCGTTTCGGAGCCTTCCATGACCACCAGTGGCCTACGTCGGCCCCACATAATGCCACCCCAAAACATCAGGGAACCACCACCTTGCTGCACTCGCTGGACAGTGTGTCTAAGACGTTCAGCCTGACCAGGGTGCCTCCAAACACGTCTCCGACGATTGTCTGGTTGAAGGCATATGCGACACTCATCGGTGAAGAGAACGTGATGCCAATTCCGTAGGGTCCATTCAGCATGTTGTTGGGCCCATCTGTACCGCGCTGCATGGTGTCGGGGTTGCAAAGCTGGACCTCGCCATGGACGTCGGGAGTGAAGTTGCGCATCATGCAGCCTATTGCGCACAGTTTGAGTTGAAACACGACGTCCTGTGGCTGAACGAAACGCATTATTCAACATGGTGGCATTGCTGTCAGGGTTCCTCCGAGCGGCAATCCGTAAGTAGCGGTCATCCACTACAGTAGTAGCCCTTGGGCGGCCTGAGCGAGGCCTGTCATCGACAGTTCCTGTATCTCTGTACCTCCTCCATGTCCGAACAACATCGCTTTGGTTCACTCTGAGACGCCTGGAAACTTCCCTTGTTGAGAGCCCTTCTTGACACAAAGTAACAATGCGGACGCGATCGAACTGCGGTATTGACCTTCTAGGCATGGTAGAACTACAGACAACATGAGCAGCGTACCTTCGTCCTGGTGGAATGACTGGAACTGATCGGCTGTCGTACCCCCTCCGTCTAATAGGCCCTGCTCATGCATGGTTGTTTACATCTTTGAGCAGTTTTAGTGACATCTATGAACAGTCAAAGGGACTGTATCTTGGATACAATATACACAGTCAACGTCTATATGCCGGAGATCTGGGAACCGAGGTGATGCAAAACTTTTTTTGATGTGTGTATTAAGTACGCATACTTCAAGAATTTCAATAATTACTCATTATTATTTTTTTATTTTATAATTATTCTGAATTATTTATGTTTCGTTAATTATCACTTCTTATACTTGCTTACAAACTCTTAATTGAACACAATCGCAGGGACAATTAAATAGGGAAGACACGTGCAAAATTTAGAGGCCTTCCTAATGTTAATCCAAAATTGGAATTGTCAATTCAACAACAAATCAAACGTAATAAAAGCAATGAGAACTATGTTCTTCCCTGAACAACTTTAATCTATCATGATTCAACTGAGATACTATAATAATAATATAGTCAAACATGACATCTACGATTGCTTAATATTGGTGGCTAATACCACCCACTTCACGAAGAATATTCCTTATAACCTGTTTTATACATTATGCTCACATTGGCATCACAACAACTAATGTACTTCACTGAGTACTTTAATATAAATATCTCTTTTTACGTTCACAGACGTTTATTTCCCCTATATCACCTATATAGTGATTATTAAATTCATTTACTAGTATCTAGTTGTATTCAGTTGTGCATATCGAAAATATTTCGTTGTATAACATTAATGCATCATAATCTATTCAAATGTGGATTTCAATTTATTCCACTGAACTTCAAAAATCTTTCCTTCCAGAATCATGCTAGAAGTCACGTCAATATAGGCCTCCAATTAAAATTAAACCCTGGGATCAGTATCATAAAGAGTTAATGTTCTTCAATAAATTCTCATGTCAATATGTTCTACTAAGAACTCATAATACTGAAAAAAAAATCAAGAATAGCAATCCTTGTTAAATTTAACAATAATCTGCATGTACCAAAGTACACGTGGCGACATGAATAGAAGTCGAAATCCATCAGTCGAAAATAGAAATATTCCCCTCAAGTGAAATCACGATGACCGAACTGGGCCTACACCATGAATCTAGTTAAAAACTCGAGTTAATGACTATTGATTCATTAGGCACCAGAACGATCATCGATCCTTCCCAAAAGGAAAAACTCCCATTCCAAAAGAATGATCTAACTTCACATTCGAAAAACAAGAAGTTCCGTGACGAACTAAAGAGCCTACATTTCTTAAAATTTAAGATTTATGCCAATGATTAATCTATATGGATCTATCTAGAATAATGACGATATTAAGTTGGTAATAATAGAGAACTACAGTTGGCAGCCCTGGTGACTGAATATATTCTTAATTCCATCTCTTAAGGTACAGAATACACAATTTAGTTGAAGTCCAATGGATAGCATGGACGTTACATGCAGTTAATCAAGAGTTTAGTGCTTTTCAGTCGGTCAACACGAATGTACCCAAAAGAGATGGGTTATGCCTATTGCGTGCGAACATATGTGTGACGCAGGGCATAGCTTTACCAACATAGAGTCGGACCTTAAAATAATCCATCACGAATCGAAAGGCAGAGCTCTTGACATAAAGGAAGCAATCGAGATACACCTAGCCAAACGAAACAATCCCAACAATCTAAATGAACACACGTTCATGGAGAGCTCACCCCTCTTCACGCTACTAAAAAACACACCTTGTCGGAAACAAAACACAATTTAGCGACACAGCCAAGCTAGATAAAAAAGGGGGGAAATTAGGGGGTTTTTAATAGGTAAATGTTAGCTGGATCAGGTGTACGATGTACTTTTCTTCTGCAATAAACCAAGGCCCATATTAGAGGCAGTATTAAAGGTGCCGGGACGTCCTCATAAGACCGTCAACGCTTAGTTCGAATGGGTTATGCTCCACGCGTGGCGAGGACTAATCCACGGTCTTTAATAGTTGTAGATCCACCTCATTCAATAACATACATCTTATCTAGGTTGGCAACACCTCACATAAACACATCGCGATCACTCCCCACAGCACGTAGGGACAGGAAGGGGGGGGGGAGGCGGCAGGGAAAACCTGTCGTTAAGATAACCACCGCAGTCGACCGCACAGCGAGTTCAAGTGAGCACGGAAACTGCGAATAGCTGTAGTACGGAAGACAATCAGATAAGTAGTTAGCCTAAAATTATATAGTTTAACCATAGTTTACAACCATATAATCTCTCTAAAGTACAATCTCCGGATAGCCATCACCATTTAGCATTTCACCTAACATATATACTGCATTTAGCATACACTGACAGTTGCAGTACCAATACTGCAACTAAATAATTGTACATATTGTAAATATTTTCACCTGTATTTCAAACATAGATTTTATAGCCTAAGTATATTGGATCTGATGATGATCGCTTGACGATCGAAACTGGTCATCCTAGTGTTTTATTAATCTCATGTAATTTATTTCAGGATTAGGGCATAACCCATCTCTTTTGGGTACATTCGTGTTGACCAACTGAAAAGCACTAAACTCTTGTTTACTAAGGCAACACTGAAAATATGGCTTCAAACACCACAATGTTCACGGCTAGTCAGGCAAATCGTGAAGCCAAGAAATTCAAATCACTCAGGCTTAAACTCATGAATTTAGACAAGTCAATTTGGTTCAACAAAAAATGTATAGAACTAAACCTCACCCCTAAATACGTACCAATTAAAACCGTACCGAACACACCAGCCTCGATCATTTCAACTAAACAAGCCAAAGCGCTTTGGATAAAAAACGAATTAAGATTTGCATACATAAGAAAGCAAAAAATTAACCAACAATTATACGACATTCAATTGCAACTAAGTAATTTCTGGCACGCAGCCCAATGGGACAGCTTCACCGAACACCTACATGACACCATCAAAATCAGAGCAACGAGGAAGCATGAAACGCTAGAAAATAAATTAAGAAAACTAGGAGAAACACAGAACCATCAATCTAACGAACAACACACGAATAACAATGAATTCAATTTCCACAGCAGAGTAAACAACAGAACGAACGTAACCTTTTCTCAAGGTGAAATGAATATGTTAGACAAAGGTTTGAAATACAACTGCACAGACGCACACACGAACCACAATATAAAACAGTTAATCACAGATATTGAGATAGCCAGTCACAAGCTCCCAGCAGAAGACAGGGAATTAACCAAAAATCTCGCCACCAACGAAGCCAAAAAAATCCTCAAACGAGAGGGCGATAGCAATAACATTCAAAACAACAAACAAATCAAAGAAATAAAGTCGTTGAAACAAAAAATAAAAGAACATGACTTAATCATCACAAAAGCAGATAAGGGAAACACTACAGTAATTTTGAACAAAACAGAATACATTGAAAAAACAGTCGAATTCCTAAACAACAACGAAATCAAGGAATTAACAAAAGACCCCACCAACAAATTCCAAAAACAAATAAAAAGTGCGCTAAAAGAAACAGAATACATACTGACCAAAGCCGAAAAATCAAAACTAATAAACATGAACCCGAAAATACCGTCATTGAGGGGACAACCAAAAATACACAAAAAGGAATGCCCAATGAGACCAATAGTCAATTGTAGGAATGCCCCTAATTACAAAATCAGCAAAGAGTTACTAAAAATCTTAAAATGCCGTCTTTCCAACGACAAAAACAACTCTGTAAAGAACACAACAGAACTAGTAACAGCATTGAACACCCTACAAATGAAACCTAGCTTCAGGCTAGTATCCTTCGACGTAACTAACATGTACACCAATATTCCGATTATTGAAGCAATCAACACTATCGAAAACAACTTAAAATCCAACAATTCGGTAAAAGAAATTGAAGAGATTGTGAGATTACTGAGGGTCGTTCTCACCCAAAACGTGTTTCAATTCGACAATAAAATATACACACAGAGAGAAGGCCTAGCAATGGGATCGCCACTAAGTGGGTTAATCGCTGACATCTTCATCAATGCACTAGAAAATGCGTTCTTAGAAAAGACTTCAACAAAGGGAATAGTAATATGGAAAAGATACGTAGATGATGTAATTTGCATCTACGATACTGAACTAACAAGCGAAGAAACAATTCTCCAATCCATTAATAGCCTTCACCATTCTATCAAATTCACTAAGGAATCCGAAATAGACCGGAAAATAAATTATCTCGATATAACTATTGAACGTAAAGACAACGACCTTTCATATTCCATATTCCGGAAAGCAACACAAACCTCGCATGCAATCGACAATCAGTCTAATCACCCCAGTACGCACAAACTAGCGGGTTTCAATTCAATGGTGCACAGGGCTTTAAACATACCCATGTCAAAAGACAACTATAATAAGGAAATAAGAACTATTATGCAAATAGCAAAGGAAAACAACTTCTCGCCAAGCAAAATAAATCAAATTATAGCCAAACATAAAAATAAAGATAAAACGATTCCCAAACCGGACAGTAATGAGAAAAAATTTGCGCGTTTCAACTATGTGAATGCGAATACATATAAAATCACTAACCTATTCAAAAAGCAAGGCATAAAGATAGCTTTCACGATGAAAAACACAACCGCTAGGCACCTCCTAAATAGTAATCTAAATAAACGTGACCCGTATTCAAGGTCAGGGGTATATTCTATAACGTGCCAAGACACCGATTGTCAAGCTAATTACATCGGGCAGAGTGGAAGGCGAGTAGACACACGTTATAATGAACATAGAAATGCGATAAGATACGGAACACATTCAGCCGTGTGCGAACATATGTGTGACGCAGGGCATAGCTTTACCAACATAGAGTCGGACCTTAAAATAATCCATCACGAATCGAAAGGCAGAGCTCTTGACATAAAGGAAGCAATCGAGATACACCTAGCCAAACGAAACAATCCCAACAATCTAAATGAACACACGTTCATGGAGAGCTCACCCCTCTTCACGCTACTAAAAAACACACCCTGTCGGAAACAAAACACAATTTAGCGACACAGCCAAGCTAGATAAAAAAGGGGGGAAATTAGGGGGTTTTTAATAGGTAAATGTTAGCTGGATCAGGTGTACGATGTACTTTTCTTCTGCAATAAACCAAGGCCCATATTAGAGGCAGTATTAAAGGTGCCGGGACGTCCTCATAAGACCGTCAACGCTTAGTTCGAATGGGTTATGCTCCACGCGTGGCGAGGACTAATCCACGGTCTTTAATAGTTGTAGATCCACCTCATTCAATAACATACATCTTATCTAGGTTGGCAACACCTCACATAAACACATCGCGATCACTCCCCACAGCACGTAGGGACAGGGGGGGGGGGGGAAGGCAGGGAAAAACCTGTCGTTAAGATAACCACCGCAGTCGACCGCACAGCGAGTTCAAGTGAGCACGGAAACTGCGAATAGCTGTAGTACGGAAGACAATCAGATAAGTAGTTAGCCTAAAATTATATAGTTTAACCATAGTTTACAACCATATAATCTCTCTAAAGTACAATCTCCGGATAGCCATCACCATTTAGCATTTCACCTAACATATATACTGCATTTAGCATACACTGACAGTTGCAGTACCAATACTGCAACTAAATAATTGTACATATTGTAAATATTTTCACCTGTATTTCAAACATAGATTTTATAGCCTAAGTGTATTGGATCTGATGATGATCGCTTGACGATCGAAACTGGTCATCCTAGTGTTTTATTAAACTCATGTAATTTATTTCAGGATTAGGGCATAACCCATCTCTTTTGGGTACATTCGTGTTGACCGACTGAAAAGCACTAAACTCTTGTTTACTAAGGCAACACTGAAAATATGGCTTCAAACACCACAATGCAGTTAATCATTGGATCTAACAGCGCGCGTAAAATCATGTTGGCAACGATGACATACATGTATTGATCAGAAGTAATCTGAAATAATATGATCTATTGTTGTGTCAATTTTGAATGAAATCCATTCGTTAGAATAGAAGTTACATGCATTTTAAAATTGGACTTATCAGCAGGCTTAGAATCATGTTGGCAGCACTGACATATATAAGTTACACCAAATTAATCTAGAATGCCAGGTACTATACGTGTGCAAAGTTTAGAGCTATTGGCTTGCATACTTTCTGATATATTGATATTAGGATAACAAAAATAGAGACAGTATTTATTAACAGTTGGCAGCCCTGGTTACTCTTAAGAATCGGCATAGTCATATCTGTTATGGTACACATAGCACACACAAAATTTGGTTGAAATCCATATGACAGTATAGAAGTTACATGTATTTAAAGTTGGACCTCTCAGCAGGCTTAGAATCATGTTGGCAGCACTGACGTATATAAGTTACTCCAAATTAATATAGAATGTCAGGTACTCTTCGCGTGCATAGTTTAAAGCTGTCGGCTTGCATACTTTCTGATATACAGTATGGGTATTTGGATATAAAAAATAGAGCATTTATTAACAGTTGGCAGCCCTGGTGGCTCTTAATAATACGCTCAATCATATCCACTTATGTACACATAGCACATACGAAATTTGGTTGAAATCCAATTGATAGTGTAGAAGTTATATGCATTTAAATTTTCGACCTATCAGCAGGCTTATAATCATTTTGGCAACACTGCCATGTATGGCCTCCTTGAAATTAAACTGCAATATTACTATCTACTCGTGTGCCAATTTTGAAATAGCTCCCATTCATACCTTCCAAGATGTCCAACATTGAGCTCAAATTTCAATTGCGATTTTTCAGCAGTTGGTAGCACTGACATCATTTTCAAATATGGCCGTGACATATTCAGGTATAGATCTTTACTCCTACCAAATTTTGTTTCGATTGCTGCAGCCGTTTAGGAGTTGATAGGGGGGGGGGACACACACAGACAGACAGACAGAAGGACAGACAGACACACATTTGCCCGATCTCATAAGTCTACATTTTCCTAATTTTTGCAAAATGTGAAAAGTAGACTAAAAATTCTATACAAAACTCTATCAATTATGCTAAGATCATCTGCAATGTTGTCAGATCGCAACTATGAAACACGAAATATAGTGCGCCTATTAATCTCAAGTCAATGCTTGATTAAAAAAAGAATCGAAGTATTTATAAGTTTCAAAAATATTTGATGTTTGAGTCTTCAGTCTCTTGACTGGTTTGATGCAGATCTCCATGCCTCCCTGTCCTGTGCTAATCGTTTCATCTCTACATAGCTACCACACCCTACATCCGAGGCAATCTGTTGAACATATTCTAACCTTGGTCTACCCCTACAGTTCTTGTCCTCAACCCTTCCTTCCATCACTAAGCATGCTATTCCTGGGTGTCTTAGAATGTGTCCTACCAACCTATCTCTTCTCTTCATTAGCAGTCGCCAGAAACATCTCTCCTCTCCCACTCGCCTTAATACCACTTCGTTTCTAACCCTATCTACCCATCTGATCTTCATCATTCTCCTGTAACACCACATTTCAAATGCTTCAATTCTCCTCTATTCTGCTGCACCAATAGTCCAGGTTTCACTTCCATAGAGCGCCACGCTCCAGACAAAGGTCTTCAAAAATGACTTTCTAATACCTAAATCTATATTCGATGTCAACAGATTCCTTTTTTGTAGAAATGCTTTCCTTGCCTGAGCCAACCTACTTTTTATATCCTCTTTGCTTCGTCCATCACTGGTTATTTTGCTTCCTAAGTAACAGAAGTCTCCTACTTCCTTCAGCTTTCCACCTGCCAATTTGATATCCATAGAGGTTTCTGATTTATTTCTGCTGCATTCCAGTATTTTTGTTTTACATTTATTAATTTTCATCATGTATTCTGTCCGTAAGACGGAGTCCATACCGTTCAAAAACTCATTCAAATCCTCAGGCGTGTCGGCCAAGATGACGATGTCATCAGCAAATCTCAGAGTTGAAATTATTTCTCCTTGAATCTTCACTCCCATTTTAATTTTTTCTCCAATTTCCTTCACTGCTTGTTCAATGTAAAGATTGAAAAAGTATGGGTGATAAGTTGCATCCTTGCCTTACACCTTTCTGAATACCAGCTTCTCTCTCATGTCCTTCAGCTCGAATGACTGCTGTCTGGTTTCTGTATAGATTGTATATCACCCTCCTATCCCTGTACTTTATTCCAATAGATTTCAAAATGTCAAAAATGTAGTCCAATCAACGTTATCAAAAGCCTTTTCTAAGTCTACAAATGCCATGAACGTTCTCTTATCTTTCCTTATTCTACCTTCCAAAATCAGCCTAAGACTTAGTACCGCTTCCCTTGTTCCTACATTTCTCCTGAAACCAAACTGGTCTTCACCCAACTCCGTTTCTATCTGGCTTTCCATCCTCTTGTAAATTGTTCTAGACAGGATCTTTGAAGCATGAGTAATCAAGCTGATTGTACGGTAATCTTCACATCTGTCGGCTCCCACTTTCTTTGGTATAGGGATGATAACATTCTTCTTGAAATCAGGGTACCTCACCTGTCTCATAAATCCTACACACCAAGTGAAATAACCTGATCAGACCTTCATCTCCTATGCAGCGTAGCAACTCAATCGGTATATCATCCATGCCTGGTGCTTTGTTCCTGCTCAAGTCCTCCAATGCTCTGTCAAATTCTGATCTCAATATTAAATCTCCTTTTGCATCCTCATCAATTTCCTCCTCCCTATCCATTACATGATTCTCAATCTCCTTTCCCTTATACAAACACTCTATGTAAGCTTTCCATCTCTCAACCTTTTCTTCCCTATCTGTTAGGGACTTTCCATTTGTGTCCTTAATATTACAGCACTTAGTCTTCTTTCCCCCAAAAGTATTCTTAATCCTTCGATAAGCTGTGTCTACTTTTCCTAATTTCAGACAATTTTCTATACCTGCACATTTCTCTTTCAACCATTCTTCTTTCGCTTCCTTGCACTTCTTGTTAACTTCATTTCTCAGACGTCTGTATTCTGCTTTTCCCTTTTCATCTCTTAGATTCTTGTGTTTCCGCCTTTCATCCATCAATTCTAGTATAGCCTGAGTGATCCACGATTTTTTACCTATTCTTTCTTTCCTACCAATGTTTTCTACTGCGGATTTTGTTATTTCATTCTTCAAAAGTGTCCATTCGTCTGCAATTGAAGTTTGTTTAGGGTTTTTCATTAGTCCTTCCTTTACACTCTTCCTGAATATTTCGTTTACATCCTTCATTTTCAGTCTGTCTATCGCCCACCTTTTTGGCTTTTGACTTTTCTTCAGTTTCTTCAACTTTAATCTGCATTTCATCACAACCATATTGTCGTCAGAGTTTATGTCAGCACCAGGATATGTTTTACAATCCAAAATCTGGTTTCGAAACCTCTGCTTGACCATAATGAAGTCGATTTGGTAACGCCCTGTATCTCCTGGTCTCATCCATGTGTATATTCTTCTATTGTGGTTACTGAATAAGGTGTTAGCTATGACCAATTCATGTTCGGTGCAGAACTCCATCAGCCTACTCGATCATTCCTTTCACCTAATCCGAAATCTCCTACTATCTTCCCATCTCTCCCTGTTCATACCACAGCATTCCAATCTCCCATTACTATAACATTTTCATCACCCTTGATATACCTCAGAATTTCATCTATTTCTTCGTAGACCTTTTCAACATCTTCATCATCAGCTTGACTGGTAGGCATATAGACTTGTACCACTGTGGTGCACGTAGGTTTAGTATTGATTTTTGCTACAATAATCCGTTCACTATATTGCTCATAATATTTCACCCGCTGTCCAAGTTTCCTACTAAATATGAGACCAACCCCTGCTTGGCCATTGTTTGATTTAGTGCTAATGACCCTATAGTCACCTGACCAAAAGTCCTGTTCTTCCTGCCAGCGCATTTCACTAATCTCAACCAAATCCAACCTCAACCTATCCATTTCCCTTTCTAAGTTTTCCAACCTTCCACTTCCTAGCAGACTTCTAACATTCCACGCTCCGATCCGTAGAATGTCAGATTTCCTCTTGGTCACTTCTGTGATGTTAACCCCCTCTCGAGTAGTCCCCACCCGGAGATTCGAACGGGGGACTATTTTACCTCCGGATTGAAATTTTACAAGGGAGGAGGCCATCATCACATATAATTATGCATAGAAAGGTGCATATCCTCGGGAATAGCATTACGGGTGTAGCTTCCCGTTGCATTCAGCCGTGCAGCAGAACGCAGTGGAGCCATTAGTTGGCTAATATTATCAAAAAAATTATAACAAAAATTAATTCAATTCCACTAAGGAATAACGGTAGTTTTCTCCTAAGGAACTCCTCTTCTCTACAATTAAGAAGATCATAGTAAGTTTCTGAATTTAATTTATTCAAATCCAAGTTGAAATAAGAATATCAATTATCAAAATTTAGGAAATGAGTGCACATGTTATTGAAGCTTAAACTCAATTGGAAATGCGATCAGACATGAATGGTAAATCAAGCCTAAACCTCATTCCAATTTAACTACCGAAAACGTAAAGGATGGCAGTGTGGTCACTCTGGAATATCGCTACTTTGCTACACTACAAAAATATTCTTTCTTCTACCTGGTTGCAGAATCGTGTAGGCGAACTAGAACATGGATATGCCCTAACATATAATTCCATTACATACAGCAGGATAATGTAGTTCCTCCCTGCGACAGGCACACGAACCCGGGACTTCCATCTCTCCATCTCTCGGTCCACAGCTGGCAATGGGCACGGCCCCTGGCTGTATATCTCCATTGACAAGTTCCAGAACGCCCGAAAGAATTTATGATCGCATTCACAATGTCGCAAGACCCAAGTGAGAACTCGTATGATATTAATATAATTTGCGGTTGCATGGCTTCGACAGTCCCCTGGCCACATGCAGTTAAACCGCATCGCGAGCACGCTAGTGCCTGAATATGGCATCGTGATTACCTGTAGCGTTCACATCAATGCCTGGCGAGCAATGTCCACGTTAGATATTTAGCCTGACATAGCTAAAATATCACTGCTCATAGTCAATGTTCCTCCCAATGCCTCAGATTTCATTACGGCGTAGGCTACATATTGAGGAAAATCCACAGAAAAAGTTCGTATAACTGGGCTGCGGTAAATACAGGATACTCGCAGTATTCTTGGTGAACGTGAAAAGAAAAGCACCAAGATTTAATGCAACGGCTTCGAAATAGAATTCCGTTATATATCACTGCGCGCTACTCTCTGCTCATCCATGCGGCTACAATAACTTGACATGAGGCAGAGTTCCTTTCCCGTTGCATTGCCTGAATATATAATATTCGGCATGCTTGTAATCCCAAGTCCATTTCGTCACACTGGACTGGATATTCCGGTAGTTTTACCGAACACGGCACTTACGAATACACTTGGTTACAAATTTTGAGTTGTTGCTTGCTTGACAAAGCTAGAACGAGATCTGTGCCTCTCCACTCTCTTGCACAACACTGCAGACAGAATACCCCCCTCTCCTAGGCGTGACGTATAGATCGGCCTGTGATTCGTGGACATGATTTATATACATTTCAATACAACCGCAGATTGTATTTCCACAGAAAAGGTTTGCATTACCCTTTTGCTAGATAATAATGAACTCGACAGTATAAAAATATCTTATTTCCATTGAATGAAGATTTATAAATCTCAATCGCTCCTTCGTATGTATGTGTATGTATGTCTACACCTTATTATTCCCGTTTTCCAACGGGGTCGGGGATGAGATGCGATGGAAGTCTTTGTGGCGATGGTTTTACGGCCGGATGCCCTTCCTGACGCCAACCTCATGAGAGGAGTTAATGAGAGATGAAATGAATGATGGTGAATGAAACTGGGCAAGGATGTGGAAGGAAGCGGCCGTGGCCTGTCAGAAGGTACCGTCCCAGCATTTGCCTGGTGTTGAAAATGGGAAACCACGGAAAACCATTTCAAGGACGGCCGACGGTGGGGCTCGAACCCACGCGTCTACCGAGTCAGCAGATAGCTTGGCCACATGACCTAATGCTGCGCTTTAGCCAGCGTAGCCACTACTGTCGGTGAATCGTTCCTTCGTATGATATATCAATATTCATCAGACGCTCCATGCGTCAGAGAAATGAAACTTGAGCTCAGTGGGCCGTCACGGGTGATCGTAGCAACTCGGACGGATGCATACTTGCGCGTCCCATATGGCAGTGACGTAACTTAAACTGGGTCATGGGCGGTCATGTAGCAGTGGCCTTTTATGCGGACATGTACCGTAATTCGGACCAATAAATAACGGTACAACTTCCTCCTAATGCCTCAAATAAAAGTTGGCAAGGCTTTGCTTTCATCATTCTAGATATTCCTGCTACATTACATGGCCATATGCAAAGTTAAACTAACTTTTTGTAATATCGAAGCATGTTCTTTGCATTAAATCGTCCTATGATATCTCTCCCATTCATGCTTACAATTTCATAACAATTATTCCCAAAGCATCGAGTTATTCGGAACGGCCCTTCTTCCATGGCTATTGTATCTATAGCCTCTTCCTTAAATCATTTTCTTGATATATCACAGTGGTGGTGCAGGATTACAGATCTCTAATTTCTTGTTCTTCCTTTTCTTTTATCCATTTCCTTATCTCCTCTGAGCCTTTCCTGGTCTCTCCTCGGATCAAATTCTTCTGTTCTGTAATTTTTGTACCCATTGTACCCCTGGCATGGTCTGTCATTGGAGTCATAAGGTGCATCTCTATAATTGTTTCGATTATTACCGTGATCTCTTCTATAGAAATTACGTTCCTCGTAGCATCTCTGCCACGGTGGTTCCGTATATTCCCTAAACTGGTTTTGGTATCTTCGATCTCGCTGGCAATGGTTTTGAGTTGGCCCCTGCCTTTCCTAGTTCTTTGGTCGGGTCTAACCTGATCCGTTTGTTGGGTTCGGTTCATCATTACAGTGTAGATCTCTTTAGATTCCTGGCTACTGTTACGTGATATGGTTGGCGTCGACATTGCGCTCACGTGGTCCAGACGGCGTAACAAGTCATCAATCGTGGCTAAATCAGTCATTCCTGACGAGATTATCGACTTTCTTACCTCTACGGGAATTTGTTGCGATATGGCTTCCACCAACTTACCCTGGGTCATAGGAGGTTGCGAGTTGACAGGCGAAGTACTCAGCATAACTTGTAGGACCAGTGTTGGCTTACTTTCTAGAGTATATTTCTGACCTCAAGTTCTGTTGCACTTCCACACTCCAGAATCTTTTGATAAATGCGTCCGCAAACTCCTCGAAATTATCGAAGCTGTACCTGAACGCCCTATACCACTGAAGTGGAGCATCCGTCAAATAGTGTTCCAGACCCTCAGTTCGCGTTCACGAGGCACTTGGTCTACCACAACGTAGTCTCTTAATCCACGATTGAATTTGAGCGGTGTAGTCCCATCTAAATTATTATATTTACGGGATTTGTCCTCGAAATTCCTGATTACTGTGATGCTGGGAGTTCTCTCTCCTGTTCTGGGTATATACCCCCCTGTATACACATTAGTGTTGGGGTATGTATACTCATTATGACGCTGTTGCATAAAATTGGGCTGAGTCGTATTGTGTTGTGTTGGACCGAGCTGTTCCGACACATTAGGTTCAGAATTGATTCTGATGTTGGGACATTCCTGTGGCATAAGATCATTTCCGTCCTGTGACCTAGATTCCATCTGCTCTAACGCAGCCTGAAAGTCGGCATTCCAGTCTGACCTCAAATGCTCCTTTAGGCCTTCTATGTTAATATTCCCCCCTAAGTTAATGGTTTCTAATTGCGTTCGAACTGCATTTAACTCAGATGTCTTTTTCTCTCTTTCTTCGTTCAGCTCTAACTTATTCTGATCGACTTTAACTTCAATGGATTTTAACCTAGTTTCGAGATTTGTCAAATTATCTGTTTGATAATTTTGCAGAACATTAATCCACGTATTAACATCCTCCCTCACATTTGTTATTTCCTTACTAGCCTTTAATTCACTAGTGGCAAGTTTGTGTTCCATTTCTGTTTTAAGACCTTTGAAAGTATCTTCATTGATCTTAAGCATACCATTTCTTAATAGATCTGTGTTTTCCTTAACGATTGCTTTAAAATCTGTATCAAAGTCATCCTTTAACAGTTTGTTATGATCACTGACTTGAGTTCTAAAAGAATTCATTTCAGTTCTCAATTGGTCTAAGGAAGCCTGTGTATGTATTTTATCATTAATGAATTGCAATTGCAAAGCTTTCAAATTGTCCTTAGCTAATATTTTGCTAACCTCTAGGTCTAATCTGACTTCCACATGGAAATCCTTATTAGTTTTCTCAATTTCATTAATTTGGATTTGCATAAGTTTTGGTTAGCTTCTACAATATTCACTTTAGACGGAATCTTAGTTACAACTGTCTGTACACTATTCACTATGACTTCAATTACATTCTGACATGTCTGCATTTGGTTCTGACTGGCCTGTATTTGACACTGGCCAGACTCTATCTTTACAATTTTAAACTGTACCTTTTCGACACCAGATTGTATTTTAATTTGAGTAATCTGCATTAGATTCTGACTAGCTTGCATATGGGACTGGCTAGATTGTATTTTAATAATTTTAGATTGAACCTTATCGATCTCAAACTAATTTAGTTTGCAAGTTACCTATATCAGATCGTACATCACCAATGTCTGACTGCAAGTTACCTATATCAGATCGTGCATCACCAATGTCTGACTGCATTTCACTTTGGCTAGTTTCAATATTCATTAAAGAGCCCTGTATGCTTCTTGCGAGAGAATCTTGAATCAGATTTTTACTCTGATTGATCAATCTCTCATAAATGCCGTCAAACTGTGCTTGAATCGTATCAAAAAGTTTCTTAAACTCACTAGGAACACTGTCTCCTCACCCCCAGACATGTTAAATATCACACAAAAATACTTAAAAACATGGACACCACTTCACCAAACAAAGTATAAACACCACAAAGCAACCACACTTGCCATCAAATGAAACTTCTCAATTGTATTGCGATAACTTAGAGTAAGCTTAACATTACCTAATAATAGCGTAATATTTTAATCATGGAATTTCTATAATCTATACACAAGATGCGTGATGATTTATTTCAGCTTATGTTAAAGTAATCCTCATATGACAATATTTAACTTAATAAAAAATATTTTACATGCGCTCAGAAATACCCATCGGCCGATTGCAAGAAAAATCGGACATCTTGCATGAAGCTCAAATGCAAGCTGCATCAAATGCCCCACTCGACAGGTCAGAACAATAAGATTTCCAATGAATGTCTTTGATTAATTTTGGCTCTAGTCGTATATTATTTCCAAAACAGTGTATCGCCACTTAAAAATCCACAAGATCTATCAATGGTTGCAATTCTACACGTATACCATGTAGATCGATAATGCTCGTAATTGCTTTATTCACGAATGAATTCCAACATTTTGTGCTAAAAATATTGGTGAACCATTATTTCCTGACGTTCATTCAACGAATTCGCAAGTGATCGTTGTAATGGCGTCGCAATTTACTAACCCATGACGCCTCCACGTGTTCGAAGTCGAAGTTCGAAGACGAAGTTCGAAGCGATCATTAGAAGACGTCACGCCACCAGTCAGATACCCTTCCATGAGGTACGACATCTCTAACATTGACGGCGTCAATCTATCCTAATCTCACTCTGGTATTCCATTTTATTCGAGTCCAAACGTTGGAAGCCAATTCACTGTACCCGATAATACCTACACTTTACCTGCTGGAATCCCTCGATGATTGCTGGATCGTAGAACCTGAAAATCCCCGCCTAGAAAAAAACCCAGATCCTACCAACTGATGAAGGGAGTATCAGGGTACTAGTAATTCCTAACAGAGGTGGCATTAAGTGAAACCAAAGCAGAGCAGTGAACTGCTCAAAGAACACGAGAATCATGAAGTTAATCACGTCAGGAGTGTGGGGAACTCTAGAAATACCTAGCTATGGCCCCTTAATGCGACCTATTTATGCCTCTATAAATCATCACACCCCACGATTAAAAGAAATTTAAAAAATTATTCCAAAGGTAGGCTGACTAAAGGTCAGTCAAAAATGTCCGTGAACGGACACACAAAATCAAAATCCTCATATTAATTCATATTAAATACACACATCAAAAAAAGTTTTGCATCACCTCGGTTCCCAGATCTCCGGCATATAGACGTTGACTGTGTATATTGTATCCAAGATACAGTCCCTTTGACTGTTCATAGATGTCACTAAAACTGCTCAAAGATGTAAACAACCATGCATGAGCAGGGCCTATTAGACGGAGGGGGTACGACAGCCGATCAGTTCCAGTCATTCCACCAGGACGAAGGTACGCTGCTCATGTTGTCTGTAGTTCTACCATGCCTAGAAGGTCAATACCGCAGTTCGATCGCGTCCGCATTGTTACTTTGTGTCAAGAAGGGCTCTCAACAAGGGAAGTTTCCAGGCGTCTCAGAGTGAACCAAAGCGATGTTGTTCGGACATGGAGGAGGTACAGAGATACAGGAACTGTCGATGACAGGCCTCGCTCAGGCCGCCCAAGGGCTACTACTGTAGTGGATGACCGCTACTTACGGATTGCCGCTCGGAGGAACCCTGACAGCAATGCCACCATGTTGAATAATGCGTTTCGTTCAGCCACAGGACGTCGTGTTTCAACTCAAACTGTGCGCAATAGGCTGCATGATGCGCAACTTCACTCCCGACGTCCATGGCGAGGTCCAGCTTTGCAACCCCGACACCATGCAGCGCGGTACAGATGGGCCCAACAACATGCTGAATGGACCCCACGGAATTGGCATCACGTTCTCTTCACCGATGAGTGTCGCATATGCCTTCAACCAGACAATCGTCGGAGACGTGTTTGGAGGCACCCTGGTCAGGCTGAACGTCTTAGACACACTGTCCAGCGAGTGCAGCAAGGTGGTGGTTCCCTGATGTTTTGGGGTGGCATTATGTGGGGCCGACGTACGCCACTGGTGGTCATGGAAGGCTCCGAAACGGCTTTACGATACCTGAATGACATCCTCCGACCCATAGTGCAACCATATCGGCAGAATATTGGAGAGGCATTTGTCTTCATGGACGACAATTCTCGACCTCATCGTGCACATCTTGTGAATGCGTTCCTTCAAGATAACGACATCGCTCGACTACAGTGGCCAGCATGTTCGCCAGACATGAACCCTATCGAACATGCCTGGGATATGTTGAAAAGGGCTGTTTATGGACGTCTTGACCCACCAACCACTCTGAGAGATTTACGCCGAATTGTCGTTGAGGAGTGGGACAATTTGGACCAACAGTGTCTTGATGAACTTGTGGATAGTATGCCACGGCGAATACAGGCATGCATCAATGCAAGAGGACGTGCTACTGGGTATTAGAGGTAGTGGTGTGTACTGCAATCTGGACCACAAATGCTGAAAGTCTAGCTGTATGATGGTACAACATGCAATGTGTGGGTCTCATGAGCAATAAAACGAGCTGAAATGTTGTTTGTGTTGATCTCTATTCCCTTTGTATTTAACGGTTCCGGAACTCTTGGAACCGAGGTGATGCAAAACTTTTTTTGATGTGTGTATATGAGACAAAATTCAGCAATTAGCCCCCATGGACCGGACTGCATTAACCCTAAACTGTCAAAAAGATTAATTTAATTACACAAGGTGATCCAACAATCAAAAAAATTAAATCTAAAGAATCACCATCACGGTCCTTCCAAGTTTAAAGATATTAATTACGCACAGAATGTTGCCCATATATACATATTGTGCCCATTTCGATATAGGCACAAACGAACTCTGGACCATTTATAGGAAAATATGATGGAATTTTATGAAGACTGTAAGAAGTCAGAGAAAGATTTCGTTGGGGAAGAAGCTACAGAAACACTGCAGGATACGCAGGTGGCTTATTACACACATAAAGTGACATTAGGCCAGACAGCTTAAATAAAAAGGGTCGTTATAGAAGCCATTAAAAGAGCTGAGAAATGCAGAGTGGAAGGGCAATAACCAGCACTCGATATTCCAACGAGTAAGCGGTCCAGCGAGAAATTATCACTTTTCGAGTGTGACATTTATGAGAAAACTATTTTCTCAAGAGCCTACTTGAAACGAGGCCCCAGAAAATGATGAGCCAGTGAGAATTGAAACATATTAAACATAACAAAATAAACTCCCCACGTTAATTAAATCTAAAGTCGAAACAGAATTAGAGACAGCATAAATCGGAAGGTTGGTAAACCTGAAATAAGGCACTTCAGAAACTGAAAGCTAAGAAATACGTCATTGGAATGAAAAGCGGAATAATATGTAACGGCTAAATTTGTCGTTGGATATCGCTCTACAAGTTGGGCGATCATTTATAACGTTTATCCAGCTATTACACTCAGGACTCCCTAAAACCACCTCATCGTTCTTATTTAGCATTGGCCTGTCTAGACAGACGACATACACTTTATTAATTTAGTTTTACTGGGCGCCAGTTATCGTAAAGATAACACATTAAAATGTTATTTAGCCACGGCCGCTCCCGTCCTTGAGCCAAGATCTATCATCGGAGCGTAGGGCAATAAACTTGCTCTATGAGATACTCTTTGCATTCCAACTATCCTATATATTCAACTCCCAATGATCAAGACATTTTAACTAATGTTGGTTTATTTACAACAAAATTATTAATAACATTTGATCTGAGGTTTCGAGCTGTGTACAATATGTGCATTAATATTCCCTAATTGCTGGGCAATATTGACTGTCTTATCGCTAGCGCTGATCTTCTGTGTTGATAATAACTCGGTCCACATACCTGGTGCCTTGTGGTTCAAAGTCCATCTCGTCGGTCTGCTTGTAGGCTAATTTGAGATCTTACGCTAACACGCGTTTATTGACCTTTGAAAACATATGTTTTCACTTTGCTAACTGTACTTCGTCAAGTTGTTGAGGTTGTTGTTGTTGTTGCTGCTGCTGCTTGTTTCTGAGTTTGATCACCATGGTAAGCAAATTTGAAATAACCAGGCTAATTGAATTCACTAAGTCCCATCTTACTGAGGGACTGACAGAGTCTACGACTCACAAAGTCATTGAGTGAGTACGTGATCGAATAAGTGAATGACAGAATAGAATAGAATTGAATAGCCAGTGCTGAAGTCGCGCTGGGCTTTTATACACTCTTGAGTGGTCCCGATGTTTCGCGGCATAAATTTGCCCGCGATCTATCAGACCAATTATAGCAAAGCATTTCTCAGTCCTCAAGCGTCGCGTTACTTTTCCGAGCGGGAATACAGGCCCGCGTACTTCAAATATTCCACTCAGTACCCGCTATTCCTCTCGTTGCGCATGTATGTATTTCCGCCAAATCTTTCTCCAAGCCCTTGTCTCCTGTCAGCTTGGCTTCGTTCCAGAAGTACATTTTCTTGCAATATGCTGCTTCACCGTCCGTAACTTCTTCCAACCATGCCCGTCCTGTCTTTACAATTTAACTAATAAAACAGCCCTATAAAAACCCTGTTTCTTAATCTAAACACTTGACAATATTATATATGATTATGGTAATGACGTGAATATGGTATGGCCCCTCCCTTGATATTAATGGGTGAATAAAACGATATAACTTTGATATTTCAATAATAATAATAATAATAATAATAATAATAATAATAATAATTACACAATGATTTTAATAATAATAATAATAATAATAATAATAATTTGTAAAGTAATCAAGTTTACGTTACAAATACAAGCGGAGGCAGGAGAAATAAGGCCGGCCCCGAAGAGTGAATAAGAACTATTTTAATTAAATAAAAATCAACCTGTGAACAAATGCCGTTCCGCCAGTAGGCAATTGTAAAGTCATTACAAATTACACTTGGAAATTAAATATAGACTAGATTAAAGCCAGGAGTCAGAAGTTGAACTCCCGACGTTGTCAGGGACTAATTTCTGTCCCAAAACGAATAAATAAGGCCTTAAGCTCAGACCTAAGCATGAAGTTCGTCAGTCAGATCCAAGCCTTGAGAGAGAAGGTACGCTACATGAAGTTCGTCAGTGAGATCCAAACCTCGATAGGGGAGGTACGCTACATGAAGTTTATCAGTTGATCGAGAAGCCGGGACAGAAGAGGTACGCTACACCAAGTTGATCAGTCAGAGTCAAGCCTCAGTGGAGGTGGGGCGTTATACAGAAGTTCATCAGTACGATCAGTTAGATCCGAGCTTTAGAAGAGGTTACGCTAGTAAGCAATATCATCACAACCTCAGTGGAGGAAGTAAAGTTCAAAGATATTAGAATTCGAACCACGGAAGAGGCACAGTATAATACAAGTCGCGATAGACAAGTTATTAAGTTCGAGTGAAGTTGTGTACTTTGGCAAAGTCACATTGGTTCATGACCAAGCCGCGTTAAAATACGTTAGGCTACAGTACGAAAAGCACGTTAAAGACTTTAAAGGAAGCAGAGTGCGGAAGTAAAGAGACATTGAAATATTGGATGGACTCATATCCAAGAACATATAGGTTCGAGACCAAAACAAATAGTTTGTGAGCGATAGAAAGCTACGCCGCGCAGAACAGAGACAATATAACTAGAGGTCCCAGAGGAGAGCTTCAAAACAAGATATTGCAGTAAAAAGTTAACGAGTTTGAACGTCAGACGACATAGGTTCGAACAGAACGGAACATTTTGAAAGAACACAAATCATAGAGTGTTAAAGATAGGAGTCCAAGATAGATTAAGAACTATAGGATTGCGATAGAAGCAACCGTAGAATCGAGAGCACAGAGCTACTGTAAATAAACCAAAAAACATTCAATTAACAAGTGACAAGCTCTATAAGAAAGACATTTAAACAAAAGATATAGGCACTATGTTATGAAGAATAGAAGGAAGAAAGAAAGACTTACCTAGAAGTAGGAGATCTATAGCAGCAATCACACGTCCAATGCAGGATAGGGAGATTATCTCAGGATCACCAGCGCCGTGATATTTTTCACCACAGTACGCTGAGATTTGGGTTCGTGTGCAAGTGTAAATAATAGTTAAGTGTATTTTGTATTATAATAAGTGTTAAGAAAAAGCATAGAAATGATGTGTCAAGATATATACGTGTGTAAATGTAAAGACCTCAAAATGGAAGTGGTCTATTTTAGTGTAGAAATGTGTTGCTAAGAAATGAAAATGGGTGAAGGCATCCAGAAGCCAGGTCATGAGCCGAACACCAGAAAGGGTGAGTGATTTTTTTTATTATATTAAATGATTGTGTTATGCGCTAATCAGTGAATTTTTAAAATGTATAAAATATATGCACTAATGAATGAACAAATAATGTTAAAATGTAAAGGAAAAACCGCAAAGATTGTTTGCAAAAATGTAAAGGATAATTATTGAAGTGCAAAAATGATAATAATAATAATAATAATGAAAACCCGTAAAATGAATAATTAATAATGAAAAGTCAAATTTTGAGAGGAGGAATCGAATATAATTATGTTAATGGCAAGTAAATTACGCCAGATAAGTTAAAAGCTAGTAGTTTAACGTGACCGTTAATCTCGCGATCATAAGCCACGGGACCTCCGTTTTACGTGGAATCCGAACCACAGGACATGGCATTTCACTTCGAAAATCTCACATGCATTGACCGGGAACCAGATAAGTTAAAAGTAAAGTAAATGAAAAGAGCATAATAATAATAATAATGAAAAATAAGTTTGAGTTTTTATACTCCGAAAAAAGTATTGAATTGAATAATTGCATTCCGAAAGTAAATAATGAAACGATAAGTATTAATGAGAATGATGATAATAAACTCGAGTTGAAATAATTAAAACTATTGAAATAATTGAAGTAATTGAAGCGATTGAAGTAATCGAAGTAATTGTATAATTGAAGGATCTTCGAGATACCTTAAATAATAAATTAATAATGCTATTCAGCTAATAAACGTAATAAGTTAAATTAATTGGTGATAATCGAACACCTTGGAAATGTATTGTGAAGTTGTGGGCCATAGGCTATGTTGAAAGTAAAATGTCGAAGTACAGA
Organism: Meconema thalassinum; assembly: GCA_946902985.2. Classification (NCBI taxonomy): domain Eukaryota; kingdom Metazoa; phylum Arthropoda; class Insecta; order Orthoptera; family Tettigoniidae; genus Meconema; species Meconema thalassinum. The sequence continues at coordinate 861,806,065 of OX336389.2, forward strand.
CCAGTAAAATTAAATGCCGCGATGCAAGTGAAGTTGAGGTGTCGAAGATGTTTTGTAGGATGCAATGAAAGTCCAAGTTATTTAACGTTGTGTTGCCACAAATGGGCCTATAAGTAATGAAGAAAAAGTAATATCAAGCTAGCAAATGTATATATCCTATAACATGCATAATTTGAGAGATCAAAAATAAAGGTATTAATTGTCGGAAATCGTCGGTATTATTGTTGTTTACGAGGGTATGGCCCACTTGCGGGACAATAGATTCCGCCCAAGGTAGTATGTTGCGGTGTAAGACCTGTTGAGGCTTCGCTAAATGTGTGTATATTAATCTGGAAGGTATAAGTGGTTTCTACGAGATATGGTACAACTGGGGAAACGCAAAGGAGTTCCGAGCCTAGTGTCATATAACCCATCCTTTTGCCAGCATCGTTGTGGAATCCGACCAAATAAAAGTATGAGAAATGAATGAATTAATATGACTGAAGCGAGGAGTGATCGGGTTCCCTCGTTTTCTACCTATAAAGGGATGGAACAAGGTATGATTGAGATCTCTTGTTACCTACCTAATAAATATGTAACGCGTCGTGATCTTTAATTATGGCATTGGTTATACTGAAATGAAATGAGTGATGAGTAAGGTAGGGAATAAAGAATTGAAATAATGTGTTAACTTGGATGATCATAAACCTTTTAAGAAGGAAGTAAACAGTTGAAAAAGTCGCGAGGAGAATGAATGGGCGGAGGAGAGTCATAAATGACAGCTAAGTAAATGTGAGGGGAGAGTCTCGCTACCGAGCAGACCTTTTAGACCGCGAGGGGTGAGCGAATACAATAGGCACTTTGTGTACGGAAGTAGTAAGAGCTGAAGGGATATTAGTAAATGATAACGGAATATGCAAATTTGTTAATTAAAGGTGCCACAGGGTTATAAAGTAAATAAATGAGTTGGTGGGTCTTTGACAATCGTCCCCACATTAAGTTTGAAGAAATTCTATAATATTTGACCATAGTAGTCAAGAAATAAGTTGGTTAATAAATATTCGATTCCTGCCTAAAGATAAACGTATTAAACAGTACGGGTAAACTAATAATTGAGTTTGTACGCAAACTATGTAATGAAAAATGATAGCACATGATACATCATTAATAGACCACCCTAATGCATGAAAGAAATGATCTAGAAGGACGTGAGTTCGAGACCATGGCATGTTTTAAAAATTGTTGATTTGTTTAAACCTAAGGCTTAACTGGAAGAATTAATATAGCTTGAAAGTGATTCAAAGTAAAATAAAGGTAAGTAAAAACCCAGAAGGGATTATTGTAATACGGTAAATGTCCGTGAAGCCTTAGAGTATATGCTGTATATGAAATTATAGGCATGCTCTATATCTTAATGAAATGTTGTAAGAAAGGGAATTTTGTAGTGATATTCAAACGTAGATATCAGCTAAGCAAGATAAAGCTATAATAGAGAGTCATATGATTTTTATTTGAATTTGTGGATTTTTGAGTATGATGATTTTTGGATTTTCCAAAAATATTGATGTTTATGTAATTTGTATTTGTTCCTGGGAGTTTAAATAAATAAACTCATATTAAATTGTAACATGTTAAGTTTTCAATGTAGTCTTGTAGATCCTAAAGTGCTTCCATATCTGAATGTGAGATCTTGTTGTGGGCTGGACGTAACATACCTCGAAAGCCGCAGTAGCAAGCCAGGTCATGATCGAGCATTATCCATGTAATATGGGTACATGGGGAATGTATGAAAAGTACCAAAATATGAGCACTGGATCACAAGAATGTCGGTCAAAATTAAGTCTAGGGGTAAAATTCAGTGATAGGTAAAAGGGACCGCAGCCCGCATAACTCACAATATAAATTTATGAAATATAAAGCTAGCACTCCACTAGCTGCTTATATTTCTTGGCGCCCAGTTACGTGAGGCGGGTTTTCCTTAAGAAAAACCAGGAAAATATCGAGTTTTCCATACAAAAGAATTGAAAATCTTGAAAATTTTGAATGTGTCAAATTTTAATATCTTGCTTAGAGTTTTGAAGGAGAGAGGTGCGAAACGGGTTCGTACGCGTACCTACCCATTCGCAACTCAATTCAAAGAATGAAAACACAACAATTTTACGTGCCAACCGAACGTCACAGTATTTCATGTGCATGATTGGTTTTCGGATATCAGTAGCCCATCTTTTCTCAAATTGTATTTGGAAAAAGAATGGCTATGGAGAGCCAGAAGGAAAGAAAGGTTCCTGGGCCTCTAGATAAGAAGTGGACCATATTTCGGAAAAGAGACTGTGATACGGCTATAAATGTGTACGAGAGAAATGAAGCGAAGAGGGAAAATCCAAGTGCAAGACTGATACGGTAGTTCGCCGCCGGTAAAGAACAACAAATGAAAGAAAGACACGAACTCTTAAACGGATGGAATGAAACATATCCAAATAATCCAATAACGGAGGACGAAATAAAAGGCACTATGTCAGCCCAGGTCGAAACTGGAAATACAAAGCCAATAGAAATTGAAGAGCCAACTAACAAAGAGATTGTTGAGCCAATTGAAGATATTGAAAGTAATGTGATTGTAAAACCAAATAGTACAAGTTGAGGATGTAAAGGAAAATGAAACTGTAACAGAAATTGTAAAAACTTGTGAGGACCAAGTAATTGTAAAGCAAATTGAAACTAAGGTAATGGTAGAAACAATTGAAAACAATGTTGTAGACTCAATCCAAAGCAATGAGATAATAGAGTCAAAAATAAGTGCAGAAAAAGAAACTGAACTAGTAAATGTTGTTAGTGTTAGTGAAATTGAACATGTACAAATGACTATTGTCAATAATAATGATGCATGTGAAGTTGAAGGTATGAGTGTTGATAACGATGATGCATGTGAAATTGAAAATGTACCTATAAGTGTTGTTTATAATAATGTCTGTGAAACTGAAAATAAAATGGTAAATGTATGCAATGTTAATATAAGTAAAAATTTAAACCACATCTCAGACAGTTTTGAGGTTGAACATCACGGATTGGTAGATGAGGAAACAACAGACAATAAGGACCTTAAAGAAAGACACACACTAGAATCGCCGCGTGAAATAGAAATAAACTTCTCAATCGGAGAAGAACACTCTGAATTTCGACCCGAGGTCATAGAGAGTATTTTGGGGTTAAGCGAGCCTATAACTCAGCAAATGCTAGAAATCGACCCTAATTTAAGTAGTGAGGACATGAAGGATTGGTTATCAGAATTCGAAAGTGCAGAAAGCGGACAGGAGAAAGTAATTCATATAGATAAAGTTAGGGATGCAGAATATAAGGAAAGGAGACATACGGGCATGAAATGGTCGAAACCTGTCAAAAAGCAAAAGGTCAAAAGAAGAGACAGAGAGAAAGGAAAAATGTTCAATCGAAAGACCCGGTTGTGGAAGAGAGTAAAGAAGAAATTAAAATTTAAGTTGACAAGAGGGGATGTGAAGAAATGGGGGAAGAAAATCCCTAGAGGTAGAATTAAAAGACCTAAAAAGAGAAAGGGCAAAATGAAGAGGTAAATTACGACAGTACGGAGCCAATTAATATCATCATTTATTATCAAAAGGCATTGAAGAGATGTCGAGGTATGGACGGAACTACGTTATATTGCCTTAACATATTAAACCACCTACCCATGAATGTGGGGTACTTACAGGAGACTTTAGTAGGAAAATCGGTTAACGAATTGAGAAAATATGAAGGAGAAGTGGGAAGTAAGGCCAGAGAACAAGTAGCCAAGAGGAAGGCAATTGCAAATCAAGAAATGCAAATGGAAGAACAAAATGAAAGAAGAAACGAGAATTTGGAAAATGATCCGGGAGAAGAAAGAGAAAATGACGAAGGAAACGAGGAAACAGAAGAAGGAGAAGATGAAAATTACTTTGAAAAACATATGGATGTAGAGAATGAAACAGAAGGGGAAGACGAGAAATACGAAGATGTAGAAGAGGAAGAAGAAGAAGAGGAAGAAGAGGAAGAAGAAGGAATAGAAGAAGATGGTGAAGAAGGATACATAAAAGAGGGAAATGATGAATTTGAAGAAGAAGAAGAAGAGGAAGAAATAGACGGTGAAGAAGCAGAAATATTCAGGTTACTTAGATTGAGCAGGTGACCCGGATAAGTTCATGGAGAAAGGAAATAAGAAATGTACATAGGAGGAAGGCCCAGGAATAATAGGAATATATAGATAGTACAGTATAAGGTTACATTTGTTAGGAATAAGAAGATTAGGATAAGGAATGATGACACAGAACCTAGATTATAAAGAGAAATCTCCACTTTGAAAGATGGTCGGACCAGAGACCTGCTACGAGGAAGAACGGCAAACAAATAGTATACCCTCAGAAGAAAAAGAACGCAAGGGAATGATAAGTCCCAAACGTTTTAAAAACCAGTTAGGTTGAAGCTAACATTCCGCGGATGTCTAGCCGATACTAAGGGGAAGAAACCATTAAGAGGGACACGCCTGTTTGGAGACGTCTAAACGGAGCGTGGCCACTTGAAAAGGTTGGACACCAACAAGCCGAGGGAACACTATGAATGGAAAAAGAGCGAGCCGAACTAGAGGGAACACGGCTCTGAAGAACATCAGGTCAAGTCGAAATAAATGAATAGAAATTAGACACTACGAGGGACGTTCATAAAATAAGTTTTTGGGGGGAATTTGGTAATAAACCGGGTAAAGATATATGCGAACCCATGTTATGATTCTAAGTGAAGGAACTAGAAGGCATGAGGTGTGCAAAAAACACGAACACTTCGAAAACAGAGATATTTTAAAAATAAATTTCCTCAAGATTTTGAAAATATATTTCTCTTTGAAAGAGGGAATTGTGCCCATTTGGATATTGGCACAAACGAACTCTGGACCATTTATAGGAAAATATGATGGAATTTTATGAAGACTGCAAGAAGTCAGAGAGAGATTTCGTTGGGGAAGAAGCTATAGAAACACTGCAGGATACGCAGGTGGATTATTACACACATAAAGTGACATTAGGCCTGACAGCTTCAGTAAAAAGGGTCGTTATAGAAGCCATTAAAAGAGCTAAGAAATGCAGAGTGGAAGGGCAATAACTAACACTCGACATTCCAACGAGTAAGCGGTCCAGCGAGAAATTATCACTTTTCGAGTGTGACATTTATGAGAAAACTATTTTATCAAGAGCCTACTTGAAATGTGGCCCCAGAAAATGATGAGCCAGCGAGAATTCAAACATATTAAACTTAACATAATAAACTCCACACGTTAATTAAATCTAAAGTCGAAACAGAATTAGGGACTGCATAAATCGGAAGGTTGGTAAACCTGAAATAAGGCACTTCAGAAAATGCAAGCTAAGAAATACGTAATTGGAATGTAAAGCGGAATAATACAAGCGGAGGCAGGAGAAACAAGGCCGGCCCCCAAGAGTGAATAAGAACTATTTTAATTAATTAAAAATCAACCTGTGAACAAATTCCGTTCTGCTAGTAGGTAATTGTAAAGTCATTACAAATTACACTTGGAAATTAAATATAGACTAGATTAAAGCCAGGAGTCAGAAGTTGAACTCCCGACGTTGTCAGGGAGTAATTTCTGTCCCAAAACGAATAAATAAGGCCTTAAGCTCAGACCTAAGCATGAAGTTCGTCAGTCAGATCCACGCCTCTATAGAGAAGGTATGCACATGAAGTTCGTAAGTTTGATCCAAACCTCGATAGGGGAGGTACGCTACATGAAGTTTATCAGTTGATCGAGAAGCCTCAATAGAAGAGGCACGCTACACCAAGTTGATCAGTCAGAGTCAAGCCTCCGTGGAGGTGGGACATTATACAGAAGTTCATCAGTACGATCAGTTAGATCCGAGCTGTAGAAGAGGTTACGCTAGTAAGCAATATCATCACAACCTCAGTGGAGGAAGTAACGTTCAAAGACATAAGAATTCGAACCTCGGAAGGGGCACAGTATAATACAAGTCACGATAGACAAGTTATTAAGTTCGAGTGAAGTTGCGTTCTTTGGCAAAGTCACATTGGTTTGAGACCAACCCGCGTTAAAATACGTTAGGCTACAGTACGAAAAGCACGTTAAAGACTTTAAAGGAAGCAGAGTGCGGAAGTAAAGAGACATTGAAATATTGGATGGACTCATATCCAAGAACATATAGGTTCGAGACCAAAACAAATAGTTTGTGAGCGATAGAAAGCTACGCCGCGCAGAACAGAGACAATATAACTAGAGGTCCCAGAGGAGAGCTTCAAAACAAGATATTGCAGTAAAAAGTTAACGAGTTTGAACGTCAGACGACATAGGTTCGAACAGAACGGAACATTTTGAAAGAACACAAATCATAGAGTGTTAAAGATAGGAGTGTACGGTCTTCATGGAAGTCCAAGATAGAGTAGGAACTATAGGATTGCGATAGAAGCAACCGTAGAATCGAGAGCACAGAGCTACTCTAAATAAACCAATAAACATTCTATTAACCAATGAGAAGCTCTATAAGAAAGGCATTTAAACAAAAGATATAGACACTATATTAGGAAGAATAGAAGAAAGAAAGAAAGAAAGAAAGAAAGGAAGACTTACCGAGAAGTAGGAGATCTATAGGAGCAATCACACGTCCAATGCAGGATAGGGAGATTATCTCAGGATCACCAGCGCCGTGATGTTTTTCACCACAGTACGCTGAGATTTGGGTTCGTGTGCAAGTGTAAATAATAGTTAAGTAAATTTTTGTATTATAATAAGTGTTAAGAAAAAGCATAGAAATGATGTGTCAAGATATATACGTGTGTAAATGTAAAGACCTCAAAATGGAAGAGGTCTATTTTAGTGTAGAAATGTGTTGCTAAGAAATGAAAATGGGTGAAGGCATCCAGAAACCAGGTCATGAGCCGAACAACAGAAAGGGTGAGTGAAAAGAATGTTTATTGTATTAAATGATTGTGTCATGTGCTAATCAGTGAATTTTAAACATGTATAAAATATATGCACTAATGAATGAACAAATAATGTTAAAATATAAAGGAAAACCCGTAAAGATTGTTTGCAAAAATGTAAAGGATAATTATTGAAGTGCAAAAATGATAATAAAAATAATAATGAAAACCCTTAAAATGAATAATTAATAATGAAAAGTCAAATTTTGAGAGGAGGAATCGAATATAATAATGTTAATGGCAAGTAAATTACGCCAGATAAGTGAAAAGTAAAGTAAATGAAAAGAGCATAATAATAATAATTATAATAAATAAGTTTGAGAGTTTATACTCCGAAAAATAAGTATTGAATGGAATAATTGCATTCCGAAAGTAAATAATGAAACGATAAGTATTAATGAGAATGTTGATAATAAACTCGAGTTGAAATAATTAAAACTATTGAAATAATTGAAGTAATTGAAGCGATTGAAATAATCGAAGTAATTGTATAATTGAAGGATCTTCGAGATACCTTAAATAATAAATTAATAATGCTATTCAGCTAATAAACGTAATAAGTTAAATTAATTGGTGATAATCGAACACCTTGGAAATGTATTGTGAAGTTGTGAGCCATAGGCTAGGTTGAAAGTAAAATGTCGAAGTATAGACCAGTAAAAGAAAATGCCGTGATGCAAGTGAAATTGAGTTGTCGAAGATGTTTTGTAGGATGCAATGAAAGTCCAAGTTATTTAACGTTGTGTTGCCAAAAATGGGCCTATAAGTAATGAAGAAAAAGTAATATCAAGCTAGCAAATGTATATATCCTATAACATGCATAATTTGAGAGATCGAAAATAAAGGTATTAATTGTGAGAAATCGTCGGTATTATTGTTGTTTACGAGGGCATGACCCACTTGGGGGACAATATATTCCGCCCAGGGTAGTATGTTGCGTTGTAAGACCTGTTGAGGCTTCGCTAAATGTGTGTATATTAATCTGGAAGGTGTAAGTAGTTTCTACGAGATATGGTACAACTGGGGAAACGCAAAGGAGTTCCGAGCCTAGTGTCATATAACCCATCCTTTTGCCAGCATCGTTGTTGAATCCGACCAAATAAAAGTATGTGGAATGAATGAATTAATAGGACTGAAGCGAGGAGTGATCGGGATCCCTCGTTTTCTACCTATAAAGGGATGGAACAAGGTATGATTGAGATCTCTTGTTACCTACCTAATAAATATGTAACGCGTCGTGATCTTTAATTATGGCATTGGTTATACTGAAATGAAATGAGTGATGAGTAAGGTAGGGAATAAAGAGTTGAAATAATGTGTTAACTTGGATGATCATAAACCTTTTAAGAAGGAAGTAAACAGTTGAAAAAGTCGCGAGGAGAATGAATGGGCGGAGGAGAGTCATAAATGACAGCTAAGTAAATGTGAGGGGAGAGTCTCGCTACCGAGCAGACCTTTTAGACCGCGAGGGATGAGCGAATACAATAGGCACTTTGTGTACGGAAGTAGTAAGAGCTGAAGGGATATTAGTAAATGATAACGGAATATGCAAATTTGTTAATTAAAGGTGCCACAGGGTTATAAAGTAAATAAATGAGTTGGTGGGTCTTTGACAATCGTCCCCACATTAAGTTTGAAGAAATTCTATAATATTTGACCATAGTAGTCAAGAAATAAGTTGGTTAATAAATATTCGATTCCTGTCTAAAGATAAACGTATTAAACAGTACGGGTAAACTAATAATTGAGTTTGTACGCAAACTATGTAATGAAAAATGATAGCACATGATACATCATTAATAGACCACCCTAAAGCATGAAAGAAATGATCTAGAAGGACGTGAGTTCGAGACCATGGCATGTTTTAAAAAATCTTGATTTGTTTAAACCTAAGGCTTAACTGGAAGAATTAATATAGCTTGAAAGTGATTCAAAGTAAAATAAAGTTAAATAAAAACCCATATGTTTATGAAATTTGTATTTGTTCCTGGGAGTTTTAATAAATAAACTCATATTAAATTGCAAAATGTTTAGTTTTCAATGTAGTCTTGTAGATCCTAAAGTGCTTCCATATCTGAATGTGAGATCATGTTGTGGGCTGGACGTAACATACCTCGAAAGCCGCAGTAGCAAGCCAGATCGTGATCGAGCATTATCCATATAATAATAATATAATATCGTATGGCCTCGGGTGCCTGGTGCAAGCTTTGCTATTTGGCACCCAGAGGGTAGCATGCATGTCGAATTTCGTAGTTCCTGGACTATGAAAGTCAAGGAGGTTAGATGTTAGATATCTAATCTCCTTGAACACAATAGCGCTTTCTAGTGGAGAAATGAGGAACTTTGTGCTGGCGGAAACTCCCGAGATTAATTTTCCCATTATGAACTCGGCCAACTGAATTCAAATGGGTTCTTTGACATGCCAACATCGTATGACATGCGTATCGTATTTTTGCCGCCTTTCAAAAATCACTTACCACGGTCAGGGGCGAACCTGCAATCTTGGGGTTAGTAGACCGACACGCTATCCACTCACCCACCGTAGCAAGCTATCATTATCCATGTAATAAGGGTACACTATATACAACATTAAATTACTACACTCATAAGTGTAATCGCCATAGGTCCCGTAATTCTACACCTACCATATGTGCATTGTTATAATTTATTTATTGCTTTAGCAATTCAGGTATCATCTGGTCCATCGACCAAGCAATTAAACTAAGAAGACGTATATAATTGTTAATCCAATATTTCAAAAAGTTCAATAATTACTCATTATCAATTTTTATTTTATAATTATTCTGAAATATTTCTGTTTCATTAATTATCACTTCTTATACTTGCTTACAAACTATTAATTGAACACAATCGCAGGGACAATTTAATAGGGAAGACGCGAGCAAAATGTAGAGGCCTTCCTAATGTTAATCCAAAATCGGAATTATCAATTCAACAACAAATCAAACGTAATAGAAGCATTGAGAACTATGTTCTTCCCTGAACATCTTTAATCTATCATGATTCAACTGTGATACAGTAATAATAATATAGTCAAACATGGCATCTACGATTGCTTAATATTGGTTGCTAATACCACCCACTTCACGAAGAATATTCCTTATAACCTGTTTTGTACATTATGCTCACATTGGCATCACAACAACTACTGTACTTAACTGAGTACTTTAATATAAATATCTCTTTTTAAGATCACAGACGTTTATTTCCCCTATATCACCTTCATGGTGATTATTAAATTCATTTACTAGTATGTAGTTGTATTCAGTTGTGCATATCGAAAATATTTCGTTGTATAACATTAATGCATCATAATCTATTCAAATGTGGATTTCAATTTATTCCACTGAACTACAAAAATCTTTCCTTCCAGAATCATGCTAGAAGTCACGTCAATATAGGCCTCCGATTAAAATTAAACCCTGGGATCAGTATCATAAAGAGTTAATGTTCTTCAATAAATTCTCATTTTAATATGGTATAATAAGTACTCATAATACTGAAAAATCAAGAATAGCAATCCTTGTTCAATATAACAATAATCTGCATGTACCAAACTACACGTGGCGACACGACTAGAAGTCGAAATTCATCAGTCGAAAATACAAATATTCCCCTCAAGTGAAATCACGATGACCGAACTGGGCCTACACCATGAATCTAGTTAACGACTCGAGTTAATGACTATTTATTCATTAGGCACCAGAACGATTAACGATCCTTCCCAAGAGAAAAACTCCCATTCCAAAAGAATGATCTAACTTCACATTCGAAAAAATCCTAAACAAATCTCTAACAAATACGCTAAGATCATCTGCAATGTTGTCAGATCGCAACTATGACACACGAAATATAGTGCGTCTATTAACTCAAGTCAACGCATGATTAAAAAAAGAATCGGAGTATTTATAAGTTTCTTAACTATTTGTAACAAAAATTAATTCAATTCCACTAAGGAATAACGGTAATCTTCTCCTGAAAAACTCCTCTCCTCTACAATTAAGAAGATCATAATAAGTTCCTGAATTTAATTTATTCCAATCAAAGCTGAAATGAGAATATCAATTATCAAAATTTAGGAAATGAGTGCTCATGTTATTAAAGCCCTAACTCAATTGGAAATGCGATCAGACATGAATGGTAAATCAAGCCTAAACCTCATTCCAATTTAACTACCGAAAACGTAAAGGATGACAGTGTGGTCACTCTGGAATATTGCTACTTTGCTACACTGCAAACATATTCTTTCTTCTACCTGGTTGCAGAATCTTGTAGGCGAACTAGAGCATGGATATGCCCTATCATATAATTCAATTACATACAGCAGGATAATGTAGTTCCTCCCTGCCTCAGGCACACGAACCCGGGACATCCATCTCTCCATCCCTCGGTCCACAGCTAGCAATGGGCACGGCCCCTGGCTGTATATCTCCATTGACAAGTTCCAGAACGCCCGAAAGAATTTATGATCGCATTCACAATGTCGCAAGACCCAAGTGAGAGCTCGTATGATATTAATATAATTTGCGGTTGCATGGCTTCGACAGTCCCCTGGCCACATGCAGTTAAACCGCATCGCGAGCACGCTAGTGCCTGAATATGGCATCGTGATTACCTGTAGCGTTCACATCAATGCCTGGCGAGCAATGTCCACGTTAGATATTTAGCTTGACATAGCTAAAATATCACTGTTCATAGTCAATGTTCCTCCCAATGCCTCAGATTTCATTACGGCGTAGGCTACATATTGAGGAAATTCCACAGAAAAAGTTCGTATAACTGGGCTGCGGTAAATACAGGATACTGGCAGTATTCTTGGTGAACGTGAAAACGAAAGCACCAAGATTTAATGCAACGGCTTCGAAATAGAATTCCGTTATATATCACTGCGCGCTACTCTCTGCTCATCCATGCGGCTACAACAACTTGACATGAGGCAGAGTTCCTTTCCCGTTGCATTGCCTGAATATATAATATTCGGCATGCTTGTAATTCCAAGTCCATTTTGTCACACAGGACTGGATATCCCGGTAGTTTTACCAAACACGGCAGTCACGAATGCACTTGGTTACAAATTTTGAGTTGTTGCTTGCTTGACAAACTAGAACGAGATCTGTGCCTCTCCACTCTCTTGCACAACACTGCAGACAGAATACCCCCCTCTCCTAGGCGTGACGTATAGATCGGCCTGTGATTCGTGGACATGATTTATATACATTTCAATACAACCGCAGATTGTATTTCCACAGAAAAGGTTTGCATTACCCTTTTGCTCGATAATAATGAACCCGACAGTATAAAAACATCTTATTTCCATTTAATGAAGATTTATTATTTTCAATCCTTCCTTCGTATGGTATATCAATATTCATCAGACGCTCCATGCGTCAGAGAAATGAAACTTGAGCTCAGTGAGCCGTCACGGGTGATCGTAGCAACTCGGACGGATGCATACTTGCGCGTCCCATATGGCAGTGACATAACTTAAACTGGGTCATGGGTGGTCATGTAGCAGTGGCCTTTTAAGCGGACATGTACCGTAATTCGGACCAATAAATAACGGTACATTACCATCCCAGCATTTGCCTGGAGCAAAAGTGGGAATTCATAGAAAATTACTTCCACGATTCCTGAGGATGGAATCGAACCCACCTCTTCTAAGTTTTGTTCTCACGAGTCTGAACATGAACATGAACTGTTCTAGCCCTAAGACCAGAATTAAATTTCTTGGCAGAGCCGGGAATCGAACCCGGACCTGCGGGATGATAGCCAAAAGTGCTAGAAACTACAACAGGAAGTGGCCTTTAAAAGAGTGAAGCGAACGTTAGCATAGTGCAGTGTAAAGGAGAAAGACAGAGATTGTGTGTAGTTATATACAGTACATGAGCAGTGAATGAGTTGTATGTTTGTCAAACACTGACATGAACTTTGAATATAACATTGAATGATATGTATGCTGTACCATAAATGTCTGATGTGTTAATAAATGTGGTTAAGATACAGTTATTAGCATATTTGTTTTAGACAATCAGAGACTAGATGGCGTAATGAAGCCATATAAAAACTCGAACATTCGGCATTTGATATTGTTTACACGTAGAGGCAGAAATTTACTCATTGTAAGGTTTATCAGGCTTATTAAGGGATACATTTTTAAGGTGGTATCTAAGTAGCACAAGGGGGAAATAAAGTGGCAAATAATAAGTGGGATTTAAGTGACAGTTAACAAGGGAACATCGCGAACGTCAATCTCTCGATCTCACTGAAACTGTGTATATATTTTGGCCAGGTCGAAATAAAACATTTGTGATGGTATGTCACCCCCAAGACTTCGTACGGCCCTGATGGGTGTGCGAGTTGAGTTCTCATATCCGATCAATCGCAATATGGTCACAGGACCCATGGTACATGCTGGGGAAAGTAATTTAGAGATGAGCATATCACTCAACATTCACAGGCAAGGAAGCTGTTGTGATAACTGGTACAATATCCTATCCTATCCGATTACGTTAATCCTAGCCAAAACACCTGCTTTTATGGCCGGAGTATAGGCCTATCACACACCAGCAGATTGTATGCCAGGTTTTAAGGAATCAAACATGGAGGAGGGTTATCGCTCGAGTGTAATATTTGCTGTATGTTCACATTATTAATGAATAGCGTTCATGAAACGTGGGTTGAGTAGTGTTTGAGACATGCCAGACACTGAATGAATGTATTCCAATTCGTACTGAAGGCCTCATAAGAAATTAACATTTAGATATATAGATAAAGCTGTGAACAATTAGCAAACCGCGTGAGAAAAGTGTAGAGTTGTATCTTCACATAAACTTGAAATAAAGCAACTTGGGAGACCACTATAAGAGTTGAATATTTTCTAGAACATCAAAACAGGGAGAAGGGGTTCAGATAATGAAATGCTGGCTATTATAATGCAACGATAGCAACTACTTTGAGCCTAGAGTTTGGAAATTGACCCGAGTCAATACCAATAAAATGCTTTCCTAGAGAAAATGAGAGGAAATACCGGAAGAATGCTATTCTCAGACCTGCCAGAGAATAGTGTTTACTATATCAGTTTTACACCACCAGTAGATCACTTGCACTGAAACTCATGAAGGACTCTGACTAAGTGATCTAATTACCCCTCTTCCCCGTCTAAAATAATGAAACACCCAGGACAAAAACCCACAAGCCGTCACTACTCAATCAGAGACGTCTTCTCTGCGCGGGTATCTTCCGCGATTAGCGTCCGACTCCTTACGTATCACACAATCTCATATTAACACCATGAACTACCATGTATCCTACAGACTTCACTAAATATGCTCATTATAGCCGCGGTAGAATGTTCACTCATTAAATAGCTCATTTTCATAAACGTAAGGGGGCGAAGTGGACGTGTCCCCTTCATTGTTTTAGTAACGGGAGACCGGCCTCCTAAATGTCACCATAAACAACTATGATTTCATTAATACTGAATAAAGACAAATAATATTACATTTTGCGTTCTCCACCCCTACTGGGAGTCAACAGCCGTACATCTTAGCTCTGAAGTTTGTTGTTATTACTTGAAGCAAGTTGATGGGGCTGTAGCAGCAAGGTCCAGAGAGAAATTCTGAAATGACGCTCATCCTTCCTGGTATAGATCGAGCGCTAGTTTCTGGCTGGTGCACATTTCAAACGGAAGTTTAAGAGCGAGTTACAGTATTCACATTATATCTCTGCCGGTGAGGACAGTTGCATTTCTGAGAATATGAGCCGTCAACTCCTCTACTCCTATTCGAAAGACATTGCCCCACAGTGTGGGGCTCGGGAGTTCTGACGGCCGACTTAGCATAATGCACTCGGCACACTCATTAGTGCTGGTCACACAATTGTTTGTGTGCCAATTTGAGAAATGTATTTGGTGAGGCTAGTACAGTCGGTATACCTTTCCTGGAAGTAATGACGTAGCTCACCCGCAGATATATAACTAGGGACCGGACATTTATGCACTGAAAACGATTAAAATGTGCATGCAATTATGCACTAAAAATGTAGAAATGCAATAAAAAATTGAAAGATATTCACTTAACAATAAGCCAAACTTACTCACTTCATACGTGTATCATTCACTGCAGAAAGAAGCATCACAATAGATAATTGCAAGTTTTTCAATGTTTTCAGGAGACAAATTACCTCCATTTTAATCGTTTTCAGTGCATAAATGTCCGGCCCCTAGCCACCAGTTGAATAATCACTATTAGACTACCTGATACCCACCGTTTTAATAAATACTTTCTGCTGCTCTTCTATTTAGGCATTTTGAGTTAAGGATATGCAGATTAAGAATAAATTAACACGTTAACTGAAGAAACTCCTCACAAAACTAACCCCGGGCTACTGGCTGCCCAGATGGTGAAAGGAATGTCCCACCCCATTACCTTATTGAAATAACCAGGCAGCATGTTTGCGTAAAATATTGGTTGTTAATCTGTTGCTCAGAAAGTTGCTTACAAGGGATGTCCAACACGCAGGCGAAACCTATTTTGTTCAAGATGTTTTAAATTATACTTAATTTCAACTGTATATGCTAAAATATGCTGTTATATTCAGAATATGCAAAAAATCCAATAAACCCTCAAAATATGCATTTGCATATGCCCGTTTGTGTGAAGAGCATCTCATGGGTCTTGCCATATGCCGGGATATTCCTAATGGTCTTCCACCCCGTACTTGAAAATTCTAATCGCTGCTTGCCACCCTGCTGGCATGAACCTTCTTGTCCCGCCCTCAGATTGTGGAGGATGGGGATAGGTCCGCCGACTAGACTTGCCAGCATAGGTACTGTACCGTTATTTTGGAAGGTTTTCATTACAAGTAATGTGTACAGTTACGTCACGAGGCGTCACGTAATTGCAGACGCACGACAAGTCATTCTTCGCAGCTGATATGTAGTAGGAGAGGTTCATTCGTTTCCATATGGCAGTCAACGAATACATCCGAATGGATAGCCGAAGCACCAGCCAATCAATAAATTTATCAATGACGTAATGTCTCGCATCGACCCCAGCTTGAGAGCTGTTTTATACTGTTTTGAAGAAAATAAGAACTGTTTACGAAAACATGAAGACGTTAGAATACGTATTTTAATAACAGAGAGCTATTATACATGTAAATTGGAAGCTAGCAAGTGAATTAAAGTAATAACATGTATTTAATCCAAGCTACAGTTGATATCGATGATATCGTTATATGACAGAGTAGAGAGGGGATGATTTCTCCCCACGGCCAAGTGCACGCAGGGAACTTGTATCGCTCCGCTTGTAATATCTACTTCGACAGTCGGCTAGTGCATTCTGCGGCTAGGCCCATCCGCTAGAGAGAGTTTCTTTTATATTTCTCGCAAGCCAAGGTGACAGTGTGACCGCGAAGTGAGCTGTATTTCGCCGGACAGATAACCGCATAGTCGCGAGTGAACGTGTATAACGTGTGACGATTTATACTTCAATTATAAGCAACGAAAAGCAAAGCAATGGCGTTTCAACGTCATGTTAAGCCCATGTGCAGCTTGTAGATTTGGGACAGAAAGAACAGTTTGTAAACGACACGCGGACTGATAGTTTCATGTCCAGTGATGTCGGTGGTTCAAACCTCCATTGTGTGAAACAGTTTGGAAACTTTCATGAGATACGGTATTGTGCATTCTTGGGTAGAACACATACCAGTATTAAGACTTTATTCCCAGTGGATTATGCCACTCTTAAAAGGCGTATTTCAGACTGAGACGTCAGTGGGGAACTTTCACATTGAATTAGTAGCTCCAAGTATGGCAGGCTAATTCCAATGGGATAACTACATTTGAAGCATTAGCAAGATGCATCGCACAACCTACCACTTATATCATTCAGTGAGGAAACGATTCCTTGAATGGAATGCGGTAGTGGTTGTTTGCGAATGCTCTTACAGGCTATAACATTATGACAAACTTTGTCTGGAACTGCGTGTTTCCACGAGTGTGTTCTAGCGTGGAGGATAGTATGACAAATATATATCCTTTTTACATCGCTCCAAGATGCAACGCAAGGTACTGGCACGACGACTCATTTATTATAGCTTAGTGAAGCATTTGTTAGCAATCACAATTGCCATCGTTTCTTTAGTAGTTGTAAATGGACATACACGAGTCCAGGTTCGATGTTTCTTTCGAAACTGACTTGTTGTATAAGGTGCGTTCAAAAAGTAACGAGCCGGAGGCTGTAATGCTCAAACTGGTGACAACATCGGCTAATCGTGGCGTGTGTAATGAGGTGTGGTTCCGACCAGAGCGTGGAAGGTCACAGCCCGTCACTAGAGGACATGCGTGCACGTCACGTGACGATACAAAGCGAGCATCAATTGTCCAACGTTGCCAGATGCATTGCAAACAGTGGCATGAAGGCGTCAAACGAAGAGCAAAGAGTTGTTCGGTTTCTGACAGCGAAAGGAGTAGGTGGAACGGACATTCATCGCCGAATGTCACAAGTGTACGGCGAACACTGAATGTCCCTTGCAAGGGTCAAGGCGTAGCACAAGCGCTTCAGGGAAGGACGGGTGTCGTTAGCCGATGATGCCCGGTCTGGGGCACCCCCTGCATTACCGATGACAACGTCCAACTGGTTGATGCACTCATTACCCAGGACCGCCGAGTGACAGTGAACGACGTAGCCACCATGGTCGGATGGAGCGTCGGAAATGTGCACACCATCATGAAGGAACGACTGCACTTGCGGAAAGTGTGTGCCCAATGCATGCCCCACAGTCTTCAACAACACCAGGAAGCATGTCGAATGGCCTACTGTATTTGTCTTGGTTGGACGATTGATGCATGCTGCTACTCGCTTTGTATCGTCACGTGACGTGCACGCGTGCCCTCTAGCGACGGGCTGTGACCTTCCACGCTCTGGTCGGAACCACACCTCGGTACTCACGCCACGATTAGCCGATGTCGACACCGGTTTGCACATTACAGCCTCCGGCTCGTTACTTTTTGATCGCACCTTATATATCCGGGATTATTGTTCACTTAATGAATTCATCCCTTGTGTATTTTATAGATTTGATGATTAAATTTTGAGTAAATTCACAGTAGTAATTTAATTAGGTATGCATATTTTCATAGTCAAGAAGACCATTTTATGGGAAGATCTCCAGACTTTTATATAAGAATAATATAAATGCGATTTCATTTAACAGTGTTTAGGACACTGATAGAATTTTTCTAGTGGCTAGTACATATTTTTATGTACACTTTTGATATTTCTACAGCGTATTTTGGATGAGGAACTTAGTTTTTCCACACATCAATTTGATATTAGGAAGTTTTCGATGCTTATTGCCTTGATAGTTTTGATTCACTATTGTAAATTATTTTTGTGGAAAGCACTTAGCCTTTGTGTGTGAGGATTTATTGATGGATTTCCCTAATGGAAAGTCAGTGGATCAGCCATCGAAGTTGACCTGCGTTCATGGTGTAGGTGTTGTCTGTTAATATTTTCGAACTCACCGAAGTTGGAGGCAATCCTGGTTTGGGGAAGGATCGCTTTAACTTTCTATTTGGCATAAATTTGAGTGGAATTTATTAGTTTGATATCGTGCTGAGACATGAATATTTAATTAATGTAAAGTAAATGATTGCTTTTAATGCAATAGTATGTGGAATTAACGCAGCATATTTATGAATACCATCCAAGTTTTTGAATAAATTATTCCCAGGGAGGGAAAGACTTAAAGTCACTATATAAGCATAACACATGATGTAAACTTTTTGTAAGGCAAGATTTGTAGGCTAATGGAATATTTTGATTCCATATTGATGAACAACGTGCTACAGTTTAATTGTATATTTTCAAGCACGAATATAGGATTTTTGTGGAAGCAACTTAATTTATTAACAAGCATTTGAAGGTTGTTATAACCGATTAGGGTGTAATGCAGATCATTATTTGATTTTGTGATCACCTATTTTAAGGTGTAATGCAGATCATTTTATGATTTTGTGGTCACCTATATTAAGATGCACAGTTGTGTATATCAGGCATATATTTTTAATAATGCTGTGTTGTGGTATAATGCTTGGTGAAGCATTTTTGTATGGAAGATTGAGCCAGTAAGTGCCTGTGAGCCAGTGAGTGCCAATCATTATGAGACTCTGTATAGTCTAACACCCGGTGTTTGGTGTATTTTAAACCCAGGGTGGTTTTTGTATTCCATGTCCGTAGAGACATAGACAGCTGTTGATTATTGCTGAATCAGACCTACGTGTTGTATATTAACTGATCCTGAGCAATGTTTGGATAAGTTGTGTGAAAACTTCACAATTTATTAAGATCATGTAATTTCTATTAAACATGAATGTTGACACGTAATTTTACTTAGCTTGATCGCTTGGTAAAATCAAGCCTGAATTAAGAGATATTTACCATGAATATATGAATTTAACAAATGCGAATGATATGATCCAAGTCAGTATTTGGACCAACTTAAATTGTCCAAAAACATAATCATGTACAAATTTTGTATAATATTGTATATAACATTTGAGAAATGCCACAGCATTAGAATATCGTCACGAACGATACTTAGGTTCTTACTGACATTATATTGCGAATTCTTACGTGATGATTGCTTTTAATGCAATAGTATGAGGAATTAACGCAGCATATTTATGAATACCATCCAAGTTTTTGAATAAATTATTCCCAGGGAGGGAAAGACTTAAAGTCACTGTTTGTCATATATTCAGTCCAATATTTAAATAAGATAATATTATTCCGACATCGTTATAAATCATTATTGTTGTTATAATGGAACATATTTCCAATTATGACCACCCCACTTTGGAGGTGATATTTTTAATTCATTCACAGAATTTCTTTTGATAGAATTTATGACTGAATTATTGATCGTTTTGACGACAGTGTCTTTTCTTTTTTTTATGTCATGTTCCTTTCATGAATAAATTTTGTTTTTCTCATTTTAAACTTTATTGCGTGATATTTTATTGAAGTGATGGGAGGTCGTGTTAAGAAGGCCATCGCTGGGTATTTTCAGGGTATGCCACCCTTCGAGATAGTTCTCTTTTTGAGGAGTTTTGTGATCCAGAGCTAGTCATTTTTCCGAAGCAATGGTCATTCTTAATACAACCTGTTAGAATAACTGATTACCCTATTACTCCTGTACTTGGTGGTAGGACTTGGGGGTTTTTATAGCCGGGGATTTTCAGGTTCTACGATCCAGCTGTCATTGAGGGATTTCACCAGGTATTGGTAGGTAATTACGGGTACAGTACGGACCGACCAAAAACTACCGCGCGATCTATACTTGGGCTACTGATCATACAAAATATTTCGCTCCAATGTTCGTTTAATAATAGCACAAAACCAACCTTTTATTATAGTAGAATGAACCGGCCTAGTCTTACTCTGTACTTAGGGCACAGTGATGTAAAATTCTTGGAAGGACAGCAGATACGAGGCCGGTAATT
The DNA here is from genome assembly GCA_946902985.2 of Meconema thalassinum. Lineage (NCBI taxonomy): Eukaryota > Metazoa > Arthropoda > Insecta > Orthoptera > Tettigoniidae > Meconema > Meconema thalassinum. The sequence continues at coordinate 861,826,565 of OX336389.2, forward strand.
TCCTCGCCAAGCTGTTTTAGTTTTACACACTTCCTCAACCCTAAATGCCTTGACAGTTGACATTGTACAAGTTCATAACTTGCTTGACTGTAAAGCAGTGAAGTAATTGTCTGGGTAAATGTGCGTGTCAGTAATACGAACATTAATTCACCATATCAGAAAACAAGAAAATAATTCTTCAGTTTTATCGCACCCGAAAACACCATGTTCGTCAATAAATGCTGACGATCAATGTAAGCGTATGGAATTATTGCCGGACGTAGCTCTTCGGCTTGGCAATGATCATCAAATAGGCTACTTTCATTTCCAGTGAAAGTATGAGAGGGGGCCTTGAGTTTTCTTGAGAATCTTCCTCTTTGTTTCTGTTAGTAGGCTAGAGTGATACCCGCTCTGCAACCATACTTCCAGTCTTTGATGGCAAGCGATAGTGTATTGTAGTAATTTCCTTGAAATAGTATTAATGTATTTCCCTTGTCATGCTTGTATGGTGTGTGAATTTACCGACCGGGATAGCTCAGCACGTTAACGTGAAATGCTACTCATAATTCGAGAGACGAGCGTGTTTAAATCCCTCCGTCGACTGATTTTGAAATGGTTTTCTGTCGTTTCCTATTTTCAATGCCACACAATTGCCTTTGTTTTAGACGAGTGAAAAATAATAATGGAAGCCTGGAGGCGAGTTACTAAAGTTGTCAGCTGCCCCATGCGGTCAGATGATGGACAAAACTATCTCACGCTTCTGCTGAAATACAGTCATTGGCAAATATAATGGCGTTCCGTTCGTAACTATGTAACGTATACTTCCGCGTCACACAATACTTCGACGTGGATTTTACTGTTCAAAACGGTGGTTTCGTCACGTGCTCAAGTCTGGAATTCCATTACATGAGACCTGTGGTGACAGTTGTGAAGCGAAAGGGCGAAAGATTGACTGCATACAGGCTCACCCGCAAGTTTCAAGGTCAATAGCAATCGTCTAAAACAAACGTCCGGCTTGTAATAAGCCACGGCCACGTGTTTCCAAATCCTTGCCCAGTTTCATTCATATGTTATTCATCTCTCACTAATTAATTATCCGCGGCGCTTCATTTCATAGCACGACGTTCAATAACCCCCGGTCCGCCTCGCTGAGTAATAACTAGCATTCTTGGTTGTCACCTAGAAGGCCCAGGTTCGATTCCCGGCTCTGCTAAGAAATTTAATTATGGTCAGAGAGCTGGAACGAGATAGGCTACACTCAGCCTCTTGAGGCTAAAGAGTAAAGGAGGGTTCGATTGCTACCTCAGCCATCCTGGAAGTGGTTTTCCGTGGTTTCCCACTTCTATTCCAGGCAAATGTCGGGATGATACCTAGCCTGACTTAAGGCCAGGGCCGCTTCCTACCCAAATCCTACCTCAACTACAAATACCCTCACTAGTACAGACACCACAGTGAGACAGGTTATCAGACAAATTCTACACACACCCAAGTACACGGGGCTACATGACCATGATGTTGCAAAGCCCCTACAAGACAACAAATCAATAAATTCCTGTCGTCGTTGTTTGCCTTAGAGGTTTCAAACATTTTGGTCATCAGACCCTTGTACTTGAGAGTGTATAAAGTGTTGAAAACCTGAGTTGTTGTAGTGCCTCTACTAAAGCATTCGTGTACCTCGTAACTGGGGCTACGATTATCGATATTAATGTATTATATTTTCGAGATGGCGACTGCGTGCTATGCTATGCTATGACTAATCCAAGCAAGGTCCCCTATACGATATTCCTCTCTTACGTACAAAGTATCGTGTTAAATGCGCAATTGGATCCTCAGCCACTATCTTAAATATACAGCGCGGCTGTTCTTCGGCCGTGGATATGCAACGCCGTTATACGGTTCTACTTACTTACATTTTTTTTGTTATTGTATGTTGTATCACTAAAATATATAGGGTTATATTTTGTTATACTCCACCGACAGCGGTAGCTGCGCTCAATAATGCGGAGCGCTAGGCCATAGGGCGAAGTTCTCTGCGGACTAGAGCCTCGCCGTCGGCCGTCCTTGAAATGGTTTTCCAGACAAACGTTGGGACGGTACCTTCTGACTGGCCACGGCCGCTTCCTTCGCATCCTTGCCCAGTTCCATTCGTTTTCATTCATTTCATCTCTCATCTCACAAGAGGTTTGTATCAGGAAGGGCATCCCGCCGTAAAAATCATCCGCCACATAGACTTTCATTACGTAGCCATACATATTTTTAAATCGAATTTACTCTCCAGGTTGGTGGCTCCCACGGACTCAGCGAGGGAACTCACCTCTACCGCCGCTACGGGCAGTGTCCTAGAGCTGGGAAAATCTGATCGGAGTGGATACAACTGGGGAGGTGTGACCAGCACCACGCTCAGGCAACCTCACCTGCAAAGCGGACAGGGGCCTCATGAGGGAAGGGAGGGGAATATTAGGAGGGATAGGCAAGGAAGAAGGAAGGAGACGGCCATGGCCTTACAGTAGGAACCATCCCGGCATTTGCCCGAAGACGAAGTGGGAAACCACGGAAAACCCCTTCGAGGATGGCTGAGGTGAGAATCGAACCCCCTCTACTTATTTTGACCACCCGAGGCTGAGTAGACCCCGTTCCACTCCTCCACTTTTCAAATTTCGTGGCAGAGCCGGGGCGGCAGCTAACCACGCTGACCGCTACGCTACGGAGGCGACACGTAGACATATTTACATTTATTATTATAGTCCAAATTTTCAAGAAGGCCGCTCCGCACTATATTCAGTGTCATATTCTCATAAGTAACTAAGTTAGCTGCTGACGGGTCACTTGTGATATATTTGCAGAAGATATGTTAACCACCCTTTCAGCCGACAGAAACACAAGTTCCTCTCTTAGATACGAGGCACGTACAGAAAGTAAGATCCGTTTGATAATAAAATTAAATTGTGTTGTGATACAGAAAAAATATTTAATGCACAACATTCTACACCTCTTAAACTAATTTTCCACATAACTGCCGAACATTTGCAGCCATTTCGCATAGCGTGGCACAAGTTTTTGGATACCTTCTTCATAGAAGTTTGCCGCCTGTGTCTTCAACCAGTTGGAAACATCTTCTTTCAGCCCGTCGTCATTGTTGAAGTGTTGACCGCCAAGGAAAGACTTGAGATGTGTGAACAGATGAAAGTCGCTAGGAGCGAGGTCAGGGATGTACGGAGGGTAGTCAAACACGTCCCAGCCAAATCCCTGTAGGAGGTTTTTCGTCACATTTGCAGTGTGTGGTCGTGCGTTGTCGTGAAGAAAAACAACACCTTTTGACAGCAACCCTCGGCGCTTATTCTGTATTGCGCGGCGCAATTTCCTAAGTGTCTCGCAGTAAGCATCTGCGTTGATTGTTTGACCACGCGCTAAGAAATCAATGAGTAAGATGCCTTTCCAGTCCCAGAGCACTGTGCACATCATTCTCCGAGGTGTCAAGATTTGTTTCAGCTTAACCATTGCTGGGGATGAAGGGTGCCTCCATTCCATTGATTGCCGCTTACTTTCAGGGGTGTCGTAAGAAACCCAAGTTTCATCTCCTGTGAATATCTGTGTCAGAAATCCGTTTTATTTTGTGTTGCTCCGTAAGAATCTTTGGTACCCAACGTCGGCAAAGTTTACGAAAGTTCAGTTTTTTTGGTAACAATTTCATGAATTAGTGATCGTGAGATTTGGGGAAATTCCATAGCGAGAGCACTAATTGTAAACCTGCGGTTTTCCCGGATCTTGTCATCAATCGCGTGAACCAGTTCTTCTGTAACCAAAGATGGACGCCCGCGTCGTTCTTCATCGTGCACTTCACTACGTCCTTCATTGAACTGTCGGACACATCTTCTCACCATTGAATCATCACTCATCGCATTTTGTCCACACACTTCGCAAATTTGCCGATAAATTTCAATTGGTTTCACTTTCCTAGCATTCAGAAAACGAATCGCAGATCTGATTTCACAAGAGGCGGGATTTTCAATCAACACCGACATTGTACGAGTAAACATGCACAACAACGCGTACGTGGCTGACAGCGCTCTCCAAATGGCGCACGTTTCTTCTCCTTGATACAGAGCGTCCACCGCGCATATGCGGAACTGCGCTGCAGCGGAACGTACAACTAGTTGAAGACACAGGCGGCACACGTCTATGAAGAAGGTATACAAAAACTCGTGCCACGCTACGACAAATGCCTGCAACATTTCGGCAGTTATGTGGAAAAGTAGTTTAAGGGTTGTAGAAATTTGTGCAATAAATAATTTTTCTGTATCTGTACACAATTTAATGTTATTACCAAACGGAACTTACTTTCTGGACGTACTTCGTATTACCGGCTTAAAAGCAAATAAAGACAACATGTAGTTCCGTGAAGAACTAGATAACCTATTTTCATACACCTATCCTACATATGTTAATAGTCTCTATCAACATACAAAATTTCAGTTTGATTGCTGTAATAGATTCGTAGATATTGAAAACCGACTAATTATTTCGGATGGTTGGCATGTTGGATTTTTATACATGTAGGCCACAGAGTTATGTACTATTACATGAATATTATTGCGTAGGTGTATTATTAAAACATCAATCGCATGATTAGGACGCAAGAAATAAAAACGAGATCTTAAAATTTCGCACAGCCACCATCTTGTGGTTATGAAAACAATTGAAATAAATTAGACGTCAGTGGATTAAAATTTGCATAAGAGTAGTGGTTTTGGGGGGATTCCGCAGCCTCCACCTCCACATTCCTCCACACAAGATGGCGGCGGCGCGATATCTCGCGAACCCATGGTCGGATATTAACAAATGAGGTGTCGTAGGACTCGGTCTGACACGCTCTTTCCTATGGACAACTTATTTCCACCTCAAAATAAAACCTACCCCTACTAGGGGGTGAAAGAGTAATTTTTAGGTAAACGTTGCTTTCCATGTGCAAAATGCATGTAGTTCAATGCTATGATGAAATTAAACGTTGTTCGACATGAATCGCATGTAACTATGATTTAACATGTTTGTTTTTTTGTTTTTAAGCATGCCCACTCATGGCTTTTGTAAGAGGGCGGGCTTTTTAAAGATGGCTGCTGTAGTGTAACCTAACCTAACCCAACCCAACCCACGAGGGATGATCAAAAAGTATTCCAAGCGACGCTTGCCGAAAGGCAAACCATTAATTAAAGAGGGGCATGTCAGACCTTGAGGTGATAGCCCCTTTTGATATATCCCTGTTGATTGGTCCCTTTTGATTGATCTCGGTTGATTTGTTCCTTTGGATTGATCCCTGTTGACTAACCCCTCTGGACGGGTCCTTTTTGAAGGGAGTCATTTTTGACGGATCCCTGATGACGGGTCATTGTTGACGGGTCATTGTTGACGAGTCCCTGTGGACGGGTCCTTGTTGACGGGTCCTTTTGCCGGATCCCTTTTGACGGGTCCTTTTGACTGATTCCTTTGGACCGGTCCCTTTGGACTGGTCCCTATGGACTGGCCTGTTTGGACTGGCCCATGAATTTACTCAAATTGCAACAAAGGGCCTAACTACACTTTTGTTGATATTTTTTTGAATCCTTGATGGGATTTTAACATATGATGTATTGTAAGACTTGGGGTGACGCCCCCCTTTTGAATGTATTATTTATTTTTCCAAATTTTGATAAAGGCCCTAACTACATATTTTTGAAATGGTGAATGGATGTTGTCTAGCGCTGGGGCTAATGCATACACCGAAGTGCATAGGGCACACGTAATTACCCCATGCTGCTTTTGTGGAGAGTGGGGTAAAGCTAGCGTTGGGGCTAATGAATACACTAAAGTACACGGGGTACATGCAACTATCCCATGCAGTTTTTTATGGAGGATGAGACAAGTCTGTGATGTATGATATAAAACAAGCCAACTCCTGCAGTGTATGACGTCACGTGAAACAGGTGTTACAACCGGATGCAAGATCAGCGTTAGGTTAAGAAAGTGTGTGAAACATAATTCTTACTGACGTAGAATGTAAGCGAAAAAAGAACTCGCCACCAGATGCAAGGTTTAGTGTTACAAAATAAGAAGTTTGCGAAACATAATTCTTGCAGACGTAGGATGTTAGTGAAACATGATCTTGCCACCGGATGTAAGGTGCTGTGTTACAGGATGCAGATGTGTGAAACATGAATCTTGCAGACGTATGGTGTTTATTATCGACCATGAGAAACGTTACATTGACAGATATTTGAGACGACACAGGTGCACACATGACATAGGTGTGTTTGTGGTACAAAAGGCTAGGGAGGGGGAAGACCTTTCTCACTTTGTACTTGAATCTCGTGAACGACAGTTGACAACGTTTTATCTCTACAGCTTACCTGTGTGTTGGAAGTGGACTTGAAAATGCATTACTACTTTGGTAAGTGTTCTCTTATAAAATCATATTTAGTTGGTTATAAGTGCTTTATTAAGTTCGAACGTTTACCACTAGGTAGCAGTGGCAGTGGCGTTTAGTAGCTTAAGTTGGAACTACTTGACAATTGTGTAAAGCTAAATTTGTAGGTTAGATTTGATAAACGCTCTAATAAGTTCCAATGTTCACCGCTAGGTGTCAGTGACAATGGTATATAGTAACCCCAGTTAGAACTACATGAAACTAGACTTTCTAGGAGTTCACAGATGATCGATTTAAATACCTTGCTATGACCATTGACTGGAATGTAATTAAACTATTTATATTTTACTTTGTTTTATTTTTTATTAACATTTATGATTTCCTTCTTTTATAGGTAATTTGGAAAGTGATCATTATGTTCAAGTGTGGTGACTATAAGAAACAGTTCTCAAGACCTGACAACCTGCAACGCCATGCAAATGCTAAGCATAACATTAAAATGTTTGTGTGCAGTCATTGTGCTACGACATTTAACAGAGAGGATAGTCTTACACGACATGTAAAATTAAAGCATGTCAGTTCATCACCTTTCTCGTGTTCAGTTTGTGATCTTGTTTTTTATGCTGTAAAGCGATATCAAGTGCATGGAGAACAACAGGAATTAAAAACTGCAGAACCATCAACTAGCACGGAACCTTTATACAAATGTGATGCTCAAAAGCGTAAACGTTCTCAAGATTGTGAAAATAGTTGTACAACAAAAAGAAATAAGAATGGTGAACCTTCGATAACGCATTGTGATATATGTAATATTGATGAATCTTGTACAATGATTCAAGGACATTTACGCAGTATTCATCATAAAAATAACGCTTGTCATGAAAAAAATTCTGCAAATATTCAACAAATTGGTAGTGCGGTTAAAAGTCAAATTGCTAGTTACAGACTTCACAGTGAAGAAAAAACTCAAAGTATTGAATCATTTTTAAAGACTGTTCAACCTAGTGTGTTTGGCTTGGTAGATAATGTTTTATTAGAGCATAAAACATTGAAATGAATTTTTAACTCTTTGGGTTATATGTAAAAGCTGGGAGTGAAGGTGAAAATACAGATATCAAATCTTTTGATACAAAAAATGTAATTGTTAGTAAATCAACTAATTTTAGTGATATGTACCAAGATATTTCAAGTGCTATCATTGTGAAGAGTGAAGAGTTCCAGGAAAGAGAGTCAGGCTGGGCGTTGGTTGAAGTACTTTATCTAGAAACCAACATGAATAAATATAATCCCCTTCGAGCATCATCATACATTGATTTGCCAGGATGGATCAAAGGTAAGAATGCTTGTGTAAACGTTATGAATAGTGATGAAGCATGTTTTGCGTGGGCTGTAACCTCAGCTCTCCATCCAGCAGTGATGAATGAAAAGAGAACATCATCTTATCCTCACTATTCATCAGTGTTAGATTTAAAAGAAATGGAATTTCCTATGGAGATAAGAGACATTAAACGTTTTGAAGAGATGAACAATGTAAGTATTAATGTGTATGGAATTGAAAACAAGAATATAGTTGTTCCTCTATATTATACTCAGGAAAAAAGGATGCTCATGTAAATTTACTATACATAACCGAAGGTGAAAATGCTCACTATTGTTGGATGAAACTTTAAGTAGACTTGTTGGTAGTCAAGTATCAAAACATAAATCTAAGAAGTGGTTGTGTGATGGTTGTTTGCTATATTTTAGAAAAGAGGACCAACTAACTCAACATCAAAAATGGGGTTGTAATCATGTTTGTACGGTATTACCTACTCCTTAAAATAACATTCTGAAATTTAAGGACTTTGAAAAGCAGCTTCGAGTACCATTTGTTATATATGCTGACTTTGAAGCTTTGTTAAAGCCTTTTAATACATGTTCATCGAATCCAGCCAAACCTTTTACCAACACCACTCACATTCATGAACCTTTTAGCTTTGCATATTATATTAAATGTAGTTATGATGACTCTTTAAATAAGTTTGAGCTGTATTGAGGACCTATTGCACCTGAAGTTTTTATGGAAAGACTTGAAAAAGATGCAATCCGTATATCCTCTATTTTAAATATTATTATTCCAATGGAGCCACTAACTTCATTACAGCAAATGCGTTTTGAAACTGAAACTAATTGTTTTATATGTGGTGAATGTTTATATACAGATAGGGTTCGCGATCGTGACCTTTTATCAGGAAAATATCGTGGTGCTGCTCACCAAGAATGTAATTTAAAGTATAGAGTAACTAAATTCATTCCAGTCATTCTACATAAAGGTAACAAATACGATAACCACTTTATTGTAATGGAATTTGGAGCTTCAGATGTGAAAATTGTTGTGATTGAAAATAATAAGGAGCAATACATATCGTTCACAAAATACATCAAAACTGACAATAAAAAAACAATAAAACTGCGATTTTTAGATTCATTCCGCTTTATGCCGAGTAGTCTTGATAAGCTTGCTAGTAATTTAGAATCAGATCAGTTTCATGAAATTCAACGTGTCTTTCCAAATGAAGATGATTTTAATTTGATACGACTGAAGGGTATATTTCCCTATGAATATATTAACTGTGTGGAACGTCTTGAGGAGTGTTCTTTACTACCAAAAGATGCATTTTACAGTTCCTTCAACACAAGTCATATCAGTGGTAAGGAATATTTACATGCACAACGTGTATGGACAAAGTTTGACATTCAAACTTTAGGTGAATTTTCAGACATATACTTGAAGACAGATGTGATGTTATTAGCAGATATGTTTGAAAATTTTAGGAATGTTTGTATGAAAACTTATGACCTTGATCCTTGTCAGTATTTTACTGCTCCTGGGTTAAGTTTCAGTTCAATGTTGAAAAAAAAACGAAAGTAAATTTAGAATTGATGACTGATATAGACATGATTCATTTTATAACATCATCAATTCGAGGTGGATTAAGCCAATGTAGTGGGCGATATTCTAAAGCCAATAATAAATACATGCCTAGCTACAACCCTTGTGAAGAGTCAAAGTATATTGACTACCTCGATGCAAATAACCAATATGGTTGGGCAATGAGTCAATATCTACCACTGAAAGATTTTCGCTGGCTGACAACCTGAAATTGATGTCTACATGTTAACACTCAAAATGATAACGATGATATAGGATATATTTCAAAGGTAAATCTTGAGTACCCTAAAGAGTTACATGATGATCATAATGATTTACCATTTTGTCCTGAGAACATGAAATCTCCGTACATCACATCACGAACGAAAATGTTAATTGCTAATGTGAATGATAAATGTAAATATGTAATACATTATCAAAACTTGAAACAGTGTCTTCAGCATGGATTGAAATTAACTAAAATTCATCGCATATTACAATTCCGTCAGTCAGCATGGCTCAAGCCATATATTGATCTGAACAATAATTTAAGAACACAGTCAACAAACGCTTTTGAAAAAGATTTTTATATACTCATGAATAATAGTGTTTTTGGACAGACTATGGAGAATGTTGATAAGCGAGTTGATGTAAAGCTGATAACAAAGTGGGAGAATGATGGTAAAAGGCATGGTGCGAGCAACTTAATAAGCTAGCCTAACTTTCATAGCGGTTCAATTATGCATGAGGATTTAGTCGTAATACAAATGAATCGTCTTAAAGTAACTTACAACAAACCCATATATGTGGGTAACGCCATTCTGGAATTGTCAAAAACACTTATATATGAATTTCACTTATGATTATGTTGAAAAACTATCATGATAATGCTAAATTACACTATACAGACACAGATTCTTTTATTTATGAGTTTAAAACTGATGATTTTTATGAGGATATCAAAATTCATGTGGTAGGGTGTAAATAACAAATTGATAACAATTGATAACAAATTGAATTTCATCATTGATATTGAGTCCAGGTGTTTGAGCTTGATAGGAATGGAGATCAATTCTTACCACCCCTGGTTTCTCATCGATGTGGTTCGCTACCTCTAGGATAGAATTCATCATGGGGGTTGACGTGGTAACCCAAATGCTGTAAAATCTGTTTGTCCTTAGATGTTAACGTGTATTCACGTGGCAAACAACTAACACCTTTCCTAGACGGTGTTGTTGCTTTATATACAAACTTCATAGTGGCTTTAGCACCAACTTGTAAGTCACTGGTGTGGTAGAATCTAGTTGAATGAGTTGTTGCTCTTTATTGATCAGGCTTAATGTTATATTACTAATACCATAGACAGCCATAGAATGAAAAAGCACCACTGGAGGGTTTTCACGAATAATATAGCCATTGGGTGATGTTACAATAAAGTCATAAAGCGAATGCGATGGTTCTTGATTGGTGTACACTTGACTAATAATATTACACGTCACCGACACATGATGGTCCTCAATGAATTTTACTTCATGGTCTGGTTCATGTTTTTTGTTGGGCTCCAACACGCGTGGTTTAAATCCTAGTAATGGACCAATGGAATCGGTGTGTGTTTTAAAGTCAATTTTGAATGTAGAGAAAATACTGCAGCGATGAATGTTAGTATTTCCTACAAGTTCAAACTTGTGCGTTCCATTGAGAAATGACTTTAAACCATATTCATTGATCAACACCACATAAATGTGTTCATAAACGTCATCTATCGAGTATCCACCAGAGTTCAGGGTGAGCACAGAATCATCACAGTAAAACTTGTTGTTCACATTTTCACGTATGTTGTGCATTCTATTGTACGTTTCAAGTGAAACAAGTCCTAAACCATAAGGTCTTTCACTCAATTCGATAGGCGGGTAAAAGTCTAGGCTGACTTCAGTTCCACGCCAATGCACTGTAAACGTCTTACTTTCCGCCGACATACTGTCGACGTTTTTGCTTATGCTGCGTCTTATATTAAAAAAATAAACACAAACGTCCGCACTCTTGACGGTTAAACATTTGCTCGCGTTTCACGTTATAATATATCTTGGTCCTGTTTCCAAAATAGGTCACTAGTTCCACGGGCGGGGGCAAATTCCCAAAACTGTCAAAGTACCATACAGTGGATCCCTCTTTGACATAGGCTACATAATGCGTTCCTGGTCCTTGGTAATCATCCAAATTGACAACAGCTAATTCCTGTTTCCAGGGTCGTGGGGATAATTGGTTCCGCATAAACACACCTCGAAAATTAGAAAGCTTTAGTTGTTTAGCATAGCTATCCACTTGTTGATGAGTCAGGGCATGTCTCGCTATGGCTGATGTTAATTTTTTTTATTTCGAAATGGTGAAATCCCGAATCCTTGTTGATAAAAGGCTGGCTTTAAATTTGCATTTCTAGCCCCCATAGCAATGGCTTCCATGGTTTCATTGTGTCGCTCACTTTCTTTCAGTTGTTGGTTGCCCTGCTGCGTGGCTTTAATGGTTTTCGCCACCGCACTGGCACCACCCAAAAGTGAACCCAGAGCAGCCAGACCAGCAAATAAAGCAGGTAAAAATCCCGCTCGTTTGGGAACAGGAATCACTCGCCCTTGTTTTGAACCCTGTCGCTGACATTTTGGAATAACACGTCTCTGGGCTGCTCGAAGGTCTTTCCTTATGGTCAACACATTATTTTTTCTTTTCTTTTTCGCAAGGGTTGTCCACGAATGCCTTAAGCCCATGCTTTGACAAGGACAGGGTCTTATTTTTAGTCTGTTTAGTCTTTCTCACCACATATCTTTGTTTCACCATGATGATGACCAACAACCTTTCACAAGAAAGTTTAAGTCACAACTAACGTCGGCTTGTTATTTCATGGCAGTATATTCCAATTCCACATAAAGTGGGAAATCGTTTATGGTTTTTTCCAGCTTGCTTTTCATCCCATGTCAACATGAGATGAAAGGATAATTCATCACCTGCATTGACCATTTCATGGTTATGGACCAACATCCTATGACCGTTTATCTCTACATGTAAATGGTTTTCTTCAGGCATCGCGTATTTCATGTGAACGGTTCCATCATAGTGTAATCGATAGTGGTTTAAACCCGAAGCAAGCACATAGGTCAGGTGCTGGTCATGGACTAGCGGTAAATGGTTCCTGTCATTCACAGGTCTTTCATTCGTCAGATACACTAAAAATATAGATGGGATCAATTTATAAAGGCTTTTCATTTGGTAGGTGAGGTAGCGTTTGGTGCAGACATCATCATCTTCTTGTGGGTATTCCACGTGAATAATGCGGTGATGGTTAGCCGTATAGCCATCCACAGTAAGCTGAGACACTTTGTTATATAACTCGTGCACCTTGTTATCCACATACTTTTTTGTAGTACGTCTGTAGACACTTGAGGATGTTTCACATGGGTTAACCGCTTTCCCTTAAAGTCATAATCTCCCTGTTTTGTGCGTGGCACTACAGACCTATCCACATAGTGTTTATTAGCAGGATCTGTTTCTTGTTTAGGATCATGTATGGGGACAGACCTAGCTTTGGCCATCAACGCACGTCCAAAGACATCCATCGTCAACCTGTAGTACGAGTCTACTGTTTCTATGACAAGGCTCGGTGTCCTGTATATAGACAGCCTGCTAGCCTCTCTAAGCCTTAGTTGAAATGAAGATTATTAAGCAGCAAGAGTCATTCCCCGTGGGGGACATGGTTTCCCATATCTGTCCCACATCACATGAACAACGTCATGGTTCACTGTTTCCATCTTCCATTCGCTGCATCATTGTGGGGCCTTCGGGATGTGGAAAGACCAATCTTTTGCTGACGCTTATTACAGCGCCCAATGGTCTGCGTTTTCAAAATATTTATATTTTTGCAAAATCTCTCTACCAACCCCGCTACGTGTTTCTGGATCAAGTCATGTCTGGATTACAAAATGAGAATATGGGTTTTTTCACATTTTCCATGCAAGAAAATGTTATTTCACCGGATGAGGTAAAGCCTGATTCACTCATGATTTTCGATGATGTATCCACTGAACGACAAGGCATCATTCAAAGCTATTTCAGCATGGGTCGACACAAACATATCGATTGCTTCTATCTTGGACAAATATATTCTAAAATGTCCAGTTGATTCGTGACAATGCCAATGTAATTGTTTTATTTCCCCAGGACGAGAGGAATAGTCGTCACATTTATAATGAACATGTGAATCCGGATATGACCTTTCAAATGTTTACTGAATTGTGTGCTAAGTGCTGGAACACTCAACGTCATGCCTGTTTAGTGATTGATAAACAAAGTGAACTCAACCAAGGACGTTATCGCTTAGGGTTTGATCATTTTATTGCTATTTAAGACACTGTCTCATTCCCTCTCAAGTCATTTGTCAAGACACCATGGCGTTAGCAGAGAGTCAATTGAAGAAGCATATTATTAGAGTAAAAAATACTATTCGCCAAAAGTTTCGTCAATTGAAACGATCACGTGCAGATCATGCTTTGTTTATTCAACAACATTTAGCGCCTCCGCTAAAAGCCATGTTGAAACCCTCTTTCAAGCCATCTGAAACGCTACCCACCGTTTCACAAGCCACTCAGACGCTACACGAGGACCCTGAGGAAGAGGAACAGGAACAGGAAGATTTGACAAGTGATAGCGAGGTTGAGGATGACGAGGAACAAGTGTTTGCGCCTCAAAAAAAGACCTCACCCCTCGCAGACTTTTTAAGAAAAAAGAAATCCTTGGTCATGGTCGAAACACCTTACCCTTCCAGATCGTCTCCATTTTCACAACTCTTGGCCACCCCTCAACATAAAGTTCAACTGAAAAACATTTTAATAAAATATTATGGATCAACACTGGAACCCTATTTCACTGATCTATTTATTGGAAACACAGATACTACGTATGGTGTTCGCTATGAGGATGATAGTTTTAAAATTGTTGATTCATCCATTAAATTTTCTCGTACTAAGGCTGTCATTAAGAAAATCAATTATAAATTAACGCCAGGACTGTTAAAGCTGCTATTCTCTCGTACACCCTATTTCCATGATTATACGCCAGAGGACCTTGGCAAATATAAATCCATTTTATTGGACATCCATGCCCACAAAAGATAGTATGATCCCACTCAATAAGTGAATGCCAATATATCTCAAAAATATAAAACCATCAGAACAAAAATGTTTCTCACCAGTCAAAGTATTCGTCGTAAAGCGTCCGCTTCGTGAGTGACATTTAAACCATTAAAACCCCTTGTGGATGTTACCTACTGGCACAATCCCAATAAGCTCGTCCAGCGACTACAGCTGTTGCATGCTTCACGTCAGGCCGGCCATACCGGTCACGATTGGGAAATTCAAGAAATTGAAGAACTTCGAAATGCCAAAATTATTGTTTAAGCCCTCACCCATTAAAATGGGTATTGCTCACGAGTTGCATCGCCCAGCTAGACGTCACTATCTGCGACTAAAGGTAATTTCACGAGGTGTGGATGAACTTTGGCAGGCTGACTTGGTTGAAATTATATCCTATGCTGGTGTTAACAACGGTGTACGCTATATGTTGACTGCCATTGATGTGTATTCCAAAATGGCGTTTGTTGAACCTGTGTGTCGCAAGTCTGGTCCACTAGTCACCGAGGCATTTCAACATATTATTCAACAATCCAGACGTCAACCTCAGTTGCTACAAACCGACCAGGGGAAAGAATTTTTCAACAAGGATTTCTCCAGTTTTCTCAAATCTTTGGATATTCACCATTACACCACGTACAGCAATCTCAAAGCCAGCGTGGTCGAGCGGTTTAACCTAACATTGAAAACTCGTATGTGGAAAGCGTTTACCGCTCAGGGCACTTATCGCTGGCTGGACATGTTACCTGAGCTAGTGTCACGTTACAATGATACCAAACATAGAACCATTGAGACCAAGCCACGCCTCGTGACCAAAAATATTCAGCGACTGGATAAACTGTTTAACCCCATAAAAAACAGCAGACCCTAAACGTCACCGACTGAAAATTGGGGATTTTGTTCGTGTGAGCAAATTCAAGTCCGCCTTCGACAATGGCTACACACCAAATTAGGGGACTGAATTATTTCGAATTCGTCAAGTCAACCTAAACAGTCCAGTCACCTATTTACTCGAGGACCTCAACCATCAACCCATAAAAGGCAGGTTTTATCTGCAAGAACTCCAAAAGACAGCGTTCCAAAACATTACATTGTGGAAAAAGTGTTGAAACAAAAAGGAAATAAACTATATGTAAAATGGTTGGGATTTAGCTCAGCCTTTAATTCTTGGATTAATAAATTACATGTTCTGTGAACCTGTGTGCCTTGTTCTTATTTATTCACTCATGATGTACTTAACCTATAGCCCTGTGTGTGTACAGTCCTCAGATCCACAAGTATTATGAGCAACACATATTTCTTTCTCTCTCCACTTGTCTTCTCTATTACACCGACCTTTGCCCTCTCCTTCCCTTCACCTCCCACCACTGACAAAACAGGATGTGACTTGTTAGCTCTTATCGTGCACGTGTACATCTAACGCCTACGGTGAACACTTGTGTGTGTGTGTATGGTCATATTACACATGAACATGCATTTTCTCGCGTACAAACCAAAACAGAATGTGACTTGTTAGCTGACACTGGCTATCGGCTACTGGCTAAAATAGTTACTCCGTCATGAATTCAAAGAAAATATCATTAAAAGTTTACTTAGGCCCTTTATCAAAATTTCAATAATAGATTAAAAAAGGGGGCGTTAACCCGAGTCCTACAATACCTCACACAAGTCCCTAGCCTTATTGCTCCGTTAGATATGAACAAACGTGTAGTTAGGCCCTTTGTCAAAATTTCGAAAATAGATTCAAAGAGGGGGCATCTGCCTGAGTCCAACAATACCTCACAGGTCAAAATCCCACCATGGGTTCAGTAAATATCAACAAAAGTGTAGTTAGGCCCTTTGTCAAATAGGTTTGGTTATGTTGACTAGACTAGGTTAGCTTGACTAGGATATGCTAGGTTAAGCCATGCTCACTATTTTTATTAAAAAAAACACGCCATGTACGTCGTTGCGCACCACCGCCATCTTGGAGGTGGGGAGGTGGAGGTGGCTGTAGAACTCTTACAGATACACTACTCATAAGCATTTACCGTACCAAGTTTCACTGCGCTCGGATGGTTAAATCGCGAGAAACGTCCATTTTAAATATTTAAATTTCGCGTTGCCGCCGTGTTGTATTTGTGCTCACCTGGTTATTGAAAGTCCTATAGGTGAACTTATGTTCATAGCCTTTATTAATGTTCAAAATGTCAGTTTGATTGCTGTCGTAGATTAGTAGATATTGAGAAGCGACTACATATTTTGCGTGGTCGCCATGTAAATTTTATATATGTAAGCCATAGAGTTATGTACTATTATATTACGATTATTGCGTAGGTTCATTATTCAAACGTTGACTTCGATCGCATGATTGGTACACAAGAAATAAAATAATAATTTTAAAATTTCGCATAGCCGCCATCTTGAGGATATATTTACAATTGAACTAAATTAGATATCAGTGTACTACAATGTGTATAAACATTTGCTGTACCATGTAACACTGCGCTCGGATTGTTAAATCGCGTGATAAGTCTATTTAAATGTTTCAACTTCGCTTGGCCGCCATGTTCGTTTTGTACTTCACTGCTTTTAAGTCACATAGCTGAACCTCTAGTAGTGCCATTTATTAGAGTACAAACATTCAGGGTCATATGTGTAATAGTTTCGGAGATAAAGAATGCCGGTGAAATATGTCGCACAGTCGCCATGTTGTATTGGTGAGACGTAATAAGAATTCAAGGGCACGGCCGGGGTCGGACAAAATAGTACTATGACCTTACAGAGTTTCATTGAAATCGCTCCAGCCGTTTGGATTTTATTAGGGACACACGCACACACATACACCGTCAAAAGGTGATCTCATAGGCCTATTTTTCATAAATAAAAATAGGCTAAAACAAAACTGTCTATATGAATCACTTTGTTGTCGAAGATTAAAACTTAAAATATGAAGGGACATATAAACGAAGGAATTTAATCATTATTCCTCTGAATATGGTATATAAATCCAAACTCGCACATGCAAAAGGTCACAAGGAGAGTATAACATCTGACTCAAAATCACATCACGAATTTCGTCCAGAAACGTCAATATAAAATTAAATCAAATTACGTGTCACGAAGACGAAACTTACAATCCATTTTTCTCACTTCTTATAATATGAAGAAATAGAACTTGAACAAGTAGTTCCGTGAAGAAATAAATGGCCTATTTTCATATATCCTAGTTATGTTAATAGCCTCTATCAGTTTAATTTCAGTTTGATTGCTGTAGTAGATTCGTAGATGTTGAGAACCATCAAAATATTTCGGATGGTCGCCATGTTGGATTTTTATGTACCTAGGCCATAGAGTTATGTACTATTACATGAAGATTATTTTCGTAGGTGTATTATTCAAACTTCAATCCCATGATCAGTACACAAGAAATAAAAACGAGATTTTAAAATTTCGCACAGTCGCCATCTTGTGGTTATGAAAATAATTGTAATAAATTGGATGTCGGTGGATTAAAATTTATATAAGCATTTAACATACCAAGTTTCACTGCGCTTGGATGGTTAAATGACGAGATATATCCATTTAAATATTTCAATTTCGCGTCGCCGCCATGTTGGATTTGTGCTCACCGGGTTATTGAAAGTCCCATAGGTGAACTTATGTTCATAGCCTTTATCTACATACAAAATTTCATTTTGATTGCTGTCATAGATTCGTAGATATTGAGAACCGTCTAAATATTTCGGATGGTCGCCGTGTTGGATTTTTATATATGTAGGCTATAGAGTTATATACAGTTAGATGACCATTATTGTGTCGGTTCATTATTCAAACGTTGACTTCAATCGCATAATTAGGGCACAAGGAATGAAAACTTAATTTTAAAATTTTGCACAGCCGCCATCTTGAGGTTATATTAACAATTGAACTAAATTAGATGTCAGTGCATTTCAATGTGTATAATCATTTGCTGTACCATGTTTCACTGCGCTCGGATGGTTAAATCGCGAGAAAAGTCTATATAAATGTTTCAAATTCGCTTGGTCACCATGTTCGTTTTGTACTTATCAGGTTTTTGAATGTCTCGTAGATGAACTTCTAGTAATGTTCTTTATCACCGTAAAAAAAATTAGGGTGATATCAGTAATAGTTTCGGAGATATAGAATGCCGGTGAAATATTTTGCACAGTCGCCATGTTATATTGGTGAGACGTAATACAATTTGAAGGGCACGGTCGGAGTCGGACAAAATAGTACTATGACCTTACTGAGTTTCATTGAAATCGCTCCAGCCGTTTAGATTTTATTAGGTGGACACACACTCACATGGACAAAAGGTGATCTCATAAGCCTATTTTTTCATAAATGAAAATAAGCTAAAAAGAAACACAAGAATTTAAAATAAAACAACAGGAGACTATTGTTTTGTTGAATATTACCATAAGACTAATATTAACGGAGATACTTGAGTTTTCAGTTTACAAATATTCATCCCCTCCCCCTGAGACACTTGAAAATGAAAATCCACAGCCTGCTTCCAGTCTCCGACCGGGTCAGGAATGGAATGAATGAAGCCCCCATCTAGCGGCGAGGATATGAACTGTGCCGGCTGCCGAGGCCTGACGCACTCCTCTGGGGCAATGATTAAATGAATGACAGATGAAATGAAATGATAGTGGAGAGTGTTGCTGGAATGAAATTTTGACAGGGAAAACCGGAGTACCCGGAGAAAAACCTGTCTGCCTCCGTTTTGTCCAGCACAGATCTCACATGGAGTGACCGGGATTTGAACCACGGGCCCAGCGGTGAGAGGCCGGCGTGCTGCCGCCTAAGCCACGGAGGCTTCCCACAAGTTTCCATATTACTACTATTTTTCATTATTGTAGCTTCAAAATACATTAAATTATTCATTATCATATTCTATATTTAAGAGATGGCCGCTGCGCGTTGTATTGAGTGTGTAATTCTTATAGCTTATTTCAGCTAGAGCCATTATATGGTTCTTCTTCTTCTTCTCCTTCTAGGGGCCGATAACCTAGATGTTAGGCCCCTTAAAACAACAATTATCATCATCATCATCTTCATTCTTATTAAGCATCATTTTAATTGCACAATTACATTCTGAATAATTCATTATTTCGTATTAATATTACGTCCAGCCGCCATTTTGAAAAATTGGAATCGCTGCTATTTTGCTTTGGGCATACAAAACCACATAAAAGAATCTACCTTATCACTAATTTTCTTTATTGTAGCTCTAAAACATAGTGTTATTTATTTTTGAATTATGAAATTTCAGGATGGCCGCTGCGTGCTATATTCAGTGTGATAAATTTACCACTAACGCTGCTCAGGCCTATATATAATATTACTACCAGAAGGAAACAGAAAGGAAATTGATAGAGGTGACGGAAGTTGACCCTTACTAGGCCCTACAGACGAGGCAACCCAAATACCCAAGAAACATACCAATGGAAAAATGGAAAGAACACCTAACGGCGGTTCTTCAAGACAGAGATACACGCCCCGCACCACAACCGACAAATGACATTGAGGGAGACCCAGAGATGTTCACAGAAGAAGAGGTGACAGCACCCATACAGACGACTAAGAACAACAAGGCTTGCGGCCCAGACCTCATATACAATGAGTACCTGAAAGGCACCGACACAGAATTAGAAAACTGTATAACAGTTGTATAACAGCACTATTCAATGCCTGCCTACAGCAAGGCAACATACTGGACACGTGGAGGAAAGCTACAGTGAAAATGTTATACAAAGGTAAGGGAGACAGCGGAGATCCCAACTCGTATAAAGGATTGCCCTGGAGTCAGCGATACTAAAACTACTAACCGGATTACTATGTGAGCGCCTGACAAAGGCAGTGGAATCACGGATTCCAGAGGAATAATTTGGATTTAGAAAGGGAAGATCAGCAAACCAGGCAATCAGTTGTCTGCAGAGAGACATCGAAGAAGGACTGAAACTACCAAGAGGAAAGCTATACGCGGCATTCTTGGATTACTCCAAGGCCTTCGACAACATAAACAGACAGACTCTAATGGAAAACCTGGAGGACATCGTAGGCGAACAAAACTACGAGACGAGAGTTATCAGGAACCTACTGAGTAGCAATCTTATAGAAATATCGGACAACATCACTAAGTCCAAAGACATACAACAGACAAACAGGGTCCTACAGGGGGACCCTCTCAGCGCACTATTGTTTACCTTGGCCACGGCGGATGTCACAAAACTGACACCAGCGAACGTGAAGATATACCTTTACGCAGACGACATGGCATTAACATCCACCAACAGCGAAGTTCTACAACTGGCATTCAATATAGTTGCAGACTGGGCAGACAGAAACGACTTGCATCATAACGAGTCAAAGACAGTCACAATGACCTTCAGGAAAGGAGGGAGAGCTGGAACCTTTTACCATAAAGGTAAACCTCACGCGTCAGTAACACACTTCAATTATCTAGGAGTGACATTGCAGACTAAAGGGACAGTTTTTACAACCCACATCAAGGAGAGAGTACACACGGCTTTGAGAGCCATGAACGACATAACGCATCTCCGGGAGATATCACTTAAGACAGCAATGAAATTATTCCAGACAAAAAATGTGCTGGTGGCGACATACGGACTAGAGAATATGTGGCCCCATCTAATCTACAAGAACCTAGCAGAACTAGAAAAGATCAAGAGTAACATTCTGAAAAGAGCCCCATGGCTCTCAAAATTCACACCATCCCGGCTGACGTATGCAGTAGCAAGAGAACGACCGCCTATCGAAGACTTGAGAATCAAACTTCTCGTGCCATCGACCTCCAGTTTTGAAAGACTGAAACAAGACTTAAAGATGAAAAAGAATGACATTTGGAGTGACTTCTACAGCACGGATGCGATGATAGACAAAGACTGGATGCTAAGCCTACGCGAACTACGCCACGTCACGTCGCGACCAGATTCGCGACACATGGATTCCACTATAAAGTATGCATGAACAAGAAATACCACCAACCAGCCCCAGAATGTGTAGGGTCGTGGTGCGGAAAGAAGTGTGATAGATACCACGCAATGTGGTGCGAACAGAGACAGCTATCTCTTACACAGCTGAGTGTCGACGAATAGTACCTTATATTTAATGCATATTTTGCGCTGTATGATTTATTATTTGTTTAATAAATCTACCTTTATCTTAAATAATATTACTACGTTTACTCTTAATTGTGGTATTATATCTTGAGTTACTAATCTGCATATTATAATAGTTCACCTAACAGCTATCTTGAATATATAGAATCTCTGTTCTTTTGTTTTGGGTATGTGAAGCAACTTCTACCTATTACTAAATTTCGTTATTATAGATAGGCCTATCAGATACTGAGAGTCATTAATTTATTTTGAAATTTAAAGATGGCCTGTGCGATAATCTTTTAACGAACGCAAGTGGGGACCCGTGTGTGATATTCATCTCTTGCTAGATGCATCTTAATTACGCAATTAAATTCTGAGTTGTGGATTTGAATGTTCTAAGAGTTCGTGCAGCCGCCACCTTGAATGTATGGAGAGAGTATTCTTTTGCCTCGGTCATACAAGGTCACATATAGGGTCCTAACTTGTCACTAATTTTCATTTCTGTAACTCTTAAGTGTTGAGAGTTATTTATGTTTATATTTTATAGTTTCAAGATGGCGGCTGCACATAATATTCACTTTCATATAGTCATCACGTTGGTAAAAGAGGGACCTTATATGAAACTACATGAATGCCAAGTAGGCCTATTGAGAGCATTGATTCATTGGATCATAACTTATGGATTATAATAATTGCATGACTCTCACGGCCACCATCTTGAAATTATTCAGCTGATGACCTAGTAGTTTTGGCCTCAGACGCTCCTTACATGAAGGAACATGTTTTCCCGAAATTGGTAGAGATCCGGATGATTAGTTCAGACGAATTGATTTAAGCTTTGAACACTCGGGTGGCCGCCATTATGTTTTCGTTAAGATGGCGGCAATATAAAACATGTGTCCTTTACTAATGCTACCTCTGGACCAAATTTGATACAATTCGATTTCGTAATTTGGGAATTGATAACAGGGGTGGGGGAGAGAAAGACACACACATGGACAGACATTTGGACCATGTAGATCTCATGTCTAATTTCATTTTTTACAAAATTAAAAAGTAGGCTAAAAATATCTAATGCAAGAGCTATATACACATCAGACTCTAGATGCACGTGATCAACATTGTCCGGGCTAGTGGATAATTGGTTTGCATGCTAGGCTGTGACAAGAAGGATCCTGGGTTCGATTCCTGGCCGGGCCATAGGAATTTTCAATCGCATGGTTATTTGCCCTGGCTTGGGAGCTGGGTGTTTGTGACGTCTTCATAAACAAAAAGAATGAAAAGCCGAAAATAAAGAAAACAGAAAAATTAAGACAGAGGAAGTACGGTAACAGAAAAATCAAATTTAAAAAAATCATAAAAACAACATAAAATAACCAATGCAATGGCTTTGCAAGGAAAATGCTATTGTTACGTGCCACCCCCCTAGTGGCACTTTTGTCAACTGGATTACGGTGGGTTGAAGCACAACACAAGATTGTTCCTTTAAATGAAATAATTAACTTTATTGCGGCCAGAAAATTACACTACTCATCAGCAAATACAAGCAATTGGAACCTTAATCCAGTTTCCTCAAGTCTCTTCCTTGAGCGCTCTTGGCCCTTTCACTTGTCAACAGACCACAGAAGTTAATTCGTCCTAATGAGTACGGTGGCCTTGACAGAAACTACCTGCTCCTCTCCCTTATGTACACCGACTACAGTTACTTACGATCACTTGCTGCAGGCTGTTCACAAGCTGGGAGAAACAATGTCACTGGATTTCGTAACTCGCACGGCACTTCGTCACCACACTTCTGTCGCTCAGGAAAACACGCACTAGCTCAGAAACACCCACCCACAGAAAGCTCGGCCCCTTACTGTTGGAAGCCGCTTATATAGCAGGCTGGTGACTCAATGAATTCTAGAATCGTCCAGGACACACGGCTTCTCGACATTTCCTTCACTGGCGGGGTCACGAATATTCTGGACCATCCCTTTCACTTCGCAGCCCGTTGCGTAACGCGCACATAATACACTGAGGCAGAGCACACACAGCCCGGGGGAGCTGTGACTCATGCGGCGAGCGACAACACAAACTCACAGCCGTAACACCACCCCCTTCCTAAAAGGCTGATCGTCCCGATCAATCATTGGTCCGTCTGTGTCCCTCCGTAGGCTGCCAGGCGATCTCGATGCACGATCTTCATCTTCGCCCTCGGACTCCGCTGGATCCTGTAGACGACATCGTTGATCCGTTTCACGACTCGGTACGGGCCCTCCCAGGACTTCTGCAGTTTGGGTGACAGGCCTTTCTTCCGTAATGGGTTGAAGAGCCAGACCAGGTCGTCCTCGTGGAATCCGCCAGCACCCGTCTGTTGGGCGTATCGGGTTTTCATTCGGTCGGTCTCGATCCGCAGTTTCCTCCTCGCGAACGCGTGCACGTCCTCCAGTTGGTCGACCAGTTCTTGACAATACTGGCTTACCGGGACCGGATCATTCCCAGGTCGGCCGAAGGCAAGATCGACAGGTAGACGGAGCTCCCTCCCAAACATGGCCCAGGCTGGTGTGCACCCGGTGGCTTCATGCACGGCGGCGCGGTAGGCCAGGAGAAATAGTGGAAGATGCTTGTCCCAATCCCCCTGGTGCTCGCTGACGACTATTCGAAGATGGTTTTCGATGGTGCGATTGAATCGCTCTACCATCCCGTCGGACTGAGGGTGTAGCGGCGTTGTCCTTGTCTTCCGGATTCCCAGCAGCTGGCATAGATTCTGGAACACCTGCGACTCGAAGTTCCTCCCTTGGTCGGAGTGCAGCTCCAGGGGTACTCCGTACCGGCTGACGAATTCCTTCACCAGGGTCTCTGCGATCGTCGCGGCTTCTTGGTTAGGGAGCGCATACGCCTCCGGCCATTTGGTGAAGTAGTCGCTGACGACCAATATGTAGCGGTTCCCTGCCTCGCTTAACGGGAATGGCCCAGCAACATCGATGGCCACTCTCTCCATGGGGCCGCCCACGTTGTAGGTCTTCAGTGGACCCCGTCGTCTTCGTCCTGGGCCCTTGCTGGCTGCGCAATCGTGGCACCTCGCGCAGTGGTTCTCCACGTCAGTTCGGCATCCGATCCAGTAGAACCGCTCTCTCAGCTTCTCCAGGGTTTTCTTTATCCCTAGGTGTCCACCAGATGATCCTCCATGAACGTCCTTCAGGACTTCCTCCGTCATAGCCTTTGGAACGACGACTTGTTCCCGAGATGTCTTCCCGTCTGTGCTCTCCCAGGTACGGCAGATGAGGCCATCCCTCACAACCAGCGAGTCCCACTGCGCCCAGTAGGACTTAAACTTTGGGCTGCAGTCACTCACAATGTTCCACCCGGGTCTGGGGACACAGGCCCTCTTCCATTCGGCTATCAGTCCCAGGTCATCATCTTCTGCTTGTGCCCGCGTGAAAGATTCGCGGCTCCAGTTCCCTTGAAGTTCCACAGTAGTCCGTCGGCACTGTATCCCGGTGTTCTCCTCCCTCCTAATACAGAAGGTGCAGTCTTCGGGGCACGGTCTTCGTGACAGGGCGTCGGCATTAGAATGCAGTTGGCCTTTCCTGTGCTGGATCTCGAAGTTGTACTGTTGAAGCCTCTCTAACCACCGCGCGAGTTGACCCTAGGGCTGCTTGAAGTTCAGGAGCCACCGCAGGGATGTATGGTCGGTCCTGATGAGAAATTCTTGTCCGTACAGGTACTTGTGGAAGTGTTCAATGGTCTTCACGATGGCGAGCAGCTCCTTCCTGGTGAGGCAGTAGTTCCTCTCTGGCTTTGACAAGGCTTTGCTGAAGTAGGCCACTACTCTCTCCTCGCCGTCCACTATTTGCGACAGGATTCCCCCTATGCCAAAGTCGCTGGCATCGGTATCGACGATGAACCTTGTTCCAGGTCTAGGGTAGGCCAGAATAGGCGCGGTGCACAGAGCCTGCTTGAGTTGTTCGAAGGCACTATGGCATTCTGCTGTCCACGTGAAGAGTTGGTCCTTCTCAGTCAGTCGATGTAAAGGTTTGGCGATGTCGGCGAATCCTCTCACGAAGCGACGGTAATAAGTGCAGAGTCCCAGGAAGCTTCGTAGTTGGGACTTATCCTTCGGAACTGGCCACTCCCTCACAGCTGCGGTCTTTTCCGGGTCGGTGCGCACCCCTTCCTCGGAGACAATATGCCCAAGGTACTGGACCCGCTTCTGGAAGAGCTGACACTTCTTGGGGCTCAACTTCAGCTGGGCAGCCCGTAACTTCATCAAGATCTCCTTCAGTTTGCTGTAGTGCTCCTCGAAGCTTCTTCCCAGAACGATGACGTCGTCTAGGTAGACCAGGCAGGTCTTCCAGTGTAGTCCCCTCAGAATGGACTCCATTAGCCTTTCGAAGGTCGCAGGGGCGTTGCACAGACCGAATGGCATGACGGTGAACTGCCAGAGTCCGCTGCCCACAGAGAACGCCGTTTTCTCGCGGTCCTTAGGGTGGACCTCCACCTGCCAGTAGCCACTCTTCAAATCCAAGGTGGAGAACCATCTTGATCCTGATATGGTGTCCAGCGTGTCGTCGATCCGGGGTAGAGGGTAGCTGTCCTTCTTCGTGACGTCGTTCACCCGCCTGTAATCCAGGCAGAACCTGGTGGAACCGTCCTTCTTCTTCACTAGCACGACCGGAGAACTCCAAGGACTATGTGATGGCTCGATCACCCCTTGCTCCTTCATCTCTTCTACCATCCGGTCGACTTCGGCTTGCTTGGTGAGCGGGACACATCGGAATGGGGCCCTAATCGGTGCGCTGTCCCCAACGTCGATTCTGTGCTGGACCAAGCTTGTCCTGCCGAAGTCTTTGCTCCCCACGGAGAAGACGTCCTGGAATTCGCGTAGCAGGTCCTGAAGTTGGCGTGATTGTTCCTCGTCTAAATGGTCCTGGGATCCTTGGTACAGCTTCTGTAGTTCTTCTGGCAGTGTGCGTCTTCTTCGGTTGTCCGTCTGCAGGTGTCCGTCCGTCGTATCTGTGATGCGGGCAATCCAGGTAACGGGCTCGCAGACTCCTAGGTTGGTGTCCCGGTCAACCGTAATGTCGTAGTCGTTCAGGTTGGACAGGCGGACGTACGGCCGAGACGTCGTGTTGATGAAGTCTTGGCAACTAGCAATCCTTTTGTCTGGATGTCCTCATATTTTGGCTCGACGACAGCCGCCACTCCCTCAGCAGTTCCGTCGACAATTACGGCAGCGCTTACCTCCGTCCTGGCGGGAACGATGACGTCTTCTCTCAGCCTTACTCGTCGTGCGGTGATGGACTCGTGCGCAGGTTGCAAAGCAAGTTCCTCACCTCCGAAGTGCAGAGTGTTGGTACTCAGATCCAAGATATTGTTGTTCTGGTCCAGGAAGTCCAGTCCGATGATCACTTCATTTGATACGTCAGCCACAAGCACTGGATGCTTTATCGCCCGTCGACCAATGACGAACTCCAGTGATGCTTCGCCATGTACCGGTGCGGTCCCTCCGGTCGCGGTTATTAGCTGGAGGTTCCTTTGTGTGGGTTGCACTCTCCACTTCGGGATCACGGTGGGACTGACGATGGTCCTCGATGCTCCCGTGTCGATTAGCATGGGCCAGCTCTCTCCGTTGACGACTCCGTCGATCATCAAGCTGCTATTGTCCCTCCGTAACTTCGTCACACGAACCTGGACTGCCGGGGCTTGACGACTGTCACAAGCCAACCTTTGCCCCCAAGGCTGGCTAATACTCGTTTCCCTGGGTCGCGCGGTTTTCAGACGGCTGATTTCCCGTCGGATACCCTCGGCGGCGGCGATCACCGCAGTCCTTGCTCAGGTGGCCTTTCTTACCGCAGGTCCAGCAGGTCGGTAGTCCTCTTCCGGGCCGCCTCTCCGGTTGCCTTCCGGCTGTGTCGTTACTGGTGGTGCCGCGACTATCGAAGAAACGGCTTAGCGCCTCCATTAATTCGTCGGCCAGGGGCTTGGTCTCGTTGGTTTTTACTAGTTCGTCGACGTCCAATTGACGCACCCGCGCGTGCATTCTGGATGCCTGTTTTGCCGTCTCGAACTCAAGTGCGTGGCTCAGCGCATCTGCCAGGGTCTTATTGCGCGCGAGTCGCAGCGCCTGTTGAGTGTCCGAGTCCCGTAGCCCGTCGGTGAAGGTCTGCGTCGCAATCTGTTCCAGAAAGTCGGCCGGCGCTGTTGGATAGGCGAGCCTTACGAGGCGTGCGATGTCCATCTCGAACTCCTGCAGGGTTTCCGCGTTCTTCTGTACCCGGGTCCGGAGCTGCATCTGGTAGGCCTACTGAAGGTGGCTATCTCCATATCGGGACTCCATATGGGCGATCAGTGAAGCGTAGTCCTGGGATCCAGTCGGGATGGCCTGAAGGACGTTAAGGGCGTCACCTCTCAGTGCTACAATGAGAGCTGTAGCCTTTTCTGTGTTGTTCCAGTTATTTATGGAACAGGCTGCCTCGAACTGACGTAAGTAGGTGCTCCACGGGACCTTTCCGTCGAAGGTTGGGGGCGTCACTCTGCTATGTCCCGTTCCTGATATTCCCGGTGAAACGGTGGGCGGGCGTTGGCGCAGCTCGGCAACTTCCTCTCGTAGAGAGTTGAATTTCTCTTCCACCCCCGTCAGTGGGCGTTGGCGCAGCTCGGCAACTTCCTTTTGTAAGGCGTTGAATTTCTCCTCCACCCCCATCAGCGGGCGTTGGCACAGCTCGGCAACTTCCACTTGTAAGGCGTTGAATATCTCCTCCACCCCCATCAGCGGTCGTCGGCACAGCTCGGCAACTTCCACTTGCAAGGCGTTGAATTTCTCCTCCACCCCCATCAGCGGGCGTTGGCGCAGCTCGGCAACTTCCACTTGTAAGGCGTCGAACTTCTTTTCCACTGCTGCGACTTCCTCACGTAGGCCCTGTTCTAATTTCCTTTGGCTCTCCTCTAATTTCGTCAGCAGACACTCTTCCAGATTTTTCTGGCCATCCAGAAATTTGGCGGTTAGGTCCTCTGCTAACTTATTCTGGCCGTCCTTCAGGTCCTCTGCTAGCTTATTCTGACCGTCTTCTAATTTGGAAGTTAGGTCCTCGGCTAAACTTTTCTGGCTGTCTTCTAGCTTCTTCTGGCCGTCTTTTAATTTGGCAGTTAGGTCCTTGGTTAACTTCCTCTGGCCGTCCTCCATCTTCTTCTGGCCGGCCTCCATTTTGGTTTCCATGCCATTTATCTTTTCTAGCAATGCTGCCAATTGCGCCTCCATTTTAGTTGTTTGTCTTGTAAAGGGCATGCACTCGCAGGAAAATTAGAGAAAATGACCTGCTCGGGTTTTGAAACCAGGACCGCCAGGTGTTGTGCTTGTGCTTGAGTTCGTAATCCGGCTTCTGACACCAGTTGTTACGCGCCACCCCCCCTAGTGGCACTTATGTCAACTGGATTACGGTGGGTTGAAGCACAACACAAGATTGTTCCTTTAAATGAAATAATTAACTTTATTGCGGCCAGAAAATTACACTACTCATCAGCAAATACAAGCAATTGGAACCTTAATCCAGTTTCCTCAAGTCTCTTCCTTGAGCGCTCTTGGCCCTTTCACTTGTCAACAGACCACAGAAGTTAATCCGCCCTAATGAGTACGGTGGCCTTGACAGAAACTACCTGCTCCTCTCCCTTATGTACACCGACTTCAGTTAATTACGATCACTTGCTGCAGGCTGTTCACAAGCTGGGAGAAACAATGTCACTGGATTTCGTAACTCGCACGGCACTTCGTCACCACACTTCTGTCGCTCAGGAAAACACGCACTAGTTCAGAAACATACACCCACAGAAAGCTCGGCCCCTTACTGTTTAAGCCGCTTATATAGCAGGCTGGTGACTCAATGAATTCTAGAATCGTCCAGGACACACGGCTTCTCGACATTTCCTTCACTGGCGGGGTCACGAATATTCTGGACCATCCCTTTCACTTCGCAGCCCGTTGCGTAACGCGCACGTAATACACTGAGGCAGAGCACACACAGCCCGGGGGAGCTGTGACTCATGCGGCGAGCGACAACACAAACTCACAGCCGTAACACTATAAACAAAGCATATCATTATGCTACATTCCATTGTTATCACTCATTAAGGTAATTATTTGTGTAGTTAAGATTGCAGCTATGTGTAACAATCAATTTGATAGTCTTGATACTCTAGCAAACTGATATTCTTATTAGGCTATGAAACTAGTTTCTTTTTTCAATAGTTTCAATATCATGGCTTATTTGCAAACTGAGTTCTCGATGTTATTGCCAAATTCCATTCCAAGTTAATATATTCAAGATTGTGATTTCGCCTAATGTCCAATTTTATAGTCCTGAGATGATGATGATGATGATGATGATGATAATTGTTGTTTTAAGGGGCCTAACATCTAGGTTATCGGCCCCTAATGATCTGGGTGATAGCGAAAATGATAATGAAACGGAAACCAGAACGAAAATTAAGTGAGACGGAAAATACTTACAAAATGGAACTCAGATTGAAACAACTCTCAAAATGTTCTTACAAAAGGGAATTTAGAACGAAAAGATTCACAAAAATAATAGATTGAAAAATACCCACAAAATGAAGGCTAGGTTCAAAATACATACAAAATGCAATTGAAATTCAAAATACTTACAAAATGCTAATGAGATCGAAATTACGTACAAAATGCAATTGAGGTTCAAAATACTTACAAAATGCAATTGAAATTGAAAATACACGATGCAATTCAGATTGAAATATCCCAGTTCCAATCCAAATTATTCACAAAGTGTAATTGAAATTCAAAATACTTACAAAATGCAATTGAAGTTGAAAATGCTTACAAAATGTACGGTAGATTCAAACGACTCATGTGGATTGACAATACTTACAAAATGCAATTTACATTGAAAATACCTGACAAAATGTAATTTAGATTCAAAATACCCACAAAATGCAATTAAGAATCAAAATATGTGCAAAATGCCCACCAAACAAAATGCAATTTAGATTCAAAATTCGTGCAAAATGCGGTTTTGGTTGAACATACTTACAAAATGCAATTGAAATTCAAAATTCTCACTAAAAGGCCCGGCTACCTGCATTGAAAGACTTACCAAAAAGCAATTTAGATTGTCAATCTATACAAAATGCAATTGAAGTTGAAAACAATCGCGAGATGTAATTTAGATCGAAAAAACTTACAAAATGCAACGTAGATTAAAAATACCTTAAAAAATCGCTAAAAGGGAATTTAGATACACGGTGAACCAAGTAACAAAAACAGTGCGGGAATCTTAAAGAGAAAGGAAATATATATATTTTTTTTGTCATGTAACCTACTGAGAGGCCGAGTGCAGGTCTTTCTAGTCGACGCCCGTGGGCGACCTGCGCGTCGGGATGAGAGATGGAATGGATGAAGATGAATGAAACTGGGCAAAGGATGTGGGAGGAAGCGGCCGTGGCCTGTCAGAAGGTACTGTCCCAGCATTTGCCTGGTGTTGAAAATGGGAAACCAAGGAAAACCATTTCAAGGACAGCCGACGGTGGGGCTCGAACCCACGCGTCTAGCGAGTCAGCAGAGAGCTCGGCCCCTTGACCTAACGCAGCGCTTTAGCCCGCGTAGCCACTACTGTCGGTAGGAAATATAATGAAAAGAGGAGAGGAGAGGAGGGAGAGAGGAGAGGGGAGAGAGGAGAGGGTCCGCCCCAAAGGTAAGGGACAAAAGGGGAAAACAGAACCAGCTCAGGAATCCCTCGGGGTCGCCAACTCCCGAACTCACCAGCCGTGAGCCCCTGAGGGTGTAGCATTATCTAGGGTGCACCAGAAGTGGTGGGGCTACATACACCCTGCCTCCTTAAGGGCCTTGAGCACAAGGCAGGAGGTAAAAGGAAAAGAAAAAGAAGGCTGACCCCTCACAGAAGGAGGGTGTCAGGAAAGATGAGACAAGGGCCAATTAAGGCGGCAAAGGAAGAGACTCCCTAGGCCTCGGATACCCTAATACCGTCGGGGTCGGAAGAGAACAAGAGTTGACCAAGTGAGGTTGACAGGAAAGAAGACGGAGAGGAGCCCGGCACAAGTAAGTGGAAGCAATGCCGGACTCAACTGGGACCCCGTGGTCGCCAACCCACGCCCACTAGAAGTGAGCCCCTGGGGGGTATTGTCATGAGACTTGGTTGATAAATTATATCTTGAGTTACTGATTTTACTCATTTAATAGTGTGCAACCTCACCAACTTGATCATAAGAAGGTGAAGAAACTTGTGTATTGAGGAGAATTCAGTTTGCATCTTATACAAATATACCTTCAAGCGGAGTTTGCAGGTAGTGTTCGATTTATACCCGAGATGTAGATTCATGTTCCATACAGGATGGGCAGGGTATAATTCATCAGCCAAAATCATATGATTCCCCAGGTCAGGAAGTGTCAAAAGTCATGAAAAACATATGGCAAAATGTGCATGGTTTAGCAGGAAGAAAATGTTTTCGTCACAGTATTGAAACATATCTAGCAAGTTAATCATTCGTTCTATAGACTCTGTGTTTGCACTAAGTTGTGCAGCAGCAAAACAACGAAGAAATGTGACCTGGAGTGGATTTGCGTTCGGCGAGTGGTTCTACCAAAAATCCATGTTACTGCATTCACTTTTTGGGAGACCATTGAACATCATTTGTAACTACTCTTGTGTATTAGTGGAAACTCCCGATGGATATTGTTATTGTAACTTCTGTAGTAGTGTGTGTTATTGTAATTACAGTGATCATGATCATTTTGAGGTAGATTCAAAGCCATCCAGGCTACTGTAATACTTCCCTACAATAGGAGAATGCATCTCCCAACACAGTTGGCTCGTTATTCTACGAGTTTAGAATGCTTGTTCTGTATAACACATGTTGAGCTGTGCTTGTTATTCTTCAGTTAGTAAATATGACAGGGAAAAAACATAAAACTCTATCCCTAGATGAAAAAATTAAGCTTGCAGAATCAAGTGAAAATAAGGAACAGTCAGTGAAAACTCTGTTATTCGAATGCAGGTAAACATCTGTGGTACGCTCAAGAGAAATGAATGGCTGGAAGGTACATATGTGGTCTCCTTATTTTGTTTTGTATTGCTCAATCTAATTGAATTTGTTAGTGCATTCTGTATCTGTAAACTTGCTGTCTCATACTGTATATAGCACTAAAAACAAGGTGAAAGGTTTGATTCCTAATGTAGCCAATTATGTACAATGGGTACTGTATTTCATTCCCTCCCAGGTGACAAGGTCTTTGTCTTTGCAAGTAAGAAAGTACATAACACCTGATAACATAACTTCTTCCATTGTAGGACATGGATCGATGAAGTTCTATTGTTTTTCTAGTTGTTTTCATACTGTACATACAAACAGTACTTACATTAAGGGTACCATCTGTACCAACAAAAATTCTCCAAAATCTATATTTCAATATGCCAATTGAAAAAGGAACACAGTATCAAATATTGGTCAACCTTGGATAAAAGAGAAATGCCCTAAAACAGACACATATTCTAGTCCCTATTTTCCCACATTTTCACTTGTTTCTATGTGCTTAACTATTCCATATAGGGATAGAGTTTTATGTTTCTTCCTCACCATATAATTACACATATTAACTGGATCTGAAGATGTCCACGTGACAACAAAACCTGTATTCCCCCTAATTATGTTAAGCAGTAAAGTGTACAATTTGTAAGTATATATTTTATTTCAGATATTTGTGTAGAACATATTAACATTAACTGCCCGAGATAATTGGGCTTCCTTAAACATGTTGACTGAAAGAGCATTTTTACATAGAACCAAAAATGGAGTGGCATCTAAGTTTTCCATCCTTTCTCCGGTTGAATCAGGGCTATTGGGAAGAAAGCTGATGCCATGACCCTTTATTCCTGATGTACTTTGCTCAAATATATCTCTGTTTGCATTAATGAATGGGCTTTTGCATTGCTTATAAAAACCATATCCTGTTTAATTAATAAAATAATCTACCCACTATTCATTTCATGGTGGTTACTGAAGCAAATTAAATTATTTTGCAGCTTCTTTGTTTTGATTGGCTGGTTGCTGTCACATGATGCTCTCTGTGTATCAGCAGACGAGCCAGTCTCTCTGCTCAGCCCATATTCCAGAAGGTTCCTGGTGACATCAGTCTTCACCGGCCATACTCACTTATTACTCACTCCATCGACAGTACCAAAGCGCAGCTGCTTGATGTCCGAGACTATGCCTCTATTCCCCACTAAGCTACAGGGATCGCTACGCCCGGATTCTCTAAGATGGTCTGATGGACTATGACAGTGAAAGTGCTCACTGCCATGAAGGGCAGCAGACTAACTGTTTAAGCTGCAGAGGGTCGAACCCTCACCTGTTATAGGCCGATTTTTTTTTAATAATACGTCTAGTATTTGTAATTCTGCATAAAGCTACAGGTGTCGCACCTATTTTAGCTAGTTGTTTGCATTATTTTTATTGTTATTCCTGTGTAACTCAGGTTGGTTATCAAATAACTCAAATATATTTGTTTAAACTGCATCTGTGTTTAGTAACCCGACTCCTTTCTCGGTCAAATAGGCCAACCTTTTCCTCATCTATTCTTCCCCACTCTACTCCCTATGAAGTATTGTGCTGCTCAGTACGCCTTCTCCAATCTCAACTTGAACTCTAATATCAATTTGAATAGCTCTCCATGCCTTGTCCTACTCAGCTCAGTTTAAATACTGATTGTTCATTTCTACCACTGCAGTGCCCTTTGCTGCCCATTTGGCTGCAGCTTACAATATTAATGACAACATCAGTCTTATTCTTATCAAGAAAATCCTTCATTGTAAGACCACCTCATGGTGTAGCAGTTAGCATTCTAGACTGTCGCCCCAGAGGTCTGGGTTCAACCGGTTCTACCAAGAAATTTAATTCTGGTCTGAGAACTGGAATGAGGTACACTCAGCCCCGTGAGGCAAAACTGAGAAGAGGTGGGTTTGATTCCCACCTCAGCCCTCTTGCATGTGGTTTTTCAAGGTTTCTCACTTCTATTCCAAGCAAATTAGCAAGTTACCAGTTCGTAACTTAAGGCTACGGCCACCTTCCCAATCCTCATCTAAATATACACACTAATACAGCCATCACAATAACACAGGTTATGAGTCAAAATCCCAAGAACAGTGGGCTGAATGACCACAATGCCCAAATGAAACAACAACAGCTCCTTCATTGCATTCTTCCCTCAATTTCTGTCAGTGTATTTAACTGTTTGAAAATAAATTTGGAGCACAGACATTCTATTAAATTAAGGAACAACAATTACTTAATGAGACAAGCACATTGGATTTCAGAAGTTTAATAAAACCACTTATCAAATTCTGACTACTCAATTAGATAGTACATTCATAAAAATCATGTCACTACTAAAATAAAAGCTCTTTGTAAACAACTCTTCAACACAGAGCATAGTTAAAAATGCAAGTTTCAGGGATAAAAGAAAGTTTCTTCTTAATTAACCAATAACATTCTTATAAAAATTAGTAAATACTGATACATCTCACATTACATTGATACCTTCACAAGTCGCTGAGTTTGGTAATCTAAGATGAGGTGAGCTAACTGATTCCTAAAGCCGAGATTGTTAGCTCTTGAATCAATACACTGCTCGTATTCATATGGAGAGCTACTGCCAGGAGGGCAGTCATGCTCACGAAAACGCAACCGCAGACCAGGCTCGACAGCACGTAGCACGTGAAGTTTGCCAGTACACACAAACATGGAGTACAAGTTGTGTAGGAAACACATTCCTTCGAAGTTCCTCTTTTTGGTAGCTAGGAGGAGGTTGATATCACGGTCATTATGAACAGGTAAGATGGTGTCCTCAACCAGTTTGCGCACTAGAAGAAATCAATAATCAGTTTTTAGATAATGGACTTTCAATTAATTAGTACATTTACAGTATACCATTTAATCAAGTATTTTGGTGGCATAAGAAGAGTGCACACTTTCAGGTTTGAGTCCGAAGGATGTACAATACTTTCAGCTCAATTTCATTTGGAATACTTGATCCGTATGACAGAAGTTCACAATTCATGCACCACAACCCCGCAGCGTGCCATGTCGAGGTTATTATCATGTGCCTGCTCAGTGATTAGGAATGACAAAACCAAAACATCTGCTTAGGCTTAATTTTATTTTTTCTATATAAACAAATTTCTACAGGATAGTGTTAATTCTGTTGTCATGTATTATCTCATGCTAGCTGATTTCCCATTCTACGTATTGGTAAAACTGTACCTTGCATAATTCTGAATGATGATGATGATTGTTGTTTTAAGGGGCCTTAACATCTAGGTTATCGGCCCCGCATAATTTTGAAGGTTGTACCCGAAAACACCATGAGGTTTTTTATTTTGTATTTTTCTTTTAACATTATCGTGTGGGAAGCCATTTTTCAGTGTTGTCTTAGTAATCAAAATGTTATGCTTGTATTTTTGTGGAACAGTTTATAAACAACATAATCTAAACATGGACTTTTATAAAACATTTACACAGACAAATTGCAGAGCTTAATTTTGTCGAGTGCCAACTCTTTATATCCCCACAACGTAGGTCATGAGCGTTCTGGCCCCATCCTTTATATCCCCACAACATAGAAGATAAGCGTTCTTTGATTTTATGCCCGTCATAAATCTGCATCTTCGATCAAGAGCAAACTCGCAGACTTGTGATCCACGAAGAAATTGATGCAGCCAGCCAACATTTATGAAGGAGTGATTTTGTAATTCACAGTTTCCCCTCCCGCAGAGATTTTGAACAGTTAGTTCTGTGAAAGATTCTACTCATAAGACCAGTACTACTGTACTGACTCAATGAGAAAAGCAATGGCAAACTACCTCACTCTTCAACTATCCCATATAAGTTGAGAGTCAATGACAACATGCCAGAGCCGCGAAGAAGAGTTGTTACCTATACGAGCACACTACCTTCGATTGAAATATTACAGACACCGTATCAATTGTCAACTAGCTTTAACTTCACGTCAATACATCAAATGTACAATGTTTTGTTTTATTCTCTTTAATCATTAACGTAGATAAGCCCTTGGTTTTAGCTTTAATGTGAGGTAATGCGCGTTACATCTTGTTCCCGGAGAAAGGAAGTCCAGCCATGGGAAGAGCGGATGTTATGACGTCATGCTATACAGTTCCGCCTGCAGACATCAATTCCACATGTTAGTAGTGTATACTGTATATTTTTAACGGCTTTCGTTGGGGAAATCCTGGTAACACACTCCAAGAAGTGACGAAGTTAGTAGCCGAGGCTACGGGCGTTTCTGTAGAGAGTATTTATCGTTCACGAAGAGAGCTGAAAGGTGCAGGAAGAATTTTTTCACCCAGTAAAACCCATAACAAAGTGCAGTTGCTGGACAAGTATGATGCCTTTACAAACGACAAGATTCGCAGGAAAGTTCACAAATTCTTTCTCAAGAAATGCTTACAATCGATAAGATTCTAACGTCTATTATTAATGATACATTGCCGAATTTTTCTCGCGAGACACTTCACAAACTTTTGAAAGGGCTCAGATTAAAGTTTATATTGCACGGTCGCCAGCCAGTACTCATCGAAAGGAAGGGAATTGTTGAATGGCGGAAATGTTATCTGCATGAAATTGTACGAATTCGGGATGAAGGAAAGCTTATTTATTATACAGATGAGATGTGGGTAAATGCAGGTGATATTTCTGCGAAAATATGGAATGATACGAGTATTGAATCCAGCAAGGACGCTTTTTTGAAGGGATTATCCAATTATTATCATTCATAACCTTAAAAGCATACTCAAAGCTTCGTACCGTATGTCTCTGAACATGCTACCTTTAATAAACTGATATAACATACGAGAAGTTTCATCCGAAATAACTATCAAATTTCAACTTATTAGAACTTGGAATGACATCCTAGAAGACTTGAGCATGCAGTTGACCGGATGTTATTACGCGGGTAGTATTTCGTGACGCACTTGGTCGAAGTTGTTTACCTTGGCTCTCAACTTATATGGGATCAGGTATAGTCAGAGTTGGGCAAAATACTCCCAAAATGTATTTTCGATACAAAATACTCACAAAAAAGTATTTTAGATACAAAATACACTTACAAAATTCCTGAAAATACAAAATACAAAATAGTATTTTAAAATACAATACAAAATACAGTTAGTAAAATATGCTTCTCTTCCATTCAAACTTTTCAAAATAACATTATTATTATTATTATTATTATATATTATTATTAGTGATCTGGACAGGTGCGTGCATTAATGTGGAATGCTAAAGGGTTCAAATCCCACCGGCAGCCTCAATGAAATGTTTTTTCGGGACAGTATTTTCTGATAGGCCTTGGTCGCTTTCTTCCAACCCCTTGCCCTATTGTCATTTCGTTTCCCATCCAGCTCTGTGTAGAGGATGGCGTCAGAATGGTCATCCAGCTCTGTGTTGAGGATGGCGTCAGAATGGTCATCCAACTGTGAAAACCACTGCCACAAAGAAATTTACCACACCTCGTCCCTGAACCCACAAAATGGTAAATATATACAGTATAGAAATGTTATTATTATTATCATATGACCTAAGCTGCCTCGTGGAGATCTTTTGAGCTGGTACCTTCATCGGCCGTGAATCAAACTATCATTAATCCACCCGAGTGGTACAATGCTATTTTATATACATTTGTGGCTTTCTTCTTATATGCGGTATGTTGATTAATTAAGAGGCATTGCGACATCGTGGTCATGTACCCCGTGTGCTTGGGTGTGTGTGTGGAATTTGTCTGATAACCTGTGTTACTGCAATGGCTAAATTAGCGAGTACATATGTCATTCAGATGCCATCCCGGCATTCGCCTGGAGTACTGGTAGGAAATTACAGAAAACCACTTCCAGGATGACTGAGATGGGATTCGAACCCGCCTCTTTTCAATTTTGCCTCACGAGGCTGAGTGCATCCCGTTCCATCCCTCAAACCAGAATTAAATTTCTTGCCAGAGTCGGGAATCGAACCCGAGCCTCCGTGGTGACAGCCAAGAGCGCTAGCCACTACGCAACGAGGCGGACTTACATATATAGTGTATATGCGTACTGTTTACACTGGATGAAACTCTTGAGAGAACGCTATCTTTCAAAGAATATCTAACAAAGACTGCTGACAACCGCAAGACGTGGAATGACATTTTGTGGAAGATTTGTGGTTCCACTTCGGATCCAAGACCAATAAATACTCTCTGTTGTTCAGCTGTTAACTTCGTATAATCTGTCACTGAATACTCTGCACCAGTGTGGATAAAGAGTTAGTTGTCGTTGCAATATTGTGTTCATGTAGCCCCATGTACTTGGGAGTGTGTGGAATTTGTCTGATGAATTGTGTTATTGTGATGGCTATATTAGTTTGTGTAGCCTATTTGTATTTCTGATGAGGATTGGGAAGGAGGCGGCCATGACTTAATTTAGGTACCATCCCGGCATTTGCCTGAACTAGAAGTGGGAAACCACTTGCAGGATAATTGAGTTGCCTCAGACCAGAATTATGTATTTCTTGACAGATTCGGGAATCGAAACCAGACCTCAGGAGTGACAGCCAATAATAATAGCTACTGCACCACGAAGTAGTTGGATAAATAGCTCTCGTGCCAAGATAATAGATGTACAGCTTAATAACTAAGGCCCGAAAAATCATGCAAAATCATATTTTTGCATATTTATGCATATTTTGGTTATTTTGGCACAATGCATCATATTTTTCTCCTTTGCCTGTTTAAGTGCATATCTATGCTTGAGAAGGGCATATATTCTAATTTCCTATTGTTTTGAAGCGCTGTTTGTTACTTCATGTTCAGTGGTATATTTCTATTCGGACTTCCGAGAGTCTCGTGGCTGGTTAGTCAAAACCTGAACATTTCCTTGTTAATGATAAAGTTGCTTTCACCTCCCTTAAATCACCCGTGGTATTTGTATCATCTGCTAATTAGTAGTTTGCACTGCCTGTAAGGAAAAAAACGGATTCTTCAACAACTGCAATACCTTCCTTCCTTTCACTTTACTACCAGTTCACAATAGGGGTTCAGCTTATGAATGACCAGGAATTTCCTCAAATATTACCTGGATCTATTATCTCAAATTCCTTAATTCCAACCTTCCGTGAACTGCCAAGCTGCGTACCGACCACCTCATCAAACACGGAGTTATGACTCCTATAAAAGCTAACGACGTTGTTAAGTTGCGAAATTTTGTGAAAACATTTATTGGAAGTGAACTTTTTTCTACCGACGATAGTGTCTTTTATTGTAAAATTTGTGAAACAATTGTAGGGAGTTTCTAGAAAGTTTTCAGTGACTCAACATTTGGAAACCGCCAAACATAAGCGAAATGTCGTTAAAAAAGGAAAAAAAAAAAAAAAAAAAGAACACATCAATTCAGCCCTTGTTAGGAAGAAGAAATTTCAGGAGACTATCACAGGATAATACTAAAAAATTTTTATTACCTAGTACATTTCAGTACACATCAATTCAGCCCTTGTTAGGAAGAAGAAATTTCAGGAGACTATCACAGGATAATACTAAAAATTTTTTATTACCTAGTACATTTCAGTCCCGTTTGCAAGTTAATATCAATTATTTTTATTCAGCATTCACTATGTCATCATCATCATCATCATCATGTACAGTTTCCAGCCCCAGGCTGGGTCTGTTTGGAACATAAGCCTCGCCACTTAGTCCTTTCTTCCCACCACCTCTCCGCTGTCACTGTGGTCCAGTCCTCGCCTCTCTTCTTGACACATTCCTCCACGCCTTTCAGACATGTATCTCTTGGTCTTCCCCTTGGTCGTTTCTTCTGCATCTGCATCTCATGTATCCTCTTGGGAATCTTCTTCTCATCCATTCTCTTTAAGTGTCCATACCACCTCAGTCTTGATGTCTCAATCCTACCTTGCAAGGGCTCCTCTTTCACCATTTCCCTGACCTTTTCATTCCTCACCCTGTCTTTTCTTGTTAATCCGATCCTACTTCGCAGGAACTTCATTTCACCTGCCTGTATTCTGCTTATGTCTCTTTTCTTCATTGTCCACGTTTCTGAAGCATAGGTTAGTATCGGGATATAGTAGCTTCTGTATAACACTTCCTTGCTTTTTTGTGGGACATCTTTATTCCACACTAAGCTCCTAATGCTTCTCAGAAATGCTTCTGCCTGTCTACCACGTTCCGTAATCTCTTTGTCATTTCTCCCATTTTCCTCCACTATACTTCCCAAGTACTTCAGACTTTCCACCTTCTTCAGCTGTCCACCTCCAAGTGTTATCCCACTCATTGGTCTGTCCTTTTTCCTGGTCGTTAACACGATCTCACATTTACTGATGTTGAACTTCCATCCGTACTCTCCCACTGTTTCTTCCCAAGCCTTCAGTTGCTCCTGAATTTCCTCCTCCTTGTTTCCCCAGACCATGAGATCATCTGCAAACACCATTGCTATCATCTTATCTTCTCCTATCTTTCCTGCTATCCGTGTCATCACCTCGTCCATAACCACAATAAAGAGAAGGGGTGACAGCGCACTACCCTGTTTCAGGCCACTCATTTGTCTGAACCAGTCTGTTCTTTCCCCTCCAACTTTCACACAACTCACACTTCCACAATACATCTCCTTCACTCTGCCTACAGTCCCTTTTTCCACTCCCATGTTTTCCATTGCTTTCCAAACCTTCTCCCTACACACACTATCATATGCCTTTTCGATGTCCAGAAAGGCCATCAGCAGATCCTCTCCAAATTCGTAGTGGTGTTCCTGGAGTTGTCTCACATGAGATCCACTGTTGATCTCCCAGGTCTGAATCCATACTGCTCCTCTCTCAATTTTCTCTCCACTTTGGCTCGTATTCTACTTTCTAATATCTTTTCATATATCTTGGCACAGTGAGGTATGAGTGTGACTCCCCTGTAATTTCTGCACTCCTTTCTGCTTCCTTTCTTAAATATTGGGACAATTAATCCTTTCTTCCAATCTTCTGGGGTCTTTTTCTCCTTCCATATCACCCTCATCACACGGTACAGCCACTATTTCCCAACCTCCCCAGCTGCCTTCACCATTTCAACACTCACTTCATCCACACCCGGTGCCCTTCCTCCTTTCATCTTGTCTATAGCCATCTCCAGTTCTCTCCAAGTCAGGTCCTTTTCCATTCCTGTGTTGTCTTCTCCATCTTCCAATACATTGTCTTCCTCCCTTTGACCATTTGGATTCAGCAAATCCTCAAAGTACTCTTTCCACACGGTCTTGAGGGCCTCTTTGTTGTGTACCTCATTTCCGTTTTCGTCCATCATTACCACATCCTCTCGCACACCTCTTCTCTTACTTTTGACCATCCCATAAAGTACTTTCTAATTTCCTCTGCTGTCTTCCTCCATCATCTCTGTCCACTTTACCATCCACTTCTTCCTCTCCTCTGCGACAATCTTGTTTGCTTCTTTCTTCTTTATCTTATAATCTTCCCTTGCCAGATCAGTTCTTTCCTGGAACCACACTCTGAAAGCCTGTTTTAGGATTGTCTGTTGGCATCCTTTCCCTTATTATCTTCTGGAATTATTCCTAGACTTCCTTTTCCTTGAGTTTCCATACTTTGATTCTCCTTTCCTGGTACTCTGTCCTCTTGCTATCCTTAACAACTCCCAGGTTCATTACAAGTATTCTTTGGTCCCTATCTAAGGCCTCTGATGGTATTACCTTTATATCTCTGACACTTCTCTTCATTTCCCAGTCGTACAGCATGTAGTCTACCAAAGATTTCTTTGTTAAATCACTGCTGTACCACGTTACCTTGTGGCTTTCTTTCTTCCGGAACCAGGAGTTACCTACCACTGAACCGTTTCTCTTGCAATAATCCAGCAACTTTCTCCCTTCTTCATTCCTGCTGCCCCATCCTTCTGCTCCCATTACATTTTCATATCCTTGCCTTTCACTTCCTACATGTGCATTCAAATCTCCCATGACAATGATGCTCTGACCATTCAACTGCTGTTGTAGCTCCTCAAAGTCTTCCTTCTCTTGAGCTGTACATCCAACTTGAGGGGCATATACCTGGGCTATCTCCAGGCCTCTTCCCTTTACAGTTACTCTGATCTTCACGATCCTGTCACTTATTCCCTTTACCTCTTCCTTCATTCCATCTCTCACAACTACTCCTACTCCGCTGCTCCTTCCTTCACTGTTCCCACTCCAGTACAA
Source organism: Meconema thalassinum (assembly GCA_946902985.2). Classification (NCBI taxonomy): domain Eukaryota; kingdom Metazoa; phylum Arthropoda; class Insecta; order Orthoptera; family Tettigoniidae; genus Meconema; species Meconema thalassinum. The sequence continues at coordinate 861,869,419 of OX336389.2, forward strand.
CCGGTACCCTTTCCTCAGTTCTCTGCGACCTTCTCCTTTCCATCTTGTTTCTGCCAAGCCCAGTACATCCAGTTTTCTTCTCTCCATCACATCTACATTCTCCTCCACCTTTCCTGTCAGTGTTTGAATGTTTAACGTGCCAACTCGTAGTCCATTAACATATCCGGGTCGTCGTCGTTTGTATCCGTCCATTCCGAGGCCTGTTCCTGTTTTGAAAGCAAATATAATATCCACTACTGGCTTGCTAGGCCTATCATAGCTTCACCAGAGCCCCGTCAGCCGTCACTTATCAGGGTTCCTATAGGGCCTTCACAGCTACCGTAGCGGTCCCGGGGCACACGAAGTCCCCACTGTACTTCGCCCCTACAGGCAATCCCCTACTTCATGCAGTTGCCCGTCTCCCACCACGTGGAGGAGGGGTTGGACTTGTGGGAGACCATGTAAATATTGTAAAATTATTTTCATTTTTTAAACTTCAATGGCTATTAAAATTGTATACCAATTATACTTAAAAATTAACAGGCCACGGCCGCTTCCTTCCACATCCTTGCCCAGCTTCATTCATCTAGATCTCTCATTAACTCCTCTCATGTTGGAGTCAGGAAGGGCTTCCGGTCGTAAAAGCATCCGCCACATAGCCTTTCATCGCATCTCATCCCCGATCCCGTTAAATCGGTAAATGTAAGGGGTAGACATACATACATCATCATCGTCATCCATCCTTAACGTAGAGGGCGTGGTGGAGCAGAAGTCAAGCTGTTGGCCTCTCACCACGGCGGACTAGGTTCGATTCCCGGTCAATGCATGTGAAATGCCATGTCCAGTGATTCGGATTCCACATAAAAAGGAGGTCCCGTGGCTCATGATCTCGAGATTAACGGTCACGTTAAACTACAAGCTTCCTTTTAACGTAACTACTGTATCCAAGACACATACAGAGATCCAAGTTCCTTTTTCTGGCACTGACAGCATCTGCTCAATCCTAGACCATAATAAATACAGCCATGAATACTGCTATAAAAACACACAAACACAGGTTACTTGACAAATGTAACACACACACACAAATACATCAGGATGATGATCAAGATTTACTAACAACCACCACCATATTTATTTTCATCTGCCTCGTGGCGCAGTGGTTAGCAACCTGCGAAGAGCGGAAGTGGTTTTCCTCTTTTACTTCAGGGAAATGCCGGGATGGATCCTAACTTAAGGCCACGGCCGTCTTCTTCCCCAAATTAAATATAAACACACTACGGTACTGCTACAACATTGACCCACAATAACACGGTTATGAATGATACTTATGTATATACATATACACACCCAAGTACATGGGACTAAATGATCACGATTTACAAGCCTGTCAAATGAAAGAACAGCAACTTATTTCTCAATTCAAAGTTTTATACGACTGTTTCACTGCTCTTACGGGAGACAATTGCCGCATATTGTACAGCCCTTGTGTGAGCACTTCTAGGAATTTTCGAATACTAGTTAACAGGTTCAGACAACCTCTTGTGTTTGGGAATTTCATCCTAGGTGACTTGAGGCTACTGCTTGTGGAAAGGTTTCAAAGATTAACCAAACTGATAACAGAACATCCGGGAGACATCCTCCGAAGATTTTGTTGTAAATGCATCCTAAATAAGGCATTGCACATGGTCTTACAAGGTTGCTATATTGCTGGCACAGCCGCATTGATCTCAAACTTACCTGTGCCATGTCTACCAATTAACTTAAGTTATGGAAAGGGAAAATAATGGAAGATAAAATAAAATACCTAATGCAGTGATTGTATTTTGATTGTATTTTATGTATTTTGAAAATACAAAATACTCACGAAAAATATTTTCGATACAGATACAAAATACATGTTCCAAAATGTATTTTCGATACAAAATACAAAAGTATCGAAAATACGTATTTTAAATACATGTATTTTTGATACTGTCCAACTCTGGGTATAGTATGCCTTGAGTCTTGCTGTCTTGGGTTTTAGTGCATTTTACCTGTAAATCTTATGCAAAAACATACATACCGTATTTACTCGTGAATTTTCACCACTCGCGTAATTTTCCTTCCCTGATTTTTAGAACGAAAATTTGTGGAAAAAATATATTAGCAATTTTTCCCACTTGTGTTATATATGGTTTTCACTAGTTGCGAACCACGGACTTATCTCGTCTTCGTGATTCATGCCGATGTACAGAAATCGGGAACTAGTTTGGAAATTCGAGTTCATGTTTCCCATGCTAGGTGAGGGGGAAGTGTGGTAAGGCCATATGAAAGGGACTGATTACTCAACATTCCAGCGCCCAGGGCCAGAACACCTGTGACTGCTAGTCATACCTCACCCTTGTTATCAGCTGTGACTCACACGCATACAGTAATCCCTTTCAACAGTGTTCTGATGTGTGAATTGTTGTGCAAAGAGTTTGTTAGTGATGTGATGGAAAAGAAAAACAGTAGTTACGAGGCACAATTTAAATTGTCTGTTATAGAATTTGCCAGGAAAAAATAAACGGCAATCGTGTTGCATCTCGTTAATTTTCCGTAGAACCATCACACGTACGTTACTGGTGGAAGCAGAAAGAAGAATTACAGTGTACCAAGAAAGCAACTTTATAATTTTGGAGACCAAAAGCTGGGAAGCATCCAGAAATTGAAAAGGAACTTGTATCTTACGTACATTAATTGAGAAATGATGACTTTGCAGTTTCCCACGAGATGCTCCAGTTAAGGGCTGTGGAAGTAGTAAAAACCTTGAAAATTCCTGATTTTATAGCAAGCGGAGATCATGAAAAGGAACAATCTTTCTCTTCGAAAAAGGACATCTCTATGTCAGCTACTTCCGAAGGACCACAGTGAAAATATCGTGCAGTTTCATAGATTTGTAATTAGGAAGTGGCGCGAGTACAATTACCTGCTAGGGGCAGATGACCTCGTAGTTCCGCCCCTTAAAACAACAATAATTAACTAACCTGCTATCGCAAATCGGAAACGGAGATCAAACTCCAAATTTCGTTGATAGCCTATGCCGAGAAACACTACAATTACCTAAAAGGGAGCATCCAGCGTATTCATGATGACTACTGGGGCAGAGAAGCTTCACTGCACAGTTATGCTGGCTATTACTGCGGACGGGCAAAAACTTCCTCCCTATGTAATTTTCAAGCGAAAAACAATTCCTAAAGTTAAAATTCCTTCCGATGTGCACATTCGTGTCCAGGAGAAAGGATGGATGGTGACGGATCTCATGAAGGATTGGTTGCGTGTTGTGCGGGCCAACTCTTAAACCAGAGGACTCTCCTGGTTTTGGACAGTTTCCGTGGCCATCTTGTTGATGATGTTCGCCAAGAAATGGTCAACCAGAAGACTGATGCTGCAATAATTCCTGGTGGCTTGATGTCAGATTTGCAGCCACTTGATGTAAATGTGAACAAGCCATTCAAAGAGACAGCATACGGCGGATATATTCTGAATGGATGGCAGGAGGTTCTCATACTCTGACGCCTACCGGGAAGATCAAGAGGCCTTCATTACAATTAATATGTGAGTGGATTGTTCATGCAGGGGGACTGATTTCACCAGACATTATTGTGAAAAGTTTCAAGAAAACTGGCATTTCCAACAAACTAGATGGAACTGAAGATGACTGCATCTGGGAGATGGAAGAGAATGGAAGTGAATGGAAGTGTTTCATCGCAGACGACTTCGGATGAAAGCAACAATGAATGACATGGGGGTTAAACTTCACAAGAGGGTTTCCTTTGTATAAATTTTTTTAACTACTGAAATTAACTAATTCAACTGAATCAACAGTCGGGAAAATATCTGGAGATGATGTAGTAATAGATGTTCACTCCTCCGCTGTCTGAGACCCACCCAGCCATCCCAAATAGGATCACTACTTATATAGTTGAAATTGCGACTTTGGCATCCATCTTTTTCAAGGAGTCAGTAATGCCAACCACACGCATTCGGTACTATATCGCATCCGGCAGACCAATGGTTTTGACTAGACCAATATTTTCGTCCAGACCAATGGTGGATTCATAGCGAACTAATGGATAACACCCCTGGTTTTTGTCACGCACAGTGGGGGAAGTCACGCATCAATAATCTTTATCCAGGTCAATAGTTTTGCCTTTTATTTCATGTCGTGTGGTGCATTTTGAATTGGACATGTTGGCAACATTGACAACGGGTATGACGTAGCGTGTGACGTGAATGTAAGATGACGCGGAATCTCGTAAGAATTAACTGTTATCGGTAGTAAAAGTAATTATTTCCAGTGCAGCAATGCCGATGCAAATCAAAAATGAACTCCCATAAGCTCCCAGAAGGTATGTGAATCAAATTATATATATATATATATATTCAATATTTAGCATTGTGAAAGTGATATAAAGGAAGGAAACCCTCTTGTAAAGAATTTATGACATGGGTAAGTCTCTTTGAAATGAAAGGATTGCATGTTGTGTAGGCAATTTTACCGATTTTACCCCAATGCAGTACCGTATTCTAATTTAATTCAGGTATCTGGCTCCTATCTTCAGCGAATTCTCGCGTTACATTAAAAGCGACGGTTTCCGTATAATTATTGCTAGGGAACGTATTATTGCATTGCCGTCTATAATTCTCAAGCCGTGCTGTTGGTAGAATTGGCAGCACAGGATGTGGGCACTAAGTTGTATAAACACATAAGATCACATGCTAAGTTTTGTTCATAAATATCGTTTATTTTGATATGACAACATCTAAAAGCAGTTCGTATTAACTATTTCAACACCCGTGAAATTCCTCGAGGCAAATCAGACCTGCTGAAGGTTGTAGAAGTGAGTATTTCCTGTATTAAGTTGTATGTGTATCCAATGCCTGGTAATGAATTCAACCAATAAATTCTTCACTAATATTTCACTAAAAAAAATCAGATGCCTAGGAAGTGTTGTGTGCCTGGCTGTAAGTCAGATTATGGCAGCACTATTAAAATAACTGGTTATATTACTATGTTTTGATCACTTACAGCGAAGTAATTTAGTTTTGATGTATATCTTCGTGTGGCCTCTATATTCCAGTACATTATGAACTGTACTCAGTTGGCAAGTGCTTTTAGATAGATTTCATTAGAAAGCTACCTATTTTTAAATTAAGTGACCAGTGGAGTATTATTGTTAAACTGTCAACATTAACCTTGGAGGCCTATTGTGACTATGATGAGTGCATCTGTGGACAAAAATAGAAGAATTTATTACTCTGGTCAACAGTGATCTTGGTGCCGGGGCTTTTTAAGCTGATCTTATGTGAATTTGATGCCCTGAATTCAAATATGCCATTAGTTTTTGCCTAGCAGCTCAAGTTTCTGAGATATGACATTTTTGTGAAATATACATTAACTTACACTAAGTTATCGCATGGTAATAAAACACCAAACACGGAATTTTCATTATTATATTATACAAATATTATTATATACAAACATAGAGGAAAAAGTCATGAATGAAACCAACCAGTCACTGGACACTTCGGAAGCTTCTTTTCCGTGACATTCTTGAATGTATTTTGGAACAGACCTTTTTAAGCTCCAGCAGTAATCTGGCATCATGTGCATGCCCCATCTTCCTTGGTAGCGGTCCTCCACAGTTTTAATATCCTGGTAAAATCGTTCACCTTGTTCCTCACTGTTGTCTGCTAAATTTTCAGGAAAACGGTCTAAGTGGCTGTGTTAATAGTGCACCTTATTACTCACGTTGCACCCAAAAGATTTGAAACTGTTAAGCATCTCGTTTACTAGTTCAACATAGTTTTCAGCTTTGCGTTTGCCTAGAAAATGTTTTACAGCTAACACAAATGAAGTCCAGGCTTTTAGCTCCGATTCATTCATCGAATTTACGAAGTCAGGATCCTTAATGAGTTGTCTTATTTCTGGGCCATCAAATATCCCTGCTTTAAGTTTTTCCATACTCGAGTTAGGCAACTTATTTCCTATAAATGCAAAGCATGATCCGTTCTTATCAAGAGCCTTCACAAACTGCTTCATAAGGCCCAGCTTGATATGCACTGGAGGAAAGATGATTTTCTCTCATTCAACATTCTTTTCCCCAACATCCATGTTTTCTCTCTTAGGCCACGTTAAACTACAAGCTTCCTTCCTTAGCTTCCTTCTCTTAGGCCACTCTTTTCTAACCCAGTGGTGTGTTTTGCCTCTGCTATCCCATAGCCACAAGAAGCAAGGATATCAGACTGACGATACGACACAATATACATGACCCAATCCTTGTATATTAAGATTGAGAATTGCACAAAATGGAGCTAGAACTGCATATTTCGTGTAAAACTGCACATAAAAACAACACAGATCTAAACAAGTAGAGGTGATAGAAGAAAACTGATATCTAAAAAAATAGAGCTGTTAGAGGAAAATTGATTTCATATTTAGATTCAGCGACTCAAGTATACCTGAAATCAGTTACAAAATCCCCGGCACCAAAAAAATAAAAAATTATAATAATAATTTTTGTAGGCCTGTGTTATCAAAGGCAGTCTCAAATTCGTAAGAAGTCTTAAATATTTTTTCTGAGAGCGTCAATGACGGCAGTGAGCATAGCAGCAAGAAAAGAAAACTTCAGACGTTGAGGTACAGAGCAGCATTTTATTATTAACTTATCAGGAATTGACAGTACATAGCATGATAATATTTATCCTCTAGATATGTGTAGATTTAGCGGACGTTGTATTCTGTTGTATTTTCGGAAACATTTCACGTCAAAATCTATGTGTCTACACGGTGTTAGCAATTACCATGTGCGTGCGCTAGTCCTACCAGATGACAGATGGGCAGCGTTGCCCAACGTAATGACACGGCTTTCGATTTTTTTATTAAAATTAATTGTGTTATACATATTTTCAATTACTTCGTACTATTTAGGTCTAAATACATTTTGTAACTTAAGGTCATTATGATCGATTTCTTAATTTCCATTATTAATTTAGATTCGCATAATTTTCTCTCCCCGTTTTTGAGGTCGAAGAAAAGTAAAATTAAAAGGGGGGGGGGGGGGGGGGGGGAGGGAGGAGGAACTTACACGAGTAAATACGGTAATTAAAGTATATAATCATTAATGGATAAATATGAAAAGGACCTAGTTTTTGGCCTTTATTTTAAGAGGTACTCCGATTTTAATGGAAGGGTGTCCATCTTTTTTTTATTCTTCTAACTCTAATTTAATTCAGCTGTATATGCATGCAAGACAATAACAGAGCATCAATTTAGATACCGTGAACTAGGCAATTCAATGATAGCTACCCCTTCAACACCTGCCACAGGTCCTTGTTGAATTGACAACACGGTGTCAGGACTGGACTGAAAAGCAATGACGGATGTAAATGTTTTAAGTTATGTTTGTATTTTAATCAACTTCACGTCATTTTGAACTGATCAGCATCTACTATACATGAGGTGTACAAACATCATCAATATCTCTTTCAATAAATTTGTGATGATGTGAGCAGATGGATTTATTTTTATTGGATAAGATTACTTTGTGTCTATTTCTTTTCCTCTATATTTGGGGACAAAGCAGTTCAGTTTATTCATTTATTTATTATTTTGTAGTGAAAATATCAAGTACATCATTGGAAAAGTCCCCATGAATCAACGTTGACGCCTTGATCCCTGGCTCCTGCAAAACAATGCCCTACTCGGTTTACAATCAGGATACATATCAATATCTTGTGGACGAGGAGTGATCTTGTACTCTACTGTACCATACTATTACATCTAAGACCACATACTATCTTCAAGTGCTGTAAGACTGGGATTTCCTTGCTGGTGAAATTAAATCCTCCACTATTCTGTAAGGTTGTAAATCTTAACTTTGAGGCCATAAAACATCAAAATGAACACTTCTATGTCACCCTTCCTTTCACCTCTGTATTTCCTCAAGTCACTCAATTTGACTCTTTCTCTTTTTTCTCTAAATCCCTCCTTTCATTTGCCTCTGTATCTTTATTTCTCATTTCCACTTCTACTTTTCCCTAAAGCTTCTTACCTGTAACTATGTACGCCTAATTAAACTACATTTTTAAAATTAATGATGTACAATTTCTGTGTATACCAGGGGTAGCCAACCCGTGGCATGCGAGCCACTAGTGGTACGCGGATGTCACTATGGAATTTTAGTGGTTTATTGAAACAAGCTCAAGCGGGCAATTCTTTCAAGTCATAAGTTAAAGCTCGAAAATTAATCCCATAACAGTTTTAGGCACATCTGCAGTAGCACAATTCTTGTCTTATCCCATGGGAGGTATGGTTTTAACAAAGTGGCACTGTCGTTTGTTTCCTTCGTGTACTGGTAGCGAACTGTTGTGTCTTCTGTGTTACGATGTCTCTGAGCAAGCCACACGGTTCGAAAAGGAAGTATGAAGATGATATTGTAATTTGGGAGTTTAAATTTGAATGGTAAGAACAGCATTTTTTTTTTTATTTTTTTTTTACAAAGGGAAATGCATCCAAGCCTGTATGTCTAACTTGTGGAGTGTGTGTTGCAGTGCTGAAGAAATGTAATTTAGAGCGGCATTTCAAACAGATGCATGCTAATGTAAATTCCCAATATCCAACCAGTTCAGCAATGATAAAAGAATGTTTAAATAAGAAGAAAGACTCGCTCTATTCTTCTGGTAGGACAAGAGACATTTTTTCACAAAAAAAAAGTGATCAGTTGACGACAATGGTGAAAGCATCATATGCAATTGCTTTTCTGATGGAGAAGAAATAATAAAACCAAGTCTCATGACCTTTACAAAAGCTAAAGGGGATTCTAACAATATTTCTTCTCAGGATAATGTTGCTCTTTCAAGAAATGCTGTCACGAGATGGATTGATGAGATGTCAGAGGATGTTAGTAAACAAATATTGTCTTGCGGCAGCACGTGCAAATATTTTTCCCTCGCTATAGATGAGTCTTGTGACATAACTGATACAGCTCAGCTGTGTGTGTATGTCCGTTGTATCACTGAACTATTTGAAGTGTCTGTAGAGCTTCTTTACATGCGTCAGAGATGATATTTTTCAAGAAGTAAGAAACGCCATTGAAAACAACAACTTGGACTGGGAAAAACTAGATAGTGTGTGCACAGATGGAGCTCCAGCTATGGTTGGCAAAGAGAAAGGTTTTGTGTCTTTATTGGAAAATTATTTACAACACAAACTTTCAAATAACACAGCAATATCCACTAAGAAAGCCTCTGTGCCAAAGAAATGAAGTTATCCTCTGTAATGGCCCCTTTGGTTAAATATATAAACAAAATCTGTGCACACTCAAAAGAAGAGAATTCCACAAACTTCAGGAAGCAAATGAATTTCAAGGGGAAATCCTGCTTTATTGTAACGTCCGTTGGCTGTCACGGGGTACTGCATTGGATAGATTTTGGGAATTGAAAGATAACGTTTTGAAGTCATTAGAACAATATAACAAACTTCCTGACGAGTGCACACTTCTAAAGAATGGATATTGGCTGTGCGACTTGGGAATCCTGACGGATATCGACAGCCACCTGTACAACTTAAATCTACGTTTGAGGGTAAGAGCAATCTTTTCTCATTTTTATTCAGCTCAGTTGAGACATTTAGAGCAAAACTTGTTCTTGGAATGCATCTTTCTTAGCAAGATCTCACACTTTTCCCTTGAATGAAACAATTGTCAAACACTGAGTTTGGTGAGCTTCCAGACTTTTCTTAGTAGATAGATAGATAGATAGATAATGCCTTTATTGGTGGCAAAGTTAGGGCTCAAGGCCCTCTCTTACACTTAACCACTAGAAGAGTATACATCTACATGACTTATAATTACAAATACCAATAGCACAAATAATAATTAATAGCAATAAGAATAGTGATAATATGAATAATGGTAGAATCATTAATTTCAAAAATACACAAAGTAAAGTACCCTTAAATGACGTAACTACAGTAATCCGATCATTCATCTCATTCATTCAACATTTATCCAGGAAGTCAGCGGGATCCACCCAGCAAATACTCGCAGTAAGCCACTTTAAATTTGCGATGAGAGGAATATGCACAACATATTTCAGATTATAAAATCTCCTTTGAGGCCAGGTTTTCAGATTTCCAGAAGAAAAAACAGAATCTTTTCCCTTTTCAAAAATTCCTTTTCCCAATCCATGGAAGATATCATTCACTATCCTTTGTATAGTTTGTAATAAACTTTTTGAAGTAGTGAACCCTTTATACGCTATCCGTATAAATGGTTCTAAGTTTTATTCTTCATTCTATGATATTTCAACCAGCAACAGGTAAAGGCCAGACAGTGGTGGTGAAACTTTGAGAATTAGTTGGCGACGATCAGAATGCACATGGCAGGCAAGCAGACACAGGTTGAGCTCTTAAGGAATTTGTGAAAGGATGCCTAGCCCATGGTGACAAATACAGAGCAGGTGCAAGCAGCTAGAACAAGGAAACACAGTTGGTGATGCACGCGAATGGCTTGTTCATTGTCCTTTTTGCGCCAGGTAGAAATAATGCTTCAATATGAGAGGTGAACCTAAATATTAACCACTCCTACTGGGAGGTGTAAATCAGAAAAGCCCGCGATGTTAGCAAGATGTTGGACCAATAAGACAGAGACACTTCCTTTTCGTGCGAGGATGGCATCACAACTCAGACGGATGAATTTGAACGGGAATTAATTATGGATAAACCTCACGATCGATTTCTGATAGCTCTAGCCTAATCTTGGCCTGCGTGTTACTACGAACTCATTGATACCAGTTGCATGTCAGTACGATGATTAATATGGAAAATTATTTCAGTATTCCCCTTCCATGTGTACCTCGAGCCAGATTCATTTATAAGTGGCCCATGCGGAAATGAACATTATTCTCTTATTTTGTGTGTCAGAGGACACAATTATTCTCTTTTTGCGTGTCTGAGGACACAGATTCTCTCTATTTGTGTGTCCGAGGACACTAGACATTCTACTTTAGGCGTCTGTGGACACTTGTACTTTATCTCTGCGTGTCGTAAGGACACTTGTCATATTTTCAAGGAGACTGTAAAAATGTGTATTAACTTCAGTGATTTTTGGTAGTCCTAGAACTACAGAATAGGGAAAAGTACTTTGAATATTTCGCCACAAGACTGTTTGGGGAAATGAGTACCTAATTGGCGAAATTAGTTCGGAATATACAGCGTGTGTAATGTTAACAAACATTTTTATTCAGCACCGAGATGGCTTCAATGGACCAGGATGGAACTTGGAACCAGCAGTACATCAGTCACGATATGTGTGATACGAGCTAAGCCATTAGAAGGGGGGGATGGCTGGCGACGTGTCTCTGGCGCTGATTGCTGAAAGGAATGAGTACTAAATGATTCATTTTATTTGGCAGATCAATTATGGTTTATGGGACAATTTTGTAAATATCTTGTTTGTTGTGTGTGTAATTTAGAATCTTGTTTCTTGTTACTGACACACAGTAATTGCATGGGACAGCGTAACATTTTTATATTGTAAATATTTTGTGATTTTATTGTTGTCGGAAATGAGCATAACGACAGAAGTGGAACTAAATTAATTTAGTATAAAACTAGTGTTGGAGGGTAATTTTGACTGTGTGTAGATGTTTATGATTGATCAGGTTCCTTGCTTGATAATTGCCACGTCGCAATTCCTTATGCGAGTAGCCATAAGCTCACTTGAGTGTTCATCTTTGAATTAAATTTTTGTGTGTCAATGGTCACGATCTTAGGGAGATCTGATTCAGAGCTGACCTGGATGGTATGATTATAGTGTCAGTCCAAGCTTTATGGTGTCCATGTGTGATTTTTACTGGTAATTGCTTGCGGGAATAAGTACCAAGACTGTTCCGTCTGCCGCATGCAAGGTCCCATTTCCTAACCTCGCGAGGCGGATCTGTGGATAATTCTGTGTTCTTGCCATTCCAGTGAATTGGCGAGATATTGTTGTGATGTTACGTTTTTAGGCGATGATAACGGGACCAAGGGGTTGCCAGTTATATTTAGACACGAGCTTGGAGGACTGACAAATATCAGATGTGTTGAGGAGTTGGAACCATGCCATCAGGCGCGCTTGCGATCAGATAAGAACGACCGGTGGTCATTAGCGAGGCAGGCTAGGTTCGCCTGTACCTCTTAGTAATGTTTGTTTGAATTCAGAAAAGACCTGATCATTTGTTAATGTAATTTGATGATTAAATGGGCGTTGTCCACGTCGTGATGTCATCAATGAAGCGTTAACTTATCTTGCTTTTTCATGTCGTGTAATTATCAGCCGTCGAGGCATATGGTTGTTGCTGATTTATGTTGTGTTTATGTTTCGTGTTCAATGACCCCGTGTGGCCATCTTGCACGTGATGCTGTTCTCATGTTTATTTTGTCCGAGCACTTGGCCGTGGAGGCGCGCTCATTTGTTGTCGTGCTTTGGCACTGGGTTGGAATCTCGGGGAGATTCATGTAATTGTAGAGTATGTAGCTTTGCGTGTCAGTATTTAATTTTTGTTTTGTTTTTCTTTAAGTGCATGTCCCGTGGCCATAATGTTGATTTGCAAGATGGGAGTTCGTTATCAACGTGGCTGTTCCGAGTTGCGAACGAACACTCAAAGTACTCATTTTCTTTCTACTTTATCATTACACGCGCGCATATCATTTCTTAACCAGTTCAGTGGACCTGGTATCCACATGTTTTATTGAGAGGAGTGGGTCAGTGATACCCCTCACATTTAATGAAGTTCATGTTTATGTGGGATTCAGATGTCAGGGAGGAGTTTTTCTTTGTTGTTATTGTTTTTGCACATTATCAGTTATTAAATCACGTTTATTTTACTTATTTTTCACTCATTGCTTAGTTATAGTTTTTCTTATGATCCTTCTATCCAGTAAAGCATGTTGTTTTTGTGGAACTTTTCTTAAGAAGCATACAGGACTGAACGCGACCCCGAAAACAGAATCTTTTCAAAACACTGCTTTATTGAAGAGTGCAGTAGGAAATACTGAAATATTGGAACTTTAGAATAACACAGAGATTCACAGCAAGTTCAAGGAGGTGCTTGGAAATGCAGATAGCCAGGAATTTATAACTTTCTGGAATTATCCCCATATCAGTTCTCTGCCCTACGAAACATGACCCTGCGATATTGTTGCAGATTCGTGTCCATATATATTGAGACCGTCAGTGGACCTGCCAGGATAGCCAACAACCGCAATGACTTCCCTAACATCTCATCCGTCGGACATAGCTGCCGTGAGGATCAGGTGAACTTCCAAATAGGCCAAAGCGGCACGAGAATCTGTAGTCCACAGGGATCGTGGTACATGGTGACGATGGTCATAGACTGCCTAAGGAAAGGTTCACCTTAAAAACTAGACTGAGAAAATAAACATCCAGACTTATGTAAAACACCGTGAAAATTTATTGTTAAAATTCACAAGCCCCTAGCCTAGTTCGGAGGGTTTCAATCGGCTAATCCGCAAGCTAATAAACAAACAAAAATAAAGAGCAGGTCCCTACCTGAGAAGCTACGGAAAACCCTCACGAAAGATCTATCTCACAATAATAAAGCAACAACAGCAACACTAGGAAAATGGTACGACACAAATCCCTAGGTCAAGTCACAAGATCAAGCTAATATCAGAATTTACATTTAATAGGGTAGCAAAACAAATCCAAGTTAGGATGATACCATCTCCACATTTACATTTAACGTTAGTTCATCTAGCTAAGTCCTATCAGTTAATAACAAAATTTACGGCGATGACGTCCGTAATAGAAAACAATTACATTCAAAGCTAAGTGAACAGCCATGTAAAAAAACATTTAATTATTCTTAGTAACTAGGTGCTAACAGCACACAATAGGGTAACATGTAGGATTCATACATTTTTACATCATGAATAATTAATAAAGAGACAACAGTTTTAGTAAAATGCCTGCCTGCACCTTGGTTTACTCTTTGTAAGCCATAGTCATCTAAAGTGTGTAGTTACGGTGACGACTGCGTAGTTAAGACTACGTCTAACATCGCATGGCCTGCGCTCCACAAGCTACGAACTCAAGGTTCGAGCATGCTTCAGGTCGCTTCAAAAGTGTCAGCTGTCCTAGTCATTTCCTCAAAGGAAATACCTTCATTAGCACGGCCATGTCAGCAGGTTCCAAATGCAAAAGAACAAAGTTAGATAGAAAGAATTCGTTAGTTAGCTTTTGTTTTACCAAAATTATGCGTTTTATTATTAAGATGTCGGTTTAGGTTATCGTTGGTTTATGGCGAATAATACTGACAATAGCCCGGGCACGGAGTGTCTCCACTGAGATCAATCTCCACCAAAAGCCTCGACTCAAAAGTCGGAATATAATCAACGAGCAATAACAACTCGGACACACAATAACACAAGTTACCAGCGGCGCACAGCTCGCGTTCAATAACTCTGGGATGGGCCTGCACACTCAGTCACCCTCCATAACATCTGGTCAACGGGAACAATCCCGGACAAGGTACACACAAATACCTTTATACAATAAATATCTCCTACAACAGGGCAGCCTACAACGTACTATAGAAAACCTGACATAACTGTACACGTCAAACGACGGTACACGCAAAAGTGCGTTTAACTAACAAAAAACAATCTATGAAAACATGTGATCAGATACAAGAATGGACACTGGGTTCCATGAGCTAAGTAGCAATGAAAGAAAGAGCGAATACAACAAGCATTCTGTCCTTCGTCAAAGTAATTCTGTCTCATAATACAAGCGTGCTCTCAAGGGCACTGGGTCACAAACCAGTTTGTGTCGCCGCGGACTACAACATTCCTGCGTGGTCTGACACAACACACACTAACTATCAAGGCCGGCGATTTAAGCAAAATAAAAACTGTACAACTGGCCTCATCATAAAAACTTTACCATAGGTAAAGAATACGTGTATAAAAAACACGCTATAAATCTGAATACAATAATATAATTCCGTCTTTCAAACCAAAGACATCTAAATGGTAGCAATGTCACATTGCTGGAGCTCTTTGCTCTCAAAGATATAATACTTCAGTAGTTGCTTGTACAACATCAAATAAATACGTGTCTTCACATGACACTAACAAAATAATAATTGTGGCACAGATTCCACACTCTGGATCTGCTTAATGATACGTTGGGAACTGGGTTCGATGCTAGACAATGAAACATTCCTTTTACTTATAAGGTCCACACTTGACCTGATGGCTTCTGAGCAACATCTCAAATGAAATATAATGCAGTTACAAAACTGGTAATTACAGTCGATTACCTAACTGATACGACTGTTCTAACGAAGTCAGGGGTGTAACAAAGACTGGTTGCAAAAATTGCAGTTAAAGAAATATAACCATGGCATCTGATTGCCATAACTAAAGTCAGCAAAGACTTGAAAAATCAACCCAAATAGGGTTAAACAAAGTAGCCTCAAATGACTACGGTCACGTTTAGCAAAAGATAGGCATTGACGTTCTACGACGTCCATCAAGCTGCACCAGGGTTGACCAAAATGTCTGACACAAGGGTGTCTCACTCTAACTGAAATAAATGACATCTAATTAGACTAGTTACATTCCCTACCTATAAAAATGGCTGACACTGAGTTCGGTTGGTTCACAAACTACATTAAACCTATACCACCAGAAACTAGAACGAGAAAGGGTGTACAAAAACTCACGAAATGGAGGAGCTCTCACTCAGCCCTCTGTTCAACGACCAGGGTTGTACAAATTCATCCCTGGCTTTCCGGAACGGCATCATCCTCATCAGGATTCCCATCTGGACTCCCCCAAAGACCAGGGTTTGATCTGTCCCTGTCGATAACCTCGTGGATGTACTGGACTTGCCTGGGAAAGGCATCCTGGGTTCCTTCCTCCTCGTTCGCTGTTCTGGAAGTTCCACCATCATGCTGGTTCCAATAGATACATCACCCTCATACCATAGCGGTATTAGCCCATGATGTCGGTCTCAAACATGGTGTAGAATAATTTGATCACGTGGGTGGTGGAATAAATCGTGTAGCAGTTCATTCTTTCACTTCAAAATCACAATGTTCGTTGAAAATGTTACAGGCTTTAATACAATCAATAACACAGCCTTTACTTCGCAGATATCTAATAAGACATGATCAAGCACTGTTCTGTGGTTCTTCACGTGTACTGACGCCACTTTTACATCACGCGGCATCCGTGAAATGTGCGTCGTTTTGTAATTGAAAAATTCACTGTGGCAATTCAAATATACAGTACTTTCATAATCACACTTATATAAAGTAATTATAACACATTTACCTCAATATTTTTCACCAGGCTCTCAGCCCTCCACAAACACGTGGGTACAAAAATGTGGTGTTACGGTAATGTTAGAATTTTCACTATATTTGCCAATTATATCACAATATGATTTCTGTTGTTCACTGTGCATAAATAACAGTGATTTGCAGAATATTCGTGCACGATGGCACCCGATGATAACTTCCACGCTAAACAGCGGATATTTTCTACGTCTAACAAGACGAATGTAACTTCACGCCTACACGGGGCGGATTCTCCAGACGTAGTGCAAGGCACAGGGTTCCTCTAGGAAGTAGGTCGTCAAACCGAAGTCGTTGAGCGACTACTTACATTCCTGTTTGCGTATCTGCAAGGGTTACCTTAAGCAAAAATAACATTCTCCAAAATGTTTTAATAATGCTGAATGACGAAATGGAATATTCTGAGTCTTGTGGAAAGATAAAATTAATTAATTAATAAGACCTCAGATAAATAATTAGCAGACTTCACCAAAGTCAAAAGTGCGATTCTCCGCTACTTCAAAGAGTATAGTGTGAGCTCTCAGCTCCACGTGGCTTTCTGGGTGTGTTCAAAGGTACTACATCCCATCATAAATGTGCTGTTATAAAAAATATCACATGAACGTTAGCTCAGCGGGTTGAATATACAAAGAAACCCTCTCCATAATGAACCTTTTGAAAAGTAAGTACCATCCAGTACTCACTGATCAGCATGTCAAAAAATGTGCTGGTTCTTGCTACTTCATCCAAGAATCCCAATGTTGAAGAACTTCTGAAGAGGAAGGATATCCAAAGGCCTCAGTAAGACCTAAGCAAGTTTCATATGAATGCAAAGCTAATGGCACTGGTGAGATAAGTTTCATTTAGTAATCAATCCTTGTTTTTATATAGGCAAGTTCTTGTATCATAATTATGTTTTACTAGTATTGTGTTGTTTCCAGATTAAATAACAATAGTTCCTCTTCTTTATTTTTGTTACTTGAAGTATACATAGAAAGATAATTTCTTGATCCATTCCAGGAACTATGGAGGGGGTTGGTTGAAGTAGAGTGCCACATTCAAGATTATCAACATCTTATGTGGCACGTGGTGTGTCATGGGTTGGCCTCCCCTGGTGTATCCAGATGTAATAATGTGAAAAATATGGGGGCAGGTACACTGCTTGTGAAATGGGTGCTCAAACTCTGCTTCTAATCACTCCCACAATTAATGTTATCCCTGAAAATAGTTCAATTTGTATGCTGTGATGATGATGATGATTATTATTATTAATAATAATAATAATAATAATAATATTCTTCTTCATTTCCCGGTTCCAGTGATCTGGGCCGGGGCATGAATCGAGGACCTCCATCCGAGGCCTCGACTCACACACTATCAAATTTAGGCTATTTGTACGATGGGTTTGGCACACCCAAAGTAAGACAAGGGTAAATTCATCATCATCAGTTTATCTGCCTGATGGCAGGTTTCCTCATGGTCGGTCTCTCCACCTTATCCGGTGTTCAGCAGCACGTTTCATCAGCTCATACGATTTATCCATCTTGATGGAATCCAGCATCTGAAACCTTCTCTCCCTCTTCGGATTTTCCCTTGTACTGTCCCTTCTAATGCACTTTTCACCGAACCATCTCCTCTTATGCAGTGTCCAATCCAATTAATTTTTATTTTCCTTATCTTCTTTAGCATCATTCTTTCTTCTTCTACTTTCTTCAATACTGCCTCATTTCTCACTTTGTCCTTCCAACTTATTCTCTCCATTATCCTCCATAGCCACATTTCGAAAGCCTCTATTCTTCTTTCGTCTTCTTTCCTAAGCGTCCAAGTTTCTGCTCCATACATTGCTACACTCCAAACAAAACATTTCACTAACCTCGTCCTTAGGCTTACTTTCATTGCTCCACAAAATAATGTTCTTTTCTTACTGAAGGCTTCTTTTGCTATTGCAATCCTTGTTTTTATTTCTTTAGTGCACATCATTTCTTTTGTAATCCAACTTCCAAGGTATTTAAAACTATCTACTTGTTCAATTTCATCTTCTAATTTTATCGTAATATTTTCACCTTTTCCACCTACGACCATACATTTTGTTTTTTTTCTCATTTATTTTCATGCCATATATTTTACAAATTTTATCTAGGTCCTTCAACATTTGTGTTGCTTGTCTTTCACTCTCTCCCATAACCACCATATCATCTGCAAAACGAATACACTCAAATCTTTTACCTCCTAAGAATACACCTCTTTTTCCATCAAAAACATTCTTTAATAATTTCTTCTAAATATATACTAAATAGAATAGGTGATAAACAACATCCTTGTCCTTTCCCCAGTCCCATTTCTTCTGTCATTTCTTATCCAATTTTAACTCTTACTTTTTGGTTTAAGTGAAGATCTTTAATAAGGTATCTTTCATTCCAATTCATTCCATGTTTTTTGAATATTATCATTAATTTTTCCCATCTCACATGATCAAAAGCTTTTTCTAAATCTATGAATATTACATACACTTTTCTGTGTTTCTGTATACATCTTTCACCGATTATCTTTCAAACCAATAGCACCCTTTGTTCCTACTCCTTTTCGAAATCCATATTGCTCCTCAACCATGAATCCATCCAATTTCCCATACAATCTCCTTTGTATAGTTCGTAATAAAATTTTTGCTGCATGAGTTATTAAACTTATTGTTCTGTCAATTAAGGCAAGAAATTGAAAGACTCTCTAGGCCTCGGATACCCTACTACCGTCGGAGTCGGAAGAGAACAAGTGGTGACCAAGGGAGGCCGACAGGAAGGATAACTGAATGGAGCCCGGCACAATAAGTGGAAGCTATGCCGAACTCAGTTAGGGTCCCATGGTCGCCGACCCATGTACCACAAGTTATCAGCCCCTGGGGGGTAATATTATTATTATTATTATTATTAATACTGTATAATGAACTTTCATGCATTGGATTATTGCAACTGTTACAGATCTAAAATTATAAATGGTGCACATACACTCAATGTTCCATCCCTTAAAACAACAATAACTAACTATAGGCCTATAACTACAATTATAAATTGCTTTAAAAGAACACTGTGATAATTTTCAATGTTGAAATCAGCCAAAATGTCACACCCACTTAAGAAATGAAACTAATCACATAGAACAGTACTGTACCTGCAGTGTAGTCCTTGGCATAGAAAGCTATATGGCCAGTGTGATGAGAATCATAGTGGCCATAGTTCTTATTGATGTCCAATTCCAGAGGCCTAGGAAATGATGTTGAATACACTATGCTTGGATGAAACTCAGAAAATGGAATAGGACTAAAAACTTGCCACTCTTGTATTGTATTCATACGAACCTGTGGAAATATGAAAATGTTATAGGTAAAAGCTTCATTATCTAGCCAAAGAGAGTTTTCAGAAGAATCCCATATGATGGGAAAAACACTAGAAAAGAAGGGTCAGACTGATAAAACTATAATTTTGCTATTTTTGAGTTATAAACAGTTGTTGTGATTGTTGTTAATTCGTTTTAGGGGCTTGGGACATCTTGGTCATCAGCCCCATGCATCTGAGCATGTGATCCATTTGTCTGATAACTGGTATTTCTGTGACAACTGTAGTATCGGTAGTGCAACAAATCATAAACTTATTATAATCTCAATGTGTACACTGTGCAGTGTAACATTCTTCTTTTTATGTTTGGCACTATAACTGATGCGGTGAAGGCTTCAAAATTAAATGAGGTGTCTTATTCCAAAATGTTAAGTCAAATTTCAAATTGAGAAAAGAACTTTTGTTCTGTTCTTAATTTGAATTACATTTAATTACAAAGTATTACTATAATAAATTATGTTTTGGTTGTTATCTTTTTCCTTAAGAAGTTTATTTTGTGTGTGAAATACGGTAGATAAATAAATGCAGTTCTCAGCAAAATTTAATACCCTAATTAAAATGATAATGTTCACTATGTATATAGGTCAATTGTGTTGAGTGAATGAAATAGGAACACAGCTTTAGTTATATACTCACACAAGTTATGGCCAAATATGTTTTAAGTACTTTTTTGTTAATTTTAGGACATTGCCTCTCATTTAAGCTTAAGGACATTTTATTGAATATTTTCTGTGAATTTTTAGGTCACTGGTATCTGCTTTTTAGTGATGAAACTATAACAAGTGTCTTCACAATGTGGAAAGAATGGACAATTTCAAGCCTGAGAATTATCCCCTATGGATCTTTTTAATAATAATGATTAACTTAAAGATTTGAAAGTTAAACACAAAAATCTTAACTAAAAAAAATACCTAATATATATTATCACCATTCACTTTACCACTGTTTTTGCAGGTCTCAATTCACATGTTCATGGTTTATTGATGTATTATTAACATGAATGAGACTTGCATACAATTTACAGAATAATGAAGCACGAGCACATTCCACATTGCCGACAATACAAGGAAACTAGTATCACCCAGGCTTCTGTACAAACAGGTGATGTCACTCGCAAGCACGCACACAGCTGTGACACTTCCTTTCATTTTACGTATCTTGCTTTTACTACACAACTTCTGAACACAATGATTTCAAAAAAGTAAATGTACCATAAGATATAAGAGAAATTATACATACCCTGTTTAAAAAGTCTTGGCGAATTTCCATGTTGGGCTGGCATAGTAATATGAGTGACTCTGGTGAAAACTTTTTAACCACTATATCAGCAACTGCAAATTCCAGCAAGGACCCATGTTGAGTCATGGTTGGAACCTTGATAGATACCCAGGCTATTTTATTCCCGTCCTTTTTATGTCTGTCACTCAATGCTAAGGCCATCTGTTTCACATCCAGAAAAACATCATCCTTGTTTCCTTTACCCGGCACAGTAGGGTCATACAGCAAAACCTTCAAGCAAAAGAAAAATAAAATTGAGAGGAAATTGGAGCATTACATTAAAATATAAATATATAAACCTCTTTAGAATCGGCTATTATGGACAGTTACCAACAATGCTTGTCAGATAAATGAAGTCCATTAAGAACGAGATATTTCATGACTCTTTTGGTTTTTATTTACTGTCTTGTATCTGAAAAAGATAGCAAAAGTTATACTAACATTGTCTCAGCACTGCAATAGATCACACAAGGCTGTCTCAATCTTCCATCCACCACTGCAAACTACATAAAAGAGCATGGGGACTATACACATACTAGGTTGCGACCCTATCTTGGCTGTTTCATTGCAAAATGGTCTAGATCAGTGGTGACAATGTTTCAGGAAACAGAATAACCCATAATGTTCTTCTATTTATTTGCTATGCCTATTCTGTTGTCTCTATACTCTTCTTCATATAAATTTTAGAATCTAAATCAATTGGCAAGAGATTATTTGTGTGAAACCAGATTCTCCCATCTCACATACTTGAAATCAAACACATGAGAATCAAAACTAGTCATCTAAGTGAATTAATTAATCTCATGTAATTTTGTTCAGGGTTAGGGAATTACTCCCATTACAATTTAGGTATAATCATGTTGACTGACTGAAAAGCATTTAAATTTTGCTTGAAATCAAAGTTAAGAACTTGAAGTTGAGAGTGACTTAATATTGAAATTACCAGACATTAACCTACCATTGAAGGCATCGTTGAGTAGTTTTTTGTTGGCAAGAGTGCTCAGCACTGGGACAGACAATCCCTTCTAAATCTCTGTTTATTTCTTCTATTATCTCAGAACTGTATGTCAGAGGCGATATTAGCCATGTGCCGACCGACACGCAGGGGGGGATACATGTGCTTTTGCCTCTCCCTCAACAACAACAAAACAACAACAACAACAACAACAAGCGGTTTAGCAGTTGAGCACAGTTGTAGAAATGATACCATGTATTACATAACTACACGGTCTGTATATTAAAGTGAAGTAGTTCAGAGGTGTATTTTAATATATGAACAGAATGTCTAAGCTGCGCTGTGTTAATAAATGTAATTCAGTGCAAGGGAAAGGTACCTCTAAACTGTCTTTCCTCCACTTTCTGAATTGTGAAAAAATGCCAACTAGATGCAAGTTATGGGAATGCAAGGTTAACAGATACAACCGACAAAACAAAGTATCATTTGTTCTAAGCGTTTTGAGGTGAATGATTTTGAAGAATCTAATCTCCTAAGTTAATACGACTCAGAAATTTCAGGGACTCCTGAAAAGTACTGCCTGTATGGCTGTATGGAGAAACCACAGAAATAAAGCCATCTCTTCTCAACAAACAAAGAAAAATTGTAGAGGAAGCAAGTGATAATTACTCCCTCAATTGTATGTTGTGGCCAGACATTTATTTAGCTTCTTCACAGGGTGTGGATATCCTAAAAAAAAAGTGCTCTGTAGGCTACATACTTTGAGAAAGCATGGTTTACAGGTTTTTCTCGTGACTCTTAAAGAGAACTAAATCCATTCCTACTACAACAAAATATTGTTATGTTCGAAGGGGCCTCCGATAATCTCTTTTTAATGATTGACATTTTCTTTTAATAAAAAAACAGTTATCTGAATCACGCCTGTGATGGATAAGGCCTACATATACCAAATTTCACTCCAAACATCCCATCAGCTTTCAAATTTAAAATTTGCAAATAGATTAGAGAAAAAAACAACTTTTCAGCATGTTAGTCATCAAGTTTGAAATGTGTAAAATAATGTGGAACTCCAGATAAATTCACAAGAAACTGACAATTATTGAATTTTGTATACAGTATATACATAGCCTATACACATGTAATACGCAAATAGAATTTGTACTTGACAGAAATGTCACGTGATAATTACCCCCTCAATTGTATGTTGTCATGGTTGTGGCCACACATTTGTTTAGCTTCTTTACAGCTATAACAGTATGGTGTAAATACCCTTAATATCCTTGGTGCAAATGACGCGAACAGAAACACAAGAAGGACCAGATCTGAAATAATAAAAGCTGCTACAAATTACTACAAGCAACTTTACAATAGAACCTCAACAATGGCCCTTAACCTTCAGAAGAATGAGGATAAGGAGGATCTTTCACCAATTCTAACTAGTGAAGCAATAAATAATAAAAGACCTGGAGATGAAGGTATCATTAACAAATGCTAGAAGTGGGGTAAGGAAGAATTAATTCCAAAATTAAGAAGCTTCTTAATATGATTCTTGAAACTGAAGAGTCTTGTAAAAATTGTTCATGAAAATTTTGACAAACAGGTAGGCCAAACCAATGGATAAAAATCAACCAACTGACTTCCATGCGAAATTCAGCACTGCGGCCTATTTTCAAGCAATCAACCAGATAATCGAGAAATCTCAGGAATTCAATAGGAATTTTTATATGGCATTCATAGACCACATGAAAGTGTACGATTCTGAAGATCACATTAGTGTCCTGGAATCATGAAAGCTTTTGTCATTCACCAAAAATATATAATAATAATAATAATTTTATTAGTGCAGCCAATGGCCCTTTATTTTCGTTTCAGGACGGGTTAGGGAAGGGATTTTGGAAGGAAATCGGCCGTGGACCCAAAATATATAAGATTGATTGGGAACATTTACATGAACTGCACAACGAGAGTAAGGACAGAAATCGAAGGAGAAATCTTCAGAACAAAGAAAGGCATCCGGTAAAGAGACCCCATTCCCCGAAAATCTTCACATGCACCCAAGTAATGGACTGCAGGAACTTGAATTGGAACACGAAAGGATGGGGATCAGCATTAATGGAAAAAAGCTGTCCAATATCAGATTTGCAGATGATTTTGTGATTTTTGCCAAATCTGCAACAGCTTCAACATATGCTAGTGGAGTTGACATAAAGAAGTAGGGAAGTTGGTTAACATTTGAACCCTTCCAAGACTAGAGTCATGACCAACTCCACTGAGTCACCTGTTGTAGTGGATGGCACATCAATATAGAGTACTGTGAGGAATATCTTTATCTGGGCCAAATAGTCAGACTGAAGGAAAAAATGGACAAGGTACAGTAGTTCAAAAAGAATAAGACTCGTCTGGGGCAAATTCTGGGGCCTAAAATTCATATTAATTTTCAGAAAAGGTTTGAAATCCTGCAAAGTACCATCATTCCAGTTCTTCTTTATGGCAGCCATACTTGGACTCACACTAAAAGACAGATGAAGATGATACAGGTATGTCAACAGAAGATGGAGAGGAGAATACTGGGAATTTACCTCACTGGTGCAGAGCAGAACAAGGAATTGCGAAGAAGTGGTATAAAGGATGCACACAAGCGAGATCTCTTAAATGGGCTTGGGGTGAACACGTGGCCAGGATGCATCAAGATAGGTGGGCTTACACCGCAATGATATGGGATCCCGGGATTGGAAAAAAGAAACAGAGGATGTAGAATGCAAAGATTGTCACAGGAATTCATGGAAGTGGATGGTGTTTAGTGGACAAGGACAGGAAGAGACAGAGAGAAATGGAAAGAATGTCTCTCAGCTTTACAGTAATAGGCATAGGGATGAACTATAATATATAATCTTAAAATGAATAATCAGAACTTTTAGGGTTAAGAATATTGGAACAAGGTCAGTGGACAATTCATCATCATCATCTTGAGCAGTTTCCAACCGCTGGTCGGGTCTGCTTGGAACATAAGCCTCTCCATCGTTTCCTGTCCATCCACCATCTCTCGTCATTTACTGTGTCCCAGCACACTCCTCTTTCCTCCACACTCTTCTTAACTCCTTTTGTCCATCTGTCCCTTGGTCTTCCCCTTGGCCTCCTTCCCGTCATTTCCATTCCAAACATCTTCTTCGGTATCCTCTCCTCTTGCATCCTCCTCACATGTCCATACCATTGTAGCCTAGATCGCTCTATTCTATTTTGCAATGGTTCCTCTCTTACCATCTCCCTGACTCTCTCATTCCTTACTCTGTCCATTCTTGTCACTCCTACCCTACTCCTCTGGAACTTCATTTCCACTGCTCGTATTTTATTCTTGTCCCTTTCCTTCATCACCCATGTTTCTGAACCATATGTCAAAATTGGCACAAAGTAGGTCTTGTAGATGATTCCTTTACATTTTTGTGGTACATCTTTATTCCATATCATCCCCCTAACACTCTTGAAAAATCCATCTGCGCACCTTCCCCGCTCATTTATTTCCATCCTATTGCCTCCCTTTTCTTCAATTATGCTTCCCAAGTACTTGAAGCATTCTACTTTCTGCAACTGCTGTCCTCCAAGTGTTATGCCCATATCCAGTCTGTTCTTCTTCCTCGTTGTGATGACCACTTCACTCTTTTGTGCTGAGAACTTCATCCCATATGATAACACTACCTTCTCCCACTCATCTAATTGCTCTTGTACTTCTTCCTCATCCTCTCCCCATACCAGAAGGTCATCAGCAAACAACACTGCCTTCATTTTCCTTTCCCCAATGCTATTTACCACTTTTCGTATGATTTCGTCCATCACCACTATAAATAACAGGGGTGAGAGGGCACTTCCCTGTTTCAGACCACTCTCCAGTTGAAACCATTCCGTTCTCTCTCTTCCCACCTTTACACAGCTTTTGCTTCCCTCGTACATTGCTTTCACTCTTGCCACTGTCTCCTTGTTCACTGCTTTTGCTCTCATTGCTTCCCATACCTTGTTTCTATTAATACTATCATATGCTTTCTCAATATCCAAGAAGGTCATCACCAGATCTTTCCCATATTCATAATGGTGTTCTTGTAGCTGTCTTACTGCAAAGATGAGGTCAACTGTTGACCTTCCTGGCCTGAATCCATACTGTTCTTCCCTCAGCCCATCTTCAACTTCTGTCCGAATTCTTCTCTCCAGCACCTTCTCAAATATTTTGGCGCAGTGGCACATGAGTGTAATTCCCCTGTAGTTCTTGCATTCCTTCCTACTTCCCTTTTTAAATATGGGTATTATTATCCCTCTTTTCCAGTCCTCTGGTATTTTCTTCTCCCTCCATATCACTTTCATTACTCGAAAGAGCCACTGTGTTCCTATCACCCCTGCTGCTCTCACCATCTCCACACTCACTTCGTCTATTCCCGGTGCCTTTCCCCCTTTCATCTTCTTTAATGCTTCCTCCACTTCTTTCCATGTCAATTCCTTCTCTGAAATGTCTTGGTCACTGTCTGTTTCTTCCTCCCCAATGTCCACTACGCTGGTTTTAGTTGGATTTAGGAGTTCCTTGAAGTATTCTCTCCAGATAAACTTTACTTCTTCCATATTTTCGACCTCCTTTCCATTCCTGTCCACCATTCTGACATTTTCCCCTGTATCTCTTCTCTTTGCCTTTATCATTCCATACAACACTTTCTTACTGCCATCACAGTCCTCCTCCATCATTTCTGTCCATTTCTCCAGCCATTTCTTTTTCTCTTCCTTCACTACTTCTCCTGCTTCTTTCTTCCGCTCTTGGTATTCTTCTCTTGTTCTGTCTGTCCTCTGTTGGAACCATTTCCTGAATGCTTCATTTTTCTTTTTCACTGCTTCCTTAGTTCTGGGGTTCCACCATGGTGTTTCCTTCCACCTTTTCTTTCCACTAGTTCTGCCACACACGACTTCCGCTGCTTCTACCAACACGTCCTTGAACCTATTCCATTCTTCTTCACCTGTTTTCGGATCATCCTTCGGTAATTTGTTCCTCACTAATATCTGGAACTTCTCCTTATTTCCATCCTCCTTCAGCTTCCATGTCCTTATTCTTCTTTCTTGGTTTTCAGTTCTCCTCTTTTCCTTCAGTCCTCTCACCTTGGCGACCAGCAGACGGTGGTCACTGTCCAGGGCTTCTGAAGGTATTACCCTTATATCCGTGATACTCTTCTTTGTCTCCTTCCCACATAGAATATAGTCCACCACTGATTTCCTAGTCAAATCCCGTGGGGGTTTGCCTGTTCCTCTATCGGGCGCGTCCCAGGTGGCGGATAGGGGGGCTCGCCGGACTTGTCCGGAGGGTTTGAGGGAAATAAAATACCTCTCGCGGACCAAAAACAGGCCCCTTGCCAGGGTTATGGTGAAGCTACGTTAGGCCTAGCAAGCCAGTAGTGGATATGAAACTGCTTTCAAAACGGGAACGGGCCTCGGAAAGGACAGATCTAAAGGAAGCAGACCTGGCTATGGAAATGGACTACGAATCGGAACTTTGAATATAACGACATTGACGGGAAGAGTGGAGGAGGTTGTGGATATGATGGAGAGGAGAAAACTGGATGTACTAGGACTGGCAGAGACCAGATGGAGAGGGGAAGGAAGAAAAGAACTGAGAAATGGCTTGCAGCTATACTGGATAGGAAATGAGGAGGGGAAGAGAAATGGAGTGGGAGTGGTGGTGAGAGAAGGGCTGAGGGAGGAAGTAAAGAGGGTAAGTGATAGAATAATTAGAGCCAGAATCACTGTGAAAGGTAGAAACCTGGACATTCTGCAAGTCTATGCACCACAGGTGGGATGCACAGAAGGCGAGAAGGACGAGTTTGAAGAGGAGTTGCAGAAGCAGTTAGTGGGGAGAGACCTGATAGTCATGGGAGACCTAAATGCCCATGTCGGAACTGATAGAAGAGGTTTTGAGGAAGTGATTGGTGGTGAAGGATGGGGAAACAGGAATAAGGAAGGAGAGAGATTGTTGGAACTGTGCAAGATAAATGGGCTAATGGTTGGAAACACATGGTACAAGAAGAGAGAGAGCCATAAAATTACTTGGTACAGCAGGGATTTGACTAGGAAATCAGTGGACAATTAATGATTATTAATATGTGTTAATAGTTTGGAACATAACATTGAGAAACAAACTCTCAGGGACTAGCTCACCCAGTGAGTTCAGTTGAGCTGCACCTACTGGATGGTAGGAGGCCCTTACCCTATTGAGATGTGATGGGGTTTTGTAATTTGTAAACATTTTCAGAGAGTAGGCATGGTTTTCACCCTCTACAGATGTAGCCCGGTCAAGTTAGACATGCAAGGTTACAAAAATTCTCATAGAGCTGAAAATGTGTACTAATGGCCGAACCACCATTATAAATGAAATGTGAAAAGTCCTCATCGATCCGACAATGGCAAAAAAAAATATTCAAGGTCAAAGTTCGAAAATATGGGTTTTTTGCGTTTTTCAGCCAAACGGTAAGTTTTATCATAAAAATAGATCCGACTAAAATTGTAGATCATGCTATTATCTATAAAACTTGTCTCAACACTTTTTCTCATAAGAGTCACCGTTTTTGAGATATAACGATTCAAAAAGTTGAAAAAGTTGTACGGTATTCTTCATAATATTGTTTTATCCCTTGGTTGGGGGTGGGAAAAACACGGTAGTGTAGCTGTGCTAATTTTGAGGATTGCTTCCATTCTGGCAAAATCGCCCTCTGAACTGGTGGCAAGGATCGTGTAATTGTCTGTGAGCGCTTGAGCAACGTATTGGAGGGTAGTCTGACCGATTTCTGGCCTATGGCCACGGTAGACTCCTTCCCTCGGGTGGCGGTACGTGTCGAGAGGGACATCCTCGCGAATTGCTGAGTCAGCGTATCTACGCCTATGTCCTCTCCTAGCTGGGCTGGTGGCCCTGTCGCGAACTCAAAAATGGCCTTGTTGGCTTGGAGTTCCCGGTACTTTTCGCAAATTTGGGCGTACTGCCTATTGAGGCATATGGCCTGTTGGCAAATTGCTGTGTTGACGTGTTTGCGTCCTATACAGTCCTGTGGCCGCCAACTGGAGGAACGCCTGTTCGCGAATAAGCTCCCTGTATTGGGCATATAAGATTGTGTAGTGCACCCTCATCCTCTCTAGGGTTGTGTTATCTATTGTAGGGCCATGTGTAGTGATTAATCGGTCGTATATCCTGTTCCTTTGGACATGGCTCCTATTGAGGTGTTCATGTATGTTACTTAAGTGTTTGTGTGCGCATCTCAATTGCGCTGTCCTACCCTATGACGGGGTGCATGGCTGTTTGCCCTGTATTGCTCCAACCTTTGTCTGGAGTGCCCGTATTTGTGCCTATCGCCTTTGTATATGCCTCTGGCACCTTAGTAATAATGTGAGTAATATTGGTGTACCTCTATTGCCTCTATGGCTTACAATCCCTGTTGCTTCTGCATGTGGTGCCATCCTGAGCTAAGTGTTTGTCTAAAAAGAAATGTGTGCGACTTCTAATGTATGAGATTTCTGATCCTTTCTAGGGGGGGTGGGTGGGTTGACAAAAATTTCCCTTGTGTTGCTAGAGTGAAGGAAAAATAATGCTTTCTCTCCAAAAAAAAAAATTTAACTTTTGCTTGGCTGCTTGCGGTACGGATCGCTCTACCACGGGGGCTCGTTGTGTGAGTCCCTTCACCCTTATTGTGCGTGGTAGCCGCGCCTCCACCAAATATGTTTTATCCCTTGGTTGGGGGTGGGAAAAACACGGTAGTGTAGCTGTGCTAATTTTGAGGATTGCTTCCGAAATGAGGGTAGTTTCCCGTGGTTAAGAGAGACTACCAGTGTAGTGTGTTGGTGTGAATGCTTAAGCTATTGGGGGCGTCCCTGCAGGATGCAATTATCTGTCAGGGGATGAATGTCTAAGTGCCGGCTGCTAAACTAGCTTGCCAGCTGAGTGGGATGAGCAATTCAATGAATGTGCAGAGACAGTGACTTGACGCTCTGCAGTCGAGTCGCGTGCTCGAGCACAATAGAACCTGACAATGTGATTATTGGCCTCTACGGTCAGGGGCAATTATGACTAAGGTCAGGTTGGGTATGAGGATGTAAAGTGGAGTGTGATTAGTAATAAGCGTGTAGTTTACTGACCATGTATTTATTGGCCGGTTGATGTAATGTGATGTCCCTCTTGGGGAGTTTAAACAAATATGAAATGCAATTTGTGAAGTGTACAGATGTTTAGGGTAGGTGTTTACAAGAATAAGGATTCTGAGCACCGCTAGGTCTCACCTGGTGAAGAGCTGGAATGGAACCTCGTCGGGCAGGGCCGCTGGCGAAGAACAGAACGGAACAGATAATCCCTCCTGTCCGGGTTCCATTCTTATATGTTTCGGCGCTGCTTAGTCAGCATTGCATCAGTGTAGCTGCCCCAGCTAGTTGTTAGTGTAAATGTTTATGTGAGTTTTGCAAGTCGTTGGCTAACCTACTAGGCTTAGGTGGTCGCCGCTTGCTGTGTAGAGATATGTTCTGGAATTATAGTGTTTCCAGTTGGGGTGGTTTTGGTAGAAGATGGCGGGGTGATTCTCAGGGGGTACTGCCCCCCCGGGCTGTACAATATGCACACGATTCCACGCCACCTGTGAGGTAGTGTACTTGGCGCGTTTTTTTCAACGTGGTTTCCCCGGTAGGCCTATTCCATTATCTATTGTGATCTTGTTTAATTCAATAATATTTAATGATAAAAAATGGTTCTATTGGAAATGATGAAAGCGGTGTGAATTTTAAGAAATTGGGCGAAATTATTCGGAATCATCTAATATTTCTGCTTCCTCATGTTCTTGTTCTTCTTTTTCTTCTTGTTCTTTTTCTTCTTCTTCTTCTTCCTGCTGGGTGCAGGTAAATTGTCCTAACAGCGATGAATCAGATGTCTCCTCGCTGATATCGTATGAACACTCTGCTGATGGCAAATCAATATTGGGAGCATGACTGGCCTTGACAACTGGCACATGCTGATGAACAAAATGATCCAACTTTTTTGCAGCCGCATTTAGCATTACATCCCTTTTTACAATTGCAAAAACTTCGTTGAGGAGTTTTCTGGTGCAGGTGGGAGTCAAGTCTGGATTGGTTCCAATGTATTGTCGATTAACTTCCAACCACACTCTTATGGGTCTAGTTGATTACCAAGCCACACTTGATAATATACCCGAAATAGATGTTGATGAGCAGAAGCGGAGATTGGAGGAAGACAAGGTAATTGCACTTGTTTTTTGTTCCAACTGATGTTGAGCTTTCCCAGGTTTTAAAAAGTAAATAATTTCTTCGGTTGGAGTTCGAGCAGTAAGTAATATCAGTAAGTCGTCGTCTTCACCAACAACAATAGTTCTATTTGTCAAGTTGAACTGTTCTATTGCTCTTTCAATTATCAGGACATCAGCAATTGTAAAAAGGGATGTAATGCTAAATGTGGCTGCAAAGAAGTTGGATTATTTTGTTCATTAGCATGTACCAGTTGTCAAGGCCAGTCATGCTCCAATGTTGATTGCCATCAGAAGAGTGTTCATACGATATCAGCAAGGAGACATCTGATTCATCGCTGTTAGGACAATTTTCCTGCACCCAGCAGGAAGAAAAAGAAGAGCAAGAAGAGGAGGAACAAGAAGCAAAAGAACAAGAACATGAGGAAGCAGAAATATTAGATGGTTCCGAATAATTTCCCCCAATTTCTTAAAATTCACACCGCTTTCATCATTTCCAATAGTACCATTTTTTATTACTAGCGGACCCAAACCACACTTTCCCCAATATGTTTATAATGAGAGACTTAAGGAGAAAGGTTGTTATGATTTTATTTCAACCAAATGATCATAGAACACGATTTACATTTCATTTCAGAATTCCAAGTTCTACGTTCCCTAACTTAAGAAGGCAATCACTGAAAAATGGATCATCATAACACTCACCAGTTATTTGATATTTATGAAATTATACGATTTGAGTATTCATTTCTTTGATTTACTGTTTCTAAAATCCATGAACAATGATAAAGGAAAGACCTCAGATGTTAAAAAAAAAAGACATGAAACAGGCGTCACAGCGGTTAAAATGTGAAGTGGACAGCAATTATGGTGCGTAATTTCCTACAGCAACAGTATCTGCAAATAGCACACTTTGTACATTTTTTGAAAGTCACTTTTTAAAGAAAGTATAGATATTTATGAAATTAGAGTGCAATTTGTCACTGCTAATGTCTCTTCTATTTCATTAGAATGCTCATTTGTCACGATCGGTCTCTTGTAAGCGCCGGAGGAGGGATCTATACTACTGAAATAATATATATGATTAAATATTATTGAATTAAATAGGATCACAATAGATAGTGGAATAGGCCTACCGGGGAAACCACGTAAAAAAAACGCCAAGTACAATACCTCACATGTGGCGTGGAAACGTGTGCATATTATGAAGAATACAACTTTTTCAACTTTTTCAACTTTTTGAATCGTTATATCTCAAAAACGGTGACTCTTAGGAGAAAAAGTGTCGAGACAATTTGTATAGATAATTGCATGATCTACAAGTTTAATCCGATCTATTTTTATGATAAAACTTACCATTTGGCTGAAAAACGCAAAAAAGCCATATTTGCGAAATTTGACCTTGATTTTTTTTTTTTTTTTTTGCCGCTGTCGGATCGATGGGGACTTTTCAAATGTCATTTATAATGGTGTTTAAACCATTAGTACAAATTTTCAGCTCTATGCGAATTTTTGTAACTTTACCCCTATTTTTTGGGCTAACTTGACCAGGCTAATGTTTATTCAGAGAACAATATTGAAGCTTTCTAACCTGTAGAGCTTTGTTCAAACTGTATAACTCTTCTTGTGGTATAGTTTCCTTGAGCACCATGCACATATAAAAGTGTAGAAACTGAACTCACCAACATGAGGAAGGTTTTATCTCTTTTCTCCATGCATATTCGAGCATACTGTTCCATGAAGTGCTTGACCTGATCACGAGCAACTGCTTCTACAGGCAGAACCAGGTTTATACGATTGTTTTCTGTGACATACGGCATTGGAATTACTTCAACCTTACCAAGGGGCTTGAAGACTTGGAGCCTGTAAGATACCAGAATCCATTAATAAAGGAAAGATAAAAACAGAAATATGATGCAGAGAAACATGAATAACATACACACTGTGCTTTCCACTAGAGAGAGCCAATTACATTATTGTGCAGCAGTTTCGCCTTAAAATAGGCCTATGTAATATTTATTTTATTTACCTATTTTGTCATTGAATTCTGTACAAAACATAGGGAAGCAGACAGAAAGTGAAGCAAAAACAAAATGAAAATCAACATACAGTAATGATATAAAATATGGAGCTGAAAACAAAAATGGCATAACATGAGACAGCAAATTTTTAATTTTTTACTCAGTTCATTCTGTGTATGACTGGTTCCCTTTGCCTTAAACTGAAGGAAACCCTGATTTTCTTTTGGTTTCTTATGCTTTCTTCCCAGATTTCTTACACAAAGTATGCTCTAGATGATTAATAAAATGTCTTTCTAGCCTGGGAGGCAACCAGCAACCAGTGCCCTGCTTCGTGGAGGGTATAGGGAAATTTGTTTAGCGTTGGGACAGGTGCTTGAACAGTGGAGGTGGATATCTGTAGACTCCCTCAAACTGTCACTGTGATAAAGGCTAGTGTATATTGTCCAATACATATTGTGTTCATTTCTAGACATCAGTCTGTTCTTTCGAAAACCCTTACACATGGCATAGGAAGAATGAAAAAATACTTGAAATCGGGTTTACGGGTCTCAGTCCGGGGCATACCAATCATTATTCTATGTAATTGCTTTTTTTTTTCTGGAATATGAAATATGATATACTCACTGTTAATCTTCCCCAAAACATTATTCCATGCTTTAAATTGAAGTGAAAATAGGCACAGTATACAGGTGATGTTTGAAGTATTTGGTCTTTGAGTTTTGATGTCTTTGGTCTTTGACATTCAGATGTTTTCTTTGTGTACCTTGTTCTTTGTGAATTAAAGATGTCCTCCTTTCAAATAGCTCTGTTTTAATTTAACTTGTGATAAAGTTGGAGACCAGCAAGAACATTTGGCGTCCAACCGTGGGAACATTTGTTTAATGTTTCTTGAGTGTGTTCCTTCAGTTTATCAGTTATGGAGAAGATTAAAAAGTCTAGAGCAGTTTTAAGACGCGTGTTCACTACGCAGTACGTAACATTGGGGAAGCTTTTCGATGCCGAACACGTGGACAGCCAGCAAGTTCGTAGTCAATTCGGGGTCTTTGAAGACAGTATGCTTACCATAAACCAAAAGGACGAAGAAATATTCGAAAGTCTGCTAGAGAACGACGCGACGGAAGGCAAGTTAGAGGCCCATTTGAATGAGGTGAGCCAGTACAAATTAAAGTTTGAAACTATAAAGGTCAAGGTCAGTGACCTCGAAAATCGGTTACTAAAAGTGGATACCAGTAACGCAAGTGAAATATCGCATACTAATGTTAGGAAATTCAAACTCCCGGTCATCGAGTTTCGGAAGTATGGTGGCGATGTGCGGGAATGGATTCCTTTCTGGAGCCAGTTTAGGAAAGTGCATGAAGACTCAAATATACCACCAGAGGACAAGTTTTTGTATCTCATGCAGGCAATGATTCCCGGTTCACGTGCTAATGACATTGTAAGTAGCTATCCACCTTCTGCAGAGAACTATCATTTAGCTATAGAAGCTTTGAAGAATAGGTTTGGCCGAGAGGATATCCTGATAGAAGTGTACATTAGAGAGTTACTTGGCCTAGTATTACAGAATTATAAGAGCAATAGGCTACCTCTTGGAAAATTATATGACAAATTGGAGCCATATGAGGTCTTTGGAAGCATTAGGAGTAACTAGTGGAAAATGTGCATCTATTTTGTGCCCACTGATAGAATCTTGTATGCCCGAGGACTTTTTAAGGGCATGGCAGAGAAGTCAAGCATGTAGTGAGGTGACTCAGGCAGAATGTAGGCTATCAAATTTGATGACATTTATGAAACTTGAAGTGCAAAATGATGAACGTATTTCTCTTGCTTTATCAGGATTTGAGGTTAATCCTACACATGTCAGGGCGCACGACAAGAAGGAGCCAAGGAATTCTGTGATAGAAAAACCTCCATACACCGCTGTAGGACTCCTCTCACAGCCAGAGAGTAAGACTACACATTTTACTTGTATATTTTGCGAGTCAAATAGTCATGTTAGCGTGGATTGCTACAGGGCCAGGGATATGTCAATAGATGAAAAAATGAGCATAATAAAAGATAAGAAGTGCTGTTTTGTATGTCTGAAACCAAATCACATTTCAACCAAATGCAAATCAAAACCTAAATGTGCAGTGTGTGACAGGAAACATGTGATTCTGTTATGCCCTGATTTGCCACGGAATGTAAATGCCAAGTCTGCTTCAGCATCTGATAAGCCAAGTCCTGCCCAGACGGATCAAGTACTTGCTAGTTTATCATGTGATTTAGGCGTTGTGCTACCAACACTCAAGGTCATCCTTCGTGGAGAAAGCCACCAGCGAGAAGTGAGAGCAATTGTGGACACGGGATCGCAGAGATCTTATGTTTTGAAAAGCACTGTCAAAGAGATGAAATACAAACCTGTTGGTGAGCAGCAAATCGTTCATTCACTCTTTGGAGGTCAGAGAAGTGATAACTGTTTCCACACCAGGTACAGAATATATTTAAGTAGTCTTGATGGTCAATACAAGTGCAATCTTGAAGCTTTAGATCAGGTGACAATTTGCCTTGCCTCAATGGTGAAACCTTGGAGAAATTGAAAGACACAGGTATCACATTATCTGATAGGGCTACTAGTAGGCATCCAGGTCCCATTGAGCTGTTGCTAGGGGCTGATGTAGCAGGCAAGCTGTTCACAGGAAAAGTCAAAGATCGTACCCCTGGACTCGTTGCTGTACACACCCGTCTTGGATGGACGGTATTGGGTAAGGTATCTGAAAGACCTGAAAGAACTGATTCCGCTCTCATGGAGATATCTATGCTAGTCAACGGTGTATCTATTGCCGACATGTGGAAGTTAGATCTCATCGGAATTACAGATCCAGCAGAAAAAAGGACTAAACTAGAGCTACAAGCTGAAGCTGAGCGACACTTTTTGGGGACTGTTGCGACGGATGATACAGGTAGATACCAAGTTCACTTGCCATGGTTGGATGGACACCCCGCTCTCCCAAGTAACCTAAATTTAGCACTTAATAGACTTGACAACACTGTGAAAATACTAAAAGGTGACCAGTGTTATGATGAGTACCAGCAGGTTTTCGAGGAATGGCTGGATGAGGGAGTGATTGAGAAGGTTCCAATGTCTGATCTTGAACAGGGAGGTCATTATCTTCCTCACAGGCATGTCCTGAAGGAGAACAGCACAACCAGGTAAGGCCTGTATTTGATGCCTCTGCTCATGAAAAAGACGCTCCTTCGCTAAATGATTGTTTAGAAAAGGGACCAAATTTGATTGAGCAAATTCCTTCGCTGTTGTTAAATTTTCGCATGAAAAAACTTGGTGTGGCTGCTGACATTAAAAGGGCATTCTTGCAAATAAGTCTGAATCCTTCTGATCGTGATTTTCTTAGATTTTTGTGGTGAGACAAAGATGGCAATCTTGTAATATTTAGACACAAAAGGGTTGTGTTTGGAGTAGTGCCAAGTCCCTTTTTACTTGGGGCGGTAATACGCAATCACTTGTTGACGGCACTTGCAAGGTGTGAAGAGGGAGGATCACAATACTCACTAACTACAATTCAGACATTACTTGATGGCTTTTATGTGGACAACCTTCTTAGCTCAGTGGATGATGAGATGGAACTAAAACGACTTGTCAATGAAGCTACAGCCCTAATGAGTGAATGTAAATTTGATCTTAGGGGATGGGAATTTTCTGATCCTTTCTGTGCTCCAGAAACAAAACTTTCTAATGTCCTTGGCCTCATATGGGACAGAAGAAATGAATCCTTGAGTATTAGCCCTGGTAGCTTAAATGTTTGTGTTACTATGGTGACTAAGCGGATTATCCTGTCGTTCGCACACAAGGTCTTTGATCCAATTGGCTTTACCTGTCCAGCTACATTGTTTCCGAAAATTTTACTGAGGACATTGTGGGAACTTAAACTGAGCTGGGATGAAGAGGTACCTAGCCAAATCCAAACAAGTTCTTACGATGGCTGGAAGAATTGCCTAGTATTTTGCAAATCAAGATTCCTAGGTGGTTACCAGGATCAAGCAATGTTCACAAATGGTCTTTGCACACATTCTGTGATGCAAGTGAGGTAGCATATGCCGCTGTTGTGTTTCTTCGAGTAGAGATGGAATTTGGTGTGAACGTCCAGTTGATCCAGGCCAAAGTTCGATTGGCACCTACAAAAAGGATGACTATACCTCGATTAGAGTTACTAGCGGCTACTATTGGTGCTAGAATTCACCACTCTGTGAGGGAAAGCTTTCCGGAGGATTGTCAATCTGTTTTCTGGAGTGACTCGTCGACAACCTTAGCCTGGATACGAAGAGAAGACCAGTGGGCTCCTTTTGTTTGGAATCGCACCATGGAAATAAGAAAACTGACAAAAGTCGAAGAATGGCGTTTGGTACCTGGCACCTTAAACCCAGCAGACTTACCTTCAAGAGGGTGTTCAGGGAACAAGCTCTTACAGTCTTCTTGGTGGGAGGGTCCAAAATGGCTTCACGGATCACCTGATCGTTGGTTGTTGTCCCTGGATGTAAATTATGATGAAGAAATTATTTCTAAGGAAAGAAGAAAAACTGTGGTTTCCATGTCTAATGTCTCTGAGAATCTTAGTTCAGACTGGTATTTTAAGTACTTTTCACAATTCGAAAAATTGGTTCGAATGAACGCATGGATGTATAGGTTCATTCACAATTGCAAAGCTTCTCAGTCGCAACATTTTGTCAGGAAACAAGGTTCCCTATCTGTGGATGAAATAATGCAAGCTGAAGTGAGAATTTGGAAATATGTTCAACGTGAGTGTTTCTCAAGTGTTGCGGATAAGTGCATCTCGGCTTTACAACCTTTTGAGGATCTAAGTGGGCTTTTACGCTTGAAGACTAAAGTATCCTATCGCCCTGATTCAATGGACTTCCGTTTTCCTGTGATCTTACCCAAAAGTCATCCTGTTGTACAACGTCTGATTCGACATATTCATGAGAAACAATGTCACGTGGGAGTCCAAGGCCTTCTTGCAATTCTCAGAGAGAAATATTGGGTAATGGGTGGGAGAAAGACTATTCGTTCCGTTGTGTCTAAGTGCATCGTTTGTAGGAGGCAAAACTCCAAAAGGCTGGATGCACCGGCACCCCCTTTACCTGTTGACAGAGTACGAGAAGCAGCAGCTTTTGAAATTACAGGCGTAGATATGGCAGGGCCTATTTATCTCAAAAAGCTTGGGTATGTCTCTTTACTTGTGGTGTAGTAAGGGCAGTGCATTTGGAACTCGTTTTGTCCTTATCAACTGACAGTTTTCTGCAAGCTTAAGACGATTTGTTGCCCGGAGAGGTCGACCTGTTAGAATTTTTAGTGACAATGGGACTAATTTCACAGGTGCCAAAAATGCATT
Source organism: Meconema thalassinum (assembly GCA_946902985.2). Lineage (NCBI taxonomy): Eukaryota > Metazoa > Arthropoda > Insecta > Orthoptera > Tettigoniidae > Meconema > Meconema thalassinum. The sequence continues at coordinate 861,908,050 of OX336389.2, forward strand.
TTGGAAAATTGATTGGGACAAAGTGTTGGAGTATTGTTCAGTGGAAAGAATAGACTGGAAATTTAATCCTCCTACAGCTGCCTGGTGGGGTGGTTGGTGGGAGAGAATAATTGGCTTAACTAAACAGTTGCTGAGGAAGGTGCGCCGTCGATCATCTCTGTCTTATCCAGAGATGGAAACTGTGCTGTGTGATTGTGAGTGTGTCCTGAACTCTCGTCCACTCACCTACCAATTGGATTCAGATGGCCTACAACCCACACCTATTACTCCAGCAATGTTCATTCAAGACATCAGGCAAGCAGGAATGCCCGAGTGTGATGTGATTGAGTCGACTAATCTGGAACAAAGACTGAAGTATCGTGCCAAAATTAAGGAAGATTTGCGGAGACGTTTCCGTAATGAGTATCTTGGTCAGCTCGTACAGAGAAGCAAAGGTAAAGAGTTTCCTAATGTTAATATTGGTGACGTGGTTCTTGTTGGAAATGACAGTGATAAACGGTTAGACTGGCCTCTGGCTACTGTGAGTGACTTGTTACCAGATCAAGAGGGCACAGTTCGACTTGTCAAATTGAAAACGGCCTAGCTACTTCGACCCATTCAGAGGATCTACCCCATACTTGAGGCTAAAAGTGCAAGTGTCATGCCTATTGAGGAACTGCTACAAGTGAAAGTGAAGACACAACCAACTTCCAAAAAGGATGGTGCCGATATAACTGTGACACGAAGTGGAGGAACAGTTGTGTTACCTAAAAGATACTTGGACTGAGATCTTGAAGTTCGTGTTTGCTTTACTGCAGTGTGTACAGTTGTTATTTGATTCTTGTTTAAAATGTCTTAATTTCCATGTGTTTCTAGTTGCTTGGGTAAGTTAATTGTTTCTGTTTTTGCGCTTATTGTAAGCTAACTTCATACCATTTCAGTTAGCTTAGGTGGGAGGATGTGATGTTTGAAGTATTTGGTCTTTGAGTTTTGATGTCTTTGGTCTTTGACATTCAGATGTTTCCTTTGTGTACCTTGTTCTTTGTGAATTAAAGATGTCCTCCTTTCAAATAGCTCTGTTTTAATTTAACTTGTGATAAAGTTGGAGACCAGCAAGAACAATACAATTAAAAGAGTATGTTCAATAGTAGTTCCCTTGAAGATCCATTGTGAGCTTAATGTTGATTAAAATAACTGATATGACAGTTCTGACCTAACCATATAGTGTTTTGAATTGGATTAAGCTGCATATCCATCAACTGCTTTGTTTGAGGCAGGTGGAAATACAAACAAAAAGATCTTGTAATGAACTTTCCACAGACTCTTTAATGTAGATCATGGTGTCAACGACAAACAAAATTATAGTTTGCAAATTGATATTGTCAGATAGTTGACACCCCATACAGCCAGTCCAGAAACTATTAGTCTATTTGCAGGTTTGCGAAAGGAACATGTTGATAGAGTGTGGGAAGACAAAAATAAGTAAACAAATAATGCACCTGAGTAGCACATTGGTCTGTTTACCATTATTATGCAAAAACACAAACAAAAATAAATTTCAAGCGATAACTAGAGTTCGTGGTTTTTAGCATTTAAAAATCAGAGATTTAGCGTTTTGATTGTCAAATTTAGCGTTTTGTAGCATCTATACTTCTCAAATTTAGTGTTTTGTAGCAAATTGGTTAAAAATAGGCATAATTTGCGAAATTGCATACACAACAGTTCGGAGTAAAATCATACTGTTTAATCACACATTGCTTGTCATGCAGTTTTGAACACACTATGGAAAATAAGAGAAACAACAACATAAGACTGCAAGAAGTATTAACACACACAACTATGCATATTTACAAATTTACAAACACAGTTTCAAAGTGAAATAAACTATTCTGAACGTATTCATTTATCACTGTACAACAGACCTACAAGGAAGAGGAATGTCAATGATGATTGAAGTACAACATGCCAACTGTTTGAATGGTGTTCTCCTTCATTCGAGACCGCCTATCAGTCACAATCATGTTGTACTTGCTAAAAACCTCTCTACATCGATACTGTTCGTAGAGGCCTAAATGCACTGCAGTGCTGCCGAGGCAAAGGAAGGAAACTTTAACTAAAGTGCCATCAACATTTGAAGCGTGTCAGTTTTTTTTTCCATTTTAATGTTCTGCAGCATCTGTTGGGGATACGCCTCGCAGCCCTCGACAAACTGATCTACAGTGACAATTCTAAAAAATGGCAACTTATGCTTCAAAGACAAAAGTGATTTGGGTTCCAGAGCACTGTTTTGCCCTGCAACTGCAGGATTAAATAAATTGCACACTTCGTTGAAAAACACGTTTGTATCACTAACACTCATGTGCTTCGAGAGCTTAGTTATGCATTTAAGCATACCCTGCTTAAATTGCACCTTAATTTCCTCTTTCTTTGTATTGTTTCTGTAACTCTCCAGCAGGTCACTTGTTTCCATTGGAAACCATCCATCAGTGCACCTCTTTAATTCTCCACAAATAGTAGAAAGATCATCCCACAACTTGTGAGCATAGGGGTAGGACGATTCCTCCGGTACCGTGAGTGCTGCATCAATTTTCACAGATATCTGTGAAACAAACTTTATTTGAACTTTAAGCAAGGGAAGCATATCCTGATCTCTAAACATATCCAACACTGAATGGCCACTGCTATTTAGAGAATTCTCATCAAGAGAACTAAAGAATTCTACCAGGGGTGTGAAGTACTTGTCAAGATACTGGACTGAGCGAAACCAAGAGTTCCATCGGGTGATGACAGGAGCTGGGAACAACAGCGCATTCAAATCAGGGAAATTATCTAGCAAAATATTTAGATAGGAGTTCTTCAACTTCCTGCAGTGGAGAAAAGCCATCTTAAGTTTTGAAACCAAATTGTTCAACTGTAACAGTTCCTTGAGAATAACATCCCCCACAAGATGCAACTTATGCGCAAAGCACTGGAAGTGAAGAAGATGGTCTCCAATTATCGTCTGTAATGCCTGGAAACATGTACCCATATATCTGGCCGAGTCTGACAATAAACCCAGGACGTTTTCATAATCAATATTATAGTCTTTGAGAGCATCAATGATGGCTCAGCTGCATTTTGTCCTGTTAGCAACATCCAAAAATGAACAGCTTGCCAAATAAACTTGTCGTTCTGCACTTGGTGTGATTGTCCTGAATAGAACAGCAAAGACACATCTGCCTCGGTTGTCCGACGTCTCGTCTGCGATTACTACAATAGGCTACCCGTCCAATGCTGCATTCACCTCTGCCCTTGCTGAATCTCCGCAATGTGGGACATAATCTCTGCTTGAGGCAGATCTCCTGATCCTCGGACGTACCTATGGGGCCAATAAAATTTCGTTAAACATGCTAATAATTATTATAATAATAATAAAGTTTAGAGGTAAGGACAAATACTTAAACATTTGGTGTAGAAATCGAAATCTACTTTCAACATATTAGGTCGCGTTTCACGACACAATGCGGTCGTGAAAATTCAATATTCATTTGGTGAAGTGTTGGCCTAGAGAATATCTGAACGAGTTTTGAAGCTTTTCCCAATAAAGTCCCCTTTATGTACATGAAAGCAAGCGATTATTTTACATCCTAGAAGGTCTATTAAATTGTAACATTTTAAAATAATATCCATCCAAGTTTGTTGATTTTTTGGTCGAAAATTTGAATAACCTAACCTAAAATTCCACGTAAAGTCGTCATATTAGGACACGTGAATCCACGTGGTTTTTGGTCGAAAGTTTAACCTAAAATTCAACAAGGCGGTATACCAATCGTAATACCGGTACTTCAAAACAACCATCCACATGCTTCTTTTTTGATGGGGGAGGGGGGATATAGCTAGTTTATTAATATTTCACAGTAAGTTAGGGTATACCACTCAAGATGGTGTAAATGTATTTTAAACACAAATATAAATAACACCCAAAAGTATATCTGAAATAGGCACTTACTTTTCAAGATAGTCTCGGAAAGCAGGATGGTCCAGCTTGAGGATGGGGATATTAGTCTGCAAGCACATCTTCACAGTGTCCTCAATGAATGTTTGTTTCTCGCTTTTTTTGCTTTTATATCCATTTCTGCTATTGTGGCTTGCCACTTGACGCCACGCTGTTCACATGCTGGTTGGGAACAGAATCGCTCCTTTTGTAGCACATGGTTTTTGCTCTTGCAGTGTTTATCTAAAACATCTTTCTTCTTCCACTCAAGTCTTTGATTGCAAAGTCGGCACATCAATATATCTGTATCGCTTACATAAAAATGTTCTGATTTGTAACTCTCGGCACGCTGTTTGATCGTCACTTCGCTTCAACCCACGGCTACCAGTCAATAAATCGCCGCCGTATTTTAAAACAGCTGACTATTATCAAGGGTCAACACGAAGTGAATGAACGTGTGCTTGATAGGGATGGGCGCGACTGAAGCCCGGAATCGAGAGTGTCGACTCGATCGACTCCAAACACCGGTCTCGGTTCGCATGAAGCCTCGCGACTCCACGTTAATCTGATGCGTATTGCGGGGCCGCTTCGCATGAAGCCTCGCGACTCCAAGCTCCCGTGATGAGTATTGCGGGGCCACACGGTCCCTTCGCATGAAGCCTCGCGATTCCAAGCTAACCTGATGAGTAAGGCCCGGATAGATATGTGTTTAGCCTATATATATTTAATTTTACTAAATATTTTCTATTTATTTACATATATTTGCCGTTTTTATAAATAAATACATATTAAGGTGAATTTATTCGTAAGTAGTTATTATTATTACCTGTATTTGGTGGCATGTCACACTCCTTAGATAAATGCTGCCGACATTTTCGACCCTTGGCAATTCCATTAATTTGCCCCTCTGTTTCGTGAATGTACCCTTGTCTCTGTATTGTAGTAGTATTTCGAGACAGGAATTCCCTGGCCATTAAGTATAGCAGGGGGGCTGGAGAAGACTCGTGACTCCAAGCTCCCCTGATGAGTATTGCGGGGTCGCTTCGCATGAAGACTCACGACTCCAAGCTCCCCTGATGAATATTGCAGGGTCGCTTCGCATGAAGCCTCGCGACTCCAAGCACACCTGATGAGTATTGCGGGGCCGCTTCGCATGAAGCCTCGCGACTCCAAGCTCCCCTGATGAGTATTGTGGGGCCGCTTCGCATGAAGACTCGCGACTCCAAGCTCACCTGATGAGTATTGCGGGGCCGCTTCGCATGAAGACTCGCGACTCCAAGCTCCCCTGATGAGTATTGCGGGGCCGCTTCGCATGAAGACTCGCGACTCCAAGCACACCTGATGAGTATTGCGGGGTCGCTTCGCATGAAGACTCGCGACTCCAAGCTCACCTGTTGAGTATTGCGGGGTCGCATCGCATGAAGACTAGCGACTCCAAGCTCCCCTGATGAGTATTGCGGGGTCGCATCGCATGAAGCCTCGCGACTCCAAGCACACCTGATGAGTATTGTGGGGTCGCTTCGCATGAAGACTCGCGACTCCAAGCTCACCTGTTGAGTATTGCGGAGTCACTTCGCATGAAGACTCGCGACTCCAAGCTCCCCTGATGAGTATTGCGGGGTCACTTCGCATGAAGCCTCGCGACTCCAAGCACACCTGATGAGTATTGGGGGGTCGCTTCGCATGAAGACTCGCGACTCCAAGCTCACCTGATGAGTATTGCGGGGTCGCTTCGCATGAAGCCTCGCGACTCCAAGCTCCCCTGATGAGTATTGTGGGGTCACTTCGCATGAAGACTCACGACTCCAAGCTCACCTGTTGAGTATTGCGGGGTCACTTCGCATGAAGACTCGCGACTCCATGCTCCCCTGTTGAGTATTGCGGGGTCGCTTCGCATGAAGACTCGCGACTCCAAGCTCCCGTGATGAGTATTGCGGGGTCGCTTCGCATGAAGACTCGCGACTCCAAGCTCACCTGTTGAGTATTGCGGGGTCACTTCGCATGAAGACTCGCGACTCCATGCTCCCCTGTTGAGTATTGCGGGGCCGTTTCGCATGAAGCCTCGCGACTCCAAGCTCCCCTGATGAGTATTGCGGGGTCACTTCGCATGAAGACTCGCGACTCCAAGCACACCTGATGAGTATTGCGGGGCCGCTTCGCATGAAGTCTCGCGACTCCAAGCTCCCCTGTTGAGTATTGCGGGGCCGCTTCGCATGAAGCCTCGCGACTCCGAGCTAACCTGATGAGTAAGGCCCGGATAGATATGTGTTTATATATATTTAATTTTACTAAATATTTTCTATTTATTTACATATATTTGCCGTTTTTATAAATAAATACATATTAAGGTGAATTTATTCGTAAGTAGTTATTATTATTACCTGTATTTGGTGGCATGTCACACTCCTTAGATAAATGCTGCCGACATTTTCGACCCTTGGCAATTCCATTAATTTGCCCCTCTGTTTCGTGAATGTACCCTTGTCTCTGTATTGTAGTAGTATTTCGAGACAGGAATTCCCTGGCCATTAAGTATAGCAGGGGGGCTGGAGAAGACTCGTGACTCCAAGCTCCCCTGATGAGTATTGCGGGGTCGCTTCGCATGAAGACTCACGACTCCAAGCTCCCCTGATGAATATTGCGGGGTCGCTTCGCATGAAGCCTCGTGACTCCAAGCTCACCTGATGAGTATTGCGGGGTCGCTTCGCATGAAGACTCGCGACTCCAAGCACACCTGATGAGTATTGCGGGGCCGCTTCGCATGAAGCCTCGCGACTCCAAGCTCCCCTGATGAGTATTGTGGGGCCGCTTCGCATGAAGACTCGCGACTCCAAGCTCACCTGATGAGTATTGCGGGGCCGCTTCGCATGAAGACTCGCGACTCCAAGCTCCCCTGATGAGTATTGCGGGGCCGCTTCGCATGAAGACTCGCGACTCCAAGCACACCTGATGAGTATTGCGGGGTCGCTTCGCATGAAGACTCGCGACTCCAAGCTCACCTGTTGAGTATTGCGGGGTCGCATCGCATGAAGACTCGCGACTCCAAGCTCCCCTGATGAGTATTGCGGGGTCGCATCGCATGAAGCCTCGCGACTCCAAGCACACCTGATGAGTATTGCGGGGTCGCTTCGCATGAAGACTCGCGACTCCAAGCTCACCTGTTGAGTATTGCGGAGTCACTTCGCATGAAGACTCGCGACTCCAAGCTCCCCTGATGAGTATTGCGGGGTCACTTCGCATGAAGCCTCGCGACTCCAAGCACACCTGATGAGTATTGCGGGGTCGCTTCGCATGAAGACTCGCGACTCCAAGCTCACCTGATGAGTATTGCGGGGTCGCTTCGCATGAAGCCTCGCGACTCCAAGCTCCCCTGATGAGTATTGCGGGGTCACTTCGCATGAAGACTCGCGACTCCAAGCTCACCTGTTGAGTATTGCGGGGTCACTTCGCATGAAGACTCGCGACTCCATGCTCCCCTGTTGAGTATTGCGGGGTCACTTCGCATGAAGACTCGCGACTCCAAGCTCCCGTGATGAGTATTGCGGGGTCGCTTCGCATGAAGACTCGCGACTCCAAGCTCACCTGTTGAGTATTGCGGGGTCACTTCGCATGAAGACTCGCGACTCCATGCTCCCCTGTTGAGTATTGCGGGGCCGTTTCGCATGAAGCCTCGCGACTCCAAGCTCCCCTGATGAGTATTGCGGGGTCACTTCGCATGAAGACTCGCGACTCCAAGCACACCTGATGAGTATTGCGGGGCCGCTTCGCATGAAGTCTCGCGACTCCAAGCTCCCCTGTTGAGTATTGCGGGGCCGCTTCGCATGAAGCCTCGCGACTCCAAGCTCATCTGATGAGTATTGCGGGGGGCACACAGTCGCTTTTTATCAGAATCTCTCATTATTATTATTATTATTATTATTTACAATCATTGTACCAAATTGTTGTGATATTGCACTTTTGGCAGGTTGTATTACTATTATTGTTATTAATAATCATCATCATAATAAACACAATAACAATTACGCCTACAACATTACCGATGATAACCCGAAACAATCATCCATGTTTGCTGGCTAATAATCCTATTGTATTCATCGTAAAACAAGGTATCAAGGGACAAACGTGGACGGATAACAAGACCGTCACAATGTGAGAGGCCTGTGCGCACATCTTAAACAAAGCAATTAACAAACCATAACATATTCCAAATCTTACATTAATTCAACACTCACATTTTGTTATTGGAGACACGGAAATGAAACACCCTATAATCAAAGTAAGAATAACACACACAGTGCCAAGAACTTCGTAATTGTTATTCGACATTCCATATAACGATCTTGCCGGCAAAATAAATATCCCATTACTATGCATCAACTAGGCCTATCCAGCATATTCTCATGCTGTAGAATACTACAGTAGATCATAACAAAGAACGACTATGCATATAATCATTCTATTGAATCGTTTTGCAGGTTATAATAGCTTGCCATACATTTCAATACCAAAAAAGTATCACTGGCAAGCTAGCAGCAAGATTTATTCAGCTGTATTTTAAACATGCCGCAGCGATAGCGAACAACATTGCTGCCAGCATACATGTTCAAGCAGTTCCAAAAACAGTTGTTAGATGGCGTTAGTGCATGAGTGGAGTCGACACTGGAGTCGAGAGTATCGGTTCCAGCGGCAGCAGTCTCGACTCTTCGCGACTCCGTTCGCAACCCATCCCTAGTGCTTGAAAACTGATTCTTCTTCTTCTTTGATATTTATTTGCTCTCTTGTTGAAAGCTGTTTGATTGGATGTTCTTTGCACTGCTCTTTGGCCGTAGAAAGATATTCCACACATTGCAGTTTTAAGGCGCCGTAATAATTCTTTCCCCTGAAATATATGTTGTTATTTATCTTATTTTTAAGAAAAACGCATCGTTTTTAAAAAGATATATGTTTATTTTGCATAAAACTGAGAATTTCGTATCTATTTCGCATAAATTGTAAAATTTCGCATTTTATCGCTAATTCGAAATCACTAAAAATCACTCATAGAGGTCATATAAGATGAAGGCACATACACTGCCAAAGTTACAACATATTTTGCATTTATCGCAAATGCTAAAAAACACAAACTCTAGCGATAACAAGTAAAACCCAACCTAGAAATGTCCTTTTGTCACTCGTTCATAAAGTATTCGTCTACGCTCGGATTCGCTGTTTAACACGTGCACCTGGGGGTGACAAGTCACTCGTGATTCACGCACACTCTGGTGCCACCTGCTACCCACTCATGCACAGACCATCGCGTGGTGCTATTCTGAGCAGCTCAGGAGACGAGCAGGCAGCACCATAGGTCAGAGAGGTAAAGAGACAAGCTTAACTGACAGGAACGTCATCCTGCGTTTGCATAATCAGTGCAAATCTGCATACGGGATTGCAAAGCTAGTGGGCAGACCTCGATTGACAGTTCAGTCGGTGGATGACCGCTTCTGCACAACAAAAGCATTGCAAAACAAGTCACGGATTGATCAAGATGCAAAATTTATTGGGCGAGAATTCAAGAAAAATCCAAAATTTTGTGCACTGAAGTTGGCTGGTGAGCTGGAGAGGAGAGGCACAAAGGTGCAATGTTTGTATGATAGCAGAGACCACTTATATCAAATATGGACAAAATTCCATCAATAGCGCGCTTTCAAACAACAACGTAATTTACACAAAACACTAAAAATGGCGTGGAAGTCCTTCTTTGTTGCACGGGTTCAATTATTATTTCCTATTCCGTTAGTCTGATGAACTCAGCGGTCACGACAAGGCTGACCATTAATGGAAAGGAAGTAGAACAAGTCCAGTCCTTCCTATATCTTGGAAGTATTGCCACAACTACAGGAGGCGCCGAGGAGGATGTTCATAGTCACATACGTAGAGCAAATGGTGCATTTGTCCAATTGTACCCTGTTTGGAGGAGCAGGAACATCTCAAACAAACCCAAACTCCGGCTTTTTAACAGTAATGTGAAGGCCGTGCATTTGTGTGGCTGCGTAACCTGGAAGATGACAAAACTCATTAAAAACAAACTCCAAGTCTTTGCGAACCTCTGTCTCCGACGCATTCTAAATGTCAGATGGCCAATAGTAATGAAACATGAAGATCTTTGGCATGGGACCAACCAGCAACCAAGCAGTATACAAATCAAGGATTGGAACTGGATTGGACACACATTGAGGAAGCCAGATGGTGCTATTGACAAAACAGCATTGGAGTGGAACCATCAAGGTGCTAGGAAACACGGTCGTCCCAAGCAGACCTGGAAGAGGACGATCGAGAGAGAAATTGCAGATAGTGGAAAAACCTGGAGCGAAGTAAAGAGGCTGGCCAGAAGCCGTACCGGTTGGAGGAAATTCGTCACAGCCCTATGTTCCAGAGGGAACAACAGGAATTAAATCATCAAATCATAAATCATTCCGTTAGTCTATTACACTTCTATAGTGTATATGTGGCTATAAAACACGTCATTCTGATCCGTAGTGATGTCATCGGCTTTAACTCGAATCCGAGTATAAATCTTCTTCCTTCAGTCCAGTTTGTGGATGTGTTTACGGTGACTAAAGAGTCCAATCCTGGCATGGAACAAGCGACCACACAAGTCACATAGTATTGCTGGAGGAGGACGTGGTTGGGCTGCTCGAAGTTTCCTAGCTTGACGCTTGGCCTCTTCATGTATGCGTCGATCCCTTTCAAAAGTCTTTACAGTATCCGAGATGGTACGGCGCCAAGTTGAGCGGTCTTCAGCCAGCATGTCCCAGGTTTGTGAATCAAGACCTGTCAATTTCAGGGTCTGCTTAAATTGGTCCTTGTAGTGCCTCTTAGGACCACCATGAGGTCTGGTGCCATAGCATAACTCACCATATAGCATTTGACGAGGTAATCTCACAACATCCATCCGATGGACATGACCAATCCATCTAAATTGGTGACCTATTATGGATGACTCTATGCTGTTGATTTGAGCCTTTTCCAGAACAGCAATATTGGTAATGCGGTCTTCCCATTTAATCCTCAGGATTGATCGAAGTTTTTGTAGGTGGAAACGCTCAAGCTTCCTAAGATCACGTCGGTAAAGGGTCCACGTTTCACAGCCATACAACAATGTAGAAATGACTACTGCTTTGTACACCATAAGCTTTGTACTCATGGACAGATCTTTATTCATGAAGACCCGGTGCCCTAATCGTCCATATGCTGCATGGGCTGCGCCAATTCTCTTATCCACATCCTGCTCACAGGTACAGCTCACAGAAATGGTACTGCCCAGGTACGAGAAGTGGTCAACCTGTTCTAATGGCAAATTTGAGATGGAGATATTGAACTGAGGAAGAGGTGTGCCTGGTGAAGGTTGTGCCAAGACTTTAGTCTTATTGACATTTATGGTAAGACCAAAGCGATCACATGCACTTTTGTAACAGTTAACTGACTCTTGCAGCTCTTCTGGTGTGAGAGTTGGTGACGCAGCATCAACTGCATACAACATGTTAGTAACCTTAGTAACCTGAGTTTTCCTCAAGGAGCGGAGACGAGTTAGGTTGAAAAGCCCTCCATCAAAACGATACTTGACCTCCACACCTGGGATGTTTGTGGGTGAATCATAAAGCATTGCAGCCAAGTACAGCGCAAAAAGCTTTGGAGCCAGTACACATCCTTGTTTCAGTCCATGGGTAATGGGAAATTCATCGGACATCTTATTCTGATGGCAAACCTGACCTGTCATGCCATCATGGAGAGCCTTGATTAGATCTACAAAACGCTGAGGGCAACCAAACCGCTTCAGCACTGCCCACATGGCTGGTCTTGGAACCGAATCAAATGCCTTTTCCAAGTCATAAAAGACTAAGAAGAGTGGATTCTGTTGTTCTCTACATTTTTCTTGTAGCTGTCTCACACAGAAAATCAAGTCAATTGTGCTTCTGGAAGTTCTAAATCCGCATTGTGACTCTGGGAGGATCCTCTCAGAGATAACCTTGAGGCGGTTAAGTAAAATTCTTGCAAGAATCTTCCCCACAATTGATAGCAGTGATATACCACGGTAGTTGCCACAAACACTGCGATCACCCTTTTTAAAGATAGCGACGATAGTGGCATTCTTTAGGTCTCCAGGTACCTTTCTTGATTCCCATATTCTGAGGATAAGGATGAAAATTCTTGTTTTGAGGGAATGACCTCCGGCTTGAATTAGTTCCAGACGGATGTTATCTGGGCCAGGTGCTTTTCTGGGTTTCAATTGGGTGAGAGCTGCACTGAATTCATGATAAGTAGGAGGTACTGCCAACCACAGTTGTTCAGGTTGTTGCGGTACATCACAGAGGAAGTCTTCAGCAGCTTCTGATGGACGATTTAGGAGATTGGAGAAGAGCTCCTTCCAGCGTTCCAAGATTTCTTGACTATCAGTAAAGGTAGTAGAATTATCAGCGCTTTTCAGTGTACCTGATGATGAGCGAGATGGTCCATATATTTCCTTGAGTACGGCATAGAAGTTCCTCAAGTCTCGAGCATCCGATAGTCTCTGCAGTTCCTGAGCCTTCTGCTGCCACCAAGTATTTTTAATCTGCCTTATCTGCATCTGGCATTTACCCTTGAGTTCCAGTAGTTTATCTCTCTTTGTGTTGGAAGTTGGGTCTTGAAGATGGGCAAGATAGGCATTCCTTTTGGCATTGATGAGAGACAGAATTTCCTCATTGTTGTCATCAAACCAGTCTTGTCTTTTTCGCACTATAAAGCCAATGGTTTCCTCAGTTGACTGTGTGATAATCTTCTGTAATGTGGCCCATTCTTGCTGAATATCATTTGTTACTGGGTTTTCTGATAACTGGGTGACGATCCTGTTTCCAAAATGTTTGTACATGGATTCATCCTGAAGTTTGGATGTATTAAACTTCTTTCTTGGCAAATTTTTGATGTTCCTAGGTGGTTTAGGTCTGATGGATATCCTGAGCTTACATATAAGAAGTTTATGATCTGTCCAACAATCGTCTATATTCCTGGCTGTTCTGGTAAAAAGAGTGTCCTTCTTATCACATTGCCGGGTAATGATATAATCAAGAATGTGCCAATGTTTGGAACGAGGATGCATCCACGTGGTTTTGAAGCGGTCAGGTAGCCGGAACTGCGTGTTGGTAATGAAAAGTTCGTGTTCTGCACAAAGACCAAGGAGCAACAGTCCATTGGCATTACATTTTCCAAGTCCCTGTTTGCCCATCACATTATTCCATAGCCTGTGATCTTTCCCAACTCTGGCATTGAAGTCACCGAGGAGCAAGAGTTTATCTGCAGATGGTACCTTGGAGATGATTTCACTTAGCTGATTATAGAACTGAGCCTTTACTTCATCATCAGAATCTAAGGTAGGAGCATAGGCAGACATGAGTGTCATAAAGGAACCTCCTGAGAGTGGTATGCGGAGAGTCATGAGCCTTTCGCCGATTGCAATGGGCGTAAGTTGGTGATAATTTACCAGTTTGGTCTTCACAGCGAAGCCCACACCATGAATACGACATTCACCCTCCTCCTTTCCTTTCCAGAACATGGTAAATCCTGTTCCAGATTCAGTAATCTTGCCTTCAGAAGACAGCCTAGTTTCACTGAGAGCAGCAATGTCAACGTTGAGTCTTGATAACTCATGGGTTACGAGAGCTGACCTTCTCTCAGGTCTAATGTTATTGTCCAAATCAAGCAAGGTGCTGATGTTCCATGATCCAATAATCAATTTGTGATTCTTTACTGTTTTTGAGTTTCGACCGCATGAGGGGTGACCTGCTGAGTTCGGTTGCCCAGCCGGACCAAGATTGTGACTTCCGATGTTTAGCCCACCTTTTCTAGGGCCTTCCCCATGTGGGGTGGGCAGCGGTGATCCTAAATAGGCCTGCCCAAACACATATGCAGGACCGAATTCCTGAGTAGTCACAGAGTCTCCGGAAGGCGACCATCACACATCTGCTGCCAACGTGCAGGTCCAAACTAGGGGCTTCCAGTTACACCCATAACCTGCCCCCACCGTCCATATCCCATCGCTGTTGGACTTTGAAAAGTGACGTTCGGAAGAAGTGCCACTGGCGTGAATTTGTTTAGGGTGGATCTCAGCTTGCCAGGACGAGACCCACACACTATGATCTCTGAGCCTTTTCCTGCGGCTCACAAAGAATGAGACATACAGGACCGAACACAGAGACTGCAACGAACTGCCGCATACTCAAGTACTACTGAGGTGCGCCTTTACAGCCAGTCCGTCTGGCGTGGCCTCTTCCGCCTCTATGACCGTTGGGAGCCATGAGAGTGATTGGCTCCTCGTCTGCTCATTTTGCCGTTGGGCCAAAACCTGCCCATCATACCTATGGACAATAGTTTGCCCTATTAAACCAGAGCAATAGGCTGCCCCTTCCGCCAACCACACTGTGCCAGAGTTCACCTCTTTCACTGCAGGTACCGTTGAGGACTTCACCGTAACCCTGGCAAGGGACCCTAACAAGGTACTACCAGCCGGGCCAGCTGGACCAGGGTTTTTTAAAGAGGTGTTACTCCTCTATCACTCCCTACTTGATCATACTATATATATATATACTGTAACACTGTATAACACTACACTACGTGCTATTGCACCACACTGTATCACTCCACTAGTAGTAATACCTACACTGTATAACACTACACTAGGTGCTATTGCACCACACTGTGTCACTCCACTAGTAGCAATACCTACACTGTATAACACTACACTATGTGTCGAAAAATGTTCTCGAATGAGAAACTGTTGTTATGGTCCTTTGAGCTCCATTAATTCAACAAAATTATGTTAAATGGTCCGGCTAAGCTCAAATTATCAGCGTTTCGCCCCGGTGTACTATTGGGCTCGTCAGTTGGTACAGTACACCTCACCAAGATGCTGAAAAGTGCTTACTGAGTAGGCCAATGCAAGACACTATGATACACATTATAATATGTCGTATCGACGTCACGAGCATTGCCAAAGCACTTCAGGAAGTATAGTCTTCCTTTCAAAACAAATGCAAACCTTACCTTGGTTATCGATATGTCGAAAAATGTTCTCGAATGAGAAACTGTTGTTATGGTCCTTTGAGCTCCATTAATTCAACAAAATTATGTTAAATGGTCCGGCTAAGCTCAAATGATCAGCGTTTCGCCCCAGTGTACTATTGGGCTCGTCAGTTGGTACAGTACACCTCACCAAGATGCTGAAAAGTGCTTACTGAGTAGGCCAATGCAAGACACTATGATACACATTATAATATGTCGTATCGACGTCACGAGCATTGCCAAAGCACTTCAGGAAGTATAGTCATCCTTTCAAAACAAATGCAAACCTTACCTTGGTTATCGATATGTCGAAAAATGTTCTCGAATGAGAAACTGTTGTTATGGTCCTTTGAGTTCCATTAATTCAACAAAATTATGTTAAATGGTCCGGCTAAGCTCAAATTTTCAGCGTTTTGCCCCGGTGTACTATTGGGCTCGTCAGTTGGTACAGTACACCTCACCAAGACGCTGAAAAGTGCTTACTGAGTAGGCTTAGCCGGACCATTTAACATAATTTTGTTGAATTAATGGAGCTCAAAGGACCATAACAACAGTTTCTCATTCGAGAACATTTTTCGACATATCGATAACCAAGGTAAGGTTTGCATTTGTTTTGAAAGGAAGACTATACTTCCCGAAGTGCTTTGGCAATGCTCGTGACGTCGATACGACATATTATAATGTGTATCATAGTGTCTTGCATTGGCCTACTCAGTAAGCACTTTTCAGCGTCTTGGTGAGGTGTACTGTACCAACTGACGAGCCCAATAGTACACCGGGGCGAAACGCTGATAATTTGAGCTTAGCCGAACCATTTAACATAATTTTGTTGAATTAATGGAGCTCGAAGGACCATAACAACAGTTTCTCATTCGAGAACATTTTGCGACATATCGATAACCAAGGTAAGGTTTGCATTTGTTTTGAAAGAAAGACTATACTTCCTGAAGTGCTTTGGCAATGCTCGTGACGTCGATACGACATATTATAATGTGTATCATAGTGTCTTGCATTGGCCTACTCAGTAAGCACTTTTCAGCGTCTTGGTGAGGTGTACTGTACCAACTGACGAGCCCAATAGTACACCGGGGCGAAACGCTGATAATTTGAGCTTAGCCGGACCATTTAACATAATTTTGTTGAATTAATGGAGCTCAAAGGACCATAACAACAGTTTCTCATTCGAGAACATTTTTCGACATATCGATAACCAAGGTAAGGTTTGCATTTGTTTTGAAAGGAAGACTATACTTCCTGAAGTGCTTTGGCAATGCTCGTGACGTCGATACGACATATTATAATGTGTATCATAGTGTCTTGCATTGGCCTACTCAGTAAGCACTTTTCAGCGTCTTGGTGAGGTGTACTGTACCAACTGACGAGCCCAATAGTACACCGGGGCGAAACGCTGATAATTTGAGCTTAGCCGGACCATTTAACATAATTTTGTTGAACTACACTATGTGCTATTGCACCACACTGTGTCACTCCACTAGTAGCAATACCTACACTGTATAACATTACACTATATGCTATTGCACCACACTGTATCACTCCACTAGTAGTAATACCAACACTGTATAACACTACACTATGTGCTATTGCACCACACTGTGTCACTCCACTAGTAGCAATACCTACACTGTATAACATTACACTATGTGCTATTGCACCACACTGTGTCACTCCACTAGTAGCAATACCTACACTGTATAACATTACACTATGTGCTATTGCACCACACTGTATCACTCCACTAGTAGTAATACCTACACTGTATAACATTACACTATGTGCTATTGCACCACACTGTGTCACTCCACTAGTAGCAATACCTACACTGTATAACATTACACTATGTGCTATTGCACCACACTGTGTCACTCCACTAGTAGTAATACCTACACTGTATAACATTACACTATGTGCTATTGCACCACACTGTGTCACTCCACTAGTAGCAATACCTACACTGTATAACATTACACTATGTGCTATTGCACCACACTGTGTCACTCCACTAGTAGCAATACCTACACTGTACAACATTACACTATGTGCTATTGCACCACACTGTGTCACTCCACTAGTAGCAATACCTACACTGTATAACACTACACTATGTGCTATTGCACCACACTGTGTCACTCTATTAGTAGCAATACCTACACTGTATAACATTACACTATATGCTATTGCACCACACTGTATCACTCCACTTGTAGTAATACCAACACTGTATAACACTACACTATGTGCTATTGCACCACACTGTGTCACTCCACTAGTAGCAATACCTACACTGTATAACATTACACTATGTGCTATTGCACCACACTGTATCACTCCACTAGTAGTAATACCTACACTGTATAACATTACACTATGTGCTATTGCACCACACTGTGTCACTCCACTAGTAGCAATACCTACACTGTATAACATTACACTATGTGCTATTGCACCACACTGTATCACTCCACTAGTAGCAATACCTACACTGTATAACATTACACTAGGTGCTATTGCACCACACTGTGTCACTCCACTAGTAGTAATACCTACACTGTATAACATTACACTATGTGCTATTGCACCACACTGTGTCACTCCACTAGTAGTAATACCTACACTGTATAACATTACACTATGTGCTATTGCACCACACTGTATCACTCCACTAGTAGCAATACCAACACTGTATAACATTACACTATGTGCTATTGCACCACACTGTGTCACTCCACTAGTAGCAATACCTACACTGTATAACATAACACTAGGTGCTCTTGCACCACACTGTATCACTCCACCAGTAGCAATACCAACACTGTATAACATTACACTATGTGCTATTGCACCACACTGTATCACTCCACTAGTAGCAATACCAACACTGTATAACATTACACTATGTGCTATTGCACCACACTGCCCCACTCCACTAGTAGTAATACCTACACTGTATAACATTACACTATGTGCTATTGCACCACACTGTGTCACTCCACTAGTAGTAATACCAACACTGTATAACATTACACTATGTGATAATGATGTCTTTTAATAACTTCATAAATTTGCATATTTATTCAACTTATCAATACATAAAAGTTACTTCTATAGTGCTGCATTTTTAGCCTATTTTCATTTATGACAAACAGGCTTATGAGATCACCTTATGTACATGTGTGTGTGTGTGTGTGTGCGTATGTGTGTGTGTCCCCCTAGTAAAACCTAAACGGCTGGAGCGATTTCAATGAAACTTGGTAAGGTCAAAGTACTATTTTGTCCGACGAGGTAGCCAAGCTAGACAACGGATTAATAAGGGAAACATGTATGGATGTGTGATGTACCATTCTTCAATAAACCAAGGCCGGCATTAACGGCAGTATTAAAGGTTACGGGACATTCTCATTTGACCGTTTGCACTTAGATATGGCTCTTCAGCTTATGTGTGGTGAGAATGAAAACTGGTATTTAATAGTTGAAGATTTTCCAGTATACAGTAACACACACCACTTTAGGAAGACTAAACTTAGCAACACACAAGTTACATTATTGTTCGATGAACACAGACACTTAGGAATGCGAGGGGGGGGGGAAGCCCAGGAAGATAATAGATCCTCGCACACAGGAAACTCACCCCAGTTGAGAGCAAACAGTGACAAAGTTAACTGCTCTCATCCGGACTGCGTACGACTCAACCAGATAAGTAACCTGTACAACACAATCTGAACTGACCATTTAACAATAATAACATATTCACACTAAGCAAGCAAATTTGGAAGTCAATCACCACTTTCAGTATCTTAACAAAACCTTACATACAGTAGACTATAACTAATGAATATTGACTAGTTGCATTATTTCAACTAATACTGCAACCAAATAAGTGTACAAATTGTAAATACTTTCACCCATACTTCTAGACAGAGATTTAACCCTACACAGGCGGATACGTGTTATGTCTGTACGCGGACCGAAAATACGGAAAATTAAAACTCGTCCAGAATTATCGAACACTAGCTATAAGCATGCATATGTATGTAATAGTAATGGCTTACCTTGATTATTGGATATACTCCGCCTCAGAAGTGCATAGGATATTATCCAAATTATTTAGTGCATAAAGGGCATAAATGACACTACTTGAATATCAATCTTCTGTGTCTTCAAATGAAAAATTACTTTCATCTACATCCATGGAGTCCAAAATTGAAGAAATCTCTTGCTCACTGACCCTCATTTTACTGCACATGTCGCAAAATAACTACATAAATCACAAAAGGCCGTTCTTAGAACTCGCGATGCAAGCTCGACCGAACACGATAATCTCTCACAGCTTGTGAGAATTTAACAGGGAGATAACGCCACTCAATTCGGAGATTCCCTGTTAGGCAGGACCTAAAAGTGTCGTTTACTGCCATCTGTTGAGATTTTAGCGTACCACTTGCGCCAGAATCGGTGGATCTCTGATGATATAATATATTCAATTCCACTCGCGGGTTACCTGTCTTGTGATTTAATATATTAAATTCCTTCCTCTGTGGGTTATTAGCCTAAGTGCAATGGATCTGATGATGATCACTTGACGATTGAAACTGGTCATCTAAGTGTATCTATTAATCTCATGTAAAACTTTTTCAGGATTAGGGAATAACCCATCACAATTGGGTACAATCGTTTTGACCGACTGAAAAACATCAAATTTCGATGTATAATTCATGTCATTTATTTCAGACTCTAGGTAATTAATTGTAATTCCCCACCCAATCCAATTGGGCACACTCTTGTTGACCGACTGGAAAGTTTCTAGTAATAGACATAGTTTCCAGGTCACCATGAAAGCTATTCTACGCATACAAATCTGCATTAGCAATGAGCATAAGCCATCTTGTACAGTTGATCCAACCATTAACATGTCGTTTCGTGTAACACTAATATTGGTTCTTGCAGAGGGATCAAAAACCAGCCCTATCTTGATTGTACTGCTCAAATGTTTGTGAACAGTGCGATGAGGTATGTAATGTTCCGGTTGTCTCAATGAGGAATTTGGTTGAGGTTTGACCATGTGCCCTAGTGCTTCATATTCTCTTATGAACTCGATGAAGTCTTGACCGTGTGAAAGAGCGTCAGTTGCTGGTTATGGAGATGTTGTTTTTTGTCGTGGCTATATTTTGAATTTGAAGCGAGCGCCTGACTGAGTTGAGTTTCACTGCCGTTGGTTGCAGGCTGGATGAGATGCGCGGACGACGATGCGCGTATGTATGTTAACACCTGACAGTCTGCAGGGTCGAGCAGGCAGCTGTTAGGACTGGGACAGTCGTGTTTGTGCAGTTCATCCGTGCATAAGAGGGCGGCTTAATCAATCTCAAGTTACTAGTACCTGACCTGGAAGCCAAAATTAGCCTACAAACGAGGCATTGTTCAAATGTGCTCAGGATAGTTTTACTAGATGGGACTAGCTTTTGTAAATGCAAGGTTGTGTTGGGTATGGCCAGAGCTCACAGCATATTAAGGCATATGGGCTGGAAATAACTCCTTACTTGAGTTATGTTAATATAATACCTCATACCAGGGTAGATTTCTGGCTAGCAATTGACTTGGAATTAAGGCTAAACAGGTGTGTAAGCGTACTGCGATAACTACAGAAGGATTACAATCAAGTAACCGGGAACATTACTGTGACTATTCGGAGTATTTCGGGACGTTAAAACACCGGGTGATTGTCGTAAAATCAGTGACAGTATTAGACACGTGCTTTTTCATGGCAGAAGCTATGGTGTTAAGACAATCCGATCAGGACGTCATGGTAGCGAGACGCCGGTATGAACTTTTGAAATCTACCATGAGTCGAGCCAGTATTATGGTGCGTTAAATACGATGGATGCTGACGTCTGGATACTTGGGACTTGAACCAGTGGAGCCATGAAGTCGAGCCGTACACATTTCCGTGTGCGGAGGATCGCGTGGAATTTTATGCTCAGACTAAGGGCCTTCCGCAGGAACTTGGACCTTCTTCAAGAACATCTGAAATGGACGTGAGCCCCTTATTCTATTCTTAATATCTAGAACCGGTGAATATCAGACCTTAGCCTATACCATTCAACCATGTAGGAATCGTTTTACACGCCATAGATCTTTATTTTCTGCATTATATAGGGACATAAGCATGGATCGTTTTGATGTTGTCCACTCTTCGAATTTTATTTTATTTCTGAGATAGCATATCCACGGTGGGCATATCGTAGAATGAGTATATTTTCGGAAGGCATCCGGCTGTTCTAATTAGACAGGAGTTTCATCCTGATTTTTGTTGTACAGTTCCGTGCATATTTTTATGGCACATTGTTATTTTAGCGATCGTTTTGAGATAGTTTATTGGTAATTTGTTTATTTAAATGTAGTTCTTGATCATTTTGATGCAATTCGTCTTGGATGAGTTCTGATTGTCATTTATCGTAAAATGATTCGATTTTTCTGGTGGTTAAGGATTTTCTTTAAAATGATAATGTGGAATGATCATGTATGAGAATGTACAAGGGGAATTAAGGAGGCATATTCATAACAATTTAATGGATCTTATGAAAAATAGAACATGGTAATTATCCATGAGAATTTCATATTAATAATCATCATCATCATCTTGCACAGTTTCCAGCCACTGGCCGGGTCTGTTTGGAACACAAGCCTCTCCAACGTCTCCTGTCTTCCCACCATCTCTCAGCCTCTCCCATAAGTCCAACCCCTCGTCCACGTCGTGGGAGACGGGCAACGGCACAAAGTAGGGGATCGCCTGTAGGGGCGAAGTACAGTGGGGACTTCGTGTGCCCCGGGACCGTTACGGTAGCTGTGAAGGTCCTACAGGAACCCTGAAAAGTGACGGCTAACGGGGCTCTGGTGAAGCTACGATAGGCCCAGCAAGCCAGTAGTGGATGATACCAAATGCTTTCAAAAATGGAACGAGCCTCGGACATATTAATAATAATAATAATAATAAATGAATGAGTTTGGATTATTTAGGTGATGTTTCCTTAAAACAAATATGAGAAATTAACATGAATTAATGCACATTG
Organism: Meconema thalassinum; assembly: GCA_946902985.2. NCBI lineage: Eukaryota > Metazoa > Arthropoda > Insecta > Orthoptera > Tettigoniidae > Meconema > Meconema thalassinum. The sequence goes on from OX336389.2 coordinate 861,930,154, forward strand.
GATTGATAAAGCAATCGTAACGTAGTTTTGTTATTAGAGCAAGGTGTATCAATTAGGAGGATTTTTGTTATGGTGACAAGCGGATAATTGAACAGGTTAATTAGAGACAGTTACTTATAACATTCATATGATAAATCTGATAGGGTGATGAGTTGAATTGGGAATGCACGTAGGCATTTGTCCCATTAATAATTATGATAATCCATTAAATACAGTAAATATGACTGGATGGAAATTAATATGTGAAAATAATATGTAAAAGAATTATAGTTGTTGAATATAATGAAATGTTGGAATTTGGAGGATGTTGCCTCATATTACTCAAAAGAAGGGCGGTGCCGCTGTTGCAGCCCCACGCCGCTATCTAGATATTGTCACCAGTGGAATTCTAGATTCTACTTTAATTTGCTCTAACCATAATTACATATTTTCTGGTTGAATTATATAAACCTGCAGATAGATTAAAATGCCTAATAATTTTGCCATATTGTGATATCAAGGAATAAACTAAATTGATAAAGTGCATAAAGAAATGGGGCATTTAAAATGCGACCTCATGTTCCGATGAAAATCTTGAAATAGCTACGAATCATCCATAAGTGTTTAAAATTGATTGGAATAATAAGGTTGAGTTGCAATTTATATCACTGAATAATTAATCCCATAATTTATTTTATTATCGAGGATAAATCACAGATCCATAATTTATAATTTCTAATATGAATATTCCTTGTGTGGGAATAATGAAATATAAATGGTATTACGTTTCTAATGGGTCCATCTTTGTTCGACTTGGTCTGACTTGCATCAAGTTGTATAATTAACAATTCTAGTATGTTTTGGAATTTCTTCTCGTTTCATGGAAGAGAATATCCCATAGGATTATCCATGATTTTGGAAATATGGAAATGTGTAGAACTTCAGAAATAAAATTTTAGTCAAGTGTGATAGGACGATCAGTGATCTACACAACTTGAATACTGTAAATATCGTTTATAATATAATAGAATACCATGATGGACTATTAATTTCATGGGAATTCTAACACAATGAAATGTTTAAAAAATGACGTTTTCGTTGCATTTTTTTTTTTGGAACGTTATTCTACACCTGCGATTAAATAGTATAGGATCCCAGGAGGAGCGCAGGATGTTATTTTTTCCAGGTGGTGTTTTAGTTTTCTCCCTGAGGATGCCCTTGTAAAGATTAGGATGGTTGAATGGATCAATTAAATTGATGCAAATTTTATCTTAACTGATACTGTGGTCATTCATGATTCTTGAAATATGCCTTCTATCCTTGCTGTAGTGTGCATCTGGGGAACAGCAGAGCTTTTCTTTTTCTTTATTCTACATCTTTGTAGAATGCTCACTGTTAACCCCGAGATGTTTTTGAGTCTTTGTGCTCGACTGTTGTTCGGATGCGCACTTGTGTGGTCGTAGGACGTTCGTCAAACGGTCACATAAAGTAAGTTAGCGAGTTTTGGCTGCCAACGTGTGTGGGCCCGAGTTCGATTCAGTTTCTGATACGATTCGATTCCGAATTTCGATTCGAGGTCGATTTGTGTTTGTTCTTGCTGTAGTAGGATTCATGGTCATGAATGCACAGTTTTCATAGTTTGGAGTGATTTGTTTGGTTTGTAGTGGTTGTTTCTGGTCATTTATGTTGTTGTTGTTTGAGTCTTCAGTCTTTTGACTGGTTTGATGCAGCTCTCCATGTCTCCCTGTCCTGAGCTAATCGTTTCATCTCTACATAGCTCCGACACCCTACATCCGAGGCAATCTGTTTAACATATTCTAACCTTGGTCTACCCCTACAGTTCTTGTCCTCGACCTTTCCTTCCATAACTAAGCTTGCTATTCCTGGGTGTCTTAGTATGTGTCCTACCAACCTATCTCTTCTCTTCATTAGCAGTCGCCAGAAACATCTTTCCTCTCCCACTCGTCTTAATACCTCTTCGTTTGTAACCCTATCTACCCATCTGATCTTCATCATTCTCCTGTAACACCACATTTCAAATGCCTCAATTCTCCTCTTTTCTGCTGCACCAATAGTCCAAGTTTCACTTCCATAGAGCGCCACGCTCCAGACAAAGGCTTTCAAAAATGACTTCCTAATACCTAAATCTATATTCGATGTCAGCAGATTCCTTTTTTGTAGAAATGCTTTCTTTGCCTGAGCCAACCTACTTTTTATATCCTCTTTGCTTCGTCCATCACTGGTTATTCTGCTTCCTAAGTAACAGAAGTCTCCTACTTCCTTTAGCTTTTCACCTGCCAATTTGATCTCCATAGAGGTTTCTGATTTATTTCGGCTGCATTCCAGTATTTTTGTTTTACATTTATTAATTTTCATCATGAATTCTTTCCGTAAGACGGAGTCCATACCATTCAAAAACTCATTCAAATCCTCAGGCTTGTCGGCCAAGATGACGATGTCATCAGCAAATCTCAGAGTTGAAATTATTTCTCCTTGAATCTTCACTCCCACTTTAAATTTTTCTCTAATTTCCTTCATTGCTTGTTCAATGTAAAGATTGAAAAGTATGGGTGATAAGTTGCAGCCTTGCCTTACACCTTTCTGAATACCAGCTTCTCTCTCATGTCCTTCAACTCGAATGACAGCTGTCTGGTTTCTGTACAGATTGTATATCACCCTCCTATCCCTGTACTTTATTCCAATCGATTTCAAAATGTCAAACAATTTAGTCCAATCAACGTTATCAAAAGCCTTTTCTAAGTCTACAAAAGCCATGAACGTTCTCTTATCTTTCCTTATTCTACCTTCCAAAATCAGCCTAAGACTTAGTACAGCTTCCCTTGTTCCTACATTTCTCCTGAAACCAAACTGGTCTTCACCCAACTCCGTTTCTATCTGGCTTTCAATCCTCTTGTAAATTATTCTAGACAGGATCTTTGAAGCATGAGTAATCAAGCTGGTTGTACGGTAATCTTCACATCTGTCAGCTCCCACTTTCTTTGGTATAGGGATGATTACATTCTTCTTGAAATCAGGGGGTACCTCACCTGCCTCATAAATCCTACACACCAAGTGAAATAACCTGATCAGACCTTCATCTCCTATGCAGCATAGCAACGCAATCGGTATATCATCTATGCCTGGTGCTTTGTTCCTGCTTAAGTCTTCCAAAGCTCTATCAAATTCCGATCTCAATATTAAATCTCCTTTCGCATCCTCATCAATTTCCTCCTCCCTTTCCATTACATGATTCTCAATCTCCTTTCCCTTATACAAACTCTCTATGTAAGCTTTCCATCTCTCAACCTATTCTTCCCTATCTGTTAGAGGCTTTCCATTTGTGTCCTTAATATTACAGCACTTAGTCTTCTTTTCCCCAAAAGTATTCTTAATCCTTCGATAAGCTATGTCTACTCTTCCTAATTTCAGACAATTTTCTATACCTGCACATTTCTCTTTCAACCATTCTTCTTTCGCTTCCTTGCACTTCTTGTTAACCTCATTTCTCAGACGTCTGTATTCTGCTTTCCCCTTTTCATCTCTTACATTCTTGTGTTTCCGCCTTTCATCCATCAATTCTAGTATATCCTGAGTGATCCATGGTTTTCTACCTATTCTTTCTTTCCTACCAATGTTTTCTTCTGCGGATTTTGTTATTTCATTCTTCAGAAGTGCCCATTCGTCTGCAATTGAAGTTTGTTTAGGGTTTTTCATTAGTCCTTCCTTTATACTCTTCTTGAATCTTTCGTTTACATCCTTCTCTTTCAGTCTGTCTATTGCCCACCTTTTTGGCTTTTGACTTTTCTTCAGGTTCTTCAACTTTAATCTGCATTTCATTACAACCAGTTTATGTCAGCACCAGGATATGTTTTACAATCCAAAATCTGGTTTCGAAACCTCTGCTTGACCATAATGAAGTCGATTTGGTAACGCCCTGTATCTCCTGGTCTCATCCATGTGTATATTCTTCTATTGTGGTTATTGAATAAGGTGTTAGCTATGACCAATTCATGCTCGGTGCAGAATTCTACCAGCCTGCTTCCTCGATCATTCCTTTCACCTAATCCGAAATCTCCTACTATCTTCCCTTCTCTCCCTTTTCCTACCACAGCATTCCAATCTCCCATTACTATAACATTTTCATCACCCTTGATATACCTCAGAATTTCGTCTATTTCTTCGTAGACCTTTTCAACATCATCATCAGCTTGACTGGTAGGCATATAGACTTGTACCACTGTGGTGCAGGTAGGTTTAGTATTGATTTTTGCTACAATAATCCGTTCACTATATTGCTCATAATATTCCACCCGCTGTCCAAGTTTCCTACTCAATATGAGGCCAACCCCTGCTTGGCCATTGTTTGATTTAGTGCTAATGACCCTATAGTCTCCTGACCAAAAGTCCTGTTCTTCCTGCCAGCGCATTTCACTAATCCCAACCAAATCCAACCTCAACCTATCCATTTCCCTTTCTAAGTTTTCTAACCTTCCACTTCCTAGCAGACTTCTAACATTCCACGCTCCGATCCGTAGAATGTCAGATTTCCTCTTTGTCACTTCTGTGATGTTAACCCCCTCTCGAGTAGTCCCCACCCGGAGATCCGAACGGGGGACTAGTTTACCTCCGGATTGAAATTTTACAAGGGAGGAGGCCATCATCACATGTAATTATGCATAGAGAGGTGCATATCCTCGGGAATAGCATACGGCTGTAGTTTCCCGTTGCTTTCAGCCGTGCAGCAGGACGCAGTGTAGCCATTATTTGGCTTATATTATCAATATCTTAACCGTCTATAAGACTAGTAAAGATTTGATTTATTCTGAAAGGCTGCTACTCCCTTTCAGAATAAGTAAAGAGCAATTCTACTAACAAAAATACTAACCTTCTACCGTACTAACAATTAAATACCAAAATTCTACGAACAAAAAAAAATAAAAAAAAAATAAAAAAAAAATACTAAAGTTCCACCAACAACAAATACTACCACTAAAACAGTCTGTCACCAGGCACACTCACATGCACCCTCACACATCACAGTCTACTGAAACAATGAACTATAACTAATAAACAATGCAACTGCTACCAGACACACTCACACACCACAGTCTAATAGAACAATGACATATATCTAATAGACAAACTAACTACCTACTTACAACTAAAACTAACTACATACTTACTGTACTGTTATTTGAATTGACAATATTTACAAAATGCAATTTAGATAGAAAATACTTCTTTGGTGTAACGATGGACAAATTCAAGGAGGCGTACCGTATTTATTTATTTATTTATTCATTTATTTATTTATTTATTTATTTATTTATTTTACGTCTTCAGTATTGGCTCATGCCCCTCTCTAACACTTAACCACGTAATATGGTACCAGTACATATGAGACAATTTTGGAAACACAAAAAATAATTATGATGATAAATAAGGAGTAAATTAATTATTCTAATACTAATGTTAATAAAAAGGTGCATGAATAATAATAATAATAATAATTATTATTAATAATTATAGTCTAATAAGTATTAATAATGGACTGTATCGCTTTCGCAGATGATGTAGCTATGTTACCAGATTAGGTTGCAACAGCAATAGACCAGATCAATACTCTCCAATCTATAGCCTCCAAGACTGGCCATCAGTTGTCTTACGAGAAAACAGTGTTCATAACAAATGACAAATCTGCACCACAATGCCTTCTTCCCAACAACAGCATCCGTAAAGTCGGAGATTTTAAATATTTGGGGGAATGGATCAGTGAAGACCTCAAGAACAATCAATAAAGCATTTGAAGAAAGGATTCTGAAACTGAATATTGCATACCATCGATGCAGAAAAGTTTACCAGAAGCAATCCATATACATCAATGCGAAATTACAGTCCTATAACGCTGTAATCTGGCCCGAGGTCCTCTATGCAGCTGAAACCCTAACCATCCAAAGGGGCAGAAGATACAGAAACTAGAGGTCAAGGAAAGAATTATCTTGAGGAAGATCTTAGGCCCAAGGATCATAAATGGAGAAAGGTATCAGAGGCCCAACGATGATCTATACCTAAGGCAAGAACCTCTAATGGACACAATCATCAAGAGACGCCTCCAATTCTACAGACACCTTGAGAGATGAACGAGTCAAGATTGACCAGTGTAATCCACAGAGCCAGCTCCTGCAAGAAAACAACATCACTGTGGTACCAGCAAGTTAAACAAGATCTGCAAAGTTTAAACATCTCTGAATCCGTTATGCAAGGCAGACAAGCTTTCCGGAAAATGTTAAAAGGAGACCCACAGATTAAACTAAAGAAAGGGCAGAGACCAAAGAGGTCAGAAGCAGCTAATCAACTACAAAGTCAGAAAATGAAGGAGATATGGGCAAGGAAGAAGACTCTAAGAACGTGAAACCAATCCCAACTCATCAAGCTGAAAAACATTTTGGTTAACCTACGCAGTCCATAGTTGGCTCATTCGAAGAAAGAAGAAAGAAAGAAAGAAAGAAGAATAATTATAACAATATAATAATAATTATAACAATAATAATAATAATCACAATGCCACAGACCTTTCTATAATATCCTAGGAAAATCCTAGCTCAGTCATACGTCATATCATCCATCACCATTCACACGGGGTAGTCAGCAGAATTCAACAGGTAATCTAAGCATGCAGCCTTAAATTTCTTTATTGTTATAGAATTTCTGATATCGACAGGAGTTGAATTCCATAGTCGAGACCCAGCTACAGCAAAAGAGCGATTGAACATGGATGAGTGGTTCATGGGGATGGCGAGGGAAGAGCCAGATCTAGTACTTCGGTTATGATATGAGGACAAGGACAAGTAACTAAATTTTGATGGCATGTACTGTACGTGGGGGGTGTTTTCATGCAGAAATCGATAGATGGATGTCAGCAAGTATTTTAACTCCGAATTGAACAATTCTTAAACAGCCCCCAACCTGTTCCTCCTCATTCCATACATTCTTTTAGTCTTACTTGTTATTCTGATATAACTTCCATACGCCAACATTTGTAGAACCTTTATGCCCTCTTAAAATACTTTTGTATCTAAGACTATACTGCTTGAAAAGGTCTCAAACAACATTCTATACCGATATTAAATTCAAAGCCTCAGTTGTGCGAATATGCCATGATAAACGTGGCTGTCTATATCCTCTGGGGGAAGGTGACAGCTCACCTAGCTTAGTGTCTAGGTCGAGGGACAGAGAAAGGTTTCAACTCACCTTGTGAAAGTCTTCATCCTCGCCTCCACCGCTTTGTGGCGGAGACAGATCCGAGTGAGAGCTGTCCCGATCTCCTTGGTGGCGCCAAGCACCCAAGAGATCGTTCTAGAAGTTCTACAATAACGTACCTCGAGTGTTGGTCATTTATTGTAGATTTTAAATTTAATAGTCATCGGTATTGACGTATCAATTTAAGGTCGTGTCTGAATATTCACTGTACTAGTAGTTTAGATTAAGTTTCCCCATCATCAGTTGACATCGTACCCCAGTGCTATAATTATTATTGTGAGTGATCATGGAAGCACTTACCAGAATGATGGAAGAGTTGGGACAGAAAATCACAGAGAATTCTGCTTCTCTGGAAAAACAAATAAAAGAGAATTCTGTTTCTCTGGAAAATAAAATTGAAAGTCAAATAAAAGAGAATTCTGCTTCTCTGGAAAATAAAATTTCAGGTTTAGAATGTAAAATCACAGAAAATTCGAACTCATTAAAAGCGGAAATGTTAGAAAGGATAGAAACGATAGAAAGCCGGATGTCTAGAAACATAGAATCATTCGATGATAAAATGTCTGAATCGATAGATGCTAAGATTGAGGATAAAGTTGTGTCATTGGAAACCAAGATAAGAGACAACGCTAGGAGAGCTCAGGAGAGTTTCCTAAGTTTAGAAGCTAGGATCGTGGATTCGGGAACGAACTTAAAGGATAATTTATTCGCAAACTATGGCATTATGAAAGATAGTTTACAAGATAGTCGAAAAGCGATGAAGGAAGAGTTAGCTCAACATAAGAACGAGATTCAAAAGATGGTTAGATCATTAGAAAATAAAATGGAAGATAATGTTAGGAAAATAACAGATGATCTTGCGTCCTTAGAGATTAACACAACGAAGGAAAGTACGTTAAATGATGATGATGATGATAATTGTTGTTTTAAGGGGCCTAACATCTAGGTTATCGGCCCCTAAACGTTAAATGCCACACAGGTAGTGCAGAGAGTTACTTCTGAATTTAGAGAAATAATTGTAGAACAATTAAAGGAAGGAGTTGTAGCAGACTTGAAAAATGAAGTAAAAGAAACTGTAATTAATGAAATTCAAGCTCAGGTTGTAAAAGAAACTCAGGTCGAAGTCAAAGAGATCAGGAATGCTTTTTCATCAGAGATTAAAGTTGTATCTGGAGATATTCAAGCCATTAGAGAAAGTATAGAGAAATTGAAAGGTCACGAAACTGTTGTCGAAGAGAATCCGAAAAAAAAATGACAGAAGAGTTGAAAGATAGTCAAATAGGGGAAGAAACTGAAAGGCAGAATAGGGATGAAATGTATGAATTCAGAAAGACCATTGGTGAGTTAGAAATGAAAATTGAGGATTATAGATCGAAAGCGGATACAAAACAAGACAGCATAAATGAAAACGCTTTTTCAAATAGAGAAAGGTTGCCAGAGTTTGGGAAGTCTGAAGAAATTTCTACCATTCGCACTTCTACTCCGATCACGCTCGTTAAAAGTTACGAAGAGAAACCTATAAAATTTTCAGGGACTGGAAATGTCTCTCCTGTTGAATTTCTGCGCGAATTAAGAGATTATCTGAAGGATGCTAAGGTGAATAAGGAAAGAGAGATGAGAGTGATTAGTAGATTCTTAGATGGACCAGCACTCGTATGGTTTATCGCTTTTCGATGTAATTTGAGAACCTATGACGAATTTGAACAGGCACTCTTACGTAAATTTTGGTCGCCGGAGATGCAACAGAACATCAGGGCCGAATTATATGTCAAGCGGTATTCCACGTCACAGCCGACCAAATATTCAAATTACTTTGCAAATCAACTTGCCAAATTGCAATGCTTAGATCCACCAATGCCAACGTAGGAGAACGGAATAGAGAAGAGCAAACGTCGAGGGATTATCAAGATAGAAGAGAAAGAGATAGTGGACGACCTTACATAAGGCGAGGAAGATACGGGAACAATTGGAATTCGTGGAGAAGACAAGGATACACGAGACCATATGACAGATCAGGATACAATAAATCTTACGATAGAACGGATAATGAAAGGTTCAAAAATCAACAGAGGCAGAACCTTGAGCAAAGAGGAGAAGAAAGTAAACAGTATTTGAAGGAAATGGAAGAGGCAAGAAATAAACCTGGTACTTCTGGGACAAATAATTCGACAGGTAAAAACGAAAAAAAAACTTCGATTTCGGAACAAGGAAATCAACAGAACTAATTACTACACAATATGTTTCCAAAATCGTGAAATGGGAAGTTGAGGATGAAGACTTGATTCAAGAAGAACAGGAAGGAAAAGAGTATGGACCAAGAACTAGGCTACCCATTATTGTGTGTGAGGTGTATGGAAAACCAGTGTATACTTTGATTGACACAGTAGCGATGCTTTGTTTGGTGAGCGAGAGGTTGTACGCCATATGGAAGTTGACCGAGGAAATAGAGGAAATACCAGTATCCGGAATCAAGATTCAGGGAATCATCCCAAACAAGATCACAACTTGTAAAATTCAGCTGTACTTGAAGGTCAAGATTGGGGGATGTGCCTTTGAACATATCTTTGTCGTTATGAAGGACATTGCACATGATTTGATCCTGGGGACGGATTTTATCAAGAGATATAGAGCTGTTATCGATATGGAATCTGATACGATTAAATTCCATCATGCGGGAGACGTCCATTTCGAAGAGGAAGATAAATTCACCGTGGGAGAAGTTCGATAGGCCAAGGTTTTTGAAGGTTTAGAGATATGTGAAGACGCCAATGAAGTAGTTGAGCATGTTCCAGTTATAGCCAACCTGTTGGAAGAATTCGCTGATGTCTTTGATACGACACCAGGAGAGATTCAGAACTTTGAGTACAAGATTCAAGTATGTGATGATAGCCCATATCATGCAAAGCTGTACCAAATTCCAGAAAAACACAGGACTAAGGTGAAGGAGATCATTCAGGATCTTGAGAAAGATCAGATAATTAAAAAGTGTGTGACATCCTATGTAAATCCGTTAGCGGTGGTGCAGAAACCGGATGGAAATTTGAGAATATGCCTAGACGCGAGGTCATTGAATTCGAGACTGTTGCCAGAGTATGATAGACCTCCAGTGATAAAAGATCTGTTAAGGAAATTTAAAAACAAGAAATGGTTTTCTACAGTGGATTTGACATCGTCATACCATCATGTAAGGATAAGTGAGGATTCTCAGAAGTTTATGGGATTTTTATTCGAACAACAGACTTATGTTTTTAGAAAACTTCCATTTGGGATGAAAACCTCAGGAGCAGTTTTGATACGTGCCTTGGATCAGAACCTAAGTAATGCGGTCAAGGATACGGTCATAAGCTACGTGGATGATATTCTGATAGCATCGGAGACTGAAGACCAGCACTTAGTTCATCTACGGAATTTGTTTATGGACTTGAGGAAAGCAAATTTCAAGGTTAACTTGAAAAAGTGCCAATTCTTTAAGAATGAGATTAGATTTCTTGGACATGTCTTGGATGGGAACGGATATAGACCAAATGAACAAAAACTTCAGGCCATTGCAGAATTTCCCAGACCTACTCGGGTAAGGCATGTACGTAAATTCTTGGGAACTTGCCAGTTTTTTGCGGGACATTGCCATAAATACACGGAGATAGTTGCACCCCTACAGGACTTGTTAAAAAAAGATAATAAGTGGAAATGGAACGACCTAAGTGAGGAATCATTCAAGGAGGCAAAGGAATTAATGCTTAATAGCGTCAAGTTGGAGTACCCGGATTTTGAGAAGAACTTCATTATCGAATCGGATGCATCCAATATAGGGATAGGTGCCATATTACTCCAAGAGGATGAAGATCACACTCGACACTATTTATCCTTTATCAGTCGAAAATTGAAACCATCAGAACGCAATTACTATACTACAGAACTAGAACCTTTAGCGATCATCTATGCATTGGAAACATGGAAGAAGTTGCTTCTCGCACATTCGATTATAATCAGAACTGACCATCACGCACTAGAGTTTATACTGAAGACCAATTTCGCCAGTGACAGGGTCACTAGATGGGCATTATTCGTGCAACAGTTTAACGTCACTATTGAAGGAATAACTTAGGGGCTGATTTGCAAAGCAGAGTTGCGGAACCTACTCTTCGAGTATTGCCTATAACCCTCCTGCAAGAAGATGATGATACTTTGCGTAGACTTGAGAGAATACCCCAAGCCCAGAAGCGATATGGACCTTTGAGGAATATTTACAGATTTCTACACAGGGACATAGATCCTACAGATGATGAATATCTAGGGATGGAAAGGATGGCTAGAGATTATGTATTGTTGAATGGCATCATATACAAGTTCATTGATTCCGAACACACTAAATTACGAATAGTAATTCCGCCTAGATTACAGGAAGATATAATATGGTTAGCTCACAGAAGCTCAGGTCACACTGGAGTGGACAAAGTGGTATGTTTGATAATGGAGAAGTTCACTTGGGATCATTTGAGGAATACTGTCCGAGAGGTCATCAGGACCTGTGATTTGTGTCAACGCAGCAAACACAATACCCATTTGTTGAGGGAGGAACCTAGGCCTATTATTCCGTCGAAGCCATGTGAGTTGTATGCTACCGATATCTACGGACCTCTACCTAAGTCCAAGCGAGGTAACCGATACATTTTGGTCACGGTTGATGTTTTCAGTAAGTTTACCATGATCCATCCGATTCAGAAGGCGAACTCCAGATATATAATCAAGAGGATTAAAGAATGTGTTATTCCCGTTGCGGGTAAACCAGAATTTTTGTTATCAGACCATGGGTCCCAATTCACATCCTGGGAGTTTAAGAATGCTATGAGGGAGCTGGATACCACACAGGTATTGTGTTCAATACGGCATCCAGAGAGTAACCCGGCCGAACGACTCATGTCAGAAATAGCTAAGTTTTGTCGTCTTTATTGTGCAAACGAACATTGGCGATGGATGGATGTGGTTCCTATTATGATGAATTCGATTAATTCCACCATACATGAAAGCACGGGGCATATTCCTTCAGTACTACATCTTGGAGAAAAACCTATACGACCGTGGGACGGAATCGTATCTATTCCTCCTGAGATAGAGCCTAACAGGAGAGGACGTGAAATGGAAGCCTTAGGAAGATTACGGAGACAGGCAGAGAAACGGAACAGAAGGGTTAGAGGAAGAAGATTTAGAGATCCTTTGAGAGAGGGAACTTTGGTATTGATCAGGAAGCCTACTCCATCTGATGTTAGCAACAAAGTCTATTCCAAGTTTGCCAGTTTGTATAATGGACCATTTCGGATAGCCCAGAGCTTAGGTAATGGTAGTTACCGTGTTGTGGAGATTGTGTCTGGTAACACCGTGGGAACATTCAGCGCAGCGAATCTCAAGATGTATTTTAGAAGAACCAGATAAGAAGAAGGACGAAAAAACAACAGGAACCATAAAAATAAAAATGGGGATTTTTATTTTTGGCCATGTGTAGGGCGGATGTAACCGTGTGAAAGAGCGTCAGTTGCTGGTTATGGAGATGTTGTTTTTTGTCGCGGCTATATTTTGAATTTGAAGCGAGCGCCTGACTGAGTTGAGTTTCACTGCCGTTGGTTGCAGGCTGGATGAGATGCGCGGACGACGATGCGCGTATGTATGTAAACACCTGACAGTCTGCAGGGTCGAGCAGGCAGCTGTTAGGACTGGGACAGTCGTGTTTGTGCAGTTCATCCGTGCATAAGCGGGCGGCTTAATCAATCTCAAGTTACTACTACCTGACCTGGAAGCCAAAATTAGCCTACAAACGAGGCATTGTTCAAATGTGCTCAGGATAGTTTTACTAGATGGGACTAGCTTTTGTAAATGCAAGGTTGTGTTGGGTATGGCCAGAGAAAAAATGAAAATCCACAGCCTGCTTCCAGTCTCCGACCGGGTCAGGAATGGAATGAATGAAGCCCCCAACTAGCGGCGAGGATATGACCTGTGCCGGCTGCCGAGGCCTGACGCACTCCTCTGGGGCAATGATTAAATGAATGACAGATGAAATGAAATGATAGTGGAGAGTGTTGCTGGAATGAAATGTTGACAGGGAAAACCGGAGTACCCGGAGAAAAACCTGTCTGCCTCCGTTTTGTCCAGCACAGATCTCACATGGAGTGGCCGGGATTTGAACCACGGACCCAGTGGTGAGAGGCTGGCGTGCTGCCGCCTAAGCCACGGAGGCTTCGGGTATGGCCAGAGCTCACAGCATATTAAGGCATATGGGCTGGAAATAACTCCTTACTTGAGTTATGTCAATATAATACCTCATACCAGGGTAGATTTCTGGCTAGCAATTGACTTGGAATTAAGGCTAAACAGGTGTGTAAGTGTACTGCGATAACTACAGAAGGATTACAATCAAGTAACCGGGAACATTACTGTGACTATTCGGAGTATTTCGGGACGTTAAAACACCGGGTGATTGTCGTAAAATCAGTGACAGTATTAGACACGTGCTTTTTCATAGCAGAAGCTATGGTGTTAAGACAATCCGATCAGGACGTCATGGTAGCGAGACGCCGGTATGAACTTTTGAAATCTACCATGAATCGAGCCAGTATTATGGTGCGTTAAATATGAATGGGGCGTACGATGGATGCTGACGTCTGGATACTTGGGACTTGAACCAGTGGAGCCATGAAGTCGAGCCGTACACATTTCCGTGTGCGGAGGGTCGCGTGGAATTTTATGCTCAGACTATGGGCCTTCCGCAGGAACTTGGACCTTCTTCAAGAATATCTGAAATGGACGTGAGCCCCTTATTCTATTCTTAATATCTAGTACCGGTGAATATCAGACCTTAGACTATACCATTCAACCATGTAGGAATCGTTTTACACGCCATAGATCTTTATTTTCTGCATTATATTGGGACATAAGCATGGATCTTTTTGATGTTGTCCACTCTTCGAATTTTATTTTATTTCTTTTGAGATAGCATATCCACGGTGGGCATATCGTAGATTGAGTATATTTTCGGAAGGCATCCGGCTGTTCTAATTAGACAGGAGTTTCATCCTGATTTTTGTTGTACAGTTCCGTGCATATTTTTATGGCACATTGTTATTTTAGCGATCGTTTTGAGATAGTTTATTGGTAATTTGTTTATTTAAATGTAGTTCTTGATCATTTTGATGCAATTCGTCTTGGATGAGTTCTGATTGTCATTTATCGTAAAATGATTCGATTTTTCTGGTGGTTAAGGATTTTCTTTAAAATGATAATGCGGAATGATCATGTATGAGAATGTACAAGGGGAATTAAGGAGGCATATTCATAACAATTTAATGGATCTTATGAAAAATAGAACATGGTAATTATCCATGAGAATTTCATATTAATAATAATAATAAATGAATGAGTTTGGATTATTTAGGTGATGTTTCCTTAAAACAAATATGAGAAATTAACATGAATTAATGCACATTGGATTGATAAAGCAATCGTAACGTAGTTTTGTTATTAGAGCAAGGTGTATCAATTAGGAGGATTTTTGTTATGGTGACAAGCGGATAATTGAACAGGTTAATTAGAGACAGTTACTTATAACATTCATATGATAAATCTGATAGGGTGATGAGTTGAATTGGGAATGCGCGTAGGCATTTGTCCCATTAATAATTATGATAATCCATTAAATACAGTAAATATGACTGGATGGAAATTAATATGTGAAAATAATATGTAAAAGAATTATAGTTGTTGAATATAATGAAATGTTGGAATTTGGAGGATGTTGCCTCATATTACTCAAAAGAAGGGCGGTGCCGTTGTTGCAGCCCCACGCCGCTATCTAGATATTGTCACCAGTGGAATTCTAGATTCTACTTTAATTTGCTCTAACCATAATTACATATTTTCTGGTTGAATTATATAAACCTGCAGATAGATTAAAATGCCTAATAATTTTGCCATATTGTGATATCAAGGAATAAACTAAATTGATAAAGTGCATAAAGAAATGAGGCATTTAAAATGCGGCCTCATGTTCCGATGAAAATCTTGAAATAGCTACGAATCATCCATAAGTGTTTAAAATTGGTTGGAATAATAAGGTTGAGTTGCAATTTATATCACTGAATAATTAATCCCATAATTTATTTTATTATCGAGAGAGGATCTGCTGATGGCCTTCCTGGACATCGAAAAGGCCTATGATAGTGTGTGTAGGGAGAAGGTTTGGAAAGCAATGGAAAACATGGGAGTGGAAAACGGGACTGTAGACAGAGTGAAGGAGATGTATTGTGGAAGTGTGAGTTGTGTGAAAGTTGGAGGGGAAAGAACAGACTGGTTCAGACAAATGAGTGGCCTGAAACAGGGTAGTGCGCTGTCACCCCTTCTCTTTATTGTGGTTATGGACGAGGTAATGACACGGATAGCAGGAAAGATAGGAGAAGATAAGATGAAAGCAATGGTGTTTGCAGATGATCTCATGGTCTGGGGAAACAAGGAGGAGGAAATTCAGGAGCAACTGAAGGCCTGGGAAGAAACAGTGGGAGAGTACGGATGGAAGTTCAACATCAGTAAATGTGAGATCGTGTTAACGACCAGGAAAAAGGACAGACCAATGAGTGGGATAACACTTGGAGGTGGACAGCTGAAGAAGGTGGAAAGTCTCAAGTACTTGGGAAGTATAGTGGAGGAAAATGGGAGAAATGACAAAGAGATTACAGAACGTGGCAGACAGGCAGAAGCATTTCTGAGAAGCATTAGGAGCTTAGTGTGGAATAAAGATGTCCCTCAAAAAAGCAAGGAAGTGTTATACAGAAGCTACTATATCCCGATACTGACCTATGCTTCAGAAACGTGGACAATGAAGAAAAGAGACATAAGCAGAATACAGGCAGGTGAAATGAAGTTCCTACGAAGTAGGATCGGAGTAACAAGAAGAGACAGGGTGAGGAATGAAAAGGTCAGGGAAATGGTAAAAGAGGAGCCCTTGCAAGGTAGGATTGAGACATCAAGACTGAGGTGGTATGGACACTTAAAGAGAATGGATGAGAAGAAGATTCCCAAGAGGATACATGAGATGCAGATGCAGAAGAAACGACCAAGGGGAAGACCAAGAGATAGATGGCTGAAAGGAGTGGAGGAATGTGTCAAGAAGAGAGGCGAGGACTGGACCAGAGTGACAGCGGAGAGGTGGTGGGAAGAAAGAACTAAGTGGCGAGGCTTATGTTCCAAACAGACCCAGCCTGGGGCTGGAAACTGTACAAGATGATGATGATCGAGGATAAATCACAGATCCATAATTTATAATTTCTAATATGAATATTCCTTGTGTGGGAATAATGAAATATAAATGGTATTACGTTTCTAATGGGTCCATCTTTGTTCGACTTGGTCTGACTTGCATCAAGTTGTATAATTAACAATTCTAGTATGTTTTGGAATTTCTTCTCGTTTCATGGAAGAGAATATCCCATAGGATTATCCATGATTTTGGAAATATGGAAATGTGTAGAACTTCAGAAATAAAATTTTAGTCAAGTGTGATAGGGCGATCAGTGATCTACACAACTTGAATACTGTAAATATCGTTTATAATATAATAGAATACCATGATGGACTATTAATTTCATGGGAATTCTAACACAATGAAATGTTTAAAAAATGACGTTTTCGTTGCATTTTTTTTTTTTGGAACGTTATTCTACACCTGCGATTAAATAGTATAGGATCCCAGGGGGAGCGCAGGATGTTATTTTTTCCAGGTGGTGTTTTAGTTTTCTCCCTGAGGATGCCCTTGTAAAGATTAGGATGGTTGAATGGATCAATTAAATTGATGCAAATTTTATCTTAACTGATACTGTGGTCATTCATGATTCTTGAAATATGCCTACTATCCTTGCTGTAGTGTGCATCTGGGGAACAGCAGAGCTTTTCTTTTTCTTTATTCTACATCTTTGTAGAATGCTCACTGTTAACCCCGAGATGTTTTTGAGTCTTTGTGCTCGACTGTTGTTCGGATGCGCACTTGTGTGGTCGTAGGACGTTCGTCAAACGGTCACAGTATGTAATGTTCCCGTTGTCTCAATGAGGAATTTGGTTGAGGTTTGACCATGTGCCCTAGTGCTTCATATTCTCTTATGAACTCGATGTAGTCTTGACAAAGGTCGCTCTGCACTCTCAATTTTCTTTCTAGGAAGTAAAAACGTCTTGCAATCTCCTTCGAATTTCCTAGGTTAAGTTCTTTTTTCATGAGCAGCTATACCACGAATCTTCCATTTTCATTCCATACAGTGAAATGCTTCTCACATTTCATATGTTCTTGTGAATGTGTTACATGACTTACTTCCTCTAAGGCCCAGAATTGTTGTATCTGGTTCTCTAGACTGAGATAAGACTTAATGCTACTACTGGAGCAGTTTCATAAGTAAATAAATTGATATTACATTACTTGTAAATAAGCAATGGAAGATCTCCACTGAAACCCTTCCCAATACATTTATGTTTTTAATGCATGGTATGGTAGCAATGTGGAGGAGTAGCACAAGTCAACACAACTTAGGATAAGGGCTGGTCAACAAAGTATGACTTGGTTTAGCTTCCCCTTTACACTTTGTAGTTGCATGTTAGCCATGTGTATATCTGAAAAAGCAGGCTTTCAAACAAGAGGTTATGGTACTCATACTTGCAATAGATTCCACTTAATTAAGAGCTCTTGTGGTAAATACCATAGACTACATACCAACCTTTTAATAACTTCATACCCTGTAGATGTATCCTTAAATGCCATTTCAATCTGATAATCCAGACCACGGGAAGGATCAAACTTGCGATAGCCATCGATTAATCGCCGAAACTGAACCTGTCCATTGCTGGCAGATTCCACTTTTGTAATTGAAGCATTAACCACATACTGCAAATAAAATATATCAATATGCAGTATGTATATAGGGTAATAATTATATACCGTAACTTAATACAAAGTTTAACATACACAGAATACCCAGATTACAGGAATCCTGTTCCCACAAATCATAACAATGATCTTCTATCAGTTAGTCTGAATGAGGATTAATGCAGACATTTACACAAGAAAAAGTCACGCACTGCAATAAAAGATCAGTATCCTTTATCACTCACTTTAATCACTAACCTTAGTTGGGGAGGAGATGCAATAAAAGTGGGTGGTTTAAACGGCTGGTTGTCCTTCCAGATGCCAAACTCACGAGAGGAGTTAATGGGAGAAGAAATTAATGACGATGAATGAAGCGGGGCAAGGATGTGGACGGAAGTGGCCATGGCCTGTCAGAAGGTACTGTCCCAGCATTTGCCTGGAGTTGAAAATGGGGAAACCGAAACTATTTCAAGGACGGCCGATGGTGGGGCCGAACCCATGTCTACAGAGTACGCAGATAACTTGACTCCATGACCTAGCACTGCATCTTAGCGAGCGTAGCTACCGCTGGTGGTCACTAGCATATGTGGGAAAGCTCCGGGGATCCAATAGAGGACCTGACAACAAGCAAAACATGTCCGTAAACATATGGTGTATTTGCTTTCGTTTCCGTGTATAAGCAAAAGCAAGGAAGCTTGTAGTTTAACGTGACCGTTAATCTTGAGATCATGAGCCACGGGACCTCCTTTTTACGTGGAATCCGAACCACAGGACATGGCATTTCACTCCGTGTATAAGCATTGTTTGTGGAGCACATAACACAGACCGCTTCACTATGCAGGTTGATCATTTGTGTTGATAAAGTGTACATTACTATCTACAGTTCTCTACAGAAGGTGCTCAAAATGGCTACCATGAGCTGTAATGCAGGCATCTACGCGCCGCATCATGACTGTCTCACACGCTCCCATATTCCCGGCGTCTGTCGTATCTGCTGACATCTTTGCTCTATTCGCTGATGCAACATATCCACGTTATGAATAGGTGTGGCATATACAATGGCCTTTAAATGACCACATAAGTGGAAGTCTAAAGGGTTGAAATCGGGAGAACGAGCAGGCCACGGTGTCGGTCCCTGACACCCTATCCGTTTGTTTGGGATTTGCTGATGTATCATTGCTCTAGCAGCAAGAGCAAAATGAGGTGGTGCTCCATCGTCATGTAAGAACCATCGTGCCGCCATCTGTATTATGCACACCACAAACAATGCTTGTAACACGGCACACACACCATTTGCTTACAGGACATGTTTTGCTTGTTGTCAGGTCTTCTATCGAATCCCCGGAGCTTTCCCATATATTTAGTTACAACCTGTATGTATGGCTGTGTTGCTATTTTTACAAACAATAGTCTACACACATCAGTGGCGTGCAGTGACCCTCAAGACTAGTTAGTTAATTATTGAGGTTTTAAGGGGCGGAACTACGAGGTCATCTGCCCCTCAAGACTAGTGAAGCACTGTATTCAAGTGAAGAGTAACTAATTGGACACCCACTATAACAACAACAATAATAATAATGATGATAATGATATCATCATCATTACAAAATAAATACCGTATATACTCGAATACCACCCGCACATTTTTAAACAAAATCGGACGTGAAAAATTGGGGTGCGGGTCTTATTTGAGTCATCCTGATTTTAAAGATTGAAATTGCCCGCCATACGCGATATCGGGTGTTGCGAGTATCCGCTAGATGGTGCTAGCCTTCTTCCGGCTATCACTTTGTTTTTCCGTAAGCAGGCGGCGTCATACTGTCTAGCGCACGTTTTCCGAGTGTAAACATGAGTTCTACGAAGCGTTTGCGGTCGTTTACTGTGAGTGAGAAGCTGAAAGTTGTGAGGGAAGCTGAAATTATTGGAAATCGTGCCGCCGGTAGGAAATATGATATTGACGAGTCATGTATTCGAGATTGGAGAAAGAAGAAAAACGTGTTGCTAACAAGTAGTGGTGCTCGTAGAGCTTTCCGCGGACTGAGTGTACAGTTTCCGGAAATTGAAAAACAACTTTATAAATACGTAACAGAAAGGCGGGAATTGGGAAATGGGGTGTCGACCGAAATGTGTCAAAGGCATTACAGATCGCGAAGGAACTTTCTACGGTAGGGTTTAAAGCAAGCCGAGGATGGATTCAAAATTTTTATAAAAGAAATGGGTTGAGCATACGAAGGCGTCCTTTCAGCGTCACATAATTAAGTTGCGGAAGGAAAATTCATATTTGCTTTCCCAAATTGGTAATGCAGATCAGACGCCAGTCTACTTTGAAATGCCACTGGACAGTACTGTGAATGTTAAGGGATCTAAAAGTGTGACTATCAGAACAGGTGGTAATGAGAAACAACGGTGCACGGTAATGTTGTGTATACTCGCTGACGGAACCAAACTTCCGCCGTACGTTGTTTTCAAGCGAAAGACTCTTCCAAAAAATATACCCGCTGGTGTTATCGTTAGAACTCAGGACTCTGGTTGGATGGACAGTTCACTGGTGGAAGACTGGTTAAAGTGTGTTTGGCAACGTCGCCCTGGTGCGTTATTACGACGAAAGAGCTTTGGACAGTTACCGCGGCCATACAACAGACGCTGTGAAGAAATTCGTCAAGGATGGGAAAACCGACCTAGCAATCATCCCGGGTGGGATGACGTCTATGCTACAGCCACTGGATGTCAGCGTGAACCGACCGTTCAAAGCAGCCTTGAAACAGCTGTATACGGAGTGGATGGCGGCCGATAAGCACACACTGACCCCAACTGGTCGTATTCAGCGCCCGGAAGTTCAGCTGCTCTGTTCGTGGATTTTGACGGCATGGAATCGTATCTCGGGAGATCTCATACGGAAGAGCTTCAAGAAATGTAGTATTTCCAATGCTATGGATGGCAGTGATGACGACATTTTGTGGGAAAGTGATGGTGAAAAAAGTTCCGAAGTTGGTACTTCTAATGACGATGAATGAAGTGTTTGTGTCTTTTATTTGTATTTTTAATTGTTTCTGTGTTATTTTAGGACGACTTCAGAACTGTTGGAAACTATTTTGTAGAAATGCTATTTTGTTTATTTAGTAAAGATTGTAAATAGTTTTGAGTATTTTTTTTTATTTTGTTCTTCAAAATCAGGGTGCGGGTCTTATTCAAGGGCGGGTCGTATTCGAGTAAATACGGTATTCTGAAGTCATGCCAAAATTTTAGGATATATCTTTTAAAAATGTGATGAAAGAATAAGTTAAAGCATAAACTGTCTGTTATAAAAATATGAGGGGGATAAAGCTATTTCCATGTGAATTTATATTTAACAGCTTCTTCTTCTTCATTTCCAGGTTCCAGTGATCTGGATCGGGGCGTAAATCAAGGACCTCCATCTGAGGCCTCGACTCACACACTAGCATATTTAGGCTATTTGTACGATGGGTTCGCCACACCCAAAGGTTATATTTAACAGCTATTTCATAAAAATCTTCCAACTGAGATGATAGCATGGTCCTTGCACTTATCTACAGTTTTCCACCATTAACTCCATTACAAACCAAACTAATATTAATACAGCTTGATATTGCTGAGAGCTTACTAAAACGAGCAGAAATGTTACTAATCTTACTTTATAATCACATGAATGAGTTACTGGGACCCAGAGTGGCCTACTTCACATCAGGGGCGGCCCCTGACTTGAATTTTAGGGTGAGCCAGATGATATTATTGTTGTGTCATATTAAACATTGTTTTATATTTTACATTTGTTGTTGCCAATATTGCCATTAACATCATTCCACACAACACAACATTTGAAACCAGTTTTAATAAAAACTTCATTCATTAAAAACTGTATTCACATGACTCCTTATTTGTAAATATATTATCCTCTCCTGTGCATGGATGAAGCAAAGTTTTCTATCACCTTGGTTTAATAGGTACTATTTTTTTATTTCTAATTTTGTATTCTGAGGTATAGTAGAACATGGATTTATTAATAAAAATTCCACTTCTTTCATTTTCATATGTCGCACACAATCAGCATAGGCCTATTAAATAACTACCACAAAATTAGAAACACATTAATTTCTAGAAATTAACTTCATTCACAGAACTCACTAACACACTTGCACTGTACTTGAAACACCAGACAACTGAAAATGTATAAATATAATTTAGTTTAAAATCTTAACTTCAACAAGCTGTGAACAATGGCTAATTACCTGTTAAAGGGCATGGGGTGGACCCATTTCCCCTAAACCGGTCTGACCATCAAACAGAGCCAGAAGCAGGAAGAGAAATAGAGAGATCTTCTATTTCACACTAACGTAACATTATGGGCCCATTCTCCAGACCCTTGAAGAGGAAAGAAAATCCTTTCATAGCACAGAAAAAAATTGGTATGCAGGACAGTGCTATGTCCACTATTTCCTCACCCGGCCCCTCACTCCATATAGTTTACATGGAAGGTTCTGTAGAGTGGCCCTCGCTATTACAATACACCATACGAGACTGTCAGGAACTTAAGTTAGGGATGAGTTATGTGTACTGAATTATTTTTTTAGAGATTCGAGACGGGTAAAACACTTATTTTAAGTCGAATATCTGCAATTTAAAGTAATTTTTATAAACACTGATAAAACAAATTTTGGGCAATACGACCCAAAGGCCCTGGGTGGGCAGGACCCTTTCGGGCGTTAACAACGCACCGCCCCTGCTTCACATTATTCTAAATTATGTATAAAACATACATTCCTACTGATCAAATGCAATACACATTCCACAAATAATTTGAATAAAGGAAGGCTAAGCCACACTGGTTCTCAGCAACTCAAATGAGGTTATAGATATGATAGATCAACTGAAGGCCTGAGAATTATGATGATGATGATGATAATTGTTGATTTAAGGGGCCTAACATCGAGGTTATCGGCCCCTAATGATCTGGGTGATAGCGAAAATGATAATGAAATGGAAACCAGAACAAAATTACCTGAGACGGTAAATACGTACAAAAAGGAACTCAGATGGAAACAACTCACAATATGGTCTTACAAAAGGGAATTTAGAACGAAAAGTTGCACAAAAAGAATAGATTGAAAAAAGACCCACAAGACGTAGGCGAGATTCAAAAGACGTACAAAATGCAATGTAGCGTCGAAATACTTACAAAATGCAACTGAAATTCAAAATACTTACAAAATGCAAATGAGATCGAAAATACGTACAAAATGCAACTGAGGTTCAAAATACTTACAAAATGCAATTGAAATTGAAAATACACAATGCAATTCAGATTGAAATAGGCCCTATCCCAGTTCCAATTCCAAATTATTCACAAAGTGCAATTGAAATTCAAAATACTTTCAAAATGCAATTGAAACTGAAAATGCTTACAAAATGTACGGTAGATTCAAAGGACTCATGTGGATTGACAATACTTACAAAATGCAATTTAGATTGAAAATACTTGACAAAATGTAGTTCAGATTCAAAATACCCACAAAATGCAATTGTGAATCAAAATATGTGCAAAATGCCCACCAAACAAAATGCAATTTAGATTCAAAATTCGTGCGAAATGCGGTTTTGGTTGAAAATACTTACAAAATGCAATTGAAAATCAAAATACTCACTAAAAGGCCGGTCTACCTGCATTGAAAGACTTACTAAAAAGCAATTTAGATTGTCAATTTACAAAATGCAATTGAGGTTGAAAACAATCGCGAGATGTAATTTAGATCGAAAAAACTTACAAAATGCAACGTAGATCAAAAATGCCTTAAAAAATCGCTAAAAGGGAATTTAGATACACGGTGAACCAAGTAACAAAAACAGTGCAGGAACCTTAAAGAGAAAAGGAAATATAAGGAAAAGAGGAGAGGAGAGGGGAGAGAAGAGAGGGTCCGCCCCAAAGGTAAGAGACAAAAGTGGAAAACAGACCCAGCTCAGGAATCCCTCGGGGTCGCCAACTCCCGAACTCACCAGCCGTGAGCCCCTGAGGGTGTAGCATTATCTAGGGTGCACCAGAAGTGGTGGGGCTACATACACCCTGCCTCCTTAAAGGGCCTTGAGCACAAGGTAGGAGGTAAAAGGAAAAGAAAAAGAAGGCTGACCCCTCACAGAAGGAGGGTATCAGGAAAGATGAGACAAGGGCCAAGTAAGGCGGGAAAGTGAAAGACGCCCTAGGCCTCGGATAACCTAATACCGTCGGGGTCGGAAGAGAACAAGAGTTGACCAAGGGAGGTCGACAGGAAAGAAGACGGAGAGGAGCCCGGCACAAGTAAGTGGAAGCAATGCCGGACTCAGCTGGGGTCCCGTGGTCGCCAACCCATGTCCCACTAGATGTGAGCCCCTGAGGGGGCCTGTGAATGAGAAACAGATATCGACCAAGAGGTTAATTTATTGATTTCTTAAGAAATTTAAAAAATGTCTTTCTAATATCTTTGTGTACTGCTATTTTACAGGCAGCTGAGTACTTATAGTGTTTGGTTGTCCTTGAGTTACTGTTTGTGTTGTAATAATAATTAAATAATGATATTTGGCTGAAGTGGTTTTCATTCTCAGGTTTTCAATTGTCATAACTTGAATACCCTACGAAATCATTACCATGAGCTCATTGACCCAATTGCATGTTGTGTTCAGACAGTTTGCAAGAAGACTGGCAAGTAGTACAATAGAAAACACAGAAGCCCTTTCTCCAGTGCTGCCTTGTTAGATTCAACGTAAATGTTGTCAGTCAAAAAGTATAGGGGAGCCTAATTATCTTGGGCGGTTAATGTTAATATATTCTACAGAAAAAAACAAATAAAACAAACCCCGTTGCACCACAGCCCGTGAAGGGCTCTGGCCTACCAACCGGGCCTACCAACCGACCACTGCCCAGCCATTTGGGCTGCAGATTGCAGGGTGATCCGTATAGTCAGCGCGTCAGGCCCCCACACCCATTAATCTTGGTTTCCTCACTGTCAGACAGCTACTCAATTGTCCACACGAGGCTGAGTGCACCCCGTTCCAGCCCTCACATCAATTTCTAAAATCCCTTACAGAGCCGGGACCTCCGAGTGAGAGGCAGGCGCACTACCCCAACACCACGGGGCCAGCAAACTACACAAATACCTGAAATAAAATACACATTTATAAATTGTACGTGATTCAACTTAAAATAATCAAGAGGATGACATGTTTCATTCATAATGCAAACATCTTCAGATCTGAGTTAATTAAGGATTGCTAACTTATCGGTGCTAATTATTTACAATATTTACAAACAGTCATGGCATGCCATTATTATTCTGCAGACATCTTAGTTATAGGCATTCTAAACTAGACCTGTGTAATACAACTGATTGATAACTGTTTAGGGCTACTATTTTAAAATGCTGTAATATCTGGTAGTGGAGAGCTCTTGACTGTGTTATCTCCTTGGACTCAGGCCACTGACTGGGTTACTGAATGTGTCCTTAGCATCAGTGGGCTCACATGTGCACTATCTTGTAGAGGTCGGGTGAACTCGCTCACACTTGGGTTCTCTTGTTGACATTTTACTGACAAATGTAAATATCAATGGTGTTTTAGATCTGGAAACATGATTGGTCAGAATGTTTGAAATTCATGTTGTTGTTGCTGCTGTTGTTGTTATTATTGTTGATTCATTTAGGGACTTTGCAACACCATGATCATGTAGCCCAATGTGCTTGGGTGTGTGTGGTATATTTCTGACAACCTATGTTATTGTGATATTTGTATTAGTTTGTATATGTAATTGGGGCTAGGATTGGGTAGAAGGTGGCCAAGGCATTTGCCTGGAGTATAAAGCTATTGTTTGGCTACGGCGATGATCTCTGGGCACACATCGCTCAGCGCATAACATCAGAAAAGCGGTTCCCCTAGCCGGCGATCATCGTCCTTCAAATAATGAGAATGTAGCTTTTCCAGTGCCTCCTACTACAGAAGCATTGTCACTTGTCATCAGCTCAGTAGCCTACTCTTTGCTTATACGGGGTGAACAAAAAATGCCGCACTTGGAGGTCGGCATGCGGTTCCTCGTCGAAATTCACGACAAAAGTTTATGTTGCAAAACCTAGTCCCGCCAATAGGATTAACAGAAATGCGTGTTAAGAAACGAGGCTCTGGCAACGCTGTAACTGCATGCAGCATGGCCAAAAGCAGGTCGCAGGAACTCAGCGCTTTGCCAGAGCTTTCTCTGTACATTCCAATGCACTGCAGGATGTGACAGCTTCTCGTATTCATACTTGTGTTTTCAAACAGCACCGGATCCGATTTTGCTATTGAAACTTTTGTCTTGCAATTGGATGAGGAATCGCATGCCGACCTTCAAGAGCGGCATTTTTTGTTCACCCTGTATAGGTTCGTGTAAATAATAATCAGCTGATTATAGCCTGAAATAATAAAACATTGCCAAAATGACCTTAAGCAAAGTGAAACCAGCATCAATAATGCTTATTTTTGAGGAGGAAGAAGATGATGGATGATCAAATTAAGTATATGTACATGAAGCAAAAGTGCCTCCAAACTAATGACATGTACAAAACTAGGCATACAGAAGGATGTTTTATTGCACTGATTCATGGACACCTGCTTAATGACCAAACAAAATTTAAGAAATACACAAGGCTTTCTGTTGACCACTTTAGTGTTTCATTTAGTTGAAAATAATTTCAAGGAAAACCCTACCTCATTTGTTCCAAACCCAATAATCCAGCAGAGGAACAGTCTGTTACTTAAAGGTAAGGTATTTTTCTCCTCGAGGGTTTTGTCTCAGCACTTGATCTGCTGTAGTTGATTTACTTTAGTGGATAGGGTTATCTTGGTCATCAGCCCCATATACTTGGGTTTGTATGTTGGATTTATTCGATAGCCTGTGTTTTTATGGTGACGGTAATAGACCGTGTAGAGAGCAATTAATACCTGATTGTGCAGACCTGCATGAACTCGAGGGCTTGAAGGGGAAGGTAGGAGAAGGAAGGTAGTGGAGGGGGTCACTGCTGCTGTGCTACTCTCTTGTCACCAGCTGTCACCACACCAATTTTAGAGAGTGACATTTCGTCACTCGAGATCTTAACTTGTAATACAATTACAGATACCAACAGCAGATGCGAACAATTCCGTAACAAAGAGCGAAGTGAATGTTCCTCCCCTATCAATCACGCTGAAGTGCATGGACTCGCCCGCATACGAGATTCGCTGTGTGCGCAGAGGTTTTGCGCCATCAGGTAGGCCTACTAATTGCAGTATAACAGTAATTATCAGGGTAAGGAATTGGAGTACAATTTAGGCATTTGCCTGGAGGGACTATAGAAAACCCCAGGGAACATCACACGCAGGATAGTTGCAGTCAGCTCCGGTCAGTGGTGTGCGATTTAAGACGCACAGTTACGCTGCAGAGTATTTTAGCTACTACATAAGAACCTAATTTTCTGTACTTCAATCTGTTTTAGTAAAGTAAGATCTCTTAACCCCTATGCTGCCGAATTAAATTTTGAACTTTACTCTCAAAAGATTGAATTAAGCAGTAAGAAATTAATTTTTATTCTTACCTCAAATAACTTTATTTTCGGATTACATACATACTCAAGACCACTGAAAAGTACTATTATGACATAAATATTTATAGTGGGTACACATACACTGCAAAAAAAGGTAAAACAAAAATGAAAAAGTGGAAGAATTTTTTTATGTACTGTATATGACTTTATTTCATTTTTTCCCCTTCTAATTGATGACATTAGTCATAATCACCTTTATTCCTTTCTAATTGATCGCAATTTTTAGCCTATCTTCATTTTTGAAAAAAATAGGCTTATGAGATCACCTTTTGTCTGTGTGTGTATGTAAGTGTGCGTCTGTGTGTCCTCCCCCTCCCCCCTAATAAAATCTAAACGGCTAGAGTGATTTCAATGAAACTCGGTAAGGTCATAGTGCTATTTTTTCTGACCCCGACTGTGCCCTTCAAATTTTATTACATTGCACCAATCCAACATGGCGTCTGTGCGAAATATTTCACCGGCATTCTATATCTCCGAAACTATTACCGATATCACCCTGAAATTTCGAACGGTGATAAAGGGCACTACTAGAAGTTCACCTATGTGACTTTCAAAAGCCTGTTAAGTACAAAACGAACATGGCGGCCAAGCGAAGTTGAAACATTTAAATAGACTTTTCTCGCGATTTAATCATCTGAGCGCAGTGAAACTTGGTACAGCAGATGTTTCTACACACTGCAATACACAGATATCTAATTTAGTTCAATTGTTTACACAACCTCAAGATGGCAGTTGTGCGAAATTTTAAAATTAAGTTCTTATTTCTTGTGTCCTAATCATGCGATCGAAGTCAACTTTTGAATAATGAAGCTACGCAATAATTGTCATCTAATAGTACATAACTCTATGGTCTACATATATAAAAATCCAACAAGGTGACCATCCTAAATATTTAGTTGGTTCTCAATACCTACGAATCTATTACAGCAATCAAACTGAAATTTCTCATTTTGATAGAGGTAATTAGCGTAAGTGGGATATATGAAAATAGGTTATTTAGTTCTTCACGGTACTACTTGTTATTTATTAGTACAGACTTACTCTAGAACGCAGTAAGGGAATATTTTCACAATTATTTGTAACATGTTTACATTGTGTTGAACTACACTGTAAAAATAGAAAAACAGCACCACCCTGACAGTCCATGTGGTAATGGCACAGGCAAGTAACGTACTCTTTGTAACACTTGAACGTGTGATACTTTTCAAAACATGGCACAATACACAGTGGTGGATTTCCTAGGCAATTGCCACAAAAGTAAGATGTTTGCATACGCCGGCACGCCCCTTTCCCTTTCTTCGTGCACTGATGGAACACACTGTACAATTGGGTTTGTGTTTCTTGTCCTCGAATTGTTTTGGAAAGTGCCTCTCTGTTAGTCTGGCCGCCTGTTTAGGAGATGAGTATATCCTTCCCCTTTTGTGAGGTACCTGACGTGCATAATTTTCTAGGAGGCTTTGAATAATAGTCTTCCGAAATATTCTGTGACATATGTAGGCCTATATTACTAGGAGATAATTAATCTTCTAAGAACCCCTAGCAGTATAAATCACGAGTTGAACTCAAATGTCACATAAAATAACATCCAAGTACAATAATGGTTTACATACAACACAACCTAACTGCGAGCTGGCTGCTTGACTCACTGCATTAAAATCTGAAGTTTCTGGTATTACCACTAGATGGCAGCACATCGCAGAGCAATACAAAGACAGTCCTTCAACTAGTTGACGTCAGAAGATTGTTGTATCAAACGGTTACAAAATTCTGAGGCCGTGGACTAAAGTCGAATACGACAGCGGATGGAGTGTGATTGCCATTCGACTACAGTCGAACATGGCAGCATATGGGTTAAAGACAATAAAAATCCCAAGATTTGTATTTTTACAACTTTGTGGATGACAAGAAGGCTTGGTTAGTCAATAGGTCGATAGCAAAAATATTATTTTTCTACGAATAAGGGTTATGAAATCATCTGCCCCATGTGTTACATGGAAACCTGTGTTACCGTGGTATCTGTCCTAGTGTAGCCTACATATGCTTGTATATTTACTTACTTACTTACTTACTTAATTCCTGCCGCTCCTTCCGGAGCATAGGGCCTTGGAGAAATTTCTCCACGCAGTACGGTTCCTGGCCATTCTCTTCACTTGACTCCAGTTCTTGTCCACCTCTGCAATTTCATTTTCGATCGTCCTCTTCCAGGTCTTCTTAGGTCGACCTCGCTTCCTGGCGCCTTGAGGATTCCAGTCTAGTGCCGCCCTCTCAATAGCTCCGTCCGGCTTCCTTAGTGTGTGACCAATCCAGCGCCATTTCCTCTCCTTGATCTGGATGCTAATCGGTTGTTGATTGGTGAAGGTCCAAAGATCTTCATTTGAGATTATGTCCGGCCACCTCATATTCATGATGCGACGCAGACATCTGTTAATGAACACCTGTAGTTGGTTGTTGATCGGTTTTGTGACTTTCCATGTTTCACAGCCGTAGAGAAGAATCGACGTTACGTTGCTATTGAAAAGGCGGAGCTTGGTCTTCCTGGAAATGTTTCTATTTCTCCAGATGGGGTAGAGCTGGACAAAGGCACCATTTGCCTTCCTGATACGGCTTCGAACATCTTCCTCTGCTCCCCCATCATTTGTGACTATACTTCCAAGGTAGAGGAAGGACTCAACTCGCTCAATGTCCTTTCCGTTGACTGTCAAACTAGTCGTGATGTCAGAATTTATCCTCATCTCTTTGGTCTTGTTGGTGTTGATCATCAGTCCTGCACGTTCTGCTTCTCTCTGCAACCTCCCCAGCTTATCTTCTATGTCTCGGTACCGTTGTGCCATAAGACAAATGTCGTCTGCGATTGTATATACTCTATACATATTTAAAATGCGATACTGTAGCATATGAAAGTAAGTATTGTCCTAGATAGCATGTATTCAACTAAAGGTGAACAAATAAGCACACATTTTACTCCTGCCTATCATTTCACCAAGTTTCCTCCATATCAATTCTTTTTTAAGTGCATCTCTATATTTTTAGAACTCATGTCATACAGGATAGAGTAACAAGCAACAAAATTTATTAAAATATCATCAGTTTCTTTTGAGAAATTGCAAAATACTCCTGTTTGGAAGCCATGATACTTTATCCCCAAGAGATGATAGCTTTATTGTTATTCTCTTGTTCACGAAATGTCCAGCGATCATCGCTCCCGAATTGAGATGAATTGGCACCAGCACAGATCACTGTAGGGAAACCCGCCCCATTTGTTCACATGCTATCATAAAGCAACGAAGATCGCCAGTGATGTGTGCTTGGCGATCATCGCCGTAGCGAAACTAGGTAGTAAGTGGGCAACCATGGAACGCTACTTCTAGGTTGGCTGAGGTAGGAATCAAATCCACCTCTTATCAGTTTTGCTTCATAAGGCTGAATGTACTCCATTCCAGCCCTCAGACCAGAATTAACTTTTTGACATAGCTGGAAATGAAACCTGGAACTCAGGGGTGACAGCTGGCCATTGCACCAGAAGTTGGTCAGTCAGTATTCAGTGAGTTATGGACTGGTCTATAAAGATGTGGTGTATGCTGATGGGTAGTACTGAAATATTCCCCAATCTGCACAATACAGAGTAAGGAACATTTCACTACCAGAAAAGTGTTGCGTATGACAGCATTTTAAAATAGTGTTCATAACATTTATCAATCAGTTGTATTACACAGATCTAGTTCAGAATGCTTCTAACTAAAACAATCGCAGAATAGTAGTGGCAGGCCACACCTGTTTGTAAATATCGTAAATAATTAACACCGACAAGTTATACTTGGCTTTATGAGTGGAGCACCTTTTACCTGACACCAGCCACCCACAGTGACAGGTTTATGAAATGCTGTTCAGCTCTCTTTTATAGCCTTTGTCGCAAACTGTCACTATTAGGGGGCATGTGCTTGGATCAGATTTATCGCTTTATGGACTAGAGTTTTTTTTAGTTTTGGAGGTAACTATAATAACACTAATATTAGCTTAAGATTTTCTCATGATGAACGAAACATGACATCCTCCTAGTTATTTTGAAGGTCACAATTCATAAGTGTGTCTTATATTTAAGGTATTTATGTAGAAGATATTAACATTAACCACCCAAGATCTTTGGGCTCCCCTATAGGCTATTTGTAGACTGGCTGAAGAACCGAGAAAGTAGTGGGACAACAAAGTCAGTATTGAGCCAATGCAATTTTTACACAGATCTTTGCCAAATTATGTAAATCATTTATTTGTATAACCAGTATCAAATTACTTGTAATGATAATTTTTCAGAATATGTAACTTTTACCTACATTTGACTTCTTGTAATAAACTAGTAATAGTTACTAAAGTTTAAATCTTCAGTTATAGAAGAACTTAATATAAAATGCTTAACTGATTTTTAATGTGCAATACTTTTAAAAATTACAAAAATTGGCACTTCATTTGTGAATTGAGGTCCAGAAATGTGAAAGCAATAGGTTTTCTTTTTAATCGAAAATTAATGCTTTTCAGTCTGTCAACACGATTGTACCCTACTGTAATGGGTGTTTCCCTAAACCTGAAAAGTGGCTTCCAACACGATAATTTTTTTAAAATAAAAGGTAGGATTTTGGTATAAATCACCAGGTGAATACAGTAATATTAAAAAATTTGCATTAGTCGTTGGTTGTCAATAGATCATTATGCTTATAATCCACACATCTCCAGAAAAATTATAACCCAAAACCACAAATATCCAGGTGTGGATCCAGAAGTGGAGGGGGGGGGGGGAGGGGTCTTCCAAAAGGTCTTTTGCTGCCTCTTCCCCTGACAGTCTTCAACCCTTAAACAATTATAGACCACCTCCTGGTGTAGAGGCTAACATTCTTGGTGGTTACCCCCTTAGGTCCGGGTTTAATTCCCAGCTCCACAAAGGAATTTAATTCTGGTCTGAAGACTGGAACGGGGTATACTCAGCCTCATGAGGTAAAACTGAGGAGAGGTGGGTTCAATTCTCACCTCAGCTATTATAGAAGTGGTTTTGCATGGTTTTCCCACTTCTACTCCAGACAAATGCTGGGATGGTTCATACCTTAAGGCCACAGCCATCTCCTATCTGTTGTTGATTTATTTAGGGGCTTTTTGACATTGTGGTCATGTAGCCCTGTGTACTTGGGTGTGTGTGGAATACGTCGAATAAGCTGTCTTATTGTGATGGCTATATTAGTGTATGTATTTGTAAGTCAAGTGAGGATTGGGAAGGAGACAGCTGTGGCCTTATCCTGGCATTTGCCTGGAGTGGAAGCGGGAAACCATGGAAAATCACTTCCAAGATGGCTGAGGTGGGAATTGAACCCACCTCTTTTTGTCTCACGAGGCTGAGTGTACCTTGTTCCAGCCCCGAGAACAGAATTAAATTTCTTGGCAGATCCGGGAATAGAACCCGGATCTCTGGGGCGACAGCCAAGCATGCTAGCCACTACACCACGAGGTGGTCTACCTCCTATCCAATCCTAGTTCCATTGACAAATGCACACACTAGTACAGCCAGCACAATAACACAAGTTATCAGACAGATTCCCCCTCCCACACACATCTCAATACACAGGACTATATGACCACAATGTCATGAAGTCCCTAAATGAATCAGCAACAATCAACTTATACAATTACGATGGAATGAAAATTATCAAGACTTGATTTTTTTCAAATTTTGGATAAAATATTAGTTAAAAATATAAAGTGTAAGTTTGAATAAGTTGAATAAAGAGCTCTTTCCATCAGGTCTGTTCAAAAAGATCTCAAGCCCAAAAAGTTAACACTATTCTTTTCTTAGTTGGTTGTGTGGTACAATGAGTAAGGCTCTCACCTACAATATCCAGATTTGTGGGATTGAATCTTGGCACAATAGGTTGCCAATTAGGGTACTTTAATGCGAGAGAACTGTATTACCCATTTAAGATTTGATTGCCGCTGAGCGTGGCTGCGCCAGTGTTTGTTGTTTAATGTAGCAGCTGCCCCGCAGTGCGAAGCGGGGAACACAGCGATGACTGAGTGCATTCTGCACATAAGTCAAGCAGCATTGTGCGTCACAGGAGCTCATGTCACCACGGACAGTTAAACGATGACTGAAACTACTGGAGCAGAGTCATATCCTACTCGCGCAACTATACCTGTCAACGAAGCAGGCTGACGTGTGACACAAGTAAACAAAGAATAGTTCGCATCTCGACTGCCGGCAATCAATTCGTGAAAGGGTAATATCGAGAGATTTGCTTGCATGATAAAGAATCCCTCTAGTGTAAAATATTGGTGATAATGATAGATGTAGGCAACCAAACACATTGTCCCCTCCTGACCCACTGACTGGACCCACACCTGCAAATATCGTATGAAAAGGCCTTCAATTAGCATAAAAAGAATAAACTGTATTTTCATACCTAAAAGGCCAATTCAACTACTTACCTCTATATCAAGTTTGTCAGCACCTCTGAGGCTCTTTGCATTGCTGAAGTCTGAATCCAAGCAGAATTCTTTGTTGGTAAAGTAGTCCCAGCGTAGGATATCAAACCTTGAGACTGGCATATTCCCTCTTTGAGTGCCTATAGGCCAGGAAACAGGAGGGAATTGCGTATGACGGGCAGGAGAACTAACTGAAGCATTAGCGATGAATTTTCGGAGCAAGGTGATGTCCTGTTTCGTATCAACTAGTGAAACCTGCCAAGTTGTAGGAAAAATAAGTAGTGATAAAATTAATTCTAGGCTTATTTAAATAAGTAATGAAGATTGCTCCACAAATCATATCAAGGCAATCTCTTACAATCCTGGAAATGGATTTAGTGAATAGCTCCCCTTGAAGCAAACATACCTGTAGAGTAAGACTTAAAGATGAGACCAAAGATGGGATTCAAACCCTAATATACTGCAGTCTGAGGCACCACCACAGGACATGTGTTACAATTTCAAGTCTTAGATGTAGAGGTGCTGTTGTGGAGACTTCTGGAATGATGTAGAGCAGTGGTCGCCAAACTTTTCAGCCAGTGAGCCACCATAGCATTCATAAATCTTCTATGAGCTACCAAGGAAAACTGGGCCAAAGAAAGTAGGCTACGCAACATTGAATTAAAATTAAAATATTATGTTTATTGCCTAAAAACATACATTTCTACTATTAATCAAATAACAATGAAGATGGGAACTATTACAAAAAGTTTGTAAACTTACATTCTAATGTGAGGTGTGGAACTGATTTTGGCCATCAAGTATCTTCTTGTAGTTTGGAGAGTATGTTGTATCCGCCATTCTGATGCAGTTATCCAAGTGTTCATTGGTCAGTCTTTTCTATATTTATTTTTAATGAACTTCATAGTGGAAAATGTGGAAAATGATGATTCACATAAGTATGTAGAGCTGAACATTGCTTTCAATCTCAATCCAACTTGAACAAGAATTGGATATTTTTGTTTGGGAACTAGAGGCCAAATATTTCCAGTGGTAGAAAGGCTTCTAAGAGACAGATCATTTTGAAAATCAACAACTTCCATTTTCACTGCAGCCTGATCTCCTCCGATATTTTTTACAAGTTGAGAAATCTTCTGCATCGATCTCAACAAAAGGGGAGTTGACGAACTGTGCCGCAATCAATATGTTTTTAAAATCTTGGAATCGTTGATCAAATTATTCTCTGAGGTCTGAAAGAATATCCACTTATGCTTGATTTTTCCTGGGGTGTTGTGGAGGGTTTTGTTTGTCAACGATCTGCTTCAGACTGGGAAAGTGCTTGTATTCGAACTGGTTACAATTCTTTTCCCACAGCTCGATCTTTTTGAGAATGACGTCACATCTGAAATCATTCCACCAATGTCCTTATCTGTGTCTTGAAGCTGCAAGTTCAAACCATTCAACATTTCAGTTATATCAGTGAGAAAGGGAAAATCTTGTAGCCATGTGGGATCTTCGAGTTCAATGAAAGGCTCACCCCGTTCTTTGAAGAACTTTATTGCAGGAAGCAACTCTTTGAAACGTTGCAAAACTCTGCCTCTGCTAAGCCAACGAACCTCTGTGTGAAGCAACAGATCACCATACTGGCATCCTAACTCTTCTGTTAGTTCTCTGAACAGTCGTCTTAGAAGTGCATGTGCTCTTATTTTATTTACTACTTTGACAACTGTTTTCATGACATTGTTCATACTTATGAACTTTCCACATAATGATTGCTGATGTATTATGCGATGATAAGACACAAACTTTGGTATATCGCTGTATTTTCGACACGAGGCAATAAATCCATTTTCCACGCCTATCATTGCAGGAGCTCCATCCGTAGCTAGGCCCACCAACTTTTTCACAGGGATATTTTCAGACTCAATAAGCTTTTAAAATGCCAAAAATATATCCTTTCCGGTAGTGTGCCCGGTAAGCGGCACAACCTTTACCAACTCTTTTTTTGTTTCTAATTTTTCACAAACCATTCTTACAAAAACGGCCAACTGAGCTGTATCAACTATATCAGTTGATTCTGTAACGATTTTTAACATCGTTACATGAAGAATGAAATTATTTCGCAACAGTCTGGAGCTGGTGTATTTCGCAGGCGCCCCTGCTACCAGCTTATTGGTTTTGAACATACATTTGTTGGCTGAGAAGGAGCTGACGTTAATACCCTGGAAGATTGACATTTCTACGCTGCTGTGGTGAAGTGCTGTTGTGAAGCGGACTGTTGCGCAAAGGTTCCTGGAAACCCCTTTAAGCCCCTTTAGTGGATTTAGTTTGGAACATTTCGTCGTTGCATTTCTGAGTAAACTCTTAACGATTTAGGTCATGGCACCATTTGTGGTACCAACATTTCTCAAGGACTCTGTCGTTGTCATGGTGGTCTGCACCCCCATGTTATGTTGGCACGACCTGTATCTGAGGTCAGGAGAGGGGGTTATTTTCTCTCCGACTGAACGCCTTACCAAGTGTGTAAGAGAGACTTCTCGACGGAGACTGGTTCAAGCTTGACGTGTTGAGAAACGACTCCCCGAGGAACTTGTCCCTCGGGACTTGTTCCTCGAGGCGGGTTCAGGATGCAGGAAGTATCAAAGTACAATTTGTTTTGGGGGTAACTGACGTTTTGTTTAACTCATACCGGACTGACTTTCAATACTGTGAATTTTACATGCCATGTGTCGAATGGCGTTTCTGGACTAATATTTCTAGAATTACGATTGTTAGTTAATAAGTATATTTTGCTAAGTTTTTGGATACCCAGATGCGTTTGGCTTGCTTTAGATTCAGGGAGGGAAAAAGGGTTTTAACTTTGGTCAGAAAGGCTGCTGAAGACGGTAAGTCGAAAGCAGGCTTTCGGACTGGCTTAGTCGTATTAAACGGTTTTCAAGTTGCTTATGTAACATTGTTTTGGAAGTGGCACAGAGTCTAACTTCATGTTGTTATTCCTTTAGTTTTGTCGTCAGGGGAATCATTCTAATCAAATTCATTTCTATCTCAAATGTAGATGTGTGTAATCTTGCCAAGCGGGCAAGTGTCTGGTTTGTTTAGGTTAAGTCATTCATTGGTGTTTAATTAGATCATATTTGTCAGATAGTTAATTTTAGTGGTGGAAGGTCTATCTTGTAATTTGTTTGATCTTGCTGTTCAATACATGTTAGCTTATTTCGATTTGTCACGTTTTTTATTGCATGAAGTCACTAGGAAGATTATTCCCCTTTTCCTTCTTCATCTTTGGCAGGGTCATTTTTATACGGCCTGCTGAGGTACGCATCCAGCCTTCCACTCGACAAGCTGGTCTTGACATTAGCTTCGTCCCGCCTGATCTCTTTTCCTAAATCAAATCAGGGTGTTCTTGAATACCAAGCAAATCGGAACATTCGCTCCTAGGTTTTTTTTTTTGCTGTGAACTCAGCTGACCTAGCGAGTAATTAAATTGGGCCTTTTGGGTGTATTATAAATTATTAAAATTTGGGGTATGGTAATATCATGTTGATTAATTATTTTGATATGCTGATATTATTATCATTTTTGGTCATCAAAAGGGAAGGGGGGGATGAGAGCCACTGTTACAGATTCGTCAAGTTGTAAGGAAAAATAACTACAACAATCAAAGTCAGTTTTCAGTTGTGAAACTACATCAGAGCTCATAGCTTCAACTCTTCGCATCACGGTATTAGCAGAAAGCTGAACAGATGTAATAGCAGACATAATCTCGGCTTTGTTTTTGAAGTTGTCAAATAATGTATCTGCAACTTCCAAAAATGCAGCTTTAATTAACTCACCATCTTCGAACGGTTTAACTTTCTTATGTTGGGCAATCATCTTGGAAACCCAGAATGACGCTTCTGTGGCTGCCTTGTTCTTGTCCAGTGTCTTAAAGAAAGTAGATTGTTGCACATTTGGTTGAGATTTCAGCAGCATAACCTTTTCTCTTCTCAGCGTTGAATTCGGCGGATAGTCTTTTCCAATTCCACTGTGAACAGTCGTGAAATGACACCCAACATTTCCTTTCTTCCCAACTGTGACACTCCCATTACAAAGTAAACACACGCATTTATCTTTCACTTGAGTAAAAAAGTAATCGGTCTCCCATTCTGCATGAAACTGATATATTTTCGGCTTTTTGCTTGAACTAGCCATTCTAACAACACACAAGGAAAGAGCCTAAACAACGTGAACGCATGAACTGAACACACACAACACAGACGTAACCTCACTCTGCCACAGCCGGTAACCGCACGCAACTCAGGGTTGCCAACTTGCCATTTCAGTGTGTGGCCACGAGCTTCACAAAATTACTCCGCGAGCTAACGGTGGCTCGCGATCCACAGTTTGGCGATCTCTGATGTAGAGAATCTCCCAGACAACACACAGAGCCACCTAACTCTCCTACAGTAGACGAAGACTTGAAAATGTAACGTACTGTAGTAGTGGTGCATTGCTTAGTGCACCTGCTCGGGCAGTATGGGATTCGGGTTCAAACCCTGACTGCGGTTGCTTTCTTAAAGTCTTACTCTACAGATATAACTGCTCCCTATAGTCATTTCTATGATTTAAAAAATCGCTAGTCAAATTCAGACTTTGGTGCACAGGTGACTCTGTATGTCATCTGGTAGATTCTCTAAGTCATTCCAGAAGTCCCCACAACAGCGCCTCACCATCTAACACTTGAAAATGTAGCCCGGTTGCTCTAGGGCTTAGCACACCTGCTGGATAGCAAGAGATTTGGGTTCGAATCCCGACTATGGTCACATTTTCAATTCTTCCTCAATGGATTTTACAATCCTAACAAAGACAACAAATCAAATTATTCACAGTACCAACAATTTTCAATAACAGTCATGGTATAATTATCCAACATAACTGGATGCAGGTAGCATAGAAATACTGGCAAGAGGTTAACATTAAAGGAGTTTGTCCTCAACATTCCAAAATTAAACATTAATAAAGCCAATT
Organism: Meconema thalassinum; assembly: GCA_946902985.2. Classification (NCBI taxonomy): domain Eukaryota; kingdom Metazoa; phylum Arthropoda; class Insecta; order Orthoptera; family Tettigoniidae; genus Meconema; species Meconema thalassinum. The sequence goes on from OX336389.2 coordinate 861,969,322, forward strand.
TTTCTCCGTTTTGCAAATTAACATCTTTCTTTTTCTTTCTTTTAATTCTGTGATTTTATTTATGATACCGAATAAAGGGTAAGCAATAAATTACAGCACAGGCTGAGAAAAATATGGCTTTTCACTGATATTCTCCATCTTATTTATAGTTGTGATTATATCGAAGCTACTGAGGTATGCGTGGTGCTGAGAAATGACATTCAGGGCACAACTGGTGCCTATGGATGCTGTTCATAGGATAAGTGCTGCTGCACTGGCTCATTGGAGTAAGCAATGGTGAACTACCTCACTCCTCACCATGCCCAGTATGCTTCATTATATACGAAAGAAGTAGGTCAAAAAAACTACAGTACTTAAATAATCAACTATACATATATATATTAAAAAAAAGAAAACCTTAAGGTAATGTTAGGACTGATAAATTTGTTTTGATTGAAATTTAACCACACTATTTTGTAATACAAGTTATTGAAATCTAATAAAGAAGGCAAAATAGTACTCTATTCAGATCAACAGCATTCTAAAAGAAAAAAAAAAGTGTTTCCTCAAAAGATAAGAGATAGTTCCACAAGAAACCTGCACACTCTAGTAGATGCTCTTAATGCTAATTCATGCACTACCTACACCCATATACTACAGCATAATGTCCAGAGCTATCACAATACCTTAGAGAAATAGCTGTGAAGTTTGAAGACATCAGCCAGATTCAAAACTGGATATAAAGTAAGAGCAGCTCGAAGCTTTAGTTCTTCTGATAATTTGTAAAGATCCAGGTCAATATTGAAATTTGGAGGCAGAGTGAAGCTGGTCAGCTGCTGGCCCTAGCAGCAAAACAAAGAGAAAATACTAGTGTAATTCACAACAAAGAAGGGGAGGGAATGATGAGTGAATAAAATGCAGAACAGTGTTTTCCTATGGTAAATAAAATATATCTTAAAAAAACTGAACAGGAGTAAAATAAAATTATGCCTGTGTTTCTAAAGTCAAGAAAACGTATGGTATTATACTAAATGAGAGATATATAAACGGTGCATTTGAAATACTTTTAGCGAATGACAGAATGGATGTCATTGCAAATCGTAGAGACAAGTGTTTTTGAGTCTGAAGAGATGCCAAGAAAATTCAGCAATAGGTCATCAGATCCATTATCTTAAAAAATGCTTCAAAATTGTAGAAATGTATTGTATGGTTACAAAATACTGCACTACAGATTCACAATACAAACGCTTGCTTGGCGATAGTGCAATTTGTAATTCTACACGACAGTATCAAGGGCTTGTAAGTCATAAAGTATTGATAGGTTCATGTGAAGTGACTAATTCCCTAATTCGCCGACTGTTCGGGAGGAATGAGTTACATTATAAACGGCTGTAAACAAATCAGTGTAACAGAAGACTGCAGTCAGGCTTGATGTATTCTGTCTGTGGGCAAATGGTGTACAGTATACAAAATTTGAAATGTTTTCAGTCCGTTAACACAATTTTACCCAATTGTACTGGGTGTTATTCCCTATACCTGAAAAAAATTACAAGAAATTAGTGTCTGTTAGGTAGTCAGCCGGAAGGCTGGTTGGATCCTCAAAAGCACCGCCGTTACGTTATGTGAGTAGATACCCACAAAAACCCAAGGCAGCGCTATATTGAGGCGTTCTAGGCAAGAAGAGGAGTGAGGTAGTTTGCCATTGCTTTCCTCACAAGAAATTAGTAAATTCACTATAAACACTTGGATTACTAGTTTCGATCGTCAAGCAATCATCATCAGATTCCTTACACTAAAGCTTCTGTCCCAATTTTTTTTTTCTTCAGACTGCTGAAGAATGTATGAGGTTTTACTGCAATTGTATTTGTACTTACAATTGCAGTGATTACTTTTTTAAAAGTAAATCTTATTTGTAACTAGCTATACCCGGCATGTGTTGCACTGCCAATCAAAGACAGATAGAAAGAAAGGAAGTAAATAATAATGTTATTGGTTTTACGTCCCTTTTAACAACTGCGGCTTTTAGAGATGCAGGGGTGACAGAATTTTGTCCGGAAGGGGATCTTTAAAGTGCCAGTAAATCTACTGACACGGCTCCCTTGCATTTGCGCACCCTCAAATGCCAATTGGCTGCACCAGGATTCGATCCTGCAATCTTGGTCACAGCAGGCGAGAACGTTACTGCTGAGCCACGCAGCCAGTCCAAGAAAGAAAGAAAGAAGCTGAAAAGCCTTAGGATAAACAATATTCTTTGTTTTACTGTCGGGGCCCCGGTCCTTATGCATTAGGCTGTGCTGAGACATCCATGTCAGGACATGTCACCTCGCGATGAATCAGCAAGCCTTTCTCACACCTTGCATTGCAGTGTCATAAGTATAGAGATTGTGCAATTGGGTTACTGTGCAATTTAGGGCTTCCTGTTAAGTCCCTCACCCTTTTGTGTTACATAAATGATTTGTAGCCAGAAACCTTCCCTGGAGTGCACACAACAACTCACCCAAATTTCATCGCAATTGTATAGGTAAATGGTATATGAAGGCATAGGGGACATACATACAAACTATCCTGTAACATTGATTCTTATAGATATACTGTAGATTGATTACAATTTCTCTCAAGCACTAATTGTAATTTACTCCAATTACTTTTTCCCATCCCTGATTGAGAGTTATTCTTGCATCAATTGTACCATCATTTGAAAGGAAAGATCATACGTTCTTCATGTGGCTTATGATCGCAAGATTAACGGTAAAGTAAAACTATAAGATTCCTTCCTCTTTCATATGCTCTTTTAGCAGTTTAGTCATCTATAGTTCCATCTGCTGTACTTAATCATGTCTCAACTTATCTCAACATTTAAGAGGGCTGTTTATCAGTGGTAATAACGGGCTTCCTGATAAGTCCCTCACCCTTTTGTGTTACATAAATGATTTGTAGCCAGAAACCTAACCTGGAGTGCACACAACAACTCACCCAAATTTCATCGCAATTGTATATGTAAATGGTATATGAAGGCATAGGGGACATACATACAAACTATCCTGTAACATTGATTCTTATAGATATACTGTAGATTGATTACAATTTCTCTCAAGCACTAATTGTAATTTACTCCAATTACTTTTTCCCATCCCTGACTGAGAGTTATTCTTGCATCAATTGTACCATCATTTGAAAGGAAAAATCATACGTTCTTCATGTGGCTTATGATCACAAGATTAACGGTAAAGTAAAACTATAAGATTCCTTCCTCTTTCATATGCTCTTTTAGCAGTTTAGTCATCTATAGTTCCATCTGCTGTACTTAATCATGTCTCAACTTATCTCAACATTTAAGAGGGCTGTTTATAGTCCCTCAATGTGGTCCCCGGTATTGTGCAGAACCTTTTGCCAACAATGTGGAAGGTATAGTAGCCTTGTAGCTGTGATTGTTCTCTGGGGAACGGTCTACCATCTGCCGAAATTTGGGAACAGTTCCAAAGCAGATCCCACAAAGTGGTTCCATTATTCGTCTTTGGTATCAAATCAAAATCACTGGGACATTAAGTCCAGAGGGTATGCGGGATAAGAGCATTTCCTAGCTCCGTCCAGAGTATAAATCAGTCACCTGTTATACGGCATTCACAAGCATGTTCGTGAAAAGTGGTGAGATGAGTCTACAGGAAGTGTCGTCACTTTTTGTGCAGCACTCATTGCAGGAGCTGTTCCAAGAACAAACAGTAGTAGGCTACTGTGCATTTAACGTCTATCCTTGGGGTAACGCCTTCACGGCCATGCACCAGAATCACTATTACCTACACATGGCAGGGATTCTGACACACTACTTACTTTCATGGGAATCTGTAATGTCATCATTTGTTTAATTGACACAATCAGTTCCTTCTCTCATCCACCATTATGATATGGCATAGAAAACCACCTCTTCACGCTCTTAGCATTCCAAGTGGGTTTGTGCAACATTGACACATTGCCATTCGTGCAATTGTTAAATGGTACAGAACCTATTGCTATGTATTTTTTCTCATGCCAAGGTGGTGTTTCAGGACACGAAGCACAGTCTCAGGTGCTATGCCTGTCTTTCAGGCTAACTACAAACCGTCTGGATTATACCAACAACCCACCAACAAGCTGCACTTCCTTGTCACTAAGGCATATCAGCCACACATGGACACTGAAGGCTTTGTGCCACCATGCCATGGTTTTAAAGGGCAATACTAAATCCCTGCACCCTTTACAAAGACCTTCATGACATTGGCACATTGTATGGCTGCAGGCACATTCAATTTTAATCCAGCTGCACTGTTTCTATATAGAGAGCATCTTGGACAATAACTGTTTGACTGGTTTCTCACAGACTATTCATTGCAGCACAGTACATGCGCAGAATGTCAAATGGACAAGTCCATGTACTATGAGGTAGGTTGGATAGCCTATCAGTCTAACATGTATATACAAGAAACATTGGTTCCGTTTCCTAGTGTTGCCACTCTTGTATTCTATCTCTATTCAGTTTATGCACAGACCATTTTATTGTGCAGAGTTTTTCCATTGTTCAAATTTCTATTTTTTATTTCTTCAATGGTTTCTACTATTAACAATGTGGTCTGCACAAAGCAAAATTCTGAGTTCCTAAAATTGTACCCAGTACTCAAACTTTTTATTAAGACACAATACCATGCTATGCACTACTGAGATAACAAACAAATTGCAGAAATCTGGTTTACCCCCTAGACATTCTTGCATAACAGTGGTGGTGTGACAGTCAAAACTCATATCTTTCGATATTCTATTGTGTGATTGTAATATTCATTAACACTAGAATGGCCGGAGCGGTCATTTTGACAGTTTGGGAATTTTAAGCCAATGTCACGTTCATACATTTTTATGAACGAGGTTGTGCTTTTGTGACTTTTAATCATTTAGGATTTTATGCATTCACACAAAAGAAAATAGTAGATTACATAGGAACACTGATATAGGCCGTTATACCTAGGAAGGCTATAAGCGGTCTTTTTGACAGCTACATTTCTTTGATACGCTGAGCTCTATTCTGTTCACCGCTTACTTCCTGGGATGTATCCATGTGGCGCTGTAGGAGCACATGTTGTAACTAAGCAGTACGCCGCCAGTGGTCAATGTGAGTGGACAAGTGAGTGCATGTCCCTCGTGTATCGAAGTACATAACAATGGCTCGGCGGCTAAAACTTACTCCTACTAAATTATTGGCAGAACTTGAAATGTTAGCAGAAGATGGATCAGGCAACGAAGATACATTATCGGACATAGAAGTAAGAAGTGCTGATAAGGATTATATACCTCAGGAATGTGGTAATACATCGGGTAGTGATAGTGATTCGAATAATGAAAATATGAATGAAGTGGAATCCGTATCTACAACAGATGTAGTTCTTCCTGCAATTAGCGGTGATCAGTCATGCAGTAGAGGATGATCCAGTAGCAGAGGGCACCATTCCGAAGAGGAAGAGGACGTGGTGGCAGAGGATTTGAACTGGGAACTCGTACTCCATTTGCACCAGGATATCAATTACGTGGTAGGGATGGAATTACTATTTAGACAGTTATTGATAGCAGTGGGAACCCTCCTAGCAGGATTGCTGCACATAATGTACTGAAAGAGGCAACAGGGCCTACGTCTCATGCTAAACGTAATGTCGAGACTAATAGCAAGCTTAGTGCTTGGCATTTGTTTGTGGATCATCATCATCGGCTTTAACTCGTATCCAAGTATAAATCTTCTTCCTTCAGTCCAGTTTGTGGATGTGTTTACGGTGACTAAAGAGTCCAATCCTGGCATAGAACAAGCGTCCACACAAGTCACATAGTATTGCTGGAGGAGGATGTGGTTGGACTGCTCGAAGTTTCCTAGCTTGACGCTTGGCCTCTTCATGTGTGCGTCGATCCCTTTCAACCGTTTTTACAGTATCTGAGATGGTACGGTGCCAAGTTGAGCGGTCTTCAGCCAGCATGTCCAGGTTTGTGAATCAAGACCTGTCAATTTCAGGGTCTGCTTAAATTGGTCCTTGTAGCACCTCTTAGGACCACCATGAGGTCTGGTGCCATAGCATAGCTCACCATATAGCATTTGATGAGGTAATCTCACATCATCCATCCGATGGACATGACCAATCCATCTAAATTGGTGACCTATTATGGATGATTCTATGCTGTTGATTTGAGCCTTTTCAAGAACAGCAATGTTGGTAATGCGGTCTTCCCATTTAATCCTCAGGATTGATCAAGTTTATGTAGGTGGAAGCGCTCAAGCTTCCTAAGATCACGTCGGTAAAGGGTCCACGTTTCACAGCCATACAACAATGTAGAAATGACTACTGCTTGGTACACTATAAGCTTTGTACTCATGGACAGATCTTTTTTCATGAAGACCCGGTGCGCTAATCGTCCATATGCTGCATGGGCTGCGCCAATTCTCTTATCCACATCCTGCTCACAGGTACAGCTCACAGAAATGGTACTGCCCAGGTACGAGAAGTGGTCTACCTGCTCTAATGGCAAATTTGAGATGGAGATATTGAACTGAAGAAGAGGTGTGCCTGGTGAAGGTTGTGCCAAGACTTTAGTCTTACTGACATTTATGGTAAGACCAAAGCGATCACATGCACTTTTGTAACAATTAACTGACTCTTGCAGCTCTTCTGGTGTGAGAGTTGGTGCCACAGCATTATCTGCATACAACATATTAGTAACATTAGTAACCTGAGTTTTCCTCAAGGAGCGGAGACGAGTTAGGTTGAAAAGCCCTCCATCAAAACGATACTTGACCTCCACACCTGGGATGTTTGTGGGTGAATCATAAAGCATTGCAGCCAAGTACAGCGCAAAAAGCGTTGGAGCCAGTACACATCCTTGTTTCAGTCGATGGGTAATAGGAAATTCATCGGACATCTTATTCTGATGGTAAACCTGACCTGTCATGCCATCATGGAGAGCCTTGATTAGATCTACAAAACGCTGAGGGCAACCAAACCGCTTCAGCATTGCCCACATGGCTGGACTTGGAACCGAATCAAATGCCTTTTCCAAGTCATAAAAGACTAAGAAGAGTGGATTCTGTTGTTCTCTACATTTTTCCTGTAGCTGTCTCACACAGAAAATCAAGTCAATTGTGCTTCTGGAAGCTCCAAATCCGCATTGTGACTCTGGGAGGATCTTCTCAGAGATAACCTTGAGGCGGTTAAGTAGAATCCTTGCCAGAATCTTCCCCACAATTGATAGCAGTGATATACCACGGTAGTTGCCACAAACACTGCGATCACCCTTCTTAAAGATAGTGATGATAGTGGCATTTTTTTAGGTCTCCAGGTACCTTTCTTGATTCCCATATTCTGAGGATAAGGGTGAAAATCCTTGTTTTGAGGGAATGACCTCCGGCTTGAATTAGTTCCAGAGGGATGTTATCTGGGCCAGGTGCTTTTCTGGGTTTAAAATGGGTGAGAGCTGCAGTGAATTCATGATAAGTAGGTGGTACTGCCAACCACAGTTGTTCAGGTTGTTGCAGCACATCACAAAGGAAGTCTTCAGCAGCTGCTGATGGACGATTTAGGAGATTGGAGAAGTGCTCCTTCCAGCGTTCCAAGATTTCTTGACTGTCAGTAAAGGTAGTAGAATTATCAGCACTTTTCAGTGTACCTGATGAGGAGCGAGATGGTCCATATATTTCCTTGAGTACTGCATAGAAGTTCTTCAAGTCTCGAGCATCTGATAGTCTCTGCAGTTCCTGAGCCTTCTGCTGCCACCAAGTATTTTTAATCTGCCTTATCTGCGTCTGACATTTACCCTTGAGTTCCAGTAGTTTATCTCTCTTTGTGTTGGAAGTTGGGTCTTGAAGATGGGCAAGATAGGCATTCCTTTTGGCATTGATGAGAGACAGAATTTCTTCATTGCTGTCATCAAACCAGTCTTGTCTTTTCCGCACTATAAAGTCAATGGTTTCCTTAGCTGACTGTGTGATGATCTTCTGTAGTGTGGCCCATTCTTGCTGAATGTCATTCGTTACTCGGTTTTCTGATAACTGGGTGACTATCCTGTTTCCAAAATGTTTATAGATGGATTCATCCTGAAGTTTGGATGTATTAAACTTCTTTCTTGGCAAATTTTTGATGTTCCTAGGTCTGATGGATATCCTGAGCTTACATATAAGAAGTTTATGATCTGTCCAACAATCATCTATATTCCTTGCTGTTCTGGTAATAAGAATGTCCTTCTTATCACATTGCCGGGTAATGATATAATGAAGAATGTGGCAATGTTTGGAACGAGGATGCATCCACGTGGTTTTGAAGCGGTTAGGTAGCCGGAACTGCGTGTTGGTAATGAAAAGTTTGTGATCTGCACAAAGACCAAGAAGCAACAAACAGTCCATTGGGATTACATTTTCCAAGTCCCTGTTTGCCCATCACATTATTCCATAGCCTGTGATCTTTCCCAACTCTGGCATTGAAATCACCAAGGAGCAAGAGTTTATCTGCAGATGGTACCTTGGAGACAATTTCACTTAGCTGATCATAGAACTGAGCCTTTACTTCATCATCAGAATATAAGGTAGGAGCATAGGCCGAGATGAGTGTCATAAAGGAACCTCCTGAGAGTGGTATGCGGAGAGTCATGAGCCTTTCGCCGATTGCAATGGGCGTAAGTTGGTTATAATTTACCAGTTTGGTCTTCACAGCAAAGCCCACACCATGAATACGACATTCACCCTCCTCTTTTCCTTTCCAGACGATGGTATATCCTGTTCCAGATTCAGTAATCTTGGCCTCAGAAGACAGCCTAGTTCACTGAGAGCAGCAATGTCAACGTTGAGTCTTGATAACTCATGGGTTACAAGAGCTGACCTTCTCTCAGGTCTAACGTTATTGTCCATATCAAGCAAAGTTCTGATGTTCCATGATCCAATAATCAATTTGTGATTCTTTACTGTTTTTGAATTTCGACCGCATGAGGGGTGACCTGCTGAGTGCGGTTGCCCAGCCGGACCAAGAATGTGACTTCCGATGTTTAGCCCACCTTTTCTAGGGCCTTCCCCATGTGGGGTGGGCAGCGGTGATCCTAAATAGGCCTGCCCAAACACAGATGCAGGACCGAATTCCCGAATAGTCACAGTGTTTCCGGAAGACGACCATCACACATCTGCTGCCAACGTGCAGGTCCGAACTAGGGGCTTCCAGTTACACCCGTAACCTGCCCCCAGCGTCCATATCCATCGCCGTTGGACTTTGAAAGTAAGTGACGTTCGGAAGAAGTTTCATTGGCGTGAATTTGTTTAGGGTAGATCTCAGCTTGCCAGGACGAGACCCACACACTATGATCTCCGAGCCTTATCCTGCAGCTCACACAGAATGAGACATGCAGGACCGAACACAGAGACTGCAACGAACTGCCGCATACTCAAGTACTACTGAGGTGTGCCTTTACAGCCAGTCCGTCTGGCATGACCTCTTCCGCCTCCATGACCGTTGGGAGCCATAAGGGCGATTGGCTCCTCCTCCGCTCATTTTGCCGTTGGGCCAAAATCTGACCATCATAAATATGGACAATGGTTGCCCTATTAAACCTGAACAATAGGCTGCCCCATCCGCCAACCACACTCTGCCAGAGTTCACCTCTTCCACTGCAGGTACCGTTGAGGACTTCACCGTAACCCTGGCAAGGGACCCTAACAAGGTACTACCAGCCGGGCCAGCTGGACCAAGGTTTTTTAAAGAGGTGTTACTCCTCTATCACTCTCTACTTTATTCTACTGAGACTATCCCTGTATAACATCACACTTCCTTATGTAGGTTATACAGGCACACTTGCTAGTGTCTATACTATAAAAAATACTACTATAGCAGCTGCTCCATACTGTAACACTGGATTATACACACTGTAGGTTATACAGGCACACTTGCCAGACGACCATCACACATCTGCTGCCAACGTGGATACATCCAAGTCGAAGCATATAAAGATGTGCACAGAAACCGAAGCTCGTAGGCAGACAATGGACAGCAATTGGCCTATTTCTTTAGAAGAACTGGAAGCGTTTATTGCTTTGTTATACGCTCGTGGAGCTTATAAACTCACTAGTCTTTCCGTGGATCATAAGTGGTCATCTGTATGGGGGTCCCCCTGTCTTCACTAACACTATGGGAAGAAACAAGTTCAAAGAAATATTGAGGTTCCTGCGCTTTCATCTGCGTAAAACTAGATCTACTCATTTGCAGACAGACAAATTTGCTTTGGCATCTGCTGTTTGGAATAGATTTATTGACAATTGTCATGCGTTCTATAAACCAGGGTCAAACGCCACTGCTGATGAGCAACTTTTCCCCAGCAAAGCTCGGTATAGATTCATGCAGTACATGGCCAACTAACCAGACAAATTTGGCATCAAATTCTGGCTATTGGCGGATGTTGATTCTAAGTATTTGTGCAACGGGTTTCCTTATCTTGGGAAAGACGATATGCGTCCTGCCAATGAGTCACTACCTGAAAATGTTGTCATGAATCTCATGGGCCCATACCTCAAGAAAGGACATAACATGACCACCGATAATTTCTTTACATCGGTAAAGTTGGTTGAGAGACTGAAGGAGCAACAAACGAGTATTGTTGGAACAGTGAATCGCGTGAGGAAGGAAATCCCCGAGTCAATAAAACTATCACACATGAATCTGTACGAAACTATTGTACTTCAGAGGGAAGATAACACTAACCTCACAGTGTATCTAGGCAAGAAAAACATAAATGTGCTTCTGCTAAGCACTCTACACCCGAGCGTTCAAGTGAGCGAAGGAGGGAAGAAGCTTCCCAATACTATCGAGTTCTACATTGGAAAAAAGAATGGTGTGGACATAGTGGACCAAATGGCACGCAAATACTCCACTAGAGCAGGATCCCGAAGATGGCCTGTACATGTATTTTACTATGTACTTGATCTGGCAGCAATTAATTCCTGGATAGTCTATAAGGAAATAACTGGTCAGAAAATTTCTCGACATGACTACATCCGTCAAGTAATCCAAGAACTAAGATCGCACTTTGTTTTGACAAGATCCCGATTGATCCACCTCCCTGAACCACAACCTCAGGTCCAAGGTGGTCGTAAACAACAACAATATCAATTGAACTCCAATTGTAAACAAAACAAAACAAAACCTCTGAAACATGTTCTTCATGCAACAAAGCAGTGTGTAGAAAATGTTCGCGCAAGGTAATTACTTGCATAAAATGCTCATCAAGTGCTTGAACATTGGAATACTAGGCTCCCTAATAATTTTTTAAAGCTTTTTTCAATTGTAAGTAGGTCAAAATATTTCACTGTTACTAATTGGAACTAAATTAAAATTTACAATAATTATATTCCTTGAACAATGGTTTGGTTTCGAATTACTGTGTATAATAAATTCCAATTGTTAATTGAGTTGTTTTGCAACACATTATTGAATATTCACATGTTTTCCAGCCCTTGTATGCCACATGGATATTATTAAGCGCCAGCGGTCAAAATGACCGTCTGCGGCCTTTATAGGTCTGGCCTTTCTAGTGTTAATAAGTAGAATTTAGATGATGATCACCAAGATTAACATTGCAAATGGTTACTATTACCACTTGAGATATTATTGTTTATATCTGGTGTTATATTAACTGGTCCCCCCTTTTCTTGCTAGCCTACAATCACTACGATAAACAAACACTAGCGCAGCCCTACTCGGTGGGAATCATATCTTAATTGTGTTCCAAGTTGAAGATATTTAATGATATATCACCAAGAAATTTCATTCAATGATGCAGTGAATAACCATTACAACAGCAATTGAAAATGAAAGGAAAAAAAATACGGTAATTTACTTGTACAGAATCTTGGCAAGGGATTCCTGTTGCATGAAGCACACAGCGCCCCACATTTGCATCATCCAGATCAGAGAAGGCATTCTTCACACACCAATCCAAACTGCTTGACACTTTCTGCATAACTGAATTGCTCAGCAAAAGGCCTGCATCTGTTGAAATAAAACAGTAAAACATAGAACTATTTAAGTTAGTGGTAATGAGGGCAGAACTCTCAGCTCTGTCCAACAATGGGCCAAATATCACCCTAGCAGCTCACTCCTTATTTAGGTTCTCACAATTTCTGGTAGTAGGATAGACTGGAAAAGGGGAAAAATATCTGTTTTCACAATTCAAAATATAACAATGCTTTAAACCTGTATTAGAGTACTCAAATTAATGTACAGAAATTTGGGCTCAATCAAGGAATTTTAGGGAGCTCCTTGCTTGACACAGACTTGGTTTGTACATCGTAATTGTAGAGAACCATGGCCTTCAGCATGTCAACAACAGTTGGGGACAGGAAAATTTCCTTTTATTTGTAAGTAAACTGAACAGGGCAGGGTCAAGACAAAAAATGTGCACCATATTGACACTGTAATTATCCTATCCTAGCCATCACAAAGATCGAGCCACAAAAATCAATAAATAGGGAAAATTGAGACAGCTCACATGTGAATGTCAAACAAACAAAAATATTGGCAGAATATCCAACTGTTTGAATACACTATAAGATTTAGAACTATTGTGCAGCTGACTGTGTGGCGCAGGGGTAACGTTCTCACCTGATGTGGCCAATGTTATGGGACCGAATCCCAGCCCAGTCAGTTGGCATCTGAGGGTGCTTAAATGCAAGAGAGCCGTGTCAGTAGATATCAAATCAAAATCACTTTATTTGCAATGAGGTGTCAACCTCGGTGGCAAATGAGGTACATAATTTACAAACACTACACAATATTAAAAGAATACAGTAACTTAATGTACAAACACTACACAATATTAAAAGAATAAAGTAACAAACACCCAAAAGAATACAGTAACAAACACTACACAATATTGAAAGAATACAGTAACTTAATGTACTATTCACACATTGATTAAACTCCCCTCTCACAACTGCTGTAGGAATTACATAGCACGTATAATGTTTCTAGGAATACAGCACTAAGTTATACCACTTCTTTCTTTTCCCTGGTTTTGTCTATTCTGCTCTTGAATAACTGGACTGATTTTGGAAAGGGATCAAACACCGCCCTTGGTAAACTGTTCCATTCCTTCACACCCTTCCCAATGAATGAAAATTTACCCCCAATCGCTTCTGCTAAAGTGCCGTCCAATTTTGAATTTGTGGTCTGCCCTGCCAATATACTTTCCAATTGAAGCCTCTCACGGATTTCCCCCCATGCTTCCTCTCCTGTATATGCTCTATATAGCCCTACAAGTCTGTTTTCCTCCCTTCTCTTACTTAATGTTTCCCACCCAAGCTTCTCTAATATATCTGATACACTGCTTCTTCTCCTAAAATCCCCTATCACAAATCGTGCTGCTTTCCTTTGAACACTCTCAATTTCTTTTATTAGGTATTCCTGGTGCGGATCCCATATACTGCTTGCATATTCCAATATTGGACGAACCAAACTTAGGTAACTTTTCTCTCTTATTTCTTTGTTGCATCCTCTAAATAGTCGCATAATGACATGCAACGATCTGTATGCTTTCCCAACAATGTCTCCAACATGACCCTTCCAGTGCAATTTACTATCAAATCTCACACCTAAGTATTTGCATTTGTCATCTTTTGGTACGATTACCCCATCCAATGTATATTGAAATTCAGTTTTTAATCTCTTGTTTGTGAATATTGTGACAGTTGATTTACCTCCGTTAACCTTCATGTGGTTCTCTTCAACCCAATGTTGGATACTGTCGAGGTCCCTTTGTAATATTTTACAATCCTCTATATTATTTATTTCCCTATAGACGATAATGTCATCTGCATACAATCTTATTTTTGATGCTATATTGTTCCCTAAATCATTTGCATATATTAGGAAAAGCAATGGACCAATTTTACTACCCTGTGGAATTCCCTTCTTAACTTTCTCTTCCTGTGATACGTAATTCCCTACTCTGACTCTCTGAACCCTTGAATTTAGAAATGTTCCTATCCAACGTACAACCCTCGAGTCCAATCCCATTCTCTCCACTTTCTTTAATAATACTCCATGTTCCACTCTGTCAAAAGCTTTGGAAAGGTCTATAGCTATACTGGCACATTGAAGATCCCCTTCAGACCAAAATTCCAGTACACTGGCATTTCTAAAAGCCACACTAGTTAAAATGAATGTAAAACCAATAATATTATTATAGAACTGTCCACCTCGTGGTGCAGTTGCTAGCATTCTTGGCTGTCACTGCGGAGGTCTGGGTTCAATTCCCAGCTCTGCCAAGAAATATAATTCTGGTCTGAGGGGTGGAATGGGATACACTCAGCCTCGAGAGGCAGAACTGAGAAGAAGTAGGCTCAATTCCCACCTCTGCCATCCTGGAAGTGGTTTTCCAAAGTTACCCTACCCCTTTTTTTACTCATGCAAATGCTGGGATGGTACCTAAATTAAGGCCACGGTTGCCTCCTACCCTAATTACATGTACACACACCAGTATAGTCATCATGACACAGGTTATCAGATAGATTCCACACATACACACCCAAGTACATGGGGCTACATGACCACTATGTAACAAAAACCCTAATGAATCAACAACAGCAACAACTTATTTTAGGACTATTATGCCTTGTAGATACCTCAAAAGGAAATAGACTAATACTTTAAAATCGTCAGGAAAGGCATTGTATCATTACAGAAATAACAATAGTCACACCTCACCTCATCCCTGACCCCATAAAAATGAGAATAATAAAGGTTCCATACATTTACATTTTGTTATAAAATCATTTGAAAGGAAATATTTCACATATACTCACAATTTTGCATTATTTTGAGCTTTAAAATTAGCTAACCATGTTACATTAGGATGTGCATTGCATATTCAGGCATGGTGGCACAGCTGTCAAGCTGAATGCCTCTCACCAAGGCGGACCGCGTTCGATTCCCGGTCAATGCATGTGAGATTTTCGAAGTGAAATGCCATGTCCTGGGGTTCTGATTCCACGTAAAACGGAGGTCCCGTGGCTTATGATCGCGAGATTAACGGTCACGTTAAACTACAAGCTTCCTTTGCTTCCATATTCAGGTCAACTCTCCCATTATTTTAGGTTTCTTGATATTGCTGTTTAAACAAAATATTCCCTTTTCTGTTACAAGTTTATGGCTCCACCAACCCAAAACTTGCCAGAGAGATGGACGGGCCTGCTTGCAAATTCTAACCCACCTACCTTCTCTCTCTGTACATAAACATTGTTCATCTATGCGTAATAGCATTTATCGTTATTTAGAGATCACAACATGGACAGTCTAATAAGTCTTGTAACCTTGTTGTGTGCCACATGGTGCCATTTTGGAATTCTAACTTGCACTAAATGGGTTAATAATTGGTCTGAAAAATGTACATTAGTGAATCGGACTATTTTAAGGTTGCTGTGCTGGTGAATGAAACCTGTAGAGTTAAGAAAAAAAGGGGCGGGAAGGTAGCAGGTTATCATCTTGGTGTTGGGGTAGCACACCTGCCTCTCATCCATAGGCCCTGGGTTTGATTCCTGGCTCTGCCAGGGATTTTAGAAACTGACGTGAGGATTGGAACTGGGTGCACTCAGCCTCATAAGGACAATTGAGTAGCTGTCCGACAGTGAGGCAGCGCCCCAGTCAGGAAAACCAAGCTAAACAACCAAGGGGACCCGACACGTCACCCCTCAATCTGTAGTCTAAATGGCTGGGCAGCGGTCGCTTGGTAGGCCAAGGCCCTTCACGGGCTGTAGTGCCACAGGTTTATCATCTTGATATAAATTGTGTTGATGGTAAAATGCTAAGTCTAATCGTGTGCCAATCATCAGGGTACTAGTAGCATATCTTCAACTGTTCAGGAGATATTTGAGGTGGACATTCTTATTGACTCACCTATATATACACTAGTGGAAAGGAAACCTGCAGCAACCTCAAGGACTGGTTCAATTTATTGAACATTGCATGGACAGGTAGTACATATATTATGAGGTGTGATCATTTCATTCCGAGACTGTACCTGCTGTGAGTGAATGGATCAAGTGATTGATATGCGCGAGTAGCGGTGAGGTATTACAACAACCGTGACACACATAATCTTAATAGCACGTGCATCAACACAGTTGCAAAATCACGAAACTGGAGCAGAGAGCCAACATCAAATTCTGCGTGAAGCTTGGAAAATCGGCAACTGAAACCCATCGAATGTTGATGCAAGCTTACGGGAATGAAGTGATGAATTAGGCAAGATATTTTGAATGGCATAAGCAGTTTAAAAATAGTAGAATATCACTAGAGGATGAGGCAACACTCCCAAAAATATGGAAAAAAAATCAGCAAATTTGCACGATGATCAATGCCTGCCCATCAAAAAAATTGCTAACAACTTCACCAAATGATCCTCAAGTCTGTCTTGAACAAGCACCATATTGCTGCAAAGTTCGTGCCCAGGCCATCTGACATAAGAAGATTAGTAGCACCATGTCGAAGTCTGTCAAGATCTTCGCCAGAAGTGCCTGGATGACCCAGAATTGTTATAGAGGGTCATTACCGGAGACAGTTGAATCTACAGGTATGATCCGGAGACCAAGTAGCAATCTCCGCAGTGGAAGAGCCCTGAATCTCTGAAACCGAAGACGGCAAGACAGGTCAGGAATGGAACCAAGAGCATGGTCATAAGATTTCTTTTACATTCGCAGGATTGTGCAATGTGAATTTGTCCTTGCAGCTTAAGGAGTGAATGCCGATTTCTACTGCAATGTTTTGAGATGTTTCAGGGCGTATCTTGGTCGGGAACAACTGCAACTCTGGGAAGAAGGAAACAGGACGCTCCATGATGGCAATGCACCAGCACACAGAGTTTTCACAACATGGCAGCTTCATACCCATTATAATGTGGCCATCCTTCCGCACTCCTCATGTTCACCGGATCTGGCCCCTTCCGACTTCTTCCTGTTTCCAAAGATGAAGCTAAAGGGTCGCCATTTTGCCATGTGGAGGAGATCCAATGTGAATCACAGAAGGTGTCTGACAGTCTTCAAGAATGCAACTACCGGGAGGAGTTAAAAAAAAAACAGGCACTGGGATTGGTGTATAGTCTTCCTAAGGGGACTAATTTGATGGAGATGTCAACCAAATTAAAATCAAGCACTCTCAACTGAATTTAATGATTATATCTCGTATATGATAACAAAACTGGAGCGAATAAAAGACACATGTCGGAGCATGAGTTGTCCCAACAGTCCCATCAATATAAAGTATGTAGGCTACTCCCCTCAGGCGACAACACAGGCTTGTATTCTTGCATCATAGAGTTGTGTAAGACTGTCCCATGTTACAATTCATCTGGCTGTGGAGAGAGAGTAATTTGCTGCTTCATGATGTTCCATATGTCTTCAATTGGCAAGAGGTAATGAAAATATCAACTTGATGAATTTGGTGGGCACTGTTTTCTCTTCCCTGCACAAACATCAAAGGTGACTGTGAGTTGCAATTGATGGCTCCCACACCATTCTCACCAGGAATGGGGCCTGTGTACTGTGGGCGAATACTCTCTGGATGCTGACACTCACCAGGTCGACGACATATAAGCACAAATAAATCCCACACTTGCACACAGGTGGAACCTACTCTCATCACTAAGATAACAGAGCACCATTCCACTCTCCAGTCAATCTTTCAACTATATCACAGGAGACATGCATAGCAGTGTCGTGGTGTAAGAGGTAGCCTTGGCCAGAAGCAGAAGTAATGTCAGTCCTGATGCAAACAGATGGTTTCCAATGGTCTGTGCTGACAGTCAGGTGCTACATGTGCCCAAATCTCTTTCCTGGATGCTGTTCAGTCAGCCACCATAGCTTGTACAACGCATTGATCTTGATGCACATCTGTACCATGCAGCCGTCTAAAACCTGATCTATGGGTATGGAAATGCTCCACTTACTACTGCTGTGGATTAATGCATCATGACCAACATGTGCAGTAATCCATCAATAGGTCCATCTAGCTTCTCCCAGGCCTACAGTTGTGCAACAGGAGCACATATGCATCTACAGGGCATGGCTACACCTAGGAGTGAATGTTACAATAACCATTCATCTCTCACGGTACCACAGTGACTGCTGACAGTTACCCCAGAGGTTATTTTAATTTTTAACCCTACTAGTGTATGTATGAAGGCTGTTTGAATAGTCAGTAACTTCCCTATAATTTTTTGTTGTTTTTAATTAATTTGAGGGGTTTGGTACATCTTGGTCATCAGCCCCATGTAGTGGGGTGTGTGTTGAACTTTTCTGATTACCTGTATAGCTACAATGTTTGTAGTAGTGTGTATAACTATATCAGGGACAGGGATCGTGTAGGCACCCCAGGACTTGAAGTAAGGTATCCCAGCATTTGCCTGGAGGGATTGTGGAAAAACCACACTCAGGGTAGCCAGTCAGTGCCAGGATTTGCTGGACTTGCTGCAGCTGCCCTCGCAGACGTGGTGCACGATTTAACAAGCACAGCTACACTGTGGAACTTAAAAATTTCCAGGCAAAATTCAATTTATTTTTCAACATTGTGGAACGTAAAAAGTTCTAAGCAAAATTAAATTTATTTTTCAACATGGTCTCCTTTTAGCTGTATATACTTTGTCTAAAATATTTTAGCCTATTTCTGCTAAATGAAGTACAGGCCTTTAATGTGTGTCTCTGATTGGCTAGAAAGATTTCAATGAAACTAGGTAAGGACTTACTATTACCCTCTCCACCACCGACAATGCCTTTCAAGTTTCAATAAGTCTCACCTATCCAACGTGGCAGCCACACAAAATATTTTACTGGTTCTCATTATTTTCCAAACTATTCCAGCAATCCACCTAAATTTGTGTATGATGATAGAAGACTATCAAGTAAGTTCACATATGTGTCCTTCAAACTAACCATGATAAGCACAACGCCAACAAAACAGCCATGCAAAATTCAAATTCTTAAATGAGATTATCTGTCGACTTAATCATCCAAGTGCAGTAAAATTTCATTATTTAGAGCTTAATATATAGGCACCTAGTGTTAATTAAATGTTTACTAAAATTCAAGATGGCGGCTGTGCAAATTTTTGGAAACTAATTTTCATTATCAGTAGAAAGGAGTGGATTTTATTGTCTGATTCAGCTAAAGCAAAGTTGATACACAGTATTCAGCAACGGAGTACACCAGGCCAAGTTTAAAGTCCGGAGTACACCTGCTTGTGTCCCCCTTGAGGTGACCATTAATGTATACAAGGTATTGTTACATATTCCAGTTTTAGCTGCTGTTCAAATAAGCTAACAGAATGTCAGCGATATGTCCTAGTTTGCACCCAGGTTGGATGTCAATTGTGCTGAAGGCCCATACTATTCAAGTGGACCAATAGATCTATGTTCAAAAGCCTCTTACTCAAATCGAAGCAACAGACACCTGTTTCACCCATGCTAGGACAAAATCTTCATTTCCTGAAGTGATCACCTAAAATAGTCATCTATCATGATGTGCCTGGTCACTGCAATAGACTGGTGTTCGTGTTGCTATGGCCCAGTCATCAGCAGAGCCCAATTTTCTGCCGTGTGTCAGTGATAGAGGTATAAGTCAATATGGAGCAGAACAAGAACTAAATCCTTGCACCAGCCCAGTGCTCAATTTGAATTTCCTACTGATATTGTTTCTTGATCACATGCACTGTGATCCGTCTGTTACCCAGAAATTTATTAATTACATTTAAGTATTTTTTAGAGTCCTATCCTCCAGACAGTGTTATAAGCTACTATTTATCCTCTAAATGATGTCTATGTTTTCAGCTTCTTTTGAAAACCAACCTCAATGTAGGTGGTCAGTCCTAAAGTTTCAATCATTACAGATTTGATGATATCAAAATCCTGCTTGTTCCCAAGGGATTACTTTCATTATTGAAGGAGTAATATGGTTGTACAAGAGTCTCTCAAAAAAGATTAAAACAGCAGACTAGGAGTACAATAAGGTGGTAACTCGCATGTCTATCACTTGACTTGTTAGGTTTCAAAAGTGCTAATATCTTGGTGTTCTTGAATTCCTTTGTTAGAATTCCGATAGTTGAGATGTTACTGAAAAACTCTGCAAGCCTCTGTTTGATGCTCTTACACAGTACTTGACAAATTCTGGGTGAATTCTATTCTCTCTGGCTTATTTCCCTATCTACAACATCTGGAGATCAGCTTCTACCTTGTCTGCTGCAAATGATTGCAAAAGGTTGTTGAATCCTGTGCAGTTCTTTTTATCACACAAACTTCCCTCTGAATTTTTCTGGTGTGAACTCTATTAGATTAAGCATTGTTTGACATCGACACTATTCTTTCACCAATTACAATATGATGGTCGTTGGCTTCCTGTATACGAAAGGAAGATAAATATGGACAGGTTGTTGTAAACAACAAGTCATATAGTGATAAGGAAGTTACTGCCAACATTTTTAATTACTAGTTCACCAAGGAAACACTTTATCTTCCTAAAAAGTAAAGCAGGGTAAATAAATCATGACGAAATAGGTCTCTTTCGAGGGGAGGCAACCACATCTGAAACTGATAAAATAACAAGATCCTTGAAGAATACTCAAGTACTGTTGAAGGTGTATGTTTTGCAGATTTTTTTAAGGAAATATGTTAAAACATCTTTCTTGAATGATTACAACACTTGTGTTAATCTCTCATTGCTAACTGGGAAATTCATCAAGGTTGCAAAGTTGCTCCAATAAAAGCAATATATAAAACTGGTGACAAAAGATGTTAACAATTATAGCACAATTTCAATACCGTCTTCACTTTCTAAAATACTGGAAACTGTGGTAAAGAAAAGACTTTCTAAAATACTGGAAACTGTGGTAAAGAAAAGACTGCATGATTAAGTCTTGGAGAAGCACAAATACCCGTATCCAAATCAGTACTGATTTCGAAGTAAAAGTGAAACTCAGAAAGCACTTTTTGACTTCATGTGCAAAAAGAAAACAGTGAGCTTGTTACAGACCCTTTTTTATTGATCTCAAGAAGGCTTTTGACATAGTCATCACCAAATCCTGATGTATAAAGCTGAATGAGGCCCAGCATTACTGACATACCACTGAAATGGTTTAAAGACAATCTAAATTCTAGAAAACAGTTTACTTGTATAGGAAATGGTAAGCGTTCCAATAGAACAGTACAGGCTGGAATTTCTCAAGGTTCAGTACTGGGTCCCATTGTATTCTTAATGTACATTAATTGTATTAGTCAGCTTCCTTTCCAGAAAACTAAGCATTCATTTGCAGATGACACTGCTCTTTATTTATTTCATTTTTAAGAGGAGTATGATGACATATTTCTAGAGATTCCATCACCCTACAGCAAAGGATGGACCACAAACTTACACCTAAGATTAGGTTTGCTTAATTAGCACAGATACATGCAAATAGTTTCCAAGAAGCAACAACAGATAGCGCCAGGAACACTACGTGTTTTGACCAGAATAAACAAGCCAGTCCTTTCCAGATGGTGGTAAACAGTGAACCTGGCTGAAGATGTTTCCAGCAATCAGATGAGTGATGCACTTCAATATTAAGTAGTAGTATTGAATGTTAGCATAAAAAATATAATAATTACACAATGATTAAAGGAGTGCCATAAATTAACAAGTGAAAATTAAAAATTACATATATTGTTGTACACACGTTTTATTTACATATAGATTTTTTTTTAAAGCCTGAAGTGCTTGGATGTGATAATGTTCGCCTGATGAACAAAACACGTCATCCAATCGAAAACCCCCTATTTAAATAAGTGTATAAAAGTCTAAAATTAATCCACATTATTCTTTCCAAGGTTAGAAAGTGCTTAATAACCCTAACTGACGGAAAAGTAATTCTTTTATTAGAATACGAAGGCAACTGTGAAGAAATGGCTTCTAAAACTTACATTCATATAATAAACAGGGGCACTGTGTCACATCCAGACAGCTTCTCAATTGTCCTCAAAAGGCTGAGTGCACCCCCATTCCAGCCCTCATGTCAGTTTCTAAAATGCCTGACGGATTCGGGAATCAAACCCCCACCAGGTGAGAGGCAAGCGTGCTACCCAAACACCACAGGGCCGGCTTTGTTAACTATAGAAGCCGATATTTGAGTTTTCTTAAAGTTAATTACTGTGACTCGTTACAGAAAAACGGGAGGAGTCGTTATCAACCAATATTGAAAGTTATACCGGGTGAGTTAGCCGAGGTCGTTGCGGCATGACTGTTGGCAGTCGCTCACATCCGGGAGGCGAGGAGGTTCGAATCCCCCCGCCGGCAACCTTGAAGATGGTCTTCTGTGGTTTCCCATCTTCCTTCCAGGCAAATGCCGGGGTTGGTCCTTAACTATAGGCCACAGCCGCTACCTTCCAACTCCTCGACCCTCCCTTCCAACTTTCCTCCCCAACGGTACTTGTAGCTCACCCATTGGGTGTCCGTCTCGAAGCAGCTACAAAAAACTGGCGAGCCGAACATGTCCTCGGACACTCCCGGCAATAAAAGCCATACGCTAAAAAAAAAAATAATTGAAAGTTATAAAGTCTTGCACGTAATTTTTCACTGTAGTGGTTGCTTTAA
Source organism: Meconema thalassinum (assembly GCA_946902985.2). Classification (NCBI taxonomy): domain Eukaryota; kingdom Metazoa; phylum Arthropoda; class Insecta; order Orthoptera; family Tettigoniidae; genus Meconema; species Meconema thalassinum. Next base: position 861,991,940 of record OX336389.2, read on the forward strand.
GGGGTGGAACACTGAGGTCATCAATTTTCTATTTTAGGTATCATAAATTATAGACTATAAGCATGTCAATTGAAAAGGAACATCTTTTGCGGATGTCCTATTGAACTGATCTTTTGGTAGGTTGATAAACCAGTATCATGAACTAATTATTCTAGTCCATAAATCCTTAGTGTCGTGTTTATGTATTGTAGATGATCGTGATGATTAACAAATCGTATCATTTTGGACATATATTTTCAGTGCTGGAGGTGTGTTGATGCGAGTTATTGTTGGAGAGCGCTTGCCACAAGGTTCGGATACTCCAAGTTGGTTGCCGAGAGCGCTAGCATAGCCTAATCACCATGGATTGCAAGGCAGCGTCTAGTCTTGTGTGTACACTTTGTGGAAACAAACTCTACCATCTCCCATGCTTGTGTTGGTCTTAGAGCACATGTGTAATATTGTTATAATATAGGCTATTCAATTTCAAATAAAAGCACTCAAGTGTTACAGTACATCGATCATTGTTATTTATCATAAGCTGCAATTTCATCAGGTTATGGGCCCAGTCTACGGCAAACAGCGCGTAAGTGGATTACAAGTCTGTTTAACTAACGATTGTGTGCTTTGAGTGTGTGCGGTTACAAAATGGCTCAAGAAAGTGTCAAGTTGAATATTCCAATGTTGAATGGTGGAAATTTTATATTTTGGAAAACAAAGTTGCGAGCCATATTAGTGCGCAATGATTTGCGGGAAGTTGTCAGTGAAGTAATTAACGCTGTGTGGTAAAAGAAAAATAACAAAGCCTTAGCATACATTGCATTGAGTGTTGAGGACAGTCAACTTATTCATTTTGCACATTTGAACGATGCGTGATGCATGGCAGGCACTGTCGAAAAAGTACGAGAGATCCACGTTCGGAAGCAGGTTACATTTACGACGTAAACTGTACGGAACACATTATCGTGGTGGACCAATGAGCAGTCATATCGACGCAATTATGGAAGTAGTGGGTTTGCTACGTGGATCTGGTAGGCCACTTGAAAACGACGCGATTGTTGCGGTTTTGCTGGTGAGTCTTCCAGAAGCTTATTCAGGGCTTGTCACAGCGCTCGAGGGCCGTGACGAGGCAGATCTAACAGTGGAATATGTAACTGGGAAAATGCTTGACGAATACCAAAGGCGTGTTGAAGCTGGTGTGCCTGGAAATTGTGATTCAGAGGTTGCACTACAATCGCAGGCTCAACTAAGGTTAGTCGTGCTCATCAAATTGGAACAATTAAAAATTCAAGTGGAAAACCAAATAAGGGTGGCAAAGAGACACGGGCATGTTACTTCTGTAATAAACTTGGCCATTTAAAAGCAGATTGCTATCAATTCAAGAAAAGTCAACAGCAGAGATCAGCAGGTTCAGAATCGGCAAGATCATCGGTTGAGGTTTAGGTATGCAACACACAAAACTATGCCACATTTAAAGCACTGGATCAACAACATGCTGCAAGTAGGCCTACTGGAGGATGGTGCATAGATTCAGGAGCAACCAGTCATATGACCAATGATAGGCAATTTTTCATGTCTATTCGTGACACAAGTGCTACAGTGTTCCTTGCTGATGGTTCATCCGTGGTAGCTGCTGGAATCGGAGATGGACAATTTTACTGTGAGTTACCTGACGGGCACCTCCAAGAATTACTATTGAAAATTGTGCTGTTTATTCCACAATTGGATGATAGTCTACTTGCGGTGAGGCCCATAACAGAGCAGTCACCGAGTGACGTTCGAGAATCACACGTGCAGCATCTACAAAGAACATCAGGTCATCGCAGAAGCAAGGAACGATGGGAATTTATGCAGATTTCAGACTGCGTTACCAAGTTCGTCAGTTCATGTGGCGAGAGAAGTTGTATGCCTACTACATCAGTGGCATCGTCGATTGGGACATCGGGATCCGGTTGCAATCAAGCGCCTGATCATTGAGGAATTGGCCACAGGCATCCAAGTGTCTACATGTTCGGAGATGGTAGTATGCGAAGACTGCATCAAGAGAAAACTAACTGAAGCAAAATTTTCTGCGAGTACATCCAGAGAGAAGGAGCCCATGGGACTCATTCATTCTGATCTTTGTGGGCCTATGCAGACTGCAACGCCAAGTGGAAATAGGTATTTTCTATCACTCATTGACGATTACCCCCGTTTTATTGTGGTGAGGCTGGTAAAATCCAAAGATGAGGTGGCAGACGTCGTAGAAGACTACATTGCTGCAATGCATACTAGATTTGGAAGGAAGCCAATTGCCATTCGTACAGACAATGGCAAGGAATACGTTTCACAAAAACTGGAGAACTTTCTGCGGAAGGAGGGGATCCAACATCAGCTCACAGTCCCCTACACTCCACAACAAAATGGTGTAGCAGAGAGGAAGAATTGGTCATTGACAGAATCTGCAAAGTGCATGATGTTGGATGCTGATCTGAACAACCTCTTCTGGGGAGAAGCAGTTTTGAACGCAGCTTATTTGCAGAATCGATCAACGAGCCGGAGTATCAACATAACTCCAGTTGAATTGTTTACAGGAGTGAAGCCAGATCTGGGTCATTTACGTGTGGTTGGATCTAAGGTCTATTCACTTGTACCCAAACAAAAGAGAAAGAAATGGGACAACAAAGCTGATTGGCTATGATGGAAACACCAAAGGCTATCGGATTCTGGATCCAAAGACAGCAAAAGTTTGGATCAGCAGATCGTTGCGGGTAATAGAGAGTGTTGTCAAACATCCGGCTTCGGTAAGCAGTGCACCAAAAGAAGGGACTAATGAAATCACACCGCAGCATGTAGGGACATTGGAACATGTTTCGAAACAGACGGAATCAGCTGACAACTCAACACTGAATCCCAGAGGTAACAACACAGTGACTTTCAACAGAGGAGAGACTGTAAGCAGCATAGGAGATGAATGTGAGACTGAACCAGAAACTCCACAATTTCCATGAAGAGTTTCTGAACGGCCAAATAAGGCTGTATCAGCAAAGAAGCTAACGTACAAGGTGCATACAAATCACACCAGAGAGCCAGCCTCATGGAACGAAATGCTCAAAATGTCACCTCGTGAACAAAAGTTATGGACTGCTGCTGCGGAAGAAGATATAAGCTGTCTCAATCAACAATGTGTATGGGAATTAACGGAGCTTCTACCAGGAAAGACGACTCTTTCTTGTAAGTGGGTATTTAAGGCAAAATTGGATGGTAACGGTCATATCCACACTTACAAGGCCCGATTGGTAGCCAGAGGATTTTCTCAACGATATGGTGAGGATTATGATGAAAATTTTGCGCCAGTTGTGAAGCACGACACTATTCGAGTTTTATTCAATGTAGCTGCACAGAGGGGACTTCGCGTTCGGCATCTTGATGTGAGAAGTGCTTATTTGAATGGTGAATTAAAAGAGGAACTATATATGGAACAGCCACAGGGTTTTGAGGAACCAGGTCAAGAGAGCAAAGTTCTGAAATTACGGAAAAGTCTCTATGGTTTAAAGCAATCGGCACACGTTTGGAACAAGACGGCTACAGAGACATCATCCAGGTTAGGCTTTCAACAAGGAAATGCAGATCAGTGTCTTTATTCAAGAAAGGAAGAAGATGGAAGCATCAAAAACATTCTGTTGTATGTCGATGATATGCTGGTAGCCAGTTAGTCTGCAAACTTAACTGATCAAGTTGGTACAGAATTGCAATATTATTTTGACATCAAAGACTTGGTTGATGTTAGTTACTATTTAGGAATTCAAGTGGAACGACAGAAAAATGGAACATTTTTGCTAAACCAAAAGGCAAAGATTGCAACATTTTTGGAGGATCATGGCTTATCGGAGCCAAAATCAGCTGCGACTCCAATGGAAACCAATTTCTTGTCTGGTGAAGTGACTGCAAGTGCCGAGAACCAAATAACACTCTGTACAGGAAAGCCATAGGGTCTCTACTATACATAGCCACAGTATCCAGACCAGACATCGCAGTCGCAGTGAGTCTACTTAGTCGTCGAGTGGAGAAGCCTACTCAACAGGACTGGAATGCTGAAAAGCGAGTGATGCGGTATCTCGCGTTTACAATACACAAGACACTTCGTTTATCTTCAACTAAAGACACAGAGCTCAAATGTTATGTGGATGCTGACTGGGCTGGTGACAAGACCAACAGGAAATCTGCAAGTGGTTTTGTTTTCTTTCTTGGCGAAGGAGTTGTAGCAGGGTCAAGCCGGAAGCAAACGTCAGTTCTACGGAGGCGGAATACATTGCAGCATCATTTGCCAGTCGGGAGCTGCTGTGGCTCAGACAATTACTTATGGACATGAGTTTACCGATTGTTGGTCCAACAACCATGTATGAAGATAACCAAGGTTGTATTAAAATAATTGAGTCAAATCGGTTTGGGACTCGCACCGAACACATTGATGTATGTCATCACCAGCTTCGGGATCTTCGAGAAAAGGACATCATAGAAGTGCTGTATTGTCCATCCAACAAGATGCTGGCAGATGTATTCACGAAGCCTTTGGCTAGAGAACCATTCCAGAACGTTGTGGAACAACTGGGTCTACAATGATACGAACCTATGACAGCGAGAAGGGATGTTGGAGAGCGCTTGCCACAAGGTTCGGATACTCCAAGTTGGTTGCCGAGAGCGCTAGCATAGCCTAATCACCATGGATTGCAAGGCGATGTCTAGTCTTGTGTGTACACTCTGTGGAAACAAACTCTACCATCTCCCATGCTTGTGTTGGTCTTAGAGCACATGTGTAATATTGTTATAATGTAGGCTATTCCAATTTCAAATAAAAGCACTCAAGTGTTACAGTACATCGATCGTTGTTATTTATCATAAGCTGCTATTTCATCAGTTATCCTTAGTAAGGATGAAGGCTTTCATTTAAGACAGGGCAAGCACTTGTACCACAGTAAGACCATTTTGCTATCTTAAAATATTATTTTGATGTTTGTGAAAAATTACTACATTTGGATAATGAGCAAGTTTGAAATTGTTGCCCTATAATTCATCACAAAATAGGGGGCATGTACCAAAAGCTATTTAGTCCATCACATAGAAAATCCATTTAAATGGTAGGATAATTTTGAAATGGAAAAGACCGGGAGAATATAATTAAATAGGCTATATAGTTCTTCGTGGAACTACTTGTTCTGTCATAGAATTTTCTTTTCTTCAGTGCCGATGATATGACCCAGAGGTTGTCCTTGTATACTGCCTTCCCTTAATCCCCATTCAATGACCAGTTATTAAAGCTACCGTATATAAGAAGTCGCAAGATATCTTTCATTCACATTTCACGGGCCATGGAGTGATTCCATGCACATGCTACTGTCTCCTGCCAGGAGTAGGGATGAATGATTCTCTTCAGTTATTTTATGTTTATTATTGTTCATTGTTCAACTGGTCTTTCTCCAAACATTGATTTATAGCTATAGATTCCAATGTTAGGACGCATTTCATTCTTTACTGAACATTAAATTACTATAATTTACTCCACTATTACCAATGTATGAATCAAAAAGCAAGTGGAATTGATGGATTAAGTGAAGCTATTTAAGAGCCTTGGTAATAGTGGTGTGAAAGACCTGACATATCTGTGTAATGAGATATATGAAAAAGGTGAAAGGCCAGATGATTTTCTCTCGGCAGCAATGATACCGATTGAGAAGAAACATAATGCAAAATAATGTGAGGATATTAGAACCATCAGTTTGATTTCACATGCAGCCCAAGTTTTACTGAGGTTATAAACAGAAGACTCGACAAATGTCTTGCTGAGGAACAGCATGGATTTAGAAGAGGGAGAGGAACAAGGGATGCAATTGGTCTGTTAAGAACTATTGGTGAAAGATACATTGAAAGAGGACGAGTAATATATCCTGTTTTTATTGACTTGGAGAAAACCTTTGATAGAGTTAAGTGGAATATCTTGATGGACATTCTAAGGAAGAATGGAGTTGACTGGAGGGTTGATATCTTCAACAGAAAATCAGAGTTCAAATTGGGAATGAGTTGATTGAGGAAAGCAGAATTGGAACGGGAGTAAGGCAGAGATGTTGTCTTTCCTCCATACTGTTTAATATATATCTGGAGCACATCATCCAGAATTGTATGAAAGGAAAGGGAGGAGTACAGATTGGTGGTAGGATGATAGAATGTATTGGATTTACTGATGACATGGTGTTATTGGCAGAGAGTGAAAGAGTAATGATTGGAATGTTGGAAGATCTAAATACGACCTGTGAGAAATTTGAAATGAGAATTAATAAAAATAAGACAAAAGGTATGGTGATAAGTTCAAAAAACATAAGGACAACTTTAAAGTTAGGACAGGAAGAAATAGAACAAATAAGTGTACAGATTTGAAGCCATTCTTTATCAGTGTTGCCTATACAAAATTGTTAATTTGTAGCTCTTCAGTCGGTCAACACGATTGTGCCCAATGAATGGGCAGGGTACAAGATATAAATGTGTAACGACACTTCTGGAAAAAATTACATGTATTAAGTAGATTATCACAACTAAAGGGGCAATTTAGGATTACGAGTTTCGGCCCTCAAGTGGCCATCATCAGATCCTGATCACTGTGTAGCGGTTAAAGTTTACACTAAATACACTGAAGAAAATGGAAATTGCAACACCCAGAAGGAGTGGTGCTACACTGCTGCAATTGAACATGCAGGACGAGTGTTCAGTTGTGATTCGATGATTACACTTTCAGGTCCCTCTGACCGCAAGTTTGGACAACAATCAATACAGGACGTGCTCACCACGAGCTGCAATACATTGATGAATTCGGCAAGGCATGGGGTCAATAAGGCCCTGGATCGCTTCCTGAGGATTTGTGGCCCATGCTTGCTGCACTGCACGGGTCAGTTGTTCCAGAGTTGTGGGTGGCTGAGGACGGTTGGCCAGTTGTCGACCCATCATGTCCCACACATGCTCAATAGGACTAAAGTCCGGGGATCTGGCGGGCCATTCAAAGGTTGTGATGTCGTGGAGAGCTTCTCTGGAGATGCGTGCAGTGTGAACCCGGGCATTGTCCTGCTGAAACATCCCATTAGCAATGTTCACCATCATAGGGACAACCACTGGATTGAGTACCTTATCAACGTACTGTCGAGCAGTCATAGTGCCCTCAACAAGCACTAACTGTGATTTCACATTAAAGCCAATAGTTCCCCAGACCATACTTGGTGTTGGCCCTGTGTGCCTCTCGACAATAAGGTCTGGGCGGCCCCTCTCCCCGTTACGTCGGCGCACACGATTCCAGCGATCACTGTGGGCAAGACAGAAGCGCGATTCATCACTAAAGACGACCCTATGCCATTCGTCGACCCACGTCGATCGTTCTCGACACCAGGCCAGCCTTACACGTCGCTGTTGTGGGGTCAATGGAACACCTTCTGCAGGGACACGGGATCGTAAGCCAGCTGCACGCAGGCGATTACCAACTGTTTGTTGTGTAACGTGGGGTGCCACAGACGCTCAAATTTGCACTGCTGTTGCATGGGGTTCCATCCGAATGATGTGGCGATCCTCTCTCACAGTTGTCTGTCGCGCAGGGCCTGTGCCAGGTCTACGAGTGTGGGTACCTTCATTTGACCACAGCTGCCTTACACTTTGTACCGTAGATGCCCGTCGGCCAACACGTGCAGCGACAGTCCTTAGCGATAATCCAGCCTCACACAGCCCAATTATCCGAGCCCTCTCAAACGGCGACAGTTATTGGTAGCGTGCTCTTCTCTGTCGTTGAGGCATGTTTGACGGGGAACACTTCACTGCATAGACTGCAAGTCAACTACGCTACACCAGAGTCCGTATACTGGAGTTGATTCCTCCGCGACCAATCACGTGGGGAGACCTGTAGCAACAATCCCATGGGTCTGAAACTTTGATCGTTTACATACCTACATGGCATCGTTCCATATCTTGAAAATCAAAACAACCAACCAATGCCTTCATGGTGTTGCAATTTCCATTTTCTTCAGTGTGATTAATTAATTTAATTTGCTACTACAGTATTGTAGTATTTCATCTTGGTTGTATTATTTCAATGGTGAATACCGTGTTTGTCTTGATGGTTTATTTTACGAATTATGTAATAAAAATCTAGCTACATGTTTGTTGACTTACTACTACAGTATATTGCTTTTATTTGTACACACGTGTATATATATACATTTTTTAAACATTTTTATTAAGTACAGGACTTTTCTCTCTGATCTTTGGCGACAGGGTAATCAAAGCTAGTCTTTAATATACACAAAAAGGAGGATAGATCCTAATACTGAACCTTGAGATACCAAGTGTTGATACTCATTTGAGATCCTTTTATTTTATCAATTGTAACATACCATATTTTTTTTGTATTTGTGTGATAGTTCTTGAACCAGTTATATGTCATACCTCCGATACCTATCAGGTCTAGTTTATTAAGGAGAATCTCATGATCAACTGAATTGAAAACATTTTGAAGGTCTCCCCCTGGGTCTCACATCTAGTGGGATGTGGGTTGGCGACCACGGGACCCCAGCAGAGTCCGGCATTGCTTCCACTTACTTGTGCCGGGCTCCTCTCCGTCTTCTTTCCTGTCGACCTCCCTTGGTCAACTCTTGTTATTTTCCGACCCCGACGGTATTACGGTATCCGAGGCCTAGGGAGTCTTTCACTTTCCCACCTTATTGGACCTTGTCTCATCTTTTCTGATACCCTCCTTCTGCGAGGGGTCAGCCTTCTTTTTCTTTTCACCTTATCTCCTGCCTTCTGCTCAAGGCCCTGAGGGAGGCAGGATGTATGTAGCCCCACCACTTCTGGTGCACCCTGGATATTGCTACACCCTCAGGGGCTCACGGCTGGTGAGTTCGGGAGTTGGCGACCCCGAGGGATTCCTGAGCTGGGTCCGGTTTCCCCATTTGTCCCTTACCTGCGGGGCGAACCCTCTCCTCTTTCACTTTCCTATCTGCCTTTCATGGCTCTCCTTCCTTCCAAGTCCCTCAATTCGCATTCCTCGAGGGTTGAGGGTATTTCTTTTCCTCCTGTCCTTTATTTGCCTTATTCTCCTTTTGTTTTCCATTTCTTCTTCTAGTATATAAGTTAGTAGTTAGTTTTAGTTATAGTTTACATTTCATTATCATCTTCACGATCACCCAAACCATTAGGGACCGATAACCTAGATGTTAGGCCCCTTAAAGCAACAATTATCATCATCATCATCATTATTTTGAAGGTCAATTAATATGCTAGCTGCTGGTTTAAAGCCTTTCCTACATCAGTTAAGACTTCAAATACAGTACTACCAACTCTGTTGGGTGTAAACCAATATTAGCAACTTAAAAGTACCGTAGTAAATTTTCATAAAGAAAATCATGTCTTTATTTAACAATGCTTCTAGCACATTATTGATAGCAGATATAATATTTTGGGTCTGTAATTTGAAGAAGGAATTTTATCTCCCAATATGTACACTGGGTTCATCCTAGAGATCTTACAAGCATGAGGAAAAACACCAGTTAATAGTGAAAGATTTCTTACCTTGACAAGATATAGTGTAAGTACCTCATGACACATTTGAAGCACGAGAATATTAGAATAGTAAACATCATCCAGCAGCAGTCGATCTTGATAAAAGGAAACTCTATGCTCTAACCAGACACTAATTTCTGCAGGTCTATAACGTAAAAGAAATTAGTGTTTGGGCTGATGAATAGAAGCCGGGGAACAATCTGAAAATCCGTAGTTCAATTCTTCAGATCTGTTGTGATCCATCCTCAGATTTGCCACGATGCTGCTCTCTATGCATTCAAAGGGTCGGTACAGATACTAAGGAATAACCTCTACAATACCACTGAAATGTGATTTTAAATAGTACTCTTTGTAACTCTTGAATATCACCTACCGTACTCTTCTAATATTATAATAATAATAATAATAATAATATCGTATGGCCTCGGGTGCCGGGTGCAAGCTTTGTTATTTGACACCCAGAGGGTAGCTTGCATGTCGAATTTCGTTGTTCCTCGACTATGAAAGCCAAGGAGGTTAGATGTTAGATTTTTTTTTTGCGTATGGCTTTTAGTGCCGGGAGTGTCCGAGGACATGTTCGGCTCTCCAGTTTTGTAGCTGCTTCGAGACGGACACCCAATGGGTGAGCTACAAGTACCGTTGGGGAGGAATGTTGGATGGGAGGGTCGAGGAGTTGGAAGGTAGCGGCTGTGGCCTATAGTTAGGGACCAACCCCGGCATTTGCCTGGAAGGAAGATGGGAAACCACAGAAGACCATCTTCAAGGTTGCCGGCGGGGGGATTCGAACCTCCTCGCCTCCCGGATGTGAGCGACTGCCAACAGTCATGCCGCAACGACCTCGGCTAACTCACCCGGTAGATGTTAGATATCTAACCTCCTTGAACACTATAGCGCTTTCTAGTAGAGAAATGAGGAACTTTGTGTTGGCGGAAACTCCCGAGATTAATTTTGCCATTATGAACTCGGCCTACTGAATTCAAATGGGTTCTTTGACATGCCAATATCGTATGACATGCGTATCGTATTTTTGCCGCCTTTCAAAAATTACTTACCACGGTCAGGAGCGAACCTTCTAATATTGTATATCCCTTATCTTAGTTCTCCTCTGAATGATTTTTTATAAATGGTTACCGCATATATGTTTCTTTTAAAGGAATGTAGCGATTCATTGTGAGTCCGTATAGACTGTTAGTTACTATGAGGGTTACAATATTTATAGCCTCGCACTTTTTCAAAAAAGCCACATTCCATTCATTTCAACAAATAGGACATTGCAGCACTGGAAACCTTATTAAATTTTCCAATGGAGCGATAAGAGCGAGATGTTTCTTCCCTATAAACATAAATATTTATTATTGTCTCTCTACTTACATACTGTACTAGCTATAAATTATTTCCTTTCTCTTATTCGATACAGTCCACTACATTCCAATAAAATTTGAACATTCATTTTGGAATGTATTACTGCCACAAAGATAAGCACCAAAAATGATAACCAGTTTAATGGAACATTTACACATTTACACACCTCAACATTATGTCATAAAACCATCAATTGAATAATTTTCTACCATTATGAACCTAGAACAAAAAGACATAAAAAATAGCAGTCTCATTTGACTGGGTTTCAGTAGAAACAATCCATTTAAAAGATATCAGTAAGAGGAGAATGAGGATAGGAACAGGATCACAGTTGAGGAAGTAGAGAGGGTGGGAATTAAACAACAATGCCTCAAAACGACAGGGGTAGATGAAATTAGGCCAGAAATGGTAAATTATAGTGGGAAAGCAAGGCTGAAATGGTTGCATAGGGTAATAGAATTGGCATGGGATTTAGGATGTAGGCTGGCTGCTGCAGGCTGACTGGACAAAAGCAGAAATCGCACCAATTTATAAGCAAGGTAACAGGAAAGATTGCAACAATTATAGGGGCATTTCTTTGATAATTGTCCCCGGCAAAGTGTACTCAGGGATCGTAGAAAGGAGAGTTCGATCATTGGCAGAGAGAAAGATGGCTGAAAACCAGTGTGGGTTTAGACCGCAACGAGAATGTCAAGATCAAACTTTTAGTATATGCCAAGTCATTGGGAAATGCTACGAGAGGACTAGTCAGTTGTGTTTGTGTTTTGTAGATATAGAGAAGATGCATGATAAAGTATCAAGGGAGAAGACGCTGAGCATCCTGAGGGATTATGATATCAAGGGAAGTCTAATACAGGCAATCAAAAGTATTTATGTTGATAATCAGGCTGCAGTGAGAGTTGATGGTAGGATGAGTTCTTGGTTCAAGGTTCTTACAAGAATGAGGCAAGGTTGTAACCTCCTACCACTACTGTTTATTTTATATATAGACCACATGCTGAAGGACATAAACTGGCTGGGTGGGATTCAATTAGATGGAAACCAGGTAAGTAGTCTGGCCTATGCTGATGAGCTGGTTGTAATGTTAGACTCCGTTGAAAGCGTACAAGCCAACATGTTACTTGAACAGAAATGTAGGGAGTATGGTATGATGATCAGCATTTCAGCATGTCGGTAGGGAAGAAACACAAGAAAATAGAATGTCAGGTAGGAACTAAATTGGAGCAGGTGGAACATTTTGAATACTTAGGCTGTATATTCTCTCAAGATGGTAGTATGGAGGAAGAAATAGGGTCGAGGTGCATACAAGCCAATGCAGTGATGTCTCAGTTGCGATCCACAGTATTCTGCAAGAAAGAAGTGTAGCCACAAAACTCTACCTACATTACTCAGTATTTAGACCGACCTTGCTTTATGGAAGTCAGAGCTGGGTAACTTATATTCAGGGTATCTGATACATAAGCTAGAGGTAACTGATATGAGGATAGCACGAATGATTGCTGGGACAAATAGATGGGAGCAATGGCAGTAAGGTATTCATAATGAATAGATAAAGGCTAAGTTGGAAATGAACACTGTAGATGAAGCTGTTAGTATGAGCCAACTGAGATGGTTGGATCATGTGATGAGAATGGGGGAGGAGGTATTACCTAATAGGTTAATGAGTTCCGCTGTAGAGAGTAAGAGAAGCAGAGGTAGACCTGGGTGGCGATGGTCAGATTCAGTGACGAACGATCTCAAAGTGAGAGGTGTAGAAGCAGAGGAGGCCGCAGTGCTAGCTGCTAATAGGGCATCATGGAGGCGACTTGTTCGCAAACAGAGGCTTGCAGACTAGACTGAACGCTGAAAGGCAAATCGGTCTCAAATGAAAATGTATGTCTGAAGTAAAAACAGCGAAAGCCTTACTTCCCACAACCAAGAGGTGATGGGAAGTATTTTAATAATTGTATTATTAGCCTCACTTCATTATTAAATAAGATGGAATCCTGTACATTCCCCTAGTCGAGGGGAGCACGTAAAGAAAGCGAACGCCACATAAGACTCAAGTTTCAAATACCAGATAAGTTTACATCAACTTATTCCATTCTAGTGCAGTGTATCATTTGTGTATTCCCCACACTGAGATATAACAACATTACAATAAGCCACCAGTCTAAATAGGAATGGTCGATTTAGAACATAAATGACAAAACAGTGTAGACATCATCATTCCTGAAGTTAGTCACAATAATAGTTCAATAGATCACAGGTTAACATACTTAAACTACATCAATAATAACGCAACAACCATAGACGTGAGCAATACTATCTGTAATTAAGTTTGATGCAATATAGACTGCAAGTTTTTACAAACTTATGTAATCTAAACATTGTATATATATTTGTGCATAAGTGTAATTCATAAGCATCGTACATTAACTAAGCCTAAGTGAGCAGGATCTGATGATGATCGCTTGACGATCAAAACAGGTCATTCAATTAAGTACCCACAGCTACATACATAAAAGCATGTTATTTTGTAATAAATATCTTATTTCTTTCAGGTTAGGGCATGTAAATACTCGTTTTCCCACCTAATGTAATTGGGCATAATTTGTGTTGACCAACTGGAAATCTTTCTTTAATAATATTGTGGGAGGGAGTTTGGTCGTCAACGATTATGAAGTGCTTTGTATCCTGCAGCTTTCATGGAAGTTCAGACTCTTTTAGTCATTTGCAGAAGAAGACACTGACGATTTGAGTAGGCTATTCTTTCTCAGCTGGCTGGGACACAAGACTTCGACACAGCTAAAGTGGATGACGTACTGGAATGCTATGATGATCTGAGAGAAAACTGGGAAGAGCGAGCAATGTAGGACATCTTGGAAGGCAATGTCATTCTATACAATGTTACTCTTTTGTATTATGCATGCAAGATTAACCTGGCAATAGTCACGCTTCTTAGACAGAGCAGTTTTTTTGTGACGATCTTGGAAAATTAGATTAACTTCCCGTATATATGATTAATATCACCTAGAGTTAATGGAAGTAACAGAAAATAGACCAGGGAAGTATGCAAGTATGATCAGCTTAAAATAAGTATTCATGAAATTCGATTTATAGAGGGAAGAACAAGAACTGAACATTAATTGCCTTTCTCCAGCGGCATTTACAAACTAATGTGTTGTGCTACGCATATTGCAAGACTGTTCCAAACATATCCATTATATCGCCTATGACTCCAACAATACATCAAACTTGATGGAAAACCAACTACGCTCATCTGTAATTAGGGCATTATGATGTCTGCAAGGACTCCTGCAAGAGTCGTGGCGATCGGTGAGATCAAACTAGCTCCCGCACTTGATACTATTGACAAATGAGGGATTTGAATCATACTGACTGGATCCAACCGTCAAGCTAGGAAGATAGTGAGGGGGTCAAGACAGGTTTGCCAATCTTCACGCAGCAATGATAAAATGTCCCTTCCCGATCTGTAAGATCAGTCGTCGACTATTGCCGGGTTGTTACAGTACTTTCTTTTACATCAATCCCTGTAGATATATCCGATAGCATTCTCATCGGAGATGATGATGGTGATGTGAATAATGGTTCTGTCGTCATAGAACTGCATCAGCATGCAATTTCATTAGAGGAAGTGTTATGTAATGTAAAATAAAGACAAACAAATGGTTATGCTAAAAGATTGTTTGAACCCAGAACAAATTAATGGACTTTTGAACTCACTCAGAGATAGTCTGGAAAATGAAATCGTTAAAAAAAGATGTGTTAACCTGAAACAGAGCTCAAATTGTGAGTCCTTGAAATGACAGTGCTCAGAGAAAACATAATTGTAAATAATTTGTACTAAATGTGAACTAATGCAAATAAATTATATAATGTGTTCGAACAGTAATTTATTAATAATGCAGTAAAAATTATTTTTAATGGCTACCTCTAGCTCTTCACCGATATCTCAGTCTCATTTATGGCTGTGATTATATGGAAGCTACTGAGGTATGAGTGGCACTGAGTAAAGACATTCAGGGCACAGCCAGTGCCTGTGGATGCTGCGAAGGGTTCTACTCATAGGGTTGGTACTGCTGTACCGACTCAATGAGGAAAGCAACGGCAAACTACTTCACTCCTCGACTTGCTTAGTATGCCTCATTTTAGTGCTCCCTTTGGGTTTTGTGGATTTCAGCACACATAACCGATAGTGGCACTTTTTGAGGATCCAACCAGCCTCCAGGCTTACTACCTTACGGACTATTAAGTGACCACCCTTCTAAAAGACCATCTTCTCATGGAACCGTCACTGGTCGCTTATCGAGGTTTCACTGTATATACAAAAGAGTGGGAGAGGAGAGAGGATTCTGGCGACAGCTAATGAAGAGAACAGATAGGTTAGTCGGACACATAATAAGACACCCAGGAATACCAAAGTTAGTTATGGAAGGAAGGGTCGAGGACAAGATCGGTAGGGGTAGACCAAGGTTAGAATATGTTAAAAAAGATTGCCTCGGATGTAGGGTGTGGTAGCTATGTAGAGATGAAACGATGAGCTCAGGACAGAGAGGCATGGAAAAATGAATCAAACCAGTCAAAAGACTGAAGACTCAAACAACAACTGTAAAACTCAGCAATTTTTTTAGGTTTATGCCATGTCTTGTGTGGGGTTTCGCCTAGGAACACCAAGCTGGCTCATCAGCGGGTTCTTGGTGTCCGTGCCCGCTGATGAGCCAGCTTGGTGGTCCTACGCGAAACCCCACACAAGACATGGCATAAACCTAGAAAAATTGCAAAGTTTGAATTCTCTGGCCATGAAAGCCAATATAACAACTGAAAAAATGTAACATAAAAAAGAAACAAGATGGATGTTGCACATATCACTGATGAATCAGTAATTAGATCCTGCACACATACAACTAATAAGCAGGTTCAAGGTTAGTGCATTAACTTGAAAGGTCAGGCAGGCTGTTTCCCAACATGCTGAAAAGACCGCACGTGTCTTAAAAATCAGCTGAAGCCAAGACCTGGAAGTCCGCTAAATCTACTTGTAAACTATCAAAAGTAGTCTATTACTAGTTATGGTGAATAACCGGAGCTCTTCCCGTCCACAGAGGAAAGCTATACATACTGTTCATTGACTATGCCAAAGCTTTTGATTCAGTGGACCGGTCTACATTGTTAGAGAAACTAAATCAATTTATAGGTACCTGAGCAAGATCATTCAGGCCATTCTGTCGAGAAACTTTGTCTAGATTGACGACAACCTCGACGACAACCTCTCAAGATCAGAGGCAATACATCAGACGCCTGGGGTGTTACAAGGAGACCCCCTAAGTCCAATGCTATCGAATGTCGCAACAAGGGACGTTGTCGAAACCATAGCAAATAAGGAAGTCTTCATTTACATGTACTGTATGCTGATGACATGACATTAGTTTCACAATCGTACCAACAGCTTCAGGAAGCGTTTGACAAACTGATTACCTGGGCGGACAGGAACAGCCTGAGTCTGAATGCACAGAAAACAGTCCAGATGACATTTCGCAGAGGAGGGAAACCTCTTGTGGCAGCACTCATCAAATACCAAAACAAGGAGCTTGTTAGGGTCAACTCCTACAAATATCTTGGCGTGACCCTGCAAACGAATGGGAAAGTTTTCACCAAACACGTTAGAGAAAGAGCATCTGCAGCGATCATGGGGATGAATCAAATTCAAAGCATTCGTGAGCTGTCTTTAGAGACGGCAATAGCCCTTTTCCACATCAAGATCTCTCCCATCATGATTTACGCAATAGACATTATTTGGGAGCATCTCTCAAGGAGTGATCTAGCTTTGATAGAAAGTATGAAAGCGACGTACCTCAAAAAGGTTCTATGTGTAGCCAAAAACACTACATCGCGGTTAACATACGAACTCACACGACAGCCGTTCTACATAGAGGAACTACGCCTGAGAGTGTCAGTGCCTTCTACACCTCAATATCAAGCCTTGCTTCATGAGCTGTACGAGAAGAAAGCAAATATATGGCCAGACTTCTATCGTACTGACACCATGATCAACCAAGAATGGATGAATTCAAGCTATGAACAGCGTCATACCATGACACGCATCGCAGTTCATGGATTCCACCACAAGCTGTGCCACAAGAAGGCGTTTCATGAACCAGACGCAAACTGTATATGTGTACCGTGCGGGAAAAAGCGTGAACGCTATCACACGGAGATATGCGTCTAAAGAACAATAACTCTTTTGGACCTGTGTACTCAACACTATGATTTTTACGTATGCACATTGTGCGATATTCCATTATTATTAATAATTCATTTCATTGTAACCACTGACTTGCTAATCAATCGTGTATTTAACATGTCTTCTATGTTACGTACCTAAGATCTCCTTTTCAAGGGTTATTTGAATTTTGCACAAAGCAATTGCTTTTATGCTGATGTTTCTCGTTACCATGTAACTTATTCTGTATTACCAAGCATAGCACGAAAGTAGATCTGCTGACCCAAAAATTAATACACAGGGCTAATGGTCATGACATTCTTAGCTTGTAGGCTTTCTTAAGTACCGTATACAAAATATTCATATGATACCACTAGAAATTCATCAAACCAGGTGAATGATCATCCCACCCTCTACTCATTCTACTTATGAAGCCTGGAGCCATTCTTACCCTTACCATATTATAAATAATATCACTCTTCTTGAGAAAAAAACATTTACTTACAAACCAATTTGATACTGTAACCTCAATGTCCAAGCTATCCAAGTATTGGATTGGCTTGTAAAATTAACCTTCCACAGCACAGTCAACACTGACAATCACCTACAAATTCGAGCCTGCCTACACTAGCACTGGGCTATGGTTACTGCTTGAACTGAGCGTGTGACTTCCCTACGTCTTCTATTTGGCATGCCGGTACAGTAACCAGAATCGTCATTTTTTTTCAGCGATGAACAAAACAGAACAATTCATTACTAGTGCATGAGACAGGAACCTGACTTTCACAGTTTCACTTACATGGTAAGTGATAACATTTGATTTTCATACCTTTTTAGGGGTTCCACGGGAAAATACCTATTTAAGTTGCCCTTCATTATAACTAATGTAGGCCTAGTGTAAATATGTGCTCAATTAAGTAATTATGTGTGTTTCTTGTTGAATTTGAACTACGGCGCCCAAATTGCTCACACCAGCTGTGCGAGATATGACGAGACATTGATGTCACGGCAATGTGCCCAACATGTAAGATATAAAAAACACCACCACTAACAAATCTAGACGAGTTAGGCTGTAACCATTGTCAAAACCATTGATCTGGACGTGTTAGGCTGTAACCATTGTTAAAAACCATTGGATTGGACAAAACGAAGGTTAGAATGGTTGGTTGTAGGTGCGGCCTTTGGCTGTGGGAAGCTAGCGAGGCACGGTTGACAAAACAACATTATTCTGGACGCATTAGGCTGTATACTCTTTTGTTCTAGAAAACCTCCTAAATTAGTACCATATGCGTGGGGTTGGCACCACTGTTCCAACATCGAAATTGGATATGACAGCTGGAATTTTTACTGCCGGTATATAAGTAGTGTTATAATTTGGGACGGCGGTTGGGTTATAGACAGCCGAGGCGTGAACTACATCATTCCCAGATCAATTTTGAATTATTAGAAAAGGTATTTATTGCAAATTTCAGAAATTATTTTCTTTTCCCCCTGGGTTCATGTCTCCTGCACTGTTACCGAACAATTCTGGGTTGCAGAACTGGGTTGTCTTTATTTTTTTGCATTTCATATGGCCCTTCTCTTTCTTTCCTATCCAGGTAGGTGGCCGTGGTCTTAATTGAGGTACCATCCCACCATCTGCATCGAATAGATGGCCGAGGTGGGAATCGCACCCACTTCTTCTTAGTACTGCCTCATGAGGCAGAGTGCATCTCGTTCCCGACCAAACAATAATTAAATTTCTTAACGGAGCTGGGAATTGAACCTATGGCCTTTGGGACCGGAGTGTCAATATGTACCCCAAGATCACAGTAGGTGGGACCCCAAAAGAGTGGCAAAAATGGATGGATCGAGGGACATTTACAAGTTTTTACCGCTGCCATAGGAAGTACACAGACTTCAAATAGAATTGCCAGCTAATCTACAGAAAGTGGCCACCCTACTCAGTAGTTTTAAACAGGCCTACTAATAAAGAAACTCCCTTTTTTTAAGTTTACCCTTACTACTAATTTAATACCTAGGCTACTTG
Organism: Meconema thalassinum; assembly: GCA_946902985.2. Classification (NCBI taxonomy): domain Eukaryota; kingdom Metazoa; phylum Arthropoda; class Insecta; order Orthoptera; family Tettigoniidae; genus Meconema; species Meconema thalassinum. The sequence goes on from OX336389.2 coordinate 862,011,100, forward strand.
GTAATCATTACCTAAGGAACAAAAGGCAGTATGCTCATCATCTTTCCCACTTCCTGCATGAACATCTTCACTGACACTTGTAGCCTGAACAATTTCATACAGTCTTCTTGCTTTTATATAAGTAGAATCCTTTACCATAAAGAAAAAGTCAAAATCACCCATGTGGTTATCAGTAATATACTTCAACATATGAAACGGCTTCAATATTTTTCTAGTGTCTGAAAATCCAACAATTCCTGGCATTGAAATGTTTAATTTTTGTGGTCCAGGTGCATCAATAAAGAACATAATTTTATCCACTAAATGTGCAATGGTTTTATTCAGCCCGATGGCTCTACTTTCCAGAGTGTTTGGGGAAGTTAGAACTGCAACAAAAAGCTTTTCACGAATGCCCAATTCTGTTGAATAATATCGGGGTCTCATGAGGATTTGAGGGGTCTTAAGGGCCTTTTGTGGCTTCCCTGCGAGGTTAATTACAGGCTTGTACTCATCGCTCTCAGATTCACTATTCAAGGACCGGCCTTTCGTAAAATGATCGCTTTCAAATGAATGCGCCTTATTGAAGAGACAATCATTATCTAATATCGGGGTCAACAAGAGACTTATCGATATACCAATGCAAAGTCCAATTATGAAGTATGTATTTTGCCTACAATGCGCATAGAAAAACCGAAACATGGCCGTTTTCATCACAACTTCGAATAATAGAAAGATTTTTCACTGAACGTTACCACACATACAAATCATGTAGTGATTAGCTCGCAAAATGTATGCCGTGTTTTCATACTGATATAACTTGAAACACAAAGAGGTACAACAGTTCTTCTTTCTGACCAGGCCTAAGAAAGTCTATACTACTTTCTCCGCCCGTTAAATAATTATTCTTTAGTTTGGGCCCGAACTCGGTAACAGTTTTGTGACCAACCTTGTTTGCTTGTTTGTCACTAGATTTTAGGGGCTTTCCGTTCATTTTGTTGGTCCTTGGGAAAATTATATTTCCATGACAACGTGAACATGGACGGTGAATGGATACATGTGATGAGTTCGCAAATCAAGATAATTGTTGCGTCTCGACATTTGGTGATTTACAGAAAGGTAATGGTAGTTTCAGTCGATAACATGGCAGTATATTGTTGGTTGATGGTGTGTGAATTAAGTTCTGTTTTAGGTCGTGCTAAGTTTATAATAATAGAGACATAATGAGATCCTGTATAGGTTAACTGATCTTTAGCTCTTCAATATTTGAGAAGTAATGAAGGATGTGATGTGTGTTGCTCGTAATCCAGCCATATGCTAGAAGTTTAGAAAATCTGCCCGCATATGAATGAGAAATTATTATAGGCTATATATTGAAAATGTGTTAACACATACAGTACCAGTAGACTTTTTCTATTGGGATTAATGGTGTACATTCTATTTAGGGGAAGGATGAACATCCTCTTTATTTTCTACATGTAGCCTACATTCTCATCATTTCTCAAACTTTTGTTTCACTTGTTCATGATGAATAGTCTTGTCACTTTATTGCAGAATTACCATGCTGGCAAGAAGGTCGTGTACTGCTCTGAATTGTGATGGCGACATCTAACCAGCATAGGCACCTGCGTGGATTTCCCTTGGATGACCGTATGGTAGTAGTTTTATACAAATCCTTTGTATAAACCAGGTACAGTATTGTCCATTTTAGTCACCTTTATCTGTGATGTAGATTTGTGTCTGTTCATCCCTGTAGTTAGGCTATTATCAGTCAGGTAGTTGAGGTTTTAAGGGGCAGAACTACGAGGTCATCTGCCCCTATCAGTAGATAGCATAAGCTTCACCTAGATGTTCTCCACGAGGAAGTTTTGTTTCTGGTTTGACAAATCATGATCATTATGTCGTAATTGCAAGTTTCCACGGTTAACATAGAGCCAAAAAATTAGGCTTGTGACTGTTTGGAGTGTGATAAGTTATCAGCAGAGCCCGGATAATCGTGTACTTAACTCCCTCCTCCCAAATGCCTTGCTGTTTGGTGGGTTGTAATATCTTTACGTGTAGCGATGAATTCATAGACTTGCTATTATTACGAAATCCCTTTGGAGCTTTGTACCTTCAGAGGTAGAAAAGTCTTGGAACAACTGTGAATGTGGATGCCATTGCTATTGTAAACCGGATACCAATTGCCTGATTAGGTATACTGTACTGCCACTTGTCGCACATCAACTATGCACAGTGACCATATACATAACTTCTTTTGTGCCTCATTGTGTAGTGGCTAGTACTTTTGGCTGTCACTGCGGAGGCCCGGATTCGATTCCCAGCTCTGTCAAGAAGTTTAATTCTGGCCTGAGGGTTGCGCAAAAACTGAGAAGAGGCGAGTTCCAATCCCTCCTCAGCCATCCTGGAAGTGGCTTTCTGTGGTTTCCCCACTTCTATTCCAGGCGTATGCTTAATTAAGACCACAGCCGCCTCCTTAATCCTCATCTGAGTTACAACTACACACAGTAATACAGCCTTCACAATAACACCGGTTATCAGACAAATTCCACACACACCTAAGTACACGGGGCCACATGACCACAATGTCGCAAAGCCCCGAAATGAATCAATAACACAATATAATTTCTTTAGGTGGCTTTAACACTGCAGCCCCCTGTGGGTGGGGGTTTAGACTACACCCATGGTATCCTCTGGCTATCGTACAAGGCGACTAAAAGGAGCAACCTTGGCTATTCTTTGAGGCTTCCTACTTGTCTTATAAATTGCCCCCCTCATGGGTAGGAGGGATGGAATTGGCAACTCCAGCTATCTGATATGACATCTAGCGGTAAAAATGAGAAACTTACGAAGTAGGGTACATTTGTCACGTGGTGACTGTTTGTATATGGTTTCTTGTATTGGTAAGCAGATCGTGGTAAATTCTTCGTGATTATACATAAGTAATAAGTTTTACTCGTTGATAAGAGTGCAAAATGAGTACAAGCGAAGTGTATTGCTCAGTTTACGGCTGTAAGTCGATGTATAAGAGGGCTGCGGATATACGTTTTCATCACTTTCCAAAAGATGCAAATAGCAATAGCCGAAAGGTGACGATACCAAATAAAGACGGGGGGCAAGAGCGGATTGGACCACTCACCACTACACTCACTGACGACAGGACGGATTGTTCACTTACGCCGTGCCAAGCCGCACCTATATAGACAGCCAAGCACAGTCTCGCCAAGCCAAGCCTAGGCCTACACCAGTCGAGGAAAGCCAAGCTTCATCAGTCAGGTATCCTTTCCCGCTCCCTAGTTCAATTCCAATAACCCTACCAACCGTCATCACCTCGCTCTGCGTATCCGAGCCAATCCACTACGAGTCATATAGGCCTGATTTGACTTCGCAGGGTAAATACCATCCAAACAAAGCAATTCCTGTCTACCCCGAGTTTTAATACAAGTTAAACTCATCCCTTCGCCCTAGCAAGCAGCACATAATTTCTAGTGTCTATGGAACAGTGAGCAAACTCAAATATAGCTTTTAAACGTAACAGCGCCATGACTCAAACTGCATAAAAACAAATACCAGCAGACAACCGATGCTTGATAATATGCAATTGACACATAAAATCCAGTGGAACACACAAATTAGATCACGTGTATCGCATAGTTATACATATATACAATTGAAAATAACACTGTCATTATTTTAGTGACCACATTTACTGATTATAACCGAAAAATGAAAAGTGTTCTATATCAAACGCGTGTTATTGAGTAATTTTACCCTACTTAACCAGACGACCGCAGCGCCCCAAGTGTTAGTTTGAGTTGCCAATACACCCACAGGCAGAGTTGGATGGTTGGCTCACGTGCTGTGAAAGTATTCTGGAAATATATATAATCTGGTGTAACAGTATGTTAATGTTGTAGTAATTTCTCAAGGAGATACATTTTTCTTTACATTGCACTTTGTCAGTACATGTGTGTGTACTGTATATAGTTTAATGTAAAGTTTTTACATATTTGGTAGCTGCAATCATGTAAGTGCAGTGCTAGGCCATGGGGTCTATCTATCTGGTGACTGGTTTTGGATTTTTTGTGGTCAGGTTTACCATTTTCAACATCCCCCAATGGCCTGGACCGTACCTCGCTTCATTCCAACTGCTTGGTCATATTCATTTATTTCATCCTTTTATCAGCTCCTTGTGATGTTGCCATCTATTACGACATCCGGCTGTACACATTGGCTAGGTGGAACCGCATCGACTTAAATTAATGCAATATTTCAATGGTGGTATTGTATTGGATGGCGGTTCACTGAAATCTTGTTTCAATTTTTATAGCAATTCATTGTATCTCATCTCCGATCCCTCTGAAAGAATAATAATTAGGTGTAGGTATGCCAGCAGCTAAAGCGCAGCGTTCGGCCATGGGCCAAAGCTCTCTGCTGACTCGGTGGACGTGGGTTCGAACCTCACCGTCACCATCCTTGAAATGCTCTTCCGTGGTTTCCCATTTTCAACTCTAGGCAAATGCTGGGACAGTACCTCTGACAGGCCAAGGCCGCTTCCTTCCACACCCGTGCCCAGTTTCATTAAATCATCTCTCATTCCGGTGCGCAGGTCGCCCACAGGCGTTGACTAGAAAGACCTGTACTCGGCCTCTCAGAAGGCCACACGACAAAAAATGTTTTGAATTTCACCAGTCCTCTTCAACAAAGCAACGTCATCATTGCCTAGCTTTAAAACGATAGATTTTAGCATTTAATGTGCACATTTCAAAACACACATGTTGTGAGATAATGGGTGAAGTTAAAGTCCAATGTACATTTATATTTAAAGGGCATAGAGTATTTTCAAGAATATTGACAACTTGTCTGTAGGATACACTCTTTCCCGGCGGCTTCGGTGGCGTAGTTGGTAGCATGCTGAGCTTCTATGCCCAAGATAGCGGGTTCAAACCCGGCCGAAGCCATGGGATTTTTTAAGAGCGTTGAAAATCCCTCAGTATGCCTTCCTTCGGAGGGGAAGTAAAGCCGGCGGTCCCATGTCATAGATTTATGGCATGTTAAAGAACCTTCCACTAATTACACCTGTGTGAAGCTAAATTGGATAGGTTAAGATTGTAAACAACGCTCTTAGGTTTCTACATTCGTTGTCAAGAGCCAACTGCGGTGGCGTCTAGTAGCTAAGTTCTGAACTAGGCCTAGTAGTCGTTGACGGTGGCGTTTGGCGGTAGAAGTAAGAACTATTTGAAAAATTCTAATTTGCAGTCTGTACTTAAATTAAAAAACAGATACACACACTAATACAGCCATCACAATCAACACCGGTTATCAGACAGATTCTACATACACCGAAAGTACACGGGGCTACATGACTGCGTTGCCGCAGCCCCTAAACTGAGGAACCAACCAACACTCTTTCCCCTCTCTCTTTTTATACAATGGGCACAATGATCCTGTGATGCAGATTTTTTTCTGTGTATTTAACAGTAATATGATGTGGCTTCCTACATTTGGCCTGCAGGGGTCCTTTTAACATGCCCGTAACAGGAGGTTTTAATTGCCATTAAACTGAAGTGGGGGGTATTAAATGTAATTGGTAATGTGTTGCACCATTACGTTCAACCACATCTTCCAAATGTCCCCTCCCTCATATTTCTTGCAAGAAATGCTGCGATAACTGGAATTGTGTTGCTTTACAGGCTGAAAATTCATGTTCACCAAAAATAATCCCCTTTGAGTTTACAGCTTCTTCAGCCTGAGGATTGATCGAAGCTAGCCAAGAGGTTTTTCTGCGTTGGAGTGTACTTGGCTGTGGGTGATCAGTTGTTTTCCACCGTCCTGCAGCATAGCCGATCATCTGAGTGCAGCCCGGCATGGTCTTCTTCAATCCTGTCTCCAGTCGACTAAGCCATTGACGTTCACACATCAGAAGTTATGACTCACATGTGAAAGAATGTACAATGTGTACCGTGATTGAACATAAATTAATAAATCAATTGAAACTGTCTGGAAAATCAGCTTTCTCATTTCCTTTTAGACAATCCTCAACCCTGCCTATATTTTTCCTGTAGATAGAGTTGAAAATCATTTAATCATTGAGGCCAAGTTAATTGTAATGAAATGACATTATTGAGCATATACAATTTCTTTAGAGAAGCAGATATAGCAAACAAGAAATCGGCCATAGTGGCGTACTGGGTCGGAATAGGGGTACGGTAATTCTGAGGTTATGGTATCTTAATATTGCAAACTTTAATGAAAATTCATAATTTATTTATTTTTATTGTTGAAACTTCAAAAAGACTACTCGCTTGTACTTAAACGTCTTAAAAGGGCGAAGCAACTGAAAAAAGGGAAATAAAACAACGACCGTCCTTTTTTTCTTATCGTACCAACGTCATAGACCACAACGGACGTATGAAATTCAAGTTTACGGTGTCCGTTGCCTCTTAATATTCAATCTAAATAATATATTGGCGTTCAAAAATAAAACGTAGTTGCTTTAAAGCAACAATAACGAGGTGTATCCAGATTAATCAAACTCGATTCGAATTCCTCTCATTTCGTAAGTTGGGTAATGTACTCGGCGAAAGCAACCTAGATCCTTCGGTCACTTATTTTTCTTGCTCTATTTACGGCCAGTTATTGCATCTCAGTGGCGTTGGAATTCGCCACGTGGTGCGCACCATGCTACGATTTTTGGTGGCTTTGCGCACCATGTGCGTTGAGTTGGAGCCCAAACAATGACGCAATCGCTGAATTCATTCGTATCCCAACCTCCATACGGTGTGCATCTGTGCAGTCAGTGGTATCGGGTGTAGGGTACGTGCTTTGAGTGTTGTGTGGACTTCGGGTTTGTGACCTGTTATTTGTTTAGTGTGTTAGGTCCCGTTAGTGTTTAATCAGGTTAGTACCCCCTCCTTAAGAGGGGATAACTATTCGACATGTCGTCCGAAAGTGATGGTAGTCAGATGGGGCGACCACCGGACGAATTTGAACACGTGGAATACGAGGGTGTAGCGTCCGTTGAAAGTATGCTTGTAGTGTCGGAGGTTGAGCTAGCATCAACTCCAACAACTTCCACTGCTGAAACATCTCCAATTCTTGCTAAGCGACAGCCATTGTCAAATGACAATCGATATTACGACCATCACACAGGACCGTACACGGTGTTTGTGCAAGGTGAGGGTGATCAACATATTGGCAATTTACATCCGATGGCATTAGGAAAGCTCTTTTTCGAAAATAAGATCGTGGGTATAAAGAATATTCAACGCAAAGGCCGCAATCGTGTTCAGGTACAATTTAACAAGGCAGTAGAAGCTAACTCCTTCTTACAAAATCCCTTATTACCAGCAAAGCACCTGGTTGCATTTGTCCCGTCCGCTAACGTCCAACGTGTTGGGCTAATTAGGGGCGTGGACACATCCTTAACGCACGATGAAATCCTAAAATATATTGATTCGCCTGTCCCAATTGTGAGAGTCCAGCGTTTTTTTTTTTTTTCAGGAAAAAGATGATCAATGACAAGTTAGAATCCCTTCCTACAGGAACAGTGAAAATTTTCTTTAAAACACAACGACTACCTGATTATGTTTCTAATTTTAATGTGCTCTTAGAGGTAACATTATTCATATTTTCCCCCATTAGATGTTTGAACTGTCAACGATTCGGGCATGTAAAACTACACTGCCGGGCTCGCCCCCCAATTTGCGGTAACTGTGCGCAAGGACACTCTACGGAAACATGTAAGGCGACCCTGTTTAAATGTGCTAATTGTGGTGATAATCATCCGGCAGGCGCCGCACGCTGCCCCGAATTGGAGAAACAAAAGTCCATAAAACGTCAAATGTGTACCGAAAATAAATCGTACCACGAAGTTATTACGGCTAACTACAATGTACCGTTTAATCCTCTTACACTCCCGCAGCAATTTCCAACCTTAGAACAGTCTCATAATACGCGTCGAGAGGATCCGCCGAGAAAACGAAAATATACAGAACTAGTGTCCCCAAAGCCGAAAGTGGTGAATCCCATAGGTTACGACCGACGGGCCTATCTCGAGATCCTGAAGCAACCATCAGGAAGTGGTGTAGGGGTGGCTATGCAACCCGCCACAATGGGTGAGGAAATTTCGAAGAAACAGTGTTCTCAAACACCTGGCACTTCACGAGACCCGTCCCATGACATCATTGAAGATTTCCTGAAATTACAAGAATTATTAGGGCACAATGCCCAATGGAGCTTTTATGTGAAACAATTATTAGACAAAATAGTTCCGTTACTTCCCAATCCACCTACCACAAAAAATAATACCCTAGTAAGTAGTAGCCCTACAGTGGCCTAATTTAGATGGGTGCTACATGTTACTCCTCCAGTGGAATTGCCGGAGTATTTTAAATAAGAAGCATGAATTATTACTGTTAATACAGGAGTATGACCCAGATATCATATTCCTACAGGAAACATGGCTTCGTGCCTCGTATAGATTCTCGATTCCCAACTACCTGGTCGAACGTCAGGATGGTCCAGGATATCGTGGCATAATGACGCTATTCAAAAAGACTTTACGATACACTCCTCTCCCTACTCAATTCTATATTCCTCATACTCATCATCACACATTCCTTGTACAAGATCTACATGTAAGTCATATTTATTGTCCCCCGGGTATACAAGGTTCCCGTCGGCAATGGCAGGCATATTTCCGGTTCATAAAACAATTTCCTAAACATATTACCGTGGGGGATTTTAATGCACATCACGCCTTGTGGGGCAGTGGCCGCATTAATCCAAAAGGACGTCACATCGCTGCAGTTATACAGGATTTACACCTACATCTCTTAAATGATGGATCACCCACGCGCATTGCCCCACCAAATAGTCCCAAAAGTGCGGTGGATTTAAGTGTCACTACTTTAGACTTATCTCATAAGATGACATGGAAGACCGTGCAGGATACGCATCAAAGCGATCATTATCCAATTATAATCGACTATGATGTCTCGCGTACCCGACATATCCCAAAAAACGTATCCAAGGTTAAGCGAAATTTACGATTTTTTGATTATGAGTTGTTCTCCCGATTTTTAGAGGATAGACTTTCACAGCATACCCAGGGGCTCAGTAACAGTTATGCCTTTTTATTAGAGAATATCCGTGCCTATCTTAATATATATCACCCTTTAATTCCGACGACAGGTCCTCCAAATAATCGGGGCGCCTTACCCTCATGGTGGGATCAAGAATGCGGACAGCTGGTAAGACGGCGCAAGGCGAGTTTAAAAGCTTTTCGACAGTATGGCTCTCCAACATCTTATTTGCGATACAAAAGTCTCACAGCGCAAATACAACGTGTATTTAATGATAAAAGACGGGAAGCGTGGAAAATATATACTACCCAATTATGCAGTTCTACGTCCCTCAACAGTATTTGGACGGCGATTAAACATTTCTCTAATAATCGTACTATCTAATCTCCCTCCCAACTTTCGGTGCAGGGATACCATGACCTGTATCATACTTGGACACCAAAAACAGTTATTCGCTTGCCTACATCTTGTACATCTGGTTCCCTGGAACGTTTTTCCAGTTTAATGCAGCCTATTACAAGTAGCGAATTAAGACACACATTTCGGCACAAAAAATCATCCAGCCCAGGGATTGATGGAGTGACTTATCAAATGATCGCTCGATTTCCAGTAAACGCTCAAAGTATCATTCTTCAACTATATAATTCTATCTTATGCACAGGGACCTTCCCGGAGGATTGGAATGTGTTTCAAACTGTACCGATACTTAAACCCATGAAAGATGCTCGATTACCGAGTAGTTATCGTGGTATTAAAATTGGATCTTGTTTCCGAAAAATTTTCCAACATATACTTCTCCGACGGCTTCAATGGTGCCTAGAATATTATAACCTGTTTCCAAAAACCCAATTTGCATTTAGGAAAAATCTTGGTACATCCGACCCCATAAATATATTCCTTACTGATGTACTCCTAGCAAAAGGAAACAAAATGCACACAGTAGCTGTGTTCCTTGACCTCAAAAATGCATATGATTCTGTTGATCCATATCTTCTTATTCAACTTCTAAGGGATCTAAATTTTCCCCTGTCCTTCCGGTGCTTAATACACAATATGTTATGCTATCGTCATATTACGTTAAACTCCCCAGTCGGTGTCTTTGATTCTCGACATACTTCTTATGGTGTTCCCCAGGGCGACGTTCTAAGCGGGCTTTATACTTACTTTACACCCGTACTTTAGAAACAGTCATATTACCGCACGCTCGCATTCTACAATATGCGGATGGCATTCTAATATATTGCACTCGAGAAGAGTTTTCCTCATGTCGAAGAGATATATACCACGCCTTATCTCATGCTCATGATTGGTTACATCAATACGGATTTGAAACATCCGTAGGGAAAAACGCTGCGATGATTTTTACACACAAACGAATTTACGACAGTTCTCCTATTTTATACCGTCAAGGTCACATTCCGGTGGTGACAAGTGTCAAATATTTAGGGATTCATATTGACAGGAAAATGCAATGGGAGAGACATACGCAATACCTTCAGAGTCATCTCGCCAGTAAAATTAATGTTCTAAAATCTCTTACTAGACGTAATTGGGGGGCGGACCCAGAATCATTATTAACGGTTTACCGTAACATCATCCGTTCTGTACTGGATTACAATTCTTTTTTTTTGATTCAATGCCCATCATTAGGCTCCTTCGGTTAGATAGAATCCAGTTTTCTGCCTTGCGTATAATTATAGGTGCGCTTCAATCAACCCCCACAGGAGCCCTGCTAGTTGAAACCGGAGAAATGTCACTTCAGCATCGGCGTAGATATCTTGCATGTATGTACCTGCTACGAAAAATGATGATAACAACATCTCCTATCGTCCCTAAATTACAACTATTAGAGGAATATTATACGCGTCGATTATTGCCCACCGTTTCTCGTCCTGCGTTACTAACCGCATATTCCATGCTTCAACCGTACCGCCATAATATATTAAAAGTCATGCGGTTACCGATATATACTATTCCGTATGCTGCAACGTACTTTCAACCTCCTATTCTTCAAAACTCCTTACCCCAAGTCTACCAGACGTTTCAACATCATCCTGTAATTATTCCCCGTATTTTTCGGGAAATAACGAATCCTTTGATCTCCTGTACCTTTTTTTTACACAGATGGTTCTAAAATGGTTAACCCTGCGCGTGTGGGAGCAGCCTTCTGTGCTCCGGACTTACAAATCTCCTTTCAGTATACTTTACCCCCTGACGTCTCGATATTTACAGCCGAAATTTTTGCCATACGTCAGACGTGTTTTTATATAAAAAAAAACATGCCATTCGTCGCGCTTTAATATGTACCGATTCAAAGAGTGTAGTGCAAGCACTTCAAAATGTTAGAGAGGCCGACAACTGGTTTTTATGTCAATTAGTGCAACAATTGTACACCTTACACACGGAGGGTTTTGAAGTCAGTATCATGTGGGTACCCGGCCATTGTCACATTGAAGGAAACGAAATAGCGGATAACCTTGCCAAAGATGCAGCAAAAGGACACGGAAAAACTTACAACATCGCCATACCAATGTCAGATCTGCGTTCTATAATTAGTTCGACAATACGGGAGGAATGGCAAGGCACGTGGACTAGCTACGCCAGAATTAAGGCCAAACACTATTTTGGGTTACAACCGACTATTTTAAACAAACCATGGTTTCATGGAGGGAAATACACACGACGACATATCATTACAATCATTCGTCTACGTTTCAACCATGCATTAACGCCGGTGTATTTATTCCGCATAAAACGACGTGATGATCCTCTATGTTCGTGTTTACAAATGGAGGGTTCCTTAAATCATATTCTATTTCAATGTCCACTATACGACCATCAACGTGCTTTAATGTTGAGAGCTTTATACGATTTAGGGTATGCACTTCCTTTAAATGTGGCCACATTGGTACATACGCCTACAATTCCACTGGTCAGTAGCATAGTGGCAATTTTCGACAATATTAATTTCAAGATTTGAAAGGGTAATCCTTTCCCATATCCATATTTGTGGCCCGGTCATGTGTGTGTATGTGTAGCGAGTCACCAAGGTGGGTCGCTTCGGTGTGAAGAGTTAATACCATTTGTGTCCTCGTCTCTAATTCCTATGTTTTCCTCATATGTATCTCTCCGCGTTGCGTCATATTCTTGTTTACGATTCCCCGCTACTCACTGGTCTTACGCTTTCAATCGGTAGTCAACAGTTACCCAATGATACATACCACTGCACAGTAGCAATTGGGTAAAGAGTTTACTATGCCCACTACCGTACCAAGGGGAAGAAGAAGAATCGCTGAATTTAACGGAACGCAGAAATAGCAGCGAGTTTCTACTCTGTTATTATATGCTCCTTGTTTCTGACGTTACATTTTTGGGGTTAGCTAGGCCTCTACTCAGTCACTATAGTGTATATACCAAACCACTGCCGGCTAGATCGCACCCCTCTTGGCTGCTTTAAACTGCCTGCCCATTCGATACTCACATGCTTATTACAATATATATGCACCAAAAAACAAAAACAATCAAAGAATATGCAAACCAAGGCCCAAGCGCGCGAGTACAGTGTATATAAATGAATTATTTCTTTTCTTTGTGTATGGCTATTTAGCTGCAATAAATATATTATAATATATATGCATTAATTCACCGCTAGGTGCAGCACCATCCCACTGAGATTGCCGCGGCTTTTTAAAGGGGAAGATACCCGAAACGAAGGATTGTTATGTTTGGAGACTTAATATCGAGATTGACGGACGTGAAAACATTACACTAAGTTAGTTATTTTGTTATTCAAACATCTAAGTATTCAGACTCATACTTACGGGCAAATTTTCAGTAGAAAGGAAAGCAAAAATACATGTAGTGGAGGCGATTGTTATTACGGGGCGAAATGTCTAGCTCATTTTCCCGTAATTATGCAGATGATAATAAAAATGCAACTACTTCTAGCTGACTTAAATCTAGCTTACATACTTGGCGAGATGAAAAGAAAAGAATAAGGACAATAAAAGACAGGGAAACGAAATGCCTCCGGCCCCCCCAAAATGGGATGTTGATTTATTTAGGGGCTTTGCGACATCGTGGTCATGTAGTCCCATGTACTTGGGTGTGAGTTGAAGTTGTCTGATAACCCGTCTTATTGTGATGGTTGTATTATACATTTTTACAGATTTTTTGGACAGATTGTTTATTTACTTACAAATTTATTTATTTATTTAATTATTTATTTACTTATTTATTTACTTATTTATTTGCTTATTTATTTACTTATTAATTTACGTATTTATTTACTTATTTGTTTATTTACTTACATGTTTATTTACTTACATATTTATTAATTAATTATTTATTTTCTTGATTATTTGTTTACTTATTTATTTACTTATTTATTTGCTTATTTATTTACTTATTTACTTACTTATTTATTTACTTATTTTTTATTTACTTACATATTTATGTATTTAATTATTTATTTGTTTACTTATTTACGCTTGATGGGCCCGAGGTTGCAGGTTCGTATCCTGGCGCAGTCAGCTGGCATTTGAGGGTGCGCAAATGTGAGGGAGCCGTGTCAGTAGATTTACTGGCACGTTAAAGATCTCCTTCGGGGCAAAATTCCGGCACCCCGGCGTCTCTGAAAGCCACAGTAGTTAAAAGGGACGTAAAACCAATAACATTATTACTTATTTACTTACTTATTTACTTATTTAATCACTTATATATGTATTTACTCATTTATTTACATATGTATTTATTTAATTATTTATTTTCTTATCTATTTATTTACTTATTTATTTGCTTATTTATTTACTTGCTTATTTATTTATTTACTTTTGTTTATTTACTTATATATTTATTTAATTATGTATTTGTTTACTTATTTATTTGCTTATTTATTCACTTATTTACTTACTTATTTACTTACGTATAAATTTAAATATTTATTTACTTATTTATTCATTTACTTATTTATTTACTTATTTATTTACTTATTTACTTACAGTACGTATTGTTTTAGATCCCTTATTGGGGGGTAGTTGGATCTAAAACGGAAGTGTTATTGTGTTAATTTATAAGGAAGTGCCTAAAAGGGGGTAGCTTCCCGTAGTCGGGTAAGCTGACCAGTGTAGAATGTTGTTTAGTGTTGGGATGCTAGGGGGCGCTCCTATAAAAGACGTAGGTGTATTTCAGGGGATGGAAATTAGTGTACAGGTCAACGTGCTGGTCTTCCAGCTGGCTGGCTGGTTATATAACCGACGTGCACGCGTCAGCTATATAGCGGCACGCTGCCTCTGGTAGTCGGGCCGCTGCGTGAAGTGCAATGAAGGTGGCGCTAGCAACTATTTGGCTACTGTATGTCACGTCTAATCGTGACGGGAATTAGGAAAGGAGCTAGGGCGTAAAGAGGCGTGTGAACAGTAATACAAGTGTAGTGTACTGACCCAGTGTTTATTGGTCAGTAATATGGAATTATGAGTCCCTTTTAGGGGATGTAATAAATGTCACAATGTAAGTGTACAAACTTGTGTGTACAATTTGTGGGTAAAGGTTACAAAGTATAGGACTTCTGAACACTGCTGACTCACCTGATGATAACAGCTATAGCCTCCGGCCGACACACTGTAAGACTGGTAATTGAGAGAGGGCCTGCCCTTCTTAAGGCCTCCCTTTATAGTCTTTGGTGCTGCTTCGTCGGCATTCCGATGGCATAGATGCCCCAGTTAATTATGTGTCGCTGTTTGTGGTAGTGATGCAAGTATTGGGCAAGCTTTCCAGACTGATTAGCTGCCCTTGCGGTGTTAATAGATGTTGTTCTGGACTTACGAGATCTGCCAGTTAGGGGTGGTTTAAATAGATGATGGGGGGGATGGCCTCCAGGGGGTGCAGACCCCTGGGGGCTGTACAAGCCTCTTCCCCTATTTAGTTCGCGTCCCCGCGAACGGGAACGGAACTTGAGGTTGGGATTTTGATGTAGTAGATGTAGTTGATGTAGTAGTTCTTGGATCTTCCTTGTATCTCCTGTTGGTCTCCTCTTCGTCGTCGTATAGGTGTGGTGATGTCGTGTTGATGTGTAGGTGTGAGATCAGCTCGTGTTCAGAGGGGTGGGTTATGGGATATACATATATATATTTGGCATTGACACTGACATTGTAAAATAGTGCATGAGAAAAATTGACATTGACAATGACATTGTAAAATTAGTGCATGAGAAAAATTGGCATTGACATTGACATTGTAAAATTAGTGCATGAGAAAAATTGGCATTGACATTGACATTGTAAAATTAGTGCATGGGAAAAATTGACATTAACATATTGAAAGTTTCAGAAAAAAAATACATGGTTCTGCTAATTATGCGGTACATTGTTGTGCAGGGAGGGAAAAAACCCAGGGCTGGACGGATGATTGCGTCGTCCGCCCTATCTTAGGGAAAAAGTGCTCCCTGCAATGAGAAAGATAGAAGAAATAGAAAAAATGGGTGTTCCAGGGTATAATTTAAGGGAAGTATTTAAAATGTGTTTATTGATTTGGGATAAAACGGAACACCCTTACAAATGGGGAAGTTAGAAGAAAGAAAAATGAAAGAAAAACAAATCATAAACATTGTGTACATGGGATTCTTTAAAAGAAAGTATACCGTTTAATGTGTGATTTCTGAGGTGTGCATAATTTAATATTTAGGAATATCCTTTATCACCTCCGTAGACAATGTGGGGATGCGAAGTATTATTTCTATATTTATAGTGGAATGATTGCCCGTGGGCGCATTAATGTGTGTTAAGGTACCCTTTTTACAAATATGACTTACGATTATCTTATATCTAGCTTAAGCGCGCTAATTTCCTATGATTCTAGTTTATATTACCTCGCGTGCACGCTACCCCTTTGTGCGTACGCGCCGTCTCACGGCCACTTCCTGGTATGGTTTAGTGGTCGTACCGCTTGCAATGTATTCCTATTCTGTGAAGCATCCCCTGTGGGTGAATGCTTTCACACTTGACAATGAGAGTCGCCGCCACAAGTCGGTTGCGCCCTCATTGCCGTAATTTGCGCCGCATTTTTGACGCCTTATGTTTCTTGTGTACGTCGATCTGCCAGCGAGCCTGATACCCCACAGGTATCAGCCGTGCTGTGCAGATTTTGAAAGTGTAGCTGTAAAAAATGTGGTGATCATATGAGTGAAGATGATTACAAGTATCAAATATAAATTAGTGCACAAAGGTAGAATATGATAACATGATGGCACTAATAGCATGCTGCTGCTATATGGCAGCGAAATTATAGTCACCAGTGCCATACTCCTGGTGGTGATGCCTGAAAAAATGGAGAGGTTAAGGAAACATGTAAATATCGTATATTTTCTATGTTGCTTCCTGTGGCAGTGTGTCCACAGTCTGAAGCTCTTTTTGCCTGGAAAAAAAATGGCAGGATTAGTGTAATTTGCTGTATTCCCGGGCTTATCCTATACGGTGCCGTAATGTCGTTTCTTATGCTGCAGGTGTTTATAGATAACCTAATTAATCTGGTTAATCTACTTAACTATTACCGTGATACCATTCCTATTACTATGTTATCTTAATATGCTATCTTAATATGCTGTCTTAATATGCTGTCGGCCTTACCCCGGTAGCGGAATTTTAGTTACTGGGTGCCGATATATTCTACCTCAATTATACTTATTTTAATATATTATAATGTACTATCATGTATTATAATGTATTATCGGACTTACCCTGATGACGGGTTTGTCGGTCATCAGGAGCCGAGCGGCGTTATCTTAACACTACTTATCTTACTTATTAATTTAAAAAAAGGCTGCTATTACTAAGCCGAATGGGTGGCCTTATTCTATTGCCGAAATGTGCTGTGCCATACTTGGCAACAGCGGTTAATGAATTTGCTTAGTCCTAAGTTGCGTACCAAAGTGCAACTGTCTTACTCGCTAAATTTTGACCAGGGCGATCGCCTGAGGCAATTTACTTCCTCAGGGCACCACCCGTACGAATCCTAGAAACACCGGTTGTCTCTAGAATCGCCGGATTCCGCCCCCTTAATTCTAGTTGTCGACGTCTATTCTATGTCCTACTAACTAGTACTAATCTAGTCACAGGCGGCTTACGGTGCCACAAAGCAAACCGTTTCGCCTGCTGTATCTTCCTGCCCATTACCGTTGTTTTTCCATACGTTGTCGTAGTTGGGTCGCCCACTTTAACCCCTTTGAGTTGCTCGCTGTGCCCCTCATTTAATGCCCTTGGCTGCCCGATGCGTCGCCATTTATGTGGGCATTGGACGTCGTCAAATGGCATAGTATTATCTTCGCCTTTATTGGCAACCGTAGTATGCTTTACGCAGTAGTAATAATCTCTTCGCCTTTATTGGCAACCGTAGTATGCTTTACGCAGTAATAACAATCTCTTCGCCTTTATTGGCAACCGTAGTATGCTTTACGCAGTAATAATAATCTCTTCGCCTTTATTGGCAACCGTAGTACTTCACTCCCGCGCCTAGGAGTCTTGCTTCCCGCTGTAGAAGCCTTACTTACTTATATTTAACTAAGAGTCTAGTCCTAGTTTGGTCGTCTCTAGGGTCAACTCCTGGGTCCAGCGTGGAGCTAGCTATTTCTCATACCATCCTCAGAAAGTCTCCCCTGCAGGTCTTGGCTTCGACGACCGTGGCACATAGTGGGTGTAGCATCTCTTCCTCCTAGGAGCAGGCTAGGCATACCTAGGATTCCGAAGCTTGCCCGCGCCAGGCCGTGAGTGCCTCAACCTTACGTGGTTCGTCTGTTTAGTCTAGTCGTTAAGTTACTAGGGTAACTAAGCTGTTGAGCCAACTGGGGTAAGGGTCAGCATCCCCTTCCCCCGCTCTGCTCCAGTGTGGTGCCTTTGGCCTTCGGCTTGTGCCGCTATCACCAATCAGAGTGTTATCAGAGTCCTTTTCCTATAGGCAATATAGGCGTAACCTGTGTAAATAATTTATTTTGTATAAAATGTAAAATTTTCAAGTGTTGTGGGGTTGTAGAGCTTCTAAGTGCATAGACTACTTTAGGTCTACTGTTGCTATGTCGGCTTTCCAGCGATAATGCTCTGTTAACCTTTATGGAGGTGTTAGTAGGGTCTATGATGTTAGGTACCCTGTTATTAGGATCTGGGGGTAGTCATTCGTAGAGTAGGCTGAAAGCATGGTAGGAAGAGGTTGTGCATCTTTGGGCTCCAATAAATGGTGGCCTTGAGCCGGTAATGCTGCTAGGATTGATCTTACAATGAGTGTACTGGGGCGGGTAATTCCCGGGATTGCAAAAATATAAAAATTCCATGCAGGTTTGATAGTAATAACCCTTGGTAAATGGATGGGATACTCATGCAGGTATCTGGGTATGAGGCATCCGCACTCATGTAAGGATAGGTGTAGGGTGAGGTGTAATAATAATATATCCCTGTCATGCGGGAGTATTTAATTTAAAAAAATGGTTAATATATGATTGTGGCCTCATCTCTCATTTGGAGATGCGCATTATGCTTAATTGTTGTTTGCCGACCCACCCCTAATACTCAGGTGTTAGCATCGAGATCCCGGGCTTAGGAAGCCCTCTCTTTAAACGCATGAAGTCTATCAACCCCAATGTATACTTTGTAATGTAGTGTAGGTGTTTTCATCGTGTTCATGTGTCTGCGTTGGTCATGTTGGGCGTGGGAAGGTCATAGAAGGGGAATTAGATATTAAAAATGGTAGCCTTTGGGTGGTATGTCGGTAATCCCGCTGGGATTATCCACCTATGCTTCTGTCATTCTCCCTTGGTCCATGTCTGCTTTCTATCCGCTCCTTGGGATAGTAAAGCGTCGTGACGCTGTGACGTCACGGCCTAATGTGGTCTCCCCTTTTGTAGTGTGAATGTGACCAGTGGTCATAGTGCGACTGGCCATGTCCTAATCACCTGTAATGATTTTTGAGAACTGAAATCGAGAAAGGAAGTTGTTAGGGGGGGGGTCTTGTTTCCTTAGAGCCCCTGTCTGTGTTCGCTCCTGATTAGTGAGCGCGTGTGTGTGTGACTATGTTCCGCTACACCACGCGGACGGTTGGTCTGTTATAGGCTAAGTCCTAATGTGTATCGCGTGTATGGGCAGGAGGTGCCCGTGGCCTGTCAACGTCTTTGAGAACGTGCTCCTATGGGCCCAAGATAAGTTCCGGTCTGTCACGTCTGTCCATTGCTAAATGTCACAATTGTTTTTGCAATGCTAAAAAAAATGTGTGGCATTATGACTGCTTTGCGCTTATGATTTCATGGTCACTGCCGATATAACAATAGTGCCTGTCGGCAGCAGTGTTGCGATGTGGTGGCCTCTGCAAGTCAGCGGTTTGTATGTGTAATGGCAGGCTCGGACGTCATGTATGTCAGCTGCCGGGACGTGCTTTCTTGCACGTATGTGAGTGTTGTCATTGTTCGGTATTCCGGGCGGACCAATGTAGCAATTTGTCCTATTTAGCTAGTACTGTTGTGTGGCCACTATTCCATAAGACCTTTGTCTTACGAAATTTTCATACCTGTGTCTGGGAATTTTTTTTCTACGTCAGGTGTAATTGAAATTTTATGCCTGGTTTTTGGCGGTAGGAAATGTGGTATTCCCTTGTTCATGTACCTGTATGGGCCAATTTCGGTGTGGTTGGAAGCCTGGATAGTTGTTTTCCATGTTGTCCAATTTTTGCTGGGATTCAGACCCGCGATCTCATGTCATTCTCTGTGTTCTATGTCTGCGTTGTGTTTCTGGGATTTAGGTGTCCTCAGTGTGGTTTTGGCTTGTGTCTCTCGTACCAAAAATACCGTTGGTTAGTTAGTTTTTGGTACGAGTGTGGTGTGTGGTTATGAGTTCGGACCCGGCTTGCCGTAAAGACTTAGTATGACGCTATCTGTGCCGTATATATTATGGCACATGTACCGTGTATTTGCAATGCGCAAATGAAAGTACGCATTGCTGTGAAGAGTTTGTGTATTTTTGAATTCTCCCCGTAGTGTAATTTGGGGAGTTGTGGAGTTCTGAACTTGGCGTGAATGAACGTGTATTTCCCAGGTTCGTCTGTAGTGCTCCCAGTCTGTCTGTGCCAGCAAAGGTCGCCCACGATGAGTGCGTTATCGCTGACGCGATAGTCTCTAGTTTCACTCACGTGTGCATTATCTTGTTACTTGCTTGACAATGCTCCGTGTCTGTATGTTTGTGCCTCTTAGCCTGAGTGCTAACTCTGTAATTGCGAGTGGGGCTTTCCGCCATACAAAAAACCTCTCACTAACTACATTCGTGTCCCCAAGTTTTGTGTTACTGTAACGTGGGTCGAATATGTCCCTATCCATTGTACAAAATGTCGTTATACACGAGTGTCTCCGGGCCGCTAGTCGCGTGTTTGGTGACTAGGTGCCGGAGGTGATTTTGTTGTTTTTCATTTATGACCATCTGTTAGTGGAACTGTCCCAATCTGTTTTAGCTTCCTCACTTTCCTATCCTGCAACTGGATAGCTACCCGACCTGACATTCCTGGTATTCAGAAGGTTGCGGGTTTTGAGACCGTCTTTACCCAGAGTAATTGTTTCTGTTGCCATTCTAGGCTGTGTCTCCGGGACAGTTCTGTCGAGTGTTAAGGTCGTATCCCGGCGCGGTCAGTGAGGTCCGAAGGCTATTTCTTGGCCTTCTTTCCACGTCTGCCAGTGGGATCATTTCCTTTTCTTTTGATAGTGTTCCCGCCTGTACGTGTAGGTGTGGGAGCTTTGCGTGTATGATATGCCTTCATACGGCGGGCGTGAATAGTGTCTTTAATGATTTTTCTCCCATGGCGCACGCTGACTATGTAATTTAGGTCAGATACCTTCCTGCAGACTTTGAAGGGACCTGACCAGCGTGGCAGGAGGAACTCGGACACGTTTTTCTTACGGGCAGAATTGGAAACCATAACCAATTGCCCGGGTGTGTATTCCACGGTCTTCCTATTCCGATCGTACCGCTCTTTTTGTTTCTTCTGCGCCGCGGCTATGTTCTTTCTAGCGTTCATTCGCGCTATCTGTAAGTGCTCTAGCCGGGCAGCATTGTCCGTGTAAGTGTCCTGTGGGATACATATATTATCTATGGGACTTCTGGGTGTGTACCCGTGCAGTAGGAAGTGTGGCGAGTGTTTCGTAGCCGTGGATATAGAGGTATTATAACTAAAAGTAATGGACTGCAGGTATTCATCCCAGTCTGTTCCTGCGTCCCCTGTAAATTTAGCCAACGCTATTCCAAGTATTTTATTCATACTCTCCGTGAGTCCGTTGGTTTGCGGGGAAAAACTCGTGGTAGTGTATGCCTTAATCCTGAGTATCTCCAGAAACTGTTGGAGCACTCTCGAGGTGAAAATAGTACCTCTGTCGGATAATATGGTTTGGAATAGGCCGTATCGTGTAACTATATCGAATAGGAATTCGGCTATGCTGTTCGTGTCTGCTTTGGGAACAGCCTTCGTAATCATGTATCGTGTGAGATACTCAGTGGCCACCAGGATATATTTATTGCCTTTCTGACTTGTCGTGATGGGGCCTTTCACATCTATCCCGACTCTGTGAAATAACTCTCCCACGGGAATTGGGTTGAGTAGTCCATGGGGCTTGCCAGGTTTTGTTTTGAATCGCTGGCAAGTGTGACATGTCTTTACAAAGGTGTCTATGTCGGCCTTCATGTTTACCCAATAGTACTTGTCAAGGATTCTAAGGTATGTTTTATGCGTACCTAAGTGTGCCCCTGCCAGTGGGCTATTGTGTGTCCGATCATGATATTTTCTTTCAATGATTCCGGAACCGCTATAGGTGCGTTATCGTGCATGGCTGTGGGCTTAAATTTCAGTACCCCGTCTTTGTCTAGGAAAAATCGCCTAGACAGCCGTGCTGTCTTGGAGTCCACTTTATCCAAGTTTTCTAGTGCCAATAGAATCTGTTTCAAGTACGGATCACTTTCTTGCTCCTGTTTGATGTTAATCACCGTCAGGGCAAAAGTGGGCATGTCGTCCCAGTCGTGGTCCTTACTGTCATCCGGGGGATCGGCTACTGGCAGCCTAGACAACCCATCTGCGTCTAGGTGTGTAGCGCCTTTCTTGTGTTTGACCACGAAGTCATATTCATACAGGCGGAATATAAACCTGTTGAGCCGCGAATTTGGGTTTTTAAATTTGTCCCAAAAAAGCAAGCTCGCGTGGTCAGTCACTACCGTGAACTTGATACCATAGAGGTATACCCTGAAATAGTTCACTCCCCACGAAAATGCCCGCATTTCCCGCTCTGTGGCAGAGTATCTAGTCTCAACGGCCGTTAGCTTCCTGCTAGTGAAAGCGACGGGCCGTGTGCGCCCTTCTGCGTCTTCCTGCAATAGGGCCGCCCCCAGCCCATACAGGCTGGCATCCACGTGTAAAAATGTGGGCCTATCACTGTGGAAGTGTTGCAGTAATGGTGGTGAGGTCAATAGTTGCTTCAGTGTGTTGAAGGCATCTATATGTTCCTGCTTGATGCTGAAAGGCGTTTTTTCACGTGTGAGCTCGGTTAGGGGATGGGCGATGTGTGCAAACCTGTAGATATAATTGCGATAGTACGAAGCCAGCCCAATAAAACTGTGCAATTGTTTCAAATTTGTGGGCATTGGGATGCCCGTTATTGCGTCAGTTTTCGCTGGGTCGGGAATAATGCCCTCTCTGTTTACAATGTGGCCCAATATGTTAATCTGCTGTCTGGAAAATTGACATTTCGCAGGTTTAAGCCTTAACTTGGTCTCTCTGATCCTTGCGAAAGCCTCCTCCAAATGTACGATATGTTCGTCGAAGGTATTGGAGAAAACTGTTATGTCGTCCACGTACACTAATACGGAACGCCACTTAAGCCCTGAAAATGTTTTATCCACCAGCTTTTGGAAGGTTTGGCTGGCGTTACGGAGGCCCATGGGTAACCTTGTGTAGGTATATAGCCCGTTCTCTGTAACGAACGCCAGATTGTGCCTATCTGGTTCATAGTCGGGGATTGAATAGAATCCACTATAGCAATCCATCGAACTGAACCAGCTAGCTCCGCCAAGGGCGTCCAAATAGGTGTCTGCCCTTGGTAGTGGATAACTATCATTTTCGACTAACTTATTGAGCCTCCGGTAGTCAGTACAAAATCTGTGAGATCCGTCCCGTTTTTTGGTCAGCAGATCTGGCGAGCTGTAGTTTGAAATAACGGGAACAATGACCCCTGCCTCAAGCATCTCTGAGATCTGAGCGTCGATGGCGTGTCTCTCCTTCTGGCTCACTCTGAAGGGAGGCTGGTGTACTGGCCGGTCACTAGTGAGTGTGACGTGGTGTTCAATGAGATCTGTCACAGCGAGATCCTTCATTGAATGGGCAAAAATATCCCTGTTGGTCTCCATGAGCTCCGTGAGCCTTTTATTTTGCTCCGGAGTCAGGTCCTGCCTGTGGTTCTGGCTGGCCGCCTTATCTGTGTGTGTGTCTGTGTGCTGGCTGATAGTATGCAGTGCAGAGGCCTAGTGCTCGTGATTTTCTCCGCTCGAATCCCATCTGTGTTCCTGGTGTACATCATGGGATGTGTGGTGAGCTTTAAAAGCATCTGACCGCTAGCGAAATTTATGCTAGCCTCATATTTAGCGAGGAAATCCATGCCAATTATGGCTGACGCAGAAAGATGTTCTATAACGAGCATGGGGTGTGTTGTGGCAAAATGGTCTATCCTAAGATGTATGTTTGCCACCCCCGCGTTTTCTAGCGTCTGAGCATTGGCCGCTACCAGCCGGATGTCACCCGTGACACCGTGTATTTGGGCTTCGGTAACGTGTCTCCTACTAACACAACTTACGGCTGCCCCGGTGTCAATTAGGGCCTGCACTCTGTGGCCATCTATGGTGGCGTGTATCGTGAGGGCCGATACCTGAAATCCACTGCCCTGCACCGATGTATTGTGTGGGGTATATGTTTTTGTTGTTGTTGTTACCGGAGTGACATCTGTACTGGGAAGGCATGGAGCGGGCCGCTTATCATACCGGGCACGCTTAGCTTCTCGGCTTGCTTCCTGTCCTGAGTGCTTTGCCTCGGTCAGCAAAGTGCGCTCACCCAGTACATTGCCAGCTCTCTTAATCGGCCTTGCTGTTAGAATAGAAGTTTGCTGGCGAACGTTTAATGTATTAATCGTTCCCAGCTTTTGTGTAGTTGTGTTGTTGTTGTTTTCTTCCTCTCTGGAAGGTGTGTCTGCGAACGTGACCCTGAGCTTGCCCTTGTTACCCCGTCTCTTGTTCCAGGCGGTCGCGAGTTCGACTCCTGTTGCTGGCTTCCCAGTGCCGAGCGAGCTCGCGTCCTGCGCCTGCGTGTGGTCATTTCCTACCCTGCGTTGTGATGTAGGGGGTATGGCTTTCTGTTTGGAGGGTGTGGGTGTGTTCTCAGGCTGTTTGCGTGTAATTATGAGGGGTGTATAATGTCCCGCCTTAGGGTTCCCTGTAAAAAGTACATGCAGGTCCCTGTCGAATCCCGCAGTGGAAAATAGCGGGGGCGAGTGCACGTCAGTGTATACGTGGATATTGGTTCGAAGCACCTTGCCGAGAGCGGTCACCTCTACGGCACTAGCATAGGTGCCGTCCCTATCCATGTATTTTCTGTAATCCTCCCCGGTCTGGAATGGGTTTTCCCGCTCGTCCGACACAAAGTCTCGGTACTCTTTCCAGTTGGCCAGGATTAGTTTGACCGTTTCCTGCCTGTATTCCTTATGATGGTCCTCGCTATGCCGAACCAGGAAGCTAATAGTCCTAAACAGGCAGTTGCCGTCTCCTTGTACGGGGTGTGTTTGGAAACGGCCCGGGGGCGGATCGTCAGCCTTAGCTTTGTCTGGCTGCTTCTTCCCCTTACTCTTGCTAGTTTGCTTGGGGGAAGGGCCTTTCTGTTGTTGTGTTGGGGGAGGAACCTCAGCTGCTTCACCCGCTAGCCGAACCTCCCCGTCTTGGCGTTTTTTTTGGAACGTAGGTGTACGCCTGCCTGTACTGTACGTGCGCCCCCCCCCCCGGGGTGGCTGCGCCAGCTCCCCGCCTGCGGTGTGTGGCTAGGTGTGGGGAGTATTGCCCCCCTGTCTGTCCGGCGGGGTGTCTCATCCCTGAACTCCCTCGGGTGTTCGTCGGGGAGGGGGTAGTGTTCCGGGCCCTTTGTGTACTTATCGCTGTTGTCCCGCTCTCTAGTGGGTTTTCTTCCCTGTCGGTTATTGCCCGGTGGTCTGTTTTCCTGTTTTCACCAGGGTGGGGTGTATGTCTGATGCTGGGGGAGCGGGTTTTCCCGTCGATTCCCCTTTTCCCTGTACTGGGCAGCTGCATACCCCTGTCTGGTCGGGGGTGGATTTTCTCGACGGTCCCCATTTCCCCTGTACTGTGGGGGTGCATAGCTTCGCCTGCGTTGGGGCGGGTTCTCCCGATATTCCCCATTTCCCCTGTACTGCGGGGCTGCATAGCCTTGCCTGCGTGGGGGCGAGTTTTCCCGGTACTCCCTGTCTGCCCTGTATTGTGGGGGTGCGTAGGACTGTCTATTTGGTGGCGGGCTGTTTCGTCGGGGGATGTCGTGGTCGTACTCCTCAGGGTAGTACTCCTGTGTGTACGGGGATGGTGATCGCCGTGAGGGGTATGTCGGTTCTGTGTCCGTGTACGATATCGGTGAATACCGAGGAGGGTAGTGTGGCCTATCCTGTGGGTGAGGTGTTGTTGGCCGCTGTGGAGGGTAGTAATTTTCCTCCCTCCCGTAGCGTCTCCTCTCTGTGTACCCCCTGTCCCTCTCAGGATAATAGCGCCCTTGTGTGCCTGCGTGCTCATCCCTTAGCGGTCTCCCGCCTGCTTGGATGGCAGCTATGGTCAGTTTCTCCATTCTGTCCACTAATTCGTTCATTTTATCGTTAGTGTCGTCTTTTTGTGTTTGGAAGTGCATATCCACGGCTTTTTCCGTAGCCTTTTCCGTGATCTTTCTCCCCTCCTCTATGGTCTTTATGTTGTTTAACATATGTTGGACCGTGGGGTTGTTCATTATACACAGCTTTTCCACTATGGCTGGTCTGAGGCCCTGCATTAACAGCTTGACTTTCTGTTTGTTTGTCATGGCTGCATTGTACTTGTCGCACATTATCAACTTTACAATGATGTATGCCTGGGCGCTTTCTTTGGGTCCCTGTGACCTCTGTCTAATTTGGTCGTAGAGATCGTCATCGTCTGGTATGAGCTGGAATTCACTCTTCAACAGTAAAGCGGTTTCCTCCCATGTGGCAGCTTCTAGTGTGTCCTCATGGAGCTCATACCATGTCATGGCCGCCTTTATGAGGTATGCAGGAAGGAGCCGTTTCCTAACTTCCTCGCTCCAACCATTGATCCGGGCCGTTCTATTGAAGGCCTTGAGGTATTCCTCGGGATCCTGGCCTTCCCCCGCGAACTTTGTGGGGTGGATCATGGGGTACTCCGTGTGTCTGTTCATTTCGTGTTCGGTTATTTCTTGTTGGCTGTGTAGTGATTCTGGTCTGTCTATGCTGTTCGCACCACTATCGTGTGCCGAGGTGTTTGGGCTATTTAGAGGGGAATTAGCCTCGCTTCCCGTGTACGACACCTGTGTTATGTTACCAGGTGGCTCGTCACCTGATATGTCGGTACTGAGTGATGGTGTGTTGTCGTACTGTGTGGATTTAACTATGTGTACAGTCCTGTCTAAGTCCTGTTTCACAGTTTCCAGAATAGTGTGGATGTCAAGAACTGCTTCTGTCGTATGATTATTTGACTTGATAGTGTCTGTCTCTAGTAGCTCTGTAATGCGCTCGAGCAGATTATTAGTTTTCTGCTCTGTGATTTGCAGTTGCTGCAACAATAGGGGGTGGAGTGTTGGCAGACAATCTACCTCACTAGCGCTGGATACTGGTGACTCTTGTCTGTGTTCACTGGCCTGGGATCGTGTAAAATGTATAACTTGTGCTGCGGCGGTAGGGTGTTGAGCACGGATCTGTGATGTCTTGAATTCAAGGTCCCTGAGAAGTTGTACTGCGGTCTGGTCAGTTATCAAGTCACCGTTCTTAATTTTTAGCTTCGGCAGGAGTGGAGTCGTACTAGCCGACAAATGGTGCGCAAAGTCTCTTAGTGTAGTTCTAAATGTGGACATTTAATTTCCACCGCCTTTGCACTATGGGGCGGATGGGGGTGGGTGTAATAATACAAACTCCTATATAATAAAAAAAAATGTGTGACGTAATATGAGGTCAAAAAAAAATTCCAGTCTCGCTTGGCTGTATGCGGTACGGGCCGTTTTGACCACGAGAACTTGTTGTATGAGTCCTATTTTACTGTGCGTGGTACCCGGCCTCCACCATCTGTTTTAGATCCCTTATTGGGGGGTAGTTGGATCTAAAACGGAAGTGTTATTGTGTTAATTTATAAGGAAGTGCCTAAAAGGGGGTAGCTTCCCGTAGTCGGGTAAGCTGACCAGTGTAGAATGTTGTTTAGTGTTAGAATGCTAGGGGGCGCTCCTATAAAAGACGTAGGTGTATTTCAGGGGATGGAAATTAGTGTACAGGTCAACGTGCTGGTCTTCCAGCTGGCTGGCTGGTTATATAACCGACGTGCACGCGTCAGCTATATAGCAGCACGCTGCCTCTGGTAGTCGGGCCGCTGCGTGAAGTGCAATGAAGCTGGCGCTAGCAACTATTTGGCTACTGTATGTCACGTCTAATCGTGACGGGAATTAGGAAAGGAGCTAGGGCGTAAAGAGGCGTGTGAACAGTAATACAAGTGTAGTGTACTGACCCAGTGTTTATTGGTCAGTAATATGGAATTATGAGTCCCTTTTAGGGGATGTAATAAATGTCACAATGTAAGTGTACAAACTTGTGTGTACAATTTGTGGGTAAAGGTTACAAAGTATGGGACTTCTGAACACTGCTGACTCACCTGATGATAACAGCTATAGCCTCCGGCCGACGCACTGTAAGACTGGTAATTGAGAGAGGGCCTGCCCTTCTTAAGGCCTCCCTTTATAGTCTTTGGTGCTGCTTCGTCGGCATTCCGATGGCATAGATGCCCCAGTTAATTATGTGTCGCTCTTTGTGGTAGTGATGCAAGTATTGGGCAAGCTTTCCAGACTGGTTAACTGCCCTTGCGGTGTTAATAGATGTTGTTCTGGACTTACGAGATCTGCCAGTTAGGGGAGGTTTAAATAGATGATGGGGGGGGGATGGCCTCCAGGGGGTGCAGACCCCTGGGGGGCTGTACAGTATTTACTTACATATTAATTGACTCACGTATTTACTCACTCAATCATTCATTCATTTATGTATTTATTTATTTATTTGCTTCCTCTTCCTCACCTTCTCTGGAAATTGCACGTAACCACATCCCACGCAGTGAATTGTCCGATGGTATCTCATGAAATGAGATTCCCCGGTATTCTAACTTGCCCTGTTCTGATTTACAAAAGGGCACGCAGCAGTACAGCATTATAAAATCATTCAGAATACATTCCAAACACAACTTCGCCATTAACATCAATACAAAACTTATGTCTGCCACAGTGACTTGGTGCTGCTTCCTAGCGCCTCTATTTGGAAACGAGGTTGTACGCTCGAACCAATGCTGTAATCGTTGAATGGGCAGGCAGTCTAAAGCAGCCAGGAGGGGTGCGATCCAGCCGGCAGTGTACCAAACAAACAACGAAAGGGGAAACCATGGTTTGTCACAGAATGTTACCAGCAAAGTAAAACCACGCTAGAGGCACTACACCAAGCGAAAACCTCTCTCTCAAAAGACCTATTAGAAGAATACTCCAAAAGGAGCAAATCCTACAAACAACTACCGTACTAAAAGACAAACAAGCGAATTTCATCGAAATGTAAGCCCTACAAGAAGCAGAAGAAGCACAAAAAGACCCATTTATCGCTCTGAAAAGAAGATACAACAGAACATCCGGAGAAGTTCAAATGGAAACATTGCAAGAACATTTTTCAAGGATCCTGAATAAAACCGAAGGAAACATATCTCATGAAACAGGCCCGCCAAGAGACAGTAGAGAGATCACATTATTCACAATAAACGAAGTAAAAACAGCAATAAAAGAATCTAAAGATAGGAAGGCAGCATGCCCCGACGGAATATGCAACGAAGTAGGCTACTGAAAACTTCGACAGAAATTCTTGCAGAAATATGGACAGACCTATTCAACAAGTGCCTGCCCTCAGGTGATATCCCTGACGAGTGGCGAAAATCTACTATCAAAGTAATTTACAAAGGAAAAGGAGAAACAACTGATCCAAACGCATATAGAGGTATAGCTTTAGAAAACAACATCTTCAAAATCTACACTAAACTACTAACCAACAGATGTCCGCAACAATAGACCCGAAAATACCCGAACAACAAATCAGCTTCAGAAAAGGAAGATCCACCATACAGGCCATAGGAAATCTAATGAACGACATCTACCAAGCCCTAAGAATACCCAAAGGCAAATTCCACACTGTATTTATTGACTACACCAAAGCCTTCGATCTATTGGAAAGGACAAGACTTCTGAACAAACTCGAAGACCTTGGCGGAAAGAATGAGATCACAATAGCAATAAGAAACATACTGACCCACGACAAAGTCGTAATACAAGACGGAGAGGCAACTTCGAAAGAAATCACGCAAACAAACGGCGTACTACAGGGGGACCCCATGAGCCCTATACTGTTCAACATCGCCACAGCAGATATCACTAAAATAATTGAAAACACCAAAACAGTGTCATTATATAGCCTATGTACGCAGATGATATGGCCCTGGGTTCATCTAACATATCGGAACTACAAGACACCCTGGATGCTCTCCACACTTGGGCGCAAGAAAACGAAATGTTAATTAACCACAGTAAGACGGTCCACATGGTATTTCGGAAAGGAGGAAAACTAGCAACAAATGACGAGGTAAAACTCGGAGATAACGACATCAAAAATGTTAATACCTTTAAATACTTAGGTATTACACTCCAGACCACATGCAACTCATTCAGGATCCATATACAAGAAAGAGCTGCTGCCGCCATCAGAGGAATGTTTGAAATCAAAAACATCACCAACTCTCACTACAAACAGCCATTACGCTATTTCATAACAAAATATCTCCAGTCATAACACACGGCATTGAACTAATATTGGAAAGACTAACCCTAACGGACCTTACCAACCTTGAGAAAATAAAATCGAGATATTTGAAGAGAGCACTTGGAGTAGCGAGAACGACCAAGTCCAGACTGGTATATGAACTGGCAAGGGAACCATTCTACATAGATGACCTGAAACTCAAGCTGCTCCTACCTCACACCAAGCAAGTATCTCAATTAATAGAACTAAGGAAACAACAAACAAAAGAAATACCCGAAGATTTTTACGCTATAGACGCCATGATTGACAGAACTGCGATCGGTGCTAACCAGTCAGTGCACGGCTATCACCACAAGATATGTAGAAATGACAAATTTCACGAACCAAACAATGCATGTGTATGCGTAATATGCAACGAACATTGTGAAAAATACCACCTAACTAAATGTTATAAGAGGATTAAGTCAATCATTGACTATAGCAAAGACTAGATCCAAATGTATCAAACTTTGTACATATGATATAAATCTTTATGTACGCACATTTGTGCGCATTTTATGTTATATAGTGTATATACGAAACTGTGTCAAATAGGGGATTCAAGGTCGGAGAAAAGGATTATACAGAAACACAACAAAAACAGGGACACTATTGGAAACAAGTCTACACGCTGAAGCGACTCTCCTTTTCGGCTTACTACAAAAACTGTTTCACATCAAAGGAGTGAGGGAATTAAAGAGTACTGTTACAATCCTGTAAATAGATTAACAAGGAGGAGAGAACCGTAAAGGGAGGGTTATGTGGAATAGTGGAAATATTTAAGGGGTGTTGAAAACCAAGGCGTTGTAAAGATCGGAGGAAAATCTGACGCGTAGAGTGTACACGGAAAAAGTAGATGATTTATGGTTCCGACAGTTTACGACACGAACAAACTGCGGAAGAAATGAAATTACAACTCGCCATATAGACCGGTGTAGGCGCATGATTGAATCGGAGGCGTTTGATTGTAATAATGAGGCGACGACTATATTGACCGAAATAAAACCAGGGAATAAGGGGTTGGATACCATAATAAAATGTTGCTTTGGTATGAGCATACTCACGACATTGTCGATGCCATTCCGATCGGAGCTGAGCCTGGAGTAGGGGAATGTAATCAGAAGATGGGATGGCAACATCCAGAACTGCACCCGCAGCAATAGCAGCTTCCTTGGCATACTCGTCAACTACTTCGTTACCGGGAATGTTTACGTGCCCGGAGATCCACATAGAAACCAATGCAATATCCCCACCGGAGTAATTCATACAGTACGTGAGGAACAGTATGTTCGATATGTACCAATTGTCTGAGTTTTCTACATTTCATAAGGCTGTGGGTACACATTGAGAATCGGTGATGATGAGGTATGAATTGAGGGGGCTGAGTATTATGTAATTAAGAGCCTGTCGTATCGCGAATGCTTCTGCGGTAAATATGGACATCACAGAAGGAAGGGTGAATTTCTGAACTAGCTGTAAAGACGGGATGTAAAATGCAGCGCTGACGCCGGCTGTATCTGGGAATTTGGAACCATCAGTATAAATAGAGATATGGGAAGAATAGGAGGAATGTAATTCATGTAAGGTACGAGAGGCAACTGTAGGGTTCATTCGTAAATATGAACGAGCCATATCTGAAAGGTGAGTTAAAATATCGGGACGGAAGAACAATAAAGGGAAGGGGACATTGTAAACAATCGGCTTCCGGGTTTGAAGTATAGAACGGTAGTTCGGTAGGGTCGAAGGTCACAGTAGGCCTTGAGCATGGGGGGGGGGGGGGAATCCCTTTACTAAATTTTGATTATAATAACCATCCAAAAGTTGTAATTTAGGTATTAAGGGGAAGGAGTAGAGAGACATTTTACGTAACAGATATGTAGACGAGAGATAGTGCCGTCTTAGGGGAGGGGTTGGTCCACAGCTTCGACCAAAAAGGCTTGTGTGGGGGTGGACAACGACAGTTGTTTAAGTATATAAAGTTAGAAACCCATAGGTGACCCAAAGACTCTATAGTCTCAGAGAACTTCCTATATGCCAAAGAGCCTGGAGTGATTAAAAAATAAAGCTATGGTAAAGCTGTAATTAGAAGAGCGATTCAACCACTTGCGCTGGTAAAATAAAATAAAAACACCGAAGCAGAGATCTCTGGTACTACCGCTGGAGGGGACTTGCTGCCACAGATTACCCTACTTGCTGCACCTTGAAATATCTCGCTTACCAGGCGTAGTTTCTTGAATATTTAGACCGTAATACAGTCAATCGAAACGTTACATACTACCCAACATATTTAAACTATTAACTGACACTTTTAGAAGTGGGGAAACTGTACCTAAGTACTAGTATATAGATAAGCTTCAGAATATCAAGAATTATAGTTGTATTTTCCATAGAAGCAATCTGACGTTTCGGCGCTACTGTATAAGAGTTGACGACTACTGCCGACCAAAATATTATGTGCACTCGAGTTTGAAGGTTGTTTATGAAATAACCAATAGACCTACACAAAATCCAATAACATTATTTTCCTCGGTTTATTTCACGTTAGGACATGCTTGCTTACAATTTAGCATTTTCATTTTAATATTTTTCATCGCAGTTGGTACGCATAACGTGCCTGTTCTTAAGCGTGTTTCTGGTCTACCACTCGTCAACTTTAATAAGAATGACATTCTCATGCACCCATCGTTTGATCGAATCCAAATTTTAACACAAAATACATTGGAATGTTTCATTAATTTCAGAATGATGTCTCAAAAATAAAATTGTTATTATCATATTTGTAAGGTAAATTTTTCTCAATGTGGGGAGGTTGGAAAATTGCGTTCTTGGTCGCGTTTATACAGTGAGACCCTTCTCCATAGAACGGAACCTCGCAGGGACGCGGCGGGCGGAGAGCGAATAGTCACCGCCAGTTGACCAGCATCTAGCGATTACACAACAGCGGGTTGGGGAGCACCGGACGCTGTCATGGCATTGATTACATTCCCAACTGGCAAGATACCTTAGTTGAGATTATTAAGACTTGTGGTGAAGTACTGCAGCCTATCTCGTATTCCGTGAACATGGTTAGGTAAAGAACAAAACATCGATTTTTCCTACTAGAAAACTTACCTTCTCAAGAAGAAAATGTGTTCGTACATTTCAGCGCCATGCGTTTTTACTTGTCGGGGAATCTCAAACAAAAGGTACCGTACACAGAAACAATCCGCGTACTCTGGAGGCTCTCGAGAACGAAATAACTGCACTGATACGAAATCAGTCAGGATGAATTACAACGAGTGTACCAAACTTCCGACGTCGGTGCTGTGTGTGTCTAGAAAATGAAGGACAGCATTTCCAGCAACTACTCTGAAATTCATATTAGTAATGATTATTAAATACCGGCACGTTAAAAGTGCAAATGTGTTGAACTAGTTGGGCGCTACGCTGTTGTTAGCGCTAGTGCCTTGCTCGACAGGCGGCTATCCACAGTGCCCCGGCCGTCACACGGCGTCTGCGATGTTCCGTTCTGCAGAGAAGGCTCTCACTGTATATCCAATGGTTATGCTGTATGACTGTCAAATACGTAAACGAATTCACCTTCTTTTAATCAGTTTGTATTTGTACGGAATAGAATGACATAAATCAGCAGCTAGCCGATACGAAGAAAGATGTACAGAATTGCCGCTTCTCCGCTATTTAAAAGTAACTTGTGATTAACTTCATTAATTCAAGCAAACAGTATTAAAGTGGCAATGAAAAATATTCCATGAGCTTTTATCGTGAGGGCTTTGGCAACTTAATCATTTTTTAAAAATGTTTAACTTATTCTATTTTTTTAGTGTTTTTATTTGCGTATATCTATTTAGAATATATACATTAGTTTCAGTCACCTTACAGTTCATAACCAGAAATATCGTCATCAATTTCTAATTCATGCCAATCGTTTTCAGACCGGCCCCGTTGTGTTGGGGAAGCGTGACTGCCTTTCGCCGGGGAGATCCCGGGGTCGATTCGCGACTCCGTCAGGGATTTTAGAAGCTGACGTAAGTGCAGGAATGGGGGTGGCTCAACCTCGTGAGGACAATTGAGTGACTGATCCGAGAGGCTGCGAAGGAACTCGTCGCGCTGACCACGTGACCCCTGGCAATCTGTAGGCCAACTGAATGTGCAGCGGCCGCTTGGTAGTCTAAGGAACTTCATGGGCTCTCATGCCACGGTATTTTTTTAAATTATTATGCCAATCGCTTTCAGAATCAGAACTTTCAAGACTGATTACAACTGGCTGGACTTCAATATCTTCAGAAAGATGATCTTTTCCCGAATATTTTGTTTTTCAACTCGATTGGCATATTTTACACACATTTTTCAGACCTCAGGCGTTACAGAACGTAATAGGTTTCTTGCCACATTTACACCCTTTCCTTCCCCTTCTGCGTTTGTGAGATTACCTATTCCTATAGTGAATTTTATTGATTTTTACGGCAGCTTAATGTAGTTGAGTTTTGCTCTGAATATTTATTTTAATCAAATCTCTCAGTTAATGTATCTGTAAATTATGCGGTGACATAAACATTTAAGACCATTTAAATCCATAACGCAGCTTTGAGGGTATTAGGTTGAGATATAGGCGCATAAACATATTTCGGGACAACAGCATACGACTGTCGACCAATATATTATGTGCACCACGGGCGGTTCTAGGCGTAGTGCCACCGTGCCATGGCACTGCCCTCTAAGAGAAAATGAATTATTCATAGTTCTGAAAGAATAATTTCGAAACCCTATGTTTAATACCGGTATCTAATTACAGTAGTTTCAAATTACTTATTACAGTAGTTAAAATATTCCGTCCGTAAGGTATGATCATTGATTCCATCTTCGCCCCAGTGATATCTTGCGCCGCGGTCTATCCGGTACGGTTGTCGCATGCGCAGTCTAATTTTCGTAGCCTTTCTCGTCACTGGCTAAGAGGAAATAAGCTGGGCTCTGTGCCGGATACAGTTTGGCTTAAGATAGTAGAGAAAGTGAAGTGCAATATAATCTATCGGTCATTATGAGGTACTGGGCCAGCGCTATGCCTGTCTGAAACAAAGGGAGGAAGAGAATAGGGTGTGGACCAATGGCCTGATTGGCTGGAAGTAATTTGACACTCATTGGTTATTGGTGGGTGGGGGGGTTCTTTGACACAAACTGACAACTAATCGCTCTCACACAAAGAATATTAATTCTAGATTTCTCTAAAAGGGGGCTCTGCGTCCAACATTGAAATCTAAACTTGCCCTAATAAATAGTAAAAATAATGTATTTATTAATTTTCTTATCTGGTAAAGTGAATAACTAAGTGAATGAATAAGAAAGAAAATAAGTACGATCATGACTACATGTTAAGGGGGGATATGATCGGAAATGCAAGCTTTATCTTAAAAATCATTACAACCATAGTTTTTGAGTTAAAGGCGTGAAATGTTGTGTGTAGATAGATAGCTAACTGTAATAAATGAAAAAATATAACTAGAGACCTAGATGTGAGGCATATACATTAATATTACAAGACATTTAACAGTTATGCCCCTTTTGCATGAAAGCCATAACAGGAATTCTAATGATACAATCACTTTGAAATGTTTCCAGTATGAAGCTATCACTACAATATGAATACTGAACTAAAATAAATTACATATGCATATTAGTTCTTTACTTAAAAATCTTGAACTTACTGTCGCAGAAATAAGAAATTTGTTCATCACATAAAACCCTATAAATAAAAAATTAAAAAAGTAATGATTACAATTATATTTCCATATATTCCACAATGTGTAATGAACAACTCCTGAATAAAAATTCTCTGCGATGTATAGTTTTTGAGAAACAAAAAATGTATATTAGAGAAAATTGCATTGAAACATTTGGTTACCATCTTCAAACATGAAATATGCTTATTTGATTTTTTAAATCCTCCATATTCAAACTCTTCATCCGCCAACATTCTTTTCTGCCCTCTTATTTTTTGTTTGGCTTCCAGCTCAATATCAGACATCCCTTTCTCAGCTTTAATGAGTCTATTCTTGTCAATGGCGTGGAACGCCTTTATGGTGAACACTCCTGGATTCACACCAAGTATAGGTGCAGAGTTTGACATTTAATGTTTTTAATGAACTTCCATGCCTCCGATAACTATAAAATGTATACACAATGTAAATTACACTATGTAGATTACGAATAACACGTTTCCAAAAAATCGATTTTTGACACAAATTTCACATCCCCCCTTAAGGCGTCATGGATTAATCTCGGTAGCTAAAAATGTATGGTTGATAAACCATCTGCACCTGTCAAGCCTGGATGAAATCGCGCGAATTTCTGTATGTAGGCTATCTTCACTTCTTGCTAACGGTTCATGGTTATTTTTTGTGAATGACAAGGTGTTAAAGAGTCAAACATTGATTTTGTGTTGTAGGCCATTCGTGAGTGAATGGATGAGAGCAGAAAAAGTTTATTTTATATGAATTTTCTTATTGTATATATTGTCGGTAAGTCCCGATGTAAAATGTTGACTATCAAGATTAGTGTAGGCCCTATATACAGTATACATCGGAAATCGAACCCTTTTGGAGAGAAATGAGCAAGTAGAGTGCTCTGCTATCATGTTATATAAACATCAATATTTTCATATATTTTTACTTGCCACTACCCCTTCTATTCGTCATGCCGAAACAATAAAAGAAGAATGTTAACATAGTAATAATAGAAGCCATTTTTCAGTGTTGCCTTATTCTAGTAAAGAAAGCTTGGACTGAAAAGCTTTCTTTATTATTATTATTATTATTATTATTATTATTATTATCAATGTTATTTGTTAACGTAGGGTCATGACGAATTGAAGGACCTAGTGTGAGGACTCCGCCATTATAGCACGGTAGTTTGTGGTCCCGCTGCTACAAGCACTACAAGCGATTATGTCCGACACGTGTCCTGTTGTTCCGTCGAGCCGGGTCATAGAAAAGTGCGGGAGAAGTTGCTGTGTGAGATATTTGTGTGAATTAAAATGAATTTTCTTTGCTTTCAGTTCTTAAATTCAGTTCATTGTGTCTTGTGTACATCAGCGATTTGTATTTTGTGTACTTCAAACATATTTCTTATGTGGCTTTGTTAATTTAATAGTTCAACATGCCGTACTGTTTTGTGCCTGGCTGTAAGTCAGGGTATGGTAGAGTAGTTGACAATATACCACTTTTTTCACCAACGAAGGATACAAACCAACTTGAAAAATGGGCCAGTATTCCACGAAAGGATACGGAGTTAACGCATAGTAGTAGAATTTGTCAAATTCATTTCTCTGATGATTTGATAGTAAAATCAGATAATTTTATAGTGAATGGTGAAGAAGTGGAAATCTCTCGTGTGAGGTGGAAGTTACGTCCTGGAGCAGTGCCTCATTTTCCCCCTAATTTACCGAAGTACCTGTCAATTGAGAATAAGTCCCGTAAAGCTCCCAACAGGGAAAAAGAAGCTCGACACCACCAGGAAGAGAAAAAAGAAGATTGAAGATGGGAGTGGAGCAACGAATGAGGCATTAAAAGGTCAGTCTAATGTTGATAAGAATTTGGGTCATTCTAGTGTACTTACTGATGCTGAAAAGACTATAATATTGCTGAAAATGCGCCTTAAGAATGCTAACCGTAATTTAATTTGCGCTAGATCCTGCCTTAACTCAGCAAAATCGAGAATTAATTTGCTGGAGAAGCAGGTTCGAAATTCACAAGCATTTAGTTACAAAGATAGCAAACACCTTAGCAAGAAGGAAAAGATGATAATAGACACTATGCTCAAGAAATTCCAGGTAAAATCTCCCAATGGAATGAGGTAGAGCAATGAATTCATTTTAGAGAGTTTATTGTTGAGAATAAAATCACCGAAAGGATTCCGTCATTGTCGGCGACATAATCTTTTGCCTCTGCCCTCAGAAAGTCACTTGAGAAAACTTTGTAAAGGACTTAAGTGCCCTTACGAAGTTAATAAGAATATTATAAATGCTATTTCAGACTATTTTAAGGAAGAAAAGAATGATAATTCACGTTACGGTGTTGTAATTTTTGATGAAGTGGAGCTAAGAGAAGAAATCCAGTTTAATAGTTCTTCTCATAAAGTAGATGGATTAGTTGATTTAGGTGAACACACACCTGACCTCCAGAAGAGCGTACTTGCAAATGACGGTCTAGTGTTCATGTTCGTACCTTTCATGCATAATTGGGTGCAGCCAGTTGCTGTTTATGCAAGCAGAAATGCTACTCGAGGGGATATTCTCGACAAAAATTCTAATACTGGTGACTTTGCAGTTAGAAGGGGCTGAGGCGAGGGTGGTTGGCTTTACTTGTGATAGTAGTCAGACAAATAAAAAAGCCTGGAAATCGTTAGGAGTCAGTGGCAAGACAAGCTCTCTACAACCTCACATCCTTAATCCAGTGATGTTACGAGAAGGATGTGGGCTTCCTCCGACTTAGTTCATGTATTGAAGTGCATACGAAACCACTTTCATGATAAAGTAGAAATTCACTACAATGACAAAATTATTAATTTCAATTTTTATAGGGAACTGTTCAAAGAAGATCTCTCAGGGTATGCAGGGCTTAGAGCCTGCCCTAAGCTGACAGTTGCTCATTTAGACCCATCATCCTTCCAGAGAATGAATTTTAGCCTTGCATTCCAACTTTTCAGTGACAGTGTTGCCAAAGGTATTACATTTTATCGAGAAATGAGACTGGCAGGATTACAAGGTAGTGAGGACACTGAGACATTTACCAGTGATATTAATGTTGTTGCTGATGCACTAAATGCATTCATTCCGTCTCAGGCTCTTCGTAAAAGTTCACATTCTCATACAGCTGTTGTTAATTTTCTTCAGACCGTGAGATCTACCAATAACACCTTTGCCTCCAACAGAACCTTGGAATCACTAGTAGTAACCCTACAGAGTACTTTGACAGGAAAGCTCACCCAGGATCCCTTGGAACGGCACTTCGGAATTCTGTGTTCTTTCAGTTCAGATGTTCATCCATCGACAATAGATTTCCTTCATTTGTATCTACTTCAATGTATATACGTTCCTATAAAACAGGCTTTAAATGTTGGGGGAAATTGTGAACCAAAACGGGAGCAGATCTTGACCTCGTATATTAATCAGATGCCTATATAAGCCCGAAATGTGGAAATGCATTGCATAACAAGACAGTGAAGGAATCAGTGGATACTTCCATTAAGAAAAGAATTGTGGTTCAAGATGCAGTAAATATCGAAGACTGTGAAAGCTCGGTACCTGAATTTGACAGCGCAGTTCGAAACTATTGAAACTACTTGAACTATGCATGGGTTTCTATTGTTAACACGGGATGAACGGATTAAAATACACGAACACATGTTGACTTAGATTGTATTGAACAAGAACACAGGATACAGAGTACAGACAAAAGGCAAAGAACATAAAGCCAAAGAATATACATTTTACAAAAGACAAACGATATTTCCATGCGAGCGAGATTAGAAAGTACGAAAAATATTCATTCTCTTCAACACTTTCCCTTAATCGAGCAATGCTGCATTATGCTGCACTTAGGACAAACCAATGCCAGTAACACATTTCACATGACCATGAATTGGCAGACCTTTTGTCAATACATCAGCAATCATTTCAGCAGTAGGCATATAGGACAACTTTACTTTGCATTTCTTTAAGATGTCCCTAATGAAATGATACCGCACATATATGTCTTTTGTTCTCCGATGTAAACCTTCATTCTCAGCCAACCTCTGAGCACTCTGACTGTCATTACACAACGGAATTGAACCTCCTCTCTTACACAACTCAAAGAAGAAACCTCGAAGGAACAGAGCTTCTTTACATGCTAAAGTCAGGCCTATGTATTCTGCTTCAGTGCTAGACAGTGCCACAACTGGCTGTTTCTTACTTTCCCAACTTATTGGGCCTTCTGCATACTTAAATACATAACCACTCACAGATTTCCTGTCCGTTAAATTATTTCCAAAAGAAGCATCAACAAAACCCTTGACATCACATTCTGATATTTTTATACGTGATACCAACATCCACCGTACCCTTCAAGTATCTGAACACTCTCTGGACACATGTCCAATGTTCCTTACCATAGCAATTATTGAACTGACTCCAGTGCTGTAGTTGTGAAGAACATTTAGGCGGTACTCTCCAAAAATCACTTAAGGAGGTTCCAGATGGTCTCGTAGTGGACTTTGTTGAGTGGGTCACATTTTCGACACGCTGTTTCTTCGGCTGATCTTCTTCCTGATCTGAGCCAAGTCTGCACATACATTTCTGGATTAATTTTTTCCAATGGCGGCCCAACACTTCTGAGGAAAATTAATCTTACGGTTCGTTCTACCAACAAACTGTTCATTTTTTAGTGATAATGTCATTCATAGCACTAAATGGTCTTTCGTATTCTGATGTGGAAATGGGAATTAAATCAATTATTTGTAGTAATTGTTCAAGGTCTTTAGGTTTCATGTTCTTGTCCACATATTCCCTGAATCCCTGAATGTATTTTCTCTTGTCTTGAATTCGAAAAACCTCACATATATTAGAGATGCTCCTATCTCCACAAGTTATGTCAGTATCTTGTGGCGAATGCTTTGTCGCTACAACAATATTCAGTCCTCAGCTTCTTTTCGTTTTCTGTGCTGCATTGCTTGGTCTGAGAACCTATATGGGATGCATGGCTAGGATTGGCGACAAGTCTGTGTTTGAGATTTTCAGCTAGACTTCGGTGAAACTGGCCACTATTTATTTGAAAAACTTTAGGGTTGTTGTGTAACTCAATGTCTTTAAAGACCTTGTTTTTAGCTGCTTTAGTTGCGTTCTCAGCATGGGAAGCTGGAGAAGATGCCAAGGACTCCAGTACCCGGATACAACGTTTTATAGTCTTGTCAGCTTCGGTAATTGTCATGTCTCTTCTTTGAAGAAACAAAGATAAATCTGAGAGCTCAATTAAAGCATCGTATACAACTGCTAAATTTGTAACAAATTCAGAAGAACTCAAAGTTTTGCAAAGGCCTGCATATTTAGACCTTTCTTTAGAATCCCTGTATTTATCAGCAGCAGCTTCTGTGAAATGTTTGACAAGAGATCTATAGTTATTCCAAACAGATTTCACAGTTCTAGCACTTGAGGCAACCCATCTGATTGTAAATATGTTCCCAACTTTATTTAGTTTTTCACCAAGATCTGCTGCACATTCTCTAAGCTGAGCTTCATTTTTAGGCGACATGCTATAGACAGAATACAATTTATCAAAGAAAAAATGGAAATGAGTAAGACCTTGAACCTCATCTCTCGTGTCGTGTACTGCTAGTTCGAGTCTGTGGTTAGCACAGTGCCAAACAAACAAGTGAGCAAACATGTTCTGTAACGCCACAGCAACTCCATTTCTCT
Source organism: Meconema thalassinum (assembly GCA_946902985.2). Classification (NCBI taxonomy): domain Eukaryota; kingdom Metazoa; phylum Arthropoda; class Insecta; order Orthoptera; family Tettigoniidae; genus Meconema; species Meconema thalassinum. The sequence continues at coordinate 862,052,771 of OX336389.2, forward strand.
TTCCAAACATTACCGGGGCTCCGTTACTTGCAAATCCAACAAAGTTATATTTGAGGTAAGAATGAGAAAAACCATAAGAACACAGATTCTGAAAAATACCATCCACGATGGAACTGGATTCCGTGTCTTTGAGTTCAATGAGATCCCAAAAAAATGATTGAACTACAGTGTTTTCTGATATGGCACATCTCAAACATAACACAAGTACTGGTAAATTACTGCAGGTGGTTGACTCGTCTACCATAACACTATGTATGTCTACCCCTTATTATTCCCGTTTTCCAACGGGGTCGGGGATGAGATGCGATGGAAGTCTTTGTGGCGTTGGTTTTTACGACCGGATGCCCTTCCTGACGCCAACCTCATTAGAGGAGTTAATGAGAGATGAAATGAATGATGGTGAATGAAACTGGGCAAGGATGTGGAAGGAAGCGGCCGTGGCCTGTCAGAAGGTACCGTCCCAGCATTTGCCTGGTGTTGAAAATGGGAAACCACGGAAATCCATTTCAAGGACGGCCGACGGTGGGGCTCGAACCCACGCGTCTACCGAGTCAGCAGAGAGCTTGGCCCCATGACCAAATGCTGCGCTTTAGCCAGCGTAGCCACTACTGTCGGTCGTCTACCATAACACTCATTTTAATATTATTTTGTATAAGGTGATTAGCTATTTTCTTCCTCATTTCTGTGGCTATATGATCCGTAACGTTGGTACAACTGAACTTAGAATGTAAGACTCTTCCCATATCCAAACCATTAAGTTCCTGGACTTGAATGTCTATTGGAAAATTAGTGAATGGTCTTCCTAGCTTTGCCCCTTTGCTGTCCTAAACAGTCTACTTGTTGTCTCACACTGATTAACTCTAGCTGGCACCATTATACTGTAGGCTACCCATTTCACCGCCTTCAGCTGTCATATCGTTCAGTCCGTAGAGCACAGGGTGTCACCCTCGTTCCTCCGTTCGCTAGGACAACATATTATCAATCTGGGTTCTACAATCACTCTGCTCGACTTTGGAATGACCTGCCTCGTGAAATAAAAGACCTTCCTCCACGACAATTTTGCCGCAAAGTGAAGGCTCTAAAGGGACTAAAACCCCATGTAAATCTAATTTATATACTGTATAATGTAACTTTGTAAGTGAGTGGGAGTGTGTGCGTGCGTGTATGTATGTATGTATGTATGCATGTGTGCGTGTGTGAGCGTGTATATGTGTGCGTGCGTGCCTGTATCTTCCCTTTTATTTATGAATTGTATGATATAGACGTCATGTACAGCAGATTATGTGTATATAGCAAATGTAAAGGTGTAAATTGTATAATGTTACATTTGAGATTTGTTTAGATTTAATGAACGGAGATGGAGACACTGCTGTGTATGTGGGGCTTGCCCTTTCTCTATCTGCCGTCCATAAATTGTAGGCACAATTTTTGGTAAATAAATAATAATAATAACTAACATGTTATCTACTCCTGTTTCTAAAGGTTTGCTCTCAGCACTAGCCTTAGCCAGCTCTGCAAGTATATGACTCATAGATTTTTATGTTCATATATTTTCTTTCTTAAACTATTTTGTTGCAAATCTTTAGTTTCTCCAAAATAAGTAATTTCCCCCATCAACCCACTCTTTAGCTGGTTTAAATCCTGAACATTGCTGTGGTCCCAACCCATGCCTGCCAGCTTCAGCACAATAAGAACAACCAAGTTTTTTGTTCTTTATTACTAGCCAGCTGTTTTCAGTTTTAAAGTAATTGTGCTGAGACTCCGACCAGCATTCTGGATAATCTAGAATCACTGAACTTACTTCACCAGAAGGAATAACTGAATCACTTCCTACATTCTTAAGTTCCTCCTCAAAATATTTGTCCTTTGAGATGGTCGATCTTTTCGAAGGGCCTTGTTGGTCACAGCTAGCACTGTTCTCTTCAACGTCCCTGTTATCATCTGGAGTTTTTCGTTTGCCACTATTTAATCAGTTAAGCAAGCTCATTATTACTTTGAAGTTATGATGTACGTACTTTCACACGCGCACACACGCACACACACTTTACGTCTTTACACAGACAGTACCTAACGACAAATCAGATTCAATTCAAACAACGGCACAGCGTGGCACTGAAAACATACAAGCAAGCGTTTACCACCAAAAGAAACCAAGTTCACAATGTTGCCAACAGGTGAACATGTATTATACATCCGGGTGCGATTGAAATGTCAATCCAACTCGTATGGGCCCAATTCGTTCCAAGTTGTGCCACGAGATAACTCTAAAGAAGTAAATAATCACTTCCGATTTTTCTTTCTGAAATCCATTGGACAATTTGCAGTAGGGCTATTTTTACAGATTTAAAAAGGTAGTTTAACCGGTACGCTTATAACGAGTTTGGATTTTAGGGGGTACGCCGTACCGGCCCGTACCGGCCCAACTACAGCACTGACTGACTCAAATAATTAGTTACATATGCAATATCTACCCTGGTACAAATGGAAAGGTATAACAAAGCACCAATAGCCTGTTTATAGGGATAGGATTTGTCACAGGATGTGGATTTCTCCAACAACAAACTTGTTTCCATTGGAGTTTTCACATGAGTACAATCTAACATGTTAAACCTATCCAACACATCTAACAGATAACACTTCTGATCCAATCGTAATACAATCTTTGCTTCTTTGAACTCTCATCCCCAGACATTCAGAGACTTGTCCCAAATATTTGATCTTAAAATGAGAATGCAACACAGACTTCAGTTTCTCCACTTGGACATGATTTAAAAAAAATAAAAAATATCATCAACATACAGGGCAATTACAATAAAAGATGATGAATCTTTACAGTAATATATACATGGTTCATACAGAGACATCTTATAACCGATTTCAGTAAGAATTTCATGAACCCTCTCATATCAAGTGCGAGATGCTTGCTTCAAGCCATAAACAGCTTTTCGAAGCTTACAAACTTTAGAACTGTCACACTCATAGCCTTCTGGGGGTTTCATATAAATATCATTTTTAAGAACGCCATTCAAAAAAGCTGTTCCAGATCCATATTTACAGCAAGAGAAAAAAATAATCTCAATGTACTATACCGCACTACAGGTGCAAAAGTTTCCAGATAATCAACTGCGTACCGTTGAGAACAACCTTTAGCCACTAAGCGTGCTTTAAATTTAGACACATTACCTTCAGCATTACGTTTCACTTTAAACACCCATTTGCATCTTACAATATTTGTTCCATCAGGTTTCTCAACTAATGTCCATACATCATTATCATGAAATGACTTGAGTTCTTCCTCCATCGCCTTTTTCCATTGCATGCCATCCTTACCGTTAAGTGCTTCAGACACAGTGGTTGGTTCCACATAACCACCACTTTCAACAAAATAGACCTCATAATCAGGAAATTGTTTTGGGCGTCTCTCCCTTAAACGGGTGCCCCCTACCTGCATTTCCTGGAACACCAAACTGGTCAATCTCATCATTTTCATCATCATGAATTACAACAATGTCTTCATTAACCTGAGCATTACCTGGAACATCAATGTTGTCATTAACCTGACCAGCAACTGAAACTTCAATGATTGGCAGGTTATTATCCTGTTCAATTCTGTTTTCATCATTATTTACAATGTCATGCAACGGACAATACATTGCATCGCTCATTTCAACATTTTTCTCAGCACACCAGGTGAATTTATCTTCTACAAATTTAACACTGTGCTCTACAAATATATCTTTAGGTTTACTGGGATCAAACACACGGTAACCTTTCTTTCCCCATCATACCCAACAAATACAAAACATTTGCTTCTGGGTTCCAATTTGCCAGTACGCACCTGTTTTGGAACATGGGCATAAGCATCGCAACCGAATATTTTCATATTCTCATGACTTACAGCTTTACCAGTCCACAATTCCTCTGGTATGTCATTATCAACTTTACTATGAGGACTCCTGTTCAAAATATACACTGCCGTATTGGCTGCTACTGCCCACAGTTTTTCAGAACATCCTGCTGTAAACAACATGCATCTAACCCTTTCCATAATGGTACGATTGTGACGTTCGGCTACGCCATTTTGTTCAGCTGTATACCTTACAGTTTTCTGTTGCACAATCCCTTTTTCCTTGAAATAATTGTTCAGGTCAGAATTGACAAATTCCTTACCATTGTCAGATCTAAAAATCTTTGGTGTCTTATCTTTCTGAGTTTCACAATATGCAACAAAATCCTTGGCTTTCTCCTTGGTTTCAGATTTTTGTTTCAAAAAATAAACAAAAAACTTCCTGGAAAAATCGTCAATTATTTTCATCATGTATTTAACACCATTCCAGGTCTCAGGGAGCGGCCCACACAGATCAGAGTGCACCAAGTCCAAAACACTTTCACGCCTCGAGTGACTTACCTGCCTTTGCTGCTTCCCGAGAACACATGGTTCACACAATTCCTTTGGTATTTCCTTAAATTGAACAACATCAGACATTTGACTTAAGACCTGTAACTTCTGTTGTCCAACGTGGCCCAACCCCTGATGCCACAAATTGTAATCAGAAACATCGCCAACAAGGGCAGACATATCTTGGTTAACATTCAGATAATACAGACCATTCAAAACTGAACCAGTAGCTAGCACGCTACCATTCACTGAGCAATTCTCTGAATACAAGATTTGACAGCCATTTTTGTTAAACACAACAACAGCACCCCTTGTAATCATCTGACTTACCGACAGCAAGTTAACACTCAGTCCTGGAACATACTGGTGTATTCTTGGAATACACGGTATGATAGAGTATTCTTTTTAATGCTCTTTGCATGTTTATTTCTTCCTTTTTATCAAACACCAACAGTGATCTTCTAGTTTCTCTTTGGTGGTTATGTCTCTTATGTTCTTTGTGAGTCTGTTCTAGATATATATCTTCCATGACCCACCTAGCGTCATCTAGCAGCGAATCTCAGAAGTTCCTAAATTTTTCCCTGCACAAGAGGATTTACTTATCAACTTAGCCACTAGATCTCGTCGCCATCGCCAGCTATCATCTCCGTGATCAAGAGAACGTCGTCTACCTTTTCACCCACCATGCTGCGCTAGTATCGCCCACTATCAACTCTTTGAAGACCATTCATCAAGAAGAACATTTATTTTTGATAAGTTGTCTATTCTGTTATGTTCTCCTTTTGTCTCCTACCCCCACTTTTTTTCCTTCCTTGGTCCCTCCGCGCTTCGCTGAGCATGTCTCACTTGCACGTCGGCAGTTGACTCAGTCAGTCAAGGCTCAACTAGAGCCAGTCTCCTCAAACCAAGAGGCACTCTCCACATTCTACGCCATGTAGGCACATTAAGTATCCGTCAAAGGGAACTTCACCTTCGGCATGCAACAAAGATAAGTACATACTTCAGGTGTTAACCTCATCTTCATCGGTTTTACTGTCTTCATGCTTTTAACGACTATTTTATAGGCAGTGTGAGATATTTATTTGTGGCAATAATCATTCTTCGTGGGATTTTCCATGTTGGGCTTCTGTCCAATTAAGCCAACCTTCGTAAAAAGCAGCATTTCATATGCTTATTAAATGAGAGATCTTCTCACAACGGGGGATATTATAGAATACCCACTGTCTGTAAATATTAAGCTTGTTCCACCGCTGGAGTAACTTTGGCCCTATTCTTCCATTAGGATCGTTCTGGAACTTTCCAGAATCTGCACCTTATCTACAAGTCACGCCGTCATGTATCTTTCCCTCACTTGTGGGAATGCCATTCCAAACTAGGATATCTTCCTTATAAATTAATGCTCAATAGCTAATTTTCTTCCACCGTTGGAATTTTTTCTGGCGCATTTAATTGTAATCCACAACTTTCTCAAGTAATAGACTTTCGCCTATCTAGTGCAACCGGTCATTTTCCACGATTGCAATAACTTTCTTTGCCATAAACTTTTGCGCTACTACAGTGAACTTTTCATCCATTTCAACGAACTATAGTGATAAACAGTGTTCTTTCAGTATTTCTTCCGCGTCGCGCTCGTCCGATTATTATAAACACGGCCATGAACATTTACCTTTCATCCCAATTGCTTTTTCCTAAACCTCTTACTAACAACCCATAATAAATTGTTAATTTAGGTTTGTTTCAACGAGGTGTCAATCTCAAGATGTGCCCTCCCATTTTTTCTTATGTGTAATTAATTAACTTCTGCATAACTACGAGTCTTGTACACGGTTCAAATTATCTTGTTTCTCCCTTCTAATTTAGGGGATACAATTCTTTCAACTTATAAGTGAGTTATTTCTAGGTTTCACGAAAGGGAAACTTGCCCTATTTGTCTCGTGATTCCTATTTAACCATAGGAAGTCTAGAACCTTCCTTTTGACTTTCTCTTCAGGTTTCACAGTAAGTGACCTGTCCTATTTTGTAACTATTATAAAAGTAATTCAGCGTAAATATAAGAAGTTATAGAAACTTCTCTTCCATTCTACCTGTTTTCTTTTTTTGTTATTTTCGAAATTGTAACTTTTTCTAAGATAGGTACTTGGGAATTTCTGAAAGTACACACATTGTACTCGATTTAATGTTTAAACTTTAATCACTTCATTTGTCTTTTTTAAATCTTACAAAGATTTTAGTACATATAAAGGTTTGAAACCTAAAGAATTGTTAATTGCCTGGAGCAAACGTCAAATGTTTTCTGAGGTCTGTGACCCCAAAATTGTTAACAAAATTGAAATTATATATTTGTTAAAGTTATCAACTTCTTTTGAATTGTTAAATAAATTAAGCGTTTCTTTTCGCTTTTTCATTTTTCTAGTACAACAGTTAGGCAAGATCCTGTCTTCCTTGTCTCTTCCTACTCAATGCCATTAAATCTATTGATAGGGCTTTCACCACTCGTTGCATTTGAGCAAGAACTCTTAGTAGTTATCTTGATAAAGTTTCTCTTAGCTTTAATACCTAATTCTAATTGGCCAGTAAGGCAAGTACAGCTCGCTACGCCAGCTTCCGCCTTGTGGAGATCCTCTCCAAAATCTTATGGTTAGTTTTCTAAAAGATAAGTGTTTTTCTTTGCCCAAACTTTTAGTCGGCTCCTTGCTGGATAAAAGCTTGGCCATTTACAAATGCAACTATTGGTGCACTCACCAAAATTATTCCCAAACACATAATTCTTTTATTGCTATCCTTCTTGGAAGCACTTGGTCGCTTGGTAGTAACTCTGCAACTTCGAAAACTGGAAATACCAAACCTGATTCAAATTATTGGCATTCTCCGAATTACTTTTGCAAAAACGAATTTCTTTGAACAGACATACAATAAATCTGTTACTCTCTGCCTTGCCAGACCATCACCCTTCCCCATAGTAGGCAGATGCATGCTTGAGAGGGAATATACTAAAGCCATTCTCTTGCAAACCGCCCAAGTCTTAGCTTCGTTTCCCGTCAGCTTAGACCAGGTCCTTACCCACTTTAGGTATCAGAGAACGGATTTGCAGTGGCAACCGCCTCTAAGTGCATTTAAAGTTAAATTCATAACTTTTGTGGGACTCTCCTCCTATTTTTCTATCCTTTCTCCAGTCCGAAACCCACCTCCTTTTCTTTATCATCTTCCCTTGGTGGTTAGGTTATTCCTCAGCCAATAATCTACCCACATGCATCACGTCACGTCTGACAGATTATTAATACTGTCACTTACATTCAGTGCAATGGCACCAACTCCTTGTACAGACAACTTATCATTATTTCCAATTACAATGTTTATATCAGGATCATCATTGCATTTATAATTTGACATAAGTTTAACATTAGGAGACATGTGAGCACTACAACTAGAATCAATGACGAAACAGTTCTTTGGTACGCGAGCAGTTAAATCACAAAACAGACTTTTATTGGATTTAGGACACTTCGGTGCACTTTGAACTTTTTCTTCTGTGGACAAGTATCTCTGCCGTGCCCTTTTTCGCCACAAATCCAACACTTCCAATGACTCTTGTCGACTGCTTTCTCACTAGAGCTCTTTGGTTTCTTGACATACCTGACATACCTGACTTCCTTCTTGGTGTTGCTGTATAGGGCTGCCCCATCAGCTGACTTCTCACCATGACTTCAGCGAAAGCTTTCGTCCAACAAGATAGACTTGATGCGGTCCAAATGTAGTTCCTCCGATGTTGAGGTTACGGTCATAACTAAGTTATCGTATTCATCAGGAAGACCTCGAAGTATCATAGCAGCTACAAACTTATCAACGACAGGCTCATCAACAGCTGCTATCTTCTGTGTAACTGACATAACCTCACCAATATACTTGTCCATGGAATCGAAATCAGATAACTTGAGCGAGCACATATTTCGCATCAGCGTGATATACCTCCACTTTATCTTCAAAAGTCTTTTCAAGGGCATGCCAGTCATCCTTAGCATTTGCACAGACTCGAACAAGGGGTTAATTGTGAACAGCCACCATGAGACATATATCCGCCAGCGCTCTCTCTTCACGCCGATCATGTCCCTCCGACACATCTGTGCCTCGGACACTGGCCCACTATCCATGCTTTTTGAGATAATTTGACATCTCAAAAGACCAGTTGGAATAATCCTCCCGACTACTCAATTTCGGAAACCCATAGGCACAAGGACTCGAAGAATGTTAACTCATTTTTCCTTCTCACTTTATAGTTCACTGAAGAAAATGATCATAGAACACCGTTATGTCTGGGCCCATAACCTATTGAAACTACTTGAGCTATGCATGGGTTTCTATTGTATAAGTTAAACACGGGATGAACGGATTAAAATACACGAGCACATTTTGACTTATATTGTATTGAACAAGAACACGGGATACAGAGTACAGACAAAAGGCAAAGAACATAAAGCCAAAGAATATACATTTGACAAAAGGCAAACGATATTTACATGCGAGCGAGATTAGAAAGTACGAGATATATTCATTCTCTTCAACAGAAACTCTTCGATTGATAGGTGTTTAGTGTACCACTTGGCTGGCTATGTTGTTAAGCACTCTTCTAAGTTTATTAAGTGTTCGCCCTGTGCTCATTCTCTACGTGAGAATAATCTAAGTAAATTTTCAGTTCTTACCGAAATATAGGACTACGGTTCAATGATCAATGAAGTGTTTTTAACACGTCCTTCGAGAAGTGTATGTGACATTCTTTTCCAGGCCGAGAAAGTAATTACCGGAAAATTAAACTCAAAATCGATGTGGAACCAAAGATTTTTTGATTGTATCGATTCCATAGAAACAATTTCAGTTGATCCTTCAGGAGCTGGCTGCTGTCTTCAGCATGTCATGGATATTATCCCCAGACTTGTTTATCATTATATGAAGTGGCAATATTACCTCAGAACGAAGGAAATCCACCGAGATTTGCAATCTCGAACATCCGCCAAGTCTTCACGCAAGCTTTCGAAAGTGCAGTAGCCGACCAAATGAATTGGTAAGTAGAGTGTTACTTTAAATATTTTATGTGTGCTTGTTTTAATAGACTGGGGATTATGTTTTTTCATCTGTGTCTGTATACTCCAGGAATCTGTGCTTTCCGTAACATGTAATGAAGACCGTAGTTCTTATTTCCATGAATTATATTTTCCATTGTGCCCTGCCGCGCTATTTTAAATGTAATCGCTAATTACTTTGTAAAAGAGTCATCATCATCATCTTCATTTCCCCTTTTCCAGCTGACACTGGGTGGGGGCAAATATGGTTCCTCTCCACTTTGTTCTGTAGTTCCACCGTTCCCCTTCCGACACGGTGTTCCAATCCAGGTTCCGTTTCCTAATGCTATACTTCACCGAGTCCATCCAACGCATTCTTGGTCTTCCTCGTCCTCTCTTCCCTGTCATCCGTCGTTCCAGTGCTCGTCCTTACTTCATTCATCCGTTTGACATGTCCAAACCATCTCAATCTGTTTTGCTCCAGTTTGTCATTTAGTTTCCGAACTCCCAGTTCTTTCCGTATATCTTCATTTCTCACTCTGTCTCTCCACGTTTTCTGGATCATACTTCTCAGGAATCTCATCTCAGCTGCCTCTATTCTGCACTCATCCCTCTTAGTCATTGTCCAAGTTTCTGCTGCATATGTCATTATTGGACCATAATATGCTTTGTACATAACTTCTTTAGCCTTAATTGGTATATCCTTGTTCCATACTAGTCCCCGTACCTGTTGGTAGAAAGCACTCCCGAGTTGTATTCTTCTGCTAATTTCCAAATCAAGTCTTCCATCTTCAGTCAGTTCACTTCCCAAGTATTTGAAGTGTTTCACCACTTCCAATACCTTATCTGCGACTTTGATTACTCCTTTTCCTTCTTTCTTACCTCTACTCATCACCACCGTTTTACTCTCCTCCACATTTATCTTCAATACCCATTGCTCAATATTTTCATTTATTACGTCTAACTGTTCTTGTACCGTACCTCCATCTCATACTCGCCCCAGTTCACAACATCGTCTGCAAACAGCATTACCTTCATCTTTGCCCTACTATAGTCTTTCATTGCTGCCTTCATGATGTCATCCATCACCATTAAGAACAATAAGGGAGACAACACACTTCCTTGCTTTAGTCCAGTGACAATTTTAAACCATTCCGATGTCCCGACTCTAGTCTTCACACTACTGTAGCAATCCATGCACATTCCATTTATCATGTCTTTCAGTTCCTTGCCTATCCCCCTATTTGTTAAGCTTTCCCAAACGTTTGTTCTAGAGATGCTATCATATACCTTTTCTAGATCAATAAAAGTCATTACCATATCCTTCCCATATTCCCAACTCTTTTCAATGTTCTGTCTCAGAATGAAAATGCGTTCCACTGCTGACCTGCCTCCTCTAAATCCAAAAGAGTATCAGTTACAAAGTAATTCGTTTCCCTTGGCATCATCCCTAAGACCAGCTGACCGGTAGCGTATATTGAAAAGCTAGACGCCACAGAGCGGGCGATTCATACGCTATTCCCATTGGTTAGACTGTGTAGCCTAGCAGTTCTCGCAAGAGTGTTCTGCAGGGCATATCTTTGTCCGTATTCTTTGATCTTATCTGGTTCCAACACTTGCGTGCTAAGAATTCTTTGTAATAGCATGGAATATTAATATTCAACGGAACTAGCCATTTGAAATGATATACAGCTGATGTTAAAAGACAATTACAGTGAAGGAAAACTGGACGAGAATCCAACTACGTTGCTGAGGAGCGTATAAAATTTGTGAAAAGTTCTAGGACGAACGGTATGTGTATCAAATAGCTGAATTTTGAGAACAATGCCTTGATGGAACTGCACGAGCGTAAATTGAGGGTTATGTTGCGTTCAATAATTTTTGTATTTGGAGATAATTGTGGAATATATATTTATAAGTCATTCCTGGAATTCCTTATAAAAAAAAAAGAATGTAATGTTCTCAAAACTTGTGTGAACGAACAGTTCCCCGAGGTCTAGCGATTGCTGTACTGCCAACGAATGTCGTTTTCTAATCTAATGAGAAATTATGAAATATTTTAGGTCTGTTACAAAGAAGTCGCTAGGTTCTTGCGTTTTGCAGGGAAGTACTAGTTTGGAAGGCGGTATACCCTACATATATGTGCGTTAATGGTTTAAAGGAGTATTTAAAGTGTTGGGCCGTGATAGGCCTAGTTGGGTCTTTAAAACATTGTAAATTATTGGTCGTGCTTCTCTTCTGCGAACCTTGAGCCAGGTTTACAATATTGGTCGTTCTTCTCTTCTGCAAACCTTGAGCCAGGTTTAAAATATTGGTCGTGCTTCTCTTCTGAGAACCTTGAGCCAGGTTTTCTATTAATTCTGAATGAAAGTAGAACGCAGCTTATACACTTACACCTGACATGAATGTGACTTTTACATACCTTGTGACCTTGTTTCCTCTTCTGGGCGATATTACATATTGAAAGTAGGAACCCTGGTCACTATTGCACCTCATATATGTGCTAAAGTACGTAAATATGTGTTTTCTTCATTGCTCTTTTAAAAACGGCTGTCATGTTTCGACAGAGCTTGCTTCTCGTTCAACTGTCAACAGGCGCGCTCTAGCGGTACACACCGGGGCACACATATTGTAGCCAACATGTGGGATACAAAATTACTGTTGTAAAAAATATAATCACCGGGACGCGTTATAGGCTGTGACCATTGTCAAAACCCACTTATCTGAACGCGTTAGGCTGTAATTATTGGATTGGACAAAGCGAATGTTAGAATGGTTGGGTGTAGGTGCGGCCTTGGTCCCGCGCAGCTAGTGGGGCACGGTAGACACGAAACCATTGATCTGGGCGCGTTAGACTGTAACCATTGTCAAAAACCATTGGATTGGACAAAACGAAGGTTAGAATGGTTGGGTGTAATTGCGGCCGCGCGCAGCTATTGGGGCACGGTTGACTAAAAACCATTGATCTGGGTGTGTTAGGCTGTAACTATTGGATTGGACAAATCGAAGGTTAGAATGGTCAGGTGTAGGTGCAGCCTTGACGTCTGGGTATCCTCTTGTTGCAGGTTATAGATAGGTTATGTTTTATCCTCCTAACTTCCACTTCACGATGGCACACGAATGATGCTCACTAGAGAATGAACTGGGCGCTTCTTTGTTTTATATAGTACTGTAAGGGCGAGGTTGGCAGTACTGTTTTGATGATACTAGCGCTTAGAGACAGACCAGCGGGGCTAACGAAGCGCCCCGAATACTCACGACCGCAACTGATGATTCATTTGGACTAATGGCGGCCACAGCTGTAATTTTGGCTATATGCCTTGATCCTATTTGGGATGGCTGGGTGGGTTACAGACTGTGGACGAGGAAACATCTATTAAAACATCATTCCCTGATTTATTTCTCATCGTTTGATAAGGTATTTTGGTTAATTCATGTACTGTAGAGGAAGTTATCGCTCGTTTTACTTTCATTCATTGCTACCATTTGTTAGAATACGTGCAAGAAGAGATTGCCGCAGAACGCTGAGCAGATCTTCGGCAATGTTCGGGTGGGCTCGGTAGTGGCAGAACACGCCCCTTCCAATTCGCTCAGTAGCTCGCTGGCAGCCGTTGTGAACGGATCGTCTGCCCAGGCTTGGCTGAACTGTGACTGGGGTTCAAGTGAGATAGCACGTGTATGTAATGCCTTACACAGTAGTTATAACCTGAGCCAGGACACAGTAACCTATTGTTGAAAATGAAGGAAACAACAAAGTGATTAAGATGGTATATTGGCTTTCACGGCCAGTGAATTAAAACTCAGCAATGTTCTAGGTTTGTGCCGTGTCTTGTGTGGAGTTTCGCCTAGGACACCAAGCTGTCTGTTGGTTTGTTTGTAATTAAGGCCTAAACTCGAGTATCCATAATTAAAAAATCCGATAGTAGTCTGCGTCTTCTGAAAGAGGTTGAAAGCCGCTCATATCACCTTCACTGTCATCCGTGATATTGGTACTGACGTTACTAACACACTCTCTGTCACTGTCGCTATCGTCCCCCAGATTAATGATTATGCGGTCTGATACTTCATCCATTATGTGATCGCTATCAATGTACTTCTTCTCAATACCTATTGCGTAACTACACCGACTCGACCATTCTTCTGCTCCAGTTGACGCAATTATTTCCATAAGCAATGTTCTTGCGTCATCAAGTTTGAAAGTAACATTCTTTTCTGCTACATAATTTTTAGCACGAGCCCAAATCATTTCGATAGGGTTCAAGTCAGGATGGTAGACCCAATATCGTGTGTCCATAGTTAGCAAGTAGTCTGTCGATTTGATATATCTTATAACTCGGTTTATGGTATTTAATCAAAACATACAGTTGAGGTTTTATCATCTCTGTAGAAAATGGAATACTCTTATCGGTCAACCAATCCTGCTTAACTGATTTTCGGGAAGATGATGTGAGTGCGCGCTCACATTGGACATTATGGTACGAGGCATTTGTCAATCACGACTACAGAGTTGGGTGGCAAATTAGGAATTAATTTACCTGTCAGATATTTTTCGTAATTTCTAGTCTATCTCATCGTGATAGTCCCCTCTTGTTTGGTTGGATTTGAAAACCAACAAAGCATTTTGAATGAAACCTGCATCTGAACCGGCATGTACCACTATTAATCTTTGCCCTTTTGAGATAAGTGACTTCAGTCCATTAAGAGAACCGTCACTCCATGCACTTGGCTTACTGTGCGGACTATGCAAATATGTCTCATCAGTGTAAACAATAGGCCTACCCTGATGTCGGTACCGCCTTATGCTCTGTAAGTACTGCATATGTAGGAGCCTTATGTCAGGCTTCTCCATAACTATTCTACGCATGTCTTCGGTCTTCCTCCATCTAAAACCTAGGGCTCGAACTATCTTGCTTAATGTTCGTACACCACCTTTAAAATTTATGACCTCAACCAGTTCCCTACCGATCTTTTCCAGCATTGGCCTCTCGCATTTGGTATTGTGAAAATTATGAATTGTACGCCTGACCACGAATTTATCAAAATCGTCTAATTCACACTTCTTGACAGATTTTGGCCTCCTCTTTACAGGCGTTGAAATGAATCCACCTCAACACTTTCAATTTTTTGGCGCCTTGTGTTATATTCCGCATCGACCTTTCCGACACTCTGTTGCTTCAGCCACTTTCTTTTTAATTGCGCATATGTTGCCAATGGGATGCGTTTCGTTTTACGTGAATTTATACAAGTTATAAATAACTTCCCTAGTTTGGCTGTAAAGTTTTGCCACTCCCTAATTTAGAGCAAAACTGTGGTTTTGCTAAGTACACTGCATATTATACACAATTTTCAAGGCTTGAGGTATACATCAAACGCACTTTCAGCTACGTAATGTACATAAAATAGCTGTAGACCGCGTCTCGGAGTGGGCCGCATTGTTGAAGAATTGAGTGAGCCCGGTAGTCAGAATTCGGGGGACACTCAGGAGCCCCGCAATGGACATTAAAATGCGCCGATTGATATCGGTCTCTGCGCATCGTTGAGTTTTGGCAAGCTCTTCTTGCGGGTACTCTACTACGGGAAACAAATTGTTAACCTCTCAGTCATAGACATGTGCAATCGCATTTCTGTGTCAGTCCATTCAATGGGTCAGAAAGGAATGCAATGTACCTGTTGCTTACCTCCAGGCAACGACTTTTGTAAATAATAATGTAAATAATAACTGCTATGTCACACCAGGGAGCCAAATTTTACCAAGGAGGGATCCTTTGTTATACAAGCAAATTTGCAGGTATGCCTTTTGTTCATTTAACATCCACGATTGCATCCAGAGGTCCTTAGCATTCTACGCTTTGACCTGAAAGTTTGTGGGTTTGATTCCTGACCTGGCTGTGGGGATTATCTTCAGTGTTTAACCCCTGACTCGGGGACTGGGTAGTTTTGACACTTTTAAGATAATTTTATCCTTATGATGTGCAGGCTGTTCTTTCGCAGAGCCAACTCACGAGAAAACTATATTACAATTCCGTAAAATACTCAACTGCACACGCGCACAGGATACTCACAGCGCATGCGTCCCAGCAAAGCTACTTGGTTAGACGATGGTCAGGGCGAAAATTACTGGTTCTAGGCCTACTACTAGCAATGGGGTCTGGGGTGTAAGCCCCAGATTATTTTTGTGTTTGTATGTAAAGCCGTATTCCTTGTTCTCCACTTGCGAGATAAGCGGCAAAACAAAATGCAACACCCTCTAGAGATAAAATGTTCATCTCCTGTGTCTTGGTCACATTATCTATTACATAATAGAAAATTATTCGGATTTTGCTTACTCGCTCTATCGTATGTTCTGCTCTCGCAACATAAGTAGCTCAGCTCTCAACAGAAAATTGTTGTGTGTTGGTATCTTCTCATCCCATCTGCTAGCGCATACGCATTGGCAATGTACGGACTTAGTCTAAATCTTGCCGTCGGTTCTGAAGGTTCCAATATGGTGAGTATAGGGGGTTATGACTGCACTAAAGTTAGCAGTTATGCCAGTTATTATCCTCGTACATGTGAAGTTGATACTGAAACCATTATAACTGCTTAGGCTTTCACGGCCGGCGTTCATAATTAGTTGCAAGTTGTTCGGGCTTGTAGGACGTGGTCCAGACTGGATATCTCCCGACGTTTCACCGGAAACTGCGTCCGGCATTATCAAGGGTTCCGGTCCTTTCCTTGGTCAGCAGTGGAATGAAGACCGGCTCCACTGCTCGCATTATTTATACCGTGTGAGCGGAGCATTCTCTGCACAGTCCGGCTAGGTCGTCTGGTCTCACGTACATGTTGCCGGCTGCGGCGACGTAACTTGTGAGGGTCAGGTGTTACCTGTGCGACTGCTGGGCTGTAGCAGGAAGGTCCTTCATGTTGATGTGTGCGTGATATCTTGGCCTTGGTGTTCCTAAGAGCCGGGATCCATGTATTACGCAATGTTCAATTTCTGCCTTTCGATTGAAGTTGTCGGGATATTTGAATATTTCTATAGCTTCCCGTTGCAGCCTGGCGTGGTAGTGGAGAGTATCTCCGTGTCCCCGTACTGTAAATCGTGACCGGCCAAGAGAGAATGCTCAACGACTGAAGAATTCTCAGTCTGACCAAGGCAGCTGTGTCTGTTGTGTTCCTAGAGCCTGGTGGTCATTCTTCTCTTCGTGGTTCCTATGTACCCCTGTCCACAGGAACACGGGATTCTGTAGACACCTGCAGTGGAGTGTGGGTGGCGCCTGTCCTTAGTGGATCGCAGCATGATTCTGTGACATTCCATTTTTAAAAATCTGATAGTAGCCTCTAAATCAGGCGTTATCAACCTTTCTGTGACTGTGAGCACCACCCTCATGCCATACCAATTACCCAAGCACCATTTAATCGAATATTATAATAATAATTATGCAACAAACATGCTCCTCTCTTTCCTTTGCCTGTTTCTCTCTCACTCAGATGTGCTGAAACAGCTAGGGATTCACAGTCGCCAGGCTGTTCCAACTGCTTGCATGACTCATGCAGATAAGATACATTTATGTATGGACATAGAGTCTTTCGTGTTCCTCATAAAACAGGGATGTACAATTATTTTAATAATTCTGAATGAAAGTAGAACGCGGCTTATACACTTGCATCAGATATGATTGTGACGCTTACATACCTTGTGTCCTTGTTTCATCTTCTGGGTGATATTACGTATTGAAATTAGGAACCCTGGCCTCTCTCTACTGCACCTCGTTTATATGTGCTAAAGTACATAAATATGTGTTTTTATTTATTGCTATTTTAAGAACGACTGCCATGTTCTCGTTCAACTGTCAACAAGGCGCACTCTAGCGGCACACACCGAGGCGCACACATTGTTGCCAACATGTGGGATACAAATTCACTGTTGATAAAAGAAAGTGGGATACAAAATCACTGTTCATAAAAAAGTGGGATACAAAATCACTGTTGATAAACATTCATCGGGACGCGTTAGGCTGTAACCATTGTCAAAAACCATTGGATTGGACAAAACGAAGGTTAGAATGGTCGGGTGTACGAGCGGCCTTAGCCGGGCGCAGCTAGCGGGGGACGGTTGACACAAAACCATTGATCTGAACGCGTTAGGCTGTAACCATTGTCAAAAACAATTGGATTGGACAAAACAAAGGTTAGAATTGTCAGGTGGTCATGCGTCATAGTACCGTAAGGGCGAGATTGGCAGTACTGTTTTAATGATGATTGATTGATGTGAACAATGGCGGTCACAGCTGGAAATTTGCCTGTGTAAGTCGTGATCCTATTTGGGATGGTTGGGTGGGTCACAGACGGCGGAGGAGGAAACATCTATTAAAACATCATTTCCAGATTTATTTCTCATTGTTTGATATAAGGTATTTTGGCTAAGATATCTGTTAAATTATGTAACTATGTGTTTTTATGTATTGCTCCTTCAATGATGGCAGCCATGTTTGACAGCGCATCAAGTCTCTTAAACTGTTAATAAGGTCATTCCCGTTTTCAACATGTGGGATACAAAATGCTCGCACAGGTCTGGTCTGAATAAAGATTAATGATGTGTGAGTGCCCCACTAGGGGTGTATATATGGCTAAGGCTGCGCTACCTATTAATTATTGGTCTGGATTCAACAAATTTTACTATTACAAAAAACACTAATTCATTTAGCATTACCTAAAGATTATTGATGTGTGACTACCCCACTGTGCGTGAGAAAAAACAGGGCTTGATGGACACAGGATGCACTGGCAAAGATGTTGAACTGTCTGCTGTTCTCCACAATCACATAAGGATGAATCTGTTGTAAAACCCCTATTCTACAGATTCAGCTTGATTCTACTCGCTGCTATTCATTCTCATCCTCCTTGTGACCAGAAGGGAGGCTTTCTTTTGCAACTATCCAGCTTGAAAGATAGTCAGTTCTTTCCTTCCACATTTGAATTCTGGCAGTGTGCTGTCCCTTCAAGGTCGACCGTCGTTTTAAAAAAGCTATAACAACCCAATTATAAAAAGCGTGGATGGTAAGTTGCTGTAGGCATACAGATCCACACGAACTGCTGGTTGTGTAAAACCATCTACAAAGGAGTAGAGTCCCACCTATAAACATTTTTCACTGAGTCAATTATATCTTTATTGGAGTGGAATCTTCTTTCCATTATAATTTTATTAATGCAGCCAATAGCTTTTCAGGATGCGCTGGCTGCATGACACAGCAGTACCGTTCTCGCCAGCTGTTACCAAGGTTGTAGGATCGAATCTGGCAGTCAGCTGACATTTGAGGGTGCGCAAATGTGAGGGAGCCGTGTCAGTAGCTTTACTGGCGCGTTAAAGATCTCCTTTGGGGCAAAATTCCGGCAGTCCAGCGTCTCTAAAAGCCAGAGTAGTTAAAAGGGACGTAAAGTCAATAACATTATTATTATTACTTTTCAGGATTGGTCAGAGAAGAGATTTTGGAAGTAAATTGGCAGTGGACCTATTGAAAGGAACCGTCCCGGCATTTGCCTGGTGGTGCAAATGGGAAACCACAAAAACCATTTTCAGGATGGTCGAGTAGAGATTCAAACCCATGCTCTCCTAATGCTAGTGAGGCACGAATGAGTACTCCCAGCACCATGGCAGGTTCTTCTCTCCTTTAGACTTTTTGTAAAGTGTTCAAACAAAGATGAATTAGCTTGGATAGGATGAGAGGACATGTAGCCCCCAATCAAGATAGCTGTTTTCAGGAACATTGGAGAACATTCACTGCCTCACCATATAAACTTTCTTCAGATTATCCCAAGTACTAGGGATTGCCAAAGCCAACCTTGCTCACTTTGATTTTGGCTAGACATTTAAGACCCCTTTCTGGACACCACAGTATGTTTAGGTGAAAATTCCATCCCATTTTGTTATTGCTATGATTCAAATTTTATTTTTGGTGAAATTCCATGTCACCATGCCACCATATGTTTTCACCTTCTCTCTAGGGGCAGAAGACCTCGTAGTTCCGCCCCTTAAAACATCAATAACTAACCAATATCTTCTCACTGATTAATAATAATGATTAAAACAAGCAAGGAAGGGGAGAGGTTGTCAGGTACTGTCACTAGCAGGTGGGGGATTGGTTAGTAATGCCAGGTGGGGTCAGATACTTGTTTTATTTACGGGCTAAGCTGTCTGATTTGAAGTGCTTGTTCTAGTGTGTACACTTACATTTAGGGTTAGAAGGAGGTAGCTGTGGCCATAATTTTAGTACCATCCCTTTAGATTGCTAGGATAGTAGTGGGAAAGCACTTCTAAGAGGAAACCTATATCTTTCCATTTGTCCCCATGAGACTGAGTTTTTGTCAAAGCTTATGCATCAAATTCTGTACTTCTGGGGCAGGTATCTCAATAACAAATATTTCCAGTACTGTACCTAGAAGTGACAATTGACAGTAATTTCAACTCCTAATAACTCCCAGAAAGGTATGAAAATCATATATTTTTAATAATAAGCCAGGTAGAAGTGTACAGCCAAACCTCAAGGCAGCAGTTGGATATTCGGGTGTGATTTTTTTTGGTCACACCGTTTACCCAAGTATTGAAAGTATTAATACACTTGTGTGTAGAATTTATATATTAACAAATTACATATTTATTGCCTGGTGCAGAACGAATGTCATATTTAGCACTAGATCTTCATCTTCTTCTCCTTCTTCTTCTTCTACTACGCGATCAGGCCCAGTGGACCGCGCGCTGTTACAAGTTTCCTTCTCCATCGTCTCCTATCCATAGCTGCCATCCGCCAAATGTCCACACGTATCGCTGCCTGTTGTAGATCTTCATGGAGTCCATCACTCCACCGCTTCCTTCGTCTAACTGGTGGTCTTCTTCCTGTGGGGATAAAATCCAGTAGCTTCCGTGGCCATCGGTGGTCTTCCATCCAGGCTTCATGTCCAGCCCACTGCAGTCTTCTGGTTTTGATGGTTCCTACTATGTTGGCATCATGGTACAGGTCTTCTACTTCATGATTGTGTCTAATCCTCCATTCACCCGTGTGTATATCCCTCACCGGTCCGAAGATCTTCCGAAGAACTTTTCTCTCAAAAACGAGTAGTTTATGAAAGTTCTATTTTCGGATACTCCATGTCTCACATCCATATAGTACAACGGGTTGGATCAGAGTTTTATACAGACGAATTTTGAACTGTCTGGAGAGACATCTGGACCGAAGAAGCTGTGTTAAGCTGTAGAGAGTTCAGTTTCCTGCTTGGATCCTGGCGTTGATTTCTGCCTCACATGATGAGTTCTCCGTGAAAAGTGATCCTAGGTACTTAAATTCATGGACCTTCTTGTATGACTGGTCCCCTATCCGGAGTGACTGTAGTTGCCCAAAAACATGGCCTTGCCCGCGAGTCATATTGAGGTACTCCGTCTTGGTTTCATTCACGATTAGCCCAAATTTGTTGGCAGCTGCTTTGAGTGCTCTGGTCATTTGCCTCAACTCTTCCTGAGAGCTGGAGAGTAAACTCATATCATCTGCGTAGGCAAGGTACGCTAGGTTCTTCCCTTCGACTTGGATTCCTTCAAAATTCTCTCGAAAGGTCCCACGTATGATCTTCTCCAAAGCAAAATTGAACAGTGTAGGAGATAAACCGTCTCCTTGCCTGAGACCCGTCAAAATTTCAAAATTCTCCGTCACTCGATTTTCCATTTTTATCTTACCGCGTGTATCGCTCAGGCAGTTCGCTACCAGGTTGACGAGTTTCTCGGCCATTCCAAACTCTCTTAGGCAACTGAGTAGGCTCTTTCGGTTTATGCAATCATAGGCCTTCTTGAAATCTACGAATAACACGTGGAGTTCTTTGCCATGTTCACCCAGTTTTTCAGTGAGCTGTCGGAGAACGAAGATATTATCTAGCGTGGAACGCCCCAGCCGAAAGCCTCCCTGGTATTCAACAAGGACTGATTCTGCCACTGGTTGAATTCTATCTATGAGGCAGTTGGACAAGATCTTGTAGCAAACGTTAAGCAGGGCGATTCCTCGATAGTTATCACATTTCAATTTGTCACCCTTCTTATAGATTGGACAAATCAGAGTTGTTTTCCATTCTGACGGTAGTTCTTCTTTGATCCAGATTGCTTGTATCAGCCTGTGCAGTTTTTCTGCTAGTTTCTCTCCTCCTTCCTGGATCATCTCGGTCTGTATTCCATCTTCACCCGGACTTTTATTCTTCTTGAGCCGTTTGATCTGGGTTTTGATCTCATCCAAAGTGGGCGGCGGATAATCCTAGTCGACTGTGGTTGGAGACTGGAATTCAAATACTATTTTAGGGTCCTCACAATTGAGAAGCTGGTCGAAGTACTCCTTCCATCTCTTGGCGATATCATAATCGTTGGTCAGAATTTTGTCACTAGAATGACAAATTTATGTCTCGACAGGTAACCTTTGCTAAAATACTTCACCTTTTGAAACATTTCCCTGGTGTTGTTTCCTCTGAAGTCTGCTTCTGCCGCGACGATGATGTCCTTGACATATTTCCTCTTTGCCCTACTCAGAGGTGCTTGAGTAGCCCTTCGAACCTCCTCAAATCGTTCTTTACCCTGCGCTAGATCTGTTTTCTGCAGCCACTTATTCCTGGCTTCCTTTCTCTGTTCCAGAGCATCTGCACATTCCTTTCCAAACCAGATCTTCTTGCCTACTGCGTCTCCCTTTAGGGTCTCCTTTGCTCTAGCAGTCAGTGAGCTTTGAATCTTTTCCCAAATTTGTCCAGGGTCTTCGTTCACGTCCCGTTCACTGAGTGCTTCAAAGCGGTTATTAAGTTGCAGCTGATATTCTGTCTTTAAGGCTTCATCTTTTAGTTTTTCAAGACGGTATCTATCAACCTCCTTTAGCTTAGCCCTGATCCCTCCTTTACATTGAACTTGTAAGTGGCCTCTGACCAGAAAGTGGCCACTTCCACACTCTGCACCTCATGCCGTCTTAATATCGGACACCCATCTCTTGGTTTGTAGATCAATAGCGACATGGTCTATCTGATTTATAATTCTCCCATCTGGTGACATCCAGGTTCCCTTATGGATGTTCCTACGCTGGAAGTTTGTGCTGGAAATGAACAACCCTGATGACGCAGCAAAGCTAATGAACCTTACACCATTATCATTGCTTACCTCATGTAGGCTGTGCCTTCCTACCGTACCTTGGAATATTTGTTCTTTCCCAATTTTAGCATTCATGTCTCCGATAAGGATCCTCAAGTGTCCATTTAGGATAGCATCCACTAATGCTTCTAGCTGCGCATAGAACTCGTCTTTCATTTACCTTTCACTTTCTTCCGTGGGAGCATGACAGTTCACAAAAGTCACCTTGTGATGCTTTACGTTAACTGTTAACACAGAGATTCTAGGGTTGATAGACACAAACTCTGATATATTAGTGGCCAAGACACAAAAACCAGTACCCAACTTATGCCCTTGTTCACAGGCTCCATATAGGATAGTCGAGTTCTCAATATTGTTAGGGCCCCAACCCTTTACAAGGGTTGCGCCTACACATATACCTAAGGAATTATGCATTAAGAGAAGGAGCTACGGAACTACCAACATGGCAACAGGTGCATGTCAGGGCATAGCCCTACGAGCGGCGAGCATTGCAGGCCAAAGGAGGTCAGGCAGGACATTACTCTGTGAATTCCGCTGATCAGGGACTGACACTACACAATTACAGTATAAATACGAGGTGCGACCATGCGCGCGCCCTCTTATTACTCTTACCTCTCGCAAAGTCTAAGAGTTCAGTGCTACGCTAAGACCCGTCAGGGCGATGCCCTGATGGCGTCCCAGCACGACATCGCGGACATCTGGTAGCACGGTAGGGTTAGTGAAGTGTGTCCACTAGATTCCTTTTTCCCTTTAGTAATTATCTCCCCCCCTCTTTATCTAAACCTAATCACTACCACCATTAGCTAATAAATCCCCTTTGTACAGTCAAATGCTTTCTTTTTATTTCACATAGGTTAAGAAGCCTTTCCATTCAAATTAGAACCTAGATTAAGATCTGCACTGAACGCGGTCAAGCAGTAGGCGCTGTACAGCAAGCGCTTGGCTTGCTAAGGATCACCCAGCTAAGAATGGTGAGTATGTCTCCCGCCAGCTTCATTACATTAATTGCTCCCTAGACGTCTTCGCAGCTCTTCTCAATACACCATGATTATACGTCCTAGTAAATCTCCGTAAATGCTAAGGATGCCAACTAATCTACATCCCTTTCAAATGGTGGTTGGGCACCATTAACATCCCCAACAAATGCTGGATAGGCGCCGGGTATAACTCAGTAGATACCGGTAATGCCGTCCAGTCCATTCACATCCCCAACCGGGCACCGGGTAAATTCAAATTACCGAAGGCGGCCTTACCCTCATTCACATCCCCAACAAATGGTGGAAGCGCGGGGTATAACTCAGAAGACACCGGTAATGCCGTCCAGCACATTCACATCCCCAACAAATGGTAGAGGCCCGGGTACCACGTTTTTTTTGGAGGAAACTCATACAACGAGCTTCCGTGGCAAGATCGCCAGTACAAACCTCCTAAGCCAAGCGAGTAAAGAAAAAAAACCGAGTAGCAAATTTTTTTTGAGTAGGAGAATTTAGAGGAGAATTTTTCCCCTCCACAGTAATCATAATCCCCCACCCACCCACCCCTACAAGTAATTCACAAGAGAAACTTCTCAATGCCAAGCATGTTAAATATTAACACCTACAATTAAATAAGTAAGTAGGAATATTAAAGAAAACCTAGTATGAAGAGGTATAGATAACTACCCTACTCTGTTAAGAAAATCGCTCAATATTTCAGATTAATCCCCCAAATAAAAGCTCTATTAAGATACCTATGATAAGATTGTGATATCCCATAGGATAAGTTGGAATAAGTAACTAATCATGTATTTTATTACAGCAGTGCAATTATATCTTGTATATTGTTGTAAGCCATAACATTTTCTTTTGAATAACTATTTGTATAGCCAAGTGAAAGGTAGTATTGACAGAGTGCATACATAGAATTAGGACACCTTGCAATCCACATTTTACACTTACATTTCTGCAAGGTGCCACAGTAATTAGTTTGTATACACATTAAGTCAAGACACACTACAGTTTCTCTTTCGTTATGCAATCAGACCTCAGAGGGAATGCTTATTTGTAACTTCAAACACAATCAGCTGAGACACATGGACAACGCGTGCGGACACTCCGACCGCCTAGCGAGGAGATTGAACCCGACACCGTGTGCCAACTCAGAGGATAGACGCACACGAACGGAAGTGAGACATCATAGATGTAACTCCTGGCACTATTAACTAACACGCCAGATAACTTTGCATAGCCTTGCCATTTATATTTTTGTTTAACTTACATCCCTTAACGTATATTGAAGCGTGCTATAGCAAGAAGTGCACTAGCAATTACTTAAATTATTGAAAATATGAGA
Source organism: Meconema thalassinum (assembly GCA_946902985.2). Lineage (NCBI taxonomy): Eukaryota > Metazoa > Arthropoda > Insecta > Orthoptera > Tettigoniidae > Meconema > Meconema thalassinum. The sequence continues at coordinate 862,077,696 of OX336389.2, forward strand.
CAATAGCGTACACACATAATATAGAATTGTTTTTATAGCAGTGCATTTCAGTTAGCAGTTGAGAAACCTTTCCCTCGCGAAGTAGAAAGGATAGGAAATTAATCAAGTAGGAACTCATTCAGTAGCCGACAGATGTATGGCAATGAAAAATAGCATACAAGCGTAATCACAGGATTGGGCACAGCAGGGCAACATGGCGATATAAATCAGTTGTTATCAAGAATATCAGCGTTACCAGGGAATACACGAAGAAAGAGAATAGAAGGAATAAATATAATACGAGGAGTAAAGATATTACGACGAAGAAAGAAAATAGAAGGAACAAATATAATACGAGGAGTAATGATATTACGACGAAGAAAGATAATATTTTTAATAAGTTGAAGAAGTATATTATTGATAAGTATTATATGTCTTGCGGCAAGGACGAAAGGTCACCTAGCTTGGCGATAAGGAGCAAGGAGAGTATTTTACAATAAAGCGAAGAAGTATATTATTGATGAGTATCAAGTGTCTTGCGGCAGGTATAAGAGATCAACTAGCCTTGAGATAAGGAAGAAAGGAAGAGATACAGGAGATATTGTTAACATTACTACGTTGATAACAATTGCCATTTACGAGTAGGATTATTGCCCACACCATGCCAGAAGCCTACATTTTACGCAAGACAGATGCTAAATAGGAACGTCACGCCAAGAGGGAAGGAATTAGTTACAGATATATTAGTCAGAATAGTACTGACAACCAGAGACCGAGGACTATGATTTCAGATTCAGGAAAATAGCCAATCCACAGAACACGTAAGAAATAGTCTATATATTAGAACGAAACTGAACACTGATAGGAAATAGCTGTAATACTTTCGGGGAATTAGTCCCACTGCATTATACAAGCTAACGGCGGTCACTTCAACCTAATACATAGTGGATTTAACGTCCGTTGGGACACGTTTTGTATCGGATTACAATCAGTCTGCCAACAGGCGATATTTTAACGGTATCCTGATAAAATGATAAGAAGATCAGGTAATAGGATATATAATATATATTTGAACCTAACGTCCGTCAGAACTCATTTGTATCGAAGTACAATTAGGCTATTGGCGGACGATGGTTCTATGATATTATATAATATTAGGTATTTTTGAAGCCTAAGCAGCTTGATACATTTTACGATATTGTATATGAAGAGATACAAATATTAAGAGAGAAACTGCACAAACGCTAAGATTAACAACCGAATTTACCAGTTAATAATTTGTCAATGGATTAACGGAGGCAAGAGCATACATTAAATAAATAAATCTCTGCAAACATATTATGAGCAATTCCATACAGAGCAACCAAATAATTATATTACAGAATAAGTGTAGTAATTTCATTAAAGGTACATATAGGAAATACCATTATTGCGGATACACGCTAGGGAGAGCTTAAACATTTAGAAAATAACTTTAATATATTGAACCCTTTACCCTCTGATGGATAAATGATTCGATGCTTTATTTCTTCAATTAATAAATATTTCCACCAGCGTCATGAAAAGAGCCAGACGGAGATGAGGAAATTTCAAGCATTTGTTGGAGACAATGGGGACATACCTGCAGCAGTTTGACAAAAGGCTAAATACTTAGGATTGTGAAAAGAAAGAGCGTAGCAATGTTTCAGAAGGACAGGGGGTGGCTACCTCAAAATAGAAGCGACGCGCAGTGAAACACGCTTATGGTATGCTCATTGTAATATTCGCGCCTAGAAAAAATATGATGCAGTAACGTGAGTGGCTGATGAAAATACTAGACACTCCTACGAGGCCAAGGTCTGATAAAAACCGCCAAGTTACAGAAAATGTGGAACCAATGGGAGATGAATGCTTACGAGCGCGGCAAGTCTAGCTTGGGCACGCGATGGCTAGCATTAACGCGGGAGATCGGCTAGACAACATCTCTACGATCGATTCTAGGATTAATGGGCATATTCTAGACCTGCGCAATTTTACGAGTTCAGTGATATTTACTTCATTACTGTACCACTATTAGTTTGAGAAATTTTTATATAATTTCCCCCTCTATCAATACCTATGGCCGGTTCATTTATAAGTGGCGTGAAGAGCCAAGACATTGCTATTACTTTTGTTCGTCTGAGGACGGAAGCTATTACATTTTGTGTGTCGAGGACACAGGTTACTTTATATTTTTGCGCGTCTAAGGACGTAGACACTTATACTTTGCGTGTCATGAGGACACAGAAATTATTTATAAATGTGTTAAAATCAGTGATAGATAGTCACAGTACTATATTTTGTAGGGACAGTAGCATCGATCATTCGCCAACAGACTGTTCCGGGGAAATTAGTACCTGAAACGGCGAATTTAGTAGTCAGATATCGAGTGTATAATAATCTAACTTTTTGAATCAGCACGAGAGATGACATCGCTTATCCTGAAAGAAGTTTGGAACTATCAACACTCCGTCCAGATGGTTGAGATGAGCTAAGAAGCATTCAGTTGGGAGATGGCAGCGGATGTCCTTTGACGGGTGACTGGCCGAGGATGAGTACAAAATAATATTCTTATTATCTGATAAATTAACTTATGGTATGTGGGACATATTTTTGTAAATATTTTGCTTGTGTTGATTAACGTAGTATATTTAGTTTTGGTCTGACACACCTTTTGCATGGAAACAGCTCGCATAAATGTTATTAGTAGAAGGTTCTTGTTTGTTTGTTGTTTTAACTAACGTAGCTATGTGGACGGCTGTGTTTGCATATGTTACGCAATGCGGTTAAAAACGTCTCTCGGAGATATGTTGTGTTTCAGAAGTAGGACTGAATTAATATAATTATACAGTAGATTGGAGGATAATTAATCTTTCTAATGTTTATTATTGATCAGATTCAGTGAGATTATTGCCTTTGGAGCAATGTGATTTGTGACGAAGAGCAGTAAGCTCTATCGTAGGTTTTAATATTTTTTTAATTGTGTGTGTGCATCTATTCAGCCGACCTGTGTGAAAAACGTAATGTCATTCCAAGCAGTGTGAGTGTGTGTATTTTATGGTCATTACAAGCGGGAATTTCAGCGTAGACTGATTTCTGTCAGCTTGATGCCAAGTCCATATTGTTACCTTGCGAGGGCAATTGTGGATATTTTGATTAATGTCTGACCATATGTTTAGGTGGTTGAGATTTGTTGCTGTTGATTCTTTGAGATAACGGCACAGCTGGTCAGTTATTTTTACACACTGCAGTTGGGGCAATGACAAGTATTGAGGAAGGGGGAGCTGTTTCACAAGGCGGACTGAAGGTTGCAAGCGAGGTAATTAGTGGGGAGTGCATTGGCTCCGTAATTACTTGAAATACAGAATTAAGAACTGATCAATGATAAAAATTGTTTAAATAAATGGGAGTTGCCTACGAATCACGATAATCTCCGAAGCGTTAGCTTAACATGCACTTTTGTTCATATAAAGTAATCTCAGCCGGTCAGGCTTTTGTTGTTGTTGGTTTTAGTCCATGTTTATATTCCATATCAGTGACCCGTAAAGTCACGTGCGATGCTGTCTTTTCCGTGTTTGTGTATTGAGCAATTGGCCGGAGTTGGCAGCTCATTTTGTCAAGTGCGCCATCGCGCTAATGGAGGGTCTCGAGGGAGATACCTGTAAATAGTAGATTTTTAGTGTGTGTGTCAGCATTACATTTATAAGGGTTTTTATTAGTGTCATGTCCCATATCCGTAAACGTTGATTTACGAGATGATTGTTCGTAAGCATCGTGGCTGTTAACCCGTTGTAAACGAACAGTCATTCAAGTACTCATTCCTCGTAGTTAGTCATTACGCGTACATAAAATCCAAATGCAAGTTAGTGGAACTAGGATCCACATTTTTATAAAGGGGGAGATCCGTCTGACTCCTCAACTTTGATAGATATTCCTGTCATGGGAAAATTCAGGGAGGATTTTTTATTATTGTTGTTTATATTCTTTTTATGCACTATTAGTCATTAAATCATGTTATTATTTTACGTCTTGTCACCTTTCTTTCTTAATTATAGTTTTAATCCTATGACCCTTACCTCAGTAGAGCATGTTGTTTGGCGAACGTAAACATCACACTAGGAACTGAGCGCGACCCCTTGATCAAGATTCTTGCATATAAACACTGCTATTCTGATGGGTTCAGAGGATGTAAACTGGCGCGGCCAAGCGTGGGGCGGTTCACTGTGGTGTAACGGCAAAAATTTTGCACATGTCAATGTAAGCGTAGTTGGGTTTTCAAACTGACGCAACAATGAAGGTGTAATTTTGTTGCTGGTTCGCTGCTGGAACACATTTAGTTGGCGTATTTGAGTAAAACTGACAGGCCACAAGTGGAGGCAGATATGACAGTATTTTAATCACCGGAAAGTGATATTTTATTAAAAGTAATTGAGGCGAAGAGGATACCGCCAAATGTGTGAAATATAAATTAAAATCAGGAGTTTGCAATGTAAAATACGGTTCACGTTTTTGTCTATTGAATTAAAATAAATTAATATACGTGATACCGGGCGCCCAATGATTAAAGTTAAAACTAGATTTGTTTAGAAAGTCAAACTCATGAAAATGTTAGGAGGCTGGTAGCCTTAAATGACAATTAATACTTTGTTAATTAGTCAGTGTTAATATCAGATCAGGATAACAATTTAATGACTGAATATGTGTTTGGGTTTAAATTAAATTGAGTAAAATTAGAACCACTCAGAGATGCAATCGACTAGTGGGATTAAATGTAAAAATAAATGAACTGAGTAGGGTAAAGAAATTAAATGTACATTGGATTGTATGTGTGTGTCAGGGGGCATTGCTTTATGCCATTTCCCTAATGTCTCATATAAAGTGTATACCATGGCAACGGTGGAACAGATTCAAGAAATCATTGAGAGTGCGGCTAGGAGAACACAGGAATTGTTGGACACTAAACTATCAGAACAAAGTGAATCACTAAACACAAAATTATCTGAACAAATAAACACTAAACTATCAGAACAAAGTGAAGCATTAAACGCGAAATTATCTGAACAAATAAACACTAAACTATCAGAACAAAGTGAATCACTAAACAATAATATGTTAGAACAAAGTGAGTCTATAAACAAATTGTCTGAACAGAGTGAATCACTAAAAACTAAACTATCTGAACAAAGTGAAGCAATAAACAATACTATGTTAGAACAAAGTGAGTCTATAAACAAATTATCCGAACAAAGTGAATCATTGCGGACACAATTAAATAACAGTAGGATTGAACAAAATGAATATCAGGCGGAACAAGTTAGATTATTAAAAAATGAAATCATTGACACTATAAAATCGCAGTTAGAGGCGCAGAATGTTAAAAACACGAACCAATTAGCTTCGTTAACCGCAGAGATGAAGGATCACACTAATCAACAGATGGTATTGCTGGCCCTAGGTGTTAGTAAAAACAATGAAAAACAATTAGATCAGATTAAGAAAATGGAAAGTATTTTTGATCAAAAACTTAGCATTCTGGATGAAACGGTGTTAGCTAAATTAGAGCAAATTGAACTAGCATGCACTATGAATACAAGCGAGGTCAAGATAGCTCAGGATAAGTTAGAAGGATGATTTAAGGAAATGGAAAAGAGCGGCAAGGTCATTCAACAACAATTATCAGCGGTAGATGAAAATATATCCGGCATAATTAAAGATATGGATCGCCTCGAAATAAAATCAGCGGAGCAATGGAAAAGCCTAGAAGCGGATCAGAATCAATTAAAGAATACCATCGACGAAAGGTTGAGCCAGACAGAAAGCAATCAGGATGACACTAAAAGCCAGATTGAGGAGAAAGTAAGCACGATTAAGGAGCAAATAAGGAAAGATTGGCGAAAAATGAATATCGATTCTAATGAGGAAAGATCAACCATCCTTAAGACAGTCGGCGAAAATCATACTCGTATTCAAGCATTAGAACAAGAAATTAAGAGTAAACTTAAAGAACAAACAGACAGGATCATAAAAGCTGAACTGAGGTCGATAGAAAAATCCTCGATATTTAAAACGGGAACAATGAGAGATAGGCAGGACGACTCGAATAGCCCGGAGGAGGTAAGCACAGCAGGGAGTCAAGCTCAGACAGAGAGCCCATTAACAACAAACACGGAAGGGTTTCGCAAGAATATCGAAAGGAGTTCCACGCCACAAGACGGTCATCAGCCCACACAACTTATCCAAGTAATTCGCTCGAACGATTATAAACCGCAGAAATACACGGAGAAATCAGGGGTGACACCTAAAGCCTTTATTAAATAAATCGAAGATCATTACAATGACACTGGGGTACCTGAAGCACGTAGATTGAGGATGATGGAGAGATTTTTATCAGGAAATGTCCTTACATGGGTTTTAAGCTTCAAATATACATTTGGAACTATGTCAGATTTCAAATTAGCGTTTCTGCGCAAGTACTGGTCGCCAGCATTACAACAGAGTCTAAGGATGGAGCTTTACTCTAGAAAATACCAAACTACCCAGCAAACGAAATACTCAGATTTCTTTAACATGCAAATGCTAAAATTTCGCGACCTTGATTACCCTTTAAATGAAGCGGATCTGGTGATGACTATAGTGCGGCAATTACCAGTCAACGTGCAGCAAGTACTAGTCGCAGCGAACGTTAGTACGGCCTTACATGCAGAGCAGATAATACGCCAGATAGATGAGACTACATCTCATAATCATTATAAAGGAGGAAGACAGCTGGAGTTAGTCAATACGACAGAGGTCATAAAACCAACACAGGCAAACACTAAAACGCAGGGTACTAATACAAGCACCGCCACACCTAGGCGAAACCAGGAAGAAGGAGAAAACAGACCATACCAGCGTAACGAGAATAACTATAACAATAGGTCATATCAAGGCAACAATAGATATCAACATAGAGGGTATCAGCAATGGCGTGAAAATCGAAGAAATGACAGGCCTTATAGAAGATACGGTGATTACAATGCTAATCAAAGATGGAAAGGAAGGAGAGATCAAAATCAAGGAGAGGCACGTAATTATCGAAATGACTGGGATGATAGGCACGCTCAATCACAAAATTACCTAGAGGAATTACACGCTAGTCAAGGTGGAGAGCTAGGAAGATGGGAAAAAGCCATTGGGAACATGAAGAATCCAGACACACATACTGAGGAAGCTGGAAGTCTACTGAGACAAGAGGAATATCAAGGGCATGGGCGACAAAAGGATGATGGGAGTCGCAATGGAGCTAAAAAAAATGCTAAATTTGGATAAAGAAGACAGTCCACAAACGCAACAGTCGGAAGTTGAAGATGGATGGATAGTAGCGAACATACAAGAATGGATTGCTTTGCCAGAAGACTGCCTGGAGGAGACGGTGAAACCACGGAACGATGAAATTAGGCAGTTACCCATTATTTACGCGAGGATTGGTGGAATTAATATAAGATGTTTATTGGATACGGGGTCGCAGATCAGTCTGGTATCGGAGGCCTTGGTTCGAGAGTTGGGACGGAGTCAGAATATTCCTGTAATTCCCGTACCACAACTCAAAGTGAGGGGTGTTATTCCTGAACGCACCGTCACTTGTAAACGTCAGGCATACTTAGAGCTGAACATATTGGAACACACTTTTGGGCAAACATTCATTATCATGGCAAAGATGAATTTCAATATAATTCTTGGTGCAAATTTTATTTGTGACTATCAAGCAGTGATAGATTTGCACAAGAATACAGTCAGTTTTAGAGAGTATGATCAGCTGAAGAACGTGGGATTGCATATGGATGAAATCACTACCGGAAGAGATGTAAATTCTTGGGCATTGGAAGCAATAACGGAAGAGACGGAAGAGGAGATACGAAAGGCAGAAGATAACATCATAGAAGGAGCTGTTGTGGAACTAGATGAGGAGAGTGAATCCCAGGAGATATGGTCTTTATTAACAGAAGGAGATGACAGTGAGGCACAATTTGAAGAGTTACTACAGGAGCGGCTCAATGACATTCAACTTGGAGGTGAACATAGAAAACAATTGGAAGAGATTTTAAGGAAGCACAAAACAGTATTTGATACAGTACCTGGTAAAATATATAATTTCAAATATTCAATGCAAGTCGAGGATTGGTCGCCTTTCAAAAGTAGATTGTACCCAATTCCGGAAAAATATCGTGGTCAAGTTAAGGTCATTATAGATGAGATGTTACAAGCTGGAGTGATAAGGAAGACACCTACACCTTATCTAAATGCGATTTTGGCAGTCACAAAACCAAATGGATCTATTAGACTTTGTTTAGATGCCAGAAATATCAACATGAGACTCATTTTTCCTGAGTATGACAGAGCGCCAATTATCAGAGACGTACTAAAAGGCTTTAAAAACAAAAGCATTTATTCATCAGTTGACTTGACGTCCATTTTCCACCATATTGAATTGGATGAGAAGTCACAGCTTCTAACTGGCTTCTTATTCGATAACCAAACGTTTTGCTTCGTCCGAATGCCCTTTGGAGTCATAACAGCGGGCTGTGCTTTAATCCGAGCCCTGGACCGGAATCTAACCGAGGAAGTTAAGGAGATGACGGTACGCTACATTGATGACATTCTGCTGGCATCCGACAACATTGAAACTCACATGGAAAATTTAGATAAAGTATTAGGCAACCTGAATGCATCAAATTTCAAAGTAATCCTGAAGAAATCGCATTTCATCAAGAGCGAGATCTTATATTTGGGTCACATCATTGACAAGGAGGGAGTGAAGCCAAATCCAGCTAAGATCGAAGCGATAAAGAATTTCCCTACACCAACGAGAGTCAAGTACATTCGGGCTTTCTTAGGCGTAACGGGATTCTTTAAGGAAAACTGTCCAGGTTACACGGAGACTGTAGCTCCAATGCAGGAAATGCTAAAAAAGAATAATAAATGGTTGTGGAATGCGGAGTGTGAGAAGGCGTTCCAAGGAACAAAACAGCTATTGGAAAACTGCATTAAGTTAAGATATCCAGATTTCAAGCACAAATTTATAATCCAAGCGGATGCTTCACTAATTGGTATAGGTGCCATGCTCTACCAAGATGATCCATCTAACCTGCAACATAAAACATATTTGGCATTTGTCAGCCGAAAATGCGTAAGCACGAGCGCAATTATACTGTAACGGAACTAGAGTTGTTGGCCATACTTCATGCGCTCCAACAATGGAAAAAAATAATTTATGGATACCCCATTGTTGTCAGGACTGATCACAAGGCACTAACATTCTTGTTTAAGACGTCGATGGCAAGCGAACGTGTGACACGTTGGTCTATATATATTCAGCAGTTTAGAATTGAGATTGAACATTGTCCAGGGAAGATGAACGTGATTCCGGATGCACTCAGCAGGAACCCAGAGCCTGATAGTGAAGAAACAGCGATGGTACAACACTTGGAGTTAACACCGAAGGGCCGGGAATTCTTGGAGGAGTTATGTGAGATACAGCGAGAACAGGAAGCGGAACCATGGATGATGCTATTAATTCAATACTTCAGAAAGCAGCTACCTACAGGAACACCTGCATTTCGAGAAGCGAAAGCCAAAGATGGAAGATATGTTTATGTCAACAATTTGCTGCACAAATGGGTAGATAATGACCACACCAAGTTACGCATATTAGTACCTGCATCTTTACAGCGAGGATTGACATGGCATACTCACGAAAGTTACGGACACGTCGGATTAGACAAGTGTGAAGCGACAATAGGAGAGACATTTACATGGCCACGCATGAGAACAACTATATGTGACGTCATTACGACTTGTGATCCGTGTCAGAGGACAAAGCCCAATAACTATTTAATGAGGCAGTATCCTAGACCATTGCTACCTCAGAAACCCTGCGAGCTACTGGCCCTAGACTGTTTCGGTCCAATTCCGAAAGGAAGGCGAGGTTGCCGTCACTTGCTAGTGTGCATTGATGTATTTTCTAAGTTTGTCGTGTTATGCCCCATTCAGAAAACTACATCGAAACAAGTACTCAGTCGTATTCGAAATAGAGTTATTCCAATCCTTGGAAAACCAGAATTTATATTGTCAGATCATGGCAGTTATTTTACAAGCGCCGAATTCAAGAAAGGTATGGAGGACATGGGTATAAAACACGTTTTAAGCAGTATCCGACATGCCCAAGCTAATCCAAGTGAGAGAGCAATAAAATGTGTGACATCATACTTGAGAATCTTCATTCCCAAAGAACATCATAAATGGGTGGATAAAATTAAGGATGTAGAGACATGCATGAATTCTACCAGGCACGAGTCAACAGGACAGATCCCCATGGTCTTACACAAAAACGAGTATCCAGTGAGAACGTGGAAAAGCATCATTAACTGCCCACAAGATCCCATGATAGCACCTGACCTGCGAATTGAGAGAACAAGAGCCTACATGAGAAAACAAGCAGATCGCAGATTACGGCGAGTGAGAAATAAGAGGTTTCACAGTGATCTTGAAATCAACCAGCTCGTTTTGGTGAAACGACCCGCTACATCGGATCCAGAGAAGAAGATCTTCAGCAAATTCTGCGAAAAGTTCATAGGACCCTATTCTATTGTAAGAAATCTAGGAAATAATGCATACAGAGTGAAAGAGTTAAGCACAGGAATAATGTCGGTCTACAATGCAGCTAACGTAAAAAAGTATCGAAGAAGTGAACCATGAGAGCGCCGAAATAATGATGCAGTTTAAATATATGGACGTCCTATATCAACCAAGTGGACGGGGAGCAGTTGAGTACGGCACGTGAAGAAGGAAGTGGAATTGGTGTTGACAAACATTAACGAGACGAGCAGAGTGTTGCCTAAGGCACCAGCGCGTCATGCAAGCAGTCGAGGAAATGAAACGAGTAAATGCCATTCAAGACAGGAGCGGCTAGACCAAGTAATAGAAAAGGGGTGATTCTGAAATAAAACAAATTGGCCTACGGAAGTCTTTTTAAAATTATCGACTTTCTCCTAAGTTCGAAATTTTGTGAGTGGAGGAGTTGTGAACCCTTTACCCTCTGATGGATAAATGATTCGATGTTTTATTTCTTCAATTAATAAATATTTCCACCAGCGTCACGAAAAGAGCCAGACGGAGATGAGGAAATTTCAAGCATTTGTTGGAGACAATGGGGACATACCTGCAGCAGTTTGACAAAAGGCTAAATACTTAGGATTGTGAAAAGAAAGAGCATAGCAATGTTTCAGAAGGACAGGTGGTGGCTACCTCAAAATAGAAGCGACACGCAGTGAGACACTCTTATGGTATGCTCATTGTAATATTCGCGCCTAGAAAAAATATGATGCAGTAACGTGAGTGGCTGATGAAAATACTAGACACTCCTACGAGGCCAAGGTCTGATAAAAACCGCCAAGTTACAGAAAATGTGGAACCAATGGGAGATGAATGCTTACGAGCGCGGCAAGTCTAGCTTGGGCACGCGATGGCTAGCATTAACGCGGGAGATCGGCTAGACAACATCTCTACGATCGATTCTAGGATTAATGGGCATATTCTTGACCTGCGCAATTTTACGAGTTCAGTGATATTTACTTCATTACTGTACCACTATTAGTTTGAGAAATTTTTATATAATTTCCCCCTCTATCAATACCTATGGCCGGTTCATTTATAAGTGGCGTGAAGAGCCAAGACATTGCTATTACTTTTGTTCGTCTGAGGACGGAAGCTATTACATTTTGTGTGTCGAGGACACAGGTTACTTTATATTTTTGCGCGTCTAAGGACGTAGACACTTATACTTTGCGTGTCATGAGGACACAGAAATTATTTATAAATGTGTTAAAATCAGTGATAGATAGTCACAGTACTATATTTTGTAGGGACAGTAGCATCGATCATTCGCCAACAGACTGTTCCGGGGAAATTAGTACCTGAAACGGCGAATTTAGTAGTCAGATATCGAGTGTATAATAATCTAACTTTTTGAATCAGCAGGAGAGATGACATCGCTTATCCTGAAAGAAGTTTGGAACTATCAACACTCCGTCCAGATGGTTGAGATGAGCTAAGAAGCATTCAGTTGGGAGATGGCAGCGGATGTCCTTTGACGGGTGACTGGCCGAGGATGAGTACAAAATAATATTCTTATTATCTGATAAATTAACTTATGGTATGTGGGACATATTTTTGTAAATATTTTGCTTGTGTTGATTAACGTAGTATATTTAGTTTTGGTCTGACACACCTTTTGCATGGAAACAGCTCGCATAAATGTTATTAGTAGAAGGTTCTTGTTTGTTTGTTGTTTTAACTAACGTAGCTATGTGGACGGCTGTGTTTGCATATGTTACGCAATGCGGTTAAAAACGTCTCTCGGAGATATGTTGTGTTTCAGAAGTAGGACTGAATTAATATAATTATACAGTAGATTGGAGGATAATTAATCTTTCTAATGTTTATTATTGATCAGATTCAGTGAGATTATTGCCTTTGGAGCAATGTGATTTGTGACGAAGAGCAGTAAGCTCTATCGTAGGTTTTAATATTTTTTTAATTGTGTGTGTGCATCTATTCAGCCGACCTGTGTGAAAAACGTAATGTCATTCCAAGCAGTGTGAGTGTGTGTATTTTATGGTCATTACAAGCGGGAATTTCAGCGTAGACTGATTTCTGTCAGCTTGATGCCAAGTCCATATTGTTACCTTGCGAGGGCAATTGTGGATATTTTGATTAATGTCTGACCATATGTTTAGGTGGTTGAGATTTGTTGCTGTTGATTCTTTGAGATAACGGCACAGCTGGTCAGTTATTTTTACACACTGCAGTTGGGGCAATGACAAGTATTGAGGAAGGGGGAGCTGTTTCACAAGGCGGACTGAAGGTTGCAAGCGAGGTAATTAGTGGGGAGTGCATTGGCTCCGTAATTACTTGAAATACAGAATTAAGAACTGATCAATGATAAAAATTGTTTAAATAAATGGGAGTTGCCTACGAATCACGATAATCTCCGAAGCGTTAGCTTAACATGCACTTTTGTTCATATAAAGTAATCTCAGCCGGTCAGGCTTTTGTTGTTGTTGGTTTTAGTCCATGTTTATATTCCATATCAGTGACCCGTAAAGTCACGTGCGATGCTGTCTTTTCCGTGTTTGTGTATTGAGCAATTGGCCGGAGTTGGCAGCTCATTTTGTCAAGTGCGCCATCGCGCTAATGGAGGGTCTCGAGGGAGATACCTGTAAATAGTAGATTTTTAGTGTGTGTGTCAGCATTACATTTATAAGGGTTTTTATTAGTGTCATGTCCCATATCCGTAAACGTTGATTTACGAGATGATTGTTCGTAAGCATCGTGGCTGTTAACCCGTTGTAAACGAACAGTCATTCAAGTACTCATTCCTCGTAGTTAGTCATTACGCGTACATAAAATCCAAATGCAAGTTAGTGGAACTAGGATCCACATTTTTATAAAGGGGGAGATCCGTCTGACTCCTCAACTTTGATAGATATTCCTGTCATGGGAAAATTCAGGGAGGATTTTTTATTATTGTTGTTTATATTCTTTTTATGCACTATTAGTCATTAAATCATGTTATTATTTTACGTCTTGTCACCTTTCTTTCTTAATTATAGTTTTAATCCTATGACCCTTACCTCAGTAGAGCATGTTGTTTGGCGAACGTAAACATCACACTAGGAACTGAGCGCGACCCCTTGATCAAGATTCTTGCATATAAACACTGCTATTCTGAAGGGTTCAATATATACGCCCCCCCCTAGAGAGATTTCTTCATAAACCTCCCATCAAGACACACGAATCACCCTTCCACCACTACCCCCCACCATATATATAGTATACGTAGCTAAGGGAAAGGCATTAATACTAGATTTAGCAATAAGAACTAGATTAGATACTAACAAAACCCCATCCCCCATACCCCCTACCTATCTTGGCAAGTTTAAAAAAGGAAATATTTAACACGTCATTAACAAATGTTTTTTTTACAGGAAATATTAATACATCATTAACAAATATAATTTTTTCAGGAAATATTAACGTGTTAATCTATATTTCCTGAAGATCTATACAGTTCATAAAATAAAGATAGGAATCATGGCTAAGAACACCATTTCAGCTACGTAAGAATTATCAAGTTAGCCCGTAGAGGCAACAAATAATATACAGTTTCCATAACTTCCCGACGACACAGTCGCCCAGTTAATAAAAAGCCATTTAATCTTAACAATTAAACATAAACGTAGTGCGAGTTTCATTAAAGAATGTCTGCATTTAAATTGGTTCAGAAGCGAATACAGCGCTTAGATGAAACTGAGGAAGAATAGTAGTAGTGATTAAGGTATAATGAATTACTATTAAAGTATATTGAAGGCCTACGAAGGTAAATGTATAAGGAGGTATAACGAGATTCTACGAATATAAATGAATATAGAAAGTGGTATAGTGAAATACCACAATGAAGAATATGGCAAGGATCACATATTACACGTTAGTTTATAAGAATATTAGTACACAAACCGAAATGCAGACATTCAGTAATAGACAACATCGCAATACGTAACAGACATCAGAGAAAGATTAACAGTACCAGGGTAAAATAATCCCAATATAAACGGAAACTAAGAGTGATTTCTGATTTCAGAATAATAATAAGCTGAACAATCCTGTAATCCTCACATTAGGACATAACTGCAGGACGCCAGCAAGGCGAACGTGGAACAAGACCGAAGACCCAACACACGTGGAAAGGACAATTAAAACAAACAAAACATAGTAGCCTGTAAGCCGATTTAGGCATGAGCCTTCAGCTATCTCTTTCAAACATTTGAATGTTAATTTTTTATGCATAACTGCATTTCTTTTTCCACCGAATGCTACAGCACTTTTTAAAGGATTTTCATGCTTTATAGGATACTTAACACGATTTTCATTTTCTTTTATCATCCCCACGTTTTTAGGAGGTTAATACTATTGGTGCACCCTCACGGCTATACTTAACCTAGTGTAGCAAACACAGTACACTACTTTTTTCTTTCCCTTGCACACGCTACATAGGTTACGTGCTAGTCCGAGAGGGCTAACTATAACTTAAACTCCCTACAGCATCACCCATACACCATAGGAAATTATAGATGTACATGCACCATCGAGGCAGTACAAGGCTGGCGATATAGGACGCAGGCCATGAACTAGTCCGAGAGTGGTGGTCACACCTTAAATTTCCTATGCGCTCTCATTCACGCTACATATTTTAGCTTCATTTATTTAACTTAATATGTCCGTTGAAATTCCATTTTTTATTATCAGCACAATGTCAATATTTCAATGAAACATTCAATTATGCAAAATATGCAACAAAAATTATGTTAAAAATGCAACATGGACAGAAGTAAGATATAGAGAAATATCTGCTGTAAACTGACTATATAGCAAACCATCCCACCCTCTTGCCACACCTACCAACCCCTAGCGTTGCACACTTACACTCACCCCTATCTTTGAAGAAGAGCAGAAGACAAGAAGAACAATAAGAAGAATAGAGGGCACAATACAGCTAGAAGCAAAAGGAGAAGAAAGAAGAAAATTCCAAATTTACACCCCCATGTCCAGGACAATAATCGAGGCCGATTATTTAAACAGGAAGGCACCTTGTTAGGGCCCCAACCATATACAAGGGTTGCGCCACACATATACCTAAGGAATTATGCATGAGAAGGAGTTACGGAACTACCGACATGGCAACAGGAGCATGTCAGGGCATAGCCCTACGAGCGCTAGCATGGCAGGCCAAAGGAGGTCAGGCAGTACATTACTCTGTGAATTCCGCTGATCAGGGACTGACACTACACAATTACATTATAAATACGAGGTGCGACCATGTGAGCGCCCTCTTATTACTCTTAACTCTCGCAAAGTCTATGTGTTCAGTGCTACGCTAAGACCCGCCAGGGCGCTGCCCTGATGGCGTCCCAACACGACATCGCGGACATCTGGTAGCACGGTAGGGTAAGTGAAGTGTGTCCACTAGATTCCCTTTTCCCTTTAGTAATTATCTCCCCCCCCCCTCTTTATCTAAACCTAATCACTACCACCATTAGCTAATAAACCCCCTTTGTACAGTCAAATGCTTATATTTTTATTTCACCTAGGTTAAGATGCCTTTCCCTTTAAATTAGAACCTAGATTAAGATCTGCATTGAACGCTGTCAAGCAGTAGGCGCTGCACAGCAAGCGCTTGGCTTGCAAAGGATCACCCAGCTAAGAATGGTGTGTATGTCTCCCGCCAGCTTCATCACATTAATTGCTCCCTCCACGTCTCCGGAGCTCTTCTCAATACATCATGATTATACGTCCTAGTAAATCTCCGTAAATGCTAAGGATGCCAACCAATCTACATCCCTTTCAAATGGTGGTTGGGCACCATTCACATCCCCAACAAATGCTGGATAGGCGCCGGGTATAACTCAGTAGATACCGGTAACGCCGTCCAGTCCATTCACATCCCCAATAAATGGTATAGGCACCGGGTAAATTCAAATTACCGAAGGCGGCCTTACCCTCATTCACATCCGCAACAAATGGTGGAAGCGCGGGGTATAACTCAGTAGATACCGGTAATGCCGTCCAGTCCATTCACATCCTCAACAAATGGTAGAGGCCCGGGTACCACGTTTTTTGGAGGAAACTCATACAACGAGCTTCCGTGGCAAGATCGCCAGTACAAACCTCCTAAGCCAAGCGAGTAAAGAAAAAAAACGAGTAGCATTTTTTTTTTGAGTAGGAGAATTTAGAGGGGAATTTTTTCCCTCCACAGTAATCATAATCCCCCCACCCATCCCCTTAAGTAATTCACAAGAGAACCCTCTCAATGCCATGCATGTTAAATATTAACACCTACAATTAAATAAGTAAGTAGGAGTATTAAAGAAAACGTAGTATGAAGAGGTATAGATAACTACCCTACTCTGTTAAGAAAATCGCTCAATGTTTCAGATTAATTCCCCAAATAAAATCCCTATTAAGATACCTATGATAAGATTGTGATATCCCATAGGATAATTAGGAATAAGTAACTAATCATGTATTTTATTACAGCAGTGCAATTATATCTTGTATATTGTTGTAAGCCATAAAATTTTCTTTTGAATAACTATTTGTATAGCCAAGTGAAAGGTAGTACTGACAGAGTGCATGCATAGAATTAGGACACCTTGCAATCCACATTTTACACTTACACTTACATTTCTGTAAGGTGCCACAGTAATTAGTTTGTATACACATTAAGTCAAGACACACTACAGTTTCTCTTTCGTTATGCAATCAGACCTCAGAGGGAATGCTTATTTCTAACTTCAAACACAATCAGCTGAGACACATGGACAACGCGTGCGGACACTCTGACCGCCTAGAAAGGAGATTGAACCCGACACCCTGTGCCAACTCAGCCGACAGACGCACACGAACGGAAGTGAGACATCATAGATGTAACTCCTGGCACTATTAACTAACACGCCAGATAACTTTGCATAGCCTTTCCATTTATATTTTTGTTTTACATACATCCCTTAACGTATATCGAAGCGTGCGATAGCAAGAAGCGCACTAGCAATTACTTAAATTATTGAAAATATGTGACTATAGCGTACACACATAATGTAGAATTGTTTTTATGGCAGTGCATTTCAGTTAGCAATTGAGAAACCGTTCCCTCGCGAAGTAGAAAGGATAGGAAATTAATCAAGTAGGAACACATGCAGTAGCCGACAGATGTATGGCAATGAAAAAATAGCATACAAGCGTAATCACAGGATTGGGCACAGCAGGGCAACATGGCGATATAAATCAGTTGTTATCAAGAGTATCAGCGTTATCAGGGAATACACGAAGAAAGAGAATAGAAGGAATAAATATAATACGAGGAGTAAAGATATTACGACGAAGAAAGAAAATAGAAGGAACAAATATAATACGGGGAGTAAAGATATTACGACGAAGAAAGATAATATTTTTAATAAGTTGAAGAAGTATATTATTGATAAGTATTATATGTCTTGCGGCAGGGACGAAAGGTCACATAGCTTGGAGATAAGGAGCAAAGAGAGTATTTTACAATAAAGCGAAGAAGTATATTATTGATGAGTATCAAGTGTCTTGCGGCAGGTATAAGAGATCAACTAGCCTTGAGATAAGGAAGAAAGGAAAAGATACAGGAGATATTGTTAACATTGCTACGTTGATAACAATTGTCATTTACAAATAGGATTATTGCCCACACCATGCCAGAAGCCTACATTTTACGCAAGACAGATGCTAAATAGGAACGTCACGCAAAGAGGGATGGAATTAGTTACAGGTATATTAGTCAGAATAGTACTGACAACCAGAGACCGATGACTGTGATTTCAGATTCAGGGAAATAGCCAATCCACAGAACACGTAAGAAATAGTCTAGATATTAGAACGAAACTGAACACTGATAGGAAATAACCACCCCTTTCACGTAGAAGACTTTAGCTCAAATACTTTCGGGGAATTAGTCCCACCGCATTATACAAGCTAGCGGCGGTCACTTCAACCTAATACATAGTGGATTTAACGTCCGTTGGGACACGTTTTGAATCGGATTACAATCAGTCTGCCAACAGGCGATATTTTTACGGTATTCTGATAAAATGATAAGAAGATCAGGTAATAGGATATATAATATATACTGCTCAAAAAAATTAAAGCACCACTTTTTTCAAATGCCACCAAATTTTGAAAAGTTGACCTACAAGCTCGAAATCTCAGTATGACGTTTGTCCTGACGCCTACCAAGCATATGCTTCAGCACAACTCCCCAACTTGAGTAGTTTCGGTGTAGCACCCCGAAAACCAGCCCATTTTCGAAAACCGCAAATTGAAGTTTGCGAAAAACGCTGCAGGACTTGTGGCAGGTTGCCAAAGCAGTCGAAAATGAATGAGTCTTGCTCTTAAAGGTTCCACAAGCACGTAGAAATCGTTACATTTGACGTTTGGGCATTTTCAACCCCCTTCATCATCCCCTAAACATGGACTACCATTGGGGGCGTCTGAGAAGGTACCGGGTGTGTTTAACCATCTGAAAACCTGCACACCGTCCTCAGTTGCTGATTTCAGTAAGTTCTTAAGGCCTCCGGCAATGTCCACACCCCCTAACACCCTCAACTGGCATGGGACCAAATCACCCCCTCTTGATTCACCCCTAAGGAAGGTTTTAATCGAGATGTTTATCAGTGCTGTGAATGCGGGGGTCTTCCCCTACCGTTTCAAAATAGGAGCTGTGCCTTTGTCACCACCCCTTCCCCTGCAACCCCCGTTTGTATGATTTTTCGAATCAGGCACTTTTTAAGGGCTGAAACGAGGTCTTAATCGCTGAAAGGGCTGTACAGGTCCTTAGAAGTAGTGGTGACACGAAATCAACCCCTTCCGATCGATGATTGACATTCCGTCCCCCAAATTCGAAATTTTTGCACCCCCAACCCTCCCTGTCTGGACGCGTAACGCGTCATGGCAGAGTTTTCAGAGTTGGATGGAAATGAAGCTTATGGCCTGCAATGGAGCCCAAAACAGCAGGTTGGATAGAAATTCATCGGTAGGTTGGGAAACGGGACCAAAATTTTTCAAAAAAGTATACAGCCTACAGTAAGTACGCCCATGCATAGGCAACCCACATCACGTCCGTGCGTGTGGGTTGCCTATGATCGGCAATAGGTTACAAAGTTTGGCAATGAGAGAAAAATGACGTGATGTGGGTTGCCTATGCATTGGTGTACTTACTAGAGGCTGTTAACTTTTTTGAAAACATTTTGGTCCCGTTTCCCACCCTACCGATGAATTTCCATCCAACCTGCTGTTTTTGGCTCCATTGCAGGCCATAAGCTTCATTTCCATCCAACTCTGAAAACTCTGCCATGACGCGTTACGCGTCCAGACAGGGAGGGTTGGGGGTGCAAAAATTTCGAATTTCGGGGACGGAATGTCAATCATCGATCGGAAGGGGTTGATTTCGTGTCACCACTACTTCTAAGGACCTTTACAGCCCTTTCAGCGATTAAGACCTCGTTCCAGCCCTTAAAAAGGGCCTGATTCGAAAAATCATACAAACGGGGGTTGCAGGGGAAGGGGTGGTGACAAAGGCACAGCTCCTTTTTTGAAACGGTAGGGGAAGACCCCCGCATTCACAGCACTGATAAACATCTCGATTAAAACCATCCTTAGGGGTGAATCGAGAGGGGGTGATTTGGTCCCATGCCAGTTGAGGGTGTTAGGGGGTGTGGACATTGCGGAGGCCTTAAGAATTTACTGAAATCAGCAACTGAGGACGGTGTGCAGGTTTTCAGATGGCTAAACACACCCGGTACCTTCTCAGACGCCCCCAATGGTAGTCCATGTTTAGGGGATGATGAAGGGGGTTGAAAATGCCCAAACGTCAAATGTAACGATTTCTACGTGTTTGTGGAACCTTTAAGAGCAAGACTCATTCATTTTCGACTGCTTTGGCAACCTGCGACAAGTCCTGCAGCGTTTTTCGCAAACTTCAATTTGCGGTTTTCGAAAATGGGCTGGTTTTCGGGGTGCTACCCCGAAACTACTCAAGTTGGGGAGTTGTGCTGAAGCATATGCTTGGTAGGCGTCAGGTCAAACGTCATACTGAGATTTCGAGCTTGTAGGTCAACTTTTCAAAATTTGGTGGCCTTTGAAAAAAGTGGTGCTTTAATTTTTTTGAGCAGTATATATTTGAACCTAACGTCCGTCAGAACTCATTTGTATCGAAGTACAATTAGACTATTGGCGGACGATGGTTCTATGATATTATATAATATTAGGTATTTTTGAAGCCTTAGCAGCTTGATACATTTTACGATATTGTATATGAAGAGATACAAATATTAAGAGAGAAACTGCACAAACGCTATGATTAACAACCGAATTTACCAATTAATAATTTGTCAAGGGATTAACGGAGGCAAGAGCATACATTAAATAAATAAATCTCTGCAAACATATTATGAGCAATTCCATACAGAGCAACCAAATAATTATATTACAGAATAAGGGTAGTAATTTCATTAAAGGTACATATAGGAAATACCATTATTGCGGACACACGCTAGGGAGAGCTTAAACGTTTAGGAAATAACTTTAATATATATACCCCCCCCCCAGAGAGATTTCTTCATAAACCCGCCATCAAGACACACGAATCACCCTACCACCTCTACCCCCACCATATATATAGTATACGTAGCTAAGGGAAAGGCATTAATACTAGATTTAGCAATAAGAACTAGATTAGATACTAACAAAACCCCATCCCCCATACCCCCTACCTATCTTGGCAAGTTTAAAAAGGAAATATTTAACACGTCATTAACAAATGTTATTTTTTACAGGAAATATTAATATATCATTAACAAATATAATTTTTTCAGGAAATAATAACGTGTTAATCTATATTTCCTGAAGGTCTATACAGTTCATAAAATAAAGATAGGAATCATGGCTGAACACCATTTCAGCTACGTAAGAATGATCAAGTTAGCCCGTAGAGGCAACAAATAATATACAGTTTCCATAACTTCCCGACGACAAAGTCGCCCAGTTAATAAAAAGCCATTTAATCTTAACAATTAAACATAAACGTAGTGCGAGTTTCATTACAGAATGTCTGCATTTAAATTGGTTCAGAAGCGAATACAGCGCTTAGATGAAACTGAGGAAGAATAGTAGTAGTGATTAAAGGTATAATGAATTACTATTAAAGTATATTGAAGGCATACGAAGGTAAATGTGTAAGGAGGTATAACGAGATTCTACGAATATAAATGAATATAGAAAGTGGTATAGTGAAATACCACAATGAAGAATATGGCAAGGATCACATATTACACGTTAGTTTATAAGAATATTAGTACACAAACCGAAATGCAGACATTCAGTAATAGACAACATCGCAATACGTAACAGACTTCAGAGAAAGATTAACAGTACCAGGGTAAAATAATCCCAATATAAACGGAAACTAAGAGTGATTTCTGATTTCAGAATAATAATAATAAGCTGAACAATCCTGTAATCCTCACATTAGGACATAACTGCAGGACGCCAGCAAAGCGAACGTGGAACAAGACCGAAGACCCAATACACGTGGAAAGGACAATTAAAACAAACAAAACATAGTAGCCTGTAAGCCGACTTAGGCATGAGCCTTCAGCTATCTATTTGCATCCTGGAATGTAAGAACACTCACTGATGACCCCGCAAATGAGAGACCTGAAAGGAGAACAGCTATTGTGGGTAGAGAGCTACGGAGATATGACATTGACATAGCAGCACTTCAGGAGACCCGTTTTGCTGAGGAAGGTCAGTTGAATGAGCAAGGTGCAGGGTACATCTTCTTTTGGAAGGGTGAAAGTGAGGACGAACACAGAATACATGGAGTTGGCTTTGCCATTAAGAGCAAGCTTCTCAAGGATCTGTCAGAGCTTCCAACTGGGTATAATGAACGCCTCATGACACTAAGACTTCGATTATATAACAACCAGCATGCCACGGTGATCAGTGCATACGCCCCCACACTAGATGCTAATGATGACATTAAGGAAGGTTTCTATTCAGATATGGATACCGTCCTATCAAGCATCAACCGTGAAGATAGGATCATCTTACTCGGAGATTTTAACGCTAGAGTGGGCAGGGACTACAATGTTTGGAATGGTGTCATTGGTAAGGAGGGAGTTGGGAGCGAAAACTCCAATGGTATCAGACTGCTCTCCAAATGCACTGAACATGAATTGGTAATCACCAATACTATCTTTCGCCAAAAGAATCGCTTTAAAACATCATGGCAGCACCCTAGATCGAAGCACTGGCATCTTATTGACTATGTGATTGTACGCAAGAAAGATTTACGAGATGTTCTTATCACCAAAGCAATGACAGGAGCCGATGACTGTTGGACAGATCACCGGCTTATCAGATCAGATGCGTATACCATTATCCGCACAGAGGAGGAAGCAACAGAAGAGCTGTAGGCATATTTTTGATACCGAGAAGTTTGGTAAGTCAGAGCATATCTCCCAATATAAAGAGTTGCTTAGCCAGACACTGCCACAGGAATATCATCCAGATGTAACACTGCACTGGGAGAGTCTGAAGACCGCTATTCAGAATGCTTGCAAGGAAACGCTGGGATATAAGACCAGGAAACATCAAGACTGGTTTGATGAAAATGATGAAGAAATTGAAGCATTAATCTCAGAAAAGAGAAAAGCCTTGCAAATTTGGAGAAAAGATATGAACTCCCGTACTAAGAAAGAAGCATTTTGTCTTGGGAAGGCAAATGTCCAAAGAGGAACTCGTGCGCTCAAAAATGCATGGTGGACATCCGAAGCTAAAGAGCTGCAATATCTAGCAGACAAAGATTCGCGACAGTTCTTCCAAGCCACAAAAGCGATTTATGGCCCCTCCACGTTTGGTAGAAATCCACTTTGGTCCAGTGACAAAAGTACACTTCTAAAAGATCAATACTCCATCATGAATAGGTGGAAGGAGCATTTTGAAGACCTCTTGAACCAGGACTCAGTTATTGATGAGCAGGTGTATGATATATTAGAACAAGCACCCATCAAGGAAGAACTCGGTACCCTGCCAACACTAGATGAGGTTCAGTGTGCTATTAATCAAGCAAAGCGACACAAAGCCACTGGATGTGATGGAATACCAGCGGAAGCTCTCAAAGAAGGAGGTGAGGAACTCATAAGCCACATACATGATCTTATCATTAAAATTTGGAGAACTGAAAAAATGCCTGCTGATTTCAGAGATAGTCTGATAGTTCCCATATTTAAGAAAGGTGATCGTGCAGACTGCAACAACTACCGTGGTATATCTTTGTTATCATGCCTTGCAAAGCTTATTGCTCGTATTTTGGCGAATCGTATTCTATCCCTGGTGGAGAAAATACTCCCAGAGAGCCAATGTGGTTTCAGGCCTTCTAGAGGAACTGCAGATATGATATTCACTGTTCGTCAGCTTCAGGAGAAATGTAGAGAGCAAAATAGACCTCTTTATATTGCCTTTACAGACCTCAGTAAGGCATTTGACTCGGTAAACTGTGAAGCCTTGTGGAGGATTTTAGCATTGTATGGTTTTCCACTGAAATTTATTACCATCTTAAGACTACTCCACACTGATATGAAGGCAAATGTCATTGGTAACGACTCTATTGGCGAACCATTTCATATAAATACCGGCGTTAAATAAGGCTGCGTGATTGCCCCTACATTGTTTTCTCTGTACGTTGCCACTGTCATGCAGTTAGTCAAAGATGATCTTCCTACAGGCATACAGATAACTTACAGGATGGATGGGAAGATATTTAATTTGAGCCGTCGAAAGGCAAGGACTCGTACATCTCCTGCTGCATTGGTTGAGTTACAGTACGCTGATGATAATGCAGTAGTAGCTCAATCAGAGGACGAACTTAGGAAAATCCTGAATGCTTTTTCTTCAGCATACAAAAAGATTGGGCTGAAACTTAACACCAGTAAAACCCAAGTCCTCTACCAACCAGCCCCTGGACAAGGACAAAGAAACATCAATGTCTCCATCGACGGAGCGAAGCTTCAAGAAGTTAACACCTTTTCTTATCTTGGCAGCACCCTGTCATCAAGTGCAAATATAGATTCCGAAATCCAACACAGGATTAACCGTGCTGGGGCATCCTTTACAAGATTGAGGTCTAGAGTTTTTGACAACAATGATATCAATGCTGCAACGAAGATCCTTGTGTACAACTCGGTTGTGGTTCCCACCTTACTTTACGGATCTGAATCCTGGACATGCTACAGACGTCATTTTAAAAAGCTGGAGCAATATCACCAGCGTTGTTTGAGGAGAATTCTTCGTGTGACATGGAAAGACAAAAACACAAACACCAGCAATCTCGAAGAAGCACAGACTACCAGTGTTGAAGCCATGCTTTTGAAACGTCAGCTGCGATGGACAGGACACGTAATCCCCATGCCCAATAATCGCATTCCCAAGCAAGTGTTTTGCTCTGAACTAACTGAGGGAAAGCGCTGTTTGGGAGGTCCGAGGAAGCGATTCAAAGACGTACTAAAGGCTAATATGCAAATGTGCCATATTGATATCAACAACTGGGAGACCTTAGCTCTTGATCGCTCATCCTGGAGATCAATTGTTCATCGTGGTGCGATACTTTTTGAAGAAAACCGCCGACGTATGATAGAAGATCGGAGGCAGCGCAGAAAGAACAGAGTGTTCATTAGAAGACAGGGAATGAATGCGGATGTCTCACCTGGACCTGATACTACCTGTCATCACTGCGGGAAACTGTGTCTCTCCCGCAGTGGGCTTTTTAGTCACCTCCGGACTCATCGATGAAGAGTCATTCAGCATTGGAAGGCCAACCTACTCGAGACGAGTGTTTGCTATCATCATCATCATCATCATCATCATCATCATCTATTTCAAACATTTGAATGTTAATTTTTTATATAACTAAGCATAACTGCATTTCTATTTCCACCGAATGCTACAGCACTTTTTAAAGGACTTTCATGCTTTATAGGATACTTTACACGATTTTCATTTTCTTTTATCATCCCCACGTTGTAAGGAGGTTAATACTATTGGTGCACCCTCACGGCTATACTTAACCTAGTGTAGCAAACACAGTACACTACTTTTTTCTTTCCCTTGCACACGCTACAGAGGTTACGTGCTAGTCCGAGAGGGCTAACTATAACTTAAACTCCCTACAGCATCACCCATACACCATAGGAAAATTATAGATGTACATGCACCATCGAGGCAGTAAAAGGCTGGCGATGTAGGACGCAGGCCATGAACTAGTCCGAGAGTGGTGGTCACACCTTAAATTTCCTATGCGCTCTCATTCACGCTACATATTTTAGCTTCATTTATTTAACTTAATATGCCCGTTGAAATTCCATTTTATTATTATCAACACAATGTCAATATTTCAATGAAACATTCAATTATGCAAAATATGCATCAAAAATTATGTTAAAAATGCAACATGGACAAAAGCAAGATACAGAGAAACATCTGCTGTAAACTGACTATATAGCAAACCACCCCATCCCCTTGCCACACCTACCAACCCCTAGTGTGGCACACTTACACTCACTACCCTATCTTCGAAGAAGAGCAGAAGAAAAGAAGAACAATAAGAAGAATAGAGGGCACGATACAGCTAGAAGCAAAAGGAGAAGAAAGAAGAAAAGCCTAAATTTATACCCCCACGTCCAGGACAATAATCGAGGCCGATTATTTAAACAGGAAGGCGTCTTGTTAGGGCCCCAACCCTATACAAGGGTTGCGCCTACACATATACCTAAGGAATTATGCATGAGAAGGAGCTACGGAACTACCGACATGGCAACAGGAGCATGTCAGGGCATAGCCCTACGAGCGCTAGCATGGCAGGCCAAAGGAGGTCAGGCAGGACAGTACTCTGTGAATTCCGCTGATCAGGGACTGACACTACACAATTACAGTATAAATACGAGGTGCGACCACGCGCGTGCCCTCTTATTACTCTTACCTCTCGCAAAGTCTATGTGTTCAGTGCTACGCTAAGACCCGCCAGGGCGCTGCCCTGATGGCGTCCCAACACGACATCGCGGACATCTGGTAGCACGGTAGGGTAAGTGAAGTGTGTCCACTAGATTCCTTTTTCCCTTTAGTAATTATCTCCCCCCCCTCTTTATCTAAACCTAATCACTACCACCATTAGCTAATAAACCCCCTTTGTACAGTCAAATGCTTAACTTTTTATTTCACATAGGTTAAGAAGCCTTTCCCTTTAAATTAGAACCTAGATTAAAATCTGCACTGAACGCTGTCAAGCAGTAGGCGCTGTACAGCAAGCGCTTGGCTTCCTAAGGCTCGCCCAGCTAAGAATGGTGAGTATGTCTCCCGCCAGCTTCATTACATTAATTACTCCCTAGACGTCTCCGCAGCTCTTCTCAATACACCATGATTATACGTCCTAGTAAATCTCCGTAAATGCTAAGGATGCCAACTAATCTACATCCCTTTCAAATTGTGGTTGGGCACCATTCACATCCCCAACAAATGCTGGATAGGTGCCGGGTATAACTCAGTATATACCGGTAATGCCGTCCAGTCCATTCACATCCCCAACAATTGGTATAGGCACCGGGTAAATTCAAATTACCGAAGGCGGCCTTACCCAACAATATCGAAGCTGCCCGAATCCTCCCACCTGATTTCTTGCAGTGCAACTAGATCTAGTTCGTATTTCTGGATTTCTTTGACCACACTGGTTGCAGCTCCTACCTTGTATAGACTCCTTACATTCCATGTTCCAAATCGAATACCATTTATTCGCTGTTGTTGTCTAGTATTATCAATCATATTCCGAGGCTTACTTGCAGTGTTGAAAGCATAATTTTTTTATATACGAGGAAAGGGTGCTGGCCTCTCGTCCAACCAGCGGTGATACCCTCTGGGTAGATTATTGGCTGAGGAATAACCTAACCACCAAGGGAAGATGATTAAGAAAAGGAGAAGGGTTTCGGACTGGAGAGAAAGGATAGAGAAATAGGATGAGAGTCCCACAAAAGTTATAAATTTAACCTTTAATGCACTCAGAGGCGGTTGCCACTGCAAATCCGCTCTCTGATACCTAAAGTTGGTAAGGACCTGGTCGAAGCTAACGGGAACCGCAGCTAAGACTTGGGCGGTTTGCCAGAGAAAGGCTTTAGTGTATTTCCTCCCAAGCATGCATAAGACTACTATGGGGAAGGGTGATAGTCTGGCAAGACAAATAGTAACAGATTTATTCTGTGTTAACGAGAGCATGAACTGAGGAAGAGTTAGGAAGGCCAGGATCTTGCCTAACCGTTGTATTTGCGAAATGATAAATCCAAAAACAAATATTTAATTTATTTAACAAGGCAAAAAAAGTTGATAACTTTAACAAATATATTTTCAATTTGGTTAACAATTTTGGGGTCACAGACCTCAGAAAGCATTAAACGTTTGCGCCAGGCAATTAACAATTCTTTAGGTTTCAAACCTTATATATGTACCAAAATCTTTGTAAGATTTAATAAAGACAAATGAAGTGATTAAAGTTTAAACATTAAATTAAGTACAAGGAGTGTACTTTAAGAAATTTCCAGGTAACTATTTTAGAAAAAAGTTACAACTTCGAAAATAACAATAAGAAAAACATGAAGAATAAGATAGAAGTTCCTACAACTTCTTATATTTATATAGAATTAATGTTGGTTAATATACAAATAAGGGCAGGTCACTTACTGTGAAACCTGAAGAGAAAATCAAAAGGAAGTTTCTCGACCTCCTATGTTTACTTAGGAATCACGAGCCAAATGGGGCAGTTTCCATTTCGTGAAACCTAGAAATAACTCACTCGAGAGTTGAAAGAATTGTTTTCCCTGATTATAAGGTAGAAACAATGTAAGTTTGAACCGTGTATAAAACACGTAGTTATACAGAAATTAATTAATGATAAACAGACAAGATGGAAGGGCACTTCGTTAGAGTGACACCTTATTGGAAATGATCCGGAGTTTCAATTTTATTAATATGGTTTGTTAGTAGAAGGTTTAGGAAAGATCGATTGGGATTGAGGATAAATGTTCATGGCCTTATTTAATGTAAACGGACGATCGCGACGCGGTAGAAAAGTTGGACAAGCACTAGTTTTCACTATAGTCTGTTAAATAGATGAAAAGTTCACTGTAGTAACACGAAAGTTTATGGGAAAGAAAGTTATTGCAATGATGAAAATAACTGGTTGCACTAGGTAGGCGAGAGTCTATTTCTGGAGAAGTTTGTGAATTACAATTAAATGCGCCATAGAACATTCCAGCGGTGGAAGAAAATTCGCTATTGCAGTAATTTATAATGAAGATTCCTCATTTTAAATAGTATTCCCACAAGTGAGTGAAAAATACATGACGGCAGGACTTGTAGATAAAGTACAGGATCTGGAAGGTTCCAGAACGATCTTAATAGAAGAATGGGGCCAAAGTTAATCCCGCGGAGGAACTAACTTGGTGATTTATAGACAGCGGGTATTAAATAATATCCCACGTGGTGAGAAGATTTCTCATTTGGTTAGCTTAAGAAAAGCTACTTTCCATTAAGGTTGGCTTAGACAGACAAAAGCTCAACATGGCAAATCCCGCGAAGAATGACTATTTCAGAAAATAAATAATTTCACACTGCCTATAAAAGATCGTTAAAAGCATGTAGAAGTTAAAACCATGAAGATGAGGTTAAAACTTGAAGTTTGTACTTAACTTGATTGCATGTCGAAGGTGAAGTTCCCTTTGATGTTTAAAGTTACCACATGGCGTGGAATCTGAAAAATGCCTCGTTAGGTCAGGAGGCTAGCTCTAGTTGAGCCTTAACTGAGTCGACGGCCGGCGCACTAGTGAGACCCACTCAGCGACGCACAGAGGGACCAAAGAAGGGAAAGGAGTGGGGGTAGGAGACAAAAGGTATACATATCAGCATAACCAACATAAGAAATGAAATTCTCTTGAGGAGATGGTCTTCAAAGAGTTGATAACAGGCGATACTAGCACAGCATGGTGAGTGAAAAAGTAAACGAAGTTCTCTTGCTCATGGAGAAGATAGCTGGCGATGGTAGCAAAATCTGGTGGCCAGATGGATAAGTAAATCCTCTTGCACCAGAAAGAATTGAGGAGCTTCAGAGATTCGCTGCTAGATGACGCTAGGTGGGTCATGGAAGATATATATCTAGAAGAGACTCACAAAAGATATAAGCGACATGATCACCAAAGAGAAAATAGAAGATCACTGTTGGTGTTTGATAAAGAGGAAGGAATGAACAAGCAAAGAGCATTAAACATTATATTCTCTCATACCGTGTATTCCAAGAATACACCACCCTCACAGCTTACAGGGTTGCTGGCTTTTCTGTCAGGGTGGGCTCCCTTAGCCTTCCTTTCATCTCACTAGTCATTAAAATATATCTACTGAAAATGACTATCAAAAGGGATCATATAGACTAAAAAGACAGAATATAAAAGGTATGGATCACCAAACACTATATAGAAGTGCGTGCATTGAATCGTTTAGAAAAAAAATCAAAAATCTTAAGGTAATGTAATATCTTATAGCTAAAACTGCAGGATTAACTCGTTTATGTGTGTATAACCTTCAATATTCAAACTTTGATTGCGTTGTGGTAAGATCTATCACCATATAAAAGCGTAGGGTATATTTCGTTATTCATTGCAATCGCTATATAGGCGGCTTTGGGATTTCTAAGACGTGCCCCCGTTGAAGCAAGGAACTACAAAATATCCAATCAAGGCTATATAAACAACATGGCAGCTATCTAGGATAACGAAACACAGTCCACACATTGATGAAACCATTCAAACAAGAAAGTACTGTCCCCGAATCCGGATTCGGAGCAATCCGAGATCAGATTATAATTTATAACCAAGAAGTTTTGAAATATTTGAGAGCTAGAAAGTGGTCAATAAACCAGTTTAGACGGCGAATGCCGCAGAGGAGAGGTCTTGCCCAATGAAAACTCAAGTTTGTAGCTGAGGGGAAATATTAAGAAAGATGAGATATGATTGGATGTCCAGAGAGGTATACCACATTTCCAATGGATTTATTAATCCTAGGGTGATCGCCTGTTGCTAGGGGCTTGGCTAGGACCAATGAGAATATTCGAGAAATATTAACCGCCAAAGTATTTATGCTGGTTTGAAGACTTTTAATGCATTTATGGACTGGATAAATTCAGGAGAATTATTTAAGGATTTACCATGAAGAGATTTCCACGGATATTTGGTTCAGAACGGCAGAATTGATAATTAAGATCAAGAACACCCAATTTACGCGCTATTATTAGGAGGATCAGAAGGGGGGAAGAAGGATGATAACGAGTCAGCCATTTTGGGGCAGTTAGTTCGCTTGGAGATTGTTGAGGAGGTTGGACGCGTGAACCGAGTGCTCCCAGAAACGACCGCAAGTGTTGCACAATTGTTGAAATTGGCATACAATGGAACGAGAACGGAAGCAGGTAATGTCAGAACAATGTGTGAGTATAGTGTGAGAATTGCGAGTGAGTTGAGTGAAGTAGAAAACTGTGAATTATATCTCTAAAGAAAACGGATGCCATCACGAGCAAAGAGCAGGCAGAGTAACACGTCGCGTCTAGAATGAGCATTAGATTGAACGAAGAACAGTAAGAGATTTATTGTGGAAATTATTCTGACTGTGAAACTAAGAATAGGGTTTCTGTTAAAATTCCAAGCGAACGTGAACGATTTTTAAGACCAGTGTTTTATCAGTGTCAATATGGAAAGTCACGTAGATCTGCAATATGAAAAGACATGTGATTTACTAGTGAAGAGGATGGGGTCGCACTAAATATGAATAGGGAAATGTAGCCTAATACCATGGCTGTAAGAATGCTTACACGTGACGACGGATAGACGGAAGTCGAACCGGAGACGCGATGCTCACTGTAATACAAGGAAGAAATAAGATCTGCAGTAACCGAATTGATCTATTGAAGAACTAATAAGCATGAACGAGCGACGCCAAGATCTTCCAGTGCTCGAGAAGAAGAACAAGAAAGAAGGGAGAAGCCTGGGTTCGAGTGAGGGTCCAGTGATGTCGAGACGGGAAACCCAGTGTGTAGACCGGCTGAGTCGGGTAAAGCAGCGAACGCGGGGAAGTACATCAGACTAGCGGGATCGTGCCAGCGCAGCGAGGCGGGAGCTGGGGCGCACAGCAAGGCGAGACGGACAGATCCTCAAGGCAAGCTTTCTGGGACGTAATGTTGTGCGATCCAAATCATCGTTTGTCAACTTCAAGTCTACAGAAAGTAAGGGAAGCTATTCCTTATGTAGTTCAATTCGTAGAAGGTTATATTAGAAGCATGCCTATTAGCCAGTGACCTATTTTGAATTGTTAGTAGATATTTTGTAGCATGATTTGAAACTGTGTTTAATAAATTCACTCCGTCATCGTAGATAGTTGTTTGACGCACAGCCAGCGCAGTTTACATTGGAAGTTAGATTGGTTTGGCTGGTTGAAAGTATGATTAAATTTTATTAGAGGACTACGCGAGTCCTGCGTTCGACGCTTTTGCACTTTGATTTTGGATTCTCAGATTTTCATTTAGGATTTTCATTGTCGTAGGGTTTTCACGACTTAAGGATATTTTCACTTATGATGGAAGATTTTCACGGATTTTCATAGATAGATTTTCACAAATTTATATTTAGGTTTTCATAAATTCATTTTAGATTTTCACAAATTTATATTTGGATTTTCATAAATCTGATTTAGGATTTTTACGATTTCCATTCTTGGATTTTCACGATTTTCATTTTGAGAATTATCACTTGGGATTTTATTGCATTTATTTAGGATTGCTACTTAGTAGGATTGGACGGGACAGGATTGATGGATTCTGATTTAGGATTTTGATTTAGGATTTTCACGATTTTCTCCAGTTTTTGCATTCTGGTAATTTTGAAATGGAAATCGGAATTATTTTCGATATGAATTAAATTCTTTTTAGAATTTTGAATTGAATTTTGACTTCAGGATTTTTCGAATTTTAGGATCAGGATTTTCAGGATTTTTGGATTTTGGAGTTTCAGATTTTGGAATTTCATTTTGAATTTCCTTATTTTAAGGATGCTTAGGACATCCGTTTATTCATTTTTATTCTGGATTAAGATTATAGTTGGGATTTGATCCGAGTTTTGATAAATTTTGACTTTATTTGGGGGAGTTTGATATTTCAGTGGATGTGTTTTCCAAGCTTTATTTGCTATTAATCTAATTGGTATTGAGGATCATGATATTTAAATTCGAGATATTTGGTTTTGTGAGATGGTTAGGCTGTGGTTGTGAACAGCTGATTTTATTATTTAGGAATTCCATTCTGGAATTATTTTCTTGTGGAGCTATGATTCTAGTTGAGTCGACACAGTCGTTGTGATTGCTATAAAGCTTATTGCATTAGGATTGCTATTGCATTACTTTATTATTATTATTATTATTATTATTATTATTATTATTATTTATTTAGTCTACCAATGGATATTGACACTAGTTAACACCTAGCTGTCGTAGAATTCAGCTGAGATTAAGTTTGTTTGGCAACGCTGTTATTGTTATTTATAATGGAGCGTGCGATGGTCGCAATATTTTCGTCGAGACATCGAAGGAAGATCTAGACCGGTGGCCTAGAATCTCCTTGCTCCAAGTAATGTTTTGAAGTGAGTTTGTTTGGATTTGAAGAGCGCCTGTAGGATATTGGTGGTGCGTATTATGATGAGATGTTGCAACGTGGCTTGTCCAGTCTGGGTCTCGCACGGAAGCAATGAATGGAAAGGCCGTATTTTTGTAACGGAGTGATGTGCACTCTGGGAAGAAGCTTGCGGAGGTCAAGCAGATTGTGTTGCAGTTCATAAATAGATGTTTGTCGATGCTTAGAGGAGATGCTGTCTCCCACAAATCCAACCCCTCGTCCTCGTCGTGGGAGATGGGCAACGTAATTAAGTAGGGGATTGCCTGTAGGGGTGAAGTACAGTGGGGACTTTGTGTGCCTCAAGACCGCTACGGTAGCTGTGAAGGCCCTACAGGAACCCTGAAGAAATTACGGCTAACGGGGCTCTGGTGAAACAACTGCTGCCTTGTAGTTTGGAGTTGGTTCTTCAAAGGCTAAGGGAAGAAACCCTGACAGAAAATCAGCCTGGTGCCTCAGGCTTAAGGTGGCAGCCCCTCCAAGGCACTCGGAGGCAGTGGGTTAATCACTCGCTCCTCTTAAATAAACTGATTACGGAAACTGAAGCGAAATTGCAAAACCGGACGGATAACCTGATGACGACTTTTCGCATGAAGAGGACTACGAAAATCGGTTTCTGGAATGTGAGGACCTTGATGGAGAAAACCAGACTGAAACAAGTGACACGGGAGATGAAGAACTATGGGCTGGATATCCTAGGATTGAGTGAAGTGAGGTGGCCAGGATTTGGTGAAATACAGACAACAGATGGAATTACATTTCTCTATTCTGGGGGCGATGATGAAGAACACAGGGTTGGAGTGGGGTTGCTGCTCAACAGAAATGCAAAGAGAAGCCTTATGGAGTGGAAGCCAATTTCTAGTAGGCTCATGTTTGCTAGGTTCAAGACAAAGATCAGGAATGTGATCATCATCCAATGCTATGCGCCTACAGAACAATCGGAGCCAGAGAAGAAGGAAGAATTCTACCAAATGCTGCGAGATGTCACAAGACAAACAAGTAAGAATGACATTCTCATTGTTATGGGAGATTTCAACGCGAAGGTGGGCTCAAACAATGAGGGGTTGGAGCAGATCATGGGTAAACATGGCCTTGGTGAGATGAATGACAATGGGGAGAAATTTACGGAATATTGCGCCAGTCAGGATTTGGTGATGGGTGGCACGGTATTTCCTCATAGACGGTGCCACAAGGTCACCTGGGTGTCTCCTGATCAAGTCACAGAAAATCAAATTGATCACATCGCGGTGAGCAGGAGGTTCAGAAGATGCTTGGAAGATGTTAGGAACAAGAGAGGAGCGGACGTTGGTAGTGACCATCATCTTGTGGTTGCCAACTTACGCATGAGGATCGTCGCAGTCCGCCGAAAGTTTAACACTCGGCACAACAAGTTTGATGTGGGCAAGCTCAAGAACCAGCGGAGATTGGACCAATTTAAACTGGAGCACAGAAATAAATTCCAGGTGTTGGACTCCGAGACAGAGAAGGACGTGGAGACTGTGTGGAGAGAGGTAAAGAATATCTTCGTGGAAACCAGTGAGATGCAGCTCGGGTACAAGAACTACCTGCGGAAAGAATGGATATCCGATCAGGCCTGGGACAAGATACATTATATGAAGGAGATTAAGGCCAAGCTCAACACCTGCAAGACTAGGCAGCAGAAGGCTCTCACACAAGCGAAGTATTCAACAGCAAACAGGGAGGTAAAGAGGAGTGTACGGAAGGATCATTGGAGGTGGATTGATGAGCAGGCGGAGAAAGCAGAAGAAGCGGCAAGAAGGGGGGACGTTAAGAAGCTCTATGGCATCACAAAGATGCTTTCGAGGAAAGGTTTTAATAAAACTAGGCCTGTGAAGAGCAAGATGGGCGAGATCCTCACGACGTGTGAACAGCAGCTGACAAGATGGAGAGAACACTTTGCGGAGGTTCTTAATAATGATAGAGGACCAGAAAGTAAGCAGCGAGGAAAAGATGAAGAGGAAGCAGAAAGTGACCCAAGCATCAGCCTCGACTCCCCAACTTGGGGCGAAATACGGACAGCGTTGAAGCAGATGAAATGCGGGAAGGCACCAGGTCTGGATAATATGCCAGCGGAAGTACTGAAAGCAGACCTGGATATTACGATCGATCTGCTGCACCCGCTGTTCGAGAAGATCTGGAAGGAGGAGAAAATACCAACCGACTGGAAGAAGGGGTTGATAGTCAAGTTGCCGAAGAAAGGGGACACCACAAACTGTAACAACTGGAGGGGTATCACCTTGCTGTCCATTCCAAGCAAAGTGCTGGCGAGAGTCATCCTGAATCGTATAAAAGACTGCGTAGAAAAAAGGCTTCGGAAGGAACAGACTGGATTTCGACAACATCGCAGCTGTGTGGATCTCATCAACACTCTCCGAATCATCCTGGAGCAGAGTGTGGAGTGGCGGAATACCCTTTACCTCACATTTGTTGACTTCGAGAAAGCCTTCGACTCCGTAAATCAAAGAATCATGTGGAAGACCCTCGAGGAATATAAAATTCCAACAAAGATCATCAGAATCATGGAAGAGATGTACGAAGGGTATGAGTGCCAGGTTCTTCACGAAGGCAAATTAACAGAAAAGATAAAGGTCAGTTCCGGAGTGAGACAGGGGTGTGTCCTTTCCCCCACTCTGTTCCTGTTGGTCCTGGATAGTGTGATGAAGATGGTAATGGGAGGACGGAAGAGGGGTATTCAATGGGGTATAAATGACAGGCTTGAAGATCTGGATTTCGCAGACGACATTTGTCTTATGGCACAACGGTACCGAGACATAGAAGATAAGCTGGGGAGGTTGCAGAGAGAAGCAGAATGTGCATGATTGATGATCAACACCAACAAGACCAAAGAGATGAGGATAAATTCTGATATCACGACTAGTTTGACAGTCAACGGAAAGGACATTGAGCGAGTTGAGTCCTTCCTCTACCTTGGAAGTATAGTCACAAATGATGGGGGAGCAGAGGAAGATGTTCGAAGCCGTATCAGGAAGGCAAATGGTGCCTTTGTCCAGCTCTACCCCATCTGGAGAAATAGAAACATTTCCAGGAAGACCAAGCTCCGCCTTTTCAATAGCAACGTAAAGTCGATTCTTCTCTACGGCTGTGAAACCTGGAAAATCACAAAACCGATCAACAACCAGCTACAGGTGTTCATTAACAGATGACTGCGTCGCATCATGAATGTGAGGTGGCCGGACATAATCTCAAATGAAGATCTTTGGACCATCACCAATCAACAACCGATTAGCATCCAGATCAAGGAGAGGAAATGGCGCTGGATTGGTCACACACTAAGGAAGCCGGACGGAGCTATTGAGAGGGCGGCGCTAGACTGGAATCCTCAAGGCGCCAGGAAGCGAGGTCGACCTAAGAAGACCTGGAAGAGGACGATCGAAGATGAAATTGCAGAGGTGGACAAGAACTGGAGTCAAGTGAAGAGAATGGCCAGGAACCTACTGCGTGGAGAAATTTCGCCAAGGCCCTATGCTCCGAAAGGAGCGGCAGGAATTAAGTAAGTAAGTAAGTAAGAGGAGATGCTCGATCCTTTAGTTGGAAGGGGGAGGTAGTCAGCTGTGCAGTGCTGTAGTACAGGCTGTTTCGCTAGTAGTGTCATTGGTGTGATTTATAAACAACTTATTGTATTGTTATTAGTATTATGTTATTATGGATAGAAACCAGTGGAAGCTACATAAACAGTAGTCTTATCTTTGTTGATTGAACTACGATGTCCTATTAAGTCTTGATTCCAGAAATTGACAGTATTGTTAGCGGAAGTCTCATGAAGTCTCTTAAGTTGTAAATATTTTTTTTATTATAAACTAATTGGTATTGTAATAAATGTCATGTCGCAATGCAGAAATCGTCTGTAAATGAGGGTTATGTACAGCGTTCAACTGATTTTTGTGTATATTGATGAAATTTAAATTAGTATAGTTTGTTTACGAGTTTATTCAGTTATTCATTTTGAGGTGTAATATGGTTAGAGTAGGGATTTCAGGGTCACGATGTATAGAGTTATAATTTGGTTTTGTAATAGCGAGAAGGCCTTCGCTAGTAATTTATTTTGGTCATGATGTGCGTGAAATAAATGACCGTTGTTCGATCCTGAAATCTAGGGCGAATCAGGATGTGTCGATGTTTATTTAGAATAAATTCTTATTTTATTATTTTTGGGAGATCTATCGATCGATGAACCTGAAGATCAGGTTATTGCTATTTTCATTTATATTAAGTAGATTTAATTGTAGTCAGTTTTTATGAATAAATAATTTTTATTCGTCGTTGTTTTACAGAATTCGTTGTTCTGATTAGGAGGGAAGTGGTGACAAGTAAATGCTATGGTCGTTCCCCTGAATCTCGAGTCCAGTTACCCACTTTATAGTTCCTATATCGCCCCGAGATTGAAGAATTTGTCGTGTTATTGTGATTTAGTCAGTTTGGTCAGGTGGTGACAGACCATAGCGTTTATTTACTATAGATTAGATCCTTATATGGTCCTTATTTCCAGTGAATGGTATGCCAGCGGCGAAAGGTAGGTATTTCAGCCGGATACTACTAATTGCTGCAATCCAATCTAGATCCTGGGATTTTGGCTGTTATTCCACTGTGAAATGTTCGGGCACAGTACCCATCTAGAAAAATATGCACTCGCATTGGGATGTCCTTAATAATTCATGAATTCACTCGATGATCCCTAAACAAATAGCATAAATACCATTATAAAACAAATATGATGCACCGCATCGCAATCTAGGTCTTATCATGGCCACCTGACAACACAACTAGCTCTTCATACCCGTCGTTAATGGGTTTGCGTTGTAAGTGTAAAATAATAGCGTTTGGGAGACTGATGACATTTAACTTAGTTATGGATAGACTGTCAGACCTTGTTTGACAAACACCCATGTAATTTCATAACTTGCACCCAGTGCATTGTTCTACTTGGAATTAGGTACTTAAAGGAAGACCACGAGGAGTGAGAAAAACAAACATTAAGCATCTGATAAAGAGAAATAAACTATCAGCCGGAACGCAAATTCTAAAAAAAGAATTAGAAATATTTTAAAAGTATTTGGCTGTTTAACCATGCAGCCAGCTCCAGTTTAATTTATTGTTACTTGCATGATGTGCCTTGGTATGATGAGGAAAGATGATTGTAATGTACAGTATGTCCACCCCATATTAATTGCTCTTCAACGGGGTTGGGGCAAAAGATGTGCCATGTGGTTTTTACGGCATGATGCCCTTCCTGAGAGATGGAAGGAAGCGGGCGTGGCCTAATACAATATACCCCCGACATTTGCCTGGAATTGAGAATGGGAAACCATGGCTGGTGGGGTTCGAACCCATGTCTAACAAGTCTGCAGGTAGTTTGGCCACATAGCCTGCATTAGCGAATGTAGCTACTGCTGTAGGTGTTGTAATGTATAAAAGTATATTAAGGACAACGTTTACACATCCATGCCCATGACTGGATTCAAACAGACAGCTGAGCTCGAGTTCAGTTTTAAGACCAACCCTTTACCACTGACCCACGCCAGCTGGCAGAAAGAAGTGAGGTCCTCCTTTGGGGTACCGTATATCTACTCATATATCACACCTATCTTACCTTCATATGCCATGATGGGTTGATGGTGGCGAGGAATAAGACCGCCCCACCAAAGCCAGTTCGTCAGGAGGAAAGGTAGTGATAAGAGATTGTCTTACCTCCCGAGACAGGTTTTCGCATTTAGAACTATGTTGTGACATCCATGTCAGGACATCTCACCTCGTGATATTTTCAGACCAGCAAGCAAGTCAGTCACCAAGCTGTTCTCACACCTGGCATTGCCATGTCAAGTCGATACAGATTGTTCAATTGGCTTACTGCTGGGGAATTGAGGCTTCCTGTTAACACCATCCCCTCTTTGTACTAGGCTTACATAAATAATTTGTAGCCTAGTTTTATTTTAGGGGTGCCTTCTACTTTGCCATTCGCTCCTGCAGTTTTTATGCCAACCCGTAAGAAACAAGACAAGCCGACAAAAATCAAACCGATTGTAAGGCATTAACATATTTCATCGAAGATAAATTCAAAGTTTTAGCCAAAAATTCCAAATGTTCACACTGAAAGCTTTCTTTTTTATAGAGATAACAGGCATAGAATTGTTTAGGGGCGGTGCGCCATTAAGAGCTGAAAGGGCCCCGCCGACCCAGGGCCATTAGACCGTATTGCACAAAATTTGTTTAAATAAAGTATTTAAAAATTACTTTAAACTACAGATATTCTACTTATAATAAGTGGTTTTCTTTTCTAGAATCTCTAAAAAGAATTCAGTGTACATAACTCATCCCTAGCTTAAGATCCTGACAGTCTTGTACGGTGTACTGTCATAACGAGGGCCTCTCCACAGAAAGTCCCAAGTAAAGTATTTGGCTTGATGGACCGGGTGAGGAAACAGTGGTCATAGCACTCTATTGCACACGAATTCTTCTGTGCTATGAAGGGATTTTTCTTTCTCTTCAAGTCCAGGCAGAATGGGCCAATAGCGTCGCTTTGAAGCGAAATAGAAGATCTCTCCATTTCACTTCCTGCTTCTGTCTCTGACAAACAGGACTACAGTAGAAGGGTCCACCCCACCCTACGCCCTTAAACAGGTATTCAGTCATTGTTTGCAGCTTGCTGACATTAGACAAAAATATATTTATACATTTTCAGTTGTCGGGTGTTCGAATTACAGTATAAGTGTGTTAGTGAGTTCTGTGCATGAAATGAATATCTGTAAATGAATGTGTTTTTAACTTTTGTGATTCGGTACGTAGTTATTTAATATGCTGATTGTGTGCGACATAGGAAAATGAAAGTTGAATTTTTATTAAAAAATCTATTTTCTTCTATACCGCTGAACACAAAGCTAGAAATTTTAAAAAATAGGACCTTATCAACCAAGCTGATAGATACATTTGCTTCATCCAAGCACAGGAGAGTAGAATATATTCACAAATAAGGAGCCATGTGAAGACAGTTTTTAATGCATGAACTTTTTATTAAACCTTTTTTCATATGTGGTGTTGTGTGGAATTACAGTATGATAATGCCAATATTAGCAACAAAGAATGTGAAATATAAAACAATTTTTATATGAAACAACAATAATATCAAAACTCAGCAATTTTTCTAGGTTTATGATGTGTCTTGTGCGTGGTTTCGCCCAGGAACACCCTAGATAGGCTCATTAGCGGGCTCTTGGTGTCCGTGCCCAGACCCCTCCCCCAGGAGTAGCGAACTGTGCACTTCCTTCCTTATGATGAGTCTATCTTGGTGTTCCTAGGCAAAAACCTTCACCAGACACGGCATGAACCTAGAAAAAATATTGAGTTTTAATTCCTTGGCTGTGAAAGCCAATATACAAACAATATCATCATCTGGCCCACCCTAAAATATTAGTCAGGAGCCGCCCCTGGAATTGTTCATGTATCAAGAATAGTGGTTTTGTGGGGGTTCAGATACCTCCTCCTCCTCCCCTCCTCACAAGATGGCGGCAGCCCGATAACTCCCGAACCCGTGGTCGGATTTTGACGAATGAGGAGGTCATTGAACTCGGGCTGACACTCCCTTTCCACTGGACAATATATTTCAACCCCAAAAATAAAACCTACCCCTACTAGGGGTGAAATTGAATTTTTTAGAGAATCTCTCTTTCCAATTGCAACATGTGAGAGTTTGAATGCCGATATGGATTTAAACGTTGTTCTACATAAAGTGTATGTGTTCGGTCGATAGCCACTATGAATTAACATGCTTGTTTTTGTTTTTTTACGCATGCCCACTCATGGCTTTTGTATGAGGGTGGGGGAGTGGATCCCTATGGATGGGTTATTGTTGACGGGTCATTGTTGGCGGGGTCATTGTTGTCGGGTCCTTGTGGACGAGTCCTTGTGGACAAGTCCTTGTGGACGAGTCCTTGTGGACAAGTCCTTGTGGACGAGTCCTTGTGGACAAGTCCTTGTGGACGAGTCCTTGTCCCTTTGGACTGATCCCTTTGGACGGGTCCCTTTGGCCTGGTTCCTACGGACTAACCCATGAATTTATTTAAATTATGTCAAAGGGCCTAACTACATTTGTGTGTGTTGAATTGACGTTGTTCACCACTACTATAATGGAATAACGATATGAAAGGAATGTGACGAAATACATGTGAACACGTGTGAAATGACCTTATTACCGTCCTCCTTGTGAAACAAGTCACATCCTGTTTTGCTTCATACGTGAGAAAATGTGAGTTCGAACCCGTGGTCGGATTTTGACGAATGAGGTGTCATTGAACTCGGGCTGATACCCCCTTTCCAATGAACAACATATTTCCACCCCAAAATAAAACCTACCCCTACTAGGGGGTGAAATTGTAATTTTTTTAGAGAATCTCTCTTTCCAATTGCAACATGTGAGAGTTTGAATGCCGATATGGAATAAAACGTTGTTCCACACAAGAGACATGTGTTTGGTGGATAGCCACTATGAATTAACATGCTTGTTTTTGTTTTTTGTTTTTTACGCATGCCCACTCATAGCTTTTGTAAGAGGGCAGGCTTTTTAAAAGATGGCGGCTCTAGTGTAACCTAACCCAACCCACGAGTGGTGATCAAAAAGTATTTTAAGTGACGCTTGTCGATTGGCAAACCAATAATCAAAGAGGGATATGTCAGGCCTTGAGGTGATAGCCCCTTTTGATTGATCTCTGTTGATTTGTCCCTTTGGACTGGTCTCTGTTGACTAGCCCCTTTTGGACGGGCCCTTTTTGACAGGGGGTCATTTTTGATGGATCCTTTTTGACAGGTGCTTTTCGACGGGTCCCTGTTGACGAGTCATTGCTGACGGGTCCTTGTTGATGAGTCCCTGTGGACGGGTCATTGTTGACGGGTCCCTATTGACAGGTCATTGTTGACAGGTCATTGATGACAGGTCATTGTTGACGGGTCATTGTTGATGGGTCCTTGCTGACAAGTCCCTGTTGATGGGTCCCTGTGGAAGGGTCCCTTTAGACCGGCCCCTTTGGACTGGTCCCTATGGACCGGCCCATGAAATTTATCCAAATTATGTCAAAGGGCCTAACTACATTTGTGTGTAAAGCAGTGTGTTGAACTGACGTTGTTCACCAGTCCTTACTACTACAATTGGATAACGATATGAAAGGAATTGATTAACTAGACATGAGTTAACTACCAACGAAACACTTTGGCGACTCTGCTTGTTATTGACCAATGAGTTGGGTTTTAGAAAAACTGTTTGCTATTTTGGGTTATATACAAAAAATGCTTAGACCTTTTGAGTGACTATGTTTGCTAAACAAGACA
This sequence comes from Meconema thalassinum, assembly GCA_946902985.2. Taxonomy (NCBI): domain Eukaryota; kingdom Metazoa; phylum Arthropoda; class Insecta; order Orthoptera; family Tettigoniidae; genus Meconema; species Meconema thalassinum. The sequence continues at coordinate 862,120,462 of OX336389.2, forward strand.
TTATACCAGACACGATTAGGATTCTTATGTAGCTCAGACAAGGAAAGAATTTCTACTGAATCTGTTGACATTGAATATAGATTTAGGTATTAGGAAGTCATTTTGAAGGCCTTTGTCTGGAGCGTGGCACTCTATGAAAGTAAAACTTAGACAATTGGTGTAGCAGAAAAGTGGAGAATTGAAGTGTTTGAAATGTGGTGTTACAGGAGAATGATGAAGATTAGATGGGTTAATACGGTTACTAACAAAGAGGTATTAAGACGAGTGGGGGAGAAGAGATGTATCTGGCGACTGTTAATGAAGTAAAGAGATAGGTTGGTAGAACACGTACTAAGACACCCAAGAATAGCAAACTTAGTTAAGGAAGAAAGGTTCGAGGACGAGAACTGTAGGGATAGACCAAGTTTAGAATATGTTAAACAGATAGCCTTGAATGTAGGGTGTGGTAGCTATATAGAGATGGAACGATTAGCTCGGGACAGATAGGCGCTGAGATCTGCATCAAACCAGTCAAAGGACTAAAGACTCAAACAACAACATGTAAGTTCACTAAAATAATGTTGTGTAACGGTATATGTTAGTCAACGAACAGTAATGCATTACTAAAACCCATGACACGATACCTAAGAGCTTTTCTAAAATGATTTTAAAATGCTTTTAAGCCTATATTGAACACCCAGTTCACAAGACTCATAACTGCAATGTTATGGTAAAACAAAACAAAATCTATATTTCAAAACAAGCAAGTGGTTTAGTCAATGTATACTGGAAAAAGTTTTGTAAACACTCAAGTCCTCAAGACTAATTAAATTAGTACGTGTCAGGTTGACCGAGTGGTTAAGGTGCTTGACTTAAGATCAAATTTTCTGTATAAGGAAGCATGGGTTCGAATCCCTTACCTGACATAACTATTGCCTTGACATGGCTTGGCCACACTGAATTATTATGACACTCGGTACACAAACCATAGATATAGTGTATTGTTTAAGGCCACTCTCTTTCTGAACATAGTCAGAGACTGTTGATGGTTAACAATTGTATTAATAGTGGGACATGGGGATAGTAATTAAGAAAAACAGACAATACCCATACAATATTTTTATTAAATTCATTTTATAATAGTTACACACTGAATTCAAGTCTATCTCTTTACCATTGTTCTATATAGATTTTTAAACACAACGCTTGTTGTAGATCCTTTTACAACTTTCTCCAGGTACTCTTGCTCTTAAAAACTGGGGAAGCCGCAATGGTTTTATAAACATAAAACCCTCATCCTCTTCTTTTTCATAATTATCATCATCATCATCATCATCATCATTATGAATATTATCATCAAAATTATTATAGTCATTGTCACCATCATTATCATCATCATCATCATCATTCTCAACATCACTATAACTATCCAATTCCTCTTGTTTGTTTTCCACAAGGACCTCTTGTAGAGTCTGCGTTGCTTTTGATAGTGTTAAGGGTTTTTTGAACGATGGTATTTGTCCTAACATGTCTTTTTGAGGTGATGATGAATGCTTTTTAACAAACAATGCACTATCTTGAGCAGCAATATATTTTTCTTGGACTTGCTTTTTTTACCTGGGTTAGAGTATTTTGCGTATTTAAATGTGTGTTAATTTGAGATTCACAATGATGTTCTTTTGAAGTAAGTACGTTGGAGTCTTTTGTTTTAATCATTCCTCGACACTTTTTGGATCGTTGTTTTGAACATTGCCAAATAACAGTTCCATCTTTATTGGTTGTTTTTACTATATATGTATATCCTTTATAGAAGACACATGGCTTGCCATGACTGGTTGTTGAGACTTCCATATCAACTAATACATATGAATTAAATTTTAGTAAAGTCACATGAACAATCTTTAGATTACAAGTGATTTACACACACACACACACACTTTCCTAAATGTCAAGATTTATGGATGTTGTTTTCCGCCAACAGCTGCTTACTGCGTATGACAAGGCTGGAGACTGGTAGGTGAGACGGTCTTTCACGATGTGAACACTGTAACAGGCAGTAGTCAACTGACAATATTCTTATACCCTAGTCAAGGTTAACAGGTACTTACTGCGTATGACAAGACCGTACACTCGTAGGTTAGACCGTATTTTTTGTTTGTTGCTAAGGATCCCATATATACCCTAGACATGTTAGTTCTGAACACTTAGTGGTTAATTGTATATATTGAATTTAAATACACAGCTCATACAAGCACGTTTTCCGGATGGGAGTGGTGAGAGGCTGGCAAAAAAGGAAATGTTTTAGTTTAATGAAACGTCATGTCCTAGTAGGCGTGATTTATAGTAGACGCAATTGATAGTAGACGTAATTGATAGTAGGTGTAATCGATACTAGACGTGATTAATAGTAGACGCAATTGATACTAGGCGTGATTGATAGTAGGCGTGATTTGTAGTAAGCGCGATTTATAGTAGACGCAAATGATAGTAGGCGCGATTGATAGTAGGCGTGATTGATAGTAGACGCGATTGATAGTAGGCGCAATTTGACATGGGCGCGACTCAGATCATTTTTGATATCATAAAGTTACAGTGTCAATGTTTATACAAAGTACAAGGTAGAGGGTATTTTAAGACATAACCTCAGCTCCCTTAACATAACCTAACTTTACCTAACCTAACTTTGTCACGTGACATGTTCTACAAGTTTAGACTTGCTTTAAGACTGATTATGACGTCATAGATTGATGGGAGGGGTGAGAAGCTGACAAAAAAGGAAATGTTCTGGTTTAATGAAACGTCATGTCCTAGTAGGCGTGATTTATAGTAGAAGCAATTGATAGTAAGCGCGATTAATAGTAGACGCAATTGATAGTAGACGTGATTGATAGTAGGCGTGATTTGACATGAGCGCGATTTATAGTAGACGCGAAAGATAGTAGGCGCGATTGATAGTAGGCGTAATTAGACATGGACGAGATTTATAGTAGACGCAATTGATAGTAGGCGCGATTGATAGTAGGTGTAATTGGTAGTAGGCGCGATTTGACATGAGCGCGATTTATAGTAGACGCAAATGATAGAAGGCGTGATTGATAGTAGACGCAATTGATGCTAGGCGTGATTGATAGTAGGCGTGATTTGTAGTAAGCGCATTTCATAGTAGGCTCAATTGATAGTAGATGCAATTGATAGTAGACGTGATTGATAGTAGGCGCGATTGATAGTAGACGTGATTGATATGGACGCGACTTAGATCACTTTTGATATTACAAAGTTACAGTGTCAATGTTTATACAAAGTACAAGGCAGAGAGGGGGTATTTTATGACTTAACCTCAGCTCACCTAACATAACCTAACTTTACCTAACCTAACTTTGTCACGTGACATGTTCTACAAGTTTAGACTTGCTTTAAGGCTGACTATGACTATGACGTCATAGATTGATGAGAGGGGTGGGAGGCTGACAAAAAAGGAAATGTTTTGGTTTAATGAAAAGTCATGTCCTAGCAGGCGCGATTGGTAGTAGACGCAATTGATAGTAGACGCGATTAATGGTAGGCGCAATTGATAGTAGGTGTGATCAGGTACTTACTGCATATCAAAAGGCTGTACACTCGTGTGTTAGACACTCTATCTTGTTAAGGACCCCTATATATTCCCTATACAAGGCTATACATGTTCAAAAGGCTGTACACTCGTGTGTTAGACACTCTATCTTGTTAAGGACCCCTATATATTCCCTATACAAGGCTATACATGTTAGTTCTAAACACTTAGTGGTTATTTGTATTTTAAATTTATATACACAGGTTATACAAGCACGTTTTTTCACACAGTAAAACTTTGTCAAATAGCCACATGCGACACGCAAAGTATGTTTCCGCTATCTAGCGGTGACTATGGAAACTACCTGAACATATCCTAATCTAATCCTAGCTAACTTCACCTGACGTGACCATACCGGTTTGTAAGCAACAACAACAACACACTAAGATTCCATGAATTCCAGAGTACTTTTAGATTAATTATCGACTCTCAACTCTTATAACTATGTCCATCCCACTCTGTCAAAAACACGATTTTTTTTTTAAATTTTTGCTTGATGTCAATACTAAAGTGATAATGGGTTTTCCGATCCTATCACTATAAATTCATTACCCCCACTCTTATCTCGGTCTCGACAACAACCATGCCTATTTTTATTATGTCAGATGATGTAATGTTCGAGTGCAAAGTGGGTGTAATAGTGAGTGCAAAGTGAGTGCAAAAGTGAGTGCAAAGTAAGTGTAAAAGTAGTTGTAAAAGTGAGTGCAAAGTGAGTGCAAAAGTGAGTGCAAAAGTGGGGTGTAAAAGTGGTACCCTATTTGTAATGGCCTATTTGACAAGTTATTTTGTGGTACCCTATTCGTAATGGCTTATTTCACAAGTTGTTTTTGTCAATGTATTTAGAGGATATTTCTCTTGTTCATGGAAAGTATCTCTGCCCTTTTTATGATAGCATAATGCTTACCGTCATGTTTGTAAGCAACAACAACACACTAAAATTCCAAGAATCCAAACTACTCTAAGGTTAATGATGTTCTCTCAACTCCATTCCACGCCTAGTCAAAAACATTATACGTTTCAAATTTTTCAAAAAAGGTAAATTGAGAAAGTAGACTATATATTTAAACTAAAAAATCATATGCTAACTCCAACACCTACGTCTATCCCATTCTCAGTCAAAAAAAATATATATATTCTTTAAATTTTTCCAAAAAATATTTGGAAAGTAGGCTATAATTTGGAAACTAATCATCCTAAAAAGTCATATATAGACTCAAACCAATGGCTTTTATGTCCTTAATCGTTAGAACAAAACATGGAATTTGACATTTTTCCAAATATTGATCATTTTTAAAAATGGGCTATATTTTGTAAACTATGAATTACACAAAAAAAATGTGTTTGACATAAAAATGACAGGTATTTACCCCTCTACCCACAAACCAAGTCCCAGGTCTCTGGGACAAAATCCAAAAAGGTTCAATTTTGAAAGTAGACGATATTTTGAAAACTAATCATTCTAAAAAGTCATATATAGACTCAAACAAATGTCCTTTAAGTCCCTTAACGTTAGAACAAAACTTAAATTTTTTTTCATTTTTTCAAAAAAAAAGTCCAATTTTCAAAATTGCCTATATTTTGGAAACTAAGAATTAGTTCCAAAATGGCGGTCGTAGCTTAACTCAACCTAACCTAACCCTACGAGGTGTGATCAAAAGGTTCCAAAATGGCTGCCGTAGCTTAACTTAACCTTTGATTGATCCCTGTTGATTGACCCCTTTTGATTGATCTCTGTTGATGTATCCCTTTGGACTGGTCCCTGTTGACTAGCCCCTTTGGACGGGTCCTTTTTAAAGAGGGAGACATTTTTTTACGGGTCCCGGAGGACAGGTCCTTGTTGACGGGTCCCTGTGGGCGGTTCCTTTGGACTGATCCTTATGGACTGGCCCGTGCATTTTATCCAAATTATATCAAAGGGGCCCGCCCACAGGGACCCGTCAACAAGGACCCGACCTCCGGGACCCGTAAAAAAAATGACTCCCCCTTTAAAAAGGACCCGTCCAAAGGGGCTAGTCAACAGGGACCAGTCCAAAGGGATACATCAACAGAGATCAATCAAAAGGGGTCAATCAACAGGGATCAATCAAAGGTTAAGTTAAGCTACGGCAGCCATTTTGGAACTTTTTGATCACACCTCGTAGGGTTAGGTTAGGTTGAGTTAAGCTACGACCGCCATTTTGGAACTAATTCTTAGTTTCCAAAATATAGGTAATTTTGAAAATTAGACTTTTTTTTTGAAAAAATGAAAAAAATGTTAAGTTTTGTTCTAACGTTAAGGGACTTAAAGGACATTTGTTTGAGTCTATATATGACTTTTTAGAATGATTAGTTTTCAAAATATCGTCTACTTTCAAAATTGAACCTTTTTGGATTTTGTCCCAGAGACCTGGGACTTGGTTTGTGGGTAGAGGGGGTAAATACCTGTCATTTTTATGTCAAACACATTTTTTTGTGTAATTCATAGTTTACAAAATATAGCCCATTTTTAAAAATGATCAATATTTGGAAAAATGTCAAATTCCATGATTTGTTCTAACGATTAAGGACATAAAAGCCATTGGTTTGAGTCTATATATGACTTTTTAATATGATTAGTTTTCAAATTATAGCCTACTTTCCAAATATTTTTTGGAAAAATGTAAAGAATATATACTGTATATTTTTTTTGACTGAGAATGGGATAGACGTAGGTGTTGGAGTTAGCATATGATTTTTTAGTTTAAATATATAGTCTACTTTCTCAATTTACCTTTTTTGAAAAATTTGAAATGTATAATGTTTTTGACTAGGCGTGGAATGGAGTTGAGAGACCATCATTAACCTTAGAGTAGTTTGAATTCTTGGAATTTTAGTGTGTTGTTGTTGCTTACAAACATGACGGTAAGCATTATGCTATCATAAAAAGGGCAGAGATACTTTCCATGAACAAGAGAAATATCCTCTAAATACATTGACAAAAACAACTTGTGAAATAAGCCATTACGAATAGGGTACCACAAAATAACTTGTCAAATAAGCCATTACAAATAGGGTACCACTTTTACACCCCACTTTTGCACTCACTTTTGCACTCACTTTGCACTCACTTTTACAACTACTTTTACACTTACTTTGCACTCACTTTTGCACTCACTTTGCACTCACTTTTACACCCACTTTGCACTCGAACATTACATCATCTGACATAATAAAAATAGGCATGGTTGTTGTCGAGACCGAGATAAGAGTGGGGGTAATGAATTTATAGTGATAGGATCGGAAAACCCATTATCACTTTAGTATTGACATCAAGCAAAAATTTATAAAAAAATCGTGTTTTTGACAGAGTGGGATAGACATTGTTATAAGAGTTGAGAGTCGATAATTAATCTAAAAGTACTCTGGAATTCATGGAATCTTAGTGTGTTGTTGTTGTTGTTTACAAACCGGTATGGTCACGTCAGGTGAAGTTAGCTAGGATTAGATTAGGATATGTTCAGGTAGTTTCCATAGTCACCGCTAGATAGCGGAAACATACTTTGCGTGTCGCATGTGGCTATTTGACATGGTTTTACTGTGTGAAAAAACGTGCTTGTATAACCTGTGTATATAAATTTAAAATACAAATAACCACTAAGTGTTTAGAACTAACATGTATAGCCTTGTATAGGGAATATATAGGGGTCCTTAACAAGATAGAGTGTCTAACACACGAGTGTACAGCCTTTTGATATGCAGTAAGTACCTGTTCACACCTACTATCAATTGCGCCTACCATTAATCGCGTCTACTATCAATTGCGTCTACTACCAATCGCGCCTGCTAGGACATGACTTTTCATTAAACCAAAACATTTCCTTTTTTGTCAGCCTCCCACCCCTCTCATCAATCTATGACGTCATAGTCATAGTCAGCCTTAAAGCAAGTCTAAACTTGTAGAACATGTCACGTGACAAAGTTAGGTTAGGTAAAGTTAGGTTATGTTAGGTGAGCTGAGGTTAAGTCTTAAAATACCCCCTCTCTGCCTTGTACTTTGTATAAACATTGACACTGTAACTTTGTAATATCAAAAATGATCTAAGTCGCGTCCATATCACTCACGTCTACTATCAATCGCGCCTACTATCAATCACGTCTACTATCAATTGCATCTACTATCAATTGAGCCTACTATGAAATGCGCTTACTACAAATCACGCCTACTATCAATCACGCCTAGTATCAATTGCGTCTACTATCAATCACGCCTACTATCATTTGCGTCTACTATAAATCGCGCTCATGTCAAATCGCGCCTACTACCAATTACACCTACTATCAATCGCGCCTACTATCAATTGCGTCTACTATAAATCTCGCCCATGTCTAATTACGCCTACTATCAATCGCGCCTACTATCTTTCGCGTCTACTATAAATCGCGCTCATGTCAAATCACGCCTACTATCAATCACGTCTACTATCAATTGCGTCTACTATTAATCGCGCCTACTATCAATTGCGTCTACTATAAATCACGCCTACTAGGACATGACGTTTCATTAAACCAGAACATTTCCTTTTTTGTCAGCCTCTCACCCCTCCCATCAATCTATGACGTCATAATCAGTCTTAAAGCAAGTCTAAACTTGTAGAACATGTCACGTGACAAAGTTAGGTTAGGTAAAGTTAGGTTATGTTAAGGGAGCTGAGGTTATGTCTTAAAATACCCTCTACCTTGTACTTTGTATAAACATTGACACTGTAACTTTATGATATCAAAAATGATCTGAGTCGCGCCCATGTCAAATTGCGCCTACTATCAATCGCGTCTACTATCAATCACGCCTACTATCAATCGCGCCTACTATCATTTGCGTCTACTATAAATCGCGCTTACTACAAATCACGCCTACTATCAATCACGCCTAGTATCAATTGCGTCTACTATTAATCACGTCTAATATCGATTACACCTACTATCAATTATGTCTACTATCAATTGCGTCTACTATAAATCACGCCTACTAGGACATGACGTTTCATTAAACTAAAACATTTCCTTTTTTGCCAGCCTCTCACCACTCCCATCCGCAAAACGTGCTTGTATGAGCTGTGTATTTAAATTCAATATATACAATTAACCACTAAGTGTTCAGAACTAACATGTCTAGGGTATAAATGGGATCCTTAGCAACAAACAAAAAATACGGTCTAACCTACGAGTGTACGGTCTTGTCATACGCAGTAAGTACCTGTTAACCTTGACTAGGGTATAAGAATATTGTCAGTTGACTACTGCCTGTTACAGTGTTCACATCGTGAAAGACCGTCTCACCTACCAGTCTCCAGCCTTGTCATACGCAGTAAGCAGCTGTTGGCGGAAAACAACATCCATAAATCTTGACATTTAGGAAAGTGTGTGTGTGTGTGTAAATCACTTGTAATCTAAAGATTGTTCATGTGACTTTACTAAAATTTAATTCATATGTATTAGTTGATATGGAAGTCTCAACAACCAGTCATGGCAAGCCATGTGTCTTCTATAAAGGATATACATATATTGTAAAAACAACCAATAAAGATGGAACTGTTATTTGGCGATGTTCAAAACAACGATCCAAAAAGTGTCGAGGAATGATTAAAACAAAAGACTCCAACGTACTTACTTCAAAAGAACATCATTGTGAATCTCAAATTAATACACATTTAAATACGCAAAATACTCTAACCCAGGTAAAAAAGCAAGTCCAAGAAAAATATATTGCTGCTCAAGATAGTGCATTGTTTGTTAAAAAGCATTCATCATCACCTCAAAAAGACATGTTAGGACAAATACCATCGTTCAAAAAACCCTTAACACTATCAAAAGCAACGCAGACTCTACAAGAGGTCCTTGTGGAAAACAAACAAGAGGAATTGGATAGTTCTAGTGATGTTGAGAATGATGATGATGATGATAATGATGGTGACAATGACTATAATAATTTTGATGATAATATTCATAATGATGATGATGATGATGATGATAATTATGAAAAAGAAGAGGATGAGGGTTTTATGTTTATAAAACCATTGCGGCTTCCCCAGTTTTTAAGAGCAAGAGTACCTGGAGAAAGTTGTAAAAGGATCTACAACAAGCGTTGTGTTTAAAAATCTATATAGAACAATGGTAAAGAGATAGACTTGAATTCAGTGTGTAACTATTATAAAATGAATTTAATAAAAATATTGTATGGGTATTGTCTGTTTTTCTTAATTACTATCCCCATGTCCCACTATTAATACAATTGTTAACCATCAACAGTCTCTGACTATGTTCAGAAAGAGAGTGGCCTTAAACAATACACTATATCTATGGTTTGTGTACCGAGTGTCATAATAATGCAGTGTGGCCAAGCCATGTCAAGGCAATAGTTATGTCAGGTAAGGGATTCGAACCCATGCTTCCTTATACAGAAAATTTGATCTTAAGTCAAACACCTTAACCACTCGGTCAACCTGACAGTTACTAATTTAATTAGTCTTGAGGACTTGAGTGTTTACAAAACTTTTTCCAGTATACATTGACTAAACCACTTGCTTGTTTTGAAATATAAATTTTGTTTTGTTTTACCATAACATTGCAGTTATGAGTCTTGTGAACTGGGTGTTCAATACAGGCTTAAAGGCATTTTAAAATCATTTTAGAAAAGCTCTTAGGTATCGTGTCATGGGTTTTAGTAATGCATTACTGTTCGTTGACTAACATATACCGTTACACAACATTATTTTAGTGAACTTACATGTTGTTGTTTGAGTCTTTAGTCCTTTGACTGGTTTGATGCAGATCTCAGCGCCTATCTGTCCCGAGCTAATCGTTTCATCTCTATATAGCTACCACACCCTACATTCAAGGCTATCTGTTTAACATATTCTAAACTTGGTCTACCCCTACAGTTCTCGTCCTCGAACCTTTCTTCCTTAACTAAGTTTGCTATTCTTGGGTGTCTTAGTACGTGTTCTACCAACCTATCTCTTTACTTCATTAACAGTCGCCAGATACATCTCTTCTCCCCCACTCGTCTTAATACCTCTTTGTTAGTAACCCTATTAACCCATCTAATCTTCATCATTCTCCTGTAACACCACATTTCAAACACTTCAATTCTCCACTTTTCTGCTACACCAATTGTCTAAGTTTTACTTTCATAGAGTGCCACGCTCCAGACAAAGGCCTTCAAAATTACTTCCTAATACCTAAATCTATATTCAATGTCAACAGATTCTGTAGAAATTCTTTCCTTGTCTGAGCTACATAAGAATCCTAATCGTGTCTGGTATAATGTCTTGTTTAGCAAACATAGTCACTCAAAAGGTCTAAGCATTTTTTGTATATAACCCAAAATAGCAAACAGTTTTTCTAAAACCCTACTCATTGGTCAATAACAAGCAGAGTCGCCAAAGTGTTTCGTTGGTAGTTAACTCATGTCTAGTTAATCAATTCCTTTCATATCGTTATCCAATTGTAGTAGTAAGGACTGGTGAACAACGTCAGTTCAACACACTGCTTTACACACAAATGTAGTTAGGCCCTTTGACATAATTTGGATAAATTTCATGGGCCGGTCCATAGGGACCAGTCCAAAGGGGCCGGTCTAAAGGGACCCTTCCACAGGGACCCATCAACAGGGACTTGTCAGCAAGGACCCATCAACAATGACCCGTCAACAATGACCTGTCATCAATGACCTGTCAACAATGACCTGTCAATAGGGACCCGTCAACAATGACCCGTCCACAGGGACTCATCAACAAGGACCCGTCAGCAATGACTCGTCAACAGGGACCCGTCGAAAAGCACCTGTCAAAAAGGATCCATCAAAAATGACCCCCTGTCAAAAAGGGCCCGTCCAAAAGGGGCTAGTCAACAGAGACCAGTCCAAAGGGACAAATCAACAGAGATCAATCAAAAGGGGCTATCACCTCAAGGCCTGACATATCCCTCTTTGATTATTGGTTTGCCAATCGACAAGCGTCACTTAAAATACTTTTTGATCACCACTCGTGGGTTGGGTTAGGTTACACTAGAGCCGCCATCTTTTAAAAAGCCTGCCCTCTTACAAAAGCTATGAGTGGGCATGCGTAAAAAACAAAAAACAAAAACAAGCATGTTAATTCATAGTGGCTATCCACCAAACACATGTCTCTTGTGTGGAACAACGTTTTATTCCATATCGGCATTCAAACTCTCACATGTTGCAATTGGAAAGAGAGATTCTCTAAAAAAATTACAATTTCACCCCCTAGTAGGGGTAGGTTTTATTTTGGGGTGGAAATATGTTGTTCATTGGAAAGGGGGTATCAGCCCGAGTTCAATGACACCTCATTCGTCAAAATCCGACCACGGGTTCGAACTCACATTTTCTCACGTATGAAGCAAAACAGGATGTGACTTGTTTCACAAGGAGGACGGTAATAAGGTCATTTCACACGTGTTCACATGTATTTCGTCACATTCCTTTCATATCGTTATTCCATTATAGTAGTGGTGAACAACGTCAATTCAACACACACAAATGTAGTTAGGCCCTTTGACATAATTTAAATAAATTCATGGGTTAGTCCGTAGGAACCAGGCCAAAGGGACCCGTCCAAAGGGATCAGTCCAAAGGGACAAGGACTCGTCCACAAGGACTTGTCCACAAGGACTCGTCCACAAGGACTTGTCCACAAGGACACGTCCACAAGGACCCGACAACATTGACCCCGCCAACAATGACCCGTCAACAATAACCCATCCATAGGGATCCACTCCCCCACCCTCTTACAAAAGCCATGAGTGGGCATGCGTAAAAAACAAAAACAAGCATGTTAATTCATAGTGGCTATCGACCGAACACATGCACTAGATGTAGAACAACGTTTAAATCCATATCGGCATTCAAACTCTCACATGTTGCAATTGGAAAGAGAGATTCTCTAAAAAATTCAATTTCACCCCTAGTAGGGGTAGGTTTTATTTTTGGGGTTGAAATATATTGTCCATTGGAAAGGGAGTGTCAGCCCGAGTTCAATGACACCTCATTCGTCAAAATCCGACCACGGGTTCGGGAGTTATCGGGCTGCCGCCATCTTGTGAGGAGGGGAGGAGGAGGAGGTATCTGAACCCCCACAAAACCACTACTATCAAGATACTATGTATTGTGTTTTTTGGAAATTAATACTCCACTATTATTTCCAGGAGTTAGCAAATGCCAGAAAACTTCTTTTATTTATTAATGTGATCGCAGCATTTTTACGTGGCTAATTAATTCAATATTAATCAAAGAACAAATGATTGGTGTTGAAAATGTCACATGTGTCACCATTGAATGATCCTGTCAGGGGAAGTATATATTAGCAGTTGTACCCATCATCGATGGGTTAATTATGAATTTCCTAGCCTATAGTTGTCATCATCTCCCATGCCTGAGATTCCCACAACTCGATACATGTAATTTCATAGAACCCCCACAGTTATTTACCAATATTGCATTATAACATCCTGTATTTATTTAAGTCAGCTTGTATCATGCTTTTCTTCTTGTCCTAACATATCATAGGCAGGTGCCATGGCCGCCGAGAGGTTTTAAGTTCCCCTATGCAATGATTTTCTAGGGGCCCCCTTAAAACACTTTTAATTATTACTTTCCACTACTAGCTATTCTGGAAAGACAATGTCATTTTGAGAAAAGCATCAGATGCAAAGTCATAATTTAAAATTATTGTTATTCTCGTGTCAGGAATATACAAAACAGCAAAACTGTACAATAATTAAATACACATACATATATATATATATATATATACACACACAGTTACAAACATTTACAAACATTAACCAAAAGTACACGAACATTTGGCTACCTTAAGTGCATTGTCTGAAGCTTGATGTAAATCCTCCTCTGTGCACGAAGCTGGACACAGTCGACACTGGAGCATGTGCCCATTCTCGTCTTCTCCACAGTCACTTAATATCTTGTCATTGGAGGACCAATCCTGAAAGATGTCCAGGATGCGATCGATAGAGTCTCGGATTGGGCAATGGAAAATAAGTTTACAATCAATACCAAGAAGACAGTTCAGATGACGTTCCGGAAGGGAGGAAGAAATGCATTACAAGACCAATATTGTACAGTGTTCGCATTATATCTCTGCCGTTGAGGACCATTATATTTCTGAGAATTCGACCTGTCAACTCCTCTACTCCTATTCATAATGCATTACCTCACAGTGTGGAGTTCGGGAGTTCTGACGGCCGACTTGGCATAATGCACTCGGCTCACTCATTAGTGCTTGCCACACAATTGTTTGTATGCCAATTCGAGAAATGTGTTTGGTGAGGCTAGGGGTATTTTGTAAGTAATATGACTGTTTCTGATCATGGGAATGTAAGGAGATCGTCTTGTTTTCTTTCTATTATTTGAGAAACGCCGGACCAACAGTGGTGGCTACACTCACTAAAGCCCAACGTTACGTCATGGGGCCAAGATCTCTGCTGACTCGATAGACGCGTGGAATCGAGCCCCACCGTCGGCCGTCCTTGAAATAGTTTTCCGTGGTTTCCCCATTTTCAACTCCAGGCAAATGCTAGGACGGTACCTTCTGACAGGCCACGGCCGCTTCCTTCCACATCCTTGCCCAGTTTCATTCACCATCATTCATTTCATATCTCATGAGGTTGGTGTCAGGAAGGGCATCCGGCCGTAAAATCCATCGCCAAAAATACTTCAATTGCATCTCATCCCCGACCCCGTTGGAATAACGGGAATAATAATGGGTAGACATACATACATTTGAGAAACGCCGGATGCGTGATGATCGATACTCTCTGATTCAGGTCTATCGATAGTATCGATACAAGCGAATTCTATCCATTCTGTACGTATCATTGTATTTAAATGCTGGACCATTTATTTACATTCGTTCGGAATGTTTATTTCTATTCTTTGATCTCCAGTGTTAATGCAGTGCATTATTGTTTCATGATGCAGTGGCAATCATCCGTAGAATTTGTTAAACCGTAATCTATCACGTTCATGAATGGTGACTGCTGTAGAGTGTGCCAAAGAATATGGGTGTGTGCTGATGGAAATCTGCGTAATGTATGCGTTGCATATTTCGAAAATACTGCCTTTTTGACCAGCGACGTTATTATACTTGCGTACCGTGAATAGCGACGATTTCTGGTTCTAATTATGATTCAAAGGAGTGACAACTATTTGGAGTGTTATTTGGCAATATTAAACTTGTAGGTTATGTGGCCTATGACAAGCGCAGCAACGTATCTAGGCAAGAAATATTCGGATTTTCTGGCAACTACCGCAACTAGTTTCCACGAAACTGTTACAAGTGACAAAGGATATACATGTTGATGTAATATTGTAGTCTTTATTACCCATATAGCCTACTTTTCAGTGGTAGGTTTACAATTCAGTGATTTGTGATAAATAAATTTGTGTTTTCACTTAATAAGAAACTGTCCACAATTATGGAACATCAAAGACTAGTGTTATGGAGATATTCCGGCTTGTTATTTCTTTATGTTTGCCAAATTATGGATTCGTAAAGCAGAACATAACCTTCTGACTAACTTGTTAGTGAGTACTGAATGTTTAGATATTAAATAAAGCTCCTTCATAGGAATTCGTTCTTTTATTTATTTTTACTATGTTTCCCTAGACTCTACCTTCTAATCCAAGAATAATTCTGACATCTTCAGCTGTAGGCTAACATAAATTGGGTGCTTGTGACTATACTCGGATTTACAAAAGGTGAATGGTGATGGCTGGCAACTGCTTGTGGGGTGAAGTGAGGAGTGGAGACTAGAGAGGTAACGGTCTCCGTGGCAACAGCGAGCAGTGTTGCAATGTATGCAGACACATAAAGAAGAACACATGGTTTGACGCAGTGTTCTACTTTGCCTTGACTCGTCGCTGTCCTTAGACCGCCAGGCAGGGGGTCTAACTTCCCCAGTATTTGTCTCTTCCTGCAGGCCTCTTGGAATGTTATGAGTCATGACCTGTCTCACTGGCAACGCAGCATTTCCCCATGTGCTGGCTTTGACAGACGTCAGCGTTCATTATTGGTAATACAGAGTATAGTGATGAATTGCTATTTCTGCCCATACATTCATGAAAGTTTTCCATGTGGATCGTAGTAGCTTGATACATGGATCTTGTCTTGTGCATTTCTAATGTTTTGTATTGCAGCCTATACTACCAATATCATGAGAAACATTCATTTTTAAATGATTGTCTGGGAGGGCTCATGTAGGTGTTTCCCAACCTGTACTTAAATATTTTTTCGCCCTCAGGAGTGTTGGTCGTTGCTGAAAAGAGATAGATCCAAGCTAATGCAGCTATACTCTGTGAGCTGCCTGAATAGGATTGACATTTAGCCGCAAATTCCACTTCAGTCATCACCCCTCTGCCTCTTGACCCATCCATGTTCGCATAGTTGTCATAATACTCTGCGTTGCAATATTACAGCCCACGTGCTTGAGTGCCTGGTCAGCTGAATCTTTGGCTTGTACGGTTTGGAGTAGTGGGGTAAGGAGAGTTCTACCAATAACCGCGCGTGTGCTTCAATACGTATGGCTATCTTGGAAAAAGTTGGTAGTGGGGGAGGACTAGGGTGGAGTGAGGTGTCGTTTAGATGGTATTTTTTCCGCTCTATTTGATGGTGAGGTTATTTTTTTTAAATGGGTGAAATTTGGAAACGCAATTTGAGGTAAACGTGCGTTTTTTACATTTTGGTGATATTTAATGAGCTTGTAAGTCTAGAACGATGTGCTGTTTAGGAACGGGGTGACGTCCTCTTTGCTAAGAATGTGAGTTGATTAAAAAAAAAACTTGTTTTTGGATTTTTGATTATTTTGGAAACGGTGAATGTTGTGAAAAAGTTTGTTTGACGTTAATGAAAGGTGGGTATGCCCTTTAGGTGGGCAGCAAGTTTCAAGGGTGTAGGAGGGAAAAATATGATAGCCTACTTTCTCGCGAACATTGGCGATAATTGGCGAATGGATGGTCGGATTTTAACGAATGAGGTATTGTTGGCGTTGGGATGACATGCTCTTGGCTAAGAATGTGTGTTGTTTTTTTTTTTTGAAAATCCTTGGTTTTGGATTTTTTATCATTTTGGAAACGATGAATTTCGTGAGAAAGTTTGTTTGACGTTAATGAAAGGTGGGTATGCCCTCTAGGTGGACAGCAAGTTTCAAGTGTGTATGCCAAAAGAAAATGAATTTTGAAAAATGCTGACTATTTTGGAAACGATGAACTTGACGAAAAAAGTTTGTTTTTGATGAATGGTTGCTATTTACTCCCTCTACCTGCACTATAAATTTCAAGTCGCTAGGTGAAAAACCTATGCACGTTTTGGGGGATTTTAACCTAGGTTTTTAATCGCCTCGGAGATCCTGGGTTCGATTCCCGGCCATGCCACGAAATTTGAAAAGTGGTGTGAGGCCTGGAACGGGGTAGATCTACTCAGCCTCGAGTGGTCAATTGAGTACAGGGGGGTTCGATTCCCACCCAAGCCTACTTGAAGTGGCTTTCTGTAGTTTTCCACTTTGTCTTTGGACAAATGCTGGGATGGTTCCTGCTGTAAGGTCACGGTCGCCTCCTTTCCATTTTTAATGGTTTTATGTGTTTCCATTATGTTTTCCAGTTATTTGAGGAAAGTGTGAAAAAAAAGAGAAAAGAAATGAGATTTGAAGTGACGTTGGATTGTTGTGTCAAATGCTATTATTTTTTGCTAAACATACATACTGAGCCTTACTGCCATAGAAAAATAGTTTTGCTAACAGAAGTCACTGCGTGTTGGGATGTTAGCATGAGAGAAACCTCAGCTCCTTATCGCAATAAGAATGCATGTAAGTGCACGTGTGTGGGAAGCCTGCCGGCCTGCCTACTAGAGTAGCAGTTGCTAAATGTGACAACTTGATACTTTGCTCCAAGGTTAGTACGCTCTAACACCATTGTTTTGAAAATGCTTATGTTGAACTTCTCATAGGCTGTGCAGTGCCGAAGTCATGTTGGCATACAGTTATGTGAACTGCTAATGTCGAGATTTTCTGACTCAGTCAGTCATTACTTGCAATGAGTGTTTTAATACAGGGTGAGAATTAACGTGTTGGCAAATTTATAGACACGTTATATATGTACTGAAACAGTGTATCATGATCATTAGTTTCAAGTTATTGTTTGATACAGACGGTTGTGCTGAGCCGTTAGCTTGTGCTAATTAATTAATTAATTGAAAATCCACAGCCTGCTTCAAGTCTCCGACCGGGTCAGGAATGGAATTAATGAAGCCCCCATCTAGCGGCGAGGATATGGACTGTGCCGGCTGCCGAGGCCTGACGCACTCCTCTGGGGCAATGATTAAATGAATGACAGATGAAATGAAATGATAGTGGAGAGTGTTGCTGGAATGAAATGTTGACAGGGAAAACCGGAGTACCCGGAGAAAAACCTGTCTGCCTCCGTTTTGTCCAGCACAGATCTCACATGGAGTGACCGGGATTTGAACCACGGACCCAGCGGTGAGAGGCCGGCGTGCTGCCGCCTAAGCCACGGAGGCTTCTAATTAATTAATTAATTAAATAATTTAATTTAATAATAAAAAACATCGATATATTTAAACATCAACTAAAAAAAGACAAGGTATGTATATTTGTTATAATAATGTTATGGCATACATTATTGTTATTTGATGGATTATTTTGAAAGTTGATTTAATAACTTAATGGTATGTATGTATTTTTTGTTGCAGATAAAACAACATCAACATCATCAACAACAACTAATTTGCTGTATATAAAGGACAAAAAAATATTATTAATTTGTAAAAGGTATGTACATTTTGTGTATGACTTTACGCTAAAATGAATGAATGAATGAATGAATGAATGCTATTTTATTCAATGCTAATACATGAACTTATGGAATATATTTATTTTTTGTTGCAGAATTAAACTGTGTGTACGTCAACCAAACGATTGGGGGTAGCAGCGTAGCCCACTAAGCTACAATTTTGATATTGAAAAGGTATGTTTTAAAGATATGCTATTTTTGTTTTGTTTGTGCAAAAATTAGCTTACTATTTTTTCCGAGTGAGTGTCTTATTATGCCTGTGCATATAAATAATCCTATTACCGACAGCAGAGGCTATGATGGCTAAAGCACAGCGTTAGGTCATGGGGCCAAGCTCTCTGCTAACTCGGTAGACGTGTGGGGTCGAGCCCCACCCTCGTCCGTTCTTGAAATGGTTTTCCATGGTTTTCCATTTTCTACGCCAGGCAAATGCTGGGACGGTACCTTCTGACAGGCCACGGCCGCTTCCTTCCACATCCTAGCCCAGTTTCATTGATCTTTATCCATTCCATGTCTCATTCCGGCACGTAGATCGCTCACGGGCGTCGACTAGAAAGACCTGCACTTGGCCTCTTAGGAAGCCACACGACAAACAAAATAATCCTATTGCATAGCCTAAACCTTTTTTTGAGTGTTTTGTTATTATGCGCTATAACTGAATTAATGCATATGTTTACTGAATATATATATATATATAACTAATAATGGGTTTTATTGCTTTGCTTTTCAGTATATTAAAAAAAGAAGCATTATCCAACATTTGCAATTAATTGGTTGTTTGCTGGAGCCCCAGCCACCTGCAGTTGGAGAAACAACAGTTGCTACGACTTGTGTTCGTGTGTGTGATTGAGTGAGAGTGTGTGCCAGTGTCTGAAGACATCTGTATTTGCTAGTTTTTTCGGATTATATTATTAATAAGGTGAGTTAACATTTCCATTTACTGTTGATTTTTAATTATGTCTACGTCCATGTATCAAGACTTGGAATGGCAACCGTTAGCCAAATGTTTTAAAAGTAGAATATGTTCAGGTCGAATTCATAATGTGAAAAACTGTCTATCCCCTAAAGAATTTTTAGAATCGTGTTTGTCTATTTTTCTGAATGAAAGCAGGCAAGGTTTAACAATGCATCACGCCTTAAAATAAATTTCGAATTACTATGCGAGTTTATTCTCATTACAAATAATGTTGAAGAAAAACAAGGCTTTAATCTTTGTACAAAAATGGAGAAATTACTGATATCCGATAATTTAGAAATATGGTATCACAAAAATGCTATTGATGGACTTATCAGCAAATTTGATAAGTTATAAGACGGACCCAGTGGCCTGGCTCTGAATAGCATTGAATATTTGCAAATTAATATTTGTAACTACAATCCATTAAATGCAGGAAGTAGCTACATTCCCACACCGAGCTGGATTGCAAGGAAAAGGGCTCTGATCAACATACGTAATAAAGATGATCATTATTTTTTGTGGAGTGTGGCTAGATTTTGCAACCCTGCCAAGACGGACATGGTGATTTGCCAGGGAAGTACAAAGCTATGTTTAACCACTTAAAGCAAACTCTGAATCTGGAACGTGTTTCATTTCCCATATCTCCAGATAAAATTCATTTATTTGAGAAAGATAATCCAAATTTCTCTTTCATGGCGTATGGTGTCGATGGATCCAATATTGTGGGTCCCTTGTATGCCACCAAAGAGACAAAACAATATCACATTCACTTATTACTTTTGTCTCATGGGGATAAAAGCCATTATTGTTGGGTAAAGAATTTGAGTAGATTGGTAAGCAGCCAAGTGTCCAACCATAATGTTGAAATGCACATTTGTGAGCGTTGCCTTCAGTATTTTAGAACTGATGAACTTTTGAAACGACATACTGAGAACTGTGAAGGGCAGACGGCAGTAAAGCTAGTTTTGCCCGAAGGGAATGACTCACTCTTGAAATTTAAGGCCACTAATAAACAAGATATGGTGCCATTTACTGTTTATGCCGATTACGAGGCCCTTACTGTTCCCCTTCAGGGATGTGAACCAAGCCCCCATACAAGCTCGACCTATCCAGTGCAGAAACATGAACCTTTTGCCGTTGGCTATTATGTCGTATGTCACTACGATAAATCCCAATGTGAGTATGCAAGTCATCAAGGTTCGGATTGTGCGCAGTGGTTTGTTGATCAAATGGCGGCTTTACTGGCAAAGTAGAAAAAAAATTGGATAACCCTGTACCAATTCAGATGAATGACGTACAGCAAAAAGAATATGATCAAGCCACTACCTGCCACATATGCGAAAAGCTTATTCTAGGCGGAGAAAAAAAGTAAGAGATCACTGTCATATGACCGGGAATTTTAGAGGTGCCGCTCATAGAGAATGCAATTTAAAGTATTCTAAACCTCGCTTTCTCCCCGTCTTCTTACACAATTTCTCACGCTACGATCTGCACTTCATTGTTAAAGAATTTGCTCATATAGATAAGAGCAAATTCAACATTTTAGCTAAGAACCATGAAAGCTTCATTTCTCTTTCATGGAAAAAGGGAACAATGAGCATTCGTTTTCTCGACTCATTTAAGTTTATGTCTAGTTCGCTGGATAGCCTTGTCAAAGGCTTAAGCGATGATGAGTTGAAACATACACAATCCCACTTTACGGATACAAAACAATTTAAATTATGTGTTCGTAAAGGTCATTTTCCTTACGACCATGTAGCATGTTACGAGGTGCTTAAAGAAACGACTTTGCCCCCTAGAGATTTTTTTTCTCAGATGAATGAATGCGAATCTATGCGAGCCAAAGGAATTTGTCAACATGTGGTGAAAAGGCTTTGTGTGGATGATTATTTACATGTTCTTCAAACCCAAACAGGCATGACGCATAGTCAGTTCAAAATTATGTCTAAAAACCATAATTTATTTTTAATGAAACAACGGAAACAAACACTTGCTTTGTTGGATGATAAAAGGCAGTGGTGTCAGGATATGATGACAAGCGTTCCCTTTGGTTACAACCAGTAATGGTTGTAGCTATTGTTATTGTACAATACGGCAAGTGTTTGGTTTGGTTGCTATCAAGTGCGTGATGCCATGTTGAGCCTCGGAATAAAAAATAAACAAATTGTAGTGTATCATATATTTTTTAACCTGTGTGCATGGAAGTATGCAAGGATGTATGAATGTATGTAAATAGATGTATATAAACTGTATGTCTTGTGCTATTTGCCTGTCAACGCATAAAGAGAGGCATGCATCAACGTTTGCATGCCTCACTGTGCACAGGCTAGATTAAAACATGTTGGCTTTTTTAAATTTATTTTAGCTAGTAGCTTAATAAGCCTCATCTTTCAGCAAACTGCCCACCCATCCTCAGTAGACATGCAGCTTAATAGGCCTCTCTAGGTGCTGGCTTAATAAGCCTCATGTTTGAGCAAACTGACCATCCATCCTCAGCAGACATGTAGCTTAATAGGCCTCTCTAGATGCTGGCTTAATAAGCCTCATGTTTGAGCAAACTGACCACCCATCCTCAGTAGATATGCAGCTTAATAGGTCTCACTAGATTAACAGACCTGATCCAATCAACAAAAAAATCTTGCTTTTATTGTGTACAAGCACACACTTTATGTCTAGTGTTATAAGTAGTGATGTATTACAAAACAACACCAGACGAATATCTGAACAGAAATTGTTTTTAAACCTAATGCATAAAAAAGTCAATAGACAGATGGTTATTTGTTTATTTTGCTTATATTTTCTTTTCTTTTGCTATTCACTTAGGGAACAGACAGTGTATAAATTAACATATTTTTTAAATATACATCCATAGTAAAATGTCTATAACTACTTTTCAGATTCAATGATGAACCATGATCAAGATTCTTTAATTGTTACCAAACACACTACGTTTAATGAATATGCAACGATGGTAAATTTATTATAATCCACAACGTGTAGCGTATCCTTTAGAGTATAAAAACATTAATGTGCGCATTGATACCACTTTTTATAAGAACATCATTAATGATGATGATGATGATGTGTTGTTTCATGATCCAAGTCATCACTATTGCAAATCCTGTATGCTAAATTTTGGTTTTCAAAATAATGTATCTACAGAAGTAATTCATAAATCATGGTATGGTTTAACGATGAAACAAGTGATTGTTAAATTAGCGGATGAGGATGATTTTCCAGTTTTTTGGTGTACGCTATGTACAAAACCCTTGTTTAATGTCTATTTTCCACTAACGTCAAATATGTTCTGTTTTCACTTTTATAAATTCCCTGCTGAGGAAGGAACCTCTTCATATCGTCAACAAGCATTTCGTCAACTTAATTTTACGTTACCTATGAATCAATATTCACCACATAGAATACGGTCTATTAGAAACTAACAACAACATGTGATGCATATGTTGTTGTTTTTGTTTGGTTTTTTTGTTTGTTGGATTCGGCTTTTAGGAACATACTTTACTTTCAAAAAGACTTTGGCTAATTTGTTTTAGTTTATAGTGTATTCATGTTTATGGAAAACACATACTCCAGTTTAAATTTGTATTGTTTTTGTTTTGTTTCTTGGATATAGACATGGTTAATACATTGCATGGTATGTTAACTTTACCTTTATAGGCATCCATTAGTATGCAGTGCGAATTTGCACGTCGACATGGGAATCGTATACGACTGATTCAACAAGGAGATTATATACTAATACCTATTGACAACAGAGGCATACATTTAGCTCCAAACGATGTTGAAAATGATTCACACTTAATTTTCATAAAACATTTTCTATTAAATAATTTTCAAATTCATGTTTTGACTGAAAACGATGAAAATGAATGTCAACTTTTAGAAGTAGGCTACACAGTGTGGAACAATGATTTGTTTGTTTTAGATGCGTTTTACCGAAAGGTAATACAATGGTCGTGCGAACATTGTTCACGTGCCTACGTTTTTGTTAATCTGTCAAAGAAACTGTTGCCACAAATTATTGATCCACCCATATAACAAATAATATGAATCATGACATGTTAATAATAATAATAATAATTTTGCAATTTGTTATTTATCTTTTTAGAAAAAAATGTATGAAGCCCTTTGCTCAGAAGTTGAAGATCAGTTACTGATGATACAACATAAACAAGTCTTAGTTGTACCCATACAAAAAACAGGTTCAGATGGTAAACATTTAAACCAAACCCGTATTTTATATTTTATAGATGTCAGAGCTCCACTATTTTTAATAAAAAAAATAGTGGTGATTTAACACCATTTACATATTTACCAAATTTTGAAAATACGTTTCGACAGTGGCAATGGTTAGTGTTTTGCGCCACTTCATTAGCAATCCCTATAAATATATTTTAATTGATTTGTCTAATGGTACTTAAGCACGTTATTAATGTAATTTAACAACCACTCTCTACCCTATGGTAGATATTAACTTTTATTTTCCAATTTAAAACAAAATTTTAAACAAAGGTTTTGGTTTATTTTTAGCTTTAAAGATAGTGTAAAATGATCTCTTGGTTTCTTTCTTTCTTTCTTTCTTTCTTTCTTTTAGAAAAACATGAATATGTATGATAATATGAATCATCATATTGCAGACAGCCTAGTTTATATTCAACAAACACAGTTGTTGCTTCTCCCAGTGTTAAAACCACATTTTTCCATGGACGTGGTCCGTGGCAAGAAATTCATCAAGCACTATTAATGGATGTCATACGCACCAAAACACAATTTTTTCTTATCGATGATAATTGTCATTTACAACAGTATACCTATTTACCTCATGTGAACCATGAAACACAAAAAAATTGGCTGTTGATGTTGGTTCAACAGTTATCGCGTACCTGTTACAAAACATTATTATATTTTAGTCAATTTATCCAATACTATCTACAACTTTAGGCATTAAACGCTCAGGCTTAAAAACAACACTCTTTAATGTATTGACAATGTTGTTGTAGTTGTTGGTGTTGTTATATAAAGATAAAAATTCCACAGCCTGCTTCCAGTCTCCGACCGGGTCAGGAATGGAATGAATGAAGCCCCCATCTATCGGCGAGGATATGAACTGTGCCGGCTGCCGAGGCCTGACGCACTCCTCAGGGGCAATGATTAAATGAATGACATATGAAATGAAATGATAGTGGAGAGTGTTACTGGAATGAAATGTTAACAGGGAAAACCGGAGTACCCGGAGAAAAAACTGTCGGCCTCCGTTTTGTCCAGCACAGATCTCACATGGAGTGACCGGGATTTGAACCACGGACCCAGCGGTGAGAGGCCGGCTTGCTACCGCCTTAGCCACGGAGGCTTAATAAAAATTAAAATATTAATAATAAGTTAATAATAATAATGTTGTGGTTTGATGAACCTTCTGGACAGGATGACTGCACATTGTTAAATGAGACACAGGGAATACTAATAATATAAATCATGACATGTTAATAATAATAATAATTTTGCAATTTGTTATTTATCTTTTTAGAAAAAAAACGTATGAAGCCCTTTGCTCAGAAGTTGAAGATCAGTTACTGATGATACAACATAAACAAGTCTTAGTTGTACCCATACAAAAAACAGGTTTAGATGGTAACGAACCTTTAAACCAAAACCGTATTTTATATTTTATAGACGTCAGAGCTCCACTATTTTTAATAAAAAAATAGTGGTGATTTAACACCATTTACATATTTACCAAATTTTGAAAATACGTTTCGACAGTGGCAATGGTTAGTGTTTTGCTCCACTTCATTAGCAGATGCGGAAGTCATTGAACCCTATCCCTATAAATACATTTTAATTGATTTGTCAATGACGTTATTAATGTCATTTAACAACCACTCTCTACCCTATGGTAGATATTAACTTTTATTTTCCAATTTAAAACAAAATTTTAAACAAAGGTTTTGGCTTATTTTTAGCTTTAAAAATAGTTTAAAATGATTGCTTGGTTTCTTTCTTTCTTTCTTTCTTTCTTTCTTTCTTTCTTTCTTTTAGAAAAACATGAATATGTATGATAATATGAATCATCATATTGCAGACAGCCTAGTTTATATTCAACAAACACAGTTGTTGCTTCTTCCAGTGTTAAAAACCACATGTTTTCATGGACGTGGTCCGTGGCAAGAAATTCATCAAGCATTATTAATGGATGTCATACGCACCAAAACACATTTTTTTCTTATCGATGATAATTGCCATTTACAACAGTGTACCTATTTACGTCATGTGAACCATGAAACACAAAAAAATTGGCTGTTGATGTTGGTTCAACAGTTATCGCGTACCAGTTACAAAACATTATTATATTTTTGTCAATTTATCCAATACTATCAACAACTTTAGGCATGAAACACTCTTTAATGTATTGACAATGTTGTTGTTGTTGTTGTTATATAAAGATGAGAGTGTTAAAAATAACACTCTTTGCTTTCCTTATAGCCAAGCCAAGCACGGACGCCTTGAACGCCATTGGCCAAGATTGCGGCCTTGTACGCAAGAAAATGAGTGAATTGCCTACACAAACACCATTTCGCATTCATAAAATACGAAAAATTAAAAACCAAATTTGGTGAACGAGTTCTTTGCATTTGTCAAGACTTTGAGACATTTCTTCCCACACGATTTAATAACCTACCTGATAATGTCAAGGAAGATGTCAATTCGAGTATTCACCCTGTGATTTAATCTATGAGCGTGAAAAAAGTAATCGTTGTATGATTCGTTTTGTAAAACTAGATAATGAATATTCATTGTACGCAAGACATTACTTTTGTTGTTGTTGTTGTTTATTGATGCCTTACTAAAAAAAACTATTTTTTTCAGTGCTCAACAGTTTTGACGTTTATTAATTGTTGCTGATGGTTTATAATAATAATAATAATAATAATAATAATAGTAATAATAATTTTCTTAACTTTTTTGTTTGTTCTTTAGCCTTTAGGGCTACATTAATACAATGATGCCTATGATGACTATAGGTAAATGGTAATTTTTTTATAAGTTCACACTTTATTGAGAGAATTTTTTTAGCCTTTAGGGCTACTTCAATACAAACATTGCCTATGATGCATGTTTTTTACTTTCTTTTTATGTACATGTATAGTTTTTAAAATAAGTTGAAACGTCATGCCCTTAAGGATAGCTTGTTCATTTAGCACACTCACTCATGCAATGCATAAATAAGTAAAAACATCAACATTATTTACTAAATAAATAAATAAGTAATTTAAAGTTAACGTTACATTGTGTTAAATGGTCACATGGTTTTGTACAAACAAAATCATAATGACATGTTTTATTACAAAATAATAATAATAATAATAATTATAATAATAATAATAGTAATAAACATTATTTTTAACGGTCACATGGTTTTTATAAACAAAACTATGATGACATGTTTTATTACAAAATAATAATAATTATAATAATAATAATAAAAACAACGTAGTCCTAAACTTGTTAATTATTTTATATGCTAATATGTCTACATTTAAAACATGTTTTTTACTTTTTTTACTAGTGCTTGCAGTGCATGAGGAGGGTGTTTAATAAACAAGCGACCCTTAGGCCCATAACGTTTCAACTTATTTTATTATTTAGTACAAACACTATTTATATTTTTTGTTTATAATTATGAAATGTGAAACTATTAGTCAATAATAATGCTTTGTAATTTCTTTTTATTGTTTATAATTTTAAATTGAAACACCATTTATATTATTGTTTATAATTATTATATTGAAACTATTAGTTAATAATAATACACATTCGTCCTTTTTTACTGTTCAGAACTTTAAATTCAAACACCATTTATATGATTGTTTATAATTATGATATTTGAAACTAATAGTTAATAATAATAATAATACACTGTCGTCCTTTTTTATTGTTTATACTTTTTAATTGAATTACCATTTATATGATTGTTTATAATTATAATATTTAAAACTATTAGTCAATGATAATGGAAAAAAACACAACATGGTCTCTTGTTTATTTATTTATTTATTTATTTATTTATTTAAAAAAATAACAGTGATACTATACATTTATTAAATTAAATTCATGATGTTAAAGACCATATTTAGATAAAAGTAATTTACTTTTCAAAGCACCGATCACCATAAATGCAGCCATTCGTTCCGATAGAGTGGCATCTGAAGCTGTGAATGGTTGCTTGGCAATCCTTAACAAGACTTTGTCGGCAATGTGTCTTAGTGTGGGATCACTGTTTTGATAGGCTATATCATGATTACGACATGCATGGTCCAAAGCATTTATCCCCATATTCCCTCTCCTCAAACGATCTTCAAGACGAGTACCAGGTCCACAAAAGCTGTAAGCAGGTAAGTGAGCTTCGAATGGTAAGTTTTTAATGATGTTATCAATAATTCCAGGGCCAATACACCTGGAACATAGAGGTTTCAATCGGTGAAAAACACTTTTTTGTTGTTCTTCTTCTTGGTCTTGCTGCTGTTGTTGTTGTTGTTGTTGTTTGTCGGTGGCTGCCGACGAGCATGGTAGGTGGTTGTTTTCCGCATGACAGCCATGGAATGATGAAACAATGTCTTTACAGTGAGTTTTATGACCATTATTTAATTTCATCAATTGACATGTGACACACTGTCGAATGGAAGGTATTTTTGCCATAGTTAATTGCTTGTGATGGGAAAAATGATTGCATGGTTGTAGTTCACTCAATACAGGGTCGGTAGTCCACTCAGCAGGCGCCTTTTCCCAAATTTCTTTCACAGCGTTGGCAGCAACATAAAAAAGAAATGATTTAGTTAGTGCCAATAATTCATGATGTGTAAAGCTAATCAGTTTTTGTCATGCACACAAAGAACTTTACAATAGCCTTGTCGATTGTAGTAGCGTCCATGTTTATAACGTTGACGTTATCACCTCACGTGTGCAAGTCTCACTGCTATCATTGGACGAAAAACTTTCGGTTTTAATTTTATTTAACAACTCCCAACATGCGCTGGTGGTGAGCCAATGAAACAATTGCCACGCATGCGCTAAGGCTTTATTCTGAATATTGTCACAAGGACAAGTGTCCATGGGCGTTTGCAGGGATGGACAACCCAGATCTGAAAGGTCAATACATTGACAATGCGAGGGTAAAAATGGTTGAAGCCACTGGCGTTTTTCACCCCCTTTAACAAATAACACATTGGCCGAGGACAAATGAGCTTTCATGACTACGTCAAGATACTTGTAAGAAATATCACCCTTATTCCATACTAATTGCAAATGATTTTCAATCCACTGGCTCGGCTTTTTATCTTTTTTACTAAGCAACTCGAAAGCATAGGGAGGTTTAAACACCAAATGGATTGGGTTACACACCCAAAACGTACTACAATCGATAAAAGCTACTTCCTTAAATATAAATTTGTTGTCTGCAATTTTAAACCCCTGACAATCCACGATGAGTGTACGCATGATGTATTTTTTTATATATATTTTTTTACTTGTTACCTCGTTGACGTCTAATCAACAAATAATCCATTTCATGGTTTAACATTGCAAAAGTCAAAGGACTCCAGGGGAAAAAAAGGAACAAATACATTGAACAAGAGCTAAATATTATTATTCACAAGTTTTATTCATAACATTAAAAAAAACTTACAATTTTATTACAAAGTTTGTTTGTTTGTTTGTTTAATTTGGAATAGCATTCAAATGAATAGTTTGCACATACGGTCCACAGCTATCTCCTAGTTTTGCAGGGTCGGGTACAATGACAGGGTAATTCAAACTCCATGGAATATTGCCAACATCATAGCGATTCAAGTAAGGACAGGATGGACTCCATCGCTGATGATCACTAAATGGACGATCCCCTATTTCCCAGTTTCCAATTTCAACATTGCAAAAAATATACTTGACCACATCCCCACGATTTAAGTAATAAAATCCGCTCGCAGCCAATTCCCCACAATCCATAAAGGGGACTGTCCATGTTTCAAAAGTTTTGAGACGATTAAATTCACATTTTAAATTGCATGGTTTGTCTGTCACGTTGTTGTTGTTGATGTTGCTTATTGAGGGGCACATGTCGTTTGTTGTTGTTGTATGCATGCACACTGCCAGAGCGCAACAGATAGTGTGCAATGAATGCAGATGTTTATCATCAATCCTATGAATGATGATTTTTTTCACCTGACTAGAGATGGCTTACATGCTGGTCACATAATTGGACAAAGGATGATATTTCACTTGTCTGGCATGAATAATAAAACAGTAGGCACTGGTATGGTCTGGTACATTTTCTTGTGTTTCAAAATCTACCCTTAAATCAATTGTGGTGATTTTCATAGATTCCTCTAGATATCAACAGTCGAAAACAATCAGTGATGCTTTTGCTTTAAACCCTTGTGGCGACAACATAGGGCAATCCGGTTTTTCATACTAAGACGATTGAAATTTAGCAAACATATCATAAAAGGCCCCAAACTTATTTTTTGAAAAATTGAGTTCCAACCCCACATAGGGAAAGCAAACATTATTTAAAAATAGGCGTATATTTCTCAAGTGAATGTGATCAAACAGGGTGACATCTTTGCTTTGTTGGTATTTTCTATTGGTTTGAAAACCAATAATAACATAGAGGGGTCTCTCGGTAGAGCGAGCCGATTTGACACTCCAACTATGAGTGTCTGTGGGAGGTAGCAAGGGGTACTCATGTAGACTCCAACTTCGAAAGGCGATAGGCAAGGCTTTATCTTTTTGCACCTAATTTAACATGCTTAGCTTTTTACGATCCGATAGCGTCACATGGGGCACTTTCCATAGTAATCGAAGCAGTTGAATTTTTGAGTCTATCACATGTTCGGAGGCTCCTTTTAGTGCATTATAATCACTGCGGTCTCTCACCAGATACAAACTTTGTCTTGCGTTTAAAATTATACGCTTGTGATCTTCGGCAAAGCAAGGAGTAATATTAAGGGTAGAAGGCCTGTAAAAGTGGCATCGCTATGAACTAGCCAGTCATTGCTACTGTTGGGGCACCATCCTGCCATAGAAAGCGTTTTACTTTCCTCCTCGCTATAGGAAGGATATAATTTCATAAGACTAGTCATGCCCACATTTCGAGTCATAACTATGACAATGTCATTTATCACATAACGTACTTCAGAAAACAGAAAAGCCAAACCATGATTCGCCAACGCAGACGTTGTGGGTGTGCTGCCATCTGCTTTCATCAGTTTGTCCTCAATTTGAAGGACAGTTTCATGAGGTAGAGTAAAAATATCTTGATTGTTAATGATGAATTGAATCTGGTCATTGTTATTCAGTCCTGTTGCTTGAGGTTGATAGGAATGCATATCAATACGCACGACGCCATCTTCCACTTGTATGGGATTTAACACTTGCAACAGCTCCTTGTTCATGATTGGGGTGTAACGTATAACCAATGCGTTGTAAACGTTGTCGGTTTACTCGTGTCAACTGTTTCATACACGGCGGGCAACTAACCGACCTCGTAGACGTTATTGTTGCTTTATAGATAAATTTCATAGGAAGCTTGTAGTTTAACGTGACCGTCAATCGCGAGATCATGAGCCACGGGACCTCCTTTTTACGTGGAATCCGAACCACAGGACATGGCATTTCTCTTCGAAAATCTCACATGCATTGACCGGGAATCGAACCCGGACCGCCTTGGTGAGAGGCATACAGCTGGACCGCTGAGCCACCACGCCCCCTAAATTTCATAGCGTCTTTAAAACCAACTTGTAGGTCACAGGGGTGTTGGCGTCCAAAGCAATCAGTTGTTGCTTTCTATTCACTAAGCGTAAGGTAATATTACTAATATCGCTGACGCACACAAGATGATATAGAACCACTGAAGGGTTTTCACGAATAATATAGCCACAAGGGGAGGTGACAATAAAATCATACAGGGAATGGCTTTGTTCTTGATTCGTAAATACGTCTCTAATAATATTGCAACTCAGAGAAATGTGATGATCCTCGATGAATTTCACAGGATAATCTGAATCATGGGGTTGGCGAGCTGCCAACACTCTTGGTTTAAATCCTAGTAAAGGACCAATAGAATGAAGTCATGTTTCAAAGTCAATGTTAAACGTAGAGAAAATACGACAGCGATGAGTACTCGTATTGGCTGTAAGTTCAATTTTGTGTATCCCATCCGCAAATTGTTTGACGCCCAATTGTTTTATCATCGACACGCTAATGGCTTCGTGCACGTCGTCTATGGTATAACCTCCAGGGGGTAGTCTCAACATATAATCATCATAATAAAATTTGTCATTAATATCTAGTTGTATATTGTAAATTCTATTTTAACTTTCCAAAGAAATTAATCCTAGCACATAGGATTTTTCGGGATGCAATTCAATGGGGGGGGGGGGGGGGAATCCAGGGACACTTCAGGCCCGTGGCTGTGCACGGTAAAGGTCTTGGCGTTGACATTCATAATGATGAGACTGCTGGCTTAACGCGACCTCTTATATAAAAAATGTAAACACAAACGTCCACACTCTTGACTGTCAAAGGTTTGCTGACAATTCACATTATATAATATCTTTACTCGGTTTCCCAAATAACGAATCAATTCGATCGGGGGTGGTACATTTCCATAACTGTCAAAATACCATAGTGTGGAACATTGTTTCACATAGGCTACAAAATGGGTTCCTGGACCCGCATCATCATCTAAATTAATCATGGCTCGTTCTTCTTTCCACGGTGCTTTGGGTAATTAAATTCGCATAAATACACCTCGAAAATGAGAAATCTTTAATTGTTTGGCATAGCATTCCACTTGTTCATGGGTCAAGGCATGACGAGGCAGTTGTCTTAAGCGCTTATCGGAGATGGACTTTTTTTTCTTAGACGATAGGCCACTACCTTGTTGATAAAAGACTGGGTTTAAAGGATTGCCTTTTCTAGCTCCCATAGCAATGGCTTCTAACGTTTTATTGTGTCGCTCGCTTTCTTTGAGTTGTTGCTTGCCTTGCTCTACGGCTTTTATGGTTTTCGCTACAGCACTGGCACCACCCAAAAGGGATCCCAAAGCTGCCAACCCTGCAAATAAAGCCGGCAAAAAACCCCCACGCTTAACAACGGGAATGACTCGCCCACGTTTCTTCTTTCTTTCTTTCTTTCTTTTCTTTTTATCGATGCATTATGGTGCGATCTCGTAGCTGTAGACAATCGCACCGCTTGTAAAGCTTTTTCGATAGCCACTCTTTTTAGTTTTTTTTATAAGTTTTAACACCGGGTGTGAGGCAGATCGACTTGGTTTTTTCTCTTTTTGAGATTTGTTTTTTTTTCATGTTCATTGCATACCTTTTTTCACCATGATGCTACTTGGTGATCCTTTCACAGCAAACATTCGATAACAACTAACGTAGAGAACCTTATTTCATAGCAGTATATTCCATTTCTATATAAAGCGGAAAATCATTCACCGTTTTTCCAGCTTCCTTTTCCTCAAACGTAAGCATAAGATGAAAGGATAATTCATCTCCAACATTTACTCTTTGATGGTTGTGGACCAACAGTCTATCACTGTTTACTTGTATTTTTAAATGTTTCTCATCAGGCATGGCATATTTAATATGAATCACCCCATCATAATACAATCGATAATGACTTAATTCAGAAGCAAGCATGTAGGTAAGTCCATCATTCACCAGTGGTTGTGGGGAATGGTTTCTGTCATTGTTCAGTTTTTGATTTGACAGATACACTAAAAATACTCATGGGACAAATTTATAAAGCCTTTTCATTTGATAGGTCACATAACGTTTCGTGCAGACATCATTTTCGTCTCGAGGCTCTTGCACATCAATAATACGATGATGATTGGCTGAATAGCCCTCAGTGGTTAGTCTCGGGGCCATGTGATAGACACTTTGCACTTTGCGATCGACATAGCTTTTTGTAGCCACCTCTCGAGACTGTTTTGACAAAGAGGCGGCCGTGGCCATAGTTACACAAGCTCTCCCAAACACGTCCATCGTGATAGACGTTAACTAACCTATCCTACTCACCGCTTGCCATATATATATATATATATATATATATATATATATAAACCTTATATACACATGAAAAAAACTCAGTCGTCAACACTATGGAATTAATGAAACAGCCCCATGCTTTGCCCGTCACTGATTTGGTTTCAGAGCTATCATTGTCCGTGTGCGAACCTAAACGTCATGGCACCCTATTCCCATCTACCGTTCGATGTATTATGGTAGGGCCTTCGGGTTGTGAAAAGACCAATGTTTTGCTGAACATTATTACCGCGCCTCATGGCCTGCGATTTCAAAATATTTATATTTTTGCCAAATCCTTGTACCAACCTCTGTACGTGTATCTGAAACAAATTATGTCTTCGTTAAATAAAGAAGCCATGGGCTATTTTACATTCACATCACCTCAAGATGTAATTCAACCAGACCGCATTCAACCAGATTCCATTATAATTTTTGATGATATTGCAACTCAACGACAGGCCATTATTCAAGAGTATTTTAGTATGGGACGCCATAAACAAGTGGATTGTTTTTATCTGGCTCAGACCTATTCTAAAATTCCCAAACATTTGATTCGTGGCAATGCCAATCTCATCGTTCTCTTCTGCCAAGACTCTAGAAATCTCTATCATATTTTTCAAGATCATGTGAATCCAGATATGTCCTTTACAGCTTTCATACAATTGTGTGC
The DNA here is from genome assembly GCA_946902985.2 of Meconema thalassinum. Classification (NCBI taxonomy): domain Eukaryota; kingdom Metazoa; phylum Arthropoda; class Insecta; order Orthoptera; family Tettigoniidae; genus Meconema; species Meconema thalassinum. Next base: position 862,154,641 of record OX336389.2, read on the forward strand.
CTCGTGTTGGAACCATCATCCCCATGCCTGTTTGGTCATAAATAAACAGAGTGAACGATGTGAGGGACGTTATCGCTTGGGTTTTTATCATTTTATTTCTGTTTAAAAAGACCTGGGGTTTGACATTTCCTGTTAGTGTGTCGTTACCTTCACCATGGCAAACGCCATAGGGCACAAGAAACATGTTCAAATCATGCAGCGTATTATTGAAGCACGAAATACGATTCGACATAAATTTCGTGAATTACAGGGTTTAAAAAACGTCAATACTTTACCCATGATAAAACATGCTCCCTCATCAGTTGATCCCATGAGATTCAAACCAAATGCTTCTGCTGCTACTGCTGCTACCTCTCAAACCAAACCCTTAACACGCTCAAAATTTACTCAAACAGATTCCACACGACAGTTAAAATACTCCTCCTCCTCCTCTAATGTTAGTGAACAAGAACATGAAGAAGAACAAGAAGAAGAAGAACATAAAGAAAGTGAAACCGTATTTAGTCCTGAAAGAAAAAAAATCCTCACCCCTTCAACAGTTTCTAAAACCAAACAAAAATCATCCCTCATAGCGGCAACACCGTCTTCCTCCACATCGTCTCCGTTTTCACAAGTCTTGGCAACCCCTCAAAATAAAGCTCAACTCAAAAACATTTTAATCAAACATTATGGGGCAACACTGGAACCGTATCTGACCCTTCTATTTATTGGAAAGACAGATACCACGTATGGTGTTCGCTTTGAGAATGATAGTTTTAAAATTGGGGATTCATCCATTAAATTTCCTCGTACGAAATCTGTCATTAAAAAGATCAACTATAAATTAACACCAGGTCTGTTAAAGCTGCTATTTTCTCGCACCCCCTCTCTACAAGATTTTACGCCCGAGGACCTTGCTAAATATCAATCCATTTTATTAGACACCAACGCTCACAAAAGAAACCATAAATCCTCTCAGCAGCTCAATGCCAATATATCCCAAAAATATAAAACCATCATTGCAAACATGTTTGGCAAGCAAAAACATCACTCTGCCTCTGGTGTAAGGTTTAAGAAATTAAAACCCTACATAGATATAACCTTTTCGAATAATCCCAGTCAGTTAGTAGAGCGCTTATACTTGCTTCATGCATCAAAACAAGCTGGTCACACTGGACATGGGGCAGAAATCGCCCACATTGAACAACAACTCCGAAATGCTAAAATTATCTTATAAGCCATCCCCCAGCAAAGAGGGCATCGCGCATGAATTGCGTAAACCAGCCCGACGCATTTATGAACGCCGTCGTGTCATTTCCAAAGGAATCGATGAACTTTGACAGGCAGACCTGGTTGAAATGATACCTTATTTCAACGTTAACGACGGTGTACGCTATATGTTGACCGTCATTGATGTCTATTCCAAAATGGCTTTTGTTCAACCAGTAAAAAATAAAACTGGTGTCTTAATCACAAATGCCTTTCAACATATTATTGAACAATCAATACGTCAACCTCACTTGTTACAAACCGACCAGGGGAAGGAATTTTCCAACAAGGATTTCTCCAGTTTTCTCAAATCTAAGGATATTCACCATTACACCACCTATAGCAATTTCAAAGCTAGCGTAGTTGAACGCTTCAATCGAACATTAAAACGTTATATGTGGAAAGAGTTTACAATACATGGCTCCTATCGATGGATAGACTGGTTACCTCAACTTGTGTCACGATACAACAACACGATTCATTCCACTATTGGCATGAAACCTCGTTTCGTCACCAAGAACCTACCTAGACTCAATAGACTGTTTAACCCTATAAAAAGGGTTGACCCAAGGCGACATGGCCTTAAAATTGGAGATTTTGTTCGCATCAGTAAACATAGAAGTGTGTTTTCAATATCGTACACTCCACAGTGGTCGACAGAAATTTTTAAAATTCGCCAAGTCAAACTAGGTCAACCAGTGACGTATCTTTTAGAAGATCAAGACGGTCAACCCATCAAAGGACGATTGTATTATGAAGAAGTGCAAAAAACATTATATCCAACTATTATCTCATTGAACGAGTAATTAAAGTCAAATGTGCAAAATATTTTGTAAAGTGGTTAGGGTTTCCTTCCACGTTTAATTCATGGGTCAATAAACATGATTCTTTCTAATAAAATCCTATTTATTTATTTAATTATACTAAACCCCTCCCTCCCTCCCCAAAAACATGCATAGGTTTTTAACCTAGAGACTTGAAATGTATGTTGCGGGTAGACGAGGTAAATACCAACCATTCATGTCAAACAAACTGTTTTTCTTATCTTCACCGTTTCCAAAATAATCAAAAATCCAAAACCAAGAATTTTCAAAAAAAAATAATTAAAAATACCAACACACATTCTTAGCCAAGAGCATGTCATCCCAACGCCAACAATACCTCATTCGTTAAAATCCGACCATCCATTCGCCAATTATCGCCAATGTTCGCGCGAGAAAGTAGGCTATCTTTTTTTCCTCCTACACCCTTGAAACTTGCTGCCCACCTAAAGGGCATACCCACCTTTCATTAACGTCAAACAAACTTTTTCACAACATTCACCGTTTCCAAAATAATCAAAAATCCAAAAACGAGAATTTTCATTTTTTTTTTAATCAACACACATTCTTAGCAAAGAGGACGTCACCCCGTTCCTAAACAACACATCGTTCTAGACTTACAAGCTCATTAAATATCACCAAAATGTTAAAAACGCACGTTTACCTCAAATTGCGTTCCCAAATTTCACCCATTTAAAAAAATAACCTCACCATCAAATAGAGCGGAAAAAATACCATCTAAACGACACCTCACTCGACTCTAGTCCTCCCCCACCACCAACTTTTTCCAAGATAGCCATACGTATTCAAGCACACGCGCGATTATGGGTAGAACTCTCCTTACCCCACTACAGTTTGGCAATCTCGTTCTCAGACCACATGGCGAGGCGAGAACTGTCAATCCCATTATGGTAGCTCACCGAGTATGGATGAAGTTGGCTTTGTCAGAAAAACATTGAAACAAAAGGCCTACCTATGAAAGTTTGATGCTTTTCAGTCGGTCAACAAGAGTTTTTCCCAAAAGAGATGGGTTATTCCCTAACATTCATGTTGATACCTTCCAGATTATCTACAGTTTCTAAAATAACAATTATATCTGCCTAGCTTATAATCGGACCATTCAACAGCATGCATGCGACATTTCTGAAATAACCTACTCATCATTCACATATCCACATCCAAAACCTACTTTCGCTTTGTGAAGTTATGTTTTGAAACCATAATTTGTTGTTTGAGCATTATACTCGTATTAGTGATGATACCGTAATAAAATAATTATAATTTTTCAATGATATTGAATATTGCAGCATGAAGGGTAGCCAATATCAACCATCAAGTACTATTTTTTTAAGGAGCCATGTGATGTGCCTCAAAATTATCAGTTAACTTAGCTGTTATTGCATGGACAAGGTAGGGAGAAAACAATACAAATTAAAAAGGGATAAAGTCACTGCCCTTATTAAGTTCCCATGCATTGTTATGAACTAGACACAATAACTGGGGTAGATGACCTAGATGTTTTGCTAACCAACACAATAACTCATACATTTTTCCAATAGTACTTGGAGCGTGTTGCATGTCATAATCCATGTGTTTTCAACATAACTTTTTACATTACAATAGCCTAATGAGTTAGCCTATGTTGTGAATGTACTTTTCTCAACCTGTATGGCATATTTTTGCCCCCTCGATCGCTAATGGTGTAATATTTGCACTGGTAAGTTATCAGAAAAAAATTATTAGGTGCAATTTCCAATGTTACTTCATTCGAAGTAGGCGTATTTGGCTATCAATATCCTGACGACTTCATTCATTTTTTACAATGACCTAATGAGGTATTGTGCCATTAAATATCAGCTGATACCACAGAGAGAAAAATATCACTATTATTAATATACTGGAAGAGTATAATTACTAAATCATGACCGTAATAAGGCAGGGAGAGAAAAGAAGGAATAAAAAAGTAGTGGGTGTGATGGAAAACGGGTGAAGGAGGGAGGGTGGTGGATGGTTCGCGCTCGGAAGTGCATTGCCGCGCCATCCCACGCTATCTGTTGGAACTACATGCCCCGAGCAATAGGTTGGCTTCAAAATTTAACATTTAAGATGCATATCTATTAAATCCTCTTCGATGTGAACCCCACACTGATGCAGTACCAATTCTAATTAGAATGTTTCCCAGACGCAAAATGCAAGTGGTAGGTCACCAGCATCTTCAGTTTTGTAAGAGTAACACATACATGAAAAATTACCCTAGAAAATCCTGTTGTTGTTGGAGTCTTCATTCTTTTGACTGGTTTGATGCAGCTGTCCATGCCTCCCTATCCTGAGATAATCGTTTCATAGCTACCACACCCTACATCCGAGGTCATCTGTTAAACATATTCTAACCTTTGTCTACCCCTACAGTTCTTGTCCTTGACCCTTCCTTCCATAACTAAGCTTGCTATTCCTGGGTGTCTTAGTATGTGTCCTACCAACCTATCTCTTCTCTTCATTAGTAGTCGCCAAGAACATCTCTCCTTTCCCACTCGTCTTAATACCTCTTTGTTTGTAACCCTAAATACCAATCTGATCATCATTCTCCTGTAACACCACATTTCAAATGCTTCAATTCTCCTGCACCAATAGTCCAAGTTTCACTTTCATAGGAGTACCATGCTCCAGACAAAGGCTTTCAAAAATGACTTCCTAATACCTAAATCTATATTCGATGTCAACAGATTCCTTTTTTATAGAAATGCTTTCCTTGCCCGAGCCAATCTACTTTTATTTCCTCGTATTTAAAAAAGAACATACATACGGCAACACACAAATATGCATGCTTGCCGTGTACCATGGTATCATAAATATAATTAAACAGTACGGGTGCGAGTTACTTATTTCATCGCACAAAGTTAGCAGAGATGGCATTAAGTTACCATACGGCATCAGGCAGTTCTTTTGAACAGAGTAGTATCATATTGTTGGAGCGGGGCTTCTACCAGCCATCCAGGTCGTGCCACTGCTTGCGTGAAGTGACAGTCATTAATAGTTAATTCATCAGCAATTCATAATTTAAGAACTAACATTTTCACAGGTGTTGGAAATATTTTCCATTACCTATTTGATGAATCCTGCCGGTGTTAAATGCATGAACTACAATTTGTCAGTGGTGTGACGCAAATAGTTTTCCCAGGTACAGCAGTACAATCTGCATGTCTATCAATGAATCATTGTGGCACCAGTTTTGCGTTTGATCTGGTGGGTGTTTCAATTGTGTGTTTTGTGAATAGTTTCAAGCTTAACGGAGAGTAGTTTATTAGCACAGTAAGTACCAGAAACAGTAAAGCACGCAATCTCCTTGTGTCAATAACTCTTGATGTGGGGCATACACATCTCTTGCCTCGCACTAGTCCGGATGTAGGTTTACCGATAGACAGATGTAACCGGTTGGCAGCGTACTCGCTTCTAAATAGCAAAGACTCATCAGACTTTTAATATTAACAAACAGCTATTGTAGTGTGTAAATAAATTGGCATCGACACATAACTCTCCTTCTCCCGTAAATTGTTCTCCATCTCCACCAGGTTACAGGGACTAGATCTGTAAATTTTGTCTCCAATTTACCATTAAATACTGGATTCTGTTGTTTCTGCAGTGACCCATGGCGTCTTGTGTAGCGGAAGGCATACGCGCTCCTGGCTATCTTGGCCCCGCTCCAAAAGAAAGCTCACCCTGTAAAAAAAAACTATGTGAATGGTACAATGTTTTTCATTCCAGAGATATGCGAGTACCGGTACCCAGCACAAATATCTCAGTAGTGAGATATTTACACATGCTGATAACCACAATATCCTTAGGTCTTAGAAATGCCTTCAACCGAAGGAACTATAAAAATTCATAAATTGATATTATCTGTGTGCTTAACGACCTCTACGTATCAGTATGTATTAGTTTTGGATTACCAAGGCAGAAGAACATCAACTTGCTGTCGTGAAAACAAGAATGCTTTGCTGGACATCTGGTGTGATTATGTTTGATCATGTCATAAATGGTACATAGCAGTGGTGGCTGGCAGATAATTGTTCTGGGATTGACACTATTTACACTAAGAAGAGGTGGGGTTGGGCAAAAGACTGCTTGATACCAGAGAGGACGGTATACATGTGCTCGGTAAAACTGATGTCGTTTATTTGTCACGAATGCTGCAGTCCTGAAAACATCACATTCACTTCAAGATTAAATTGTTTGAAAAACTTCACAATAATAAAACCGCGTAAGCTATAGCCTACACGAGGTCGAGAGAGAACTGCAAGTGCCGCACTCGTGCTCAAATAACATTGCGAGACATGGTATCGGCAAATGTCGATGTCTTCATCTTCCCCTTTCCCCTCTTTGTTGCTATCAGCGAGCAACGACAAGCTGAGTAAACTTACCTGGTGTAGCGTCTCTGCCATACCCTCCACTATTGAGATTAGTCGGTGCCCGGGCCTGGCAACGACCACACCACAGTTCGCAGTACGGTACTACAAGTTTTTCTGAATTATTAAGTAACAAAACTATGAATTCCTTTGCATGTAAGAGGTGCATAGTTTTATTTATTGCTAAAAGATTATTTTTACAGTATTTTTATTATTTAATTAAAATCTGGTCGTTATGCAACAATACGACATCATTACCGGCCACCACTGGTAAATGGTAATATGGAGTCGCACCAATCATAGAGAAGATGCAAGAAAACAGACTACTGGTATGGACATGTACTACTAGCAAACACAGCATCTGTCATAGCGAGAGCTTGACACCTTGAAAAATAACCTGAAGATCGTTGGATCTCCCTGTGATCAGGCACATGAATGTGCCAAATGGAGACAAGAGCCACAAAAGTGAACCCCTGAATGTTGAAGGACAAATGCTAAAATACTATTTTGAGATAGTTTTTTTAATGCAAAACTAATTCATTTACCAGTCTAAAATGTTTCTTTTCTATGGTTGACTACTATCGGATTTTTTAAATTATGGATACTAGAGTTTAGACCTTTATTACAACCAAACCAACAGACCTATTGAAAAACGTGTTATACCAATATTTTCCTTGTTTAATTCTGTGTTAGACTGTATTATTTTCAAAGTTATTAATTATTTATTTGTGGTTGTATGAAAAATTGTCCGTGTTTTTGACGTATTTTATAGGAACTGCTCACTTAAAACTATATACATGGAAAACTACTTGGCTGAGGGTAATGAAATTTTATATGTGATAGGCACAAGTATTGGTATTGCAAATCTCAAGTTTCAATTTTTTGAACTACCCAATAAAAAGTTAGTAGGTGAGTGAGGCAGGTTCTAAGCCACTTGGCGTGGCAGTTTCCAAAAAACAAAGATGGCGTCCAAGCGAATGTTAAATAATTAATAACTCCCGAACCCGTGGTCGGAGATTCACGAATGAGGTGTCGTTGAATTCGAGATGACGGGGGCTTTGCTATGGACCACTCATTACAAACCTAAAATAAAACCTACCCCCTAGTAGGGGGGGGGGGGTAATTTCTTAGTAAAAGTCACCTTTCATGTGCTACATATATACAGTTCAATGCTAATAGAAAATTAAACATTGTTCCACACAGGAGACATGTGAACGATGGATAGCCACTATGAATTAACATTTTTTTGTTTATACGTATGCGCACTTGGAGGTTTTGTAAGAAGGCGGGCTTTTTGAATAATGATTGATAGATAAGGAGTGATGGGAGTCCTAAGACACTTGGCGTGGCTGTGCCCAAAAAACAAACATGGCGGCCAAGCGAATGTTAAATAATTAATAGCTCGCGAACCCATGGTCGGATTTTGACAAATGAGGTGTCGTAGGACTCGGGCTAACGCCCTTTTTCCTCTTCACAACTTATTTCAACCATAAAATAAAACCTACCCCTACTAGGGGGGTGAAATAGTATTTTCTTAGTAAATGTGTCTTTCCATATGCAACATACATGCTGTATAATGCTAATATGAAATTAAACGTTGCTTCACATGAAAAACATGCATTGTCCTGGATGCCGCTATGATATTTAACATTTTTGTCTTTACGCATGCGCACTTGGGAATTTTGTATGAGGGCGGGCTTTTTGAATAATGATTTATAGATAAGTTATTTTTTTAAACTAACCGAAAGATCCAAAACTAATAGGTCATTGAATTTTTAATATCTCATGAACTAATAAGGCTAGGGACTTGTATGAGGGGTCGTTGGACTTGGAGTGGTGCTCTGTTTTTTGAATATATTTGTGATTTTTTGTTAAAAGGGCCTAAGTACACATTTGTTAATATCTCGCGAGCCAATAAGGCTAGGAACTTGCATGAGGGGTCGTAGCACTAGAGATGAAATATCCTTTTTGAATATATTTTTTGAAATTTTGACAAAGAGCATAACAATACTATTGTTGATATTTCCTGAACCCATGATGGGATTTTAATCTGTGAGGTATTGCTGGACTTGGGCAGACACTCTCTTTTTGAATGTATTTTTGAAATGTTGACAAAGGGCCTAACTATACTTTTAGCCATACATTCAGGGGCAAAGCCGATATCTCCCGAACCCATGATCGGAATTTGATGTATGAGGTGTCGTGGAACTCGGGCTGACAGCCCCCTTTCCAATGGACAACCTATTTCAACCCCAAAATGAACCCTACCCCTACTAGGGGTGAAATTGTATTTTTTTTAAGTAAATGTTGCTTTCCAAGTGCAACATGTGGGAGTTTGAAAGCTAATAGGAAATTAAACGTTGTTTCACATAAACGATATGCCAACGATCAACGCCATAATGAATTAGGATTTTTGTTTTTGTTTTAACGCATGCGCACTTGGTGATTTTGTAAGAGGGCGGGCTTTTTGAAAAATGATTTATAAGAAGGGGTTTTAGTGGTGAGGAGAGAGCTAGATAGTTGCCTACTTTCCTATGAAGTTTGCTGATATCTCACGAACGCATGGTTGGATATGGACATGTAACGTGTCAAATCGCTTGACAAGAAGCCCTTTTGATGTTGTTAATAGGTTAAAGTTTTAGGAATGAAGGAAACAGACTTTAAATGTTCATGATGAGTGGTTGTAGATAAAGAGAGCGAGGGGATACAGCTGGGCGTGTGTTTTTAACAAGGCTATTAATGGTTATAATGACCATGCTTAATAGAAAAATCGATATTTTCGACGGGTCGGTTTAGGACAGGTCGAGGGTTCGTTTTCTGATATTTCGACAGGTCGGTTTATGACAGAGCGAGGGTTCGTTTTTCTGATATTTTACACTCGAAGGGGATCCTACGATGATGGGTTACGTGAAAAATGATAATTCTATGATCAGGTGATATTTTGATGGGTCGGTTTAGGACAGGCCTAGGATTCGTTTTCCAATATTTCGGCGGGTCGGTTTATGAGAGCGAGGGTTCGTTTTTCTGATATTTTACTCTCGAAGGGGATCTTTAACGTGTAAACGATGATGGGTTACATGACGAATGATAATTCAATAATCAGATGATATTTTGATGAGTCGGTTTAGGACAGGCCGAGGATTCGTTTTCCAATATTTTGACGGGTCAGTTTATGAGAGAGCGAGGGTTCTTCTTTCAGATATTTTACTCTTGAAGGGGATCTTTAACGTGTAAACGATGATGGGTTACATGACAAATGATAATTCTATGATCAGATGATATTTTGATGGATCGGTTTAGGACAGGCCGAGGATTCGTTTTCCAATATATTGACGGGTCAGTTTATGACCGAGCGAGGGTTCGTTTTTCATATATTATACTCTTGAAGGGGATCTTTAACGTGTAAACGATGATGGGTTACATGACAAATGATAATTCTATGATCAAATGATATTTTGATGGATCGGTTTAGGACAGGCTGAGGATTCGTTATCCAATATTTTGACGGGTCGGTTTATGAGAGCGAGGGTTCGTTTTTCTATTTTACTCTCGAAGGGCACCTTTAACATGTAAACGATTATGGGTTACATGACAAATGCTAATTCTATGATCAGATGATATTTTAATGGGTCGGTTTAGGACAGGCCGAGGATTCGTTTTCCAATATTTTGACGGGTCAGTTTATGAGAGAGCAAGGATTCGTTTTTCAGATATTTTACTCTTGAAGGGGATCTTCAACGTGTAAACGATGATGGGTTACATGACAAATGATAATTCTATGCTCAGATGATATTTTGATGGATCAGTTTAGGACAGGCCGAGGATTCGTTTTCCAATATTTTGACGGGTCAGTTTATGACAGAGCGAGGGTTCGTTTCTTCAGATATTTTACTCTTGAAGGGAATCTTTAACGTGTAAACGATGACGGGTTACATGACAAATGATAATTCTATGATCAGATGAAGAGCAAACAGAACTTCGTTCTATGTTGGTTGAAGCGGGTAGAGAAAACAAACTTGCTGGAGAGCAGACTAACAGGATGTGGATGTTATTTGAGCTTATTGGAATGTGCTGACCTGACTCGACTTGACAACAGGTGCAAGATTGTAAATCACGGAGTCGGTAAAAGGTATCATGCATGTGTTGGAATGTGCTATTTGATGAATCATGGATTGTAGAGGCTTATGCGGTGGCTATGCTTGACAATGTATTCATTGATATTTCATGAATCATGAATCGCAGAGGCTTATGCATTGATTCGTTTATGCTTGGTGAAAGCATGACTGTGATGATTGAATAAAACAATTGCGAGAATGACCGCAGAGTTACAGTAAACAGATAAGCCAATACAAAAGCCAATATATAAGCCCACACAAAAGCCAATACATAAGCCAATACAAAAGCCAACACAAAAGCCAATACAAAAGCGAATACATAAGCCAATACAAAAGCCAACACATGGGGTTAGGTTAGGTTTTGATATGTTACATTAAGTTAGGTGAGCTATGTGAGACGTCATAGCCAGTCTTAAAGCAAGTTTAAACTTGTAGAACTTTTCACGTGACAAGATTAAGTTAGGTTATGTAGATGAGTTGAGGTAACTGTCGCATAGAAGGGTATTTTTGCTATGGCCACTTGCTTATTGTGATCGTAATTCGTACATGATTGCAATTCACTTAACACAGGGTTCTGAGTTCATGATTTTGATACATGTTGCCTGATTTCTTTCACTGCACTCGCTGCCACATAATAAATGAACGATTTGGAGAGCACCAATAATACTTCTTTGATAAAACTTTCCGCATATCAGGGGCAGGTGTTCTTGTAGTTCAACCCCTTAAAACAACAACACTACTTCTTGCATAGCCTGTGATGTTGATGGCTCTTGAGACAGGCAAGATGGATTAAACATAACTTTTACAACAGGGGTTAAACGTTGTTCAATAAACAATGAAATATTTTGAGTAGCAACATGTTTTTCTTGTACTAGCTTTTTAGCATTCTGATGATTTTTTTGTCCACACTGTCAGTGTTTCAATTGGAGCACTACATTGATGATCACTCATACTTAAAACCTCACCATTTTTAATTTTCATATCGCCACGACATCTTCTTGACCTCTGTTTTGAACATCGCAAGAATATTATTCCTTTTACATTTTGTCGTTTATAGTTATAAGAGTAGCCTTGATAGAGTGCGCGTTGCCTATCTATGTTGGTTGTAGTAAGTTCCATAGTAGTAGTAACTGACCTGTCAGTTTGATTTGCTCACTACAAAGGTTATAACTGTTCTGGTAATAGAATAATTTAGCGTTGGCTTTTATATTTAATATGTACAGTTTAAAATGATAGAAAAGTGGTAGAAAAGTGTTAGAAAAGTGGTATTAAAGTGGTAGAAAAGTGGTAGAAAGGTCATAGCAAAGTAGAAAAGTGGTAAAAAAGTGGTAGAAAAGTGGATGCAAAGTGGGATGCAAAGTGAGTGCAAGGTGAGTGCAATGTGGGTGCAAAGTGGGTGCAAAGTGAGTGCAAATTGACTGCAAAGTAATAGAAAATATTACATGTATTGTTAAGAAATAGTTTAAGCAGTTACATGGATTCATTATAGAATAATTTTGACACGACGAAGCTCACTTTCTATATCCAATAGTTCTTCCTCATATTCAGTATGACCAGCCTGTCTACAGGCATACAGGTACTGAAGCCGCTGGATTAGCTTACTGGGATTGTTCCAGTAAACATATTTAACAAATGATTTTTAGGCTTAAACAGAGCATTATCATTATCATTATCATCATCATCCTCAGCAGCTTTATCACTTTTATTATAATCACCATCAGTGTAATCAACATTATCCTCAACATCACTAAAACTACTAAATTCCTTTTCTTCCTTTTCCACAGAGACTCCTTTCATAGTTCGTGATGACTTTGATAGTGTTGAGGTTTTCTTAGACGTTGACAACTATCCTAACATCACTTTTTGAGGATATGATAAGTGCTTTTGAGCAAACACTGCACTACCTTGAGCTGCAATATCTTTTTCTAAGACTTTCTTTTTAGCATTTTCATAATTTTTTGTAAACAACAACAGTGGTTTGATTGGAGCACTACATTGATGAACACTCACACTTAAAACCTTTCCAATTTTACTTTTTAGATTTCCTCGACATTTTGTTGACCTCTCTTTTGAGCATCGCCAGAATATTATTCCATTCACATTCTGACGATTATAGTTATAAAAGTAGCCTTGATAGAGTGCACGTTGCCCACCCTTGTTGGTTGTAGTAAGTTCCATAGTAGTAACTAACCTGTCAGTATGATGTTCACACTATAAAGGTTACAACTGTTTTAGTGATAAAGTGACTTATCATGAGCTCATATATTGGCTTTTGTATTGGCTTATAATTCGGCTATTTTATTGGCTTATGTATTGGCTTTTGTATTGGCTTATATATTGGCTTATTTGACAAGTTTCTTTATCAATGTATTTAGTTGATTTTTTATTGGTCTTGGAAAGTACCTCAAAGACTGGGAATGTTTAAAGACTTAACCACAACTCATCTAACATAACCTAACTTAACCTTGTCAGGTGACATGTTCTACAAGTTTAAACTTGCTTTAAGGCTGGCTATGACGTCACACATAGCTCACCTAACCTAATGTAGCATATTAGAACCTAAACAAACCTAACCCCATGCGTTTGCTTTTGTATTGGCTTATGTGTTTTTTTGTTTTGGCTTATGAATTGGCTTTTGTGTTGGCTTATAAATCGGCTTTTATATTGGCTTATTTAACAAGTTATTTTTGTCAATGTATTTAGTAAATATTTTATTGGTCTTGGAATGTACCTCTAAGACTGTGAATATTTAAAGACTTAACCTCATCTACATAACCTTGTCACGTGACAAGTTCTACAAGTTTAAACTTGCTTTAAGACTGGCTATGACGTCACACATAGCTCACCTAACTTAATGTAGCATATCAAAACCTAACCTAACCTAACCCCATGTGTTGGCTTTTGTATTGGCTTATGTATTCGCTTTTGTATTGGCTTTTTGTTGGCTTTTGTATTGGCTTTTTTGTTGGCTTTTGTATTGGCTTATGTATTGGAGTGTGTGTTGGCTTATATATTGGCTTTTGTATTGGCTTATCTGTTTACTGTAACTCTGCGGTCATTCTCGCAATTGTATTTTTCAATCATCACAGTCATGCTTTCACCAAGCATAAACGAATTCTGTATAAGGCTCTGCGATTCATGATTCATGAAATATCAATGAATACATTGTCAAGCATGGCCACCGCATGAGCCTCTACAATCCATGATTCATCAAATATCACATTCCAACACATGCATGATACCTTTTACCGACTCCGTGATTTACAATCTTGCACCTGTTGTCAAGTCGAGTCTGGTCAGCACATTCCAATAAGCTCAAATAACATCCACATCCTGTTAGTCTGCTCTCCAGCAAGTTTGTTTTCTCTACCCGCCTCAACCAACATAGAACGAAGTTCTGTTTGCCCTTCATCTGATCATAGAATTATCATTTGTCATGTAACCCATCATCGTTTACACGTTAAAGATCCCCTTCAAGAGTAAAATATCTTTAAAAAAACGAACCCACGCTCTGTCATAAACTAATCCGTTAAAATATTGGAAAACGAATCCTCGGCCTGTCCTAAACCGATGCATCAAAATATCATTTGATCATAGAATTATCATTTGTCATGTAACCCATCATCCTTTACACGTTAAAGATCCCCTTCAAGAGTAAAATATCTGAAAGAAGAACCCTCGCTCTCTCATAAACTGACCCGTCAAAATATTGGAAAACGAATCCTTGACCTGTCCTAAACCGATCCATCAATATATCATCTGATCATAGAATTATCATTTGTCATGTAACCCATCATCGTTTACATGTTAAAGATCACTTCAAGAGTAAAATATCAGAGAAACGAACCCTCGCTCTCATAAACCGACCCGTCGAAATATTGTAAACGAATCCTCGGTCTGTCCTACACCGACCCTTCAAAATATCATCTGATCATAGAATTATCACCTTTCATGTAACCCATCATCGTAGGATCCCCTTCGAGAGTGAAATATCAGGAAAACGAACTCTCGCTCTATCATAAACCGTCCTGTCGAAATATCAGAAGACGAACCCTCGACCTGTCCTAAACCGACCCGCCGAAAATATCAATTTTTCTAATAAGCATGGTCATTATAACCAGTAATAACCTTGTTAAAAACACACGCCCAGCCGTATCCTCTCTCTCTCTCTATCTACAACCACTCATCATGAACATTTAAAGTCCGTTTCCTTCATTCCTAAAACTTTAACCTATTAACAACATCAAAAGGGCTTCAAGACGAGCGATTTTTCACGTTACATGTCCAAATCCAACCATGCGTTCGTGAGATATCAGCAAACTTGATAGGAAAGTAGGCAACTATCTAGCTCTCTCCTCACCATTAAAACCCCTTCTTATAAATCATTTTTCAAAAAGCCCGCCCTCTTACAAAATCACCAAGTGCGCATGCGTTAAAATAAAACTAAAACGCTAATTCATTATGGCGTTGACTCGTTGGCATATCGTTTATGTGAAACAACGTTTAATTTCCTATAAGCATTCAAACTCCCACATGTTGCACTTGGAAAGCAACATTTACTAAAAAAAATACAATTTCACCCCTAGTAGGGGTAGGGTTTATTTTGGGGTGGAAATAGGTTGTCCATTGGAAAGGGGGCTGTCAGCCCGAGTTCAACGACACCTCATACGTCAAATTCCGATCATGGGTTCGGGAGATATCGGCTTTGCCCCTGAATGTATGGCTAAAAGTATAATTAGGCCCTTTGTCAACATTTCAAAAATACATTCAAAAAGAGAGTGTCTACCCAAGTCCAACAATATCTCGCAGATCAAAATCCCATCATGGGTTCAGGAAATATCAACAAAAGTATAGTTAAGCACTTTGTCAAAATTTCAAAAAATATATTCAAAAAGGATATGTCACCTCAAGTGCTACGACCCCTCATAAAAGTCCCTAGCCTTATTGGCTTGCGAGATATTAACAAATGTGTACTTAGGCCCTTTTGACAAAAAATCACAAATATATTAAAAAAACAGAGCGCCACTCCAAGTCCAACGACCCCTCAGACAAGTCCCTAGCCTTATTAGTTCATGAGATATTAAAAAGTCAATGACCTGTTAGTTTTGGATCTTTCGGTTAATTTAAAAAAAATAACTTATCTATAAATCATTATTCAAAAAGCCCGCCCTCATACAAAATTCCCAAGTGCGCATGCGTAAAGACAAAAATGTTAAATCATAGCCGCATCCAGGACAATGTATGTTTTTCATGTGAAGCAACGTTTAAATTCATATTAGCATTATACAGCATGTATGTTGCATATGGAAAGACACATTTACTAAGAAAATACCATTTCACCCCCCTAGTAGGGGTAAGTTTTATTTTAGGGTTGAAATAAGTTGTGAAGAGGAAAGAAGGCGTTAGCCCGAGTTCTACGACACCTCATTTGTCAAAATCCGACCATGGGTTCGCGAGCTATTAATTATTTAACATTCGCTTGGCCGCCATGTTTGTTTTTTGGGCACAGCCACGCTAAGTGTCTTAGGACTCCCATCACTCCTTATCTATAAATCATTATTTAAAAAGCACGTACTCTTATAAAAAAAACATGTGCGCATGCGTATAAACAAAAAAAAACAAAAATGTTAATTCATACTGGCTATCCATCGTTCACCTGTTTCCTGTGTGGAACAACGTTTAATTTCCTATTAGCATTGAACTGTATATATGTAGCACATGAAAGGTGACTTTTACTAAGGAATTACCCCCTACTAGGGGGGTAGGTTTTATTTTAGGGTTGAAATGAATGGTCCACAGCAAAGCCCCCGTCAGCTGAATTTCAACGACACCTCATTCGTGAATCTCCGACCACGGGTTCGGGAGTTATTAATTATTTAACATTCGCTTGTCCGCCATCTTTGTTTTTTGGGGACAGCCACGCCAAGTGGCTTAGAACCCGCCTCACTCCCCTACTTAATTTCTCATACTTTTTCTGAATTAACGTTTTCTCAGCCCAGGATAAACGTACAACAGGAAACTTGGTCTCATTTTGAAGCTCTCATTCGTGATTATCGGAAACTACGACCACTGTAAACGTACAGTGTGATGACGAATTTATGTAGAGTAATATTAATGGTAGGTTTTGTGCGTTCTGGTCCGTGCGATTAAAAGAGGGCGAGCCGGTGAATTCGAGTGCATCGTTGCCGGGCCGTTGTGTAATGGAATGCGAGTGACCTGACTATGTCCACATGCTATTTTCAGTCTTCCTGTTTACTACTTATAGGCCACATCACATCCAAATACCTCAGAGACCACCATTGTCTGAGGGCGAACATGCGCTAACATATTACAAAATGGTAGAAGTATGGAAGCAATGAATGTTTTATACCGACAAGTCTTGCGTACCGTTGCTCCTGAACTCTGGAAACAATGTATTAAACACGCTAAAAGAATTGAAGACCACTACTGGGAGATAGATGGCCTGTCTGAAAATGTCCTTCATTTCGAGCCGGTCATAATTAACATGAATGTCAGCAGTTCTGATTCATCGGAACAGAGCCATTCTTCAGACGAAGAATTCTGACTGAATTAAATATTGTAAAGATATTATGCAAATAATGTAAATAGCCCATGTAAGAATTGTGTAGTTTGACATTTCCAAATTAGACAGACAAACCATTTTTAAACCTGCCACTGAAGGTCCAAAGCTCTTATGTGAAAAATCTGATGGAAAATGAAATTTGTACGAGGAAGGAAAATAAAAGGTTGATAGGAAATTTAAAGCAGTGCTCGTTCTTTGCGATCCGCGACGACTGGAACTTAATGCGGCAACGCTGCACCGGATTTCACAAGCCCGCTCGCATTTAATCGCACAGGCCAGAACGCACAAAACCTCCCATTAATATTAATCTTCATAAATTCGTCATCGAACTGTACGTTTACAGCGGTCGTCGTTTCCGATAATCACGAATGAGAGCTTCAAAATTAGACCATGCATGTTTCCTGCTGTACGTTTATCCTGGGCTGAGAAAACGTTACATCAGAACAAGTATGAAAACTTTTTATTGGGTGGTTGGAAAAAATTGAAACTTGAGATTTGCACTACCAATACTTGTGCCTATCAGATATAAAAATTCCATTACCCTCAGCCAAGTAGTTTTCCGTGTATATAGTTTTAAGTGAGCGGTTCCTAGAAAATACGTCAAAAACACGGACAATTTTTCATACAACCACAAATAAATAAATAATTAATAAACTTGAAAATAATTGGCTTATGCTGTATAGTCTAACGCAGAATTAAACAAGGAAAATATTGGTATAACTCATTTTTCATTAGGTCTGGTATTTTGGTTGTAATTAAGGCCTAAACTCGAGTATCCATAATAAAAAATCCGATAGTAATCTTGTCTTTCAATATGAGAAATCTCTTTTACAGCCAAGAACCAAAATGGCATCTTTTTAATCAGTAAATTCAATGTCTTTCTTCTTCTTTTTCGCGAATCTGTCACTTAGTACCACACGGAATCAACATTTTGCGAGTTTTCCTCCTGGCCCAATAGTTCATTTTCACCAATTGTTGTAATCTCCGTCCAGATACGATGTGTTGGTCTCCTCCCATCTTCCTTAAATCCCTTTGTGTGGACATTTTTTTAATTACGTCTCTATCCTGAAGATTCGGTCACACCAATCAGAGAGGAGGTGCAAGAAAGCAGACTCTAGTGGTTTGGACATGTACTACTAGCAAACATATAATATTGCTCATTTATTTGAGCCATGTCACCTTATAATCGGGGCTGAGGCAAAATGGTTCTGGGAATTGTTGGTGTGTGGATTGCACTCTACTGTACATAAATCTGAACTCTAAAAACTATGGTTGCCAGGCTTTTGAAGGGAAAATTTCCCTTTTCTACCTCTAAAGAAAATCATAAGCAATTTCAAACTTGTTCCATGTTGGTAACTATAAAAGGTTTTAGTCAAGAAATGTAGCAGCAAAGTAAGACTACAATGATGGTGATGAGAATATTGCTGACCTTAAGGCGAGTGACTATTCACGATACAAGAAAATGTGTTTTTGATTTGGGTTTACCTCTCGTTGGAAGGTATCGAGGGTTTAGTAGTTCCCTACTCATGGGGTAAAAAGCTGTTGTCATCTTAACGCTACTGTATGGCTGTGAAACTTGGACACACTATTGCTGCAATAATCAGATTCAGTTGACACGCAACTCCCTAGATTGTTCTCTCACCGGTGTTTAAACATATAAAAGCTGACTTGGTTGGTATTTCTGCTTGAACCGTAACATTTCTTTAATGCTGAGGCACTACTTTCCTGCATCATTTAATTCATGAAAGGAAGGTTACGTATTACTGGTAAAAATAACACAGGTGAAAATAATTCTTTAATTATTTCCTTTTATTACAGCATAACACCTTCCCATTTCATAGCACTATCAGATGTACATATATACACATACATATTTGAAATTTAGTAAATCAGTATCTCCCTAACATGCAAGGCTAGCTAGATCGCTCAGGAAACAAATCATATTTATTGACAGACAAACAGAGAACTTATATAAGGATCAGATTCTGATTTTGCAGGATGGTAGCCAAATACAATAGTGAGTTGTTCAGCACACTGATGACTGCTGCATTGGGTTATCTGTAAAGGAGGTAGTACAACATTAGTCCCTCAGAAACAGCAAAATTAAATTGAAAATGGAGTTGACCTAAATGAGCAACTGATATAGATTGCTGAAAATGAACAAATAAGTTACAGGACTTGGAACAGTCCAAAAAGTAGTTGGGTGCGTTGAATTTGATAATCAGACTCCATGATGAATAGTTTATTTATTTATATTTGAATTGCAGCTAATGGCCATAGCAGGGTATTTTTTAACGCCCGTAGGCTTCCAACAAATTCAAGCAGTTCCAACTTTGGTTACCAGATGTCAAGACACCTAGCGGCGAACGTTAGAACTTGATAGAGCGTTTCTAACCAAATATAATCTACAAATTTGGCTACACACTACCAATTGTCGTGGTAAGTTCTTTTAGATGCCATAAGTCTTTGATATGCACCCGGCAGCTTTATTTCCCCTCCGATGGAAGGCATACTGAAGGATTTTAATACTCTTAAAAATCCGATGACTTCGGCCAGGTTTGAACCTGCGATCTTGGGCATAGCAGTTCAACATTTTTTAGAGGGTCTATAATTGAGGGGGGGGGACTTAAACCCATATCTGCCCATTTTTTAAATTTTTAATGCAATATATTTTGTTAGACCAGTTATTTGGAACCTAAACAAACCAGTTATGATAATTTTAGGTTTCCCCGACACATTTTACCGGAGATTCTCCACAACGACATATTTCGACAGTGGGCACATATGGGTTGGGTAAAAGAATTGTTCACTGAAGGAACATTTTCCATGTTTTAACCTCTTAGTAATGCAGCATATTAATCGAGAAATTAGTGAGTACCTAGTCACACAAATGTTGCATTAGCACAATAAAAATTACAAAATGCATGAATTCGAACAAAAATGGGGAAATGTTTGATCTCAATTGAGAATGTACACTGTCAGTATAAAATTACAGTTGGTTTCTTTCTATTACCTCTTGTAAATACAATTGCTCATTGGAAGTATGAAAATAAAAAATACTAACAAATATGCATGGCATCCAACATTACACTTGTTGCACTGTTTCCTAGCTGCTTAACCACACTGCGCACATCCTACTTTCTTTTCTCGGGTTTCAAGGTAGTGAGACATCCCGTCGAAACGCACTTCAGGCAATATGCGAGACGATACTTTCATACAATCTAAAGTTCTCGAAAGAGAAACAAAATGAGTTTCGTCCGTTGAGCCATTATAATTAACACTAAAAGTGATAAAAATGTCCAGCATAACTCAACAGATTGCTAGCGTTTCACCCCAGCATGCCAATTGGGCTCTTCAGTTGGTAAAGGCACACCTGCCAAGACGCGTAGCAGGTACACACTGAGAAGGCCATGCAATACGCCTCGCCACATATGTGGCCACGTCACGAGCATGCCAGTGCACCACCGGAGTCAAAAACTTCACTTCCAAAAACAATAAACCTTGCTTTGGCATTGATTACAATCAAGTATCAATTGATACTTTCATACTCGGTCAGCCTGCAGAAGGACGTGAGGTGGCACAAGATGGAATATATGCCCTAGCTATGTACCATGTAAAGCCAAGCAGGTCAAGTTTTTTTTCTTTTCTCTTTGTAGTCAAACGATAAAGTTGCCATGCATTGTTTAAGGAGACGTTCAATAGGAACGCAATTAGGGGCCAGTACCACTTCCTGTTTCTTATGCTGATACAGTAACAAGAGATATTCTGAACTAATCGGTCGACACCACCCATGTACAATGTACATATTGTATAAAATTATATATGCAGGTTAAATTACTCCATCCGGCATGCCCTAAAGGCGTGACACCAGAGATAGTTGAGGCTACCGTAACAACATTATCATTGTAACGTACGACTGAGATACCCGAGTTACGTTCTGTAAGTTGGTGGTAACTACCACGTTTCTCTTCTTTACAGAGTTGGATCTCAGGATGTGGAGCATTTTTCACTCTATAAAAAAATTAATATTTAAGGATTTTTAAATCAAGGTACAGTAAAACCTCGATTATCCGTTCTAATGCCCGGGAAGGGGTGAACGGTGAATCAAAAAAAACGGATAATCCATACTACTAATTTTAATGGACTTTAAAGCACACAAAATACATACCGTATAACATTAAAATGCAGTGCATTAAACCCTCTTTAAAACCGAATTATAGTCAAAGCTTCAACAGTATATACTAAATATTCACCTAAATTACCAGCAGACCATAAATGAATTAATTTACGTGGTATCATTTGAGCTGCTTTAAAAAATCTCCTACAGCTTATTTTCTTCTTTATGTCCATTCGGAGCTTCCTAATTACTAGAATGTCTGAAAAATCCGTATCGTCCTCTTGCTCCAAGAATTCCATTAGCATTTCAGCCGACTCCATTATGATCTGAAGCGGTACGCGATTGTTTGTGACGCACTCTTCTTCCCCATCCCCCTCACTTTCACTCGTCACTTCGCAGCTGACTGCCGTCTTCCTGTCGGCGCTTTTATTTAATATTTCGTCATCAGATATAATGTGATACCCAGGCAATACATCGACAGTATGAAGCCACTCCTCATTGTTACTTTCATCCACTTGTCCAAAATGAATGTTATTTTCAATAGTCTTCAGGATATCTATGATCATCAATCCTTCATTTTCATCTTCATCAGTGAATCCATGAAAATCGTCAGCGAGCCCTTCGACATCAGCGTACAATTTTCTCCACGATCTAGTGATGTTCTGAGCGGTTACTATATCCCATGATTTCTGGGCAAGATAAAGCGCTCCCTTAAGGTTGAGTTTTTTCCAGAACTCAACCATCGAAGTTTCTTCAGAAAGTAAGAGGCTAGCGATTCCCGCTTATAATGCGACTTAAAGGTTGCGATGACGCCCTGGTCCAACGGCTGAATTAACGAAGTTACGTTAGGTGGCAAATAGGAAACAAAAATGTTTCCAACCTCTGATTTCATCTCTGTATCAACAGGGTGAGAGGGTGCATTATCAAGAAAAATGACGGCCTTTAATGGCAAGCCCTTGAAAGCCAAGAAATCTTGAACCCGCGGAACGAACTTATTATGGAACCAAGTCCTGAAAACATCGCGTGTCATCCATGGAGATTTTTTATGAGAATAATCTACTGGGAAATATTTCATCACTGTTCCTTTGAAAGCACGCGGATTTTTTGCTTTATCAATAACAGCTAATTTTAATTTATGGTCGCCCTTAGCGTTCACACAGCACAAGATGGTAACGCGCTCTTTACTAGTTGTGTGACCAGGAGCTGATTTCTCTTCAGCAGCTGCTAGTGTTTTACTAGGTAAACACTTCCAATATAGTCCTGTTTCATCGGCATTGTACACTTGACTTGGAACAAAATTGTATCTCTCAATTATGCGCTTCAACTCGTTTCTTAAGTTTTCTGTTGTACTGCTGTCACCACTTAGTTTTTCTCCTTCGATGTTTAATTCTCGAACGCCATATCTGTCCTTAAATCTCTTTAGCCAACTATTGGATGCTGGTGAGGACCCTGAGAGCCCCATCTTTTTGTGAAAAATGTGAGCCTGCCTTGTTATCATTGGACCACTAATAGGTACACCTTCGCCTCTCTTTTGCTGAAACCACGTGAATAACGCAGCATCCAGTTCTTTTAAAGATGCTGCTTTCATTGCTTTTATTTAGCAAGTCCATGCGAACTGTTTGAACTCGCCGCAAACTGTAACACTTTGTCTTTATTCTTCATTAGGTCCCGTACTGTTGTTACACCCACACCGAACTCGGATGCTAAATTTGAGATAAGTTCACCTTTCTTGAACCGTTCGATTATATTAACTTTATTTTGTATGGTTAAAACAACACGTTTTCTTTTCACTGCAGATTTCGATCTCAACATTTCTCGGCTGTTAGAACAGAAAATAAATATTCAACTTCATCAGTCACTCACTTTCTTGCTTTGCACTACAGTACAGAATGTAGCCTACCTGCTACCTGTCTAAAAATAACGGAGGTTGACACCGACGGACTGCTAGGCTGGTTTCTGATCCCTGTGCATTGTGAAATGTTTACGATGCAGTAGCCTGTGGTGAAAATATTTAACCTTGACAGAGAACGAGATGAATGATCTACGTAGGGTACTCGATGTTACACGCTACCAAATAAGTTGTAGGCATAATTTAGAAGTAGAAATGATCAGCATACCGGACTCTACGCTCCGTGGGCTGGGAGAGGGCACATTACAGTACACTATTCTTCAATAATGGAATGGATAATAAAGTTTGTGACTGTTAAATTTGAATAGCATTCGTCTTCGGCACCTCGGCGTCTCCGAAAACCGGCAACGTAAGTTAGTTAGTGGGACGTAAATCCAATAACATTATTATTATTATTGACATCAGGAGTACGCTCATTCAATTTTGGCTGTCAATGGCAATACAAGCAATTTTTCCGGACTGCGGACGAACCTCTCCCTAACTATTTCCGCCACATCGCCAGTCAGAGATGTGGGACCTGGAGCCTTTGTGTGTCGCAAAGAACAAACTGTTTCGGTAAATGTCTGGTGCCATTTGTACATTGTTGGTCTACAGCTGGGTGGGTCATTGCCAAATTCTGTGCGAAACCTCCGCTGTGCACTCGTTGTTGACTTGATTTCTTCAAACCAGAACACGTACTTCGCTCTTTCCGCACCATTGAAACACGCCATTTCCAAAATGTGACGGGCGGTGCACGTGGTGGACAACTGTACAACTACGCAAGTCAAACTCGAAGTGTTTTGCAATAATAACATATAAACCAAGTCTGTAAGTGATTCGAAAAAGTAATTACACATTATTGAAGTTGTAGTCTACATCAAGAATCACCCTGTATGCTTTAAACTACAGTAATTAGTATTAAACATTTTTAATTTGTGAAGTTTTCATTTTTATTTAACTTTAAATGCATTTTACTCAGTTAAGGTTTGACGTTGATTGGTTCTTTTCTGCATAATGCGGTCCAATACGGTCCAATTACAGCATCCGGATATTGGTGACTATGCCGTGAATCTGCAACCGTGGTCACCTTAGGAACTCCGTGTACATCTAATCAAATTTAGGACTTGCCACAGAGAAACCTAGCAAGGTGCCACGCCTACTTCATGACATGAGCTATCAAGTTAGATTCCGATTGGCCGTATAGCTCAAGGCTGATCAATATATCTCTGATGGTATTGGGTACTAAAGAGAGCTAGACAGCTCGGATGTGCTAGCATTTGAAACACACTGGCAGTATGTGCCAGTAGCAAGAAGTGGAACACCCGACGACTGGAAACTGGGCTTCGAAAGCACCGTTTTATAGCTCAAACACTCAATGGTTGATACTGTCCAGAATTTTCGTCCAAACCAATGCTGTTCACCATACAAAACAAACCTGACCTAGGGCTTACGCCCCAGGTCCCAGTGCAATCAATAATTTTCGTCCAGACCAAGTAGCGACCAATGGTTTAGTCGAGACACCCATTTTGGTTCATCAGTATTTTTTGTCCATGCAGTCACCAAACCTCGCTACGGGGAATTGTGGTAAAGTGAAGGTGGCACCATTGCCTCATACAAGCATTATTTACAAATACTACACAAACGCCCATTTTTTTTTACATAATTATGTTACGTGTGTCGTCTGGTGTATTTTGTATCGGACATGTTGGCAACTACTAACGTCAATGTGTGAGCACTCGCTACGGCTGTTTCACATACTAAATACACTGACGAACACGGCAATAAACAATAAATTAAAAAACAGACATTTATGTGATTTAGCACATATATCCGGTGTAGTCGGTGCATAAGTGATCAACACTTGTACTGTGTGTCTTTCTGATCTCGCCTCGTTTGCTTTATGCTGCGCTCGCTTCGTCGAGGCTTTACATACAAAAACAAACCTAACCTGGAGCTAATTACACCCCAGACCCCCTTGCTTGTGGTACAATCAGTAATTTTCGGTCAGACAGAAGCCAATAGATTCTCGCTCACTACACATGACCTGTGTCGTGTATTTTGTGTAACATACATTGGAAATGGTGACATGACGTCAATGTATACACCTGTGTGAGTCTCGTGAAGACACCTAATGTGCCTCTATCAGAAGCAGTTGAGCAACGGCAAGCTATGACAATTGCCGTCAATGAATGAACAAGAAATATCGGCTTAAGTCACATATTTACGTAATTTAGCACATACTGTATTTCCATTAGAGTAGTGATAATGGATTGTAATTTCAATTGGTAATGACTCCCAGAATATAAAATATGGTATGAAAATCATGAAAATGACATACATTACCTACTGTAAGTGCAAGTGCAGGATCCAGCTTCATCACTCCCTAACAACTGCCAAAAAGAAATGACGGACCATTAGTGAATTACATGAGCGTGGAACACATCACGTGTCAGTACATCTGCAATTTAATTATTTAGTATCAGTCAAGACATGCACTCAGCCGTATCACTTGGTAATTACAGGTAAAAACAGCTTAAGATGGTTTCCTATC
Organism: Meconema thalassinum; assembly: GCA_946902985.2. Lineage (NCBI taxonomy): Eukaryota > Metazoa > Arthropoda > Insecta > Orthoptera > Tettigoniidae > Meconema > Meconema thalassinum. Next base: position 862,180,367 of record OX336389.2, read on the forward strand.
ACAGTGTGTGCATGAGTAAAACATTCCACACTTAATTAAAAATCGTGAATTAACCAAGTTCAACTCTATATTAGACCCTTCCTTGGATTACGTGTGTGCTATGAGGCAGTCAGTGCGAGAGCTCATCACTTTATTGTAGTAATACTCAAAAGATAACTACTGTATAGATAGCTATAGAGGACTTCAGTTTCAGGGCTTTACGACAGAGTGGTCATGTAACCTCTATGTGAGACTAACCGGATTCCTTTTTATTATTCTTATTATATTTACATAATTTAGCACATATTTTCTGTGCAGCAGTGATAATGGAAAGTAATTTCAATTGGTAACGACTCCCAGAATATCACTCCCTAACAATTGCCAAAAAGAAATGACGGCCCGGAAGTTCATACAAATTCATATTTTTGCATATTTATGCTTATTTTGGCACAATGCATCATAATGTTCTCCTTTGCCTGATTAAGTGCATATCTCTGCTTGAGAAGGACATATATCGTAATTTCCTATTGTTTTGAAGCACTTTTTGTTACATCATGTTCCTAAAGTCGTATATTTCGATTCGGACTCTGTGAGTCTCGTATTTGTATTATCTGCTGATTAGTAGTTTGCACTGTCTGTGAGGAAGAATAGAATTCTCCAACGATAAGAATTTACAGAAGGTAACCCTTTCTATAAAATTCTTAAACTACTGAAATTAAGCACCTGAATTTATAGTCGGGAAAATGTCTGGAGATGATGTAGTTGAAAATCCACAGCCTTTTTCCAGTCGACCGACCGGGTCAGGGATGGAATGAATGAACTGTGCCAGCTGCCGAAGCGTGTCGCACTCCTCTGGGGCAATGATTAAATGAATGACAAATGAAATGAAAGTGGACAGTGTTGCTGGAATTAAATATTGACAGGGAAAACCGGAATACCCGGAGAAAAACCTGTCTGCCTCCGCTTTGTCCAGCACAAATCTCACATGGAGTTACTGGGATTTGAACCACGGACCCCAGCGGTTAGAGGCCGGCCTGCTACCGCCCAAGCCACGGTGGCTACAGATGATGTAGTTAATAGATGTTTACTCCTCCGCTGTCTGTGACCCGCCCAGCCGTCCCAAATATGAACACGACTTATACAGGCAAAAGTCCAGGTGTTTCAGCCACTTTACCATCATGTACCGTCATGCACCGTATTGCCAACCCCACGCATCTGGCAGACCAATAATGGTTAGGAAGTGCGGCCCGAAACACCCCTGGTTTTTGTCACACACAGTGGGGGGTTGTCACGCATCAATCTTTATCCAGGCCAATGGTTTCTCCTTTCATTTCATTATTCACGTGTCGTGTCGTGAATTTTGTATCGAACATGTTGGCAACGGGTATGACGTACTGTCTGACGTCAATGTAACATGGCGCTGAGATTGTAAAATCAACACGAACAAAAATGCTTTATTTACGTAATAAAAGAAATATTTCCAGTGCAGCAGTGACAATTTGAATAGAAATGAACTTCTACTGACTCCCAGAAAAGTATGTGATTCATAAATAATATATTTTCAATAATCTGCCTTGTGAAAGTTATGAAAAGGGAGAAGTACCTGCTCTCAACAATTAATACATTTTCAGTGACTCAACATTTGGAAACTGCCAAACATAAGCGAAATGTTGTAAATAAAAATAAAAATTAAAAAACCACATCAATTCAGTCCTTGTTAACAAATGCTATTAGTTGCCCTGCAACCAAACTTAGTGAATTTTCTCAAGACCTGTTTGAACCCTTAATTGCAGCCAACATTCTATAGTGGATACCGATTACCAGTGCATGAGACAGGAACCTTACTTTTACAGTTTCACTTAGATGGTAAATGATAATATATGATTTCTGTACCTTTTTGGGGATTCCAGGGGACAATACCTATTGAAATTCCCGTTCATTATGACCAATATACTGGAAATATGTGCTAAATTACGTAATTATGTGCGTTTCTTTCTTGTGGAATTTGAACTATGGCTGGGGGAGACATGATGAGAAATTGATGTCACGGCAGTGTGCCCAACATTAAGATATAAAATACACCACCACTAGGAGAATCCGGAGGAGTTAGGCTGTAACCATTTTCGAAAACTATTGATCTGGACGCGTTAGGCTGTAACCATTGTCAAAACTATTGGATTGGACAAAACGAAGGTTAGAATGGTCGGGTTAGACGAGACCTTTGGCCGCGGGAAGCTAGCGGGGCAGGGTTGATAAAAAAAACTATTGATCTGGACGCGTTAGGCCGCAACCATTGATCTGGGCAAGTTAGGTTGTAAACATTGACAAAACCATTGATCTGGGCTCGTTGGGCTGTAACCATTGGATTGGACAAAACGAAGGTTAAAATGGTCGGGCGTACGTGCGTTCTTTGGCCGCGGGAAGCTAGCGGGGCACGGTTGACAAAAAACATTGATCTGGACGCGTTAGGCAGTAACGATTGTCAAAAACTATTGGATTGGACAAAACGAAGGTTAGAATGGTCGGGTGTCGGGAAGCTAGCGGGGCATGGCTGACCCAAAAAAATATCTGGGCGCGTTTGGCTGCAGCCATTGATCTGGACGCGTTAGGTTGTAACCATTGATCTGGACGCGTTAGACTGTAACCATTGTCAAAGACCATTGGACTGGACGATACGAAGGTTAGTATGGTCGGGTGTAGGACTAGTGGGTCACTGTTGTCCCAAAAACAATTGGATTGAACGTGTTGAGATTGGTGTTCTTTTGTTTTACAAAACCGCCTATATCAGTACCGTATGTATGGGGTTGGCAATACTGTTTTAACGCCGAAAATGGCCGACACAGCCGGAATATTTACTATATAAGTCGTGTTATAATTTGGGAAGGTAGGTGGATCATAGACAGCCGAGGAGTGAACTACACCATTCCCAGATCAATTTTGAATGAAAAAAAAATATTTAATGCAAATTTCAGAAGTTGTTGTTAACAAATGCTATTAGTTACCCTGCAACAAACTTAGTGAATTTTCTCAAGACCTATTTGAAGCCTTAATTGCAGCAAACATTCATAGTGGTTGATGATGATAATTGTTGTTTTAAGGGGCCTAACATCTAGGTTATCGGCCCCATTCATAGTGGAAACTGGTAGTTAGCCTATATGTCCGTCTGTTCATATTTTCTTTATATTCAAAATAGAAAAACTAAAGAATACGGAGTGGTCGTAATTGCCATAGTTATTTCATAGTGCATATATTTGGATACGTGATACATATTTGACCAATAATTAGTGCATATTTGCATGCATATTTAATCATTTATTAGTGCATGTACTTCCGGGCCTTTTAGTATTATCATTAGTAGTCGACCCTTACGGACTTATGGCTACAATACATTATTATACATTACACATAATTATCAGGGCTTCGCGAGCATTCGCAGTACATCAAATCTTCAGAACAATTTGAAGGTCGCGATAACACCCACCCACCACCCAACAAATAATAAGCAATAAACTTTCATTTACGAAAGTGTAATCATGGCATGCTATCCCTTACGTTTGAGCTTGCGTAAAGAACCTCAAATAAAATAATTAAGCCTTACATCCTTAATCCTAAAATATTACAATCCGCTTATGATTTCAACGATTGTATACAAGGTTAGAGTGAAATGGTTGTCGTAAAAACCTTTCGCGCATTTTTAAAACCTTCTTACCTTCCAAAATGCAAACGAATGCACTGCAATGACATCGCCAATCTCAGAAACTTTTACGCATTTTTTAACATGCCTCTCTGGAAAGAACTTTCCAAATTGCTTAAGAACTTAATTTTCACTGTACTGATATCATTACCTTAACCTAACATTCTCCATTCTTCTTGTCAATTTTGCGTACTGCATATAACAATTTAGAGATGTCTGCGGCAGTATTTTATTTTCGAGAAATTGAAACTCCAATGACTCTCGTGTCAAAGATATGCCCTTCAAGATTCTCTCTGGGGCACTAGCGGATCACACGTTCCGACCAATGGGAATAGCGTATGAATCGCCCGCTCTGTGGCATCTAGCTATTCTTAATACGCGTACCGTAAGTGCGAGGTTGGCAGTACTGTCATGGTACTGTTTTGATGATGATTGATTTGAAAAATGGCACTCACAGCTGTAATTTTCGCTATATAAGTTGTGATCCTACTTGGGATGGCTGGGTGGGTCACAGACGTCGGAGGAGGAAACATCTATTAAAACATCGCTCCCCGATTTATTTATCATCGTTTGATAAGGTAATTTGGCTAATTCATGTATTATAGAGAATGTTATCGCTCGTTCTATGTTCATTCAGCGCCACCCAATTTCCTCATGTCAAGTGTTTTAATTTGTCAAAATTGAAAATAATTAATGAACACGAGAACGAACACGCAAGGTTTATCAAATACAAGGGGAGTTATTTAAAGAAATATACAACACCTTCAAGACATTTCGGTTTAATTATAGAAGTTGAAAGGCAAGTGCCCAAGAAAAAACAGAGTCATCTTTTAAAGCAGTATAACTATTTTTGAAAGCCGAAATCATGTAGACAGTTGCGTAATTTAAGTTGATTGCATTTCACGAATATATATACGAATTACAGTACTTCCTAATATCCATGGAATGCTAAGTCAGAGATTACTAAATGGAAATACATCAATTAGAGCTTCATGCTTTTTCTTATGCACCGTTCTCTCTATTGAACCCCAATGGCTTGTGCCTTACATAATATGAAGCAGCTATTAGTGGTAGGCCTAATGCAGTTAATATATATCAGCAATCTTAGCAGTAATACATCATAAACTTGCTTCACGCGCCACAGTCACTCGCTACACCTTGCCCTACCTACCCTTCTATGTTCTCGTTGCCTCAAGTAGACTGAAAGAAGAGAAACAATATATTTGTATAAACAAATCCACCTTGAATATCACTTTTCCCTTTTTAGGCATTAAGTCTATAGGCACCATACACGAGCCATTTAACCAAGTGGCGACCAATGGTTTAGTCCAGACACCCAATTTAGTTCAAAGTATTTTTCATCCATACAGTAGGGGAAAGTCTGGTAGCCCCGGACATTTTCGTATTTTGTTTGCTGTCCGTACCCATTCATCGAATTTTAGGCAATATTTACATTATCACACAGTTTATATACAGTAGCACACTGTTTAAGGCAATATTAGTAATTTGAAAACGTTTTGAAGGAGTTGTGGGTTTGATAAATTTATTCACAATTCGTACATTAAATCAATCTGTCTGGTACCCCCGGATACACAAATAACTGCTCTAAGATTTTCACAAAGATTGAACTTAACCCAAAAATCATCAACATGCATATGTCACAGATATAATTATCATTATGAGTTGTTTCTAACTCAGCACAACCCTCATGAGCCCATCCCTTGCACCTACAACACTGTATCCAGTTTGTGGGTCGTATGAGGAAGAGTCCTCAAAATATGCGCATGGTGAGAACGCGCAAATAAGATCACTTGCAAGTCTTTGTGACTGCATTGTCCATCAACTAACAGGAGGACAGGGATTTCCTCTGTAGGATGCACATGCTTCACAAATTTTTTCATCCATATTAAGAAATTCTCTGCATTTTGCTGCATCACTACAGTAGATTCAGTAGGTGAATTTATCATAAGTCTGTCATTATCCAGTCTTTTATATGTTGCACCATCTCATACTCCAGTTGTTCCGAAAATATGTTTTCGAACCTACCCAACGTCGGAGTAATCGATAATTCAACTTCACAGCCTTTTATTTTCCTAATTTTATCACGCAAAGAACTTTTTGGCACGCCAAATACTTGAGCAGCTTCTCTACATGATATTGTATTCCCTAACACCCTTTCTATCGCTTGTTTCATCGCATCTTAACTACAGGTACCTCCATTGGTATTCCTGCCTTTAAACTTCAGCAATTTTTAAGCCCAGAAATTACCTGCAACCAAATAAAAACATTGTCACTCTGTCCGGGGCTACCATCACAACTGGTGTCAGGGGCTACCAGATTGTTTATGTAAGAGAAATTCATTCACATCCCCTCAACTACAAATACTTTCGTTATGAAACATGTTGGCTGTGTTTTTTAATGTATTTTGAATAATTAGGATAAGTGCCAAGTGGGTGCTTTCCCTGCAAAGTCTGGTACAGAGCTTCAAATTTAAGTTCTGTCCGCGAGTATTGCGCGCCAAAACAACATGTGTTCACAGAATGTATGCTTGCCAACTTACAAAAATAAAACTATTCAGAAATGTACGTGGATGGTATCTACCAAGCAGCAATTGCATGCTGCTCTATCTGGGGAGTAGGTGTGAAAGTAAGCCATGTCCGGGGCTACCATCCGTCCGCGGCTACCGGACCTTCCTCTACCCAAACCTCGCTACAGGGGATTGCGGTAAAGTGAAGGTGGAACCATTGCCTCATTTAAGCATTATTTACAAATGCAAATAATACACAAAAGCCCTATTATTCCTATTTTCCCATAATTACATTACGTGTGTTTGGTGTATTTTGTATCGGACATGTTGGCAACTACTGACCTCAGTGTGTGCGCCTCGTGAGTGCTCGCTACGGCTGTTTCACATACTAAATATGCTGATGAACATCTGACGAACATGGCTCTGGTTGTCAAATAAACAATAAATAAAAACCATATTTACGTGACTTAGCACATACTGTATATCCGGTGTAGTCGGTGCAAAAGCGATCAACACTTGCACCACTGTACGTCTTTCTGACCTCGCCAGCCATGTGCTGTTTGTTTTATGCTGTGCTAAAGCCTCAGACTCTTGATTGTAGTAGGCCTACCAGCAGTAATTTTCAGCCAGACAGTGCCTAACCTAGTAGTGGTCATAAATTCTATCTTATTAAGGCTTTATGCCTATATACAAAAACAAACCTAACATGGAGCTAACACCCCAGACCCTCTTGCTAGTGGTACAAGCAGTAATTTTCGGCCAGACAGAAGCCAGTAGTTTCTTGCTCGGCTTCGCAAGCCAATAGATTCTCGCTGACCTGCGAAGGCTAGTATATTTTGTGTAACATACACTGGCAACGGTAACCTGACGTCAATGTACACACCTGTGCGAGTCTTGGCAACAGTTGAAAACACCTAATGTGCCTCTTTCAGAAGAGGTTGAGCAATGACAATTGCAGTCATAGCATGAACAAGAAATAACGACTAGTCACATATTTACGTAATTTAGCACACATATTCAGTGCAGTAGTGATAATGGACAGTAGGCTAATTTCAATTGGTAATGACTCCCAGAATATAAAATAACGTCTGGAAATCATGAAAGTGACATACATTATCGAAGTGCTAGTGTAGGATCCAGGTTCATCACTCCCTAACAATTACCAAAAAAGAAAATTACTAGTGCATGAGACAGGAACCTGACTTTCACAGTTTCCATGGTAAGTGATAATAATTAATTTTCATACCTTTTCAGGGGTTCCACGGGACAGTACCTATTGAAATTGCCCTTCATTATGACTAATATACTGGAAATATGTGCTCAATTACGTAATTATGTTCCTTTCTTGCTGAAATTTCAACTACGGCGGCCATATTGCTCACTCCAGCTGAGTGAGACATAACGAGATATTGATGCCACGGCAGTGTGCCCAACATGTAATATATAAAATACACCACCACTATGAAATATGGACGCGTTAGGCTGCAACCATTGTCAAAATCATTGATCTGGAGGTGTTAGGCTGTAACCATTGTCAAAATCACTGATCTGGACGCGTTAGGCTGTAACCATTGTCAAAACGATTGATCTGAACGCGATAGGCTGTAACCATTGTCAAAACCATTGATCTGGACGCGTTAGGCTGTAACCATTGTAAAAAACCATTGGATTTGGCAAAACGAAGGTTAGGTTAGATCCGGTGTAGGTGCGGCCAAAGGCCGCGGGAAGCTAGCGGGGCAAGGTTTACACAAAACCATTGATCTGGGCGGGTTAGGCTGTAACCATTGTCAAAACCATTGGATTGGACAAAACGAAGGTTTGGTTAGGCTAGGTAGGGGCCAATGGCATTGTAGTTCCGCCCCTTAAAACAACAATAACTACTACTACTAGATTAGGCTAGGTGTAATCTTCACACAGAAAATTATGAATTGAGATTGGCGTTCTTTTGTTTTAGAAAACTGCCTAAATTAGTACCGTATGCGTGGGGTTGGCACTACTATTCCAACGTCGAAACTGGATGCCAGAGCTGGAATTTTTGCTATATAAGTCATGTTATAATTTGGGAGGGTTGGTGGGTTGTAGAAAGCCAAGGAATGAACTATATCATTCCCAGATCAATTTTGAATCATTAAAAAAGGTATTTATTGCAAATTTCACAAGTTATTTCCCCCCCCCCCCCTAGGTTCATGTCTCCTGCACTGCTACCCCGCAATTAAGTTATTTAGTATCAGTCAAGACATGCACATCACTTCATTGTAGTAATACCCAAAAGATAACTATGGATAGCTATATAAGACTTGTGTTTCTGAGCTTTACGAATATTTAAAAACACCTGATGTGCCTCTTTCAGAAGTTGTTGATCAATGACAATTGCAGTCATAGAATGAACAAGAAATAACGACTAGTCACATATTTACGTAATTTAGCACATATTTTCAGTGCAGTAGTGATAATGGACAGTAATTTCAATTTGTAATGACGCCCATAATATCAAATACGGCCATCGGCTGCAAGAAATATAGGAGTTAATTATTATCATCATTAGTAGTCTACCCTTACGGACTTTAGGCTACAATACATTATAAGAACCTTACAGATACTTATCAGGGCTACGCGAGCATTCGCAGCACGATGTACAGTACATCAATTCTTCAGAACAATTATTTGAAGGGCGTAAAAACACACACTCACCAACAAACAAATCATCCACAACTTGACTTAAATTAAAGACGGCTGCATCTCTTTTCATCGTATCGTATCGTAAACAGTCAAGACCGAAGATTCTCAAAGGATTCCCATGTCAAAGATATGCCCTTCAAGATTCTCTATGGGGCACTAGCCCGATCACACGTTCCGACCAATGGGAAGGGCGTATGAAACGCCCGCTCTGTGGCTTCTAGCTGACCGGCAGTGTGCGCTACCTGGCGGGGCTCGCTTGAACTTGAGGAATCCTGTCACTTTTTCTTTCATTCGTCATGGTAGGGTGGTAAATCTGTAGTCACTTTGCAATTAAACAAAAAGCGCTGTGTGGGAAAAATGGCAGCGGAAGGTGATGAGCCCATATCTGAGGTGGAAAAGGTACAGCATTTTTATGCGGTGTTGTGGTTTTGGATGTGAAAAAATGTTGATGACTTTGATCAGTTATTTCTTTAATTTGCCGGTGTTAAACTTTAGACGAGTTCACAAACCGTTCGCTAACTTATATCTTGTGTTAATGCCGTATTGCGGGATGTCCTGTGTGATAACTGTTTGTGTATAATTGTGTGATCGGGTAGAAAGGGATTATCTAAAAGGGGCAATGCCCTGATGTAATTCTTGTACGGTAGACGTCTCCTGTGTCGCTGTTTCGTATTTCCCTTCTGTGTTTTGAATTAACTGATGCCCATGTTCGTTTGTCTGGATCTAGTCTTTTGTATTTTCCTAATGTTCAAGTCGCGGACACTTTCTGGAACGCCCACATGTTATCGCTCATTAAATACGTCATCTCTCAAAAATCGGTATGTTTTACTCAAGTCTACGGTTCAATGTATTTTCGCATGCTTTTCCAACTGTAAGAACGTCAAATATATTAGTTTTTTGCCTAAATATAACCACCGCATATTGTAAAACAATTTCTTTCCGGTATGAGACAGATATCAAATAATTATAGTTCCATTTCCTTGGAATGGTGATTTTTGAGATGTGACGTATTTATTGAACGAATTAATGCAGCAAGTGGTTATAATCATTATGGGTACTCTTCAAGGGATCCTGGTTCTCAGCAGATGTTTTGGGTGAAGGGTGTGGGGGTCTCCAGGTATTTTCCCCTCAAATGTGCAGGGTGAAGAAATGTGAGATAGGCCTAGCTGTGAAAATATAAATTTGCATAATCGTTCTTTGTTTTGTTATTATTTGATTCAGAAGAATTCATGCCGTGAGCAGAATCAGTTAATGAATTGATTGAACAATATAAGCCTTTGCCACAAATTGTTACTGCACCTGCAAAACCTGCTGTGTGGAAATGTTCCTTTTTTACCCTTAAGACTGGTCATGCTGGTTTGCCAAATTGGGATATAGGGTCCAATGTAATAGTTCATTTGGGGTTATTTCGGTAGCAGCCCATGTAGTGATGTGGGCCGGGCAAATGCCCGGTGGGCAGGACATGTATAAATGGACATTTGCCCAAGGCAGTTTTAATCTGGGCATTTAAGAAAACTTTTTTTTAACGTTTTACTACTTGCGATTGTTACTAGAACATCTAAAACATAATAAAAACCATCAATCAAAGGTACATTTCATGGATAAACTAGTAATACCTGAATATTGCTAATAATAATTTAATTATATAAATAATTCACGTTTTTTGGGCTAATGCCATGTGTATTTAAATTAGAACCATACGTGTGGCCTCATTGTTCGATTCCATTGAAAAAGGAGGCAAGGTTTCTCCAAAACGTATGGTTCTAATTTAAATACACACGGCATTAGCCCAAAAAACATGAATTATTTACATAGTAATCCGGGCCGTGAAAGCCTTATTATACAAAAATTTAATTATCCTGTGTCAAATGTTGTCAATAACATCTAAATGGGAATTATATATATCTGGTTTGAATAAAACATTGTATTACTGAGTTAGGCCTGCAGGCCTACTCATTTATATTTAGGAAAATTAGGTAGGAGTTTGATTATGGTGTGAATAGTGGCTTTGGGAGGAGGGTGGATGGGCTAGGCCCTGGGCAGCCATTGTGCTATGATCTTGCAGTGGGGGTAGGGTGGTTGTGGCCTTGAGATTGGCGAGGCATTCAACCACCAGCCGCCCAGCCCAGTTAAATGTGAAGTAGAGCTGTCTGTTGAGTGGTTGAGTCCGAGATAACCTCACTTCTTTCTTAGGCTATTTATATTTTTAAGTGTTAGGTTAAATCATTGCCTTTTTAAAGTGGGACCATTCCTCTTCTACATTTTCCACTTCAGTAACTGGGATTTGTTGCTTCAATCTCTCCTGAAAATCTTCCTGTACAGCTTTGTCTTTCAATTTCCATACTTTTATTTTACTTTCTCTGATCTCCTTTAGGTTTTCCAATTTTCCCCATCTAAATTTTGCCACCACAGTTCTATGGTCCCCATCAAATGCTTCTCCTGGTAAAGCTGTCACATCCATCAGCTTTCTGCGATTTGTCCTTTCCACCAGGAAGTAGTCAATTACTGATTTTGTTCTTCTATCACCCCACCCATATCTCGTAATTTTCCTGCTGTTTTTCTTCCGAAACCATGAATTACCCACTATCAGTCCATTCCTTTCACAAAAGTTTACAAGTTCCTCTCCTTCCCGGTTCTTTTTCCCATATCCATATGGTCCAACGACTTCTTCCTTTCCTTGTCTCTCATTTCCGACTTGTGCATTCATATCTCCCATGATCACCACTTCTACATCTGAGATTACGCATTTGCTGGTGCAGCAGAGAGTGCTTGTGGTAGGACGTCAACAAGAGTGAAAGAGAAGGAGACACCTTGGTGGAATGAGGAAGTGAGGAAAGCAGTGAAAGAAAAGAAGTTTGCATGGAAAGAATGGAACCGAGATCAAACAGAAGAAAGCAAAAGGAAGTATCACGACAGCAAACGGAGGTGTAAGAAAGTGGTAGGAGAAGAAAAGAAGAAAAGTTGGGAAGAATTTATACGAAGAATGGAAACAGATGTAAGTGTCAGTAAAAGGATGCTGTATGGGCTTCTAAGAAGTAAGAGGAAAGAAAGGGTTATTACAAAGCTGGTGAAAAAGGAAGATGGAGAGTTGTTAACACACCCGGAAGAGATAAAGGGACGATGGAAGGAGTATTTCGATAAGCTATTGAACGTGAGCAATTGTACTGGTGAGATCGAAGTGACACAGCCTGACGACTCTATAACAGAAGATGATATAACAATGCTGGAGGTAGAATTAGCAGTACAGAAAATGAAGATGGGAAAAGCAACAGGGGTGGATGAGATCAGTGTAGAAATGATAAAGGCTGCTGGACCTGTTGGTATGCAATGGCTGTATCGACTGCTAAAGTGTGTGTGGAAACGGAAATGTGTACCAGAAGACTGGGTGAAAGGGCTAATAATACCAGTGTTTAAGAAAGGGGACAAGAAAGTGTGTGATAACTATAGAGGGATCACCCTCATATCACAGATAGTAAAAATACTGGAAAGGATATTAGAAAGAAGAATGAGAAGAAAGGTGGAAGGAGAGTTGCAAGAGGAACAGTATGGCTTCAGGAGTGGAAGATCCACAGTGGACCCAATCTTTAGCTTGAGGCAGGTGATGGAAAAGAACTGGGAATATGGAGAGGATTTGATCATGACTTTCATAGATCTAGAAAAGGCATATGGTAGTGTCCCCAGAGAGAAGGTATGGGAAACCATGGTTAAGAAGAGACTGGGAAGAGAAATGTTGGAAATGGTGCAAGCAATGTACAACAACTGTGTTAGCAGGGTTCTGACCCCTGTTGGAAAGACAGATTGGTTTAGGAACAAGACTGGACTAAGACAGGGGAGTGTGCTGTCACCTCTTTTATTCATAATGGTCATGGATGAAATTGTAAAGGAAACAAAGGAAGCATATGGACATAAAGAAATGAAGTTACTATTATTTGCAGACGATATTGTGGTCTGGGGAAGGAACACCGAAGAAGTGCAAAAACAACTAGATGCACTGAACGAAAATATTCAGAAGTATGGCCTGAAAATCAGTATAGAGAAAAGCAAGACCATGGTGATGACAAGAGGGGAAAGACAAGGAAAGGGCATTGTGAAAATTGGAAGTCAGAGTTTGGAAATTGTGGACACGTTCAAATACCTAGGAAGTGAATTGATGCAAACTGGTAGGTTGGACATGGAGATTGGCAGGAGGGTACAGCAGAGCAATGCATTCTATCAAAGTGTAAGAAAACTTGTTTGGGATAAGGAAGTACCAAGGAAAAGCAAGGAGGTAATGTATAAAATGTACTATGTACCCATATTAACGTATGCAGCTGAGACTTGGACCCTGACGAGCAGGCAAGAGAGTAGAATCCAAGCCAGTGAAATGAAATTCCTAAGAAGTATGATAGGTAAGACAAGGAAAGACAGAGTGAGGAATGAAGATGTTAGGAAGGAAGTTGGGATGGGAAAACTAAATGAGAGAATTGAGAAGAATAAACTAAGGTGGTTTGGACATGTAAAGAGGATGGAGGAAAATAGAATACCAAGACAGATGCTGGAGGCAAAGTGCAAGGGTAAGAGAGCAAGGGGAAGACCTAGAACAAGGTGGATTGATTCAGTGAAGAACAGCGTGAGAAAAAGAAATCTGGACTGGGACAAGATCGTGGAAGAAGAATGGTGGAAGGAAAGAGGAAAGTGGAGAAGTGCCATAAATACCCCGACCCGGCAGGAGCTGGATAAGGGGAAATGATGATGATGATGAGGTTAAATCATTACAAAATGCTTAGGAAAGGACCTATTTGGAACTTTTTTTAATTTGAAAGGGAAAGGAGTATCTTGTAAATATTGTAATAAGGACTATTAACAGTCACATTGTAACAAAATGGAAAAGCATACAAAGAAGTGTTTTAAGTGACAGGGTGGTAAATCTGTAGTCTCTTAGCTATTAAACAAAAAAAGGCGCTGTGTGGGAAAAATGGCAGCGGAAGGTGATGAGCCCATATCTGAGGTGGAAAAGGTACAGCATTTTTATGCGGTGTTGTGGTTTTGGATGTGAAATAATGTTGATGACTTTGATCAGATATTTCTTTAATTTGCCGGTGTTAAACTTTGGACGAGTTTACAAACAGTTCGCTAACTTATATCTTGTGTTAATGCCCTATTGCGGGATGTCCTGTGTGATAACTGTTTGTGTATAATTGTGTGATCGGGTAGAAAGGGATTATCTAAAAGGGGCAATGCCCTGATGTAATTCTTGTACGGTAGACGTCTTCTGTGTCACTGTTTCGTATTTCCCTTCTGTGTTTTGATTTAACTGATGCCCATACATGTTTGTCTGGATCTAGTCTTATGTATTTTCCTATGTTCAAGTCGCGGACACTTTCTGGAACGCCCACATGTTATCGCTCATTAAATATGTCATCTCTCAAAAATCGGTATGTTTTACTCAAGTCTATGGTTCAATGTATTTTCGCATGCTTCTAACTGTAAGAACGTCAAATATATTAGTTTTTTGCCTAAATATAACCACGGCATATTGTAAAACAATTTCTTTCCGGTATGAGACAGATATCAAATAATTATAGTTCCATTTCCTTGGAATGGTGATTTTTGAGATGTGACTTATTTATTGAACGAATTAATGCAGCAAGTGGTTATAATCATTATGGGTACTCTTCAAGGCATCCTGGTTCTCAGCAGGTTTTTTGGGTGAAGGGTGTGGGGGTCTCCAGGTATTTTCCCCTCAAATGTGCGGGGAAATGTGAGATAGGCCTAGCTGTGAAAATATAAATTTGCAAAATCGTTCTTTGTTTTGTTATTATTTGATTCAGAAGAATTCATGCCGTGAGTAGAATCAGTTAATGAAATGATTGAACAATATAAGCCTTTGCCACAAATTGTTACTGCACCTGCAAAACCTGCTGTGCGGAAATATTCCTTTTTTACCCTAAAGACTGGTCATGCTGGTTCGCCAAATTGGGATATAGGGTCCAATGTAATAGTTCATTTGGGGTTATTTTGGTAGCAGCCCATGTAGTGATGTGGGCCGGGCAAATGCCCAGTGGGCAGGACATCTATAAATGGACATTTGCCCAAAGCAGTTTTAATCTGGGCATTTAAGAAAACTTCTTTTTTTTAACGTTTTACTACTTGCGATTGTTACTAGATCATCTAAGACATAATAAAAACCATTAATCAAAGGTACATTTCATGGATCAACTAGTAATACCTGAATATTGCTAATAATAATTTAATTATATAAATAATTCATGTTTTTTGGGCTAATGCCATGTGTATTTAAATTAGAACCATACGTGTTGCCTCATTGTTAGATTCCATTGAAAAAAGGAGGCAAGGTTTCTCCAAAACGTATGGTTCTAATTTAAATACACACGGCATTAGCCCAAAAAAACATGAATTATTTATATAGTAATCCGGGCCGTGAGAGCCTTATTATACAAAAATTTAATTATCCTGTGTCAATGTTGTCAATAACATCTAAATGGGAATTATCTGGTTTGAATAAAACATTGTATTACTAAGTTAGGCCTACAGGCCTACTCATTTATATTTAGGAAAATTAGGTAGGAGTTTGATTAGAGCCTCCGTGGCTTAGGCGGCAGCATGCCGGCCTCTCACCGCTGGATCCGTGGTCTAGGCCCTGGGCAGCCATTGTGCTATGATCTTGGAATGGGGGTAGGGTGGTTGTGGCCTTGAGATTGGCGAGGCATTCTACCACCAGCAGCCCAGCCCAGTTAAATGTGAAGTACAGCTGTCTGTTGAGTGGTTGAGTCTGAGATAACCTCACTTCTTTCTTAGGTTATTTATATTTTTAAGTGTTAGATTAAATCATTCCAAAATGCTTAGGAAAGAAGGACCTATTTGGAACTTTTTTAATTTGAAAGGGAAAGGAGTATCTTGTAAACTGATTTAACTGATGCCCATATATGTTTGTCTGGATCTAGTCTTATGTATTTTCCTATGTTCAAGTCGCGGACACTTTCTGGAACGCCCACATGTTATCGTTCATTAAATATGTCATCTCTCAAGAATCGGTATGTTTTACTCAAGTCTACGGTTCAATGTATTTTCGCATGCTTCTAACTGTAAGAACGTCAAATATATTAGTTTTTTGCCTAAATATAACCACGGCATATTGTAAAACAATTTCTTTCCGGTATGAGACGGATATCAAATAATTATAGTTCCATTTACTTGGAATGGTGATTTTTGAGATGTGACTTATTTATTGAACGAATTAATGCAGCAAGTGGTTATAATCATTATGGGTACTCTTCAAAGTATCCTGGTTCTCAGCAGGTTTTTTGGGTGAAGGGTGTGGGGGTCTCCAGGTATTTTCCCCTCAAATGTGCGGGGAAATGTGAGATAGGCCTAGCTGTGAAAATATAAATTTGCAAAATCGTTCTTTGTTTTGTTATTATTTGATTCAGAAGAATTCATGCCGTGAGTAGAATCAGTTAATGAAATGATTGAACAATATAAGCCTTTGCCACAAATTGTTACTGCACCTGCAAAACCTGCTGTGCGGAAATATTCCTTTTTTACCCTAAAGACTGGTCATGCTGGTTCGCCAAATTGGGATATAGGGTCCAATGTAATAGTTCATTTGGGGTTATTTTGGTAGCAGCCCATGTAGTGATGTGGGCCGGGCAAATGCCCAGTGGGCAGGACATCTATAAATGGACATTTGCCCAAAGCAGTTTTAATCTGGGCATTTAAGAAAACTTCTTTTTTTTAACGTTTTACTACTTGCGATTGTTACTAGAACATCTAAAACATAATAAAAACCATTAATCAAAGGTACATTTCATGGATCAACTAGTAATACCTGAATATTGCTAATAATAATTTAATTATATAAATAATTCATGTTTTTTGGGCTAATGCCATGTGTATTTAAATTAGAACCATACGTGTTGCCTCATTGTTCGATTCCATTGAAAAAAGGAGGCATGGTTTCTCCAAAACGTATGGTTCTAATTTAAATACACACGGCATTAGCCCAAAAAAACATGAATTATTTATATAGTAATCCGGGCCGTGAGAGCCTTATTATACAAAAATTTAATTATCCTGTGTCAATGTTGTCAATAACATCTAAATGGGAATTATATATATCTGGTTTGAATAAAACATTGTATTACTAAGTTAGGCCTGCAGGCCTACTCATTTATATTTATGAAAATTAGGTAGGAGTTTGATTAGAGCCTCCGTGGCTTAGGCGGCAGCATGCCGGCCTCTCACCGCTGGATCCGTGGTTCAAATCCCGGTCACTCCATGTGAGATCTGTGCTGGACAAAACGGAGGCAGACAGGTTTTTCTCCGGGTACTCCGGTTTTCCCTGTCAAAATTTCATTCCAGCAACACTCTCCACTATCATTTCATTTCATCTGTCATTCATTTAATCATTGCCCCAGAGGAGTGCGTCAGGCCTCGGCAGCCGGCACAGTTCCTATCCTCGCCGCTAGATGGGGGCTTCATTCATTCCATTCCTGACCCGGTCGGAGACTGGAAGCAGGCTGTGGATTTTCATTTCAGGTAGGAGTTTGATTATGGTGTGAATAGTGGCTTTGGGAGGAGGGTGGATGGTCGAGGCCCTGGGCAGCCATTGTGCTATGATCTTGGAATGGGGGTAGGGTGGTTGTGGCCTTGAGATTGGCGAGGCATTCTACCACCAGCAGCCCAGCCCAGTTAAATGTGAAGTAGAGCTGTCTGTTGAGTGGTTGAGTCTGAGATAACCTTTCTTAGGTTATTTATATTTTTAAGTGTTAGATTAAATCATTCCAAAATGCTTAGGAAAGAAGGACCTATTTGGAACTTTTTTAATTTGAAAGGGACAGGAGTCATCATCATCATCATTTCCCCTTATCCAGCTCCTGCCGGGTCGGGGTATTTATGGCACTTCTCCACTTTCCTCTTTCCTTCCACCATTCTTCTTCCACGATCTTGTCCCAGGAGTATCTTGTAAATATTGTAATAAGGACTATTAACCATCACATTGTAACAAAATGGAAAAGCACACAAAGAAGTGTTTTAAGTGTTCTCAGGATCTTAAAAAAAAGTGCTTCAGTTAGGTAAAATTACAGTGGTTGAAAAACCTTTTCGAAAGAAAACCTCCTTATGTACCTTTACTAATTGAAGTGGATGACTTCAACATCAAATCTGCAGTACCAAGTACAAGCTCAGCCTCAGAACCAAAATCAAGTTCTTTCAGTGAATTCCTACAACAACTTCTGCAGCCTATTTTGGCCTCAACTCCTGTTTCTATGGATAAATATATAGAATACATATAGGGATGTGGATACATATTTGGCTAAAACAATATTTATATAATCGTTGCATTATGAATATGTTTTTAAAAGCGGTAAATGCCCAAGATGCCTGGGCATTTATGGGTTTTGGGCATTTGCCCGGGCATTTATCCTGGAAATTTGCCCCGACTTATAAATGCCTAGACATTTTACATCACTAAGCCCATGACGTATGACTCAGTCATAACTTTTCTAAAGTAGAAGAACTAAAAAAAATACCTGTAGTAATGGTCAGGATAATATCTGGAGGTAATGTAGTAATAGATGTTTACTCCTCCGCTGTCGATAACCCACCGTCCCAGATAGGATCACGACTTATATACATGAAATTCCAGCTGAGTCTGCCATTTTTGCCATTGATTATGCACTAATACAGTGTTGCCAACCCTGCAGTACTACTTCGTATATGCACGGTACCGTGAAACAAAATAGCGCTTGAAGGTGCGCTGAGTTTGAACCTGATAGCAAAGGATTGTGCAAACTGTCGGATTATTATAAGTAATTTCAATCAGAGTTTTTACAATTACCGTAAAGAGTTGCTGAAGCTGATACAGCGACACCACAATGAATGTGTGTATTTTGTTGTTTTTTTTTCCCCCCACTGTAATAGAGTTTTTAAAATAATTTTCATCGAAACCAATACTGTTCTACGTACAAAACAAACCTAACCTGACCTCCTTGCTTGTAGTGCAATCGGTAATTATTGTCCAGGCAGTCATCTAGGCAAGTAACGACCAATGCAATACTGTTACAAACCAAACCTAACCAGGTGCTTATGCCCCAGACCCCCTTGCTTGTAGTGCAATCAGTAATTTTCGTCCAGACAGTCGTCGAACCAAGTAGCGACCAATGGTTTAGTCCAGACACCCATTTAAGTTCTTCAGTATTTTTCGTCCCCCTTCATGGACTGTAGTGCCACAGGGTAAGGTAAGTATTTTTCGTCCAGACAGTAGCCAAACTTCGCTACAGGGAATTGCGGTAAAGTGAAGTTGGCTCCATTGCTTCATACAAGCATTATTTACAAATACTAATAATGCACAAAAGCCCTATTATTTCTTTTTTCACATAATTATAATGTAACATGCGTTGTATGGTGTATTTTGTATCGGACATGTTGGCAACTACTGACGTCAAGGCGTGCGCCTTGTGATCGCTCGCTGCGGCAGTTTCACATACTAAAAGACATTTGACGAATATGGCTACGGTTGTTAAATAAAACATATTTACATGATTTAGCACATAGGCCTGTATCGGGTGCAGTCGGTGCAAAAGTGATCAATTAAAATTGATAATGTCCCCCCCAAATGAAAATGATATATTGTCGAAATGGAAGCGAAAAGGAAAAGAGTGATATGTCGTGTATAATTAATGTTATTTTTTGTAAGTGTGAATTACACTGGACCAATTTCATTATTGAAAAGTGACATGAGAGTGCTGTCAAGGAAATCGGTGATGAGGGTGGGAGTGCTACCATTAAAGCTTGACAACAACTACTTTTGACTTTTATAGTTTTACATGGCAAATTATTGAAAATATGTGATTCTCATACCTTTCTGGGAGTCATTAAAAATTGAAATTACTGTCAATTGTCACTGCTGCACCGGAAGTACAGTGTTTAGTTTTATTACATAAATGTTTTTATTTCTTGCCCATTCAACGACGGCATCCATGTTTGATAAGCATACATTGACGTCATATCACGTCCTATCATTGTTGCCGACATATCTGATACAAAATATACCAGAACTTAAATGGGTGTATACAAAATATACCAGAACTAAATTGGGTGTCTGGACTAAGTCATTGGTCGCTACTTGGTTAGACGACTGTCTGGAGGAAAATTACTGATTGCACTACAAGCAAGGCCCCAGGTTATGGTTGGTTTGTATGTAGAACAGTATTCAGCATTGCAATGAAACTTGGCGCACTTTCACATTAACTTGACGGCGCTCTTTTGTTGTACTATACGGATGCAAAACTGTACCGAATGTGTGGGGTTGGCAATACTGTACATGCTAAAAATGGTCGAGTCAGCTGGAATTTCATCTATATACTGTAAGTCGTGATCATATTTGGGATGGCTGGGTGGGTTATAGACAGCGGAAGAGTAAACATGTATTACTACATCACCTGTTTTTTTTTTTTTTCAGACTATTAATTCGGGTATTTTGGCTAATTTCAGTTCTTTAAGATTTTTTTCCAGTTAAGTAGCCGTCGTCAAGTTGTACAATGCTACCAACTGTTGACAACACGGCAGTTATTCTTGCTATTATCTCCACACCTTCGAAATTTATACAGAAATCGCTATTGTCCGAAAATTACTGATGTTGACAGTTATCAATATTACAGAACCATCCTTTATTTTTCCTAGGAATTATTTGTGTTCTCTGACAGGTCGGTTCAAGTATATACCGCGATATGTACGTGTGTAGGGGAATTTGGATAATGTGCGGACGTTGATGTTTGTTTGATGTTGTGGCTTGAATTACCGCCATATTGGTCAGCTTTATGAGATTTTAAACAGTGTGTAGTTTCATAACAATATAGTCACGTGTGTTAAAGTGCGAAGTTTGGTGGTGAGTTAGTAATGTTCATAAATTACTTTTATTTGTAAGAATTAATTTGGAAAGTTGCACTACTCTTCTAAAGCCATGGTGAGACGAAGTGATTGGTTGCTACTAGGTTAGTCAACTGTCTGGACGAAAATTACTGCTTGTACTACAAGCATAAGCCCTAGGTTCGGTTTGGTTGTGTTTGTGTGTAAGGCTTTATTATCACCCAGAATTTAATATGTATGAAACCTTTAGTGTCTATGACGTCATGGATGCCACCATTTTGTGTTTAGGGAAATTTTGTAGTGTAATGCATTGTGATCCATACCGGTACTACTACCCAAATGTCAGCATTTCTTCATTTGCATAATTTGGAAAATATCAACTATTTTGTAATATTTCACTACCTATATACCATGTGAATCAGCTCCCCTATTAATATGTCCTGGATAACAGCTGTTCCTGCTTACACGGAAAGGGTCAAGAGCGTAACACTAGGATGTTGACAAGACTTGGTCTGCTCACGGTCATGTTTAGCTAAAGAAGTCCTAGTATGAAATAATTTCTTTGCTGCCATTCGGTTGTACATCTTTTATAGTGTAGAATCAAATTGCTTTAAGTAACCACGCTTCAATAATTAGTAATTTTGTATCACACCGAAAGCTGTTTGTACCTACTGTGCTAGGTTATTGAGATAAACTGCGTTCAGGTTATAAAACTTTCCCACTTTGATAAGAAAATGATCATATTTTAAAATTGCAGTAATAAACTGGCCACATTAGCTGCCGTATTGAATAAGGTTTGGATCAGGCAATGCTGCCAACTTCACCTCACTATACTTCCCTAAGGCCATTTTTGGGATGAAACTAAGACTCCCCTGAAGCCATTGTCGTCACAAAACCATTAGTCACTACTGGGTTAGACCACTGTCGGGGTGAAATCATTGGTCACTACTGGATTAGACCACTCTCTGGATGTAACTTTTGGTTACTACTGGGTTAAACCACTGTCTGAACAAAAATTACTGTTTGTACTACATGCAAGGAGGGAAAGGGGGATCTGGGGCAGTAGTTCCAGTTTAGGCTTGCTTTTGTATGGGTCAAGTAAAGATGGGGATATATATTTTGTAAATATTAGGTGATAGCGAATAAGTCAATGTGTATCGCGTTGTTTACTTGGCCTATTATTGTAAATGCCAATTTATGTTTGTCATCAATGCCGCCATTTAGTTTAGGGTAATTTCATACGGAAATGTATCGTGATGAAGTTACTCACGTCCGCAGCATACCTTAAGCTGTACGTGTCCACCGGGTGGTGCTAAACGAGTAACAAATTTGGCAAAAACTTTCCAGGATATAGAAACATGAGCAAACAAATGCGAACAAATAAAACTGCTCTTTTCAGAGCAAAACAACACAAAGTAAAAATACTGCAATGGAATGCAGGTGGTCTATCAACAAAGAAACTTTTGGAAGTAAAGAAAATCATGATAGACAGAGATATAGACATCCTTCTAATCAATGAAGCCAACACTACACCTGAAAACATACAATATTTAAAGATCCAAGGGTATACTCAGAAATTATATCGAATTATCCATATGGATCAACAACAAGAAAATAACAATATTTTGTGTTTACAGTTCTCCAATCAATAAAAATCTGAATCTTCACCTTTTAGAAATCAAAACAACACAAATAGCAAGCAGAATATTTGTAGCAGTGAAGAACATCATCATGTCAAAATTCAGAATTGTAAAAGAAATGGACCCAACAGATACATCAGAAATTATCGAATTATCCATATGGATCGACAACAAGAAAATAACAATTTTGTGTTTACAGTTCTCCAATCAACAAAAATCTGAATCTTCACCTTTTAGAAATCAAAACAGCTACTATTTTTATAGGAGACTTCAATGCAGCTTCTCCAGTCTGGGGCTACAACTACACAAATTCAGCTGGTAAAACAATAAAAGACCTTATAGAGAGTAGCTCTCTTGAGCTATTATATAGTAACAAAGACCCAGCAACATTCATTCACCACTCTGGTTCCACAACTAACCCAGATCTCATATTAGTCTCAACAGATCTTACAAACCACATTCAATGATCAGTACTCGAAGATCCAGGCAGTGGACATAGAATGTCCCTTCTTACTATACAGTGAATCTGCTCAAAGTGCAGACCAGAAGATTCGGTGGAACTTGAAAAAGGCAGACTGGGAAAATTTCAGAAACAAACTTGAAACTAAAATGTCGGAAATTGATCTTGATGCACCTCCTAACATCATCCTGAATAAATTTACTACAGCCATAAAAGACATAGCCAAACTGTGCATACCCAGAGGTGCCCAAACAAAATATAAACCTTTCTGGTCAGATGAATTGAACAATCTTAAGTCCGCCAGAGACAAAGCAAGAAGAACAGCTGAACTTACTCAGGATCAAAATGATGTACGGAAATGGCGACAAGCAACAGCAAAATTAAAACAAGCAATAACAATATCATAAAGAGAATCTTGGAACACATTTTTAACAACAGTTGACTAAAGGACAGACAGCAATAAAGCTCACAAACTTATCAATTCTCTAAACAACAAACACGTAGTCACTCCTTTGAATCCTATTATGATAAATGATGAGGAAATTACAGACTGTCATAAAATAGCAAACCACTTCTGTAAACATTTCACTTCAATTAGACTATGAAAATAGAAAAAGAAAGTAGACAAGACCTTCAAAAAAGTAGTCAAAAAATTCATGAATAATAATGCAGACGATATCTTTAACAATGAATTTTCAATGGAAGAGTTAATGTTAGCAATAAAGAACACACAAGTCAGAAAACAACCAGGACCTGATGAGATATTCCCAGAATTCATAAAAATCTAGGTCCATCTGCTCTAAACATCCTGCTACACATATTCAACAAATTTTGGACATCAAATGATAACCTACCTAAAGACTGGACTAAAGCAACCACCATTCCAATCTTAAAACCAGGCAAGCCAAAAAACCAAGTCCCCTCGTACCAACCTATAGCACTTACGGTACCTCCATTCTGGTAGAAATTCTATAAAGGATGATTACAAATAGAATTATTGGTACTTGGAAACAAATGATAAGCCTCCCAAAAGGAGCTGTATCAAGCACAACTTTATTCAATGTGTATATCAACGATCTTCTTAAAACAATAAAGGAAGTAGGTAATGTCAATATCAGCATGTTTGCAGACGATGTTATCATTTGGACCACAGCACGTAACAGCCCAAATCAGCAAATGCTTCTTGAACACAGAATGAACCAGGCACTTATAAAACTCAAAAACTGGACTGAAAACAATAATACGGAAATCAATACTACCAAAACAGTATACCAGTTTTTTTCCCTGAGACACCACAATCCAACTTACCGTCTCAAATTTAGTAATCAAGACCTTCCAAAAAGTGAAAGTACAAAGTACCTAGGTATCATCATGGACAAGAAGCTGAACTGGACCAAACACATACAACATGTGGAGGTTAAGGTAAGCAAACGGATGAAATTACTGAAGAGACTAGCAGGAGCTACTTGGGGGAGCATGCAAGACACTCAATAAAACCTACAATACTTACATCAAACCTATCATAAAATATGGCAGTGAAGTACTCTCTACAGCACCCCAGTCAAACATTGATCGCCTCGAGAGGTGTCAGAATAATGCCCTACGAATCATAACAGGCGCAATAAGAACCACACCTATAACCGCCTCAAGCAATTTTATACCCACAACTTACCAATAGAAGAAGAGATGAAACATCAAACAGCCAATGCATATCTCAGTATACAAAGACTACCGCAAATGACATGGAACAAAAAACCAGTTTATAGCCCCAATCTTAAAACACAAAAAGATCCCTTAAGTCTCGCCAAAGAATATATCAATAAGAGCAATCTGCAAATAAAACTTGAACCACTCTGTATGCCAGTCAACCCCATTGAATATATACAACTGACTACAGATCTTACTTTGCTAGAAGTGTTCTGCAAGAAAGACTCTTCACCACAAGATCTAAAACTACTGGCCCTCTCTACAATAGAAGAAAGATATCCATCTAATCAATGGCTAAAAATATTTACAGATGGCTCACAAGACAAAGAAAATAGAACTGGAGCAGGAATACATTCATCTCTCTTCTCACTCTACTTCCCAGTAGGCCAAAACAAACTTTGATGCTGAGATAAGAGCAATTTCACATGCACTCCATCAGTTATTAGGCAGAAACATTATCAAAAATGTGTTATCATTACAGATTCAAAAGCAGCCATCCAAGCCATCTCGTCAAATTATAAGCCCCAAAATAAAGAACTGAAAGAAATTTTTTGTACGATAAAAACCCTTCAAAGACTCCACAAACAGATCTCATTTCAGTGGATCCCTTCTCATGTTGGAATAGCAGGAAATGAAGAGGCAGACAGATTAGCAAAAAAAGGTACCACACTACAACAACCTGTCAGTCAGACTGATTTTATGTCAGCAAAAAGGATCTTGAAAAATACTATCAAAAACAGGTATGAAGAAATGGCAAAGAAAACAGCAGAAACCAAATTATGGAAGGACATTGATGATAAATGGGATCAATATAAATTAACACCAAGAAGAGAAGCTGTAGCCTTCTTCAGACTTAACACTGGCCATGACTGCCTTGCAGCTCATCTGAAACGAATCAACATCCTGAGATCTGAAGAATGCACACTTTGTCACGAACCTGGAAGTAAAATGGATAAGGGGCACCTGCTACATTGCAACAAACTTGATGTGACTGCTAGATCTTCTGGAAACCTCACACAACTCTATTGGAACGCAGGAAAGCTGATGGATTGGAATCCGGGCTAGCCATAGGAAACAACAACAATGTATCGTGATATATACTAGTCCCAATAATGTTTTAGATCTTTCTCCTTCCTTGTACCTCTCTGGCCATGTCTTCTTCTCTTGTTCACTCTCTCAAGGGCAACTGTTTCCTGTGAGAGTCAGGCAGTGCACGTTGTAATTACCGACTGGGGTGGATTCTCCCCAACGGGTGTGTTTTTGTACATAACATAAATCACACCAAGGTGAATTACAAGTCACGTGGTCATTTCTTTCGTTTGTTTGTCTTTGTTACTGCAAGTAAATCTTTGGTTTTCTTCTCAGACGTTTACTAATGTACTGTCCGCCCATTATATCTCTGCTGACAACCGTTGCATTTCTAAGAATGTTAAGTGTCATCGACTTATCAATTTCTCTACTCTTATTTACGTGACATTACCCCTCACGGTGGGCCTCTGGAGGTTTGACAATCCAGCACACTCGGCCGACTTAGCCTAATGCAGTCAGCACCTGTCAGCACATTTCATTAGTACTACTATTGTCAGTGTATGTAGTTCTGCAGTACTGATGAATTAATTTTTTGTAGTATTTAATAATTGTGTTAAGCTGGTGTTATTTTTTTGGTTCATTGTTACATTGCGATGCGGCCGCGTCTAGGTAATTTTTAGGGACATCAGTGACGTCACCGTGATGTCGCGGGTGACGTATTGCCGCTTTGCCTGCCGGGAGTTCGTTGCATGTTTGTCAGCTGATTAATACGTCAGTTTCGTGCGCGGTTTTGTTCGAGTTAGTCTTACATTTCGGTGCGTGTTATAGAGAGAGAGTTGGCCGTTATTGAGAAAGGAGAATCTAGCTCGTTCGCAACTCCTGATAAAATTTGTGCGAGAAGTAAGACTGTTACTAATTTAGACGACTTGGACCAGTGCGTAGTAAGGGGGACTGTTCATGAACTTAACGTTAAGGAGAAATGTGTGCCCTCCATAACAAAACTGAAATGCAAGCTGGAAGAGAGTATAGGATTTAAAGGGAGCCATTCAAGTCTCAGGATTATATTAACGCAGTTAGGGTTTAAAAGGTCAAAAAATAATAGGAAGGTACTAGTGGAAAAAAGTGACATAAGGAACTTAAGAATTAATTATTCATCACAAATGCAACATTTTAGAACAAACGGACATCCCATGAATGATGAAAGTTACATCCTCTCAACCCATGTAAATGAAAAAGGTTGGAGTGACTATTCCAACAAAGGGTTGTTAGTACCTTTAAGCAAAGGACGAAGACTTACTACCGTACACATGGGAGGTGCCGACAGATGTGTTCCTAATGACTGGTTAATGTGGGAAGCTACTTCCAGTAGTGGTGACTATCGTGACAATATGAACTCCAGTAATTATATGGGATGGGTGGAGAAAAAATTAATACCAAATTTAAGACCGAATAGTGTAGTAGTGGTGGACAATGCGCCCTATCACAACGTTGAGATAAAGTAAGTTCCTACGTCCTGCTCGAAAAAAGACATAATGAAGTGGCTGGTTGGTAATATCCCCTTTACTGTAGATACGTGAAATGAAATGAAATTCCTAAGAAGTATGATAGGAAAGACAGAGTGAGGAATGAAGATGTTAGGAAGGAAGTTGGGATGGGAAAACTATATGAGAGAAGTGAGAAGAATAAACTAAGGTGGTTTGGACATGTAAAGAGGATGGAGGAAAATAGAATACCAAGACAGATGCTGGAGGCGAAGTGCAAGGGTAAGAGACCAAGAGGAAGACCTAGAACAAGGTGGATGGATTCAGTGAAGAACGGCGTAAGAAAAAGAAATCTGGACTGGGACAAGATCGTGGAAGAAGAATGGTGGAAGGAAAGAGGAAAGTGGAGAAGTGCCATAAATACCCCGACCCGGCAGGAGCTGGATAAGGGGAAATGATGATGATGATGATGATGTAGATACGTTGAAACCTCAATTGTATGGGATGATCAAGTTGAACAAGCCCAAAAAAAAGGAGTGTGTGTTTGATGCTCCCTTGCAGCGTCAAGGGCATACCATTTTGAGACTTTCCCCCTATCACCCCGACCTTAACCCTATTGAACTCATATAAGCACAGTTACAAGGTTCGGTTGCTCAGCCCAACACAACATTTAAAATGGATGACATAATCGAGCTTTGCGAACAAAAAATTCATAGCATTGGTAAGGATGAAAGTGTGCATTCATGTTGAGAAAATAGAGAAGGAATACTTGGAGAGAGGACATGTTTTAGACTACGAAGTAGAAAGAATAGTGATCAACTTCAGAGATGAAGATAGCGAGAGTGAAGATGATGATGATGATGAAGAAGAGGAGAAAGGAAATAACTGTGATTATGAGTGTGGAGTTGAGCATTTATGAAAATATTTGAAAGAGGTTTCGCAACATTAATTCTAGGTATGTTTTACAATGTTCTCTATTCTGTTATATTCTAATCTATTCTAAAAAGCTGCTCAATTAATATCGTTTACATTTGAATTATTTTTCATTTGGTGTAGTGTGTGTTATACGGGAATCAGTATTGTGAAATTAAATTGAAATACTGAATACAAGGACAATTATTCTCTTGCTAGAGGCTCAAAATATTCCTATATTCCTTGGTTGAACAGACTCCAACTGACATATCTAGGATGAGCATATACGAATTGGTGTGATATGTTCGTTGATGTGATTCATGTGCTGTGCCACAAGTGGTACTGAATACAACTACGAAACACATCAGTAATAAGTAAACCAATTCCGAAATGTCCCCTTAGCAAGGGTTATTTGAGCATGCTATAAAACATAAACTTCCAGTGGTAAAGTTAGAAGCAATGTTTCAAAACTTCTTTGAGAGCAAATCCCAAGTTCATAGCATTTTTATAGCTTATGTGAAAAGGATATTTTGTTGCTTCTTTGGATTGTTTGGGATTCTCTAGCGCGAGAATCATCTGATATTAGGACACAATCAGACTTCAGTAAAATTACGAAGTTAGGTAAGGAGAACACGAAATGGCGATGTAAATAATAATAATGACAGTGGTGATTTGAGAAATGTTTTTGCTGAGGCTAATACAGTCTATATACCTTTCCTGGAAGTGATGACATAGGTCGCCGGCAGAGATATAATGTGAGCACAGTACAGTGGGGTGGTGTCACAGTAGGCTACTAACAATGTGTAATGTTATTGTTGGCGGAACTTTAATTTTATTTCTATTTTACTTTCAGTGATGAACAATAATTTCAAGTCTATACAGAATGGATACTTTCGATAGTCCTGGAGAGAATAAGGAGTTTCTCAAAAAGTTGGTTTTACTGCTCACGAAAGCTCATAAAGAATCTCGGGCTACAATTCATTTGAGGGCAGCAGTTAGGCACATTGGTGGTACTGAGGTTGAATCTACCTGTCGCTGTGATGTTTGCCCTCGAAGAAAGGACTGGAAAACTCAAACATTGTGCTGCAGTTCCAACAAACTCGTCTACCACAATTGTTTACCGTGAAGGGCTCACTTCTGTGTGAAAGCCCTTATCACCACAACTCCCCAACCCTGACACATTCTTTGATGTACAGAACCTATTTTAAAACTTATAGAATTTATTGCTATTGTTGTAAGTACCTTTTTAGATCACGTAATTAACTTATATTTATATTTTGATAGTTTATTTAGGGACCAGCAGTTTTTTCATACTGGTATTTTAAGATAAGTACAGGGTGCCGGGGAATGTTCTCCGCAGTGCCTACATGCTGCTGCGAGGGCTAGTCACCAGTTACGTTGGCAGCACGGCTGTCTTTTGTATCAAAACAAACAGTAAACTTTGTACTCACCACAGCCATTCATAACATACTGTTGCACTCTTCCAATAATCTAACTATACACACTGACGATTTCGACAGCCCACACATGTGGCCTTCACCCTATCAGGGACACCGTGCTGCCAATTAAACTGATGATGCTACCTCTCGCAGCTGCACGTAGCCGCTGCGGAGAACATTTCCTTTTGTTTATTATTCCATCGTATATAAGCTCAAAAGCATGTTTCTTTAAAATTTAATAGGATTTCAAAAATAGTTATTAAAAGCATCCAAACTAGGCAATATAAAATCATTGTAAGAATGATTCAATTTAAAGTTACGAGAGGAAAGGTTTCAAAGAAAATATGCCCCTAAGTAATGGAGAAAGAGTCATTCTTATGTAACTTATCTTAAAATCGTGAATTATTATGGTATTTTATAATTAACAATAAATTAACATTTACCCAGTTTGCTGAATGGAAGGTATTTACTCCTGCTAATTGCCTGACTGTTGTGATGGTCAAGTACATGGTTTTTCTTTTATAGAAAGCGTTATTTTGTACAGTATTTGAGCTCATTTCGCATGTAAGAATTTTTGAAATAACGTTTGTATCCTATCAGTAGATTTGTGCCTGTTGCAAAGATGTGGATGTGCACATTCACACTGAATGATAAGGTGAAGCTTAATGGAAGCAAGTGAATGGAAAGAGTTATCTGCACATGAAATTATATTGCATTTTAGATTTGTAAAAACTCAAGTGTATGAGACATTAAAGCATAAGAAGGTTATTAAGATGCGGTAAATAGAGAACAATGGACAAATGAAGAGGAAAGTTAAAAAGAAAAACTGGTACGGTAACAAAAAAAATCGACGTTCGTCAATGCTCGTTCGAAAAAGATTTTGGTTAGTGGACCTATGTCACAGAATGAAGTTTTCGCTGTTGCCAAATCACTTGCAACACCTACATTAAAGCATCAACTGTGTGGCTGACAGTTTCAAAATAGGGCACAATATGGTGTGGAGTTTAGTGGCTGAGTGGAAATCAAAGGTGCAAAACTTAACTTCTGGCTACGAATTTCAAGACATATTGAATACCAATGAATCAGGATTGTTTTTTAGTTGCTTGCACTCCATGGGAAAACATTTGATGCCTTCCTGTATCAAGATGGCCTGGTTTCCACCCGACACAGTCAGCGTTGTTCAATCTATGGACCAGGGAGTGATTTGCACCTTAAAGTCTCGCTACATGCGTTGATTGATGCTGTCACTGTTCGTAAATATTGATAAAGGTGACAACACATGCTCCCTAGAACACACTGTTTCTATACTGGATGCTGTTAACTGGATTGGTTTGGCGACAAAGCAGGTGAAATCCCCAACATCCGTAAAGTACTTTGCAAAGGAGAGATTTGTTGAGCCTTATGACTTCAGCACATTTGAGGAAATGAGTGAAACACTAAGACAGAAACGAAGTATGGCATGCAATGTAGATGAATACATTCGGAGTGACGACCAGCTTGCACTCGACTACAATTTTCAGTCTGCTGTACAACTTCTGGTGATCTGTTGTGCAGAGAATCAAGAAGATTAACAACCTAAGGATGCAGCGAAGAATAGGAGGAAAGGACAGTGGCCCATGCAAATATGATGTCTTCTTCAAATGTGTTAAACTTCCACTAGTGTGTTTTCTGAACAATTTTATTAACTTCCTTATTCGGCTTCAAGTGGAAAATGAGTTGCTTATCTAGTGACCCATTTTTTGTTAAAGAAATATCCTTTTCTCTGTAGTCAATGATTGAGTCAGTTATCTTTGTCTAGTTTTCTACTGTGTAATGGCACTGCGTTCTGACCACCATGTGATGTTTTAATTTGGCTTGGGTTAAGAAATGAGTTCCATGACATTTAGTGTATGATCTACTTCCATCTCCTTCACCCTTCGATTTTGAGTTTTCATTTCCATGGGGGTGAGCATTTCTCTCAGGTACTGAAACTTCTGAACATTGTGGGTATCCCCAATTTTGGTTTCTAACCTCTCTTAACTGTCTGGGCCCATATATGTGATTTTCTCACTATCTCCATCATTTTCACCTTCCTCTCCTTCCCTCAAATATATACATGCAATCATACATTTACATTTGAGGGTGCAGTCTAGTCTGAAAACCTCAGTTTACCAATAAGTAGCCTCCTCGTTCCCCCATTAGCCGTTAGCACTGTGACCACCTCTGCTCTACACCCCTCACTTCAAAATAGTTCAGCACTGACTATATCCATCACCTCCTATGTTTAACTCTGCTTCTCTGACCTTCTACAGCTGAACTCATTGATTTCTTAATCTCTCCTCCCGCACATTTTCTTCACATGATCCCACCATTGGAGTCTGTTCATACGAACAGCATCATCTAGCATATTCATTTCTAACTAAGCCTTTTTCTCTTCCTTACGAGTACCTTCCTGTCACATCTCCTGTGTATTTGTCCCAGCAATCATTCGTGCTACCCTCACATAATTTTAACTCTAGCTTATGTATGAAATATCCTGAGTACCGAGCTCTGACTTCCAAACAGCAAGATCTGTCTAAATACTGAGCAGTGTAGGGAGAGTTTCGTTGCTCCACTAATTTTTTTCTTGTAGGATACTGTAGATTCCAACTGAGAACTCGCTCCATTTTCTACACCTCGACCTTATTTCTTTCCTCATACTACCATCCTGACAGAATACACAGCCTAAGTACCGGCACTTAAAATGTTCCATCTGCTCCAATTTAGTTCCTCCTACCTGACATTCTATTTTCTTGTTTCTCTTCCAAGCCGAAGTAACCTTCATTTTTGAAATGTTGAATTTCTTACCATATTCCCTACATTTCTCTTAAAGTTCTAACATTGGCTTGTAAGCTTTCGATGGAGTCTGTCATTCCAACCATGTCATCAGAATAGGCCAGAGTGCTTACATTGTTTCCACCTAATTGAATCCCACCCAGGCAGTTTATGCCCTTCAGGAAATCGTCCATATATAAAATAAACAGTAGTGGTGAAAGTTTACAGCATTGCCTCACTCCTGTAGCAACCTTGAACCAAGAACTCATCCTACCATCAACTCTCACTTCTGCCTGATTATCAACTTAAATACTCTTGATTGCCTGTAGCAACATTCTCTCGATACCATAATCCATAAGGATGCCCTGCATTTTCTCCCTGGGTTATTGATCATACGCTTTCTCTAGATCTGCAAAACACAAGCACAAATGTCTATTCCTCTTGTAGCAATTCTCAATGACTTGGCACATACTAAAAAGTTGATCCTGACTGACATCCTCATGGTCTAAAGCCACACTGGTTTTCATACATCATACTCGCAGCCAATGATTAAACTTTCCTTTCTACAATGTCCGAGTACACTTTGCCTGGAACAATAATCAAAGAAATGCCTCCATAATTGTTGCAATCTTTCCTGTTACCTTGCTTTTGTCCAGTCAGACAGTACTTTTGCTAAGTCTCATGCCAATTTGATTATCCTATGCAACCATTTCATCCTTGCTTTCCCACTATACTTAACTCTTTCTGGCCATATTTCATCTACCCCTGCCACTTTGCGACATTGTAGTTCATTTACCACCCTCTCTACTTCCTCAACCGTGATCCTGTTCCTGTCATCATTCTCCTCCTGCATAATCTGAAAGTCTCCCTTTGCATTTAGCAAGTTTACAATGTGTTCTCCATCTTCCTAGTGCTTCCTTGGCATCTACAATGAGTTTCCCCTCAATTATCCAAAACACTACTCATTCCAGTTTTTTCTTCATTTCTAAGTTTCTTTATAATACCCCAGAAAGGCTTTCCTGCTGCTTGACCTAACTTTTCTAATTTATCTCCAAATTCCTCTGTGGATTTCCTTTTGTACTTTACTATTATTTGTTTGGTTCTGTTCCTTACCACTACATAATGCTCTGTCTGCTAGATTCCTTATGTGTAGCCATTTTTATAAGCCTTTCTTTTACTTCTACAAGCAAGCTTCACTTGACTATTACACCAGGATGTGCACTTTTTCCCCATCACATTTACACTCCGTTAACCAAAGACATGCCTTGGCTACTTCTAGTACTGCATCCCTGTATCCTGACCGGACTCCTTTTCAATGTCCTGCAATTCTTTTCCATCTACTCTTTGGAGTATTTCATCTATAATTTCCATGTGCTTCTGCCTAAGTTCCTTATCCTAGAGATTTTCAACCCTAATCAGTCTGCAAACAACACTCACTTTCTGCACTTGAGGTCTAACTATGCTTAATTCACTGCAGATCAGTTTGTGGTCTGTTTCATCCAAAAAGCCCCAAGATTATCCTACAATTCTTTATCAAATCCCGAAATTGAAAGCCTGTTTTGATATGGTTTATCATTGACCTGGTTCCTCTACCCTCCATGTGTATCTGTGAATCTCCTTGTGCTTAGAGAATAAGTTTGTAGCTAGCACAGAAGTTCAGTAAACATTTCACATTGGTATTTGCTTCCCTATCTTCACTCCACTTACCTCTCAGTCCTATTTCCTATCCCAGCATTGAAATCCCTGATCAGCACTACACTATCATTAAGTCTCACTTCCACATCACTTAGTGTCTCATTAAGTCTGTCCACTTTGTCCTGATCTGCTCCTTTACATGGAGTGTACACTGAAACAATCCTGACCCGATTTCCAAGTTGTCCACATTAATCTTCATTTACGTACCCCACAGGAACTGTGTTAGGCTCTGAGGTTCTCTTGACATAGAGCCCTACTCTCCACTTAGCCCTGCCTTGTTTCATACCTGACAGGTACACCTTGTAATCTCATCCCTAAACTCTAGAATATCCAGTAACATCCTACTTGCTGATACAGCTACCTCTACTTTCTTCCTTCCATAACCCCCCTTGATATTAGTAGCACCCCATTGAATACCAGTTTGATTGCCTGTTTGTTTCCAAGGAGCTCCTGATCTGTTGAAAATTTTCCCCGAAAGAAATGCTAACTTAATTAATTGATATCCAGCACGATTTCTTAAATATTTCCTATGCTCTGTTGCGTTAATGCCCATGTTTACTCCTACCTTTAAAGTTTCCCCGTTAAGAGGTCTTGACAGACCTAAGCTATATGGCTCCAATAATGTAAGTGATTTAGGGAAGGAAATACCAATAATACATGGATATTTCCCTTGAGATTTGACCTGCATGAGTGTCACATTTCATCATGTTCCTGAGACTCCCTTGTCTTTGCCCTTTCCCCAGTACCCAACGGTTGTTGAGTCTTATTAGGCTTATATTTCTACATGGTGCATATAACTATTATTGTCTGATTTTCTAGCTAACTGGTCCCTGGTAGACTTTGGTCTAAAATGCCCCAGGTCTGATTCTTAGACAGGTCATGGATTTTAACACTTGAGGTTAAATCCCCTGGTTAGAGGATTGGGTGTTAGTGACAACTTAATCGTTCATTTAATTATTATGACGCACAGGTCATCCACAGGTTTTGTTTCAGATATATTTTGTGGAGGCCACGTGCTATTATGTATTACTTTGAACTGGGCTTGGGTTGACCACTTTGTGTCAAAATTACAACCTAACATTTACGTTATTCCTTTAATGTATTGAAGGCCCATCTTCTGCACACACCTTTGAAGCATAGGCTTCAGTCAACACTTTCATGTGGCGGTAACATCCAACAATACGTAACATACTTTAAGCGAATGAAAAATCTGACCTTGAAAACACTGCTACGAATAAGTCTGTCGAACTTTTAATATGCTTGTCATGTATGGATGTGCCTTCTTTAAGGGTTCCTGGTATTGTTTGCTATGAACAGTAGTATACTAGTAAAATTAGCCTTTCAAGATATGACTGCTGCTGAACTTGGCTGCACCAGTGTTTGTTGGAGCCTGGAGCCTTGCCGGATGAGCAGAGGGCACTGATCTCTATACATGGATAGCTGGTAGCTAAGGCAGCAGTAAGCCGAATAGACGATGACAGGTATAGCAAGATGGCAGCGAGCGCATGGTGCAATATTGCGAATCCGGCTCTGTGATTGGTTACTGGTAGTTTGATGTTATACATGTATTTATACTGGCAGTAAATATTTTGTGTTTCTTGTAGTTGTAAAATGGGCTGAATTTGGTTATTTAAAGCGTAAAATCTTAGTTTTAAGTACCGGTTTGGTGACCCATCATCCCAGGCAAGCCGGTAATACCTTTACTTCTCAGGCAGATAGGTCACTTAGCTGTAATTTGGAAGTTATTGTGAAGTATACATATGCGGTTCTGGGTGCGAATAGTTCGCTTAATAGTTGTAAAATGGTGGGGAGAGTATATTTCGAGCAGGTTTTTAGTTTTGTTAAGTTTTATGTGGAGCTAAGGAGTAAAATTGGTTTGGCTTAAAGTGCATTTTTGGCTTTGATCTACTTCCCGTTATTAAGTATATTGTGCTGCTAGCATGATTAAAAGCTGTAGTATTTGATGTAGAGTGCTGGGATTACTTGGGGGAAGTGTTGCTGAGAGGGAGAGAAGGTAGGGGATTGGTTTATGGAGTTGTTGCTGTTGCCAAGCATTACCAAGCACCGATTATGTCGAATCTAGGCCTGTATAGTGAGCTACGTTTATAGGTACATCATTTGAAGAATGCATAATTTCGTGTCATATATGTATACAATTTACAAGAATGTTTCCAGAAATTTTTTTTCACTCGTTACTCTGTCACTGGTCGCTAATTGCGTGTACTCAGCACCTAAGTTGATATTTGTCAGCCAATATTATACATTCATTTTTATTGCTATTCCGGAGATTTACTGACCTCGGATTGACGTGTCAGTGATCCCAATGCCCTTATGCTATGAGTGAACATATCTCCATATTTTTATTTGTTCCAAAGCACCATTAATTACGATTTAAAATTGACTAGATTATCATTGCTTCCCCATAAGGAGAGCTCGAGAATGGGTACGCCAACATGGCGGACCGCGCGCTCTATCTGGCGTACTTTCTCGTGCAGCGGAGAGCTGCGATCGGCAGAGGGACAAGCGATGACAGAGTGCAGTTTGCACATAAGTCAAGCATCATTGCATGCACTGCTTGTGTTAGAAGTTATAAGGCGAATTTGTGGAATAATGAATTAATAATAATGGGGCTAATTAAGAATGATGTGTTTCAACAGTACAGCTAAGCTTAAATAGGAGCTCGTGTCGCCAAGGAGGGTAAAATGATGAAAGGCTACTGGACGTGAGTTATAACCTTCCCGCGCGACTGTACTAGTCAACTAAGCAGCTGACAGCATGACACAAGTCAACTATTAGTTTTATCCTTGGCCACCAGCAATCATATCTTGCAAGGCTAGTATTTACATTTATTTCTTATCCCATGGAATTATGCAAAAAAAAAAACAATTAAATTCTTTTACTGAGTCAGCCACTTGGCTGTTTTTGATAAAGAATTGGTAGGCTTTCAGTGAATCGTATGAGCTGCATGTCATAGTTGACACATTGCTACAATGTGAGACAAGCCACACTTCAAAACTGCAATTGAGGATATTAAGGCCCAAATAATATTGCCAGTCATTACAAAATCAAAGATACAATCATTATAAGTATAGCCAAAACTGGCCAGGAAAGTGCAAGAGCAGTGCTGTCACATATTTTGTTGTTTCATTTCAGGTTCTTGGACATCGTGGTCATTTACCCATGTACTTGAATGTGTGTAGAATTTTGCCTGATAACCTGTATTATGGTGGTGTCTGGTAGTGTGTATTAGTAATTCAAGTGGAGATTGGGAAGAAGTGGCCATGGCCTTATGTTAGAAACTATCCCAGCATTTGCCTGTGTAGTAGAAGTGGAATACCACGGTAAACCACTTCCAGGTTGGCTGAGGTGGGAATAGACCTCTTCTTCTCATTATTGCCTCATGAAGCTTAGTGTACCCCGTTCCTGCCCTCAGACCAGAATTAAATTTCTTGGCAGAGCCGGGAATCTAACCCGGACCATCGGGGCAACAGCCTTTACATATTTCAAATGGGTGGTGACTCAAGCTTGTTGCTGGGTTGAATTAGCCACCATTTGAAATTATTTTTGTCTTAAAATTAATAGAATCAGGAAATAACACTGTAACATTTATTATGTCAACCATAATTACATTAAGAATTTAGCAATAATGCTCCCCAATGAGGGAAACATAAAAGAGTTTGTAAAAAGTGGTCAACTCGAGCTGATCAAACCAAATCCCGTGGTGCTACAGCCCATGAAGGGCCTAGGCCTACCAGGCGACCGCTGTCTGGCCATTTAACCTGCAGATTATGGGTTGATGCGTGGTCAACGTGACTTATGACTAGGGTGATGCCTCAGTCAGACAGCTACTCAATTGTCCTCATGAAGCTGAGTGCACCACGTTCCAGCCCTCATGTCAGTTTCTAAAATCCCTGACAAGCCGGGAATCAAATCTGAGGCCTCTGGTTTCTAGGCAGGTGCGCTACCCGAACACCACGGGGCCGGAATTCAACCTGATGGTACTTGATTATTTGTTATGATTAATTTTCTTTATCCTGTACATAGGTTTCTACTGTGCATTAATAAAGAGTGTAATGCAATTTCAGGTGCGGATTGCGTCTGATTTCATTCTTTATTCACCACCAGGTGAATTCAACGAGGTTTTTAATGGTATGTATAAGTTTGTTCTAACTTCTTTCTCTTTATTTGTTAGGTATTTGTTGTACTCGGCTAGAATAAGTCAACTCACTGGTTAACCTCTGAACTATTGGAGGCAATATTCACCAGGTCCTGTTTCACAGGTATTTTCTCAAACCCTTTAACAATGATGGTTCATGGTTTGTAGAAGTTTAGTCATGTCCTAGTAGTGACCATATTCAATGACTGATTAGCCATGTAATTGGTCCGGAATATCTAGGTACCAATTACCTCAGACATATTTCAAGTCATAAACCGCCTTGTATTCAAAGAGCTAGAATAAGTCAAATCACTGGATAACCTCTGAAGTGTAGGAGGCAACATGCACCAAGCCCTGTTTCACAGGTATTTTCTCAAACCCTTTAACAACTAAGTAAAAAGTAAGTCGATTGTAATATGAGTGGCAGAGACAATTCTGGGACTACAGAAACGAATGTGCAATCAAACTGGTGTTTGATGTGTTGCCATCAATACCAGGGTTAGGAACCAAGGGAGTTGTTGGAGATTATAAGGTGTGAAAGAGAGGCAACTCACATATTAGAAAACCCACTGGCCTCAATATAATCACTCAATAGGATTGGATATCCCCTGATTCCAAGGAATGATCTTGTCCAGTATGTTGAGAAAGTAAATCAAGTTAATGACCGAATAATACAAATCAGACTTTGCCTCAAAAGTGGGGTTAAGGATATCATCAGGTGTATGCACCCCAGACAGGGAATGTAGAAGAGAGTCTAGAGGATTTCTTGAGGAACTAGAGGGGTGCATTGAAGAAAAGGAAGTGGTGATAATGGGAGATCTAAATGCCCACATTGGGACAGACCGACAAGGATTGGATGAAATAATTGGTCCTTTCAGTTATGGAAACAAAAATACTGAAGGAGGGCTTTTAATAGCATTTTGTGAGAGAAATGGATCAATTGTAGGAAATACTTGGTTCAGAAAGTAAAAATAGCCCAAAAATAACTCTGTATGGATGGAGAGAACGCAAAACGAAAACCATGTTAGATCTCTTCCTTATTGAGAAAGAAAATCGTCGGCAACTAATTGTTGTCACAGCTATGCCTAGCAAGGATTTTGAAGGTGATCATAAAATTGTAGTAGCTAAAAATACGTCCAGTTAAAGGAGACATGGGAAAGGAAAATAAATGTATAGTGATTAAAAGAGAAGGAAATGCAGGAAAATTTCCAAGACAATCTGAAAAAACTGCTCCCTTTTAGACGAGGTAGGAAATGTGGAAGAAGAATAGGCAAATTTCAAAGAAAGAATCGTCCACTGTGCTGAAGATCAGGGTGGTAGGGTGTCTGGTAAAAGGAAGGACAAGGAGACTCCTTGGTGGAATAACAGAGTAAAAGAGGCAGTGAAAGAAAAACGAAAGGCCTGGAGGAAGTGGATAGTAGGCAACAATGCAGAGAATAATGAAAAGTACCAAGTGGCAAAGAAAAAATGCCAGTAGGTGGTGCAAGAAGAGAAAAAGAAGTGCTGGGAAACTTTGCAGGAAGATTCTAAAGGAAGCCATAAGGTATTGATTGTATGGATTGGTTAGAAACAAAGTGAAAAGAAGAGAAGAAACAACATTTTGACACAAAAAGAAGAAATACTGAAACAATGGGAAAACTATTTTGACGAATTACTGAAGTCAAATCCAAAGCATTGATAGAGGAAAGAAAGGAGGTTGAAAGGACTGTAGAAATTCAAGGTGAAGATATAACAATGTTAACAAGAAGTTCCGTGAAGAACTATACAGCCTACTTTTCATGCTAATGATTATTCTACAGAATATGAACCTATCTAGAATAATGACGAAATTAAGTTGGTAATATCGAAATATCTAATTAGTTCAAAATATACCTGGTATAATGTAGCCTAATAGAGCACTACAATTGGCAGCCCTGGTGACTGAATATATTTTTAATTCCATGTCTTAAGGTACAGAATACAAAATTTGGTTGAAGTCCAATGGACGTTACATGCAGTTAAGACATTGGATCTATCAGCACGCGTAAAAGCATGTTGCCAACAATGTCATGCGTGTGCTGGTCAGATATAATCTGAAATATTATGATATCTTGTTGTGCCAATTTTGGATGAAATCCATTTGTTAGTATAGAAGTTACATGTATTTTAAAATTGGACATATCAGCAGGCATAGAATCATGTTGGCAGCACTGCCTTGTATTAATTACTCCAAATTAATCTAGAATGCCAGGTGCTATACGTGTGCAAAGTATAGAGCTGTTGGCTTGCATACTTTTTGATATATTGATATTAGGGCAAAAACAATATAGACAGCATTTATTAACAGTTGGCAGCCCTGATTGCTCTTAACAATACTTATAGTCATATCTGTTATGGTACACATAGCACATACGAAATTTGGTTGAAATCCAACTGAT
The DNA here is from genome assembly GCA_946902985.2 of Meconema thalassinum. Classification (NCBI taxonomy): domain Eukaryota; kingdom Metazoa; phylum Arthropoda; class Insecta; order Orthoptera; family Tettigoniidae; genus Meconema; species Meconema thalassinum. The sequence continues at coordinate 862,220,843 of OX336389.2, forward strand.
AGTATAGAAGTTACATATATTTAAAAATTGGTACTATCAGCAGGCTTATAATCATGTTGGTAGAACTGACGTATATAAGTTACTCCAAATTAATCTAAAATGTCAGAATATACATGTGCATAGTTTAAAGCTGTTGGCTTGCATACTTTCTGATATATTGGTATTTGGATAAAAAAAATAGAGAGAGCAATTATTAACAGTTGGCAGCCCTGGTGGCTCTTAAGAATACGCTCAGTCATATCTGTTTATGTACAGATATTACATACAAAATTTGGTTGAAATCCAATTGATAGTGTAGAAGTTATATGCATTTAAACATTGGACCTATCAGAAGGCTTAAAATTATTTTGGCCTCCTGGAAATTAAACTGAAATAGTATTTATTATCTACATGTGTGCCAATTTTGGAATAGCTCCCATGCATACCTAGCTAGATATCCAACATGGAGCTCAAATTTCTAGTGCGTTTTTTCAGCAGTTGGTAGCACTGACATCATTTTCAAATATGGACGTGAGATATTCCGGTGCACATCTTTACTCATACTAAATTTGGTTTTGATTGCTGCAGCCGTTTAGGAGTTGATAGGGGGGGACCGACAGACAGACACACATTTTCCCGGATCAATCTCATAAGTCTACTTTTTCCTCATTTTTGCAAAATGTGAAAAGTAGGCTAAAAATAGAAAGTGCCATAAAGAAGATGAAGAATGGGAAAGCAACAGGAGTGGAATGAGGTAGCTATAGAGATGATTAAGGCAAGCTGTACCCATAGGGATGCAATGGTTGTATAGACTGTTTCGGGTGCTATGGAAAAACAAGGAAGTATCAGAAGACTGGGGTAAAGGTCTGATAATTCAGTCTTCAAGAAGGGAGATAAAAAAGACTGTAACAACTACAGAGGAATCACCCTCATCTCCACCGGTAACGAAAGTAACGAATTTTACAAATGGGTAACGAAAGTAACTAATTTTACATACGGGTAACGAAGATTTTCTGAAGGCGGATTGAATCATTTAAACTCGCGCCTCTAGGTTGAGAGATGGCGATGGAGCGAGTTTCACGCAAGCGGCGCCGATTGCATAAGCTATATTTCTCCGTACCCGACCTCAAGGAAATGCATACTGAGGATACCCCGAGTGGTATACATCGTTCAGCGTATATTTTCCGCATCAAGATGACTTTAGTTTTGTGTGAAATATTTATCTGTGTTATTAGGAAACCTGACTTTTCGCGTGACGTTTATTCGCGAAAACTTCTGAAATTAATCAGAAACCTCTCATTTCTCGCATTTATTTGGAGACTGTCAAATTGAAGTCCAGAAATAACGCGAAATAAGTTAATGTCGCAATCTTGTGAAATGTTACAGTTTCGAAAAAGGATTTTGAAAAAGCTTCGAAATACGTAGGCTATAACTTATTTTAAAAATCTGTCTCGTAAATTTGCGACATCCAGTATGGTTAATTCGAAATTCCGTTATGTCAATATTTCCTTCGAACTTTGGTTCCATCAGATATATTATAATCTAACCGGTTATTTCGAAAACTTGTATAACTTGCATAATTCGTGATTCACATTTGAAAGAAAACGTGTCCTCTAGCCGTACTATTTGTGCAATCCTCTCAGAATAATTCTTAATATTTGATACCTAGTTCGAACATTCATACTCAAGACAGCCGGCTGACCGCACGACTTGCCTGCGGGAATCTCGTCAATGGACCGAGTTCGACGTCAGTAGCGTAAAATCACAAAACCCGTCCCCTATCGTGAACTTGTGACCACGAGGACTGCGGGAATCCCGTCAAAAGTTGATTGGGCACCAATCACGAAACATTCTGAAAACCACTCCCTACTTTTCCCATGACCGTGTACTTAAAAGCGTACGGGGAGCGAGAAGTGCATCAACCCACTTAGAAATGACAGCCTACGTAGCGTCGCGATACTAATTTCTCCTCGTGATCCACCCTGAACTGATGAGCTCCCAACCACAGCATAGGGACAGCGGGAATCACGGCGCCGGCCATACAACTTGTCCATAATTACTCGTGAATTTTAACCATGCCCAACCCTGAGCTTGCATCCACCATTCTGTCAGGACGAATGGACAATCGTTCAACGGCCGGGTGCGGCGCGGTATGCATAATATCGCAAGGACAGCGTGAATCTCGCAAAACGGCTGAGAGCGGCAGCTATTGCGATACATCGCGATATTTCTCCGCATTCAATGAAGAGGACAACTGGATTCTTGTCAAACGGACAGCAAGTGGCGCCGATTGCATAATAATGCTATATTTTTTCGTGCCCGACCTCAAGGACAATGAAAATCTTGTCGAACGACTAAAAGTGACACCGATTATCTAAATCGCGATATTTATCCGTGTTCTATCGCGAAAACTACGGGAATCTCGACAAACGGGTGAGACCAGCGCCGATCGTGTAACATCTCGAAATTTCTCCGTACTTGACTGCGAAGACAGAATTCGGTTACAATCCCGTAACGTCCCATAAATTTCTTCGTGATTTACCACGGGGACAAAGGAAATCTTGCCAAACGGTCAAGAGCAGAACAACCCCTTGGCAATTATAAAAGCTCCTTGTGCACAAGACGACATATTAGCTGAAGCAACTCATTTGATAATAAATGTCTAGTATTTTTCTTATTTTTAAAATTTTTATAACTCCCTAAGTGAATTGTATTTACCGCTTTAAACACAGTTCATTTTTTCTTCACCGCGTGATGAGCCCCTTTGCTTGCAGACCGCAGACGTATCTTGAATTCAAAGGTAACTAAAATTAACTAAAAGGTAGCTAAAGAGTAACTAATTTTTACTTCATCCTTACAATAGACACCCTGATCTCACATGTGGCGAAGGTATTTGAACGGATACTCGAGGTTCGACTGAGGATGGTAGTGGAAAAGGAGATGGAGGAAGAACAATATGGATTTTGAAGAGACAGATCAACTTTTGATCTTATTTTTACGATGAGGAACGTGTTGGAGAAAAGGTGGGAATACGGGAAGGAATCGGGGATGACCTTTATAGATATTGTGAAGGCATATGATGCTGTGCCAAGACAACTGGTTTGGGATACATTGATAAGGAAGAAAGTAGGTAGAGCTGAAGTAGAAATTATTAAAGCCATGTATCGTCAGTAACGTGAAGACCAAGATTGGACAAACAAACTGGTTCAATGTAGAAACAGGTCTCCGAAAAGGGAGTGTATTGTCCCCCATACTTTTCCTCACTGTCATGGATGGAATCCATAAATGAGTGAAACTGAAAATGGGAAGTAAAGGGACAAAGGCCTTAACTCTTTGTTGATGACATAGTGATATGGGGGGATGATGAATTTGAAGTCCAAAAAAAAAGTTAATGTTTGGAACCAGGAGATAGAAGAGCATGGAATGAAAATCACTATGGAGAAGAGTCGGACGCTAGTGATGACAAGAAATGTGCGAGATGGTAGGGGGAATATTGCAGTAGATGGAATACCATTGAAAGTTGTGAAAAGCTTCAAATACTTAAGGAGTGTCCTCACAGGCGATGGAGTAATAAGTGAGGAAATTGATAAGAGGATCCAACAAGCAAATGGGTTTTACCAGAGTGTGAGGGGTCTGGTGTGGAACCAGGAAGTTCTCAAGAAATGTAAAAAAATCTTGTATTAAACATATTACACCTGGGGGATGAAGTTACTCACGTCCGCAGCATACCTTAAGCTGTACGTATCCCCTGGGTGGTGCTAAACGAGTAACAATTTTGGCAAAAACGTTCCAGAATAGAGAAACATGAGCAAGCAAATGCAAACAAATAAAACTGCTCTTTTCAGAGCAAAACAACACGAAGTAAGAATACTGCAATGGAATGCAGGTGGTCTATCATAAAGAAACTTTTGGAAGTAAAGAAAATCATGATAGAGATATAGACATCCTTCTAATCAATGAAGCCAACACTACACCTGAAAACATACAATAATTAAAGATCCAAGGGTATACCATCTACACTCTCTTCAAAACAAGACAAATAGCAAGTGGAATATTTGCAGCAGTGAAGAACATCATCATGTCAAAATTCAGTATTGTAAAAGAAATGGACCCAACAGATACATCAGAAATTATCGAATTATCCATATGGATCAACAACAAGAAAATAACTATTCTGTGTTTACAGTCCTCCAAACAATAAAAATCTGAATCTTCACCTTCTAGAAATCAAAACAGCTACTATTTTTATAGGAGACTTTAATGCAGCTTCTCCAGTCTGAGGCTACAACTACTCAAATTCAGCTGGTAAAACAATAAAAGACCTTATAGAGAGTAGCTCTCTTGAGCTATTATATAGTAACAAAGACCCAGCAACATTCATTCACCACTCTGGTTCCACAACTAACCCAGATCTCATATTAGTCTCAACAGATCTTACAAACCACATTCAATGATCAGTACTCGAAGATCCAGGCAGTGGACATAGAATGTCCCTTCTTACTATACAGTGAATCTGCTCAAAGTGCAGACCAGAAGATTCGGTGGAACTTTAAAAAGGCAGACTGGGAAAATTTCAGAAACAAACTTGAAACTAAAATGTCGGAAATTGATCTTGATGCACCTCCTAACATCATCCTGAATAAATTTACTACAGCCATAAAAGACATAGCCAAACTGTGCATACCCAGAGGTGCCCAAACAAAATATAAACCTTTCTGGTCAGATGAATTGAACAATCTTAAGTCCGCCAGAGACAAAGCAAGAAGAACAGCTGAACTTACTCAGGATCAAAATGATGTACGGAAATGGCGACAAGCAACAGCAAAATTAAAACAAGCAATAACAATATCAAAAAGAGAATCTTGGAACACATTTTTAACAGCGGTTGACTATAGGACAGACAGCAATAAAGCTCACAAACTTATCAATTCTCTTAACAACAAACACGTAGTCACTCCTTTGAATCCTATTATGATAAATGATAAGGAAATTACAGACTGTCATAAAATAGCAAACCACTTCTGTAAACATTTCACTTCAATTAGACTATCAAAACAGAAAAAGAAAGAAGACAAGACTCTCAAAAAAATATTCAAAAAATTCATGAATAATAATGCAGATATTTTTAACAATAAATTTTCAATGGAAGAGTTAATGTTAGCAATAAAGAACACACAAGTCAGAAAACAACCAGGACCAGATGAGATATTCCCAGAATTAATAAAAAATCTAGGTCCATCTGCTCTAAACATACTGCTACACATATTCAACAAATTTTGGACATCAAATGATAACCTACCTAAAGACTGGACTAAAGCAACCATCATTCCAATCTTAAAACCAGGCAAGCCAAAAAACCAAGTCCCCTCGTACCGACCTATAGCACTTACCTCCATTCTGGTAAAAATTCTAGAAAGGATGATTACAAATAGACTCAATTCGTACTTGGAAACAAAATCTCTTCTATCAGAAGAACAAGCAGGGGTTAGACAAAACAGGTCCTCCTCCCACCAACTAATGAGATTTACACAAGCTGTTAAAGAAGCCTTTAACAAAAGGGAAAGTGTTCTTGCAGTTTTCATCGATTTTAAAGGAGCCTATGATACTGTATGGCGAAACATGCTGCTAAAGAAACTTATCAACTTCAAAGTAAATGGATGTATGTTAAACTGGTTTTCAAGATTCCTTTCACAAAGAATGATCAATGTTCGTTACAACAACAAAACTTCAGGTTGCAAGCAATCAAAACTAGGCCTCCCACAAGGAGCTGTATGAAGCACAACTTTATTCAATGTGTACATCAACGATCTTCCAAATACAATAAAGAAAGTAGGAAATGTGAATATCAGCATGTTTGCAGACGATGTTATTATTTGGACCACAGCACGTAACAGCCCAAATCAGCAAATGCTTCTTGAACACAGAATGAACCAGGCACTTATAAAACTCAAAAACTGGACTGAAAACAATAATATGGAAATCAATACTTTCAAAACAGTATACCAGTTTTTCTCCCTGAGACACCACAATCCAACTTTTAGTCTCAAATTTAGTAATCAAGACCTTCCAAAAAGTGGAAGTACTAAGTACCTAGGTATCATCATGGACAAGAAGCTGAACTGGACCAAACACATAAAACATGTGGAGGATAAGGTAAGCAAACGGATGAAATTACTGAAGAGACTAGCAGGAGCTACTTGGGGAGCACTCAAGACACACTCAACAAAACCTACAATACTTACATCAAACCTATCATAAAATATGGCAGTGAAGTACTCTCTACAGCACCCCAGTCAAACATTGATCGCCTCGAGAGGTGTCAGAATAATGCCCTACGAATCATAACAGGTGCAATAAAAACCACACCTATAACCGCCTTGCAATTCTATACCCACAACTTACCAATAGAAGAAGAGATGAAACATCAAACAGCCAATGCATATCTCAGTATACAAAGACTACCTCAAATGACATGGATCAAAAAAACAGTTGCTAGCCCCAATCTTAAAACACAAAAAGATCCCTTAAGTCCCGCCAAAGAATATATCAATAAGAGCAATCTGCAAATAAAACTTGAACCACTCTGTATGCCAGTCAACCCCATTGAATATATACAAGTGACTACAGATCTTACTTTGTTAGAAGAGGTCTGCAAGAAAGACTCTTCACCACAAGATCTAAAACAACTGGCCCTCTGTACAATAGAAGAAAGATATCAATCTAACCGATGGCTAAAAATATTTACAGATGGCTCACAAGACAAAGAAAATAGAACTGGAGCAGGAATACATTCATCTCTCTTCTCACTCTACTTCCTAGTAGGCCAAAACAAACTTTGATGCTGAGATAAGAGCAATTTCACATGCACTCCATCAGTTATTAGGCAGAAACATTGATTATCAAAAATGCGTTATCATTACAGATTCAAAAGCAGCCATCCAAGCCATCTCGTCAAATTATAAGCCCCAAAATAAAGAACTGAAAGACATTTTTTGTATGATAAAAACCCTTCAAAGACTCCACAAACAGATCTCATTTCAGTGGATCCCTTCTCATGTTGGAATAGCAGGAAATGAAGAGGCAGACAGATTAGCAAAAAAAGGTACCACACTACAACAACCTGTCAGTCAGACTGATTTTATGTCAGCAAAAAGGATCTTGAAAAATACTATCAAAAACAGGTATGAAGAAATGGCAAAGAAAACAGCAGAAACCAAATTATGGAAAGACATTGATGATAAATGGGATCAATATAAATTAACACCAAGAAGAGAAGCTGTAGCCTTCTTCAGACTTAACACTGGCCACGACTGCCTTGCAGCTCATCTGAAACGAATCAACATCCTGAGATCTGAAGAATGCACACTTTGTCACGAACCTGGAAGTAAAATGGATAAGGGGCACCTGCTACATTGCAACAAACTTGATGTGACTGCTAGAACTTCTGGAAACCTTACACAACTCTATTGGAACGCAAGAAAGCTGATGGATTGGAAACCTTACACAACTCTATTGGAACGCAAGAAAGCTGATGGATTGGAATCCGGGCTAGCCATAGGAAACAACAACAACAACACATATTACACCTATATTAATGCATGCAGCAGGCACGTGGACAACAACTGAACAGGAGGAAAGTAGAATCCAGGCAGCAGAGATGAAGGTATAATTGGAAAGACTCGCTGAGACAAAATCAGAAACAAAGAAATTAGGGAGAAAACAGGATTCCCGAAGTTACAAGACAAGATCGAGATCACTAAGCTAAAATGGTATGGACATTTGATGCAAATGGGAGAAGACTGAGTCCCGAAGCGATTATTTACTGAGAAAGTCACGGAAGGCGCCAAAGGGGAAGGATGAGGTGGATGGATGCAGTGAGCGAGAGCATTGAGAATAGAGGAGTGAATGTGGAGGATGTACTGGAGGAGGGGCGAGAGTGGTGGAGAGATGGAAAAGTATGGAGGTCCTTGATTCACACCCCGACCCAGATTACTGGAACCGGGAAATGAAGAGAAAGAGAGATCCCCTATTGGGAAATAGGGTCAGTATCATTTCAGTGTGTGCACGTATGAGGAAACAAATCAGGATGAAATAGACTTGTTTTATGAGGAGGCATACACTTCTACTGAGAGTCAACAACAAAGATAGTATACAAAGTTTGGTGCTTATCAGTCGGTCAACACGAATGTACCCAAAATGGTGCTGGGTTATGCCCTAATCCTGAAATAAATTACATGAGATTAATAAATACACTAGGATGACCAGTTTCGATCGTCAAGCGATCATCATCAGATCCATTACACTTTGGCATCTGGTCATCCTAGTGTATTTATTAATCTCATGTAATTTATTTCAGGATTAGGGCATAACCCAGCTCTATTTGGGTACATTCGTGTTGACCGTCTGAAAAGCACCAAACTTTTGTTTACTTAGGCAACACTGAAAAATGGCTTCAAACCTCACAAAGATAGTATAGTACTGATGGGGGACTTCAATATCACTATAGAAAGTAGGACAGAATACAATGAATGAAGGAGGCGAGTACTTGGAAGCCAAGAGCAATGGCAAACACCATTGGAATTCTGCGCTAGCATGGGATTAGCTAATGCAATCACATTCTTAAGCGTAAGGTACACATGGGAAGGGGGCACCAAATCGTTACTAGACTATTTCATCGACTTTCAGTTCAGTAAGTCTATCAGGAATTATTGATATTCAGTTGATTTATTGGTCTACAATATATTGTATATAGTTGACCTGAAGTGCTGAATGATAGGTCTTGATTTATTGGTCTGCAATATATTGTATATAGTTGACCTGAAGTGCTGAATGATAGGTCTGTCTGCAGATGGATAAGGATGAAAAAGCTTCAGGACTAAATCAGACAGAAATACATGGGAATCATCATCATCATATTGCACAGTTTCCAGCCACTGGCCGAGTCTGTTTGGAACACAAGCCTCTCCAACGTCTTCTGTCTTCCCACCATCTCTCAGCCTCCACCTTTGTCCAGTCTTCTCCTCTCTTCTTCACGCTTTCTTCCACCCCCTTCAGCCACCTGTCTCTCAGTCTCTTTCCTTCCCACTTCGTCTCGTGTATCCTCCAGGGTATCCTCTTCTCCTCCATTCGTTTTACATGTCCATACCATTAAGTCTAGATTTCTCTATACCATCCTGTAATGGTTCCTCCTTCATTAATTCTCTTCCTCTCATTTCGTATTCGGTCCATCTTTGTAGCTCCAATACTGCTTCCCAAGAACCTCATCTCACTGGCCTGTAATTTGCTCTTCTTCCTTCCTTTCATAACCCAGGTCTCTTAGGCATACGTCAGGGTAGGGACATAGTACGTCCGATATATGATATTTTTGCTGTTCTGAGGGACATCCTTGCTCCATATCATGCTACTCACACTCCTCCGGAATGCTTCTGCCTGTCTCCCCCGCTCATTTATTTCTCTATCGTTTCTTCCATTATCTTGTATCAGGCTTCCCAGATACTTGAAACTCTCCACTTTCTTCAGCTGTTCCCCACCAATTGTTATTCCTGTTGTGGTTCTTTCCTTCTTCCTTGTTGTGGTCACCATCTCACTCTTATTTATGCTAAATTTCATCCCATATCCTTGTATTATTCCTTCTCACACGTCCAACTGTTCCTGTACCACCTCCTCCTTGTTTCCCCAAATCATTTGCAAACACCATCGTTTTCATCTTTCCTTCCCCAATTACTTGTGCCACTCGGTCATTATGTCGTTCATCACCACAATGAAATGTAACGGTGACAGTGCACTTCCTTGTTTCAGGCCGTTTCTCTGTTCCAACCAGTCCGATCTCTCTCCTCAATTTCACACAGCTCACGCTTCCCTTGTACATCTCCTTTATCCACCTTATAGTCCATTTTTCTACTCCTCTATCACTGGTTATAAATTCCAAGGAATAGATGTCGATAAATTTTGGAACATAACACCATTACAGTACAGAACTAACCATAGTAAAGGTATGTCTCGGTAAATATGCAATTTTAAGATCGGTAAAAACATATTTCATGGTAAATAATACAGGCAAGGTAGCATGCAAAAGTAAATAGTAGAAATGGTTCCAAACAAGAAATCCTGCCGAATTTTAGTGCTGTGTGATGGATTTGAATAAATTATTGTCGAATTCAAAAGGAGATCATGGAAGGAATTTGAGAATAACTTGGAAACATTATTCCCGGTTGTAGGAAAACAATTTTGGTGTTTAATAGAAGAATCTTAATAATTGAGGAAAGAAAAAAGGGAAATCAACAGTGTTTTTGGATAAATCAGGTGAGCTAATTCGTAGATCCTGAGGATTCACTGAATGGATGGAAAGAATACTTCGAAAACCTGCTAGATTTCTGAAAATGCTTTTGAAATTTTGGAATTTAATATGAGGAGGACGAGGTGGTTAATAGAATCTCAATCTGAGGAAGAATAAATGGTGAACAAACCACAAAAGAAATTGAAAGCTATTGAAATTAGGCCAGAAATTTTGAAATTCAGAGGGGGAAAGGCAGGATCAAAATGGCTAGTCAGAATTATTCTATATAGAATTAGCATGGGAATGTTCAAGGTGCTATTTGATTGAATGAAAGTTACAAGCCAGGGAACAGTAAGAACTGCTACGTTGGTCGACTCCCATTTCCTCCATAGGTGCTCAAGTGATGGACTATTGTAACTTTAGTTTTTCCATAAACTAACCAGTCAATTACTGGTATGACTGCTGGTACTTACGAGGGTGAATCGAAAGTTATATAGTTGGTATCACCTTACTTTAACCACAAAAAAAGTAAGTTATTTATTCTTTGAAGAAAATTTCTCACCCTTGACAAAATTGCCAACATTGATATTCACTTTCGTAACCATTGTAAAATTATGCTGCAATAACATTACAGTGTGGTAGGTTAGTTATAGATGACATTATCTTGTGCATCATGTACCTTAGTACATAATATCGAAGAGCTTTAAAATAAACCATGGTGGTTTACTTTAAAAATTGGTTCTGTACTGACTTACATTTGCAATGAAACAATTTGTTAGGTTCTGTCTGCCCAGTCAATACAATAAATATAGAAACAAGAATTCAATGGAATATCTTGAAATCGTACACTTTTAAGGGTAGAATTGTACACATAACATTCCTAGGGTTTTTTGGTAACAAAGATTGTCTGCATCACCTTGAATAAGTTACTAAATATTAAAGATACGAGAAAATAGCATTTTGAAATGGATTTTGTAGCACTTTAATTTTGAAAAATAGCATTTTGAATTAGCATTTAAAGGTTAGTCACCAGGTAAGATAAGAATTCAAAATTAATAAGCATGGAAACAAATTTAAACCGGCCCGGGATTGGATATATGGGTGTTTCTGATCAATGGCAGCAGCATTTAAAATATTAATATGAATAGTACATATACTTAGCTTCAGGTAAATACCCTACAACGGATAATTAACTAAATAATGAAATGTATGTTTACCCCCTCATTATTTTTTGTTGCAATTGGGGCAGGGAATTGAATTTCTATTTGCCGGCTGCTTTAATGGTCAAATGGCACTTCTTGATTCCAACCTCATAAAAAGAGTTATAAAAAGAAGTGATGGAATTTGGGAAGGAGTTAGAAGGAAGCAGTAAATGACCTTGAAAATGGGAAATCAGAATTGTTTCTACATTAATACCAGAGGGCGTGGTGGCGCAGCGGTCAAGCTGCCGGGTTCGATTCCCGGTCATTGCATGTGAGATTTTCAAAGTGAAATGCCATGCCCTGTGGTTCGGATTCCACGTAAAAAGGAGGTCCCGTGGTGATCTCGAGATTAACGGTCACGTTAAACTACAATCTTCCTTTCTTCCTTCTTTACATTAATACAGTACTGATATTGGGATTTTTGTACTTCCAACACTCCCTTAGTAAAAGAAACACAACAGGGGACTTAACACTGCTGCCAATGCACCTTTTATAAATGAGTGTTCACAATCCTGTGAATTTTGTTATACATCTTTCGTGTCTATTCCCAAGATTTAAATTATCACATTTTACCAGTCTCAAAGGTTTTCTTTAGTTAAGTTAAACAGAATATTTTTACTAAACCTAAAAGTTCTGCTTAAGGAAGGCATACAGTATATCTTTTTGGGACTCTCGACTGAAACCTGTAAATCAGTATCCGAATTCAAGGAGAAATCGCAGGACGACATGAAACGTAGCCTATAACTCTCACATTGGAGAGAATAATTTTATCATATTAAACATTCCCAAAAACGAGGAGAACTCAATATAAACATTGTCTATTGATATCACGAAACATATTTTTCAATTTTATTTATCATGGTGAAATAGGGTAGCCTATTAGAAATGAGTGGCCGACGCGATATAAATCAATATAAACATAACCTTATTACTCTAATTGTTAAAAATAGAAACGTTACAAACCACTAGAACATTCCTTTTATTAGCACAACCAAATGAAATAATGTCTCCAAAAATATAGTATTATCTGCTGAAAGCAGTGGATAGCTTGCGGCAAGAACAACAGCGTTTCAAATTGATATCGATTATGTTGAGTTTTCATCGCTAGGAACTTGTACATTTCAAAGTGCGGCGCGAAAATTTCGTAAGAAGAGAACATATCCAATATTTTTTGGTAAATTGGGCACTTTTCACATTTATCACATTTATGGGCTAATTTCGCAATAACCCACAGTCATCGTACTTTGTCGCATATTCAGTTTTTCAAATTCTGGGTGTACATAGTCATAATACTTAACAAATAGTTGAAAACATGAGAAAAAAATAATTGAAATTCGCATTTATCGCAGTTGCGATTTTTCCATATCTCTAAACATCATCTTTTAACCCCGTATCACTACAAGCAGTTTCATTGTGGATAGAATGTTGTCCATGCAAAATGAAAATTTATCAATGCTCTTCATAGGCATTTATAGGTTAGGCTATGTTGTGTGTTGCTATCTGGCTAACGGTATGAAGATTGGGGAACATGGAATGCCGTTGCAGCGACAGGTGATGATTGGCACATGGCTGCCAACTTTCAAGTTACCTTATAAATGCCAGTTTCGATGTCTGAAAGTGGTATTGAAACGTGTGGCAACAGTGAATGCAACTCCGATTTAACCCAACAGTACGAAATTACACTGTAAATAGCATATTTGTAGTGATTGGGGTTCAAATGATAGGTTACATTGTTAGTAACTTAATTAAGTTGATGCTGACTTAGTCACCAAAAATCATAGGAATGTTCTGTACAATTCTACCCTTAAAAGTTTATGACTTAAAGGAATTCCATTGAATTCTTGTTTTCATAACTAACATTCATTTTCTGCCATTCCTTTCTTGTGATGCCACAGGTTCATTTTGATGTTTGTTTTCTGAAGACTGATCTTGTATGATTTCGAGGGCAGAAGCGCATCTAGCTGTAAATTTACCCGACAAATGGAAATTCATCGCACCTCATACTCGACCCTGTTGAAATATGAATACTAAGGAGTAGACACACATTTTGATTATTTACTTAATTACCCACTGTGTTGTAGTACCGTGATTAGTTAAGGTGGCCATATACACTAGGAATAATTATTTTAAAGAATAATCTCTAGCAATGTTAAATTTTTATGTTGTTTTATCATGATCAAACTAAGAGATTTTGAAGTTCATTTTACACAAATTGTATGTTAATTGTTTATAAAAAATATTTGTTGCTATTTACACTGGGGTACTTAAAGTTTTCTATCTCTCTCGTTTTTTAACCAAAATCCACGAACCTTGAACAAAAACAATCTAACTTACATGGGGAATGTTCCCTACCACTTTTGTTTGAATTAATCACAAGTAAGGGTTTTAAAATTATATTACAATTTAAGTTTCTTGCAATTTTGTTTAAAAAAAATTGTTTTAAACAGTTGTTAAAATTACATTTTTATGAATATCATTTTATAAGTGCTAGGGAACATAGATACATGTATTAGCTTTAATTGGAAACCAAAATCAATCAGATACCATTTCTGGGACAAAAGTTAAAGCACTTTGAATGACTTTAAATGTCAGAAAGCGAATTAATGAGTAAATGGCATTTAAAGTTTACTTAGTATGTCTTCACTCACATTCTGTTTTGATCACATTAGAAACCTCCTGGGACATACACAGGTCCTTCCTTGGAACCTGTATGGTCTTCCTTTATCTTTTTCCGGCCTCTGAGATACCTCCTTCTTGTCTTCCCTTCTGGAGTAGACTTTCTGGCAAATGTTGAAATACGAAGTTGGTCTGAACATTTCACTGGTCTACCATGTACTTCCCAGGAATTATGTTAATTCTTTTCATTACCTGAAGCTCTATTCGTTTTCCACAATTAAAGTGACATACAGCATCCATTACTGATAGTTTTAATGTGGTGAGACCAACATAAGAGGTTTTCGGACACCGTAGCCAAATGGTGCCATTGAACGACTTATTATTATTATTTTGTGTCTTGCCATGCAGACACTTAGCAAGCATATCAGGAGCAGTGAGACGTTCATAAATAGGTTTCACTTCCTGCACAATATCAAAAGGGATGCCTTCCTTGACTTTGTAAGCATGTAGTTCTCCCTTAGCCTTTGACCTGTGGTAACTACACCAACTATTCTCTCCTGGTGGACATCTGTGGTGGGTAGGAAAATCTCTTGCTGCAAGATGATAAAAAGTGGCCCATATAGCATTTTTCATTTTAGATACACGTTCTGTATTTTCTCTAAGAGCTATACCAAAATAACGTTGCAGTCATTTTAATTTTAGTAAGTTTGCCTTCTCCACCAAGTTTTTTTTATCTGTAGTGAGTTTTCTCAAAGCAGTGCCTATCTGTTTCTGGTAATGCCCAATACATTCCATTTTAGTAATAGTTTTACCAATATATGGGTCAGCCTCAATAACAGATTTATAACTTTTTGAATCACCATCATCATAGTAGTGAGTATATTGGAGTTGCCTTGTATCCTTGGAACGCATGAAGATTCTAACTGCCCCAACAGGTTCCATATTAGGAGAACTGCCTTTATAATTAATATCACAATAAGTAGCATGGTCTGCTTTCCAGGAGAGATGTTCTGGGTCATTTTTATCGTCTTTGGTATGTTTCCTACAACCCAAGCAGTCCTTGCCTAAAACTTTTGTATCCAACACTTAACCTGTATCTACTGAGATAGCAGTGACGACACCCAAAAGGGAAGAAAAACCACGCTTCATCCAGGTACCATCCACACTTCCACCACATTCATTCTCCCCAATAAGTTCTCTGACCTTATTTGCTGCTTCTTTCGTTCTCTCATTGCCAAGTTCAGTAACTACTCTGCATAGTTCCTTAGTGTGGTTATGATAGGCATTGGGATTTGGAGGTGGTGGCATACTCATCACTGATGAAAACATGTTTGCTTCAGCATAACCACATCCAATTTGCCTCATACCTATTGTTCTTCTGTTCACTTCATAAGCTTGGCCTTGTTTAGGAGATGTGTACATGTAATCTGTCATGTGACCGCAAAATTTACAACACAAGGCCAGTTTTGAAGCCCAACCCTTTCGCAATGACTCGTCTTGCACTATAAAAATAACATTAGAATTGCAGCACTCAGAACAGGCTACCATATCCAGTAACATTTGTAGAGAGAGTAAATGAAATAGTATAAAATTAGAGTTTTCATCACTACTAAATTTCTCGCCAAGTTCATCAGTTGATAACTTTCTATATGAAGCACCTAGGTTATGTTGTTCTTGTTCATTTGTATTTTCTCCCGTAGCACTCAAATTATCATTGTTATTATTTACATTAGAGGAATACTGATTACCACGGAATTTCCTTTTCTTTTTACCACTATTTCTTGAACTGGAACCCATTATATCAATGAATACACACTAACACACAAGAAGTTTGGAATGTTTTTTGTTTCACAAAGCAGACAGGTGTTGCATTCTGGTGGAATGCACATGGACTAACATGAAACAAATGAGGAACGATATGCCACTTGATGGAAACCAGTGGGATAGAGAAAGAGAAAGTCAATTTAGGCTCGAAAGGAATTTTATAGATCTGCTGATACGCCAGACATGACAGCTGTCAGAACAGTTGCGCTCTCTTACATTAAATAATTTATTTTGACATGAAAGATTAATGGTATATTTATGAACCATACATTTTCTAAAACTAGAAGAAATTTCCTACAAAATGGAATTTAAAAAACGTCAAATTTCAGAAAAATAGTATATATGGCCACCTTAATGTCCAAATTTTGTTCATTCATTTCTGATTGCTTTTGATTACAAAAGTAGATTTTTCTGCCATAAGTTGTTTTTCATTAAACCTTGGAACATGTTTTTGATGAATTCCTAGGATGGGTGAAAACCATAATAGTAGACTATAAGTGACATTTAACACACTGGAGGGCACGTACGGTCTCTAAGACTGTGCATGATTGATTATACTTGATGTCTTCAATATCACGAAAGCTTGTGTTGCCTTGAGTATCTTCAAATGGACTTGTCGTTTGCACTTGTTGCTGACAATCTATTTTTACATAGTTGTCCTTCAAACCGTGTTATCTGCCGGACTGGTCTTTGAAGACCTCAAGTTACTTATTGCATGTTCTTGGAATTTTAAATCTTAAATATTTCTACGAATTCATGTTAACTGATGAATCGAATGACAATTATTGGGAATGTGGGAATTTTTCCTGCACAAAATTCTACGACATCAGTAATTCGAACTATTACCAAACATAAGAAAGTAATAAATGTTATATAACTGTGTTGGTAAATATTTCCCATCCATATGCATGTGTTTATGAAAATTATGAATGTTTTATTCACATAAAATAACACTTCTATTCATATGAAAACAGAAAATAGTTAGGTTGAGGATCTTTATATTATAATTTATTTTTACATGTACGGTAGGAACGACCATGCGCCTCCTTGACTGAAAAATGTTTATGCGCCCTCTCGTGGGTTAATAATGTGAATATTGTTTTTATTCTTAACGGTCATGCAATTAAACAAATTGATTATAAACCTACACTGACATGCCAAATTCATGGGATACCTGTCTAATAACGTGTAGGGCTCCACCTAGCCTGAAGAACTGCAGTAACTCTGGCAATGACTTCCCAGATGCCAACCACACGAGAGGAGTTAAAGAGAGAAGAAATGATTGAAACTTAGCAAGGAACTGGAAGCAGCAGTTAGAACCTCTGAGAGATTACAAAGAATTAGAGGATCCATTTCTTAAATTATTTCCTAAGCAATATAACCTGTACCTAACAGAGTTGCTACAAGACTTTATAACCTGCTTAGAAAATCTCCATAATTATTGGAATGACTAATGTAATACCATACTCCTGTTAGAACGGAGAAGCTTAAAAAAAAAACTGTTGTGGACTTATAGGGCTAACCTTTTGCAAATTAGCAATCCAGTAATTGGTATATTGGCTTTCACGGCCAGTGAATTTAAACTCAGCAATTTTTCTAGGTTTGTGCCGTGTCTTGTGTGGGGTTTCACAATGTTTTCTTGACATTTTCTTATTAGCTGCTATTTTTGAGCTTAATAGAATTTTGATGGCTGAAATTGATTAAGGAACTCTCATTTTGAATCCACAACTTATCGTGATATTGTACAGGGTCATCAATTTAAGTCTCGCATCCGATACGATCTCGGCGCGGTAAGCTCTCGCGCTGACACCCGCTCGCTTGCCGGTAAAAAGTGCGCGACTTCTCCCCACTACTTCGCGTCAACATACAGTCATTTAATAGCAACTTCTAGTGAAAATAATTATCTACAAACTTACCTGGTTTTACAAGAAATGTTCAAAGTGTTGTCCGTCAGCTCGCAAGCATGCCTGGCACCTCGTAAACAAGTTTCTAGACACACGGCGAATTTCTTCCTGGGTGACGTTCGTTATAACTTGGCGAATATTTTCTTTTAACTCCTCACTTGTGAGGATTGTTTGCATATGAATCGAAAACGACACTCTCTAACAGAAGAATACTTCGCATAAGAAAGCACAATGAATACACGTTGTTCGATAGGAAACATCACTTCGCATAACAAAGCACAATGGATACACGTTGTTGTATAGAAACATCACTTTAAGGCAACACAAACTGTAAAATTGCCCCGAGACTGCACTGTATGTTAGGTCAAATCAACTAGCACTTCACAAGCTTGAATACGCTGGAGATACTGAAAGCTTATTGCAACATTGCCGATCGCAGCACACGTGTTCATTGCGGGGAGAACGCCAAGGCCACCTTGACCGGCCTAGCGGCCGCATCTGCCAAGGCCACCTTCACCGGCCTAGCGGCGCGTACATGCGGGAAATAAAATGATGACCCGGTAGTTACCAATGACTTTCCACCAACTAATCAAATTGTTAACATGAATTCCTTAAGTTTTACAATACAAAAGATCTTATTATCTTCTTTATGTCTCTTTCACTGTACCACTGTTTTTATAATTGCAGATGTGAGGATCCTCCTGAACAATGACAACATACTAAAGGGAGGTGCATCTGGGTGAGTGGGCATTTTAGAATGATATTCCTAACGATAGGTGATTTTTTATTTTTTTAAGCCTACTTTCTCATAAGAAAATACGAGGGCAGTTTGAAGAGTCTCTGATTTTGATGTGAGATGTCGCTGAAATTTCATGTTTCATTTTGTCTTCAATGTTAGGAAACTACTATTGGTTACTCGCCTAGTCTTTAGTTCTCTGTTATAGAACATCGATCATGTTTGAGGCTGGATAAAGCGATGTTTCTTGGCTACAATGGAAGGAAGTGAATTTTGTATGCTGATTATACGTACATTTACATTAAAAAAGAAAAATTGTGGGAGCTGAGAAAAATTACAAAAGTATTTTGGGGGGACTGCTCTATTAAAGTGTTCCGCAACCTTTTATTTTTCGCGGCACACCCCAGATGGGTCTAGACCCAACAGGGCACACCAAAATGTATGGGCACTCAAAATCATATGAATCTGAATATAATTACGAAATATTACGTCGTTATGTAATTATTATTATTATTGACTCCCGAGGAGCCCCCGTGGCTTAGGCGGCAACACGCCGGCCTCTCACCGCTATGTCCGTACTTTAAATCCCGGCCATTCCATGTGACATCTGTGCTGGACAAAACAGAGGCAGACAGGTTTTTCTCTGGGTACTCCGGTTTTCCCTGTCAAAAATTTCATTCCAGCAACACTCGCCACTATCATTTCATCTGTCATTCATTTAATCATTGCCCCAGAGGAGTGCGACAGGCTTCGGCAGCCGGCACAGTTCATATCCTCGCCGCTAGATGGGGGCTTCATTCATTCCATTCCTGACCCGGTCGGTCGACTGGAAGCAGGCTGTGGATTGTTCATTATAGACTACTGTATTTTTTAACAATTTATTAGCTTTATTAACTTCAAATTACTGTAGATAATACAAATTTCTAATACGAAATTTAAAGTAAATAACTCTACTCATACCTTCAATGTGATACTTGAGCTTGCTTAGCTACACATAGACGGCTGATTCGTGGTGGAATCGTTGACAAAGCAAGCCTCATTTCTTCGTCTTTCTCTCTTTGATGTTTTAATTTGAGTCAACTTCGAGAAGCCCAGTTTACACAAATATGTAGTTGAAAATGGTAACAACACTTCAACTGCCATCTCGGAGACACCCGGGTATTTTTGACAACCAAAATGTGTCCAAAGGAGTTCCTAAAAATTTTAATTTCAATGTTCTGTCTGCTTTGAAATTCTGCAGCAGGAGTACTAAATGTTCGTCAGCAAGGGACCATATAGTTGGGAACGTCTCGCACGATCCAGTTTCAATTGTCTGTATCTACAAATTTAACTTACTAATAAATCCTTGAATCTTATCCATACTAGTCAGAATATTTTCATTTCTACCTTGCATTTTTCTGTTTAATTCATTCAAGTGTACGAAAATATCGGAAAGATATGCCCACTTACAGTAGATACCCATTCATCATTTGCAAATAAATGTTCATACTCATGTCGCTCAATAGTCAAAAATGCAAGTACCTCCTCTTAAGTTCTAACATTCTCGTTAACACTTTACCTCGAGATAACCATTGTACTTACTGTATGGAGCAGATCCCATTTCTTGTCGCAATTTGATTAAGTTCATGACTTTTACTACTTCGTCCATCACAATTTTCAGAGGAGATGCAAAGACTTAGCATTAATGGCTTCGCGGCGAACGGGACAATGGTCAGTTCGCAAGGTAGGATTTACTTCACTTACTTTACCCACGAATCCTTTTACTCGGCCTGTCATAGAAGTGGCTCCATCTGTACAAACACTAATGCAATCCTCCCATGTTAATTCATTACTGACCACATATTCATTAGTCATACGAAATATTTATTCACCAGTTGCTCGCTGGGGTCGCTTTTTGGAAAAAAAGAAATTAGTCATTACATCCCCATCAACATACCTTATGTAGGAAAGAAGTTGTGCGTGACTGCCAATATCGGTGGACTCGTCGATCTAAAGTGAGAACATTCGACTTACCTTTATTTTCTCCATCATAATGTCTTCGACGTCACTGGAAATGTTGATTGTGTTAGCAGAGAGAGGACTTTTTGAAATTTCAGTAGCAGCTTCTAAACTCAGGACTATTTTTACCATTTCCTTACACGCGGGCATTAACAACATTTCTGCTATTGTGTTTGGTTTCTTGGCCTTTACGGTAAGTTCGGCTACCTTATTGCTAGCTGCCTGTACCTTCTGCAAAACACGTACCGACATAGTCATGACCGTCAATTGTTTTTTTCCTTTGTTCCAACGACCGGCGAAAATAATTCACGTCCTTACTTAACAGAGAGGAATGTTTTGTTGACAAATAGTGTTGTTTCAATTTACTGGGAACCATAGCATCATTACCGAGTTTCTCACCACACAGAACACACTCGGGAATTGGGCATGTTTTGTCACAACACCAAAAAAAAAGTAAGATGAATAATCATCACTATATTGCCGGTGAACTACTTTCTGTTTGGTTTCACTTCTTGCACTCGAGGACGGGCTACTATGCACAAGGAACTTATCCATATCGAAAATGGAAAGAAAAAGTAGTTTAATAACACTGTAATAGTAGATAGTAAGATAGGTATAGCATAGCAATCACAATATTCACACCATTGCAGAGCCTAGCTTTGATAGAACTGCACTGAAATACTGTAAGATTAGAACAAAGCAATAAAATAATTAAAGAGAGGAACATATTTGGTAATCCCCGCAAGTTTAGTTAAATGCATATACAGGCATATGTACACACGTAAAGTCTATTATTGTATGGATGGTGTGGGCCACTAAAAGCCTTGCAGGGCTTTCTCGGCGGCGACCACACAACATGCTGCCTGCAGCCCATCAAACCGGCCCAATACCGTATTACATGCAAGAATACAAATACCGTAACTTAAGAAAACTACTGTGTGAAAATATTAAGTAAATTACACTCAATTTCTACGAAAACATAACGGTTATCAACATGTATTAAATAATAAACAAACACCTTCTTACATAAAATCGACAATTAATTTATTACAATACCGGTAATAGGTAAAAGTTCGCGGCACACCTTGGACCTAGTGACGGCACACCGGTTGAGGAACACTGCTCTATTTCACGGAATGGTTCACTGAATTTTATTGTTGCTGCATGAGCACGATAGATGCTAATGGGAAGATAGTCTGTAAAATCGATGTCGTTTTATTGGGCGGCCGTGGGGGTTAGGAAATAGTTTTGTTTTACTATACTAAACGTTGAAAGACAAATCGGCCTCCAATGAAAATGATGATCCAATTGGCGCACTTGGGTTTGAGGAAGCTATTGGCAAGATGGGTGTGCTTGTTGACAGCTCACCGGATGTTGAATTGCATTAACATTTTGAAGCAAGGTTTTGACATGTTCAAGTGCAATCCAAGGGAGTTTTTGAAGTGTTATGTAAATTGATGAAACTTCCATAAATCTCTTCCAACACGAAGCCAAGGAACAATCAAAACAGTAGTTGACTACTGGCATACCCATAGTATTCTCCTGATTGGGGCCCTCGAAACTACTTCCTCCTTGCAAACTTGAAGAAATAGTTTGGTGGGGAAATTTTGCATTGAACGTGGAGATTATAGATTATGGTTGAAATGGATGCTTAACCCTTATAGTGACACGTGGCCGATGTATCGACCGAGGGATTTTCTGCTAAAAATCCCACCACTTGATATATCAGTCCCTGTTTTTCTAAATTGTTTAGTGATATTTCCAGCCATGCAGCGCTAACACTGTTGTAACCAACACATCGCGGGAATCATTCTCTCTCAGAATATGTCGATGCATTGAAATTTCGTGAGTAACAGGATTTATAATATTCATTGAATATGCTGCAGTCAGCTGGCTTCCCCCGTGCATTATTATTTGAAGTATGTATGTTTATGATCTTGCTTAGAGCTAATTAAGATATGTGGTGATAAACAGCAACTGTTCTGCTGAAGTTTGGCTGGGAGTTGTTTGATCATCCACTATACAGTCCTCATCTTGCTCCCAGCGATTTTCACCTTTTCTTGCACCTCAAGAAATATCTGTTCTCTGGTCAGCATTTTCAAACTGACAAAGAGCTGAAGACGAATATTACACGCTGGTTCCATTCACAGGCTGCAGACTTCTATGACACAGGACTACAAAAGTTGATACCACGCTATGACAAGTCTCTCAATTCGTTTGGTGCCTATGTTGAAAAATAGCTGACACATTCCTGTACCTGTTGCCAATAAAGTTTTGCATTTAACTAGGGAAACTTTCTTTCTGGATGCATCTTGTAAATAAGGTTTTAATGCTGAGTAATGTGTGTGAGAGTGAATTATCCTCTGATGACGACTTTGATTCTGCTTTTAGACAATCCAACTAATGCCACAGTTCTGTATACGCATACATAGACATTGATGGTAGTTGCAACCTATTACCGTATTTGCTCGCGTATATCTCGCACTTTTTTCCCCTGAAATTTCAACTAAAAAAAATGGGGTGCGAGATATACGCAAGCCGAAAATACGAGTGAAATTTGTCGGTGCGAGATATACGCGGGGAATTTCCGTATTCCCGAAAAAACACAAAATTTTCATTATTGAAACAAGGCAACTGGTATACGGTACTCACCCTATTCATTATCACTGCCGTCACTGCTACAGATCTCCGAGGTACTCTCTCGTGCATCATTCTGGTCATCATCCCACACGGCTTCATCCTGACTTCCGTCCAATGCATTTGCGATGCCTGTCTTCAAGAAGCTCTTCACAACAATGTCCGGCGACACCATAACCCACGCCCGTATAACCCAATCACACAAGAGTTCAACTGACTGCCTCTTTATTTTGCCTGCTGGCGTCAGGTCGTGGTCCCCTCCCGCCATCCATTCGGCGTACAATTTACGCATGTTGTCCTTGAAGGGTTTATTGACGGAAACATCTAAGGGCTGAAGACAATGTGTGAGTCCACCAGGAATTACAACAAGATCCGTTTTCATTTCTTGAAGACGTTTCTTCGTGTCTTCCACCAAGTGTCCGCGGAATCTGTCCCACACTTGCATTGCCGGGCGTCGAAGCAATTCCCCCTGGCCGTGCTCCCCACACTGTTCGGACACAGTCCTGGATAAGAGCTGTATCCATCCATCCTTTCTCTTGCACGCGAACATGAATGCCTTTGGGAAACTTCGCTTTAGGTATTGTTTTTCTTTAAAAATAACATATGGTGGCAATTTTCTTCCGTCCGCGGTTACTGCTAGCATGACTGTGCAGCGTTGTTTCTCACACCCAGTTGTACGCACAAGGACGCTAGATTCTCCCTTCTTGTTTATGGTAGTGTTGGATGGCATGTCGAAGTTTATCGGAGTCTGATCTGCGTTGCCGATTTGAGATAGCAGGTAATTGTTCCTCTTCCGCATTGCTATCACATGACGATGAAACTCTATAATTTTGTCACTCGGCATTCTCTGACAGAGAGATGTTCACCTTCGCAGATACAAGCCCTTTCTTTTCATGAACCTACGGATCCAACCCCGGCTCGCTTTTAGATCCGAACAGCTGATACCGCGTTTATTCGCTAGTTAGCGCGCTTTAAAATATAGCGTCTGGCTGCGTGGCTCAGGGGTAACGTTCTCGCTTGCTGAGCCCAAGGTTGCAGGTTCGAAACCTGGCGCAGTCAGCTGGCATTTGAGGGTGCGAAAATGCGAGGGAGCCGTGTCAGTACATTTACTGGCACGTTAAAGATCCCCTTCGGGGCTAAATTCCGGCACCCCGGCGTCTCTAAAAGCCAGTGTAGTTAAAAGGGACGTAAAACCAATAACATTATTATTATTTAAAATATAGCATCTCGTGCGAGATACTATAGCCATCAGTTCGTAACTCCGTGACGTAATTAAGCAACTCGTCTTCAAGCTCAGAAACTTACCAGTTTTTGGCCCTCTGAATGCTTGACGTGTTCGGTTGGTGGTTTCTAGCGCAGCTTTCTGTTTAACGCCAGTAGCGAACATTAAACTCAGTCACACTGAATTCTCGTCCAGCAGCTCTATTACCATGTTCTTCTGCGTAGTTTATCACTTTGAGTTTAAACCCAGCCGTAAAACTTCCACGTTTCTCCATGACTTCGACGTACGCAAGGAAACGAGCACACTTAATAGAAAAACAACAGTGGAACGCGGAGTCAGAGTACTGGTACTGATGTCTACAAGGCAACTGACAGACGACAATAAAGGAAACCTCTGCCGCCAAAACTAACAATAATATTGCGTATTGATGACTGTTGTGGCGCGCTAATCACTAATTCAAACGTGTACATGGCAGCGCAGCGTCTCGATCCCTAATCGGCTCGCATCGGACAAGTTCGGATCAACTCGTCGTTGCTCGCTCGTCCTGTTAGTAGCTTTGTTCGTAGAAGGAGTTTGTGATCGTTCGACTTATCGACCATATGCGCATGCGCGGTTGGCAATTGTATTGAAGCGTGTCGAGTTTTTTGGCACTACGAACGGTAGTAGTTGGAAACCATATGCGCATGCGTGAATGGCAACTGTTTTGAAGCGTTTCGAGTTTTTGCCACTATGAACAGTAGTGTTGGAATATCAGCTGTTGATTACGTTTCTCAAAGTGTAAAATTTCGCAGATCAAGGATACTTTCGAGTTGTTTGAAGTTTTTTTTGTTTCTTACACCACTCTGATTGTCCCTGTGAGATTTTGAATTTTATAATGGATCAAATTGGTAAGACAACAGTTTTAATATTTAAAAGTATTTGTTAAAAATCTAATATACGTATACTTAAGCCCGGTTCACAATAGCCCGGGAACGAGAACAGAAACGAGAAGGAAGTTGAAATGCACGCTAGCTTATGGGTCGGTTCACAACCAATCTCCGGGAACGAGAAGCTAAAGCCCGGTTCACAATAGCCCGGGAACGAGAACGGAAACGAGAAGGAAGTTGAAATGCACGCTACCTTATGGGTCGGTTCACAACCAATCTTCGGGAACGAGAAGCTAAAAGTAGCCCGGGAAGGCCAACGGGAAACATGGTCAAGTTTCATGTTTGACGTTCTCGGAGCTTCCCGGAGCCAATCAGAAACGTTATACCTGCACATGCGCAGTACGGAAGGAGTAGCCAGCAATGTAAACATAACCTGTGAATGCGCTTTTTAAACTTGCTTCTCTAAAGCGCACAATTTGTGTTTAATAAAGTTATTATATCCCTCTGAAGCATTTCAGTTGTGTATTTGATGTTTATTAGTGGGCCCTTGCTGATTGTTTTAATACACACATCAAAAAAAGTTTTGCATCACCTCGGTTCCCAGATCTCCGGCATATAGACGTTGACTGTGTATATTGTATCCAAGATACAGTCCCTTTGACTGTTCATAGATGTCACTAAAACTGCTCAAAGATGTAAACAACCATGCATGAGCAGGGCCTATTAGACGGAGGGGGTACGACAGCCGATCAGTTCCAGTCATTCCACCAGGACGAAGGTATGCTGCTCATGTTGTCTGTAGTTCTACCATGCCTAGAAGGTCAATACCGCAGTTCGATCGCGTCCGCATTGTTACTTTGTGTCAAGAAGGGCTCTCAACAAGGGAAGTTTCCAGGCGTCTCAGAGTGAACCAAAGCGATGTTGTTCGGACATGGAGGAGGTACAGAGATACAGGAACTGTCGATGACAGGCCTCGCTCAGGCCGCCCAAGGGCTACTACTGTAGTGGATGACCGCTACTTACGGATTGCCGCTCGGAGGAACCCTGACAGCAATGCCACCATGTTGAATAATGCGTTTCGTTCAGCCACAGGACGTCGTGTTTCAACTCAAACTGTGCGCAATAGGCTGCATGATGCGCAACTTCACTCCCGACGTCCATGGCGAAGTCCAGCTTTGCAACCCCGACACCATGCAGCGCGGTACAGATGGCCCAACAACATGCTGAATGGACCCCACGGAATTGGCATCACGTTCTCTTCACCGATGAGTGTCGCATATGCCTTCAACCAGACAATCGTCGGAGACGTGTTTGGAGGCACCCTGGTCAGGCTGAACGTCTTAGACACACTGTCCAGCGAGTGCAGCAAGGTGGTGGTTCCCTGATGTTTTGGGGTGGCATTCTGTGGGGCCGACGTACGCCACTGGTGGTCATGGAAGGCTCCGAAACGGCTTTACGATACCTGAATGACATCCTCCGACCCATAGTGCAACCATATCGGCAGAATATTGGAGAGGCATTTGTCTTCATGGACGACAATTCTCGACCTCATCGTGCACATCTTGTGAATGCGTTCCTTCAAGATAACGACATCGCTCGACTACAGTGGCCAGCATGTTCGCCAGACATGAACCTTATCGAACATGCCTGGGATATGTTGAAAAGGGCTGTTTATGGACGTCTTGACCCACCAACCACTCTGAGAGATTTACGCCGAATTGTCGTTGAGGAGTGGGACAATTTGGACCAACAGTGTCTTGATGAACTTGTGGATAGTATGCCACGGCGAATACAGGCATGCATCAATGCAAGAGGACGTGCTACTGGGTATTAGAGGTAGTGGTGTGTACTGCAATCTGGACCACAAATGCTGAAAGTCTAGCTGTATGATGGTACAACATGCAATGTGTGGGTCTAATGAGCAATAAAACGAGCTGAAATGTTGTTTGTGTTGATCTCTATTCCCTTTGTATTTAACGGTTCCGGAACTCTTGGAACCGAGGTGATGCAAAACTTTTTTTGATGTGTGTATTATTACTACGCTATAGCGGATTGCGCGCGCTTGTACAAGTTCACGTTCCCGGGCTAATTGTGAACCGGGGCCCCGGGAAGCTTCGCGTTCTCGTTTACGTTCTCGTTCTGGTTCTCGTTCCCGGGCCAATTGTGAACCAGCCTTAATAGTAGCCCGGGAAGGCCAACGGGAAACATGGTCAAGTTTCATGTTTGACGTTCTCGGAGCTTCCCGGAGCCAATCAGAAACGTTGTACCTGCACATGCGCAGTACGGAAGGAGTAGCCAGCAATGTAAACATAACCTGTGAATGCGCTTTCTAAACTTGCTTCTCTAAAGCGCACAATTTGTGTTTAATAAAGTTATTATATCCCTCTGAAGCATTTCAGTTGTGTATTTAATGTTTATTAGTGGGCGCTTGCTGATTGTTTTAATATTATGCTATAGCTCATCGCGCGCTCATGTACAAGTTCACGTTCCCGGGCCAATTGTGAACCTGGGCTCCGGGAAGCTTCTCGTTCCCGGGCCAATTGTGAACCAGCCTTTAGACATAAGTATAGCAATGAGGTTATGTTTTTATATTTTGTAAATTTTATTTACTTTCTAGGTTACTTGAGCAACTTCTTAGTGTTCCGGGAAGGAGAGGGGATCGATTCTCGTCGTCAAGAAACAGAAGAAGCGGTCAACTTAGACGATGGTAGCACATCCCAATTTAAGTGGACGAGCAACGCTACCAAGTTGTTGCTCGATTCATATAAAAAACATAAGGGAGAAGTGGGGAGCATGAAAGTGAGAAACTTTAAAAAAATATGGGACCTTGTTTCCGAGGAATTGAACTCCAGCTATAATCTGAATGTCAATGCTGGAAATTGTGAAAATAGATGGAGAGTGTTGGAGAGGAATTTTAAAAAATACGTCGACAACACCAAAAAAACGGGACGAGGACGTAAAGATTTTGAGTTTGCCGATGAGGAAAAAAGAACATTTCTCCAGAGCTAACTCTGTCCACGGAGACCATTTCGCATCTACCTGAAGCTGAGAACTCAACAGCTCAGGAGAACTGTTTACCTACACCTGGCTCATCGGGAGGAATAAGTCAAGAAACCAGCCCTATTGTGAGGGAAGTGACAAAAAGAAAGTTAAAAAGTGACATTCTCGTTGAAATACGAAATGACAGGAGAGAATATTACGCAAATAGGTTAAAAATAGAAGAACGAAAACTAGAAATACAGATGCAGATGTTGGCTGAAAGAAGAGAAAAAAAATAAGCTTATTCGGGAAAGAAATGAAATATTGAACATGGGGAAAACCCGGCAAGATTCTGCCCAAATGAGTGAATAAAGTGAAAGGGTAAAAAACAAAACTTTCTCCTGTTCACTGAACAAAATTTTATTTCAATTCTTGTTGAAAGTGTATTTCATTGTCATTTTTTAGTTGTAGTATGTTGTTTAAAAGTGTATTTAAATTTCATTGTTAAGTTGTAGTATTAAGTTTGTTCATTAAACCTCTTTTTAAGTATAGTAAATATTCACAAATTTATTAGATAAACAATATCATGTTAGTATTAAGATGTCCAGTCACTCAAAGAAAATGAGTACATGATAGTGTCTGTTCTTCACATTTAATAATTTATCAGGCTTAGGGCCAGTTGTTCCATCTTCTTTTACACGTCATGCAATCTCCGGTTGGGCAAATCTCCTGATATCCTCTAAAAACCGTTGCACCATCTCTTGTTGTTGTCATGGCCTGGCAAACTCTTGTTGTTACGCTCCTAACCGTCTGGTAAACTAACACCCCGAGTGACTTCTGTTAGCCGACAACAGGAGATTTTCATAATTCAACATGTCGTCACGCGAACAGAAGCCTTGGACTACTTCCTTACAATTACCTGCCTTCTAAAAGAATTGACGAGAGTAGTACATGGAAACTATTGTTTTCTGGTAAAGAATAATGGTAACAACATGTGAGTGGAATGTATATAGAGTGAATGTGCGGATATTAATTGAATGACAAATTGAGGTTAGAATGATTCGTCCCGTGCCGCCTTGTTTGTTTTGGTTCACGTACGAGTGAAGGATTGATGTCTGTTGAAGCTATGTATGAAGGGCCTGGATAATAAATCAGCTCTAATTCCAATGATAGATACGATATTCGTATATAACAGGTAAGCTTCATTTTAATCCTCATACAGTAGATGTTAGGCTCGACTATTGGTGTTAACACCGTAAGTAATACAGTACGATTGATGTTGTCCAACCCATTTTATTCCCAGTTTCGTGATTGTGATGATACGGTACTGTGCCTCGGATGACTGAGATAATTCTGTGCTATTAGGCCTAGGTAAGTTTGTCTTGTCGATACTGGGTGAAACAGTGTGTAATGAGTATGTGAAATTAATCAGTAAGTTAATGCTTATAATGATGTTGGCCTAGGCCCAAAGTTGTGTTGGTAATGTAGGCTATGCTGTATCGTAGGATCACATGTGCTTTGAAAGTTTACTAGAGACATGCCCTGATGTTGTTGAAAATAACTTTCATTATTCAGTCAAGTGTTTCCCCGTTACGGTATGTAAAGCCAGGTGAATGTTTGTCGTTTCAGTAGCTCTACTGAATCTGAAGTCACCCAATTGATGTCAGTTTCAAAGACTAGGACCAGTTCAACGGGCTACACGAGTTTAATGTAATTTTACCAATGGAATACTTAAACACGTGCCCTCCTCAGAAATAAATTACATATATGCAGGGCATGAAAACAATTAACAAACCATTGAGTGTTATGGAAAGACAATTATATCGCTAAGAGGTTGTGTAGGAAGTAGTAGTAGTTATTGTTGTTTTAAGGGTCGGACCTAGGAGTACATCTGCTCCTATTATGTAGGAATAGTCTGCTTCATGATTAACAAATTCCCAGGTAGCATTCAGTTTATGAAAGGATATGTTGATTTACAGGGAACCAAATGTTATGTTGCATTATATGGTGCACATAAAAGAATTTCTTGAGCAATGCCTTGATTTCAGATATTTTTTTAATACCTAGGCCTAATGTGGGTTCAGTTTACGTATAATTTCTCAACTTCTGTTTTCCTATTGCAAGATACAACATTCACATTGGAAATGAGATAAAGCATAGTAGAACTCGGAGAACCTCTGTCTCTTGAGGGGAAGTGAATTCTGACCTGCTGGGAACATTAGGCCTAAGGCCCTGGGAATCAAGGACATGTTAGACTACATCCACGTACGGTAATTAACTTACGCCATCTGTACCAAGATGCAAATTTGGTAACTCTGCGTGTATGGTTAATTATTTCCAGTCTCTGGAGGGGTGTTTAAAATGTCCTCCTTGAGACTTAAAGCACAACATCTAGGTCTATGTATAGTATTGAGATATGCATACTGTAACTTAGTAATTGTTTAAATACAGTGTATTTCTGTATGAAGGAGAGTATTATTCTTGCATTAAGTGACTGATGTATAAGTAACAGTGAATGAGACAAGAACCCACGATAACATTTTCTTAAGTACTGAAATTGGTCGAAACCATTGTCCACTGCCAGGTCACATCACTGTCTGGATGAAATTACTGCTTGTGCTACATGCAAGGGGGTGTGGGGCGTAAACCCCAGGTTAGGTTTGTGTTTGTAGGAGGGCTGCAACGGTGTACACTCAGCCATCCTGAAAGTGGTTCTCGGTGGATTCCCCACTTCTACTCCAGGCAAATGCTGGTATGGTTCCTGACTTATGGCTACGGCCACCTCCGTACCATTCTTATCCCCAATACACACAGTAATGCAGCCTTCACAATAGCACAGGTTATCATACAAATTCCACACACAAATACATGGGGCTATATGACCGCGCTGTCGCAGCCCCTAAAATAAACAACTTCTATTTCCCCCTTTAGGTTATTTTAATAATAATGATTATTTTTTTTCGTTCCTTTTAACCACTGCATCTTTTAGAGATGCCGGGGTGCTGGAATTTCGCCCTGAAGGGGATCTTTAATATGCCAGTAAATCTACTAACAAGTCTCCCTCGCATTTCCGAACCCTCAAATGCAAACTACCTCACCTGCGTCTGGATTCAATCACGCAACTTGAGCACAGCAGGCAAGAACAGTACTGCTAGGCCACATAGCCAGTCATAGGTAGTATTCTGGCGATAGGCGTTTAGCTTTTTGTCTGAGCGTTTTGATAACTCCTCTTTTGTGACTGGGGTGGTGGTTGGATCGTTGTGTAAATATGTCTATGAGGGTACGGTAGGCTTCCAATAGACCTTGTGTGACAGGCTGCGGTCTTGGTTCCTGACTATCAACACGTTATGTCATGGAAAGCAACGGTCCGATTCTAGTTTCATGGTGAATAGGGATATCTAATGCGAAACTTTTCCATACAGATATCATGGCTGTTCCATGTGGGACTTCATTTATTTGCCTTCCCTTGGCATTCTATACGCATCGTATTTGATGAATAAAAATAAATGTTCATTCTTAAGCGTGTGTAACAGCCTATTGGTTTGCCATACTCCAAATGAATGCTTCCAAAATGCATTTTCTGGTACTTACATATTTTATAACCTAATTGTTTTTGAGCATTTGTATTCGAGGCTAAAAAGATTACTGTACTGTCATGGCCTAGCAGTAAGTATGGTAGTGTTCCACTCGGCCTGGGTTCAGAGAGTTTCTCTTGTCAACAGCTGAAAACATTCTCGATCATGGCCTACTATAAGGTGCGGTGGTTTGTTAGGCAAAACTAGTTTTAAATAGCTGGAGCAACATGCAAAATACCAACAGACTGTTAGCAACGAACAGGCTGTTTCACAACAGGAGTTTGCATGACGTATAAAAGGAGATGGAACTACTGGCCCTTAATTTCAATTTCAATTAATTTCAAAATATAATTCACCTTCCATGAACAAACAAATCCTGTGGATACCCATAACAAACATTACATCTTTAGGATGATTTTTTTCTGACAAAACTGTGTCTGCGGAGAACTGGTAAAATATCACACACTCATTCCTTTTTGGAGCGACTGTACACTTCCTTAATATGTATTTTGTATCATTTTCAGTTTGTTTTCCATAATCTAATTTTCTTTTCAGTTTTACATATTCAGAAATATTAGAAGTAAAGTACGTAGGTATGTTCAATAATCAATTACAATCATAACATGATTTCTCATATCAGAAGTAAAATACTTAGTTAAGTTCAATAATCCTTACAACATGATTTCTTATTTCAATACCGTCCCTATCATCTCTATCATTTCCTCCATCATCATCTATGACCCTTGCAACTAGCACGTTTTCATGGTTTTCAGCAATTGCTACTTGAAAATCATCGTGTAAAGCTAAATTATGTAGCACACAACATGCTCGAAAGAAATGATCCATGTCTGCAATGTTTCGTAGTTTGAGGTGATAAAGCTGGCGAAATTTATGTTGAAGAATTCCAAAGCAGTGTTCAATAAGGTATCTGTTCTTAGCAAGTGCAACATTGTAATTCATTTCAGATCTTCTCAGTTGTCCACGATCACGAAATGGTGTCATTAGGTGGCGTAGACAAGGATAGCCACTGTCACCTAATATGTACTTGTTCCCACATTTTTCTTCTAATGTGTCACTCAGTGGTGATGTACGAAAAACAAGGTTATCATGGACCGATCCAGGATATCCAATGAAGACATCTCGAATTCTCCGCTGGTGGTCACAAACAACCTGGGCCTGCCAATGAAATTGATTTCATAAATAATTGCAATATATTTAAATTGCATATTTTGACCCTATACCGTAAAACTCACAAGTTTTTTACAAATTAAACATTTGCCATTT
The DNA here is from genome assembly GCA_946902985.2 of Meconema thalassinum. Taxonomy (NCBI): domain Eukaryota; kingdom Metazoa; phylum Arthropoda; class Insecta; order Orthoptera; family Tettigoniidae; genus Meconema; species Meconema thalassinum. Next base: position 862,253,941 of record OX336389.2, read on the forward strand.
ACAAGTTAATTTCTGTTTCATAAATAATCACAAATAGAATTTCACAGATTACAAGTGCATTCTGCAAAGAAATTTGCTGTTTCATACAGTTTCCACCAATGTTTACAGGATTGTAAAAGTATCACAAAATATTTTAAACATATAAAAACTATGTCAGTATTACATCGATGACTCTCTTGGTGCTTATATTCATAAGTAATAAGCATATTTTGCAGTTTTAAGTTACTGGCAATGGATGTAATTGTACACGAGTCACCAGGTATTAATGATAGAAGACAACAAACCTACAAAGATAGGATTAATTTGGACTTTGTAATGTATTTTGAATACAATCAATGATTCTGAACAAGTTATATAAAAATGCTCTTTTAGAAGGTATGTGTGAATGGTAGGCCTACAGGATTCATATCATGATTTCTTAATGAAAAGTTTTGGAGGTGGAACAGACAAAAAAAGCTAGCAAGATATGTGATGGAAGACCACAGAAACACTAGCAGTGTCAATAGCATGCTGAGAAAACTGGTGGGAAAGTTAATCGGAAAGGAGGTCGAGTCATGAATATCCTGCCATTCCTTAAGTTTGTTACTTTTTGTCAACATATCAGATAGGTAGGTAGTTTTGATATGAACAACACAAACTAGCACCAGCAATATAACGGTAAATAATGTGTTATAACATTGAGGTTATGGTGACAGTACTAAATGCAGGAGCTACACAATTCAGCTGTCATGTTAAGAGTGCATCCAATACATAGGCCTAAGTGTTTTATGAAACAGAAATAATAATCTGTGTAGTCGATAAATTGTGAATTCACAACTTGTAATTTGTAACTTTTATGAAATAGGCCCGAGGCAGCAAAACTAATTTCATGACATAAGTTATTATCATCATCATCATCGGAGTTACCGTACCTGAAATTAGTGAAAATGTTTCCTATTGAAATAGGAATCTGGATCCGTGGATGGCTTATCAATTCTAATATGCGTTCCATCTATAACTCCAATTACACCTGGTAAACCGTTTGCTTGGAAATGAGCTTGGAGTTCATGTTTTTCTTGTGCTGTAGGCCATCTGATAATTTCTGGCGACAAATTACTTAAAAAGTACGTCATCCTTCGGACAATCTTGTGCAAGCTACTAATCGTTACATTGAATCGGTCTGAAACATCCCGAAACCCAGCAGATTCGTGACCAGCAAACCAGAGAAACACCAACACAAACTTCAGTGCAGTAATTTTTCCAAATTCACCTGCTTGGTGATGATAATATGGCGATAGTGAGAAACGTTCCGCTATGTTTTCTGCTACTTCTCTACTAACTCGAAAATGTTCAACGAACTCCTTATTATTGTACTGCGGAATCGTATCTTCAAAATATCCTTCGTTTTTGGGATGTCGTCTAATTTCCAAAGGCAGCTCTAAGTCATCATCACTTGAGCTGGATTCATCTGAATCACTGGACTCGATATCAGACATTTTTCGAAACAAAATTGGAGACTAGAGTAATTCTGCACTTGACAAGATAGTAGACTGACGGCCGTAACCTAATTTTCAGTGCTGTTATGAAATGAGCATATTTCTGACTCTCTGACTGAAAGAGTTTTCGTGTAGGATCAGAAACTCTTCCAACGGTTTGCTGCTGGTTTTCAGTCGTTTGAGAACGTTGTACGAACAACAAACTAGTAGTCGGCAACTCCGATGATCGCTACTACGAACGCGACAATGGGAGTGCGCATGCGTCTGATGGTTTGCAACAGTTTCTGACTGTACTACGAACGAAGCTAGTATCGCTTCGGGCTTCGATCATAAATCCAATAGATGGCTGATGACGTCACGTTGTTGAAATCAACATCTCGATCAGCTGACTAAAGGGAACTGAGGGTAGTTTGGAGCACTGAAATACTACACGTGATGATAGAATTGGGTTATTTAAAGCGAGTTCTATTCATTACTAAGTCAGAATGGTGTATTACTGTGTCGCGTATGGATGTAAGGAGACGTTTAAAAAAGGATCGGGCTTTTCTTCCCATACGTATGTTAATTCATTGCTAAATAACCCTAAAATTCTTGACTTAATTACTTGCATTTCTTTAGCCTACGTTTCCTCTTAACTCCGAAACATGAAAGAAAAATAATTAAGCACGGAAATGCTGGAATTTATTATAAATGATAATTTACCCTATCCCTTAGTCCACTGAACAGGCATGTATTTATGTTCGAAGGTATCATGTATTTACATGTCCATAGGCTAGACGTTTTTCTTGGTGTTTTGTTGCGACTGCTACTAAATGCATCTCTGAACATAAAAATGCTTTATGACCCTATGCTGGATTAAATGTAGTGTGGACTACACAATGCAGTCGTCAATCATGTTCAGTGTCAAATTGCAGGTTATGCTCCAGTTGTGACAGTGTAGTCTTCGATAATAAATATTAAACGTAAGTTATGGACAGTGCGTTTGGTTGAGGGAATTTTGAGATTCTTCTAGGATAGGCTACTTTGCATCCCTAAATTAGTCAATTCTTCGTAGAATTTCAAAATTCTGGGTTATTTTTGCGAAGGTTTCTATGATTCATGGAAAATGTAATTTAAAAGGAAACAGTTCATTGATTAAAATATTTTCCTATGTAGCAAATGTAATGCATAGTTGTTAAAAAACAACGCTCACTAAATCGATAGACTTCCTTATTTCTATTTGCCCATGTTGTTTTGTTCGCTTTCATAAAATACTGAATGTTCTTACGTACCGACTACCGGTACTGAAATTAGCCAAAATACATTTTCTAATGATGAAAAATAATTTGGGAAATGATGTCGTAAGTTAATAGATTGAACTTGTTTGGAGCTTTCGGGCGTACAATCAAAAATGACCAGCTAGACAAACACAATTCTGTTCAAAAATCAGTAGGCCTAATTCAGAGTTGGATTTGTTATTAAGTATTTGCAAGAGGGGATCCTGGATGTATGAGTATTATGGAACACGACAGCCACTTTTTATACAAACACAATTCTGTTCAAAAATCAGTAGGCCTAATTCAGAGTTGGATTTGTTGTTAATTATTTACAAGATGGGGTCCTGGATGCATGAGTATTACGGAACACGACAGACACTTTTTATACAAACACAATTCTGTTCAAAAATCAGTAGGCCAAATTCAGAGTTGGATTTGTTATTAATTATTTACAAGAGGGGATCCTAGATGTATGAGTTACGGAACACGACAGCCACTTTTAACACCAAATATGTTACATTCTTAAGCTTTGCTACCTTCCGGTACGTAAAGAAACGTGCAATGCTTTTCCCAATGCCGTATAAATTACGAAAATGTGTGTTTAAACCCTCATATAAAAATCATTTCCCCACATACTCCTATCACCTTCCATTACGAGGTCCTCTGTTTACCCTTTAATCAGCTGATCGAGATGTTGGTTTCACGGCACAGTACAGGCGCAGTGTGGCAATGCGCACTCTATTGTATTTATGCTCGAAGGCTTCGGGTAAGTTCCTGGACAATGACGACTGTTGTGGCGCGCTAAATCGAACGTGTTTATACCTCAAGGTTATTACGGTCATTTATATGACGGCATCAAAAGTGAATGCAAGATATATGCGAGTACTTCTTTTCCCCTGAAATTTCAACTAAATAAATGGGGTGCGAGATATACGCGGGGGCGAGATATACGTGAAAAAATACGATACTCTAAATTTGAGATATTTATACACAATTCAATAAGTATTAACATGCATATCACAAGAGATGCTATTTAGATTGTGTAGGGTGTCAAAATATATTACAATTTCGTATTTCATTTTTTTTAAACAGAAATACTTTTAAACGTAATTTTTAAATTTAACAAATGAAGCAAAATATTAATTATTTTGATGCAAAATATAAAGAAACATTGTGAACCATTTAAATCCTTATCATGAAAAATGTCCTGTATGTTTATGAAACCCATTGGTCAAAAAAATCTTCTTTACAAAATTATAATTGTTTACTTATGCCCGAAGTCCTGGGTTCGTTGAATATATTCTTCTCTATCCCATTTGAGTTATTGAATTGTTTTGAGCGTTTCTTTTTCTCTACCAGAGCATTGTGTGCTGTTTGAAGGTGGAGGGCATGGTTGTTTTAAGGGTTGAAACATTAATTCCCCCTCAATATTTAAAAGTAACTCATATCTTGCAGAAATAAGTCAGAATATATACAGGGTGCTTTATACAGTAACTGCAATATAGATTTGATATTTGAAGTACTTACGGCAGTTCATTTTTTCTACAAACATCTTCTGGATGATTGTTAGAGTGAACAATGTCCTGGCTAATGGCAGTAGCTCCGCCACTATATGAAGATAGTTGTGGTACACCACCTGTCACTTCAGTGAACCCCACGGATGAAAAAAATGCGGGGGAGTGAGAACTAGCAGGCCAGAGTCCATGGGAGATTATGCGATCACCAAAGAATTCATCCAAAATCTGGATGTGCAACTACCCCAGCTTATCGGAACCAGCACTCTTTAATCTCGCATTCATTGATTTGAACCACAAAAATTCCCAGAATGTCAGTGAGGTATCATCCTGTGTTGATGGCATTGTGGAAGAAAATTGACCCACTACCATGCTACCGACTTAAGGCACACCATTTCCTAATCTGATAGTGTAAGGCATTTTCTTTCCACTCGTGAGGGTTGTCAATGCCCCAGATATGAGTGCTCTACTTTTAATTTAACTGGTTAGTTGTAACCATGCCTCATCCATTAAAGAAGGTTATATGTAACTTCACCAGAATTGCAAAGAAAGGCGTGAAACTAATTTCAGTAATTAATCTGGGCCCCATGAGCAACTGTTGCACTATTGGCACTGTGTATGAAAGCCATTTCATATTCCTTGGCGGAATTTTTGTACTGTACTCATTGTCACAATTGCCTGCTGAGATTATTGTCGTACAAATTTCCTTTGCCTCATCAGTATCATATAATTGATCACTGCCCATCTCTCCTTAAGCTGAGCGACAGCCAGACAAATTACAGGTCTGGCAGTTCGCCTCCTGTAGTGGCTAGCATTCTTGGCTGTCACCGTGGAGACCGGTTTTGATTCCCGGCTCTGCCAAGAAATTTCATTCTGGTCTGAGGGCTGGAATGGCCGAATGGGGTACACTCGGCTTCGTGAGGCAAACCTGAGGAGAGGCGGATTCGATTCCCACCTCGGCCATCCTGGAAGTGGTTTTCTGTGGTTTCGCACACAGCCCCCTTCCCAATCCTCATCTGAATTACATATCGTCATCTTGCACAATTTCCAGCCACTGGCTGGGTCTGTTTGGAACACAAGCCTCTCCAACGTCTTCTGTCTTCCCACCATTTCTCAGCCTCCACCCTTGTCCAGTCTTCTCCTCTCCTCTTCACGCTTTCTTCCACCCCCTTCAGCCACCTGTCCCTCGGTCTCTTTCCTTCCCACTTCGTCTCGTGTATCTTCCTTGGTATCCTCTTCTCCTCCATTTGTTTTACATGTCCATACCATCTAAGTCTAGATTTCTCTATACCATCCTGTAATGGTTCCTCCTTCATTAATTCTGTGGTCCTCTCATTTCTTATTCTGTCCATCTTTGTAGCTCCAATACTGCTTCTCAAGAACCTCATCTCACTGGCCTGTATTTTGCTCTTCTCCCTTCCTTTCATAACCCAGGTCTCCGAGGCATACGTCAGGATAGGGACATTGTACGTCCGATATACCGTATGACCTTTTTGACCTCCTTTCATCTTCCTCACTGCATCTTCCACTTCTTTCCATGTTAAGTCCTTTTCTGATTGCAGTCCATCTTCCTCTTCCCCAATTTCCTTCTCCTCGCTGTGGTTTCCATTTGGGTTCAGAAGTTCTTCAAAATACTCTTTTTACATTTTCTTCAGTTCTTCCCAATTATCTATCTCTTGTCCCCTTTTGTTCACCATTCTAAGATAATCTGTCGGATCCTTCCGCCTCTTATTTTTTATCATCCCATACAGGACCTTTTTTGTACCTTCACTATCCTCCCATCATCTTTGTCCACTCTTCCATCCACTTTCTTCTCTCTTCAGCCACTACTCTCTTTGCCTCCTTTCTTTCCTGGTACTCTTCCCTTGTCTCTACCATCCTATTTTGATACCACCTCCTAAAGGCTCTATTCTTTTCCCTTACTATATCTTTTGTCTTCTCATTCCACCATGGTGTTTCCTTCCACCTGTTCTTACTACTTGTCCTCCCACATACTGGTTCTGCCACTTCTACTAGTGTCTTCTTAAATCTAGCCCATTCCTCTTCCACCCCTCTTTCTTCATCTGTTGGAATTCCTTCCTTTACCATTTTGAGGTACTCGACCCTTCCATCTCCTTCTTTCAGTTTCCATATCCTTATACGTCTTTCCTGGTTCTCAGTCCCTTTCTTCTCCTTAGTCCCTATCAGGTTCATTACCAGCAATCGATGGTCGCTATCCAAGTTCTCCTATGGTTTAACCTTGAAGTCTGTGATCTTATTTAATTCTCTCTCATACAGGATATAGTCGACCACCGACTTCCTGGTCAAGTCATCACTGTACCTTGTGATTGTGTGGCTCTCTCTTTTCTTGAACCAGGAGTTCCCAGCTAGTAGGCTGTTCCTTTGACAGAAGTCCAACAGTCTCTTTCCTTCCTCATTTCTTCTGCCCCAACCCTCTGGTCCAAGCACACTCTCATACCCTTGTCTTTCTCTTCCTACATGGGCATTCAGATCCCCCATTACAATTATATTCCTTCCTCCCAGCTGCTTCTGCATTTTCTCTTCAAACTCCTCCTTCTCTTCAGAGGCGTAGTGTACCTGTGGAGCATACACTTGTACTATTTGCATGGTCTCTCCCCTCAGTGCTACTTTCACTTTCATCATCCTATCACTTATTCTCTTCACTTCTTCTTTGAAACTATCTCGTACTACTACTACCACTCCATTCCTCTTTCCCTCTTCATTCCCACTCCAGTCTATATCCTTTTCTCAGTTCTCTCCTTCCTTCCCCTTTCCACTTTGTTTCTGCCAATCCTTCTTTCCATCATATCCACTATCTCCTCCATCTTCCCCGTCAGCGTTCTTATGTTTAAAGTTCCAAGTCTTAGTCCGTGCTTACAGCCGTGTCATCTATTATATCAGTCATGTCCGAGGCTCGTTCCATTCTTGAAAGCATTTGGTTTCATCCACTACTGGCTTGCTGGGCCTATCGTAGCTTCACCTGAGCCCCGTTAGCCGTCACTTTTCAGGGTTCCTGTAGGACCTTCACAGCTACCGTAACGGTCCCGGGGCACACAAAGTCCCCACTCTACTTCGCCCCTACAGGCAATCCCCTACTTTGTGCCGTTGCCCGTCTCCCACGACTTGGACGAGGTGTTGGACTTATGGGAAACTTAATTACAAATACACTCGCTGATTCTGCCATCACATTAACACAGGTTATCAGACAAATTTCACACACGTGCAAGTACACAGTGCTACATGACCATGATGTCGCTAAGACCCTCAATTAATCAACAATAACGACCAGGTCTTGCTCACAATATCCCACATGGAAACAAATCATCTGAATAGATCGGCCATGTTAAGCCTAAATATCCTCTAGATTGTGCTATTCTATGACATGGTTATGAGTATTTTGAGATTTTATTCAATTTACCTTGGGACCTAATTGCTGACTATGCAGCTGGAAAATATATTTAGCTCCATAAAATTGATACACGATATCAAATTAAAGAAGATTGTCATGTAGGTCGGCATCCTCAATACTCACTCTTATTGGTCTTATCATTCATGCTTGCTATTATTGTTGGTCACTGTGATCTAAGACACCTAGCTTTGCCAAGGCTTCCTCCAACATGTGGATTTAAACATTTACCTGTAAACCTACTATGCAGGCAGGTCTTTGGACATATGTTTTCTTTTCAAATTGACCACTTGACTTGTAGCGTGGCCTGAAGTTTCCGTAAGTGTCTCACAGATCGCGCAAGTGGTGTTGTGGGCGAGATACGAATGGAAATACGTTGTCAAGTGCCAGTTTATTTACCAAGTTGACAAGTTGAAGATCTGCGGTTGCCAATACGTGTACGTACTATCGAAATTTGTATAAAATATAACTCCAATATAGGCGTTCTGATGAGAGTTGTATACTTTAGTGCATGGACTTACCGGTACCTTTTATTTTTATAGTTATGGAGCAATGTTCGCAGATTTGTCAGTTTCATTATGGAACGTTGGTCAGCTGATTGGCAGTTACAGCTCTTTTAAATACATTAAGGGCTATTTACTCAGCCACTTCTTTGATATTAGATTACTTTGGTATGACAGTAAAAGTAGGCTTCATAAAACATATCGTAGCTGTAAATGTTAATTTATGTCTGAATTTACTGATGTAGAGGATAGTAGCAACCTAGGCCTAATTCCATGTGATGTTATTTTATGAGCTGATAGTGTAGAGAATCCTTTCACTAACTGCATTATAAAACATACTGGTATGTACAGTAGAGCTACGTATGGATATATTTCTTGCTCATTTTTTGACCTACGACCTGGATTTACATAACCTTATTCAAGCATAGTGCAGTTTTATCATTTAACTCCTAAAACTAACCAACCACATTACAATAGACCACCAGCTAAATAGGGACGTAAAATAGAAACAGACAGACAGCGAGGTCATCTGCCTCAGAGAAACGGACACAACAAAATTTAAGGCCACATCAATCTTCCTATCATTACCGTATTATTGTTATTATCCTATAAAATTGTTATACTACCAATATGTATAATTCGAAAACTGATATTACAGCAATAGTGCATTAAGTCAACTCAACCAGTAGTTTTTTTTAGGTTGCGGTACTTATAATTTTTATCAGAATTCTGATAGGTACGGTAGTAAGAAAGGTTAGGTCAAGTAAGTTAATTCACTTCAGAAATGTCATCTCAAGATAATGTCAGGACACCCAAGATAAGTTTCCAGAACTGCCATAGGCCTGTGAAAACTAAGCTTAAATCCTCATCTAGAATATCAGTATTTTTTTCTTACGATGTCGAAGTTTATGGTAGAGTAATTTGAAATACTACCCTAGGCATAGGCCTATGCCTATAGCTGCAAATTGCACTTACCGGTACATTGCTTTCCTCTGAATTCTGGCTTGTTGTAGGCGCTGCATTGACATCGTGTCCATCAATAGGTAGCTAATTATTTGAAGATCAGAAATACATCTCGTTAGTTTATTTCTAAACTAGCCTAATATTTTAACATAGATCAAGCGTTCAACTAAGACAGTGTGTATAATATCGTCTCACCTCTAGGCGTAAGTTATATGCCAGCTTGCAACGTGGCGGCTTTAATTTTCATGGAGAAGTGAACGGAAATACTCTTGGCACAAATTCATCTCTTAAAAATTTCCTTCCAGATAATACTGGCTTGTAGTCCGAAGGTAAGAAATGGGCTGAACATACTCTCATGTGGGCTGATATGTACGATTTCCTGTCATAGCGATGGATTATGAAAAATTGAGATTCAATGGCAAGGAATGAAACGTTACTTTGGCCATGCCACATCTGGTTTTGCACTGGGGAATTGCACAGTGTTGAACCATTATTTTAAAGGGTATAAAACAAGGAATATTTAAACTTATTTCAAACTAGTAGGCCTACTACACACACAAGTAACTAATGGCTGCCCAAAACATCGGTTTGTAAACAAAGTCAAGTGATAGCGTGACGTCAGAGGGCGGTACAGGACTAGTCGTCCATTGCTCTCGCACACTCTTAGATAGTTAATGCCTGTTATCTCTTTGGAATATAACTTAATAATTAAAATATTTGCTGTGATAACCCTTAAGGAGAGGGAATGGATTGATTAGTTCTTAAATACTTCAGTGTAAAAGTGATCTTATATGTCTAGTATTTGACTGCATTATGGAAGGCATTATTAAAAGTGATAACATTATCTGTTTCAGTGCAATTTCCCTTTATAACAAGGACCAACTAACACCTGTTAAAATTGATGGCTCGAATTTCCATGCTCTCATCACTGAACATAATGACTTGGGAAATAGCCGATTCTTTGATCCCAGGTCGAAGCAGAGTTTTCGTTATGATCATTTACGAAAAGAAGCTTCTGATTATCAGGTGAATAATTATCTTTTTTACTTTGTTAGGAGGATCCAACCTAATTAATTTTATAATTGCTTGGCATTATTTGCAGGGGACATATTTTGCACAATTTTCACAACTGGTAATTGAAATAACATTATATTTTAGCCCTGGGAACCAGATCAATTGTCAGAAGCCTGGCGAGCTGCCTTAGAAACAGAATTTACCAACTATACTTCCAGTCACTATAAACATGGTGTTTGCAGTGTGTTTGGCAAAAGTGATGGAGATGAGATCACTATAACAGCATGCATAGAAGATCACCAATTCCAGCCGAAGAATTATTGGTACGTTATGTGTGATTCTATTCAGTATAATATATTTTACTCTTTCTGTTCAATTTATTATTGTATGCAAAAAGTCCACATCTTCATTGAATCATCTCATAGAAGCCATATCTACATCTGTATATTAAAATGGATACTTACTGTGACTATTCAATACCTGTGAATAGTCGAACTATTAACTTTGACGACACAGAAGCATTTAAGTTCGACGAGTGGAACATCTGTGTGGCACCACGACTTTGACTCGCCATATTATGCTGGATAACCTTGGAAGGATAAGTTTTCGCACCTGCACGATCTGAAGGCTACAACATTAAAAAATCTGCAGTATTTATCATGCTAAGAAACTCTCTTTATTATATGATAGTGAACCAGCGCATAGAAGATTCTAGAACATCGTTCTTGTAAACTGAAGTGGATGTTGCATACTTCATTGTCATTGGTTCGATACTCTACGTGAGGAAGAAGAAAAGTTTTTCCGTGTCTTATATTTCGAAGGCTTTTGAATGAGCCTGACGTGTCATGATTCTCGTCTTGATATATTATCGCGGAGTTGCGAGTGAACAATAATTGTACAATCCAGTACAGTATTACACAAGTAAACCACATAGTATAAAATTAAATCAGTGCGAGTTTTAATAAGTGTGAATTATTACGATAAATTTTTGGAGTGTTTTTCACAGCATAACGTGTAAGTTAGCTGACCACAAGGTCTTGTTCTAAGCAGGTAAAGTCATGCCACGTGTAGAATAAATTGTGCCATAATAAAGTGGAAATCTAAGTGAAGTACACATGCAGAAGTGGTATACTTTTTATGATTTGTGGCTCTGCTGAGACGATCACTATGAAGAATTTAAGAATGGTTTGCCGTGCAAACTTACTAATCAACAGAGGCAACATGGAGGCTTCTAGTCTGGATAGAGCCATGCTAGGAGACAGGATGATTACCGCATGGAACGTGACTATCTCAACCCAGGATAAACGCAGGTGATGAAAGTTAGAGCCTGGACACATTTTTGTAACATCATTTCAAAGCGCTGACGAATTTTCTAGTATGTATAGATGGCATTAATACATTTTCTAAGACATTATTACAGTATTATTAGCCATGATAATTTTTACTATAGTAGAAGTTGCAGCTAGCAACAAATATTCGGCATTAGATTTGAGTTGACTGAGGGCTGATTCATGCATCTATTATTACATGAATCTTTGTAGGGAGTATTATGTAAATGATCAGTAGAATAAACTATAAGAAAGATATAAGGTGCTAAAAAATTTTAAAAGTCAACGAACCACTTTCACGTTGACTGTATCCTATTGAACTGAGATGATTTTGAATGTAAGGAGGTAATTAATAATTATGTGAAAGTTATATGAATGTATTCTAATGTTATAGCTCAGCAAATCATCTAATTTTTGCTGTGTTAAGAAAGAATTTGGAAGTGGGATGGTGAATTACTGTCTTAAATGAATTCACGAGTTATTTAAGGGGACATGGTATGCCATGATGGTTGCGATCAGCTGATTATTATGAAAGTGAATGTTATAATGTCTTGTATAATAGAAGTATGGTGAATTGAGTATTCTGTGCACATTGTTACAGAGGTGGCCAAATTATTAGACTAAAGGTCTGAAAATGCATTATTCAATTTTGCTGAGAACACATTTATTTCCTTTTCTATGGGAACTTACACTGGGGTTGTTACAATGATATAGGGACATTTGCATAATGATTTTAGGATTTTCTGTCTCATAGTTTGGCAAAACTGTTACAATTTATTGTCAGTTGTCTCAATGAACTATTTATTTCTGTGCACATGATGTTGGTTGTTTGAAATTTACTAAGAATTTAGTGATTGTTTAGTTACTATCTTCACTTAATTCCTTCAGCAGAGCTCTGGTGCTTTATGCTGACATATTTAAACCTATATTTGCGACGTGATTAGAAGGCAGTGCATAACATCGAACTATCAAGGGAATTTTATGTTTATGGGAAGAAAAGTGTTATGTCCCCAAGGAAAATTGGGATTCCAAGGACATTGCTTACTGAAGGATACTGCGCACAGCAGGAGATAGCTACAAGACTTAATATTGCACAGAAATCAGTAGGTAGAATTAATAAAATGGAAGAAAACTGGGAGGTTTACCAGTCACAACGAAAAGAAAAATGTGGTAGGAAAAGTAAATTAAGCCCTAGAGGTGTACGAAAACTGATGTCAATTTCACGAAACCATCGCTCAGCTACTAGCAATGAACTAAGAAATAATTTGAAGAGTAGTGAATGCCATAGATGTATCTGCAAGAACTGTCAGAAGAACATTGAACAATAGTGGATTAAAATATAGACGACCCAGAAGAAGAGCATAGATCACTCCAGTTTTGGCAAAAAAAAAAGAGATTGGAAAGGGCAAAAGGCCTGCAAGATTGCTCTACAGGCGACTGGAAGGTACATGTAACATCAAAATAATAGGTTTACAAACATTAACTACTCTTTTCATAGATTTAACAATGTTCTCTGGAAACTTATAAAAAAATGTTGTTATTATTGTTCCTTTATTGAATGTAATAATGCCGCCAATGCACTACTAAAATGAAAATTTTACCCTAGGTTTGCTTCAGTGATGAATCTATATTTGAAGTAAGTGAAGAAACGAGTCAGTACGTTCGTAGGAGGCCAGAAGAAGAGTTTTATCACCAGTGCATACAACAGACAGTAAATTATCCAATATAAGTTATGGTCTGGAGTAAAATGTCTGTGTATGGAACCGGAAGATTATATATTGTAAAGGGTACCATGAAGCTGGACCAATATATAAAAGTCCCTGAGAAGCGTCTCGTACCTCAGATAAGAGATTGGATTGGGGAAAATCCTTGCGTCTTTATGCATGATGGTGCACCCTGTCATGCGGCCAAGAAAGTGGCTCAATTCCTCAGGGATAAAAATATTTCTGTGCTTCCGTGACCCAGAACTTGCCTGGACATGAACCTCATTGAAAATTTGTGGGCTATTGTCAAGACGAAAATCAAGAAAACCACTTTTACAACAAAAATTGGGCTGATTGAAACTTTGGTACGGAATTGGCACCAAGGCAATGACATCAAAAACAATTGCCAAACACTCATTGAAAGTATGCCCAAAAGGATGAAAATGCTTATTTCCAACAAAGAATGCATACAAAGTATTGAGGCACATGCATGTTTGATTTTCATTTGTAAGAATTGCCAGGAAAATTAAATATGTCATTTTTCAAGCTTTAGTCTAATAATTTGGCCACCTCTGTAGATCGTAAAGGATAATGGGGGCTTGGTTTCTCGTTGTTAGCGATTGACGCGAAATGTAACTAGGAGATAGAGCAAGAAGTATATTCACGATTTATTACACTTGTGAGAGATTTATGGCCATAATTTTTATGCGAATTCTCACGATAATGGACAGTTTCTGCGATAATCATTTTTACAGTAAGAAAGGCATTTTACGGGAAACAAAATTGCATTTTTATGGTGAAAACAATTTTTTTTTTGTGAAAAGCATTAAGAATTAAATTTGTTTCGAAGATGTTGGCTGCAAATGCTAAAGAATGTTCGAGAGGGACAATCTTAGGAAAGCCTATTATTCTGTTTTAAGTGTCTGTGGCCTGTAGAACCATCGGCATCTGCATTATTGTTTCCTGTTACGTCTGATGGTATATAATTGATCGGAAAAATTGATAATAATGGGCAAATTAAGAATGATACATGTCTAATTGTTGAGCAAAAGAAGCCATGTTTACACAATAAAAGAGGTGGGGTAAAGCTGAATTTCCCAGAACACACTAATTGTAGTGTATTTCTACATTTCTGAGAAGTTGAGAACTACTCAAGTTAGGCCTATTTGATGGTTGCTAAGTGATAAGTTTATGCATGTCTTCAGGTCGAGATGGGGAGGAATCGTACAATTTGTTACCTCTTAGGCTATCGAATTCAAGAAACATGGTTTCGTGACAAGTAGTACTGATATATTAATGCGCAAATATAGTAATACAAAGAGTTGAGTGGAAAAGGCACGATTCATGTGGGAAAAAAAAACCACATTCAAAGTAAAGGATATTTAAGTAATGTTCTGCTGATGAGTGCATAGGATTCTGCTCCGAAAAGTCAGTGCAAATTCCTTCGAGCACAGAACAAAGCAAAAGAAGAAAAATACGAGTTTGTAATGGACACAACGGAAATGTTTCTAAAGGCAAGTTTCGTTTTGTAATTTGTAGGCCCTACTATGTTCATCAGTTAATGTATTTCGTATGTAGGCAACTACATCCACTTATAAAAAACCTATGACATGTGTACAGTTAACAGATATGGTACTAATTAGAACAACATCAAAAACATAGCATTTTCTTAGTTTATAATTAAATCATTTGGTTTTAAAATTTAAAATATTTTCTCAAATGCTTGTTGTCTGGACCCCCATCCTTTTCTTCTCGAGTTCTTCAATTTAGAGTAGCTTATTAAAATGAAGTTTTAAAGTCTAAAAACCTAATGCATCTACAAAGCTAAAAAACATGTTGCCAATGTTTTTTGATTTTGAATGTCTTAGTGCTTCGTGCAAGAAGTGAGGTTGTCTGAAGCTTAATGTGTTAAATACATAAGTGCTAACCAATAATTATGAGTAGCTCATTAAAATGAAGTTCTAAAATGTAAATGCCTAATAATGTAGTCATCAAAAGGACTCAAAAACACCTTGCCAATATTTTGCGGTAATTTTGAATGTCGTAGTGCTTCAGGTAAGAAATGAGGTTGTCTGAAGCTTCATGCATTAATTATGTAGGTGACAACCAATTACGAAAAAAGAGAATGTTGGAGCACATCTACAATTCATGTAAGATGCAATAATTGATGGTGGCTCAGTGTGACATGTTTTCATAAGGTATTTGTTTGGCTAGCTTCAGAAAATATTAGAAGTTTCACTTAAATCAATGCTATGTTCTCTTGTGTCAAGCAGGTTACATTTGCATTGGAGTTGAAATGAATGGAATTGTTCAAACATTAGTTGTAATTTGAGAATCACCTGTTATTGGAGGTATTACAACCACGCCGTGCATTGTGATACCTCCAATAACAGGCGATTCTCCAATTACCTGTTCTTTTGTGATAGTCCATAGAACCATTTACGAGGTGCGGCAATTAAGTAATGAGACTGCGCACCTCCTATCGCGCAGCCACATGGGGGGGGGGAGGTTGGTATTGGAATGGAGTTGACCTTGAACCTTCGCGAGCAGCCACTGCTCGTTTCGTCTCTCTGGCTGCTTTAGTTTGCTTTTGAGCCTCGGTTGTAGAGGACACTGTACTGTGATTGTGCCGCGATCATGGTGAGCTTAAAATTCGAGCAGTGCATCAACCTCAAATTCCTTGTGAAATTAAAGAAGTTGCCGACGGAAAGTTTTCTTCTGTGTTTGGTGATAATGCTATGTCACGTGCGCAAGTGTTTGAATGACACAAATGGTTTACAGAAGGTGGGGAAGAGGTTGAAGATGATGAACGTCCCGGTCGATCTGAGAGTTCAAGAACTGAAGGAAATGTTCCGAAAATTAGTGAAATTGTGCGGAAAGACAGACATCTGAGCATTCGGATGGTCGCAGACATGGTGAAAATTAACAAAGAGACTGTAAGAAAAATTGTGCATGATGAATTGAAAATGACAAAAGTTTGTACAAAAATGGTTCCCAAAAACCTCACTCAGGAATAAGACAATCGGAAGGCCATTTGCTCTGATGTCATGGAACGACTCGAGGAAGAACCGGACTTGTTCACACGTGTCATCACGTGATGAAACCTGGATCTTCCAGTACGACCCTGAAACAATGCGTCAAACAATGCACTGGAAATCTCCCATATCGCCAAGAATGAAAAAAGCACGAATGAGCAAGTCCAAACTGAAGGCAATGCTGATCTTTTTTTTAAATATATATCAGGGGTATTACCATGCCTGAATGGGTGCCTGAGGGTCAAACCGTTAATCAGAACTACTACAAAGAAGTCCTATTCAAGCTGAGGGAACGAGTAAGGAAGAAAAGACTAGATTGGTGGAAGAACGACGCATGGATTCTGCATCAGGACAACGCGCCAGCCCACAATGCTCTATCTGTGAAACAGTTTTTAGCAGTCAAGCGCATTCCTGTGCTCGAACATCTCCCTTATTCACCAGATCTGGCTCTTTGTGACTTTTTTTCTCTTCCCAAAAGTGAAAAGTGCATTGAAGGGAACACATTTTCAATTTGTTGAAGCGGTAAAGGCAAACATGGCAGAATTATTGAAGAGGGTGACAATGGATGACCTACAGCATTGCTTTGAACAATGGAAGGCACGTATTCAGCGGTGTATAGATAGGGGAGGGGAGTAAGTTGAAGGGGATAAAAGTTAATTGTAACTTAGCATTAAATCACATTTCTAACACCAGTCTCGTTATTTAATAGCCACACCTCGTACTTTGCAGTTTTAATCTCTATGGTGATGCAAATTATGCTCTTCAGTTTTTCAAAGATATGGAAAACTTTGACTTACGTTTGACTTCTGTGTGCTGTAATGGCAGACAACAGACCAAGTTCGTCGAGTAGTGGCGATTCTAAAAGTTTACACTACCCAGGGGAGGGCTTAGAGGATATATCCTCCCTAAAAGTCTGATTTGTCACCCCTAGTGAAAGGCCATTTAGCCACTCGCTGCATAGGCAGTCTTTACCTACACCCAGTTCCGTTATCTCCCAGAAATTATTTTCTGGTTGCACCCCTGAAGTAAAACCTATTTGAGTGCATGTGTGTAGAATGAAACCCATGTTATGTGTAATATATTAAACCAAAAGAAGAAAGGAGATTATGTTACCGTCACGAGCAAGACCAAAGCACTACAGGAAGTACAGCCTTCCTTCCAAAGCAAATGCAAACCTTACCGTGGTAATCGATATGTCGAAAGAATGTTCTCGAATGGGGAACATGTTGTTATGGTGACCTCGATACTAATTACAGTATAATGTGTATCAAGTGTCTTACATTGGCCTGCTCAGCGAGCACTATTTCAGCGTATTGGTGAGGTGTACCATACCAACTGACGAGCCCAATGGTACACTGGGGCGAAACGCTGACATTATTTGAGCTTAGCCGGACCATTTAACATAATTTTTTTGAATCTGTTGTTAACTCATTTTGAACTTATTGCGGACGTGTTGCTTTAGGAACGTCATCTCCTCGATTGAGTTCTAATTTAGGTGTTGGCTTGTAAAAATCCATATCATGTGTGTTGACTATCTGTGGTTTCGGTTATTCATATTTTTTTACACAGATAATCGAGTCACCTGTGAAATAAGATGGGGATAAGGGAGGAGCGAGTGAGTGGCAGCTGTCCCAACAGGAAATACTGTGTATTGTCGAAAATACTGAAGTTCTCGGATAATCTCTATTGAACAATTCAATTTGTGGGAATTCTGGATTGTATAGTAAAATTTGTGGTTACAGACTGTTTGAAGGAAAATTTGGATATAATTCATAAGACAAAAATGGCAAGAATAGTTATAATTCTCGAATCTCAAAGTTGGCTGTCTATTCATAATATGCAGTGTCTTTGATATGCACGTTGTTCTTTTTGAATCATAGTCACCCATTTTTCCGTATTGACTTTCTATAATCAAAAGATTTCCTAGTTCTGCCTCGTCAATACTTTATATTAAAAATGTTATGTAATCACATGTCACAATCTACATAGGTACATGTTTCGATGCCTATATGCATTGGCATCATCATCAGCCTTACAGTGTATTGGCAGCACTTAAAAATCACTTTGTAATTACAGTAATAAAATGTTGACATACACTCAAATCGCTTATACGCTGAAACACTTTAAAACACTTTAAAAGTTATCTTAGAAAGTAAAAAAAAAAAAAATATTATGGTAGGTACACATTGCAAAACTGTTGATGGTTTAATTGTCTCTCTTAAGGTTTTCAGAGTTCAGTTCATAATGTTGTCTCCGAAATTGGTCAAAGGTTTCCATTCCCAAGTAATTTGCGGCAAGAGTCAAACAGAGCCATGCTGTGCTGGATGGAGACTGTGTTACACACATGTACCTATGTATATTGTGACATGTGATTACATCACAAAATTTTAAGTATAAAATATTGACAAAGCGGTACTAGGAAATCTTTTGATTATTATGCACGTTGTTCCTCAAAGAATGATTTCTTCTTAATGAGCAATGTTATGTAATATGGGTGGGGTATCACTTCTTAAACAATTATGATTTACATTGAGGTTCTAGGAGATGTAATTTCATTGAAGTAGGATGGTTTTAAATCAGCTAAATTGTAAACGTGAGCATTGTTATGCTGGAGGCTTATTTGAACAGAGACTAAGAGAAAGAAATTTTTGGCTGGTTCTACCATCTTCTGGCACGGAAGCGGGTAACTTGCCAGCGGAATAGATTTGGGATTTCCATTTCACCATCAGCAGGTAGCCCGACCAATGGCATAAATATTGTTTATTGGTAGTGTAAACTGGTGGTTGTTAGAAAAGGCCGATAAAGCTTTAACAGCTGGGTAACTCGCCAAAATGGCTGAGGAATGCTTGCCTTATGTGTATTTAAGATGATTTGCGGTCTTCTATTTAATCCAGCCACAAAAGCAACAAATGATCTATGCCAGAAATACTATCTTACATTTATTAATAACAATTTAACATTTGAAAAATTCATGTTGTTATCGGTTGGTAGTATACAACTTGGAAAGGGTAAAATCGATGCTTTTCAGAGTGGTGTAGTGGTCAGTATTGTTGTGTCTGGACTTTGACACGGCAGGTTTGATTCCTTCCTTGATAGAGCATGGTCTAAATACCATTACTTTGAATTGATATAGTGTATACTTAAGAATTTGTTTGGAAACACAAAGATATTTATGTTTTAATTCAATAACTTTCAAATATGAAAGTTCGTCTTATTACAATATGGATGGTTTTGTGGTCATTATAGATCTTTTCCTGCATATTTAATTTTTAGTATCATTCTATCTTGGAGAAGGGTTTGGGAAGCCACTCCCGTGATCTGGGTCAACAAAGAAGTGATGAATTATCTGGCTACTGCAACTCTCATATTGATACCCATACATACACTTCCACGGTCAAGGTTTCGGATTACGATTCACAAAATATAATCCTATTGATGTTACAGTATATTAATGTACCAATGACATCAACCAGATGTGAATCAGAAGGGTTCCGTTCCATATGGAGTAAAACAAATGGTTTGGAAATGCTAACTTGCTGAGTCAATGTACCGTATTTACTCCGCTATAGGACCCCCCCCCCCCTTTTTTCTAAATTTCTAGTTCCGAAATTGAGGGGGGGCGGGGTACTATAGACGCGAACTTCGCAAAAATCCATTGTTTTGGGAAAGGGAGAGAGTAAAAATCAGCTATTTTATGTTGCTACATAGTACGATATATATTTAATCAAAATAAACGAAGTTTACATCTTTAATCAGTCCATTATGCATGGTGGCCACTCCTCTTGGAAATCCTGGAAAACTCCTGGATTTTTATTAGGTCTGGAAAACTCCTGGAAAATAGCCACTGTTAATTAATTATAAAAATATTTCCATGTTAAATCATACTCCCGCTGCGGTTTTGGGTGAGCACTCTATCGTTAACGAAAGAAATTTCCTCAGGCTACCTGTTTCTGCGTGAGAGAACACGCGATAGTATTTTTTGTAAAACATAGGGTATTGAGTATAGACAACTTCACCTCAATAAAATTGCAGGCGGCATTCTTTTCTCCTTTTTTTTAAAGCGGGTATTTGAGTCGCAAAGGCTTTTTTAAAGCAACAATTAGATCATTTGTGTGTAGGCTTGCGCATCAATAACGCAATCGCCACTAATTTTTGTCAACATCTGTATAAGTAATCCAAACACAACTGCTTTATTTTGGTCTTGGAAGTAGGCAACCGATAAATCCCCACCCCCGGACTCGCGCTTATTTTATGTCTGGAAAAATGAGAATTACTCCTGGAAAATTTCTGGAAAACTCTGGAAATTCGTTGACCGATTTGAGTGGCCACCCTGATTATGAGACTGCCATGACCTCACTTATCCACCACTATTCCCGGCTGGGCCCCAATGAATTTCACTACTGTCCCTTGCTAAGCAAATATCTTATTATCAAAGAAATAGAATGCAATGGACCAAGTATAAGACATGGAAACGCAAACTTTATTTGAAAATAGGGAGGGAGAATGCATCAATTAGTGAATGTCTGATGATGCCGAACGATCACATCTCACTAACATCTGTAAACACAACAGAGTACGTATTATGCACATATTTCACATTAATATACCAATAACATGTCACACACATGCCGACGGTTCTTGCAGCAAATGAAATTTGTTAAAAATAAAACTGAGAAGAAGAGACTGCTGTAAATAACACTTTGAAGCATAATACAAAGAATAGCAAAAGAATGCAGGCAAGATATGAATCCATAACTCTCATTGGCGGATTTTAAACTTGGCGCTTCTACTTGGCAAATAGTGTGGCATCTTCTATTGGATATCTGGGTGAAGCCTATTCGCTACACAATTCGATATCCTGCCCAATCGCATACATGTACGCAAAATGGCGGTCATTTCGTCTGAATAACAAAATTAATAATGTAACAAGAAAAATATTTTTGTCATAAAAGAGGATGAATTTCAGTTATAATTTTAATTTATTTAACAATTCGTCAATTTCCAAGAATGTTGTATTTTGGCACTCGAGGCGGGGGGTCCTATAGCCGAGTAAATACGGTATTGTAAATAGGTACAGTTAAAACTGGTTTGTAGCTTGCATAACCCATTTGTGCGTAATTCTTATTTTTGCATAGTTTTATTTAAATTCCAACGAATACGCCAATAAACTACATACTAAAATATCCTATGAAGTAGTGTAACTGACTTGCAGTAAAATCTCCTTCAATTGATGTAGAACTTTTAGCCTATTTTCATTTATTTAAAAAATAGGCTTATTAGATCACCTTTTGTCCGTGTGTGTGTTGTGTGTGTTCGCCCCTAATATAATCTAAATGGCTGAAACGATTTCAATGAAACTCAGTAAGTGCATACTGCTCCCTCATCCGACATTGACTGTATCTTGCAAATTTTAATACGTTTCACCAATCAAACATGGTGTCTACGCAAAATATTTCACTGGCATTTTATATGTCCGCGGCAGTAACAGATATCACCCGGAAATTTTCTACAATGATAAAATGTACTACTAGAAGTTCATATATGTGACTTTCATATAACTGTTGAGTACAAAACTAGCATGGCGGCCAAGCGAAGTTAAAATATCTAAAAGACTTTTCTTGCTATTTAACCATCCGAGTGCGGTGAAACTTCGTACAGCAAATGTTTATGTACATTGTAATCCACTGACATTTAATTTAGTTCCATTGTTTATATAACCTCAAGATGGTGGCTGTGCAAAATTTTAAAATTAAGTTTTTATTTCTTGTGTTCTAAGAATGCCATCGAAGGGAACGTTTGAATAATGAACCTACGCAATAATTTTCATCTAATGGTATATGACTTCTTTGGCCTACACATGTAATATAATCCAACATGGTGACCATCCGAAATATTTAGACGGTTTTCGATATCTATAAATCTATTACAGCAATCACACTGAACTGTTGTATGTTGATAAAGGCTATTAACATGCGAACGAACATGGTGGCAACGCAGAATTTAAATATTCAAATGGATTTTCCTCACAACTTTTCATCCGAGAGCTGTGAAATTTTGGCACGGTATATCTTCATACAAGCCTTGATTTACTGTTGTCCAATTTAATGGAATTTTATGAGAACTTAAAAATGGTGGATGTGCAATTTTTTAAAATTTCTTTTTCATTTCTCGTGCCTTAAGTAAGACCAGTAAGATATATGAGAATAGGCTATTTAGTTCTTCACGGAACTATTTGTTTGAAAGTGTGATTGTGTTCTTCCACACAAACACACAAGACAATCAAAAGGTGCTGACAACATCAAGTGCAGTTCAGGCAACAGTTCTGCTGACTTTGAAATTCGATCATTTGCTTAAAATTCCACCCCTTGTTATAGGAAAGTCCACGCTGTTTAAAAAAATAGCAAGACAAAAGCCTTCAGATTGTGAGGCAAACAAAAATATGGGGATTGCTTGATTCATCGCAGTATTGTCATTGTTGAAATGAGTCTTCTATTTGCATAATCTACAAATTAATTTATGGTGACAGTAAAATACAGTAATCCCTAAAATTTAATAAATTAATCATCCTATATAAAAGGTGAAACACTGTATTTTCTTAAATGTAGTTTTACCTTAAAATATACTGTAGCAGCACAAATGAATTTTATGAGTGCATACTGTATTTAGATTTCAATTAAAATAACCTACCGTATTTCCTCGCATAATCATCGCACTTTTTTAGCCTAAAATTCGTTGAAAAAAGCCGGGTGCGACGATTATGCAAGGAATATTTAAATTCAAAGCATACACTTTATCATTATTTGCTGTACGGGCCAGTCATTCGCGTAGCGTGAGTCTGGCACGAGACATAGCCTGCAGTCAGAGACAGGATTCTTTCTTCTAACAAGGTCACGACAGGTTAAAGCTCGCGGAATGTGCTGACGAAACAGGCAGTTCGCGTTATGGTTCATAGCCCGCAGGCATAAAGACGAGGTTACTTTCTCCAGACAAGATCACGCCAGATTAGGCCTATAAGCTTGCGGAATGTGCTAAGTGACGAAACTGGCCGCTCGCGTCACAGTTCATAGGCCGCAGGCATAAAGACGAGTTTTCTCCTAACAAGATCACGCCAAATTAGGCCTATAAGCTTGCGGAATGTGCGCTGGCTGCTTGCGTCACAGTTCATAGCCTGGAGGTATAAAGACGAGATTACTTTCTGCTGACAAGATCATGCCAGAATAGGCCTATAAGCTCGCGGAATGTGCGCTGGCCGCTCGCGTCACAGTTCATAGCCCTCAGGCATAAAGACGAGATTACTTTCTCCTGACAATACAGTAAAACCCCGTTTAAACGTGCCCGCTTTTAACGAATTCCCGCTTTTAACGAAGATTTTCGTAAGTCCCAGCCAAATCGCCATAAGCACAGTGTTATTTAAACCCCCTTCTAACGAACCCCGATATAAGGAAAAGTCCGCTTCTAAGGAATATATTTCACATAAATTACGATCGCGCATCCCGTTGTAACGAATATGTTGATAAGATACTTTTTTCTAAACTTGTTTTGTAACTTCCGTTTTGACGTAATCTCAGTCCGAAGTTGACGCGCTAAAAGAAATCGCTCCTTTAGCGATGTATTGAACCGTGATAAATTGGCGTGGCCGCTGGAAATCACTGTTACCGGCAAGCAGCAGTCACTATCACGCTAGACGCTGTTGGTTAGTTATGTCCATTGAACTGTAGCTAGTACTGGAATGACGGCTGTATGGGAACGAAGTGCGGTTTACCTTGAGACTAGCTATACAGCCTAGAGGCATGACTAACGTAGGGCCTACGCGTAAATCCCGTGAGACTCGGGTAACATCACGAAATATAAATATTTAGGCCAAAGGTCTCTTGCAAACTTAACGTGATTTAGGTGAAAGATTAAAAGCAATAAGAAACTGAAAATGTTTATGGATATTCTACAAAATGAAAGTGTATTCTAGAAAAAATTACGGAATAAGTGGAAAGTCGTGCCTTCCATGGCTTACGCCGACTGAACCGTCATTGATAGACCCCAAGTATATGCGTACGAAATGTAGAGCTGTTCAAGCTCTACAAAAAAGTCTGCGAACGCATATACTTATCTCCAACCGTTAGGGAGTTAGGACAGTTTTAGTCGGTTAATGTCTACAGTGACGTCAGCTGCCTTAACCTATAGCCGCAGCGCTCTTACACCGGCTACGCACTTCTGTCCCGCTGCTCCAATCGCTGCTTAGGAATCACGCGGACGCGAGGGGTGCGGACTGAAGGCTTATTCTGTTTTTGTTCCTGTGTTGTTGGAAGTTGTGCTACGAGTTTTTTGTGTCTGTGATAAGAGTTGTACTGCGAGTTACGGCGGACCACATTCATTATGGCTGCAAAACGTAAGAAGCTGACTCTTCAGAAAAAGATAGACATCATCAGGGATGTTGAAAGGGATAGCCAAGTACCTTTGTCACAGATGGCAAAAAAATATGACTTGGCACCCTCTACGCTGTTTGGCATCATGAAACAGAAGGAAGCTATTCTGACCGCGGAAGTTGAGTGCGGTTCTGGGGCAAAAATACGGAAGAATATTCGTTCTTCGCCGTACGAGGAATTTGAAAACATTTTAATGAAATGGTTCGAGGGAAAAAGGAGTGAGAACGCTCCAATTGACGGGAACATACTTAAACAAAAAGCTCAAGAAATCGCACTTAAGCTGGGTTTGGTCGATTTCCATGCTTCTAATGGCTGGTTTGATCGCTTCAAAAAACGGCACAATCTTTCGTTCCAAAACATGTGCGGCGAGAGTGCGGAAGTTAATGAGGATACAGTTGTATACTGGAAAGAGAAAACGTTGCCTCGACTTCTTGAAGGATATGATGCTAAGGATATTTTTAACGCCGATGAAACGGGAGTGTTTTACAACTTGCTCCCGTCCAAAACATACGCTGTTCGCGGAGAAAAATGCCACGGAGGCAAAAAAAATAAAAAAAGACTGACAGCGTTGTTATGTGTTAACAGCAACGGGAGTGAAAAATTACCCCCTCTAATAATTGGAAAATTTAAGAATCCAAGATGTTTCAAGAACTCCCGTACACTCCCATGTAAATATGATTTTAACAAAAGTGCATGGATGACATCGGAGATATTTCGAAAATTTTGGATGCCAAGATGGGATCGGCAGAAGGAAAATAGTGCTGGTGATACAGATGTCCAGCTCATCCTTCAGATACGTCTTTCCTGCAGAATATCAAAATGGTTTTCTTTCCTCCTAACTGCACCAGTCACCTGCAGCCTTTGGACCTTGGCATTATTCATTCTGTGAAAGTGAAATACAGGAAGGCCCTGGTTCAAAGAGCTGTTTCTTTCCTCGAAAGATATGAGGTAATGAAATTGAACATACTCCAAGCCATGCATATGTTTGTAGCAGCATGGCAACTAGTCACAACGACCACTATTCAAAACTGCTTTGGCCATGCAGGTTTTGGTGCTATTTCAGAAGTTTTTAATGAAGAAGACGCTACTGATGACATTGGGGAAGATTGGGGGGTTGTATCAAAGGATTCTACTGTCACAACATTTGAAGAATTTGTTACTTGTGATGATGATATCCTAACCTCACCACCACAGATGGATGTTGGAGACCTTTGTGATGTTGCAAAAAGGCAAAGTACTGAAGAGGAAGAAGAAGAAGAAGAAGAAGAAGAAGAAGAAGAAGAAGAAGAAGAAGAGGAGGAGGATCCAGCAGAACCAACTTTTGGGGCAGCAGTGGAAGGACTGGATATTGTCCGCCGGTACTTCTCCTCCTTCAGTGTGGATGAAGAGCTCATCAACACTCTCAACCAAATTGAGAGAAAACTTATTTCCGTGAGACATCTGGGCAAGAGGAAGCAAACTACTTTACTGGACTACTTCAGAAAGTGAAGGGTAATACCTTATGCTTATTCTCATAGTTCTCATGGTCTGCCTTCACAAATATCCTTAATATATGTTAGGCCTCTGTTCCTTCAAGTTACAATTACAAGTCAGTAATACCTATTTCTCCTTTCCTTGCTGCAGCTTGTGCTCCCAATGGACCACTAAGGAATCCGTTACCTGTGCTGTTTCGTAAATATTTTCTGTTATTCTTGTGTTAATTTGACTTTTTAGTATTTCTTAACATGTTCATTTATTATTTCTTGACATTACATTAGTTGAAGACATAAATGTACCGGTATCATTATTTCTTGTGATATATAGCCTATTTTCTTCGAACCCCCTTTTAAGGAAAACCCCCTTCTAAGGAAGAAATATCAAATCCCCCTGAGATTCGTTAAAAAGGGGTTCTACTGTATCGCGCCAGATTATACGCTCGCGGAATGTGCTAAGTGACGAAGCTTGCCGCTCGCGTCACAGTTCATAGCCCGCAAGCATAAAGACGAGATATTTTTCTTCTGACAAAGTCGTGCCAGGTTATAAAGTCGCGGCAGCATGTGCAACTGACTGGCGCACAAATACGATTATGCTATGCGACGATTATGCGATGAAATTTTATAAACCTATTTTAGTGTTTGAAAAGTGGGATGCGACGATTACGCGGTGGCGACGATATGCGAGAAATACGGTATCAACAGTTAGATCTGGTTTATGATCAAATCTGGTTTTACCTAGTTAAATTCGATCCCCTGGACCTATATACAAACTAGTCTCAACTATGTGTATTTCTCATTCATACTGAAATATTCACTGTGAAATGACTCTTTAACTACGTTACCGCTCCAACCATTACTCCCTCTCCTGTAAACATTGTTACTAAACACGGTGAACAAGATAACTGCTTATAATATTAGTTTGTTAATTTTGTACAGTAATACTGTGATATCCATTTTAAAAATTGTTGTTCATGTTTCTTTTTGTGGCTGTATTGAATAGAACACCGAAAGTAATTTAAAAATGTAGGAATCGTGATGAATCCACCACATAGTATTACGACGAAGACCTCGTATCTCAATTCAAAGTAAAGAGAAAATCAGTGTTATCTGTTGATGAGGTTTCATGTCGTACATATTCGAAATATATTTAGCGGCCATAATGCAATCAAAACTATGCGACTCCACTGTACAAAAGCAGGCCTGCCATCTTCAGCAGTTTGTTATTTACTTGTAGCTTTCTGCTGCTCTCATGGACGTGGTAGCATTCGTCCAAAAGTGCCAGGTCTTTATGGTGGCTGGTAGTTTATCTCCCATGCAACTACCAGCAGGTGTACCAGGAGATGGTAGAACCGGCCCTTAAGTGGTGGAAGATATCAAATATTTTTTTCTTTGAATTGTTTGTTTCATGTAGTGATTATTTTCCTATTTTTTAGGAACGGACGTTGGCGCTCACAGTGGAATATGACGTTCACTTCAGGTCTAACAGAATTGCGCGGTCTGCTCAAAGTGCAGGTTCACTATTACGAAGATGGAAATGTTCAGCTTGTTAGCTCAAAAGATGTCAGAGAAGGATTAACCATCAGTGTAAGTACTCCTATTCCTATACTTATATTTCATCGTTGGCTCAGTTCCTTTAGATCTGGTTCAATCTGGACTCATGTTTCTGTTTTTGCCAATATTTTCTGTAACTCTAGTGTTGGTGCCAGTGCATGTACTGTATCTGGAATTATGGGGCTCTTGGGTTTATACTTTTATTGTCTTAAGCAAAGTGTCTATACGAAAATCCTATGAATTGTAAACTAGGGCTTTGTAAGGAGGTAACTGAATAACACAGTCACTATTGCCTGTACAGTAGGGTGACTTTAAAATATTGACTTCAACAGTTTAAACACAGCTGTTAATTATGAGTGCATATATAAATTAAATTTAAAAATGTTACTGAGCTGTTAATTATGAGTGCTTATATAAATTAAATTTAAAAATGTTACTTTAAGTATTCAGTTTAATATAATAAAACTTTTCCAAACTACATTTTTACAAACAATTATGAAAACACGAACTATTGCGTATAATGTTTAGAAAATGTTGGCTGCAGTTTATTAGTGCTCATTATGAAATATTATAACTTTATAATAATAATACTTCCTCTCTACATTTATTTGTATAGGTGGACTTGGCTATTGCTTATAGGTAGGGACCGGAAATATTCGCATTTGCGATAAATGCGATTTTTTGTAATATGTGTTAAAACCGTTTTTTAAATAGTTTTAAGGTGTTCAGAAGCACTGTGGTGCCTAAATTCAAAATGCGACAAAATGTGAATTTTGACCAAATGCGAAATTAGTACAAATATGCGATTTTAGTGCGAATTCTGCGAAAACCACATATTTTGGCGAAATCGTGAGAAATACTGCAAATATGATGCATAAATCTTTCGACCGCTCTGATCGATATACCGCATATAGAAAAGTAGTCGATCGATCGCTGCTTGCTGACTTTAATCGATATTTACAATGGGAATAGGATGTATCGATTATTCTTGAAAAGTAAATAGAGTGCCACGGAAATAACGAAATAGACGTAGCGTTGTTTTCCTGATGTTCATACTCTTCGTTCAAAATTGAAACTGTTTTCGTGTAAGGTGCTGCGTGTGAATAGTGGAGAGAAGAAAATCAAGCGATTGTTAAGGTTATGGGGCGCACGACGATAACTGCGCGTGAAAGGGCTCAGCAGTATGCCAAGGAAGGTTTATATGCCACAGATTCAGTGACAGTGTTTTGTAAATATTGTAATTGCCGAGTTGCATGGGAAAAAAGGATAGCATTGCGAGACATGTCAAGTCGGAAAAACACGTGGGTAAGCGACGCGATAACAAAAGTTCAACCCTTGCTGCTAGTACGTCTCAAGGAATGCAAACTTCTGTGCTTACACAGTTGTAAACTACGAAAAATTTCCAAAGATAACTTCTCAAAACGCACAGTTGAAGTATTTGCCAAACCAAATATACCTCTGGAAAAGCTCGAAAACAAAGAGCTAAGAGCCTGGATTACTGAGTTTTCAAATGAAGAGCTGCCATGTGTGAAAACTCTATGTGAATTATATTTACCAGGTTAGTTTCGACTTTGATCCGGTATGGTTTAGCTATTACGACATCGAAACCGCACTCAGAATTGAAGGAGACCGAATTTGAGCGCGATTTCCATATCGAACTATCTTACCCGTACCCAATTGATCCAGTAATTTTAAATTATTTTGTTATAATTTGAGGTCTTTCTTCCTTTCTAGAAGTTGCATCTTACCACCAGAAAAGAATAGCAGAGGCTCTGATGGGGAAGAACGTCAACATACTCTGTGATGAAACTACAGATAGAATGGGCCGTTGTGTTTTTATCATCATATTCCAAGTCCCAGCCGGATCGAAATGAGAGCTGCACGTTGTTTCTGTGAACTACCTTGATGCAGGAAATGCTACAAACTGCTCCCGTGCGGTTTTAGAAGCTCTGCGGAGTTATAGTGTACAATATGATGCGGTTAAAGTGTTTGTTAGTGACAGTGCACCATACATGACCCGATGTTATGAAACATTAAGAGTGGTCATAGGGGATCATTTAATGCATGTACAGTGCTGGGCACATATGATCAGCTTGGTTGGCAATTGTAGGTCACAGTGATGACAGATTTAATTCATGTGGTTGCGATGGTAAAGTCTGCATTTTTGAACACAAGAAAGTGAAAATACAATTATTTACATTTCTTAAAATGAAAGTATGGGGCTTCAAAGGAACCAAAGCTTTTTCCTGCACCTGTCATAACCCGATGGAATAGCTGGTTTCAGGCTGTCTTCTATTTAAGTGCTTACTTTACAGATGTTGTTACATTTTTCTAGATGTCTGACATGAAAGACATTAACAACTGTGGTATTAAGTACCTGACCGATCTCACTGACCGAGAAGTGAGACTTCACTCCCACATGGTTTTTGTCACAGATCATGCAGCTGGATTGGTTGACCTCCTTACTGAACTTGAAGGGTCTCTGTATCCTACCTCTCATCTTCTTTACCCCAAATTGCATGACCTTGACACCAGTCTTACCTTAATTTGTGCAGGGAATTTTTCTGCAGCAACTAAAAGTGCTTTGATTAAGCTCACTCCTCTAAGAGCCGGCTGCATGTAGGGGGGACACATTTGTCAAATCTGCTCATTCTTCAAAGTGCAAGCTAGCCACATTGAAAGCTAAAGACCCCAACCATAGGCATTTTGTGTCAATTTCTCAAGCTCTGTATCCAAAAAATATCATTTTGAATGACATTGATAAGTTAATAATAATAATAATAATGTTATTGGTTTTACGTCCCTTTTAACTACACTGGCTTTTAGAGACGCCGGGGTGCCGGAATTTTGCCCCGAAGGGGATCTTTAACGTGCCAGTAAATGTACTGACACGGCTCCCTCGCATTTGCGCACCCTCAAATGCCAGCTGACTGTGCCAGGTTTCATTGATAAGTTAGCTGAGCTTGAGAAATTGTTTGGAGTGCTCTCACAAAACAAAATCTGGTCTGGTTACTGTTCTCTGAAAAATGCAATTCAAACCCAGATGAAAGAAAGTGAAAAATGTGATATCATGCTTGCATTAACTGCAGTTCAGACAGTTCAGCATATTTGCTAAATACTGTTTTGAATTGTTGTGGACCCCAACGAACAATGTAGATAGCGAGCGTGTGTTGTCCCATTACAACACAGTGGTTACAGACAGACGTTGCAATTTGAAACAAAGCAATGCTGAAGTACTGACAATGCTTTCGTTAGAGGACCATAACTGCACTTCATAAACTTGGGAGTCATTAAAATAATATTACAATGTGATGATTTTTAACGTTGTAAATAGATGCTAATTTTGAAGAAAATAGATGCTAATTTTGAAACAAATAGATGCTAATTCTTCCGGTCCCTACTTATAGGATAGGATGGTTGCCTGAATGCGATGACTGGTGCTACATGGCTCAATTTTTTTCCTTGGTTAAGCTTTCTCCCACCACATGGCTTATTTAGTATGGTAAGCAGCTTCTGATCACGTCTCCTCTCATGCCCATGTCACATTGTAATGTGCCGATTTCGTGGACATTTAATATTTTATTCAAAATTAATTTCATGCAGCCACATGCAGTAATTCAAATTCGATTCATGTAATTTATATGTTGAATTAATTTTCATAAATTAACATTTATTAACTTATTATACACGTATATTAATTTGTAACTTATAGAATGGAAGTATTCCTTCTTATGTTAAGGTAGGGCATTTAGACAGAAACTTGTGCAACCTCTTTGTTGACTTACAATAAGAATCGGAGTCAGTTCACAGTGGTAGGCAGGCTAACTTCAGACCCGGGAACGTTTGAGTACGCAAGATTTCCAAGAACGAGTAAGCTCCCGAGACAAAAGATGATTTCATCATACTCTACGAGATATTGACCCCATTTCGGACACTGGAAATATCTAAGGAGGCTTGGAAAGAAGATGGCACATGATATGGAAATCAAATCACGGATTACCGAATTGATTCTTTATGAAGAGGAGACGCGTTGCTATCGCAACTGTATTCTTATTGGTGGACGAGAAGACGTTGCGGAGGTGGTAATTTGATCTGATACACCCTCTCTGAGAGCCTATTTTCAGGGACTCCTAGTTCTGATTCTGAATGAGCTTTGGTGAGCAGTTTCTGTTGGAACTTGCTAATTAATATTTCAAGTGACTTAACTTGTTACACTCTGAACTTGTACTATGGTTGTGGTCTTGACCAAAAGTACAGAAGTGGTTTTCGAATCAGATTCAATCACTAATTCAGAAAGCAGGCGAAACACTCAGTCTCTGCTATTTTTCACATATAAATTCTTCGCATAATTCATCATCTCTGATCTTCATCTGAACCCGCATTCTCTGGAGATTTCCAAGGAAGTCGTCAACGGCTGACCTGATGACATGACTATGATTCATGAATCACTTCGAGACATCAATGGTGAGCTAACGCATTGCCTGCGCACAGGTTTCTCTACTATATTTAATTGGGCACATAAATTCCAGATTTGTTTGTAACTTCATATTTTAAATTCTATACCTCCATTCTGCATTTTGCCACATAAAGTAAATTCATTATTTTCCCTCTTTAATTAACGTAATTTTCTTTGCTGCTTTTGTTTTAAATACATTATTTTTGGCTTTCATGGTAGATCTTTCCTTCCTTGTAGTTAGATTTATGTAAAAGGCTTCCTACTCTCCCCGGTCGATTGCTAAGTGGTTGGTAACTTAGTTACGCTGCGATCTGAGAGTTCTCCGCTGCTCTGGTTATTATTATAATTATTATTATGTTTCTATGATTTTGGTTTGGCAACTTCCAAGTTTTTGACCTGGCACCCACTCGAGATTTTGTTGCTATTATTATCAAACAGGTAGGAGGTATGTGTTTATTGGTATAAACAATAGCTGTCATTTGGTTGCAACAGTGGACTAAACATTACATTTGGCACCCAACAGTAGGACTGTTCATCGTTGGGTTACCTAAAATATCACAACACGTATCCTGAACTTCATTCACTTGCAGCTGGACTGAGCCTTAATTCCTGGTGCTTGGTTCAAGCCGTTTTATTTGATTGATTTTATGCAAATTTTGACTGAACACAATCATAAGAAATGCACATTGGGTCACCTGCAGTTAAAATATTGTTACGGCTTTGAGTTTGTTTCATCGCTCGCCGCATGAGTCACAACTGCCCCAGGGCTGGGCTGCTCTGCCTCAGTGTATTGCGTGCGCCTTATGCAACAGGTCTACTAGGACAAAGGGATGGTCCAGAATATTCGTGACCCAGCCAGCGATGGAAGCCTCGAGAAGCCGTGAGCCCTGGATGGGTCTAGAAGCATTTATTGAGTCACCGGCCTGCTATATAAGAGCGACCTGTCAAGCAGTGAGTTAGTTGTGTTTTACGAGCTAGTGCGAGCATTTATCCTGAGCGACAGAAGTGTGGTGACTTGCGAAACCCCTAGTGAAGCCGATTCGCTTGACAGCGAGGGAGAGAGAGTCATACAGGGGACTGCCTGTGTTTTGAGCGAGTGTGCTTACCTAGTGCGACAGAGGTCATTGTGGTGAGTTGCAAAACAGTGAGTGACAGACTTATTGCAGCTATTTCCAGCCGGCGTACGGGACCGGACTCATTAGCGAGAGGATTAACTGTGGTCTGTTGACGAAGTGAAAAGGGGGCAAGAGCGCTCCATAAGGAAGAGACTTGAGGAAACTGGAGTAAGGTTCTAATTACTTGTATTTGCTGATGAGTAGTGTATCTTTCTGGCCGCAATAAAATTAATTATTTCTTTAAAGGAAAAATCTGTGTTGTGCTTCCTACCCACCGTAATCCAGTTAACAAAAGTGCCACTAGGGGGTGGCACGTAACAACTGGTGTCAGAAGCCGGATTACGAACTCAAGCACAAGCACAACACCTGACGGTCCTGGTTTCAAAACCCGAGCAGGTCATTTTCTCTAATTTTCCTGTGAGTGCATGCCCTTTACAAGACAACCAACTAAAATGGAGGCGCAATTGGCAGCATTGCTAGAAAAGTTAAATGGCATGGAAACCAAGATGGAAGACGGCCAGAAGAAGATGGAAGACGGCCAGAAGAAATTAGCCAAGGACCTGAAGGATGACCTGAAGAAGATGGAGGACGGCCAGAAGAAGTTAGCCGAGGACCTAACTGCCAAACTAGAAGACGGCCAGAAGTTAGCCGAGGACCTAACTGCCAAACTAGAAGACGGCCAGAAGAATTTAGCCGAGGACCTAACTTCTAAATTAGAATACGGTCAGAATAAGTTAGCAGAGGACCTAACCGCCAAATTTCTGGATGGCCAGAAAAATCTGGAAGAGTGTCTGCTGACGAAATTAAAGGAAAGCCAAAGGAAATTAGAACAGGTTTTACATGAGGAAGTCACGGCAGTGGAAAAGAAGTTCGACGCATAACAAGTGGAAGTTGCCGAGCTGCGCCAAGGCCCGCTGATGGGGGTGGAGGAGAAATTCAACGCCTTACAAAAGGAAGTTGCCGAGCTGCGCCAACGCCCACTGACGGGGGTGGAAGAGAAATTCAACGCTTTACAAAAGGAAATTGCTGAGCTGAGCCGAGCCAACGCCCGCCGACGGGGATGGAAGCGAGATTCAACGCTCTACAAGAGGAAGTTGCCGAGCTGCGCCAACGCCCGCCCACCGTTACACCGGGAATATCAGGAACGGGACATAGCAGAGTGACGCCCCCAACCTTCGACGGAAAGGTCCCGTGGAGCACCTACTTACGTCAGTTCGAGGCAGCCTGTTCCACAAATAACTGGAACAACACAGAAACGGCTACAGCTCTTATTGTAGCGCTGAGAGGTGACGCCCTTAACGTCCTTCAGGCCACCCCGACTGGATCCCAGGACTACGCTTCACTGATCGCCCATATGGGGTCCCGATACGGAGATGGCCATCTTCAGCAGGCCTACCAGATGCAGCTCCGGACCCGGGTACAGAAGAACGCGGAAACCCTGCAGGAGTTCGAGATGGACATCGCACGCCTCGTAAGGCTCGCCTATCCAACAGCGCCGGCCGACTTCCTGGAACAGATTGCGACGCAGACCTTCACCGACGGGCTACGGGACTCGGACACTCAACAGGCGCTGCGACTCGCGCGCAATAAGACCCTGGCAGATGCGCTGACGGCAAAACAGGCATCTAGAATGCACACGCGGGTGCGTCAAGTGGACGTCGACGAACCAGCAAAAATCAACGAGACCAAGCCCCTGGCCGACGAATTGATGGAGGCGCTAAGCCGTTTCTTCGATAGTCGCGGCATTACCAGCAACGACACAGCCGGAAGACAACCGGAGAGGCAGCCCGGAAGAGGACTACCGACCTGCTGGGCCTGCGGTAAGAAAGGCCACCTGAGCAAAGACTGCGGTGATCGCCGCCGCTGAATGTATCCGACGGGAAATCAGTCGTCTGAAAACCGCGTGGCCCAGGGAAACGAGTATTAGCCAGCCTTGGGGGGCAAAGGTTGGCTTGTGACAGTCGTCAGGCCCCGGCAGTCCAAGTGCCTGTGACGAAGTTACGGAGGGACAATAGCAGCCTGATGGTCGACGGAGTCGTCAACGGAGTGAGCTGGCCCATGCTGATCGACACGGAAGCGTCGAGGACCATCGTCAATCCCACCGTGATCCCGAAGTGGAGAGTGGAACCCACACAAAGGAACCTCCAGCTAATATCCGCGACCGGAGAGACCGCACCGGTACATGGCGAAGCATCACTGGAGCTCGTCATTGGTCGACGGGCGGTGAAGCATCCAGTGCTTGTGGCTGACGTATCAAACGAAGTGATCATCGGACTGGACTTCCTGGACCAGAACTACATCATCTTGGACCAACACTCTGCACTTCGGAGGTGAGGAACTTGCTTTGCAACCAGCACACGAGGCCGTCACCGCACGACGAGTAAGGCTGAGAGAGGACGTCATCGTTCCTGCCAGGACGGAGGTCAGCGCCGCCGTAATTGTCGACGGAACTGCTGAGGGACTGGCGGCTGTCATCGAGCCAAAATATGAGGACATCCAGACAAAAGGATTGCTAGTTGCCAAGACCCTCATCAACACGACGTTTCGGCCGTACGTCCGCCTGTCCAACCTGAACGACTACGACATTACGGTTCACCGGGACACCAACCTAGGAGTCTGCGAGCCCGTTACCTGGATTGCCAGCATCACAGATACGATGGACGGACACCTGCAGACGGACAACCGAAGAAGACGCGCACTGCCAGAAGAACTACAGAAGCTGTACCAAGGATCCCAGGACCATTTAGACTAGGAACAATCTCGCCACCTTCAGGACCTGCTACGCGACTTCCAGGACGTCTTCTCCGTGGGGAGCAAAGACTTCGGCAGGACAAGCTTGGTCCTGCACAGAATCGACGTTGGGGATAGCGCACCGATTAGGGCCCCATTCCGACGTGTCCCGCTCGCCAAGCAAGCCGGAGTCGACCGGATGGTAGAAGAGATGAATGAGCAAGGGGTGATCGAGCCATCACATAGTCCTTGGAGTTCTCCGGTCGTGCTTGTGAAGAAGGACAGTTCCACCAGGTTCTGCGTGGACTACAGGCGGGTCAACGAAGTCACGAAGAAGGACAGCTACCGTCTACCCAGGATCGACGACACGCTGGACACCATATCAGGATCAAGATGGTTCTCCACCTTGGATTTGAAGAGTGGCTACTGGCAGGTGGAGGTCCACCCTAAGGACCGCGAGAAAACGGCGTTCTCTGTGGGCAGAGGGCTCTGGCAGTTCACCGTCATGCCATTCGGTCTGTGCAACGCCCCTGCAACCTTCGAAAGGCTAATGGTGGACTACACTGGAAGACCTGCCTGGTCTACCTAGACAACGTCATCGTTCTGGGGAGAAGCTTCGAGGAGCACTACAGCAACCTGAAGGAAATCTTGATGAAGCTACGGGCTGCCCAGCTGAAGTTGAGCCCCAAGAAGTGTCAGCTCTTCCAGAAGCAGGTCCTGTACCTTGGGCATATCGTCTCCGAGGAGGGGGTGCGCACCGACCCAGAGAAGACCGCAGCTGTGAGGGAGTGGCCAGTTCCGAAGGACAAATCCCAACTACGAAGCTTCCTGGGACTCTGCACCTATTACCGTCGCTTCGTGAGAGGATTTGCCGACATCGCTAAACCACTGCATCGACTGACTGAGAAGGACCAACTCTTCACGTGAACAGCAGAATGCCACGGTGCCTTCGAACAACTCAAGTAGGCTCTGTGCACTGCACCTATTCTGGCCTACCCCAGACCTGGAACAAGGTTCATCGTCGATACCGATGCCAGCGACTTTGGTATAGGGGGAATCCTGTCGCAAGTAGTGGACGGCGAGGAGAGAGTAGTGGCCTACTTCAGCAAAGCCTTGTCAAAGCCCGAAAGGAACTACTGCGTCACCAGGAAGGAGCTGCTCGCCATCGTGAAGACCGTTGAACACTTCCACAAATACCTGTACGGGCAGAAATTTCTCATCAGGACCGACCATGCATCCCTGCGGTGGCTCTGAACTTCAAGCAGCCCGAGGGTCAACTCGCGCGGTGGTTAGAGAGGCTTCAACAGTACAACTTCGAGATCCAGCACAGAAAAGGCCAACTGCACTCTAACGCCGACGCCCTGTCACGAAGACCATGCCCCGAAGACTGCACCGTCTGTACCAGAAGAGAGGAGAACACCGGGATACAGTGCCGAAGGACTACCGTGAAACTTCAGGGGAGCTGGAGCCGCGAATCTTTCACGCGGGCACAAGCAGAAGATGATGACCTGGGACTGATAGCCGAATGGAAGAGGGCCTGTGTCCCCAGACCCGGGTGGAACATTGTGAGTGACTGCAGCCCAAAGTTTAAGTCCTACTGGGCGCAGTGGGACTCGCTGATTGTAAGGGATGGCCTCATCTGCCGTACCTGGGAGGGCACCGACGGGAAGACATCTCGGGAACAAGTCGTCGTTCCAGAGGCTATGACGGAGGAAGTCCTGAAGGAAGTTCATGGAGGATCATCTGGTGGACACCTAGGGATAAAGAAGACCCTGGAGAAGCTGAGAGAGCGGTTCTACTGGATCGGATGCCGAACAGACGTGGAGAACCACTGCGCGAGGTGCCACGATTGCGCAGCCAGCAAGGGCCCAGGACGAAGACGACAGGGTCCACTGAAGACCTACAACGTGGGCGGCCCCATGGAGAGAGTGGCCATCGATGTTGCTGGGCCATTCCCTTTAAGTGAGGCAGGGAACCGCTACATATTGGTCGTCCGCGACTACTTCACCAAATGGCCGGAGGCATATGTGCTCCCTAACCAAGAAGCCGCGACGATCGCAGAGACCCTGGTGAGGGAATTCGTCAGCCGGTACGGAGTACCCCTGGAGCTGCACTCCGACCAAGGGAGGAACTTCGAGTCGCAGGTGTTCCAGAACCTATGCCAGCTGCTGGGAATCCGGAAGACAAGGACGACGACGCTACACCCTCAGTCCGACGGGATGGTAGAGCGATTCAATCGCACCATCGAGAACCATCTCCGAATAGTCGTCAGCGAGCACCAGAGGGATTGGGACAAACATCTTCCACTATTTCTCCTGGCCTACCGCGTCGCCGTGCATGAAGCCACCGGGTGCACACCAACCCGGGCCATGTTTGGGAGGGAGCTCCGTCTACCTGTCAATCTTGCCTTCGGCCGACCTGGGAATGATCCGGTCCCGGTAAGCCAGTATCGTCAAGAACTGGTCGACCAACTGGAGGACGTGCACGCGTTCGCGAGGAGGAAACTGCGGATCGAGACCGACCGAATGAAAACCCAATACGACCAACAGACGGATGCCGGCGGATTCCACGAGGACGACCTGGTCCGGCTCTTCAACCAATTACGGAAGAAAGGCCTGTCACCCAAACTGCAGAAGTCCTGGGAGGGCCCGTACCGAGTCGTGAAACGGATCACCGATGTCGTCTACAGGATCCATCGGAGCCTGGGGGCGAAGATGAAGTTCGTGCATCGAGATCGCCTGGCAGCCTACGAAGGGACACAGACAGACCAATGATTGATCGGGACGATCAGCCTTTGAGGAAGGGGGTGGTGTTACGGCTGTGAGTTTGTTTCATCGTTCGCCGCATGAGTCACAACTGCCCCAGGGCTGGGCTGCTCTGCTTCAGTGTATTGCGTGCACCTTATGCAACAGGTCTACTAGGACAAAGGGATGGTCCAGAATATTCGTGACCCAGCCAGCGATGGAAGCCTCAAGAAGCCGTGAGCCCTGGATGGGTCTAGAAGCATTTATTGAGTCACCGGCCTGCTATATAAGAGCAACCTGTCAAGCAGTGAGTTAGTTGTGTTTTACGAGCTAGTATGAGCGTTTATCCTGAGCGACAGAAGTGTGATGACTTGCGAAACCCCTAGTGAAGCCGATTCTCTTGACAGCGAGGGAGTGAGAGGCATACAGGGGACTGCCTGTGTTTTGAGCGAGTGTGCTTACCTAGTGCGACAGAGGTCATTGTGGTGAGTTGCAAAACAGTGAGTGACAGACTTAGTGCAGCTATTTCCAGCCGGCGTACGGGACCGGACTCATTAGCGAGAGGATTAACTGTGGTCTGTTGACAAGTGAAAGGGGGGCAAGAGCGCTCCATAAGGAAGAGACTTGAGGAAACTGGAGTAAGGTTCTAATTACTTGTATTTGCTGATGAGTAGTGTATCTTTCTGGCCGCAATAAAATTAATTATTTCTTTAAAGGAACAATCTGTGTTGTGCTTCCTACCCACCGTAATCCAGTTAACAAAAGTGCCACTAGGGGGTGGCACGTAACAATATGCAGTGGGAATCGGAGTAACCAATTTGTTCTTCGTCATTCTGATAATCCCAAACTTTGTCCGTGCCAAAACAATTTCACTTCATATCACTGGAGTATGCAAATCTTATGGATCACAGTAGAAAGTGTGAAAATAAGGAACTGGAAGATGATGTATCAATTGTCTGTTGTTAATTCATTTTAGGGCTTGGACATCTTTGGTCATCAGGCTCTTGTACTTGGCTGTGTGTTGAACTTGTCTGATAACCTGTGTTTCTGTGATAAATTGTAGTAGTGTGTACCTGTATTATGGACTAGGATGGGGTAGGTGCTTGAAATAAAGTACTATCTTGGCATTGCCTGAAGGAAGTGTGGAAAAACCACTCGCCGGACAGCCATTGCTAGCACCGGGTTTCAAACCTTTGATCTCTCTGCAGCTCCCCGTCATGGCCATAGTGAGTGATTTAATGTGGGGTATGCTGTATTAGAACAGGTGCATTGTGTTCTGAGTGAATGCTATTTTTATTTTGAAACAATTGCCACCGGACTCCATCCAAAAGTTTGTTGTCATCGTCTTTATTTCATAATGAAGAAAAGATTATGGACTCGGACAAGATTTGAGATGTGACTTAATCTGTAAATTTGCAATTGTGTGGTGAAGAAATAATCTAATTCATCCTTTCAGGATTGCATTGAGATGCTCCATGTCTAGAAAAAGCATCTGTGCAGAAGTTAATGAGACCTCAATTGTTTTGAAAATGACCAATATTTTTGCCTTTGTTTCTGGCTGAAGTTAATATAGTGGGCATGGTATGTGATATTCGAAAAGACAGACTTTCAAAATCTTGTAATCTAATAGTGTTTTACAAGAATTTCGGATCCTAAAGATTCCAGATGTTGTTCAATTTATCACCCAAATGTTAAGTATTTTTGGATCCATGTAATTGCGCGAGACTATTTTCTCCTTTGACACTAAATCTTGTAGGCGGTAACCTAGGGCATCATTTCACTTGATGAGGGCTGACAAAGGAATAAATGAAAGATGCCAAGTAGGAACTGTGCGAAGTATGAAAGTAGCTCTGGGCTCATGTCGTGGAGTTTAAAATCTGTCTATTATAAATATTTTTTTTAATGGTGGTAGAACGAAAGCAGTTACATCTTCTCGTAAAGATAAGCGCATATTTTATTCTTGCCTACAACCTTGACATTTTCTTTCGAACTTCGATATAAATTTTACAGAGTTCTTTTTACATGACAAATTAAAAATTAACAGTATTTCACAAGCCAAATTGAGTCTCATTGCAATCGTTTTTCTTGGATCACACATCTGTGCTGAATCAGAATGCATGTAGAGCTGTATGCTGTTCTTTTACCCACCTGCCTTGCTGGGCAGTGATGATATTGCCATATAGCTCTCGCCAATTGTTTCCTCCAGACAACGCTCCGAGCTCATAAGCGAGCTGCTCTCGTGGGCATCCCAGATGTTAACTAGGGCCATGGTGTAGGGGTAGCATGCTTGCCTATTGCCTCTAAAGCCCCAGTTTGATGCCCAATTCTCCCAGAAATTTGAAAACCAATGTGAGGGCTAGGGTGCACTCGGACTCGTGACGACAATTAACTAGCTGGATGACTTCAGATGTAATGCCTCTCGGCCTAAAACCTAGGTAATGCAGCTGAGAGAAGTGTGACACTGGCCACCGGTAATCTGTGGGCTATGAGCTGTGCTGCAGTCGTCCTTGGTGTTAACTATGGGGAGCATTTTCTTTGGACCCCACAGGGAACACTGGCCCTCAGGGTGTATACAGTATATGGGAAACCAGTGGAGCTGGGCCTTCGTCTGCTCCCGACCAACGGAGTTTTCCATTGTTTCCCAATTCTGAATATTAATTTAATGATAGAATCTTGTTTCGGAATCATCAACTACGCCAATCGTATTAGAACGACGTTTCTGTCGATTTTAGCCCCTGACGGACAAGACTGAGGAGCTAGTGGACTTCATGATGGAGAAGGATATAGCCATCCTCGGTCTCAGTGAAACAAATTGGAAAGGAAAAGGGGAAAGAAAACTAAAGGAAGTATACGGGCTGTTTTACTGTGGAGGACAAGAGGAAAAAAAATGGAGTAGGAATGATTATTAGAAAGGATGTCCTAGAGTATGTGGAAGAGGTGAAGAAGATAAGTGACAGGATAATCATAGGAAGGATACAGTTCCAGACAGGGACAAAAGGTCTGTTTCAAGTATATGCTCCACAAACGGGGAATAAAGAAGAGAACTTAAGAAGAATTCCTAGAAGATGTGGAAAAATATATAGAGGATAAGGAAATAATAGTAATGGCAGATTTGAATGCACGAGTGTGAAGAGACAGACAAGGAAGAGAGGAGATTTTGGGACCATATGGTTATGGCAGTAAAAATCCAGAAGGGGATTTCTTAATGGACTTCTGTTAGCGGAACCAATTAATTATAGGGAATACGTGGTTCAGAAAGAAAAATAGTCAGAAGATAACGAGGTATGGATGGGGAGATAGAAGAACGAAAACTCTGATAGACTATGTATTAGTCAAAAAAGGACATCGGAAAGAGCTAATGGATGTCGCAGACATGCCAGA
The DNA here is from genome assembly GCA_946902985.2 of Meconema thalassinum. Lineage (NCBI taxonomy): Eukaryota > Metazoa > Arthropoda > Insecta > Orthoptera > Tettigoniidae > Meconema > Meconema thalassinum. Next base: position 862,296,010 of record OX336389.2, read on the forward strand.
GGAAGCCTTTGGAGGAGACCATAGGGCACTGGTAGCAAAATTAAAAGTAGGAAAGGTCATGAGATTACCAGAAAAAAGGGAAAGAAAGATCAAGGTCTGGAGAATAAAGGAAAAGGAGGTTTTAGAAGAGTTTAAGAGAGAATTGCAAGAACAGATACCAAGGACGGATATTACCCATGTGGAACAAGAATGGGAAAAGTTTAAGAGTGCATTTGTAAACAGTGCAGAGAAAACATGTGGTAGAACATCAGGAAAGGTACGGGAAAAGACGACAAAATGGTGGAATGATAGAGTGAAAGAACAGGTAAGAGAGAAGAAGAAAGCTTGGAAGGAATGGAAAACAGAAAGACTGAAAAAAAGTAGAGCAAAATATATAGAAGCAAACAAAGATTGCAAGAAAGTAATTGCAGAGGAAAAGAAGAAAAGCTGGGAAGAATTCACTCAGGAAATAAGGGAGGATTTACATTGTGGAAAGAAATTGCTGTTTGGAATGATAAAAGGCCGAAGGAATGAAAAGGTGAACACTGGGTTCGTGAAAAACAAAGAAGGTGAAATATTGACAAAACCAGAAGAGATAACGGACAGATGGAAAGAATATTTCAGCGAGCTGTTGAAGGCGAGACGCCAGGCATGCTGAGAAGTTACGCAAACAGCCAAAACGGTGGAGGAAGAAATGGAAGAAGAACCAGACATTACTATGGCAGAAGTGGAATGGGCAGTTAGGAAGATGAAGATCGGGAAAGCTGTGGGAATGGACGAAGTGGCAATAGAAATGATCAAGGAGGCAGGACCAGTGGGACTGCAGTGGACATAGACTTCTCAGGAGTGTGTGGAGAGAGAAGAAAGTACCTGAAACCTGGAAAAAGGGAATAATATTGCCAATATTCAAGAAAGGAGACAGGAATGTGTGTGGTAACTACCGAGGAATCACCTTCATCTCGCATGTTGCCAAAGTAATGGAAAGAATCCTAGAAAAAAGAATTAGAGTAAAGGTAGAAAGCCAATTAGAGGAGGAGCAGTTTGGATTTAGAGGGGGCAGGTCAAGAGTGGAATCCATTTTCATTCTGAGACAGAACATTGAAAAGAGTTGGGAAAATGGGAAGGATATGGTAATGACTTACTGATCTAGAAAAAGCCTATGATAGCATCCCTAGAACAAAAGTTTGGGAAAGCTTAACAAATAGGGGGATAGGCAAGGAACTGAGAGACATGATAAAAGGTATGTGCATGGAGTGCTACAGTAGTGTGAAGACTAGAGTCGGGACATCGGAATGGTTTAACCTTTTCACTGCTAATATTGTGAGAGTCTATCAAACCCCTCCATGCTGAATACATTTTTAAAAGTATGTTATTCAGATGAAGTTGCCGACGAGATATCTCGGGCGCAGCAAGGACGTGACGTTCTACCGCACCCGAGATATCTCGGGCGTAGCAGTGTAAAGGTTAAAATTGACACTGGACTAAAGCAAAGAAGTGTGTTGTCACCATTATTGTTCGTAATGGTAATGGATGACATCATGAAGGCAGCAATGAAAGAATATAGTAGGGCAAAGATGAAGGTAATGTTGTTTGCAGACGACGTTGTGATCTGGGGCGAGGATGAGATGGAGGTACTGTAACGTGTTTTTCGAGGGGTTTTATGCAACTGGCATAAGTCAGTAGGAAGCCATTCTATATTTATTTACGCGGCAAATTGTTCAGCCAAGAGAATTTTTCATGTTAATTTATTATTATTATTAATTTATTATAATTATTATTAAGGTATTTTCGGAGCATTTTATAAAAATTATTAGCATTCAGATAGGTTTTCTATGTCTTAGAAAACGCTATCAAGCAAATTATTACGAACGACAATATTATAGAAAATTATGTGATTACGGAATTTTACGGAGTTTTGTCAGTTAGGGTATTTGAGAGACATGACTCACTGGGAATTCGAATACAAGCTGATTCCTGTCGAGAAGCATGACGCAATCTTGGGTCGCATCGTCCAGGAAAGGCGAATTGTTGGAACGGAACCCTCGCGCCGAGTGTAATGACCCAGAGAAGGGGAGTATAGCGAGTGGGGTACAGCCAATCAGCGGAGACAACGTAAGCTAGGAGTCGGCTGAAGAGTGGGGAGCCGACGTGTGCATATATCGTTCGACGCGCCGTGAAACGAGGACTATCTGTGAAATACTTGAGGAGTATGGATGCGCGTGCGAGTCGCTCCGATGTTCAGTGGAGTTAGGGACAATCTGTGTAGTTCTTGCCGAGTGTGGATATACGCGGGAATCGCTCCGATGTTCCGTGGAACGTGGACAATCTGTGTAGAACTTGCGGAGTACGGTTGGAAGTGCGTGTCGCTCCGATGTTCAGTGGAGTTGAAGACTAACTTTTGCAAAACTTAACCAGTGCGGTTGTACGAGTGTTTGGGTCCGAGGTACGGACCATAGAATTATCTAATCTACCAGAATATCATCAAATTCCGACGGAGATGACGACGTCCAGGAGACTGTGGGAAGCTCACAGCATCAGCAAGTACGAGGGAAATGCCTTGGCAATTTCCAGTGGTAAGCGCCAATGACGCAGAAATACGCAATCTCTCATTTTTCTTTGTTTTACATTTCATATTTCAGTAACTTCATAGCTTGGAAATAAGAGTAAAATCAATTTATCAGACTCCGTTTTCACGTAATTTTCTATCGGTAATATTAAAATCGCAACGCTCCAATTTAAATTTTATACTTATTATTAATTTTGCTATACTTATTATTATTAATTTTGCTATACTTGTTTTATATAATAAATTCATTTCTTTTACAATGCAATCTTTGCTTTCAGTAGGTAGCATTAGATATAGACCAATTCCTTCTCCTGATACAATTGTTTGTTGGGTTAATGATCAAATCATACCACGATCTGAGTGAATAGAGTCTTGAATGTGTTCTGCCAGAGCTAGACGTTGTTAAATACAAATTTAGATTTCAACATTGCGTTGAGGTCTTGGCGCCCATTAAAACAACATAGCTTAGGCAAAGGTAAACAGTTACATTTCTCACCCAACAGTGTGGGCTAGCGAAACGTTTCATTTGTCGCTCAACGTGAGGAGAAACAAGCAAAGCGTTTCATTTGTCGCCGACAACTTGGGGCTGAAAACCTAATAACATTTGTGGAAGGAGAAGGGTATATATTTCTGTGCCTGTATTTTGGGGGTTATTTGTCTTTATCAGTGTATATCATTATGGGGGATGAGAAAGAAAGACAGATGAGGTTACGTAGTGGTCATCAACTGGAGAGTGATGATACGAGCAGTATGTCGAGTGATGGTAGTACCGGGGTAGCGGAGGTAAATCCCGATACTGAAACAGGGAGTGTAGGCGGCCAACCAGAATTAAAAACTTTACTTCTCGAGTTCATGTATCAGAACAAAGTTAGTAGTGACGCTTTAAATGCTAAACTGGAACAAAACAACGCTAAATTAGAACAAAACAGTAGGGAAAATAAAGAAAGTACAGATGCCTTAAATGCAAAATTAGAACAAAACAGTAGGGAAAATAAAGAAAGTACAGAAGCTTTAAATGCAAAATTAGAACAGAATAATGCAAAATTAGAACAAAACAGTAGGGAAAATAAAGAAAGTACAGAAGCTTTAAATAATAAATTAGAACAGAATAATGCAAAATTAGATAAGAACAACAAGGAAATTAGTGTGAAAATGGAGCAGATTAGAGGAGAAATCAGAGGAGTAATGGAAGAGAAGGTTAAAGAGATCATTGCAGATGTAGACAAGAAATTAGGAAAAGAACAGGAGGAGTTAGAAATTAGAATCAGTACACAGGCTGAAAATTTAAAAGAACTAGTGCAACTGGAAACACAGCAGGTCAAAAAGCAATTGGGGGGAGAAATTGACAAAATTCAGGTAGCAACTAAAGAGGTTAAGGAACAGCTGGGGGGTAGAATTGAGAAAGTCCACTCGCAAATAGTTGCAGAAGTAAATGATTTAAGAGAGAGTAATAGAGAGAGCATTAGCAAGATTGAGGAGAAACAAGCAAAGCTATATGATAAAGTAGAAGAATCAGAAGGAAACATTAAATTAACAGTGAACAGTATTGAGAGGAAGGCTGAGAAGAAAATCGCAGAATTAGAGTTAAAATTAAAAGCTAGGATCAGGCAAGAAAATAGTCAGAATAGGCCAGTTTTTGTGAATAGCACACACAGGGAGGTAGAACTGGGTAAGTTCAGCAATCGACAGGGGTGCCCAATGGAGTTCATGAACACTATAGAAAATAAATTCGGGGAAAGGTTGGAAAATGGTAGTATTGAGTGGTACCAGGTAGTTGAAATTTTAGAACAAGTGTTTGTGGGGGAAACGAGGAATTGGTTTGCTGTCTACAGAGACAAGTTTACTGATATCAATGATTTTAAAATGAAATTCTGTGAAAAGTTCTGGAATGAGGTTATTCAGTCGCAGCATCGTGAGGGAGTAGTGTGTGGTAAATATAACCCTAAAGGAAGCTCCACCATGACCGAATACTTTTTAGGGCAGGTATTAGTGTGTAAATATCTGGATGGCTTGAAGGAGGAAAGTGATGTGGTAAGGTTGCTACTTAGGCACTTTCCCTATAGGATCAAGGAGGCTGCTTGTATCCAGAATGTAAAGACTATATCACAAGTAGAAAATTTGTTAAGCACATTTGATGCACTAGGGAGAGGAGGTTATGAGGACAATTTCAATCGGAACCAGGGTAATAATAATAATAGACCTAATGAAGCCAGGCATCAAGAAGTTCAAGGGAACGGTGGCGAAGGGGCCAACGCTCAAAATAGAAATAATAATCAGCTAAATCAGAACAGAGGAAATGGCTATGGTAATCAGTATCAAGGGAGGAACAATGATTTCAGGGGAAATGAAGGGAGGAACAATGATTACAGAGGAAATCAAGGGAGAAACAATGATTTCAGGGGAAATCAAGGGAGAAATTATAATGAAAATAATTACAACCAGAATAGGGGTCAAGGAAGAGGACAGCCTAGTGGTAGTAATATACAGCCAAACAATGACAACACAGCCCAGAACAACCAGACCAATTCAGTAGTTAGTAGTACTACGGCGAGCTGTAGCGGTTTTTAAACGCGAACCAGGCTGCGAAGTAAGGTCAGAATCTCAGTCTGTAGCATACCCTGTCCATACAATTATACAGGAACCCTATGACCTAAATGTAAGAAATGAATTATTACATGAACTAAATGATGAAGGTATTATTCAGGAAGTGGTTAGTAAGAGCCCCATAGTTAAATTTAACGTGTCCGAGGCGTACACAGATGTTTTAATTGATAGTGGTTGTATGAAGAGTTGCATAAGTAGTGCATTTTATGATAAAATGAAAGGAACTGGAGTAAATTTTGAGGAGATGCCAATTAAAAGCACTTTTGTTATCACAGCTGTTGGGAAGAGGTCTAAAGTAATTTCTAAGCAAGTTTTAGTAGACATTAAAATTAATAATCATGTAGAGAAGCAGATTTGTCTTGTAATTCCAAATTTAGTATTCAGTGTTATCTTGGGTTCAGAGTGGCTAAGTAGAGTGTCTGGTAACTTATGTTATGATGTAGGGAGTTTGAAATTTAAATGGGGAGATTCTGAAGTAGAAGTAGCGTTCAATGACCAAATTCAGAGAAGTAGTATTGTAGGTGTGATGTGTACTTTAAATGAGATATCGCCAGCCGTAGAGCGGGGTTCTCCATGTTTTGTGGGCAGTGTGATTACGAACGGAAGTCTAGAGGACTCGTTACGTGAGGCTGCATTTCAGGGAAATATAGAGGATGAACAGTGTGTTCGGCTCTATGATGTGTTATTGTGTAATAGGAGAGTTTTTGAGGATCGCATTGGTATGGCCAATTGCTATACACATTCATTGAACGTTATTGATAGGTCAGTATTCACAGGACATAGATATCCTGTACCTTTCGCTTATCAGAGTGCAGTTGAGGCACAAATTAATCAGATGCTTGAAGATGGGATTATTGAGCACTCTAACAGTCCGTATGTTAATTCTTTGATAACGGTACCCAAGACCGACGGCACTGTTCGTATTTGTTTAGACGCTCGTTTGGTTAACAGTAGAATTAGTTCAGATCAGCTGAAATCTATGTCAATAGAAGAATTAATGCAAACATTTGAGGGGAAGAAGTATTTCACTTGTGTAGATTTGAGTTCCAGTTTTTGGCAAGTGCCACTTATGTACGAAGATAGACCATTTACAGCTTTTAGTCATAAATGTAACCTTTATCAATTTTGTAGAACACCTTATGGGTTAAAGAGTAGTTCAGCAGCTTTAATTAGGGCTTTAAACATCGCATTAGGGGATGACACAGGAGAGTTTGTAACCATTTACATAGATGATATGGTAATTAGTTCACGCAGTTTTGAGGAGCATCTACGTCATTTAAATATAGTTTTTCAGAAGTTAGATCAGGCAGGGTTCACTTTGAAGCTGTCTAAGTCGTCATTCTGTCAGTCAGAGGTGACATTTTTAGGTCATAGTGTGTCGAGTAGAGGTGTGACACCATAGGAAGGTAGGGTTAGCATGGGTGGACAGTAGCAACAGGGCATCGTTACAGACACTGAGAAATATGCTAGGTAGAGCAACGTGATGACGTTCATTTAAAGGGAGCCACTTGCAAGGTTGGAAGCAGGTGACACAGAAACATTTATAGTTTCCAAACGTATTGGCAAAACAGCATATGTGCTGGAGAATAGTGAGGGAAACAGATTATACGGAACGTATAATATACATAGTCTCCGAAAGTATGTGTCATAAAGTAAGGATGTTTAGCTGGCGAGCCAGCCTATCAAATGAGTAAGTGTGGTATTTGGTGCGTGGGAGGAGATGGTCTTAAGGCAGGCGTATCAGAAGTCACACAGGGGGGTAGTATGTAAGTAAATGAGAGTTTTTAAGGTTCAGGGAAATATGACGGGATTGTCGGATGCTGTTGAGCACTAAATTGTCTCGATGCACCAAGGCCATTTTGGCAGCGCTGATGGGTTCCCATTTATCTCCAAGAGATGGGGGAGCGCTTGTATAGGGCTTGTTAGCTTAAGGCGTCCACGAGATAAAAGATGGGCCATCAGAATGCGAGACAGTCCTTCATGAAACTCATACATATCAGCACACGTGATGTCTGTTTACGGCCTCGCCATGTAAGATTTGTAAGTGTGTAATTTAAGATAATTTGTACAATGGTATTATTTGTGTGAGGAGAAATGGTCTGTGTTGAGAACTAGTATTAAGTAGAATATGGTTAACGGGAACTTAACAAGACAGGGCGATTACGGCACAGAAATATTTGGTGTTATATGTAATGCGCATTTACTGTTTTTTTTTTCAGAAGTCAATATTAATTTAATCTACTTTAAAGAGAGATTAAGTATTATGGTCACGAGGCGCTGCCACAGTAGTGTGATCGTGTGCTCAGTGATAAGTGAGATTAAATGTCACCATAAGGAGGGGACCTCCAGTGAAATTAGGGAGTTCTATGGTGATATAAATATATCAGAACACCTTCAATGCGTGTGATATGACATCATAAATACATAGTGCTCACACATTAATTATGTCTATTTCTCCAACATAGAGAAATTTGAGAGGCGGAAATATCCGTGGAACACTATTCCATATGTAAAACATTGGACTGGTTGCAAAGTGCAATCCATAGTGACAACAAACTTTGACGCAAAGTGCGTGAAGAAAAAATATGAGTGTATATATCTGTAATTTAGGGTGATTTCGTTTATGTAATATGTATTTTGGATGGGGTTTATTAACGTGTCTGGGATAATCGGATAATGGACCGTCGTCACGGTAAATCATCCGATGATCCGAGGCGAATATGTAACGTGTTTTTCGAGGGGTTTTATGCAACTGGCATAAGTCAGTAGGAAGCCATTCTATATTTATTTACGCGGCAAATTGTTCAGCCAAGAGAATTTTTCATGTTAATTTATTATTATTATTAATTTATTATAATTATTATTAAGGTATTTTCGGAGCATTTTATAAAAATTATTAGCATTCAGATAGGTTTTCTATGTCTTAGAAAACGCTATCAAGCAAATTATTACGAACGACAATATTATAGAAAATTATGTGATTACGGAATTTTACGGAGTTTTGTCAGTTAGGGTATTTGAGAGACATGACTCACTGGGAATTCGAATACAAGCTGATTCCTGTCGAGAAGCATGACGCAATCTTGGGTCGCATCGTCCAGGAAAGGCGAATTGTTGGAACGGAACCCTCGCGCCGAGTGTAATGACCCAGAGAAGGGGAGTATAGCGAGTGGGGTACAGCCAATCAGCGGAGACAACGTAAGCTAGGAGTCGGCTGAAGAGTGGGGAGCCGACGTGTGCATATATCGTTCGACGCGCCGTGAAACGAGGACTATCTGTGAAATACTTGAGGAGTATGGATGCGCGTGCGAGTCGCTCCGATGTTCAGTGGAGTTAGGGACAATCTGTGTAGTTCTTGCCGAGTGTGGATATACGCGGGAATCGCTCCGATGTTCCGTGGAACGTGGACAATCTGTGTAGAACTTGCGGAGTACGGTTGGAAGTGCGTGTCGCTCCGATGTTCAGTGGAGTTGAAGACTAACTTTTGCAAAACTTAACCAGTGCGGTTGTACGAGTGTTTGGGTCCGAGGTACGGACCATAGAATTATCTAATCTACCAGAATATCATCAAATTCCGACGGAGATGACGACGTCCAGGAGACTGTGGGAAGCTCACAGCATCAGCAAGTACGAGGGAAATGCCTTGGCAATTTCCAGTGGTAAGCGCCAATGACGCAGAAATACGCAATCTCTCATTTTTCTTTGTTTTACATTTCATATTTCAGTAACTTCATAGCTTGGAAATAAGAGTAAAATCAATTTATCAGACTCCGTTTTCACGTAATTTTCTATCGGTAATATTAAAATCGCAACGCTCCAATTTAAATTTTATACTTATTATTCATTTTGCTATACTTATTATTATTAATTTTGCTATACTTGTTTTATATAATAAATTCATTTCTTTTACAATGCAATCTTTGCTTTCAGTAGGTAGCATTAGATATAGACCAATTCCTTCTCCTGATACAATTGTTTGTTGGGTTAATGATCAAATCATACCACGATCTGAGTGAATAGAGTCTTGAATGTGTTCTCCCAGAGCTAGACGTTGTTAAATACAAATTTAGATTTCAACATTGCGTTGAGGTCTTGGCGCCCATTAAAACAACATAGCTTAGGCAAAGGTAAACAGTTACATTTCTCACCCAACAGTTAGGGGCAGTCAAACCATTACAATTGTCGCTACCAACATGGGGCATTAATAACCGTTTCAGTACAAGAACAGTTAGACATAATAAATGAAAAGATTGAGCAATGGGGATTGAAGATAAATGTGGAGAAGAGAAAAACAGTGGTGATGAGTAGAGATAAGAAAGAAGGAAAAGGAGTAACAGGGTGTCTACCGGTAACTAAAGTAACGAAAAAGTAACGTATTTTACAAATGGGTAACGAAAAAGTAACGAATTTTACATACGGGTAACGAAAATTTTCCGAAGGCGGTTTGAATCATTTAAGATTAATTGGAAGAAGATCCATTTCGCAAGGTCCGTATTGACGTGTACAATGACAATTTCAATGGGTTGAGTGGTCTCCGCCCAATCAATACAAGTTTATTATTGGCATTATTAATTTATTGCCATTAAGGACATGTTTCGGGCCTCATGGGCCCTTCTTCAGCCGCAAAAATTAATAACATATTCACATCCATCATAATACACAACACACTTACACTTTAAGAAAAACATTAAAATAGACACTCAATTAATTATAAAATATCAACTTATCATGCTGATCTCAATTTGTCCATTAAAAACGAGAAATTCCAATATAGCATTTACAGGAAACCCACGCAAACCAGCACAGTTATAATGAATAATTCCAACCATCCACAAAGCCATAAAAGGGCAGCTTTCATAAGCTTTGTCAATAGGGCCATCAGCACCCCCATGTCCGAATAAGATTATCAGCATGAAATTAATGTCATTTTTCAAATAGCGGAAGCCAACGGGTACTCCAGAGCAGAAATAGAAAAAATCATCAACAAAATCAAAAATAAACCTATCTCCCGACTCACCCCTATAAGAAAAGAAAAAACTCAATTTGCCGTTTTTACTTATATTAATCAGCACACCTATGACATAGCAAACACACTCAAGAAATTCAACACCAAAATCGCGTTCAAGACGAATAGCAATAACCATAAAATAATCTACAACTCTAGTAAAATAAACGAATCCAATAAATACAATTCCTCAGGCATATACAAACTCAAATGCCAGCAATGCAACTCAGATTATCTAGGACAGGCCGGACGTAGCTTCACTACGAGATACCTTGAACATGTAAATGCGATCAAGCACAGAAAATTTTCGGCCATGGGGAATCATATGAAAGACACTAACCACACCTTCACAGACATTAAGAAAGATCTAGAAATTATCCATTACGTCAGGAAAGGGCCTATCATGAATATACTGGAGCAAATAGAAATAGATAACGCACAACGCATCAATCCAATGCATAATTTAAACGAGATCAAATTTGATACTAACATACTTTTTGAAAATATTCATAAATTTTTCCCGTTGCCACAACAAATATAGCAGTCAAAACACAAACATTATTGTTGAGGCGTAGATTAGTTCGTCAGCTTGTTTATCTCTTCTCCCCAAGTTAAGACACTCCCCCCCCCCCCTGCACCGGCACACATAGCCCGCCAATTAGGCCTCAACCCAAGATAAACTCCGTTCTGTATCAAGTCATTCTTTACCCCCACACACATCTCCTCCCTCCCCCTCCCCTCCTCCCAGTTCCTGACCTGGCACAAGGTCGGACCATCTCGCCTCACACAGTAACATGCCGTCAGACGGCACACAACGTGCACCTAGAACTTCCAAGTAAAGGTAAGCATTCCGGCACATGAGTCTTCCTTTCATAGTTTCACGTTTGTAGGCGACTTTAACGTTTCCTTTATTCGTCCCGTTACAGCCTCCAGGTGAAAGCTGACAGTCGTGTAATTCCTTCAATTCGAGCTTAGTAAGTTATTGCTACATTTTTCGTTTTAATCCTAGTTTTTCGACGTATTCATTTTCTAAAACTCTTCATTATTTCTTTATAGTTGAGAAGCAGGCTTGAACTCTGGCTGGTTCACCCCATCACAAGCTCCGTATGACTGTTTCTTCAAAATGTTAAGTCTCCACCCAATCCGGCAATGAAAAAAAATAACAACGGCCCAACTTTGGTTCAAGACAATTTCCCGGACCAAGGTCACGAAGATTGGCTTTAACACAGGAACTCATAACACAAATGGAGAGCCAGCATAGCCCTCTGGCCGCATTATAATCACCGCCAATATATATTTTTAAACATTTTAACCAAAATTTTTCAACGGCCTGTTGAATGGGGCACCTGCCAGATCACAATATGGATAAGGCCACCAAGACCAGACCTATCTCTTTTAGCTGTGCTTTTTAATCCTTTTTTAATCCTGTAATATGTGGATGGGATGGCATTTTGGAATTAATTTTGAATGTTACTTGTAATTTTTGCAGCATGATAAGTTGATATTTTATAATTAATTGAGTGTCTATTTTAATGTTTTTCTTAAAGTGTAAGTGTGTTGTGTATTATGATGGATGTGAATATGTTATTAATTTTTGCGGCTGAAGAAGGGCCCATGAGGCCCGAAACATGTCCTTAATGGCAATAAATTAATAGATGCCAATAATAAACTTGTATTGATTGGGCGGAGACCACTCAACCCATTGAAATTGTCATTGAATCATTTAAACTCGCGCCTCTAGGCTCCGAGATTGCGATGGAGCGAGTTGCTCGCAAGCGGCGCCGATTGCATAAGTTAAGCTATATTTTCCCGTGCCCGACCTCGAGGAAATGCATACTGAGGATACCCTGAGTGGCATACTTCGTTCAGCGAATATTTTCGGCATCAAGATGACGTTTTACTTTTGTGTGAAATATTTATCTGTGTTATTAGGAAACCTGACTTTTCGCGAGACGTTTATTCGCGAAAAATTCTGAAATTAATCAGAAACCATGCATTTCTCGCATTTATTTGGAGACTGTCAAATTGAAGTCCAGAAATAACGCGAAATAATTTAATGTCGCAATCTTGCGAAATGTTACCATTTCGAAAAAGGATTTAGGAAAAGCTTCGAAATACGTAGGCTATAACTTATTTTAAAAATCTGTCTCGTAAATTTGCGACATCCAGTATGGTTAATTCGATATTCCGTTATAAGTCTATTTTTCCTTCGAACTCTGGTTCCATCGGATATATTATAATCTAACCGGTTATTTTGAAAACTTGTATATCTTGTTTAATTTGTGATTCGCATTCGAAAGAAAACGTGTCCTCTAGTCGTAGACTATTATTCGTGCAATCCTCTCAGAATAATTCACAATATTTGATACCTACTTCGAACATTCATACTCAAGACGGCCGGTTGACCGCACGACTTGCCTGCGGGAATCTCATCAAATGGACCGAGATCGACATCAGTAGCGTAAAATCATAAAACCCGTCCCCTATCGTGAACTTGTGACCACGAGGACTGCGGGAATCCCGTCAAAGATGATTGAACACCAATCACGAAACATTCAGAAACCTACTCGCTACTTTTCCCATGACCGTATACTTAAAAGCGTACGGGGAGCGAGAAGTGCATCACCCCGCTTAGAAATAACAGCCTATGTAGCGTCCCGATACTAATTTCTCCTCGTGATCCACCCTGAACTGATAAGCTCCCAACCACAGCATAGGGACAGCGGGAATCACGGCTCCGGCCATACAACTTGTCAATAATTACTCGTGAATTTTAACCATGCCCAACCCTGAGCTTGCATCCACCATTCTGTCAGGATGAATAGACAATCGTTCAACGGCCGGGTGCGGCGCGGTATGCATAATATCGCGAGGAAAACGTGAATCTCGTAAAACGGCCGCGAGCGGCAGCGATTGCGATACATCGCGATATTTATCCGCATTCAATGATGAGGACAACTGGATTCTTGTCAAACGGACAGCAAGTGGCACCGATTGCGTAATAATGCTATATTTTCTCGTGCCCGACCTCAAGGACAATGGAAATCTCGTCGAACGACTAAAAGTGACACCGATTATATAAATCGCGATATTTATCCGTGTTCTATCGCGAAAATTACGGGAATCTCGACAAACGGGTGAGACCAGCGCCGATCGTGTAACATCTCGAAATGTCTTCGTACTTGACTGCGAAGACAGAATTCGGTTACAATCACGTAACGTCCCATAAATTTCTTCGTGATCTACCGCGGGGACAAAGGAAATCTCGCCAAACGGTCAAGAGCAGAGCAACCTCTTGGCAATTATAAAAACGCCTTGTACACAAGACATATTAACCGAAACAACTCATTTGATAATAAATATCAGGTATTTATTTCTTATTTTTAAATTTTTTATAACTCCCTAAGTGAATTGTATTTACCGCTTTAAACACAGTTCATTGCTGTTTTTCTTCACCGCGTGATGAGCCCCTTTGCTTGCAGACCGCAGACGTATCTTGAATTCAAAGGTAACTAAAATTAACTAAAAGGTAACTAAAAGGTAGCTAAAAAGTAACTAATTTTTACTTCATCCTTACAGTAGACACCCTGAGTAATCAAAGTTGGAGGTAAGGAATTGGAAGTAGTGATACACTTCAAATACTTGGGAAGTTAACTGACTGAAGATGGAAGACTAGGGGAGTGCTTTCTACCAACAGGTACGGGGACTAGTATGGAAAAGGATATACCAATTAAGGCTAAAGAAGTTATGTACAAAGCATATTATGTTCCTATAATGACATATGCAGCAGAAACTTGGACAATGACTAAGAGGGATGAGAGCAGAGTACAAGCAGCTGAGATGAGATTCCGGAGAAGTATGGTCCAGAAAACGAGGAGGGACAGAGTGAGAAATGAAGATGTACGGAAAGAACTGGGAGTACAGAAACTAAATGACAAACTGGAGCAAAACAGATGGAGATGGTTTGGACATGTCAAACGGATGAATGAAGTAAGGCTACCAAGACGAGCACTGGAACGACGGATGACAGGGAAGAGAGGACGAGGAAGACCAAGAATGCGTTGGATGGACTCTGTGAAGAATAGTATTAGAAAACGGAACCTGGATTGGAACACTGTCGGAAGAGGAATGGTGGAACGACAGAACAAAGTGGAGAGGAACCATATTTGCCCCCACCCAGTGTCAACTGGAAAAGGGGAAATTAAGATGATGATGATGATGATGATGATGATAGTTTCAAATAGGGAAGAGCATATAAGCCAGACTTGCTTGCCTTATCCATGAGAGAAACGAGGCAATTCTTCTGTACATCACAATTGACAGCAATCATGTTTATGAGTTCTCTTCTTCCATTTAGCAGTTGAGATGAAAGTAAAATAAAACACTGTAACATGCAAAGAAACTCTACATTTGGTAAAAGTCGCGCCAAAATTCTAAACCTCATCCCTTAAGGCAATGATATCAAAAGCGCTGGCACTTCCAGCCGCAGTACTAATCACGAGGTTTCTAGTTATTACGTTGCACGTTTGAAGAATATTTTCAGTAAAATAAATTGATGTAAAATTAATTCCTTAAAAAGTGTTTTTTTTTTTTATTAAAGCAGGAGGTATGGAAAGTGGGATTCATTAACATTGTAACTATTGCCGGGACTTGGGTTAATTTTCGTTAAAAGTAGAAACTTTATAGCAAGGTTTTACTTTAATAAGTCTGCACGTTTCATTGGGGGTTGTATCAACCTACATAGCATGTACAGATTCGTACCACGCAGGGACCACATATTTATCTGCTATATAGCACAAAGGCGTGGCTGTTTTTGAAGGTTTTCAAAAGTAGCACCCTGGGTTACACCTGTTATTCTACACAGTTTGTTGTTTATTGTGCATGCTTTGTGTTATCCTTCCATACAATGCTCTTTGACTGTGGTCCTCGTATGCAGTTTCCCAAATGTTTACCTGTGTGTGAGATGGAGTGCACATCTGTGGTTTGTAGGGATTTGGTTGTATGCATCTCCTTCTTGAAGTGCTTCATTCATTTGCTGCTGTATCAATCACACTTGTCTGCACGAGAGAGATCGTCATTATGTATGAAGCTTCATGTATTCCTTAGCAGTGGTTGATTATGGCGTAGATATTGAATAAAATAGGAGTTAGAACAACTATCCTTGGGTAATCCATTCTTTTGTGCTCTCCATCAGCTACATTGTCCTTGAAAGTCAGCAAAAACTTTACAACAAAAAACTTTAGGAGATTTTGAATAACGTTGATAAGCTGGAAATGGCTTGTACAGTTATACCTTTCGCAAGAGCAGTTGATGGTTAACAGTATCTCATGCTGCAATTTCTAGACTAGAAGCCATCTTAAATATGCGGGTAGATTAAGTGCCTATAAGGTGAAGTCCTTCTCTTGCCTAAAGCCAGCTTGTTGAGGTGTGAGGAGTCGTTCTATGCTTCATAAGTCTAGTTTGGGTGATTATTCTTTCGAAGACCGTATACGAATCCTCTGTACGATCAACTCGCTAGTTTGTTAGCGTAGTTTCAGTATGGCAATTGCATGGGACTTCATATCTCGGGGATTTGGCACTAGCTGGAACTGGTCGTGAGCCAGTCCTTAGTTTTGGGACCAAATCTGCTCTATTCGAATATTATACATGCTGGCAGCTTAACATTCTTCACATACCTCTATCACCTTCTCCAGTTCGTCCTGAGCTTCGGAGAGATAGCTCACTTCCTCTTCTGGGGATCCCCAGGGCTCCTGAACGAAACTAGGTTAATTGTAAGAAATATGTATGGAAATTGCTTGTATTTGGAAATAATAAGTGGAGATAAAATTTGGGCCAAGAGCTTTAATCTCTGGAGTTGATTTAACACCATCCAATAAAATACTTCATATTCTTAGAAGAGGTGCCAATTTCCATTTCGCTTGGCATTCTGTTCCACAATCAATAAAGCTCAAGGGGAAACTGTGGAACATGTAGGTCTCTCTGTTTACCTCAGCAAGTTTTCAGTCAGGGCCAGTTATATATTATATTGTCAAGAGTGTGATCTTTTGACGTTCTTTAACCCTGCGCAGGCGGCAGTAGTTTATGGCTTTAGGCGGCACAGGATTTTGTAAAACAAAAAATTCATACAAATTGTTCAAAATTGCGTGTGTGGTACACTTTAACCTTTACACTGCTACGCCCGAGATATCTCGGGTGCGGTAGAACGTCACGTCCTTGCTGCGCCCGAGATATCTCGTCGGCAACTTCATCTGAATAACATAATTTCAAAAATGTATTCAGCATGGAGGGGTTTGATAGTCTCTCACAATATTAGCAGTGAAAAGGTTAAAACACTCTTCTTTTGTCTCCGTGTAGTTTAGTTTCATAGAGAATATCTTCAATTACTTCATCATCAAAAAACAAATAAAAGAAATCTACAGTGTGTGTATCTACATCAAAACTTGTTGGTGTATTGATCCTTTATCAATATTCTGTATAAGGATGGTATTTGTGGGTTCACGATTCCTATTGCACACGTCAGTCCAGTTATCTGATTGCTCACCAGCTGTGTCGCTTATGTCGTTGTTGCTCTCAGAATAGCTGTAGGAAGAATTTTCCATTTCAGAGTCACAAAAACTAAAATCTGACAAATCTTCATCTGAATAATCAAGTATTGACACTATCTCAACATCACTAATTCGTTTTTCTGACGCCATCATATCCAAAAACTGCCAAAAGATGGCAAATACCACGACACGAAACTACTGCGTCATGCAACATGCATAATTATCAGCTGTGACCACCAGGAAAATAATGTTACCAATATGCTGAGGGGAATCTACACGAGTGAGGTTGAAATAAACCGCTCTCGCCATCTATGAGGACTTTTGTGTACTTCATTGACCTCTGCTGAGCGATATTTGAACAGTTCAAATATACATGGTTCCGCCCGTGGTGGGCAAAAAGTGAGGCATATATATATGGTTCTGCCCGCCGAAGGTTAAGTTGCAATAGTGTCAAAAAAGTTATTGTACAAAGAATCTAGTACGGTATATAAGGAAATCTTTCAGTAAATATTTTCCCATTGACAGTCACATTTTGAAGGGTCTAAACTAATTATTATTTTCACCAAACTATTCAGTACACATAATCAAATTGTTGTGCTTATAGGTTTAGCAGGATTCACAACTAGTTTCACTACCACCATGACAGCTTCATCAGGTGATCATAATTAGCAGTGAAACATATCGTAAAGCCTGCTAAATCTGTGATATAATATTTAGTGTTAGAAATTACACTGTATTGTGATTTGTGAACAGAGAATTTAGTGGTGTGCCAAATATTCTAGTGTACATGAACTTCTATCACCATGAAAGTGTTTGCAGAATGTTATTATTATTATTATTATTATTATTATTATTATTATTATTATCTGCAGCCATGCATTTTTAAAATAGCTGTCATTGTATAAATGCTGTTTACTTTGATGTATTTTATTTGTTGTATGTGTTTAGTATTAATTTTTGGGCTCCAGTAGAAGCAACGTTGACAAATATGGCTTCTGTTCACAGAACGAGCAGCAGACTGCGAAGGATTTCGTGAGAATAGTTGAAGATGCTGAAAATGAGTATCAGACAGCCATCAGACAAAATTACCAAACTATGTCCCACACGACCTTCAAAGCTTTACGCCGCCAACTACCTATCACAAGGACGAAGATTGATTGGAATAGAATAATTTCGTACAGTATTGGAAAAGAACTTAAAAGCCAATGATGATTTGCCTTCCATTTAGAGGAATTGGTTGTTAGAGGGGTTTATAGTTCCTTCCCCTCCTCTCAGTAAAGATCACTCATCATTAAAGTTTGTGGTTTTTAGCATCTAAAATTTCAAACGCATTTCACTCAAAAGAAAGTTAACTTTTGAAATTTATGTTTCTAAAATGAATATCAAATGTGGGTTTTCTATTAGGTCGTGGTGTGTAAATGAAGTACGAAAGAAAGAAAACATTGTTTTAAAAAATATATTTAGCATAAATGCAAGAAATTCATAATTATTCTGCATCTTATTGCTAACTCAGGATCACAAAAAATGAATTGTCGTTAGGCACGTACACCAATGAAGTTTCAACAAATTTTGCATTTATCGCAAATGCAAAAAAACCACAAACTCTACTTATCACAAGTCTTAAGTTTGTATGAATTGTTCTTATTTCTTTAATAATTTTTCTCTCATGATTACATGATAAATATGAATATGAAATATTTAAATAAAATGGTACACAAGGTACAGGTAGTGGCACTTGTTTGAGGAAAAGGTAATCTATATTTTAGTGCAAAGAATGTGAATAAAGTTTATTACTAATGTTAGAAACATATCTTTTAGCTTTTAATGAAGTTGGGCGAAGCCAAATATTGAATAACCTCCCTGAATATATGAAGAATTCTCCAGCTGTGTGGTTGTTTCAGTGAATGGCCTGAAAGTGGGCGAGCCATCCTAAATCTCAAGAGTTGATCATTGGTGCTATTTTCTCATGCATCATTTTCTCTGCTGAATTGAAATACGTGACTTATAGGGTGATCCTCACAGCAGCTCTCGCGGGATAAGAGAAAGATTTTATTTGTGCTTTTGTAAATTTTAAACTAAGTGAGATTACTAATTTGAGTACTCCTTTCCACAAAGGTTTCATTTACAATTCCCATGTGTTAACGCAGTTACCACTTGAAACTTTGAGATGGTTCAAAGTTCAGTCCTCCAGTGTTTTGAGTTATACACTTTTCAGTAGTTCATAATTAATAAATTGGTTTTGGTGATCTGAAAATGCAGTAGAAAACAAGCATGAATAAAAGCAGAAAATGCTAATTTTGAGTGAACAAAATCTTCCACTAAATCACTTTATTACCTCTTGCAACAAGTAGATGTTTCATATGTTTCGTTGGACTGTGGTTAAGCTGGTTGTTGGTTAAGCTTTGGTCTTCAAATCCCAGGATAGTAGATTTGATCTCACGTCAGTCCGATGGCATTTAAGGGTGTCAGAATGCGAGAACCCAAAAGTCAAGCAGCATTCCCCCCAGGGGCTCACATCTAGTGGGACGTGGGTTGGCGACCACGGGGCCCCAGCTGAGTCCGGCATTGCTTCCACTTAATTGTGCTGGGCTCCTCTCCGTCTTCTTTCCTGTCGACCTCACTTGGTCAACTCTTGTTCTCTTCCGACCCCGACGGTATTAGGGTATCCGAGGCCTAGGTAGTCTCTTCATTTCCCACCTTAATTGGCCCTTGTCTCATCTTTTCTGATTCCCTCCTTCTGCGAGGGGTCAGCCTTCTTTTTCTTTTCCTGTTATCTCCTGCCTTCTGCTCAAGGCCCTCAAGGAGTCAGGGTTTATGTAGCCCCACCACTTCTGGTGCACCCTAGATATTGCTACACCCTCAGGGGCTCACGGCTGGTGAGTTCGGGAGTTGGCGACCCCGAGGGATTCCTGAGCTGGGTCAGGTTTCCCCTTTTGTCCCTTCCCTTTGGGGTGGACTCTCTCCCCTCTCCTCTCCTTTTTTCATTATATTTCCTTTTCTCTTAAAGATTCCCGCACTGTTTTTGTTGGTTCCCCGTGTATCTAAATTCCCTTTAGCGATTTTTTTTGTAGGTATTTTTAATCTACGTTGCATTTTGTAAGTTTTTTCGATCTAAATTTCATCTTGGGATTGTTTTCAACCTCAATTGCATTTTGTAAAGATTGACAATCTAAATTGCTTTTTAGTAAGTCTTTCAATATAGGTTTCAGGGCATTTTAGTGAGTATTTTGAATTTCAATTGCATTTTGTAAGTATTTTCAACCAAATCTGCATTTCGCAAGAATTTTAAATCTAAATTGCAATTTGTTTGGTGGGCATTTTGCAAATATTTTGATTCTCAATTCCATTTTGTGGGTATTTTGAATCTAAATTACATTTTGTCAAGTATTTTCAATCTAAATTGCATTTTGTAAGTATTGTCAATCCACATGAGTCATTTGAATCTACCGTACATTTTGTAAGCAATTTCAATTGCATTTTGTAAGTATTTTGAACCTCAATTGCATTTTGTACGTATTTTCGATCTCATTTGCTTTTTGTAAGTATTTTGATTTTCAATTGCATTTTGAAAGTATTTCGACACTACATTGCATTTTGTACGTATTTTGAACCTAGCCTACATTTTGTGGGTATTTTTCAATCTATTCTTTTTGTGAATCTTTTCGTTCTAATTTCCCTTTTGTAAGAACATTTTGTGAGTTGTTTCAATCTGAGTTCCTTTTTGTAAGTATTTTCCGTTTCGCTTAATTTTTGTTCTAGTTTCCATTTCATTATCATTTTCGCTATCACCCAGATCATTAGGGGCCGATAACCTAGATGTTAGGCCCTTTAAAACAACAATTATCATTCTCATCATCAAGCAGCATTGTGCACGCTACTTGTGTTAGAAGTTACACTGTATTGTGATTTATGAACAGAAAAATTAATAATATTGGGCAAATGAAGAATGCTGT
The DNA here is from genome assembly GCA_946902985.2 of Meconema thalassinum. NCBI lineage: Eukaryota > Metazoa > Arthropoda > Insecta > Orthoptera > Tettigoniidae > Meconema > Meconema thalassinum. The sequence goes on from OX336389.2 coordinate 862,316,662, forward strand.
TTTTCTAATTGTTTCGCCACAGCACAGCTACGTGTAACAGGAGCACATGTCACCACGAAGGGGAGAACGATTATTGATTTATAGCATAGAGGAAGTAACTCCCACAACGATTACTGAGACGTCTGGAGCTGAGTCGTATCCTACCTGTGGGACTGCAGGGTGTCGAGCGATACGGGAAATACAGGATTTGCGGGAAATGTACGGGAACTTTAGTGACCCGGGGGAAAATGCGGGAATATACGGGAGTTTTGCATTTAATCCGGGAAATCTTGAAAAGTCTCATAATGCCAGACTTCTTAGCCTCCGAGCGCTCGGTAGAGTCCTGCCGCTCGGACTTCTATTTCGCCTGCAGACCGCGCCACCGTCACTTAGAGCTCTAGCGGGTTGAGAGCCCTGCGAACATCACAATACGTTGGCGTCGTAATGTCGAATGCGACTGCTTTGGCTGACCAACTGCCAGATAAACGGTATTTTGTGTTTGTAGCTTCTCATCCCATCTGCGAGTGAGTTCAACTTTCTCACGCACGCTACGACAGCCTAAATCTCGCATCACCCCTGCGGAAGTAGATCCAAACATGCAGTTATACTTACGCTACAAACACTTCTTTAAGATTATTTTTTCAGCCATTCGGTATGATAACTCTAATCTCAGAGAGTTCCAAAATAAACGGGAATTTGGTTGATTTTCGTTCGGATAATACGGGAATTTAAAAACAGGTCACCACTCGACACCATGGACTGTGTACCTGTCAACCAAGCAGGATGAAAACAGAACACAAGTAAACAAAGAATAGTTCTAATCTCGACTGCCGGCACTCATATCTGAATAGGGCTAAATAGTCCGTCCTTTTCATACAAAATATACATTTTTTATTGTTTCCGTTATGCGTTTTTCACACTTGTACATTTTTTTTATTTCTTCAGACCACTGATAAAGTATGTGAAGCTTGACTGTAATGTTAAAATTGTCTCAACTGACAGTAGATTACAAAATTAGATTTATCTGTTAAAATTTGTAGTTTTTCTATATTCTGGTGAAAGAAAACCACACAAAAGAAACTACATGACCCCATGCTGAGAAATACTGAATTTTGCATTAAAATATGCATTATTGCAAATGCTAATTTCATGTCTTTATCCATAGCACAATACCTACCTGCATTGAAGTCCTCAGTTTATCTGCAGCACTTGTTACATGCCCCAATACTGTAAAACACTAGTTCCATTAAGGTTTCCACGTTTACCCTTATGCTTTGGGTTGTCACCGAAATTCCTTTCCTCGTATTATTCTTCAACTCATTCAATTATTAGGGCCATCTGAATCAGTCTGACCCACTTTGGTTTTGGTTAGGCTTTAGGATGGACATCCTTTCTGATGCCACACGATTTTTTCGGCTGAAAATTCCACCTTGCAGCCACAGAGATGATGCCTCCTCCCTTTAAATCCCTTCCCGTGTATTGAAATGAACTATGTTCTTTATTACTATGCTTTTCCACACTCTCGTAGGTGGCACAAAATTCTATTTCAACAAAAACCTCTGTCCCCGGAATTTCTATCAACTTTGCACCTATGGCAGAGCAAATGTGTTCAATTACACCATATGTACTCGAATGCAATGCATACTTCTTTTCAGGTCAGTTATGTCTTGGAAGCATCCCTGATCACAGTCCAGTGCCTCCTCCCTTCTAAAGTACCCTTGTCGCGTCTGTGTCTTTTATTCAGTTTATAAATACTGGTTTACTGAGCAGACGTGTTTCGCGATAAAATCCTGCCATAAGCTGGTTATGACTTCATTAAAACTTGATAAATTGTTACCAATGGGCAGAACTTGGGCCATGCCTAAATTATGATTATGAAATTCATGACTTGCCCTAAATGATCGTATATTGTAAACACAGGAAGAATGCTTCAGTGAAGCTTTTTTATGGTAAGAATGAACAGTGAAAGTCAGTCAGCACTACGTACATGAAAGACATGGCCGGAGCCCGCGATCGCATTCAATTCTAATTCAATACATATTGTTACGTGCCACCCCTAGTGGCACTTTTGTTAACTGGATTACGGTGGGGGTACAAAGCACAACACCAATTACTGCTTAAAGAAATAATTAACTTTATTGTGGCCAGAAAATTACACTAATCAGCAAATACAAGCATTCTCCAGTTTCCTCAAGTCTCTTCCTTATGCGCTCTTGGCCCCTTTCACTTGCAACAGACCACAGAAGTTAATCCGTCCTAATGAGTCCGGTGGCCTTGGCAGAAGCTACAGTTACTTACGAGCACTTGATGTACGCTGTTCACAAGCTGGGAGAAACAATGTCACAGGATTTCGTAACTCGCACAGCACTTCGTCACCACACTTCTGTCGCACAAGATAATCGCTCGCACTAGCTCGTAAAACACAACAACAACAACTGCTTCACGGGTCACTCTTATATAGCCGGCCGGTGACTCAATAAATGCTTCTAGATCCATCCAGAGCCCACGGCTTCTCGAGGTTTCCAGCGCTGGTCCAGTCACGAATGTTCTGGACTATCCCTTTGTCTGTAGTAGCCCTGTTGCATAAGGCGCGCGCAATACGGGAGGCGGCCCCAGCCCAGCCCTGGGGCAGTTGTGACTCATGCGGCGAGTGATGACACAAACTCACAGCCGTAACAATATCGGTATGGTAATTTAAATTTCCGAACTCTCTGCATATCTCATAATTCAAAAATTATCTCTAGTACAAACAAGTTGTCTTTAAAAAGGAGGATATCAAATACCGTATTTATCCATTTTTAGCCTATTTTCATTTTATGGTATGTGTGTGTGCATAAGAAAAGGAACCACTTCAAGGTCAACAGTCACGAAATAATTGTAAAAAAACACTCAAGGGAGTAAAATGTCGAATTTTTGTTTTTGTTGTCTTATCTATTGCTTAGACCGTCACCTACTCACTGCGTAAATTTAACAGCTTTGTGACAATAATCACTGCTAAAACATGAGGTTTATTTAACACTGAAAAAAAGGGACCACTTTTCGCATCGTAAGTGAAAAAGATTGTAGTTAAGCCATTTGGAAAATTTTGAAAAATTGATCTGTCCTCTGCAAAGGTGGTCAACAATTCACAATATAATTGTAAAAAACCACTCAAGGGAGTAAAAGACGCCCATTAATTTGAGCTCAGGCTCGACTCTCTACGATTATTTGTTCGGGATATCTCGGGTCGATGCCCTGATTCAAAGGTACAGTCGTGTTCAAATTAAATGGGTGAAATAGAATTCTTACAGCCTGGTTCACCAACTAAAGATACACCCCAGCTTGGGTACTCTTAACTGCCATCCCAATTTTTGTCATAAATAAAATTCTTATTTAATAATAATAATAAATGACCATCCTGAATTAACCAATTAAAAGATTCCTGTTCAGGGATACATCTCCTTCATCCCTGTCGGAATAGCTATCTACCTATACACAGATCATAATCAAATAAATAATTATTTAGTTAACCTAATAATGAAAATATTCACTGGTGCCCTTTGACACAAATCTGAAAATAAAAACAAGAAGTTCCGTGAAGAACTATACAGCCTACTTTTCATGCCAATGATTATTCTGCAGTATATGAACCTCTCTAAAATAATGACGAAATTAAGTTGGTAATATCGAAATATCTAATTAGTTCAAAATATACCTGGTATAATGTAGCCTAATAGAGCACTACAGTTGGCAGCCCTGGCGACTGAATATATTCTTAGTTCAATCTCTTTAGGTACAGAATACAAAATTTGGTTGAAGTCCAATGGACGTTACATGCAGTTAGACACTGGATCTATCAGCACGCGTAAAAGCATGTTGTCAACAATACCATGCGTGTGCTAGTCAGAAATAATCTGAAATATTATGATATCTTGTTGTGCCAATTTTGGATGAAATCCATTTGTTAGTATAGAAGTTACATGTATTTTAAAATTGGACATATCAGCAGGCATAGAATCATGTTGGCAGCACTGCCTTGTATTAATTACTCCAAATTAATCTAGAATGTCAGGTGCTATACGTGTGCAAAGTATAGAGCTGTTGGCTTGCATACTTTTTGGTATATTGATATTAGTGTAAAATAAATACAGACAGCATTTATTAACAGTTGGCAGCCCTGATTGCTCTTAACAATACTTATAGTCATATCTGTTATGGTACACATAGCACATACGAAATTTGGTTGAAATCCAACTGATAGTATAGAAGTTACATGTATTTAAAAATTGGTCGCATCAGCAGGCTTATAATCATGTTGGTAGAACTGACGTATATAAGTTACTCAAAATTAATCTAAAATGTCAGAATATACGTGTGCATAGTTTAAAGCTGTTGGCTTGCATACTTTCTGATATATTGGTATTTGGATAAAAAAATAAAGAGAGCAATTATTAACAGTTGGCAGCCCTGGTGGCTCTTAAGAATACGCTCAGTCATATCTGTTTATGTACAGATATTACATACAAAATTTGGTTGAAATCCAATTGATAGTGTAGAAGTTATATGCATTTAAACATTGGACCTATCAGAAGGCTTAAAATTATTTTGGCAACACTGTCATTGTTGGCCTCCTGGAAATTAAACTGAAATAGTATTATCTACATGTGTGCCAATTTTGGAATAGCTCCCATGCATACCTTGCAAGATATCCAACATGGAGCTCAAATTTCTAGTGCGTTTTTTCAGCAGTTGGTAGCACTGACATCATTTTCAAATATGGACGTGAGATATTCCGGTACACATCTTTACTCATACTAAATTTGGTTTAAATCCAATTGATAGTGTAGAAGTTATATGCATTTAAACATTGGACCTATCAGAAGACTTAAAATAATTTTGGCAACACTGTCATGGTTGGCCTCCTGGAAATTAAACTGAAATAGTATTATCTACATGTGTGCCAATTTTGGAATAGCTCCCATGTATACCTTGCAAGATATCCAACATGGAGCTCAAATTTCTAGTGCGTTTTTTCAGCAGTTGGTAGCACTGACATCATTTTCAAATATGGACGTGAGATATTCCGGTACACATCTTTACTCATACTAAATTTGGTTTAAATCCAATTGATAGTGTAGAAGTTATATGCATTTAAACATTGGACCTATCAGAAGACTTAAAATAATTTTGGCAACACTGTCATGGTTGGCCTCCTGGAAATTAAACTGAAATAGTATTATCTACATGTGTGCCAATTTTGGAATAGCTCCCATGTATACCTTGCAAGATATCCAACATGGAGCTCAAATTTCTAGTGCGTTTTTTCAGCAGTTGGTAGCACTGACATCATTTTCAAATATGGGCATGAGATATTCCGGTGCACATCTTTACTCATACTAAATTTGGTTTTGATTGCTGCAGCCGTTTAGGAGTTGATAGGGGGACACACACACACAGCCAGTCAGACAGACACACACACATTTTCCCGGATCGATCTCATAAGTCTACTTTTTCCTCATTTTTGTAAATTGTGAAAAGTAGGCTAATAAATAGGTCACGGCAAAGAGGGCGCTACGCCCTTTAATTTGAATCCTCACAGGACTATGTACAATTATTGGTTCGCAAGATATTTGTCTAAATGTAGTTAGGTCCATCGGCAAAATCTGATAAAATAAAAGATAAAAATATTTGTTAAAATAGTCTACATCAGAATACCGGTGAACATGAAAATGTAAACGTCAGGGTAACTTCCAAATAGATCAGTAGTTAAAACTCAGAAATTCTTCTAGGTTTGTGCCGTGTCTTGTGTGGGGTTTCGCCTAGGACACCAAGATAGGCTCATCGGCGGGCTCTTGGTGTCCCTGCCCGGACCCCCACAGGAGTGACGAACTGCGCGCCACCTCCCTTTATATAAGGTGCAACTGCACCACTTGACTACGAGAACTAAAAGCTCAAGTAGCCTTAACCTCCCTATGAAGGCTTCCAAAAAGATGGTATATTGGCTTTCACGGCCGGTGAATTAAAACTCAGAAATTCTTCTAGGTTTGTGCCGTGTCTTGTGTGGGGTTTCGCCTAGGACACCAAGCTAGGCTCATCGGCGGGCTCTTGGTGTCCCTGCCCGGACCCCCACAGGAGTGACGAACTGCGCGCCACCTCCCTTTATATAAGGTGCAACTGCACCACTTGACTACGAGAACTAAAAGCTCAAGTAGCCTTAACCTCCCTACGAAGGCTTCCAAAAAGATGGTATATTGGCTTTCACGGCCGGTGAATTAAAACTCAGAAATTCTTCTAGGTTTGTGCCGTGTCTTGTGTGGGGTTTCGCCTAGGACACCAAGCTAGGCTCATCGGCGGGCTCTTGGTGTCCCTGCCCGGACCCCCACAGGAGTGACGAACTGCGCGCCACCTCCCTTTATATAAGGTGCAACTGCACCACTTGACTACGAGAACTAAAAGCTCAAGTAGCCTTAACCTCCCTATGAAGGCTTCCAAAAAGATGGTATATTGGCTTTCACGGCCGGTGAATTAAAACTCAGAAATTCTTCTAGGTTTGTGCCGTGTCTTGTGTGGGGTTTCGCCTAGGACACCAAGCTAGGCTCATCGGCGGGCTCTTGGTGTCCCTGCCTGGACCCCCACAGGAGTGACGAACTGCGCGCCACCTCCCTTTATATAAGGTGCAACTGCACCACTTGACTACGAGAACTAAAAGCTCAAGTAGCCTTAACCTCCCTATGAAGGCTTCCAAAAAGATGGTATATTGGCTTTCACGGCCGGTGAATTAAAACTCAGAAATTCTTCTAGGTTTGTGCCGTGTCTTGTGTGGGGTTTCGCCTAGGACACCAAGCTAGGCTCATCGGCGGGCTCTTGGTGTCCCTGCCCGGACCCCCACAGGAGTGACGAACTGCGCGCCACCTCCCTTTATATAAGGTGCAACTGCACCACTGCCTAGCTTGGTGTCCTAGGCGAAACCCCACACAAGACACGGCACAAACCTAGAAGAATTTCTGAGTTTTAATTCACCGGCCGTGAAAGCCAATATACCATCTTTTTGGAAGCCTTCATAGGGAGGTTAAGGCTACTTGAGCTTTTAGTTCTCGTAGTCAAGTGGTGCAGTTGCACCTTATATAAAGGGAGGTGGCGCGCAGTTCGTCACTCCTGTGGGGGTCCGGGCAGGGACACCAAGAGCCCGCCGATGAGCCTAGCTTGGTGTCCTAGGCGAAACCCCACACAAGACACGGCACAAACCTAGAAGAATTTCTGAGTTTTAATTCACCGGCCGTGAAAGCCAATATACCATCTTTTTGGAAGCCTTCATAGGGAGGTTAAGGCTACTTGAGCTTTTAGTTCTCGTAGTCAAGTGGTGCAGTTGCACCTTATATAAAGGGAGGTGGCGCGTAGTTCGTCACTCCTGTGGGGGTCCGGGCAGGGACACCAAGAGCCCGCCGATGAGCCTAGCTTGGTGTCCTAGGCGAAACCCCACACAAGACACGGCACAAACCTAGAAGAATTTCTGAGTTTTAATTCACTGGCCGTGAAAGCCAATATACCATCTTTTTGGAAGCCTTCATAGGGAGGTTAAGGCTACTTGAGCTTTTAGTTCTCGTAGTCAAGTGGTGCAGTTGCACCTTATAAAGTGGCTCGCAGTTCGTCACTCCTGTGGGGGTCCGGGCAGGGACACCAAGAGCCCGCCGATGAGCCTAGCTTGGTGTCCTAGGCGAAACCCCACACAAGACACGGCACAAACCTAGAAGAATTTCTGAGTTTTAATTCACCGGCCGTGAAAGCCAATATACCATCTTTTTGGAAGCCTTCATAGGGAGGTTAAGGCTACTTGAGCTTTTAGTTCTCGTAGTCAAGTGGTGCAGTTGCACCTTATATAAAGGGAGGTGGCGCGCAGTTCGTCACTCCTGTGCGGGTCCGGGCAGGGACACCAAGAGCCCGCCGATGAGCCTAGCTTGGTGTCCTAGGCGAAACCCCACACAAGACACGGCACAAACCTAGAAGAATTTCTGAGTTTTAATTCACCGGCCGTGAAAGCCAATATACCATCTTTTTGGAAGCCTTCATAGGGAGGTTAAGGCTACTTGAGCTTTTAGTTCTCGTAGTCAAGTGGTGCAGTTGCACCTTATATAAAGGGAGGTGGCGCACAGTTCGTCACTCCTGTGGGGGTCCGGGCAGGGACACCAAGAGCCCGCCGATGAGCCTAGCTTGGTGTCCTAGGCGAAACCCCACACAAGACACGGCACAAACCTAGAAGGATTTCTGAGTTTTAATTCACCGGCCGTGAATGCCAATATACCATCTTTTAGATCAGTAGTTCTTCTTCTTCATTTCCCGTTTCCAGCTTCCTGGGTCGGGTTGTGAATCAAGGACCTCCAACGTTGCCTGTCTCTCCACGCACTCCCACACTGTATCTGCCCATCTCTTTCGGGGCCTTCCGCGCGGTCTCTTCCCCGAAACCTTTTCCAGAAAAGCTTTCTTTGGCACTCTCTCCTCTCCCATTCTCATCATATGTCCATACCACATGTCCATACCACTTTAACTTGGTTGTTTCTATCCTGTCCTGCAGCTTCAAGATTCCTGTCCTCCTTCTTATCTCCTCGTTTCTGATTTTATCTCTTCTGGTCTTCCCTTCTATACCTCTTAGGAATTTCATCTCCGCTGCTTGTATTCTACTCTCCTCTCTTTTTGTAGTGGTCCATGTGTTATAAAGTAACCACATTTTTAAACACCTCTACTGAAAAGTTATGAAATCTTATGTTGTAATATTACGTGCTAATTTAAGGCCTTAATATCTTTCGGAGGCATTCAATTACATGATATTAGATACATATTATGGAACACGACAGTACCTTTATCTCAATACCAGACATCGGGTCCCTTTTAACCCCCACCCAGGGGCTCACATCTAGTGGGACATGGGTTGGCGACCACGGGACCCCAGCTGAGTCTGGCATTGCTTCCACATACTTGTGCCGGGCTCCTCTCAGTCTTCTTTCCTGTCGACCTCCCTTGGTCAACTCTTCCGACCCCGACGGTATTAGGTTATCTGAGGCCTAGGGTGTCTTTCACTTTCCCGCCTTACTTGGCCCTTGTCTCATCTTTCCTGATACCCTCCTTCTGTGAGGGTCAGCCTTCTTTTTCTTTTCCTTTTACCTCCTGCCTTGTGCTGAAGGCCCTTAAGGAGGCAGGGTGTATGTAGCCCCACCACTTCTGGTGCACCCTAGATAATGCTACACCCTCAGGGGCTCACGGCTGGTGAGTTCGGGAGTTGGCGACCCCGAGGGATTCCTGAGCTGGGTCCGTTTTCCACTTTTGTCCCTTACCTTTGGGGCGGACCCTCTCCTCTCCCCTCTCCTCTCCTCTCCTCTTTTCCTTATATTTCCTTTTCTCTTTAAGATTCCCGCACTGTTTTTGTTACTTGGTTCACCGTGTATCTAAATTCCCTTTTAGCGATTTTTTAAGGCATTTTTGATCTACGTTGCATTTTGTAAGTTTTTTTTCGATCTAAATTACATCTCGCGATTGTTTTCAACCTCGATTGCATTTTGTAAAGATAGACAATCTAAATTGCTTTTTAGTAAGTCTTTCAATGCAGGTAGAAGTTAGTGAGTATTTTGAATTTCAATTGCATTTTGTAAGTATTTTCAACCAAAACCGCATTTCGCACGAATTTTGAATCTAAATTGCATTGTGTTTGGTGGGCATTTTGCACATATTTTGATTCTCAATTGCATTTTGTGGGTATTTTGAATCTAAATTACATTTTGTCAAGTATTTTCAATCTAAATTGCTTTTTGTAAGTATTGTCAATCCACATGAGTCGTTTGAATCTACCGTACATTTTGTAAGCATTATTAATTTCAATTGCATTTTGTAAGTATTTTGAATTTCAATTGCACTTCGTGAATAATTTGGATTGGAACTGGGATATTTCAATCTGAATTGCATTGTGTATTTTCAATTTCAATTGCATTTTGTAAGTATTTTGAACCTCAATTGCATTTTGTACGTATTTTCGATCTCATTTGCATTTTGTAAGTATTTTGAATTTCCGTTGCATTTTGTAAGTATTTCGACGCTACATTGCATTTTGTACGTATTTTGAATCTAGCCTACGTTTTGTGGGTCTTTTTCAATCTATTCTTTTTGTGCAACTTTTTGTACGTATTTTCCGTCTCAGATAATTTTGTTCTGGTTTCCGTTTCATTATCATTTTCACTATCACCCAGATCATTAGGTGCCGATAACCTACATGTTAGGCCCCTTAAAACAACAATTATCATCATCAACCTTTTAACTCTTTGGATGCCAACCCCGAATAGAATGCCAGGCATGATTAAATGGATTGTGCATCACTGCATGAAAAATTAATAAAAGCCTCAGTTTAAAAGATATGGAAATAGAATTTGGTATGTTAGCTTGATATACTCCAAGGACTATATACATGTGACTTACATTTGACAAAAACTATTTCATGGAATACTGTGAACAAAATTAAAATATTTTTTATTATAAAAAAGTTATGATTTGAAATGAATTAGCACATTGTACACTAAATCAAAAGTGTATAAGTGAAGATAATTAATGTTAACTCATATTTAGGATCATATATGCCAATTTATACTGTTATAGTAGGCCTACATTGCAATTTCTTCACCCGAAATAGGCCTACGTGATGGCATGCCTTCTTGCGACAAATGTACTATTTACAACTTTACTAAGTCCTTGATAAATTGCTACTGAACTATTACTACAGTAGAAATTACAATAGACTTAATATATCACGATAAATAACTAAAATGTGTCAGTTAGCGCGTAAAATGATCAAAAATAAATCACAACACGCGGACATAAACAAACAAGGTAGCTGCCATATTGGATCATAAACGTCTAGCGCGCGCAGACTCTACACTCATATGTACGAGTAAACAAGCAAAAAATAAACTATGTATGTGCCATCTGATGACAAACGAAGGAATTACAGACATTCTACCTTCTTACTATGTGATTTGTAGAGCAATCCAGCACCACACCGCATAACTACCACGCATATAAGAGCGTGCCGATCGAACCGGCATCTTGGCATTTTTCATACGGAACTTGAGTGCCGTTGCATCGGCATCTTGGCACTGTAAAGGTTAATATGCAAGCACACACATGAAACATAGGCGTATGAGATGTCCTATTGTCCTTGTGTGTGTCCCGAATAAATTGTAAACAGCTGGAGCAATTTCAATGAAACTCGGTACAGCCAAGGTATTTTGTCTGACTGACCGTGCCTTTCAAATTTTAATGTTTCACCAATCCAACATGGCAGCCGCATTAAATATTTCACCGGCATTCTATATTTTCAAAACTATTACCAATATCACCCTGAAATTTTGTATGGTAATAGAGGAAACTTATGTGACTTTTCAAAATCTGTTAAGTACAAAATCAACATGGCAGCCAAGCAAAGTTAAAATATTTAAATGGAATTTTCTCGAGATTTAATCAACCGAGGCCTATGAAACCTAACACCCTACATGTCGATACAAGATTTAATCTACCGGTATCTAATTTTATTCAATTGTTCTCATAAACTAAAGATAGTGTCTGTGCAAAATTTTAAAATTGAGCTTTTGTTTCTTGTGTCCTAATCATGCGATCAAAGTGAACGTTTGTTTAATGAACCTACGCAATAATCTTCATCCAATGGTACATAACTCTATAACCTACATATAGAAAAATCAAAAATGGAGATCATCCGAAATATTGAGATATTTCTCAATATCTACGAATCTTTTACTGCAAATAAACTGAAATTTTGTATGTTGATAGTGATCATTAAAGTAAGTGCAACTATGGACTTTCAATAACCTGATGAGCACATAACCAGCCTGGTTGCAAGGTGAAATTTGTGGGTTTTCTCGTGACTTAATTATCCGAGCGGAGTGAAACTTGCACGGTAAATCCTCATACAAGGCTTAGTATATTGGCGTCTAATTAAATTCAATGTTTATGAAAACTAAACAATGAGCTGTGCAAAAGTTTTATTACCACATTTTTATTTCTTGTGGCCCAAACAAGCCATAGAAACGTAGGTTGGTATAATGATAATATTTATCTCCTGGCATATAATTCTATAGCATATATATATAAACAATCCAACATGGCGTCCATGCCATATATATCACCAGTTCTCAATATCACCGATACTGTGTAAGCAATCAAAGTGAAATTTTGTGTGGTGTTAGAGGACTCTTCACTAAGGATATATGTGACATTCCTAATCCTGAGAAACACAAACATAGTGGCTAAGTGATTTTCAAATATTTTAAATAACTTTTCTGGCGATCTTATCATTTGAGTGCAATGAAACTTAGCACAGCAAATCTTTATTCCGAGCATATTATAGAGACATCAAATGATGATCAATTGTATTCAAATTTTAAGATAGCATCAGTTTGAAATGTTTTATTTCTCGTATCTTATTCATGTGTTTGAAGAGAAGGTTCGTATGATGGGGTATGGCAAAAATCGTTATCTAATGGCTCTACATTCTGTAGCTTACTTTTCGTAAATCATAGATGCCATGCATTGGACTTTTCTAAAAATTACCTCCCTTTGATTTTTTACAGAAAGATGCCATCACGCGGGAGAAGTCAAAATTACCGATGCTTAAGTAATATATTCTAACTCATACTTTCTCAATGTAATTGTGTTCGTGGAGATTGTTTTAAGGGGTGAAACACCAAGGTCATCTACCACAATTTTCTATTGCAGACATAAATTATGGATTATACACATGTTGTGTGTTCTATTGAACCTGCTTCGCTGTAATTTAATACGATACACCAGTCCACAATTCCATAGCGTTAAAAGGCTCATCGTGTAACTTTGGACACATCTTTTCCAGTGCAGGAGGAGTGTTGACGTGAGTTATCTTAAGGAACAATGAAAGCTTTGATTTAAGACTGGGCATGCACTAGTACCATAGTAAGATGATTATACTTTCTTAAAATAATTTTTTTGTTTCTTGTCTGAATGAAATGACTACAATTTATGGATATTGAGTTTGGTTTTCTTGCTCTATAGAGCTTCCACAATTCTAAATGGCACGGAAGCTTATGCATAGCGAACTTCCGGTCCTCGAATCTTCTTTTGACTTTCAATGGCAATAAACTGTCTGTGATTTTCTTTATTATTTTGTAATGTGGTTTTGCTTTTAGGTATTCAACTTATGAAATAAGAACCAATAACTAAAGGGTTGGCCGTTCTTGATTATTTCAAAGGCAAGTGTCTCATAAAAGAGTAGCTAGTAATACTTCATCACAGGATGGACCCTAACAATTAGCTTGCCTACAAAGTGTGCGATTTGCACGCTGGTCTAACATATCTTGGACTATAATTATATTAATTTGGTTTCGATTATAATATAGTATATGTGACAATATAATGAGTTGCTATCTGGGTATTAAATTGGTATATTATGCATTAACGTGACCCATTTAAATACTAAAATGTGACCATGGTCGAAGGCTACTAGGTATAGGTTATACGTCGTTCCGGTGACATTTACCAATAACTCATCCCTTCTTATATATATTTAACCCTAGTCTAGTCGCGCGAGAATAATTACGCTATTAGTCGCGCACGGAGGAAAACTCCGGGTTTATAAAAAACCTATTTTATTAGGTTTATTTTGGCAAACATATTTTTAGAATCACATATTATGGCCTGAAAGCGAACATGTGTTTTTCTCTGGCATATTTTCTAAATAGTTTGTTTAAAATAATAGGCCTAGTTAAATGTTTAACGACATTGCAAATGGTAATTAAATTAAATCTATGAGTGTTGTTGTCACCTATAACCACATCATACAAAATATGTCTTAACAAAAACGTAAGTTTAGAAAAGTATGTATTACAGAAATATAAAGTCTCAAAATCATATGCAATAATTTAATGTGTCTGAAAACATTATGTAGAAGTTTATAAAATAAAATATACTTGTAATAAATGTTCAAAACTGGCCAATTAGGAATAATTAATGTATACCGGTAATACAAACATAAACATATGGTTTATAGGTTTTCTTTTTTAGATATCTCTGCATAAACAATCTTACTTGTATATTCTTTCATAAAAGAAACACAATCACATTTTACCTCAGGATAACTTCGGTCACTATTCACACATCACTGTTATAGTTAGTTAGTTATCGTTGTTTTAAGGGGCGTAACATCGAGGTCATCTGCTCTACACATCACTGTCATCGTCATTTTGACCTTCGGCGGTGCTTGCGCAATCCCGGCAGTATGTTACTCGTATGTTCTGTGCACAGAAACTTGTGACAGGATAGACAAGATACCTTCGATGAGCGGTTTTGTTTCCAAGAACAAAACGCGCAGCGTCCGCTTCCTTCTGCAGCATTTTGACAGGGTTGTGGCTCCTCTTCAATCCCAGCAAGTCCTCGTATCTTCATCTTCAGCTGACGTGGAATATTCGTTAGTGAGTGTCTCCTCTTCAAATAATCTAAACAGAGCTCTCGGGACAAATTTTTCAGGAATGTGCGCCTGTTTGTCTCTTCCTTCGCGTTAAATAAGAAAATAATGTAGGCATTTATTGCTCCAATATTCATGAGAACAAAAAAGAGTGATAATATCTCTGAGTTCGCCTCGCTACTGTGTACGTTGCTTTTAACTTGTCCAATGTATCTACTCCTCCTTTTGTGAGATTATAAAAGGTCAACATCTCCGGTTTCATTGCATCACCGGAGTCCGAGTTGTGGAAACTAGACAAGAGAAGTACAAGTCTATTTCTTTTGGGCACGTAGGAAAGTAGAGTACTATTATCTCCAAACCCAAATAGGCCACTAAATTCCTCACGTCCCTTGCTCTCTAAACAAAGCGGGTATTTCTCGTTTGTTTTTTCTCAAAGTGCCAACGACCGTCAAACGGTGATCTTTCAACAAATCATTTGCAAGCGGGATTGAAGAATACCAATTATCTACGGTTACGTTGCGTCCTGAACCAGATATTGGTCGGATTAGTCGGAGAACTACCTGATGTGGAGAATTGCTCACTTGGTAAGGTCCATCTGGTTGGCTTCCTAAATATACCTCCATTTTTTGAGCGTAATACGTCCGGGCATCGGCGAGAGCAAAAATCTTAATTCCATACTTGGCTGGTTTTGATTTTATATACTGCCGAAAACTACATTTCCCTCTAAATGGCTCTTAACATTTCATCAATAGTCACATATTTACCTGTGCTATAATGCTCAGTGCAATGATCGTTAAATTTCTCGAAAATAAAACGTAACGGAGCAAGTTTATCGTATTGCCGTCTCTCTTCCCGCGTGTTAACATTGTCAAACCTTATGGCTCTTAACAAAAATCTCAATCTTTGCAATGACATAGTGGTTCTGAAAAAATCGACACCTGTGAAGTCCTTCGCATATAAGTCCTCTAGATTTTGGTGAGACGAGTGCAGCGCTCCGGCCATGTATAGAAGACCAAACAAAGCTTTCATCTCCGTAAAGTCTGTCTCTCGTGCGTCCCTTTCACGCTGATATTTACCTCTGTTACGCTTAATCCATATATTTGTACAATTTCATTCAGACAGAGTCGTCAAAGAAGAGATTCCAGGCTTCTAGAGCAGTTTTAGTACTTGTGGCCAGACCTCGAACACAAGGAATATGACTTCTAATTATATTGTGAGCTCTGGTTCTCACATTTTGTGCTGGACAGTGGGTGTACCATATTGTATTGTTGTCCTTGCCAAGTAGATAACCCCTTCGACCTCTATTTATGTTATAAACAGGAATAGTTTCAAGTTCGAGATCACTATTTTCTAGGATATCCTCATTTTCATCAGATGAACCTCCAACATCCGATTCCTCTGGAATTTCTACAAGCAAACGTCTGATACGCTCCTCCTCACGTAGATCCATTTTTCTGCAGACAATAGATCAAAATCCCATAAAGCCTTTGCGATAGTAAAGAAATCCGCAAAATATAACGTGACGAAAAGTATTCCTTAGTAGCCACACAGGGGATCCTCATCCAGGTTTGGAAAATATATACTGGTTTGCAAGGAAATTAATTTAAAAATTGTTATTCTACGTATCAACATAACTTACCAACGATTAGTAAAGGTAGATCACAAATAATACCACTTCACATACAAAACGAGTTCACACACAAAGTAAGAATACGACTGCACTTGTTAGTTGCGCACGGAAGAAACGTCCGGGTAATGGACAGCGGTTGCTATAGTGATACTTTCCCCGCACACAGGAAGAGGAACCTTGACAAATTCCAGACTGGGCTAGTCCAAATGAACCAGGGAGAAGGTATAGGGGTGGAAAGGGCAATCCGTGAACAAAGAAGTACTCTCTCATGCATAATAAAATGGACCCGGAGGAAATCTCCTTGCGCGACTAATTAAAGGTTAATCATTAGAATTAGGGACCCTGATTTTTGGTGATATGAAAGGCTTCAAAGTGGTGAAATAAAATGTCTAAAGCGGTGAAATAAAATATCCATAGCGGTGAAATGAAACTGTGATGTGTGTGTGTGCTTAATAACTATGTGTACGGTGCATGGATTGGGTTAAATAATGGACACTATAGAAACATTTGGAGGAGGAATAACATTCAATCTGTTCTAAGGTGTTTTTTTTAATTTTTCGAATGAATTTGTGTTCAATACCTAACCCGTGGGGGTTTGCCTGTTCCTCTATCGGGCGCGTCCCAGGTGGCGGATAGGGGGGCTCGCCGGACTTGTCCGGAGGGTATGAGGGAAATAAAATACCTCTCGCGGACCAAAAACAGGCCCCTTGCCAGGGTTATGGTGAAGCTACGTTAGGCCTAGCAAGCCAGTAGTGGATATGAAACTGCTTTTAAAACGGGAACGGGCCTCGGAAAGGACAGATCTAAAGGAAGCAGACCTGGCTATGGAAATGGACTACGAATCGGAACTTTGAATATAACGACATTGACGGGAAGAGTGGAGGAGGTTGTGGATATGATGGAGAGGAGAAAACTGGATGTACTCGGACTGGCAGAGACCAGATGGAGAGGGGAAGGAAGAAAAGAACTGAGAAATGGCTTGCAGCTATACTGGATAGGAAATGAGGAGGGGAAGAGAAATGGAGTGGGAATGGTGGTGAGAGAAGGACTGAGGGAGGAAGTAAAGAGGGTAAGTGATAGAATAATTAGAGCCAGAATCACTGTGAAAGGTAGAAACCTGGACATTCTGCAAGTCTATGCACCACAGGTGGGATGCACAGAAGGCGAGAAGGACGAGTTTGAAGAGGAGTTGCAGAAGCAGTTGGTGGGGAGAGACCTGATAGTCATGGGAGACCTAAATGCCCATGTCGGAACTGATAGAAGAGGTTTTGAGGAAGTGATTGGTGGTGAAGGATGGGGAAACAGGAATAAGGAAGGAGAGAGATTGTTGGAACTGTGCAAGATAAATGGGCTAATGGTTGGAAACACATGGTACAAGAAGAGAGAGAGCCATAAAATTACTTGGTACAGCAGGGATTTGACTAGGAAATCAGTGGTGGACTATATTCTATGCGGGAAGGAGACAAAGAAGAGTATCACGGATATAAGGGTAATACCTTCAGAAGCCCTGGACAGTGACCACCGTCTGCTGGTCGCCAAGGTGAGAGGACTGAAGGAAAAGAGGAGAACTGAAAACCAAGAAAGAAGAATAAGGACATGGAAGCTGAAGGAGGATGGAAATAAGGAGAAGTTCCAGATATTAGTGAAGAACAAATTACCGAAGGATGATCCGAAAACAGGTGAAGAAGAATGGAATAGGTTCAAGGACGTGTTGGTAGAAGCAGCGGAAGTCGTGTGTGGCAGAACTAGTGGAAGGAAACACCATGGTGGAACCCCAGAACTAAGGAAGCAGTGAAAAAGAAAAATGAAGCATTCAGGAAATGGTTCCAACAGAGGACAGACAGAACAAGAGAAGAATACCAAGAGCGGAAGAAAGAAGGAGTGAAGGAAGAGAAAAAGAAATGGCTGGAGAAATGGACAGAAATGATGGAGGAGGACTGTGATGGCAGTAAGAAAGTGTTGTATGGAATGATAAAGGCAAAGAGAAGAGATACAGGGGAAAATGTCAGAATGGTGGACAGGAATGGAAAGGAGGTCGAAAATATGGAAGAAGTAAAGGTTATCTGGAGAGAATACTTCAAGGAACTCCTAAATCCAACTAAAACCAGTGTAGTGGACATTGTGGAGGAAGAAACAGACAGTGACCAAGACATTTCAGAGAAGGAATTGACATGGAAAGAAGTGGAGGAAGCATTAAAGAAGATGAAAGGGGGAAAGGCACCGGGAATAGACGAAGTGAGTGTGGAGATGGTGAGAGCAGCAGGGGTGATAGGAACACAGTGGCTCTTTCGAGTAATGAAAGTGATATGGAGGGAGAAGAAAATACCAGAGGACTGGAAAAGAGGGATAATAATACCCATATTTAAAAAGGGAAGTAGGAAGGAATGCAAGAACTACAGGGGAATTACACTCATGTGCCACTGCGCCAAAATATTTGAGAAGGTACTGGAGAGAAGAATTCGGACAGAAGTTGAAGATGGGCTGAGGGAAGAACAGTATGGATTCAGGCCAGGAAGGTCAACAGTTGACCTCATCTTTGCAGTAAGACAGCTACAAGAACACCATTATGAATATGGGAAAGATCTGGTGATGACCTTCTTGGATATTGAGAAAGCATATGATAGTATTAATAGAAACAAGGTATGGGAAGCAATGAGAGCAAAAGCAGTGAACAAGGAGACAGTGGCAAGAGTGAAAGCAATGTACGAGGGAAGCAAAAGCTGTGTAAAGGTGGGAAGAGAGAGAACGGAATGGTTTCAACTGGAGAGTGGTCTGAAACAGGGAAGTGCCCTCTCACCCCTGTTATTTATAGTGGTGATGGATGAAATCATACGAAAAGTGGTAAATAGCATTGGGGAAAGGAAAATGAAGGCAATGTTGTTTGCTGATGACCTTCTGGTATGGGGAGAGGATGAGGAAGAAGTACAAGAGCAATTAGATGAGTGGGAGAAGGTAGTGTTATCATATGGGATGAAGTTCTCAGCACAAAAGAGTGAAGTGGTCATCACAACGAGGAAGAAGAACAGACTGGATAGGGGCATAACACTTGGAGGACAGCAGTTGCAGAAAGTAGAATGCTTCAAGTACTTGGGAAGCATAATTGAAGAAAAGGGAGGCAATAGGATGGAAATAAATGAGCGGGGAAGGTGCGCAGATGGATTTTTCAAGGGTGTTAGGGGGATGATATGGAATAAAGATGTACCACAAAAATGTAAAGGAATCATCTACAAGACCTACTTTGTGCCAATTTTGACATATGGTTCAGAAACATGGGTGATGAAGGAAAGGGACAAGAATAAAATACGAGCAGTGGAGATGAAGTTCCAGAGGAGTAGGGTAGGAGTGACAAGAATGGACAGAGTAAGGAATGAGAGAGTCAGGGAGATGGTAAGAGAGGAACCACTGCAAAATAGAATAGAGCGATCTAGGCTACAATGGTATGGACATGTGAGGAGGATGCAAGAGGAGAGGATACCGAAGAAGATGTTTGGAATGGAAATGACGGGAAGGAGGCCAAGGGGAAGACCAAGGGACAGATGGACAAAAGGAGTTAAGAAGAGTGTGGAGGAAAGAGGAGTGTGCTGGGACACAGTAAATGACGAGAGATGGTGGATGGACAGGAAACGATGGAGAGGCTTATGTTCCAAGCAGACCCGACCAGCGGTTGGAAACTGCTCAAGATGATGATGATGATGACCTAACCTAACCTTTACTACAACAAATATTCTCCATGACTACCAGAGTCCTTTTTTTCACTAATCCGTGAAACTTATGTTGTCCCCTAAGTATAAGCAGAGCATTGATTCCGTGATTTCAGGACTTGAATCCAAACAAGCTTGAGAAGGGACATCGTTATCCCGTATCTTATGAAGCATTTATATTTAAGATTCTTAATTTCTATCAAGAGACCGCTAGTGGAACTATATCAATTAATTTTAAAGTAAAAATTAAAGAAATCTTATTAGCAACATTTCGTTGGTGAAAACATTTTAGGGTGAAAATAACACATTTCGTGAAATAACTTTATTTTGCGTTATTTCTCGGCTTCAATATACAAGAAAATGGCATATTTGGGGTAAATATATAATTGTGATAACATATCTATGTTTGCTGAAATATTTCGCGGATATCGTTAAAACAAAAATCCAGGACTCTAATTATAATATATATTAACATACATGTAACCAATAATCATATAATTATTTACCTATTCCAGGTATTGCAAGAAAGCAATATTTGATAGCACTTGAGGTCTCATTTTAAAATCCAACCGTGCCTAGTTTTCATTGTGGAAAACTGGAAAATTTTTAGTTACCAGATCAAACAGCTGGCAACAAAAAATAAAAAAGCTAATTTACATCATCACCCTAGTCCACATAGTGTACTGTACGGTAATCACTGAAAGGGTAGGGGGTTTATGGTATCAATTACATGAACCATCGAACCTCATTTTGCATGGATTACAGACACCGAAACCTTCTAGTGGAGTTGATGGATTGTATTTCGGTAGAATCATATTGGTCAATAATTTAAGGCAGTTGCCAAGAAACTAAATACTAAAAGCTGCTTGCCATTTATGGTGTAAAGGTGCTTCGGGAAAAAGAACAACCTTGCCAACATTATACGACGTGCATACAGTTAAATACATTCTCCCATTTGGAAAACCACTTTCTTCATCTCGATCTTAAATAATTTTCAAACATAATCTGTAGTAAATTCATGGGAAAATCTGGAACGTTTAGAGACGACGATTGTTGTAATTGGCACAACATTAGGTGACATTTCTCATCGTTAATACATAAGGAATAACCACGAGAGCTTTGCCATTGTGCACTATTCAATGGGTGCTAACCAATATTTTCTCAGAACAGAGATAAATCAAGTTTTGCAAATGTCAAGAAACAAACTATATCGTAATATTTTTTTTTCTTTTTCATTATTTTATCTCAATGTTGTACCTTTGAATTATCAAATATTTCACATAATAGAACTGTATTCAAAATGAAAGGTACTTCGAAAAATAGGATTGTAAAAACTTATGGAAATTGACTTTTGAGTTCACCTAGCTATGCATAATAGTTTACCTTAGATTCGTAACCAAACTTTATTTTATGATCATACGATATAAGAAATGGTGTTTTATATACAGTAAACTAGATATAAAGATGCTGCGAACTTATTTTGGGATATGACATAACTTTCCCCCATGGGACAATTATCAGTCATCTGGGTCATATTCTAATGCATTGGAGAATGATTCCTCAGCCACTTCTTGGCCATTGCCAGCTGTTTTTTCTCTGTAATATTGGTGATATCATGGAGGGACATATTCAAGTAGCTCAAGCAAGTCCTTAATCTTTGCTGGTTTTATTGGCCTTGTACCATTGTACTTTTGTGGCAGCTCAATACTAGCAAGTGATTGCCGACCACCAATATTGTTCCTTATGTTAATGTCAACACAATCGTTTTCCTCAACAATACCATATGAATATTTAAAATAATACTTAAATGGTTTATCTTTTTTAATTAGTATGCTGAAAACTTTACTAATTAGTACTGTGCCCGATATTCTAGCCTTGGATTGCGTGGCCCGACTCATCGCGATCCCAGGTTGAAATTCGATGCAACAGTAACAGGAAATTTTACCAAAAGAAAATCGTGGGTGATTAGATATACGTTGGCATAACGATGAGATAAAAAGTGAGACCTCAAATGACCTCGGGGGTGTGAACATGGACTGGGGTTCATATATTACTACCTAACGTCATCTCCAACCATCCACGTTACGTTGCGAAGCCACGGAAAGAATATGCACAAATAAGATAAAACTTCCACATTTTTATTCACCGAAGCACTAATGCAGCCAATAAAAAATAATTCCTATCCCCTGCACTTGGAGATGACTAAGTTAAGTCTTGATGTGCAAACAAAAAGGTAAATAAAATGCATGTTTAATTGGGACAAAATCTCCTTGTGTCCTGCCTTTGGATATAATTAAACTTACGGAGATCCCCGCATATTGACTTCAATGGATTATGTTTTAGTTACGCTTTTTATTTTTCATCCATAGCTTAATATAGAGTTCATATTTGGATGTTCTAGAAAACTGACTGCTTTAAAAAGAAAACACACAAAAAAAATATCATTGGGATTATTCTATTAGATCTCCTTCTAACTAAATCACGGCTGGCATTGTGGATATTATTGCTTATACTAACAACAAATTTACAACCTATATACACATGTGAATGTTCACTTCATAACATAGCAACGTTTCTCTTAACTCGTAATAGATCCAAAATGTATTTGCCTTTACAAATGTTTAGTAATTACTCAAGTTCTGAAACTTCTCACAATTAGTTAATACTGTCTTGATTCACATTTTGATTCGTTATAATTAAACTTCCCACTGGTATCTTTGACTGGTGTAACTCTCATTGATGTTGAGTAATTGTATTTCAGAAAGAATTGTAAAAATATTCATCAGGCAAAATTATTGGCTACAACTTTTACATAGTGACCTTTCACTAAATTCACACACATATTTTAAATGGCCCTCATGGCTTCGTTCTACACAATTCATAGGCTTATTCCCATTTAATTACTTGCCTATTTATATCACAGTGACCTTGTTATCGCACTATTATTTCATATATCTTCGCGTATTTATAATCTTTTAATCACATCATTAAATTGCCACATTTTACCTGCGTTACACTTTATCATCTTAATTCCAGCCTTGCAGCGTTACTATTACCTGCCATTCATTCTCATTAAGTGAATCATTGAAGTTATGTGACATCACGTCGTGTCTAGATTTACCATTCCTAGCTATCAGTGTTTTTAAAGAATGATTGAATTGTCTTATTTAAATATTTAAATTGTGTGAAAATTATGCAGCATTATTTAAATTTCATTGAATATTTAGTTTAAATGATTATTGTCCATCAAACATTCCTTACAAATTTACTGATGTTATGGTGTAGCTGTGATCAAGTTTATTAACAGTATCTTCTCAATATTTCACTAATTTCATGTTTAAGATTACCTACTACTTAACTAGAATTATATCCACTATATCTGAAATAACCAGTTGTTTCTTTAGAAAACGTAAGAAAATTGTTTCAATGTCACCGCCTAATTAATGACTATAGATTCCCTTAAACTATCGCGATATAATTTGATGAGAGTAGTCCAACCACTAAAATCTACTTCACTTAAAATTCTAGCTAGTTCGTCATCTTGAAGAAGTATGGAGTTCTTGTAGGACCAATGGCAACTCCCATCGTTCTTGCCATTTGGTCTTGACCCATCTCCAGACCTCGTGGTCGACTTGCAATTGACTGTGGGCCTCCATGCTCGTCTCCAGGAACGTCATCCGCCTCCTAAATCTCCCATGTCGCGTGTTTCTTCGTGCGCCATCCTACGATGTTGAAAGTTCTTCGCCAGATACGAATAGATGTCGGGTCTGATGACCATCATGTCCAAAATTTCACAAAATTTCCACCCATCTAATATGACAGTTTATAAGTTTCTGGATACAATCGCGCAAACCGCACTTTGACAATCCTTTTGGTTCTCGAACTAGAGCTGTTTCCAAAACGCAAAGTTCGTACGGAATATCCCGTGAGATTGCAGTCTCAAACGTGGCCTCGGAATACCTGTGTGTCTCGCACGTCACGAGCGGTTGGCCTTGGCTCGCATACTGTCGCTCGGCACAATGACCTCGCCTCACCGTAGACAGAGTCCCGTTTCAAGCAGCTGACAGATTCATTGATATCTTTGTATTTCAATGTCCAGCTAGCTCTAACAGCATTTCCTACGATATTGTAACTTCATGGAAACATATAGGCGGTTACCGTACACGTATTGTCCGCACTTATGAAACATGAAGCGTCATTGTACTCAGGGGCGGCTCCTTACTATGGTAGCAAGTTTGCGCTACAACCAAAATTCTGGACCTTGATTGATTCAAATAATATATTTGCTTAAATGGAGGCGTGATGTATTGAATCTCATCACTCATAGTGGGTGGGGACGAGCGCAGTTCTGTGTGACGCTGCCAAGGCCCAGCTAGGCTATGTAGTTCACTCCTCGCTGCAACCCAGGCAGCTTGTACAGGCTAGTATCCGCGAAGACAAACCTATGGAGTGGTGAGGGTGCAAGGGGGGGATGGGTGGGGTAGGAGCAACGTGAGGTTTGTTAACACAATCCATCGAGTTCAAATGTAGACACCGTATATTCGGCTCACAGGTAGCAGATAGCGCGGCAACATTAGCACGCTCTTTTGGCTGACTAGCAAAACTCTTCGTCGTCATGCTGAACTCAAGATATGGACAGTATTTAAATGATTGAACAACAATATAAATCTTCTACAGATATCCGTATTTGATATCAGATAAAAAAAAAATGAAGCATACAGTTTAATCAAACGAAAACGAGTGGCTACTACGACAGGTTCATGTTTGCCTAAGAATATATGTGGTTGTTTTTTTAATTTACTGACCGGTTTGCTACGTCTTAGTTTCTATAGATTTGTGATCTCTTCTGTTGTGAAAAATTGGTGATCGTGTCAGGAATATTTTTTCTTCGCCAGTTCCATAATATAGGCTCATTATTACTGTTATTGCTAAAGTGTGGCATCAGTGGAGGGACACTTGTGAGGTGTTTGTAGTGTATTTCACAGTTGTCATTTTATTGTTTTTACGATATCCACATCATTTAAAGCGTATTTAGTTCGACATTAACTGGCTGCGTGGTGCAGCGGTAACGTTCTCACCTGCTGTGCTCAAGGTTGCAGGATCGAATCCTGGCGCAGTCAGTTGACATTTGAGGGTGCGCAAATGCGAGGGACAACGTGTCAGTTTTACTGGCACGTTGAAGATCCCCTTCGAGGTAAAATTTTGGCATTCTCAAGTGCCAGCTGGCTGCGCCGGAATTCGATCCCGCCATTTTGGGATCAGCAAGCGAGAACATTAACGCTGAGCCACGCAGTCAGTTGACTACTAGAGAGTGTGCGTGTGTGTGTAAATTGAGGATAGGATACAGAAGGAGGCGGACTTGGCCTTATGTTTCCAACCATCCCATCATTTTACCTGGAGTAGAAGTTAGCAGGCCACGGAAAACCTATTCCAGGACGGCTGAGGTAGAAATCGAACCCTCCTCTCCTCAGTTTTGTCACACGAGGCTGACTGTAGCCCGTTCCAGCCCTCCCACCAGAATTATCGTTTCTTGGCTGAGCTGGGAATCAAACCCGGACCTCCGGGGCGAAATCCATAAATGCTAGCTGCTACATCTTCATGACAGAGCTGAAAAGCATGCGTCATTGAAGTTACATACGAAGAAAACCTTGAGCTTCTTCACGTACCCTATGCCAATGCTAATATAGCACAGCAGATGGGCACAGGATACCGAATAATAATAGAAACTCACAATCAAAATAGATATGTTTTGAACATTTAATTAACTGCATTAGCTTTTGTGATTCATTTCAGTTGACATTGCGCCGGCTTGACGAGTCTTGAGAGATCAAGCAAATCGGCGCAAACTAATCAATTTTTGTGCAGAATTAGATATTGCTATGAAACTCATCGGAAAACATTGACTGTGTTCAAGGGCACCTCAAACGCAATTCAAAATGAAATTCTACAGTGCATGCTTGAAGTTTGCCAGGAGGAAACAGCAAAAGAAATAAAATAATCAAAATGTGTGTCTGTCATTACATATGAAACAAGTGATGTAGCATAACATTCATGTAGAAGAGTACGAATAGTATAAGTAAACATATGTTAAAATTTCTGCTTTTCCTTATTTTCTATCTTTCGAGTATCTTAGTAATTTTTGGAATAGTCTTATATCATTGATCATATGCTATTTTTGTGAACCACCACCAGCCGCCACTGATTGTACTGCGTAAACTGTCTGTTCTATAACTTGTTCTGACTGATTGTATAAATCACTTTGAATGCCGTATTTTCCATGCTGGCACAGCGATGCGGTCAGTCCTTCGTCACTAGACTGTAGTTGAGTATGACTCATCCGCGAGCGCGGAACTGTCTTCACTCGACTGCGTACAGAAAGTAAATGGCTGACCTCAAGTGATCTGTTCACCTCCAAAGTTCGCTTTCTGCGTACGGAGCCCTCTACAGAGTCCTAGATCACACGGTCTTCTTCTTCCTTATTGGTCCCATACGTTATTACGTCATTTGGAGACTCTTGCACAAATCCTCAGATAATAATTGTAAAATTATGAGCCTTATATCCTTCCATAATTCAAGGTCTCTGGACATCTTGGAATCAAGGTGGCCATGGCAGTGACGTCTCAAGCATACATGTAAGTCATCTGCCCGCACTTTAGATCACGTGTTGCGTTCCGACATCTTGACATATGACATCGGGGACAGTACTCATGCTTATTTATTCTCTTGGTTACTTTTTCTAGCAAAGGTTGTGTGCTCACAAACTTAGCACTTGTCATTTTGAAAAATACGTTCTCTAGCTTTTAGAGAAACAACTGTGGAACAGTTCCGCACGCACTTGTAGTCTTGTCCATCACTTTTCTTCGGCTTTACTTCACCCTTATAAGTTTCATATGACAAGCCACTATTTCTATTCTTCTTTTGTATTTCCCTTTTTCAGGTATTAGCACTTCTTTTACATTTTGTGTAATTACCCACATAAAATCATTATTTCCATCTCCATCGGGAATACTACCATCGGACGAACCCATTTTTGTTTTGATAGTAAAGAATCAGGATAGCCACACAATCCAGAGAGTAAGTTCCGAGTATACAGTATCTTGTTATGGAATGTTTAGTCACACATTTCAGTGTCAAATGAAATGAGAGTTTTTATTAAAATACTGGAGTGAATGGGTAGTTTTAGTACATAAAACAACACTTCTCACCCACAGTCACCAAGGTTTGCTAACCTACATATACAGGGTCTTTCATATAATATAGCCGTCAAGCTGTAGGCCTCTCACCACGACGGACCGGGTTTGATTCCCGGTCAATCCATGTGAGATTTTCAAAGTGAATGCCATGTCCTGTGGTTCGGATTCCACGTAAAAATGAGGTCCGGTGGCTCATGATCTCGAGATTAACGGTCACGTAAAACTGCAATCTTCCTTTTCATATAATGTAAGAACGGCAAGCGGCAGTTTTGTTATCCGCTGCTGCGGTGGCCTTGGCCGAGCTTGTGGCGCACCCTGATCCCCTGCTTAAAGCTTGTGTACAATCCTTCCCTTCTAAAAGATGCTGTGTCGTCCTTTCAGGGTTATACAGGCATTGTATCTGGTAACCACATTCTAGCTGACGCGAGTGAGTTCTGCCACTGTAATGTTTCTGATTGCATGCGTAATGTTTCCTTTCAGTTCCTCCAATGAGAGGATTTGTTAAAATAATCTACATACAAAGATATGATGTTGCAATGAAAACTGTCTCACCATGTTAGCAGCTGAGGACCAGAATGGCAACTGAACACCCGCACGCTTATTGCAAGGTCAAGTTTGTACTATGCACACGCTTTCAATAATACAGCAGGGGGGACGCAGCACGCCACAAGCTCGGCCAAGGCCACCGCAGCAGCGGATATAAAATCTGCTGCTTGCCGTTCTTACTTTATATGAAAGACCCTGTATATCCACACCATCTTTACGGCCTCCTGCATAAAGATCTGTTAGCCCGATTTTGCAATAACAACATTAGTCGTAATAGAATGGCATAAAATTGAATGCTTTGTATCTCATCGTGCAGGATTCCCTCATGTTGGCCCAACTCACAGAATATAATTTGAACCTTCTGCAATAGATGGCACCGCATTTTTTAAAATTTGTTGGTTAGCCCGTTTTTGCGAGCACCCATTCAATTGAAGTTCATATCATTCGTGTTGCATTTTTCAATTTTTATATTTCCTAAAGCCTGCAGTACACTATCGCCGAATGTAGGCGAACTGAGACGAGCGCGATAGTGTACCCGGTGTGCTCGTGTACATTCGGGGTAGTTCGCATCGCCAACATTCGTGTTCGGCTGCGCTCGCTATTTTCGCGGTCCACCGACCAGTGGCGGCCGACATACTGTTAGGTTGGGAGGGCGATCACAGTATTTTTCATGCACCTTTTTATAAGTTGACAGAGGAAAAATAAGAGCACCGGTAGGCCTAGAATCAAGTTATTTTTATATGCAAAGAAAATATCTCTACTCAATATTCTTGATGTCAGATCCCAAAGCTGCCCCCAACACTTGTTTTTATCATTTGGTACCGGTATTAACAATGATTTCACAGGGTAACAACACTGAGAACCTGTTGTGAAAATTACTCTCAAGAGAATGTTTTCCGCTACCGTTTTTAAAATAACATCCACAGAATTCATTTTGAAACGCAGAAGTACATAATCACACTGAGACGTAAGCATAAAAAAAGACAGTCAAGCCTTAAGGAGTTTAATCTCTAGAGCACAGCCGTAACAAGAATTATTATTACTATTATAGAGACATCACGAGAATATCACTTACGGCACAAGCACTTCCAAACCACAGTCGCACCGGTAAATTAAAAAAAAAAACACTAATGATTTACAGATTAATTATCACCAACACAGAGATTACAACTGCTGGATATTACCACCGCACTCAAGACTCTTCAGCACGAAAGCGAAATAGCTTACTGGTGCCAACCTCTTCACTAACCACAGGAGGCTAGCCAGAGGTCCGTGTTATACTTCACCACTGCAATATGAATCGAGATTCCTGTTCTCAGATGCTACACATGAAAATCCACAGCCTGCTTCCAGTCTCCGACCGGGTCAGGAATGGAATGAATGAAGCCCCCATCTAGCGGCGAGGATAGGAACTGTGCCGGCTGCCGAAGCCTGTCGCACTCCTCTGGGGCAATGGTTAAATGAAATGATAGCGGAGAGTGTTGCTGGAATGAAATTTTGACAGGGAAAACCGGAGAAAAACCTGTCTGCCTCCGTTTTGTCCAGCACAGATCTGACATGGAGTGACTGGGATTTGAGCCACGGACCCAGCGGTGAGAGGCCGGCGTGCTGCCGCCTAAGCCACGAAGGCTCGCAAGATGCTACCGTACACTTAAATATAATTATGTATTTTTTGTCTTCAAAGATAAACAAAGGGCATTCTGCTCATGGATTATTGTTATTTAAATTTAATTTTCATTATATGCAACCATCGAGATTTGATTTATTCAATCATTTACTTTATTTGCTATAGGGGTGATTCCCCGGCTGGGTGCATGCTCGTAGAGGAGCCAGGGGAGATGAGATATTACCGGTGCTACAGAGCTGTACGGACTCCGCCCGGCTTAAAGACAACTGCCCGCACACCGCGTCCACAGATTACCCCTCTGGCAGCCGACAAGCGCGCCAGTCTCCGTATTCCCCTTACGTCTCAATCCCCTCGCCCGGGCACAATCTTAGGGCGGCAAGTCAAGAGTCCGTAACTCCAAACTGACCATTGAGCTGCGCGCTGAGCGTGATACCATCAAACACAGTCTTCCTGATGGATAGAGCTACAGTTTTACATTGACATGTAATTTTCTTAGGATTATTAGACTTCAATTTTTGACTTAAAATATCAAGAGAAAATGAAAATCCCTTTTCGTTCTCTAGGAAGGACACCGTCCTGGAGTCCTTATGGGCCAGCCACTACTGCCACCGACACGGATCAAAGGAGACGAACTAGGGCGAATGCCGAGCGCGGACAGGTACTAACTTGAGCCAGTACACACTCGCTTGCAGTCGTGTAGCCACGCACAAGCTCTGTCTACAGTGATCGTTGATTATTTATTTGTTAACTGGTGCGATTTCTTTATTTATTGATGGAGTGGTCTAATGAGGAAACGCTGTTGTTTCTAAGCCCCACCACCACTCCCTCCGACGTCAGAAGCCCCAGCATCCCCCTTGGTCCTAGAGACTTGAAACTTGGTTTGTGGGTAGAGGGGGTAAAGACCATTCATTTACGTCAAACAAACATTTTTGTAAAATTCTTAGTTTCCAAATATAGGCAATTTTGAAAATTGAACCTTTTTTGGAAAAAATGAAAAAAATATAAAGTTTTGTTCTACAGTAATGATAAAATGCATATAGACCATTATTTTAAGCCTATATAACACTTTTTAGGATGTTTGGTTTTCAATATATAGCCTACTTTAAAAATTGATTTTTTGTTTGTTTTTGTCTTAGGGATCTGAAACTTGGTTTCTTGGTAGAGGGGTAAAGACCATTGATTTACGTAAAAAACACTTTTTTTTTTGTGAAAAATTCTTAGTTCTGGAAATATAGCCAATTTCAAAATTGAAAGTTTTCCAAAAGAAAAAATGTAAAAATATCAAGTTTTGTTCTAATGATAAAGGACATAAAGACCATTCTTTTAAGCATATATAACACTTTTTAGAATGTTTGGTTTTCGAAATATAGCCTACTTTCCAAATATTTTTTTTGAAAAATTTGAAAAAACACTATTTTTCGACTGAGAGTGAGATAGAGGTAGGAGTTAACATATGACTTCATAGAATTTTTAGTTTTAACATATAGCCTACTTTCTCAATTCAACTTTAAAAAATACAATATTATTTTTGACTGAGAGAGGGATAGAGGTATGTGTTGTTGCTTAAAAACATGACAGTAAGCATTATGCTGTGATAAAAAGGACTGAGATACTTTCCAAACCAAATAAGCCAACAAGTAAGAGCAAATATGAGAGAGTCAATACAAAAGCCAACATTGGGCTAATACAAACGCCAACACAAAAAGCCAACATAAAAACCAATACAAAAAGCCAACATAAAAGCAAATTCAAAATGCCAATCCCTACTACCCCTCTACTGTTAGTTTTGTCCTAGAGACCTGAAATTTGGTTTATGGGTAGAGGAGGTAAAGACCATTCATTTATGTCAAACAAACCTTTTTTGTAAAATTCTTAGTTTCCAAACTATAGCCAATTTCAAAATTGGACCTTTTTGGAAAAATGAAAAAAAAAGTTTTGTTCTAACGATAAAGGATATAGATACCATTCTTTTAAGCCTATATAACACTTTTA
Source organism: Meconema thalassinum (assembly GCA_946902985.2). Taxonomy (NCBI): domain Eukaryota; kingdom Metazoa; phylum Arthropoda; class Insecta; order Orthoptera; family Tettigoniidae; genus Meconema; species Meconema thalassinum. The sequence goes on from OX336389.2 coordinate 862,347,797, forward strand.
GAATGGTTTTCGAAAAGTCGTCTACTTTCAAAATTTAACTTTTTTTGGTTTTTGTCCTAGAGACTGAAAACTTAGTTGGGGTGGGGGGGGGGGGGGAGGGGGTAAGGACCAATCATTTACGTGCAACAAACTTTTTGTAAACTTCCTAGTTTCAAAAATATAGGAATTTCAAAAGTGGACTCGTTTGGAAAAAAAAGTTTTGTTCTAACGATAAAGGTCACAATGAGTGGGTTTGGCGGGAATGTTTTGCAGCGAATTCGCACGATTGGGTTCGGCCGAACTTAAGCAATGGTGTACTGGGTTAGTTCGGGTTGCACATTAGTCTACATTCGCGGTCGCAATCCCACCCGAACATTCGGCGAAACATCGGGCGAATTTTCGGCGATAGTGTACTGCCCACGTAACGACAACAGTTTGCTCAGTTACATGCACGGAAAATTGTAGTACACAGTTCCCATTGCTTCCATAACCTGGCTACTAAACCAGAAGCTGGTAATGCATAAGGATGCAACAGTGGAGCGTCCCACGGCAAGAAATTGAACGAAAAAAAGTCGATGCTGTTTACGGTACTTCATCACAATGTACGTCGTGTACCAAAAGCTATTTAGTATATCACATGGAAAATCCTTTTTATAGGAGGGAGAGATTTTAATGGAAAAGTCCTGTAGGATATATGAAAATAGGCTATTTAGTTCTTCACGGAACTACTTGTTGGTTGTGCTATCGGCGATCTTTTTACACTGACTTTGTATAAGACATATGGAGTTATATTCAATTTGTCTTTAATGGAAATATCATGAAATAGTTATAAACAGACGTATTGGTCATACAGTAAATTATTGCAATAGAGGGCAATATACCTGACCAAGAAATGCGTATCTTTCTCTTAAGAATTCGCATTATTGAATAACATCACGAGATCGTTTGTTACGAAGTTGCTATATATGCTATATGACAAAGATACAGCCAAGACCAACTACAAACTTACGAGGATTTAATTTAAGTTTTTGCATCAAATCTAGATCCCCGTAAAGGTTTTTGTCTCATAATCTTACGCTGTGAGCCGTGCGTCTGCGATCGACCTCTGTCTGATAAAGACTACTTAGTCACGTATGTGCATACGACGACTATCTTGCGGTGCAAGTTTCTTTGAAGGGAAAAGAGATGAATCTACTGCGGGCGTTGAATGTGACATAATATTATTTTTGCGTGCATTAATAAGTGGCGATGAAGTTTACACTTATTTTGTTGAAATAACTTCACGAAACGAGAGACAACGCCGAGGATGACAAAGATGACGTGTCCCTCAATAAAACCGGGAATAATGCAGAATAAATTTGGCACGAATGACTAGGAGTTTTTCGATGATAAGAACAGTGCCGAAAAATAGGTCTTAGTCTTGCCATCTAGTGCTGCATTTCAACTGAAATATTAATCGAACTATATCTATTTTCGGGGTGTCGACGACCCGGGAAAACCGGGAATTCTCAGGGAATTACTAATTTCTGGAATAATCATGGAAATATCAGGGAATTTCTTTGTTAATCAGGGATTTTTCTCAGTTGGCTATATCCCGTAAAATTGGAAGCAATATTTTCGAATTTCGCGGGAAGTTATCGCTCGCTACTGATGACAGTGCTCAGCCAATGAGCAGTGCCTTCTCAAGCTCAACTGAACGCATGATGTGGCAACCTTTCCGTTCGCCTTCTGCGCAGGAGCCAACTACGCCATTTTATTGGGCCTTGAGCATTTTGTTCGTTGCGATCGGTATTGCCAATTTAGCGATTTTATCGGTAGATGCAGCTACTTTGGCGACAAAATATTTTAAATTTAGTATTGTTTATACTTGCTTTGCTCGGAAACAGTTAAGAATGCATTTCGTGACGAGCGCTTTTTCCCCCCGATGTCAATGAACTACGACCTAGGCCTATATCCGTTTTACGTCTCGGCATGATGGGTTAAAATCACTGACTGGACTATCCATTATATTATCATGGAGATAGTATGAGCAACGAATTCTTGTCAGACGTAATTTAATTGCGAGGTGCATGCAACACAAATCCCCCTCCCGTCCAATCTAAAAACACGTATATTGGGTGATGTATTGAAGATAGAGATATGCTCTCCCGGACTTTTTTGTAGAACTTTTCATGCTGAACAATTCTTACACATAGTATATTGATATTTTTATCGGTTTGCCCAGCGTAAGCTTAAAAAGCGAACGGATGCCTGTTTTTTTTTTCGACCTTATCACTGATATCGCTACTGCATGGCTTCCTTTGAACATAAATAAACTATTTTTTTATACTAAGTAGAGATTTAGGGACTATTTAAACTCCCGTTAGCGACCGAATTTTGACTACTACTGGGTGATAACGGGCTACGTTAATTTACGTAGTTTTGTATTGGTGCGTGGATAACCGGCTACGTAAATTGACGTTTTATTACAGTACTTCATTCTTGTGTAATTTTCTCCTCTCCGCCGTTCATTAATCAAAATACTACGTGTTATTTACGAACTAAGGCCTTTGTTCAACGAAATGCAGATAGGTATATTGTTGTCTTGATAATGCTTTCGGTACTGGAAGTGAGGTTTTATAACACTCAGTTACCGCGTATATTGTCAAGTGTTAGCAAGGCGCGCGCGGAACTGACAGTGCGATAATCAGTTCTGACGAGTCTGTTGACGATAATAATACGAGTGAAAATGACAGTGGTAGCAGTGAAAGTAGTGACGATAAGGTTGATGGATGGACAAGTAAGTAAAGTTACACGTATTTATGTTCCATCTTACTTCTCATGCTAGGTGTACTTCAGTTGCCCGGTTCGCAGTAAGGAATAGAGTAGCGTGCGCCTGGGTAACAATGTGTTAGACCTGGGTTGACAATACTGTTCGCGCGGCTTTTCCATCCCGGTATTCTTTGATTATTGTCTGCTCCTGCCTTCCTTAGCTAGGCTAGAACTTATGTCCAATTTTGTTTTTAATTGTGCCCAGGAAATGTTTTTGCAACACCTTTCAAACTCTACCTTGTATTATCAAGCAGACTTGGTTAAATTATTTTTAGCGTCTTAGGTGGCGTAGTTGGTAGCATGCTGAGGTTCTATGCCTAAGATCGCGGGTTCAAACCCGACCGAAGTCGTCGGATTTTTTAAGAGCGTTAACAATCCCTCAGTATGCCTTCCTTCGGAGGGGAAGTAAAGCCGGCGGTCCCATGTCATAGATTTATGGCATGCTAAAGAACCTTCCACTAATTACACCTGTGTGAAGCTAAATTAGGTTAAAAATTTAAACAACGCTCAGGTCCCTACGTTCGTCGCCAGGAGCCGACTGCGGTGGCGTCTATTAGCCAAGTTCTGAACTAGTAGTTGTTGACGGTGGCGTTTGGCGGCAAAAGTAGCAACTACTTGAAAAATTCAAAGTATGCAGTCCTTACTTGAATTAAGAAACAGAAACACACAATAATACAGTCATCACAATTAACACCGGTTATCAGACAGATTCTACACACACCCAAAGTACACGGGGCTACTAAGGAACTAACCAACCTAAATTATTTTAGACTGATAATAGTGTGTTCTGGCCTGTTGATACATCATCCATAATGATTTCCTTCATTTAAATGTATTTATAAATTAATAAATTGATTAACTCAATTACTTCTGTCATGACGAGGTGGACCTAATGGAGAGTGAGAACTTGGAATATGCCTCCCTTCGTCCCTTGGATATGTGTAAATTACTGTGTAGCCTATATTCAGACTTATGCTACCGAATATCATCATTCCTGCGACGTAGGATCAGTGATTTCAATGGTAATGAATGGTTTTACAAATTAAATATTGGTCTAAGATGATCACACTCATATGATACACACCTTGATGTGTGCATTCAACCTCCCGTTGTCCCTTTTATTTGGGGGATTTACCGTAGTGAAAGCAGCATGACTTCATAAACCTTGCTAATTTTACTGGACAATAAGTTCACTTATAATATTCTATTGAAATAAATTTAATTTCACAAATGTTTCCGTTGTGCCGCCATTGCTCACATCTGTTTGGCTCCTGGAATTTCCGAGAACAGGATACAAAAACTTAATCTTATTTTCCATTTGCTTTCCTGGATTACATTTTGCTTCTTATTCCTGGAGAACGCTTAAAACGAACCCAAAAATAGCACATATTTCATCACACTTCCTGTTCCCGCGCGAATGTGTAGCAGTCTTTACTCAGGGAATTCTCTCATTAATCCTGGAAAAATCAGGGAATATTCAGGGAATTCTTTTAAGATGAGTTGGTAGACACCCTGATTTTACAGTTGATATCAGTTTATCAATGATTTACGTTTCATTATAATACAAGAGACGTAACAACATGTGCTGATTGATGTATCAGATATACTTTTTGCTGGTATGCATTTCATTCGCCAACAACTCTGTTTTTATCTGAAGGTTTTGAAAGTTAGATTTGATAAAATACAGTAGGTCCCAATTTCTTTTTGCATTCACGGTATTGCAAAAGTACAAAATATTACTTGCTTATCGCATCATTAACAAACACAATGTGAAGTGCCCCAAATTTGACTATCCCCAAATTTGACTATATCTCCCCACGTGGTTTATACACTATTGATCTTCGTCAGCCTCACTTATTTAATCCCCTATTTTTTGTGAAAACTTCGTGCAATAAAACCTGACAAACATAAACAAATGGTCTTTGTATCAGAGGCGTATATTGCGGGTGTTCAAGGAGTCCGCTGGACACCCTATAATTTTTCTTTTTCACTCCCCATCATTAGAAGATAACTGTACGGTATATGATTCAAGAATATATTCAATTCATTACCATTTAAATCTCAAATGCCTGCTGGCTGGATGAGCACATCATCTCCAGAATGACGAGGAAGCTAGTCAATTGGTTGCTGCGACCACCTGTTCCCGGCCTGTGTTCCTCAAGACTCATCTCGTCTGTGCTGTCCCCGTCTCCGAACATCTTTGCTTCAAAATACCGCTGTTCTTGCCTGTGCGCGCAACTGGCGGGCAGGGGGAACTCCCGCCTCACAAGCGGCCATGCTCGTATACCATTATAACATAAGTACGGTATACTGTGTTTAGGTTTGATTGGAGTTTTTAGTTGTGTGTCAGTGCAAGTAAACAACTTGCATACAATAGATGGGCCTAGTGCGGATCTTCCGAGTTGACACCTGTGCTTGGAAATGTATGCTGTTGTAGATCTCTTGCGAAAACCATTCTCTCTTCGTACATTAGAAGAGAAATTAGATATTGTGGGTAAGGGTAGGCCTACCCCGCCACTTCCGAATTTAGTGCAACAACATAAAACAAGTGAACAATACATTAGACATTTTTCATTTTCATAGTATGAAAATGTAGACTGGTTAGCGGGTTGTGAAACTTTTAACAGATTATTTTTTTGGCCATGCTTATTGTTTTCTAACAAAAATGATGTTTGGAATAAGCACGGGTTTGCTGACTTAATCACTTGTCTAGTGCACAACAGAGCATTTTAAATCTCAAACCCGTCACCAATGTTTTCTGAAATCAAGACTTTTCGGCAGACAGTAAATTGATACTTTACTTGATGATCAACATAGAATTAATACCAGCGAACATAACGAAGAGGTAAAGAAAAGTCATATTAATAAGAACTATTAATGCTATTTGCCTCCTAGCTAACCAGGATCTCCCTCTACGGGGATATGACGAATCAGAAGGCTCTTTCAACAAACACAATTTTTTAGAATTTTTGAATCTTTTATAAAAATTGGAGAGCTGCATCAAACCAGTCAAAAGACTGAAGATTCAAACAACAACAACGATTCACTTTTAGAAAATCATCTAAATTCTTCCACAGTATTTCGAGGAACTTCTCCCGTAATTCAAAATGATATCATATGAGAGTAGTGGGGCAAGGCCGGTTTAACCCCCCCACCTCTCCCTCTAACGTCACATACTAACCCGCAATACATTCAGGGGCAAAGCTGATATCTCGCGAGCCTATGGTCCGATTTTGACATGCGACATATCGTTGGACTCGGGTTGAAGCCCTCTTTTCAATGGATCACTCGTTATATTTTTCAAAAAAAATTTGAAAAATTTTGTTTTTGAAAATAGGCAATAGTTTAAAAACCAAACATGATAGAACGTTGTGCCGTGCTTGAAACGAGTGGTCCTTCTGTCCTTTATATTTTACAATAAAACTCTTTTATTTTTGATGTTCTTTTGAAAAAAGTTCAATTTTGAAATTTTTATATTTTGGAAACTAAAGAGTTTACAAAAAAATTGTTTGACATAAATGAATGGCCATGACCCCCCTCTACCCCCAAAATAAATTTCAAGTCTCTAGGACTAAAACTGTGCAGTAGTGGGGTGCAGAGAGTTCTGAATCGCCCCCTACTTTCATATAAACTTTGCCGATATCACCCGAACGCGTGGTCGGATTTTAACGAACGAGGTATTGTTGGCGTTGGGATGACGTTCTCATGGCTAAGCATGTGTGTTCGTATTAAAAAAAATGAACTTTCTTGTTTTTTGGATTGGCGCTATTTTGGAAACGGTGAATTTTGGAATAACGTTTGTTTGACGTTAATGAAAGGTGGGTATTCCCTCTAGGCGGGCAGCAAGTTTCAAGGGTGTAGGAGGAAAAACAAAATGATAGCCTACTTTCTCGCGAACATTGGTGATCATTGGCGAACGGATGGTCGGATTTTAACAAACGAGGTGTCGTTGGACTCGAGCCGACGTCCTCTTTCCTATAGACCACTCGTCATTTTAAAATTAAAATAAAAAATGAAAAATTTTGTTTTCGAAAGTAGGCGATAGTTTGAAAACCAAACATGATAGAATGTTTTGCCATAGTTGAAACGAATGGTCTCTATGACCTTTATTATTTTTATAATAATACTTTTTATATTTTGAGATTTTTTGAAAACACGTAAATTTTGAATTTTTGCTGTTTTGGAAACTAACACGTTGACAAATAAGTTTGTTTGACATAAATGAAAGGTCCCTACCCCCCTCTACCATGAAAATAAAAGTCAAGTCTCTAGGGCAAATAACTAGGCATTTTTTTTTATAAAAGCGTGTTTGTAGACAAGGGGCCGGTAGCGCTTGACGTATGTTACAACGAGGCTATGATTGGCCATGGTGGATACGGGAAATGGCTATTTCGACGGGGCGATGTATGGCAAAACGAGGGGTCGCTTTTCGATAAAAAAAAAATATTCCTATGACAGATGAATAAAGGTGAATATTTCAAAAATCCCTCATGACTATCGTTAAAACATGTTGGTAAACACTGACCAGTAACCTGACAAATGCTAATAATGCTATGAGACGAATACAAATAGTCGACAACAACAGAACTTTTTTTTCTATGTCTGACTGGCAGGCAGAATGGGAAAACAGAATATCTGCTCGAGAGGCCAGCTTGGAGCCTGGCTAGTTGGCTAAGAGAATGGAATGTGGTTGAGAGCTGACAACATTGGTGTCATGATAACAGGTTGGAACCATGTGGCAACTCTGTAAAAAGGTGATAACAGCTAGCCAGGCGAGCAGCAGCAGCAGGCAGGGGCCCCGCAGAGAGGAAAGGGGAAAGAGGGAAGGGTGAACACAAAGAGAGAACAGGAAATCACGTGACCACTACAGAGCGATGAGAGGGCTGGGGAGGCGAGGGGAGGAGTGGAGAACCCATGACAGCCAATAGCTGAACGAATTGTATGTCCACATAGAGTGAAGGAGTGAGACACAGGTGTGTAGAAAGAAAGACAAACATGTATGGGCATGCATGAAGCGCGGGGTGCCATACACAGAGCTCTCGTACATCATGATTCAATAAATAAATAAATTTAAAAATAAAAAAGTGCACAGGTTCACACAACATGTAATTTATTGATCCAAGAATTAAACGTAGAGTTAAATCATAACCATTTGACATATTGTTTATTTCCTTTTTGTTTCAACACTTTTTCCACAAGATAATGTTTAGGAAATGCTGTTTTTTGAAGTTCATGGAGATAAAATCTACCTTTTATGTGTTGATGGAGTAAATAGGTGACTGGACTGTCCAAGTTGACTTGACGAATTCGAAATAGTTCAGTCCCCCACTGAGGCGTGTAGCCCTTATTGAAGGCAGACTTAAATTTGCTCACACGAACAAAATCCCCAATTTTCATTCGGTGACGTTTAGGATCTGCTGTTTTTATGGGGTTAAACAGTCTATCCAGTCGCTGGATATTTTTGGTCACGAGGCGTGGTTTGGTCCCAATGGTTCTATGTTTGGTGTCATTGTAAATTGACACTAGCTCAGGTAACATGTCCAACCAGCGATAAGTGCCCTGGGCGGTAAACGCTTTCCACATTTGGTTTTCAATGTTCGGTTAAACCGCTCGACCACGCTGGTTTGAGATTGCTGTACGTGGTGTAATGGTGAATATCCTTAGATTTGAGGCAACTGGAGAAATCCTTGTTGAAAAATTATTTTCCCTGATCGGTTTGTAGCAACTGAGGTTGGCGTTTGGAGTGTTGAATAATATGTTGAAAGGCCTTGGTGACTAGTGGACCAGACTTGCGACGCATAGGTTCAACAAAGTCCATTTTCGAATAGACATCAATGACAGTCAACATATAGCGTACACCGTCGTTAACGCCAGCATAGGGTATCATTTCAACCAAGTCAGCCTGCCAAAGTTCATCCACACCTCGTGAAATCACCTTGAGTCGCGGATAGTGACGCCTAGCTGGGCGATGCAACTCGTGAGCAATACCCATTTTAATGGGTGAGGGCTTAAACAATAATTTTGGCATTTCGAAGTTCTTGTTCAATTTCTTGAATTTCCCAATCGTGACCGGTATGGCCGGCTTGACGTGAAGCATGCAACAACTGTAGCCGCTGGATGAGCTTATTGGGATTGTGCCAGTAGGTAACATCCACAAGGGGTTTTAATGGTTTAAATGTCACTCCCGAAGCGGACACTTTACGACGAGTACTTTGACTGGTGGGAAACATTTTTGCAATGATGGTTTTATATTTTTGAGATATATTGGCATTCACTTGTTGAGCGGGATCATACTGTCTTTTGTGGGCATGGGTATCCAATAAAATGTATTTATATTTGCCAAGGTCCTCTGACGTATAATCATGGAATGAGGTTGTTCGAGAAAAGAGCAGCTTTAACAGTCCTGGCGTCAATTTATAGTTGATGTTCTTAATGACAGCTTAAGTACGAGCAAATTTAATGGATGAATCCCCAATTTTAAAACTATCATTCTCAGAGCGAACACCATACGTGGTATCTGTGTTTCCAATAAATAGATCAATGGGATAGGGTTCTAGTGTTGATCCATAATATTTTATTAAAATGTTTTTCAGTTGAGCTTTATTTTGAGGGGTGGCCAAGACTTGTGAAAACGGAGACGATTTGGAAGGGCAAGGTGTTTCGACCATGGCCAAGGGTTTCTTTTTTCTCAAAAACTCAGCAAGGGGTGCGGTCTTTTTTTGGAGGCGTAAACACTTGTTCCTCCTCATCCTCAACTTCGCTAACACTAGTCAAATCTTCCTGTTCCTGTTCCTCTTCCTCAGGGTCCTCGTGCAGCGTCTGAGTGGCTTGTGAAACGGTGGGTATCGTTTCAGATGGCTTGAAAGAGGGTTTCAACATGGCTTTTAGCGGAGGTGCTAAATGATGTTGAATAAACAAAGCATGATCTGCACGTGATCGTTTCAATTGATGAAACTTTTGGCGAATAGTATTTTTTGCTCTAATAATATGCTTTTTCAATTGACTCTCTGCTTACGCCATGGTGTCTTGACAAATGACTTGAGAGGGAATGAGACAGGGCCTTAAATAGCAGTAAAATGATCAAACCCTAAGCGATATCGTCCATGGTTGAGTTCACTTTGTTTGTCAATCACTTAACAGGCATGACGTTGAGTGTTCCAGCACTTGCCACACAATTCAGTAAACATTTGAAAGGTCATATCCGGATTCACATGTTCATTATAAATGTGACGACTGTTCCTCTCGTCCTGGCGAAATAAAACAATGACATTGGCATTGTCACGAATCAACTGTTTGGACATTTTAGAATACGTCTGTCCAAGATAAAAGCAATCGATATGTTTGTGTCGACCCATGCTGAAATAGCTTTGAATGATGCCTTGACGTTCAGTGGATACATCATCGAAAATCATGAGTGAATCAGGCTTTACCTCATCCGGTGAAATAACATTTTCTTGCGTGGAAAATGTGAAATAACCCATATTCTCTTTTTGTAATCCAGACATGACTTGATCCAGAAACACGTAGAGGGGTTGGTAGAGAGATTTTGCAAAAATATAAATATTTTGAAAACGCAGACCATTGGGCGCTGTGATAAGTGATAGCAAAAGATTGGTCTTTCCACAGCCGGAAGGTCCCACAATGATGCAGCGAATGGAAGATGGAAACAGTGAACCATGGCGTTGTTCACGTGATGTGGGACAGAGATGGGAAACCATGTCCCCCACGGGGAATGACTCTTGCTGCTTAATAATCTTCATTTCAACTAAGGCTTAGCCAGGCTAGCAGGCTGTCTATATACAGGGCACCGAGCCTTGTCATAGAAATAGTAGACTCATACTACAGGTTGGTGATGGATGTCTTTGGACGTGCGTTGATGGCCAAAGCTAGGTCTGTCCCCATTCATGATCCTAAACAAGAAACAGATCCTGCTAATAAACACTATGTGGATAGATCAGTAGTGCCACGCACTAAACTGGGAGATTATGACTTTAAGGGAAAGCGGTTAACCCATGTAAAACATCCTCAAGTGGCTACGGACTTTACTACAAAAAAAGTATGTGGATAACAAAGTGTATGAGTTTTATGACAAAGTGCTTCAGCTTACAGTGAATGGCTATAGCGCTAATCACCATCGGATTATTCATGTGGAAGACCCACAAGACGAAGACGATGTCTGTACGAAGCGTTATGTGACCTCTGAAATGAAAAGGCTTTATAAATTTATCCCATCCGTATTTTTAGTGTATCTGACAAATGAAAAACCTTTGAATGAGAGAAACCATTTACCGCTAGTCCATGACCAGCACTTGACCTATGTGCTTGCTTCGGGTTCAAGCCACTATCGATTACACTATGATAGAACCATTCACATGAAATACGCGATGCCTGATGAAAACCATTTACAAATGCAGATAAATGGTCATAGGATGTTGGTCCATAACCATGAAATGGTCAATGCAGGTGACGAATTATCTTTTCATCTTATGTTGACATGGGATGAAAAGCAAGCGGGAAAAACAATAAACGATTTCCCACTATATGTGGAATTGGAATATACAGCCATGAAATAACAATCTGACGTTAGTTGTGACTTAAACTTTCTTGTGAAAGGTTGTTGGTCATTATCATCATGGTGAAACAAAGGTATGTGGTGAGAAAGACTAAAAAAAGGACTTTGTCCTTGGCAAAGCCTGGGCTTAAGACATTCGTGGACAAACCGTTGCGAAAGAAAAAAAGAAAAAATAATGTATTGACCATAAGGAAAGCTCTTCGAGCAGCACAAAGACGTGTTATTCCAAAACGTCAGCGACAGGGTTCAAAAGTAGGGCGAGTGATTCCCGTCCCCAAATGAGCGGGATTTTTACCTGCTTTATTTGCCGGTCTGACTGCTCTGGGTTCACTTTTGGGCGGTGCCAGTGCAGTGGCGAAAACCATTAAAGCCACGCAGCAGGGCAAGCAACAACTCAAAGAAAGTCAGCGACACAATGAAACGATGGAAGCGATTGCAATGGGGGCTAGAAATGGAAATTTAAAGCCAGCCTTTTATCAACAAGGATTTGGGATTTCACCATTTCGAAATATTAAAAAAAAATAACCTCAACCATAGCAAGACATGCCTTGACGCATGAACAAGTGGAAAGCTATGCTAAAGAACTAAAGCTTTCTCATTTTCGAGATGTGTTTATGCGAAACCAATTACCCCCACGACCCTGGAAACAGGAATGTGCTGTTGTCAATTTGGATATTCACCGAGGACCAGGAACGCATTATGTAGCTTATGTCAAAGAGGGATCCATCGTATGGTACTTTGACAGTTTTGGGAATTTGCCTCCGCCCATGGAACTAGTGACCTATTTTGGAAACAGGATCAAGATATATTATAATGTGAAACGTGAGCAAACGTTTAACAGCCAACAGTGTGGACGTTTGTGTTTAATTTTGTATATATAAGACGCAGCATAAGCAAAAACGCCAACAGTATGTCAGCAGAAAGTAAAACGTTTACACTGCATGGACGTGGACCTGAAGTCAGCCTAGACTTTTACCTACCTATAGAATTGAGTGAAAGACCTTATGGGTTGGGACTTGTTTCTCTTGAAACGTACAATCGAATATACAACATACGTGAAAATGTGAACAACAAGTTTTACTATGATGATTCTGTGCTCAACCTGAATTTTGGTGGATACACGATCGATGACATTTATTAACACATTTATGTGGTGTTGATCAATGAACATGGTTTAAAGTCATTTATCGATGGAACGCGTAAGTTTGAGCTTGTAGGAAATACCAACACTCATCGCTGCAGTATTTTCTCCACATTCAAAATTGACTTTAAAACACGCCCCGATTCCATTGGTCCTTTACTAGGATTTAAACCACGCGTGTTGGAGCCCAACAAGAAACATGAATCGGATCATGAAGTGAAATTCATTGAGGACCATCATGTGTCGGTAACGTGTAATATTATTAGCCAAGTGTACACTAATCAAGAACCATCGCATTCCCTTTATGACTTTATTGTAACATCGCCCAATGGCTATATTATTCGTGAAAACCCTCCAGTGGTGCTTTTTCATTCTGTGGCTGTCGATGGTATTAGTAATATAACATTAAGACTGATCAATAGATAGCAACAACTCATTGATCTAGATTCTACCACACCAGTGATTTACAAGTTGGTGCTAAAGTCACTATTAAGTTTGTGTATAAAGCAACAAGACCGTCTAGGAATGGTGTTAGTTGTTTGCCACGTGAATACACGGTAACATCTCAAGACAAGCAGATTTTAAAGCCTTTGGGTTACCACGTCAACACTCATGATGAATTCTATCCTAGAGATAGCAAACCACATCGAGGAGCAACCAGGGGTGGTAAGAATTGATCTCCATTCCTATCAAGCTCAACCACCTGGACTCAATAACAATGATGAAATTCAATTTGTTATCAACAACCAAGATATTTACACCCTACCACATGAAAGTGTCATTCAGATCGAAGGTCGGCTCACCAAAGCCGATGGCTCTACACCCACCACATCCAAGTTGGCCAACCATGGTTTGGCCTTTCTGTTTTCTGAAGTACGTTATGTGATTAACGATATCGTGCTTGATAGCACTCGAAATGTGGGCATTTCCAGTGTCCTGAAACTATACCCCTCCTATAGTGAGGAGAAGGTAAAACACTTTGCATGGCAGGTTGGTGCCCTGACTCGACCAATGACTGGATGGTACACACCGATGGAACCTTTACTGGATATTTACCTCTTAAACTGATTTTAGGCTTTGCTGAAGACCACTAGCGCATTGTGGTCAACGCAAGGCAAGTGCTTTATCTAGTGAGAGACAGGAGTGATAATAATGCACTCAAGGGAGCTGACAGTGCCCCCATAGATTCAAAAATTCAACTACAACGCTTGCTATGGAAAGTGCCCCATGTGACCCTTGACGATAGCAAAAAACTGGACATACTCAAGATGGTAAAGAGAGATATGCCTCTACCCATGGAATTTAGAAGCTGGGCACTCCATGAGTACCCGCTATTGCCCACCACCAACACACACAGTTGGTCTGTAAAAACTGATGGCTATACAGAGAGACCTCTCTACATTATCGTGGATTTTCAAACGAATCGCAAGTATCAACAAACCAAAGATGCATCGCAATTTGATCACCTGCAATTGAGAAATGCACGTCTTTTCCTCAACGGAGCTGTGTTTCCCTATAAAGGACTGGATTTGGATTTTTCAAAAAATAAGTTTGGCCCCCTGTACGACTTGTTTTCTAAATTTCGATGGTCGTATTATCAAAAAGAGAACGGCCCCATGCTGCTACCCCAAGCGTTTTAAGGCAAGGGCGCCACTGATTGTCTTTGACTGTTCTTACCTGGAAGAGTCTGTCAAGCCATCCAATATTGACATTCGACTAGATTTTGAAACGCATGACAATGTACCAGTCAATACGACAGCCTACTGTTTGATTATTCATCACAAACAAGTCAACTATTATCCACTGTCCAACCAAGTGACGAGTGTATAAATAACAGGTCAACCCACGTCAAGCCGCTCAGTCATGTCTTGCTTTAAAGCATCAAGAGAAGTCACATCCATGAATTTAAACTCTGAGGAACAACGTTTCGAGACTTTTGCAACATGGCCAGTGCCTTTCATAAACCCTCAAGCCTTGGCGGCCGCTGGATTCTACTATTTAAAAACAAGAGATGAAGTGAAATGTGCCTTTTGTCCCATCATCATAGACCAATGGCAAGAGAGCGATGAACCCATGCAAGAACATCAGCGCTGGTCACCTGCCTGCCCCTACCTGTGCAGAATGGAGGTGGGAAATATGCCCTGTCATTCAAGCTATCCCTCACTCGTGCCTCTGAGTGATGAAAAAAAAAAACAAGTTACGATACGTGTGGACTGTATGGTGTCAACGGTGCTTCGGCGAGCAGCTCACCGTCAAAAACGCCTAATTTAGAGACATTGGGACATCATCGGTCTTATGGACGTTACAAACACAAGAGACTATATTGCTGTATCAGTTGGTATCGTCCTTATCCCAAAATGACAAAAGCCTGTAAGACGTGTTATGATAATAAAATGATGTAATTCTTAAATTCTTATTTTTTTCATGGCCCCTCTGTCCTACCCTAACCTCAATTTTTTTTCAAACTAGCATGGCAGGTAAGTCCATGTCATGACCACACCTTAGTGGCCAATGGTTAGTCGATCGTCAGTTGAACTTGGTCCAGGCAAGCGGTAACATGTTGCGCACTCCTCATTGTGGATTGCCAAGGGTTTAAAATTGGTGACAACAAATTTATATTTAAACAAGTGGCCATTATCGATTGTACCACGTTTTGGATATCGCAAGCTACGCATTTGCTATTTAAACCGCCCCATGCTTTTGATTTGTTGTGTGAAAAAGATTGTAAACAAACACAGTGGATTGAAAATCATAAGCAACTAGACTGGAATCAATGAACCATTTCCTATAAATATTTGGACGTGGTCATGAAAGCACACTTGTCCTCGGCCAATGTGGTATTTGTGAAAGGTAATGAAAAACGTGAATGGTTGCAACCATTTTTGGCGTCTTACTGTCAATTTATCGACCTCATGGACCTGGGCTGCCCCTCCCTGCAAACGCTGATGGATACTTGTTCTTGTGGCAATATTACCCATACAGCCCTAGCGCATGCGTGGCGTCTCTTTCATTGGTTAACCACCCGTGCTTGCTGGGAGTTGTTGAACAAAATTATAACTCAAGATTTACCTGTGAATGACGTCAGTGAGATTTCTACAAGCGACGTGTAAACATCTACAACACGTGATACCATGGAGAAAGGCAATGCTACGGACAAAGCCATCGGTAAGTTCTTTGTGTGCAAATAGAAACTAGACAGTTTTACCAAAGAAGAGCTCTTGGCGCTGCCCAAGTCGCTCATTTATTATGTGGCCGCCAACGCGGTGAAAGAAATCTGGCAACATGTACCAAAATCATGGGCTCAAGTCCCTGTGTTGAGTGAATTGCAACCCTGTACGGATTACGATCACCATGAGCAAGTGGCCATGGCAAAAAATACCCTCTATGCGTCAGTGCGCGACTTGTCAGCTAGTGAAACTGTATCACGGTCATAAAAGTCCGTGTAAAGACTTTGTTGAATCATTCAACGGGTGTCATGGCGAGAAAAAGCAACAACAACAAACACAAACATCGTGCACAGAGGAAGAGGAAGACCAAACCTTTTCACTATCAATGGAAAAGGAAATGCCAGACCTGTACTGGCAGTGGCGTCACAGACAAAGTGATTCAATACTTACCTTTCGAAATCCATCTTCCAGGTTATCGTTTTTGTGGCCCTGGAACTCATCTTGAAAAACGTTTGCAGCGTGGTGATGTACCCATTAATTTTTTGGATCATGCATGCAAAGAACATGACCTATCTTATCGCCATAGTCATCTTGGTTTAAGACATGTGGCAAATAAATTGTTATTGAAAAAAGCTAAACAACGTTTTACATCCTGTGATGCCTCAGTGGGTGAAAGAATGGCAGCCCTGATTGTGATGAGTGCTATGAAAGGAAAGTTGATGATGTGGACATGAACATTAAGGAATTGAGGAGTGAGGAATTGGGATGTGTTTGTATTCTATTTTTCTTTTGTGAATTCCCTATGGTTATGAAATAAAAAACAAAGGTTTACCAGAACACAATGTTTCATTTTAATTTAAAAAAAATCATGATGTTGATGGACTGATCTTTCATTTTCACATTTTCACACATTGTCATTTGCCAATTTGCAATTTACAGTTTTTAAACATATCTGTTTCAAATTTTGCGTTTTTGATGATATGGATTTTCCATTTTGTTGATGACACTTTTTAAAAATGTCCGTTTTATGTTTTTGAATTTTTATATTTCACACATGGCCATTTCCAGTTCTTAAAAATGACTGTTTTACGTCTTTTTTGAATTTTGGTGTTATCGAAACATGGATTTTCCATTTTGCTGTTTTCACATTTTTCCATTTGGTGTGTGTCAAAAGTTGAGATTTGTCAATGATGTTGATGCGAGTGCTTGACCATGATGATGCTGCATTGTGTTTATGTGTGTTTTGAGAAACATCGAGGTCTATGACTACTGCAGGTAAGACTGTTTTTACAAAAATAATGTCTATTCACCGCTACATTTTTAAGGAAAAAAAATACTATAGACAAAACAAAATGAGTATATAAGTGAAAATTTCCCCCCACCCACCCTACCTCACCGTGTTTGCTCTGGTCATACATACACACCAGCTTTCTCTCTACTCACACAACCATACCTGTCTTTTTGGGAACAAACACAACCACTTTATTTATTCCCAAAAGCACATTCTCGACATGCACACTGATTCCAAAAGAACTTTTTTAAGTTAAAATTTTACCATTACGAAAAGAAATATAAATACTAGTCATTAAAGTTACTAAAAATACTATTACTCATTTCATATTTACAAACACTACAACTTTGTACAGGTTTAAAAGAATCAAACTATATACCATTTTCCAATTCCCAACTCGGTTAAATTTAAAATTAAAATAAGGTTGCATAGAACTTTTAAAAGAGCAAAAGGTCCAAGTGGGTTGCCACTATTTACAAAATCTTCTATTTACAATGACGAAAACCAATATTTACAAAATACAAAATACTATGTCTATAAATTACAAAAAAAAGTCATGTCCCTAAACGAACAAACAGAAAAATCACACCTCCTCCTCCTTGCTGTCATAACCCCAGGGCAGGCTCGTGAGCAAGTCATCAGCCCACACACGTTTGTTATCCATGGAGGCGAGGGTGCGTTTTCTCTGTTCCACAAGATACAAATGATGGTTGCTGGATTGTATCCTGCACTGTGCATGGGGCATAGCATTGCCAGTGCGTAAAACCGCTAAGTAATCGTCTACACGTAGCGATTTTACCACTGCCCTACCTACACCTTTTGCTCTTTTGGCTTCCTAACAGTCTAGTGTGCGATAAGCATACATTTTTGAGGCCAAACCTACGAATTCCGTCATAAGGGAATCACCGCATTCATCTTTTAAAACGCCCATTTCCTTTTTGTTTTTATGGGCAGCTGAAACACGTTGTCAGCGCTATACGAAGAGGTGTCGAACTAGTCACTATGCTGCCTCATGACGTCATAGTGGTTGCAGTGGCGAATGTGGTAAATAAATGAGTCCGTATCCATATACAAAAGAGAGACGTCCTGAAAATGGCGTTTGGCAAATTCATAGTGGAATCGATACATGACCGATTTAGAAAAGTCTAAAATGACTTGGCCCAAATAAATGGGCTTATCCATGGTCATGCTGGTCTTACTCAATTCAATGGTGGCCAAATCCTCATCGAAAATGTTGATCGATTTAAAATTTGGTTTGGCAATGTACCGCCGGGCACCGTAACGTCCTTCCCAGACATTCACCAATTTAATGTCACGGTATTTGCGGACATTCTCCATGGACTTGCCATAGATGCAGTTGTTCATTAATTTGAAAAATCAAATTCAAACTGCTGTGTTGCCATTTGTCGGTGTTCTGTGTTGAGTTGCATGTATGGCTTGCGCCATGGTTTTTGGGCAAAGGAAATACCCCTATGGATTTTCTTCAACACCGAGCCTTGGGCGAGACATTGCACCATCATTTCTATATGTAGCACATACCGATTTTTGTTGTAAAGTGTGTCCATAAGTTTTTCAATTTTCACTTTACTGCTCAAGGCAGAATGGGAAATCGGCATGTTGATCATACAAGGATGAGGGATATTCAATATCTACTTCTAAAACATATCCACGGCCTGTTTCTTGGCTAACCTTGATCACATCAAATTCTAACACTTGTTTGTCTGTCAGCCAAGCAAACTTGCCATAGGGCAATGGCTGACTCATGGCGTAACCATACAAATTATTCACGTCATAGTACACTAAGTACGATTCTGGTTTTTCTGGTGAATAATCAGGCATGTAGACATTGTTCGCTTCGGCATGGCGCTGGTTAAGCGACACAAAGCCACCGCGAATGCCCTTTTCAAAAAATAGAACCATGTCTACATCAGTGAGTAAATCCAATTCCACTTGAGTGTATTTTAAAGCGGCATCAAACGAGAGCCCAGGACTCGTATAATAGTGAGCCGGGTCAAGACCATAAATGTGCTGCCACAACCCACGAAATTTTTCAAACACATCGGTGAGCAGCAATACATCCAGTCTTAGGTAATGCATAGCATATTCACTTAGCGTCTTAATAACAAACACTCGCCAAACTTGACAGGCATGTACATAGTCTTCATCGGAAACGGTACTACGTGTTAGTTTCGAGTAAAATTTCTCTTGTGGTGGGAGTTTTGTTTGCTTTAACACGTCCCAGCTGTTGCAGAAATCATACGGGAATATACCTTTCCGAATGCACAATTGAAATTGCTTAGGATCATTAAAATGCATTCTGGTATTTTTAATTCCTCCTCATTCAAGCCATTCACAAGACTGTCTAGCGAGGATGCCATAAACTTAAAGGAATTCAAAAATCGAATGCTTAAGGGCTGTAAAACGCTCATGGTTTTGGGGGATAATGGTAAACGAGCCCTTGTTGACATGACCCAATTCACGAATCAATAACTGAATGTCATAATTTGCCAGATTGTGGAAAAAGACACTAATGAAACGAGGAGCTGAAAAGTTCAAATTGCATTTACTATGTGCAGCTCCACGAAACTCTCCCGTAAAGTGTGAGTGATCACGAACGGTGTCTTCAGCACTGATCAGTGGCTTTTCGCAAATATGGCATGTCGTGGCATGCTCATACCGCTGCTGCTGTTCTGGAGATAGACACATGGGTACTGAGTGGGCCAGTAATCCCTGTACATGGTCGGCCAACTTTACAAGTTCATCGAAAAACCATCTGGCACAATCTGGCCCCTCACGGTATTTGTAAACGGACTGTGTGGGGTCATAGGCACACACCACATTAAATCCTATGGCAAAGTGTTCATGTTTTTAATGGGTGTGGTTGAGCTGATGGTGGGATCTGGTTCACATCCCGCCATGGGTGTGGTGAGAGCTTCGAAATCTGCACACACCACATAGGGAACAGTGTCACGCTTATGAATGTCCTTAAACTTTAATACAGCCTTGTCCCCTTGTGGCAATATCAGTCTCACCGCTTCCTGAGAAACGCAATCTACCCTATGGCGTTCCAAAAGCGTAGGGGTTTTAAAATATTGCAGGCAACGCTCACAAATATGTTTCTTATGTTGATCTTTGGACGCTTGACTGCTTAGCCATCTACTCAAGCTTTTAATTAGGCAATAGTGATTCACTTCTCCGTAAGACAGATATAAAAGATGAATGTGGTGTCGTTTCGGTTCTTTTGTGGCATAAAGAGGACCCACAATCTCATTACCATCAAGGCCATACACCATGAACGAAAAGTCCTGGTTGTCTTGTTCAAACCTATGGATTTCCGTTAAGTCCATAGGGAACGATACTCTAGTTAAATTTAATGTTTGTTTTAATTCATCAAACTTTGCCCTGTACATTCCTGGTCTCTCAACATGACGTTGCACTGGCTGCAAATATCCAGCCACACACCACAGAAAGCAATCATCGTCAAAATTTTCAATATTTACCACCGCTCTCCGGCAGGCAATCGCTGGTGGTGTTTAAATATAGCTAGACCCAGCATTTAACGGGTTGAAATGACAAATGTTGGTTTGCAGGTAATGGATTTTGTTTAATGCTAAACCACTGGGTCCTTGTTGCAGTTTATCAAATTTAGCAAGCAAGGCATTGATCACATTGGAATCATACCACTGTTTCAAATTATCAGCTATCAAAAGCTCTTGCATTTTACTGCAAATATAAAATGTCTCTTTATGCTCAACATCTTTCTTTTTATGTATGAAATCGCACACTAGTTCTGTATTCACCTTTAAAGCAGTATGCAACCCTTGCACTATACAAATTTAATTTAAAAAAATCAAAACCTGATTCCATAAAGCCTTTTGGGATCAAACTCTCTCTAACATTCACTATGCGGCCCGAGCACACACGTGACTTGAAACAGGACTCGAGAGGCTCCCAGGTTAATGTATCAGTAGCAGCGGAAAAAGACATGATTTTTATAAAAAAAAGAACAATCTCACCAGAGTTTTCAGCCGTAGACTGCCTGGTATGCAATAGCTCCAAACACACACGTTGCGGGTTTTCAGCAGTGGCTGTAGTGGACAAGCCTTTTCCAACACACACTAAAAAGAAATAAAATAAACTACCATGAGTATATCCATTTCAAATAGCACCTTTCATAAACAAAAAAATATATAAAAAACAGGTTTTATACATATCATTTTAAAAAATCTTACCTTGCTTTGTAAAAAGCTCTGCGTTTGCCTTTCCCTAGGTTCGAGTGGAATGGGGTTTCTGTCTCCCAACACCAGGGATGCCAATTATCTAAAACAAAAAAATAACAATCCATCAATCAAATGGTAAACCAATAATCATTTAATCATTGATTAGCATAAAATAACTACTTAAAGTTATTCCAACACTTTCCTCAAATATATAATGTATCTAATATAGTATCCAACTGGGGTTGAGCACACGAATGCAATCACTTTTATACACATAAGACACAGCCTATGTTAACACAGTAACGTGTAAAACAGTAATCACTGACTGTGTGTCATAACATGATCAACACTCTAATTACCCCCCCCCCCCCGCCCTCCACTCCTCACCCTGTGTTCCTCTTACCACAGCTGTTAACATCGCTCTTGCTCTGCAATTGGCTATGGCAATGGTAGGGGGAGGAGTTATACTCGCTTACTGCATTATTTCTCTGACGTCGTTGCGATATTGTTCGACCTCCAAGTGACCTCTACGTCACTGTAATTTTCCATTGGCCTGTTGTCAGCTCTGGCCACATTCCTGAAACGCGATAACATGTCACATCCTGTCACCTAGCCAGCCAAGCTTCTGGCAGGCCTCTCGAGCAGATATTCTGTTTTTTTTTTCATTCTGGCTGCTAGTCTCATTCGTCTCATAGCATTATGAATTTTTTCTGGTTACTGGTCAGTGTTTACCAACATGTTTTAACGATCGTCATGAGGGATTTTTGAAATATTCGCCTTCATTTACCTGTCATAGAAAAAAAATATATACCGAAAAGCGACCCCTCGTTTTGCCATACATCGCCCCGTCGAAATAGCCATTTCCCGTATCCACCATGGCCAATCATAGCCTCGTTGTAACATACGTCAAGCGCTACCGGCTCTCTGTCTACAAACACGCTTTTATAAAAAAAGCCTAGTTTTTTGTCCTAGAGACTTGACATTTATTTTCATGGTAGAGGGGGTAGGGACCTTTCATTTATGTCAAACAAACTTATTTGTCAACGTGTTAGTTTCCAAAATAGTAAAAATTCAAAATTTACGTGTTTTCAAAAAATCTCAAAATATAAAAAGTATTATTATAATAAAAATAATGGTCATAGAGACCATTCGTTTCTACTATGGCATAACATTCTATCATGTTTGGTTTTCAAACTATCGCCTACTTTCGAAAACAAATTTTTTCATTTTTTATATTTTAAAATAGCGAGTGGTCTATAGGAAAGAGGGCGTCAGCCCGAGTCCAACGATATGTCGCATGTCAAAATCGGACCATAGGCTCGCGAGATATCATCTTTGCCCCTGAATGTATTGCGGGTTAGTATGTCACGTCAGAGGGAGAGGTGGTGGTGGTGCTGGTGGTGGGGGTTAAAACGGCCTTGTCCCACTACTTATGAGCTATTTCTGACGTATTAAAAGAAGAAATGAAATTAACTCGGTTCATTTGTAGTTATAATTCTGTATGAAACGTCTGATATTGAGAATAAATGTCAACTATCTACAGTTCTCCGCTATGTAAAGGGCAGCACTGTCTATGAAAGATTCTTGGGCTTCGTAGATGTTAGTGCTGATAGAACAGCAAATGGTTTATTTTCTCATGTAGAACAAGTAAGTGAATTTCGAATTTCCATCAAACTAGAGGGTCAGACGTACGATGGGGCTTCAGTATTGGGCGGTCATGTTAGTGGCTTACAATCTAAAGTCGTATCGGCCTATCCAAACGCAATATTCACCGACTGTTATGCCTATGTTCTCCAGCAGAGTGTATCGGTGATTAAAGAATGCAGAACATTTTCCAAACATTGACTGGACACACTGCTTTCTTTTCTACATCATCTAAAAGGACACATGCGTTGCAAGAATGTGTGCAAAAGAAATTACCCGAAGTAACACCAACCAGGTGGAACTTTACATCACGACTTCGCCACACTGCAAAAGAATGCAGATCCGAACTTTGTAGGTTCTTCGAAAATATCATAGAACATTCTGGTGACTGGGATAGTGAGACAGTCATAAAATCACTACGTTTTTTGAATTTTCTTCAAGATGTTGAAACTATATTTCTTTTGGAAGTATTTTCTATGTTGCTTGCTTACACCGACATATTTTACAATCTTCTGCAAACAAAGGATTTCGATATTCTTTACTGTAGCAAAAAGGTAAATGACATAAAAAATTAACTTAAGTATGATAGAGAACACTCTTATTCATCAGTTTGGAACAATACAATTTCAAAGATGGACGAACATTCTCAGTTCAAACCAAAGCGACACTGTCTAGATAACAATGAACAAGAAAATCGTTATCGCCGCCTATACGTGAAAATTGTCGATTGTTTAATTCATCAGATTGAATGTAGGCTCTCTCAACTTAAGAAATTGGAATATTTTCATTTGGTACATCACCATAGGTATATAGAATATAAGTAGTGGTTTTGTAACAGTTCTGTGACCTCCTCCCG
Source organism: Meconema thalassinum (assembly GCA_946902985.2). Taxonomy (NCBI): domain Eukaryota; kingdom Metazoa; phylum Arthropoda; class Insecta; order Orthoptera; family Tettigoniidae; genus Meconema; species Meconema thalassinum. The sequence continues at coordinate 862,371,478 of OX336389.2, forward strand.
CCGCTTCTCCTATAGAATTCCAAAATGACGATATCTTCTGAACGAATTATTGGAGGAAGTCGTGTCAGGTGTCAAATTACTTGGGATGATGTCCCCATTCCAGTCCACCATTTTTTCAAAATCTTGCCAATTGGCCTAACTACACATTTTGATTTATTGACATTTTAAATTTTATTTAATATTTAATGTATTATTTATATAATTTTTTATTTACAATTTATTTTTAATTTTTGTCAAAAGGGCCCAACTACACTTTTGTTAATATTTCATGAACCCATGGTCGGATTTAGATGTGTGATGTGTTGTAGGACTCAGGGTGACGCCCCCTTTTTGAATTTATTATTTATTTCCTAAGTTTTGACAAAGGGCCTAACTTCACATTTTGAAAATTTTGATTTAATGACTCTTTTAATTTTATTTAATATTTAATGTATTGAACCCTTATCATTGTGTCCAATAATAATGTTTCATATTTATTAAAATGTTGGAAATACTAAATACATGATATACTGGATATTGGAGTAAATTGTATGTAGCAAGCAATCTAGGCTTGGCAGGATGGGCTACATGCACTGTGGAAACCAACGACAATTTCACTATCAGCGCTATTATTATACTTCTGAGAAACAACGTGCAACCAAACCAGGGTGCTTTGTCAACGATATGGAGTGAGCGAGAAAAAGATAGTTTTCCGAGTGAGAGGAGAAGAGTCGTGACGTCAGTGAAGGGCGGGATCTCAAGAGGTCAGCACTCTGACGCTATCATGATCTGCCAATAAGGAACGATGACGCTACAGCGACCATCAGGTTGATTCACGCGGGAGTTCTGTTATAAGTGATATAGCGATCGAATTTTGTGCACGGCGGCAGATTCGCGACCTGTGATAAAATACAAGCTATTTCATGGGTCAAACATGTTTGTAGGCCTATTATTAAAAATATTGAGGAGCATATACCCCTACCACAGGAACTTTGGCACTTTCCGTATATAAAGTGTGTTGTGAACTAAAATCTTCATTCCTAATTATTCTTTTGGCAGTCAATTAAGACGTCTTCATGACGGTCTGAGTTATACTTATAGTTGTGTGTTCGGCAACTAAATTGTTAAATTCAGTGAATAGTGAAGTGGCAAATAGCCACAAGTGTAGGACAAGTCTACGATTCTGCATAGGACTCTATGGGGAATGAAGTACTCATATAAGCAGGTAGCTACCAGTTTAAACTTTAATTTAATTGTGCTTTCAAGCTGCAAGATGACGACCAGCGTGGAAAGAAGACAACGAGATTCATCCTCCATCACCATGGGTATTATGGGCTAGAAGGCCTACTGATGGGGAAATGACGAGGCGGGAATCATCTGGAAAGCTACTATATGTGATGAGTGCTAAAATTGAATTATTTTGATTTTGGACGAAGGGGTCGCGAGATGTATGGGGAACCTTGCATAGATTTGTGTTTTGCTGTGGTTTGAATATACATAGGCCTATAGGGTTTGTTTTTCTGTTACTGACATGCGTGTATTATTTTTTTACATTGCGTGACAATTGTGTTGTACAGTAATTTAATTATTGTGTTAATTGGTACGTAAATTGTATAGCGAAGTGACCGCATACGATTAACATACATGTAAAAGTTATATTCATGCATAAGAAACGCAGGAACGGCAGTGATAAATGGACTTAAATAATATTAATGTAAAACTAGACTTGGGGGGATTTTGTGTGTTTGTTGCTTTGATGACTCAGGCTAATTCTGATTCTGGTAATTACTTGTGTATTGTCATTTGGACAATTTTTTGTGTCATCTTATCTGAGGGTGTGCTGGGTTCAAAAGCTGCGACGAGATCTTCGAAGCGTGTCACGTGTACTTCGTGTATTTTGTGTGATTTCGGAGAAGGCTAGGCCTGTTCTAGACTGCAGCACTACCACTATTCCCGGTAAATTAGTAACCTGAGGGGCTAATGTTGACCAGGGGATGTTGTTCTTGAAAATCCTGAAGAGGATGTTTTGCGATATTTGTGAAATGAATGTTATGTCGCGATTACAGGTTGCCGTGTGAGGCAAGGTCGTCGTACTCTGGCTAGGGCTAGAATCTATTATTAGCGTGACAGACATATTGAATACGAGAGGCGAGAGTGAACCAGCCACTGTCTCAGGTGTTGCGATAACAGATCTAGCTGTCTACAGCCCTGTTGTGACACGTAATGTTTGCTTTTAATGCCTGATGATTTAAGGTTATATTATTTGGATTAATTTGGCGAGTTGCCATGCCGTCGGGCCGAAGATTTCTTATCATGTCTACGACTTATGTGTTCATGTGTTTTACGTCAATTTCCCGGCGTGATTTAAATTAGTATTTTGTTGTTGTTGGCTTATATATCCTAGGCCATTCTATTCATTGTAGATGTAATTGGCAACCGGCTAAGTTTGTTCATGTCACATAATGGATTCCTATTGTTTGCTGGTATAAGTCAGTGATTCAACAGCCATTGTATTAAAATACACACGTGTATTTGGTTGTGTTAATTTAAGGTTAGAGTATGTCAGTATTGCATGTTAATTATGTAAATTGTTGTTCCCATATTTCCGCCACTCGCCTTCGCAGTACGGAGTTCATAACCTAACCTACTGTTTGGTCGGAAATGAACGTCCGTCATAGTGCTCATTACTATAGTTAGTCTTAACACGCGTGCCGCTCATATGTTTGAATTCTTGTATTTTGTTATTTTTGTTATGTTGGGATCATATGTAATCTGTAACTTGTGTTACCTTTGATTAAGTGATATTTGCAGTCACAATACTCGTTTGACAGCTGTCATGCCATGCCACCATGGTATGCCAGGTTAGTCCAGGGTCAGTACGTTCACGTTGCGTGTGGAACAAATTAAGGGTGGATTATGTTTATTATCTATTTGTTTGATTCAGTTATTAAATTTTATTTGTTAGTAAATCCTCTTGGTTTTCATGTCTTTTAATATTAAGTATACCTTATGAATCCTAGAAGTTATTTGAAGCTCTAAATCTCTACTACACATTCACAGGAACCGATGATGACCCCGAACTACGAGTCTTTGTTATTCTGCTTCTTTTCTAAGGGTACAGAATTATTTATATAATTTGTTATTACCATTTATTTTTTATTTTTGTTAAAAGGGCCTAACTACACTTTTGTTGATATTTCCTGAACCCATGATTGGATTTGGACGTGTGAGGTCTCAAATTACTTGAGATGAAGTCCCCATTCTCATGACCAATGAATTTACTCAAAAGACCCAAAACGGCAAGGTCATTGGCCTGAGATTTTATCAGCTAATAATTGGTTATGGACATGTGAGGTGTCATAGGACATAGGATGGTCAACCCTTTGCCATGGGTGCCGTGCATTATAGTTAAGTTTAAGAAAGTAAAACCCTTTTATGCCTCTCTTTATTTACCCCAGACTTGAGATTTGTGCTAGGGCATAACCCTATGGGTATACAGGTAGCGAGTTTGCTATAACGTTTAAACAATAAAAAGCTTATTATATGCTGTTACAGGTAGCTAAGTAGTGCAGGAGAATCATCAACAACAACGGCATTTCTACAGAAAAATAATTAATTGACAATAAATATAGATTTAGGTACTAGAAATAATTTTGAAAGCCTATGTATGGAGCGTGGAGCTTTATGGAAGTGAAACTTGGATTTTAACGCATTAAATAAGAGAATTCAAGGTTCTGAAATCTGGTGTTACAGGAGAATGATGAATATTAGATGAGTACATAGAGTAATAAATAAAGAGGAATGAAAATATGTTTTTGGCGTCTTCTCACGAAGAGGAGAGATAGGTTGGTAGGACACTCACTAAGACATCTAGGAATAGCAATCTTGGTTATGGAAATAAGGGTTGGAACCAAGATTTGTAGGGGTAGGCCAAGGTTAGAATATGTTAAACAGAATGCCTTGGATGTAAGGTGTGCTAGCTATGTAGGGATAAAACAATTAGCTTTGGACTGGAAAGGTATGGATAGCTGTATTAAACCTGTGAAAAGACTCAAATATGTGTTGTTACAGGAGAATGATGAATTTTAGATTGGTACATGGAGTAACAAATAAAGAGGATTGAAAAGATGTTTGAGACGTCTGCTAATGAAGAAAAGAGATAGGTTGGTAGGACACTTACTAAGACATCTAGGATTAGCAAACTAAGTTATGGAAGAAGTAACAGTTCCATCTTTATTGGTTTGTTTTACAGTATATGAATATCCTTTATAGAATGCATATGGCTTACCATACCTTGTCGTTGATGCTTTCATATCAACTGTCAAGCATAAACTAATCTCTAGTAAAGTTAACTCGGTAATAAGAATAATAGTTTAATGTGTTAGCGAATATGGGAGCAAAGAGTGGGAGCAAATGTGGGAGCAAATAAGGGAGCAAAAGCGGGATCAAAAGTGGGAGCAAATATGAGAGCAAATTTGGGAGCAAATATGAGAGCATAAGTGGAAGAAAATATGGGAGCAAAAGCGGGATCAAATATTGGAGCAAAAGTGGGTTCAAATATGGCAGCAAAAGTGGGATCAAATGTGAGAGCAGAAGTGGAAGCAAATATGAGGGCCAAAGTGGGAGTAAATATGTGAGCAAAAGTGGGATCAAATATGAGAGCGAAAGTGGGAGCAAAAGTGGGATCAATAATATGAGAGCAAAGGTGGGAGCAAATATATGGAGCAAATGTGGGATCAAATATGGGAGCAAAAGTGAGAGCAAATATGGGAGCAAATGTGCGAGCAAAAGTGGGATCGAATATGGGAGCACAAGTGGGAACAAATGTGGGAGCAAAAGTGGAATCAAATATAGAAACAAAAATGGGATCAATTATGGGAGCAAATATGGGAGCAGAAGTGGGATCAAATATGGGAGCAAATGATGTCGGAGCAAATATGGTAGTAAAATTGGGAGCATATATGGGAGCAAAAGTGGGATCAAATGTTGGAGCAAAAGTGGGATCAAATATGGAAGCAAAAGTGGGATCAAATATGGGAGCAAATGTGGGAACAAAGATGGGAGCAAATATGGGAGTAAAAGTGGGAGCAAATATGGGAACAAATGTGGGATCAAAAGTGGGATCAAATAAGGGAGCAAATATAAGAGCAAAAGTGGAAGCAAATATGGGGGTAAATATGGGAGCAAAAGCGGGAGCAAATATGGGAGCAAAAGTCGGGACAAATATTGGGAGAAAAAAGTGGTAAGAAATATGGAAGCAAAAGTGTGAACAAAAGTGGATACAGTTTAAAGTGTGAGCAAAAGTGGGAGCAAATATGGGAGTCAAAGTGGGAGCAAAAGTGGGAACAAATATTGGGAGCAAAATGTGGGAGCAAAAGTGTGAAAAAAGTGGATACAGTTTAAAGTGTGAGCAAATATGGGGGTAAAAGTGGGAGCGAAAATGAGAGTAAAAGTGGGAGCAAATATGGGAACAAAAGCGAAATTAAATATGGGAGCAAAAGCGGGAACAAATATGGGAACAAACATGGGGGCAAATATGGGAGCAAAAGTGGGAACAAATGTTGGGAGCAAATATGGGAGTAAATATGAGAGCAAGAGTGTGAACAAAAGTTGATACAGTACTGAACCGAACCCTAACCGGAACCGTACCGAACTAAACCGAACTAAACTGAACCGGAACCGAACCTATGGGTGTAAAAGTAGGAGCAAAAGTGGGAGCAAATGTGGGAGTAAATAAGGGAGCAAAAGCGGGAACAAATAAGGGAGCAAAAGTGGGAGCAAATATGGGTGTAAAAGAGGGAGCAAAAGTGAGAGCAAATATGGGAGCGAAAGTGGGGGTGGTAGCAAATATGGGGGCTAATATGAGAGTAAAAGCGGGATCAAATATGGGAGCAGAAGTGGGAACAAATATTGAGAGCAAAAAAGTAGGAGCAAAAGTGTGAACCAAAGTGGATACAGTTAAAAGTGAATGCAAATATGGGAGTAAAATTGGAAGCAAATATGTGAGCAAATGTGGGGGCAAATATGTGAGTAAAAGTGGAAGCAAAAGCGGAATCAAATATGGGAGCAAAAGCGGGAGCAAATATAAGAGCAAACGGAGCAAATATGGGAGCAAAAGTGACAACAAATATTGGGAGCAAAAAGTGGGAGTAAATATGGGAGCAAACGTGTGAAGAAAAGTGGATACAGTTTAAAGTGTGAGCAAATATGTAGTGGGAGCAAAAGTGAATACACAAGTGAAGGTGTTAACGTTACCGAGTTAACTTTACGAGAGATTAGTTTATGCTTGACAGTTGACATGAAAGTATCAACGACTAGGTATGGTAAGCCATATGCATACTATAAAGGATATTGTATTGCCCTGGGGGGTGCTAGCTCGAATTAGGGCGGCGTCTACTGAAAGGCGTTAAAACTTGAGTGCAGGGCTAATACGTGCGTGTGACTGGATTGTGAAGTGAGGAATGAATGAGACAGGAAAGGCTGCGTGATGGCCTTGCTTACGGAGCGGGTATCGACTGCTGACTCAGTGTTTACAAGTGTCAGACACCCGGCAAGCGTTCAAGCCTGTGTGGCGCAGCTGAGCGAATACTTGCTGGGAGCGAGCCAGGGTTCGAGCTAGATGCTCAATAAGTACAAGGAGGCAATTTAAGAGGGTGTGAATGGTTTAATTCTCACTAGTGTGATGTGCCATGCATCGCTAGTTAAGCGCTGTGACGTGAATTGTACAGAAATGAATGAGATGATTACAGTAAGCTAGGTTTGGAATAGAAAGGAATTACTGAGGAGAACCCCGAGTACACTCACCTGAACTGCAGAACGGTCGAGAAGGCGTCGGACGGCAACTCGGTGGACGAAAGATCCTGAGTCCTTGGTGTGGCTGGTATTTAAGTAAATTGCCAGTGTTTGTGTAATGTAGTCAGCAGATTCCTGCCCCATATAGCAGGTAGCTGTATGTTTAGATTTATGTTGCAAGAATTACCACATGGGTGTATGAGTAGGCCTGCCAAGCCAGTGTACTTGCAATGGCTGTATGCTTGTTGTTGTTGTTGGTTCCTCTTAGTGGGTGTGGCATGAAATGGGGGTGAAAGGGGACGAAAGGTGGTGACTACACCCTGTGGGAACCCCATGGTATAACAAGACCTCTCCTGGGTCGAATGATTGTCCTCGATAATTGTGAGAGTGGTGGGGCGGTGTATGGCTGTTGTTTTCTTCTTCTTTTCTTCCTCTTCTCCATCTTCTTCTTCTCCTCCTGTCCTGGTGTCTTCCTGTGTGTGTAGGTGTGTAGGCGATGTGGCTGTAGATGGTGGCGTGGGTGTTTTTTGTGTACTCAGGTTTAGGGTAGGTATGAGGGTGGTACATTATCATATATTTAGTATGTGGATGATGATGGTACATGATGCCGATACAAATATACAACACTATTATAATACAATACAATATAACACACTAGTGGCAAATATAAGATAACACGATGGTGAAAATACAGGGCGATAACATGGTAAAAATAAAAATATACACGGCCATACAATAGTTGAAAATATTTAAGTCAATATAAAAAATACAAGGCAATACGATGGTATAAAATACAATAGTGGACCGTGTAATATGATGGCTAGGATGATTGTGAAAATGATGTGAATGAATAACTTGGTACTGCACCCTTATATCTGGATGATCCACCAAAATCCCAGGCTGGAAATAATAATGGATTGTAGCATCTTGAAGTCCCGGCTAAAAACAACATGGTGCTACTTGGCGAAAACACTCATAAGGAACAGGATTTTTCTCAAATGGAATGTGCTATAGTAACTAACTACAGAACAGTAAGGTTCTCGATCTACTCAGGAAAAATGAGAATCTATGAAAATCTCGGGCGTAAGGATACGGATCAGGTCCCTCGGGAACTTCCACCCTACAGCACATTCCACTACCATTTAACTACAACGATAATGCCAATTTCCTATAAAAGATCAGGGAATCGTAACAACGTGCCTGTCGTATTTATACACTAAACAATTACACGTTTCCTAACTCTTGCATTGATTATATGCCTTAACAACTTTAAATAAGTTCAAATGACCAAATGGCATTGCTTCACTTGCATAAAATACATGTTCGTTTCTTTTAGAAACCATAAAAAATTATTTCAAACGCTTTTATAAGCTTAAATAAAATCATGTATTAAATAGAAGCAAACAACTGCTGTTCCCTAGGTAACGGGAGTTTTATAACAAGAAAAATGTTATTAAGTTAAACAAATATTATCCCCAAAATTAAATGAAGTTACCACTGACGTAGATCTCCGTCATTACAAAACTATTCATTACTCTATACAATTTATCTCCCGCCTCCTATCACTTAAATTCCTCTCATGGAAGCAATAAAAATCTCTATATACATTTAAATTACAAGTTAAAAATTATAATGCGCGTAAATGTAACAATAAACCTTTCTTTAAATTCTTAAAGGAATTTATATACAACACAAATATTAACGTTGTAGTTCAGCAACTACTCAATATAAAATAAAATATGTACAAAGGTCCAACCGCTTTCTCTACTGACAATATAGACTGAAATCGTCTTCCTATTTCTTTACTGCTTCTCCACTGACTTTAGAAAATAATCATTCACCATACTAGGTCTTATTCCTGAAAGAGTGACAATTCGGGATTCTATTATCCATACAATTAAGTAGAGACATGGTTCAAAGACCTCCTACAACTTGTCTGTTATCATAATAAAAATACTTAATAAAAATATAAACTTCCACTGCGTTGAATAATTACCGTAAATTCAATATCGAATTAAGAACCATTTAAATAGATCTCAGTTTACTCTCAGTTTCAACAAAGATCCATTAAATCCTATAATTACTTTCAGATTCAACTTCATCTAGGATCCGCTGTCCTGTGAATTTCAAGGAGTTTCAACTCTGTGAGACTATTACAATAACTTCCAATACTAATAAACATTAATAATACTGCATCTTCATAAAACATCCTATTTCAATCTCAAAATATGCGCAAGTCTGTCACTACAGACATTCCTTCAATAATTGACCAATGGCTTCACAATTGCCCATTGTCATACAATAAATACCTCCGTCTGCTACGGGAATAATAAATCTCACTCTCAGATATGCTTCGCAGTTCCTTTCAAAAACATATACTGCTTTACTCACTCCTCGTTAACAAATTCTTTTCATAGTTGCAACAATATTAATACAAATAGTTAATAAAAATACTGGTTCTATCAATGAATTAATTTAACAGGTAATACGATAAAATACTAGTCTTCAAATAACAATCTTATTTCTTTGTATCACTCACATTTCTATAAAAACTTTCAATTAGCTGTAATATTTCTTTAAATCTTTCTTCGCATTCTTATTACTTCAAAAATACGCTGTAATTTGTATTTCTTAATGTAACATTGTATTCCTTTACATATTCTTCCTTTAATATATTTCTCACAAACTTTAATACTTTATAATTGTTAGTCACCAAATATTTATAACCAAATCTGTCTAATAAGACATCAGATCGTGACTTTACGTAGATCTCTACAAAAGATCTTTAAGAATCGTATTCTCTAAAATATATCTCTCTATAACACTCTTGGAACAAATTTCCATTATTATTATCGTTGACAAAAAACGATATCAAACAATTCAAAAATTGACAAAATATGATCTGAACACATTTTAACTTCTGAACTAAACTGTAAAATCTCCCCATTCAAATTTCGAAAGTCGCAAAATTCCATAAATTCCAAATAAAATTCTAAATACTAAAAATCAACGAAAAACGTGAATAAATATCCGCATGATGTAGTTATGAAAATATAACGTCGGAAATTACAATAATATTCTTAAAAACGTAGAAAAATGGCATCAATAAATAATTGTCGGATATTCTTAAATGTTCTACAATACTCGACAAAGGGGGATATATATCGTTGGTCCGAAGACTACCTTGTGTTGCGTTCAAGATGACTAGAAGTGGGCTTTCTTCGTTATCCTTTAGAAACGGATTGTTTCCAATAGCGCGAGACTGCATGATGTAGTTCGGTCTGCTACGGTCTCCTACAGAAGTTCCCATGCGGTCAGGTCCGGGATTCGAACTCTATCATCATCGTGTTGCCGTTCCTTCTGCTGGTGAATCTTCTTGTATGAGATGGGAAACCCTTTCTCTCTTGATGGCACCGGGTCCACCCTGGCCGCCCTCGTTATGGAAATTTTCTATCTTCTTTCGCCAAAGTTCTGATATAGATCGTCAGTTTAGTTGTTGAAATGACTTGTAGATGTAGAATTTTCTGCATGGGAGAGATGAGATGTTAATCTCTCCCGCGAGATTGATGTTATGTCATTTCGAATATTCTTGCTGCCGCCACAGTTCTGTCCCCATAACTTCTTAGTTGATCATCCTAACTCCTGTAGATTCATTTGTAAATTCCTCCCTCAACTTCAGGAATTTCGACATGGTTAATAATGGAGATTGGTTTTAATGACTTTTATATTTCGTTGAATGTCGACTTTATATATCTGCTTGCACAAACTAAGTGCCTTCGTTCGTGAATTTCTATTTGCTTTGTTGTATTGTTGAGTAACTTGTTGAGACGTCCTTCTCCGCTGAAGTCGTAAGTATTAAGAGCCCTGATTCTTCTCTCATTTCCCCCTCATCAAATTTCCAAGTCCGCGTCCTTTCCAGACCAAGGATCTGATTGGTCGCTCACTATCGATGATCATAATAATCCTTAATTACATAAATAATTAGTCGCAATTTTAATGAATAGTTCTTATTTATTATTTAATATCTTTCATGATATTACGATGTGTTAAAATCATCCTGGTAATTAGCTATGTTCATTACATTGCTTGCTCTTGTTTAAGTAAGGCCGCTTCTCATTGGCTGCGTGCCACGCGCCGTGCCCGCGTCTTCCTCTTCCACACTCTAGACACACTTGTAGCGCGTGCAGGGGTTGGCTCTCCTCGGGAATACTCGATTCTCCTCGTGCACGTTCGTCCGGTCTTTGTTCGAGCTACGCTGTCTAGCTCCAAGTTCCCCCACGTGACTGCTAATTATCTCATTGGTTGGCTCGGTTAACTTTGCGATGTATAAGCCAGTTTTATGTCGACTTCCAGGGACGCTATATTTTATCATGGGACAATTTAGAAAACTTTTGAAGAGATGAATAATTTCCTAGCTCATATCCATATAAGAGCACAGTACTTTATTTAGTGAGATGAACATGTGATGTGTTTATGTGCTGATGTATGGACAGGTAACTATGTTTAACAATGACTTATATCTAAGGTGATTTCCTATGTCTATGCTTATGCGCTGCACTAGTCTTATGGTATTTTCCTATGTCTAGCTTATAATCTAAACGGCCGTGTTATACCTAACTTACGGACTATGTGGCCATACTATGCAAGGGTTGTGAGTTTACCTTCTGTGGGCAGATAAACTCTTTTATTAACAGTGAGGAACGTAATTCACATAATGTGACGTCTCTCAGTGTCGTGTTTCTGTGCCTCATAGGTGGCATTTTTAGTGTACTGTATCTGAAAAATGAAATAATGAAGTGTCTGTGTGTATGTACTTATATGCCTCATGTCCGATGCCTCACAGGCATCGGGCATTACCGTGTCGGTGTTCTCTTGGCATGCGGTGACCTGTGGAAAAAATGTTGCCTTCTGCCAAGTCCGTGTTCTCCTGTCCTGTAATATGAAGGTGTGTTATCTCCTGTTGCGGCTCGTGCATTTGTGGAATTGAAAGCATACATGTTAAAGATTATAGTTTTGTATGTATTGCAGCTGCTGGCCGTGTGCTCCCTTTTTGTTGCAACTCTTTGTGTATAGCTGTGTGCGTGAGTGAGCTGCGCTCGTTTTTTCGGTGTAAGATCGATCTTAATCGACGGAAGTTTTTATTGTAGTAACTTGGCATGTCGTATTTACGTATGTTGTGCGCGCTGTATTTCTGGCAAGATTTGCCGTGTTTTTTTTTGAGTGGTACACCTAGCGAATTTGAGTATTGTGTTGTCGCTTTCTTTTTTAATTTTTTAATATCTAGTTTTTATGAGTAGGTGTATATTACGCTGGTGGTTCGTATACGCATGTTGGTTTGAATTAATCTTCATGATTCATCCTTGGCATCAGGCATCTCTCGTTCAGAAGCGATATGTAAATTGTCCAACGATTCCATGCTATGATTTGTATATGTGACATGGTGTGCCTAATTTACTTCGCTTATGCGGCATCTCCTTGGAGGCATCTCGAGGAATTTCATTTACTGGCTCTTATACGCAGAGTAATTGTTTGTGCGCAAAGCGTATATCTGGCTTGTGTTATTGTTTTGGGTGAGGCGAGCTCTTACGAATTTTCCTAATACTGATAACTTATTTTCTAAGATTCGGAATTAGTGTATCTGTGTGTGTATGCACAATGCCCGGTGTGTGTGCATATATTTTGGCCTTTCCCCCATCCCTTGGGATCTTGGAGAAATAAGGGCGTGTTCCTGCCTAATGTACCCTCACAGGTATCTTAGTACAGGTGGGCTGATCTTTTCCCGTGATCATTGCACTGGTCATTACAGCGTCATCACGCAAGTTTGCATGTTGCAAATGTTGCATGGCCTATTACGGGCAGCAAACGTAACCTGGTTTCACCTTCCAGTTATTGTTACGCTTCATGTAACCTGGTTCCTCTCCCGACTGTTGCTGACTGGTCTGCTATGGACGTCATCACACAGTCCGGCCGGTTCCCCAGTGGTTGGGTTAACTTCCCCGAGTTCGCTGGGTGGCTAGTCCCCGAAACTCGATTGATCTTCCCATTTGATCTTTCGCCTTTGTACTGTTTAGTGTAAGATCTGTCTGATATATGTGTGTTTATTTGTAATTATGCAGCGTGTAGATAGAGTGTGTGTAAAGAATTGGGCGTACAGTGTATATGTTCCTCGTTTAACATGTGTGATCTTTGGCTGTATGCCCTTGGCCCTTCGGCATTCACAGCTAGGCTGAGTGTACTCATAATTTATGTATAAGTACAGAGGTGGGGTAGGGTTGTGGGAGGTAAAATATGTACTAGGTTTTGTTATTGGATTAGTTGATTGAATGATTATCAATGTGAATAGTATTTTGGATGGTTATCCCGCTGGTAATGTGGCTCCGTGCATTTAAATGAGGCGCGCGGTGCCGAGTGTTTACTGCCGGCTTGCCCCGCTGCTTGTCGGGACTATGTGCTGCTCGTGGGCGTATGGCGGGGGGTGAAGGGGTGGGGTGAGTTGGTGTGTAATGTAACCTGATCTGCGCTCGGTGCGTGGAGAGGTGGGAAGTATGACGTATATGACGAGTCGCGGTATGCTGGGGGACAATGCAAATGGCCGCCACTGCCGGCTCTGCCTGGCGTCTTGTGCACACTTTGTTCAAATTATGTTTTCGAGCAGGCTGGGCTGAGACCTGTGCTCTCGTGTATTATCCCTGAAGGCTACTGATGATTAATTTTGGGAGTTGACTTGTGTGTTTAGCTAAAGCGTGTCATATATCTTTTGGCAGACGTTATAGTTATATTGCTATTCCTAGTGATGGAAATAATAAAAATAATAATAGTAATAATAAATAATAATAATCATGATTATTCATGGTGTTTGTGTATTTGCATTATACTCCTTCTTATATCTTAGTGTGGTATGCGTTGTTTGATAGATAATAACACTATGTGTTGGTTTATGTTGTTTCGATTCTTAACCATTAATGATTAACTTATTAGCTAGCTTCTTCTTCAAATTATTCCTTAGAATATTGCTTCTTATACTTAACTTCGCTGCGATGCATTTATTCCTCTCCTCTATAGGGTATAATTTGTGTAGATAATAATATTGTAATTTACCTCCTAAAATAACAATAATGATCATGATAATGACAACACTTATAATAATAACAATAGTAGCAATGATAGCAACAATCATAATAATAATAATGACGATCATAGTATGCTGCAGTTTCAAATGCTGCTGCCTACCGTTTTTGCTAACTTGGTATGTGTTTAAGTGTTGCTCCTGGGTTCGCGTGTACTTGGGTGTGCCCTGTTCACCAGTGGTTTTGTGCCCTTTGTAGTGGGTGGATTATCTGTGTGCATATACTGTATGCTAATATGAGTTGTGTTGTGTTTGATAGAGTTCCTGGTATGCTTGTCCCGTATCCAGCTTTTGCAGTTTATAGTGTCTTTGGTAGTTCGGCGTTTTTCTCTGTGTACTCCAGTAAAATGTGTGCCATTGTTCTGACTGCGGTACAGCCTGGACATTTCGAAAAGTGCCGTGTTAGCGTTTAAGTGTTTTCATCGTGTTTGATAGCCTTCTGCTGGCGGCATGTTCCGTGTATTTGGGTGTGTAGGTTCATCATCTATCCTGCTTTCCGTACCCATTGTTCTGTGATGCCTCTGTGTGATATTTAGATTGTCTATATGTTCGTGTGTAGTGCGAGTTTGTTTTTATAGCTTGCTGCAATGTGAGTTTTCATGTTGTATCGTGTTGGGTATGTTGTCGCACCTATATTTTTGTGTTTTTGTTAGGGGCGTCAATAATGAAAGGTCGGCTCGCGACGCTTCCTTACATTATTGCTATGTCGCTATTATGTGTGAAATTGTGTTTTGATGGCTTCCCTGCGTATTTTGATTTTGCGCCCCGTGTTTAGTTGCTTTGAATTGCGTAAATTTGTTTGTGATTGTGTGTAGCCTTTTTACATTCATGTGTGGCAGTGTGGAATATAGTATTTGCGTTAGTGGATGTGCTCTTACTGTCCAGGGGTGGGCAAGGTTTGTGGATCTCTCGCTAAGTTAACCTGTTAGGACTCTGGGGTATTCCCCCATCCATATACACTACGTGCTTAGGCGTCTTCGTAGGGAAAACTGTCTCTCGGGTAATGGGCAATGGCTCAACACATTCCTGAAGTTCAGGATGGCCCCGAGCTAATCTCCTATCTACTGAATAATGCGGAGTTCCCCAGCACGTAGGCTACCCCTGTGAGAGGTAGGCTTCAGTTTTATTGGCTGAAGGGTTTTTGGAAGGATACCTAGACTTGCGCTCCAATGAACGACACGTACTATTCACTGTGCCTTTGTTCATTTTGTAGGCTATTTGTGACTATTTATACATTGCCTCTATATGTTGGATCGTGTCATCTTTTTGGATGCCTAAATACGGCTCCGTCTATATAGATTCGTGTACAAATGCCGGTGTTAGTGTGTGTATACATCGGGTTTGTGTGCCGACATCTTGGGGGATGACTAAGCACGATTCCGAATGTATATCATTGTGTTTAAATGTCAGTGTTATTATGTACGTGCATTTGCAGAATGTATATCGGAGGTGGTTTGTGTTGGGCTTGGAGCGATCCTATCATTTCCGGATGTTGGCTACCTTGAGTGTCTGCATGTGGCCTCGTGCCGTGACGATCCCGTTATTGTTGCTTTAGAGTATTTGCAACGTCGGCATATATGTAATTGCTTGGCGCGTGTCCGCCTGGTGTTATTGCTGACTCGAGTGAAGCATTGTTTTGTCTCTTCCGCCTGCAAGTTGCATAATGCGTGTTGGCTGTCTACTGTCTATTTGGTGCAATCTTTACTTGCTACGTGTCTACGTGCATTTTGCAGTGTTTGAACTTGGCGTTGTGTATAGCGAATCTAAATATGAGTATTATCCCGTGTTCCCTGTCTGATGTCCTGTGCTATTATATGTTCCCCCGTATGTGTCCCGTGTATTTAGGTGTTCACTAGTCTTCCTGCTATTGTTCCTAGAGTGTCTCCCTGAGTGCTTGGGTCATGTTTTCTGACAACCTGTGTTATCATTTTGTATGCATGTACTAGTGTGTGTGGCTTGTGCTTTCTATGCGAATGATTATTAGTGTTTTTATCGGTACACCTTTCTGATGTTTATTGGTCACTGGGTGGGGTGCAAAATATACATATGCAACAAAGTACTATAAGTTAATGCACTATACAATTATGTTGTCCTTATAACATCCTTTCTGTGCTCCTATGGGAAGGGATGTTCTTAGGCATTAATTTTAAATATATATGTTATACTACGTATGGATGTCACTGTATTTTTGGGGCTGTTTCCTGCTCTTTAATTTGTGTGATTGTTGATTGTGCTGCCGTGTATAGCATTGTGTACAAATGTTTGTGTTAGCAGTCTTGGCGGACCCGTGTATCTGGCATCTGGTGTTTTCAGTAGTGTAATTCGTGGCTTGCTAGGCCCGTATTTTGTGTTTGGGGTTGGCAGCATGGTGATTTTTGGCTTGCTCGGCCCGTATTTCATGTTTGGGGTGGGTAGCAAGGCGATGTTTGGCTTGCTAGGCCCGTATTTCGTGTTTGGGGTTGGTAGCAAGGTGATGTATGGCTTGCCAGGCCCGTATTTCGTGTTTGGGATTGGTACCCAGGTGATTTTTGGCTTGCTAGGCCCGTATTCCGTACTACTGGTGTGGGAGGTTGACTGTGCTAAGCGTGTTCCCATAATGTCTGCGTGAATGTAAGTGGTAGATTTATGAATGTGTGCTCTAGGCAGTGGCGGCCGATGGTATGAAAGCTGGGTTGGAAACCAAAATTTCCGATGTCGCATTTTATATGGGAATTTTGTACAATTAACAAAAATGTATTAACGTTAAATAGTCTAAAAAACTACACTTCCCCGAAGGTTAAGCCTCTCAATCTTCGGAATAATAAACATTCTCAACATAAGAACATGACTACCAAAAAGTATGTACAGCAACGAAAAATGTTATTACTAACAAAGACGTGCAGCATATTCAAAAATTAGTTCAATTTTTCGAACATTCCTTCCAAGCAAAGGAAAGAAGAGCCTAATTATACATGTTGCGTATTCGAACTCACAGAAATATAAGTTCCAAAGAAATTTCACCCTCAACAGCTGTTAACACATAGACACCACGAGAGACTCAGTTATCGATTACTCGATCTCACGAGAGCCTTACATACATTGTTGCGCACTGATCTGTACATTGTTTGGTTTTCTGATAATAAATTGTCATGTGGTTGATCGGTTCGTGGAATTGTCAATCTTAGAAAATACGAAACTAAGAAAACTCAAAAATACAGAACTATTATGGTTACTTAAACTTACCTCACTTGAATTGGAAATTTGCCCTCCTGTTTCTCATCGATGCAAACTTGTTAGTCACTCGTTGGTTGAAGTCTGGAATCTCCATCACAAGATCTCTTTCAATAGAAATCATCGCCAATGCCGATAATCTTCCCTGGGTCATGGAGTTCCTTAAGAATGTCTTTGTTCTTTTTAAGGTGGAAAAGCTCCTTTCTGCTTCAACAGACGTCATATGAATAGTCAGAATTAACTTCAACAGTTTCAAGCTCTCGGTGCACGTTTTCCCTAGATTGTTGGTTATTATAAACTCCGCTATACTAACAGCGCCCGACAATGATCTAAATTCTTGTGCTAAATAGATGCAAGAT
The DNA here is from genome assembly GCA_946902985.2 of Meconema thalassinum. Taxonomy (NCBI): domain Eukaryota; kingdom Metazoa; phylum Arthropoda; class Insecta; order Orthoptera; family Tettigoniidae; genus Meconema; species Meconema thalassinum. Next base: position 862,388,944 of record OX336389.2, read on the forward strand.
AGTTCATGGCGTAGTTTCACATTGTCCAAAAATGTATACCCTAAACATACTGTCTTTAAGATATCTTCTGGAAACTTGGAAAAATACAAGGGGAACTTCTCTGGAAAAAACAGTGATGAAGCTAAAAGATGAGCTGAGAAGCTAAAACGATCTTTAGCCTGGGAAATTATCACATCGCACACTTCTATTGCTTCTCTTTTCCACTCAGTCTTGTCCACTTTCCTTTTCTTCAATGAGCAATCAATAGGTTCATTAGCACTGGTTAAATCAATGTCTTCTCGGATCTTGGTGATATTTATTTCAAATGCTTTAATAGCCTTATGCGCAGAATACACATCAATGTCTCCGTGTTGTAGCTGACTGAAGCGAATTTCGACTAGTGGCATAACTTTATGGAAGAATTTCAGCCAATAATTGAAACTAGAACTGGAAAGTACCTTTTTATGACCAAGAGCTTGGCAAATTGTAGTTTCACTCATTACAGTGTCGCCTTCCAATATTTCGTTCATGCAGTCGATGATTTCTTTCTTGCGCTCATAAATTGTGTTAACGCATCTTGATTGAAAATTCCACCTAGTAGGACAAGCTCGTGGCAAACGCTTCTTCACTATATCATCGAGTATCGTGGTCCGCTGTGGGCTGTTGGAAAAGAATGCACATATTCCTTGAAAACTTGAAAAAAATATTTTCACATTGCGGTTGATTGACGCCGCCTTGCTCATTACAAGATTTACTTGATGGGCATAGCAGTGCACATATTCTGCATAAGGATATAATTTTTTCACTATAGCTTGAACCCCACCAGGGGAACCAGACATCACGTGCGCTCCGTCATACGTCTATGCAATCAACTTTTGCGGAGTTTCATTCAATTTCTGCTTTTCTAATTCTTCCAATAAACACTCTGCTAATGTATGCGCATCATGTTTTGAGGGAGAAAGGAAACTCCAAAACCGTTCTACTGGTTTGCCTCTTACTACGTAACGGTACACAACAACCATCTGAAATATGATTGAAATATCACTAGTTTCATCTGCTATAATGGCTAAAAATTCAGATTCCTTTATTTGCTTCGATATTTCTTCTTGGCAAACCTCCAAAATAATTTGTAAAAGTTCATTTTGGATTGTTTTGGATGTTCCTTTGAAAATAGTTACCCTTTACAAATGACCTTTCAACACAGCATCCAACTCAGCGCTAAAATTGATTAGTCCTCTGAAAACACCTGGAATTCTTGATGTTTCACTTTCATCATGACCACGCAAGGCCAGCTCGAAAGAGTTACAGAAACGAATTCAGTTTATTATAATATTTAACACATACCTAGTGTACCTAACTTCTTCGTTATATTCCGCAATTTTCCTTCTGTAGGCACTGTCTAATTGTGCAGCTACTTTAACAGTTCCAAAAAGCGTCAAATTCAATCAGATTTGTATGTGAACAGCTGACGATTCATGTTTCTTTATTTAAGTACTTAGGTGATTAATGTCCGTAACTCCTATTTTGGTCCACGCGGATTCTCCACCAAACAATAGACATGGGAAACAAAATAAAGCGTTTTTAATATCGCATCCGCATAACCAATCATTATTGTCATAAATATCTCTTTTAAATACCCTCTTATACTGCCGATTTCCAGTTTTGATATTTTGGACAATACTTAAATCCGGCAATGGCCTACCGAGTGTTTTTACTGTAAGTTTATCCTCATCACTAAGCAGGGAAAACTGTCTCACTAGTAAATTATTTAGACTATTCATTTTCATTCACATTCCACAGTACATTTTTGTCCTTGAAAAAATAATGTTTCAAACTAGACATTTATCTACGATAATATACGACGCCCAGGTCGCCCACAGGCGTCAGCTAGAAAGAACTGCTCTCGGCCCCTCCGGTGGTCACACGATCATCATCATCATACAATAATATACTAACTTACACAGATGATAAATGTGTGTTGTATATCGGGAAGTGGCGCGAACGCATAGGCAAACTAAACAAAACGCCGAATTTCACTAGGCTAGAAATTTGGTAGTGAACACAAAGGCCTACTCACAATCAAGAGTCAGCCAAATAATAATGCACAGTAGAGTATCTGCCAGGAACTAAAACACTCAATCAAATAAATACAGAACTATAATCGCAACTCGCAACTCAAAACATGCAAGAACAAGAGTGGTAAAATTAAACCGCTACAGTAACACCAACAATACGTCGCAAAATAGTTCAGCCACTTATCTAATTATAGCAATGGTGGCGTTCTTAGACTCGCTTTACAGTACAATTGACAAAAATATTAAATGAAATTATGATGCGAAAACATCTAAAATAATTGGGAGTGAACCAAACCAATGTTTGTCTTTGAAATTCCGATATTGGTACTGTTCTGGGTGGTCTGAGTGGTGTAGCATACCCTTGTGGTGTGGAAAAGAGACTACCGTCACAGGATAAGAGAACGGTGGGTGGGATGTTTCCATTTGCGCACAGTGGTGCAATCTAATGGGGCCATTTGGAATTGAGTATTGTCAGGAGGCTGGCAGCTCCTTCGCAACTCCCTGCGACACATCCTGACCGGCATGCTATGTACAGGCTTAGCCTCGTCCCTGTACGCCGCGCTGTCGGCTTAGGAGTGTTGCCAGTGTTTGTGTAATGTAGTCAGGAGATTCCTGCCCCACATAGCAGGTAGCTGTATGTTTAGATTTATGTTGTAAGAATTACCACATGTGTGTATGAGTAGGCCTGCCAAGCCAGTGTACTTGCAATGGCTGTATGCCTGTTGTTGTTGGTTCATCTTAGGGGTTGTGGCATGAAATGAGGGTGACAGGGGACGAAAGGTGGTGAACCCCAGGGTATAACAATATTCATATATTGTAAAACAAACCAATAAAGATGGAACTGTTACTTCTTCCATAACTTAGTTTGCTATTCCTAGATGTCTTATTAAGTGTCCTACCAACCTATTTCTTTTCTTCATTAGCAGACGTCTATAACACCTTTTCAATCCTCTTTGTTACTCCATGTACCCATCTAATATTCATCATTCTCCTGTAACACCACATATTTGAGTCTTTTCACTGGTTTAAAACAGCTGCCTATACCTTTCCAGTCCTTAGCTAATTGTTTTATCCCTTCATAGCTAGCACACCTTACATCCGAGGTAATTTGTTTAACATATTCTAACCTTCGTCTACCCCAACAGTTCTTCACCTCAACCCTTCTTCCATAACTAAGTTTGCTATTCTTAGATGTCTTAGTGTACCTGAGGGCATTAAGCTGACTGGTTAAGAACCTGGTACACTGGGGAGAAAGCAGTCATTTTATAGCTCAGAGGAGGGTTGAACCCAGACTCTCTGAGGGAAAACAATGAAGAGAAATACCCAGAAACTACGCATAGTAGTGAGATAAAATTACAGGATTAATTTATACTGAATCCTGATGGTATGAAAGGAATTATAGTTGAGATATTCGAAGGAATACTGTATATTTCTTGGGAGTTCATACAGATTTAAGCCAAGATCTTGAGAGTTGGAGCAAATGACAGGGAGACTAATTGCCTTTTTCAGAGGACGGGGCAGACAGACGCCAAAGGAAATAACTGTCGCTCAAGAGGGACTCTTTTCTGGCGTCTAGGGAATGCACACATGTGACACACAAACCCACTGTAAGACAAAGGGATTGACAGAGAGTGGGGAAAGGCAGAGGAATAAATCGTTGATTACACGTGATTGAAACAATTCAGAATAATGAGAGTAGCACCATAGAAAATGGAATTTAAAATGGGTAATTTAAGAGATGATAATCGTCACAATTGGAGCAGGTGAGCCAATTATGGTGGATGAACACAATTTGTGGCATTCAGCGCACGAATCGCGGGGAATACCCGATACCGGCGTGGGTACGCCGCCAGAGGAATAAATTAATAATAATTAATTGAACGATCGGATCGCGAGCGGAGGTACAGATTTGGAGTCTACACGTCATGCTACGCAAGATGAAGGCCTCGCCCGACCGATAAACCCATTATTTTGGATAAGGAAGCTGCTGAGAAAAGTTGGGACTAGATTCCGGACCAGATCCCATATAAGCTCGGGGAGACAGGGAGCGTTACTCAGTTGAACTCAGTTACACAGTCAGAAGACGCAGTATACGTACAATTTACGTAGTTAAAATGTTACGCGCACGAATACGAATACTTTATCATTAAGAGCAAATGGTAAGATGCTTAACAAGTGCAACCTAACGAGTGAAGTTAGAAATAGACAGTGGAATTAAATATATCATTCACATGCATTGTGGAGAATTAGGTGAAGTGACGTGGTTCAGTACTCTGAACATAGCGCGATTGATAACCACTATCAAAAGACAATTAAGTCAGTGGTGAGATGAACTATGCAAACGCTAGGTCGCGAATGCAATTTATAAGTGGAAGGAAGTGCGTATTACTGCAATACCGCGAGTCGAAGTTGTGTGACGCGCGCGAAGTAATAATAATAATTATTATTATTACGAGCAATAGTTCTGTATAGGTGTCGAAGGACAAGTGATGGGTATGAATATGTGATGCGTAGTAAATGCAAAGAAGAACTGTGAATAGTCACGGGGAGTTGGAGCAGATAAGAAATACTAGGGACACTAGTTTGTGGGAAGGATTCAACATTAATGCAGTGTGAAGAGTCAACATGCATTTAAGAAGGAACTATAGCAGGTTATGCTAAAACAGGAGTACTATCGCGGATAGACTTGTATATCGTATGGGTACGATAAATGACGATTGCGGATTGTCAGAGACTTTGATGGATCAGGAGTCGATGTCAGGACGAGGAGTAGGATCTCGACGCGACGAAGCCTGTAACTATGAAATTTTATAATGCGGAATTCAGTGAAGTGAAGTAAAAATAAAATTCAAGTGTTTTATGTATATGTTTTTCAAGTGTAAGATATAAATGTTGTGTAATAAAAAGATTGGAGCACAAGCTTCCAATTAATGTATCAGTGTAGAGTGGAAAAGGTGTTAAGAGATCCACGTGAAATATGTTACTTGGAAGTGAAAATGATTTGCTAAGTTGCAAACATTGTGGGCAAAACGTCTTACCATTGGATTAGACCACCGAAGATATGAGTGAGTACAAACCATGATTATAATCAGTGAAGGAAATGGAAAAAAACCAGAGGCGGTATGCTATCCGAAGACATTTCCCTGTCATACCTCAACTTCAAAAAAGCATACCCCTCCCTTACAACGTAACGTGATATGCAGGAAATTGTTCTATTCACTCAGAATTGCATCATGCTTAAGTAACAAATTTTATTTTTCACTTAAAGAATATATGTGTGAATTATTATTTAGGCTATATAGATGATTTAAATTTAAATGAGTGAAGTGGGGAACTAAATTAATTAATTTTTGTTTGTTTGTTACTGACATATAATTAGCATCCGTATAAGATGAAACATTAACAGTAAATGTGTCATAAGTCAAAATAGATTGGTCTGAAAATCACACAAAGATAGCATCTGAAAATACAGTACAGCAAAATAAACAGTAAAGATTAAAAAAACATAAAATTAAGACTGATAGGCCTAACTTAAATAGGAAAAAAATATTAAATGCACTTATCATTAACATAACGAAAAATGGTGTTTCAAAATGTGTGCTTTTGCAGAAAGGTTCATTTTAATTCGTGTAGATACTCTCAGACTACTTTTAACCCTGGAGGAGAGACATCCGACATGTTTCGCTTCATGGAGTTGTCATCAGCACTGCGACGTCCCTTACCTAGTCATGCCTTAACATATTTATCAGGCTTGGACTTGAGAATTGGGGTCCCAACCAACTTCAAAAAGACTAAGTTTCCAGCAGTTTTCACTTGAAGCTGATTCCTTTCAGGTGAATATATTACGTTCATGGCACTAAAAGATCGTTCACATTCTGCTGTGGATATGATTATGGTTTTCACAGCCCTAAGAAGTGGTTTCAGATCATCAGATACCGTACTGTTTTGTCTGATGCATGCAGCCTGAAACCAGTTACTCTTTCCCTCATGGAACCTATACAAAATTTCTCACACAGATATTTTATTTTACTGTCTCCAAAAAAAATATCACTGCCCACATCTTCTGGCCACTTTGTTTCATCAAAAACTTCTGAATTACTTGAAAGTTCTTAATACTTTGCTGCAAGAGATTGTGCAGTAGAAGCAGAAGATCTCGAAGACTGTCTGTTTAGCATTCGTTTTTCCATTTCTTCCACAAGTAGACTGTAGAAGGCTTGTTCTTCAATTCTGTGCACTCTTCCAGGGCCATGCAAGTTCACGCCATTTAGTTCCTTACACTCAGCTGCACTTCTTGCTAATTCTGTATACTTCCCAGGTCGGGTTTGTAAAGAGTGGAAAACTTTAAGTTTTTGGAGTACTAGCTTATGAGCCTGAATAACAGTCATCTCCCTCTTCTGCAATTGAAGCGAAAGATCCTCTAATTCATTCAGAGCATCTATCATCAAACACATATTCAGGATAAAGTTTATATCGGTTAGACGATCCAGCAGTCCTTTGTACTGGGCCCTTTCTTTAGAGTCTCTTGTTTGATCCTCCATGGCACTTTTAAAATGGAGAGAAAGTGCTGAAAAATCTTACCAACTCATAAAATTCTTCCTATAACCTGGATTTTAGTACTCAGATTTGATGCACTATGCTGCAATTGGTTTTTGTTCTTTGGTGATGCATGGTACAGGGAATACAATTTATCAAAAAAGTTCCTCGTTTGGTTGATAGCTGTCAGCTTGGAAACAACATCACCAACTGTTAACTCGAGACGGTGGTTAGCATAGTGCCATATAAAAATCTGAGGGAATTCTTGCTGGAGTCTTACTGATACACTCCCTAGCATAGTAGATGCACCATCACAAGCAAATGATATAAAATTACTGGCTAGAAACTCTTGTGAAAAATGCTGAAGAAGATTAGACTTTAAGGAATCATATATACGTTGAGCTGAGGTGTTTGGAAGTTCAAATAGATCGAAAAATATGCTGCTGGTTTCTTCAGAATTATTAAAATTCACCCGAAGGCAAATACAAAGAACAGATTTTTGACCCACTGAAGTTGACTCGTCCACCATCACACCAATCTTGAGGTCGTTTTCAACAATTTGTTTAACAACAGTTTTCCTCATTTCTTCATCAATCAGATTGGTAATGTCAGCACAGGAATGTTTGGAATGCAAAATCGGTCCCATATGTAAACCATTTGCTCTTTGTGCATCAATCCAGGATGGTAGATCAGAAAATGGCCTTCCTAGCTTTGCAAGATTGTACACTGTGCGATAAACTCTGCATGCATTCTCGTGGTAAACTCCTTCTTGCTTTGCAGTTGTGTTTTGAAGAACTTGTTTCTTGGTCTCCTCAAGAAATTTTAACACACTGACCATGGGCATGGGAATCCTTGTGATCAAAGATATTTTCTTATTGCCTGACGCATTTTCACATCACTATCACCAAAAGCCTTGACAGAATAAGAACACCACTCATTTTATAAACGAGTTCGTTCTGATTTGAAAGCTCCCAAAGTTCCACGTGCTCTGACACATACTTTGCAACCGAATCCTTTTATTTCGGTTTTGTAGGATAACCATTCGTGTTCTTTGAATTTAGTTTTCCACTGAGCAGGACTCAGAAATGTTGGCAAACATTCAAAATCTGCATTATCTAAGGCCTAAATTGTTGGTTTCTATTTCACTCGTGGTTTGTTGTCTGTGAGAGGTGAGAGACAAAGCCGAATTCGTCAATTTTTCCCAGACCGATTATCTTCAACACAATCACCAGTTTCGCTGAAATTTCTCTTTTGTCCTCCTACGACAAATTCATCCATGATATCAGCTCTGCAGCCGATGCTCATAAAAATACTTTAGTTGCAATGATGCTGCTTGATACACAATCGTACTAACAATACACCACAACCCGTTTTTAAGCCGACAACGAGAAGGGAGACTGTGGTCTTTTTAATTAAGTTCCTCTACGAGTAAGCAACCTTGCTTTATATATTTTCGCCAAGCAGGAGCCCAAAATTCAAGAATATTATGTCCTGTCGATTGAGCGTAGATATTTTAAAGATATTTTAAAAGTTAAGATCTATTTAAGCAATGTAAGATGTATATTTTCTTACTGAGAAATATGTATAAAAACATCAGATGTAGCGGTATATTCCTAAGGTCTCGATTATGGTCATCACAAGTTACCGGTCACAGCCATGTTTTTTAAGCACTCTGCTACAGCGGTGGCGAAGAGATCTCGCTTGATGAGTTTTTCTGCATGGACGGCCATGCCCGTTCTTTTTCCCACTCTAGTTTCCTGCAGCGATGCTGAAGCGCTTTACGGATCCGCTTTAAAAAGGAACGAACGGTTCTATATTGGCGATATCTACAGGCGAATGTTTATCGGCGAAGGTAGCTTGGCACCAGTGGATGATGATAATGAAAAGTAATTATATTAATTCCAACGGCGCAAACAAATTTAAGATCCACTGGTTTTCAGTGGCGGTATGCTATTTGACATTGAAAGCAGTGACGGTATGCCATTGGGCCTTTGAAAGCAGTGCCGGTATTCCATACCGGCGCATACCGCCTCACTTCCCTCCCTGATTATAATATAGTAGTGTTTCACGCCATGCGCCAAAATAAAGTAAAATAATGCAGGGATCACTTGTACCCCGTATTGTGTATTAAAGATAATTTGCAAGTAAAGTGAGATGGATAATTCATATCCAGTAATGAGTAAATCCATGTGCATGTGAAAGTCATTTGTAAAGTAATTGAACGGCCAAAGGTAAATAATAAATGCGAATATATAAGCACAGTAATGTAAAGTAAAGTCACGATGTGTCAAGTCCAGTAATATTATGTGTGAGCTAATGATGAATGTAAAGGTACATGCATCTTGTATACGTGCTAAGTATTTCACCCAGCAATGGATATTGGAAAGGAAGGGCCCATAATGGATAAATTGTTAATTCAAGTAAAGCTAATGAGTTTATTGTGGTATAAAAGAGACGATCAATTTAATAGGATGATCAGTTAACGTAATGAAGTTTGCATGCTAGGACGACGGTATAATCGAAGTATTTAAAGTGTCATAAACAACGGAAGAATTTGACAGATAATTTGAGATTGCCGCTGCATCCAAGCGAAGTAATGCAAATGCAAGATTTTGCTGCATTAAATGTGAGGAATCGTTCGTTAGCTAAAGTCAGGATGTGTGGTGAGCAATTTACGTCGATATTACGAGGAAAATGCCGAGAGCATTTTATAGGTATTGAAGCAATTGGGCATGTCAGGTTGGTAGCCTACCCCCTTGCTTGCATTGGTAATGTCTAAAGACATGTTGTACTTTGAGGCGACTAGGCATTGGTTTGAGTCCACCCTAGGCCTGCTATATATGTGTGTAATCACCTCAGGGGAGTGTGATTGTGTTGGAGAGGGAAAACAGCAGCCACCCTACTTCACATAAACGTTAGCCACAGCAATCACCAGGACATTGTAGCTAACCGAATCTCATTCCTCTAACTAGGAGAATAAATGTGCCCTAAGGGAGACCAGTCATATACCGTAACCTAAATGTAGGGTTTAAATATTTAAATACTTCCGTTCGAAGTCATGTGAGAATCAAAACTGTGGTTCGTGAGGAACTGTGTTAGGAAGTAGCCTGGTCAATCGGACACACTATCGCATTGAAAGGAGAGAGTCGCCCTAGAGAAGGATGGAGAGAGAAGCACACAGTGAAACATGTCGGCCATGTTGGAAAAAGGGGAGGAACATGGAGGCAGCTATTGTATGGCCTGAGTGGAACGGGAAGGGTCGGATTTTGACCTGGACCCGGTTTAAAGAGAGTGGTAATTAAAATTGTAAAGTTATGTGCATCGAAGGAATTGAAAATTGATTGTTATTGTAGCGGGAATCCAATACCCATGCCTCGATAAGTAATACTCTCGAATATTTCATGAAGATATCTTAAAATTTGGTCCAGATACAATTTAATATTTATAAATGATGCTTAGCACAGCACAGATGCGAATTGGACAGAGGTTCAACCCCAAGTCTGATGATGTTCTATAAAGTACAGACGGGTAGCCGATTTGATGACTTGAAACAAGAGTATGACTTGGTAATGACCGGATTCAAATGGCGCGTGGCGTAGCTAATATTAGTGTTATATAATGGATATCAGCATGCTACTCATATTGTGCATTTGTGGAAGGGGAGGAAGGATGACAGATTGCCAATTGTATGAATGATAATTATATCATTGTAAGATAATGAATAATCCATGTGCAATGTGGTTAGTAATAACGATTTAAATACAACTTACGTTGTGTATAATTAAAGAATCTAATTAACTGAGTATAAATTTTAATGATTTTGTTCTGAATTACACATGGACTCATTTAGGGAGTGTTTGAATAAAATAAAGTGAGAAGTGAATATAATTGTGAACAATTAAATTAATAATTGGTTAATTATTTGAGAAATTTGGAGTTAGAATAAAGTTAGTTTTGGGATGATTTTGTTGAGTAGTGATGGTGAATGATTTTATTCATGATTTATTTGGAATAATTGTGTCAGGATGGTCAGTGAGACCAATGTAAACTGGTTTTGAGAGGCTAATCAGTGGATTAATATAACCAGGTACTAAAGAGCGTGATGACAGTATGTTTGTGTTTATCTGTTTATTCTGGTTATCTAGACGCTGATTATGTTGATTTGTTCGGGATTAAATGTAAATGTAATATAGTTTTGTCTTGTTTTGCCATGTTATTTTAAATTAAACTCACTACAGTAGGAGAGTGTGTTTGTATTGTAGATTTGTCACCTAGAAGATCTTAAATCCTGAATATGTGTTTGTACAATGGGTGGACGGAACGCACCCCGAAAGATCGTGAGCTAGCGGGATGCGAACACATGTTCTCCATAAAGTAAAGATGGGTACATTAGTAAGTGTCCTACGATCATATCTCTTTTCTTCGTTAGCAGACGTCTAAAACACCTTTTCAATCCTCTTTATTTGTTACTCCATGTACCCATCTAAAATTCATCATTCTCCTGCTACAACACACTGGTCTAATACAGCTATCCATACCTTTCCAGTCCTACGCTAATTGTTTTATCCCTACATAGCTAGCACACCTTACATCCAAGGCATTCTGTTTAACATATTCTAAAATTGGTCTACCCCTACAAATCTTGGTTTCAACCCTTCTTTCCATAACCAAGATTGCTATTCCTAGATGTCTTAGTAAGTGTCCTACCAACCTATCTCTCCTCTTCGTGAGAAGACGCCAAAACATATTTTCATTACTCATTATTTATTACTCTATGTACTCATCTAACATTCATCATTCTCCTGTAACACCAGATTTCAGAACCTTGAATTCACTTCTTTTAATGCGTTAAAAATCCAAGTTTCACTTCCATAAAATTCCACGCTCCATACGTAAACTTTCAAAATTATTTCTAGTACCTAAATCTATATTTATTGTCAATTAATTATTTTTCTGTTGAAATGCTGTTGTTGTTGTTGTTGATTCTCCTTCACTACTTAGCTACCTCTAACAACATGTAATAAGCTTTTTATTGTTTAAACGTTATAGCAAACTCGCTACCTGTATATCCATAGGGTTATGCCCTAGTACAAATCTCAAGTCTGGGGTAAATAAAGAGGGGCATAAAAGCGTTTTACTTTCTTAAACTTAACTATAATGCACGGTACCCATGGGAAAGGGTTGACCGTCCTATGTCTTATGACATCTCACATGTCCATATCCAATTATTAGTTGATAAAATCTCAGGTCAATGACCTTGCCGTTGTGGGTTTTTGGGTAAATTCATTGGTCATGGGAACGGGGACTTCATCTCAAATAATTTCAGACCTCACACGTCCAAATCCAATCATGTGTTCAGGAAATATCAAGAAAAGTGTAGTTAGGCACTTTTAACAAAAATTTAAATTAAAACTAAATTGTAAACAAAAAAATATATAAATAATACATTAAATATTAAGCCAAATTAAAAAAGTCATTGAAAATCCACAGCCTGCTTCCAGTCTCCGACCGGGTCAGGAATGGAATGAATGAAGCCCCCATCTAGCGGCGAGGATATGAAATGTGCCGGCTGCCGAGGCCTGACGCACTCCTCTGGGGAAATGATTAAATGACAGATGAAATGAAATGATAGTGGAGAGTGTTGCTGGAATGAAATCTTGACAGGGAAAACCGGAGTACCCGGAGAAAAACCTGTCTGCCTCCGTTTTGTCCAGCACAGATCTCACATGGAGTGACCGGGATTTGAACCACGGATCCAGCGGTGAGAGGCCGGCGTGCTGCCGCCTAAGCCACGGAGGCTTCAAATTAAAAAAGTCAATAATTTTCAAAATGTTTAGTTCGGCCCTTTGTCAAAACCCTAGAAAATAGATAATAAATTCAAAAAGGGTCGTCACCCTGAGTCCTACAACACATCACACATCTAAATCCGACCATGGGTTCAGGATATATTAACAAAAGTGTAGTTAGGCCCTTTTGACAAAAAATAAAAATAGATGGTAAATTAAAACACTTGAATTTTATTTACACTTCACTTCACTTCACTCCACTTCACTTCACTTCACTGAGTTGAACGCATTGCAAAATTTCAGAGTTACAGGCTGGAATGGGGACATCATCCCGAGTAATTTGACACTTGACACGACTTCCTCCAATAATTCGTTCAAATGATATCGCCATCTTGGAATTCTAGAGGAGGAGCGGCGGGAGGAGGTCACAGAACTGTTACAAAACCACTACAAATAAAGGAAAACATTTCTCAAACCACTGCTACAAAAACGTTTGGCTGAATACGGAAATATATTTGACCGCATTGGATTGAAGAATGAATTAAGTGTTCTATACACATCAGCTGAATTTCATGGAAAAGATTTTCACGAACTTGTTATTTTTATGCATGAAAATAACCTCGCGTCTGGATTTAGTGAAATTTATAAACTTGCTAAATTAATACTGACCATTCATTGTACAAGCTCTGTGGAACATTCGTTTTCTGCATTAAGAAGAATCAAGACTTACTAAGTACTCAAACGAAAGACTGAGTAACTTAAGTTTGTTATCAATCGAAAAGGAGTTAGTACACAAAATGAAGGACAAAGAATCATTTTATAATGCTGTGATTGTAAGTTCTCTTCTCAAGGAAGAAGAATACAGTTGAAGTTTAAATGAAAGAGGTACATGCTTTTAATTTCTAAATTTATGAAATGTACCCGATATTTCACTTGTAAGAGTTCTGTGAGGCCATAGATAAACTGTATGATTTTTAACAGCACACCCATACTTTTGGTCCAGCATACGCCACTGCTTTGTATGAGCCTTGTCGCAGACAATGCTACCGATGCCCTTGTCAAGCTGACTCATCCGAGAGAAGTTTGCTTAATGGTGCAGGCACAAGGCTACCAGCAGTAAAAATAAGTGCCATTGCATTGCTCTCTTAGTAATATACATGTCAGAGAAATATACTGAATCTTGTTTCATTTCCCCTTCTCTGGTGAGGTGTGAATCGATCGTCTTTAAGTTTGTCAGTTCACTAAGTATCTGATGTTTGAGCTCAGAAAAGTGCCATTTATGAATTGCCCCAATTTGGTGAAAAGTTGGTGTGGAGAGGGCATAAAGTAAACTTAAACTCTTGAAGAACCCATGCAATAGGACAGAGATGGGCACAATTCGGCTCATTGAGCAGCGTTCCCGCTCCGGCAGGGGAAAGAGCCGAGTATGCATTCTCACCGAAGTTAACCTTGTAGCTGCTTGCACAGCTTGCCGTTACAAGCGGCGTATCACAACAGCTTTGTACTTGTGCCCTGTTTGTTGTGCATTAGATGATTAGATTATGGTGCTACGTACATACGCTTAATTTTATTAGGTTCTGTGCAGGAAACATAAATAATTACGTTGACAGCTGATAAGTACACACTCATTTGCCCACTACCGATAGTCCTGAAACTAAAATAAGCCAACCTAACAACTTGTTTAGAACACAAGGAACGAAAACTTGCTGTAGGAGTACAGAAATAAATAAACGAATACATATTATTCACCATAAACAAAACATAGGCCTATGTGTTCTTATATATCTGAACTGTCATTCTGCAGATGATGAGGAGGTGTGCGTATCTTTTCGCTGAAGCAGACGGGTTACATTTGGAGCGATCGATCTTGCACATGCAATTCGAAGAACGGCAGTGAGATGTGCGTCAGTTTGAGTGGCTCTTCGTGGAGATTTATTTATCTTCATTAGAGAGAACAGTTTCTCACACAGATATGTTGAACCAAACATTGATAGAAGTTTGGCATCATTTTGTGCATGTTTGGGAAATCTGTTTGCGAAAACTGTTCATAAAAATGTGCTAAGCTTGTTCGTGATTAATATTTAGCGTACAGCCGTACACATAATTTAGGCCTACTCAGCCCGGCACAATGCTGTACCTATGCTTGCGCTTTGACTGCGCATATTGCCATCTAGTCGTTCCAGCACAAACTATTAGCGAGCAGTCAGCTGGTCCCGGCTCCTTGGCTCCGCTCGCGCTCATACAGTTGGCTCCAGGAGCTGCGCCCTCTCATTGCCCACCTATGCAATAGGAGGTAGCTGCCAGTTGTTAGAAGCTCAGTTAGCTAAGTGCTGTTCTTGTGCTGGTTGCAAGCATCCACTCGATTTCCCTAACCAACTGTAATGCCAAAAGTAAGCTGTTCTTTCTCCAGAAAGATTCAACCACTACTCATATTTTTTTTACAAGCAATTCATGCCATATTCCACCTGAAACCTTTTTGATTCCCCAAATTAATCTTATATGTGACTAGCTCACCACGTGAGATAATAATCAACGAGCTCCCCCTTTCGAGGGAGGCCTTTGCCCTTCTAGGGACACTTCAGGCTTTATTCATTCATTCATTCATTCAATGATTTCATCAGCTCGTGCCAAGAACGGGTGCAAAATGTAGCCTACATACAGCACACCCTAAGATCAGTAGCAAATTTTCGAGTATGGCTAGTTTAGCGCTGCAGTATCAGTGCAACAGCATCATATTTTTCTTCAATTTTTTACTTCAAAATTATATTTTTAATAAATCCATTTTCATTAAGAGAGACAAGAATTTTGGTCGGGTCTGTTTTCCTCCTGCTGTCCTGCAGATATGAATGTTTCTTGCCCTGCACCCTGTACCAGTAATGCTGAAGAGGAATAGTATTAGTGGTGTTAGTAATCTATACAGATTTTGTACCCTTGAGAAATCAAGATTTAAATCTGTACTGACCGTATTATTAATGTTATTATTTTGATTTTTGGTTCTGATTTGGTGTAGGCCTATCTTGTACACTTGCAGTAAAATACAGGGTTTTTCATATAAAGTAAGAACGGCGAGCGGCGGCCGAGTTTGTGGCGTGCCACGTCCCCCTGCTGTAGTATTGAAAGCGCGTGCATAGAATATACTGTACTCGACCTTGCAATAAACGTGCAGGTTTTTAGTCGCCAGTCTGTACCTCAGATGTTAACATCGTATTACAACATCGTATTTTTGTATGTAAAACTTACTTTAAGTACGAGTCGGCTCGGCGGGTACGTGATGCATTTGTTCAGCAATTTCCTGATGAAGTCCCACCTACACTAGCACAGATTCACGTAATTGTAAATAAGTTTGACACTACTGACTCAGTGATCAGTAAAAAGTATAAAATCAAACATCAGAGACATTACAGTGGCAGAACTCACTCGCGTCAGCCAGAATGAGGTTACCAGATACAATGCCTGTATAACCCAGGAAGGACGACACTTCCAGCATCTTTTATAAGGTAATATTTCATATAGGATTGTACAAACGCTTAAAGCAGGGGGTTGGGCCGTGGCGCGCCACAAGCTCGGCCAAGGCCACCGCAGCAGCGAATAACAAAACTGCCGCTTGTCGTTCTTACTTTATATGAAAGACCATGTATGTATAGTCTTGTTCTAGCGTAGGTTGTTTTATTGATTATGATCGTAATGATTATCACAGTAATTCACAAGGTTATTCTAGTTCTATGACATTCTAACAAACAGCCATGCCTTAAGGTTTACCAAAGATACAACTTGGATGTATGTAAAAGTATATTTGAGGCTATCAGCGCAATATTAGCCTATCACTCAGCACACTGATTTGTGGGAATGGCCGCTGGAAGATATGGACGTTTGAAAAACGGACGTTAAGGTAGTATTTGCGGTATATAACCATGATTGTGGTGTAAATAATGTGATATGGTGTACGGTGGTCCGCCGTGTAGTTAATTATTGTAGTTTTGGCCGTCTTTTTGTGTGTATGTTAGGCCACTATTGTTTCGGTGCACTTGACCGTAATACACGAAACATGTGGAATAGGCCGTTATTGCACTACAAACTGGATTCACACATTCGACAACATATAGGTACACATATGACATTTAATTTCCATCATCCGCATCATCATTTACAGGAATGGTGTCGGCATACGACACTGCAGATGGTAATAATGTTCAGGCCCCAGGGTCCCTACACCCTTAGGACCTGAGGACCTTACGCACCCCAAAGGGAAATATGGACATACGCCACTGAACTTGCAGACGGCTATACAGCCACACACATCTTTCAACTATAAATCCAATCTACACGACTACGCCTCTATCCCAACACCAATACACCCTTTCACCCAATAAAAACATCCCTTAGGCCAAATCATGGGCCTCTACAGTACATTTCTTTAAACGCCAAGCCGGCACAGTTACCACAGCTGTCAGCCAACGCTTGAGCAACACCATAACAATTACACAGAGTATTGGATCTAGCACACCAACATTGGGTAATGCTGACCAAGCAACTCCGAAACACATAAGAAGGACGGCTGAGAAGACCGACTATCCGTTGTTCGCCAGAGGCTTTGACCGTCTGAGCTGTGACCGTCCTGCCAGGTGTAAGTGTGTTCCAGATTCCTTGAACTTGTATTTTGCTTTCCTTCCCACTTGAAACCCAATCTATCTGTATTTTTATAACATTGGTTACACGTTCCCAGTTAAAGGAACACTCGCTAATTATAGCGGGTAGTAATAAACCAGCAGCTACTTTGATCATAGACAGTTGCAGACATTTATTTACACACATCACTTTACTTCCCACTTCCCCACTTGACCTCCTGAATTACCTGGGTCCACAATTATAGAATTGCTGTGTAAGACTTCTCCAGCCGATAGCCTTGATATGCTCGACCGTCACGCGTATCTTCGCGCGGTCAGCAGTTAGTTAACTGCTCGCATACAGCGTTTGCTTTAGAGACTAATAACTCCATTTATACTACGCACCCCCAAGATTACGATCTCACACAAATAGAGCTCACCCCCAATTCCCCCCATACTCTCTCACACTCGGAGTTTCCGCAACTCAGTGGAAACTCGTCCCATTCGAACAGCACCCCCTAAATTCAACAGTTTACACCCTTGTTCGTCCATCCCCCCCAGCCCCCGGATAGAACAATAACCATGGTACATGGGGGGTACGAATTGCGGCAAGGTCATTAAATCTTTCTTTTTCAACTCTCTAATCGTGTGTCCATTGGGATATAGTAGTGTCTCAAGTACTACGACCCTCGTTTTGCGAAAATTTCGTCATTAAACGGAACATGTGGCTCATTAGAATATTTACAATACCTACATTATAAGGGGGAGAGGACGCTGTATAGAGAAGCCACTGTATATCCAACCTTTAAACCCTGGTATTATGTGTCGACACTTTTCGGTTACGTATGTATCTCTCTAAACGTAATAGGGACATGAAATAATTCCTCGTCATCGGTGAAGGGTTGTTTTATGCATGCAGTGGTAATGCCATTCATCCAGTCAGAAGGTGTGTATGTTCGCGTGAAATTTCTTGTTTTTCGCAATGATACCGAAGTCTTAGTCACACGGTAGGTATGAATACCCACTGACTAAGAATTTATGGTGGATTTCTTCCGGTGTAAAGTCTGCATGAAGATCCATGAACTGACACACTAAGGCCATTTTTATATTACGATTTTGCCCGCCACATTGATTCGAGTACATAATCAGTCGGTTTGTTTGGACATCATTTTTAATGTAATGCAAAAGACACGATCCAATCTCTTGTGGTCCTCAGGATGCTTCGCTCTCACCCCATACATAGCTTACATGATAGCTTCGTTGATTCACAAGTCGTGTATTGCAAGGCAGTAAGTCCATAATTGCTTCTTGTAGTAACAGATATCTGTCGTAAGTACCGGTGTCGATAAAAGTCTTGCAGGGGCCGATAACCTAGATGTTAGGCTCCTTAAAACAGCAATGATCATCATCATCATAATGTCTTGCTGTAGGAAGTATGGTGTGATGTACCGCCGGCCTACTCTCTAAGCATACACGGAGCAATAGTGATTGCGCTCCGTTTAGTATGGAACTGCTCGGTGCATAAACAGCATCCTATGCTGCCACATTGTGCATGTTGTTCAATTATGTTCCTGGCGATTGTAGGACGTAAGGGTATGGTGTAAAAAGTTTTTTTTTATTTAGTCAATTTACCCTCTAGGTTGGTGGTTCCCACGGACTCAGCGAGGGAACTCACCACTACCGCCTCTGTGGGCAGTGTCCTGGAGCTTGGAACATCTGGTCGGCATGGATACAACTGGGGAGGTGTGATCAGCACTTCGCCCAGGCGGCCTCACCTGCAAAGCGAACAGGGGCCTCATGAGGGATGGGAAGGGATGGAAGATTGGGATGGAGAGGCTAGGAAGAGGGAAGGAGGCGGCCGTGGCCTTACAGTAGGTACCATCCCGGCATTTGCCCGAAGACGAAGTGGGAAACCACGCAAAACCACTTCGAGGATGGCTGAGGTGGTAATCGAACCCCCTCTACTCATTTGGACCACCCGAGGCTGAGTATACCCCGTTCCAATCCTCACACCACTTTTCAAATTTCGTGGCAGAGCCGGGAATCGAACCCAGGACCTCCGGGGCGGCAGCTAACTATGCTGACCGCTACGCTACGGAGGCGACGACGTAAAAAGATGTTCTGTGTAAATATCTCCATTAAACAAAAATGTGGGTTAGGCCACTATTGCGCTGGTAGCCTCATTTATGCCATTTGTAAACAGAAAAATGAAAAACCATTATTGCTCTTCTAAGCATCTCCTTATCCCCACGTTACAGTGGTTGTACTGATAGAATCGTGATAACAACTTTGCAGCTTCCAAGAGAATTACAGTAGAAGCCCGATATAACGCGGTTGTCGGGAGACATGCTTTACCCCGCGGTATGTCGAGAGCGAGCCGTGTAATGACAAAGTACGTATGGAAAGTTAGGAAGAACACATAATGCAATGCAGTGTTATATATATTTTGTACTATATACTGTACTGTATTTAAATTTAAATGACATTAGAAGTACATACTCTAAAACACTAAAGAGACTTACCTAATAGGGTACCAGCAATTAGACCAATTTAACTCAAACGTCGACCAAACAATAACCTCGCGTGATAAACTTGCCTTCGTTTCGCCATTCTTCACATGATCAGTAAGTTTTAATCACTCGCAGAATACCTACGCTTTCCGTTTATGCGACATCGCCACAGGCAATCACAAATCAAGACAATGAATGAATAATTTATGATGCACATGTTGGTTGTGCTCATTTCGATTATTGCCAAGCACTGCTGCATAGTCACTTTGTTGACTGCGTCACAATATTAATCGTCAGATGTATATTCAAAGCTTCTGTCTATCAATAATGTTGGTACAGTATGTATGTTGATAAAACAAACAAAAGGTTGAGTTTTATTACGTCCATCTCTTTTGGTTATTGTTTAGAGAGCTTGAAGTTTGCAGCAGTAAATTATACTGCAGAAACGCTTCATGCACAGTGTATTAAGTTTTTTTTAACTTTATAAAATACCACTGAGAGGGCAAAAATCATTCGTAAATGATACAGTATTTTATTTCGGGCAATATAGTTCATCCGCGGTATATCGGACCGCAGTGTATCGGACTTCTACAGTATTTAAATCCACTTTCTTTGAAATAGGGTTGTTTCTAACTTTGTACTCTTTATTTCTTGTGAACATTATCCACGCTAATATTGGCTACTCAAGCGACTGTTGCCTATAGTTTTGAGGTCATTCCCATATAATATTAACATAAATATCGAATAACATTTCTAGGTTGATGACCTAGATGTTACACCA
Source organism: Meconema thalassinum (assembly GCA_946902985.2). Lineage (NCBI taxonomy): Eukaryota > Metazoa > Arthropoda > Insecta > Orthoptera > Tettigoniidae > Meconema > Meconema thalassinum. Next base: position 862,409,212 of record OX336389.2, read on the forward strand.
CTTAAAACTACTACAATCTAATATTATTTCTATTGATGCGGTGTTTCTAAGGACCAAAATATTCCATTACTACCTCAAGCAGTCGTAATACAACACTGTTTAAAAAAATCCCCCTCGGCACGGCGGAAGGCAGAGGTAGATTTCACCGTTAAGAGAAATTCTTTGAATTCACAAAACTTGCCAATTGTTGTAGCCCCATCTTCTTATAATATTATTTATAGTCTTCTGCTATTTACCTTGCACTAGCACAACTGCCCACAAGCCAGAGAGAAGTTGGAGATAACGCTATATTTGCTTCGCCTGAAGAACGACACGGCTGTCGATACATCAATATTGCTTTGATGACATCGGTAGTACAGTCAGCAATAATTTGTGATACCCATTTTCGGCTTAGCTCTTCCCTCGTCAACTTGGCATCTTCATCGACAATATTTTCCTCATCCCTTAGCGTGAGGTAGTGTGCCCATTTGGGATTGGCACAAGACTCGAACCCACGGTCATGTATGAGAAGAAAGATAATTCAAACCAGAATTGAGAAATATTCTGTATGAGAGCCAGTTTCAAAGGAAGCTACAAGAGCGAGCAGATGGTTCAAGTAATACTTTAGGAAGTAATAAATAGTGATTAAAATGAAGTTCGGCGACGAGCAGGAGCTGAAAAACCTATTAAGACGTGCTTATAGGAAGGTATTCCGTTTAATGATGTAAGCCGTGAGATCATCAGTGAGCTTTGCATTTTGTGAGTGGTATACGAGAATATTAGTGTCAAACTAACGAGCGGACTTTTTTTTAGTGATGGATAATGCTTATAGAAAGAAGGGAAGTACCGGCTCAATGCAACCTCAGCTAGAAAGACTGCGTAAGAAGTACGAGGGGAGGAGCCATTAAATAGAAATATAATTATAAAGAGAGTAATAAGCATAGTACTTTAAAAGGACAAACGCATTAATGAATGTAAATTGAAATGCGAATTTTTAGGATATTAAAACTCCGTAACATTCGAATAGATAAGAAGTGCTGAATGAGCATGATGTCATTAGCCATAGGCGGAGGAATATGCGTAGGGAAATGGTGAGAAGTACCACACACACAGAAAGGACAATACCGTCATGAATTAATTATAAATGAGTGTATGACCGAATTTTTATCCACAAAATGGTTTTCGGACATTTTAAACGTCTTATACACGCAGGTAATTTTTATAGATTGATAGGATTGCGGAAACGAAAGTTAGGCTCCGGAAGTAAGTACGGACCTATGTTCTGAGCCAAATCACATATAAGCCCTGTGAGGCGATGTCGAAGTCAGTCATCTCGTGAGTCCTGAGGGAGGGCCACGTTGATTCGCAGTTCATATTGTGATACTCTACGCCAGTTAATACACTACGTCAGTTACAAGTTGAAGTCTTGGACCCTGCTTGGACCAAGTTATAGAAATTAGTCTTCAAACCCTAGGTGGGTTACGCTAGGCAATGCTTATAGAAGGACTTAGGTTCAAGCCAGCGCATAGACCGTTAAAAACTCAAGTGAGTTAGAGTACGTATACGTTAAAAGTCGAAGTTAGACAGTGTATGTACCTTAAGAAGGCCAAGTTCGAAAGATACGTACCAGTTCGAAACCGTTCTTGGCAATGTGCGACCCGATGAAGCAGTACTTTGAAACCACGGTAGACACAGACAGACACTAACACCTTAAGTTCAGTGAAAGGTTAAGTTCCGTGAGTTTGCGACTTAAGAAACAGAGACCAGAGACCCATGAGGTCTAGGAATAAAAAATACAGATACCTGGAAGGACGTCAATTAAGGCAGTAAATCGACAGGGACGCTAGGGAAGAAATACTTCGCCTGCCAACTGAGATGCGATAAGGACAGTTATACGAATCAGTGTAACGAACAAATATAAATAATGTTATAGGACATTACACAGTAAATCGTGAATGTACGCGTATGTAAATAAGCATGTGATAAATGGATTTGATAAATTTGTGAAATAACCAAGATAATGTTTCAATATCCTAAGAGTATATGGCATTTTTGTGTAATTTAAATTTAGGAAAAGTGCTAATTATAATGAAAATGTGTATTGATAAAATGTGTATAATGAAGGATGTGAAAGTTGCGTACCACAGTGTTAGTATGAATTACTAAAAGTATGCAAGGATGGGTGAAACACTCCGCCAAATGAGTAAACCGCCGGATTAAGGGAGTAAGTAATGAGAACTTCATTATAATATGTAATATTATGCACCAGGTTAAATTGTATCATTGTGACCATGAATATATGGATGGTAAAAATCAATGGAGGGTAAATACTATCCCTTTGGAATGTAAAACCAAGTAAAACCTGTATAATGAATAATATGTAGTCGAAGGAAGTTTGGAGGGGGGGGGGGGACCGAATGATGAATTAATAATGTTAAATTAACGTCAGAATAGAGTTAATAAAAATGAACTAAGTGAACAATGTGTTTAAATGATAATGGAAATCAGGAAAGGTTATGGAAAATGTAAAGCATAAGACCAATGTAAATGAATATTAAGAGAGGCTATGACAGATAAACGAAGTAGATATATTTATTCTGGCAAGTGTAAGTATATTGAAGTTAATAAATGATTGGCTATCCAAGCCGATATTGTCGCTGTAAAGGGCTGAATTAAATGTAAACTCAGGGGAGGAGTTATTATACGTGATTTGTTAGCGTGTATCGTTCGGGAGATAGGTAAAGAGGTGTTGCCAACCTAGATAAGATGTATGTTATTGAATGAGTTGGGCCTACAACTATTAAAGACCGTGGATTAGCCCTCGCCACGCGTGGACCATAAGCCATTCGAACTAAGCGTTGACGGTCTTATGAGGACGTCCCGGCACCTTTAATACTGCCGCGAATATGGGCCTTGGTTTATTGCAGAAGAAAAATACATCGTACACCTGATCCAGATAACATTTAACTATTAAAAACCCCTAATTTCCCCCTTTTTTATCTAGCTTGGCTGTGTCGCTAAATTGTGTCTTGTTTCCGACAGGGTGTGTTTTTAGTAGCGTGAAGAGGGGTGAGCTCTCCATGAACGTGTGATCATTTAGATTGTTGGGATTGTTTCGTTTGGCTAGGTGTATCTCGATTGCTTCCTTTATGTCAAGAGCTCTGCCTCTGGATTCGTGATGGATTATTTTAAGGTCCGACTCTATGTTGGTAAAGCTGTGCCCCGCGTCACACATATGTTCGCACACGGCTGAATGTGTTCCGTATCTTATCGCATTCCTATGTCTACTCGTCTTCCACTCTGCCCGATATAATTAGCTTGACAACCGGTGTCTTGGCACGTTATAGAATATACCCCTGACCTTGAATACGGGTCACGTTTATTTAGATTACTATTTAGGAGGTGCCTAGCGGTTGTGTTTTTCGTTGTGAAAGCTATCTTTATGTCTTGCTTTCTGAATAGGTTAGTGATTTTATATGTATTCAAATTCACATAGTTGAAACGCGCAAATTTTTTCTCATTACTGTCCGGTTTGGGAGTCGCTTTATCTTTATTTTTATGTTTGGCTATAATTTGGTTTATTTTTCTTGGCGGGAAGTTGTTTTCCTTTGCTATTTGCTTAATAGTTCTTATTTCCTTATTATAGTTATCTTTTGACATGGGTATGTTTAAAGCCCTGTTCACCATTGAATTGAAACCCGCTAGTTTGTGCGTACTGGGGTGATTAGACTGATTGTCGATTGCATGCGAGGTTTGTGTTGCTTTCCGGATTATGGAATATGAAATGTCGTTGTCTTTACGTTCAATAGTTATATCGAGATAATTTATTTTTCGGTCTAATTCGGATTCCTTAGTGAATTTGATAGAGTGGTGTAGGCTATTAATGGATTGGAGAATTGTTTCTTCGCTTGTTAGTTCAGTATCGTAGATGCAAATTACATCATCTACGTATCTTTTCCATATTACTATTCCCTTTGTTGAAGTCTTTTCTAAGAACGCATTTTCTAGTGCATTGATGAAGATGTCAGCGATTAACCCACTTAGTGGCGATCCCATCGCTAGGCCTTCTCTCTGTGTGTATATTTTATTGTCGAATTGAAACACGTTTTGGGTGAGAACGACCCTCAGTAATCTCACAATCTCTTCAGTTTCTTTTACCGAATTGTTGGATTTTAAGTTGTTTTCGATAGTGTTGATTCTTCAATAATCGGAATATTGGTGTACATGTTAGTTACATCGAAGGATACTAGCCTGAAGCTAGGTTTCATTTGTAGGGTGTTCAATGCTGTTACTAGTTCTGTTGTGTTCTTTACAGAGTTGTTTTTGTCGTTGGATAGACGGCATTTTAAGATTTTTAGTAACTCTTTGCTGATTTTGTAATTAGGGGCATTCCTGCAATTGACTATTGGTCTCATTGGGTATTCCTTTTTGTGTATTTTTGGTTGTCCCCTCAATGACGGTATTTTCGGGTTCATGTTTATTAGTTTTGATTTTTCGGCTTTGGTCAGTATGTATTCTGTTTCTTTTAGCGCACTTTTTATTTGTTTTTGGAATTTGTTGGTGGGGTCTTTTGTTATTTCCTTGATTTCGTTGTTGTTTAGGAATTCGACTGTTTTTTTAATGTATTCTGTTTTGTTCAAAATTACTGTAGTGTATCCCTTATCTGATTTTGTGATGATTAAGTCATGTTCTTTTATTTTTTGTTTCAATGACTTTATTTCTTTGAGTTGTTTGTTGTTTTGAATGTTATGTTGAAGCGAGGATCGGCATGAGGCAATGAGGAAGGTTTTGTAGTCACATGACCCGATCGCGATATTAACAATTTACAAAGTTAAACAAAGTCGGTGATTAGAGAAGTGTTACAGAAGTACCAGAAGAGATGTGATTACACTTAGAATAAAGGGAATTTCAAGACGAACATTATTATGAATTTGGATTGTTAAGATTGGAAGTATTTGGGAAAATATTATGATTTTCACGAAGCAAGAGCGCCACATTTCTTTAGTAAGAAAATGCACCAGTTCAGAGAGTTTTTTTTAATATTCTGGTCCTTGGAAGGAGCAAGACGTATTGTCGCATTCGAGTCCAGGCACGGTCCTGTGTAATAATTGTTGACGGCGATCGAGGGTGGATCGACGGTCACGCTTTGAGGGAAGGCGCACTAAACTTGTAGGGACTTGGTAATATTTTTCAGCTCCGTAAAGTGCAACGTTAGTCCAGATTGGGGACTTAGTTATTTTCCACTATCGAATCTGCTATAGAAGACGAGGGAAATAATTGAACTTAGTCAATTTGAGTTCGTAGTTGAAGTAAGCATTTGAACTTTTTAGAAGGCGAGATATTCCAAACATTATTCAGAATTGCAACCATATTCTTCGACGAGGGATGTTCATTAAAATATCCCAGAAATATTATAACGCCGACTTTTAATCATTCTTCAAATATGAGTTTCTCTACTGATATATTGGAAGCTATCTCCAAAATTGATAAGGAAGTTGAGATGAACGAGTAAACATGCAACAGGGAACGCTACAATGAGAGTATGGAAATATCTATGATAACCAGCTGACAGCAACTACAAGTATGGAAAGATCTGGAATAACTTAAACTACTCAACACTAATCGAAATTCAACAGTAAAATTAATTCATGAAAATACTCTCGATGAAACTCAACTATAAAATGACTTCAAGAACATCTAGGTGCAACAGCAAGAAAGAAAAAGATGGTCTGAACAAGGGTAGACCAGTTCACGATCCCAGTTCGATTCCAGAACTAGGGCAACGCGAGGGCAATGCCAGTTCGTGTCCAGAACGAGGCATCAGAGACGCAGTTCAGAGGACTGGAGAGAACGAGGCGGTACCAGGAGAATACATCAGAACGAGTACTGGTACATCATTTCGATATATTTGTGCCAACAGCTGTTGAGGACATCGAAAGGTGGAACTGAATCCTTTATGTAGAATTTTGTAGAGTATTTAGAATTTCCTTGAGAAACCTTTTTCAATGTTCTTATTAATTTATCGATTAGAGATTTAATATTTGGACTTCGTAAATATTTTTGAATTTAGATTTGATTTTTTTATTCTTTGCCGAGCGAATTTTTATTGTAGTGAATCTTCATCGTAAAGTTAGTTTTGTTGTGCGATTAAATATTTCGTTAATATTGTGATGGGAGATATGCGTAACTCGACCGTATTTTTGTAGGATTATTATTAGACTATTATTTTAGGAGTAGTGTGCAAGATTTGATTTGATTGTTGGTTCTTGTTTGAACATTAACGTAATGTGAGATAGACATTCTTTGCCAGGACAATATTTGATTGTCGAATTTAAAACGGAAATGATTAAAATTACTTGAGTATCGGACGATAACAGCTGATCGCTGAATATTACGTAGAAGTCAGTTTGAAATGTGACAAGAGACTCAATAAAGGTCTTGTTAAATATTGAAACGAATTGTAAGGATTATATTTGTCCCGATGGAATATGTAAAGCATTTTGAGAGGAGAATGAAGGTTGTAATAGAATGAAGGAAAGCTAATTTTAGCATTGTAGATTGCAACAATTACGAACGACAAGTAAGGATGTCAAAAACGTATTATTATTAACTTATAATGATTAATGTTGTGGATTTTAAATTCTTCGAAGTAGTGCCAGTATGTGAACATGTCTTACCTGGCAGAGAGATAGTCCTCAGATTGTAAATAGTTGGAAGAACGTATTGTTGTATTGTTGGAGCACGAAAGAAGAGATTGAGAAATTGGAAAATGGATTCCAATCGCTCACGTTGACGTTGGCAGTATTTGTAAAAGGTTTTTTTTTACCAAAGGGCCCGTCAGCTAAGCTCCGGATGTACTGCAGCCTTGAGGCTTATTGTACGATCCTGTGTACTCAGCACCAGTCCATTATCCCTGTGTCTTTAATAAGATAATACAGTCCCATGATGGACTCTGTTTTAATTTCTTTTGGTTCAATTATCGATATCCCAAAAGATTGAATTTTCTGCGATCTAGAGCTTCGCAAGAACAGATTATGTGATGGGCTGTCTCCGTTTCCTTCCCGCATAGTCTGCAGTCTAGGTTTCCTTTGATTATGCCCATTTTGTTTAGGTGCTTTTTCACGGGAGCATGGCCCTTGAAAAGAGCCACTATGTAGCTTGCCAGAATTTTCTCACATTTGAGTGATTTGTAAAAGAGTTAATAAATGGAAAGTTGTTGTTGTGAATTTTTCGTGCCAGCTTAAAGGAGAAGCTATTTTTGGAACTGAATCTTGTGGAGATTAGTTGTGTTACGTTGTTGCAGGCCTATGTGAAGATTTATTCCACATGTGTGTAATGTATGAGGAGGCTGTATAAGTTGAAGATTCGTTAATATGATGTTTAAAAGCGACTATAGAAGGTCATATATCGTCGGAAAACGTACGAATGAGGAACTTGTATTGAAACAATATTTCATTGTCATTATTATCATTTTATTAAACCTGATATAGAATTTTTAAAGCATAAGCAAGGCTTTGTTGAACGGCCATGACTATCATTATTACGACATAAACAATCAAGGTAATTGGAGGAGTTGGTTCTGTTTTGAAAGTTCCTGTATTTTAAACATTTAAAAGTCGAGTTATGGTAGCGAAGCTCGCAGACAGACAGTGTTACGAAGTAGATAATCTACTATTGTTGTAGATAAGTTGTAAATAATAAAATGAGATCGGTAACGATATTAGCTGATCGTTGTCCAATCCACAGTTGAGTAAATAAATTTTAATGGAGATAGAACGGAGTTTTGTTATGTATGGAGTAAAATCAGTATTGTATTGTTGAACCGTATTTATGGTAATATTTTAATGTAGGGTTATATCTATATATGAACTCCGAAGGTTTATTTTGAAATGCTGACGGCATTTAGAAGAGTGGATTCTTCTCATCTATTTTAATTTTTAAGAGTGAAGCTAAATATTTAATTTATCTATTTATTTAATTTTTATGTTGTTTGAGGACGGGAGTGTCGAAGATGAAATTAGTTTCTGGAATATTTTATCAATAAATCATAGGAAACGAGAGCTTCATTTGTCCACCGTTTTATAGAAACCAAGCGTTATTGATGCCTAACAATTAAGGTGAGGTTATGCTATGGAATTCAGGATAGGCGCCCATTTTTCTTTTAAAAAATCCCATTTTTCCCGAGAAGTGAGTGTTCCTCACTCTACCATTAGAGGATTTAGTCCTAATTCCGTAGTGTAAAGTCATGGCAAAGAAAAACCTATGTCTCCCGACTTATCCCATTTGCCAGGCATTTCTTTCAGTGGTTTATCTAGCTGGGGCCACGAAGAGACTGTGATCCGTCCATCTGTATACTGGTATGTGGTTTTAAAAGGACACAATACATTTTGGCCCTTATCCGAAGAACAGTATGAGTTTTGAATGGATTCAATTTTTCACATATTAAGAAAGCTATAGCGATATTTCACTTTATCGAAAAAGTCTCCCCATTCCCATCCACTGGGTCCAATTTTGTCCATTTACGAACTCGACCGAGATTTTATAGGGTAATATTTTAAGTACCGTGTACATTTGAAAGTGATTAGTGGAAAATTGCGGTATTTAGCGTGACCACAAAAAAGGGATATATATACTGTATAGTGTGCCCGTTTATACGGAGGATGATCAGTCAGCACTCGGCTTTTTGCTACTGCGGTATCGGGGCGTGTAACGTTCCCTCCACCACTGACTTAACATCCGATATGGAATACTCAGGGTTCACAAGGATTCGATGAAAAACTCAACATTACAATTTTACATTATTTATTTCATAGAAGAAAAATAGATTCACTCAAAACATGTCAAAAATCAAATCACATGGCATAGTATCTTCAAGTGTCACTCAAAAACTAAAAATCACTTTGTTAAAAATTCATCAAAATTCACTATAATGTCACTTCATTATTCCATAAACTTTGTAACTACTTTGTCTTGCTTGGATTAAATTATCATCATTTTTGTATATTTCACTCAGGCGTCGAGCGCGCCTATCATTTGAGTCATATAATCTCTCCAAGGCTTTGGACATTTACATTCATTTCAATCTTTACCCTTCAGGGTTTCTTTTATGTTTACATAAACATTAATTATTTATCAATTATTTAGTCCTCTGGACCTTAATAATAATTCTTCACAAAGCCGTAGATCTTAAACATTTAAAATACTGTACAAGAACATGCCATGTCTTTGGATCGAACCCTTATTCCACCAGTTACTTCCCATGCATCAGGTGACTTTTCCTCAGCAGTGTACCATGCACTGTGTTATTTATTATATTGGGATCTTTATTCATATTAAAACTACATTGTTTCATAACCCGTTATTTCATTATTTTTGAGGAAGGAATCCTTTTATCAACAATAAAAGTATTTGACAAAATCCGTCAAAATCTATATAAATGCTTCAAACTTATATTCTGGAGAATGGTCTCAATCCCAGCATTATGATTTTATAGGTTATTTTGAGCTTGCATCTTTTAATAAAAACTTTCATATACTGGCCTCTTTATTACCAGTCTCTGCTAGACCCTAATTGACCGCGGAACTCGATAAATTTCCTTTCTCACTCCCTCACTATGGTAGGTCAGGCTCTAACAGCTGCCCCCTTCTTCCTGTGACACTTCACTTGATTTATGGCGTCTCGCTGACCGCCTTGCTTTACAATGTTATTTACTATTTAACCATATGATCCCCAAGACTTACATTCACTTCTAAAGCGGCTATTTAATCCTGCTTTTAATATTATTATTATTATTATTATCATTACATTTCGTGTTTACAGGATATTTATTACTTATCTCGGAGAGGATGTATAATAGTTGACTACACCAACCTTAACAACAACTTGTATGACGTCTTATCACAACACTATATTTATAACAATGCCTTTTCGGACTTACTTGCACATTTTACTTACGACGCTTTATTTCGACGATTATTGCCTACAATATTTTATTATACCAATGCCTTATCGGTATTACTTGCACATTCACATACGGCGCTTTATTTTGACGATTATTGCCTACAATATTTTATTATAACAATGCCTTATCGGTCTTACTTGTACATTCACATACGACGCTTTATTTCGACGATTATTGCCTACAATATTTTATTATAACAATGCCTTATCGGTCGTACTTGCACATTCACATACGACGCTTTATTTCGACGATTATTGCCTACAATATTTTATTTAACACTGCCTTACCGGACATAAAATGTAACTATTATTTTCGACGCTTCAATATGGCAATACTTTAGTGGGAATTTCACCTACCCAATATAACACGACGTTTTCATACAACAACAATACATTAATGGGAATCTTTCATCCACAATATTTCGACGATACTTTCCATCCCCCGAATAAATATATCCTGGTTAACGCATATTTATTAGCTTGAAGCTACATTTATTTTATTATTAGTCCTCTTCGGCAACACGATTTCTTGCTTGGTTATTCGCGGTTTATTTAATCTCTTATATAAGCTTTCATTTCTAGCGATAAGACCTTGGTCTTCCTATTATTTTATTCTCATAACTTTGGCTTGATAGCCTGCAATAATACATTTTTCCTTGGGTGTTTTATTCACCAATTACTTTAGAGATTTACAAATTGATCATTTGACAACAATACGTCAAGATATTATTTATTTCGTTCCGTTTTCATTACTTGAGTTCCTTATTACGATTTTTATCACCAATTTATTTTAGAGTATAACAACTCAATAATAAGTTAGTTATTTTTATTATTATCATCTCAGATTTTCAATTATTTTTACTACAACTTTAAGTTACTTGCCATTTAATTATATGGTATTAAAATCAAACTATTTTTATTTTTCTTTATCATATCGACTTTTAACGATTTCATTATGATGCGTGTTTATTTCATAACCTGATTTTAACTATGGCAAATTCTAAGCCATTCAGGTTATTAATTTCTTCCTCCAAATCATTTATTACTTATTATTTCATTTCTTGGGTTTCCATTACTTTATATTTACTGATCCCATTTTTATACTTATTTTGCGAGGTCATTCTCGCAATTATTTATTATTATCCCAACATTTCAATTATATTAGTGCATTCAACTACCCAGTGAATCAATCGTTAAACTCCCTAGTCAACGACTGACTTCACCGGGTCAGTGCATCGTACAGCTGCAAATTTTAATGAAAAATCATGACTCACCAGTGTGCTTCTCCGGCTTCATGCTTAGAAGGATTCACCCATCTACGGCATATTTAACACTTTTCCATGGCACTTTCTTTCGTGAATTGCATTTCACTTAGGCCCAATCGACCTTCACTTATATTTAAACACATTATTATTCTATAAAAACACTGTACTAACACTAAACACATATATCTTTTAAATTATTTACAGTGCACTATTTTTCACCATATCTCAGTGATCTTCGGCACTTCCTATCGGTGATTGACGCCCTGACGAGATCCTAAGACCCTGCATTGGACGCGTGATACCTCGAACGGCTCCTAGTTCTTCACTGGATTTAATCTCCGCCCTGTCCTTTCAACAGTCTATTTCGGCTTCCTTTATCGTCTTTTTTATAAGCGATTTGCATTTTTCACTTGCCCTACGTTTATGTAGCGGTCTATCGAACCTATGGCCCGCTTACTTCCTGACCGTAATCTGTCCTTTTTATATACTGCGACAAGATTTTTCTTCTTTCTCTTACGAGAATGTTTATCTGGCTACGTCCCTGTTTGACACACTGTAGCTTCGCCAAAGTTCACTGAATTTGCTTTTGGTCTCGAGCCCGTGTCCATGTACTTGAATTTTTGGATTTCGTTCCAATATCTGACCCTTAATAATGTGGTCTTTCACTTGACTTTCACGAAGACCTGTCTATAGTCTCGAACCGATGATTTCCAACGTAATGTCTCTACTGATCTGGACTGATGTTTTCTAGCTGATTATTGTTCTAGAATCTGACGCGGCGCAACTTATTTTTTCACGGTTTCCGTGTAGCATAAAATTTTATCTGATCTAGCACAAGTGCTTTAGTGATCACTTTCAAACAACAGTACGTTTTGACGTGACGTATTTATATTACCACGCACATATAAACTTTTTTTGAAACCGCGGATACTGACGATTTGTTAATTTGACTTAACACGATCCACTTTAGCGGTTGGTAACGAACTGCGTTACTCGATGCGACATCTCCATACAAGAGTGCGATGAGTTTTTACTAACGTGAGGACGAACTTCCGTCCAGGCAGATTGATAGTACTGCGTACTGTATACTTATGTACTGTGCGAAATTGCGCTGAGCCTCTCCGGGCTTGACTGAACTGCGACTGATATGATGCAGCGTTTCTGCATTTTGCGATACAGCGTGTAGCGTCTCCACGCTTACTGATGGTGAAACTGCTTCTGATACAGCCTAACGCCTCACTGGGCTGACGAATACTGCATGCGGTGATGCAGCACCTCCTTACGAGGTCTGTAGTAGACTGCATGCTCTCTGGCTGAAACCTTAGCTATATATTGGGAACTTGCAAAATTAAATTACAGTACTTTTGTCTTCTTCTTGGAACTATCTTTTGAAATAGACGTCGCACGTTTTTGAAAAATATATCATTATGTTCCCTATAATCCAAACGTTACATTATCATTTCGTTTCCTGAAAATCGATCGTCTATTTATTTTAAATAAAATCTACAAGGCTCTTCAGCTACGTGGGCGAATGGGTTTTATTTTCTCCTTCCCAAGACCTCCTCTTAGCTCCTCCTAGTGACGTAACTGCTTCGTAAGCACTTTTCCCCTGTGCCTAAATTATTCGATTTTAATCTTGATCAATTCGTAATTTCCTGGATTATTATGATTTACGTAAACATATTTATGTAATTTCGCGTTGTTTCCGCGAAAACCGCTTATTTCACAATTTTGCGGTGTTGGGAGGCAATCCAGGGTTGTCATAAAGATGCTGATGTTAAAACTCCGCGGTGGTTCCCCTGCCAATCTGCTCTTATTGATTCATCATAGCGTGACTGTCCTCATGATTCACACACAGCTTGCATCCTGTGACTTCAGATAAGGCTGTCAATGCTCTGCGTTATTGCCTGAATCACTTCTTATTTCCTCATGACTAGCTTGTAACTGAACGTCTTTTCATCTCAGAGATCCGAAGTTCATATCCTGTACCAACCCCAGTTGGGTACAATAGAGATATATATATAAATTATTTATAGACTGGCCCATCAATTACGTTCTCGCCTGCTGTTCCCAAGGTTGCAGGATCGAATTCTAGCGCAGTTGAGGGTGCACAAATGCGAGGGAGCCGTGTCAGTAGATTTACTGGCTCGTCAAACATCCCCTTCGGGGCAAAATTCCGGCACCCTGGTGTCTCTAAAACCAGAGTAGTAAAAAGGGGCGTAAAACCAATAACATTATTATAAAATATGTATAAAGTTTACAAATTACGGTGGTTTTGGGGTCTGGGGGATATGAAACGCGAAGATATGTTGGAATTTTCCGGAAGTCGAAATATGGTACCGTACCCATTGCAATAGGTACAGGGCGCCAGGAAATGTTCTCCGCAGTGACTACGAGCTGCAGCCAGAGGTAGCATCAGCAGTTTAGTTGGCAGCACGGTGTCCTTGACAGGGAGAATCCCACTTGTGTGGGTTGTAGGCTGTCGAAATCGCCAGTGTGTATTGCAATAAGCGAGCGTGTGTGTCTTCAGTGTGTATTGCAGTAAGCAGGCATTAATTAGATTATTGGAAGAGTGCAACATTATACAGGCGGTAATGCTTACTACTGAAGAGAGGAGTTTTTTTTGGTGGAATACGTTTTTCGCGAAGGCGATCGGTTTACAGAAAATGTGAAATTAAAATTTCAGGTGCGGTTTCCTCATTCAAAGTGTCCAAACCGTGATACCGTTCGGGATTTGATAAGTACATTTCGTGTGACCGGCTCAGTTCACGATTTACCGGGAATAGGCAGGCCTACGCTTCTAACAGACGAAAAACTTCATGAAATCTCCGATATAATGCTGCGTAGTGCAAGTAAATCAACTCGAAAATTAGCTCAACAAACGGGAATCTCTAAGTGGTCAGCACATAAAGCTGTAAGAGACAAGCTTAGTATAACATTTCCAGCATCTGATATGAATGGCTGTGGTGAGTACAAAGTTTACTGATTGTTTGTTTTAATACAAGCGGCAGCCGTGCTGCCAACGTAACTACTGATGCTAGCTCTCGCAGCAGCATGTAGGCACTATGGAGAACATTTCCTGGCGCCCTGTAGCTTTCTATTGAAATCTACCTAAAAGCCTGCATGGTATTCAATGTCAGTGCACCAACGAAGCTTGCCGCGACCCAGTCCTCTTCCCCTACCTTCACGGCCAAGCTATGCCGTTGCCTATGAGATATAATAGGCCGGGAAATGGAGCAATAAAACTGGTGTCCAAAATGGCGATTTATAAAAGTCCGCTAGATACCTCGACTTGTCGCCAGTGGCGGCTCGTGAATTTTACCGAGGGCGAAATCAACCGTTTAAAATGTAAACTGTTTTTGTGATGTTTATCCAGTAATTGACAGGGATGATTTCATACATGAATTGTGTATTTTCTTCTCACATATTTTTGTAGCTTGATTTCCCTATTTCGTTTGGAATTGGCACTACTGTTATTAAAGAAATAACAAAGGTATTAAAACTATTTGCTCCCAGTCACTGGAAAAAGAAGAAAACCGGACCCAGCTCAGGAATCCATCAGGGTCGCCAATTCCCAAGCTCACTAGCCATGAGCCCTTGAGGGTGTATCCCCACCACAAGGGTTCACAACTAGGCCTAGTGGGACTTTGATTGGAGACCATTGGACCCCAGCCGAGGCGGTTATTATTTCCACTTGTGCCGGGCTCTCCTCTGTCATCTACCTGTCAACCTCCATTAGTCAACTCTTGTTCTTTTCCAACCCGAATAGCATTAGAGCATCCATTGTCTAGGGAGTCATTCATTTTTCTGCCGTAACTGACCCTTATATCATCTATCCTGATACCCTCATTCTTCGAGGGGCCAGCCCTATTCTTTTAGTTTCATAACATCTAATACCTTCTACACAAGGCCCTAAAAGAGGCAGGGTGTGTGAAGCTCCACCACACGTAATACACCCTGGATAGGACTACACCTTCAAGAGCTCAGTTTCTGAGCTCGGGAGTTGGCGACCGTGATGTGTTCCAGAGCGAGATCCATTTTTCCCTTTTTGCATTGACTTAAGGGTGGACGCTCTCCTCTTTCCCTTTTCTACCTGCCTTTAATGGCTCTAGTAGTTTCCAAGTACCTCAATACCCATTCCTCGAAGATTGATTCTTGTTTTAATGGGATGAACAGCAAGGTCATCTGCCTTTCGAAGATAGAGGGCATTCCTTTTCCTTCATTTATTTCCCTTATTCGTTTCTTTCTTTTATTATTGTCGTTCTCTTCTTCTGGTACATGTTAGTTGTAAGTCAGTAATTAGTTAAGCCTAGCTGTAGATTTCATTTCATCATAATTTCTCACCATCACCTAAACCACTAAGGGTAGATGACCTAGATATTTCACCCCTTTAAACAACAATTATCTCCATCATTGAGGGTGTATCGATATCTAAGGTGCACCGTGCATGGTGGGACAACACACACCCTACCTCATTTAGAGCCTCTTAGAGAAGGCAGAAAAAGGACAAAATGAGGTCTGATCCTACAAAAATTGGGCATCAGGAAAGAAAAAGACAAGAGCCAATTAAGGCAGGGAAATGAAAGACATCCCAGGCTTCCGATACCCTAATAGCGTTGGGGTAAGAGTTGACATGAAAGATATAAGAGAGGAGCTCAGCTCAAGGAAACTCAGCTGGGATCCCATAGTCGCCAACCCACATCCCACTAGTTGTAACCAATTTGATAATTTATGTGATCTGAAGCTCTCAGAAAATAAAGACTACACGCAACAGAGCGATCAGAAGGTAACCATTTGCTTCCTCTCTTGTCACATTCTCTGGAAATTCCACGTAACCACTTCTCACGCAATGAATTGTCCGATTGAATGAGATTCCCCGGTATTCTAACTTGCCCAGTTCTGATTTACAAAAGGGCACGCAGCAGTACAACATTATAAAATCACTCAGAATACCTTCCAACTTCGCCATTAACATCAATACAAAACTTATATCTGCCACAGTGAATTGGTGCTGCTTCCTAGCGCACCAGGAGGGAAGCTATCCAGTGGCTGCTTCAGACTCAAGCTGACTGAGTCCACACACTTGGTGACATAGCGCGTGAAAGGATGGAGAGGGGATAACTGGAGGTATTCGTTGTCATGGCAACGTAAATTACAAAGCAGGCGATTTTTGGTGAGTCCTCATGAGTATCCGGTGCGCTCTACCGACAAGGAGAGGAACTACACACACATTGTCACGATGGCAAAACATTAGGTGCGAGGAGAGAGAATATAAGGGCTGATGAGGAGGGAGGAGGATGGGAGGGCGGCGTCATTGAGTCCAATATCACCGGCCGCCTCTGCTTGTCGCTAATTTGTCCGTACCACTTCTTCGAATTTAGTCAAATGATACGGCATCTAAAGGACATTTAAATGACATTTAATTTAATTTTATACCAAGTAGACTATAACTGAAATACGTTAAAAATGCCTTCCTGACTTTGTGTATCCAGGTTCAATTTTCGACCCTAGTATTAATTCTAGATTGCCAGTTGGTAGCTGTCTAGCGAGAAAGGTTGCGTAGATGGTCTAAAACATAGACTAATGACTTAGAATAGTATTGTGCTGGTCTGGCACCGTCTGGCACCTCCCATGAACTGTTGGCTTGAGTCGCGTAGCAGCTGCCCATGACGCGAAAGAGCCTGGGCCGATCTGTGGTTTGGCAAGTGGGACTGCGATCCAATTCCCGGTACCTCCGTTGAGTTTCCTGCTCAGGAGATAATACCCGCTCAACTCTACCAATGCGAGACCTTCGTCAGTTGACATCGCCATAATGAAAGACTACAAACTCTCCCAGAAGCCGTCAGAGTACACGCATTTAAATGTTAATGGATGTCTTTTGTATGTTTATCCATCTAGTAAAATGGTAGTAACCCTACTAGACATAAAGAACTGTAGTTTGAGTTCCTGTGGTGTTATACATTTCAGCTGAATTCATTTAGTGTATTCGACATTGAAAAATCTAAAATTCCCTTAGGTCAGTTTTTAAACAATTACATGATTAATTCATTATGAGTCTGCTCTACTACATCATATAATAGTGTGATTCCATGTTAATGTTAAAAATTTGAAATATTTATATTTGCCAGTCGTACGGTATTCAATATAAAGTTAGTTATTTTGAATTCTTTATTACATCCTTACTCCTAATCTTCATTGAAATTCTTCCCACTTCCACAAAACAAGAGGGCAGCCCTATTTTGTCTTCCTGTTCTACTGGTCCCATTTCTTCATGAGAAGGTGACACAATTGTAAGGGTTTGAACGGTCATCACTACCCATATATAGCCTATTTTCATTTATGAAAAAAATTGGCTTAGGCCTATGAGATCACATTTTGTCCGCGCGCGCGTGTGTGTGTGTCTCTGATAACATCTACAGTAAAGGGCCGAAGCGATTTCAATGAAACTCGGAAGTACGTACTACTACCTCGTCCAACCTCAACTGTGCATTTCAAGATTTAATACGTTTGACAAATCCAACATGGCGGCCGCGCGAAGTATTTCACTGGCATTCTATATCCACAACGATAACATATATAATCCTGAAATTTTGTACGGTGATAAAGAATATTATAACAGTTCACCCATTAACCTGTTAAGTACAAAACGAACATGGCGGCCAAGCGAATTTGAAATATTTAAATGGACTCGTGTTGCGATTTAACCATCAGAGCGCAGTGAAACTTGTTACGGTGAATGTTCATACAAAATGTAATCTACTGGCATTTAATAAAATTCAATTGTTTTCATAACGCCAAGATGGTGGCTGTGCGAAATTTTATAATTAAGTTTCTATTTCTTGTGTCTTAATCATGCGATCGAAGTGAACGTTGGAATAATGAATCTACAAAATAATATTCATCTAATGGTACATAACTCCATGGCCTACATACTGTATATAACAATCCAACATGGCAACCATCCGAACTATTTAGGATGTTCTCAATATCTACGAATCAACTACAGCAATCAAACTGAAATTTTGTGTTTTGATAAAGGCTATTAAGATACTGTAAGCTCAGCTATGGAGCTTTCAATAACCTGGTGAGCACAAAACTAACACGGAGGCGACGCTAAATTTAAATATTTAAATGGAATTTTCTCGTGACTTTTCATCCGAGAGCTGTGAAACTTGGCACGGTGTATCTTAATACAAGTCTTAATATACTGACGTCAAAATAAATGGCATTTTATGAGAACTTTCAAATGGCTGCTGTGCATTTTTAAAAATCTCGGTTTTATTTCTCTTGTTCTAGTCAAGCAAAAGAAATGTAGGTTGGTATAATGAACTATCATTAGAATATTCATCTGCTGGCATATAGTTCTATAGCCTATATATGAAACAATCCAACATGGTGTCCATACAATATATTCCACCGGTTCACAATATTTTCGAGACTATTTAAACAATCAAACTTAATTTTTATACGGCGATAGAGTACTATTAACTAAGTACATATATGTGACTTTCCAAACTCTGAGAAACACAAAAGCAACATGGTGGCCAAGTGATTTTCAAATATTTCAGATGATTTTTCTAGCGATTTAAACACCTGAGAGCAGTGATGCTAAGAACAGCGAATTTTTATTCAGAGCTTACAGTAATATACAGACATCTCATGTTCAATTCTTTTCAAAAATTCAAGATGGCATCAGTTCGAAATTTTAAAACCTTATTTTTGTTATTTCACGTACCCTATTCAAGCGATGGAAGAGAGAATTCGTATGTTAGGTTATTATAATATTCATAATCTAATAGCATTAAGTTCTGTAACTTTCTCTTCGTAAATCATATAAGCCTTGCATTTGACTTTTCTTAAATTAAACTCCCGTGATGCGTTACAGAGAGATGCCATCTCACGGGAGAAGTCTTATTAACTGATACTGAAAGTTATATATTCTAGCACATAATTCCTCAGTGCAATGGTGTTGGTAGACACATAGGTCGTGTATCAAAAGCAATTTAGTATACATCACGTGGAAAATCCGTTTAATAACCGGGGGAGTTTTTAATGGAAAGAACCAGTTGGTTGTATGAAAATAGGCTATCTAGATCTTCACGGAACTACAGGGTTATTACAAATGATTGAAGCGATTTCACAGCTCTACAATAACTTTATTATTTGAGATATTTTAACAATGCTTTGCACACACATACAAAAACTCAAAAAGTTTTTTTAGGCATTCACAAATGTTCGATATGTGCCCCTTTAGTGATTCGGCAGACATCAAGCCGATAATCAAGTTCCTCCCACACTCGGCGCAGCATGTCCCCATCAATGAGTTCGAAAGCATCGTTGATGCGAGCTCGCAGTTCTGGCACGTTTCTTGGTAGAGGAGGTTTAAACACTGAATCTTTCACATAACCCCACAGAAAGAAATCGCATGGGGTTAAGTCGGGAGAGCGTGGAGGCCATGACATGAATTGCTGATCATGATCTCCACCACGACCGATCCATCGGTTTTCCAATCTCCTGTTTAAAAAATGCCGAACATCATGATGGAAGTGCCGTGGAGCACCATCCTGTTGAAAGATGAAGTCGGCGCTGTCGGTCTCCAGTTGTGGCATGAGCCAATTTTCCAGCATGTCCAGATACACGTGTCCTGTAACGTTTTTTCGCAGAAGAAAAAGGGGCCGTAAACTTTAAACCGTGAGATTGCACAAAACACGTTAACTTTTGGTGAATTGCGAATGTGCTGCACGAATGCGTGAGGATTCTCTACCGCCCAGATTCGCACATTGTGTCTGTTCACTTCACCATTAAGAAAAAATGTTGCTTCATCACTGAAAACAAGTTTCGCACAGAACGCATCCTCTTCCATGAGCTGTAGCAACCGCGCCGAAAATTCTAAGCGTTTGACTTTGTCATCGGGTGTCAGGGCTTGTAGCAATTGTAAACGGTAAGGCTTCTGCTTTAGCCTTTTCCGTAAGATTTTCCAAACCGTCGGCTGTGGTACGTTTAGCTCCCTGCTTGCTTTATTCGTCGACTTCCGCGGGCTACGCGTGAAACTTGCCCGCACGCGGTCAACCGTTTCTTCGCTCACTGCAGGCCGACCCGTTGATTTCCCCTTACAGAGGCATCCAGAAGCTTTAAACTGCGCATACCATCGCCGAATGGAGTTAGCAGTTGGTGGATCTTTGTTGAACTTCGTCCTGAAGTGTCGTTGCACTGTTATGACTGACTGATGTGAGTGCATTTCAAGCACGACAAACGCTTTCTCGGCTCCTGTCGCCATTTTGTCTCACTGCGCTCTCAAGCGCTCTGGGGGCAGAAACCTGAAGTGCGGCTTCAGCCAAACAAAACTTTATGAGTTTTTCTACGTATCTGTAGTGAGACGTGACCATATGTCAATGAATGGAGCTACAGTGAATTTATGAAATCGCTTCAATCATTTGTATATTCATCGCCCATAAATCCCAATATCGACGTCTACTTTAAGTACGCGTATTTTGAGTTTGATATGTTGCAATTTGGTTTTTGTTCTTTCTGTACATATGTGCTGCATATACTAACTTCACACCCCGACGACATTAGGGTATCCAACACCTATGCTGTCTTTAATTTTCTCGCCTTAATCCTCTCATTCCTAGCACCCTCAGTTTTGGAGGAGTCAATCCTCTTCCTCCACGCCTTCTTTCTTCCTCAGTGTCCCCTGCCTGCTTTTAGAGACCTAAAGGATACAGGGAGTGTGTATCCCCACCACGCATGGTGCATCCTAAATACCGATACACCATCGAGGGCTCACGACTCCGGAAGTAGTGCTATAATGGCGTCGCTGCTGCATTTAGGAAGTTGTGAGCCCCTGGCGGCCTTGGGAAGGAAGGAGTGATGGTAGGAGGACGTGGGTAGATTCGTTTTTTTCGTCTCGTTGTGCTCTTTACGGGGATGTCGGTGTTGAAAAGGTGAAAAGCTGGAAACATGTTTTTTTTTTTTAGGTTGAAAAATGCGTTTTTCACATTTTTCCTAATATTGGGAAAACTGAAAGAGTGATAATTATGTGTGAGATGTTATTCTTTTCGTCTCGTCGTCCTCTTTACGGGTATGTAGGTATTGAAAAGTTGAAAAGCTGGAAACATGGTTTTTGGTTGAAAATGCGTTTTTCACATTTTTCCAAATATTGGAAAAACTGAAAAAGTGATGATGACGTGTGTGCTGTTAATTTCTCGTCTCGTCGTCCTCATGACGGGGAGTATTGAAAAGGTGAAAAGCTGAAAAGCTGGAAACGTGGTTTTTGGTCTAAAAATGTGTTTTTGTGATTTTCCCTAATATTGGGAAAACTGAAAAAGTGATAATTACGCGTGTGATGTTATTTTTTTCGTCTTGTCGTCCTCTTTACGGGGATGTAGGTATTGAAAAGGTGAAAAGCTGGAAACATGTGTTTTGGTCGAAAATGCGTTTCTGTTATTTTTTCGAGATATTTGGAAAACGGGACGAGTTATGGGTATGATGTCCATGATAATGTTTTGTTTCATCGACCTCTTTACGGAGAAGTAGGTGTTGAAAAGGTGGAACCATGGTTTTTGGTCTAAAAAGGTATTTCCGTTATGTTTCGAGATATTTGAGGAAAACGTGAAAAAAAAAAAAAAAAAACCAGATTTGAAGTGACGTTGTGATGGCGTGCCAAGCGCTATGTTGTTGCTAAAACATACACACATGATTTGACCATGCTGAGCATGGCTCACACAGAGACAGTTTGCGAAAAAGAGATTTGTTAGTTGCAGACAGAGCTGTTTGTTTAACGGGTTGAGAGAGCTAGCCCATTATCACAACTGGAATGTTGTAGGCGCGTGCGTGAGAAGCTTGTCTCTGCACCTATGTCTTTGGACTAAGCGAGATTACAGCATCTGCTTTTGCTAGCAGCCATTAACTTGACACCATGGCCGAAGGTTATTCTGGCCTGAGAGTATTGTGTCGAAATGCTGATGGTGAACTTCACATGGTGTGCACAGTCGGATCATGTAGGCGTATGTGAAGCGTTAATGTGGACAGTTCTCTAAGCCAGTCATTGCTTGCAATGTGTTTTGTTACAATGTGAGAAAATAATGTGTTGACAATTCATAGACACATATATATCCACTAAGGCAGACCAACGCAGCCATTAGTCTCAAGATATCCTTTGATAGAGACGGACGGAGCGTGTTGCTAATTAATTAATTAATTAAATAATTAATTCGTTTAAAAATCCTATCGTCAAGAACGAGTAAGACAAGGTATGCCATTTGTTTTATATCAATGTTATGGAATGGATTATTACCATTTAGTGCATTATTGGAAGGTGTTCGGGACTAGGAAATAGGTGAGGTAATGATGGAAGTGGACTGTATGCTGGTATGCTATCGCTGGATCTCTGTAGCTTATATGAATACTGAAAAGCAATATATTTTTATAGTATATTTAACATGGGTACACTTGCTTACTTCACAGGCTCTGTAAACTATGTAGGAATTGTTTTCTAATGTGGCATGCTTCCACCGTATTATTACCGCGAGGCAAACGTCCCATCTCTCCTTCCGTTCTTCCTTGCTTCGTTTTCATTTTTTACAACAACGATCATGGAGCTAACAACCACAGTGCTGTTCCTCCAAACAGTCACGGAGAACACAGCACTAGCACCGTCTGGGGACAGCACAATGCACCAGACCATAGCCAAACTCTGAGTGTAGTTCCCAACATGCCGCCCCCCAAAAAAGGAATGAAATACCTTTTTTCTTTAGAACAAACACAACCGGCGCACCTAGTACAATTTACATTATCTACATTCATAAAGTCCATGCCGTTACTCTGCTGCACCGATCCGTTGGTTGCACTACAAATTGTCAAGTCTTCGCTAATTCCCATCGATTTTATAATATTGCTGTTGTCTATTAACAATAATTCACTATTATTCAACCTAGGTGGAGACTCTTTCTCTGGGTGTTGGCCGTTCTCTTGCGTCATCTCTTCCCGCTGGCTGTCCGTCAGCTCCTGGTTTCCGCTATCTCCATCGGCTTCGTCGCCTTCCGCGCCTTGACTCTGGGTGGGGGTGCCGGTAGTTGTGGTCACCTTGCCACGTGTGCGCAGCATGATGGCCTCGACTCGCTTGCAACGGGCGACCCTCTCCTCCTCTTCCTTCTTGAGCCGAATCTCCAAATCTCGCCGTTACTTCTCTGCCTCCTCCCGGGCCTTCTTCTTAATCTCCTCTTGTTCCGCCTTGAGCCGAGGCCCCTCTTCCCGTCTCTTCTTCTCCTCTTCCCCTCGCTTCTCGTTCTCCTGAATGGTCAGTAGGCGCTCCTCTTCGGCACGACGAGCCTCCACCAGTAGTAACTGTTCCTGCTCAAAGCGACGCTGCTCCTCTTCTTCCCAACGTAACCGTTCCTCTTCCAGCCGCAGTTCCTTCTCCTGTCTCGAGCGCTCCAGTTCCGCTTCTCGCTCGGCTTGTTCGCGAGCCAGACGTCGCAGCTCTGCCAGGGTTGCCTTGGCCTCCTCCTCCGTCGTGATTCGAATCTTAGCCGTAATGGAGGCAATCATGTCCACTTCCAGGTCCATCTGGTCGAAGATGATCTGAGACTCACCTTTCTTCCCCAATGGCTCCTCCTCCTTTCCCTTCACCTTCACTTCCTTCACCCCCTCAACGACCAGTTCTTCCTTTGGCTTCACTTCTTCTGCTGGTTTATCAACTTCCTCCATGGCTTCTACTGTGGAAACTGCCTCAGGTTTGATCTGCGGCGCAAGCTCTGGGACGGGCCGTGTGTCCATAGTGGGAGGTTTCACTTCCACCACCTCGGGTGGGAGCAGTGAAGGGACCTCCGAGCCCGGTGACTGGAGAGGTGTGGCCTTTGGAGTGACTCGAGGAGACGCCTTTGCAGACTTGAGGACCAAGTCCATGCGCTTCTTGGCTGGCGTCTCTGGTTTGCTGCCCGGCTGCTTCGTGGCCAAGTGGACTTTGGGCAGTGGAGGCTTGGCTCCTTATCGGTCCTGAGGCTTAGGGGCGCGGACCTCGCCTGCTATACTGTGCCTATGGGAAGCGCAAGCCACATGCGCCTGTTCTGCCTGCTCCTGCCTGACGCTTGTCACCGCGATGCTGAAGGGACGTGGCCGTCTCGGGGCCGTCAGCGGTCGCTTCACCATGCCCGAATTTATGCTGGTCTTGCTACTGTTACTCATAACGAAAAATGATGCCTGAGGTGTTGGTGACGGTGGTGTGACGAGCGAGGTCGTTTCAAATCGTCCAGCTAGGATCCAACCAAATTCAGTACTCTGGAGCACAGGATAGTTTCCATCTCTTGTCATCCTTTCTGGTCGGAGAAGGTGGAAGAAGATCTCCGCGCCTATCAGTATGTCAATCCTACCAGGTTGGTTGAATGTGCTGTCCGCTAGGAAAAGAGTCTCAGGAATTTCCCAGTGCTGATGGTTTATTAATTCTCCAGGCAGGCCAGCTGCAATTCGGGGTAGAACAGAACAATCGAGTTCGACCTTGTAATCACTGCACATGGAGTGCAGCTCGACAGTCGCACTGTGTTTTGATTCAGCCCCAAGATGACTAATACCGTGAA
The DNA here is from genome assembly GCA_946902985.2 of Meconema thalassinum. NCBI lineage: Eukaryota > Metazoa > Arthropoda > Insecta > Orthoptera > Tettigoniidae > Meconema > Meconema thalassinum. The sequence goes on from OX336389.2 coordinate 862,433,990, forward strand.
TTGGAATCCTATTTCGTTGTCTCTTTAGTCTAAGTCGCTCGACACATGCTGTCGTAATGAAGTTCGCCTGACTGCACGAGTCCAACAATGCTCGACAAATCTGTAGATTGCCATTCCCATCTCGTACTCGTACGAGTACTGTAGACAGTAACACTTGCATTTCGGGTTTTGCTCTAAGAGAGCAGTACGTGGCAGCACTGTCCCGTATGGTGCCAGCAATACTTGATGTTTGCAAGGTTGCACGAGTCTCACTGGAGTTTTCACCGTGGTGAAGAAGCGTATGGTGCTTTAGTCCACATGTGTAGCAGGTTCGAGACGTACACTGGCTGTCATTGTGCCCTGACCTTAAACAGTTTGAACAAAGTTTCATTCGGCTTACGAATTCAGTGCGTTGTTGGACAGTACTGCTAGCAAAGTTAGTGCATTTGAACAACGGATGCATTCCACTACAAAATACGCATACATTCTTAGTGGACACATATGACTGTCTAACGGGGTTTAGGGGCTTTGAGGCAGAATTACGTTGCATGTGAGTATCGTTTGGTTTAGAAGATTGGCATGATTTAATTAGCTCCAATGCTTGACAACGATTTTCCAAATAACTGCATAAATCATCCAATTTCACAAACGTCGAGTTTGAGGAATCTAGTTCCCACTGTTTCCTAGTGCCTTCATCCAATTTCTCGAGAATTAGTTGAGAAATGAGAATTTCATGAAGTGGAATTTCGATATTAAGGGCAAGTATGGCATTTAGATTGCTACTGACTTGGTCTACTATTGCTCGCAGGTCTGAGTGAGATTCTTTGATAACTGTTGGGAGATTAAGCAGGTTCTTTACATGAGCAGTTGCAATTAATTTCTTGTTATTGTACCTGTTATTGACAGCGTGCCAAGCAATTTTGAAATTTGAGCTCGTAACTGGACGGTTCTGGATAAGCCTCTGAGCTTCGCCTGTAAGTGAGGATAGAAGATAGTGATAGCGCTGTATGTCGTCCAGTGACTCGTTGTCAATAACCAGACTTGTGAAAGTATCACAAAAGTGACGGTATTCTATAATATTTCCCCCAAACTTTGGCAGGTTGATAGTCGGAAGTCTTAATTCTCTTTTACTAGAAGTCGAATTACTAGTACTTGAGGTAGAAGCGCTGGCTGATCGTCTTTCTAAATCTTTCTCAATGAAGGTTGTCATCCTGTCCATTACGTCATAGTATATCGTTTCGAAATGGTTTCTTTCCTCGGTGTGGTTATCTACATCATCATTCAATTCCAAAGGTCCTTGAGCATCATCAAATTTCTGCCAAATATTGGGCATGTCACCTAACCTAGTTTTAATTGCATTAATACTGGTGCCGTCTTTAAAATTAGAAAGGAAATTCTCCATTCGAGTAAGACTGGCTTTTGCTAAACCTCTAGATTTTACAAGGAGTGACCTTTGTTTAGGATCCATGGTGAGGGAATAGGATTCTGCTTCGAGGTTGGTGGTAGGGTCAAAGATGGTTGCTGCAACCGGAGAAGCAATGACTGCAGATGGGCTTATAGTGTATCCAACATAGCTTCCAACCAAGCGTTAAGTTCCTGCGACATAGTTTACTGTAATCACCCTTTCACATCCGAGCATTAACACACGTACACATTATATAATACACAGAGATCCGGCCCGGTTGGACCATGTTCGGGACTAGGAAATAGGTGAGGTAATGATGGAAGTGGACTGTATGCTGGTATGCTATCGCTGGATCTCTGTAGCTTATATGAATACTGAAAAGCAATATATTTTTATAGTATATTTAACATGGGTACACTTGCTTACTTCACAGGCTCTGTAAACTATGTAGGAATTGTTTTCTAATGTGGCATGCTTCCACCGTATTATTACCGCGAGGCGAACGTCCCATCTCTCCTTCCGTTCTTCCTTGCTTCGTTTTCATTTTTTACAACAACGATCATGGAGCTAACAACCACAGTGCTGTTCCTCCAAACAGTCATGGAGAACACAGCACTAGCACCGTCTGGGGACAGCACAATGCACCAGACCATTGCCAAACTCTGAGTATAGTTCCCAACAGAAGGTGATTCAGTAACTTAATGGTATCGATGTATTTTTTTTTTGCAGATAAATAACTAATTGTGCATAAAACAAATAGAGATACAATAAAACAGCTGTGGAGACCAGATTTAAAGAAATAGTATTCAAATTATTAATTTTCAAGGTGTGTACTGACCCCTAATTCACCCGTGCTCAAGTTATGGACAGAGCCGAGGATCGAACCGAACTGTCAATATTTCGATTTATAATGTGAAAATTGGAAATAATAATTTATTTCCCTCAAGGATATGTTATGGGAAGTGAATTAAATTATTTAGAATGTTTTTGGAGAATTTTGGACTATTTTGAAATATTTGGATTTGGAAATTTTGTGGTGAATGAAGATTGACCAAGGGAGAGTCTGATCATTTGAAGCTGGAAATTGTCAAAAGTTTCAAGTTAGTACTCTCAAGACCGGTTTTGGTTAGTCGAGTCGGCAACAACAAATTATGCACGCGACCCAACTATAGGAGGCTAGGACAGGCAGAGTTTTTGACAATAAACCTACAGCCAATCAGAACAGATCGCATAATTTGTGTGGGTGCTGCTATTAAACCATATTTGCTTTAATAAAGAGAAATTAGCATTTCCACAGTATATGATATTTATTCGGAAGTATGGAGTTATATAATATTGGCTAGGAGAAGAGAAAATAGCATAATTGTATTATAAATGGACCGGACGCGAGGCTAGAACTGGATCTAGGGTGCCACGCGCGCGAACCGCGGTCATAGCGAGGTGACGTCTACTGAAACGATTGAAGAGAGCGGACCTGTGTTGTAAGGTGCTCCGCAAATTACAATATAGCAACGAGAAGTGCGAGCAGGAGACTTCACTGACCTGCAGGAGACGCATCGATAGCCGAGGAAGAGGTGAAGAGTCCGGGAAAGCAACGAAAAGTAATATTCAGCATTGAAAGAAGGAACTTTTTATAACCACAGCGCACGAAGAGAAAGATTGCATTATTGCGAACTGTATTCTACAATCCAGCAAGTAGCTTCACTTATAACAAGCTACTACGTTATTGAAGCACTATTACTGCCACATCATACAAGCAGATTTGTTCTTACTATTCATCATGCTTACAACTTCCAGTCAGGGGGGAAGAATATACTCTGCATTCACTAAGAAGAGTACTATGGTTCACTAAATCATGAAAGGAGGATAATCTACACTATGGAGCGGGAAGTTCAGAGTTGATCATGAGGTCCTTGGATCGACGTTACCACGACTGCTTAACCATCATACAGTTTGCTGAATTTCAACAATTCTACTCAAATATCCAGTAAGAACTTGGAGAGATATAAACCATGGACGCTCATAGTTACTTTAACGACGAGGTGAAGAAGAAAGAAGCAGATGGAATGCAGTGTTCATTGTTCCGGGTTCCTGCGACCAGACTATCAAGAGTCGAGAAAATAGAAGATTGCTGTGTGGGGAGACCGAGACCAGGTGGTCACCAGCCCAGCAGGAACGAGTTGATCAGCCTCAAGCCACGTTGCTTGCATGGATCGATCCAGAAACGCGACCAGCACGAGCCAACTAGGGAGCGGAACATTGAAGCCATTGAGCGGGGTATTTCCATCGCAGACCGTCGGCAAGGTACAGAAATGACTGCTCTACCATCTAAATAGTTTTGGTTGTAGTATTTGTTGGAATTAGCAGGGTGACCAATTCATATTTTAGATATTCTTTCGTATAACTCATGTTATTATTCTGTCTATTTAGAGATTTTTAGTTAACTTTTATACACGTCAACGTGTGTCGTCTTAGACGTGATTTCATTAGATTTGAACTTAGAATGCCGTTAAAGTTTTTTTATTCAGTAACGTTTTTAATATTCTCACTTTAAGCGAAAACTGTTCTATATAAGGGAATGCTCCGATTGATACACTTACGCTATAAGCAATGTAAATGCGTTAAGATCGCTAGAATTCATCGTTATTCAAATCAAGATCTATTGTAAAAGACTATAATGCAGTTATTAACAATTTATAATGTATAAACATTTTTGCAACAATCTTAAATGTTATTAACAATAATATTGACCGAGTATAATTCCAATTAAGGAATATAAACACTATGTGACGTTAATTAAGTCATGGATAATTTCTGTAACTTTAATTATGTCAGAAAGGATCACTCTTGTGACAATGGAAGTCAGGTGATGCCTATAAATAGCAATAATTACTTAGCAACAATTTTGTTAATACGAAATGAAGACCAGAAGACTTGTAGGTCTGTCTGAAGTCAAGTATGTGTAAAACAAGCTCTTAAATGAATATTTTATTCATTAATGTTTATAAGAAACGGAATGACGGAACAAATTGTTATTAACTTTAGAAAGATGAGCGGACTACTAGTATTTTGAAACTTACACTCATGTATTACGTGGAATTACAGTACAACGATATGGTCTATTATTGAAATGCATTATTTAAAGTTACGTGGAATGTTAAACAAAGTATTGAGTTGTGAACCAATGTATTGTGGAAAGATTGAGCACGATGATTTTAAAATTAGAGAAGGAGAAGGTTAGGAGTGTTTCATGAACCGTATACACAGCAGTGTTACGTAGTAAGATCACTAATTCTTCTACACGTATGTTGCAAGATGGGTTTTTGTTGATTTTGAAGGAATGCCGTGCAGAATTTCATGAAGGTTATTGTGGTAAAGAGAAGAAAGGAATTGTGTCTTAATTGGAAGCGCAGATGACGCTATGAAAAGGTATTGTTCAGTATTTGAAATGACATGAGAGCAAACTACTACTACTACAGTGTGTTGAGAAAGTAATTGATATTTAGGAGTGTATTTATGTGTTGTTCATGTCAGTATGTCTACCCCTTATTATTCCCGTTTTCCAACGGGGTCGGGGATGAGATGCGATGGAAGTCTTTGTGGCGATGGATTTTACGGCCGGATGCCCTTCCTGACGCCAACCTCATGAGAGGAGTTAATGAGAGATGAAATGAATGATGGTGAATGAAACTGGGCAAGGATGTGGAAGGAAGCGGCCGTGGCCTGTCAGAAGGTACCGTCCCAGCATTTGCCTGGTGTTGAAAATGGAAAACCACGGAAAACCATTTCAAGGACGGTCGACGGTGGGGCTCTAACCCACGCGTCTACCGAGTCAGCAGAGAGCTTGGCCCCATGACCTAATGCTGCGCGTTAGCCAGCGTAGCCACTACTGTCGGTGTGTTGTTCATGTCAGTAATCGTTAATATTATATCCACATCGCCGTATATGTAACTGTGTAGTTCCGTCTCGATCTTTAAAGTAACTATTATTTTTATTAATGGATTTGAATTCTTAGAACTATAACTAGCTTCATTGTTCGTTAAATATATTTCATTGTTAGTAACAAATAACCTAAAGATACAAGAACTTATCGTTTATGTGAACCAGTGTTTTTAAGTAGGAATGTTTTGTAATGAGAGCGCTAATATATTGACACTCACGTCAAATATAGTTCTGATTTGAATACCGCGCTGGACGTAGGTATTTCAACAATGTAAATAAGTTATTAACGTAATTATTATTATCATTAGATTTTTATCCTCATGTGTTAACATAGATGTATATTGTAGGGTTTTTCATTATTGTAATACGTCATTGAGTCGAACAGCTTATCTCAGATCAAGCTATATTTTTAACAAGTCACTGTATGACTAATAATTTTACCATTCGATGTCTATAATCGAAATTTCTTGTTTTAGCAACGCAATTATTACAGAATATGCTAATTTAAGGAGTAGATATTTTATCTACCATCATAATAATTTTCATTATTACTCTTAACATATATTTTATTGGTAATAGGGATTTCCTTGTTGTATATTTTTTGGGAATAAGTCCCAGGCACTTGTTTTAGTTTGCCTGTTTGTTTTTATAAAAACTGATCATCATTTAATTTCGCAATCGCCGTGCGATAATACTATCAGTTAGTTACTAGAACTCACTTAGTCTCAACTTTCACCGTTCACGTCCGAGAACCGAGATTCTCGTACTACCATCTTATTATGGAATTAGATTTGCTAGTAATAGTGTAACTAATTAGTAGTGTTATTGTACGTCCGTATGCGTCAAGGGTTTCCTAGTCATTCGCCCAGTAGGGAAATGTTGATGTGTCTAGCTGGGTATCGACGTCACTACAATCCTTTACCATCTTAGCGGATATGGGTGGTGACTAATGCGAGATTTGGGCGCAGTACATATTCTTTATGACTTACGCTAAAATGAATGTTATTTATTTAATGGTAATCCATGAACTTAAGCAATGTATTTATTGTTGATGTTGCAGAATTTAAGCCGTGTGTCAAGCAGCAGTAGCAACAGGCAAGCAGCATAACCACTAAGCTACTATCGTGATATTGAAAAGGTACGCTATGAAGATATTTTTGTTTGTGCAAATTACCTTACGATTCCTGAGTGAGTGTCTTATTGTATGTGTGAGCGCATGATTAACCATGTTTCAGCCCTAAACCTTTAGTTTTTTATATGATGTGCTATGTCTGTATGACTGAATGAATGAACAAACGAATGAATGAATGAATGAATGAATGAATGCACATGTTTACTCAATATATAACCATAACTAATGAAGGGTTTTATTGGTCTTCTTTTCAGATATATTTTTGTAAGAAACAAAATCATCACCACGTCGTTGCTGACTGCTGCTGCTTGAGGCCCATAGTTGAAGAACAACAACAGTTGCTACGACAAGTGTTTGTATGCGAGTGTGATTGTGTGAGTGTGTGTTAGCGGTCATCTGTATTCACTGTTTTTTTGGATTGCCCTATTTATAAGGTGAGTTAACATCCATTTATTTTATTATAATTATGTCTATGTCCATGAGTAAAGAATTAGTATGGCAACTACTAGCCAAATGTTTTAAAAGTAGAATATGTTCCGGCCGAATGTATAACGTTAATAACTGTCTGTCCCATAAAGAATTTGTGGAATCGGGTTTGTCCATTTTTTTTTGAGTTAGAGCAAGCAAGTTTAAAGATTGCATCAGGCATTAAAAATAAATTTTGAACTGCTATGTGAATTTATCTTGATGAAAAATAATGTTGAAGAGAAACATAAATTCAACCTTTGTACAAAAATGGAGAAATTACTGATAGCCGATAATTTAGAAATGTGGTATCAGGAAAAAGCTATTCTAGTGCTTATCACAAAATATGATAAGTTGCAACAGGGACCCAGTGGCTTGGCCCTCAATGGCATTGCGTATTTGCAAATCAATATTTGTAAATACAATCCATTAAATGCAGGAAGTAGCTATATTCCCACACCAAGCTTTATCGCTTCGAGAAAGGCAGTGATCAACATACGCAATAAAGACGATTACAGCTTTTTGTGGAGTATAGTTAGCTATCTGCAACCCTGTGAAAATCATCATGATTCTCATAGACCAGAGCAGTTCAAAGATGTGTTTAACCACATGAAACAAACTCTTAATCTGGAGCATGTTTCATTTCCCATGCCTCTAAATAAAATTCATGAATTTGAGAAAGACAACCCAAATTTCTCACTCGTGGTATATGGCGTTGAGGGATCCAATATTGTGGGCCCCTTGTATGCCAACAAAGAGACAAAACAATACCACATTCACTTACTATTTTTGTCTCATGGGGATAAAAATGATTATTGTTCGATAAAGATTTTGAGTAGATTGGTAGGCAGACAAGTATCCAATCATGAAAGTGTAAAACACATTTTGGGCGCTGCCTTCAATATTTTAAATTTGCTGAACTTTTGGAACGACTGTGAAGGGAAGCTGGCTGTGAAGCTTGTGCTGCCCGAAGGGAATGACGCAGTCTTGAAATTTAAAGCCACTAATAAACAAGACATGATACCATTTACTGTTTACGCTGATTTTGAGGCCCTTGCTGAACCAAGCCCCCATACAAGCTCAACCTATCCAGTGCAGAAACATGAGCCTTTTGCTGTAGGCTATTCCGTTGTCTGTCACTATGATAAATCTATATGTGAGTATGTAAGACACAAAGGTCCCGATTGTGCGCGTTGGTTTGTTGATCAAATGGCGGCTTTAGCGGGCAACGTAGGAAAAAATTTGGACAACCCTGTACCTATTCAGATGAATGACGTACAGCAAAAAGAATATGATCAAGCCACCACCTGCCACATATGTGAAAATCATATTTTAGGCGGAGAAAAAAAAGTAAATGACCACTGCCGCAGGACAGGGCATTATAGAGGTGGTGCCCATAGCGAATGCAATTTGAAGTACTCCACACCTCGCTTCCTCCCTGTCTTCTTACACAATTTCTCCCGGTATGACCTTCACTTCATTGTTCAACAATTTGCTCATGTAGATAAGAGCAAATTCAAAATTTAGGCTAAAAACCATGAGAGCTTTACTTCACATTCATGGAGGAAAGGAAGCATGAGCATTCGCTCTCTCGACTCATTCAAGTGTATGTCTAGTTCACTCGATAGTCTTGTTAAAGGGCTAAGCGAGGATGAGTTGTAACATACCGATTCCCACTTTACGGATACAAAACAATTTAAATTGTGTGTTTGTAAAGGCCATTTTCCTTATGAATTTGTGGTAAGTTACGAGGTGCTTGAAGAAACGTCTTTGCAGCCGGGAGAAAAATTCCTTTCTCAGTTAACTCAAAACACTATCACTGAAGAAGAATATGCCCACGCATGCCATGCTTGGCGAGCGTTTGGCATAGAAACCATGGGCCAGTATGCTATGCACTACTTAAAATTAGACGTGTTGTTATTGACAGACGTATTTGAAACGTTCCGTCAGCTATGTCACACGATATATGGCCTCGATCCCCCCGAAGAACCAGAATACTACCTAATCTATTTTGATGTAAACTATTTATGCGGTCACGCTATAAGCCGACTGCTGCCGTACAAAAACTTTGTCTGGCTGTCTGATGATGAAATTAAAGATTTTAATGTGCATAGCGCAAGCGAGCAACAGGACGTAGGATATCTCCTTAACGTTAACTTAGCTTATCCCCCCGATCTCAGAGAGCAACATGGTGATTTCCCCTTTTTCATAGAGAAAATGGTGCCGCCCGATAGTAAGGGCAATCATAAAAATTTGATGGTTACCTTGTATTACAAAAATCACTATGTGTTGCATATTGACATGCTGGTAGAATGTTTAGCCCAAGGCTTAACCCTGAAAAAATCCATAGAGGTATCTCTTTCTGTCAGAAACGGTGGTTAAAACCGTACATGGATTTAAATACCAGTCACAGACAACGTGCCCTTCAGCCATTTCAAATAATTTTTTTAAGCTGATGAATAATTGTATTTATGGCAAGAGTTTGGAAAATTTACGCCAGTATAGGGACATAAAATTGGTGAACATGGCAGATGGGGGGCACAGAAATACGTTGCAAAACCAAATTTCAAATCTTTGAACGTTATTGATCATGATCTAGTCACTATTGAACTTGCCAAAACTAAAGTGGTCATGAATAAACCCATCTATTTAGGCCAAGTTATTTTAGATTTTTCTAAATTGCACATGTATAAATTTCACTTTGGTTTTGCAATGCAGCGATTTGTTAGCATTTCTTTGTTATATACAGTCATGGAAAGTTTAATTTACCATATCCGTGACTGTAATCCGTATGTCGTTATCAAACAAAACCCAAAATGGTTTGACACGTCCTCGTTTAGTGAGAAGAACGTGTTTGATATCCCCTGTCTGAACAAAAAAGAAATTGGTTTAATGAAAGATGAATGTTCAGACTCCATGATGACTGAGTTTGTTGGACTTGCACCGAAAACGTACAGTTTTCGGCAGATGGATCGATGTGCATCTATGCGAGCCAAAGGGATTAGCCAGCACGTGGTTAAACGCCTTTGTGTGGATGATTATTCACATGCCCTTCAGACCCACACAGGCGAAAACAAACACCCATTTTATTGGACGACAAAAGACAGTGGTGTCAGGATATGATGACAGGCGTCCCATTTGGTTATAACCAGTAATGGTTGTTGCTATTGTTGTTGTACAACACAGCAAGTGTTCGGTTTGGTTGCTATAACGTGTGTGATGCCATGTCGAGCCTTGGAATAAAAATAAAAATTGTAGTGTATCATACAATTTTTGTTTATTATCCTGTGTGCATGGATGTAAGCAAGGATGTATGAATGTGTGTACATTGTTGTATGTAAACTGTATGTCTTGTGCGATTTGCCTGTCAACGCATAGAGTCATGCATCAACGTTTGCATGGCACACTGTGCACAGGCTAGATTAAAAAATGTTTTTTTAGGTGGTGGCTTAATACGCCTCACTAGGTTGTGGCTTAATAGGCCTCATGTTTCAGCAAAGTGACCACCCACACTCAGTAGGCATGCGGCTTAATGGGCCCCACTAGGTTGTGGCTTAATAGGCCTCATGTTTCAGCAATGTGACCACCCACCCTCAGTAGGCATGCGGCTTAATAGTCCTCAATAGATTGTGGCTGAATAGGCCTCATGTTTCAGCAAAGTGACCAACCACCCTCAGTAGGCATGCGGCATAATAGGCCTCACTATGTTGTGGCTTAATAGACCTCATACAAGAACAAACAAATAATCGACTGCTTTTACTGTGGACAATCTCACTTTATGGCCAGTGTTAAGAGTGGTGGTGTATTTGAAAACAACACCAGTCGAATATCTGAACAGAAATTGTTTTTTTAAACCTGATGCATGTTATCCTTGCGGCCTACAGGTAAGGAAGCCAACAGACAGATGGTTATTTATTTGTGTTTTGCTTATTTTTTCTTTTCTTTTTGCTATTCACATAGGGGACAGACAGTGTATAGGTACATAGTATTTTTTATTTTCTTAGTAAACGTCTACGACTACTTTTCAGATTCAATGATGAGCCATGATGACGATTCTTTTATCGTCACCAAACACACCACGTTTAATAAATATGCAACGATGGCTAATTATAATCCGCCACGTGTGGCCTTTCCAAATAAGTAATTATCTTTTTTAGAGGTGCTGCCCATAGCGAATGCAATTTGAAGTAGTCTACACCTCGCTTTCTCCCTGTCTTCTTACACAATTTCTCTCGGTATGACCTTCACTTTATTGTTAAACATGATGATGATGATAATTGTTGTTTTAAGGGGCTTAACATCGAGGTTATCGGCCCCTTATTGTTAAACAATTTGCTCATGTAGATAAGAGCAAATTTACCATTTTTTTAAAGATAGGTAACAAATCGCAAAATTATAATTATTAACATGTTATGATTCATATTATCTGTTATATGGGGGGTTCAAGAATTTGTGGCAACAGTTTCCCTGACAGATTAACAAAAACGTAGGCCTGTGGACAATGTTCACATGACCACTGCATTACCTTTCGGTAAGACGTTTGCAAAACAAACAAATGATTGTCCCACACTGTGTAGCCTACTTCTAAAAGTTGACATTCATTTTCATCGTTTTCAGCCAAAACATGAATTTGAAAATTATTTAATAGGAAATGCTTTATAAAGATTAAGTGCGAATCATTTTCAAGATCCCTTGGAGGTAAATGTATGCCTCTGTTGTCAATAGGTATTAGCATATAATCCCCTTGTTGAATGACTCGTATACGATTCCCCTGCTGACGTGCAAATTCGCACTGCATACTGATAAATTAAAAAATAGCATCAACGGATACTGTAAACAAACATCTGCATGCTAATGGATGCCTATAAAGGCAAAGTTAACATACAATGCATTTATTTACCATGTCGATATTCAAGAAACAAAAGAAGAAACACAAATTTAAATCAGGGTGTGTTTCCATAAACATAAACTACAAAAAAAAATGCCAAATGTATTTTCAAAGTAATGTATGCTCCTAAAAGCCGAATCAAACAAATAAAAACATAAGCATCACAAGTTGTTGTTGTTGTTGTTGTTAGTTTCTAACAGACCGTATTCTATGTGGTTAATATTGATTCAAAGGTAAAGTAAAATAAAGTTGACGAAATGCTTGTTGGCGATACGAAGTGGTTCGTTCATCAGCAGGGAATTTATAAAAGTGAAAACAAAACATATTTGAAGTTACTGGAAAATAAACATTAAACAGAGGCTTTGTACAAAACGTGCACCAAAAGTCTGGAAAGCAATTCTCTTCAGCTAATTTAACAATGACTTGTTTCATCGTTAAACCATACCATGATTTATGAAACACTTGCGTTGATACATTATTTTGAAAACCATAATTTAGCATACAGTATTTGCAATAGTGATGACCTGGATCATGAAACAAGTCATCATCATCATCATCATGATGAATGATGCTGTCATAAAAGTGGTATCAATGCGTACTTTCGTGTTTCTATATTCTGAAGGATAGGCCACACGTTGCGGATTATAATTAACCATCGTTGCATATTCATTAAACGTGGTGTGTTTGGTGACGATAAAAGATCTTCATCATGGCTCATCATTGAATCTGAAAAGTAGTCCTAGACGTTTACTAAGTAAATAAAAAAATACTATGTACCTATACACTGTCTGTCCCCTAAGAAAATAGCAAAAACAAAAGAAAAAATAAGAAAAACACAAATAAAAAACTATCTGTCTGTTGGCTTCTTTACCTGTAGGCCGCAAGGATAACATGCATCAGGTTTAAAAAACAATTTCTGTTCAGATATTCGACTGGCGTGGTCCGTGGCCAGAAATTCATCAAGCACTATTAATGGACGTCATACGCACTAAAACACAATTTTTTCTTATCGATGATGATTGTCATTTACAACAGTATACCTATTTACGTCGTGTGGACCATGAAACACAAAAGAATTGGATGTCGATGTTGGTTCAACAGTTATCGCATACCTCCTACAATCATTACTATATTTTTGTCAATTTATCCAATACTATCTACAACTTTAGGCATTAAACGCACAGGCTTAAAAAAACAACACGCTTTAATGTATTGACAATGTTGATGTTGTTGTTGTTATATAAGGGTGAGAGTGGTAAATAATTACATTCTTTTCTTTCCTTATAGCCATGCATGGACGCCTTGAATGCCATTGGTCAAGCCTGTGGCTTTGTACTCAAGAAAATGAGTGAATTGCCTACGCAAACACCCTTTCGCGTACATAAAATACAAAAATTAAAAACCAAATTTGGTGAATGAGCTCTTTGCATTTACGAAGACCTTGAATCATTTCTTCCTACGCGTTTTAATAATCTACCTGTTGATGTTATGGAAGACGTCAATTCAAGTATTCACCCTATCTATTTAATCTATGAGGGTGAAAAAATAATCGTTGCATCATTCGTTTTGTAAAAATAGAAAACGAATAATAATAATTGTACAGTAGTCATGACTTCGTTTATTGATATCTTACTATAACAAAAATATTTTTTGGTGCTCAACCGTTTTGACGTTTATTAATTGTTGCTCATGGTTTTAATGGCAAAAAAAGGTTCATGTAATGAAAATAATAATAATAATAATAATTTTCTTAACTTTTTATGTTTGTTTTTTTTAGCCTTAAGCTATGTCAATACAATGATGCCTATAATGGCTATAGGTGAATGGTAATTTTTTGTACGCTCTCTTTAATGAGAGAATTTTTTAGCCTTAGGCTACGTGAATAGAATCATGCCTATGATGCATGTTTATTTTACTTTCTTTTATGTAGATGTATAGTTTTTAAAATAAGTTTAAACATCATGCGCTTAAGGATAGCTTGTTGATTTAACACACGCACGCATACAGCACAAAGAAAAAGAGAGAAAAGAGAGAGAGAGAGAAACTTAAAAAAATGAAAACAAATCATCACTATTAACTAATTAAATTAAATAATTTAAACTTAACCTTACATTGCCTTAAATGGTCACATAGTTTTGTACAGAAAATCATAATGACATGTTTTTATTAAATAATAATAATAATAATAATAATAATAATAATAATAATAATAATAAGCGTTTTACAAAAAAACATAGTCCTAGACTTGTTAATGATTTCGTACGCTACTATCACTACTTTTAAAACATCCTTCTTTTTTTTTACATTATTTTATTTTTTTACTCGTGGTTACAGTGCATGAGGGGGTGTTTGATCAACAAGCGAGGCTTAAGCCCATGCCTCTTTAACTTATTTTATCATTTAGTACAAATACCATTTATAGCAATGCTTATAATGATCATAATCAAACTATTATTCAATAATAATACAGTCATTCTTTTTTTATTGTTTATAATTTTAAAAAATAGTTTTAGTAGAAATACCATTGATACAATATTTATAATGAACATAATCAAACTATTAGTCAATAATAATGCGCTATCGTCATTTTTGTATTGTTTATAATTTAAAAAATAGTTTTAGTAAAATAACATTTATATCAATGTTTATAATGTTCATAATCAAACTATTTGCCAATAATGATGCACTGTCATACTTTTTTATTGTTTATAACTTTAAAAAATAGTTTTAGTAGAAATACCATTGATGCAATATTTATAATGATCATAATCAAACTATTAGTCATTAATAATGCACTGTCGTCTTTTTTAACTGTTTATAATTTTTAAAAATAGTTTTAGTAAAATACAATTGATACATTATTTATAATGATCATATTCAAACTATTAGTCAATAATAATGGGAAAAAACACAACATGGTCTCTTGTCTATTTATTTATTTATTTTTGAAAATCATAACAGTGATGCTATACATTTTATAATAAATTGTTCATGTTGAAGTCCATATTTAAATAAAAGTTTTTTTTTTTTCATAGCACCAATGACCATAAATGCAGCCATTCGTTCTGATAGACTGGCATCTGAAGCTGTTAATCGTTGCTTGGCAATGCTTAACATGACTTTTTCGGCGATGGGTCTTAGTGTGGGATCACTGTTTTCATAGGCTATATCATGATTATGACATGCATGATCCAAAGCATTAATCCCTATATCCCCTCTCCTCAAACGATCTTCAAGACGCGTACCAGGGCCCAAAAGCTGTAAGCAGGTAGGTGAACTTCGAGTGGTAGGTATTTAATGATGTTATCAATAATTCCACGGCCAGTACACTAGGGGCATGGAGGTTACAATCGGTGAAAAACACTTTTCTGTTCTTCTTCTTCATCATCATCTTGTTGTTCTTGTTGTTTGTCAGTGGCTGCTGACGAGCATGGTAGGTGGTTGTTTTCCGCATGACAACCATGGAATGATGAAACAATGTATTTACAGTGAGTTTCATGACCATGATATAATTTCATCAATTGGCATGTGGCACACTGTCGAATGGAGGGTATTTTTGCCATGGTTAATTGCTTGTGATGGGAAGAATGGCAGCATGGTTGTAGTTCACTCAATACAGGGCAGGCACCTTTTCCCAAATTTCTTTCACAGCGTTGGCAGCAAGATAAAAAAAGAAATGATTTAGGTAGTGCTAATAATTCATGTTGAGTAAAGCTCATAAGTTCTTTCTTGCACACAAAGAACTTTCCAATAGCCTTGTCGTTTGTAGTGGCGTCCATATTTATAACGTTGATGTTATCGCCTCACGTGTACAACTCTCACTGCTATCATTGGACGATAATCTTTCAGTTTTAATTTTGTTCAACAATTCCCAACTTGCATTGGTGGTGAGCCAATGATACAATTGCCACGCATGCGCAAAGGCCTTGTTCTCAATATTGTCGCAAGGACAAGTATCCATGAGCGTTTGCAGGGATGGGCAACCGAAATCTAAAAGATCAATACATTGACAGTGAGAGGGTAAAAGTGGTTGGAGCCACTGGCGTTTTTCACCCCCTTTAACAAATAAGACAATGGTCGAGGACAAATGGGCTTTCATGACTATGTCAAGATACTTGTAAGAAATATCACCCTCTTTCCATACTAATTGCAAATGATTTTCAATCCATTGGCTTTGCTTTTTATCTTTTTCACTCAGCAACTCGAAAGCATAGGGAGGTTTAAACACCAAACGGATGGGGTGTGACACCAAAAACGTGCTACAATCGATAAAAGCTACTTCCTTAAATATAAATTTGTTATCTGCAATTTTAAAGCCTTGACAATCCACGATGAGTGTACGCATGATGTTTTTATTCTTTTTTTACTTGTTACCTCACCCACAACCAATCAACAACTAACCCATCTCACGGTTTAATGCCGCTTGTTAAGGACTTCAGAAAAGGAACAATGAATTGAACAACAGATAAAGATTTTTACTTCAGCACATTGTTTTTTTAAATTATCATAAAACACTTACAATTCTGTTGCAAAAAAGATTGTTTGTTTTTTAATCTGGAACAACATTCAAATGAACAGTTTGCACATATGGTCCACAGGTATCTCCTAGTTTTGTAGGGTCTGGTACAATGACAGGATAATTCAAACCCCACGGAATATTGCCCACATCATAGCGATTGAGGTAAGGACAGGATGGACTCCATCGTCAATGATCACTCATTGGTCGATCACCCATCTCCCAGTTTCCAATTTCAATGTTGCAAAAAATACACTTGGCCACATCCCGACGGTTTAAGTAATAAAAGCCAGCCGCTGCCAATTCTCCATATTCCATAAAAGGAACTGTTCATGTTTCAAAAGTTTTAGACGATTAAATTCTCATTTTAAATTCCATGGTTTTTCCCTCATGTCATTGTTTTTGTAGTTGTTGTTGTTGCTTATTGAGGGACACATGGCGTTTTGTCAATAGTATGTTTGTGTGTATGTGCACACTGTCAGAGCGCAACAGACACTGTGCTTGCAGACACTCATCATGTTAAGTCAAGAATTTTTTTTTCACATCACCACAGGTGGATTACATGCTCGTGACATAATTGGACAAAGGATGATATTTCACTTGTCTGGCATGAATAATCAAACAGTAGGCACGTGTATGATCGGGTACATTTTCCTGTGTTTCAAATTCTACCCTTAAATCAATGGTGGTGATTTTCATAGATTCTTCAAAATACGAAGAGTCGAAAACAATCAGTGGTGCTTTTGTTTTAAAGCCTTGTGGCGACATCATAGGGCAATCCTGTTTTTCATAATAAGACGATTGAAATTTAGCAAACATGTCATAAAGGGGGCCAAACTTACTTTTTGAAAAATTGAGTTCCAACCCCTCATAGGGAAAGCAAACATTATTTAAAATAGTCGTATATTTCTCAAGTGAATGTGATCAAACAGGGTGATATCTTTGCTTTGTTGGTATTTTCTATTGGTTTGAAAACCAATAATAACATAGAGGGGTCGCTCGGTAGAGCGAGCAGATTTGACACTCCAACTATGAGTGTCTGTGGTAGGTAGCAAGGGGTACTCATGTAGACTCCAACTTCGAAAGGCGATAGGCAAGGCTTTATATTTTTGCACCAAATTTAACATGCTTAGCTTTTTACTATCCGATAGCGTCACGTGGGGTACTTTCCAAAGTAATCGAAGCAGTTGAATTTTTGAGTCTATCACTTGGTCAGAGGCTCCCTTTAGTGCATTATAATCACTGCGGTCCCTCACGATATACAAACTTTGTCTTGCATTTAAAATAATACGCTTGTGATCTTCACCAAAGCCAAGGAGTAATTTTAAGGGTAGGAAGCCTGTAAAAGTGCCATCGGTATGAACTAACCAGTCATTGCTACTGTTGGGGCACCATCCTGCCATAGAAAGCGTTTTACCTTCTTCCTCGCTATAGGAAGGATATAATTTCATAAGACTAGTCATGCCCACATTTCGACTCATATCTATGACAATATCATTAATCACATAGCGTACTTCAGAAAACCGAAAAGCCAAGCCATGATTAGCCAACGTAGATGTCGTGGGGGTGCGGCCACCTGCTTTCATCAATTTACCCTCAATTTGAAGGACACTTTCATGAGGTAGGGTAAACATATCTTGATTGTTGGTGATGAATTGAATCTCGTCATTGTTATTGAGTCCTGTTGCTTGAGGTTGATAGGAATGCATATCAATGCGCACGACGCCATCTTCCACTTGTAAGGGATTTAACACTTGCAACAGCTCCTTGTTCATGATAGGGTGTAACGTATAACCAAGGCGTTGTAAACGTTGTCGGTTAACTCGTGTCAACCGTTTCATACACGGTGGACTACTAACCGACCTGGTAGACGATGTTGTTGCTTTATAGATATATTTCAGAGCGTCTTAAAAAACACCTTGTAGGTCACAGGGGTGTTGGCGTCCAAAGCAATCAGTTGTTGCTTTCTATTCACAAACCGTAACGCAATATTTCTAATATCGCTGACACACACAGGATAATACAGAATCTCTGAAGGGTTTTCACGAATAATATAGCCACAAGGGGAGGTGACAATAAAATCATAGAGGGAATGGCTTTGTTCTTGATTCGTAAATACGTCTCTAATAATATTACAAGTCACAGAAATGTGATGGTCCTCGATGAATTTCACTGGATAATCTGAATCATGGGGTTGGTGAGCTGCCAACACTCTTGGTTTAAATCCTAGTAAAGGGCCAATAGAATGAACTCGTGTTTCAGTGTCAATGTTAAACGTAGAGAAAATACGACAGCGATGAGTTATCGTATTGGCTGTAAGTTCAAATCAGTGTGCCCCATCCGCAAATGGCTTGACACCAAATTGTTTTATCATCGCCACACTAATGGCCTCGTGCACATCGTCTATGGTATAACCTCCAGGGGTAGCCTCAACATATAATCATCATAATAAAACTTATCATTAATATCCAGTTGTATATTGAAAATTCTGTTGTAACTTTCCAAAGAAATTAATCCCAGCACATAGGATTGTTCTTGATGCAATTCAATGGGGGGGGGGGGGGGAGAAATCCAGGGACACTTCAGGCCCGCGGCTGTGCACGGTAAAGGTCTTGGCGTTGACATTCATAATGATGAGACTGCTGGCTTAACGCGACCTCTTATATTTAAAAAAAAAGTAAACGCAAACGCCCGCAATCTTGACTGTCAAAGGTTTGTTGACGATTCACATTATAGAATATCGCCACCCGGTTTCCTAAATAAAGCAGCAACTAGATCGGGGGTGGCAAATTTCCATAACTGTCAAAGCACCATACCGTGGATCCTCGTTTCACATAGGTTACAAAATGGGTTCCTGGGCCTGCATCATCATCTAAATTGATCATGGCTCGTTCTTCTTTCCACGGTGCTTTGGATAATTCATTTCGCATAAATACACCTCGAAAATGAGAAATCATTAGCTGTTTGGCATAGCTTTCCACTTGTTCATGGGTCATGGCATGACAAGGCAGTTGCCTTAGACGCTTATTAAAGATGGACATTTTTTTCTTAGACGATAGGCCATGGCCTTTTTGATAAAAGACTGGCTTTAGAGGATTGCCGTTTCTAGCCCCCATAGCAATGGCTTCTAACGTTTTATTATGTCGTTCGCTTTCTTTGAGTTGTTGCTTGCCTTGCACCACGGCTTTTATGGTT
This sequence comes from Meconema thalassinum, assembly GCA_946902985.2. Taxonomy (NCBI): domain Eukaryota; kingdom Metazoa; phylum Arthropoda; class Insecta; order Orthoptera; family Tettigoniidae; genus Meconema; species Meconema thalassinum. The sequence goes on from OX336389.2 coordinate 862,453,512, forward strand.
TTCGCCACGGCAGTGGCACCACCCAAAGCTGCCAACCCCGCAAATAAAACCGGCAAAACCCCCACGCTTAGCAACAGGAATGACTCGCCTACGTTTTTTCTTTCTTTCTTTCTTTCTTTCTTTCTTTCTTTCTTTCTTTCTTTTTTGTATCGATGCATTATGGTGGGATTTCGGGGCTGTAGACAATCGCACCGTATGTAATGCTTTCTCGATAGCCACTCTCTTTATATATTTTTAAGTTTTAAACGTGGGTGTGAGGCAGCTCGACTCGGTTTCCGGTCGGCTTTTTTTCTCTTTTTGAGGTTAATTTTTTTCATGTTCACCGCGTATCTTTTCTTCACCATGGTCCTACTTGATGGTGAACCTTTCACAACAAGGATCCTATAACAACTAAATTAGAGAGCCTTATTTCATAGCGGTATATTCCAATTCTATATAAAGCGGATAATCATTCACCGTTTTCCCAGCTTGCTGTTCCTGAAACGTACGCATGAGATGAGAGGATAATTCATCCCCAGCAGTTACCGTTTGAGAGTTGTGGACCAACAGCCTATCACGGTTTATTTCTATTTGTAAATGTTTCTCATCAGGCATCGCATATTTTATATGATTCACGCTATCATAGTGCAATCGATAATGTCTTAAACCAGAAGCAAACATATAGGTAAGGCGGTCATTCACCAGTGGTGGTGGTCGTGGGGAATGGTTTCTGTCATTGTCCAGTTTTTGATTTGACAGATACACTAAAAATACCGATGGGACAAATTTATGAAGCCTTTTCATTTAATATGTCACATAACGTTTCGTGCAGACGTCACCTTCGTCTCGAGGCTCTTGCGCATCAATAATACGACGATGATTGGCTGAATAGCCCTCAGCGGTTAGTCCCGGGACCATGTAGTATACACTTTGCCCTTTGCGATCGACATAGATTTTTGTCGCCACCTCTCGAGACTGTTTTGGGGAGGAAGCGGCCGTGGCCATGGTAACACGACCTCGCCCAAACACGTCCATGGTGATAGACGTTAACTAACATGTCCTACTCACCGCTTGCCTATATATATATAGATATAAACCTTATACACACAAAAAAAAACTCAGTCGTTGTCACTATGGAATTAATGAAACAACCCCATGCTTTGCCCGTCTCTGATTTGGTTTCAGAGCTATCGCTGGCCGTGTGTGAACCTAAACGTCATGGCACCCGTTTTCCATCTACCGTCTGTTGTATCATGATGGGGCCTTCGGGGTGTGGAAAGACCAGTGTTTTGCTCAACCTTATTACAGCGCTTCATGGCCTACGATTTCAAAATATTTATATTTTTGCCAAAGCCTTGTACCAGCTTCTGTACGTGTATCTGGAACAAATTATGTCTGCGTTAAATAAAGAAGCCATGGGCTATTTTACATTCACCTCACCTCCAGATGTCATTCAACCAGACCGCATACAACCAGATTCCATTAAATTTTTGATGATATTGCTACTCAACGACAGACCATTATTCAAGAGTATTTTAGTATGGGGCGCCATAAACAAGTGGATTGTTTTATCTGGCTCAGAACTATTCTAAAATCCCCAACAGTTGATTCATGACAATGTCAATCTCATCGTTCTCTTTCGCCAAGACTCTAGAAATCTCTACCATATTTTTCAAGATCATGTGAATCCAGATATGTCCTTTACGGCTTTCACGCAAGTGTGTGCCTCATGTTGGAACCATCACCCCCATGCCTGTTTGGTCATTAATAAACACAATGAAAGATGTGAAGGACGTTACCGCTTGGGTTTTGATCATTTTATTTCTCTTTAAAATGACCTAGGGTTTGACATTTCCTGTTAGTGTGTGTTTACCTTCACCATGGCGAGTGCCATAGGGTACATGAAACATGTTCAAATCATGCAGCGTATTATTGAGGCACGAAATACCATTCGACATATATTTCGTGAATTACAACTTTTAAAAAACGTGAATACTTTGTCCATGATAAAACATGCTCCATCATCGGTTGATCCCATGAGTATGAAACCAAATGCTGCTGCTGCTGCTACCTCTCAAACCAAGCCCTTAACAAGTTCTAAATTTACTAAAATAGATTCCTCACGGTGGGTAAAATCCTCCTCCTCCTCCTCCAATGTTAGTGAACAGAAACACGAAGAAGAACAAGAAGAAGAACAACAACATGGACAAAGTGAAAGTGAAAGCGAAACTGTATTTAGTCCTGAAAGAAAAAATCCTCACCCCTTCAACAGTCTCTAAAAACAAAACAAAAATCATCCGTCATAGCAGGAACACCATCTTTCTCCACATCGTCTCCGTTTTCACAAGTCTACACACATCCAAGTTTATGGGGCTACATGACCACGATGTTGGAAAGTCCCTGAAAGAATCAACAACAACAAACAACTACTGTACTTCTTACAATCTTCAGACACTCACGATTTATATAAAATCTCGAATTTTCCTCCTATAATGTGGAACTGAGATTTGCAATTAGGAAGAGAACAATGAAGAACGGTATGTCTATGGATTTGAATAAAACATTCCTGAATAAATATGAACACTTTCACTAAGTAAAGACATGATAGAAGTAAAATAAAACCGTTCTCTCCCTATGCTAATGCATTGTACTGTACCCGTTCCGTTATGGTATGCGACGACCCAGCTGCCATATCATCGCACACCAAACGTTACGGCACACACACATAATCAGAAACTGTGTTAAATGAAATAAGGCTTGTGTCGGAATCCAGGAAGGAAAAAAACTAACGAAAAACAATCAGATATGGGTAGCACGAGACGAAGTGTCTCCGGGTCGTTTACGGGTGAAAACAACATCAATTATGATTACAAAGGGTGCCATCCGTCTGGATTCCCATCAATCACAACCTTCCAAGATAAGCCTTAAGTTACAAGGAAAGTATATGAGGAAAGATAGCATCGTGACAACCTTTTAAAACAAGCTAGAAATTTATTAATCTTTGGTCTGGTCATTGCAACGAAAAAAAAATATCCAAGGTGAATCCTACCCATGGAATATGGTGGATAAAGAAAGTAGGGATGAAAAGTTCGTAACTCCGACCATTTCCCCTCAAATCTGTGTTCACATAAAAAAAAGAACTAAAAGATTTTCTGGGCGCCCTGGGTCACGTAAGCACTAACACTTGAAGACACGACACTCGTGACCTCTGAGCCCTATCAAAGTTAAGTCGTTAATAAGTATGCATGTGAACTGGAAATCATTATTAAAAATACACATATATACCCTATATAAATCATGTGAATGTGAGGTTATGCTAAAGTCTGTTTCGCCCTCATCATTATATTTACAAAAAAAATTACAACATATCTTAATCAAACTTAAGCCTCCGTGGCTTAGGCGGCAGCATGCCGGCCTCTCACCGCTGGGTCCGTGGTTCAAATCCCGGTCACTCCATGTGAGATCTGTGCTTGTAAGCAATATAAAATAGAATTCTCTCTTTCTCTTCTGCTATTCCTGGAATCATGGACATAAGGAAATAAAGCAAATAAATGACTTCCTTGCTTATCATGATCTGCAGTGTCGCTCTCTCTCGCCAAATGTCCAAAGAAACCAAAATTTCCATTGCTATCGCCTTCTCTCCAAACACATGCATTCAATACATCAGCGTAGCCGATAGTCCCAAGCTCATATCGGGTACAGTACCACACGCAAATTTTAGATACAATTCAAGATATCTGGCGGCAAAACTTTGCTCTCGGAAAGTGCACGTTTTTTAAACTACCCTACATCTCCCGACCTTGTGTATTTTGTAGTCAACGGCTAAGCATGCCGATTCTCTCCCAAGCTCCCCTTACTTCTCCGTGAGCGCACAGCTGTGCATCACTGGTTAAAACCACGAGATCTTGGAAAAGTGCATATTTGCATTCCAAAGGGCATGTCTGTGAGGATTTGGTAGCACATTACTTGAATTTATGGGACACATAGCAGTGATGCTTACTTATAAAATTGATTCGAGAGCAGATCAGAAAGTAACGCACAATAATTTTTTTCTGCCCTGGTATTGCAGCTGGAATGTTGAAATTTCACGACGATATAGTTTGAAATTTGCGCTACAGAGGGTATTTATTTTCATGTGCAGCTCTAGTGAGAGAATCCTGAACTACGAAACAAACATGGCGCGCATGTTAATGCCGTCAACTTGTGAAGAGGAGCGAAGTGTAGTTCGATATTTGTGGGCCAAAGGTCATAAACCGAGTGGAATTCACAAGGGCATGCGTGGCGTGTGTGGGGACGAATGTATGAATCGTACCAATGTTTCCAGGAATCGTCAATGGTGATGAGTCGTGGGCGTACCACTGGCCTACACGCCCGAAACCAAGCAGGCCTCTATGGAGTAGAAAATTCCGGTACCCCGGCAACTCTAAAAGCTGCAGTAGTTAAAAGGGACGTAAAACCAATATTATACTTAACATGGTTTGCAAATGAAACAATACCATACGAGTAATATCTCATAACAATTCGGCCTAGGTGTGTTAAACTAACTTAGGAATAATAATTATACTCCAAACATTTAGATGTTTCCACCTCACACACTGGGTAGATTATTGACTGAGGAATAACCCACCCACCAAGGGAAGATGATTAAGAGAAGGAAGTAGATTTTGGATTGGAGAAAAAGGATATAAAAATAGGAGGAGAGTCCCACAAAATTTATAAGTTTAACCTTAAACACACTTAGAGGCGGTTGCCATCGCAAATCCGCTCTCGGATACCTAAAATGAGTAAGGGCTTGGTCTAAGCTGACGGGAAACACAGCTAGAACTTGGGCGGTTTGCAAGAGAGTGGCTTTAGTATAATCCCTCTCAAGCATGTATAACACTACTATGGGGAAGAGTGATAGTCTGGCAATACAAATAGTAGCAGAATTGTTCTGCATTAACGATGGAATAAACTTTGGAAGAGTTAGGGAAGACAGACTCTTGCTTAACCGTGGTATTTGAGAAATGATAAATCCAAAACCAAATATTTAATTTATTTAACAATTCAAAGAAGCGTAACTTTAACATGTATATAATTTCAATCTTATTAACAATTTGGGGTCGCAGACCTCCGACAACATTTAGAAATTGCTCCAGGCAAATAACAATTTATGAGGTTTCAAACCTTACACATACTAAAATCTTAGTAAGATTTTAAAAGGACAAATGAAGTAATCAAAGATAAACATTAAATTGAGTACAAAAGTGTACCTTGAGAAATTCCTGAGAGAATGTTCTAGAGAGAGCAACAACTTCGAAAATAACAATAAGAAAAACATGAAGAATAAGATAGAAGTTCCTACAACTTCTTATATTTAAGCTAAATTACTTTATAACAATTATACAAAAGAGAACAGGTCACTACGGTGAAACCTGAAGGAAAAGTCGAAAGGAAGGTTCTAGACTTTCCACGTTTAAGTAGGAATCACGAGCCAAAATGGGGCAGTTTCCATTTCGTGACACCTAGAAACAACTCACGCAAGAGTTGAAAGAATTGTTTTCCCTGATTATCGGGAAGAAACAATGTGAGTTTAAATCGTGTTTAAAACACGTAGTTACACAGTAATTAATTAATGTTAAACAAGAAAAAATGGAAGGGCACTTCGAGAGTGACACCTTATAGAAAAGTTACAATTTTATTAATATGGGTTGTTAGTAGAAGGTTGAGGAAAGATCATTGGGATATAGGATCAATGTTCATGGCCGTATTTAATATAAACGGACGATCGCGACGCGGTAGAGAAGTGGAGCAAGCACTGGTTATCACTATAGTCTGTAAAGATGGATGCAAAGTTCACTATAGAAACACGAAAGTTTATGAGAAAGAAAGTTATTGCAATGAGGATAATAACTGATTGCACTAGATAGGCGAGAGTCTATTTCTTGAGAAAGTTGGGCGTTACAATTAAATGTACCATAGAACATTCCATCGGTTCCAGCGGTGGAAGAAAGTTAGCTATTAAGCTTTTAATTCAGAAATGAGATTCTTCAATTTTAAATAGTATTCTCACGAGTGAGGAAAATACATGACGACAGGACTTGTAGATCAAGTACAGAATCTGGAAGGTTCCAGAACGATCTTTATAGAAAAATGGGGTCAAGAAAATCCAACGGAGGAACTAGCTTGGTGAATTATAGACAGCGGGTATTAGATAATATCCCACGTAGTGAGAGGATTTCTCATTTGAATAGCTTAAGAAAAGCTCTTTTTTAGTAAGGTTGGCTTATACGAACAAAAGCTCAACATGGCAAATCCCACGAAGAATGATTTTTGCCCCAAAATAAATAATCTCACACTGTCTATAAAGGTATCGTTAAAAGCACGTGAAAGTTAAAACCATGAAGATGAGGTTAAAACTTTAAGATGGTACTTATCTTGATTTCATGTTGAAGGTGAAGTTTCTTTTGACGATAACTACTTTGCCAACATGGCGTAGAAGAGAGTATGCCTCTTGGGTTGAGGAGACTAGCTCTAGTTGAGCCCTGACTGATCGAGTCAACTGCCGACTTAGAAGTGAGACCTGCTCAACGGAGCACGGAGGGTCTAAGGAAGGGGAAAAGAGTGGGGGGTAGGAGACAAAAGGAGAACATATAAACATTGCCAACGTTAAAACAAAAAATGATCTTCTCTTGATGAGCTGGTCTTCAAAGAGTTGATAAGAGGCGATACTAGCGCAGCATGGTGAGTAAAAAAGTAGACGTAGTTCTCTTGCTCACGGAGAAAATAGCTGGCGATGGTAACAAGAGCTGGTGGCCAGATGGATAAGTAAATCCTCTTGCACCAGGAGGAATAGAGGAGCTTCAGAGATTCGCTGCTAGATAACGCTAGGTGAGTTACAGAGGATATATATCTAGAACAGACTCATAAAAGATATAAGAGACCTGATCAACACAGAGAAAATAGAAGATCACTGTTGGTGTTTGACAAAGAGGAAGGAATGAACATGCAAAGAGCATTAAAAATTATATTCTCACGTACCGTGTATTCCAAGAATACACCATACTGGGAGGGGCAAACACCAACAGAGCACAAATAAGCAATTAAACATTTAAGAGTAATAAAGCAATTGAAGAGAAGTGGTCTTATGATCTGACCATTAGTGGTCAAGATTTTGGCCACCCTGACTCTCCCATTTCTTCCAGGATAACACTCGGTCACTCTACCAGAGATCCATACTAGAGGGGGTGAAACATCCCTAACTAAGACCAAGTCCCCCACTTTAATGTCGGGACTGGAAAGAAACCACTTCTGTCTCCTTTGCAAGGAAGTTAAATATTCCAAGTTCCACCTCTTCCAAAAGGAATTGCGGAGGGCTTCAAGTTTACGCCAAACAATAGGTAAATTAGAATCCCTGAAAGAATTGGGAAGAGGAGGAGAGGCAGAGATAGAAGTGCCGATAAGGAAGTGACCAGGTGTAAGTGGAAGCAGGTCATCAGGGTCATTGGAAAACGGAGTTAAAGAACGAGAATTAACGACAACTTCAATCACAAAACAGCTAGAAACTGCGGGAAATAAGGCACTAGTAAAGATTGCGATATGATGCGAAAGAAGAATTAACGAGTTTAAACAAAGCGTAAAAAACAAGTACATCTATTCAGGATAAGAATATACCAAAGAAACAAAGAAACTATGCGAGTAGAAAGCAAGAACGCCATAGGTAGCAAACTAGTAGCCATAAACAATGACCTTAGGTCATAATAACTATCAAAGGGGTTACTCAGAAAAATACTTAAGTCAGCGAGAAACGTGACATAACAAGTATAAATGCAAAAACACATCGAATGTAACGACGAGAAAAAACAAGTTTGTTCATCAATGAACAATAAGATCGCAAAATATGTAAGCAAAGTGCAATACATAAGCGCGTAAAGGATATGCAACGATGTTACGAGACAAGAATCGAAGCAATTGTAGAATACGAGCGTGAGTAAGTGGGAGACATAAGCAAGCGCGGCCTTGACCCACATAGTACAACGAGATAAGGAATATAAATAGCTGAAAGAGTCCTTAACCGGAACAAGTTTATTTTGGGAAGTAGGCGAGTTGCTTTTCTAAGCTCGGAAGCCGCTCACCTACTTCCCAAAATAAACTTGTTCCGGTTAAGGACTCTTTCAGCTATTTATATTCCTTATCTCGTTGTACTATGTGGGTCAAGGCCGCGCTTGCTTATGTCTCCCACTTACTCACGCTCGTATTCTACAATTGCTTCAATTCTTGTCTCGTAACATTGTTGCATATCCTTTACGCGCTTATGTATTGCACTTTGCTTACATATTTTGCGATCTTATTGTTCATTGATGAACAAACTTGTTTTTTCTCGTCGTTACATTCGATGTGTTTTTGCATTTATACTTGTTATGTCACGTTTCTCGCTGACTTAAGTATTTTTCTGAGTAACCCCTTTGATAGTTATTATGACCTAAGGTCATTGTTTATGGCTACTAGTTTGTTACCTATGGCGTTCTTGCTTTCTACTCGCATAGTTTCTTTGTTTATTTGGTATATTCTTATCCTGAATAGATGTACTTGTTTCTATACGCTTTGTTTAAACTTGTTAATTCTTCTTTCGCATCATATCGCAATCTTTACTAGTGCCTTATTTCCCGCAGTTTCTAGCTATTTTGTGATTGAAGTTGTCGTTAATTCTCGTTCTTTAACTCCGCTTTCCAATGACCCTGATGACCTGCTTCCACTTACACCTGGTCACTTCCTTATCGGCACTTCTATCTCTGCCTCTCCTCCTCTTCCCAATTCTTTCAGGGATTCTAATTACCTATTGTTTGGCGTAAACTTGAAGCCCTCCGCAATTCCTTTTGGAAGAGGTGGAACTTGGAATATTTAACTTCCTTGCAAAGGAGACAGAAGTGGTTTCTTTCCAGTCCCGACATTAAAGTGGGGGACTTGGTCTTAGTTAGGGATGTTTCACCCCCTCTAGTATGGATCTCTGGTAGAGTGACCAAGTGTTATCCTGGAAGAAATGGGAGAGTCAGGGTGGCCAAAATCTTGACCACTAATGGTCAGATCATAAGACCACTTCTCTTCAATTGCTTTATTACTCTTAAATGTTTAATTGCTTATTTGTGCTCTGTTGGTGTTTGCCCCTCCCAGTATGGTGTATTCTTGGAATACACGGTACGTGAGAATATAATTTTTAATGCTCTTTGCATGTTCATTCCTTCCTCTTTGTCAAACACCAACAGTGATCTTCTATTTTCTCTGTGTTGATCAGGTCTCTTATATCTTTTATGAGTCTGTTCTAGATATATATCCTCTGTGACTCACCTAGCGTTATCTAGCAGCGAATCTCTGAAGCTCCTCTATTCTTCCTGGTGCAAGAGGATTTACTTATCCATCTGGCCACCAGCTCTTGTTACCATCGCCAGCTATTTTCTCCGTGAGCAAGAGAACTACGTCTACTTTTTTACTCACCATGCTGCGCTAGTATCGCCTCTTATCAACTCTTTGAAGACCAGCTCATCAAGAGAAGATCATTTTTTGTTTTAACGTTGGCAATGTTTATATGTTCTCCTTTTGTCTCCTACCCCCCACTCTTTTCCCCTTCCTTAGACCCTCCGTGCTCCGTTGAGCAGGTCTCACTTCTAAGTCGGCAGTTGACTCGATCAGTCAGGGCTCAACTAGAGCTAGTCTCCTCAACCCAAGAGGCATTCTCTCTTCTACGCCATGTTGGCAAAGTAGTTATCGTCAAAAGGAACTTCACCTTCAACATGAAATCAAGATAAGTACCATCTTAAAGTTTTAACCTCAACTTCATGGTTTTAACTTTCACGTGCTTTTAACGATACCTTTATAGACAGTGTGAGATTATTTATTTTGGGGCAAAAATCATTCCTCGTGGGATTTGCCATGTTGAGCTTTTGTTCGTATAAGCCAACCTTACTAAAAAAGAGCTTTTCTTAAGCTATTCAAATGAGAAATCCTCTCACTACGTGGGATATTATCTAATACCCGCTGTCTATAATTCACCAAGCTAGTTCCTCCGTCGGATTTTCTTGACCCCATTTTTCTATAAAGATCGTTCTGGAACCTTCCAGATTCTGTACTTGATCTACAAGTCCTGTCGTCATGTATTTTTCCTCACTCGTGAGAATACTATTTAAAATTGAAGAATCTCTTTTCTGAATTAAAAGCTTAATAGCTAACTTTCTTCCACCGCTGGAACCGATGGAATGTTCTATGGTACATTTAATTGTAACGCCCAACTTTCTCAAGAAATAGACTCTCGCCTATCTAGTGCAATCAGTTATTTTCCTCTTTGCAATAACTTTCTTTCTCATAAACTTTCGTGTTTCTGTAGTGAACTTTGCATCCATCTTTACAGACTATAGTGATAACCAGTGCTTGCTCCACTTCTCTAACGCGTCGCGATCGTCCGTTTATATTAAATACGGCCATGAACATTGATCCTATATCCCAATGATCTTTCCTCAACCTTCTACTAACAACCCATATTAAAAAAATTGTAACTTTTCTATAAGGTGTCACTCTCGAAGTGCCCTTCCATTTTTTCTTGTTTAACATTAATTAATTACTGTGTAACTACGTGTTTTAAACACGATTTAAACTCACATTGTTTCTTCCCTATAATCAGGGAAAACAATTCTTTCAACTCTTGCGTGAGTTGTTTCTAGGTGTCACGAAATGGAAACTGCCCCATTTTGGCTCGTGATTCCTACTTAAACGTGGAAAGTCTAGAACCTTCCTTTAACTTTTCCTTCAGGTTTCACCGTAGTGACCTGTTCTCTTTTGTATAATTGTTATAAAGTAATTTAGCTTAAATATAAGAAGTTGTAGGAACTTCTATCTTGTTCTTCATGTTTTTCTTATTGTTATTTTCGAAGTTGTTGCTCTCTCTAGAACATTCTCTCAGGAATTTCTCAAGGTACACTTTTGCACTCAATTTAATGTTTATCTTTGATTACTTCATTTGTCCTTTTAAAATCTTACTAAGATTTTAGTATGTGTAAGGTTTGAAACCTCATAAATTGTTATTTGCCTGGAGCAATTTCTAAATGTTGTCGGTCTGCGACCCCAAATTGTTAATAAGATTGAAATTATATACATGTTAAAGTTACGCTTCTTTGAATTGTTAAATAAATTAAATATTTGGTTTTGGATTTATCATTTCTCAAATACCACGGTTAAGCAAGAGTCTGTCTTCCCTGACTCTTCCAAAGTTTATTCCATCGTTAAAGCAGAACAATTCTGCTACTATTTTTATTGCCAGACTATCACTCTTCCCCATAGTAGTGTTATACATGCTTGAGAGGGATTATACTAAAGCCACTCTCTTGCAAACCGCCCAAGTTCTAGCTGTGTTTCCCGTCAGCTTAGACCAAGCCCTTACTCATTTTAGGTATCCGAGAGCGGATTTGCGATGGCAACCGCCTCTAAGTGTGTTTAAGGTTAAACTTATAAATTTTGTGGGACTCTCCTCCTATTTTTCTATCCTTTTTCTCCAATCCAAAATCTACTTCCTTCTCTTAATCATCTTCCCTTGGTGGGTGGGTTATTCCTCAGTCAATAATCTACCCAAGATTTGTTGGCATTTTGAATATACGATGAAGCATTAGAACTGTTAGCACTATCATTTTTCGGAGAAGTAGATGCTGTCGATGACCTTGCTTGATCATGACGATGTAGCAAAGTATGATGAGCCTTTTCACAATGGTAGCAAAGTCTTGTGGACTTGCAATTAGAAGCAGAATGCGTAGGCGCTAGGCAATTGAAGCAATGTTTGTTCTGGGAAACTAATTTTCTTCTGTCGTCGACTGACATTTCTTTAAAGGACTTACAGAGGTATAGGGCATGGGGCTCTTTACAAAGTATGCACTTTAAAGGTTCATTTATACTCTTATGGGGTTCGCTTTGGGTATTTAAAACGATAGAGCTAGCAACACGACGTTCACTAGACCTAGTTGGGTAACCAGTAGTATTTGATTTAAATTTAGATGAACTGGACCCGGGTTTTGGGGTATTAGACGCTAAGTGATCGCTTTTAGGTTTGATAGACATTAATTCAAATTTGGAACTCGGGGAAGAGGGTTCACTTTGATTAGCTAAAGCGGTTAAGAGCTGGCATCTGGCATTTATGAAAGTGACTAAATGCTCGTAAGAATAGTCGTCTTCTTTGGAAAGTTCAATTTCCCAAGCTTTAAGAGTAGCAGCATCAACTTTAGAAACCACTAAATGTATTAGGAAAGTATCCCAGTGTTCAGTGGGTTGATCTAATTGGGACAAAGCCTTAACATGAAGTTGTGTAGTATCAACTAGAGTGCGCAAACTGGTGACGTCATTGTGCTGTGACGCAGGTAGATTGAAGAGAGCCTTCATATGGCGTTGAATACGTAACCGTAAATTTCCATATCTTTCTTTTAACAAGTTAAAGGCAATGGGGTAATTTTCGGCACGTAGAGGAAGTGCTTCGACTAACTGCAAATCGTGACCTCGGAGGATAGATCTCAAGTAATGTACGCAACTTAAGATGAAGTAATAGAAATTAACATATACTTACGTACGCAGCAGACGTCAGTGGAAACGTAGCTGAAGCTCTTCCCCTATCCCCGAAGAAATATAAAATAAAAATAAAATAGAAGAAAGAAAAACGGGGAGATCGCAGTCTTGTTTGGCTTTCGCTGGGCCCAAATTTTAAAAGGCAAACCAGAAAGCAATCCCAAAAGAAAGGGGGAAAGCTAATTAAAATTAAACTACAGTAAAATCCAAAGATGAACAAATTTAAATCAGAGGCCGTGTAGGTCGTATTAACGTCACAAGTACGCTAATAAGACCGACAAACCAAAATGTAGTAAAAACCAGACAAAACTCGAAGAAGGTAACTAAAATTAAAATAAGGCGTGACGCAAAAGCAGAGATACTTAGGCAAAGATAAAATGTATTTAAATAAGAACCACAATGTACAACGATCCCAGAGATATTAAAAGCAAGAAGAGAAATGACCAACAAATTAAACACAAAATTAATTTACCGCAAGAAAAAAAATACAAATTAGGAAGAAAATCGAAAATATACTAAATTAAATTATATTAAAATGAAATAAAATAAGATAAGTTAAGGTAACGTGTTCAAGGCAAGATGAAACGATGACTAAATGTAAGTATGTCGCAATTAAATAAAAAGACAAAACTCAGAAACGACTACACTCTACGAAGCCAAGATACGTTCTACCAATTTAGACAAAGCGTGTCAAAAGGGATGAACAAAATAGGAGGGGGGTACAATGGTTCAGAACGGGGTGGAGAGGGGTGAGAGGGAGGGGAGGAATGAGGAAGAAAGACGCGGAGGCACATGCAAGATCTAGTGAGTTACGAGAAAAATAGGAATTTAGACAAAAGGAAAAATTACATTAAATTATCGGCAAAGCCAAAAATATACTTTAAAAATTGAAAGTATGCGTAGGAGATAAGGGCACACAAAGACGACGAAAATATGTGATGCGCAAAATATGGGCATTCACAGGCACAAGAATATCACAGGTTAGGTCACCAGCAAAATAGCAAAGGCGAGACCTCCTTTTGTGAACTCTTTAAGATAAAGAACAAAGCATTACGGGAAGCAAGAAAAATAATCTCCAATCCCGTTATGTTGTTCTACGATAAGATACACTCTGGATGACAGACCCAAAGATGCCCCCTACAAGGTAGGCAAACCCACCGTCAAGCACACCAGAGTAAAGCGAAGACAAGCCCACATACATGACTTTCAACCCTTAAAGTACAAAAACTACGTTATCAAAATAAATGAAAATAACACTATCATACAAAACAAAAACTTACCAGCAATTACACGCACACAAAGGGCGGAGGGAAAATATCGGGAGGGGGGCAGGTACACGCGACCAAAAGAAAATAACACAGAAAAAGAGTTTTAAATTACCGAAATATGAAACAGAACTACAGTAAAGCAATTACTGATTACGACATACAGACACCTCGCCATGGTTTCACCTTGAACGCGGGCACTTTCCCTAGAATATCGGAATACGTCTAGCCTACTTGGCTGCAAGGAAGAAATGCCTCGAAACAAAGCAAATGACGACGCAACACAAAGGTAACTGCGTGCTAAAATTTGATTGGTCACGACCCCTTCCAAAATATAAATCACTGGCCAATAAGGGGACAAGATGCAGATATGTCCATATATGGTATTAAGACATCAGAGGGCTATTAATAGCTTCACAGCCAAGGTTTCACAAAGGCGTGCGTTGATCACGTCAGATAAAAATGGCACAAAGGAGTAACTTATATATCTCATAAAAATGGCTCAAAATTCCCCCACTTCCTTGAAAAAAAAATGTTTACAAAAATACATACACAAAACATTTTTTTTGTATATATGGTATAAGATGCACTCTTGTTTCATTCATAAAATGGCTCGCAAGGAGAGAGTCTCATATCACACAAACACACGGAGTAGCTCACATTAGAGTTCCAAACTCATTGCCTTTCACAGAGGCTTGGTATAGCACAAGTCCATCTCTTTGAAGTATACTTCAAACGCACAAGCAGTTAAGTGAGTGAGGGGAATTTTGGCTAAGTAAACCTAGAAAAATGAAATTTAGGTGCAAAAACGCAACAAATACAAAATCCGCTGCCTAAAATGCCAGCGAAGCAGTGCCCCATGAGAGAAGGTGGTACCGACCTTATCACACAAAACACTCAATTCACTAAACACGTTGGCAGCAAATTTTGACTAGGGAGAAAAAAAAATTAACATATAAGTTATGAGTTATCTCACAAGGAATAACATTTTTCTGTTTTTGAAATTTCCGAAGAATAACGAGAAGTTGTAATCCAAAGGCCTGAAGATGAACAAGGGGGAACCCAGGACCATTGCAGTTGACGTCAAGGCTGCAGAGATTTTCCTTCCTCCCAATATTCCTAATATAGAAAAAAAAACAGTTACATTGTGGTATAAATGGTTAATAAAACTTAATCTGTGGAGCACCCTGTATTTCCAATGGAATGTTCTGTCGTCACAACCATTGATAAAATGATATTACACAACTTGGATGCGGTGTGGGGTAAGGGAGAGAGAAAGAAAACAGCGCGCGATAACACAGGCGGACGGTTAAGAGATACTGAAAACAATCATGGACACACTAAACTAAAATAAACAGGCAGGGATCCTGTAAAAACATCAACACTGGGAACGCCGCGTCAAAACACTGAAAGAAATACATACTCTAGATAAACAAATAATTACACAGACACCACATCATTCATGGTATTTCTTAAGATTTGCTACATGAGAAACAGAAATTAGTTGAGGTTCGTCATTAGAAATCATTTCCACAGTCACGTTGTTCAGGAACCTGGTTATGGTCCTTGGTTCGGACCACCGCAAACACAGTTTACTGGAGATGCCGGAAGCTGCGTTACTAATAGGGTTTAGTCGTACCAAAACCCTATTTCCTATCTGAAAATGAACAGGTTTTCTACGCTGGTTGTACCGTGCTGAGACCTTCTGTCTAGCCCGCTTAAGGCTAGCGACGGCGGAATCCCATTTCTCTTGAGTAGAGACGGTTCGAGACGGGATAGACAAATACTCGATATTCCAACGGAGCATCAGGGGATCAACAAGTTTACGGCCTATAAACAATTCCGCAGGTGTGGTTTGAATAGACGAATGAAACGAGGTATTAAAACCTAAGGTAAAATAATGCAAGTTAACATCCCAATTGGATTGTTCCACATTATGGAAGGCGGTTAGACAAACTTTCAGATTACGATGAAATCTCTCTACCTGATTGCCTTGTGGTCTGAATGGCGCCAATAACACGTGATTAATGCCCCAACTGAAGGTCATAGATTTGAAAGTTTTGGACTTGAAGATGGTAGCATTATCGGTAACAAGGAACTTGGGCGGGCCAAATATAGCAAAAATATGCTTACATAATAAATGGACCGTCCCTTTTGCAGAAATGTCCTTAACAGGAAAGAGCCAGACAAACTTAGAAAAACCGTCGATCACTGTCAAAATCGCCTGATGACCAGACCTAGAACGTGTCATAGGGCCGAATATGCCAATAAATAACCGTTCTCCAGGACGAGTAACAACATGAGCACTATGCAAACCTATCTGCGTATTTTGCGCTGGTTTAGAGCGTTGACAGGTGTGACATTTTTTTACAAAATCAAACACATCTGGTTTGATTGTAGGCCAATAGAATTCAGAGTCAATTTTGCGTAAAGTACGGTACATTCCAACGTGTAAGCCTATAGCCGAAGAATGATAGTATGTTAAGAGCATATTACGAACATTCTCAGGGGCGAAAATTCTGAAGGAGTTTGAACCAGGGAGGAGACGGCCAATTACATCATTACGGACACAAAATTCACTCACAGTGGGGTCCTTGTTGGTAATTTTCTCACGGAGTTCACGACAATAAAGATCATCTGCCTGAAACTTACGTATATCTACGAAGGACCATGGACTAAACTGTAATAAAAACACATTTTCAGGCATTTCCTGAGGTGAAGTTTCGACAGAAGGAGGAACAATCTGACTAGGAGCGGAAATAGTGGAATCCTCGAACATGCGCGAGAGACAATCAGCCACAGAGTTTTCACTACCTTTCACGTGTACAATGTCGAACTTGAACGACGATAGTCTCAAAATCCACCGATTGATACGACCAAGTTTCTTTACATGTGACATGCTCCATTTCAGAGCTTCATTATCGGTGTAGACAGTGAAATGGCGATGTTCTAGGAAACTCCTGAATTTCTCGCAGCCAAAGACAACAGCAAGGGACTCTTTTTCAAAGATGGAATAGCGACGTTCATGTTCATTAAGCATGCGACTAGCAAAAGCTACAGGCGCAAACTTCCCGTCCACGTGTTGACTTAAAACGCTTGACACAGCTAGATCACTAGCGTCGCAATGGAGGAAGAACCTAGACTCGAAATCTGGAGCTTGCAACACAGGGGCAGATATAAGACTCTCTTTTAAAGTGTTAAAAGCTTTATCTTGCTCTGGACCCCATATAAATTTAGCGTTCTTCTTTTTGAGGGCATTCAATGGAGCCGAAATATCTGAGAAATGTCTGATAAACCTGGAATAAAACCCAAACATGCCCATGGCACGGCGTAGAGCTTTCACAGAGGTAGGCACCGGTAGATTCTTAATACATTCAACTCTATCAGGCATGACGCTAATACCGTTAGTCGACTGAACATGTCCTAAAAACTTGATCTGCGTGCGGGCCAAAGAGGTCTTTTCGGGATTGATAGTGAGTCCCGCTTTTCTGAGGCGAGAGAAAACTTCACGGAGATGAGTTACGTGCTCCTCGAAAGATTTGCTATAAACAACAAGGTCATCTAAATAATTGAAGACAAACTTAAATTTCAAGTCACCCAAGAGATCATCTAACACACGACTAAGAATTTGTGCTCCGACAGCGATACCCATAGGCAATCTATTGAAGTTGAATAACCCAAAAGGTGTGGAAAAGGCGGTAAAATCACGGCTCTCGGCGTCTAACGGAATTTGATAATATGAGGAATTGAGATCAATAATAGAATAATAGGTAGCTCCATGAAAATGCTGAAAAGCGCTGTCGAGTGTAGGTAACGGAAAATTGTCAAAAACAACCTTCTTATTCAGCTTCCTGTAGTCGACAACTAATCTATATTCGCCGTCTTTCTTGGGAATCAGAAAAGCTGGAGAACCATACGCCGACTTGGAAGGAACGACTACTCCTTTATCTTGTTGCTCTTTGACATATTTTCTCATAGCCAACAGCTTTGGAGGTGAACATGCAAATGGCGGGGATCGAACCGGGACATTATCTGTGAGATCGATATGACATTCGTGACCTACCGCTGAACCTAATTTATCTGTGAGGACATCCGAGAATTCGTTCACCAAATCACTCAGCACATCACGCTCTTCCGAAAATAAAGACAGAGGCAGCTGGACAGAATGCACTGTGGACACTTCACTAACACGAGAGGTACATTCTTCGAACGGGAATTGTTTGTTGGAATGAAACAGAAAGCTAAAGGAATTACTCGCAAAATCTAATTGTAAACCTGTTTTGCGCATGGAATCTGTCCCTAAAAGGACTTGGGTGGATAAATTATCAACTACGTGGAACTGGTGATCCCATGAAAAACCATGGATCTTGAGATGACATAAAACAGTACCGGTAACGTTGATAGTAGATGAACCAGCTGACACGAACTTTCGCTCACGTCCATCCTCGTGAGGACAGATGCGCAGCGCTGGAATTTGTTCCGCCACAGAGCGAAGGATAAAGCTCTCCGTGGCTCCAGAATCCAAAATGGCTTGAGTTGTGACATGATGAAAAGATAATGTGACCCAAGGTTGCGATACAGAAGCAAAACAAAGATAAGGATCGCGATACTTGCTTTTAGGGCTGCCCGACGGGTCGAACTCAGGACAGCACTTCAACAGTTTTCCTGGTTGAAATTACAATTTGGACAGGTCAATTTAGTCACATCTGACATCCCACAACCGTAGCAGAACTTACGGGATCTAGCGGCACATTCACGGAAGTTATGACCGTGATTGTTGCAATTCCAACATAAGATATTTGCGGAGACTCGTTTGGTATCTGGAGGATTATTGTGGACATGGGAGGTAGAATGAGTTTGGCTGGCAGCGTGACTATCACTTTGGACGTGATTTATGGGAGGACGAGAGGGGAGATTAAAAGAGACAGTCTTGTTTGAGATAACGGGATGGGCCACAGAAGTAAACGCATGCTGTGTGCTAGTCGCACAAGCTAGTTCAGGAAACATGACTTCGTGGGAAATAGGGGGTGGAACATAACTCAAACTCGACCGAGAATTGTTCTCATATTCGCGTCCATGTAGAATTATGTCCTCAATACAGCGTACCGAAATGCGACGTATGAAGTACTTATATATAGGATTTAAATTCCTATAAATAATTTCGAAAAGTTCCTGTGGGTGGAATGGCTGAGGCAAATTGGCTGTGAGGAGGCGTACAGCCGTGACATAATCGTCAATCTTCTCGGAGGGGCCTTGAGTTCGAGCGTAGATTTCCTGTTTCAAAGCATACGCGAAATCTTGGGGAGTGAAACGGGCTTTTATGTTGCACACAAATTCGTTCCATGAAGTGTAATGGAATGGTGACACCCTGTACCACTGCAACGCTTTACCAGAAAGTAAAATTGGTAGGCAACGAACTATCTTATCGGGACTTATGTCATGGCACTGACACAGTTCCTCAATCCTCTGAATGAACCAAAAAACTGAAGATGTGTTATTTTCCCCGGAAAAAGTAAGATTCCACCTGCTCACAATGGATGCAACGTTGTCAGAATGACCACCACTGGTAGGATTAGAAACGTAGCCACTAGACAACGGGTCAAACATAAGTAAGTCTTTCGGTACACTAAAAAACTGGGGTTCTGGAATAGCCTTACTTGAAGAAATAGGTGCAGTCAACGACTCAAAATTAAAGGACGGTAAACGAACTTCCTGCTTAATAGATTTATCCATGACGAAAAATATTAAAAACACAGCACGGCACACACCAACGAGATAAGAAAAAGGACTACAAAGACTACTAATTTCAAACTACTTCAAAAATATAAAAGGTATCTAAACAGTATTACGAGAAGAAATAAATAAGTGCACATCACATTACCGTAAGATGTTGCTTTCCCACGTGGTAATTTACTCACGGGCACCAAGTCGTCATCCTCACACGAAACATACTGTTTGCGGCTGTGTGTTTTTCAAATGTTGATAGACCATACCAGACCTTTCTCTTCTTTCATGAAATTCTCAGCACCTTAAAACTCAGAAAGACAACATTATACTATAGGTACGAAAAGGATGGAAACGTTTCACAATGCAATTCAGCTCGAAGTCTCAGGAACATTTGTACGCAACTTAAGATGAAGTAATAGAAATAAACATATACTTACGTACGCAGCAGACGTCAGTGGAAACGTAGCTGAAGCTCTTCCCCTATCCCCGAAGAAATATAAAATAAAAATAAAATAGAAGAAAGAAAAACGGGGAGATCGCAGTCTTGTTTGGCTTTCGCTGGGCCCAAATTTTAAAAGGCAAACCAGAAAGCAATCCCAAAAGAAAGGGGGAAAGCTAATTAAAATTAAACTACAGTAAAATCCAAAGATGAACAAATTTAAATCAGAGGCCGTGTAGGTCGTATTAACGTCACAAGTACGCTAATAAGACCGACAAACCAAAATGTAGTAAAAACCAGACAAAACTCGAAGAAGGTAACTAAAATTAAAATAAGGCGTGACGCAAAAGCAGAGATACTTAGGCAAAGATAAAATGTATTTAAATAAGAACCACAATGTACAACGATCCCAGAGATATTAAAAGCAAGAAGAGAAATGACCAACAAATTAAACACAAAATTAATTTACCGCAAGAAAAAAAATACAAATTAGGAAGAAAATCGAAAATATACTAAATTAAATTATATTAAAATGAAATAAAATAAGATAAGTTAAGGTAACGTGTTCAAGGCAAGATGAAACGATGACTAAATGTAAGTATGTCGCAATTAAATAAAAAGACAAAACTCAGAAACGACTACACTCTACGAAGCCAAGATACGTTCTACCAATTTAGACAAAGCGTGTCAAAAGGGATGAACAAAATAGGAGGGGGGTACAATGGTTCAGAACGGGGTGGAGAGGGGTGAGAGGGAGGGGAGGAATGAGGAAGAAAGACGCGGAGGCACATGCAAGATCTAGTGAGTTACGAGAAAAATAGGAATTTAGACAAAAGGAAAAATTACATTAAATTATCGGCAAAGCCAAAAATATACTTTAAAAATTGAAAGTATGCGTAGGAGATAAGGGCACACAAAGACGACGAAAATATGTGATGCGCAAAATATGGGCATTCACAGGCACAAGAATATCACAGGTTAGGTCACCAGCAAAATAGCAAAGGCGAGACCTCCTTTTGTGAACTCTTTAAGATAAAGAACAAAGCATTACGGGAAGCAAGAAAAATAATCTCCAATCCAGTTATGTTGTTCTACGATAAGATACACTCTGGATGACAGACCCAAAGATGCCCCCTACAAGGTAGGCAAACCCACCGTCAAGCACACCAGAGTAAAGCGAAGACAAGCTTACATACATGACTTTCAACCCTTAAAGTACAAAAACTACGTTATCAAAATAAATGAAAATAACACTATCATACAAAACAAAAACTTACCAGCAATTACACGCACACAAAGGGCGGAGGGAAAATATCGGGAGGGGGGCAGGTACACGCGACCAAAAGAAAATAACACAGAAAAAGAGTTTTAAATTACCGAAATATGAAACAGAACTACAGTAAAGCAATTACTGATTACGACATACAGACACCTCGCCATGGTTTCACCTTGAACGCGGGCACTTTCCCTAGAATATCGGAATACTTCTAGCCTACTTGGCTGCAAGGAAGAAATGCCTCGAAACAAAGCAAATGACGACGCAATACAAAGGTAACTGCGTGCTAAAATTTGATTGGTCACGACCCCTTCCAAAATATAAATCACTGGCCAATAAGGGGACAAGATGCAGATATGTCCATATATGGTATTAAGACATCAGAGGGCTATTAATAGCTTCACAGCCAAGGTTTCACAAAGGCGTGCGTTGATCACGTCAGATAAAAATGGCACAAAGGAGTAACTTATATATCTCATAAAAATGGCTCAGTAATGAAACTTGTAAATGACTTGAATGTCTTCATTGTCATGAACAAGGGAGCAAAATAGTTCATAGAAAGAATCCCAAGTAGATTCATCTCCAGAGAAATGGGGTAAATCAATTTTAGGTAAAATTGGTTTGGGCTTGTGAGTACCCTCACGGAAAGAAGTGTGTGGTTCGTGAAGGGAACCAAAAACAGAAGCGTCCTTTTTCTGCTCCTCTTCGAGTTGGCGTATTATTTTGAAAGCAGAACCTATGCCTTCGTAATATTGGTTTTCTACTTCGACTCGATCTTCGGTTTGATTGAGCATACAAGTTTCTATTTCGGTTTGAATGTTACAATAATTTTCATAAGAACGTTCAAAATCCCTTACACGATGTTTCAACAAGTCTAATTGCGCTTCTGAGGGATCTAACTCTTTTATGTACTTTCTAAAACGGGTAATTTGCCCTTTATAGGATGCTCGTTTAGAAGTAAGTTTTTCATCCTTATCCTTTTCAGTAGGAGCCATATTAGAGAAAATAGATGAAAATGTAACTCACGAAACTGTGGAACCTTTGAGATGCTGTCAAGTTTGCAGCAGCGAATGGGTAGAAAGAATGGGACACACCAAAGGAGACAGGAGCGGCCTCTTTCCCCTTCACAGGCTTTGCACGACGTAGATATAGCTGAAAGATCCAAAGCAGATATTAATAATTTGCAGAGTATTGTCAAATGACACTTGACAAACAATAGAAATAGCAAATGGACTCTCCCGGGTTTCTGGCACCAAATCTTGGGTAGATTATTGACTGAGGAATAACCCACCCACCAAGGGAAGATGATTAAGAGAAGGAAGTAGATTTTGGATTGGAGAAAAAGGATATAAAAATAGGAGGAGAGTCCCACAAAATTTATAAGTTTAACCTTAAACACACTTAGAGGCGGTTGCCATCGCAAATCCGCTCTCGGATACCTAAAATGAGTAAGGGCTTGGTCTAAGCTGACGGGAAACACAGCTAGAACTTGGGCGGTTTGCAAGAGAGTGGCTTTAGTATAATCCCTCTCAAGCATGTATAACACTACTATGGGGAAGAGTGATAGTCTGGCAATACAAATAGTAGCAGAATTGTTCTGCTTTAACGATGGAATAAACTTTGGAAGAGTCAGGGAAGACAGACTCTTGCTTAACCGTGGTATTTGAGAAATGATAAATCCAAAACCAAATGTTTAATTTATTTAACAATTCAAAAAAGCGTAACTTTAACATGTATATAATTTCAATCTTATTAACAATTTGGGGTCGCAGACCTCCGACAACATTTAGAAATTGCTCCAGGCAAATAACAATTTATGAGGTTTCAAACCTTATACATACTAAAATCTTAGTAAGATTTTAAAAGGACAAATGAAGTAATCAAAGATAAACATTAAATTGAGTACAAAAGTGTACCTTGAGAAATTCCTGAGAGAATGTTCTAGAGAGAGCAACAACTTCGAAAATAACAATAAGAAAAACATGAAGAATAAGATAGAAGTTCCTACAACTTCTTATATTTAAGCTAAATTACTTTATAACAATTATACAAAAGAGAACAGGTCACTACGGTGAAACCTGAAGGAAAAGTCAAAAGGAAGGTTCTAGACTTTCCACGTTTAAGTAGGAATCACGAGCCAAAATGGGGCAGTTTCCATTTCGTGACACCTAGAAACAACTCACGCAAGAGTTGAAAGAATTGTTTTCCCTGATTATAGGGAAGAAACAATGTGAGTTTAAATCGTGTTTAAAACACGTAGTTACACAGTAATTAATTAATGTTAAACAAGAAAAAATGGAAGGGCACTTCGAGAGTGACACCTTATAGAAAAGTTACAATTTTATTAATATGGGTTGTTAGTAGAAGGTTGAGGAAAGATCATTGGGATATAGGATCAATGTTCATGGCCGTATTTAATATAAACGGACGATCGCGACGCGGTAGAGAAGTGGAGCAAGCACTGGTTATCACTATAGTCTGTAAAGATGGATGCAAAGTTCACTATAGAAACACGAAAGTTTATGAGAAAGAAAGTTATTGCAATGAGGAAAATAACTGATTGCACTAGATAGGCGAGAGTCTATTTCTTGAGAAAGTTGGGCGTTACAATTAAATGTACCATAGAACATTCCATCGGTTCCAGCGGTGGAAGAAAGTTAGCTATTAAGCTTTTAATTCAGAAATGAGATTCTTCAATTTTAAATAGTATTCTCACGAGTGAGGAAAAATACATGACGACAGGACTTGTAGATCAAGTACAGAATCTGGAAGGTTCCAGAACGATCATTATAGAAAAATGGGGTTAAGAAAATCCAACGGAGGAACTAGCTTGGTGAATTATAGACAGCGGGTATTAGATAATATCCCACGTAGTGAGAGGATTTCTCATTTGAATAGCTTAAGAAAAGCTCTTTTTTAGTAAGGCTGGCTTATACGAACAAAAGCTCAACATGGCAAATCCCACGAGGAATGATTTTTGCCCCAAAATAAATAATCTCACACTGTCTATAAAGGTATCGTTAAAAGCACGTGAAAGTTAAAACCATGAAGTTGAGGTTAAAACTTTAAGATGGTACTTATCTTGATTTCATGTTGAAGGTGAAGTTCCTTTTGACGATAACTACTTTGCCAACATGGCGTAGAAGAGAGTATGCCTCTTGGGTTGAGGAGACTAGCTCTAGTTGAGCCCTGACTGATCGAGTCAACTGCCGACTTAGAAGTGAGACCTGCTCAACGGAGCACGGAGGGTCTAAGGAAGGGGAAAAGAGTGGGGGGTAGGAGACAAAAGGAGAACATATAAACATTGCCAACGTTAAAACAAAAAATGATCTTCTCTTGATGAGCTGGTCTTCAAAGAGTTGATAACAGGCGATACTAGCGCAGCATGGTGAGTAAAAAAGTAGACGTAGTTCTCTTGCTCACGGAGAAAATAGCTGGCGATGGTAACAAGAGCTGGTGGCCAGATGGATAAGTAAATCCTCTTGCACCAGGAAGAATAGAGGAGCTTCAGAGATTCGCTGCTAGATAACGCTAGGTGAGTCACAGAGGATATATATCTAGAACAGACTCATAAAAGATATAAGAGACCTGATCAACACAGAGAAAATAGAAGATCACTGTTGGTGTTTGACAAAGAGGAAGGAATGAACATGCAAAGAGCATTAAAAATTATATTCTCACGTACCGTGTATTCCAAGAATACACCACACACGCCATATATCAAACGATTATCAGATGCAATTCACACATATAAGTAGGTCTAGGTACTAGAGGCTTGACAATGATATTATACTCTTCAGTCGGTCAACACAATTTTGTCCAATGTGACTGGGTGGGGGTACAATGTATAAATAAATTATGATTATTATTAATTGAATCGTTACATATATACATATTTTACAAATTTCAGAAAGCCTGTAAACATTTTATGAATTTCCTTACAATTCCTACTCATTTGTTTAACCTGTAAATTTACAATTATTACATTATATTGTCACAATATGATAAAAGACAGGTCGAAATAGGATATCAAATTCATACAGAGCAGGAAGAGCAATCACATGTGCCACTATAAGGTGCAACCTTGTGTGTGACATGCATATCATTGATACTAATTCTTAAAATTGTATAATGGCTTAGTCGAATAACACGTTCTGTATAAATGCTTCATGTACTAAAGATAATGAATAAGAAAGAACATTGAATTTGCATTTGTATAAACTCGTAGACTCAACTAATTATATTTTCAATTTTAATTTTGTTATCTCTAAGAAAGTGTTTCATGTGCATCTTCAGGTTTGCATAATTTCCTTTAAATAAATAGACACTTCTGAAAAAAAAACATTTATTAGTTGTAATCAATAGTACATAATGGGTAATTTATTTACAGCTGATAGTTGAGGCAACACTAAAGAAATGGCGTCAAAACTTTACATTACAAATAATGATAGGCTTTTAGTTTTGTTTGAAACAATTTTCCAGTACCTTAGACTCGATAAATTTTGTAGAACGAGAAGAAAACCTTGTCGAATTTTTTTTAACGTTCCGCTAATCCCGCGGAACGAAGTTTGCACACTGTCATGTCTTAGATCACTTAGAGGGCAAACTCTTGGCTTCTGTAACATACTATTTGGCAAATCAGCTTTCTATTGGTGTGTAGGCCGTGAATGCAAAGATATCCGTTGTATTCTGTTGACTGTGCGTACTAGAAGAGCAATTGTTTACTGCACGAATACAAAACTACATATCTGCGCCACACAGTGACAGTGCTTAATGTAGGCTATAGCTGTTGCTCCTATAATCACGTGTTATTCAATCTTCTGTTGGTTACACCATGTACAGCGGTAGACACAGTCTTCTCCCTGACCTACTTAGGCAAAACGGCCATTTTTAAGCGACTGATAATTTGAGTTGCAAATAGTGATAAACATTAGCCTTCCAAGCAGAGAGAGACGTGGTACTATGCTAGTGCTAAGAAGTTGCGTTGTTCCAAGTGGTTGGGTATCGCAAATCATGATATTAACGCTTACAACTACGACATAGTGAAGTGAAGAACGTTTGAAACAGCGAACTGGAGGATTAACGTACTCGAACAGGTTTTGAATACATTCCTTCATTAAAGCCGAGGCGTAGCGCATGTGGGTAGCCACTGGTTTGCCAATTAACGAATTAGAGGAGCGACGGTACGAATCCCCATCGGAAAATTTTCTTTGCATCGCTTTGCAACATTAAGCCGCTTTAATGCTACAATTATATGTCACTGTGTGCCACAGATATGTAGTTTTGTATTCGTGCAGTAAACAATTGCTCTTCTAGTTCGCACAGTCAACAGAATACAATGGATATCTTTGCATTCACGGCCTACACACCAATAGAAAGCTGATTTGTCAAATAGTATGTTACAGAAGCCAAGAGTTTGCCCTCTAAGTGATCTAAGACGTTAATAAAATGTATGTGAAACATTGATATTGCAACCGTTTTAAAATTCTCACATGAGCTGTAATCTGCAGGCAGCTTGACGTGGTGCAGTATAGCTCCTGGTTTAGCTGTAGATGGTAGGGGTGATATTATGCGCATGAAATATTCGTAGTATGGACGAATGACTGATGTTCACCTAATGTGCAATTGCCCTTGTACTTGCGTGAGGGTAATTGCGATCTCCCTCCATAATAGCCTTCCTATTCTCACCGCAGGTTATGGTCCTCCTTCGGACCCCGGTTGTTCGCAAACGTCTTTCAACACTGTGGACAGTATTTCCAGTCGGATGTCGCCTGTCTTGGTATCTTTCCCGATACAGACGGCCTGTAATGAATTTCCTCTTGCCTCCCCGTGAACAAGAAGCATGTCAAAGTAGGCTATTCGTCCGTGGAAAACATGACGAATGATTGAAGTGACTTCAATCCGACCGTATAGCAGCGCAGTGTGGGCAGCGCAGATACACCATGATAGCGGCATTATACTGCGTGTATGTGGCACACAATGACATGTGATTGTAACATTAATCGCCAATACGATGTACAACGTTGAAAAAAGTTTTGACCGACGGATGATTCGAACCTTCGCTCCTCCGGTTCATTAATTGGCAATTCAGTTCTTAACCACATGCGCTACGCATCGGATTAACTGGAGACAGGAGACTGTGGACAGTATTTCCAGTCGGATGTCGCCTGTCTTGGTATCTTTCCCGATACAGACGTTGTGCCTGTAATGAATTTCCTCTTGCCTCCCCGTGAACAAGAAGCATGTCAAAGTAGGCTATTCGTCCGTGGAAAACATGACGAATGATTGAAGTGACTTCAATCCGACCGTATAGCAGCGCAGTGTGGGCAGCGCAGATACACCATGATAGCGGCATTATACTGCGTGTATGTGGCACACAATGACATGTGATTGTAACATTAATCGCCAATACGATGTACAACGTTGAAAAAAGTTTTGACCGACGGATGATTCGAACCTTCGCTCCTCCGGTTCATTAATTGGCAATTCAGTTCTTAACCACATGCGCTACGCATCGGATTAACTGGAGACAGGAGACTGGATTCAGAACCTCTTAGATTACATTACTCCTCCAGTTCGCTGTTCCAAACGCTCTACACGTCACTATATCGTAGTTTTAATCGTGAATTTCATGATTTGCGATACCCACCCACTTGACACGACATCTTCACTCAGATGATATGTTGCACTACAATAATTGACAGCAGGTGTATCATATTGTTCGGACGGTCTGTAGTCAAATCGGAGAAGATAATAGTGCTCAGTATCGTTTGCGGTATATGCCTACAGTGTATTAGTGCCCTACGAGATGCAAGCAGAGAAATATCGACCTTCCTGATAAAACAAGTTAATTGGGCGACATCAAACAATATTATTAGGGGCAGTTGATTTTTTTTCACATACCGATAGGCTGAAACTTACAAACACACAAAAATAAATGTCCTGCACTTAGGTGCCCATGGCAAACAGGCACACTGAATCTTGGGCTTGGAAACACGGAAAGACTTGGCACACGTACAAGAACAGAAAATAAATGGCATTCAACACTGAAAAGAAATGTCACTGTGGGAGTTTAAAAAGTATATAGGCACTCAGAGAAAGCAGGTTCAAGTGTCTTGTTAGAGATGCACGAGTACTTCCAACGTTCTCGCCATAGATACTGGATGTAGGCTGGCAGGTTCAGGTGCTGGAGGGTGGATCGTTTCTCCAACACGTAGTGGATCAGTGCTGCCAGGAGCCATATGACTGTGGCGCGCAAAAGCCTGGTACGACAGGTGTACTCCACTGATAGAAAGGTTTTCTTACTGGCACTGGTGAGGGGCAGTCCGGAGATTCGCGCGATAGTCTGGCTTGTCCATTCCCACAGACTGGATGGTCCGGTACAAGCAGCGGTACGATGTTGAAGAGTATCTAATGAGTTACAGATGTCACATGAGGGGGTCAGAATTTGGTTGTGACGAAACATTTTTTCTATGGTGGGTATAACTTCATTCACGTAGAAATAGAGTGTTTTCCGCCACTGTAATGGAAGCAATTTATTGTGGACGTTTGTCCATATTTGCGTCCAGAGCCGGTGCGGGTACTTGGCTTGAATGGGGGAAAGGGGGCTGGTAGTCTCCTTGGTCACGGAGTAAAGCTGACGTGTGGTAATGGCGTGGTCTGCTCGTCGTAACACTGGAGGAAGTTGATCTATGAAGCGTAGGATGCGTTTGAGAGAGTGCAGTAGGGTAGCATTACGTGGCTGGGTCGTCGGTGGACGTGTTAAGTCACGAAGAACCGCTTTGGCATACGTCTGGCGATCCGAGTGCTGCACTTTGATAATATTTCGGGCTAGAAGCGCAGAGCATTTCCAATCCACGGATGTTAATCTCAGGCCACCAGTGGTCAAAGGTTGGTACATTTGAAGTCTGGCAACTCGATATGGTTACCCTCACCGTAGGTAATAACCAATTGCAAGGTCAATCTCTTTAAGTACAATTTGCGGGTGTAGGGAGGATTTGTGCTGCGTATCAAACTTTACTGAGGATAAAAGTATTGAGAGTCCATACTTTTTGAGGAATAGTGAGATTCCGGGTGGCGGGGTGGCTTGTTCTAAGATGATCGCACGGGTTGTATTCAGTATGCGATTGCAGTTACGAGTAATCATTTCACTAAAGTTTGAAGAGAACGTGATGCCCAGTACTTTATGTTCTTGAACTACTGGTATTCATGTGTCGAGAGTAGGCCACGTTCCAAAGGGTAGGAGTGCTGATTTGTGCATGCTAATGGTAGATCCTTAGTGTAATTCATAATTATGAATGTCTTATGGATTTCTGCACAACAATGTCCTTTGTGAAGAAACCATTCACTTGAATTTTTGAGGTGGCATGGCTATAAAGCGTGCGTTGGGAGGCCATAAGTATGGGTGGAAAGTTGAATCGTTGCAACACGGCCCATAGGTAGGAATGACTTACATGGTCAAAAGCACGTTGACAATCTATACTCACTAGGGTAGACTCTGTGGCGGTCGCGTAGGACATATGCAAGAGAAAGCTTCGTAAGTTAGACAAACAATCAATGGTGTTTGACTGTTTTAAAACACTGTATTGCTCCTGACTGAGGATATTTGGGAGAAAATGCTTAATGCGCGTGGCAAGAAGACTGGAATATAATTTATAGTCCGTATTCAAGAGAGTAATGGGGCGATAATCCGCCAGGCTTCTAGATGCCCTGGTCTTCGGGACTAAAGCGATGACTCCTTGTGTGAAAGCTGTGCCTTGTTCTGGGTGAGAGAGTAATTCCCAAAGAACAGTTAATAACTCGTGTTTGATGTATGGCCAGAAGTGTGTATAGAACTCGAATGATAACCCATCGAGTCCTGGTGACTTATTTTTATTCGCGGATTTAATGGCGGTCTCCAGCTCGTGTTCCAGGACATCGCCGTCGAGTGTAGCTGCATCTTCGATGCTAATGTGATGTTGCAAGGGTTCGAGATAAGGTGCTAATGGTGGGATAGTATCACTCGGGTCGTGGGAAAAGATGGCGGTAAAATGATCCGTGGTTTCTTTCAGTATATTCGACAGTCCGGTATTACGTTGATCTCCTTTCTCCAGTGCGGTGATGTATTTTTTTCTTCTGTGTATGTGTCTCTTTTGCAATATGATATGTGGCAGTCCGTTCTCCCTCTTCTGGGCCGATAACCTAGATGTTAGGCCCCTTAAAACAACAATTATCATCATCATCATCATCTTCCTCTTCTAGATATGGGATGCGGATCCGGTGCAGGGCACCTTGCAGTTTAAGTTGTTGTAAAGAACAGAGAACATGTTTTATTTCATTCAGTTTATGCTGGACCATGTGTCCCTGCTGTTATAGTTTGGTGTACTCATAGAGTGCTTATTCATATGTAAACTGTGTCCAGTCTTGACGCGGACGTGCCTCGGTAAAAAGTGAATTCAACCTAATCCTTGTGTCGGACTTCCCAGGCGTCCTGGAGGCGTAAGTTCAGGGTTATTCCCCGTAAAGCTTCGGATATGTTGGACGTTGGCCCTAGCTGGTCTTTTGAATGGAGTACACGGTTGAAATCGCCTGCTAAGATAATGTGCGTGCCTCGAGCTAAATGTGGCGGTAATTTGGTTAAGAAGAAGGCTTCTCTTTCCAGTCTGCGATGGGTTCTGGATGGGCTATAAGTATTAACAAGGACCAGGTCTTCATATATAGCCGATAGAACTCGCCCAATGGTGTGAGCTAAGAAAGCTGTAAGGCTTAACCCAGGTCTATAGACAATAGCAGTACTTCGGGACTCTTCACCTAGATTGACAACATATTCAAAGAGAGACAGGACATCCAAATTTGTTGTGCACACCTCTTGGAGCAATAAAATATTGACATCATTGTCGGTGATGAACTGTTTAATTAACTTAAGTTTTCCAACGTTAGTGATACCATTGATGTTGGTTGTTGCAATTGTACGTAGAATCATGAGGAGGACGGTGAGGTAGCAGAGAGAGCTGTTGACCTGGCGCGATCAGCCACGGTTAGACGGTTTGGCGTTGCCACCGTGTATGTAACCACCATAGAAGAACATGTACCAGGACAGCATCATGTAACGAGAGGCCGTGAGAAGGTTTGGGGGAGGCGAGGGTGGCAGGGTCAGACTTGGAGGTTGACGTGGGAAAGATGGGACATGACATTGAAACGGCGAGGGCAGTCAATGCGAAGGTGGTCTGGCCATCATACGTGACTTGACCATGGTGTCCATCAATGGTTATAAAGGGAGGGTATGTGTTGCATGAGTTCTATGTGAATTTTACGGATACCATTTTCTACAGGTAATTTATAATAGGTATTGCGACCTGTATACATTTGTAATATTTTTAACTGTACCAAATTTGGAGAAATATAGACGTATTTTTTCAGCGGATACTTCCGGGGGGATATTAAACAAATGGACTCGGGTAGCTGCAGTAATTTCTACGGGGATCGTGTCTCCATTAAACAGGGCGAGTCTGTTAGCTTCAGCAAATTTACTTAAAAGTCGTTCCATAATAGTTGGAGAGATTACCTTGATATGAAATAAGTTGGATGGGGCGTCCAATTTTAGTGCTGCAAGTTGGTCCGTGATCTGCAGGGTGTTCGCACAAAAGTGGGTATTTGTGTTGCTGTGGGTCGCGTTGCGTTTCTTTGGAAAGAGCATTTCAATGAATATTTTCTTACGTGTTGCATGGTTATTCCTGGGTGAATCCCGTATAGAAAAACTAAAACTAAAACCACCGAGTGGTGATTCGAGGCGAGATCTGCGCACTTAGATGTACTCGTGACACTGGAGTTAACTACGGGCGGGAGGGGTGGGGGGTAGCAAACTAGCTGTTAGAGTCGCTCGAAACCCGTCCGCACTGGTTGGTATTCCACTCACAACTGAAGGTTCATACGGTATATACCAGGTAGTCACATCGAGGGTAACATAATAGTGTTCAGTATCGTTTGCGGGATATGCTTGTAGTGCATTAGTACCATACAGGATACAAGCAGAGAAATATCGACCTTCCTGATAACACGCGTTAACTGAGCTGCATAAAACAATTCACCCGGTATATGACAGCAAAAGAGGAACTACGTGGGGATAAGGTAAATTCAAACGAGCTTCCCATCGTAAAATTGAATCAAGTCTCCACTACCAATACCGATTGTTCTATTTCAGAGGTAAATGGTGTGACAGATGACCTCGCTGTTCCGCCCCTTAAAACAGCAATAACTAATTAACTAACTAACTGGACTTAAATGGGTGTAGTTTTGCCAAACATCTTGGGATATCTTTGTCATCAACCCCGTGTACTTGGGTGTGTGTTAAATTTTGTCTGATAACCTATGATTAGGTGTAATTTGTAGTTCTTCAGTCGGTCAACACGAATTTGCCCAATGACTGGGCGGGGTACAAAATGTAAATATGCAAATACACTACTGAACAAAAATACATGCAGCCTATTACAGTAGTTAATTATCACTATTAAAATGGGTCAAATTTAGGATTGCGCGTTTAGACCTTCAAATGGCCATCATCAGATCCTGATAACTGTGTTGAGGTTTAAATTTTGCATTAATATAGCTTTACGCTACTATTGTAGCTCGTCTTTGGTGTTTTATAATACGATTCGCAATTTGAATCTCGTTATACATTTGATTTGTTTTGTCTTAAATGTTTTATGAATTACGTGAGTAGTGGTAGGCCCATGTATGTATGGGTATACAATTTAGAAAATCACAATATAAAATAAATAAATAAATAAATAAATAAATAAATAAATAAATAAATAAATAAAAATTAACAAAATATAATACACTAGAAATTCTATTTGTAATGTTTAGACTACTTATCTTAGTCGATTTATCGCCGCACGGCAGTGTTGTCTCGTTGCCCGGGTCGTCACTACTGGTGAGGTAAGCTTTGGACGCAGCTTAGTATGCATGACATCTGTTATCGGAAGCTGTAACTGAGGTTGGAATGAATTATAGTTGTAACTGAACCGAGCTGACTGAAGTTGGAATGACTTATAGAAAAGTGTATGATATGGATTCTGGAACTGTTTTCATTACTATCGCAGGCCATTTAAGCCATCTGCCATAGGAAAGGCACCTGCCCATTTTGGCTGCCTGGGCTGTTAGACGGTTATAGGGCCCAGCGATACTAGCCCTACCTAGATTCAGGTCTTGGTTTGTTGAAAATAGACACATGGTGCATCTGCCACAGCAAAGGCACCTGCCCGTTTAAAAATCAATTCCACAAACATGACAGTAAACTTTATTTTGGTATTCGGTATTATGGAGAGTTCAGATTCTCACTCAGTGGAGATATTTGATTTTGAGTGCCCCTGTTGGGAGACGGTAACGGCCATACTGAAGCTTACGATACCCATACTGAGCAGAACTAGAGGCTGTGTGCCCGGCCCTAGTGAGAATGCGTCATCAGCTGGCCTCGAAGGCTCGGGACACGATATAGCGCGGACTGAGTGGTGTGAGGGAGATGACTCTCTGCTACATGATATGATTTAGAATTGTAAAAACATTAAACCTATAGTTACAATTTGCTTTTACAATTACATTTAGTCAGAACAAATTGAATCTCCTACTAATTGTATAAAATTATAGAATTTATATGAAGAAAACGTATATAGACCAAAGAATAGACAGATATATCTTCTTCTTCTTCTTTTTCCTAGCATTAGGGTAGAGCGGGGCTATTCCGCTCATTTCAAATTGTAAACATTATAAATCAAAAACTATTCATTTCTCTAGAGATGGAACCAACAGCAAAGCACACCTTATCTATTGCTTATTACATACGAATGTTGTCAAAATTCAGTTATAACAATATACCGGCTTGATGAAATAAAATATAAATCAAAGCAAAAATGACGAATCACAAATTTAATAGGGCTATTACGCCCATGCTTGAGGCTATTTCGCTCACTGTAATAATGTCCTCTCCTCAACGGCATTTACCACAAATGAAGTTTTTCCTTCCTATAGCCGCAACATACATGACATGATACCAAGTTTCACAGTCTTTGCATTGAATCCAACCACCTTTTAATGATGACTGAGCTGTATAAAAAGTTACGCCACAAAATCCACATGGTGTTTCTTCCTTGTCAAAGTATTTTGGTCGTACGGATTGAAGGTCCCGATCATTTGTCTTGCAAATGTCTCGAAAATGTTTTTGGCAACCTTTTCTTTACGTGCCTTATCAAATTTTAAACTCCGTTTTGCCCTTCGTATCTGTTCTGGTGTGCATCCAAATCCTCTAGCTGCCAAGCATTTTAGCCGGGAAGATAAATCCGTCTCCTCTTGCATACTAAATGCTGTGGGATGACCCGGTGGTTTGTCCACTATGATTTTCTCTAAGGATCCTTGTCGTTTACGCAAATGAACACGATTTTTAAGTGTTGAATAAGGCACATTGCAAAGTCCAGCTGCACCTCTCATGCTCACATCGCCTCGTAATACACTTGAAATAGCTCGGTCAATATCTTCCTCCGTCCATTTTCGAACTGGCCCTTTCCTTTTATACGTCCGTACCATTTCTAACGTAACAAGAAAGAAATACTAATCTGCTATCTGAAATAATTTGGTTGCAATATTTTAACAAGAGAGAAGTCTTGGCTGAGCGGAGTGGCCCCCATATTTCTGGGCGGAGTAGCCCCAATTACTGTAATTTACAATAGCGCGTCTTGTGTTGGCTGTGACCAAGAAAACGCGCTACCTGCTACGTCAAGATGTAACCTAACCTTCAGACTGCCAGGCGCCACATTTCCCGGGGAAAAAATGGCGCTGCTGTGGACACTAATCCTTAAGTTGCAAGCACAAATTCTTAATGACGACAAATTCCACAACATAAACAACGTACCTTGCAGTATTCTCACTTTGTTTTACTCAACACTCAAGCTGTCACTCTCAAACAAACGATAGATGTAGTAGCACAGAGACCGAGGGACACACTGAACACAAAGGGCGATATCAGCTGAGCAGGGTGGCTGCTCAGTGCAACGTCAGGCTTATTTTGAGCGGGAAAGCCCCGTGGGCGAATTAGCCCCGCCGTACCCTAATCCCTTGCGGGGTCTGCTAAAACTTTCTTCAGCTTTTCCCAATTAATTGGGGTCGCTGGAGCCAACCAGGCTCATTTTGGTTTCAGCCGAGGATTTAAGGCCGGATGCCCTTCCTGGCACCACGTGATTTTTCAGGTGAAAATTCCATCCCGCTGGCACCGGGATTCAAATCCCTGCCGTCTGGGTGAAAGACGAGCAGCTAAGCCACTGGGCCATCACGCTCCCCAATAGACATATATATATTACGGTATATTCGGTTTCTTTGGTGTTTACAATCTCCCAGAAATATTGCCACGGATTCTACATTGGGAACCACTGTTCTAGTTAGTTGCTCGTGAAACATGAGAAACTTACCTTATCGACGAATTCATTTTGGGGGTAAACGCCAGTTGAGGCGCAGAACTTACTAAAAATTGTGCCCAATCGCATTAGGCGGGAAACAAGTATTTGCATGCCCTAACCTGAAAGAAACAAGATATTATTCCAAAGTAACACTCTTTTATGAAAGGTATAACAGATACATACAGCTCAGTAAGTCGGGCTGCCTACAGTGATAGGAGCTTTGGAAAATCAGATATACAGTCTTATTCTTGATAGGCTATATGGGCAGCTTCTTTGTTTTATATGTGCAGCGGGACGATCGAGTCTTAAGGCGAAAGCTTCAAGTTACTGAATCTGTAGCTTTCACCTGTAGAGTATATCGCTTCGCTACACACCCAAAGCAGAAACATTGCCGACATGTCAGGGTTTAGACTGCACACAGAATTTCCGAAGTTCCTGTTACTATAGGCAACCCAGATTGCTGAGTTGTATGTATAGCCTAGTATCTGTTTACCCTGCACAATCCCCCCTTCAACCAATAGGCCACAGGACATTCATCCAGGATCCGTTCGTTATTATTAACCTAAACTTCATGATTTTGTTAGCTAAAATAAGCTATAGCCTACTTGAACACGGAACGATAGGTTATTGAGAGGACGCACGTGGAAATTGCGAATTAACTTGCCTCTCTTTGTCCCGACCTAGATGGAAACAAAATGAAGACAAAGAGTTATTTTAAGGTCGAAACGTCCAAGTGCTCTTGTTTGTATCGACTCTCATTAACTTTGCATTATTGCTTTTTCCAGTGTACGTTGTTATTAAATTTAAACGATGTTCCACTCCATTGTGGCTGCACAAGTACTTCCGGCCGCTACCCCTCACCGCACCGCGTCCCGAGGCAATAAAATCACCAAATTACGAGTTCGAATTTCTGTTCCACCCTCGACTGGAAGCTGTGGCATATTGTGGCTATAATTTCCCGACATTCATTAGTCAGGAAGCGAAGGGGTGAGGGATAGCAGCTATGACCGGGGGAAGGGGGAAATTGACCATATGTTTGGTCGTTTCGCGATCTTCACTGAAATATTTTTATTATTTCTGTAATTATATTCCTCATACGTTCAACTTGGTGTGGTGTACAGCACTGCTGGTGAGAACTAAACCCATGATAGTATAGACTAGTGAATTTACAGGTTGTGAGTACTACTAGTGTACTACCGTACTATGGTTTAAACGTCTTTTTTAACTGCTGCGGCTACAGAGACGCCCGGGTACCGTAAATTGCATTGAATGGGATGTTTAACGTGCTAGTAAATCCGATGACATGAGTTACTTGCAATTATGCATCATCAAAAGCCAGCCGAGTGCGCCAGGATTCGATCCCGCAACTTTGGGACCATCAGGTGAGAACCTCACCTGTGCACCACTTTGCCAATCACTCGGTTGTGCGTGAATGGAGTCGTCTATCAATAAGATGAGCAATGACTTGCATATAAAGAACGTATTATGCCCAGTTAATACTTAGAAGCTATCAAATTAAATATTACCCGCAGTAACCATCTTGAATACAAATGATTAAAATAGCTCTCAATCTTTTAGAGCTACAAGAACAAAAATTAAGTTACTGAATGTCCCATAGGTGAACTTTGTTTATAGCCTCTATCAACACATAAAATTTCAGTTTGATTGCTGTCATAGATTAATAGTTAGATATTGAGTACCGCCTAAATATATCGGATGGTCGCCATGTTGGATTTTTATATATGTACGCCAGAGGGTTAGGTACTATTAGATGAGAATTATTGTGTAGGTTCATTATTCAAACGTTGACTTCGATGGCATGATTAGGACACAAAAAATAAAATAAAATAAAATAAAATAAAATTTCGCACAGCTGCCATCTTGTGGGTATGTAAACAATTGAACTAAATTAGATATCAGCGCATTTCAATGTGTATACACATTTGCTGTACCACGTTTCACTGCGTTCGGATGGTTAAATCGCGAAAAAGAACTATTCAAATGTTTCAAATTCGCTTCGCTGCCATGTTCGTTTGGTGGTTAACAGGGTTTTGAAAGTCACATAGGTAAACTTCTAGTAGTGCCCGTGAAAAATTTCAGGGTGATATCAGTAATAGTTTTGGAGATGTAGAATGCCGGTGAAATATTTCGCACAGCCGCCATGTTGGATTGGTGAGACGTAATACAATTTTAAGGGCATGGTTGGGGTCGGACAAAATATAGCCCAGGCATATTAAGTTTTAACCTAAAAAAAATAATGTAAAGCTGAAATTTGGCATAGATGTTCCCTAGTACCCTAGTAACAAATCCTGAAAAGTCCCCATCTCTGCGGCGTCCGCGTCATAGTTTTTGGAGAGTTCAAAAGGGCTTAAATGGGGCCTAAGTGCCAAAAACAGCATTTTTGCTTCCTGCGTTCAAAATATTGATCCAAAATCGGTTCTAATGAGCTTTGATAGTAATAGGAGAAGGACTGCGTTATATATAACGCTCTTATTGGTCGTAATTATTGCCATACATTTAAACAGATGAGTAATCAAACATTTTTAGCTCAACTTTTCTCACGTAAATTTAGCTAATTTATCATTAGCCGGGACTTATCGAGTAAACAGCTGCTGATAGCGACTAAAGACCCGAAGTAAAAGTTGTAAATCACACTTGTAGCTTTAAAACGATACATTGCCCATGTTCATCCGACAAACAGCAGCAGAGATACAGTTACAAATATAAAAGTGGAAGTGTGGCAGTCGCTTTTCCGAACGAACGCCCATTTACTTTGATGGGCTCCATCTATTCACCTTTGCTGACACCATTTTGTATCTTTTCTCAAGAGCTTTTAGGATGGTATTCCTCTGAGTCCAGGTAAACTAGCAGAAACAGTTTACATAGAACAAAACGAGTTTAATGCAGTTAGCAGTTAAACGTACATTCATAATATGCATAATGCAAATAATAACAAAAACAAAGCTTAAAAAGCTTTCTTTAGACAAAGAACACTTGAAAAACAAAGCGCTCCGACTCAATCGTCCTCCTCATCGTCGGAGCCATCAAATGTGACGTTGACACATGCTTTTCCACAGCAGTGCCCACACATTAAGGAGCATGGGCAATGTATCGTTTTAAAGCTACAAGTGTGCTTTACAACTTTTACTTCGGGTCTTTTGTCGCTATCAGCAGCACTCATACCAGCTGCCACAAGAGCTCTTGCAGTTGCAGGACACCAAATTGAGGAGATGATCTGGAGCAGCTGGATGATGAGTTGTCACTGGTACTAAAGCTGAGTGTTGGAATTTCCATCCCCATTGGGTCGGGTCCAAAGAAAATCCTAACCATTCTTGAACTTGCAAATATACCCGCAGTGAATGTTGCTTGCATGCCACCGAAGTCGGCGGAAGTGAAGCCAGCTGAAATGACGCTGTGACCGCTTGTTTGGCAATTTCTTGGCTGTATTTCACTGCCCGAAGTTCGTCGAGGCTTTTGCACCCCGATTTGGCACTATCATAGAGACAAATGGCGAACTTCTCTCCAGCTGATAGTATGGCCTTTTCATCTGGAGCCGTAGAGACGAATACCTTCATTTCCTCACGTAAAGATGCGGAATCCTTCAATATTTTCCAGGCTTGCTGTTTGATGTACTCTACCCACAGCTTTCCTGTGCGAGATTTCTGGCTCATTGAAGAAAATGTGTCATGAAGCGACTCTTTGAGACGTTGAAGGCAATGATATGATAGCAAGTCGTTGGCGGTGCCTTCATGGAATGCGGTAAAAAGCGCCTGTATTTCGTCCTTGTCATCCTTCAGCCCGTCGTTCATGTTGAGTAACATTGTCCCGACAGCCTGTTTTGTCAGATAATGCGCTCTGAGGGCCCTAGAACATGCTCATTTTCGCGTTATTGGTACATTTGAAATTGAAGGCATAACGTAATCATTTGTAAGAGCGAGCTAATTGCAAGCCTACCTAAAATATGCG
The DNA here is from genome assembly GCA_946902985.2 of Meconema thalassinum. Classification (NCBI taxonomy): domain Eukaryota; kingdom Metazoa; phylum Arthropoda; class Insecta; order Orthoptera; family Tettigoniidae; genus Meconema; species Meconema thalassinum. Next base: position 862,493,160 of record OX336389.2, read on the forward strand.
TGTCCAGACATCATGTGAGTCACTGACGATTTAGCGTATATTTACGCCCAGAGCTCCTCCAAACTACTTCTATTCATCACGTAGCCGATTGCCCCAAGAAACGACATTAGAAAGTGAAATCCGCCTAGGCGAACAACCACGTTTTTGAGTTCCTCTGAAGTGTCCGATGCGACTATCTCTGCAGCTTTCGCGTATAGGGGCTGGTCAAAGGTTTCGAAACAAGTGCTTTGTTTCAGTTCCACGCACTCTCTTGCGGCAAACTTCAACGCGGAATATATAGTTGATGGATTGCTCGGTTCCAAGTTAATGAACGGCAGGGTATCAACTGACGTCGTCTGGGGAGTTGGTTGAGCATGAGCAGACAGTGACGTCTTCATAAAGCCGTTCCACGAGGCGGGTAAATTAATACCTGACCACCGTCCAGATAACCACAAGGAGTCCATCATCGACGCAATAGCCACAGAGTTTGGGGCTTCCACAGTTAACTCCTTAATCTTGACGTCCTTTGAATCAGGAGAAGAGGGCTTCCGATACCACCACAAAATGTTGAACTTTCCCATCGCCGCAATCACACCTGCATTAGGAACTTCTCGTGTACGTGGGAGTGGAGATATTTCACTGTTAGGCGCTGGACCTGTGCACTTGATGCCTACTATGCAGTGAAGTATGTTTCGCTCATCCAATGTCCTTATGTTAAAGTCAGGGTTGTCAAAGCAAAACTGCGTGAACGCTCCAGCATTCGGGATTGGATGTTCTTCACGAAGCGCTGAAACTTGATACCTGTAGACTTCCACTAAATTTACTGAAAATCCAAGACTCTTTAGAGGCTGAATTAATTGTTTGGAGTATTGTTGGCCTGCTCCGACAGGCCGAGCGCTGTCACCCAGAAACGCGATCGGGTGCCTTTTCAACAGCGGTTATGCTTTGGGACCGTAACTCGGTAACCGTTTCTTGCATAGACATGGGTAATGTGCCAATGTAAAGCTGAAAGTATGCTTTATAACTTTCATTCTGGGTCTTTAGTCAATATCAGCAGTTGTTTAAAAAATAATGACCTGCTAATCACAAATTAACAAAATTTTCGTGTAAAAATTGTGCTAAAAATGTTAAATTAGTCGGTTTTTTCCTTCGTCAATAGCAATAATTAGGCCTGATAAGCCCGTTATCATACTGGTTCATTTTTATTAATTGCTAAAGCTCGCGAGAACTAAATTTGGATCAATATTTTTAACGCAGGAAGCAAAAATGCTGTTTTTGGCACTTAGGCCCTATTTAAGCCGTTTTGAACCCTCCAAAAACTATGACGCGGACACCGCAGAGATGGGGACTTTTCAGGATTTGTTTTTAGGGTATTAGGGAACATCTATGCCAAATTTCAGCTTTACATTTTTTTTAGGTTGGTCGTGTTTTTTGCATATAATGCCTGGGCTAATAGTGCTATGTCCTTTCCGAGTTTTATTGAAATCGCTCCAGCCGTTTAGATTTCATTAGGGGGACACACACGCACACACATACATACATACACACACACACGGACAAAAGGTGATCTCATAAGCCAATTTTTTTCATAAATGAAAATAGGCTAAAAATCCTATCTGAGCGATTATCGTTATTCTCACTGGTCTCATCATCTCTCTTAAACGCACCATCCATCAATACAACAAGAATGTACTTTAACTCTCCTATGTCAATCCAAATCAAAAAAATAATGGAGCATAGGGTAACTTACCAAAACGTTTAAAAGCTCCAAAATTTCCAACTACAGCTCCGTTCTGACATAACTAGACACTTCGGGCTGATCTAACTACGCCACAACAATGACACCAATAACAATAGTAATACATAATATGTGCTCCATTTAATATCTGTACCCTCTAACCTTAAAACAGTGTGTCCGCAAAGTCTCTCCGCAGCGTTTGTCTCGCCTTGCGGGACGTGTTGGGTTCGCAGTACATTCATGCTATGTTGTTACAAGGAAAACAATTACATTAAATTGAGTAATTCAATTATATATACGGTACTCACCACTCTCACACTATGCTTCATAAAGTTTCCACCAGCACGGAAAACCTCTTACACTAAAAACACACGCTCTTCAGTAGTAAGCATTCCCACAAGACTCTCCTTACACAAGAACTTGACAAGAACACAACTTACAACGTCAACACTGTCACGCACAGGCAATCACTGTCGGCAATAATAAACTGTTATTACCCACCCTATCACTCCAGTTGAAGGTTAACACGGAACAAGTGCATGCTTATGCCAACCGCTGCGGTGAGACTTTGCGTATACAGCGACATGGATGTGCTGCCAACCGAACACGTCCGGCAAAGCGAGGCCCGCGTAGCTCGCCGCTGGAGAGAGACTTTGCGGACGCTCTGTATTAACCCACGATTTGGATGATGAAATTGGTAACGCAAATGTATTTAACCTACAATCACGAAACTGAGCTGAGGTGGTGTCCTATACTGTATAAGAGGCTCAAAAGGGACTAAGCACGTGATCGGTGACCTTATTCTCAAGATGGTGGCTGAGCGGTTTATTGACACATCAAAATCAATGGTTCAGAATTGGGTAATTATCATGAAGTTTAAAGAGTATCATATTTCTCGCTAATTTCAAGATTCAATATTAAACGCAGCTGCCATCCTGAGAATATGCAATGTTAAAATCAGCAACGCAAAAACTATTTAAATGGCGAAATTTAGCACGAAGGAAGGCTCCTATATGAGCAACAACATTATCTATTTCATACAATCAAGATGATGGTTGGGTAGGCCCACTATAAAATATTAAAATAAATAACACGGGATGTTGAACAATCCCGGCTGTGCCAAGAAATTTAATTCTGATCTGAGGGTTGGAACGTGCTACACTCAGCCTAATGAGGCAAAGCTGAGAGGGTGGTAGGTTCGATTCTCACTTCAGCCATTATTGAAATGGTTTTCCGTGGCTTACCACTTCTACTCCAGGAAAATGCCGGGATGGTTCCTAATTTAAGGCTATAACCACTTCCTATCCAATCCTTTTCTAAATTACACTACTACAGTTACCACAACAACACAGATTATCTGACAAATCTACACACACACGCACACACACGTAGATGGGGCTGAATGACCATGCTCGAAGCCCCTACGGAACCCAGCGAGAGAGTGCTGTTGTTTATTGCAACCTACTAAATACCTCGTTTTTAATTTGCAGACGTTAGCAATGGACCCTTCCCGCCATCAGCTGCAATCTACTCTCAGCATCAGGCGGGATGAGGACTGTGCTTTTGACGTTAAATGTCAGTCTCAGACGTTCTTTTGTCCGTTGGAGATCGCTGATTTCTTCTTCTGACTTAAAATAGAAAGAAAGCTCCCCTCCATATCTTAGTAATTATATTCCTTATGTACCTTTTAAAGAAAGGCTGGATAGGTCTTGTCAAGTAGCGTAGGCTACATGTGCGCGCGATGCGGTTGGCCTATAGGTGCTCTCAAGATGAAAGTAGCCGAATAGGCTGCGTGATCGAAAGTCTGAGTTTCATTGTCATTGATTCATTATAGGGGTTTGGGTCATCTTGATCATCTATACTAATATAATAAAGCTGAAGAGTTTTTTGTTTTGTTTGTGTGTTCAAACGCGCTAATCTCTGGAACTACCAGTCGGATTCGAAAAATTCCTTTTGTATGGGTATGATAGCCAGATTCAAGAGGAATAGTTTAGGCTATGTAGCATTAGGCTACACCTCTCAGGTAAACTTAAAGATTGATTTTTGATCAGTAAGTCGGAAGAACAAGCGCTCCCGAACAGCTTTATTCGCGTGCACTGGCGTTATGGTTAGCGATACGTATATCGTTTCACCGATCTGAACCAACATTTGTATAGGCCTACTTACCCTTTGGAACCCTGCGGGTAACACTGTCCACTTTAAATTTCGGAGAGACCACTCCATTCCCTGCATTTAGGCCCTTTGGCACAAATCTACACCGATTCATCGATCTGAACCAAAATTTGTATAACTTACTTACCCTTTGGAACCCGGCGAGTAACACTGTCTACATGAAATTTAAGACAGACCATTCTATTCCGTGCATTTAGGACCTTTGGCACAAATCTACACCTTTTCACCGATCTGAACCAAAATTTGTATAGGCCTACTTATCCTTTGGAACCCTGCGAGTAACACTGTTTACATGACATTTCGGACAGACCACTCCATTTCATTCATTTAGGCCCTTTGGCACAAATATACACCGTTTCACCGATCTGAACTAAATTTTACATACTTACCCTTGCTTGAAATTTGGGACAAACCACTCCATTCCCTGCATTTAGGTCCTTTGGCACAAATCTACACCGTTTCACCGATCTGAACCACATGTTGTATACTTAGGCCTACCCTTTGAACCCTGCGGGTGACACTGTGCACTTTACATTTTCGACAGACCACCCCATTTCCTGCATTTTGGCCCTTTATCACAAATCTACACCGTTCCTCCTAATTGCACCAAATTTTACACACACTTTGAAACCCTGCTGGTAACACTGTCCACTTGATATTTTGGACAACGCACTCCATTCCCTACAATTAGAATAACAGACAAAATGAACTTGAAAACCACGTATTAAGGCCCTAGAACAATTCATATCCGTAGTACTGTAACTGTAAGAGTATTTTAATAAGCCTATTGTTGACTGACAATTCGGGCTGCATCACGTCACCCATACCAGTGTTCTGGTGCAGAATTGCGAAAATAGTTAAATCTTGCGCTGCTTATGAATTGCAGTCACGGGGAGTAATTAGTGCAAAAATATTTTTAGGTCCCTTAAAACAGTTATCATCATGAACATATTATGCCTCTGTATAAGTGCAATGGTGTTGGTGCAGTGCATTGAGGTTATCAGCTGCAATAAGCGTTGGTGCTTTCAAATTTACGTTCATTTATTCTGAACCTTATCGTTGAGCGCTATGTGGCGATAAATGATACAGTCGCAGTTTTCCAAAGTGTTCTGATTATTTTCCTACGGCACTAGCCTATGCGACAAAAGACGACACTATTGGTCTCTACATTTCTAACAGCCAATGAGATATAGGCCCTAGGCAGTGTCTTTTATTTCACGTATTCCTATTTCTAATATTTTTTAAAAAAATTCGTTTGTAAATTACATGTGTCAGTGCTGTAGGTAGTAAATAGCCGTTTCCCTATTCATTATTATCATTATTATCATTACGGGAAAATGACCTGAATGTTACGTCCATTTTACTGTACTCCTTATCACCCCCCCCCCCCCCACTAAAACCACCACCACCACCACCACCACAAAAAGTTATATTTTCAATATTTTTTTTCTTATAGTTTAAGTATCATGTGTCACTTCTGTAGTAGTATTCATTATCATCCATAAAACAAATAAATCCACCGGGCGAAGCCGGGCACTACTGCTAGTCATTTAATAATGCTATTGGTTTTACGTACGTTTTAACTACTATGGCTTTTAGAGACGCCGGGGTGCCGGATTTTCGCCTAGAAGGGGATTTTTAACCTGCCAGTAAATCTACTGACACGGCTCCCTCGCAATTGCGCACCCTCAAATGCCAGCTGACTGCGCCAGGATACGAACCTGCAACCTTGAGCCCAGAAAGCGAGAACGTTGCCGCTGAGCCACGCAGCCAGTCATCTTGATCATCAGCCTCGTTTACTAGTGTGCGTGTTGAGCCTGTCTGATAAGTTAACCTGTTTTTTTGTGATGAATGTAGTAGTGTTTGTAGCTTTGTTAGGGACAGGGAAAGAGTACAGTAGGTGCCCCGGGACTTTAAATAAGGTAGGCCTACTCTCCTGATATTTCCCTGGAGGGAGTGTGGAAAAACCACACTCAGGATAGCCGCTGCCAGCGCCGGGATGCGAACCTCAAATCTCCGGACTTGTTGCAGCACCTCGTCGCAGTTGTGGTGCGCGATTTAACTCATACGGTGACGCTACTGGGTGGTCTGTGGTTTGGATCCCTGCGCTGACAATGGACAAACTGAATTTGTTTTTTCTCACTCTATCCAGGCGAATGTAGGATAATGCTGTAGGCTACTACAAATCCCACGTAATATACCCTATTAGTACAGCAGCCACAATAATAGCCTTCGGCGGTTTTTTAAATTCCATTTAACTTACAAGTACACGAGGCTGATGACCAAAATATCTATATTCCTCAATTGAAGCAGTTCGCCTCGTTGCGTAGTGGCTAGCATTCTTGGCTGCCACCACGGAGGCCCACGTTCGATTTCCGGCTGTGTTAAGAAATTCAATTCTGGTCTGAGGGCTGTAACGGGGTACACTCAGCCTCGTGAGGCAAAACTGAGAAGAGGCGGGTTCGATTCCTACCTCAGCCATTCTGAAAGTGGTTTTCCACTTCTTCACCAGGCAAATGCCGGAATGGTACCTAACTTAAGCCCACGGCCGCTTCCTACCCAAATCCTACCTCGTCTATAAGTTGGCTACACACCAGTATAGACATGACAGTGAGGTTATCAGACAAATTCTACACACACCCAAGTACACGGGATTACATGACCACGATGTCACAAAGCTCCTAAAGAATCAACAACTATTGAAGCAACAGCAGTAATAGCCTATTAAGGGCAAGGACTTGGTTCAGCGTAATCAAGCTTGGTCCATAGCTTATATACAGGGTGTAACAAAAATGTACGGCACAAAATGCTGGACACATTCCTCACACGTAGGCGAAGAAATTATGTTATATGAACATGGGTCCGGAAACGCTTTGTTTCCATGTTATACCTCATTGTCTCCAACTCATTAAGCATGGGAAACACACAAGAAGAGACCGTTAGAATCATGGAGAATATGCACTCTTGGTTACGTCTGGTTACGTTGTCATTATCGTAGGTGTACCGCCAGTGTTTTGTTTTACATGGCCCTGTGGCCATGCGACTTAGCAGAGGTGCCTTTAGCTGTACTACAAAATATGTACGTCAAGCACGATGGAGCACCTCCTCATTTTAGTGTTAATGTCCGTCGGCTTCTAAATAACACATTTGGTGACAGATGGATAGGTAGAGGTGGACCAATTGCCTGGCCTCCACGCTCTCCGGACCTAAAATCACTGGACTTTTATTTGTGAGCGCATTTGAAAGCTCTTGTGTATTGAACCCCAGTACAAGATGTTCAGAGTCTCCGTGCCCGTATTATGGAAGGCTGAGAAACCATACACAATCCTCCAAGGATTCACCAGCGCATCCGAGATTCACTACGACGGTGGGTTGATGCGTGTATCAATGCGCACGGAGGACATATTGAACATCCCCTGTGAGCAAGAGTTGCATGTGGTATGCTGGTACGTTCCGTTCTTGTGTTTTCCCATGATTAATGAGTTGGAAACAATGAGGTATAACATGGAAACAAAGCGATTCCAGATCTATGTTCATATAACATGATTTCTTCGTCTACGTGTGAGGAATGTGTCCCGGATTTTGTGCCGTACATTTTTGGTACACCCTGTAGAGAGGAATACTAAAAGTTTGCTCTGTTGCGAAATCACTGAAGGGGAGGACAGATTTGAGAAATGCTAGGTGAAGTGGCGGTTCATTGGCTGTTCTTCCCGTTAGTGTTGGAGTCGCTCGTGTTTGTTACTGTGAACTGAAACCCACAGTCAGATAATCAGACCTGTGGTATAGCCGTGTGTGTTAAATAGGGCTAGGATTTTTAGGTGCTAAAAACGGGAGAATATTTATTTTTTATGTATTAAAAATACCAGAAATTTGTGACAAAAAAGTAAAAATATTGTATTATAATTTAGTTTATTAAGGTAAATATAAACAATATGCAGTACTCACGAATGCAATTAATTCTACTGTATATCTCACTGACTGCTGAAGCATTACAATAGACAACGAGATACATCGTCAGGTTGTCCATCACAAATGACCGACGATTATCGCGAAACACTTACTCTGAAGGCGCGAAACTGCGGCATATGTTTCTTGCCCTTGAGGTGTTGTGTAACTTGAGATCGCAGTTCAGCCTTTATTGCTTTCCCACAACAGAACGCTCCCATCAGAAGTAAAATTGAGTTACCTTTAAATTGTGCAACAGACGGTAACTTGTAGTTGTTTTTACTTTAGGCATAGTAGAACTGCCTTACACTTCCCAGTGCCAGAAATGAACTGCAAGTGAGTGACACTGGATCCAGGTAGCTGGGGGAAAGGGGCGATAGGGGGGGGGGGGGAGGGAGGGGGAGGTCTAGCACGTGGTGCAATATGGCTATGGATAAGGAAATCCCCGACTTCCACAGTGAGTGGCACGGGGCGACAAGATAAGAATAACACAGTTGCAAGCTGACATACGCTCTGCATGAAGATTAGATAGCTCACAGGTTCTTCCCCGTTGAAGTAACACAGAACAAAAATGCAATAAACTGAAAGATCTAGCATACAGATTTTAAAAAAATGTTAATATTATGTCTTTTTATGTGCTAATAAGTGAAAAACAGGAATGTATGTATGAATAGAAAAATGCATTAAATATGCATTTACATAAAAAAAATATTTATTTACCTAAAAATCCTAGCCCTAGTGATAAATCACTCACCAAGACCACGATGGGGAGCTGTGGCAAGTCCAGAGATCTAAGGTTCGAATTCCAGAGCTAACAGCGGCTATCTTGAGGGTAGTGTTTCCTCACTCCCTCCAGGAAAATACCGGGATAGTACCTTACTTCAAGTCCAGGGAATTCTACACCATCCCCTACCCCAATAATTACAGTCACGCACATTGCTGTCATCGCACAAAGACAGGTTATAAAACAAGTACTAACAAGTGCACGGAGCTGATGATGAAGATGTCCCAAGCTCCTAAAACGAATTAATTACAACTTCGAATATCAACAAACATTGATTTCTTCATCTCAAAGCGCCACCCCTTTAAATCAACTGTTAAATATATAATTATTAAAGCAAGAAGTTAGCCTTCGCGGTATTATATAGGCCTACTGCAGTCTAATAACTACTGTATTTACTATGTAAGAAAGACGTTGAACTAACCAATCCATTCGCTAAATGGATTCCACAGAATGTCTTTTGCTGGCCTTGAATATAGTTTACTGTACTGCAGGAGGGCATAATTACACGGAAATATACGGTACCTATCTTTTCTACAGAACAATGCATTTAAACCTCTTTTTTTCTTTATGCCCCTACACAGGAAAATGAACTTAACATGAATTGTTGTGTTGGACGGCACATCCACATACGGCTGGGAGGCGAGACTAAACGTAAGGGAAATATTGGAAAGAACATTGCCAGATACGTGGTATTGCAAGTTCAGCGACGATATTGTCTTAAACTATGTGGTCGCATAGACTAACCAAATATCAAAAAGGAAAAAGAAGGAAGATTGTAGTTGTACGTGACCGTGAATCTGGTGATTATGAGCCACGGGACCTCCTTTTTACGTGGAATCCGAACCACAGGACATGGCATTTCACTTCGAAAATCTCACATGCATTGACCGGGAATCGAACCCGGACCGCCTTGGTGAGAGGCATACAGCTAGACCGCTGAGCCACCACGCCCACTAACCAAATATCCATTCACCATAACTCAAGTAGGCTAAACAAGAAATTACTTGACTTAAATCAGTCAATTTGTTTCAGATATAAGCTGTTGTAACGGTTTGGCTTCGCTCCACGTTGAGCGTACAAATGAAACGTCTTGACTGGTCCTTACTGTTTGGTGATAAATGTAACTGTTTACCTTTGCCTAAGCTATGTTGTTTTAATGGGCGCCAAGACCTCAACGCAATGTTGAAATCTAAATTTGTATTTAACAACGTCTAGCTCTGGCAGAACACCTTCAAGAATCTATTCACTCAGATCGTGGTATGATTTGATCATTAACCCAACAAACAATTGTATCAGGAGAAGGAATTGGTCTATATCTAATGCTACCTACTGAAAGCAAAGATTGCATTGTAAAAAGAAATGAATTTATTATATAAAACAAGTATTGCAAAATTAATAATAATAATAATAATAATAAGTTTAAAATTTAAATTGGAGCGTTGTGATTTTAATATTACAGATAGAGAATTACGTGAGAACGGAGTCTGATAAATTATTGATTTTACTCTTATTCCCAAGCTATAAAGTTACTGAAATATTGAATATAAAACAAAGAGAAACGAGAGATTGCATAGTTCTGTGTCATTCGCGCTTACCACTGGAAATTGCCGAAGCATTTCCCTCGTACTGGATGTTGCAGAGAGCTTCCCTCAGTCTCCTGGACGTCGTCATCTTCTTCGATATTTGATGATATACTCGTAGATTTGATAACTCTATGGTCCGAACATCGGAGCCAAACACTCGTACAACCACACTGGTTATGTTTTACAAAGATAGTCCTCCACTCCACGGAACATCGGAGCGACTCACACGTGCAACCGTACTGGTCAAGTCTTACACAGATTGTCCTTTATTCCACGGCGCGCCAAACGATATATGCACTCGTCGGCTTCCCACTCCAGTGCCGACTTCCAGCTTACGTGGTCTCCACTGATTGGCTGCTCCCCACGCGCTACTTCCCCACCTCTGGCTCATTACACTCGGCGGGAGGGTGAAGTCGATTGCCGTTCCATACTATCCGCCTTTTCTTGACGCTGCAACCCAGCCTTGCGTAATGCTTCTTGACAAGAATCAGCCTGTATCTGAATTCCCAGTGAGTCATGTCTCTCATAATACCCTAACTGACGAAACTCCGTAAAATTCCGTAATCACCTAATTTTCTATGATAATGTCGTTCGTAATAATTTGCTTGATAGTGTTTTCTAAGACATAGAAAACCTATCTGTATGCTTATAATTTTATAAAAATGCTCCAAAAATACCTTAATAATAATAATAATAATAATAATAATAAATTAACATGAAAAATTCTCTTGGCTGAACAATTTGCCGCGTAAATAACTATAGAATGGCTTCCTACTGACTTATGCCAGTGGCATAAAAAAACCTCGAAAAACACGTTACATATTCGCCTCGGATCATCGGATGATTTACTGTGACGACGGTCCATTATCCGATTATCCCAGACACGTTAATAATCCCCATCCAAAATACATATTACATAAATGAAATCACCCTAAATTACAGATATATACACTCATAATTTTTCTTCACGCACTTTGCGTCAAAGTTTGTTGTCACTATGGATTGCACTTTGCAACCAGTCCAATGTTTTTCATATAGAATAGTGTTCCACGGATATTTCCGCCTCTCAAATTTCTCTATGTTGGAAAAATTGACATAATTACTGTGTGAGCACTATGTATATGAGATGTCACATCACACGCATCAAGGTGTTCTGATATATGTATATCTCCCTAGAACTTCCTAATTTCACTGGAGGTTCCTTCCTTATTGTGAAATTTAATCCCACTTATCACTGAGCACACGATCACACTATTGTGGCAGCGCATCTTGACCATAATACTTAATCTCTCTTTATAACAGACGACATGAATATTGACTTTATGAAAAAAAAAAAACAGTAAATGCGCATTACATATAACACCAAATATTTCTGTGCCGTAATCGCCCTGTCTTGTTAAGTTCCCGTAGACCCTATTCTACTTAATACTAGTTCTCAACTCAGACCAGTTCTCCTCACACAAATAATACCATTGTACAAATTACCTTAAATTACACACTTACAAATCTTACATGGCGAGGCCGTAAACAGAAATCACGTGTGCTCTTATGTATGAGTTTCATGAAGGACTGTCTCGCCTTCTGATGGCCCATCTTTTGCCTCGTGGATGCCTTAAGCAAAAATACCCTGTTCAAGCGCTCACCCATCTCTAGGAGACAAATGGGAATTCACCAGCGCTGCCAAATTCTATCCTTGGTGTATCGAGACATTTTAGTGCTCAAGAGCATCCTACAATCCCGTCATATTTCCCTGTACCTTAAAAACTCTCATTTACTTACATACTACCCCCCTGTGTGACTTCTGATACGCCTGCCTGGAAGACCATCTCCTCCCACGCACCAAATACCACACTTACTCATTTGATAGGCTGGCTCGCCAGCTAAACATCCTCACTTTATGACACATACTTTCGGAGACTATGTATATTATACTGTGCCCGTTTAGACCGGAGTCCGCACGACCACATATGCATTTTACCAATAATCAGTCAGCACGAGAATCAAAATATCCCGGGGCGCCATATGGGTTAAAGCAAATCGCAAAAACGACATCAAATTAAAAAAATGCTTTACTGATTTTTGGCTCAATGCAACAATAAGGATAGAAGGAGATTTAATTGGGTGTAACACATCTGGCAAAATTATCTCAGTTTATTTTGAAGTTAAAATCTGACTGCAAAGATGCTCAAAGCAGCATCATCCACGTGTGGCGATCCACACTCTTATTTACACACAATATACAGAAATTTTCCAAACACATTTGACATCTTTTTGGAAACACAAGTCCGATTAATAGTCCTGTGGACTGTGTTCCAAAATTATTAATATTTAATTCCAGTTCAAAATTAATTGTCTATACTGGAAATAACGTAGATCACTGTTTGACTATTTACATGATATTAACACTCGTAGAATAAATGTTTATAGAATTCTTAAACTTTCACTTGTTTTCCCAGTTTCAAAAATATATCGTCGAAAATATTATCATCATCAAAGCAACACAAATTATTAACACATATTAATAACATCTGAAAAGTATTTGACCTTGAGCATAGCATCGAAGAACTTGTGCGAAGCACAACAACAATTAATTGTTCTTCTGACATTAAACATTCGAGAAGTGACTCGATTATGAACTTCAAGTTCCAAACAAAATATATGATTTCTGAATCATCAACTTGATCACTAAATGGTTGAACCATTCAACTATTCAATTTCCCACTTGGAATCATTATGAAAAAATATTTATATTTATGGCCATTTCTAGTCACTTTTACAACTTGCAATTCTTCGACAGAATGCGGAAATAAGAATTGTAGTTTCATAATGAATTCATTTAGTTCATGGCACTAGGATTGAAAATGTCCTTCAAATTATTCGTGGTTAAAGAATTATTTTTAATTGGCAGTGGCCCATTCTATTATTTGTGTAAGAACACAATATTACAACAACAACGGCAAAGGTCTTCCTCTGAAGAAGAATAAACTACTATCATGACAAATCCGGGTTCTAGCAAAATCAAAGTCTAAATGGAATTCGTAAACAAGGTTGAAATAAGAACTGATGGTTTCAAAGAAATAACCTTCGGGTTATTCATACGACGAAATGTGTGGCTCCAATACTCCTACTATAAACCTGAGCCATCGAACCTGCTATTTGATTGATGCTCGAAAAAACCTTCATTCCTGCGACTTAACATGCGCACCTGGGAATGGCATTTCAACTACTCCACACACATAAATTTTCTTCCCAAAATTTATACAATAAATCAAGCCTCTGCTTGTTATCAACACTGGAAGATTAATAAACTTACAAGTTAATTTTATTTTACCATTCAGTTCAACCCGTGAATTTACCATACTTATGAAAAGCATTATTTCACTTTCGAGTGTATTTACGTCATGATTTTATATAAATACAAAAATATCCTATTTGATACAAATATCATTTGCTTCCCGTTTCATGCCTCTCCGTGTTATCTGAAACATATACTTTGCTCTATGCAAATGTCAACTGTTCAACCAGAACTGACATGTTGGTTGAATGCGGGCTTGCGCTAACCACTTTCCTTCGGAAAATCTCCTGTTCCAAACTAGAAATGATTAAACTACTTCACAGGCTCTTTCTCAATACATATGATTATTAGAAAATATAATATCCATGAATTATTTAGAAAAATTATGAAAATTATTATTATTATTATTAGTGGATTATTATTATTATTATTATTTGTTATTATTTTAAATATGTTTAATTATTATCTCATTATGTGAGAATCCACATGTTCGAACCTTCGAATATGGAAAAAATATCCATTCCTCAACAAAAATAAATTATTAACTTTTACAGTTACATCGGCTGATTACCGTGATTTCCCAAAAATATGAAAAATTCAAATAAATCTTCGAAATGCTCGGTCATCGATCCTAAACTGTTCTGAGTGCTGAAAAATGCTCAGAATAACTCTAACAAGTCTTGCGTAAATCATTACAAGCTTTAAATACGACGAAAAAAAATGTGTTGGTCATCTGCAGAAAAATAGTTTGTTCCAATTAGCTAGGCATAATATAATTCAAATGTGGCTTACATTTCTTGATGGTCTTGAAGTGTAGTAAACCTGGTCTGTACCAGATTTATCCATAGACATGCCCTATCGGACAAGCATGTATAATCCTTGTATCGGCCGCCATTGTAGACCCACAAATCGTCTAGTCAGACATAGTGGTAGTATCTTTCGACGTTTGAATAAACTGTGGTTCCATTTTAATATGGGCTTCTATCAAAGCCATAACAGTTTGTTGAAATAGGGTCAGATCTAAGTGATCTCTTCTTAAATATGTCAGTTGTAACATAACTCACTGTCATCTCATCAGTACAAGAAAAACACTGACAGTCTAAGCAATTAACGGCTGTTCTGAAGATCGTTCCCTGGGCATGGTTTATTAATATCACCATCTGCCATGCGCTAGACAACCTGCAGTTTCCCTTGCGTAGACTAATGAACGCCACCGTTATAGACTATTCTTCAGTGTACTGACAGATCGAAGTGATTAACTAGTTACAAAAATGAAAACTGACTTGAAATGGATTTAAACATCCACGTATTAAGTTACTACTGGACTGTGACAAAATACTATTTTCTAGACAAAGTCTAGCATATGTCCTTTTAGAAATATAAATATTTCCACCAATGTCTGTAGAAAAACAATCACCTCAGTGATTCTCCTCACCAGAAACTTACTAAGTTCCAACTCGTTTGCGCAGCACTTCTCGTGACTATCACGATTTGAAAAGAACTTCTGCGTAGATTCGGCAACCATGTGCCTTGGCTCAGCGTAGACGCAACTTGCTTGCCAAGTGCTTGTGTTGAAGTGAGCTGACCATGCCTGCTCCAGCTGGCTTTTATTCAAAACGGTCAGGGTCACGCGTCATCGCCTGATATCTAGAAATCCTCATATCTCTTGAATCCCTGGTCCGATTTACTTGATACTAATTGCATTCTCTTTCATTTGGCCGTGCCAGTAATCTGATCCCAGTCTCAAGTCTCTACTCCATAGTTAACTATTTAATCAATAAATAGCCTCCACCTCAGCTGTTACTCGCTACGTCACTTGACATCCAACTATCGGTAAAATTCTTCTAAATGCTTCTCGAAGCAATGTAGCGCGATATTCAAATATCTGAACTTTCAAAAGCGGCTACAGCCTTTCCCTTGATATCTAGGTGTCTGAAACTTGGAATACCCATTCCTAGAGTTGGGCACATCCACCCCACACCTAGCAAAAAATAAAAATTGAAAATTGTTTATTTTTCCTATCTACACATTAAATCATCTGGTTCTTGAATAATAGATCTTCAAATTCGATGCATTATAAGTTCCCACGATGTTACCAGTTCGTGTATTGGCTACTACATAGGCTCCATTATTGTTTACTTCCACAATATTCAAAATCTTCAGTTTCACCAGGCTTAATATCAAAAATATCGTGATACTCTTCCAAAATCTTCCCTAGCTCTGGGGACTCCTTCTCAGTGTAGACTTCTCTTCCTTCGGCTTCATGAAAAATCAGAGACCATTGAGCATCTCCCTAGATGTCTTCCTCGTCTTTTCCCTCGAAGTTAATCTCTTCGGTATTCTTGAATCTGATCGTCTCTGTCTTCATATCTATCACTGCTTGATATTTCTGAATGTAATCTGCTCCCAATATCATGTCAAAAGCCATGTCCTTCATTACAACAAATACATGTCGGAAATCATGTCCTCCAATCGTAATACATAAGTATAATTGTGTTTTACACAGAGATATTTTATTGGGTATTATTCCTTGGATCTTAATTCCTGATACTGGAATTTCCTCTAAATTCTCTTTGAGCTTCCACAGAATATAAAGCTTCTCACTCACCAGACAAAGCATAGCCCCAGTATCGATCAAAGTATCGACAGGCATACCAAATACTTCGCATGATATGATTGGCATTCTAATTCTTGTACCCATTTCTTTTCGTTCATCATTCTGTTGAATTAAGTCATCATCCTCTGCTTGCCATTTAATAATTCTGGAAGTGAAAGTATTCAAAATTCTATCTTCTACTGTGAATTCGAAGTTTTTTTTTTCATTACCATTCCCCCGGGATTGTTGTGTTCCCGATGGACCTGGATCATTGGGCCTCTGCTCCAAAAATTGCAAGTTATCTTGGTGTCTTGCTTCCAAATTTTTCCTTGTGTCCTTGTTAAACTCTTCATTGGACTGACGAGTATCTACATTCCCTCTGTTGTTGTAGTTGTTTCGACCATAATATCTTCTTTCCTGGTACCTTCCTTGACTATCTCGTGGCCTTCTCCATCGAGTATTGTATCGATTACCACCATCCGGTCTTGCATATGGCTTGTAACTGTATCTGCTACTGTACTGGTTCCATCCTCTCTTATTTGGATCTTCCCTCGGCGATTTCTCTTCTCGCTCCTCTCGAATCTCTCGAGGTGTCTGAGAATAACTATCAGCCATAACAGCATACACAGCGTTGTTATTTTTTCCTCCCTTCTGATGGAAGAATTGAGCGTTTGTATGATCCAGCTTCTGTAATACTTCATCAAATTGTTCCATATTATAGATATCAGCAGCGATCAAAGTCCTCTGGACGTCTGCTGGAAATTGACGTATCAATGCAGTAATCAACTCGTTATCTGGCATTGGCGGATCTAAATGTTGAAGTTTAGACAGCTGTCCAGAAAAGTACGTAGAGTATCGAGTAGGTTGTGACGTCGAGAATCTCTTCGAATATAACTCTGCTCTGACTTGCTGTTGGGTTTCCGGGGACCAAAACTTCTTCAATATCCCACGAGAAAACTCCTCAAAAGTGGTTAGAGTGGATCTAAATGCTCTAAACCACAGAAGTGCAGGACCTTCCAAGAACTTCCCTATCACTCGGATCTGTCTTTCTTTAGGGATCTTAGAATCTTTCAGGTAATCACCTGCTTCTCTCAAAAATTCCACGGGTGTCACAGAATCTCGCCCTGAAAATTTAGAAGGCTTATCTTCTATATTCTTAAATACAGTTATGGGGTTGGATTGAAATACTGTCCTGACCTCATCCTGTCTATCAGTCTCTCTAGCTCCTCCTAGATTTATCTGTATCTGTTCCTTTCCCCTTACATTTGGCATTTTCAACAGATGATCAGACTGTTTCTCATCCTTGATTTGAGTTTTCATAGCCTCAAGTTCCTTCTGGTTTTCTTCTGCCATTTTCTTAATTGCTTCAGTTTCTTTACAATTTTCCTTGACATCAGTGGATATCTGGTTCATAACAGCCTCATGACTTTTCAATGACCCTGTCATATCTGATATGTCCTTCTGAGTTGCTTGGATATCCTTGGCAATTACTTCAATATGGGATGACAAAGATTCCCTAATATCCTTGATTCCCTCTTGATTCTCCAGCTTGAGTGTGTCTTTAATTTCATTGACAACTGTGGTTTTGATTTCAGTTTGCAATTCACTAATCACACCTTCTCTTATTTCTCCCATGACAAGTTCTTTGAATTGTTCCGTTAAACGTTGAACAACTAGAATTCCCATCTCGTTACTCTCCTTCTTAACTCTGACTTCCAGGTTGACCATGTCTTCACCAACTTTCCTAAGACCATGTTCTATCCTATCAGCTAAGCTTTGGGATCGAAGATCGGCATCGCGAAATTTTTCGTCCATTAAACTAGCGTTAGTAGCTAATGAAGTTTCGAGCTCATGTGTTTTATCGCATAATTTATTCATTTTACTTTCAAGTGTCATTTTCAAAATTTCAGAATTCTCTTTAAATTTACTTTCCATTGAATTAAATTTACTATTTAAAATTTCCTTCAAGTTCCCTTTTAAAGAATCAGAACTTTCTTTAAGTTTATTTTCTAAAGAATCAGAATTTTCTTTAAGTTTATTTTCTAAATTTTCTTTAAGTTTATTTTCTAAAGAATCAGAATTTTCCTTAAGTTTTTCATCTAAACTTTCTTTCAAGTTATCTTTTAACCTGCTTTCTAAAGAATCAGAATTTTCTTTAAGTTTATTTTCTAAAGAATCAGAATTTTCTTTAAGTTTATCGTTTAAACTTTCTTTAAGTTTATTTTCTAAAGAATCAGAATTTTCTTTAAGTTTCTTTTCCAAAGCCTCAGTATTTTCTTTCATAATGGCTGCTACACGCAGTCCAGCTTCTTTTGAACTCTCCTCCAAACTCCTCATCATTCTCATCATTTCTTCCATAATTTCAATTATTATTCAAAACTTAGGGGTATACAACAGTGGCAAACACAAGCTTATAACTAGAACAAGAAATATGAATAGCTAATTGGAACACTATAATAAAATGAGATTTGTCCTAATGTCGACGTGATGGAAAAACAAAATTCTCTACTTTTACGAATTACATTTACCATAATATCACAAGAAAAATATGCAAGTTCTCAAATATCCTCCACCTGGATTCTAATAATGTGTATGTCCAGTCATCGAACGTTTACTACTGAATTTACTTGACGCCCTAATGGTTAAGCCATTATCAAAATAATCAAACCCATTCTAATTATTAACCAAGTTAAATTTTTAATTTTCCCCACTAATTGGGTTTCCTACTAATTTATTCGTCCAAACCAGACATCTCTCAACTCCCAAAATATTTCTATAAAAATTATCACAATTTCAAATCGGCATGCGATTGACCATGTCTAAATCGGGACCCACGTTCGAAGCCATTTCTCTCTCTATCTTATTTTATGTGCCCGTTTAGACCGGAGTCCGCACGACCACATATGCATTTTACCAATAATCAGTCAGCACGAGAATCAAAATATCCCGGGGCGCCAGATGGGTTAAAGCAAATCGCAAAAACGACATCAAATTAAAAAAATGCTTTACTGATTTTTGGCTCAATGCAACAATAAGGATAGAAGGAGATTTAATTGGGTGTAACACATCTGGTAAAATTATCTCAGTTTATTTTGAAGTTAAAATCTGACTGCAAAGATGCTCAAAGCAGCAGCATCCACGTGTGGCGATCCACACTCTTATTTACACACAATATACAGAAATTTTCCAAACACATTTGACATCTTTTTGGAAACACAAGTCCGATTAATAGTCCTGTGGACTGTGTTCCAAAATTATTAATATTTAATTCCAGTTCAAAATTAATTGTCTATACTGGAAATAACGTAGATCACTGTTTGACTATTTACATGATATTAACACTCGTAGAATAAATGTTTATAGAATTCTTAAACTTTCACTTGTTTTCCCAGTTTCAAAAATATATCGTCGAAAATATTATCATCATCGAAGCAACACAAATTATTAACACATATTAATAACATCTGAAAAGTATTTGACCTTGAGCATAGCATCGAAGAACTTGTGCGAAGCACAACAACAATTAATTGTTCTTCTGACATTAAACATTCGAGAAGTGACTCGATTATGAACTTCAAGTTCCAAACAAAATATATGATTTCTGAATCATCAACTTGATCACTAAATGGTTGAACCATTCAACTATTCAATTTCCCACTTGGAATCATTATGAAAAAATATTTATATTTATGGCCATTTCTAGTCACTTTTACAACTTGCAATTCTTCGACAGAATGCGGAAATAAGAATTGTAGCTTCATAATGAATTCATTTAGTTCATGGCACTAGGATTGAAAATGTCCTTCAAATTATTCGTGGTTAAAGAATTATTTTTAATTGGCAGTGGCCCATTCTATTATTTGTGTAAGAACACAATATTACAACAACAACGGCAAAGGTCTTCCTCTGAAGAAGAATAAACTACTATCATGACAAATCCGGGTTCTAGCAAAATCAAAGTCTAAATGGAATTCGTAAACAAGGTTGAAATAAGAACTGATGGTTTCAAAGAAATAACCTTCGGGTTATTCATACGACGAAATGTGTGGCTCCAATACTCCTACTATAAACCTGAGCCATCGAACCTGCTATTTGATTGATGCTCGAAAAAACCTTCATTCCTGCGACTTAACATGCGCACCTGGGAATGGTATTTCAACTACTCCACACACATAAATTTTCTTCCCAAAATTTATACAATAAATCAAGCCTCTGCTTGTTATCAACACTGGAAGATTAATAAACTTACAAGTTAATTTTATTTTACCATTCAGTTCAACCCGTGAATTTACCATACTTATGAAAAGCATTATTTCACTTTCGAGTGTATTTACGTCATGATTTTATATAAATACAAAAATATCCTATTTGATACAAATATCATTTGCTTCCCGTTTCATGCCTCTCCGTGTTATCTGAAACATATACTTTGCTCTATGCAAATGTCAACTGTTCAACCAGAACTGACATGTTGGTTGAATGCGGGCTTGCGCTAACCACTTTCCTTCGGAAAATCTCCTGTTCCAAACTAGAAATGATTAAACTACTTCACAGGCTCTTTCTCAATACATATGATTATTAGAAAATATAATATCCATGAATTATTTAGAAAAATTATGAAAATTATTATTATTATTATTAGTGGATTATTATTATTATTATTATTTGTTATTATTTTAAATATGTTTAATTATTATCTCATTATGTGAGAATCCACATGTTCGAACCTTCGAATATGGAAAAAATATCCATTCCTCAACAAAAATAAATTATTAACTTTTACAGTTACATCGGCTGATTACCGTGATTTCCCAAAAATATGAAAAATTCAAATAAATCTTCGAAATGCTCGGTCATCGATCCTAAACTGTTCTGAGTGCTGAAAAATGCTCAGAATAACTCTAACAAGTCTTGCGTAAATCATTACAAGCTTTAAATACGACGAAAAAAAATGTGTTGGTCATCTGCAGAAAAATAGTTTGTTCCAATTAGCTAGGCATAATATAATTCAAATGTGGCTTACATTTCTTGATGGTCTTGAAGTGTAGTAAACCTGGTCTGTACCAGATTTATCCATAGACATGCCCTATCGGACAAGCATGTATAATCCTTGTATCGGCCGCCATTGTAGACCCACAAATCGTCTAGTCAGACATAGTGGTAGTATCTTTCGACGTTTGAATAAACTGTGGTTCCATTTTAATATGGGCTTCTATCAAAGCCATAACAGTTTGTTGAAATAGGGTCAGATCTAAGTGATCTCTTCTTAAATATGTCAGTTGTAACATAACTCACTGTCATCTCATCAGTACAAGAAAAACACTGACAGTCTAAGCAATTAACGGCTGTTCTGAAGATCGTTCCCTGGGCATGGTTTATTAATATCACCATCTGCCATGCGCTAGACAACCTGCAGTTTCCCTTGCGTAGACTAATGAACGCCACCGTTATAGACTATTCTTCAGTGTACTGACAGATCGAAGTGATTAACTAGTTACAAAAATGAAAACTGACTTGAAATGGATTTAAACATCCACGTATTAAGTTACTACTGGACTGTGACAAAATACTATTTTCTAGACAAAGTCTAGCATATGTCCTTTTAGAAATATAAATATTTCCACCAATGTCTGTAGAAAAACAATCACCTCAGTGATTCTCCTCACCAGAAACTTACTAAGTTCCAACTCGTTTGCGCAGCACTTCTCGTGACTATCACGATTTGAAAAGAACTTCTGCGTAGATTCGGCAACCATGTGCCTTGGCTCAGCGTAGACGCAACTTGCTTGCCAAGTGCTTGTGTTGAAGTGAGCTGACCATGCCTGCTCCAGCTGGCTTTTATTCAAAACGGTCAGGGTCACGCGTCATCGCCTGATATCTAGAAATCCTCATATCTCTTGAATCCCTGGTCCGATTTACTTGATACTAATTGCATTCTCTTTCATTTGGCCGTGCCAGTAATCTGATCCCAGTCTCAAGTCTCTACTCCATAGTTAACTATTTAATCAATAAATAGCCTCCACCTCAGCTGTTACTCGCTACGTCACTTGACATCCAACTATCGGTAAAATTCTTCTAAATGCTTCTCGAAGCAATGTAGCGCGATATTCAAATATCTGAACTTTCAAAAGCGGCTACAGCCTTTCCCTTGATATCTAGGTGTCTGAAACTTGGAATACCCATTCCTAGAGTTGGGCACATCCACCCCACACCTAGCAAAAAATAAAAATTGAAAATTGTTTATTTTTCCTATCTACACATTAAATCATCTGGTTCTTGAATAATAGATCTTCAAATTCGATGCATTATAAGTTCCCACGATGTTACCAGTTCGTGTATTGGCTACTACATAGGCTCCATTATTGTTTACTTCCACAATATTCAAAATCTTCAGTTTCACCAGGCTTAATATCAAAAATATCGTGATACTCTTCCAAAATCTTCCCTAGCTCTGGGGACTCCTTCTCAGTGTAGACTTCTCTTCCTTCGGCTTCATGAAAAATCAGAGACCATTGAGCATCTCCCTAGATGTCTTCCTCGTCTTTTCCCTCGAAGTTAATCTCTTCGGTATTCTTGAATCTGATCGTCTCTGTCTTCATATCTATCACTGCTTGATATTTCTGAATGAAATCTGCTCCCAATATCATGTCAAAAGCCATGTCCTTCACTACAACAAATACATGTCGGAAATCATGTCCTCCAATCGTAATACATAAGTATAATTGTGTTTTACACAGAGATATTTTATTGGGTATTATTCCTTGGATCTTAATTCCTGATACTGGAATTTCCTCTAAATTCTCTTTGAGCTTCCACAGAATATAAAGCTTCTCACTCACCAGACAAAGCATAGCCCCAGTATCGATCAAAGTATCGACAGGCATACCAAATACTTCGCATGATATGATTGGCATTCTAATTCTTGTACCCATTTCTTTTCGTTCATCATTCTGTTGAATTAAGTCATCATCCTCTGCTTGCCATTTAATAATTCTGGAAGTGAAAGTATTCAAAATTCTATCTTCTACTGTGAATTCGAAGTTTTTTTTTTCATTACCATTCCCCCGGGATTGTTGTGTTCCCGATGGACCTGGATCATTGGGCCTCTGCTCCAAAAATTGCAAGTTATCTTGGTGTCTTGCTTCCAAATTTTTCCTTGTGTCCTTGTTAAACTCTTCATTGGACTGACGAGTATCTACATTCCCTCTGTTGTTGTAGTTGTTTCGACCATAATATCTTCTTTCCTGGTACCTTCCTTGACTATCTCGTGGCCTTCTCCATCGAGTATTGTATCGATTACCACCATCCGGTCTTGCATATGGCTTGTAACTGTATCTGCTACTGTACTGGTTCCATCCTCTCTTATTTGGATCTTCCCTCGGCGATTTCTCTTCTCGCTCCTCTCGAATCTCTCGAGGTGTCTGAGAATAACTATCAGCCATAACAGCATACACAGCGTTGTTATTTTTTCCTCCCTTCTGATGGAAGAATTGAGCGTTTGTATGATCCAGCTTCTGTAATACTTCATCAAATTGTTCCATATTATAGATATCAGCAGCGATCAAAGTCCTCTGGACGTCTGCTGGAAATTGACGTATCAATGCAGTAATCAACTCGTTATCTGGCATTGGCGGATCTAAATGTTGAAGTTTAGACAGCTGTCCAGAAAAGTACGTAGAGTATCGAGTAGGTTGTGACGTCGAGAATCTCTTCGAATATAACTCTGCTCTGACTTGCTGTTGGGTTTCCGGGGACCAAAACTTCTTCAATATCCCACGAGAAAACTCCTCAAAAGTGGTTAGAGTGGATCTAAATGCTCTAAACCACAGAAGTGCAGGACCTTCCAAGAACTTCCCTATCACTCGGATCTGTCTTTCTTTAGGGATCTTAGAATCTTTCAGGTAATCACCTGCTTCTCTCAAAAATTCCACGGGTGTCACAGAATCTCGCCCTGAAAATTTAGAAGGCTTATCTTCTATATTCTTAAATACAGTTATGGGGTTGGATTGAAATACTGTCCTGACCTCATCCTGTCTATCAGTCTCTCTAGCTCCTCCTAGATTTATCTGTATCTGTTCCTTTCCCCTTACATTTGGCATTTTCAACAGACGATCAGACTGTTTCTCATCCTTGATTTGAGTTTTCATAGCCTCAAGTTCCTTCTGGTTTTCTTCTGCCATTTTCTTAATTGCTTCAGTTTCTTTACAATTTTCCTTGACATCAGTGGATATCTGGTTCATAACAGCCTCATGACTTTTCAATGACCCTGTCATATCTGATATGTCCTTCTGAGTTGCTTGGATATCCTTGGCAATTACTTCAATATGGGATGACAAAGATTCCCTAATATCCTTGATTCCCTCTTGATTCTCCAGCTTGAGTGTGTCTTTAATTTCATTGACAACTGTGGTTTTGATTTCAGTTTGCAATTCACTAATCACACCTTCTCTTATTTCTCCCATGACAAGTTCTTTGAATTGTTCCGTTAAACGTTGAACAACTAGAATTCCCATCTCGTTACTCTCCTTCTTAACTCTGACTTCCAGGTTGACCATGTCTTCACCAACTTTCCTAAGACCATGTTCTATCCTATCAGCTAAGCTTTGGGATCGAAGATCGGCATCGCGAAATTTTTCGTCCATTAAACTAGCGTTAGTAGCTAATGAAGTTTCGAGCTCATGTGTTTTATCGCATAATTTATTCATTTTACTTTCAAGTGTCATTTTCAAAATTTCAGAATTCTCTTTAAATTTACTTTCCATTGAATTAAATTTACTATTTAAAATTTCCTTCAAGTTCCCTTTTAAAGAATCAGAACTTTCTTTAAGTTTATTTTCTAAAGAATCAGAATTTTCTTTAAGTTTATTTTCTAAATTTTCTTTAAGTTTATTTTCTAAAGAATCAGAATTTTCCTTAAGTTTTTCATCTAAACTTTCTTTCAAGTTATCTTTTAACCTGCTTTCTAAAGAATCAGAATTTTCTTTAAGTTTATTTTCTAAAGAATCAGAATTTTCTTTAAGTTTATCGTTTAAACTTTCTTTAAGTTTATTTTCTAAAGAATCAGAATTTTCTTTAAGTTTCTTTTCCAAAGCCTCAGTATTTTCTTTCATAATGGCTGCTACACGCAGTCCAGCTTCTTTTGAACTCTCCTCCAAACTCCTCATCATTCTCATCATTTCTTCCATAATTTCAATTATTATTCAAAACTTAGGGGTATACAACAGTGGCAAACACAAGCTTATAACTAGAACAAGAAATATGAATAGCTAATTGGAACACTATAATAAAATGAGATTTGTCCTAATGTCGACGTGATGGAAAAACAAAATTCTCTACTTTTACGAATTACATTTACCATAATATCACAAGAAAAATATGCAAGTTCTCAAATATCCTCCACCTGGATTCTAATAATGTGTATGTCCAGTCATCGAACGTTTACTACTGAATTTACTTGACGCCCTAATGGTTAAGCCATTATCAAAATAATCAAACCCATTCTAATTATTAACCAAGTTAAATTTTTAATTTTCCCCACTAATTGGGTTTCCTACTAATTTATTCATCCAAACCAGACATCTCTCAACTCCCAAAATATTTCTATAAAAATTATCACAATTTCAAATCGGCATGCGATTGACCATGTCTAAATCGGGACCCACGTTCGAAGCCATTTCTCTCTCTATCTTATTTTATGTGCCCGTTTAGACCGGAGTACGCACGACCACATATGCATTTTACCAATAATCAGTCAGCACGAGAATCAAAATATCCCGGGGCGCCAGATGGGTTAAAGCAAATCGCAAAAACGACATCAAATTAAAAAAATGCTTTACTGATTTTTGGCTCAATGCAACAATAAGGATAGAAGGAGATTTAATTGGGTGTAACACATCTGGTAAAATTATCTCAGTTTATTTTGAAGTTAAAATCTGACTGCAAAGATGCTCAAAGCAGCATCATCCACGTGTGGCGATCCACACTCTTATTTACACACAATATACAGAAATTTTCCAAACACATTTGACATCTTTTTGGAAACACAAGTCCGATTAATAGTCCTGTGGACTGTGTTCCAAAATTATTAATATTTAATTCCAGTTCAAAATTAATTGTCTATACTGGAAATAACGTAGATCACTGTTTGACTATTTACATGATATTAACACTCGTAGAATAAATGTTTATAGAATTCTTAAACTTTCACTTGTTTTCCCAGTTTCAAAAATATATCGTCGAAAATATTATCATCATCGAAGCAACACAAATTATTAACACATATTAATAACATCTGAAAAGTATTTGACCTTGAGCATAGCATCGAAGAACTTTTGCGAAGCACAACAACAATTAATTGTTCTTCTGACATTAAACATTCGAGAAGTGACTCGATTATGAACTTCAAGTTCCAAACAAAATATATGATTTCTGAATCATCAACTTGATCACTAAATGGTTGAACCATTCAACTATTCAATTTCCCACTTGGAATCATTATGAAAAAATATTTATATTTATGGCCATTTCTAGTCACTTTTACAACTTGCAATTCTTCGACAGAATGCGGAAATAAGAATTGTAGTTTCATAATGAATTCATTTAGTTCATGGCACTAGGATTGAAAAAGTCCTTCAAATTATTCGTGGTTAAAGAATTATTTTTAATTGGCAGTGGCCCATTCTATTATTTGTGTAAGAACACAATATTACAACAACAACGGCAAAGGTCTTCCTCTGAAGAAGAATAAACTACTATCATGACAAATCCGGGTTCTAGCAAAATCAAAGTCTAAATGGAATTCGTAAACAAGGTTGAAATAAGAACTGATGGTTTCAAAGAAATAACCTTCGGGTTATTCATACGACGAAATGTGTGGCTCCAATACTCCTACTATAAACCTGAGCCATCGAACCTGCTATTTGATTGATGCTCGAAAAAACCTTCATTCCTGCGACTTAACATGCGCACCTGGGAATGGTATTTCAACTACTCCACACACATAAATTTTCTTCCCAAAATTTATACAATAAATCAAGCCTCTGCTTGTTATCAACACTGGAAGATTAATAAACTTACAAGTTTATTTTATTTTACCATTCAGTTCAACCCGTGAATTTACCATACTTATGAAAAGCATTATTTCACTTTCGAGTGTATTTACGTCATGATTTTATATAAATACAAAAATATCCTATTTGATACAAATATCATTTGCTTCCCGTTTCATGCCTCTCCGTGTTATCTGAAACATATACTTTGCTCTATGCAAATGTCAACTGTTCAACCAGAACTGACATGTTGGTTGAATGCGGGCTTGCGCTAACCACTTTCCTTCGGAAAATCTCCTGTTCCAAACTAGAAATGATTAAACTACTTCACAGGCTCTTTCTCAATATATATGATTATTAGAAAATATAATATCCATGAATTATTTAGAAAAATTATGAAAATTATTATTATTATTATTAGTGGATTATTATTATTATTATTATTTGTTATTATTTTAAATATGTTTAATTATTATCTCATTATGTGAGAATCCACATGTTCGAACCTTCGAATATGGAAAAAATATCCATTCCTCAACAAAAATAAATTATTAACTTTTACAGTTACATCGGCTGATTACCGTGATTTCCCAAAAATATGAAAAATTCAAATAAATCTTCGAAATGCTCGGTCATCGATCCTAAACTGTTCTGAGTGCTGAAAAATGCTCAGAATAACTCTAACAAGTCTTGCGTAAATCATTACAAGCTTTAAATACGACGAAAAAAAATGTGTTGGTCATCTGCAGAAAAATAGTTTGTTCCAATTAGCTAGGCATAATATAATTCAAATGTGGCTTACATTTCTTGATGGTCTTGAAGTGTAGTAAACCTGGTCTGTACCAGATTTATCCATAGACATGCCCTATCGGACAAGCATGTATAATCCTTGTATCGGCCGCCATTGTAGACCCACAAATCGTCTAGTCAGACATAGTGGTAGTATCTTTCGACGTTTGAATAAACTGTGGTTCCATTTTAATATGGGCTTCTATCAAAGCCATAACAGTTTGTTGAAATAGGGTCAGATCTAAGTGATCTCTTCTTAAATATGTCAGTTGTAACATAACTCACTGTCATCTCATCAGTACAAGAAAAACACTGACAGTCTAAGCAATTAACGGCTGTTCTGAAGATCGTTCCCTGGGCATGGTTTATTAATATCACCATCTGCCATGCGCTAGACAACCTGCAGTTTCCCTTGCGTAGACTAATGAACGCCACCGTTATAGACTATTCTTCAGTGTACTGACAGATCGAAGTGATTAACTAGTTACAAAAATGAAAACTGACTTGAAATGGATTTAAACATCCACGTATTAAGTTACTACTGGACTGTGACAAAATACTATTTTCTAGACAAAGTCTAGCATATGTCCTTTTAGAAATATAAATATTTCCACCAATGTCTGTAGAAAAACAATCACCTCAGTGATTCTCCTCACCAGAAACTTACTAAGTTCCAACTCGTTTGCGCAGCACTTCTCGTGACTATCACGATTTGAAAAGAACTTCTGCGTAGATTCGGCAACCATGTGCCTTGGCTCAGCGTAGACGCAACTTGCTTGCCAAGTGCTTGTGTTGAAGTGAGCTGACCATGCCTGCTCCAGCTGGCTTTTATTCAAAACGGTCAGGGTCACGCGTCATCGCCTGATATCTAGAAATCCTCATATCTCTTGAATCCCTGGTCCGATTTACTTGATACTAATTGCATTCTCTTTCATTTGGCCGTGCCAGTAATCTGATCCCAGTCTCAAGTCTCTACTCCATAGTTAACTATTTAATCAATAAATAGCCTCCACCTCAGCTGTTACTCGCTACGTCACTTGACATCCAACTATCGGTAAAATTCTTCTAAATGCTTCTCGAAGCAATGTAGCGCGATATTCAAATATCTGAACTTTCAAAAGCGGCTACAGCCTTTCCCTTGATATCTAGGTGTCTGAAACTTGGAATACCCATTCCTAGAGTTGGGCACAATACGTCCCGTATAATCTGTTTCCCACACTATTCTCCAGCACATATGCTGTTTTGCCAATACGTTTGGAAACTATAAACGGGCCCTCGTAGAGATAAAAGAACTAGGACATGACTTTCTCTAGCTTATTTGACTGTTTCGGCACTCTAAGTAAGACTCTGTCTCCCGGCTCGAATAGGTCAAATTTAGTTTCTTTTTGTTGGCGAATTCTCTTTTGTGCTGACTTAGATAAATTCTGTTTCGCCAACTGGACAATGTAATCCATCCCCGGTTGCTTACCCTCATTTAAACCCAACACCCTCGCTAGTTCATTTTGTGGTCTTTTTCCGAGGTGAACTTCGTATGGCGTCAATTTCGTGCTCTCATGCTGGACAGAATTCAGCCAAGTCTCGACCTTGGGAAGATGTCCAACCCAGGCCGTATGCTTGTCATGCACTAGAGTCCGAAAAAGACGAGCCACTTCCCTTAATGGACGCTCTGCAGAATTACCCTGAGGGTACCTTACAGAGGAATGAACGTGTGTCATACCAGCTTCCTGCATACTGGTTCTCCATTTCTTTGCAGTAAACTGTGGTCCACTGTTAGATAGTATCCTGAGAGGAATGCCAAACTCAGGTACATACTTATTAATGATCAGACGGCTACACGCTAGTCCCGTGGCTTTCCTTAGCGGATATAGCTTGACATACTTACTAAAAGCGTCAATAACTATAAAAATGTACTCGTAACCGTACTGTCTTTTAACGTTCGGGCCAAATAAATCCACACACAGTAGTTCGCCGGGACTACTGGTGAGAACTGCAGATCTCTCCCCCACTAAATATTTAACTGGATATTTACTCCTTTGACAGGTGTCACACTTAGTTAAAATTTTCCTAACATCCCTTCCCATTTTACTCCAAATGAAGTCACGACCAATTTCATAGAAGACCTTGGCAGCACCAAAGTGTCCTAATTCCCTATGAATGAACCAAATTAGCTCCTCCCGCAAAGTGGCAGGAACACATATTGCCCACCGATTATTCCTACATTTCCTTGCAAGAAGCCCATCCTGCATCTTGTACGTGAACCGTCCTACCTTCACATACTCTTCTTCACCTATTTCCAACCTAGCCAGTGGCTCCCTTAACTTAACGTCCTCACGTTGCTCCACTAGCATATTTCTCAGTATCTGTAACGATGCCCTGTTGCTACTGTCCACACATGCACATATTAAAATACCGTCCTCTGCTTTAACCACAGGATAATCCCTACATAAATTAGTGTCCCTTGATAGCATGTCTGCAAGAATGTTATCTTTACCTTTAATATATTTTACTGTGAATTCGTATTCATGCAGAGCAAGAATCCACCTACTAACTCTGTTAGAACTGAGTTTACATGTCCTCATATACAGTAATGCATGGTGATCTGTATGGATCTCAAATTTCCCCCCTACTAAATACAGTCTAAATTTCCCTAAACTGAAAACAATACCTAAAAGCTCTATTTCAGTAATCGTGTATCTTTCCTCTGCTGCTGTCAGTCCTCGCGAGGCTAAAGATACAATGCACAGATTACCCTCATCATCTTTCTGACATAATACTCTAGCAATGCCTATATGTGAAGCATCTGTCATAACCACATATTCCTTATCTTTTAACGGATATTTCAGCACTACAGCTTTCTCAAAACCTTCCGTCAGCGCTCTAAAAGCCTGATCATGCCTGGGCTCCCATCTCCACCGAGTCCCACTTTTAAGCAATTCTCTGAATGGTTCTACCAACCCTGAGTATTTAAGAACGAACCTCCTGAAAAAGTTGCAAATTCCCAGGTATGTTCTTAACTGTTTAACATTCTGTGTCACCTCTGCGTTAAGTATCTTATTAACCCTACTTTCTTCTGGTGTAACACCTCTACTTGACACTCTATGACCTAAAAATGTCACTTCTGACTGACAGAATGACGACTTAGACAGCTTCAAAGTGAACCCTGCCTGATCTAACTTCTGGAAAACAATATCTAAATGACGTAGATGCTCCTCAAAACTGCGTGAACTAATTACCATATCTTCTATGTAAATGGTTACAAACTCTCCTGTGTCATCCCCTAATGCGATGTTTAAAGCCCTAATTAAAGCTGCTGAACTACTCTTTAACCCATAAGGTGTTCTACAAAATTGATAAAGGTTATATTTATGACTAAAAGCTGTAAATGGTCTATCTTCGTACATAAGTGGCACTTGCCAAAAACTGGAACTCAAATCTACACAAGTGAAATACTTCTTCCCCTCGAATGTTTGCATTAATTCCTCTATTGACATAGATTTCAGCTGATCTGAACTAATTCTACTGTTAACCAAACGAGCGTCTAAACAAATACGAACCGTGCCGTCGGCTATGGGTACCGTGATCAAAGAATTAACATACGGACTGTTAGAGTGCTCAATAATCCCACCTTCAAGCATCTGGTTAATTTTTGCCTCAAGTGCACTCTGATAAGCGAAAGGTACAGGATATCTATGTCCTGTGAATACTGACCTATCAATAACGTTCAATGAATGTGTATAGCAATTGGCCATACCAATGCGATCCTCAAAAACTCTCCTATTACACAATAACACATCATAGAGCCGAACACACTGTTCATCCTCTATATTTCCCTGAAATGCAGCATCACGTAACGAGTCCTCTAGACTACCGTTCGTAATCACACTGCCCACAAAACATGGAGAACCCCGCTCTACGGCTGGCGATATCTCATTTAATGTACAAATTACACCTACAATACTACTTCTCTGAATATGGTCATTGAACGCTACTCCTACTTCAGAATCACCCCATTTAAATTTCAAACTCCCTACATCATAACATAAGTTACCAGACACTCTACTTAGCCACTCTGAACCCAAGATAACACTGAATACTAAATTTGGAATTACAAGACAAATCTGCTTTTCTATATGATTATTAATTTTAATGTCTACTAAAACTTGCTTAGAAATTACTTTAGACCTCTTCCCAACAGCTGTGATAACAAAAGTACTTTTAATTGGCATCTCCTCAAAATTTACTCCAGTTCCTTTCATTTTATCATAAAATGCACTACTTATGGAACTCTTCATACAACCACTATCAATTAAAACATCTGTGTACGCCTCGGACACCTTAAATTTAACTATGGGGCTCTTACTAACCACTTCCTGCATAATACCATCATCATTTAGTTCATGTAATAATTCATTTCTTACATTTAGGTCATAGGGTTCCTGCATAATTGTATGGACAGGGCATGCTACAGACTGAGATTCTGACCTTACTTCGCAGCCTGGTTCGCGTTTAAAGAACCGCTACAGCTGGCCGTAGTACTACTAACTACTGCACTGGTCTGGTTGTTCTAGGCTGTGTTGTCATTGTTTGGCTGTATATTACTACCACTAGGCTGTCCTCTTCCTTGACCCCTATTCTGGTTGTAATTATTGTCAATATAATTTCTCCCTTGATTTCCCCTGAAATCATTGTTTCTCCC
The DNA here is from genome assembly GCA_946902985.2 of Meconema thalassinum. Classification (NCBI taxonomy): domain Eukaryota; kingdom Metazoa; phylum Arthropoda; class Insecta; order Orthoptera; family Tettigoniidae; genus Meconema; species Meconema thalassinum. The sequence goes on from OX336389.2 coordinate 862,525,785, forward strand.
TTGATTTCCCCTGTAATCATTGTTCCTCCCTTGATTTCCCCTGAAATCATTATTCCTCCCTTGATACTGATTACCCTAGCCATTTCCTCTGTTCTGATTTAGCTGATTATTATTATTATTATTTCTATTTTGAGCGTTGGCCCCTTCGCCACCGTTCCCTTGAACTTCCTGATGCCTGGCTTCATTAGGCCTATTATTATTATTACCCTGGTTCCTATTGAAATTGTCCTCATAACCCCCTCTCCCTAGTGCATCAAATGTGCTTAACAAATTTTCTACTTTTGATATTGTCTTTACATTCTGGATACAAGCAGCCTCCTTGATCCTATAGGGAAAGTGCCTAAGTAACAACCTCACTACATCACTTTCCTCCTTCAAGCCATCCAGATATTTACACATTAATACCTGCCTAAAAAGTATTCGGTCATGGTGGAGCTTCTTTTAGGGTTATATTTACCACACACTACTCCCTCACGATGCTGCGACTGAATAACCTCATTCCAGAACTTTTCACAGAATTTCATTTTAAAGTCATTAATATCAGTAAACTTGTCTCTGTAGACAGCAAACCAATTCCTCGTTTCCCCCACAAACACTTGTTCTAAAATTTCAACTACCTGGCACCACTCAATACTACCATTTTCCAACCTCTCCCCGAATTTATTTTCTATAGTATTCATGAACTCCAATGGGCACCCCTGTCGATTGCTGAACTTACCCAGTTCTACCTCCCTGTGTGTGCTATTCACAAAAACTGGCCTATTCTGACTATTTTCTTGCCTGATCCTAGCTTTTAATTTTAATTCTAATTCTGCGATTTTCTCCTCAGCCTTCCTCTCAATACTGTTTACTGTTAATTTAATGTTTCCTTCTGATTCTTCTACTTTATCATATAGCTCTGCTTGTTTCTCCTCAATCTTGCTAATGCTCTCTCTATTATTCTCTCTTAAATCATTTACTTCTGCAACTATTTGCGAGTGGACTTTCTCAATTCTACCCCCCCCCCCCCCCCCCCCGCTGTTCCTTTACCTCTTTAGTTGCTACCTGAATTTTGTCAATTTCTCCCCCCAATTGTTTTTTGACCTGCTGTGTTTCTAATTTAACTAATTCCTTTAAATTTTCAGCCTGTGTGCTGATTCTACTTTCCAACTCCTCCTGTACTTTTCCTAATTTCTTGTCTACATCTGCAATGATCTCTTTAATCTTTTCTTCCATTACTCCTCTAATTTCTCCTCTAATCTGCTCCATTTTCACACTAATTTCCTTGTTGTTCTTATCTAATTTTGCATTATTCTGTTCTAATTTTTTATTTAAAGCTTCAGTACTTTCTTTATTTTCCCTACTGTTTTGTTCGAGTTTCGCATTATTTTGTTCGAGTTTAGCATTTAAAGCATCACTACTAACTTTGTTCTGATACATAAACTCGAGAAGTAAAGTTTTTAATTCTGGTTGGCCGCCTACACTCCCTGTTTCAGTATCGGGATTTACCTCCGCTACCCCGGTACTACCATCACTCGACATACTCCTCGTATTATCACTCTCCAGTTGATGACCACTACGTAACCTCATCTGTTTTTCTTTCTCATCCCCCATAATGATATACACCGATAAATGAAAAACCCCCAAAATACAGGCACATAAATATATACCCTTGTCCTTCCACAAATGTTATTAGGTTTTCAGGCCCAAGTTGTCGGCGACAATTGTAACGGTTTGGCTTCGCTCCACGTTGAGCGTACAAATGAAACGTCTTGACTGGTCCTTACTGTTTGGTGATAAATGTAACTGTTTACCTTTGCCTAAGCTATGTTGTTTTAATGGGCGCCAAGACCTCAACGCAATGTTGAAATCTAAATTTGTATTTAACAACGTCTAGCTCTGGCAGAACACCTTCAAGAATCTATTCACTCAGATCGTGGTATGATTTGATCATTAACCCAACAAACAATTGTATCAGGAGAAGGAATTGGTCTATATCTAATGCTACCTACTGAAAGCAAATATTGCATTGTTAAAAGAAATGAATTTATTATATAAAACAAGTATTGCAAAATTAATAATAATAATAAGTTTAAAATTTAAATTGGAGCGTTGCGATTTTAATATTACCGATAGAGAATTACGTGAGAACGGAGTCTGATAAAATATTGATTTTACTCTTATTTCCAAGCTATGAAGTTACTGAAATATTGAATATAAAACAAAGAGAAACGAGAGATTGCATAGTTCTGTGTCATTCGCACTTACCACTGGAAATTGCCGAAGCATTTCCCTCGTACTGGATGTTGCAGAGAGCTTCCCTCAGTCTCCTGGACGTCGTCATCTTCTTCGATATTTGATGATATACTCGTAGATTTGATAACTCTATGGTCCGAACATCGGAGCCAAACACTCGTACAACCACACTGGTTATGTTTTACAAAGATAGTCCTCCACTCCACGGAACATCGGAGCGACTCACACGTGCAACCGTACTGGTCAAGTCTTACACAGATTGTCCTTTATTCCACGGCGCGCCAAACGATATATGCACTCGTCGGCTTCCCACTCCAGTGCCGACTTCCAGCTTACGTGGTCTCCACTGATTGGCTGCTCCCCACGCGCTACTTCCCCACCTCTGGCTCATTACACTCGGCGGGAGGGTGAAGTCGATTGCCGTTCCATACTATCCGCCTTTTCTTGACGCTGCAACCCAGCCTTGCGTAATGCTTCTTGACAAGAATCGGCCTGTATCTGAATTCCCAGTGAGTCATGTCTCTCATAATACCCTAACTGACGAAACTCCGTAAAATTCCGTAATCACATAATTTTCTATGATAATGTCGTTCGTAATAATTTGCTTGATAGTGTTTTCTAAGACATAGAAAACCTATCTGTATGCTTATAATTTTATAAAAATGCTCCAAAAAATACCTTAATAATAATAATAATAAAATAATAATATATTAACATGAAAAATTCTCTTGGCTGAACAATTTGCCGCGTAAATAAATATAGAATGGCTTCCTACTGACGTATGCCAGTGGCATAAAAACCTCTCGAAAAACACATTACACTGTAGCTGGCTGCATGGTCGACAAGTTCACGTACGAACAAATGTTTTGAAAGATCAAAGGTGGGTGTCCGAAATTAAAAAAAAAACCATAATTTTATTTCTCGTATCTTATTCAAAAGACCCAATTGAATGCTTGTATAATGAACCACCATGATAATATTTATTTATGGGTATAGAACCGCGTGGCTTAGACTACATTTTAACCAATCCAACATGGTGGTCGAGAGGAATCAAACCCGTAGGCCTATTTAATATATCCGAAACTGTTGCAGCATTAAATTCAATTGAAATTTTGTATGGTGATAGAAGACTGTGAGGAAAGTTCACATATGTGTCGTCAAAGCTAGTTAAGCTCAAACACAACTGGTGGTCATGCAAAATATTTTAAAAAATATGTCTTTTCTAACAAGCTAATCGTCCGAGTGCAGCGAATCTTAATTTAGAATTGTTTGTAGGCATCTAATTGAATTGTATTAAAAATTAAGATATTAGCAGTTCGTAATTATCATGTTTTTGTTTCTCGTATCGTATTCTAGCGATCGAAGTGAATCTTCGTGTAATGAACCACTACTGGCACTAAATTCTCTAGCTTATTTTGCGTAGATTATAGAAGCCGTGAGTTTTCAATTCTTAAAATTAAGCCCTGTGACTCGTTACAGAAAGATGCCATATTTAACCGAGTGATGGTGTTAATTTTTTCAGAGGTGGAACTTTGAGGTCATCTACTCCAATTTTATAGCGTAAGTATTGTAAATTTTAGACTATACTTATGTTATTTTCTGATAAAGAAAAAAATCTCTTACTGATATTCTATTGAGCCGGTCTTTCGGAAATTTGATAAACCGACGCCATGGTCTAAATAAGTTACTCTTGTACACAATTCTTTAGAGGTGTATTCATGTGTTGTCAATAAGCCTCGTCGTGTGACTTCAGACACATGTTTTCCAGTGTTGAGGTTTGTTGATATAGCCTAAGCTATCTTGAGCATCGATGCAAGTTTTGGTTTAAGACAAGGAAGGAAGGAAGGAAGGAAGGAAGGAAGATAGGAAGAAGGAAGATAGGAAGGAAGGAAGATAGGAAGGAAGGAAGATAGGAAGGAAGGGAGGAAGGAAGGAAGGATGGAAGGAAGGAAGATAGGAAGGAAGGAAGGAAGGAAGGAAGGAAGCTTGTAGTTTATCATGGCCGTTAATTTCACAATCATGAGCCATTGGACCTCCTTTTCACTTGGAATACGAACCACAGGACATGGCATTTCACTTCGAAAATCTCACATGCATCGACCGGAAATCGAACCCAGTCCACCTTGGTGAGAGGCAGACAGCGTGGCCGCTGTACCACCATGCCCCTGGTTTAAAACAGAGCAAGCACTAGTACCATAGTAAGACCATTTTGCTCTCTTAAAATTATGTTTATTTTATGCTATGTTTATCGTCTAAAATACAATGTTTGGTTATTGTGTTTTGAACTTGGATTTTTTGCCCTGTACTTTATCACAATGTAAGTCGAGTACCAAGATCTATCACATGGAACGTCTATTTAACTGGTGGGAGAATTTAGAAATGGAAACGACAAGTAAAATATAGCCTATGGTAATAGACTATTTAGTTCTTCGCGGAACAGTAGTTAATTGTGTTCTTGTTTTTCTTATTAATTCGGGATGTAGATGATCTCATGAACCATGTGATCCCCTATGAATGCAATCAACCCACCGTAAATTCTTACTAATGTTTTGATGACCGCTTCATGGTTGATTGAAACTCTGAAGGGAGCTTAACTGCCTTGAAATAATGATATTCTTGCCAAATATACATTTTACAAGTGAACTAAGCAATGTAGAACAAGGAAACATGTCCTGATTGATTGAATCCCTAAAAGTAATTTAACTGCCTGGAAATAATCCTCTTGTAGAATAGGCTACACATTTGTGGAGAACTAAGCAATGCGTTGTTGTCGCTTATTTTATGGGCTGCGACATCGCGTTCATATATCCCCGTGTATTTTTGGGTGCGTGCGTGGAATTTGTGTGCTAACTTGGGTTATTATTGTGATGGCTGTACTAGTGTGTGTATTTGTAAATTGGGGATAGGATTGGGAGGGAGGCGACCGTGGCCTTAATTTAGGAACCATCCTAGCATTTTCCTGGAGTAGAAGTGGGGAAACCAAGGAAAACCACTTCCAGGATGACTAAGTTGGGAATCCAATCCTCCTCTTCTCAGTTTTGTCTCACGATGCTGAGTGTACCCCATTCCAGCCTTCAAACCAAAATTAAAAGTTCTTGACAGAGCCGGAAATCGATCCCCGACCTCCGGGACGACAGCCAAGAACGCTAGCCGCTACACCATGAGGTGACTTCGGAGTGGAAGAGGGGCACGAGCGTTTCAAGTAGTGAAGCTATTTCCCGGTGTTGACTAAGTAATCTACGTAGGCCAATCAGTAGAGCGCTTTTCAGTCGGACAATACAAGTGCACCAATTAGTTTGGGCGGGGAGTAACAATCAATTTATTAACCTATTGCCTGAAAAAGTACATGAATTATTATTTATGAAGTTAATATAACACTTCTCACTTCAATCCACCAAACGCGAGAACAGGTTGCTGGCATTCGCCAAACACTGTGTTTCGAAAGTTTTTACTGTAACACATGGCGGCAGTTGAAAGAGATACTAAGTGCTCGACCATTGTCGCTAATTCCAGCTTTAGCAACTCGACAGCATTTTACCGCTGTCCCTCTTCTACAACCGTAGGAGCACTGGAACACATTCATGCTGTAGGCCTATTTCTAATTGAGACACGTACTCGATTCATTCATTTACGTTTTCCAATAGCATCGACTTTTAATATAGGCCTAGTTTAATTTGTATAATTTATCATGTGAGGAGTTGGCTTTTACCTAGGAGAGTCTGCCTCGTTACAGTGCGGCTCCATGGCTAATTGCTTAGCTTTGGCCCAAAGGGTCCCGGGTTCGATTCCCAGCCGGGCCATGGGGAATTTAAACTCCTGTGGTTAATTCCTCTGATTCGGGGACTGGGTGTTTGTGACGTCATCATGTACAGTACAAAGAAACTAAAAACTGGAAACAAATGGAATAAACAGAAAAAAGTAAATATGTAGAAAAAATAGCGTAGTGGCTAGCACTCTTGGCTGTCACCGCGGAGGACCGAGTTTGATTCCCGGCTCTGCTGTCTGAGGGCTGTAACGGGGTACACTCAGCCTCGTGAGACAAAACTGAGTAGAGGCGGGTTCGATCCCAATCTCAGCCATCCTGGAAGTGGTTTTCCGTGGTTTTCAATTTCTACTCCAGGCGAATGTCAGGACGGTTCCTAAGTTAAGACCACGGCTGCCCCCTTCCCAATCCTCAACTGAATTACAAATACACACACTAATACAGTCATCAAAATAACACAGGCTATCATACAAATTCCACACTCACCCAAGTACACGGGGCTACATGAACACGATGTCACATAGCCCCTAGATGAATCAACAACAACTTTACCTAGGACTTAACCTGAGCCTCATGAAGACAATTGAATACCTGCTTGATATGTAAAGTAGCTTCCCATAGGCCGAAACCAAGGTATTGCGACTGTTAGTCTAATCAGATGACCACAATCCGCAAGTTATGAGTTGGGTGGCAGTCGGTCGCGGCGTTTATAATATATATAATTATAACCCCACAGTATAGGGAGTTCAATGAATTTCAGAACAGTTAGGAACCGACCTGAACAACTTGAAATTCATCGGATCGGAGGGTTTTAATCCTCACCTCATTTGTTACAGCTGTTTACGAAGAAGGAACTGCGATATGCAGGGCTACGAACCGGGTGGGATGGGAACTTGTAACATAAGCCAATGCTGCGGGCGGCGAGCTTAAGCGGATTACACGCGTAAGGACACGGCCCCGCCTCATGCCTGTCACCCTGACTTAGGGCTGTTGATTGTTGAAGCAGGAATGGCCGGATTTAAGGGTGAAGGGTGCCCCCTCCCTAAACAATAAAACATATCTGACATTCGATATTGCATGAAGAAGTTTAGGAAATGCGATCCCCGACCATGGAACTTTGCACGTTGAAACGTCGGTCAGTAGGTCAAATATAGTGGACTCGGAAGACAGGTGTTCATATACCGCCATGAGGCTTATTGAAATGGTTATCCATATGTTTATACTGTTTAAACTTATGACAATTACTTGAGTGATACCTTTCTCAATGCACTGTCAATTATAAACACCACAATAACAGTCTCTTTGTCTCTCTCACGCACACAGCGAGTAACTTACACAGGGCTGATGACCACGATACTCCACGTCTCTAAACAGAACAACAACAGCAACATGACATTTATGTAAAGAATTCATGAGATTTCATATCTATACATTTTCTATTTCTGTTTCAGGCTGAGTCCACAGGAGCTTCAAATACTATATAAGGTAAGAAGAGCTCTCGCGTTTTAACATTCTGTCCAGCCGAAGCACAAAATTACAGATTTATTCTGCAGCCGTTAGATGATGTACATGTTGCGTTAATTTAAAATACATCGAATACCATCATATCTAACACAATATGTAACGATTGTCTGTTGAAACATTACTGCGCACGGAAACATGGTCAAACTGTGTGATCCACAGGACACCTGAAACAGAAATTCATTGGTAACTTGTTTAAGTGTACGGTGTGAATGTCTTGTCAACGGAAACAGTTTTGACAATGGTGCACAGAGTTCTTGCATTCCAGTTCTCCCGTTATCGAACCTTTTGTCGGTAAATTTACTGGTAGCCTATCTGAAAGATCTCCTCCAGGGCAAAATTCCGACACACCAATGTCTCTAAGACCACAGCAGTTAAAGGGGATGTTAAACCCATAGCATTATTATTATTATTATTATTATTATTATTATTATTATTATTATTATTATTATTACTATTATTATCAATGCATTTTTCTGTAAAAATGTTAACCGGCACTCAACCCCAAATATAGAACAGTGGAGTTGTAGGCTACAATTTTTTTATGGTGTCATATTTGAACTACCAGAAAGATGAAATGAAAATCCACAGCCTGTTTCCAGTCTCCGACCGGGTCAGGAATGGAATGAATGAAGCCCCCATCTAGCGGCGAGGATATGATCTATTTAAATACTAGATCTTGATTTAATTTATAGAAGATTTACACACAAAAAAAAAATTACAATATTGTCAATATAAGAAATTGTCATTATATAAACCAAATAAACCTACACCTAAAATAGTTTTTTTTAATGGTTGCAGTAAAATACCGCAGTTTAAAACTTTAAACACAATCTAGTACCATAACATCTAACTCAACATGTAGGACAAACACAACTTAACCTCATCTTAACATTAACCGTCAGACCTCAATAGCCTATTGGTAAGTTTGTGTAAAAATGAAGACATGGAAGTAGTAGGCTACCTTTTCCGCTACAGCAACTTACAAATCGGACTCAAGATATTGTGATTCCATCTTCACGGGAACGTTCTTTGACCTTTGTGTCGGTCTTCCTTTCAGGTACCAGGAGTTGCCATATGGTAGGGGCCAAACTCACAGTTGTCAACGCACATGGACGCCGCATTGCAATTGCGAATAATTACTTTCTCGGAAACGGCTGAGAAGCGCACCTTAGGCTACTACTTGAACCTGGTATACGCCTGGGCATGTCCTACACGTGTACTAAAGATGGTTCGAATCGGTTACCCATACACCGTATCCTCCCCTTGTTAGGGGGCAATCTCTCCTCTTTGAATCCTTAACACCAGAATTAGGCCTAATAACTCGAGACGATATTACCAAAGATTGCAACGTTGCACTGAAATTATTCGCAGACGCAAGTGAGCACATGTATCCATCTCAGAGCAAGCAGTAGGCCTACATCCAGAGCTACTTTGCAGCATTACTGCTTGTTTAACTTACCTCCATCCCCATTTAAACATAGATACTGTAGTCTACTTTTCCATGCAATAGGCCTATGTCTTTTACTCAAAGAATTGGCACTTACATCCTCTTCATTGTGGACTCTACACGACCCGCTGGCTATTTTACGCAGGACACTACTTTGGATCTTAGCTCATGAATCGTTACCATATGCAAACCTTAGCCTAAGTAACTTCCAGGTGACGGAATGAAAAATGACGAAATGTGAGTTGTGCTTTGAAAATAATTGCCCTTTGTCAGTAAGTGTATTTATTTTCATTATTTCACATTCATTCATTCATTCATTCCATTCCTGACCCGGTCGGAGACTGGAAACAGGCTGTGGATTTTTCATTTCACACGAACAAAATGTACATACAATAGCCTATCTATCACTAGCGCACCCATGCGAGAACTCTCGCGTGTATATAACTCACCCGCCCGGCTTTATTGGTATGCAGGTTCGACGCGACACCGTTCTGCCAGGGGCTATCGTCTTGTTTATTTGTTTAAACGCACTTTATAAACAATTAAACATATTTTCGTTTACTTTTCAAGAAATGTTATATTTTTCCTATACTGTTGAGAAGATTTGGAAGATTTTGGTACAAATAGCATATTCTAACTCCCTCTGGTTTAAGAGCTTGAGTTTTCTGAAACAATACACCTTAGCGTTTTATAGGCTAAAAGCTATTTATGATGATTATGTCTTAGACACTTTTTCTGCATAATTCCCATCGAGTATACTACCGTCTTATGGATACCCTGCATGTATCAGCTCTAGTGATATTGACATTGTCCAGTTCTTAACGTCAGGTCGGCCTCTACATGCAAGATTCACTGCCCAAAGTGGTGTAAATCGGAGGGAGACAAATCAGGATGATAATAACAATAATAGCCCAATACGGAAAGATATGCTAGGCTTGAAATAAAACACTATCGCAATGGCACCATGGGGCGAATATTGAAATATGTCGTGGAAAATTCACACTCAGGATGGTCTCGATAACCCTTAGTAACCCAATCGCAGTTTGGACATCCGATCCACACGCAAGGCAGTATCAATACGAAATACAAGCCCTAAATGAGATCACACGTGACGGCGTGTGGAAAGGTTAAACACCACTGTTTGTCAAGTAAATACGGTATGTGTTCTCCAGAAAAACTCCTTCGTCTGTCCGCGTCATGTAGCTTGTAATCCCCAAATTGGTGATTGCCCCAGTAGGCTACATTGATAACACTGATGCTAATAAAGCGTTCTACGGCTTTTCCCATTTAATTGGGGTCACCGGAGCTATCCAGGCTCATATTGGATTTGGCTAGGGATTTATGGCCGGATGCCCTTCCTGACGCCACGTGATTTTTCAGGTAAAATTCCACCCCACTGTCACCGGGATTCGAACCCCGGCCGTCCGGGTGAAAGACGAGCAGCTAAGCCACTGCGCCATCACGCTCCCACGTAATAATTTCACTTAGCGAACAAATCATTTCCCCGATCCAAAAACAGTTCCCTCGTTCTTCTGAATAATCTAGCTTTTGGTAGGCTACTTCATCCATTGTGTTGTCAGCCTTCTAGCTTATCGATAGGGTTAAGCGAGTGATTCATATAGAATAATTAGAAATGCAATAGCCCATAACGAGTCCTGTTGGCAAGTGTTTACCATACAAGATGGGGCAAATTGATTTCCGCGCCGTGTGGAGGCAGCCGTGTCATCGACTAACACACACTGCCACATGACCTGTCGTGTTTATGTTTAGGAATGCCAGCAATGGATCAGATTACAGTGGGAAGAGGCTGCATGAAACCGTGTTCTTGGTAAATGAATGCTGACAGCCGCTTTTCACCTGCTCCCAGCTGAAGAGGGCCGAGGTTGCGTAGTGCTTGCGGGGTTGCAAGCAATTGAACCATCGGTCGGGATTGAAGCTGACAGCCAGTTAGGGCCCCAGGCTGTTTTATCTCTACAAGATGTGACACAAATCTGGCTACAACTCACAACAAACACAATGTTTCCTTCTTTTTTGCCTTGATAATCAAGTGACCATCCAATTTGGTACTTAAGCTGCTGCCGAGAAAGAGAGACTGAGGAAGAAAGACGGGCTTATGGGTCGCCCGCTGCGCTGGTTAAGCCATCAACAAAGCAAAGCCTCTTCATCCATCTTTCTTTCCCCACATCGTGTATTCATATCCGCGCAGGCCCTTCGCTCTCTGTGTACAATGGAGACAGGAGAAAACACTCTGAAAACCACAGGCTCGGATCGAGCAGCCAGTCTACTGTAATTCCGTGTTATACAACTGACAGATCACAGGGCCCGACCCCAAATATTCCGGCATTTCTATATAAAATATTGTTTTTAAGTTAGTCAACACGTAGAACGTAGGCGGAAGCCTACTTATCTCGAAACTGGGTGCGTGGCTCAGCGGTTACTTTCTCGCCTGCTGTGCCCAAGGTAGCAGGATCGAATCCTGTGCAGTCAGCTGGCATTTGAGGGCACGCAAATGCGAGGAAACTGTGTCGGTAGATTTACTGGGACGTCAAAGATCCCTTTCGGGGCAAAATTCCGGGACCCCGTCGTCTCTAAAAGCCGCAGCAGTTAAAAGGGACGTAAAACCAATGACATTAAAGTTATCTCGAGTGGTTAATATTGATATAATCTACTCAAATGTAGTTAGCATATGTCTATATCGTATTCCCGTGTACACCTAGTGGCGTAGTGACTAGCATTCTTCGTTGTCACCGCGGAGGTCCGAGTTCGATTCTCGACTCCGCCAAGAAATTTAATTATGGTCTGTGAGGTGGAACGGGTTCATTTAGTTTCATGAGGCAGAACTAAGAAGAGGTGGGTTCGGTTCCTGCCTCAGCCATTCTAGATGTGTTTTTCTGTTGCTTCCCCACTTATACTCCGGGCGAATGCCGGGGTTGTACCTAAACTAAGGCCACGGTCATCTCTTACTCAAATCCTAACTCCAATTGCAAATGCACACAAGTAAACTACAGCCATCACAATTACACAGGTTATCAGCCAGATTCCATCCACGCACAAAGGGCTACATGACCATGATATCTCAAAGGTCCTAAATGAATAAGCAACAACGGGGCCGATGATGAGGTGAGATGAAGTTCTCTGTAGGTTATACGTGCTGACACCAACCTCATGAGTTAATAAGTGGTTGCATGAATGGAGCGAATGAAACTGGGCAAGAAGTTGTAAAGAAGAGGCAAGCATGCTACTCCTACACTAAGGTACAATAGTCTTACCATATAAACCTTTTCACGACTGATGATCGCCAAATGTAAACAGTTGAATATCATGAATCAGCTGAGCCTGAGGGCAAATTGGGCAGTGGCTTTGTCCAGAGGTGCGATCACATGAGCTCGTCGTACATTCTATCTACCAATTTCCTGCACAGAATTATTATATTTTCGTATTTAGTTGTAGAATTAATTTAGATTACAATCTCAACATTATGCTTGTCAATTATATTATAATTTTATAGAATTGTGTAACCAATCGTACATGTGTTTATTTTTATTAGGCATATACCTGCTAGAAGCACAATAAATCCAAGTAAATAAATAAATAAATAAATAAATAAATAAATATACTCGCATTAATATGGCCTCTCAATTGTTGTCGAGAACAAGGGTTCTGTAGGCTAATGAGAATATACTGCTGGTAATATTTGGTGTAGAATGTAAGACGACTGCCTTCTCTGCTAGAGGAAGTCGTTCGAACCTTGGGTAAGCGAGTATTTTTACAAATTTCCTTTATGAACCATTTTATGGACACTATCGTTAATGCTTTATAAGACATGCTATATTTTCATTCACGTTGAAAACTGTTTAGAAGATTAGGTGCTTGTACCTATCCCTAGATGTAGGAAGTTAAGGTGAGAACCACCTCCCTATTTTGCCAATGTTAAATTTTCAATTTTGTGGTGCAGATTAGGCCTACTCAAAAACTTATTTGAGTTATTACAATGACATTTTCAGAGAATGTTACATGCATCTTTCTCATTCATAATAGGAAGGATTATTTACGGAAATTCAATAGTTCTTTCTGAATGAAGTTTTTAAAAATACATCATTTTTCTCCAAACATTTTTTCTAACATAATTCATAACTTCATTCTTAGGTAACGTACTGAAAAATCCCTTCCAATTATCATTCGCAGAGGACATATTAAACCACCGAAAATGTTCCACAGGCCTAGCATAAGAACTTTTCTCAAAAGTGGTACCAATGTGCAAACAAATATACAACTGGAAAATTTGAAGCTGAAGTTCTTCAGTGTAATTTCTTACCGGTGAAGGTTCTCAGAACTTTCCTGCCCCATAATCTGGATTATCTGCATCTTCCTTGGCCCTTTTAAGATTCCTCTTTATTCTCCTTGCCCTTTTAGTCATGTATTCAGCCACTAATTCTGCTTTCCTTATGCGAATATCATGCAGCATATTATAATAAACATATTCACTGTGTTGTATCCTGGCTCAATTTTTAGCTTTTGTTGCACATTAGCCCTACCTATGTTACCATTATTGATTGAGCATCAAAGAGACCTAGCTGAATTGTTTTGGCACCTACAAACACTGTTTTGGGAATTCTGGTCCGGGTTCGAATCCCGGCTCTGCCAAGAAATTTAATTCTGGTCTGAGGGTTGGAACAGGATACCTCAGCCTCGTGAGGCGAAACTGAGAAGTTCAATGTCAACCATCACATTACGTGACCATAGCTTCCTTTTATCACATACATTTGATTTCTCGATTGTTTGCATGCCTTCCAAAAGTGGCTGAGAAGACAACAGTTTCTTCGATGAACTTGAAGAATTAGGGGAGCACGTGGCAATGTTGTCTTCAACACTAACCTCTTCAACAGATGAAATTTCACCTACATCTATGTTATTTACACATTGTAGTTTCTTTGTATAACGATTTCCAGGAGAATTTCTCTTACCAAAAGATTTGAAACGACCCATTGCACTGAGAATTACAAAGACCCTAAATTCACAACCACTTCATGACTATCAACTTTGGAATATAAACACAAACAAACGTAGGCGGGAGCTGACAGGCCTTCCAAATTTAAGATTGATCTTTACCAAGCGGAATGGTACTGCATTCGGAAATTTACCTCCAGTAGTTCAGAAATTATCGGCAAATGTATCAGCCGAGGTAAAAGTGGGCGTGTCTTTTCAAAGAGTTACATGATTACAAAAAGTGTCATAACATGCACATTATTAAGACTTTTTTCATTTTTTCAACGTATTTGAGTTAGCAACATAGTGATTATTCAAAAACAATCAAATACTGAATTTCGGTTTTGTTTTCACCCCACCTCACCTTAAACAAGATTGGGTGTGGTCTGGATAGGTGACCAGTTCTGGGGGAAGAGAGAGAGAGGAGTGGAACAGCGCCTCAGGAACACCACCCTGTAGCCTACCCATCCGGCTGAAAACCCTATCACTCAGCAATTTGGTGGTTAGCGTAGTTTCAAGGGGCGAAACTTTTACAGGTCATCTGCCCCTAATTATATGGATGATAATTAAATTGAATATTAATTCTTTTACAAATACTGCATGCATCCTTATAATTTCTGACTGAATCTAGGGTACGTGATGGCGTAGCGGTCAAATTGCTTGCCTCTCGCCATGGCAAGCAATTTTCAAATGCCCGACATCCCTCAACAAAATGCAGGATACTTTATAATGTTTTGAATTCGTCCCATTGATTGTACATATCAAATTCTTTATATTCACATTGGTTAAATTTTAAAAGTAGCAATATTTTATTATTATTATTATTAATTACTATTAGTATCGTTATATTTTTGATTTTTTCTATCCAATTATTATTTGCCTATTATTATTATATTATATCATTCTATTTAATCGTTATTTACGGAATCATATAAATTGGAAATTACATAGTCTATATTAAAAGCTAGGAGAACAGAGGGCTTGATTGGGAAACACTTCGTCTGGGCTGGCACAGTCTAACCACGGAAGGTCCGTTGAGTTTAGAAAGAGATTCACAGAATTGGTGACCAAGTTTCCGGGTGATACAGCCCAGTATTACAAAGGGACGAGAACAGTTGACTCTGACGTCACTGATTTCTTAGAACATCGAGTCAACGGCTGAAGAATTTAAAGAAGAGCATGACGTTATACCACGTGGAGGCCGGAACGAATGAAGAGGCTGAATTTAATCTATCGGACTGATAGTTGGGGAGTTGTCATGGCAACGTCTTTTCTATTGGATGAAAAAGAAGATGGAAGAGTGGGAAGAGGTCCTCCAATATGTATGATTGTAGAGCGATTTTCGATGACTATTACTATTATAGCTGAGCTATTCACGAAGACTATTCTAGCAGAAATTGGCAATCAATTATTGGGGATTGTCACTCCATTATCGGCAATTTTATTAGTCTGGTCTACAATTTGACACTTCAAACTTCAAGTTTCAATTCAATGATATCAAACTAACGTGAATATGTTTGTGTCTCTGATCATATTCACAAAAGTGAATTTTGGAGTATATCCGTTCACTAGACTCAGTCGGCAGTGGAGCAAGTTGACTCCCCGCACAATTTAGATCATTATCCTAGCGACAGCAGAGCGAGAGTCAAGCGACATTCCAAGCGCTTATCTGTTGGAAGAACACGCAGCAACATACAAGTCTATTACGGTGAGCTCACATGTGGAATCCAAAGAAGTCTCTGTATTTTTTTTAATGGCAAAGTAAATTCAAGATTTTTCTTAACATAAACCTTTAAATTAATTTCCACACTATATATTTCGCTAACCTAAATTAACTTCAAGCTTTATCTTTTATTGTTATTATTAAAGGTAACTTCACTTATGCTGCATTTTTATCTTAACTTAATAAATTTGTTTCTATTTAATGCCAGGACTTTCTTTTCTAGTAGATAGCTTTAGTCATAAGGCATCCCTATTACTAATCACGAAAATCAATTGGTTAGTGGCTAAGCTTCGCTATGAGTCGAGAAAGAGAGATCTCGAGTGCTCTACCTTAAGTTCTTTCATTTATTTTGGTTCATCCAGTTCGCCTGATGACCTGGCGCCCAAACGAGCATGTTATTATTGTTATTAATAAGCAGGTGAGAGGTAAGTGTCGTATTTTTATTGACTGTAACGAGTTATTTCTCTCCACTGCTGCAAGTGGGGCTTCTTGTGGTTTTTTCACACTCCCGTCAGGAAAAGTTACATTTGTCCCCGCAACGTGTAGAAGTGGGACCGAAACGTTACATTTGGTCGCCCAAGTGGGACCGATACGTTACAAATTCTGCCAGAGATCTTGAATGGATACTAACATTTGCGTAGATGTATACACAACACAGCTTGTTTACAAAATTTCAAAATCAATTTTATCAATCAAATTTCAGTCCTTGCTGCAATTGTTTTAATGAAGCTGTAATTGCAAGCAGTAGAAGAAATGAATTGCTTTGTTGGAGTACACATTTAAAAATTCTTCACATGATATATCTTTGAAATGAAACCTTACAGACTATCAGGAAAGGATTCCTCTATTTTATCCATTAAATACTAGTACTTATGAACGAAATCACACGTTTAGGAGAGGTATTGCTTCATTGAACTGTATACTGACAGATGTTAAGAGTTTCAGTAAAGGTTCAATATTCAGGTGTATTTAAAATAAGAATAAAAATAGAAATAGAATACCCGCTGTTCCAAATATCGGATAGCCAGAGATTGGGGAGAGAGTATAATTTATTGCAACCATCACCTGACACATGTAGTTAATAGTTACAGTGATTCCCCAATAGCCTAACATAAAAATCCTGCTCAGTAAGATTAATAAATCGCAACATGAATTTAAACAAGAAGTTCCGTGACGAACTAAAGAGCCTACTTTTCTCAAAATTTAAGATTCATGCCAATGATTAATCTATATTGATCTATCTAAAATAATGAAATTAAGTTGGTAATATCGAAATTTCTAGTTAGTTCGAAATACTGTATACCTGGCATAATGTAGCCTAATAGAGAACTACAGTTGGCAGCCCTGGTGACTGAATATATTCTTAGTTCCATCTCTTAAGGTACAGAATACAAAATTTGGTTCAAGTTCAATGGATAGCATGGACGTTACATGCAGTTAAACATTGGATATAACAGCGCGCGTAAAATCATGTTGGCAACAATGACATACATGTATTGGTCGGAAATAATCTGAAATAATATGATCTATTGTTGTGTCAATTTTGAATGAAATCCATTAGTTAGTATAGAAGTTACATGGATTTTAAAATTGGACCCATCAGCAGGCTTAGAATCATGTTGGCAGTACTGGCGTAGACCTATATTAGTTACTCCAAATTAATCTAGAATGTCAGGTACTATACGTGTGCAAAGTTTAGAGCTATTGGCTTGCATACTTTCTGATATATTGATATTAGGGTAACAAATATAGAGACAGCATTTATTAACAGTTGGCAGCCCTGGTTACTCTTAAGAATCGGCATAGTCATATCTGTCATGGTACACATAGCACACACGAAATTTGGTTGAAATCCAAATGATAGTATAGAAGTTACCTGTATTTAAAGTTGGACCTCTCAGCAGGCTTAGAATCATGTTGGTAGCACTGACGTATATAAGTTACTCCAAATTAATATAGAATGTCAGGTACTATACGTGTGCATAGTTTAAAGCTGTCGGGTTGCATACTTTCTGATATATGGGTATTTGGATTTTAAAAAAATGAGAGCTTTTATTAACAGTTGGCAGCCCTGCTGGCTATTAAGAATACGCTCAGTCATATCTGATTATATACACATAGCTCATACGAAATTTGGTTGAATTCTAATTGATAGTGTAGAAGTTATATGCATTTAAAAATTGGACCTATCAGCAGGCTTAGAATCATTTTGGCAACACTGCCATGTATGGCCTCCTGGAAATTAAACTGAAATATTATTATCTATATGTGTGCCAATTTTGAAATAGCTCCCATTCATACCTTCCAAGATATCCAACATGGAGCTCAAATTTCAATTGCGATTTTTCAGCAGTCGGTAGCACTGACATCATTTTCAAATCGCCGTGAGATATTCAGATATAGATCTTTACTCCTACCAAATTTTGTTTCGATTGCTCCAGCCGTTTAGGAGTTGATAGGGGGGGGGGACACACACACAGCCAGACAGACAGACAGACAGACAGACAGACAGACAGAAGGACAGACAGACAGACACACATTTGCCCGATCTCATAAGTCTACTTTTTCCTCATTTTTGCAAAATGTGAAAAGTAGGCTAAAAAATAAGCAACAAAACCTACAAATAATTTACATGGTATCAAATGTTATAAACAATCAAAACACTAATACTGGATATTAATTGTGTACCACCTTAATCCTATTTTAATTGATACAGATAGGCTATCCTATACTTTAATGAAGTTTTATAGTCTAGGATACCGTCTGCTGTACCCTTATATTTGTTTCACATGGATCTTTCTTGTGTTTTTCATATATCGCTTTCCTATCTTATATTCTCCTGATAACATTACAGAGGTTTGCTAATTTGCTTGGCTTCCTCCATTCCCTATTTAGTAATTATATTAAAGTGTGGCATTCATTTTCACTTTCTATTCTGGTTATATCTCCCTTATCTAAAAACTTTGCTCTTAATATTTTGGTCTCATTGCTTTCCCTGATCAGATGTGCTGCACCCATAACCTTCCCACAAAATAGGCAAAGATCCTCTTTTCCTACTTCTCTCAATGCCTTGTTCTTATACACCCTCATTAACCACCAAATTATCCCTCTCATTTCTCTCTTTGTTTGGCCTTCAGGATTTATGCTCTAAAATTACCTTATTTCACAGAACTCGGTTAAGGTTCTCCTGTTTCCACACTCTTCTCTGAGTACCTGCAACTCTATGTCCTTTACCCTGCTGCACACTTTTTTCCACAGCCTACCCTCCTCCCATCGTAAGTCTCTATCCCATAAGTACACCATTCTCGTCTATCCAGTATATTTCTTACCCTGTTCACCCAGTACCCTTTTTGCTGATGCTTCAGAATTTCACCCCCTCCACCTACTTTCTGACGTATCCAATATTGTATGATTATTTTTAGCCTACTTTTCACATTTTGCAAAAATGAGGAAAAAGTAGACTTATGAGATCGGGCAAATGTGTGTCTGTCTGTCTGTCCTTCTGTCTGTCTGTCTGTCTGGCTGTGTGTGTGTCCCCCCCTATCAACTCCTAAACGGCTGCAGCAATCGAAACAAAATTTGGTAGGAGTAAAGATCTATACCTGAATATCTCACGGCCATATTTGAAAATGATGTCAGTGCTACCAACTGCTAAAAAATCGCAATTGAAATTTGAGCTCCATGTTGGATATCTTGGAAAGTATGAATGGGAGCCATTTCAAAATTGGCACACGTACAGATCATAATATTTCAGTTTAATTTCCAGGAGGCCAAACATGGCAGTGTTGCCAAAATGATTATAAGCCTCCTGATAGGTCCAATTTTTAAATGCATATAACTTCTGCACTATCAATTGGAATTCAACCAAATTTGGTATGTTGTATGTGTACATAACCAGATATGACTGAGCGTATTCTTAAGACCTACCAGGGCTGCCAACTGTTAATAAATGCTCCTAATTTATTTTATCCAAATACCAATATATCAGAAAGTATGCAAGCCGACAGCTTTAAACTGTGCACACGTATAGTACCTGACATTCTATATTAATTTGGAGTAACTTATATACGTCAGTGCTACCAACATGATTCTAAGCCTGCTGACAGGTCCAACTTTAAATACATGTAACTTCCATACTATCATTTGGATTTCAACCAAATTTCGTATGTGCTATGTGTACCATAACAGATATGACTATGCGTATTCTAAGGATCAAACAGGGCTGCCAACTGTTAATATGTGCTGTCCCTATTTTTGTTACCCTAATATCAATATATCAGAAAGTATGCAAGCCAATAGCTCTAAACTTTGCACACGTATAGTATCTGGCATTCTAGACGAATTTGGAGTAACTAATATACGTCAGTGCTGCCAACATGATTCTAATCCTGCTGATAGGTCCAATTTTAAAATGCATGTAACTTCTATACTAACTAATGGATTTCATTCAAAATTGGCACAACAATAGATCATATTATTTCAGATTATTTCTGACCAATACATGCATGACATTGTTGCCAACATGATTTTACGCGCGCTGTTAGATCCAATGTTTAACTGCATGTAACGTCCATGCTATTCATTGGATTTCAACCAAATTTTGTATTTTGTACCTTAAGAGATGGAACTAAGAATATATTCAGTCATCAGGGCTGCCAACTGTAGTGCTCTATTAGGATACATTATGCCAGGTATACAGTGTTTCGAACTAATTGGAAATTTCGATATTAGCAACTTAATTTCGTCATTATTCTAGATAGGTTCATATTCTGTAGAATAATCATTGGCATGAAAAGTAGGCTGTATAGTTCTTCACGGAACTTCTTGTTATAATATGTTTTCGAATACTTACATACTCACATATGATTGTTACTCCGCTATTCGCTGTGCAACTAGGTAGCCCAAAATTATCTTAGCAAACTTACTTACAATAGTGTCAAGGGTTGCAGTTCCTCCTTCTACACCCCATACTTCTACTCGATGAAATTCTCTTGATACGACAGGTGCATTGAATAAATTTTTGTGAACGTCGTAGTCAATATTCGGTAATTTACTTTCTAACACTTTAACACTCGTGAATGCAGCTAGCCCTTTCGATTTTGCTCTTTTAATTTGTTCAGACCATTTTCCAATACTCGCCAATATCGTACCTAGATACTCACATTTCTTCACAGTCGCTAATTTTGACCCATACATGAACCACTTTTCATTCTTGGCCACTTTACTTCCCTTTTTACACACCATAACTTTAGTCTTGCGTGGATTAATTTTTAAATGCCAGTCCTCACAGTATTTCACAATCTCATCAATACTATGCTAGCCTCCGTGGCTTAGGCGGCAGCACGCCGGCCTCTCACCGCTGGGTCCGTGGTTCAAATCCCGGTCACTCCATGTGAGATCTGTGCTGGACAAAACGGAGGCAGACAGGTTTTTCTCCGGGTACTCCGGTTTTCCCTGTCAAAAATTTCATTCCAGCAACACTCTCCACTATCATTTCATTTCATCTGTCATTCATTTAATCATTGCCCCAGAGGAGTGCGTCAGGCCTCGGCAGCCGGCACAGTTCATATCCTCGCCGCTAGGTGGGGGCTTCATTCATTCCATTCCTGACCCGGTCGGAGACTGGAAGCAGGCTGTGGATTTTCATCAATACTATGCTGCATACTGTACTAGGAGGCGTTGGAGCGAGCAAGAGGATGTCATCTGCAAACACTATGCCCGGGATATCATGCTTGTCCAATCAAGGGTTGTACTGTTGCTCAAAGCCCTTACAGTAGATTCGAGAATGTCATTAATGAATAGCAAAAAGAGCACCAATGATAATTTACAGCCCTGTTTTAATTCCAAATTTGACTTAAGCCTATCTCTTCCACGGTTACATCATCTTTAACTTTAATTGCACATTTTACTTCCCAATACATATTCTCAATTGTTCTTATCATCTTATGTGACACCCCGATCTTTCCCAATTTAGCAATGACATTGATCACTGAATCGAATTCCTACTCTAAATCAATTGCTGTGATTTACAGCTTATATCGTTTCCTCTTTACGTATTTGTCCATCAACGTTTTTACCACCATTATATTGCCACTGGTTCTCATCCCTTTATAACTCAGGACCCAATTGCGCAATTATCACGATACTTTGTGAAAAGGGAGAAACAGATAAGATATGTTAATAATTTTTGTGGTTTTACGTCTCTTTTAACTACTGAGGCTTTAGAGACGTCAGGATGCCGGAATTTTGACCAAAGAAGATCTTTAACATGGAAGTAAATCTACTGCCATGGCTCTCTCGCATTTGCGCACCCGTAGATGCCAACTGACTGTCTCAGGATTCGATACGGCAACCTTGGGCACAACAGGCGAGAACGTTACCGGTGCGGCACGCAGCCAGTCACAGATATGATACCTCGCTTGCGTAGCCTATATCATAAGACCATCACACTGCATAGCACTTGAATATAATGCATTAATATCAATAATCCAGTATTTATTACAGTTACAATGACGAAACACAGCAAATATGTAATTTAACATAAGAGGCTTTGTCTGCAGAAGGCGCAAGATAAACGTTCGATACATTCAAGATGGTGGATGGGCGTACTTCTCTAATGTTCCAATTAATTCCTCTGGATGCAAAAGCGGAATTACAACGACCTACTTAGTAAACGGGGAGTCTTACATATATTATCGTTCATCAAACGAACAATCAATTATACTGCTTGATAAGGACAAATAGCTATAACTATATCCATACATTTAAGAGAAAATAGGCTATATGTACTTTACTGAACATCTTGTTTACTTCGAACCCGCGTTCAGGTTCAAAATATTAGGTCGGACAAGAGGAGATCTAGTCACCTTACTAAGGTATATAAACGGTGTAATGAAACCGTGTACTATAGTTTCCGGCTGCCAGGGCTGGAGTTAACACATGTCCGCACAGCCTCCTTTCTGCCGAAGCGTGTGTGATTCGATCTCAAAGAAAGAAGGAGGGGTGGGGTAATTGTGGCCACTGTGGGTTGGTTGAGACTAAGTTAATTGCCGCCCAGATGCGAACTGACGGTGCAGAATTGTGACACAGCAGCAGGTTGCAATTACGAAGGAAAGCGCAATAACAAGGTCTCGGTAATGGGATCCTTTGTCATGTTTGCCGACTGGACCTCTGCAACTCATCCCTCCCCACAAAGGAGCAATCAATCTTGGAATGTTTTCGCTACTATGATAGCCCGCACCGGCTTGGCGCCGTATGTACGAGGGGCGTACTGTATTGTTTTCGCTACTATGATAGCCCGCACCGGCTTGGCGCCGTATGTACGAGGGGCGTACTGTATTGTTTTCACTACTATGATAGCCCGCACCGGCTTGGCGCCGTATGTACGAGGGGCGTACTGTATTGTTTTCACTACTATGATAGCCCGCACCGGCTTGGCGCCGTATGTACGAGGGGCGTACTGTATTGTTATCACTACTATGATAGCCCGCACCGGCTTGGCGCCGTATGTACGAGGGGCGTACTGTATTGTTTTCGCTACTATGATAGCCCGCACCGGCTTGGCGCCGTATGTACGAGGGGCGTACTGTATTGTTTTCGCTACTATGATAGCCCGCACCGGCTTGGCGCCGTATGTACGAGGGGCGTACTGTATTGTTTTCACTACTATGATAGCCCGCACCGGCTTGGCGCCGTATGTACGAGGGGCGTACTGTATTGTTTTCGCTACTATGATAGCCCGCACCGGCTTGGCGCCGTATGTACGAGGGGCGTACTGTATTGTTTTCGCTACTATGATAGCCCGCACCGGCTTGGCGCCGTATGTACGAGGGGCGTACTGTATTGTTTTCACTACTATGATAGCCCGCACCGGCTTGGCGCCGTATGTACCAGGGGCGTACTGTATTGTTTTCGCTACTATGATAGCCCGCACCGGCTTGGCGCCGTATGTACGAGGGGCGTACTGTATTGTTTTCGCTACTATGATAGCCCGCACCGGCTTGGCGCCGTATGTACGAGGGGCGTACTGTATTGTTTTCACTACTATGATAGCCCGCACCGGCTTGGCGCCGTATGTACGAGGGGCGTACTGTATTGTTTTCACTACTATGATAGCCCGCACCGGCTTGGCGCCGTATGTACGAGGGGCGTACTGTATTGTTTTCGCTACTATGATAGCCCGCACCGGCTTGGCGCCGTATGTACGAGGGGCGTACTGTATTGTTTTCACTACTATGATAGCCCGCACCGGCTTGGCGCCGTATGTACGAGGGGCGTACTGTATTGTTTTCGCTACTATGATAGCCCGCACCGGCTTGGCGCCGTATGTACGAGGGGCGTACTGTATTGTTTTCGCTACTATGATAGCCCGCACCGGCTTGGCGCCGTATGTACGAGGGGCGTACTGTATTGTTTTCGCTACTATGATAGCCCGCACCGGCTTGGCGCCGTATGTACGAGGGGCGTACTGTATTGTTTTCGCTACTATGATAGCCCGCACCGGCTTGGCGCCGTATGTACGAGGGGCGTACTGTATTGTTTTCGCTACTATGATAGCCCGCACCGGCTTGGCGCCGTATGTACGAGGGGCGTACTGTATTGTTTTCGCTACTATGATAGCCCGCACCGGCTTGGCGCCGTATGTACGAGGGGCGTACTGTATTGTTTTCGCTACTATGATAGACCGCACCGGCTTGGCGCCGTATGTACGAGGGGCGTACTGTATTGTTTTCGCTACTATGATAGCCCGCACCGGCTTGGCGCCGTATGTACGAGGGGCGTACTGTATTGTTTTCACTACTATGATAGCCCGCACCGGCTTGGCGCCGTATGTACGAGGGGCGTACTGTATTGTTTTCACTACTATGATAGCCCGCACCGGCTTGGCGCCGTATGTACGAGGGGCGTACTGTATTGTTTTCGCTACTATGATAGCCCGCACCGGCTTGGCGCCGTATGTACGAGGGGCGTACTGTATTGTTTTCGCTACTATGATAGCCCGCACCGGCTTGGCGCCGTATGTACGAGGGGCGTACTGTATTGTTTTCGCTACTATGATAGCCCGCACCGGCTTGGCGCCGTATGTACGAGGGGCGTACTGTATTGTTTTCGCTACTATGATAGCCCGCACCGGCTTGGCGCCGTATGTACGAGGGGCGTACTGTATTGTTTTCGCTACTATGATAGCCCGCACCGGCTTGGCGCCGTATGTACGAGGGGCGTACTGTATTGTTTTCGCTACTATGATAGCCCGCACCGGCTTGGCGCCGTATGTACGAGGGGCGTACTGTATTGTTTTCACTACTATGATAGCCCGCACCGGCTTGGCGCCGTATGTACGAGGGGCGTACTGTATTGTTTTCGCTACTATGATAGCCCGCACCGGCTTGGCGCCGTATGTACGAGGGGCGTACTGTATTGTTTTCGCTACTATGATAGCCCGCACCGGCTTGGCGCCGTATGTACGAGGGGCGTACTGTATTGTTTTCGCTACTATGATAGCCCGCACCGGCTTGGCGCCGTATGTACGAGGGGCGTACTGTATTGTTTTCACTACTATGATAGCCCGCACCGGCTTGGCGCCGTATGTACGAGGGGCGTACTGTATTGTTTTCACTACTATGATAGCCCGCACCGGCTTGGCGCCGTATGTACGAGGGGCGTACAGTATTGTTTTCGCTACTATGATAGCCCGCACCGGCTTGGCGCCGTATGTACGAGGGGCGTACTGTATTGTTTTCACTACTATGATAGCCCGCACCGGCTTGGCGCCGTATGTACGAGGGGCGTACTGTATTGTTTTCGCTACTATGATAGCCCGCACCGGCTTGGCGCCGTATGTACGAGGGGCGTACTGTATTGTTTTCACTACTATGATAGCCCGCACCGGCTTGGCGCCGTATGTACGAGGGGCGTACTGTATTGTTTTCCCTACTATGATAGCCCGCACCGGCTTGGCGCCGTATGTACGAGGGGCGTACTGTATTGTTTTCACTACTATGATAGCCCGCACCGGCTTGGCGCCGTATGTACGAGGGGCGTACTGTATTGTTTTCGCTACTATGATAGCCCGCACCGGCTTGGCGCCGTATGTACGAGGGGCGTACTGTATTGTTTTCACTACTATGATAGCCCGCACCGGCTTGGCGCCGTATGTACGAGGGGCGTACTGTATTGTTTTCACTACTATGATAGCCCGCACCGGCTTGGCGCCGTATGTACGAGGGGCGTACTGTATTGTTTTCACTACTATGATAGCCCGCACCGGCTTGGCGCCGTATGTACGAGGGGCGTACTGTATTGTTTTCGATACTATGATAGCCCGCACCGGCTTGGCGCCGTATGTACGAGGGGCGTACTGTATTGTTTTCGCTACTATGATAGCCCGCACCGGCTTGGCGCCGTATGTACGAGGGGCGTACTGTATTGTTTTAACTACTATGATAGCCCGCACCGGCTTGGCGCCGTATGTACGAGGGGCGTACTGTATTGTTTTCACTACTATGATAGCCCGCACCGGCTTGGCGCCGTATGTACGAGGGGCGTACTGTATTGTTTTCACTACTATGATAGCCCGCACCGGCTTGGCGCCGTATGTACGAGGGGCGTACTGTATTGTTTTCGCTACTATGATAGCCCTCACCGGCTTGGCGCCGTATGTACGAGGGGCGTACTGTATTGTTTTCGCTACTATGATAGCCCGCACCGGCTTGGCGCCGTATGTACGAGGGGCGTACTGTATTGTTTTCGCTACTATGATAGCCCGCACCGGCTTGGCGCCGTATGTACGAGGGGCGTACTGTATTGTTTTCACTACTATGATAGCCCGCACCGGCTTGGCGCCGTATGTACGAGGGGCGTACTGTATTGTTTTCACTACTATGATAGCCCGCACCGGCTTGGCGCCGTATGTACGAGGGGCGTACTGTATTGTTTTCGCTACTATGATAGCCCGCACCGGCTTGGCGCCGTATGTACGAGGGGCGTAATGTATTGTTTTCGCTACTATGATAGCCCGCACCGGCTTGGCGCCGTATGTACGAGGGGCGTACTGTATTGTTTTCACTACTATGATAGCCCGCACCGGCTTGGCGCCGTATGTACGAGGGGCGTACTGTATTGTTTTCGCTACTATGATAGCCCGCACCGGCTTGGCGCTGTATGTACGAGGGGCGTACTGTATTGTTTTCGCTACTATGATAGCCCGCACCGGCTTGGCGCCGTATATACGAGGGGCGTACTGTATTGTTTTCACTACTATGATAGCCCGCACCGGCTTGGCGCCGTATGTACGAGGGGCGTACTGTATTGTTTTCGCTACTATGATAGCCCGCACCGGCTTGGCGCCGTATGTACGAGGGGCGTACTGTATTGTTTTCACTACTATGATAGCCCGCACCGGCTTGGCGCCGTATGTACGAGGGGCGTACTGTATTGTTTTCACTACTATGATAGCCCGCACCGGCTTGGCGCCGTATGTACGAGGGGCGTACTGTATTGTTTTCGCTACTATGATAGCCCGCACCGGCTTGGCGCCGTATGTACGAGGGGCGTACTGTATTGTTTTCGCTACTATGATAGCCCGCACCGGCTTGGCGCCGTATGTACGAGGGGCGTACTGTATTGTTTTCACTACTATGATAGCCCGCACCGGCTTGGCGCCGTATGTACGAGGGGCGTACTGTATTGTTTTCGCTACTATGATAGCCCGCACCGGCTTGGCGCCGTATGTACGAGGGGCGTACTGTATTGTTTTCGCTACTATGATAGCCCGCACCGGCTTGGCGCCGTATGTACGAGGGGCGTACTGTATTGTTTTCGCTACTATGATAGCCCGCACCGGCTTGGCGCCGTATGTACGAGGGGCGTACTGTATTGTTTTCGCTACTATGATAGCCCGCACCGGCTTGGCGCCGTATGTACGAGGGGCGTACTGTATTGTTTTCGCTACTATGATAGCCCGCACCGGCTTGGCGCCGTATGTACGAGGGGCGTACTGTATTGTTTTCCCTACTATGATAGCCCGCACCGGCTTGGCGCCGTATGTACGAGGGGCGTACTGTATTGTTTTCACTACTATGATAGCCCGCACCGGCTTGGCGCCGTATGTACGAGGGGCGTACTGTATTGTTTTCACTACTATGATAGCCCGCACCGGCTTGGCGCCGTATGTACGAGGGGCGTACTGTATTGTTTTCACTACTATGATAGCCCGCACCGGCTTGGCGCCGTATGTACGAGGGGCGTACTGTATTGTTTTCACTACTATGATAGCCCGCACCGGCTTGGCGCCGTATGTACGAGGGGCGTACTGTATTGTTTTCGCTACTATGATAGCCCGCACCGGCTTGGCGCCGTATGTACGAGGGGCGTACTGTATTGTTTTCGCTACTATGATAGCCCGCACCGGCTTGGCGCCGTATGTACGAGGGGCGTACTGTATTGTTTTCACTACTATGATAGCCCGCACCGGCTTGGCGCCGTATGTACGAGGGGCGTACTGTATTGTTTTCGCTACTATGATAGCCCGCACCGGCTTGGCGCCGTATGTACGAGGGGCGTACTGTATTGTTTTCACTACTATGATAGCCCGCACCGGCTTGGCGCCGTATGTACGAGGGGCGTACTGTATTGTTTTCGCTACTATGATAGCCCGCACCGGCTTGGCGCCGTATGTACGAGGGCGTACTGTATTGTTTTCGCTACTATGAAAGCCCGCACCGGCTTGGCGCCGTATGTACGAGGGGCGTACTGTATTGTTTTCACTACTATGATAGCCCGCACCGGCTTGGCGCCGTATGTACGAGGGGCGTACTGTATTGTTTTCGCTACTATGATAGCCCGCACCGGCTTGGCGCCGTATGTACGAGGGGCGTACTGTATTGTTTTCACTACTATGATAGCCCGCACCGGCTTGGCGCCGTATGTACGAGGGGCGTACTGTATTGTTTTCGCTACTATGATAGCCCGCACCGGCTTGGCGCCGTATGTACGAGGGGCGTACTGTCTTGTTTTCGCTACTATGATAGCCCGCACCGGCTTGGCGCCGTATGTACGAGGGGCGTACTGTATTGTTTTCACTACTATGATAGCCCGCACCGGCTTGGCGCCGTATGTACGAGGGGCGTACTGTATTGTTTTCACTACTATGATAGCCCGCACCGGCTTGGCGCCGTATGTACGAGGGGCGTACTGTATTGTTTTCGCTACTATGATAGCCCGCACCGGCTTGGCGCCGTATGTACGAGGGGCGTACTGTATTGTTTTCGCTACTATGATAGCCCGCACCGGCTTGGCGCCGTATGTACGAGGGGCGTACTGTATTGTTTTCGCTACTATGATAGCCCGCACCGGCTTGGCGCCGTATGTACGAGGGGCGTACTGTATTGTTTTCACTACTATGATAGCCCGCACCGGCTTGGCGCCGTATGTACGAGGGGCGTACTGTATTGTTTTCGCTACTATGATAGCCCGCACCGGCTTGGCGCCGTATGTACGAGGGGCGTACTGTATTGTTTTCGCTACTATGATAGCCCGCACCGGCTTGGCGCCGTATGTACGAGGGGCGTACTGTATTGTTTTCGCTACTATGATAGCCCGCACCGGCTTGGCGCCGTATGTACGAGGGGCGTACTGTATTGTTTTCACTACTATGATAGCCCGCACCGGCTTGGCGCCGTATGTACGAGGGGCGTACTGTATTGTTTTCGCTACTATGATAGCCCGCACCGGCTTGGCGCCGTATGTACGAGGGGCGTACTGTATTGTTTTCACTACTATGATAGCCCGCACCGGCTTGGCGCCGTATGTACGAGGGGCGTACTGTATTGTTTTCGCTACTATGATAGCCCGCACCGGCTTGGCGCCGTATGTACGAGGGGCGTACTGTATTGTTTTCACTACTATGATAGCCCGCACCGGCTTGGCGCCGTATGTACGAGGGGCGTACTGTATTGTTTTCACTACTATGATAGCCCGCACCGGCTTGGCGCCGTATGTACGAGGGGCGTACTGTATTGTTTTCGCTACTATGATAGCCCGCACCGGCTTGGCGCCGTATGTACGAGGGGCGTACTGTATTGTTTTCGCTACTATGATAGCCCGCACCGGCTTGGCGCCGTATGTACGAGGGGCGTACTGTATTGTTTTCACTACTATGATAGCCCGCACCGGCTTGGCGCCGTATGTACGAGGGGCGTACTGTATTGTTTTCACTACTATGATAGCCCGCACCGGCTTGGCGCCGTATGTACGAGGGGCGTACTGTATTGTTTTCGCTACTATGATAGCCCGCACCGGCTTGGCGCCGTATGTACGAGGGGCGTACTGTATTGTTTTCACTACTATGATAGCCCGCACCGGCTTGGCGCCGTATGTACGAGGGGCGTACTGTATTGTTTTCACTACTATGATAGCCCGCACCGGCTTGGCGCCGTATGTACGAGGGGCGTACTGTATTGTTTTCGCTACTATGATAGCCCGCACCGGCTTGGCGCCGTATGTACGAGGGGCGTACTGTATTGTTTTCACTACTATGATAGCCCGCACCGGCTTGGCGCCGTATGTACGAGGGGCGTACTGTATTGTTTTCGCTACTATGATAGCCCGCACCGGCTTGGCGCCGTATGTACGAGGGGCGTACTGTATTGTTTTCGCTACTATGATAGCCCGCACCGGCTTGGCGCCGTATGTACGAGGGGCGTACTGTATTGTTTTCACTACTATGATAGCCCGCACCGGCTTGGCGCCGTATGTACGAGGGGCGTACTGTATTGTTTTCGCTACTATGATAGCCCGCACCGGCTTGGCGCCGTATGTACGAGGGGCGTACTGTATTGTTTTCGCTACTATGATAGCCCGCACCGGCTTGGCGCCGTATGTACGAGGGGCATACTGTATTGTTTTCGCTACTATGATAGCCCGCACCGGCTTGGCGCCGTATGTACGAGGGGCGTACTGTATTGTTTTCACTACTATGATAGCCCGCACCGGCTTGGCGCCGTATGTACGAGGGGCGTACTGTATTGTTTTCACTACTATGATAGCCCGCACCGGCTTGGCGCCGTATGTACGAGGGGCGTACTGTATTGTTTTCGCTACTATGATAGCCCGCACCGGCTTGGCGCCGTATGTACGAGGGGCGTACTGTATTGTTTTCGCTGCTATGATAGCCCGCACCGGCTTGGCGCCGTATGTACGAGGGGCGTACTGTATTGTTTTCACTACTATGATAGCCCGCACCGGCTTGGCGCCGTATGTACGAGGGGCGTACTGTATTGTTTTCACTACTATGATAGCCCGCACCGGCTTGGCGCCGTATGTACGAGGGGCGTACTGTATTGTTTTCGCTACTATGATAGCCCGCACCGGCTTGGCGCCGTATGTACGAGGGGCGTACTGTATTGTTTTCACTACTATGATAGCCCGCACCGGCTTGGCGCCGTATGTACGAGGGGCGTACTGTATTGTTTTCGCTACTATGATAGCCCGCACCGGCTTGGCGCCGTATGTACGAGGGGCGTACTGTATTGTTTTCGCTACTATGATAGCCCGCACCGGCTTGGCGCCGTATGTACGAGGGGCGTACTGTATTG
Organism: Meconema thalassinum; assembly: GCA_946902985.2. NCBI lineage: Eukaryota > Metazoa > Arthropoda > Insecta > Orthoptera > Tettigoniidae > Meconema > Meconema thalassinum. The sequence goes on from OX336389.2 coordinate 862,557,056, forward strand.
TTTTCACTACTATGATAGCCCGCACCGGCTTGGCGCCGTATGTACGAGGGGCGTACTGTATTGTTTTCGCTACTATGATAGCCCGCACCGGCTTGGCGCCGTATGTACGAGGGGCGTACTGTATTGTTTTCGCTACTATGATAGCCCGCACCGGCTTGGCGCCGTATGTACGAGGGGCGTACTGTATTGTTTTCACTACTATGATAGCCCGCACCGGCTTGGCGCCGTATGTACGAGGGGCGTACTGTATTGTTTTCGCTACTATGATAGCCCGCACCGGCTTGGCGCCGTATGTACGAGGGGCGTACTGTATTGTTTTCACTACTATGATAGCCCGCACCGGCTTGGCGCCGTATGTACGAGGGGCATACTGTATTGTTTTCGCTACTATGATAGCCCGCACCGGCTTGGCGCCGTATGTACGAGGGGCGTACTGTATTGTTTTCACTACTATGATAGCCCGCACCGGCTTGGCGCCGTATGTACGAGGGGCGTACTGTATTGTTTTCGCTACTATGATAGCCCGCACCGGCTTGGCGCCGTATGTACGAGGGGCGTACTGTATTGTTTTCGCTACTATGATAGCCCGCACCGGCTTGGCGCCGTATGTACGAGGGGCGTACTGTATTGTTTTCGCTACTATGATAGCCCGCACCGGCTTGGCGCCGTATGTACGAGGGGCGTACTGTATTGTTTTCGCTACTATGATAGCCCGCACCGGCTTGGCGCCGTATGTACGAGGGGCGTACTGTATTGTTTTCACTACTATGATAGCCCGCACCGGCTTGGCGCCGTATGTACGAGGGGCGTACTGTATTGTTTTCGCTACTATGATAGCCCGCACCGGCTTGGCGCCGTATGTACGAGGGGCGTACTGTATTGTTTTCGCTACTATGATAGCCCGCACCGGCTTGGCGCCGTATGTACGAGGGGCGTACTGTATTGTTTTCACTACTATGATAGCCCGCACCGGCTTGGCGCCGTATGTACGAGGGGCGTACTGTATTGTTTTCGCTACTATGATAGCCCGCACCGGCTTGGCGCCGTATGTACGAGGGGCGTACTGTATTGTTTTCACTACTATGATAGCCCGCACCGGCTTGGCGCCGTATGTACGAGGGGCGTACTGTATTGTTTTCACTACTATGATAGCCCGCACCGGCTTGGCGCCGTATGTACGAGGGGCGTACTGTATTGTTTTCGCTACTATGATAGCCCGCACCGGCTTGGCGCCGTATGTACGAGGGGCGTACTGTATTGTTTTCACTACTATGATAGCCCGCACCGGCTTGGCGCCGTATGTACGAGGGGCGTACTGTATTGTTTTCGCTACTATGATAGCCCGCACCGGCTTGGCGCCGTATGTACGAGGGGCGTACTGTATTGTTTTCGCTACTATGATAGCCCGCACCGGCTTGGCGCCGTATGTACGAGGGGCGTACTGTATTGTTTTCGCTACTATGATAGCCCGCACCGGCTTGGCGCCGTATGTACGAGGGGCGTACTGTATTGTTTTCACTACTATGATAGCCCGCACCGGCTTGGCGCCGTATGTACGAGGGGCGTACTGTATTGTTTTCGCTACTATGATAGCCCGCACCGGCTTGGCGCCGTATGTACGAGGGGCGTACTGTATTGTTTTCACTACTATGATAGCCCGCACCGGCTTGGCGCCGTATGTACGAGGGGCGTACTGTATTGTTTTCGCTACTATGATAGCCCGCACCGGCTTGGCGCCGTATGTACGAGGGGCGTACTGTATTGTTTTCGCTACTATGATAGCCCGCACCGGCTTGGCGCCGTATGTACGAGGGGCGTACTGTATTGTTTTCACTACTATGATAGCCCGCACCGGCTTGGCGCCGTATGTACGAGGGGCGTACTGTATTGTTTTCGCTACTATGATAGCCCGCACCGGCTTGGCGCCGTATGTACGAGGGGCGTACTGTATTGTTTTCGCTACTATGATAGCCCGCACCGGCTTGGCGCCGTATGTACGAGGGGCGTACTGTATTGTTTTCGCTACTATGATAGCCCGCACCGGCTTGGCGCCGTATGTACGAGGGGCGTACTGTATTGTTTTCACTACTATGATAGCCCGCACCGGCTTGGCGCCGTATGTACGAGGGGCGTACTGTATTGTTTTCGCTACTATGATAGCCCGCACCGGCTTGGCGCCGTATGTACGAGGGGCGTACTGTATTGTTTTCACTACTATGATAGCCCGCACCGGCTTGGCGCCGTATGTACGAGGGGCGTACTGTATTGTTTTCGCTACTATGATAGCCCGCACCGGCTTGGCGCCGTATGTACGAGGGGCGTACTGTATTGTTTTCGCTACTATGATAGCCCGCACCGGCTTGGCGCCGTATGTACGAGGGGCGTACTGTATTGTTTTCACTACTATGATAGCCCGCACCGGCTTGGCGCCGTATGTACGAGGGGCGTACTGTATTGTTTTCGCTACTATGATAGCCCGCACCGGCTTGGCGCCGTATGTACGAGGGGCGTACTGTATTGTTTTCACTACTATGATAGCCCGCACCGGCTTGGCGCCGTATGTACGAGGGGCGTACTGTATTGTTTTCACTACTATGATAGCCCGCACCGGCTTGGCGCCGTATGTACGAGGGGCGTACTGTATTGTTTTCGCTACTATGATAGCCCGCACCGGCTTGGCGCCGTATGTACGAGGGGCGTACTGTATTGTTTTCACTACTATGATAGCCCGCACCGGCTTGGCGCCGTATGTACGAGGGGCGTACTGTATTGTTTTCGCTACTATGATAGCCCGCACCGGCTTGGCGCCGTATGTACGAGGGGCGTACTGTATTGTTTTCGCTACTATGATAGCCCGCACCGGCTTGGCGCCGTATGTACGAGGGGCGTACTGTATTGTTTTCGCTACTATGATAGCCCGCACCGGCTTGGCGCCGTATGTACGAGGGGCGTACTGTATTGTTTTCACTACTATGATAGCCCGCACCGGCTTGGCGCCGTATGTACGAGGGGCGTACTGTATTGTTTTCGCTACTATGATAGCCCGCACCGGCTTGGCGCCGTATGTACGAGGGGCGTACTGTATTGTTTTCACTACTATGATAGCCCGCACCGGCTTGGCGCCGTATGTACGAGGGGCGTACTGTATTGTTTTCACTTTATTTTTTTCTACACAAATGAAGCTCATTACACATCAGTTGGTACGTCCCCCTTCTCAACATAACCTCCCTGTAACTTTATGCACTTTTGCCATCGATGTGTCAGTCTCTCCAGACCTTCCTGAATCCATTCTTTTGGAGTGTTGCGAACCCATTCCATTGTTAAGATACTGAAAGTGGTGATTGACCTTCAAATTAGCTTGCTTAGTGTGATTACAAAAAATCACATATAATTAACAAATATTGACTAGTTGTAGTGTATTAGTTTAACTAACTTACTACTGCAACTAAATAAGTGTAAATTACATATTGTAAATACTGTCACCCATATTTGTAGACATAGATTTTATAGCTTAATTGTAATGGATCTGATGATGATCGCTTGACGATCGAAACTGGTCATCCAAGTGTATTTATTAATCCCATGTATTTTTTTTTTCAGAATTAGGGAACCGCCCGTTACAATTGTGTACAGTCGTGTTGACCGACTGAAAAACATTAATTTCGATTACTAAAGTAACACTGAACAAGAAGTTCAGTGAAGAACTAAATAGCCTATTTTCAAATATCCTACTTATATTAATTGCCTCTATCAACACACAAAATTTCAGTTTGATTGCTGTAGGCTAATAGATTCGTAGATATTGAGAACTGTCTAAACATTTCAGATGGTCACCCTGTTGGATATATATAAATATGCCATAGATTTATGTACTATAACATGAAGATTAGGCCTATTGCATAGGTTTATTATTCAAACTTCAATCGGATGTTTAGGACACAAGAAATAAAGACGAGATTTTAAAGTTTCGCACAGCCGCCAACCTGTGGTTATGAAAACCATTGAAATAAATTAGATATCAGTGGATTGAAATTTGTATAAGCATTTACCGTACCAAGTTTCACTGCGCTCCGATGGTTAAAAGGCAAGAAACCTCCATTTAATTATTTGAATTTCGCACCACCACTATGTTGGATTTGTGATCACCGGGTTTTTGAAACTCCCGTAGGTGAACTTTATGAAAAATGAAAATCCACAGCATGCTTCCAGTCGACCGACAGGGTCAGGGAAAGGAATGAATGAAGCCCCCATCTACCGGCGAGGATATTATCCTTTTTCGTCATACAACATTTTAGTTTTATTGCTGTCTTAGATTAGTAGATTTTGAGAACCGTCTTAATATTTTGGATGGTCCCAATGTTGGAATTTTATATATGTACGCCAGAGAGTTAGGTACTATTAGATGACGATTATTGCTTAGGTTCATAATTCAAACGTTGACTTCGATCGCATGATTAGGACACAAGAAATAAAAACTTAATTTTACAATTTTGCACAACCGCCATCTTGAGGCTATGTAAACAATTGAACTAAATTAGGTGTCAGTGCATTACAATGTGTATAAACATTTGCTGTAACGTGTTACACTGCTCTCGGATGGTTAAATCGCGAGAAAATGTTATTTAAATGTTTCTACTTTGCTCTGCCGCCGTGTTCATTTTGTATTTTACAGGTTTTGAAAGTCACATAGGTGAATTTCTAGTAGTGCCCTTTATCACCGTACAAAACTTTAGGCTGATACCAGAAATAGTTTCGGAGATATACCAGGTGGCCCGTTTACCCCATGCAATCTAGTTTTAGGTGTCCCGCATACACCAATGCTGTATGGGTGGTCTCATGACTGATTTCCACAGGGGTCACACTGCATGTTGGCCGATTACATAAGAATACGATGGAATAACAACTGGATGGCCGTTAGCTGCATGTTCATCAGTGCTACACGTCTAATGCACCACATTGTCTTTTGGAGCCTCGCATTTGAGAGCGTAATATACTCATATGTGGTACAACAACATGACAGTTACTGGCAACATATTGACGATAGCTGGTGTATTCAGCATCGATGAGTACAAGGACATTTCACTAATCTATGGAGAAGCTGGTCGTAATTCCGTTGAAGCTCGTAAGTAGTGGTTTTGCAGGGGTTCAGATGCCACCTCCACCTCCCCACCTCACAAGATGGCGGCGGCGCGATATCTCTGGAACGCATGGTCGGATTTTGACGAATGAGGTGTCGTTGAACTCGGGCTGACACCCCCTTTCCAATGGACAACATATTTCCACCCCAAAATAAAACCTACCCCTACTAGGGGGTAAAATTGTATTTTTTTAAAATCTCTCTTTCCAAATGCGACATGCGAGAGTTTGAATGCCAATATGGAATTAAACGTTGTTCTACACAAGAGACATGTATACGGTGGAAAGCCAATATGAATTAACATGCTTGTTGTTTGTTTTTAAGCATGCCCACTCATGGCTTTTGTAAGAGGGCGGGCTTTTTAAATAAACGTTGTTCTGCACAAGAGACATGTATACGGTGGATAGCCAATATGAATTAACATGCTTGTTTTTTTTTGTTTTTATGCATGCCCACTCATGGCTTTTGTAAGAGGGCGGGCTTTTAAAAAGATGGCGGCTATAGTGTAACCTAACCTAACCCAACCTAACGGGCCCCAGTTGACAGGTCATTGTTGACGAGTCCTTGTTGACAGGTCCTTGTGGACGAGTCCTTATTGACGAGTCCTTGTTGACAGGTCCTTGTGGACGAGTTCTTGTTGACGGGCCCCTGTTGACAGGTCATTGTTGACGAGTCCTTGTTGACAGGTCCTTGTGGACGAGTCCTTGTTGATGAGTCCCTTTGGACTGTTCCCTTTGGACCGGTCCCTTTGGACTGGTTCCTACGGACTAGCCCATGAATTTATTTAAATTATGTCAAAGGGCCTAACTACATTTTGCGTGTAAAGCAGTGTGTTGAACTGACGGTGTTCACCAGTCCCCTACTACTATAATGCGATAACGATATGAAAGGAAAGTGACGAAACACATGTGAACATACAAGGGATCTAACTTGGATGTGTTCTAACGAGTCATTTGTAGTTGAAACTGTGGAGATGGTACGTGCAGTAATACGTCTTGTTATTTCCTGTGTCATATTACAGGCATGACAGAGAGCGCGCAGATCTGTTGCTATGACTAACGCTGCAGTAATTTGAAACCGCAAGTGTTCATGAAGACAATGGGTGATGATCATGCAAAGTTAGCAGTTATTGGATATTACACAGGTGTTCCTTCTGGTGTCATGTTGCTGACATGGCAGAGAGCGCACACTGCTGTTGCTATGACTGACGCTGCAATAATTTGAAACCCCAGGTGTTGATCAAGACAATGGGTGATGATCATGCAAAGTCAGCAGTAATTGGATACCACACAGGTGTTCCTAGTGTACTTTGGACTCTCAGCCGTATTGGGAAAAGAAATTGCAATGATCTGAAAAAAAACTGCTGACACGAGCGATGAGAGGTTATATAAGAGAGATGTCATATATTTCCCTACTGTCAGTCTTTATTACTCGCTTTGAGTAAACAGTGCTCTATTACTGCTCAAGAGTTGTAAAAAAGCCTTTTTGGTAGAAAATCATTAAATTATTTTGCAAGGTAAGTACTTATTATTAATGGATTGTAGTCTTTTATTACTAATTGATGTTGAAGTTATTGATTGGAATGTATTTATTGATTGATTGATTGATTTGTTTACAGATAATTGGGTTCCTGTAGGTTACGAAGTTCCTACAATCTGTTCCTTCAGTGGCAGCAGTTGATAAATTATAAAAATGTAAGTCCCCCCTCTAATAAATTTTAAACAGTTAGAGTGATATTTTCCAATGTTCACTACTACATGTTAGTGAAAATGGTATATTTGGCAGTCAAAAGTTGGAACTACTTGACCATGGTGTGTAAAGCTAATTTTGTAGGTTAGATTTTGATTACCGCTCTATTAAGTTTGAATGTTCATTGCTAGGTGTCAGTATAGAGGGAATATTTAAAGACTTAACCTCAGTTCACCTAACATAACCTAACTTTACCCAACTTAACCTTCTCACGTGACATGTTTTACAAGTTTAGACTTGCTTTATGACTGACTATGACGTCACACTTAGCTCACTTTACTGGTGGCTGCTGGTTTATATCACGTGACATGTCCTACAAGTTTAGACTTGTTTTAAGACTGGCTATGACGTCACACTTAGCTCACTTAACTGGCGACCGCTGGTTTCTACCACTCTATCAAGTTCCAATGTTCACCGCTAGGTGTCAGTGACAGTGGTATATAGTAACCCTCAGTTAGAACTACATGAAGTTAGACTTGCTAGGAGTTCACAGATGATCGATTTAAATACCCTGCTATAACCATTGACTGGAATATAATTAAACTATTTATATTGTACTTTGTTTTATCATATATTATCATTTATGATTTCTTTCTTTTATAGGTAATTACGAAAGTGATCATCATGTCCAAGTGTGATGACTGTAAGAAACAGTTCTCAAGACCTGACCGCCTTCAACGGCACGCAAATGTTAAACATGACATTAAATTTTGTGTGCAGTCATTGTGCTACCACATTTAACAGACAAGATAATCTTGCACGTCATGTAAATATAATGCATGTTAGTTCAGCACCATTTTCGTGTTCAGTTTGCGAACTTGGTTTTTCTGCTGTAAAGCGATATCAATCCGACATGGTTGAAGTGCATGGTGAACAACAGGAATTGAAATCTGTAAAACCATCAACTAGCACGGAACCTTTAAATGAATGTGATGCTCAAAAGCGTAAACGTTCTCAAGATTGTGAAAATAGTTGTGCAACAAAAGGAAAGAAGAATGATGAGCCTTCGATAACACATTGTAATGTATGTAATATTGATATACCTTCTTCAATCATTCATGGACATTTACGCAGTATTCATCATAAAAATAACGCTTGCCATGAAATAAATTCTGGAAATATTCAACAAATTGGTAGTGCATTTAAAAGTCGAATTACTAGTAATAGACTTTATAGTAAAGAAAAAAGTCCAAGTATTGAATCATTTTAAAAAAAATGTTCAACCTACTGTGTTTGGCTTGGTAGAAAATGTTTTAGTAGCGCATAAAACAATTAAAATGAATTTTGAACTTTTTGGACTCTATGTAAAAACTGGGAGCGAAGGTGAAATTACGGATATCAAATCTTTTAATACAAAAAACATAATTGTTAGCGAATCAACTAATATTAGTGATATATACCAAAATATTTCAAGTGCTATCATTGTGAAGAGTGAAGAGTTCCAGGAAAGGGAGTCAGGCTGGGCGTTGGTGAAGTACTTTATTTAGAAACCAACATGAATAAATACAACCCCCTTCGAGCATCATCATACATTGTTTTGCCAGGATGGATCAAACGTAAGCATGCTTGTGTAAACGTTATGAATAATGATGACGCATGCTTTGCATGGGCTGTAACCTCAGCTCTCCATCCAGCAGTGAGGGCCACGATGAGAACATCAACATATCCTCACTATTCTTCAGTGTTAGATTTAAAACAAATGGAATTTCCTATGGCGATAAAAGACATTCAACGTTTTGAAGAGCTGAACAATGTAAGTATTAATGTTTATGGAATTGAAAATAAGAGTATAGTAGGTCCTCTATATTATACTCAGGAAAAAAAGGATGCTCATGTAAATTTACTGTACATAACTAAAGGTGAAAATGCCCACTATTGTTGGATAAAACATTTAAGTAGACTTGTTGGTAGTCAGCTATCAAAATATAAGACTAAAAAGTGGTTGTGTGATGGCTGTTTGCTATATTTTAAGAAAGAGGACCAACTAACTCAACATCAAAAATGGGGGTGTAATCATGTCTGTACGGTATTACCTACTCCTAAAAATAACATTCTGAAATTTAAGGATTATGAGAAACAGCTTCGAGTACCATTTGTTATATATGCTGACTTTGAAGCTTTGCTAAAACCATTTAATACATGTTCATCGAATCCAGCCCAACCTTTCACCAACACTACTCACATTCATGAACCTTTTAGCTTTGCATATTATATTAAATGTAGTTATGATGACTCTTTAAATAAGTTTGAGCTCTATAGAGGACCTGATGCACCTAAAGTTTTTATGGAAAGGCTTGAAAAAGATGCCATCCGTATATCCTCTATTTTAAATACGATCATTCCAATGGAGCCACTAACATCAACACAGCAAACGTGTTTTTAAACTGAAACTAATTGTTTTATATGTGGTGAATGTTTATATACAGATAGGGTTCGCGATCATGACCATTTAACAGGAAAATATCGAGGTGCTGCTCACCAAGAATGTAATTTAAATTATAGAGTAAGTAAATTCATTCCAGTCATTGTACACAACGGTAGCAAATACGATAACCACTTTATTGTAAAAGAATTTGGAGCTTCAGATGTGAAAATTGATGTGATTGCAAATAATAAGGAACAATACATATCGTTCACAAAATACGTCAAAACTAGCAATAAAAAACGATAAAACTACGATTTTTAGATTAATTCCGTTTTATGCCGAGTAGTCTTGATAAGCTTGCTAGTAATTTAAAATCAGATCAGTTTCGTGAAATTCAACGTGTCTTTCCTAAAGAAGATGATTTTAATTTGATTCGTCAAAAGGGTATATTCCCTTATGAATATATTAACTGCGTGGAACGTCTTGAGGAGTGTTCTTTACCACCGAAAGATGCATTTTACAGTTCCTTAAACACAAGTCATATCAGTGATCAGGAATATTTACATGCACATCGTGTATGGTCACAGTTTAACATTCAAACTTTAGGTGAATTTTCAGACATATATTTGAAGACAGATAAGTTATTATTAGCAGATGTTTTTGAAAATTTTAGGAATGTTTGTATGAAAACTTATGATCTTGATCCTTGTCAGTTTTTCACTGCTCCTGGGTTAAGTTTTAGTTCAATGTTGAAAAAAAAACAAAAGTAAATTTTGAATTGATGACTGATATAGACATGATTCATTTTATAAAATCATCAATTCGAGGTGGATTAAGCCAATGTAGTGGACGATATTCTAAAGCGAATAATAAATACATGTCTAGCTACAACCCTTGTGAAGAGTCAAAGTATATTGTCTACCTCGATGCAAATAACCAATATGGTTGGGCTATGAGTCAATATCTACCACTGGAAGATTTTCGCTGGCTGACGCAACCTGAAATTGATGTCTTACATGTTAACACTCTTAATGATAACGATGATAAAGGATATATTTCAGAGGTAAATCTTGAGTACCCTAAAGAGTTACATGATGATCATAATGATTTACCATTTTGTCCTGAGAATAAGAAATCTCCATACATCACGAACAAAAATGTTAATTGCTAATGTAAATGATAAATGTAAATATGTAATACATTATCAAAACTTGAAACAGTGTCTACTTCATGGATTGAAATTAACTAAAATTCATCGTGTATTACAATTTCATCAATCAGCATGGCTCAAACCATATATTGATCTAAACAATAATTTAAGAACGCTATCAACAAATGCTTTTGAAAAAGATTGTTATAAACTCATGAATAATAGTGTTTTGGAAAGACTATGGAGAATGTTGATAAACGAGTTGATGTAAAGCTGATAACAAAGTGGGAGGATAATGGTAAAAGGTATGGTGCGAGCAACTTAATAAGCAAGCCTAACTTTCATAGCTGTTCAATTATTCATGAGGATTTAGTTGTAATACAAATGAATCGTCTTAAAATAACTCACAACAAACCGATATATGTGGGTTACACCATTCTGGAATTGTCAAAAACACTTATGTATGAATTTCACTATGATTATGTAAAGAAACACTATCATGATAATGCTAAATTACTGTACACAGACACTGATTCTTTTATTTATGAGTTTAAAACTAATGATTTTATGAGGATATCAAAACTGAGCTAAATAGGTTTGATACAAGTGACAATCCCGAGGATAATATTTACCATTTACCTCTAGTTAACAAAATGATTCTTGGGAAATTTAAGGATGAATGTGCTGGTGTTGTTATAGACACCTTTGTAGGCACAAAATCTAAATCATACAGCTATATGACAATTGATGATGTAGTAGTAAAAAAATTAAAAGGAGTGAAAAAGAATGTTGTTAGTAAAGAGTTAGATATAAGTGATTATAAAAACTGTATAGTTAGTAACTCACCTGTATTATATAAGAAAATGTGAGTATTTAGAAGTAAAAATCATCAGCTACATACCAATTTGCTGAACAAAGTTGCTTTAAGTAATGAAGACAACAAACGATTCATTATACCCAACACATTTGATACTCTTGCTTGGGGGAACAGTCGCATTGACGACTATTACTTTACTTAAGTCTGATGATCACTATATTGTAATATTTGTAGTGTGTTTTATATTGTAATTTTTTTTTTTGTAAAAACTGTAAGTAGAATGTATAATGTTAGGCTACTGTAGTTTAGTAAAAATAAGATAAGTAATACATTTTAGTGTAAAATGTTTGCTTTTGTATATTACAAAAAAGATTTTAAAAAATGTACAGAATGTGTGAACTAAACAAGGGGAATGAAAAAAATGTAAAGTGGAAATTGTAAATATCCATGTGTGAAAAAATGAAATGGCTGTCACCATTTTAAAAATAAAAGACATTGTGATCTGGTAAACCTTGTTTTTATTTCACAACAACAAAAATGTACAGAATGTGTAAACTAAACAAGGGGAATGTAAAAATGAAAAGTGGAAATTGTAAATATCTATGTGTGAAAAAATGAAATGGCTATCACCATTTTAAAAACTTAAAAGATATAGTGATCTGGTGAACCTTATTTTTATTTCACAACGAAAAATGTACAGAATGTGTGAACTAAACAAGAGGAATGTAAAAAAAAATTGTAAAGTGGAAATTGTAAATATTCATGTGTGAAAAAATGAAAATGAAGAAATGGCTATCACCATTTTTAGAATTAAAAGACATTGTGATCTTGTAAACCTTGTTTTATTTCACAACAAATAGAGCTTTACAAAAATAGAATACAAAGAAATACCAATTCCTCAATCCTTTTCAATGTTCATGTCCACTCATCATTAACTTTCCATTTATAGCACTAATCGCAATGAGGGCTGCCAACCTTTCTCCCACTGAGACATCACAGGATGTCAAACGTTGTTTAGCTTTTCAACGATACTTTATCCGCTACACGTCTTAATGCAGGATGACTGTGGTGATAAATCCTTGATCTAAAGGATTAATAGGTATATCACCACGTTGCAAAGGTTCTTCAAGACAAGTTCCAGGACCACACAAATAATAACCAGGTAGGTAGATTTCGAAAGTCAAGTATTGAATTACTTTGTCAATGACGCTATTGCCAGTACAGGTCTGGCATATCCTTTTCCATAGACGGTAAAAATGTTTGATTTTTCTCTTCCTCCTCTGTAGACGATGTTGTTGTTGTTGCTTCCTTCTCACCATCACACACGTGGTATGAGGAAACAAAGTCTTTACACTGACTTTTATGACCGTGATACAGTTTGACCGGCTGGCAAGTAGCACACTGTCGCATAGAGGGTATTTTTTGCCATAGCCACTTGCTTATGGTGATCATAATCCGTACATGGTTGAAATTCACTTGACACAGGGTCTTGAGTCCATGATTTTGGTACATGTTGCCAGATTTCTTTCACGGCCTTTGCTGCGACATAATAAATGAATGATTTTGGAAGAGCCAATAATTCTTCTTTGGTAAAACTGTCTAGTTTCTTTTTGCACACAAAGAACTTTCCAATCGCTTTATCGGTAGCACCCCCTTTCTCCGTGGTATCACGTTGATGTCTACACGTCGCTTGTAGAAATCTCACTGGTGTCATCCACAGGTAAACCTTCAGTTTTAATTTTATTTAACAACTCGCAGCAGGCATTGGTGGTTAGCCAATGAAACAATTGCCACACTTGTGCCAGGGCTTTATGGGTAATATTGTCACAGGGGTAGCGGTTCATGAGTGTTTGCAGCGAGGGACAGCCCATGCCCATTAAATCGATACATTGACAGTAAGACGCTAAAAATGGTTGTAGACATTGACGTTTTTCACTACCTTTCACAAATACCACATGGGCAGAGGACAAGTGGGCTTTCATGACTATGTCCAGGTGCTTATATGAAATGGTTCCTTGATTCCACTCTAGTTGCATATGAGTTTCAATCCACTGGATTTGTTTACGGTCTTTTTCACACAACAAATCAAACGCATAAGGTGGTTTAAACACTAAATGGGTAGCTTGCGATATCCAAAAAGTGGAACAATCAATGATGGCCACTTCTTTAAATATAAATTTGTTACCTCCAATTTTAAACCCTTGATAATCCACAATCAGTGTGCGCAACATGTTCACTCTTGTCTGGACCAAGTCCAACTGACCACAGACTGACGATCGTCCAGTAAGGTGTACCCATGACATTTACTTACATTCCATTCCATCACTGACTAGTCACTATTGAGATTAGGGAAGGACAGGGGACATGTGAAATAATATTAACAACCACAAAATATTTTTTATTACATCATTTTATTATCATAACACGTCTTACAAGCTTTAGTCATTTTGGGGTAGGGACGATACCAACTCATACAACAATACAGTCTTTTGTGTTTGTAACGTCCATAGCACCGATGGTGCCCCAATGTCTCTAAACTAGACGTTTTTGACGGTGAGCTGCTCACCGAAGCACCATTGTCACCATACAGACAACACATATCGTAACTTGTTTTTACATTACTCAGAGGCATGAGTGAGGGATAGCTTGAATGACAAGGTATATTTCCCACCTCCATTCTGCATGGGTAGGGGTAGGCGGGTGACCAGCGCTGATGTGCTTGCATAAGTTCATCGCTCTCTTGCCATGGGTCTATGGTTAGGTGAACTAAGTGTGACGTCATAGCCAGTCTTAAGCAAGTCTAAACTTGTAGAACATGTTACGTGACAAGGTTAAGTTAGGCAAAGTTCTGTTATGTTAGGTGTGCTGAGGTTAAGTCTTTCAATATTTCCTTTCTTTGAGATACTTTCCAAAACCAAGAAAACAAAATCCACTAAATACATTGACAAAAATAACTTGTCAAATAAGCCAACACACAAAAAGCCGATATAAGCCAACACAAAAGCCAATACATAAGCCAATACAAAAGCCAACGCAAAAGCAAACACAAAAGCCAATACATAAGCCAACATAAAAGCCAACACACACAAGTCATTGTTTATTTTGCCTGTCATAATCTCCTTTGGTACGTCGTAAGCTGTATATATCAACATACTGTTTAGTACATGCATCTGTAGAAAAATAACATCAAATAAGCCAACAGAAACGCTGATATGTAAGCCAACACAAAAGCCTATACGCAAGCCAATACAAAAGCCGACACAAAATCCAATACATAAGCCAACATAAAAGCCAAAACATAAGCCAATATGTAAGCTTATGGTAAGTCACTCTATCACCAGAACAGTTGTAACCTTTTTAGTGTGAACATCATACTGACAGGTCAGTTACTACTATGGAACTTACTACAACCAACAAAGGTAGGCAACGTGCACTCTCTCAAGGCTACTCTTATAACTATAATCGTCAGAATGTGAATGGAATAATATTCTGGCGATGCTCGAAAGAGAGGTCAACAAAATGTCGAGGCAATCTAAAAAGTAAAAATGGAAAGGTTTTAAGTGTGAGTGTTCATCAATGTAGTGCTCCAAACAAGCCACGGTTGCTGTTTACAAAAAATCATGAAAATGCTAAAAAACAAGTTCAAGAAAACGATATTGCTGCTCAAGATAGTGTAGTGTGTGTTCAAAAGTTCTTATCATGTCCTCAAAAGTCATGTTAGGACAGTTGTCAACGTCTAAGAAACCCTCAACATTATCAACGTCAACACAGACTATGGGAGAGGTCTCTGTGGAAAAGAAACAAAAGGAATTGAATAGTTTTAGTGATGTTGAGGATAAAGTTGATCGCAATAATGGTGATTATAATAATAGTGATAGAGATGCTGAGGATGATGATGATGATGATGATGATAAAGATAATGGCAATGCTCTGTTTACCCCTAAAAAGTCATTTGTTAAATTTGTTTACTGGAGCAATCCCAGTAAGCTAATCCAGCGGCTTCAGCACTTGCATGCCTGCAAACAGGCTGGTCATACTAAATATGAGGAAGAACTATTGGATATAGAAAATGAGCTTCGTCATGCTTAAATTATTGTGTAATGAATCCATGTAACCGCTTAAACTATTTCTTAACAATACATGAAATATTTTCTACCATTTTGCTACCACTTTGCTACCACTTTTCTAGTTTGCTACCACTTTTCTACCACTTTGCTACCACTTTTCTACTACTTTTCTGCCACTTTTCTGCCACTTTTCTACCACTTTGCTACCACTTTGTTACCAATTGTCTACCACTTGTCTACCACTTTGCTACCACGTTTCTACCACTTTTCTATCACTTTAAACTGTACATATTAAATATAAAAGCCAACGCTAAATAATTCTATTACCAGAACAGATATAACCTTTGTAGTGTGCAAATCATACTAACAGGTTAGTTGCTACTATGGAACTTACTACAACTAACCGAGGTAAACAACGTGTACTCTATAAAGGCTACTCCTATAACTATAGACGACAAAATATAAAAGGAATAATATTCTGGCGATGCTCAAAACAGAGGTGAACAAGATGTCGAGGCAATATGAAAAGTAGAAATGGTGTGATTTTTAGTGTGGGTGATCACCAATGTAGTGCTCCAGACAAAACACTGATGGTGTTGACAAAAAATCATCAGAATGCTAAAAAGTTAGTACAAGAGAAAGATGTTGCTACTCAAAATAGTGCATTGTTTATTGAGCAACATTTAACCCCTGTTGTAAAAGTTATGTTTAATCCATTTTCCACGTCTCAAGTCATCAACATCACAGACTATGCAAGAGGTAGAGTTGTTGTTGTTTTAAGGGGCTGAACTACAAAGTCATCTGCCCTTGATATGCAAGTGGATCGAAAAGGACTAGATAGTAATAGACAAAAAGAAAGTTGTATTTTCTATATAACTATTGTACAAGTACTTACATTAAATAAATAAAAATAGTGTATGAGTATTGTCTGTTTTTCCTAATTGCTATCCCCTTGTCCCACTATTAATGCAATTGTTAACCATCAACAGTCTCTGACTATGTTCGGAAAGAGAGTGGTCTTAAACAATGCACTCCATCTATGGTGTGTGAACCGAGTATCATAATGATACAGTGTGGCCAAGTCATGTTAAGGCAATAGTTATGTCAGATAAGGGATTCGAAACCTTGCTTCCTTGTACAGGAAATTTAATCTTAAGTCAAACACCTTAACCACTCGGCCAACCTAGCAGTTACTAATTTAATTAGTCTTGTGGACTTGAGTGTTTACAAAACTTTTTCCAGTATACATTGACTAAAACCACTTTCTTTAAAATAATGATAGCCATTTGTTCATTTTTACATTTCACGCATTGCAAATTGCCAATTTCTCCTTTGCATTTTTTAAAATGTCAGTTTGAAGTTTTTTGAATTTCATGATATGGAAGCATGGATTTTCCAATTTGTTGTTTACACATTTTATTTTTTATTTTGTATACGGTATGTCAAAAGTTCATATTTGCGAAACATGATTTTTTCATTTTAAGTTTTTGTAAATAGTGTTAAAGCACGCAAACATTTTAAGGTTATGTTTATACTTGCGTGCCGTTGAAGGTTGTCAGTTCTTGAAAACTGTTTATTACATTCACCACACTTGAACATACTGGTCACTTTTCAAATTACCTATAAAAGAAAGAAATCATCAATGTTAATAAAATATAAAACAAAGTAAAATATAAATAGTTTAATTGTAATATGAAAATTAGAGTCAATAGTTATAGCAGGGTATTTAATTTAATCGTTTGTGAATTCATACTAAGTCTAATTTTAAGTTGTTCCAACTTTTGACTACCAACATATATCACTGTCACTGATACCTTGCAGTGAACAATGGAACTTGATAAAGCCTTTATCAAATCTAACCTACAAATTTAGCTTCACACCATTGTCAAGTAGTTCCAACTATAGTTAGTAGATACCATTGGCACCGACACCTAGCAGCAAACGCTTGGACTTAATAGAGCGGTAAGCAAACCTAACCTACAAATGTAGCTTCACACACCATTGTCAAGTAGTTCCAACTTTGGCTATCAAATATACCATTGTCACAGATCAAGCGGCGAACGTTCAAAATAATAGAGCGTTAAACACACATTTTACTTGATCTCTTGTTTTAAATATTAGAAACCAGCGGCCTCCTGTTAAGTGGGTTAAGTGTGACGTCATAGCCAGTCTTAAAGCAAGTCTAAACGTGTAGAACATGTCACGTAATAGAAACCAGCCGCCTCCAGTTATGTGAGCTAAGTGTGACGTCATAGCTAGTCTTAAAGCAAGTCTAAACTTGTAGAACATGTCACGTGATAGAAACCAACGCCCGCCAGTTAACTGGGTTAAGTGTGACGTCATAGCCAGTCTTAGGGCAAGTCTAAACTTGTAAAACATGTCACGTGACAAGGTAAAGTTAGGTTATGTTAGGTGAACTGAGGTTAAGTCTTTTAAATATTCCCTATGTCACTGACACCTAGCAACGAACATTCGGACTTAATAGAGCGGTAATCAAAATCTAACCTACAAATTTAGCTTTACACAACATGGTTAAGTAGTTCCAACTTTAACTACCAAATATACCATTGTCACTGACATCTAGTAGTGAACATTGGAAAATATCGCTCTAGCTGTTTAAGTTATTACAGGAGTACTTACCCTTAATAATTTATCAACTGCTGTCACTGAATAAACTAGGTATAGGAATCTGCTAACCTTACAGGTACCCAATTATCTGTAAATAAATAAATAAATAAATAAATAAATCATTAAATACATTCCAATCAATAACTTCAACATCAATTAGTAATAAAAGACTACAATCCATTAATAATAAGTACTTACCTTGCAAAATAATTCAATGATTTTCCACCAAAAAGTATTTTTTTGCAACTCTTGAGCAATAACTGTTCACTCGTAGCGAGTAATAAAGACATACAGTAGGGAAATATATGACACCTCTCGTATATAAACTCTTATCGCTCGTGGCAGCAGTTTTTGCAGATCATTGCAATTCCTTTCCCAGTACAGCTGAGAGTCCAAAGTACACTAGGAACACCTGTGTGGTATCCAATTACTGCTGACTTTGCATGATCATCACCCATTGTCTTGATCAACACCTGGGGTTTCAAATTACTGCAGCGTTATTCATAGCAATAGAACTGTGGGCTCTCTGCCATGTCAGCAACATGACACCGGAAGGAACACCTGTGTAATATCCAATGACTGCTAACTTTGCATGATCATCACCCATTGTCTTAATGAACACCTGGGGTTTCAAATTACTGCAGCGGTAGTCATAGCAATAGATCTGTGCGCTCTCTGCCATGTCTGTAATATGACACAGGAAATAACAAGACGTCTTACTGCACGTACCATCTCCATAGTTTTAACATCTTAAGAACATGTATTATTCTCTTTCAACTACAAATGACTCGTTAGAACACATCCATCCTCCAAGTTAGATCCCTTGACCTGCCCTCAAATGGCATGTGCCTCGTGTACTAGGGTGTGTGCATTAACCCAAACGTTCCATCCACCAAGTTAGATCCCTTGACCTGTCCTCAAATGACATGCGCCTCGTGTACTAGGGTGTGTGCATTAGCCCTAACGTTACGTACGAACTAAACAGAATGTAACTTGTTAGCTCTTATCGTGCATGTGCACAGGTGAACACCTGCGTGTTAGGTCATATTACACATGAACTTGCATTTTCTCACGTATGAACCAAAACGGAATGTGACTTGTTTCACAAGGAGGACGGTAATAATGTCATCTCACACATGTTCACATGTATTTCGTCACTTTCCTTTCATATCGTTATCACATTATAGTAGTGGGGGACTGGTGAACAACGTCAGTACAACACACTGCTTTACACGCAAAATGTAGTTAGGCCCTTTGACATAATTTAAATAAATTCATGGGCTAGTCCGTAGGAACCAGTCCAAAGGGACCGGTCCAAAGGGATCAGTCCAAAGGGACTCATCAACAAGGACTCGTCTACAAGGACTCGTCCACAAGGACCTGTCGACGAGGACTCGTCAACAATGACCTGTCGACGAGGACTCGTCAACAATGACCTGTCAACAGGGGCCCGTCAACAAGGACACGTCCACAAGGACCTGTCAACAAGGACTCGTTAACAAGGACTCGTCCACAAGGACCTGTCAACAAGGACTCGTCAACAATGACCTGTCAACAAAGACCCATCCACAGGGATCCGCCCCCCCCCACCATCTTACAAACGCCATGAGTGGGCATGCGTAAAAACAAAAAACAAGCATGTTAAATCATAGTGGCTATCCACCGTACACATGCACTTTATGTAGAAAAACGTTTAATTCCATATTGGCATTCAAACTCTCACATGTTGCACTTGAAAAGCGAGATTTTCTAAAAATTTACAATTTCACCCCTTAGTAGGGGTGGGTTTTATTTTGGGGTTGAAATATGTTGTCCAATGGAAAGGGGGTGTCAGCCTGAGTTCAATTACACCTCATTCGCCAAAATCCGACCATGCGTTCGAGAGATATCGTGCCACCGCCATCTTGTGTGGAGGAATGTGGAGGTGGAGGGTGTAGAACCCGTAAAAAACCACTACTCTCGTATGCACTGGGGTTTCCAGATAGACGTCTGTCGTCTCGTCAAGTGTTTCTACGAACAGAGCTGCAATTAGAGGAGCTGCAAGGGAGAATACCGGGGATCCTGAAGGAACGAAAATGGCATCCGTATAATTCGCACCTACACCAGCAACTGTATGGAAATGATTTCGATCGCAGGGTTGCATATTGCCGAAGAATGGCCGCTGCATTACAACAAGATCCACATTTTGCCAGGAATATTCTGTGGAGTGATGAATGCTATTTCGCCAATGATGTCAACGTCAATACTCACAATATTCATTACTGGGCTCCAGTGAACTCCCACTGGGTTTGAGCATAGCATGTTCAGATCTACTGGGGATTAATGTGTGGTGTGGTACTCTGGGAGGCTACATAATTGGGCCTGCTTTTATAGCCTCCAGACTCACAGGTAGGAATTATTTTATTTTTCTACAAACCAACTTGTCTCTGGGAAACCTTCTAGAAGATATTCCACTCCACGTTGTATTACAACATTGGTACCAGCATGATGGTGCTCCACCTCATACCTTCCGAGCCGTTACGGAATATCTGAATGCACGATATCCTGAATGGAGGATAGGTCGTGGAGGACCCTGTCAATGGCCACCACGATCGCTTGATCTAACCTCTCTGGTCTTCTTTCTCTGGAGCTATATAAAATCAAAAGTCTACGAAACGGCACCAGAAAATATTGAGCAATTAAAACAATGCATTGGTGAGATCTGTGCTGCAGTGACACCTGAAATGGTACGACGTGTACATGCAGACACTGCGAGATGTATTCAGCATTGTATTCGCCACCAGGGGCATGTCTTTGGGCATATTAATTATGAATAGCTGTCCAAGTGTGACATTTTAATTTATTTTATTTTCTAAGCTTTGAAGCAATAATATGTAGGTTTTTGTCCATATAGCAAGCAATGCTGTTGTAGAGTGGAATATCTGTAGCCTACATGTAAAAATTAATGTATTATTAAACTTTTTTTCTGCATCTTTGGTGTATTTACAAATGAACCCTGTTTATTACAGAAATGTTTGAAAAGGAGCGTTACAACGTGATATACAATATGTTGGATGTTGTGCAACCATTTAGCAGTAATTTTACTACACAAGTACTGTTAGAAGATTCCTATTATTATTATTATTATTATTATTATTATTATTATTATTATTGTCAGTATGATGTCTGCAAAAGACTGTAATAATAAAATAACAATAGTGACACAGGTTATCAGACAAATTCTTCACACACTCGGGTACACGGAGCTACATGACCACTATGTTGCAAAGCGCCTAAAAATCAACAAGTCACTATTTCAGTATGGTGTAATTCAACGTACCGTGTGAAGGCTTCGATCACAGTACGTACAGTTTGCACAACATCAGAACTGTTGCAGACGGGTCTAGCCATGCTGGTATGTGCTTCAATCCATTAGCTCGCAATTACAGCTCTGATCGGGGAAATACACTTACAGAAGGCAGGCGTCTACTTGGAATCTCCAGTGTTTATAATGTGCGAGCTTTGGTGGGATTGTGACCAGATTCTCCATAGATTAAAATTATGTGTGTATGCTCGCCTTTGGTGAAAACCTCAGCCAATGTCGATGTGTTGATAGCAACTTTAATACTACTGAACCACGTGCAAAGCTACTATTCTACGCTCATACCGCTATGGGGTGCATTTTAGACGGGAGTACTGAGGAACATGCAGCTTGCGGCCATCTGGGTGTTATCTCTTGGCATTCTGAAGTAACCAGCTTGGATGCAAGATTAATCCTTAGCAATTCAGTTATTAGACCTCCCGTTCATCACTAGTACATGCGGGACACTTATGAGTAGATTGCACGGCGCAAATGGGCCACCTGGTAGAATGCCGGTTGAATATTTCGCACTGCAGAAATGTTGGATTTGTGAGACGTAAGAAAATTTGAAGGGCACGGTCGGGGCTGGACGAAATAGCACTATGACCTTACTGAGTTTCATTGAAATCACTCCGGCCGTTGAGATTTCATTAGGGGGGGGGGGACTCTAACACTCACACATATGCACAGACACATACACACGGACAAAAGGTGATCTCATCGTGTCATTCCATGAGTTCCGATTCCCACCAGTTCCAAATTCTTTAGCGGATTAGCTATCTGCCAATTACACTGCCTGAGCGAGTCCCATCAGTTCCGAACACTACCTCAGCGAGTTTCAGCTTAGTTTTATACAGCAAAATTGTATTAATTTGTTTATTACTGAAACAAACAAGGTCCATTGGTAGCGCCAGCCGGGAGTGCGTGCTGCCCTCCTTAATGAATTAACTCCTCCAACAGAGAAGGGGGGGGGGGGGGGGGTTGCAGACGCCAGGGACCGGTATCTCCCATAAGAAGCTTTCGCCTTGTCAGTATCTGTATCAGCTTGTGCCTTCGTCAAAATAATCAGTTTTGAGTTATATTAACAAAGTTCTTAAAATAGTATCAGCATGTCGCATCGTCTTTGAACTGTTTTTTTAATCTTATTTACACGTCACTTAGTAATCAGTACGTAGCTTCGTCAAATTGATCTATTAACTGAATGATTCTTCTCTTTATACTCTAATCAATATGTAAAGCAAAATAAACCTTTCTTAAAAATACTGTTAAATCACCGGTCTCTTCAAACCTTTGAGTTGCTCTTTGGATTCTGTCATCCATTGCAACATATTTTCTTTTCCTTTTTGTGGCTTGCAAAGTCAACTCTGCCCGCATAATTTTTTCGTCTGAATTTTGAGACTCCTCCTTCAAACACAACACCAAGTCTCTTACACGAGGACGTGGTTTTCCGCATTTCAAATTCAGCTTATGGTTCCAACCTTCTACAGAGTTATTCGTTCTATGCCTCTTCCCATGACAATTCCACATTTCAATCGGAACATGCACGTTTTCAAGCCATTGCTCGACAAAATAATAAAAACCTCGATTAACTTTTCATTGTCCGGGGCCGTGCTATGAAAGTGTAGTTTTATACATACCCGAAAGCCCAATTTATTGCACTTTTATCCAAATACTTTGGTTTAAGTGGAAAAAACAGCCTTGCACTTGGACTATTAGAAATACTTCCTCTATCGCTTTAATAGCTCCAACCTCAAAATCTATGTTTACTATTATTAGCCGGTCAAACCTCAGAACCGACAGCTGGGTTTCCCAGAGACATTCGGAACTAGTGGGACTCATTAGCTTATTTACTCAGGCGTGAATACGCATTCGGAACTCATGGGACGTTTTTCCTGAGAAATTTGCTATCGGAACTCATGGGAATGGAACTCGTGGGACGGAACCTGATCTCATAAGTTTATTTTTTCACAAATGAAAATAGGCTAAAATGGCTTCAAGCACCATAATGTAGGTATGTAGGTAGATATGTAAGTATGCATCTATGTACTGTATACGTGTAGTTATACAGTATAAACATTCATCTACTGTATGTCTGTATCTATTTATGTATGCAAGTACAGGGAGCGGCAAAAAGATCTGACGGTTTTTAAATCACAACAACACAAACATTTTAAATGATACAAACTCTTTTATTACTTATAACAGCAAGGTGTACATGTCAATTAATGGAAAACATGGAAGAACAATAGATTTTAACTTTTAAGATTTGAAGATAACGTCTTTCAAATGATGCCCATCTTTTGCCATGCATTCTTCCAGTCTTGCACTGAAGCTTTGCATAGTCATTAGGCTTCAACTGCTGGACAATAACCATTTTATACGGATGAAAATGCAAATCGAAACGCAATATTCGTCTCACTGTTCGATCAGACATTTGCAAAGCAGCAGCTTGTTTACGAGCCGGCCGCCGTGGACTGGTTTCCACAGCTTGTCTCACTCGCTCAACATTTTCTGGTGTCCTGGCTGACCTTGGACGGCCTGTCGACGTACATTTTAATGTTGAACCTGTAGCTCTAAAATTACTCACCCATAACAAAATTGTGTTACGAGATGGAACGCGTCCTCTTTGACTCGCTCAGCCGTACAACGACATAAACCGTCAGATCCTTTTGTCGCATGGCAAAAGATGCGCATCATTTGAAAGACGTTATCTTCAAATCTTAAAAGTTAAAATCTATTGTTCTTTCATCTTTTCCATTAATTGACATGTACACCTTGTTGTTATAAGTAATAAAATAGTTTGTATCATTTAAAATGTTTGTGTTGTTGTGATTTAAAACCGTCAGATCTTTCTGCCGCTCCCTGTATATGTAGGCTATATGTATTATGCATATGTACAGTATATGTGGGTCATGTTGTTTCATTTAAGGGCTTGGACGTATGTGCAGTATGTATATATTCGTGTATGGATGTATTATACATGTACGTGCGGATTTTTTATGTTGTTGTTGTTTCATTTGAGGGACTTGAACATAGTGGTGAATTAGCCCCGTGTACATAGGTGTGTGTGTGATTTTGCCTGTTATACTGTGTTATTGTGATGGTTGTATTAATGTGTGTAATTGTAATCCAGGTGAGGATTGGGAAGGAGGCGGCCGTGGCCTTAGATTAGAAACAATCACGGTATTTGTCTGGAGTAGAAGTGTGAAACCACGGAAAACCATTTCCAGTCTGGCTGTGGGGGGAATCGAGCGTATTCCGTTCCAGCCCTCAGAACAGAATTAAATTTCTTGGCAGAGACAGGAATCGAACCCAAACCTCCGGGGCGACAGCCGAAAATGCTAGCCGCTACACCACGAGGTGTACAGTTCACGCCATAGTTTTAGGTCGGTAAGCCCCGATTGCGCAGTCGTACAGAGGGCAGTCGGCAGACCTCAGGCATGTGCAATCGATGCGTGAGTTTCTTTCCGCGCAACTGAAAACTCACGTATCAATTGCACATTGCTGAGGCTTGAGGTACGACTATGAAACCGGGACTAACTGGCCAAAAACCGTGGCGTAAACTACAGCATGCTCCAATACTATATGTACTGTATTCTAATACTACTTGCACACACAAAAGCTGTTGGATAATACTAATTAAATGTGCGTAATACAGTTGTTTATCCTATATTTTTCTACCACGTACGTCATAAGGAGGGGGGAGCGGCGTAAGCACAGTCGGTAGAGCACTTCTCATCCTACAACAAAAATGAGAGCCAGGGTACTTCCTGGGAGTAAATGCGGCTGTGTAAGACAAGTAACCATATGCATACAGTAATGGAATTCAAGTGCATGCCCTTTATTTTATTTATTATATTGTGTTGTTCTAATTTGTACACGAGTGCATAATACTGGTACTCATACGTAATTCACAAACACTTATCAGAAAACAAACCAACCTTATAACGAGATTCAAACTGTGAATCGTAATATAAACACGAATTGAACGCACTGCAATTTTTATAGTTAGATAATATTTGCATATAAATTTAAACCTCAACACAGTGATCAGGATCTAATGATGCCCGCTTGAAGGTCAAAACGCGTAATCCTAATAATTGCCCCATTAGAACAGTGATCATAACTAATACAGTACATGTAATTTTTTCCAGGAGTATTACTTACTTATTATTCATATAGGCTATTTAGATACATTGTACCCCTCCCAGTCATTGAGCAAATTCATGTTGACCGGCTGAAGAGTTACAACTGACAGTTTGTATCGGGAACAATGTAGGAATGGCTTCAAAATATTACATTTAGTTCTAGAGGTAACATTATTAATTTTTCCTCCATCGTTTGTTAGGCACAATTGTCTCAGCTAGGGTTGTTTCTATCAAAGACACTGTAGCCTAATGATATAAGATCTTCACATTTTGTGTAACTTTTGTTTGATACGTTTGCGAATAGAGTCTAGCCTACCGTTTTCAAAATATGAGCAGAAAATCATTACCTCGGTTAATCGCAATTTTCGTTGTGTATCAAAAAAGGTATGAGATAACACATTAAACATTAATATTTAAATGACATATACTTATTCAAGAAGCATGTCTAAACAACTCAAATTTCCATTTCAATCCCTCATTTAACCCCCCTTCTTCGTTTGAATATGATGTTGTGAGAGCTCAGCATGAAATTGAACATACATATAAAATATATTCTGAGTTTCATAAAAGTGTCCCTCAGTTAGCAACATACATACATACATACATACATACATACATACATACATACAACGTACTTACATATACCGGGTGAGTCTTCTGCCCCTTATTTTTTTAGTTTTTGATGATGATGATAATTGTTGTTTTAAGGGGCCTAACATCTAGGTTATCGGCCCCTAATGGTCTGGGTGATAACGAAAATGACAGTGAAATGGAAACCAAAACGACAATTAAGTAAGACTGAAAATACTTACAAAATGTAACTCAGATTGAAACGACTCACAAAATGTACTGTGGAAATACTTGCAAAAGGTAATTTAGGAGGAAAATACTCACAAAAGCAATAGAGTGAAAAAAATACGCACAAAATGTAGTCAAGGTTCAAAATAGATACAAAATGCAATTGAAAATCAAAATACTTACAAAATGCGAATGAGAGTGAAAATACGTACCAAATACAATTGATGTTCAAAATGCTTACAAAATGCATTTGAAATTGAAAATACACAATGCAATTTAGATCGAAAGAGGCCATTTCAGATTCTAAATACTCACAAAGAGCAACTGAAATTCAAAATACTTACAAAATGCAATTGAAATTGAAATGCTTACAAAATGTATGGTAGATTCAAAACACTCATTTGGATTGACAATACAGTACTGTACATACAAAATGCAATCTAGACTGAAAATATTCACAAAATGTAATTTAGATTCAAAATACCCACGAAATGCAATTGAGGACCAAAATACTTACAAAATGCCCACCATACAAAATGCAATTGCAAAATGCGGTTTAGGTTGAAAATACTTTCAAAATGCAATTGAAATTCAGAAAAGTCACAAAAATGGTTCCACACATTCAAAGACTCACTAAAAAGCAACGTAGATTATCAATTCTTACAAAATGCAATTGAGGTTGAATATACTCGCAAAATGCAATTTAGATAGAAAATACTTACAAAATGCAACTTGGATTGAAAAAAGCAGTGTAGATTTAAAATATTCACAAAATGGAATTTAGATACACGGGGATCCAATTTACAAAAAACAGTGTGGGATCCTAAAGAGAAAAGGAAGTATAATGAAACGAAAAAGAAGGCTGATCTCTAGAAGAAGGATGGATCAGGAAAGATGAGGGAAGGGCCAAGTAAGGCGGGAAAGGAAGAGACTAGGCCTCGGTACCCTAATACCGTCGGGGTCGAAAGAGAACAAGAGTTGACCAAGAGAGGTCGACAGGAAAGAAGAGAGAGGGGAGCCCGGCACAAGTAAGTGGAAGCAATGCCGGACTCAGCTGGGGTCCCGTGGTCATCAACTCACGTCCAACTAGCCGTGGGCCCCTGGGGGATCTAGCTTTTGGCAACACTTCCAACGTCTGATGGCAGCATGGTCGACAGTTCCCCGTCTTTGGCCAAGCCACAATGACCCTAAACGACTTTACAAGGTTTATGACGACATGAGTAGTGTTTTTTTAAGAGTTCTATACCCACCTCCTCCTCCCCACCTCCAAGATGGCGGCCGTATCTTAACTTAACTTACTCTAACCTAACAAGATGGCGGCCGTAGCTTAACTTAACCTAGCCAAACCTAACAATAAGACGGCTGTAGCTTAACTTAACCTAGCCTAACCTAACAAGATGGTGGCAGTAGGTTAACCTAGCCTAACCTAACAAGATGGCGACCACGTGATATCTTATAAACCTATAAAGCTAGAGACTTGTACGAGGTGTCAAATTACTCGGGTGGACACCCTCTTTCCTATGGACAACTTATTTCCACCCCAAAATAAAACCTGCCCACTAGGGGGTGAAAGAGTTATCTTTTAGATAAACATTGCTTTCCTTGTAAAACATGTATGCGGTATGATGAAATAAAACGTTGTTCCACATGAAACGCATGCGTACAGCTGGATACCGCTATGATTGAACATTTTTGTACTTTGTTTTTACGCATGTGCACTTGGTTTTTTTGTAAGAGGGCGGGCTTTTTTGAATAATGATTTATAGATGAGTTATTTTTTAAAAAATTAACCAAAAGATCCAAAACTAATAGGTCATCGACTTTTTAATATCTCATGAACCAATAAGGCTAGGCATTTGTATGTGGGGTCGTTGGACTTGGGGTGACGCCCCGTTTTTGAATGTATAATTCATTTTTGTCAAAAGGGTCTTACTGCATTTTGGATTCGGGCAGATGCCCCATTTTTGAATCTATTTTTGAAATTTGACAAAGGGCCTAACTACTTTTTTGTCGATATTTCCTGAACCCATGATAGGATTTTGACCTGCGAGGTATTGTTGCACTCGGGCAGATGTCCCTTTTTTAAATCTATTTTTGAAATTTTAACAAACCGCCTAACTACACATTTGTTTATATTTCCTGAACCCATTATGGGATTTTGACCTGTGAGGTACTGTTGGACTCGGCCGAATCTATTTTTGAAATTTTGACAATAGGCCTAACTTCACTTTTGTTGATATTTCCTGAGCCCATGATGGGATTTTGACCTGCGAGGTATCGTTGGACGCTGGCAGATGCCCCCTTTCTGAATCTATTTTTGAAATTTTGACAAAGGGTCCAACTACGCTTTTGTTGATATCTCGCGAACCAATAAGGCTAGGGACTTGTATGAAGTATTGTAGGACTTGGGATGACGCCCCCTTTTTGAATGTATATTTGAAATTTTGACAAAGGGCCCAACTGCATTTTTGTCGATATATTTTTTGAATTCATGATGGGGTAACTATTTTAGCCAGTAGCCGATAGCCAGCGGCAGACCTGGTCTGTGAGTAAAGCAGTGTGTTGAACTGACGTTGCTCGCCAGTCCTCACTACAACAATCTGTTAACGATATGAAAGGAAAGTGACGAAATACATGTGAACACGTGTGAGATGACATTATTGCCGACCCCCTTGTGAAACAACATGTAAGCTAACAAGTCACATCCTGTTTGGTTCGTACGTGAGAAACTGCAAGTTGATGTGTAATATGACCTGACACCGATGTTGACCTCGGACGTTAGCTGTACACGTGCACGATAACAGCTAACAAGTCACATCCTGTTTGCTTCGTACGTGATAAAATGCAAGTTGATGTGTAATATGACCTGACAAAGGTGTTCACCTTGGACGTTAGCTGTACTCGTGCACGATAACAGGATGTGCAAGTTTGTACATTGCTGAGTCAGTAAAATATAATGTACGTGTAAGAATGACAGAACAGCCAATAGCTAGGTGAGAGCTGTGAACAGCAGTGGTGGGAGGGGAGGGGAGGGGAGGAGGAGAGGGGAGGGGGAGGGGGGATTTTTCATTAATCCAAAGCATTGTCCTTATTTGCCAGCCTCCCACCCCCATCCATCTATGACGTCATAGCCGGTCTTAAAGCAAGTCTAAACTTGTAGAACATGTCACGTGACAAGGTTAGGTTAGGTAAGGTTTGCAACCACTATCACACACTTAGTCAATCATTCGCGCCTACTATCATTCACGCCTACTATCATTCACGCCTACTATCATTCACGCCTACTATCAATCGCACCTACTATCAATCGCGCCTACTATTAATTGCGCCTACTATCAATCGCGCATACTATCAATTTCGCCTACTATCTATCACGCCTACTATCAATCGCGCCTACTATCAATCGCGCCTACTATCAATCGCGCCTACTATCAATTGCGTCTACTATCAATTACGCCTACTAATAGCGCCTACTATCAATCGCGCCTACTATCGATTGTGTCTACTATCAATTCCGCCTACTATCAATCGCGCCTAATATCAATCGCGCCATCAATTGCGTCTACAATCAATTGCGCCTACTAATAAGGCCTACTATCAATCGCGCCTTCTATCAATCGCACCTACTATAAATCGCGCCTACTATCAATCGCGCCTACTATCAATTTCGCCTACTATCAATCGCGCCTACTATCAATCGCGCCTACTTTCAATCGCGCCTACTATCAATTGTGTCTACTATCAATCGTACTTACTATCTATTGTGCCTACTATCAATCGCACTTACTATCATTCGCGCCTACTAATAATCACGCCTACTGTCAATCGCACCTCTTATCAATTGCGCCTACTACCAATCACGCCTACTATCAATTGCGACTACTATCAATCGCGCTACAAAAAAACTTTAAAATTACATTTTAAAAAGTGGAAATAGGAAATTAACAAATTATAATGTTTGAAAAATAAAAAAATGCCTATCACCTTCTTAATAAAATTAAAAAATCATGCTCTGATAAACTGTAATTTTATTTCATAGCAATAGGGCTTTACAAAAAAATAGAATTTAAAGAAATACCATTTCCTCAATCCTCAATTCCTCAATTTTCATGTCCACTCATCATTAACTTTCCTTTCATAGCGCTAGTCACAATGAGGGCTGCCAACCTCTCTCCCACTGAGGCATCACAGCATGTGAAACGTTGTTTCGGTTTTTCAACAATACTTTATCCGCCACACGTCTTAATGCAGGATGACTAATGGCGATAAGAAAGGTCATGTTCTTTGCATTCTTGATCCAAAGGATTAATAGGTACATCACCACGTTGCAAACGTTGATTCAGCTTTGTTCCAGGACCACAATAGCGATACCCAGGTAAGTGGATTTCGAAAGGTAAGTATTGAATGACTTTGTCAATGACGCCATGACCAGTACAAGTTTGATATATCCTTTTCCATAAGTGGAGAAAAGGTTTGATTTTCCTCTTCCTCTGTGGATGATGTTGTTGTTGCTTTTATCGCCATCACACCCGTGAAATGAGGAAACAAAGTCGTTACAGTGACTTTTATGACCGTGATACAGTTTGATCAGCTAGCTAGTAGCACACTGTCGCATAGAGGGTATTTTTGCCATGGCCACTTGCTTATGGTGATCGTAATCCGTACATGGTTGCAATTCACTTAACACCTGATCTTGAGTCCATGATTTTGTCACATGTTGCCAGATTTCTTTCACTGTACTCGCTGCCACAAAATAAATGAACGACTTGGGGAGCGCCAATAATTCCTGTTTGGTGAAACTGTCTAGTTTTTTTTTTCAGACAGAACTTCCCAATCGCTTTATCGGTAGCATCCCCTTTCTCCATGGTATCACGTACTCTAGATGTTTACACGTGCCTTGTAGAAATCTCACTGGTGTCATGCATAGGAAAACCTAGAGTTTTAATTTTATTTCATAACTCCCAGCAGGCATTAGTGGTTAGCCAATGAAACAATTGCTACACATGGGCAAGCGCTGTATTGGTCATGTTGCCACAGGGGCAGCGGTCCAAGAGTGTTTGTAGCGAGGGGCACTTCAAGTCCATCACATCAATACATTGACAGTAAGGCGCCAAAAATGGTTACAGCCATTGCCGTTTTTCCTTACCTTTTACAAATACTACAATGGCTGTGGACAAATAGGCTTTCATGACCATGTCCAGGTGCTTATACGAAATGGTTCCTTGATTCCATTCTAGTTGCAAATGATTTTCAATCCATTCAGTTTGTTTGCGGTCTTTCTCACACAACAAATCAAAAGAATAGGGTGGTTTAAATTCCTAATGGGTAGCTTGTGATATCCAAAAGCTAGAACAATCGAACATGGCCACTTCTTTAAATATAAATTTGTTATCTCCAAATTTAATCCCTTGGCAATCCACAATCAGAGTGCGCACATGTTCACACTTGTCTGGACGAAGTCCAACTGACTACGGACTGACTATCAATGACTAACCTGTACCCATGGCTTTGACTTCCATCCCATTCTAGTAAAAAAAATATACTCGGTGAATAGGTTAGGGTATGAGAAGAGACATGAGAAATAACAACAACAATCTATTTTCTGTTACATTATTTTATTGGCATAACAAGTTTCACATGCTTTTGTCATTTTGGGATAGGGACAGTACCAACTCATACAACAATACAGGCTTTTGTGTTTATAACGTCCATAACACCGATGATGTCCCAATGTCTCTAAAGTGGGTGTTTTTGACTGTGAGCTGCTCACCGAAGCATCGTTGACGCCATAAGGTCCACAAGATTCATAACTTTTTCATGACCTAGAGGCACTAGTAAGGGGTAGCTTGAATGGCAAGGTTTATTACCCACATCCATTCTACACATGTAGAGGCAGGTGGGTGACCAGCGCTGATGTTCTTGCATAGGTTCATTACTCTCTTCCCATTGGTCTATGGTAATGGAACAAAGCACACATTTCACTTCATCTCTTGTTTGTAAATACTAGAAACCAGCGGCCGCCAAGGCTTAAGGGTTCATGAAAGGCACATGCCACGTCGCAAAGGTCATGAAACGTTGTTCCTCAGATTTTAAATTCATGGGTGTGACACCCCTTGAGGCTTTAATGCGATGCATGACTGAGCTGCTTGACGTGGGTTGGCCTGTTATTTATACACTCGTCACTTGGTTGGACAGTGGATAATAGTTGACTTGTTTCTGATGAATGATCAAACAGTAGGCAGTGGTATTGACTGGAACATTGTCATGCGTTTCAAAATCTAGTCGAATGTCAATATTGGCTTGCTTGACAGACTCTTCCAAGTAGAACAGTCAAAGACAATCAGTGGCGCCCTTGTCTTAAACGCTTGTGGTGATAGCATAGAGCAGTTCTTTTTTTGATAATACGACCACCTAAATTTATAAAAGAAGTCTACAGGGGGCCAAACTTATCTTTTGAAAAATCCAAGTCCAGTCCTTCATAGGGAAAAACAGCTCCGTTGAGGAAAAGACGTGCATTTCTTAGTTGTAGGTGATCAAATTGGGTGGCATCTTTGGTTTCTTGATACTTGAGCTTGGTTTAAAAACCCACGATAATGAAGAGAGGTCTCTCTGTATAGCATGCTGTTTTTACAGACCAACTGTGTGTGTTGGTGGTGGGTAATAGGGGACACTCATGGAGGGCCCGGCTTCTAAATTCCATGGGTAAAGGCATATCTCTTTCCACAATCTTCAGCATTTCCAGTTTTTTTTGCTATCGGCAAGGGTCACGTGGGGTACTTTCCATAGCATTCGTTGTATTTGAATTTTTGAATCTATGGGTGCATTTTCGGCTCCCTTGAGTGCATTATTATCACTCCTGTCTCTAACCAGATAAAGCACTTCCCTTGCGTTAACCACAATACGTTGGTAATCTTCAGCAAAGACTAAAATGAGTTTAAGAGGTAAAAATCTAGTAAAGGTGCCATCGGTGTGTACCATCCTGTCATTGATCGAGTCAGGGGACCAACCTGCCATGCATAGTGTTTTACCTTCTTCCTCACTATAAGAGGCGTATAGTTTCATGACACTTGAAATACCCACATTTCCAGTGCTATCCACCACAATATCGTTATTCCCATAGCGCACTTCAGAAAACAGAAAGGCAAAGCATGTTTGGCTAATTTGGAAGTTGTGGGTGTAGAGCCATCGGCTTTGGGGAGTCGACCTTCAATTTGAATGACACTTTCATGTGGTAGGGTGTAAATATCTTGGTGGTTGATAACAAATTGGATTTCATCATTGTTATTGTGTCCAGGTGTTTAAGCTTGATAGGAATGGGGTCAATTCTTACCACCCCTTCTTGCTCCTCGATGTGGTTCACCACTTCTAGGATAGAATTCATCGTAGTGGTTGACGTTGTAACCCAAATGCTGTAAAATCTGCTTGTCCTTAGGTGTGAACGTGTATTCACGTGGCAAACAACTAACACCATTCCTAGCTGGTGTTGTTGCTTTATACACTAGCTTCATAGTGGCTTTAGAAACAACTTGTAAGTCACTGGTGTGGTAGAATCTAGTTGAATGAGTTTTTGGTCTCTATTGTTCAGTCTTGATGTTATATTACTAATAGGATCAACAGCCACAGAATGAAAGAGCACTACTGGAGGGTTTTCACGAATAATATAGCCATTGGGCGATGTCACAATAAAATCATAAATTGAATGCGATGGCTCTTGATTGGTGTACACATG
Source organism: Meconema thalassinum (assembly GCA_946902985.2). Classification (NCBI taxonomy): domain Eukaryota; kingdom Metazoa; phylum Arthropoda; class Insecta; order Orthoptera; family Tettigoniidae; genus Meconema; species Meconema thalassinum. Next base: position 862,590,984 of record OX336389.2, read on the forward strand.
GCTAATAATATGATGATGATAATTGTTTTTTAAGGGGCCTAACAACTAGGTTATCGGCCCCTAGGTTAATAATATTACACGTCACCGACACGTGATGGTCCGAGATCAATTTCACTTCATAGCCTGAATTGTGTTTTTGTTGAGCTCTAACACGCGTGGTTTAAATCCTAGTAAAGGACCAAAGGAATCTGGATGTGTTTTAAGTCGATCTTAAACGTAGAGAAAATACTGCACCGATGAGTGTTGATACTTCTTGTAAGTTCAAACGTGTGTGTTCCATCAAGAAATGACTTTAAACCATATTCGTTGATCAACACCACATAAATGTGTTCATAAATATCGTATATCAACCAGGGTTCAGGGTTAGCAAAGAATCATCATAGTAAAACTTGTTGTTTACATTTTCACGTATGTTGTATATTCTATTGTACGCTTCGAGAGAAACAAGTCCCAAACCGTAAGGTCTTACACTCAATTCGACAGGCGGGTAAAAGTCTAGGCTGACTTCAGGTCCTCGTCCATGCGGTGTAAACGTCTTACTTTCTGCCGACATACTGTTGACGTTTTTGCTTATGCTGTGTCTTATATAAAAACATTAAACACAAACGTCCACACTCTTGGCTGTGAAAGCTTGCTCACGTTTTACATTATAATATATCTTGGTCCTGTTTCCACAATAGGTTACTAGTTCCATGGGCGGGGGCAGATTCCCTAAACTGTCAAAGTACCATATCATGGATCCCTCTTTTACATAGGCTACATAATGGGTTCTTGGCCCTCGGTCATCATTTAAATTTAGGACAGCGCATTCCTGTTTCCAGGGTCGTGGTGGTAATTGGTTCCGCATAAACACACCTCGAAAATGAGAAAGCTTTAGTTGTTTGGCATAGATTTTGACTTCTTTATGGGTCAGGGCATGTCTTGCTATGGCTGTGGTTATTTTTTATTTAATTTGGAGATGGAAAATCCCAAGTCCCTTTTTGATAAAAATTGGCGTTTCTAGCCCCCATAGCAATCGCTTCCATAGTTTCAGGGTGTCGCTGACTTTCTTTCAATTGTTGTTTGCTCTGTTGTACAGCTTTAAAGGTTTTAGCCACCGCACTAGCACCACCCAAAAGTGAACCCAAGGCAGCCAGAACAACGAATAAAGCAGGTAAAAATCCAGCTCGTTTGGGAATGGGAATTCCTCGACCTCGTTTTGAAACCTGTCGCTGATGTATTGGAATAACACGTCTCTGTGCTGCTCGAAGGGCTTTCATTATCGTTAACACATTATTATTTTTTTCGTTCGCAAAGGCTTCTCAACCAATGCCTGAACCCCATGCTTTGGCAATGATAGGGTCTTCTGTTTAGTCCTTTCCACCACATATCTTTGTTTCACCATGATGATGACCAACTACCTTTCACAAGAAAGTTTAAGTAACAACTAACGTGAGGTTGTTATTTCATGGCTGTATATTCAAGTTCCACATAAAGTGGGAAATCGTTTATGGTTTTTCCTGCTTGCTTTTCACCCCATGTAAGCATGAGATGAAATGATAATTCATCACCTACATTAACCGTGTGATGGTTATGACCATCATCCTATGATGGTTTATCTCTACATGTAAATGGTTCTCATCAGGCATGGATTGTTTAATGTGAATGGTTACATCATAGTCTAATCCAGGGGTCTCCAAACTACGGCCCGGGGGCCACATCCGGCCCGCGGACAGATTTTGTCCGTCCCGCAGAGAGCTAGCATACTTGAAAACTCCTTTTAGAGAACATATTTTTTATAGCAAATTAAATTTAGTTTACTGAAGTATTCTAATTTTATGTTGAATAATTATTAATATGACATCTACATTGATATGGTCATGGGCTAACTACTCATAAAATTGTTGTAGGCTTATTGTTATTGTTTTTGTGATAAGTTGGATAAAGAAACACAGAATTGTAGTGAGTAAAGACATGTATAACATGCAGACATATGAAATACTAATGAGATTTATGTAATTGAGTTTTCCACTGACAATAGTTTGTAGTTGTGGACTAATTTTACTTGTACCAATTATTAAAAGAGATTTAAGATGCTCATCAGTTAATTTAGATCTGTAAACGTTTTTTGTGTACTTCATTTTGGAGAAGGTCTTCTCACACAAATAAGTAGTACCAAAAACAGAAAACAGCCCACGAGCAAATTTATGCAAATTATCAAATTGTGTCAGTGGAAGACTCTTATAAAATTCCAACAAAGATGAGTTTTGATATTTGTTCTTAATTATATCACTGCACTGTAGTTCAATCATTTCCATTTGAAGTTCCGGGGCTAGGGTTTCAACGTCAGTATCAAAAGGATCCTGAAAAATCTTAATTTGATTCGCAAAGGCATCGAAGTCCGAGAAACGAGTATCAAAATTTATTTTCAAAGCACTCAAAGTTTCGATTGCAAAATCGATAGGAAACTCAGTCTCAGTGGTGTGGCTGAATATTTCACACGTTTTAAAATGTGGAAAACATTTACTTCGTAGTTGGGATTGAAACAGTATCAATTTCTTCCGGAATGATTTGATATTAGTGTATAAATCAGGAAGATGCTGGTTTTCTCCTTGCAATCTCAAATTCAGTTCGTTCACATGTTTTGTCAAATCAGCATTGAATGCTAACTTCCACAGCCATGCGTTGTTTTGTAATTCAGTAAGAGGGCGATGCTTTTCATTCAAAAAAATTTCGATCACTGATCGAAGTTCAAAAAAGCGCTGAAGGACTTTCCCACAACTAAGCCAACGTACGGCAGTATGATAAGGTAAGTCATTTTCTCCAATCTCTTCAATAAATTGTCGGAATTGTCGGTGATTCAGCCCAAAAGATCTCATAAAATTAACAGTTGATATGACTGGTTTCAGAACTTCAGACATATCCAAACATTTTCCGCACAAAGACTGTTGATGAATGATACAATGTAAGACTAATGGTATTGAACCACCGTCATTTTCTACAGCCTTTGACACAAGAGCGACCACTCCTTTATCTTTCCCACTCATATTTTTGCCTCCATCAGTTGTAATACATTTCAAGTTTTTCCATCCAAGGTTCATTTGATTAATGGCCATTTCAACTCCTTTAAAAATATATGTACCAGTAGTTGTGCCATGAATACTATACATATGAAGAAGTTCTTCATGCACTTCATAGCTTTTATCTACTCCTCGAATATAAATCAACACCTGAGCAGTATCTGACACATCCGTTGACTCATCCAAGGTCAAAGAAAACCACTCAACATCTCCATTTTTGTCGAACAGTTGAGAGGATATATTTTCAGCGATGTTTTCTACCCTTCGAGCCACAGTGTTTGCTGACATACTGACAGTTTTTAATAAATTTACCTTTTCAGGGCACATTTCTTCGGCTGCTGCAATTATGCATTCTTTGATCATTTCTCCATCGGTGAATGGTTTTCCACGTTTTGCAATTTCAAGAGCCACACGAAAGCTGGCATGAGTTGCAGCCTCTTGTTCGGTTTTGAGTTTTGTAAATGAAGATTGCTGCGATTTCAATCCGCGCTTCATAGCTTCGAATTTTTCTGTCCGCAAACTTCCTGTATATTTTGAGTAATTTTGAAAATGTTTTGTTTCATATTGACGTTTAATGTTATATTCCTTGAGAACGGCTATGCTTTCATTGCAAATCAAACATAGCGCCTTGTTACTGGACTCAATTACGAATTACTGAATGTTCCACTCATCTTTGAATTTTCTGCATTCACTATCAATTTTTCGCTTCTTTTCCATACTACTAAATCACACACAAAAGCAACAATTCAAATCAAAATACTGTTACAAAGATGTCTTAAACTTAAACACGCACAAACACGTTTTAAGGAGGTACGCACTATTTTATTTCACAACAGTGTCATAGGAACTGACTTGTGGTTGCGCAACTAGCCTTCTTATATATTCCAATTACTGCCATTTAGAAGTGAGTGGAAGACACCAGAACTCCCTCGAACCAACGAGATTACTCTGTACGTGCTATTAGCGCCATCTGTTAGCGATAGAAGGTACTACCTATTTCCGCTTGTGTCCACCAGATGTCGTGTCACGTTACTCCTCATGGCTCGTACTCTACGACTAATCTAGAAATTACAGATAATGACAGGAAAATTAATAATATGCAGTGTTGCCTTTTTGCGGACTTTAGTCCGATTTGCAGCCTTTTTTCAACGTTGCGTACTTTTTCGGACTTTTTTTTCATCAGTGGACTATTTCACTTTTTACCACCGGCAACAATGATAATATGGTTTTGGCCCTCGGAACTTACTGGAGTAATCAGTATGGCCCTAAGGCTGGAAAGTTTGGAGACCCCTGGTCTAATCGATAGTTTTTTAAACCTGAAGAAAGCACATACGTTAGGTTGTCATTCACTAGCGGTAAATGGTTCCTGTCATTCAGAGGTCTTTCATTCATTAGATACACTAAAAATATGGTTGGGACAAATTTATAAAATCTTTTTATTCGGTAGGTGAGGTAGCGTTTGGTGCAGACATCATCATCTTCTTGTGGGTCTTCCACGTGAATAATACGGTTATGATTAGCCGTATGGCCATCCACAGTAAGCCGAGGCACTTTGTCAGAAAACTCGTGCACCTTGTTATCCACGTACTTTTTTGTAGTGACATCCGTAAACACTCGAGGATGTTTCACATGGGTTAACCGCTTTCCCTTAAAGTCATAATCTCCCTGTTTAGTGCGTGACACTACAGATCTATCCACATAGTGTTTATTAGCAGGGTCTGTTTCTTGTTTAGGATCATGTATGGGGACAAACTTAGCATTAGCCGTGAAAGCACGTCCAAACACATCATCGTCAACCTGTAGTAGGGGTCTACTGTTTCTATTACAAGGCATGGTTCCATGTATATAGACAGCCTGCTAACCTCTCTAACCCTTAGTTGATATGAAGATTATTAAGCAGCAAGAGTCATTCCTCGTGGGGGCATGGTTTCCCATCTCTATCCCACAGCACATGGACAACGCCACTGTTCAATGTTTCCATCTTCCATTCGCTGCATCATCGTGGGGCCTTCAGGATGTTGTAAGACCAATCTTTTGCTCACGCTCATCACTGCACCCAGTGATCTACGTTTTCAAAATATTTATATTTTTGCAAAATCTCTCTACCAATCCCTTTTGATGACTAGTATTTTTTCTCAATTACAAAGAGAGAATATGAGTTATTTCACATTTTCCATGCAAGAAAATGTTATTTCCCCAGATGAGGTGAAGCCTGATTCACTCATGATTTTCGATGATGTATCCACTGAACGACAAGCCATCATTCAAAACTATTTCAGCATGGGTCGTCACAAACATATCGATTGCTACTATCTTGAACAAACTTATTCTAAAATGTGTAAACAACTTATTCGTGACACTGCCAATGTCATTGTTTAATTCGCCAGGATGAGCGGAATAGTCGTCACATTTGTAATTAACATGTCAATCCTGATATGACATTCCAAACATTTACTGAATTGTGTGCCAAGTGCTGGAACACCCAACGCCATGCCTGTTTGGTGATAGATAAACAAAGTGAACTCAACCAAGGACGTTATCGCTTAGGGATTGATCATTTTATTACTATTTAAGGGACTGTCTCATTCCCTCTCAAATCATTTGACAAGACACCATGGCGTTAGCAGAGAGTCAATTCAAAAAGAATATTATTAGAGCAAAAGATACTATTCGTCCAAAGATTCGTCAATTGAAACGATCACGTGCGGATAATGCTTTGTTTATTCAACAGCATTTAGCACCTCCGCTAAAAGCCATGTTTACACCCCCTTCCAAGCCATCTGAACCGCCACCCATTGTTTCACAAGCGACGCAGACGCTACAAGAAGACTCTGTGGAAGAGGAAGAGGAAGAATTGACTAGTGTTAGCGATGTTGAGGATGAGCATGATCAAGTGCTTACGCCTCCAAAAAAATCCTCACCCCTTGCAAAGATTTTAAAAGAAAAGAAATCATTGGCCATGGTTCAAACACCTTCCACTTCCAAGCAAACACCATTGTCCCAACTGTGGGCCACACCTCAACATAAAGATCAATTAAAACATATTTTAATAAGATATTATGGATCAACGCTGGAACCCTATTTCACAGATTTATTTATTGGAAAGACAGATACCACGTATGGTGTTCGCTATGAGAAGAATGGTTTTAAAATTGGTTATTCATCGATTAAATTTGCTCGTACTAGTGCCGTCATTAAAAACACAAACGATAAGTATAGATTAACACCAGTTCTGTTAAAGCTGTTATTTTCTCGTACCCCCTCTTTCCATTATTATACACAACAGGACTTTGGCAAATATAAATCCATTTTATTGGACACTCATGACACAAAATACAATATGATCACTCTCAACAAGTGAATACCAATATATCTAAAAATATACATCCATCATTGCAAAAATGTTTCCAACCAGTCAAAGTGTTCATCGTAAAGTGTCCGCTTCGAGAGTGACTATTAAACCATTAAAACCCCTTGTAGATGTTACCTACTGGCATAATCCCAGTAAGCTCGTCCAGCGGCTACAGCTGTTGCATGCTTCACGTCAAGCCGGTCATACCGGTCACGATTGGGAAATTCAAGAAATTGAAGAAGAACTTCGAAATGCCAAAATTATTACTTAAGCCCGCACACATCAAAGTGGGCATCGCTCATGAGTTGCATCGCCCAGCTAGGCGTCACTATCAGCGACTCAAAGTGATTTCACGGGGTGTGGATGAACTTGGGCAAGCTGATTTAGTGGAAATGATTCCCTCTGCTAGCGTTAAGAATGGTGTACGCTATTATGTTGACGGTCATTGATGTGTATTCCAAAATGGCCTTTGTTCAACCCGTGAGTCGTAAGTCTGGTCCGCTAGTCACCAATGCTTTTAGACATATTATTCAACAATCCAAACAACAACCCCAATTGTTGCAAACCAACTAGTAAATAATTATTCAACAAGGATTTCTCTAGTTTTCTCAAATCATTGGATAGTCACCATTACACCACGTACAGCAATCTCAAAGCCAGTGTAGTCGTGTGGTTTAATCGAACATTAACAACTCATATGTAGAAGCGTTTACCGCTCAAGGCTCATATCGATGGTTGGACTTATTACCTGAGCTAGTGTCACGTTAAAATGACACCAAACACAGAACCATTGGGACCAAGACACGACTTGTGACCAAAATATTCCACGACTGGATAAACTGTTTAACCCCATAAAAACAGCAGACCCTAAACGTCACCTCCTTAACATCGGGGACCACGTACGTGTGAGCAAATTTAAGTCTGCCTTTTATACGGACTACACACCAAATTGGGGGACCGAACTATTTCGAATTCGTCAAGCCAACCTGAACAGCCCAGTCACCTATTTACTCGAGGACCTCAACCATCAACCCATAAAAAGCAGGGTTTATCTCCAAGAACTCCAAAAGACAGCGTTACCAAAATATTACCTTGTGGAAAAAGTGTTGAAACGAAAAGGAAATAAACTATATGTAAAATGGTTGGGATTTTGCTCGGCCTTTAATTCTTGGATTAATAAATTACATGTTGTATGAAACTGTGCGCCTTGTACATATTTATTCACTAATGTTGTACTTAACATATAGCCCTGTGTGTACAGTCCTCAGCTCTACATGTATTATGAGCAACACAAATTTATTTCTCTCTCCACCTGTGTTCTCTCTTACACCGACCCTCCACCTCCCCTCTCCACCGCTTCACCTCCCATCACTGCTGTCCACAGCTCTCGCCTAGCTATTGGCTGTTATGTCATTCCTACACGTGCATTATATTTTACTGACTCAGCAATTTACACACTTGCACATCCTGTTATCGTGCACGTGTACAGCTAACGTCCAAGGTGAACACCTGTGCCAGGTCATATTACACATCAACTTGCATTTTATCACGTACGAAGCAAACAGAATGTGACTTGTTAGCTGTTATCGTGCACGTGTACCGCTAACGTCCAAGGTCAACACCTGCGTCAAGTCATATTACACATCAAATTGCATTTTCTCACGTACGAACCAAACAGGATGTGACTTGTTAGCTTACATGTTGTTTCACAAGGGGGTTGGCAATAATGTCATCTCACACGTGTTCACATGTATTTCGTCACTTTCCTTTCATATCGTTAACAGATTATAGTAGTGAGGACTGGCAAGCAACGTCAGTTCAACATACTGCTTTACACACAGACCAGGTCTGCCGCTGGCTATCGGCTACTGGATGAAATAGTTACTCCATCATGAATTCAAAAACATAAAATCAACAAAAGTGCAGTTAGGCCCTTTGTCAAAATTTCAAATATACATTCAAAAAGGTGGCGTCATCCCTAGTCCTACAATACCTCATGCAAGTCCCTAGACTTATTGCTTCGCGAGATATTAACAAAATTGTAGTTAGACCCTTTGTCGAATTCCAAAAATAGATTCAAAAAGGGGGCATCTGCCCGAGTCCAACAATACCTCGCAGGTCAAAATCCCATCATGGGCTCAGGGAATTTCAACAAATGTGTAGATAGGCCTTTTGCCAAAATTTCAAAAATAGATTCAAAAAGGGGGCATCTTCCCGAGTCCAAAGTGCAGTTAGGACCTTTGACAAAAATGAAATATATATTAAAAACAGGACGTCATCCCAAGTCCAACGACCGCACATACAAGTGCCTAGCCTTATTGGTTCATTATATATTAAAAAAGCCGATGACCTATTAGTTTTGGATCTTTTGGTTAATTTTTTTAAAAATAACTCAACTATAAATCATTATTCAAAAAAGCCCGCCCTCATACAAAAACCCCAAGGGCGCATGCGTAAAAACAAAAAACAAAAATGTTAAATCATAGCGGAATCCAGCTGTACTCATGCGTTTCATGTGGAACAACGTTTTATTTCACCATACCGCATAGGCCTACATGTTTTACATGGAAAGCAATGTTTACCTAAAAGATAACTCTTTCACCCCCTAGTGGGCAGGTTTCATTTTGGGGTGGAAATAAGTTGTCCATGGGAAGGAGGGTGTCCGCCCGAGTAATTTGACACCTCGTATAAGTCTCTAGCCTTATAGGTTTATAAGATATCACGTGGTCGCCAGCAGCCTACAGCCACCATCTTGTTAGGTTTGGCTAGGTTAAGTTAAGCTACGGCCGCCATCTTGTTGGGTTAGGCAAGGTTAAGTTAAGCTACGGCCGCGATCTTGGAGGTGGGGAGGAGTAGGTGTGTATAGAACTCTCAAAAAACCACTACTGACATGGAAGCAAGACCTTTACGAAAACATGTGTGCGACAAGTGATTATACAATGCATCAAACTGCCATACGAGCATGTACAAAGTACATGCCGATTATACGGTTTCAGTTGGATACGAAATTGCCGCTGGGTACGGTAGCTTACTGATAAAAAAAAACCGTGAATGACCCTTCGAAGTGGAAAGCAGTATCACATCTCATACGCATTTAGGCAACGTAAAGGAAGATGTAAACGTGGAGCAATGGTGCAAGTGTGTACAAGGTAGCGGAACTGTGTTAGGGTGGCGGGTTCGAATCCCACCACCGCCCAATATATTTATGCACATTTTAAGCTTTGGGGATCAAATACAAAGGCATTCGTGCCACTTTTGTACAATATCATTTTTGATGTGTAACATCTTTCCGCTCGGTTGCTGGATAGTTTTGTGGGAGTGATTTTGAAAATTGGGGACGGAAATGGATCGGAACAATCGAGCTGGCAGTGGTGGATCGAACGGAAGTATGCACTGCCCGCTCGATCGATCGAATTGAAGTGTACTAGCTGGCAGTGTTGGAAAACGGAAGAATGCACTGCCCGCTCGATCAATCGAACGGAAGTGTACTAGCTGGCAGTGGTGGAAAACGGAATTATGCACTGCCCGCTCGATCGATCGAACGGATGTGTACTAGCTGGCAGTGGTGGAACGAACGGAAGTATAAGATGCACTGCCAACTCGATCGATCGATCCAGTGGGCAGTGGTAAGACCCAGCTGGCAGTGGTACGAGAAACAATGAGCGCGCGGTGTCGGAAATTGATACCATGACGTACTCTCGGTCATGTGGAATGTATATGACATACTGAACGGAAAACGCTCATGCGAACTCTGGTGTCAAGTGATTGAAACAAATGACATGGTACATGTTCGAAGTCTTTGTATCAGTTTTTGATGGTAAAATGCCATAATATCAAACATTGTAAGTAGTCGGCATTGCCGGTATTATGTTTCTGCACAATGGCTATTCACATATTAACCCACATAACGGTAATGCAGTCATCAATATAATATAATCGTTGTGGTCATACGAGAATTGAGCAAGCCTTCATGAACTATTACTCAATACATTCTCTTTACTCACAAGAGGGCCTATTGATAAGGCATTTTAAACTCAATTTCACGCAGGAACATTATCGAAACAAGCAAAATATAAATGAAATTTAATTCCGTAATGCAGTATTATTGGAATACGGAAATAAGTCACCATATTGTGCACATTATTTGCGTAGTCGAAGTAGCCGTGGGGTTAGTGCTTATGACTCCGAATGTGGAGATCTTGGGTTCGAATCCCAGACAGGGCAGATATTTTTGCTACCAGATTATCATTTTAAACGATATTTATCATATCAATATGAATAATTTTAACAGAATCCATTTGAAATTGCGTGTTGGTCTGTGAATGAAGAGGACCTGTTTATAAGGAATTTAAGGTTATGAGCGGTGTCGCGTCTATTAATCTAGTTGATCCATATCGTATTCTTTATTTAGGCTAGTGCTGGTGGAAGCTACAAATCATCTAATAAAATGAGTTCCGTATTCTAAACTACAATATCTGTAAAACACTCCCTTTTACAATAGATTAATATTTGTGCCAATAATAGTATAAAATACCGGTGTATCAACAATTTCACGTGAGGTTTCTTCTATATCAGATGTTACACGTCATATGCGACTACTGTAAGGCTCGTAATTTTTATTTAGTCGGTTTACCCTCCATGGTTGGTTTTTCCCTCTGACCCAGCGAGGGATAACACCTTTACCGCCTCCAGGGAGCTGGAGCTTGAAACTTCGTGTCCTGGGATACAACTGGGGATGTGGGACGAGCACCTCGCCCAGGCGGCCTCATCTGCAAAGTGAACAGGGGCCTTATGAGGGATGGGAAGGAATGGGCAGATTGGGAGGGATAGGCAAGGAAGAGGGAAGGAGGCGGCTGTAGCCTTATATTAGGCACCATCCCGGCATTTGCCCGGAGACGAAATGGGACACCACGGAAAACCACTTGGAGGATGCCTGAGGTGGGAATCGAACCCCCTCTACTCATTTGGACCATCCGAGGCTGAGTAGACCCCATTCCAGTCTTCATACAACTTTTCAAATTTCGTGGCAGAGCCGGGAATCGAACCTCAGACCTCCGGGGTGGCAGCTAAACACGCTGACTACTACACCACGGAGGCGATGACCAATATCATGTGGTGTTAATTTAGGGTTCGATTTGGGCTTATTATTTATTTAGAAATGTATTTATTTATTTATTTATTTAGTTGCTTATTTGGTTATTTATTTATGTAGTTATTTATTTATTTATTTAGTTGTTTATTTATTTCATTTGGTAGTGTTCAGATTATCAGGGTTCGTTTGTAGATAAGGAATGAATGAGTACGGAATGATTAGAGGTTTGAATTCGCTTGACTGAGCAAGTTTCTTAGCGAAGTAGGTGTTCAAATAGATGGCCTGCGACATAAATGCACATTTCAGCACGCCGTTGAACTGTCCTACGGTCTCTTTGTAGCATTACGTGTGTTACAGAGTTACACGCCTCCGTAATTTCGTTTCGAAGGCTTTCAGGATCTTGCGGCTGCTGGGCGTAAACTGCATCATTCAAATTACCCAGTTGGAAGACGTCGAGTGGTGGCAAATCGGGTGATCTAGCAGGCCAGGTGACAGGTCCTCCCCTTGCTATCCATCGACCATGGTGTGCAGCATTCAGGTGGTTGCGAACAGCTACTAACAAGTGAGGTGGAGCTCCATCGTGTTGATACCACATGGATACACGCTCAGCCAGGGTCTCATCTTCTAGCATTATTGGCAGTTGGTCTTGGAGAAACTGTAGGTACCGGACTCCCGTCAAATGTTCCTCAATGAAATATGCCCAATTAGGTGATCACCCAGTATACCACACCAGACATTTACTCCCTATTGCACCCGATAGTGCATGCTGGATGAGGCGATTGGACACCGAGATGATCGATATGAGGTGGAGGTGCACTGGAACAGCACTGAACGTACTTGACTGTGATATAAACTCTTTGGACCTCGTGGGAATTTATTCATGTGAAATTCAATTTGTGGATAATTTGTACACGTTTGGAGTATTTTGAAAATTATCCTGAAATACTTTGGAATTATTGGCAATATTTTATGCATTTATAACATCGCAGAAAGACGAAACGTGAATTTAATAAAGCACATGAGGCACGACGCCAGTTCCGGTCGTTGCTCATCATCAATTCTTGTCGAACGTCTCGTGAAGGCAGACGTGTATTTTGTTCAAGTGACTATCTTACCGATTATAAGTGAGAATCCGACCTTAGTCGACCAATAATTAAGCATCCCTGTGTGATGTACAGCAGGAATAGCGTGAATTGAATATATAGGTGTGTTGAAGGCCGTATTTGGATTCTTTTTCTTAATTTGTGAAACTGGTAAGAACGTGGCTGAATTTGTTGGCAGACCACATGGCCACAATTCAAGTATGCTACAAGTAATTTGTTTGGAACGATAATCGTGAGAACATTGGTGAACTATTATATGTTTAAATGTAATAACATGTGCTACGCAAAATTTGCATTATTTATATTGAACTGAAACAGTGACTTGTACAATTTATTCAGACCGCGTGTTCTACATATTTAAACGTATCAGTTTTTGAGTGAGCATTTCACACAAGTTGTATTATAGAAGCAGTGGCGGAGTGTATAAGGGCAATTTGTAATCCGCACTGAACATTTCGAGTATAACATTAGAATCAATGCTACAAATCATCGTGCTAAAACACATCTTGTAATATGGAGGCTACCCCTTGTAAAATGGACCAACCATGGATGAATATGATGCCGATATAGAAGGAAGGATGATGCACTAAAATACCATGCATTGGGGGAACTAATGATCCTAATACACGCATGATCCAATGAGGAGATGACATGACTCGAAGCCAGAGCTCACTAACCCATCTCAAAGCGAGGCTCGAACCACGAAATGCATAGTTCCGTAAGTGAAGACATGTTTTAAGTATGATCTTGTTGAGGGTTGGAAAATGTAGACTAGGTTATATGGTTTCACTGGTTGCACAATCATAGGCAGGATTTATGCTAAGAAGCGTGAATTTAGTTATTTTATAAATCTTTAATACACGCCAAGAAGGTGACACTTTCATATAACGTATCATTTCTGCGAGCAGGCAGTAAGCTGCTTGTGGCCCACATGTAGTCGAAGCTAAACAGGTTATCAGATGTTTGTTAAGGTCAGGTTTGCAGGAATCTTGTAGGGATTGATAAGCCACACTGCCACATAAACTCCCCTATGTAACTGTCAAGTGTGTTCAGAAGGCCGTGACAGTCTTTAATTTCATCATAGCAGACCGGAGAGCTGGCTGCTAGCATGCGTAAACAAATGAACACAAAGTGTAGAGGTTCCTTTTGTTATTGATACTTCGAGTGGACGACTAACATACAAACTGTGAATGAACTTGGAAGCGAAGTATCGCCAGTTCGATACAGGTCATTTATTGGGGTCTCACAGAACGAATGATAATAAATACAAGCATTTAGGTCATGTATGAGACAGGCTATTGTGAAGGCACTGATTACAACGTTTATTATACGGTAGAGAAACAGCTGATTGCTAATATAATGGATTTAGTAGCCCATGAACGCAGAAATTATGTATAAATTAGGGATCTATTCTATGTGTTGTCTTGTAGCAGATTTTATTAAGAGGTATTGCACAGATTTTTAGAGCTGATGTTTTTGCCGTCAACAATGAACTGTTTATTTCGTGTTAACCGATTATTGAAGGATTGACGAATCCGTGTTATTGTATAAGACACAGGGTGTCTGTGAAGTTGGTGTACAGTGATCCTATTGTCACTGATGATCTACGAGATCTTTAGATGGATCCATTCCCTACACATAGTTACACCGAACGAGTTTCATGGTCTATAAAATTTACAAATACACTTTGAGGTATAAAAATGAATAAATTGAGAATTAATAATCAAGTTTAAGGATTTTGAAATTATAAACAGTGCTTGGATAATTTTTGAACCTTCAATTTGAGCTGAATACTAAACTTCAATATATTTTTGATGGACCAACATTAGAACTTGCTGATCTTCGTTTATCTTGTTACAGTCTTGACTGCTTTTCCTGATTTCGAGACGACGTCCAATTAATGTCGTGATAATGTAAATACACGCATTATATTGGAAGCAACGTGAGTCATGGCATCTTGCCATTGCAGTTGTAGGCTTTCTTTCTTCTTTCTTTGCACTACACTTATGACCATTTGTCAAGAAGAGTGAGAAACCGTGAAGGCAGGCGTACCATTTGCACACATTATAGGAGTGTTCTGACTTGTAAATATTTGTGTTGCAATCAGATTAGTTGTTTTTGTTTGTTAGGAAATATTGTGCATAGATTTGATTTTTTTATTTACAATAAACGCTTCTCGTTTATTTTTACTTAACTTCAGATAGGATTCGCTTAGATGATTAATGTTATATGTAAATGTTGGAGATGACACCGTCGTAACGTAGCTATTCTTATTGTGCTTGTAAATGTAAATGAACGCTAGCCTTGTAAACAAGTAAATGAATTGCTTTGCTGTAAATTCTCAGACGTCATTAATTTCTAGTAGTCATTCTCGATGTATTTCTTAGGGCTGATTTTACGTGTCATACTCTTGGTTTGCTTGCTATCGTTTTTTTTTTTTTTTTGTATTCAGGATTATGAGAGACTTAAGTTAGATTTATTAGACAGGACTTTTTTGAATCTTTATTTCAGGGCAGATTAATACGGACTAGACGATTGTTACCTCTCATAACTAGGCTAGGGATCTGTTCTTTCTTGAATAAATTTATTTGGGTTTTAACTTAAGTCTGGCCTCTTTCTTGATTAGTTTGTATCAATGCATTCCTCAGGGCTGGTTAAAATAGATCCTCACCTATTCCCGACACCCCCGAGTGCAGTTTTTCGTACTGAACCTGTCTAAGAATGTGTCGTTTCCCCGAACGTGTGTGTTGGTTGGAGGAGGATCTTGGAAGGACCATTTGAAACAGGTGGCTCCCCGAAATCCTTGTCTAACGGGCACACTATCTGCCCTGAAATGATGCCTGTATCACCCAGTGGGGATTTTCAACACTCCAGTGGAGCATGTTGTGATGATTCACAGAGCCAATATTGTGGAATCGAGACTCGCCCGAAAATAAAATGTGAGACAAAGACGCGTGAACATATGCCACTTGCTCCAGGATCCATGCACAAAAATTAACCCAAGATTCGAAATCTCGTCCGTGGATTTTTTGACGTAGTTGCTGGTGATACGGATGAAACAATAATGCAAGATCCGTACCACAGACGTCTGGCTGATGTTGGCCTGCTGAGCTACTGCACGGGTACTAGTGTGAGGATTGTCCCGGAAAGTGTCCAAAACCATCTCAGTAGTAGCACCTGACGTAACTGGCAACTCTCTAACAGGAACTGTTCGAGAAAGTGATGAAGTTATACGCTAACGTCGCTCCACCGTCCTGTAGGTCTTTGCGACTGGTTGCGTTCTGTGTGGATATCTCTCCTTGTACAGGCGCCGTGCGTCTTGTGCGCTCTGTCTTGCTTCACCGTATTTGAGCAGCATGTCATCATACTCGTCTGCCGAGAACATGGCGATGAATGACCAGCACTTCTAGCCTGCACACTGAGTCAGGCCAGTACACATTGAGGCCTAAATAAACACTGCATGATATTGGTCAAATGTGGCACGAATGCCCTTGTATTTGATCCCCAAAGCTTAAAATGTGCATTAAAATATTTGGTGGTCGTGGTGGTGGTGGGATTTGAACCCACCACCCTAACATAGATCCGTTACCTTCTACGCACTTTTACCATTGCTCCACGGCTACTCGTCCCTTCACCTTGCCTTTAAGCGTATGAGATGTGATACTGCTTTCCACTTCAAAGGTTCATTCACGCAAGATCCTGAAAGCCTTCGAAACAATACTACGGAGGCGTGCAATCCTCCAACGAGCCCGTATGTCAATTCAAGGGCGTGCTGAAATGTGCATTAATGTCGAATGCCATGTATTTGAACACCTACTTTGCTAAGAAACTTGCTCAGTCAAGCGAATTCAAACCCCTAATCATTCTCTACCCATTCATTTCTCATCTAAAAACGTACCCTGAAAATCTGAATACTGCCAATTGAAATAAATAAATACATAAACAAATGAAATAAATAACTAAATAACTATCGCCTCCGTGGTGTAGTGGTCAGCGTGCTTAGCTGCCACCCCAGAGGTCCGAGGTTTGATTCCCGTCTCTACCGCGAAATTTGAAAAGTGGTATGAGGACTGGAACGGGGTCTACTTAGCCTCGGTTGGTCCAAATGAGTAGAGGGGGTTCGATTCCCACCACAGCGATCTTCGAAGTGTTTTTCTGTGGCTTCCTACTTCGTCTCCAGGCAACTGCCGGGATGGTACTGTACCCGTATCCACGTGGTCTTACCTGTTGAAATCCGATGGAACAGCTGGATCGTAGAATCTGGAAGCACCCGGCTGAAATACCCCCCAAAACTCTACCAACTAGGATCAACCAGGGATAAGGATAAAGAATGCGATAAGAAGATGCCAGTGGTCGATGAAATAAAAACGAAAAATAGCTGAAAGTGAACTAACAAGACTCTGAAAATAATTAAATTAATCTCGTGCGTGGTGCTAGGCATTCTAAAAACTGGCCCACTGGTCCTCGTAGCACATCCTGTTTCTAGTATAAATGACCAAGACATCCGAAGCATTTAAAATCAACCAACAGTTTATTTATCCAAAAACTGCTGCAATGTGGAATACCTCTCCACAGAACAAAAAATAATCTGCCTCCACTGAAGCGTAATCACGTCTTAATGACATTAGCATCGAATCTTGTTGAAAATGCTATTAAAATTATAGCATCATATCCGCATGTAAAACAATCTTAATACATTTTAAACATGTTTATATACCCTTGTTACACATATCAAATAACCTTTGTAAGTTTATGGCAATATTTACATTTTTACATTTTAGTTCACGAACGGTTAAGTTAATCGAACGCATTGTCATTGCATAAAAATGTTAACAACATTTTAAATCTCACAATTAATCATATTATTATCTCTTAAGCTTTCAGTCATTATTATTACATGATTATACAAATATTATTACTCGTCTTTCCAATTACACCTTTCTTCAAAAACAAATGTCATCAATTCGAACAATCCATTCTAGATTAATTATTACAATGCTAGTTTTACTTAAATGTTGGATTCATTAACTTTATACTAGCCTTCTAGTATCTATAATCGTGACTATACTGCACGTTCAAAATATACACATAAGTGCACTCAGTAATAGCTCAATAGCTAATTTGTACTGATAAAATATGATATAGACCATCCAGCGATGTCTAATATCACCTTATTACAATCAAATTCCGCAAACAATCATTGCTTTGTTCATACATAAGCTCCCAATAGCTTGTAGATATTTTTCCAAATATTATGAATATCAAATAAGCTTTTACATAATAGTCGTAAAATATCATGCTTCAAATTAACATAATTTAAAGTATCATGGACAATTTTTATCAGAACTGAGACAAATATAATGTAATCAGCTGTTCAAATAACAGTGCTTGAGAATTTTCAACATCATCATTTCGCTTTGTAACGAAAATATTTTATACAATCTTTCTATAATATTTATTTATTTCTCAATGTATTCTCACATTCATAAATATTTATTTCAAGAAATTGTAGATAGATCACTGTAAAAAGAACGATTCAGCTTTCAACTAAACAAAATTCGACTGGATATCCTTCCCCAAATAAACACAAAAGATACTACAACATGGTAAAGAGCCTGTCTTAAGAAGGTACACGTAGACCATTAGAATCTAACGCTTAACTAGGATGGAGTACAACAAACGAATCATAAAAAAATAGAAAAACTGAACGAACTAAAAAGTGTCTAAAACAACTTCAAAAAGAAAATCTCAAAAACTGTGGATTGCCAAAAATTAATCCAAAAATCAAAAATATCCACTCTAGAAATCATTATGTTTCCATATTTATAATGCACTTGACGAAAAATAGACCCACACGTCTATTAAAGAAACTTGCATGTAATGCATAAGTATTCAGATTCAAAGTTCAAAATTTGTAGAAGTGTCTATTCAAATAATCTTCAAATATGCGTGGCGTATTGGACATCTGCTTGCTAACAACTATTCTTATATAAAGTTATCACAGTCTTCTTCCTACTCTTCATATGTGTCTTCTCAACAAACTATATTGTTCTATTAAAT
This sequence comes from Meconema thalassinum, assembly GCA_946902985.2. Classification (NCBI taxonomy): domain Eukaryota; kingdom Metazoa; phylum Arthropoda; class Insecta; order Orthoptera; family Tettigoniidae; genus Meconema; species Meconema thalassinum. The sequence continues at coordinate 862,609,650 of OX336389.2, forward strand.
GCCCAAAATGTAATAAGAAAAAGAGTAAAGTAATGCATTGAAAATAGCATTATAAAATATTAATGTTAACTACAAAATAAAATACACTACAAGACAGAAGCGATGAAGTATCGGGTCTAGCCCTGGAATGCATTTTCTAACTACTTAAGAAAAATTGGTGAAAAAGGAACACTCTAGAGTATGTCTAATCCATACTGTCTACTTGTGAAAATGGTTGTCAGATACCTTGTACGATGCCATCTCGTTGAAATTGGAATATGCTTAAAACACACTGTTCTCGTTCTGGAACCGAACCCTCGTTCATCAGGTCGCGTAGTTCTCGAAACGACTGGATCTTGAAGAGTACCGAACCCCGATCCCGAACGGTTGAAAAATAAAAACAGCTGTTCGCGCAACGAGTTCATTGTTCTCACACGTTCCTAAGATGTTCTGTAGCCTATTCGCGGAATGCCATTATAGTTCATGTAACTTAGTCACAGTATGAATGTACAGTCATTTTTTCCAAAGCGCCTTCCATCTCTTCTTAAAAAGCTTTCTGCTGTTTTAATATTTCATAATTGATGTTAGTGATCATCCTAGGTGGTCAACTCCACTATTGTATTGCATTCCTTCTTTCCATTCTATCCCATTCGTGACATTAACATGTCGTGATGAAGTACTCGTTCATTCAACCTCTGTTCTGTAGTCATGATGATAATATATAGACTGTACTGAACTATTGTAGAATATAGTCTTGTATTGGCATTGAAATATCACAAGTCCTAGTGAAGACTGAGTTCACTGCTCCTTAATAACGAAGACTAACACAATCTCAAGCTATAACAAGCCAAGACATAAATGCTGCGTTACGAACTGTCTAACTGCACTGGTTTCAACTTCGCGTCGAACGTCTAGATTTTTAAGTACGTGAACGACCGCGTTGCTTGCGCGAGACAGGAGTGTTGCACCCCGAGCAAAGTATAATGTAATCTGATCTCACTGCCTTGCCAGATTTTTCACACTGCTCTTGCGAGACCCATAATGCTGTTCGTTGCGAAACGACATTCACAATCGATACCGACACTGGCTAGTGTTCGATAATACTCTGATATTCTGTCATATGCATTTATCTATGTGTAAAATACTCTAATGTTTCCTCTTCTTTTAATATAATGCATTTACCAGTTGTTGTTCTGTTTCATAAATACTGTATCAAAATGTATCAGGTTGCATCAGATTGACGTTACTGCTGCCTCCATTTTGTAGTCATCTCTTGTACTAAAAACATAGCACATGTTCGAAGGATGTAGTGCGGGCTGCCGAATTGCTCCTATGCTCGCCACAGAGTATCAATGCGCTGTATGCCTTGTAAATAGAGCCGCAGGAATTCATCTGAGTACACTCCTGTACAACATGGATTCGACTCAATGCAAAATACGTTCTCAGTACCTAACGGAAGGCCAAGGTCAGCTCCTTCCCTCCTCCTTGCCTATCCCTCCTAATCTCCCCATCCCTTCCCATCCCTCATAAGACCCCTGTTCGCTTTGCAGGTGAGGCCGCCTGGGCAGGTGCTCGTCCCACCTCTCAGTTGTATCCCCCGACCCGCAGTTTTAAGCTCCAGGACACTACCCTGGAGGCAGTAAATGTGGTATCCCTTGCTGAGTCCGAGGGAAAAGCCTATCCTGGCGGGTAAAACTACCAAGAAAGGAAACTAAATGAATAAATAAGTAATAAGCACACATTGAACCCTAAATAAACTTCACATGATATTGGTCAAATGTGGCACGAATGCCTTTTTATTTGATCCCCAATGCTTAAAATGTGCATAAAAATACTTGGCAGTGGTGGGATTCGAACCTACCACCCTAACACAGGTCCGCTATCTTCTACGCACTTGTGCCATTGCTCCACGGCTACTCGTCCCTAAACGTTGCCTGAAAGCGTATGTGATGTGATATTGCTTTCCACTTTGAAGGTTCATTCACGTTTTTTAATCAGTAAGCCACCGTACCCAGCGTTAATTTCGTATCCAACTGAACTTTGTACATGCCCGTATGACAGGTTAGTGCATTGTATAATCACTAGTCGCAGACATATTTTTGTAAAGGTCTTGCTTCCACGTTGGTATATTCTTTGAATATACGCTTAACGTAATATGTGCCCATATTGGGTTTTCTCTAGTTTTTCGGTTTCTCTTATCTCTTATTCCGTGAAAACCACCAACAGAAATTTCTTGCGTTTTCGCTGTCCCCTTGAGCTTTTCGTCATGCCCTTCTTTAGTGTGTGGAGCGAACGAGATCAATTGACCCTCTTTCAACAGAAACGTCAAGCTCCATCTTTGTGCGCCATCACGCGGCACTTTGCTGAACTCACTCGTCTCTTGTGGACAACGTGGGAACCCGTTGTCACTGACTACCGATGATGCTTGGTAGTTCGACTCATCCTCTACAGATGGCAACCTACACACGTCTACGTTCTTTTGACTCTGCCTCAAGAAAATAAATTTGTGTACTTGAAATACTTATGTGTGCCTATGTTGGTATCCCTTTTGTCTTACGTTATCCTCCCTCCCCTCTCCTCCTCGCTCAACTCGCTAGTTGGAAGCTCTACTTAGCACTACTAAGCTCGTTATTCTTCTGAGTGCAGCCAGCAGACCTACCAGGTTGTTCTACGAGGGTCATTAGTTACCCGTCCGACATTTTATGGAAGTTATGAGTTGATAGTTGTGTACCAGCGCTTCCAGCCAGCCAGTCAATATGCAAAGATAAGTTGAACATACAATGTTAAACTAATTTCATGGAATTCCGTTAAACGCACTTGCAAGTAACTTCATACTACTAGTTTTGTCCTGCTGGCAGGAATAATTGCAGTGATGTTATATCTTAATTTCGTTCGCCGAGGGAAGTCTCGTCATGTATAAAGTAAAATTGACGGCTAGGCACCACGTGGGATTTTATCTTTTCTACTTCACTCTGTCAAATGCCAGTAATTGGGCTCGTCGTGGGATTAATTTTGTACCCTATTCTATCTAGACGAACCAATCTCGAAAGTTATTCAAGTATCCTCGTCAAATTTAAAGTCTGTAATAGACATATCGTGAAATTCACCTAACTCCACTTCTAACTGTCTAATGGGTCAACTCTGCTCATTCCACAAGACTCTCAACCTCAAGAAATTTCTTCAATGTTTAAAAACAAAACTACTTTGAAACTAAGCAAATTCTCATCCCGGAAATAATTCATCCTGTTAAACAGTAACATTTTGAGAAACTTAATCCCCATCTTTTGAGTCCGTCGTGCCAAAAATAATCTGGTTTGCCGTAAAATTGGTTCTATAGTGTTGGGCACCCACAGAAAGACAAAAAGTGAAAAAATCCTAATCTCCTTTCCTTCCCATTTTACCCTCTACTAACAGATTTAAATTAAGTACTTTAATCTTTGCTGTATATTTTTTGGTAAATTTGAGGTTAGATCTAAGAGATGTCCTCCGCAGTTTTGAATTTGCAATTAACTGCCATTTCTGTATAAATTCAATGGTATTTGTCAACCCCGTCCCTGGGTCCAACTTATGGATAGTTGGAGCTTTCTCGAAGCTAAAACGCTTTAAACCTCTTGTAACATTAGAAGCTTGCAAGCTCAATACATTGTTTTGCCGTATAGGCCCTGCTTCATCCTTGTATCATTCAAATTGTATTTCAAATTGTTCTCAGCGATAACTGCTGGGCCCAAGTTGCTAGGAGCAACCTAGATTTCTCTATCTTAATTTTAGTCAATATTCATTGTTACTAGTAGGGCACGTTGACTTGTGATATTATTACTAATCTAATCTAGCCTACGCAATCATTGCAATTTTTCTATAAATGATAGGCCTATATTAAAGTCTAATCTTGGTCTGAGACCCACCATTTAGCAGCAACTGCTACATGTATGTATTGTAACTTATTCAGCAATTAAATTGCTCTAAATTGTATCAGTGGCATAACTTCAAATTTTTAGCCACGGCCGCCTCCCTTTTGAATTTTACATTATCTTTCAATTTCGTATTGCTTTAAAGTGTATTCTCGATTATTGTCGAATATAATAAAAATACTCACTATTCTTTCACTTGTTCTTCACTTGTGGTAACAAATTGAGATGTGCCTCGTGAACTTCTACGCACTATGATCTATCTATCCATCTATCTATCTTCTATCTTCTACGCACTTGTACCATTGCTCCACGGTTACTCGTCCCTTTACATTGCCTGAAAGCGTATGAGATGTGATACTGCTTTCCACTTTGAAGGTTCATTCACGTTTCTTTTTCAGTAAGTCACCGTACCCAGCGTTAATTTCGTATCCATCTGAAACCGTATAATCGGCATGCCCATATGACAGTTTGATGCATTGTATAATCACTTGTCGCACACATGTTTTTCTAATGATCTTGCTTCTATGTCGTCATAAATCTTGTAAAGTCATTTAGGGTCATTGGTGGCTTAGCTCTAGACGGGCAACTGTCGACCATGCTACCATCAGACTTTGGAAGTGTGGCCGAAAACTAGATAAATAAGGGGCAGAAGACTCACCCGGTATACATACATACAGACATACATGCATTGCAGGTGAATCAGCTGCCCCTACCGACAGTAGTGGCTACACGGGCTAAAGCGCTGCGTTAGGTCAATGGGCCAAGCTCTCTGCTGACTCGGTAGATGCGTGGGTTCGAGCCCCACCGTCGGCTGTCCTTGAAATGGTTTTCCGTGGTTTCCTATTTTCAACACCAGGCAAATGCTGGGACAGTACATTCTGACAGGCCACGGCCGCTTCCTTCCACATCCTTGCCCAGTTTCATTCATCTTCATCCATTGCATCTCTCATCCCGACGCGCAGGTCGCCCACGGGCGTCGCCTAGAAAGACCTGCACTCGGCCTCTCAGGAGGCTACACGACAACAACAAAAAAAAAGCTGCCCCTAATAATATTGTTTTAAGCAGTTCAACAAATGTTTGTCGTCAGGAAAGTCGATATTTCTCTGCTGGCATCCCGTATGTACAGACAGCAGTGGCTACGCTCGCTAGAGTGCAGCGTTAGGTCATGGGGCCTAGCTCTCCGCTGACTCGGTAGACGCGTGAGTTCAAGCCCCACTGTCGGCCGTCCTTGAAATGGTTTTCCGTGGTTTCCCCATTTTCAACACCAGGCAAATGCTGGGACGGTACCTTCTGACAGGCCGCCACGGCCGCTTCCTACCACATCCTTGCCAAGTTTCATACATCTTCATAATTCCATCTCTCATCCTGGCACGCAGGTTGTCCACGGGCATCGACTAGAGAGACCTGCAGTTGGTCTCTCAGGAGGCCACACGACAAAATAAAATCCCGTATGTTACTAAAGGGCTGCAGACATATCCCGCATACGATACTGAACACTGTTATATTTCCCTTGATGTGGTTACAGACCGTTCGAATAATATGATGCACCTGTAGTCAATTATTGTAGTGCAACATTTCATCGGAGTGAAGATGTCGTGCCAAGTGACTGAGTATTGCAAATCATGAAACTAGCGCGTAAATCTGCGATGTAGTGACGTGGAGATCGTGCTTTTGTCAAAAGGGATATTATGTTTACTCAAGCTGTACAGTTTGCGACACAGAATGTGAGAGCACTCTTGAGAGGTAGAAATGTTCTAAGCCCAAGAATTGGCATACAGTCATGCCTACAAGTTAGTAGCCATTTGTAATGGCATTCAGAACAAATTCGAATGAAGACATTCTTTAGAAATCAACAGTAGACCGACTGTACTTCCGAAGTGATACCCATTATTTACTAATTGACCTATCAGAATCCAGACCTACTTGCAGGGATATTGGTCAAGGGGTATGAGCGTATGCGAACTAAAGTGTTACGAGTCTGATTCTCTACTACAATACAGAGTAAATTTAATTTCCTTGTTTACACAGATATAAACCTGTCGAGGTGGGTTGCATTATATTTGACTTTGCTTTCTCAGCTCCGAGAAAGGAATTCTAAGATTGAATATAGCGTATATTCTTACATGCCCATAATATGAACGTTTCCATGCATTACCGTATGTTTGTTGTAATATACCAGCGATCAAACCTCATGAATGAATACGGCCTTGTGGTGAAAGATATTCCAACAAAGTGAAGGACGGTGGTTGACACTACTCTGGGCCACAATGTGTGCGTGTGGCACGTTCGGCGTCTCCGCAACGAAGTTGGCTAACACCACGCATTTAACTTAATAGTCTTGGTTTCGAGTACGCTCTGAAATGATTTTTTAAATCGATCATTGGCAGTGATATGCGCTGAACGTCTAAAGTTGCACCCTTCCCAATCCCAGGCCCAGTGCATGCCCCTCTATAACACAGGTGAGCAGATAGACTTTTGACACGCAGCGTTCATTCTTAGAAGATGCTTTCTTGCTTGTTAGTACTGTACCCGTTTCCCGGATGAGAAGCAATGGTCCGACTACATCACCGCAATTCATCAAGAATGTCTCCTAATTTTCAAGGATTATTTTTAGTGTGAATCTTAGTTTGGAACTAAAACAACAAATAGCTTGGAGGGCTATAGACTAAAGTATCTCGGGGATTTATTGGAATAGGTAGATTTGTTACGTCAAACTAAAATTCTCAAAAACACATACAATTAGGACAACGTCGGTTCAAGGGAAAACACACCTAAACACATTGAGGCCTAAATCCAAACTTTTATTTCTCAATATCATGAAATAAAATCATGTCTAACTCTCTATTAGGTCATAAACGAATGGTTATGATGCGATAATTCCAGTCCATATAAAGTTACATAAAATTCAATGAGAAAACAGGAGCAAGACCCAACAGACGGTCCTATTCTGCTTATCATGAGATTTGAAAATATCAAACAATAAATCCAAATTACCTCTCAGAAGAGTCTTTATCATCTTCATAATTCACTGATATTATTTCACTGTGGTCAATGGACTCAGTGATATATCAGTCTCCTAGCGTTACATAACAGTAAAATTGATTTAAGTTTATAAATATTCTCTCCTGGGACAGTTAGTTATGCGCCATTTTTCTTATACTAACATCTGTACAATTTATGTAAATACATCTCCTTATATCATTCAATGAATGTACATTGATTCCATCCATCACTTCTCACTATTATCATCCTGTCGAAAAAATATCCACAATTTTCTGACTATTTCATTATCTTGTTGTTTCATTCAGTTCAAAGTGACATAGTCTATGTGAAAATATTTGTACATAATTTAACTCCAAATATTTCAAAAACTCCTGAAATGAATCATAATCAAATAATTTCTCATAACTCCTCTTGTCATATGACATCCTCTTACGACCACTTTCTGACATCTCTATCCAAAACATATATATTAGATATTCACTTACCTTTGATGACTTTACGTACATTAATTAATTGAGGATTTACTTTTCACGAACAGGATAGATCTTAGGCATTAAATAAACTCAATAGTGGCATTCAACAAATTCAACAAATTTGGAACATTAATTTCAACGCTTGCATCGCCCTAATAAAATATTGTTGCGCAATATAAACTCTCCTAATGCAATATTACCATTTTCAACGTTGAAGCACAATTTTACTAATATCCTAAAACTAGTAATTCAATCAACATCACAAATCTCAATTACGCCAGCCACTGCGGCATTATCACATTATATCAATGTGCTGTATTCCTCATATAGCCTAATTATCGTGCTCAAAATAATGCCATATAAAAGTCGATAACTTAACCTCATCTACTCCGGTTATGCCTTGTTCAATTAACACTTAAAATTCCATCTAACATGAATTTGTTACATTTTAATTATCATAAACCTTACATTCCAGCTTAACATTGGACAAAATTCACGAATGGTAAATCATTCAATCACCATTCATCTCATATTAAATCTTATTCTAGTCATATTCGACTTATGAATCACTCATGACACATGTTTCATCTATAGAACAATATATTTATCAATCTTACTTTGCATCAATAATTAATTAATCATGAATCATCAATCATTAATCAATAATCATTTCAATAATCATTGCAACTCATTTTCAAATCCACTCAAATATCGATAAAACCAATTATTTGTTCTCCTTTAATCATAAATTCTCATGTCAAAATTTCCTCAAATGAGAAAACTGTAATTCATTTACCAATACTCATCATAAATAATCAATTCAAAATTTCACTCATATGTGACGAAACCTATAATTCGCATTTCAATATTGGTAATGTGTGAGAAAATGCCTAAGAAACCCAACAAAATTCATAGTGATCGTTTCATATTCAGATTCTCATAAAATGCCTCGTAAAGAAGGACAGAAATTCTATGTGAAAGGTTTGAACATTCGAGTATAGACTATGGATATGCTGGATCATCTGACTTCTCAGGATGTTCCACAACAACCACGTGTACTTAAACCTTCCCTTGACGCCGTGATGTCATCTTGCCAGATCGCTGTCTTTAAAGTCTCGAAAATTCCAACATGGTAGTCTCCACTTTCGTTGTTCTGCATCATGGACACCCCTTACAAGGGTGGAGCTATTGGAAGGATATAGTTAGTGCTTTAAAAGAAGTACAAGAGTACAGGGCATGGCATTTAGGTCAAAGTAGACATTTCGAAAAGTTGTTAAGAGTTTTGTGAACTTCGCTTTGATTGTTGAATGCGGCAGAGCTGGTTTGTCTTTTTCTGAAGATCTAAGCCTGTAGCCGCTTGATGAAGCGCTGGATTTCGGAGCGAAAGTGCTGGTAGAGGCATGTTCACCTTGAGTTAAAAGCGCGGTTAACAGATGACATCTACTGTTAATGAATATGACGAAATACTCGTATGAATATTTGTCATTATGGGCAAGTTCAATCTCCAACGCCTTCAAGGTAGCGGCGTCAAATTTGGAAGTGACCAGATGGATAAGAAAGGTATCCCAATGTTGGGTGGGTTGCTCAAGCTGATATAAAGCCTTGACATTAAGCTGAGTGGTGTCCTCAAGAGTTTTTCAAGTATTGACGTCATTATGACGTGTAGCCGGCAAGTTGAATAAAGATTTCATGAGACGCTGTATGCGAAGAAGATTAAAAGTAATGGGGTAGTTTGCGGTACTCAATTGAAGAGCTTCAACCAACAACAACGCTTGATTGTGAAGAGATGATCGTAAATAATAAAATTTATGAAGTGCCGGAATGGTGTCATTATCATGAATAAGAGAACAAGAAAGTTCGTGGAAGGAATCCCACTGGTTTTCATCGCCCGAAAAATTGGGCAGTTCAAACTTCAGAAGCAATTGTCTAGGCCTGAGAGTGCTGTCACGAACGTAGGCTGTGGTTGAGTTGAGCCGAAGGCTTAATTACTATTTTATCCTCTGAGATTCTCGGGATTAAAGCATGAGCGGAGACAACGCCCTCATAATATAAAGCTTCAACTTCATTTCTGTCCCCTTCCTGGTCGAGTGCGACGGATTCGATCTCATGAGTCATACCTTCCATATGATTGCTCGTAAGGTCAACGATGATTTTGTTCAGTGACAAGCAAATGTCCTATTAGTTTCATTTTTCAAATTCACATTAGATCATATAATAATACAAATATCGTATGGCCTTGGTTGCCGGGTGCAAGCTTTGTTATTTGACACCCAAAGGGTAGCTTGCATGTCGAATTTCGTTGTTCCATGAAGCACTATGAAAGTCAAACTCCTTGAACACTAGGGCGCTTTCTAGAAGAGGAATGAGGAACTTTGTGTTGGCGGAAAATCCCGAGTTTAATTTTGCCATTATGAACACGGCCTACTGAATTCAAATGGGATCATTGACATGTCAACATCGTATGACATGGTGTCGTAATTTTTGCAGTTTTTTCAAAAATCACTTACCACGGCCAGGAGAGAACCTGCAAGCTTGGGGTTAGTAGACCGACAGGTTGACCACTCACCCACCGTGGCAAGCTCACATTAGATAGAAATGCTATTGCATTTAAATTGACTTCTGGACATTTCAAGTAATTTACCATAGGCCTAGTAGTATAAAATTAATTACATAATAATTGCAACACCTGGCTATGGAATGGATGATGGGCCAACTTACCTTTTTTAAGAGGTCCGCATCGCTTACTGAAAAATCACCGCCAGATGACATGCCCCAACAGAAGAACACCTAAAGGGCGAAAGAAGGTGGAGAAGGGGAAACGCACAGGCTCGTCTACAGACCAATTCCGATTACCCATAGAACTGTTACCGACGAAATGATGCCACAACAGTTGCTCAATATTTAAAAGAATATTTACTCAGCAAACAAAGGGGCAAGAAAAATATAATTTAACAAAATCATAAAAAGGAAACTCTATTGCCACAACAACCTCTCTCTGGTGATGCACATGGCTTAAGGCCATCATAATTAAATTACATAAGTAGGCAAGAGACGGCTTAACATGCTTGCTTGCAAAGTAAAAACGAAAAGATATAATTTAAAATTAAAATAATAAATCCCAAAAGAAAGAAAACCAGAATACAGGTATTACCAAATGAGAAAGGGCTTGATAAATTACTAAGGTACGCAATACCGACCCGACATGCAGACATCAGGGCCACGAGGAAAAACGAAAAGTTAAACAAAATTTAATAAAATAAAATTAATTCACAAAACTAAAACTTTCATGACGAAAGAAAACTCAGGAACACTCACAAAAACACAAAGTTAAACCATTAAGATTAACAAAAAACACACTGATATACCAGCACAACACGTTTGAGTGTCCCGCTCGACGCCTAGAGAACTACACTCACTAGACCAGAATGCACCCGGGCAAAACAAAAAAGAAACATGGCCACCAAAAGATGCTTACATGTCCAGCCGAATCACGGCAAACAATTACATCTTAAAATAGAAAGTCACCAGAGAGAACAGAAAGGGAGGAAAGAATTACGCCTTAACACTATTGACACGAGGCAAATTTAGGCTGCAACGGATCGTAAACCAAATAAATAATAGAGCAATCCCAAAGATTACTAAATAAAAAAATATTTTACTAGGTACGATAACTAGGTACGTGTCTCAGGAAGGCACAAAAAACAAAATATTTACATATCAGGTAACATTAACAAACAGAAATATTAGGCCTGGAACACGAAATAAAATACAGAATAAAAACATTAATATATGGCCAATAACGGAGTTCCCATAACAACATATATATATATATATATTAAATAATAACGTACCTTAAAATCCTTCCTTAATGGAGACACAAGGAAACAAAAAATAACACATTTTAAATAATGTAAAAGATATGAACTGCATCAACATGGCTGCGATAGCACACGCATCCCGCTTCGATCACCCACGAGGCTTTTCTTCTAGTAGCCAGTAAAATAAACAGATCACACGTCATCTTCAAGGCAAGTTATGAAATAATAGCCTAGGAGCATAGGCATTTCCTTCCTTTTTGAATATATCCATATTTCGTAGAGGCTAGGGGCCAGGCCCCCAGCAGCGGAGAGACACTCTTTCACCACCAACTAGCTTGTTGCTTTCTTGACGACAGACTGATAGGTGCCAAGATGGCGGAGACTCCAAAGTCAAAAACCGTAGTTCATTAATGTTAATAGTAATTGTCCAATCACAGATTGACACATCAAGTAACAATGTGCAGATTATATAATTATTTTGGCGGCATGATGTATATATAGTCTTTTGTTTAATGACGTATTAAACAACATCCTTCAAATATGACTCGATTATACGAGATCAGAAGACACCACTCACACGCTCTAGCGGTCGAAGATACAACCCCGGCTAGAGGCCGATAGATGCTGCCACCTCGAGGTCATAAGCGAAACCAAACCATCAAGGTGGGCGCTTTAAATGGCAGGGAACACATGTACATAGCGGTGATGCATTTTAAAAACGCTGGTACGGGCTTTGCACGTAACAATAATAATAATAATAATAATAATAATAATAATAATAATAATAATTAGTTGAATGTTATAAACAATGTTGAAATAATTAAGAAACATTATTTATAATCCAATATCTAAACTTGACATATTTTACACTATAAAAAGCATATTTTGAGCAATGAGGAAATTGTTGAAGGAATTTGTTATATAATTGGCAGATAAAATCGGATAGGAGTTATCCATTATACGTACAAGTTTGAGATGTTGAATATTTAAGAAATGCACTATAGGAGTAAGACAGGAACGGAAGGTATTCGAAATGCATAAGCATTGCAAAATTATATCCAAGTTATATTCTTGGTGAGTTAATTCTTTAAGAAATTGTCTAAACCGAGAGAGTTGCCCTTTGTATGAAGTTGATCGATTAAAGAAGTGGCTTATATACCACTTGGAGTATTTAAGCAGAATGACGTTTGATTGTAAGCTCAAAATGGGTCCACAGACGTAGTCTCAAAAATTACAACAACAAAAATAAGTGAATTACTTAAGCTAAGTTTGTTAGTAAAAGGGGAAATGCGGGAGGAAAGGTAATCGGGGATTTTCACTGATTGTTCATGCATGTACTGGCGCGCGACGCTGAACTGAAACTAACTTATTTATGGCTCGATTCACTGAATATTTTAGAATATGAGAATAATTTCGGAGTTGAAATAAGTCACTGTTTACTATTGTGAATTATTTTGGTTTTGAACATGGATTCAGTATCTAGAAATTCTTATGTTATTAGCAGAGTTGATCATTAAACCGTTAGAAGCGGAAACATGTGTATTTCACTGTGACGTCATAGACTTTAAATAGAAGGGAACGCTTCTAGAACGTTCTAGATGAATGTTCTTGGATTTGACGGAGTTTAATGCGAATCCCACGGAGGCTCAATTTATTTGGATTTGACAGAGTATATGAAAATTCCCACGGTGCGCCCGGACATAAGTTGCAATATCTCATAGACGTGAACTCGCTCGGAGGAAGTTAGTTAGTTAGTTAGTTACTGTTGTTTTAAGGAGCGGAACTACGAGATCATGTGCCCCTTCGCTCGGAGGAACACTAAGTGACAGTTGACTAGCCTGCTAGTTAAAAGCTGCGTGATAAAATTGTTAAAACAACTTCATTTTTGGATCAAAACAAATGGTGTACTTATCTTTCACATGATGAGTTAATAGCAGAGGTTAATGTACAGTTCACTGCATAGCGATAAAGAATGTCGGGCGAGACGACTGACCCTCAGAGAGCGGTCTAAAGAAGCTGCTTGGTTGCACGTAAGAGTCTGACAAGCGAGAGAGTTCACAGTAGTGCAGCTAACGAGGCGAGGGGTAAGGGAAAAGGTTGACGTCAGACACAGGGGATACCAACATATGTCATAAGAAATAACCCAGGCAAACATATTTCTTTCTTGAGGCAGAGTCTAAAAAGAACGTAGGAGCGAGTAGGCTGCCATCAGTATGAAATGAGTTGAGGTAGTAGGCATTCTTCAGGGACCGCAGGCAAGGAATTCACACGTTGGCCACCAGGAACATTGAATTATTCAGCAATTAGCCGTATGAAGCGCTGCAGGGAGCAGCCTGAAGCTACAGCTAAACGGCGGGCAGGGGGTGGGGGTGGGGGGGGGGGGGAGAGGGGGGGGTAGAAGGGGGGAGGTCAGAAATTACTCGATTTCTGGAACAAACTAAAGAGAACATAAGAAAATGCACAACAAGAGATCTAAATAGAAAGAAATCTCTGTTAGTGGTTTTCAAAAAAATATGACAGAGAGACGGAAGAAGTTAAAGAAGACACAATACGGGTGGAAATTTACTTGGAACGTATATTCACAGAATATACCAATGGGCTTAGCAGTGAAAAATGGTGAAAATCATTCAGTACTGGTTAGGACCAAATGGCAGATGGTCCATAACTTCACACTTGAATTCTTTGAAAAAGTCTATCGTAACGCTTGCACAGTGAGGTTGTGAATGATTTTCACCTTTTTCAAGAATTGAAGGTATGATTGGGTGGCATCGCCTCGCCAAAAGGGAAAAACTTCAGGAGACTCTACAGATGTACCCATGTTAGTGGCGGCAGAATTTTTGCCGAAGTCATTGGATAGCTGGTGTAACGATACGACAAATGTTTCAATCGTTCTGGTGATTATGTTGAGACATAAGAATAAACCAAGCAAACATGTAGTAGTAAAATCAGTTTGGTATGTCAATCTGTTATTTTTATACAGTCCATTGGAACTTGAAAAAAAAACAGCCCTCGTAAATATATCGCAATGTCTCAATTATCAAAAGTTCCGTGTTCTTGTCATATTATCACAACTAGTACGGTATCGAAGTTGTAGTGTCCAATTTCATAAACGTGAATGCGAAGTAGGCTATTTTAAATATTTCGTAAAGCCTTTCTATGGCGGGTTCTACACTCTCGGCGAGAATACCCGAGAATCAGCGAACGGGGGAGTAAGGAGGGCCTTCCCGTCTCGCCCACTCTCGCTCCGAAGTCAGTTTTTCGGGCAACAATCAAAGGCTCCTGACATGCTCTTGGGGTGTCTCGAGATCCCTCTCTACACTCTCGGAGTCTTGCTTCATTCGCAGTTGCAAGTTTGTAGCGTGCTGTCGTCCTATATGTTCTTGTTTTGTGCCCATATTTTGTTTTACAAACCACAAGTGAATGACAAATGAACGGGAGTTGGAGTTTCTGAAAGTCTACCAAACGGAGCCTGTGTTGTGGGACTCACAAAATCGTACCCAAAATGACCGGAATAAGATGCATGAAGCATGCGTCAGAATTACTGACGTCCTCGGTATACTGTTCCCGAGTTGAAGAAGGAAAAGTATTCACTGATGGCTACTTTGCGGATGCATTGGAGGAAGATCAAAGCATCAGAAACCCTGGTACTGGCACCGATGATCGAAAGTAGTGGGGTAAGGGCAATTCTGGGACCCAGCCTGCTTTCCTACGAACTTTGCCGATATCTCCCGAAAGCATGATCGGATTTTAACGATCGAGGTGTTGTTGGCGTTGGGGTGACGTCCTCTTTGCTATGAATGTGTGCTGGTATTTTTTTTTAATTGAAAATTCTTGTTTTTTGGATTGGCGCTATTTTGGATACTGTGAATTTTGGAAAAAAGTTTGTTTGACATTAATGAAAGGAGGGTATGCCCTCTAGGTGGGCAGCAAGTTTCAAGGGTGTAGGAGGAAAAACAATGATAGCCTACTTGCTCGCGAACATTGGCGAAAATTGGCGAATGGATGGTCGGATTTTAACGAATGAGGTATTGTTGGCGTTGGGATGACATGCTCTTTGCTAAGAATGTGTGTTGGTATTAGAAAAATGAATATTCTTGGTTTTGGATTTTTGATTATTTTGGAAACGGTGAATTTTGTGAAAAAGTTTGTTTGACGTTAATGAAAGGTGGGTATGCCCTCTAGGTGGGCAGTAAGTTTCAAGGGTGCAGGAGGAAAAAAATAGCCTACTTTCTCGCGAACATTGGCGATAATTGGAGAATGGATGGTCGGATTTTAACGAATGAGATGTTGTTGGCGTTGGGGGTGACGTCCTCTTGGCTAAGAATGTGTGTTGGTATTTTTTTTTTGAAAATTCTTGTTTTTGAATTTTTGATTATTTTGGAAACGGTGAAGATAAGAAAAAAAGTTTGTTTGACATGAATGGTTGGTATTTACCTCGTCTACCCACACCATAAATTTCAAGTCTCTAGGTGAAAAACCTATGCATGTTTTGGGGGAGGGAGGGTTTTAACCTAGGTTTTTTTTGTTATTTAGAGATATTTTGAAATCAGATTTCAAGTGACGTTGGCTTACCATGTTATGCGCTATGAATGTTGCTAAAACATACATATATGGTTTGATCATAATGAGCCTAACAGGCATTGAAAATAATTTGCTAACAGAAGTGAATGTGTTTGGGGTCCTAGCATGAGAGACCACAGCTCCTTTTCACAAAATAAGAATGTGCGTAGGTGCACATGTGTGTGGGAAGCCTGGCTGGCTGGCACTGCAAGTTTGTTGTTGGGAAACAAAGATAGATAACGAGTCGAGCTATTGCTAGGTATGGTAACTCAATACTTTTGCTCAAGGTTAGCACACACTCTGAGCTTTGTTTTCAGAAATGATGATGTTGTACTTTTCATAGGGATGTAGAGTGGGAAGGCCATGTACGCACACAGTATGTGTGAAGCGATGCAGTTGAAATTTCACTCACTCACTCAGTGATTAGTTGCAAATGTGTTTGGTTACTCGGTGAGAAGTAAG
Source organism: Meconema thalassinum (assembly GCA_946902985.2). Classification (NCBI taxonomy): domain Eukaryota; kingdom Metazoa; phylum Arthropoda; class Insecta; order Orthoptera; family Tettigoniidae; genus Meconema; species Meconema thalassinum. Next base: position 862,625,853 of record OX336389.2, read on the forward strand.
GCGTTTACAATTTATTAAGACATATAAACTAGTGTGACGAACTAACATGCTTCATTACTCACAAGATATTCATTCGTGCAGCTGGATGAGCAGTCAGTGCAAGAGTTTCGCTTAATAATTAATTAATTAATTAACTATTTAATTAATTAAATTACTTGATAAAAACAAGTAGAAGTACGAAGTACAAGAACAGTGTAAAGAAAAGGTATGTATGTGGTTTGTTTTTATAATAATGTTATGGAATAATTTTATTCTTATTTTACGCATTATTTGGAAGATGGTGATTCAATAACTTAATGCCATGAATGTTTTTTGTTGTAGATAAAACAACAACTCTAGAGAAAGAGTAAAGCAGCAGCAGCTGGAACATTAGTTTGAAAAAGGTATGTACATTTTGTTTATGACTTAGGCTAAAATGAATGAATGAATGAATGCTATTTTATTTATTGGTAATGCATGAAGTTGATGGAATGTATTTATTTTTGTTTGCAGAATTAAACTGCGTGAACAAACAAGCAGGAGTAGCAGCTTAACCAGTAAGCTACGATCCTGATATTGAAAAGGTATGTTATAAAAATATGTTTTTGTTTGTGCAAAATCACTATTGTATTTCCCAAGTGTGTGTGTTTTATTGTATGCGCGATCGTATGATTAAGTCTATTGCACTCTCCCTAACCCTTTTTTATGATGTGCTATAACTGAATGAATGAATGAATGAATGAATGAATGAATGAATGCGCATGTTTACTGAATATATAACCATAACTAATAAAGTGTTTTATTGCTCTGCTTTTCAGAAAATTGCATTACCACATTGCAACTAAATAGGCTGTCTGCTGGAGCCCCCCACGTAGTGTTGAAGACCAACAGTTGGCACGACTGGTGTTTGTGTGTGCGAGTGTGAGTGAGCGTGTGTCATTGTCTTAGAAGACATTTGTATTCGCTGGTTTTGGATTACCCTATTTATAGGATGAGTTAACATTCCATTTATTGTACTTTTTAATTATGTCTACGTCCATGTATCAAGACTTAGAATGGCAACCGTTAGCCAAATGTTTTAAAAGTAGGATATGTTCAGGCCGAATTCATAATGTGAAAAACTGTCTATCCCCTAAAGAATTTGTTGAATCGTGTTTATCTATTTTTCTGAATGAAAGAAAACAAGGCTTGACAACGCATCACGCCCTAAAATCAATTTTGAGTTACTATGCGAATTTCTTTTGATTAAAAATAATGTTGAAGAAAAACATAGGTTTAATCTTTGTACAAAAATGGAGAAAGTACTGATGGCCGATAATTTAGAAACATGGTATCAGATAAATGCTATTGATGGACTTGTCAGTAAATTCGATAAGTTGCAAGACGGACCCAGTGGCCTGGCTCTGAATAGCATTGAATATTTGCAAATCAATATTTGCAAATACAATCCATTGAATGCAGGAAGTAGCTATATTCCTACACCGGGCTTTATCGCCTCGAAAAAAGCAATTATCAATGTAAGGAACACAGACGATTATTGCTTTTTTTGGAGTGTGGCTAGTTGCCTGCAACCCTGTCAAAATAATCAAAATGTTAGTAGACCAGGGACGTACAAATCTAAGTTTAACCACTTAAAGCAAACTCTGAATCTGGAACGTGTTTCATTTCCCATGTCTCCAGATAAAATTCATTTATTTGAGAAAGATAATCCAAATTTCTCTTTTATGGTGTAGGGTGTCGAGGGATCCAATATTGTGGGCCCCTTGTATGCCACCAAAGAGACAACACAATATCACATTCACTTATTACTTTTGTCTCATGGGGATAAAAGCCATTATTGTTGGGTAAAGAATTTGAGTAGATTGGTAAGCAGCCAAATGTCCAATCATGATCCTAAAAAACATATTTGTGAGCGCTGCCTTCAGTATTTAGGAACTGATGAACTTTTGAAACGACATACTGAAGACTGTGAAGGGCAGATGGCAGTAAAGCTAGTCTTGCCCGAAGGGAATGACACAGTCTTAAAATTTAAGGCCACTAATAACCGAAACATGCTACCATTTACTGTTTATGGCATTTTCGAGGCCCTTACTGTTCCCCTTCAGGGATGTGAACCAAGCCCCCATACAAGCTCGACCTATCCAGTGCAGAAACATGAACCTTTTGCCGTTGGCTATTATGTTGTATGTCACTACGATAAATCCCAATGTGAGTATGCAAGTCACCAAGGTTCGGATTGTGCGCAGTGGTTTGTTGATCAAATGGCGGCTTTAGCGGGCAAAGTAGAAATTGTTTTGGATAACCCTGTACCAATTCAGATGAATGACGTATAGCAAAAAGAATATGATCAAGCCACTACCTGCCACATATGCGAAAAGCTTATTCTAGGCGGAGAAACAAAAGTAAGAGATCACTGTCATATGGCAGGAAATTTTAGAGGTGCCACTCATAGAGAATGCAATTTAAAGTATTCTACACCTCGCTTTCTTCCCGTCTTCTTACACAATTTCTCACGCTACGATCTGCACTTCATTGTTAAAGAATTTGCTCATATAGATAAGAGCAAATTCAACATTTTAGCTAAGAACCATGAAAGCTTCATTTCTCTTTCATGGAAAAGAGGAACAATGAGCATTCGTTTTCTCGACTCATTCAAGTTTATGTCTAGTTCGCAGGATAGCCTTGTCAAAGGCTTAAGCGAGGATGAGTTGAAACATGCCCAATCCCACTTTACGGATACAAAACAATTTAAATTATGTGTTCGTAAAGGTAATTTTCCTTATGACCATGTAGCAAGTTACGAGGTGCTTAAAGAAACGACTTTGCCCCCTAGAGAATTATTTTTTTCTCAGTTAACTCAAAGCACCATCAGTGAAGAAGAGTATGCCCATGCACAACATGTTTGGCGTGCTTTTGCCATAGAAAACATGGGTCAATATTCTATGCACTATTTAAAATTAGGCGAGTTGTTGTTGACTGATGTGTTTGAGACGTTTCGTCAGCTATGTCATTCGATATACGGGCTCGATCCCGCTCACTACTATACCAGTCCAGGCTTAAGTTGGGACGCTGCCCTCAAATTTACCCAAATTGAGCTTGAATTACTGACAGATCCCGATATGGTACTGATGATGGAAAAAGGGATTCGTGGAGGGTTCGTATCGCTTAATCAGCGTCATGCCAAGGCAAATAATCATTACATGCCTGATTATTGTCCCGAAGAACCAGAATCTTACTTGATGTATTTCGATGTAAATAATTTATACGGTTTCGCTATGAGCAGACCGCTGCCGTACAAAAACTTTGTCTGGCTGACTGAGGATGAAATTATAGATTTTAATTTGCATAGCGCCAGCAAGCAATAGGACGTGGGATATGTCCTTGACATTGACTTGGCTTATTCCCCCGATCTCAGACTGCGACATGGTGATTTCCCCTTTTGTATAGAGAAAATGGTGCCGCCCGAGAGTAAGGGTAATCATAAAAAATTGATGGGCACCTTATATGACAAAAATCACTATGTATTGCACATTGACATGCTGGTAGAATGTTTAGCCCAGGGCTTAACTATGAACAAAATCCATAGAGGTATTTCTTTTTGTCAGAAACCGTGGTTGAAACCTTACTTGGATTTAAATACCGGTCACAGACAAAGTGCCACTCAGCCATTTCAAATATTCTTTTTAAATGATGAATAATTGTATTTATGGCAAGAGTCTTGAAAATGTGCGGCAGTATAGGGACATAGAATTGGTGAACACATGGTATGGACGATGGGGCGCTCAAAAATTCATTTCAAAACCAAATTTTAAATCTTTGAACGTTATTGATGATGATTTAGTTACTATTGAACTTTCAAAAACTAAAGTGGTCATGAATAAACCTATCTATTTAGGTCAAGTCGTTTAAATTTTTCAAAATTGCATATGTAAAAATTTCATTATGGTTTTGCAATGCGGCAATTTGGTACCATTTCCTTGTTATACACAGACACGGATAGTTTTATTTACGATATCCGTGACTGCGATCCGTATGTCGTTGTGAAAGAAAACCCAAAATGGGTTGACACGTCCTCGTTTTGCGAGAAGAACGTGTTTGATATCCCCCGTCTGAACAAAAAAGAAATTGGTTTAATTAAAGATGAGTGTTCAGACACCATGATGACTGAATTTGTTGGGCTCGCTCCGAAAATGTATAGTTTTCGACAGATGAATGAATGTGAATCTATGCGGACCAAAGGAATTTGTCAACACGTGGTGAAAAGGCTTTGTGTGGATGATTATTTACAATCATGTCCTTCAAACCCACACAGGCATGACGCATAGTCAGTTTAGAATTATGTCTAAAAACCATAATTTATTTTTAATGAAACAACGGAAACAAACACTTGCTTTGTTGGATGATAAAAGGCAGTGGTGTCAGGATATGATGACAAGCGTTCCGTTTGGTTACAACCAGTAATGGTGTTGCTATTGTTATTGTACAATACGGCAAGTGTTTGGTTTAGTTGCTATCAAGTGCGTGATGCCATGTTGAGCCTTGGAATAAAAAATAAACAAATTGTAGTGTATCATATAATTTTTTGCTTTTTAACCTGTGAACATGGATGTATGCAAGGATGTATGAATGTATGTAAGTAGATGTATATATACTGTATGTCTTGTGCTATTTGCCTGTCAACACATAAAGAGAGGCATGTATCAACGTTTGCATGCCTCACTGTGCACAGGCTAGATTAAAACATGTTGACTTTTTTAAAATTTATCTTAGCTAGTGGCTTAATAGGTCTCACTAAATGCTGGATTAATAAGCCTCATCTTTCAGCAAACTGTCCACCCATCCTCAGTAGGCATGCAGCTTAATAGCCCTCTCTAGGTGCTGACTTAATAAACCTCATGTTTGAGCAAACTGACCACCCATCCTCAGTAGACATGTAGCTTAATAGGCATCACTAGGTGTTAGGTTAATAAGCCTCATGTTTGAGCACACTGACCACTTTACCTCAGTAGACATGTAGCTTAATAGGCCTCACTAGGTTAACAGATCTGATGCTAACAACAAACAAGTAGTTCCGTGACGAACTAAGCAGCCTACTTTTCTTAAAATGTAAGATTCATGCCAATATATATAGACCTATCTGCAATAATAACGATATCAAGTTCTTAATACCAACATTTCTAAGTACTGCTGTTTGAAATACACCTAAAATAATGTAGCCTCATACAGTAACTTACTACAGTTGGCAGCCCTGGTGACTCTGAATATATTCTGAGCTCCCTCTCTTAAGGTATAGAATGCACATACAAAATTTGGTTGAAGACTAATGGATAGTACGGAGGTTACATGCTGCTTAATATTGGATTTAAATTGCGCGTTAAATCATGTTGGGAACAATGTCATGTATGTGATGCTCAGAATTAATCTGAAATAATACGATCTATTATAGCCTAGTGCCAATTGGTAATAATTGTTAGTATAGAAGTTACATTTAATTAAAATTGAAACTATCAGAAAGCTTAGAATCATGTTGGCAGCACTGAGGTATATTAGATACTCCAAATTAATCTAGAAAGTCAGGTACTATACGTGTGCAAAGTTTAGAGATGAAGGCTTGCATATATTTCTGATATATTGGTATTAGGATAAAAAAACAAATAGAGAGAACATTTATTAACAGTTGGCAGCCCTGCTGGTTCCTACGAATACGCATAATCATAACTGTTATGGTACACAAAGCACATACGAAATTTGGTTGAAATGCATTTGTTATTATAGAAGTTATATGCATTTAAAAACTTGACCTATTAGCAGGCCTAGAATCGTGTTGGCAGCACTGAAGTATATAAGTTACACCGAACTTGGGTAGAATATTAGGTACTATAAGTGTGCAAAGTTTAGAGCTGTTGGCTTGCATACTTTCTGATATATTGACATTAGGGTTAATCAAATAGAGAGAACATTTATTAACAGTTGGCAGCCCTGCTGCTTCCTACGAATAAGCATAATCATAACTGTTATAGTACACAAAGAGAATACGAAATTTGGTTGAAATCCATTTGTTAGTATAGAAGTTATATGCATTTAAAACTTGACTTATCAGCAGGCTTAGAATATTGTTGGCAGCAATGATGTATATAAGTTACACCGAACTTGGGTAGAATATCAGGTACTATACGTGTGCAAAGTTTAGAGCTGTTGGCTTGCATACTTCCTGATATATTGACATTAGGGTTGAAACATAGTGAGAGCATTTATTAATAGTTGGCAGCCCTGGTGGCTGTCTAGAATATGCACAGTCATATGTGTTGTAGTACACATAGTACATACGAAATTTGGTTGAAATCCAATCGATAATATAGAAGTTACATGCATTTAGAAATTGGACCTACCGGCAGGCTTAGAATCATATTGGCGACACTGACATGTATCAACATCAGAAAATTAATCTGGAATGTTATTATCTATACGTGTTCCAATTTTGGAATAGTTCGCCTGCATAACTTCTGAGATATCCGACATGGAGCTGAAATTTCAATTGCGATTTTTCAGCAGTTGGTAGCACTGACGTCAATTTCAAATATGGTCGTGAGATATTCAAATATAGATCTTTACTCTTACCAAATTTGGTGTTGATAGCTGCAACCGTTTAGGAGTTGATAGGGGGGGACACACACACAGCCAGCCAGACAGACAGACAGACAGACAGAAGGACAGACAGTCAGACAGACAGACACACATTTTCCCGGATCGATCTCATAAGTCTACTTTTTCCTCATTTTTGCAAAATGTGAAAAGTAGGCTAAAAATAATTTCTTGCTTTTATTGTGGACAAACACACACTTAATGACTAGTGTTATAAGTGGTGATGTATTACAATACAACACCAGACGAATATCTGACCAGAAATTATTTTTAAACCTAATGCATAAAAAAGTCAACAGACAGACGGTTATTTATTTATTTATTTATTTATTTATTTATTTAATTATTTATTTTGTGTTTTGCTTATTTTTTCTTTTCTTTTTGCTATTCACTAAGGGGACAGACAGTGTATAAATTAACATATTTTTTAATTATACATACTTAGTAAAATGTCTATAACTACTTTTCAGATTCAACGATGAACCATGATCAAGATTTTTTTATTGTTACCAAACACACTACGTTTAATGAATATGCAACGATGGTAAATTATAATCCACAACGTGTAGCATTTCCTTTAGGGTATAAAAACATTAAAGTGCGCATTGATACCACTTTTTATAAGAGCATCATTAATGATGATGATGATGATGATGATGATGATGATGTGTTGTTTCATGATCCAAGTTATCACTATTCCAAATCCTGTATGCTAAATTTTGGTTTCCAAAATAATGTATCTACAGAAGGAATTCATAAATCATGGTATGGTTTAACGATGAAACAAGTGATTGTTAAATTAGCGGATGAGGATGATTTTCCAGTTTTTTGGTGTACGCTATGTACAAAACCCTTGTTTAATGTCTATTTTCCAGTAACGTCAAATATGTTTTGTTTTCACTTTTATAAATTCCCTGCTGAGGAAGGAACCACTTCATATCGTCAACAAGCAATTCGTCAACTTAATTTTACGTTACCTATGAAATAATATTCACCACATAGAATACGGTCTATTAGAAACTAACAACAACAATATGTGATGCATATGTTGTTGTTTTTTGTTGGATTCGGCTTTTAGGAACATACTTTACTTTCAAAAAGACATTTGGCTAATTTTTTTTAGTTTATAGTGTATTCATGTTTATGGAAAACACATACTCCAGTTTAAATTTGTATTGTTTTTTGTTTTGTTTCTTGGATAGAGACATGGCTAATAAATTGCATGGTATGTTTACTTTACCTTTATAGGCATCCATTAGTATGCAGTGCGAATTTGCACGTCGACACGGGAATCGTATACGACTGATTCAAGAAGGAGATTATATACTTATACCTATTGACAACAGCTCCAAACGATGTTGAAAATGATTCACACTTAATTTTCATAAAACATTTTCTATAAAATAATTTTCAAATTCATGTTTTGGCTGAAAACGATGAAAATGAATGTCAACTTTTAGAAGTAGGCTACACAGTGTGGAACAATGATTTGTTTGTTTTACATGCGTTTTACCGAAAGGTAACACAATGGTCATGCGAACATTGTTCACACGCCTACGTTTTTGTTAATCTGTCAAAGAAACTGTTGCCACAAATTATTGAACCACCCATATAACAAATAATATGAATCATGACATGTTTATAATAATTTTGCAATTTGTTATTTATCTTTTTAGAAAAAATGTATGAAGGCCTTTGCTCAGAAGTTTAAGATCAGTTACTGATTATACAACATAAACAAGTCTTAGTTGTACCCATACAAAAACAGGGTTAGATGGTAATTAACCTTTAAACCAAAACCTTATTTTAGATTTTATAGATGTCAGAGCTCCACTATTTTTAATAAAAAATAGTGGTGATTTAAAACCATTTACATATTTACCAAATTTTGAAAATAGGTTTCGACAGTGGCAATGGTTAGTGTTTTGCGCCACTTCATTAGCAGATGCGCAAGTCATTGAACCCTATCCATATAAATACATTTTAATTGATTTGTCTAATGATGCTTTAGCACGTTATTAATGTCATTTAACAACCACTCTCTACCCTATGGTAGATATTAACTATTGTTTTTTTTAAATTTAAACCAAAATTTAAAACAAAGGTTTTGGTTTATTTTTTTAGCTTTGAAAATAGTTTAAAATGATAGCTTGGTTTATTTCTTTCTTTCTTTCTTTCTTTCTTTCTTTCTTTCTTTCTTTCTTTCTTTCTTTCTTTTAGAAATCACCACATTGCAGACAGCCTAGTTTATATTCAGCAAACACAGTTGTTGCTTCTTCCAGTGTTAAAAACCACACGTTTTGATGGACGTGGTCCGTGGCAAGAAATTCATCAAGCACTATTAATGGATATCATACGCACCAAAACACAATTTTTTCTTATCGATGTTAATTGTCATTTACAACAGTATATCTATTTACGTCATGTGAACCATGGAACACACAAAAATTGGCTGTTGATGTTGGTTCAACAGTTATCGCGTACCTGTTACAAACATTATTATATTTTTGTCAATTTATCCAATACTATCTACAACTTGAGGCATTAAATGCTCAGGGTTAAAACAACACTCTTTAATGTATTGACAATGCTGTTGTTGTTGTTGGTGTTGTTGTTATATAAAGGTGAGACTGTTAAAAAATAACACTCTTTTCTTTCCTTATAGCCAAGCCAAGCATGGACGCCTTGAACGCCATTGGCCAAGATTGCGGCCTTGTACGCAAGAAAATTAGTGAATTGCCTACACAAACACCATTTCGCATTCATAAAATACGAAAATTAAAAACCAAATTTGGTGAACGAGCTCTTTGCATTTGTCAAGACTTTGAGAGATTTCTTCCCACACGATTTAATAACCTACCTGATAATATCATGGAAGATGTCAATTCGAGTATTCACCCTGTGTATCTAGTCTATGAGGGTGAAAAAAATAATCGTTGTATGATTCTTTTTGTAAAACTATATAATGAATAATCATTGTACGCAAGACCTAACTTTTTGTTGTTGTTGTTGTTGTTTATTGATGTCTTACTAAAATAAAAAACTATTTTTTTCAGTGCTCTACAGTTTTGACGTTTATTAATTGTTGCTGATGGTTTATAAAAAGAATAACAATAATAATAATAATGATAATAACAATGATTTCTCTTAGATTTTTGTTTGTTTTTAGCCTTTAGGGCTACATTAATACAATGATGCCTATAATGACTATAGGTAAATGGTAATTTTTTATAATTTGACTCTTTATTGAGAGATTTTTTTAGCATTTAGGGCTACGTCAATACAAACATTGCCTATGATGCATGTTTTTTTCTTTCTTTTTTATGTACATGTATAGTTTTTAAAATACGTTGAAACGTCATGCACTTAAGGATAGCTTGTTCATTTAGCACACTCACACATGCAATGCAAAAATAAGTAAAAACATCAACATTATTTACTAAATAAATAAATAAATAAATAATTTAAAGTTAACGTTACATTGTGTTAAATGCTCACATGGTTTTGTACAAACAAAATCATAATGACATGTTTTATTACAAAATAATAATAAACATTATTTTAACGGTCATATGGTTTTGTACAAACAAAATCATAATGACATGTTTTATTACAAAATAATAATAATAATAATAATAATAATAATAATAATAATAAAACAACGTAGTCCTAAACTTGTTAATTATTTTATATGCTACTATGACTACATTTAAAACATGTTTTTTTACTTTTATTTTTTTACTAGTGCTTGCAGTGCATCAGGAGGAAGTTTAATAAACAAGCGACCCTTAAGCTCATAACGTTTCAACTTATTTTATTATTTAGTACAAACACCATTTATACTTTTGTTTATAATTATGAAATTTGAAACTATTAGTCAATAATAATGCATTGTATTTTCTTTTTATTGTTTATAATTTTAAATCTAAACACCATTTATATTATGGTTTATAATTATATTTGAAACTATTAGTTAATAATAATACACAGTCGTCCTTTTTTATTGTTTATACTTTTTAACTGAAACACGATTTATGTGATTGTTTACAATTATGATATTTTAAACTATTAGTTAATAATAATATACTGTCATCCTTTTTTATTGTTTATACTTTTTAATTGAAACACCATTTATATGATTGTTTATAATTATGATATTTGAAACTATTAGTCAATAATAATGGGGAAAAAACACAACATGGTCTCTTGTTTATTTATTTATTTATTTATTTATTTATTTTAAAAAATAACAGTGATACTATACATTTATTAAATTAAATTCATGATGTTAAAGTCCATATTTAGATAAAAGTAATTTGCTTTTCATAGCACCGATCACCATAAATGCAGCCATTCGTTCCGATAGAGTGGCATCTGAAGCTGTTAATCGTTGCTTGGCAATCCTTAACAACACTTTGTCGGCAATGTGTCTTAGTGTGGGATCACTGTTTTGATAAGCTATATCATGATTATGACATGCATGGTCCGAAGCATTTATCCCCATATTCCCTCTCCTCAATCGATCTTCAAGACGAGTACCAGGTCCACAAACGCTGAAAGCAGGTAAGTGTCAAATGGTAAGTTTTTAATGATGTTATCAATAATTCCAGGGCCAATACACCTGGGACATAGAGGTTTCAATCGGTGAAAAACACTTTTTGTTGTTCTTCTTGTTCTTGTTCTTCTTCTTGTTCTTGCTGTTGTTGTTGTTGTTGTTTGTCGGTGGCTGCCGACGAGCATGGTAGGTGGTTGTTTTCCGAATGACAGCCATGGAATGATGAAACAATGTCTTTACGGTGAGTTTTATAACCATGATATAATTTCATCAATTGACATGTGGCACACTGTCGAATGGAAGGTATTTTTGCCATGGTTAATTGCTCGTGATAGGAAAAATGATTGCATGGTTGTAGTTCACTCAATACAGGGTCGGTAGTCCACTCAGCAGGCGACTTTTCCCAAATTTCTTTCTCAGCGTACGCAGCAACATAAAAAATGATTTAGGTAGTGCTAATAATTCATGATGTGTAAAGCTTATCAGTTTTTTCTTGCACACAAAGAACTTTCCAATAGCCTTGTCGATTGTATTAGCGTCCATGTTTATAACGTTGATGTTATCACCTCACGTGTACAAGTCTCACTGCTATCACTGGACGATAAACTTTCAGTTTTAATTTTATTTAACAACTCCCAACATACGCTGGTGGTGAGCCAATGAAATAATTGCCACGCATGCGCTAAGGCTTTATTCTGAATATTGTCACAAGGACAAGTGTCCATGAGCGTTTGCAGGGATGGGCAACCCATATCTAAAAGGTTAATACATTGACAGTGCGAGGGTAAAAATGGTTGAAGCTACTGGCGTTTTTCACCCCCTTCAACAAATAACACATTGGCCGAGGACAAATGGGCTTTCATGACTATGTCAAGATACTTGTAAGAAATATCACCCTTCCTCCATACAAATTGCAAATGATTTTTAATCCATTGGCTCTGCTTTTTATCTTTTTCAATAAGCAACTCGAAAGCATAGGGAGGTTTAAACACCAAATGGATTGGGTTACACGCCCAAAACGTACTAGAATCGATAAAAGCTACTTCCTTAAATATAAATTTGTTGTCTGCAATTTTAAACCCCTGACAATCCACGGTGAGTGTACGTATGGTGTTTTTTTTAATATACATTTTTTACTTGTTACCTCGTTGACGTCTAATCAACAACTAACCCATTTCATGATTTAACATTGCAAAAGTATAAGGACTCCAGGGGAAAAAAGGAACAAATTAACTGAACAAGAGTTAAATATTTTTTTACAGGTTTTATTCATAACATACAAAAACACTTACAATTTTATTACAAAGTTTGTTTGTTTGTTTGGTTTGGAACACCATTCAAATGGATAGTTTGCACATACGGTCCACATGTATCTCGTAGTTTTGCAGGGTCTGGTACAATGACAGGGTAATTCAAACTCCATGGAATATTGCCAACATCATAGCGATTCAGGTAAGGACGGGATGGACTCCATCGCTGATGATCACTAAATGGTCGATCCCCTATTTCCCAGTTTCCAATTTCAACATTGCAAAAAATACACTTGACCACATCCCCACGATTTAAGTAATAAAATCCGCTCGCAGCCAATTCTCCATAATCCATAAAGGGGACTGTCCATGTTTCAAAAGTTTTGAGACGATTAAATTCACATTTTAAATTCCATGGTTTGTCTGTCACGTTGTGTTGTCGTTGTTGTTGTTGTTGTTGTTGTTGCTTATTGAGGGGCACATGACGTTTATTGTTGTATGCGTGCACAGTGCCAGAGCGCAACAGATAGTGTGCAATGCATGCAGATGCTTATCATCAATCCTATGAATGATGATATTTTTTCACCTGACTACAGATGGCTTACATGCTGGTCACATAATTGGACAAAGGATGATATTTCACTTGTCTGGCATGAATAAACAAACAGTATGCACTGGTATGGTCTGGTACATTTTCTTGTGTTTCAAAATCTACCCTTGAATCAATGGTGGTGATTTTCATAGATTCCTCTAGATATGAACAGTCGAAAACAATCAGTGGTGGTGATTTTCATAGATTCCTCTAGATATGAATAGTCGAAAACAATCAGTGGTGCTTTTGCTTTAAACCCTTGTGGCGACAACATAGGGAAATCCTGTATTTCATAATAAGACGATTGAAATTTAGCAAACATATCACAAAGGGGGCCAAACTTATTTTTTGAAAAATTGAGTTCCAACCCCTCATAGGGAAAGCAAACATTATTTAAAAATAGTCGTATATTTCTCAAGTGAATGTGATCAAACAGGGTGACATCTTTGCTTTGTTGGTATTTTCTATTGGTTTGAAAACCAATATTAACATAGAGGGGCCTCTCGGTAGAGCGAGCTGATTTGACACTCCAACTATGAATGTCTGTGGTAGGTAGCAAGGGGTACTCATGTAGACTCCAACTTCGAAATTCGATAGGCAAGGCTTTATCTTTTTGCACCAAATTTAACATGCTTAGCTTTTTACGATCCAATAGCGTTACAAGAGGCACTTCCCATAGTAATCGAAGCAGTTGAATTTTTGAGTCTATCACTTGGTCGGAGGCTCCTTTTAGTGCATTATAATCACTGCGGTCTCTCACCAGATACAAACTTTGTCTTGCGTTTAAAATTATACGCTTGTGATCTTCGGCAAAGCCAAGGAGTAATTTTAAGGGTAGGAAGCCTGTTAATGTGCCATCGCTATGAACTAGCCAGTCATTGCTACTGTTGGGGCACCATCCTGCCATAGAAAGCGTTTTACTTTCCTCCTCGCTATAGGAAGGATATAATTTCATAAGACTAGTCATGCCCACATTTCGAGTCGTATCTATGACAATATCATTTATCACATAACGTACTTCAGGAAAGAGAAAAGCCAAACCATGATTCGCCAACGCAGATGTTGTGGGTGTACTGCCATCTGCTTTCATCAATTTACCCTCAATTTGAAGGACACTTTCATGAGGTAGAGTAAAAATATCTTCATTGTTAATGATGAATTGAATCTCGTCATTGTTATTCAGTCCTGTTGCTTGAGGTTGATAGGAATGCATATCAATGCGCACGACGCCATCTTCCACTTGTATGGGATTTAACACTTGCAACAGCTCCTTGTTCATGATTGGGGTGTAACGTATAACCAATGCGTTGTAAACGTTGTCGGTTTACTCGTGTCAACTGTTTCATACACGGCGGGCAACTAACCGACCTCGTAGACGTTGTTGTTGCTTTATAGATAAATTTCATAGCGTCTTTAAAACCAACTTGTAGGTCATAGGGGTGTTGGCGTCCAAAGCAATCAGTTGTTGCTTTCTATTCACTAAGCGTAAGGTAATATTACTAATATCGCTGACACACACGGGATGATATAGAACCACTGAAGGGTTTTCACGAATAATATAGCCACAAGGGGAGGTAACAATAAAATCATAGAGGGAATGGCTTTGTTCTTGATTCGTAAATACGTCTCTAATAATATTGCAAGTCACAGAAATGTGATGGTCCTCGATGAATTTCACTGGATAATCTTAATCATGGGGTTGGTGAGCTGCCAACACTCTTGGTTTAAATCCTAGTAAAGAACCAATAGAATGAACTCGTGTTTCAAAGTCAATGTTAAACGTAGAGAAAATACGACAGCGATTAGTAATCGTATTGGCTGTAAGTTGAAATTTGTGTGTCCAATCCGCAAACGGTTTGACACCAAATTGTTTTATCATCGACACGCTAATGGCTTCGTGCACATCGTCTATGGTATAACCTCCAGGGGGTGGTCTCAACATATAAAACATATAATCATCATAATAAAATTTGTCATTAATATCTAGTTGAATATTGTAAATTCTATTGTAACTTTCCAAAGAAATTAATCCTAGCACATAGGATTGTTCGGGATGCAATTCAATGGGCAATGGGGGGGGGGGATCCAGGGACACTTCAAGCCCGCGGCTGTGCACGGTAAAGGTCTTGGCGTTGACATTCATAATGATGAGATTGCTGGCTTAACGTGACCTCTTATATAAAAAATGGAAACACAAACGTCCACACTCTTGACTGTCAAAGGTTTGTTGACGATTCACATTATAGAATATCTTTACTCGGTTTCCCAAATAACGTAGCAATTCGATCGGGGGTGGTAAATTTCCATAACTGTCAAAGTACCATACTGTGGAACCTTGTTTCACATAGACTACAAAATGGGTTCCTGGACCTGCATCATCATCTAAATTGATCATGGCTCGTTCTTCTTTCCATGGTGCTTTGGGTAATTCATTTCGCATAAATACACCTCGAAAATAACAAATCTTTAGTTGTTCGGCATAGCTTTCCACTTGTTCATTGGGTCATGGCATGACGAGGCAGTTGCCTTAAGCGCTTATCGAAGATGGACATTTTTTTTTTCTTAGACGATAGGCCACTACCTTGTTGATAAAAGACTGGCTTTAAAGGATTGCCATTTCTAGCTCCCATAGCAATGGCTTCTAACGTTTTATTGTGTCGCTCGCTTTCTTTGAGTTGTTGCTTGCCTTGATCTACGGCTTTTATGGTTTTCGCTACAGCACTGGCACCACCCAAAAGGGACCCCAAAGCTGCCAACCCTGCAAATAATGCCGCCAAAAAAAACCACGCTTAGCAACAGGAATGACTCGCCCACGTTTTTTCTTTCTTTCTTTCTTTTCTTTTTATCGATGCATTATGGTGCGATCTTGGAGCTGTAGACAATCGCACCGCTTGTAAAGCTTTTTCGATAGCCACTCTTTTTGGATTTATTTTATTTTATTTTTTTAAGTTTTAACACCGGGTGTGAGGCAGATCGACTTGGTTTCCAACCTGGCTTTTATCCCTCTTTGAGATTTGTTTTTTTCATGTTCATTTCATATCTTTTTTTCACCATGGTGCTACTTGGTGAAACTTTCACAGCAAACATTCGATAACAACTAACGTAGAGAACCTTATATCATAGCAGTATATTCCATTTCTACATAAAGCGGAAAATCATTCACCGTTTTTCCAGCTTCCTTTTCCTCAAACGTAAGCATAAGATGAAAGGATAATTCATCTCCAACATTTACTCTTTGATGGTTGTGGACCAACAGTCAATCGCCGTTTATTTGTATTTTTAAAGGTTTCTCATCGGGCATGGATTATTTAATATGAATCACGCCATCATAATGCAATCGATAATGACTTAAACCAGAAGCAAGCATATAGGTAAGATCATCATTCACCAGTGGTGGAGGGGAATGGTTTCTGTCATTGTTCAGCTTTTGATTTGACAGATACACTAAAAATACTGATGGGACAAATTTATAAAGCCTTTTCATTTGATAGGTCACATAACGTTTCGTGCAGACATCATTTTCGTCTCGAGGCTCTTGCACATCAATAATACGATGATGATTGGCTGAATATCCCTCAGCGGTTAGTCTCGGGGCCATGTGATAGACACTTTGCACTTTGCGATCGACATAGCTTTTTGTAGCCACCTCTCGAGACTGTTTTGACAAAGAGGCGGCCGTGGCCATGGTTACACGAGCTCGCCCAAACACGTCCATGGTGATAGACGTTAACTAACCTATCCTACTCACCGCTTGCCATATATATATAAACCTTATACACACATGAAAAAACTCAGTCGTGAACACTATGGAATTAATGAAACAACCCCATGCTTTGCCCGTCTCTGATTTGGTTTCAGAGCTATCACTGTCCGTGTGCGAACCTAAACGTCATGGCAACCTATTCCCATCTACCGTTCGATGTGTTATGGTAGGGCCTTCAGATTGTGGAAAGACCAATGTTTTGCTGAACATTGTTACAGCACCTCATGGCCTACGATTTCAAAATATTTATATTTTTGCCAAATCCTTCTACCAACCTCTGTACGTGTATCTGGAACAAATTATGTCTTCGTTAAATAAAGAACCTCAAGATGTCATTCAACCAGACCGCATTCAACCAGATCCATTATAATTTTTGATGATATTGCAACTCAACGACAGGCCATTATTCAAGAATATTTTAGTATGAGACGCCATAAACAAGTGGATTGTTTTTATCTGGCTCAGACCTATTCTAAAATTCCCAAGCAGTTGATTCGTGACAATGCCAATCTCATCGTTCTCTTCCGCCGAGACTCTAGAAATCTCTATCATATTTTTCAAGATCATGTGAATCCAGATATGTCCTTTACAGCTTTCACACAATTGTGTGCCTCGTGTTGGAATCATCATCCTCATGCCTGTTTGGTCATAAATAAACAGAGTGGACGATGTTAGGGACGTTATCGCTTGGGTTTTGATCATTTTATTTCTGTTTAAAAAGACCTAGGGTTTTGACATTTCCTGTTAGTGTGTCTTTACCTTCACCATGGCGAACGCCATAGGGTACAAGAAATATGTTCAAATCATGCAGCGTATTATTGAGGCACGAAATACGGTTCGACATTAATTTCGTGAATTACAACGTTTAAAAAACGTCAATCCATTACCCATGATAAAAACACGCTCCATCATCAGTTGATGCCATGAGGTTCAAACCAAATGCTTCTACTGCTACTGCTGCTACCTCTCAAACCAACCCCTTAACAAGTTCAAAATTTACTCAAACAGATTCCACACGACAAGTAAAATCCTCCTCCTCCTCCTCCTCCTCCTCTAATGTTAGTGAACAAGAACATGAAGAAGCACAAGAAGAAGAAGAAAAACAATATGAAGAAAGTGAAAGTGAAAGCGAAACCGTATTTAGTCCCGAAAGAAAAAAAATCCTCACCCCTTCAACAGTTTCTAAAAACAAAACAAAAATCATCCGTCATAGCGGCAACACCGTCTTTCTCCACATCGTCTCCGTTTTCACAAGTCTTGGCAACCCCTCAAAATAAAGTTCAACTCAAAAAGATTTTAATCAAACATTATGGGGCAACACTGGTACCTATCTGACCCTTCTATTTATCGGAAAGACAGATACCACGTATGGTGTTCGCTATGAGAATGATAGTTTTAAAATTGGGGATTCATCAATTAAATTTGCTCGTACGAAAGCTGTCATTAAAAAGATCAACTATAAATTAACATCAGGTTTGTTAAAGCTGCTATTTTCTTGCACCCCCTCTCTACAAGATTTTACGCCCTAGGACCTTGCTAAATATAAAACCATTTTATTAGACACCAACGCTCACAAAAGAAACTATAAATCCTCTCAGCAGCTCAATGCCAATATATCCCAAAAATATAAAACCATCGTTGCAAACATGTTTGGCAAGCAAAAACATCACTCTGCCTCTGGTGTAAGGTTTACGAAATTAAAACCCTACATGGATATAACTTAACTTACTTAACTTAATTCCTGCCGCTCCTTCCGGAGCATTGGGCCTTGGCGAAATTTCTCCACGCAGTACGGTTCCTGGCTATTCTCTTCACTTGACTCCAGTTCTTGTCCTCCTCTGCAATTTCATTTTCGATCGTCCTCTTCCAGGTCTTCTTAGGTCGACCTCGCTTCCTGGCACCTTGAGGATTCCAGTCTAGCGCCGCCCTCTCAACAGCTCCGTCCGGCTTCCTTAGTGTGTGACCGATCCAGCGCCATTTCCTCTCCTTGATCTGGATGCTAATCGGTTGTTGATTGGTGATGGTCGAAAGATCTTCGTTTGAGATTATGTCCGGCCACCTCACATTCATGATGCGACTCAGACATCTGTTAATGAACACCTGTAGCTGGTTGTTGATCGGTTTTGTGACTTTCCATGTTTCACAGCCATAGAGAAGAATCGACTTAACGTTGCTATTGAAAAGGCGGAGCTTGGTCTTCCTGGAAATGTTTCTATTTCTCCAGATGGGGTAGAGCTGGACAAAGGCACCATTTGCCTTCCTGATACGGCTTCGAACATCTTCCTCTGCTCCCCCATCATTTGTGACTATACTCCCAAGGTAGAGGAAGGACTCAACTCGCTCAATTTCCTTTCCGTTGACTGTCAAGTTAGTCGTGACGTCAGAATTTATCCTCATCTCTTTGGTCTTGTTGGTGTTAATCATCAGTCCTGCACGTTCTGCTTCTCTCTGCAACCTCCCCAGCTTATCTTCTATGTCTCGGTACCGTTGTGCCATAAGACAAATGTCGTCCGCGAAATCCAGATCTTCAAGCCTGTCATTTATACCCCATTGAATACCCCTCTTCCGTCCTCCCATTACCTTCTTCATCACACTATCCAGGACCAACAGGAACAAAGTGGGGGAAAGGACACACCCCTGTCTCACTCCGGAACTGACCTTTATCTTTTCTGTTAATTTGCCTTCGTGTAGAACCTGGCACTCATACCCTTCGTACATCTCTTCCATGATTCTGATGATCTTTGTTGGAATTTTATATTCCTCGAGGGTCTTCCACATGATTCTTTGATTTACGGAGTCGAAAGCTTTCTCAAAGTCAACAAATGTGAGGTAAAGGGTATTCCGCCACTCCACACTCTGCTCCAGGATGATTCGGAGGGTGTTGATGAGATCCACACAGCTGCGTTGTTGTCGAAATCCAGCCTGTTCCTTCCGAAGCCTTTTTTCTACGCAGTCTTTTATACGATTCAGGATGACTCTCGCCAGTACTTTGCTTGGAATGGACAGCAAGGTGATTCCCCTCAAGTTATTACAGTTTGTGGTGTCCCCTTTCTTCGGTAACTTGACGATCAACCCCTTCTTCCAGTCGGTTGGTATTTTCTCCTCCTTCCAGATCTTCTCCAACAGCGGGTGCAGCTGATTGATCGTGATATCCAGGTCTGTTTCAATACTTCCGCTGGGATATTATCCAGACCTGGTGCCTTCCCGCACTTTATCTGCTTCAACGCTGTCCGTATTTCGCCCCGAGTTGGGGAGTCAAGGTTGATGTCCGGGTCACTTTCTGCTTCCTCTTCATCTCCTCCTCGCTGCTTACTTTCTGGTCCCCTATCTCTATTAAGAACCTCCGCAAAGTGTTCTCTCCATCTAGTCAGCTGCTGTTCACACGTCGTGAGGATCTCGCCCGTCTTGCTCTTCACAGGCCTAGTTTTATTAAAACCTTTCTTTGAAAGCATCTTTGTGATGCCATAGAGCTCCTTAACGTCCCCCCTTCTTGCCGCTTCTTCTGCTTTCACCGCGTGTTCATCAATTCACCTCCTATGATCCTTCCGCACACTCCTCTTTACCTCCCTGTTTGCTGTTGAATACTCTGCTTGTGTGAGAGCCTTCTGCTGCCTAGTCTTGCAGGTATTGAGCTTAGCCTTAATCTCCTTTCTATAATTTATCTTGTCCCAGGTCTGATCGGATATCCATTCTTTCCGCAGGTAGTTCTTTTACCCGAGCTGCATCTCACTGGTCTCCACAAAGATATCCTTCACCTCGCTCCACACAGTCTCTACATCCTTCTCTGTCTCGGAGTCCAACACCTGGAATTTATTTCTGAGCTCCAGTTTAAATTGGTCCAATCTCTGCTGGTTCTTAAGCTTACCCACATCAAACTTGTTGTGCCGAGTGATAAACTTACGGCGGACTGCCACGATCTTCATGCGGAAGTTGGCAACCATAAGATGATGGTCACTACCGACATCCGCTCCTCTCTTGTTCCTAACATCTTCCAAGCTTCTTCTGAACCTCCTGCTCACCGCGATGTGATCAATTTGATTTTCTGTGACTTGATCAGGAGACACCCAGGTGACCTTGTGGCACCACCTATGAGGAAACACCGTGCCACCCATCACCAAATCCTGACTGGCGCAATATTCCGTAAATTTCTCCCCATTGTTGTTCATCTCACCAAGGCCATGTTTACCCATGATCTGCTCCAACCCCTCATTGTTTGATCCCACCTTCGCGTTGAAGTCTCCCATAACAATGAGAATGTCCTTCTTACTTGTTTGTCTTGTGGCATCTCGCAGCATTTGGTAGAATTCTTCCTTCTTCTCTGGCTCCGATTGTTCTGTAGGCGCATAGCATTGGATGATGATCACATTCCTGATCTTTGTCTTGAACCTAGCAAACATGAGCCTGCTAGAAATTGGCTTCCACTCCATAAGGCTCCTCTTTGCATTTCTGTTGAGCAGCAACCCCACTCCATCCCTGTGTTCTTCCTCATCGCCCCCAGAATAGAGAAATGTAATTCCATCTGTTGTCTGTATTTCACCAAATCCTGGCCACCTCACCTCACTCAATCCTAGGATATCCAGCCCATAGTTCTTCATCTCCCGTGTCACTTGTTTCAGTCTGGTTTTCTCCATCAAGGTCCTCACATTCCAGAAACCGATTTTCGTAATCCTTTTCATGCCAAAAGTCGTCATCAGGTTATCCGTCCGGTTTTGTAATTTCGCTTCAGTTTCAGTAATCAGTTTATTTAAGAGGAGCGAGTGATTAACCCACTGCCTCCCAGTGCCTTGGAGGGACTGCCACCTTAGGCCTGAGGCACCAGGCTGATTTTCTGTCAGGGTTTCTTCCCTTAGCCTTTGAAGAACCAACTCCAAACTACAAGGCAGCAGTTGTTTCACCAGAGCCCCGTTAGCCGTAATTTCTTCAGGGTTCCTGTAGGGCCTTCACGGCTACCATAGCGGTCTTGAGGCACACAAAGTCCCCACTGTACTTCACCCCTACAGGCAATCCCCTACTTCATTACGTTGCCCATCTCCCACGACGAGGACGAGGGGTTGGATTTGTGGGAGACGCTTATACTTGCTTCATGCATCAAAACAAGCTGGTCACACTGGGCATGAGGCAGAAATCGCCCACATTGAACAACAACTCCGAGATGCTAAAATTATCTTATAAGCCATTTCCCATCAAAGTGGGCATCGCGCATGAATTGCATAAACCAGCCCGACGCATTTATGAACGCCGTCGTGTCATTTCCAAACGAATCGATGAACTTTGGCAGGCAGACCTGGTTGAAATGATACCTTATTCTAACGCTAACGACGGTGTACGCTATATGTTGACCGTCATTGATGTCTATTCCAAAATGGCTTTTGTTCAACCAGTAAAAAATAAAACTGGTGACTTAGTCACAAAGGCCTTTCAACATATTATTGAACAATCAAAACATCAACCTCACTTGTTACAAACCGACCATGGGAAAGAATTTTTCAACAAGGATTTCTCCAGTTTTCTCAAATCTAAGGATATTCACCATTACACCATCTATAGCAATTTCAAAGCTAGCGTAGTTGAACGCTTCAATCGAACATTAAAATGGTATATGAGGAAAGAGTTTACGATACATGGCTCCTATCGATGGATAGACTGGTTACCTCAACTTGTGTCACGATACAACAACACCATTCATTCCACCATTGGCAAGAAACCTCGTCTCGTCACCAAGAACCTACCTAGACTCAATAAACTGTTTAACCCTATAAAAAGGGTTGACCCAAGGCGACATGGCCTTAAAATTGGGGATTTTGTTCGCATCAGTAAACATAGAAGTGTGTTTTCAAAATCATACACTCCACAGTGGTCGACAGAAATTTTTAAAATTCGCCAAGTCAAGCTAGGTCAACCAGTGACGTATCTTTTAGAAGACCAAGACGTCCAACCCATCAAAGGACGATTCTATTATGAAGAAGTGCAAAAAACAATATATCCCAACGATTATCTCATTGAACGGGTAATTAAAGTCAAAGGTGCAAAATATTTTGTAAAGTGGTTTCCTTCCACGTTTAATTCATGTGTCAATAAACATGATTTTGTGTAATAAAATCCTATTTATTTAATTACACTAAACCCCCCTTTTCCTGTTTTACAAAAATATTTCAAATATGACAAAAACCCTAGGTTAAACCCCTCCCTCCCTCCCGCCCTCAAAACATGCATAGGTTTTTCACCTAGAGACTTGAAATTTATGGTGTGGGTAGACGAGGTAAATAGCAACCATTCATGTCAAACAAACGTTTTTTCTTATCTTCACCGTTTCCAAAATAATCAAAAATTCAAAATCAAGATTTTTTAAAATACCAACACACATTCTTATCCAAGAGGACGTCACCCCCAACGCCAACAACGTCTCATTCGTTAAAATCCGACCATCCATCCGCCAATTATCGACAATGTTCGCGAGAAAGTAGGCTATCATTTTTTCCTCCTACACCCTTGAAACTTGCTGCCCACCTAGAGGGCATAACCACCTTTCATTTACGTCAAACAAACTTTTTCACAAAATTCACCGTTTCCAAAATAATCAAAAATCCAAAACCAAGAATTTTTAATTTTTTTAATACCAACACACATTCTTAGCAAAGAGAATGTCATCCCAACGCCAACAATACCTCATTCGTTAAAATCCGACCATCCATTCGCTAATTTTCGCCATTGTTCGCGAGAAAGTAGGCTATTATTTGTTTTCCTCCTACACCCTTGAAACTAGCTGCCCTCCTATAGGGCATACCCACCTTTCATTAACGTCAAACAAACTTTTTTCCAAAATTCACCGTTTCCAAAATAGCGCCAATCCAAAAAACAAGAATTTTCAAAAAAAAATACCAACACACATTCATAGCAAAGAGGGCGTCACCCCAACGCCAACAACATCTCGTTCTTTAAAATCCGACCATGCGTTCGGGAGATATCGGCAAAGTTCGTAGGAAAGTAGGCTGGGTCCCAGAATTGCCCTTACCCCACTACTATCGAACTAGACACTACGTACTGTGCCGAATAGACCGAAATCAAGCGACCACATCTGCAAATTATCGAAGTCAGTTTAGCATGAGATCAAACATCTCAGGGTGTATCTGGGCGCAAACTAAAGTAAAAGCTGGCTTCACTGATCTCGATAATATGCAAGCAAGGATAAGAGAAAGGAGAAATGAAAATAGCACAATTTCACAAAAGATTCTCATTTTATTTTAAAATTAAGTTTAATTTGAAGTTAAATCTCAATAAGAATATCAATTAACTCTCACAAAACATTAAAAAAACATAAAAAGTCAACACTTGGGAACAATAATGTATTTCTCAAAACTTATTTACATCTGCGAGGATTACAACTTTTCACTCACCGATATCCAGAAAATGTAGCAGTCCATTCTGGTATCACTTATCACAATATGTATATTTTTAATTTATATCAGGTGATTTAAAATAAATTATCAGTTCGTCTGACCCCTTTTTTGAATATTTACATTTTCTCACTGATTTTATCATATCCAAAAATCAATCAACATCACTTTTCAAAATATCATTCAATGCATACAATTAAATAGTTGAACCGATCTTGACTTCGATCTTATCTCAGAGTTATATTTCATTTATCATAACTAGATAAATATCTTCGAATTTATAGAAATTCAAAATGTCTAATATTTTATTCCACACTATTTCTATTTTAATATTTTTATATTTCAAAATAAAAATCTCAATGGTATGTTGTTAAATATGATCAGAATTATTCCTGTCTGTAACCTTTCTCAATTTCTGATTCATCTGTTTCCAATATCAAGATTTGAATATCATCAATTTCAAATATTAATATTGTTCTAACTAGAACTAGAACTGTACAATTTTTACCATAAATTCATTATTAAATCTTTCAAATATCATTCCTGATGTAATTTCATTTAATTTCAAGTTACTCATGTTTCTCATAAATAAATTGAACATAAACAAATATTTTAATTACACTCATTATTCTCATCATTATTTTTTTATTATCCAATCCTAAGGAATTTTATTATTATTATTATTGCATCATAATAATCAATTTATTAACATATTTAATTTATTTTAACTATCCATAATTTAATCTTCGAACGTAATTTTCAAGTATTTAATCCAGTATTGATTTCATCATATTTTTCTTAATTTCCAATATTATTGATATTTATTTTGCCCAGCAATATTAAGATTCATAATTATTCCACTGCAGATTTAAAATAACAAGATCTCTGATCTTTCATTGCACATTAACATCAACCATGGCACTGTCATCTCTATTTGATGCACTCCAATGAATTAATTAATCATGGTTTTCTATTTCAAGATAACTTCTTTAATATAATTATTTCAATATTTTCAAGGCATTCAGTAAGGTTTCGATCAAATCGAAGGTATTTTAATTACTTCGCTCAACAGGCGACTTCGAATAGTCGGTAGGTAAATAGATCAAATATGATAAACAGAATTCTACTGCTGACGTTTGAATAAGACAAAAATATGGGCCGACTACGCGGTCTTACCCTTCTATTCACTATTAACATTATTATATTCACTTTCTTTTCTTATAACAACATTATTTATTCTTATTGGGATAATATATCCCGGTGGTCGACGCATCGTGTCCACACAACTCATTATTATTGTTACATGCAATGCCCGTACCAACGTTTTTAAATGTATCTCCCCTATATGTGACTTCCCGACCTTTGAAACGACCGCCTGATGGCTTGGTTCCGATTATGAACACGAGATGGAAGCTTCTATCGGACTTCGGCGCTTCTAGCCGTGGTTCCTTCTTCACCGCTAGAGTGTGTTGTGGTGCCTTCTAAACTCGTCCTAATCGAGTCATTTTTGAAGGCTATTATATTCTACGTCATGGAACAAAAGACTGTATATACATGATACCGCCAAATTAATTACTTAATAATCACATTGTTACTTGATGTGTCATGCTGTGATTGGTCATTTACAATTAACATGAATGCAGTGCGGTATTTGACTGTGTATTCTCCGCCATGTTGTCATCATATAGTCTGTCGTCAAGAAATCAACAAGCGAGTTGGTCGAAAAAGTTGTTGCCGTGCCCGGAGGCTTGACCCCCAAGCCTCCTCGAAATATGGATATACGATAAAAGGGAATTGCCTGTGCTCTTCAGGCTATTATTTCATCGTTTCGCAGTGAAGAAGAAATTCGAATAGTAATCGCATCTCGATGCAGACAGGAGTGCTTGTGACCCAAACGAAGCATGTGCTGGGTGGGCCATTATCAGGCAATCTAGTGCCGTATAACGTTATTTGGTTTGTGTGTTAATTATTTTATTTTTATTGTGTCTCCACAGAGAAGTTTTAAGGTACGTTTTTTTTTAATATATTGTTTTGGGAGCTCCGATATTGGCCTTATATTAATGTTTTAATTCTGTATTTGTTTCGCCTGGTAGGCCTAATTTTTCTCTTTTACTAATGTTACCAGTTATGTAAATTTTATTGTTTTCTTCGTACCTTTGGAGACACGCTTCTAGTTTATTTTACGTTGTAAATTTTTATTTATTTAGTTTTTGGTAGTCTTTGGGATAGCCCTATTATTTATTTATATTACGATCCGTTGCAGTCTAAAAAGCCTCATGTCAATTGTGTTAAGGCGTAATTCTTGCCTCCCCTTCCTTTCTCTCTGGTGATTTTAATTTAATTTTATGCTAATTATTTGCCGTAATTTGATTTGAAATGCGGTCGTCTGTTTTGGTGGCCATGTTTTTTTTTGTTTTGCCCGGGTGCATTCTGGTCTTAGGAGTGCATTCTCTAGGCGTCGAGCGGGAAACTCAAACGTGTTGTGGTGTTAGCTTAATTTGTTTTTTTTGTTAACCTTGTTTAACTTTGTGTTTTTGGTGAATGTTCCTGGGTTTTTCTCCGTCACAGATGTTGTGGATTTCTTAATTGATCTTATTTTATTTTATTAATTTAATTTTAAATTTTTTCCTTTTGCATCCTGGTCTTGATCTCTGCATGTAGGGTCGGTATTGCGTACTAGTATATTATCACGTCCTTTCTCATTTGGTAATTCCTGCATTCCTGTTTTTTTTTAATATTTTAATATTTTGGGCATTATCATTTAAATTTTAAATTATATGTTGTCATTTAGCTCAGCAAGCATGTTAAACCGTCTCTTGCCTATTTATGTAAATAACTTATGTTGGCCTTAAGCCATATGCATCGCCATAGAGTTTCTTCCTTTTTTTGATGATTTTGTTAAATTCTTATTTTTCCTTTGCCCCTTTTGATAATTAAATTTTATTTTAAATTTTTAAGCAACTGTTGTGGCATTATTTCGTCGGCAGCAATTCTATTAGTTATCGGAGGGTGTCTGTAGTCGAGCCTGTGCCTTCCCCTTCTCCACCTTCCTTCCACCCCTTTTGGTGTTGTTCTGTTGGGGCATGTCATCTGGAGGTGATTTTGCTGTTGAAGCGATGCGGACCTCTGAAGACAGGTAAGTAGCCATCCACCCTGGCCATACCCGGTGTCATTTTTCTAGCAGATCGCGCTCGTGTTCGCTTCTGCAGCCATCCCCCCTCCTTTCCCGCAGGCTCGTTTTATGGACCCTTCTGGTGCTGATGGAGCGGTTGTTGATGGGATCTGTCATGTCAGTGCACTCGATGTTGTTTTATGCTAATCCTTGTCGTTTGTTTGATTTCATGTTTGCCTCTGAGTATCCATGTGGTGATATGTAAGTGACCTGTTCCAAGCGAGGTGTCTGTGCTGATTTTTATCCTGCTTGTGATGCAACATTCCCGGTGAAAATTGAAGCTTGGTAAGTGACTGGCATGTGTTCTTGGCATGGGAAATGTGGGTTTGTTAATATTCTGATAGCCTACATGCTGCGAGTGAAGACATCGAGGAGCCGTGTCTGTAGCTGTTCGCCATGTGGTTTGTGGCAATTTTTGTAATTTAGCTTCCTGTTCTCGAGCCAAGCAAGCGGTGACGTCTTCAGTTCTGGGCAGCATTGTGCATGATTTTGTATAGTATTGTGGCTGTGTTCGAGTGTCAACCTAATCTATGGTGTTGGTAATTGGTAGTTATGGTATTGTTGTGAAAGTGTAAACTGTCCTCGTAATTCCTAAAATTTGTTTCCTTCTGTATTGTCTGCCTGCATTCTGTGTTTTTCAAAATGGCCGACAATAATAGTGCTTTTGATTTAATTGACTTAAGAGATAACCTTGTGAATTTGGAGAGTTCTTCTGGGGTTGTACGTGAATCACCTCTGTTTACTAGGTCTGAGGTTTTGGGATCGATTACTAGTAGTGGTGTGCCTGCACCTGTATTGCCTGGTTCTGGCTCGCCCAGACCCCTTAACCCTGGATACCGTCATTCTTCTCATGTTAGGTCACCTAATCATTTCCTGGGCCCTGCCGACCCATTGCATCCCAGTTTTTCTCTGGCAATGTAAATGTTTTGTCTCCTGTAGAGGGTGTGCGAGCGGGCTGCCCTGGTAATAATGTCTCTTTTACAAATGCTACATACTCGCCTACCGTTAATTATGGGTCGATTCCTCATCCTATTTCTAGTTTCTTAGCTAAGTTGAAGCATTTCAATCTAGATGACGTTACCCAGGTGGTCCTATTTATAATGCAAGTGGTCGAATTGTGTAACCATGCCTCGATTTTTGGGATGTCGGAAAATCAGATTTTCCAACTGTTGTATCCTGTTGCATCCGGTATGCTGCGCGATAAGCTGATTGAAGCTATCCACCTCCGCATGTCCTTAGCCATGTTCATTAGGGAAGTGTTGTGGTTTTTTGTCCCTGCGAGTGCCCTTAGTACTCTCGAGCAAAAGTTCTTATATCGTGTCCAAAGGTTGGACGAGTCCCTTAGCGACTATGTCAGTGACATTAAAGTATATGCCCAGGTATTTGCATACCCTCTAACTGAACGGCAGTTGGTGTCATCTATTGTAAATGGGTTTTCGCCTCAATATAGGTCATACATGACTATGTGTACCAGGCCTTCGTCATTTGTCGAGCTGAAACAGGTCATTATAGAGGCTATGGCTGTGAAACATGCAGATTCCCTTCGTGTAGCCAATGTTCCTCCTCCTTCCTTGATGTCTCGTCCCCCTTCTTCCTTGGTGTCTCGTCCCCCTCCTAAGGTTATGTTTCATCCTAGACCCAATGTTAAGTGCCACACGTGCGGTGGCGCGGGACATGTTAAGAAGGCGTGTCCGAATAACCAGGTTGTGTATCGCCAATGACGGGATATTTTGGAGACCATTTCGGGTGTTACTTCTAAGGATATTTCTGTGCATGAGAATTTGGGAAAACCCTGTGAAGTTTCTGGTCGCCCTACTAATGAAAATCTTGGTAACTCTTTGAAAACTAATTCATCACGTGCTAATTCTGCTTATGTCGCTGACCTACCTAACCTGTCGGTGAGCAATGTCGTGGCAAGTCAGCCTAATTCTAAATATAATGTGAAACCTGTGGTGCGGGTGTCCTCGTCATCTAATTGTAATCGTTTTAGAGTGAATAATGATTTTGGAATTTCTCCTGTGGCTAAAGGAATATCCCCGTTTATTGAAATTTGTGTTAATGACGAGCCCGTTTCTGCATTGCTTGATTCTGGTAGTGTCGCATCCTTTATAAGCGAGGACTGGTTTTTATCTATGAAGAGTGTTGCAAATTACCTGAGTTAGAGCCTAACAATGAATCTTTTATTTCGGCAAATTGTTCAAACTTAAATATTTTGGGTAGTATGACAGTCAAAATCCATATTCTAAATTTTTCTTGGAAGTTTAAATTTTTTGTTGCCAGAAATCTTTCCTGTTCTGTGGTCATTGGAGCTAATTTCATGTCACACGTTGGTATGCTTCTTGATTTTGGTGCTCGCAACTTATGGTTTAAGTTTAATCCGCAAAGTAAGTTATCATTTAACCCGGTTTTATCTTCTCCTGCTCTCAATTCTGTTAGTGGACCTGTGACTATTGAGGATCTCGATCTGGAAAGTTTAACGAGTCTTCAAAAGGATGCCATTAAGAGGTTATGTCAGGAGTATAGTGATGTATTTACTGACAAGTTGGGTGTAACCCATTTGATGGAATACAAGATTGAGCTAACCAATTCTGTGCCGGTGCGTTCCAGCCCGTATCGCCTTGCCCCACCCAAGATGGCTGAACTTCGGAAGATCATCGACAAGATGTTGGAAGAAGGTGTGATCCAACCCTCTATCTCTGCCTACTCATCCCCTGTATTTCTGGTGCCAAAACCTAACGTTGGTTTTCGGCCGGTGGTCGACTATAGGGCTCTTAATCAAAAGGTTGTTTTACAATCCATTCCTTTGCCGGACCTTCTTACATGCTTCAGTTGGTGTCGCAACGCGAAGGTGTTCACGATCCTCGATTTAAATTCTTCTTACTTCTAAATTCCCCCCTCTCCGGAATCCAGGCATGTTACTGCTTTTTCCACTGACTGGAACCTGTTTACGTATGCCCGTGTCCCGTTTGGCCTATCCACCGGAGCCGCTGTGTTGAGCAGACTTCTGGACAAGGTGTTTTCAGAAATTAAATTCAAATTTGTGTATCACTATCTTGACGATGTGGTGATCTATTCTGAGTCCTTCGAGGAACACCTTGATCATCTGAAAGTTGTACTTGATAGGTTGCGTGACGCTGGCCTTACCGTCAAATTGTCCAAGGTTTCCTTTGCCAAGCCCAAAATTTCCTTCTTGGGTCATATTGTTTCCGCATCTGGTATCTCCGTGGACCAGTCTCGTATGCAGGCCATCAGAGATTTTAAACCACCCAAGAACGCCAAGGGTGTTGCTCGTTATATTGGTATGGTGAACTTCTTCCGTAAGTTCATCAGTAATTTTGCCGACCGTGCTGCTTCTCTGAATCAATTACGCAAAAAGGCTGTGAAGTTTGAGTGGGGTCCCTCTCAGCAGGCAGCCTTCAAAGATCTTAAGCTTGCACTCTCTAACGCCCCTGTATTAGCCATTCCGGATTTTGGGAAGCAGTTCATTGTGCAGACTCATGCGTCTTGTCGTGGTGTTGGTTGTGTCCTACTGCAAGAGTCTGATCTGGGTAGGCAACCCATTGCATACGCTTCTCGTACCTTAATGGACGCAGACAGGAAGTATTCCATATACGAACTTGAGGGGTTAGCAGTGTTGTTCGCCCTGGAAAAATTCCGTATGTATCTTGAGCACACTAAGTTTCTCCTTGAGACCGATAACCAAGCCTTGAGCTGGGTGTTAGGGAAACCCCGTAAAACTGGTAGGATTGCCAGATGGGCAACGAGGATTCTGTCATTCCAGTTCACCGTCCACCATATTCGTGGGTCTGAAAATGCGGTAGCTGATTCATTAAGCCGCATGTATGAGGAAACATCCGAAGAGGATATTCAAGGATGTGAACCCGTAAACCATGTATCACCTGTAAATTATGTCAATGTCGTTCTCAGCAAATTCCCCTGTGCTTTTTGAAGATGTGAGGAGATTCCAGAAAGAAGATCCCTCCTTATCTAGCCTAATTGACCGAATCAATTCTGGTGAAGTGATCAAGCCCTACTCTCTAAAGGATGGTGTATTGTGTTGTTCGTCTCGTCATGACCGTCTTCCTAAAATTGTGCTCCCGTCGGTCCTCATTCCGGAAATTTTTCGTTACTATCACGAATCTCCTATTGGTGGCCACCTAGGTGTATTCAAGACCCGATCTAAAATCAGACAGTTCTTCATTTGGCAAAGTATAGATGGCGACATCAGGAGGCTCATTAGAAATTGTGCTTCATGTAGTATTAGCAAACCTCCGGTTTCTACTAAGGTTGGCCTGTTGTCATCTGAACCGGCATCTAGACCCATGGAGAGGCTTTTTATCGACCATGTTGGCCCGTTCCCTCGCTCTGGTCGGGGAAACCAATTTGCGCTTGTTTGCACTGACGGTTTCACCCGGTTTAGTTGGATATTCCCCACCAGACAGGCTACGACCAGTTCCGTCATAAAGTGTCTAAATTCCATCTTTTCATCTTTTGGACCATGTCAGTTCCTGGTATCAGATAATGCCAAGTGCTTTGTATCTCATCAGTTCCGTCAATTTCTATTTGATTATGCTATTTCGCATGTAACCACCACTCCCTATTTTCCTAACCCGTCTCTCGCTGAGCGAGTCAATCGTAATCTCCGTTCTGCTCTGATTGCTTTCCACCACGACGACCATTCCAAGTGGGATTCTAATTTGCATTGGCTCAATTTTGCTTTCAACACCGCCGTGCATGAGAGCACGCAAGCCACCCCCTTTTCGTTAATGTTTTCGTTTATGGCTAATTCTCCGTTGTCTAATCTGTGGAACCTGCACGATCTCCTTCCAGACAGTTTCACGCCCTAGGATATGAGGGCGAAATTCGACAAGGCTAGAGAGAGTATTAAGGTATCACATGACCAACTTGCCAAGCGACGCAATGCCTGTCGCAAGCCAACTGATTTGGAAATTGGTGATGTTGTGTACGTCCGTAATTTCGAGCCCAAGGGCGTCAGTAATCTTGTTTCCAGCAAGTTGACACCTCGTTTCAAGGGCCCCTGTTATGTAGAGGCATTCCTTACTCCCGTTACTCTTCTTATTCGAAACCCTAAGGCCAACAAAATTTCCAGAGTGCATCTGTCGCACATAAAACGAGGTGGAGAGAATTGTAATGAGGAAATGCTACCATAAATTTTGTAAACTGATTTTTGTATATTGTAGAGTATCCCTAACCTTCATTGAAGCCTTCAGGAAACTGTTCCTTCTGGAATTTTAAATTGGGTTTTAAAAACTCTAGTGGGATACAACTTGTAACTGTTGGGTAATTCCCATTTTATGGTAAATTGTAAAATTGAAACTAATTTTGATGTTTTCATAGAAGATGCTAGCATGTAAGTTGGACTCGTTGGGAGACCTAACTCATGGTGATCTTGTGTACCTGTTTCCTTGGGAATTTGAGTGGTCATTCCTCTACCGTAGCTCCTGCTAAATGCATAGTCGCTCAACTCGCATATTATTGAAATGTACTACTATTCTGTAAAAAGGTAATCTTGTTATTTAATTAACTATTGTGAGCACGGATCTAGGGCATGGTCAGGATTTTCCTTCTTCATTTAAATTCAACTTTGTTTCTCTTTTATAAAATGTAGTAAGAATTAGTAATTTCTGTAAACTTTTTTTGAAATAAGATTAACTTCTGTTTTGTAAATGGCTGCCCACGCGTCGCATGATATCTGGCACATTGCTTCCACCTACTTCGTCTAAAGCTAACAACATTGAACGTTTTTAAAAATTTACCTAACGTGTCTCGGACTATGAAAGCACTGCGGGTGCTGGTGTTCTGCGTTTCTGAAGACTTATGGACACAGTGAAGCTGTTAACTAAGTGGTTTGCGAGGTGATCAATTATCCCTTCACTGATAATCTGACCCTGCACTCTTCCTAACCAAAACGATGCGGTTTCGACCATCAATTGGAGTTAACTGGTGAACATTATCTTCTGGAAACATGCTTGGTGAATCGACTAGTTATGGAGTACTGCCTATGCCTAGACATATTCGTGAACGGTGTTCACGCTTAAGGGAGGGAGACTGTTACGTGCAATGCCCGTACCAACGTTTTTAAATATGTATCTCCCCTATATGTGTCTTCCCGACCTTTGAAACGACCGCCTGATGGCTTGGTTCCGATTATGAACACGAGATGGCAGCTTCTAACGGACTTCGGCGCTTCTAGCCGTGGTTCCTTCTTCACCGCTAGAGTGTGTTTGTGGTGCCTTCTAAACTCGTCCTAATCGAGTCATTTTTGAAGGCTATTATATTCTACGTCATGGAACAAAAGACTGTATATATATGATACCGCCAAATTAATTACTTAATAATCACATTGTTACTTGATGTGTCATGCTGTGATTGGTCATTTACAATTAACATGAATGCAGTGCGGTATTTGACTGTGTATTCTCCACCATGTTGTCATCATATAGTATGTCGTCAAGAAATCAACAAGCGAGTTGGCCGAAAAAGTTGTTGCCGTGCCCGGGGGCTTGACCCCCTGGCCTCCTCGAAATATGGATATACGATAAAAGGGAATTGCCTGTGCTCTTCAGGCTATTATTTCATCGTTTCGCAGTGAAGAAGAAATTCGAATAGTAATCGCATCTCGATGCAGACAGGAGTGCTTGTGACCCAAACGAAGCATGTGCTGGGTGGGCCATTTTCAGACAATCTAGTGCCGTATAACATTATTTGGTTTGTGTGTTAATTATTTTATTTTTATTGTGTCTCCACAGAGAAGTTTTAAGGTACGTTTTTTTTAATATATTGTTTTGGGAGCTCCGATATTGGCCTTATATTAATGTTTTAATTCTGTATTTTGTTTCGCCTGGTAGGCCTAATTTTTCTCTTTTACTAATGTTACCAGTTATGTAAATTTTCTTTTTTTCTTTGTACCTTTGGAGACACGCTTCTAGTTTATTTTACGTTGTAATTTTTTATTTATTTAGTTTTTGGAAGTCTTTGGGATAGCCCTATTATGTATTTATATTACGATCCGTTGCAGTCTAAAAAGCCTCATATCAATAGTGTTAAGGCGTAATTCTTGCCTCCCCTTCCTTTCTCTCTGGTGATTTTAATTTAATTTTATGCTAATTGTTTGCCGTAATTTGATTTGACATGCGGTCGTCTGTTTTGGTGGCCATGTTTGTTTTTTGTTTTGCCCGGGTGCATTCTGGTCTTGGGAGTGCATTCTCTAGGCGTCGAGCGGGAAACTCAAACGTGTTGTGGTGTTAGCTTAATTTGTTTTTTGTTAACCTTGTTGGTTTAACTTTGTGTTTTTGGTGAATGTTCCTGTGTTTTTCTCCGTCACGAATGATGTGGTTTTTT
Source organism: Meconema thalassinum (assembly GCA_946902985.2). Classification (NCBI taxonomy): domain Eukaryota; kingdom Metazoa; phylum Arthropoda; class Insecta; order Orthoptera; family Tettigoniidae; genus Meconema; species Meconema thalassinum. The sequence continues at coordinate 862,660,562 of OX336389.2, forward strand.
TAATTGATCTTATTTTATTTTATTAATTTAATTTTAATTTTTTTCGTTTTGCATCGTGGTCTTGATCTCTGCATGTCGGGTCGGTATTGCGTACTAGAATATTATCAAGTCCTTTCTCATTTGGTAATTCCTGCATTCCTGTTTTTTTAAATCTTTTGGGCATTATCATTTAAATTTTAAATTATATGTTTTCGTTTAGCTCAGCAAGCATGTTAAACCGTCTCTTGCCTACCTATGTAAATAACTTATGTTGGCCTTAAGCCATATGCATCACCAGAGGTTGTTGTCGCCATAGAGTTTCTTCCTTTTTTTTTTTTTTTTTTTTTTGATGATTTTGTTAAATTCTTATTTTTCCTTTGCCCCTTTTGATAATTAAATTTTATTTTAAATTTTTAAGCAACTGTTGTGGCATTATTTCGTCGGCAGCAATTCTATTAGTTATCGGAGGGTGTCTGTAGACGAGCCTGTGCCTTCCCCTTCTCCACCTTCCTTCCACCCCTTTTGGTGTTGTTCTGTTGGGGCATGTCATCTGGAGGTGATTTTGCTGTTGAAGCGATGCGGACCTCTGAAGACAGGTAAGTAGCCATCCACCCTGGCCATCCTGGTGTCAATTATTATCATCATCTTTTTATACTGTACACTGCATACCATTCAAATACAACAACTAATACACTTGTATTTCATTTTAGTATTATTTTTGTCACTGTGACAACCTCCTATAATTTTATTCAAGCATCACATAGCAGTTAGTGATAAACCCATTTCTTCTGATAAATGTTTATGAATATTCGATTGATTAACCCTTCCTATTCTACTATTTGACAATGTGTTCCGTATTTTATACACGTTATTTTATTTCGAATACCTTCCGTTCCTATCTTAATCCTATAGTGCATTTCTTAAATGTTCAACATCTCAAACTTGTACGCATAATGGATAACTCCTATCCGATTTTCTCTGCCAATTATATAACAAATTCCTTTAACAATTTCCTCATTGCTCAAAATATGCTGTTTTTTTGTGGGAAAATATGTCAAGTTTAGATACTGGATTATAAATAATTTTTCTTAATTCTTTCAACATTGTTTGTAACATTCAACTAATTATTATTAATATGTTTATTCTGTAATTAAGTTTTATAATATAAGAGTGAAAGAAAAGGTAAGGGAGAAGAAGAAAACTTGGAAGGAATGGAAAACAAAAAAAGACTGAAGAAAGTAGAGCAAAATATATAGAAGCAATCATAGATTGCAAGAAAGTAATTGCAGAAGCTCAGGAAATAAGGGAGGATTTAAATTGCGGAAAGAAATTGCTGTTTGGAATTATAAAAAGTAGAAGAAATGAAAAGGTGAACACTGGGTTCGTGAAAAACAAAGAAGTTGAAATATTGACAAAACCAGAAGAGATAACGGACAGATGGAAATAATATTTCAGCGAGCTGTTGAATGTGAGACGCCTGGCATGTGGAGAAGTTACGCAAACAGCCAAAACGGTGGAGGAAAAATTAGAAGAAGAACCAGACATTACTATGGCAGGAGTGGAATGGGCAGTTAGGAAGATGGAGATGGGGAAAGCTGTGGGAATCGACGAAGTGGCAATAGAAATGAACAAGGCGGCAGGACCAGTGGGACTGCAGTGGACATACAGACTTCTCAGGAGTGTGTGGAGAGAGAAGAAAGTTTCTGAAGACTGGAAAAGGGGAATAATATTGCCAGTATTCAAAAAAGGAGACAGGAAGGTGTGGGGTAACTACCGAGGAATCACCATAATCTCGAATGTTGCCAAAGTAATGGAAAGAATCCTAGAAATAAGGAATTAGAGTAAAGGTAGAAAGCCAAATAGAGGAGGAGCAGTTTGGATTTAGAGGGGGAAGGTCAACAGTGGAACCCATTTTCAATCTGAGACAGAACATTGAAAGAGTTGGGAATATGGGAAGGATACAGTAATGACTTTTATTAATCTAGAAAAGGCCTATGATAGCATCCCTAGAACAAAAGTTTGGAAAGCTTAACAAATAGGGGGATAGGCAAGGAACTGAGAGACATGATAAAGGGAATGTGCATGGATTGCTACAGTTGTGTGAAGACTAGAGTCGGGACATCGGAATGGTTTAAAATTGACACTGGACTAAAGCAAGGAAGTGTGTTGTCACCATTATTGTTCTTAATGGTGATGGATGACATCATGAGGGCAGTAATGAAAGACTATAGTAGGGCAATGATGAAGGTAATGTTCTTTGCAGACGATGTTGTGATCTGGGGCGAGGATGAGATGGAAGTACAAGAACAGTTAGACGTAATAAATGAAAAGATTGAGCAATGGGGATTGAAGATAAATGTGGAGAAGAGTAAAACAGTGGTGATGAGTAGAAGTAAGAAAGAAGGAAAAGGAGTAATCAAAGTAGGAGATAAGAAATTGGAAGTGGTGAAACACTTCAAATACTTGGGAAGTGAACTGACTGAAGATGGAAGACTAGATTTGGAAATTAGCAGAAGAATACAACTCGGGAATGCTTTCTACCAACTGGTACGGGGACTTGTGTGGAAAAAGGATATACCAATTAGTCTAAGGCTAAATAAGTTATGTACAAAGCATATTATGTTCCTATAATGACGTATGCAGCAGAAACTTGAACAATGACTAAGAGAGATGAGAGCAGAGTACAGGCAGCTGAGATGAGATTCCTGAGAAGTATGGTCCAGAAAACAAGGAGAGACAGAGTGAGAAATGAAGATATACGGAAAGAACTGGGAGTACAGAAACTGAATGACAAACTGGAGCTATACAGATTGAGATGGTTTGGACATGTCAAACGGATGAGTGAAGTAAGGCTACGAAGACGAGCACTGGAACGACGGAGGACAGGGAAAGGAGGACAAGGAAGACCAAGAATGCGTTGGATGGACTCGGTGAAGAATAGCATTAGTAATCGGAACCTGGATTAGAACACCGTGTCGGAAGAGGAATGGTGGAACGACAGAACAAACTGGAGAGGAACCATATTTGGCCCCACCCAGTGTCAGCTGGAAAAGGGGAAATGAAGATGATGATGACTACTAGACCTATGGTAAATTATTTGAAATGTCCAGAAGTCAATTTATATGCAATAGAATTTCTATCTAATGTGAATTCGAAAAATGAGACTAATAGGACATTTGCTTGTCACTGAACAAAATCATCGTTGACCTAATATTCCTGTCCTTTGACTATCCTGTCTATCATAAATCAAACTATTTTTCTTCCTAACAGTTCGCAATCTTGTGAAAATATTCACACCTGTTTCTAAAGACGAATAGTGTTGATAGTTTAAAGAAAAACATGTTCCAATTGCATCTCACTAGCTTCTAAAATACATGTTCAGATTTAGCTCACATTTCTCCGATGTTTACGACGTGATGACTCCTCGGTTAAATTCCACGGTTCGATAGGTCTCTTGACATGCCACTTGCCACGCATGACCTCCCTCGTTCCGCCGTTCCCGCTCGCCGTCATTTTCCTCAGCACTCGAATCTGCACCCATCCTATCCGTCGGTATTTAGCAGTTCATACTTGCGTTCACGTTCATACACTGATAAAGTCCACGATATTGTCCTCGTTTATCTGATATGGTAGCTTGTGCTACTAAATGCATTGCGGTGGTTTTACCCCACTCACTACGCATTTTCTAACTTGTTACTATTTTCACCGTTGATTTCAGTATTTTATCGATTATTGGAGCTTTGACAAAATAACTTGGTTTCATAGGCAATACACTTACGATCTGTGAGTGTCTAAATGCGTAGACTCCTATTATTAAAGCTCATCTACCATGGGTAAGAAATATTATTCCACGCAACACGCTAGGCAAAATTGGTCCCATGTCGTCGTCTAGCCTGTGTTTGGATAATAGAGAATGCTCTAATCGAATCCGCAAAGCAGATTGGGCCCACTAAACTCTCCTAACTGGGTAAGAGGTATTCCCTTGCACAATCTGTATAAAACAAATGGCCCCAGATCGTAGACTAATATCTGAGACAAACTCCAGATTGGTATGTCAATAGAATTTCAAGTGTCATCTGATGAATAATCGTAGTAGGTTATAGTTTGCAAGACTGATCAAGACTGACCAAGACTGACTGCTGACTGCTGTACTGAAGAACTAACTCACAACTCGGCTGCAATCGCTTAAGGTGAGACCGAATGCCCTATCTCACCAATGTTAATTTTGTATATTTTATGTTCCTTTTTCTCAGAAACTGCTAAAGATAAATGCATGAAATTTTTAGAGTATATTTTTCAACTCATACTAAGTGCTGGGATCTACAATTGGAACTGTGGTTCAATAAATGTCGGAGTAATATTTTTTTAAAGATATATTCCAATAAAAAAATCATGAACAATGAGGCATAACTCTCAAGGTATTAGTCACAATGTCGTGATTGTTGATCCCCAGCTGTATCATATACACATTAAGTACCTGTCAACATTTCATGGTTATTCATTGTATAGTTTTGAAAAAAAAAAGGAACATTTATTGTGATTTTTTAAGTTTCAAGAAAATCAGCTCCAAAGTTGATGAGTGAAAAAAGTATCTTAAACTTACCCTATACGTTTTCCCAGACCAATTAGAAGCATCCAGCACCATAATCTGACTCCGCACTGGCTAATCTGTTCCTTTTTTTCTTGCATCTTTTGTTGCCAGATTTGCCGCAAATTCTGCTTTTTTGCACCCTTAACCTGTCATTTCCTTTCAATCCAGATGCTGTATGCTTTCTTATTTCTACCCCAGTTCTTCAAGAACCTAAGTCTGCCTGAATTCCCATGACTGAAGGTCATTAGAGCATTAAGTGCTTTTACGTTTCCATTCGTTCCAACAATCTCCAATCTTTGGAAATTTAAATACTAGCTTCGGAGCGAGCCTATCACCCCAGTTTCAGTCAGCATCAAACTGTCAAGTCATGTCGCGCAACAGTATAGCCCACTTCCGGAACTTAAAAATGAGCCAAACCACAGCCTTCTAGGTCGAGAAGTTCCTGATATAGGTCTATCAGTGACTATACCAATCGGTGCAACATGAAACGAAAATCCATGCAGTGTAGATGTAAATTTAAAAAATAATTTAAAATACTTCTAGGACGAATTTCTATGTAAATGATACACCAAAATGTTCGTTAAAGTCCAAATTGTAACATAAGTCAATAAACGAAAAAAGCCATTTTTTTTTCAGATTTTGGCGTTCGGTCTTACCTTATAGTCTACTCTTCTGCACCCGATGTAGAAGGCTACTGGCTCTGCTGTTCAAATCACCTCCCTGGCTCTTCCTTGGACTGGACTCGCCCAACAATTTACGTATTAGCCCTCTGCGCTCAGTGTTGATCCATACACTCATAATTCTGTTGTCCCTCGTGCGATTTCCATGAAATTTCTTCTGGTGGCTTCATAAACACCTAGCCAGTAATTCTTCATCAATTTTCAGCTTTCCCATATGTAAAATTTCAATTTTCATCAATAAGTTTCTTCTACTTCGCCACTAGCGCCACGAGTCTCTTCCTCGTGCGATCTATACGATCTCCCGCGATCTACTGACTAGCGCGCTCTTCAAATCTAGTGCCATCCATAAAAAATCCCAAATGACCATCCTGAATGAGGGTACAGTACATAGTTGCGATTTAATGTATACTTCGATATAAATTGATACTTTGATTGATATACAATACATCTTATTACCTTGATCGATTCCGGTGTATTGTGGTAATCCACCATCTTCTTTTTTTTCCAATCTTTCTTAATTTGTGTATCCTTTCGTACCAAATATGAATTATAGATTACTGAGGAAGTGCACCGTAAGCAACAGCAAGTGACACTCCGACGGGGCCCATATTCGACAAACGCAAGATACAACAGCCACAATAGCGTGAGCAATTCTGTTATGTAAAACATAAACTCATTTCTATTCAGTTGAGTTCACCTGTTACACTTTCGTACTGAATGTAGGCCTATAGATTTGAAGCCATATCTTTTCAGTGTTGCCTATACAAAATTGTTATTTGTAGCTCTACAGTCGGTAACACGATTGTGCCCAATGAATGGGCAGGGTATAAGATATAAATATGTAACGACACTCCTGAAAAGAAAATGTATTAATTAGATTTTCACAAATAATGTGGCAATTTAGGATTACGCGTTTCGACCCTCAACTGGCCATCATCAGATCCTGATTATTGTGTAGAGGTTAAAGTTTACACTAAATAATTAAATAATTAATTTTATTTAAGTGGCTACTACAGTATTGTAGTAGTTCGTCTTGGTTTTGTTTTCAACGGTAAATCCCGTTTTTGTCTTGACGTAATAGAAATTATTAAAAATAATGTAGCCTACATACACGTGTGTGCGTGTGCACTGGGTAGTCTACGTGTTCACAATTTGTGATTATAGGTCAAACAAGTAGTTAGTTAGTGATTGTTGTTATAAGGGGCGGAACTACGAGGTCATCTGTCCTTAAACAAATAGTTCCGTGAAGAACTAAATAGCCTATTTTCATATATCCTACTAACGTTACTTGCCTCTATCAACATACAAAATAACAGTTTGATTGCTGTAATAGATTCGTAGATATTGAGAACCGTCTAAATATTTGGGAAGGTCGACATGTTGGATTTTTATAAATGTAGACCATATAATGTAGTTATGTACTATTACATGAAGATTATTGCGTAGGTGGATCATTCAAACTTCTATCGCGTGAATAGGACACAAGAAATGAAAACGTGATTTTAAAATTTCGCACAGCTGCCATCTTGTGGTTATGAAAACAATTGACATAAACTAGATGTCAGTGGATTCAAATTTGTATCAGCATTGACTGTACCAATTTTCACTGTGCTCAGGTGGTAAAATCGCGAGAATCGTCCATATCAATATTTCAATTTTGCGTCGCCACCATGTTGGATTTGTGCTCACCAGGTTATTGAAAGTCCCATAGGTAATCTTATGTTCGTAGCCATTATCAACATATGAGTTTGATTGCTGTCATAGATTAGTAGATATTGAGAACCGTTGGATTATTTCGGATGGTCGCCATATTGGATTTTTATAGAAGTAGGCCATAGAGTTATGTACTATTAGATGTCGATTATTATGTAGGTTCATTATTCAAACGTTGACTTCGATCGCATGATTATGACACAAGAAGTTAAAACTTAATTTTAAAATTTCGGCATCTTGAGGTTATGTAAACAATTTAAATATATTAGATTACAATATGTAGACTATAATATAACGATTTGCTGTACCAAGTTTCACAGTGCTTGGATGGTTAAATCGCGAGAAAAGACTATTTAAATGTTTCAACTTCGCTTGGCTGTATTCGTATTGTACTTAACATGTTTTTGAAAGTCACATAGGCTAGGTGTACTTCTAGTAGTGTCCTTTATCACCGTACACATTTTCAGGGTGATATCAGTAATAGTTTCGGAGATATAGAATGCCGGTGAAATATTTCGCACAGCCACCATGTTGGATTGGTGAGATGTAATAAAATATGAAGGGCACGGTCGGCTTAAATTTATGCGTCTTTTATTCTCTTAGGAATTATCCATAAAATAGGCTACTTTTGCTCCAACGGGCCTGCGTTACAAGAATGTGATAAAATTGTACAATAATTTGGCAAGAGGAGGGGGTCTGTACGAAAATATGTACGATCCTCACTTTTTCTCGTTATTAGCCTACCCGATTTGCAAAATACGAATGAACTTTCTTTTTGGCACTTTCCAGGTACGTTTTTAATAAAACAACTTATCTTGTAGGTTGATTTGTGAAAGGAAAAAGAACATCCTGTGTAGCATTCTCGCGATTTCCTGCTTCTGGTAGGGACAGATGACCTCGTAGTTCCGCCCCTTAAAACCTCAATAACTAACTCCTGCTTTTGGTGCTGGAGTATGGGCCTGTAATGTGGAATTTTTCCACGTTCTGAGTTGCGCATTACATGGAACAAGGAGGGGAGCCGGGAGGGGGAGGGGCATTAATTTATTTTTGACGTTTACTTAGAATTATTACAACGTGTTACAATGGGGCAAAAAAGGGTATTACAATTTTATGGCATTTTTCCGAACGTTTTTTACTGTTGACCCCTTATATGAAGTAATTAGACTATTTTAATTTCAATTTAGCCCACCCGATATATTTATTTGTTTTTATTATCCCAGCTTAAATTATTTAACTGGTTATAATTAGTTTGGTTCTAGATCAACGACTGAAAAACATATCAGACTGGAAGAAAGTGCAATTTTGTGCTATGTTTGTTCTCTTACATTGAAGGGAAATGACATTACATATGTAATACGAAGTACGTCCAGAAAGTAAGTTCCGTTTGGTAATAACATTAAATTGTGTACAGAAAAAGAAAAAATATTTATTGCACAAAATTCTAGAACCCTTAAACTACTTTTCCACATAACTGCCGAAATGTTTCAGGCATTTGTCGTAGCGTGGCACGAGTTTTTGTATACCTTCTTCACCGACGTGTGCCGCCTGTGTCTTCAACTAGTTGTACGTTCCGCTGCAGCGGTTACAGAAGAACTGGTTCACGCGATTGACGACAAGATCCGGGAAAACCGCAGGTTTACAATTAGTGCTCTCGCTATGGAATTTCCCCAAATCTCACGATCACTAATTCATGAAATTTTTACCGAAAAACTGAACTTTCGTAAACTTTGCCGACGTTGGGTACCAAAGATTCTTACGGAGCAACACAAAACAAAACGGATGGGTAGTTCACTTCAGTTTTTGACCCGTTACAATGAAGGCGGCGAAGAATTTCTGACACTGATAGTCACAGGAGATGAAACTTGGGTTTCTTACGACACCCCTGAAAGTAAGCGGCAATCAATGTAATGGAGGCACACTTCATCCCCAGCAAAGGTTAAGCCGAAACAAATCTTGAAACCTCGGAAAATGATGTTTCCAACTGGTTGAAGACACAGGCGGCAAACTTCTATGAAGAAGGTATACAAAAACTTGTGCCACGCTATGACAAATGCCTGCAAAAGTTCGGCAGCTATGTGGAAGAGTAGTTTAAGAGGTGTAGAATGTTGTGCAATAAATGATTTTTCTATATCTGTACACAATTTAACTTTATTACCAAACGGAACTTACTTTCTGGACGTGCCTCGTATAATATGACTAAGTAAACACTGTATTAAAAATATGTTCACTTTTCATTCGGTGGATTGCAAGGAGAACAAGCAGATCATAGCAGCTGGTTAGACGAAAACTAAACTAACCACGATATTGCGCGATAAAATACGCAAAAATTGATCAAAATAGTTGGAATAAAACCGACAATCTTACTTTGTTATTAACTAGATTCTTCCTTATGTAGTGGCATTGGTTCCCAGAACAGTGACAGGAAATGACGCAGAAAATTTCCAGGAAAGTAGAGATTTCATCGAGTGTCAACTGTTTTGCATCACATCTGCTATTGATTTCAGATGAAGAATGAAAGAGCCGGGATAGGGTCCGGCCTGGTAAGGTGTGTGGTAATTGGCAGGCTTGCTCACCAACTCGCCATTGTTGCTTGGTGTGGGGGCAGGACAAAGGGCGCCCCCCGCCTTGTCGCACGGCCCGGCTGCTGTTGATGGCGCCTTTCAGAGGTGTCAGGCCGGCTAATCGCCTCCAACAAGATAATTAAACGTCTCCCGTCAGGAAGGGGGTGACATGACGTCATGATAACGAGGGTCTACTGGGTCAAGTTGATCAATTTACAGCCACCTTATGAACCAGAGTTTCTCAACCGCACCTCGAACTCTCGATGAAATGAACTTACATTTAAATGAAATTGGCAAGCATTTTAATAATAATAATAATAATAATAATAATAATAATAATAGTCTAATAATAATAATGTGACAGCAATGTAATTGGGTCATGGGTCTAGCAAAGAAAAACCGACCTTAAACTTTTCCCCGCCAAATACTATGGCCCATTCAACTAACATATGACTTACTGCTCCTTCAAATAACACACATACACGTAATACGATCGTATTAATAACTTACGCCACGTGATCTGTAATAGTAGAAAGTTAAATCAACACCATAAACCGTGATTGAAGACATAGAGATGGACTTAAACGTTTGAGGTGGGACGGCTACAGTAACTACAGCACGTTTAGCGTGCATCACCTATCATGTGTTGATGGCTGAGAGGGTTAAAGCCTGACCGTACGTGGTGGGCGCGAGCGGTTAGAATGCTGCTTCGAATCCAGTAGTAGGCATACTTTTTTGAACGAAAGCCCACATTCCATTTTAGTCGGGATGTAACTACATTGCCATATTTATTGCCTTACGACGTATTTTTGTGAAAAGAACGTTAAATTTTGATGATTTGTAAAGAGAATACGATCGAATTGGTACGTTATGCCACGTGACATGTAATGGCAGAAAATGTAAAAACTGGCATGGATAACATATCGAAGTGTTGCTCCGGAGGTCCGGGTTCGATTCCCAGCTCTGCCAAGATATGTAATACGTGCCTGAGGGCTGAAATTGGGTACACGTAGCCTCGTGAAGCAAATATGAGAAGAAATGGGTTCGATTCCCACGTCAGCCACCCTGTAATTGGTTTTCCGTGGTTTCCCACTTCTACTCCGGCCAAATTCCGGGATGGATTCTATCTTAAGGCCACGGCCGTCTCCTTCCCAATCCTTAATTGCAAATACACACATCATTACAAGCCCGCAATAACTAAGGTTATCAATCAAATTCTAGACACACACCCAAGTAAACGGGGCTAAATGACCGCGATGTTCTAGTCCCTCAAATGAAACAAAACAACAACATATCGAAGGATATTCTGATCGCCAGTGCTTGCATCGAAGTATACGTAATCCATAGAAATTCCCATGGAATTATTAGCATACTATCGATTTTTGCAAAAAAATGAAAGTAGACTTATGAGATCTACACAGGGCCAAAAATTGTGTGTCTGTCTGTGTGTGTGTGACTGTGTGTACTCTGAATGTCTGCCCCGCACCCCCCCCCCCTTCCCCCTATCAATTTTTGGTAGAACTAGCAAAGGGCACCTCAGTGTCATGTTTTATATCGCCGCCATCTTGACGGAAACGTAATGGTGGCCATCCAAATGTTCAAAGTTTAAATCAAATTACGACTAACGTAATCATCCGATCTCTACCAAATTTTGCAACAACATATACTTGTATGGCGTGCGTCGTTTGACTGAACTACAAGGTAATCAGCCCTTTAGTTTGCAGATGGCGGCCATGTATGTGTGCAAATTGATTCCCCCTATAAATTCAAACACGGTGAAACCGAATTGAGCGAAATTTGGTACAGAGGTAGCCATAGCAAAGGGCACTCCAGTGTCATGTTTTATATCGCCGCCATCTTGACGAAAACGTAATGGTGGCCATCCTAATGTTAAAAGCTTAAATCAAATTACGACCAACCTAATAATCTGATCTCTACCAAATTTTGCAACAACATACCTTTATGTATAGAGAATCGTTTGACCACACTACAAAGTCCTCAGGCCAATAATGTGCGGATAGCGGCCATGTATGTGTGCAAATCGATTCCCCCTATCTTTCCAAACACGGTGAAACCGAATGAAACGAAGTTTGGTACAGACGTAGCACTAGCAAAGGCCACCTCAGTGTCATGTATTATATCGCCGTCATCTTGACGGAAATGGAATGGCAGCCACCCAAATATTAAAAAGCTTAAGTCAAATTACGACTAACCTAATCATTTGATCTCTACCAAATTTTTCAACAACATACCTTTTTGTGGGAAGCATCTTTTGAATCTAAATTACATTTTGTAAGTATTTTCTAACTAAATTGCATTTTGTAAATATTGTCAATTCAAATAACAGTACAGTAAGTATGTAGTTAGTTTTAGTTGTAAGTAGGTAGTTAGTTTGTCTATTAGATATGTCATTGTTCTATTAGACTGTGGTGTGTGAGTGTGTCTGGTAGCAGTTGCATTGTTTATTAGTTATAGTTCATTGTTTCAGTAGACTGTGATGTGTGAGGGTGCATGTGAGTGTGCCTGGTTACAGACTGTTTTAGTGGTAGTATTTGTTGTTGGTGGAACGTTAGTATTTTTCGTTAGTAGAATTATGGTATTTAATTGTTAGTACGGTAGAAGGTTAGTATTTTTGTTAGTAGAATTGCTCTTTACTTATTCTGAAAGGGAGTAGCAGCCTTTCAGAATAAATCAATTCTTTACTAGTCTTATAGACGGTTAAGATATTGATAATATAAGCCAAATAATGGCTACACTGCGTCCTGCTGCACGGCTGAAAGCAACGGGAAACTACAGCCGTATGCTATTCCCGAGGATATGCACCTCTCTAAGCAAAATTACATGTGATGATGGCCTCCTCCCTTGTAAAATTTCAATCCGGAGGTAAACTAGTCCCCCGTTCGGATCTCCGGGTGGGGACTACTCGAGAGGGGGTTAACATCACAGAAGTGACAAAGAGGAAATCTGACATTCTACGGATCGGAGCGTGGAATGTTAGAAGTCTGCTAGGAAGTGGAAGGTTAGAAAACTTAGAAAGGGAAATGGATAGGTTGAGGTTGGATTTGGTTGGGATTAGTGAAATGCGCTGGCAGGAAGAACAGGACTTTTGGTCAGGAGACTATAGGGTCATTAGCACTAAATCAAACAATGGCCAAGCAGGGGTTGGCCTCATATTGAGTAGGAAACTTGGACAGCGGGTGGAATATTATGAGCAATATAGTGAACGGATTATTGTAGCAAAAATCAATACTAAACCTACCTGCACCACAGTGGTACAAGTCTATATGCCTACCAGTCAAGCTGATGATGAGGATGTTGAAAAGGTCTACGAAGAAATAGACGAAATTCTGAGGTATATCAAGGGTGATGAAAATGTTATAGTAATGGGAGATTGGAATGCTGTGGTAGGAAAAGGGAGAGAAGGGAAGATAGTAGGAGATTTCGGATTAGGTGAAAGGAATGATCGAGGAAGCAGGCTGGTAGAATTCTGCACCGAGCATGAGTTGGTCATAGCTAACACCTTATTCAATAACCACAATAGAAGAATATACACATGGATGAGACCAGGAGATACAGGGCGTTACCAAATCGACTTCATTATGGTCAAGCAGAGGTTTCGAAACCAGATTTTGGATTGTAAAACATATCCTGGTGCTGACATAAACTCTGACCACAATCTGGTTGTAATGAAATGCAGATTAAAGTTGAAGAAACTGAAGAAAAGTCAAAAGCCAAAAAGGTGGGCAATAGACAGACTGAAAGAGAAGGATGTAAACGAAAGATTCAAGAAGAGTATAAAGGAAGGACTAATGAAAAACCCTAAACAAACTTCAATTGCAGACGAATGGGCATTTTTGAAGAATGAAATAACAAAATCCGCAGAAGAAAACATTGGTAGGAAAGAAAGAATAGGTAGAAAACCGTGGATCACTCAGGATATACTAGAATTGATGGATGAAAGGCGGAAACACAAGAATCTAAGAGATGAAAAGGGGAAAGCAGAATACAGACGTCTGAGAAATGAGGTTAACAAGAAGTGCAAGGAAGCGAAAGAAGAATGGTTGAAAGAGAAATGTGCAGGTATAGAAAATTGTCTGAAATTAGGAAAAGTAGACACAGCTTATCGAAGGATTAAGAATACTTTTGGGGAAAAGAAGACTAAGTGCTGTAATATTAAGGACACAAATGGAAAGCCTCTAACAGATAGGGAAGAAAAGGTTGAGAGATGGAAAGCTTACATAGAGAGTTTGTATAAGGGAAAGGAGATTGAGAATCATGTAATGGAAAGGGAGGAGGAAATTGATGAGGATGCGAAAGGAGATTTAATATTGAGATCAGAATTTGATAGAGCTTTGGAAGACTTAAGCAGGAACAAAGCACCAGGCATAGATGATATACCGATTGAGTTGCTACGCTGCATAGGAGATGAAGGTCTGATCAGGTTATTTCACTTGGTGTGTAGGATTTATGAGACAGGTGAGGTACCCCCTGATTTCAAGAAGAATGTTATCATCCCTATACCAAAGAAAGTGGGAGCTGACAGATGTGAAGATTACCGTACAATCAGCTTGATTACTCATGCTTCAAAGATCCTGTCTAGAATAATTTACAAGAGGATTGAAAGCCAGATAGAAACGGAGTTGGGTCAAGACCAGTTTGGTTTCAGGAGAAATGTAGGAACAAGGGAAGCTGTACTAAGTCTTAGGCTGATTTTGGAAGGTAGAATAAGAAAAGATAAGAGAACATTCATGGCTTTTGTAGACTTAGAAAAGGCTTTTGATAACGTTGATTGGACTAAATTGTTTGACATTTTGAAATCGATTGGAATAAAGTACAGGGATAGGAGGGTGATATACAATCTATACAGAAGCCAGACAGCAGTCATTCGAGTTGAAGGACATGAGAGAGAAGCTGGTATTCAGAAAGGTGTAAGGCAAGGCTGCAACTTATCACCCATACTTTTCAATCTTTACATTGAACAAGCAATGAAGGAAATTAGAGAAAAATGTAAAGTGGGAGTGAAGATTCAAGGAGAAATAATTTCAACTCTGAGATTTGCTGATGACATAGTCATCTTGGCCGACAAGCCTGAGGATTTGAATGAGTTTTTGAATGGTATGGACTCCGTCTTACGGAAAGAATTCATGATGAAAATTAATAAATGTAAATCAAAAATACTGGAATGCAGCCGAAATAAATCAGAAACCTCTATGGAGATCAAATTGGCAGGTGAAAAGCTGAAGGAAGTAGGAGACTTCTGTTACTTAGGAAGCAGAATAACCAGTGATGGACGAAGCAAAGAGGATATAAAAAGTAGGTTGGATCAGGCAAAGAAAGCATTTCTACAAAAAAGGAATCTGCTGACATCGCATATAGATTTAGGTATTAGGAAGTCAGTTTTAAAAGCATTTGTCTGGAGCGTGGCGCTCTATGGAAGTGAAACTTGGACAATTGGTGTAGCAGAAAAGAGGAGAATTGAAGCATTTGAAATGTGGTGTTACAGGAGAATGATGAAGATCAGATGGGTAGATAGGGTTACAAACGAAGAGGTATTAAGACGAGTGGGAGAGGAGAGATGTTTCTGGCGACTGCTAATGAAGAGAAGAGATAGGTTGGTAGGACACATACTAAGACACCCAGGAATAGCAAGCTTAGTTATGGAAGGAAGGGTCGAGGACAAGAACTGTAGGGGTAGACCAAGGTTAGAATATGTTAAACAGATTGCCTCGGATGTAGGGTGTGGTAGCTATGTAGAGATGAAACGATTAGCTCAGGACAGGGAGGCATGGAGAGCTGCATCAAACCAGTCTAAAGACTGAAGACTCAAATAAAATAATAATAATGTAACAAAAGATCAAGTCTAGAATTCACAATGAAACTATATAGCCTAGTGAACGTAATTCAAGCTCGCATAATAAGATAAGTCCAGTACAGATGCCGCTGCGGTACAGACGCCGCATACACTGTAGCCATAGGTTCCCATCGTTGCAGCTAGATGGCAGTATGTAAGCTATTTCGGTATCTAAGGAAAAAACCTCTGTCTGCGGTTTTTGGTGTAAGTTGCTCGCATAGTACGCAAATTTTAGTCGATAACGTGAGGTGAGTGCATGTTTCCTCCTGAAAAGTTCTCCCTTGTGTTCATTTATTGTACTGCATATTAAGTTGGTTTCAAATGCTTAAATCAGTCGTTTTTATTACAGAATAAGTCTTAACAGTTACTATAGTAGATGATAAGCTCTTTTCGACCACGTTAGCCTTGAGGTACGACAATAGGGGAGGGGGCACCTGACATTTGGGTGAGTTGCCGCACAGCAACCCGGTAGAGATGCCTCATTGATATCAAATTTTAAAAGCAATCTGGAAACATTTAAACTATTCAGATGGTACCGGTTTTCTATTCGAGTATGCCATTAACTCATGCTTCTCAAACTAAATAATTTATTTCATTGGTTTAATAGTTAACATCATTGTTAGACTACTATATAGACTATTATATTCTTTTCAGAAATAAAAAATATGGCATGCCTGCACAGTAATAAAGTAATGGCACAGTCAAATAAGTTCAGTGGGCAGAGGAAAATTTAAGAGAAGTTGTAAAAAGTCTGAAAACAAAGGAAATACTATTCAGGAAGGCAGAAAGATACAATGGAATTCAGGCACGAATATTAAAATTAAAAATGTATTCCGGAAATCTGGATAAAGGCACAATGAGTCCATATGTCTTTGTTAAATGAAGCCTGTAAAAACACATAGGCCTATAAGAAACGAGAGCTCTCTTGTCAAAAACTCAAAACATTTCATATTTAACAAGGGTATAAACAACCCAAAAACTCGACATGACAGTGTTTATGTGCTCAACTACTCAAGTTAACTAAACATACATTATCAGAACAAAGGTCCATACATTAACGAGAAAAAAATCCTACAACAACAGAAAATATTTTTTTGATGAAATACGTTTATAATGTGATATTAAAACACTGAAGGAAAATTCTCTTGCCGACAGGTGATGGAATATATGAAAATCTTTAACAATGCTGAAGAAAGCTAAAAAAGTGTCTGAAACATGTAGGCATGTTTAATGTGAATTAAAATAAAACAAAGTTTGTTATTGTATTTTCAAAAGATAAATTCTATTTTTCAAAATATAAATGTCTTTTAGTAGACCTATGTTCTAATACTCAATTGTTTTAGAGTTGAAGAAATTAGCAAAAATTTGATATTGTTATTAAATATTTACTTGCGGCATCTCTCCCGAGCAAAGTCGTCATCTATACCGGGTTCCAGAGAGAGGCGCCACTGATGCAACAATCTCTTTGTTCCTTCTTTTCCTTATTTCCAATTGCTAATGCTTTACTCATCTGTGATCTATTGCAAACATTTTCAAATTATGCTCTATTAATTTGCAACAATGTTTAAAGTAATTCTACTGAGATATAACAAACGTTATAAGAAATGCGACAACACTACCGAATTTATCTTACATATTGCATAGCCTATAGGCCTATACAGTAGGCCTATATATTATGTAAGTTGATCAACTACAACAACGAATTCGTGGGGCCTGTGCTGCAGTGACCTGAAACGTTGGCACGTGTCCATGCAGGCACTTTGAGCCGTGTTCAGTACTGCTTGCACAATCAGGGACATGTGTTGAGCATATTCATTATGAATAGCCTAGTTGTAGAAGGAAACGTTATGTTTTATCGAAGTGTGACATTTTATTCTATTTTCTAAGCTTAGAAGCAATAACATGTGGTTTGTTTTACATGTAGCAAGCAACTCCACAAGGTGTAATTTCTGTAGACTACATGTAACCATCAATGAGTTATTAAACTTTATTTTCTGCATCTTTGGCATATTCACAAATGAACCCTGTTCATTACGAAACTATGTTTAATCGCTGTTTGCAAAGGAGGGGGTCCCATTAGGAATTTTTCTCGGACCCCTAAAGCGATCGTAATGTAAGCACGCCCCCCCCCCCCCCTCCCTCTCCCTGCTCCAAAATCTTTTTAGTCAAGACTTAAAATATTTAAATTCCTAATGGGAACCTCTGCCTTGCAGTACTGTGCTGTATTATTTGTATGCTAATATTTATTTATTTATTTATTTATTTATTTAATCCTATTAGATCATATAAAAATTTCTAAGTCATAAAGGTAGGTAGTACTACAGACATAAAAATAACAATGCAGTGGTTGAGAAAACAAGAAGGAACAAGTCTTATTTATTATCATTTTGCTAACAGCATTAATGTGTAAAAATGGCCGGCGTTCAATGA
The DNA here is from genome assembly GCA_946902985.2 of Meconema thalassinum. Lineage (NCBI taxonomy): Eukaryota > Metazoa > Arthropoda > Insecta > Orthoptera > Tettigoniidae > Meconema > Meconema thalassinum. The sequence goes on from OX336389.2 coordinate 862,678,367, forward strand.
GGCGAACGTAACCTATTCTTCTCACAATTCCTTCTCGAAGGTCTGGTTGCAATTTCGAAATGTTCACCCTGAAATCAGGCCCCATATCTAGTCTATTTCTATATTTTCTTTTTATTACGCACATTGTGGAAAACCTTGTTTGGACATGTAAGTTGTTGCCAACGGAATAACAGTTTTTATTGCCTTATGGATGATTCCCATGTACTGTAGTCCTTTCGAGCTGTCATCAGAAGTCTGCTAGCTTTCTTTTCGTTTCACCGCTTGAGGTCAATTCAATGAGTTGGTCTTGTTCCACCTCTGATAGTAGCTTCATATTTTCAATGTTGAGACTGGAGCTGAATGGGTCTCGAATCCAGCAGTTATCGCCATCGGGCTCGGGAAAATAATCCCGAAAAGTAGTTGCAAGACTACGAAGATATACGGTTATATTTTCTTTTACCTCGCAAGGCAAACCATCGTTAGATGACTGCAGAAACGTATTTAGTGTGGGGAAATGGGCATGTGAGCCATTTTGAACCCTTGCTGACCAAATATTACACATTTTTCCAATCGCACTGATCTTGTCGTCAGCGCTGAAGATATCAACATAGTCACCTTGCAAACTCAAATTCAATACATTCGAGTGATCAAACACGTCAGCTAAATAAACAGTACTGCAAAGCTAAGAAAAGTCATTGACCAAATCCTCATATATCGTCAAAAGAAGAGAGATCCGTACCTCATCTTTCAGCTCGAAAACATAGTTATACCCCTTGAAAGCCATTGCACTTCAGTATGAATGAGAAGCTGCTCATGCTCGCTCCCCATGTTTTTGCTGAGCAATGAAAATAACGTGCATTTTTAAGGAGCTGGTTTTGGCATTGTTTATTATTTTTACCACTTCATTAAGGGTGCTCTGCAGCAGTTCAGGCAGTCTTTTGGCTACTAATGCTTCCCGGTGAATACAGCAATGTGTCCACTTCATAATTGGAGCTACTTTTTTCACTTCAGCTTGAAGGCCAATCCTGCATCCAGACAGAGCTTTCGCGCCATGACAGACCCACATATTTCTTCCGGACGATATCATGTTTATTACAACCTAATCGTTCAGAACTGCAAACATATCGTCTGCTGTTGTGTGCACTAGCTCACAGGAAAAAATAAAATCTTCATATATTTCGTCATGACATAAAAAGAGTACAAAAGCCAACATTCTCGTCTTTTTGATATGTCGGTACACTCATCCAACTGCAGAGCAAACATGTCACACATGTTGCGCCCAGCCAACAACGTCTCTTCAATTTTGCTTGACATATCTGTAATTCGCCTTTGCACAGTATTGTTAGACAGCGGGACGGTACTTAGCTTTGCGGCAGCATCACCCAGCATTCTCTTGCAAAAAATAATTTCTGAAGGTAGAATGAGCACTTCGGCAATGCGACAAGCTGAGATACTTCGCAGGATGCAAGCGTTGCATTTTCATTTACATTTGCACCAGAACTTTCGGTAATTACTTTCTGGCATGATTTCAGTTAGAAGAATTCAATGGATTTACCATTGTGCTCCGAATATTAGGTATCTAGATGCCTCCGGAGGTTTGCAGGGGTTGGCAAGGGTTTCAAAGTATATCACTCATTGAGGCTTAAGACAATCATTAAGTCCGCAATACGTGAAGCCAAATTCCAAATATTTTATGTCGTATTTCCTACTTTTCGCTGTAGGCTTTCTCTTTGAATGGCTAGGCTCAAGAGAGGCAGCAAGCGGCCCATTCAATTAAATATTTATTACCACAGATTCCTCTTCGTCACTATCTGTAGCAGAGGGCCTACTTCGTTTTTAAGATCCACTCTTCAACTAACGATTCGTATTCAATGGACTTTTAACAATTCAATCAAAAGTTTCAACTTTCAAAACTCATGTAAATATGTAAACACACAAAATGGCTGCGGAGCAGAACCCAGAGATAAAGGAGCAGAACGCTCTCTAGCGGGAAACTTGAAAAGCTCGAATTACACTGCACCACATATGAGTACGCCACTTATGCTGTGGGTGGCAACGCATAATTATTATTTTAAGGTACTCTTTGTAATTTCTCAGTTTTCCATTTTTATTGTTGCGTTATATCTTGACGACTCTTCGCGGACCGCCTGGCCAACCGTCGCGGAACCCCGGGGGTCCGCGAACCACCTAATGGGAACCTCTGGTCTAAACAGTATGTCGGATGTGTGACACAAATTTCAGTCATTTTATCATAGGCTATAGTCTACTTACTTTAACATCATTATTATTATTGTTATTATTTTTATTATTATCATCGTTCTTGTTAATTTATCATCACAGCATGGTGAAATTCAACTTACCGTACCTTGTCAATAATTCACGGCAGTAGACTACTACCGCCGGTATGTGCCTTGAACATTCCATTAGCTCTTAATTGCAGCTCTGTTCTGCGAAACACGTGTTCAGAAGGCAGATGTCTATTTTAACTTCCTGCGCATATGATGTGCGAGCTTTGGCTGGATTACCACCAGACGATCCATGGATTGAAATTGTGGTGACAACCTCATCCATTGCTGATGTGCTGACAGCAATTCTAATGCTGCTGTACCAAGAAGTGCAATTACTATTCTGCGCTCCAAAACGAGGCTTCTTAACGCAATGACAGGGGCCGATAACCAAGATGTTAGGCCCCTTAAAACAACAATTATCATCATCATCATCTTAACGCAATGACGTGCTTTAGACGGGTAGCACTGAGGGGGTATGCAGCGAGCGGCCACCCGGTTGTTATCTCTTGGCATTCTGACGTAACCTGCTTGTGTGCAATAATACCCCTTTACTTCCCTATCAGCAATACTCCACGCGGGACACTTATAAGTAGAACGTACGCGGCAAAAGAGCCACGTGGTATATCAGCGTTAAGTATGGGGGCTATGGCAAAGAGAGGCAGCAAGTCCACGTCACGTCAGGAGCGAGATGGCGTCTTGTCTACTAAATATTATCACATCACCTGGATTTTCTCATAAAAAAGACCCTGCAGATGTGGTGTTATAACTGTGTGGTAGAAAGCAAGAACTACATGGTTCATGTGGCACTTATCTCGGGTTGTCGCTAACAGTTGACTTGTTATTTCTAGTGTCTGGACACTCTTTATATCTTGTGACAGAGACTTTGGCATTATCGAGAAAAGGAAGAAGGTAAAAAATGGTGCCATTAGAGTTTGCTGACATGATAACAGCTGTGAAGCATGTGCAACCATGCAAGTTTATCTCCATGGAGCCTGAGGATTTCCATGATGTGGCATGAGCAAGTGACCAATACCTGAGTACACCTACCCTGAAAATCAGCACCCTCTCTTGGAGCCTGGGGGCGTGGTGGTGCAGCGGTCAAGCTATTCGCCTCTTACCGTTGTTTCCATCGCATTTTGTATTTTTCACATGATACACATGCCCAAGTCGTATTACGTGTATTCGATAGTGTATTCGATTCCCGGTCAATGCATGTGAGATTTTCGATTTTTTTTTTTTTTTGTCGTGTAGCCTCCTGAGAGGCCGAGTGCAGGTCTTTCTAGTCGACGCCCGTGGGCGACCTGCGCGTCGGGATGAGAGATGGAATGGATGAAGATGAATGAAACTGGGCAAGGATGTGGAAGAAAGCGGCCGTGGACTGACAGAAGGTACTGTCCCAGCATTTGCCTGGTGTTGAAAATGGGAAACCACGGAAAACCATTTCAAGGACAGCCGACGGTGGGGCTCGAACCCACGCGTCTACCGAGTCAGCAGAGAGCTTGGACCCTTGACCTAACGCAGCGCTTTAGCCCGCGCAGCCACTACTGTCGGTATTTTCGAATTGAAATACCATGTCCTGTGGTTCGGATTCCACGTAAAATGGAGGTCCCGTGGCTTCTGATTACAAGATTAACGGTCACATAAAGCTACAAGCTTCCTTCCTTCTCTTGGAGCAGCGTATCCAAAGCAGATTTGTCCTTCATAACGAGCTGAAGACATGGAAGGAGAACACCAAGAGAGAACATTCTTTGGACGCCATAGATGGCATGGGACCTATTCCTCCTCTCGAGACTACAACATCGATTAGTGAACCAAAAAGGAAAGATTTATTGGCCATGCTTGATTCTTTTTATCACAAATATCACGTGATTTACAGAGAACGTTTTTCTTGAACTTATCAAGTGTACTTAAAAGTTGTTTGCACTATTTGTTTCCATGGCATTTAGTATTTTTCACATGATACACATGCCCAAGTCGTATTACGTGCATTTGATAGTTTGACATGTGTTTTGTATAGTTTCCTAGAAGTTTATGCTAATAAACATCCTTTGCAGCAGGCCCACAAAATATTTTTGCTTCTCCTCTAAAATTTCGTTTTTGTAACTTACATGATTTTCCATTTCAACGCCTGAACTTTCAGTATGGCTCCTCCCATAGAGATGACATCTTTCTGTAACAAGTGACAGGAAGAAAAATCTAATGCATGGCTTCTATAACCTATGAAAAGTAAGTAGGCCTACAGAATTCAGTGCCATTAGATAGTGATTATCATGGCGGTTCATTATCAGTAATTGAATAAATCTATCAGATTACAGTATTTATTCGTTCTGTTCGCAAAATGTAATTTTAACTCGTAATTTACTTCCGGGAATAACATTGTAATTGTTCCATTGTAGTAATCCCTACACGTTCCCCTGTGCAGCGTATTTTCAGTAAGTGCAAGATGTACTTTCATCCAAGAGTTCGAGGCTAAGCGATGCCAATTTTAAACACCAGTTATTTTTCAAAGCAAATGGTAAATTATTTGTGTAGTCCCAGCTATAAATCTCTCATTTCTGCTTTTTTAAGTAATATTTTTTTATTTTGAATTAGTTTTAATGGATGGTCTTCATTGTAAAGGAACTTAGGCCTAATGCCCCACCCCCAGGCTAAAAGAATAAAGAAAGAGGAATTTAAGTACTGTCATTTTGTGAAGTAACTGTAATTTGCTGATTACTTTTTGAAAAAGTAATTTGTAATTATATTTAAGTAAAATGTCTTTCAAGCAATTGTAATTCTTCCCAATTACTTTTCCTTGACACTTTTCCATCACTGTTCATTCATTATACGAAACTTCTCTTGAATGGGATACGAGAAACAAAAACATGCTAATATTTAGAGCTGACACCAATTTGCAGGAGCAGCGATGATATTCTGATATAGTTGCAACGGTTGACGGAGCCCCATGAGACAACTAATCGGCATGTGATTAATTTTAAACCTTATGCAAGTGTTTCTCACCCAGCAGGGGGTGGTTTTATGAGGGTTAGTGGTCATTAAGCGGAAGGTGGCTCTTGAGTTTCTCTCTTCAAGACAATATTAATAGTTGTACATCCTCAGTACCTTTAAATCGCGGGGGACATCGATTGCCATGAGAAAGGATGCCGATACTTAACCCTAGCAACTAGTTGAGCGGCATTAGCCTATGGAGATGAAAGAACGCCACCTGGGTACGTGTTGACCGTCACGAATATACTGTACACAATCCTTTAGTGCTGTATTCAGGTATCGTAGATAGAGCATCATCATGTATCTTTGAATACATATATTCCAGTGCTAGATGTTTGTGGATATGGGTTATCTTGAGCTACGATGAAGGTTTGGTTTAAGACTAGTAGGCCTACCATGTTTTAGATATGTTAGATAGTAATATCTAAACATTATTTGATTTGCTTTTTGTTTAAAATATACAATGTTTGGATATTGATTTTTGGGTTTGAAATTGTTGCCCTAAATTTTCTCTCAATACAGGTCATCTACCAAATGTTATTTAGTCCATCATATGGAAAAATCTATTTAATTTTCGGGAGAATTTTGAAATGGAAAAGACCAGCAGAAGAAAACAGGTTATTTATTGCTTCAGAAAACTACTTGTTTCATCCAGAATTTTCCACACCTTAGAAACCAAGTTTTGTAAGAACGCTTTCTTATACCTTGAATATGAACTGAAAGAAACTTGAGGAAATTGAATTTCAAGTACATTCGGTGGGCTTTATTTCGTGATCCTACAATATTTTAGTAGACCATGAGCAAGTTCTGCAAGAAACTATATAATTATATGAATGGCTGTCTTGTAAAAATGGTAGACTATTCCAATAATTATCCGAATAGGCCTATGCGTTAGCTCACCATATAAACCATAGACTACCCTTAAAAAGAACAGCTCAGTCGGTGAAATAGGTTTTTGTGTGAAAGGAACTGCTATGAACGATTTCAAGTTGTAGGCAGCATTCGAGAGGGCTTTAACCAATTTTCGTCACTTGGCCCAGCCAGTACTGTTGCAGAAATGTCTGCACGGAAAAACGCAGTATCCAAATGAGAGCGTTAACAATTTAATTTGGTCAGTGACTCCTAAAAGAGTGTTTGTGGGCATAAACACTCTGCACTTTGGAATTTACGATGAAATAACAACCTAAAATCAAGGGAACAGTGCGGAGTGTGAAGTATTGAAGGTATTAGGATTTCCACTTGGAGTGAGCACTGTACGAGCACTAAGAAATTTGAGGATAAGAGGAGCAAAAATAAGAGAAAGAGACATGAAATATAATGGAACAACAGTGCAGAAAAGGAGACCAAGAAGGAAGCCCTTGGAGGATGAAGAAGAAGGCCCTGACAATCCATTTTATAGTGCGGGCATGTATTGAGAATTTTCGGAGATGATTTCTCGTAGCCTAATTGTTTTCGATTTTAAGGAACATTTTCTCAACAACCTATCAAAATAGGGAGATATAATTTGTATACGGTATAATGCTGTTTGTGACCAAAATTGCATTTTAACACAGTCATTTGGCAACACGTTTAACAGTTTATAGCTTATGTAATTCAATTAAATATCGCAATTTCTGTTTAAAAGTAGGGTTGGCAACAAAAAGAAATTCAAAGAAATTTAGTAAAGATTATAAAGTAGACTATCTCTTGGTGACAACTTCAAGACTGTTGTTGATTCCTTAGGGACTTTCTGGCATTGTTCATGTTGTCTTGTGTACTTGGGTGTGTGTAGAATTTGGCTGATAACTCGTGTCTCTGTGAAGTCTGTACTAGTGTGCGTATTTGTAATTGAGGTAGGATTTGTGTGGGAAACGACCGTGGCCTTAAGTGGGAGCCCACGGAAAACCACTTGCAGGATGGCTGAGGTAGGACTCAAACCCGCCTCTCCTCAGTTTTTCCTCATCTGAGTGTACCCCGTTCCAGCCTTCATACCAGAATTAAATTTCTTGGCAGAGCCGGGTATCGTTCCGTGACAGCCAAGAATGCTCACCACTACACAATACGATGGAGAACTTCAAGATTCAACCACTGTAGCCTATACGTTGAAATATTTCAAATTAACACATAGATTTCCCATAAATGTTCCTAGATCATCATTTTAACATGAGCAGTACAGGAACCTAGCCGGAGTAGTGCGCCTGCCTCTCTCCCGGAGGTCTCGGGTTCGATTCCCGGCTCCATCACGGATTTTAGAACCTGACGTGAGGGGTGGAACGGGGTGCACTCAGCCTCGTTAGACAATTCAGTAGCTGTCTGACAGTGAGACAGCGCCCTGGTCACGAAAACCAAGATTAACGGCCGAGGGGACCACGCTGACCACGCGTCACTCCAATACCTGCAGGCCAAATAGCTGGGCAGCGGTCGCTTGGTAGACCTAGGTACTTCATGGGCTGCAGTGCCACGGGGTTTTAGCACAGGAGTCTCCTTCTCCTCTTAATGCACCGTACTCGTTGAAGTGTAGCTAACGACACGAAGTCAATCACCAACACCAAAGTTTGAAGTCTCGCAGTTATCACCCAAGTATCTTATACAAGTCAACTATTTCTAACCACAGTCCCACAGCAATTTCAGTTTAGAATTACATCTTGAAAATAATAATAATAATAATAATAATAATAATAATAATAATAATAATAATAATAATAATAATAATAATAATAATAATGTCATTGGTTTTACGTCTGAGGCATTTAGAGACGTCGGTGTGCCGTAATTTTGCCCCGTGGGGGATCTTTAACGTGCAAGTAAATTTACTGACACGGCTCCTTCTCATTTGCGCACCCTCAAATGCCAACTGACTGTGCCAGGATTCGATCCTGCAACCTTGGGATCAGCAGGCGAGAACGTTACCGCTGAGCCACGCAGCCAGTCATCTCGAAAAAAAAAAAGAAATAAAGCTAATTTTCTTTCGCGTGCTTATGTACTGTAGCTTTGCCCCAGAAACATACTACACAATTAATATCCAACCGCGTACTATAGTACTGAGTTCGGCATGTCCACTAATCACCTGTCCATTGGTCCAACTGATGAGTCCACCAATCCTGGAGACGGCTCCTCCCCACTGACTACCTCTTCAAATCCACCAGCTCGGAAGCCTGGTCCTCTTCGTGAGTTCACCAAGACATTGCATCGTTGCCAAATTCAATACAGTGAACAACGCCGATGTAAACTCATACGTAAAAACGAACACTCCAGAAATATCACCGGACTTCCCTGTCTAGTTCACCAGGAACAAAGACCTATATTCTGAATTTCTTAACACATAAATTAGTGTACAAATTATAAAATAACAACCAAACCAATCAGGCGCATAAATAGAGTTTTTCTTGGAGAGGGGGGCTCCAGGTTTTTTGGGGTATGGAATAGTCCCCAAAGAAAAGGCGGTCTAGGGTCCGTCCCAGGGAATCTTTTGTATAGCCTAGTTTGTTGCAAAATGATGACTATTTCAACCAATTTGTTGTGATCTTTTATGTTTGGTTAATGTCAAGCACAACTGAGACAATACTGTCCATTAATACAGTCACCTTGCACACTTTTTAGCATTTAGATAGAGAGAACGAACATTAGGCTACTGTTTTGATGCGGGGCACATGACCTCGCTGTTACACCGCTTAAAACCTCAACAACTAACTGTTTTGATTTAAAACTTGGGCCTACACTATAACGTTAAGGTTTCTTGAAGCATTACCAAACTGGTTTTGCATGTCTCTGTGAATAGATAACAATGGCATTTAGTATTTTTCACATAATACACATGCCCAAGTCTTATTTTCAAAAATAGAATTTATTAACCCTTAAGCGCACGCGTCAAAATTTAGGACGTAGGCACACGCGTGGGGGTGTTTTCCACCTCACGAGTAATTTTATTGTAATTTATAAACTACCGTATTAATTCACGATTTTAAGTTATATTATGCGAGATTGACTCTTTCTCTATTACTTAGGGGCGTATTTTCTTTGAAATCATTCCGTATTTATAAACTAAATCATTCTTATAATGTTTCTATATCGTCCAGTTTGCATGTTTTAATAAATATCTTCGAAATCCCATTAAATTATTATTAAACGTACCACGATGCTTATGTACGATGAAAGGAATAGCATATAAAATAGAATTATGCATTTTAGGCATAGGCCTACATTTATTTAAAAACAGTGATAGCCTATACGGGAGGTTGAACTTTCTCTAGAACAGCGTTACCCAAACTGTGGTACGCGTACCACTGGTGGTACGCTCGTACTACTTTAGTGGTACGCGGTGATGTCACGAAAAATAAAAATAAATATAAGGTACGTTACGAAAAATAAAAAAATATAAAAATGTAAAAATATAAAATATAAAATTTAAAAATATCAAAACTTTGATATGTTGCCGGAGGACTTTAAGGCCAAAGATAAGGAGCAGTTTTATGAATTGAACTGTGATTCAGAACTAATAAAATAATAATAATAATAATAATAATAATAATAATAATATTTTTTTAGGGGAAGAAATGCATTTACGCACAAAGTGTCGGGGTCCTGCTCCTGAGTAGCAGACTACCGACTAAAACTCCCCCGTTACTTCTGAACACTAGCCTGGAACCGTTTATCACATTACTTCAGGCTAGAGTAATTTTATATTTGCCCGTAGGGCAGTCTCCGTAATGAATCATCTTCAGTGGCGATCCAGATCCGTCTTCTTTGTTCGGAGGATATCTTCAACAAAACTTGCTACCAGTTTCCAATTTTCCTCATTTTGTAGCATCACTGCAACAATATTGTCCGGGGATATCTCTACATCAATGTGATCTTGAAGAGACGGCCTATTTTGGACCCACCGTCCACAAGAGAAGAAGGTGTGATTAGCATTATCTAATTCGTTGATACAGCAGATGCAATCTGATGAATCCACCTTCCCCATCTTCTTAAGATAGGAACAGAAGTACCCATGGCCAGTCAAGAACTGAGTGAGATAGGCCTAGTAACCAATCTCACCATGTTTCCTCTCTGTCCAAACCTGCACCTGAGGGATCATTCTCTTAGTCCATTGGCTTTGATCTCCTTGCTCCCATTTGATCTGCCAATTTTGAAAGGATTGTACTCTTGCCGATCGTCTTGCATTTTGTAAACCTATATCAGATTTCCTCAAGTAAATGTTCTTGCGTTCTTTCGCAAGAAAAAAATAATTGGAATAAGCCCGGCAATAACGAGAACTGCTCCCTCAGAGACCGTGCGATATGCAGATGACACGCGCAAAGCACCCCGCCTCTGCACTTGCGCCAGTGACTTCCTATAAATTTCCGTATCCAGGGCATCCACCGATATTTCCGCTCCATACAGCAGAACTAAATGGATGGCTGTCATCAATAGTCTTCTCTTACTAGATTTTGGCCCACCAACATTGGCCATGAGCCGACTGAGGGACATTACTCCTCTGGCTGCCTTATCTGCAGTCCGTCCAATCTGTTCACCAAAATTCATTTTACTGTCGATCATGATGCCCAGGTATTTTGCTGCTGGCTGCGTCTCTACTTGAATTTGTCCTACCTGTATGGGAAGTATTGTCTGAATTCTCTTCTTTGTTAGGATGACAATTTCCGTCTTACTAAGTGCTAGAGACAGACCATGTTCCTCCATCCCTCTATTGATTTTGCGCATTACCATATTGAGTCGCAACTGTGCCTGCTCGACACTTCTTCCTGCTACAAGAGCAGCAACATCATCTGCATATCCCACTAGAATAGTTTCTTCAGGCATTTCAAGCCTCAACAAGCTGTCGTATGTAACATTCCAGGGATCAGGTCCTAGAATCGAAACCTGGGCAGCCCCAGCCTTGACTTGTACTCTACGGATCCCTTCTGTAGTATCGTAGAGCAGAGCACGATCCTTCAAGTAAGAGTCTAAGATCCGAAGGAGATACCTTGGAACATGAAATGAAAAATCCAGAGCATCCATGATATCTATCCATTTGACAGTGTTGAAAGCGTTTTTAACATCCAGTGTAACAAAGAGAATCACCCGGCGAGAGTAATGGTTATAACTCTCCGCTCTTCGTACTTTATCTGCGACTTCTTGCACTGCATCCAGTGTCGACCGGCCTACCCTGAATCCAAATTGTCTTGGTGATAAATCGCCGGCTGCGATTATTGCTTCAAGCAATCTCCGTCTTATGAGTTTCTCAAATAATTTACCTGTTGTGTCAAGCATACAAAGTAGGCGGTACGATGATGGTAACTCAGGGTCACCCATGCCGTTACTAATGAGCACTAAGCGACAGATCTTCCAGCGAAAGCTAAAGATTCCTGCTTTCAAGCACACATTGAACATTCTCAAAAATAACAACATATCTTGATCAACTATTATTTTCAGAACCTCATTAGGAATCCCATCCGGCCCCGGGGCCTTGTTGTTCCGTAAAGAATGCGTTGCAACCCGAAGTTCATCTTCAGTACACAGTGGGAAATCTAGATCACTTTCAAAATTCCTCTCAGGTCTTTTGGGATGAATTGGAAAAAGGGTTTGAACAATGGTGTTCATAATATCATCCTCCATGATGCACGATGTTCTGCGACTTCCAAATTTCTGTGCTACAATTGTGTAACCCAAACCCCATGGATCAGTGTCTATATCTTCCTGAAGCTTTCTCCAACTCTGAACCTTGCTCTTAGTTATGGCTTTCCGAGGTAGCTTCTTTGCTGCTTTATGCTCCGCTGATTTTTCATTAGCTTCTTCCCGATTTATTGCTCTCTGGGCAAGACGGTGAAGCCTGAGGCAGTTCTTCCTTAATTCTGCTATCTCTCTGGTCCACCAGTATACAGGATTCTTTCGATGACGTGGTCCTGAGGAGGGCATCGAAACATCACAAGCTGACGTAATAATTTTCATGGTTGCAGAGACCAGATCCTCAACCTCTCTCCGTGCTTCAGCACTTCGAATCTGATCTGCACCCTTCCCAATGATATCTTTGAACTTGTCCATGCTAATCCTATTTACATTCCACCGTCGACATTTCTGGGGAGGTACTTCCCGTCCCTGAACATTTGTTTCAAAGTCAAAGGCAATGAATTGATGATCGCTAGCAGAATAATCTTCCAACACTTTCCATCTCTTAATGAATGGCACAATTACTTCTGATGCCAGAGAGACATCCGGAATTGTTCCTTCACATCCTGGACGTCGGAAAGTTGGAACTGTACCAATATTTAATTTTAGAAGGCCTATCCTGGATGCCATCTCTAGAATGTACTTACCTCGGGAATCTGTGCTTGGCATACCCCATTCCACTGCTTTGGCGTTAAAGTCTCCAGCCACTATGACACTATCTGTGGCGTTTAGAATTGCATCTTCCAAAGAATTTTCTTTGCGGCGGAAGTCCTCAATTGCCTCATTAGGAGTTAGGTAAACACTAAAATAGGTGACCCTTCTGGTCTTCACCCAAACATAACTATCAGAACTTCCATGATCCTTTATAAGAACTTTTCTAGAATCCAACACCCAGATTGCAGAAGTGCCAAGTGTGAAACTGAACCAAAGAGATGACTCTTTATCTTTAACCTGTTCACTGATTAGGAAGAGATATAGATAAAATAATAATAATAATAATAATAATAGTAATAATATTAATAAATAATAAGACAACTGGACACACTTTTTATTATTTGAACTTTACCTCTAACAAACACAATTTACAATCCGTCTTTTGGTCTGCTACGTAGTGGTGGTGGGGGGTTATAGTTACTACATCTCCCAACCATTAGGTGGTACGCGAGAGATTCTCATCTCTTAAAGTGGTACACACTCAAAAAAGTTTGGGAAACACTGCTCTAGAAGATACTTATCTTAAAATATGAAAAAAAATGCTCCTCGCTAAGTAAACATACCAAAAATTAATATAAATCAATTATTAGATCTAAGATGGCAACAACAACAACAACAACAAAGAATTGTATAGTTTTAATACCGGTAGGCCTGTATGTGTTGGGGGTGAGGGAGAGTGCACTCAGGAGTCACTCATCACAGTAAACGATTCTGTGTTCCATGCAGGTGAGTTTATTGGAACTGCAGCATGATGTTTGAGTTTTCCTGTTCTCTCATTGAGGGCCGATATCACAGTGACCGGAAGTTATCATTTAATTTTTTTGCTGGGGGGGAGGAGAAGGTTCAACCTCAGTACAACTGATGTGCGTCACTGCTTCCTAAAATGAAGGTATAAGGATTGGATAATAGCCCGATATGCTCTGTGTGCTTTTGTGAGCGTTGAGCTGAAAAACCAACTATTTGAGAAATTCATCTTGACCAGTGTATTCCCTGGTAGGCTGCTCTGTCACTCACCATTGCCAACGTAGGGCGTTCCTCTTTATTCCCTTATTTTCGTAAAGTATTCGTTTATCTAAAGGAATAGAAGGGTATAAAATGACATAGGCCTACTCGTTCATCATTACGTTAAAATTTTATAGAAGGGATTGTTACAACAAGGTGATAATCCTCATTTTATAAAAAAAAAATAGTCAAGCGCACGAGAGTTAACTCGTAACGTGGCCCTATTAAGGGGAAGTTTGGAATAGCGTACAATATGTCAGTGGCATATTGTGTTTCCAGCTGAGTCCATTTCATAATTTGAATCATGGATTTGTATTTTGATTGAATTGTAACTTGATTTCATGATTTGTTTTCGTGTATCGAAAAATGCTGTGATGACTGTCGGCCTGGATACGCTTACAATACTGTAAGTTACGTAACGTGTACAGTAACAAAATAGACTGTTAGAAATTTAAAAGGAGATCTCGTATAGTACACGAATCAGTTTTTACGATCCGATTTCATCTTATAAACTGTTGGATAGTGTGACACCAGGATGGCCAGCGTGGATGGGCCAACTTACCTTTTCTGAGAGCTCCGCATCGCTTCAACAGCAAAATCACCTCCAGATGACATGCCCCAACAGAAGAACACCTAACGGTGGAAGGAAGGTGGAGAAGAGGGTAAGGCACAGGCTCGTCTACAAACACCCTCCGATAACTGATAGAATTGCTGCCGACGAAATAATGCCACAACAGTTGCTGAAAATTTAAAATAAAATTTAATTATCAAAAGGGGCAAAGGAAAAATAAGAATTTAACAAAAATCATCAACAAAAAAAAGGAAGAAACTCTATGGCGACAACAACCTCTGGTGATGCATATGGCTTAAAGCCAACATAAGTTATTTACATAAGTAGGCAAGAAACGGTTTAACATGCTTGCTGAGCTAAATGAAAACATTTAATTTAAAATTTAAATAATAATGCCCAAAAGAAAAAAAAACAGGAATACAGGAATTACCAAATGAGAAAGGGCTTGATAATATACTAGTACGCAATACCGACCTGACATGCAGAGATCAAGACCACGATGCAAAACGAAAAGTTTAAAATTAAATTAATAAAATAAAATAAGATCAATTAAGAAATCCACAACATTCGTGACGGAGAAAAACACAGGAACATTCCCCAAAAACACAAAGTTAAACCAACAAGGTTAATAAAAAACATATTAAGCTAACACCACAACACGTTTGAGTTTCCCGCTCGACGCCAAGAGACTGCACTCCCAAGACCAGAATGCACCCGGGCAAACAAAAAAAAAACACTTCCCCCGAAACCGGGTGAGTTAGCCGTGGTGGTTACGGCATGACTGATGGAAGTCGCTCACATCCGGGAGGCGAGGAGGTTTGAATCCCCCCGCCGGCAACCTTGAAGATGGTCTTCTGTGGTTTCCCATCTTCCTTCCAGGCAAATGCCGGGGTTGGTCCCTAACTATAGGCCACAGCCGCTACCTTCCAACTCCTCGTCCTTACATTCCAACTTCCCTTCTTCCCTCCCCAACGGTACTTGTAGCTCACCCATTGGGTGTCCGTCTCGAAGCAGCTACAAAACTGGCGAGCCGAACATGTCCTCGGACACTCCCGGCACTAAATGCCATACGCTAAAAAAAAAACTTCCCCAGAATTGATTCGGTCAATTAGGCTAGATAAGGAGGGATCTTCTTTCTGGAATCTCCTCACATCTTCAAAAAGCACAGGGGAATTGCTGAGAACGACATTGACATAATTTACAGGTGATACAAGGTTTACGGGTTCACATCCTTGAATATCCTCTTTGGCTGTTTCCTCATACATGCGGCTTAATGAATCAGCTACCGCATTTTCGGACCCACGAATATGGTGGACGGTGAACTGGAATGACAGAATCCTAGTTGCCCATCTGGCAATCTTACCAGTTTTACGGGGTTTCCCTAACACCCAGCTCAAGGCTTGGTTATCGGTCTCAAGGAGAAACTTAGTGTGCTCAAGATACATACGGAATTTTTCCAGGGCGAACAACACTGCTAAACCCTCAAGTTCGTATATGGAATACTTCCATTCTGCGTCCATTAAGAAGCGTATGCAACGGGTTGCCTACCCAGATCAGAATCTTGCAGTAGGACACAACCAACACCACGACCAGACGCATCAGTCTGCACAACGAACTGCTTCCCAAAATCCGGAATGGCTAATACAGGGGCTTTAGAGAGCGCAAGCTTTAGATCTTCGAAGGCTGCCTGCTGAGAGGGACCCACTCAAACTTCACAGCCTTTTTGCGTAATTGATTTAGAGGAGCAGCACTGTCGGCAAAGTTACTGATGAACTTACGGAAGAAGTTCACCATTCCAATGTAACGAGCAACATCCTTGGCGTTCTTGGGTGGTTTAAAATCTCTGATGGCCTGCGTACGAGACTGGTCCACGGAGATACCAGATGCGGAGCAATATGACCCAAGAAGGAAATTTTGGGCTTGGCAAAGGAAACCTTGGGCAATTTGACGGTAAGGCCAGCGTCACGCAACCGATCAAGTATAACTTTCAGATGATCAACGTGTTCCTCGAAGGACTCAGAATAGATCACCACATCGTCAAGATAGTGGTACACAAATTTGAATTTAATTTCAGAAAACACCTTGTCCAGAAGTCTGCTCAACACAGCGGCTCCGGTGGATAGGCCAAACGGGACACGGGCATACGTAAACAGGTTCCAGTCAGTGGAAAAAGCAGTTGGATACACCTTCTTCCAACATCTTGTCGATAATCTTCCGAAGTTCAGCCATCTTGGGTGGGGCAAGGCGATACGGGCTGGAACGCACCGGCACAGAATAGGTTAGCTCAATCTTGTATTCCATCAAATGGGTTACATCCAACTTGTCAGTAAATACATCACTATACTCCTGACATAACCTCTTTATGGCATCCTTTTGAGGACTCGTTAAATTTTCCAGATCGATATCCTCAATAGTCACAGGTTCACTAACTGAATTGAGAGCAGGAGAAGATAAAACCGGGTTGAACGATAACTTTCTTTGCAGATTAAACTTAAACCATAAGTTGCGAGCACCAAAATCAAGAAGCATACCAACGTGTGACATGAAATTAGCTCCAATGACCACAGAACAGGAAAGATTTCTGGCAACAAAAAATTTAAACTTCCAAGAAAAATTTAGAATATGGATTTTGACTGTCATACTACCCAAAATATATAAGTTTGAACAATTTGCCGAAATAAAAGATTCATTGTTAGGCTCTAACTCAGGTAATTTGCAAACACTCTTCATAGATAAAAACCAGTCCTCGCTTATAAAGGATGCGACACTACCAGAATCAAGCAATGCAGAAACGGGCTCGTCATTAACACAAATTTCAATAAACGGGGATATTCCTTTAGCCACAGGAGAAATTCCAAAATCATTATTCACTCTAAAACGATTACAGTTAGATGACGAGGACACCCGCACCACAGGTTTCACATTAAGTTTAGAATTAGGCTGACTTGCCACGACATTGCTCACCGACAGGTTAGGTAGGTCAGCGACATAAGCAGAATTAGCACGTGATGAATTAGTTTTCAAAGAGTTACCAAGATTTTCATTAGTAGGGCGACCAGAAACTTCACAGGGTTTTCCCAAATTCTCATGCACAGAAATATCCTTAGAAGTAACATCCGAATTGGTCTCCAAAATATCCCGTCATTGGTGATACACAACTTGGTTATTCGGACACACCTTCTCAACATGTCCCACGCCACCGCACGTGTGGCACTTAACATTGGGTCTAGGATGAAACATAACCTTAGGAGGGGGACGAGACATCAAGGAAGGAGGGGGACAAGATATCAAGGAAGGAGGAGGAACATTAGCTACACGAAGGGAATCTGCATGTTTCACAGCCATAGCCTCTATTATGACCTGTTTTAGCTCGACAAAGACGAAGGCCTGGTACACATAGTCATGTATGACCTATATTGAGGCGAAAACCCATTTACAATAGATGACACCAACTGTCGTTCAGTTAAAGGGGATGCAAATACCTGGGCATATACTTTAATGTCACTGACATAGTCGCTAACGGACTCGTCCAACCTTTGGACACGATATAAGAACTTTTGCTCGAGAGTAGTAAGGGCACTCGCAGGGACAAAAAAAACACAACACTTCGCTAATGAACATGGCTAAGGACATGCGGAGGTGGATAGCTTCAATCAGCTTATCGCGCAGCATACCGGATGCAACAGGATACAACAGTTGGAAAATCTGATTTTCCGACATCCCAAAAATCGAGGCATGGTTACCCAATTCGACCACTTGCTTTAAAAATAGGACCACCTGGGTAACGTCATCTAGATTGAAATGCTTCAACTTAGTTAAGGAACTAGAAATAGGATGAGGAATCGACCCATAATTAACGGTAGAGGAGTACGTAGCATTAGGAAAAGAGACATTGTTACCAGGGTAGCTTTCTCGCACACCCTCTACAGGAGACAAAACATTTACATTGCCAGAGAAAAAACTGGGATGCAATGGGTCGGCAGGACCCAAGAAATCATTAGGTGATCTAACATGAGAAGAATGACCGTATCCAGGGTTAAGTGGTCTGGAGGAGCCAGAACCAGGCAATAGAGGGGAAGGCAAGCCACTACTAGTAATCGATCCCAAAACCTCAGATCTAGTAAACAGAGGTGATTCACGTTCAACCCCAGAAGAACTTTCCAAATTCACAAGGTTATCTCTTAAGTCAATTAAATCAAAAGCACTATTATTGTTGGCCATTTTGAAAAACACAGAATGCAGGCAGACAATACAGAAGGAAACAAATTTTAGGAATTACGAGGACAGTTTACACATTCACAACAATACCATAACTACCAATTACCAACACCATAGATTAGGTTGACACTCGAACACAGCCACAATACTATACAAAATCATGCACAATGCTGCCCAGAACTGCAGACGTCACCGCTTGCTTGGCTCGAGAACAGGAAGCTAAATTACAAAAACTGCCACAAACCACATGGCGAACAGCTTCAGACAGGGCTCCACGATGCCTTCACTAGTAGCATGTAGGCTATCAGAATATTAACAAACCCACATTTCCCATGCCAAGAACACATGCCAGTCACTTACCAAGCTTAAATTTTCACCGGGAATGTTGCATCACAAGCAGGATAAAAACCAGCACAGACACCTCGCTTGGAACAGGTCACCTACATATCACCACATGGATACTCAGAGGCAAACATGAAATCAAACATACGACAAGGATTAGCATAAAACATCATCGAGTGCACTGACATGACCGATCCGATCAACAACCACTCCATCAGCACCAGAAGGGTCCATAAAACGAGCCTGCGGGAAAGGAGGAGGGGATGGCTGCAGAAGCGAACACGAGCGCGATCTGCTACCAATGTGACACCGGGATGGGCAGCGTGGATGGGCCAACTTACCTTTTCTGAGTGGTCCGCATCGCTTCAACAGCAAAATCACCTCCAGATGACATGCCCCAACAGAAGAACACCTAATTGTTGGAAGGAAGGTGGAGAAGAGGGGAAGGCACAGGCTCGTCTACAAACACCCTCCGATAACTAATAGAATTGCTGCCGACGAAATAATGCCACAACAGTTGCTTAAAATTTAAAATAAAATTTAATTATCAAAATGGGCAAAGGAAAAATAAGAATTTAACAAAAATCATCAAAAAAAAAAAGGAAGAAACTCTATGGCGACAACAACCTCTGGTGATGCATATGGCTTAAAGCCAACATAAGTTATTTACATAAGTAGGCAAGAAACGGTTTAACATGCTTGCTGAGCTAAATGAAAACATTTAATTTAAAATTTAAATAATAATGCCCAAAAGAAAAAAAAAACAGGAATGCAGGAATTACCAAATGAGAAAGGGCTTGATAATATACTAGTACGCAATACCGACCCGACATGCAGAGATCAAGACCACGATGCAAAACGAAAAATTAAAAATTAAATTAATAAAATAAAATAAGATCAATTAAGAAATCCACAACAATCGTGACGGAGAAAAACACAGGAACATTCCCCAAAAACACAAAGTTAAACCAACAAGGTTAATAAAAAACATATTACAACACGTTTGAATTTCCCGCTCGACGCCAAGAGACTGCACTCCCAAGACCAGAATGCACCCGGGCAAACAAAAAAAACCAAACATGGCCACCAAAACAGACGACCGCATGTCAAATCGAATTACGGCAACAATTAGCATAAAATTAATTTAAAATCACCAGAGAGAAAGGAAGGGGAGGAAAGAATTACGTATTAACACAATTGACATGAGGCTTTTTAGACTGCAACGGATCGTAAAATAAATAAATAAATAATAGGGCTATCCCAAAGACTACCAAAAACTAAATAAATAAAAATTTACAACGTAAAATAAACTAGAAGCGTGTCTCCAAAGGTACGAAGAAAACAATAAAATTTACATAACTGGTAACATTAGTAAAAGAGAAAAATTAGGCCTACCAGGTGAAACAAAATACAGAATTAAAACATTAATATAAGGCCAATATCGGAGCTCCCAAAACAATATATTAAAAAAATAATAACGTACCTTAAAACTTCTCTGTGGCGACACAATAAAAATAAAATAATTAACACACAAACCAAATAAGGTTATACGGCACTAGATTGCCTGAAAATGGCCCACCCAGCACATGCTTCGCTTGAAGTCACAAGCACTCCTGTCTGCATCGAGATGCGATTACTATTTGAATTTCTTCTTCACTGCGAAACGATGAAATAACAGCCTGAAGAGCACAGGCAATTCCCTTTTATCGTATATCCATATTTCGAGGAGGCCAGGGGGTCAAGCCCCCGGGCACGGCAACAACTTTTTCGACCAACTCGCTTGTTGATTTCTTGACGACAGACAATCAGATCACAACATGGCGGAGAATACACAGTCAAATACCGCACTGCATTCATGTTAATGTAATTGTCCAATCACAGCATGACACCTCAAGTAACAATGTGATTATTAAGTAATTAATTTGGCGGTATCGTATATATACAGTCTTTTGTTCCATGCCGTAGAATATAATAGCTTTCAAAAATGACTCGATTAGGACGAGTTTAGAAGGCACCACAACCACACTCTAGCGGTGAAGAAGGAACCACGGCTAGAAGCGCCGAAGTCCGATAGAAGCTGCCATCTCGTGTTCATAATCGGAACCAAGCCATCAGGCGGTCGTTTCAAAGGTCGGGAAGTCACATATAGGGGAGATACATATTTAAAAACGTTGGTACGGGCATTGCACGTAACAGATAGGTTTATAGAATTAATTGGAAGTAGGCTTCTGCCACTAATCAAAACCTGTTTTAATAAGCATCGCATATTATTTTAAATTGTGAAAAAGAGGGATGATACTATTTTCATCAAACCATAATAGGGTTTTCTTTAGAAACACTGTTTATACCAATGATGGCGTCCAATACAATAGAAACTTGGATAAATCCTGCTTGTTGGCACATGTCGTAATATCGAAATTAGCCATAAAAATTAGATACATTTTAATTCCAGGTGGATTCTTTTAAAAGGGTGTATACTGATACGATAACAATTTATTACACGGTTACTTTTACAGTAAAAATCTCGTTTCCTCTTGCGACACTAACCCAGAACCTCCTGAATCACAGTCCACCACGCTACCATCGCGGCCACGTTGACCGTATTATGAAAATGAGGCACCGAAACAAGACAGGGATTCATTGACGCGTGTAATATTAGGCTATGAGACTGCAACACCGCGTTCCAGTCCTCATTCTAGAATTAAATTTCATGGCAGAGCCGGGGATGGACCCGGACTTTCGGGGCGACAGCCAAGAATGCTAGCTGCTACACAACGTTATATCCTCGATCACAGTACAAAATTTCAGTATGACTGCTGTAATTCGTAGACATTGTGAACTGGTAAAATATAGACCTATCGCATTGCTACCATGTTGAATTGTTCTAAATGTAGGCCATAGAGTTATGTACCAGTTGATGAAGATTATAACGGTGGGTCAATGTGCAAACTTTCATTTCGATCGCTTCATTAGAACGCAAGGAATAATAAACAGAATATTTAAATTTCGCACACCGCCATCTTCAATTTCTCACAACCATTGAAATAAATTAGATGACAGTGTATTTCCCGTGGCAAGTTTAACCACGCTCTCGAGAAAAGCCCATTTAAATAGGTCTATTTGAAATTCCTATAACCGCCAATTTGGTTTTGTGTTTATCAAGTTTTGAAAGTCACATAGATCTTCTTACCACAGTATGCTCTGTCACCATACAACATTTCAGGTTGCTAGCATTACAATTTCGGAGATATTGAGTATTGTCAATATATGTCGCGTGGCCGCCATGTCGGATTTGCGACACTCAATAAAATTTGAAAGACATGATTGAGGTTTGATGAGGTAGTAGTAAGTCCTTACCAAGTTACATTGAAATCGTTCCAGCCGTTTAGATTTTATTGGACACACACCAAAATTGCGATTGGATGAATACATCGCGAGAAATGTCCATTTAAATACGGTATTTCAAATTCGAATGGCCGCCATATTGGTTTTGTACTTGTCAAGTTTTTGAAAGTCAATTTATCAAAAAGCAAACCCCATGGCACAACAGCCCATGAAGGACCTAAGACTACCAAGTGACCGCTGCCCAGCAATTTGGCCTGCAGATTGTGGGGTGACGCGTGGTCAGCGCGTCGGGTCTCCTCGGTCGTCAATATAGGTTTTCGTGATCGGCTATCATTTTATCTTAATATCCTGTATCATCATGCAAAATCTTAGGTTGATACAGTAGGCCTAATCATCATCATCATTTTCTTCGGCTTATCCCAATTAATTGGGGTCGCCGGAACCAACCTGGCTCATTTTGGTTTTGGCCGGGAATTTAAGACCGGATGCCCTTCCTGACACCACGTGATTTTTCAGGTGAAAATTTCGCCCAGCTGTCACCGGGATTCGATCCCCGGCCGTCCTGGTGAAAGACGAGCAGCTAAGCCACTGCGCCATCACGCTCCCCATACAGTAGGCCTAATAGTTTTGGAAATATTGAATATATTTCATATAATGAAAACAGACTAAAATGGAGGACAGTCCTTTGAAAGATCGTCCCACTAATAGTGGAGTAAATTACACTAACTCTATGTTCTGTGAATAATTAAAAACTTACTAACATTGGAATTTGCAGCCAAAAATCAATGTTAGCCAATCCCTTGTCAAAGGGCGAACCATCAACAATCTTAAAATAGCCGTGAAGAGAATCGATCGTCCCTACTACTGGTTGGAGACATGTTAAAGAATCATGCTCATTGTAACCATATACTTTTATAATCTCAGTCGGTTTCTCGGGGCGTACCGGGTTTTGTTGGATCACGTGGATTAGCATTTATGTTTACAGTCTATCAAAGGGTTCTTAACAGTACAGAAATAACTGCGACACATACAGTACTCACAAGTGGAATGAAGAATGTGTATTGTTAATTACAAGTAAAACAGCATCTATTAAAATGTCCAACATACATCGGACAAGGCATCCGACTATAGGCTATGCAGTTACGCAAGCATATTTCATGACCCATTAATGTCTTTCTCATCTATTGATTCAAATCACAACACATTGTACATGTGATTCAAGGCATTTAATTTTACTGTACGTCTGTTATATCACCACCTCAATGTTTTGAACAAAACAAATGCATTACTCTCAGACATAGAACAACTCCATCATAAGAGAGAATCTAAATTACTTCACAATTAAAGTTATCAGTTCTTCTGGTCTGTAGTATTTTGATGTAGTAATTTGGCTATTTTAGCCTATTTTCATTTATGAAAGAACTAGCAACCTGACCCAGCTTCGCCCGGGAACAGTTATGAATGCATTACGTGATAAGCGCTTTTTTTTAATGTCAATGAACAATGACCAATGACCGTTTTACGTCTCGGCATGATGGGTTAAAATCACTGACTGGACTATTAATTATATTATCATGGAGATGCATGTGCAACTAATTCTTGTCAGATGTAATTTAAGAATGGCGAGTGCATGAAACACAAATCCCCCTTCCGTCCAATCTTAAATTGACTGTGAATTTTGCGGAACGAAAAGTTCACAGGCGAAATTCAGGAAAGCCGAGTTGCACTTCCAGGGTAACTTCAAACACAACCACTCTTCTCTAAAGTTTTTAACTCAACACGACTCGACAGTTTGCTGCTGGCTGTATCTGGGGCAATAAGCTCGTCCGCTAGCTAAGCTGTAACTGGGGTGATAGACTCGCCCCTAACTAGCTCGTAAACTGTCGCCTCAGTTACTGAATGGAGATTGTTGGAAGAAATGAAAACGTAAAAACACTTATAGAAGCGATGTATTGAAGATAGAGATAACCTCTCCCGGGCCTTTTGTAGCACTTTTCATGCTGAACAATTCTTACACTCATAGTATATAGATATATTTATCGGCTTGACCAGCGTAAGCTTAAAAAGCGCACGGACGCCAGTTTTTTTCGACCTTTTTACTGAAATCGTTAGTGCTTAACTTCCTTTGGTCATAAATAAAATTATTTTCTACAGAAACCTTCCTCGAGATATCCTTTACAGAATGGTGAAATCCGCATCAAAATCCATACAGTGGTTCTCGAGATTACCCGTGACATCCAAGAATCGGGGACTTTGTTTTATACTAAGTAGAGATTACACGCCAATCAGTATAATTTAATTTAATATAATCCCCCTTCCGTCCAATCTTAAATTGACTGTGAATTTTGCGGAACGAAAAGTTCACAGGCGAAATGAGAGTTGCACTTCCAGGGACTGGCGAGGTGAATGAAACTCAAAACCCCCTTTCCGTCCAATCTTAACTTGACTGTGTTTCACAGGCCAAATGAGGATACCCGAGTTGCACTTCCAGGGAAACTCCAAACACAACCACCCTTCTCAGAAGTCTTAACTCAACACGACTCATCGGTTTGCTGCTGGCTGTATCTGGGGCAATAGGTTCGCCCGCTAGCTAGGCTGTACAAGGGATGATAGACTCGCCATTAGCTAGCTCGTAAACTGTCGTCTCAGTAGTTGAATGGACCTGGTTGGAAGAAATTAAAACGTAAAAACATTTATAGTGGGCGATGTATTGAAGATAGACATATGCTCTCGCGAACCTTTTTGTAGAACTTTTCATGCTGAACAATTCTTACACGCATATTTAGATATTTTTAACGGTTTGCCCAGCGTAAGCTTACAAAGCGCTCGGACGCCAGGTTTTTTTTTTCGACTTTTCCACTCAAATCGGTACTGCTCTTCTTCCTTTGATCATTAATAAATTACTCTCTACAGAAATCATCCTCTAGATATCCTTTCCAGATTGGTGAAAACCGCATCAAAATCCATCCAGTGGTTCTCGAGTTTACCTGTAACATCCAAGAATCGGGGACTTCGTTTTATACTAACGATAAGTAGAGATAGGCTTATGAGATATCACCTTTTGTCCGTATGTGTGTACCCTCCCCCCAATAAAATCTAAACGGCTGGAGAGATTTCAATGAAACTCGGTAAGGACACAGTACTATTTTCCCCGACCCCGGCCGTGCCCTTCAAATTTGATTACGCCTCACCAATCCGACATGGCACCTGTGCGAAATATTTCACCGGCATTCTATATCTCCTAAACTATTACCGATATCACCCTGAATGTTTATACGGTGATGAAGGGTACTACCAGAATTTCATCTATGTGACATTCAAAAACCTGTTAAGTACAAATCGAACATGGTGGCCAAGCGAATTTGAAACATTTAGATAGACTTTTCTTGTGATTTAACATCCGAGCGCAGTGAAACTTGGTACAGCAAATATTTATACACATTGTAATACACTAACATCTAATTTAGTTCAATTGTTTACATAACCTCAGGATGGCTGTGAGAACTTTTTAAATTGAGTTTTTAATTTTTTGTGTCCTAATCATGCGATCGAAGTCAACGTTTGAATAATGAACCTACGCAATAATCGTCAACTAATAGTAGGCTACATAACTCTATGGCCTACATATATAAAAACCAACATGACGAACATCCGAAATATTTAGACGGTACTCAGTATCTACTACTCTATGACAGCAATCAAACTGAAATGTTGTATGTTGATAAAGGATATGGGACTTTCAATAGCCTAGTGAGCACAAATCCATCATGGCAGCGACGTGAAATTTAAATATTTCAATGGACGTTTCTCGCGATTTAACAATCCGAGCGCAGTGATATTTGGTACGGTAAATGATTATACAAATTTTAATCCACTGACATCTAATTTATTTCAATCCTTTCCATAACCTCAAAATGGCAGCTGTGTGAAATTTTTAAATCTCGTTTTTATTCCTCGTGTCCTACTCATGTGATTGAATTTTCAATAATAAACCTACGCAATAATCTTCATCTAATAGTACATGACAATATGGTCTACATATATAAAAATCCAACATGGCGACCAACAGAAATATTTGTACGGATCTCAATATCTACCTGTCTATAACAGCAATCAAACTGAACTTTTGTATATTGATAGAGGCAAGTGACATAAGTAGGATATATGAATATAGGCTATTTAGTTCTTCACGGAACATCTTGTTGGTTTATCTTTATTGTCTACTAGATGAGTACGGATATCATTTTGTAATGCCAATGAGACGGAGGGCTCAACTTATGTGGCAGGTTTCCTAATTATAGACAACAACTATCAAAACCTTTTAATCCGTTATATAATGTGGCCAAATCACCAAACATTGACAAATCGAATAAACACTAACTCATCTTATAGCCTATCTAATGGAATAGAATTGAACTCCGATTTGTTATTATTTCTCCTAACAAACGCAAAATGCAATTTTAATAAAAACATTTTTATTACCCTAAACTGGTTTGGTCGTTATCCTAAATTAAGACAACTAGCGGACCCGTGCGAGAAATCTCGCATGTTTATAAGTCATACTTTCCCCAATAGGTTTATAATGAGTGACTTAAGGAGAAAGGTTATGTTTTTATTTCAACCAAAAGATTATAGAACACTATTTACATTTCAGTTAGAATTCCAAGCTCTACGATCTCTAACTTAAGAAGGCAATCACTGAAAATTGGATCATCATAACACTCACCAGTTATTATGATTTGTCTTGTTGGCTGAGGAGCCTCTTTCCCCCTTATCAGGACAGCCCTCGTTGGAAAACTTCTTCACGCCCCGCTTACAGTCAGTGCTAAACTTCTTCACACACTGCCTGCAGGGCAGCTTTCCCGTTCCTGTGTGAGGCGCTCTGCGCTAAACTCCTTTGTTCTTAAGTGCAACGATCAGCGTGGCAGGTTTCTTTCTTTGATATTTATGAAATTAGAATACAATTCGTCACAGTTAATGCCATTTGTGAGTTGAGTCCATTGATTGACAGTTTAGCCGCAACACTCTCCGGTTATTCGATACATTAACGTTCAGTCAGATTTCCAAGTTGAACGTTCCCTAACTTAAGAAGGCAATCACAGAAAGTTGGATCATCATAACACCGGTTATTGGATAGTTATGAAATTATGCATTTTACTGCCAATATAAAATGTCTTTTTATGCTCACCGTCCTTGTTTTTATATATGAAATCGTATAAGAGTTGTGTATTGACCTTTAAAGCCGTATGCAACCCTTGCGCTGTACAAATCACTGGAAATTGGTTCATCATAACACTCACCAATTATTCGATATTTATGAAAGCATCTTGGTCAAGATTTATTGCTTTATCTTGTTGGCTGAGGATCCTCTTTCGCCCTTATCAGGACAGCCCTCGTTGGAAAACTTCTTCACACCCCGCTTACAGTGAGGCTCCCTTGTTCCCAAGTGCAACGATCAGCGTTAAACACATTCACACACTGCCTGCAGGGCAGCTTTCGCGTTCCTGTGTGAGGCGCTCAGTGTTTTAACTCCTTTGCACGTTACCTACAGGCGTGCTTTCGCTTTCTTGAGAGGAGCGTCAGCATGAGAGCGTGCTGTGGCTGGTATCTTTCTGTGAGCATTGTATACTGCTTCCTTGATCTGATTTTCCATGTTTTCCTGAAGTCGGGTTTTTATGTATTGTGTTAGGTCCTCGACCTTTTCGGCAAGGGTGGCTATTACCACTCTACAGGATTTATTCATGTCCAGTGCCTCAGGTTTACATATTTCACACAGCCATATCACTTTCCTGTCCTTTCTTTCAAGGTCTTTGACTTCCTGACCAATGAGGCCAGTATAGTTCTCGTGGGTCTTTTCTCTGCAACTATCGCATTCGATTGTGCTGTCCTCATTAGTGCATTGCCTCTGACATATCGAGCAGAATTCATTTTTGTTGCTTCTGGGTGCACTCCGGGCAGAAAGCATCTTGGTCAAGATTTACTGCTTTATCTTGTCTGCTGAGGAGTCTCTTTCTCCCTTGTCAGGACAGCCTTCGTTTTAAAACTTCTTCACGCCCCGCTTACAGTGAGGCTTCCTTGTTCCTAAGTCCAACGATCAGCTTCTGGTTTCTTTCTTTGATATTTATGAAATTAGAATGCAATTTGTCACTGTTAATGCCATTTGTGTGCTGAGTCCATTGATTGACAGTTTAGCCGTAACACTCTCCGGTTATTCGATACATTAACTTTCAGTCAGAATTCCAAGTAGTACGTTCCCTAACCTAAGAAGGCAATCACTGAAAATTGGATCATCATAACACCGGTTATTCGATATTTATGAAATTATACGATTTGAGTACCCAATCCATTGATTTACTCATTCTGAAAACCATGGGAAATGATAGAAGATAGAAGAGAAACCTGTAAAAGAATTAATGTTTGATAGTTCTAAGGTTTTAGGCGCCGTAACACTCGCCGGTTTTATGATTTTGAGTAGGGCCTACTCAATCCATTGATTTACTGTTTCTGAAATCCATGAGAAATGATAGAAGAAAAACTGTAAGGGAATTAACGTTCAATAGCACACTTCTTACAAAAATTGATAGGCCTATGTATGAAATTAGAATGCAATTCGTCACTGCTAATTTATGAGGCCTATATGATGATGATGATGATGATAGTTTTAAGGTTTTAGACGACAACTCATATTATAGCATGATACAGCAACAGTATTTGCAAAAAGCACACTTCTTACAAAAATCGATATTTATAGAATTAGAATGCAGAAGAAAAACCTGTACCCAATCCATTGATTTACTGATTCTGAAAACCACATAGCAAAGAGCACAATTCTTACAAAAATCGATATTTATGGAATTAGATTGCAGAAGAAAAACCTGTATCGCGGCATATTAACAAACCTGGAATTTAATAAATCCATTGTTTAGACAGATGAGCTTAAAGCATATGTGTGCTGAGTCCATTGATTGAAAGCTTAGCAGTAACACTCGCCGGTTATACGATTTGAGTACCCAATCCAATGATTTAGCCGACTGATTCTGAAAACCATGGGAAATGATAGAAGATAACGTGTAAAAGAATTAACTTAATGTTTAATAGTTCCAATGTTTTAGACGACGTAACACTCGCCGGTTATACGATTAGGGTACTCAATCCATTGATTTACTGTTCCTCAAAACCATTCGAAATGATCGATATTTATGAAATTAGAATGCAGAAGAAAAAACTGTAAAACAATTAACGTTTAATAGTTTTAGGGGTTTAGACGACAACTCATAATTGCAGCTTGTTAGAGCATTAGTATTTCAAAATCGCACACTTCTTACAAAAAGTTATATTTATGAAATTACAGTAGAATGCAATTCGTCACTGCTAATTTATGAAATTATACGATTTGAGTACACATTCCTTTGATTTACTGTTCCTGAAATCCATGCAAAATGATAAAGGAAAGACCTCAGAATGTTAATATGACATGAAACGGGCGTCACAGCGGCCAAAATGTAAAGTGGACACCAATGGAACGTATCTTCATGCAGCAACAGTAACTGCATATCACACACTTCGTACAGTTTTTAAAAGTCATTTTTTAAAGAAATTATAGGTATTTATGAAATTAGAGTGCAATGTGTCTCTGGTAATGTATATTCTGTTTCATGTGAAAGCTCATTTTTTACGATCGATCGCTTGTGAGCGCCACAGGATGGATGCATACTACTGAAATAATATATATCATGATATGCACACAAGCACTCACTACTCATTGTCCGAAAGGTACCAGAAACTCTCATTATCTATCTAATTTATTCTGCCACGGGCCATAATGTCTCAAGAAATGGGGATCAATGCCTCCTCACAAAATCAACTACTACGGGTGCGATGGTACTCAAACAAGATGTCCGAATCATGGGTCAAACGTGACTATCAAAAGTTCATCAACATAATGCAAACTTGAATTAGAACTGAATGAGTCTTAAGTATATCTAAAATCACATGTGTATTTATTATATTAATTATTATAATATGGGTTCCGCCAACGGATATCCCTCAATACCAATTACTTAATGATCATCATCCACAAATATCTATGATCCCCCACATAACTGTGAGTACTGTCACAATATTGGCTGTATTTATAACGATGGTGATAATATTTGAGACATGTGTAACTGTAGAACTTACCTTGAGATAGCTGAGCCACTCTTCTCCGTACTCATTTGCGTGTGTCATATAGGCTATTCCAAAAAGTGCGCATGGACGTATTCTCATTAGTTTATTACCACCAGACATTAGGTTCGTCCGGGCTCGTAGATACCTCATACAATCCTAACACAGGGGAATCATACCTCACTGGCCTAACTTATTACCACCAGACATTAGGTTCGTCCGGGCTCGTAGATACCTCATGCAATCCTAACACAGGGGAATCATACCTCACTGGCCTAACTTAATTATTACCAGGCTTTATACATAACTTGTCACATAAAATGATGAACTTTATCCTCAGGGGCAAAACACATCCCTGGTACGTAGAAACATTTACTCGTCGTTGCACGCTGTACCTGACTGCAACGTTTAATAATACACACTCACACTGCAAACCAACCTCGAGTACGATACGCTGTTTGGTCCAGCACTTCACCCTCTGCATCCACCGTAGGTCACACAGTACTGTCTTTCCTTAAAATAACTGCCACTAATAAGTAAGTATAACCAAATAGCATCTTTATAAGCTATTTGGTATAACTCATATAGGCTACTCTTTACACCAAATAAAGGCGTGGACGATCAAACTATCCTCCAGAGCTAATTGTAGTCAAATGCATAGTTATATTCATTACTGATTTAACATTATAGATCAAAATAATGCTATTGCTATTATCATTAACATGATTTATTATTACAATTACTAATGCTATCGTTATTTTATCCGATGATTTCGTTTGTCAATTACCTTTAGTCTTACGGATTATTATACTTACTAATTTTTATTAATGCTCATTAAATCGAACACCATGAGTGCAGTGGGGAGCTGGAATTCTAGAGAATGAATTTGAATCCCACCTCCAACAGCGGCCATTCTGAGTGTGGTTTGTCACCGAGCTTTTCACATTCCCTACAGACGATTGCCTTGTTTCAAGGTCCGAGGCACCTAGCCCAATCCTGGTACTAAAATTACAGCTACACACACGTCTACAGTCACTACAGAAACACAGGTTATCAGACAAATTCAACACACACCCAACTATATGAGGCTGATGACCAAGATGCCCTAAAATCCTAAACTGCATTAACTGCAACAAAACAAAAATCTGTCTCTGGTTTTAACTCTGGCCAATGCGATGTCGAGATGGCTAAGCTTGCGTTACAATCTGAATTAGGTCCTATTGCACGCATACCACACTGCTCCTTACGAACGTTTCCGTAAATGACCGACCATTTAGCAGTTACCACGGCCAAAAATCAGCGTAATGACAAACACTTCATAAATCACAGCAAGTGTCACCGTAGCGTAGTTGTTCAGGCATGAATGTCAGCCTGGAGGTCCATGTCAAATCTATCTCCAGGCAAAATGTCTTCTCCGATTGACGCTCTCAAGTCGGTCCGACCACAGGCAGAGTTGGCAGATCGCCCCGCAAAACCCGTTTGAATTTACCCGTGACGCGATCTGATTGACCGACTTCAGCAGCTGATAAAATAACATGGAACGAGATATCGACTTTCTTTCTTAAAATTATTTATCAGGATGACCTGAATGACTGAATCAAGTAAGTTGGGGCTCATTGGATAATGCTTAACGTGCATCATATCTCAAACCTACACACGTCGTCGCAGCACTAGGCCCTATTACTTGTCAATATATTTCACTTTTAGTAAAAATTGGAGTGACAGGAGCCATTTTTAGTGTTGCCTGGTTCTAATAAAGAATGTTTTCAGTCGGTCAACACAAATTTATGAGCTCAATTACAGTAGAAGGGGAAATAAGTATTTATATGCCCTAAGATGAAAACACTACATAAGATATTTATCAAAAAATATCATGCCTTTATGAACAAAAACAAGATGTTCAGTAAAGAACATATAGCCTACTTTCTCCTAAATGCATGTGTACAGTTATAACTCTTTGTCCTTTTCGTGGAGTAGAATTGAATGTTGGTTGTAGTAGCTTGTTGAAATACAACTTGCTGTACGGATATTATAAGTTCATTGTTTGAATCCTCACCTGAATTATATATAGACTACACACACCAATAGAGCCATCCCAATAGCACAGGTTATCAGACAAAATTCAACACACCCAACTACACGAGGCTAAATGACCATGATGTGCATGCATCTCAAATGAAACAACAACAGATTCCTACCCAAATCCTTCCTCGTAGAAAAGTACACACACTAGTAAGCCTACAGACATCGCAACGACACAGGTTATCAGACAACTTCTACACACACCAAACTACACGGGGCTACAAGACCATGATGCCGCAAAACCCCCAAAGAATCAACAACTTAAACAACAACAGCAATAGTCTCTACCGTGGATCAAGGTCAACGAATATTAATCGCTGTATTCGAGTGTTGAAATATGTGGTGTTATAAGTACTCGTATATGTATAATATTTTCGATTGCAAATACACACTATATATGCTTAATATTACAACGTGTGAGTGGTTATAAATCAATAAATACAAGAAAAACAAAGGTAAAAAAATTGAACCTGTTGGGATTTTAACCAGGAACCTCCAAGTTGCGATTCAGAGACGCTACAATTACGTTGAAATCGCTCAATGCTAACGTTGCGTTAATAATAGCTTTAGTATAACTGCCTAGAATGTTTTATTTTGCAATGAACGATTTCATTAGCGTTTTCTGCCGTTCTGATAAGCCACTTGATACTAAATATGTATTATTTTGTTCAGTACATTCCTAAGAGGATATAAACTTTCGAAGTTACGGAAATATATGGATTAACGAGCAAACAAGAGTTTTTTTTTCAATTTCACCCTGGGCATGGGTTCACTAACAGGCCGGTATAGAGCGCAGCTCGCATCTAGTAGGCCGTGGTTAGTTCAACTGGTTGCTAGTAGATTTCACTCGTGCGTGGGGAATGTTGTTTTAATGAAATATATATTTTCCATTGCAAAATGCAGAATATAACGCTCAATTTTATAACGTCTCAGTACTCAAGAAACAATAAATATAAAAAATCAAGCAAGAAAAATACAACTCTGACAGGTTCTGGTCCCCGGCCGGCCGGGTGAAAAACCAAAGCTCTAACCACAGAGCCAAACCTGCCCACCGTGGTCAAACGTTATCAATCGATTTACATACAACGTCTTAGCAATCAATGACTCGGACTAAACGGTTTCTTCACTGGATTATATATTCATTATAATTCATTTCGTACAAAGTTTATATTATTTCTATCAGTAGGCTATATTTTATGCAACATACTAAAATTAGTGAAATATAGGTTAGAAAGAGAGATCAGCTGCCATTTTGTCTTGTAATCGAGACGACTCATTTTTAAAGTCACTTCTGCACTATAATATTACAATATAAACTTTTAGTTTTGAACGGATCACGTCCTTAAGAACAGTTTAAACGATTCTTGGTTCGATAATTGGAACTGGTGGGTCCCATGTTATGGATTATAAAGTTT
The DNA here is from genome assembly GCA_946902985.2 of Meconema thalassinum. Classification (NCBI taxonomy): domain Eukaryota; kingdom Metazoa; phylum Arthropoda; class Insecta; order Orthoptera; family Tettigoniidae; genus Meconema; species Meconema thalassinum. The sequence goes on from OX336389.2 coordinate 862,712,101, forward strand.
GCATAATTCACACGGCCGCCATCCTGAAATGGTACGGCTGATGACCTTGTAGTTTGGGCACAGGACGCGTTCCATACGAAGGTATGATGTTACTAAATTTGGTCAAGAGCCGATAATTAGTTTGGACATAATTTAATTTTATGTCTTAACCATTTGAGTGGCCGCCATTAAGTTTTCGTAAAGATGGCGGCAGTATAAAACATGGCACTGAGGTTCCCTTTGCTAGTGCTACCTCTGTACCAAATTTCGTTCAATTCGGTTTCGACTTGTTTGAATTGATAGGGGATAAAGCGTTCACCCTCAGATCCTGCTCACTTAGGCTTAATTAATTACGATGTAACTTATATGAATCACACTCATGTACAAATATATATACAATGTTCTGATTACATACGTTCGTAAAAATTTGTGTAACGTGTCAATCTTATTTACAGATGTAATTGTTCACTACTGTGGTTGCTGGTTTAATGTTGATGTATTTTAAAAATCTTAACCTGTGTTCTATTGAATTATTATTGTGACCAGATTCAGAAATGATGTCTACACTATTTTGTTAACTATGTTCTAAATCAACCATTTCCATTTATATTGTTGGCCTATCATGTGTGGTTATAATACAAAAGTTGCACACAGCACTTAAATGGAAAAATGTTGTTTAAACTTACGAAACTTGAACGTCCACACCAATTCACTACTCGCTCGGGACTAAAAGGTGTAACGTCCGTTAGCTACCATCGACCTATGGTTCTGCGCTCTACCTGTGGTTTTGTGTCTTGTGTTACAAGCGCTACGCCAACATGAGGCCTGCTCCACCTGTTGTTTCTTTAAACTCTTGCTTTGTTATCTAGAGCCGGCAATGACCTAACCTGTGATAATGTGCGCCAATTGAGAAGGACGATCTCAACTACTATTAACGACCGATCTCCTCCCCGCCTCGCATAAACTAATGAGTCATATATAAGCGCAGCAGGGATATATGGGGGTTCTTGAACTCGTTAAAAACTGCCTAATTAAGGCTTTGGTTTACTGAGAATAAGGTACTATGTACATCCTTCCCGCTTAGCATTCCCCCTTTTTATAAATTAACTGCTCCTTTCATTATGTTGTTACCTTTTTACTGTCGGGATTGTTGCCTAATAGTGTGAATTGGGGTGAACTTTCAAAGTATGTGTGTTCATTTAGATTATCTGGGTTGTTTAGCTTTGCTAAATGAATTTCTATGGCTTATTTTATGTCAAGTTTCCTGCCTTCTGTTTCATAGTGTATGTTTTTTAGGTCTTTTTCTATATTTTCTATATTCTGTGTCATACATGTGTTCGCAAACCGCTAAAAGTTTTCTGTGCTTGATAACATTTCTATGTTCTTTATAACGTGGATCCATCCTCCTCCCTGTCTGTCCTACTAGATTTGCTTGACACCCTGTTTCTTGGCATGAAAATAAGTATACTCGTGATTTTTAGCCTACTTTTCACATTTTGCAAAAATGAGGAAAAAGTAGTCTTATGAGATCGATCCGGGAAAATGTGTGTCTGTCTGTCCTTCTGTCTGTCTGTCTGTCCGTGTGTGTCCCCCCCCCCCTATCAACTACTAAACGGCTGGAGCAATCGAAATAAAATTTGGTAGGAGTAAAGATCTATACCTGAATATCTCACGGCCATATTTGAAAATGATGTCAGTGCTACCAACTGCTGAAAAATCGCAATTGAAATTTGGATATCTTGGAAGGTATGAATGGGAGCTATTTCAAAATCGGCACACATATAGATAATAATATTGCAGTTTAATTTCCAGAAGGCCATACATGGCAGTGTTGCCAAAATGATTATAAGCCTACTGATAGGTCCAATATTTAAATGCATATAACTTCTACACTATCAATTGGAATTCAACCAAATTTCGTATGTTGTATGTGTATATAACCAGATATGACTGAACGTATTCTTATGAACCACCAGTGTTGCCAACTGTTAAAAAATGCTCTTAATTTCTTTTATCCAAATACCAATATATATGAGAAAGTGTGCAAGCCGACAGCTTTAAACTATGCACACGTATAGTACATGACATTCTATATTAATTTGGAGTAACTTATATACGTCAGTGCTACCAACATGATTCTAAGCCTGCTGAGAGGTCCAACTTTAAATACATGTAACTTCCATACTATCATTTGGATTTCAACCAAATTTCGTATGTGCTATGTGCACCATAACAGCTATGACTATGCGTATTCTTAAGAGCAACCAGGGCTGCCAACTGTTAATAAATGCTGTCTCTATTTTTGTTACCCTAATATCAATATATCAGAAAGAATGCAAGCCAATAGCTCTAAACTTTGCACAGCAGGTTTCAATTCAATAGTACACAGGGCCTTAAGTATACCCATGTCTAAAGAGAACTACAACAAAGAAATTAAGACTATAAAGCAAATAGCTAAGGATTACTTTGGAGTAACTAATATACGTCAGTGCTGCTAACATGATTCTAAGCCTGCTGATAGGTCCAATTTTAAAATGTATGTAACTTCTATACTAACTAATGGATTTCATTCAAAATTGGCACAACAATAGATCATATTATTTCAGATTATTTCTGACCAATACATGCATGACACTGTTGCCAACATGATTTTACGCGCGCTGTTAGATCCAATGTTTAACTGCATGTAACGTCCATGCTATTCATTGGACTCCAACCAAATTTTGTATTCTGTACCTTAAGAGATGGAACTAAGAATATATTCAGTCACCAGGGCTGCCAACTGTAGTGCTCTATTAGGCTACATTTTGCCAGGTATACAGTATTTCGAACTAATTAGAAATTTCGATATTACCAACTTAATTTCGTCATTATTCTAGATAGATCCATATCGATTAATCATTGGCATGAATCTTAAATTTTAAGAAAAGTAGGCTCTTTAGTTCGTCACGGAACTTCTTGTTAGTATTGGTTTTGTTAATTTAAATTGCTATTGTGAAGGTGTGTTGATTGTTATGAATGCTACTTTGATTCCTTGTTTATCCGAGTTTGCATTCACGAAATTGGAACACGCGGACTTCATTTCATTACTTGGTGTTTGTAATGCACTATCTTTTGTCCCGTGTCTTAGTATTATTTGATCTAACTTGTTGGGTGTGAAATTGTTTTCCTTAGCTATTTGCTTTATAGTCTTAATTTCTTTGTTGTAGTTCTCTTTAGACATGGGTATACTTAAGGCCCTGTGTACTATTGAATTGAAACCTGCTGTTTTATGTGCGCTTGGGTAATTTGAACCATTATCGATAGTGGGCCACTCACTTCGAGTGGGCGTCTACGTATCTATTCCATTGTATGCCTTGTTGTCTGTCAGAAATTGTTTTCTATGCTGTTAATGAAAATATTGGCCACTAGACCGCTGAGTGGTGATCCCATACCTTACCCATTTGTCTGTTCGTTGAATTGAAAGGCATTCTGGTTGAGTGCAACTTTCAGCAATTTTACTATCTCGTCTGTTTCTTTTGTCAAGTTACTCACTTTTAAATTGTCTTCTATTAATTTGATGGCTTCGTTTACGGGTATGTTAGTGTACATAATGATTATGTCGAATGACACCAATCTCATGATGGATTCTATTTTTAATTAACCTAGTTTATTGACTAGCTCCGTTGTGCTTTTGACCGATTTGTCATTGTTGATAACTACCCTGTCCTTTAATATTTTGAGTATTTCTTTGCTTAGTTTGTAATTTGGTGCGTTTCTGCAATTGACGATAGGTCTAACCGGGAACTCATCCTGATGAATTTTCGGTAAGGTGAAATGTCTTCTCAATTTCTACATTTGTGAAGCTATGTCCGCATGTGTTCGCAAGCCGCGGAATGTTTCTATGTTGTTAATGAAAATATTGGCCACTAGACCGCTGAGTGGTGATCCCCTAGTTAACCTTAAACATAGGACAAATGTTCCGGTTCTTTGTAACTGACAGGACGGGTGGGACTTAAATATAAAACGGGACTGTCCCAGTCAAAACGGGATGTATGGTCACCCTGTGTCTGGGTGACATATGTAATTATGGTATTGTTATTGTTGTTATTATTATTATTACTATTATTATTAATAATATTAATATTTTACTCTGGATTCGAATTTCATCGTTTCACTATCAACATGTGACACTATTTTGAAGTTTACCACGTGGTATGTAACCTTACAGAGAAGAATTACAGTAAGTTAATATCATGTCTTTTATTTTCACGTTACAGTCGTGTTGAACACCTGACTACCCTAGATAGACTGAATATCTCATGTTGGAAATGCTTCAATGACTTTGTGTCGTGATATTTCCAGATGTGAACGAAGAGCCAATGGGAGAAAGGTCACGTATTGTGTTGAGAGAACCAAGTGGTCCGTGGAGTGTGATTGATCACATTCGCCCGCACATGCGCAGCTTGTCCGGGCGACAACTCAAATGATATCAATAAAGTCTGCGCTGCGTCTCTTCACGCTATGGCTGTATGTTCCATCCCAACTTCGCTTATGCGTTACACTCAATGTGGCTCTTAATTTCACGATCATAAGCCACGGGTGACCAAACAGAACCACTGGGCGAGCTTTATTCACTGGTGAGAAGCAAGCATGTAGAACACTTTGATATCATACTCCCAGTGTTCTAAGTTTGTAGCTGGGTTCGATTGTCGTCTGCTAACTGAATTGACATGGAATTATGTTCCTGTGTTTAATTTCAAAGTTTTCGGTGTAATATAAAATAATTTACTTTATATTCCAGCTGACAATACACCTCGAAACGTTTAATGCTTCGTTTTCGAACCCACGGCGTAGCCATGCGCATTAATGCAATCACCACGACCGCGATGGGCAGCTGCTGCTAGTCCGGAGATCGAAGGTTCAAATTCTGGCACTGACAGCAGCTATCCTGAGCGATTTTATTCCCCACACTTCCTCCTTATGTCCATTCCCGGAACACCTACCGTAGTCCTATGTCTAATAATCGCAGATATACCCACATTAGAAGAGCGTGTTACCAGACAAATTCAGTAGGAAATGAACTTCTAGTTTAAAGTGACCATTCATCTCGCGATCACAGGACCTTCTTTTAACGTGGAATCTGAACCACATGACATGGTACTTCATTTTGAAAATCTCAAATGCATTAACCGGTATTCGAACCCGGTCCACCCTGGTGAGAGGCAACGAGTTTGACCGCTGTGCCACCACGCCCCCCAAAACATTCAGTATATGCCCCAAGCTTCTAAATTATCTAACAACAACGTTTCCAATCCAAGGGATTCATCATCTTGTATTAAACAAGCACCTTGCCTTTCCCAAGCAATTGATGTCTGTTGTGGCAAAGTATGCCACGGGTGACCAACCAGAACCACTGGGCGAGCTTTATTCATTGGTGAGAAGCAAGCATGTAGAACACATTGATATCATGCTCCCAGTGTTCTAAGTTTGTAGCTGGGTTCCACAGTCGTCTGCTAACTGAATTGACATGAAATTATGTTCCTGTGTTTAATTTCAAAGTTTTCGGTGTAATATAAAATAATTTACTTTACTTTCCAGCTGACAATACACCTCGAAACGTTTAAAGCTTCGTTTTCGAACCCACGGCGTAGCCATGCACATTAATGCAATCACCACGAGTGCGATGGGCAGCTGCAGCTAGTCCGGAGATCGAAGGTTCAAATTCTGGCACTGACAGCAGCTATCCTGAGCCTCTTGGACGTGTTAGATAAGTTAGTATTAGCACCAACTGATGCAGCTTGATAGGGGTCGCATTTGTGGTTTGCATGAGATCGGGTGCTCATGTCATGCAATTGTCTAGTATGTGGGGCATACAGATGCCTCAGTTTCACAGTTGGAAGCAGTAAGTACGGGAGGGCGTCCACGCACGTCATAATGGTCCAAGTCACCCAAGACAGACTGCACCAATGGAGGACAACGGAATTGACCGTCAAGCATAACACAACCCTATGGCACCTACGCCTCCCATAGAGGCAACGTTTATGGACTCTCTACAGAAACCCATGTCCACCGAAATCGTGTCTCGACGACGGGCATCATCCGGACTACGGGTTGAACGTCCCATGCGTAGACTGCTTTAATACGAAATACAGACGGTTACGTTTGAAGCAGTGCCGCAAGTGGGAGGCATGATTTGATGACGAAGGTGTCGTAACATGTTCACCACTATGTGTCGGTTCTGTCTGACCACGCATGACTATCGTGTTCGCCTATGGCGGTGTCGAGGGGAGAGGATCAAACCTGCCAATGTTGTGAAGGGACATGGCTGCTAGCATCATGGTGGGGAGGTATAGGGTATGACTTCAGGCAACTTCTGGTGATTCTTCGGAGAAAGTTGACGGCAGAGCGCTACGTTAGAGACATTCTGCGTCCGTATGCCTCAGCCCTCTCGAGCCAGAACCCTGGTACACTCATACAACAGGACAATGCCCGTCCGCACACAGTATGTGTATCTACAAAGGTGTACAAACTGTTAGTCTCGATGCCAGCGTGTGGTGTTTTAACACCACACACAAAACAATTGAACCTGGAGTACTAAGATATGTGAAATTGCAACCATAGTGTATGTATACAGTATATTTATTGCGGGTTTTATAAACTCATTTGTCCATTTGCATTCATCTTTGTAATATACGTCAACCCGGGCTTTCAAATAGTTAATTTATAACCCCCCAATATATTTCTTGAGTTCTCGTGGCGAGCCGACAAGTCACAATATACACTGCTAGAGGAAACCGGCACCGCAATAAACCCCTTAAGAAGATACCGGAAGATGACCCGAGGGAGCAGCAAATAGAGTAAAACCCTCTGTAGCGAGGAGAGGGATTCTTAAAAGAGATATATAGTAACAATGAAGACTAGAAACAGTAGCCTTCAGAACTTTTTAAGGATTAGGCCTATACCACTACATGACCCCAAAAAGAAGTGTGTCAGTGGGAGAGACCTTCATCCAAAAAAACAGCCATCTGGTTCTGAATAATGGAAATTACTTCAGCCAATGAGGAGTATGAGACAGGACATTCCGGCATTCATTGATTCTTTGATTCATTGATTGACTCATCTACTCAATCTGTTCGTTCGTTCTTTACTCAAAATTTGAATCTTGCTCAGAAGTCAGACATCTACTTAAAGCTAAAAACTTATCTGTAACCAGCAAATGATAAGAATTAACTATTAAACTCAGTGGAGACTTAGACAGGATATTTCCAGCAATGTGCGTAATATCAAAGAAGGGTGAAACAATTCTATTTCACTCAGCTAGGCGACAGCATCTGTTCAATTAGTGATCAGATAGCTTTGCTAGGTAGGATTGGTACCTGGAACTATGAAAGAGCACCCGAGATGTCAACTTCAAGAGCGAGATAGCTACGCCAACATCGCCCATGGCGATCTGCTAGGCGGTAAGCTCATTTACATTGTCAGTTGCAAGTCGGACTTAGTTCTGTTAACTTCCCCGATTCAAAGTACGAAAATTTTAAAATTTCTCCGTTTGAAAGATCGCAAGACGTCATTCAGTTCATTTTGGTTTAATAAATTCTTTATAGCTATTGTGGGGTTTGAAGCCATTTTTTCAGTGTTGCCTTAGTAAACAAGAGTTTAGTGCTTTTCAGTCGGTTGACCGACTGAAAAACACTAAACTCTTGTTCTTTATAACTATCTATGCCTTCAGTCAATATATTCCGAAATCTCAACTTCCCAGATGTCAACATAGTAGAATAAAGTGTTTTACAGCTAGCCTCTGTGGCCCATCCCCCGAAATTAAAGAGTATCATTTTAATAACAAGTATAAATTTATCTCACAACCGTCTGTTGGAGATTGGCGCCCTATTACTCGAGCTAATTACTCTTTGACAATCACTCAGGAGTGGAACCATTACATCACAGCACCCAACAGTGGGACAAGATTGTTCACCACCCCAGCACGTTACAAGTGTTCCGAAATTTCATTTTCACTTTTTATGACGCAATGTAGTAAACATTTTTGGATGGTGCTGAAACTATTTTCAATGTTTAACCGTTAGTTTGAGTTATATTTTCTTTTAACCCTTTGACTGCCTCATTATGAACAAAGGCCACTATTAACCTTTTCATGTTCTTATTTGTTAATATGACTCCTGTAAATGCTAATTACAGATTTTGATAATTTTCAGAATGTTCTATGTGTGCTTGCGGTAGGTGGTACTCAAAAGTACCGTCTGTAGTTTACACCCCATAAATAAAATATGAATTTGGCGGAATAAATAAAGATGAGTTCAAAATTAACATGTTTATTGTTCATTATGAAGATCGTATGGGTAGCTAGAGTTACAAATGAAGAGGTATTTTGACGAGTGGGAGAGGGGAGATGTTTCTGGCGACTGCAAATGAAGAGAAGATATAGGTTGGCAGGACACAGCCTACTAAGACACCCAAGAATAGCAAACTTAGTTATGGAAGGACGTGTCGAGGAAAGAACTGTAGGAGAAGAGCAAGGTTAGAATGTGTTGAAGAGATTGCCTCGGGTGCTATGTAAAGATGAAACGAGTAGCTCAGGGCAGGGAGGCATGGGTGACTGAATCAAACCAGTCCAAAGGCTGAAGGCTCAAACAACATTGTACATTATCTAATAAATACAAGCAATGAAAACATGATAAATCAGTGTTGTAAACATTCTAATATCAATGACTGCCTGTTCAATTACACATCTACACCATGGTACTCGGCAAAACAATTCACTTTTCATTTACACACAAGAAGACTTTGCAGTGGGAACACTTGGATTAAAGACGAGACCGAATCTTCTTAGAACTGCGTACTTCACAGCGACCTCGAGCGGTATCAAATGTGACTCAATGTATGTCCCGGTTGCCACAACAAACATCCTTAGGTATAGAAAATCCGGATTTCGGCGCTTTGATGCACTGAGGTGAACTGATTGGCCGTCTTCTCAATTTGCTATAAATAGCTATTTCCAACGTCGTGCTGCTATTCAAGCGAGGCTTAAGTCCACAAGTTCCTTCCGTCTTTGTTGGACATGATCCATTGGCACATACTTGTTTTTGTTCCTCCATAATCCTACTGAACACCTCATCAAAGTTATTCATGTCCAGATTAAGCGTGGGTTGAATATTTTCCTATACAGCATTATTGTTACTTGCATCTGAAGGTTTCTCAACATTTGGAATATCAGCAAATAGGATGTGAGATATTTTTAAATTTGATAACAAATGTGATATCTATAAGATATTAGATAGTGAAGACACTCACCCAAAAAATCAACAACTTAGCATATACCGTATGGTTCTCAGCTAAGCCTAGAATGGGTTGGATTAATAAAATCTGTGCATAACATAAGTGTAACAACATCCATTCTTGGAAACAATATAGGCTACTCAAACTGCATTACAATCAATGAAAATTCTTCATCTAACCTTCTAGAATTATGTGACAACAAAGAGTTACGAGTCTACTGACGTAACTTATAAGTCCAAGTTAAATTATTAGCATTTTCATTGTTGATTCAAAAATTATGTCCATTTTTATATATTGAGTACATTTCACTCTAGATACACGAATAGAAAAATAAATAACACATACACAAATTTCTTATACTATACAAGGTTTACCATTACTCCAAACATACTCTAGATCAGATGGCGCACCCTGTGATCCTTCGTCTGCTATCTGGTGACCAGCCGGCAAACCGTACTTTATTATGTGTTTTTCATATTTAGAAAACTGTACTTGTAAGAACTAACAGTAGATAAGGGCAGATTAATGAGTGGCTCATTTGTGGCGGTTTAAATGTAGGCTACTGGTACTTCTGAGTACCAACAGTAGGCAAAGGGTTAAGAAACTGACAGTATATATTCTTTTACAATTTCTACTAAAAGAGGAACCTTGCTAATGCGGAATGTCACTCGTTTTGTTTTGATTAGGCGACGTTATTCTAGTTTTCCTGTGAATTTAGTGCAGTGGGATTCGACGACTTTCATTACTAATGGTCCACTCTTGAACTAGTCAACGAATTGTGGACCCTGAATTGAAATCACCTGATTTAGAGGGTACATTCCAAAGTCAATGAAGAAAGAGAAAACAGACAGAGTTCAAGTATCCCCCAGAATCTACAATTTCGAAAATTTCCAGACGCAATTCCTTAAGGGAAAGTTGTAAGTTCATAGAGGAGCAAACATTACTACGTGGGGTAATAAAAATAAAATTAAATGGTTCTGAATAAAACTTGTGACTAATTTAAATTATGTATTTGAGTCTAATAATTTTCACACCTCTGTACGTACTGCTTGGTTCATGTAGAGATCCTTCCATGGCCAGCCTCGGTATTTCCACAATCGAGCATGTGTGGGATTATTTGGACCCCAGGCCAATCTGTCCGACTTCAAGTGACAGTCACGACAGCTCTAGACCAACGTGCCCCAGGGAACGGTACAAAAGCAACACAACTCTTTTCGCGCCGAATCTGCGCATGTATCCGGCCCGAAGATGTATTATGCCTTACTGGCATCGGACCAGGAATGTGCTCGTATGGCATTTCATCTGATATTCTAATTATGATTACCAAAGGGTGATGTTTGAACACAATGACCACCGAAAGTGTTAACAGTATGGAATGAGCTGTTTCCTGTGAGCTCACAAGCCTAAATGGATTAAATACTTTCGATGAGGTACCAAATCATCAAGTACGAAGTGAGAAATTGTGAATTTTTCAGAGGACCAAAGCAGAAACCAACATTTATTTAAATGAGGATGAAAGATGATGATAAAATGAACAACGAACAAAATTACTAATGGGAGGTAACCAACTAGAAAATCAAAGTGGCAGCTGATCGATCCCCAGAAGTTGAATGCACCTGTCAGTGAGGTCAGAAGTAAAACTCAACAACTCACATTAACACTCCTCAAACTGAAGTGCAAATAGCTCGTTCTCTGAAATTAATCCAACCGAAAATCCGAAATACATCATAAGGTGGCCAATTGCTCACGGCTGCCATAAATGCAATGTTAACAAGTAGTTCGTGAAGAACTATTGCCATACATCCCACTAGTCTTTTCCATTAAGGCTCTCCTGCCTATTAAAAGAATTTTCCATGTAATATACTAAAGAGCTTTAGGTTCACAACCTATGTCTTCACCAACACCATTATATTGAGAAGTTATGCCCTAGAATGTATGGGTTTCAGTATCGGTGATTAAGATTCCTCCCACGAGTTGTCATTGTACTGTAACGAAACACCAGATTTAATTTTTAGAAAAGTCAAATGCGTGGCTTCTATGATTTAGGAAAAGTAAGCTACAATACTTAGTTAGTGCCATTAGATAATGATTGTTATCATAGGCCATAGTACCAATCTCGTCTTCAATCGTCTGAATAAGATTCGAGAAATAAAAATAATGTTTAAAAATTTCGAACTGACGTCATCTTGAATTTTTGAAACAATTGAACATCATTCTATGTTTCTACACTACGCTCTGAATAACGATTCGCTGTGCCATGTTTCATTGCACTCGGGTGACTAAATAGACAGAAAAGTTGTTTTATAGCCTATATTTGAAAATCACTTGGCCGCCATGATGTAGGCTAATTGTGTTTCTCAGGATTTGGAAAGTCACATATTGGTCCTTACTTAACAGTCCTCTAACATCATACAAAATGTCAGTTTGATTGCTTAAATAGTTTCGGAGATATTGAGAACCGGTGAAGTGTATCGTATGGACGCCATGTTGGATTTTTCTATACATATGTTATAGATTTATATGCCAGCAGATTAATACTGTAGTCTATTATAAACGTGGCTCATTCTACCAACATACCGGTACAGTACATTTCTATCGCTTATTTAGGATACGAGAAATATGAACGTAATTTTAAAAATTTCGCTCAGACGCCATATACAATAGAAATTGAATTAAATTAGATGCCATTATATTGAGCCATGTATGAAGATTTACCGTGCTAGTTTCACTGCAGTCGGATAATTAATTTGCGAGAAATATCTATAAAATTATTTAAATTTTAGCGTCGCCGCCATATTGTATTTGTGTTCATCAACTTATTGAAAGGCCCATGGGTGAACTAATGTTAATAGCCTCTATCAACATAAACATCAGTTTGATTGGTGTAATAGATTCGCGGATATTGAGAACCGTCTAAATATTTTGGATGGTCGCCATATTGGATTGTTCTACATGTTGGCCGTAGAGTTGTGTACCATTAGATAACGATTATTACGTAGCTTCATTATTCAAACGTTAATTTCCATCGTATGATTAGAACACACACAAAAAACATTTCGCACAGACGACATCTTGTACATGTGAACAATTGAATTGACTTAAGTTAAATATTGTGTGAACATTTATCGTATCAAGTTTTTACTGCGCTCGGATGATTAAATCACGAGAAAATGCAATTTAAAAATTTTAGATTCGCTTGGCCGCCATGTTGGTATTGCACTTAACATATTTCTAGGCGTCCCATAACTGAACTTAACTTAGTATTCTCTATAACCATGCAAGATTTCAGAGTGATATCGCTAACAGTAGGCTAATAATTATAGAATGCCGGTGAAGCATATTTAAATTTGAAGGACAGGACAAAATAGTACTACGTCCTTACCGAATTTCATTAATTTCGCTCCAGCCGTTTAGCTTGTATTCGGGACACACACACGGACAAAATGTGATCTCATACGCCTATGTTCTCATATGATGAAAATAGTCTAAAAGTCCTAACAGGACCGAAACTGTCATACTAAACTCTCGAGACTGGTGGGAAATATTAAAAATAAATTTATATTTTTAAAGGTTAAATCAAATTGCTCTTCAAGTCAGTCAAATAAACACATAAACTTGGCTGCTTTCATCTCGTTATAGGTATTCGGGCATAGTAGATACGCTTGCTGGTTTCATCAATTCACCTCCATCCGGGATTCCCTTCCTCTAAAGAGGACCGTAGGACGCTGTCACCATGGACCACCGTACTCTTTACATCTTGAAGGACGATTTCAATTGGTGTGGAAAGAAGGGTTTCTCAAATTACATTGTTGGAGAATTTTCTCAAATTCTACATCTGGGACAGCTCAGAGATTATAGTCAACTCAGTCGACGTTCACGATGTGGAGTTAATAGTTTATCAACTGTATGAACCACAGCCTTAAATGTAGCCATTATGGTGCCATGACGAAGGATATTAACAGGCTCAAACTTAGAGGGTAACCTTGTTTCATTTCTAGGGTTACCAGATGTCCTGAAAATCCCGGACATGCCCTACACTTGCCCGGTGACCAGGAGAATTTGTGGTAAATCTGCAATGGCCCACCTTTTGAAGAGCAAACTGATTACCAAGGAGGCCTCCAGCTAGTAGATCGTGTCATCAATGCGATTGTGAACATTGAGATCTTGGAAATATTCTTTAGTTTGAAAATTAGTTAACGATTCAGTATTCGATTTAGAAGCTAAGGGCATTTTGATCATCTGTGTCTGTAACTGTAACTATTCGGGTAAGGGATTGGGTAGGTGTCCATCCCGGCATTTGCCCGGGTAAAATCACACTTAGGACAGCAGTCAGTGCCGGGATTAGAACCACCGGGGTTTGATTCCTACCTCAGCCATCCTGGAAGTGGTTTTCCGTGGTTTCCCCACTTCTACTCCAGGCAAATGCCGGGATGGTACCTAACTTAAGGCCACGGCCGCTTCCTGCCCAAATCCTACCTGAAATTAAAAATACACACACTCCCAAGTACACGGGGCTACATGACCATGATGTCGCAAAACCCCTAATTAATCATCAACAACAACAACAACTACTCACTACGATATAGGCTACACTTTGTTTCAATGGTTTTACTTGCTTGCTATTCACTGGGCCCCCAGCATGTTAGCGGGAAGAATATCTCATCTCGTCTTGACTGGATCCCCCTGAGAAAAAAGAAAAGGAAAACATGGCGGTATCCCCCCCCCCCCCCCTTAGGCCACCATACAAAATTAAGTCCTTCAATGAGAAGCTACAATTAAGAGATACAACGTTCGAATCCCGGCGTTGACAGTGGCCAATCTATAGTAAGTATGGTTTCCTTCCTGGCTTTTCCAGATTCAGTCCAGGCATATTCTGGAATGCTATCATATTTCAAGACCCGAGCTATGTACCCCATCCCAGACCTTTATAATAACACTTACAATAAAACTACTACAGGCTATCAGGCTATCAGGGGAGTACACAGAACACTCCCAAATCCTTAATTAAAGCAACAACAAAATTATAGCCTATGTGGACAAGGGTGAATCGACAAGTATTTGCCCCTATTTTCTTCAGCCAAAATAATAATCATACAGTACAAGGAAATTAAAATACAGTGTTCTAAATACATTTTACTATTTTTCCGTTTGTTCACCAGCGTGGTTCAGGCATCAATAGATTGCAGATGGCGCTGTTATAGGATTCAGCTGGTTGAGCTCGAAACCAGAGCGGTCTTCAAGTCGTTATTGGAAATGAACCAAATGACCAAACACGATATGATTGAAAAAAATTCTAAAGATAACTTATTTCCTACGTTAAAACAGAATAGCGTTAAGTTAAGTCACCATTTTAATAGCTGATAGCGAGAAAATTTCATTTCAAAACATCAAATATAAATGTAATTATGCTATAAATGTTTAGGCTATATTTCCCATCTAAGACTTGAAAATTTGTCGCAGCCTAAGCGTGGCCGCATTAGTTACGTGCCCGGACAGCAGGAGATTTGGGCTCGAATCCCGACTGCGTTCAAATTTTCAGTCTTGCAGAATTTTCTTCTATTTCAAGTTTAATAATTGTGGCTTTTTTTTTTTACAATGAATGACTTCAGTACTTAATATTTTTCTATTATACTAGCACTTCTACGCTGCGTTGCTTGGCTTTGGATTCGTTATAAGGAGAGGCAGCATGTTACCGAATAGTCTACACGAATGTCATGTAGCCGTAACACTCTGTTAAAGACATTTGCCTATTCTAAAGCATATTGTACCAATGTTCCTCCAAATCAACTACTACAACTAATATACCAATTTCGAAAATGTCATTACGCCGTTTGCTCGAAACAGCTATTTAGACAGGAATCCAAGTAGAATTCAGCCAAACAACACTCCATTTCGGTACAGTTCACGGGCTCTATTTTGATGTTAGTAGGCTATTCAGTAAAACCTTTTTTCTGATTATTGACTTCTTGCTGTCCACCTCGTTGCGTAGTGACTGTCACCGCGGAGGCCTGGGTTTGAATCCTCGCTCTGCCAAGAAATGTAATTCTGGTCCGAGGGCTGGAACGGGGTACACTCAGCCTCGTGAGGTGAAACTGAAAAGAGGAATGTTCAATGCCTACCTCAGCCATCCTGAAAGTGGTTTTCCTTGGTTTCCCACTTCTACTCCAGGCAAATGCCGGGATGGTACCTACCTTAAGGACACGGCTGCTCCTTACCCAAATCCTACTGTACCCGTAAATCCGGAAAGTAGCCTGTTGGAATATCCATAGCCCCAGCTGGATTGCCTATTTCTAACAGCAGCGGCAAATTACTTCATTAGAAACCGCTCCAACATTGTCTTCAGGGATTTACGTACAGCAGTTACAAGAATATTGTGGAAAAACAACAAACTACACGGGGCACACTTACCTTTACTTACGTGTCTCGGGGAATGGGGACTCAGCTTCGCCTACAATACATCCACAATACTCTAATCCTTATATTTAAAATGAATCACACGTCAACGACGAAAGATAACGAACTGTGCAAATTTATTTAACAAGTGTAAACTAATCTAATATAAACAATAAATAACAATAAACTATTTTAAATAAGAAATAAAATAACCATACAACCATACACACTTCTCTTCCGCTACACATCCTACTGCAATTACTGTGTATAAATTACAATCATAAAATCTTTGACATAACTAGGCCTACTGGACGTGAAGAAAACGTTTAACAGAGGCTCCTGCATTCATAACATTCCTTACAACTGGTTACCTCTTTCGCCACGCGTATAGAAATGCACCTGCATTGGCCTGATTCCTCAATGAACGCTAGCAAAGTGCTACGCTCTAAAACTGTCCCATTTACAAGGCAGTGGCACACCATCTGGCTTCACATTATATTACATCAGGACCTCGACTGCTAACGGTTCATTTTTCTGTCCACATTTGCTTGTATCAATTGCTGTCTGGCTCGCGTCTAAAAACCTCAAATAAAAGTTACATTTTGCCATTACAAAAACGCTCATAACTTAAACAATTCTCTACCAGTCATACGGAAATTTTAATACACACTTTCATTCATACTCCGTAGTTGTTCTAGACCAACTAAGTTGAACAGTCACTCTTAACAGGTGGCAATCATCCATACAAAAACATCCGCTCACAAAAACACTCTATTCCAAAAACATTCTATTAATTAATCCTATTAAAATTATTTAAATAATTAAATCATTACGGAAAATATTTACAAGTAATTTGTTCGTAATAATAGACAATATTTAACGTTGCTAACACGTTACCTTCGAGATTCTGGATTCTCTGTTACTATACAACTTGTAATTAGTTATTTACAATGTTTTTCCACATAAACGTTTGCTAATACTCTTTAGCTTTCATATACTGCTCACACATCGTCTTATATAGGTTTCATTACAATGTCGGTCTAATACAGTCGATCGACAAAGGTTAACTGTACGTATTTATGCAATTCCGGGTTTAATAAAGTGTAATAACAGTATAAATGACATGAGTAGGCAATCGTTTTTTAATTGCTGTCCGCTAAAATCCTTCCGTCAACACAGCTAAAACGTTACTTCTCATGAACTGGACTTCTTGTATACAACGACTCTTATCATGATCCATGCCTTTTCTTATCAAAGAACAATAATTTCATTGACTTCTCTTAAAATGCGGAACTTCCTTCGCACGAACTCTCCATAGCTCTACAGATCCTCATATAACAGTATATATGGCATAAACAATTGTCATCCACTATGTTAAACATTAACCAAAAACGGATTAATTGTTATTAACATTTCTTCTGTAGGAACTTCTCTCAAATGACGGCATGACCCTCTGTGTCGTTACACATGACTACTGATCTACTATTATACATCCTTAAGTTCTTCAAATGAAACTTCCAATAATAATGAACGATATTAGACTGTCGTGATTAACCTGCTAAAGTTTACTACACAAAAATATAATTAACTGTTGACTCGTCTGTCACAAATACATGTAATAAAAATAATAACTTCTGTCTCACCTCACTTATCAAGCTTTAAATTGCATATCGTTGCAATATCAGGCCTACATTATGACGAGATATTACACAAATATTGTAAAATAACACACATGTTATTTATAGTGTCAAATAGTATTCAATCTTGACCGGGATAAACTAGCTTTGAATTCCTTGCCAAAGATTTGAATAATCTTCTATCAAAAGATATTTCCTCTAACAATAAATGAACAAAGCTCTCAGCTTTACAAATAATGAAAAGGTTTGTCAATGTCGTAATGTTTTTCCACTCAACACAAAGAATGTCTATAGGGATTAAGACTTCGGTCTTATCAAACGACTAGTATTTCCTAGATCGCCGAAAGTTTATGTACAATAATGATATGACAATATCATTCGATGTTTCTTCTGCTCTTGAAGTTGAAGTTATTACATTAAAGTGCTCAAATTAAATTTAAAAGAATTTAATTTGGAACTATGACACAATGTCTGAATTCTAGGTTCAAATAAAATTACTAAAATTCAATAGTCGAAACGACTCGTCTTCCATGAGGCAAACAAAAGTTTTAATGTCAGTTCAACAACTGATCCGTAGAATACAATTGAAAAATAGATGAAAGGCAATCATCTCTAATAATCTTGAAGCGTATAAATCTTAACACACATCTGAAGTGTAAAATACATGAGAACACTGAAATACATAAAATGTGAAAATATGGATTAAGAACGTCGGCTCAGAATGTCACTAATCAAGCTCTATACTATAAGTAAAAGACACAGCTACCCTAATTTGGACGAAATCTTGAAGATCTGGGTAAGTATTTACACAATACTTTAGGTGTTTCCTCAGTTCAAGATACTGAAATAGATCTCCATTCGAACCTCGGGCCTGCGACCTCAGAGATAGGAAAACGTTCCCTCTCCGGAATTCACTAACCTCCGTCTGGGCTCGAACGATATCCTTCTGGCAAATTCTTCTGTTGTTGCTGGGATACCCTAGCATATTGACAATCATCTTCTGCAGAATCTTCATTATCCGTCGCAAATATATCAGCATCGTCGTTGAATAATAATATATAGAAATATTCATGTAGATGGTGAATGAATTATTTCTATCGCTTATTGATGTTACATTAGTGTTCGTAGACTGACGAAAATGTACAAGGTGAAACGTACACTACGTCTGTATTCTGCAATAGGTTGTCCATCGAAGCTCCATTGTTGTATCTTAACTCTGTATTAAATATGTATCTGGCGCATGACTATTTAGTTCATCATTTCAACAATATTAATTATGTCGAATGAAACTAATCGAAGAATAATGATAGTCATTATGATAATGTTTGTTTGCTGCGCCAATGGTAAAGTTCTCCGCTACTGTTCACTTGAACGGCGTTCGCCAACTTCACGTTGCAACTATCATGATATTCAGCTTATATTTCCAACACTTTTGAAAAACTGTCTTAACAGGCTTATTTCGTCGAAATGGTGTGACTTAGAACTCTCGACTTTTAACAGATTGTAGTATTCGACCTGTACTTTCTATATATTCACTTGGCTGAAGTCTAGTCTCAAATATATATGGGATATTCTACTTTCAATATTCCCCTCAACTTCGCTTAGAATTGTGAGGTTTGAAGCCATTTTTCAGTGTTGCCTAAGTAAACAAAAGTTTGGTGCTTTTCAGTCGGTCAACACGAATGTACATAGTACACTTCAATTTGGTTCAACAAAAAATGTATAGAACTAAATCTCACCCCTAAATATGTACCAATTAAAACCGTACCGATTACACCAGCCTCAATCATTTCAACTAAACAAGCCAAAGCGCTTTGGATAAAAAACGAACTAAAATTTGCATACATAAGAAAGCAAAAAAAAACCAACAACTATACGATATTCAATTGCAACTAACTAACTTCTGGCACGCATCCCAATGGGACAGTTTTACCGAGCACCTACATGACACCATGAAAATCAGAGCAACGAGGAAACACGAAACGCTAGAATATAAACTAAGATAACTAGGAGAAACACAGAATAATCAACCTAGTGAACAACACACGAATAACAATGAATTAAATTTCCACAGCAGGGTAAACAACAGAACGAACGTAACCTTCTCTCAAAATGAAATGGATATGCTAGACAAAGGTTTGAAATACAACTGCACAGACTCACACACGAACCATAATATAAAACAGTTAATCACAGATATCGAGATAGCCAGTCACAAGCTCCCAGCAGAAGACAGGGAATTAACCAAAAATCTTGCCACCAACGAAGCCAAAAAAATCCTCAAACGAGAGGGCGAAAACAACTACACTCAAAACAACAAACGACTAAAAGAAATAAAGTCATTGAAACAAAAAATAAAAGAACATGACTTAATCATCACAAAAGCAGATAAGGGATATACCACAGTAATTTGAAACAAAACAGAATACATTGAAAAAACAGTCTAATTCCTAAACAACAACTAAATCAAGGAATTAGCAAAAGACCCCACCAATAAATTCCAAAAACAAATAAAAAGTGTATTAAAAGAAACAGAATACATATTGACCAAAGCTGAAAAATCAAAACTAATAAACATGAACCCGAAAATACCGTCATTGAGGGGACAACCAAAAATACACAAAAATGAGTGCCCAATGAGACCAATAGTCAATTGTAGGAATGCGCCTAATTACAAAATCAGCAAAGAGTTACTAAAATCTTAAAACGCCGCCTTTCCAACGACAAAAACAACTCTGTAAAGAACACAACGGAATTAGTAACAGCACTGAACACCTTACAAATGAAACCTAGCATGAGGCTTGTATCTTTCGATGTAACTAACATGTACACCAATATTGCTATTAATGATGCAATCAACACTATCGAAAACAACTTAAAATCCAACAATTCGGAAAAAGAAACTGAAGAGATCGTGCGACTACTGAGGGTCGTCCTCGGCCAAAACGCGTTTCAATTCGACAATAAAATGTACACACAAGCAGAAGGATTAGCGATGGGATCACCACTAAGCGGATTAATCGCTGACATCTTCATTAATGCACTAGAAAATGAGATTTTAGAAAAGACTTCAAATTCACCAAGGAATCCGAAACAGATCGAAAAATAAATAATCTCGACATAACTATTGAACGTAAGGACAACGAGCTTTCATACTCCATATTCCGAAAAGCCACACAAACCTCGCATGCAATCGACAATCAGTCTAATCACCCCAGTACGCATAAATTAGCGGGGTTCAATTCAATGGTGCACAGAGCTTCAAACATACCCATGTCAACAGACAATTATAATAAGGAAATAAGAACCATTAAACAAATAGCAAAGGAAAACAATTTCCCGCCAAGCAAAATAGACCAAATTGTAGCCAAACATAAAAATAAAGATAAAATGATTCCAAAACCGGACATTAATGAGAAAAAATTCGCGCGCTTCAACTATGTGAATGAGAACACATATAAAATCACTAATCTATTCAAAAAGCAAGGCATAAAAATAGCATTCACAACGAATAATACGACCGGGAGGCACTTGCAAAATAGCAATCTAAATAATCAAGACCCGTATTCAAAGTCAGGGGTGTATTCAATTACATGCCAAGACATTGGTTGTCAAGCTAATTACATTGGACAGAGCGGAAGACGAGTAGATACACGTTATAATGAACATAGGAATCCGATAAGATACGGAACACATTCAGCAGTATGCGAACATATGTGTGACACGAGGCACAGCTTCACTAAAATCGAGACTGATCTAAAAATAATTCATCACGAATCGAAAGTCAGAGCTCCCGACATAAAAGAAGCAATCGAGATTCACCTAGCCAAACAAAACAATCCCAACAATGTAAATGAACACACTTTTATGGAGAGTTCACCCCTTTCCGCTCTACTAAAATACACACCCTGTCGAATACAAGACACAACTTAGCGATACAGCCAAAAAAAAAAAAAAGGAGGGAAAATAGCGGTGTTTATAGGTAAATGTTATCTGGATCAGGTGTACTATGTACATTTTTCTGCAATAAACCTAGGCCGATATGCGCGGCAGTATTAAAGGTGCCGGGACGTCTTCAATAGACCGTGTACCGCTTAGTATAAATGGCTTTTTAGCCCATGCGTGGCGAAAATAGTTCCACGGTCTTTAGTAGTTGCAGACTCCTGCATTCAATAGCATACACTTTTATCTAGATTTGGCAAAGTCACACAAATATACATGGCACTGACCTCTGGAAGAGCATAGCAACTAAAGGGGGAGGAAGGGGAAAACCAGTTCCATCCAGCGAACACTCGGGGTTAGTCGACTACAACTGGTGTCTATGGAAACACGCAACTGCATCAAGTTCCAGTTAAAGAGACAACTCGATAAGTATAAGCTTGCATTATTTCAGTATAACCATAGTTGATTTTGTAAAACAATATAATCACCCCTAACAGACAAATTCCGGATTTTCATCACTATTTTAGAAGTTTACCTAACATTAGATATACCACATTTAACATACACCGACTGTTGCATTACCAACACTGCAACTAAATAATTGTACATATTGTATATATTTTCACCGGTATTCTCAAACATAGATGTTATAGCCTAAGTGTAATGGATCTGATGATGATCGCTTGACGATCGAAACTGGTCATCCTAGTGTATTTATTAATCTTATGTAATTTATTTCAGGATCAGGGCATAACCCAGCTCTATTTGGGTACATTTGTGTTGACCGACTGAAAAGCATCAAACTTTTGTTCGCATAGAATGCTAGTGTGGTAATCCCCATTGTTCTACCCTGCTAACCTGGTATCTCCACGAGTCGACAATCGCCGCACTCGGACAAAGCTTTGGGATCTCCGTTAACCCAATAAAAACACTTCCTCACTCTTCAAAGACTGCTGGAATAAGAACCTCGATCCTTGGATCTCCCTCTCCAAGTCGATATTTTGGCGGCCATATCAATCTCCCACCATAATTTTAGCGCGTAGATTACTAATGCTTATTACTGCGTAGATTAACCGATCTGCGGTTTTTAAAGTATCAGACATATTTTCTTTTAATGTTCTCTTCATTACCAATTAAGAAAATCTTCTTCTAAGGGCCTAAATGCATAATTTCACCAAATTATATAGTTGAAGTTAATCCCGTCTTCAATAAGACCTCTTCTCATTGGCTCTGGTCTGGGATCCAATAGCATAATTTATAACAAAATGTATTATATATATTAGCTATCTCACTGTTGCTATGCCGATTTCAACTTTCTAGAAGCGTCTATTGTGCAATATATCACGTGATCGGGCTCTCCCACTGCCTCGAGCTTGTAACACTACTCTCCTGTGTCACACTTCCAGGATTTATATTTTCTGGTTAAATTTTATCATGGGGACGGAAAATACTCTCATTTTGTCCCAAAATAATCCAATTTTCGGGGGCACTGCCTCAATTACAAAGTACTCACACTATACCCAGTACAGTTATTTCAGTGACAAAGATTAGAAAAATTCTACAAAACCCAATCACACGGGGCTACATGACCACGATATCGCAAAGACCCTAAATGAATCAACAACAACAACCTGATCAGCGCAGCCGTGTATGGAGGAATCTCGATCAGACAGATTTGACCTCCCTCCGTATTGAATCAAATTCTTGTGCATAAAATGGAAGTTACATACTGAATTTCGTGATTATAGTTTAACAACTTGTGGATCGAGTGTGGTGCCGTCGTTCTTGATAATTCATTTGAGGGGCTTGGAACAACTTGGTCATCACCCCGTGCAATTGGGTGTGTGTTGAACTTGTCTAAAATCTGTATTCCTGAGATGACTCTAGTAGCGTATGCGATGCCACCCTATGAGATGATATTTCTGTACCAAAGGTCCTAGGTTCAACTCCCAGTTCTGCTAAGGGATTCAATTATGGCCGAGGGGTAAAATTGTGTTTGCTCAGCCTAGTGAGGAAAACTGAGAGGTTTGATTCCCACTTAGGTGGTTTTCCACGATTTCCCACATTTACTGCTGACACAGGCTGGGTTGGTACATACATTAAATGAATGTTACGAGCGTTTCCTTCCCAATCCTATCCACATCTACTGTAGAAATAAATATGCTAGTACATACGGTACATTAACACGGGCTAGAAGACATGATCCACGCAACCATGTACACAGTCTGATAGCCTAACCAAAATGTCGTAAGCAACTAAACAATCTAGTTCACAGAAATTTCCAGTGCACTGGAATGGTTTTAATCAAGACCCCTGATGCAGATAGTTAGGAGGACACGAGACTGACTAGTACTTAATCGAACGTGGCTATGGTGGAGATTATCCATGTTGTAGCTGTAAGATAGACCTCTGTGGGCTACCTACAACTTGTTGCGTTCTTAATATATTAATCGCTATCAACAAGTAGGATTCTAGGGTGCACGAAAACGTGATTATGTGTAATTATCCTGTCGATAAAAGAAACAATCGCGGGGAGAAAACTCTTTAGTAGAGTCCTATTGTAAGGACTGTCTATATATTTCTTTAACAGGTTCACTTCTTGCAGTTTTTGTCGCTGTGACATCACTGGCTCTAGGTTGGAGGCCACTTGGTCAATTTGAGAGCCATAATCAGTATCTTAATTGAATATTTTAACAAGTAGTTTCATGAATAACTAAATAGCCTATTTTCATATATCCCACTGGTCTTTTCCGTAAAAACTCTCCTGCCTATTAAAACGATTTTCCATGTGATAGGCATATACTAAGTAGCTTATAGTTCACAACCTGTGTCTTCACCAGCACCATTACAATGAGAATTTATGTGCTAGAATATATAGTTTCAAGACTCCTCACGCTAGGTGGCATCTTTTTGTGACGGACCAATGTTAGTAATTTTTAGAAAAAACAAATGCACGGCCTCTATGAATAATGAAAAGTAAGCTACAGAATTTAGTGCCGTTATATAGCTCATCATACGAATCATCTTTTCAATCACGTAAATAAGGTACGAGAATTAAAATAAAAATAGGTTTTAAAATTCCGAACAGACGCCATCTTGAATATTTGAAAACAATTGAACATCATTACATGCCTCTACACTAAGCTCTGAATAAAGATTCGCTGTGACAAGTCTCATTGCACTCGGGTGATTAGATCGCTACAAATGTTATTTTTATATTTGAAAATCACTTGGCCACCATAATGTTTTTGTGCTTCTCAGGATTTGGAAATCCACACATTTGTCCTTACTTAATAGTCATCTAGCGGCATACACTATTTCAGTTTGATTGTTTAAATTGTGTCGGGGATGTTGCGAACCAGTGAAATGTATCATATGGACGCCAAGTTGGATTGCTTTATATAGTCTATACTGTATTATATGCCAGCAGATGAATATTATAATCGTGGCTCATTATACCGACCTACATTTCTATCACTTGTTTATGACACGAGAAATATAAACGTGATTTTATTAGTACATTATGCAACTAGCCTATAATGGCAATAATTAAGACACGAGTATGTTTATAAAACGAGCGTAGCGAATTTTATAGTTTCAATACGAGTGTCTTCATTACCATTATAGGCGAGTTGCAAACGACTGTTTATGTTCGACGATAATTATAACTTTATTATATGTTTTAACATAAATATTCATAAATATCTGTGGGATTCAGTAACTTCAGTTAGTGAACAGAGCACGCTGGATGGTTTGCTGACTGAACAGAGCGCATGCGTGGGTCAAAGAATTTCGAAAGCAGAGGCCATTTACTTTGCTTGGCAATGCTATTGTTTACAGCCAGCATGATGTCTAGTGCCGATCAGAACTAGCATTCACTAATATTGTCACCGAAGTCGTTTGAAAGCAATGATCTGTGTAGAAATTGGAGTTGGGGATATTAAGGTACAGTGCTATTTCTTGTCTCATATTCGCCATTTTATTTACACGAGCATATGGGACGGTGCACTTTCCATGTCGGTAATTTATGTAGAAGGATGCTGTGTTACTAACTTCTCGACGTAGATTCATAAATGTCTTGCACATGTCATAGTATTTTCTTGTTACCGTAAAGGTTCGTGCTGATTTTGACTTTGTGTTTGGGATTGTAACTTTAATAGTTGATCCGATACCCAATTTGAACTTTCAAATCATGTAATTCATGTCCGACATGTTGTATTTTGAGTGCATGCGCGAAGCTATCCTTACCTAATTGGTCAATGAATGAGCTCTGATTGGCTGGAGAAACTGTTTCATAATGACGAATAGTACTATAATGACCCTCATTATGATACAGTTTTCTGACATATAGACTAATATTTACATTTCGACATCGTCGAACATAAAAATATTTTCACTGCCCTCCGATGGTTAAATCGTGAGAAATGTCCATTTAAATGTTTCCACTTCGCATGGCTGCCATGTTGGTTTTGTATATAACAGGTTTTTGAAAGTCACATAGGTGAATATATAGTAGGGTCCTATATCACCATAGAAAATTTAAGGGTGATATCCGTAACTGGTGCAGATATATAGCATGCCAGTGAAATATTTCGCGGGGCCGCCATGTTGGATTGGTGGAACATATTAATATTGGAAAGGCACGGTCGAAGTCGAACG
Source organism: Meconema thalassinum (assembly GCA_946902985.2). Classification (NCBI taxonomy): domain Eukaryota; kingdom Metazoa; phylum Arthropoda; class Insecta; order Orthoptera; family Tettigoniidae; genus Meconema; species Meconema thalassinum. The sequence goes on from OX336389.2 coordinate 862,737,984, forward strand.
AGGTAGTAGTAACTTATGTACTTACCGAGTTTCATTGAAATCACTTTGGTCGTTTAGATTTTATTAGACACACACACACGGACAAAAGGTGATCTCATAAGCCTATTTTTTCAGAAATGAAGAAATGATGATAAATGATACCCCCTCCCTAATTTTTACACCTTTTGAGCAGTTTGTCGTCAGTAGTATCCGAATCGGAAACAAAATTATATTATAGACTCGCTGTAACCAAGGCTCCAATTGAATTAGTAGCAAGACTACAATTCTACCTAGTCCTGATGTCAACATGGCGTCAGAAATCTTTGCACGTCCTCTCTCATGGTACCCACTTGCTCATAACAACTAGCCTCAAGTACTCACTAGCTCTTCCAGACCAGCAGCACCTCTTGGTGCTCAGGAGCTCATAGCACCCCCAAGCTTATTGTGCCCTCTGGCTCATGTGACTTACCTGTATTAGTTTCAGGTCACCTCTAAGTCACAAGACCTTCTAGCTGAACGAGCCCTTCAGCTAATGGTGGTCAGTAGTTTATGTAGCTCCTCCTAATGGGTAACACCGACACCTCATAGAGCTCACTAGCTCATTGAGCTCCAAGTATAGATTATACCACCTTCTAGCTCATGATATCTGCTAGGACATGGTGCTGTCTAGCTCATCGTTCCCATAATGTAATAAACACTTCCTAGCTTATAGCACCAGCTGACTTAAGGTGCTCGTTAGCTCATGGCGCTCACACGCTCATGGTCTTAGCTAGGTCATGGTGCACACTAGCACATAATGTCCAACCTTTTAAAGTTCCTAGCTTACAGTGTTCGCATTCTCATTGTGCTACGGCGCTCAATAGCTCATGGTGTTCACTAGTCCATAGTGCTCAATAGCTCATTGCACTTCCAATCTCAATGCGCATGCTAGCTCATGGTGCTTACAAATCCTATTAGCTCATAGTGTTCAGTGGCTCATGGTTCTCACAAGAAGTAGGTTCTAAATAAGTATGGTGCTCACGAGCTCATAGAACCTTCCAGCTCATAGTGTTCACTAGGTCAAGATATTCACTAGCTAATACTCATAGAACCCGCTAGCTCAAAGTCTCCATAATACTGTACATCCTAGTTCATTATGCTTAGACGTTAATCGTATTCACTAGCTCAAAATTCTCAATGGCTCAAGGAGCCGACTACCGCACGTTGCTTACAAACTCATAGCTCAAGTTGTCCAGTAGCACATATCGCCTCATGGCTCATAGTGCTCAACAATTATTATTGCCCACAATATGATAGGGATAATTAACTCATGGTGCTCATTAATTAGTCTATAAGTGCCAACAATATGAAATAGATCATGGTGCTCATTAATTATTAGTGCCCACAATATGAAAGAGATCACGGTGCTCATTAGTTATTAGTGCCCTCAATCCATTTTGCTCACTACCCCAGAGTGCTCAATAGATCATGGTGTTCACTAACTCACACTTTTCATTAGCTCACGGGGGTCATTAAGTAGCGTCTTAGTGCCTAGAATTTGATAGAGATAATTACCTCATGGCGCTCATTAATTATTAGTGTCCATAATATAATAGGGATAATTAACTCACGGTGTTCACTAGCTAATAGCACCTTCCAGCTCATAATTGTTCATAGCTCATAGTACTCAATAGTTTAATATTATTTATATGGTAATAAACTACCTGTCAGGTGATGATCACTAACCCATGGTGCTCAATAGATCATAGCACCTGCTTGCTCATGGTTCCCGTTTTGCTCATACTGTAGGCCTGCCACCTCCAGACTAATATTACCTGTATAGGCTACACTTGTTGTTCAATAGGTCACAGGACCTACTAACGCGTGGTGCACACTAGCTCCTAGCCCTTCCTAGCTCATTATGTTAGGTGTGTTGGCCTCTTTCGGCCTATTCTGGGGGACTTCCCAGCAAACACGAGCACACGGGCTTGGCGACCATGATATCCCAAGCTCCTATGTGAAGCAACGCAGCTCTAAGAGAGTAGCATGTCATTGCCTGATTGATCCGGGGCTTGGGGAGCTTTTCACTCGTAATTACACTTCTTGCTGTATCGCTCGCTCTCCCCCCTCCCCTCCGCCCACGAGCGAGCTCCTGCTAAGCCTATTAGGTGTCGGGCATGGGAGCCGACCATTCTGCGGAGGCGTTGAACCGTGGCGTCAGGTGCGCATGGCCCGACCCGGGCAGGCACCTGATCCCGTCGCTATAGCAACACGCCCTACCCTTCCACTCGAGCTCACCGCCAATTGCCTGGTTGGCAACTGGAAATCACAAGGGAAAACTGAGGATTGAGGCAGGATCAAATCCATCCCTCGCCAGTGAACATCACAATGATCCGACGAACCAAACAGACGCCATAAGCTATTTTGCACCGCCGGGAATTTCAATAGCAGCAGTGAAGTGAAAAGAAATTTCTGCGAGCATGAAGGGATTTATTCGTATCCACGGTCGCACGACCTGGCACTACACTGCTGTCACAGCTTATGCTTTTTGATCCCTCCCCGAGCTCATTACTGATGTCCACGACAATTAATAAACTTTGCTGTAACATGAACTACACAACCTTAGCTTATCATGAAACATTCTCTCAGTTGAATGCAGTAATATTAAAGTAACTGCTTTTATGTTAAGTTGTTGCTGATTTGCATTTGTCTATTGGCACAGGCTAAAGTAAATTGTGGCTTTCCACCTATGTGTCAGTCTCATTCATGGCTGTGGTTATTTGGAAACCATTGAGGTATGGCTGGTGCTGAGTAATGGCCTTCAGGGCACAACTCGTGCCTGTGTGTACCGTGAAAGGTTCTACTCATAGGGTCGTTGCTATTGTTGTGACTCATTGAGGAAAACAATGGCAAACTACCTTATTCCTCATCTTGCCTAGTACGCCTCATTATAATGCTGGTTTGAGGATTTATTGGTATCTACCGAGCTAACCTATGGCGGTGCTTTTTGAGGATCCAACCAGCCTTTGGGGTGACCACCTAACGGACAGATTAGCGACATCGTGGTCATCCAGCCCCGTGTATTGGGGTGTGTTTGAAATCTGTCTGATAAACTGTGCCATTGTGATGGCTGAATTAGTATGTTTAGCTGTCAGCAATTGAGGCTAGAATTTGTATAGGAGGTGGACGTGGCCTTGGCCGACCCAGCATTTGCCTGGAGTAGAAGTGGGAAATCACGGATAAACACTTCTAAGATGGATGATTTAGGAATCGAACTCATTTTCTTTAGTTTTAATCATACTCAGTTGTGCCTCATGAAGCTGAGTGAACCCAGCTCCAGCCCTCAGACCCGTACATCCACAGTGACAGCGAAGAATGCTAGTCACTACGCCAGCTGTTATGTAAAGGCCTTTACCTAAAAGCGTAAGTGAGTTCAAATCCCAGCGTTGACAGTGGCTACCCTCTTTCCCGTGTATTTCCATACTCAATGCAGGCAAATGGTGGGGTACCTTCTTTGATGTCCCATTCCTCTTACATCAATCCTAGTTTCTTTAGTTATTGCCACTTCACTAGCGACATGGGACATCTTGATCATCAGCCCCTTGATTTTGTGTGTATGTGTTAAATTTTTGTTTGATGACCAATCTGCGATTACAGTACTATAGTTATGTTAAGTTTTGTTGCTGGTTGCCCGGGATATGAAATAAGAAAACATCTTTGACTGGGGCTGTGTTGAGAGACCCTTGGGGGAAGTACACTCGCAGGATGGTTACTGTCTAATTACTAACTCTGAATTATAATTACAGTCATGCTATTTGAAGTTCCCTCCTTATTTCCGTCCTAGAATTTGAATCAATACTCCTGGATGTGCGAGCACGATACCTTTGATCAATGCATTGAGTCCCTTGTCACATTGGGAATGCAACCCGTGATACAGCTAGTACTGTTCTAGGTTATGTTTGATGTTGTTAATTCATTTAGGGGCATTGCGACATCGTGGTCATTTAGCCCCGTGCACTTGGGTGTGTGTAGAATTTGTCTGATTACCTGTGTTATTGTGGTGTCTGTAGTAGTATAGTAGTGTGTGTGTTTGTAATGCAGGCGAGGATTGGGAAGGAGGCGGCCATGGTCTTAAGTTAGGAACCATCTTAGCATTTGCCTGAAGTAGAAGTGGGAAACCACGGAAAACCACTTCAGAATTGCTGAGATGGGAATTGAACCCACATAACTTCTCACTTTTGCCTCACGAGGCTGAGTGTACCCCGTTTCAACACTCAGGCCCGAATTGAATTGATTGACAGAGCCGAGAATCGAACCTGGACTTCCGGGGCGACAGCCAAGAATGCCAGTCGCTAATCCACGAGGTGGTCCCATCAGGAAGTGTATGTACGAGTGTGACTGGACAAGAGAAATAAATTAACAAATTTTGACGTATCAAATATAGTTTCTAAATAGGCCTAATAATAATAAATAGGCTACCGATGAATATGGCTGATATATACATTATTAAGAATGATGCTGAGATTATACCTAACAGTTGAAATATTATTAAGTCATGAGTACACTTTTCCATTTTCCAAATGACCGACTTCCGCGTTCGTTTCCCAGCTCTGCCAAACAATTCAATTCTAGTCAGCGGGTTGGAACGGGATACATTCAGACTCTTTAACCAAAACCAAAACCTCAGCCAACCTAGAAGTGGATTACTATGGTTTACCACTTCTCCTCCACGCAAACGCTGAGACGGTACCGAATTTAAGGCCACGGTCACCTCCTACTCAATCCTAGCCCCAATTGCAAATACACACTAGTACAGCCATCATAGTGACACGGGTTATCAGAAAGATTACACACACCCAAGTACAAAGGGCTACAAGAACACATGAATCAACAAAAGCAACAACTATTTTCCAACTGTATAGGCTACCTCTCTTAGTGGGAATTCCAGTAGTGACTACTAGACAAAGGAATAGGTGAACAGTATTCAGTAAATAACACTGCAGATTCTACCAGGGATCGAACCTCACTCCTTGCACATGGGTATCTAAAGGTATATCAGTTGAGCCACACCGACAGTAGTGGCTACGCTGGCTAAGGCGCAGTGTTAGGTCATGGGGTCAAACTCTCTGCTGACTCAGTAGACGCGTGGGTTCGAGCCCACCGTCGGCTTTCCTTGAAATGGTTTTCCGTGGTTTCCCATTTTCAACACCAGGCAAATTCTGGGACGGTACCTTCTGACAGGCCACGGCCGCTTCCTTCCACATCCTTCTCCAATTTCATTCACCTCAATCAATTCCATCTCTCATCCCGACGCGCAGGTCGCCCACGGGCGTCGAATAGAAAGACCTGCACTAGGTCTCTGAGGAGACCACACGAAAAAAATGAGCCACGTAGAGTGCAAAAGTAAAAAAGGAGAGATTTAAGGAGATGGTAAACCCTTTTTACTTGTGTGTCCCACTAGCCCGTGGCAAGTCAACACATTTGACAGCACGTAGGTGACTTGCTAGTCAACGATAGCGTATAATCCTTTGATTACATTGTTGGCAGAGTCAGAAATTGAACACGGGTCTTTGGAGTGGCTGCCAGGTAGACTACGCTAGCCTAATTAATTAATTTTATTAACGCAGCCAATGGCCATTCATTTCATTTTCAGGACGGGTCAGGCAAGGAATTTGGGAAGGAAATCAGCCGTGGACCGGCATTTGCCTGGTGGTGAAAATGGGAAACCACGAATACCATTTTCTAGACGGCCAAGATGGGATTTGAAGCCACGCTCTCCCGATGCCAGCGAAACACGTGGTAGCGCGTTAGCGCTCTCGGCCATCGCGGCTGGTACGCTAGCCTTACTTACTACCGTAAAGAAACCTAATACGTAGGTATTTTACCCTATAGGGGCAGATGACCTTGCTGTTCCATTCCTTAGAACAACAATAACTAACTAACCATTTTAGCCTATGTTTTCTGTTATGGGATCGACTTTTGTCCATGTGTGTATGTGTTTGCCCCACCCAAATAAATTTCGATCGACCAAACCAATGTTAATAAAATGTTATAGTAAGTTATTTCTACCTTCGGACATTGCCCCGTGCATCTTACAACGATTTCACTTGTTTTCCTTCGTCCACCATGTGACACTACACCTTCACTTAACAAACATCCGGTGCAATGCATGAGGTCATGAACACGGTACACTCTACTTAGCCTTGTCAAGAAATGAAGAATTTGCTGTCGAATACAAAGAAACAAGTTGAAATATGCATCAAAATTAATTGATCCTTAGACATGTCAAATGTGAATGCCGAATATTTCTTCTTGATATTTCAGCAACGATTGAGCATTGCCTCCTAGTACATCATGACCTCCAGATATAATTGATACTTTATATCGCTATAGTGTGCCCTTCCAGCAAGAAATATGCAAATCACAGTATGCCAGCAATGCTCAAATCGGGATTTTCGGGGTTATGGTATGTTCTCCCACTCTGTGACTTACACATTTTGGATCAAATAGAGGATACACTTCCAAAATAAAAACAAATTCAACTCCTATTTTAAAACATTTAATTAACCAAAATTATGGCGCTACAAACAAATAAAACAAATAAACTATTGACCAAATCCTTCTAAACTTGTTCAAAATGAACAAAGAAGATATAAAAATTAAACAAATATTATATTAAAATAAATGGTGTCCTTCAAACCAACAAACTTATAATTCTTTTCACTTCCATAAAGTATCCCTTTTAAAAGTTCAATATAATTACGAGCTCCACTGGCACGATACATTCCCCTATGATCGGTGTCATTCTTTTACACACCTCAATATTTATTTTATGAGTTTCTTATAATTAGAACCATATATAATCGCCTTTACAGTATATGTTATTCCTTTACTAAAATTTTTGGGCATTCAACAATGTTCTCCACGTTACCATCTCTCTCAAGATAACAAATTCACTACAGTGATCGGGAAAATACTTGTGTACTCCAGAGTTACCGAAGACTACTTGAACAAAGTCAAAATTATGATTACTCCCGGAATCTAATTGTCACCAGTGAACTCATGAAATCCTACATCAATACAACATTACCTTAGGGATTTTTATTTATTTGTCTTAAAAGACCATTATCACATAAGAAAGCTACGATCTGAACTGGCAAGCGGTACTTTCATCTACAAGGACCTCGGTTCAAATCCCGGGTCATTAACAACTTCCAAACACTCACGGTGTATTATTACTTCTTCCAGACGGTTCTCTCCGACCCTACCACAACAAGGGGTCTGACCGTACACTTGACTTGATTTATGGCCAGGGAGGGAAGGCTCTATGTCTCTCCTCGAGACCGCTACATTCATGCTTTTAAACCGGCTATTTCCTTTCCACAGTTCTTTGAATAGACCTGGCGTTTCTTTCATTCAATCTTTAACAACATTTTATAGGTTCATAGACCACTTTCGTAACCTTGGCATTTATTAATTATGAAGTGTCATCGTTGATGGGTAAGAATAATTCAATGCAACGACGATATTTAGGGACTTCCACAACTATACGAGTCTGGGTTCGACTCTCTTAACTGCCTCGGGAACCACTCCCATACTGGAGGACTTCCAACAATTCAGCGTTTAAGGCGACCTCAGTCTAACCTGCGCTCTACAATACAACAAATACGCTCCCTATTATTTAATACAATATAACACACATGGCCTCGGGAACTAATCCCATACTGGAGGATTTACAACATAGCTCAATTACCGCAATCAACTGTCCCTCAAAATTAATTTGCCAAGTATATTTAGATTCAACGCCCTCCTAGCGTGATAAATTATGTTAATACGCGACAATGCGCTACACATTACTTTAAAGCCTAGCGTCTTCCAAAGAACTGGTAAATTCAAAGTCAACATTTGATCTACATTTCCATTATTTCATATTTATCCTCTCCCGTGACGATAATCACTATACTTTAAGAACATGTATTCATATCATGTCTTCATTCCTTACAAAAGCTCAAAAGCTATATCTTTCATATAATTCAAATTAATCTTCATTTATATACTTTTCATTATTATTATTATTATTACGCTTGCTTTTACAATATTTATCAAATATACTGATATTTTACTTCATACTTTTCCTCTAAAGGATTTATTCATTTCACATAATTATTTTATAATTTCTCAATCCTTATTTGTTCAGACCGCGCCCTTATTCTGTTATTTGTTACTCAAAAACATCCCTACTTCTCAAACTCCGGTGGATTGTACACAAACACTTCCCCAACACCAAAACATAATGAAAATGATTACTCACATGCTCGGATGGTCCAATGCCGTGCCTCCCAACGACGTTTCATTTTTGCCCACTATTTGTGATTACTCCATTTTGCACAAATTCATTTCATATATTGACATATCTTGACACACATGTAACTCAGATATATTAAACACTGGTGACATTTTAAAATACACTGGTGTATTCTTCTGTAATACACAATAAAAATCACTAAAAAATATTACTCTTTAACACAATTTTTTTTATATATTTACACTTCACAGATTCTAATCACTAAGGCTCTATTAAACCTTTCACACATGATTTCTTGACCTCCCGTCTCCAAAGTCGTAAATGTCGGCTTCCTCTCTAACCAATATGAAAGTCTCGAACCATCTACTTCTTCCCTGGAATCGTACTCCTTCAATTTCGACTTCCTGACGATCAGCTATTATTATTATTAGCTCGAACTGCTTCTTTCTAGACCCTATTTGTTGTCTAGTGAAAAGTCTGTCTTGTCCACGGTCCCCCAGATAATCTATCGGTGACCTATTAATTTCTGGCAACTAATACTCCTCGTAACTTAGTGCTTTCTATAGTCCGTTTGTTTCCTTGAAACAATGTCTAGAATTTACTTATCCTTTCTGCTTATTCTGTCCTCGAATTCCTATTTTTCAGAACCCTCTGCGAACCTTATTTTGGTCCAACCCTGATCGGATTCTTATACGTTGATAGAATGTTTATCTCGCTTTTACGGTACTTCAAAACTGCTACGATACTTTCGGTCGTATACTTGGACTGTATTTTTGTCCTCTAAGTTCGCAGCCTAATCTGACTGTAATTACTGAACTTTTCACTGTAAAATTTATACTGGCGGAACTAAATCCTGTCATTAGGATTTTCCTAATTCTGCACACGGCGATACTTTGATACTAATACTTATCGGCCACTCCTTACGGATGCACGTAGGTTGTCGATACAGCGACGCCCTCTGGCGGTCGGCTACTGGCTATACGATGTGATACAGCGTTTCCCCTCAAGGAATGCTAGTAGACTGCATGATGTGATGTAGCATCTCCCTTCAAGGAGTCTGTCGCGAACTGCATGATTGGTCTGGCTTGGCCTGGACTTTTATACTATTTAGTAAAAAAAAAAAAGATAAAATCCTTGTCTTTTTCGTGACCAACGTTTGAAATAATTGTCGCACATTTATAGAAATTATATCTCCAGAAAGCTCGTTTTCTAAACGTCAAATGACCTCACTGCACATGAAATCGATCGTGCATTTCTGAGATATTAAATAATTTTTAGTCTTCAGCTGTGTGGGTGTTGCAGTTGATTTTTTAATTCCCCACTCCTCAGGTCTCAGTAAACCCCCAATGACGTATGCTACGTTTGCACTTCTCTCCTGGACAATTATTAAAAGCTTTTTCTCCACACAAAAATCTCTAATCCGAAATTATTCACAATGCTGTATTTATTTACTTACTTTTATTCTTGCAAATGGGTTAAATTTAATTATTCTTCTTCTGGCACAGTTGCGCTGTTGCCGTTTTAATGCAAGGTAAGGGCGATTTCCGAAACGTGCTCTCTCTCATACGCCTGGAACTTTCCACTCCTTCTATTTATATTCGCGACCGGCTCCTAATCAATGAGTCAGGCATGATCTCATTTCCTGGCCACCTGGGTCCAGCTTCTTACACAACGTTATGCGAGCATCCTTGCATGAAATCTTTCTATGTTCCTCTGAAGACTGTATATTTCCTTCCTTCCTTTTACAAAAATACATGGATTCGGCCCCCTTTGAGCCAATGGTATATGGGTGCATCTCTCCCCTCCTTAGGTAAATAAATTTTCGAAAAATTTTGAGGAAATTTATTTCAATTATTCATAAAATCTTATTTTTCTTTTAATTGTCCGAAGCCATCATAACGTTTATCCGTACCTTCTGATCTTTAATCCTTTAACATCCCACGATAATTTGGGTTTTTCCACCTTTTAAGTCATATCCGGTAATATTGTAGGTTGGGTACGTTCTGTCCCTACCCTTTCTTCCTTTCTTATTTGTCTGGACTACAAGTTTCCAGAACATAATTCTTCATCACGGATGTGGTCTATCCCTACCCCTTTCTTTATTTCACCATTCTCTTTTCGTAAATTGTAATTTTCTTCTTCAACCAAATCAATTATTTCTCTTATTTCCCAATACAGTTTCTCCAATTCGCATTCGCACTCGAATGGTTGAGCTCTGTTTCCTTTTTCTACCTTACTCTCGTTTCTATCAAAAGTGGATTCATCATCTCTAAATTGTTCCATTACCAGGGCTTGTTCATTTGCTTCATCGAAGTCTTCGGGAGGGTAATATACTTTTAAATTCGCTGAGTTCATGGTCACTTCGTGATTCGTTTCACAGTGCCGAATTCTATAGGCATTATTTCTTAAGTCTCTTATTATTTGATACGGTCCGTGGTACATTTTCTGGAACTTTTTGTACACGCGGTTCCCTGGATCCGAAATGGCTGGTCTTTTTACTAACACCATTTCCCCTGCTAATAGTGGTCGATGATACCTCTTGTGCCTGTTTCTTCTTTGCCTTCTATCAGCTTGAGCTTTTAGATGCTCAAAGGCTCTTCTAATACGTACATCTCTTCCAGGCTGAGCGTCTGCTGGCCTAGGAATTACCAGACTCCAAGGTCTCTCTGGTTGCTCATTCCGATGTAACGTTATTGGTATCTCTCCCGTAGATTCATGGATTGTGTTGTTTATACAAAATTCGATAATATCCAGGATATCTATCCATTTCCAATTTTCTTCGGCACAGTATATTCTACAATACTTGGCCGTCTCCCTCATCACTCTTTCCACGGGATTTGCCTCAGGATGGCGAATACTTGACAAAATCTGACGTATTCCAAGTCTTTCTAATTCCTGTCTGAACTCTACACTTGTAAAACAACTACCGTGATCCGATAGCAAATTCTCGGGTTTTCCCAGAATCGGTATTACTTTTTCTTTGAGTCGTTTTAACACCTGTTTGGTACTAGTCTTCTGTATGGGAGCATGGACAACCATTTTTGTGAAGACATCCATAGCCACCATTATGTGTCGATTTCCTCGCCTAGCCTTTGGCAAAGGTCCAAAATTGTCAATAGAAATGATTTGACCTGGCCTCTCGGGCAACAATGGTATTGGCTTTTGTCTCATCAAAAATGCATTTGGTTTAATCCTTTGACATAGATCACATGTCTTTAGCGTATCCCTTACAGTTTCTCTCAGTCTCGGCCATACAAATGCTTCTTTCAGCATCGAGACTGTTTTGTCGACTCCCATATGTCCGAACGATCTATGGGCTAACCATACCAGTTTCTCTGCAAAATCGCAGGTACAACGATCCTTAATCGTGTATGGTCAGAGTCCACAAACTTATATAACAATCCATTATAAAATGTGTAATCTTGAGCTATCTTATTAGCTTCCGTGTACGCCGGTGTTCCCCTTATCAAACTCCCTTCAAGGAAAGATATGAGCATGTTCATCCATGGATCCTCACGTTGTCGTTGACCAATGCTTCTTAACTCATTCAGAGTACGCTGATCCCTGCCTTCCAAATCAATAGCCATTACTTCCTCTTCTGTGGACTCTGGCTGTCTACTTAAATAATCTGGAACTACATTTTCTTTTCCTGGGCAGTACTCTATATGTACGTCAAACTGTTGAATGTATAAAGCCCAACGCATCAACCTTTGACTGGATAAATCAGTCTTCATCAAAAAGGTTAAGGCTTTATGATCCGTCCTTAATGTGACTTGAAACCCATATACGATCTTTCGCCAATATTGCAACGCGTGCAATATCGCTAACAGCTCGATCTCGCTGATTGTATAATTTTTCTCGTGTGGTTTCAGTCTCCGACTTGTGAAAGCTAGATAATTTTTCTTATCAGGATTATCCGGGTTTTCCTGATATAGCATTGCCCCTATTCCAATCTGGGATGCATCTGTTTGTATAATAAATCTCTGATTAAAATCAGGATATCCTAGCTTCACATAGTTTAAGAGCATTTCCTTGGCCTCTATAAATGCTTTTTCTGTTTCCTCCGTCCATTTCCACTTGCCCCCCTTCTTCAGAAGGTCCTGTAGTGGTGCAACAGTTTTGGTGTATGATGGACAATGTCCTGAGAAAAATCCAATCAATCCCAAAAACTGGCGAACGTTTTTCACCTTCAAAGGCCTTGGAAAATCTCTTATCGATTCTAATTTGCATGGATTTGGTTTAACACCATCCTTATCTATCACATGCCCCAAAAATGTTACTTTGTCTCTGACAAAAGTTTGATTTCTTCAAATTAATCTTAAAGTTAGCCTTTCTTAAATCTTCCAATAATTTCTTTAACTTTTCCAAATGTTCCTCAATATTTTCCGAGGTAAGCAAAATGTCATCCACATAACGGATAGTGCAATCTTTCACTTCCTCTGACAGGTTTCGATCAAGCGCTCTTATTAAGGCAGATCCCGCGGTCTTCAAGCCAAACGGACATCTCCTGAAGCAATATGTTTGTTGGTCGAACTGAAATCCAGTCAAAAGGCTGGTTTTCTCTTCCAGTTCGAGATGATGATACGAAGAAGTCATGTCAATATTGGTGAAAATCTTCTTGCCTTTGAATTTCCTCAGTATTTCTTTTATGGGTGGTGCCGAATCATTTTCTGGTATGATTTTTGCATTTAAATTCCCGGCATCTAAACACACCCTTACTGAGCCATCCGGTTTACTCACAATTACTAATGGACTAACATATGGTGTCGCCATCTTTTCTATAACACCTGCATTCATCATATCCTGCAGTGTTTTCTTCGTTTGTGGGTAATGTTTTTCCGCAACCGGGTATGGTTTTTGTCTGAACGGTGCCCAATCATTGACTTGGAACGCGTATTTAAAATTTTCAATCTTCCCTGGCTTGGAATCAAATACGTCCCTGAAATTTACTAGTAATTCCCTTAATTGTTCCTTATTTTCGAGGTTAACTTGAGCTTCCTCTATTTTTCCTGACATGTTGGTTTCGAACTCAGTTTCCGAACTATCTTCAAGTTCTATATTTAGGACTTCAAATATCTTTTCTATGTCCTCACAACCTTCTTCCGTTACTTCCTCCACATGCCATACCTGTTCTCCTATTTTCACATCCTGTTCCTGTAAATTTATATTTTGTTCATCCACATCCTCTCTTTGAATCCTAATGCAGTCTTGCGCTAGGTCTATGATGACCTTGTTCTCACGGATAAAATCAATACCTAATATGACATTATATGGCAATTGATTTACCAGCAAAAAGCATTGCGAAATTTCAGCGTTACCCATAATCAGATCAATGTATACCAGAAATTTACATGTTAAAGATTTTTCAGGAATAATTCCCTTGATCTTCACACTTGATGTGGGGATTATCAATACGCGGCCTCTTGTTTCCAATTCATTTAGAAGTGTTTGTGTAATTAAACATATAGTTGATCCAGTATCAATTAATGCCCTGACCAGTAATCCTTCTATCCTTAGCAAGATGATAGGTAGTTCTCTTCTAATAGGTGGGATTCCTTCCACATCCTCGTTAATTAGCTCATCTGGTCTTGCTATCCAATTCACAATCTCTACCTCCTCCCAGCTCCTGGTATGTTTCCACTTTTGATGATTTAATTTTGAAGTTTTTTTAATCCTGAGGGCTTCCTTTCCCCTCATTCTTCAAGTGAGCCTGTAGCTCCAAGCCTTGATCTCCGTCTAATCTGTCGGGTGATTTTCGGTTCTTTATTGCCTCACTCCAACGGACTTTTTGCCTTTCAGGTTCGTCTGGTCGTTCATTCATGTAACGAAGACTTTCCTGATATCTCTCTTCTATTTCGGCCCGATATTCATCATCCCTATCCTCTGGCCTTACGTTCCTTCTGGGATAATTTTCCTATCTCTTTCGGTTATCTTGCCTCTGATTGTTATTGTTATAGGGTCGGTTCTCTTGTTGCCTATAACCCGTATTCCTAGGATTTCTTCCTCGATATCCTCCTCTATAGTATGGTTGTATTCCCCTAGGCTCTTGATGTCCATATTCTCGACCCAGTCCCTGAGTATCAGTACTAGTGGACTGATTTCTGGTCGGTGGCTTCTCTCTATTTTCTTGACTGCTGGCCATATGTACCTGTTCAGTCTGTCTTGGATGCCTGGGAGTAACGTGTGAAGTCGTCATGTCTAATTGACGTAACACGCTCTCCACTTCCACAGCGCTTCTGGCTTTTGATGAGATTACCAACCTCTGGATCTCATATGGAAGTTGTCTTGCAATGGCGGCACACAGGTCGTTCTCAGCAGGAGCAATGTCAAGTTCCCGGAATTTACACAGCTGAGCGGTGAAAAATTCTGAGTACTTAGTTGGGGCATTTGTGCTGTACTTCCTAAAGTACAGATCTAGCCTCAGATTCTCTTGGACATCTGCTGCCCAATATCGTTTCAGAAATGCTTCTCTAAAACCTTCCACCGTGTCGAATGTGTACCTGAAACTCCTGAACCAGGTGAGACAATCACCTGCCAACAGCTTCTCAATTGCTCTCAGTCTCCGATCCTGAGGAACCTTCATTTCATTCAAGTACTCTGCGACTTCCTTCAACCAGTATTTAGGAGTAATAGACATATTATTACCCGTAAACTTCACCGTTCTGTCCTCATTTGACTTGATGATATTTATTATCTGACCATTGGTCTGATTCATGTACGGGGTTGACATCGCCATTGGATATCCTGGGTTCTTATAAGGGCTCTCCCCTCGTAAGTCCCTATCTGGATCTGTGCCTTGTTCACGGGGATCTACCCATCCTGTTTTTGGAAATTCATCCTGACTCTCAAATTCTAACTTCCTTTCTCTTCGGGCACTTTCTTCATTAGCTATGAGTTGAATTTCCATTTGACTGTTCTTATGTTCAGTCCTCTCCAACCTGGATCCTAATTCATTTTGAATTCTTTCCTGATTTTTCTTACTGGTTTCCAGTTCTCGTTTGAGTTGGATTTTCTCGTCCCTGAAGCTATCCCTGATTTCATTTAAGTGTTCTTCTACCTCTTTCTTGATGACCATGACCTGTTCTGTTATAATTTCTGGCTTAACGTCACCTATGGTATCGAGGTCTTCTCGCATTTCCTTTATCTTTTTCTCCATCTCTTTTTGTCCTTTGTAGACTTTATCCTGGATCTTGTTCATATCCTCTCGGGCCTTTCCTTGTTCATTGAATATAATTGTTATGTCAGTCATAACCTTATTTATATCTCCCTTTGTATCACCCATCTGTTTTGTTAATCCGCTTACGGTTTCCTGAACCCCATTGATACCCTTGCTTATTTCATCTATCTTCTGGGTATTTTCCTGATTTTCTTTCTTTCGTTGCTCTCTTTCTCTCTGGAGATGCTCTTCGTATGTACCTAATTTTTTTATTTATTCCCTCCTCGTGTCTCCTTAAGTTCTCATCTACCTGTCCCGTGAAATTGTTAAATTGCAATTCCCTTTTGTTGGCACCGGCCTCCCCTTGCCTCTTAACATCAGTTATTTCTGCCTGAATTTTCTCGACTTTTCCCTCGAGGTTTCCTACTTTTTCCTCAACCCTTTCAAATCGGGTTCCTAGCTTATTCACACTTTCTTTTATCTCATCCCGGGATGTTTCACAAAGATTCATGTTAGATTTTATCTGATCTTCTAATTTTTTCTGCACACCTTGGATCTGGGTTACAAGTTCATTTTTACACCCGTCTACATTCTCTTTACAGGTTTTTTCCATGTTATTTAATTTAGTTTTTATAGAACCAAAATTACCTTCTAAATTTTTAAAATTTTCTTGACATTTAGCTTGGGAATTTACCGTACTTTCCTTTAAGATCTTTATTTGGCCTTGCAATTCTAACTTAAGTACACTACTTTCCTCTTTAATTTCACTTGTGATTTTCCCCTTGAACTCAGTTAACTTCTTCCCAAACTCAGTGTCAAAACCTTGAAATTTGTTATTCATTGTTTCTTCTAAAACCTTGGATTGTGCTGAAAAATGGTCTGAATTTTCTGTTTTTATACTATTCAATTTGCTTTCTATCTCAGCCTTCAGTACCTCGTTATTTGCTTTACTGTCAGCTTTTATAGACTCTAACGTCTCATCTTATACCACTTTCAACTGTTCTGCAATGTTTTTCCCATTCTCTGTTTTCATACTCTCTAATTTACTCTCTATCTCAGCCTTCAATGTACTATTCATCTTTATACGATCGGCTTGGATAGATTCTAATCTAATTCCCATGTTATCACTATTAGTTATTAATGATTCTAAACTTTGATTCATGGATCCTAACTTTTTGTTATTTTCATCCTGTTGAAGGCCCAATGTATTGTCTATCGTTTCCAATTTATTGTTTATAGCCTCCAACTTTTCCTTACTATCGGCTTTTATAGCCTCCAAAAGCCCCTGCAATTCCTCACTTAATGCCATCTTATTGGAATACAGTGGGCTACTCATGCCACATCACTGGTACATGCTTGAGAGATGGTAATCTGAACCATTGTGTCCCAATTTTCAAAAATTTTTACCTTAGTACGGGTGTTTACTAAAACGTACCCTTTTGATATCTTTATTCAATCTCAGAAACCTTTATGGAAGTACTTAAAAATTCAAAATTTCGAACACCCATTTTTTCAAAAAAAATAATTTGATTTTTCGAGAAAACTCGGGTTTTCCCTAGGAAAACTCAGCCCTGCGTACTGGGCGCCATGAAAAGTGGTTTGCTAGGGGGTTTTTAATTCAGGGCTGCTCGGTGTGAGTTTCTAGGGACCCATGCGGTCAGTTAACCTTATATGTTGTAGCTATTCCTATCATTACGTTAATTTTACATGAATATGACCGTCTTAAGTGATCCTCTAATTATTAATCCAAGCACAGTACTTCTATGCCCCCCTGTGCCCTTCCAGCAAGAAATATGCAAATCACAGTATGCCAGCAATGCTCAAATCGGGATTTTCGGGGTTATGGTATGTTCTCCCACTCTGTGACTTACACATTTTGGATCAAATAGAGGATACACTTCCAAAATAAAAACAAATTCAACTCCTATTTTAAAACATTTAATTAACCAAAATTATGGCGCTACAAACAAATAAAACAAATAAACTATTGACCAAATCCTTCTAAACTTGTTCAAAATGAACAAAGAAGATATAAAAATTAAACAAATATTATATTAAAATAAATGGTTTCCTTCAAACCAACAAACTTATAATTCTTTTCACTTCCATAAAGTATCCCTTCTAAAAGTTCAATATAATTACGAGCTCCACTGGCTCGATACATTCCCCTATGATCGGTGTCATTCTTTTACACACCTCAATATTTATTTTATGAGTTTCTTATAATTAGAACCATATATAATTGTCTTTACAGTATATGTTATTCCTTTACTTAAATGTTTGGGCATTCAACAATGTTCTCCACGTTACCATCTCTCTCAAGATAACAAATTCACTACAGTGATCGGGAAAATACTTGTGTACTCCAGAGTTACCGAAGACTACTTGAACAAAGTCAAAATTATGATTACTCCCGGAATCTAATTGTCATCAGTGAACTCATGAAATCCTACATCAATACAACATTACCGTAGGGATTTTTATTTATTTGTCTTAAAAGACCATTATCACATAAGAAAGCTACGATCTGAACTGGCAAGCGGTACTTTCATCTACAAGGACCTCGGTTCAAATCCCGGGTCATTAACAACTTCCAAACACTCACGGTGTATTATTACTTCTTCCAGACGGTTCTCTCCGACCCTACCACAACAAGGGGTCTGACCGTACACTTGACTTGATTTATGGCCAGGGAGGGAAGGCTCTATGTCTCGCCTCAAGACCGCTACATTCATGCTTTTAAACCAGCTATTTCCTTTCCACAGTTCTTTGAATAGACCTGGCGTTTCTTTCATTCAATCTTTAACAACATTTTATAGGTTCATAGACCACTTTCGTAACCTTGGCATTTATTAATTATGAAGTGTCATCGTTGATGGGTAAGAATAATTCAATGCAACGACGATATTTAGGGACTTCCACAACTATACGAGTCTGGGTTCGACTCTCTTAACTGCCTCGGGAATCACTCCCATACTGGAGGACTTCCAACAATTCAGCGTTTAAGGCGACCTCAGTCTAACCTGCGCTCTACAATACAACAAATACGCTCCCTATTATTTAATACAATATAACACACATGGCCTCGGGAACTAATCCCATACTGGAGGACTTACAACATAGCTCAATTACCGCAATCAACTGTCCCTCAAAATTAATTTGCCAAGTATATTTAGATTCAACGCCTTCCTAGCGTGATAAATTACTTTAATACGCGACAATGCGCTACACATTACTTTAAAGCCTAGCGTCTTCCAAAGAACTGGTAAATTCAAAGTCAACATTTGATCTACATCTCCATTATTTCATATTTATCCTCTCCCGTGACGATAATCACTATACTTTAAGAACATGTATTCATATCATGTCTTCATTCCTTACAAAAGCTCAAAAGCTATATCTTTCATATAATTCAAATTAATCTTTATTTATATACTTTTCATTATTATTATTATTATTATTACGCTTGCTTTTACAATATTTATCAAATATACTGATATTTTACTTCATACTTTTCCTCTAAAGGATTTATTAATTTCACATAATTATTTTATAATTTCTCAATTCTTATTTGTTCAGACCGCGCCCTTGTTCTGTTATTTGTTACTAAAAACATCCCTACTTCTCAAACTCCGGTGGATTGTACACAAACACTTCCCCAACACCAAAACATAATGAAAATGATTACTCACATGCTCGGACGGTCCAATGCCGTGCCTCCCAACGACGTTTCATTTTTGCCCACTATTTGTGATTACTCCATTTTGCACAAATTCATTTCATATATTGACATATCTTGACACACATGTAACTCAGATATATTAAACACTGGTGACATTTTAAAATACACTGGTGTATTCTTCTATAATACACAATAAAAATCACTAAAAATATTACTCTTTAACACAATTTTTTGTATATATTTACACTTCACAGATTCTAATCACTAAGGCTCTATTAAACCTTTCACACGTGATTTCTTGACCTCCCGTCTCCAAGGGTGAAATTCGTAAATGTCGGCTTCCTCTCTAACCAATATGAAAGTCTCGAACCATCTACTTCTTCCCTGGAATCGTACTGCTTCAATTTCGACTTCCTGACGATCAGCTATTATTATTATTAGCTCGAACTGCTTCTTTCTAGACCCTATTTGTTGTCTAGTGAAGAGTCTGTCTTGTCCACGGTCCCCCAGATAATCTATCGGTGACCTATTAATTTCTGGCAACTAATACTCCTCGTAACTTAGTGCTTTCTATAGTTCGTTTGTTTCCTTGAAGCAATGTCTAGAATTTACTTCTCCTTTCTGCTTATTCTGTCCTCGAATTCCTATTTTTCAGAACCCTCTGCGAACCTTATTTTGGTCCAACCCTGATCGGATTCTTATACGTTGATAGAATGTTTATCTCGCTTTTACGGTACTTCAAAACTGCTACGATACTTTCGGTCGTATACTTGGACTGTATTTTTGTCCTCTAAGTTCGCAGCCTAATCTGACTGTAATTACTGAACTTTTCACTGTAAAATTTATACTGGCGGAACTAAATCCTGTAATTAGGATTTTCCTAATTCTCCACACGGCGATACTTTGATACTAATACTTATCAGCCACTCCTTACGGATGCACGTAGGTTGTCGATACAGCGACGCCCTCTGGCGGTTGGCTACTGGCTATACGATGTGATACAGCGTTTCCCCTCAAGGAATGCTTGTAGACTGCATGATGTGATGTAGCATCTCCCCTCAAGGAGTCTGTCGCGAACTGCATGATTGGTCTGGCTTGGCCTGGACTTTTATACTATTTATTCAAAAAAAAAAGATAAAATCCTTGTCTTTTTCGTGACCAACTTTTGAAATAATTGTCGCACATTTATAAAAATTATATCTCCAGAAAGCTCGTTTTCTAAACGTCAAATGACCTCACTGCACATGAAAATCGATCGTGCATTTCTGAGATATTAAATAATTTTTAGTCTTCACCTGTGTGGGTGTTGCAGTTGATTTTTTAATTCCCCACTCCTCGGGTCTCAGTAAACCCCCAATGACGTATGCTACGTTTGCACTTCTCTCCTGGACAATTATTAAAAGCTTTTTCTCCACACAAAAATCTCTAATCCGAAATGATTCACAATGCTGTATTTATTTACTTACTTTTATTCTTGCAAATGGGTTAAATTTAATTATTCTTCTTCTGGCACAGTTGCGCTGTTGCCGTTTTAATGCAAGGTAAGGGCGATTTCCGAAACGTGCTCTCTCTCATACGCCTGGAACTTTCCACTCCTTCTATTTATATTCGTGACCGGCTCCTTATCAATGAGTCAGGCATGATCTCATTTCCTGGCCACCTGGGTCCAGCTTCTTACACAACGTTATGCTAGCATCCTTGCATGAAATCTTTCTATGTTCCTCTGAAGACTGTATATTTCCTTCCTTCCTTTTACAAAAATACATGGATTCGACCCCCTTTGAGCCAATGGTACATGGGTTCAATAGGTTATTGCAAATTTGGTTCAGGATTTACGATGATACGAAAGAGAGTTTGTACCGATATCAAAGGTGCCTTTATGTGCCTTAAAGGATACTGTTTCACCCTACGCTGATTTTAATCGATAGGAGACTTTTCTGTTGCATTACAAGTTAGTTTTCATTGCATTGAATTCAAACTAAAGTCATAAATGTTTACAAAATATGATCTCCTAATGTTATGTTTCTATGAATCTCTGTCCGTCATACTTGCGGTTGAGGCGTGAGCTACCTGCGATTTCCTGGCATTTTTATGGAGACCGGCGCGGCGTGGAAATGTAAATCGCGCCTCTACCTGGTGTTGTTTTACAGTATTTAGGACCTAGGGACTACTTGCTCATCAGCCCCGTGTGCTAATATGTGTGTAATATTTATAACAACCTATGTTGTTGTGTTATATGCTTTAAAATGCGTAACTGTGATTATTAGGGCCATGCAATTTAATAAAACACTATTCGAGCATTCTCTTGACGGGAATCTAGGCCTAACTATAATTTAACTTGGGGTAGCAGTTGTTAATGCCAGGTTTCAGACAATAAATATACAAACAACGTTATAGTACTAGAGCAGAGGTCCTCAAAGTGTGGGCGCGCCTTCTAAGGGGGCCGCATAGAGTGACAAAGAGGGGGGGGGGGGGGGGGGGCTCTCATTGAAATATTTCTGTAAAAAATATCGCTATCCTCATATCCATGAACCTATCATAGGCAGGAAGCTCCCACGGCCATTCAATACCAATAAACTCGTAAACTTGCCGTCTTATTTCTCAAGAACTGGCCAATAGATCCTGCCAACAGGAATTCTAAGAAAATGTGTACAGTAACGTTTCCCCCCACAGCACCTTTTCCCCCGTCACCCGCAGCGATAACTCCTTACCTAACACTTAACAACCACTAATGACAATAAGCCACTTGACAATGTGACCGCCACTTCCTTACAAGAATAGATTCTTCTATTTCTGCCATTGTGGACTTGAATCCAGCCAGGCCTTTGCAGTCAGTTCAAATACAATGAGTGAACAGGTGAATTGTAGTGCGTGTTTAGTGGAAATGGTTGGCCCGATTTACAATAAACTGATACAAATAACGCCTTTACCCATGGATAAGTGGCTTAGTAGCAGCGGTAAAAAGAGACCCCATGAAAGTGATAGTGCATGTCCTCCTTCGGAAAGGAAAGAAGAATAGGGGGGATGCGCTAGATACTTCATGTTTCAGAAGGGGGGGGGGGACAGAAAATGTTTGAGAACCCCTGTACTAGAGCAGGGAAGTCAAAGTCTTTGAATCAGAAGGTAAGGCTGTGGTTGCTCATGCCACACGGGCAGAGGCAGGATTTTCCATATTAATTACTATAGGATTTCGCGAGAAGGTTACCAATTTTCACAGTATTTCGTGAAATAGATCTTGCGCTATCGCTTTAATTTCGCTTCAATTAAATTCAAAAAATTAATCATTAAATGTTTCATTATTGTAGTTTTCAATTATTTATATGATTAGTAAATGTATAAAATAGGCCTGCTAATACACATCCAAAATTATTTAAAAAAATCCTGGTTGGGATTACATAACACATTATTATTAGCAATAATAATAATAATAATAATAATAATAATAATAATAATAATAATAATAATAATGTCGGCAACAATAGCACATTATCTTTGGGTCATCCTAACTTCGTGAAGGATAACAGAGCACATGTTACAATGGAGTCGTCTCCAGACATAAACAATCAAATTATACTTCGAAAAAATCTCTCTGGATCAACGAATGAACAGTGAACCCAAATAGATTTCAAAACATAATTTGCAAAGTAGCCTACTGGTGCATTAATTTCAATGTTTGCAATGACTGAATTATTTCTTCAATTTGATTTAGCAGAATATCTATAAAAGCGAGGTATCCAGCAATAATGTCAGCCTGGTTCAATATTTTAAAGGCAGACAATTTTTGTAGTTTTTTTTTACACATTGTTGAAACATTTGCATAGTTTCATTGATAACATTAATTGGATGAAATACATAGTTCAAAAGTCCAAATAATATGTTGGCGTCACTTGGGAGACAAGTGGTTTTCAATTTTGTTTACAACTAACATTTTGCAAGAAGAGAGTCGTTTCAATTTTTAATGAGTCACTAAACCCTTGAATAATCTTACTAACTAGTTCACCAACATGACCAGAGTCAATTACATTCGTCATATCCTTCAGTTCCGCTATTTTGAAACCAGAAAATGAGGATACAGATAACTTGAATCTTCTAATCTCTAAACAATGTGTGCAATCAACTTAGGCTACAATTTAAAAAAAATGCTGTTTGAGATTTTACAACGTTGAAAGATCTGGCATCTTCCATTTATGCCAACCAATTTACCACGGGAACAGATTTTAGTGACAATTGTTTGAAAAATGAGTGGAGGACATCTAAATTTGTACGTATTGTACCCTTCTGAGCTTGAACCCATGGCTACATGAATGTAATTAAACAGCGGGATTGACATGAAATCATGAAGAATACTGAGAAGTTAGGCAAGCCGAGTAAAATTGGAATGGGATGTTCCCCAGACGAGTGGAGAGCATAGCGATAACGAGGTCCCTCTTAGCAGTCAGAGAATTGCGGGAATCGCCATTACAGCGGTCACACAATGCCTTTGTTGTTTCAAGAAGCCGGGAGAACGACTATAGGCCGAGTAGAGAGGGAAGTCCACGCCTCATCTCAGCCACCAATTAAAGGAAAATTATGCCGAAGTCCAATACATTTGGGGGAAAATTTACAGATAATTATGGTAGAATCAAATATCTGATGAGAACTGAATCAAATAAATTACGTAGTTACGAGACAAATCGTACCTCTGCGCCCCATGGTCATATCAATGGGAAGAGAGCATGAGGGTGTAGAACTGAGTTATGCCACAAGATAAATGTACGATCGAATCCTGAAAATTTGCATATCGTTGTGATCAGGAGAAAATTCTACACTAGAAGGTGTTAAGATCAGGAGACAACCGGGAGTTATTAGCAAGATGGTTCAAGATGTGGATGCGCAACGAACTATTTTCAGTAGTACAGTATGAAGGCACCCCCCACTCAATCCACTCATCATCCAGTTTCGATCATTTACGTGTGACCGAAGCTTTCGAAAGTCAGTCTCGTAAAAACATGAACACAAATTTAAATAAAACAAAGCCAATGAAATATTGCATTAATTAAATCATTACCAGTTTGGTTAATTATCCCCTCGTGATCAATATAAAGAGAAAGAAGTAAATACTGTAACTAAAGAAAAGTATCAATTTAGATCGTCGATTTAAATTGACCAGGTAGTAAGTGACAAAATAGAGTGACACAAGTGCGGCACAATAAATATAACCAAAGAGTTGCGTGTGTTAAGTTACACGAAACTGATAGGCAAATATAGGAGACCGCGAATCGCGAGGACCGCTTAGCAGGAGGAGTGATAATACAGTAATAAACCGCGACGAAAATGAACATTTTCCAGAAGTAAGTGACAAACAGATATAGGCCTACGTCAGTTGAGGGCAAGTGAGCGTAAATGTAACAGTGCGAACTGTGATAAAAGGGGCTGTTAAAATAATATTGAATATCGTAGGTTTACATATCTCACTCCAATATAAATTTGTCTTGGATCATTTAATAGAACCCTTTCACGATTATCATGCTTCTTATTTCACTCGAACAAGAACAAAATTACACGCATGTCAACAAAAAATCAAGTCCAAATAGTAGCAGTAAAGATATGTTACTTCAAGTCAACTAACTTAAAAAGCCCAAAGAAGTGACTTGAAAGAGAATATAACCATAAGTTTGATTTTCCAACAACCTCCCACCTTGCAATTTAAACTACAATATCTTGTGGTGGATGATAACAGTCCATATTTTTAAATCTGATATTTCATGTTTGGTGTCACGACACAACCACTTGGAGTTATGTACGCATTTGAAACTTTATAAACATTGTTTCTTTAAATATCCATCAACTAGCAACACACCCCGGCTTCGCCCGGGAACAGTTATGAATGCAAGGTGATAGGCTACTTTAAACCGAGGTCTTATAAGATTTCCTTCTATACGACATTAGTCGTTTTCCCTCCAGCAGTGAACACGAAATGATTTCGGTTTGATGTAACTCGCGATAGAGCCACGTAAAGCTGTCCATGAGTAAAATATTCTCCACTGAGATCAACTCCAGTCACGCTAAGTGTCTGACCCTGTGCTTTGTTTACAGTCATGCCAAAGCAGACTCCTAATGGAAATTGTAGCCTACTCGTTAGAAATAATAAGGCAAAACTGAAGGAATCATAGGAAATCTGGGTACTAAGACCGTTTCTCCTGTACCACAGCTAGTTAAGATAGTTGCTTCAATGAAACAGTATTTAAAAGTTTTCACTACCAATCGCGTCCCATTGCATAACTTTGGTGGGTTTAAATTACGTAGCAATATAATAGACACTCCCACTTTTAAAATAAGCTTGTGTGGTGGTAAGACAGAAGGAGGTAAGAATTTAGGAATTCTGTAGTGTGATGAACAGCTTCTTCACTATCGACTACTGCGTCTACTGAGTAATATACTTGAGCCTGGGCAGTGAATTTGAAGAACACCAAGTCATTAATTTTCACAACTTGTTCGTTTGTCGGCGATAATATTGCTCTTTCTTTAAACCATGAATGAGAGTTGTTAGATAGGTCATGGATTTGAGGATAAACGCTATCAATCAATTCTTAAATGCTGCTTACGAAAACACAGAAATTGTGACTGAGGGTAATTTTCCCGTCAATGACCGGTAAATCTCCATTTCCGACTCTAAGTAACAAATTAGCAAAAAGACTATTATCTTCTGAAGATATGAGTACTCTCATGTTAGTTTTGAGTGCCAATTTGTTACATCCGACCAGATGTAAGATCTTTTTAATGGAGCATTCACTTCGTCTGCTCTCGTTCCTCTGGTTACAACTGGTAAGATTTGACAAAAATATCCGGCGAACAAAACGGTGCAGCGTCCCATAGGTGTGTTCAGATTCCTTAGATCACGCAAGGTCCTGTCTACAGCTTCAACGGAAGTTTTGTGCGACATTGTAGCCTCATCCCATACAACTAAAGAACAATTTTGGATTAAACTGGCAGTGTTACTTTGTTTTGAAATATTACATACGCTTCCATCATTACTGCTGACTTTCAAAGGAAGTTTAAATGTTGCATGTGCTGTTCTTCCCCCTTCCAAACAAGTGGCTGCAATTCCAGATGATGCGATGGCAAGACCTCACTTTGGTGAGCAACACATTAATCAAGAACGTTTTGCCTGTGCGTACAGGGCATCGAGAAAAATATCTTACCTTCCTTCTTAGTGATGCTAGATATGATGGTGTCATAAGCTTGTTTCTGATTGTGGTTCAGACGGTGTTCTTCTTGAGCAACGGTTTGAAGGAGCCGAGGACGAAGTCTTTCTTTCTCTTGGGACAATCAAGAAATTGTTTGTTGCTCTGTTTCATTGTTACGTGAGCGCTTTTTTTCCTATGTTAATGAACTATGACCTATATCCGTTTTACATCTCGGCATGATGGCGAATTCTTGTCAGACGTAATTTAAGAATGGCGAGTTGCATGAAACACAAATCCCCCTTCCGTCCAATCTTAAATTGACTGTGTATTTTGCGGAACGAAAAGTTCGCAGGCGAAATGAAGAAAAGCTGAGTTGCACTTCCAGGGGAATGGCGAGGTGCATGAAACACAAATCCCCCTTCCGTCCAATCTTAACTTAACTGTGTATTTTGTGGAACGGAAAATTCACAGGCGAAATGAAGAATTGCACTTCCAGGGAATGGCCAAGTGCATGAAACACAAATCTCCCTTCAGTCCAATCATAACTTGACTGTGTATTTTGCTGAACGAAAAGTTCACGGGCGAAATGAAAAACAGCCGAGTTGCACTTCCAGGGAATGGCGAGGTGCATGAAACACAAATCCCCCTTCCGTCCAATCTTAACTTGACTGTGTATTTTGCGGAACGGAAAGTTCACAGGCGAAATGAAGGAAAGCCGAGTTGCACTTTCAGGGAAACTCCAAACACAACCACCCTTCTCTGAAGTCTTAACTCAACACGACTCAATGGTTTTCTGCTGGCTGTATCTGAGGGTAATAGGTTCTCCCGCTAGTTAGGCTGTAACAGGGGTGATAGACTCGCCCTTAGCTAGCTCGTAAACTGTCCCCTCCGTATTTGAATGGACATGGTTGGAAGAAATGAAAACGTAAAAACACTTTTAGTGTATAGTGTATAGTGTATTGAAGATAGAGCTTTGCTCTCGCGGACGTTTTTGTAGAACTTTTCATGCTGAACAATTCATACACTCATAGTATTTAGATATTTTGAACTGTTTGTCCAGCGTAAGCTTACGAAGCGCTCGGACGCCAGGTTTTTGTTTCAACTTTTTCACTGAAATCGTTACTGCTCGGCTTCCTTTGATCATAAATAAATTATTTCCAACAGAAATCATCCTCGAGATATCCTTTACAGAATGGTGAAAACCGCCTCAAAATCCATCCAGAGGTTCTCGAGTTTACCCGTGACATCCACGAATCGGGGACTTTGTTTTATACTAAGTAGAGATTTCCAGGGGATATACTCTTTCAATTTGACGGATCAAAACTCCATCTTGAGTTTTCACTTTAGTCACCCAAAACTTGCCATCCCTACCGTGAAATAGAGTCACAATTCTGGCCAATGCCCATGCCATATGCTTGTGTTTCACTGACCCATGTAATACGATATCACCTCCTTTCAGGGCATATCCCTTCTTCCTGTTAGGTCGTTGGATCAGCTGCGAGAGTCATTCCATTCTAAAACGTCCTTTCAGTTCTTCCATTAGATGATTCCTGTAGTGTAATCGATTCTGGAACTTCTCCTTTTCTATTGCATCCAAATCCACCATATGGACAACTCCAGACTTATTTAGGAACTTAGCGTTAGTGGGATCAATTTATCCGGGTTTTCTGACACGTACTTTAGTGGTCGTCTATTGATCACAACCTTCACGTCACACAATGATATCAAGAGTTCCTCGTAAGTCAGAACACAACATCCTCTTCAGTAAGTCTTTAATGGAGCGTATGAGACGTGTCCACCAGCCACCTCACCATCGTGCTTTCGCCAACATCAACTGTAAAGAAACTTCATCTGGATTCTCAATTCTCAGGAACTCAACTGCCCCATAGGTATATTGGCTAACAGTAAGAAAAGCACTGACCAAAAACTTCTCAGCATTCTGCCATCAGTGATAAGTCGTGGTACTTCTATTGTGCTTAGCTGAGCGATTTCACTGTAACGTCGAGTGAATTCATTAGTAATAGTCACAGGGAGAGGAGAGTTCCAGTTCATTTCAGATAGGTTTTCATCTGATCTCGCAGTTGCTTTGATTTTCCCACGCTTCTTGTAGCTTGAAAGCGATTATCGCAAGGGGGGAGGGGGGGGGGGGGGGAGGAAGCCAGCAATGTCATAGACTTTCTGTATTACAGAAAATAACCTTCGTTTTGTGAGAAAATTCTGTAAATGATGTGCTCTTGTCTCGATTTCAACAGCTAGTGTATCCCGTTTTCTGTTCCATTTCAGACGTAGAACTGTCATGAGACAATCAGCTTTACGCTTACGAACAACCTCTGTCTTAGTCGTTGAGGCAAGATCCCTCATTGTTGTTTCCCAACATCTTAGTTCATCTTTACCGGGTGAGTTAGCCGTGGTCATTACGGCATGACTGCTGGCATTCGCTCACATGCGGGAGGCGAGGAGGTTCGAATCCCCCCGCCGGCAACCTTGAAGATGGTCTTCTGTGGTTTCCCATCTTCCTTCCAGGCAAATGCCGGGGTTGGTCCCTAACTATAGGCCACAGCCGCTACCTTCCAACTCCTCGTCCTTACATTCCAACTTCCCTCCCCAACGGTACTTGTAGCTCACCCATTGGGTGTCCGTCTCGAAGCAGCTATAAAACTGGCCAGCCGAACATGTCCTTGGACACTCCCGGCACTAAAAAAGCCATACGCTAAAAAAAAGTTCATCTTTGCGCCTGTTAAAGCTTTTGTGGAATCTAAGTGAAACATTTCATGCTCCTTCACAGAGTCAGAAGACGTTACACAATATTGTCAACGTACATCGATTTCGTCAATTTGTTAGCAGTCGATACATCTCTTATAGGAACATTCAAAAGGAGATTATCTAAGACTGTTCCTAAAATAAAAAGAAGTGCATATTGTTCCAAAAACAACTCGGGAATGTCTGTTAATCTTCAATCTTCTGGTCGAGTAGGACAACCACCATAGGAAGCGAAGATAGTATCGATCCTCAGTGAATCATTTGGAAAGCCTTCCTAATGTCGGCAGTAACTCCAACATTCCTTTCCAGAAATCTAAGATGCACTTCAGGAATACAATTTGACCTTTCTCCAAACAATCATTGAGTGAGATGCCAATTGCTGTCTTGCAGGAAGCATCGAACACAGGTCAAGCAGGGGTAGTAAGACTTTCAGTTTTAATAACAGGCGATGAGGAAGATAATGTCATTGTGGTTCTATCTCTTCGATAAATCCTTTCTACTCCCATTCTTGAGTAATTTGTGTATAATTATGAATTAGATCTAACTGCTGTAACTTCTGGGTAGTTGAAGGAAGCCTCTTCCTCACTTCTTCTTTATTGGAGGGAAGATCTGGATGCTCTTCGCTCCAAGGAAGACCAATTTCATATCGTCGATCTTATTTCCGCTGAAGGCACGAAAATGTTTCTCCCTTGCTTATCGCTCCTGGTCGACAGCTGATTTGACCTGTGCAGGTTCTTGAATCCCAAATGTTTCTAGATTCCATAGCGCTGAAATTGATTCGTCATTATATGGCATAGAAATTGTTGTGTTGGAGAAGTTCACTTTAGGTGAGTTGTCACATATCTCTCCGCCAAGCGTCCAATCTAGTAGTTTAGTCTCAATGGCTGTGAGACCACCGGTAAGTGGGATGACATTTCTAGTGAGGAGTTTGGCATACAAGTCCATCCCAATAAGGAGTTCTATTTCTGGACAGTTGTCACCAGCATCACTGATCCAGATTTTCTTCAGTTTCAGTTAATTCATCAAAGTAGGGCATGGATTGTCTAACTGTTGATCGATCTCTTACTTCGACTTCACAGCTGAATCTTCCTCTTGGTTTCTGAAAACTTCATTCTATACCGTTTTTGACTCCCTTCTAATGTCTGACTCCCACTAAACAAAACTTGACTCACCGTCTCTTCAGCGCACGGGTTCAATCCTATCTCAGGAGTTGTTTTCTTCAATAGGTACTACCTTTGAGATCCACAATCCAAGAAAGCCCTTACCATTTCTTGTTTACAGTTTCACACAGAGTGACCATAAGCGTTTGTAAAATTACCTGACTGATGAATGTGTGATTTTCCATGTGAAAAGTAATGTGCTTGATTGCATTGACCTCTCATCCATTTTACCTAATTTTCCCCAGCCTTGGATATTCCTGGACACATGACTGTAACATACTAGTTGTCACTGGCCAAGCAACGCACATTTGATTTACTGTTCTTTGCGAGGTAATTAGGTCGCAAACACACAAAACAACGCTTCTTTTCCTCCACCTGAGCTCTCCTTTCCTCAGGGTTCTTTTTCTTGATTTTCAAATATTAGGCTAGGCATATGTGCTATCATGAGTTTTCCCATGAAATACACAAGAATCTACTGAGCTGCGATAAAAGGCTGCAACTGTTCGAGTGATCATTTTGTCTTTCACTTGCTTCTTTGGCACGGAAGAATAATCTTTCTTCTCTTGCTTGTCTTTCATCTTCAAATTACCAAAACATGTCTGAGCCAACTGAATCATCGGTTCATTTTGTACTTCAGATTTGACAAATTTCATAACGTGGTCAGACCGTGTCATATTTACACCTTCCACACTCTCTGCTTGATTGGAAAGATGACTACTTTGACATGCCCTCATCGTTTCTTCGGGCAGGCTAGATTCTACAAGAGGGAACAACCATGTGCTTCAATTTGCATCAGCCAAGTTCAAGGAACTGAGAGATCGTAAACGTTCAATGTTTAACTGAATGTACCTTCCATGCTAACAAATGGATTTCATCGAAAACCCATAGGCTACGTGACAGTGTTGCCAACGTAATTCTACCAGTGCCGGTAGGTTCAATGTTTAACTGCACAACTTCCATAACATTTAATGGATAACTAAACAATTTTATATGTTATTGTGTGTAGGCCACAAGGGATACATTTCTGCGCATTTTCAGAGGCAGCAGACGTACCAACTACCTAATAACCCTCTCGGAGCATTTTAGCCGTAGACTCTCAGCATATCAGACTCCATAGAAGGTAATTATTTCAAACAAACTGTAGTTCTCTATAAGGCTGACATATTTTATGTATATTTCGAACAAATCATAACCTAATTTCGTCATTACTCCAGGAAGGTTTATGTAGATCAGGGTGGTCCAACCTTTAGTTACCCGCGGGCCAATCAAACTTCAGTAGAGGAAAGTGAGGGCCAGATACATTCCAGAAAGAGAACGTATTACATATTTTACTCAAAAACAATTATTAAAATGTATATTATAAGAAGTTTAATATTACTAGTTTAATATACCACTTCATTGTACAGTCGAGAAATCAATGTGATAATTGGCACTGCGTTCCTGATTCAAGTGTATCAATGTCCACTGTAAGTTCAGTAGGACAAAGTTTCAGGCTCAATTCCAGTGAAGCACTTCCAATTCGATTTCTCGTTTTTGATTTAATTTGATTGAGAGCAGAAAAAGCACTTTCGCAAGCATACGTACTACCAAACAGCGATAACACTTGCAGAGAGAATTTAAGCAGTTTAGGAAAACGTTCCTTAGAAATCAGTTTCCAGAAATTTTCAGGGACATCACACTTTTTAGTCTGGTAGAATATGTCTGCCTAAAGATCACAAATTTCCATTTGAAGTCGCAGGGCACCTCACTCACTTCAATATCCATGGGCTTGTTGAACAGTGTAAGTTTTGGTTTTAGGGAGTCAAAATCCTGGAATCTGTTCTGGAACTCTTTCTTGATATCAATTATTATTTCATGAAACATACTAAAATTTATGTCACGTTTTTCTTCTTCGAACTGCTGACATGATGGGAAGTGTGCTATATTATTTGCCTTCAATGCAATTTGCATTACATCAAGTTTTTTGCGGAAGCCCTCAATATTACCATAAAGCTGGAATATATTTTGTTTTCTGCCTTGTAGTTTCAGGTTTGAAGCATTTAGATGGGATGTTAAATCTGTCAGAAAAGCAAGATTATTTAAAAACTGGATTTCTTCCAGTTTTTCTTGATACTCATGCCCAATGTTTTCATTTCTGAGAAAAGTAAGAATTTCATTCCTCAACCCAAAAAACTGTTGCAAGCAATTTCCAGCACTTGGCCAACGCACTTCACAGTACAATGAAATGTCACCATATTCAGCTTCCAAATTGTCCAGAAATGCAATAAATGTGCTGTGTCTACAGGCTTTATTGCCTCTCCTTATTAAATTTACAGTATTTACAGCAGTTTTCATTGTCTCACTGAGCCTTGTAACTTTTCCACAGAGAGCCTCTTGGTGGATAATGCAATGGAAAAACAAAAAATTCATTCCTTTTTCTTTACATAGTCCTACTAAACCAATTCTAGGACCAACCATTGCTTTATCTCCATCTGTTGCAATGCCAGAGCACTTCACAAAACCTCCATATTTAGAAACGACATCATCCAGTACGTTGAATATGTCAATACCTTTTTTGCTGGTTTCTAATTATCTTAATTCCAACAGTTCTTCATGAATTTCAAATTCTTCATTTATTGTTCTGACGAAGATAAGGAGCTGGCCGATGTGGCTATATCTGTGCTCTCATCTAGAGCTATAGAGTAAAATTCACATTTTTCCAAAATGCTCCTGAGAGAATCTGAAACTTCACCAGCCATATCATTAATTCTTTTTCTAACTGTCTGATGAGACAAGGAAACTGTTTCAAAAATGTTCATCATCCTATTATCTCCAAATGAAGATGCCATTTTTACAGCACATCTCTTAGGCCTAATGAGCTCACCATCCCTAAAAACTTTTTACTTTTAGCTAATAATAATAATAATAATGTTATTGGTTTTACGTCCCTTTTAACTACTGCGGCTTTTAGAGACGCCGGTGTGCCGGAATGTTGCCCCGAAGGGGATCTTTAACGTGCCAGTAAATCTACTGACACGGCTCCCTCGCATTTGCGCACCCTCAAATGCCAGCTAACTACACTAGGATAAGAAACCTGCAACCTTGGGCCCAGCAAGCGAGAACGTTACCGCTGAGCCACGCAGCCAGCCTACTTTTAACCAGCTGTAAACATACCTCATAAGATGCCTTTAAACCGGCAGTGTTTGATGGTTGCTGAAATATATTCTTCTGTCTTGTTAGTTTTAGCGTCAAATCATTAAACACCAACTTCTGGCACTTCCCTGGTATTGATCGTATTTTGATTTATGCAAGCTGGTATAGTGTCTATTCACGTTATACTCCTTCGAAACACAGTGTGGTTTTCCATTATCTTCAACAAAAAAGTAACTTTCCTGCCACTTTGACTGAAATTGTCGTTTCTCATCTTCAACACGCCGTTTATTAAGTCCCGCCATATTAGGTACCGCTCTCGCAACAACGATGACAACAAACTCTCGTCGTACTATATCTCTCGAACAACCTCTCTCGTCAAAAACCACCTCTTCGAACAGCCCTGCGCTCCCTTTTATAGGGAAATCCGCCGCAACACACGAACGATCGCGAACTTATCGGCAGCCAATCACTGGCAGCCAACCAGTTGTCGCCTGGAGGTGGGACCGCTTCTCGTGCCGTACGTTTTCATGGAAAGACAATTCTGATTATTGGCGTAGTTTTCGTGATCTTTCCTTTCCCAAATTGCTACTTCGTAACATTACTGAATGAAAGTGAAAATTAAAGTAAGCACGCCACGGATTATAACTGTCGAAGAGTGAAGGGCAGTAAGAAAGGCAAGGGCCAACAAAAATGAACAAGCGGGCCGCATGCGGCCCGTGGGCGGCGGGTTGGACCACACTGATGTAGATCAATCATTAGTACGCATCTTAAATTTTAGGAAAAGTAGGCTCTTTAGTTCGTCATGGAGCTACTTGTTAGTAAATAAGTTTGATTATGGATAGATTAAGACAAATGATTAGATCCTGAATAGTAAAATAGACCACTGGGAATCATAGGTTATGAGTGTTTAATTATACCCGAAGGTAGCAGTGAAAATTGATTAAAGGAAGTCAGCCAATTTGAATAATATGTTAAGTTAGCGATTTTGATATGAATCTGTGACTTTGTTTTCATTTAAATCAAGTAAATAAGGATAATAGCACATGGCAGTATGATATTTTGGAATATAATATTACTATTAATAATAATAATAATATTAATAATGGAAATATAGTAATGGCTGATGGTTTTTTAATGAGATTAAGATGTGGTTACGAGGCGTTGTAGTACCCTATATTATACCGGTGAGTGCAGGGGACACGTGGACAGATGTGAGTGCAATGAAAGGAAAGAATTGTAGAGGTAAGTGATACTTCGAGGAAATAGTCTATGCATCATATTATGTTACGTTAACAAACACGTGAAAAACTAATCTACGATGATATATTGAATAATCCCTGCGGACAGGTAAGTTCATGTAGCTGAGTGGAAGCATGTGATCCTCACTAGGACGACGAATCATCGATCAAATATGGTAGCCTTATGATCTCTGCATCCCGACAAAACGAGGACGGGTGAGTAAATAAGGTGAAAAGCTGGGAAAACTATAATAATGGGAGCTACATTCAGATTCTTTGGAAATACAGGGACTATAGGCCATCGCATCGTCCCTGCAGGTGTTCTGATAATTTCCCCATCAGTGAAGTTCGTGATGGGAAGACTGCAAGATGAATTAAGTGCAGTCCCGCGGCGTAGCCGTGCTTACTAAATCGTGAACCACAGCCGCGAGGGCAGCTGCAGAAAGTCTGGATATCAAAAGTTCGAATCCCAGTGCTGGGAGTGGCTATTATGGGTGTGGTTTTCCCCAGATTTCCCATACTCCCTCCTGGAAAATGTCGGGATAGTACCTTACTTCACGTCCCGGGGCACCCAGCTCATCCCTGTCCCTAATAGAAGTCATCAGTCATCACATAAATACACGTTATCAGACAAGTTCAGCACACACCCAACAACACGGGGCTGTCCCAAGCCACTCAATAAATTAAGAACAGAAAATAACGAATTAAACGTTAAAATAAGTCAGCATCAGCTCCCATGTCTAGGGCCGGACTCGAACTTGTAATAAATTCAACAGCATCACAAACTATGCCTACCGGAAATGAGGACGCTCATCAATCTCTGGCGAATATGGGATTTGGACTGAAGAATGCGCCATTCCATCTTGTAACAGCAATACATCACGAAACGTTCATTTAGGCTGGTGTGCATCATTTTTATCAGTGCTTTAAAGGCTACATTTGATATCCATACAACCCCGGGTTGAATAGTGGACTGAAAAGATACAAAATGTCGGTGTACATAAATGAGAATATAAAATTGCAGCCATTCAAACCAAACTCTCGCAGGCCTTTATGGCTATAATCCCCAGAAAATGGTTCCAAAATCTGTCTAGAAATGTAACAGCGGCATTAGCTATGCACAAAGCACCAGTTTATTACATCGTGTGCATTCGTGAATCTCTTTTCATTATGATCAAACTACGTTTCTCATTGTTTTTAGAAACATCCAGCGCACTATTGATCAAATGATGAGGTAAAGCAGTCATATTGTTTATATACGCTCGTTAAGCGTTCCGGTTGGCCGAGCAAGCCTCTGTCCTTGTCTCTTTCATCCTTTATTTACCATCAGTTGAAATACGAGTATTAGAAGCACGACGCGGCGTGGCGGCGTGGCGGCGCGGCGCGACATATGACGAGCCGCCTAACGAGCGGTCGTGCCATTTCAGCCAAGTGCAGCCTTTATTGTCCACGACCTCTTCATGGGCCTTTGTTCCCATCTGTATTTCATGATAATGAAACTTCCTCAGGCTAAAGTGCTGCTTGCGACGAGATTTCTGGAGGCGAATACTGTGTAGTCACGTCTCCCTTGGCAAACTTCACGGTGTATACACAATCACGCCCATTCAAGTATTATTCAGTGTTACCTAAATAATCTATTGCCGTTGTTGTTGTTTCATTTGAGGGGCTTGGACATCGTGGTCATTCATCCCTATGTACTTCAGTGCTTGTCGAATGTTTATATGATAAACGGTGCTATTGTGATGACTGTATTAGTGCGTGTATTTGCAATTCAGGTGAGGATGGGAAAGAGGAGGCCGTGTCCTCAAATTAGGAAACATCCCGGCATTTGCCTGGTGTAGAAATGGGGTAATCAAGCGAAAAACCACCTCCAAGATAGCTGAGGTGGGGATCGACCCACCTTTTCTCAGTTTTGCCTCACAAGGCTGAGTGGACCCTGTTCCAGCCCTCATACCAGAATATAAGCTTCTTGGCAGAGCTGGGAATCGAACCCGGATCTCTGGGGCGACAGCCAAGAAGGCCAGTCGCTACACTAGGAAGTAAATAATAAATTGAGAGATTTGAATTTCAGTCGGTCAACACGAGTATGCCCAAGTAGGTTTATCACCTAACCGGATAGATATGTACAGTAGCCGATGTTACACGAATTATCAATAGTTCAAAATCTGCAATAATTAAGTATATAAAGAATTCGTGTAACATATCTTTCCGGTTAGGATGGTAAAATACTTGTTTCTCCCCGCCAATCTAATTGGGCACACTCGAGTTTTCCGACTGAAAAGCAACTCAGTAAATAAATCGTGGTCAGTATTCATATTAGCCAATCACACGCTCTCTTCCCATTAGAACACGTTGCGCTGACATCTAATTTAGTTCAATTGTTTACATAACCACAAGATGGCGGCTGTGTGAAATTTTAAAATTAAGTTTTTATTTCTTGTGTCCTAATCAGTAGTGGCTACGCTGGCTAACGCGCAGCATTAGGTCATGGGGCCAAGCTCTCTGCTGACTCGGTAGACGCGTGGGTTCGAGCCCCACCTTCGGCCGTCCTTGAAATGGTTTTCCGTGGTTTCCCCATTTTCAACACCAGGCAAATGCTGGGACGGTACCTTCTGACAGGCCACGGCCGCTTCCTTCCACATCCTTGCCCAGTTTCATTCACCATCATTCATTTCATCTCTCATTAACTCCTCTCCTGAGGTTGGCGTCAGGAAGGGCATCCGGCAGTAAAAATCATCGCCACAAAGACTTCCATCGCATCTCATCCCCGACCCCGTTGGAAACGGGAATAATAAGGGGTAGTCATACATACATTTCTTGTGTCCTAATCATGTGATCGAAGTGAACGATGGTATAATGAATCTACGTAATAATCGTCATCTAATGGAACGTAGGCTAACTCTATGGCCTGACAATATAACAATTCGACATGGCGAGCAATAGAAATATTTGGACGGTTCTCAATATCTACGAATCTATTACAGCAATCAAACTCAAATTTTGTGAGTTGATAGAGGCTATTAGCATAGGCCTATGCTCCCCTATGGGTCATTCAATAACCTGGTGAGCACAAAACCAACATGGCGGCGACGTGAAATTTAAACATTCAAATGGATTTTTCTTGCGACTTTTCATCGGAGTGCTGTGAAACTTGGCACGGTTCATCTTCATACAAGGCCTTACTGACGTCTAAATTAATGGAATTTTATGGTAACTTAAAAATGTTGGCTGTGTAATTTTTTAAAATCTCGTTTTTATTTCTCATAAGCTAATTTTGTCCATAAATGAAAATAGGCTTAAAATTAGGATGAAACGAATGATGACGATTTTCCCAACACCTCCCCGAGTAGAGAGAATGAAACATATGAACTAAAAGAAATCACTGCAGGCAGATTTCTATCTCTGGCCCCCTTGAACCAGTACCCAGGGCTGTACCCCTTTCGCTAAGATGGCACTTGATAGTGTAGTAATGTTAGAGGGGTCACGATAACAGTAAAATAGTGTTTATTTACACTAATTTGTAATACCACAAGTGAAAGTGAATTATAATTGAAATATTATAACATAAAGATCACTCACAGTTAGTCTAAAGATTGGCGGACGTTTGGTGCAGAATAGTGCAATATACAATGTTCGGAAATTCATAGGATGTTCACAGCTCTGCGGAGAAATGAGGAATTGTGACCTCTGAAACA
The DNA here is from genome assembly GCA_946902985.2 of Meconema thalassinum. Lineage (NCBI taxonomy): Eukaryota > Metazoa > Arthropoda > Insecta > Orthoptera > Tettigoniidae > Meconema > Meconema thalassinum. The sequence goes on from OX336389.2 coordinate 862,776,236, forward strand.
CTGAAAGACAACCTCATTGAGCTTTTGTTTGTAAACGTTCTACAGGTCCACCTAGCATGATCTAGTTCTCATCATATCACTGTTAATGGGTTGAATTCCACTGGTGATAACGCTGTCACAGTCTAGTGAGGTTAGCAAGTATACAGTACCATTCAAGGCTCAGATCTGGTGATCTTAGGAGCCAGAAGATTATTACCTGATCGCCAATGATTTTATATCCTATCCAACATTGTGATAAGTCTTCACTTCGCATTCACCACATAGCTCATGACGCAAAGCACCTTCTCATATTGTGGTACGGCCATTTTGGTTGCTCCTGCACTCAAGTCACAGACAATGGGAATACGCGTAGTGTCTGAATGTTTGTCTCTTTCATTTGATGTCTTGGATGTCGCTGTTCTTTTTATGAGTCCTCTAGTTCCAAAACCAGATATGTTCATGATGGAAAACTTTTTAGTAGAGCCAAAAAACTATTTCTGATTATGTTATGCAAGACAAGAATACATTTCACCCATTAATAAAAATACGACCAAAAAATAATGCTTTTCATTTACATTGTGATTAATAATTAATCATACATAATTCCTTGTTGGGTTATTTACATTATTCTTAAATTGACACATGGCCGATTTTGGAACTAACCATGGGAAAGTTTTCCAATTTCGGAACTAAAGCAAGGAAAGTTACAGTTTTTTTTCTCCCAAATGAATGAGAAATAATTGCTTAAGTGTTCAGAATACTTAAATATAATTTATTATGACAGTTATAAGACACATACAGTTGCCAGGGTACAGTAGCATGAAACAAAAAGATGGTATTTTGGCTTTCACGGACAGTGAATTAAAAACTCAGCAATTGTTCTAAGTTTATGCCGTGTCTTGTGTGGGGTTTCACCTAGGAACACCAAGCTGGCTCATCAACGGGCTCTTCGTGTCTGTGCCCGGACCCCCACAGAAGTAGCGAACTGCGCGCTGCCTCCATTCTTATGAAGCTCACCTGCGATTCTTAACTGCGAGAGCTAAAAGCTCAAGCAGCCTTTCACCTCATAGAAACCGGGTGAGTTAGCCGAGGTCGTTGCGGCATGACTGTTGGCAGTCGCTCACATCCGGGAGGCGAGGAGGTTCGAATCCCCCCGCCAGCAACCTTGAAGATGGTCTTCTGTGGTTTCCCATCTTCCTTCCAGGCAAATGCCGGGGTTGGTCCCTAACTATAGGCCACAGCCGCTACCTTCCAACTCCTCGACCCTCCCATCCGACATTCCTCCCCAACGGTACTTGTAGCTCACCCATTGGGTGTCCGTCTCGAAGCAGCTACAAAACTGGCGAGCCGAACTTGTCCTCGGACACTCCCGGCACTAAAAAAAGCCATACGCTATAAAAAAAAAAAACTCATAGAAAAATTGCTGAGTTTTGAAACAGAAAGAATTAAATTCCTACACAGTGTCTGTGTTTTTCACCATAGTTGCACAACACTCTTCATTGGCACTACCTTCAGCATCTTCATTGTCACCCAGTTGCAGAACATTTTTATAGAATGCATAGGATTGGATGCTTTTCCAGTCAGCCCCAAAATGTTTCTCTACCAGTAATACAACTGTTGCAGCTTGAGGAAGGGGTGGCAGCAATAGTAGAATCGGACGCATCAGTCTCGACTGTGAAAAGGACATTGTTGTCGATGCTAGCTAGCGCAGCATTCTCTATAGCAGATTTAAACGATCGAACGTTTATTTTGGCCTATATCATATAGACAACAATAATATCCAATAAGAACATCAAGCGACGTACCATTGACTGGCAACACTGGTAATAAAGGTGCGCTCCTCATGGCAGGCTTCGGAACTAATACATGGCCGCTTTTGGAACTAACAACATCAATCAAACGGTCGATTCTGGAAATAACCTAAAATTATACTTCGCGATTTTTATTGAATCGGGCCGGATTTGACACTCAGTGATTTAATCATAGAAAGACAATATCTGGGACTACCACTTTTGACAATAAGACGTATTTTCAATTTCACGGCATATGGCCGGTTTTGGAACTAGAGGACTCATATTCTTTATTTCGTACTGCTTTCAAAGGTACCGACTCTAGCAAGAAACTTAATTCTGGATTAACTATTAGAACGGGGTAAACTAAGTCTCGAAAGGCAAAACTGAGTAGAGGTGGGTTCGATTCCCACCTCAAAAGAGGTTTGCTGGGTTTTCTCAGTTCTACTCCAGGCAAATACCAGAATGAATCCTAACTTAAGGACATGACTATATTTTTACCAATCCTAGTCTCAAGGACAAGTACGCCGACATCTACAGTCAATACAAGAACTCTGGTTACCAGACAAATTCTACACACGCGCAGGGGCACGGGACTGATGTCCATGATGTTCAAGTCCGTGAATGAAACAACAACAAAAACGAGTTCTCTGAGACGTTAAGGAATAATACGTAATTAGTTCTAAAATGCGTTGAATATGCCATAATTTTGACAGTAGGACAAAACAAACTGATAGGTACGATTGAACATATTTTCAAAATCTAAGCCTATAAGTTAGACTTCATCCCAAAAGTACGGAGTTGTGAATGTTTCAAGCAGTGGAGAGCGCTGTCTACCAATAGCCTAGTTCTGTTCAACACATAATGCTTTCATGTCACATGTGACTAGTTTGCTTGTATGGTCAAGTGTAAATATGCATTGGATGTTAATCTGCGTGGATTCAGTTTTAAAATTTGCTCTGCACATCAGTAAATAATATAGCTTATTGGCGATAATACTGCATAAGCACATAGCACACGTGCAAATTACTGACGGCATAACTGAAATATTGCGACATAGAAGAGAGAATGAAATTATGAAATAACCCGTTCTTCCTCTGTACCGCACGATACAAATTCCCCTGGCATTATTTGTTTTCGCCCGATTCTTTTAAGGTCAAGGTATATTGCACAAAAATCAATTTTACCAATGTACTTCGTCTGTTCATTCTTGAAGGAAAATTCCAGATAATTCCAATTAAATTACCATGAAAGTTTACGTCCAGTGAAATTTTGCGAATGAACCCCAAAAACCTGTCATCTCTATAAAGGCCTTTATAAAAATAGAAATCTGTACTTTCTGAATTTCCACAGAAATTTGCGTTATTTGCGCGTTTCAGACTGTTTTATGACGAATGTGTGCAAAAATAAAATGTCTACCCGTCTGTCTGTTTGCACGCTTATAACTCGAGAATGACTGGGTTGATTTAGGTAGAATTTGGTTTGGGTATCAATCACAATCAATCACAATCATTGGTTTATATAACTTTTCACCGTACCTCTCATCCCTTCAAAATACATGCTAAAATAGGCGAAATATCATAATTATCGTAGAATGACAAGATACAGTTCATTTTGTGCCTCTCGATGTGAGGTTATTGACACGTGGGTTGACAGATGTGCAGATTTCCACTTAGCGCCCGTCTAGCCTTGGTGACTTATTTTGTTAGGCAGTCCTGTTGTCCGACTGACCCCTATTAAGCTATCATTAGCAAACCTGTTCTTTTGTGATGGTTATTTGGACCATAATTAATTGGGGAGTTCGCCACGTTTGTTACGAATTATTGCATTTCGTATGGATGGAATATTGTGTTAATGATGTAAATATTGGCTTTGAGCCTAGTGATTGTTCTATGACTCAGTTCATGTTGTTAGTCTGTGTGACGCCCGTGTGGTGTAGTTGTATTTTTACTTGTAAAAATGACGGCGGTCATATGTGTGTTTCTTTTGTTGGTCACGTGTTAACTTACTTGTGTTGATTTTTGAGAAGTCCTAATTTTAGGCAGTAATGTTTTGCTACGGCAGTTCTTGATTCCAATTTCAAGCGGAAATTATATGTTGTTTATTTAGTATAGGAAGTGTCGGTTTAGTTTTAAGTTGTGTATAGTTGTTCCCCGCGTCTGTCTAGCTCTAAACAATGCGGATTCGTCTTCTGAAAGTTTATCCGGATGATGACGAATCATGCATTCATTTGTACTCACCGTTAAGCATGTAGAACAGCGCACACGTATACATTGTCATTGCAGATTGTGGGACATTTGGTCCGATTAATAATCTCTCCTGAGATTAGGCCTAGTTTGTGGCAAATTATTTTATTCAGTGGGAGTCATTTTGGGAGTTTTGTTTGTTTATTTCATTTTGTAAATAGCTGATCTGTCATTAAATTCATTTGTTTTAACCCTGGCTTCACTTTTTCCTGCATGTTATTTTGTTATATGTTACCCTGCATGTTAATGAAGCGCTTTAACAACAACTTACGAAATGGACTGTTACACCCCCCGAAACTGAGTCTCATAAGCTTCTTTGCAAGGGTTCAATAGATACTTGCCAAAAATAAAAGGATTTTTATTCCACAGCTCTAGTATATACGTCCGTGTGCTAAAATGGCAAGTGCATGACTAACGCAATCCTTATCAGTCTGCTTAGCAACAGAGAGAGTTGCATTTTCTCAGCGTATTGACCTTGAATGGTTGTCTGTCTCTAACATGTTCCCCACGCCTCCCCGCATTCTTCAAGTGCAATAAGATTCGCGTACCTTATACTAGATTCATGTTTTAAATAAAGAACCAAAATGGCTGCCTCTTATACATCGGTATTACTGCTGCATAAGAACCAACATGGCGGCTGTTTAAACGCCAGACCTGCTAGCCTCTACCAGGCAAGTAAGCTGATATCGCACTTCCTGTCTGCATGCACATTCCTGCCTTATCAGCAGTTGTTCTCACAAGGTATCTGGCTAGGTATAGTGTTCAGTCTCCAGCGATCAGGACTATGTGTGTTAGCAATCAAAACGTGTGTGTCTTAAAAATTTCACTGTAATAATAATAATCATTAGCAAGCGGCCATCCTCAATACATGACCATGTTAACCACATACTTTCACCACGCCCAAGAACCACTTGGTCATATCCTACAACCATTTGCTGCACCAGACAGCGGTCTCGATTATTACCGTTTACTAGCATGTTAAAGATCCCCTTCAGGGTAAAAAAAATCCTAGCACACATTTTCAAATATTTGCCTCCATCCGTCATAGGAAATATCACAAAACCAACCGTAATAAGCTACCCCGCCATCCCCCCAAAATAGCAATTCATTTCTTCCGGGAACGGTCACCGAAATCGCCATAAGGGATTTTCGAAATATTCGTCATAAGGAAATATCTGAATAAAACGACCCCTCGTTCTATCCTTTTGTCGCCCCCTCGAAATAGCCATTTCCTGTGTTCACCCTGGCTAGTCATAACCTCGTTGTAACACAAGCCCAGCGCTACCGGCTCTCTGTCTACAAACACTCCTTATTTAAAATAAAAAATAAAAAACAGGTAAAAAGTTTCAAAATGCATAGTTTTTTGTCCTAGAGACTTGACAGTTATTTTCGTGGTAGAGGGGGTAGGGGCCTTTCATTTATGTCAAACAAACTCTTTTGTAAAATTCCTAGTTTCCAAAATATAAAACATTCAAAATTTCAGTGTTTTCAAAAAATCACAAAAAATAAAATGTTTTATTATAAAAAAAAGTCATAGAGACCATTCGTTTGAACTATTGGACAACGTTCTATCGAGTTTGTTTTCAAACTATCACCTAGTTTCATACGCAAAAAAAAATTCTAAAAAAATAAAAAATATAGCAAAGCGCCCGTCGGCTCTAGTCCAACGACATCTCATTTGTTAAAATCAGACCATCCGTTCGCCAATTATCGCCAATGTTCGCTAGAAAGTAGGCTATCATAATTTTTCCTCCTACACACTTCAAACTTGCTGTCCTCCTATAGGGCATAGCCACCTTTCATTAACGTCAAACAAACTATTCTCCAAAATTCACCGTTTCCAAAATAGCGCCAATCCAAAAAAACAAACATTTTCAATTATTCTTTCTAAATACCAACACACATTCTTAGCAAAGAGGACTACACCCCAACGCCAACAACACCTCGTTCGTTAAAATCCGATCATGCGTTTGGCAGATATCGGCAAAGTTTATATGAAAGTAGGAGAGTGATTAGAACTCGCAAATTGACACGACTACAAAAACACAAATTCTTGCCCCAGAGACTTGAAATTTATTTTAGGGGTAGAGGGCGTAGGGACCTTTCATTTATGTCAAACAAACGTTTTTGTAAAATTCCTAGTTTCCAATATATAGGAATTTCAAAATTGGACTGTTTTCAAAAAAACATAAAAATAAAAAAGTTTTATTATAAAAAATAAAGGACATAAAGACCATTCGTTTCAATCATGACACAACGTTCTATCATGTTTGGTTTTTAAACTATCGCCTATTTTCAAAAACAAGAATTTTCAAAAAAAAGAATAATATAACGAGTGGTCCATAGGAAAGAGCACATCAGCCCGAGGCCAACGACATGTCGCATGCCCATGGTTTCATGAAATATACTGAGACCGTCGGTGGAGCTGCCAGGATAGCCAACAACCGCAATGACTTCCCTAACATCTCATCCGTCGGACATAATTGCCGTGAGGATCAGGTGAACTTCCTAATAGGCCAAAGCGGCACGAGAATCTGTAGTCCACAGGGATCGTGGTACATGGTGACGATGGTCATAGACTGCCTAAGGAAAGGTTCACCTTAAAAACTAGACTGAGAAAATGAACATCCAGACTTATGTAAAACACCGTGAAAATTTATTGTTAAAATTCACAAGCCCCTAGCCTAGTTCGGAGGGTTTCAATCGGCTAGTCCGCAAGCTAATAAACAAACAAAAATAAAGAACAGGTCCCTACCTGAGAAGTTACGGAAAACCCTCGCGAAAGATCTATCTCACAATAATAAAGCAACAACAGCAACACTAGGAAAATGGTATGACGCAAGTCCCTAGGTCAAGTTACAAGATCAAGCTAATATCAGAATTTACATGTAACAGGGTAGCAAGACAAATCTAAGTTAGGATGATACCATCTCCACATTTACATTTAACGTTAATTCATCTAGCTAAGTCCTATCAGTTAACAACAAAATTTACGGCGATGACGTCCGTAATAGAAAACAATTACGTTCAAAGCTAAGTGAACAGCCATGTAAAAAAACATTTAATTATTCTTAGAAACTAGGTGCTAACAGCACACAATAAGGTAACATGTAGGATCCATACACTTGTACATCATAAATAATTAATAAGAGACAACAGTTTTATTAAAATGCCTGCCTGCACCTTGGTTTACTCTTTGTAAGCCATAGTCATGTAAAGTGTGTAGTTACGGTGACGACTGCGTAGTAAAGACTACGTCTAACATCGCATGGCCTGCGCTCCACAAGCTACGAACTCAAGGTTCGAGCATGCTTCAGGTCGCTTCAAAAGTGTCAGCTGTCCTAGTCATTTCCTCAAAAGGAAATACCTTCATTAGCACGGCCATGTCAGCAGGTTCAAAATGCAAAAGAACAAAGTTAGATAGAAAGAATTCGTTAGTTAGCTTTTGTTTTACCAAAATTATGCGTTTTATTATTAAGATGTCGGTTTAGGTTTATCGTTGGATTATGGCGAATAATACTGACAATAGCCTGGGCACGGAGTGTCTCCACTGAGATCAATCTTCACAAAAAGCCTCGACTCAAAAGTCGGAATATAATCCACGAGCAATAACAACTCGGACACACAATAACACAAGTTACCAGCGGCGCAAAGCTCGCGTTCAATAACTCTGGGATGGGCCTGCACACTCAGTCACCCTCCAATAACATCTGGTCAACGGGAACAATCCCGCACAAGGTACACACAAATACCTTCATACATGAAATATCTCCTTTAACAGGGCGGCCTACAACGTACTATAGAAAACCTGACATAACTGTACACGTCAAACGACGGTACACGCAAAAGTGCGTTTAACTAACAAAAAACAATCTATAAAAAAATGTGATCAGATACAAGGTTGGACACTGGGTTCCATGAGCTAAGTAGCAATGAAAGAAAGAGCGAATACAACAAGCATTCTGTCTTCTGTCAAACTATGTCTGTCTCATAATACAAGCGTGCTCTCAAGGGCACTGGGTCACAAAGCAGTTTGTGTCGCCGCAGGCTACAACATTCCTGCGCGGTCTGACACAACACACACTAACTATCAAGGCCGGCGATTTACGCAAAATAAAAACTGTACAACTGGCCTCATCATGAAACCTTTACCATAGGTTATAAACCTCGAAGAATACGCGTATAAAAACACGCTATAAATCTGAATACAATAATATAATTCCGTCTTTCAAACCAAAGACATCTAAATGGTAGCAATGTCACATTGCTGGAGCTCTTTGCTCTCAAAGATATAATACTACTTCAGTAGTTGTTTGTATAACTTCAAATAAATACGTGTCTTCAAATGACACTAACAAAATAATAATTGGGACGCAGATTCCACACTCTGGATCTGCTTAATGATACGTTGGTAACTGGGTTCGATGCTAGACAACGAAACATCCCTTTTACTTGTAAGGTCCACACTTGACCAGATGGCTTCTGAGCACCATCTCAAATGAAATATAATGCAGTTACAAAACTGGTTATTACAGTCGATTACCTAACTGATACGACTGTTCTAACGAAGTCAGGGGTGTAACAAAGACTGGTTGCAAAAATGCAGTTAAAGAAATATAACCTTGGCATCTGATTGCCATAACTAACGTCTGCAAAGACTTGAAAAATCACCCCAAATAGGGTTAAACAAAATAGCCTCAAATGACTACGGTCACGTTTAGCAAAAGATAGGCATTGACGTTCTACGACGTCCATCAAGCTGCACCAGGGTTGACCAAAATGTCTGACCCAAGGGTGTCTCACTCTAACTGAAATAAATGACATCTAATTAGACTAGTTACACTCCCTACCTATAAAAATGGCTGTCACTGAGTTTGGTTGGTTCACAAACTACATTAAACCTACTATACCACCAGAAACTAGAACAAGAAAGGGTGTACAAAAACTCACGAAATGGAGGAGCTCTCACTCAGCCCTCTGTTCAACGACAAGGGTTGTACAAATTCATCCCTGGCTTTCCGGAACGGCATCGTCCTCATCAGGACTCCCATCTGGACTCCCCCAAAGACCAGGGTTCGATCTGTCCCTGTCGATAACTTCGTGGATGTACTGGACCTGCCTGGGAATGGCATCCTGGGTTCCTTCCTCCTCGTTCGCTGTTCTGGAAGCTCCACCATCATGCTGGTTCCAATAGATACGTCACCCTCATACCATAGCGGTATTAGCCCAGGATGTTGGTCTCAAACATGGTGTAGAATAATTTGATCACGTGGGTGGTGGAATAAATCGTGTAGTAGTTCATTCTTTCACTTCAAAAATCACAATGTTCGTAGTAAATGTTACAGGCTTTAATACAATTGATGACACAGCCTTTACTTCGTAGATATCGAATAATACGTGAGCAAGCACTGTTCTATGGTTCTTCACGTGTACTGACGCCACTTTTACATCACGTGGCATCCGTGATATGTGCGTCGTTTTGTAATTGAAAAATTCACTGTGGCAATTCACATATACACTACTTTCATAATCACACTTATTTAAAGTAGTTATAACACGTTTACCTCTATATTTTTCACCAGGCACTCGGCCCTCCACAAACACGTGGGTACAAAAATGTGGTGTTACGGTAATGTTAGATTTTTCACTATACTTGCCAATTATTTCACAATATGATTCTTGTCGTTCACTGTGCATAAATAACAGTGATTTATAGAATATTCGTGCACGACGGCACCCGATGATAACTTCCACGCTAAACAGCGGATACTTTTCACGTCTGACACGACGGCTATAACTTCACGCTAACACAAGGCGGATTTTCCAGATGTAGTGCAAATAATTCACTATACAATTATTACTTATCACTCGTATTATAACGTATTTGTGCTCGATGGCAACAGATAACAATTTCCACGCTAAACAGCGGATAGTTTCTACGTCTAACAAGACGGATGTAACTTCACGCCTACACGGGGCGGATTCTCCAGACGTAGTGCAAGGCACAGGGTTACTCGAGGAAGTAGGTCGTCAAACCAAAGTCGTTGAGCGACTACTTACATTCCTGTTTGCGTATCTGCAAGGATATTACCTTACCTTAAAGAAAATAACATTCTCCAAAATGTTTTAATAATGCAGCATGACGAAATGGAATATTCTGAGTCTTGTGGAAATATAAAATTGATTAATAAGACCTCAGATAAATAATTAGCAGACTTCACCAAAGTCAAAAGTGCGATTCTCCGCTACTTCAAAGAGTATAGCGTGAGCTCTCAGCTCCACGTGGCTTTCTGGGTGTGTTCAAAGGTACTACATCCCATCATAAATGTGCTGTTATAAAAAATATCACATAAACCTTAGCTCAGCGGGTTCAATACATGAGAGTCCAGCGTAGCCGAGTGGCTCGTGTCAATCGTTAGAAGCACCATTACTTGTAGAGTTCCTAACATACGATACTCACAAATGTTACTGTTCCGGCGCTAGGTTTCCTCCCCGCACCAGTGCAAGACTGCCACAAGTTAAGAAGTGCATTTCTTTCTCAGGAGAAGCATTTAGATATTCATTGAGTCATTTTTTGCAAAAATCTAAAAATGCAATGTTTTGTCTCAGAAATAAAGGGTGTAGAGAACTTTCGTTTGACCCCTCTCACAACGTTCTACCATTTCTAGTTTACAAAATATAGCCTACTTTCCAAATATTCTTTTGTGCAAAAATCTAAAAGTACAATGATTTGTTCAAGGGATAAAGGGCATATGGACCTTTCGTTTAAACCAACATACAACTTCCTCTGATTCCTAGTTAAAAAAAATAGCCGACTTTCCAAATAAAAAATCGCAAAGAAAACTAAAAATCTAAAAATCAATAAATTTGAGTTAAATTAAAGAATTTGGGATATATATTCAGATTTAACGAATTTTTGGGAATTGTGATAAATTTAGGGGCTAGGAGTTCTATTGGTGGGGACACTATTTTCTCTGTAAAGATGGTAGTTTTTATGTTAAGAAGTGTTAGAAAATATAAAAACCTTTTCTTTAAACCATCGCTCGATTTTCTCTGATTATTGGTTCACGAGATATTACCAAGTACCGTCTACAGACACTATAACAACACAGGATACTTCATAAGAACCCACCCTGTCCCACTACTCGCAATATTCATGATAATGGTTGCGCACAGCCACCTAGGCAATAAAAGATACCGTATACTAATTAAAAACCTAATTTAAACGTAAATTACTGTCCCTTTACTGTCATTATGAAAAAATAGTAATTCACACTTACAGAAAATCATATTTTGAATCTCTAACATTCTTGAGTATTATACAGTTAAATGCAAAGACTTTTGATGTATTAGGCCTATGTTCATTTTTTTATTAATTTATTTTAAGTAATAATAATTTAGAGTTTTGACAGCTTTCTATTCAGTGTTTCGTAAATTTTTCACATTTGCGACAGGTAGTCTATGGTTCACAAAATTATGCATTATTTTGGTGACTTTCAGTTATGTGCTGGAAAGTTAATGCTCTTCAGTCGGTGCTTGGTGCCCTAATTGTATGCTGACTACAGTACTGATAAGTTACCGTGGTTATTAAGCAATATAAATGCTCTTCAGTCGGTGCTTGGTGCCCTAATTGTATGCTGACTACAGTACTGATAAGTTACCATGGTTATTAAGCTATATTAATGGTCTTCAGTCGTGCTTGGTGCCCTAATTGTATGCTGACTACAGTACTGATAAGTTACCATGGTAAATAAGCGATATTAATGCTCTACAGTCATGCTTGGTGCCCTAATTGTATGCTGACTACAATACTGTAAGTTACCATAGTAAATAAGCGATATTAATGGTCTTCAGTCGTGCGAGGTGCCCTAATTGTATGCTGACTACAGTACTGATAAGTTACCATGGTAAATAAGCGATATTAATGATCTACAGTCGGTGCTTTGTGCCCTAATTGTATGCTGACTACAGTCCTGATAAGTTAACATGGTAAATAAGCGATATTAATGCTCTACAGTCGTGCTTGGTGCCCTAATTGAATGCTGACTGCAATACTGATAAGTTACCATGGTAAATAAGCGATATTAATGGTCTTCATTCGTGCTTGGTGCCCTAATTGTATGCTGACTACAGTAGTGATAAGTTACCATGGTAAATAAGCGATATTAATGGTCTTCAGTCGTGCTTGGTGCCCTAATTGTATGCTGACTACAGTACTGATAAGTTACCATGGTTATTAAGCGATATAAATGCTCTTCAGTCGGTGCTTTGTGCCCTAATTGTATGCTGACTACGGTACTGATAAGTTACCATGGTAAATAAGCGATAGTAATGCTCTTCAGTCGGTGCTTTGTGCCCTAATTGTATGCTGACTACAGTACTGATAAGTTACCATGGTAAATAAGCGATATTAATGCTCTACAGTCGTGCTTGGTGCCCTAATTGAATGCTGACTGCAATACTGATAAGTTACCATGGTAAATAAGCGATATTAATGGTCTTCAGTCGTGCTTGGTGCCCTAATTGTATGCTGACTACAGTAGTGATAAGTTACCATGGTAAATAAGCGATATTAATGCTCTACAGTCGGTGCTTTGTGCCCTAATTGTATGCTGACTACAGTACTGATAAGTTACCATGGTAAATAAGCGATATTAATGCTCTACAGTCGGTGCTTTGTGCCCTAATTGTATGCTGACTACAGTACTGATAAGTTACCATGGTAAATAAGCGATATTAATGCTCTACAGTCGTGCTTGGTGCCCTAATTGAATGCTGACTGCAATACTGTTAAGTTACCATGATAAATAAGCGATATTAATGGTCTTCAGTCGTGCTTGGTGCCATAATTGTATGCTGACTACAGTAGTGATAAGTTACCATGGTAAATAAGCGATATTAATGGTCTTCAGTCGTGCTTGGTGCCCTAATTGTATGCTGACTACAGTAGTGATAAGTTACCATGGATATTAAGCGATATTAATGCTCTACAGTCGGTGATTTGTGCCCTAATTGTATGCTGACTACAGTACTGATAAGTTACCATGGTTATTAAGCGATATTAATGCTCTTCAGTCGGTGCTTTGTGCCCTAATTGTATGCTGACTACGGTACTGATAAGTTACCATGGTAAATAAGCGATATTAATGCTCTTCAGTCGGTGCTTTGTGCCCTAATTGTATGCTGACTACAGTACTGATAAGTTACCATGGTAAATAAGCGATAATAATGCTCTACAGTCGTGCTTGGTGCCCTAATTGAATGCTGACTGCAATACTGATAAGTTACCATGGTAAATAAGCGATATTAATGGTCTTCAGACGTGCTTGGTGCCCTAATTGTATGCTGACTACTGTACTGATAAGTTGCCATGGTTTTTAAGTGATATTTATGCTCTTCAGTCGGTGCTTAGTGCCCTAATTGTATGCTGACTACTGTACTGATAAGTTGCCATGGTTTTTAAGGGAAATTAATGATTTTCAGTCGGTCAACACGATTGTACCAATTCGTAATGTGTGCTTCCCTAAATCTGACAAAAAATTACATGAAATTAATAAATGCAATTGGATGACCAGTTTCGATCTTTAAGCGATCATCATCAGATTCTTTACACTTACGCTATGAAATCGATGTCTATAAGTATGGATTATGATATTTACAATATATACACTTGTCTAGTTGCAGTATTGATTAAACTAGCACAACTAGTCAAGATATGTGATATGTTTTGTTGAGATACTGATAGTGGTGATTGACCTTCAAGTTTGTTTGCTCAGTGTGGATATGTGGTTGTTATTAAATTTTCAGGATATTGTGGATTGTGCACTTAGGTGTTTGAATGATGTGTGGTCAATTTCCGTGCAGCTGTCGTCTGCCGCTGCCGGCACAGAAGTGGACGGTAGCCTATTTTCTGTCTCGTCTCGTTATGTTATCTCTTAACCTCCTTGGGCCAACCCTTCCCCCTCCCCCTCCTCCCCTCCCTACCGTATTTCTTAGTGCCTGTGTTTATCGAACTATGTAACATATTTGCTTGTTTATTCATTCTTTTCAATAAGTAATCTCGCATATCTTACGCGATAAAATGAGCATAAGGCTGTCGCAATTAAGATGTGGCAATTTTCTACAACTTGAATTGTGCAGATGATATGAGAAGGAAAGTGAATTACGTGCAGTGGAATCTTTGTCTTTACGATTTGACTTGTGGCAATTTTGCTGATTAAAGGGAGTTATTAGGCTACTCCAAATAATTAAAAATACATGGTTTGAACATGTGGCAATGTCTATATGACTCAATAAACTGAGCTGACCTGGAAAAATTATAAGCATATTCACAAAGCTATGGTTGTTGCTGTTGCTTATTTTAGGCACAGCTACATCGTGCAATTGGCTGTGTGTGGAATATGTTTGATAACCTGTGTGATGGTATGGCTGTACTAGTGTGTGCAATAGTAAATTGGGGATGGGATTGGGAAGAAGGCGGCCGTGGTCTTAAATTAGGAACCATTCCAGCACTTGCCTTGAGTAAAAGTGGGGAAAACCATGGAAAACCATTTGAGGATGGCCGAGCTGGGAATCAAACCCTCCTCTTCTCAGTTTTGCCTAACGAGGCTTCGTGTACCCGTTCCAGCCCTCAGACCAGAATTAAATTTCTTGACAGAGCCAGGAATGAAACCCGGGCCTGGTCAAGAATGCCAGGATGCGGACGTATAATGATTGTAGGTGTGGACAAAGGCAACACGGAATCTATTACACTCTTGTAAATGTTGGTTGCTCTTTGGAAGTCTTACTTTCAGGCAGAATGTGCGTGCATAGGGGTGATAGAGGCGTGCTATCTAGTGCCTCTTAGGGGCGTGGTGGCTCAGCGGTCTAGCTGTATGCCTCTCACCAAGGCGGACCGGGTTCGATTCCCGGTCAATGCATGTGAGATTTTCGATGTGAAATGCCATGTCCTGTGGTTCGGATTCCACGTAAAACGGAGGTCCCGTGGCTTATGATCGCGAGATTAACGGTCACGTTAAACTACAATCTTCCTTCCTTCCTTCTAGTGCCTCTTACGACAGCAATAAGCGGTTCTGATACTGGCATGTGATATGACTGACTATGTGTGGTATCAAACGATCGACATTTTCCCGCACTAGCTGGCGCCCCACTCGAGCAGTGTTATCTCGTCAAGGCCCGTTGACACGTTCCGCATCATCAGCATCGCAGACTGCACTTTCTTATCTGGCATCACGGCATCTTGCTGCCATTCATATTGTATCAGCTACTACACGGTATGTTGGGCACAACGTGTAACATAATTTATACAGTCTGCGGTCTTCAATCATACCACTGTTGCACTGGACGGAGCTGATCGTTCACTTGGAGAATAGTTTTAACCAATCGTGCTGTAGGGAGTCTTCCTTCTATTGGGCCTTAAGGCCACCTTTTCTTTCATACTGTCTCTACGTTGATAATGATGATGATGACAATATTTATTATTATTATACTATTAGTGTTATTGGTTTTACTTCCATTTTAACTACTGTAGGCCTACTGCGGCTTTTAGAAATGTCGGGGTGCCAGAATTTTGCCCCGAAGAGGATCTTAAACGTGCCAGTAAAGCTACTGACACGGCTCCCTCTCATTTGTGAACCCTCAAATGCCAACTGACTGAGCCAGGAATCGATCCTGCAACCTTGGGCACAGTGGGCGAGAACGTTACCACTGAGCCGCGCAGCCAGTCAAAAATAATACTAATAATAATATTTCATAATAAATTATTAGAGGTTAAGAGAAACAGAGATAAACCTAGCAGGCGATGGTTAGATTCAGTGTTGAACGATGTAAAAGTGAGAGGTGTAGAAACAGGGGAGCCCGCAGTGTTAACTGCTAATAGGGGATCATGGAGGTGACTTGTTCTCCAACAAGAGACTTTCAGACTAGACTGGAAGCTGAAAGGCAAAACAGTCTCAAATGAAAATGTAAGATTGTTACAAATTAATACCATTATATTAATTATATTAATGTACTGTTAATTGAACAGGCGGTTGAACGAACAGCTCAAATTCACTCGTGGAATTATGTAATACCCCAGACGTATAAGGTGCCCTTACCCGAAATATGCATACTTCTACTACTACAACTACTAATTTTAATAACAACGGCAACAATGAGAAGAATAAGAAAAAAAACATCCAAATGAGATGAGTCAAGCAATATTGTTGATATAACAGCATCAAAATAAGGGCTCACTTCGGAGCAGATCTTTCCGGATATTTAAGGTTGTGTGATTGCAATTCAAGACCAAGTCATCTTTAGAAGGAACTATTATCCTTTCACAAATTGATTGCCGGCGGTCGAGATGGGAACTATTCTCTGTTTACTTGTGTCACAGGTCACTCTGCTTCTTTGACAGGTACAGTTGCGCGAGGAGGATATGACTCAGCTCCAGTAGCTATCCGTGGTTACATGAGCTCCTGTGACACTTATTTGCGCTTCTAAGACAGGTAGCACGCGCAATGCTGCTTGACATATGTGCAGACTGCACTGTGTCATCACCGTGTCCTCCTATTTACCCCCACGGGGCTCCTGCTACAATAATCAAGAAACGGTGACGCAGCCATGCTCAGCGGCAATCAAATCTTAAATGGGTAATACCTCAAGTTTATTGTAAAAGATCCAGCTGGATAATAAGTGCCGTTATGGTTGGCAAGATTCAGAAACAGTACAGCATATTACATTGTTTGTAGTCATTTACTGGCAACGAGGCACAAACAATGGCAGGATGCAGTTACTAAAATCTTGCATCAGGAGTTGGCTGATAACTTGCAGCTTCTAAGGGGAAAGAAAGTTCCTTATTACCATCATCAGCCAGAGAGTGAGCTTGAAAATTATGACTACAAGTTGTATTGGGACCGAACTATTATGACTGATCAGTTGGTATCGTATAACAAGCGGGATCTAGTGGTTATCAGCGTGAGGATAAAATAGGACACCTTGATTGATGTTGCGATCCCCAACAACAAAAGTCTCCAAATAAAGCACACTCTAAAGATCAACCAATAAAGCGAGTTGGTCGGCGCTATCAAGAGATCTTGGCATGTAAAACGGGTAAAGGCTATGGCTATCGTAGTCTTGAGTACAGGCTTGATGCCCAAGTACCTTGCTCCAGTGCCTTAGAGAACTGGATCAGGATACCCATCTGCATAAACGAATGCAGAAGTTATCTTAACAACCCGAATCGTCCGGAAGTTCATGGATAGTGTGGGGGGCCGAGAACATCATGCGGGAATTTATCGAAGCTTCCCAAATCTCGTAGGTCCCAAGCGCGTGCATTTTATTGGCGCGGTCAATATCAACTGACTTCTAAAAGCTGGCAAACTAAAGCAATTAACAGACATGTTGGATAAACACAAAATCCAGATTTTAGCTCTTCGAGAAACCTGGTATACCGACAAAAATCATAGTGAGTCAGGAAACTACAGAATGTACAAAGGCAAACCAGCGATCTCAGTCCCTAACAATTCATGACAATTTGGCACCAGGTTTGCAGTAAGGAGGAATATTATCAATTTAGTCCAAAGCTTTACACCTCCTTTTGAAAGAATTTCACTGCTATTAATCAAATCAGGAAATACAGCATACTCGATAATCAACGCTCATGCAGCAACAAATAACTACAACCAGAAAGACCCACAAAATGTAAAGGATTTCTGGGATCTACTAAATGAAACAGCGGCCAGAATTCCGCATCATAATGTCAAAATTTTGCTAGGCGACTTCAATGCACAAATTGGCATAGAAAAGAAGTTCAGGGCCACTTTAGGACTGTACTCTGCCAACAAATGGGCAAATAAAAAAGGGGAAGGATAATCAACTTTCGTGAAACCTTTGATCTCAAATTAATGTCGGCTCACTTTCTAGCACGTCCGTAGAAGAAAACAACCTGGATGTCTCCAAAGACCCACCTAGGAGCATTTCATATAGACCACGTTACTATTACAAACAAACACCAAAAGGGGATTATGAATGTCGAAGTCAAGCGAAGGCGCCATTGTCTCAGATTATTACCTATCTCTGGTCAAAGTGAAGTAAATTATGCGGAAACCCGCGAATCGACCTATAATTTCTGAAGCTTAAGTCTGACACCTTCTTGCTAATATTTCAAAAAAAAAGTCCCTCCAGCTGGTTAGAGCTTAAAGATACCCTCTTGAAAGCAGCCTAAAGTACTAAGATGCCTCCGAGGAAGCGTAAACACAAGTGGTGGAATGATACTTGTGATAAAGCTGTAGAACTCCGTATCAGTACCTGACAAGACTGGAATTCTCAGAAAACCACACAGAAGTGTTATTCATTCCTGAAAATCCAGAAGCAGATCTCAAGGATTATACGATTTCAGAAAGGCCATCATGAGCAAATGAGACTGGCAGAAATTGAACAGAAGAAAAACAATACGCAGAACTTCTACATAACTTCTGAAGAAGAACTGACGGGCTAAAAGGCACCCATTCTCTGTTTTAAACGTTCGGATGGGACTCTTGAAAGAAATAGTATTGAAAATTGTAAACTTTTGGCAGATCACTTTAAAGACCTTATTAACTCTGAATCCCCTGAAGATCAACTCACCTTTGAAACTTCTGAACCAAACCCAGATTCTGAACCTCCAACAGTAGAATAAGTCAAAAAAATAATTCGTGCGCTCAAAAACAACAAAGTTGGAAGGGAAGATGGTATAGTTATTGAATTGTTGGAACTAGGTGGCAGGAACCTTGCTCAGAAAATCCAAGCAATTATTACCGATGTCTGGATAATTGAAACAATTCCCGAAGAATGGAAATGTGCCATAATTCACCTAATACATAAGAAAGGGGAAAATACGGACATAAATAACTACAGTGTCACTAGCAGTCACATACAAATTCTCCCAAAAATCTTACTGAAAGACTTGAAGTGCAAACAGATCATTAATTTTGAGAATATCAGACAGGATTCCGGAAAGGCAGGTCTTGTGTAGAACGGATCCTAATTCTTAATTCCATCCTGCAAGTCCGTAAAGCTGGACAAACGGTGATCACATTTGTAGACTTCAAAAAAACCTATGACTCAATAGACAGACAGGCCCTTTTCCGTTGCCTATATTAGAATTCAAAGTAGACAGGAAAACAAGAGAACTAATCGAGCAAACATTAACAGATACCACTTCAAGGGTTAAATTCTTAGGTGAAATGTCTGCACCTTTGAACTTTAGGACTGTATCCTGCCAACAAATGGGCAAATAAAAAAGGGGAAGGATAATCAACTTTCGTGAAACCTTTGATCTCAAATTAATGTCGACTCACTTTCTAGCACGTCCGTAGAAGAAAACAATCTGGATGTCTCCAAAGACCCACCTAGGAGCATTTCATATAGACCAACGTTACTATTACAAACAAACACCAAAAGGAGATTATGAATGTCAAAGTCAAGAGAAGGCGCCATTGCCTCAGATTATTACCTATCTCTGGTCAAAGTGAAGTAAATTATGCGGAGACCCGCGAATCGACCTATAATTTCTGAAGCTTAAGTATGACACCTTCTTGCTAATATTCCCCAAAAAAAAAGTCCCTTCAGGTGGTTAGAGCATAAAGACACCCTCTTGAAAGCAGCCTAAAGTACTAAGATGCCTCCGAGGAAGCGTAAGCACAAGTGGTGGAATGATACTTGTGATAAAGCTGTAGAACTCCGTATCAGTACCTGACAAGACTGGAATTCTCAGAAAATCACACAGAAGTGTTATTCATTCCTGAAAATCCAGAAGCAGATCTCAAGGATTATACGATTTCAGAAAGGCCATCATGAGCAAATGAGACTGGCAGAAATTGAACAGAAGAAAAACAATACGCAGAACTTCTACATAACTTCTGAAGAAGAACTGACGGGCTACAAGGCATCCATTCTCTGTTTTAAACGTTCGGATGGGACTCTTGAAAGAAATAGTATTGAAAATTGTAAACTTTTGGCAGATCACTTTAAAGACCTTCTTAACTCTGAATCCCCTGAAGATCAACTCACCTTTGAAACTTCTGAACCAAACCCAGATTCTGAACCTGCAACAGTAGAATAAGTCAAAAAAATAATTCGTGCGCTCAAAAACAACAAAGTTGGAGGGGAAGATGGTATAGTTATTGAATTGTTGGAACTAGGTGGCAGGAACCTTGCTCAGAAAATCCAAGCAATTATTACCGATGTCTGGATAATTGAAACAATTCCCGAAGAATGAAAATGTGCCATAATTCACCTAATACATAAGAAAGGGGAAAATACGGACATAAATAACTACAGTGTCACTAGCAGTCACATACAAATTCTCCCAAAAATCTTACTGAAAGACTTGAAGTGCAAACAGATCATTAATTTTGAGAATATCAGACAGGATTCCGGAAAGGCAGGTCTTGTGTAGAACGGATCCTAATTCTTAATTCCATCCTGCAAGTCCGTAAAGCTGGACAAACGGTGATCACATTTGTAGACTTCAAAAAAAAACCTATGACTCAATAGACAGACAGGCCCTTTTCCGTAGCCTATATTGGAATTCAAAGTAGACAGGAAAACAAGAGAACTAATCGAGCAAACATTAAAAGGTACCACTTCAAGGGTTAAATTCTTTGGTGAAATGTCTGAACCTTTGAACTTTAGGACTGTATCCTGCCAACAAATGGGCAAATAAAAAAGGGGAAGGATAATCAACTTTCGTGAAACCTTTGATCTCAAATTAATGTCGACTCACTTTCTAGCACGTCCGTAGAAGAAAACAACCTGGATGTCTCCAAAGACCCACCTAGGAGCATTTCATATAGACCACGTTACTATCACAAACAAACACCAAAAGGAGATCATGAATGTCAAAGTCAAGAGAAGGCGCCATTGCCTCAGATTATTACCTATCTCTGGTCAAAGTGAAGTAAATTATGCGGAGGCCCGCGAATCGACCTATAATTTCTGAAGCTTAAGTCTGACACCTTCTTGCTAATATTCCCAAAAAAAGTCCCTTCAGCTGGTTAGAGCTTAAAGATACCCTCTTGAAAGCAGCCTAAAGTACTAAGATGCCTCCGAGGAAGCGTAAGCACAAGTGGTGGAATGATACTTGTGATAAAGCTGTAGAACTCCGTATCAGTACCTGACAAGACTGGAATTCTCAGAAAACCACACAGAAATGTTATTCATTCCTGAAAATCCAGAAGCAGATCTCAAGGATTATACGATTTCAGAAAGGCCATCATGAGCAAATGAGACTGGCAGAAATTGAACAGAAGAAAAACAATACGCAGAACTTCTGCATAACTTCTGAAGAAGAACTGACGGGCTACAAGGCACCCATTTTCTGTTTTAAACGTTCGGATGGGACTCTTGAAAGAAATAGTATTGAAAATTGTAAACTTTTGGCAGATCACTTTAAAGACCTTCTTAACTCTGAACCCCTGAAGATCAACTCACCTTTGAAACGTCTGAACCAAACTCAGATTCTGAACCTCCAACAGTAGAATAAGTCAAAAAAATAATTCGTGCGCTCAAAAACAACAAAGTTGGAGGGGACGATGGTATAGTTATTGAATTGTTGGAACTAGGTGGCAGGAACCTTGCTCAGAAAATCCAAGCAATTATTACCGATGTCTGGATAATTGAAACAATTCCCGAAGAATGGAAATGTGCCATAATTCACCTAATACATAAGAAAGGGGAAAATACGGACATAAATAACTACAGTGTCACTAGCAGTCACATACAAATTCTCCCAAAAATCTTACTGAAAGACTTGAAATGCAAACAGATCATTAATTTTGAGAATATCAGACAGGATTCCGGAAAGGCAGGTCTTGTGTAGAACGGATCCTAATTCTTAATTCCATCCTGCAAGTCCGTAAAGCTGGACAAACGGTGATCACATTTGTAGACTTCAAAAAAACCTATGACTCAATAGACAGACAGGCCCCCCTTTTCCGTTGCCTATATTAGAATTCAAAGTAGACAGGAAAACAAGAGAACTAATCGAGCAAACATTAACAGGTACCACTTCAAGGGTTAAATTCTTAGGTGAAATGTCTGAACCTTTTGATGTGTAGTAATAACTGGACAAGAAGATTGACTCTCCTCCTTATCATTAAATCTTGTTCTACAAAATGTGATTAGGATATGGGAAAAGAAAGTTAAAGGGATAACCATCGGCAGACTACGCGAAGACAAAATTCATTTACGATGTTTGGACTTTACAGATGACCTGGCAATTCGTCTAACGATAGGCGAGAAGCGATTGAATCCATTGAAAAACTCCATGAAATTGCAGCCAAAACTGGACTCCAAATCTCATACCAGAAAACCCAGTTCACGGAAGGATCTCATCGAAACATGGATAAACAACCTTTGGTAACCCAGTTCGGCAAAGTAACTCAAGTGTCTAATGACAAACACCTAGAAGAAATTATCCAATCTTCAAGTCAAAATGGTGATGCAAACAAAAAGAGAATCTCTAAATAGCAAAGAGCCTACAGAATCACATGGAGCAGGTATAATAAGAAATTAATCTCCCGTAAAGCGAAATTACGACATTACAACAGGGTAAGCAAACCCGAAGCTATACGCCTCTGAAGCTTTGGTCGTTGGGGGTAGATTGGTAATTGTTGTTGTTTGAATCTTCAGTCTTTTGACTGGTTTGATGCAGCCCTCCATTCCTCCCTTTCCTGAGCTAATCGTTTCATCTCTACATAGCTACCACATCCTACATCCGAGGCAATCTGTTTAATATATTCCATCCTTGTTCTACCCCTACAGTTCTTGTCCTCGACCCTTCCTTCCTTAACTATCTTTGCTATTCCTGGGTGTCTTAGTATGTGTCCTAACAACCTATATCTTCTCTTCATTACCAGTTGCCAGAAACATCTCTCCTCTCCCACTCGATTTAATATCTCTTCGTTTGTAACCTGATCTACCCATATGATCATTCTCCTGTAACACCACATTTCAAACGCTTCAATTCTCCTCTATTCTGCTGCTCCAACAGTCCAGGTTTCACAAAAAACAAGAAGGAACAAGATGTTCAGTAAAGAACATATAGCCTACTTGATTTTTGTAATTGTTTTTTATTTTATTTGTTGTTTTATACTGTAATTACCCATATAATTGCATACTATATAGTGCGTATTTTCTAATGGGAAATAAATATGAATTATACAGCACGTTTTATTGCAAATTTTCTACAACAAAGAGGCTACTTCATTGCCTAAGGATTCCCACACTCATCCCTTTGCCAAGAAAGCATTACCTACTAGTATATAAAGAATACTATTTGGTTTGAGTCACATTATACTGTATGTTGACTGTAGTTGACTCTACCGCTGATCAATATGGGGTGCTATAAGTATTCATAATATTTTCCATTACAAAGTACACACTATATACTGTATACTCAATATTATAACGTTTGAGTAATTATAAAACAATAAATGTGACACAAGCAAGTTTAAAAAAACAACCCTTGGATTTGAAGCATAGCCCTACGGGAGACAGTAGAGCACCCTGACTCCTCGGCTAACTCGGACCGTTGCATAAAGAATGTTATTAAATACTGTATCTTTACTATAGCTGCCTAGCAGGTAATGTCTTGGAATGGGCGATTTCCTCAACACATTATACTGTATTGTAATCCTGTTCAAACTAAATTTATATTGCCGTATATTGTTCAGTGGATTCCATACAATAATTTCAAGCTGGTTAAATATCGACAAAGTAGCAAACAATAGCCGCCGTCTTGACGCGTGAGCTTGGTACACGGCACGGCACGGCACGGGACGGCACGGCATGGCCTTCTGCCTGAGCGCTCTTGTCACTATTATACAGTAAAATATCTTACCATAAAATGTTAATATCCAATGGATCACCTCCTTGGGGACAGTTTAAACCACCCTTTGTTCAATAGGCGGAACTGGAACTTGTTGGATCATAAGTTACGGATTGGCCAATATGCTTGCATTATTCTCACGGCTGCCATATTTAAATGTTGGCTGATGACCTTGTAGTTTGGTCAACAAACGCTTCCCACGTGAAGGTATAGATTTCCAAAATTTGGTAGAGATCGGATTATTAGTTTAGTCGTGATTTGATTTAAGCTTTGAACTTTCGGGTGGCCACCATTTCGTTTCCGATAAGTTGGCGATGATAACATGACACTGAGGTGTCCTTTGTTAGTGCTAACTCTTTAATACATTTGGTTCAATTCGGTTTCATCATGTTTGATTTGATAGCCGCACCCCCTACAGACATACACACATACACACACACATACACACGAACTCTGGGCCAGTGTAGATCTCGTTTGTACTGAGGGAATTTGCATGAAAAGGAAATTCAATGAGAGTAGTGTGTTTGTGCCGGTTCTGTGACCACCTCCACCTCCCCGCCTCACAAGATGGCGGCAGCCCGATAACTCCCGAACCCGTGGTCGGATTTTGATGAATGAGGTGTCATTGAACTCGGGCTGATACCCCCTTTCCAATGGACAACATATTTCAACCCCCAAAATAAAACCTACCCCTACTAGGGGGTGAAATTTTATTTTGTTAGAGAATCTCTCTTTCAAATTGCAGCATGTGAGAGTTTGAATGCCAATATGGAATGAAACGTTGCTATACATAAAGTGCATGTGTACGGTGGATAGCCAATATGAATTAACATGCTAGTTTTTTGTTTTTACACATGTCCACTCATAGGTTTGGTAAGAGGGTGGGCTTTTTAAAAGATGGTGGCTGTAGTGTAACCTAACCCAACCTAACGGGTCCTTGTGGACAGGTCATTGTGGACGAGTCCTTGTGGACGAGTCCTTGTTGACGAGTCCTTGTGGACAGGTCCTTGTGGACGAGTCCTTGTGGACGAGTCCTTGTGGACGAGTCCTTGTTGATGAGTCCCTTTGGACTGATCCCTTTGGGCCGGTCCCTTTGGCCTGGTCCCTATGGACTGGCTCATGAATTTATTAAAATTATGTCAAAGGGCCTAACTACATTTGCGTGTGTTGAACTGACGTTGTTCTCCAGTCTACACTACTATAATGGGATAACGATATGAAAGGAAAGTGACGAAATACATGTGAACACGTGTGAGATGTCATTATTAGCATTCTCCTTGTGAAACAAGTCACATCCTGTTTTGGTTCATACGTGAGAAAATACAAGTTCATGTGTAATATGATCTAACACACAGGTGTTCACCTGTACACGCGCATGATAAGAGCTAACAAGTCACAACCTGTTTTGACAGTGGTTGGATGTGAAGGGGGGGAGAGGGGGAGAGTCAGTGTAAGAGAGAACACAGGTGAAGAGAGAAAGAAATATGTATTGCTCATAATACATGTAGAGCTGAGGACTGTACATAGGACTGTAGGTTAAGTACAACATGAGTGAATAAATAAATACAAGGCACACAGGTTCACACAACATGTAATTTATTAATCCAAGAATTAAAGGCTGAGCTAAATCCCAACCATTTTACATATAGTTTATTTCCTTTTTGTTTCAACACTTTTTCCACAAGGTAATGTTTAGGAAACGCCGTCTTTTGGAGTTCTTGGAGATAAAACCTGACTTTTATGGGTTGATGGTTGAGGTCCTCGAGTAAATAGGTGACTGGACTGTTCAGGTTGACTTGACGAATTCGAAATAGTTCAGTCCCCCAATTTGGTGTGTAGCCCTTGCGAAGACGGACTTAAATTTGCTCACTCGAACATGGTCCCCAATGTTAAGGCGATGACGTTTAGGGTCTGCTGTTTTATGGGGTTAAACAGTTTATCCAGTTGTGGAATATTTTTGGTCACACGTCGTGGCTTGGTCCCAATGCTTCTGTGTTTGGTGTCATTGTAACGTAACACTAGCTCAGGTAATAAGTCCAACCAGCGATAAGTGCCCTGAGCGGTAAACGCTTTCCACATATGGGTTTTCAATGTTCGGTTGAACCGCTCGACCACGCTGGCTTTGAGATTGCTGTACGTGGTGTAATGGTGAATATCCTTAGATTTGAGAAAACTGGAGAAATCCTTGTTGAAAAATTATTTTCCCTGATCGGTTTGTAGCAGCTGAGGTTGACGTTTAGATTGTCGAATACTATGTTGAAAGGCCTTGGAGATTAGTGGACCAGACTTGAGACGCACAGGTTCAACAAACGCCATTTTGGAATAAACATCAATGACCGTCAACATATAGCGTACACCATCGTTAACGCTAGCATAGGGAATCATTTCAACCAAGTCTGCTTGCCAAAGTTCATCCACACCCTGTGAAATCACTTTGAGTCGCTGATAGCGACGTCTAGCTGGACGATGCAACTCGTGAGCAATACCCATTTTAATGGGTGAGGGCTTAAACAATAATTTTGGCATTTCAAAGTTCTTCCTCAATTTCTTGTATTTCCCAATCGTGACCAGTATGACCGGCTTGACGTGAAGCATGCAACAGCTGTAGTCGCTGGACGAGTTTATTGGGATTGTGCCAGTAGGTAACATCCACAAGGGGTTTTAATGGTTTAAATGTCACCCCTGAAGCGGACACTTTACGACGACCACTTTGACTAGTGGGGAACATTTTTGGAATGATGGTTTTATATTTTTGAGATATATTGGCATTCACATGTTGAGTGGGATCATACTGTCTTTTGTGGGCATGGGTGTCCAATAAAATGGATTTATATTTACCAAGGTCCTCTGGCGTATAATCTTGAGATGAGGGAGTCCGAGAGAATAGTAGCTTTAACAGTCCTGGTGTTAATTTATAGTTGATCTTTTTAATGACCGCTTTAGTACGACTAAATTTAATCGATGAATCACCAATTTTAAAACTATCATCCTCATAGTGAACACCATACGTGGTATCTGTGTTTCCAATAAATAGATTGGTGAAATAGGGTTCCAGTGTTGATCCATAATATTTTATTAAAATGTTTTTCAGTTGAGCTTTATGTTGAGGGGTGGCCAAGAGTTGTGAAAATGGAGATGATCTGGAAGGGCAAGGTGTTTCGACCATGGCCAAGGATTTCTTTTTTCTTAAAAACTCTGCAAGGGGTGATGCCTTTTTTTTAGGCGTAAACACTTGTTCCTCATTATCCTCAACTTCGCTAACACTTGTTAAATCTTCCTGTTCCTGTTCCTCTCCTCTTCCTCTTCCTCAGGGTCCTCGTGGTGCGTCTGAGTGGCTTGTGAAACAAAGGGTAGCGTTTCAGATGGCTTGAAAGAGGGTTTCAACATAGCTTTTAGCGGAGGGGCTAAATGTTGTTGAATAAACAAAGCATGATCCGCACGTGATCGTTTCAATTGACGAAACTTTTGTCGAATAGTATTTCATGCTCTAATAATATGCTTTTTCAATTGACTCTCCGCTAACGCCATGGTGTCGTGACAAATGACTTGAGAGGGAATGATACAGTGCCTTAAATAGCAATAAAATGATCAAACCCTAAGCGATACCGCCCTTGGTTGAGTTCACTTTGTTTATCAATCACTAAACAGGCATCACGTTGTGTGTTCCAGCACTTGCCACACAATTCTGTAAACATTTGAAAGGTCATATCCGGATTCACATGTTCATTATGAATGTGACGACTGTTCCTCTCGTCCTGGCGATATAAAACAATGACATTGGCATTGTCACGAATCAACTGTTTGGAGATTTTAGAATACGTTTGTCCAAGATAAAAGCAATCGATATGTTTATGTCGACCCATGCTGAAATAGCTTTGAATGATGCCTTGTCGTTCAGTGGATACATAATCGAAAATCATGAGTGAATCAGGCTTTACCTCATCCGGTTAAATAACATTTTCTTGCGTGGAAAATGTAAAATACCCCATATTCTCATTTTGTAATCCAGACATGACTTGATCCAGAAACACGTAGAGGGGTTGGTAGAGAGATTTTGCGAAAGTATAAATATTTTGAAAACACAGACCATTGGGCGCTGTAATAAGTGTCAGCAAAACATTGGTCTTTCCACAGCCGGAAGGTCCCACAATGATGCAGCGAATGGAAGATGGAAACAGTGAACCATGGCGTTGTTCACGTGATGTGGGGCAGAGATGGGAAACAATGTCCCTCACGGGGAATGACTCTTGCTGCTTAATTAGCTTCATTTCAACTAAGGCTTAGAGGGGCTAGCAGTCTGTCTATATGCATCGCACCGAGCCTTGTCATAGAAACAGTAGACTCGTACTACAGGTTGACGATGGATGTCTTTGGACGTGCGTTGATGGTCAAAGCTAGGTCTGTTCCCATACATGATCCTAAACAAGAAACAGATGCTGCTAATAAACACTATGTGGATAGGTCAGTAGTGCCACGCACAAAACAAGGAGATTATGACTTTAAAGGAAAGCGGTTAACTCATGTAAAACATCCTCAAGTGTCTACAGACGTTACTACAAAAAAGTATGTGGATAACAAAGTGTATGAGTTTTATGATAAAGTGCCTCAGCTTACGGTGGATGTCTATAGCGCTAATCATCACCGCATTATTCACGTGGAAGACCCACAAGAAGATGATGATGTCTGTACCAAGCGATACGTGACCTATGAAATGAAAAGGCTTTATAAATTTACCCCATATGTATTTTTAGTGTATCTAACAAATGTAAAACCTGTGAATGAGAGAAACCATATACCGCTAGTTCATGACCAGCACTTGACCTATGTGCTTGCTTCGGGTTTAAGCCACTATCGATTACACTATTCACATCAAATATGCCATACCTGATGAGAACCATTTATAAATAGAGATAAATGGTCATAGGATGTTGGTCCATAACCATGAAATGGTCAATGCAGGAGACGAATTATCCTTTCATCTCATGTTGACATGGGATGAAAAGCAAGCTGGAAAAAACATAAACGATTTCCCACTTTATGTAGAATTGGAATATACAGCCATGAAATAACAATCTGACGTTAGTTGTGACTTAAACTTTCTTGTGAAAGGTTGTTGGTCATCATCATCATGGTGAAACAAAGATATGTGGTGAGAAAGACTAAAAATATGACCCTGTCCTCGGCAAAGCCTGGGCATATGACATTCGTGGACAATCCCTTGCGAAAGAAAAAAAGAAAAAATAATGTGTTGACCATAAGGAAAGCTCTTCGAGCAGCACAGAGACATGTTATTCCAAAACGTCAGCGACAGGGTTCAAAACAAGGGCGAGTGATTCCCGTCCCCAAACGAGCGGGATTTTTACCTGCATTATTCGCTGGTCTGACTGCTCTAGGTTCACTTTTAGGTGGCGCCAGTGCAGTGGCAAAAACTATTAAAGCCGCGCAACAGGGCAAGCAACAACTCAAAGAAAGTCAGCGACACAATGAAACGATGGAAGCCATTGCTATGGGGGCGAGAAATGTCAATTTGAAGCCAGCCTTTTATCAACAAGGATTTGGAATTTCACCTTTTCGAAATAAAAAAAACATCTTTAACCTCAGCCATAGCAAGACATGCCCTGACGCATCAACAAGTGGAAAGCTATGCTAAACAACTGATGCTTTCTCATTTTCAAGGTGTGTTTATGCGAAACCAATTACCCTCACAACCCTGGAAACATGAATGTGCTGTTGTCAATTTGGATGATCACCGAGGACCTGGAACACATTATGTAGCTTATGTCAAAGAGGGATCCACTGTATGGTACTTCGACAGTTTTGGGAATTTGCCCCCGCCCATGGAACTAGTGACCTATTTTGGAAACAGGATCAAGATATATTACAATGTGAAACGTGAGCAAACGTTTAACAGCCAACAGTGTGGACGTTTGTGTATATTTTTTTTTATATAAAACGCAGCATAAGCAAAAACATCAACAGTATGTCGGTGGAAAGTAAGACGTTTACACTGCATGGACGTGGACCTGAAGTGAGCCTAGACTTTCACCCACCTATCGAATTGAGTGAAAACCCCTATGGTTTAGGACTTGTTTCTCTTGAAACGTACAATCGAATATACAACATACGTGAAAATGTGAACAACAAGTTTTACTATGATGATTCTGTGCTCACCCTGAACTCTGGTGGATAAACGATAGATGACATTTATGAACACATTTATCTGGTGTTAATCAATGAATATGGTTTAAAGTCATTTCTCGATGGAACGCGCAAGTTTGAACTTGTAGAAAATACCAACACTCATCGCTGCAGTATTTTTTCTACATTCAAAATTGACTTTAAAACACACCCCGAATCCATTGTTCCATTACTAGGATTTAAACCACGCGTGTTGGAACATGAATCAGACCATGAAGTGAAATTCATTGAGGACCATCATGTGTCGGTGACGTGTAATATTATTAGTCAAGTGTAAACCAATCAAGAACCGTCGCATTCACTTTATGACTTTATTGTAACATCGCCCAATGGCTATATTATTCGTGAAAACCGTCCAGTGGTGCATTTTCATTCTGTGGCTGTCGATGGTATTAGTAATATAACATTAAGACTGATCAATAGAGAGCAACAACTCACTGATCTAGATTCTACCACACCAGTGACTTACAAGTTGGTGCTAAAGCCACTATGAAGTTTGTATATAAAGCAACAGCACCGTCTAGAAATGGTGTTACTTGTTTACCACATGATTACACGTTAACATCTCAGAACAAGCAGATTTTACAGCATTTGGGTTACCACGTCAATCCCCGCGATGAATTCTATCCTAGAGGTAGCGAACCACATCGAGGAGCAACCAGGTGTGGTAAGAATTGATCTTCATTCTTATCAAGCTCAAACACCTGGACTCAATAACAATGATGAAATTCAATTTGTTATCAACAACCAAGATATTTACACTCTACCGCATGAAAGTGTTATTCAGATTGAAGGTCGGCTCACCAAAGCCGATGGCTCTACACCCACCACATCCAAGTTAGCCAACCATGCTTTCGCCTTTCTGTTTTCTGAAGTGCGTTATGTGATTAACGATATCGTGGTGGATAGCACTCGAAATGTGGGCATTTCCAGTGCCATGAAACTATATCCCTCTTATAGTGAGGAAGAAGCTAAAACACTTTGCATGGCGAGTTGGTGCCCTGACTCGATCAATGACTGGATGGTACACACCGATGGCACCTTCACTGGATATTTACCTCTTAAACTGATTTTAGGCTTTGCTGAAGATCACCAGCGCATTGTGGTCAACGCAAGGCAAGTGCTTTATCTGGTGAGAGACAGGAGTGATAATAATGCACTCAAGGGAGCCGACAATGCCCCCATTGATTCAAAAATTCAACTACAACGCTTGCTATGGAAAGTGCCTCATGTGACCCTTAACGATAGCAAAAAACTGGACATACTCAAGATGGTAAAGAGAGATATACCTCTACCCATGGAATTTAGAAGCTGGGCACTCCATGAGTACCCGCTATTGCCCACCACCAACACACACAGGTGGTCTATAAAAACAGCCCGCTATACAGACAGACCTCTCTACATGATTGTGGGTTTTCAAACGAATCGCAAGTATCAACAAACCAAAGATGCCACGCAATTTGATCACCTACAATTGAGAAATGCACGTCTTTTCCTCAACGGTGCTGTGTTTCCCTATGAAGGACTGGATTTAGATTTTTCAAAAAATAAGTTTGGCCCCCTGTACGACTTCTTTTCTAAATTTAGATGGTCGTATTATCAAAAAGAGAATTGTCCTATGTTGTCACCCCAAGCTTTTAAGACAAGGGCGCCACTGATTGTCTTTGGCTGTTCCTACTTGGAAGAGTCTGTCAAACCATCCAATATTGACATTCGACTAGATTTTGAAACGCATGACAATGTTCCAGCCAATACGACGGCCTACTGTTTGATTATTCATCACAAACAAGTCAACTATTATCCACTGTCCAACCAAGTGACAAGTGTATAAATAGCAGGTCAACCCACACCAAACCGCTCAGTCATGTTTTGCTTTCAAGCCTCAAGAGAAGTTACATCCATGAATTTAAAATCTGAGGAACAACGTTTCAAGACCTTTGCGACGTGGCCGGTGCCTTTTATAAACCCTCAAGCCTTAGCAGCCGCTGGATTCTACTATTTAAAAACAAGAGATGAAGTGAAATGTGTGTTTTGTCCCATCATCTTAGACCAATGGCAAGAAAGTGATGAACCCATGCAGGAACATCAGCGCTGGTCACCTGCCTGCCCCTACCTGTGCAGAATGGAGGTGGGTAATATACCCTGTCATTCAAGTTACCCCTCACTCATGCCTCTGAGTGATGAAAAAAGTTATGATACGTGTGGACTTTATGGTGTCAACAGTGCTTCAGTGAGCAGCTCGCAGTCAAAAACACCCAGTTTAGAGACATTGGGATATCATCGGTGTTATGGACACTATAAACACAAAATACTTTTTGGTTGTATGAGATTGTACCGCCTCTATCCTAGAATGAAAAAAGAATGTAAAACTTGTTATGCTAATAAAATAATGTAATAAAAAATTGGTTGTTGTTGTTATATTATTATTTCTTATTGCCCCTGTCATATCCTAACCTCTATAGTGACTACTCAATGTTTTTCTTTTCTTTTACTAGAATGGAATGTAAGTAAATGACATGGGTACACTTTACTGAACAATTGTCAGTCTGTGGTCAGTTGGACTTGATTCAGACAAACGTGAACATGTTGCGTACACTGATTGTTGAATGTCAAGGGTTTAAAATTGGAGATAACAAATTTATATTTAAAGAAGTGGCCATTATTGATTGTTCCACTTTTTGGATATCGCAAGCTACCCATTTGGTGTTTAAACCACCTTATGCGTTTGATTTATTGTGTGATAAAGACCGTAAACAAACCCAGAGGATTGAAACTCATATGCAACTAGACTGGAAGCAAGGAACCATTTCATGTAAACACCTGGACATGGTCATGAAAGCCCACTTGTCTTCTGCCCATGTAGTATTTGTGAAAGGTAGTGAAAAACGTCAATGGCTACAACCATTTTTGACGTCTTACTGTCATGTATCTATTTAATGGACATGGACTGTCCCTCGCTGCAAACACTCATGGACCGCTGCCTCTGTGACAATATTACCCATAAAGTCCTGGCACAGGTGTGGCAATTGTTTCATTGGTTGACCACCAATGCCTGCTGCGAGTTGTTAAATAAAATTAAAACTAAAGGTTTACCTGTGAATGCCACCAGTGAG
Source organism: Meconema thalassinum (assembly GCA_946902985.2). Classification (NCBI taxonomy): domain Eukaryota; kingdom Metazoa; phylum Arthropoda; class Insecta; order Orthoptera; family Tettigoniidae; genus Meconema; species Meconema thalassinum. The sequence continues at coordinate 862,809,414 of OX336389.2, forward strand.
ATTTCTACAAGCGACGTGTAAACATCAACGTGATACCATGGAGAGAGGGGGTGCTACCGATAAAGCGATTGGAAAGTTCTTTGTGTGTAAAAAGAAACTAGACAGTTTTACCAAAGAAGAATTATTGGCTCTTCCAAAATCATTCATTTATTATGTCGCAGCAAATGCAGTGAAAGAAATCTGGCAACATGTACCAAAATCATGGACTCAAGACCCTGTGTTAAGTGAATTGCAACCATGTACGGATTATGATCACCATAAGCAAGTGGCTATGGCAAAAATACCCTCTATGCGACAGTGTGCTACTTGCCAGCTGGTCAAACTGTATCACGGTCATAAATGTCCATGTAAAGACTTTGTTTCTTCATTCCACGGGTGTGATGGAGAAAAAAAGCAGCAACAACAAACATCATCCACAGAGGAGGAGGAAGATCAAACCTTTTCTCCACCTATGGAAAAGGATATGCCAGACCTGTACTGGCAATGGCGTCATTAATAAAGTAATTCAATACTTAACTTTCGAAATCTACCTACCTGGTTATTATTTGTGTGGTCCTGGAACTTATCTTGAAGAACCTTTACAGCGTGGTGATATACCTATTAATCTTTTGGATCGAGCATGCACCTTTCTTATCACCACAGTCATCCTGCATTAAGACGTGTAGTGGGTAAAGTATCGTTGAAAAGCTAAGCAACGTTTGACATCCTGTGATGTCTCAGTGGGAGAGAGGTGGTCAGCTCTCATTGTGATTAGTGTTATATAAGGAAAGTTAATGATGAGTGGACATGAACATTGAAAAGGATTGAGGAATTGGTATTTCTTTGTATTCTATTTTTGTAAAGCTTAATTTGTTGTGAAATAAAACAAGGTTTACAAGATCACAATGTCTTTTAATTTTAAAAATGGTGATAGCCATTTCTTCATTTTCATTTTTTTCACACATGAATATTTACAATTTCCACTTTTCATTTTTTACATTCCCCTTGTTTAGTTCACAAATTCTGTACATTTTTTGTTGTGAAATAAAAATAAGGTTCACTAGATCACTATATCTTTTAATTCTAAAAATGGTGATAGCCATTTCTTCATTTTCATTTTTTCACACATGAATATTTACAATTTCCACTTTACAATTTTTACATTCCCCTTGTTTACTTCACACATTCTGTACATTTTTTGTTGTGAAATAAAAATAAGGTTCACCAGATCACTATATCTTTTAATTTTTAAAAATGGTGATAGCCATTTCATTTTTTTTTCACACATGAATATTTACAATTTCTACTTTTCATGTTTTACATTCCCCTTGTTTAGTTTACACATTCTGTACATTTTTGTTGTTGTGAAATAAAAACAAGGTTTACCAGATCACAATGTCTTTTAATTTTAAAATGGTGATAGCCATTTCACTTTTTCACACATGGATATTTACAATTTCCACTTTACATTTTTACATTCCCCGTGTTTAGTTCACACATTCTGTAAATTTTTTAAAATCTTTTTTGTAATATACAAAAGCAAACATTTTACACTAAAATGTATTACTTATCTTATTTTTACTACACTACAGTAGCCTAACATTATACATTCTACTTATAGTTTTTACAAAAAAAAATATTACAATATAAAACACACTACAAATATTACAATATAGTGATCATTACACTTAAGTAAAGTTATAGTCGTCAATGCGACTGTTTCCCCAAGCAAGAGTATCAAATGTGTTGGGTATAATGAATCGTTTGTTGTCTTCATTACTTAAAGCAACTTTGTTCAGCAAATTGGTATGTAGCTGATGATTTTTACTTCTAAATACACACATTTTCTTATATAATACAGGTGGGTTACCAACTATACAGTTTTTATAATCACTTATATCTAACTCTTTACTAACAACATTCTTTTTCACTCCTTTTAATTTTTTTACTACTACATCATCAATTGTCATATAGCTGTATGATTTAGATTTTGTGCCTACAAAGGTGTCTATAATAACACCAGCACATTCATCCTTAAATTTCCCAAGAACATTTTTGTTTACTAGAGGTAAATGGTAAATATTATCCTCGGGATAGTCACTTGTATCAAACCTATTTAGCTCAGTTTTGGTATCCTCATAAAAATCATCAGTTTTAAACTCATAAATAAAAGAATCTGTGTCTGTGTAGAGTAATTTAGCATTATCAAGATAGTTTTTTTACGTAATCATAGTGAAATTCATACATAAGTGTTTTTGACAATTCCAGAACGGTGTAACCCACATATATGGGTTTGTTGTAAGTTACTTTAATACGATGCATTTGTATTACAACTAAATCCTCATGAATAATTGAACAGCTGTGAAAGTTAGGCTTGCTTATTAAGTTGCTCGCACCATACCTTTTACCATCATTCTCCCACTTTGTTATTAGCTTTACATCAACTCGTTTATCAACATTCTCCATAGTCTTTCCAATAACACTATTATTCATGAGTTTATAAAAATCTTTTTCAAACGCGTTTGTTGACTGTGTTCTTAAATTATTGTTTAGATCAATATACGGTTTGAGCCATGCTGACTGATGGAATTGTAATACACGATGAATTTTAGTTAATTTCAATCCATGCTGTAGACACTGTTTCAAGTTTTGATAATGTATTACATATTTACATTTATCATTTACATTAGCAATTAACATTTTTGTTCGTGATGTGATGTATGGTGATTTCAGATTCTCAGGACAAAATGGTAAATCATTATGATCATCATGTAAGTCTTTAGGGTACTCAAGATTTACCTCTGAAATATATCCTTTATCATCGTTATCATTAAGAGTGTCAACATGTAAGACATCAATTTCAGGTTGTGTCAGCCAGCGATAATCTTTCAGTGGTAGATATTGACTCATAGCCCAACCATATTGGTTATTTGCATCGAGGTAGACAATATACTTTGACTCTTCACAAGGGTTGTAGCTAGGCATGTATTTATTATTCGCTTTAGAATATCGCCCACTACATTGGCTTAATCCACCTCGAATTGATGATTTTATAAATTTGATCATGTCTATATCAGTCATTAATCCTAAAATTACTTTCTTTTTTTCAACATTGAACTGAAACTTAACCCAGGGGCAGTGAAATACTGACAAGGATCAAGGTCATAAGTTTTCATACAAACATTCCGAAAATTTTCAAAAACATCTGCTAATAATAACACATCTGTCTTCAAATATATGTCTGAAAATTCACCTGAAGTTTAAATGTCAAACTGTGTCCATACACGTTGTGCATGTAAATATTCCTGATCACTAATATGACTTGTGTTTAAGGAACTGTAAAATGCATCTTTTGGTGGTAAAGAACACTCCTCAAAACGTTCCACACAGTTAATATATTCATAAGGGAATATACCCTTTTGACGAATCAAATTAAAATCATCTTCTTTAGGAAAGACACGTTGAATTTCATGAAACTGATCTGATTTTAAATTACTAGCCAGATTATCAAGACTACTTGGCATAAAGCGGAATGAATCTAAAAATCGCAGTTTTATAGTTTTTTTTATTGACAGTTTTGATGTATTTTGTGAACGATATGTATTGTTCCTTATTATTTGCAATCACATCAATTTTCACATCTGAAGCTCCAAATTCTTTAATGATAAAGTGGTTATCGTATTTGCTACCGTTATGTAGAATGACTGGAATGAATTTACTTACTCTATAATTTAAATTACATTCTTGGTGAGCAGCACCACGATATTTTCCTGTTAAATGGTCATGATCGCGAACCCTGTCCGTATATAAACATTCACCACATATAAAACAATTAGTTTCAGTTTCAAAACCCATTTGCTGTGATGATGTTAGTGACTCCTTTGGAATGATTGTATTTAAAATAGAGGATATACGGATGGCATCTTTCTCAAGTATTTCCATAAAAAATTTAGGTGCATCAGGTCCTCTATAGAGCTCAAACTTATTTAAAGAGTCATCGTAACTACATTTAATATAATATGCAAATCTAAAAGGTTCATGAATGTGAGTAGTGTTGGTGAAAGGTTGGGCTGGATTCGATGAACATGTATTAAATGGTTTTAGCAAAGCCTGGAAGTCAGCATATATATCAAATGGTACTCGAAGCTGTTTCTCATAATCCTTGAATTATAGAATGTTATTTTTAGGAGTCGGTAATACCGTACACACATGATTACACCCCCATTTTGGTGTTGAATTAGTTGGTCCTCTTTCTGGAAATGTAGCAACCAGCCATCACACAACCACTTCTTATGTTCTCTTTTTGTTATCGGACTACTGACAAGTCTACTTAAATGTTTTATCCAACAATAGTGGGCGTTTTCACCTTCAGTTATGTACAGTAAATTTAGATGAGCATCCTTTTTTCCTGAGTATAATATAGAGGTCCTACTATACTCTTATTTTCAATTCCATAAACATTAATACTTACATTGTTCAGCTCTTCAAAACGTTGAATGTCTTTTATCGCCATAGGTAATTCTATTTCTTTTAAATCTAACACTGAGGAATAGTGAGGATAGTATGATGTTCCATCCATATGCCCCACTGCTGAATGGAGAGCTGAGGTTACAGCCCACGCAAAACATGCTTCATCACTATTCCAAACGTTCACAACAGCTTTCTTCCGTTTGATCCATGCAGGTAAATCAATATATGATGATGCTCGAAGGGGGTTATATTTATTCAGGTTGGTTTCTAAATAAAGCACTTCAACCAATGCCCAGCCCGACTCCCTTTCCTGGAACTCTTCACTCTTCACAATGATGGCACTTGAATAATTTTGGTATATATCATTAATATTAGTTGATTCGCTAACAATTTTTTTTTTGTATTAAAAGATTTGATATCTGTAATTTCACCTTCACTCCCAGTTTTTACATAGAGTCCAAAAAGTTCAAAATTCATTTTCATTGTTTTATGCTCTAATAAAACATTACCTACCAAGCCAAACACAGTAGTGTACCCATGTGAGTAATCTCGATGGAAAATATGCTTCTGCCTCCAGCTAGCATCAGGACTCGAGCGTGTACCGTTCTCCCACTGTAGCAGTTGCATATTTTGGATTTGAGGCTAAAAGGTATCAACTCTACAATGATAAGGCACAACTCTATTCTAAAACTTTAATTCATTGTGGTGTTTGAAGCCATATTTTCAGTGTTGCCTTAGTAAACAAGAGTTTAGTGCTTTTCAGTCGGTCAACACGAATGTACCCAAAAGAGATGGGTTATGCCCTAATCCTGAAATAAATTACATGAGATTAATAAAACACTAGGATGACCAGTTTCGATCGTCAAGCGATCATCATCAGATCCAATACACTTAGGCTATAAAATCTATGTTTGAAATACAGGTGAAAATATTTACAATATGTACAATTATTTAGTTGCAGTATTGGTACTGCAACTGTCAGTGTATGCTAAATGCAGTATATATGTTAGGTGAAATGCTAAATGGTGATGGTTATCCGGAGATTGTACTTTAGAGAGATTATATGGTTGTAAACTATGGTTAAACTATAAAATTTTAGGCTAACTACTTATCTGATTGTCTTCCGTACTACAGCTATTCGCAGTTTCCGTGTTCACTTGAACTCGCTGTGCGGTCGACTGCGGTGGTTATCTTAACGACTGGTTTTTCCCTGCCTTCCCCCCCTGTCCCTACGTGCTGTGGGGAGTGATCGCGATGTGTTTATGTGAGGTGTTGCCAACCTAGATAAGATGTATGTTATTGAATGAGGTGGATCTACAACTATTAAAGACCGTGGATTAGTCCTCGCCACGCGTGGAGCATAACCCATTCGAACTAAGCGTTGACGGTCTTATGAGGACGTCCCGGCACCTTTAATACTGCCTCTAATATGGGCCTTGGTTTATTGCAGAAGAAAAGTACATCGTACACCTGATCCAGATAACATTTACCTATTAAAAACCCCCTAATTTCCCCCCCTTTTTTATCTAGCTTGGCTGTGTCGCTAAATTGTGTTTTGTTTCCGACAGGGTGTGTTTTTTAGTAGCGTGAAGAGGGGTGAGCTCTCCATGAACGTGTGTTCATTTAGATTGTTGGGATTGTTTCGTTTGGCTAGGTGTATCTCGATTGCTTCCTTTATGTCAAGAGCTCTGCCTTTCGATTCGTGATGGATTATTTTAAGGTCCGACTCTATGTTGGTAAAGCTATGCCCTGCGTCACACATATGTTCGCACACGGCTGAATGTGTTCCGTATCTTATCGCATTCCTATGTTCATTATAACGTGTGTCTACTCGCCTTCCACTCTGCCCGATGTAATTAGCTTGACAATCGGTGTCTTGGCACGTTATAGAATATACCCCTGACCTTGAATACGGGTCACGTTTATTTAGATTACTATTTAGGAGGTGCCTAGCGGTTGTGTTTTTCGTCGTGAAAGCTATCTTTATGCCTTGCTTTTTGAATAGGTTAGTGATTTTATATGTATTCGCATTCACATAGTTGAAACGCGCAAATTTTTTCTCATTACTGTCCGGTTTGGGAATCGTTTTATCTTTATTTTTATGTTTGGCTATAATTTGATTTATTTTGCTTGGCGAGAAGTTGTTTTCCTTTGCTATTTGCATAATAGTTCTTATTTCCTTATTATAGTTGTCTTTTGACATGGGTATGTTTAAAGCCCTGTGCACCATTGAATTGAAACCCGCTAGTTTGTGCGTACTGGGGTGATTAGACTGATTGTCGATTGCATGCGAGGTTTGTGTTGCTTTCCGGAATATGGAATATGAAAGGTCGTTGTCTTTACGTTCAATAGTTATATCGAGATAATTTATTTTCCGGTCTATTTCGGATTCCTTAGTGAATTTGATAGAATGGTGAAGGCTATTAATGGATTGGAGAATTGTTTCTTCGCTTGTTAGTTCAGTATCGTAGATGCAAATTACATCATCTACGTATCTTTTCCATATTACTATTCCCTTTGTTGAAGTCTTTTCTAAGAACGCATTTTCTAGTGCATTGATGAAGATGTCAGCGATTAACCCACTTAGTGGCGATCCCATTGCTAGGCCTTCTCTCTGTGTGTATATTTTATTGTCGAATTGAAACACGTTTTGGGTGAGAACGACCCTCAGTAATCTCACAATCTCTTCAATTTCTTTTACCGAATTGTTGGATTTTAAGTTGTTTCCGATAGTGTTGATTGCTTCAATAATCGGAATATTGGTGTACATGTTAGTTACGTCGAAGGATACTAGCCTGAAGCTCGGTTTCATTTGTAGGGTGTTCAATGCTGTTACTAGTTCTGTTGTGTTCTTTACCGAGTTGTTTTTGTCGTTGGAAAGACGGCTTTTTAAGATTTTTAGTAACTCTTTGCTGATTTTGTAATTAGGGGCATTCCTACAATTGACTATTGGTCTCATTGGGCATTCCTTTTTGTGTATTTTTGGTTGTCCCCTCAATGACGGTATTTTCGGGTTCATGTTTATTAGTTTTGATTTTTCAGCTTTGGTCAGTATGTATTCTGTTTCTTTTAGCGCACTTTTTATTTGTTTTTGGAATTTGTTGGTGGGGTCTTTTGTTAATTCCTTGATTTCGTTGTTGTTTAGGAATTCGACTGTTTTTTCAATGTATTCTGTTTTGTTCAAAATTACTGTAGTGTTTCCCTTATCTGCTTTTGTGATGATTAAGTCATGTTCTTTTATTTTTTGTTTCAACGACTTTATTTCTTTGATTTGTTTGTTGTTTTGAATGTTATTGCTATCGCCCTCTCGTTTGAGGATTTTTTTGGCTTCGTTGGTGGCGAGATTTTTGGTTAATTCCCTGTCTTCTGCTGGGAGCTTGTGACTGGCTATCTCAATATCTGTGATTAACTGTTTTATATTGTGGTTCGTGTGTGCGTCTGTGCAGTTGTATTTCAAACCTTTGTCTAACATATTCATTTCACCTTGAGAAAAGGTTACGTTCGTTCTGTTGTTTACTCTGCTGTGGAAATTGAATTCATTGTTATTCGTGTGTTGTTCGTTAGATTGATGGTTCTGTGTTTCTCCTAGTTTTCTTAATTTATTTTCTAGCGTTTCATGCTTCCTCGTTGCTCTGATTTTGATGGTGTCATGTAGGTGTTCGGTGAAGCTGTCCCATTGGGCTGCGTGCCAGAAATTACTTAGTTGCAATTGAATGTCGTATAATTGTTGGTTAATTTTTTGCTTTCTTATGTATGCAAATCTTAATTCGTTTTTTATCCAAAGCGCTTTGGCTTGTTTAGTTGAAATGATCGAGGCTGGTGTGTTCGGTACGGTTTTAATTGGTACGTATTTAGGGGTGAGGTTTAGTTCTATACATTTTTTGTTGAACCAAATTGACTTGTCTAAATTCATGAGTTTAAGCCTGAGTGATTTGAATTTCTTGGCTTCACGATTTGCCTGACTAGCCGTGAACATTGTGGTGTTTGAAGCCATATTTTCAGTGTTGCCTTAGTAAACAAGAGTTTAGTGCTTTTCAGTCGGTCAACACGAATGTACCCAAAAGAGATGGGTTATGCCCTAATCCTGAAATAAATTACATGAGATTAATAAAACACTAGGATGACCAGTTTCGATCGTCAAGCGATCATCATCAGATCCAATACACTTAGGCTATAAAATCTATGTTTGAAATACAGGTGAAAATATTTACAATATGTACAATTATTTAGTTGCAGTATTGGTACTGCAACTGTCAGTGTATGCTAAATGCAGTATATATGTTAGGTGAAATGCTAAATGGTGATGGTTATCCGGAGATTGTACTTTAGAGAGATTATATGGTTGTAAACTATGGTTAAACTATAAAATTTTAGGCTAACTACTTATCTGATTGTCTTCCGTACTACAGCTATTCGCAGTTTCCGTGTTCACTTGAACTCGCTGTGCGGTCGACTGCGGTGGTTATCTTAACGACTGGTTTTTCCCTGCCTTCCCCCCCTGTCCCTACGTGCTGTGGGGAGTGATCGCGATGTGTTTATGTGAGGTGTTGCCAACCTAGATAAGATGTATGTTATTGAATGAGGTGGATCTACAACTATTAAAGACCGTGGATTAGTCCTCGCCACGCGTGGAGCATAACCCATTCGAACTAAGCGTTGACGGTCTTATGAGGACGTCCCGGCACCTTTAATACTGCCTCTAATATGGGCCTTTAATATGACTTTAATTCAGTAAAAACTTCATGGCTTCACACAAACAAAACAAATCCCACAACCACAAAAACAAAAACAAACAAAAATTATTTCCACAATCCACAAATATAAACATAATATTATCATAATAAAATCATATTATAACACAAACCTTTACCCTTATGTGAACTTTACAAAGTACTCTAGTGCGCTGATGCACATACAACTACAGAAACAAACTGTACTTTAATTCTTCTGTCATCCAATGTGACTTCGTTAATTCTACAAGATTAATTATTCCTTGAACCTTGTCTTAATTTGACAATAATGTGTATCGTGTGTGTGTTTTGATCTTTCTCTTCCCACCCAATGCTTTACATGCCTTAGCCTATTCTGGTGTTGCACAGCAGTCTACGTACAACTCCATAATTATGTAAGCTACCCCTACACTTCCTCTATTTATATAGTTCCACTGCATGCCGTGTGTGATTCCATATTAAAAGCATTAATTAACGCTGTGTCGGACGGTACTATTAAACTACCTTTGCGCGAGTCGCCTGTGGCATCTGGTAACCCACTTCAGAAAAAGATGTCAGTGACAGTACAAATGCAACGTCTAACCATTCGTTAGATAGCTAAAATCATGAACCATCAGGGCGATCTATAATTATCAATGTGTTCTTAAACCACATGACTTCATTCCTCAATATAACAATGTTTCATTTCATGTCATTAACAGGGTCTAAAATCTGTTCCTTTAAAACTTGTTTTTACGGTTCGCTTGACCGTCCGAACCCTCTTCCCGAGCGGCCGGTACACAATAGAAGTGGAGTGAGGTCCTACAGCGCCTCCCCCTCGCTTCCCTGTCTGAAGGCTTTCTCCCCAAGCAGTAAAAGATTTTACAAGTCAAACACTGTGGTCCCAGTGACACACATATCTCAATGGATTTAAACTGAACATTATGCAAATAGGTTCTGGATGAGCTTTCACATTTACTCCTACACTGAGGATATTAATTGGCTCCAAATTAGGCCCATTTCAACATGAAGGCACGAGATTCATAACGCATTAGTCCATTAGGTAACCGGTATCTTTAATAAATATTGCGGCCAGCCCATGCTGCCGTCTGGGATTCGCTTCAACGAGCCGAATCACTCAACAAATAGTTCTCGGGGAATCAGATAGCGTGCGAAGGTGTCCATTGTTTTCCTCCCACCTATCACGGGATTCGAACCCGGAACTTCCATATCCATCATCAGAGCTAGGGTCCATTTTCACTATATACGCTCTGGCATAAAGTACATCTCTCATTACGCCCACGGCATACGAGATTTCATACGAAGAATAGATACCCTGGTCCCTCCTAATGCTATGATCTGCGTCCTATAATTACCAAGAGAAATCTATCAATTACTCTATAAGCTTTTCACATAAGCTGCAAATTCAATTCACTAAAAGCTCTTCCATTTCCTGGCATAATTATATTCCCATTAATACAATATTCTGATATCAAACTCTTTTCTTAATCCCGTAACGTAATCTTACTGTATAATCTTACTGCTTAGATCGATAAGTCTCGCCCTTTAGCGTAAATATTTCTTGTTTACAACGTTTTGCCTGATGCGTTCATTCATACCTTTTATATTCATTATTATTATTATTATTATTATTATTCTCACTGACATAAATTTACCAAATCCGACACAACTCCATCTTACAAATCGAACAACCATGTTCGTGACATTTACATAACTGATTTGCCATTTCTAAATAACAGTGGTAACGATTAATCCACTCACTGATGCAAAATAACATATCAAATCTATTAAAATCAACATAATAATGAGTAAACTTGGAGAGTCTATCTCCTACTCTGATTCTTACTGGCATCTTTATAATTCTGAAATCACACTACATGCAGTGGCCTATACCTCTACTTGAACATAATTTGTGGGGTACTCACATATCTTAAGGCTCGTCACGGTGGTTCCAACCACTCATATCCTTCCTGGTCGCCTGCCATATGCAGATTCTAGTGCGACATTTTCATCTCGAATACACACATTTTCTGACACATATTTTTCGTTAACCACACGACACTTTGCATTTCTGTATAGAAGCTATTGCTTCCAACACACATGACACTTTAAAACACTTATTCAACTATTAATTAAAAGACATTTCACATATAATTTACATAACACACGTCACTCCGTACACTTTTCCTTGGTTGAAATTCCCTAGCAAAGATATCCAAAATTGCAGGTGTCGACGGCATCTCCCGTACTCCTACCAACTCCTGATTGAATGTCTGGTTCGCTTGCCCTCGGAATTCACCAACAGTTTATCCATACTCCTACGGTAAGCTTCCTGATTTGCATAAATATGCCAACTTCCGTCCTGAGCGTTATTATTTGGTATTCAAAGGCATTACCAGATGCTTCGTAAGGTTTCTTTTAGCGCATTCCATCGTAATTAGACATGTACGATCAGTCAATATTTTATACATTGCGCTTAACACTGTGCATACCTTTACATAGATTATTATTTACAATAGTTCTGCAACTTATCTCACACGTTGGTTCCTAAGTGAATACACCATTGTTCGTTCTGTTTATAAAAACTGTGTAGCGACGACTGTTTGCGACTCTCTGTGACAAACTATGTCCAACTGTGTAAACTGCGTTAAGACTGGCTGCAACACTGGCGTGCGACTGCCGTGATGACTGGGCTAAAGACTGACGTGCTACTGGCTTGAGACTGAGGTTAGACTGAGGCTCTGCCATGGGTCGACTCCCTTATATTGGATTCCCACGAAAAGTAGAGCTAAATTTTCCCGCGCGATCTCGACTCCTCTCCCAGCACGATTCTGGTCTCGAAACCATGCTCATCGGGTTCCTTTTCCTTCACTGATCCCAGAACTGTCTGCGTGCTGAAGAATCGCTCGGCCAATTAATTAATATTAATTCCTTTCTCCATAGCGTGGGGACGCTATCTTACGGGAAATCCCTGGCAACCTCGTTAGAACCAAGCCGCGAACAACCATAGTCCCTGTTCTTCCGCACTTCGTTAAATATGCGTCAATTTTGCAGATTAAAGGCTCTAAAATTAGCCTCCTGGCTAAAGATTCATCTGTGTGCCACTCTCATATCATTGTGTTACTCCAATCATGAGTAATCAATGATTTTCCTTGGGATCTTCCCACCCCCTTCTTACATCCATTCTCAGTCGGGGAAAAACTGGGTCATTACTCAGGCCCCCAACCTCCTCCAGACGACATAATGAGGTCAGCAAGATGGACGTGGCTCCATGCTGCACCTCTCACAATTCTGGGCCAATTAGTTAAACGTCAAACTCTGCACTTTCCGTGCTCCAAGTCCAGTATAGCATACTTCAAGTAGTCTAATAATGCTGTATTTTGCTCAATTTCCTGCATTATTTCAGTAATTAATGTCATTATCAACTGGAATCACACCAGTGATTAAATATACACTTTTCTCTAGGGTTTTTTTTTACCATGAAACTCCCTCAACAGACCTCGGGTTCGTTCCTTGGTGGAACCTTTATACTGAGATCACAGTCTCTGAGATCCACGTTCGATATCAGTCAGCATAAGCCCTCGGGTTCAGTAGGGTGAACATTTTTTTAAAATGATTCAATACTTTGAGTTTTTTCTTTACTATGAAATCTGTAACTAGCAATTCGACTTTTAAACGCACCACCAATTTGTTGAATATTCCCAGAATTTCTTTCATGGCAAGCGTTATTTTTATGTTGAATACTGCGTAAATGTCCATGAATGATTGAAGAAGGTATATCAATATTACATACATCACAATGTGTTATCGAAGGTTCACCATTCTTCTTTCTTTTTGTTGCACAACTATTTTCACAATCTTGCGAACGTTTACGCTTTTGAGCATTACATTCGTTTAAAGGTTCCTTGCTAGTTAATGGTTTTACAGTTTTTAATTCCTGTTGTTCCCCATGCACTTCAACCATGTGGGATTGATATCGCTTTACAGCAGAAAAACCAAGTTCGCAAACTGAACACGAAAATTGTGCTGAACTAACATGCATTAAATTTACATGACGTGCAAGATTATCTTGTCTGTTAAATGTGGTAGCACAATGACTGCACACAAACATTTTAATGTCATGTTTAACATTTCCGTGTCGTTGAAGGCTGTCAGGTCTTGAGAACTGTTTCTTACAGTCACCAAACTTGAACATGATGATCACTTTCGAAATTACCTATAAAAGAAAGAAATCATAAATATTATAAATGATAAAAAGTACAATATAAATAGTTTAATTATATTCCAATCAATGGTTATAGCAGGGTATTTAAATCGATCATCTGTGAACTCCTAGCAAGTCTAACTTCATGTAGTTCTAACTGGGGGTTACTATATTGCACCCTTCAATAAAACATGGTTTTTCTCAAGATTCATCTACGGGGTCGTGTTCAGTCCAGACTGCGTTACACAGCAAAGTTCGCTTAAAAAACACATGCTCTAATAAATAGAAAGGTCCATGACAGAGGCTATACTAGAAATAAAAGGAATAACAAGTAGAATAAAAGATATTTAATGACTGAAAATTATGTGCACAATAATAATAATAAATAAAAGAAATCCTCCCTGACTTTTACCCCCTAATAAATAATAATATTACTGAGCGGTATGAACTCGCTCGTCACAACAAAACAATGTGAATACAGCTTCACTCAAAATGATAAATCATAACATAAACTTTGAGCTGTAAGAGATCACTCGTCGCAACATATGGATACAAGTCCATTTTTCCTGGTCAAGAAGTTATATAATGTGTGGTGTACTGCTCGTAAATAAGAAACTGAGTACTGATGCGAGTCCGTTTACAACTGAAACAGTCATGTTACTCATGGAGTTGCATCTTTTAAATCACACTATGGCTATGGGACCCACCCTTAATTAATACACTATAATTTCTACTGACACATGCAAGATCTAATAACACAAAAATATGAAGAATCTCCCCGAGATTCCAGCTGGTGCCAGAGCACATAAATGAACACAAAGAGCATGCCAGAAATAGGCCAAAACGCTCTCATCACTACTTGGGAACATAGCCTCGCGCACCCTAAGTTGACACGAGTCATTGAACGCGTAAAATAAACACACAAAAATTGAGCCAACAACAACAAAATACAAGCCTAACGGCTGAAAAACTATGTTTACATTTACATAAAACGCGAGACAAACAGGAGTCTCGGATGCTACCTTACAACTATGGACAGCACCCATTTAATCAATCAATACTCATTATAACCGATCAGGTTTTGTGAATTTAAACAACGTCTTAAATTGAAGAACAGGAACCAAGCCTGTTACTAATGACAAGTCGCGTTATCTGATTTGAGCGCGCCCCTCTTGTATGAGTCATCGCTGTCTCAATTATCTCTCTCAGTCGCTCAAGCCAGGTGCAGTTTCCGTCTAAAACGCCAACTATCTCACTCATCCCCTTGGATGGCAAGAAAACACAAATACTGTATATGCCACAAGTCCAGCCTCGCGAGGTCATGAACTGGGCTAATGTGGAGCAAGTCAGAATAATCACCATGATATATTCTCGCTAGCACATCATAAAAATCACACTACGCACCAAAAGCTTGGACTGACTCTCATACATATACCACCGGGTCGGCTCAAAACAGATTAAAAATAATACACAACAAAAACTCGGGTGCAAAGTGCCATCACGTTCAGATCTGCTGAGAAAGCAACTATCAAAATAATCCTGATCCGTCATAACATTCTACTCACAAATAATCTTTACCCTCCAAATTCTATTTTTAATCTCAAAATTAATTCAGTTCCATTTCTGTTATAAGGCATACCTCCGAATAATAATGCTTGACCGCGATTTACGCGAGCGAAAGCGAGCACGAGCTGCGCGTTGCCCCGTAAAGTTGAACAAACACAAATCACAATATTTACAAATTGCACAACGCTCGGCTTGTCCCATATTTAATGTGTCAGTAAAACAAGAACTAATATCTACATTACCAAACAAGCAAACAAATATCTACAAAATATGTCCCATAATGCCATAGCTGATTTAATAAATAAATAAATTCATTTGTACTCAATCCTTTAAAAACAGCGTCAGGAAACGTCTGCAGCCATCTCCTTTAAGATATTTATCTCGTGATCGACATCTTCTGGCAAATGACCTGCTGGTTCCAAGATCCGGTCTCGTTCCTAGACGTCATCTCGTGCTGAATTAAATAAAGTTTTGTCAGATACACACACGATATATTTCCTACTACATTCACCTATCAAGTACTAAATTCCTTGACAGTCTATTTGGTGAATTATTCCGATGAACTGGTCCTACTGATAGTGCTGGGACTACAAATAAATCACTGAAGTTACACTTATAACTTGACGAAACTGTTCCATGTTCAATAACATGAAAATATGCAGAGTATGAACGTTACGTCCTCCGACGCACAAAATAAGTGAGTGAACGTTACGTCCTCAGACGCACAAAAATAAGTGTTCTCTCGAAGCATCCTGGATCCTTATAAATGAAACTGATTAGGGTAGGTGTGGAAGGGGATTTATGAATAAAATATTCCATAATAATTATCAGACTAGCATGCGATCGGTATCATTAAGTTCGTAGTATTGTGGAGGTTACGATTATGCTGTAGCCGACTCGAATCGATCGTGGAATTAATCTGTAGATAACTCCCGCGTTAATTTACCAGGATGCGTTATCAAGCCAAGTTGCCGCTAAAACAAGGCGTCTTGATATTATTGGCCCAGACTCTTGTATGTCTTTGCGCGCTTTTACATGTATTTCTGCAGTAGGGAGTGGTTAACATGAAGATTGACCAATTGCCTCGTAGCATTCGATTTTCTTCTTGGCGCCAACCTTCATAGCAACAGGCCATAATGTGCGTGCCCAAGCCATCTTCCGCGCTAAAAGCTGCACCTGTCCTATGTGTCAAGAATATTTATGCTTCTTCCTAAAATTACCACAGGAGTTTAAACCACTGTGTCCTCTCGGCCACTGATTTCTCAATATTTCCCAACGCCGTCTGGCTCTCATATCTGCTGTCTGTAGAAATGTATCAAAATATGATGAATAATTATTAGAATCCTTTATACAGCCTGTGGATAAAGGGTTCAATATACCACTGTCACTGACACCTAGCGGTGAACATTGGAACTTGATAGAGTGGTAGAAACCAGCGGTCGCCAGTTAAGTGAGCTAGGTGTGACGTCGTAGCCAGTCTTAAAGCAAGTCTAAACTTGTAGAACATGTTACGTGATAGAAACCAGCGATCGCAAGTTAAGTGAGCTAAGTGTGACGTAATAGCCAGTCTTAAAACAAGTCTAAACTTGTAGATCATGTTACGTGATAGAAACCAGCGATCGTCAGTTAAGTGAGCTAAGTGTGACGTTATACCCAGTCTTAAAACAAATCTAAACTTGTAGAACATGACACGTGATAAAAACCAGCAGCCACCAGTTAAGTGAGCTAAGTGTGACGTCATAGTCAGTCATAAAGCAAGTCTAAACTTGTAAAACATGTCACGTGACAAGGTTAAGTTAGGTAATGTTAGGTTATGTTAGGTGAACTGAGGTTAAGTCTTTAAATATTCCTCTGTCACTGACACCTAGCAATGAACATTCAGACTTAATAGAGCGGTAATCAAAATCTAACCTACAAAATTAGCTTTACACACCATGGTCAAGTAGTTCCAACTTTTGACTGCCAAATATACCATTTTCACTGACATTTAGTGGTGAACATTGGAAAATATCACTCTAACTGTTTAAAAGTTATTAGAGGGGCACTTACCTTTTTATAATTTATCAACTGCTGCCACTGAATGAACAGATTGTAGGAATCTGGTAACCTACAGGTACCCAATTATCTGTAAATAAATCAATCAATCAATCAATACATTCCAATCAATAACTTCAACATCAATTAGTGATAAAAGACTTCAATCCATTAATAATAAGTACTTACCTTGCAAAATAATTTAATGGTTTTCTACCAAAAAGCCTTTTTTTTCAACTCTTGAGCAGTAATAGAGCACTGTTCAGTCAAAGCGAGTAATAAAGACTGACAGTAGGGAAATATATGACACCTCTCTTATATAAACTCTCATCGCTCGTGTCAGCAGTTTTTTTTGTAGATCATTGCAATTCCTTTCCCAATACAGCTGAGAGTTCAAAGTACACTAGGAACACGTGTGTGGTATCCAATTACTGCTGACTTTGCATGATCATCACCCATACCTGGGGTATCAAATTACTGCAGCGTTTGTCATAGCAACAGCAGTGTGCGCTCTCTGTCATGTCAGCAACATCACACCGGAAGGGACACCTGTGTAATATCCAATAACTGCTAACTTTGCATGATCATTACCCATAAAGACCTGCACTAGGTCTCTGAGGAGACCACACGAAAAAAAAATGTTCTTCATAAACACTTGCGGTTTCAAATTACTGCAGCGTCAGTCATAGCAACAGATCTGCGCGCTCTCTGACATGTCAGCAACATGACACCGGAAGGAATACCTGTGTAATATCCAATAACTGCTAACTTTGCATGATCATCAACCATTGTCTTCATGAACACTTGCGGTTTCAAATTACTGCAGCGTTAGTCATAGCAACAGATCTGTGCGCTCTCTGCCATGTCTGTAATATGACATAGGAAATAGCAAGACGTCTTACTGCTCAAACCATCTCTACAGTTTTAACATCTTAAGAACATGTATTATTCTCTTTCAACTACAAATGACTCGCTAGAACTCATCCATCCACCAACTTAAATCCCTTGTATGTTCACATGTATTTCGTCACTTTCCTTTCATATCGTTATCCCATTATAGTAGTGGAGACTGGAGAACAACGTCAGTTCAACACACACAAATGTAGTTAGACCCTTTGACATAATTTAAATAAATTCATGGGCCAGTCCGTTGGAACCAGGCCAAAGGGACCGGTCCAAAGGGATCAGTCCAAAGGGACTCATCAACAAGGACTCGTCCACAAGGACTCGTCCACAAGGACCTGTCCACAAGGACTCGTCAACAAGGACTCGTCCACAAGGACCCGTTCACAATGACCTGTCCACAAGGACCCGTTAGGTTGGGTTAGGTTACACTACAGCCACCATCTTTTAAAAAGCCCGCCCTCTTACCAAACCTATGAGTGGACATGTGTAAAAACAAAAAACTAGCATGTTAATTCATATTGGCTATCCACCGTACACATGCACTTTATGTAGAGCAACGTTTCATTCCATATTGGCATTCAAACTCTCACATGCTGCAATTGGAAAGAGAGATTCTCTATAAATAATACAATTTCACCCCCTAGTAGGGTTAGGTTTTATTTTGGGGTTGAAATATGTTGTCCATTGGAAAGGGGGTATCAGCCCGAGTTCAATGACACCTCATTCGTCAAAATCCGACCACGGGTTCGGGAGTTATCGGGCTGCCGCCATCTTGTGAGGCGGGGAGGTGGAGGTGGTCACAGAACCGGCACAAACACACTACTAATGAGCTTTATCAGCATTCGGAGAAAATCTTGGACACATACAGAACAAGAAAAGACGTTTGAAATTTTATGGGCATATTCTCAGAAAAACTGATCACAGGTTGACTATAAGAATTCTATATCTTTCTGACTCAATGAAAGCTAAGAAACCTGGCTGCTTGAAGATGAAAAAGCCGAAAAAGGCCTTCAGGAAATAGACATCTGCAGCGATATGGTACTAGACAGTTATAAATTCATGTAACTACAGTAGTTGACAGCCATCAATTTTCAGATCACCCAACATCCATCAGAACCTGGACGGAGGAGCGCAGGAAGAGGCACAGCGAGATGATGAAGACATGTTGAGAGGACAAGAAAACAGGCTCAGCTAGATAGGTTCAATCACGCTCCTTAGACGGGCGTAACGATGTAAAGATATTAATACATTTATTTTTATCATGTGCAATTTGGTATTGAGACCGTATAACTCAAGCTCGATGCCACTTTTCATCGCACTGAAGTACGCCACTGACGAAATGATCAGGAGGAGTATTGAACTCATGCCAACCAAGTGCATGTTTATGCTTTTTTATTATTGGAATTAAACACAATGTGTACAGAATTATTACATAACATATATCATTGACATTCGTCCTTTGCATAGTGCGAGATTGGCATTTTTCTTTTTGTACATTCAAATAGGTGATACTGTGTGCAGCATTGGTTGCAGAGTTCACAGCTGCATTGACTGTCGGCGTTGTGGTAACCTTTCCTGTTGCAGATTTTATGGTGGAAGCCGTGTATTGCTCCTCGTGTGTAGAGGTGTCGTAGTTCTTAGCCGGCTGATCTCCATTCCTTCTCCTTCATGGCTTGGGTGCGGTAGAATTCGGGGTCTATTTCTGTTGATTGCTGGGCTCTTTCTTCTAGGAACTTGATGCATGCTTGTGTTTGAATCAGGTTGTGTTTTAATATTAGGTCTTCTATAAATGTTTTTGTTCCCACCAGTTGATAAACTAATCTGGTCGGTCGTACTTCGATACGTACAGTGTTTTCTTTTGGTATCTGGATTTAACTCTATCCAGGTCTTTGATGTTTTTGTAGTTCAAGTGTGGCCAAATTATTTCAATTGCGTATGATGCTATTGGGGCGATTTTCAGTTTGAACAGTGAAATTGATGTTTCTAGTGAGAGGCTATGAAGTCTTTGGTTTCCATTGTGGCTTTTATTGAGGAGATTGATCTTTCCTCAACATGTCTTGTGAAGGTGAATCCGGTGACCTGCAGAGTAACCCCTAAATATTTGTACGCCTTCGCTATACCTAAAGTGTGATCCCCACATGTGAAGACATCCTTCGAGGATATTCGTCCGCCTTTACGAAACTTCATTACTTTTGTCTTGTTCTGGTTTATTTAAAGTTCGTTTTCTTTCGTCCATTCCTCTAACCTATTGATAGTTTGCTGCATCGCTTCCCTGTTTTTGCTTAGGATCACCATGTCATCTGCATAGAGCAGTATTTTTACCCCTTCCGTTGTGATCTTTTGAACTACGTCGTTTGTGAGCATGTTGAAAAGTATCGGGCTTAGAGGGTCACCTTGTAGAACTCCGTTTGTCTGTTTTATGTTCCTTGATTCTAGCTGACTGTCACATATGCTTATTACGTTGCTGTGCAGTATGCTTGTTCTGAGGCTAAGGAAAGCGTCTTCTGGTCCGAGAACTGTCCTCAGTTTTTGGATGAGAATGTTCCTGTTCACTCCATCAAAAGGTTTTTGATAATCTAGGAAGGTCGCGTATGCGCTGCCTTTGGGTTGACTTAGTGCTTCACCTATATATCCTAGTACTTTCTGTATTGCATGGATTGTCGATCTTCCTGGTATGAATCCGCGTTGTTCCTCTGGTGTTTCTTCCATTAATCGCTCGAAGATTCTTTCCCGTATGACGTTGGATAACATCTTGAAGGCTGCACATTCAAGCGCAATCCTCCTGTATGAGTCGGGTGCATCATGTGGTCCCCTGCCTTTGTATATTATCTTGATTGTTGATTTCCTCCAAGAGTTCGGTACATTTCGGAGTTCTATGCATTTGTTGTAATTTATTTATTTATTTATTTATTTATCAATATGAAGGAACACAGGCACCAGCCCAAATACATTCCTTCTTGACATTATCTGATTAAATAACAACATGTATCAGTGGAAAATAGAGAAAACAGATTACACAAATTACACAAATGAAGAACAGAACATAAATACTACAAAGGAGATCGTGAAAATATAAACCATAAAATGAAAACAAAACTGTACAAAGTAGAAAAAAACGAATATAAAAAATAAAGGAGAAAAGAGTACCCAGTATTCAAGGAACAGCTGCTTTTACTTGTTTATTGAATAAGTTAGCGCCAGCGAATAAATCTACTTGAACATCAATTGAATTATAAAATGATAATATTTTAACTAAAGGCGAATTAGAATGGTGAACACTTTTAGATCTTGGGATGTGAAAGAGTGCTTGCTGTCGAGATCTTACTTGTGGTACATGAAAAGTGATGAATTGAAATAATTCTTGGCAGTCAACTTTTCCAGTTAAATTTTTTCTCAGCAGTTGCAAAGAACTTAACGACCTTCTACTTTTCAAGGACTTGAAATTGAACAAATTTCGTAAAAACTGAGTCGAAGTATCAAATGGACAAAATACATTGAACGTCTTATAATACATGTATCTTAGAAATTTATTTTGCACAATCTCAATGTGATGAATTTGATCTTTATAAAAGGGATCCCAGATTACTGCTGAATATTCTAACTTGCTTCGAACTAAACTTTCATACATCTTAACAATTACTCCAGTTTTAGTAAATAATTTGGAGTTTCTAATGACAAAACCAAGCATCTTGTTGGCCGAACTAATTATATTTGCAATATGGTTATTAAAGGTTAATTTGCTGTCATAAATAATTCCTAAATCATTTATCGACGGTACAATTTCGAGTGCTGTTTCTCCAATACAATATTTAGGATTTGTATAGGGCTGTCCATATTCTTATTGTGTATGGGAGTGATGCCTTGATGATTTCATTTGAAATGTTGTCCGGTCCTGCTGCTTTTCCAGGCTTGCTTCTCTGTATTACTGACCAGACTTCAGATTCTGTTATGGTTGGTGGCATTTCCCCTTCCGTATGCTCTCTTGGTCCGTCTTGTTGCTCGAAGACTGTCAGTTGTAGGAGTTCTGTAAAGTGGGCTTCCCATGTCTCCAGCGGGATGTTTGGTACCACGGTGCTTATTCTTGCATCTAGGACTCGATAAGGTTTATTTTCCGCTTCTCTCAGTAGCTGCTGCTCTTTTCGGAGTGCGTATTCTTTCCTCTTTGCGCGAAGTAGGTTAACGTAAGTCCTTCTTTCCTGATTATACTTTTCTCGATTTTTCTGACTCTATTTACACTTTAGGTTATGAAGTCTTCCTAGGACGTTATTTCTTATTTCTTAGCATTCTGTGTCGAACCACGGCTTGCTTCTCCAGGTGGGCCTGGAGTTGCTTCCAATAGACAGTCCTGAAGTATTCGCATGGCGGTGTCCAGTTCTCCTTCTTCTATGAGTTTCATGACCTGGCCAAGGTCGAGGGTCTGGCTGAGGGATTCTGTGTCTAATAGTCTGTGTGTCCATCGTCGCGTTTCCTTGGGCTCTCGTCCTGGGTTCTTTTGGAGTTGGAAGGTTGCTCTTACTGGTAAGTGTTTCCTGGTAGTATCCCAGGAATCCTTTCCCAGCACTGCGTGTTCCTTTAGCTTTATCTTTCATCCGCGATAGAAAATTAAGTCGATGGTGCTGGTTCCGTTGTGTGCAATGTATGTGGGACTTTCTTCCTTGTTGATTAGTTGGAAGTCCTCTTCTTGCATCAGTTCTGTTAGGGCTCTTCCTTTTCTGTTTGGTATGTCCAGACGGCAGTTGAAGTCACCTGCCATTATGGTTGATTTTTCCTGGTCGATATGTCCTAAAATTCTGGTGATGCTTTCGACCGTTTCCTCGGATGATATCTGGGGGCGAAGGTATACTCCTATTATTGTGAAGTCCTTAAGGTGAACTGTAACTGAATCTTCGGTAACTTGGGTTTGTATAGGCTGTCCTAGTGTTGCCTTATTGAAGCAGGTGATCCCGCCTAAGGGGCGCCCGTTTCCGGGATGCTTTGCTAATGCGTGAGTCGCATAGTATCCCGTGATGTTCAAGGGTTCAGTTAAGAATGTTTCACAAAATATGCTTTGCTACGTTAAAAGAACCACTACGGAAAGTTTCGCCATAATGTTTCGAAATATATAAATTAAAATATGTATTACAACATATGGGGATATTTTGGAAGTTTCTACGATTTTTGGCCGTATTTAAAAGGAATTACACATCGCTGATAAGCGAGATGACATTTTACAGTCACGAAATGACTTCGGTATTATGCACTTTGGTCTGCCAGGGAGGAAGACGCCTACAGTATCGGGTGTCTTTTATGTACATTTGGAAAATGATAGGTCGTGTAGGGGACGGGTATAGAAGTAATTTGAGATAGAGAACTTGGGGTCGGAGCGGCCTCCTTAACGCCTAAAATAAGGGTTGATTCAGGCCCTCCACCCTGTACGTTAGGCAACCGACCCTAGCCTCTATTACCATTCTCAATCCTTTAACTCTTGGCAAGATTCATTTCACCATGTACCGGGTGAGTTAGCCGTGGTCGTTACGGCCTGACTGCTGGCAGTCGCTCACATCCGGGAGGCGAGGAGTTTCGAATCCCCCCGCCGGCAACCTTGAAGATGGTCTTCTGTGGTTTCCCATCTTCCTTCCAGGAAAATGCCGGGGTTGGTCCCTAACTATAGGCCACAGCCGCTACCTTCCAACTCCTCGCCCTTCCGTTCCAACTTCCCTCCCCAACGGTACTTGTATCTCACCCATCGGGTGTCCGTCTCGAAGCAGCTCCAAAACTGGC
The DNA here is from genome assembly GCA_946902985.2 of Meconema thalassinum. NCBI lineage: Eukaryota > Metazoa > Arthropoda > Insecta > Orthoptera > Tettigoniidae > Meconema > Meconema thalassinum. Next base: position 862,833,063 of record OX336389.2, read on the forward strand.
TAGCCAAACATGTCCTCGGACACTCCCGGCACTAAAAGCCATACGCTAAAAAAAACATGTGAAAGCCCGGAATCGAACCCGGGACTACCAGTCATTCACACCGCAACGCTATCCATTACACCAGCACCACATGGTGAAATGAATCTGCTAAGAGTTAAAGGATTGAGAAAGGTAATAGAGGCTTTGGTCGGTTGCCTAACTTACAGGGTGGAGGGCCTGAATCAACCCTTATTTTAGGGGTTAAGGAGGCCGCTCCGACCCCAAGTTCCCTATCTCAAATTACTTCTATACCCGTCTCCTACACGACCTATCATTCTCCAAAGGTACATAAAAGTCACCCTGTATAACTCGTTAAAAACGTGCTGTGGTCACCACGTTTTGCCGTGTTTGTTAAGAAAATTGTATTGAAGCTTCAATGGACGTGCTTTGAGCGCATAATCAAACACCTCAAGGAATCAGTGTGTTCAGGAAGTATTTATAAACTGCTGTGACGAACAAGAGCGTTAATTTTGTGTCTTTTGACAAATTTTTAGCCTATTTTCATTTATGAAAAAATATGCTTCTGAGATCACCTTTTGTCCGTGTGTGTGTGTGTATGTGTGTGCGTATGTGTGTGTGTGTCCCTCTAATAACTTCTAACCGGCTGGAACGACTTCAATGAAACTCGGTAAGGTTATAGCACCATTTTGGTCGACCCCAACCTGTACTTCAAAGTTTATTACGTCTCACCAATCCAACATGTCGGCTGTGCGAAATATTTCACTGGCATTCTATATCTCCGAAACTATTACCGATATCACCCTGAACTTTTGTACAGTGATGAAGGGCACTACTAGAAGTTCACCTATGAGACTTTGAAAAACCTGTTAACTACAAAATAGACTTTTCTCGTGGTTGAACCAACCAATCACAACGAAACTAGGTACAGCAAATGTTTGTGCACACTGTAATACACTGGCATTTCACATAGTTCAATTATTTACATAATCTCAAGATGGCGGCTGTGCGAAATATTTCCTCGGCATTCTATATCTCCGAAACTATTACAGATATCACCCTAAAATTTTGTTCGGTGATAAAGGGCACTACTACACGTTTATATTTGTAACATTCAAAACCCTTTAAAGTACAAATGGAACATGGCGGCCAAGCGAATTTGAAACATTCTAATAGACTTTTCTCGCGATTTAACCATCTGAGCGCAGTGGAATGTAGTACAGTAAATGTCTATACACATTGTAATGCACTGACACCTAATTTAGTTCAATTGTTTACATAACCTCAAGATGGCGGCTGTGCAAAATTTTAAAATTAAGTTTTCATTCTTGTGTCGTAATCATGCGATCGAAGTGAAAGTTTGAAAGTTTGAATAATGAACCTACGCAATAATTTCAATTTAATGGTACATAACTCTATGGCCCATACATATAACAATCCAACATGGCGACCATCCGAAATATTAAGATGGTTCTTAATATATACGAATCTATTGCAGCAATCAAACTGATTTTGTAATGTTCATAGAGGCTAAGAACATAAGTTCACCTATGGGACTTTCAGTAGGCCTAACCTGTGGGGCACAAATCCAACATGGCGGTGACGCAAAATATAAATATTTAAATGGACGTTTCTCGCGATTTAACCATCCGAGTGCAGTGAAACTTGGTACGGTAAATGCTTATACACATTTTAATCCACTGGCATCTACTATATTTCAATTGTTTTCATAACCTCAAGATGGCAGCTGTGCGAAATTTGAAAATCTTGCTTTTATTTCTTGTGTCCTATTCATGCGATTGGAGTTTGAATATTACACAATAATCTTCATGTAATAGTACATAACTCTAAGACCTACATATATAAAAATCCAACATGGCGACCATCCGAAATATTTAGACGATTCTCAATATCTACGAATCTATTACAGCAATCAAACTGAAATGTTGTATGTTGATAGAGGCAATTAACATAAGAAGGATATATGAAATAGGCTGTATAATTCTTCACGGAACTACTTGTTAGTATTTCATGACCGGAGGATCAAACGTAGACTTGCACGTGGTGCGGATAATATTCATAAATTAAGAATGTGACCACGAGACTGTAGAAACGTTATTCCTTATAACAAAATGTAATCTGTTTAACTAGTAGAACGATATTTACCAAAAACTGTGATTCTTCACCATGGGATAGAAATGATAATTCGTGAATTTTGGTACGTACAAGTTATTAGATTCTGCGAATCAACTTGCAAAAGCAATGTTAAATTCTGTGGTCGGACCAAGGGCAATTTCTTCTACCCACAAATACATGTAACGCCAATGTTATAGCTTACCTGTATTAAAAGTAAAATTAGTGGTTTAGGGAAAATTCATCATGCCGAATCCAACCACGGTGACTGAGCACATGGCTATTTCATTGGTTTCGATGGAGTGTTCTATGGAGTAAAATATCATTATGGGGAGGAGCCTGCATTAAATGCCTATACCATGAGGCACAATAAGAGACGTCGACTAGGAAAGATATGTGAAGTCGAGCCCAGGCTATGATTGAAGGATTAAACCCGTAACCTACGACGGCAGTATACTATGTAGAGCCTATTTGTAGAGCGTGATGGAAGTGAGCACACCTGCTAAGTGTTGACTTTTATTTCACATTCATTTGGACCACATTGAGACGACGTAATATGACAATTTGAAGGAGGCTTTGTAATGTCAGAGGATATTGGTTCGATGAAACGGAATGTGATGTTTCCCGCAGTCAGAACTGCACATTAAGAATGACAATAAATATTCATATAGGATTTCCAACACCGATTAATATAAAAGATTAACTTGAGGTTCTAGAGCTGAAGGCAGCCGATCGCTTTGCCATTTTCTTTTGTAAAGTCCAAATGAGATGTATAAATTCAGCGCAACGTTATTGTTATGCCTACAGGAAACAGTTGATATTGGAGCTGACTAGGGTCGCTCATATTAAGGATGTATGGTTATTGGCGACATATGAAGGGCTTTCCTCATTATTGACCAGGTATGCTCATGAGCCGTAGGAGCCACGAATGTTTTTTCTGCCAATAGGACACGAGTTATTGAAGACTGATGGGTACCTAGAAAGTGAGCGTTTTCTCATGTATTTTAGTAACATGAATTGAGATAGGGGTGTTTGCTACTCGATGTAATGCATTCCTATGGTCATAAAGAAACTACTGAAACCACATTGAGAGATAAAGGAATAACTAATTGAAATAAGAATAATGTGATAGATTTTTCTCAAGTAAACATACAATTTATTAATCTTGTACTTAAATAATACATGGAAATTTAAATACTTAATTAAACGACTGATTCTTCGACTTTTGTTTATGATGAATGATGATCACATACAAGCCTAGGACGAGCTGACACAATTATTGAGACGATGAATTGGGGTAACCTTGGAAACCCAGATAATAGACAATTACGTGACGTAAGTCGTAATTTTAATTACGCAGTCATCGACCTAAATTTTCTACAACACTTAGATGACAATTAGCTGCAAACAGCAGTTAATTTGCGCAGGAAGGAGGTGAAGTGCGTAACCAGTAGGAGTGTTCTTGTCTATTTGTTGATTGTTTGTTTTACCTTTAGATAATTGTCCTTTTATGACAGAAAACCAGTTGTGTATAACTTAGCGTTTTATCGCGATAAGCGCTTCTCACCTATAATTAATGTCAGATAGGACTAGCTAGAAAATTATTAACGTAAAGATAAATGTTGGAAGTGACACCGTCATACCTTAGCTATGCTTATTGGTGCGTTTAATTGTAAATGACGCATTTTTCGACTGTCAACGTTTAACTTGATTTGTTTTGCCGTAGATTCAGGGTGTAACTATTACCATTTTTCATTGATTACTGTATTGCTTAGGGACTTATTCCGTGTCACATTCATAGCTTGCTTGTTACTTAAATATTTTGTATCAGGACTTCGAGAGGGCCCGTCAGACGGTTATTTTTTATTTAGTTTTGGTGACTAGCCGATACTTTTACCCTCCACAGCAAACTAGAGACTTGCGATTTTTATAACAAACTTTATGAAATATATTTTAAGCCTGAACTTTCTTATTGTTAGATTTGCATTTTTTTGGGGGGGAGGGGTATTTTTTGGGCTAGCTCATGACATCCCTGCTCTCAACTAACACCGCTACGACTCGAGATACTAGTCCCGTGAGGGATGGTCTGAGAACACATTCTATCCTCTCAGGGGTTCGACGGATGGGGGTGTTGAGAAGGCTATTGTGGTCAGCAGTCCCCCGATCTTCCCGTCTGACGGGCACAATATGGCGATAGACAATGCTAAGGTACGTTCCGTTATGTGACACTTTAAAACCTGTTAATTAATAAACCAACATGGCTGCAAAGCTATGTTAAAATATTTAAATGGCATTTTCTCGCGACTTAATCATCTGAGCGCAGTGAAACGTGGTTAATTAAATGTTTATATAAGATTAAATCTACTGGATTCTAATTCGATTACTTTCATAAACACACGGTGGCGGCTATGCGAAATTTTAAAATTAAGTTTTTATTTTGTGTGTCCTAATCATGCGATAAAAGTGAACGTTCATGTGATGAACCTACTCAACAGTCTTTATCTAATGGTACAAAACGCTATGGTCTACATATAGAATCATCCAACATGGTGACCATCCGATATATTTTGGTGGTTCTCAATATCTACTAATCTATTACAGCAATCAAACTCAATTTTTATGTTGATAGAGGCCATTAACTTAAGTTCACTTATGGGAATTTCAATAACTTGATAAGCACTAACCCGTAATGACGGTGACGTGAATTCTAAATATTTTAATGGATTTTTCTCGACGCAGTGGAACTTACCATGCTTTAATATACTGGCGTGTAATTTTATTCAATTTTCCTATCAATCTAAAATGGAGGCTGTGCATTTTTTAAATCGTGCTTTTATTTCACGTTTCCTAAACAAGCGATAGAAATGTAGGTGGATAAAATGAGCCACGATAATAATATTCATCTGCTGACATATAATTCTATAGCCTATATGTAAATCATTCAAATATGGCATCCATGCCATATATTTCACAAATTCTCAATATCTCCGAAACTATTTAAGCAACAATCTGACTTTTTGAATGGTGTTAGGCGACTGTTAAGTAAGCAAATATATGTGAATTTCCAAATCCTGAGAAACACAAAAACACTGGCGGCCAAGTAATTTTCAAACATTTCAAATGACTTTTCTGTCACTCGAATTATCTGAGTGCAATGAAACATGGAACAGCGGATTTTTATTCTGAACTTGGTATGTAGACATCTAATGATGTTCAATTGTTTTCAACAATTCAAGATGGAATCAGTTGAATGTTTCAAAAACCTCGTTTTAAACCTGTTTTCATTTATTAAGAATTAGACTTATGTGATCACCTTTTGTCCGTGTGTGGGTATATGTGTGGGTGTCCCTAATTAAATCTAAACGTGCAAAGCGATTTCAATGAAATCGGTAAGTTCATACTCCTTCCACTTCCGACCTTGAACGTGCCTTTCATTTTAATACGCTTCACCATTTTAACAAAACTGCCGCGCGAAATATTTCACTGGCATTCTATATCTCCGAAACAGTTACCGATATCACTCTGAAATTTTGTACGGTAATAAAGGACACTTCTATAGGTTCACATATGTAACATGCAAGAACCTGATAAGTAACGAACACTTAATATACAGGTACATTAAGGATTCGAACGATATTCATTTCTATTCGAAAACTTGAGTTGAACCATGCTGGAAATATTGTCTCATTTTGCAAGCTCAGTAGCAAGTCTGGCGATACTGGGACGGCTGGCACATTCCGTAAATTAAAAGATCGGGGCTGAAGAAGTATTCATGTCTACATTAACTGGAAGGACGATGTACCGTTAACCACGGGTTCAGCGGCCAAGATGCTTGGGGAGGCGGACGATACATATGTCAGTAATGTCTTTGTACACCAGCCAAGGAAAGAGACGGCGTGGATCAGAAACAGAGATATTTTAAGCAACGCTCACAGGGATCTGCGATCTGCGAAAATAACTAGCAGATGGGAAGGCAGAACGCTATACAACTTGGGAACTTGGCATCATAACGCCTGGAACCAAAATTCGGCGGGAGCCTAATCCTGATTAATCCTACGATCGATTCGACCGCCGACGGTCTTAATCTGAATCTGCACATCATGACGAACATTTTGATAGGTTTTGCATGTTGGTACGCCCAATTCTTCAGAATATGAAAGTGTGGAGATTTTCCACTCTAGAAAATATGCCTGTTTTGTATAAATAAGGAGGTTTGAGCGGCTGTGATTATTCCAATTTGGTGTGTTCGAGGAGCACTTGCGTGCTGCTCTTTTGGGTGTCATTTGAACTTATAGAATTTTCATCTGAACAAGGACTTGAATTATTTTCAGTGTCTCATGACACGGTCTGAACTCTGATAAAATGTATAGAGTAATAATTTGTACTGTTATAATTATGTCATTTGGGCATCTTCGAACATTTGTGTGCGGGGCAAATATGTATTTGTTACTCGGTCGATCTAGTTTAAGCAGGTAGTTAGCAAACAACAGATCAGGGGAGTAAGCGATTGCTTACGAACTTATGGATGAACTAAGTAGCTCATTAAATCAATTAGTTATATATGCGTGTGATTTTGTATTTAAATTTATTTTATAATATTCCAAGCAGATTCGTCACCATGAGAAGCGAAGACCTACAAATTGAAGGAAGACAGAATATGGCCTCTATCAGCAAGATGTTTACCATGGCGAAAGCGGTCCAGTGAGAGCCATGCCCGGTGATGTAGCTAAATACTGCATTAGATGAGTACTGAACATGAATTTATTTATTATGACGGTCAAGGCTTTTGGTCAAGGGAACATTGTATATATTTGAGTTTCTGTTTTCACTGTAATTTAGATTTGTTGTTATTTAGGTACCGACACATCAAATTAGTTCGGGAGCGTATTGTGACTAATTTTGGTATTTCATGTTTGTTTATTATTCAAGTTTACGTGGCAATTCATTGTACAGTCTGTAAATGTCTGCTAGCGTATTGCATGTTGAGTCATTTTCAGGACCGGAGATACGGTCTGGACAAAATTGGATCTTTATTAAATAATTAACGTAAGAACATGATCGGTGGGGATAAGATTTTGAAATGTATAAATTTATAGTCACACTGACGGGTTTAAAATGTTATAATATGCCCCGGTTGCATTTGATATCAGGAAGCCATCTGCTTTCTATGTAATGAGTTTATTTTTTGTGTCTTCACAATTGTTGAGAGAGGGTTGGAGAACACATATTAGGAAAAGTCTGTCATCAGGCGTTAATTGTGGATTTTATTGTGTTGAGTCCAGGTGTCGCGTCAAAGTGTGTATTGGAATGCGCTGGAGATGGCTGGATGTCATACTCTGTAGGCTGCTATATTATGATCGACAGTATTACTCTGCGGAGATGCTGTACGATATTCTTCGACTCCCTCAGTGAATTTCTGAGAAATTTGGTATTATATGACACACATATGTTCTACACGGGTCAGTGTTGGCCATACATGTTCGTCGGTCCTGGAGGAGCAGTGAGCTATCTCGAGGCAATTTTTATTATTGACACACCTGGTGGACTTAAACATTTGAGAGTGTGGAGGTTTCCACTCAGCGAACGCAGATCAAAGGTTTGATAAGACTACTGGGTCTTTAGTATGGCTGGCTACGACATAGATATTTGTGAATGTTTAAGATATTAAAGAGACAAGCCTGTTTGATTGCAAATTATCCGTTTGAATTAATAGGGAGCTATCCAAGTCTAGACATAATTTCCACACGTTATGTCAGATGAGTTAACTATTTGAGTCTTATTTTGAAAGCCGTTTAGCAGTTACTTTGTTGTTGTTGATTCGCATACCTTGGTATGCATTCTAACGTAATTTAGGGAGACATGAGGTCTACCTGTATTGTTCTGTTTAGTGTAGTCACTTTAGCGCACCTATAAATTTGTGTGTAAGACCCTATGTACAACATTGAGTTTTGCATGTATTTCTGCATTTTGATGAACTTCTTGGGAAGTCAATGTAATATTGAATTTGTAAGGGTACGATGTGTCAGTGAATTAATTATTTTGTACAGCCAGTGAGGAGTAGGGGTTCCCTTTGTGCCAGGTGCTGATACGCAAATACGGGGATTCGCGACTTATTTGAATGTCTCATTTGGAAGTGAATCCGCGTTATACAGTGCTCATGTTTTTCTCAGTTATATTTCATTCACGCGCTCACAGAAAGTGAGAAGATGATGGAATATATTCCATATTTTAGTAATTGACATTTTACGCTGATATTTTATGTGTATTTTTCTTGGATATATTTGTTTAATTTCATGTAAGGGACTGTTTTATGGGAGGAGTTTTGTTCTTATTTTCGAAAAAGTCAGTTATTAAAGTTGTTTATGTTTATTTTTTTCAATTATTTTCTATTATTAATATCCCGCATGAATCCTTGTTGTGAATGAAGCTCAAATACATTCTACACTAGCTACAGACAAAGGACTGATCACGACCCCGAAACAGAGTCTTGTTTATGGTTCTATACAAGGGTACATAGGAGATAAATGGTGCCCAACGTGGGGGTTATTGTAGTTGGTGGTACATGTGAACTGTGATAGTGATGCATGTTGGCCAAGTAAGCGATTTCAATATGCTAAGTGTTGTATGGCACGAGACCAACACGGCGTTTCATTTTAGTTAGTTGCTCAAGTCACAAAAACGTGGATTATTTTATTGTGCGTGTGGGGCAAGGTGAAGCCAGCGTTTGTTTGTAAATTCAGTATGGAGGCGAAGTATTACCACCAAGTGTTTTATGAAGTTACATAATGGAGTTTTCTTAAATTTAAATACGTAACACATTATTATTTGTTGGATTTTGTTGATTAATGCATCGAGTTTGGGCGCCCAAAGTAAATTAAAGTATAGACTTGTTTAGTAATAACAAACTCCAAAGATGTAGTAAGAAGGTGTGAAAACTTATAAGATTAATTAATATTTGATTAATTAATCATGAATGTAACATAACGTCAAGTAAGGATACCGAATTTAATAACTGAGCTTTAAGGGGTGATATAATGTAAAATAAAGTAATTATACTCAAGAATGCAGTTGTTTGAGGATTAAATGTAAATGTAAATGAATTGAGTAAGTAAGTAAAGTAAATGTGTACTACTGTGAGCGGTGGATGTCAGCATATGTTACCCGTGAGGCATGGCTCTCTTATTTCTCTAAGTGATTTTCTATTTTGTGTGAAGGATGGCTACTCTTGAGGAAATTAGGGCAGTAATAGAACTTTCTATAGCAAGGACGCAGGAACAATTATTAGCGCTGAAGGCGGAAATGAGTCATAACATTAAAAACAATCAGACGAATTAAAAAAGCAGATGGAGGAGCAAATTAGTGAACAATTAGAGGCGCAAAATGAGCGTAACGCGGAACAATCAGACGAAGGAGCAAAGTAGTGAACAATTAGAGACACAAAACGAGAATAACGCAGAACAATTAGCAGCACAAAATAAACATATTAGCGAACACTAAGCGGAACTAAAGATACAATTAAGCAAATTAGTAGGCAGTTTGCAGCTCAAAACGAAAGAAATAATGAGCAATTAAACGAGTTAACGACACAAATGAGGGTCGACATAAGCGATCAGTTAGCAGCGCAAAATGAAAGAAATAACGAACAGTTAGCTCAGATCACGGCTGAAATTAAAGAAAATACGAAGGATCAGTTAGCTCGGTTGGCGAGTGAAGTTAGCGCTATTAACGACAAACAACTCGGGCAAATAAAGCGGATCGAGGATAAGTTCGATAAAAAGTTGGAGGAGTTGGATGAAATGGTATTACCGAAGTTAGGGCAGACAGAGCTGGCAGGCATAACCAATACAAGTGAACTTAAATCGTCACAGGAAAAATTAGAAGGCAGATTTGACAAAATCGAAAATAATTCGCAGATAATGCAAGAACAGATCGTGGTTGTGATAACAATGTCCTGGGATTGATAAAGGAGATGGATAGGCTTGACATTCAATCTAATGAGCGATGGAAGAATATAGAAACGGAGCAGGAAGAAATTAAAATTAGCATCGAAGAAATAACATTCGAATCGGAGAGCGGCTCGAGGAAATAGAAACAGGGCAGGACTCGAATAAAATTGTCATTGAAGAAACGCTCGGTCCACTGAAAGACAAAATCAGGAAGGATTGGAACCAAATGAAAGAGGATAGTAAGGATGAAAGATTGGCGATAATTAGAAGGCTAGGTGATAAACATGCACGTCTTCAGGCACTTTAAGAAAATATTAAAGTCAAGTTTCGAGAGCAGGAGGATAAAATAATTAAAATGACTTACAATCAAGGGAGCAGGAGACTATATTTTCGTCTATGAATAACAGGGACAAGGAAGGTCTTCTGAAAGTATGGAAGCTGTCCGCGCGCCGGGGGGTCCAGATAATGAGCAGAGCCGACAGACAGGATGTAGCTCAAAGCCTTTTCAAGACTACCGCAGGCAAACTTCAACTCCACAACCGACACAATTACCAGCGCAAATAATTCAGGTCATCAGATCTAACGAATTTAAGCCTAATAAATACACGGATGATTCAGGAATTACACCAAAAGCCTTCTTAAAAGAAGTGGACGATTATTTTATTGACCAGAACACTCATCCTAGCAGAAAATTAAGAATGATGGAGAAGTTTTAACTGGGAGCACTCTTACCCGGTTTCAAAACCTCAAATACACATTCGAGACTATGGCAGAATTTAAAGAAGCATTTCTCAAGAAATACTGGAGCTCTTCTTACCAGCAGAATTTGTGATGATGATGATAATTGTTGTTTTAAGGGGCCTAACATCTAGGTTATCGGCCCCTAGCAGAATTTAAAAATGGATCTGTATTCCAGAAAATACCACACAACGCAACCAACCAAGATTGCAGAGTTTTTTGCCTCGCAAATATTGAAATTGCGGGACCTTGATAATCCACCTAGTGAAAAAGACGTAATTATGACCATAGGAAAGCAGTTACCTGTAAACATACAACAGTTTAGTAGCCGCTAATGTCGACACAGCAGTCGAGGTGGAGGAAATATTGCGTCATCTGGACGAAACGTCAGTAAACATACCCAACCGTAGCGGAAGGCAGATAGAGAATGTAAATACCGCAGAGGTAATTAAGAACAATAGTCCGAGCATGCGTTCGCAGGCAACGAATACTAACGAGACTCCAAGAAGGCCAGAATACTATGATAACAGATCTAACCAAAGATACGATGACTGGGGACCTGGGAGACAATACCGTGATGACACTAGGCTTTACCTAAGTGGTTATCAATGCACAGTGGGTCAAATTCGAAATATAGGGGTACAAAATTATTTATTTTCATAATTAAAAAATTAAAATTTATTACTTGTACAGAATTCTCATATAAATTACGCTCACTATTCTGGGATATAAACGCATCTTAGTGTAAATCTGTCCCCACTGTTTGAGCAGTCTGACTTGGAGGGTGAATGTAAGTGGCTGTGGTTTGGTTGTCATTGTGGTTAGTGTGATGCTTAAAGATGGGACATGCAGCTGAACGTATGATCTTTGTAACTAGTTTCAGTTATTAATGGGCGTAATTCTTACGTAATTTTAGCTATATTCGCATTAAATAATATTTAACTATTATTTTTATAATTATATTTTCACATAGATTTTAGTATGTCGCATCACTCTACGTCACTTTCTACTTAATGTTAAAATGTAGATAAAGTCTTGAAGTTTACGCCTGTTCTAAGAATTGTTGCATCTTTTTGCAACTTACTTAGATATTTTACGTTTTAGAAGATGCCGCGCAACCAGTTCTCACATGTTTACAACTGTTTGAAGCACTGGGTTCAACGATTATGTCAAAAGTGGAACTTTGTGACTTTGTTAAAAGTAATTTAGGGGTAGAAAAGTGATCTGAAGAGATAACTGAATGCTATATCCAACTCCTAGTCATAGACATTTTTGCATGTGTAGACGTAGCTTAAAACGTTCTTAAGGGATGTTTATTATAAAGTAAACAAATTATATATGTTGCTTTCACTCTAAATTCATGATTAAGACGTAAAATAATTTTGTCCCCCTAGATTTCAATTTTGACCCACTGTGCAATGGAGAGGAAATAGACGGCAAGATGAACCGTACAGGCGGAACGGTGATGCTCGATACCAAAATGGACGGAAAGAAAAACCGTATCACGAGCAAGGTGATCCAAGGGACCATAGAGAGGAATGGAATGATAGATATGCTGAGTCACAGAGGTACTTAGATGAGCTACATTTTTCAGAAGATAATGATGGTGGCAGATGGGAGCGCGCTATGGATAGACGAAGAAATCCGGACCATCACATAACGGAAGGGGCCGAAAGCATGCTGATGCAACAGGAAAGGCAGGAGCGAGGGCTACCAAAAGGAATAGGAGCTCGGGATTAAAGGAAAACAATAAATGCAAATGGAGATAGCCTGAGAAAGCAGCAGTGCGATGACCATGACAGTTGGACAGTAGCACATATTGAGGAGTGGATAGCATAGCCAGAGGACTGTTTAGAAGAAGTTATAAAACCACAGAATTATATAATCAGACAACTACCAGTAATTTATGGTAGGATCGGAGGCATGAAAGTAAGATGTTTGCTTGACACGGGTTCACAGGTTAGCCTGGTATCTGAAGCCCTAGTCAGAGAAGTGGGAAGGAATCATAATGTACCTTTGATTCCTATTCCACAATTGAAAGCGAGAGGCGTGATTCCTGAATGCACAGTTGTATGTAAACACAAAGCATACCTAGAGCTGGAAATATTTGAACACACTTTTGCGCAAACATTTATAGTCATTGCAAAGAAGAACTTTCATGTAATCTTGTGAGCAAATTTAATATACGACTATCAAGCCGTTATTGATCTACATGAAAACACCGCCAGCTTTAAACAATTAGAAGGAATGAAGAATGTTGGGTTGCATATGGACGAAATAACATCAGGGAGAGAGACGAGTCCTTGGATGCTGGAGGCTATACAGGAGGAAACTATAGAAGAATTACAGAAAGCTGATAATGACTTTGTAAACACCGCGATTGTGGAACTTGAAGAACAGGATGATTTATGGGAATTATGGACCTTACTGGCAGTGGAAGACAATAACTGGGCAGAATTTGAAGAACAAATTCAGGAGGGGCTGAAAGAGGCTAAATTAGGGGAGGCGATAAAAGAAGGCTGGAAGAAATTTTCTGAAGGCATAAAGAGGTTTCTGACATTGTACCAGGGAAGATATTGAACTTTATCTGTTCTATGCAAGTAGACGATCGGTCCTAGTTCAAAAGCAGGTTATACCCGATCCAGGAAAAACACCATAGTAAAATGAAGGAAATAATAGATGGAATGCTCCAGGCTGGATTCATAAGAAAAGACACCTACTCCATTCTTAAATGCAATTTTTTCTGTAACGAAACCAAATGGCTCTATAGGGCTTTGTTTAGACGCCAGAAATCTCAACTTGCGATTGATTCCCGAATATGATAAAGCGCCAGTAATCAGAGATGTGCTGAAGGGATTCAGAGGAAAGAGTATTTATAGCTCAGTGGACCTTACAAACAGTTTCCACTATATTGAATTGGACGAGAAATCGCAGTTGTTAACTGGATTCCTGTTCGATAATCAAACTTATAAATGGGATCGTATGCCATTTGGTGTGAAGACAGCAGGCTGTGCGCTTATTCGAGCATTAGATCGATACCTGACTGAAGAGGTTAATAACATGACAGTAAGGTACACTGATAACATTCTACTGGCGTCGGATAACATTGAGGAGCATATCCACAATTTGGATAAACTTTTGGACAACCTTAGAACAACGAATTTTAAAATCAACACGAAGAAATCACACTTCTACCAGAGTGAGATACTGTATTTGGGTCACATCATTAACAAAGAAGGATTAAGACCGAACCCTGCTAAAATAGAAGCCATTAAGAACTTTCCTACACCTAGGAGGGTAAAACATATACGTGCGTTTCTTGGAGTGACTGGTTTCTTTAAAGAAAATTACCCTGGATACACAGAAACAGTAGCGCTTATGCAGGAGATGCCAAAGAAAAGTACCGTTGGTTATGGGATGACGTGTGTGAGAAGTCATTCAACGCCACTAAGCAACTGTTAGAAAATTGTATTAAATTGGGATATTCGGACTTCAGTAAGAAATTTAGTATTCGAGCAGATGCGTCATTAATTGGCATTGGTGCTATGTTTTACCAAGAGGATCCAAAAATCCTTCAGGATCGCTCATATTTGGCCTTCGTAAGTCGAAGATTGCGCAAACATGAACGAAATTATACTGTTACAGAGGTGGAGTTATCGGCTATTCTTCACGCTCTACAACGATGGAGAAAAATTGTATTTGGCTATCCTATTGTGAGGACGGATCATAAGAGTAGGGGAGTAGTGATGGTTCTGCCCCCTCCCCCCCCCCCCCCCGACACTACTCCCAATGCGAGCCGATAACTCCCGAACCCGTTGTTGGAGATTCACGAATGAGGTGTCGTTGGACTCGGGCTGACAGGGGCTTTGCTATGGACCACTAATTTCAACCCGTAAATAAAACCTATCCCTACTAGGGGGTGAAATTGTAATTTTTAGTGAAAGTCTCTTTTAAATGCGACATGTATAATGTGCGCTGCTAAAATGAACTTAAACGTTGTTGCTCATATAGCGCATGCGTTTTTCTGGCTGCCGCTATGGATTATCATTTTTGTTTTTGTTTTTTACGCATGCGCACTTGGGATTTTTGTAAGAGGGCGAGCTCTTTGAAAAAAATGATTGATAAGAAGGGGTTTTGGTGGTGAGGAGAAAACCAGATAGTCACCTACTTTCCTACGAAGTTTGCCGTTATCTCTCAAACGCAAGGTCGGATTTGGACGTGTGACGTGTCAAATCGCTTGTCTCGAAGCCTTATACATGTTATTAATAGGTTAAAGTTTTGAGAATGAGGGAAACAGGCTTTTTGGGGGTAAAACCGTGATTTTAGACTTTTTCCGATATTTCTCGAATGCCTGGTCGGATTTGGTCCTATGACGTGTCAAATGGCTTGTCTAGAAACCCTGTTTATTTTGGTAATAGGTTAAAGTTTTTGAGAATGAGGGAAACAGAATGTTTTGGGGTAAAACCGTATTTTAAACTTTTTGCTATATTTCGCGAACCAATCATGCTAGAGGCGTGTACGAGGGGTCCAAAGACTCGGGCTGACGTCCTCTTTACTATGGACCACTCGTTATATTTTTTAAAAAAATTTGGAAACTCGATTTTGGGGTAAACAAGTGTTTTTTGTGATTTTTGCTGATAACTCACGAACCAATAAGCCTAGAGACAAGTGCGAGGTGTCATTTTTTTCACTGCGTTGCCCTCTTGCCGAGGATGTTCGTGATGGGCAGGAATGAAAAACCATGTTGAGGTAAAACCATGATTTTAGACTTTTTGCTTTATTTCGCAAACCCATAACGCTAGAGACGTGTACGAGGTGTCCTAGGACTCGGGATCACGCCCCCTTTTAGAAACTATGTTTGACATTTTGACAAAGGGCCTAACGCCATGCGTGTTGAAAAAAAATCTATTCCGATACCTGTTTATAATGTTCATGAAGCGTGGTGGTTGAGAGAGACGATACTGCTGGATGTGTGTGTTTCAACGAACCTGTCGCTGACCACGGTGGCTGTGCTCAATAGATTAATCGCTATTTCGACAGGTCGGTTTATGACAGAGCGAGGGTGCGTTTTTTCAGATACTTTACCCCGAAGATGATCTTTAACGTGTAAACGGTGATGAGAACTTGGTTCTATGTTGGTCGAAGCGAGTACAGAAAACATACTTGCAGAGGAGCAGGAGGTGAATGTCATTTGAGCTTATTGGAATGCGCTGATCTGACTTGAAAACAGGTGCAATGGAAAATGACAAAGACGCTTGAAGGTGAAATAATCTGACCATCGTGGTGGCAGGGAAGAGCGAATACACGTGTGAGATGACATGTACGCTAAACAAGTTACATCCTGTTTGCTTCGTAAGTGACAAAATGCAAGTTCATGTGAAATTTGATCCGGCACAGGTGTTCACTTTGGGCGTTAGCTGTCCACGTGACCGATAACAGGATGTTCAAAGCGTGGGAAAAAATGATTATACATGCAATGTAACATATATAAAGACATGTCGTTATCATTTCCACTCTCACTTAGGTGACTACCTTTGAACACATTGCGTTGCGTGAAACCCCTGGTCTTGTTTAACAGTTTTGGTGTTGGTGGAAAATACTTAACCTTGTTGTGGGGTAGGTATTTATTTATATATTTATTCATTTATACATTTATTGATTTATATATATATTTACAAGCAATTATTTATTGATTAGGTAATTAATGATTTTATTTATTTATTTGTTTGCAGATAACCGGTATACCTTACATGTCTGAGAGAGAAGAAACCATTGCACTTTTGAGCTCACTAGAAGGAAACAGCAACAACCCACTGCAAGTAAAGGTGAGATGATTTTTATAAACTAACTAGTTTCATTTTTTTGTTTTATGTTTTATTTTATGAAATGCATGTATTAACCTGAATTTAGGTATTTATAGCGGTTTATTTTATTTATTTTTAGAAACTTGGAAATAAAAGCCTTACCGCCGTAGCAGTTGCTGAAAAAAACCGAAACGCATTAAAGCGAAACCACTGCCAAAGAGTGAACTGTTTAAAACTCAGGTAAGTCTAACTTAAAAATGCTATTCCATTTTACCACTACTGAAACTCGTAGACAAAAAAAATCATTACCTGTACATGAAAATGAAAATCCACAGCCTGATTCCAGTCTCCGACCGGGTCAGGATTGGAATGAATGAAGCCCCCATCTAGCGGCGAGGATATGAACTGTGCCGGCTGCCGAAGCCTGTCGCACTCCTCTGGGGCAATGATTACATGAATGACAGATGAAATGAAATGATAGTGGAGAGTGTTACTGGAATGAAATGTTGACAGGGAAAACCAGAGTACCCGGAGAAAAACCTGTCTGCCTCCGTTTTGTCCAGCACAGATCTCACATGGAGTGACCGGGATTTGAACCACGGACCCAGCGGTGAGAGGCGGACGTGCTGCCGCCTAAGCCACGGAGGCTCTCATTACATGTACATGACTGGGACAATGATTGCTTTCTTGATTAATGGCTATGTTGTTGTTGTTGACTGGGAAAAGTACAAGGCCATGTTGGATTTTATAAAAATAAAAAAATAAATTTAATTTATGGGTGGTTCCCTATGGACCCAACGAATATCCACAGGTTTGAACATGATAATGTGAACAATGTGACATGACATTCACTTTTGTTTATATATTGGTTCAAGGGGGGTGGGGGGGGGGTGGGGGGTGTAAATGACTGTAGATTTATAAAAAGTAAATAAGTACATGGGTTACTGTTAGTGCCAACATACAGTTTATTTTAATGATGTTTTGATATATTAATGTCAATTAACGTTAACGTTTTATTTACAAGTATTGATTGATTGATTGATTGATTGATTGATTGATTGATTGATTGATTGATTGAGTGAGTGATGGGTTATTTTGTTTGCTTTTTGGTGTCGTCATGTGCCATTAACATAATGAACAGACAGTGAACAAGCATGCATTATGCTTTAAAGTACTCTGTGCTCTTGTGCAACGTTAATAACTTACAATAAGAAAAAGTTTTATTATAACACATGGCGTTAGTACTAAATACAACAAGTGAGCAAGTGGGTTTACCACGTGGGTTAAATTTAAAATCAGAACATGACCGTTGGTTAACATTTGAATCCTAACCTGTAGGCTTTTTGTCAACACATGAACTTGCAAAAGCAGGTTTTTTTTACTTGAACCGAGAAGATGTGGTGCGCTAAGTGTTTTGTCGTATTGAACTTTCCCACTAGGAAGAAGGGGATGATCCCTTTAGAGACCATTTGCGATGGTCTCCTCATTGTCCTTACATGCTTGGAAAGCAAGTGGGTAACATACCTGTGTATTCATTTTACCGAACCACAAGACCATTGGCCGCTACTTACGTTGCTGAATCACAAATAAATAATAATAATGTATTACCAGCCAACGGTAGTGTCGATATATGTGGTCCATATGCCATAGACAGTGTTGAATTGGCGTGTGCTTTTGAAAAAT
Organism: Meconema thalassinum; assembly: GCA_946902985.2. Classification (NCBI taxonomy): domain Eukaryota; kingdom Metazoa; phylum Arthropoda; class Insecta; order Orthoptera; family Tettigoniidae; genus Meconema; species Meconema thalassinum. The sequence continues at coordinate 862,851,364 of OX336389.2, forward strand.
TGGGAGTTTGCAAGACTAAAGCACTAGCACACCCAGAGTACAGCTCTGTTGAAAAACGTTTAGAATCTTATAAAAATGTTTGGCCATTAATATTAAAACACCTTACCAAACAGCTAAGTGAAGCTGGATTTTTTATACTGGTGAAGGGGATAAAACAATATGTTTTTATTGTGGATTTGCTTTAAAGGATTGGCAAATGACTGATGACCCTTTTGTGGAACACGCTCGTTGGTTACCTAACTGTAAATACATGGTGTTGCTTAAAGGTCAGGAATTTGTGAACACTATTCGTAAAGAAAACATGATTGCAGTACAAGACTTAAAAGTGCCTTTAGAGTTAGAACACGCGGAGCAAATACACGAGGCTGAAAGAAAAGACTTGTCTCACGAACAGATACAAAAGTGTGACCAACAATTATGTAAAATTTGTTATCAAGATGAACTAGGTGTTGTATTTTTGCCTTGTGGACACATGATAGCCTGTGTCAAGTGTACATTAGAACTTAACACTTGTGCTATATGCAGAAAAGTAGTATTTGCTACAATTAGGGCATTTCTTGCATAACTAGTATAATTTATTCGCCATGCATAGTGCAAAATCCCTAATTGCACAATATTATTAAAGCTGTTTTAGAGTGTAATAGGTATGCTTTTGTTTTGTTTATAGACTACTACAATGAATGTTTTGAATGCTGTGGGACAATCATGTGGCTTAGAGACAAAGAAGCTCAGCGAATTGCCAACGCATATTCCATTCCACATTCTCAAGATTCGGAAATTGAAAACAGCATATGGTGATCGTGTACTTTGTGTATGTGAAAACTTTGAGACATTTCTGCCTATACGGTTTAATGATATGTCGGAAAGTGTTTTTGATGAAGTCAATAATGCTGTGCAACCTGTACACTTAATTTATGAAGGTTTTAAAAACAATAGGTGCATGATTCGTTTTAATTAAATAAAAAAAAGTCAAATAATAATGGAAGATATAAGTCATGACAATGGACTGAAAGAAAAATATGTGTATAGAATAATAATGTCTTAGTGTTTAGTATTGTCTTAAAAAATATTATCATGAAACCAAAAAAAATCTATATAATGTTTGTAAATAAATGAAAATAATGGTACAATGTTGTTTTATTTTCTATAGAAGTCAGAATATTTAACATTGCAGAGTATACATGATTATGACAATAAAAAGCACACTTAATACAAGTCTTTGCCTTTACGATAGTGTGTTATAGTTTTAAAAACAAAGCTTGTTGTAGATCTTTTTTCTTCCACGGTAAACAATAGGCATGCAAACGTTATTGTCCTGTTTTGGATCATTATCACTATCATAATCATAAGCAGCATGATCTATATCACTATTATTATAATCACTATAATTATCCTCAACATTATCCTCAACATTATTAAAACCAGCTAAATATTCCTGGTCTTCTTCCTGTTCCTCTTCCTCTTCCTCTTCCTCTACAGTGTCCTCATGTAGAGTCTGCGTGGCTTTTGATAATGTTAAGGGTTTTTTGAACATTGAATTATTTTCAATAGTAGTATTGTTTTGTAGCACTTGCTTTTTAACATTTTCATGACTTTCTGTTGACAGTAAGAGTGTTTCATGCAGTACACTACATTGATGATTACTGACAGTTTAAACCACACTATTTTTGCTTTTTAGCTCACTGCAACATTGTTTTGAACGTTGTTTTGTACAACGCCAAATAACAGTTCCATTTTTATTGGTTCGTTTCACAATATATGAATATCCTTTATAGAATGCATGAGGCTTACCATACCTAGTCACAGATACTTCCATATCAACTGTCAAGTTTAGACTAAGCTCTAGTAAAGACAACTTGGTAATAAGAACAATAGTTTAATGTGCGAGCATATATGAGTGCAAATGTGGGAGCAAAAATTGGGAGCAAAAATTGGGAGCAAAAATTGGGAGCAAAAAGTGGGAGCAAAAAGAGGGAGCAAAAATTGGGAGCAAAAAGTGGAAGCAAAAAGTTGGAGCAAAAATTGAGTGCAAAAAGTGGGAGCAAAATTTGGGAGCAAAAATTGGGAGCAAAAAGTGGGAGCAAAAATTGAGAACAAAAAGTAGGAGCAAAAAAAGTAGGAGCAAGTATGGGAGCAAATGTGAAAGCAAAAGTGGGAGCAAGTATGGGAGCATATGTGAAAGCAAAAGTGGGAGCAAAAAAGTGAGAGAAAAAAGTGGGAGCAAAAAGTGTAAGCCAAAGTGGGTGCAAATATGAGAGCAAAAAAGTAGGAGCAAGTATGGGAGCAAATGTGAAAGCAAAAGTAGGAGCAAAAAGTGAGTGAAAAAAGTGGGAGCAAAAAGTGTAAGCAAAAGTGGGAGCAAATATGAGAGCAAAAAAAGTGTGAATAAATATGGGAAACAAAAAGTGGGAGCAAAAATTGGGAGCAAAAGTGGGAGCAAAAGTGGGAGCAAAAATTGAGAACAAAAAGTGGGAGCAAAAAAAATAGGAGCAAGTATGGGAGCAAATGTGAATGCAAAAGTGGGAGCAAGTATGGGAGCATATGTGAAAGCAAAAGTGGGAGCAAAAAGTGAGAGGAAAAAAAGGTGGGAGCGAAAAGTGTAAGCAAAAGTGTGAGCAAATATGAGAGCAAAAAAAAGTGTGAGCAAATGTAGGAGCAAAAAGTGGGAGCAAAATGTGAGAGCTAAAAGTGTAAGCAAAAGTGGGAGCAAAAAATTGGGAGCAAAACGTGGGAGCAAAAATTGGGGGCAAAAAGTGGGATTAAAAGAAAGTAGGAGCAAGTGTTAGAGTAAATGTGAAAGCAAAAGTGGGATCAAGTATGGGAGCAAATGTGAAAGCAAAAGTGGGAGCAAAAAGTGAGAGAAAAAAAGTGGGAGCAAAAAGTGTAAGCAAAAGTGGGAGCAAATATGAGAGCAAAAAAGTAGGAGCAAGTATGAGAGCAAATGTGAAAGCAAAAGTGGGAGCAAAATGTGGGAGAAAAGAAGTGGGGACCAAAAATTGTAAGCAAAAGTGGGAGCAAATATGAGAGCAAAAAAAAGTGGGAGCAAAAATGTGGGAGCAAAAAGTGGGAGCAAAACGTGTAAGCAGAAGTGGGAGCAAACCAGTGTCAGGAAATATGGGAGCAGAAAGTGGGAGCAAATGTGAAAGCAAAAGTGGGACCAAAAAGAGCGAGCAAAAAAGAGTGCACAAAGTGGGAGCAAAATGTGTGAGTAAAAAGTGGGGGCAAATGTGGTGTTTTACTAAAACATTCTCCCCTAACCTAACCTAACCTAACTTCACCCAACCTAATTTCACCTAACCTAACTTCACCTAACCTAACCTTCCAACTCTCAGATCAAAAATTAAATTCTGGCCATAGTCGAGTTGGAACCCAAAACCTCTGGGATAACACCCAAGTATACTAGCCACTACATCGCGAAATGGGCAAATTATCATGCAACACACCACAAAAATAAAAAGTTCTCTGTAGTGTAACTCATTGGCTGACAATCATAGTTGAGAATTCAAACCCAAGACTTCAGGACTTTTGTTTTTAACATTATCAGAAATATTATTCCATTTACATTTTGCTGTTGCTTATAGTTATAGGTGTTGGCATTAATATGGGAGCAAAAGTGAAAGCAAAAAGTGGGTGCAAGCATGGCTGGTTGTAAAGACTTTCATATCAACTAATACACATAAATTAAATTTTAGTAAAGTGACTTGGCTAATAATAATAATAACAATAATAATAATAACAGTTTAAAAAAATGCAAAGGGGGATTGATATTTTTCAGGGTGTAATTTCCAAAGTACTGTCAAGAATAATAATTACATGAACAGATTCCAAGAACTCTAGAGTGCTTTTAAGGTTAATGATTGGCAAGGAGTGAGATAGAGCTAGCTAACCTAAGTTAACCTCAGCTCAGTAAACCTAACCTTGTCACATGGCATGTTCTGCAAGTATAGACTTGCTTTGAGACTGGCTATGATGTCACAGATGAATGGCGGTGGGAGGCTGGACATGAGTTTTTATTACCCCAAAACATTTTCCTTTTTGCCAGCCTCCCACCGCCATTCATCTGTGACGTCATAGCCAGTCTCAAAGCAAGTCTATACTTGTAGAACATGCCATGTGACAAGGTTAGGTTTACTGAGCTGAGGTTAACTTAGGTTAGCTAGTTCTATCTCACTCCTAGCCAATCATTAACCTTAAAAGCACTCTAGAGTTCTTGGAATCTGTTCATGTAATTATTATTCTTGATAGTACTTTGGAAATTACACCCTGAAAAATATCAATCCCCTTGAATTTTTTCAAACTGTTAATAATATTATTATTAGGCAAGTCACGTTACTAAAATTTAATTTATGTGTATTAGTTGATATGAAAGTCTCTACAACCAGCCATGCTTGCACCCACTTTTTGCTTTCACTTTTGCCCCCATATTAATGCCAACTCTTATAACTATAAGCAACAGCAAAATGTAAATGGAATAATATTTCTGATAATGTTCAAAACAAAAGTCCTGAGGTCTTGGGTTTGAATTCTCAACTATGATTGTCAGCCAATGAGTTACATTACAGAAAACTTTTTATTTTTGTGTTGTGTTGCATGATAATTTGCCCATATCGCGATGTAGTGGCTAGTATACTTGAGTGTTATCCCAGAGGTTTTGGGTTCCAACTCGACTATGGCCAGAATTTAATTTTTGATCTGAGAGTTGGAAGGTTAGGTTAGGTGAAGTTAGGTTAGGTGAAATTAGTTTGGGTGAAGTTAGGTTAGGTTAGGTTAGGGGAGAATGTTTTAGTAAAACACCACATTTGCCCCCACTTTTTACTCACACATTTTGCTCCCACTTTGTGCACTCACTTTTGCGCGCTCTTTTTGCTCCCACTTTTGCTTTCACCTTTGCTCCCACTTTCTGCTCCCTTATTTGCTCACACTTGTTTGCTCCCACTTCTGCTTACACGTTTTGCTCCCACTTTTTGCTCCCACATTTTTGCTCCCACTTTTTTTTTGCTCTCATATTTGCTCCCACTTTTGCTTACACTTTTTGGTCCCCACTTTTTTTCTCTCACTTTTTGCTCCCACGTTTGCTTTCACATTTGCTCTCATACTTGCTCCTACTTTTTTGCTCTCATATTTGCTCCCACTTTTGCTTACACTTTTTGCTCCCACTTTTTTCTCTCTCACTTTTTGCTCCCACGTTTGCTTTTACATTTGCTCCCATACTTGATCCCACTTTTGCTTTCACATTTACTCTCATACTTGCTCCTACTTTCTTTTGATCCCACTTTTTGCCCCCAATTTTTGCTCCCACGTTTTGCTCCCGATTTTTTGCTCCCACTTTTGCTTACACTTTTAGCTCTCACATTTTGCTCCCACTTTTTGCTCCCACATTTGCTCACACTTTTTTTTGCTCTCATATTTGCTCCCACTTTTGCTTACACTTTTTGCTCCCACCTTTTTTTCTCTCACTTTTTGCTCCCACTTTTGCTTTCACATATGCTCCCATACTTGCTCCCACTTTTGCTTTCACATTTGCTCCCATACTTCCTCCTATTTTTTTGCTCCCACTTTTTGCTCTCAATTTTTGCTCCCACTTTTGCTCCCACTTTTTGCTCCCAATTTTTGCTCCCTCTTTTTGTTTCCAATATATATTCACACTTTTTTTTGCACTCATATTTCCTCCCACTTTTGCTTACACTTTTTGCTCCCACTTTTTTTCTCTCACTTTTTGCGCCTACTTTTGCTTTCACATTTGCTCCTATACTTGCTCCTACTTTTTTGCTCTCATATTTGCTCCCACTTTTGCTTACACTTTTTGCTCCCACTTTATTCTCTCACTTTTTTGCTCCCACTTTTGCTTTCACATATGCTCCCATACTTGCTCCCACTTTTGCTTTCACATTTGCTCCCATACCTGCTCCTACTTTTTTTGCTCCCACTTTTTGCTCTCAATTTTTGCTCCCTCTTTTTGCTCCCACTTTTTGCTCCCAATTTTTGCTCCCACTTTTTGCTCCCACATTTGCTCCCAATTTTTGCTCCCACTTTTTGCTCCCAATTTTTGCTTCCACATTTTGCTCCCACTTTTTGCTCCCAATTTTTGCTCCCACTTTTTGCTCCCAATTTTTCTCCCACTTTTTTGCTCCCACATTTGCACTCATATATGCTCGCACATTAAACTATTGTTCTTATTACCAAGTTGTCTTTATTAGAGCTTAGTGTAAGCTTGACAGTTGATATGGAAGTATCTGTGACTAGGTATGGTAAGCCTCATGCATTCTATAAAGGATATTCATATATTGTGAAACGAACCAATAAAAATGGAACTGTTATTTGGCGTTGTACAAAACATCGTTCAAAACAATGTCGCAGTGAGCTAAAAAGCAAAAATAGTGTGGTTTTAAGTGTCAGTAATCATCAATGTAGTGTACTGCATGAAACACTGTTACTGTCAACAGAAAATCATGAAAATGTTAAAAAGCAAGTGCTACAAAACCATACTACTATTGAAAATAATTCAATGTTCAAAAAACCCTTAACATTATCAAAACTCACGCAGACTCTACATGAGGACACTGTAGAGGAAGAGGAAGAGGAAGAGGAACAGGAAGAGGACCAGAAATATTTAGCTGGTTTTAATAATGTTGAGGATAATGTTGAGGATAATTATAGTGATTATAATAATAGTGATATAGATCATGCTGCTTATGATTATGATAGTGATAATGATCCAAAACAGGACAATAACGTTTTCATGCCTATTGTTTACCGTGGAAGAAAAAGATCTACAACAAGCTTTGTTTTTAAAACTATAACACACTATCGTAAAGGCAAAGACTTGTATTAAGTGTGCTTTTTATTGTCATAATCATGTATACTCTGCAATGTTAAATATTCCGACTTCTATAGAAAATAAAACAACATTGTACCATTATTTTCATTTAATTACAAACATTATATACATTTTTTTTGGTTTCATGATAATATTTTTTAAGACAATACTAAACACTAAGACATTATTATTCTATACACATATTTTTCTTTCAGTCCATTGTCATGACTTATATCTTCCATTATTATTTGAATTTTTTTATTTAATTAAAACGAATCATGCACCTATTGTTTTTAAAACCTTCATAAATTAAGTGTACAGGTTGCACAGCATTATTGACTTCATCAAAAACACTTTCCGACATATCATTAAACCGTATAGGCAGAAATGTCTCAAAGTTTTCACATACACAAAGTACACGATCACCATATGCTGTTTTCAATTTCCGAATCTTGAGAATGTGGAATGGAATATGCGTTGGCAATTCGCTGAGCTTCTTTGTCTCTAAGCCACATGATTGTCCCACAGCATTCAAAACATTCATTGTAGTAGTCTATAAACAAAACAAAAGCATACCTATTACACTCTAAAACAGCTTTAATAATATTGTGCAATTAGGGATTTTGCACTATGCATGGCGAATAAATTATACTAGTTATGCAAGAAATGCCCTAACTGTAGCAAATACTACTTTTCTGCATATAGCACTAGTGTTAAGTTCTAATGCACACTGGACACAGGCTATCATGTGTCCACAATTCAAAAATACAACACCTAGTTCATCTTGATAACAAATTTTACATAATTGTTGGTCACACTTTTGTATCTGTTCGTGAGACAAGTCTTTTCTTTCAGCCTCGTGTATTTGCTCCGCGTGTTCTAACTCTAAAGGCACTTTTAAGTCTTGTACTGCAATCATGTTTTCTTTACGAATAGTGTTCACAAATTCCTGACCTTTAAGCAACACCATGTATTTACAGTTAGGTAACCAACGAGTGTGTTCCACAAAAGGGTCATCAGTCATTCGCCAATCCTTTAAAGCAAATCCACAATAAAAACATATTGTTTTATCCCCTTCACCAGTATAAAAAATCCAGCTTCACTTAGCTGTTTGGTAAGGTGTTTTAATATTAATGGCCAAACATTTTTATAAGATTCTAAACGTTTTTCAACAGAGCTGTACTCTGGGTGTGCTAGTGCTTTAGTCTTGCAAACTCCCAATTTTTCAAAAGCACACGCCAATTCAACACTGTCTATGGCATATGGACCACATATATCGACACTACCGTTGGCTGGTAATACATCATTATTATTTATTTATTTGTGATTCAGCAACGTAAGTAGCGGCCAATGGTCTTGTGGTTCGGTAAAATGAATACACAGGTATGTTACCCACTTGCTTTCCAAGCATGTAAGGACAATGAGGAGACCATCGCAAATGGTCTCTAAAGGGATCATCCCCTTCTTCCCAGTGGGAAAGTTCAATACGACAAAACACACAGCGCACCACATCTTCTCGGTTCAAGTAAAAAAAAACTGCTTTTGCAAGTTCATGTGTTGACAAAAAGCCTACAGGCCAGGATTCAAATGTTAACCAACGGTCATGTTCTGATTTTAAATTTAACCCACGTGGTAAACCAACTTGCTCACTTGTTGTATTTGGTACTAACGCCATGTGTTATAATAAAACTTTTTCTTATTGTAAGTTATTAACGTTGCACAAGGGCACAGAGTACTTTAAAGCATAATGCATGCTTGTTCACTGTCTGTTCATTATGTTAATGGCACATGACGACACCTAAAAGCAAACAAAATAACCCATCACTCACTCAATCAATCAATCAATCAATCAATACTTGTAAATAAAACGTTAACGTTAATTGACATTAATATATCAAAACATCATTAAAAATAAACTGTATGTTGGCACTAACAGTAACCCATGTACTTATTTTCTTTTTATAAATCTACAGTCTTTTACACCCCCCCCCCCCCCCTTTAACCAATATATAAACAAAAATGAATTCATGTCACTTTGTTCACATTATCATGTTCAAACCTGTGGATATTCGTTGAGTCCATAGGGAACCACCCATAAATTTTTTATTTTTATTTTATTTTTAGAAAATCCAACATGGCCTTGTACTTTTCCCAGTCAACAACAACAACATAGCCATTAATCAAGAAAGCAATCATTGTCCCAGTCATGTACAGGTAATGATTTTTTTTTGTCTACGAGTTTCAGTAGTGGTAAAAAGGAACAGCATTTTTAAGTTAGACTTACCTGAGTTTTATACAGTTCACTCTTTGGCAGTGGTTTCGCTTTAATGCGTTTCGTTTTTTTTTCAGCAACTGCTACGTCGGTAAGGCTTTTATTTCCAAGTTTCTAAAAATAAATAAAATAAACCGCTATAAATACCTAAATCCAGGTTAATACATGTATTTCATAAAATAAAACATAAAACAAAAAAATGAAACAAGTTAGTTTATAAAAATCATCTCACCTTTACTTGCAGTGGCTTGTTGCTGTTTCCTTCTAGTGAGCTCAAAAGTGCAATGGTTTCTTCTCTCTCAGACATGTAAGGTATACCAGTTATCTGCAAACAAATAAATAAATAAAATCATTAATTACCTAATCAATAAATAATTGCTTGTAAATATATAAATAAATCAATAAATGTATAACTGAATAAATATATAAATAAATACCTACCCCACAACAAGGTTAAGTATTTTCCACCAACACCAAAACTGTTAAACAAGACCAGGGGTTTCACGCAACGCAATGTGTTCAAAGGTAGTCACCTAAGTGAGAGTGGAAATGATAACGACATGTCTTTATATATGTTACATTGCATGTATAATCATTTTTCCCACGCTTTGAACATCCTGTTATCGGTCACGTGGACAGCTAACGCCCAAAGTGAACACCTGTGCCGGATCGAATTTCACATGAACTTGCATTTTGTCACGTACGAAGCAAACAGGATGTAACTTGTTTAGCATACATGTCATTTCACACGTGTATTCGCTCTTCCCTGCCACCACGATGGTCAGATTATTTCACCTTCAAGCGTCTTTGTCATTTTCCATTGCACCTGTTGTCAAGTCAGATCAGCGCATTCCAATAAGCTCAAATGACATTCAACTCCTGCTCCTCTGCAAGTTTGTTTTCTGTACTCGCTTCGACCAACATAGAACCAAGTTCTCATCACCGTTTACACGTTAAAGATCATCTTCGGGGTAAAGTATCTGAAAAAACGCACCCTCGCTCTGTCATAAACCGACCTGTCGAAATAGCGATTAATCTATTGAGCACAGCCACCGTGGTCAGCGACAGGTTCGTTGAAACACACACATCCAGCAGTATCGTCTCTCTCAACCACCACGCTTCATGAACATTATAAACAGGTATCGGTAAATAATTTTTTTCAACATGTATGGCGTTAGGCCCTTTGTCAAAACTTCAAACATAGTTTCTAAAAGGGGGCGTGATCCCGAGTCCTAGGACACCTCGTACACGTCTCTAGCGTTATGGGTTTGCGAAATAAAGCAAAAAGTCTAAAATCATGGTTTTACCTCAACATGGTTTTTAATTCCGGCCCATCACGAACATCCTCGGCAAGAGGGTAACGCAGTGAAAAAATGACACCTCGCACTTGTCTCTAGGCTTATTGGTTCGTGAGTTATCAGCAAAAATCACAAAAAACACTTGTTTGCCCCAAAATCGAGTTTCCAAATTTTTTTAAAAAAATATAACGAGTGGTCCATAGTAAAGAGGACGTCAGCCCGAGTCTTTGGACCCCTCGTACACGCCTCTAGCATGATTGGTTCGCGAAATATAGCAAAAAGTTTAAAATCACGGTTTTACCCCAAAACATTCTGTTTCCCTCATTCTCAAAAACTTAAACCTATTGCCAAAATAAACAGGGTTTCTAGACAAGCCATTGGACACGTCATAGGACCAAATCCGACCAGGCATTCGAGAAATATCGGAAAAGTCTAAAATCACGATTTTACCCCCCAAAAAGCCTGTTTCCCTCATTCTCAAAACTTTAACCTATTAGTAACATGTGTAGGGCTTCGAAGCAAACGATTTGACACGTCACACGTCCAAATCCGACCTTGCGTTCGAGAGTTATCGGCAAACTTCGTAGGAAAGTAGGCGACTATCTGGTTCTCTCCACACCACCAAAACCCCTTCTTATCAATAATTTTTTTCAAAGAGCTCGCCCTCTTACAAAAATCCCAAGTGCGCATGCGTAAAAAACAAAAACAAAAATGTTAATCCATAGCGGCAGCCAGAGAAACGCATGCGCTATATGAGCAACAACGTTTAAGTTCATTTTAGCAGCGCACCTTCTACATGTCGCATTTGAAAAGAGACTTTCACTAAAAATTACAATTTCACCCCCTAGTAGGGATAGGTTTCATTTAGGGGTTGGAATGAGTGGTCCATAGCAAAGCCCCCGTCATCCCGAGTCCAACGACACCTCATTCGTGAATCTCCGACAACGAGTTCGGGAGTTATCGGCTCGCATTGGGAGTAGTGGGGGGGGGGGGCAGAACCATCACTACTCCCCTACTCATAAGGCATTGAATTTCCTATTCAAAACCTCTATGGTGAGTGAGCGAGTGACACGCTGGTCAATTTACATCCAACAGTTCGACATCCATATCGAATATTGTCCTGGAAAATTGTATGTGTTTCCAGATGTCTTAAGTAGAAATCCTGAGGAAGATGGCAACGAAGCAGCTATGGTGCAGCATATTGAACTAATTGAAAGATCGTGAATTCCTAGAAGAGCTGAGGGGAATCCAGCTAGATTAGGAGCGTGAACCTAGGATGCATCTTATGATCAAATATTTCAAGAGGGAATTGGAACCCGGAACACCTGCTCATCTTGAAGCCAGATGTAAAGAGGCGAAATGCCATTACTTCAATAATCTGTTGCATAAGTTCGTGGATGATGGTCACACAAAATTCAGAGTTATGGTACCAGCTTCAATACAGCGAGGATTGACATGGCATGTACAAGAGACCTTAGGACATATTGGTATTGACAAGACCGAAGCTACTGTTGGAGACGCATTTACTTGGCCATGGATGAGGACGACCATCTGTGAAGTTATTAAGACCTGCGATGTATGTCAGCGTGCAAAAGCAAACAACTATTTGATGTAGCAGTATCCAAAACCATTGTTACCCTAGAAACCTTGTGAACTGGTGGCTAACGAGTGTTTCGGCCAGCTTCCGGAGGGAAGAAGAGGATGTCGACATTTATTGGTGTGTATCGACGTATTTTCAAAATTCGTGGTTTTATGCCGCATCCAGAAAACCACTTCAAAACAGGTTTTAAGCAGAATTCGGAACAAAGTTGTACCTAAACTTGGTAAACCGGAGTAATTATTATCGGATCATGGCAACTACTTTACGAGTGCTGATTTCTAGAAAGGAATGGGTGACTTGGGAATTTAACATATATTAAGGTCCATTCGTCATGCTCAAGCCAACCTGAGTGAGAGAGCAATTAAAGATGTGGCCCAGTTCTATCGTGTTTTTATTCCAAGTGAACACCATAAATGGGTTGATCGAGTCACAGATGTCGAGATATGTATGAACTCTACCAGTCATGAATCGACGGAACAGATACCGTTGGTGCTTCACAAAAATCAGTATCCAGAGAGATCGTGGGCCACAATTATTAACTCTCCTAGAGATCCGCTACTAGCCCAGGATTTAAGGATTAGGAACACTGTTGTCCATACGAGGAGTCAGGCAGACAGACGTCTACGACGTGTCCGTGGAAAGGGGTGTCATCGAGACTTGAACGAGAACGAACGAGTCCTCGTGAAAAGACCACCCATTTCGGATCCAACAAAGAAAATATTTCACAAGTTCTGTGATGAGTATGTTGGACCGTTCCGCATTGTTAAGAATTTGGGAAACAATGCTTACAGAATCCAGAAAATCAGCACAGGAACGATGTCCGTATTCAACATCGCCAATTTGAAAATTTATTATGAAAGACAGCCTTGGGAAACAAGAAGAAATAACGCTGTGTGAATATTGTACTTGCATCGTATGTTCACACTCAAGTATACGGTGCAAGTAGAGCAAGTTGAAAAAGGAAGTAGGCTATTTTGTTAACAAGTTGAGCTGGACGTCAGTCGAGGTCATATTTGTTGTGATGAGTGAGAGAGAGGAAGACTGTCAGAGCGAGACACGCTGGTATGCAAGAATGAGTCAGCTGCGAGCGGACATAATTAGCAAGCAAGAGCGTGCAGGACCTGGAAGACAGAGGGAAACATTCTCTAGATGTAACCGAGAGCATAGGGGATTAAAATTTGACTCCATTCTAAGTTCGAATTTCATTGAGTAGGGGGTATGTGAACCCTTACTGCACCGTTTATTTTGGCTTTGAGATTTGAGTATTCTGTTGATTATGCAGCGTGATGTCGCCCAGTTCGCATTTCTAGATTCACGCCACAGATGACAAAGATAGGGTATTTTTCTTTCGTTTCCAGATGATAGCTCACGAACAGCTCCGAAGCAGAGACGAAGATGAAGCCAATCAATAATATAGTCAATGACGTAAAGTTTTATATCGACCTCAACCTGAGAAGATATATACTGCTTATAAGAAAATAAGAGCCATAAAGGAAGAACTGGAGATGTTAGAATACGCATTTCAATAGCAGAAATCTGTTTCATTTGTGGATTTGCTTATATCAAGTGAAATCAAGTAATTAAAAGTGTATAACCCATGCTACAACGATATATCGATATGTGGGTATGACGTGGTGCGTTTGAAGGGAGTCTCGTGTCGAGCCCGGCAGCGTGCAGTGGGAGGTGAGAGACTACTCTTAATTCAGGCTTGTTTCAGACGGCACCGAAGCCATTACAACTATACATTTCAACGGTTCGTGACGCGTCAGTGTTCGCAAGTGAAGACGATAATGCGTGTGTAACATATCTGCTTTCTAGCAGCGAAAGGCCACAGGCAATGGAGTCTAAAATGCTTTCTAAGACCCATATGCAGCATAGACATTTATAACGTAATAAACTGTAAATGAACTTCCCCGCGCATGCACATTCTGCATTGTCCGGGGTTCATGTGGCCATTGGGTGAGATACTCACATACTTTCACGGATTACGGCCGTGTATTTCTTCTAGAAGAACGCTTGCCAGTATTCAGACTTTACTCCAAGTGGGTATTATAACTATGACCGACATGTTTTTAAACCAGATGTCGGAGGGGATGTTACATAATGACTTTATAGCTGTGATCATGTCACACTGAATATAATGGGGCAGCTGCATTCTTAGCGACAGCAAGTTTTTTCGCACAACCTAATGCCTGCTTATTCTAGGCAGGAAATGTGTCCACTTGCAATGGCACTTCCTTGTGGTTGTTTAAGAACGCTTGCGAGCTTCATTGTGCTGATAAACTGCTTTTGTATAAGGTGTTTCTTTTGCGAGTGCACGCGGGTGGTGTTAGTAAAGGCGTGTTGGAACACATGACCGGCCCGACACCTGTGGAACGTGGTGTGGTCAGGGGTTCGAGGTGAGCCCTTAACCAAGAAGATTACTTTGCCATGTTTTAGCGTGGAGGCTAACGTGGTAGTTATATATCCTTCTATTTCCACTGCTCCGAGAATCAACGCTAAGGAACTGGACACATCAGATTACTAATGTAGCTTAACATAGCGTCTAGGAGCAATCACAAATTGCCATAGTTACTTTTTATAGGTTAAATGGATTTGCACATGCCTAGCTTCGGTGTTTCTTTCGAAGCTGACGTGTTGTATCTCCGGGATTGTGGTCCAAGTTCATGGACGCATCCCTTGTGTAAACTTAGATTTTGTCATTTAACTTTCAGTAAATTTGTAGTTGTATTCTAAATTGATATGTATATTTTCATTGCGAGAAGTCCTGTTAGGAGAAGATCTACAGTATGTTGTAAAAGTATAGATTAATTTTATAGGTAACTTTGTTTAACAGTGTCCAGAACACTGATTGTTTTTCTAGTGGTTAGTGCACGATTGTATGTGCATTTTTGCTTTTTCGCATCGCTTCATAGATGAGGATCTCAGTCATTCCGCTCATCTATTTGATATTGGGAAGTTTTCGGAACCAGCTGTTTTGATCGTTTTGATCAATATTTTCTTCTTTTTCTTTGAGAAAGCACCTAGCTTTGGTGTACAGAGATTTGTTGGTACACCTTCCTAATGAATTGTCATCGGATCAACCTTAGATGTTGGCATGCATTCATGGTGTAGGAACGGTCTACTGATACCTTCGAGTTCACTTGGGCCAGGGGCGACCTCAATTTAGGGGGACATTGATCTTAACTTCTTCGAATAACCTCATTCTGGAGGAACAGTTGTAGTTTTGTGATACCATGCCTAGACATGAGCTTTAATTAATATAAAGTTAAATGATTGCTTTTGACATAATAGTATGAGATTTATTACCACCGCATTTAGAAAGACACCCAAGCTTCTGAATAAATTTATCCCAGGCAATATAGACTTTTAGTCTAAGGGTTTAATGATATAAATGTTGAAAATGATTTTTGTAAGGCAAGATTCGTGGGCGTTTGATATATATATTTATGAATCATATTGATGAACGACGTGCAATGGTATAGGTTTTGTTTTCAAGCACTTTCGGAGACATTTTGTAAGTCCTTGGTGATTTTGTGGTCAGCTAGTTGTAATGCAGACCATACTTTCGCATGATAAACGAGCTATATCAAGGTTACGAGAACTTTCGTTAGAAGCACAGTGGTGCATATTAGGATTTTTGTGATACAGCTGATTCCTTTGGATGTAATGCTTAGTGAAGCATGTTTGTATTTTTGGGATTGTGCCAATAAGTTCTTTTGAACCGGTAAGTGCCAATCGTTCTTAGACTGGTCGTAGTCTTGTATCAGCTGTTTGGTGTTCTTGAACAATTTGAAGTTCGTTTTTGTGATGTTCGTTTTGACTTTATCAGCTGTTTATCAGGTCTTACAAATACCTTTGTCTTGATAATAGACTATTCTAAAGCAATGCTCGGATAAGTTGTATGATAAAATAGATTAATATTTCTGCAGTCTCGTTATCAATGCCTATACAACCATTAAGACCATAATTAATAAAGTAATTATTTGAATTATGATTATGAGCAGATGTTTCGCTTAGCTTGGCTGCTTGGCGGAATTTACCCAGTATTAAGAGAATTTACCACTTATTATAACCATACAGAAGCGAATATTGTATTTAATGTCAGTATTTTAGGAACAATTGAGTGTGTCCTAAATTAAACTTGTATAAAATTTGTAATTTATTGTATATAGCGTAAATTGACGCCACAGTTCTAAGTAACCGCCAGCTTTGATAGTAATTAAAATTTATTAGAATGTAATATGCGAAAGATCACTGTGGTGATTTTATTTGTTGTTAGTTATGCAGTCCAATTTAATTATTCTAGGATCATGTAAGATCATTTTGCTACGAGTTGGAACGAGTTTCCAATTCTGGACACTCAATTTTGAGGTGGTCCAGTTATTTTTTTTTATTACATTCCTTTTCTTAAAGCTTTCTTGTGTCGTTTTAACGACAGTGCATTCATTTCTTTTTATCCTGTTCTTTTCTTGAATAAAATTTTGTTTTCCATTTTAAAAGTCCATTGCGTGTTGTTTTAGTAAAGTGATGGGAGGTAGTATTAAGAGGGCCATTACTAGGTATTTCCAGGGTAACCCACCCTCAGAGATTGACCTTTTGGAGGAATCTCGTGTCTTTTCGAGCTAGTTTATTTTCATGTAGCTATGGTTCTTCTTAATACAACCTGTTAAGATTTCTGTTTACCCTTTTACTCCTCTATCTGTTGGTAGAACCTGTTTTTTTTTATTGCCGGGGATTTTCATGTTCTACGATCCGGTTGTCATCGAGGGATACCAACAGGTATTGGTAGGTATTTCGGGTACAGTACGTTAAGGATTCGACTGATATTTATTTCTATTGGAAATCTTGAGTTCAAACATGCTGGCAATACTGTCTCATTTCGCAGGCTCAGGTAGCAAGTCCGGCGAAACTGGGACGGCTGTCACATTCCGTAACACAAAAGACCGGGGCTGAAGAAGTATTCATATCTATATTAACTGGAAGGACGATGTACCGTTAACCACGGGTTCAGCGACCAAAGTGCTTGGGGAGGCGGATGATTCATATGTTAGTAATGTCTTTGTACACCAGCCAAGAAAGAGACGGCTCTGATCTGAAACACAGATACTTTAAGCAACGCCCACACGGATCTGCGATCTGCAAAAATAACTAGCAGATGGGAAGGCAGGACGCTATACAACTTGGGAACTTGGCATCATAACGCCTGGATCCAAAATTCGGCGGGAGCCTAATCCTGATTAATCGTGCGATCGATTCGACCGCCGACGGTCTTAATCTGAATCTGCACATCATGACGAATATTTTGATAGGTTTTGCATGTTGGTACGCCCAATTCTTCAGAAAATGAATGTGTGGAGATCCCCCACTCTAGAAAATATGCCTGTTCTGTATAAATAAGGAGGTTTGAGCGGCTGTGATTATTCCAATTTGGTGTGTTCGAGGAACACTTGCGTGCTGCTCTTTTGGGTGTCATTTGAACTTAAGAATTTTCATCTGAGCAAGGACTTGAATTATTTTCAGTGTATCATGACACGGTCTGAACTCTGATGAAATTTATAGAGTAATAATTTGTACTGTTATATTTATTTCATTTGGGCTTCTTCGAACATTTGTGTGCGGGACAAATATGTATTTGTTACTCCGTCGATCTAGTTTAAGCAGGTAGTTACCAAACAACAAATTATGGGAGTAGGCGATTGCATACGAACTTATGGGTGAACTAAGTAGCTCATTAAAGCAATTAGTTAGTTATATATGCGTGTTATTTTGTATTTAAATTTAATTTATAATATTCCAAGCAGATTTGTCACCATGAGAAGCGAAGACCTACAAATTGAAGGAAGACAGAATATGGACTCTATCAGCAAGCGGTCCAGCGAGAGCCATGTCCGGTGATGTAGCTAAATACTGCAGAAAGATGAGTACTGAACATGAATTCATTCATTATGAAGGCTAAGGCTTTTGGTCGAGGGAACATTGTATATATTTGATTTTCTGTCTTCACTGTAATTTTGATTTGTTTATTATTTTGGTACTGACACATCAAATTAATTTGGGAGTGTTTTGTGACTACTTTTGGTATTTCATGTTTGTTTATTATTCAAGTGTACGTGGCAATTCATTGTACAGTCTGTACATGTCTGCTAGCGTGTTGCTTGTTGAGTCATTTTCAGGACCGGAGATACGGTCTGGACAAAATTGGATATTTATTAAATAATTAACGTAAGAACATGATCGGTGGGGATAAGATGTTGAAATGTATAAATTTATAATCACACAGTCGGGTTTAAAATTTTATAATATGCCGTGGTTGCATTTGATATCAGGAAGCCATCTGCTTTCTATGTAATGATTTTATTTTTTGTTTCTTCACAATTGTTGAGAGAGTGTTTGAGAACACATATTAGGAAAAGTATTTATATGGCGTTAATTGTGGATTTTATTGTGTTGAGTCCAGGTGTCATGTCAAAGTGTGTATTTGAATGTGCTAGAGATGGCTGGATGTCATACTCAGTAGGCTGCTATATTATGATCGACAGTATTACTCTGCGGGGATGCTGTACGATATTCTTCGATTCTTGGAATTCCTCAGTGAATATCTGAGAGATTTGGTATTATATGACACACATATCTTTTACAGGGGTCAGTGTTGGGCATACATGTTCGACGGTCCTGGAGGAGCAGTGAGCTTTCTCGAGGCAATGTATATTATTGACACACCTGGTGGACTTTGACATTTGAGAATGAGGAGGTTTCCACTCAATGAACGCAGATCAAAGATTTGATAAGACTACTGGGTCATTAGTATGGCTGGCTACGGGAGAGATATTTGTGATTGTTTATGATATTAAAGGTCAGGGAAATAGTGAAAGAGGAGCCCTTGCAAGGTAGGATTGAGACATCAAGACTGAGGTGGTATGGACACTTAAAGAGAATGGAAGAGAAGAAGATTCCCAAGAGGATACATGAGATGCAGATGCAGAAGAAACGACCAAGGGGAAGACCAAGAGATAGATGGCTGAAAGGAGTGGACGAATGTGTCAAGAAGAGAGGCGAGGACTCGACCACAGTGACAGCGGAGAGGTGGTGGGAAGAAAGGACTAAGTGGCGAGGCTTATGTTCCAAACAGACCCAGCCTGGATCTGGAAACTGTACAAGATGATGATGATTAAAGAGACAGGCCTGTTTGATTACAAATTATCCGTTTAAATTAATTGGGAGCTATCCAAGTCTAGACTGTATTTTCACACGTTATATCAGATGAGTTAACTATTTGAGTCTTATTTCGATAGCCATTTGGCAGTTACTTTCTTGTTGTTGTTGATTCGCATATCCTGGTATGCATTCTAACCTAATTTATGGAGACATGCGGTCTGCCAGTTTTGTTCTGTTTTGTGTAGTCACTTAAGCGCACCTGTAACTTTGTGTTTAAGAGGCTATGGGCAACTTTTATTTTTGCATGCATTTCTGCATTTTGAAGAACATCTTGGGAAGTCAGTGTAATATAGAATTTGTAAGGGTAGGACGTGTCAGTGAATTAATATTTTGTACAGCCAGTGAGGAGTAGTGGTTCCCTTTGTGCCAGGTCTTGATACGCAAATACGGGGATTCGCGACTTATTTTAATGTCTCGTTTGGAAGTGAATCCGCGTTATACAGTGCTCATGTTTTTCTCAGTTATATTTCATACATGCGCAAACAGAAAGTGAGAAGATGACGGAATTTATTCCATATTTTAGTAATTGACATTTTACGCTGATATTTTATGTGAATTTTTCTTGCATATATTTGTTTAATTTCATGTAAGGGACTGTTTTATGGGAGGAGTTTTGTTCTTATTTTTGAAAAAGTCAGTTATTAAAGTTGCTTATTTTTAATCTTGTTTCACATCTTCTCTATTATTAATTACCCCTATGAATCCTTGTTGTGAATGAAGCTCAGATATATTCTACCCTAGCTACAGACAAAGGACTGATCACGAGCCCGGAACAGAGTCTTGTCTATGCTTCTATACATGGGTACAGTACAAAACCAACATGGTGGCCAAGCGAAGTTGAAACATTTAAATGGAATTTACCCGTGAGTTAACTATCTGAACGCAGTGAAACTTGGTGCTGTAAATGTTTATACAAGATTGAATGTACTGGCATCTACTTTAATTCAATTGTCTTCAAAACTTTAAGATGGCGGCTGTTCGAAATTTTAAAATAGAGATTTAATTTTTTGAATCCTAGTCGTGCGATCGAAGACAACGTTTGAATAATTAATCTATGCAATAATCTTCATCTAATGGTACATAACTCTATGGCCTACATATTTAACAATCTAACATGTCGGTCATAAGAAATATTTAGACGGTTCTCAATATCTACGAAATTATTACAGACATCAGACTGAAATTGCGTATGTTCATTGAGGCTATTAACATAATTCCACCTGGGACTTTGAGTTACCTGTTGAGCCCCGAAGCAACATGGCGGCGACGCGAAATTTAAATATTTAAATAGATTTTTCTCTCGACTTTTCATCCGAGCGCTGTAAAACTCCTTAATAGACTGACGTCTAATTAAATGGAAATTGATGAGAACTTAAAGATGGCAGCTGTGCATTTTTTTAAATCTCGTATTTAATTCTCGTGTCCTAATCAAGCAATAGAAATGTAGGTTGGTATAATGAATGATCATTACAATATTCATCTGCTGGTATATAATTCTATAGCCTATATATTGAACCCTTGCAAAGAAGCATATGAGACTCAGTTTCGGGGGGTGTAACGGTTCATATCGTAAGTTGTTGTCAAGGCGCTTCATTAACTTGCAGGGTAACATATAACAAAATAACATGCAGGAAAGAGTGAAGCCAGGGTTAAAACAAATGAATTTAATAACAAATCACCATATTTACACTTAACAAATAAACAACAAAAACTCCCATCTTACTCCCACTTAATAAAAATGCCAAAAAAAACTAGGCGAAAATATCTGGAGAGATTAATTACCTGGACCAAGTGTCACTAAGATAAAATACAAAAGTGACCATATATGTGCGTATGCCGTTCTACATGCATCACGATGTGTACAATGAATGCGTGATTCGTCATCATCCAGAATGATCCTTCAGACAACGAATCCTCATTTCTAGAGCTAGACCGACACGGGGGAACACAACTACAATACTTACAACAAAACCGACACTTCCTAAATCTAATATAAAGAAACACAAAATTTCCGTGTGAAATTGGAATCAAATTGCCGTAGCAACATTTACTGCCTAAAAACTTAGGACTTCTCACACAAATCAACACAAGTACATTAACACGTGACCAAATAAAAAAATACACAAAATGACCGCTGTCAAAATTTACAAATACTCTACCACTACACCGCACGGGTGTGACACACAAAAAGTACATGAATCGAGTCATAAACAAAGCAATAGGCACACAGCCAACATTTACGTTAATAATACAATATTTTACCCATACAACGTACAACAAGCCGTTACACACATGGCGAACTGGTGTATTCTTTGAATACACGGTACGAGAGATATAATGTCTATTGCTCTTTGCATGTTCATTTCTTCCTTCCTCTTTGCCAAACACCAACAGTGATCATCTGTTTTCTCCTTGTTGGGCATGTCTCTTATGTCTTCATGAGTATGTTTCAGATATATAACTTCTGTGATCCACCTAGCGTCATCTAGTAGCGAACCTCTGAAGCTACTCAATTCCTCATCGTGCAAGATGACTTACTCATCTATTTGGCTACCAGATCTCGTTACCATCGTCAGCTACTTTCTCCTTGAGCAAGAGGACCACGTTTACTTCTTTACTCACCATGCTGCGCTAGTATCATCTATCAACTCCTTGAAGACCAGCTCACCAAGAAATCAATTATGTTTTGCTAAGTTGGCAATGCTTATATGTTCTCCTTTTGTCTCCTACCCCCCTCTCTTTCCCCCTTTTCTTGGACCCTCCGTGCTCCGCTGAGCTGCTCTCACTTCTCCGTCTGCAGTTGACTCGATCAGTCAAAGCTCCTCTCGAGCTAGCCTCAAACTAAGAGGCACACACTCTCCTACGCCATGTTGGCTAGATAGTCTTCCTAAGGAACTCCGACTTCAACATGAAATCGAGATAAGTACCATTTTTAAAAAGTTTTAACCTCATCTTCATGGTTTTAACTTCCAAGTGATTTTAATTATAATTTATAGGCAGTGTGAAACTATTTACTTTGGGGCAATAATCACTCTTCGTGGGATTTGCAATGTTGAGCTTTTTCTTGTATAAGCCAACCTTACTAAAAAGAGCTTTTCTTAAGCTTTAAACGAGAAACCCTCTCGCTACGTGGGATATTATCTAATACCCGCTGTCTATAATTACAAAGTTATTTCCGCCGTTGGATTTTCTCAACCCCATTTTTCTGCTAAGATTGTTCTGGAACTTTCCAGATTCGGTACTCAATCTACGAGTCCTGCCGTCATGTATTTTTCATGTACTGGGGAGAATTCTGTTCAAAACTAAATTACTACAATAGTGAATTTTCGTCCACCGCTGGAACATTTTATGGCGCATTTAATTGTAAATCACAACTGTTTCAAGAAATAGACTTTCACCTACCTAGTGCAATCAGTTATCTCCATAATTGCAATAACTTTTTTTCTCATAAACTTCAGTGTTTCTCTAGTGAACTTTGCATCCATCTTTACAGACTATAGTGATAATCAGTGCTTGCTCCACTTTTCTACCGCGTCGCGATCGTCCGGTTATATTAAATACGGCCATGAACATTGATCCTATATCCCAATGATCTTTCCTTAACCTTCTACTAACAACCCTTATTTATAAAATTGTAACTTTCTATAAGGTGTTACTCACAAAGTGCCCTTCCAACTTTGCTAGTTTAACAATAATTAAATTCTGCATAATTTCTTGTGTGATACAAGTTTTAAATTTACATTGTTCCTCCCTTCAAAAGCAGGGAAAACAATTCTCTCAACTCTTGAGTGAGTTATTTTTTGGTCTCGCTAAATGAAAACTGCCTCATTTGACTGGCGAGTCTTATTCAAAGTATAAGAGGTCTAGAACCTTCCTTCTGATTAACTTTTCAGGTTCACAGTAAGTGACCTGCTCTCCTTGTATAAATTTCACAAAGTAATTCTGTATAAATATAAGAAGTTGTAGGAACTTCCTTTTTATTCTTTATGTTTTCCATTTTGTTATCTTCGAAGTTGTTATTCTCGTTAGAATGTTCTTTCAGAGGTTGCATATAGTACACTGCTTGTACTCCTGTAAATGTTAAAACTTTAATTATTCCATTTTGCCTATTTATGAAATCTTACCAAGATTTTAATACACGGTTTAAAAAACCTTAAAAATTGTCAATTGCCTGGAGCAACTGTTTAATGTGGAGAGGTCTGCGACCCTATTTGTTAAAAAGTTCAAACGAACTATGTTTATTAAAATTATATTGTATAATTGTTAATTTCATCAAATTTTTTCTAATTGTAAAATAAACAAATCTTTTCCCTTCTCTTTTTCATTTGCGAATATAAAGTTTAGGCAAGATCCTGTCTTCCTTGACTCTCCTCACTCAATGATATCAAAATCATTAATAGAGCTTTCACTATTTGTTGCATTTGAGCAAGAACTCTTAATTTTCACCTTACTAAAGTTCTTCTTAGCGATAATAGCTAATTCTAATTGGCCAGTAAGGCAAGTAAAGTTCGCTAAGCCAACTACCTGCTTGTGGAGACCCTCTCCGAAAACTTATGGTCAGTTTTCTAAAAAATAAGTGTTTCTTTTTGTCTAAACTTTTAGCCGGCTCCTCGCTGAGTAAAAGCTTAGCCATTGTCCAATGCAACCATTGGTTCATTCACCAAGATTACCCAATAAGGCATAATTTTTTATTATATTCCTTCTTAGAGACACTTGGTCGCCCTTACAGGAACTCCATAATTTTGGAAATTGAAAATACCAAGCTTGAGTTAAATCATTGGCATTCTTTGAATCCCTTTGTAAAACCTAATTTCTTTGAGAAGACATACAGTACATTTGTTCCTCTCAGTCTTGCCAGATCATCACCCTTCCCTATAGTACTTTCATTCGTGCTTGGGAGGAAATACACTACAGGTTCTCTCTGGCAAACTGCCCAAGCCTTAGCTGCGGCTCCCGTCAGCCTCGACCAAGCTCGTTCCTATTTTAGGTATCAAGGTGTTAACTTGCGGTGGCAACCACCTTTAAGTGTGTTTAACACTAAACTTCTTACTTTTGTGGGACTCTCCTCCTATTCTTCTATCCTTCTTTTCAAATCCCAAATCTACTTCCTTCTCTTAATCATCTTCCCTTGGTGGGTGGGTTATTCCCTAACCTATAATCTACCCAAAATTTGGTCCCAGAAACCCGGGAGAGCCCATATTTTCTTCTCTCTTTCTAAAAAAGTGTCATTTGACAATACTTTGCATATTTCTAATATCTGTGTTGAATATTTCAGCTATAACCACATCGTGCAAAGCCTGTGAACGGGAAAGAGGCCGCTCCTGTCTCCTATGGTGTGTCCCATTCTTTCTACTCATTCGCTGCTGCCAGCTTGACAGCATTTCCAAGGTTCCACAGTTTCGTGAGTTACATTTTTATTTATCTTCCTTAATATGGCTCCCACTGATAAGGATAAGGATGAAAAACTTACTTCTAAACGAGCATCCTATAAAGGGCAAATTACCCGATTTAGAAGGTATATAAAAGAATTAGATCCCTCAGATGCGCAATTAGATTTGTTGAAACATCGTGTAAAGGATTTTGAACGTTCTTATGAAAACTACTGTAACATTCAAACTGAAATTGAAACTTGTATGCTCAATCAAACAGAAGATCGTGTCGAAGTAGAGAACTTATATTACGAAGGCATAGGTTCTGCTTTCAAAATAATACGCCAACTCGAAGAGGAGCAGAAAAAGGACGCTTCTGTTCTTGGTTCCCTTCACGAACCTCAAACTTCCTTCCGTGAGGGCACTCACAAGCCCAAACCTACTTTACCGAAAATTGATTTACCCCATTTTTCTGGAGATGAATCCCCTTGGGATTCTTTCTATGAATTATTTTGCTCCCTTGTTCATGACAATGAAGACATTCAAGTCATTTACAAGTTCCATTACTTGAGATCTATCCTTCGAGGTCAAGCTTTGCAGTTAGTTGAAGCACTTCCTCTGCGTGCCGAAAATTACCCCATTGCCTTTAACTTATTAAAAGAAAGATATGGAAATTCACGTTTACGTATTCAACGCCATATTAAGGCTCTATTTAACCTACCTGCGTCACAGCACAATGACGTCACTAGTTTGCGTACTTTAATTGACACTACCCAACTCCACGTTAAAGCTTTGTCCCAATTAGAGCAGCCTACTGAACATTGGGATACTTTCCTAATACATTTAGTAGTTTCTAAAGTTGATGCTGCTACCCTTAAAGCTTGGGAAATTGAACTTTCTAAGGAAGACGACTACTCTTACGAGCATTTAGTCACTTTCATAAACGCTAGATGCCAACTTTTAACTGCGCTAGCTAATCAGAGCGAACCTTCATCTCCTAGTTCCAAATTCGAATTAATGTCCATCAAACCCAAAAGCGAACGCTCAGCGTCTAATACCCAAAAACCAGGGTCCAACTCATCGAAATTCAAATCAAACATTAGTGGTTACCCAACTAGGTCTAGTGAACGTCGTGTTGCTAGCTCTATTGTTTTAAACACGCAAGGTGAACCTCGCAAAAGTTTAAACGAACCGGTAAAGTGCATACTTTGTAAAGATCCCCATGCCCTATACCTCTGCAAATCCTTTAAAGAAATGTCAGTCGATGACAGACGAAAATTAGTCGCCCAAAACAAACATTGTTTCAACTGCCTAGCGCCTACGCATTCTGCTTCTAACTGTAAGTCTACAAGACTTTGCTACCATTGTGAAAAGGCTCATCATACTCTGCTACATCGTCATGATCAGGCAAGGTCATCGACAGCATCTACTTCGCCGAAAAATGATAGTGTCAACAGTTCTAATGCTTCATCATACATTCAAAATGCTAAGTCTATTCGCAGTGCTCAAGTATTGTTGTCTACTGTCCAAATTGACGTTCAGGATAATTTTGGCAACTGGGTCCGTGCACGCGGTCTTCTAGACTCAGCGGCAACTCATGATTTTGTATCTAATTCTCTGATTAGAAAACTAGGCCTACCCGTAAACCCCACTTCTATCAATGTGTCGGGCATTAACAGCTCAAAATCGCAAGCTTTACAATTTTCAAAACTAACCATAAGAGATACTTGTCATAGAAACAACTTTCTTAAACTTAATTGTCTAATTCTCAATAGCATTGGAGAAGACACTCCTAGTCACTCGGTTGATATTTCGGGGTTAAACATTCCCTCGCATTTAAGGTTAGCCGATCCTTCGTTTAACATACAAAATCCCATTGACATACTCTTTAGTGCCAATGTCTTTTGGAACTGCCTTCGGAAACAGGTTCGCAAGCTATCCTCAAACGTGGTCGCTAGAGACACTAATTTTGGATGGATTGTCACAGGGCAACTTCCCCATTATTCACCCCAACCTGCATCGCAATGTTACTTCTCCAATACTGACCTGGAACAGTTCTGGAGGCTTGAAAATGTCGATTCTCCCAATGTAACCTCTTCAGAAAATGAATTCTGTGAGCAACTTTTTTTAAACACCACCACTCGTTCTAATGATGGCCGGTTCGTCGTTCAAATGCCAAGATTAAATAATCCTCCTAAACTTATCAATTCTCAGCCCAAAGCTCGAAAAGCTCTCTTTGCTATCGAGAGCAAATTCAAGAAGGAACCTCTTGTTAAACAACAGTACACTGATTTCATGGATGAGTATGAAAGCTTGGATCATATGGAAGTTGTTAACAAATCCGATGATGAATTGCACCCCCCAATCGAAACGGTTTATTTAAATCACCATCCCGTGTGGAAAAACCCTCTTGTAAAAGATAAAAT
This sequence comes from Meconema thalassinum, assembly GCA_946902985.2. Taxonomy (NCBI): domain Eukaryota; kingdom Metazoa; phylum Arthropoda; class Insecta; order Orthoptera; family Tettigoniidae; genus Meconema; species Meconema thalassinum. The sequence goes on from OX336389.2 coordinate 862,878,364, forward strand.
CCGAGTTGTTTTCAATGGTTCATCACCCGACGTTAATGGCAACAGCCTTAACGATACTCTGTATTCTGGTCCTGCTATTCAATCAGATTTATCTGCTATACTCTTAAATTTTCGATTATTTCCCATAGCTGTCATAGCCGACATAAAACAGATGTAACGTCAAGTGTTAATTCGACCAGAACAACGAGATCTTCAAAGAATCTTGTGGCGTGATGAAACCAGTAAGCCCATTAAGGTATTTCGCTTGAAAACGGTTACTTATGGCTTAAAACCCTCTGCTTTCCTTGCTATCCGATCCCTACACTTGCTAGCCTCTCAAGATGGTCATTTATTTAACCCCAAAGCCTCTGAAGCACTAACTACGTCATTCTATGTTGACGATTATTTGCAATCCTTTCCCTCTTTGGAGGAAGCTTCTTTTGTATCTTTAGAACTTCAAGCATTACTAAGGAATGGAGGTTTCCCACTTCATAAGTGGAACTCCAACTCCCCTGAGTTTCTCGCTCAGTTTCCCATTGAAGACGTAGATCCTTCTTCTGTCGAAATTTGTGGAAACTCCGAATCTATAAAAACTCTAGGAGTTCACTGGTGCACTAGCACTGACACTCTTATCTATAAAGTTACGCTCGCAGAAGAGCTTCCTAATACAAAAAGACAAATCCTCTCTGAAATTGCAAAAATTTTTGATCCGCTTCAATTTCTTGCCCCAGTTATCGTTATAGCCAAACTCTTCATGCAAGAGCTGTGGTCGCTTAAATGTGAATGGGATGACGCTGTCCCTCTTTCTTTTCTGAATCGTTGGCTCTCGTTTCGCAGCAATTTGTTGGACCTTTCCCTTATTGAAATTCCCAGGAATTTAATCAGCTCGCATTCTAATGCATCTTTTTTCCTTCACGTGTTCGCGGACAGTTCCGAAAAAGCTTATGGTTGCTGTGCATATTTAGTTTATCATGATTCACTCTATGGATCTCTAGTTTCTAACCTTGTTTGTGCCAAATCGAAGGTCGCTCCTCTTAAAACTATCACTTTACCTAGGCTTGAACTGTGCGCTGCACTAATGGCTGCAGAACTTGTCAAGAAATTACGGGAAGTATTAAAGGTCGAATTTTCGCAAATCTATCTCTGGAGCGATTCTATGATCGCCCTTTCTTGGATCGCCAAAAACCCCTCTCACTGGCAAACTTTTGTCGCAAACAGGGTTTCCAAAATTCAAACTCTTTCTTCTGGATGTCAATGGAGGCATGTTCCCAGTGCGGATAATCCAGCTGATATCATCTCTCGTGGTTGTTTACCCTCTCAATTGGCAGCTTCCCAATTGTACTGGCATGGGCCCTCGTGGCTAATCGACGAATCTTCCTCATGGCCTTCTAAACCCCCCGCTACAAACTCCAACTTGCCTGATGCTAAAGTACCTTTACCCATTGCTTCGTGTCTTATTTCCAACGCATCTCATCCTTTGTTGTCACGCTATTCTTCCTTCCATAAATTACTACGGATTGTTGCCTATCTCCTTAGATGGAAATATCTTGTGGTTGACCAACCTCTTCTCCCTAAACCACACCTTACCAATCATGAATTGAATCTCGCTACCATTAAGATTTTACAACTGACACAGCAAGAAGCCTTTTCTTCTGAGTTGTCTTTGCTTTCTTCTAAAAGAGATCTTCCCAAATCCAGTCGTCTTCGTGCTTTAGCCCCGTTTCTTGATGACCATGGGTTACTTAGGGTAGGTGGAAGGCTCTCGCAATCTTTACTCTCTGAGGACAAAAAGCATCCCGTCATTTTGCCTTCCAAACATCACGTTACTTCATTAATTATACGTGACTTTCATTATCGTAATCTTCATGTTGGTACACGTACTCTGCTCTGCCTCTTAAGAGAAAAGTACTGGATTATAAATGGAATTCATGAAGTTTCTTCTGTAATTCATAAGTGCATTCCTTGTTTCAAAGCGAAACCTAAAATCAATACTCAATTAATGAGCGATCTGCCCTCTTTTCGTTCTTCTCCAATACGCCCATTTGCTTTAACTGGCGTGGACTATATGGGTCCGTTCCAATATCAACGAAACTCTCCTGAAGCTAAACGCAAATTGTTTGGTAAGCTTTATGTTTCTCTCTTTGTTTGCATGGTTACAGGCGCAATCCACTTGGAACTAGTAACGAATGCTTCTACTTCTTATTTTTTATCAGCTGTCTCTCGTTTCACCGCTAGGCGTGGTGTTCCTTCTGAGATGTTCTCTGATAACGCTTCCACCTTTCAGGGCGCAGCCTCCCTGTGGAAGAAAGCTCTCACTTCCTCTCCTGCCATGGAACAAATCTCTAATTTTTCTTATTCAAAAGGTTTCAAATGGCGCTTTATACCTCCTTACGCTCCGCATCATGGTGGTAGGTGGGAATCTTGCGTAAAGCTCACTAAACGTCATTTGAGAAAAGTCTTAGGTAATCGAATTCTGACTTACGAAGAATTCAATTCTCTGTCTGTTCTGATTGAAGGTGTTGTTAACTCTCGCCCTTTAACTCCACTTTCCAATGACCCTGATGACCTACTTCCACTCACCCCTGGTCACTTCCTTATCGGCACTTCTCTTTCTGCCCCTCCTCCTCTTCCTAATTCTTACAGGGATTCTAATCTACCTATCGCTTGGCGGAAACTTGAAGCCCTCCGTAATTCTTTTTGGAAAAGGTGGAACTTGGAATATTTAACTTCCTTGCAACGGAGGCAGAAGTGGTTTCTTTCCAGTCCTGACATTAAAGTAGGGGACTTGGTCTTGGTTAGGGATATTTCACCCCCCTCCCCCTAGTATGGATTTCTGGTAGGGTGACCGATTGCTACCCTGGAAGAGATGGGAGAGTCAGGGTGGCCAGAATCTTGACTACAAATGGACCGATCACAAGACCACTGTCTTTGATCGCTCCGCTTCCAATAAATGTGTAACTGCTTTCTTGCTCGCTGTTGGTGTTTGCCCCCCAGTATGGTGTATTCTTTGAATACACGGTACGAGAGATATAATGTCTATTGCTCTTTGCATGTTCATTTCTTCCTTCCTCTTTGCCAAACACCAACAGTGATCATCTGTTTTCTCCTTGTTGGGCATGTCTCTTATGTCTTCATGAGTATGTTTCAGATATATAACTTCTGTGATCCACCTAGCGTCATCTAGTAGCGAACCTCTGAAGCTACTCAATTCCTCATCGTGCAAGATGACTTACTCATCTATTTGGCTACCAGATCTCGTTACCATCGTCAGCTACTTTCTCCTTGAGCAAGAGGACCACGTTTACTTCTTTACTCACCATGCTGCGCTAGTATCATCTATCAACTCCTTGAAGACCAGCTCACCAAGAAATCAATTATGTTTTGCTAAGTTGGCAATGCTTATATGTTCTCCTTTTGTCTCCTACCCCCCTCTCTTTCCCCCTTTTCTTGGACCCTCCGTGCTCCGCTGAGCTGCTCTCACTTCTCCGTCTGCAGTTGACTCGATCAGTCAAAGCTCCTCTCGAGCTAGCCTCAAACTAAGAGGCACACACTCTCCTACGCCATGTTGGCTAGATAGTCTTCCTAAGGAACTCCGACTTCAACATGAAATCGAGATAAGTACCATTTTTAAAAAGTTTTAACCTCATCTTCATGGTTTTAACTTCCAAGTGATTTTAATTATAATTTATAGGCAGTGTGAAACTATTTACTTTGGGGCAATAATCACTCTTCGTGGGATTTGCAATGTTGAGCTTTTTCTTGTATAAGCCAACCTTACTAAAAAGAGCTTTTCTTAAGCTTTAAACGAGAAACCCTCTCGCTACGTGGGATATTATCTAATACCCGCTGTCTATAATTACAAAGTTATTTCCGCCGTTGGATTTTCTCAACCCCATTTTTCTGCTAAGATTGTTCTGGAACTTTCCAGATTCGGTACTCAATCTACGAGTCCTGCCGTCATGTATTTTTCATGTACTGGGGAGAATTCTGTTCAAAACTAAATTACTACAATAGTGAATTTTCGTCCACCGCTGGAACATTTTATGGCGCATTTAATTGTAAATCACAACTGTTTCAAGAAATAGACTTTCACCTACCTAGTGCAATCAGTTATCTCCATAATTGCAATAACTTTTTTTCTCATAAACTTCAGTGTTTCTCTAGTGAACTTTGCATCCATCTTTACAGACTATAGTGATAATCAGTGCTTGCTCCACTTTTCTACCGCGTCGCGATCGTCCGGTTATATTAAATACGGCCATGAACATTGATCCTATATCCCAATGATCTTTCCTTAACCTTCTACTAACAACCCTTATTTATAAAATTGTAACTTTCTATAAGGTGTTACTCACAAAGTGCCCTTCCAACTTTGCTAGTTTAACAATAATTAAATTCTGCATAATTTCTTGTGTGATACAAGTTTTAAATTTACATTGTTCCTCCCTTCAAAAGCAGGGAAAACAATTCTCTCAACTCTTGAGTGAGTTATTTTTTGGTCTCGCTAAATGAAAACTGCCTCATTTGACTGGCGAGTCTTATTCAAAGTATAAGAGGTCTAGAACCTTCCTTCTGATTAACTTTTCAGGTTCACAGTAAGTGACCTGCTCTCCTTGTATAAATTTCACAAAGTAATTCTGTATAAATATAAGAAGTTGTAGGAACTTCCTTTTTATTCTTTATGTTTTCCATTTTGTTATCTTCGAAGTTGTTATTCTCGTTAGAATGTTCTTTCAGAGGTTGCATATAGTACACTGCTTGTACTCCTGTAAATGTTAAAACTTTAATTATTCCATTTTGCCTATTTATGAAATCTTACCAAGATTTTAATACACGGTTTAAAAAACCTTAAAAATTGTCAATTGCCTGGAGCAACTGTTTAATGTGGAGAGGTCTGCGACCCTATTTGTTAAAAAGTTCAAACGAACTATGTTTATTAAAATTATATTGTATAATTGTTAATTTCATCAAATTTTTTCTAATTGTAAAATAAACAAATCTTTTCCCTTCTCTTTTTCATTTGCGAATATAAAGTTTAGGCAAGATCCTGTCTTCCTTGACTCTCCTCACTCAATGATATCAAAATCATTAATAGAGCTTTCACTATTTGTTGCATTTGAGCAAGAACTCTTAATTTTCACCTTACTAAAGTTCTTCTTAGCGATAATAGCTAATTCTAATTGGCCAGTAAGGCAAGTAAAGTTCGCTAAGCCAACTACCTGCTTGTGGAGACCCTCTCCGAAAACTTATGGTCAGTTTTCTAAAAAATAAGTGTTTCTTTTTGTCTAAACTTTTAGCCGGCTCCTCGCTGAGTAAAAGCTTAGCCATTGTCCAATGCAACCATTGGTTCATTCACCAAGATTACCCAATAAGGCATAATTTTTTATTATATTCCTTCTTAGAGACACTTGGTCGCCCTTACAGGAACTCCATAATTTTGGAAATTGAAAATACCAAGCTTGAGTTAAATCATTGGCATTCTTTGAATCCCTTTGAAAAACCTAATTTCTTTGAGAAGACATACAGTACATTTGTTCCTCTCAGTCTTGCCAGATCATCACCCTTCCCTATAGTACTTTCATTCGTGCTTGGGAGGAAATACACTACAGGTTCTCTCTGGCAAACTGCCCAAGCCTTAGCTGCGGCTCCCGTCAGCCTCGACCAAGCTCGTTCCTATTTTAGGTATCAAGGTGTTAACTTGCGGTGGCAACCACCTTTAAGTGTGTTTAACACTAAACTTCTTACTTTTGTGGGACTCTCCTCCTATTCTTCTATCCTTCTTTTCAAATCCCAAATCTACTTCCTTCTCTTAATCATCTTCCCTTGGTGGGTGGGTTATTCCCTAACCTATAATCTACCCACGAACTCCCCAATTAATTATGGCTTAAAAATAACCATCACAATGAACAGGTTTGCTACATGAAAGCTTACAGGGGTCAGTCGGACAAACAGGACTGCCTATCAAAAATAAGTCACAGGCAAGACGGGCGGTTTGTGGAACTCTGCATGTCTGTCAACCCACGTGTCAATAACCTCGACCTCCCAGGACATGGGGTCGAATCTCGAAGAAGTGTGCCCCAAAGCACAATAATATGTGTGTGTGTCAGAAAAAATATGGACAAGAAACAGCGGTCTCCCTAGAGCACCCTGTCTTTCCATCAAAAATACAACAGCAGCAAAAATATGAGGGCGGTAGGACCTCTACCCCCTCCTCACGTAGAATCAACACACACTTGACACAGTAACACACATAATCACACGTATGGGTTTTGACAGACCCTGAAATAAAAAGACGCAAATAATTTCCACATGCTGGCGCCACCGTTCTATGCCGTGACTAGTCAACCTGAAAAGGACTCAAAAAAATCTATAAAAATTAGAACGAAAGTGTTCTACAAATTACTTTTAAGTTGGTGCGCTTGGCAACCCTAATATGAATAATAACCTGTTCAGCAAATATCTTACAGTAATTTCCTCCCATTCCTATTTCAAATATTAACGTTAATAAAGCACCATTTATCGAATGTAACGGGTTCCGCATTTGCAAGGATAAAAATCACGCACGCACGCCGCGCGCATTACATATGACTCAAGGAAAAACAAATATCTAACAAACACTTTGGCCACGCGCCAACGGACATTTAAAACATTGAGCGTCGGTGCAAAAAAAAAAATTCTAAACAACAAGAAAAGAAACATGACTATTTACAAAGTTCCCCGGCCAAATCTAACTACATAATTGAAATAATCCAATTGTTGTACATCACCGCTCTGCTTGTAGAACTAAGGACATCCTCCTCAACCCATTGCCCCTATGGACAAATTAGCACTCCATAGTAGTCGTCTGCGTTGATCTGTTGAAGTTCATCCCAACTCCAAACCACGTGCTGATCATCTTGGTATCGACTCCTTGGCAGAAAAGTTCAATGTTAATTATTTTACCTATCTATAATCGCTTGCAGGTTACTCAGTTCACCCACAATTGTCCTAATGCGATTAATAGCGAAGACTGGCCCTAAATATCTCGCACACACGCACAATAAAACACATATAAAATACACTGCAATATGTACATAAATATACGCCTCGAGACCACGTCACTGGCTCGTTAACAAGTTTAAGATCTTGGCTGCACTAGCAGCCGCTATCATGCTCGGTATTTCCGTCCTGTACTGAGGACCTTTGCTCCGGTGAGCGCTAATTAGGGTGTTACAATACTTGCCCCTTTGAGCTGAAATCGTCGTCTTTAAGTAAATGTTACAGTTTATCACGCACTGGCGTGAAATATTTAGCTCACAAAATAAAGTTGATTCAAGAATTTAAAAAAAATGTATTCGAGCTTTAAAATTCGATAATGCAATCGCTGTGACTTTAGCTCCTCAGAGCTCCCAAATAAAATGACTTAACCAAATTCAGAGCGTTAAAATCACGATACAAACTGGCGTGAAGTAAGCCCCTCACGGCTCCAAAAAGAATGACTTAGAGTGGCGTCAGGCCAAACTATTTATTAGAAAACTGACAGGGCGGAGGAGTGGGGTGGAGTCGGATAAAAACTTCCAGAGTTTTTGTCTCACAAAGATGGGACTAGTGTCATTCTTCTTCAAATAAATCAAACGTCTCAATTCACTCGTGCGGAGATTAATCCGTTCGGCGGTTCTCTAGATATCCATTTCCGCGGGATTTTTACTACTGACGCTGTCCACCGCGTGGTCATGGCATGGTCTCTTGTGATTGGCTGATTCAATCGTATGTTCGTTGCAAGTGCCTCGTGATCCTTCCTTTATGCTTCCAATTTTGGTACAGTAGTTGCTCAATTTGGCCTTGAACCCGACTAATTCTAGCCGTCCCCCAAGAATAGCTACCAGCTCAGCTCCTGTTGTAATATTACGAAATGCTAGCCTCCCTTATATCCATGTCGACTTCCTCAAGTACTGCCTGGGCCGTAGTAATAATAATAATAAATATGAATACTTATTTATCGAAGATCAATAAGGGTTCAATATATATGAAACAATCCAACTTAGCTTCCATACAATAAGTTATATTTCGACGGTTCTTAATATCTCTGAAACTATTCAAACAATCAAACTGAATTTTAGTTCGGTAATAGAGGACTGTTAACGAAGTACGGTACATATAGGCCTAGTATATGTGACATTCCAAATCCTAAGGAACACAAACGCAACATGGTGGTCAAGTGATTTTCAAATACATCAAATGATTTTTCTAGCAATCTAATCACCCGAGAGCAGTGATGCTAAGAACAGCGAATCTTCATTCAGAACTTACAGGTAGTATAAAGACATTTCATGTTCAATTATTTTCAAAAATTCAACATGACATTAGTTCGAAAATTTGATAACTTACCTTCATTTTTCTATTTTACGTACGCTTTTCAAACGAATGAAGAGAAGATTCGTTTGATATGCTATTATAATAATCATAATATAATGGTACTAAATCCTGTAGCTTACTATTCGTAAATCAGAGAAGCCGTGCATTTGACTTGGCGTAAATTCAAATCCTGTGATGCGTTACAGAAAGATACCATCTCGCGGGAAGTGTCTCATTCACTGATACTGAATGTTATATATTCTAACATATACTTTCTCAATGCACTTTCTATATTGGTGAAGACCTAGGTCGTGTATGAAAGGCTATTTAGTGTACATCACAGGGAAAATCCTTTTAATGGTCGAAGGACTTTTTAACAGAAAAGGCCAGTTAGATATATGAAAATTGGCTAGTAGTTCTTCACGGAACTACATGTTTTCTCTCACATCTTATTCAGGCGAGTAAAAAGAAGATTCGTATGATTGGCTACACCAGTACACAATTGAAGGGCCAGGGAGAAAATCTGTGAGAGTCAGAATGGATGAGTTTTTCAATAAAACGATGTTAAAGTTCAAAACGTTCTGTTTTGAAGCAGACGTTAAGAATGTGTAATGTAAGACTGTAAATGAACAATAAAAATACTTGATAACAGTATTCTAAAACAACATTTTTATTTACTTAACATTTCAAAATGTTATAAACTTTTAAATACACTTAATACACATTGTCAGAGAGATGAACGATGACAGTCAGTAGACAAGTTTTAAACAAACTATCAAACCAAGATATCATATCACTCAACTTTTTCAAACATTATTTCCTTTTTAAATTTCACTCCTAAGGTTCAGTTGAGTCTTAAATTGAGTCATTAGTTGAGTCTGAAGAATCTATCAATCAATCAATCAATACTTGAGTTGTCGTAGCAAAGGTTTCATCAAGTTGAGTTTTTCGGTTAGCCTCACCCTAAGTTTGGTATGCTTCTAATCGCATTGCACTTCGGCTGAACACAAAAATAAGCATTAGCCCACTCTTTAACTGTGCACCCTTTTTTTTTTAGTCCATAGGCTACATATTGCCTCTACAGTATACTTTCAGAATTTTGGGAAGCCTTTCTTGCTGACCTTTTACGTTCATAAGAAACTTCAGCTTTCCATAAGTCATGGATAATTTTGATTTGTTTCATTTCATCTTGTACAGTTTTCATGTCTTCTTTTGCATTGTCGATTTTCATTTGGAGGTGTCGTTCCTTTGCTCTTAATTCGTCACATCTACTACATGAGTCAATACGAGGGTACCCAAAACCAACGTTGTATTGTGTATTAAAAATCTCTCTATAGCCTACGTGTCATAAGATGTAGGGTGGTCAGTATATTTTTCATAGTACATGGCATGTAACTTTTTATGTCAATGTGGCAGATATTATACTTTCCTAGAATCGCAAAGACTTATAGTGTGTCTTATGATCTTTCGGAGAGGAAATATGCTCATTGATTTTGCCATTGGTCTCGTCTGTTACTTTATTAGGCCGATTAACATGAGAGCCTCATGCATCTATTGTAATGTGCCCTCCAATTATCGACATTAATTTCAGGGGTTGAACATGCCTTGGCGTAATCCCATGAAGCGACAAAAATGCCATGTAACAAATAGGCACTTCAATAACAGACCCATCATTCACGCATCTTACTTTGTAACTGTAGGAATAGGAATGATTTAAGGGCTCATCTTTAGGAAGCGGTACGAATTGCATCAATTACATCAAAACACTTCAACCTAGAACAGTGACAGTTTGGTCCTAGCTCATGGCTTTGTGCCAGCAACTTCTTCTTTACATCAGTCATCCTTCCTAATTTAAGCAGGGTTGCAACAACTTTCATCGACAATAGATTCCATTTCAAAAACACTTAACATTAATCCTAAGTTCTATTAACTCGTACCTTAATGATAAGTAAAACACACTGACAATAGACAACTCACTCAATGAAGATAGGCCTAACTCCAAAACAAAACACTAACACAAAAACAGCAAAACAGCCAGGAATTCTGCGAGTGGCTGGCTGACCCTCATCAGGCTTGCAACCTAGCAGCTTGACTCTCACCACTCTTCCCCCTTGTGGCAAATATTTGCCCGCTCATATCTATTGACTGCCATCATTTTTCCTCATGCTAGTATTGTTGGAAGGTAACGCATGACCATAACAACCTACTGTCACTAATAACTCAATTTTTTCATTTTCATGACTCTCATCGATTTTCCCCCTGGCCTTTCAATTCCTTGGCGTTAAAATCCCCATAGTGCAACTTTGGACACATATTTTCCAGAGCTGGAAATGTGTTGAAGTGAGTTACAGTGATGAACGATGAAATCTTTGGTTTAAGACTAGTTCCATAGTTAGACGATTATGCTTTCTTTATGTTTCTTGTCTAAAATAACTACAACTTGCGGGTATTGAGTTTTGATTTTGATTTTCTTACTGTATACTTCATCACAACGTAGATCTTGTACTAAAAGCTGTTTATTCGTCCTTCATCACGAAGTAAATGTATTAATAACAGGGAGAATTATTAATGGAAAAGACCAGTAGAATATATGAAAATCTGTTTAGTTCTTCACGGAATTACTTGTTTAAAATTACTATTGTCTTCATCGTGCATTGATTTTAATATATTTTTGAAAATTTGAAAGGCCTCCTCTATTCTTACATAACCTGCAGCAGTTCTTCTAAAACATTTCACGAAATCACAATTTAGAAAACGCTTCTACGCATGTTTTAAAACGAAAGCAACACTCAAACTAACCAGACATACTCTCATTAGGATTAGTAATTTGCAAACTTTCACTTCTGCTGATCTTCCTGTTGTTGAAATCAAACCAAATCCATTGTTTTTCTCAACTGGATGAATTTCATGTCGTGTTGGTTATTATAATTATTACAAGGTAAAGGTGATCAAAAGGAATTCATTAGTCACTAGTAGTGGTTTTGTACGGGTTCTAATGCCACCGCCACCGCTCCCCCGCTGGAATACTAAAATGGCAATATCTCGCGAACCAATCAGGCTAGAGACTTGTACGAGGTGTCATTGAACTCGGGCTAACACCCCCTTTCCAATGGACAACATATCTCCACTCCAAAATAAAACATACCCCTACTAGGGGGTGAAATTGTATTTTTTAGAGAAATTCTCTTTCCAATTGCAACATGTGAGAGTTTGAATGCCAATATGGAATTAAATGTTGTTCTACATAAATTGCATGTGTTCGGTGGAAAGCCACTATGAATTAACATGCTTGTTTTCCGTTTTTTACACACATGTCTATTCATGGCTTTTGTAAGAGGGCGGGCTTTTTTAAAGATGGTGGCTATAGTGTAACCTAACCTAACCCAACCCACGAGGGGTGATCAAAACGTTTTCCAAGTGGTGCTTGTCGATAGGCAAACTGATAAACAAAGAGGGGCATGTTAGGCCTTGAGGTGAGAGCCCCTGTTATTGTTGATGAGCCCCTGTGGTCGGGCCCCTGTTGATGGGTTATTATTGACAGGTCATTGTTGACGAGTCATTGTTGACAGGTCATTGATGACAAGTCCTTGTGGACGAGTCCTTGTGGACGAGTCCTTGTGGACGAGTCCTTATGGACAGGTCCTTGTGGACGAGTCCTTGTTGACAGGTTATTGATGACAGGTCCTTGTGGACGAGTCCTTGTTGACGAGTCCTTGTGGACAGGTGCGTGTGGACGAGTCCTTGTGGATTAGCCCCTTTGGACTGGTCCCTATGGACTAGCCCATGAATTTATTTAAATTATGTCAAAGGGCCTAACTACATTTGTGTGTGTTGAACTGACGTTGTTCACTAATCCCCGACTACTATAATGGGATAACGATATGAAAGTAAAGTGACGAAATACATGTGAACACGTGTGAGATGACATTATTACCGTCCTCCTTGTGAAACAAGTCACATCCTGTTTTGGTTCATACGTGAGAAAATGCGAGTTCATGTGTAATATGATCTAACACACAGGTGTCCACCTGTACACGCGCACGATAAGAGCTAACAAGTCACAACCTGTTTTGACAGTGGTGGGAGGTGAAGGGGAGGAGAGGGGGGGAGTTGGTGTAAGAGACAACACAGGTGAAGAGGGAAATAAATATGTATTGCTCATAATACATGTAGAGCTGAGGACTGTACATAGGACTGTAGGTTAAGTACAACATGAGTGAAAAAATAAATACAAGGCACACAGGTTCACACAACATGTAATTTATTAATCCAAGAATTAAGGGCTGAGCTAAATCCCAACCATTTAATAAATAGTTTAATTCCTTTTTGTTTCAACACTTTTTCCACAAGGTAATGTTTAGGAAACGCTGTCTTTAGGAGTTCTTGAAGATAAAACCTGCCTTTTATGGGTTGATGGTTGAAGTCCTCGAGTAAATAGGTGACTGGACTGTTCAGGTTGACTTGACGAATTCGAAATAGTTCAGTTCCCCAATTTGGTGTGTAGCCCTTGTCGAAGACGAACTTGAATTTGCTCACACGATCATGGTCCCCAATGTTAAGGTGATGACGTTCAAGGGTCTGCTGTTTTTATGGGGTTAAACAGTTTATCCAATCGCTGAATATTTTTAGTTACAAGTCGTGGCTTGGTCCCAATGGTTCTGTGTTTGGTGTCATTGTAACGTGACACTAGCTCAGGTAACAAGTCCAACCAGCGATAAGTGCCCTGAGCGGTAAACGCTTTCCACATATAGGGTTTCAATGTTCGGTTGAAACGCTCGACCACGCTGGCTTTGAGATTGCTGTACGTGGTGTAATGGTGAATATCCTTAGATTTGAGAAAACTAGAGAAATCCTTGTTGAAAAATTCTTTCCCCTGATCAGTTTGTAGCAGCTGAGGTTGACGTTTGGAGTGTTGAATAATATGTTGAAAGGCCTTGGTAACTAGTGGACCAGACTTGCGACGCACAGGTTCAACAAACGCCATTTTGGAATAAACATCAATGACCGTCAACATATAGCGTACACCATCGTTAACGCTAGCATAGGGAATCATTTCAACCAAGTCTGCTTGCCAAAGTTCATCCACACCCTGTGAAATCACTTTGAGTCGCTGATAGTGACGTCTAGCTGGACGATGCAACTCGTGAGCAATACCCATTTTAATGAGTGAGGGCTTAAACAATAATTTTGGCATTTCGAAGTTCTTCCTCAATTTCTTGAATTTCCCAATCGTGACCAGTATGGCCGGCTTGACGTGAAGCATGCAACGGCTGTAGTCGCTGGACGAGTTTATTAGGATTGTGCCAGTAGGTAACATCCACAAGGGGTTTTAATGGTTTAAATGTCACTCCCGAAGCGGACACTTTACGACGACCACTTGATTAGTGGGGAACATTTTTGCAATGATGGTTTTATATTTTTGAGATATATTGGCATTCACTTGTTGAGTGGGATCATACTGTCTTTTGTGAGCATGGGTATCCAATAAAATGGATTTATATTTATCAAGGTCCTCTGACGTATAATCATGGGATGAGGGAGTCCGAGAGAATAGTAGCTTTAACAGTCCTGGTGTTAATTTATAGTTGATCTTTTTAATGACAGCTTTAGTACGAGCAAATTTAATCGATGAATCCCCAATTTTAAAACTATCATCCTCATAGCGAACACCATACGTGGTATCTGTGGTTCCAATAAATAGATTGGTGAAATATGGTTCCAGTGTTGATCCATAATATTTCATTAAAATGTTTTTCAGTTGAGCTTTATGTTGAGGGGTGGCCAAGAGTTGTGAAAATGGAGACGATCTGGAAGGGCAAGGTGTTTCGACTATGGCCAGGGATTTCTTTTTTCTTAAAAACTCTGCAAGGGGTGATGCCTTTTTTTTTTTTTTTTTTTTTGAGGCGTAAACACTTGTTCCTCATTATCCTCAACTTCGCTAACACTAGTTAAATCTTCCTGTTCCTCTTCCTCATCCTCTTCCCCAGGGTCCTCGTGGTGCGTTTGAGTGGCTTGTTAAACGAAGGGTAGCGTTTCAGATGGCTTGAAAGAGGGTTTCAACATAGCTTTTAGCGGAGGGGCTAAATGTTGTTGAATAAACAAAGCATGATTCGCACGTGATCGTTTCAATTGACGGAAATTTTGGCGAATAGTATTTTTTGCTCTAATAATATGCTTTTTCAATTGACTCCCTGCTAACGCCATGATGTCGTGACAAATGACGTGAGAGGGAATGATACAGTGCCTTAAATAGTAATAAGATGATCAAACCCTAAGCGATACCGCCCTTGGTTGTGTTCACATTGTTTGTCAATCACTAAACAGGCATGACGTTGTGTGTTCCAGCACTTGCCACACAATTCTGTAAACATTTGAAAGGTCATATCCGGATTCACATGTTCATTATAAATGTGACGACTGTTCCTCCCGTCCTGGCGAAATAAAACAATGACATTGGCATTGTCACGAATCAACTGTTTGGACATTTTAGAATACGTTTGTCCAAGATAGAAGCAATCGATATGTTTGTGTCGACCCATGCTGAAATAGCTTTGAATGATGCCTTGTCGTTCAGTGGATACATCATCGAAAATCATGAGTGAATCAGGCTTTACCTCATCCGGTGAAATAACATTTTCTTGCGTGGAAAATGTAAAATACCCCATATTCTCATTTTGTAATCCAGACATGACTTGATCCAGAAACACGTAGAGGGGTTGGTAGAGAGATTTTGCGAAAATATAAATATTTTGAAAACACAGACCATTGGGCGCTGTAATAAGTGTCAGCAAAAGATTGGTCTTTCCACAGCCGGAAGGTCCCACAATGATGAAGCGATTGGAAGATGGAAAGAGTGAACCATGGCGTTGTTCACGTGATGTGGGGCAGAGATGGGAAACCATGTCCCTCACGGGGAATGACTCTTGCTGCTTAATTAGCTTCATTTCAACTGAGGCTTAGAGAGGCTAGCAGGCTGTCTATATACATCGCACCGAGCCTTGTCATAGAAACAGTAGACTCGTACTACAGGTTGACGATGGATGTCTTTGGACGTGCGTTGATGGTCAAAGCTAGGTCTGTTCCCATACATGATCCTTAACAAGAAACAGATCCTGCTAATAAACACTATGTGGATAGGTCAGTAGTGCCACGCACAAAACAAGGAGATTATGACTTTAAAGGAAAGCGGTTAACTCATGTAAAACATCCTCAAGTGTCTACAGACGTTACTAAAAAAAGTATGTGGATAACAAAGTGTATGAGTTTTATGATAAAGTGCCTCAGCTTACGGTGGATGTCTATAGCGCTAATCATCACCGCATTATTCACGTGGAAGACCCACAAGAAGATGATGATGTCTGTACCAAGCGATACGTGACCTATGAAATGAAAAGTCTTTATAAATTTATCCCATCTGTATTTTTAGTGCATCTGACAAATGTAAAACCTGTGAATGAGAGAAACCATATACCGCTAGTTCATGACCAGCACTTGACCTATGTGCTTGCTTCGGGTTTAAGCCACTATCGACTACACTATGATGGAACCATTCACATCAAATATGCCATACCTGATGAGAACCATTTACAAATAGAGATAAATGGTCATAGGATGTTGGTCCATAACCATGAAATGGTCAATGCAGGAGACGAATTATCCTTTCATCTCATGTTGACATGGAATGAAAAGCAAGCTGGAAAAACCATAAACGATTTCCCACTTTATGTAGAATTGGAATATACAGCCATGAAATAACAATCTGACGTTAGTTGTGACTTAAACTTTCTTGTGAAAGGTTGTTGGTCATCATCATCATGGTGAAACAAAGATATGTGGTGAGAAAGACTAAAAATATGACCCTGTCCTTGGCAAAGCCTAGGCTTATGACATTCGTGGACAAGCCCTTGCGAAAGAAAAAAAGAAAAAATAATGTGTTGACCATAAGGAAAGCTCTTCGAGCAGCACAGAGACATGTTATTCCAAAACGTCAGCGACAGGGTTCAAAACAAGGACGAGTAATCCCCGTCCCTAAACGAGCGGGATTTTTACCTGCATTATTCGCTGGTCTGGCTGCTCTAGGTTCACTTTTAGGCGGCGCCAGTGCAGTGGCAAAAACTATTAAAGCCGCGCAACAGGGCAAGCAACAACTCAAAGAAAGTCAGCGACACAATGAAACATTGGAAGCCATTGCTATGGGGGCTAGAAATGTCAATTTGAAGCCAGCCTTTTATCATCAAGGATTTGGAATTTCACCTTTTCGAAATAAAATAAAAAAACATCTTTAACCTCAGCCATAGCAAGACATGCCCTGACGCATCAGCAAGTGGAAAGCTATGCTAAACAACTGAAGCTTTCTCATTTTCGAGGTGTGTTTATGCGAAACCAATTACCCTCACAACCCTGGAAACATGAATGTGCTGTTGTCAATTTGGATGATCACCGAGGACCTGGAACACATTATGTAGCTTATGTCAAAGAGGGATCCACTGTATGGTACTTTGACAGTTTTGGGAATTTGCCCCTGCCCATGGAACTAGTGGCCTATTTTGGAAACAGGATCAAGATATATTATAATGTGAAACGTGAGCAAACGTTTAACAGTAAACAGTATGGACGTTTGTGTTTAATTTTTTTATATAAGACGCAACATAAGCAAAAACGTCAACAGTATGTCGGTGGAAAGTAAGACGTTTACACTGCATGGACGTGGACCTGAAGTGAGCCTAGACTTTTACCCACTTATCGAATTGAGTGGAAAACCCTATGGTTTAGGACTTGTTTCACTTGAAACGTACAATAGAATATACACCATACGTGAAAATGTGAACAACAAGTTTTACTATGATGATTCTGTGGTCACCCTGAACTCTGGTGGATACACGATAGATGACATTTATGAGCACATTTATGTGGTGTTGATCAATGAATATGGTTTAAAGTCATTTCATGATGGAACGCGCAAGTTTGAACTTGTAGGAAATACCAACACTCATCGCTGCAGTATTTTTTCTACATTCAAAATTGACTTTAAAACTCACCCCGATTCCATTGGTCCATTACTAGGATTTAAACCACGTGTGTTGGAGCCCAACAAAAAACATGAATCAGACCATGAAGTGAAATTCATTGAGGACCATCATGTATCGGTGACGTATAATATTATTAGTCAAGTGTACACCAATCAAGAACCATCGCATTCGCTTTATGACTTTATTGTAACATCGCCCAATGGCTATATTATTCGTGAAACCCCTCCAGTGGTGCTTTTTCATTCTGTGGCTGTCGATGGTATTAGTAATATAACATTAAGACTGATCAATAGAGAGCAACAACTCATTGATCTAGATTCTACCACACCAGTGACTTACAAGTTGGTGCTAAAACCACTATGAAGTTTGTATATAAAGCAACAGCGCCGTCTAGGAATGGTGTTAGTTGTTTACCAAGTGAATATACGTTAACATCTCAGAACAAGCAGATTTTACAGCATTTGGGTTACCACGTCAACCCCCGCGATGAATTCTATCCTAGAGGTAGCGAACCACATCGAGGAACAACCAGGAATGGTAAGAATTGATCTCCATTCTTATCAAGTTCAAACACCTGGACTCAATAACAATGATGAAATTCAATTTGTTATCAACAACCAAGATATTTACACTCTACCGCATGAAAGTGTTATTCAGATTGAAGGTCGGCTCACCAAAGCCGATGGCTCTACACCCACTACATCCAAGTTAGCCAACCATGCTTTCGCCTTTCTGTTTTCTGAAGTACGTTATGTCATCAACGATATCGTGGTGGATAGCACTCGAAATGTGGGTATTTCCAGTGTCATGAAACTATATCCCTCTTATAGTGAGGAAGAAGATAAAACACTTTGCATGGCGGGTTGGTGTCCTGACTTGACCAATGACTGGATGGTACACACCGATGGCACCTTTCCTGGATATTTACCTCTTAAACTGATTTTAGGCTTTGCTGAAGATCACCAGCGCATTGTGGTCAACGCAAGGCAAGTGCTTTATCTGGTGAGAGACAGGAGTGATAATAATGCACTCAAGGGAGCCGACAATGCCCCCATTGATTCAAAAATTCAACTACAACGCTTGCTATGGAAAGTGCCTCATGTGACCCTTAACGATAGCAAAAAACTGGACATACTCAAAATGGTAAAAAGAGATATACCTCTACCCATGGAATTTAGAAGCTGGGCACTCCTTGAGTACCCGTTATTGCCCACCGCCAACACACACAGTTGGTCTATAAAAACAGCCCGCTATACAGAGAGACCTCTCTACATGATTGTGGGTTTTCAAACGAATCGCAAGTATCAAAAAACCAAAGATGTCACGCAATTTGATCACCTGTAATTGAGAAATGCACGTCTTTTCCTCAACGTTGCTGTGTTTCCCTATGAAGGGTTGAATTTAGATTTTTTCAAAAAATACGTTTGGCCCCCTATACGACTTGTTTTCTAAATTTAGATGGTCGTATTATCAAAAAGAGAATTGTCCTATGTTGTCACCCCAAGCTTTTAAGACAAGGGCGCCACTGATTGTCTTTGACTGTTCCTACTTGGAAGAGTCTGTCAAACCATCCAATATTGACATTCGACTAGATTTTGAAACGCATGACAATGTTCCAGCCAATACCACGGCCTACTGTTTGATTATTCATCACAAACAAGTCAACTATTATCCACTGTCCAACCAAGTGACAAGTGTATAAATAGCAGGTCAACAAACATCAAACCGCTCAGTCATGTCTTGCTTTCAAGCCTCAAGAGAAGTTACATCCACGAATTTAAAATCTGAGGAACAACGTTTCAAGACCTTTGCGACGTGGCCGGTGCCTTTTATAAACCCTCAAGCCTTAGCAGCCGCTGGATTCTACTATTTAAAAACAAGAGATGAAGTGAAATGTGTGTTTTGTCCCATCATCTTAGACCAATGGCAAGAGAGCGATGAACCCATGCAGGAACATCAGCACTGGTCACCTGCCTGTCCCTACCTGTGCAGAATGGAGGTGGGTAATATACCCTGTCATTCAAGTTACCCCTCACTCGTGCCTCTAAGTAAAGAAAAAAGTTATGATACGTGTGGAATTTATGGTGTCAACAGTGCTTCAGTGAGCAGCTCACAGTCAAAAACATCCAGTTTAGAGACATTAGAATTTCATTGGTGTTATGGACACTATAAACACAAAATACTTTTTTGTTGTATGAGATGGTACCGCCTCTATCCTAGAATGAAAAAAGAATGTAAAACTTGTTATGCTAATAAAATAATGTAATTAAAATTGGTTGTTGTTGTTATATTATTATTTCTTATGCCCCCCTGTCATATCCTAACCTCTATAGTGACTACTCTATGTTTTTATTTTATTTTACTAGAATGATATGTAAGTAAATGACATGGGTACACTTTACTGAACAATTGTCAGTCTGTGGTCAGTTGGACTTGATCCAGACAAGAGTGAACATGTTGCGTACACTGATTGTCGACTGTCAAGGGTTTAAAATTGGAGATAACAAATTTATATTTAAAGAAGTGGCCATCATCGATTGTTCCACTTTTTGGATATCACAAGCTACCCATTTGGTGTTTAAACCACCTTATGCGTTTGATTTGTTGTGTGATAAAGACCGTAAACAAACTCAGTGGATTGAAACTCATATGCAACTAGACTGGAAGCAAGGAACCATTTCATACAAGCACCTGGACATGGTCATGAAAGCCCACTTGTCTTCTGCACATGTAGTATTTGTGAAAGGTAGTGAAAAACGTCAATGGCTACAACCATTTTTAGCGTCTTACAGTCAATGTATCGATTTAATGGACATGGGTTTTCCCTCGCTGCAAACACTTATGGACCGCTGCCCTTGTGACAATATGACCCATAAAGCCTTGGCACAGGTGTGGCAATTGTTTCATTGGCTATCCACCAATGTCTGCTGGGAGTTGTTAAATAAAATTAAAACTAAAGGTTTACCTGTGAATGACACCAGTGAGATTTCTACAAGCGGCGTGTAAACATCAACTTGATACCATGGAGAAAGGGAATGCTACCGATAAAGCGATTGGAAAGTTCTTCGTGTGCAAAAAGAAACTAGACAGTTTTACCAAAGAAGAATTATTGGCTCTTCCAAAATCATTCATTTATTACGACGCAGCAAATGCAGTGAAAGAAATCTGGCAACATGTACCAAAATCGTGGACTCAAGACCCTGTGTTAAGTGAATTGCAACCATGTACGGATTATGATCACCATAAGCAAGTGGCTATGTCAAAAATACCCTCTATGCGACAGTGTGCTACTTGCCAGCTGGTCAAACTGTATCACGGTCATAAAAGTCAGTGTAAAGACTTTGTTTCTTCATTCCACGGGTGTGATGGAGAAAAAAAGCAGCAACAACAAACATCGTCTACAGAGGAGGAGGAAGATCAAACCTTTTCTCCACCTATGGAGAAGGATATGCCAGAACTGTACTGGCAATGGCGTCATTAACAAAGTAATTCAATACTTGACTTTCGAAATCTACCTACCTGGTTATTATTTGTGTGGTCCTGGAACTTACCTTGAAGAACCTTTCGCAGCGTGGTGATATACCTATTAATCCTTTGGATCGAGCATGCACTTTTCTTATCACCACAGTCATCCTGCATTGAGACGTGTAGCGGATAAAGTACCGTTGAAAAGCTAAACAACGTTTGACATCCTGTGATGTCTCAGTGGGAGAGAGGTTGGCAGCCCTCATTGTGATTAGTGCTATATAAGGAAAGTTAATGATGAGTGGACATGAACATTGAAAAGGATTGAGGAATTGGTATTTCTTTGTATTCTATTTTTGTAAAGCCCTATTCCTTGTGAAATAAAAACAAGGTTTACAAGATCACAATGTCTTTTAATTTTTAAAAATGGTGATAGCCATTTCTTCTTTTTCATTTTTTTCTTACATGAATATTTACAATTTCCACTTCCCCTTTTTTTTACATTCCCCTTGTTTAGTTCACACATTCTGTACATTTTTTGTGAAATATAAATAAGGTTCACCAAATCACTATATCCTTTAATTTTTAAAAATGGTGATAGCCATTTCTTTATTTTCATTTTTTTCACACATGAATATTTACAATTTCCACTTTACATTTTTTACATTTCCCTTGTTTAGTTCACACATTCAGTACATTTTTGTGAAATATAAATAAGGTTCACCAAATCACTATATCCTTTAATTTTTAAAAATGGTGATAGCCATTTCATTTTTTCACACATGAATATTTACAATTTCCACTTTTCATTTTTTTACATTCCCTTGTTTAGTTTACACATTCTGTACATTTTTGTTGTTGTGAAATAAAAAACAAGGTTTACCAGATCACAATGTCTTTTTAATTTTAAAATGGTGATAGCCATTTCACTTTTTCACACATGGATATTTACAATTTCCACTTTACATTTTTTACATTCCCCTCGTTTAGTTCACACATTCTGTAAATTTTTTAAAATCTTTTTTGTAATATACAAAACCAAACATTTTACACTAAAATGTATTACTTATCTTATTTTTACTAAACTACTGTAGCCTAACATTATACATTATACTTACAGTTTTTACAAAAAATATTACAATATAAAACACACTACAAATATTACAATATAGTGATCATTAGACTTACGTAAAGTAATAGTTATCAATGCGACTGTTTCCCCAAGCAAGAGTATCAAATGTGTTGGGTATAATGAATCGTTTGTTGTCTTCATTGCTTAAAGCAACTTTGTTCAACAAATTGGTATGTAGCTGATGATTATTACTTCTAAATACACACATTTTCTTATATAATACAGGTGGGTTACTAACTATACAGTTTTTATAATCACTTATATCTAACTCTTTACTAACAACATTCTTTTTCACGCCTTTTAATTTTTTTACTACTACATCATCAATTGTCATATAGCTGTATGATTTAGATTTTGTGCCTACAAAGGTGTCTATAATAACACCAGCACATTCATCCTTAAATTTCCCAAGAACCTTTTTGTTTACTAGAGGTAAATGGTAAATATTATCCTTGGGGTAGTCACTTGTATCAAACCTATTTGGCTCAGTTTTGATATCCTCGTAAAAATCATCAGTTTTAAACTCATAAATAAAAGAATCTGTGTCTGTGTAGAGTAATTTAGCATTATCAAGATAGTTTTTCTTTACATAATCATAGTGAAATTCATACATAAGTGTTTTTGATAATTCCAGAATGGTGTAACCCACATATATGGGTTTGTTGTAAGTTACTTTAAGATTATCAATTTGTATTACAACTAAATCCTCATGAATAATTGAACAGTTATGAAAGTTAGGCTTGCTTATTAAGTTGCTCGCACCATACCTTTTACCATAATTCTCCCACTTTGTTATCAGCTTTACATCAACTCGTTTATCAACATTCTCCATAGTCTTTCCAAAAACACTATTATTCATGAGTTTATAAAAATCTTTTTCAAACGCGTTTGTTGACTGTGTTCTTAAATTATTGTTTAGATTAATATACGGTTTGAGCCATGCTGACTGATGAAATTGCAATACGCGATGAATTTTAGTTAATTTCAATCCATGCTGTAGACACTGTTTCAAGTTTTGATAATGTATTACATATTTACATTTATCATTTACATTAGCAATTAACATTTTTGTTCGTGATGTGATGTATGGAGATTTCAGATTCTCAGGACAAAATGGTAAATCATTATGATCATCATGTAACTCTTTAGGGTACTCAAGATTTACCTCTAAAATATATCCTTTATCATCGTTATCATTAAGAGTGTCAACATGTAAGAAATCAATTTCAGGTTGTGTCAGCCAGCGAAAATCTTTCAGTGGTAGATATTGACTCATAGCCCAACCATATTGGTTATTTGTATCGAGGTAGACAATATACTTTGACTCTTCACAAGGGTTGTAGCTAGGCATGTATTTATTATTTGCTTTAGAGTACCGTCCACTACATTGGCTTAATCCACCTCGAATTGATGATTTTATAAAATTGATCATGTCTATATCAGTCATTAATTCTAAATTTACTTTCTTTTTTTTTCAACATTGAACTGAAACTTAACCCAGAAGCAGTGAAATACTGACAAGGATCAAGGTCATAAGTTTTCATACAAACATTCCGAAAATTTTCAAAAACATCTGCTAATAATAACACATCTGTCTTCAAATATATGTCTGAAAATTCTCCTAAAGTTTGAATGTCAAACTGTGTCCATATACGTTGTGCATGTAAATATTCCTGATCACTGATATGACTTGTGTTTAAGGAACTGTAAAATGCATCTTTCGATGGTAAAGAACACTCCTCAATACGTTCCACACAGTTATATATTTATAAGGGAATATACCCTTTTGACGAATCAAATTAAAATCATCTTCTTTAGGAAAGACACGTTGAATTTCATGAAACTGATCTGATTTTAAATTACTAGCCAGCTTATCAAGACTACTCGGCATAAAGCGGAATGAACCTAAAAATCGCAGTTTAATGGTTTTTTTATTGCTAGTTTTGATGTATTTTGTGAACGATATGTATTGTTCCTTATTATTTGCAATCACATCAATTTTCACATTTGAAGCTCCAAATTCTTTAACGTCAAAGTGGTTATCGTATTTGCTACCGTTATGTAGAATGACCGGAATGAATTTACTTACTCTATAATTTAAATTACATTCTTGGTGAGCAGCACCACGATATTTTCCTGTTAAATGGTCATGATCGCGAATCCTGTCTGTATATAAACATTCACCACATATAAAACAATTAGTTTCAGTTTCAAAATTCATTTGCTCTGATGAAGTTAGTGGCTCCATTGGAATGATCGTATTTAAAATAGAGGATATACGGATGGCATCTTTCTCAAGCCTTTCCATAAAAACTTTAGGTGCATCAGGTCCTCTATAGAGCTCAAACTTATTTAAAGAGTCATCATAACTACATTTAATATAATATGCAAAGCTAAAAGGTTCATGAATGTGAGTAGTGTTGGTGAAAGGTTGGGCAGGATTCGATGAACATGTATTAAATGGTTTTAGCAAAGCTTCAAAGTCAGCATATATAACAAATGGTACTCGAAGCTGTTTCTCATAATCCTTAAATATTAAAATGTTATTTTTAGGAGTCGGTAATACCGTACACACATGATTACACCCCCATTTTTGATGTTGAGTTAGTTGAGCCTCTTTCTGGTAATGTAGCAAACAGCCATCACACAACCACTTCTTAGATTTATCTTTTGATATCTGACTACCGACAAGTCTACTTAAATGTTTTATCCAACAATAGTAGGCATTTTCACCTTCGGTTATGTATAGTAAATTTACATGAATATCCTTTTTTCCTGAGTATAATATAGAGGACCTACTATACTCTTATTTTCAATTCCATAAACATTAATACTTACATTGTTCAGCTCTTCAAAACGTTGAATGTCTTTTATCGCCATAGGAAATTCTATTTCTTTTAAATCTAACACTGAAGAATAGTGAGGATAAGATGATGTTCTCATCGTGTCCCTCACTGCTGGATGGAGAGCTGAAGTTACAGCCCAGGCAAAACATGCGTCATCATTATTCAAAACGTTCACAACAGCTTTCATTCGTTTAATCCATCCAGGCAAATCAATGTATGATGATGCTCGAAGGGGGTTGTATTTATTCAGGTTGGTTTCTAAATAAAGTACTTCAACCAACGCCCAGCCTGACTCCCTTTCCTGGAACTCTTCACTCTTCACAATGATGGCACTTGAAATATTTTGGTATATATCACTAATATTAGTTGATTCGCTAACAATTATGTTTTTGTATTAAAGGATTTGATATCCGTAATTTCACCTTCGCTCCCAGTTTTCACATAGAGTCCAAAAAGTTCAAAATTAATTTTAATTGTTTTATGCTCTAATAAAACATTTTCTACTAAGCCAAACACAGTAGGTTGAACATTTTTTAAAAATGATTCAATACTTTGAGTTTTTTCTTTACTATAAAGTCTATAACTAGCAATTCGACTTTTAAATGCACTACCAATTTGTTGAACATTTCCAGAATTTCTTTCATGGCAAGCGTTATTTTTATGATGAATACTGCGTAAATGTCCATGAATGAATGAAGAAGGTATATCAATATTACATACATCACAATGTGTTATCGAAGGTTCACCATTCTTCTTTCTTTTTGTTGCACAACTATTTTCACAATCTTGAGAACGTTTACGCTTTTGAGCATCACATTCATTTAAAAGTTCCGTGCTAGTTGTTGGTTTTACAGTTTTTAATTCTCGTTGTTCACCATGCACTTCAACCATGTGGGATTGATATCGCTTTACAGCAGAAAAACCAAGTTCACAAACTGAACACGAAAATGGTGCTGAACTAACATGCATTAAATTTACATGTCGTGTAAGACTATCCTGTCTGTTAAATGTTGTAGCACAATGACTGCATACAAACATTTTCTGATTATGTTTTGTACTTGCATGACGTTGAAGGCTGTCAGGTCTTGAGAACTGTTTCTTACAATCACCACACTTGAACATGATGATTACTTTCCAAGTTATCTATAAAAGAAAGAAATCATCAATGTTAATAAAAGATAAAACAAAGTACAATATAAATAGTTTAATTATATTCCAGTCAATGGTTATAGCAGGGTATTTAAATCGATCTGTGAACCTCTAGCAAGTCTAACTTCATGTAGTTCTAACTGGGGGTTACTATATACCACTGTCACTGACACTTAGTGGTGAACGTTGGAACTTGATAGAGTGGTAGAAACCAGCGGTCGCCAGTTAAGTGAGCTAAGTGTGACGTCATAGCCTGTCTTAAAACAAGTCTTAACATGTCACGTGATAGAAACCAGCAGCCACCAGTTAAGTGAGCTAAGTGTGACGTCATAGCCAGTCTTAAAACAAGTTTAAACTTGTAAAACATGTCACATGACAAGGTTAAGTTAGGTAAAGTTAGGTTATGTTAGGTGAACTGAAGTTAAGTCTTTAAATATTCCCTCTGTCACTGACACCTAGCAATGAACATTCAGACTTAATAGAGTGGTAATCAAAATCTAACCTACAAAATTATCTTTACACACCATGGTCAAGTAGTTCCAACTTTTGACTGCCAAATATACCATTTTCACTAACATGTAGTGGTGAACATTGGAAAATATCACTCTAACTGTTTAAAAGTTATTAGAGGGGGCACTTACCTTTTTATAATTTATCAACTGCTGTCACTGAATTAACAGACTGTAGGAATCTGGTAACCTACAGGTACCCAATTATCTGTAAACAAATCAATTAATCAATCAATAAATACATTCCAATCAATAACTTCAACATCAATTAGTAATAAAAGACTACAAACCATTAATAATAAGTACTTACCATGCAAAATAATTTAATGATTTTCTACCAAAAAGCCTTTTTTTTCAACTCTTGAGCAGTAATAGAGCACTGTTCACTCAAAGCGAGTAATAAAGACTGACAGTAGGGAAATATATGACACCTCTCTTATATAAACTCTCATCGCTCGTGTCAGCAGTTTTTTGCAGATCATTGCAATTCCTTTCCCAAAACAGCTGAGAGTCCAGAGTACACTAGGAACACCTGTGTGGTATCCAATGACTGATGACTTTGCATGATCATCACCCATTGTCTTGATCAACACCTGAGGTTTCAAATTACTGCAGCGTCAGTCATAGCAACCGCAGTGTGCGCTCTCTGGCATGTCAGCAACATGACACCGGAAGGAACACCTGTGTAATATCCAATAACTGCTAACTTTGCATGATCATCACCCATTGTCTTCATGAACACTTGCGGTTTCAAATTACTGCAGCGTTAGTCATAGCAACAGATCTGCGCGCTCTCTGCCATGTCTGTAATATGACACAGGAAATATAACAAGACGTCTTACTGCACGTGCCATCTCCACAGTTTTAACACCTTAAGAACATGTATTATTCTCTTTCAACTACAAATGACTCGTTAGAACACATCCATCCACCAAGTTAGATCCCTTATATGTTCACATGTATTTCGTCACTTTACTTTCATATCGTTATCCCATTATAGTAGTCGGGGATTAGTGAACAACGTCAGTTCAACACACACAAATATAGTTAGGCCCTTTGACATAATTTAAATAAATTCATGGGCTAGTCCATAGGGACCAGTCCAAAGGGGCTCATCCACAAGGACTCGTCCACAAGGACCTG
This sequence comes from Meconema thalassinum, assembly GCA_946902985.2. NCBI lineage: Eukaryota > Metazoa > Arthropoda > Insecta > Orthoptera > Tettigoniidae > Meconema > Meconema thalassinum. Next base: position 862,905,950 of record OX336389.2, read on the forward strand.
TCCACAAGGACTCGTCCACAAGGACTTGTCCACAAGGACCTGTCACCAAGGACTCGTCCACAAGGACTTGTCCACAAGGACCCGTCAACAATGACCTTTCAATAATACCCCATCAACAGGGGCCCGACCACAGGGGCTCATCAACAATAACAGGGGCTCTCACCTCAAGGCCTAACATGCCCCTCTTTGTTTATCAGTTTGCCTATCGACAAGCACCACTTGGAAAACGTTTTGATCACCCCTCGTGGGTTGGGTTAGGTTAGGTTACACTATAGCCACCATCTTTAAAAAGCCCGCCCTCTTACAAAAGCCATGAGTAGACATGTGTGTAAAAAACGGAAAACAAGCATGTTAATTCATAGTGGCTTTCCACCGAACACATGCAATTTATGTAGAACAACATTTAATTCCATATTGGCATTCAAACTCTCACATGTTGCAATTGGAAAGAGAGATTCTCTAAAAATTTACAATTTCACCCCCTAGTAGGGTTAGGTTTTATTTTAGAGTGGAGATATGTTGTCCATTGGAAAGGGGGTGTTATCCCGAGTTCAATGACACCTCGTACAAGTCTCTAGCCTGATTGGTTCGCGAGATATTGCCATTTTAGTATTCCAGCGGTGGAGCGGTGGCGGTGGCATTAGAACCCGTACAAAACCACTACTGTCACTGATGCGAGAATCTTCTTTATGACCAAATATGTCTGACGCCCCTAAAATGAATTAACAACTTGACTCACAGTTCGCTTATTTATAGCTCACAAAACATTATTGCAGTCACATTATAATGGATTTGTTGTTTCTTATAGTGGCTTTGGTGGCGTAGTTGGTAGCATGCTGAACTTCTGTATCCAAGATCGCGGGTTCAAACCCGGCCGAAGTTGTCGGAATTTTTAAGAGCGTTAAAATCCTTCAGTTTGTCTTCCTTCGGAGGGGAAGTAAAGCCACCGGTCCCATGTCATAGATTTATGGCATGTAAAAGATCCTGCCACTAACTTAACTTGTGTGAAGCTAAATTTCTGGGTTAGATTTCGTTAAAACACTCTATCAAAGTTCCAACGTTCACCACTAGGTGTCAGTGACATCGGGTAGTGAAAGTTGGAACTTCCATGAAATTGAACGGAACTTGTCGCTCACTCCATGGGTGTCCGCTTGTAACAGCTTCAACCCCTTGCGAGTCGAACATGTCCTCGGACACTCCCGGCACTAAAAGCCATACGCTAAATAGCCTAATAGTAATAATTGTTTCTTATAAATGTAAAGTGTTGCACTGAAGACATTTTAGTGACATCGAGAAGCTAGACACTAAATCAGTCTAATTTAAGCTCAATTTAGCCCTGAGATGCTACAGTTGTTGTTGATTCTTTAAGGAGATTTGTGACATCGTAGTCATGTAGCCCCGTGTATTTGGATGTGTGCAGAATTTGTCTGATAACCTGTGCCACTGTGATATATGTACTAGTGTGTGTGTATTTGTAATTGAGGTAGGAGTTGGGTAGGAAGCGGCCGTAGCCTTACGTTAGGTAAGGAGGCGTTTGCAAGGAGTAGAGGTGAGAAACCACGGAAAATTAATCCTAGGATGGCCGAGGAGGGAATTGAATCCATGTACTGTATTTTCAGTATTGCCTCACAAGTCTTAGTGTAGCCCGTTCCCACCCACAGACCTGGATTACATTTCTTTGCAAAGCCGGAATCGAACCCGGGCCTCTGCGGTGGCAGCCAAGAATGCTAGCCATTACACAACATAGATTACTACCTGAATACACAGTCACACACAACAATTCACATAAGGTTATTTTTCTTTGTGTTTGAACGTAGGAAAATGAACCTGACGAATTTGTCATGCGCGGCGAACGAGATGCTAGACCTAGAAACACCTATCTTCCTCCCTGTTGCCTTCCCGAGCAATTGTGAACCAGTCTGTTCTGTAACGTGTTGCTGTCACCCCTGAAGTACGGTTTGGATTCCCGGCTCTGTCAAGAAATGTAAATCTGGTCTGTGGGTAGGAATGGGCTACACTAAGCCATATGAGGCAATACCTAAAATACATGGGTTCGATTCCCTCCTCAGCCATCCTAGAAGTGGTTTTCCGTAGATTCCGCAATTCTACTTCCGACAAATGCCGGGATGATTCCTAATTCAAGGCCACGGGCGCCTCTTTCCCAATCCTAGATTTACTTACAAACACACACACACTCCCTCCCATAGTCGATGTAATAGGTAGTCACGATGCAGGTACCTCACCATCGTACATCCAAATTCAACAAATCATTCATTTGCATCGCACCAACCATTTATAATATTTACAAGTTGCATATCTATGAGAATTCTGATCGTTCAGTACTCAAGAAACACCTTACCAGTACATTAATGGCGGGGTAGAAGTGACAATTAAAAAGGATTACGAGATCGTGGCAAGTAGACCTACGTCATAGTTTTAGTGTAGCTTATAGTTTGTTAAATTTAATTATTGTTGATCATGCTGTATTTTTATGTAAGAGAGCGGATTATATACGGTACATCCAGTGGGACTTTTTAGTCCCTAAATAAACAATCGATCAATCTCAGACTGGCTGCATGGATCAGCGGTAACTTTCTCGCCTGCTGTGCTCAAGCTTGCAAAATCGAATCCCGACGCAGTAAATTGACATTTGAGGCTGTGCAAATTCGAGGCAGTCGTGTCAGTAGATTTACTAGCACGTTAAGGATCCCCTTCAGGGCAAAATTCCGGCACCCTGACGTCTCTAAAGCCACAGTAGTTAATAGGGACGGGAAACCAATAACATTAATAAAACAATCTCTACTACATGCACCACAATAACATAGATTATCTGACAAACTCTACTGTACACGGGGCTGATGACCACAACGTCTAAGCCCCTAAAATGGATTAACAAGAAGAATGTGTAGGATTATATCCAGTAATATCGAAATATTCTTGCCGAGGCAAGGAAGTAGATAACAATGAAGACTTTTAACCTCGCTGAGTCTCCATTCATGCACGGTGTTCCTCCTCCGAAGACTGGGTTTACGGGAATTCAGTAGCATAAAGCCTCTAATAGACTTATATCGGACTGGCTTTGAAGAGACTAGTCCCGTATTTGTTAAGTGCTTGTAGTTATTTGGAATGTCACTTTCAAGTTTGTGTCCTATTCGGTCTTGAAGGATCGGCCTACAGCGTGAATCCCAGTTGGCGGCATTAGGTGAGGCTGCCGACAATAGCTACAGAGAGCTTGGCTCATGTAATCGGATTTGTGGGCGAATCCACTGGAGTGGAATAGATGTGCAGACCAGGTGAGCGCAAGCTAACGGACTCCCACGCCGCACATCCCGTCGGTTTGTTGCGTCATAAATCAGACAGATTGCTTGCGCTCAAACATACTGCTCGAGTCCAAAGCTCCGTGAACCTGAGAGGAATGTGGATCGCGGACGATGAGGAGTGATGTGTGGGGTTCTCGGTCCGTGCGTAGTAAAAGAACCAACCATTCATTCGCAACACCACAGTGGTTTAGGCAACGGCCCTATGTTAGCAATATTGGAATAGACAGGAATTCCAGATAACACGGCGGGCTGTTGACAGGCCCTTCTTTTTCCACCTCCCACGTCACCTCACCCCGCAAGTTCTCAGAACTTGGAACCGAGCAGTAGCCTACATAGATGGTGCTCTTGAGGCATACGGAATAAACAATAGTTGCGTGTCGTTCTTCTGAGTGATGCCGTAGTCTGGTGTGTGGAATATGTCTGATAACCTGTGTCATTGTGATGGATGTGCCAGTGAGTGTATTTTTGTGATTGGGACTAGAATTGGACAGGAGGAGGCTGTGGCCTTAAGATAAGAACCATCCCAGCATTTGACTGAAGTATAGAAATCGGGAAGCAACGGAAAACCACTTCTAAGTTGGCTGAGTTGGGAATCGCACCCACGTTTTCTCAGTTTTGACTCAGTAGCTGAGTGTGCCCCGTTCCAACCCTCAGACCAGAATAACATTTCATGGTAGACTCGAGAATCGAACCCAAGACCTATGGTACCGAAGTCTCAATATGTAACCCCGAGACCAGAGAAGGTGGGGATCTCATATAAAAATAACATTAATAATAATAATAATAATAATAATAATAATAATAATAATAATAATATATGTATTCCTACCCCTTATTATTCCCGTTTTCCAACGTGGTCGGAGATGAGATGCGATGAAATTCTACTGTATGTGGCAGATGGGTTTTTACGGCCGGATACCCTCCCTGACGCCAACCTCATGAGAGGAGATAATGAGAGATGAAATGAATGAAGATGAATGAAACTGGGCAAGGATATGGAAGGAAGCGGCCGTGGCCTAACGGAAGGTACCGTCCCACCATTTGCCTAGAGTCGATTATGGGAAATCACGGAAGACCATTTCAAGGACGGCTGACGGTGGGGCTCGAACCCACGTCTACCGAGTCCGCAGATAGCTTGGCCCCATAACCTAGTGTTGCGCATTAGCAGGCGTAGCTACCGCTGTCGGTAATAATAATAATAATAATAATAATAATAATAATAATTATAATAATAATAATGACTATTTTATTTATTACTAGCATTACCCGTCGCGGCTTTGCTAGCGAAATATGAATAAACACTAAACTTACCTACGACTCACTCATCAATGCCTTTATTTATTTGTCGTTCAATTTTGAAGCAACCCGCATCACTATATTCTACTCGCTCTTGATATAGAGAACTGTTGTAGGCCGATTTCCAGGAATTGTATCTTCGAATTTTTCTAAACGTGAGCAATGTAGAAAATATTATTTTATTCTCATAGAATGAAATATATTTTTAAAATGTAAATTTTGTTCTGTTGAAAGTAAAACATTCCTTATCACCATAGGCTAAATCAACAATCAGCTACAGCATATTACCACTGCCTCTTAGTAGCTCTTGCCCTGCATTCAGCACATTGCCTCTAAGTAAAACACCAATAAGAAATGTCAAGAGATACAAACTTAGTGGCTGTAGAGAAAGAAAGAAAACTCGAAAAGCCGTTTCCAGTGAAGATCGCGTCACTATAATTAAGAAAGTATGCTAGTTTTGTTCTCTGTTGGTAGGTCTATTAATTTATCCGCTGCAACAGCACGCCAATTCGTATTTGTTGAACTGCCTATTCCAATGTTTTTTGGCGAAACGACTCGCGTGTCAATAATACTTCTTAAAAATGGTACATTCAGCCTATGCACATACAGTAACGTCAATCAGCCGTCTTATGACGAACTTCTTTGTTTTTTTGTAAGCTCATTGACACTCAAAATTTTAGCCACATTGGTCCGTTCCATTAAAAACTCATTCAGAAACCTGCGTGGGAGTGCGCACAACAACTCACCAATGTTTCGTCGTAATCGGATGAATGGTATAAGAACGCATACGGGACAATCATACAATGAAGCCACAGAAAATGCCACTAAACAATATGAAATACACGCATTTGTTGTCAACTTATTTTCAACAACCTTTCCGGGAGTGGGGACATCAACTCACCAATGTTTCATCGCAATCGGATGAATGATATATGAACGCATACGGGACTTATTTGAAACGATCTGGGTGGCAACACTCATTTGTAGAAACTATTCGTGCGCCATCTATTGTAAAATGGATTGACTAATTCTATAACCTTCCCGAGAGTGGGCACAATAACTCACCAAAGCTTCGTCGCAATCGGATGAATGGTATATGAACGCATACAGGACTTTGTTGAAACGATTCATGCGCCAACACTCATTTGTTGAAACTACTCGCGCGCCAACTATTGTAGCCTACAATGGATTTTCTAATTATATAACCTTCCCGGGAATGGGCACAACAACTCACGAAAGTTTCATTGCAATAGGATGAATGGTATATGAACGCATGAAAGACGAACACACAAACACACATTTATTGTTATACAGAGAGTTTTTTTTATATGCGACTGGGACCCTACCTCGCCCGCTCGCCCACGTTGCGAGCCTGTCTCCCGCCAGGCACTTTGCCGATGCGGCGCACTAGCGGCACTGAGTCATTGTGTATAGGAATTTGTACTTAAATTTGTACTTCAATGTGATCCTTGACCAATTTTTTGACGAACTGACTTACGGAGAGCGATTGTCAACTTATTTTCAACACGATTCTGCCACTGCTCACACTGCCGAAGCATCCATGGCAGAATTGCGTCGCATTTTCGGTACGAGGATTTTAAAAGGAAAAGGAAGATTGTAGTTTTACGTGACCGTGAATCTTGTGATTATGAGCCACGGGACCTCCTTTTTACGTGGAATCCGAACCACAGGACATGGCTTTTCACTTCGAAAATCTCACATGCATTGACCGGGAATCGAACCCGGACCGCCTTGGTGAGAGGCATACAGCTAGACCGCTGAGCCACCATGCCCCCCCCCCCCCCGAGGATTTTAAGTCGGAACGTGTGGCCCCCGCGAAGTCCCGACTTATCACCATGTGACTTTTATTTGTGGGGGACGCTTAAAAATAGAGTGTTTGCGAGAAACCCTCACACTATAAATGAGCTTAATGGCTATATTACAGCTGAAATACAGTCAATCGGTGCTGAGGAACTTCAGAAAGTAAATGCCAATTTGATAAAGAGGTGCCAGCAATGTGTAGCAGTGAATGGCGAACATTTTCATCACCAGCTGTGAACTAGGTAAGTACAAATTCCTATACTCAATGACTCAGTGCCGTGCAGGCGCCACATAACGGTGAAGTGCCTGGCGGGAGGCAGACGCACAACGTGGGCGAGCGGGCAAGCGAGGGTCCCCATCGCATATAAAACAAACTCTCTGTATATAGGCCTACTGTAGCCTATTTTGTAATAGACAATAGATAATATTCCTAATTATTCTTCAAATATTTTATTTTAAACTCACTCTTTTCATACCTTGAAATGACCTGGAGGATGTTTAAAAGAGCGATAAGTTCCCATCTCATATGAGATCTATGGTCACTAGCATTGCCACCGTGGAGGCCCGGGCTATGTCAAAAAATAATATTCTAGTCTGAGGACCAGAAAAGGGGTGCACTCAACCTCGCAAGGCATAACTGAGAAGAGGAGGGTTCGATTCCCACCTCAGTCATCCTAGAGGCTTTTATCCATGGTTTTCCACTTCTACTCGAGGCTTCCGAACGTAAAGTCACGGCCGCCTCCTTCCAAATCCTTGCCATCGCAATGACACAGATTATAAGACAGTTTTAACATATAAGTACACGGGGCCACATATCCACGATGTCAACAACAACGAGAACAACAATATTGTTGAAATTGCGTTATGACTGGAGCTCAAAAGAGGAAGCATAACACTCTAAATTTGTCTGGTTGGTAGTTGGTCATGTGAGCTCTAGACTGAACAATTTCGATTGCCAGTATATTGCAGCTTTAGCACCAGGATAAAATACTAGGACATGCTAATATTATATGTAATAATACGACGGAAGCCCCAGACGTTATCCATAAATTAAGCAGTAAAATTGACAGTGAATTTCACGAGAAGGAATCTGGTGCTAAGGATGAGCTTACTTTGACTATTTAACGAATAGCTTCAAATTTAAATAAGTAATGCTAATTGCGAGACGAACATAGACATGTAGGAATGCGGTAAAAGCCCAAGGAGGGAAAAGAGTTTACGAGGTAGCAGCCAGCGGTAGCAGTTGCACAAAAAACATACGAGCCTTACAGCAGTCGCATATGATGTGTAACATGTTATCCTACTATGAAATTTAGATGAAATGTATGTGAAGTCATCTGACATGTTATCCTCCTCGCTTACTACACAGCTTGGACATTCTTAAAATGTTAATTTGCGCTCCGTTTTCATACTGGTAGGCCTACTATGATGAATGTATAGATTGAATTGGAGATATGCTACTGTCACACTTGTTTGAACAAACATCACATATTATATTGTAAATTAAGAGGTGGAATGAAACCATAGCCTCTAGCCTATCTATAGGCACAGCGCGCTCATTTTTTCCTCTTACCACTGTCAGCTGGATCTTACCACTGCCAGCTGGATCGATCGATCGCATCCCTCCTGGCTGCTTTGATTTACGTTATGTGAAGTAATTTTGGATAACATTGACTCGGACCAAAGACCGTCACTCATTACGGCTTTATTTTCTTTGCTTACATCAATCAACATGTCCCTCAGCAACTGTTGCTATGCACACCATAGCTGCCAAACCACTGCCTCCTTATCCAACATACACTCCCATCGATCGCATCCCTCCTGGCTGCTAAAGCATCCAGGAGGGATGCGATCGATCCAGCTGGCAGTGCGTCTTACACACTTCCGTCCGATCCACTTCCGTCCCATTATTCAAAAGCACTCCCTCAAAAATATCCAGCAACCGAGAGGAAAGATGTTACACATAAAAAACGGATCCCACATCACTCAAACAATACGCTAAGTTCAAATTCAATTCCAACCTGACCATCCACTAACAATCACATACAGTATCACTTTAAACAAGCAAACTTGAAGGTCAGTAACCACTAACAATTTATCAACAAAAAATCCCACATGACTTGCATATGTTGACAAGTTGCGCAACTGCTGTAACTGAACAAATGTACATATTGTAAATACCACACCCACATACTTCTAGGCATGAATTTAACGGCCTAAGTTAAAAGATCTGATGATGATCGCTTGATTATAGAAACTGGTCACCCAAGTGAATTTATTTATCGCATGTACTTTTTTTTAGGTTCAGGGAAACAGACATTACAATTGGGTACAATCATGTTGACCGACTAAAAATTAAAAATTAATTTTGATTACTAGGCAACACTGAAAAATGGATTCCAACACGATAATAATAGAAGGGAATAAATACATACATACATTATATCAAATACCCACTGTTATGGCTTAGAATAGCCATGTCAATGTGTGTGTGCTCGCTGTAGGACAGCCTTATCCACCGAGTACGCGGCACGGTGGGGGGGGGTTGGGTTGAGCAAAAAGCAGCAAACTTACACGTGTAGTTGGGGTGAAGATGGCAAACGTAAGCACTCGAGTGTGTTCAGTTGTGAATTGTTCTAACAATATGTGTCTTGTGAACACTACGAAGAAGCTTAACTTTCATTCTGAACACTGTTGTTAATATATTGTACTCTTTTGGCATACGAAATGAACATCATCTCTTCACGGGATAGGTCACAGCAGGGCTGGGCCGATGCTCCCCGTAGCAGCACATTGCTCGCAGCGACCAAATTGTGCTGTCCCGCTTGGAACAAAGTTTTAGCATGGAAATATAATGTTTTGTAATTATAATTTATTGAAGGAGAGGGCTTATTACACAGATGGCCATGCTGTGCAAAATTTCATGCGGCTGTAGTGTGTTGCTCGCTTGCGAGGTTGGAAGGATATGCTGCCCGTTGTCTGATCCAGTTTGACACCACTTGCCACGTGGTCATGGCTATGCTGTTCGTTCTTGGCTGGTTAATTCCTCCGCTGAGGCATAGCGTAGACACCTTTGCTACGAAGGTCGAGGAGGCACTGTGTGGCAGCCTGGCAGACTCATCCACGCGTGCATGGGCTTTTATTACCAACAAATTTCTGAGCTGTTGCTGTTTAGAGTGGTGGATGAAATAGAAATGTACACATGTACGGGAGGTTGTTTGTTATTATGAACAACAAGTCATCGATTTGGTTAATTTCGTAGAGAATATTTAAGTCATTCAGGCTGATGAACAAATGGCCTATGTTCATAGCTCCTAAATGAAGAAACATTTACAACTACATATGTCCAAGACGTCATTCTTGTTAATTCATTTAGGGGCCTGTGACATTGTGGGCATATAGGCCCGTGTACTTGGGTGTATTATAGTCTTTAATAAAATGTTATTGGCTATACGTTCCATTTAACTACTGAGGCTTTTCGAGACGCCGGGGTGCCAGAATTTTGTCCCGAAGGGGATCTTTAACGTGTTAGTAAATATTCTTACACGGCTCCCTCTCGTTTGCGCACCCTCAACTGCCAACTGACTGCGCTAGGATTCGATCCTGTAACCTTGGGCACAGCAGAAGAGAACGTTACCGCTGCGCCACACAGTCAGTGATATATAGGCCTTGTCTCTCTCTATATACAGATAGTATTTGTTTGGTAACCTGTCATATTGTGATGTCTGTAGTAATGTGTGTATTTGTAATTGAGACTATGACTGGAAAGGCGGTGACTGCGGCCTTATGTTAGGAACAATCGCGATATTTACTTGGAGAGGAAGTTGGAAACCATGGATACTCACTTTGCAACTCTGCATCATTGTAAATATTTTGGGAGTTGTCTGCTGGGTAAGGTGAATTACTAAGTCTGAAAATATCCTTGTGGTGTATTTTTGGAAACACACGGGAAGGCAGAGTTTACTTTGACTGCTCTTTATTATTTCACATTATTTCATTTATACAAATTTCCTCCCCGCAAATACAAACATCGAACTCTTACATCCTGTTTGCCCCGTATATTTGTTCATTTGCGGTGTAAGTCTGTTACAGAAACGCATATTCTTCGAAACCAGCTTGTCAGCGTCTTGCAGTTGCCCTCTAAACATCAATCGCCTCAAGCCATGAAGACTTCACCATCAATCCGCCAGGCGTCTTGTTCTTCTCCAACCAACAACTACGTGAAGACACCGCTCCATGAAGAATTTTTCTTTTACAATGTTTTCTATGCTTATGTTAACTCCGCTGTTTCCTCCCCTTATCCGCTCGCTTCCCCCTCTCCCCGCCCGCCTACCTCTGACGTGTGCGTTGTCGCTCTACTCATTCGGCGCGTCACTACGCTCGCTCACTTGACTTCTCGTCTCCGTGCCGAAAGCGACTGCTCTCACCCTCACTAGTGCTTCGGACGTCAAAGCTTACAGTTGGAGCCTAACTAAGGCTCGTCTCCTCTCCTAGAGAGACATATTTTAAATTAGTCGCCATGTTGTGAATTCCAGACCAACGGTCACCAGGAGAATCGCCGTTCAACAGAAATGAGCTAAGTACTACTTCAAAGTCCTTCAACACATTTTAATTGCTTTTAAATAGCTATATACTTTTTAACCTCCATTTTATAGACAGTGTGAAATTGCGAAATGTGGGGCAATAACCATCTTCGCGGGATTTTCGATGTTGGGCTTTGTCTATCTAAGCTAATTTTATAAAATTGAAGCAGCATTTCTTATACATATTAACTGAGATATTTTCTCACAACGTGGGACATCATTAAACTACCCATTGTCTATAGAAAACAGCTTTTTCCACCGCTGGACTTTATTTGCCCAATTCAACCGTTATGATTGTTCTGGAATTTTCCACGCCAAACAATTCATTTATAAGCTAAACCTTCGAGTATTTTCCACTCACATATGGAAATCCTTTTTCGAACTAAGGAACTTTCTTTATGAACCGCTGATCAAACACCGAATTTGTCTTCCATCGTGGGAAATTGTCCGCTGCATTCAACTATAACCTACAAATTTTTCAATGCAATAGACTCTCTCAAACCAAAATTCAACTAGTTATTTACATAACTGTAATAACTTTCCTTTCTATAAACTTTCTGTGCTACAATAGTGAACTTTTCAACCACGTCAATGGACTATAGTGAAAACAGTGCTCGTTCAACTTTTCATCCGCGTCGCGCTCGTCCAAAAAAAAAAATACGGCCAAGAAGTTTCTCCTAAAAGTTCCTATTTCCTCTTCCACAATCACCCTTTACTAACAGATTAATTCTTAAATTTAGGCTTGTTGCAATGAGGTGTCATTTGATAGCAAGTGCCCTCCCATCTTTGTTCCGTTTATTATAACTTAACTCTGTAAAATTTTGTGTCTAGTACACATTTTAAAGTATATTGTTTCTCCCCTTTAACTGAGGAATTCAATTATTTCTACTCACACGTGAGTGGCTTAACTTTTCTCTCTAAGTTTCACGAAAGGGTAACTTGCCCTATTTTTCCTCGTGATCCTGTTTAAACATAGAAGTCCTAGAAACTTCTTCTTAATTTTTCTCTCCAGGTTTCACAATAAGTGACCTGCCCTATTTGTATAAACCATAATCGTAATTACTGTATAAATATAAGAAGCTATAGAAATTTCTATTTAATTTCTCTCTCTTTTTTTGTTATAATTTCGAAGTTGTTATTTGTTCATACTCTTAAGATTCCCATATAGGAATTCTTAAAGTACACATACTGTACCTGCCCTATTTGTTAAACTTTAATTGCGTTAATTGTCTCTAAATTTTCAATTTGTTAATCTTAGCACCATTTTAAAATCTTATGCAGATTTTAGTGCTTATAAAAGGTTCCAAACCAAAAAATTGTTAATTGCCAAGTGCAAACTTCCACATTCTAGAGGTCTGAGACTTCAAAAGTTAAAAATTCAAATTGTACTTTTTATGTTACCAAAAATTATATCTCCACTCATTGTTAAATAAAAGAAATTTATATTTTTTGATTTCTACTTCACACCAGAATAACTATTAGGCAAGATCCTGTCTTCCCCGACTCTTCCTATAGGCTTATGCCCTCTTTAAGAAACTCACAAATCAAATTAACAACGGTTCCAATATTTGTTGCATTTGAGCAAGAACTCTTAGTCACAAACTTATTAAAGCCTCTCTTAGCTTTAATAGCTAATTCTAATGAGCCAGCAAGGCTTCCTGCTTGTTGAGATTGTCTCTAAACTTGTGGTTCGTTTTCAAAATTTAAGTTTTTCTCATTGTCTAAACTTTTAGTCGGCGCTTTGCTGGATAAAAGCTTAGCCATTCTTAAATGCAACTATTGGTGTTCTTACCAAAATTATTCCCAATGGTAGAATTGCTTCATTGCTACTCTTCCTGGAAACATTCGGTCTCTCGTTGGAGATCCTACAGTTTCAAGAACTAAAATATCACGGCTAATTCAAATTATTTGCGTTCTTCAAAATATTTGTTTAAACCAAACTCCTTTGAAGGGATACATAGTAAACTCATCATTTCTTTCCTTGCCAGACCACCACCCTTCCCCATAGTAGCCAAATCTTGGCTTGGAAGGGAAGGTACTATCACCTCTCGCCTGCAAATAGCCCAAGCTCCAGCTGCGTTTCCCGTTAGCTGTGTTCAGGTCCCCACTTACTTTGGTGTTTTCACGGGCTTTGCGGTGACACTTGTTAACAATTACTCTTTAAATTTATTTTTATAAGTTTGTTGGACTCTCGTCCTATCTATCCATCCTTTTTCTCCAGTCCGAAATCCACTTCTTTTTCTTCATCATCTTCCCTTGGGGGTATGATTATTCCCAAGCTAATAATCTACCCAAACTTTGGTCCCAGAAACCCGGGAGAGTCCATTTGTCAATATTTTGCAAATTATTAATATCTACTTTGAATCTTTCACCGATAACTTCTCTGTGCAAAGCTGGTGATGGCGATAGAGCCCGTTTCTGTCTTCTTCAGCCTGTCTCACTTGCAACCTGTTTGCTGCTGCCAACCTTCAGCATTTTCAAAATCTCTCGACAGTTTCGTAAGTTATACTTCAATTTACCCATTTCATCATGCCAACTGAAAAGGATGAAACTCTCATTGCTAGGCGTTCTTCATACAAAGGACAGCTTACCTGATTTAGAAATTTCGTTAGTAAAATTAATCCAGCCGATTGTGATCTAGACGTCTTGACTCAACGCTTAAAGTTGTACGAACGTTCTTACGACTACTATGATCAAATTCAAACCGACATTGAATCCGCTTGTGCCGAACTTCAATCCGATCGCGATGAAGTCGAACCCTTGTATTTTGAAGGGACTGCTAAGGCCCACCAACTTATTCGCAGTATCGCAGAACCGGACACTAGGGTCATCAATCCGGCCCAGTTCGCACCCGCTTCAGTCCGTGGAGACACGCATCAACCAAAACCTTCGCTTCCGAAGATAAGCCTGCCCCTTTTTTCAGGCCAGGAAAGTGAATGGAACTTCTTTTACGAGTTATTCAGCTCTCTCATACATAATAACAATGTCATTCCCGCTATCCACAAGTTGTATTACTTGAGATCATGTCGTAAAGAACAAGCTCTTACGCTCGTGGAAACACTTCCTTTGAGCGCAGACAACTACAACATCGCCTTTAATCTCCTTAAAGAGAAATATGGCAATCTGCATCTGTGTGTGGCACGTTACATTCATGCCCTGTTCGACTTGCCAGCCGTAAAGCCTAATGACGTTTCCTCTTTAAGGAACTTGGTTGACACAATGCAACTACATGTCAGAGCCTTATATCAGCTTGAACAACCGGTTCAAACATGGGACACTGTCTTAATTCATCTACCTACATCCAGATTTGATTATTCCACTCTTAAAGTCTGGGAGATAGAATTATTTCACAAGGATGAGCATTCCTTTGATCATCTCATCGCGTTTCTTAACAGCCGGTGCCAATTACTTACCGCACTCTCATTTCAGTGCGAAAGCGCTAAAATTAGTCCTCTGTGTCACAACATCTTGGATACCAAATCTGTTTCTTCAGATGGTCATAAGCCCCCATCTGTCGAGAACAAGCAAACTCGTTCCGCCGTTTTGAACCGTCCAGGAGTGAATACTAGGCCGCTCAACAAGTTCGTAAAGTGCACATTGTGTAAGGTTTCCCACGCTTTGTATTCATGTAAATCCTTTTAAGAATTGTCTGTTGAAGACAGAAGGAAGTTTGTCTCCAATAATAAATATTGTTATAACTGCCTGTCATCTAAGCATTATGCTTCGAATTGTACGTCTTCCAACCTCTGTTTTCATTGCAAAAGACCGCATCACAGTTTACTGCACCACCATGATCAATCAAGGTCAGTGGTACCTGCTTCTTCAAATTCCATGCAGAGCAGCTCCGATCAAACTAGTGCTTCTTCTTGCATTTCTAATGCCAGAACTTCTCACAGTGCGCAAATCCTGCTGTCCACTGTACAATTCGAAATTCAGGATAATTTTGGAAATTGGATTTGAACCCGCGGTCTTCTTGACTCCGCTTCAACTCACAACTTTGTTTCGCAATCATTAATCAAAAAACTAGGCCTACCTGTAAACTCTACTTCCATCAATGTATCCGGCATTGAAAATCTCAAAACTCAAGCTTTGCAGTCTTCAAAATTAAAAATTAGAGACATCTGTCAAAGAAACACCAATCTTAACTTAAACTGTCTCATTCTTAACAGTATTGGTAAAAACACCCCTAGCAACTCCAATAATACTTCCGGTTTAAAGATTCCTTCGCATTTAAGGTTAGCTGATCCTCAGTTTAATGTTCAAAACCCCTTTGACATACTCTTCAGCGCCAATATTTTTTGGAATTGCCTTCGTAAACAAGTTCGCAAACTATCTTCAAACGTGGTCGCCAGAGACACCGATTTTGGTTGGGTCGTTATTGGTCAAATCCAACGTTCCAGGCTTCAAACCAACTCGGAATGTTATTTCGTTAACGCTGATTCGAATTCCTTTTCTAAAAAAGAGAACACTTACGTTTCCGATCTCAGCACGTTTCAAAGCAGCTTGTCGAAACAATGTCTTGGTGTTAGCAACTACGCCACTGCCGTGAGCTACTCCATGTGTTTTGTTTCATTCTCGCACAAAATGGCAGTTCAAGTTCGCCTCGCCTTGTGTCGCTTGGTTTATTGTCTTTTGTCATTTTCTGCAGCCGGTAATTGGTTAAACCTTTTATCGAAAACTATCTTCTCTCTGCGTCAAACCACGGCTATCAGTCACCAACACTTTGCTGTAAGCTGTGTTTCACATTCTCGCTGTTCAGTAGGATGGCCACGGCCGCCTCCTTCCCACTTCCTCACACGCGGAAGCAGCATTTGAAACCGCTTGTCAATCTGAGTTCTCTAGCATCAAGAATAACAATTCTTACGCATAATTTCTACCTCAACTTCCCAGCTTTTCTTCGTTGATTAGAAGAATTAAGCTTTTTTTCTATTGGCAACTGTTGGATTCCGTGATCCTCAAAATTATGTAAAATTATTTAATTGCTTTGTTTCATATGTCCTTAAATTGGGTATTCATGTCCAAGCTACGTATGACTGCATGACGTGTTACTGGAAGATCCTCTTTAATGTTGAGCTGTTTGCGTCTATCCCTTGTAGTTATTTTCAATTACTTGTTTGGCAATCTTGTTTGTACACAAACTCGGGCAAGGCCAAGCCGTTAATTACTTCCTCTATATGTGACAAAGGTCATGACGGGTTCGTCTTATCTCAACTCAGGTTGTTTGCCAACTATTGTTATGCGGGTTGCTCTCGTAATTTCGGAAGTCGTTTACTTCCCCCTTCAAATAAACTCGTTCAAGTCACTGACTTCTCCAGCCATTCATACTCGTTATCTTGCTGTACTATGAGGGTCAAGGATTTGTTTATTTACTTTCTCACTTGCCAATATTCACACGCTATGGTTGTTTTGATCCTCGTTTCACAACATCGTTACATATCTTTACTGCGCGCATGCATGGTAACTTGCGCAACTATTTCACACTTTTGCGGTTTGTTGTTAAACAAATTTGTTTTTTTCTCGTCGTTACATTGGATGTACCTTCATATATATTCTTGTTACGTCACGTTTTTTGCTTATTTAAGTACTTTTCTAGTTAACACATTTGGTGCGCATTATAACGTAAGGTCATTGTTTATGGCTACTAGATTATTGTTACCCATGGAGTTCTTGCCTTCTACTTGCATAGTTTCTTTGCTTATTTGGTATATTATTATCCTTAATCCATGTACTTGCTTCTATACGCATTGTTTACATTTGTTAATTCTCCTTTCGCATCTTGTTGCGATCTATATTGAAGCTTTGTTTCTCTCAGCTACTAGATACATTTTGATTGGCGGCGTTGTTAATTCTCGCCCGTTGACCCCGCCTTCCAACAATTCTTATAACTTACTTTTCTTGACCCTTGGTCAGTCCCATACAGGCACCTCCCCTTTTTTCCTTTCTCCCTCTAGCGTGGATCTCCTGTGGAATAATCGATTGCTACCCGGGAAGGAATGGAAGAGTCAGGGTAGGGAAGATCGTGATAACAAATGGATATATTATAAGACCCCTTTCTCTCAGTGTTATTCTTTCTTTCAATCTTTAATATCGTGTTCCTGTTCCTTGGTGGTTTTTGCCGTTGTCCCCCAACTTGGTGTATTTTTGGAAATACACGGGAAGGCAGAGTTTACTTTGACTGCTCTTTATTATTTCACATTATTTCATTTATTCAAATTTCCTCCCCGCAAATACAAACATCGAACTCTTACATCCTGTTTGCCCCGTATATTTGTTCATTTGCGGTGTAAGTCTGTTACAGAAACGCATATTCTTCGAAACCAGCTTGGCAGCGTCTTGCAGATGCCCTCTAAACATCAATCGCCTCAAGCCATGAAGACTTCGCCATCAATCCGCCAGGTGTCGTGTTCTTCTCCAACCAACAACTACGTGAAGACACCGCTCAAAGAAGAATTTTTCTTTTACAATGTTTTCTATGCTTATGTAAACTCCGCTGTTTCCTCCCCTTATCCGCTCGCTTCCCCTTCTCACCGCCCGCCTACCTCTGACGTGTGCGTTGTCGCTCTACTCATTCGGCGCGTCACTACGCTCGCTCACTTGACTCCTCGTCTCCGTGCCGAGAGCAACTGCTCTCACCCTCACTAGTGCTTCGGACGTCAAAGCTTACAGTTGGAGCCTAACTAAGGCTCGTCTCCTCTCCTAGAGAGACTTATTTTAAATTAGTCGCCATGTTGTGAATTCCAGACCAACGGTCACCAGGAGAATCGCCGTTCAACAGAAATGAGCTAAGTACTACTTCAACGTTCTTCAACACATTTTAATTGCTTTTAAATAGCTATATACTTTTTAACCGCCATTTTATAGACAGCGTAAAATTGCGAAATGTGGGGCAAAACCATCTTCGCGGGATTTTCGATGTTGGGCTTTGTTTATCTAAGCTAATCTTATAAAATTGAAGCAGCACTTCTTATACATATTAACTGAGATATTTTCTCACAACGTGGGACATCATTAAATTACCCACTGTCAATAGAAAACTTAGCTTTTTCCACCGCTGGACTTTATTTGCCCAATTCAACCGTTATGATTGTTCTGGAATTTTCCACGCCAAACCTTCGAGTATTTTCCACTCACATATGAAAATCCATTTTTGGAACTAAGGAACTTTCTTTATGAACCGCTGATCAACACCTAATTTGTCTTCCATCGTGGGAAATTGTCCGCTGCATTCAACTATAACCTACAAATTTTTCAATGCAATAGACTCTCTCAAACCAAAATTCAACTAGTTATTTACATAACTGTAATAACTTTCCTTTCTATAAACTTTCTGTGCTACAATAGTGAACTTTTCAACCACGTCAATAGACTATAGTGAAAACAGTGCTCGTTCAACTTTTCATTCGCGTCGCGCTCGTCAGAGAAAAATAAATACGGCCAAGAAGTTTCTCCTAAAAGTTCCTATTTCCTCTTCCACAATCACCCTTTACTAACTAATTAGGTTAATTCTTAAATTTAGGCTTGTTGCAATGAGGTGTCATTTGATAGCAAGTGCCCTCCCATCTTTGTTCCGTTTATTATAACTTAACTCTGTAAAATTTTGTGTCTAGTACACATTTTAAAGTATATTGTTTCTCCCCTTTAACTGGGGAATTCAATTATTTCTACTCACACGTGAGTGGCTTAACTTTTCTCTCTAAGTTTCACGAAAGGGTAACTTGCCCTATTTTTTCTCGTGATCCTGTTTAAACATAGAAGTCCTAGAAACTTCTTCTTAATTTTTCTCGTCAGGTTTCACAATAAGTGACCTGCCCTATTTGTATAAACCATAATCGTAATTACTGTATAAATATAAGAAGTTATAGAAACTTCTATTTAATTTCTCTCTCTCTTTTGTTATAATTTTGAAGTTGTTATTTGTTCATACTCTTAAGATTCCCATATAGGAATTCTTAAAGTACACATACTGTACCTGCCCTATTTGTTAAACTTTAATTGCGTTAATTGTCTCTAAATTTTCAATATGTTAATCTTAGCACCATTTTTAAATCTTATGCAGATTTTAGTGCTTATAAAAGGTTCCAAACCAAAAAATTGTTAATTGCCAAGTGCAAACTTCCACATTCTAGAGGTCTGAGACTTCAAAAGTTAAAAATTCAAATTGTACTTTTTATGTTACCAAAAATTATATCTCCACTCATTGTTAAATAAAAGAAATTTATATTTTTTGATTTCTACTTCACACCAGAATAACGATTAGGCAAGATCCTGTCTTCCCCGACTCTTCCTATAGGCTTATGCCCTCTTTAAGAAACTCACAAATCAAATTAACAACGGTTCCACTATTTGTTGCATTTGAGCAAGAACTCTTAGTCACAAACTTATTAAAGCCTCTCTTAGCTTTAATAGCTAATTCTAATGAGCCAGCAAGGCTTCCTGCTTGTTGAGATTGTCTCTAAACTTGTGGTTCGTTTTCAAAATTTAAGTTTTTCTCGTTGTCTAAACTTTTAGCCGGCGCTTTGGTGGGTAAAAGCTTAGCCATTCTTAAATGCAACTATTGGTGCTCTTACCAAAATTATTCCCAAAGGTAGAATTGCTTCATTGCTACTCTTCCTGGAAACATTCGGTCTCTCGTTGGAGATCCTACAGTTTCAAGAACTAAAATATCACGGCTAATTCAAATTATTTGCGTTCTTCAAAATATTTGTTTAAACCAAACTCCTCTGAAGGGATACATAGTAAACTCATCATTTCTTTCCTTGCCAGACCACCACCCTTCCCCATAGTAGCCAAATCTTGGCTGGAAGGGAAGGTACTATCACCTCTCGCCTGCAAATAGCCCAAGTTCCAGCTGCATTTCCTGTTAGCTGTGTTCAGGTCCCCACTCACTTTAGTGATTTCACGGGCTTTGCGGTGACACTTGTTAACAATTACTCTTTAAATTTATTTTTATAAGTTTGTTGGACTCTCGTCCTATCTATCCATCCTTTTTCTCCAGTCCGAAACCCACTTCTTTTTCTTCATCATCATCCCTTGGGGGTATGATTATTCCCAAGCTAATAATCTACCCACCTTGTCAATTCGGCACCCAATTAAGATGCTGCGGAATTTCTGTCAGCATCAAATTAAGATCATACTTCTTTCATTTTAAAATTTTGAACAAGGACGTTCTCTAATTGACTCTAACTTTTAGTCTATTATCCGAGTCGAGACAGTGCAGGTAAATGCACGTGATCACATGACTGCCTGGACCGAGAAACACGCCCAGTTCAGGTCTAGCCAAGAGGATCCGAGATAGTTCATCATTCCGTACCCCTAGAGAAGACAAGTGCTGTATTGCGACCAGCGTTAACTATTTACAGTTACTTTCTTTCTACTATATAGCAACCTGTGTCAACCCCTTGTTAATCCCGTTTCCAACGGGGTTGGAAATTAGATGCGATGAATTCCACGTGGTTGATAGTTTCTGCGGCCGGATGCGCTTCCTGACGCCAACCTCACTAGAGGAGTTGATGAGAGATTTGTCAATATGGTAACTACAGCACACAGGAATCGTAAAATAAATGCGAAACATTTCATTACGCTCAAGATAATGTAATATATTGCGATATTTACGGCTTTCAGTAGACTATGTCTGACGAGCTGCTCCTGCTATCCTGGTTGACATTATAATTAGGCGTTCTTCAGTTTCTATAATAATGTCAAGTACCCACATTCTCTTCTGAACTGTTTCTACAACATGCCGAACGCAATTACGCCAGTTCTCTTCACATGATTTCTGAATACCTCGTGTTAACAGACTTCTAACGTGTTTCAACTTGAAAGTTGTATTCTTTGACGGTACACCGTTCTTAATTTGCGCCCAGGCCAGTTCCATTGGGTTAAGTTCACAATGGTATGGCGGTACCCGTAGCACAGTCTTCTTTGCAGCCTTAGCTATTTCATCATTGGCATATGCATTGAAGAATGATTTGTGTTCATTGACGATCACAAGTAATTCCTTCTTCAGTAACCCGTCCTCGAATGGGATGTTTTCAGAAACAAGCCATTACTCAATGTTTGGATTAGTCCAATTGATGTTTGGATTATTCTTTACGAGAGTGGTAGGGAGTGTTATCAAGCACAATGACCGAGTTATCCTCAAGGTGGGGAAGAACCTCAGAAAACCACGTTTCGAAGGATTGGGCATTCATTTCTTCGTGGTAATCACCACATTTTAGGATTCAAACACCCATGAACAGTTTTCCACCAAACCAGTCTGGCTTCTAATATGGGTGATTATTAACCGTTTACCTTTGCCAGCTGGTGCCTTGTTACCAGTAGACAGTCCTGCCAAGAAAGCTTGCTTGGATAAAGATACTGTGTCATTAATCTAAACTTTATTCCGAGTATGGCCTGCATTTTGCCAAGTTTCGTCTTCAATAATACATTTTTCTATTTCGTCCCTCTCTATGAGCATAATTTCTCGTCCTTGTCGAACATGTTCGAAGTTTAGTTCCTTCAATAAATTATGAAATGTCATTCGTCAAAAATCCGGTAAATCTGTATGTTCTTTCACAGCGATAAGTACTTTATCGATCGTTGGCAGCTCATTGCGAAAGAAGAACTGGTGGACCTATCTTCTTAATGCATTCTTATCAAACTCGTCAACTCTTTCCACATTCTTTGCCCTTGTTTTCTCTTTTTTGGGCGATTGTAAACTGTGGGTAGCTTTATATTCTCGAACTACTCGATACACAGAAATTTCACTTACAGTCGTGGAATGAGCTGTTCCTTACTATGTCAGAAATCAGTGCGGTGGGATGCAATACCAACTCAGCCCCATATGTGAGATTTTCAGAGCTACTCAGCGCTTTTCGCTTAAGCCGCTTCTTTGGTGGACTAATAACACTCGCATTGTCTCCTGCTGAGTCAATAGAGCTTGACATTGCGTCTACGACGGAACAACGACTGTATAAAATCTGCGTACACACGATTAAAAATAATTGTTGCCTATCGTAAGCAGTTATGAACTAATCAATTAATTAAGTACATAAACCAACAATAAATAATAAGATCATAACTCCGAATAAAAATAGAAATTGCACTGCACCATGCAACCGATAACTTAAGTCTGCCCGCTTCACATGTAAGCTATACACAAGACTGAAGCCGACGTACGTTCAACAGGCACAACTCTACGCACCCCTTGCGGGTAACTCTGTATTTACACTTACAGCTGTGTTTACTTACACTGTCTCGACTCGGTGAATATACTTTTCTTAGACGTTGCTTCTCCAAGAAGTTAGGCACATTCTTTCCTTCGGCTCTGTAGAGTTAAATGTGAGAATATTGCCTGGAAACCTTTACGAGTAGTAGTGTAAGTGCAATTATGTAAGTCTAGATTTGGAATAGCTACATCAACCGGTTTGGTTATAAACTATAGGTTATAGAATATTAATTTCTGAAAAGGAACATATTCTACTGATGTTCTATTGAAACGGTCTCTCTGTAGTTCGTGAACCAGTATCTTGAACTGGTACACAATTCTGTAGTGGTGTATTCATGTAATGTAGATAAGCCTCATCGTATGTCTTTGAAGACATTTTCCTAGTGATGACGGTGTGTTGGTGTGACATATCTTGTGTAACGGTGAAAGGTCTAATGTAAGACAGGGCAAGTACTTGTTCCGAAGAAAGACCATTTTGCTGTTTCTTACCTGAAATGAATGCAACGTTCCAACATTGAGTTTTGAGTGTGAAATTATTGCTATATACTTCATCACAATGAAGGTCGTGTACCCAAAGCTATTTAGTTCATCACATGGAAAATGCATTTAAGGTGGGGGAGATTTCAAATGGAAAAGACCGGTGTAATATATGAAAATATGTTATTTATTTCTTCACGGAACTACTTGTTTCATTTTTAGGATTACTCTCGTGAGGCTGGTGTTAGGAAGGGCAATCTGTCTAAAATCCCCAGCGAAAACCAAAACAAACCAGGTTGGCTCCGTCTATCCCAAATAATTAAAATCAGCCGAAATATTAATAATAATAGTATCGTCTCTCCATCAAAGACGTGTAAATGTGCCGTTCCGGCGTGGCATCATTGGTGCAGTGGCTGGAATTCTTGGCTGTCACCCCAGAGATCCGGGTTCGATTCCCGGCTCTGCCATGAAATGTAATTCTGGTCTGAGGGCTGAACGGGGGTACATTCGTCCTTATGAGACACAGCTGAGGAGAGGTAGGTTCGATTCCCACCTCAGTCGTCCTTTAATTGGCTTCTACTCCCGGGTGGTTCTTCGCCTAAAGGCCACGACTGCCTTCTTCCCAATTCTGTGCCGAATTTCAAATACACACACTACTACAGACGCCAAAATGACACAGGCTATCAGACAGATTTCATAGAAACCCGAATACACGAGGCTAATTAACAGGATGCCTAAGCCCCTAAACGAATGAAGAACAACATCTCTCAAGTCAAGGTATGGTGACTTTGTATTCACATACACAATACCGGTAGGCCTACATACAAACATTCGATGGGACAAGGATGTGGCGTTTCTGAAGAGGTTTTAAAGTTGCGAGTTTAACCCTTGCCGCAATTGGCAGATGGAATGTGTTCAGTTATTTTAACTAGAATAAATGGTGGTAGAAAGTGGTTCTTGTTTTGTAAAAAAACCAATTCCGTCCTGTTTGGTTCCTCATCCCTGTCTCAAGCTACAATTTCTGTTGTTCAAAACCTAGCTGTAATAATAATATTGATAATAAGATTATTGTAATGCAACTGCAGACGCTACGTCCCAGTGCCACTTCAGATAACAGTAAGTATGCTATTGATGTCCGTTTTCTTCCTAGCCTCTAAAATAAGCAACCAAAAGACTTAATCCTTTTGAACAGTAAGACATCCCCGTGATGAGAAAAAGCAGTCCTCCGGTTTCAAGTCACCTTTGTTTGTGCTTATCTTGCTATGGTCAACATACTGGAGTTATACTGTTCACGTTCTCTGCCCGACACAAACCAACTCTACTCGAAATATGGATTAGACGAGCTTAGATGTACTAATGCACTCTGAGTACAATTCAGAGGTGTATGCGGAAGAAGGAAGCCTCCGTGGCTTAGGCGGCAGCACGCCAGGCTCTCACCGCTGAGTCCGTGGTTCAAATCCCGGTCACTCCATGTGAGATCTGTGCTGGACAGAACGGAGGCAGACAGGTTTTTCTCCGGGTACTCCGGTTTTCCCTATCAACATTTCATTCCAGCAACACTCTCCACTATCATTTCATTTCATCTATCATTCATTTAATCATTGCCCCAGAGGAGTGCGTCAGGCCTCGGCAGCCGGCACAGTTCATATCCTCGCCGCTAGATAGGGGCTTCATTCATTCCATTCCTGACCCGGTCGGAGACTGGAAGCAGGCTGTGGATTTTCATTTTCATGCAGAAGAACGACACTTGATATTGCCTTGTAATCAAGTTCAGGGGGAGAATATAGCCGGTGGTCACTGATTTCAAGTGAGCTATCTATTATCATCGAATGAGTCGTTATTTGACTCTGGCTTCTGTCTCGTGGAGATTTCTACAGTCTTTGTTTGACACGGACGTAAAGCTGCCTTGGGCGACGAGCCAAATTTAACTCGGCTGACTCATTGAGAAGGAAATAGAAATACAGAGTGTCGGAAAATAAGAGGTAGAAAATCAAACCACGCATGGGGCTGGGGCTGGGGAGCAATATGTGTTAAGATGCATGTGGGCGCAAACCAACCGTTAAGCCCCTGTGAGCATTTGTAATTACGAGGAAACTTGGCAACGTCGTGCAATGAGCAGCATCGAGTGTGGCGTCGTCACCCTTGTGTGTTTTGAGCTGAGCAGCTGACCTGTGGTTCTCGTAGGTCAGTGGGCAAGGCGCTGGCGCAGTTCAGTGTGCTCCCATCTCTTACGGTAATGGCAGCTCTTTTTAATGACGCAATTAATTTGAAATGAAATAATTTGATAAGAAACGAGCCACTTGAAAACCGATTTAAATAAAATTACTTCATAATACGGACAAAATGAATACAAGTCAAAGTAGAGTTTATCGCGGCGAGCGAATAAACAAAGAATAAAGAGCTTATTTATTTTTTTAAATTGAACATGTCGCCTCCGTAGCGTAGCGGTCAGCATGGTTGGCTGCCGCCCCGGAGGTCCTGGGTTCGATTCCCGACTCTGCCACGAAATTTGAAAAGTGGTACGAGGACTGGAACGGGGTCTACTCAGCCTCGGGTGGCCCAAATGAGTAGAGGGGGTTCGATTACCCCTCAGTCATCCTCGAAGTGGTTTTCCGTGGTTTCCCACTTCGTCTTCGGGCAAATGCCGGGATGGTACCTTCTTCAAGGCCACGGCCGCCTCCTTCCCCCTTCCTTGCCTATCCATCTTAACCATCCCTTACCTTCCATCATGAGGCCCCTGTTCGCTTTGCAGGTGAGGCCGCCTGGGCGAAACCACGGAAAACCACTTCGAGGATGGCTGAGGTGGGAATCGAACCCCCTCTACTCAGTTGGAACACCCGAGGCTGAGTAGACCCCGTTCCAGTCCTCATACCACTTTTCAAATTTCGTGGCAGAGCCGGGAATCGAACCCAGGACCTCCGGGGCGGCAGCTAACCATGCTGACCGCTACGCTACGGAGGCGACTTTCGTATATTGTACTGCTATATTTCATCATATGCCATTTTGAGTGGATCAATATACATCAATTAACAGGCGTTGATTTTACATGATAACACGAGCGCCATCTACAATTCAGGAGAACTACACTAGAAAATGTTATGCTTGAATGTTTCATCGAAGAGCTAGAAGCCATTTTCAGTGTTGAGTGAGTAATCTATTAACAGAAATGCTTTTCAGTTGGTCAACATGATTCGTGCCCAATTACATTGGGCGGGGAGCAACAATTAATTTAACACACTAATATCTGAACATAATATTACATTAATTATTTATTTATTAACACACTTCTCAAACGAATGGGGGGATTCATTGGAAGACATGTTTAGTTAGCTCTTCAGTCGTCCGACCTGTTTACTTAGACTTCATCCATCTATATTTTGTAACTTAAGTAGCCTACTTGTAGGATTAGGTAATGGTAGGGTTTGACTAGGTCAGATTGAGAAGTGATCTGTTCGTTCAGTGACAAATTAGATGAGTTCATATATATGGAAGGAAGGACGTTTGTAGTTTTACGTGAACGTTAATCTCGCGATCTTGAGCCACGGGACCTCCTTTTTACGTGGAATCAGAACCACAGGACATGGCATTTCACTTTGAAAATCTCCCATGAATTGACCGGGAATCGAACCCGGTCCGCCTTAGTGAGAGGACAACAGCTCGACCGCTGCGCCACCACGCCCCCTCATATACGTGTAGATGGGGTGAATGTCATTTCCTTATACGTACTCATGAAAATATTATACTGTATAGATTTTATACTTGTAGGTTTGAGCTATAAAAGTGATGGGCTGAACCAAGTGTAACAGAGATCAGATCATTCCTCAATGATTTAGAGGAATTCATATATCAGGAAGTGACATGGCCCAATTGAAACTATTAACGGTTGTTTTTTCTTTTTGTATTTCTCTAGATGTTTTGATGTCTCAAGATAATTGGACCATCCTGTAAACAGTGGTAGCTAATAAGTTACGTCCTGCATAACCAACTGTTAATGGTATATATCGTATATAGACAATGATTTGCTCCATTGTGCTAACAATCTACAAGAAAATGGAGATTGAAGATGTTCATGTGGCACTGGACCACTGTACTATTGGTCTTGTAACAAACAGTCGTCTTAGGTGAATGGCTGGCATACCAGCTTAATGTGCGTAAGGTTTAAGGTTCAAATCTCATCAACTGTCTGCGTGGCGCAGCGGTAATGTTCTCGTCTACTGTGCCGAAGGTTGCAAGATGTGTATGTGTGTGTACTCCGCATGTCATTCCTCCCCTCCTATCAACTCAAACATGGTGAAACCGAATTGAACGAAATTTGGTACAGAGGTAGCACTAGGAAAGGGCACCTCAGTGTCACGTATCGCCGCCATCTTGACGGAAACGTAATGGCGGCCACCCAAATATTCAAAGCTTAAATCAAATTACGACTAACCTAATCATCTGGTCTCTACCAAACTTCGCAACAACATACATTTATGTGCGAAGCGTCTCTTGACCAAACTAAAAGGTCATCAGCCCAATGGTATGCAGATGGCGACCATGTAGCCTATGTGTGCAAATCGATTTCCCCTATCAATTCAAACACGGTGAAACCAAATTGAACGAAATTTGGTACAAAGGTAGCACTAACAAAGGACACCTCAGCGTCATGTTTCATATCGCCGCCATCTTGACGTAAACGTAATGGCGGCCACCCAAATGTTCAAAGCTTAAATCAAATTACGACTAACGCAATCATCTGATCTCTACCAAATTTTACGACAACATACCTTTATGAGGGGAGCGTCTTTTACCCAAACTACAAGGTCATCAGCCAAATAATTTCAAGATGGTGGATGTATGAATCATGCAAGTGTAATAGCCTAACCGTAACTTACGATTCAACAAGGCCAGCCCTCAACAATTCAGCTTATCGTACATAGGGAGGTTAAATCTGTCCTCAAAGAGGTGACCGGTAGGATATAAGCATATTATAATGGAATATGCAACCGTATAAGTGACTAACAGGTCCGACTTACCGTGCCATATCGTTGTGGGCCCGTGCCGATCTGTTGTCAAAATGGCCGCTATTTTTTACTCGTAAATCCATATATTTCCGTAACTTCCTAAGTGTACATCCTTTTATGAATGCACTGAACAATATAATACAAATTTAGTATCAATGGTTTATAATCACGCCAGAAAACACTAATGAAATCGTTGATTTCGACACTTAATATGATACAGTTATTCTAAACCAGTTGTTTATCAAGTATTAATGTAGCGCAACCGTGGCGTAATGGTAGCGACTTGGGCTCATAGTCTTGGGGGTTCGTGGATCACATCCCTGCAGGTTCAATTTTTTTACTTCGGTTTTTTTGGTATTAATTGATTTATAACTACTCACACGTTATAATGTTAAGCTTATATAGTGTGTATTTGCAATCGAAAATATTATGTATACACTTATAGCACCACATATTTCAACACTCGAATACAGCGATTATTATTCGTTGGCCTTGATCCGTGGTAGAGACTATTGTTGTTGTTGTTGTTGTTATTTTTGTGGTTGATTCTTTAGGGGTTTTGCGGCATCATGGTCTTGTAGTCTCGTTTACTTGGGTGTGTGTAGAAGTTGTCTGATAACCTATGTCACTGTAGTGTCTGTAGGCTTACTAGTGTGTGTACTTTTATACGAGGAAGGATTTGGGTAGGAAGCTGTTGTTGTTTCATTCGAGATGCATGGACATCATGGTCACTTAGCCCCATATACTTGGGTGAGTGTTGAATTTTGTCTGATAACCTGTGTTATTGTGATGGCTGTATAAGTGTATGCCAGCCCCGTGGTGTTGGGGTAGCGTGCCTGCCTCTCACCCGGAGGCCCCGGGTTCGATCCCCGGATCCGTCAGGGATTTTAAAACTAACGTGAGGGTTGGAACGGGGTGCACTCAGCCTCGTGAGGCAATTGAGTAGCTGTCTGACAGTGAGGCAGCGCCTCGATCACGTAAACGGCCGAGGGGACCCGATGCGCTGATCGGGGTCACCCCAATATCTGCAGGCCAAATGGCTGGGCAGCGGTCGCTTGGTCGACCTAGACCCTTCATGGGTTGTATAGTGCCAGAGGTTGTATTAGTGTAGCCTATATGAGTCGTCGAGTTGCAAAACTCGTTTAATCCTCTTGTGAATAAGAATCATTTTCATGAGAAACGTTTCTCTGGACTTTGCCTCGCGTACAGTATCTTATGTGTTTGTTGTTTTCTACTTTTTCTTTTTGCTTTGTGTTTTTGTGTTCGCTTTGTGCTTTTGCTTTTGAATTTTACTTTTTCCTCTTCTTTAGTTAGTAACATAGTTATTGTTGTTTTAAGGGGCGGAACTACGGGGTCATCTGCCTCTTTGGTCTTCTTTCTTGGTTTTGTTTTTGTGTTTGTTTCTGCTTTTTCTATTTTGAATATTGCTTTTGGCTTTGTGTTTCTTGTTTTTTGTTTTCTGCTTTTGCTTTTGTTTTTGAATTTTGCTTTCTGCTTCATGTTTTATGGTTTTGGTTTTATGTTTGTTTTCTGGAAAAACAAAATAAAACAAAACAAAATAAAATTTAAGAAAATAAACAAAACAAAATCAAAATAAAACAAAACAAAATAAAAGCAAAATAAAACAAAACAAAAACAAAACAAAAAATTAAATAAAACAATTTAAAACAAAATAAAACGAAATAAAATAAAACAAAATCAAAATGAAACAAAACAAAATAAAACAAAATAAAATAAAATACAATAGAGTAAAATAAAATAAAATAATTGAATAAATAATGTTACGACATGATCCTTATTCACAAGTGGATTAAACGAGTTTTGCAACTGGACGACTCATATATAATTCAGGTAAGGATTCAATCAATCAACGTTTAATATCCGTATAGCACGTTGTATTACAACAAGCTACTACAACCAACATTCAATTATACTCTTTGAAAAGGACAAAGTGTTTTAACTATACCCATGCATTTAGGAGAAAGTCGGCTATATGTTCTTTACTGAACATCTCTTTTTTTTCATCTCCTTTGTGCCAGGATCCTATTCTTAACCTATTTACCTGAAGAGAAATAAGAGTGTAATTATATTTTTAATAAACATTTGCCCTTTTCTTTGCAAGAATTTGTTAATAAGAAGAGCATTGTGGTAGGGTTGGCTATGCTACTTCTGGAAAGTCACGACGTCACAGTAACTTTATGGAAAATGTAACTGCTTTACAATTACAATTGTAAAGGTAACGCATAGTGTATTTAATAGTAGACTTCAGGAAAACAAAATGAACTGGCAAGGTACAAGTCATATTTAATATAATTAATATTGAGACAGTCTCATCTCTGTAGAGTTACGGCTCGTAAATGATTGTTGAGACAGTCTCATCTCTGTATAGTTACGAGTCGTAAATTATTGTTGGGACAGTCTCATCTCTGTAGAGTTACGGCTCGTAAATGATTGTTGAGACAGTCTCATCTCTGTATAGTTACGAGTCGTAAATGATTGTTGGGACAGTCTCATCTCTGTAGAGTTACGAGTCGTAAATGATTGTTGGGACGGTCTCATCTCTGTAGAGTTACGAGTCGTATATGATTGTTGGGACAGTCTCATCTCTGTATAGTTACGAGTCGTAAATGATTGTTGAGACAGTCTCATCTCTGTAGAGTTACGGCTCGTAAATGATTGTTGAGACAGTCTTATCTCTGTAGAGTTACGAGTCGTAAATGATTGTTGGGACAGTCTCATCTCTGTAGGGTTACGGCTCGTAAATTATTGTTGAGACAGTCTCATCTCTGTAGAGTTACGGCTCGTAAATGATTGTTGAGACAGTCTTATGTCTGTAGAGTTACGAGTCGTAAATGATTGTTGGGACAGTCTCATCTCTGTAGAGTTACGGCTCATAAATGATTGTGGAGACAGTCTCATCTCTGTAGAGTTACGACTCGTAAATAAAATGTTATTTCAAAATAAATGTGAATAATATGGCACTGATTGCTCCAGCTTGAAAACATAACTGTTATCATAAAAGTAGCGGCGTTACTTCCCAATCGGGCACCCTGTTGTGTGAACTAGACTAGGCTATACATTTCAATAAGTAACAATTGTGATTTACTTACCTATGGCGTTCAAGGATCTCAACTTACCTTTATAACCATGAGCACTAAGGTATCTGTAGCTAAAGTTGAGTAGTTCACCCTCGTGCCATATGGACACCGTGGTCAGCAGACTCGCGTGTATGCTGGAGATAGTGGCCCGAGATTTCTAATGGTTCAAGGTTCCATCATTTATCATAAGTGTCCGTATGTTTGTGTACATGTGTGTGTGTAGAGCCACCCATTGACCTGTGCTAGCTGAAGATACCTTTGATGACCCATGATGATCACGTACATCAGTCCAAAACAATGTAGAGGACTGCAGTTCACATCGGCCAGCGCTGGGTTTGCTCCTTCATGAGATAGGCTATATATTGCACTCACCTCAGGTTTATAACATGCAATGGAGTATTCCATTTCACAGTGGAACACTCAATGAAAGACAGTTTCTTTATTATTATTATTTAGTCATGGCCCAGTTCCGTAATGTACTGTAAATGGAAATATATTCAAATATCTGAAATCTACAGATGAAAATGGCACTGTTAGCAGTGGCAGCGAAAGTTATGACTGAGGTGTAGTTGAAAGCCGGTAGGCTATAGAGTAATAGAATTGACGTGGGATTCGCGAAAGTTACCTTTTGATTGTAGTTATAGCCTACTCTGTATTTGATGAATACAACGTAATATAATAGGCGTACAGTAGGCCTATATGGCAACTTAGCAAGGGGAATTGCACATGCGTTTAGTTCGATCACAGAGTGTTGCTAACTTAATATTGACCGACTGCGTGGTGCAGCAGTAGTGTTGCCAAGGTTGCGGGATCGAATTTTGGCGCAGTCAGCTGGCATTTTTATGGTGCGCACATGTGAGAGAGCCGTGTCAGTAGATTTCCTGGTACGTTAAAGATCCCCTTCGGGGCAAACCTCCGGCACCCCAGCGTCTCTAAAAGCTTCAGTAGTTAGAAGAGACGTAAAACCCATAATACCAATATTATTATTATTAACTTAATGTTGAAGGAAGTGAGATTACTTGCATTATGAAATAGATGCCAATTTCTCTTGAGAGTGGGTGGAATAAGTTGATGCAGTTATAGAACGGATGTGGGCAGTGTGAAGAACAGTAGGCTACTGTCTGTATTTGTAGTTGGGGCAAGGGTTAGGATGGATGCGGCCATGGCCGTAAATTAGGATCGATTCCGGCATTTGCTTGAAGTAGGGAACTACGGAAAACCACCTCTAGGATGGCAGAAGTGCGAATCGAACCCGGACCTCCGTGGTGACAGCCAAGAATGGTAGCCACTATTTCACGAGGTGGACTAATTTCAATCCGCACGGCAATGTACGCGAAACATTGAATCCTTTTCATAACATAATTATAGAGTAGTGAGTATCAGCTTCTGGCTAGCCTAGCCTATATGTACTGTACCGTGGGAAATGGCATAGGCTCACTACTGTCGCATTCGCTGCTTCAGAACTTGTGGGCTTTGTTACTGGGTATTGCACCAACCACCTTCTAGGGAGTATCATCATGACCATTATTATTATTATTATTATTATTATTATTATTATTATTCATGTAATTATTATTAACTTGCGTCTTTGTATGGTGCATGGCTTGCTTATAGGCTAATAATAATAATAATAATAATAATAATAATATACTAATAATAATTCCATTGGAATGTGCAATTTTGTCCATTGTCGGGTGAATTTATATTCAATTGTAGATTTATTGTAATTTTTACCACTGGGGACTATAATGATAGGTTTGAAGCCATTCTCAGTATTAATATTAATAATAAAAATAATAATAATAATAGTGATAATGTTATTGGTTTTAACAAGTGCGGCTTTTAGAGACGCTGGAGTGCCAGAATTGTGCCCCCGAAGGGGATGTTTAACTTGCCAGTAAATCTACTGACACCGCTCCCTTGCATTTGTTCACCCTCAAATGCCAGCTGACTGCAGAAGGATTCGATCCTGCATCCTTGGGCGCAGTTGACAGTTGATAATGTAACTTTCAGTCGGTCCACACAAAATAATGACAATTGCTTAAATACGAGAAAAATAACCTGAAATATATCCTAAATTGCAAATAAAATAATATGAATGTCAATCATAAGAAAAAAAACACCTCGTTTTATACAACAGTGTGAGAAAGAACAGGAAGTATCACACACTCTATTTACATTCCGTGTAAGTGGTAGCTCGGCAATTCCCGGAGCAGCTCGGATTTTCTTGGTCTGGGTCCTTGAGCTTTGTTGCATCCGCCGAAAACATAGATAGGGCATACTGGGTTTAGCCTCTGTGCCATACCAGTTTCTGTAGGAATCTGATCAGTGTTCGAGTAGTGCAACGACCAGCTGTGGTTACTGCTAGGATAGGGCATAGGCTACTGGATGCCATACCTGTTACTGTAGGAATCTGGTCGGTGCTCAACCCGTGTCTACTGTACAGTATTGACGCGTTTTGATTTTGTAGAGCAGTTCATCCAAATACATTATTTAATGAGTTATTTAGGGACAAAACTATTCAGTCTAATGCACGTAAGAGGAAAAATATTTACAATGCGTGAGTTTCATTATTTATAAATGAACGTTGTTGTTGTTGTTGTTTTTTTTTTTTTTTTTTTTTTTTTTAGAAAAATCTGCAATCTCATGATCGGCCACCACTGTTGGAGAGTAGGGAGTTCGCTGTTCTTGACACTAACAACACAATGACACATTCTATGTTACTTTCATTTAAATATATGTTCTTTATAGTAATTCAAACATTGCATGTTACAATTTATCACAGAATTCAGATATTTGGCAACTAAATGACTATTAACCTAACCCTGTTACTTCTCGGCAGCAAAGTATCGAAATGCTGTCATGCAGGAAACGAAAACATAACTGAGAATTGTTTTCAGTGACGTATGTATGTCCAATTTCTTTGTGTGCAGCCTGAAGGTTCACTTTGCAGAAGTCATCGTCCTACGGTTGTTACGTGCAATTAGAGGTCACTTTGCCAGTTGCTGGGCTCCTCTTGTAAACCCACTGTGCTCCAAACCCTCCACTGTTTCTTCTTCATTTCCATTCGTACACTCTCACATTCTCTCTCAAATTATTTTATCGTGGATTATAGAAATTATTGGAAGCAATTACGTACTCATTCTTTTTTGCCTGACAAAGTAACTAAAACAAAATAAATCCGTCACTTAGGCCTACATGAAATAACACACACACGAAAGAATAAAGTATTATGTACCGTCAAATTTAAAGTATGAGGAGTTCGATTGATACGAAGACAGTATGAAATTTCGTCACTCATGTTTTGAATCCACATGCCAATGTACGCTGAAATTGCAAATCCTTTTCATATCATAGAGAGTAGTTAGCCAATCAGTTTCTGACTATAGCCTATGTAACGTTGGAAGTGGCATACTGTAAGCTCACTACTGTCAAGTTCACTGCTTCATAACTCCCTTTCCATGGTGGTCAACAGAAGTGCCGTTACCCGTCAGGAGGATAACTGATAGCTCATAGGTGTTATAACTTCAAGCCGGCTATTCTGATCCTGGATTATGAATGCAGATTCCATGTTGTTTGTGAGCAAAAGGTATTTTAGCTTCCTTAAAATTCTCCCATTTCCATTCTTAAACTAACTGTTCAGTTAAGTATTTCCAGAATCGTTAGTTCCATAGTACATGTAGCTCTAG
Organism: Meconema thalassinum; assembly: GCA_946902985.2. NCBI lineage: Eukaryota > Metazoa > Arthropoda > Insecta > Orthoptera > Tettigoniidae > Meconema > Meconema thalassinum. The sequence continues at coordinate 862,940,443 of OX336389.2, forward strand.
AGTAGGATGATTCCCAAGGTGCTTTCCTGAGGATGATTGACTGTTATGTGATAAGCTGCATGGCGCTTGCTGTGGCCTAGGTTGTAACAGTCAGTTGGCTTTTGAGGGTGCTTCTGAATGCGGAAGACTCTTGTTAGTAGATTTACTGGCACGTTAAAGATTACCTTAAGGGTGAGATTCTCGAAAGCTGCAGTGGTTGAAAGGGATATAAAACTCATGACATGGCTGGACAAGTGAACCAAGAATCGTCATAGATTTTAATTAAAGAAACTGTTTACGTGCGATGTCTGCACGGCTTCAGTAAGACCAGATGTACCAATTCTCTGTTTTACGTGAATAATAGAATTGCCATGTTCCAAATATTAATAGGCACAAATAGATCAATATAGCCTACGGTATTTGGTACAATTTAATCTTCGTGATTTTCTTTCTTCCTTCTTTCTCTCATTCGTTCCATTCTTTTCTTCTTTCCTTCCTAATTCCTCTTCTCCCTGTGAAAACTATCGTGTGACTTTAACTTGTGTGTTGTGACACAGTAATTGCATGGCAAAGTAATGGAGCTTCTGGTATCACCACCTCTATTCCGTGTGTCTGAAGACAATATTTATCGTGACAAAAGTAGATGTAAGTGTTTCTAACAGGACGTTTACCCTGCATTGAAGCTAAAATACATGTTATATCTGAAAGAATCAATTTATTTTTATAACTCCTATGCTTTGATCATTTAGGATTCAAACACACCCGCCGCTGAAGCACAACACTGAACCAAATAACATAGATTCATGACTGAAACCGTGGAGAGCATTTCCTGAGCTGCAATATAACTATGAGAGTATAGTTCGCAACAAATACGGCTTACCTTGTAAAACTCACGTCAATTAGTACTCAAAGTAATGACATTTTAGATTCACTGCAAGTATAACATGAAATTGTTGATTTTGATCATTTCATGTAACTTATTCACTTTGTGTTTAGGTTAATTATTGTATTTTGTACTCTATTGATATTATGTGGAAGTTACTAAACGGAATTAATTACCTCTTTATATATGATCCTAGTACAATTCTTCCAATGATTGAAATTTAAAGGAACTTAAAATTATTTGCTCTCCAATGGATGACATGGTCGGTATTTCACTTAGTAGAAGAGTATATATTTCAGTCTGTGAGTTATAGGTTTGCTGTACTTGATGCGTCATATTGCTCTCAATACGGTATTTGTTATGTACGGGAATTGACTGTAGGCTGCATACAGTATATTAGCTCACGTGCACTGCCTATAACTCGTCAGTTACAGAAATAATTAAACCCATTGCTTCTCCTATTGCACATCACTAGGAAGTATGTACTTCCTGTAACTACTGTAATTCTATACATCTATACATTATCAATTAATAATTTTATAACATTTAAGAACTGAATAGTTTTCACATAACTTTTATTCCATAGATGTTGTCGCATTTAACAATAATCTTTCATCTTCAGATGCCAAAAGGAATGAACGAACTGGGGTTGAAGTTGGGACAATTTAATATCGAAAATGCATTGCTAGATTGCTTTCTCTTGAAACTGATTGTTTTTATACACCAGACATCCTACTTTTTGTTGTAAATGTTCACTACATACACTTGCTCAGTTACAATGAGATCTTTACTGCATTCCTCTTTATCGAAAGTGTGGCCACAAAATTTGAATACATCAAAAGGTTGGGCTATGAAAGAAGGACGGGACAGTTAAATACACACTTGCTGATCTTTACATATAGCCTATTAGCACTGGTTCAAATGCGAGTGATATGTGTTGTACGATATCATCTTCACACAGGAAGAATTCTCCTCTTGTTATATTTTACTGCTACAAAACTATAGATACCTAGTCCTCAAGAGTTCGGTAGACTAGAGGCAAACATGTCCCATATTTCTATAGACTTTGGCATTATGACGCAATGTTACGATCACGCATTTTAAAACAAATATAACTTTCCGTCACTTTTTATCAAATAACTGTTCGACATAATAAAACATTTCCTGTTTGTATAATAATCTATGAACACCGCACATGAATGCAGGTATGTACAAGTCTCGCTTAGTAAAGCACCACGTAACGTACTTCATATTGCACAATATTCACACTCATTACTCCTCACACTGCTCCTTGGCATTGTGTAGATGTAGCCTGGAGCTAGGGCGGCTTTTCTGCCAGACTGGAGAAGTAGAAGATTTAATCCTACGCCACAATGGCCTTGGCTCCCGCTGTTACTGGGGACAATCAATACGGGGCCTGCTTGATTGTGCTACTCTCCCGCCTGCCAAGTATTCATGGCGGCTGGAAAAAGTCCATCATTTTTCCTGAAAAGCTCTCCTTGGGTTATTTTCTATAGTGAGCGAATTCCGAGGCTCTAGGCGTTTTACATCAATGTGGCAGCCGCGATGAATCGTCGTGTTATTCCTCCCCAGCAGCAATGATGGGGTAGCCTTGGCATTGCAGCACAGGTGGCTGGGTCACAAGATCTTGGAAATGTAAGCTGGCCCCGGGGGCGGAAGCAGAAAGGGCGCCAGGAAGGCGTGGCTGGTGCCCGCAGGGACAGCAGGGAACGACGATGGTGGGGCCGTGCTTGGGCCGCTCGCTTCGTGCAACTTCCTCATATGTTTCTTAAGATCAAAGTTCCTGCAGAAGCCTTTACCACATATCTTGCACGTAAAAGGTTTCTGGTCATTGTGTGTATGCATGTGGAAGGTCAAGTTGTAGATCTGGTGAAAAGCTTTGTTACATATCGTACATTTGTACGCTTTTTCTCCGCTATGAGTAAGTTTGTGGTTCTTGTAATTACCTTTCTGATGAAAGCCTTTCCCACAGTACTCACATACGAAAGGCTTGTACCCCGCGTGTATCCTGGCATGCGTGTTTAGCGTAGAACTGCGGTTAAAGGCCTTTCCACAGGTGTGACATTTGTGTGGCTTCTCCGACGTGTGAATGATCTTGTGACGACACAAGGTGGACGCCTGTCTGAAGCCCTTTCCACAGATCTTACAGACGAAAGGTCGTGCCCCCGTATGTACTGGCATATGTCTGGTGAGGTTGTAATGCGCGTTGAATATTTTACCACACTCTGGGCACGTAAAACTCTTCTGTTTGCCTGAGGCCGAAACGCCTTGACTTGACCTCTTGGTGGTCACTGAATCTTGCGCCTCCTGAGGTTTAGGAGACCGCGGCTCCCGAGTTACATCACCCACTGCGCCCGAGCCCGAGTTAGAGGACACACTGGGGGTCCCACGAACTTCAGGGACAGTCAGAGACGGGTCCACCCCCACACTGCTAGCGGGATACGTCACTCGCAGCAACTGGTTGGGGTGGTAGTACAAGAGGGGATACTGGTGCAGAAAGTCCTGAGGTCGGAATGTAGGGACATATTTCTTGAAGGCCGAGTCGAGCTGTACTGGATACGGCAGCTGAGGAAACGAGATGACTGGCTCCGTCACACGCTTGTTGTCCGGCTCCATGATTTTGGCAATGGAGAACGTCAGTGACCGGGCATTGGAACTGGAGGAGCTCGGCCGGACGCGCTCTGAAGCCACCGTCGCGGCGCTTGCTGAGGACTCACTGGGCATGACGCCGGTCTGGAACGGCTGCATCACAGCGCCTCACACTGGAAACAAAACCGAAACTAATGTAATATAATATAATATAATATAATATAATATAATATAATATAATATAATATAATATAATATAATATAATATAATATAATATAATATAATATAATATAATACAATACAGGGTTATATTTATATATCAGCACCATCGCGAGAGGGGATTTTCTACTCAGCTGTTGCCCGTGCATCGGCCGACCGCGGCTGATGTAATTCCTCTTGTTATCTCTATGCGCACTCGTCTTGTCAGCTGCATCGGTCATCACGCAGTCATTCCACTATCACACTCAGAGTACATTCTCTCGCTCAAGATGGTTAGACAGTTAACTTTAAAGCAGCGTGTGTTTGTTTTAAAAAGTTACTTTAAATACGAATCTGCTCACCGTGTTCGCGCGGAATGTTGGAAAACATAACACACAATGTCAGAAACATTTCAGCGGCCGAACTTAATCGATACAATGCCTGTTTAGCTGCGGGAGGACATCATTTTCAGCACCTCATATAAGGTAAGGTTCGAACATTATTAACAATGTATGAGAGATAAACCTTGAAAATATAGTTTAACAAGGGTAGTTATAGCAGCGGCATGGTCGGCCGATGCACGGGCAACAGTTGAGTGGAAAATTCCCGTGTGACGGTGCTGACATATAATATAATATAATATATAGGGCTCGGATCGATATGCTCGATAAAATCTCCAGATATGCTCGAAAACCATGTGTTTTATGCTCGATAGATATGCTCGAAAGACCCATTATATGCTCAATAGATATGCTCGAAAAAAAACATTATATGCAATTAAATATGCAGAATATGCTTGAAAAACACCGTTAAAAACTATAGAAAGGAACGTGAAACGAAAAAACCAATAACATATCTTTATTTACGAGCTTTATTTTACAATTGTATGTATGATACACTGCGATAAACTCTCATTGAAGTTTCAAGTAGGCTATATACAGTACGGTATATGAGAGGTTTTCTTATAAAAGCTACAGTTAAAAAGTTCATTTACAAAATGTTCAGAATTAGGCGAGTTAATGAAGTAGATCTGCATTGGTCGGTACAACAAGAATTTTTCTATGTTTTCAGTTTTAAATGATTTTCTTATATCAGTCAATACAAGTTTCAATGACGAGAACGATCTTCCGACGTCAACTGACACGAGAGGTAAATACTTCAATGATGCTGCTTCTTGTGCAGAGTAGTTCGGAAAATCCTGTGACGATGCAGACTCGCCACACAGCATCCTCTCCAAGTCCAACGCAGTACTCCAACCTGCATTTCGAGCCAGCACGAACTCCAGCTTTTGTTTCACGGTTTTCCCAATCTCTCCAGGCTACAAGTCGGCTTCTTGGATGACTCCTTTTATTGTAGTGACCACTTCAACCAACTCCATTCCTCGCGAAACCAACTTTAGGATGGCCTCAGGGAAGACGCTCGTGTAGGCTTTTATGAAAGTCAAGGATGGCATCAAGCCGTTCATTTTAAAAGCAGCCTTAGCTTTCACGATGTACTTGCTGTCCGCGTCATCAAACGTATTGATTACCTGGAAAAAATATAATTGAAAAACATTAGCCGAGGAGAATAACTAGGAAAATTACAAAATTAGGCGCCGTATGATGGAGTAAACATGAAAGGTATGAAAAGAATGATAGAGAAAACCTAGAAAATGAGAAGATTTTAAACATTTCAAATAGTCTTACCTCTTCAATTGCCCTATGATTTTCAGCGTAATACAAGGCAGCCAAGATCCAAGTTCCCCATCGCGTCAATATGGGCTCGGGAGGTAAAGGGAGCTCTGGATGCATCGTCTTGAAGGCACGGACGCGAGGAGCCTTGACGAAAATTTTCTTCCCTGAAGAAATGACGCTGTTGACGCTGGACGATTTTTCGCGCTGCTCCTTAGCAACTTGGTGCATTACATGGGCAAGACAAGTAACATGTAACATCTTCGGGTAGAGAAGCTTCAAGCTCTTCCCAGCCTTAATCATGTAGGAAGCAGCGTCAGTCGCCAGTGCGAGTACTTTGTTTACCTCCTCATCTGAAACAGGAATGCCTAAAATGAAGGGTGAACCATTCAGTTAATGGGATTCTGACATATCGTACGACTGTAAGAGTTATTTTACTATCAGAACTATCAGAGTCTTCACTGAGCATACGTAGAATGCATTGAAATCATAGCCAGACTGTACGTATTCTTCTCCGGCAAAACGCTCGAAAAATAATTTAACAAAAATATACTTACGCAGAGCTGCTTGCACTGTTCGCACAAAGGTACCACAGTTTGTCACATCTAACTTCCTGCACAGAATTAGGTGGCCCTTCCCCGGTTCACTGGGACTGAGTTTTCCAACAATAACGTTGGCCATGTATTTTCCACAACTGTCTGGTCTCGTTGATAACCAAATTGGGTGGCTCCCGATGTCGTCCATGATTGCGTGTGGAACCTGATGAAAAAAGTGCCTGGATGAATATTCTTCATGGAATGAAGGTATTATCCAGAGATTACCTTCATTACGACAGAGCCAGATCCATGTTAAAATTACTTCTAAATTGTTTAAACGAGAATGCGGAATACGGCAATCGTGCATGAATTCTTACCTCTTCATACTCTTGAAGAAACGTAATTTTTACGTAGGGTCGACTCATGAGGCAACTCTCTTCCTACAAAGTCCTTGAAGAGAGCTCTAATCTGAGCATGTTCGATCTTGTAGAGGGTCATGTTGGCGCTTAAGAACGCCCTACAAACACTGGAAGAGAACTCGTCCGAGTGATGTTGCTGATTGAACAAAGGTTGTATCAGCGCTTGTTTCTTCGATTTCCTTTTTTTAAATTCTTTGACTTTTGCTGAGTGCCCACTTGTGGTTTATGTCGGGAAAATTGAAAACCCTTCGTTATCTTGATCTGAAAATAAATAGGTAGGTATGCATAAGTGAGAAAAAATACATGAATAAAAGAAATAAAGCATTGTGGACTATGAAATTATTTTCAATTATTGCAGTAGAAATACGAGCACCCTCTCAACGATCCCATGAAAAAACAGCAAATTCTAATGTCAATTTCTGCCTCGGAAATGTAAAATCTGAGGATCTAACGGGTCTACACTCCGAATTCTTAGACCTCTTTCTACTTACCTAGTAGGTAGGTACCGCATGCTGCACATACGGCTTACTTGAAATGTCAACTGTTTGACCAGTAATATCTTTAAGAACGTAGATGTGAAAATGTCAATAAGAACTTACCTCTTTTTCGCACATTTTGCAGAAAAGAATTTTCCCGTCTGTAGAAAACGAGGCAGGGTCTTCCTTTGCACATGGTCGGTGTAAAACACTCAGAGATTCCTTAACTTTAGGCATCGCGTACTTAGAAATCACAAGAACTCGATAGGTACGAACGGATATGATTACGAACTGAGAGTTGAATGCAGAAACTTCACTTGACTGGGTCGGATTTTCCACCTAAACAATACTGGTTCCCACAACCCCATTTCAAAGTGAAAGGATGCTTGGGGCTTCGAGAGCTTATCTGACGAGTCGCACTCTAATCCGGTAGAGGCCAATTAGGGCGTCGAATGACCTCACTAAAGGTTAAAAACCTGCGGTTCTATTATTCGCACCAGATAGGCTTTTCAATCATTATTTCTGTTTTCGAACCTTAAGGATGGTCAGGGCCCGAATTCGGGAGGGAATTCGAAGAAAAACAAACTATTTAGACGAAAACCACAAGAATATGCATTTATATGCTTCTATTCCGAAAACCGCGGTTTTATGCATTTATATGCTCGATAAATTTCAATTCTGTTGGTCCCAGAGAGGCGAAAATACCACCGATAGGCTTCTTTCAATGTGTGCTATTCAGGGAAAAAAATATGCAAATATGCTCGAATCCGGGCCCTAATAATATAATATAATATAATATAATATAGTATAATATAATATAATATAATATAATATAATATTAATATAATATTTCAGTAGTATAGATCCCTCCTGCGGCGCTCACAAGCGACCGATCGTGAAAAATGAGCTATCAACTGAAAGAGAATATACATTACCAGTGACGCATTGCACTCAGATTTCATGAATATCAATAATTTCTTTAAAAAATGACTTTTAAAAAACTGTACGAAGTGTGCGATTTTCAGATACTGTTGCTGCAGGAAGATACGCTCCCTAATTGCTGTCCACTTCACATTTTGGCCACTGTGACGCCTGTTTCATGTCATTTTAACATTCTGAGGTCTTTCCTTTTGCATGGATTTCAGAAACAGTAATTTAAAGGAATGAGTACTCAAATCGTATAATTTCATAAATATCGAATAACCGGTGAGTGCTATGGCTAAGCTGTCAATCAATGGACTCAGCACACAAATGACATAGCACACAAATGACATTAGCAGTGACGAATTGCATTCTAATTTCATAAATATAAATTTTTGTAAGAAGTGTGCGATTTGCAAATACTGTTGCTGTCTGAAAATCATTGCTGTTCAGTTCGCATTTTGGCCGTTGGGACGCCTGAAACGTAAATAGTGTTCTATAATCATTTAGTTCAAATAAAAACATAACAACCTTTCTCCTTAAGTCTCCTATTATAAATCTATTGGGAAAAGTGTGGCGTATTAACATGCGAGATTTCTCGAAAATCTTGTAGTTTAAAGTGACCGTTAATCTCGCGATCATAAGCCACGGGACCTCCGCTTTACGTGGAATCCGAACCACAGGACATGGCATTACACATCGAAAATCTCACATGCATTGACCGAGATTTCTCGCACGGGTCCGCTAGTATAATATAATAAAACAGTCAGGTAGAAATTTAACCTTTTACTAAAACTGAAATATCCTGGGAACAACGTGTATTTTTTTAGAATGTAATGCACGTTACGCATTATCGATTGAGACTCGCCTTACTTTATTACGTCATCCATGTATTAAAATAATTGAGAACAGTCTTCTTTTCATCACATTTTACTAAAACTAAAATATCTTGATGAGTGGTAATTGTTGGCTTGATACATAATGGACCTTACTCATTATCGATTGAGCCCTTACTTGATTAGGTCATCCGTGTATCTTGTTGTCTCATTTAGGGGCTTTATAACATTGTAGTCATGTAGCCTCGTGTACTTGGGTGTGTATGTGTGTTATCTGTCTGATAGCCTGTGTTATTGTGATAGCTGCATTAGTGTGTGTATGTCATTTGTAATTGTGGCCAGGTTTGGAAAGGAGGCGGCTGTAGTCATAAGTTAGGTACCACCGTACCATCCTAGCATTTTCATGGAGTAGAAATGGGGAAACCTAGGAAAACCATTTCTAAGATGACTGAGGTGGGAATCAATCTCACCTCTTCTCAGTTTTACCTCGCGAGGCTGAGTGTACCCCGTTTCAATCCTCAGACTGGAATTACATTTCTTGGCAGAGCTGAAAATCGAATGCGGACCTCAAGGAAGGGTGACAGCTAAGAATGCTAGTCACTGCGCCACGAGAGGGTCACAAACAAAACCCCTAAACAACAGAAAGTGAAGACGTAGGGGGCTTTCAACTATTAGTTCGCTTTGTATACGTTGAATACAAGATATGTAGATTTACGATTAATATCTGAGTGCAATGTCGGCAAGGGACGCATGTACCCAGATTAGAAACCATGACTATGGCAATGGATCACTAAAAAGGCATCCTGAGCCGTAGGGAGGCCAGTTCCTTTCCACTCGTCCTCCTACCCCAGCTTAGGACTGATTCCCACTGGCGTCAAAAGGTTGGAAGATCCCTTAACATACCATATCAAGACTTTCCAACTCTTTGCTGAGCAGGAAATCGAAACGGGCGCCTCGTGGCTATTAGCCACTACACCATGAGGCGGTAGTAGAATAGGCTATAACTTAATATGGTAGAGGGTTAATATCATTGTCATCCAAGATCGATAGGGAATCTTTGCCTTTATCCACCAATGCTCTATAATTGAGCTAACGTGATACGCCATTGAACCCTAAAAAGGAAAGAAGCTTGACGTGACCGTTAATCTCGCTATCATGAGCCACTGGAACTTCTTTTTACGTGGAATCCGAACCACAGGACATGGCATTTCACTTCGAAAATCTCACATGTATTGACCGGGAATCGAACCCGGTCTACCTTGGCGAGAGGCAAACAGCTTGACCGCTGCGCCACCACACCCCTGCCATTGAATTCTCTAGGAAAGGTAACATTACAATATGGCCAACTCCAGTATTGTCACCTTGTCGAGAGAGGTGGATTCTATGCTCTGTAAGCTCAATGGTAGAGCTGTTGTTGATTGATTTAAGGTATTGGTGACATAGTGTTCATGTAGGTCCGTGTACTGCTCGGGTCCATGCTCTGTGAACTTGCGCGGTGAGGGGAAGGGGGAGGGAAGGGGCAGGCGAGAAGAGGAGGGCCTGTCAACAGCCCGCCATGTTATCTGTTATTCCTGTGTATTCCCATACTGCTAACATAGGACCGTTGCTCACACCACTGTGGTGTTGCGAATGACTGAGTGATTCCGCGACCAATGTATTTGGTTCTGTTACTACGCACGGATCTGTCATCATAATCGTCATCGTCCGTGACCCACATTCCTCTCAGGTTCACGGAGCTTGGACCGGAGCAGTCCCTACTTATGTGTGTGGAATTTGTCTGATAACCTGAGTTATTGTGTGTTATTGTGATGGCTGTATTAAGTATTAGGAATTTAATTCTGGTCTCAGAGCTGGAACGCGAGACACTCATTCTCGTGAGGCAAAACTGAGAAGAGATGGGTTCTATTCCCACCTCAGCCTTCTCATAAGTGGTGTTCCGTGGTTTCCCGTTTCTACTCCAGGAAAATGCCAGCAAGGTTCCTTACTTAACGCCATGGCCACTTCTTTCCCTGCTCCTAGTCTTAAATACAAACACAAACCCTACTACAGATTTTACAGTAACACATGTTATCCTACACACACTCAAGTAAATTACATGGGACGAAATGACCACGATGTCTCAAGCCCCTAAATGAATCAACAACAACAACAGCATTCACAGGCACTGAATATGTATCGAATGCCACTATTCACAATCAGCATCACTTAGTCAACATTTAGTTTATCGGCCGATTATGAGGGGTAAGATATGGCAAATAATATTGTGAACAGCTGAGTAGGCTACATTGGCCTGCTTATTGGATGAACTTTTAGAGAACACTCTAGGTTTAGGTTTTCTGCGTGTCGTTTTGTAATTCCTGTTTCAAACTGTTGCTCTACTTGATTAATACTGTTGATAATAGTATTAGTTTTGGGAGGGATCGTACCCCTAAAAGAAACACTTGTTGAAGCGCTCCAGTTTTATACCAGAGATCATGAAAAGAACTACTACACCAACAGTCGTTGATTAGTGCATTGTGATTAAATAATGTATAAGCCAATATCCTGTAGTAAACAAAATAGAATGGTTCAAATGTGGTATTAAGACATAGTTTTAAGGAGCCATGAACACGCCCACTACACTTACGATCTATTATAGATAGCAACAAAGCGTTGAACTCCTTCGACCACCTCCTGATTTAAGGCTTGTTCTTCATTATATCTACATTTTCCTACTGCATAATTTAACGGGAACCTATCATCAAATTGATGCTCACTGGACCTCTAAAACTATTTTATACTGTGCCACCATCTATCCTACTAATATAATAACGCTGAAGAGTTTGTTTGTGTGTTTAAACGCACTAATCTCTGGAATACCAGTCGGATTCGAAAATTTATTTTTGTATGTGATAGCCAGATTCAAGAGGAATAGTTTAGGCTATGTAGCATTAGGCTACACCTCCCCTGCATTTAGGCCCTTGGGCACAAATCTACACCTTTTAACCGATCTGAACCAAAATTTGTATACTTACCCTTTGGAACCTTGCGAGTAACACTGTTTACATGAAATTTCGGACAGACCCTCCATTCCCTGCATTTAGGCCTTTTGGCACAAATCCACACCCTTTCACCGATCTGAATCAAAATGTGTATACTTACCCTTTGGAACCTTGCGAGTAACACAGCCTGCATGAAATTTCGGACAGACCACTCCATTCCCTGCATATAGGTCCTTTGGCGCAAACCTACACCATTTTACCGATCTGAACCAAATTTTACATACTTACCCTATGGAACCCGACGAGTAACACTGTCTGCTTGAAATTTCGGACAGACCACTCCATTCCCTGCATTTAGGTCCATTGGTACAAATCTACACCGTTTCACCGATCTAAACCACATTTTTATACTTACCGTTCGGAACCCTGCGGGTGACACTGTCCACTTTAATTTTCGGACAGACCACTCCATTCTCTGCATTTAGGCCCTTTATCACAAATCTACAGCGTTTCTCCTAATTGCACCAAATCTTACATACACTTTGAAACCATGCTGGTAACACTGTCCACTTGATATTTTGGACAACGCTCTCCATTCCCTACATTAAGAATAACAGACAAAATGAACTTAACCACGTAATAAGGCCCTAGAATCATTCATGTCCGTAGTAGTGTAACTGCAGGAGAATTTTAATAAGTCTATTGTTGACTGGCAATTCAGGGTGCATCACGTCGCCCCTACCAGTGCTCTGGTGTAGAATTGCGAAACTAGTTAAATCTTGCGCAGCTTATAAATTGCAGTCACGGGGAGTAATTAGTGCAAAAAGATTTCTAATGCCCCTTAAAGCAGTTATCATCATGACAATATTATGCCTCTGTATAAGTGCAATGGTTTTGGTGCAGTACATTGAGGTTATCAGCTGCAATAAGCGTTAGTGCTTTCAAATTTACCTTCATTTATTCCGAACCTTATCGTTGAGCGCTATGTGGCGGTAAATGATACTATTCTACCTCAGGAGCCCGGGACAGCCGAAGTTTTCCAAAGTGTTCTGATTATTTTCCTACGGCGCTATGCGACAAAAGACTACACTATTGGTCTCTACATTTCTAACAGCCAATGAGATATAGGCCCTAGGCAGTGTCTTTTATTTCACTTACTCCTCTTTCTAATATATTTTTTTAAAATTCGTTTGTAAATTACATGTGTCAGTGCTGTAGTTAGTAAATAGCCGTTTCCCTATTCATTATTATTATTATTATTATTATTATTATCATTACGGGAAAATGACCTGAATGTTACTTCCATTATACTGTACTACTTATCACCCCCACAACAACCACCACCACCACCACCACCACCACAAAAAGTCATATTTTTTAAATATTTTTTCTGTTAGTTTAAGTATCATGTGTCAGTTCTGTAGTAGTATTCATTATCATCCATAAAACAAATAAATCCACCGGACGAAGCCGGGCACTACTGCTAGTATGTTTATAATTTTACATTACAAACATATAACCTGACACTGGACTCCAAATTTATGACGGTTTGTTCATTGTTTAGATCACTCGCAAAATATTCGTGACTTTTCTCTTCTTGCTTGTTCCAGCTGAAGAGATACAGCAGAGGGGAGATAGGACACATATTTACTCTCTCCAGGATATAACGTCGAACCTCATGACACATCCACTCAGTTTCCTTCAGCCATTATCCAGCGTCTCCTTTTTAAACATTTTTTGTTCAATTCCATTTCGTAATGAACCTAAGCGTGAAGTGTCGGGATATTGTTCATAAGACAAAACGCCAGAATATATCCTTTTGTGCTCGCTACACCACACAGCTCGAAGATTGTCCCCTCCTCCCTCTACTCCGACAACCCCCAGCCCTGTTGATCTTCAATTGTGACGGCTCAATGAATGGGATAACTTCCGCAGCGCTTAGCGCTAGCATTGCACGCCACAATAGCAGCGCATCACTCCCTCGACCAGCACCACCATTCAATTAAGTCTCTTTCCCCCAACCATCCGTACATGCCAGATGACGACATATGTTCCAGGCCGTTTTACCAGATTTTGTTTCAAGCGATCGCTCAGTGCTCATACTGATTCACAACACAAAGGTGTCGTCCCTTAACCTCCAGCAGTGGAGCAAATTACAATGTTGTTTGTCGCTGAAGATCCCTTTCGTGGACCAGAATATTCCTGAGGATCGCTTCACAGTGTCTACCAGACTAATGATGTTACACAATGAAAACACCTACATGTATAGCCGCGAGTGGGTACTAATGACTTTACAAGTCCTTGGTGCACTACACGTTATTGTCAGTTGCTCCATTTTTCACCAGAGATTACTGTACGGTAAAGGCACAACAACCTCACAGTGTGACATTTCAGAGCAAAGGTACGTTTCCTTCCCATGAATATGAGAGCTTGTAACTAACTTGACGAAATGTTGAGTTATGTAGCTAACTGATAACAAAGTCTCTGGGAAAACAAACCAACTTCCCTTTACATAAACATCCACAGTGCTATGGATGAATTTCCAACTCGTACGTTCCACGTGGCCTTGTTCTAAATATAACATGACCATTTGAAGACAGTTTATATATTCGAGATGGTGGTTGCACGTAATATTCATTTTGAAGGCCATGTGGCTTCGTAACTGAGATCTCTCGCAATAGACCCTTTTTCATTACGTTTCGTGCAACTGCTCTTTTATAAAATTACACCTTTGTGGATGCGCGTAATATTCAGTGTGACAGTCTTGTAAATCACACAACGGAGGTGCCTAATGTTTATAATTTTTCATGGTAATTGCTCAATTGAATCGTAAATTGTCAATTTTGATGTTTTTGTTAGTTTGCTTGGCCGGCATCCTGAACGTATGGTATTCATGAACGTGTGGCTTCAGCAGATTCAATCTCTATGTTTATTAATCTCATGTAAAGTTTTCTTTTCAGGATTAGGGAACGACACATTACAATTGGTTACAATTTTGTTGACCGACTGAAAAACATTCAATTTGTATTAAATCTAGTAAATACAGTAGGCATCGGTTTCTTAAGGACAGAAGGCAGGTAATTTCAATAAAAAATGCAATTTTTGTTTTGTGCCTTAGATGATTCTTCATGCTTTTCTCTACAAGCCTACATATTTTTGGTCACATTTTTTCGTTTAAATGGCGTGTATTGGCATTTTAAAAATGGCTGCCACTAGCTGCCACGCCCTCTTCCTCATTCCAGTCCCTTGTACTCACGGAATATTTTCTCTCTGAACATTTCATTTCTCACATTATGAGTCTATGTTAAATGTACATTTGTTATGTTGGGACTGGCCACAGGCCCCGGGCTATAAACGGGCATACTGGGCATTTTGCCCAGGGCGCCAAATTTTAGGGGGCGCCGAAATTTAAGTAACGCTGAACGCAGAAAAGGTTTACCCAAAAATCCCAAAATTAAAAATCAGTACGACATGGAAATCTTCAACATATATGAATACGTCATAAAAATGATTTGAAAACTACTTTCCCTAATCTTCAGGAAGCAACTAGAATATTTCTGACTTTACCAGTCACCAACTGCTCCGCATAAACAGGTTTTTCTGTTTTGACTCGGCTAAAGAATTTGAAAAGATCAACTCCTTCTGACAGCAAATTAATTTTCTATTGCTATTGTGTTGTGAAAGAGACGTAACCCTTAGCACAGACTTTTCTGACATTATAAATAAATATGCAAAGTTAAAAGCCAGAAAATAACCTTTGATTTGAAATGTTTCTGTACATTGTACTTTTAAAATTTAACTTTTGAATTTGTAATCTTGGTTTTTAGTGTGATTAATGTATCAATAAATGGCTACAACATTGTATGAACGACTTACTTTTCTTATTATTTCCTGTGATACAATATTAGTAACGTAGTTGATTGTAAAAAAAACTTTTATCCTATTTTTATAACATATAAATGAGAAAAAGGGCGCCAGTAGACCATTTGCCCAGGGCGTCTATCACCTTAGCCCGGGGCCTGACTGGCCATGTGTACAGATGCTAGTGGAGGCTGCATTTGTCTATTTTACATGTGGTTATTGTTTGTTTTGAATCCATAGAAACGTGTTGTGTAGTCTTGTACTTCATTTATCCAAAACATATACGTTTATCCGTTTTCTATACTAGTGTTTTTGTGATGGTTAAGATAAAGAAGTTTGGAAAACGAAAGTTTTACGGCAATCTGTACATTAAATCAGGCAGTAGCACTGATAGAGATGTAAATAATACCTCTAACCTCACTCCTGTTCTGCTCGGTTCCAGGCTCTGTGAACTTGCGGGATGAAGGGCAGAGGCAGAGTAGGAGCAGGCGAGAATTGAGAAGCCTGTCGACAGCCCGCCGTGTTACCTGACATTCTCGTCTATTCCAATACTGCTAACATAGGTCTTTTCTGAAACCAGTGCGGTGTTACGAATAAGTCAGTGAGTCACCGACCAATGTATTTGGTCCGGTACTATGCACGAACCGAGAAACCTCATCACTCGTCAACACCATTTCTCATAGTCCGCGATGCACATTCCTCTCAGGTTCACGCAGCATAGACTCGAGCAGTAAGTAGTTCATCAGAAACAGTGGATATGATGATGATAATTGTTGTTTTAAGGGGCCTAACATCTAGGTTATCGGCCCCTAATGGTTTGGGTGATCGTGAAGATGATAATGAAATGTAAACTAAATCTAACACTAACTACTAACTTATATACTAGAAGAAGAAATGGAATACAAAAGGAGAATAAGGCAAATAAAGGACAGGAGGAAAAGAAATGCCCTCAACCCACGAAGAATGCGGATTGAGGGACTTGGAAGGAAGGAGAGCCATGAAAGGCAGATAGAAAAGTGAAAGAGGAGAGGGTCCGCCCCACAGGTAACGAAAGAAGGGGGAAAACCGGACCCAACTCAGGAAGCCCTCGGGGTCGCCAACTCCCGAACCCACCAGCCGTGAGCCCCTGAGGGTGTAGCAATATCCAGGGTGCACCAGAAGTGCTGGGGCTACATACACCCTGCCTCCTAGAGGGCCTTGAGCACAAGGCAGGAGATAACATGAGAAGAAAAAGAAGGCTGACCCCTCGCAGAAGGAGGGTATCAGAAAAGATGAGACAAGGGCCAATTAATGCGGGAAATGAAGAGAATCCCTAGGCCTCGGATACCCTAATACCGTCGGGGTCGGAAGAGAACAAGAGTTGACCAAGTGTGGTCAACAGGAAAGAAGACAGAGAGGAGCCCGGCACAAGTAAGTGGAAGCAATGCCGGACTCAGCTGGGGCCCCGTGGTCGCCAACCCACGTCCCACAAGATGTGAGCCCCTGGGGGAAGAAACAGTGGATAGGCTTAGTTCATCCAAGAGGAAATTTTCTTATTTACAAACTGAGAAAGGCTTCAAAGGTGAAGCTTGTAAAGGAAATGTTGTAGTTAATATTGGTTTGTTATCTGAACTAATAAAACAGTTTGTTACGTGTAAATTTTGTGAGAGTGTTGAATGTATTAATTTATTTGAAGACACTACAAGTAGAAAGGGACTGGCCACTAGATTAACTATACTCTGTAGTTCATGTATGGCTTCAGCATTCTCTATGACTTCAAAGAAAGGTGTACTTGATGCAGTTATTTGCTTTAACGATGGAACTGCAGCCAGAAAATGTGTGTTGAGGAAGTTAGGGATAAATGCTGAGGAAAACTTGTCAGCAGCTCTTCAAGCCGTTGATAAACAAAGACTCATAAAGGCAGAAAAGGATGCGCAGGCCCTGACTAAAAGATCAAGGACCACCCTTCCAGGGGTGAACATAAAATTATGCTATTGAAATAAAAAATGTTTTAATTATACAAATAAAATTAGCAAATTTTATGGTAAATTAAGTTATGTATTTTTTTTTTGGATAAATTATTGGTCACCTTAAAAATAATTTTGTGTTTAGTATATCACATTTCTTGTTTTATATCCTCTTGAAAAGTTAAGTACATGTAAGATTTTTATTTTTAGAGAAAAGTGTACCTAAAGACAAGCATGCGACAAACAAAATTTATTTGACAAATTTTCAAAATAAATCGATTATGGGTGACCAAATTTCACCAGAATTTTGAAAATGTACAACAACAGTCAGGATGGTTATACAAAGGTGTGGTATAAATTTAATTAATATGTTACGATTAGGAGCCTGGCTTTATAAGATTAAAGTTTGCCAAAAATAGACTGCCAAATGGAGGTGATTACCTGCCTTCTGTCCTTAATTCTGAGTTAATTGGATAGTGAATAATTGATTTCTTTGTTTTATATATTCATGATGGCGGATGTGCGTAATATTCAGTGTGACAGTCTTATGAATCGTGCACGTGAGGTAGAGATGAGCACAAGTAACCCATGAACATAACGCGTACATTAGCCACTCAGGCGTAGGCGATGACTGACGAGTCAATAATGCCCGCATGCAAGACCGCTTCTTGTGGAAGGTAAAGCAACTGAGCAAGATCACGCATGTTAACACGGCATCCCAAGAGGCATCACTTCATGTAGCAACGACTGGTAAGTTATCAACTTACTGCTTCTTGCTGTATTATTTTATGGACCGAGAGTCATAATTAGAAGTGGAATTGCATAGTGACAAAATCTAAAAAGCCATGAAGTACATCGCCACAGGCTTAAGGAAATCTGGAGATGAAAAGAACATTTTGATTTACTAGAAGCGTCACAAAAAATATATTAATTAATAATGAATTAATTGCCTTGCAATCCTTTGTACTGTTTATTTACTCTGGCAGGATATGGTGAGCGCAGGAGTAGCCTATTGAGCCATGCAAGCTTTGTAATTAAAAATATACAATAGATTTCGATCCTGAAAAGTGAAGGGTCAAGTACTTCTTCACAGTACTGCAGTTTCAGGCACTGAGAGATATTTGAGAAGTTGCAAAAAAGTTAATTATATAACCTTAATGTTTGTTTTGCACGTGAGTTCCGAGTATGTGGATGAGCAAACGAGAGAAACTAGAGATTCACAGATAGAAATGTAATAGGGTAAAGTAGGGCATCCGGACACTCTACAGACGTTTATAGTTGCCCCGTGGCGTAGTCATACTCGTTATATCGTGAACCACGGCCGGCCTGGGCAGCTGCAATAAGTCCGGAGATTGCAGGATCGAATTCCGGCACTAACAACGGCTATCCTCAGTGAGGTCGTTCACCGGGTTTTTCCACATTCTCTCCAGGAAAATGCCGGGATAGTACCTTACCTCAAGTACCAGGGCTCCTAACCTATCCCTGTCCCGAATACATTTACACGCACTAATACATTCATCACAAAAATACAGGTTATCGGACAAGCTCAACACACACCCAACTACATGGACCTGATGACCAAGATGTACCAAACCCCTAAATTAAATTAACAACAACAACAACATTTCTAGTCATTAGATCAATCAGTGAATTATGTACGGATTTTGAAAAGTCAAAGACAGATGCCCTTTCAAAAAAATGGGTTTAAGAGACATAGAAACCTAAGGTAAACAGTTTAAAATAATTTTACAATAATTCCAAATGTACATTACCAGAGGATTACAACATAATGCTTATATAGGAGATTAATCAAGTTCTTTGTTCTATTCGTTTCTCGTTTTAAGACAAGACTGTATCAAAGGTCGTACACTCATTCATAGAAGTCTCCACTCACATCTCCTTCCCATAGAAGTAACAGTTCAGTTCTTCAAAGGATCAGTGAATATTGCTCAGTGTTCTTTTGGCGCATAACCTTCAACAAGCCCGTCAATTTAGTTTCCTTTGGTGGCTATTTCCTCTGTGGATAGACTCGCTTCCCAGGTGGTTGAATCACCTGATGACGCTGTAGTCCTAGTTGAAAAGTGTGTACAAGCAAACCGTTGATGGCTGTATACGCTTTCACATAAGCTTTACGATGATTTTCAGTTACAAAATGAAAGTGACTGCTGATTCGTTCCTCAATTTAATTTCCACTTTCAAGAGAAGCTGGATTGCTATAGGCTAAGCTTGGTTGATTATTTGAGATGTTACAACAAGCGAAACAAACAACGACTACTAAGCAGTGCTATCTCAATCATCATCACTTTCCCATTGGTTTTGAATACACACAAGTCCGTGACTTCTAAAGTCCCCTTCAAAAACAATCTCCATTTCCACATGGGCGTACGAAGCTCAACAACAGTAACGTCCATATAAGGGAGGGGGAGATGGTGATATCGAAACAGTAAAAAAGTGAAAATGGTGTCGAAATAGTGACTGATGCCCTTCCAAACACACCAGTTCATATTTACTAATGAAACATGCTAACACTGTAATCTACAAGATTAAAAAAGGTATTTCTTCAAATACAAATGTGACGAAATGTCCATTTGCCCCCCCCCCCCCCCCCCCCCCTACGTCACCCAGGCATCTATGACAAGATATGGATCATTTCCTTCTTCCATGCATTTAACACGAAACCAATGTTGACATTCAGGGCACTGAACCCATTATTCACCATATTTATAATCCTTTTAACATCCCTTGCATTTATTGTTTCTATAATAAGTTATTTGTTTGGGGTTCAACGTTTGCTGTACTACACTATTCCTTCTTTTCTTTTAAATTCTGGGCTTGTTAAAGTAGTTCCTGTTCTGTTTCTGCGGTGAGTGTCGCACGTAGACCAAACGTAGGAAGATGTCAGGTGTGCGTAACATTCAATTGGCTCAGAAAAGGTATGTCCATCATATGAAGCTTCCTGAATGCCAATTTATTGGTGAACGTTTATCTATTGGAATGTAAATTCTGGATCATAATAATTGATAACTTTGCATGGCTGCCATATCGAAATTAATTAGCTGAAAAGTTTAAAAGCAAGGAATCTTGTAGTTTTACGTGACCGTTAATCGTGCGATCATGAGCCACGGGACCTCCTTTTTACGTGGAATCCGAACCACAGGACATGGCATTTCACTTTGCTGAAATGTTTTGTAACTTTGGCGTCGGACTCCCGAAATAGGATTTGTTCATCCGGTAGCTAGCTGAGGCAATGATAATTCTAGTAGTCGACATTTTATTTCCGGAAAGATGGTGGCAACATAAATAATAGATGTCAGATGTCTCAAGGCAAGGCTTGAAGCACATCGATTTTTGTGAAGTTCCGTGCAGCCATCCAAAAATTATAAGGGGAGACACACAGACGGACCGATGGATGGACAGCTGTTATTTCATTTGAGGAGCTTGGTCATTTAGTTTCGTGTACTCTGAGTGTGTAAACTTTGTCCGATAACCTGTGTTTGGCGCGGAACCTGTATGCTTATTTTTTCCTTCCTGGGGATGGGGAATGAAAGCGTTGTGTTCTAGCTGTTCACAAGGAAAGTGAGATTCCATGGTGGGATTATGTAAAACAGTAATCTTCCTTCTTTCCTTCTTTCCTCCCTCCCTTCCATCAAGTTTTGTAGATCAGCATTGTAAGCATTTATTATCCTTCTGTCACCAGGCTGGATTAATAACCACCTAAAGTAACAATACAATCATCGTCATGATGGTCATATTAATTCTCAATTGTCCTCATAAGGCTGAGTCAACCCTGCTCCTGACTCGTTTACAAAGGAAAACTCCTTAAACAGGATCGAGAACCAAACCCCGGATATGCTGCACTGATCACTTAACCAGGAAAGCTTGTTGATATACTGTAATACCTGTGCAGCCATTGACTTCTTAATGCGCCTTGGAAGTCGTCTAATTATTGAAAGGACTAATAGAGCGATTTACTTTGCACGGAAGGTTGGGTTCTAAGGCGCTTATCTGTTAACACTGAATTACATTAAATTGGCTCTATTAGCCTCATGGACTGTTCAGTTAGTATTGGTGTTGCTAAGATCATGGCACTAAATTGAAATCAACAAGAAGAAAGTGATTCTCATTGACTGTTAAGTGAACACGCAACTGTGCCAAGTGAGCAACGGTGTCAGGGACTGGGGGATCATTCTTGAGGAATCTACTAAACTCATTCATCGGCTGTCTCTTGGGCAGACTGCATTCACAATATAGCTTCACCTGAACGTTCATCAGACAGCATTCACAATATAGCTTCTACTGAACGTTCATCAGACAGCATTCACAATATAGCTTCAACTGAACGTTCATCAGACAGCATTCACAATATAGCTTCGACTGAACGTTTATCAGACAGCATTCAGAATATAAATTCTACAGAACGATCATCAGACAGCATTAACAATATAGCTTCTACTGAACGTTCATCAGACAGTATTCACAATATAGCTTCTACTGAACGTTCATCAGCTGTCTCTTAGGCAGACTGCATTCACTATATAGCTTCTACTGAACGTTTATCAGACAGTATTCACAACATAGCTTCTACTGAACGTTCATCAGACAGCATTCAGAACATAAATTCTACTGAACGTTCATCAGACAGTATTCACAATATAGCTTCTACTGAACGTTCATCAGCTGTCTCTTGGGCAGACTGCATTCACAATATAGCTTCACCTGAACGTTCATCAGACAGCATTCACAATATAGCTTCTACTGAACGTTCATCAGCTGTCTCTTGGGCAGACAGCATTCACACTATAACTTCTACTGAACGTTCATCAGACAGCATTCACACTATAACTTCTACTGAACGTTCATCACTTGGTTCTTGGACAGTCTGCATTCACTACATAGGCTCGACTCAACGTTCATTAGTTGATTCTTGGACAGACAGCAATCCCTACATAGGCTCTACTGATCGTTCATTAGTTGGTTCTTGGACAGACAGCAATCACTAAATAGGCTCTACTAAACGTTCATCAGTTGGTTCTTGGACAGACAGCAATCACTACATAGGCTTTACTGAACGTTCATCAGTTGGTTCTTGGAGAGACAGCAATCACTACATAGGCTTTACTGAACGTTCATTAGTTGATTCTTGGACAGACAGCTGTCACTACATAGGCTTTACTGAACGTTCATTAGTTGATTCTTTTACAGACAGCTATCACTACATAGGCTTTACTGAACGTTCATCAGTTGGTTCTTGCACAGACAGCAATCCCTACATAGGCTCTACTGAACGTTCATTAGTTGATTCTTAGACAGACAGCTATCACTACATAGGATTTACTGAACGTTCATCAGTTGGTTCTTGGACAGACAGAAATCACTACGTAGGCTCTACTGAACGTTCATCAGTTGGTTCTTGGACAGACAGCTATCCCTACATAGGCTTTACTGAACGTTCATTAGTTGATTCTTGGACAGACAGCTATCACTACATAGGCTTTACTGAACGTTCATTAGTTGATTCTTGGACAGACAGCTATCACTACATAGGCTTTACTGAACGTTCATCAGTTGATTCTTGGACAGACAGCTATCACTACATCGGCTTTACTGAACGTTCATCAGTTGGTTCTTGGACAGACAGCAATCCCTACATAGGCTCTACTGAACGTTCATTAGTTGATTCTTAGACAGACAGCTATCACTACATAGGATTTACTGAACGTTCATCAGTTGGTTCTTGGACAGACAGAAATCACTACGTAGGCTCTACTGAACGTTCATCAGTTGGTTCTTGGACAGACAGCAATCACTACATAGGCTTTACTGAACGTTTATCAGTTGGTTCTTGGACTGACAGCAATCACTACGTAAGCTCTACTGAACGTTCATCAGTTGGTTCTTGGACAGACAGCAATCTCTACATAGGCTTGACTCCTCTTTCAAGAGAGAGAAGTGTTTTTGCATAGGAGTCTGTTTAAACTTAACTCCACTTCCAGAGTCAGCCAGAAACTTTGCTCTCACGCAGAAGTCATGCAGATAGCTCCTTTCTCCTTTCCTACTCGGCAAGGAACTCTTCAGGAACGAGCAGCTTGGCAGACATCAATGATAGCGCGGTGGAAAGCTGGGTTGGTCTTGCCTAGCAAGTTACATCTACTCCGCACGCGAGCAACACTCTCGTGGACAGCTGTGAAATTTACCTCCAGCAAACAAGAGGCAGCCATCATTATATCGCTTCTGTTTCGTAAAAAGAGCCTTCTCAAATTTTCTTTTGCAAAATTGTGTTACATTAATTTTCTCAAAAAAATTATAGAAATCTAACCGTAAAAAGGGCCTTAACATATTCTAAATGCTATTCAAGATAGTGGCGTATAAAAGGGCTTTATCGTATTCCAAATGATATTCAAGATAATGGCATACAAAAGGGCCTTATCATATTCCAAACGTTATTAAAAATGACGTGCAAAAGGGCCTTACCACATTGCAAATGTTATTCAAGATAATGGCATATAAAAGGGCCTTGTCATATTCCAAATGATATTCAAGGAAATGGCGAATAGAAGGGCCTTATCATATTCCAAATGATAGTCAAGATAATGGCGTATAAAAAAGCCTTATCATATTCCAAATGATAGTCACGGAAATGGTGAATAGAAGGGCCTTATCATATTCCAAATGATAGTCAAGATAATGGCGTATAAAAGGGCCTTATCATATTCTAAATGTTATTCAATATAATGGCGTATAAAAGAGCCCTATCGAATTCCAAATGATTTTAAAGATAATGGCGTATTATAGGGCCTTATCGTCTTCCAAATGGTATTCAAAGGTAATGACGTATAAAAGTGGCTTATCATATTCCAAATATTATTCAAGATAATGGCGTATAAAAGAGCCTTATCATATTCCAAATGTTATTAAAGATAATGGCGTATAAAAGGGCCTTATCATATTCCAAATGTTATTCAAGATAATGGCGTATAAAAGGGGCTTATCATATTCGAAATAGTCTTCAAGATAATGGCGTACGTTAGGGCCTTATGTCCACATATCATGGCAGTATCGGTTACTAGACAGTGGTGACGTCCTTATAGATCTCTTATGTGTCATCTGACAAGTCTTATGCCTTTGGACTCGGCAAGTATTGAACGACACATCGGAAATAAGTTAGTGTGTGGTCAATACCCGATTGGCAAACTTGGATTATGAACTCTAGGATCTCGGCAAAGCCATAAAAGGTTGAGATGATAACTTTCAAAGACTCTCTGTGATGGAATAATATTAAGAACAGTTCATTCCCAAAATATAAGTAACCATAAGTAAAGATGGCTAAAAGTTGTACATGACCAAATTTAGACGTATTTGTTTCACTCATTTATGGCCAAGTATTCGCTGATTCCAGATTCACACGAATATGAAGTAACAGTAGAAACAAATATCACTGGGCGACCATGATTACTGTACCATGAACCTTCTCTTACAAGAATGTATGATGTCGGGTTGCTCATTTGAGTGGAAATGTTCAGAGACTTAAAAGGACTTAGCATTAATAGACTCATGCCAGAGAGATGCCGAAGGGAGTACCTTCGACTGCGAGAGATGGACGAAGAAGACAGTATGTCGAGTGAATAGAACATTGATATTGTAACATTTTTGTATTTCCTTATTTTTATGTTTTATACATCTCAAACACTGTTCTAAAATGTATTATTCATAACTTCGCAATACAAAATGAAACTATCATAAATGACAGCCCACTCATTCATCACTCACTTAAAATCTAACTCCAAACCTGAAACTGTAAAGGAAAAAAAAAGGCTTTGGAGCAATTCATTTTGAGCCGATCAAAATTGAGAACGGTAAGAAGGGACTTAACTTTTACTTCATACAGTCAAAAACATTTAAGTTTATTTTCTATTCTAGCTCCACCAGTCAAATCCCGATATGAGTATGAGGGGAAAGCAACTTGTCATTTACGGACAAACTGTATTTCATCCCCAGTATCAATACCGTACATTACGTATCCTTTCTCTTTACACACATATGAACAATTTGAGATCTTGTCATCAAATCTGACTGTAAGGATATATGATATTCCAATTTTTTGAAACTTATGACTATAGAATTAATGTCTGTCGTTTCTCGGTTAACATCAAATGCAATTCAAAAAAAGAAAATCATTTTCCGTACGTAAAATGTGAAGATTGGAAACGTCAGTATTGCGCCCGATTCCGCATCTTCCAGTTGGAGATCGATCGCAGCTTGAGATTGATTGCTAAGAAGTCACATTGGAACAGTACTGAGCACGCCTGAGTGCGATGTCATCTCTTTGAGCACTTTATTTTGACTTGATTACCCTGCTAATTTATTTTTGAGCATCCTGTATTTCTACAACTTTTGGAAATATTTGGAATTATTTGAAAGCAATATTTTGCAATTTTGGAATTATTGAATGCATTTGGAAATGTATAATTCGTGGGTATGCGAATCGGGTTAATTAAATAAGTACAGGGTCATTAACTATGTGCGCCCCAGCACGGCATCTAATTTTTTGTTGTCTGTTAACTTTTTTATTATGTACGGAGCCAGTTTTCTTGAATCATTTAGCAAGCCTCCTAATTGTAGTGGCATTAGGCATAGATCTTCATGCAAACATGATTCGATGTTTTCGTCTTGTTTCAGATAAATCACTGAACGATATGAGTCAGTGGAGTG
This sequence comes from Meconema thalassinum, assembly GCA_946902985.2. NCBI lineage: Eukaryota > Metazoa > Arthropoda > Insecta > Orthoptera > Tettigoniidae > Meconema > Meconema thalassinum. The sequence goes on from OX336389.2 coordinate 862,966,469, forward strand.
GGGTATTGCGAGGTCCGCACCTGACCAGTCAAATGACGCAATAGTTTGCCGCGGTCAACTCATTTGGCTGGCCAGGTGCGCAGCGAGTGGACCTCGCACTACCCCGCTCCGCTGACTCACATCGTTAGTTCACACGTGCTTTGTCATTCATATGGGCGTGTATCTGCAAAGCTTAGACGTTAGGGTTGCACGTTTAATGAGTATTGTGATTACTGTCAACTGAACTTAAACAGTACATAAGAGATGAAATCGAAGCCATCACTGCTGTGAAACTTCAGAATGTTGTCAATTCTTTCATCAGAAGATGTCAGGTGTGTGCTACAAGAGTGGGAGGACATTTTCAGCATCGACTATGAGCACTGTAAGTACACATTATTGAACATGTTTGGTAAAAAGGTAAAAGTGCGCGCCACCCACCGACTGAACCGTGTACGCGCACCCGTACGCGCACCCGCGATTGCGCCAGTCAAAGCCGGCTTAGCTTGCCGTGTTTATCGGGGCGCACATAGATAATGACCATGTACTTATTTAATTAATCCGTTTCGCATATCTGCGATGTTATACCTTTTCCAAATGCATTAAATAATTCCAATACGACACACTTGATTTGTCAACCTTCGAGGTAGGGAGACGTATTTTTATATCAGTGAACTGTTAAGAACGTGGAATTGCTGATCTTCACGTTATCTGTTTGAAAGTGCGATAAAATTGTGCATCACAGTAAGCACAGAGCAGTGTGAAGTTGTATTGATCAATTATCCGCATTTTTAGGAAATATTCGCCAAATGTTTAAGTCTGCACATGGTGCATAAATCAAAGACCTTGCGCGACCATTTGGCCGCCTGTGAAACATTTTATTTGAGAGCATAAATGGACATCCGCGCGAAATTATTGTGAATAATTACCGTGTAACAACGTGGAAAGAGAAACTGTGAAAAACTTATTTTACCGTACAATACAGGATTAGTACGATATCATACGATCACGTGGTGACATCGTGTGTAAAGAGTATTGTTTTTGGTGTTCAAATATCATCCCAATGATATTAGTACAACATGTTGCGGAGTGATATGTCAATTTGTTAATACCGCACATGTGTAACTTCAATGTAACCAGTATAATTTCAATACGTTAGAGCTAAATGCAGTGAAACTACGCTACCATCATCATGATCGCACGTTGGAATCGAAGCCAAGCCCAATTAGAAATGTATCCTTTTTCTGTACGAGAGGTTAAGATGAAGTAATCTACCATGGCCTGGGAGATCGACGGATGTTGCATGTGCTGGAGCGCATAAATAATGGCTGGGAGGAAGGCCATTACTCGCCATTATGAGCCAGGCGAGGCTCGAACGAACGCTGGCAGAATGTAAGTGAGCAACCCTTTTTAACTACCGGTACTTCACTGCAAGGGTTGGATAAAAGAGTAGATTAGTTTTTTGATGGTCTTACTCAACGCACATTTTTATAGGTAGGCAAATTTTCGTTTATTTTATATTACCGGTTGGTCATCGTGTCATTTCATGTTAAACATTGAGGAAGGCTATTTTGTAAATATCTTCTTGAATAATTTTTCTTACGAGCCGAATGCATGACTTCGTCATATTGTCAAGTTAAAGTTTTAGGAGGCTATGACATAAAAGCAAGGGCAGTGGAATGCTAACAGATGTTTTTCAAGGGTGAGTAAAGGCCGACGTTATTGAATGCGAGATGCAGCTCGCTAGTTTTATAGCAAGATTTCTGTATAAGAATTGTAAAGGCTGTGAGCCGAGGAACTTCTTTTTATCATTTTAAATGATCTTGTCGACTTCGTCGTTACGCTGAGGTCTGGCGTTACGTTACGGTGACGGGACGAAATGTACCGAGAATGCACTGAGGTGTGTGACGTCATAGTACGATGTAGCAGCCGAGTACCAAGAAGGCAGTGCGAGAACAGAGTTTTAAGAGGGCGGTGTGAGAACAATCAAGTAGGCAGTGAAGAAACAAAATAGGATCTTGAAACTCTGTTCTCGCACTGCCTTCTTGGTACTCGGCTGCTAGCATTTAAAATGATATAAAGTCCAGTCTTTCAGACTGACTATAAGTCTCTTTTTTTTTGTGTCAGCTGCGAACCTGTTTATAACCACACTGCTAGAGAGAGGAGAGAAGGTTTTGTTTTGTTATATTCTGATTACGACTTCGACGACTGTAAAAGACGGATAGAAATTGAGTGTTTTGTTTGTGAGAAATCGCTGGCTTGAAGGAGGTCTAGACCTGGAACTGTTCATAACTTATTTGAGTACAGTATTTCATAGTGTATTAGACACTGAATAATTATTGCAGTCATTAATATTTTCGACTGTTATACAAGAGATTTTTTTAGTTCTGAATGAACCAACATTAAAGCAGTTATTGCGAATTGAGTCCATGGATGGGACATTCTGTATAATTTAGGATCATGTTACTGTATTGTCTAGAGAAGTGGAGTTTTAAGGGAGACGTTTTCGCTCGTGTTTTGAGCATGTAAGTATTTATGGTACTATTCCAGTGGCATTGTGCGCTTTTGGCACGTCGACTGATGATTTGAGACTGACGAGTCCGTGTTATTGTTATGGAACACAGGGTGTCCCATGAACTTAGTGAACAGTGATTCACAGATACTTTTGAGGTGTTTTAGATGTATTCTCCGACACCTATAGCTACACTAGACACGTTTAATAAGCACTAAAAATACAAGGATACTTTGAGGATTAATTATAAGTTAAATGGAAATTAATAATCATGTGACAGGATTTTTTAATTAAACCGAGAACTAAATGATTACGTATTCTAATCTGATGAATGCTAAACTTAAATTTCCTTTCTGACCAATTTCGTAGAGTTTGTGATCTTCGACGCTTATTTAAATACACTCTTGACTATTCCCGATTTTGAGGCGACATTCATCTAATGACCGGATAATTTTGAAACCCGGTTGTAAAGATGATATGCGACGTAAGACGTGGCGGCCCGTCACTGCAGTGGCTAACATAACTATTTACTCCTCATACTCAACCATTTCTTTGCAAACAGCAAGAAATTGAGTAGGCAGGAGCGCCACTTGCGCAGCACTTAGGAGGGTATTTATTTTCTTGATGTAATATTTGTGTTAAATAGCTTTGTATTTTTTAAATTATCCAGATAGGATAAGAATGTGCGTAGCTTTGTGTTTTTACTTTTCTTTGGATAAAAGCGTCTCGTTTATCATTGTTATTTTAACGTCACATAGGGGTTGCTTAGATTCAACGCAAATTTGAATGTTGGAGAGAATACCATCGTAGCTTAGGTATTCTTATCGTGCTAATGATTAAAGTAACTAATATTTTGCATTGTAAACAAGTAAATATATTTCTTGCTAGTAGATGCATGCTTGTCATTATTGTTATTTTTTAAATCTCCGATGTAATTACTTAAGGAATCGTTACGTATTACTCCCTTAGTGATTGATTTATTTCTTCGATTTTGTGGTTTGGACTTCGAGAGGCTTAAGACAGATATTAGATAGGATACATTTTACTTTCTTTTTCAGGGCAGTTTATATTCGAATTAGCCGATTTTTACCTCTCAGAAGTAGGCTAGGGATCTGTGATTTTATCAATAAATTTAGTGTGATTTTAGCTTAAGCCTGGCCTCATTCTTGCATTGTTTCATTGAGTTTTCTTGTGAATGTATTCCGCTAGGCTGGTCGTAAGAATATAACTCTCCTATTCCCGACACCCCCGAGTGCAGTTTTCTTGTGCTAGGCCAGTCTATGAATGCATTACTCCCCGAGTCCTGTGTGTTGGCCAGAAGAGTTCCTCGGAAGGGCTGTTCAAGACCGGCAGTTCCCCGAAACTCTCGTCTGACGGGCACAGTATACACATCAGATTCAGTAAATGAGTTGTCGTTGATTATTTAGGGGCTTAACGAAATTGTGGTCATGTAGCCCTCGTTTAGTCTCTCGAGGCTGAGTGTACGCCGGTATTCAGTAAATGACGAAGTGACGGTAGCTGGTGAATAAATTTACAGTTTCGTCGACTCCTTAATTAAGAGTAGGCCTACTTTTCAAATGTTTTATACTGTATTTGTTGGGGGATGAAACTCATCCCCTTCAGATTTGAAGGCTCTGATTTGGGATCAGGCATGACAAATCTGTAGGAGTGCACATAACGGCCATTATTGTTGTATTTGTGAAGAGTGCCATTATGATTGGCAACCATGGGTTCAATGTACTAAACAATCCTGAAATGATGTCATGAAGTTATTCATTTAACGAACACAGAGCAAATGAACATGACAAAATTGTGCACAAGCAATTCATTTCAGTATTTAATTTTCAGATATAGAACACACCAGTTTTATATTTCTGACTTTGTGTGTGGGTCTGCCTCGTGACGCAGTAGCTAGCGTTCTTGGATCTCAACTCTGAGGTACAGGTTCAATATTTGGATCTGCCAAGACAAAAGATATTCAAGTAATATTTATTGAACCAATATTTTTTTAAATTTTCTTTTCTGGTCTGAGGACTGGAACGGGGTACTGTGCCCGTTTGGACCGAGATCCAAAGACCTCATTTTGCAATTTACCGAAATCAGTTCAGCACGAGAAAATCTATCTCAGGGTCTATCTGGGCGAATACTAGGTCTAAAACTGGCATCCCTGATATCGGTAATTCGCAAGTAAGGTAGGGAGAGAAATTATTTGAAAATAGTACACTTCTTAAAAATCTCAATTTATTTATAATTAAAATTTGAAAATTATTGGCAAAAACCCTCAAAAACACAAACACAATCACATATAAAAATCAACATCTCCTATAAACAAGTAAACACCTCTAAACTTCGCTGAATTGATACCCAGAAAATTGATAGTCCATTCTGGTATCAACAAAGAAAATCTAATATTTACACTCAGGTGACCACGATTCGATTAAGAGTTCCAGTGATCCCTTCTATTTACATTTGCAGATTCACGTTCTCGAAGATTTGTTTAAGTTTGTTCAAGTAAACGTTGAATATTATTTTGAAAATTTTCACTTTGATTAGTCCATGATGTTTTCCAAAAAAATATATTGGAAAAAATATTTTAGTGAATTCATTGAAGTTTTGCATCAACATAATATCAATATTCGGCTAACATAAAGTCGAATGTTAATATTGTTGTGTCTTGTGAAATTTTTGCTTCAAAGAAAAAAAAATGTTCATAAATTTTCATAATGATATGAAAAATAAATCTTTTCTTTTCTCTCATTTCTATTTGTCTCACATATACAACATTTTAATTTTACTCATCTCAAAATTTGCTATATAATTTAGCATAAATTGTTATTAACAATATAAATTGTTGTGATCTACTATCAGTTGATTAAATCGTTTCCAAAAATACTTTTCTCACACTCAGATAATTTTCTAATATCTCAAAAATCAAAAAAATGTGAATCACAGAATTTATTATTAGTTTTATTATTTGTAAAATTTTCTATAAATTTATTTATAACAAGTCTTCTCTCACACTCTGATTATAAATATTTAATGCTATTTCAAATGTTATTATTATTATTATTATTCCAAGCACAAAACATGAATATTTTCAGTTATTTATTCCATTATTGCATTAGCAACTATTTATTTTCTTAATATTTTTCTCGGTCAGGTTCATCGAATCTAAACTCATATGTTTTTCATTTATCTAGGCATAATATTGGAAATCTAGATTGATCCAGGTAAAAATAAATTATTCAGATCTACAGATTCTGGAATTCGACTAGAATATGGGGCGGACCACTTGCCTTACCCTTCTTTTACAACTGAGAGCACACATGCTCTTATTAACCACTTCAAATAACAAACACACACCTACATGTGCACATAACTACAGGAACCACTGTCCTCTTGGATGACCCCTTGGCCTCCACATAAGCTCAAGTGTCGACAATCCCAATCGCACACTAAAATCACCATATTTGACTTCATTTTTTTTCACAATACTTTTTTTTTATTTTTATTTTTGTAATATTCTGTCTTACCAATTTACTGTGTGTTCTCCAATTTAATTTTTCCAATGAAAAGATGTAGTTATTCCTGGTCAACTTTTCCTTGCCTCCATTTTAGATAATCTCACCCTAGTTTATACATTTTAATACCTGCCGCCTTATTTTCCCTTCATTAAATATTTTTAGTGCTTTTGGAAAATCTACTAAACTCAAATCCTTGCTATTCCACTTCATTTACAAACTAATTTAAACCTGTTAATAAATATAAACTTCTATTCCAAAAATAAACAAAAGTTATTATATTAAATTCATTACTGTTCTATATATTTAAATCCTTCCATGAAATTATTATTATCCATGGCAAAATATTATTTAGGCATTGTCGCTTTCTACAACATCAGAATTATTATTATTGCCCTATTTTATCCATAAATAATTAAAGCATTGTTTAAATACTCATCACAAATTATTTATAACACTCTCACTTCCTGATTATTAATTCAGTAATTTTAATCACTATTAACAAATTAACTTAAATTTACAAATTGGTGCTATCACCTTCCAATATAAATTATTTATAATTTAATGGCGTATTCCTTCTTTGATTATTATTAATTTATTTATTCCACAGTGATTTATTATTATTAAAATAATAAAAGAAATTATTTAAATAATCCAAGTTGTGTCGAGCCTCTAATAAGAGCTATAGAAAAAAATAATTACTATTCGTTGAAAATAAATCAAGATATTCCATGTCAAAATACATGAAGATAGCTGTTGTCCTGATAATGTAGCAAAATAGTATAATAAATTGTCGGACTTCAATATTGCTCCATTTGTCATCCTGGACAAATATAAATGACGTTCTCATAATGATGATTGTGTTTATTTCTTATTGTGAAAGTATAAAAAAGGAATTCTCAAATACTACATTAGGCAAGTGAATAATACATGTAGAGTTGGCTTACTTTATGCCTTGGTGTGATGGTAATCCGTGTCCTTTGGCGTTCACTATTGCCATAGCTTCCTCCCATGGTCATCTGCGATTCCATATAAGCCTTGTTCCCTTCCATATCACACCTATCCTCGCATAGTTTTAACAGCGCATGTCGATGATTATCGCAACGCGTTCACAAACACCCCCGTTGTACTTAGTAAAATTCGACATGTTGAAATGTTGTTAAGACTTGTACTGTTCGTTTACTTTCTTCAAGTTCGACATAATAACGAGTTCCACATTCGAATATTGCGGTTTCATTCGCCTTACTATCCCAGGAACACCTGTTAGCAGCGTGAAATCAACGATACATGCAATGTCCATCTGGTATTAGTAGAATGCCTAATATTCGGTTTCACCACAAGAAACATAATGTTTTTGTAGGCTGAACTTATGTGAATGGTATTTCGAAAAATCACCATCACTAACCAGTAGAATAACTTGACCAGAATATCGTCTAATATTCTAAGACATGCGAAATATACAAGTGTTCAGTCACTGAACAGAGACTAAGTCCGTGGACAGCTCGTCCAGCGACTAAGTTCCTTCGACGATCAAAATGACGGCGTAACAACTCGTTTACGGTATAGCGGTGATATTCACAAGAGCAGTTGCTCGGTTGAAGTACATGTCCTCCTTGATTTCCTTGCTCCTTTTATACTCACAGCGGTGAAACTTCTAGAACCTTCTATTCCGTATCTCAGCTCCTGCTGAACGGATTTCCTTGCTTGATAGCTCCATTTTCTTCAAATGTAATAGCCAGAAAACTGTGCTACTTTTCAAAGTTCAAATCCATCGTCTAGAGGAAATTCTAAAAAACTTCATTCTGTTACGTAGGCTGGTGTGCACGAAACAGTTTCACGTCACAAGCCCCTACGTCTCATACCTCCCTCAACACTCGAAGTCTCCAAGCGCGCTATTCAAATATCAGCCGCTCCATTGCCAATATAGACTAACGTCTCTTCGTCTTAATAATGACGTCACTATGTCACGGACGCGTAAACGATCCGGGTACAGTACATTCAGCCTCATGAGGTGAAACTGAGAATATTTGGGTTCGATTCCCACCTCAGCCATCTGAAAGTGGTTTTCCGTGTTTCCCCACTTTTACTCCGGGAAAATGCCGGGATGGTTCTTAACTAAAGGCCACGGCCGCCTTCTTCCCAATTCTCACCAGGATTACAAATACACACACCAATACAGACATCACAATCATACAGATTATCAGACACACCCAAGTATACGGGACTAAATGACCACGATGTTCAAGCCCTTCAAATGACACAACAACAATTTTCTATATGTCGCAAACTCCCACTGTGAGAAACATTGTCAGATCTTTGTGGTCATTTATCTACATTTCGTTCGGTATATTCATTCAGAAATTATGAAATGTCCTGTTTTGAATGCATAAGAGTAACAAGGAAAATTACCTAGACTGTTGAGGAATTGCCATGTTATATCCTGTTTATCCTTAAGGTGTCGAAATCAGCCATCATGAATCATCACGTGGTCTTTTAGAAAAGCCACTCATAAAGCAGAATAAAAGCTGGTCATAGCTAGGCTTACTAAACTTCCTTCTCTCACTCAAGGCAATAGCTTGGAAGACCAACCACTTCTTCTTACCTCTTCCCGTCCAGTATAGCCCATCCCAGTCATCTCAAGTCACTTCACAGTCGCATTGAGTATTGGGCGTTCGCCGATCCTGCTTAGTGTCATGGCCGCGTCGCACACGTGACTACAGCTCGCGTCAGCCCGGAAGGCGGCCGGCTCTCTGGGATTTGCGCAGAGAGAGAAAGAGATACATGTCCACTGTTGCAAAAGGTCCACCATGTCCAAGTCCCCACACCGCAGGCTGCTGCCATGAGTTCCTGCGGTATGGCAACACCGTCGCTTACCTCAACGAGCCTGTCTCTTTCACGCTGCTTTTACACTTACCTTTCCTGACAACACACTAGCTCCGATTCTCAAGACAGACTGACTGTGATTGGTGGGATGGAAGTGAGGCATGACGTAATGGTAGCGTTGTGTCCTGCGCACCGCCTTCCCGGCTGACTCGAGCTCTAACAGTAGGCAACCCGCTATCTCACAAACCATTTATCGTAGAGACTTGTATGAGGTGTCAAATGACGTGGGATGAACCCCCCTTTCCAATGGATTAAACTACTAGGTTAATATTATTATTTGTTAAATTTGCCGCTATCTCGCGAACCAATAACGCTAGAGACTGAGGTGTCAAATAGCTCGGGGTGAAGCCTCTTTTCCTATGGACTACTTATTTCCACCCCAAGATAAAAACAATTCTTATTTGTCCACTAAATCTTAAATCAGCAAAAATCTAAAAATAAAGAATATTACATACATTAATTTGAATCTTGAATCAAGTTTTTAAGATTATGAATTTGAGAAATCTATAATCAATGACAACACTTTTCATTCAAGCCGTTGTATAACATTAACAAATTATCGGTTTCAGAAATCTCAAGTCAATAAAGATATAGTCTGGCACAAAAAAATGTACTTGTTTAAATTCTTGCAGCGTGGTTTGCAAAAATAAAAATTATAGGCCTATAGGATGGCTTTGGGATAGTCTAACTGCTAGTCCGGTGTTTGTGATAAATAAAATTCAATTATTTGTTCACGAAATCTCGAATCAGCAAAATCTAATAATAAAAAATAAACAATTAAATAAAAATTTAAAAAGGGTGTAAAACAAAAACTGTAAATGTGTATTTAACCCTTCGCCCAAATTTGTAAAAAAAACACGGTAACACACGTCTTCCTAACATTAAGGGTTCGGGAAATATCGGGAAATAAATCGATAACCTAGTTGTTACGTTTTTTTTTCATAAAAATCTTAAAACATAAGTGGTCCACAGTAAAGATGAGCAAAATGCCCATTTAAACAATTCGTCACATAACTTTCTTTAATAATGGGTTCGGGAAATATCGGGAAAAACGTCTATTACCTTGAAGTTACGCTTTTTTAATCCGGAAAAATAAGTGGTCCAAGGTAAAGAAGAGCAAAACGCCCATTAAAACGAGCCGTCAAACACGTCTGTACGTTTACAGATTTGCGAGATATCGGCTAAAGTAGGTCGGCAACATGCATTCGCGGTGCGTGCTTTAACGCTCACAGCTACGAGTTGGTTAGAATTCTCCCTAGGCATCCACCCCATCCTCTCCCTTCCCCTTCCCGCTAGGGGGTATCCCCTCTTGTAATAGCTAACACTACGGCTCAAGTAAATAAATAGCTAAAAATGTTACAGTTAGGCCCTTTTAACAAAAATCTAAAAATGATAACTAAAAATTACCAAATTAAAAAAATATTTTATACATAATATATTAAAACATTAAATAAAAATTTTAAAGTAAAAAAAAATGAAAACGTCTAGTTAGGCCCTTTGGAAATTTTTGGGGAAATAAATAATCCATGGGAAAGAGGACATCATCGCGAGTAATTTGACACCTCATACAAGTCTGTGCGTTTACAGGTTTGCTAAATATAACGGGCGGATAACCTAGTAGTTTTAGGTACTTTGGGCGAATCGAGAGTTAATAATCCATAAATAATCATTTAGAAAGCCCACCATTTTACAAGATCCGCGAGTGCGCATGCGTACAAGAAAATCATTATTTCACCCCCAGGTAAGGGTAGTTTTTATCTTGGGGTGGAAATAAGTAGTCCATAGGAAAGAGGCTTCGCCCCGAGTCATTTGACACCTAACACAAGTCTGTAGCATTACTGGATCGCCAGATAGCGGCAAATTTAATAAATAATAATAATAACCTACAGTAGTAGTTGTAGGTTCTTTGGGGAAATCTTTAATCCATTGGGAAGGGGGATTCATCATAAGTCATTTGACACCTCATACAAGTCTCTACGATAAATGGTTTGCGACTTAACGGGTTGCCTACAGCTAGTCACGTGCGCGCGGCGACCATGACACTAAGCAGGATCGGCGTACGCCCACTACTGCATTGCCACCGATACCAGATCGATATTCGATACTCCAATACCCGAACACACTGCACAGTGTATGAAGGGTGAATGCTAACTGAAATCAAGTGCTGTTTATGGCATTATCAAGCAAATATCGAGTCCAGGTTGTGCTGTCAAAGTTTATGGTAATTATGGATGATGAATGTTGGATATTGATTTCAACTCAGAACACAGCAATGTAACCAGTCAACTGGAAAGAAAATACGTGTATCCATGTCAGTGACTCCCTCGGTTGAGGCATCAGAAAATCTTCTTCTCAGTGTTGCCAAGAAGAATTTTAAGTTCTCCCCAGATCCAATAAATTCCAATAATATTCTGACATCCCCTACATTGAACAACAAGCTCGCATTCTCAAACTTCAACCCCTAGGTGGGTTATTAAATCATCCTGTGTCTTACCAATGCAATGTATTCACTCATGAAACCAGCTATTGATCACTTAGAGCTTGGTTAAATAGAAACATTTAGAAGACATTTTGAAGGGAAACCATAGATGGGAGGGAAGACACAATATTAACAACAACAAAAGGAACTTAAAATATATCAGTGGAAATAACTAATATGTAGCATTTACACATTTGGAAGAGCAAATAGAGGGGGACGTTAATATCGTAGGGAAACTACATATAATCCAGCACATCCTCCTATACCATTCAAGACTGGCTGCGTGGCTCAGCGGTAACATTCTCACATGCTGTTCCCAAGGTCGCAGGATCGAATTCTGGCACAGACAGTTGGCATTTGAGGGTGCGCAAATGTGAGGGAGCCGTGACAGTAGATTTACTGGCACGTTAAGGATCCCCATCGGGGCACAATTCCGGCACCCTGGCATATCTGAAAGCCACAGTTGTTAAAAGGGAAGTAAAACAAATAACATTGTTATTAGCTTATGTAGACTACCATTCAAAAACGAATTAACATCAACATTTTTTTTAAGTTTTTCAGTATATGACAACAATTTTATCTAGATTTTCAGCTGGCAGTGATTGTCTCTTCGTTTCAGTGTGTTTATATTGAAGTGGCGTATTGTGGCTGGGTGCCTGGGAAGGGGGAACTACAGCACTCTCATAAGCGGAGAATGTTTCGTCATATGCTTCGCCACAGGCCTGTGCTAGCGACAGTGTTGTGCGGGTGGCTAGAGGCCTGGGGGAAGGGGGAACTACAGCACTCTCATAAGCGGAGAATGTTTCGTCATATGCTTCGCCACAGGCCTGTGTTAGCAACAGTGTTGTGCGGGTGGCTAGAGGCCTGGGGGAAGGAGGAACCACTGCACTCTCGTAAGCGGAGAATGTTTCATCATATGCTTCGCCACAGGCCTGTGTTAGCAACAGTGTTGTGCGGGTGGCTAGAGGCCTGGGGGAAGGGGGAACTACAGCACTCTCATAAGCGGAGAATGTTTCGTCATATGCTTCGCCACAGGCCTGTGCTAGCGACAGTGTTGAGCGGGTGGCTAGAGGCCTGGGGGAAGGAGGAACCACTGCACTCTCGTAAGCGGAGAATGTTTCGTCATATGCTTCGCCACAGGCCTGTGTTAGGGACAGTGTTGTGCGGGTGGCTAGAGGCCTGGGGGAAGGAGGAACCACTGCACTCTCGTAAGCGGAGAATGTTTCGTCATATGCTTCGCCACAGGCCTGTGCTAGCGACAGTGTTGTGCGGGTGGCTAGAGGCCTGGGGGAAGGAGGAACTACAGCACTCGCGTAAGCGGAGAATGTTTCGTCATATGCTTCGCCACATTCCTGTGCTAGCGACAGTGTTGTGCGGGTGGCTAGAGGCCTGGGGGAAGGAGGAACTACAGCACTCGCGTAAGCGGAGAATGTTTCGTCATATGCTTCGCCACAGGCCTGTGCTAGCGACAGTGTTGAGCGGGTGGCTAGAGGTCTGGGGGAAGGAGGAACCACTGCACTCTCGTAAGAGGAGAATGTTTCGTCATATGCTTCGCCACAGGCCTGTGCTAGCGACAGTGTTGTGCGGGTGGCTAGAGGCCTGGGAGAAGGAGGAACCACTGCACTCCCGTAAGAGGAGAATGTTTCGTCATATGCTTCGCCACAGGCCTGTGCTAGCGACAGTGTTGTGCGGATGGCTAGAGGTCTGGGGGAAGGAGGAACCACTGCACTCTCGTAAGCGGAGAATGTTTCGTCATATGCTTCGCCACAGGCCTGTACTAGCGACAGTGTTGTGCGGGTGGCTAGAGGCCTGGGGGAAGGAGGAACCACTGCACTCTCGTAAGCGGAGAATGTTTCGTCATATGCTTCGCCACAGGCCTGTGTTAGCAACAGTGTTGTGCGGGTGGCTAGAGGCCTGGGGGAAGGAGGAACCACTGTACTCTCGTAAGCGGAGAATGTTTCGTCATATGCTTCGCCACAGGCCTGTGTTAGCAACAGTGTTGTGCGGGTGGTTAGAGGCCTGGGGGAAGGAGAAACTACAGCACTCGCGTAAGCGGAGAATGTTTCGTCATATGCTTCGCTACAGGCCTGTGCTAGCGACAGTGTTGTGCGGGTGGCTAGAGGCCTGGGGGAAGGAGGAACTACAACACTCGCGTAAGCGGAGAATGTTTCGTCATATGCTTCGCCACAGGCCTGTGCTAGCGACAGTGTTGTTCGGGTGGCTAGAGGTCTGGGGGAAGGAGGAACCACTGCACTCTCGTAAGCGGAGAATGTTTCGTCATATGCTTCGCCACAGGCCTGACTAGCGACAGTGTTGTGCGGGTGGCTAGAGGCCTGGGGGAAGGAGGAACCACTGCACTCTCGTAAGCGGAGAATGTTTCGTTATATGCATTGCCTTTTATGTGAGACTTCATATTTTCTGCGATTCGTCATTGCAACTGTGATAAGTAGTAATGCTTACCCTGAGTTAATGTTTGGAAAAGGGTATTCTCCTCAGTCTTCCTCTGAATATATGCAGGTAGGACGAGTTTTAGTCACAATTCCATGATTGGCTAAAGATGCAAGCAAACCCTGCCCTATCCTTATTTAATGTCTTTCTCAGCTCCTCTCTTGTCAAGACGCGGCTCTCAGTCGGTGATGATACATAAAAATGGAATCTATCTCATGTTTTGATTGGTACCACATGCCCAATTTGCATGAGAAAAGCCGATTTGATCCTACATATGGAACAGGTTGACTTTGCTGGCTTGCAATATATTCTGCTAAACCTAGAGAGAATAGAGTCACAAGACTATATAGATTGTTATGTCATATTTGCTTTGCTCTACGGTGGAGAACAGTGGAGTCAATTTGCTCATAAATTGATATAAAGTTAGTTTTTAAAAGTTCGTTTTTGGAGTAAAATCTTGAACATTTGCAAAGCAAAAATGAATCAATTTCCTAAATCTCTTTCAATAAAATTTGCTCCGGTTAAATATTAAACGATATGATATTCGCAAGACCAATCCAAGTAGTAAATGACCTCTTGGTTCGGTTAATATTCTGTACACTTTAAATCTGAAGTTGATGACTATTAAGAAGTTAAGAACATGCCCTCGTTCATTTCCAGCGCTACGAAATGGTGTGGTATTCCTTCGACGGTTGCTCAAGTCTACATGATAATAAAAATAGTCGTTGTTCTCTATAAGTTTTCCACAAGTTGACTTTTGTTTGTGTGAAAGCCCCAGTGTGATTGGGGCGCAGTCTAGCAATTAATTCTCACGATTGGGATTGGAGTGGTTAGCCAGCTTCCCTTTCAGGGTCTGAATAGCGGCATTGTCAACTCCACATGAAGCCAGCAGCTAAATCTTGATGGACTAAGTGCTTCCAATTTTCTTTTGCTCAACTTGAAGCGGGTTCCGAGCAAGGTTCTTACACGCCACATTCTGAATACTGAACCTTCAGGACGAGTTATATCGAAAGTCAGCACACGTATTATTTCTAAGTATTATGAGTCGAACTAAGCCGAACCATGTGTCACCTCCAGTGGAGTCAAGGCCCTCAGACCAACACTTGGCTTAATTGGCTCCCTACTTCTCATACCAGAGCGCTCCTCGACTGACTGCTTTCTAGATCCTCATAGCAAGGAAATGTTCTTAGAGTAGGGCATAGAACTTGGATCAAGAAGCTGTCTTAAGCGTAGTTTTCCTAGAGCGGTGATGTCAAGCTTGAGGGCATCATTGCAGGTACACAGAGGCGTAGGTGTGTCCGTCAGGTGCAGTGCGCAGGGAAACTGTTATACATCTCACATGACAGACTCCGAATGTAATGATCCAACCGGAAAATACATTATTATTTGGGTTACAAGTTCTATGTGCAGACATAGGATTATGATATGAGCAGAAGAAATATTTCGTAAATATAGAGAAATGCATACGTAATATTTAAATAATAATAATAATAATAATAATAATAATAATAATATCAATAATGTATCTCCAGTATTAAAACATATGTAGCCTATAATTAATTAAGCAGTTGCGTCATTAGTGGGGATGGTCAGGGCTGACCTCCCTGGGTGATTAACCAGTCGACAGAACTAAATAGCCTACTTTTCACATCTGGAAGGAATTAATCAGGTATATCCGTAAAGTTGGCAGTCTACCAAAAATTACTTACGGTTATAGCACTGGAACCAATTATATCTATATACTGAATATAATTACAAAGAAATGAAAAGGGTATTGGAAGTTCACTCACTGAAATATCATTATAACATAGGCTACTGTAGGCTGATAGAAATTAGGACGTTGAGAAGTTTGAGCTGTCAGCCTCAGAACTCTGGACACAAGCTTTATTACGGCTGGAAAGATTGTTACAGAGTTCAATTAGTTTTTCTCTAACAAATAACCCGACGACAATGACACTTTGCTATTACCCTTAGTTTAAACGATAGAAGCCATTCTTCAGTGTTGCCTAATTCTATTAAAGAAAGCTCTCCTGTCGGTCAACTCGAATTGTGCCTAATTACATTAGGCGGGAAACAAGTGTTTACATGCCCTACAAACATGTACACATACGTACTAAAGAAGATATCCAGATAAAAACGTGTTAGATTGTAGGGTATATAAATACATGCTCCCGCCTAATGTAATTAGGCACAATTTGTGTTGACCGACTGAAAAGCTTTCTTTGATTTACCCTAAGTGGCTTGTCTTGTTGGGCATGTTGTTGTAGCAGTATTTTTCATTTAGGTGCTTGGACATCGTGGACATTAACCCCATGTTCTTTGGTTTTATGTAGACTTTGCCTGATATATGGTGTTAGTCCCGAAGCACCTCTCTCAATCCTAGCCATAAGTGATCTCTAGTACAGCCTCCACAACAGTCTCACATGGATTCATCATAAGCATCTGTAACAAAGATTTTGGGAGCTGCTCCGT
This sequence comes from Meconema thalassinum, assembly GCA_946902985.2. Classification (NCBI taxonomy): domain Eukaryota; kingdom Metazoa; phylum Arthropoda; class Insecta; order Orthoptera; family Tettigoniidae; genus Meconema; species Meconema thalassinum. Next base: position 862,982,760 of record OX336389.2, read on the forward strand.
AGTTGATAAAATATTAAACTTATTCTCATTATGACAATATCATTCTTATAAAAATAAATTAGATAGTAGGCTACTTAACTGAGGTTGTAATTGTGATTGTTTTAAGGAGAGGAACATCAATGTCATCTGCCCTTTAATTAGCTGTGATATAAAGGTCAATGTTTCGAACTTGATTATGTTGACGGTGGCGGTGTACCTTGAAATTTGTCAGGTTTAGAACACATTAGACTAACATAGACTCCTTTGTCTATAAAGTCAGTACTCCCCTCTAATGCTACGTGTTGCATTACGGAGGAATTTGAAGAATTCGATTACTACTCCTAATAGCGTGGCGAAATTACTTCATTGCCGTTATGGGGATTTCCATTCAAATCAACCCCTGTCCCCATGCAATACAATGCCGTCATGAGAACATTGTCGTTCCAACAGCGATATGCTCTTTTCTTGTCTAGTATCAGGACTGCAGTTGGAGAAGGCAACATGTTCCATTAACTGCGAATCTACTCCTGGGGCACTTTCCTCTAGACTAGTCGCGATGGCCAGTCAGGACCCTTTCACCCCCAGAATCTTACCACTCAGTCTCGCCAAGTACAGTAAGTACGAGAGTTTCGTGTCGGCTTGCTCTTTCTGAATGCCACATGTCTTGACTGTTCACTCCTGGTTTAAAAGGACTGTGGACACTGCCAATAGCAAAGTTGTCACATTTTGCGTCGACTATTTAAAAACGTTCGCATGTTTTAAGACAAAATATAAAAGACTGATCATGGACCACAACACAACCTATATTTTACTTCGTGCATTACTGGCATTCGACAGGTCTTATAAAGAGCCACTGATAGCCTGGCGTGTATTATAATAGTAAGAGGTGTGTTGGCAACTTAGCTGTGAGGATTTGTCTTGGAGTCTGGAAATTTTCAACGCAACTTCCTCCCTGCCGAGTGAGAAACAGTTTTAAAGGGATAGAACATCAATCGCATGTCACTCGCTTTGCACGCCAGTGGGCCGACGAAATTATACCATCCCAATCCCATACACAACTCGTATAAGCTATACTGTATAACTAATGTGAATGAGCTGATGTCCGTAGTTCCTAACGTACGTGACACAGCAACGGGGTCATGCGCCTTTCGCAAGTGATCGAAGGGCGTCCTCGTCATGAAAGGAACCCACTCCTTCATTCCGTATGGCTTACCTCGAAAACCAAAGGGCAAAGTTCATACTTACTACTGTATTTAGCACGTCAACACCATAGGCCAAAAGAAACACAGACATTGCAGTGTTATGGTAATCTCTCTTGTTGTCACAATGGCTGCGAGCAGTTACTTTACAATACAGGGCTACTCTGCAGGGAGGCGTCCCATTCACACATCCAGTCTGCGCTGTGGCATCCACTGCTGCTTTTCCATTGTTATGAAGAAAACATGACAACTTTCTCACGTATTATTAAACAATATTCTGTCAAGTTAGTTGTTGTAGCAGATCTTTTTCATTTAGGGGCTTGGAAATTGTGGTCATTAGCCCCGTGTACTTTGGGTGTACGGAGAATTTGTCTGAATTCCTGTTTTATTGTGATGTTTATATTAATTCGTGTATTTGTAATTAAGGCTAGGATTAGGAAGGACACTGCCTGCATATTCTGTCATTGGTGTTGTGCATCTTTGATAGGCTATTGTATTTCTGTCATATCTCACTGACCTTCCTTAACTCTCCAACAGAAGGGAGAGATTATTCAATCACAAATCTCAAATACATCAGGGTAAGGGCTGATTTCGAGGGTTACACACATGTCAGTCAGAATTTAAGTGAACAATTTTCCAATCGGTTCCAAGGTTTCGATGAATTAATTTCAGAAACCTTTTTTATACTTTATTGAGTGATACATTCAAGTTCTTTCATACCTTGAGTTCTTAGAACTGAAGTGTAACATAAAACAAAAAGATTGTTTTTATACAGTAAAGAGCATAGCGGAATAACCAAAGTTGTTTTAGTGCTAGGATCCACGTATCTCTGTGAAAGACCCGCGTCCTAGCCATGCCCATTAAATTGTGCACCACGACCATGAGGGCAGCTGTAGCAAGTCCGGAGATCGTAAGTTCAAATCCCGGCACTGACAACGGCTATCCTGGGTGTGGTTCTTCCCTGGGTTTCTCCACACTTTCGGCATAGTACCTTTTTTAAAGTCCCAGGGCAGCTATCTCATCTCTGGCCCCAATGCAACTACACATATTACTACAGTCATCACATAAATACAAGGTTATATAACAAATTTAATATAGACCCAACTACACAGGGCTAATGACCAAGATGTCCCAAGCCCCTAAATTGAATTATCAACTCTCTGTGAATGTGTATTTTTATGTTGAATATCATTAACAGTAAATTTCTCGAGTTCCTCGGTAACGATATCACAGAAGATTTAAGCGTCCGGCTCGTTGTGTAGTGGCCAGCATTCTTGGCTGTCACCGCAGAGGCCGGGATGTGGAACGGGGTACAGTCAGCCTCGTGAGGCAAAACTGAGAAGACCTACCTCAGCCACCCTGGAGGTGGTTTTCCGTGATTTCTCACATCTAATCCAGGCAAATGCCGGGATGATACCTAACGTAAGGCTACGGTCGCTTCATACCCAAATCCTACGTAAATTACAAATGCACAAACTAGTAGGCTACAGACATCACAGTGACACAGTTATCAGACAAATTCTATACACACCAAAGCACACGGGGATACATTACCATGATGTCGCAAAGCCCCTAAAAGAATCAACAACAAGAGGTTTAGGCTATACGAAAATGTACGCTTATGAAAATCATCCGCTTCCCTAATAAGTCCTTACTCAAGTAGGTTCACAATTAAAATGTTCTGCATGTCCTTTTTACTTTGTTATTGTTGTTAGTTTGCTTTTGGTATTTGCGATATCTTGTCAGTAACCCCGTGTACTTGGGTGTGTGTTCAATTTGTCTGATAACCTGTGTTTTTGTGGACGTAGTAGTATCTATAACTATAATTATAAGGTGCGTTCAAAAAGTAACGAGCCGGAGGTTGGAATGCGCAAACCGGTGACGACATCGGCTAATAGTGGCGTGTGTAACGAGGTGTGGTTCCGACCAGAGCGTGTAAGGTCACTGCCCGTCGCTAGAGATCACGCGTGCACGTCACGTGACGATACAAAGCGAGCAGCAGCATGCATCAATCGTCCAACGCTGCCAGCTGCATTGCAAACAGTGACATGGAGGCGTCAAACGAAGAGCAAAGAGGTGTTGTTCGGTTTCTGACAGCGAAAGGAGTAGGGGGGAACGGACATTCATCGCCGAATGTCACAAGTGTACGGCAAACACTGCATGTCCCGTGCAAGGGTCAAGGCGTGGCACAAGCGCTTCAGGGAAGGACCGGTGTCGTTAGCCGATGACGCCCGGTCTGGGGCACCCCCCTGCATTACCGATGACAACGTCCAGCTGGTTGATGCACTCATTACCCAGTACCGCCGAGTGACAGTGAATGCCGTAGCCGCCGTGGTCGGATTGAGCGTCGGAAGTGTGCACACCATCATGAAGGAACGACTGCACTTGCGCAAAGTGTGTGCCCAATGGGTGCCCCACAGTCTTCAACCACACCAGGAAGCATGTCGAATGGCCCAAAGTCTTGGACATCTGCAGCGCTATGCGAGGGAAGGGAATGGGTTCCTGGCACGAGTGGTGGCTGGAGATGAGTCATGGTGTCATCACTTCGAACCAGAATCCAAACGACAAAGCCTCCAGTGGAAGCATCCAGGGCCACCACCACCCAAAAAAGGCAAAGCCATCCACACGAGTGCAGGAAAGGTAATGCTGACGTTCTTCTTTGACCAAGGTGGCCCCCTCCTGATACACTTCATGCCGCACGGGACAACAGTGAATGCCCAGCGTTACACGCAAACCTTGACCACCCTTCGCCAAGAGATCAAAACGAAACGACCAGGCAATCTCACCCGTGGGGTCATTCTGCTCCACGACAATGTACGACCTCATACGGCCAACACAGTCGCGGCACTCCTGCAGAAATTCAAATGAGAGGTTCTCGGCCACCCTGCATACAGTCCAGACCCCTCTCCCTGTGATTACGCCATGTTTTGGTCCCGTGAAAAGGGCTCTGTGGGGCCAACGATTCACCTGCTGTCCAGCTGTACGTGCGGAACTGGTTCACATCGCAGCCCAGGGAATTTTATGAGACAGCCATTCCCCGCCTCGTGTCACAGTGGGATAAGTGCCTCAACAGCCAGGGCCAATACTTCTAACAAACAGGTACTGGTTTCTGTAATTATGCCTCCGGCTCGTTACTTTTTGACCGTACCTTATATTAGGGTCGGGGGAAGTGGTTAGTGCAACGGGACTTGAAACAAGGTACTATCAAAGCATTTGCTTGGATGGAGTGTGGTAAAACCCGGGGAAAAACACATTAATGATAGCCGCTGTCAGCACCGGGATTCAATCCTCCCATCTGTGGAAATGCTGCAGTTACCCATCGCAGTCGTTGTGAGCGACTTAAGAGCCGGCCGTCCCGGATTCAATCCTCCCATCTGTGGAAATGCTGCAGTTACCCATCGCAGTCGTGCGTTCAATGATACGCCCATATTCTATCGCTTGACAGCACATTCTGTGACGTGAAACAAATTATGATACAGAGAAGTTCAGAACATTTTACCTTACAAATTCTGTTAACATAAAGATAAGTGAAGAGCCTCTTTTCATCTATATAACACTTGTAATTCCTGACAATATTTAACATCCTCCCTTGGTTATTGTGATAGCCTACTGTTCATTTGGATCCTATTTTTTTGTATGGCTGGCTAGGAAGAAAGAAGAACTGTGCAGTGTTTATCATGGTTGATTGTACTTGTTGTTGCTTTCCAGGTCAAAACATCACCAGAGGTTGATCATATTCTTAGAGCCATTTGCCAGAGGTAATATTTTTAATGCATTATAAGACATACAGAACAAACTTTCGCTGATATAGGCAACTTTCGTCATCAAAAATTGATATTGACAAACACATATTCATTTAAAACTAAAGAAACCACAAAAGAAGGGAAAATATTGCATTTTGTAAGACCTCCCTTCATTGCGATCGCAGCTGGTATCTGACGCCCATATGTTTATGCTACACATTGGTTATTCTTTCGATCAATCAGTTTATTCTGCGACAATCTTACCGGAAACTTTCCTCTTCATTAGCTCCCAAAGTTGGATGACCGGAGAGTTTCAGGTCATTCCAGAACCTTTACTTTGTTGTCACAAAAGAACTCTGTCACTTAATGTTAGCCTCGTAACAAGGTGCAAAATTCGTTCATGAATATAAATTGGAAAACATTCACGATCTTATAGAAACAGCTGTTTCTCGAGACATTTGATATAGCCTAGTGATGTTGGTTAATAGTCCCTTCGATAAAATACAGGCAGTAGTTTCAGTACCGAACATTGCACCACATAATTCGCACAGAGAAATTCAAAGAAACAGCTTCACGCTAATTCATACGTGCAACTTCAACAGTCAAGTCAGCAAGGAGCTGAGGCATACTTGGAGCCAAATCTGAGTTTACACCATTGAGCTCCTTGAAATAGAACAGATACTTACAGAAATGTATTTGGTTACGCATTAATAACCAACAATAAAGGGCAGTTCTTAGTAAATATAAATACAAGAATAGCAATGCTTCTCTAGTAACCGTAGTAGTATGATCCCTCTTACAGCTCTCAGATTGCTAATGGCAGAGATGTATCATCATGAGATTCTCTTTCTGAGTGCAGCTTACTTGAGGCATAGCTTTTTCTGGTAAGGCATACTAACGATACACTACTGTTGGACCATTCTTGATTGCTGGGCAATTTTACATGTTGAATCTTTTTTCGTGTGTTGGACGTTAATGCGTGAGGGATTATTTCGTTTCTGGGCGTTTCATTCGTCAGGCCAATTGCAAGTAGGGTAATAAACGTTGGACTGTTTAAGTAGGCTATGTGGACGTTTATGAGGACATTGTCTCTATATGGACATTTTTATGGGCATTTTATCTTGGAAACTCACAAGTTTCGTTTCTACAGTACATGTTTAACAAAAAGTAAATAGGCCTAATAAAATAGACGAAAATGAAAAGCTCATATAACATCTCCTAAATATATTTCTTAAAAGGCTTCGGTGGCGTAGTCGGTAGCATGCTGAACTCCTATACCCAAGATCGTGAGTTCAAACCCGACCGAAGTCATCGGATATTTAAGAGCGTTAAAATCTTTCAGTATATCTTCCTTCGAAGGGGTAGTAAAGCCGGCGGGCCCATGTCATAGATTTATGGCATGTAAAAGAACCTACCACTACAATTGGTAGTGTGTAGCCAAAATTTGTAGGTTATTTGGTTAGAAACGCTCTATCAAGTTCCAACGTTCGCCGCTGGGTGTCAGTGACAGTGGCGTCTGGCAGTCAAGTTGGAACTACTTGAAATTGAGCTTGTTGGGGAGTCTACGGGCGTTCAATTGAAATGCCCTGCTATGGCCATTGGCTGCAATTCAATTATAATAATATATTTCTTATCCATCATCTGTGAGCATATGAGTTCCAACCATGACGTTCTGGCGTTCTCTGCACAAACAGTGCTGGTGAAGAAAGTTTCTCTACGCGCATTGTATCACAGACCAGCAAACCGTGGTTCCATAATCCCCTCCTAAATCAAGGTTCTGCACTCGGTGTGCAGCTGGCGAGGACTCGCGCGCCATCAGCTCATATCACGGAGAGTCTCACTCTGCAATATAAAACAGTTTCTCAATATACCACAGTGAATCAATAACGTAGAAGTAAGGAGTAGTGTGGGATCATAGGACTGACAACTTCATCAATACCATCAATTTTCTTATTGACCACCGCATGGCGTAGTGGCTAGCATTTTTGGCTGTCACCCCTGAGGTCCAGGAACGATTCGCGTCTCTGCCAAGAAATTAAATTCTGAACTGAGGACTGGAATGGAGTACACTCAGCCTCGTGATGCAAAACTGCGAAGAGGTGGGTTCGATTCCCACCTCAGTCATATCCAAAGTGGCTTTCTGTGGTTTCCACTTATATTATTTACACTGCCAGGTGGACTGGGATGAAATTGTGCCCAGTCTCGTAAGAACAAATGGGAAGCTGAGGAAAACTATATACCACATTCATTACAGTGAGCTGCACAAGTATCCATGAAAGCATCACGTGATTCAAGAAGCAACCCCAAGACGTCCTACTTGTCTGGTGAGAGTTAGCTGTTCAGAAGCAACCCCCAGGTATCCATGTAAGCGTCACGTGATTCAGAAAGGAGCCCGAAGCCCCTCCATGCGGTCTCATTACAAGTCAGCTTCTGCTCATGAAACAAGATAAATTACACGTAAATGTACTCCTGTGACTCACAAGATTCATTGCTACCCTCCGTTCCTGATGACTGCGTTGTGGTGTGGATTCTTATCATGAATCTTTATAAGCCTGTGGATCAAATCCCATACAAATGTGTAAATGCGAACGACTGGATCAGTCAAATAGCTGTTAGTCTGTTCTAACTTTGTTGCAAATGGTTCGATCAGTCCGTGTATAGCCATTTAACTCACAGGTGTGCCAAGTTTCCGTTGCTGCTGTTGTTGTTTTGTGTAGGGATTTGGTCGTCGTCAGCCCCTTGAAGTTTGGGTGTGTGAGTAATTTGCCTGATAATCTGTGTTATTGTGGTATCTGTGGTAATGTGTGTATTTGTAATTAAGTCTATGATTGGGAAGGAGGAGGCCGTGGCCTTGAGTGAGATACCATCCAGGCATTTGCCTGGTGTAGAAGTGGGGGTAAACCACGGAAAACTACATCTAGGATGGCTGGGAATTAACCCATCTATTCTCAGTTTTGCTTCACGAAGCTGAGGGAACCCCATTGCAGCCCTCAAACCAGAATAAAATTTCTTGGCAGAGTCGGGAATCGGAGAATCGAACCCGGACCTCAGGGGTGTCAGCCAAGAATGCTAGCCGCTACACCACTGCAACACCGTGGTCATGTAGCCCCATGTACTTGGGTGTGTGTGTAGAATTTGTATGATAACCTGTGTTACTGTGATGTCCTTAGACTACTAGTGCCTGTATTTGTAATGGAGGTAGGATTTTGGGTAGGAAGCGGCCGTGGCCTTAAGTTAGGTACCATCCCGACATTTGCCTAGAGTAGAAATGGGAAACCACGGAAAACCACTTCCAGGATGGTCTGAGGTAGAATCGAGCCTGCCTCTTCTCCGTTTTGCCTCATGAAGCTGAGTGTACCCCGTTCCAGCCCTCAGACCAGAATTAAATGTCTTGGCATAGCCAGGAATCTAACCAGGGTCTCCGCGGAGACAACCAATAATGCTAGCCACTGCGCAACGAGGCGGACACATTCCTTAATGACCAACAAGCCAGGTCAAGAAAAAAAAAAGAGACAGGTTCGACCTCTGGGCTGGGTTCATCGTTTATTATCCTTCTACACTTTAAACAAAGTGATTTTTTACATTTCTCTCTGATATTGTTGAATTTTTAGTTAGGTTGGACTAGAAAGTGATGGCTAGTGGATAGAAAGCCGAGTACCTGGTTTTCAGTTAATTACGTCACAGCTTTCTAAGACAAGGCGCGTCTTGAAAGTGAATTATAGACATGAGACCATGTGAATCCGAAAACGTTTCATGTCTTAAGACGCGTGAGGACATGAGTGAGTTTCTTTGATTCGAACGACATCACGTACTACCCTGCCAGCGAATTGTTGCCGGTGGCGGAAATCGGAACTAATGCGCTCCGCACAGCCACACGCCTGCGATAGACGTGAAGTTGTCGCCAGCGAAACCACATCGCATGCCTTGTGTGTACATGGTTCGTGCTGGGTCGTGCGCTGTGCGGTTTGTTCTCATTGTATGACTGTACATGCGTTCCCTCTCTTGTCCCGCACCCACCCGTGACAGCCATAACGTGGTGAGCTGACGTAAAGCATACACAACAGCCCCACTCCACGTCTAGCGGTAACAATTCCCAGGCAGGGTAGTAACAGTAGCGTAAACTCCACTCCTTCGATTCGGTCACAACACAAATCTTCTCGCGATGAATTCCACTGACATGCTACTTGCGGTGAAACAAAGCAGAACTAATGTCAGTCACAATCCAAATAGCAGTCAACCAACGACCCATATTTTTTGTACGTATGCCAAAAAATATTTGTGGAGTACTGGACCAGGAATCAACCCTGTCTTTTCAAACATCATCAGCACTTTTTCCAACTAAGGTTTGGCGAGACTTGATAGGTCGACGCAGTTCACAGCTTATTCATCCGTTCATGGCCTTCATGCTAACGTAACTTAGGTGTTATTCACAGAAATGCTCATTTTGAGAGTTCATTACAGTCTTAAATATGGTACTGAGACCGTCACTAACGGTTACTGCTGTTTCCTAGAACGTAGATCTATATATCTGGTTGTATCAATCTTACACAGGAGGAGGGTCCGACGTCGCGTCGGTAGGTTATGCTGTAAACTGCGGATAGCATAAAACTAAAATGTAAGATGCTGGTGGTCAACTCAGAATATACCAGGTGAATCAACTGATCTTATCAATATTATTTATCCAAACCACAGTCTTATAAACGTCCTGAATATATTTGTATTTTCGATACGCACGGCAAACACAGAAAAATCAATATACAGTAGTTGTATTTACGACCTACACAAAACACGAAACTCTAATACTATAGGCCTAATATTAATAAATAATAGAAACCACAAGTGCGGTCTGTAAATTATCTCATACGAAATTAATTGTCTTAACCACTTCCAATTTTGGATTCAAAAAAACTTTTGTTCTCATCGAAATGGTTATCTTAAACACTTTTAAGTTTTGTATTAATAAGAACTTTTGTTTTCATCGAAATAGCTGCCTTAAAACTTCCAGTTTTAGAATCAAATTACTCTTGTTCTCATCAAAATGGCTATCTTATACACTTCCAGTTTTCGAATTTCAAAAAACTCTTGTTCTCATCAAAGTGGTTGCTTTAAACACTTCCAGTTTTCAAATCGAAAAAACTCACTCATGTCCTCATGAGTCTTCAGACATCAAACGTTTTCGGTTTCAAATGGGCCTATGTCTATAATTTACTTTCAAGACGCCCCTTGTACAAAGTATTTTCTCACATTAGCCATAAACTAACGGCTAAGATTGCTGGTTCAGTATAGATTGAAATATAGCTGATGGTACAGCAAGGCGCCTTCAAGTATTCCAATAGAAGTGTATCGAGTTCCTTATTTCAATTGAAAGTGAGTATTTTCGTATTATTATCCAGCAAACGTCATCCACTATGGGACGTAGGTGGACGACCACGGGACTCCAGCTAGGCACTGTTGCTTACACTTACTAGTGTTGGACTGGTCTTTTTCATCTTATTTTCTCTTCCGACTCCGACGGTATTTGGATATCCAAGGCCTACTGTCTCTTTCATTTTCTTGCCCTAATTGGCCGTTGTTCCTTCCTGATTCCCTCACTTTTCAGGAGGTTAAACCACTTCATCTTTATGGCATCTTCTGTCTATTGTAAGACACCCTAAAGGGCCAGGATCTTCAACCTCAAGGGCTCATGGCTAGTGAGCGCTGGGACGTATCCTTTACTCTCTCCTTTTCCTATCTGCCTTTTATATCTTTGCTTCCTTCCAATCCTCATTCATCGATGGTTGTGAGCAATTCTATCCTGTCTTCCTTATTTCCTTTATTGCCCTTTCTGTTTTTCTTCTTTTAGCATTCTAGTCCGTACGCAGTAGTAGTGGTGAGAGTAGGCCTAGTAGTGGCAATAACCATTTTCAGTATCAACTTTATAATTAACGGCAGATAACCTTGATGTTCTGCCCCTGGAAAGAACATTCGCCACCACCTGCAAAGAAACTGAAAGTGTATTCTCTTAGCACATTCTGGCGGGGGGATTGAAGAGTTCCGATTTAAACAATGAGTCAGCCTGTAAAATATAAAAGTTTCATCAAGTAAATAACCCAGCCTGCCAGTTGATTAGCGAGCGCCGGGTGACGAGTGTGGATGTTGATTGAAGTAAATATTTCCGTCCTTGACGAACCCCTGCCACTCGAGACTCCCTGCACGTTCTAGGACTTCACATGAGCAGCGCCCCCCACCACACCCCTCTCCTCCCTCCCCCTTCCCTCATTCTTCTGTCGGCAACAAAACATCTGATCTGATCTTACTGTGACTAAGCGCTGCTATTAGTTCATATTTAATAACCAGGATATGCTGTTACCTTATCAGCGCATGTTGCCGGAAAGAATTTTAATAATGCTACAGTTTCCCCTCTTGATATGACGAGCTGCAGGTGATCAGTATCAGCCACTGGCCACTGGCATTACAAACGCAACCAGGTGCTGACGTCCTTAGTTCGAATCCGAGCTTCATCAACTAACAAGGGAATGCTAATGTATGCACAATAAGTTGTTTCATTTCAGGGACTTGCTCATTTAGTCCCGTGTACTAGGGTAGGGAGAAAGAAAGATAGAAAGAGGAAGGAACGTCTTTAACCTGTGTTATTGTGGTGTCTGTAGTAGTGTGAGATTTTGTAATTTAAGTGAGGATTAGAAAGGTTGTTGTTGATATTGATTATTTTAGGGGCGTGGCGACATCGTGGTCATGTAGCCCCGTGTACTCAGGTGTGTGTAGAATTTGTCTATTAACCTGTGTCACTGTGAGGTCTGTACTAGTGTGTGTATATGTGATTGAGGTAGGATTTGGGTAGGAAGCGGCCGTGGCCTTAAGTTCGGTACCATCCCGGCACTTGCCTGGACTAGAAGTGGGAAACCATGGAAAACCGCTTCCAGGATGGTTGAGATGGGAATCGAACCCGCCTCTTCTCAGTTTTGCCCCACGGGCCTTAGTAAAGCACATTACAGCCCTCAAATCAAAATTAAATTCTTTGGCAGATCCTGGAATCGAACCCGGACCTCCAAGGCTGCAGCTGGGAGTGCTAGCCGCTACACCACGAACACGTGACGAACAAAAGCCTACTACAAGGCGTAACAAACATGGGTGCAGTCATAGCCACCTATAACCGGGCCGTGGCCAGACCGAATTGCAACACCGAATCGCTGGCTACATACGTCCGACCGAGCGCCTACTGTAGGCTGTCTCTTAATATTCCAATTTGATATCAGATTATTTAAAAAGAAGTTCACTAATACAGTATGTATGGACGGGGGTAGTTACGTATAGGTGACAAATGGAGATTTTGATGTAAGTTATTTAACAATTAATCAAATATAAGAACATGGCAAGAAACAAATAGGCCTATAGGCTATACATCGTACAAGTGTTATTAGATTACGTTTCTTAATTTGAAGTATTCAGTGGGTCTGTCATCATTTTAGAGCAATTGCTGAGAAGAATGTTTGATCCAATTGTAATTATTGCCACAGATACACGTATCTTCAACGACGTGACGAAAAACATTGTCAAGAAAACACTTCCTCATGCAATAAATCGCTATCTATTTTTACCGACTAATTAGTACGCCCATATTAATGATTTATGTGTATCTGTTTTACTTACTTTTTTTATTTAGTCAATTTACCCTCTAGGTTGGTGGTTCCCACGGACTCAGCGAGGGAACTCACCTCTACCGCCTCTATGGGCAGTGTCCTGGAGCCTGGAACATCTGGTCGGGATGGATACAACTGGAGAGGTGTGATCAGCACTTCGCCCAGGCGGCCTCACCTGCAAAGCGAACAGGGGCCTCATGAAGGATGGGAAGGGATGGAAGATTGGGATGGATAGGCGAGGAAGAGGGAAGGAGGCGGCCGTGGCCTTACAGTAGGTACCATCCCGGCATTTGCCCGAAGACGAAGTGGGAAACCACGGAAAACCACTTCGAGGATGGCTGAGGTGGGAATCGAACCCCCTCTACTCATTTGGACCACCCGAGGCTGAGTCGACCCCGTTCCAGTCCTCATACCACTTTTCAAATTTCGTGGCAGAGCCGGGAATCGAACCCATGATCTCCGGGGCGGCAGCTAATCATGCTGACCGCTACGCTACGGAGGCGACTCTGTTTTACTTACACTGCTAAAATGTCAACGTAGACATGAGAACAGTAGCTATCGTAGGTCATGATCGACCGAAATTATTAAATATTGACAAGAGTTGTCAGCAGTGGCGTAACTAGTGTTGGCTTCTGGAGGGAGATGAGCTGAGTGAAAATTACATTGAGGGGTAAGGACTCGGACATAATGAAATATAGTATATGATCTTGAAGTTTCAAAACCTCCTACCTACACTTTTTAAATGTTGTATTTCATAGCATTTGATACGTTGTATTTTTAGCCTATTTTCATATACGAAAAAATAGGCTTATGAGGTCACCTTTTGTCCGTGCGTGTGTGTGTGTGTGTGTGTGTGTTTGTTTGTGTGCGCGTAATAAAATATAAACGGCTGGAGCAATTTCAATGAAACTCGGTGAGGTCATAGCACCATTTTGGCCGACCCCGACCGTGTCCTTCAAATTTTATTACGTCTCACCAATCCAACATGGTGGCTGTGCGAAATATTTCATCTGCATTCTATATCTCCGAAACAATTACTGATATCACACTGAACTATTTTACGGTGATACAGGGCACTACCGTACTAGAAGTTTATCTATGTAACTTTCAAAAACCTGTAAAGTACAAAACAAACATGGCGGCCAAGCGAACTTGAAACATTTTAATAGACGTTTCTCGCGGGTTAACCATCCGAGCGCAGTGAAACTTGGTACGGTAAATGATTATACAAATTTTAATCCACTGGTTTCTAATTTATTTCAATTGATTTCATAACCACAAGATGGCAGCTGTGCGAAATTTTAAAATCTCGTTTTTATTTCGTGTGTCTTAATTATGCGATTGAAGTATGAATACTACACCTACACAATAATCTTCATGTAATACTGCATAACTCTAAGACCTACAATAAACATCCAACATGGCGACCATCCGATATTTTTAGACGGTTCTCAATATCTACGATTCTATTACAGCAACCAAACTGAAATTGTGCATGTTGATAGAGGCAATTGACATAAGTAGGATATATGAAAATAGGCTGCATAGTTCTTCACGGAACTACTTGTTACTTATCAATGTACAAATGATCGAAAACTAACTGTTTTGTTGGTATTAAATTATAATGATTAGTTTTCTTCCCGTAATCATCTGGCCCTATTTACCCACATTGTATAAATATTGATAAACTAATGTTTCCTACTAAAGTGTAACACAATAATACCGGTATTCACTTTCCAAAATGACACTCACACTCGGATACTAACATGAAGCCAACTGACAAGTGGTGTATTTTTGGCAAGGGATGAGGAAAAATACTGCTCACCCACCTCACTGCTTCCTCTCTGGATAACTGAACAGCTGACTATTTTGCTCATTCAGTAAGTGTTAAGTTAGGGTAGCGCTGAATATGTCAAACGAGTGAGAAAAAATCTTTCAAATTTGTAAGCATTAATTTGCATCTTCCAATCATTAGTCATCAATTCGAAGATTGGTTTTATTCAAAAGTGAAAACTTCAACAAATTTAATAGTTATTTTATTTGGCTCTTGGGGAGGGATTGATCCCCCTGATCACTCCCGTAGTTACGCCACTGATTGTCAGACCCCACTAGTATCAACGCACGATTGTTGTTACAGGGTTAAGTTACAATAAACAAAACAGAAGAGCAACCAAGTTTAATGAGATTCGAGAGCTTACTACTACTACTACTTCAATCATACTTCACTGGGAAATGTTTCTGGCAGGAGTTGCAAATAAGCATATAGATATAATTGTTTTGGCAGAAATTAACATCCAAAGTGATCTGACTGAGGTTTTTAAAATAGACTACTATGTACAATATAATGTGACGAGGGAGGCAAGGAAAGGATGTGGCATGATGATATTTGTACATAATGGTCTACGTTATACGCCACTAGTATTCCAAACTGATAACTGCGAGCATACAGGTTAGGTTCATATGTAAACATCTTATTTGTATTAACATTACCACAAAATATTTGAAAATATCTTAAATTTTATTTCTAAAACATGGATTTCATAAATTCTGATGATAATTTTAACTCTAAGAGGGTACTGGACAGTATGGATGACTGGACAGAATGCATATTTGGTATTGACAAACCACAAAGTAAATTGACAGTGTTACACTTAAACATCAGGTCAATTAGACTTCACTGGGAAATGTTTCTGGTAAGTGTTGCAAATAAGCATATAGATATCATTGTCCTCGCTGAAATTAACATCCACAATGATCTGACTGAGGTTTTTAAAATAGACAACTATGTACAATATAATGTGACGAGGGAGGCCAGGAAAGGAGGTGGTATGATGATATTTGTACATAATGATCTAAGTAATACGCCGCTAGAATTCCAAGCTGACAACTGTGAGTACATGTTTGGTGAAATTGAGATGAATACTGGTATTAAATATATCTTGCTTTGTGTATATAGACCAGGTACAGAATGTGTGAATGGATTTTTAAATGATCTTGAAGGTGTACTAAATTTGGTGGGGAAGGAGACACAGGTAATATTAATTGGTGATGTTAACATTAACCTGTTGGACGAGTCAGAAGCCACGGTAAATAAGTACGAAGAATTTTTAACTTCATATGGTTTAACAAGATGCATTAGCTCGATTACACGTGAAGAAATAGTGTGTGGAGAAATTAAGGTGTCGTGCATAGATCATATTTTTATTAGAGATAGGAAAAATACCTGGACTTCTGCTGTAGTAAAGGAAAAAATATCTGATCATTATATGGTGGGTATAGGAATATCATTAGAACATGATAGCATGTCAGAGCAAGGAAGGGATAGCAACAAAATTGCAACATTCATTAGTGACAAATTAGTTGAGAAATACATAAATGAAACAGATTTTAAGGAAGTATTTAAGTCAAATGATATGCAGTCATGTTATAATGCTCTAAAACAAGAATACAATGAAATTTGTGAGAGAGCCACTTGTAAAAAAGAGTTGACTGTAAGAACCGTGGAGCGTAAAAGCATTGGAATTAAACCTTGGGTGAACAGAGATATTTTGGACAGCATAGCAAAAAGAGATAGTCTTTTAAAAAAATGGAGAAGTAATCCTAGCAATGGTAAATATAAAGAACAATACAAGGAATTTAGAAACAAACTAACAAAACACATGCGGAAAGAAAAAGAAATATACTACATGAATAGGTTTCAAACGTTTAAAGGAGATGCTAGGAAAATTTGGCAAGAAGTAAATTATTTAATTCAAGGACATCACAGGGGTGGGGTGGATGAAGTAATTATGAAGCACTTCGGTGGAAGTGAGAAACAGTCTATAGCTGAAAAATTTGCATCACACTTCAAGCAAGGAACCGAGAGTGTAGTACACAACTGTGACAAGACAATAGGTGGTTATGTTGATCAGTTTAATGATAAAAGCATGTGGCTCACAAGACCTACAGATGGCGATATCAAGCAAATTATAGATAAAATGAGAACAAATAAGTCTGCGGGGTTGGACAGGATACAAATGAAACATTTAAAAATGGGAGGGGAAAAAGTGTATAAAATCATTGCCAAACTAATAAATTTGATAATTTCAGAACGTTCATTCCCTGATATTCTAAAAACATCAGTAGTTAGACCAGTTTTAAAGGGAGGGATAGGCACAGATGTAAATAACTACCGCCCTATTTCCATTATCTCTGCAGTGTGCAAGATAATAGAAACATTTTTAACAGATAAAATTATGGGGTTCTTGGAGGAAAATAAGTTGCTATCAGATGAACAATTTGCATACAGGAAAAGCATGGGAACTGGGACATTACTTGGAAAATTTGCTGAACTAGTAAATAAGAAACTTGATCAAGGGAAACAAGTTTTGGTAGTCTTCATTGACTTCAGTAAAGCTTTCGACACCCTTCGCCATGAGATTCTTATAGAAAAACTAAGAAAAATTGGTATACGAGGCACAGTACTTGAACTAATGGAAAATTATCTAGAGGAAAGGCACTTTCTGGTGAAAATTGGTGAAACATATAGTGAAGAGAAAAGAATAAGAATGGGTATTCCTCAAGGTAGTAACCTGGGACCTTTGCTGTACTTGATATATGTAAATAATCTTGCTCAGCATATGAAGAACACACAAATACTACAATATGCTGATGATACGATATTGGTATCAGTTCATAAGGATTTTAAGAAGGCAGAAAATTTCTTGCAAGCAGATTTCAATGTGCTACAGAGATGGGCACATGATCATGGCTTAATAATTAATAGTGCGAAAACAACAACAATGCACATTCGGTCTCCAATGATTTTATTACAAAAGGTACATTTAAAATTACATGAATGCGATTGCATGGCAAGTGACAACAATAACTGTAGAAACTGTACAACAGTAAAAAATGTAACTGTTCAAAAATACTTAGGTGTGTATATTGGCTGTAATTTCAGATGGGACAAGCATATTAATCAAGTTACTTCCAAACTAAGAATAATTTTAAGTAAATTTTTCCATCTGAGGCAAAATATGCCTACCTCAGTGCTAAGAATGACATACTATGGATTAGTGGAAAGTATAATTCGATATGGAATAAAGGCTTGGGGACTTGCTTCAAATACTTATATTAATAGAATTACCAGCATTCAGACACGTTTCCTTAAATTCTTTGTAAGACATGGTGATAGGCATGGATTAAACTCACCAGTGATATTGTTCTCCAATTGTCATATAATGCCTTGTAGGGGCCTAATATATTTAATGATAATTATGGATAATTTTTTTAATAGCACTTTCAAAGATCATTTAAAACATCAAAAGGATACAAGATTTAAGAATTCACATTTTGTAATTCCAAAAACAAATAATGAATTTGGCAAAAGAACATTAGCTTACATGGTACCTTTTCTATATAACAAGCTACCACATTCACTGCTGGCCTTTGAGAGTATGTCAAAAACAAAAAAAAGATATAGAAAATTGGATACTAACTAACTCCTTAGACTAAATGGACAACTGCTTTTATATGTATTAGACTATGAACATGATAGTAACATATGTATTTTAAGTTAAGTTTTTACAATAGTAACGACATAAGTGTTGTTTTAAGGTGGGTAAAACATATTATAATTTACTACAAATTCTTTATTATATTAATATTAACATATTATAATAATTTTAACCAATATTAATTGTTATGAGCTGATTGAATATCATTGTGAAATATTATTAGGGGCACTATATAAAATAATTGGAAGGTGAGAGATTGGACTGTATATTGTGTAAATGTAATTGTGTTTGTTAACATATATATTGTAACCATAATTGGCACCTACCGACAAGCATCAGCTTGGTAGGACCAAAAAATGTAATATTGGGCATAAATAAACAAACCAACCATAAACTACTACTACTACTACTACTACTATTACTATTTAATATTATAGAATAACGACGTTGAGGCAGGAGCTGTACGTACGTTTACCAGATGATTAGCCTTCCCTCTTGGATCTACTTTAAACACTATTGTAAAACGTGCGAGTGTTAAAAGAATATATGCAATTTAGTACGGAGTCGCACGTTCAGCACCATTCATCACCATGCTTACCATTCGCCTCATATAGACGAGTGTGCGGTGTTGCCGCTCTACTATGGGCAAGGCCTTCCTTATAGGTGGCTATGGTGCAGTGGATACGGAATGCGTCGAAACTCTGTTCCCCCTGTTTCTCAGGAAGAAACCGTGTAGATTTCGTGACCATCACTCTCGTGATCATGAGCCACAGAACCTCCTTTTTTACGAGGAACCCGAACCACAGGATGTGATATTTCACTTCGAAAATCTCACAAGCATTGATTATGAATCGAGCCCGGTCGGCCTTGGTGGGAGGCAAGCTGGTTGGGCGCAGTCCAATTGCGCCAGTTAATTGAACTGATAAAAGCCGATAGACTTTTGACGCCAATGTGATCTACCCCTTCGATAATTCATAGTCCGATTGCGCCTGTGATAGCTCATTAGGAACTTCCCCTCTCCTTCCCCATTCAGCAGCCAACACATACCACAATGTTTACATGTTGCAACCTTTCTCCTTGTAGACTGTTAGGGGAAGTGACCTTTTGTAAGTTTGACCGTCCCAGGGATGTCAAGTACTACCAAGTCCTATATATTACGTAGCATTTAGTTAGGATATGGTAACAACTAAGTGGAAGAGGTTACCAAAAAAAATAAGATATATCCTCGAAAGTTACACAAATATGGAAGTTCATGAGATTGGGTTCGGAAAACTGACAGCTGGCAAGCGTAGCAGAAAGCCACGTTAATGTAAGCTAAGTATAGCCTAAGCTCTAACATTTTACCCAATTTTCTTTGCATAAGCATATGAATGAGAAGAAGAAAAAAAGACCAAATGAACGATTTTCATAGAATAGCCCAACCTATTAGATGTAATGCAAAGAAACTTTCTACCAGTAATCAATTGTTGGAGATCCATTTTTGGTAGTAGGGAATTTTTTTAATGACGTAAGTTATATACGCTACTTACGAAAGCCAAGACCTATCCGATTCTGGCTCCAATTCATCATTAATACGTACAGAGCACGTATACAGAATTGACAATTATCCGAGTAACACACAGATTTCAATTATGCAATAGTTATGCGGAGCTCATGATTACGACATCCCAAGTCAATAAATAACACTAAATTTAAAATTTTATCTCACGAAAAGGGTACGAACTACGCTGTAATAAAAAGATCTAGCACACTTCCGCCGAGATAAGAATATTTGTCCACATACAGTAAGAAAGTATCAGGCCGATTGAAGATTTTTGAAAAATACATAAACTTCCAGGAAAAATGTACCTGGGGCGTAAAACACAAGGGGGGGGGGCGTAGGGAGGCGTGCCCCCCCAAGTTTTAGGTGCAAGGCAACATTAATTTTTTAAGTAGCCAACCCTTAAAAATATAAAAATAAAACAACCAGAAAGTATTCTACACACATCAAAAAAAGTTTTGCATCACCTCGGTTCCAAGAGTTCCGGAACCTTTAAATACAAAGGGAATAGAGATCAACACAAACAACATTTCAGCTCGTTTTATTGCTCATGAGACCCACACATTGCATGTTGTACCATCATACAGCTGGACTTTCAGCATTTGTGGTCCAGATTGCAGTACACACCACTACCTCTAATACCCAGTAGCACGTCCTCTTGCATTGATGCATGCCTGTATTCGTCGTGGCATACTATCCACAAGTTCATCAAGACACTGTTGGTCCAAATTGTCCCACTCCTCAACGACAATTCGGCGTAAATCTCTCAGAGTGGTTGGTGGGTCAAGACGTCCATAAACAGCCCTTTTCAACATATCCCAGGCATGTTCGATAAGGTTCATGTCTGGCGAACATGCTGGCCACTGTAGTCGAGCGATGTCGTTATCTTGAAGGAACGCATTCACAAGATGTGCACGATGAGGTCGAGAATTGTCGTCCATGAAGACAAATGCCTCTCCAATATTCTGCCGATATGGGTGCACTATGGGTCGGAGGATGTCATTCAGGTATCGTAAAGCCGTTTCGGAGCCTTCCATGACCACCAGTGGCGTACGTCGGCCCCACATAATGCCACCCCAAAACATCAGGGAACCACCACCTTGCTGCACTCGCTGGACAGTGTGTCTAAGACGTTCAGCCTGACCAGGGTGCCTCCAAACACGTCTCCGACGATTGTCTGGTTGAAGGCATATGCGACACTCATCGGTGAAGAGAACGTGATGCCAATTCTGTGGGGTCCATTCAGCATGTTGTTGGGCCCATCTGTACCGCGCTGCATGGTGTCGGGGTTGCAAAGCTGGACCTCGCCATGGACGTCGGGAGTGAAGTTGCGCATCATGCAGCCTATTGCGCACAGTTTGAGTTGAAACACGACGTCCTGTGGCTGAACGAAACGCATTATTCAACATGGTGGCATTGCTGTCAGGGTTCCTCCGAGCGGCAATCCGTAAGTAGCGGTCATCCACTACAGTAGTAGCCCTTGGGCGGCCTGAGCGAGGCCTGTCATCGACAGTTCCTGTATCTCTGTACCTCCTCCATGTCCGAACAACATCGCTTTGGTTCACTCTGAGACGCCTGGAAACTTCCCTTGTTGAGAGCCCTTCTTGACACAAAGTAACAATGCGGACGCGATCGAACTGCGGTATTGACCTTCTAGGCATGGTAGAACTACAGACAACATGAGCAGCGTACCTTCGTCCTGGTGGAATGACTGGAACTGATCGGCTGTCGTACCCCCTCCGTCTAATAGGCCCTGCTCATGCATGGTTGTTTACATCTTTGAGCGGTTTTAGTGACATCTATGAACAGTCAAAGGGACTGTATCTTTGATACAATATACACAGTCAGCGTCTATATGCCGGAGATCTGGGAACCGAGGTGATGCAAAACTTTTTTTTGATGTGTGTATAAGCGATTTAATACTAGTCTACGTTAGGCGTTCAATGGGAAGAGCCACCTTACCTAGCTTGGTCGTAATTTCCGTATTTTACTGAACAAACAGTCTATTTTTCCCCCTCTGCCGTTTCCCGCCGAGGCGCCAACTGAGCCGAGAAAAACTTCCATTACAAATTATAAAAAAAACAAAGTATATTTTAATGAAACAAATGAAATACTGTTTTATGTTCTACGATGTCGAAATGTAAATATTATATGTCAGAAAACTGTATCATAATGAGGCTCATTATAACACTATTTTTCATTATGAAACAGTTTCTCCCACCAATCAGAGCTCAAGAAACAGTTGTGTGACCAATTAGGTAAGGATAGCATCGCACCTGCGCTGACTTCCACGGCCTTCTATTTTAAATTTCACTGCGTGTTTTCTAGTGTCATAGTGGGGTATTCCAGGAGGCCATGCGTCCCATGGGCTCTGTTCAGTACATAAAACTGGCGAAATCTCGACAGATATTTATGAATATTTATGTTCAAACATAAAATAGTTATAATTATCGTCGAACATAAACAGTCGTATGCAACTCACCTATAACGGTAATTAAGACACTCGTATGGAAATTATAAAACTCACATCGCTCGTTTTATAAACATACTCGTGTCTTAATTATTGCCATTATTGGCTCGTTGCATAATGTACTATTAATTATTTAGCATCTCATATAGGCTTACTATATTTGCCTGCTAAAGTCAAATATTAACATCTTAAAACTTATAGCTAGGACATAATGTTTTTCAAAACCTTGTGATTTCATTAAAGTTAGCTTGGCATCCGAAGGGTTAATTAGAAATAATGAATAAAATTAACTTATTTTTTAATGTAGCGTTAGGCTTATAGTACCATGTTATTTCAAGCTCTAAAGCCTAAAACGAAAAAAGATTCTCTCTGGTAGGTAGGCAATCGCAGTTTATACATTTGACTCCCCAAGTTTGCGAGGAGTTTTACGGCCCTGAAATGTACAGTTTGCAATCGATGCGATGAAACTTGCAGTATACAGCAAAGCTGGTAGTCAATGTTTGTTGTTGATTGTGTAGAACTTTTAAGTGTAGAAATAGGCATATAATAATAAAATAGCTCCTGGCACTACAGCCCATGAATTGCCTAGGCCTACCAAGCAACCGCTGCCCAGCAATTTGGCCTGCAGATATTGGAGTGACGCGTGGTCAGCGCATCGGGTCCCCTCGGCCGTTGTTGTTGAAACAGTGCTATGGTCCAATCCTAGACATTCTTACAGAACTGATAAATATGTGTCTCTTAAAGGGCATCTTCCCAGATATACTAAAGCTATCCGTTGTTAAACCAATCTTTAAAAAGGGTGACAGACATCAACTAGGTAACTACAGACCGATCACCCTTATCTCTACATTTTGTAAAATTTTAGAGTATGTGATTTACCATAGAATAATTGAGTTTATTGATAAGAATGAGTTAATAAATAAGAATCAGTTTGGTTTCAGGAAGGGCTTATCAACTATAAATGCCATTGCAGAATTTTATGAAACTCTGCTTGCTCCTCTTGATGATAATAAATGTGCTGTTGGGGTTTTCGTAGATTTGACAAACGCCTTTGATACAGTAGATCATCAATTATTATTGGATAAGGTAGAGGCTTATGGTATAAGGGGAGTAGCATTGGAACTGTTAAAATCATATTTGAATAATAGATGACAATTTACAGAAATTCCTTTTAAGAATGGTGAAAATATCTCCAAGTTCCAATCCACTCCTGGTTTAGTTAACAAAGGTATACCTCAAGGTTCAATCCTTGGTCCCCTCCTTTTTATTCTCTATGTAAATGATGTACCACAGTCAAAAAATAGTTTGATTGTTTCGTATGCAGACAATACCTCAATTTTGAACTGGAACTGTAATAAAACAATTACTCTTCAAGAAACTCAAAATAGTATCGATGTTGTCACTCAATATTTTAATGAGATAATGTTAAGTGTAAACCCTTCAAAAACCAACTTTGTAATATTTAACAAGCATAAGGGAACTAGTTTAGAAGTAGATCGAAATCTTTACTGTGGATCTGATGATATTCAAGAGGTAGTCTCAGCAAAATTTTTGGGTGTTACAATAGATCATAAATTATCATGGGATGAGCATATAAATGAAATCTGTGAAAAAATTAACAAAAGCTCCTTCGTTTTAAAGAGAATTTCAACATAATTAAGCAGCGAATACCAATTAACAGTCTACCATGGATTAATACATTCACAGATATCATACGGTATTGAGATATGGGGTGGGGCAGCAAATAGGAATATGGAGAGAATATTTAAACTGCAGAAACGAGTAATACGATACTTGTGTGGGTTGAAATCGAGAGAATCATGCAGAGTTGAATTTAAGAAGCATAATATTTTAACAATATTTTCATTGTATATTTTCAAAGTTATCTTGCTTGTAAGGGAAAATCAACATAAAGTTGTCACAATCAACAATGTCAACAATCATGAAACCAGGGGGCAGAATGACTATTTTCAAAAGAGGGTAAATAAACAATATGCAGAAAAGGATACTTTCAAAAAAAAGGGGCTATATACCACAATAAGCTCCCAAACCACTTAAAATCTTTGACTGGAACTGGGTTCAGAAAGTCTCTCAAGATATACCTAGCCCAGAAAGTGTTGTATTCTTTAAGTGAATTTTAAAGAAACATGTAACAGTTTAATTATGTAAAAAAAGGTTGGAAATATGTAAATTTAACTGTGAGTAAGTTGTGTGACGTATCCAATTCTGTATGATGCAGGTTCTGGAAATGAAGAGTTTTGTATTGTATTGTATTGTATTCTGTATATCTTAATCACATGCCATTTATTTCAGGTTATTTTTCACGTATTTCAGTGGTATCTTCCTGATTGCGGTCATTCCAGATTGCGTTCACCTCATTAGTAGTCCAGATTGCGGTCACTTTCATTTTAGGGAAGACCTATAAACATTCCTGCGTCCACATTGCGATCACCTTTCTTGGGAGACCGGTCCGGTTGTAACTCCCCTGGGGATTTTCTCACCTTTCACTTCCACCCTTCTTGCCAATGTTGAGGTACATGTCATGATTTTGACTTATCAAAAGTCACAGATTTCAAATCTGGAATGTTAATAAACCTAAAACTTCAAATGTTTGATATTGTGTGTAGGAGCGGGCGGGGACAAAATTTGGGAATTTAGAATCAAACGCAGAACAAATTACTTTTACGAGACGAATTTTTCGAGGTAATGAAAAGAATGTTTCTCACGATACACAGAATCTATCATAAAAATAGATATCTCGCGCCTCGAATGGGATAGGAGGGGCAGAAATTATAGCCTACCCTGTAAGTATAAAATTTCCCGTTACAACAATTTTCTTGAAAGTGAAGGTCGTTGATTTCCGATCCTGAAACGTTTCTATTGTTAACACTGAAAATGTTATAATCATTGCTTTACGAGGTGCTGTCAGATTGGGAGGGGACTTGATTTTTTTAAGCGAAGTTTTATGGTGTGTGCTCAGCTGAACACTGAACTGTATTCTTTGGTTGGGTAGTGAAATATCAGCTTCCCCTTGTTATCCACAAAACTTACGGAAGTATGAGTCAGTCGGGAAGAACCAAGAAACAAGGACCGGTCTCCCAAGAAAAGTGATCGCAATTTGGACGCTGGAATGTTTATAGTTCTTCCCTAAAATGAAAGTGACCGCAATCTGGACTGCCAATGAGGTGAACGCAATCTGGAATGACCGCAATCAGGACACAACCATTTCAGTAATTGTAATTATTTTGTTTTTACCGACTGAAGGTTACGATATCAATTGTCACTGAAAAATGACTTCAAAGCTATCTTTCCAGCATAAGGTAAAGAGTGGAGTTTGCTTGCCGAGAGCAGGTATTATACAAGGGCATAATAATAGTCAAAAATCTCCTCCGTATCGTAGCGGTCAGCATGGTTAGTTGCCACCCCGGAGGTCCTGGGTTCGATTCCCGGCTCTGCCACGAACTTTGAAAAGTGGTATGAGGACTGGAACGGTGTCTACCCAGCCTCGGCTGGTCCAAATGAGTAGAGAGAGTTCGATTCCCACCTCAGCCAACCTCGGAGTGGTTTTCCGTAGTTTCCCACTTCGTCTTCGGGCAAATGCCGGGATAGTTCCTACCGTAAGGCCACGGGCGCCTCCTTCCCTCTTCCTTGCCTATCCCTCCCAATCCTCCCCTCCCTTCCCATCCCCCGGGAGGCCCCTGTTCACTTTGCAGGTAAGGCCGCCTGGGCGAGGTGCTGATACCACCTCCTCAGTTGTATCCTCTCCGACCAGATGTTCCCAGCTCTAGGACACTGCCCGTGGAGGCGGTAGTGGTGAGTTCCCTCGCTGAGTCCATGGGAGTCACCAACTTGGAGGGTAAAATCGATTTTAAAAAAGAAATAATAATAATAATAATGATAGTCATGATCATGATGATGTTGGAGATGATAATAGTAACAATAACAAACCCGCGATTGAACACGTAGGAGCAAACCAACAAATTGTGGGGGACGCGTAGCCTGGGCGACGACACCCTTAGTCGCATCACCTTGGCTTTAGGTCATGGGGCGCTACTTCTCATATCAAGCAGCCACTCAATTGTCCTCACGAGGCTACTCAAATGAAACGGCACTTTTGCCACGATATTGAAACGGTGCTATATTTCGAAACGGCAAATGTCCTATATTTTTCCCTGGTACATAAACTATGTACATGAGAAACCACTTGAGTAAGTTTCGCGTGAAAGAGTAACAGACTAGTCTTTGATATATTAGTATAGATTTTGCACGAACCACAACTGCAAGAGGAAGCTGGAAGTCCAGAGGTCGAAGGTTCGACTATTCTGAGTGTAGTTTTTCCTTGATTCCTTTCACACTCCCTCAAGGAAAATGCTGGGATTGCACTGTACTTTATTTCAAGTCCAGGGACACCTACTCCGATTCGAGACCCCAATATTTACAGTTATAAACATCAATACGGTCGGCACACAAGCACAGATTATCAAACAACCGCACACGCAAATACACGGGTCAAATGCCCCTAAATCACCACCATCAACATTTTCAGGGCCTTGTAAGCTCAGATGATTGTTCATCCTGGTACTGCTGTATAACTAAGAATGCACGGGCCAAATGAGTCCACAAGCTGTAACAACTCAATCAGTGCATGGTGCAGGTGACACAGCTACCTGAATAACCACACAGAGCAGACTGTTCCAAGTCAGTGGCTCCAGTCACTTCCTTCCCATCTGACGAGCTTGTCACTTGGTCCACGCCACGGTATGGGTCACGTGGGATGAACATTTCAATGTGACTGCTCCACAAGCCTTTTGTTAGAAATGCACCATTGTTCTAAATAAACAGCACAATTCGATTTATCGATTTATAGCGTAATCACAACAGAATCTATCAATAAACTGACCCTATGGTAATATTTCTTACAGATGTTCCACAGTTGAGCGACCATTTTGTGATTGTACCTACTACAATGCTTATTACTTGCCCTCTCCCCGTGGGCTGAGAGACATTTAATTAACACAACAAATGAAAACAGTTGCAAATGAAAACGGTTTGACACCGTAGAGAAGTGCAGAACAAGGATAATGATAGACATCCAACTTCATGAAGTAATTCTCCGAAATTAAACATTTGAAATCTGGTAAAATGGTTAGATTCTATCGAATCTGTACCGGAGAGGATCCCTGTCGCGTCCAGACTAACTTTTGGCCCTAACACACAATTACATGGCAAAGACATATGTGACATAAACCCTTGGAATGAGGATTGTGGTACAGGTGATGACATCTCCGGAACTGTTCGACTACGTCATTGTTAATTCTGGGGTTAATTTTCCCAAATAATCAAACCTGGCAATACTTGCCTTAGTTAGAAAATTTCTAGCTGGATTCACTCCTGTTTTTATAAGTTGCTGTTATCTGCCGTCTGAAGGCTTCCAAATCTCGGACTTAGCTCTACCAATCCAGTCTCGGGTTATTCCGGAGAGCATGCCAGCCGTGCTGACCTAGTGACACACTTCCGTTATCACGTGCTCAGAACAACAAGTTACTATCTCAAACAAGTAAGATAACATCTCCGCTCGTCTACTGAAGATTTCCGTGCACGGGAGTACAACTTGGATTCTGCTAGCTACGATACAATACATTTTAAAGCTCATGTTCGCGATAGCAAACGGGTGTTCCAACAATTTTCAAACTAAGTCAGAACAACTCAAACTCCGCAAACTCATTCAGAATAAACTTCGCGTTCAGCCAGAAATTAGAACTCAAACAAACAGCAATCAGAAACAAAACAAAATTATCAATATTCAGAAATCATCTCAACTACAATCAGGAAGCTTTCCATCTCTACCACATCTCAAATACTCCTGAGTGGTCACAAGACTATTTTCCCGCCTTCTCGTCCCACAACCAATCGCAATGTAAGCGTTACAAGCCAACTGGGCCAGTCATTACAGCGGCGCCACATTGTCCTTGACAGAGATCACGCATTTTCCTGGTTCTCATGTTGTGGTTGGATGTCACAATACTTGAGCAACTAACAGAGTCTCTGTGCTCAGGTGAATTCCAAACCATGAACAAAATTCACAATCTCTACTTAGTATAAAACAAAGTCCCCGATTCTTGGATGTCACGGGTAATCTTGAGAACCTCTGGATGGATTCTGATGCGGTTTTCACCATTCTCTAAAGCAGGCTGTTCCAGCCGAGCAGCTCACTAGTGAGCAGTGGAGTACTCACCGCCTTGCGTGAGTAAACCTGCAACTTGCAATACAGCTCTGCTGTGGGGCCTGCCGTCACTGCGCGGTGAATACATAAAGACTGGCAAGAAGCGCATGGACTTGTGTTATGACCTTCGCCCAGTGACGTATTGGCTATCATCCCCAGTCCCTCTCCAACCATGCTCCGAGCCTCCTCGTTGCATGGACACAGAACCTTGCTTCTGGAACTGTATCTTTTCCTGTGAATTTCCTGAAGTTTAGCCCTTGCTGTGGTGTAACGGTCCAGAAGCAGGATTCTAATTAGTACTGTGTCCATGTAAATATAGCGTTACCACTGTACCGAACAGTAACGCGGTATTGATTGCAAAACGTTACACCGTCGTTCACCGGTATGGACGTAACGTTCCAATCTGTACATTCCCATGTAAAGGAGAAGCTATAACGTTACTACTGTACCAATACGGTAACGTGGAACCGAATAATTCTCTAGCAACTCGAGTTTGGTTACGTTACCCGTTACGTTTTAAGTTACGGGTCCCAGGTTACAGGCAATACCACTTGTGACACAGGTAGGCCTATGTGTGAATTATTAAAGGTTTCGCGACGAGTAGTCTATAATTAGCTGAGATGTGGGAGTCAGAATGATAGAATGTAATGTTGCTCCCGCTGAGTTGGTGGTAGCCTACTTTCTCTTACGTAGATTTTTAATGTGCAAAAGTGTTCTAATCGGCACCGTCCACCTACCCTCAGTTACTCCCTTCCAAATATTGATTTTTCAATATTCTTTCCGTTTACAATATTCAAACAAAAAATCAAAACCTCCCGCTCATGGCACAAATAAATTAATTCAATCCTTCCTTATGACTTTCCTGAGCTTCTCTACTAGACCGTTTAATATTATTGTGATTAAACCCTGCTTGTTATGTTATTATTCGTTAAACAAAGAATAGACTTTCACTTTGTTTGGAATGTTTTGGAATGAATGACCTTGCCAGACAGACACGCGCCCCGCCACGCCGCTGCCGCCAAGTCTGTGATGTGAGCAGTACTGTACAAAGCTTTTTTCTCCCCCACATCTCCCCCGTTCATTTGACCAACGGTAACTTACGCCCCCTGCTGAATGAACTGCGCGGCGAAACCGTTAGCACTATAGAAAGAGCAGTGGCACGCGCCGTACCACGTCTTAAGTTTCAAAGTCTGCTTCCTCTGTATTGTGACGCCGACCCCCAAGAAGCGGGCAAGAGCGGAAGCGAGACCTCAGTCTGGAGGACACGTGCTCTGTTCAGCTTCTTCCTGCCCTTTGTGCACCACAGGCCTCACCTGAACTGCTGCTCCAATAATAATAATAATAATAATAATAATAATAATAATAATCGTCATCAACAGTGTTGTCAACTTTGATGAACAGCAGTGTTCTTACATAGTGTATTCATATAGGCCTATATGTAGTCTACTTTTTCTTTAGAGAAAAAACATTATGAATGAGTTTTATTTAAATATGAATTCTGGGACATTTTGAAACCCATTTAGCTACAAAAGATTTGGTTTTCTATTTGTAATTTAGGTTAAATAAAACTCTGGAGTATTCAGTTCATCTTACTAGTTCAGTTTATCAACTTACTCTGTGATTAGTCCAATAGGCCATGAGGAGAGGTTGATATTTTACAAGTTAACACGTGAGCCACCATTAATTCACGACAAGCACATTAGGAAATTTAGTACAAGAATGCATCACTTCTAGTGTTAACCACTCCCTCTGAGACCGAATCATTCTGTGGCGATTTACCATAATTTAATCCTGAGAACATAATGTACACGTCACTTATAATTAACAAAGTCTAAGCTAGAGAATTCTGGGCAGAAAATTTTAATTATAATTCTGTTTAGTCAGAACATTTCACTGGACATTATACTCTCAATTATCCGGTCACAGATTATCCGATTTGCGGATTAACCGTGCACGTTTTCACCTAATTAAAACTAATTGAGAATATAGTATACATTACAAAAACATCTAATTGATACCGTACTGTGAATTGAATACCTTTGAATTAATTTTTCGTACATATTTTTGCAGTTTAGTCCCGGTGGGGGTAAATTATTTTTAATTCGATAGTCCCGGTGGGAGTAAGTTATTTTTAATACGGTACTTTGTGACAGGTGGACGACTTTTTGTTTTGTAATAGCGAAGTATAAGTTCCGTACCGAGGTGGGGGCAGGCTTATTTCAAGGTTGCTGTCGGCATTCCATTGAGGGATCCGCATAAATAGGCATCAGCTGTTAATTTGTCACACAGTAAGATGGCTCTACAGCGTTGGATTATATGGGACAAAGGTGGTTTAAATATGGTGACATTATTGCTGCACGCAAAATACGTCTCGAGGTAAGGAAGCAGATGAATCATTAAAGACAGCACAATAATGTGGGGGAGTTATCTTTATATAGCCTACTTTCTATGGCACTGTATACTTTAAAAAATAATAGAAGGCATTCTTCTTACAATAAACACATGCTTTTGGATTATCCGTGTTTTCCTATTATCCATGCCATTCACCCCGGTCATTAGCCCGGTTAATCGAGAGTATACTGTAATAGGTTCTAAACTACACGAAGAAGAAACATTCTACCATAGAAATAAACGTGCACTCTATCTGTTATTCGTGATTACAACATTAAGGAATTACGTGCTAAAATATTTGTTCGTTGTGTTGTTCATTTGTTCAAATTTTGCTGCGATTAATGCCATCTACTGTTCACGAGAACTGCATAGAGTTGTTGTTGTTGATTCATTGAGGGACTTAACGACATCGTAGTCATGTAGTCTCGTGTACTTGGGTGTGTGTGTGTGTGTGTAATTTGTCTGAAAACCTGTGTTAGTGCGTGTAGTTGTAATTCAGATGAGAATTGGGAAGGAGGCGGCCGTGGCCTTAATTTAAGAACTATCCCGGCATCCGCCTGGAGTGGAAGTAGGAAACCGTGGAAAACCACTTCCAGGATGGCAAAGAGGTGGGCTGAATTACATAGAAAATGATAGGCTATGAAAGAATATTTCGCTCTGAGAATGGTCCATTGCAGTAGGTTTCAGAGAGAGGATCTTTCCAAGACGAATTATAGAACTTTTCCGGGGAACTGACATGAGAGCCATCTATAATTTACGAGAAATGAAGTTCTGAACATGATTATGTACTTGTAGATTAAGACTATAGTAGACTAGTGGGCCATTATGCTGTGTTCCACAGCGATCTGTTCAATAGTTCAATAGTTCTTTCTTTCTTTCTTTCTTTCTTTCTTAGAAATACGCGTGCATACTATTTATTATTCATGAACGTAACATTAAGGAATGACGCACTTGGTTTATCATAGGCCTACATGTTCATTTGATCATTTTACGCTGTGCTCATGTAACGAACAATCATTTTTCGAAGTTGGCACGAGCGCTATTTTGGATTTAGGAGAACTACAGTACGCCAGAAATTCATGTACAAGAATAGTTTACTCAATCCATCGGCTCATTGTAGCATGTTATGAAGGTATTGGAAAATCACGTTATTAATTAGCTAGAGGAATATTCATCTCTGTGCGTGTTCTATAATGGTTATTGATTAAAAATGAGCTCGGGAAGTGTTACCAGTTTAGGCCTAAGCTCATACCAAGTTTCACCCAGACCACGGGAAGTAACGTCCACCGCGTTACTCAGTGGCTAGCATTCTTGTCTTTCACTGTGGAGGTCCAGGTTTGATTCCTGGCTGTGCCAAGGAATATAATTCTGCTCTGAGGACTATAATGGGGTTTACTCAGCCTCGTGAGGCAGAACTGAGAAGAGGCGGGTTCGATTCTCACTTCAGCCACCCTGGAAGTAGTTTTTCGTGGTTTCTCACTTCTACACCAGGAGAATATCAGGATTGTATCTAAAATAAGGCCGTCTCCTACTCAAATCCTATTTCCAATTATCAACACACACACTAGCACAGCAATCACAATATCACAGGTTATCATACAGATTCAGGCTACATGACCACGGTGTCACAAATCCCCTAAATGAATCAGCAACAAACTACAATATGAAATAAATATATAGTAACCTGTTATGGGGTTCGAAGCCATTTTTCAGCGTTGCCTTAGTAAACAAAAGTTTGGTGCTTTTCTGTCGGTCAACACGAATGTACCCAAAAGAGTTGGGTAATACTCTAACCCAGAAAAAATACATGAAATGTAACTTATTTATTAATTTCATGTAATTTTTTTTTCAGGATTAGGATATTACCCAACTCTTTTGGGTGCATTCGTGTTGACCGACTGAAAAGCACCAAATTTTTGTTTTAATATATTGTATTTTTAAAATGTATAACTTACAGTAAAACCTCGATATATGGGACCTCTATTAACTTACTCGAATTTTCGATAACTCTTAGTAGGCCTACTTATTATTTTTTCCCGAACAAACTACCTTTAATTTACATGCATATGTCTCTCTTTAAGTTAAATTTCTATAGTTCGAATGTTTTGATTTCTCGAAGATTAAAGATATCCCTGGCACAAAAACGTGTTCCTTATCTCGAATATTTACATATTTTTACAGTGCAATTTGTATCATCCGAAGGTTGTAATTCGAATTTTTAACCGATTTCATTGTAAAGATTTGAAGCCATTCTTTCAGTATTGCCTATACAAAATGTCATTTGTAGCTCCTCAGTCGGTCGACAAGAATTTGCCCAATGAATGGGCGGGGTACAAAGTACAATATGTAAATACACTTATGGAAATAATTACATGTAGCCTATTAGATAATTATTACTATTAAATTGGGCAATTCAGGATTAATGTGGCCATGCTACTTAGTGTCATTTGTAGCTTTTCAGTCAGTCAACACGAATTTGCCCAATGAATGTATGTAAATACATTCCTGGAAAATATTACATGTATTAGTTAATTATCATTATTATCACATCCTAAATTGCCCCATTTAATAGTCATAATTAACTAATACATGTATTTTTTTCCAAGAGTGTATTTACATATTTATATCTTGTACCCCGCCAATTCATTGGGTACAAAGCTACAATGACACCAATCGTATGCAAGTTCTATGCTGAACTACTGTATGATCTAGATAGTATACCATATCAGCTCAACCTGCTGGAGGCGTTCATAGTTAAACGTACCAGTTTTCGTACATTTCATACGCAATTATTATGGGTGATTTCTTTTCTTTTCGAGAAGTGTATAAAAAATAATAATATATTCACGTAAAATAAACTTTTTCAGGATAGTAGATGTGATTAGATAAGTTGACCGACTGGAAAGCGATTCTTTTACTAGGCGATCAATTGTCTTCACGAGGCTGAGTGCACCTCGCTTCAACCCCCACGTCAGTTCTGAAATCCGTGCTGGAGCCTAAAATCGAACCAGATGCTTCTTTGGTAAGAAGGAGCGTTCTACCCTAATACCACGGGGCCAGTTTATTATTAACATACATGTTTCACAAAGCTGAATCACTTAAACCAAAGGGAGTTGGAAGGTACGGTTTGTGCCAAATTCTTCCAAATCGTCTCAATAGTACAGTACAGGGAAAATCTTACATTTCCTGAAACGTCAACGGTGATCTGAAAATCCACAGCCTGCTTCCAGTCTCCGACCGGGTCAGGAATGGAATGAATGAAGCCCCCATCTAGCGGCGAGGATATGAACTGTGCCGGCTGCCGAGGCCTGACGCACTCCTCTGGGGCAATGATTAAATGAATGACAGATGAAATGAAATGATAGTGGAGAGTGTTGCTGGAATGAAATTTTGACAGGGAAAACCGGAGTACCCGGAGAAAAACCTGTCTGCCTCCGTTTTGTCCAGCACAGATCTCACATGGAGTGACCGGGATTTGAACCACGGACTCAGCGGTAAGAGGCCGGCGTGCTGCCGCCTAAGCCACGGAGGCTGCCCTGAAACGTCAACGGAAATACTGTATATTTATTTATTTATTTATTTATTTGTTTATTTATGAAGTGCGTTTATAAAATAAACAAGACGATACCCCCTGCCGGAACTGTGTCGCATCGAGCCCGCATAACAGTAAAGCCGGGCGGGTGGTTTAAACACATGGGGCGCTCACAAGTCTCTAATTGTGCATTCAAAAGGAAACGAGTTACCTGCTGCAAAGACGAATTGCACTTTGATTTAAAGAATATTGACAATTTCTTTAAAAAGTACGTTTAAACAAATAAAAAAGACGCCCGCATAACAGTAAAGCCAGGCGGGTGGTTTATACGCATGCGAGAGTTCACGCTCAGGCCCTCTAGTTATCATTATTATTATTATTATTGTAATGATGATTATTTAGACATGTAGGCCTACCATTGAAGGCGCTTAGCCGTGTTGCACCACGGAGGGGCTACAAACAATGATAGTTTGGCTTGTTATTGGCCAGGGGTCGGACGAGTGGCGACAGTGTTTGCCTTTAAGCTGATAAGTGAAGACGATGAGTGCGATTACATGTATCCATAAACATGAGAAGTAGAGGAACGATGTGTCACTTGGCTTGTTGGCCCCTTTCCTTCCCCCTGCCCTTCCCGATTAGCAGCTGCGGTATTGTTATTCATGTAGTTTCACACCAAAGATCAGGGGGCGATTTCCATCTGTATGTGCATATGAGCCTGCCCTCTCCACCCTGTCTTCCGCCTTGTCACTCGCACACCCTACCTCATCTAATGGCAAGATAATTTCTGTTTTAGCTTCATGGTACGTACCCTTAATCAGATCGGTGATTCACCAAGACAGAGTGATTAGTGACTCTAATTATACCACACGCTATGGCCACAAACAAACCTGTAATTAAAGAGCTCAAGTGATTCTTTTATACAGCATAAGTGGAAAACATCCACTAATGAAGGTTGATTGAAATTCACATTTCCTTAATAATAATAATAATAATAATAATAATAATAATAATAATAATAATACTCTAATAATAATAATGAACCCAAATTGCGCTCAGAGGACCGTGTTTATTCAAGGATGACTGTCCCTCCCCAGCTAATATTCCACGGATTATGGAACACTTGTGGTCGGCGCCATGACACACTTAGCCACATTGCCTTGTTTTTAGGTCATAGGGAACTATTTACTATACCAAGCAGCTACTGAATTGTCCTCATGAGGCTGAGTACAATCCATCTTATAACTCATTCAAATTTCGAATTTTTGGTGGAGCCGGGAATCAAACCCAGGTCCTCCCAGGAATAGGGCGGGCGTGTTAAGTTCTACACCTCGGGGTTAACAATAATAATAATAAAATAATAATACTAATAAATTATAATAATTATAATAATTATAAATTTTAAATAATATTTTGATCTATCTATAATAATAAATTATTATTATAACCGATTGCGGTAGCTACGCTCGCTAATGTTCAGCTAAGGGCCATAGGGCCAAGCTATCTCCAGACTTGGTAGACGAATGGGTTCGAACCTTACCGTAGGCTATCGTCGAAATGGTATTCCGTGATCTTCCATTTTCAACTCCAGGCAAATACCAGGAGGGCAGCTTCTAATAGGGCACGATCTGAGTTGATGCACGGCCTGCCCCGACATGCACAACTAAGCAGCAAACAATCTTAATACAATTGCCATCCGTTTAGTTCTAACTAGAAGAGGAAGAGGAATGAGAAAGGCTACAGTTTGCCCCAAATTCAAATTAACCAAATAATACACCGAAGCGCAAGAGTTGAAGATGAAACCCAAATCCCCTGCATCCACTCCTATGTATATTTTCTCAGGAATGCTAAAATATTTCTTCTTGAAAGTGTCAGAGTAAAGAATCAAATTGTATATTAAAGATTTACCACGAACTGTCCAAGTTAACCTTTGGAAGTCAAGAAGCCCCAAAATGACCCGACTGAATTTTGACCAATTGAAAAAAAAAACAAGTTTTTAGTTTTACGTGGCTTTCATCCTTGCAATCATAAGTCCCTGGACCTCCTTTTTATGTAATGTAGAAGCCGAACCACTTGACATGACTTCACAATCTCACATATATTAATTAGAACTCGAACTCGGTTCACCTTGATGAGAGGCAAGCAGCTACTGTAGTCCTCTGCCCCATTAAGCCCCCTATTCACCAACTGAGGTACATATAAGATTTTGAAATACAAAATTACACTGAACAGTTAATATTTTGATCTATCAAGTGTTAAATACCAATTAGCGTAAAATAAGACCCGACGTCCCAGTTACCTGCATGGAGAGTTGTTCCGAGCAGTCGCTACCTCAGTGATCACACATCTCAAGATCGATCCTCACTCATTTCAATGTATTACCACCGTTCAGGTACCTGAAAACATTTTGAGATGATCTGTAGCTTAAAACCGGCCCTGAAGGACACCGAATAATGGAAACAGCATCATAATTGGTCCATAGTTTTGGAGTGTAAAAACGACCTACAAGAAGATGAATGGTCCATCAAGCTGACACAAAAACGTAAAGCCATTTTAGATGAATAGTTTACTAGAAATCAATAACTACCGGAACTCGTTCCATTTTCCTATCATAGTCGTATCATGGGGTTTGCGAAACTTCGAGACCATTTTTTCAGTGTTGCCTGAACAAACTATCAGTTTATTCTTTTCAGTCTGCAACACGCTTTCGTCCAATGAGGTTAGGCGGGGTAACTATTATATGTAACACACTATTCCTGAAAATAATAACATGTATTCATATTATTAATATTCCCCCTTAATCAGTGAATAATATTAATACAGAGACTATAATTTGTTTCAGGAATAGTGAGTTATATTCAGTATATAGGCTAGCTACCCCACCTAACCTTATTGGGCAAAAACGTGTTGACTGACTGAAAAGTATACCAGGTGAATCAGCTGCCCCTAATAATGTATTATGCAGCCCAACTAACGCGTGTTGTCACGAAGGTCGATATTTCTCTGCTTGTATCCCGTATGGTACTAATGCACTGCAAGCATATTCCGCAAACGATACTGAACACTGCTATGTTTCCCTGGTACTAATCTGTAGTCAAATAGCTTATAAAGATAATAGCGGAAACTCGGTCGTAAAAGCATGCACTCACCTGGAGACAGCGATCACAGTGCCATCTCTTGGTGCGAGTTGACAGCATTACTCTCCTTGCCACCCACAGCTAGCATTTTTGAGTGCGCACCGACCGAAATCGCATTGTGAAGCTAACATATGTCTCGGCTTGATATTTAGGCAGCAAATAATTTACATATTAGTGTTGAAAGAAACAAAAGATACTTGGTTCTGTACAATTTATAGAGAATTCTAAAAAATACTGCAGATAATTCATGACATGGTATTGGTGTGGGTTACTGAAGTCTGGAATATGCCGTATAAGCATTTACACTTATTGATGTGTTACTTTTCGTAATTTAACACTTCCTATGTTTACATACGATTCAAAAGAATCATTTGTCTTATTCACAAATGCCTTTATGAAGACTGCAAAATATCTGCTAGCCAACAACAGAATACAGTTCTTGCATACTCCCTCCGGTGTGGCACATTCACTCGTAAGTAAATTAACCATCTTGATTTTGACCCCATGCGTGCTATACGTACACTTTAGAGGCAGATGACCTCGCTGTACCGCCCCTTATAACAACAATAAATAACTACGTACACTTTCAATCGGAAATATTGAAGCATGTTGTTAAATGTTAGGCCTACTGTACCGTAGAGTCACCACGTTTTATAATTATGCCATAACGAATAGAATATAAAGTGTGATCTCTTCTCCCTCAACAACATGTAATGAATACGGATCGGGTTAGCACTCGCCGCTACGCAGCGCTACAGTCGATTTGAGATTGTGGATTTCCACATATGTGTATGTGTTTATGTGCGATATATTAAGTATTTAATCGGTCGGAGTGTTTTGGTGGTGTTCTGTGAAAACGTTTATTGATATACAAGTGCTTACACTATTATTTCATAGTATTAATACCTGAAATGCTAGTGTAGGAAGCATTAACTGAAATGGAATTTAATTTCTTGTCGTGTGTTGACGTTATCTTCGTGTGTTAATTTTATTGTTATTTAATGTAAGTAAACAGCAGTTTAGCCCTTAAATTTTCATGAGTGCTTAATGTGATTGTGAAGATGCCTTGCTCTTTTGTACCAGGATGCTGATCTAGCTATGGGGACTGTAAAGAGGTCAGACGGTTTTTCAAACCACCTAAAGATTAGGAACGTTTTATCAAGTGCAAAGGGGCCATACCAGGGAAGGAAAGGGAACTTACTGAAAAGTCCTACATCCGTGATGCTCACCTTTCAGAAGATTTAATTGTTAAATTTGACAAATTTGTGATAGAAGGGATGGAAGTATTACTTCTCCCAAGAACCAACTGGCGATTGAAAGACTATTCTGTTCCACATATATTTCCTAATTTGCCTAAAGTATTTGTCCAGTATGGTGTAAATAAAAATGCTCTTGATGCCATTAAAGACTACTTCTGTGAAGAAAGGGATGAGAATAAAAAGACAATGAGTTAAAAAACATATATGTACCGTAATGCTGAAGGAGGCGTGATCAGTTTTAGACAATAGCCTACTCTATGAAGGGGTCATGACTATGCCTTCTATGTCTGTTTAATGTTAAGTTCTTTTGAAATGATGGTAGTTTACCGATTTTGGTGTTTGTGGAGTGAAATTTATGGTTATTATTGAATTTTATAGTAATCTACGGTAAAGTTGAAAGTTGCGTTCGTACGGCTTTTTTTTTCTGTGTTGCAAGTCTGTTAAGGGAATGTAAAATGTGTAACAATGTGAAGAAATCCTTTCTGATAGCGAGATTAATTTTTCCGTTCTTTTTTTTTTTTTTTTTTTTTTTTAGATAGCTGGCAATACTAATAGCATTTTGAACTTGCTCTCTGTCTTCGCTTATTGTCGAAACTGGACTATTACAGGAGACGACTTATTAAATTATAATTGGGCACAGTAAAAAAGTGGAGATGTCGAACTTATTAGCGCCTATGAGGATATCTTGTGGTGTTTGAACATATAAAACAGGTCGCAAGGTTTTAAAAGTCTCGTAAGCGCCAATGCTTATTTACATCACAGATCGGAGCCAGCGCTGCGCTGCGGCGGACCAGACGTACTAGGCCAGTGATATCACTTCTTATTCTATTCGTTATGATTATGCTGTTATTTCAGTATTAACATTAGGCCTACTATCAACAACCTACAAAGATCATTAATTATTTACGAGAGGGTTTCACGACATGAAATAAAAGGCAATACTATTGGCCTGGATAAAGATTATTGATGCGTGACTTCCCCCGCTGTGCGTGACAAAAACCAGGGGTGTTATCTATTAGCTAACGCGGCCCGGCCCTCGGGCCGCGCTATCAATCCACCATTGGTCTCTACGAAAATATTGGTCTAGGCAAAACCATGTGAAACCCTCTTGTGAAGTTTTACCCAAAGATCTTACCATTAACTTAACAAGTTTTGTTCCTGAAATCTTTCTCCACGAAGTGGTCTGAGCATACAACATGAGTTCTGTTCAAATGTTCTGGGCCATTCTTTTTCAATACGTCATCTAAGTCAGCTCTTCGGCTTCGAATAACCCACCGCGTGCATCTATAAATAAATAAATAAATAAAAACAGGCTAAAATATGCTAAATTATATTGTAAAAGCATTCTGTATTAAAAGAAAACCGAACTTTCAGTGTAATGGAAGGCTACTTGTTTACAATAAACTCATACTTCCATTTCCTTATTTCTTGGGAACCTGAAGAAAGATTTTGGGTCACTTTGTTGTTTATAATTATTACAGCCATATATGGCACAAATACCAACCATTACAACTAGATCATTAGATCATCCACAGTCAATAATTTCTTATAATTGTTTGGATGGATCTCACGATTGTAAATCAGCTGGCCTTACGTTGCCAACTCAGACCGCTAGGCGGTGCTGGGGAGCGCTGTCTCCTGTTTTGGCGAGGAGTTTCCGCTATTATCTTTATAAGCTATTTGCTGTAGTCACATCGAGGGAAAAATAATTGTGTTCAGTATCGTTTACAGGATATGCTTGCAGTGCATTAGTACCATAAGGGATACAAGCAGAGAAATATCGACCTTCGTGACAACACGCGTTAGTTGGGCTGCATAATACATTATTAGGGGCAGCTCATTCACCTGGCATATTAATAGTATGGATTTTGCAAACATTATCGATAGAGACATGATACATTAACATGTGCAGAGGTGCCCTGCTAAGTGGAATTTTCACCTTGTGTCAGGAACGGCGTCCGGTCAAAACCAGTACGGGTCAGGGGTGCTCCAACGATCCCAAACCATTGGGATACGGTGAAGAAAGTTTTCACCGACCGGAGTTATTATGCAGGTTAACATGCAAGACCATGGAAGCATTTTAAATCAGCACTATTTTTCTATCAACCCTAGATGCAGGCTAGGAAAGGTGTATTCACAAGGATGATAGCTGAACAAGGTTCACAGCCTGGCCACGGCTCACCTATGAATGGCATCCGCGGAAGTGTCGAACTCAAAGGGGTAAACTCTTTTTATTGATGTGCAACATCTTTCCGCTCGGTTGCTGGATAGTTTTGTGGGAGTGATTTTGAAAATTGGGGACGGAAGTGAATCGGAACGATCGAGCTGGCAGTGGTGGATCGAACGGAAGTATGCACTGTCCGCTCGATCGATAGAATGGAAGTGGACTAGATGGCAGTGGTGGAAAACGGAAGTATGCACTGCCCGCTCGATCGATCGAACGGAAGTGTACTAGCTGGCAGTGGTGGAAAACGGAAGTATGCACTGCCCACTCGATCGATCGAACGTAAGTGTGC
This sequence comes from Meconema thalassinum, assembly GCA_946902985.2. NCBI lineage: Eukaryota > Metazoa > Arthropoda > Insecta > Orthoptera > Tettigoniidae > Meconema > Meconema thalassinum. The sequence continues at coordinate 863,023,881 of OX336389.2, forward strand.
CCTAGCTGGCAGTGGTGGATCGAACGGAAGTATAAGACGCACTGCCAACTCGATCGATCGATCCAGCTGACACTGGTAAGAGAAACAATCAGCGCGCAGTGTCGGAAATTGATACCAAGACGCACTCTCGGCCATGTGGAATGTATATGACATACTGAACGGAAAACGCTCATGCGAACTCTGGTGTCAAGTGATTGAAACAAATGACATGGTACATGTTCGAAGTCTTCGTATTAGTATTTAAATGGTAAAATGCCTTAATATCAAACATTGTAAGTAGTCGGCATTGCCGGTATTATGTTTCTGCACAATGGCTATTCACATATTAACCCACATAACGGTAATGCAGTCATCAATATAATATAATCGTTGTGATTATACGAGAATTGAGCAAGCCTTCATGAACTATTACTGAATACATTCTCTTTACTCACAAGAGGGCCTATTCATAAGGCATTTTAAACTCAATTTCACGCAGGAACATTATCGAAACAAGCAAAATATAAATGAAACTTAATTCCGTAATGCAGTATTATTGGAACGTGGAAATAAGTCACCATCTTGTGCACAATATTTGCGTAGTCGAAATAGCCGTGGGGTTAGTGCGTATGACTGTGGATCTAGAGATCTTGGGTTCGAATTCCGGACGGGGTAGATATTTTTGCTACCAGATTATCATTTTAAACGATATTTATCATATCAATATGACTCATTTTAACAGAATCCATATGAAATTACGTGTTGGTCTGTGAATCAAGAGGACCTGTTTATAAGGAATTTAAGGTTATGAGCGGTGTCGCGTCTATTAATCTAGTTGATCCATGTCGTATTCTTTATTTAAGCTAGTGCTGGTGGAAGCTACAAATCATCTAATAAAATGAGTTCCGTATTCTAAACTACAATATATGTAAAACACTCCCTTTTACAATAGATTAATATTTGTGCCAATAATAAGTTAGTATAAAATACCGGTGTATCAACAATTTCACGTGAGTTTTCTTCTATGTCAGATGTTACACATCATATGCGACTACTGTAAGGCTCGTAATTTTTTGAAGATATCCCACCGCATGAACCTGTCAACAATGGATAATGAAAGCTAGTTAAGCATAATGAAACAATTTGTGGTTCATTTGACAGAGTACATTACATTCACACACTGGCATATGGTCGCAATCACAACAACGAAATTCCGCTTGACGTCCTTGATACTCCTAGTTCAACTTGTGTGTTAGTAGAGTACGTCTCGGTCTCCAAGTCATATCCAGTGCCCTGTGCGTTATATGGTGGCATGTGAGTTTAACACCACTGACTTAGACGATTTACGCAGGTTCCTGTTTCCAGTCTGCGAGTCCTTTAAACTGCATTTTTAAGCTTGTAAGGTTATTAAACATGGAGGTTATTGAGCAAGAAAACCATATAGACTATCAAAACCACCGGTACTGCAACCTGTATTGAGGTCTCATATAGCCTAATTACAAAATTTATAAAGATTTCGAACGGAGAAACAAATTGAAGCAAGGAGGTCTACTGTTCTTTTAAGAGGACATTTTCTGGACCACCCATGTGAAGGGAAGATTGTGACGCAGCAGCGAGCGGGTACAGACTAGATGATACGGGGCGTTGCAGATGAAAGTGCTTTAGAAGAGTGGGTATTTAAGCCACACATCCTCATAAAAATTATTCATAAAAGAATCGATTTAAAATTACAGTAAGGTTACCATCTGGAAAGGCAAAATTTGGTGTCAGGAAGACTCATAAATTAATCATAATAAAAACTACGCCACTAATCAGAGAAATCGAGCGGGGATTTCCCTGCCTATGTGACGGGGAAAAAATGATGCAAATAAGATTAGAATGAACTCTAGGCCTACAATCTATTTTCAAGAACGAGCACATGAATGTAATCGGCATAATTTAGCCTATACTATGAGAGATCTTAAGTTTGAGAAATGTAAGCCCAGTGCTTGTTGAAAGTCGGAGAGAATCTGCATCCACTATGGAGTATATTAACAGAAAGCAATAAATAGGGCATGATTGAAGGCCCAGTACCATGGTGTGAACGGAGCGCTCGTCGATTCAGTCCGCGCTAGTTTGAGGGTTAGTCTTGGCCTATAATTTTATTAGCGCAGCCAATGGCCATGTAGGCCTACTTTTATTATCAGGACGGGTCAGGGAAGGGATATTGTAAGGGAATCGGTTGTGGACCTATTGAAAGGAACCGTCCCGGCATTTTCCTGGTGGTGAAAATGGGAAACCACAATAACCATTTTCAGGACGGCCAAGGTGGGATTCGAATCCACACGTCAGCACACTCGGCCACCACGGCGGAAGTTGATAAAGGAACAAAGTACAACGTGATAAAAGCGAGTCAGTAAAATAATCGCAGTCCTTTGCGCGCAAGGTAATAACAAAGTGAATGCTAATCTCCAGAGAGTATAAAACAAAGTCCCCAATTCTTGAATGTAACGGGTAATCTCGACAACCAATGGATGGATTTTGATTTGGTTTTGACCATTCTGTAAGGGATTTCTGGAGGTAGGTTTCTGCAGGAAAAACATTCATTTATGACCAAAGGAAGCCGATCAGTAACGACTTCAGTAAATAGAGTCAAAGAAAAACCTGCCGCGCCATGATTCTGGCCTCTCAGCTCAACTAGGAGCCTTTAGTGTCTTGTCAGGGGGTAGTGGGTTCGGTGACAGAATGGATGAGGATGTATGGGTGTGTACATTGGAATCGAGTCGGTCAGGATATGACCTGAGGTTCGAGGGAAATAGGATAGGAATATAAGGAATGAGTATTATAGGGGGGTTGGAAGTATATGCAGCTTAACTGGTCTTTAAGACCTATATAGCATGTAGGCCTACTTGATAAAATCAAAGTGAGCCAAGGGGCTCTTAATTGTTTGTAATTGGGAGACTAGAACTGAAGAAAAGGAAGAAGAAAGAGAGCAACGACAATAGGCATGTGCATGAGGTGCGGTGAGGGCTTGTTTTGTACTTGAGCCCGCGGTCCGCTGGGCACCATCCCAAGTGGGCCGGCCGTGGCCAGCCACTCGAGCAGGTACACCCGGTGCGCCTTTTAAGCTGACGCTGGGTAAACCGTTAAAAATATCTATATACTGTGAGAGTAAGAATTGTTCTGCATGAAAAGTTCTACAAATAAGTCCGCGACAGCATATCTCTCTATCTTTAATACAACGCCCACTATATGTGTTTATACGTTTCCATCTTTTCCAAGAATCTCCATTCAGTGGAAATTTAAATTACTAGCTTCGGAGCAAGTTCACGAGCTAGCAAGCGAGTCTATCACCCCAGCTTCAATCAACATCAAACTGTCGAGTCGTGTCAAGTTAAGACTTCATAGAAGAGTATAAATTATGTGTTTAAAGTTTCGCTGTTCACCTCGGCATTTCTGAATTGCATCTGGGATCTGCAGTCCGTGCAAATTTTAACCTTACGCTGGATAATCCGTTCAAGATACCGGGCGAAGCCAGGACGAAAAATGAAAATCCACAGCCTGCTTCCAGTCTCCGACTGGGTCAGGAATGGAATGAATGAAGCCCCCATCTAGCGGCGAGGATATGAAATGTGCCGGCTGCCGAGGCCTGACGCACTCCTCTGGGGCAATGATTAAATGAATGACAGATGAAATGAAATGATAGTGGAGAGTGTTGCTGGAATGAAATCTTGACAGGGAAAACCGGAGTACCCGGAGAAAAACCTGTCTGCCTCCGTTTTGTCCAGCACAGATCTCACATGGAGTGACCGGGATTTGAACCACGGATCCAGCGGTGAGAGGCCGGCGTGCTGCCGCCTAAGCCACGGAGACGGGTTGCTAGTAATTGAATAAACAAAGATCAGTGCAGAGTGTTCCACGATGGGAACATAGGGACCATATTGAGCTAAGTAGACGTAAAATGAACTAACAAGAACCAGGAGAGAACAATAACGCCACAATATTCAATGTATCGCGAGTGTGCTAAGTCGGTACAAGAATTCGCAAAAGGCTTGCAGTCCCGGGAAATTAATTAGGCGAGGATAATTAAAAATATAATTATTGACTGTACCACAAGGTGCTGTGTAGATAGAAAGAGTGTAAAGGAACTGACAATGTGCATTAAGATATCAAAGCAGCTTACGTGGAATGTGTATCGTCCAAATGGAACATCATAGCAGCATACTGGACGGACGAAGCAGCCTCGGGATGGAGACGAAGGAAATGGCGGTTTAAGATGTAAATGGAGCGAAATCCAAGACACTGATGGACGTCTCCCAGAGCAGTAGATGATTATTAACACTACCTTTATTTATGTATCGTCGTAAGCCTCCGTGGCTTAGGCGGCAGCACGCCGGCCTCTCAACGCTGGGTCCGTGTTCAAATCCCGGTCACTCCATGTGGGATCTGTGCTGGCCAAACGGAGGCAGACAGGTTTTTCTCCGGGTACTCCGGTTTTCCCTGTCAAAATTTCATTCCAGCAACACTCTCCACTATCATTTCATTCCATCTGTCATTCATTTAATCATTGCCCCAGAGGAGTGCGTCAGGCCTCGGCAGCCGGCACAGTTCATATCCTCGCCGCTAGATGGGGGCTTCATTCATTCCATTCCTGACCCGGTCGGAGACTGGAAGCAGGCTGTGGATTTTTCATGTATTGTCGTAAGGTTTATGATGAATGGAATGATAGGAACAGTAAATGGTAGAAATAGGGTGATAAGATAGGAATAGATTAATATAAATATGACCACCATGTAATACAGGAACCCGGACGCGTTATCTAATAAGCTGTATTAATGTCAGAATGATTCCGAAGATAGAATGGGTTAATGATTAATGGTTAAATTAGTCATTTAATTGTGGTAATATTGATCGGGTAGTATGATGTTTCAAGTTTAGAAATTTGGGGTAACATGATAGGGTAAATAGATATGAGAGAACGATTTTATTTAGTAAGGAAATTATGATCATCACTTACATACAATTCTCGAAGATTTGGGCTTAGTTGGGAGAATATATTGACTACAAATTAAGAAGCGGAGGTAAGAGAGGCTATAATATGGTGTAATCAATGAAGTTATCCTACGAAGTAATTGAACCACGAAATGAAATATGGTCGCCTTGTACTATGACGAGTTTATGTGTGTATTTGTTTGCTTTAGAAAGGAGACATTTCGTAGAGCAAGTCACTAATTTGTGTGGAAAATGTAAGTCGCGGACAGAGGACAGACCTGAGTAATTATATTACGTTATGGTAGGTTACTCGTAATTAATAGTGAAAGGTCACAATCCTTCCAGTCAACCTTACAATGATACGACTATACTCATCTAATAATACAAATAATAATAATAAGAAGAAGAAGGTTATCGTGTTGGAAGAAGAAGAAGAAGAAGAATCTAACCAAACAGCTAATGCTCATAGATAGAAGTAAATGACGAGATATGATCGTGTGGATTCATAAATGAGTTTGTTCAATTTAAGGAGCAATTCGGCTATGTTTGGACAAAGCCATTAATGTAATTTTTGGTTCTAACCTCCAGTAGAGTAGCCAGTGACCAATCAAATAATAAGGTGTTTTATTATTTTGTTTTAATTATGATGTCCAAATTTCTAGTAACTGCATTTTATGTTTACATTATGTTTTATAGCTATTGGATATGTTTAACTTCACCCTGAGTATGTGTTATTTATGTTTGATGAATCTGTAGTACATCCTAAATAACCAAACCGCATTAACCACGTGATTAACTAACGATTCGTATACACCGTTTGTAGATTTACACTGGGCTAGAACGAAACGCAAAACGGTAACAGTTCCCACAACGCTAGACTTGTCAACTCTGAACACTGACATTCACTGAGCACGTTTCCACCTAAGAAACAGCCATCTGAATTCTACTTATTGGCTATGATTACGAGGGAAGCTTTCAGACTTCTCGATGACAATTGTCAGGAAACTTTCTTGGGCAACAAGAATGAGATCAAAGTAACTAATGTAAAGTTTGTGATTTCGCAATCACCCTAAAACAAAGCTTATGAAGATAGGGCTGGTGGCTGCAATGTGTGCAGTCATTTACTGTGGACTGGCTGCATGGCACAGCGGTAACGTTCTCGCCTGCTGTTCCCAAGGTTGCAGGATCGAATCCTGGCGCAGTCAGTTGGCATTTGAGGGTGTATAAATGCGAGTGAGCCGTGTCAGTAGATTTACTGGCACGTTTAAGATCCCTTTCGGGGTGAAATTCCGGCACCCCGGCGTCTCTAAAAGCCGCAGTAGTGAAAAAGGGCACAAGACCAATAACATTACTATTATATCATTATTATTATTATTATTATTAGCCTATTATTAATAATAATAATTGTGAAACTAACTGTAGGCTACCTGTGAAATCTGAGACGCGTAAATGACGACTTACGAACAATACATAGGATATTTTAATGTCGTATTTCTAAGTCATTCGACATTGAGGTAATGTGTTTTGAGAAGGCAGAGCTGCAAACAAAGTTGAATCTCTCACAACGAGCAACCATGGCAGAACTAGAAGAGTAGCCTATAGGCCTACCACTCTTGGATAATAGCGTGCGTCAGTTGCTAAATGATCGCAGGAGAGGTAGGATGGTTGGCAACTGCTCTTCTCAGTTCATGCCATGCATGTTCCGCACATTTCGTTTCCGCTGAATATACTAACCAAGGAACTGATTGACCACTCTGGCTTGATAGGGACGGGCATTTTCATTCTCCAGTGTGAACCCCTCGTATAGTGTGACGACAGTTGGAGGATGTTATCCTGGATAGGAATCAGCGGCGTACGTCGAACAAAGATGACCCCACCCTAAAACATAACAGAACTAGAGCTCTCTATTAAGCGTTTAACCGCTTAAGTGTTTTCTTACCCACCGCCTTTCGTAAAATATTTCATTGAATAAACGTTTTTTAATAAACAAACGACAAAGCGTTTTTAACAAATCGTTTCCCAATGAAACGTTTTCTGAAAACAGTTTTCTGATTTTAAAGATAAATCGATTTTTATACCAGTTTTCGCTTAAATTTGTTTATTTAGTGTGTTCCATTTTTGTTTCCTTAATTTAATAAACTCACCGTAATGATATTCCGTGTTTAACAGGTGTTATTGTCAGTAAAATAAACAGCTTTACTTTCATTAGCTTTTAAGACTGAGTGATATACTGGTATTTCTCATAACGGATGGTGGTATTAAATACTACAAAATATCAATCTACCGCCCGACTGTGGATTTATTCCTCGCACTAGACTTGTGAACTTCGCAACACTTCCCTCAGAATCAGTCAAAACGTCAGTCGTCAGAAACATTTAATAAATTTAAGAGCAAAATCGTTTAAGAGGATCAGGAATATTAAGAATCTCTAAACGTGTGTTAACAGGCTACCCAATCCAATAGTTGTCCCTATGATGGCGAATATTGCAAATGGAATGTTTCAGCAGGACACTGCACACATCTCCGGGGAAGCTCCCAACGACATCACAACCTTACAATGGCCATCCAGATCCCTGGACCTCAGCCCTATTGAGCATGTCAGGATTAAAAATAATCTCTAAACGTGTAATAAATCGTTTCTTTATAAAACGTTTAAAAGTTTTTTAGATAAAAGTGAGATGAAAGAAAAATCGTTTTCTATGAGATGGTTTTAAACGTTTAACCGGGACATCGCAAAACGTTGGCACCCCCATGCTGCTCGTGGCTCGCTCAATCACACACCAGATCGTCTCGAGACTAATGGCTACTCGTGCTCAGACCTACAGCCATGTTTAGAGCACGGACGACAGTCTATGTGGTGAGGCTTCAAGGTCAAGCTGACCAATCTGGACAGACAGATTTCCAGCCACGTTTCAGTGGTGCGGGAACAACGACAGCAGTCACTCGTCACCCGCTGTGCTGTCGACATCGCTTGTTAATGCAATCGTCTTGAGGTCGCGCAGTTAAGGGAGGGGTTTCTCCTCCAATGCTCCAGCTCCCCGCCACTCATACTCTACAGCGACCTTGAAGCCTTACCACACACCGTCCGTACTCTACCACAGTCCTACACCTGCTGTCTATACATCGTTTATCGCATAAGAAGACCATGCGCCCCCTAACGGCCATCTGACAAACCTCCAATCGGCTTAGTGACACTACGTAGGCTACCTGCAGTGCATGCGGGAAACATGCTCCGCGACTTTCACCGTGTGACAGCGTGATATGCAAACCCTCCTTGAGCACTGTGTTGGAGGGTGTTCAAGTGAGGGTGTTTAAATATTTGTACTCCCCACATAATATAATTGGGCACAAACGTATTGACCGACTGAAGAGCATTCTACAATAGAATTCTGAGCAAAACTGAAACATGGCTTCTAATACTTCAACATAATCATGTGCATAAAACAGGTCCGTGTCCTGAATCAATCAACCGTAGGCCTACTTGCAAGCAAACATTTAGATGTAGGCCTACTGTAAGCGCGGCATGTGCGTTATTACATAATACATACACTAATGACATGATGTCCCTGAACAGGGGCGGCTCTTCACTAACATTTTAGAGTGGGTCCTTGATGTTTCATAGGCTATTAAACATTGTTTTAAATTTTACATTTGTTGTTGCCAATATTGCCATTATCATCATTCCACACAACACAACATTTTAAACAATAATCAATAGTTCATGCATTAAAAACTATGCGCACATGGGTCCATATTTGTAAATATATTCTCCTCCCCTGTGCTTGGATGAAGCAAATTTTTCTATCACCTTGGTTGATGAGGTCCTATTTTTAAATTTTCTAACTTTGTGTTCAGAAGTATAGAAGAAAATGGATTTGTTAATAAAAATTCCACTTCATTCATTTTCCTATGTCGCACACAATCAGCATACTGTAGGCCTATTAAATAACTACCACAAAATTAGAAACACATTAATTTCTAGAAATTAACTTCATTCACAGAACTCACTAACACACTTGCACTGTACTTGAAAATTACCTGTTAAAGGGCATGGGGTGGACCCATCTCCCCTAAACCGGCCTGACCTTCAGAGCCAGAAGCAGGAAGAGAAATAGAGAGATCCTCTATTTCACACTAACGTAACATTAGGGGCCCATTCTCCAGACCCTTGAAGAGAAAAGAAAATCCTTTCATAGCACAGAAAAATTTGGCATGCAGGACAGTGCTATGTCCACTGTTTCCTCACCCGGCCCCTCACTCCATATAGTTTACATGAAAGGTTCTGTAGAGTGGCCCTCGCTATTACAATACACCATACGAGCCTGTCAGGAACTTAAGTTAGGGATGAGTTATGTATACTGAATTCTCTTTTTAGAGATTCGAGAAGAGAAAAACACTTATTTTAACTAGAATATCGGCAATTTAAAGTAATTTTTATAGACATTGATAAAACAAATTTTGTGCAATACGGCCTAACGGCCCTGGGTGGGCAGGACCCCTTCAGCCCTTAATGACGCACTGCCCCTGTCCCTAAGTATGTTTCATAATTGAAGGCCTAACATACTAAATATGCTACGAACCGTACTATTTCCTTTTTCAAAATCGCATTGTATTTGCTTTGTAGGTGCTACATTCATTCGAGCAGAACATACTAATCGAGAGTGTTCACAAGTCATGTGTAAGTACTTCTGACCGTAGCCAACAAATTGCATAGGAGATTATGGTGTTTGAAGCCACTTTCAGTGTTGCCCTAGTAATTATTTATTTTATGTCTTCGGTAGTGGCGAAACGAAGTTTAATGTTTTTCAGTCGGTCAACACGATTGTACCCAATTGTGATGAAATTAATAAATACACTTGGATGACCAGTTTCGATCGCCAAGCGATTCAGATCCATTGCACTAAGGCTATACATCTATGCCTGAGAGTATGGGTGAAAGTATTTACAATATGTACACTTATTTAGTTCAAGTAGGCCTATTAGTTAAGATGCGTGCTTAGCTGCCACCCCGGAGGTCAGAGGCTCGATTCCTGGCTCTGACACGAAATTTGAAAAGTGGTATGAGGACTGGAACGGGGTCTACTCAGCCTCGGGTGGTCCAAATGAGTAGAGGGGGTTCGATTCCCACCTCAGCCATTATCGAAGTGGTTTTCCTTGGTCTCCCTCTTCGTCTTCGGGCAAATGCCGGGAAGGTACCTACCGTCACGCCACGGTCGCCTCCTTCCGTCTTCCTTGTCCATCCCTCCTCCCTTCTTCCCATCCCGTCCCATCCCTCATGAGGCCCTCTGTTCGCTTTGCAGGTGAGGCCGCCTGGGCGAGGCGCTAGTTCCGCCTCCCCAGTTGTATCGCCTAACCCGATGTCAAGCTTCAGGACACTACCCGTAGAGGCGGTAAAGGTGGTATCCCTCGCTGAGTCCGTGGGAAAAGCCTACCTGAAGGGTAAACTGACTACGGAAAAAAACAACTGAAAAATTTGTTAAGATACTTCAACTCGTCAATATTTGTTATTAGCCTATAGTCTATGTGATGTTTTGTTGAAATACTGGAAGAGGCTACGCTCACTAAAGCGCAGCGCTAAGCCATGGAGCCAAGCTATCTGTGAACTCGGTAGACGTGGGTTCGAGCCCCACCATCAGCCGTCCTTGAAATGGTTATCCGTGGTTTCCCATTTTCAATTCCAGGAGAATGCTGGCCCGGTACCTTCTGACAGGCCGCGGCCGCATCCTTCCACATCCTAACCCAGTTTCATTTATCATAATTTATTTAATCTCTCATTAACTCCTCCCATGGGGTTGGCGTCGGGAAGGGCACCCGGCCGTAAAATCTATCCGCCAAATAGGATTTTATCGCATCTCATCCTCATCCCCGTTGGAAACGGGAATAATAAGGGGTAGATATACACTGGAAGTTGTGATTGACCTCCAAAATTTCCTTGTTTAGAGTGATTGTAGTTAAGTGGTCAGTTCAGATTGTATTGTAGCCTACAGGCTATTTATCTGATTGAGTCTCGCGTTTATCTTGCTTTTATCTTCGTCATTATCTGCTCTCTGATTGAGTCTTGCGCTGTCCTGATGAGAGCAGTTATCTTCGTCTCTATCTGCTCTCTGATTGAATATTGCGCTGTCCTGGTGAGAGCAGTTATCTTCGTCACTATCTACTCTTATCATTGAGTCTTGCGATGTCCTGGTGAGAGCAGTTATCTTCGTCACTATCTGCTCTCCTGATTGAGTATTGCGCTATCCTGGTGAGAGCAGTTATCTTCGTCACTATCTGCTCTCATCATTGAGTCTTGCGCTGTCCTGGTGAGAGCACTTATCTTCGTTACTATCTGCTCTCTGATTGAGCCGTGCGCTATCCTGGTGAGAGCAGTTATCTTCGTCACTATCTGCTCTCATCATTGAGTCTTGCGCTGTCCTGTTGAGAGCAGTTATCTTCGTCACTATCTGCTCTCCTGATAGAGTCTTGCGCTACCCTGGTGAGAGCAGTTATCTTCATCACTATCAGCTCTCATCATTGAGTCTTGCGCTATCCTGGTGAGAGCAGTTATCTTCGTCACTATCTGCTCTCAACATTGAGTCTTGCGCTGTCCTGGTGAGAGCAGTTATCTTCGTCACTATCTGCTCTCTGATTGAGTCTTGCGCTGTCCTGGTGAGAGCAGTTATCCTCGACACTATCTGCTCTCAACATTGAGTCTTGCGCTGTCCTGGTGAGAGCAGTTATCTTCGTCACTATCTGCTCTCATCATTGAGTCTTGCGCTGTCCTTGCAAGAGCAGTTATCTTCGTCACTATCTGCTCTCTTCATTGAGTCTTGCGCTATCCTGGTGAGAGCAGTTATCTTCCTCACTTTCTGCTCTCCTGATTGAGTCTTGCGCTATCCTGGTGAGAGCAGTTATCTTCGTCACTATCTGCCCTCTGATTGAGTCTTGTACTGTCCTGGTGAGAGCAGTTATCTTCGTCACTATCTGCTCTCTGATTGAGTCTTGTACTGTCCTGGTGAGAGCAGTTATCTTCGTCACTATCTGTCCTCATCATTGAGTCTTGCTCTATCCTGGTGAGAGCAGTTATCTTCGTCACTATCTGCTCTCCGGATTGAGTCTTGCGCTGTCCTGGTGAGAGCAGTTATCTTCGTCACTATCTGCTCTCATCATTGAGTCTTGCGCTGTCCTTGCGAGAGCAGTTATCTTCGTCACTATCTGCTCTCTGATTGAGTCTTGCGCTATCTTGGTGAGAGCAGTTATCATCGTCACTATCTGCTCTCATCATTGAGTCTTGCGCTGTCCTGGTGAGAGCAGTTATCTTCGTCACTATCTGCTCTCATCATTGAGTCTTGGCCTATCCTGGTGAGATCAGTTATCTTCGTCACTATCTGCTCTCTGATTGAGTCTTGTACTGTCCTGGTGAGAGCAGTTATCTTCGTCACTATCTGCTCTCATCATTGAGTCTTGCGCTGTCCTGATGAGAGCAGTTATCTTCGTCACTATCTGCTCTCATCATTGAGACTTGCGCTATCCTGGTGAGAGCAGTTATCTTCGTCACTATCTGCTCTCCTGATTGAGTCTTGCGCTATCCTGGTGAGAGCAGTTATCTTCGTCACTATCTGCTCTCATCATTGAGTCTTGCGCTGTCCTGGTGAGAGCAGTTATCTTCGTCACTATCTGCTCTCACCATTGAGTTTTGCGCTGTCCTTGCGAGAGCAGTTATCTTCGTCACTATCTGCTCTCATCATTGACTCTTGCGCTATCCTGGTGAGAGCAGTTATCTTCGTCGCTATCTGCTCTCTGATTCAGTCTTGTACTGTCCTGGTGAGAGCAGTTATCTTCGTCACTATCTGCTCTCATCACTGAGTCTTGCGCTATCCTGGTGAGAGCAGTTATCTTCGTCACTATCTGCTCTCTGATTGAGTCTTGTACTGTCCTGGTGAGAGCAGTTATCTTCGTCACTATCTGCTCTCACCATTGAGTTTTGCGCTGTCCTTGCGAGAGCAGTTATCTTCGTCACTATCTGCTCTCTGATTGAGTCTTGCGCTATCCTGGTGAGAGCAGTTATCTTCGTCACTATCTGCTCTCATCATTGAGTCTTGCGCTGTCCTGGTGAGAGCAGTTATCTTCGTCACTATCTGCTCTCATCATTGAGACTTGCGCTATCCTGGTGAGAGCAGTTATCTTCGTCACTATCTGCTCTCCTGATTGAGTCTTGCGCTATCCTGGTGAGAGCAGTTATCTTCGTCACTATCTGCTCTCATCATTGAGTCTTGCGCTATCCTGGTGAGAGCAGTTATCTTCGTCGCTATCTGCTCTCTGATTCAGTCTTGTACTGTCCTGGTGAGAGCAGTTATCTTCGTCACTATCTGCTCTCATCATTGAGTCTTGCGCTGTCCTGATGAGAGCAGTTATCTTCGTCACTATCTGCTCTCATCATTGAGTCTTGCGCTATCCTGGTGAGAGCAGTTATCTTCGTCACTAACTGCTCTCTGATTGAGTCTTGTACTGTCCTGGTGGGAGCAGTTATCTTCGTCACTATCTGCTCTCATCATTGAGTCTTGCGCTGTCATGATGAGAGCAGTTATCTTCGTCACTATCTTCTCTCCTGATTGAGTCTTGCGCTATCCTGGTGAGAGCAGTTATCTTCGTCACTATCTGCTCTCATCATTGAATCTTGCGCTGTCCTTGCGAGAGCAGTTATCTTCGTCACTATCTGCTCTCTGATTGAGTCTTGCGCTAACCTGGTGAGAGCAGTTATCTTCGTCACTATCTGCTCTCATCATTGAGTCTTGCGCTATCCTGGTGAGAGCAGTTATCTTCGTCACTATCTGCTCTCATCATTGAGTTTTGCGCTGTCCTTGCGAGAGCAGTTATCTTCGTCACTATCTGCTCTCTGATTGAGTCTTGCGCTAACCTGGTGAGAGCAGTTATCTTCGTCATTATCTGCTCTCATCATTGAGTCTTGCGCTGTCCTGGTGAGAGCAGTTATCTTCGTCACTATCTGCTCTCATCATTGAGTCTTGCGCTATCCTGGTGAGAGCAGTTATCTTCGTCACTATCTGCTCTCTGATTGAGTCTTGTACTGTCCTGGTGAGAGCAGTTATCTTCGTCACTATCTGCTCTCATCATTGAGTCTTGCGCTATCCTGGTGAGAGCAGTTATCTTCGTCACTATCTGCTCTCTGATTGAGTCTTGCGCTGTCCTGGTGAGAGCAGTTTTCTTCGTCACTATCTGCTCTCCAGATTGAGTCTTGTACTGTCCTGGTGAGAGCAGTTATCTTCGTCACTATCTGCTCTCCTGATTGAGTCTTGCGCTGTACGTTATAGGAGCAACCAGCATGGCTTTCATCAGTCTAAATGAACGACGTAGTTTTCTGAAATTGCACAGCAAACTGCTGTTTATGTACGTCTCAAAACAAAATTCATAAGTTCTTCCTTATCATTCATTGTATCATGATGTTTCTGCGGGCCACCTCCTGGTGTAGTGGCTAGCATTCTTGGCTGTCGCTACCCCGGGGTTTTGGGGTTAATTTAATTGATGCGAGGTATGAAGAGGATACAGAAACAACTGAACGACTTGCGTGGAGGAACCACTTACTGAGGGAGTTAATATTTTAAATAATAGTGATAGGCTATTAGGGTTCTATTCCCGCCTCAGCCATCCTAGAAGTGGTTTTCCGTGGTTTCCCACTTCTACTCATGGCAAATGCCGGCATTTTTCCTAACTTATAGCCACGACCGCCTCTATCCTAATCACCGCCTGAATTACAAATAGTCTACACTCTCTCTAAAACAGACACCACATTAACATAGGTTATCAGAAAAATCTACTCGCACCCAAGTAAGCTACACGGGGCTGAAATTACCTTGATGTTTAAACCCCTAATTTAAATTCGTTAATTCATTTTATGAGCTTAAATCATCTTTGTCATCAGCCCCATGTACTTGGGTGTGTGAAGAATTTCTTTGATAACTTGTGTAATTGTGGTGTCTGTAGTAGTGTGCAAATAATTCGAGTATTGTCACCATCGTTGTTTTTGGGGTAGTGGGCGATTACCAAATGTCGCTCTTTGTACACCAGTTATTTTGATGTCAAACTTGTTCACTCCAGAAAGTCTCCTGACGATTGTCGTCGGGAGGTCCGAAATCATAACCAACTGTCGTCGCCACTGTACGAAGGAACATCGATGCATGCGAACACCGACTGTCCTTGCGCAGGGTGACTTATGATGGGCTGTCACATTAGTATCGCTACTCCCAGCAAATAACGTTATCATTTATGAAATTTAATGCACTCGGAGCGCATTTACAATGTCTGAGTAAACAAACTGTAAAACTTGATGAATGTTGATTCTTCCATACGGTTACAGACAATTACTAGTGAGGGGAGGTGAGGGGAGTCCCCCTACACTTAGGTTATAATCCTATTTGCTTTAGGATTTTCTTTGTTACCGGGAGAAAGAGGGGAAGGGGAATTAGCAGGGTTGCGAGGAATCGATGTTTTATTTAATTGATGCGGGGAATGAAGTGGATATAGAAACAACTGAACGACTTGCGGGGAGCAACCACTTAGGCCTACTGGGAGAGTTAATATTTTAGAATTAGTATTACTGCAGTGATCAGAGTAGACCCAGATAACATGTGTGTACAGTCGGTGTGGCTTGCGGTAGGACGAAGCACGAAGCACTAGTTGACGAGCATGATAACCAAACATCCTACTGATTGATTGTTGAATTACGGGAATAAGTATTGAGGTTATTTGCGCAAATCATCACACGGGAAATGTTTGGTTACTACTATGTGAGTTCCTATTTTGTTTTAGTAATTTAATTTTACTGCTAGGTATCTGATATGAGGGTAGCACAAATGATTTCTGGGACAAATAGATGGGAGCAATGGCAGGAAGGTACTCGTAATGAAGAGATAAAGGCTAAGTTAGAAATGAACATGTTGGAAGAAGCTGTTCTTATGAGCCGACTCAGATGGTGGGGTCATGTTAACAGAATGGGGGAGGAGAGATTACCTAAGAGGTTACTGCGTTCGGCTGTAGAGGGTAAGAGAAGCAGAGGTAGACATAGGAGGCGATGCTTAGATTCAATGTTTAACGATTTTAAAGTGAGAGTTGTGGAAGTAGATGAAGGCCACAGGCCGCAGTGCTAACTGCTAATAGGGGATCATGGATGTGACTTGTTCGCAAACAGAGCCTTGCAGACGAGACTGGACGCTTAAAGGCAAAACAGTCTCAAATTAAAATGTAAGCATAAGCCTATAGGTCCAACAGTCCTTACTTTTCATCTTAAGTAGATCAACACAAAGAGTAGCATAAGTACTGAAACGATTCACTGATGAACATTTCAACTCCTCAGCTAGAGAACTACTGTACTGTAGTTGAAAGTGATCACCTATACTCCTACTATAAAAGCTAGGTGGCTACTATTCAATTTTCTTTTAATAGCTTGTTTCAATTTTATTACTAGGTGTTTGTCTGGTATGGCCTGTTTGCCATCTCTTGATGAATGCAGTACATTTGCATTTGTCTGTTCACAGGCTAGAGTAAAATGTGGCTTTTCACCGATGCCTCAGTCTCACTCATGGCTGTGATTATTTTGGAAGCTACTGAGGTATGGGTGGTGCTTAGTAATGACATTCAGGGCACAGTCAGTGCCTGTAGATGCTGTGAAAGGTTCTACTTATAGGGTTAGTACTGCTGTACTGACTCAGTGAGGAAAGCATGGCAAACTACCTCACTCCTCTACTTGCCTCAATATAGCGCTGCCTTGGGTTTTGTGGGTATCTACCCACATAACCTAACGGCGGTACTTTTTGAGGATCCAACCAGCATTTGTGTTGACTACCTAACAGACAGTATGTCTGGTATTTGTATTCTTATTTTCATTTAAATATCGTATTAAACTGTTACTGTAAATATTATATTTGAATGATGTAAGTTATGAAGTCTATAGGCTCAGTCGTTAGAGGCGTTACGCTTCTATAGAAGGGAGTGGGTTCGATTCTCACCCAAGTATTGGACTTAACCAAACCACGTGTTTCAGAAACACACATGGCTCTAGTGTTCACTCAGCGCACACCAGAAATGAGTACGGTACCGGTACCTGTATAGCTTCTGGGAGGAAAGTCGGCCGGGCACAGAGCTAACAACTTCATCCCACCGTATTAGTGATGTTGTTTATTATCTAGGGGCTTAGCGTCATCGTACCAGCCCCATGGTGTTGGGGTAGTGGGCCTGCCTCGCACCTTAAGGCCCAGGATTCCATTCCCGGCTCCGCCAGAAATTTCATAAACTAACGTGAGAGCTGGGACAGGGTGCACTCAGCTTGTTGAGGACGATTGAGTAGCTGTCTGAGAGTGAGACAGCGCCTCGGTTACGGAGACCAAGATTAACGGCTGAGGGGATCCGACGCGCTGACCACGCGTCACCCCATACTCTGCAGGCCATAGGGTTGGGCAGCGATCGCTTGGTAGTCTCAGGATCTTCATGGGCTGTAACGCCATGGGGTTTCGTTTTGGGTTTTAGAGACATCGTTGTCATGTAACCCCGTGTAGGCCTACTTGGGTGTGTGTAGAATTTGTCTGATAACCTGTATCACTGTGATGTCAGTACTAGAGTGTGTCTATGTAACTGAGGTAGGAACGAGAAAAGATTGGTCGTGAATAGTTGAGATCGTCCTTCACAATTGGCATACATCATCACAGGTTAGATCATTGCCGGTTCAAGACAACCAAGCAAGGTTTGAAGAAGGAGCAACAGATGGCGCGGACAACATTTTGGCATAGTACTTATAACATACAGTAGTACACAAAACCACAGGTAGTGAGGTGATGCCAACAGACCTCACAGATTTCAGTCCAGAATGAGTAGTGAACAGGAGCGGACGCCATAGTTTTCGTATAACAGATAAATTTAAGTAACCTTATACCATTAGTGCAGTGTATAATTTGTGCATTATAACCACACACAATAGGCCACCAATTGATTTACAATATAATTAACAAAATAGTGTAGACATCATTCCTGAATCTGGTCACAATAATAATTCAATAGAATACAGGTCAGCATATTTAAAATACATCAACACTAACGCAACAACCATAGATGTGAACAATAACATCTGTTTCAAATGATATTAACGCGTTACACTTGTTTTATGAACTTACGTAATCTGAACATACTGTATATTTGTGCCTAAGTGTCATTCATAAACATCGTAATTAACTAAGCCTAAGTGAGCAGGATCTGAAGATGATAGCTTGACGTTCGAAACATGTCATCCAATTAAATATCCCCATTTTTGTACGTAAAAGCCTGTTATTTTGTGATAAATGGGCTATTGTATGTAATGTTTTTTATTGTTGTTTTCCCGTCCAATATAATTGGGCACACAACTTGTGTTGACTGACTGGAAAGCTTTCTTTATAATATTACTAATAATAATAAAAATAATAATAATCATAATAATAATAAACTAATAATTAACCAATACCGGTACTTATAATAATAATAATAATAATAATAATAATAATAATAATAATAATAATAATAATAATACCCTCCTGGTTTGCTGACCCCGGGTGTGCAGTAAGGCTAGGCCTAACCTTTGGGACACGAGTACGATATCTCTATTGGGAGGAGGGTGGGGGCAGCCAGAATTTCCCCTAATAATTTCGTTAAGAAAGGCTGTCCCCCGTCATCACTTCAACTCTGAATTCACATATTTCATTCAGTTTCCTCTCTTCTGAGAAAATAAAAGGGAGACTGACTTTGCTCGAGAGCCCAACAAATCAGCATTTCAATCTACCCGTAACTGTTTGCCTGGGTAAATGGGTTCACGCAAATGTCACAAATCACCCTACTCTGACGGTTTTGATGCCGGACCATGTGACTGTCAATAACAGCAGCGATTCGCTAGAACTGTGACCTGTTTGAAGTGAACTCGTTTCAGTTATCAGGAATAAACACAAGAGGGATAAGAAATGGATTGAGTGGCAATACAAATCACAGAAATATCAAACATTCATTGAATTGTTCTGGACTGAGTGACTCTGAGACTGGGCAAAAGCATCACAGATGTTATTTTATAAAGAAGTTCCCGGATAACATTCCTACAACGAGAGTAATAATAATAGTAATAATAATAATAATAATAATAATAATAATAATGTTCGAGATTGTCAACTTCGAGACTCATTTAAAATTTAGTTTTTTTTTTCATTTAGGGGCTTGGAACATCTTGGTCATCAGTCCCGTGCGTTTGGTGTGTGTAAATTCTGCAAAAAACTTGGTTATTGTTATGTCTGTAGCAGTTTCTGTAACTGAATTAATAAGGTCTAAGAATGGGGTAGGTGTCCCGAAACTTGAAGTTAGGCCCTATGTGCCATCCCAGCATTTTCCTCAATCAGACCAATGTCAGTGCCGAGGTTTGAACCTCGGATCTTCCAATGTCAGATACCCAATGCAATCCTGAAGCATGCTTTAGACCGCTCGAAGACGTTTTCCTCGTGGGTATTTAAAATTAATATTGACCAGTGAAGAGAGTATTTCAATTAGAAAGTGAACACTGGCCGATAAAAATATTTACGCACCAAAAAGAAATTGTTAGTTTACCGCACACGTCAGCATACCCCAGGCCGATTCTTATATGATTGGTGTAGAAATGTGATTAGTTGAACTGTCTCCCCATTAGAGACCGTACACGTGCCCCCATCTGAGGCTTATAAAAGACCTCGCACAGGCTACTCAATCATAGTGTACTTTTGTTCCAGGTTGTGTAAACCACGACTACCATTTGGCATGCCTCCTCGACGCATTCAAAGTGCATTTACCCATTTAACTGAGCTGGAGTGGGGACGCATTTGGGCTGCGCAAGGCTGGATGGTTGTATTGGCGAATCACTCGCCAGTTATACCAGACTGTACTGCCCGCACCATTTCCAGGCGCTTGGCTGAACGGAATTTGGTCTAAAGACATAGGCTTACATTACATGTCCTGCTATAGACACCCTCCCACCGTCGTGACACGGCGCAGTGGTGTCGGGACCGATCAACCTGGACTGTTACAGGTTGGAACCGGGTTCCATCTTCTCTTTGAGCTCCGACGATGGCCGTGTTCATGTCTGGAGACAGCACTTGCTGTGGCGCGTCACACTGACCCCACTGGTCTGCTGGGCCATCACATCACATAATACGACAGCGGGTCACCCCTAGTAGTGCTTCGAGGGGTCAATAACGGGGCAGCGAAATGTGCAGGATATCCTTGGGTCACATATCCAGCCAGGATATAGATTCCTCATTAGCGAGCGGCTTGCTTTTGAAACCTAGCTGGGCGGCCATGTTTACATTCCATGTCTGCGGGGAGCCAGAGCTTTCCAAACTCAAGGCACGGCGTTGTCAACTCTCCACCGTTGCCAGTGAGAGCAAGCAGTGAGACTGGACAGAACTACGTGCAACTGTGAAACACTGGAGACCTTATAAGCAAGCCGGCGGCCAGGAAAACAGGGCACTAGAGCAGGTGGTCAGTGTTAGTTTTCACTGATATTGTGGTAATATAGACTACGTGTATCAAAGTTAGTTTACAAAACACTTATAAAACCTGTTATCATAAAATAATATGGATGATAACTCAAGTCAGAAATATATTGGGTGCATGTGAACGAAAAAGTGCTGCGGAAGATATATGGTGCAATATGCGAGAATGGCATGTGGAGAATCCGGACAAATGCAGAACTGTATGAACTCTGCAAGAACCCACCAATCACCACCGATATTAAGGCAAGGAGGTTACTGTCGTTGGCACATGTACAGAGAATGGATGACCAGAGAGAACCAAATAAGCTGTTAGCTACAAAACCAGAGGGTAGTCGGTCAGTGGTACGGCCCAGATTACGGTGGCAGTTTGACGTAGAGGTGGACTTGAGAAGATTGGGAGTTTGGAATGGGAGAAGGCTGGCGAAATCGAGAGACGGCTGGAGGAGGCAGGATGCGACATTTTGCGCCAGATTACCAACGTTACAGTCATCCACTTCATGCAATTCTCACCATTCCTTATTGGTGCGTGAATGTTTCTGTCGGCCAGTGTATTATTTAATACCCCACAGCATAGCCTTGCACGTTAAGTCCGGAGATCGCAGTGCTAACAGCTACCATCCTGAATATAGTTTTCCCCCAGATTTTTCTAAACTGTCTCCAAGCAATTGCCTCAATGGTACCTATTTCTAGTCCCGAGTCACCTAGACCCTAATAATCATCCTACAGTTACACACACTATTGCAATCACTACAAACACAAAGTCATCATACAAATTCAAGTGTAACCTAAGATCACAGGGTTGATGTCCATGTTGCGCCTATCCCCTAAAATAAATTAAAACTAGATACTTTGTTGTTGTTGTTGTTGTTGTTGTTGTTGTTGTTGTTGTAGTATTTAATTTTGAAATGACTTTCACTAGTCTGACTAACCATAGTTCATCCATATCAGTGAGTATTGTGATGGGGCTTCGATTTATTGAATATTCTATCGTTTCTTGATAGGTATTTAAATCAGCCTGCGCTGTAGAGCGAGGTCTGTTTACAGTGGTATCAACGATAACACAAACGAACAAACAAAACATTTTGTGTCGAGTCTATTATTTAATGCATATATATTGACTGTCTACATCCAACAGTAACCAAACATGCCAATCATAATTAATACAATTTTTCTTTTATACCATACACAATGATAAATAACGTTGCAAATAACATTAGGCCTCATGAAGCAGTTTGTAAAGGCTCTCCGACAAGATTCTGAAGCTATTCAATATTTAAAGACTTCTTTTCCTAAATTGTCAGAAGCTCAAATTAAAGCTGGTATTTTCGTCGGTCCTCGAATAAAGAAACTAATGGCCAGTGAAGAATTTCCACAATTACTCAACACCCACGAAAAAAGAGCATGGTACAGCCTCAAATGGCTTCCTTAGAAACAAGAAAGCTGAGAATTATAAAGAACTTATTTCCACTAGGCCTATGCTTGAGAACTTTCAACTCATGGGCTGCAAAATGTAGCACATGTTACATGCACACTTGGGCCAATTTAAAGATAACTTGGGGACATATTCCGAAGAGAAAGGGGAACGTTTTCACCAAGAGGTGATGGACTTTGAGCATCGTTATCAAGGACAATATAATGAGAACATGATGGGTGATTACATTCGGGGGTTAATACAACAAAGTTTTTACCCACACAGAAGAAGTACCAAAACTATTCATTTTTAAAGGTTGTTTGTATGTTTTTTTGATTCGTAGATTAATGTTAACTAAGTTTTGTAAATAACGTGATGTAAATGTACCGTATAAATTAACGTCTGTTTCGTTTGAACTCATAAAAATAGAGAATTTCCTTCAAATTTGAACTTTCGTTGTGGTAGCTACAAAAGCAAACTTTATTAGGTAAAACTATTTTTTCGTTCATTAGTTAGGCATTACAAATCAAAATCAGACATACAGAATCCAGACACAAAATTCGTGTTGACTTGTGTAATCTTTCCACACTGAAGGTTTTGTGTAGGCCTACACGTTTTGCCGCCACGTAACGAAAGGGACACAATATGTCTATACAAACAGACAACACTGATTTACACCTCTGTTCCCATGATTCGTAAGGCTTATCATATGATTGCCTAATTTCTGCTTGCTTACGTGTAGTCTACGTATTTGACTTTGAGATTAGATCAATCAGCAATGATAGACTTTGAGATTTTTGATATTTAATGGAAGTCAACTCTTCTCCCAATGAAATAATCTGTAAAATATATTCCCAAAGGACTTGGACCAGTATAACATTATCAAAGAAATTTGTCAGAGATATTGGATAAAAGATCCTTTATAAAAGATATGACAGTGTAATGGGAAAATATTTTATAAAAGGTGGTTTTATAAAATGTCGTTTATAAAATTTATGAGCATCATGCTATCTTTGATAAAAGATTCAAACCAAAATGGTGGACCATAACAGCTGGAATATCACCACAACAAAGATGCTCATATCAGAGTGAGAAATGCATGAAATGTTAGATAATATGTTACATAATGAATGGTACACAATGTAAAACATAAAAAAACAGATAGAATGTGTAGGTAACAAGAAGTTCCGTGACGAACTAAAGAGCCTACTTTTCATAAAATGTAAAATTCATGCCAATGATTAATCCATATGGACCTAGGCTATCTAGAATAATGACGAAATAAAGTTGGTAATATAGAAATTTCTAATTAGTTCGAAATATACCTGGCATTATGTAGCCTGATAGAGCACTACAGTTGGCAGCCCTGGTGACTGAATATATTCTTAGTTCCATATCTTAAGGTACAGAATACAAAATTTGGTTGAAGTCCAATGGATAGCAGGGACTTTACATGCAGTTAAACATTGGACTTAATGCAGCGTGCGTAAAATGATGTTGGCAACAATGTCATGCATGTGTTGGTCAGAAATAATTTGAAATATTATCATCTATTGTTGTGCCAATTTTGGATGAAATCCATTTGTTAGTATAGTAGTTACTGGTATTTTAAAATTGGACCTATCAGCAGCCTTTGAATCATGTTGGTAGCACTGACGTACATTAGTTGCACCAAATTAATCTAGAATGGCAGGTAGCCTACTATACGTGCGCAAAGTTTAGAGCTGTTGGCTTGCATGCTTTCTGATAGTCTATATTGATATTAGGGTAAAAATATAAACAGCATTTATTAACAGTTGGCAGCCCTGATTGCTCTTAACAATATGCATAGTCATATATGTTATGGTACACATAGCACATACGAAATTTTGTTGAAATCCAATTGATAGTATAGACGTAACATGTATTTAAAAATTGGTCCTATCAGCAGGCTTAGAATCATGTTGGTAGCACTGACATACATAAGTTGCTCCAAATTAATCTAGAATGTCAGGCACTATACGTGTGCGAAGGTTGAGGCTGTTGGCTCGCATACTTTCTGATATATTGGTATTTGGATAAACAATAGAGAGAGCATTTATTGACAGTTGGCAGCCCTGATCGCTCTTAAGAATACGCTCAGTCATATCAGATTATGTGCACATAGTACATACGAAATTTGGTTGAAATTCGATTGATAGTGTAGGAGTTATATGCATTTAAACATTGGACCTATCAGTAGGCTTAGAATCGTTTTGGCAACACTGTCATGTATGGCCTTCTGAAAATTAAACTGAAGTATTATTATCTATATATGTGCCATTTTTGGAATAGTTCCGATGTATATATTCCACGATATCCAACATGGAGCTGAAATTTCAATTATGATTTTTCAGCAGTTGGTAGCACTGACATCATTTTCAAGTATGACGTTGAGATGTCCCGGTATAGATCTTTACTCATACCAAATTTGGTTTCGATTGCTGCAACCGTTTAGGAGTTGATAGGGGACACACACACACACACACACAGACAGACAGACAGACAGACAGACAGACAGAAGGACAGACAGACTGACAGACAGACAGACAGACAGACAGAAATTTTCCCGGATCGATCTCATAAGACTACTTTTTCCTCATTTTTGCAAAATGTGAAAAGTAGGCTAAAAATAGCCGAGGATATAAGCGCTGCACATAAAGGACACAAATATAGGATATAAAGAGGAATTGAAATGAAAATCCACTGCCTGCTTCCAGTCTCCGACCGGGTCAGGCATGGAATGAATGAAGCCCCCATCTAGCGGCGAGGATGTGAACTGTGCCGGCTGCCGAGGCCTGACGCACTCCTCTGGGGCAATGATTAAATGAATGACAGATGAAATGAAATTATAGTGGAGAGTGCTGCTGGAATGAAATTTTGACAGGGAAAACCGGAGTACCCGGAGAAAAACCTGTCTGCCTCCGTTTTGTCCAGCACAGATCTCACATGGAGTGACCGGAATTTGAACCACGGACCCAGCGGTGAGAGGCCGGCGTGCTGCCGCCTAAGCCACGGAGGCTTAAAGAGAAATTAAATAGTTAAATAGGCTGAAATAGTCGCCTCCGTGTTGTAGTGGTCAGCATGATTAGCTGCCACTCCGGAAGTCCGAGGTTCGATTCCCGCCTCTGCCACGAAATTGGAAAAGTGGTATGAGGACTGGAACGGGGTCTACTCAGCCTCGGGTGGTCCAAATGAGTAGAGGAGGTTCGATTCCCACCTCAGCCATCCTCGAAGTGGTTCTCCGTAGCTTCGTCTTCAGGCAAATTGCGGGATGATACTTAACGCAAGGCCACGGCCGCCTCGTTCCCTTGCCTATCCCTCCCACTCTTCCCATCCCTTCATAACGTCCCCGTTCGATTTGCAGGTGAGGTCGCCTGGGCAAATTGCTAGTCACACTCCTCGACTCAGAGTCTCAAGCTCCAGGACACTGCCCTCAGTTACGGTAGAGGTGTGGGAAAAGCCAACCCTGGAGGGTAAGACGATAAAGATTTAAAAAAAAGGCTTAAATAAGCCGTGAATAGTAGACTAGTGGAATTATATCTAGCAAACGATACTGAGCACTATTTTCTTTCCCTCGTATTAGTTTGCAGTCACATCGAGGGAGAAATAATAGTGTTCAGTATCGTTTGCAGGACATGCTTGCAGAGCATTAGTAGCCTATCATACGGGATACAAGCAGAGAAGTATCGACCTTCCTCATAACAACACTATTCGGGCTGCAATAATATAATATTAGGGGCAGTTGATTTACCTGGTATATAATTTGTCTGATAACCTGCGCTATTGTGGTATTTGTAGAAGTGTGTGTATTTGTAAATTGATTCTACGGTTGGAAATAAGACGCCCGTTGCCTTAAGTTAGGAACCATCCAAACATTTGCCGGGTCAGAGGGTGGAAAGCTGCTTCTACAGTAGGATTGCAGGTTTTGGCTCAAAAGTTTCAGTTAGGGCTCACGATCAGAAACGTTTTCTTAAACGTTTGGAGATTCCTGTTAATCCTGATCCTCGGAAACGATTTTGCTCTTAAATTTAATACATGTTCCTGACTGCTGACAATCTGACTGATTCTGAGTGAAGTGTTACGAAGTTCACAAATCCAGTGCGAGGAATACATGCACAGTGAAGTGTTTAATACCACCATCCGGTATGAGAAATACTGGTAGGCCTATACCGCTCAAGCTTAAAACTTGATGAAAGTAAAGTTGTTTATTTTGCCAACAATAACACCCGTCAAGCACAAAATATCATAACGGTGAGTTTATTAAATAGGCTAATGGAAACAAAAATGGAACACATTTAAGGTGAAAGAAACAAATTTAAGCAAAAGCTGGTATAAAAATCGATTTATATTTTAAATCATAAAACGGTTTATGAAACTCTTAGCCTAATTAGGAAATGATTTGTTAAGAACATTTAGTCGTTCTTTTTCATTAAAAAAAAACGTTTCAACGCTTCTCAAGAAAACGTTTCTTTCACTAAACGTTTCACGAAACGTGGTTAGGAAGAAAACGTTTAATAGGGAGCTCTAGTTTTAACCTTCAGACAAAATCTGAATGTTTTGACAGAGTTGAGAATCGGAGCAATTCTCCAATTCTGAACGTACTCCAGTCAATCCTATCGTTGCCGTGGTTGTTGTTATGCCGTTTTAGAGACTTGAGACATCTTTAGTCATCCGTCCCTTGTACTTGGGTGAGTATTGAATTTGTCTGATAACCTGTGTTTCTGTGGTGACTGTAGTATTGAGGTCGATGATGGGGTAGGTGCCCCAGGACTAGAAATAAGGTACTTTCCTGGCATTTGACTGGAAGGGAAACCACACTCAGGATAGCTGCTGTCAGCGCCGGGATTCGAACCTCCGAACTCTGGACTTGCCACAGCCCTCCATCGTGATCGTGGTGAGTAATTTAACGCGCAAGGCTACGCCGCGAGGTAAATACAAGTTATTGGATGTATACTAAATACACAAGCACCAAAGTTGTCCCAAGTAACACCAACAAAAACTGAAGCAGTTACGCTACTCCCACATTGTATCACCATCCATTCCACAGACAGGGGGCGTGGCCTGCGTGGGCGGAGCTCTTCCGACCAATAACCCAACACGCAGATTTCGTGGGAAATATATTGAAAGCTTATCGGCAAGTCAATCAAATAATAATATCAAATATGTTGAAGTTCTGACGACGCGATATGTAGACTAACAGCAGCACCGGCTGATAAGAGAGTGATGGTGGTTGCTGATTTATAGGGTGAAACATGTAGGCAATCAGCCACTAACGAACTTATAACACTGAATATAGAATTGTTGTTTCATTTAGGGGACCGAGACATTTATCCCCGTGCACTTGGGTGTGTGCGGAAATCAGGGATGGCTGTATTAGTGCGTGTGATGCTAGGATTGGCAAGGAGGCGGCCTTGGCTTGGGTGGTAATCGAACCATCTCTTCTCAGATCTCTCTCACAATGCTGAGTAT
This sequence comes from Meconema thalassinum, assembly GCA_946902985.2. Taxonomy (NCBI): domain Eukaryota; kingdom Metazoa; phylum Arthropoda; class Insecta; order Orthoptera; family Tettigoniidae; genus Meconema; species Meconema thalassinum. Next base: position 863,051,256 of record OX336389.2, read on the forward strand.
ACCCCATTATAGTCTTCAAACCTGAGTTAAATTTCTTGGTAGAGCCGGGAATCGAACCCAGGGCCTTTGAGACTTGAGTCTCAATACGTAGGCTAACCCTAAATCTCAGAAGGTGGCAACTATGTCGAATCTGTCTTCACAGTAAACGGAACACAACGTTGCAATCAGGGCTAGAACTTGTTTCTTGCTTGAGTGTGGGTAATATTGATTTTGTGTTGCTGTTGACTTTATTTAGGGGCTTTGCAGCAACGTGGTGATGGAGCCCCGTGAACTTAGGCGGGTGTGTAATTTGATAACCTGTCTTATTGTGATGGCTGTATTAGTGTGTGTATTCGTAAGTCAAGTGTGGATTGGGAAGAAGACGCATGTGGGCTTAAGATAGGAACCATTCCCGTATTTGCCTGGAGTAGAAGTGGGGAAACCACGGAAAACCACTTTCAGGAAGGTTGAGGTGGGAAATCGAACCTTCGCCTTCTCAATTTTGCCTCACGAGGCTGAGTGTACCCACTTCAAGCCCTCACACCACTATTAAAATTCCTTGACAGAGCCGTGAATTGAACCCGGACCTGCGGGGTGACAGCCAAGAACGCTAGCCGCTACACAACGAGGTGGTCTTAATTTAGTTTCTTACGGCGTTACTTCCCAATCCTGGACAAACCTACTATTTACATATTTCTCGTATTGCTTTCGAATTCCTTACACTTTGTGAGAATGTAGGGGGTTGATCCTTGCCATCTCACACAGAAGCCAGTCCTGGCTCCGTATGAAGCTTTCTAAACTCCCTTTAACTATAGCCTACATAGGTTATAAATCCCTCTGCATCGATTGAGCTGCTTTTGAAGAGAACCCATTTTCCGTAAATCAGAGTTGGCTGCACTGCCCACAGGTTATTGCCGTGGCGGTACAAGGACAACACTTGTGGAATTCACACCTACTAAAATGTAACAGTGTAAAACGTGCACCACGACTGCTATAGGAAGCTGCATCAAGTTCGGAGATCACTGGTTTGGGCCCTGTGCTGATAGCGACTCCGAGTTTCTCCCACATTCCCACAAGGCGAATGCCGGGGTTGAACATAATATGATAAAACCGGGGCACTTGCCCCAATTCCTGAAGCTAATGAAAATGAAAATCCACAGCCTGCTTCCAGTCTCCGACCGGGTCAGGAATGGAATGAATGAAGCCCGCAACTAGCGGCGAGGATATGAACTGTGCCGGCTGCCGAGGCCTGACGCACACCTCTGGGGCAATGATTAAATGAATGACAGATGAAATGAAATGATGGTGGAGAGTGTTTCTGGAATGAAATTTCGACAGGGAAAACCGGAGTACCCGGAGAAAAACCTGTCTGCCTCCGTTGTGTCCAGCACAGATCTCACATGGAGTGACCGGGATTTGAACCACGGACCCAGCGGTGAGAGGCCGGCGTGCTGCCGCCTAAGCCACGGAGGCTTCTCCTGAAGCTAATAAATAGTAATAATAATAATAATAATAATAGTTTTGTCTTAGGAACCATGGTGAAGATCTGTTGAGTTGGACCCATTGAGACGATATAGGACACTCAGAGTTTCGGTAGCGTGCGTATGGCCGCACTCCATGACTGATTTATGAGGACACAAGCATGTCAGAACAGAAGGATGTGGTTCTTGTCTTATCCCGGGAGTGATTTTCAGCAGTCTCCCAGTGCGTTCCACGAATTCATGTCTGAGCCAACGCCTTCATATTGATAGATGGTTATGAATCGCGCTATTGCCTTTCTAGCTGGATATATAATAATAATAATAATAATAATAATAATAATAATAATAATAATAATAATAGTTTTGTCTTAGGAACCATGGTGAAGATCTGTTGAGTTTGACCCATTGAGACGATATAGGACACTCAGAGTTTCGGTAGCGTGCGTATGGCCGCACTCCATGACTGATTTATGAGGACACAAGCATGTCAGAACAGAAGAATGTGGTTCTTGTCTTATCCCGGGAGTGGTTTTCAGCAGTCTCCCAGTGCGTTCCACGAATTCATGTCTGAGCCAACGCCTTCATATTGATAGATGGTTATGAATCGCGCTATTGCCTTTCTAGCTGGATATATAATAATAATAATAATAATAATAATAATAATAATAATAATAATAATAATAATAATGTTGTGGTTTGATGAACCTTCTGGACTGTATAGGCGCTTAATTTACTACGGAATGCAGATAATACTCAATGTAGCCAATGTATTTATGAAATATGAGGAAAAACACTAAACGACATGATGACTGCACATTGTTAAATGAGACACAGAGAATACAAAACAATATCAGAGATAAAATGCTAGTTCACAAATGAAAATATACCATCTAGTGGCGAACTGGTGAACTATTCCAGAGAGTGACTGATGAGAGCTAAACAGATAAATAATAGTAAAAATAACGAAATAATAAATAATGGTAATAATAATAATGTTATAGGTTTTACGTCCTTTTTAAATACTGCGGCTTTTAGAGACACCGGAGAACTGGAATTTTGCCCCGAAGGGAATCTTTAACGTGCCAGTAAATCTACTGACTCGGCTTCCTTGCATTAAAACACCCTCAAATGCAAACTGGCTGCGCCCAGAATTCGATACTGCAACCCTGGCCACAGCCGACGAGAACTTGACCGCTGCACCACGCAGCCAGTGAAGGATGGATATAGGCTAAGGCTTTGTGTTAACCCCTTCACCCCTTGGAATACAAAAGTATTTTGTACTCAAGTTTTATTTCATCACTGCCAAGAAATTGAATTCTGGTCTGAGGGCTGGAACGGGGGACACTCAGTATCGTGAGGCAAAACTGAGAAGAGGCGGGCTCGATTCCTACTTCAGTCATACTTGAACGTGGTTTTCCGTGGTTTCCCCACTTCTACTCCAGGCAAATGCTGGGATAGTACCTAACTTAAGACCACAGCGGCCTTGACTTGCAATACACACAATAATACAGCCATCACAATAAGGCAGGTTATCATACAAATTACACACACCTATGTACACGGGAATACATGACCAAGATGCCGCAAAGACCCTAAATAAAATCAACAACAAATTAAAAATCAATATTACCCACACTCAAGCAAGAAACAATTCTATCCCTGATTGCAACGTTCGCGTTGTGTTCCGTTTAAGGACAGATTTGACATACAGTAGTTGCCACATTCTGAGATGTAGGGCTAGCCTACCTTTTGAGACTCAGGTCTCAAAGGTCCTGGGTTCGATTCCTGGCTCTACCAAGAAATTTACTCAGGTTAGAAGACTATAATTGGGTACACTCAGCATTGTGAGACAGAACTGAGAAAAGATGGTTCTATTCCCACACAAGCCAAGGCCGCCTCCTTGCCTTCCCACCCAAATACTACCTCAATTACAAATACACACACTGGTGAAGACATCACAATGACACAACTAATTCTACACACACCCAAGAGCAGGGGGCTGCATGACCACGATGTTGCAAAGCCTCTAAAAGAATCAGCATCAACATTTTTTAGAAGTGCTTTCTACTTAAATACGAATTTTCGTGCCATTTGCTTCAGTAGTTTTGACGCTAAACCATTACAGACACAAACTAAACCGAGTGTGCAGTAGGCTATGGTAAGAATGCGCCTCATTCGCAATAAATATGAAGTTTCAGTCAAAAATGCATATTTCTCAGACAGAACGCTTATTTTATTTAGAGGGCTTATTTGTTAACCCTCTATCGGGCAGTATATTATTGAAGATATTTTATTTGTATTTATTATAATTTTATTTTAATTAACTAGCAACCCAACCCGACTTCGACCGGGAACAGTTATGAATGCATTACGTAATAAGCGCCTTTCTTTTCGTTGTCAATGAACCACGACCAATATCCGTTTTACGTCTCAGCATGATGGATTAAAATCACTGACTGGACTATTAATTACATTATCATGGAAATGCATGTGCAACGAATTCTTGTCAGACGCAATTTAAGAATGGCGAGGTGCATTAAACTTAAAACCCCTTCCGCCCAATAGTAAGCGATGTATTGCAGATAGAGATATGCCATCGCGGCATTTTTTGTAGAACGTTTCATGCTGAACAATTCTTACACTCATAGTATATTGATATTTTTAACGGTTTGCCCAGCGTAAGCTTAAAAAGCGCACAGACGCCAGGTTTTTCTTTCGACTTTTTCACTGAAATCGTTACTGATTGGCTTCCTTTGATCATAAATAGATTATTTTCTACAAAAACCTTCCTGGAAATATCCTTTACAGAATGGTGAAAACCACATCAAAATCCATCCAGTGGTTCTCGAGATTACCCATGACATCCAAGAATCGGGGACTTTGTTTTATACTAAGTAGAGATTATACGCCAATCAGTATAATTTAATATAATATAACCCCCCTTCCGTCCAATCTTAAATTGACTGTGAATTTTGCGGAACGAAAAGTTCACAGGCGAAATGAGAGTTGCACTTCCAGGGAATGGCGAGGTGAATGAAACTCAAATCCCCCTTCCGTCCAATCGTAACCTGACTGTGTTTTACAGGCGAAATGAAGAAAACCCGAGTTGCACATCCAGGGAAACTCCAAACACAACCACCCTTCTCAGAAGTCTTAACTCAACATGACTCAACGGTTTGCTGCTGGCTGTATCAGGGGCCATAGGTTCGCACGCTAGCTAGGCTGTAACAGGGATGATAGAATCGCCCTTAGCCAGCTCGTAAACTGTCGCCTCAGTAGTTGAATGGACATGGTTGGAGGAAATTAAAACGTAAAAACACTTACAGTGGGCGATGTATTGAAGATAGACATATGTTCTCGCGGACTTTTTTTGTAGAACGTTTCATGCTGAACAATTCTTACACTCATAGTATTTAGATATTTTTAACGGTTTGCCCAGCGTAAGCTTACAAAGCGCTTGGACGCCGGTTTCTTTTCGACTTATTCACTGAAATCGTTACTGCTCGGCTTCCTTTGATCATAAATAAATTATTTTCTACAGAAATCATCCTCGAGATATCCTTTACATAGCCTAATGGTGAAAACCGCATCAAAATCCATCCAGAGGTTCTCGAGATTTCCCGTAACATCCAAGAATCGGGGACGTTGTTTTATACTAAGTAGAGATTTAGCCTAATTATAATTATTAATTTTAGTTTTCTTTAACATGTTAATGTTCATATTTGTTTTGATAATTCCATTCTTATATTATTTTTATAATCTTGAATTATTATAATTTACATTTTTATGATCTTATTTATTTTTAATTTTTACAAGCATAACTTAGCCTGCTTATTTTTCGTTCTAATTTTTATTGTATATATTTTTTTCATTCTTTAATTTTAAATATTATTATTTAAAAAATAATCTTATCGAGCAACTTAGGTATAATTTATGGTTTTCAGAAATATCAACACTTTTGAAATAATAATAATAATAATAATAATAATAATAATAATAATAATAATAATAATAATGTTAATGATAATTCGTTGTTATTGTATATGGCTGAAAGCTTCAACCATCAGCATCTTTGACAACATAAATTGTGCTTATAATAGGTGTTAAATATATAAACCACTGACCCATTAATGGTTAAACTCAAACGTGATAGAAATTAAACCTCGGACACGGTGCAATGAGTCAATGGAAGAGCTCACTGTATGTGAGAGTTCTAGGGCATGTGTATGTTTCAGTGGAGCATTCATAAAGCATCTCAAGGCTCCGGTATCCTCTAAAAGGGAGGCAGTTCAGTTGAACCATGCTGCACAATGGGATCAGTGAACCGTGGGCTATTCCGCAAGGATGAAAAGGCGCTATCTCTGACATCGCGAGGATGAGATGAAAGCTTTCTCAATGCAGCATTAATAGAAGCAGGAGAGATCAATACACATAAGAAAAGGCTAAGGCTTATGGACAAAGTAGGCTTTACCTTGCCGAGAGCCACGTCTACTGCTCATCCGACTTTCGGACTATTCTTTGCACAGATACAGTAGACAATACCACTGAAGTTCTTTATGATCTGATATACACCTTCTGTAAATCACACATAGAGCCATGGCTTGGTTCTTCTATTACTTTTGGCCTAAGATTCCAAACAACCACATAATGAAAACTACGTATTGTTACATTTCAATGGATGAAGGCCACCACAGCGTAACTAGCAATGAGTTCAGCACACATTTTTACTTTGAAGAACATATTATTTGTTTTGGGTACCTTATGCATTGCAGACACTACTACATAAACTACAGCATGTAGCATCTCCACAGTAATCTGCTGAGATAATCATAATAATAATAATAATAATAATAATAATAATAATAATAATAATAATAATGTGGCCACAGCTACATGTGTGTAAATCTTTTAGGCTGAAGTTATTTAAGTCAGGGGTCTGCCGCGGAGACTTTCAAACGTACACAATTGCCTTGGCCTTGTAGTAGTATACGATTCAGCTATCAAGTAAACAGGTTGTTTCAAGGCAAATGAAATGGTCGAACATGAATTCCGCCCGATTTTCCTCAATTCCACCCGGTCCTCCAAGGGACCCAAAAATAAGTTCCTCAACTCCGTTCAGGCTTTGGCAAGGGGTCGGCAAAGGGGTTATCCCCAATGACGTAAACAAATGTCATAACCCTCCTGCTCGCATACCAAAGGCCGGGTTGTGGAGAGTTGTGGAGAACAACTAATGACTGCGAGGCTTTTCATACCAAATTCAAAGCACAAAGTACAACACTTCATCCAAATATATTTGTTTTTTTAAGTGCCTACATCAGATACAGACAGACACGTACATTCTACTGATGATGATGATTGTTGTTTTAAGGGGCCTAACATCTAGGTTATCGGCCCCTACACGTACATTCTACTTAACAGCAGCGGGCGGGTATCGATCAAAGACAAGAATAGTCGTGTGAGAAAAGAATTCATTGAAAACAAGCTCATGCAGTACGCCAACCAAACAATGAGTAGATTAGATCTTGTGCAGTGTGTTTCTCACACAATAGTTAGGGAATGAAAATAGATTCATCTAATGTTTTTTGTATAGTTTGAAATGAAGTAAAGATTTATGTGATTTTAAGATGCTGACTTTTCTTATTTTATTAAATTTCCTGTCCATATTTTTATTTAACAACATTGATTAATATCTAGCTCTTTGTATTATGTTTATATCTGATTTAACGATTGAGCGGACTTGGTGGTGGTGATTTAAAATTAATCATAATATTCTTTTACATAAGTCTGCCAAGTTTTCTATTTTTTTCTACTCATGCGCTGCATAAGGTGTTTGACACGGCCCTTGGTATGCGAGCCGGAGGGTTATGACATTTGTTTACGTCATTGGGGAAAAGCCTGGGCGGAGTTGAGGAACTCATTTCTGGGTCCCTTGGAGGACTGGGTGGAATTGAGGTAACCCTGTCTACCTGACTGGAATTCCCGGGTGGAATTGATGCCCGCCCAATGAAATACATTTTCGTGAATACTTTCTTTGTAATTTTACACTACATATTTCATTACATTAGATTTGCGGATTCCTATTTTACACAGTAAGTTATAGGCTATTATTTTTTTAAATCGACTCTGACATTTTATTTTGGCACCTAAATTTACCTGCAACTTGACTTGATCAGCAATGAACTTATCTCTACTTAGTATAAAACCAAGTCCCCGATCCTTGGATGTTACGGGTAAACTCGAGAACGACTGGATGGATTTTGATGCGGTTTTCACCATTCTGTACAGGATATTTCGAGGATGATTTCTGTAGAAAATAATTTATTTATGATCAAAGGAAGCCGAGCAGTAATGATTTTAGTAGAAAAGTCGAAAAAAACCTGGCGTCCGAGCGCTTTGTACGCTTACGCTGGGCAAACCGTTAAAATATCTAAATGCTATGAGTGTAAGAATTGTTCAGCATGTAATTTTCTACAAAAAAAAAAAAAGTCCGCGAGAGCATATGTCTATCTTCAATACACCGCCCACTATAAGTGTTTTTACGTTTTAATTTCTTCCGACCGTGTCCATTCAACAACTGAGGCGACAGTTTACGATCTAGCCAAGGGCGAGTCTGTCATCCCTGTTACAGCCTAGCTAGCGGGCGAACCTATTGCCTCAGATACAGCCATCGGCTAACCGTTGAGTCGTGTTGAGTTTAGACTTCTGAAAAGGGTGGTTGTGTTTGCAGTTTCCCTGGAATTACAACTCGGGTTTTATTCATTTCGCCTGTGAAACACAGTCAAGTTAAGATTGGACGTAAGGGGGATTTGAGTTTCACTCACCTCGCCATTCCCTGGAAGTGCAACTCTCATTTCGCCTGTGAACTGTTCGTTCCGCAAAATTCACAGTCATTTTAAGATTGGACGGAAGGGACATTATATTATATTAAAATATACTGATGGCGTATAATCTCTACTTAGTATTAAACTAAGTCCCCGATTCTTGGATGTCACGGGTAATCTCGAGAACCACTGAATGGATTTTGATGCGGTTTTCACCATTCTGTTAAGGATACCTAGAGGAAGGTTTCTGGAGAAAATTATTTATTTATGACCAACGGAAGTCAAGCACTAACGATTTCAGTGAAAAGGTCGAAAAAGAAACTAGCGTCCGTTCACTTTTTAAGCTTACGCTGGGCATACCGTTAAAAATATCTATATACTATGACTGTAAGAATTGTTCAGCATGAAAAGTTCTACAAAAAAGCCCGGGAGAACATATATCTATCTTCAATACATCGCATACTATAAGTGTTTTTACGTTTTCATGTCTTCAAACAATCTCCATTCAGTTACTGAGGCGACAGTTTATGAGCTAGATAGGGGCGAGTCTATCACCCCAGTTACAGCTTAGCTAGCGGACGAGCTTATTGCCCCAGATTCAGCCAGCAGCAAACTATCGAGTCGTGTTGAGGTAAAAACTTTAGGGAAGAGTGGTTGTGTTTGGAGTTTTCCTCGAAGTGCAACTCGGCTTTTCTTCATTTCGCCTGTGAATTTTGCGGAACGAAAATATAGAACGGAAGGGGGATTTGTGTTTCATGCACCTCGCCATTCTTAAAATACGTCTGACAAGAATTTGTTGCACATGCATCTCCATGATAATATAATTAATAGTCCAGTCAGTGATTTTAACCCATCATGCCGAGACGTAAAACGGTTATTGGTCGTTGTTCATTGACATTGGGAAAAAAGCGCTTATCACGTAATGCTTTCATAACTGTTCACGGGCGAAGCCGGGTCAAGTTGCTAGTGTTTTATAAAACATTAGGCTACGTTAAGTATTGGCGCGTTAGACAAAAATAAAGTCTAGAATGGATGATATCTACATTTTAGGCAAATTAATAAATAAATAACCTTCATAAATAAATGCATTGAATAAATAATAATAATTATAATTATAATATCAGTAATGTGTTTGTAAAGTATGAGTTTGGATTATAGAAGGACAAATCCACATAAGAATCCCATGAGCCGCACGAATCATTTTCGAGATCATTTCTGTAGTAGTCCATGTGTAGGAAAAGGTTGAAGACCCTTGATTTAGGCTATCAACTCTTCAATTTTTACGTTCCGATTGCACTGCCAGAATCCTAACTGCTGAAGTATGTTCTGGCTTTCAGTCGGTCATGAACTTGCAAACATTCAACAATATTAGGGACCGAACTCTATAGATCCCACTGTGTTAACACGCACAAATGCTCGAAGATTTGTGTTACGGGAAACCGGGATAGAATGTCGATATGTTGGATATCAGTTCAAGTTACGTTGCCGTCAACTCTGACGAAAGGTACTCTACACTAACACACAATAACTGTTGTCATCATACGAATTTGGCATTTTGCTCATAATCTTAAAACAAGGATCGTCCCGAAATCGTAAGTAGCCTAAGCTATAGTGTTAGCTGTTAGCCTACTACCGAATTTTGAAAAAATAAACATGGATCTAATGTCCGTGTGACTGTCTGAGTACGTATGTATGTAGGCCTATGCATGTGTGTATGTATGTATTGGTGTGTATATCCGCCCCACTCCCCTCCACTCCCCCTCTCTCCCTCCTCCTCCCCCCCCCCCCAATCTATCAATTCCCAGACGATAAAACTAACTTGAATAACATTTGGTACAGAGGTAACATTAGTAAAGGGCACCTCAACGTCATGTTTTATTCCACCGCCAGCTTAACTAAAACAAAGTAATGGCACCCGAGTTTTCCAAGCTAAAATCGAATTACGACTAAACTTATCATCAGATCTCTACCGATTATTAGAGCAACAATCCCTCATGTAGGAAGCGTCTGAAGCCCAAACTAACAGGTCCTCAGACAACTAATTTCAAGATGACAGCCGTGCGGATCATGCAAACATTTAAATCTATAAGTTATGATCCAATTAATAAATGCTCACAGTACCTGACATTCAAATCATTTAATACAGTGCTCAAAAAAAGTTTTACATATTGCGATTTAGTGACTTGTTTATGTTGCTATGTGTATGAAATACACACAATCTGCTCTACAAACGAGACAGAAACACACAACGAATGACAAAAGTGATAATGTGGGACTGAGCACACAAACGTTCTTTTAATGTTGGGGCATATGAATACCGTGTATGGCCACCGCGAGCTCTAAGGCTTGCTTGCAGTCGACGAGGCATACTGAGCACCAACGAATCCAACGTGGTTTGGGGCAGGTTATCCCACTTTTGAACAGCAGCTTCAATCAGTTGTTGTTTGTTTGTTTGTTTGTTTGTTTGTTTGTTGGGGCCGATAACCTAGATGTTGGGCCCCTTAAAACAACAATTATCATCATCATCATGGTGATACGGCTGCGAGGTTGCTTCATTCCCTTGCGCGTGACTCACAGCCGCCCGAGGCTACCCCTGGGCTCTGTGTCGGCCGGCCGCTTGCGCAGCGACAACAAAAGGGATGGACCAGAATGTTCGTGGCCCAACTAGTGTTGGAATTCTCGAGAAGGTGTGAACCCTGGTCTACTCTAGAAACATCTGTGAGTCATCAGCCCCGATATATAAAGAGCGATCCTGGCCGGTGACGAGGGACTGTGTTTTATGCGAGTGTGTTTCACTGTGCGACAGAGTTTATTGTAGTGAAATGCTGTCTGTGTGAATTGCGAAACCCAGTGGACTGTTCCCTGGCCTGCGGAGAGTGAAGCAGTGTGCGGTATTCAAGCATTTAGTGGTGAGTGCCAGACTATCGTAAATAACTGTAGCTTGTGTCCTCAAGGAAGTGTTGCAGGTATTTCTACCGAGGCCACCGGTCTCATTAGTGAGGGATTAACAGCGCGAGCGAGTGGATGAGGAGAGAGTGCTCCATAAGGGAGAAACTTGAGGCAGACAGTTAATTGCTTCTATTTGCTTATTGTGTGGTGTAACTTTCTGACCTGCAATAAAGTTATATTTTTTTAAAGGACCATTTGTGTTGTGCTTTACGTACTTTGATCCAATTAACGAACTTGCTACTAGGGGTAGCAGGTATCAACTGGTGTCAGAAGCGGGATTACGAACCCAAGCACAACACCTGAAGGTCCTGGTTCAAAACTCGTGCAGGTCATTTTACCACAGTTCACTAATTCTACTGTGAGTGCATGCCCATCACAAGACAAACAACTAAAATGGATGCGCAATTACAACTATTGCTAGAAAAGTTAAGTGGCAAGATAGAAGACAGCCAGAAAAGTTTAGACGAGGACCTAACTTCCAAATTAGAGGATGGACAGAAGAAGATGGAATACGGTGAGAATAAGTTAGCAGAGGACCTGAAGAAGATAGAAGACAGCCAGAAAAGTTTAGCCGATGACCTAACTTCCAAATTAGAGGATGGACAGAAGAAGATGGAAGACGGTCAGAATAAGTTAGCAGAGGACCTGACTACCAAACTTCTGGATGGGCAGAGGAAGATGGAGGAAAGCCAGAAAAATTTTGAAGAGTGTCTGCTGACTAAATTAGAGGAATTAGAACAGGGTCTACGTGAGGAAGTCACGGCAGTGGAAAAGAATTTCGACGCCTTACAAGAAGAAGTTGCCGAACTGCACCGACGCCAGCTGACGGGGGTTGAAGAGAAATTCAACGCTCCACAAGAGGAAGTTGACGAGCTGCGCCTACGTCCGACCCCAGTTACACCGGGAACGTCAGGAACGGGACAGAGCTGAGTGACGCCCCCAACCTTCGACGGAAAGGTCCCGTGGAGCACTTACTTACGCCAGTTCGAAGCGGCCTGTTCCATAAACAACTGAAACAACACAGAAAAGGCTACAGCTCTCATTGTAGCGCTGAGAGGGGACGCCCTTAACGTCCTTCAGGCCATCCCGACTGGATCCCAGGACTACAATTCACTAATCGCCCATATGGAGTCCCGATATGGAGATAGCCATCTTCAGCAGGCCTACCAGATGCAGCTCCGGACCCGGGTACAAAGTAACGCGGAAACCCTGCAGGAGTTCGAGACGGACATCGCACGTCTCGTAAGACTCTCCTAGCCTACAGCGCCGGTCGACTTTCTGGAGCAGATTGTGACGCTGACCTTCACCGACGGGCTACGGGACTCGGACACTCAACAGGCGCTGCGACTCACGCGCAATAAGACCCTGGCAGATGCGCTGAGTTCGGGACGGCAAAGCAGGCATCTAGAATGCACGCGCGGGTGCGTCAAGTGGACGTCGACGAACCAGCCAAAACCAACGAGACCAAGCCCCTGGCCAGTGAATTGATGAAGGCGCTAGGCCGTTTCGTAAATAGTCGCAGCACCACACCAACAACGACGCAGCTGAAAGACACCCAGAGAGGCGGCCCGGGAGAGGAACTACTGCGTCACCAGGAAGGAACTGCTCACCATCGTGAAGACCATTGAACACTTCCATAAGTACCTGTACGGGCAAGAATTTCTCATCAGGACCGACCATGCATCCCTGCGGTGGAGGGCCGAGGGACAACTCGCGCGGTGGTTAGAGAGGCTCCAACAGTACAACTTTGAGATCCAACACAGGAAAGGCCAACTGCATTCGAACGCCGACGCCCTATCACGAAGACCCTGCCCCGAAGATTGCACCTTCTGGGCCAGAAGGGAGGAGAACACCGGGATACAGTGCCGAAGGACTACCGTGGAACTTCAAGGGAGCTGGAGCCGCGAATCTATCACGCGGGCACAAGTGGAAGATGATGACCTGGACTGATAGCCGAATGGAATAGGGCCTGTGTTCCCAGACCAGGGTGGAACATTGTGAGCGACTGCAGTCCAAAGTTTAAGTCCTACTGGGCGCAGTGGGACTCGCTGGTTGTAAGGGATGGCCTCATCTGCCGTACCTGGGAGAGCGCTGACAGGAAGACATCTCGGGAACAAGTCGTCGTTCCAAAGGCTATGACGGGGGAAGTCCGGAAGGAAGTCCATGGAGGATCATCTGGTGGACACCTAGGGATAAAGAAGACCCTGGAGAAGCTGAGGGAGCTGTTCTACTGGATCGGATGCCGAGCAGACGTGGAGAACCACTGCGCGAGGTGCCACGATTGCGCAGCCAGCAAGGGCCCAGGACGAAGACGACGGGGCCCACTGAAGACCTACAACGTGGGCGGCCCCATGGAGAGAGTGGCCATCGATGTTGCTGGGCCATTCCCGTTGAGCGAGGCAGGGAACCGTTACATATTGGTCGTCAACGACTATTTCACCAAATGGCCAGAGGCGTATGCACCCCCTAACCAAGAGGCCGCGACGACCGCAGAGACCCTGGTGAAGGAATTCGTCAGCCGGTATGGAGTACCCTTGGAGCTGCACTCCGACCAAGGGAGGAATTTCGAGTCGCAGGTGTTCCTATGCCAGCTGCTGGGAATTCGGAAGACAAGGACGACGCCGCTACACCCCCCAGTCCGACGGGATGGTAGAGCGATTCAATCGCACCATCGAGAACCATCTCTGGATAGTCGTCAAAAAGCACCAGAGGGATTGGGACAGACACCTTCCACTATTCCTCCTGGCCTACCGCGCCACCGTGCATGAAGCCACTGGGTGCACACCAGCCCGGCCCATGTTTGGGAGGGAACTCCGTCTACCTGTCAACATTGCCTTCGGCCGACCTGGGGACGATCCGGTCTCGCTAAGCCAGTATTGTCAAGAACTGGTCGACCGACTGGAAGACGTGCACGCGTTCGCCAGGAGGAGACTGCGGATCGAGACCGACCGAATGAAGACCCAATACGATCAGCAGACGGATGCCTGCGGATTCCACGAGGACGATCTGGTCTGGTTCTTCAACCCATTACGGAAGAAAGGCTTGTCACCGAAACTGCAGAAGTCCTGGGAAGGCCCGTACCGGGTCGTGAAACGGATCAACGATGTCGTCTACTGGATCCAGCGGAGCCCGAGGGTGAAGATGAAGATCGTACATCGAGATCTCCTGGCAGCCTACGGAGGCACACAGACGGACCAATGACTGATCGGGGGGATCAGCCCTTTAGGAAGGGGGGTGGTGTTACGGCTGCGGGGTTGCTTCATTCCCTTGCGCGTGACTCAGCCGTCCGAGGCTACCCCCGGTCTCTGTGTTGGCCGGCCGCTTGCGCAGCGAGAACAAAAGGGATGGACCAGAATGTTCGTGGCCCAACTAGTGTTGGAATTCTCGAGAAGGTGTGAACCCTTGTCTACTCTAGAAACATCTGTGAGTCATCAGCCCCGATATATAAAGAGCGACCCTGGCCGGTGACGAGGGACTGTGTTTTTGAGCGAGTATGTTTCACTGTGCGACAGAGGTTATTGTAGTTAAGTGCTGTGTGAATTGCGAAACCCAGTGGACTGTTCCCTGGCCTGCTGACAGCGAAGCAGTGTGCGGTATTCAAGCATTTAGTGGTGAGTGCCAGACTATCGTAAAAAACTGTAGCTTGTGTACTCTAGGAAGTGTTGCAGGTATTTCTACCGAGGCCGCCGGTCTCATTAGTGAGGGATTAACTGCGTGAGTGAGTGGAAGAGGAGAAAGTGTTCCATAAGGGAGAAACTTGAGGAAGACAGTTAATTGTTTCTATTTGCTTATTGTGTGGTGTAACTTTCTGACCTGCAATAAAGCTAATATTTCTTTAAAGGGACATTTGTGTTGTGCTTTACCTACTTTGATCCAATTAATGATTTGCTACTAGGGGTAGCACGTATCAATATGTTTATTTGTTGGAGGATCGGGACAGTGCGAAATTGCCCTCTTTAGTTCTTTCTATGCATGTTCAATACGGTGCTTGTTCTTGGAATAGGCAGGCCAATGCATTCTCTGTATTCCATGCATCTTAAGGAACTGATGGACCACCCTAAATCGATGGGCACGAGCATTATTGTCCACTACTGTAGTGTGGAGCCCTCACCCATTGTGGCAGCGAATCCTGTAACGACAGGTTCAAGGATGTTGTCTCTGTACACCAGATCAGTCATGTTACCTTGGATAGGAATTAGAGGCGTACGTCGACCAAAAATGATTTCACCCTTAAACAGGACTGAACCTCCTTGCTGTAGGTGGCGTTCCTGGATGAAGGGCTCGTGAAAACTCTCACCCACTTGTCGCCGCACTCGAATGCTCCTACTGTATGGGTGCAAACCAAAGGAGACCTCGTCCGTAAAGAGAGTACGCTTACAGTCTTCTTGCTGCCATGTCCGATGAGTTGTTGCCCACCTTTACACAAGCTGCCTTATGCTGTGGCTTCAGATAAAGTTTTGGCGCAGGCACCCTTGACATTAACCCTGCTTCATGCAGCCGAGTGCGCACTGTCTGACCGGACACATTCATTCCAGTGGCCATTCGATGATCCTGGTGGCAGGACGTGGCAGCACCAATGAACCTACGACGTGCTGAAAGCAACAGGTACCGATCCTCTCTGCGAGTGGAATTGCGGAGGCGTCCAGTTCTTGGTCGATTAGCAACTGTTTGGGTCTCCATGAACTTTTTCCATACCCTCGAGACATCACTTTGACTCAATCCAACACAAGTAGCAACATCCACTTGTCGGAATCCCTCCTGAAGCAATGTTACAATTCGAATGTGGTCTGACGTACGAATGTGCACTCTTGCCATGTTTAAAGTAGGGTACAGTACCTCCGTCTTCCCCGTGCGCTCGAAAACAACTCCCCCCAGGGGCTCACATCTAGTGGGACGTGGGTTGGCGACCACGGGACCCCAGCTGAGTCCGGCATTGCATCCACTTACTTGTGCCGGACTCCTCTCCGTCTTCTTTCCTGTCGACCTCTCTTGGTCAACTCTTGTTCTCTTCAGACCCCGACGGTATTAGGGTATCCGAGGCCTAGGGAGTCTTTTCCTTTCCCGCCTTAATTGGCCCTTGTCTCATCTTTCCTGATCCCTCCTTTTGCGAGGAGTCAGCCTTCTTTTTATTTTCCTGTTATCTCCTGCCTTCTGCTCAAGGCCCTCAAGGAGGCAGGGTGTATGTGGCCCCACCACTTCTGGTGCACCCTAGATATTGCTACACCCTCAGGGGCTCACGGCTGGTGAGTTCGGGAGTTTGCGACCACGAGGGATTCCTGAGCTGGGTCAGGTTTTCCCCTTTTTTCCACTGCCTTTGGGGTGGACCCTCTCCTCTTTCCCTTTCCTCGGTGCCTTCCTTGGCTCTCCAACCTTCCAAGTCCCTCAATTCTCATTATTCGAGGGTTGAGGGCATTTCCTTTCCTCCTGTCTTATATTTCCATTCTTCCCCTTTTGTTTCCCATTTCCTCTTCTAGTATGAAGTGAGTAGTTAGTTCTAGTTGTAAGTTTCATTTGATCATCTTTCATTTTCGCTATCACCCAAACCATTAGGGGCCGATAACCTAGATGTTAGGCCCCTTTAAACAACAATTATCATCATCATCATCATCATCATCATCGAAACCAACTGTACAAGTGGTGATGTTGAAGGGACGGACATGAGACGTGCCTTCTAGCGGACAAATATTGAATGATTCGTACGGTGTACAGTCATCGTGTGGCTCTAAACATAACGAACAGTGCGTACTGTAAACGTGTTTGCGGTATCGCCCCATCACCCATGTGTAATCGTCATGTGCAACCCTTTTTTGAGAACTGTATAAGAAACCTCAAGTTACAAACTTTATGACTAGGCTATATGAGAGTGAATATAACGCGCAACCGCCGTCCTGAAACTATAAAATATAAAAATAAATAATTCTCAACACTTCAGAACTACAGTAATGAAATTTAGTGACAAGGTAAGACCGTACACGTGACCTTGCATGGCAGAGGCAAAAACCAGACTGTCCATGTATTCAAGATGTTCGTTAGTTATTGTTGTTTTAAGGGGCGGAACTACAAGGTCATGGCGGCTGCGCGAACTATTAGAACATTAAAATCGTCAACTCAGAATTAAAATCCGTAATTGAGACGAATCCTGCCAACAGATAAAAGATTGTAAAGTTTCTTCCCTATAGGCCCTACACTTAGCAATCCTTGGTGGTGGGGTGTTTGCACACTTGAAACTCAACACTCCATAAATGATCGATATCACTTACCTATAAGATGATTAGCTTAATTCCTAATCAAATTTAAAAAATGGCATCTGATAAAATTGGACTATATTACATACTACAGTAGGCGCTCACTAATCGGACGTTCAATAGTCCGACATTTCCAGTAATCGGACGTTTTGAACGCTTTTCATGTGGGAATGGTCAGCTCTATAGTCGGACGGTTTTGATGGGCGACCGCTCGGTAATCGGACAAAAGCAAGTTCATTGCACTCCTGTTGCTTGGCGCCACTATAGATAGGTTATTATTAGGCAGTGTCAGTCAATCTTAGCGAAGTGTAGAATCATAAACTTAACGCGTGTGTACTTAACTGTTAAGTGATTGTAAGTGGTACAGTTTAGTCCAGTGTGTTAAGTGTTAACGGGAGTTTACGTAAATAAAAGTAATATAGGCTACTGTACAGTTAAAGTAGATTTTTGTGAAATGTCAACGGTCGAACGGAAACATAAGACTCCAACACTCAGTATTAAAATGGAGATTTTAAGAAAGTTGGACAAGGGAGAGAAGGTCGCTAATGTAGCTCGAACACATAATATTCCGCGCACTACCATCTACTCGATCAAGAGTAGCAGAGAGAACATTGAGAAGTTTGTAGAAAATGCTGAAGGTGGTTCTTCTTTACGGCAAACTGTGAAAGCAGGTGAATTTTCTAAGATGGTTACTCTTGGTTTATAAAAGAACGTGCTCGCCACACCCCCATTAATGCTGAACTGTTAAAAGAAAAATCTTTAATTTTTTAAAACAAAATGTATGGAAAAGATGATTTTAAAGCAAGTGATGATGGTTGGTTTGCAAAATTTAAAGTGCGGTATGATATTCGTCTGTTGACTGTGACCGGAGAAAAATTGTCTGGTGACGATGCAGCTGTAGAGCCGTTTATTCAATTTTTTCTAGAGCACGTAGATGAACTAGGTCTTGCAGGTGACCAGGTGTACAATGCAGATGAAAGTGGATTGTTTTGGAATCATTGCCACGAAAAAGTTATGTTCATCAAAATGAAGCTCGTGCACCTGGTTTCTAAGTTCCAAAAGACCGAATAACCGTTTTACCCTGCTCAAATGCCACTGGAACACACAAATTGAAACTTTTGGTTCTTGGTAAGGCTAAGAACCTGCTGTCATTTAAAGATGTAAATTTGCCTGTCACTTATAAAGGTCAGAGTAAGGCATGGATGACAAGAGAAATCTTCCATGAATGGTTCCATACTGATTTTGTACCCCAAGTACGCTCGTTTCTCAAAAAAAGAAATTTACCTGAAAAGGCGCTACTCGTCCTTGATAATGCACCAGGACCAAGACCAAATGACGTGTTAATGTCAAACTACGGACGCATAAAGGCTCTTTTCATGCCTCCAGACTGCACTCCCATGTTACAACCAATGGACCAAAACATAATTGAAATGGTGAAAAAGAGGTAAAAAATGTGCTTGAGGCAGTTAGCCGTAATGATGATATCACTGTGACTTTGAAATCAATCAACTTGAAAGACGCAGTATTCAAGGTTGCAGCAGCCTGGGATACTGTACCTCAATCAGCAATAAGATCGTCGTGGAAGAAGTTATGGCCTTCACTGGACTCAGCTGAAGAAGGGCAAGATGCATTTGATCCAGAAGATTTAATTCCATTAGCAGACCTGTCAGCAGTAAAGCAGGCCCAAGACACTGAGCTTCAACGAGTCGACATTCAAGATTGGTGACGAAAATATCGACTTTCAAGAGGCAATGACTGATTATGAAATTATAGCAGAGCTAGATTCATCAAACCGAGAAGAAACTGAAGACTCATTCGAGGTGTTACCGAAGACAACTGTAAAAACTGAAGATGCGCTCTCTGCCATCGAATCCTGTATCAAATGGGGAGAAAAGAAAACTCCGCAGCAACCAGCACTTTAACTGCATTGCGATAATTGAAGAGTGATGTACTTGTAAAAATGTATAAAGGGAAGAAACAATCTACAAAGGATAATTTTTTTCATTTACAGTCAAATTAAAAACATGTGAGAACAGTACATACTAATAATACAGTATTATTAATTTACTTAATTTTAAGAGTATAGTTTTTCAATAAATGTAGTCATACCCTACTTTATATTAAACTCTATAGCCTAATCAAATTGTGTGTTTTTAAATGCCAGACTCTGATATTTTGGATTACTTCCAATAGTCGGACACTTCCAGTAATCGGACTACTTAATGGTCTAAGACGTGTCCGATTAGCGAGCGCCTACTATATTTACAAATATGAGCTCGGATTTCTGCCTTTACAACTTGAAATCTTCCCTATCACATCTATGACAGTGAGCAGATGGTTACTAGGAATCCTAAATAATTACACAGTTCGGTTATTTTACAATATCTCCCGAACCAATAATCGTAGAGGGTTTTGCAACGGCTCATTTTACTCGGGATTAAGCCCTCTTTCTCACGGGCTATTTATTTATCTAAATTTTAGCAAACTACTAGATCATTGGACCGAGATTTTGAGAACCCATAAACGTAGAGACTTGCGTGAGGGCTCATTTTACTTGGAATTAAGCCCTCTTTCTTAAGAATTTTCTTAATTTACGTCAAAAGGGCCTAACTACACATTTTCAAAATTTTGGGTTTATAGTTTTTCTAATTTCTTTTATTTAATGTTTTATTTTTATTATGTAAATTTTATTTATTATTATATATTTTTATTTTTAGTTTTATGTCAAAACGGCCTAACTATACATTTTTAAATTTCGGTTTTATACTTTTTTTAAATTTTTATTTAATGTTTTTAATTTATTATTTATGTAATTTTTATTTATAATTATTATTTTTAGATTTAAGCCAAAAGGGCACAAGTACTGTACACATTTTCGAAATTTAAGTTTTTTAAATATTTTAATTTTTATTTAATGTTTTAATATTATTATTTATGTAATTTTTATTTTTTATTTTATTTTTTATTTCTCAAATTTTGCTAAAGGGCATAACTACACGGGTTGCACTCACTTTATTTGTACCCGACTGTACCTGTTATTCGACCTTTTTTACAATATCTTACGAACCAATAATTGTAGAAAGTTGTGAGAGGGCTCATTTTATCGGGCTCATTATCCTTCTTCCCATGAACTACTTATTTTTCCAGATTTATATAAAAAACTACAAGATCATTGAACCAGGATTCTTTAAACCTAAAAATTGGTGAATGTTGTAGACCACTCTAACAAAAGGGAGTTTTATATTTTATTTTTAGCAAATGTTTGTTTTTAATTTTATTAAAAGGCCTAACCAAACATGTCGAACTTCCGGTTTTATTATTTAACAAGAATTGTATTACGTATCTATTTAATTTAATTTATTCAATTATTTTTCATTTATAAAATTTTTGTATATTATTTTTTTATTTTTAGATTTTACCAAAGAACCAAACTACTAGGTCATCACTCTGAGATTTTGCGAATCAATAATCGGAGAAACTTGAGCAAGAATTTAAATTAATGCTTGTAATATTTCTTTTATTTTTGAGACATCTTATTTATTTATTTAATTAATTATTTACTATCTATTATGTGTTCATTTATTTAAAATTATTATTGTTTAAAATTATTATTATTATTAGATTATTAATATTATTATTTATTATCCAACTTGTACATATGCTTTATAACGCATTACTATACACTACAGTATAGCTGGGTTTACGTGAACGTTTAAACAAGATTAATTCTGTACCGTAACGTTACATGGAACATTTAAATTTACTCAATATTAACTATTTATTGTGATATAATTTTATAATTTTTATTATTTCCTGTTGGGTCGACTAAGGACCTGTTATATTAATTGCCTTATTAGAGCTTTAAAATTAGTTAAGTATTCCTTTAGTCATAAACGGTGTAGTTCATTCTCTCGTTTGTCCACGCGTTTTAGTTTACAGCTTAGGCTTAGGTTGGAAACTCTGATGATAGACCAAAAATATAACGAGATTTACCTGGAATTAACAATTTCTCTAAGAAATCACAAAATCATAAAAAGTGTTACAAATTTTACCAAATATTCATAAATTCCCTTAAATTCTACAATTTCCAAACGCTCTTAACTTTCTTTTCGTAAGAATCGGGTATCACCCAACCTTTAACTACAAAGATGATATGCTACGCAGCGTACCCGAACGCTTTATTTCAAAATACTTAAGATTTCTCAAATTTTACAAAGATCCCTCTACTAAAGTCTAGAATTTGTTTTCACTTACCTGAGACAGGCATTTCTCTTGATGATATTCCTTTGGTAACACTTGCTCTCTTGCAAATCTAACAGCATTTGGGTATCCGAGGCCCAGGATGTCAATACCATGACCGCATTCGGGACTTTCTCACCCGCTATGGTGTAAAGGTACATACTACTATAGTTAACGAACGATAACGACCCGTACTCTACACACACACATATGACAACGCGTTGCGAGGTTCCTAAAATCCAATGAGATTTATTAACATCATCTTAAGATGTATCAAATTTCTAACCACACGGTGTCCATGAGCAAGATATCCCAACCAGCATAATATGATTTATGTACACCCAAGTATACGGGACTGATCCTCGAGATAACCATTGTCCACATTAATACACTTAAGTAAACCGAGCTGATAATCATGATGTCCCACGTTTTCTATACATTCAACTAGACAGGGCTCATGGCCAAGATAATACAATTGCACAACAAGAAATACGCATTTGCAAGTACACAGGACTGTTTAAGACGGGGATATGTGTGGTGTTTTCAAGCTCTATTTATGTAGTAACTTCTCCAAGTTCATCTCTGCGAAACATGTTGTAACGTCTATTGGGAAATGTCTGTGAATCGAGTCCAGTACAAATCGAGTTCGGTGAGGAATGTGTGTAAATCGCGCCAAGTTTAGAAATTAGGCATGTGACTATCAACTCCTATTATGCCAACCTGTGTTATTGAGGTTGTCAACCCATGTGTGTCACAAGTATTTCCAGCCGTCCATTATGAACTATCAACTCCTTTTTATAACCTGTGTTATTGATGTTGTCAACACATGTGTGTCAAAGTATTTCCAACACTCCATTATTAATTTACATCATAGATCCCGAGCATCAATTCTTAAGGGGGCATTGCTTGGAACTAAAAAATGCAATACAGCTGATACTCAGGTATCAATCTTAGTCGAGCTAAATTAAGTTCTCACTCTTAGAAATGTGTTCCAGAAAACATGCATATATCGCAAGCATTGTGGAAAGAAAACTAATGTGCTAACAATATGAAATCAATATTTAGGTTAGTGTGTTAGTCTGTGTATTTGACAATTGAAAATAGGATTAGTAAAAAGGTGATCATGGCCATAAGTTATACGTTTATGGTAACCTGTGTTATTGTGCTTGTTATACTAGAGGTTACGTTTGGTGTATAGTTGTTGCTTGCTTACGAACCAAGTGGTAAGACAAGTAACGCCGTAGAGAGGAATGCGTTTCTCTTCCAAGATCATGTAAGGTAAACAGGTTTCTCAAACCAAAATAATGCAATCTAGTCAATAAGCCTCTAAATAAGCCGACATAAAATGACACCATCAAATAATCCGAGATCATATAATCCTGCCAAATAAACCGACATCAAGTATGCCACTTAATAAGCCGATATAAAATAAGCCGCTAAATAAGCCTATATAAAATAACCCGCCAAATAAGCCGACAAAAAATAAGCCGCTAAATAAGCCTACATTAAGTAAGCCTGTAAATAAGCCAACATAAAATAACCCACCAAATAAGCCGACATAAAATAAGTTGCTAAAGAAATCAACATAAAATAACCCGCCAAATAAGCCGACCAAAACATGCGAATAGAGACATAAGCGACAAAATGCCGACAGTGAATCACTCCGTCATCAGAACTGTTGTAACTTTTGTAGTAGAATTAATCGTAATGTCAAGTCAGTTGCTGTTATGGAACTTACTACAACCAACAAAGGTAAACAATATGCACTCTATAAAGGCTGCTCTTATAACTACAAGTGAAAAAATGTAAAATGAATAATATTCTGGTGATGCACAAAGGACAGGTCAAAAGGTGTCGATGTGACTTGAAAAGTAAAAATGGTGAGGTCTTAAGTGTGTGTGATCATCCATGTGGTGCTCTGGACCAAACGCGGTTGCTGTTGAGAAAGAATCATCAAAATGCTAAAAAGTAAGTCCGAGAAATGATACTGCAGCTCAAGATAATATTCCTCTGAAGGTAAATATACTAAAACGCTCACGTGGACATTGTGGATTGTTTGTTGACCAACATTTAACACCTCCTCTTAAAGCCATGTTCAAAACAATCCTCCACGTCTGAAAAGCTTCCAACACTATCGAAAGCAACACTGACTACGCAAGAGGTGCCCGTGGAATAGGAACAAAAAGGACTGGATAGTGATATTAATAGTAATGAAATGAAAATCCACTGCCTGCTTCCAGTCTCCGACCGGGTCAGGAATGGAATGAATGAAGCCCCCATCTAGCGGCGAGGATATGAACTGTGCCGGCTGCCGAGGCCTGACGCACTCCTCTGGGGCAATGATTACATGAATGACAGATGAAATGAAATGATAGTGGAGAGTGTTGCTGGAATGAAATTTTGACAGGGAAAACCGGAGTACCCGGAGAAAAACCTGTCTGCCTCCGTTTTGTCCAGCACAGATCTCACATGGAGTGACCGTGATTTGAACCACGGACCCAGCGGTGAGAGGCCGGCGTGCTGCCGCCTAAGCCACGGAGGCTGTTATTAATAGTAATAATTATGATTATAATAATTATGATGATGATGAGGAGGAGGAGGAGGTTTTTACATCTATAAAACCACCACTTGTCCAGTTTTTGCTAACATAAGTTAACATTGTGTTGTGTTTAAAAATTTAAAAAACCTATCGTTATGTAATCTACTGGAATGATCCTCATACATTATTCAAGCGCCTATAGCTCTTGCATGCCTTAATACATGAGAGACAAATTTATTAATAGAAATTAAACTTCGACATGCCAAAATTAATGTGTAATGGGTTCACGTAACCAATCGGACTGAGTCTTAACATATATTCAAGGGATATCTTATTAGATGTACAGTATAGATAGCCTTTTATAACTATACCAAGCAATCGTCAAGAGAGTGTTGTATTCTGTATGTAAATATTGTAGAAATACTTAAATCAAATTAATAAAAATATTTACTGGGTACCGCCTGTTTTACTTAATCCCTGCCTTCCCACTCTTATTCCAATCTTTAGCCTTCGGAAGCGGGTCTTTGGTAATGCTCGGGTGAAAGTGGTCTTAAATGTAGTTAAAGTTATGGTGTTTGAAGCCATTTCGAGTGTTGTCTCAGTAAACGAAAGTTTGATGCTTTTCAGTCGGTAAACACGAGTTTTTCCCCAAAAGAGATGGGTTATTCCCTAATCCTGAAACAAATTACATGAGATTAATAAATACACTTGTTTAAGTATAATACAGGTACATTTGGGAAGAATCTGGGAAATTTTGGGGTGAGTTAAGAAATGTTTAGATATTTTAGGCAATTTTGATAAAATTTAGTGAATTTCGGTGTGATTTGATGAATTTTTGTAATATTGGATAATTTTGTTCATTTGGGAGAAATTGGGTGAATTTGGGGTAATTTAGGGACATTTAAGGGGATTCTGATCCAGGCATGAAAAATCATAAGGGGCTTATTATTATTATTGTTATTATTATTTATTAATTTTATATTTTTTAAGTAATTTTTATTATTTTAAAAACCCTAGGCCTTAGATATTCCAATATTGTCGAGGTTAAAAGAGTACAAGTGTTAACCAAGAGAGGTCGACAGGAAAAAATACAACAATCTTAGAAATATTTCATTAATCAGCGTTCCGGGAAAAATGTAGTTAGATTTATTTAGCGTATGGCATTACACATGAAACACAAAAATGATAACAAAAAATACTGTAGTTAGATATTGTATAATGAATCAGTTTTATCATTTGGCTTAGAGTAACATGGTATAAAATCCATGTGGCTATCATCCAAAGAAATAATAAATAATAAAACTCAACTGAGAGTTGTAAAGTGTGGGTTCTTGTGTAATGTTCCAGTATTTGTCTACAGGAAATGTGGTAAAACCGTAGCAGCATTTTCTAAGATATCCAACATGTGAGGGTTATATATTGGGCTCTGCTTAAATTTATAGAGATTTTGTGGATTTGGGTTAATTTGTAGAATCTTAGTATATTTCAAAGGAATTTTAGGCAAATTGGATAAATATAGCTAATCTTTGAGAATTTGTTGGGATTTGAGTAAATCTAGTGAAAATCTTCAAATAAATGTATGTAATTAATAAAATTAAGTGATCCTTTACATCAGGGGTCTCCAAACTACGGCCCGAGGGCTACATCCGGCCCGTGGACATATTTTGTCCGGCCCGCGGAGAGCTAGCATACTTGAAAACTCCTTTTAGAGAACATATTTTTTTATAGCAAATTAAATTTAGTTTACTGAAGTATTCTAATTTTATGTTGAATAATTATTAATATGACATCTGCATTGATATGGTCATGGGCTAACTACTCATAACATTGTTGTAGGCTTATTGTTATTGTTTTTGTGATAAGTTGGATAAAGAAACACAGAATTGTAATGAGTAAAGACATGTATAACATGCAGACATATGAAATACTAATGAGATTTATGTAATTGAGATTTTCCACTGACAATAGTTTGTAGTTGTGGACTAATTTTACTTGTACCAATTATTAAAAGAGATTTAAGATGCTCATCAGTTAATTTAGATCTGTAAACATTTTTTGTGTACTTCATTTTGTAGAAGGTCTTCTCACACAAATAAGTAGTACCAAAAACAGAAAACAGCCCACGAGCAAATTTATGCAAATTATCAAATTGTGTCAGTGGAAGACTCTTATAAAATTCCAACAAAGATGAGTTTTTATATTCGTTCTTAATTATATCACTGCACTGTAGTTCAATCATTTCCATTTGAAGTTCCGGGGCTAGGGTTTCAATGTCAGTATCAAAAGGATCCTGAAAAATCTTAATTTGATTCGCAAAGGCATCGAAGTCCGAGAAACGAGTATCAAAATTTATTTTCAAAGCACTCAAAGTTTCGATTGCAAAATCGATAGGAAACTCAGTCTCAGTGGTGTGGCTGAATATTTCACATGTTTTAAAATGTGAAAAACATTTACTTCGTAGTTGTGATTGAAACAGTATCAATTTCTTCCGGAATGATTTGATATTATTGTATAAATCAGGAAGATGCTGGTTTTCTCCTTGCAATCTCAAATTCAGTTCGTTCACATGTTTTGTCAAATCAACATAGAATGCTAACTTCCACAGCCATGCGTTGTTTTGTAATTCAGTAAGAGGGCGATGCTTTTCATTCAAAAAAATTTCGATCACTGCTCGAAGTTCAAAAAAGCGCTGAAGGACTTTCCCACAACTAAGCCAACGTACGGCAGTATGATAAGGTAAGTCATTTTCTCCAATCTCTTCAATAAATTGTCGGAATTGTCGGTGATTCAGCCCAAAAGATCTCATAAAATTAACAGTTGATATGACTGGTTTCAGAACTTCAGACTTATCCAAACATTTTCCGCACAAAGACTGTTGATGAATGATACAATGTAAGACTAATGGTTTTGAACCACCGTCATTTTCTACAGCCTTTGACACAAGAGCGACCACTCCTTTATCTTTCCCACTCATGTTTTTGCCTCCATCAGTTGTAATACATTTCAAGTTTTTCCATCGAAGGTTCTTTTGATTAATGGCCATTTCAACTCCTTTAAAAATATCTGTACCAGTAGTTGTGCCATGAATACTATACATATCAAGAAGTTCCTCATGCACTTCATAGCTTTTATCTGCTCCTCGAATATAAATCAACACCTGAGCAGTATCTGACACATCCGTTGACTCATCCAAGGCCAAAGAAAACCACTCAACATCTCCATTTTTGTCGAACAGTTGAGAGGATATATTTTCAGCGATGTTTTCTACCCTTCGAGCCACAGTGTTTGCTGACATACTGACAGTTTTTAATAAATTTACCTTTTCAGGGCACATTTCTTCGGCTGCTGCAATTATGCATTCGTTGATCATTTCTCCATCGGTGAATGGTTTTCCACGTTTTGCAATTTCAAGAGCCACACGAAAGCTGGCACGAGTTGCTGCCTCTTGTTCGGTTTTGAGTTTTGTAAATGAAGATTGCTGCGATTTCAATCCGCGCTTCATAACTTCGAATTTTTCTGTCCGCAAACTTCCTGTATATTTTGAGTAATTTTGAAAATGTTTTGTTTCATAATGACGTTTAATGTTATATTCCTTGAGAACGGCTATGCTTTCATTGCAAATCAAACATAGCGCCTTGTTACTGGACTCAATTACGAAATACTGAATGTTCCACTCATCTTTGAATTTTCTGCATTCACTATCAATTTTTCGCTTCTTTTCCATACTACTAAATCACACACAAAGCAACAATTCAAATCAAAATACTGTTACAAAGATGTCTTAAACTTAAACACGCACAAACACGTTTTAAGGAGGTACGCACTATTTTATTTTACAACAGTGTCATAGGAACTGACTTGTGGTTGCGCAACTAGCCTTCTTATATATTCCAATTACTGCCATCTAGAAGTGAGTGGAAGACACCAGAACTCTCTCGAACCAACGAGATTACTCTGTACGTGCTATTAGCGCCATCTGTTAGCGATAGAAGGTACTACCTATTTCCGCTTGTGTCCACCAGATGTCGTGTCACGTTACTCCTCATGGCTCGTACTCTACGACTAATCTAGAAATTACAGATAATGACAGGAAAATTAATAATATGCAGTGTTGCCGTTGAAAGCCTCCGTGGCTTAGGCGGCAGCACGCCGGCCTCTCACCGCTGGGTCCGTGGTTCAAATCCCGGTCACTCCATGTGAGATCTGTGCTGGACAAAAAGGAGGCAGACAGGTTTTTCTCCGGGTACTCCGGTTTTCCCTGTCAAAATTTCATTCCAGCAACACTCTCCACTATCATTTCATTTCATCTGTCATGCATTTCATCATTGCCCCAGAGGAGTGCGTCAGGCCTCGGCAGCCGGCACAGTTCATATCCTCGCCGCTAGATGGGGGCTTCATTCATTCCATTCCTGAGCCGGTCGGAGACTGGAAGCAGGCTGTGGATTTCATTTTCAGTGTTGCCGTTTTGCGGACTTTAGTCCGATTTGCAGCCTTTTTTCAACGTTGCGTACTTTTTCGGACTTTTTTTTTCATCAGTGGACATTTCACTTTTTACCACCGGCAACAATGATAATATGGTTTTGGCCCTCGGAACTTACTGGAGTAATCAGTATGGCCCTAAGGCTGGAAAGTTTGGAGACCCCTGCTTTACATAATCTAAGTGTTAAAGTGAAAAGAAGCTAAAAAACATGCCAAATATAAATAGTATATTCATTTAGGTGATACAATTTAAGTAAGCCTACTTAGATTATAGATTCTCTCATTTGCATAACCTCAATACGCGGTTTGTTTCATGTACCCACACCACTTATCGATGTTTCGCGTGTTTCTCCTCATAAATAACAAGTTCACGATCACTACCATCTCGTTTTCTACTGAAAGCTACTGTTTTTTAAATCGCATATCTCCCTGCTCGGCTTTATCCATAGATTCTGCGATGGATCATTCCTCTACCGTTTCAAGGACGGTGACTGGGACCTGAACCCACATTGTCAGCAGATACAACTGGGGATGGTGACAGGCTGATCACCCAGGTGACCGTTAACTTGGGTCGAATTGAAAAAGGGTCAGCGAAGGGATTATTGAAGGTAGTCGGCCATGGACCTGTTGAAAGGAACCGTCCTGGCATATTCCTGGGGGTGAAAATGGGAAAACACGGAAAAACATTCCAAAACGGCCAATGGTGGGGCTTGAACCCATGCGTCTATCGAGTCAGTAAAGGAAGGAAGGAAGGAAGCTTGTAGTTTAACGTGACCGTTAATCTGTAGATCATAAGCCATGGGACCTCCTTTTTTACGTGGAATCCCAACCACAGGACATGGCATTTCACTTCGAAAATCTCACATGAATTGACCGGGAATCTAACCCGGACCGCCTTGGTGAGAGGCATATAGCTAGACCGCTGAGCCACCACGCCCCAGTCAGTAAAGGGCTTGGTTCCATATCCTAACACTGAATTTAGCGAGCTTAGCGATCGCTGTCAGTTCTCCAAGTCACATGAGGATTATGAAGGTGGCGGCCTTGACCTTACTGGAACATTGTCACTCATGAACGTAGATTTATACAATCATACATACACGCACTCAGGGTGGGAAATGTTTTATACAGCAACAGTATATCGGATATGTAATGGAAAAGTGCAGAGCTAAGCGCTGGGAATTATAGTGTTATGTGTGTATTTGCAAATTGGGGATAGGATTAGGAAGGAGGCGGCCGAGGCCTTAAGTTATGTACCATACCATACCTGTGTTCGCCTAGGTAGGGAAACAATTAAAAGCGACTTCCTGGATAGCCATGAGTGTGAATCGAACCCGCTTCTTTTTTCTCGCAAGACTTAGTGTGGTCCATTAAGGTAGAATTAAAAGATTAAAAATACTGCAACTTTAACGTCACGCAAACATATCCTCACCTGATTGTAACTCGAGATATGTCTTCTTGCCCAGGTCAGCTGTTCATTCTGTCCCCGCAGTCAATACACGTGTTACTAGACTGCTTTCAGTGTTTATTACTAACGTTTGCGAATGAGATGCGATAAAATTCGATGTGGCTAGTAGATTTATACGGCTGGATGCCCTTCCCAATGCCTAACACGTGAGAAACAAATGGTAGGTAAATGAGTTTCGGTTACAAAGGAATAGGTCCATGTCAGTATTTGCCTAGGGAAAGAGTGGTAAACTAGAGAAACGACCTCTAAGATAGCAAACGAGGAATGAGAACACTAAGAACATATCGGTCAAAAGTCCTGTGTACTTGCGAGTGCGTATTTCTTGTTGTGGAATTGTATCTGGGTCATAAGCCCCGTGTAGTTGACTGTATAGAATACTTAGGACACCTTGGTTATCAGCTCGGTGTACTTAAGTGTGTGATTGTGGACAATGGTTATCTCGAGGATTAGTCCTGTAGACTTGGGTGTACAAATCATATAATGGGGGTTGGGATATTTTGCTCATCGACACCGTGTGGTTAGAAATTTGATACATCTTAATATGATTTTAATAAATCTCATTAGATTTTAGGAACCTGGCAACGCATTGCCATGTGTGTGTGTAGAGTATAGGTCGCTATCGTTCGTTAACTATCTCTACTTAGTATAAAACAAAGTCTCCGATTCTTGGATGTTACGTGGAAACTCGAGAACCACTGGATGGATTTTGATGCGGTTTTCACCATTCTGTAAAGGATACCTCGAGGATAATTTCTGTAGTAAATATTCGTAATTTATTTATGATCAAAGGAGGCCGAGCAGTAACGAGTTCAGTGGAAAAGTCGAAACAAAACTTGGCGTCCGAGCGCTTTGTAAGCCTACGCTGGGCAAACCGTTAAAAATATCTAAATAGGCTACTATGAGTGCAAGAATTGTTCAGCATGAAAAGTTCTACACAAAAGTCCGCGAGAGCATATGTCTATCTTCAATATATCGCCCAGTATACGTGTTTTTACGTTTTAATTTCTTCCAACCATGTCCATTCAACTACTGAGGTGACAGTTTCCGAGCTAGCTAAGGGCGAGTCTATCATCCCTGTTACAGCCTAGCTAGCGGGCGAACCTATTGCCCCAGATACAGCCAACAGCAAACCGTTGAGTCGTGTCGAGTTAAGACTTTTTAGCAGGGTGGTTGTGTTTGGAGTTTCCCTGGAAGTGCAACTCGGGTTTTCTTCATTTCGCCTGTGGAACACAGTCAAGTTAAGATTGGACGGCAGGGGGATTTGAGTTTCATTCCCATCGCCCTTCCCTGGAAGTGCAACTCTCAGTTCGCCTGGGAACTTTCGTTCCACAAAATTCACAGTCAACTTAAGATTGGACGGAAGGGGGATTATATTATATTAAATTATACTGATTGGCGTATAATCTCTATTTAGTATAAAACAAAGTCCCCGATTCTTGGATGTCACGGGTACTCTCGAGATCCACTGAATGGATTTCGATGCGGTTTTCACCATTCTGTAAAGGATATCTCGAGGAAGGTTTCTGTAGAAAATCATTTATTTATGACCAAAGGAAGTCAAGCACTAACGATTTCAGTGAAAAGGTCGAAAAAAACTGGCGTCCGTGGGCATTTTAAGCTTACGCTGGGCAAACCGTTAAAATTATCTATATACTATGAGTGTAAGAATTGTTTAGCATGAAAAGTTCTACAAAAACCCCGGGAGAGCATATCTCTTATCTTCAATACATCGCCTACTATACTGTAAGTGTTTTTACGTTTTCATTTCTTCCGACAATCTCCATTCAGTTACTGAGGCGACAGTTTTCGAGCTAGCTATGGGCGAGTCATCACCCCAGTTACAGCTTAGCCAGCGGACGAGCTTATTGCCCCAGATACAGCCAGCAGCAAACTGTCGAGTCGTGTTGAGTTAAAATCTTTAGAAAAGAGTGGTTGTGTTTGGAGTTTCCCTGGAAGTGCAACTCGGCTTTTCTTCATTTCGCCTGTGAACCTTTCGTTCCGCAAAATTCACAGTCAAGTTAAGATTGGACGGAAGGGGGATTTGTGTATCATTCACCTCGCCATTCTTAAATTACGTCTGACAAGAATTTGTTGCACATGCATCTCCATGATAATATAATTAATAGTCCAGTCAGTGATTTTAACCCATCATGCCGAGACGTAAAACGGATATTGGTCGTTGTTCATTGACATTGAAAAAAATAAGCCCTTATCACGTAATGCATTCATAACTGTTCCCGGGCGAAGCCGGGTCGGGTTGCTAGTAGTAGTATGTACCGTTACACCATAGCGGTTCAGAAAGTTCCGGATAAGGTCATGGTATTGACATCCTAGGCCTCGGATACCCAAATACGGTTAGATTTTCAAGAGCGCAAGTATTACCAAAGGAATATTAACGAGAGAAATGCCTGTCACAGGTAAGTGAAAACAAATTCTAGACTTTTTTAGAGGGAACTGTGTAAAATTTGAGAAATCTATGGATTTTGAAATGAAGCGTTCGGGTACGCTGCGCTGCATATTATCTTTGTAGTTAATGGTTGGGTGATACCCGATTCTAACGAAAAGAAAGTTGAGGGCGTTTGGAAATTGTAGAATTTGAATGAAAATCCACAGCCTGCTTCCAGTCTCCAACCGGGTCAGGAATGGAATGAATGAAGCCCCCATCTAGCGGCGAGGATATGAACTGTGCCGGCTGCCGAGGCCTGACGCACTCCTCTGGGGCAATGATTAAATGAATGACAGATGAAATGAAATGTAGTGGAGAGTGTTGCTGGAATGAAATTTTGACAGGGAAAACCGGAGTACCCGGAGAAAAACCTGTCTGCCTCCGTTTTGTCCAGCACAGATCTCACATGGAGTGGCCAGGATTTGAACCACGGACCCAGCGGTGAGAGGCCGGCGTGCTGCCGCCTAAGCCACGGAGGCTCAAATTGTAGAATTTAAGGGAATTTATTAATTTTTGGTAAAATTTGTAAAAATTTTTATGATTTGGGATTTCTTAGAGAAATTGTTAATTCCAGATAAATCTCGTTATACTTTTGGTCAAACATCAGAGTTTCCAACCTAAGCCTAAGCTGTAGACTAAAAAAGCGTGGACAAAAGAGAGAATGACCAATACCGTTTATGGCTAAAGGAATACTTAACTAATTTGAAAGCTCAAATAAACCAATTAAAATAACGTGGTCCTTAGTTGACCCAACAGGAAGTAGGCTAATAGGCTAATAAATATAAACTTAAATCATAATAAATTGTCAATTGGCTACTAAGTAAATTCAAATGTTCCATGTAGGCTAACGTTACGATAGAGAATTAATCTTGTTTAAACTTTCACTTAAACCTAACAGCTATACAGGGTGTTTCAAAAATAGGGGGCTTAAATTCAGGTATGTATTTGTTATATGTAGACAATCAAAATAGTTCATTACAACATGTGTCCGGAAATGCTTCATTTGTGAGTTATGGCCTTCACAACACTGAACTTCACCGGAAAGTTTTTCTTCCTCAGGTCATTATCATTACAGAATATGTTCAAAATGTCCACCTCCTGCTTGAATACAGACCTCACATCGACGTCTCATTGACCTGAGAACACGATCCCAAACTCCGGGAGTATTGCTTATGTCCTCACACGATGCCACAATTCGATTCCGAAGGGTTTCCACATCAGGCACCGGAGGCGATACACCAATGATTTTAAATTGCCCCACAAGTAGAAATCGAGAGGATTCAGATCAGGTGAGCGAGGATGCCAAGCAACCGGGGCAATCGATCCATCGATCAGGAAACATTCGATCCAAGTACCGGTGAGCCGACTGAAGTGTGCAGGAGCGCCGTCATTCATGAAGTGAGAGTGTTGATGACGGATCAGTGGAGTGTCGTCATAAATATGAGGTATGGAGTTTTCCAGGAAGTTTGTGTACACCTGCCCCGTAATTCTGTTTACAAGTACATGGGTCCAACTAATCGATCACCAATGATACCGGCCCACATGTTGAGGGAGAACCGCATCTGATAATCATTGTTCAAAACATAACATAACCATAGCAACAACTAAGAGATAGCAAAGTCCCCTGTCACCCATTACTGGGCCACCACTAGGAAACCAGTAAGCACAAGTACTAGACTCCTTGCAGTGCCCCATAAGAGAATCGTTACACTCTTAATGTCTCCTTTCACGGCAACGACCTGCGGAAAAACGGTCCGTTGAAGTTCAGTGATGTGAAGGCCATAACTTGGAAATGAAGCATTTCCGGACACATGTTGTAATGAACTATTTTGATTGTCTACATATAACAAATACATACCTGAAATTATGCCTCCTATTTTTGAAACACCCTGTATAGTCTTGCGTTATAAAGCGTATGTTCAAGTTGGATAATAAATAATAATAATAATAATAATAATTAATAATCTAATAATAATAACAATTTTAAACAATAATAATTTTAAATAAATACATATATATTAAATCTCTACTTGGTATAAAACAAAGCCCCGCGATTCTTGGATGTTACGGGTAAACTCGAGAATCACTGGATGGATTTTGATGCGGTTTCCACCATTCTGTAAAGGATATCTCGAGGATGATTTCTGTATAAAATAATTTATTTATGATCAAAGGAAGCCGAGCAGTAACGATTTCAGTGGAAAAGTCGAAAAAAAAAACCTTGGCGTCCGAGTGCTTTGTAAGCTTACGCTGGGCAAACCGTTAAAAATATCTAAATACTATGAGTGCAAGAATTGTTCAGCATGAAAAGTTCTACAAAAAAGTCCGCGAGAGCATATGTCTATCTTCAATACATCGCCCAGTATAAGTGTTTTTACGTTTTAATTTCTTCCAACCATGTCCATTCAACTACTGAGGCGACAGTTTCCGAGCTAGCTAAGGGCGAGTCTATCAACCCTGTTACAGCCTAGCTAGCGGGCGAACCTATTGCCCCAGATACAGCCAGCAGCAAACCGTTGAGTCGTGTTGAATTAAGACTTTTTAGGAGGGTGGTTGTGTTTGGAGTTTCCCTGGAAGTGCAACTCTGGTTTTCTTCATTTCGCCTGTGAAACACAGTCAAGTTAACATTGGACGGAAGGGGGATTTGAGTTTCATTCCCCTCGCCATTCCCTGGAAGTGCAACTCTCATTTCGCCTGTGAACTTTCGTTCCACAAAATTCGCAGTCAATTTAAGTTTGGACGGAAGGGGGATTATATTATATTAAATTATACTGATTGGCGTACTGTATAATCTCTATTTAGTATAAAACAAAGTCCCCGATTCTTGGATGTCACGGGTACTCTCGAGATCCAATGAATGAATTTTGATGCGGTTTTCACCATTCTGTAAAGGATATCTAGTGAAAGGTTTCTATAGAAAATTATTTATGAACAAAGGAAGTCAAGCACTAACGATTTCAGTGAAAAGGTCGAAAAAAACTGGCGTCCGTGGGC
Organism: Meconema thalassinum; assembly: GCA_946902985.2. Classification (NCBI taxonomy): domain Eukaryota; kingdom Metazoa; phylum Arthropoda; class Insecta; order Orthoptera; family Tettigoniidae; genus Meconema; species Meconema thalassinum. Next base: position 863,086,893 of record OX336389.2, read on the forward strand.
TTTTTAAGCTTACGCAAACCGTTAAAAATATCTATATACTATGAGTGTAAGAATTGTTCAGCATGAAAAGTGCTACAAAAACCCCGGGAGAGCATATCTCCTATCTTCAATACATCGCCTACTATAAGTGTTTTACGATTTCATTTCTTCCGACAATCTCCATTCAGTTACTGAGGCGACAGTTTTCGAGCTAGATAGGGGCGAGTCTATCACCCCAGTTACAGCTTAGCTAGCGGATGAGCTTATTGCCCCAGATACAGCCAGCAGTAAACTGTCGAGTCGTGTTGAGTTAAAAACTTTAGAGAAGAGTGGTAGTGTTTGGAGTTTCCCTGGAAGTGCAACTCGGCTTTTCTTCATTTCGCCTGTGAACTTTTCGTTCCGCAAAATTCACAGTCAAGTTAAGATTGGACGGAAGGGGGATTTGTGTTTCATTCACCTCGCCATTCTTAAATTACGTCTGACAAGAATTTGTTGCACATGCATCTCCATGATAATATAATTAATAGTCCAGTCAGTGATTTTAACCCATCATGCCGAGACGCAAAACGGATATTGGTCGTTGTTCATTGACATTGGAAAAAATAAGCGCTTACCACGTAATGCATTCATAACTGTTCCCGGGCGAAGCCGGGTCGGGTTGCTAGTAATAAATAAATAATTCATTAAATAATTAAAACGTCTTAAAATAAAATAATATTGCATGCTTTATTTTAAATTCTTGCTCAAGTTTCTCCGATTATTGGTTCGCTAAATCTCAGGTCAATGACCAGGCAGTTTCGTTCTTTTGTAAAATCTGAAAATATAAAAAATATATAACTAGAAAAAACGATAATTAAATAAAAGAAATTAAATAAATACGTAATGCAATTCTGATTAAATAATAAAACTGGAAATTCAATATTTATGGTTAGGCCCTTTAATAAAATTAAAAGCAAACATTTGCTAAAAATAAAATGTAAACCCCCTTTTCGTTCGAGTTGTTGCGCAAACTTCTCCGATCATTGGTTTAAAAAATCTTGGGTCAATGATCTTGTAGTTAATTTTTTGGGTATAAATCTGGAAAAATAAGTAGTCCATGGGAAAAGGGATAATAAGCCCGTTAAAATGAGCCCTCACACATCTTCCTACAATTATCGGATTGTGAGTTATCGGAAAAAGCGAACATCGAGTACAGTCGGGTACAATTAAAGTGAGTGCCACCCCTGTAGTTAGGCCCTTTAGCAAAATAAAAAGAAATTACCTAAGTAATAATATTAAAACATTAAACAAAAATTAAAATATTTAAAAAACTTAAATTTTGTAAATGTGTACAGTACTTGTGCCTTTTTGGCTTAAATCTAAAAATTAAAAAATTACATAAATAATAAATTAAAAACATTAAATAAAAATTAAAAAAATAAAAAACCGAAATTTTGAAAATGTGTTGTTAGGCCCTTTTGAAATAAATCTAAAAATAATAAAATTTAGTGCTTTTCAGTCGGTCAACACGAATGTACCCAAAAGAGATGGGTTATGCCCTAATCCTGAAATAAATTACATGAGATTAATAAAACACTAGGATGACCAGTTTCGATCGTCAAGCGATCATCATCAGATCCATTACACTTAGGCTATAAAATCTATATTTGAAATACAGGTGAAAATATTTACAATATATACAATTATTTAGTTGCAGTATTGGTACTGCAACTGTCAGTGTATGCTAAATGCAGTATATATGTTAGGTGAAATGCTAAATGGTGATAGCTATCCGGAGTTTGTACTTTAGTGAGATTATATGGTTGTAAACTATAGTTAAACTATAAAATTTTAGGCTAACTACTTATCTGATTGTCTTCCGTACTACAGCTGCTCGCAGTTTTCGTGCTCACTGTAACTTACTGTGCGGTCAACTGCGGTGGTTATCTTAACGACTGGTTTTTCCTGCCTTCTCCCCCCTACCCCTACGTGCTGTGGGGAGTGATAGCGATGTGTTTATGTGAGGTGTTGCCAACCTAGATAAGATGTATGTTATTGAATGAGGTGGGTCTACAACTATTAAAGACCGTGGATTAGCCCTCGCCACGCGTGGAGCATTACCCATTCGAACTAAGCGTTGACGGTCTTATGAGGATTAGGGCATAACCCATCTCTTTTGGGTACATTCGTGTTGACCGACTGAAAATCACTAAACTCTTGTTTACTTAGGCAACACTGAAAATATGGCTTCAAACACCACAAATAATAAAATATAATAATAAGTAAAAAATTCATTAATAATAATAATATTAAAACATTCATCATCATCATCTTGCACAGTTTCCAGCCACTGGCCGGGTCTGTTTGGAATACAAGCCTCTCCAACGTCTTCTGTCTTCCCACCACCTCTCAGCCTCCACCCTAGTCCAGTCTTCTCCTCTCTTCTTCACGCATTCTTCCACCCCCTTCAGCCACCTGTCTCTCGGTCTTCCTCTCGGTCTATTTCCTTCCTACTTCGTCTCGTGTACTCTCCTGGGTATCCTCTTCTCCTCCATTCGTTTTACATGTCCATACCATCTAAGTCTAGATTTCTCTATACCATCCTGTAATGGTTCCTCCTTCATTAATTCTCTGGTCCTCTCATTTCTTATTCTGTCCATCTTTGTAGCTCCAATACTGCTTCTCAAGAATCTCATCTCACTGGCCTGTATTTTGATCTTCTCCCTTCCTTTCATAACCCAGGTCTCCGAGGCATACGTCAGGATCGGGACATATGTCCGATATTTGATCTTTTTGCTGTTCTGAGGGACATCCTTGCTCCATAACATGCTTCTCACACTCCTCCAAAATGCTTTTGCCTGCCTTCCCCGCTCATTTATTTCTCTATCGTTTCTTCCATTATCTTGTATCAGGCTTCCCAGATACTTGAAACTCTCCACTTTCTTCAGCTGTTCCCCACCAATTGTTATTCCCGTTGTGGTTCTTTCCTTCTTCCTTGTTGTGATCACCATCTCACTCTTATTTATGCTAAATTTCATCCCATATCCTTGTATTATTCCTTCCCACACGTCCAACTGTTCCTGTACCTCCTCCTCCTTGTTTCCCCAAATCATCAAATCATCTGCAAACACCATTGCTTTCATCTTTCCTTCCCCAATTACTTGTGCCACTCTGGTCATTATGTCATCCATCACCACAATGAAAAGTAACGGTGACAGTGCACTTCCTTGTTTCAGGCCGTTTCTCTGTTCCACCCAGTCTGATCTCTCTCCTCCCACTTTCACACAGCTCACGCTTCCCTTGTACATCTCCTTTATCCTCTTTATAGTCCATTTCTCTACTCCTCTATCCTCCAGGGACTTCCATACTTTGTTTCTGCATACACTGTCATATGCTTTCTCAATGTCCAGGAAGGCCATCAGTAGATCTGTTCCATACTCATAGTGCTGTTCTTGTAACTGCCTTACAGCAAAAATCAAATCCACTGTGGACCTTCCTGCTCTGAAGCCATGTTGTTCTTCCCTCATCCCTCCTTCTATCCTTGTCCTAATTCTCTTTTCCAAAACTCTCTCGAAGATCTTCGCACAATGACTCATCAGTGTTATTCCCCGATAGTTTCTGCAATCTGTTCTACTACCTTTCTTGAAGATCGGGACAATTATTCCTTTTCTCTAGTCCTCTGGGGTCTTCCTTTCCTTCCATGCTGTCCTCATCACTTGGTACAACCACTGTATCCCCACCTCTCCTGCTGCTCTTACCATCTCCACACTGAACTCATCCACACCCGGTGCCTTCCCTCCTTTCATCTTGTTCACTGCATCTTCCACTTCTTTCCATGTTAAGTCCTTTTCTGTTTTCAGTTCATCTTCCTCTTCCCCGATTTCTTCCTCCTCACCATCTTCTCCATTTGGGTTCAGAAGTTCTTCAAAATATTCTTTCCACATTTTCTTCAGTTCTTCCCTATTTTCTATCTCTTGTCCCCTATTGTTCACCATTCTAACCTAATCCGTAGGATCCTTCCGCCTCTTATTTTTTACCATCCCATACAGGACCTTTTTTTGTACCTTCACTATCCTCCTTCATCATCTTTGTCCACTCTTCCATCCACTTTCTTCTCTCCTCAGCCACTACTCTCTTCGCCTCCTTCTTTCTTTCCTGGTACTCCTCCCTTGTCTCTACCGTCCTATTTTGATACCACATCCTAAAGGCTCTATTCTTTTCCCTTACTATATCTTTTGTCTTCTCATTCCACCATGGTGTTTCCTTCCACCTCTTCTTACTACTTGTCCTCCCACATACTGCTTCTGCTGCACCTACTAGTGTCTTCTTAAATCTAGCCCATTCCTCTTCCACCCCTCTTTCTTCATCTGTTGGAATTCCTTCCTTTACCATTTTGAGGTACTCGACCATTCTATCCCCTTCTTTCAGTTTCCATATCCTTATACGTCTTTCCTGGTTCTCAGTCCCTTTCTTCTCCTTACTCCCTCTCAGGTTCATTACCAGCAATCGATGGTCGCTATCCAGGTTCTCCGATGGTATAACCTTGATGTCAGTGATGTTCTTATTTAGTTCTTTCTCATACAGTATATAGTCGACCACCGACTTCCTGGTCAAGTCATCACTGTACCATGTGATTGTGTGGCTCTCTCTTTTCTTAAACCAGGAGTTCCCAACTAGCAGGCAGTTCCTCTGGCAGAAGTCCAACAGTCTCTTTCCTTCCTCATTTCTTCCGCCCCAACCCTCTGGTCCTAGAACACTCTCATAACCTTGTCTTTCTTTCCTACATGGGCATTGAGATCCCCCATAACAATCATATTTCTTCCTACCAGCTGCTTCTGCAATTCCTCTTCAAACTCCTCCTTCTCTTCAGAGGCGCAGCCGACTTGTGGAGCATACACTTGCACTATTTCTATGGTCTCTCCCCTCAGTGCTACTTTCACTTTCATCATTCTATCACTTATTCTCCTCACTTCTTCTTTTAAACCATCTCGTACTTCTACTCCCACTCCATTCCTCTTTCCCTCTTCGTTCCCACTCCAGTACAGTCTATAGCCTTTTCTCAGTTCTCTCCTTCCATCCCCTTTCCACTTTGTTTCTGCCAATCCCAAAAACATTAAATAAAAGAAATTAAAAACTATAAAACTGAAATTTTGCAAATGTGTAGTTAGGCCCTTTTGACATAATTATAAAACAAAAATAATCCTTAAGAAAGAGAACTTAATCCCGAGTAAAATGAGCCCTCACACAATTCTCCACAATTATGGGTCCTCTAAATCTTGGTCGATGACCTAGAAGTTTGAAACGTTCACGTAAAAATAGATCGATAGGAAAGAGGGATTAATTCAGAGTAAAACGAGCCGTCGCCGAACCCTCTACGATTATTGGTTCGAGAGAATGATATCGGAAAAAAACAGCGGTCAGCATAGCTGATCGCCTAGTGTCACTATTTAGGATTCCTAGTAGCTATCTACTACAGTGGCTTAATCTGTGACAAGCTTCTAGTTGATGTGATTTAATATATATGTGGATGGACTCACAAAGATGGCGGTCGTCTTCCTTGGAGTCGTTTTGTTTAGCAGTCCTAATCTAACTTCTCTATCTCTGTGATCGTATAGCGCTTCTCGACCATGATAGGACTTCTACTGGCTAAAGAAACTATGCCTAATTTGCCTTCACTATCACGTTAACACAAAATACCTAAGATGCCTAAAATGATAGCGTTTGTCGTCAACACAAAGGGACAATCTAGCCTAGGGTACTTCAACAAGACAGCATCCTCAAAATCTTTCTTTTACTTTAAAGTCTCATCATGTACCTGAGTCCAGCTCCATCTAGCACCTTGCTTCAAGAACTCACCAAATGGTCCCACAAGACATGAATACTTAACAACAAAACCAATAAAATAATTGGAAACACTTAAAATAGATTTCAGCTGTTTGGCGTTACATGGTATCAGTTTGTTGTTAATTTTCTCTAATCTCGATTGTTCGGGAAAAACCCTTGTGTGGTGATTGTGTGTTCTAAAAATGCAATCTTTTGTGCGCAGAAAACGGATTCAATAAGTTTCAGTGTAAAGCCCCCTCGCTTAATTTCCTCAAATCAATACAGTACCTACACGTGTCATATGTTCCTCTAATGTGTGTGATGCAATGATAAGATCGTCAATGTACTGCCCTCGTAAAATGAGTTATTTGGGATGAAAATGATAAAATTTAAACAAGCAATATCGATGCTGGAATTTGGCACAAACCAGTCGTGTTGCTACGTTGAGCAGGAGGGAGACTCCGTCACGTGATATTATTGCGCAACCGAAGGTTCTAGAAGCTTAGAATTGACCTAGCAACAGCGAACAATCCCAGAAAATGTTTAAATATTGTTATAAATTATACCACTGTTTATAAGCCCACAGCCAATACGGAGAAATCTTCGAGAAGACGGGAGTTCCTTCAACTAAATTTTATGGAGAATTATCACATTTAGGCCCCAAGAGAGTCATTTTATGAATTGATAATATGAAGAATATTATAAGAAAATATTAGAAATATTTTAGAAGTCGACGGGAGGTCGAAATACGTCAGAATAAGCATTTTTCTAATGCCCGCTAAATTTTTCAAGGGAACGAAAAATGGCGGCCAGATCTGGTGTTTTGGAGGGGAGACGCAAGGCATCAAGGCTCTTGTTCCTGCGAAGTTGGAAGCGTTCAGACGTGTGTTCCGGGAGAGTTGCAGTCCCGAAGGCCTTAGCCGAATCCGAGAGTGGTTGACTCGTAGAGACACCGCTGATTGAGGCTAGATAGTGGAGATTGCCGTGCTTGCGATTTAGGTGAAGATGCGAGGAGTGTTAAAGCCGCAATAACTTTTGACTATTCGATAACAGAACAAATATTTTAACTACAGTCTATAGTGCAGAACATATAGAAGCGTGTTATAAGCTTTCAGCGCGATTGAAGGAAGATTTTAAGAACTACAGACATATTAGAAATGAAATAGAAAAGTAACGGAAGCCAGTGCAGTAAAGCATTGTAGTTCAGGCCAGACTGCAGCGAATACAGATCCGTGTGCACAGATCACGTGAGTAACAGTGATTGACATTATTATTAGTATTATTATTAAGGAACTATATTGTTACACAAGTATGATGACTGTGTATATTCAACGAATGAAGACTTTTAAGAACTGTAATATGATTGAAATTATGGACTAAGAAAGTATGTGCGCCAGGAATACATTCAAGACAGAGTAGTATATTTAACAATGGAGCTTCGGTAAGGAGATTGTTCATTATTGTCTACTTTTCGAGCAAGCATGAGACGTTATGTACAACCACATTCTAGTACATTATCGTCATACATGAGCTCGGATTTAACATCAGGGACTACATAATAATATTCATAGTCCATCTCATTTCGAATTTACTTCGGAATATGAAGCTGAACTTTCAACACTACTCGATAATACAATGAAGCTGTATCATGACGGAGAAAGAAGAGACAAGAAGATTTTCAAGATGTCCAGGGTATACCCGGCAACAATGAAGATGAAGGATGGGAGTCCGCTGTTCGATCCCGGTTGGAGCTTGATGTTTTCGGGAAGAGGGAATCCTCCCTCGTCCGAGGTCGTAAGTTCGTGGGGACGAACTAGGGTCCAACCTAGTTGCTTGAAGGAACAACTGAGTATTGTCTAATGCTTAACTTGTACTTCGAGATCTCCAGTCAAGGTAGCAGTGTTTATTAATATGTAGTTAGAGCATTATAGTGACATTCTAGAGCAATTCCTTTATCCATATTTCGACACATTTCCATGTAACAACATTTTATTCTACGAGATTATTTGTGGTGATCGTCTTTCGACATTTTCATTTTGTTTGTCTACGATCCAGTTTCTGAACTGAGATATTTAACTTGTTTAAGGAATCAGCATTCCAGTAATTTTCATTAAGGAACAGTAAATTTATTTTGACTTTTACGAATTCATTATGAATTCATGTGATAGACATTTTCGTCTATGTTACCAATTAAATTTTTTCATTAATTTAATTTGGGATTCTTATTCGTCGAGAAGAAACTTGAAGACAGAAGAAAGAAATAGCGATATATTGTGAAATATCACAGCATTGTTATGAACTTAGCATCGAGTTGGAAAGAAACATTTAACTTGAAATCGATGAAAGTCATAAGAACTCATTGACATTTACATTTGACAAACTGTATATTTTATTGGAGAAAGCTAAGATCTTTCAGTCAATTAAAATTATTTGAGAGTTGAATCTTCTTGGAAGATTATTATCATTCGACGGTAGGGAATTACTAGCTAGATTACCCCGTCGAGATTGATATTTATTGGACTTATAGAAATAACACTTGTAGATATTGATTCACAATGGGTAATATAACGTCATATTGTAGACGTGATATTCCTTCATCTGTGAAGGTGAAACCAGAGAAGTATGGAGAGACAGTACAGTATTTTAATTAAATGTATTGAACCCTTATTAATCTGCGATAAATAAGTATTCATGATTTATTATTATTATTACTGCGGCCCAGGCAGTACTTATGGATGGTGACAAAGAGGAAGGCAAGTTAGCGTGTTGCAATGATTGCCACAGAAGCCGAGCTTGGTAGCTATTCTTGAAAACGGCCGGGTAAGCTGAGTTCAAGGCCAAATTGTGTAACAACATGCACCAGAATTGGAGTCATAAGGGGATGGTCACGAGTTTCTTGCAACCGACCTACGATTGAATCACCCAATCAGGAGAGACCAAGCCTAAACCACGCGATGGGTGGCGTCACTGGTAAAATGCGCGCGGAATTGATTATCTAAAGAACTGCCGATCCGAATTATCTCCGCATGAGTGCACTGAGACGTTTGAATTAAATGATGAAGATTGACACTAGTCCCATGTGTGTGAGATGAAAACTCTAGAAATTTTTTCTTAATTCACCCCACTCCACCTCACTCTGTCAGTTTCCATTAAATTGATCGACGAGACGCTTTTTCGTGGTAATACTTTGTGAGCTCTGGTGAGCTAACTTCACGCCGGTTTGTGTAGTGATTTTTAAAGCTCTAATATTATTTGAAGACTATCTGTTGTGAGCTCTGGTGAGCTAACTTCACGCCAGTTTGCGTAGTGATTTTTAAAGCTCTAATATTATTTGAAGTCTATCTGTTTGGAGCTCTGGTGAGCTAACTTCACGCCAGTTTGCGTGGTGATTTTAAGTACTCTGTTATTATTTGAAGACAACTATTTTCAGCTCTTAGGGGCAAGACTTGAGTAACATTCCAATTAGCGCTCAACTCGAAGCGAAGGTCCACGCAGAGCAGTAGAGATTACCGAGCGAGATAACGACTGCGACACAGGCAGATTTAAAACTTGTATTGTCAAGCCAGTGACGATGGGTTTGAAGTGTACATTTCATGTAAATTTTTACTGTATTTTTTCAAGTGTTGTATTGTGCGTGTGTAAGCGAGAGCTAGGGAAAGTCTTCGTTGATTAATCGCATAGGACTATCGTGGGCGAAATTAGTAACTCACAAGCGATTATAGCCAGGTCAAATTATAATAACATTGAACTTTTCTTCCAAAGAGACTACACCAAGATGTCCGACGTGTGGTCAGGAGCCGGAGTGATGTCCAACGCTTCTACGAAGACAACAATGGAGAGCTAATTTTCCCGTAGGGAAATGGGCTGAGATGCAAGTCATATGTTCTACAAGCTGATACGGTGATGTACAAAAATTGATTATTCAATATGTAGTTAGATTGGCGGGGGAACTTTGTAAATAGTTCATTTTAGTCTTTTTCTTGTTTTAGGGTGTTTTTCTTGTACCGACACTAAATGTTTTAAATGTACGTTGGCGCGTGGCCAAAGTTGTTTATTGTGTATTATTTTCTTTGGAGTCATATTTAAGGTACACGGCGCGTGTACGTGATTTTATCCATGCGAATGCGAAACCCGTTACATTCGATAAGTGGTGCTTTATTAAAGTTCATATTTTTGTTGATAGGAAAGGGAGGTAATTACTGTAAGATGTTTGCTGAACAGGTTATTATTCATATTAGGGTTGCCGAGCGCAACAAAATTAAGATGTAATTGTAGAACACCTTAGTTCTAATTTTTTAGATTTTTTGAGTCCTTTTCAGGTTCGATAGTCACAGGCATAGGACGGCGGCGCCAGCAGGTGGAAAATATTTATGTCATTTTATTTCAGGGTCTGTCAAACCCAAACGTGTGATTCTGTGTGTGTTATTGTGTCAGGTGTGTGTTTTGATTATACGTGAAGAGGGGTAGAGGTCCTACCGCCCTCATATATTTGTTGTTGTTGTTGTATTTTGATGGAAAGGCAGGGTGCTCTGAGGAGACCGCTGTTCCTTGTCCATATGCTGATTCTTGGATTTCCTAGGGGAAATGCTGAGATATATTTTGTTCTGACACACACACACGTATTATTGTGCTTTGGGGCACGCTTCTTCGAGACTCGACCCCGTGCCTTGGGAGGTCGAGGTTATTTTGACACGTGGGTTGACATATATGCAGATTTCCACGAATCGCCCGTCTAGCCTGGTGACTTATTTTGTTAGGCAGTCCTATTTTCCGACTGGCCCCTTTAAGCTTTCATTTAGCAAACCTGTTCTTTGTGATGGTTATTTTGAACCATAATTAATTGGGGAGTTAGCCATGTCTGTGACGGATTATTGCATGTCGTATGGATGGAATGTTGTGTTAATGATGTAAATGTTGGCTTTGAGCCTAGTGATTGTTTATGACTCAGTTCATGTAATTTAGTATGTGACGCCCGAGTGGTGTAGTGGTAGTATACTTGTAAAAATGACGGCGGTCATATGTGTATTTGTTTTGTTGGTCACGTGTTAACTTGCTTGTGTTGATTTGTGAGAAGTTCTAATTTTAGGCAGTAATGTTTTGCTACGGCAGTTTGATTCCAATTTCATGCGGAAATTATTGTGTTGTTTATTTTAAGTATAGGAAGTGTCGGTTTAGTTTTAAGTGTTGTATAGTTGTTCCCCGCGTCTGTCTAGCTCTAAGTAATGCGGATTCGTCTTCTGAAAGTTTATTCCGGATGATGACGAATCATGCATTCAATTGTACTCATCGTGAAGCATGTAGAACAGCACTCGCGCATACATTGTCATTATTGTTGATTTTCTTTTTTGGGACACTTGGTCCGAGTAATAATCTCTCCTGAGATGTGGCCTAGTTTTGGCAAATTTAATTTATTCAGTGGGAGTCATTATGGGAGTTTTGTTTGTTAATTCTTTTTGTAAATAGCTGATCTGTTATTAAATTCATTTGTTATAACCCTGGCTTCACTTTTTCCTGCATGTTATTTTGTTATATGTTACCCTGCATGTTAATGAAGCGCTTTAACAACAACTTACGATATGGACTGTTACACCCCCCGAAACTGAGTCTCATAAGCTTCTTTGCAAGTGTTCAGTATACACAACAGTTTTGAGATATCCCAGTATCGTTTTTAAAGTAATTACAAGGAGGTCTCTCAAGCGTTGCCCACAAGTCGTTTGCATGTATAAAAATAATGGATTAACAACTGATGTAATTGTTTGAAATTCCAGCGGTTGGTATGGCAACGCTGAGGAGTATGCCCATTTCTATGAATGCTAGTTTTGTGGAAGAGAAGATGATAACCTTTATGTGTGTATTAAAGTGTTTGTAATTCCGTATCCAGTTGGAATACGATGAGTCGTTTGCGAGGTAGTTACCACATTGTATTAAAAGTCGTTGCATTGGCAAGACTATTTGCCATTATGGCATAGGATGTGAGTTTGTAGAACTCCTTTTGATTTTATACGCGACTTGGGTATGTGGAGATGGTAGGGTTGTACTGAAATCAGAACGAGAAGACGGATATTAACGTCTGTTATGTATTATTCTTATTAATTTTTATTAAGCACGATTATGTAAATGCGTATGTTTTGCCTTAATTGGTCTAGCATATCCGACTAAATATGACTACGAACCAGTAATGACAATTATGCAGTAGTATTTCAGAAGAGGAGGAAGATTGTAAGGATCCCATTAAGTTGCGGTAAGCTTTAATGCGAGATCAGAGCTGATGCTCTTTTGTATAGATAACATTCTTATCGTTATAATAGCCCACGCTATTAATTGTAACTCAGATTCATGATGTAAATAAGCTTTATATAATTATCCAATCCAGGGAATAACGTGTTAATAATGGTAAGTTATGTAATGTTTTTGAAAAGTGCTTAAGTGTGAAAGTCGATAGGTTTTGAATGAGTATTGCTTATTGTTCAGTATGGATGAAGACAAATCCGTCGGGATATCACGACGTGAGAGAATGAACGTTATATTGCGTGAAAGTTTTAAGTATTTCGAGCAAGGGATGGATGGATTATTTGCATTTTTGTTAAGAGTGAATGAGATTGTAATGCTGTCATTTTGCGACAGAGATGTGTAGGCTATTCTTATCGGAGTGCATTCGAACGAAGGTTCGCTTGGAGAACTCGTTCCAGCGCCCAAGGCCAATGCATAGCCCACAAATGGGGAGAGTTGTTGTCAATGCAACAATTCTTGAATGAAATCAGCCGGCAGACCGGTGAAGCAACGGTTTCATTATATAATGATGTCACATGACTCAGGCACGCGCCGGGAGAGCGCAGGTGTCCCTATAAGCGTGACAGAAGAATGCAAAGCACGCCAGTCTCTGTTAATTGTTTTAACTTGTAGAAAAGGCTTAGGCCGACCAAAATGTATGTCCCGGTGTACTAGGAACACGGCTTTTCAGTGGCGTAGATGAGGAGAGGAGTGGTGTATTCTTTGGAATACACGGTAAGACAGAGTTAGCCTTCGCTGCTCTTTGCTTAACTTATTTCTGCTCTTTTTTCTCAAACACCAACAGTGATTTCTTACTTGTTCTTTTATTTGAGCACCTTGCTTACATTCTTTGTAAGTTTGTTGTAGATATAACTTCCATGATCAACCTAGCGGCATCTAGCAGCTAACTGCTGATGTTCCTCAACATCTCTATGCTCAAGAGGACTTCCTTCCCAATCCAGCCACAAGATGTCGTCGCTATCTCCAGCTAACATCTCGATGCTCAAGAGGACTTCTTCATCATTCCAATCCTCCGGACGTCGTCATCATCGCCTGCTAGCTTCTCCTTGAAGATCACTCCTTCAAGAAAATTAATATCTAAGAAAGCAATGTATCATTGTTAGGTTGGTAATTTTTATGTATGTTCCTTTGTCTGTTTCCCCCACCCTCCTCCCTCCTTGGTACCTTCGTGCTTCGTCGAGCAGCTCTCACTTCTGGGCCAGTCGTCAAACCATACAGTTGGAGCCTACTTCAGGCTTGTCTCCTGTCTACTTGAGACACTTTTAAATCAAGACGCCATGTCTTAATTTTAACGTCAACCGTCATCCAGATCATCATCGTTCTTCAAAATGAGCTAAGTGTTACTTCAATGGTTTTCACCAAGTTTTAAATGTTTTAAATTGCTTATAGCATTTCATTTGATTTTATAAACAGTGTGAAATTGATGAATGTGATGCAATATCTGCCTTTAAAAGATCTTCCTGATCTAGTTGTGGCTACTTCAGCTAACTTTTCAAAATGAAAAAGTACTTCTTGTACTGATTATCTGAGATACTATCTCACACCGAGGGATAATTTAAAGCACCCACTGTCTATAGAATTCAGATTTCCGCCGGGAGACTTGTTTTGTCCAATTCAACCGATATCATTGCTCTAGAACTTTCTACATCAAGTTATCTTTCTACGAGTGAAATAGCCTGGTATTTCTTTAAATATGGGAACACATTTTCCTCATTGAGAAATTCATGTTGTATAACCTCTAATCAACATAATTTGTCTTCCTTCGTGGGATTTTCCGTTGCATTCAGCTACAATCTACGGATTTCGAAAGAAATAAACTTTCTCCAACTAAAACTCAACTAGTGATCTCCACAATTGCAATAACATTTCGTCTGATAAACTTTCCTTGTTGCAATAGTGAACTTTTCAACGGACTACAGCGCATAACAGTGCCCATTCAACAACCATCCGTGTCGCGTTCGAACGAAAGCATTAATTACGGCCATAAACTTTCTCCTCAAGTTCCTATTTCCTTTTCCTAAACACCTCACTAACTTTATCTAATTAAGTTTGAAAATTAAGTACTGATGTACCTAGCTGTTTAAACTACAACTTATGTCAATTTCTAAGAGGCCTCGCTTGTTATCAAGCGCTCTCCCAACTTTGCTTCGCATTTAATGAATTAATTTCTGTATAATCTGTGTCTAGTACACACCTTAAATCATATTGATTTTCCTCTTTTGTTAGGGAATTCAATTATTTCTACTCACAAGTGAATTTTCCAACTCTCCTTTTCCAGGTTTCACGAAAGGGTAATTGGCCCCATTTTTCTCGTGATCCCTGCTTCAATACAAGAAGTTATAGAAACTTCTTCTTAATTCTCTCTTTTCTTGTTATAATTTCAAATTTAATATTTGTTCATACTTTAAGACTTCCACATAGGAATTCTCAAAGTGCATATATTGTACCTGATTCTCTGTCATAGCTTTAATTATTTATAATTCTCGTAATAAACTTTAAAGTTTGCTATTTTTTGCACAACTTTTAAAATCTTATTCAAATTTGTGCTCGAAGCAAGTTTTAAACTTGCATCCCCTTTAACATCGTTAAAAAATTTACAATTTGTTAGTATTAAGTCTCAGACTTTGGTATGTTAAAATTGTTCATCGTTATTAATTGTAATCTTAATCAGCTTTATATGGTTTGTTACGTCAACTCTAAGTGTTGTTAAATAAATTAAATTCCATTTTTTCGTTTTATAAATTCCTAGAGAATAACGGTCAGGCAGGTCCTTGTCTTCCCTGGCTCTTCCTTTGTGGGTAGATTATTAGCTTGGGAATAACCTAACCCCCAAGGGAAGATGATAAAGAAAAGGAAGTGGGTTTCGGACTGGAGAAAAAGGATGGATAAATAGGACGAGAGTCCAAAAGAAGTTATAAGTTTAACTTTAAATGTACTCAAAGGCAGCTGCCGCTGCAAATCCTCTCTCCGATACCTAAAGTGGGTAGGGACCAGGGCAAAGCTAACGGGAAACGCAGCTGTTCTCGAGAAAGCTGCTTTAGTGTATTCCCTCCCAAGCATACATATGCCTACTATGGGGAAGGGTGATGGTCTGGCAATACAAAGAGTAACGGATTTATTGTGTATCTGTTCAGAGGAGTTTGTTTCTAAACCGGTAATTTGAAGAATGCCAATAATTTGAATCGGTTTCGATATTTTTAGTTTTTGAAATTGTAGAATTTCTAAAGAGCGACCAAATGCTTTCAAGAAGGATAGGGATAAAGCAATTATACCTTTGGGAATAATTTTGGTAAGTGTACCAATAGTTGCATTTGGAAATGGCTAAGCTTTTACCCAGCAAGGAGCCGACTAAAAGTTTAGGCAATGAGAAACACTTATATTTTGAAAAACCAACCATAAGTGTTGGAGAGAATCTCCACAAGCAGGAAGCTGGCGTAGCGAGCTATGCTTGCCTTACTGGCCAGTTAGAATTAGCTATTAAAGCTAAGAGAGACTTTACCAAGTTACCAACTAAGAGTTTTTGCTCAAATGTAACAAGTGGTGAAAGCCCTATCAATAGATTTATTTGCATTAAGTGGGAAGAGTCAAGGAAGACAGAATCTTGCCTAACCGTTATGTTAGAGAAATGATAAATCCAAAAAGAACTCTTGAATTTATTTAACAATGTTGGGTAGTAGTTTTGTGACAAATATATAATTTTGATTTTGTAACAAATGGGGTCACAGATCTCCGAAAAACATCTAAAGCTTGCGCCAGGCAATTAACAATTCTTTTGGTTTCAAACCTTTTGTATACTTTAAAATCTTCGCAAGATTTTTGAAATGACGAAGATAAATAAATGAAAAATTTAAAGATAACTGACGTAATTAAAGTTAGACAATAAATCAAGTACAAGGTGTGTACTTTTAAGAATTTCTAGGTAAATATCTTAGAAAGAGTAACAACTTCGGAAGTAACAACAACAAAAAGCAGGAAGAATAAAAGAGAAGTTTCTATAACTTCTTATATTAAAGCTGAATTACTTTTAGTGATTATACAAATAGGGCAGGTCACTTATTGTGAAACCTGAAGAGAAAAGTCGAAAGGAAGTTTCTAGAACTCCTATGTTTAAGTAGGGATCACGAGACAAATGGGGCAAGTTTCCCTTTCGTGAAACCTAGAATTAACTCACTTATGAGTTGAAAGAATCGTATTCCCTAATTAGAAGGGAGAAACAATATAAGTTAAAGCGTGTACTAGACACGAAGTTTTACAGACATTAATTTGTGGTACATAAAGCAAAAGAGGGAGGGCACTTATTGAGAGTGACACCTCATTGGAAAAGACCTAAAGTAACAATTTTATTATTTTGGTTGGTTAGTAAAGGGTTTGGGAAAGACCAAATGGGATTGAGGATAAGTGTTCACGGCCGTATTTATAGTATTCGGGCGAACGCGACGCGGATGAAATGTTGAACAAACACTGTTTTCACTATAGTCTGTTGAAATAGATGAAAAGTTCACTGTAGTAGCACAAAAAGTTTATGGCAAAGAAAGTTATTGCAATGATGGAAAATTACTAGTTACACTAGAGTCTATTGCTTGAGAAACTTGTAGGTTATAGTTGGATGCACAGAAAAGAAATCCCAACGGAGGAAGAAAATTTAGTTATTGATTAGTAGTTCATAAGGAAGATTCCTTAGTTTGAAAAAGTATTCCCACATGTGAGTGGAAAATACATGACAGTATAACTGGTAGATAGAATACAGATTCTGGAAGGTTCCAGAACAATCATGACTGAAGAATAGGGCAAAAGTTAGTCCAGCGGTGGAACGAGCTAAGTATTTTATAGACAGTGGGTAATTTAATGGTATCCCACGTTGTGAGAAAATCTCTCATTTAATAAGCATAAGAAATGCTGCTTCATGTTAAGATCGGCTTATATAGACAAAAGCCCAACATAGAAAATCCCGCGAAGGATGATTATTGCCCCAAATATAGAAATCTCACACTGCCTATAAAATGATCATTAAAAGCATGTAGCTTTTTAAAATCAATTAAAATAAGTTGAAGAACGTAGAAGTAGTACTTAGCTTTGCTTCATGGCGAAGACGATGTTACCTTTGACGGTTGATACTAAAATTCTAACATGGCGTAGAATTTAAAAGTTTGCCTCTCGAGTTGAGGAGGCGAGCTCTAGTTAAGCTCTAACTGAGTCGACTTCCGACGTACAAGTGAGACACGCTCAACGAAGCACGAAGGGACCAGGGAAGGGAAAAGAGTGGGGATAGGAGACAAAGGAATACATATAAGAATAGACAACATAACAGAAATAAATTTTCTCTTGATGAAATGGTCTTCAAAGAATTGATAGTAGGCGACACTAGCGCAGCCTGGTGGGTGAAAAAGTAGACGAAGTTCTCTTGATCACGGAGATGTTAGCTGGCGATAGCGACGAGATCTGGTGGCTAGATTGGTAAGGAAGTCCTCTTGTACAGGGAAGAATTGAGGAACTTCAGAGATTCGCTGCTAGATGACGCTAGGTGGGTCATGGAAGATATATATCTAGAACAGACTCACAGGTAACATAAGAGACATGACCAACAAGGAGAAATCAGAAGATCACTGTTGGTGTTTGAGAAAAAGGAAGGAATGAACTATAGCAAAGAGAAGCAAAAGCTTGCTCTATCTTACCGTGTATTCCAAAGAATACACCACTTGGCTTATGGTCTTTTTAAGAAAATTACTTAAAAAAGTAATTCAAGTTTCGCTACTTGTTGCATTTAACTGGAAACTTCAAAAATCTTGTTTGAAGCTCTTTTTAGTTTTCATAACTAATTCCAATAAGCCATCGAGGCGAGCATAGCTAGCTCAGCAAGCTTCCTGCTCGTCGAGATTTTCTCTATGACTCATGGTTTGTTTTCCAAATTCATAGTTTTCCTCTGGTTTGAACATTTAATCGGCACTCCGCTGGTTACAAGCTCAACTTATCTTACGTGCAACAATTGACATTCTTCCAACTCATCAAGAAGAAATAAAATCCTTACTAAAAGCATTCATATTGCGTCATCGCTTCCCTGTCTGGGAGTATTTGGTTGGTCTAACGGAGCTCCAACAGTACCCAAAATTAAAGTTATCACGGCCAATTCAAATTATTTTCGCCTTTCAAAACCGTCGATTAAACCTAACTCCTTTGAAAGGATATACAATAAATCTGTCATTCTTTGCCTTGCCAGACTACCACCCTTCCCCATATTACCCTATTTTAAGCTGGGAAGGGAAAGCACAAACGCCGCTTGCTTGCAAATAGCTCCAGCCGCATTCCCGTTAGCTACGGCCAGGTCCATACCCACTTTAGGTGTTTCACGGGCTTCGCAGTGACACTCGTCACTAACTCATTTAAATTTATTTTGTTTGCTTTGTGTTGGACTCTCGTCCTATTTACCCACACTTGTTCTTTATTCCGAAACCCACTTCCCTTTCCTTTTCTCTTCATCTTCCCTTGGGAGTAAGGTTAATTCCTAGCAAAAACCTACCCAAGGAGTGAATGATTGTGTATGTTTTTATTATTAATTGTGTGTGTGTTTAGATTTAGTTTACTTATGTTATTAAATTGTTTAGTTCGTTGTTAGACGTCGAGTTAGCGTGGTTTATTTTAGATATAGAGAGATGACACTGTGAAACCCCCTTTTTAGGTCTGGAGCTGACTACGTAATCCCCGAGAGAACCAAGGTAGGTGCTCGCTTTGAGTTTAAGTGCATATATGTAATTCACAATTTCATCGTATTTACTTCTGCGTATGTTCTCGAGGATCATGTCGGAGTGGATTTTGATTAGTAATTTAGCCGGTGCCGTCAATATCTACTATCCAGCTTTGCTACGGATATCCGACAGACCTCCTCCCGAATATACGGGCACAGTACATTGTAACGAAATCGTGTTTGGACCTCCATAATACTATATTTAACACCCTAATCAACTGCTGGCCTTGGTCCCGAAAGGCACTACAGCAAATTGAAATAAACTGCTTTTGTAGCTACAAGCTGTCAGTTTCCTGTTCTCCTTTCCAAAAGGAACTAGCTAGAAGCTGGCACTCAAGTCCACAGAGGAAAGCCATCTCTTCCTATGAAATTTGTATATGAGCTCCTCGACAATCTCAAGTCACTCCTGATCCCCAAGGATCCTACTGTTGAAATGGCGTGCATCAATACACAACCTCTTCGAACCATTGCTCTTACTAACTACCACTAATGGGTTCAAGTACTGACTACGTAATGGCTCTATAATCCCTTGGTTAAGCATTGCATTAATCTCTTTGTCCACAGCATCTGCATACTTGTGGGGAATATGATATTTAGGTCCTGAGAATGGCGAATGGTCAAACACTTCAAACCTATGAGCATATACATGTGTCAATCCTGGCTGGTCACTGTACATCTCAGAATTCTCCCTTAATAATGCAATTAGCTTAGCTGTATTCTCAGAACTCAACTTACTTCTTCTTCCGGCCACTTGTAGTGAATATACCATTTCACCCTCTAAGATCACATGACACACCTTCACACAGTTCCCTAACTTCTCAGACTTACCCTCCGAATCTCCATCAATGACCAGCGCAGTACATGCCCTCAATAAGCTCTCTGAATTCACCAAACGTCCGAATTTCCTGGTTCTCTTCTCCCCCTCACCAGACCGATGACTCCTCGATCAAACTCAATAATAGCACTATGTTTATTTAATTAATCCACCCCTATGATTACTGCATGAATTAAACTATTTACGCAATCAAACTGAAATGTTGTAGTGTGTTAGAGGACTGTTAAATAAGGACACATGTGTGACTTTCCAAATCCTGAGAAACACAAACATTTCATGGCGGCCGAGTGATTTTCAAATATTTAAAATAACTTTTCTTGCGATCTAATCACCTTAATGCAATGACACTTGGCACAGCGAATCTTTATTCAGAGCTAATTAGAGACATCTAATGATGTTCAATTGTTATCAAAAATTCAAGCTGCATCAGTTCAAAACATTAAAACTTTATTTATCGTTTCTCGTATCTCATTCAGGTGATTGAATAGATAATTCATATGATGGGCTATGATAACAATCCTTATCTAATGGTACTAAATTCTGTAGCGTGTTTGTCCAAAATCATAGTGTAATATTGACAAAGATGTCTCCTTCTTCTTCTTCTTCTTCTTCTTCTTCTTATTATTATTATTATTAATCGACAGGCATTACGTTGGGAAACATCATAGCCACCCACATCATTTATTTTATCTTATAATTGTAATTTTATTTTTCGCATCAGTTTAATATGGAAGGAGAAGATTGTTTCACTATATATACATATTTAATTTAATTGGTTATGATTTAATGGAAGATTTTCAATAGAATATTTAACAATTTAACGTGAGGGTGAAGCAAGCATTTACGAAGTCATTTCAGTCAGGTAGTAGGAGACGGGACGTGTTGCAACTTGAAGTTAAACTTGGCCGAGCGCGCTGCGGGGGTTTTTCTTGGAAATTGAGACAACGACTGACGCTTCGGAGATAGCTTTTCTGAGAAGACGGTTCACCAGAGGTCATATCCATACGTTACTCGAGGGTCGAGAACCATTCTATTCTTTTCTATTATCTTCTCCATTCTCCGATTATCAATCTGCGATTCTTCAGAGGAGACTACGCTGGACCACGTCTGATCTTAAGTACAGTTTAGAGTTGAAAATATGTTGGGACACATACCGTCCACACATATAAATGGTGATAGTTGTGTCTTAGGCTATCATCATAAATGTGATTATTGAAGTTAGTACTTCACCACAGTCAACTAACAAATTTACAACATCGCTTACAACCGGAAGATGACGGTGAAATTCTGCAGCAGGCTACAATTTTGCTCTGGGACGAGCAAAACCAATCTAATGAAGGCAACAACGGTGAGCGCTCTGGCAACATCACATATGTCTCTGTTTTTCAATTAGTAAATCTTTTCTTTGGGCACAGTAAATTTAAATTCATTTAACTTCTGGAATAAATTAACTTAACTTCATGACATCATATTCGTTTGTTTTTAGCCGCCACGTTAACTGTAAATTCAATATTTCTTCCATCATAATGTTTTGCATATTTGTTCTTTTCTATATTATTAAAATTAATTCTTTTGCATATTTGTTCTTTTCTATATTATTAAAATTAATTCTTTAAATTCATTCTCCGTGTTTCCTCCTTGTAGTTAGAAGTAGCTATAAGACGAACCTAATCCTCTCATTGCAAATATTACGCCGGTTGGAAACTTAGTTTCCCTATGGGCTTGGATAAGAAGAATATACATAGCCGAGGTAGAATGGTAAGTGACCACGTGTATTTTTCGGTATTCAGATGGCATTGAACCTGATGGCGCCCAACCAATATGAAGTTTTATTGTGGTTTGTCCACATTACTCCAGGTAAATAACATAATCATATGTGCCACCCAAATAGTGGAGCTTATATTCTTTTCAAACAGTTACATTTGTACGCCCAAGTGGGACGTGTATTAGCCAAAATAATTACAATAGAAGTCGTGCATTTTACTTTGATAAATATTATTTCCCTAAGTTTGTTGCAGAAAGATGCCATCTCTAGCACATAACTTCTCATTGTATTGAAGTTGGTGAAGATATAGGTCGTGAACAAAATGCTAATTAGTATATCACATTGAAAATCGTTTCAATAGGCAGGAGAGTTTTAATGGAAAAGACCAGTGGGATATATGAAAATAGGCTAATTAGTTCTTCACGGAACTACTTGTTTTAATAGTGCATTCTCATTGCTTGTGTGACATTGTGGCACTAATTGTAAAGTTTTCTCCCTTTACACATAACAATCCCAGGTGGTGGAATGTTTACACACATGAAAATCAACACTACATAAATGATCGACATCGTTTACCTATAAGGTGATTAATCCGTAATCAAATCAAGAAGAATGACTTCTGGTAAAATTAGATTATATCATACTATTTACAAACATGAGCTCGGATACCTGTCTTTACAACTTGAAATTTTCCCTATCACTACTAAGACAGTGGCTTAAACTGTGACAAGCTTCTAGTTGATGTGATGGAATATATATGTGGCTGGACCTACAGAGAAGGCAGTCGTCTTCCTTGAAGTCGTTTTATTTACCAGTCCTAATCTAGGAATTGCTGAACAGATTTTCTAAAGGAATTCTTCCTATTGTCTTGTGAAACTGTCGGTATTTTTAATAGTACTGATTTCACACGTTGATAGCTCTTTGCATACACGTACAGCTGATAAGCGGAACACCTTTCACTTGGCTACTTGAAAATACGGCGCGGATTAAAAATTACCACACTTGTAATACTGACTGACAATATACTCGAAGCTGCCCAAATAGTTTTCTAAGGCAAAATGGGGCTGAGAGCTTCACAACGCGCTCCCAAATACAGTTAGTCCACCCACGTGATAGCACTACCAATCATATTTAAATCTTATGGTGCCAAGTTCAAATGTACTGTTTGG
The DNA here is from genome assembly GCA_946902985.2 of Meconema thalassinum. Classification (NCBI taxonomy): domain Eukaryota; kingdom Metazoa; phylum Arthropoda; class Insecta; order Orthoptera; family Tettigoniidae; genus Meconema; species Meconema thalassinum. Next base: position 863,109,473 of record OX336389.2, read on the forward strand.
AAGTTTCCTTGTGACCAGGTCATTGTGAACCCACCGGTCTCAGCTTTTCTCAGAATTGCTGAGTTCAGATTTCCCTGTTCTAACTTGGGAGATCTTTCCTCATAATTTTACAATAGGTGACTAGCTGGGGTTCTTACTGTCACAAAGCCATGTAGAATATTGAATCAATGTTCCTATTAGGCACAAACCTCGCGATATATTACAAATTATAATTCAATAAATAATGAGGTGACGATATAATTCACATGATGACATAATGAAATGATACATACACTGTTAAATAAAATTATATGGCACTTGATTAAAAGATATTTTTAAGTCCAGATTTAAGGGTTTGACCATTTGTAGCCTGTAAGGTTGTTGTTGTTGTTGTTGTTGTTTGAGTCTTCAGTCCTTTGACTGGTTTGATGCAGCGCTCCATGCCTCCCTGTCCTGAGCTAATCGTTTCATCTCTACATAGCTACCACACCCTGGAAGGTTACAGTATCATATAAGGGTTATCACTGCGTTAGTCAAAAGATTAGCACACGGAATATTACGCACAGCAGCCATCATGAAATTTAAAAATAAACTAATAACTCTCAGACTCTTAGAACTGTAGTAAAGAAATTTAGTAATATCCTAAGGTAGAACCTAATGCTTTAGCGCTACAGTAACGCAAACTAGTGATAAGGTAAAATCTTATATGTGGTATCGTTTGCTGAAAGCAAAATAACAGCGACTCCAAAAATTCAAAATGGCGATTGGGCATACTATTAAAATGTAATAATGAATCATTCATTACGCATTAAACAAAACTTAGTAAGGAAGAAGTACCTAATGAGGGGCTTCGCTGAAATAAGCCATACGAATAACACAGTGAATATAACGCGCAGTGGCTATCTTGAAAATATAGAATATGATTATGAATAACACAAAGTATTTTGAAGCTACAATAATGTATTTTAATGGCAAAGTAGAAACTTGTAAGTGGTTTCGTATGACTAAGTCAAAAAAACAATAGCTGCATACATGCACGATGGTAGCATATCGCATGCTTAAAACTTGAATAGCATTAGCTCACGATATAATAGCACAATTGTCGCTAAATTTGATGAGGGAGGAGTACGATATAAAAGACCTCGTTACCATTGCTCTTAAGAATATCACACCGAATATAGCGTGCAGCGACCATCTTGAAAGCATGGAAAATAAAAATAAATAACTCTATATACAGTACTTTGGATTTATATTATCTAAAATTAGTATTCATGTAGAATCATATATGGGCTTTATATATCCAGGACAAATGAACAACCTCGCCATGCATTCAATATGGTGGCTGAGCGTAATATTGAAACTTAATAATCAATAACTCAGTATACCATTGCGCAATTAACACGAAACTTAGTAAGAGAGGAGTACCATATAAGAGATCTAGTCATAAGACTCTCACGCTGCGATTCAATATATTCAAGATGGGCGTACTTTTGTAAAGTTATAATCAATTCCTTTGCATGCAAGACCAGAATTACTACGAAACATAGTAAACAAGGACTCTTATATAGATTGAAACTCTTAAAATTCATCACAATAACATTTAATCATACTACTTAATAAGGACAAAGAGCATATAACATGAAGCCAACTATTATTTATGTTTATGCTCGGGGCGTGGTGGTGAAGCGGTCAAGCTGTTGGCCTCTCACCAAGGTGGACTGGGTATGATTCCCGGTCAATGCATGCGAGATTTTTGAAGTGAAATGCCATGTCCTGTGGTTCGGATTCCACGTAAGAAGGAGGTCCCGTGGCTCATAATCACAAGAATCATGGCCACGTAAAGCTTCCTGTTCGGAACGAAAAACTGCACTCGGGGGTGTCGGGAATAGAAGAGGTACTATTTTAAACCAGCCCAGAGGAATACATCTACAACAAAAAACCATGAAAGAAAGAGGCCAGGCTTCCGTTAAAATTCTTCTAAATTTATTGATAAAAAGAGCAGATCCCTAGCCTACTTTAGCAAGGTAAAAATCGGCTAGTTCGAACTGATCTGCCCTGAAAAGAAATAGTAATCCTAGCTAAAAATCTACATTAAGCCTCTCGAAGTCCTATTCACAAAAATTGATAGCAAACTTACTAAGAGAGTGACACGTAAATAGTCCCTACGCAATACATCGGAAATTAATAATAATAATATCAATGAATTTATGGCAAAGCAAAACAAAACATTTAACTTGTTCACAAGGCTAGGTTCATTTACATTTACGAGCACAATATCAATAGCTACGTTATGATGATGTCACCCCCAACATTTAATTTTACGTTATCCATCTAAGCGAACCCTGATTGACGTTAAATAAAAATAAACGATAAGCATTTATTGCAAAGTAAAAATCAAAACTAAGCACAATCTGATCCTATCACAAATGAATTACAATATTCATTGTCCCTCCTAATAATTGCGCAATGGGCGCCCCTGGCTGCACACATTTCACGCTCTTTGCGGTAAATGAGCTTAAGTGTAGAATGAGGAAAACAAATTACGACTACAGCTGCTATGGCGGGCCACCACGACACACGTTGCGTTATCAATGTAGTGCGTGCTTTCACACTATCTCAACATCAAGTGATCGTCGTCTCAAAGTTGGGATCATGTCAGAATGTATCAAACAAATCGAAAATGGCCAATTCTTATGTGTCGGTCAAGAAAAGAAAATATAAGTTCAGCATTCAACTCTTATTTAGATTCCAAAAATTGTTTAAGTAATATTTTGTTTCCAAAAAATCCTATCACTTAATTATTGAATTCAGGTTTAATTCAATTTTATACCTAAAAGTATGATTGTAAGTTTCAGTGACCATGAACTTCCTTTAGTGTAACTATGTGTAAGGAAAGAACCATCTAAAAATCGTTAAATACCAGTGAAAACACTGTCACCTTAAGTGCATGTCACCTCAATAACACAATGACTCGTCAGTCTCCAACATCAGTCGACACGGTAAAACGTACAATGTCTCAGGCAAAACATTAGCTCCAAAAATATGAGCAATAACCATAAACTCTCCTTTTAGTGTCTGCTACAAGACAACACAATAGCATGGTTCCCTATATTATACACTTAGTCTCATTCATGGACTCAAATGTGCTTATACGCCGGTAATCAGCTGTTCTCCAATGAACATGAAGTTACATTCAATAACCAACAAATGCTTTTAAATTTAGATCGTAGGCTTTCGCGGCCGGTGTCTAGTTTATCATCTAGGCTTACAGGATGGAGCCGCGTCGTATATCGGTGATTATTTCCCGACGTTTCGGCTGACATTGCAGCAGCCTTAATCATGGGTAGGTACGAGTTGGTGTCCGTATGCGTGCTATAAAACAGGTTACAGTTAGTTTCGTCTGCTGCAGTCAGACTCAATACCACTGCCTTGGCGATTATACAAACAAAGAATATTTTAAGATGCATAGCGCATAGTTTGAGTACGGACACCAACTCGTACCTACCCATGATTAAGGCTGCTGCAATGTCAGCCGAAACGTCGGGAAATAATCACCGATATACGACGCAGCTCCATCCTGTAAGCCTAGATGATAAACTAAAATGCTTTTAATATTAGCGTGTCTAAAACACGATTTTAAATGCTTTAGTTAGAATCATGGGCTTGCATACGCTTTCAAGAAAAGATCTCCATCGAACTAGCAATATCTCACTTCCGAGTACAATCATTTAATTCAGTCGAAGTCGTCGTTTCAATGTCAACATAAAATAAAAGAATCCTTCTACATTAACACCTGGTTATGCGTGCTATAAAACAGGTTACAGTTAGTTTCGTCTGCTGCAGTCAGACTCAATACCACTGCCTTGGCGATTATACAAACGAAGAATATTATAAGATGCATAGCGCAGTATTATAAGAAAAACTCAACACATAAGCCCACTGCCTCTAACCTTGACAACCACATATCAACTAGAGTTCTACGTCACGAAGTTTAAACTGTACAAAACACACCTGCGTGCTTGCTAAATGATACGATGTCCCTTGAAAAATGTGTTTACTCTTGGCGTGTATAACTGATACGTAAAATTATGACCACAATCATAAATATACAAGTACAATAAGTTGCCTACCTACAGATTGTGAATGTGAAACCATCTATTCTACTCCATGATTCCAACCGTTACTAACATGTTCTAAACGTATGTCGTCTCACATACATTTCTGCATGCAGTGCATGATTCGAGCCTCGCTTGGGGTGTATGAGCGAGCCCTGGCTTTGATTTCAGCAATCTCCTGCTAGGTCTGCACGCATCTCCATTCTCCTAATGCATTTTGGCTTATTCCATCTCAATTGCTGGTACAATTAATCAGCAAAGTTTAAAGTGGGCTCGATTTCCGAGCTTGGTTGCCCCCATGATGTTGGAGTTTAATATTACACAGACTCTAATTTTATTGGTTTGGATTCAAATGTGATGTCACTGAAGTTACACAGTGCGGATATACAAAATTGCCCTTATCACTACGCCACAGGCTTTAAATATCAATTTTATGATATTCTCATACTCAAAACTTGGATTTTATAATGTCCAACCACGTGATAGTCAGTTATCACGGTAATCGTAATTGAAGTATTTTACAGTTTCCAATTTTACACTTGATTAACAATTATACTGTCTCGATTTATGCTTAGATGCGTAGTTGTAAATTACATTCACAATATTGGACCTGCGGCCATGTCATCGACCAACAGTCTTTGGTTCAACCACGACGTTGCACCAAAATGCAAGAAAATGACAAATATTGTCTCACAGTCCTACTTTGACTCACAATAAACGTCCTCTGCAATATTAAATACAGGGATACAATAATCTCCACCAACAAAATTTGGATACTGGTACAGTATTCAATGTGGCACGTCTTCTTCCACTCGATCACAAAATCAACCCGTCTCTACGAGACATGAAAATACTAGTAGTAATTGTGGGTAGCGGGTGGAACTAATGCCCCTAGTACTTACATCAAGCGCTCAACTAAAAATTTATACTCCTCTTTCTGTGATGTTATAAATATTCAAAATACTGTCAAAAATCCCAAAATTTCACAAAATAATTTCCAAAATTTTCCAAACACTATCATAATAGTCATAGATTAGAAAGTTCATAAATATCAATTTCCAGCAAGATCCAAAGAGATTGGAGTCCATTTCTCTGAAAATCAGCGCTGTTCCAATGCATCTAACAACTTGTTGATCATCCAGGCAGTCGATCGTCGAATCGAACATGCGCTATTGGGCGCATACGCCTCCTCATCAACTAAATAAAAATTGCAGTAGTTAATTTTTATTTCAACCAAAGGATCTAATCTTGGTAGTATCGCTTCAAATTTGCGGCATTATAGATTTCAATTCTGTCACCAGTTTGCAGAGCACGTATACCATAACTATCATTGCCAAATATTGTGGTAACTCGGTGTGGACCATACAATAAGAAAATAAACTTGTGGTATACTCTCTCAGCTGGGCTAGATATTCCTGGTCTTCAAACGAGCACCTAATCATTCACATTAGGAGCTCCGCGAATGCGTTGTCTCCTGATTCTACGTAAGAGCTTCTGTGCTTGCCATTCCATGTGTTCTCTCGCATCTCTGATTTTACTAGCTTGTGATGGTTGTAAACATTGGGGTACAGTAATGATGTTATGCCATGCTCTCTGAGGTTTCTGGTTCAAATGCAGATCGGCTGGTATGTGTCCAGTGTTCTCATGTCGATTCGCCTGGGGTAGAAAATGGAAACCACAGAAAACCACTTTCAGGGTGGCTGAGGTGGAAATTGGGCCCGCCTCGTCTGGCTAAACAGTTAGCGTACTAGGCTTTGGCCTGACCTGTCCAAAGTTCGATTCCTGGCCGGACCATCAAGGATTTTATTCTCCTGTGGTTAATTCCCACGGCTCGGGAACTGGGTGTATGTGACGTCCTCATCATCACTTCATCCTCATTACGGCACGCAGGTCACCCATGGTCGTTAACTAGAAAGACCTGCACTCGGCCTTTCAGGAGAACATACGGTCATTATCATTCATTGGATTGAATAGGACAAACTCTTCATTGAGAGCACCATTCCGCGAGTGGATTAAATTTCACTTCATATTTACATATCATTAAATTCTATGGATTTATTTCATTCATGTCGGCATAGAATGAAATGCTCGTTGGAATTAAAGTGTATGAATTAAATTTCACTCCGGCCGGAATAGAACTAAATGATCATTCACAGTTTCATTCTGACAAGAATAGAATTATATTGCATGGCTTTAATTTCACTCCGGCCGGAATAGAATTAAATATTAGTTGGAATTTAACTGTATGGATTTAATTTCACTCCGGCCGGAATTGAATTAAATGTTCGTTCACAGTTTCATTCCATCAGGAATAGAATTAAATTGTATGCATTTAATTTCACTCCGGCCGGAGTAGAATTAAATTGTATGAATTCGATTTCACTCCGGCCGGAATAGAGTTAAATTGTATGGGTTTAATTTCACTCCGGCCGGAATAGAATTAAATATTTGTTCACAGTTTCATTCCAACAGGAATAGAAATAAATTGTGTGAACTTAATTTCACTCCGGCTGGAATAGAATTGAATAGTATGCATTTAATTTCACTCCTGCCGGAATAGAATTTAATTTGGTTCCGGCCAGAATATAATTAAATTGTATGGGTTTAATTTCACTCCGGCTGGAATTGAATTAAATGTTCGATCACTGTATGGATTTAATTTCACTCCGGCCGGAATTGAATTAAATGTTCGTTCACAGGAATCAGGAATAGAATTAAATTGTATGAATTTAATTTCACTCCGGCCGGAATAGAATTAAATCGTATGAATTTCATTTCACTCCGACCTCAAGATTTAATTTAGTTCCACGTTTTATTTCACTCCGACCTCTAGATTTAATTGAGTTCCTCATTTCATTCCACTCTCCCGGTCACTCCATGTAAGATCTGTGCTGGACAAAACGGAGGCAGACAGGTTTTTCTCCGGGTACTCCGGTTTTTCCTGTCAAAATGTCATTCCAGCAACACTCTCCACTAGCGTTTCATTTCATCTGTCATTCATTTAATCCTTGCCCCAGCGGAGTGCGTCAGTGTTCGGCAGCCGGCACAGTTCATATCCTCGCCGCTAGATGGGGGCTTCATTCATTCCATTCCTGACCTGGTTGGAGACTGGAAGCAGGCCGTGGATTTTTATTCATTTTCATTTCATTCCACTCCGACCTCAAGATTTAATTTAGTTCCACGTTTCATTTCACTCCGACCATAAGATTTAATTTAGTTCCTCATTTCATTTCACTCCGACCTCAAGATTTAATATCATTCCAAATTAAATTTCACTCCCAGTCGACGATTTAATTTTATTCCGACCACAAGATTTAATTTCACTCCGATCTCAAGATTTAATTTTACTCCGACCTCAAGGTTTAATTTCATTCCTCATTTAATTTCACTCCGAGTCGAAGATTTAATTTCATTCCTACGTCAAGATTTAATTTTATTCCACATTTAATTTCATTCCGTCCTGAGAATTTAATTTAATTCCACATTTAGTTTTACTCCGAGTCTGAGATTTAATTTCATTCCGACAACAAGATTTAAATTTATTCCACATTTAATTCAATTCCGTCCTGAGCATTTAGCCTACTTTCATTTTACATTTAATTTCATTCCGACTCCAAGGTTTAATTTTACTCCACATTTAATTTCATTCTGACGAGAGGATTTAGTTTCATTCCACATTTAATTCCATTCCGACCCCAAAATTTAATGTAATTCCTTTAATTCAATCAGCCTGCGAATTTAATTCAATTCCACATTTAATTTCTCTCCGATCCCAAGATATAATTTTATTCCACATTTAATTTAATTCCAACCTCATGGCTTAATTTCGTTCCACATTTAATATCATTCCATGTTCAACATTTAATTTCATTCCACATATACTGTAATTTCATTCCGAGTTCAAGAATTATTCTCATTCCAGATTTAATTCACTTTAAGTTTCACTCCATGCATTTCGTTCTCTTTTATTATTCACATTTCACTCCTCAGATTTTATTCCCTAATTTCACTCTCAATTTAATTTCAGTCCGAGTTTCATGAAAAAGTTTAATTCCAGAATTAGTCTAATTTAATCCGAATTTCATTCCTTTCATTTCATGAAATGGTTTCGTTTACACATTTCGCTCCTTACAATTCACTATATACCTGCGTTTCATTCCTCACATTCTATTCCTAATTTAATTCCTCTTCGAATTTTATTCACTAAACCATTTTCTCTTTAATACAGTTCTACGAATCGCGTTTTAATTCGTTCCTTTCAATACTGTTCCAATTAACATACTTCTATTTTAATTCCTCTTCACATATAATTATTCCAGACGTTTGTGTGTTTAAACCATGTAATTTAACTCCTTTTTAATTTAATTTCGTTCTCTTTACGACCTCTGCTATTCTCACTTGGAGACGCGTGTCATCATGGGCAATTCCACCTATTGTTGCAGTTGTTTATAGTTTGTCACCGGAGGTGCGCGACGATGGAGACACCGTCCAATCACGTCCCACAAATGGTTAATGGAGGAAGTTCTGGTGATCATGCTGCCCACTGGCGTTGGCGCACCCCTTGGAGAGCGCTTTATGTAGCACGAGCGGTGTGTTCTAATGGATATTTATCAATGTTCACTATATTAACACCAGGACTCACTGGTCACTGTGGGCTAATGCTCGCCCCACCATGATGCTAAACTCTGGGAGCTGCCTGAATAGGATTGACATTTGGCCGGATGTTTCACCTCAGTTATCACCTCTCTACCTCTTGACCAATCCATGATCCCATAGTTGATGTCATAATTCTCTGCGTTGCAATATCACAGCCCACGTGCGTCAGTGCTGTGTCTCTGACTTGTACAATGTGATCGCTTGTTATTCTAACCGTGTGTTGGTGCTTTAGTGATAATAATAGTGCTTTAATAATTGTTTGTGTAGTACTGTAGAGTAGAACAGCAGTAGTTAAAAGTAATTAGAAACTTATATTTGTGACTTTATTCAGTTTTCATTGACATTAACAGTCTATTTTCTTATTATATTTTGATATGTTGGAGGCGGGTACGGTGGCTAAGGGAAGGGGTGAACTGAAAACCACTGGGCGAGGAATCGTTCTGCGAGGTTAGTCCCGTGAATTGGTATGTACTTTACGGGAATATTTCGAGAAGGAGAGAGATAACGGCGGTCCTTTAGTGCCTTTTAGTAAAGTTATCGAGAGAACTTCTGATGCCCTAAACATTAATAAGAATACAGTAGTGAAGATCTGCAAGGAGAGATTCCAGCTCGAGGAAAGTCAAAATAAATGTGTCAAACTCCAATAACTACCTACCTGAACCTTCGTTTAAAATGCCTAGTTGGAAATAAATCTACGGATACATCTGCAACGAGAACTTCCAGTAATGTCAGTCGTAGTGGGTCACCCATCATCTAGCTACCAGTGTGAAGGTCCTTGATGCTATCCTTCAAATGGTAAGTTTCCTTTTTTAAAATCTCTGAACTGACAGTTCACTTTTGTGTGTTTGTGTTTTCTTAAACATGATTTTGCTTTGAGTAACAAATTCCTCTCTCGAAAGTTAAGGCGTAGCTTGAGACGTTAAGCTAAGTAGCCGACTTGAGGAATGTTAATGATGCCACAATGAAAACTAACAAGATTACTGACAGCGTTATGACTGGTGCGTATAGCAATAATGGTAGTGAGAGCTGATGAAATGCCGAGACCTTCTACTCGAAAATACGGTACTTAATAAGCTGTAAAAAAAAAAAAAACCACGTTGAAAGCATGTGAATAAATATTTCTCGGGTTTAAGTGCAAACCTGGCCTAACTATTTCGTTCGCAATATAGGAGCAACATCCTCTTTTAAGCCTGAAGCAGTAGCTTGTCACAGAAAAAATGTAGGCTAACATTATTGTAAGTTATCGAACTCAGCGTTTTCTTAAAGCCGTTACGATTATCGCAAAAAATAAGGAGATATTGTATATTCTACATCTGTAGCAACTATTCTGGATTCAAAATAATTCTGTAGCTTATCACTGAAATAATTATGAAATATATTATAGCGAGTTGAATGTACGGCAGTAACTCATTTGCCCACGCGCGCGCGGTAGGAGCGAGCAGTTTGGCAACCTCGTTCTCAGACCACATGGCGAGGCGAGAACTGTCAATCCCTTTCTGGTAGCTCACAGAGTATAGGTGTTGACCTATCTTTGTCGTGAATTTACCCCATCAGGTTCATGCCGCTCCGGAAGGCAAGGTGTGAGTGGGATTCCTGGCGAGCTACGCCCACGAACGTAGCCCTGCTGCCTGCAAATGATTATGGATGGTCCAACGTGCGATTCAATTCGTGCTGCAATTAAAATGTATTTCCCGATGACCGCTCTTATGATTGGATGGTCAAGGTATGTATCCGTATGTCACTGCTGTCCTAATCTATCCTGATGAGCATGTGCACTTTCCTGGTTCAATGGCTTCAACTCTTTTACACAGTTTATACTTTCCAACAAACCAGTCTCCCATTGGCCCACAATACGACTTCGCTCAAGCTTAGCTGCGCGAACAACATATCTACAATATGCATTACTACTTTGGTGTAGAGTTCTATACTTGAAACAAACGAACAATACTTTCGGTATGTGGACAACACTACTGATGATGGTCCGGCTGTTATTCGTTTCCTACTTCGTCCACAACACTGCGCGTTTGTTTATTCCATGTGCTGCACTCTAGTAGCACTCTGTGTGAATATGGACGCCTCCACGCACGTCCATCGTGGTGTGCTCTTTTCGTTTCTCACCGGTGTATTTGCCGTACATTCAATTATCTCGGATTAGAAAAAAGTAAGTTTCCTAATGCATTGACATATTGCATACCACTGAAATTATCACTTACCCGCAAGTCTTTAAACATGTTTTTTTATAAAACATTAAAACCATGAATTTATGATTGAATGAACAATGTAGCGTGTTTGGTGTAACATAACAATATACGTTCTCCGTGGAAATACTCCATAAAATATTGCTGACTTTTCGTTTAGGTGGCAATTTTTAATTCATGTGTCGTATCAGGTGATTTTAAAATTCTTAAGAAAATTAACTAGTCTGACAAAGGAACATTGCAAACGTGAACCACCTGATCTCATTGAAACTTTGAATAATGTTGGTCAGCACTCAAGAAAAACATATTTTGCAGTATTCATCCCCAGATTCATTTGGGCCATCCCTGGGCAGAATAAAATTGTGTGAGGTTACATGCACTGGTGCAATGTAGAACAGCCCAGATCGAAGGGCGCGCCGAGTTTCCACATTCTCTCTGACCAATCTCTCCATTATGTAGACAGGCTGTGCATCGGCCTGGGTTGTTCAAGGTCTCACTAGTGTTGTAAACTCGCACATTGTGGTCCTCTCTAGGGATGGCCTGAATTAATTTGGGGTTGAAATAACATCATAGTCTGAGTTCTGACCAACATAGTCCACATGCAGAGTTTCAGCGAGATCGAGGTGTGGAAACTTTGTGTGGAAACTTCTGATAGATAGTCTATCAATAGGAAGAAGTCATTGCTGCGAACAAAGTGTAATATCAAGGGCCTATTTCCAATACGATAGCTCCATTCCAATAGGGTGGCAAATAAGAAATGATTCCCAGTGATCGGTAGAAGGCCTAACCCATTTATGGTGACTCACAAGGCACATAGACTATAGTTCACTCATCGAGATGTAAGCAACTTTGACTAAACATCACACACTTCCACCACACGATTTACTTTGTTTTAGGTGTCTCCAGTATTACCAACAGTAAGTAGGCCTAATGGGTGGTTTTAACTTAACGTTCGTCTCTGAGTCATTCGTAATGGAATGAACCAATGATGCCGTATAGTTGAGGAAACAAATCACACACCAGCCACAGATATATGATTCGGTTTAAGTTCGTCGCCATGGTGCAATCTGTAAATGATAAATGGTATCAACATAAAGGCTACCCTTGAATAAGTATTATAGGTGAGACGGTCGATTGTCACAAACAGTATAGGCCTCCAGTATGTTGTAGGTGGTACCCAATGCATGGTTATCGGATTCTTACCGAATTGATAGTCCACATCAGCAGCCGTATACAATGCGTTCATTTTCGTGAAGGGTCTATTGATGGCAATCTTAGTAAATCCTAATGTTTAGCACCAACTGAAGGATTGCCTTAGATAACTCAAACAAGATTTTATCTTGCATTCACAAAAAAATGTACAAACTAGCAACACATCTAGGTGATAGTTAGATGGCTCCAGGTCCCCACTCCTAAGTACTACGAGGTAAAAACTTTATGACTACTACAGAATATCTCATGAAGGACTGCCTCCATTTTAATAAAATATTATAGAAGAACGTATACACTGGCAACACGTAATTTATGTAGTTTTAGGTGTTTTCAATACTGTTGAGCGTAGCTATTGCTTGGTGTTCACTTGAATAACTCTTAATAATATTTGTAATAATAATAATAATAATCGTATGCCCTCAGATACCGTGTCCTGGATCTTTTGTACTGGAGCCATTGAATAGCTGTACTTTCCAATGAACTCTTGCAAGACTAGAGATTACACATGTCACGCAATGCCGGGATGTGCCTCTAATCGGCCAGGGCCTCTTCCTTCCTTGACCAATGTTATTCATTCATTCTTACTCATTAGGTGAAAATGACATCCATGTTCCTCCCTTTAAATGAACAGTCACCAAAATTAGAGTATTGTGAGCATGACGTACCTCTCGCACGTAGGTTGATACTGCTACGAAGTCATGGGATCCCTCGTCATCAGCCTGGAAGGGAAAACGATATATTTATACATTATAACAAATCATATTATGTACGGAGTTCTCCATGACTGGGCAAACAAGCCTAGTAAAAGTTTCTTCCATCCTTGAGAGAATTTAAAAAAAGAATCAGCGGATACATTTCTTTGTGTGTTTCAGAAAAATGTGAACAAGCCTGTGCATAATCCAGCCACCAGTTCAACTCAACAGCCTCAGGTTCTTCAGTCACACTTATGCACCCCCTCCTCCTCATTTCAGCCATTGGTGGAGGAACTGCACATTAGGCCAACAGCTTTCCTCAGCTAACCCAGGAGTGAAGGACACAAACAGTAGCTCTTTCCTTGTCGCTCTTACACCACACTCCCAGGTTCAGACGTAGGTGGAGGCGCAGAGCCAACAGCTACCTTGGAGTGAAGGACACACACAGTAGCTCTTTCCTTGTCGCTCTTACACCCCACTCCCAGGTTCAGACATAGGTGGAGGCACAGAGCCAACAGCTACCTTGGAGTGAAGGACACACACAGTAGCTCTTTCCTTGTCGCTCTTACACCCCACTCCCAGGTTCAGACATAGGTGGAGGCGCAGAGCCAACAGCTACCTTGGAGTGAAGGACACACACAGTAGCTCTTTCCTTGTCGCTCTTACACCCCACTCCCAGGTTCAGACATAGGTGGAGGCACAGAACCAACAGCTACCTTGGAGTGAAGGACACAAACAGTAGCTCTTTCCTTGTCGCTCTTACACCCCACTCCCAGGTTCAGACATAGGTGGAGGCGCAAAGCCAACAGCTACCTTGGAGTGAAGGACACACACAGTAGCTCTTTCCTTGTCGCTCTTACACCCCACTCCCAGGTTCAGACATAGGTGGAGGCACAGAGCCAACAGCTACCTTGGAGTGAAGGACACACACAGTAGCTCTTTCCTTGTCGCTCTTAAACCCCACTCCCAGGTTCAGACATAGGTGGAGGCGTAAAGCCAACAGCTACCTTGGAGTGAATGACACACACAGTAGCTCTTTCCTTGTCGCTCTTACACCCCACTCCCAGGTTCAGACATAGGTGGAGGCGCAGAGCCAACAGCTACCTTGGAGTGAAGGACACACACAGTAGCTCTTTCCTTGTCGCTCTTACACCCCACTCCCAGGTTCAGACATAGGTGGAGGCGCAAAGCCAACAGCTACCTTGGAGTGAAGGACACACACAGTATCTCTTTCCTTGTCGCTCTTAAACCCCACTCCCAGGTTCAGACATAGGTGGAGGCGCAAAGCCAACAGCTACCTTGGAGTGAAGGACACACACAGTAGCTCTTTCCTTGTCGCTCTTACACCCCACTCCCAGGTTCAGACATAGGTGGAGGCACAGAGCCAACAGCTACCTTGGAGTGAAGGACACACACAGTAGCTCTTTCCTTGTCGCTCTTACACCCCACTCCCAGGTTCAGACATAGGTGGAGGCACAGAGCCAACATCTACCTTGGAGTGAAGGACACAAATAGTAGCTCTTTCCTTGTCGCTCTTAAACCCCACTCCCAGGTTCAGACATAGGTGGAGGCGCAAAGCCAACAGCTACCTTGGAGTGAAGGACACAAATAGTAGCTCTTTCCTTGTCGCTTATACACCCCACTCCCAGGTTCAGACATAGGTGGAGGCGCAGAGCCAACAGCTACCTTGGAGTGAAGGACACACACAGTAGCTCTTTCCTTGTCGCTCTAAAACCCCACTCCCAGGTTCAGACATAGGTGGAGGCACAGAGCCAACAGCTACCTTGGAGTGAAGGACACAAATAGTAGCTCTTTCCTTGTCGCTCTTAAACCCCACTCCCAGGTTCAGACATAGGTGGAGGCGCAAAGCCAACAGCTACCTTGGAGTGAAGGACACACACAGTAGCTCTTTCCTTCTCGCTCTTAAACCCCACTCCCAGGTTCAGACATAGGTGGAGGCACAGAGCCAACAGCTACCTTGGAGTGAAGGACACAAATAGTAGCTCTTTCCTTGTCGCTCTTAAACCCCACTCCCAGGTTCAGACATAGGTGGAGGCACAGAGCCAACATCTACCTTGGAGTGAAGGACACAAATAGTAGCTCTTTCCTTGTCGCTCTTAAACCCCACTCCCAGGTTCAGACATAGGTGGAGGCGCAAAGCCAACAGCTACCTTGGAGTGAAGGACACACACAGTAGCTCTTTCCTTGTCGCTCTTAAACCCCACTCCCAGGTTCAGACATAGGTGGAGGCACAGAGCCAACATCTACCTTGGAGTGAAGGACACAAATAGAAGCTCTTTCCTTGTCGCTATTACACGCCACTCCCATGTTCAGACGTTGTTGGAGGTGCATTGAGCGAACAGCTAATTTGGAGTGAAGGACACAAAGAGTAGCTCTTTCCTTGTCGCTCTTACACCCAACTCCCAGGTTCAGACGTAGGTGGAGGTGCATTGAGCCAACACCACCTACATAGAAGGCCGTTGCACTGAATTGAAAGTAGCCAAGATGGTGGATCTTGTAGGCAGATATGTGTGTGGGCAAGCCATTGTAGTTATTCTGCGATTTTTTCAGTTTTTTGCTGTAAAATATGGTTTACAAGTGTCGTGTGCCGAAGTGCAGGGGTAATGATGATAATGAAAATAAAAAATCAAGTGTCTTAAGTTCCCCGAAGAAGAGAATTTGAAGAAACGTTGGGTATCATCATTTAAACGAGAGAACTCCATACCAACAACACATTCTGTGGTAAGTACTGAACCCATATGCTATAGGGTCCAAGGTGTGCGAATCCATGCATTTGAGGAAGAAATCAAAGAAACGTACAGTTTCTAATGTAACTTAAAGAAAGATCCAGCTAGGAGGCCAGTATAAGGTTGTGCAACTAACGAGGACCAGGTGTTCGAGAGGATGATATCATCCCTCTTGACATTCTGAAGGGAGCGAGTCACGAGTATTAATAACCGAGTGGAAATTTCCCAGGATTAGACAAGGAAGCCTGAATCGGAATTCGAGCTGACGTTGCTGGAAAATGACAACACCGCTTATGCGCCAGAAGAGGAATAATTAAATTTAACCCGTTTACAAGTATAATAATGAGTGAACAAGTACAGTACAGTGAATCATTTTGAATGAGAGATTTTTCAGTAAAGAGAAACCATTTAATAATTGCGCAGGAAAAAACTGCTAACGCAAGACGACGTCATTGGGGAAGTACCACGGCCTGTGTGGAGGGGAGAAAGCAAAAGAAATGCAACACCCACACATCTGAGGACGAGAAATTAATTAATATCTCCGAATTGCACGATCGATTCTTAGGTGCAATGAGATTATTTGACATTGAGAAGACGAGCTTTCGGAAGGTATAATTTTTATATTTGTGGCACCATCATTTTAGAAGTTGGCCACAGAAAAGGCTAGAGTCTTATTTTTTTGTAGTGAAATAGTATAAAGCTCCGGGCTTCACCAAGCCAATCATGCAGTCTCGAATAGCCCGTGAGGGGCGTAAGGCTACATCAACAGTATATGCAGTCTCGAACAGCCCGAGGGGGCGTAATCACGCATCACGCAGTACAAGTCCGTCCAGGGGGACGTGACGCTGGATCATCAGCACATCAGTATTCAGACAGCCTTGTGGGGCGTAACTCTGCGTCACATCGAAGACAGTTACCAGTACTCCTTGAGGGGAGAAATACTGTGTTATACCGCAGAAGTAATATCCGATAGCCACAGGCGTCGCAGTATTAACGACTTGCTTGCCTCCATAAGGAGTGGTCAAGAAGAAATTTAAAGTATCGCCGTATTGAAATATTAAGAAAATCCTAGTTACAGGATTTAGGCCCGACTGTATACAAGTTCTAGTGAAAGTTCGTAAGATATAGTCAGAGCAGGCTGCGAACGTCGGACTTAAAGGCGATAGGTCGTTAAAGAGACGAACGAATAGATCATAACGTACGGAAGTACCGTACCAGAAAGATAAACTGTTATTTAAATTAAAGAACCCAAAAAGGGAAGAACAGAATAAGGTTCGGAACGTATATCAGAAACGTAGGAGTGCTAAAACAGTTCCAATAAAGAAGATAGGAGACTATAAACATTATCTCCAGAAAGCAAGCGAACTATTCTAAAAGTAATAGACTCGAGAAGTACTAGCTGCTATAAACTAAATCTATAGGTCATTGAGGAGACCTCGATCCGAATAGACTTTCGCTAGGATCGATAAACAGATCTACAAAGAAGCCGTTCAAGCTAGATAAATAGCCGGTCATCCAGGATAGGAGTAGCAGAATTTGGACTCCAGGGAACAGTAGATGTTTCGAGACTTTCGTATTCTGCAGGATAGGAAGCCGACATCGAATAAATTTCACCCTTGGAAACGGGAAATTAAGAAGGTCACGTGTGATAGGCTCAGAAATACGGCCTAGTGATCAAGAATTGTGAAGTGTAAATTTATCAAGATTGTGTGTTAAATTAATATTTTTAGTGTTTATTATGTGTTCAAAAGGGACACATCAGTGTATAAAAATGTCGTCAATGTTAAGTGTCTTAAATATATGTCAAAAAGTATTTATACATAATATGAATTCCTTTAATATGGAGTAAAAAGTTCAAAGTGGGCCCAAAATGAAGCACCGCACAAGAATAAAGATCATGGGACGATCTTAAAAACATGTGAGTACTGAATTTCATTCTATTTTGGTGTCAGAAATTGGTTGTGTACAAATCCACTGGAGTTTTTGAGTAAAAGGGATGTGTTTTAAATAAATAAATACTGAATAAGCAAGAACGCGGTCTGAACAATAATAGAAATTTTGAGAAATTATAAATGATTATGTAAAGAATAAATCCCGTAGAGGAAATAAGTGAATAAAATGTTAATGTATTTAACAAATGTCATAAGAGCAAGCGAAATATCACTAATTATCATGAAAGATATTTAAATAAAGTAAAGTTGAGACATGAAAGAAATAGCTTTTGGGCTTGTGTAAAGAATAAAGATAATAATAATAATTAAATATGGAAATATTAAATAAAGATCAAATAAATTGATGTGAACATAAGAGCGTTAAAGCCTTAACATATGTGTAAGATATGATGTTCAATGGAATATTTTAAGAGGGAGCGATTTATCGGCAACGGAAAAGATTAATATAAGAATGAAAATAATATGAATTGTTACTAATGAGATTTGTCAGTTCTTGGGAAGACATTTCGGCTTAAAATAATGCATAGCGCAAAAGAGCGCCAATAATATTAAAATGTCACGCTAGGAACGCGTAGAGGTTGAAATACTTGGTAGATTACTTATGGAGGGTAGTTGATTGCAGTGAATTGATAATTGTATAAGTCCTCTATTTGTGACGTAGTATCACGAGGCATTGTGTATGTATTTGAAAGGGAGCTAATGTATTGAGCGTATGTCATATGGGCCACGGCCGACTTTAAATCGCATTTTGTATAAGTCCTCTGTAAGGGAATGGTTCCCGAGGCACGTGAAGAGATTCGAACGCAGAATCTTCTTATGATAAAAGCCCCTTAATTCTTCGTCGTCGAATGTGTATTAATCTTCCCAATCAATGAGGACCCTCTCATAATTAATAAATGCCAAGGTTACGAAAGTGGTCTTTGAACCAAAGAATAGTTGTTTGAATGAGTACGATACAGTAAAAGCCCGGTCTCTCCCCAGAACTGAATATAATGTGAAGGTTTGTTTTGAAAGCCTTGGGAATAAGCTACTAACGTGGGTTAGACAGGGAGTCGCCGTCACCCTCCGTGTCATAAATCGCGCCCGAGTAGAAGGGTCTAGCTCTCTTAAAGCGAGAGGGGCCAGAAACCGTCTCGTAAGATGTTGTAAAGAGAAATGAATACACCAGGAGTGTTTAAAGTTGTTAACGACCCGGGCGTTGAACCGAGGTCCTTGTAGATTGATATTTTCGTTTGCCTGTTCAGATCGTAGTTTCTTATATGATAATGGTCTTATAAAATATAAGAGATAAATAACAATCCCTATTGTAATGATGTATGGACGTAGGATTCCACGAGTTAATTGAAGGCAACTAAGTTTCGGGAGTAACTATAGTTTTTTGACTGTGTCAAGTATCTTCACGCTCTGGAGTACACAATTGATTTCCTGACTACCTTAATATATTTGTGAATATAAAGAGAGATGATAACAACTGAATGTGTGGACATGCCCAAAATATTGAGTTAGATAATTAACATAGATTTTAAATATAATTATATATTTGTTTTTGAGAAATAAGAAAATATAAAGGATAGTATTTGAGGTGTACCAGAATGACACCATTATTATGTAAAGCATGGAGCCAAAAGAGCTCGGAGTTATATAAAACTTACTGTTAATGCTTTATGGAAGTAAGACTAAGTAGGAATTGTTGGTTTATGTTGTGTTGGCAGCAAGCACAAGAGTGTAGTGCAGTATCTTTGACATAATCTTTGATATCAGTGAAGTTCAGTGTCAAAAACAATATGGTGTGTATCGTGTAAATTGTGAACCTTTCCACAACAAATAATAAAATATGCATTCTAGAGGAGTCTATGTGATTTATTAAGAAGTGAACCTAACATTTTATGGCGACCGCGACAGGATTCATTCATAGTAAAAGGCTCCCGTGAAGAAAGAAGATGGAAAGACTCGCTAAAGAAAGAACCGTAAAGCGGCGGTTATTTACGCGCTCACACAATCAACTAATGGCGTTGTTAGAAGATGATCAAACTGAAACGGAAAAAGTGCAAGTGCAACTTGAAATCCTTTTAGAAAAGTATGATGATATCTCTAATTTAGATGGATTAATATTTCAACAGATGATAGACGACGAGTGTGAGGATGACGAAATAGAAACGGAGTGTGAATCAGCTGATGATTACAAACACAAATTCCTTAGCTGTAGAACAAAAGCAACACGTTTTATGAATCCCGTTGTTTCCATTAACCCCCCACAAAGTGTAGTGAATGACAATGTTCGTGATAAAAAGAAATATAGACTTCCAAGAATAGAATTTAAGAAATTTTCTGGTGAAATAATTGATTGGTTATATTTTTGGAGCCAGTTCCGTAAAATTCACGAGGATGAGGACATTGGGAAGGAAGATAAATTCCAATATTTAATTCAGGCTATGACAGAAGGTTCCAGAGCATATGAATTAGTTACTAGTTTTCCACCCACTGCCGAGAATTATGACAAAGCTATAGCGAGTCTTCAAGCTCGATTTGGTAGAGAGGACTTGCAGGTGGAAGTTTATGTTCGTGAATTGCTCAAACTAGTATTGACGAATGCAGTCAATTCCAAAGAAAGGCCAACACTGAGTAGCTTGTATGATAAATTAGAGTCACATCTCAGATCGCTGGAAAGTTTAGGCGTTACTACAGAAAAATGTACTGCAATGCTGTATCCCCTAATTGAATCATCTTTGCCAGAAGACCTATTAAGAGCATGGCAGAGGAATACTTCCTTCAGGTGTGATTCCATATCCAAAGATCGTTTGCAGCAGCTCATGGCTTTTCTTCAAAATGAAGTAGTAAGTGAAGAAAGAATTTCATTGGCTATGAAAGGGTTTAGTATTAGCACATCCCAAGGATCTAAGATTAAGGGAGACAAGAAACCAAGGGATGTCATTGAACCAAATATACCTACTGCTTCTGCTTTGTTTGCTGATGTTTCTAGGAGACAGGAGTGTGTTTTTTGTCTTAAACCTCATTCGAGCCCAGAGTGCATTAAAGCTCAAAAAATGGCTGTAGGGGAGAAAAGGAAAATCTTAACTGATAAACACTGTTGCTTCAATTGTTTAAAGAAGGGCCATGCAAGTAGAGCTTGTAAATCGATTGTCAGGTGCATTGTTTGTGGTGGTAAACATGTGGTATTAATGTGTTATAAGCTCCGTGACAAAGAAAATGAAAGTGTGTCCAAACAGAATTACGAGGGAGACAGGAATTTGGTTCTCCAGGATGGCAATAATGTGGATAAGGCTTTAGCTAATGTGTCTTGTTCTCCTGAGGTGTACTTGCAAACCCTGGCAGTTGTCGTTAAAGGAAAGGGTAAACAAAAAACTGTACGAGCTGTCATTGATACTGGGTCTACTAAATCCTACATTGCACGTGACCTAGCCGAAGAAATGGGGTATCAGTCAATCAGGAAGGAAACGTTAATACATTCCTTGTTTGGTGGAGTACGTTCTCGAGAAGCAAAGCACGACTGTTACAGAATAAGTTTAAAGCGATTGGAGGGAAACTATTCCAAGGAACTGGAAGTTTTAAGCCAAGATATTATTTGTGAAGATGTCCCATTTATTAAGAATGGTTCTTGGAGTGAGGAGATAAGGGATCTGAAAATATGTTTAACTGATGTACGAGAGCGAGGGCCTGTGCAGATTTTGATTGGGGCCGATAAGGCGGGTGAACTGCTCACTGGGAGGAAACATCAACTAAAATGTGGCCTAGTTTTGGTGGAGACTTCCCTAGGGTGGACACTAATGGGAAAAGTCATAGGTAACAAGGCCCAAAGGGATTCGGCATCACTATTAGTGTCATCATTGTTTTCCCAACATACAAGAATTTCTGATCTCTGGGACTTAGAAATTCTTGGAATTACTGACCCTGTTGTGAAAGAATCTATCGTCGAGAGGAATGAGCGTGTTAGAAATAACTTCCTTGAGACTGCACGACTGAATGAAGATAACAGATATGAAGTGTGTCTGCCTTGGAGTGAACAACATCCACCTCTCCCTGACAACAAAGAAATTGCTCAGCACAGATTAGAAATCACTACAAAGAAACTACAAGCTGAACAACATTATCAGGAGTACGATAATGTCTTACGTAGTTGGTTGGAGCAAGGAATCATCGAGAGGGTACCTGAAGAAGAACTGAAGAATAGTGGACACTATCTACCTCACCGACCTGTCTTCAAAGAAAACAGCACCACCAAGATCAGGCCTGTTTTTGATGCCTCGGCGAAGCAGAGAAACGCTCCATCTCTGAACGAATGTATTGAAAAAGGGCCTAACTTCATAGAGTTGATCCCTAGTGCGCTACTGAAGTTCAGAGAAAATGAGATCGGTGTGACGGCTGATGTAGAAAAAGCATTTCTTCAAATAAGTGTCAATCCTAGAGACCGTGATTTTCTGAGATTCCTTTGGTGGGAGGAGGAATGTACAGGGAAGGTAGAAGTGTTCCGTCACAATAGAGTTGTCTTTGGACTTGCATGTTCTCCGTTCCTATTGTCGGCAACCATCAAACTCCACTTGAACGAGTTGAAGAGACAAACAGACGATAATAGTTCCTACTCAACTTCAACAATAGAAAGATTGGAAGAATGTTTTTATGTGGATAACTGTGCTATTAGTGTTAACAACAGAAATGACCTTCATTCATTCATGCGAGAGGCAAGCATAATAATGGATAAGGCATCTTTCAATCTCCGAGGGTGGGAGTATTCTCAGGATGGTACAGATGAAAATCTTACTCATGTGCTAGGGCTCATTTGGAATAAAGGAGAAGATACCATTGAACTGAATCTAACTCATGTTAACGATTTCAAATATGATGTAATCACTAAAAGAGCTATACTAGGTGCTGCACATAAGGTGTTTGACCCTATTGGCTTCTCATGTCCGGTATTTCTCTGTCCAAAATTAATCTTGCAAGAACTATGGGCCACTGACTTGGGTTGGGACACCAGAGTAGACGAAACAACTAAGAGAAGATTCATGAAGTGGTTGGCAGAACTACCTCAGCTGTCTGAGATTAAGATTCCTAGATGTTTGATCGGTAGTGTCCAGTCGGTTGAAGATATATCTCTTCACGTGTTCTGCGACGCCAGTCAAACTGCGTATGCTGCAGTTATATTCTTGCGAATACAGAGGGTTGACAATATAGAGCTACGATTTGTACAAGCCAAGACAAGAGTGGCACCCAAGAAGAGTATCACCATACCACGCCTGGAATTATTAGCAGCTACAATAGGGGTTCGACTAGTGACGTCAATACTGCCAACATTAACTGCAAAAGAAATCGTTACTTATTATTGGAGTGACTCGTCGACTGTGTTGTCCTGGATAAAGTTAGACGAACCTTGGGGGACCTTCGTGTGGAACAGAGTGCAAGAAATTCGAAGACTGTCCAGAATAGAACAGTGGCGGCATGTTCCAGGAACCATGAATCCGGCTGACCTGGCATCAAGGGGATGTAGCACAAAGCAGTTACTTCAACAAAGATGGTGGGAAGGGCCAAAATGGCTAAAACAATCCACTACACAATGGCCTAGCCCCGAAATTTCAACAAACGATGATGAAGTCTTCCAAGAAAGAAAAAAGAAAGTCAACACTATGACGGTGTTAGAAGACAAGTCCAATACCCAAGAATGGCACCTTGACTATTTCTCAAGTTTCCGTAGAACAGTTCGTATGATAGGATGGATCTTGAGGTTTCTGTATAATTGTCGACAGAAAAATAATAGAAGAACTACCGAACTATCCATTGAAGAAACCACAGAAGCAGAAAAAGTCGTGATGAAGTTCATACAAAAAGAGTGTTTTGTTGGTGAAAAGGATGAAAGATTCAACTCACTATGTGTTTTCATGGATGATGAGGGAGTGATGAGACTGAAAACAAAAATTATATCGCGCAAAGATGATTATGCTTTCCGTTGTCCTGCTATCCTTCCTGCGAAGCATACAGCGGTTCACGCTCTCATTAGGGAGAAGCACAAAGACTTATGTCATGCTGGAACCCAGATTCTGCTCAGTGGGCTCAGACAGAAATATTGGATCCTTGGAGGAAGGAGAACGGTGAAGGGTGCAATTAAAACATGTGTTGTCTGCAGGAGGTACCATGGAAAACATCTTGAAGCAGAACAAACTCATCTCCCCATAGACAGAGTAAGAGAAGCCTCAACTTTTGAAATAACAGGGGTCGACTTTGCCGGGCCTCTGATTTTGAAAGGTGGAGAGAAAGCCTGGGTCTGTCTATTCACGTGTGCGGTTTTTCGTGCAGTACACCTGGAGCTAGTAACATCTTTGGCTACTGCAACATTCCTCGAAGCTTTTCGGCGCTTCGTGTCCAGACGTGGAAGGCCAATGATTGTCT
Organism: Meconema thalassinum; assembly: GCA_946902985.2. Classification (NCBI taxonomy): domain Eukaryota; kingdom Metazoa; phylum Arthropoda; class Insecta; order Orthoptera; family Tettigoniidae; genus Meconema; species Meconema thalassinum. Next base: position 863,133,423 of record OX336389.2, read on the forward strand.
ATAGTGACAATGGGACAAACTTTCAAGGCACCTGCAATATGTTGGAGACAATTCAGTGGGATAAAATTGTTGAATATAGTTCTGTACACCAAATAAAATGGAAATTCAATCCTCCCACTGCAGCATGGTGGGGAGGATGGTGGGAGAGGCTGATTGGTGTCCTCAAACAAATGCTCAGGAAAGTTCTGGGAAAGTCATGTCTGTCGTACCAAGAAATGATGACTGTTCTGTGTGACATTGAAGCTGTCATGAATTCACGACCACTTACTTACCTGTCCAATGATGGAGAAGACTTGATGGCTATCACCCCTGCAATGTTCCTACAGGAAGTGAAGGAGATTGGAATGCCCGATATCGACATGATCGAGGACATAAAACTTGACAGAAGATTCAGGTACAGACAGAAAGTAAAGGAAACATTAAGGGTAAGATTCAGGAATGAATATCTTGGACAGCTAATACAGAAGAACCACATTAGGAAAAGTCATCACAAACCCTGTGTAGGTGAAGTAGTACTGGTAGCCAGTGACAACACGAAGAGACTAGACTGGCCGCTGGCAAGAGTGACGGAGGTCATCCCTGGCAAAGGTGGTGTCGTGAGAGTTGTTCGCTTGGCGACTACAAAAGGAGAGCTACTGAGGCCAGTACAGAGGGTGTATCCACTTGAAGTGACATCTGGAGAAGATCATGCTTTAAGGCTGCAAGTTGAGCGGAATGAAAATGAGAAGAAGGAGAAAAATCCAAAGACGGTTAAACCATCTACTAATACTTCTGATCTCATCAAAACCAGTAGTGGGAGAGTGGTGGTTAAACCAAAGAGATATTTTGAGTGACTTATTTATTTCTGTGTTCATTTATTTTGTGAAAATATATGTGTTATGTTATTTTATTGTTTTGTTGAGTTGTTTCCACAACTCAAGGTGGGAGAATGTTGTGTTGGCAGCAAGCACAAGAGTGTAGTGCAGTATCTTTGACATAGTCTTTGATATCAGTGAAGTTCAGTGTCAAAAACAATATGGTGTGTATCGTGTAAATTGTGAACCTTTCCACAACAAATAATAAAATATGCATTCTAGAGGAGTCTATGTGATTTATTAAGAAGTGAACCTAACAGTTTATGTGGAAACCACATGTTTTAAATACAATATTTGTTTTATTATATTTGTGATTCCTTGTTCATTTGGAACAAGTAGATGATTATGGGTCAGTAATTAAATTGTTAAAGTGTTTGTAGCGCCATTGATTTTATTAATTAAATGTGTTTAAATAGGAGTTGATTTTGTTGTTATTTTTGCAAGTGTATCCTCTAATTAATCCAAAATATGTGAGTCACAGAGTGGGGGAACTTACCGCTGCCCCGAAAACTCCGAATTGAGCTACGCTGTTATACTGTGATTGGCATATTTCCTGCTAAAAGGGCACAGTACCAAGAAACATTGTTTTCCTTTTACCTAACCAGTGTTAACCTACCAAATAAATAGCCGATATATTCTTAATAATATAACGAGCCCAATGAACTTATACATTAACTTGTAAACAACTCGCAAGTGACCACATCCTTTTAAGGTTAGAGTAGGCCTAACTGCAAAACATTGCTTCAAGTTTCAGAAAATAAGGAACGATGTTTCTCATTAAATAATTAATCAACGAATCTCCCTAAATACGAGACAAGTTTGTTTTGCGTGGGTGAATTAAACCTAGTTATACCGGTACCATATTATTTTATAATAGGCTAACACATTTTGAAATGTTTACATGTACATGTTTACATATGAGCATGCTGCTGTGGTAACAGTACAGAACACCAGAACCGAAGTAAAAAATTCTCAAACTACTGAAATTAGCCAAATAACAGTACTAATGTTAGGGAAAAAATATGGAGATAATATAGTCATTCCAAATATGACCACGACTTATCTAGATGGAATCCAGCTGACTCTGCCATTTTTAGCATCATGTACAGTATTGCCAACCCCACGCATTCGCATCCGGCAGACCAATGGTTTTCGCCTAGACCACGTTAGCTAACATAAACACCCCTGGTTTTGGGGTAAATATTTGTCTGAAATGAGCCTCTATTATGTGAAATCAAGCTAAGCTGCAGATCTCTCAAGGATTTTAAATATTTGGCAACACACTGTCTGTTGTGATCAAATGCTGAAAAAGCTTTGATGTGATAATTATAAAATTATTTTGTAATGTATTGAACCCTTATTAATCTGCGATAAATAAGTATTCATGATTTATTATTATTATTACTGCGGCCCAGGCAGTACTTGTGGAAGTTGACAAAGGGGAAGGCAAGTTAGCGTGTTGCAATGATTGCCACAGAAGCAGAGCTTGGTAGCTATTCTTGAGGACGGCCGGGTAAGCTGAGTTCAAGGCCAAATTGTGTAACAACATGCACCAAATTGGAGTCGTAAGGGGATGGTCACGAGTTTCCTTGCAACCGACCTACGATTGAATCACCCAATCAGGAGAGACCAAGCCAAAACCACGCGATGGGTGGCGTCACTGGTAAGAAGCGCGCGGAATTGATTATATAAAGAACCGCCGATCCGAATTATCTCCGCATGAGTGCGCTGAGACGTTTGAATTAAATGATGAAGATTGACACTAGTCCCATGTGTGTGAGATGAAAACTCTGGAAAATTTTTCTTATTTCACCCCACTCCTCCTCACTCTGTCAGTTTCCAATAAATTGATCGACGAGACGCTATTTCGATGACAACTGTTTTGAGCTCTGGTGAGCTAACTTCACGCCAGTTTGCGTAGTGATTTTTAAAGCTCTAATATTATTTGAAGTCTAACGTTTTGAGCTCTGGTGAGCTAACTTCACGCCAGTTTGCGTGATGATTTTAAGTACTTAAATATTATCTTGAAGACAACTATTTTCAGCTCTTAGGGGCAAGACTTGAGTAACATTCCAATTAGCGCTCTACACGAGCGAAGGTCCACGCAGAGCAGTAGAGATTACCGAGCGAGATAACGACTGCGAGACGGTCAGATTTAAAACTTGTATTGTCAAGCCAGTGACGATGGGTTTGAAGTGTATAGTTCATGTAAATTTTTATTGTATTTTTCAAGTGTTGTATTGTGCGTGTGTAAGCGAGAGCTAGGGAAAGTCTTCGTGATTAATCGCATAGGACAATCGTGGGCGAAATTAGTAACTCACAAGCGATTATAGCCAGGTCAATTTATAATAACATTGAACTTTTCTGTCGAGGAGACTACACCAAGATGTCCGACGTGTGGTCAGGAGCCGGAATGATGTCCAACGCTTCTACGAAGACAACGATGGAGGGCTAATTTCCCGTAGGGAAATGAGCCGAGATGGAAGTTATATGTTCTACAAGCTGATACGGTGATGTACAAAAATTGATTATTCAATATGTAGTTAGATACGGCGGGGGAACTTTGTAAATAGTTCATTTTCTTCTTTTTCTTGTTTTAGATTGTTTTTCTTGCACCGACACTAAATGTTTTAAATGTACGTTGGCGCGTGGCCAAAGTTGTTTGTTGTGTATTTTTTTCTTTGGAGTCATATTTAGTGTACACGGCGCGTGTACGTGATTTATCCATGCGAATTCGAAACCCGTTACATTCGATAAGTGGTAATTTATTAAAGTTCATATTTTTTGATAGGAAAGGGAGGTAATTACTGTAAGATGTTTGCTGAACAGGTTATTATTCATATTAGGGTTGCCGAGGGCAACAAATTAAGATGTAATTGTAGAACACCTTAGTTTTAATTTTTTAATTTTTTTTTGAGTCCTTTCAGGTTCGATAGTCACAGGCATAGAACGAAGGCGCCAGCTGGTGGAAAATATTTATGTCATTTTATTTCAGGGTCTGTCAAACCCATACGTGTGATTCTGTGTGTGTTATTGTGTCAGGTGTGTGTTTTGATTCTACGTGAAGAGGGGTAGAGGTCCTACCGCCCTCATATTTTGTTGTTGTTGTATTTTTGATGGAAAGGCAGGGTGCTCTGAGGAGACCGCTGTACCTTGTCCATATGCTGATTCTTGGATTTCCTAGGGAAATGCTGAGATATATTTTTGTTCTGACACACACACACGTATTATTGTGCTTTGGGGCACGCTTCTTCGAGACTCGATCCCGTGCCATGGGAGGTCGAGGTTATTTTGACACGTGGGTTGACAGATATGCAGATTTCCCCGAATCGCCCGTCTAGCCTGGTGACTTATTTTGTTAGGCAGTCCTGTTGTCCGACTGGCCCCTTTAAGCTTTCATTTAGCAAACCTGTTCTTTTGTGATGGTTATTTTGAACCATAATTAATTGGGGAGTTCGCCATGTTTGTGACGGATTATTGCATGTCGTATGGATGGAATATTGTGTTAATAATGTAAATGTTGGCTTTGAGCCTAGTGATTTGTTCTATGACTCAGTTCATGTAAGTTAGTCTGTGACGCCCGTGTGGTGTAGTGTATACTTGTAAAAATGACGGCGGTCATATGTGTATTTTGTTTTGTTGGTCACGTGTTAACTTACTTGTGTTGATTTGTGAGAAGTCCTAATTTTAGGCAGTAATGTTTTGCTACGGCAGTTTTGATTCCAATTTCATGCGGAAATTATTGTGTTGTTTATTTTAAGTATAGGAAGTTTCGGTTTAGTTTTAAGTGTTGTATAGTTGTTCCCCGCGTCTGTCTAGCTCTAAGTAATGCGGATTCGTCTTCTGAAAGTTTATTCCGGATGATGACTAATCATGTATTCAATTGTACTCATCGTGAAGCATGTAGAACAGCACTCGCGCTTACATTGTCATTATTGTTGATTTTTGGGACATTTGGTCCGTGTAATAATCTCTCCTGAGATTTGGCCTAGCTTTGGCACATTTAATTTATTCAGTGGGAGTCATTATGGGAGTTTTGTTTGTTAATTCATTTTTGTAAATAGCTGATCTGTCATTAAATTCATTTGTTATAACCCTGGCTTCACTTTTTCCTGCATGTTATTTTGTTATATGTTACCCTGCATGTAAATGAAGCACTTTAACAACAACTTACGATATGGACTGTTACACCCCCCGAAACTGAGTCTCATAAGCTTCCTTGCAAGGGTTCATAAAACAAAAATGGCTGCCCAAGTGGGGATTGTTGTTGTTGTTGCTTCGCTGATCTCATATTTATTTCGCTGAGAAATGATGCCAGGTTAAGCTGGCAATGTAAATTCAGTAAATTGAGGCGATGTTGTACCGCCATGTGCATTAATAAAATCACTGAGTTCCTAAAGTTAGAAATATTGAACAAGGTTAGAATTTGATATTGTATTTGTTATAAACTTGTTCTGGCGCCCGGCTTTAAAATTAGAAAATTTGCATATTGTTGAACTCAGTCAAGTGTTGCCTTATATTTGACATTTAATTAACTTCGGTTAATTAGTGTTGTTCGTAAATTCTGTTGGTTAGGAATTTAAAAGCAGATCACTAGGGAGTTATCTCGTTGTTTGGAAATAAGAGTAATTTATTCGGTAAATTTTGATTACCGAAATTTTTATTAAATTAGAGCCAGTAATATTTAAATATTATGGCATGTATGCGTGTGTATGACTGAAATCTCGGTGCATGACCCTGTTTTTCTCTGGTTATATTTGTGTATTGTGCGATGGCGAGTGTTGAAGAAATCAAGGGATTGTTAGAGCAGATGTCGATGCAGATGTCCGCGAAAACGGAAGAACAGTTGAAAATTCAGAGCGAGCATAATGATAAACAGTTAGAACAGATGTCCGCGAAAACGGAAGCACAATTAAAAGAACAATTAGAAATTCAGCGTGAGCATAGTGAAAAACAGTTAAATGACATTACGATGCAATTGCAAACACAAACAGAACAGTTAGAAAGTCAGCGTGAGCACAGTGACAAACAATTATACGAATTACGGGAGCATAGTGAAAAAGAGTTACAAGACATGAGCGGTAACATTACGGTCCAATTACAGGTCCAGAAATTGGATACTGATGAACAATTAAACGAATTGAATCATAAAGTATCAGAACAGGCGATAACACAAACAGTACAAACAGAGCAATTAGAAAAGATCACTCATGACATAAATCAAAGTGTTAGGGAAGTAGAGAAACTGGCAGATGAGGTCGCGGAGAATAACGCAAAACAATTAGGTGAAATTAAAAAGTTGGAGTCGAAATTTGACAATAAACTCATGCAATTTGATGAAATGGTGGCCGATAAATTAAAGCAAATCGAGGCAGCATGCGTCGACAAAACGGCGGGAATAAAGAGCACACAGGATAAATTACAGCAACAGATTAATTCAGTCGACAGCAACGTACTTGAATTAATAAAGGAAATCGATAAACTTGAGATCAAAACAGAAACAGAACGTATGCACTTGCGTGAAAACTTGGAGGACCAATTAGTTAAGACACAAGAGGTTATAAGAGAAGAGGTCGGAGAACAGTTAGTCAAAACACAGCAGCAGATACAAGAAATAGGGGAACAGCTGGAGAAGGGTCAGGAAAGGAACGAAGAGAAAATTAGCAGTTTGAAGAGCAGGATCCGAAGAGATTGGGAGCAGCAGGTAAACGAAAATAAGGAAGACAGTCTGACAATTTTAATGCGCTTAGGTGAATACAATTCGAGAATGCAGACTTTAGAGGAAAACGTAAAATCCAAACTCCAAGAACACCAGATCTCATAACAAAAAATGAAATCAGGTCATTAGAGAACGCAACATTATTTTCGGCAGAAAATACAGTAGGCAAGCAGGGAAGCATTGGAAGTCCTGGGGGCTTGAAGTTGGCTGAGGATAACAGCCGAGATCAAAGTCCTAAATTAACGAGCAACGCATTCCAACAGTACAGGGGAGAGACGTCCACACCGCAACCCGACTTGGCACCTGCCCAAGTAATTCAGGTCATTAGGGGGAATGATTTCAAACCCGATAAATTCAGGGAGCTCACAGGAACCACTCCCAAAGCTTTTTTACGTCAGTTGGATGACTATTTTAACGATCAACATATCAGTCCCGCAAAACAGTTGCGACTTGTGGAAAAGTTTTTAGAGGGCCCAAGCTTAATCTGGTTCTTGAGTTTTAAATATACATTCACCGACATGGCACAATTCAGAGAAGCGTTCTTAAAGAAGTTCTGGAGTCCTTCTTTGCAGCAGGGATTAAGAATGGATCTGTACACTAGAAAATATCACTGCACGCATCCGACCAGATTTTCAGAATTTTTTAGCCAACAGCTGGTTAAATTCCGCGATTTTGACGACCCCACTAGTGAAGAAAACATGGTTCTAACCATTGGGAAACAACTTCCTATGAATATTCAACAGCTGTTAGTAGCCGGAAATATTAAGACCGCAGTGCAGGCTGAAGAGTTACTCCGCCATCTAGACGAGACAAGTATGGTTAGTCCACAGACAGGGAGAAGAAACATGGAATGTGTCAACAAGGCAGAAGTGGTTCAGGGACACCAAACTAGTCACAACCAGGGTAACCAAACAAAAACCCAATCTACGGGAACGCAGTTTACACCGAGACGGCAAGACTATGATGGCCGAAATCAATTCAACCAGAATAGTCGAAATTTTCAGAATCGCCGAGATAACTATAATCAAAACAATCAGAACCAGTAAAATCAATGGACGTACCAGCGAGAATACACCAATTGGAGGGGAAACCAAAGGCAGGGTAGACCTTACCAAAGGAATGGAGATGGCAGGGTGAACAACACGAGGAACTATCGCCAAGATAATCGGGGAGACTATCGCAACAATTGGGATGAGCGGTACGTCGAATCGCAGAAGTATTTAGATCAGTTAAACGCCGAAGAGACGGAGAAAGAGAAGTGGGGGCGTGCAATGGCGAATGGGCAGAGCCCGGATAATCACCAAGGAGAGGGGGCGGAAAGCTTATTACGGCAGCAGGAGAGGCGCGATGACAACCGGCGGAACTCAACGAATGGTTCCCGGGATTTTAAAAAAACCTCAAATGAACCAAAACCTGATAGCCTGAAAATGGAGGACGCCAGGGAGCGGGAAGAGCTGATTGTTGCTAACAGAGAAGAGTGGGTAGCATTCCCGGACGATTGCCTGGAGGAAGTGGTGAAGGACCGAGAAAATGTCATCAGACAATTGCCGATTATTTACGCACATATTGGAGGTATGAGGGTGAGATGCTTAATTGACACAGGTAGCCAGGTGAGCTTAGTCACAGAAGTATTGGTAAAAGAAATCGGAAGTAAACAAACTGTTCCAATTATGCCTGTACCGTTAATGAAAGTCAGAGGGGTCATTCCTGACAAGACCATAAGTTGTAAGCAGCAAGCATATTTAGACCTGGAAATATTGAACCACACATTTTCGCAAACATTCATTGCCATACCGAAGATGAATTATAACATCATTTTGGGAGCCAACTTTATCTGTGATTTTCATGCTGTAATTGACTTACATAACAACACTGTAAGTTTCAAACAAGTTGAGGGGTTGAATCACGTGGGTTTAAACATGGAAGAGAGTCCACTAGAGAGAGAGGCGAATACTTGGGTCGTTGAAGAATGCACTAATGAGGTGATCAGAGATAAGAACTTGACGGAGGAGCGAGTAAGCCAGACGGCAGTGGTTGAAATTGACAGCCGAGATATTTCGCAGGAACTTTGGGTACATTTGGCGGAAGAAGAAATTAGCGGAACCAAATTTGAAACTCTACTTCAGGAGCGGCTTAAGGAGGCAATAGTAGGGGAACCTGATAGAAGAAAACTGGAAGAAATTTTGAGATTTCATAAAGGCGCTTTCGACACCATCCCTGGAAAAGTTTTAAATTTCCAATATGCCATGCAAGTTACTGACTGGACCCCATTTAAAAGTAAATTGTACCCGATCCCAGAGAAACATTTTGCTCAGGTGAAGGACATCATTAGTAATTTATTAGATTCCGGCATGATAAGGAAAGCAGCAACCCCGTACCTAAACGCAATATTGGCTGTGGCCAAGCCAAATGGATCAATTAGGTTATGCCTAGACGCGCGAGTTTTGAACAGTAAACTGCTAGTTGAGCATGACCAAGCACCTAGGATCAAGGATGTGTTGAAGGGCTTCCGTGGGAAGAAGATTTATTCGAGTGTCGACTTGACAAATAGTTTCCACCATCTTGAACTTGAAGAAAAATCCCAACTATTGACGGGATTTTTATTCGATAACCAAAGTTATATCTGGTCTCGCATGCCCTTTGGTGTAAAAACAGCTGGATGTGCACTGATAAGAGCACTAGATAGGAATCTGACTGAGGAGGTCAAGAGCTTCACTACGAGATATGTTGACGACATATTGATTGCATCTGAAACAATGGAGGAACACTTGGTAAACCTAAACAAACTTCTGGATAACTTGAGAACCATGAACTTCAAAATTAATCTAAAGAAATCACACTTTTGCCAGAGCGAGATTCTGTATTTGGGTCATATAATTGGTGTTGAGGGCGTGAGACCTAATCCAGCGAAAATTGATGCAATCAAGAAATATCCCACACCAACTAAAGTCAAACATGTAAGAGCGTTTTTGGGAGTGACAGGTTCCTTTAAAGAGAATTGTCCTGGATACACGGAAAGAGTAGCACCTATGCAAGAGATGTTAAAGAAGTCAAATCGATGGTCGTGGAATGAGGAGTGCGACAGGTCCTTTAGAGCTACGAAAGACTTACTGGAGAACTGTGTGAAGCTAGGGTATCCAGACTTTGAGAAGAAATTTATTATTCAAGCAGATGCTTCATTGATTGGAATCGGTGCTATGCTGTACCAAGAGGACGCTGAAGAACCCAATAAGAGATCATATTTGGCATTTACGAGTCGAAAATTGAGGAAGCACGAGAGGAACTACACTGTGACGGAGCTTGAGCTGCTAGCGATTTTATATTCTCTCCAACAATGGCGCAAGATGATTTTCGGTTATTCCATTATTGTCAGAACCGACCACCATGCACTGACATTTCTATTCAAGACGACGATGGCAAGTGAGAGAGTTACGCGATAGTCCATCTACATACAGCAGTTTGACATTACAATAGAGCATTGCCCTGGAAGGATGAACATCATACCAGATGCTTTGAGCAGGAATCCTGAAGATGAGAACGAGGTAACAGCGGGAGTTCACCATATAACACTAACACCTAAGGCTCGTGAGTTTTTGGAGAAACTAAAGGAAATTCGGAAGGAACAAGAAGCAGACCCATGGATGATGATGATGATCAAGTTCTACAGGAAGGAATTACAACCAGATTCGCCTGAATACCGAGAAGCCCGTGCCAAAGAAGCGAGATTTCACTACTTAAATAACCTTTTGCATAAGTACGTGGATGAGCATCATACCAAACTGCGAATCCTAGTTCCAGCATCACTACAGAGAGGATTGACGTGGCATGTCCACGAGAGCCAAGCACATAACGGCACGGACAAGACCGAAGCTACGATAAGGGAGACTTTTACTTGGCCTAAGATGCCATTCACCATTGTTAAAGTAATAAGAACTTGTGACGCGTGCCAGCGCACTAAACCAAACAACTTCATTATGAAACAACCTCCAAGACCACTATTACCACAAAAACCATGCGAGATGCTCGCTATCGACTGTTTTGGCCCTCTGGTTAAAGGGAAACGTGGATGCCGACACCTTCTGGTGTGTGTCGATGTATTTTCAAAGATGGTAGTGTTATGTCCAATCCAGAAGACGACATCAAAACAAGTCCTCAGTAGAATTCAGAACAAAGTTATTCCGATGCTTGGGAAGCCGGAATCCATTTTATCAGACCATGGTACTTATTTCATGAGCAATGTTTTTAGGCAAGGTCTAGAGAGCCTAGGGATAAAACATATATTTTCGAGCATTCGTCATCCTTGTGGGAATCCGAGCGAGAGAACGATTCGCTGTGTTGCCAAGTATTACAGAGTAATGATTCCTAACGATCATAATAAGTGGGTTGACAAAGTAGGAGATATTGAGATGTGCACGAACACCACTAAGCACGAGTCGACTAATTGTACACCACAACAGGTTGCCAGAGAGATCTTGGGACAAGATTATTCCATGTCCAAGGGATCCACTATTAGCACATGAGTTGCGAATTCAGCGAACGAGAGAGCACATGAGGAACCAAGCGAAGGTACAGAGGAAAGAAGTTTCACCGGGAATTACAGGAACAAGAACTAGTGCTTGACCGCAGACCACCGATATCTGATCCCAAAAACAAAGTGTTTGCAAAATTCTGTCCAAAATTTATTGGCCCGTTCCGTGTCATTAAGAATCTGGGTAACAATGCTTACAGACTTGAAGAAGTGAGCACTGGTGCTAAATCTGTCTTCAATAGCACCAACTTAAAACCATATTACAGAAGAGAACCATTTGATGAATAAGCAGGATTATGTGTGCAGAATCATTATTGCAGAATTTTATTTGAGAGCCAACACTCAAATGTACGTGGCCGTGGAGCGCCTGGGAGAGAGCGTGCTTTGTTTGTAAACAACAAGACAGCTGAGACGACAGGAGTGGTAATCACGTGAGGAGAAGGGGAGGTCTAGCGAGACGTATGAATGACATTCCGGCAAGGAGCGCGCACACTAATTGGGTCAGTGGAGTGTACACTCGAGCAGCTGAGCGAGGTACTAAAGAGATGTTGTTGTTACTACTGTGAATATTGTTTTTGAAATCCAAATCAATCACTTGCTTCGAATTTCAAAACCTTGCTGAGGATAAATGAACACTTATTAATCTGCGATAAATAAGTATTCATGATTTATTATTATTATTACTGTGGCCCAGGCAGTACTTGAGGAAGTTGACAAAGAGGAAGGCAAGTTAGCGTGTTGCAATGATTGCCACAGAAGCAGAGCTTGGTAGCTATTCTTGAGGACGGCCGGGTAAGCTGAGTTCAAGGCCAAATTGTGTAACAACATGCACCAAATTGGAGTCGTAAGGGGATGGTCACGAGTTTCCTTGCAACCGACCTACGATTGAATCACCCAATCAGGAGAGACCAAGCCAAAACCACGCGATGGGTGGCGTCACTGGTAAGAAGCGCGCGGAATTGATTATCTAAAGAACCGCCGATCCGAATTATCTCCGCATGAGTGCGCTGAGACGTTTGAATTAAATGATGAAGATTGACACTAGTCCCATGTGTGTGAGATGAAAACTCTGGAAATTTTTTCTTAATTCACCCCACTCCTCCTCACTCTGTCAGTTTCCAATAAATTGATTGACGAGACGCTATTTCGATGACAACTGTTTTGAGCTCTGGAGAGCTAACTTCACGCCAGTTTGCGTAGTGATTTTTAAAGCTCTAATAATATTTGAAGTCTAACGTTTTGAGCTCTGGTGAGCTAACTTCACGCCAGTTTGCGTGATGATTTTAAGTACTTAAATATTATCTTGAAGACAACTATTTTCAGCTCTTAGGGGCAAGACTTGAGTAACATTCCAATTAGCGCTCAACACGAGCGAAGGTCCACGCAGAGCTTAGAGATTACCGAGCGAGATAACGACTGCGAGACGGTCAGATTTAAAACTTGTATTGTCAAGCCAGTGACGATGGGTTTGAAGTGTATAGTTCATGTAAATTTTTATTGTATTTTTCAAGTGTTGTATTGTGCGTGTGTAAGCGAGAGCTAGGGAAAGTCTTCGTGATTAATCGCATAGGACAATCGTGGGCGAAATTAGTAACTCATAAGCGATTATAGCCAGGTCAATTTATAATAACATTGAACTTTTCTGTCGAGGAGACTACACCAAGATGTCCGACGTGTGGTCAGGAGCCGGAGTGATGTCCAACGCTTCTACGAAGACAACGATGGAGGGCTAATTTCCCGTAGGGAAATGAGCCGAGATGGAAGTTATATGTTCTACAAGCTGATACGGTGATGTACAAAAATTGATTATTCAATATGTAGTTAGATACGGCGGGGGAACTTTGTAAATAGTTCATTTTCTTCTTTTTCTTGTTTTAGATTGTTTTTCTTGCACCAACACTAAATGTTTTAAATGTACGTTGGCGCGTGGCCAAAGTTGTTGGTTGTGTATTTTTTTTTTCTTTGGAGTCATATTTAGTGTACACGGCGCGTGTACGTGATTTATCCATGCGAATGCGAAACCCGTTACATTCGATAAGTGGTGCTTTATTAAAGTTCATATTTTTTTGATAGGAAAGGGAGGTAATTACTGTAAGATGTTTGCTGAACAGGTTATTATTCATATTAGGGTTGCCGAGCGCAACAAATTAAGATGTAATTGTAGAACACCTTAGTTCTAATTTTTTTAGATTTTTTTTGAGTCCTTTTCAGGTTCGATAGTCACAGGCATAGAACGGAGGCGCCAGCTGGTGGAAAATATTTATGTCATTTTATTTCAGGGTCTGTCAAACCCATACGTGTGATTCTGTGTGTGTTATTGTGTCAGGTGTGTGTTTTGATTCTACGTGAAGAGGGGTAGAGGTCCTACCGCCCTCATATTTTGTTGTTGTTGTATTTTTGATGGAAAGGCAAGGTGCTCTGAGGAGACCGCTGTACCTTGTCCATATGCTGATTCTTGGATTTCCTAGGGAAATGCTGAGATATATTTTTGTTCTGACACACACACACGTATTATTGTGCTTTGGGGCACGCTTCTTCGAGACTCGACCCCGTGCCTTGGGAGGTCGAGGTTATTTTGACACGTGGGTTGACAGATATGCAGATTTCCACGAATCGCCCGTCTAGCCTGGTGACTTATTTTGTTAGGCAGTCCTGTTGTCCGACTGGCCCCTTTAAGCTTTCATTTAGCAAACCTGTTCTTTTGTGATGGTTATTTTGAACCATAATTAATTGGGGAGTTCGCCATGTTTGTGACGGATTATTGCATGTCGTATGGATGGAATATTGTGTTAATAATGTAAATGTTGGCTTTGAGCCTAGTGATTTGTTCTATGACTCAGTTCATGTAAGTTAGTCTGTGACGCCCGTGTGGTGTAGTGTATACTTGTAAAAATGACGGCGGTCATATGTTTATTTTGTTTTGTTGGTCACGTGTTAACTTACTTTTGTTGATTTGTGAGAAGTCCTAATTTTAGGCAGTAATGTTTTGCTACGGCAGTTTTTATCCCAATTTCATGCGGAAATTATTGTGTTGTTTATTTTAAGTATAGGAAGTGTCGGTTTAGTTTTAAGTGTTGTATAGTTGTTCCCCGCGTCTGTCTCGCTCTAAGTAATGCGGATTCGTCTTCTGAAAGTTTATTCCGGATGATGACTAATCATGTATTCAATTGTACTCATCGTGAAGCATGTAGAACAGCACTCGCGCATACATTGTCATTATTGTTGATTTTTGGGACATTTGGTCCGTGTAATAATCTCTCCTGAGATTTGGCTTAGTTTTGGCACATTTAATTTATTCAGTGGGAGTCATTATGGGAGTTTTGTTTGTTAATTCATTTTTGTAAATAGCTGATCTGTCATTAAATTCATTTGTTATAACCCTGGCTTCACTTTTTCCTGCATGTTATTTTGTTATATGTTACCCTGCATGTTAATGAAGCGCTTTAACAACAACTTACGATATGGACTGTTACCCCCCCCCCGAAACTGAGTCTCATAAGCTTCTTTGCAAGGGTTAAGTATATTGAGAATTGATGTTCAAAGCAAATGATTAATATAGTTGAGTCTGGTGTCACTAGAAAGTCATTAAATATGAACCACAAATTGCTCAGATTCTAGATTGTTTAAGTAGGTATACCTGACTTCCCTTTAATCGGGTTATCTTATGCGAAACCTTTCAGCTAGATGTCATGACTGTTAGCCTATATGTGGGACTCAATGGATTTGCCTTCCGTTGGCATTTTATACGCATCAAATTTGAGGAATGACAAGTTAATAATACGAAAAATCTTCGCTCTAAAGCGTTTGTAGAACAGCCTATTGTGTGTTATTTGTTATTTTAAACACAGAACAAAATGATTCCACATAGCACCTGTTGGTGCTAGTTGAGGATACCCTATTGCTCCCAGCAGGATGTTTTAATAGGAAATTCCCTATTGAAGGTAACCGATTAAACGCAAGATATAAAATATAAGTAGACGTGTAGCATAATAGTTTGTTCTAAAGCTAAACTTCTGGTACTGTACCATACAGTGCTTGAGACAAAAAAGAAAGCTAGCCCTGTAAGTTTGAGACTACAACTACAGTAGGCTAGTTCATAATATTTTCTACATGCTTTTGTTCCGTAATGCAAGCAGACTGTTCTCAGTCCCTGTAACGATCACAGCCTATTAATTTATGAAAGAATCAAACATATTCTGGAGTACTCTATGGTATCATTGTTCTAAGTATGAAAAACAGCGTGGATCTAGAGTTCCAAAACACACCCGACTCATCTCTCTCTATGCAGTAGGACAGTGGAGTCATGAGACACTGGTGCTAGATACCTACACAATTCACCCAGCACACATACTGCTCACATTTCTAAATGGTAAACATATAGTAAAAACAAACAAAATATAATTATACTATAGGCTACTATGCATGATTCTGATTTTAGATTCATACCGTTATTATGAACTAGCCCAGCCCCCACCCCATCCATTGGAGCAGTTGCTCTTGTGAAACTTCTCTCATGGGGCATCAGTAATAGGGAAGAGTTTGAAGGAATTATTCTTAACTCCAAAATTAAACATGTAGAATTAAACAAAGCACAATTTTGCAGTGTTTATGTAGGTAACTCTTGGGATAATTTAAAGAGGAAGAAATTTTTGAAAAATTACACAGCTATAAAGTAGGCCTATTCAAATTTAGTTCATTCAGCATGGAAATACTCAATCATATACTGTAACTTCAACAAATGTTACTTAGTATGATTCTTTTATAAATTGCAGGTTTGTGAGCTGCATTTTAATGCTCAAGACTTCAGACAGAATACTGTTTTCCATTGTGAAGATGGTCAAGAGATAACACTCCCATGGAAAGTGCCAAGACCCATACCTGGTCCGGTTCCATCTCGTCTTCCAAATTGCCCAGTGCGGCTGAGCACTGTGTCCGATGGCAACATTATATAGTAAAGCTATATTTTAAATTATTCAATGGGTACCCGGAATATTTCGTGAAGATCTACACAGTTGTTTAGGTGGCAAGTCCATATATCTAGCTAAAAACCTGATCGTATGCATATATTTCAGATAATTCTATCAAAAGCGTATATAATACTGCTGTTTTTTTATGGTCGTTGGCTATTTACATACAGTAAATTGATCCAGGAACAGTAATATAGTGTATGTTTCATTTATTCCTACGGTACCTAGTTTCCCGTGAGGTTTCATTTTCAACGAACAACGAGAAGAAGCTTATTCTGTAGTATGCCGTCTTTGTTTGTTAGCCATGTAAAGGTAAGTACCGGTAAAGGATGAAGTCAACATAATAGCCTATAAATGCTGCTGCCGAAGATTTACAGTATCACTTGGAAGGAACCCGTCATATGGGCCATGGCATGCAGCGTGCTCTAGCAGATCTGCCTTCTGTGTCCTCCATCTTGTTTGAATGCAAAGGCCTTATATCTAGGTGGTGTTGATTGAGCGAAGAGCTACTGTACCTTGGAGTGAAGGACACAAATAGTAGCTCTTTCCTTGTCGCTCTTACACCCAACTCCCAGGTTCAGACGTAGGTGGAGGTGCGTTGAGCGAAGAGCTACCTTGGAGTGAAGGACACAAATAGTAGCTCTTTCCTTGTCACTCTTACACCCCACTCCCAGGCTCAGACGTAGGTGGAGGTGCGTTGAGCGAACAGCTAATTTGGAGTGAAGGACACAAATAGTAGCTCTTTCCTTGTCGCTCTTACACCCCACTCCCAGGCTCAGACGTAGGTGGAGGTGCGTTGAGCGAAGAGCTACCTTGGAGTGAAGGACACAAATAGTAGCTCTTTCCTTGACACTCTTACACCCCACTCCCTGGTTCAGACGTAGGTGGAGGTGCATTGAGCGAACAGCTACCTTGGAGTGAAGGACACAAATAGTAGCTCTTTCCTTGTCACTCTTAAACCCCACTCCCAGGCTCAGACATAGGTGGAGTCGCAAAGCCAACAGCTACCTTGGAGTGAAGGACACAAATAGTAGCTCTTTCCTTGTCACTCTTACACCCCACTCCCAGGCTCAGACGTAGGTGGAGGTGCATTGAGCGAACAGCTACCTTGGAGTGAAGGACACAAATAGTAGCTCTTTCCTTGTCACTCTTACACCCCACTCCCAGGCTCAGACGTAGGTGGAGGCGCAGAGCCAACAGCTACCTTGGAGTGAAGGACACAAAGAGCAGCTCTTTCCTTGTCGCTCTTACACCCCACTCCCAGGCTCAGACGTAGGTGGAGGTGCATTGAGCCAACAACTATCCCCAGGTATTTTCTCTCACTCCAAGAGGATATGGTGGCAAGCCGTTGTATGACTGGTTTCCAAGCGTCCCTGTTTTGGGCGAGTTGATGGATGCATGTATCTTCGGAGTAGGCCTACCATTTCAGACTGTGTGGTAATCTTCATTTTAAAATATCACTTGGACCGTTTTTCTCTGTCTGTATTTCTGTTAAAGCATTCTCACAAGAATTTCTTAGATCATATGCCTATATTTTAGTGATGGTTAAGAGGTGAGCAAGTTCAGAACCTGTGCCTTGCAGCTGATCCATGTAGGCTACAGATCACAAGCTGAAGACTCGATCCTGTAGAATGTTCCTTTTGGAATGGAATTAATTTCAACTCGCTGGGAAGTGCAAATAGATGCAGTAAAATACAAGTGATGCACAGTCAAAAATAATTCTAAGCGTTGTCTGTCCCTAGTAAGAGTGTGGTGTGACAGCAGTCGTGGTCAAAGGAGCTGCCCTGTTGCCTGGCGCTGAAAGTGGGTGAATTGACTGCAGTGGGGGCAATGAAATAACATACTCCGTGTAGGCTATTCAAATAAATAGTCTACTTCTCATGTTACAATGCCAATGTATAATCTGTAATAATCTGATGGAAATATACAATGCAATAGGTGGGCAACTATTTCGAATATAAATTTTAAATTCATAAATGCAGTAAATGAAATGGAATTCATGTATTAATGCCTTGATCGCAACGACAACATCACACAGGCCAATATGGCGTGTCAATGTTTGGTCAGAATTTGTCTGATAACCTATGTTATTGTGTGTCTGTAGTAGTGAGTGTATTTGATCTGTAATTCAGGTGAGAATTGGTATGGAAGTGGCCGTGGCTTTAAGTTAGGAACCATCCCGGGATTTGCCAGGCGTAGAAGTGGAAAATCACGGAAAACCACTTTCCGGATGACTGAGGTGAGAATAGAATCCGCTTCTTCTCAGTGTTGGCTCACGAGTCTGAGTGTAGCCCGTTCGAGCTCCCAGTCCAGAATTGAATTTCTTGGCAGAGCCGGGAATGAAACTCGGGTCTCCATTCAATTTTTCACCAACCGGTTGAAATAAATAACTTACATCTCTTCCCAGTGTATCTCTAGTCCGGCTCCGTAGCTAAATGGTTAGCGCGCTAGGCTTTGGCCCAAAGTGCCCTGGGTTCGATTCCCGGCCAAGCCACCAGGGATTTGAATCTCCTGGGGTTAATTCCCGTGGCTCGGGGACTGGGTGTATGTGCCGTCTTCATCATCACATCATCCTCATTACGGAGCGCAGGTCGCCCACGGGCGTCAAATATAAAGACCTGCACTCGGCCTCTCCGGAGGCCACACGATCATTAGTGTAGCCTATCTCTAGGGCTAGAGCCTCTCGGCAGTGCCCATGTCCATAATGCAAGATACTGAACGTGAATTCCCCACTGGCAGCTAAGATGGATTAGCTTATCGCAGTGTGACGCACCTTTCCGTGCCCAAGCTCTGTACTGAGAGCAAGATGCCCGGCCAGCATCAATGAACTACAGCGTTCCTTGTGAGCGAACACACAGGTCCTCAGAGTGGGCGACAGGAGAACTCAAAGAGCCGACTTGTGTCTCCTTCATGTTCAATGAATACGTGCTAGATACGGACAACCCTTATTAATACCTTTTTAGTGCTAGTTGCGTACCAGGTGCAGCCATTCTACTTCCTATACGGTTTCATTGTCTTTACTCCGGTCTCCTACCCTAACCTGGCTCACAGACCCTTGTGTATTTTCGGTGTACGCAACGAGCACCCTCTAGTAACTCAAGACCTAAGCGGTCCCTTTGATATTCCAGTCTGTGAAGAGGCTAACGCGCCACATTTTCTGCTTGGTTTTGGCGAAAAAGATCTTCCAGGACATGTTGCTATGTTTTCATAAGCTGGCTAGATTACTTCTCAAAATTTCCTTTGTAAACATTTATGAATAAATTCTTCATTTTCACATCAATTGGGGGCTTGACCAACTTTGCTTTTCATGTGATGTATTGTGTGTGTGAATATAGTTTCTAGTGGTCTTTGGAACGATACGTAGAGTAGGCCTAATTCAGTACGTAATTGATATCATACTGTCTACATTTCGTTGTGTATAAACCTTGTTTGAGTGGGAAAAGAACACCCGAGTAATTCAATTGTATTGTGGTCAGGTTCAAAGGTTGGCAATACTGTTACGATTTCACAAAGTTCAACATGGCTTCCTCAAGTAGACAACGTGTTCAAACTGCAGCTGTAAAGTTTGAATCACAAATAAAATAAGATGGTAGACTATATTGGCTTTCACGACCAGTGAATTAAAACTCAGCAATTTTTCTAGGTTTGTCCCGTGTCTTGTGTGGGGTTTTGCCTAGGACACCAAGCTGGCTCATCAGTGGGCTCTTGGTGTCCCCGCCCGGACCCCCACAGGAGTAGCGAACTGCGCGCTACTCCCCTTTATATAGATTGAAACTGCACCTCTTACCTGCGAGAACTAAACGCTCAAGCAGCCATAACCTCCCTATGAAGGATACCAAACAAACAAACAAACAAACAAACAAACAAACAAACCTAGAAAATTTGCTGAGTTTCAGAAATAAAATACTTCAAAAGTATGGTAATGAAATTGATGAGAAGTTGAGTAAATGGTGTAAACAAATTATTTTAAATGTATATAGGCTAGTACAGTAGGTTGAGGGATGATAATCTAGAGTTACCATGCTGGAAACACAAGAAGAGAGGAGATACGCGAAGAGATATTTTCCACAAGACGTTTTTTTTAACCATCATGATCTTCATATCATATCGCAAGTAGCACCGTGCGCAACTAGGACGTAGGCAAATCGCACTACACCTGTACAATTACGAAGGGGGTGAGGTATTTCCAAAACGTTCATAAATCCTATTAGCAGTGAAGTCTAATTTATTTTCTCTAACGCACACAAGAATGGGAACTGAAGGTGTCTCCGGTTTACATTTTAGATCCAGAAATAAACTTTCGAGTTGATAGCGAAAGACTTCTTTTCTTTTTGTAGCCATGTTGTCTTTATTTCTTCCTACTTAGCCCGGGATATATCGACCGGTTTTGATGTTCTTGGTGCTCGCTAGTATATCAACAATCGCTTCACTTGGGATGGATGAATGAATGCAAACACTCCCTCAGCCTCCAAATAAAGCTGTCAGTAATTTTCCTCTCGGCGTCGTATAACAGAAGAAGAATAGAGCGTGGAGCAGGGGTTGGATCGAGAGCGGAAGTCTAAGGCGGCAGAGGGGGAGGGTTGGGGGCAAGACGCGCTCAGTGGTGACATGCGGTGGCGTCATTTGCCAGAGACATGCCACTGAAAGGCCCCTCCCTGCACGTCCCGTCTCCAAACAGCTGAAATTGGTAGGTGATTCCAATCTCGAGCCATTCACAGAGGAAAGGGACTCAAAAAATGGGTTGATTTGACGGCTATAAATGGAATGAGTTCACACGTAATGGGGCAGGCTCACGACTCTATTTGGAGCCCCCGCATCTCTGAAGGAGGTCATCAGCTAGCGACAGATTGATTCCACAGTGGGAGAATAAGAGGATTTACTGTAGTTTGCGGCTGACATGCCATGCCTCCTCTCTTTGTGTTGAAGAGCTGGTCAATAGCTTGACGAATTACCCTAAATCAAGTGGGTAGGGCCTATGCTTACTGCAACCCAAACTAAGATGTACTGCCAATCGATACTAGCCATTCATTCATTCTGTGTTTCATTATTTAGTTTTATTTAAATAAAATTTGTGGCCTATGAAGCCTACTGTATGTTACTGTTCATTCGACAAAAGCATGATCACCGGGTGTCCAAAAGTGAAGCATAATCAAGATACCAGGACAGAATGGGAATAGTTGCATAACATTTGGCGTACAACAATATACAAAACATTTGGCACTCAACAATATACAAAGCATCCGGCACACAGCAATATACAAAACATCTGGCATACAGCTATATAGGCTACACAATATATTGGGCACACAACAATACCCAAAACATTTGATCTACAAGAATATTCACAATATTTGGCATACTGCAACATCCAAAACGTCTGACATACAACAATATACAAAACATTTGACCTACAACAATATCCACAATATTTGGCCCACAACAATACCCAAAACATTTGACTTACAACAATATACACAATATTTGGCACACAACAATATACAATACATTTGACCTACAACGATACACACAATATTTGGCACACAACAATATACAAAACATTTGATCTACAACAATATCCACAATATTTTGCCCACAACAATACCCAAAACATTTGACTTACAACAATATACACAATATTTGGCACACAACAATATACAAAACATTTGATCTACAACAATATCCACAATATTTGGCATACTGCAACATCCAAAACGTCTGTCATACAACAATACCCAAAACATTTGGCCTACGACGATACACACAATATTTGGCACACAACAATATACAAAACATTTGATCTACAACAATATCCACAATATATGGCATACTGCAACATCCAAAACGTCTGACATACAACAATATACAAAACATTTGACCTACAACAATATCCACAATATTTGGCCCACAACAATACCCAAAACATTTGACTTACAACAATATACACAATATTTGGCACACAACAATATACAATACATTTGACCTACAACGATACACACAATATTTGGCACACAACAATATACAAAACATTTGATCTACAACAATATCCACAATATTTTGCCCACAACAATACCCAAAACATTTGACTTACAACAATATACACAATATTTGGCACACAACAATATACAAAACATTTGATCTACAACAATATCCACAATATTTGGCATACTGCAACATCCAAAACGTCTGTCATACAACAATACCCAAAACATTTGGCCTACGACGATACACACAATATTTGGCACACAACAATATACAAAACATTTGATCTACAACAATATCCACAATATATGGCATACTGCAACATCCAAAACGTCTGATACACAACAATAGCCAAAACATTTGACCTACAACAATAGCCACAATATTTGGCACACAACAATATACAAAACATTAAATTTAAAACCTTTTTCATAACTAAAACAGACATTGAAGAAAAATATACAGGGTGTTTCTAAATTCGCATTACAGAGTTTGAGGGCTTGTAGTGGGGACCAATAGGGATAAGTTTAGCATGGGAACTTGTATCCGGAAACGTACCGTCTTCCCGCTGCCCGCAAAGAACCACCACAACACACATTCACAGCTCTCACATTTTCGGCGCTCTGTCAGACTCTTCGTGCTTGTCGTCTGGGTCCAATTACAGGTGACGACCACCGGCGTCAACACAGACACGGTATCTCCGTAACATATTCTGGTACACACGATCACCAATGCAGCAGCCATAACCCGCAACAGTAGGTCTTCCTCGGATCCCACAGGGCTCTCGTAAATCAAGGTTTTCATGTGACCCCACAGGTAGTAGTCTAGCGGTGTCAAGTCGGGTGAACGTGGAGGCCAAGCAATCGGGCCACCACGACCTATCCACTGTTGCCCAAATTGTGGTGCAGATGATCTTGGACCGCAAGTGAAAAATTATGTGGTGCGTTATCGTGCTGAGAGCACATGTTTTGACGCACATGCAGTGGCACATCGTCTACGAACTCATGCAGTACGTCTTCAAGCCATAAGTTACCGTGCGGATCACACACTCAACTGAATGGTATGGAATGTCAACAAACCTGTAGGGGATATCGGACATCAGGTGATCGTTCAGTGACGTACGTACTCTAATCAGTGACGCCGAAAATGCGTGAGATTTGTAAGTGTGCTGTGGTGGTGGCGTGCGGGTAGCGAGACGACGCGACAGTACGTTTACGAACACAAGTTCCTATGCTAAACTTAACCGTCTTGGTCCCCACTACAAGGCCTCAAAGTCTGTAATGGGAATCTAGAAACACCCAGTGTAAGCAAACCCAGATAGGTCTATGTCATCCGTAGCAGTAATGGGGCTCTTGAAGCCTCTCATAGACAGTATACGCAGCTGTCTACGTGGCTCAGCGGTAACGTTCTCGCCTGCTGTTCCCAAGGTTGCAGGATCGAATCCTGGTGCAGCCAGTTGGCATTTGAGGTTCGCAAATGCGAGGGGGCCGTGTCCATAGAATTACTGGCACGTTAAAGATCCCCTTGGGGGCAATATTCCGGCCCCCCCAGCGTCTCGAAAAGTCGCAGTTGTTAAAAAAGACGTAAAACCAATAGCATTAGTATTAGTCTATAGACAGTATGCAACATCACTGCAAAGCTGTTGTTGTTAATTAGTGTTTCGGGTCTTGGGGCATCTTGGTCATCAGTCCCGTGTACTTGGGTGTGTGCTCTTTTTGTCTGATAACCTGTGTTTCCGTGGTGATTGTAGTAGTGTGCATAACTATACAGTAATTATTAGAGTCCAGAATGGGACAGGTAAGCCTACTCCCGGGCTTGAATTAATGTATACTCCCGGCATTTGTCTGGAGGAAGTGCTGAAACACTCAGGAAAAAAAACTCAAAATAGCCGCTATCAGCGCCGGGAACCAAACCTCTGATCTCCGGACATTCTGCAGCTCCCCATCACGGTCGCAGTGATCGATTTAACACGCACTTTGAAGCTTGTGTGGTAGTTAGGAGTAACCAAATACCCTATTAACTGTTTTGTTACTGCGAACGAGGTGTTCATATTAGGTAATATTTCTTCAATGTGTGTCTTTGCTATCGGCACGTTTTTTGATTAGTGTTGGATACCATTGTGTGACAGATGTCTCACGATTCACTTTTACTTGGTACTGAAACCATTCCGATATCTTGTTAAGGAAGTACGTTACATCCTCATATTGTCATTATGCTTGTCATTTGGACGCCAGCATATACACAACAACCAGGACTTCTGGTTTGATCAATAGGCTAGTTCATCGTATCGAATTGGCATGTTATTATGGATAGATTTTATTGTTTCATTTGGGGGGCTGCAACATCATGAATATTTAACACCGTGCAATTGGGTTGGTGTGGAATTTTGTCTGATAACCTCTGTTATTGTGATGCCTGAATTAGTGTGTATATTTGTAATTCAGGTGAGGATTGGGAAAGACGCGGCTGTGGCTTTAAGTTAGGAACCTTTCCGGCATTTGCTTGGAGTAGAAGTGGGGAACTACGGAAAAGCCAATTCCAAGATGGCTGAGGTGGGAATCGAACCCACCTCTTCCCAGATTTGCCTCATGAGGGGGAGTGTACCTCGCCCCAGCCCTTACACCAGAATTACATTTGTTTCTTTCTGCTTGGAGTTACGTGGAGATTTATGAGATCTACTAGTACAAGGGCCAAATGTCTGTATGTGTATGTCTCCGCACCTCCCTTTTCAATTCCCAAGCGGCGAAACCAAATTGAATCAAATTTGGTACAGATATTGCACAAGTAAATGGTAGTGTCATGTTTTTAATCGCTGCTATCTTAAGGAAAATAACATGGCGGCCACCCGAGTGTTCAAAGTTTAAATCGAATTACGACTATACTAATCATCTGATCTCTACCAATCTTTGGAAAAACAAACCTTCGTGTGAGAAGCGTCTCAGACACAAATTACAAGTTCATCCGACGATTAATTTCAATATGGTGGCTGCTAGAATCATACAAGTATTATAATCCATAAGTTATGATCCAATGTATCAGTACTCACAGTACTTAGCATTCAAGTAGATTCATATATGAACCCTCTGTTTCCAATGTTACGCGCAGCCACCACCTTGAAATTATAAAATATAAAAATAAATCACTCTCAACACTTCGGAGCCACAGGACCTCCTTTTTACGTGGAATCCGAACTACAGGACATGGCATTTCACTTTGAAAATCTGACATGCATTGACCGGGAATCAAACCCGGTCCACCGTGGTGAGAGGCCAACAGCTTGACTGCTGCGCCACCACTCCCCTAAAGCACAAAAGTTGTGACTCCATACTTTCAAGATGGCAGCTAGGCGTTCTATTAAAATATGAAAATTAGTAACTCAAGAAATGATTGCACAATTAAGACGAAAGTTGGTAGACGGGGAGTATTATATAACAAGCCTCAATAGCGTTAGTAATAAATCTGTCACACTCAATATAGTGCGTAGCCACAATCCTGAATTTTCTTAGTAAAAAGAAATCTTCCTATCTTTTAGAGATACAAAAACGAAAATGAGTGATAAGGTAGAAACTTTCGTGTGGTATCGTATGCCTAAAGCAAAATAACAGCGACTCTAAAAGTTCAGAATGGTAGCAGGGCGTAGGGTATAGTATTACAACGTGATAATGAATCATTCAGAATGCAATTGCACGATTAAAACGAAACTTAATAAAATGGAAGTACCGTGTAAGTGACTTTGTTAAAACAAGCCAGAAGAAAAACACTGAATACAACGTGTGGCGGACATCTTGAAAATATAGAATATGATAATGAATAACTCAAAGTATATTAAAGCTTCAATAAATTCCGCTGGATGCAGGACGAAACTCTGTAAACAAAGGGTATTATATAGGGTACAACACTTAACGTTGATCACAAGATCAATCAATTATACTGCTTGATAAGGACAAAAAGCTACAACTATATCCATGAAAGAGAAAGTTGGCTACTTGTTGTTTACTGAACATCTTGTTTTTTACTAAGCTCGTGAGCTCTTAGTGACACAGACAGTGATGACTGGGATGCCCTATTGTCTTCTTTCCGGTTTTGAGTAGGGGGTTAAATATGAGGGAGATTTTGGATTGAGCTCGGAAACACTCAGTATCTCAGTCAGTGAAGGTTGGAGGGTAGTCCAACTTTGGAGAGCCTTTCGAGTTTTCAGTTTTGGGTGGGGTAATTTTGGTGGTTAGGGGAGGGGATTTTTGATTAATCCCGGGAAATCTTGGTAGCTTAGTCAGTGACGGTTGGAGTGAGGTCAAACTTCGTGGAGCCTTTCGCATTCATATTTTTGTGTGTGTGTGTGTGTGTGTGGGGGGGGGGGGGGGGTATGGTAGAGGGAATAGAGGAGGGGAATTTTTGATTAAGTTTGAGACCCAATGGTAACTCTGTCAGTGGTGGTTGGAGGAAATTCAAGTTTTGGGGATGCTTTTGGCATCTCTGTTTCTAGGTGTAGTTTGTTTATGAGTTCAGAAGAGTGTATTCTTGATTAAACTCAAGGGCATATGCTGGCTCATACAGTGGCGGCTGGAGGGAGATGAACGTTTTGGGTTCTGTTGTCTTTCTTTCTGGGAGGAGTTTGGTTGGGGTTAAAGGGAATGCTGATTTTTATTAAGCTAGGAAACTCCTGGTAGCTCAGTAAGTGATGGTTGGAGGAGGGGAAAGGTTGAGGGTCGATTTTGTGCTATTGTCTAGATATGATTAAAGTTAGGGAGAGGGGATTTTTGATTAAGCTCAGGAACTGGGGATCCACGCGTGGAGATTCTATTGTTTTTTCTGTTTTTGGTTGGGGTTCAGTTTGGGGATTAGAGACGAGTTTTTTGGGGGGAAATTGCCGAACGAACATCTTTTACAAAATAAGAAAACATCACCACATACCACACTTCACCCAAAACCAAACGAATTATCACAAGATCCATTCATCTTCACGTGAAAGAAGTTAAGTTCCGAACAAAGACAGAGCAAACATATTTTTCCGAATCCAACAATAACACCTCCACACACCACTCATTACCCCCAATATAACGAATCATCACACGATACTAAGAATAAAAGAAGATCGCCAAAATATAACCCTCCATCAACCACCGACAGCCACAGGACTTCCGAGGTTAATCAAAAGCCCCTCCCATTAAATCCAAATACCACCCAAAAGAAAGGATCCAAAAGGTTAAATCCTCTAACTGAGCCACCAAATTTCCCAAATTTAGTTATTTCGTCCATCCATCCCATACTGTACCCGATACCTAGTTGAGGCTATCGGCTACGCCAGCTGACATTAAGCCGTAGTTGAGATTTATGGGAAAAGTTGTAAAGATAGCGCTCACATCGAGTCGAGAGGAATGCTAGAAAATGACGTAGAAGGCCAAGGATCAAGAAGGCACTGCCAGTCAAGTAGATGGAATTATGGGAGGAATATTGCAGTTTTATTAAGATCTAAATGGAACATAGTATTTAATCATCTCAGAAGAGAAGAAATAACAAGCATTTTATATGATAATAACTTGAAGAAAGACAGATAATCCCTTAAGTTATTGTATAACTTAATAGCCGAGATGAAGGTGGTCGAGATTATATTTGTGACGCACGACCGTAGTAGGTGGGGGAGAATCACGTGACCGCGCCAGGTAGGAGCTGGTCAATGCAGTTTAGAGAAGTCAGTCGAGTTCAGCCAGCGAGCTGAAGTGGTACACATGCGCAGAGCGTACGGTAAAGTCGAGCGGTGAACAGCACTTGTTACGTAAAGCGAAGGCGACAGTATTACTTAATCAAGCAGAGAGCAGGAAGTAGGTCATTGAGCCAAGGCGAGCAACGCAGGGCAGACGGCGAGAAGACCGGTTAAGCGGCAGGCTGTACGGGCCGTGTACGGAGGAGAAAAGCCGGGGTTCAGAACAGCATTGTAATACGAGTTTGAGAACTTTATTTCGAGCTGCATTTTATAACGCAGAACAGTATAGCAAAGCGGCATGGCGAGGCCGGCTTTAAGCATAGTTCATTCTGGAACAATGCAGTAGATCAGAGCGGGTTAGTTCCGACTTTTATACGCAGGCAACATTAAAGAAGCTGAACTTCATTTCAACATTCAGTTACAACATTGAGTTGGGACTTGTATTCAGTAATAGAATTGTGCAGGCAGATAGTTACAATATACTGCAATTATGAACTTAGACATTCAAATTACATTACGACTATGCATTTCATAACGGAATATGTAGAGCGACCATGGGGTCCAAACAACATTAACGCTTTTAAGCAAACGAACTGTTACAATTATATGCACTTATGAACATTGGCATGTGCATTAATAGAATTCTTTTTTCATGAATTATCATAAAATACAGAGTACGAACACAGCTACAGGGTGTTTCAAAAACTTATACACTCTCATAAATAAAATTTATTTTCTACAAGTGAGACTTAACCGCTGTGGAGATTGAACTTTTAACAAGCAAACCGAACATTGTATGGGACAGTGGCGTAACTTAGAAGAGGAATATGGGGTACGCTGCTTTTATGAACTTTTACTTAAGGTTTTGGACAGTATCCATTATGGATAACATGCAGTCCATCATGTCGGAGTAAACGAAGACAGAGACGCGATGGCACCACGGAGTGATGGATTCGATTCCTGAAGAAGAGGAGGTCTAACAGCTGATTCACTTGGGATATGAAGGCGATCGTTATCGCGTGGGTGATACGATATTCACGTCGATCTTTCGAGAAATTTATTACACACAAATAATCGACGATCTTTGAAATATAATAACAGCTGATATGAGTTATGACTTTCTAATATGACTTTTTCATGAACACTGGGCATACATGTATATATTTTTCTAGTAGGAGTTACACGATTATTTAGACATGGCTTAAACATTATTTGCTCCGAGTATTGCTAGAATATGGCGTTACCATATGATATGGCAGGCACCATTATACGAAATTCTCACCATTGGTTGGCTTTATTAAGCAGATGTTTGGTCTTTTAGACATTTTCCAGTAAGGATAGTTTTACTGGATAGTTAATTTTTTTGTGGCGAGTATTTCGAACTCGTGATCTGCAATTGGATTATTTAAATCACTTCGTCAGTTCATTGCATACTAGCGAGTGTGTATTATTCATCAGTAGGGATTTTTCCATTGGATTGTTTGGAGACATTAAGATGTTATTCACTCAAGTGAATGAATATCGCTTTTATGTGACAACTAGAGACTTGTTGATTCCAATCTGGTACATTCACTCATGAGACGACGAGATGGGGCCTTTCGTATTTATACGATTGCGTGGTGGTACACATCTTTACCCATCGTTCAGGGCATTATCATGTTAGACGACGGGGCATGGCCTTTCGTATTTATACGATCGTGTGGTGGTTACTCATCTTACTTGCCATTGAGGAACTCATTTTTATCATCCGAGTGTACTTGAGATTGTAAGAGGATCAAACAAGGAACTACTAGTCACATATCAGTCGAATTTTGTTAAATAAATCAAAAATACATGTCAGCAGGGTTACATTTTGTAATTCTTGTTTGCCAATCCAATATTTTGTTGCTATACTCTTTTGAGAGTACTTTCAATTTAACAGCTGATACAGTTGAAGCTTTTGATAATTTTTATGATTGAATTTGATACCTTTGAGAAGGATTTAAAGTAATTGAATCTTATAAGATGAATCATTAATGGTCAGATTTATTTTAAGGCAGATCAGTATTGCATATTTCGATGTGAGAGATTATAGCACATTGGTGTTTTTCTGTGAAGTGAATTATGAGAATCTTAAGAGAATTTATGCTATTTGAAAGCAGATTTTGAATTTGATTTCGATTACTAAGGTAATATTTTTCCTAATTGTCTAAGAAGTTGTCTAGATGTGATCAGATTAATTACAGTTATTGGAGATTGTGTGCGTTGATAATTTGAAGCCAGTTATGTATTTTTGTAGATCATGCAACGTGATTAAGTGAAGTTTGTGATAGGCATTTTGTGGAAGTTGCCAAGTGGAAGTTGCAATATTGCTAATGTATTTTGAAGCAGACATGAGGTTGTCGAACCCAGTCTAGCATATTTTTGAGATTCATGCTGTGCGCTGAATATTTATGGAGTTTGTGGAATAATTGTGGTATTCAAATGTGATATTTGATAAAGTGAAAATATATAATGTAGTTGTGGATAGTGAGATCCAACGTGAATTTGTGAAGGCAATAATATTTTTTGGCATGATAATTAAATACGAGATATAACTTGGAAGTGATAAAACTGTAAGACAACGTTCTATAACCCATATTATACAATTTGTTAGGAAATTAAACAAATAAATAATGTTGATAATACAAGATTTTCTGATAATAATAATTAATGAAATAATAATCTGAAGTTTAAGCATATTAATGATCTGACCTAATGAAATAAAAATCAGAATGACGAGATGAAATAATAAAAATCTAAATAACCAGATGAATAAAATTTAAATAAGTTGATAAATTAAATTTTGGAATAGATCAATGAATTAAATAAATGGATGAATTAAAGATTGAATAAATAAGCTGATTTAAATAAATTAATAGATGATTGAATAGATGATGAATAACTGAATTGGAAGGTGATAATTAACTAAAGAAGCTGATGATTAATAAATTTAAATGGATTTAAATACATTTATTTGAGATATGATTTGAAGAATTGCAACTTGTGTTGATGAATTAAACAATTAATTTTGATGATGATGATAATTATAACCAATGAATAGTGGATTTTCTGTGATTCACAAATAAGCAATGATTAATGACAGTGTAAATAGTGTAAATTAGTTATTCGATGTTTAGGAACATTTTACTAACATATTCAGCATTTGAATAATGCCATGCAAGCCATAAATTATGTGATATTTAAATATGTGTTTATAATATGTGTGTTTATACAGATTAATAATATTTTTTTACATCCACATTCATGATGTTAATTTAAAGAGAAATTAGGTCTCAGCTATCACGAATGTCAGTGACGCAAAGACATAGTGCTACGGTGATCCTGAGAACCCAAGAGAACTTTAGAATTTTTTCCTATTTTATGTGGATTAAATACACTTTGAGTAGAATGGAGATGGTTCGATTTTCTGGACAATGACAATTTAACGTTGGCATTCGACCATGCTCTCAGGTAGGATGAGTGTTTAATATGTCTGTCTGAGTATCAAAGTTGAATAAATTTGTTTTTATCTTAGTTGTGATCTGATGATGATATGATTTTCCTATTTTCTTTCCTTGTCTTAATTAAGGCTTAACCAGGAAGGATGTGGTTTGCTAGGGATTCAGTTGATGGCGCCCATTTATATTTGCATTTTTTTATATTAAATTTAAACCCGTAACGACCCTGGAGATACTTTATCTTGTGTTACCCTCTGCTTTTGAGATATTTCAACTGAATTTCCGACACATTCCTTATTTGACTAGGTGTTCATTTAACTCCGCTCTGTCCTGGAAATCCAGGAATGCGATGTAATAGCAGTTGGGTCATCGCATCCCCAGGACGAACGGGTACAATACCAAACCCCACCCAACCAATGAAAAACTGTAAAAAAAGACACCTAATTTTGACAAGCTCCAATCGCCTTTTCTGAGCTGCCAAAAGTCCACAAAGTTAATCTAAGAGAACTGACCACTAAACTCAAACCTAACCCCACCCAACAAAAAGAAAATTACAAAAACTCCAAATTAAGACCTCTCCAACTGCCACTGACTGAGCCACAATGAATTCCCAAATTTAATCAAATGCTCCGTTCCCCTAAACCGCAACCCCACCCAAAATTAGGGAACAGTTAATGTCCCCAAACCTTGACTACCACCATCCGCCAGTAACTAAGCTATCAAGAGCTCCAGACTTTAATGAAAAATCCCCCTGACGCTATCCCCCAACCAAATCCCTCACAATAATAGAAAATAACGAGCCGACACCCAAGTTTTGACCCCCAACTGCCTCTGACCCAACTACCCAGATCACTCTGATGTCTAATCAAAACGCCCTCTCCCCTAATTACCAAAGGAAAGTCAATATCAAACACAGAATAATAAAGAACACCAACATTTTGGCCAATTGACCACTACTTACTGAGTCAACAAGAGCTCCCTATCTTAAAAAAATCTCCCTTCCCCTAACCTCCACACAAACCCCTCCCAAAAATAGGAATTATCAAACCTTTCCCAAATTTTAATCCCCCTCCCAACGCCATTTACTCAGCTGCTAAGTGTTCTCGATCTGATTCACAAAAGGCGCCTCCCACTAATCTCCAAAACATCCCGCTCCTAAACCGAAAATCACGAACACCCTAAATTTTCCCTCTACTAACATCTCTGGCTGAGCTTACTCTAAAGTCCACCTCTCCCTAAGCCCAACTAAACTCCACATAAGAAAAGAGAACATTACGAACAGCTCCCCGAATTTTGACCTCCAACCGTCACTGACTGAGCCACCAAGATCTCTCTTTCCTTAACTCCCCAATCAAACCCAAATACAGAAAATAACAAAAGGCGCCCAATATTGACGATTCTCCAACCACCACTGACTGAGTAACCCACTGCTCCGGAGTGTAAACCAAAGCCAGACTAAGAGATGGACAGATAGGCAGACGGGTTCATTGAGGAAAGCAATGACAAACTACCCCACTCCTCACCTTGCCTAGAACGTGCTGCCATGGGTTTTGGGGGGTTTCTTCTCACATAACCCATGGTGGTACCTTTTGAGGATATGTCCAGCTTCTGGGCTGACTACCCAACAGGCAAACAATAATAATAATAATAATAATAATAATAATAATAATAATAATAATAATAATAATAATTGAAATTAATGGTTTTCATTAGGTCAACACGATTTTGACCAATTTTAATGAGTGTTTCCTTAAACCTGAAAAACGTCATATGAGATTAATTAATTCACTTGGATGGCCAGTTTCGATCGTCAAGCGATCATCATCAGTTCAGTGTAGCCAGTGGAAGTGGTAGCAGTTATACGTGAACGGAACCCACATCGCTCAAATAATAATCTAAGTTCATATTCCATTCCAACCTTACCATTCACTAACAATCACAGATAAACAAGCAAACTTCAAGGTCAATAACCATTGACAATATATCAACAAATAATCACACAACAAATGTTGACGAGTTGCGCAAATTTTTAAACACTGATGTAACCAGATGAATGTATATATTGTTAATACCATCACCCATATGCCTACTTGTGGACATAGATTTTACGGTCTAAGTATTAAGGATCTCATGAAGATCGCTTGACGATCGAAACTGGTCATCAAAAATAATTGATTAATCTCGTGTATTTTTTTTTTCATTTTAAGGTTTAGGGAAACACCCATTACAATTGGGTACAATTGTTCGACCGACTGAAAAGCATTAATTTCGATTACTAGGCATCATTAAAAAATGGCTTCAACACGATAATGTAATACGTAATAATAAGAATAGAGTTCGGCTATCTCCAGCTTGCACAAACGAGCTAACAAATAGGCCTACTCAGTGTGCAGGCCTAAGTGAGGGCGCGGCGCCTCAGTACGCACTTCACTTGCATGTTATCGAGATCAAGGAGACAGTAGAAGTAAAACTATTGTAAACGTTTTCAATCACAGGCATTGGCATTCTGTTTGAATTGTACAATCTGTGAAGTAATAATTGGTAAGAGGCTTTGTACTGGATTAAGGATGAGTGGTTATATACAAACTGTACCTTGTGTACTTAAGAGTAATCATATTTATTCTAAACTCTAGAGTCTAGACCAATAAATAAAACTAGCGGACCCGTGCGAGAACTCTCGCATAATGGGTTGTGTGCGCCCCATGTGTACAGACTACCCGCCCGGCTCTCGTGCTATGCGGACTGTACGAGACACAGTTCTGCCAGGGGCTATCGTCTTTTTTATTTGTTTAAAAGCACTTTATAAACAAATACATATAATTCTGTTGACTTTTCAAGATAATGCAAGATTTTTCCTGTACTATTGAGACGATTTGGAAGATTTTGGTACAAACCACACCTTCTAACTCTCTCCGGCTTAGGAGCTTCAGTTTTGTGAAACATAAACCTAAGCGTTTTATATAATAAGATAGGAGTGATCATTGAGAAGAAGGGACCAGCACAGTATGTAGACATCGCCGAAGGGGGATTGAAAACGCGCTCAAGAATGTCGTCTACACTGATCGGTGAATGCTGAAGATGATATGTCTCCTGAGAATAGCGACTAATGAAGAAGCGATCAATGGTCGTAATAACAAAACATGGACGACTTCCCAAGTGAGCTCATTGTGATGGCAATTAGCGCACAGTTCTTGCACGGCTCAACGAGTGTTAGGCCTATGTTTTAATAGCAGATGGCCTATGTATTATCTTTAATTTTGTGTGTACGAGGAAGTTCGGCGCTCCAGTTTATTAAGCCGCAGTGAACCTAGAGACAATGGTTCGATTCAGTTTTAAAAAGGTTTTGGTAAGAGGCATAGATGCTGTGCAGAGGCGGGCTTAGTGATAATTGGGAACACCCTCAGGGGATCACGCACGGTGAGCTCAGGAATTAGCGACATCTTTGGATTCCTGAACTGGATCCGTTTTTCCCGTTTCCAGTGACTTTGGGACATGTTCCTTTCCCTGTCTGTCTTTCATGCCCCTTCTTCTTCAAACCCTATTCTTCTAGGCTTATCTCCACATTATTATATTTAGTCTCTATTCTTCTTTACTTCCTTTTTATTTCTTCTTCCTTTCATTCTTCTTCCCGCCTGCTTTGCTCGAGGATGAGTGATCGAATCTGAGGGTGCTTAAGTTATATTCGAGAAACCCGTGTCAATAGATTTACTGGCATGTTAAACATCCCCTGGGCAAAGAACCAGCATTCCGGGGTTTATAAACCCCACCAGTCCTCCTCTTTTCTGAATAACTTGTCAAGCCCTCAAGGGCTGACAACTTGTGGGCCGTGGATTGGTGGCCACGGGACCGGCTTTACTTTCACTTACTTGGGCCCGGCTCCTCTCAACCTTCCTTAGTCAACGCCTTTTCTTTTGCGACCTTAATTGGACCATGTCCTATCTTACCTGGCACCCTCATTTTTCGATGGCAGACCTCTTATTTTCTGTTCATTGTATCTCATTTCTATTGTTCTAAAGCCGCAGAGTGTGCATAGGCTAACTCACTTGGCTAATAACAACCATGGTCTCTCAGTTGGCGAGCTCAGGATATGGTGACCCCTAGCGATACATGAGCTGATTCAGATTTGTATTCTATTTTTGCATTGACTTTGTGACGGCCCCTCTCCTCATTCCATTTTTCTAGCTGTCTTTCGTGGCGCTACTTCATTTCAAATCCCTCAATCCTCAATCTTCCAGAGTTAAGAGCAATTCTTTTCTGTCTTTTTGTATATTTATTTTGTTCCCCAACCTCGTTTCTTGCGTTTCTTCTTCTGATATCTAAGTTAGTACACAGTTAGTAGTGGTAGGGACATTCGTAACCGACCGCGGTAGCTAGGCTCGTTAATGCACAACGCAAGGTCATTAGGTTAAGCTATCTGAAGACTGTATACAGTACACATGTTTTTCGAACCAAACCATCGACCGTCCTTAAAATGGTTTTCCTGGAAACTATCAGGATGATATTATTAGGCCACGGCCGCTTTCCTCTCATAGTAGAGTTTCATTAATTTCTCATGGTGTTGGAAGCAGGAAGGGCATATAGCTGGTCTCGTTGAAACGGGAACAATAAGGGGTGGCCAAACAGTATCGTCACTTTATTCCACAGGGAAACTCTATTACACATTACCATGATAATCCACATAGTCGTCACTTCTGTCGCACCATGAAGTCTTTTTAATGCACTTATCTCCCGATTATCCGAACTTGATGGGACCTTAATTTACTGGCGTGTTCAGTTAATCAAAAATTCGGATTAATCAGGAAACATTATATTTCAGCGATAAAACGGGTGTACGACACCGCTTCGGAATGTCTAAAATCTTCAAAAATTTCAACATTTTGTTTTTGCGCTATATAAATCTACGGACCTTTGGCTTTAAAACGGTACTTTTTCTTTTTTCATATCTCTTTCCTGACGCTACCTTCCTTATGCTTTCCCATAATCGAGCGTCCTACTAGGAAACCCACCAAAGTATATTTTTATTTTTATTAGGTGTTACAAACAAAAAAATGAGTTTAAGAAATAGGCCGTGTAACAGCAAAGCGGAATAGGGATATGGAACAAGAACAAAATCGATGCTAGAGCTTCAAATAGAAGAATAAGAAGAATCCTATGGTACTGGCAAGTTCTTAAAACCGGAAAACACTTGATTCCAATTTATCACTAAAATGTTGTTCAAGATTTAGCCTAATTTCCCTCCTTTTCCGGAACATCTTACCAAACAAAGCTGATTTTTTTGTAATTACTTTTTATGTCCATTGTTCTAAAATTACTTTAATTACATTTTTCAGCACAAGATTGTTCATGAAATTCCTATTAAAATTATGCAATTTTTAAGAAATCTTGAAAATTCTAAAGCACATTTATGCTCAAAAAGCCTACAGTACAGTATGTTCAAGTAAGGAGGGAGCCTTAAAGAATATTTCTGAAAAAAATCTATTAGTTCCCGTAAGTTAAATAGTTTCTCAGAAAATTGCAAATTAGAAGTAAGAAGTTAGCATGAGCAATATAGGCTACTGTAGGACATTCCGGAGTCCCTTAATTTGGTAGAACGCTCTTTCACCATCTATAAATTAATCTTAAAATTAAGATTAAGAAATGGTGAAATAACGTATTTTATGGTTGTGTTCGTTAGGTACAGACCCTCAAACAAAATAAGTTGACACCAAGATGTTTCCTTTTTCTATTTTCGATTTGGTTAATCCGTTCGTTCGGTTAATCGGGGTTAGGATAACTGGATTTCGGATAATCGAAACTTAAGTGTTTAGTTTACCTGAGAAATAAAATGACGATACTTATGTTGGCAATGCCTCTCGAAGTAGTAATAACAATGGCCATTTACGTTACCTTTGGACAACCTAGTGGTGTAGCGGCTAGCGTCCTTGGCTGTCGCCCCGGAGGTCCGGGTTTGATTCCCGGCTCTGCCAGGAATTTAATTCTGTTCTGAGGGCAGGAAAAGGTTACACTCAGTCTGGTGAAACAAAACTGAGACGAGGTGGGTTCAATTCCACCACAGCTGTCTTGGAAATGGTATTCCGTGGTTTCCCACTTCTACTCCAGGCAAATGCCAGGATGGTACAAAACTTAAGGCCATGGCCACCTACTTCCCAATCCTTAGCCTACCTGAATTCAAATAACCTATACGCACTAATACTGCCATCACAACAACACAGGATATCAAACAAAATTCGACACATACACAAGTACACGTACCTGACTGACCACGATGGCTAAGCCACTGGACTGAAGCAACAGCAACAATTACCTTCTTTACCAATAGAGGCAGACAACCCCAAATGCCAGTTGGAAGCGATCATCCAGAGCGATCATCCAGCGGCGTAGCCGTGCCGGTTAAATCGTGCACCATGTCCGCGAGGGCAGTTGTAGCAAGTCCCCAGATCGTACGTTTGAATTCAGACGCTAACAGTGGCTATCTTAAATGTGTTTTTCCCGGTTTTTTCCACATTCCATCCAGAAAAAGGCCAGAATAGTACCTTACTTCAAGTCCAGGAGTGCCTACGTCATCCCTGTCCCAAATACAGTTACACACACTACTACAGTAATCATATAAATACAGATTGTCAGACAAATTCAAGACACACCTATCTATACGGGGCTGATGACCAACATGTCCCAAGCCCGTAAAATGAATTAACAACAACAGAAGTGGAGTGGCCTGCAAGGAAGCAATCTCGGCAATGCGATGAGCAGGTGAGTAGCGTGTCACGCAACCCCAACGCCGGACCTAATTTGAAATTCATCCGCCAATCAAACATTTCCGCTTGTTGGGGGAACCACAAGACTAGGCGCTGTTCCCGCGTGATCGCTCGTGGCTGTGGTGAGGGTGGAAGCCTCCCCCTTCCTATC
The DNA here is from genome assembly GCA_946902985.2 of Meconema thalassinum. Lineage (NCBI taxonomy): Eukaryota > Metazoa > Arthropoda > Insecta > Orthoptera > Tettigoniidae > Meconema > Meconema thalassinum. The sequence goes on from OX336389.2 coordinate 863,171,556, forward strand.
CCCCCTGCCTACCCTTACACCTTCCACGCCACCAAATCGATTCCCTTCGCTCCACATCATTATTCCGTTGGATTTACGAAATGATTTACCACCGTCACACAATTTCAAAAGACGAGGTGGTTTATATAGTAAAACGATTACACTCACACAACTCCAGCGTATGTTTCTATTAAGGGGATACATCCGTGCCAAGTCCCCAGCACTTCCTTTCTACATAATAGGGAACAATAACGACTTCCACCAATAAATGTGTTGGCATCTTTTATCACAACATAAGTTTCAGCACGAACCAACAACATAACTATTTTGGTACCGGTACGCTTGGTGCTGAATACTTTGTACCTGGCAATGCTGTTAACAGCATGATGGTAATAATAATAATAATAATAATAATAATAATAATAATAATAATAATAATAATAATAAAAATAATAATAATAATAATAATAATAATAAATAAAATAATAGACAAATAAATAAACCTAATAGATCCTTCACTCATTGTTCGTTACAGCAGACTATGGGACACTTACGAATTTCAGCACTTAGGCCTATGTCCTATTCTGTACACTTTTGCCACAGGTCTTTGAGTATTTCCCTTCGCCTTTCTCTCTCTTCCGTCAACCCCGCGGTGCCGTAGCCGTGCGCGAAATCACTCACCACGACCGTGATGGAGAGCTTTTGCAAGTCCGAGATTGTAGGTTTGAATCTTGGCGTTAACAGCGTCTATCCTGAGTGTGGTTTTTCCACACTCTCGACAGGAGAATGCCGGAATTGTACCTTATTTCAAGTTCTGGGGCACCTCCCCCATTCCCAACCATAATAATTACAGTTACATACACTACTACAGTCACCACAGAAACACAGGTTTTCAGACAAATCTAACACTCTCAAGCACACAGGACCTGTTGACCAAGATGTCCGACGCCCCTAAGTAATGTTCCGTGACTTGGCAAGTTGTTTCTCTGGCGCATCCTTCATTCCCGCAAGTTTCTTTCCAAAGATAGCTCTTTTGTCTTTTGTTACGTAGGGGCAGGTGACCGTGAGTTCAGCCCATTAAACAACAACAATCATCATCATCATCATCATCATCATCACAATACGTAGCTCACAGTTGCATTCCAATTGCGTGCCATTTGAGTCTGTGTGAATGACAACGCTCCGAAACATAATCGGACCATTTCCTGCTCAGTGCAGGACAAGGATGATGTTCCAGAAGCCTTGTATGACAATGCTTGCTGTCGCAATGCTACCCTCGCGAGCAAATTGTTGGCACGGTTGAAGTGAGAGATTTTGGAACATCCACCCCATTCAGCGAACATGAGCTTCTGTGACTTCTATATCTTCCCCAAACTAAGGGAACCACTTGAAGTGACGCGTTTTGCAACACGGGAAGTCATACTTCAAGTTGTAGGGCGCGACGTCACTCTGTGCACAGCCTCTTACCACTAATGAGCCTTGTATTAAAACAGTCATATCTCCCGTAATTACTGATGAATCGCCGTGATTCCTTCGCTATAATGAACCACATAATACTACGCCACTGTTGACATTGCCCATAATTTCCATGATACAATACCAATTCATTATCTGTCAAGTACGTCACTCCATATCCACCGAAGTTTTTTTTTATAATGAAAAATTAAGGGATTTTAACGCCTCAAGAAGCTTGCCACTACACATTTTGAGCTAAAAGTTCAAATGTTATAACAAAGCAGGTTTCATGTACAGTAAATAAGTTCTGTAGTCCTTGAGAAATTAATTTAAAAAGTCATTGGAAAAAATTTCTTATTTATGAATTCATATTGTAACCGTTTGTGATTGACGCAGATCTTCAATATATATATATATATATATATATATATATATATATATATATTTTTTTTTTATTTATTTATTTAGTCAATTTACCCTCTAGGTTGGTGGTTCCCACGGACTCAGCGAGGGAACTCACCACTACCGCCTCGATGGGCAGTGTCCTGGAGCTTGGAACATCTGGTCGGGAGAGATACAACAGGGGAGGTGTGATCAGCACTTCGCCCAGGCGGCATCACCTGCAAAGCGAACAGGGGCCTCATGAGGAATGGGAAGGGATGGAATAATGGGATGGACAGGCTAGGAAGAGGGAAGGAGGTGGACGTTGCCTTACAGTAGGTACTGACCCCGTAAATTGAATTATTTAGGGACAAAATGAGAGTATTTTCCGTCCCCATGATAACATTTAACTAGCAAATATAATTTCTGGAAGTGTGACGCGAGAGTGTAGTGTTACAAGCTCGAGACTGTGGGAGAGCCCGATCACGTGATTGATTGCACAATGGACGCTTCTAGAAGGCTATTCTTAGCATAGCAACAGCGAGTTTGGAGATTAATATTATAAATATTGTTATAAATTATGCTATTGGATCCCAGTCCACAGCCAATGAGGAGAGGTCTTATTGAAGACGGGATCAACTTTAATTACACAATATGATGAAATTATGCATTTAGGCCCTTAGAAGAAGTTTTCTTATTTGGTAATGAAGAGAATTTTAAGAGAAATTATGTCTGATACTTTAAAAACCGCAGATCAGTTAATCTACGCAGTAATAAGCATTAGTAATCTACGCGCTAAAATTATGGTGGGGGATTGATATGGCCGCCAAAAATACGACTTGGAGAGGGAGATCCAAGGATCGAGGTTCTTATTCCAGCAGACTTTGAAGAGTGAGGAAGTGTTTTTACTGGGTTAACGGAGATCTCAAGGCTTAGTCCGAGTGCGACGTCTGTCGACTTGTGGAGACGCGAGTATAGCTAGGTGGAGCGTTAGAGATCACCGCACTTCCATTCTGTGTGAAGTTACGAGGGACATAGTATTGATTATATTTCATACAATATTGAGATTTGAAGTTAAATAAGTGAACATTTATCAAGAACAGGTCGCCTACTATATATTGTGGAAAGTCGAGCGCTTAAATATTCACCGTTTCGACAATATAAGCCTGTCAAGTTAGATTTCCAAATGTGTTGGAAATAGAGCTGAAGATTATTATTAATTGCAAAGTGAAGTTGACGAACGCAGTTCAAGTGAACAGTGGCGGAGAACTTTTAGTATTGGCGCAACACATAAATATTAATAGAATGACTATAACTATACTTCAAACCTTATCATTCAACTTAATTAATATTGTTGATATGATGGACTAAACAGTCATGCGCCAGAGACATATTCGATAACAGAAGTGAAGATACAACGATGGAGCTTCGTTAGACAACGTATTCTTGAATACAGACGTAGTGTACAGTCCACCTTGTGCATTTTCGTCAGTCTACGAACACTAATATAACATCAATTAGCAATGGAAACATGTCATTCACCATTTATATGAATATTTCCATAATTATATTCCAATGATGAAGCTGATGCATACTTACGACGGAGAATGGAGACTTTACAGAAGAGATTTATCAAGATGCTAGGGAAGGTAGCCCAGCAACCCAGAAGAATTTGCCAGAAGGATGTCGTTCGAGCCCAGCCGAACGTTGATGAATTCCAGAGAGAGACGTGTCTTATCTCTGAGGTCGCAGATCCGAGGTTCGAATGCAGATCCATACCAGTGTCTTGTACTGAGGAAACATCTAAAGTATTGTGGCAATACTTACATTGATCTTCAAGTTTTCGTCTAAATAAGGTATTAGTGTATCTCAATTGTTATATAGAGCTTGATTAGTGACATTCTGATCCAGCGATCTTATTCCATATTTTCGGCGACCTTATTCCATATTTCTACATTTGCACATTTCATGTACCGGTATTTCAGTGCTTCTGGTAGTTTACACTTCAGATGTGTGTTGAGATTTTTATGCTGCAAGATTATTTAGAAGATGATTGCATTTCATCTATTTTTCAATTTTATTCTACGGATCAGTTGTGGAACTGACATTAAAAAATTTGTTTGAGGAATCATATTGCCTCATAGGAGACTAGTCGTTTCGACTCTCGAATTTTAATAATTTCATTTAAACCAAGTATTCTGACATTGTGTCATAGCTTCAAATTAAATTCTTATTAAATTTAATTTGAGCACTTTAATGTAACGACATATAACTTCAAGAAAAGAAGAAACATCGAATGATATTGTTATATCATTATTGTACATAAACTATCGACGATCTAAGAAATACTAGTCGTTTGATAAGACCGAAGTCTTAATTCCTATGAGCATTCTTTGTGTAGAGTGGAAAACATTAAGACATTGACAAACCTTTCTTATTATCTGTAAAGCTAAGAGCTTTGTTCATTTAATATGATAGAGGAAATACCTTTTGATAGAAGATTATTCAAATCTTTGGCTAGCAATTCAAAGCTAGTTTATCCCGGTTAGGATTGAATTCTATCTGACACTATAAATAACATGTGTGTTATTTTATCCTATTTGTATAACATCAAGTAATTTTGTCGACATGATATTACAACGATAAACAATTTATAGCTAGACAAGTGAGATGAAACAGGAGTATTATTCTTATCACATGTATTTGCGACAGACGAGTTAACAGTTAATTATCTTGGTGTGGAGTAAACTTTAGGAGGTTAATCACGACTGTCTAATATCGTTCATTACAATTGGAAGTTTCGTTTGAAGAACTTACGTATGTATAATTGTAGTCCAGTAGTCATTTGCAATGATACTGAGAGAAGTTCCTACATAAGATATGTTATTAACAATTAATCCCTTTTGATTATTGTTTAACATCTTCTTCTTCTTCGGCTTTTTCCCAATTAATTGGGGTCGCCGGAGCCAACCAGGCTCATTTTGGTTTTGGCCGGGGATTTAAGGCCGGATGCCCTTCCTGACGCCACGTGATTTTTCAGGTGAAAATTCCACCCCGCTGTCACCGGGATTCGAACCCCGGCCGTCCGGGTGAAAGACGAGCAGCTAAGCCACTGCGCCATCACGCACCCCCAGATGATAATTGTTTATGCCATATATACTGTTATATGAGGTTTTGTAGAGCTATGGAGTGCTCAGGCGAGGGAATTCCGCATTTTTAAGGTAGTCAAAGTATTGTTGTTCTTTGATAAAAGGCATGTATTATGATAAGAGCCGTTGTATACAAGTAGTTCAGTTCTTGTGAATTAACGATTTAGCTGTGTTAACAGGAGGGTTTCAGCGGAAATACAACTTGAGAAAGATTGTCTACTCACGTCTATAATACAATTATTAAATTTTTATTAAACCCGAATTTATGTAATTAAGTACAGTTCACCTTAATCAGTCGACTATATTATACCAATAATGTAATGAAACCCATATAAGACGATGTGTATGCAGTATGTTAAAACTACAGAACGTTAAAGGAAGGATGGTTGTGTGAAAAACCAGTGTATATATTTAGTTAAGATTTTTATTGTAACCGAGAAGTTAGAATCTCGAAAGTGTCGCGTTAGCAACACTAGATAATGGATATTATTATAAACATATTACTTGTAAATAATTGTTGTGGAAATTATTTAATTACTAAATAATTTAATAGGATTTATTAATCAATTGTTTTGGAACAGTGTGTGTTTATGAGCGGATGTTTTTGGTGTGAATGATTATTCATTGTTAAGAGAAGATGTGGAACCGTAGTGGAGTAACGGAGTGCGAATGAAAGAGTGTATAAAAATTTTAGAATGATTGGTTAAGAAACAGAGCAGTTATATGAACTTTTGTAAGAACTAAATGTTAATTTTTACGTGTTTTATAAATGCCACACATGCAGTCTCTGTGGGCTAGCAAGCATGAGTCACCGTTAGTATTGGAGAGCGATGACATAATATTTAAGCAGGTGTAGACCAACTGCCTTCTGTTTATTGTATAAACCAGTTTTGAGTTCGGCGTGGTACCAATATTTCATTGATGAAACAAAGCCACGGCACGTGCGTTCTACAACGCAGGTTTGTGAATGAAAACATGTGTCTGGAATGCCATTATGAGGCTTCACTAAACGTTTTTATTTTTACGCAGTGTGGGCTTAGAAAAAGCCAAGATTTATACTCATAATTTTTAATACAGCATGGTAGTAAGATGTAGAGTTGAAACGATGTGTGAATGTTTGCGTGTTTTTAATTTTAATGTTAATTGTTAAATTCATTTATTGTTATTTGTTTATAGTAGATTAGTTTACCTTTTTGTTAATAAATTTGTTCAGATTGTTTTCCATTGGTGTTGGAGTGTGATTTATTTTAAATATTAGGAACAGAGTATTGTGGATGTAGTGTAGGCGAAGCTGAGTCCCAGTCCCTGGGGTAAGTAAAGGTGAGTGCCCCGTGTAGTTGGTTGTTGATCCACAATATTCTCGTAACTGCTGTCTGTAAATCCCTAAAGACCATGTTGGAAGCGATTTCTAATGTTGTAATTGCCGGAGCAATTAGAAATAGGCAATCCAGCGGGGGCAATGGATATTCCAACAGGATCCTTTCCGGATTATCGGGTACAGTACCATCCCGGCATTTGCCCGAAGACGAAGTGGGAAACCACGGAAAACCACTTCGAGGATGGCTGAGGTGGGAATTGAACCCCCTCTACTCATTTGGACCACCCGAGGCTGAGTAGACCCCGTTCCAGTCCTCATACCACTTTTCAAATTTCATGGCAGAGCCGGGAATCGAACCCAGGACCTCCGGGGCGGCAGCTAACCATGATGACCGCTACGCTACGGAGGCGACAGACCTTTAATATAAATAATTCAAATTAGCCGGACCTCGGGGTCATGCCGGATTCTTTCGGATTAGAAACTGCACATAATGAGGTCTACATTCAGGTTCTTAAGAGAAGTGAAATGACTAACACATATCCTTCGTAAAATTTAATTCCTCATGGAAAATCACAAACAAAAAATAAAGACGAAACAACGTCTATCTATTTCTCTCGCAACATCACGTTAAACAGTGATCTAAAGTTAACTAAAATTCCCTCTACTAAAACAAAATACAATCTGACAGTATGTATAATTAATCACATTTAAAACAAACATCACATACTGTAATTATTGCCGTGAATAATATTACTGAGTTGTAAAAAATCTAAACAGATTTCTTACTCGGGTATTTAAATACACACAATTTAAATGTCCTACATTTCTTTATAGGATAAAAATTATTAAAAATTGAAAAGTGGTGCCGGCTGGAAGATAATGCACATTGCTAAAAGTATGGCGCTATGCCATTGCTCTGTGAATATTTGCCAACCCTATCTTACCCAAGAACGAGGGAATAACTTATTCTTGTGATTGGGCCCTCAAGATTAAATTTAGATTTAAAACTATGCCATGAAAGGATATCGCTCTAAGAGCGTTATCGAGGTGTGAGTTCGATGACCCTTAACAACAAATATGATACTATAACTATGGAGTGCCGGTTGTCGTTCCCATTCAATAAAATAAATGTAAAAGAAATAAAAATATCCTTATTCGTCCCTAAGACATGTTATGGACATACGCTTGAACACAATTCTCCTCGCATTTCACTACCACGAAAATCAATGCAAGAATTAGTAACTATTTCGTTACGAATGGCCAATGCCCCTTGTTCAAATATATGAGACTATACTTACACTTGTGTCAAATTGTAACGTGTTTTTCGAGGGTTTTTCATGCAACTGGCATAAGTCAGTAGGAAGCCATTCTATATTTATTTACGCGGCAAATTGTTCAGCCAAGAGAATTTTTCATGTTAATTTATTATTATTATTATTAATTTATTATAATTATTATTAAGGTATTTTCGGAGCATTTTATAAAAATTATTAGCATTCTGATAGGTTTTCTATGTCTTAGAAAACGCTATCATGCAAATTATTACGAACGACAATATCATAGAAAATTATGTGATTGCGGAATTTTACGGAGTTTTCGTCAGTTAGGGTATATCGAGAGACGTGACTCACTGGGAATTCAAGTACACGCTTAATCTTGTCGGAAAGCATGACGCAATCCTGGGTCGCAGCGTCCAGGAAAGGCGAATAGTTGGAACGGAAATCGACTTCATCATCGCCGCGCCGTGTGTAATGAACCGGAGGAGGGGAAGATCGCGTGGTGGGTCAGCCAATCAGTGAGGACCACGCAAGCTACAAGTCGGATGAAGAGTGGGGAAACGGCGGGTGCATATATCGTTCGACGCGCCGTGGAACGAGGAAAATCTGTGAAATACTTGACGAGTATGGGTGCGCGTGCGAGTGGCTCCGATGTTCGGTGAAGTTAGCGACTATCTGTATAGAATTTAACGAGTACGGTTGTACGCGGGAATCGCTCCGATGTTCCGTGGATTGGAGGACTAACTTTTGTAAAACTTAACCAGTACGGTTGTACGAGTGTTTGGGTCCGAGGTACGGACCATAGAATTATCTAATCTACCAGAATCTCATCAAATATCGACGAAGATGTCGACGTCCAGGAGACTGTGGGAAGCTCACAGCATCATCCAGTACGAGGGAAATGTTTCGGAAATTTCCAGTGGTAAGCGCGAATGACGCAGAAATACGCAATCTCTCATTTCTCTTGGTTTTATATTTCATATTTCAGTAACTTCATAGCTTGGGAATAAGAGTAAAATCAATAATTTATCAGACTCCGTTTTCACGTAATTTTCTATCGGTAATATTAAAATCACAACGCTCCTATTTAAATTTTAAACTTATTATTATTATTAATTTTGCTATTCTTGTTTTATATAATAAATTCATTTCTTTTACAATGCAATCTTTGCTTTCAGTAGGTAGCATTAGATATAGACCAATTCCTTCTCCTGATACAATTGTTTGTTGGGTTAATGATCAAATCATACCACGATCTGAGTGAATAGAGTCTTGAAGGTGTTCTGCCAGAGCTAGACGTTGTTAAATACAAATTTAGATTTCAACATTGCATTGAGGTCTTGGCGCCCATTAAAACAACATAGCTTAGGCAAAGGGGGGGCTAGCAATTCTGCTACATTTGTACGCTCAACGTGGAGCAAAGTAAATACCGTTTCACTTGTCATCCCAGCCTAAGCGAACCTGCTACAAAATGAAGTCACATGCATCACGTTTAACTCACATCAAGAGGTATCTATCTACCTAGAATAGATTACTGACTGTGGTTGATACTGTACCCAACTGGAGATTGGTACAATTCGTACACGGAATCATTTGATAAAAATTAAGGAAATCATAACTAGCCAAGAAAAGATTCTTATTGAAAACGGACTTTAGAACCAAGCTAAGAGCGAGCAGATGACTAATTAGAAACCAACAGGAACTATAAGTTCCAATTAACGTGACAGTTTTTAATATAACATAAACGTTGGAAGCAATAAGATGGCAATTAGGAGAGCCTGCAGCTGAAGAAATGGGTGAGCTAATGGACTCTCAACATTCCTCAACACGGCAACTTTGAGAGAATTGATGGCCAGTGAAGTGTGACAGTAATGTGGAACTATTTTTTAATATTAACGATTATTACACCTCTTAGAGAAGGCCCCAAGTAATGCAACTCTGCATTAAAATTGAGCACATAGAAAGGGAAATCCCCGTATAACAGTAGAGAATCGAGAAAGAACAACTTGACAAAATAAAAGCACCACTTTAAGAAGCCAGAATCAGAAGTGAACGCAGGAACAGGAGTTTCCTGTAGGTGTAAAGCCTTTAATATAAACAAATAACAAAACTGCTGATCCAGATGACATAATTTGAAGAGCGCGGATAGCTACCGCGGAGAGAAAGGGTAAAGTCGATCGGCCCTTCAACGAGTATAACAACAATTTTTATTAATTAAAAATTAGTGAACGATCAGATTTTATTCCGCTAAAGAGGAATCTTACAGTTATGATGTTCCACACCTGTAAATAAAATTAGAAGCAGATTGGAGCACGGATTCAGAAATTGAGCTCCCGAAGTCATTAAGAGACTATGTTTTACATAAAATCAGATAAAAAGGCTCCGAGCGAAGCAAAAGTTACCACAGTTCGTCTTGAACCTCTTGGGAGGAGGTCACGCTACACGCCGCACTACAAGTTCATTCAGTACGCCTCGTTGTAGGCAGGTTACGCTACAAGTTACATTAAGTTGCGCTACGCTGATAGTCAACACTCGGCCTGATGGGTTAAAATCACTGACTGGACCATTAATTATATTATCATGGAGATGCATGTGCAACAAATTCTTGAAAGACGTAATTTATGAATGGCGAGGTGCATGAAACACAAATCCCCCTTCCGTCCAATCTTAACTTGACTGTGGATGTTGCGGAACGAAAAGTAAACAGGCGAAATGAAGAAAATCCGAGTTGCACTTCCGGGAAACTCCAAACACATCCACTCTTCTCTAAAGTTTTTAACTCAACACGACTCGACAGTTTTCTGCTGGCTGTATCTGGGGAAATAAGCTCGTCCACTAGCTAAGCTGTAACTCAGGTGATAGACTCGCCCCTAGCTAGCTCGTAAACTGTCGCTTCAGTAACTGAATGGAGATTGTTGGAAGAAATGACAACGTAAAAACACTTATAGTAGGCATTGTATTGAAGAAAGAGATACGCTCTCCTGGGCTCTTTGTAGAACTTGTCATGTGGAAACACTCATAGTATATAGATATTTTAACGGTTTGTCCAGCGTAAGCTTAAAAAGCGCACGGACGCCAGTTTTTTTCGACATTTTTACTGAAACCGTTAGTGCTTGACTTCCTTTGGTCATAAATAAATTATTTTCTACAGAAACCTTCCTCGAGATATCCTTTATAGAATGGTGAAAACCGCATCAAAATCCATTCAGTGGTTCTCGAGATTACCCATAATATCCAAGAATCGGGGACTTTGTTTTATACTAAGTAGAGATTATATGCCAATCAGTATAATTTAATATAATATAATCCCCCTTTCGTCCAATCTTAAATTGACTGTGAATTTTGCGGAATGAAAAGTTCACAGGTGAAATGAGAGTTGCACTTCCAGGGAATGGCGAGGTGAATGCAACTCAAATCCCCCTTCCGTCCAATCTTAACCTGACTGTGTATAACAGTCGAAATGAAGAAAATCCGAGTTGCACTTCCAGGGAAACTCCAAACCCAACCACCCTTCTCAGAAGTCTTAACTCAACACGACTCAACGATTTGCTGCTGGCAGTATCTGGGGCAATAGGTTCGCCCACTAGCTAGGCTGTAACTGGGATGATAGACTTGCCCTTAGCTAGCTCGTAAGCCGTCACCTCAGTAGTTGAATTGACATGATTTGAAGAAATTAAAACGTAAAAACACTTATATTGGACGATGTATTGAAGATAGACATATGCTCTCATGGACTTTTTTGTAGAACTTTTCATGCTGAACATTTCTTTACTCATAGTATTTAGATATTTTTAACGGTTTGGCCAGCGTAAGCTTACAAAGCGCTCGGACGCCAGGTTTTTTTCGACTTTTCCACTGAAATCGTTACTGCTCGGCTTCTTTGATCATAAATAAATTATTTTCTTCAGAAATCATCCTCGAGATATCCTCTACAGAATGTTGAAAACCGCATCAAAATCCATCTAGTGGTTCTCGAGTCTACCCGTAACATCCAAGAATCGGGGACTTTGTTTTATACTAAGTAGAGATATATACTGGGTGTATTTGATATGATGGAAGTCCGTTACACTGGTGATAGAAGATGGTATTCCAAGCAAATATCTTCATGAAATTCAGTCGGATCTTAATTAGTGTAGGTGGAATTAAAGCACAAAAATCGTCGGTTAATGTCTTGGAAACGGGCTTACACTTCGTTCCCCTCACTAGCACAGCTGACTTCTCCCCGTCAGCCTCACCTCCAACGCTAAGGAATGTTGACAAGAGTCTGAAGTTGAGTGACCACCTCGTCTTGTCTGCCAATGACATTGAAATACACAAACCGAGCCTATGAACAGCTGTTTCACACCTTCATGGGGAGTGGCTACATGACTAGTGATGGTGGATCTGTTTAGGATTTTGCCATCCTCATGGCATATGCATAGAAAATGGAAATCCTAAAGATTTGGTAAATTAATTTAAGAAACTGTTGGTCTATCTTTGTGTGAAGACAGTGCAACAACTGTAACAAAATGATTAATAATACTATTATTATTATTATACTAGGCTACTACTACTGTAGGCTACTAATAATAGTAATAATAGAATTTTAGACACACTATCTTCTTTAATACGGGGCTACCTGACCACGTTGTCGCAGCCCCTAAACTATGGAACCAACCTAAGTTCCTTTATGTTTTGTTTTTTTGGTATGTCGGGTTGCAGGACTTTTATTTTTAGCACTCTACCAACAGAGCTACACATGCTGACTCTTATTATTATTATTATTATTATTATTATTATTATTATTAGACTATTATTATTATTATTATCATCATCATCTACATGGGGTGCTAGTATTGAGGCAGCTTACCATCACCGGCCGATATGCAAGTCTGGGCGTGATGGCGCAGCGGTCCAGCTGTTGGCCTCTCACCACGGCGGACCGGGCTTGATTCCCGGTCAATGCATGTGAGATTTTCAAAGTGAAATGCCATGTCATGTGGTTCGGATTCCACATAAAAAGAAGGTCCAGTAGCTCATGATCATGAAATTTACGGTCATGTAAAACCACAAGCCTCCTTACTTCCCACCATCTGCAGCCACAAGATGATTTCCCGTGGCATCCCACGAGCCCAAAGTTGGAATGTCCCTTCATAAGACCACGGCTGCATTCTTTCCTACCCCCGCGGTGTAGGTATGCGCATTTAATCGTACCACACGATCGCACTAAGTCCGGTGATTGGAGGTCCAAACTCAGCACTGACAGTGGCTATCCTGAGTTTGGATTTCCCTGGATTCTTCTACGCGCTTTCCAAGCACATGCCGGGAGAGTATTGTACTTGGATTCCCGGAGCACCAATCTCATTCACGGCCCTAATAACTACAGCTACACATACTACTACAGTCACCACAGAAACACAGTTTATCAGACAAATCCAACACTCACCCAACTACACGGGGCTGATAAACAAATGTCCCAAGCCCGTAAAATGAATTAACAACAACCATCACAACAAGCTTTCAAGTCTCTTCCATCATCATTGTTACCAAAAATATTTGTTTACTGAACGTCCTAAACAATTGGAACCCTACTTAAAAATAAATAACATTCAGTAAAGATATAATCTCTTATAATGTGTATAATAATAATTATAATAATAATAATAATAATAACAATAACAATAATAATAATATATTGTTGGACACACTATTTTTATTTTTGGCGGGGATGTCGAGATTCCGGAATGTTGTGTTCACAGAATTTCATGTTCGTGCCATTACATCCATCGGCATAAGGCTGTCGTATTTGTTCACCTTCATGTAGGCTATTACATGACTCAGACTAGATCGAACCCTCGGGAAGGATAGCACTCTTAATACCTGAGCTCACAGCCTCACTATCATTTAATTATTATTATTGTTTTATACCGTACATATAACACATTGCTGATACATCACAACATAAATATACAGGCTTCAGGGAACCAAAGTATTGCTACTGAAACAGCCACTTCTAAGCTGGAAAGTCGAAATCGCTACCCATGAATTTCCAGACGATTTGGGTTGTTGAGAGAACTACTGCCTTCTGCATTCGTTTGTCCAGTTGAGTATCCAGAACCAGTTCTTTAAGGTCTTGGAGCAAGGTAAGTGGGATCACGCCCGTATTTGAGATAATGATAGATTTGGTCTTTACCCGTTCTAAATGCCATTGCCTTTTGATAGGGCCAACCAACTCGCTATATTTGCTTTAATGTTATTATTATTATTATTATTATTATTATTATTATTAAACATAATAAATAACCCCTGGCACTACAGCCCGTGAAGGGCCTAGGCCTACCAAGCGACCGCTGCCCAGCCACTTGGCCTGCAGATATTGGGGTGATGCGTGATCAGCGCATCGGGTCCCTTCGGCCATTAATCTTGGTTTTCGTGATCGGGGCGCTGCCTCACTGTCAGACAGCTACTCAATTGTCCTCACGAGGCTGAGTGCACCCCATTCCAGCCCTCACGTCACTTTCTAAAATCCCTGACAGAGCCGGGAATCGAACCCGGGGCCTCCGGGTGAGAGGCAGGGGCGCTAACCCAACACCACAAGGCCGGCTATTATTATTATCATTATTATTATTACTATGTACATGTGGTACCATACTAGTATTAAATCTTGGAAGTAATTTTCCATGGTTTCCCACTTCTACCCCCGGCAAATGCTGGGATGGTTCCTAACTTAAGTCCACGGCCGCCTCCTTCCCAATCCTGACCTGAATTACAAATACCCACGTTACTAAAGAAACCACAAAAACAGGTTATCAGACAAATTCTTCCCACACCCAACCACATGGGGCTAAATGACCAAAATTGCCAAGCCTCTCAAACAAAACATCAAGTATATTCCTTCCGTCTTAAATGCTAGTTCTGAACAGACTACGGGATGTCGGAATTTTGTCACACTGTATTTCATTAAAGTGCTGGTCGGCAATGACACTTACAAAGTAGGCTACACAATACTACCGGTCATAACGTCCCAAGACATTGCGTGCAATTTCAACAACAACAGCAACAACAACAACAACAGAAATACAAATTTTCTTACGAGACGGGTATCGCTCGCTTTCCTCGTAACAGCTGATACCTCCCCTCAACTAGTAAGGTCAACGCTCCGATTACGTAACAACTTCTCCTCCGCGCATCGTCCCACCTCGCCCCGCCTCGTTTCCCCCAGCCTGCTGCCTCACCTTCTGTTTGAAGAATTTCGGAAAATCCTAAAAACATTGACTTTTTATTGATAAATTTTCAATTTAAAGACAGGTGACAAATTTTTTACCTAGGAAGCTTACAATAGTCTCTTCTATCAACAGTGTAACGGACTTCCATTATATCAATTACACCCTGTATATAGGCCATAGAGTTGCAGTATGTACTATTACATTAAGATTATTGCGTAGGTGTATTATTCAAATTTCAATCGCTTGATTAGGATACAGAAATAAAAACGAGATTTTAAAATTTCGCACATACGCCATCTTGTGGTTATGAAAACAATTGAAAAAAATTGGATGTCAGTGGATTAAAATTTATATAAGCATTTACCGTACTAAGTTTCACTGCGCTCGGATGGTTAAATCGCGAGAAACGTCCATTTAAATATTTAAATTTCGTGTCACCGCCATTTTGTATTTCGACCACCAGGTTATTGAAAGTCCCATAGATGAACTTATGTTAATAGATTTTATCAACATATGAAATTTCAGTTTGATTGCTGTCATAGATTAGTAGATTTTGAGAACAGTCTAAATATTTCGGATGGCTGCCATGTTGGATTTTAATTTACAGAGTGGTTCACCAGACCCTTATTATTTAGTTTTACGAAACCTAACTAACATTACAATTCTCCCGATGGTCGATATTGCTTTGCACCCTGCCTGTGTGACAGCAATGTAAACTGAGCCATGGGCCTAGCAAAGGAAAAACGACCGTATTCGATTCCGCCCAAATACGAAGGACCATTCTACGAACATGTGATTTATTGCTCCTTGAAGAACACACGTACATGTAATACACTCGAATTAATAGGTTACGCCATGTGATCTGTAATAGTAGGAAGTTGAATGAACACTATAAACCATGATTGAAGAATGAATGAAAATAGGCTAAAAATGGATATATTGCTTTCTAATAGAATTCACGGGGTCGCGTTACAATTTTTTGGTGTTATTGATTTTAGGGGTTTTGTGAGATCGTGGTCATGTAGCCCCATGTACTTGGGTGTGTGTGGAATCTGTCTGACAACTTGTGCCATTCTGATGGCTGTACTTGAGTATTTGTAATTGAGGCTAGGAATAGGGTAGGAGGCATCAGTAGCTTTAATTTAGGTACCATACTTGCATTCGCCTGGAGTAGAAGTTGGAAACTACGGAAAACCACTTCCAGCACGGCTGAAGTGGGAATCGAACCCACCTGTTCTCAGGTTTGCCTCATGAGGCTGAGTGTGTCCGTTTCGGCCCTCAGACCAGTGTTAAATTTGTACGCAGAGCCGGGAATCGATCCCAGACCTCCGTGGTGACAACCAACAATGCTATTCACTACGTTACTAAACGGACGCATTACAATTTGCTACAAACAATGATTAGTAACAATATTTCATCCCTAGATTATACTAGCAATTCTACCCGGCGTTGCTCGGGTTAGGGATAGGAATTAAGGAGGCAATAACGTGACAGAATATACTGAAGTCAGCACAGCGTCTGCAACCGTTGAGGACATATTCATAACTCACAGTAAGTTAGTTAGTTATTGTTGTTTTAAGGGGTGGAACTACAAGGTCATCTGTCCCCAACTCACAGTATGTTATCTACGCAATCAGATCAAGGAACGAGCACTTGAAGTGACTACTCAGGCATATTTATACCCTTATTGATGTTTAAATGCCATCCTAAAAGTTGTTTTCCATGGTTTCCCACTTTTACTCCAGGCAAGTGCCGAAATCCTTCGTACGTCACGGTCACGGCAACCTCCTTCTTCATCCTGGCTTCAATTATGAATACATGCACTACTACATATAGAAGAATAACACAGGTTATCAGACATATTCTACACTCAATATAGCCGGGACCCCATAGTCAACTCTCAGTCTCTGGTTGTGAAAATTATGTTAGCCTACGTCTGTAGATAATTTAAATTCATTATAAAAATACCCGTTTGGATCTCGGGGTGGGGACGAGTCGAGAGGGCGTTAACATCACAGAAGAGGAAAAGAGGAAATCTGACATTCTACGGAACGGAGCGTGGAATGTTAGAAATCTGTTAGGCAGTGTAAGGTTAGAAAACTTAGTAAGGGAAATGGATAGGTTGAGGTTGGAGTTGGTTGGGATTAGTGAAATATGCTGGCAGGAAGAACTGGACCTTTGGTCAGGAGACTATAGGATCATTAGCACTAAATCAAACAACGGCCAAGAAGGGATAGGACTCATATTGACTAGGAAATTTGGACAGCGGGTGGAATATTGTGTGCAATGTAGTGAACGGATTATTGTAGCTAAAATCAATATCAAAATCCTACGTGTACCACAGTGGTACTAGTCTACAGATCCCGACCAGTCAAGCTGATGAGGAAGATGTTGAAAAGTTCTACGAAGAAATAGATGACATTCTGGGGTGTGTCAAGGGCGATGAAAATGTTATAGTAATGGGAGATTGGAATGATGTGGTAGGAAAAGGAAGAGAAGGGAAGATAGTAGGATATTTCGGATTAGGTGAAAGGAATGATCGAGGTAGCAGGCTGATGGAATTCTGCACCGAGCATGAGTTGGTCATAGCTAACACCTTATCCAATAAACACAATAGAAGAATATACACATGGATAAGACCAGAAGATACAGGTCGTTACCAAATCGACTTCATTATGGCCAAGCCGAGATTTCTAAATCAGATTTTGGATTGAAAAACATATCCCGGTGCTGACATAAACTCTGACCAAAATCTGGTTGTTATGAAATGCAGATTAAAGTTGAAGAAACGGAAGAAAATTCAAAAGCCAAAAAAGGTGGGCAATAGACTGAAAGAGAATGATGTGAACGAAGATTCAAGAAGACTATAAAGGAAGGACTAATGAAAAACCCTCAACAAATTTAAATTGCACAGGAATGGGCACTTTTGAAGAATGAAATAACAAAATCCGCCGAAGAAAACATTGGTAGGAAAGAAAGAATACGTAGAAAACCGTGGATCACTCAGGATACACTAGAATTAATGAGCGAAAGGCGGAAGCACAAGAATACTAGAGATGACGTCCGAGAAATGAGGTTAACCAGAAGTGCAAGGAAGCGATAGAAGAATGTTTGAAAGAGAAATGAGCAGGTATAGAAAACTGTCTGAAATTAGGAAAAGTAGATACAGCTTAAGATTAAGAGTACTTCTGGGGAAAGGAAGACTAAGTGCTGTAATATTAAGGACTCAGATGGAAAACCTCTAACAGATAGAGAAGGAATGGTTGAGAGATGGAAAGCTTACATAGAGTGTTTGTATAAGGGAAAGGAGATTGAGATCATGTAATGGAAAGGGAAGAGGAAATTGAAGAGGATAGAAAGGAGATTTAATATTGAGATCAGAATTTGACAGAGCATTGGAAGACTTAAGCAGAAACAAAGCACCAGGCATAGGCCTACATGACATACCAATTGAGTTGCTACGCTGCATATGTGATGAAGGTCTGATCAGGTTATTTCACTTGGTGTGTAGGATTTATGAGACAGGCGACGTACCCTCTGATATCTAGAAGAATGTTATCATCCCTATACCGAAGAAAGTGGGAGCTTACAGATGGCAAGATTACCGTACAATCAGTTTGATCACTCATGCTTTAAAGATCCTGACTAGAATAATTTACAAGAGGATGGAAAGACAGATAGAATCAGAGTTGGGTCAAGACCAGTTTGGTTTCAGGAGAAATGTAGGAAGAAGGGAAGCTGTACTAAGGCTGATTTTGGAAGGCAGAATAAGGAAAGATAAGAGAACGGTCATGGCAATTGTAGACTTGGAAAAGGCTTTTGATGACGTTCATTGGAGCAAGTTGTTTGACATTTTGAAAACGATTGAAATAATGTACAGGAATAGAAGGGTGATCTACAACCTATACAGAAACCAGACAATAGTTATTCGAGTTATGAGAGAGAATCAGGTATTCATAAAAGTGTAAGGCAAGGCTGCAACTTATCACCCATAGTTTTCAATCTTTACATTGAACAAGCATTGAAGGAAATTGGAGAAATATTCAAAGTAGGAGTAGGCCTTAAGATTCAAGGAGAAGTAATTTCAAATCTGAGATTTGCTGAGGGCATCGTCATCTTAGCCGACACACCAGAGAATTTGAATGAGTTTTAAATGGTATGGATTCTGTATTGGTGAAAGAATTCTTGATGAAAATTAATAAATGTAAAACAAAAATATTTGAATGCAGCAGAAGGAAATCAGAAACCCCTATTGGACGTCAAATTGGCAGATGATAGGCTTAAGGAAGTAGGAGACTTCTGTCACGTAGGAAGCAAAATAACCAGTGGTGGACGAAGCAAAGAGGATATAAAAAGTAGGTTGGGTCAGGCAAGGAAAGCATTTCTATGGAATCTGTTTTGACATCGAATATAGATTTAGGTATTAGGAAGTCATATTTGAAAGCCTTTGTCTGGAGCGTGGCACTCTATGAAAGTGAAACTTGGACTGTTAGTGCAGCAGAAAAAAAGTAGAATTGAAGCGTTTGAAATGTGGTGTTACAGGAGAATGATGAAGATCAGATGGGTAGATGGGGTTACAAATTAAGAGGTATTAAGACGAGTGGGAGAGTAGAGATGTTTCTAGCGACTGATAATGAAGAGAAGAGATGGGTTGATAGGACACATAGCCTACTAAGACACCCAGGTATAGCAAACTTAGTTAGGGAAGAAAGGGTCAAGAACAAGAACTGTAGGGGTAGACCAAGGCTAGAAAATGTTAAAGAGATTGCCTCGGATGTGGTAGCTATGTAGAGATGAAACGATTAGCTCAGGACAGGGAAGCATGGACGGCTGCATCAAACCAGTCAAAAGAATGAAGACTGCTAGCCGCTACACCACGAGGTGGTTGTGTGGCTTGGAAGTGTATATAAATTAATATAAATTTTGTCAGTGATATGAAGCAAATATGAAGCCCACATCACTAGCCCTGAAGTCTACATCTGAACCCAGGATCCACGGCTTCAGCACGGCGTAAATCCCGATGAATGGTGAGACCGTGGCCGCGTTTCAAACATTGGACGAATCGTTGATAAGTAGGCTATTAATTTACAAAATAGTGTCAATTGTTAGTTGAGAAGGGAATTCATTGTACATAATGTTTTTAAAATAGGTGTACATAGTTGGGTAGATTATGTGTAGGATGTGCTCATGTCATTAATAGGTAAGCCAGCGTATCACAGATAATTGATGACCTAGCAGTTGGCTAAATTAGGAACGGGTACGAAGGCTTTAAGATACCTGTAGATAGTTAGGATCAGGTGAAATTACTCTGAGTTAGTTAACCGGTAAGATTTAATGTTTGCATTAGGGAGATACGGGTCATCAGCTCTCGTGGGATGACAATTTTGTGACTAGGCTATTTATGATGAGAGCGACCAGTGAGTTGGCTCAGTCAATCATGATAGACGATCTTAGCATACCCCTATGGTGTATTTTCAGCTATTGCTTTCTTTGTGTGTGTTGACCAATGGTGTAAACTACTCTATATTTGATTTCTTAAAGGGTGTAGGTGCCCAGGTATATTTTGAGAGAGGTTATATTCCTCACACGGATGTCAAATGATTTATATGAGTTTCTACGAGTTGGAGGCTGGTGTGTCCAGTATCCACCCGTGACACAATTACGTTGTTTCTTCGAAAATGTAAGGTATGCTTCTATGAGTATGTTCTTCGAGACGAGTTACAGGCATTCACTCGCGTATGCGACGACGATAACTGACATTCAGATAATGTTATGAGGTCAACTGAAGCGCGTGACATATACTGTAGTCACGTAGTAATAATGAATAGGGGATGACTAACTTAATGTTTTGTATTGCATTTTAAAAAACCCTTCTATTTGAAACAGTTCAACGTAGATTTTACTGAAGAGTGAAGTCTTGGCAGTTTCTGTCATTGTTCAAGTGCTTTGACAGGGTAAGCTGTGTGCTTAGTGGCTCCCAGATATTGGTTGATGGCTATTATGAGTTCCATAATACCAATGGATATTTGAAGGCCTTGATATCGCCGAACTCAGAAATGAACGAATATGTTTCTATTTAACAGATTGTTGTAGCGAATGTTATTCCAGCGTAATATAATTTACTTAATCTTTAATCAGCAACACATCTATTATAGAAGGCCCAATCAGAAAGAATGACCCCGAATGCTTCTCAGGACTTGCTCACCTGATGTGTTAAAACTGAGCAATTCCCTGCAAAGCAGGAGGCCTTAGCCCTTATCGGATGTGTAAGGCTATTTATTATTATTATTATTATTATTATTAACCTAATCATATGACATGCTACTCCATAAATTAGCTTCGACGAAGATTGATAGAAGAGTAATTTTACGGATCCAAGAATTTTTGACGGGTCGTACCCAGAAAGTGAAAGTTGAAGGCCGATTCTCGGATGAAATTACCGTAACGTCACCGGGTGAGTTAGCCGTAATCGTTACAGCAGGACTGCTGGCAGTCGCTCACATCCGGGAGGCGAGGAGGTTCGAATCGCCCCGCCGGCAACCTTGAAGATGGTCTTCTGTGGTTTCACATCTTCCTTCCAGGAAAATGTCGGGGTTGGTCCCTAACTATAGGCCACAGCCGCTACCTTCCAACTCCTTGTCCTTACATTCAAAACTTCCTTCCCCAGACAACACTCCACACACGACGGTAGGTGTAGCTCACCCATTGGGTGTCCGCCTTGAAGCAGCTACAAAACTGGCGAGCCGAACATGTCCTCAGACACTCCCGGCACTAAAAGCCATACGCTAAAAAAACGTAACGTCGGGTATCCCTCAGGGCAGCGTAATCGGAACTTTGTTATTTTTGGCGTTTATAAATGACTTACCAAATGGGATTCGCAGTGACTGTCGATTGTTTGCGGATGATTGTGTAATATATCGAAATATACATGACTCACAAGACAATGCAGTACTTCAAGATGTCCTGAACCTGGTCTATAAGTGGGCGATTGAAAATAAAATGAAAATAAACACAAGAAAATGTAGTCTAATAACAAGAAGTTCCGTGACGAACTAAAGAGCTTACTTTTCTTAAAATTTAAGATTCATGCCAATGATTAACCTAATGGATCTATGTAGAATAATGACGAAATTACGTTGGTAATATCGAAATTTCGAATTAGTTCGAAATACTGTATACCTGGCATAATGTAGCCTAATAGAGAACTACAGTTGGCAGCCCTGGTGACTGAATATATTCTTAGTTCCATCTCTTAAGGTACAGAACACAAAATTTGGTTGAAGTCCAATGGACAGCATGAACGTTACACAGTTAAACATTGCATCTAACAGCGCGCGTAAAATCATGTTGGCAACAATGACATAGCCTACATGTATTGGTCAGAAATAATCTGAAATAATATGATCTATTGTTGTGTCAATTTTGAATTAAATCCATTAGTTACTATAGAAGTTACATGCATTTTAAAATTGAACCTATCAACAGGCTTAGAATCATGTTGGCAGCACTGGCGTAGGCCTATATTAGTTACTCCAAATTTATCTAGAATGCCAGGTACTATACGTGTGCAAAGTTTAGAGCTATTGGCTTGCATACTTTCTGATATATTAATATTAGGGTAACAAAAAGAGAAACAGTATTTATTAACAGTTGGCAGCCCTGGTTACTCTTAAGAATCGGCATAGTAATTTCTGTTATGGTACACATACCACACACGAAATTTGGTTGAAATCCAAATGATAGTATAGAAGTTACATGTATTTAAAGTTGGATCTCTCAGCAGGCTTAGAATCATGTTGGTAGCACTGACGTATATAAGTTACTCCAAATTAATATAGAATGTCAGGTATTATACGTGTGCATAGTTTAAAGATGTCGGCTTGCATACTTTCTGATATATGGGTACTTGGATAAAAACATTGAGAGCATTTATTAACAGTTGGCAGCCCTGGTGGCTCTTAAGAATTCGCTCAGTCATATCTGTTTATGTACACATAGAACATACGAAATTTGGTTGAAATCCAATTGATAGTGTAGAAGTTATATGCATTTAAAATTTGGACCTATCAGCAGGCTTATAATCATTTTGGCAACACTGCCATGTATGGCCTCCTGAAAATTATACTGCAATATTATTATCTATAAGTGTGCCAATTTTGAAATAGCTCCCATTCATACCTTCCAAGATATCCAACGTGGAGCTCAAATTTCAATTGCGATTTTTCAGCAGTTGGTAGCACTGACATCATTTTCAAATATGGCCGTGAGATATTCTGGTATAGATGTTTACTCCTACCGAATTTTGTTTCGATTGCTGCAGCCGTTTAGGAGTTGATAGGGGGGGGGGGACACACACACAGCCAGACAGACAGACAGAAGGACAGACAGACAGAAGGACACACATTTGCCCGATCTCATAAGTCTACATTTTCCTCATTTTTGCAAAATGTGAAAAGTAGGCTAAAAATAGGGGAAGTGCGAAGGCAAGATTTTCAATATAACATTGGCTCGGAAATACTTGTAGAAGAAGATTCTTGCAAATATTTGGGCGTTCGCGTAAGAAATGATATGAAATGGAGTAGTCATATAGGATGTGTAGTTTCAAAAGCTTACAAATCCCTGCACTTTGTAATGAGGGTATTAAAAGGAAGTAGTACCTCTGCTAAAGAATTAGGATATTTGTCACTTGTAAGACCTATTCTGGAATACGCCTCGGCGGTTTGGGATCCATATCAAGTAGGGCTCATAAATGAGTTGGAAATGGTACAAAGAAAGGCCGCTAGATTTGTGCTCAGTGACTTTAATCCCAGGAGCAGTGTGAGTCGTATGTTAAAGAAACTTGGGTGGGAATCACTTGAGGCTAGGAGGATGAAATCTAGACTCTGCGCTATGTACAACGCGTATACAAATCAACCAGCATGGGGTGAGCTTAGCAAACGTATGGAAAAGCCTACTTACATGGGTAGGAGCGATCACCCTTTCAAAGTTAAGGGCCGACCACAGCGAACAAATTATGGTAAATATTCCATCGTAAACCGTGCCATTGATAATTGGAACTCTCTACCTGCCGCAGTCTTAGAGCCTTTTCCCAAACATATAGGTGTGTTTAAGAAAAGACTGACTATTTGTGTAAATACTCCAGTTTAATTGTTAGTGAATTGTTATGTACAATTATTTATTTGTTATGTATATCTAATTTGCCACCGGGGGACACACCCCCAATTGCAAATAAACGAATGAATGAATGAATGAATGAATGAATGAATGAATATCAAGAGTTTCAGAATACTGCAATTATGATTTAATATGAAGTTTGTGTAAATTGGTTTGAGTCTAGTTTAGAGTCAGGTTATTGAGAATTTTAACCGATTTTTATCATTTGAAAATAGGTTTATGATATCAGCTTTTCTCCGTGTGTGTGCGCGCATGTGTGTGTTTCCCCCTAATAAAATCTAAATGGCTGGAGTGATTTAAATGAAACTCAGTAAGGCTACGAGTAATAGCCAATCCAACATGGCGGCCGTGCGAAATATTTCACCGGCATTTTATATATCCAAAACTATTACTGATGAAACCTAAAATACTGTACGCTGGCAGAGGATACTGCTTTAAGTTCAACTATGTAACGTTAAGTACAAAACCAAAATTGCGGCCATGCGAAGTTAAAATATTAAATAGCATATTCTCGAGATTTAATCACCTGAGTGCAATGAAACATGGCACAGCGAATCTTAATTCACACCTTAGTGTAGAGACATCTAATGATGTTCTTTTATTTTAATCAAGGTCCATCAGTTTGAAATTTTAAAACCTTATTTTTCTATTTCTCGTATGCTATTCAGGGGTTTGAAACAATGATTTGTATGACGGGCTATGATAAAAATCAATATCTAATGGCACTAAATTCTTTAGCTTACTTTTCGTAAATCATAAAAGCCTTGCATTGACATTTTTAAATTAATTCCCGTGCTTCGTTATAAAAAGACGCCATCTTATGGGAGGAATCTTAATCAATGATATTGAAAGCTATAAATTATAGCATATAACTTCTCATTGTAATGGTACTGGTGCAGACATACTAGGTCGTAAACAAAAAGCTATTTAGCATATCACATAGAAAATCCTTTTAGTAGCCGGGAGAGTTTTGATGGATTCCACCTCGTTGCGTAGTGGCAAGCACTCTAGGCTGTCACCATGGGGGCCCTGGTTCGATTCTCGGCTCTACCAAGAAATTTAATTGTGCTTTGAGGGCTGGAACGGGGTACACTCAGCCTCGGGAGCCAAAAGTGAGAAGAGGAGGGTTCGAGTCCTACCTCAGCCATTCTGGGAGTGTTTTTTTCGTGGTATCCCGCTTCTACTCCATGCAAAGGTCGGGATGGTACCTAACTTAAGGCCATGGCCATTTCCTACCCAAATTCTACCTCAATTACAAATACACACACCAGTACAAACACCACAGTAACACAAGTTATCAGACAAATTCTATATACACACACACCCAGTACACTTGAAACAAGTGTAGAAGGTGTGATCCATTTATGATGAAATTGCTGTACTACCGATGATTCCAACTACAGTAGATACATTGGGGGAGAAGGAGATCTGTTAATCCTTATGGTATTCCAATTCAAGCCTGGAAGGTGAGTCCAAACGAGATGCGAAGGACCAACGTCTGGAGATGGAAATGTTGAATTGAGACGGTACAGATGCGATCTACTTTATCTAATTGTAAGTTGTTGGGACGTTGCATTTATTTAGTACTTTCTTAGGTAGTTTAGCAGGCCAAACGTGTACAAAAAAAAATACGAGCCTTACAGTAGTCGCATATGATGTGTAACTTCTGACATAGAAGAAACCTCACGTGAAATTGTTGATACACCGGTATTTTATAGTATTATTGGCACAAATATTAATCTATTGTAAAAGGGAGTGTTTTACAGATATTGTAGTTTATAATACGGAACTCATTTTATTAGATGATTTGTAGCTTCCACCAGCACTAGTCTAAATAAAGAATACGATATGGATCAACTAAATTAATAGACGCGACACCGCTCATAACCTTAAATTCCTTATAAACAGGTCCTCTTGATTCACAGACCAACACGTAATTCCATATGGATTCTGTTAAAATGAGTCTTATTGATATGATAAATATCGTTTAAAATGATAATCTGGTAGCAAAAATATCTACCCCGCCCAGGATTCGGACCCAAGACCTCTACATTCACAGGCATACGCAATAACCCCACGGCTATTTCTACTACGCAAATATTGTGCACAAGATGGTGACTTATTTCCACGTTCCAACAATACTGCATTACGGAATTAAGTTTCATTTATATTTTGCTTGTTTCGATAATGTTCCTTTTTTTTTTTTTTTTTTTAGCGTATGGCTTTTAGTGCCGGGAGTGTCCGAAGACATGTTCGGCTCGTCAGTTTTTTGTAGCTGCTTCGAGACGGACCCCCAATGGGTGAGCTACAAGTACCGTTGGGGAGGAAAGTTGGAATGAAAGGGCGAGGAGTTGGAAGGTAGCGGCTGTGGCCTATAGTTTGGGACCAACCCCGGCATTTGCCTGGAAGGAAGATGGGAAACCACAGAAGACCATCTGCAAGGTTGCCGGCGGGGGGTTCGAACCACCTCGCCTCCCGGATGTGAGCGACTGCCAACAGTCCTGCCGTAACGACCACGGCTAACTCACCCGGTGATAATGTTCCTGAGAGACATTGAGTTTAAAATGCCTTATGCCAATGCAATGCCGACTACTTACAATGTTTGATATTAAGGCATTTTACCATTTAAATACTGATACGAAGACTTCGAACATGTGCCATGTCATTTGTTTAAATCACTTAACACCAGAGTTCGCATGAGCGTTTTCCGTTCAGTATGTCATATACATTCCACATGGCCGAGAGTGCACCATGGTATCAATTTTCGACACCGCGCGCTGATTGTTTCTCTTACCAGTGCCAGCTGGATCGATCGATCGAGTTGGCAGTGCGTCTTATACTTCCGTTCGATCCACCACTGCCAGCTAGGGCACACTTCCATTCGATCGATCGAGCGGGCAGTGCATACTTCCGTTGTCCACCACTGCCAGCTAGTACACTTCCGTTTGATCGATCAAGCGGGCAGTGCATACTTCCGTTGTCCACCACTGCCAGGTAGTACACTTCCGTTTGATCGATCGAGCGGGCAGTGCATACTTCCGTTGTCCACCACTGCCAGCTAGTACACTTCCGTTTGATCGATCGAGCGGGCAGTGCATACTTCCGATTGATCCACCACTGCCAGCTCGATCGTTCCGATCCACTTCCGTCCCCAATTTTCAAAATCACTCCCTCAAAACTATCCAGCAACCGAGCGGAAAGATGTTACACATCAAAAAGCTGCTATGCAAAGGCACTAGGCAGGCATTTATTTCTCTATGACATTTCTTATGAGAGGAATTAGCACAGCCACAACGAGAAAGAGAGGATTCGTGTGTTGAGTATATTCAAGAAGGAAGTGCGATGACCGTGAAACCTTGCAGGTGAGGGTTTTTATACTGAAAATTATGAAATGCAACCTTGTGAAGACCAAGGCATAAATATATGTTAATTAGATTATGAGAAGTTATACTAAAACAAGCAGGATGGAAGCAAAATGCTAATACAATTTACATGAGATGTTATGTGTGTATTGAAGAGAGAGGTTATACAGTGCGTTACCAAAATGAAAATGAAAATCCACAGCCTGCTTCCAGTCTCCGACCGGGTCAGGAATGGAATGAATGAAGCCCCCATCTAGCGGCGAGGATATGAACTGAGCCGGCTGCCGAGGCCTGACGCACTCCTCTAGGGCAATGATTAAATGAATGACAGATGAAATGAAATGATAGTGGAGAGTGTTGCTGGAATGAAATGTTGACAGGGAAAACCGGAGTACCCGGAGAAAAACCTGTCTGCCTCCGTTTTGTCCAGCACAGATCTCACATGGAGTGACCGGGATTTGAACCACGGTCCCAGCGGTGAGAGGCCGACGTGCTGCCGCCTAAGCCACGGAGGCTCCAGTGCGTTACCAAAATCATATTTTAAATTGAATTACATATATGAATAAAACTGAAGCTTGGTTAAATGAAATTGCACATTATTGTGAGGTACTACGTGAGTCGGATATGTATTGTTGTGGCATAATAAATGATTTATGAAGTTGTGAGGGTTTAAGTTGGTTGTAATTGATAATTTGAAAGTGCAATTATTGGAGAATTATAGGTAGGCCTATTAGGTTGTGGGAATGAAGCCACAGACCATAGGTTATATGTGACTGATTACTGTCGAAGTTTAGATTAGCTGAAAGAGCTGTTACTGGAGTGTTGCAGTGTTATGTGAAAGAGTATATGGTGTTTATTAATAATCAAGAAATATGACAGAAACTTAGGAATAAAGGAAACGTAATTTAATTATTAAATAAGACATGATGAAGTAGGTTTTAGTATAAAAATGAAATGAATTAAAAGCAAGCATCTCCCATAAATAAAATTCAGCAAATATAAAAGTAACGAAGTAAACAATACCAGCTGAGGAATAAAATAACTCCAATAATCTAGAGAAGCATTCCTAGACATTTGTAACCTGAATATGAGACTTAACCGAATGCGAGACACGTTCTGAAGAAACAGCTGGTGAGCTGTCAACATTGTGGCAACTCAGGTATGATCATGATTATTCGTGTAGGCTACCGGTATATATTTTTCTTCTGTATTATTAAACAAATAAATTTTGTTGTACAGCTTAGGTTTGATTTTCTGCTGCGATGTTTTGTAGATTATTTTGTATAGGATTTAGCTAGTTCAATTTTTAAAATTAATGTACTGTATGCTGGAAATGGCAACATCGTAACATAGATTATTCTTATTTTGTTTATTTGTCGGGTCTTACTGATCGTTGTGGAACGTCAGGGGATTAGCCATCTGTTAACATAGATAGGAACAATGTTAATAAATCTTATAAGTATGAAATTAGCTTATATTTTTGCGACGTTTTTGTTGATAGGCCTTCTTGAGGGGATATTAGGACAGTAATGTTGGATGCAATTTATGTCAGAAGTGTTTATTTTCTCGCCACCAGGTCTCCAATACAGAGTAGTTTAGGGATCTTCAGTGAATAGACCACTATAGAACACCAGTCTTAAATGTTTGGTTTTCTTAGTAGACTTTCCTTTTATTAATTAGCATGAGTTTGGGCTAGTTGCATAATCACACCCAATTCTCACCCGATACCCTAAGAGTAACCGTCTCGTGTTGTGACTAGCTCAAATCCATATGTACGGTGATATGTGTTTGTTTGTGAAGGGATCTCACAAGGGTTGATTTGGCCTTCGGCCCAGTGGTATTTCGGATCAATACGACACAGCATGTAGGCTATGTAGCCTATGTATGTATGCATGTGTGTATGTATGTATGAAGGGTACAGTATGTAGACTATGCCTCTTGCTATTCCCACTTCCACGGGCTCGGGAATGAGGTGAAATGCAGTTTTTATTGGGTGGGTTGATTTAACTGCCGGATGCCCTTTCTAACGCAAACCTCGTGAGAGGCGTTAATGGGAGATGAAATGAACTTTAGAAGCTTTCCAGTCGGTCAACACGAGTGTGCCCACAGTAGAGTGGGCAGGGTATTACAATTAATTTCCTAGTGCCTAAAATAATTTACATGAATTACGTATATACTTAAAAACCACTTATCACAAAAATGGGAAATGAATGAAGTTAAATGAAATTTGGCAAGGACGCAGGAAGCGGCCGTGCAGTACCATCCCAGCATTTGGCTGCAGTTGAAATTGGGAACCATTTCATGGACGGGCAATGGTGAGGTTTGAACCCGATCCCTGGGACAGTGTGCTTCCATGTTCTTGTGCCTTAACGCGCGTAACTACCACAGTCAAATTGTTCATCTTATTTTGAATAACCCTGTACCATGCCGTGTAGATCTCAGTAGCAGCGTCATTCAGACAAGTCCGTGTAATTTTATGAGCATATCCACTTAAATGATGGACTCCATTTGCCATTACGCACCCACTTGCAGTGAGTTGAATGTTTGCCTGGTCGAAGAGAGGGTGGTGGCAGCCTGCTTGTATAATTGCAGGGTGGGGAGGTACGCGGTGGGGCATTTAAGTGGCGTGTGATCGTAATTTGCCTGTCACCGGGAAAGCAATCAACAGTGGTAAGCAACTGGCCCTTCGCCCTTCACCCGCTTACTGTTTGTTTTTGTGGAAGTTACTCACGATATACCACAGAACTCCCCAAGTCACTGACCACGGGGAGGGTGGGAGGGTTAAGCTCTTGTCACCATTTCTCGCACCAAGTGTGATTAATGCTCTGAAGAGAAGAGATATGTTATGATCATGGTAACCGATTAGCCCACGTAAAAAAGTCCATGCATTGAAATGGCAGGTTAGTGGGTTTGCGTGTGTTGCGTTACGGTCGCACGCTACCGGCCTCAGCTCCCCGGTCATTTATCACGCGCACATCCAAATGAAGTTTTAAATCAGCTTCCGCGCAGTACAGCGATATCGTGTACAGTCACTTGAACGAAGACTGAGCGCAATGGTCAAGTCTCAACGAGAAACTTTGCAGCGGTCTCTGGCAAAGCGGTTAAGCTGCTTGCCTCCCACTAAGGCAAGTCGGGTTTGATTCCCGGTTAATGCATGTGAAAGTTTCAAGGTGAAATGTCACGTTCAGTGGTTCAGATTCCACGTAGAAACGAGCTCCCGTAGCTTATGATCGCAAGATTAACGGTTACGTAAACCTACAAGCTTCCTTCCTTCTTACATAATACTTCATGCTTCCTTCCTTCCTTCCATCCATCCTTCCTTCTTCCTTACGTAAACCTACAAGCTTCCTTCCTTCCTACCTTCCTTCCTTCCTTCCTTCCTTCCTTCCTTACGTAAACCTACAAGCTTCCTTCCTTCTTCCTAACGTAAACCTACAAGCTTCCTTCCTTCCTTCCATCCATCCTTCCTTCTTCCTTACGTAAACCTACAAGCTTCCTTCCTTCCTTCCTTCCTTCCTTTCTTCCTTCCTTACGTAAACCTACAAGCTTCCTTCCTTCTTCCTTACGTAAACCTACAAGCTTCCTTCCTTCCTTCCTTCCTTCCTTCCTTACGTAAACCTACAAGCTTCCTTCCTTCTTACATAATACTTCAAGCTTCCTTCCTTCCTTCCTTCTTCCTTACGTAAATCTACAAGCTTCCTTCCTTCTTCCTTACGTAAACCTACAAGCTTCATTCCTTCCTTACGTAAACCTACAAGCTTCCTTCCTTCTTCCTTACGTAAACCTATACGCTTCCTTCCTTCTTCCTTACGTAAACCTACTAGCTTCCTTCCTTATTCCTTACGTAAACCTACAAGCTTCCTTCCTTCCTTCTTCCTTACGTAAACCTACAAGCTTCCTTCCTTCTTCCTTACGTAAGCCTACACGCTTCCTTCCTTCCTTCCTTCCTTACGTAAACCTACAAGCTTCCTTCCTTCCTTCTTCCTTACGTAAACCTACAAGCTTCCTTCCTTCCTTCTTTCTTACGTAAACCTACAAGCTTCCTTCCTTCCTTCCTTCCTTCCTTCCTTCCTTCCTTCCTTCTTCCTTACCTAAACCTACGAGCTTCCTTCCTTTTTCCTTCCTTACGTAAACCTACAAGCTTCCTTCCTTACGCAAACCTACAAGCTTCCTTCCTTACGTAAACATACAAGCTTCCTTCCTTCCTTCCTTCCTTACGTAAAACTACAAGCTTTCTTCCTTCCCTTATATATATTATTTCAGTAGCATAGATCCCTCCTGCGGCGCTCACAAGCGACCGATCGTGACAAATGAGCATTCAAATGAAAGAGAATAGACATTAGCAGTGACGAATTGCACTCTAATTACATAAATATCTATAATTTCTTTAAGAAATTACTTTAAAAAATGTACGAATTTTGCGACTTGCAAATACTGTTGTTGTAGGAAAATACGCTCCATAATTGCTGTCCACTTTACATTTTGGCCGCTGTGACGCCTGTTTCGTCTCATTTTAATATTCTGAGGTCTTTCTTTTATCATTTTGCATGGATTTCAGGATCAGTAAATCAAAGGAATGAGTACTCAAATCGTATAATTTCATAAATATCGATTAATCGGTGAGTTTTATGTAGATCAAATATTCAGTGATTGCCTTCTCAAGTTAGGGAACGTAGAACTTTTAATTCTAACTGAAATGTAAATAGTGTTTTATAATCATTTGGTTGAAATAAAAACTTAACAACCTTTCTCCTTAAGTCTCTCATTATAAACCTATTGGGGAAAGTGTGCTTTATGAACATGCGAGATTTCTCACACGGGTCCGCTAGTCTTATATAATACTACAAGCTTCCTTCCTTCTTATGGATAATAATAATAATAATATCGTATGGCCTCGGGTGCCGGGTGCAAGCTTCGTTATTTGACCCCAGAGGGCAGCTTGCATGTCGAAATTTTTCGTTCCTTGGAACGCTATGAAAGTCAAGGAGGTTAGATATCTAAGCTCCTTGACACTATAGAGCTCTCTAGTAGAGAAGGGAGTGTGGGATAACAAAATAAAGAAATGGTGTCTGGGGTGGATCCACGTAATTACGGCGAGTGGTTCTCCCAAAACTCGCTGTTACTGTAATGACTCTTCAGGAGACAGGAGACTGTTCTATGTAAGCAATCTGGCAACAACGATTCAAAGGTCTTGCGTCAACGGACGGAAACCAGTCGACAGGCTCCCTCCTCTCCACGAGTTCGGGCCTACGTGACCTTCACCTGGATACCAGCTGTTACGTAGTAGTCTATGTTGATTATGTTTCTCAGGCTTGTTGATGTTTACACACAAAACCAGTTTGTCACGTCTCGTCTTGTGGTTGACGGGTTTACGCACAGTAAGAGGCTTGCAAGTGGTGTTGCCGAATGCAATGTACTTGTCCTCCTTTTTTCTCCTAAATTACGCACCTTTTACATTTCCTGACCTGGGGAATAGTACATGTTCCCGGCTGATTAGTAGCCTATACTTTGTGCACCCTGTATATTACAAGGCTACTCTACTCACTCCTTTGACCTTTGGTTCAGGGCTCAGTAACTAAACAAGAAAAAAAAGGGAAGCAGTGCAGTTATCAAAAGTGCACTCATTCTGTGGATGAGTGATTGTATGCCCTCAAACGTTATAACACAACTCAAACAAGCCAAAGATTTCATTTTGTTTGTCTGCCAATCTGGTTCCATCTTATCGCAACTGTTAATTAAATAATGTGAGTTATACATATCTAAAAGCGTTAGGGAGTGTGTTGGTCAGTGGCCTAACACTTGCCTGTTACCTGGGCGGCTGGAGTTCCATTCCCAGTGACTGCAGGGTGGAATTTTACCTAAAATTCACGCTGAGCCAGGAAGGGCATCTGGCCTTAAATGTCCTGCCAAAATTGAATAGAACCAGATTGGCTCCGGCGAACCCGAACAGGCCTAAGCCGATGAAAGTTTCTAACCATATCTAGAGGATTATTAACTACAATAGTGTTTGAGCTCGGCGTTGCTCGGGTTAGGAATCTCAATAAGGAGAGGAAACATGTTACAGAATATATCAAAGTCAATACACGCTTAACACTCCGTTGAAGAGATAATCTAAAATCCCCTGTAGGCTACCTACAGATCGTTCAAATATGTGCGAGGAACAGCCTATAACCTACTCTGAAAGCTGGCAACATATATCTTTGGGAATCCTCAAAACAAAGATCTTTAAACGAATATGTCATGTGGTTTTGCGTTGTGAAAAAGTATTTTGGACGTTCCGAAGCCTCCCCAGTCCCCACATTCAACTTTTGGGAATGAAATAGAAGTTTCTTTTATTTGGTTTTCTTAGCCCAGAATGCATAGGCTACTGAGTTGTCATGACAAGGAAACATATGCAATTATATGAAATTAATCATATTAAGAAGATTTCCTTATTGACGTTATAATTAAGTTAGAAGTAAAATACTATAAGCTTTTATTGAATTTAATCCATCTTACTCAATAAACAATATAAATAGATTAGATTATACCAGTTTCGCCCACATTGTGATCCTCTTCAGTAATTGTCTTCTAAATAAATTAAAACTAATTAAATTACGAGCAAAATTTACATTGGGGTTTCCTTTTCCTTGATTGGGCCGATAACCTAGTTGTTAGGTCACTTAAAACAACTATTATCATCATCATCATCATTTTCCTTGATAACACTTTTTCATAAAATGTATTCAAAAAAGAGACAGATCTTTGAACAATGTGTGCTTTTAAATTGATATAGCCTACGTATTTTTCAGAAAATTATTTTATAGCATCATCAATTTAAAGCACACATTGTTCACAGATCTGTATTTTTTTATTTTTTTGTACTCTTTAAAAAAACGTTATCAAGGAAAAGGAAAACCCAATGTAAATATTGATCAACTTTGCTCGTAATTCAATTAGTTTTAATTTATTTAGAAGCCAATTACTGAAGAGGGCCACACTGAGGCCGAAACTGGTATAATCCATTATAATATACGCTAAGGTCATCCGACAAAAAGCTCAAGCTCCTGAACCAGAAGGAGTTAGAAGGTGCGTTCTGTGCCAAAATCTTCCAAATATATTGTCTCAATAGTACAGGAAAAATCTTGCATTTCTTGAAAAGTAAATGGAAATATATTTACTTGTTTAAAAAGTGTGTTTAAACAAATAAAAAAGACGATAGCCCCGGCCAGAACTCTGTCGCGTCCAGCCCGCATAACACTAGGGTCAGGCGGGTAGTCTGTACACATGGGATGCACACAACCCATGGTGCATTGAAAAGAATATTCAAACAGAATTATTAACCGCAACAGTGACGAATTGCACTCTGATTTCATAAATATCGACAATTTATTTAAAAAGTACGTTTAAACAAATACACATATTAATAGAAGCCCGCATAACAGTAAAGCTGGGCGGGTGGTTAATGGACATGTGAGATTTCTCGCAGAGGTCCCCTAGTATAATCTATTTATATTATTTATTGACTAAGGTGGATTAAATTTAATAAAATACTTATGGTATTTTACTTCTGAGGAAATATAGCCTATTGTATATCAATAGTTTCGTGTGGAACTGAACCAACTACTTTCATAATTATACTGGTCAGTATCATCTCAGTTAAATCAAGTAAGAATGTGATGGCTTACCCCATATCTATAACATGTGCGGAAAGAAAATGAAATTCGAACGGCCACTATCTTGGATTTCAATTGTTAGAACTACTGTAGGCTATGTCATATTGTTTAGCTCAAAATACACATTTGTTACCCCAGGTTTCATTGCACTAGGACGATCATGCCGCCAGGAAAGGCAATTAAATGTTAAATATTCGCGCATCCATTACGTTGGCTCTTGCTTATTACGTTTTCGAAAGGAATATCAGCGAACTACTTTTATAGTCTTCGATCTCGGCACAAATTTCAAGCTTTCCGATGTCTAGGCTCCGAGAACAGGCAGTTAAATTTTGAAATATTTCACGGCTGCGATGTAGGTGTATTTTTTTGTCACTATCTCTAAATCAAAATCTATGAACTTATTTCACAATCATGTGTCATTGCACAAAAATGCAGGGTTACAGTACAATTGTATTAGGTCCCAAGAAAAGGCAACTGAATTTTGAAAATTCGCCCGACTGCCAAATCGGCTTCGTGCTTAAAACCACAACGGGAATGTCAGGATCAAGTTTTCACTATGTGCAAAGTTATCGTGAAATGCTACTAGAGGAATAGACAGTTGTGTTTTGTCGATCTAGAGAAGGCGTACGAAATAGTACCATGGGAAATGATGCTAAGCACCCTGAGGGATTATGCTATCGAGGGAAGGCTGTTACGGACATTCAAAAGTAGTCTATTTATGTTGATAATCTGGCTGCAGTGAGAGTTGATGGTAGGATGAGTTCCTGGTTTAAAATTGTTACAGGAGTGCGGCAAGGCTGTAATCTTTCACCATTACTTCTATTTTATAGGAGGATCATTTGCTGAAAGGCATAAACTGGCTGGGTGGGATTCATCTGGGTAAAAACCAGGTAAGCAGTCTGGGTTATGTTGATGACCTGCATGTAATGACAGACTCCGTCGGAAGCTTACAAGCTAACAAGCTAGAACTTGAACAAAAATGTAGGAAATATGGTATGAAAAGGAATATTTTAGAAACGAAGGTGTTGTCGTTAGCTAAGAAATGCATGAAAATATTTTGCCAGGTTGTGCCCAACCCTAGGAATGGGTATTCCAAGATTCAGACACCTAGATATCAAGGGAAAGGCTACAGCCGCTTTTGAAAGTTGAGATATTTGAATATCGCGCTCCATTGCTTCTAGAAGCAATTGGAAAGAATATACCGCTAAGAGCATGTCAAGTGACGTAGCGAGTAATAGCAGAGGTCGAGGCTATTTATTGATTAAATAGTTAACCATGGAGTAGAGACTTGAGACTTGGATCAGATTACTGGCACGGCCAAATGAAAGAGAATGCAATTAGTATCAAGTAAATCGGACCAGGGATACCAGAGATATGAGGATTTCCAGATTTCAGCTGATTCAGCGTGACCATGACCGTTTTGAATAAAAGCCGGCCGGCACAGGCATCATTAGCTCACTTCGAAACAAGCACTTGCCTAGTGTTCGCTTTTGCGAATGTTTTTGTGGCTATGTTTCCCGCACGGTTTGAAACACTCGTTCAATTTTGCCCCATTATTTTTTTCCGTTATAATTGCAGTATGAACACGGTGTTCTGATTATTTACTTAACTCACGTTTCTTTTGAATTATTGTTCTTTATTATTCTTGTCAACTCACCTTTTTCTGAAGTGTCTTTCTAGACGCACCATACTGTCACACTTTTTCATGAGGTACTGTGCTCATCTCAGCGGCAACCGTCGCAATGTGCTTGGGCTGTGCGCTGATTGGCTGTTTGACGCCCCGCCTTCATTCTGGATTGTTCGACGCGCTGTCGTCATTTCCACTATAAATTCTCCGCTTCGCCGTTCTGCGGCCTTGTCTACATCTACCTGCTTGAACCAGTCTGACCACGGCTGCCTGCCGTTCCACAGCAAGGCCCTTCTTGGGAAGGCCCTGTTAGTAAACATTGAGTGGCTGGAACCTTGCCAGGCGGCATGCTTCATCACTCGGACTCTGTCATGCTGGGCGAGGCATGAGTCAACGACCTTCACCTCAGCAACTAAGTCAGCCCGCTAGCTCACTACAACTCGGCGATGAGAAACTACAATTGATTGTAAACCGCCGGACAGATCATTACCAAGAGGTCTGTTCCTGCGGGGTGCAATTCGCCAAGGGAGCCACCATCCATCTTTCTCGGAACGCATGCCGAGGCAGCTTAGAGGAAGCCTTCGTTTGGATCACAACCCGCTTCCTGCGGGCCAAATACTAAGTACCAAAGTATCGAATTATTGGTAACGTGAACTACCTTCACTTGGTTTATACATTTTTCAAGGCTAAGCCTTTTTTCTTGCTTCTTGCTTGTTTTTAGATATTTTTCTTAAACATACTTTTTTAATCGCCTTTATATGGCCTTTTTATGCATTTTTATTATAATTCTTCTTTATTCTAAGTTTCCTGGAGAAACCTTGCATTTTTTATTAGCTTCTTTTAATTATTCTTCTAAATGAAAATGTTTGTTATTGCTTCACAAATTAAATAAATGTATCAAACCTTGGTTATCAATATTTGGTCTCTTCCTCATCGCTCTATTTAAATTTCACTGTGTGCCCGAATCCCAATCCCCCTTTTCCCAGTTGGGGTGCTAACTACTCACCCCTTTTCCATGGTACCTCAACCCCGGGATCGAACCCAGAACCTTTATTCTGAGACCACAAATTCTATTCCAAAAAAAAACAGAACTTGTGTAATCTAATATTTGCCTTATACATTTCAGTATATCGTGGCTAGCGCAGGAGATCTGCGGGAAAGCGGAGACAATCCCAGCTTACTCCATAACTGGTTTCTTTCTGGAAAGCAGGTCTGTCTGGTGCCGGAAGCAGCTTTGGTAGGTGAGTTATTCCAACTTCCCAGCCATGCCAGTAATAATAGACGATAAACTGTTAAACTCTCGGGCGGCCTACAAAGGTCAACTTACCCGTTTTCAAAAATATCTAGCCACTCTACCGAAAGAGGAACAAAATCTTGATATTATATCTCAGCGTTTAAAAGCTTTTGAACAGGCGTACGAGAAATATGATCTCGTGCAACTTGAAATTGAAATCAAAAGTCCAGAACATCAATCAGATAGGGAAGAAGTAGAGAGTAATTATTTTGAT
This sequence comes from Meconema thalassinum, assembly GCA_946902985.2. Taxonomy (NCBI): domain Eukaryota; kingdom Metazoa; phylum Arthropoda; class Insecta; order Orthoptera; family Tettigoniidae; genus Meconema; species Meconema thalassinum. Next base: position 863,209,646 of record OX336389.2, read on the forward strand.
ACACACGCTCAGGCTGTGGCATTAGTAAGAACTTTGACCCTGGCGTTGAAGGTAGAGGAAACTCAAGGAAGAATTAGCGACCATGGGAATGGTATCAAACCATTGCTACCTAAAATTGAAATTCCGCATTTTTCAGGAAAGGAAGAGATGTGGCAATCATTCTTTGAATTGTTCAGTTCATTAGTACATAATAATGCCACACTTCCGGAAATTCAGAAATTTCATTACTTAAAATCCATTTTGCAGGGGCCACCCCTTCAACTTATAAGAGAACTTCCCTTAAGAGGAGAAAACTATAACATTGCTATCGAGCTTCTTAAAGGCCGTTATGGCAATGAAAAATTATGTTTACAGAGGCACATTCAAGCCTTATTTAACCTGCCCGCATTGCGAGCTGACAGCTTGTCAACACTGCGAGCCTTAAGTGACACGGTCCAACTACACGTCAGAGCATTGGCACGGTTGAATCAACCGGTCGAGCACTGGGATCTATTCTTAGTTCACTTGGTTACTTCTAAATTTGATTCATCAACTTTAAAGGCATGGGAGAGGGAACTAACAAATGACACTTCATATACTTATGGCTCATTGCTTACGTTTATGAATAATAGATGTCAGGTTTTGTCAGCTGTAGCCTGTCATATGTCAGGGAGTGCAGATAACAAATCTAATGTTGTGAAACCAGTCGGTGCCAAAATAAACAAATCTGCTGTCTTTACTGTTCAGCATAACTCAACGGATTGTATTCTCTGTAAAGCACCTCACAGGTTATATTCCTGCGTTGCCTTTAAAGCCCTTTCTACCGATGAAAGACGCAAATTAATAGCTCAAAAAAGATATTGCTATAACTGTTTGTCAACTAGGCATATGGTGCCTGATTGCTTATCTAAAAATATTTGCTCCCATTGCAAGGCTCAACATCATACCCTGCTTCATAGGTTTGAAAAGCCACGTCAGGCTCCTTCCCCTGGATGTTCTAAAGATGCATCCCCAGGAGCTAATGCGCAATCTTATACTCAGAGCTCTAGCTCAATTCGTAGTTCCCAGGTGCTACTATCAACCGTGTTAATAAAAGTTCAAGACTCTTCTGGTAGATGGCTTGAAGCACGTGCCCTATTGGATAATGCTGCCACCCATGACTTCATAAGTGAGCGTCTCATTAAGAAACTTGGTCTTCCCAAGCAACCTACATTAATTCAGGTTACCGGTATTAACAATAGCAATGTTAAATCCTTGCATTTTGTTCGTGTTCACATCAAAGATGCTGTTAATTCTAACACAACATTTCAGTTGAATTGCCTTGCCATTGATACTATTGGCAGTAATACCCCTAGTACTTCTTTTGAAATTAGAAAGTGGCAATTTCCTCATAACATTCAGTTGGCGGACCCAACATTTAATACGAGCGCCCCAGTAGACATACTTCTCAGTGCCCAAGTATTTTGGCAATGTCTCCTTAGCTCTAAGGTTAAAATATCACCTGGAGTGTTTGTTCATCATACCAAGCTAGGTTGGTTAGTAACGGGTCAGGTCCCTCGTAAGTCGTTTCAAAATTTCTCTCAATGTCATTTTGTCAATACAAGTCTCGATTACAACTTAGAAAGATTTTGGAAAATCGAAACTATAGATTCAGCTTCACCTTCCTCGGTTGAAAATGAAATGTGTGAAAAACTGTTTTGCGAAACAACCAAACGCAATTCAGAGGGTAGATTTGTCGTAACAATGCCCCGAGTGGATAATCCACCTCTTTTATTTGAAACACACCCTAGGGCTCTTAGAGCACTCTATGCTGTGGAAAACAAATTTAAACGTGACCCTGTTGTTAAAGCTCAATACTCCACGTTTATGGAGGAATATGAGGCACTTGATCACATGGAGGTTGTTACCAAGAAAGATGAGGCTTCTTATGCCCCATCTGAAGTCATTTACCTCAATCATCATCCAGTTTGGAAGAATGAGATTTTAAAGGAAAACATAAGGGTGGTCTTTAATGGCTCTGCTTTGGATGCCAATGGAACTTCTCTGAATGACACATTATTATCAGGCCCTCCTATTCAATCTGGCATTTCTTCTGTCTTGATGAATTTTCGCTTGTTCCCTATCGCAGTGATATCTGATATCAAGCAGATGTATAGGCAGATTTTGGTCGATCAACAACAGTGCGACCTTCAGAGAATTCTTTGGCGCGACGAGCCTACTAAACCTGTCAAGATTTTTCGGCTAAAAACCTTAACCTATGGACTAAAGCCCTCTGCTTTTCTAGCCATACGTACGTTGAAATTACTTGCTGAACAGGATGGCCCGTTGTATTCTCCTAAGGCTTCTGAAGTGTTAAAATCATCATTTTACGTTGACGATTTTCTTCATTCATTTGAGTCAGTATCTGAAGCACTACAGGTCTCTAAAGATTTGACAGCTTTGCTTTTGGGAGGCGGATTTTCCTTGTGCAAGTGGAACTCTAATTCGGAAGAATTCCTTTCTAAGTTTCCATTAACTTCAGTCTATAACGACTCAGTAGAGCTTCTTCAAGAAAGTAATTCTATCAAAACCTTAGGCATCTATTGGAGTCCTCAAAAGGATTTTTTCTTTTTCAAAATTAATCTCAGTGACATCAAACCGCAAACTAAGCGGCAAATTTTGTCTGAGATTGCAAAAATATTTGATCCTCTCCAATTTTTGGCGCCAATTATCGTCACCGCAAAACTTTTCATGCAAGACCTTTGGTCCTTGAAAACTGGTTGGGATGAACCAGTTCCTTCCGAGTTGCAAAAAAATTGGATTTCTTATAGAAATAGCATGGAAGATCTCTCCAATGTCATTATCTCGCGAGTGATTATTCCCTTTCCCTCCTGTGGAGGATATGAACTTCACATCTTTGCCGATAGCTCATTGAAAGCTTATGGGTGTTGTGCGTATATTGTTTGCCGCAATTTTGACCAGTCATATTTCTTTTCCAATTTAATTTGCGCTAAGTCAAAGGTGGCTCCTCTTAAGTCCTTATCCTTGCCACGACTGGAACTTTGTGCTGCTCTTTTGGCGGTTGAATTATCGGTCAAAATCCACCAATCTTTGAAAATCCGATTTAGCAAAACTTACTTTTGGAGTGACTCAGCCATCACGTTGGCATGGATTGCCAAACCCTCCTCGCATTGGCAGGCGTTTGTAGCTAATAGAGTGTCCAAAATACAACAATTGTCTAACTTTGAACAATGGCATCATGTATCTGGCAAGGAGAATCCTGCAGATGTCATCTCTCGGGGATGTTCCCCTCTTATGTTGGCTAACCTGACATTATACTGGCACGGTCCTTCTTGGCTTCTACAAGAACCTTCCGCTTGGCCAAATTTTCCTCTTCCGGAATTATCAGACTTGCCGGATGTTGGTAAGATTACTGGATCTTCTCTTTTCGCTTCTGACTCTCCCCTTCTTTTGCAGCGATATTCCTCTTTTCATAAATTGGTGAGGGTTATGGCTTATCTCCTTCGATGGAAATATTTTGTGGTAGAACAACCTCTTTTTCCAAAGCCATATTTAACCCTTTCTGAATTAGGTTTAGCCACTACAAAAATCTTATGGCTTACTCAACAAGAAATATTCTCTGAAGAATGTCAGGTGTTGTCTCAAGGTCAATCCCTCAAGAAATCGAGTAGGCTTTCCTCACTCGCCCCCTTTTTGGATGCTGATGGTTTATTAAGAGTGGGAGGACGTTTATCTTTGGCTGATCTTTCTGAGGATAAAAAACACCCAATTATTCTTCCTTCAAAGCATCATGTCACTTCTCTAATCATTCGTCAGTATCATTACCAGCATCTTCATGCTGGAACCCGTACATTACTTTCCATCATTCGGGAAAGGTATTGGCCCATAAACGGAGTCCATGAAGTTACCTCTGTTATCCGGAAGTGCATTCCATGTTTTAAATCCAACCCTAAAATTACCACTCAGCTCATGGGTGATCTTCCCAACTTTAGATCTGCGCCTGCTAGACCTTTTGCCTTTACGGGGGTGGATTATTCCGGGCCTTTTGTTTACAGAAAAAATTCTCCTGAGGCCAAAAGATGTATTTGTGGAAAACTCTATATTTCGCTGTTTGTATGCATGGTCACCGGAGCAGTACACTTAGAACTAGTTACCAACGCCTCTACTGCTTATTTTTTGGCAGCTTTTGCCAGATTTTCTGCTCGCCGAGGACTTCCTTCAGAAGTATTCTCCGACAATGCTAAAAATTTTATCGGAGCTTCTGAGCAAATTAAGAGAGCTCTTACTCAAAATGCAGCGCTGGAAAGGATTACTGATTATGCTCACCAGAGAAATTTCAAGTGGCACTTCATCCCCCCTTATGCGCCCCATCAAGGTGGACGGTGGGAGTCTTGTGTGAAACTCACCAAGAAACACCTTAGACGTGTTTGTGGCCACACCCCCCTATCTCATGAAGAGTTTAACTCCTTAATTATTTTTATTGAGGGCATAATTAATTCTCGTCCTTTATCACCCTTATCTATTGACCCTTCAGATCTTCTACCATTAACGCCGGGCCATTTTTTTATCGGTGGTCCATTGACTGCCTCCCCATCTTTATTATATTCTAATTCTCCATCTTCTTTAGCCATTTCTTGGCGCAAAATTGAAAGTTTGCGCAACAATTTTTGGCGCCGCTGGAGGTTGGAATATCTCGGTTTGCTTCAGCAGCGTGGCAAATGGCGTGTTTCCTGCTCTAACCTTCAGATTGGGGACTTGGTCCTTTTAAAAGACCCTAGTCCCCCTCTTGTCTGGAATTTGGGTAGGATTGTTGAGTGCTTTCCTGGCAGAGATGGTGGGATTCGCGTGGTAAAACTGCAGACTTCTGCTGGCCAGTTTCTCAGGCCAATCACTATGATTGCTCCTTTGCCACGCGAGACCTAACTTCTGCGCCGTCTTACTGCAATTTTTTCTCGCCCCTCCCAGCATGTTCGCTTTTGCGAATGTTTTTGTGGCTATGTTTCCCGCACGGTTTGAAACACTCGTTCAATTTTGCCCCATTATTTTTTTCCGTTATAATTGCAGTATGAACACGGTGTTCTGATTATTTACTTAACTCACGTTTCTTTTGAATTATTGTTCTTTATTATTCTTGTCAACTCACCTTTTTCTGAAGTGTCTTTCTAGACGCACCATACTGTCACACTTTTTCATGAGGTACTGTGCTCATCTCAGCGGCAACCGTCGCAATGTGCTTGGGCTGTGCGCTGATTGGCTGTTTGACGCCCCGCCTTCATTCTGGATTGTTCGACGCGCTGTCGTCATTTCCACTATAAATTCTCCGCTTCGCCGTTCTGCGGCCTTGTCTACATCTACCTGCTTGAACCAGTCTGACCACGGCTGCCTGCCGTTCCACAGCAAGGCCCTTCTTGGGAAGGCTCTGTTAGTAAACATTGAGTGGCTGGAACCTTGCCAGGCGGCATGCTTCATCACTCGGACTCTGTCATGCTGGGCGAGGCATGAGTCAACGACCTTCACCTCAGCAACTAAGTCAGCCCGCTAGCTCACTACAACTCGGCGATGAGAAACTACAATTGATTGTAAACCGCCGGACAGATCATTACCAAGAGGTCTGTTCCTGCGGGGTGCAATTCGCCAAGGGAGCCACCATCCATCTTTCTCGGAACGCATGCCGAGGCAGCTTAGAGGAAGCCTTCGTTTGGATCACAACCCGCTTCCTGCGGGCCAAATACTAAGTACCAAAGTATCGAATTATTGGTAACGTGAACTACCTTCACTTGGTTTATACATTTTTCAAGGCTAAGCCTTTTTTCTTGCTTCTTGCTTGTTTTTAGATATTTTTCTTAAACATACTTTTTTAATCGCCTTTATATGGCCTTTTTATGCATTTTTATTATAATTCTTCTTTATTCTAAGTTTCCTGGAGAAACCTTGCATTTTTTATTAGCTTCTTTTAATTATTCTTCTAAATGAAAATGTTTGTTATTGCTTCACAAATTAAATAAATGTATCAAACCTTGGTTATCAATATTTGGTCTCTTCCTCATCGCTCTATTTAAATTTCACTGTGTGCCCGAATCCCAATCCCCCTTTTCCCAGTTGGGGTGCTAACTACTCACCCCTTTTCCACCTAGCAAGGTGCCGCTACGCTGAGCCAAGGCACATGGTTGCCGGATCTACGCAGAAGTTATTTTCAAAATTGTGATAGTCACAAAAGTGCTGCGCTACGAGTGGAACTTAGTAAGTTTCCGGCAGGGAGAATCACTAAGGTGATAGTTATTTTTCGACAGACACTGGTGAAATATTTTTATTTTCACATGGACATATGCTAGACTTTGTCTAGAATAGTACTTTGTCACAGTCCAGTAATAATCTAATACTTGGATATTTTAGTCCAATTCAGTCAGTTTCATATTTGTAACTTGATAACCACTCCGATCTATCAGTATATTGAAGGCCAGTCTATCACGGTGTTGTTCATTAGCCAACGCAGGGAAACTACATGTTGCTTCGCGCATGGTAGATGGTGATAAACCATGCCCAGGGAACGATCTTCAGAACAACCGTTGATTGGTTTAGACTGTCAGTGTTTTCTTGTACTGAAAAGATTACCGTGAGTTATGTTACAACTGACATATTTAAGAATAGATCACTTAGATCTGACCCCATTTAAGCAAACTGTTATGGCTTTAACCGAAGCCAATATTAAAATGGATCAACAGTTACTTCAAACGTCAAGAGATATTACCACTATGTCTTGTTAGACAGATTGTGGGTTTATAATGGCGGCCGATACAAGGATTATACGTGCTTGTCCGATAGGGCATGTTTATGGATAGATCTGGTACAAACCAGGTTCGCTACGCTTCAAGACCATCAAGAAATATAAGCCACATTTTGACTTTATATTATGCCTAGCTAATTGGAGCAAACTATTTTTCTGCAGATGACCAACACATTTATTTTTTCTTCGTATTTAAATCTTGCAATGATTTATGCAAGACTTATTAGAGTTATTCTGAGTATTTTCAGCACTCAGAACAGTTTAGGATCGATGACCGAGCATATCGAGCATTTATTTGAATATTTCATATTTTTGGGAAGTCACGGAAAACCGTCGGTGTAACTGTAAAAGTTAAATTATTTTTTGTTGAGGAATGGATATTTTTTCCATATTCGAAGGTTCGAACATGTGGATTCTCACATAATGAAATGATGATTAAATATATTTAAAATAATATAACTAATAATAATAATAATAATCCACTGATAATAATAATAATGATTTTTATAACTTTTCTAAATAATTTTGGATCTTATATTTTCTAATAATCATATGTATTGAGAGAGAGCCTATGAAGTAGTTTAATCATTTCTGGTTTGGAACAGGAGATTTTCCGAAGGAGAGTGGTTAGCGCAAGCCCGCATTCAACCAACATTTCAGTTCTGGTTGAACAGTTAATATTTGCAATGAGCAAAGTATATTTTTCAGATAACACGGAGAGGCATGAAACGGGAAGCAAATGATATTTGTATCAAATAGGATATTTTTGTATTTATATAAAATCATGACGTAAATACACACTCGAAAGTGAAATAAAGATTTTCATAAGTATGGTAAATTCACGGGTTAAACTGAATGGTAAAATAAAATAAACTTGTAAGTTTATTAATCTTCCAGTGTTGATAACAAGCAGAGGCTTGATTTATTGTATAAATTTTGGGAAGAAAATTTATGTGTGGAGTAGTTGAAATGCCATTCCCAGGTGCGCATGTTTAAGTCGCAGGAATGAGGAGGTTTTTTGGAGCATCAATCAAATAGCAGGTTCGATGGCTCAGGTTTATAGAAGGAGTATTGGAACTACACATTTCGTCGTATGAATGACCCGAAGGTTATTTCTTAAAAAACCATCAGTTCTTATTTCAACCTTGTTTACGGATTCCATTTAGACTTTGATTTTGCTAGAACCCGGATTTGTCATGATAGTATTTTATTCTTCTTCAGAGGAAGACCTTTGCCGTTGTTGTTGGAATATTATATTCTTATGAAAATAATAGAATGGGCCACTGCCAATTAAAAATAATTCTAGAATCACGAATAATTTGAAGGATGTTTTCAATCCTAGTGCCATGAACTAAATGAATTTATTATGAAGCTACAATTCTTATTTCCGCATTCTGTCGAAGAATTGCAAGTTGTGAAAATTACTAAAATGGCCATGAATATAAATATTTTTCATAATAATGTTCCCAAGTGGAAAATTAAATAGTTGAATGGTCCAACAATTTATTGATCAAGTTGATGATTCAGAAATCATATATTTTGTTAGGAACTTGAAGTTCATAATCGAGTCACTTCTCGAAATGTTTAATGTCAGAAGAACAATTAATTTTGGTTGTGCTTCGCACAGTTCTTCGATTCTATGCTCAAAGGTCAAATACTTTTCAGATGTTATTAATATGTGTAAATAATTTGTGTTGATTCAGAAATAATAATATTTTTGACAATATATTTTTCGAAACTGGAAAAATAAGTGAAAGTTAAAAATTCTATGAACATTTATTCTACGAGTGTTAATATTATGTAAAAATTCAAACAGTGAACTACGATATTTCCAGTAAAACAATTAAATTTGAACTGGATTTAATCATGAATGAATATAATTTTGGAACACAGTCTACAGGACTAATAATCAGACTTGTGTTTCCAAAAAATAATTGTCCAATGTGTTGGAAAACTTCTGTACATTTGTGTAAATAGGAGTGTGGGTCGCCACACGTGAATGATGCTGCTTTGAGCATTTTTTGCAGTCAATTTTAAATTCAAAATAAAATGAGATAATTTTACATGATGTGTTATGCTCAGTTGAATCTCCTTCTATCCTTATTGTTGCATTGAGCCAAAAATCAGTAAAGAATTTTTTTTCATTTGATGTCGTTTTTGCGATTAGCTTTAACCCATCTGGCGCTCCGGGATATTTTGACTCTCGTGCTGACAGATTATTGGTAAAATGCATATGTGGTCGTGCGGACTCCGGTCTAAACGGGCACAAGGTAGGAGGAACTAAATTGGAGCAGGTGAATCTTTTTAAGTACTTGGGCTGTGTATTCTCTCGGGATTGTAGTATAGTGAAAGAGATGGAGTCAAGGTGCAGAAAAGCCAATGCAGTGAGCTCTCAGTTGCGATCTGCAAGAAAGGTGTTAATATTGCGACGAAACTCCCTCTCTCTCTCTCTCTACGTCGGTCAGTATTTAAACCGATGCTACTGTATGGGACTGAAAGCTGGCTGTATTTAGGATATTTCATATAATAAGCCGGCGGTGGTAACTTGCATGAGGATAGTACGATTGATTGCTGGAACGAATAGAAGAGAACAATAAAGGCCAAGTTAGAAACAAACACGCTAGATGAGGCTGTTCGTATAAGCCGACTCAGATGGTGGGGTCATGTGTGCTAACTGTTAATAGCGGGTCATGCAGGTGACTCGTTCACAAACAGAGGGTTGCAGACTACTCGTAGATTGATCGCTGATAGGCAAAGTAGCCTACTCTAATGCAGAGGTGGTCAGCTGGGCGCCGGTTTACCCTGGCCCTGTACAGCCGGGCAGGCGGGACGTAAATGCGGGCGGCTTACCAGCATGCATACGTCACAGTGTAGCGAGACGAAGCGCGAGGGCGTGCCCAGTTGAACCGGGCAGACATTGCGAGCGGCGATTGGGATTCACGGGCGGCAGGTTCAATCTAATACTGTTTTATTATTGGCAATGTATTTACATTACAAAAATGCAGGCATTCATGTGTGTACATTATGATGTATATGTCCCATGTTTTGCTGTAAGCGAGGGAATGTCTCGACAAATACTACCACTAGTGTGCAGTTGGAGGGCTATCTGTCATTTGTGATCGATGTCTCAATTTGCAAAGCTTTAAAGCGGAGAAAAGTTGTTCACCTACCGTAAATAGGCTATGTATAACCAAGCATGCACATTATAGCTGCCGCTCAACGTTATATATTCTTAGCTATCACAGAATGTCCACATAGGCCTACTAAACATTTAGCACTCTCTCCAATAGGCACAAAAAGCCACTGCCTTTCCCATTAGGATTTTTGTTGCACGCTATTTGCAGTACAACTTGGTCTCTTCTCAGCTGACTCCATATTCGTAGCACCAGCTGCCACTGCAGTGACGTAATCGGTCACAGCTACACAGTTATTTTGACCGCTCGCCGCCCGTGCACGGAGCGGGCGCCCACTTGGCGAAATGCCCGTTTTGAGCAAGCCTGCTCTAATGAATGTGTTATATTATTATTATTATTATTATTATTATCGTCATCGTCAGGATATAATGCAATGTGATGATGATAATTGTTGTTTAAAGGGGCCTAACATGTTAGAATACAAACTCATACATTGGGAGTCGCATGTTAGTAGACCTATGTAAAAAACTTCAAGTTACATCGCAATTTTATTTCTGCTTTACTTTAACCAGTGGCGGTCGGTGATAATCTAACGGGTAGTGGCATAATAATTATAACCTAATAATAACAATAATAGTATGTATTTTGTATTTAATATTAAGTCTACTTACCTACCCCGCGTAGGTAAACCGATAAGGCTCATAGCGTCCAAGACAGCTGCTGTCCGGCTCAAAGCTTGCACAGGAAGGGAGGTCATATGGTCAGCACAACGCTTCACTCAGACGCATTTCTTGGTTTCCTGACAGGCGACATTACTCACTGCAGCTCCCCAATTGCCATTATGACGCTGGGTCAACGCCGTTCCAGACCTCCTGGCCAGTACGATACTGGGAATCTAACCCAGAGCGTCTGGGCGAGGACCTAGAACGCTGCTCTGAGACCACGGCGTTGGTCATACAAAGTCTACCAAACCTATTTAATTAAGAGTTTTTTACTTACACGTCGGCCATCGACTGGTGGCTTCATATCAACGCCTTTACAATTTTATTTAGTTTGACTGTTTGATATTGTTTCAGAGGAAGAACAAATACACCCTAGGTTCCAAATAGCTATATCTGCCATGGCCGTTAATATAAATAGTAAATTTAAACCACTGCTCATCGTAATATAAGTGAAATATAAAAGAATAGAAATCTCTTATGGGTAATTCGATGTAGTAGGAGTTGAAATTATAGTATTAGGAGAAATAACGATAGCCTAGTACTTTTGGCGTTGGTCGACAATTTAAATTGCAATATACAGTAAAAAGCCTGAGATTAGTGTATGCTGTGTGTCTGAAATTAGTCGAGTTTTTGAGTAATTGGGTGTGTGGAGCAATGAGAGTGTTTTAGTGGTAGTCCAGAAATGATGGGAATAAACTGAGAGTGTAGCTGTAGGAATATTTAAATGAGTAGTCTATCTTGTTGGCTGGCAACGCGGGCTGTATCATTCCGCCTCTGTAAAGCACCTCTGGTGACAACTCTGGCCTGTCACACCGGTAGCCCTGTGTTATATCGTATCCGCTCCCATGCGAACGCAAAGATGCGCGCGCACTCCGTATTGAAGAACATGCTGCACAGCTCTGTGACTGTCACGCGAAAGCCAGCCATTGCGTCTGTGAGATTTATAAAGAGGTTTACTCCACTCTTTTACTGTTGTAAACATTGTCATACATATTTTAGGAATAAATAACTATTCTCAGTTAATTCTCATGCCATTTAGGAGTGACATGCCACCGTATCACTACCCCTATATCCCCCACTGACTTTAACTAATGCAAAGAAGTGGTTCGTGTAGAACATTATACTTCCTTTTCTTATCACGGGCTCTGTTAAATTAAGTATCCATGTAATGTTCTACTGTAATCATTGTAAAATAAATAAACCAGTTCAGTGTAGCCAGTGAAAGTGTTAGCAGTTGCACAAGAACGGAACCCACATCGCTGAAACAATAAGCTAAGTTCATATTCAATTCCAAGCTGACCATTCACTAACAATCACATATCACACTAAACAAGCAAACTTCAAGGTCAATAACCACTAACAATATGTTAGTTATTAAAAAAGCACATAACTTATAACAAACAAATCTTGACAAGTTGCACAAGCTTATAATTACTGCTGTACCTAAACAAATATAGGCCTATGCATTGATATGAAATGAATCATATTTCATTCTATATTGGTCCCTATTGACAAATATACTAATAAATACACAATGGTATTAAGAATGATCCACCAAACGTCTATAAATTAAGTACTAGAAGTTCTTTAATGTACTACACATTGTGGTCTTCTTAAACATAATTAACAGTTCACAAGTGGCATTGAGGAATTAGTGGTTAATACTGTGAGTACGGTATTTATATTGTTTTTAGCCTATTTTAATTTTATGAAAAAATAGGCTTATGAGATCACCTTTTGACCGTGTGTGTATGTGTGTGCGTATGTGTGTGTGTTCCCCTAATAACTTCTAAACGGCTGGAGCGATTTCAATGAAACTCGGTAAGGTCATAGCACCATTTTGGCCAACCCCGACCGTGCCCTTCAAATTTTATTACATCTCACCAATCTAACATGGCGGCTGTGCGAAATATTTCACCAGCATTCAATATCTCCGAAAATATTACCGATATCACCTTGAAACTTTGTGCGGTGATAAAGGGCACTACTAAATGATCACCTATGAGACTTTCAAAAACCTGGAAACCACAAAACCAACATGGCGGCCAAGCAAAGTAGAGACATTTAAATAGACTTTTCTCGCGATTTTACCATCCAAACGTAATGAAACATGGTACAGCAAATGTTTATACACATTGTAATGCATTGGCATCTAATTTAGTTCAATTGTTTACATAATCTCTAGATGGGGGCTGTGCGAAATATTTCACTGGCATTCTATATCACCGAAACTATTACTGAAATCACCCTGAAATTTTGAAGGGTGATAAAGAGCACTAATACAAATTTATCTATGTAACTTTAAAAAACTTTTAAAGCACAAAACGAACATGGCGACCAAGCGAAGTTGAAACATTTCAATAGACGTTTCTCGCAATTTAACCACCTGAGCGCAGTGAAATGTGGTACAGTAAATGATTATACATATTGTAATGCACTGGCATCTAATTTAGTTCAATTGCTTACATAACCTCAAGATGGCGACTGTGCGAAATTCTAAAATTAAGCTTTTATTTCTTGTGTCGTAATCATGCGATCGAAGTGAAAGTTTGAATAATGAAGCTACGCAATAATTTTCCTTTAATGGTACATAACGCTATGGCCTATACAAATATCAATCCAAAATGGCGACCATCCGAAATATGTAGATGGTTCTCAGTGTCTACGAATCTTTTACAGCAATCGAACTTATTTTTGTAATGTTCATAGAGGTTATGAACATAAGTTCACCTATAGGACTTTCAATAACCTGGTGAGCACAAGTCCAACATGGCGGCGACACGAAGTATAAATATTTAAATGGACGTTTCTCGCGATTTAACCATCCGAGTGCAGTGAAACTTTGTACGGTAAATGCATATACAAATGTTAATCCACTGACATCTAATTTATTTCAATTGTTTTCGTAACCACAAGATGGTAGCTGTGCGAAATTTTAAAATCTCGTTTTTACTTCTTGTGTCCTAATCAGGCGATTGAAATTTGAATACCACACGTACACAATAATCTTCATGTAATAGTACATAAATAAGAATCCAACATGGCGACCATCTGAAATATTTAGACGGTTCTCAATATCTTCGAATCTATTGCAACAATCAAACTGAAATTTTGTATGTTGATAGAGGCAATTAACATGAGTACATATATGAAAATAGGCTGTATAGTTCTTCACGGAACTAAGTTACTTGTTTCTTATAGGACTAAATAAAAACTAAATCTTATTTACTATAAATTATGTTTTTAAATGTTCTTAAAATTTAGAAATGTTGAGAAAAAAAATGAATCAGGTCTCTTACAATGTTAATGAATAATAATTTTCTTAAAAACATTAAAATGATGTGTTAGAATTTAATCAAAGAAACGTACAGTATATGATGTTTGTTGGAAACTCATCTATAATATATCCGTAAATTTGTAACCTCGTCTTATTCCATCAAACTTGAAACAAATAGTATTTTGAGATATCTGATAGTTCTTTAAAAAATGCTTCTTTTAGTTGATAATAAAAGAGTATTTCTTCCAGCTTGCTTAGAATACAGACGATGTGATGATTATCAACTAGAATTATATTGTGAGGATGTTGAACAATTGTATGGCTGTCGTGATATTGGAGGATAGTCCTGGATACATAAGTTCTTTGTAAAAATAAAAGAGCTTGACCAATTTCAATGTCACAGTTGTACTGTACGAGTATGTTATGGGTGGAAGTTTCGTCAATTTTTATTCATTAGTAGTCCACTCGTCATGGAGGAATCACCGCGTGTGGTTTGCCCCCGAGTGCTTCCACACGTCCTTTGGACAAAGGTCTGTACGTTTTTTCAGGCTCCGGAACACATACCCCAATTCTAGAATCTAATGATACAGTTTCACACACTTCTGAAGGCACCACAGAAACAAAGTTTATCACACAATTGACTGATGACCAAGGTGTCTCAAGCCCCTCTAATGAATTGACAACAATATAAGTAGTGAGTATAAGTGTATAACTAAGAGTATTAGTCTATTAAATCATTAACAGTGAAAATAATAATTATCGGTATTGAAATCAATAATGCTCAACACCTAAGATTAAGTTATGCTAATCATTAAAGAAACAATAAAAAATAGTCGATAGTTAATAAACTAACAAAGACTGGATACTGGAGACGTGGTTAAAGTGTAATATAGTCTACAACACATATAGACTACGAATATGATGTGGAAAGGGCAAACTGTAGTTTTGTGTTAACTGCTAGGCTGTCATCCCAGATGAAGAAAATAACTGCGGTATAGCATAAGTTACAGATGAAATGATAAACCAAATCCCTTTAACCCCGTTAATAGTGGCCACAAAAGTCTCGGGTATTTGATCAAAGTTATCAGGCTTGATCTCGATCCATAAAAGAATGATATTCAGTGGCATCCCGTTTACATTTCCCAATCTTAGATACACGCAACAGTAGAGGAACCACTGAAACGCTGATTACCCGAAGTATGTGCATGGAGCTGGTGATGATGGAGATGATGAATATACCTCTAGATCAGCGGTAACCAACCTGGGGTACGTGTACCCCTTGGTGGTATGCAACGAACCGGTAAGGGGTAGCCTACGCCAAAAATAAACGGTAATGGCGGGTGCCATGTTCCTATTGTACGTGTCAGTCATAATGTACCGGTACCGGTGTGCAGTGGCGTCTTATTCACGCACGTCAAGGTCAATGCTCACCCTCGACAACTCGCCCTACCCCAACCCCAGTCACCTTCACCGCTGCACTGCTATTGTCTTGATTCGTCTATTTTTGCCAAACTAATTGCTAGAATTAATTGGTTTTCAATAAAATCAAAATTAAAAAAATCTTACGTACGGTACTGTAATTGTTGACTTTCCTTAGATAAATGTTAATACATCTTCATTTGCACAAGTAAATAAAAGTAAAATTGCAAATTATATTTAGCATTTTATTGAAATGAAATGCATACTAACATCAAACAATTAATAAATTAAAAATATTAGGTACGGTATACTGTATTCAAAAAATAAGTTATAAATAGTTTGTAAGTTATTTTTATTATTTATGTTTTTATTAGGTTATGTACAGTACAGTACATTTTGCCCGTAAAATATTAAACGTTTTAAAAGTTTACTTTTTAGGGGGTATTATTTTAGATAAATATGTATAAAGGGGTACGGGAGGGAAAAAAGGTTGGGAACCGTTGCTCTCGATCATAAGTGATGATGATGATGATGATGATGATGATAATTGTTGTTTTAAGTGGCCTAACATCTAGGTTATCAGCCCAGATCATAAGTGACACAACAGCAATAACAATCCATTTTTTTTTTCTTAAATATGTTTTTCTTTCTTCTCAGCTGCCTCAACCATACTTAGTCTCTTTCTTTCTTTCTTTCTTTCTTTCTTCCTTTCTTCTACCTTGATGTGGCACTCTTCACCCTTTGTATTTATATAGAAGCAGAAAATGCTTCTCCTTTGGTGGGAGCAGCAACACAGCGCAGCGGTCGATGACTGTAGCAAGCAATGGTGACAGGACAAACGAACCGGGCAAAGGTCACAAGTCTTGCACACATCTTCAGGAGACAACAGAATCCTCCCAGTCTGATGCCACTGACAGACACAACTCCACAGCCAAACGCTCTGCAAGAGGACTGGGTGGTTCCTATTCAGTGTGTTTATTTCCACAGCCATTCCAGTCCCAGATCATCAGGTAGAAAACCACATGAAGCAACAACAACAAACATATGAATCATAAGAATATTTACACTGATACTATGGAATTTGGGCAAAACCCTCCCTTCTTCTCAATTAACTGTCCATGTGTTCGATTCAGTCATTCACGAGATAGAGTAGGCTCATTCCTCATCTCTAGGAAAAACAAGATGTTGGGCCATTTGCTGCTTCATTGGATCCTGTTTATCTGGCACAGAGAAGACAGTGTTACAAAGTCAGGGTGAGTGTAAGCATACCTAAATGTGAACTATTATAGACTAACACTAACTAAACCAACGTCAGCTTACAGCTCAGCAAATATATTTCAAAGGAGAGCTAAATGGAGCAAAATTAACTGCATCCTTTCATTAGTCGACATCAAATTTTAAGAGCTTCAGATTTTGAAATCTGTAGGCCTATATCATGAATTGATGTTGTCGGTTCATTTGAGGGGCTTGGTCATCGTAGTCATTTAGCCCCATATAGTTGGCTGTGTGAACTTTTGTCTGATAACCTATGTTATTGTGTTAGCTGTTGTTGTAGTAGAATATTAGTAGTGTGTGTATTTGTAATTCAGGTGCAGATTGGGAAGGAGGCGGCCATGGCCTTAAGTTAGTGCCCATCCCGGCATTTGCCTGGAGTAAGTGGGAACCCACAGAGAACCACTTCCAAGATGGCTGAGGTGAAAATCGAACCCATCTCTTCTCAGTTTTGCCTTACGAGGCTGAATGTACCCAGTTACAGCCCTCAAACCAGAATTAAATTTCTTGGCAAAGCCGGGAATCGACCCAGATCTCCGGGGAGACAGCCAATAACACTAGCCGCTACATTACGAGGTGAAGTCTTCAACATACAATATATGATAGTCCCATGATAGCAAGTTAAATGTATAGTAGTCATACACCATGTCAAGTTTCCACTACACTAGGCTATCTCTATCATCAAATATTAGTTCTTGGATGTTTGCCTATAGCCTACATCACTTAATGTACTGTGCATTTAGTTCCTAGTAATAGTTTATTACACAAATGTTTAACAGGCCAAGAGTACTAGTCAACAAGAAAGCAGAGATGCTTTGTTTAATATGCTTGAAAACCTAACAGAATTCCGCACTTGCACTTGTGATCGTGGTAGCCTACATTATTTTACCCATCAACTTAAGATTTCCCTAGCCTATGTTTCTCGCTGTTGTTGTTTGAGTCTTCAGTCTCTTGACTGGTTTGATGCAGCACTCCATGCCTCCCTATCCTGAGCTAATCGTTTCATCTCTACATAGCAACCACAACCTACACCCGAGGCAATCTGTTTAACATAACCTTGGTCTACCCCTACAGTTTTTGTCCTCGAACCTTCCTTCCATAACTAAGCTTGCTATTCCTGGGTGTCTTAGTATGTGTCCTACCAACCTACCTCTTCTCTTCATTAGCAGTCGCCAGAAACATCTCTCCTCTCCCACTCGTATTAATACCTCTTCGTTTGTAACCCTATCTACCCATCTGATCTTCATCATTCTCCTGTAATACCACATTTCAAACGCTTCAATTCTCCTCTTTTCTGCTTCACCAATAGTCCAAGTTTCACTTTCATAGAGTGCCACGCTCCAGACAGAGGCTTTCAAAAATAACTTCCTAATACCTAAGTCTATATTCGATGCCAACAAATTCCTTTTTTGTAGAAATGCCTTCCTTGCCTGAGCCAAGCTACATTTAATATCCTCTTTGCTTCGTCCATCACTGGTTAGTTTGCTTCCTAGGTAACAGAAGTCTCCTACTTCCTTCAGCCTTTCACTTGCCAATTTGATGTCCATAGAGATTTCTGATTTATTTCGGCTGCATTCCAATATTTTTGTTTTACATTTAAGTGCTGAATGTCAATATCAAATGTTTTCACGGACTTGGTTGATTTCGGCACTGTTTTATCGACACGAAACTTCCACACACACATAGCAGAATGCTCTTCCAGCCACGCCGTGCCATGTTGATATCAGTTCACAGTAGGTTATAGACTACCGTATATCACTCACGTTTAGGACACGTATGAAGGCAAAAATCTATTTTCACTAGCAAGCGAAGTAAGAATTAGACAGTACCGCACAAAGCACTGCAACAGCATGGTGCGCCGACGCTCAGCAACATCTGCTGTGTTTTGTGGTGTTGTCAGCTCTAGGCTGTGAGCGTATTTATACAGCGTTGCCAGATGGCTGCAAATCACATTAGTAAAGCAACACTTTTCCTAACAAAGTACCGAGTTCATTAGAGGATACGCATACAAAATACAATATCAGATTTTAAAGAAATGTTGGCCTCCGTGGCTTAGGCGGCAGCACGCCGGTCTCTCACCACTGGGTCCGTGGTTCAAATCCCGGTCACTCCATGTGAGATTTGTGCTGGACAAAGCGGAGACAGACAGGTTTTTCTCCGGGTACTCCGGTTTTCCCTGTCACAATTTCATTCCAGCAACACTCTCCTCTATAATTTCATTTCATCTGTCATTCATTTAATCATTGCTTCAGGGGTGTGCGACAGGCTTCGGCAGCTGACCCAGTTCATATCCTCGCCGCTAGATGGGGGCTTCATTAAATCCATTCCCTGACCCGGTCAGTTGACCGGAAGCAGGTTGTGGATTTTCATTTTTCATTTTAAACAAATGTGATTTGGGAAATTAGCGTCTGATCCTGATTCAGGATACAAAAGTCATCCCAGAAAGCAATAGGCTACAGTATGTTGGCGATGAAATTATCGAAGAGCTGAAGAGTGCAATTGTTTTCACAGAAAGTATGCGATCAGTGTTCTGGTGAATTGCTGCTGATTCACGGCTGAGTAAGGAGGTGATGCATAAACACGTCGCACAGTGTGTCGAATCCCATATCTAGGTGGAAAAAATTCACTGTCGCAAATGGAAGCGAAAACTGGCTCATTCGATAGTGAACAAACCACATGGTGAACTTTGGTCTTCCTTTCCGCTCTCTGGTGCGTAGGAGGGAGGTTATAGGTGCTGAAACGTCTTCATCGCAGTTATCAGGTCATTTGATAGGAGGTGTCGGAGTGAACCGAACGTTGTGATTCTAGTGAGTTCAACGAGGTGTTGTCTTCTGCGACTCATGGAATGGTGAAAAGAGGTATGAGTTCGCACTTTTATGCGTAATACAAGCTTTCTGCACTAAAAAAAAAAATATTTTATGAGTACCTCATAGTGCCACTTTACTTTAAACGTCATTCGATAGGAAATGTAATGTAGATTCAGGATCTGTAGTGGTTTGGTTGCGCACAAATGTGCATGATGGTTTATTTTCTTATTTTCAGTGACTATGTGGGCATTACCGCGAGAAGAATTTTTCAACGCGTGGCGGTCGTGTCGTAAATAGGGGCGTACAGACGTCATATTTCAATATGTTATGAATAAATTTTATCCTACAACTGATACTGACACTCAGGTGCAGGAGCTAAGAAACAAAATTAAGTTGATATACCATAATGTTAACAAAAATGGGAGAGTGCAGGAAGAACAATGCCACGTACATAGGTGATCTACCTATGGGAGCTATTGAGTTACTTAATGACCCCCAAAGAACTTTGACATCAAATGATGAAGACCAGTATAGCAATGACTACTATGCTCTGGACTCTACAGAAGAATCAGGTGACGAATGAACATTAGATATTTTGTTATTATTAAGGGGAGTGAGATTAATGAGAACATTACTTGACGAATGGACGTTTTCTTTTTATTTGCAATAGGAGAAATAGGCCTAATATTCAATATATGTTGTCTTTATTTCCATGCTTTTCTAGAGAAATAATATTGTTTTCGTGTGTGAAGTATGTTTACTAAAACTACATCATTAACAGGACTGTAAAATGACATTTTGTTATAAAGAAATTGTTTGTATGATTTTGACGAATATATTTTTTATTTTTAGAAAATAAATGTTATTTTTTGTGCATATTTCGTTGGTCTATGTTTAATAACAATTTAATATCGTTTTTAATCTGGATGATTTTAAATACAGTGACTTCGTCTATTCCCTCAAATAAGGTGTAACAAAAATACTTGACTGAAAGTCTTATTGTTATTCATATTTTATCCAGTTTTAAATAGTATAAAAAACTCAGCAATTCTTCTAGGTTTGTGCCGTGTCTTGTGTGGGGTTTCGCCTAGGACACCAAGCTAGTCTCATCGGCGATATACCATCTTTTAAATAGTATGTTTACCACTGTCATAAACTATCATATACACATCCAAATCGTGATTTTAATACCAAAAATGAATGATTCTTGTGTTGCTTTCGGTCATTTTTTACACCTCACCTTACCCCTCACCCCTATATATTTACCCCCGAATGTCGTACACTTTAGACGATACCAGAATAATGAATTCAGCGACCTCGAAAACGGTATATTGCCAACTTCTAATAGAATCCCAGCACTATTAACGAAGTTATTAATTTTTTCCACCTAGAATTGGGTTTCGACACACTGTGCGTCGTGAGCACTTGTGACATACGGACTCAACGTGCGTGCTCAATGGCAACAGATACGGCGATATTACAAGTTTTTTTTTTATATAAAGCTGGGCTTAATTTTAATAACTTTTGTATATTTCCTGTATAGGCTGATATGCTATGTTAAATGAGACAATCCCTTAAATATACAATTTTTAGCCAACTTTCGATTTTTGCAAAAAAATGCGATCAACACAGGGCCAAGAGTTGTGTGTCTGTCTGTGTGTGTGTGTGTGTGTGTGTGTGTGTGTGTGTGTGTGTGTGTATGTGTGTGTACTCTGTAATGTCGGTCCCCCCTACCAATTCAAACATGGTCAAACCGAATTGAACGAAATTTGGTACAGAGGTAGCACTAGCAAAGGGCACCTCAGTGTCATGTTTTATATCGCCGCCATCTTGACAGGAACGTAATGGCGGCCACCCAAATGTTCGAAGCTTAAATCAAATGACGACTAACCTAATCATCTGATCTCTACCAAATTTTGCAACAACATAGCTTTATGGGGGAAGCATCTTTTGACCAAACTACAAGGTCATCAGCCCAATAGTTTGCAGATGGCAGGCATGTGTGTGTGCAAATTGAGTCCTCCTATCAATTCAAACACGGTGAAACTGAATTGAATGAAATTTGGTACAGAGGTAGCACTAACAAATCGTCATGTTTTATATCGCCGCCATCTTGACGGAAACGTAATGACGGCCACCAAAATGTTCAAAGCTTAAATCAAATTACGACTAACCTAAACATCTGATATCTACCAAATTTTTCAACAACATGCCTTTATGTGGGAAGCATCTTTTGACTAAATTACAAGGTCATTAGCCCAATAGTTTGCAGATGGCGGCCATGTATGTGTTAAAATCGATCCCCCCTATCAATTCAAACATGGTGAAACCGAATTGAACGAAATTTGGTACAGAGGTATCACTAGCAAATTGTCATGTTTTATATCGCCACCATCTTGACGGAAACGTAATGGCGGCCACCAAAATGTTCAAAGCTTAAATCAAATTACGACTAAGCTAAACATCTGATATCTACCAAATTTTTCAACAACATGCCTTTATGTGGGAAGCATCTCTTGACTAAATTACAAGGTCATTAGCCCAATAGTTTGCAGATGGCGGCCATGTAGGCCTATGTGTTAAAATCGATTCCCCCTATCAATTCAAACATGGTGAAACCGAATTGAACAAAATTTGGTACAGAGGTAGCACTGGCAAAGGGCACATCAGTGTCATGTTTTACGTCACCGCCATCTTGATGGAAACGTAATGGCGGCCGCCCGAATGTTCAAAGCTTAAATCAAATTACGACTAACCTAATCATCTGATCTCGGCCAAGTTTTTCAGCAACATACCTTTGTGTAGAAAGCGTCTATTGACTAAAATACAAGGCCATCAGCCCAATAGTTTGCAGATGGTGGCTATGTATGTGTGCAAATCGATTTCCCCTGTCAATTCAAACACGGTGAAAGCGAATTGAACAAAATTAGCAAGGGACAACTCAGTATCATGTTGTATATCGCCGTCATCATAACACAAAAGAACTGGTTCCCACCCAAATTTTTGGAGCTTAAATCAAATTACGACTAACCTAATCATTCAATCTCGACCAAGTCTTTCAACAATATACCTTAATGTGGGAAGCGTCTTTTATCCACACTACAAGGTCATTAGCCAAATAGTTTCATGATGGTGGATGTATGCATCATGCAACTATTATAGCCTAACCGTAACTTACGATTCTACAAGGCCTGGCCTCAACAATTCAGCTTATCGTACCTTGGGAGGTTTAATCTGTCCTCAAAGAGGTGACCGGTAGGATATTAGCATATTACACACATCAAAAAAAGTTTTGCATCACCTCGGTTCCCAGATCTCCGGCATATAGACGTTGACTGTGTATATTGTATCCAAGATACAGTCCCTTTGACTGTTCATAGATGTCACTAAAACTGCTCAAAGATGTAAACAACCATGCATGAGCAGGGCCTATTAGACGGAGGGGGTACGACAGCCGATCAGTTCCAGTCATTCCACCAGGACGAAGGTACGCTGCTCATGTTGTCTGTAGTTCTACCATGCCTAGAAGGTCAATACCGCAGTTCGATCGCGTCCGCATTGTTACTTTGTGTCAAGAAGGGCTCTCAACAAGGGAAGTTTCCAGGCGTCTCAGAGTGAACCAAAGCGATGTTGTTCGGACATGGAGGAGGTACAGAGATACAGGAACTGTCGATGACAGGCCTCGCTCAGGCCGCCCAAGGGCTACTACTGTAGTGGATGACCGCTACTTACGGATTGCCGCTCGGAGGAACCCTGACAGCAATGCCACCATGTTGAATAATGCGTTTCGTTCAGCCACAGGACGTCGTGTTTCAACTCAAACTGTGCGCAATAGGCTGCATGATGCGCAACTTCACTCCCGACGTCCATGGCGAGGTCCAGCTTTGCAACCCCGACACCATGCAGCGCGGTACAGATGGGCCCAACAACATGCTGAATGGACCCCACGGAATTGGCATCACGTTCTCTTCACCGATGAGTGTCGCATATGCCTTCAACCAGACAATCGTCGGAGACGTGTTTGGAGGCACCCTGGTCAGGCTGAACGTCTTAGACACACTGTCCAGCGAGTGCAGCAAGGTGGTGGTTCCCTGATGTTTTGGGGTGGCATTATGTGGGTCCGACGTACGCCACTGGTGGTCATGGAAGGCTCCGAAACGGCTTTACGATACCTGAATGACATCCTCCGACCCATAGTGCAACCATATCGGCAGAATATTGGAGAGGCATTTGTCTTCATGGACGACAATTCTCGACCTCATCGTGCACATCTTGTGAATGCGTTCCTTCAAGATAACGACATCGCTCGACTACAGTGGCCAGCATGTTCGCCAGACATGAACCCTATCGAACATGCCTGGGATATGTTGAAAAGGGCTGTTTATGGACGTCTTGACCCACCAACCACTCTGAGAGATTTACGCCGAATTGTCGTTGAGGAGTGGGACAATTTGGACCAACAGTGTCTTGATGAACTTGTGGATAGTATGCCACGGCGAATACAGGCATGCATCAATGCAAGAGGACGTGCTACTGGGTATTAGAGGTAGTGGTGTGTACTGCAATCTGGACCACAAATGCTGAAAGTCTAGCTGTATGATGGTACAACATGCAATGTGTGGGTCTCATGAGCAATAAAACGAGCTGAAATGTTGTTTGTGTTGATCTCTATTCCCTTTGTATTTAACGGTTCCGGAACTCTTGGAACCGAGGTGATGCAAAACTTTTTTTGATGTGTGTATAATAGAATATGTAACCGTAGAAGAGACTAACAGGTCAGGATTACCGTGCCATATATTTTTGCTCGTAAATAGCCTACATATATTTCCGTGACATCCTAATTTTATATCCTTTTAAGAATGCACTGAACAAAATCATACATATTTAGTATCAAATGGTTTATAGAAACGCCAGAAAACGCTAATGAAATCGTTGATTTCAACACAAAATATGATACAGTTATACTAAACCAGTTGTTTATCAATTATTATCGTAGAGCCAGCTGTTCCAGCCGAGCAACTCGCCCGTGAGCAGCGGAGTACTCGCCGCCTTACGTGAGTAAACCTGCAACATGCAATACAGCTCTGCTCTGGAGGGCTGCCGTCACTTCGCGGTGGATACATCAAAACTGGCTGGAAGTGCATGCATGACCTTCGTCCAGTGACGCATTGGCTATCACCCCCAGTCCCTCTCCAACCGTGCTCCGAGCATCACTGCTGAGTACTCGCGTGTACTCATACTCAAACTCGTGGATTTGAACAGCCTGTCGAAGAGCATCCGTGGCGTAATGGTAGCGACTTGAGCTCATAATCTGGGGGTTCGTGGATCAAATCCCTGCAGGTTCAAATTACTTTACTTCGATTTTTATTTTTGTATTTATTGATGTATAACTACTCACACGTTATAATGTTAAGCATATATAGTGTGTATTTGCAATCGAAAATATTATATATATATATATATATATATATACTTAAAACACCACATATTTTAACACTTGAATGCAGCGATTAATATTCGTTGACCTTGATCCGCGGTAGAGGTTATTGTTGTTGATTATTTAGGGGTTTTGAGGCTTCATGGTCTTGTAGCCTCGTTTACTTGGGGGGGGGGGGGGGGGTGTAGAAGTTGTATGATAACCTGTGTCACTGTGATG
Organism: Meconema thalassinum; assembly: GCA_946902985.2. Lineage (NCBI taxonomy): Eukaryota > Metazoa > Arthropoda > Insecta > Orthoptera > Tettigoniidae > Meconema > Meconema thalassinum. The sequence goes on from OX336389.2 coordinate 863,234,696, forward strand.
TCTGTAGGCTTACTAGTGTGAGTATTTTTATACGTGGAAGGATTTGGGTAGGAAGCTGTTGTTGTTTCATTTGAGATGCATGGCCATCATAGCCATTTAGCCCCGTGTATTTGGGTGAGTGTCGAATTTTGTGTGATAACCTGTGTTATTGTGATGGCTGTATTAGTGTGTATATATGTAATTCAGGTGAGGATTCAATCAACCAACGTTCAATATCCGTATAGCACGTTGTATTTCAACAAGCTACAACAACCAACATTCAATTATACTCCTTGAAAAGGACAATGAGTTATAACTATACCCATGCATTTAGGACAAAGTAGGCTATATGTTCTTTACTGAACATCTTGTTTATTAATTATATTTGAATTGCAGCCAATGGCCATAGCTGGCTATTTTAATTGAAGGCTCCCCATCAAGTTCAATTTCAAGTAGTTCCAACTTTGGCTTCCAGAGGTCTCACTGTCACTGAAACCTACCGGCGAGCATTGCAACTTGATAGAGCGTTTCTAACCAAATAACCTTCACATTTTGTATTACTTTTCTCTTAATTTCTCGTTTGGGATCCCCCCTAGTTTATTGCTTTAATGGAAACGTAAAACTCGTATCGTCTTGGAAATCAGATTAGCAAGATTACATTGTCTGCGGCCTGAGAGATAAGAAAATAAATGACCTTCCAGTTTTTAGCCTATTTTCATTTATGAAAAAAATAGGCTTATGAGATCACCTTTTGTCCATGTGACAACGGCTGAAGCGATTTCAATGAAACTCGGTAAGACTTAGTGTATAGGCCTACTACTACATCGTCCGACCTCGACGGTGCCTTTCAAATTTGAATGTTTCTCCAAACCAACATATTTCACTGGCATTCTATATCACCGCAACGGTAACAGATATCACCATAGAATTTTGTACGGTGATAAGGGGTATTACTAGAAGTTCATCTATGTATTTTTCATAAACCAGTTAAGTACAAAATGAACATGGTGGCGAATTGAAGTTAGAACATTTAAATAGACTTTTCTCGCGATTTAACCATCCGAGCGCAGTGAAACATGGTACAGCTATTGCTTACACACATTGTAATGCACTGGCATCTAATTTGGTTCAATTTATTACTAAACCTCAAGATGGCGGCTGTGCAAAATTTTAAAATTATTATTTTATTTCTTGTGTCGTAATCATGCGAACGAAATGAAAGATTGAATAATGAATATACGCAATAATCTTCATCTAGGGGTATCTAACTCTATGGCCTACGTATATAAAACACCAATTTGGCGACCATCCGAAATGTTTTGACGGTTCTCAATATCTACTAATCAATGACAGAAATCAAACTGAAATTTTGCATGTGGATAGAGGCTATTAACTTAAGTTTTCCTATGGGAATTCTAATAACCTCTTGATTACAAAACTAACATGGCGGTGAAGCGAAGTTTAAACATTTAAATGGAATTTACTTGCGATTTAATCATCTGAGCACAGTGAAACTTGGTACGGTAAATGTACATATAAAATTTAATCTACTGATATCCAATTTAGCTCAAATGTTTTGATAACCCCAAGATGGAAGCTGTGCGAAATTGTAAAATTAAGTTTTTATTTCTTGTGTCCTAATCATGCGATTGAAGTGAACGTTTGAATAATTAACCTACGCATTACTCTTCATCTAATGGTACATAACTCTATGGCCTACACTTATAACAATCCAACATGGCGACCATCCGAAATATCTACGAATCTATTACAGCAATCAAACTGAAATGTTGTATATTGATAAAGGTTATTAACGTAAGTTCACCCATGGATCATTCAATAACCTGGTGAGCACAAAACGAACATGGCGGCGACGTGAAATTTAAATATTTAAATGGATTTCTCTCGTGACTTTTCATCCGAGCGCTGTGAAACTTGGTGCGGTATATCTTCATACAAGCCTTAATATGATGTCTAATTTAATGGAATTTTATGAGAATTTAAAATTGCGGCTGTGCATTTTCTTAAATCTCGTTTTCATTTCTCGTGTCCTAATAAGATCAGTAGGATATATAAAAATAGGCAATTTAGTTCTTCACGGAACTACTTGTTATTTTATTGGATAAGTTTAAAATCTTGGCGTCCAACATATTAGAAGCAAAGTGAATATTGTTAAAAAATCCTTAGGCCTATTAATTGCATTGCTAATATAAAATTCTTTACTTATGAATTTTATGAGTGATTAGAAATATCACCCGACAGTGGTGAATGGTTTGTTTTAATAACCTCTTAATTAATGATAATTATGAGCAATTAGGCTACATAGACAGACACCAGCACATTTTCATAATCCTACTTTCTACTCACAAACCCTTTATAGGGCAAAAGACTGGGGGTATAATATATAGGCCTATATATATATATATATATATATATATATATATATTGCACATTTGTAATTGAGGGTGATGGATGAGTAGGGATATGCAACAATTTTACGGGTGTAGATTCTATTTGATGATATATGGGGTGGGAAATTATTATCCCACTGCCACACCCGACAGTATGTTTTCTTAAATGAGCAATGGGGTAATAATCTCCCACCTCCAAATTATGATGATACTGTGTTTATCACTCAATAATGAGGTTTATTTAACAGGATATAATATATAAAAACACCCATCACCCTCTATAATTTAAAAAAAACGTAACTCCCACGCAACACAAGGTCAGTGACCTATATCATCTTTGCCGAAAACTGCACAAAAAATATAAAAGTGATTTTGGAATGTTAAAAGTTAGTACATTCGAATATAATTCTATAATTTCAAAATAGTATTTACTAAAAACACAGAAAATTAATTTTAAAAATCTTCTATTCTATGGCAAACACCCTGAGCAGGATAATTATTTCCATTCTAGCTGAAATATATGTACTCAAGTGACCAAAACCATTATTAACATTGTACTGTATTTCTGTTATATACCAACGTTTACAAATATCTTATCTTCAATAAAAAAATACCTTCTTCTGTTAAACAATGCATTTCTTTCACTCAACACAACCGAACTGGCGAGCGCGTGCACTGTGGAGACCACTGGGATATATGCTTCCCACCTATGGTTTCTGATGATAGTAACTTATACATCAAATTAATGAGTTTTCAATATTTCTCTGCATCTAGCTTGTGGATGCATGTGGAACTGCTTGAAATGAAAGGGATGGGAAGATTCTTTCCCAAACACCGTTCTATAAATACATGGTGGGAAGATAGTATCCCAAGGACCTATAAAGGGTTGGGAAAAGTAGGCTAAGGTTGTACGGCCTGTTACTTTCGTACTTGTTACTATAGAAGCGCCCTAGCTCCTATGTAGTCATGGGCCCTTTTCAAGGCCAGCATTAACCGTAATGTCAGTGAATATTGAGAATCTGTCTGAAGTAAGCAAAAATTAGGTCTACTAAATCAATTTTCCCAAACATATACCTAGTCTAGGCTGTGGCATACTGTTCTTCGCTTACAGGAAACTCACAGAGATATAGAGTACGGATGGTAGCCTATGTGGTGAGGCTCCAATCTCAGGCTGACCGCTCTTGGCAGACAGATTTCCAGCCACGCTTCAGTGGTGGTGGAATAGCGACAGCAATCAGTCGTCATCCACTGTGCTGTCGACATCGTTTATTAATGCTTAAAATCTGTTCATGCAATCGTATTGAGCTCAGCTCAGTTGCGTGAGGAGTTTCTCCTCCAGCGCTCCAGCTCCCCAACTCTCATACTGTACCGTGACCTTGACGCCACACCACATACCGTCCGTACTCTACAGGCCAACGTCGCCCTAAAATAAATGGCAGACTATGTCGTTATTGGTCGAACGTCCTCATCGACAGACAATGTGGCAGCGTAATGTTCGTCAACACAAACATACCGACAGGCCTATGTTATTCAAAGTGAATTATAAATAACAATTATCCGCCTTCGTCAATACATAAAATTAATTATTTTAATTATTTTTTTGTTCGTTATCGTTTTACCTTCCAGGGTTGGCTTTTCCCACGGACTAAACGAGGGATCCCACCTCTACCGCCACTGAGGGCAGTGTCCTGGAGCTTGAGACTATGGGTCGGGGATACAACTGAGGTGTGTGACCAGCACTACGCCCAGGCGGCCTCACTTGCAAAGCGAACAGGGGTCTGATGAAGGGATGCGGAGAGTGGAAGGGTTAGGCAAGGAAGTGGGAAGGAGGCGGCCGTGGCCTTACGATAGACACCATCCCGGAATTTGACCAAAGACGAAGTGGGAAACCACGGAAAACCACTTCAGGGATGGCTGAGGTGGGAATCGAACCCCCTCTACTCATTTGGACCACACGAGGCTGAGTACACCCCGTACCACTTTTCAAATTTCGTGGCAGAGCCGGAAATCGAACCGCGGTCCTCCGGGGTGCATAAAATTGTTCTTAAATTAAATTAGTAAGTTACATCTTTCGGGTCAAACTTCGATCCATCTTCAGCTTTATTTCTATGTTTTTACAGATTAAACAAATAACGAATATTTATAAAAGGCAGTGGCGTACCGACGGGGGGTGGGGTGGGGGGTCAGGGTTTAACCCCCCCCCCGACACATTTCTTTACTTGAATGATTTACGCTACCGCTATTGAGGCATCTTACTCCTGTAGGCCTATATATTTTAAATGTGATCACTTTCCTCACTTGGTAAATGCCCTGCACTCTAATCCCAGCGAGACTCCTCCTTCAGCGTTGGAGCTAGCCATGGATCAGTTTTACTGTTAATGTGTGCAATCGGTAACCTTTTTCACGTCGCTTCGGGTTGCTTTAATCGTGTGTCCGTTTCGTTAAAGATAATTCAGTACATGAGGAGTTTCTGCAATTTATTCCAATTAATGATACGGATAGATTTTGAGAGTCAATAGTAATGGCAGTAGGAACACTGAGAGCAAAACATTATCTTTATCTCGCATAATATCAATATTATAAGCAACAACGTAACTATGGCCATGATGATATCACTGCATCGTTTCACTTTTAATATTTAGTTACTGTTTTCCATATTTTTTTCATGTTTTCATTGTGTCGAAAAAATAATGAGGCCTAAAATAGTTTTCATGCATAGAGAACGGTTATTTAATTATTGTTTTTTAAGAATATTAATCGAAATATATTTTTAATTATGATGATAACTGTTGTCTTAAGGGGCGGAACAGCAAGAACATCTGCCCCTTTAATAATGTGCACAATTACCCTATTTTATTAATGAACCCCCCCCCCCAGAAGGAAATCCTGCGTACGCCACTGATAAAAGGTCACAGTTTCATTTCAGATACTTTTGAGTTTGTCAGTGTTTGTTTTCCTTTCGTTCACTTCCCTCTATCTATTTAGCGTATATTATCCCTTCACTATAGGCTACTGTAAGTAGTCCTATTTGACATACTGTAGGCTAATATTTGTTGTACTTTTCAATGATGATGTTATTAATGCGCGGTGTTTCTATTCAATATGTGCTAAAAACAGTGCAAGTATGCAGTGGATTCGCTGGATCCTCTTATTAAATTTCTATAATAATTACAACAAGATTTAAAGAAACATGAAATGTGCACCCACAGTGGGCCTTTCCGATACGTTGCTGTAGATAAGACAGCAGTAGCCTGCTCATTAGATATAGGCTACCTTGGCCAACCGGAGAGGAAAGGGTTTGTTCGCGGTAGCTCAGTTAGAAAGAGTAGCGGGCCAGAAATCCGATGGTCTCAAATTCGAGTCCTGAATACGCCAGACATTTTAACTCTCTGGTTATCATCTTGATGGCTTGTACTTCAAGTGCACAACAGGACATAATAGCTGAGAAATCTCATTTTCACATTATTATTAGGCCTACTATTATTTATTACAAATAATTATATTACAAATAATAAATATGAAAAACCCGTTTGTGTAAATAGCTCTGGTTTCAACAGAATAAATTACATTGTACTATCACTACTTAATGAACTTTCTCCTGGATTGTCCAACAAACAGCAAACAACTGCTGTCGACCAAAATATTATGTGCACTCGAGTTTGAAGGCTGTTTGTGAAGTAACCAATAGACCTACATAAAATTCAATAACATCACCATTTTCATTGTTCTATTTTACGTTAGTTCATGTAGGTTTGGAATTTATATTTTATATTTTAATATTTTTTATCTCATTTGAAACACAAAAAGTGCCCTTTTTTAAGCGTGTTACAACCATGTGTTAAGAATTATTATCTCACAAACCCGTCATCAGATCGAATCCAAATTTTAACACAATATACACTGGAATGTTGTATAACTGGTTTATTAATTTCAAAATTTTGTGTGCTCAGAACGAAAGTTGTTATCATTTTTGTAAGGTAACTTTTTCTCGGCTCGGGGTCGTTGGAAAATGAAAATGAAGTTCTTGGTTGCGTTATATTCCTTATACATCAAAAGGTTATGCTGTATGACTGTGAAATACGTAAATTAATTCACTTGTACAGCTTTCACCGGAGCGGCTAACTGGTGAACCATGTCTTAATTCCCCGTACAAATACAAACCGATATAAAATGAGTGAATTAATTTACGTATTTCACAATCATACCGCATACCTTCTTGATGCATAAGGATTACAACGCAACCAAGAACTACATTTCCCAGCCACCCCGAGCCGAGAAAGCGTTACCTTACAAAAATGATAACAACTTTGTTGCATGGACACACAAATTTTTGAAATTAATAAACCAGTTATACAACATTCCAATGCATATTGTGTTCAAATTTGGATTCGATCGGATGACGGGTTTGTGAGATAATAATTCTTAAATGTGACGCATGATTGAAACACGCTTAAAAACGGGCACTTTTTGTGTTTCAACTTCGATAAAAAATATTAAAATATAAATTAAAAATTCCAAACCTACATGAGCTAACGTAAAATAGAACGACGAAATGATGATGTTATTGGATTTTATGTAGGTCTATTGGTTACTTCACAAACAACCTTCAAACTCGAGTACACATAACATTTTGGTCCACAGTAGCTATAGGCGTCGCATTAAAAATTAATACCTAACTAAACATTAATTTATAACATAAACTTATTATTGAATGCACTCTTGTATTGAAATACAAACTGTATAGCCTATATGTTGTGTAAGATAATTAATAGACTATGTCTCACAGATAATCCGTACTGGATTTTCCCTCAGATTCGTGAGACACATCACAAATGTATCAACAATAGTCTAGTAATAAATAAATAAATTCAAATTCAATTTATTATGATTATTAATTGTTTCTTTTGTTGCTTATCCTCCCAGCTCAGCTTCACCCACGGACTCTGCGAGGGATCATTCCTCTACCGTCGTAAGGACGGTGTCTGAGAACTGAACACAATTTGTCAGCAGATACAACTGGGGATGGGGAGAGGCCGATCGCCCAGGCGACCGCTAACTTGGGTCAAATTAAGGAAGGTTATTGTTGTTGATTAATTAGGGGCTTTGTGACATCGTGGTTATGTAGACACGTGTACTTGGGTGTGTGTTGAATTTGTTTGATAAACTGTGTTACTGCGATGTCTGTCCTAGTGTACGTATTTGTAATTGAGGTAGGAATTGGGCAGGAAGCGACCGTGGCCTTTAGTTAGGTACCATCCCGGCATTTTCCTGACGTGGAAGTGGGAAACCACAGAAAACACACTCGCAGGATGGCTGAGATGGTAATCGAACCTGCCTCTTCTCAGATTTGCCTCAGGAGGCTGAGTGTACCCAGTTCAAGCCCTCAGACCAGAATTACATTTCTTGGCAGAGCCGGGAATCGACCCGGGGCTCCGCGGCGACAGCCAATAGTGCTAGCCACTAAGCAACGAGGAATTCAGCCGTGGACATGTTGAAAGGAACCGTCCCGGCATTTGCCTGGTGGTGGAAATGGGAAACCACCCACGCTTTCCCGATGCCTGTGCTCTCAGCCCCTTTGGCCGGTATTATTATTATTATTATTATTATTATTATTATTATTATTATTACTATCCAATCGCTAGTGTAGACATACATTAAACATTACCGTACTTCGTTTGTTTTGTTTGTTAGGTAGTCAGCCCGGAGGCTGGTTGGATCCTCAAAGTGTACCACTGTAAGTTATGTGGGTAGATAGGCCTACCTACAAAAATGCAAGGCGGCGCTATAATGAGACGTAGGCCTACTAGGCAAGGGGAGGAGTGAGGTAGTTTGCCATTGCTTTCCTCGCCGATTCAGAACAACAGCACTGACCCTATGAGTAGCCATAGGCATCAGCAATGCCCTGAATGTCGTTACTCAACACCACCCATACCTCAGTATGTTTCATATAGTCAGAGCCACAAATAAAGGAAGGAAGCTTGTAGTTTAACGTGACCGTTAATCTGTAGATTATGAGCCACGGGACCTCCTTTTTACGTGGAATCCGAACCACAGGACATGGCATTTCACTTCGAAAATCTCACATGCATTGACCGGGAATCGAACCCGGACCGCCTTGGTGAGAGGCATTCAGCTAGACCGCTGAGCCACCACGCCCACTCAGAGCCACAAATAAGAATGCGACATCATATTAAATATTATGCCAATGCCCTTCATCCATAAATCTCGTCTTGAAGTCGTCGAGGATCACTCGGCAGAGGTTGACAAATAAAAGGCTCCTATTGGTCCATAAACAAAGTTTACAAAGACAATAGTAACAAGAGAGCTAAAATTAGGGTAAAATTTGCAAGTAGCGGTGTTGAACTGGGCTGCGTATTGTGTGCGAGTTGAAGAGGGAGGAGGGGGAAGGGTGGTGTGGAGAGCAATTCATTTGCTAAGGAGCTTAGTGTGTGATGTGGAACAACAGCGAGTTGCAAGTTGCCCAACACATGCAGCTCCCCCACTCCATAAGGATCATTAACGATTCTCACAAACTAAAACCAAACAAAATGGACATTCTAAAGCAAAAAACATAGCTAAGGTAGCCTCCAAGTTCAAATTAGGAATGAGCAGATGTTATGAATAAAGCCCTGCGCGGATGCCGATATCCGCGGATAAACCGGCGGATATCGGCAAAAAAGTTCGTCATGCGCATAGCCTAATAGTTTGCATGACTTTGCGGATAGCGGATAAGCTGTGGATAACGTTTGGAGTAAATTGGCGGATAGTTTTTAGAATACAATCCGAACTTGCTTAATATCATTATAAGGACCCAGGTGTTTATGGCATAGGCCTAGGCCCTCATCTTTTTTCATGAAAAATGTAAGATGATGATTTAAGCTAATCTCATTCAAATCATGTCATTAAGCATAATTAACATTCCGAACTGAAAGGGGTTGCAATTCTGGCTGTATGAAATTCATTTTTAACACAGCACATGACATACAAAGCCCAAGGGAACGACTTTCTCCTCAAATGTCTAAATGTGTTGCTTTAATAATGTATCTAATAAATTGAAAATAAGTCATTATTGTAATGTCTGCGGATTTGGATAACAAACGTGCCGATGTGAATAAAAGTCGTGCGGATGCAGGGTGGATGCGGATGACAGTCGTGCGGATGCGAGACGGATACGGGGCTGATGCAGGGTGGATGCGGATTACAGTCGTGCGGATGCGAGACGGATACGGGACGGATACGGGGCGGATGCGGGGCGGATGCGGATGACAGTCGTGCGGATGCAGGGCGGATGAGGATAACGTTTTGTTTATCCACGCAGGGCTCTAGTTATGAATCGATCAAATCTGCTTCAAAATTGGCGCGGTCTATAGTATTTCTGTCGCCTCCGTAGCGTAGCGCTCAGCATGGTTAGCTGCCGCCCCGGAGGTCCTGGGTTCGATTCCCGGCTCTGCCACGAAATTTGAAAAGTGGTATGAGGACTGGAACGGGGTCTACTCAGCCTCGGGTGGTCCAAATGAGTAGAGGGGGTTCGATTCCCACCTCAGCCATCCTCGAAGTGGTTTTCCGTGGTTTCCCACTTCGTCTTCGGGCAAATGCCGGGATGGTACCTACTGTAAGGCCACGGCCGCCTCCTTCCCTCTTCCTAGCCTATCCATCCCAATCTTCTATCCCTTCCCATCCCTCATGAGGCCCCTGTTCGCTTTGCAGGTGAGGCTGCCTGGGCGAAGTGCTGATCACACCTTCCCAGTTGTATCCATCCCGACCAGATGTTCCAAGCTCCAGGACACTGCCCATAGAGGCGGTAGTGGTGAGTTCCCTCGCTGAGTCCGTGGGAACCACCAACCTAGAGGGTAAATTGACTAAATAAAATAAAAATAAACTATAGTATTTCTTTAATTTGCATCGGATCCACCGATTGGTCCAGAAGGGGCCAAAATGTGTTAATTGCCTACTATTAGGGGAAGAACCTTGTGATAATCGTGGTTATCTTTTATACTTGTCATTTTACTTTTCTTTTCACAAACACGTCACGAACACCCAGTCCCCAAGCCAGGGGAATCAACTGTAGATTAAAATCCCCTCGGCGCGGCCGGGAATCGATCCCGAGACCTAAGCCTAGCAATGCTAACCAATTAGCCACGGAAACGGAAATAGTGAGGAGATGTGCACGCATTCTCGTCCTGCTCCCGCAGCTGCGTCTCGCCTGAGCCTATAAATATATAACCCCTGGCACTACAGCTCATGAAGGGCCTACGCCTACCAAGTGACCGCTGCCCAGCCATTTGACCTGCAGTTATTGGGGTGACGCGTGGTCAGCGCATCGGGTACCCTCGGCCGTTAATCTTGGTTTTCGTGACCGGGGCGCTGCCTCACTGTCAGACAAATAGTTCTACTCACTTGTCCTCACGAGGCTGAGTGTACCCTGTTCCAGCCCTCACGTCAGTTTCTAAAATCCCTGACGGAGCAGGGAATCGAGCCCGAGGCCTCCGGGTGAGAGGCAGGCGCGCTACCCCAACACCACGGGGCCGGCGCCTGAGCCTATGAAGTGGTCTATTACCCAAGCGTGGTCTTCTATACATGAGAAAATTACTACTAAATATACCACATAAATATAGGCTACGAGTAGTCTATATAAATTCACCCAAGTACACAGGGCTTGGTTGTTGAAATATTAGTAGCGATTTTTCAGTGTTACCTAGGTAATCTATTTGCCTATTAGAAGCTGTTGACTAACTGAAATGCTTCTAATAATAGACCACGATATCCGAGCCCATCAACAACATCTATTTTGATCTAGTTGCACAGCTACAGTATATCCCTGTTTAAGTGTGGAAAGTTTATGAATACCTTACACAAAGTAGTCTCTCTATGGCCTCTGCTGGTAGGCCTATAATGGAGTCAAATTAGCAATTTCGTCCATGACTAGGCCCTTGACTTAAAAGAATGTGTTTTTTACGACCGAAGTGATAACAAATGGAGACTGCTAGGTCGCCTCATTCGTTCACACTGAGATTCTCCCCTGCATTACTACGGTACATTCAACATGCTCACTACTTTCCGGAATGCTCTCAACATTACTCATTTTATAGTGTTTCTTTAAATCAATTCGTTTCTTTGTAACTTTTTGTAGTGTACCTTCTACTTTACTCTTAGGGATATTAGGTGGCGCTAACTTACAAAGGTGGCCAAATTATTATGGTACGCCTGAACAGAACCAAATTGTTTATTGCAAATTAAGATACGATGCATTGAAATGGAAAATTTTATTCGAGTCGGAGACTCCATTGATTGTATTTTCTCATCACATTTACCAAATGTGTTGCAAGAATTTTTTTTCGAACCAACATCGTATGAATTTACGCATTTTAACGCAAATGAATATAAAGCGCTTTTGTCTTGTTTTATCTTCTATTAGACAATGGACATTGAGAGACCATATTTCAGAAAACAAAACGTCTGCTGCCGAAACTTAACTTGTCTTATAATTAAATATGTAGACGTATCTTATTTTGTTACGAGTAGTGTGTAGTATACGAAAGTTTTGTGAACCAAGTAACAATAAAAAAATTAGGTTCTATTCAGCTTTACCATAATAATGTGGCGTTTTGTTGGAAAAAATCAATTTTCTCTTTTTTGATGTTTTGGTTTCACAAAATATAGGCTACCTACTGAAATAGCATACGAAGTTTATTTAAATAAAAATATTAATCTGTTTACAAGATATGAGTTAGTGAAATTTCTCAACTTTGGCAAAAATCTACCAAGTCTTTATCCATCTACTTTGGCTGCCATTTCTTACAACTTTTATTTTCATACAAATAAAGTAGGCCTACATCGTCTCAGAAATAACTGCACCGATTCACTTGACATTTGTACAGTATCTTTATAATGGACATGTGCATTAATCTGACCTAGAATAATGGCTGCAGCATTTATTTTACTTGAGAAAAAATGCATTCCTTCAAAACTTTCTAAACTTATCAAGAAAATTTTACAAACATAAAATCTGTAGCACTATGATCATGATTCTAATTTAGATTGCAAGCCATGAATTCTTCTTCAATTGCATTTAGTTTTAAACCTTTAACTTCGATGGTTAGGTCCTAAATGCACTCTTTGCTTAATATTTTGTTTTTTTAATTCATTAATTGTAATGTTGGTATCAATGAATTATAATGATTTTTCAGTAACTTAAGTATATTATCTTATAAAGATAAATGTTGATCCTTTTTCACAACCATTGATCCAGTAGTTTGTGTGGTAGGATCCTATTATGAAACGAACTTTATGTTCGACGATATCGAAATGTAAATATTACATGCCAGAAAACTGTATCATAATGAGGGTCACTATAACACTATTTTTCATTATGAAACAGTTTCTCCCACAAATCAGAGCTCAAGAAACAGTTGTGTGACCAATCAGGTAAGGATAGCATGGCACCTGCGCTGAGTTCCACGGCCTCCTAATTAGAATTTCAGTGCGTGACTAGTGTCATAGTGGAGTAATCGAGGAGGCCATAGTCAAATACAAGGTATTCTCTGCGTCCCATGAGCTCTGTTCAGAACATAAAACTGGCGAAATCTCGACAGATATTTATGAATATTTATGTTCGACATAAAATAGTTATAATTATCGTCGAACATAAACAGTCGTATGCAACTCGCCTATAATGGTAATTAAGACACTCGTATGGAAATTATAAACATACTCGTTTCTTAATTATTGCCATTATAGGCTCGTTGCATAATGTACTATTATATGTCAGAAAACTGTATCATAATGAGAGTAATTATAACACTATTTTTCATTATGAAACAGTTTCTCCCACCAATCAGAGCTCAAGAAACAGTTGTGTGACCAATTAGGTAAGGATAGCACCGCACCTGCACTGAGCTCCACGGCCTCCTAATTTAAATTTCACTGTGTGACTAGTGTCATAGTGGAGTAATCGAGGAGGCCATAGTCAAATACAAGGTATTCTCTGCGTCCCATGCGCTCTGTTCAGTAGGCCTACATATAACTGGCGAAATCTCGATAGATATTTATGAATATTTATGTTCAACATAAAAATTTATAATTATCGTCGAACATAAAAAGTCATATGCATCTCGCCTATAATGGTAATTAAGACACTCGTATGGAAATTATAAACATACTCGTTTCTTAATTATTGCCATTATAGGCTCGTTGCATAATGTACTATTATATGTCAGAAAACTGTATCATAATGAGAGTAATTATAACACTATTTTTCATTATGAAACAGTGTCTCCCACCGATCAGAGCTCAAGAAACATTTGTGTGACCAATTAGGTAAGGATAGCATCGCACCTGCACTGACTTCCACGGCCTCCTAATTTAAATTTCCCTGCGTGACTAGTGTCATAGTGGAGTAATCGAGGAGGCCATGGTCAAACACAAAGTATTCTCTGCGTCCCATGCACTCCGTTCAGTACATAAAACTGGCGAAATCTCGACAGATATTTATGTTCGAACATAAAATATTTATAAGTATCGTCGAACATAAACAGTCGTATGCAACTCGCCTATAATGGCAATTAGGTCACTCGTATGGAAATTATTTAATTCGCTTCACTCGTTTTATAAACATACACGTGTCTTAATTATTGCCATTATAGGCTCGTTGCATAATGTACTAGTTTTGTTCAACTATTCAGTTAGCGCCATCTTAAAGTAGGCGCAGCATCCTCTGCAGGGACACTCACTTTTGATGGTGAGTATTTGAGCAGTTTAAGACGCACTGTTGTGAGTAATGCTATTTTTTCGTTCGTATGCATTAACTCACCCACGACACAAACTTCATTCCTTGGAAATTAATCTTTCATTTATGTAGCTTTCGTTTTCCTCTTAATATTCTTACAATTATTATAAATGACTAATGTTGGTATGATTTATGCAAATAAATAATAGCTAAGTTCTTAGCAACGAGCCCTGTGGGTGTGTTGGTTCGCGTTTTGTGCGCTACAGGCCGCTAGACTCGAGTATGAACTGCTCAATACTACACTCTTGTATCTTCCCATCGCGGTGAATAATAATAATAATATTGGTTTTACGTCCCTTTTAACTACTCTGGCTTTTAGAGAAGCCGGGGTGCCGGAATTTTGCCCCGAAGGGAATCTTTAACGTGCCAGTAAATCTACTGACACGGCTCCCTCGCATTTGAGCACCCTCAAATGCCAGCTGACTGCGCCAGGATACGAACCAACTTCCGTGAAAAATAATAGTAATAATAATAAGAAGAAAAAGAATAAATTAATAATTTGGGTTAGCTACTGAGGGTTTAGAGATGCCTGGTTGCTTGAGGGGATCCTTAACGTGTCACTAAATCTACTAACACCTTATGTGCCATCGGACAGGTGGGTCTGAACACGTAAACTTGGGTTGGAAGGATAGCATTTAACAAGCTGTGTAACGCAGTCAAATTGCAGTAAGCTAAAAGTTGACTCTTTTGAGCTTTTCATTCGATCAATACGATTGTGCCCAATGAATCGGTGGAGTACAATATGCCAATATATAAATAGACTACACTCCCGGAAAAAATTACATGTACCCTATTAGTTAATACACACTATTGATAATTGCTCAAACCACCCAATGTCACACGAATTAGCAGGCATCAAATCCATGGTAAATAGGGTCATCAGCATACCTATGTCAAAACGAAATCTCAATAAAGAGATAGACACGATAAAATAGGTGGCAACGGAAAATAATTTTCCGCCCCACACGGTAAACCTGGTATTAGATAAACAATGAAAGAAAAAAGAGGACAGATCACCAACCCAGCAGGAAAATAAGTAGGTACGATTCAATTTCGTGAACAAAAACACTTACAAAATAACAACCATCTTCAAAAAACATGGACTAAACATAGCTTTCAGAACTAACAACTCGCTCGGTAAACACCTACACAATAGCAACCTAACCAAGAAAACCCCGCACGCAAAATCAGGCGTATATTTGTTCACATGCCAAGATGACGAAAGTAATGCTCATTACGTCGGACAAAGTGGTAGACAAACCGGAACAAGATATAAAGAACACAAAAATGCGTTTAACCACAACAAACATTCAGCCATATGCGAACACATGTATGACAACAGTCACCGTTTCACCAACATAGAAACAGACTAGAAAATGCTATACCACGAAGCAAAGGGAAAAGCTCTCGACATAAAAGAATCCATAGATATAGCCTATATCTAGCCAAGAAAGATAATCCAGCGAATCTGAACGAACACATATTTTTTGAAATATCACCACTCTTCACGCTGCTAAAATAAAAATAATTTTAAAAAATGAGGCAAAGAATGCAAACGGGAAGGGTTTTTTGGGAAATATGTTATAGGATGAAGATGCACTTTGTGTCTATTTTCAACAAAGCTAGACCTGTATATAGGTAGTTTCGTAGGGTCCTATACCGTCTAATAGACCGGCAGCAACCAAAGGGACATATGTCTAAGGGGTGGCGGGCGGATAAATGGCCTACGATAATAATGGAAACAGTTCCCGAGTCCTTAACATACACTTTCATAAGGCACTCCAACCTCATTCAGTTTCGTTCAGTTACAACGATAGCCTTGTCAAAACCTCAATTGCATAATTACGATAACAGATAGTGCGCAGGCTGACATGTGAAAGACAGGAGGCATATTCGCTCGCCACGTCAGTAGCAGCAGACCTTAGAAACTCTAATGCAACGATGCGTCCATTAATGTTGTATTCTGTGTTCTGTATTTCTACGTTATAATACAAAATATGTTGTTTAATACAATCAATAATGATCTATGTTCGTGATAACTCTCGTTCACTTTCATTGCATAAGTGGTACTTACAGTCGACAAAACCCTCCTAGATCTTTTGGTCAGTTATATTCTTTGCTTCCATGATAGTCAGTTATTGCATCTTAGTGGCGTTGGAATTTGCCATGAGCGCGCCATGTGCGTTTTGAGTTGGAGCCCAAACAATGACGCAATCACCCTGCATTTAACGAATCGCAGATTTACCCAAGGGTCCATACTCTGTTATGATATGCTCCTTGAGTAGCAGTGTGGTGGACACTGTGTCAACATCGTAGTGAGGATCACCAACACCAAAATAAGTGAACACTATATATGTTTCTAGTGCATGCCAAAACTTGTTGATTAGTCTATTATTGCTACAGTTTATTACAGTGTATTATTCTAAATTGTATACGCGTGCATAGACTATATACCGTTACTCACGTAATTCACACACAAAAAAGCTCACTTAGACAAGATTCAAGCGAATCGTATTATATTTCACCTAACGATACTATTGTACTACAACAGTGAATTTACATTATTGAAAATTTTAAAATGTGGACACAGTGATCAGGATCTGATGATGGCCACTTGAGGAGCGAAACGCGTAATCCTAAATTTAATTGTGAATATTAACTAATAATGTAGAGTGTTGATTAACCGCGGTAATGTGGACCGAAGCCACCCCGGATAATCAAATCCTCGGTTAACACGGATAAGTCACTCAGAGATTAAGGAAAACTATTTAAAAAAGGATATAAAAGCAGCGGTACTATTATTGGATTGGCTCAAAACATACAAAAGATCTAATTATTTACATTAAAAAGTGAACGAAGTATAGTACAGTAGCCTATATACCTAATGTACACCCACCTCTAAAATTACAAATGTTTGAAAAAGTCCTTTACAGTTTTTTGCTCGATTGTGCTGCCTCGTTTCTTGGCCACCAAACTGCTCAGACGGCGTAACATAATGATGTCAGCTGGTGTTGTGTCTTCTTGTTGTTCTACGTAGAGCAGTGCCTTCTCATTAGCGCCCCATCTGTCAGTGTGACTGATTTTGGTTTCCAGTCGTACATCACTTGGCATGTCGTCATCTTCATCGTCACTCTGGTTGTTTTGTGTCACTAAATTTGCTATTGCTTCATCGGAAAATTCGCACTGTTCGTCGTCATTCAACCAATCGCTCACATCTTTCTCTGTGATGGTTTCAGCAACAGGAAGTTGATTTAAAAGATGGCTTAGTGGCAAATCATCTTCATTATCTGAACTACTTACTGGCAAAACTAATGTATTTACACATCCAATTCATGCTTGGTTGACACGGAACCTCGGTTAATCAAAGCTCGGTTAATCAAGACTCTACTGTACATGTAATTTTTTCCAGGAGAGTATTTATATATTGGTATATTGTGCCCTACCCATTCATTGGGCACAATCGTGTTGACCGACTGAAAAGCTACAAAAAAGTCAATGTGTACAGGCAACACTGAAAAAAGAATGGCCTCAAATCTCTACACGTAAGCTAAAAGGGATGGGAATAACAACTTCTACCACATTTTTCAAACATTTAAATATTAATTTGTTGAGTTGACAAGGATATACGCTTCTGGTGGGAATTAGGCCATTGATAGTCTATTTAATCCATAAATCGGAAATAAACTCTCTGGTATTAACTTTTAGGGCTACTTTTACCTATGTCAATTATCTCTTAATTCCTCATTAAAGGTTATTTAACTTTGCACGAGCATTTCATCAAACAGAAACGCTCGTTAACTTACCACTAACAAGCAATTACGTTAGGAATGGCCGAATCTGAACACCCAACTCCCTGAAGCATCGTTAAAGTGGGGTGGGGAACAGCTGAATTCTAGCTCGCGCATCTTGCAATGTCGGAACATTTTGTTTGTATCTGAGTTTCACACGAACTTTCATCCATATGAATATAACAAATGTTTATGGCAATGAAATTATAAAATATCATACATGTTACTAATACCAAGAATAATACGGAAGTGCGATTCGAATTCCTTCCAGCTCTAAACAACGAACTCGGAGTCTGCAAAGGAATCACTTACGCTATGAAGACAACAGAAAGTGTGTGTCCTATTTAGCTAAGTAAACAATGTATATTCTAGGCTTACACACAGCTGCCAGTTCTCCTAAATACTTTGTTCATATCATTTTAAGCTTTTTTCATGAATGAGGTCTTTTGTATTTCCCTTCCTTTATAATTATGTTCCAGAAATTTCAAGGCAGCATCGCAAACAATGATCAGTAGGCCTACTACACGCTTCTTGTTCTGTCGGCCAAATTTGTTCAGGGTGAAACCAAGTCTACGCATGTGCGAGAGCCGTAAAGCGTATTTAAGTAATTACTAACCCGAATGGCCTCGTGAAATGCATCAACGATAATCATGTATTCACTTTCGTATTGAAGTTAAACAGGCTTGCGTTTATTCCTTTGTTTTTCGTGACCGTTAATTATGCGATCATGAGCCACGGGACCTTATGCTTATTACGTTTCGTATTTATTATTTTCTAGAAAATTAGGTAGCCTATTAAATTGAAAATCTACGGATATTGAGAGAAGTCCGGGGACATTCCAGGGACAGATTTTGTTCGGGAACGAAAGATGACGCCTCGTAAGGAGTAGGCCTACCGAATAACATAAAGTTATTTTTTTTAAATTATAGAAAGCTTTTCAGTCGATCAACAAAACATTAGACGGGTTAAACAAGTAGCCTAGACCCTATAGGCCTACACACCTTAACCTGAAACAAAGATATTTATCAAAAAATAACGCGCTTTTATGTACAAAACGTGTGTGTGTGTGGGGGGTTACTTAATTGGATGACATGTTTAGTTAGACATCATAACCCCCCCCCCTTTTTTTACATAAAAGCGTGTTATTTTGTGATAAATCCCTCATGTACTATTTATTTTAGGTTAGGGCGTTTAAATACTTGTTTTTCCGCCTAATCTAAATGAGCACAATTTGTGTTGACCGACTGAAAAGCATTCTATATTAGAACTAGGCAGCACTGAAAAAAATAGCTTCTAATAGTTGAGTATAGCCTGAAGATCATTAGCACGACAGTACCACAGAACAGGGTCCTGTAATGAGTAATGCCACGTGTTGGACAAACTGAACCCAATTCCGCCCATTTCCGAGCAGTTTAGTCTGACTCGACAGCCACTGCCCACTTGACCGGGAACAGCCGCCGAGTCGAGTGGACATCCTCGTCACTCCGCATGTGGACTGCCGCGTCGGTCGCCTGTAACAACAGACTCTTTAACACATCGGCATTCCACCTCTGCTCCCAGGAATTACCCTGGTACTCATTTCTGGTGCGATCACGATGGGGAGCTGCAGCAAGTCCAGAGATCGGAGGTTTGAATCCCGACGCTGACAGCGGCTATTCCGAGTGTGGTTTATCCTGCGATTTTTTCACACTACTCCCAGGCAAACAACTTTTTAAAGTCCCGGGGCACCTAGTCCCATTCCCAACCATAATAATTACAGTTTAAGTTCACGCAACGGTTTTTGGCCGGTGAGTCCCGATTGCGCAGTCCTACAGAGGACAGTCTGCTAGCCTTACGTAGACTATGTGAAATTGATACGTGAGTTTTCAATTGCGCAGAAAGCAACTTATCTATCAATTGCAAATGCCTGAGGCTTGCCACCTGTCCTCTGTATAACTGCACAATCGGGACTCACCGGCCAAAAACCGTGGCGTGAACTGTACACACGTACTATTGAAACCGCAGATACACAGGTTATGAGTGAGACAAATCAAACACACGCCCAAGTGCACGGGGCTGATGGCCAAAATGTCCCAAGCCCCTTAAACGAATGAACAACCACGTCATTTCTGTTGTTGCGTTTCTGGAAGTTGAAGCCATTTTGTTTTGTTTCTGAAATCCACGGCCTGAGTGGGAATCCAACCCACTCCCTTCCAGTTAGAAGCACAGCATCTCTACTGACTGAGCTACGCAGCCCTCGGGTACTAGGTTTGTTGTGCATATAAAATAATAGATTAAGCACAGCCGAGGAATAAAATGAAATAAAATGTACGTAGGCTATGGAGCAGCATTTCTACACACTGAAGGAAGTATTCTAAGTAGCGTCATTGGTTGGAGAGAGCCTGGGAACTCAGCACACACATCGACTTGGGCTGCTCTAGGTATCGCACAATTTTGCCTTCTCTAGGGAAGGCCCAAGTGAGTTTCGGGATAAAATACTATCACAAATGATTTCCTTGCTGTCTGACCAACATGTAGGTCTATGCAAAGTTTCAGTGATCGGGGTCTTTACGTTCGCAATGTCCCATTATCAGACATCTGCAACTTTATAGGCTAATGTACCCACGGCTTGAAAAAGGAAATGCTGTTGTTTTTATTGTTTCTATCGTTTCAATTGGTGACTTAACACCACATTGATCATCAGCCCTGAGTATTTGTGTGTGCATGTCATTTGCTTCATACCGGGTGAGTTCGCCGTGGTCGTTACGGCGTGGCTGCAGGCAGTCGCTCACATACAGGAGGCGAGGAGGTTCAAATCCCCCCGCCGGCAACCTTGAAGATGGTCTTCTGTGGTTTCCCATCTTCCTTCCAGGCAAATGCCGGGGTTGGTCCCTAACTATAGGCCACATCCACCACCTTCCAATTCCTCGTCCTTACATTTACACTTTCCTCCCCAAACAACACTCCACACGCGACGGTACTTGTAGCTCACCCCATGGGTGTCCACATAGAAGCAGCTACAAACTCTGGCGAGCCACACATGTTCTCGGACACTCCCGGCACTAAACGCCATACGCTAAAAAGAAAACAAAGCGCCTCATAACCTGTGTTATTGTAGTGAATGTATATATAATAATTGTAATTATTACGACCTTGGATTAGGACAGGAGCATTGTGACTTATAAAACTTAAAACTGGAGTGAATATGGTTAAACACGAAAAATAATACACTCATGATGGCGGTCGCTGTCAGCACCGGGACTCGAACGTCAGATCTCTGGATTCTAGATCTACATTGCAGTCGTATAGAATGACTTAACACACTTAGCTACGCTGCTGCCTAGGGAACAAAAGTATGGTCATTGGTGATGTTCACTAGGCTACAGAACAAACGTATGCTCGTTGGTGATGTTCACTAGGCCACGGAACAAATGTATGCTCGTTGGTGATGTTCAAAACAAAAGTATGCTCTTTGTTGATGTTCACTACGTTAAAGAACAAAAGTATGCTCGTTGTTGATTTTCACAAGGCTAAAGAATAAAATTATGCTCGTAAGTGATGTTCACTAGGTTAAAGAACAAAAGTATGCTCTTTGTTGATGTTCACTAGGTTAAAGAACAAAAGTATGCTCGTTGTTGATATTCACTAGGCCACGGAACAAATGTATGCTCGTTGGTGATGTTCAAAACAAAAGTATGCTCGTTGGTGTTGTTCACTGGGCTAAAGAATAAAATTATGCTCGTAAGTGATGTTCACTAGGTTAAAGAACAAAAGTATGCTCTTTGTTGATGTTCACTCGGTTAAAGAACAAAAGTATGCTCTTTGTTGATGTTCACTAGGTTAAAGAACAAAACTATTCTCGATGTTGATGTTCACTAGGCTACAGAACAAAACTATGGTCGTTGTTGATGTTCACTAGGCTACAGAACAACACTATTCTCGATGTTGATGTTCATTAGGCTACAGAACAAAACTATGGTCGTTGTTGATGTTCACTGGGCTACAGAACAAAACTATTCTCGATGTTGATGTTCACTAGGCTACAGAACAAAACTATGGTCGTTGTTGATGTTCACTAGGCTACAGAACAAAACTATTCTCGATGTTGATGTTCACTAGGCTACAGAACAAAACTATGGTCGTTGTTGATGTTCACTAGGCTACAGAACAAAACTATTCTCGATGTTGATGTTCACTAGGCTACAGAACAAAACTATGGTCGTTGTTGGTGTTCACTAGGCTACAGAACAAAACTATTCTCGATGTTGATGTTCATTAGGCTACAGAACAAAACTATGGTCGTTGTTGATGTTCACTAGGCTACAGAACAAAACTATTCTCGATGTTGATGTTCACTAGGCTACAGAACAAAACTATGGTCGTTGTTGATGTTCACTAGGCTACAGAACAAAACTATTCTCGATGTTGATGTTCACTAAGCTACAGAACAAAACTATGGTCGTTGTTGATGTTCACTAGGCTACAGAACAAAACAATTCTCGATGTTGATGTTCATTAGGCTACAGAACAAAACTATGGTCGTTGTTGATGTTCACTAGGCTAAAGAACAAAACTATGGTCGTTGTTGCTGTTCACTAGGCTATAGAACAAAACTATGGTCGTTGTTGATGTTCACTAGGCTACAGAAAAAACTATGGCCGTTGTTGATGTTCACTAGGCTACAGAACAAACGCATGCTCGTTGGTGATGTTCACTAGGCTACAGAACATGAATATGCTCGTTGGTGATGTTCACTAGGCTACAGAACATATGTATGCTCGTTGATGATGTTCACTGGATTGATTTTTGATTTTTCTTGTCACAGATGCATCTCATCTGGAAGTAACATAAATTAGGGATTAGCTAACTACTTAACGTAAAATTAAATGTTAGAAATGACACTACCGTAACTTAGCTTAGGCCTATTGGTGCAGTAGATGTAAATTCCTATTTTCTGGCATGTGGACGATTAGTATTTTTGCTTTGCTGTAAATTCGCTAGATGTGACTATTTGTATTCTTAACTATATTTGTATTAGCTTAGGGTACAATTTACGTGTCACATTCTTAGCTTGATTGTTGTTTATTGATTTTTCGTGTAAGAAGGACTTTCGTGAGGGTTTATTTTAAATTCAGTTTATGGGAATTTTATTTATTTTTATTGCTATTTAGACTTGTGGACTAGCCGAGATTTTTAACCCTCCGAAGTAAGTTAGGGGTTTGTGATCCTTAATAAATTACCAACTATTTTTACCTAAATCTGGGTTGTGTTTCCTCTCACTTTCCTGATGTGCCCTGAGCTATCAGTCTCGTGCTGGAGCTAGTCTGAGGACGCACCCGATCCTCTTAGTGTGTGGGTACGGAGGATAAGAGTCAGTAAGATCATCTGCCGCAGATGATACCCTGGTGACCTTGTCTGACGGGCGAACTAGGCTACAGAACAAACCTATGCTCGTTGTTGATTTTCACTTGACTACAGAACAAAAGTATGGTCGTTGGTGATGTCCTCTAGGCTACAAAATGAAAGAAGAAGCGGGAGGAGTACCTGGCGATCAAAGGATGTAATCTAGAGTTCGCTTTTGGCTCCGTTTATGATTGTTATTATTATTATTATTATTATCAGTTTAAGGGGTAGAACAGAGAGGTCACCGATTATCGTGAGGTTTCAACAGGATTTCTATTTGTTACTTTTTAGGGGCCTGGAACATCTTGATCGTCAGCCCCGTTGTTTGGATGTGTGATGATTTTTTCCGATAAGGTGTTTTATGTGATGACTGTAGTATTGTATGTAGCTGTATTGGAGAAAAGGATGGAGTAGGTGCCCCGGGACTTGAAACAATGTACTATCCTAGCATTTGCCTGGAGGGAGTGTGGAAAAAAACAGGTGAAAAACCACACTCAGGACGCTTTCAGCACTGGAATTCAAACTTACGATCTCCGGACTTGCAGCAGGTGTCCACGCGGTCGTGGTACACGATTTAACGAGCATGGCTGCGCCGCGGGGTGTCTCAAAAAGAACAAAACAATATACACGGATAGGCCTATAATATTTTAAAAATACTATTGACAGTAATGTTTTCTTTGAAACTACTTTTAGACGTCGAGTTTTAAGACCTCTTTACTTTGATTTAAATCTTGGTTGGCAAATGTTCTATTCCCAACAATTTCTCATCATCCCATAAATATTACATTTCCATTTCTATCACCCCACCCTTAAATAGCAAACATTGGCTTTAAATTGAAAGCAAAAAGTCGTTCCATAAATTCCAATAAAACCTGCATGCAGGGTCTTGTTTTTCATATCAGTCTCGAAATGGCTGCCCCACCCCAAATGTGAGTGTTGATTGTTATTTATATTGACTCAATAAAACAGAGTATCAGTATCATTTACTTGATTGAAATTAGCAGTGAGTTAATACATTAGCCTATTGACATTAACTACATAGTTAAGTTTATATTTGTACTAGAAATTGCACCGCAATGTAATTCATATTCCTGAAATTTGATTTTGTTGGTGTTGTTTTTCATCCATTTATGGGCTTTGCAACATCGTGGTCATGTAGCCCCGTGTACTTGGGTGTTTGTGAAATCTGTCTGATTTCGGATCAAAGTAGGAGAGTGTGCATTTGTAACTGAGACTAGGATTTGGAAGGGGGCAGCCGTAGCCTTAAGTTAGGACCCATGTAAAACCACTTCTGGGACAACTGAGGTGAGAATACTGTCCATCTCTTCTTAGTTCGATTGACTGCGTGGCACAGCGGTAACGTTCTCGCCTGCTGTGCCCAAAGTAGCAGAATCATATCCTGGCGCAGTCAGTTGGCATTTGATGGTGCTCAAATGTGGAGGAGCCATGTCAGTAGATTTGCTGGCACGTTAAGGATCCCCTTCAGGGTAAAATTCCGGCACCCCTGCGTCTCTGAAAGCCGCAGTAGTTAAAAGTGACGTAAAACCAAAAACATTATTATTATTATTATTATTATTATTATTATTATTATTATTATTAATTTATCAGTTCAGCCTCATGAGGCTGAATGTAATCCGTACCAGCTCTCAAACCAGAATTGAATTATTTGCCCTGTGGCGTAGCCGTGCGCGTTAAATTGCTCACCGTCGACCGCAGGACCTTTGGATCCGGAGTATCAATACGTACCCCGAGACTACAGAAGGTGACTCCTGAAATGTGCTGAGATACTGTGCCCGTTTCCCCGACGTCACGTTGGCCCGGCGATTTCAACGAGAAACCGAAGAAGGGACACAGGCGATAAAAAAAATTAAGTCCTGGAAATATTTGTCCAATAAAAAGAAATCAAACAACTAGCTCGGGCAGGCAAGAGATCGAATATCTCGGGTCGATTAAAGGGAGAGGCATGCAAGGTTCAACAGGACAAATACTTCACAAACAAGAAAAAGAAAAAAAGTATCACTGACTCGGGAGAAGTTCCAAACTACAAGAATAACCAGAACTTGAAAAATCGAGATCCTAAATTTATTTTTGAGCAGACGGACAAAAAAAATGAACACTCCTATTACTCAATGAATATTATTAGTTTGGGATCATAAAAATCCATAATGTCCATCAATGTCATTGAGCTACCCTGTTCGACTTAATCAGGGAAGTACTCGCAAAAGAAATTATTAGAGTTCAAGTGTTCGATGATTAGCTGAATAATAATGATTTAAAAAAACACTTCACTTTTACTTTCAGCTTCTAAAAGAAGAAAAATTAGAATAAAATTCACTATACATTTTTCCTTCCCATGAATGTTAACTGAATTAATAATTTACACATAAATTTCACACATTTCTAATATTTACAGACTTACGATTGTCAATGATGACTGTCAATCATTTAATTTGACTAAATGAACTTGTGGAATGAAATTATTATTATTAATTTTTATCAACATAATTTAAAGTTTCCTTATGGAAATTACATCAGCTATAAATAACAATAACTTGTTATAGCAGCACAATAACTGGCTTCAAATGACATCCTAATCCCTCATATCATTTTCAAATCATTAGCTGAGTTTATCATATCCTTATGGGATCAATTTAATTATTCAGATTGCGATATTATAACTTTTAGCATATATTAAATTAACATACAAATGATTCACCTGTGATCTGCAGGAATTATTAATTTTAAATTGACCAGCACATGTAACTCTGATAACATTGCATTTATTATGACGATTAATTGAACAGTAATGCAGTAACTGCCATTGCACTGTTTTCCATCGTTGGAACTACTTAATATAATTACAAATATAAAGCACATTCTAAGTCCATTGAACCTAGGACTGCATAAGCCCCTATACATCCTGGCATAATCATAATCATTTACTATATCCTCGAAGAAATTTATTAATTGATTTATTAATCGTATTAATAAGTTGGAATGGTATTTCTCATGTCCAACAGTTGCCACTATAAGACCACTATAAAGTGTCTACAACTCATAATTCATTGTGCTTATACTCAAAGTGCAGTTCCAAAACCATTTGACATAATGACAAATAATCCTCAAATTATTATAAACTCTCGTAATCTGCATTCCTAAATCTGGTCAAAATTTCCCTAATGTGACTGAGCTTCATAGGCTTTTTATTCTTGTGCAATCTGAATTAAATTGCTGTAAAGTCTAGGATCATAGATCATGAACCATAATTATAATTTCAATGTCATAAATTAATGAATATGCTACAATCATTACCGCTGCAAAAAGTCAAATTCCGTTCGCAATCGCCTTCATGGTAAAAATCGCCATGAGAAAAAAATCCTAAGTTTAGAATTATTAAATATTATAAAACAAAATAATTATTAAATATCGGAATTTATGTGTGTGAAAGATCTCAATATCTTGAAAATAATTTGCTCTCCAAGTTTGGAAATTCATTCGAAATATATTTTAGCCACCTGGAAGAAAGAACATAATTAAATCATGGTGTTGGTTTGCCCTAAATGTTCAGAAGGGTGTGGTGTGAATATATGCCCAAGTTGACGATGAATGTGTTTCCCATATTTTCCCACGACGAATTAATCTTGATTCTGTTCTTTAATTTGCAAGATCGGCGTTTAAGAAAATCGTTTAACGCCAACATCATCGTGATGCCTGGTCTACAGTGTATTCAGCCTCTCCGAATCCCGGATTCGTCCTCACCATCAAGTTTCCCTATTAAATGCTTAAGCCATTATCTTGAAGTATATGAAAAGTTCCATAAATGTTCCCATATTCTTATTCTTGAGTGAAAGTATCATAGTGGATGACGTCAGACACCCCCTAAAAAGAATTAGGTGTACGCCACTGCTGAAGAAATGTTCCATGTATTTCACTGATATGGAATGGACGGTGTTGTTTCGATACTGTTAATAATTTATTAATGCTCTTGCTGGCAATCCGGTTATTTGTTGAATGTATTATGTTGAATAAGATGCAATTACTATTGTAGAAATGTTCAACATTGACTGACTATATGCCGGGTTTCGTAGCACGACAAGGTCTGCTATTATATCGTGTGCTTTAACATGTTGCATATTAATGTCTCCGTATTCTGGCGTTCCACGGTGAATTTGTCAAGTCCGATTTGTAGCTGTGTTAATGTGTTCACTTAATAAAAATACAGTTTCTACTTACATCAGCCTCTTGGAGAAATCACTAATTTTAATTTTACCTGTCACTCGTAAATAAGTTATAACAAGTACCGGTATTTCACAAGCAAATTGTAATGCTAATATCATAGTGTGGACACACGCTTCCCGAAGGTAGAATGATCGTCTCCGCGCACATGTGTTTTAAATCAGCAATAGAACAGACTAGAATGGAATGACCTCTCCGCACGTGTTACAAATAGCACACACCGGTTGCCCTGGTCACCTGATCCGTAGGAGTGTGGGGAATTTCCACCCCTCATCTATTGCGTCATGACTTGTCAAAGCCGATAGGAGTTGAAGATGTTCGACACTCGCTTGTGCTAAATTTTAGCTCAATGCCATAAGGAGGGTCCATTTAGCAGCTAGAATAATTATGAAGAATGTTTCTTTAGCTCTAGGTCTGCTACAAACACATGCTGGAATACATTACAATATGTTACATTCATCAACCACTTCCAAGGTTGCTTTACGAATCTCGGCAATTAAAGATCACCAACATGGTGGATTTCGGTCACAGTACGATAGCCTGATCGTAGGAGTTTGAAGTATTATTTTTAGAATATAGACTACCACATGATCAAATTGATCCGTACCCAGTAGCGTAGTCAAGCATTTTGGATGCGAGCTCGGAACTACAGAGGCTTGAATCCCGGCTTTGGTTATCACTTTTCTCGGGGGGTTAATGAAGAAGAGGGGTTCCTCCTTTGTGATTAGCATTGATTCTCCAAGTTATGATCTGGGAATCTTCAGAATTCGCGCCAAAGTATCATGGTCTCTATCAGAAATTCGTCGTAAGCTATTTCATCGATATTATGTCCTACCTGCGCGCATGATATTCTGATCAATTTTGATATTATGTTTCTGTTTACTAGGGTGCCTATCAATACTTCAAACCTATTAGATAGGATTTTCTCTAGAGATATAGTTAATCTGTTTCAATAAGCCCTACGACCACACACTTGATTTTCCATAGGAAACTCTATGACCAATTAGATGGTGTTGCTATGGGGACAATATTATCACCATTCATCGATAATTTTCACATGCAGGAATTTGAAGAGCGTTGCCTGCACCCGTAATCCTTCCATCTGGCTTAGGTATGTCGATGACACTTTCATGTGTGGTGTCATAGCGAATACAACTTCCATACGAATAACAACTTTACTATGGAGACAGAGCGTGGAAGTTGCTTGTTTTTTTCCCGATGTTTTTGTTTACAGGAAATCTGACAGTAGCTTAGGTCACACAGCTTAGCGTAACCCACCCATGCTAACCCATATCTTCATGAGTTCTCTCACCACGATCCTTACTAGAAACGTGCCATTCTTAACACTCAACAGGAGCAGATCACCTCGATGTTCTCCCCTTCAATTGAAGGACTACCACCTCAACGCTCTCATCGACAGTGCAAGAATGGTATATGAGAAGGGATTAGGAATTTGAGGCTCTGGACGAGATATTTCAGAAGAATGGCAATTCGATGAAACAGACAAATGAATTGCTTTAGCCTATCCAAAGCCGAAAGAGGGATTGTCGCAGAATTATTTTCTTGCGAGTTTAAGTTCCCTACCTGACTTACAATCTGCCTCAGATTAAAACTAGCAATAATCTCAAAAATCACAATATCAAGACTATATCCAAGCCTAATGTTACCGTCGATACCACGGCCGCACCGTCCAAATCCTACCCTCAGTTACAAATGCACACATTAACTTACTACATCTATCACAATGGCTCAGGGTATCAGATGGATTCCACAAGCCCCTAAATGAAAAAACAACTTATCTTAGGCAAATCTCTGCGACGTTTCAAAGATCCAGTTGATTTAAACTGTAGGCCTACTACAATATATAGGCTTTCATATTCCTGTGGTTACGTAGGCCTATATGTTGGCCAGACATGTAATAGAATCACTTACGTCTTTGCCAGACAGGGATGTCTCCTGTAGCTGAAATTTCATACAGAATGTCTGTTTGATGAAACATCTATGACCAATATGGATAAACACGTCACATCCAGAAACATTTGAGATGCGATAGAAGTAGCTAAACAGACGAAAAACGTCAATATAATTGACGGCTATCTGACGGCAACGCAAGATTGCCCACTACAGTATAACCTAATTAGGTTACAATCTTCTTCTTTGACCCAGGGGTTCATGCAGCATATTGTTACGGCAGTGAGTTTGTTTTGTCGCTCGCCGCACGAGTCACAGCTCCCCCGGGCTGTGTATGCTCTGCCTCAGTGTATTACGTGCGCGTTACGCAACGGACTGCGAAGTGAAAGGGATGGTCCAGAATATTCGTGACCCAGCCAGTGGAAGAAATGTCGAGAAGCCGTGTGTCCTGGACGATTCTAGAATTTATTGAGTCACCGGCCTGCTATATAAGAGCGACCCGTCAAGCAGTTGTTGTTGTTGTGTTTTTATGAGCTAGTGCGAGCGTTTATCCTGAGCGACAGAAGTGTGGTGACTTGCGAAACCCCTAGTGAAGCTGATTCTCTTAACAGCGAGGAAGTGAGAAGCCTACAGATGAACTGTGTCTTGAACGAGTGTGTTTTTTTCCAGTGCGACAGAAGTGATTGTGGTGCATTGTGAAACAGTGTGTAGTACGGTGACAGGCTGAGTGCAGATATTTCCCGCCAACGCACGGGGCCACCTCATTACGAGGGATTAACTTCTACGGCTTACTGAGAAGTGAAAGGGGAAGTGTTCTCGCCGTGAGGAAACTGGAGTAAGGTAATAATTGCTTGTATTTACTGATGAGTGCTGTATCTTTCTGGCCGCAATAAAGTTAATTATTTCATTTAAAGGAACAATCTGTGTTGTGCTTCAACCCACCGTAATCCAGTTAACAAAAAGTGCCACTAGGGGGGTGGCACGTAACAACTGGTGTCAGAGGCCGGATTACGAACTCAAGCACAAGCACAACACCTGACGGTCCTGGTTTCAAAACCCGAGCAGGTCATTTTTTTAATATTCCTGTGAGTGCATGCCCCTTACAAGAAAAACATCTAAAATGGAAGAGCAATTCGCAGCATTGCTAGAAAAGTTAAGTGGCATGGAAGCCAAGATGGAAGACGGCCAGAAGAAGATGGAGGACGGCCAGAAGAAGATGGAGGACGGCCAGAAGAAGTTAGCCGAAGACCTAACTGCCAAACTAGAAGACGGTCAAAATAAGCTAGCGGAGGACCTGAAGAGGATAGAGGACGGCCAGAAGAAGATGGAAGACGGTCAGAATAAGTTGACACAGGACCTGAAGAAATTAGAACTGGGTCTGCGTGAGGAAGTCACGGCAGTGGAAAAGAAGTTCGACGCCTTACAAGTGGAAGTTGCCGAGCTGCGCCAACGCCCGCTGATGGGGGTGGAGGAGAAATTCAACGCCTTACAAAAGGAAGTTGCCGAGCTGCGCCAACGCCCACTGACGGGGGTGGAAGAGAAATTCAACGCTCTACAAGAGGAAGTTGCCAAGCTGCGCCAACGCCCGCCCACCGTTACACCGGGAATATCAGGAACGGGACATAGCAGAGTGACGCCCCCAACCTTCGACGGAAAGGTCCCGTGGAGTACCTACTTACGTCAGTTCGAGGCGGCCTGTTCCATAAATAACTGGAACAACACAGAAAAGGCTACAGCTCTCATTGTAGCGCTGAGAGGTGACGCCCTTAACGCCCTTCAGGCCATCCCGACTTGATCCCAGGACTACGCTTCACTGATCGCCCATATGGAGTCCCGATATGGAGATAGTCATCTTCAGCAGGCCTGCCAGATGCAGCTCCGGACCCGGGTACAGAAGAACGCGGAAACCCTGCAGGAGTTCGAGATGGACATCGCACGCCTCGTAAGGCTCGCCTATCCATCAGCGCCGGCCGACTTTCTGGAACAGATTGCGACGCAGACCTTCACCGACGGGCTACGGGACTCGGACACTCAACAGGCGCTGCGACTCGCGCGCAATAAGACCCTGGCAGATGCGCTGAGCCACGCACTTGAGTTCGAGACGGCAAAACAGGCATCTAGAATGCACGCGCGGGTGCGTCAAGTGGACGCTGACGAACCAGCAAAAACCAACAAGACCAAGCCCCGGGCCGATGAACTGATGGAGGCGCTAGGCCGGTTCTTCAAGAGTCGCAGTACGACCAACAAAAACGTAGCCGAAGGACATCCGGAGAGGTGGCCCGGAATAGGACTACCGACCTGCTGGACCTGCCGTAAGAGAGGCCACCTGAGCAAGGACTGCGGTGATCGCCGCCGCCAAGGGTTTCCGTCGGGACAGTCAGTCGTAGGGAAACCGCGCAGCCCAGGAAAGCAAGTATCAGCCAGCCTTGGGGGGCAAAGGTTGGCTTGTGTCAGTCGTCAAGCCCCGGCAGTCCAAGTTCGTGTGACGCAGTTACGGAGGAATAATAGCAGCCTGATGGTCGACGGAGTCGTCAACGGAGAGAGCTGGCCCATGCTAATCGACACGGGAGCATCGAGGACCATCGTCAGTCCAACCGTGATCCCGAAGTGGAGAGTGCAACCCACACAAAGGAACCTCCAGCTAATAACCGCGACCGGAGAGACCACACCGGTACATGGCGAAGCATCACTGGAGTTCGTCATTGGTCGACGGGCGATAAAGCATCCAGTGCTTGTGGCAGACGTATCAAATCAAGTGATCATCGGACTGGACTTCCTGGACCAGAACAACATCATCTTGGATATGAATACCAACACTCTGCACTTCGGAGGTGAGGAACTTGCTTTGCAACCAGCACACGAGGCCGTCACCGCACGACGAGTAAGGCTGAGGGAGGACGTCATCGTTCCCGCCAGGACGGAAGTCAGCGCTGCCGTAATTGTCGACGGAACAGCTGAGGGAGTGGCGGCTGTCATCGAGCCAAAATATGAGGACATCCAGACAAAAGGATTGCTAGTTGCCAAGACTCTCATCAACACGACATCTCGGCCGTACGTCCGCCTGTCCAACCTGAACGACTACGACATTATGGTTCACCGGGACACCAACCTAGGAGTCTGCGAGCCCGTTACCTGGATTGCTCGCATCACAGACACGGCGGACGGACACCTGCAGACGGATAACCGAAGAAGACGTGCCCTGCCAAAAGAACAACAGAAGCTGTACCAAGGATCCCAGGACCATTTAGACGAGGAACAATCACGCCAACTTCGGGACCTGCTACACGAATTCCAGGATGTCTTCTCCGTGGGGAGCAAAGAGTTCGGCAGGACAAGCTTGGTCCAGCACAGAATCGACGTTGGGGACAGCAAACCGATTAGGGCCCCATTCCGACGTGTCCCGCTCGCCAAGCAAGCCGAAGTCGACCGGATGGTAGAAGAGATGAAGGAGCAAGGGGTGATCGAGCCATCACATAGTCCTTGGAGTTCTCCGGTCGTGCTAGTGAAGAAGAAGGACGGTTCCACCAGGTTCTGCGTGGACTACAGGCGGGTCAACGACGTCACGAAGAAGGACAGCTACCCTCTACCCCGGATCGACGACACGCTGGACACCATATCAGGATCAAGATGGTTCTCCACCTTGGATTTGAAGAGTGGCTACTGGCAGGTGGAGGTCTACCCTAAGGACCGCGAGAAACCGGCGTTCTCTGTGGGCAGCGGACTCTGGCAGTTCACCGTCATGCCATTCGGTCTGTGCAACGCCCCTGCGACCTTCGAAAGGCTAATGGAGTCCATTCTGAGGGGACTACACTGGAAGACCTGCCTGGTCTACCTAGACGACGTCATCGTTCTGGGAAAAAGCTTCGAGGAGCACTACAGCAACCTGAAGGAGATCTTGATGAAGCTACGGGCTGCCCAGCTGAAGTTGAGCCCCAAGAAGTGTCAGCTCTTCCAGAAGCAGGTCCAGTACCTTGGGCATATTGTCTCCGAGGAAGGGGTGCGCACCGACCCAGAAAAGACCGCAGCTGTGAGGGAGTGGCCAGTTTCGAAGGACAAGTCCCAACTACGAAGCTTCCTGGGACTCTGCACTTATTACCGTCGCTTCGTGAGAGGATTCGCCGACATCGCCAAACCACTGCATCGACTGACTGAGAAGGACCAACTCTTCACATGGACAGCAGAATGCTACAGTGCCTTCGAACAACTCAAGCAGGCTCTGTGCACCGCGCCTATTCTGGCCTACCCCAGACCTGGAACAAGGTTCATCGTCGATACCGATGCCAGCGACTTTGGCATAGGGGGGATCCTGTCGCAAGTAGTGGACGGCGAGGAGAGAGTAGTGGCCTACTTCAGCAAGGCCTTGTCAAAGCCAGAAAGGTACTACTGCGTCACCAGGAAGGAGCTGCTCGCCATCGTGAAGACCATTGAACACTTCCACAAGTACCTGTACGGGCAAGAATCTCTCATCAGGACCGACCATGCATCCCTGCGGTGGCTCCTGAACTTCAAGCAGCCCGAGGGACAACTCGCGCGGTGGTTAGAGAGACTTCAACAGTACAACTTTGAGATTCAGCACAGGAAAGGCCAACTGCATTCTAACGCCGACGCCCTGTCACGAAGACCGTGCCCCGAAGACTGCACCTTCTGTGCCCGAAGGGAGGAGAACACCGGGATACAGTGCCGAAGGACTACCGTGGAACTTCAAGGGAACTGGAGCCGCGAATCTTTCACGGGCGCACAAGCAGAAGATGATGACCTGGGACTGATAGCCGAATGGAAGAGGGCCTGTGTCCCCAGACCCGGGTGGAACATTGTGAGTGACTGCAGCCCAAAGTTTAAGTCCTACTGGGCGCAGTGGGACTCGCTGATTGTAAGGGATGGCCTCATCTGCCGCGCCTGGGAGAGCACCGACGGGAAGACATCTCGGGAACAAGTCGACGTTCCAAGGGCTATGACGGAGGAAGTCCTGAGGGAAGTCCATGGAGGATCATCTGGTGGACACCTAGGAATAAAGAAGACCCTGGAGAAGCTGAGAGAGCGGTTCTACTGGATCGGATGCTGAACTGACGTGGAGAACCACTGCGCGAGGGGCCACGATTGCGCAGCCAGCAAGGGCCCAGGACGAAGACGACGGGGTCCACTGAAGACCTTAATCGTGCGCGGCCCCATGGAGAGAGTGGCCATCGATGTTGCTGGGCCATTCCCGTTAAGCGAGGCAGGGAACCGCTACATATTGGTCGTCAGCGACTACTTTACCAAATGGCCGGAGGCGTATGCGCTCCCTAACCAAGAAGCCGCGACGATTACAGAGACCCTGGTGAAGGAATTCGTCAGCCGGTACGGGGTACCCCTGGAGCTGCACTCCGACCAAGGGAGGAACTTCGAGTCGCAGGTGTTCCAGAACCTATGCCAGCTGCTGGGAATCCGGAAGACAAGGACAACGCCGCTACACCCTCAGTCCGACGGGATGGTAGAGGGATTCAATCGCACCATCGAGAACCATCTCCGAATAGTCGTCAGCGAGCACCAGAGGGATTGGGACAAACATCTTCCACTATTTCTCCTGGCCTACCGCGCCGCCGTGCATGAAGCCACCGGGTGCACACCAGCCCGGGCCATGTTTGGAAGGGAGCTCCGTCTACCTGTCGATCTTGCCTTCGGCCGACCAGGGAATGATCCGGTCCCGGTAAGCCAGTATTGTCAAGATCTGGTCGACCAACTGGAGGACGTGCACGCGTTCGCGAGGAGGAAACTGCGGATCGAGACCGACCGAATGAAGACCCGATACGACCAACAGACGGATGCCGGCGGATTCCACGAGGACGACCTGGTCTGGCTCTTCAACCCATTACGGAAGAAAGGCCTGTCACCCAAACTGCAGAAGTCCTGAGAGGGCCCGTACCGAGTCGTGAAACTGATCAACGATGTCGTCTACAGGATCGAGCGGAACCCGAGGGCGAAGATGAAGATCGTGCATCGAGATCGCCTGGCAGCCTACGGAGGGACACAGACGGACCAATGATTGATCGGGACGATCAGCCTTTTAGGAAGGGGGTGGTGTTACGGCTGTGAGTTTGTTTTGTCGCTCGCCGCATGAGTCACAGCTCCCCCAGGCTGTGTATGCTCTGCCTCAGTGTATTACGTGCGCGTTGCGCAACGGACTGCGAAGTGAAAGGGATGGTCCAGAATATTCGTGACCCAGCCAGTGGAAGAAATGTCGAGAAGCCGTGTGTCCTGGACGATTCTAGAATTTATTGAGTCACCGGCCTGCTATATAAGAGCGACCCGTCAAGCAGTTGTTGTTGTTGTGTTTTTATGAGCTAGTGCGAGCGTTTATCCTGAGCGACAGAAGTGTGGTGACTTGCGAAACCCCTATTGAAGCTGATTCTCTTGACAGCGAGGAAGTGAGAAGCCTACAGATGAACTGTGTCTTGAACGAGTGTGTTTTTTTCCAGTGCGACAGAAGTGATTGTGGTGCATTGTGAAACAGTGTGTAGTACGGTGACAGGCTGAGTGCAGATATTTCCCGCCAACGCACGGGGCCACCTCATTACGAGGGATTAACTTCTACGGCTTACTGAGAAGTGAAAGGGGAAGTGTTCTCGCCGTGAGGAAACTGGAGTAAGGTAATAATTGCTTGTATTTACTGATGAGTGCTGTATCTTTCTGGCCGCAATAACGTTAATTATTTCATTTAAAGGAACAATCTGTGTTGTGCTTCAACCCACCGCAATCCATTTAACAAAAAGTGCCACTAGGGGGTGGCACGTAACAATATGTTTCGTCATGATCTCCTATTTAAAGCCATTTATTCTGTGGGGATGATATGCCCTTGTCATCTCTCCTTCTTTATTATATCCTCAACCTTGGCAAGGAGACAAGCTATCGTCAGAAAGGGCCGACTGTAGTACTATAGGTCTAGTGTGTGTTAACTGAGTCAAGAATCAGAGTAGGAACCCTGGCACTTGAAATAAGGTAGTCTACCATCCTGGCATTTTCCTGGAGGAAGTGATGAAACTCTCAGCAAAGAACCACACTGAGTATGGCCGCTGTCATCATTAGGATTCGAATCCTATATCTTCGAGTTGGCAGCTCCTCATTGCAGTCGTCAAATGTGACTTCACGCGGTCGGCTAAGCTACTGGATCGGAATGATATGGATCTGATCTTAGAACTGAATATCTTAAGCAAGGGGCAGATGGCTTTAGAACACCTCCATCAATCCTAAGCAATCATCATAATACGCTAAGGTGTATGTTTCATGAAACTCAAGCTCTGAAACCAGAGGGAGTTAGAAGGTGCGGTTTCTACCAAAATCTTCCAAATCGTAGACTATAAATAGTACAGGAAAAATCTTGTAGGCTATTTCTTGACATGTCAACTAAATATATTTATTTGATTATAAAGTGCATTTAAACAAAAAAAAGGAAAAGGCGATAGAGCCTGCCAGAACTACTGTATGTTGCGTCCAGCCCGCATAACAGTAAGGCCGGACACACATCCAGCTCGGCCATCAGCCACATCACATGTCAACCATTACAAGACATGAACAAAGTAGCCTAATAAATTCTGACATTCACAGGTTACGACAGGACACAAACAGGAAATGTGCTCATAATTGTGCCAGGCTAATGCACAATGACAATGAAGTAGAAATGCGAGATTTCCCGCACGGGTCCCCTAGTTAATGCGGAATTCCTTAAGCGGATTAAGCCCTATTTAAGCATGCACTGCTCCTAAGTAGTTCCTAGCAGTAGCCTAGCCTAGCTGTGACATACAAATATAGAGGATAAGCAGAACTTTACAGGTTCATTCATTTCATGGCAACTCACCTTCATTTCTAATTCCTACCTCATCCCTGTCCCTAATACAGTTATATACACTTCAACAGTCATTGAAAAAATACAGGTTATCACGCAAGTTCCACACACCCAACTACACGGGGCTGATGACCAAGATTAATTAACAACATTATTTTTAGAACAATAATAGAGCCTCCGTGGCTTAGGCGGCAGCCCGCCAGCCTCTCACCGCTGGGTCCGTGGTTCAAATCCCGGTCACTCCATGTGAGATCTGTGCTGGACAAAACGGAGGCAGACAGGTTTTTCTCCGGGTATTCCGGTTTTCCCTGTCACAATTTCATTCCAGCAACACTCTCCACTATCATTCCATTTCATCTGTCATTCATTTAATCATTGCCCCAGAGGAGTGCGACAGGCTTCGGCAGCCGGCACACTTCGTATCCTCGCCGCTAGATGGGGGCTTCATTCATTCCATTCCTGACCCGGTCGGAGACTGGACGCAGGCAGTGGATTTTCATTTTCATTTTTAGAACAATAATCGAGCCAAATCTGGACCACAACTAAACAGAGGCCATAGTCCACTTTTCCTCTGGGTATGACAACCCCTTTGCGAGTTCGTATTCTCTCATACCCAGTGGCGTAGCACCATGGCCACGATGTGCAGCTGCATCAAGTCCGGAGATCGCAAGTTCAAATCCCAGTGGTGATAGCGGCTGTTCTGAGAATGGGTTTCCCCATTATCCCACACTCCCTCCAGGCAAATGCCGGAATACTACCTAATTTCAAGTCCCAGTGCCCCTGCCCTATTCCTGTCCCTAATACAGCTACACACACTACTACAGTCATCACAGAAACACAGGTTGTCAGACAAGTTCAAAGCACATCCAAGTAGCCTACACTGGGCTCATGACCAAGATGTCCCAATCCCCTAAAATCAATTAATATCAACATCATATTCTCACAATGTTATGCTCATCTTAGTATCAGTAAGCCTACTTAGGCTATTAATTAACACAGGCAGCTGTGGAACATAGACTCAACGAGAGTCCACATGTGACGTATCGGTATGACGAGTTCCCTGTGTTCCGACTTATAATCTGAATGAATTGCTGGGAACAGAGGAGATGTTTCATATTTTCAAAATTATTCGAATTAAGACACATTCAAAATAAATAGTAACTTAATAATACTATAATGTCAAACCCCGTGGCAAATTGGTTAGCAAACTAAGCATTGGCCAGTAGGGTACCGGGTTCGATTTCCGGCCGGGCCATCGGGGATTTTAGTATCCTGGGGTCAATTCCCCTGGGCCGTGGACTGGGTGTAACTTATGTGTTGCCTTCATCGCGCGCAGGTCACCAACGGGCGTCAACAAGAAAGACCTGCACTTGGCCTCCCAGGAGGAAGCACGACATCTCTACATAAGCCTACTGTAGTATGAAAGTCCCCGATTCTTGGATGTAACGGGTAATCTCGAGAACCACTGGATGGATATTGATGTGGTTTCCGCCATTTTGTAAAGAATTTCTCGAGGAAGATTTCTGTAGAAAAACATTCATTTATGACCAAAGGAAACCGAGCAGTAACGATTTCAGTGAATCAAGTCGAAGAAAAACCTGCCGTCTGTGTGCCTTTTAAGCCTACGCTGGGTAAACCATTAAATATATATATATATATATAGACCTACAATGAGTGTACGAATTGTTCAGCATGAAAAGGTCTACAAAGAAGTCCGCGGCAGCATATCTCTATATTTAATACATCGCCCACTATAATTGTTTTTACGTTTTCATTTCTTCCAACAATCTCCATTCATTGGAAATTTAAATTACTAGCTTCGGGGTGAGTTTATGGGCTAGCGAGCGAGCCTATCGCCCCAGCTTTGGCCAGCATCAAACTGTCGAGTCGTGGCAAGTTAAGACTTCAGAGAAAAGTATTGTGCCCCTATCCAGCATTGCAGATAAGGATTGTTTAGGCACATGAAGTCTGGACGCAAGTTTTGAAGCGAGCGTGACTCGGGAGTTCACCTGGTCAAGTATAGAGTGCATGCGTGGAGAACACGTGGCGCGCACGGCTGAATCTAAGAAACTCACAAATGGTACATAATTATTTATGATT
Source organism: Meconema thalassinum (assembly GCA_946902985.2). NCBI lineage: Eukaryota > Metazoa > Arthropoda > Insecta > Orthoptera > Tettigoniidae > Meconema > Meconema thalassinum. The sequence goes on from OX336389.2 coordinate 863,274,107, forward strand.
TGGAGACTTAAGATGTAGCAGGATATAGGCTATAGGCCATGAATTTTGGAAGCCACGGTACATGCGTATGTGGTCGTTGGACTTTGGTTTAAACGGGCACAGTATATGTGTTAGGAGTTTCGCTGTTCACCTCGGCTTTTTTGAATTGCGTCTGGAACCTGCCATCCGTACGCCTTTTAAGCGTACGCTGGGTAAACCGTTAAAGATATCCAGCGAAGCCGGGGCGGGTTGTTAGTTATATTATATAATACTGTACTCAAATAATTGAAAATCTAGCATAATTTGGAAGATTCCAGCATCATTTAGACAAGCAGTTGGTGAGTGATGAAATTGTGACGTGAGAGCACATCCCGTCAAGTGAGCAAGCCAGTGATGTTCAGTGATTTCTTGTGCCTTGTGCGTAATAGCTGAGGGGTATTATTATCGTGCATAAACATTTGCAAAGCTCAATGCAGGAGCCAAATATCAACTTAGAATAACGTTCTTCACTTATGCATCAGTGAAACAATCACCTCAAGTATAACACAACTGGTGGCTGAGAAAGAGACAAAACAGCTACATTTGGACAATAAAGGTACATAGACTACAGTAGGCAGCAGTGAGGACGCTTGTAGTTTTATGTGACTGTTACCCCAGAGATTATATACCACATTATCATCGTTTATGTGTAATATGAACCACTGGATGTGGCATTTCACCTCGAAAATCTCACATGAATTAACCGGGAATCGATCCAAGTCCGGCTTGGTGAGAGGCAAGCAGCTTAACCGCTGCGCCATCACGTCAGTGCTTGGTGTCCTAATTATATGCTGACTACTTATAAGTCACCATGGTTATTAAGCGAAATTATTGATTTTCAGTCGGTCAACAATTGCAATGGGTGTTTCCCTAAACCTGAAAATAAAATACATGAGATTAATAAATAAATTCACTTGGATGACCAATTTCGATCGTCAAGCGATCATCATCACATCGTTTGCACTTATATCTGTTTGTTATATCTGTCTACAAGTAGGCCTATGCAGTTGATGCTATTCACAATGCGAAAATAGTTCCGAGTAACCAGTGGAAGTGTTAGCAGTTCCACAAGAACAGATCCCACATCGCTCAAACAATAAGCTAAGTTCATATTCAAATCCAACCTGACAATCCACTAACAATCACATATCACACTAAACAAGCTAACTAGAGGGTCAATAATCACTAAGAATATCTTAACAAAAAAAAATCAATGCACATAGCCTATTGTAAATACTATTACCCTCATACAGTACTTGCAGACATAGATTTAATAGCTTAAGTGTAAAGGATTTGATGATGATCGCTTGACGATCGAAACTGGTCATCGAAGTGAATTTATTTATTAATCTCATGTATATTTTTCATGTTTAGGGAAACACCCATTACAATTGGGTAAAATCGTGTTGACCGACTAAAAAGCATTAATTTCGATTACTAAGGCAACACAATGGCTTCAACACGATAATGGTTATTAAGCTAACAAAGAGTCTATGTTTGTTACTTAGTTTGTTTGTTTGTTTGTTTGCCACGTTTATTAAATAAAAAAGGGTATTTTAATAGTACATTATGCAACGAGCCTATAATGGCAATAATTAAGCCACGAGTATGTTTATAAAACGAGCGAAGCGAAATTTATAATTTCCATTCGAGTGTCCTAATTACCATTATAGGCGAGCTGCATACGACTGTTTATGTTCGACGATAATTATAACTATTTTATGTTTGAACATAAATATTCATAAATATCTGTCGAGATTTCGCCAGTTTTATGTACTGAACAGAGCGCATGGGACGCAAAGAATACCGTGGCCTCCTGGAATACCCCACTATGAAACTAGAAGCCACGCAGTGAAATTTCAAATAGAAGACCGTGGAAGTCAGCGCAGGTGCGATGTTTTCCTTAACGTAATTGGTCACACAACTGTTTCTTGAGCTCTGATTGGTGGGAGAAACTCTTTCATGATGAAAAATAGTGTTATAATGACCCTCGTTATGATACAGTTTTCTGGCATATAATATTTACATTTCGATATCGTCGAACATAAAGTATGCATTGATTAGACCCACTTGTAGAGTAGGCTACATAAAATGAAAGAAATGTGGGTTTTCAGATTTTTTTCGGAAAGACCTTGGTCCCTATGGATTTTAGTATAGCCCATATCTGTAAATAAATAGCACAATGACAGATGAAACTATCAGCCATCATAACGGACCAATAAAATGCATGGAGTATTGGTCTCCTCTGTAGTTGTGCTTCGTGCTCTCTATACTGAGGCATACTGCTCCTGGGAATGGCGTCACAGAGTCACTCAAGGTGACTGTCTGGCAACGCTGCTGAGAAGGCTCTAAGTTGGAGCATGTTTGAACGCCAGCCTCAGTGCACCCTTGCCTTAAGGGCGGATCCAAACATCAAAGGCTGGCCTTACTGGAGGTCACCTCAATTGTCTCGAGTAATTTAACTAAAGAGAATCTAGAGCTCCACTTCTATTCATTTTGACTGTTTAACGAATAACTACAAATTAAATAAGTAATGGTAATGATAAACAAGTCAAATGCTTACTCTCAGTGGCGTAACTAGGATTTGCTTCTGGAGGGGGATGAGCGGAGTCAAAATTACATTGCTTGGGCAAAATGAGAAGTTATCAATGAAAGCATATATCTACACGTTTTTGTTTTCTAGTTTGATCTCGATAGCATTTGGTAGGTTTTATTTGCACCTATCAATGTGTAAAAGCTCGAAAATGAACAGATTTGATAAAGCAAGTGCTAAGTTTAGGTAACACTAAACATTTTACACAAGTAAAGGGAAATCTTCTCAAGTTAATAAGTACAGACGTACATAATACAGGCGTTTTTTTTATCAATCCGTAGATTGGTTTTATTCAAACCAATTATTTCATCGAATTATATTGTGGTGTTTGAAGCCATATTTTCAGTGTTGCCTTAGTAAACAAGAGTTTAGTGCTTTTCAGTCGGTCAACCACCGCAGTCGACCGCACCGTGAGTTACAGTGAGCACGAAAACTGCGAGTAGCTTTAGTAAGGAAGACAGTCAGATACGTAGTTAGCCTATAATATTATAGTTTAACCATAGTTGATTTTACAACCATATAATCATTCCATTGTACAAACTCCAGATATCTATCACCATTTAGCATTTCACCTAACATCATATATACTGCATTTAGCATACACCGACAGTAGCAGTACCAATACTGCAACTAAATAATTGTACATATTGTAAATATTTTCACCTGTATTTCAAACATAGATTTTATAGCCTAAGTGTAATGGATCTGATAATGATCGCTTGACGATCGAAACTGGTCATCCTAGTGTATTTATTAATCTCATGTAATTTATTTCAGGATTAGGGCATAACCCATCTCTTTTGGGTACATTCGTGTTGACCGACTGAAAAGCACTAAACTCTTGTCATCGAATTATATAATATTAATGTCATGAATTCATCCCCCTAATCACCCCCCCCCCCGTAGTTACGCCACTGTCCACTCTATGGTTATGGCATAGCATAGAACAAACGTTTCAGCACGGAAATATACTGTCTTATTTTCCATTTAAACTCATGATGTTGTTGTTGTCGTTTAGGGTAATAGCATAGCCTATCAGTCACAGATTCACTATAAACTCCGATCCTGAAGCTTTTGATTTTAGACCATTATGTTCCCCCAACCCCAGTCACCGTCTGAATTTCTGAGCATGAAATAGAAGTTACTTCATTCCCTGGCTACACTGAGATATGCATATTGGCCTGCTGCAGATTTCGATTCGATTCTAAGCCTGATGGGCGCCAAATGTCGTCACTTTGGTGTTATGCGGGATTGACGCAACACAGTTCTGGCAGGAACTATTGATTTTAATCCACATTAGAGGAACCCTTGTACCCCAGCCCCCACTTTTTAAGCAATTTGTGATGTTTCCTGAACTGAATAATTTAGAAGATATTGGCGCAAATCATAGGCCATCTCATATCTCTCTCTGGTTCAGGGGTTTGTGTTTTGTGAAAGATAAACCTTAGCGTATTATGTTGCCTGTATATATATTTTCCCGCTATTACACTGAGTCACGTGTACCCATTTGTTGCTAAATTTAAATTTTACGCAGATTTGGTGAGATATCACTGACATTTGCTGTGCAGATTATATACCACACAGAATCCAATATAATTTTCTCTCACATTAAACCAATGACCACCTCATTGGCTGCCACCCCAGAGTTTCCGTTTTCGATTCCCGCAAAAATGTAAAAGTCTTGGTATGGTCGGGTACGGGGTCTCCCAGCCACTTGGCGAAGTGGCTAGAGTGCTGGGCTCTAGTTCAGGGTGGGGGCAGGGGACGGATCCCACCTGCAGCGGATTTGTTTTACTTCGCATGTTTCAGTTTCATGGCTCGGGGACTGGGTGTTCAGAACGTCATCATTCGTTTCATCCTCATTATTCCTGCTGATGTATTTTTTCAAGTCCTCGTATTGCAGCTCGTTCACCAAGATTGTATAAATACCTTTTTTGTCACGCGAGGGACCCTCGGTTTAACACATGAACGTTTACTTTATACTGTATTTCCGTTTCTCTTATAGCCTACACCGGTATTGCCATGTAACTACAGTACCTATAACAGTTCAGAGGGCAAAGAACTATCCTACATCCAATTTTTGCTAAACTAGCCTATGATAAAATATCTTATGTAGTGCAATGGTATGATGATTGCTTTGTGTAACATTTACAAAAGTTCACTTTCATTAAATATATAGGTTTCATAAAAGTTATTTGACACATTTCTTTGTTAATGTAATACCGGCCTAACCTATGGACCTGGGGACATTACATTTTTCTTGAATGTTCATAGGCAAGGGATGGCTTAAGATGAGATTGTATGGAATTCCATTCCTAAGGGATGAAATATTGAGGTTTAAAAAAAGGCTTTATCCCAAATTGCTCAAGTTGCAATCGTGAAACTTGGCATGAGTGTCCTTTGATGAACTCGAAGAGGCGCGTGTTAGAGTAATTCTTGATCTGATAGCCTAGATATAAAAATTATGACTGAATTGTTCCTTAACCACCTCCTGGTGAAGCGGCTAGCGTTCTTGGCTATCACCCCGGAGGTCCGGGTTCGATTCCCACCTCGGCCATCCTAGAAGTGGTTTTCCTAACTTACGGTCACGACCGGCTTCTTCCCAATCCTCACCTGCATTATAAATACACACACTCCCCTCAAATGAAACATTTAACCCGACTCCTTGCTGTCCCTTGGGATATATCGCCAGGAAGGCGCTAGATTGAATTGTCTGTGTAAGCGACAGTCTCATTCTGTGTCTATTTGTAACTGACCTTGCTGCTATCTGGATCGTTAGCAAATCTTCCTGTCATTTTACCCTTTCTGTGAGTATGAACGATCATTGGGAAAACTGAGAATGTAAACTAACAGGGGAAAATGCTAACATAAAATGGTAACAGTCCAAATTGTTTCACCATCTCTCCCTAATTCAAAGTGTTCATTGAATTCTTCTCCCTTTACTCCCAGAACATCACCATCCACCTTCAACAGAAGGGGATTATCATGAAGTAATGCGTGAGAACGCTTCGGAATCAGCAGATTAAACTTTGTCGTATATTATAGGCTAGTGAAGATATCAGGAATCAAAATAAGCTACTTCTATTTTATATATACTAAGTAAAATACAGTACTGTAATCAAATAGTCTTTAAAATATTATAAATAACGTGAGTGTACTAATATAATACGCTATTGCATTTAAGATCATTTTAAATTGTAAACAAACCTTATAACTCCATTTAAGTTACTGGATGCCAGTATTGTACTCAAGTATTAGCCTACATGTTTCAGGGATCAATGTCCCGTTCACCAGACAGAATGAAGAATACAAGGATTACATTAAAACACCTTGCAATAACACGGATCCTCTTCCTTATGGCCCGTTGTGTTAAAATCATTCTTCATTTGTACATCACACCATTACAATACACAATCTCATGTAATTAATTATTATTGTTATTATTATTGGTGCCTTTATTGTAGCGAACCTAGGGCTCTAGGCCCTCTCTTACACTCAACTACACACAAGGCAACTTACATGAATACACATACTACTGTATATATGTTATTCTTAACCTACCAAACTTAAATACTAGGAAATCTTAAATACTAGAATTAAAGTGGCGACTGTGCGATAATAACTAAGCTACACACAGTTATAACAATACATGAAGTTCATGTTATATTTCTCGGGTATAGGGAATAACCTCCATTACAATTTCGGTACAATCGTGTTGACTGACTGAAAAGTATTTAAATTTCATTTACTAAGGCAACACTGAAAAATGGCTTCCAACACGATAACGATGTTGAATCACGTAACGAGCACTGATTGTTCAACTAAAACTATTCGGAGAATTCGTCGAACCTAAAGCTCGCAAAGCTCTCATGACCCTGGGGGCCGCGAGTTACCCTCTGTATTTGTTGAACGCCATATGTCAGTCCCTCCCATTACAGTAATCCTTGGGTAGCAATCTGTTCTGCTTCTCTTTGTTATTGCTTCTCATGTTGAGTTGACCATCAGCATCGTGGAATTACTCCACGTGAAGGAGCAACGGTCCAGCTGCTTGCTCCCACCAAGGTAAACTGGGTTCGATTCCTGGTAAGTATATGTGGGAGTTTCGAGGTGAAATGTCACGTCTGGTGGTTTGAATTCCATGGCCTACTAAACAAGAAGTTCCGTGACGAACTAAAGAACCTACTTTTCTTAAAATTTAAGATTCATGCCAATGATTAATCTATATGGATCTATCTAGAATAATGACGAAATTAAGTTGCTAATATCGGAATTTCTAATTAGTTCGAAATACTGTATACCTGGCATAATGAAGCCTAATAGAGCACTACAGTTGGCAGCCCTGGTGACTGAATATATTCTTAGTTCCATCTCTTAAGGTACAGAATACAAAATTTGGTTGAAGTCCAATGAATAGCATGGACGTTACATGCAGTTAAACATTGGATCTAACAGCGTGCGTAAAATCATGTTGGCAACAATGTCATGCATGTATTGGTCAGAAATAATCTGATCTATTGTTGTGCCAATTTTGAATGAAATCCATTAGTTAGTATAGAAGTTACATGCATTTTAAAATTGGACCTATCAGCAGGCTTAGAATCATGTTGGCAGCACTGACGTATATTAGTTACTCCAAATTCATCTAGAATGCCAGGTATTATACGTGTGCAAAGTTTAGAGCTATTGGATTGCATACTTTCTGATATATTGATATTAGGGCAACAAAAATAGAGACAGCACATATTAACATTTGGCAGCCCTGGTTGCTCTTAAGAATACGCATAGTCATAAATGTTATGGTACACATAGCACATACGAAATTTGGTTGAAATCCAAATGATAGTATGGATGTTACATGTATTTAAAGTTGGACCTCTCAGCAGGCTTAAAATCATGTTGGTAGCACTGACGTATATAAGTTACTCGAAATGAATATAGAATGTCAGGTACTATACGTGTGCATAGTTTAAAGCTTGCATACTTTCTGATATATTGGTATTTGGATAAAAGAAATTAAGAGCATTTATTAACAGTTGGCAGCCCTGGTGGGTCTTAAGAATACGCTCAGTCATATCTGGTTATGTACACATACAACATACGAAATTTGGTTGAATTCCAATTGATAGTGTAGAAGTTATATGCATTTAAAAATTGGACCTATCAGCAGGCTTATAATCATTTTTGGCAACACTGCCATGTATGGTATCCTGGAAATTAAACTGCAATATTATTATCTATACGTGTACCAATTTTGAAATAGCTCCCATTCATACCTTCCAAGATATCCAACATGGAGCTCAAATTTCAATTGCGATTTTTTTAGCAGTTCGTAGCACTGACATCATTTTCATATATGGCCGTGAGATATTCAGGTATAGGTCTTTACTCCTACCAAATTTTGTTTCGATTGCTCCAGCCGTTTAGGAGTTGATAGGGGGGGGGGACACACACACACACACACAGCCAGCCAGACAGACAGAAGGACAGACAGACAGACAGACACACATTTGCCCGATCTCATAAGTCTACTTTTTCCTCATTTTTGCAAAATGTGAAAAGTAGGTTAAAAGGAAGAACCCGTGGCAAATAACCACGAGATTAAACGTCACCTAGGCCTATACAATCCTCAGCTAACCTGTCTGAGAACTAAAGCCTGGAATGTTTGTTTAAAAGGAATGCTAAATAAAGGTGCATTTAATGGTACCCTCTTTTGGTCGAAAAAGTTTTGAATTTCACACGTAGCTTAACTGTACAGTATATTACAAATAGCTATAGTATCAAACATCAGTTACCTTTCTCCGGGACAACTCGTTGTCAGTACACCTCGTCGTCAGGCTGTTGAGAATATGTGGGATATTCCAACACTGATATTAGACTATAGGTAAGTTTATATGGGCTATGGTTTATGTTACATTGACTAATCTTGGCCTATGTTCATCTTATATCACCGTTTTTCTGCACGCGCCGGCCCGTGAAAGCCTAAGATATGTAATTGTTGTAGTTGTCTATGTCGGATAGGGGTTCTACATTTAGGCTACATAACCACCAATTAATTACGCACTCAAGTTCTAACAATAAGTTCCTTTGTTGTGGTAACTCAAAATGGTCTCCGAAATAATAGGGTTTTCTACATTAGTCTATTTCATGCACCGAAATTGAATGGGGGGCTGAAGGGTCTTCGGGATGTCCAAAATAGTTTTGCATAATACAAAATCATATGACATATCGCTTTAACTAACTTTATAGCTTGCCACGGTGGGTGAGTGGATAGCGTGTCGGTCTACTAACCCTAAGATTGCAGGTTCGCTCCTGACCGTGGTAAGTGATTTTTGAAAGGCGGCAAAAATACGATACGCATGTCATACGATGTTGGCATGTCAAAGAACCCATTTGAATTCAGTAGGCCGAGTTCATAATGGCAAAATTAATCTCGGGAGTTTCCGCCAACACAAAGTTCCTCATTTCTTTACTAGAAAACGCTATAATGTTCAAGGAGCTTAGATATCTAACATCTAACCTCCTTGACTCATAGCCAAGGAACAACGAAATTCGACATGAGAGCTACCCTCTGGGTGTCAAATAACAAAGCTTGCACCCGGCACCTGAGGCCATACGATATTATTATTATTATTATTATTATTATTATTATTATTAACTAACTTTATTATCAGGATTCCCAAAGATATAGCCTAGGCCTAAGTAAGCTAACTAGATTTCAGAGTAGCCTATATTAAAAGTATGGAAGCATCGACGAAAACACTATGTTATAGCGGTTTCCTCGAAAATAGGCCTATTTGACATAGTTACTTAGTTGGTTAGTTAGTTAGTTATTGTTGTTTGAAGGGGCGAAACAAAGAGGTCATCTGCCCCCGAAGGCATAGGCCTATTTGAGTGGTTGGTAGGAACAAAATGCTTTGGAATTTAGAATAGCCTTATGTTTTCAACGCAGTATTGAGGGTGTATTTATTTTTGCATGGTTCCTCTCCTTATTCACATTCATAACCCGCGTAACGCTGGGCTGAAATGATAATGCTGCTGCTGATGATGATTTTTTTTTCTTCGTGTAGCCTCCAGAGAGGCCGAGTGCAGGTCTTTCAAGTCGACGCCCGTGGGCGACCTGCGCGTCGGGATGAGAGATGGAATGGATGAAGATGAATGAAACTGGGCAAGGATGTGGAAGGAAGTGGCCGTGGCCTGTCAGAAGGTACCGTCCCAGCATTTGCCTGGTGTTGAAAATGGGAAACCACGGAAAACCATTTCAAGGACGGCCGACGGTGGGGCTCGAACCCACGCGTCTACCGAGTCAGCAGAGAGCTTGGCCCCATGACCTAATGCCGCGCTTTAGCGAGCATAGCCACTGCTGTCGGTGCTGATGATGATGATGTTTGTTATTATTATTGTTATTTTTATTATTATTAATAGTCTATTGTTATTATTATTCGTCAGATTCGTAAGATATACTGTATCACAAATGTAGTCTATCAATGGTAGGCTAATTAATAAATAAATTCAATTTTAAATTATTATTATCATCATCATCATTCTTCTTCTTCTTATTATTATTATTATTATCAATGTTATTATTATGATTATTATTAGTCTATTGTTGCTATTATTATGATTATTATTAATGTTATTATTAATGTTATCATTAATGTTATTATTATTATTATTATTATTATTATTATTATTATTATTATTATTATTATTTATATATACTCGTTACGGCCAACTATGGACCACGTTTGACAGCTTTTACATTATTTGTTGTCTTCACTCTCTGCCAGTATCTCTTCATCCTCTCTCCCACTTCCTTCTTCTGTTCCTCCGTGTAAGATCTTCCTTTCCTCACTGACAACTCCCCTGTCTCCTGGAAACCTGCAAACTCCTTAACTAGCTCTCTGTCCATTATGTCTTCTTCTTTCACCCCCATCCGACCCAAGTCCTATATCACTTCCCGAAACCATTCCGGCTCCGTCTTCCTCTTCCTGAAGAATTCAAAAATCATCTTCGTCAATCTGGCATTGTTCATCCTCACCAAGTGTCCATAAAACTGTATTCTCCTTTTTCTCATTAGGGCTAAGACTCCTTCTGTCTTCAGGTATAGTTCTTTGTTAGGTTTGAGTCTCCTCTCTCCATCCTTGATATTTGGGCCTAGGATTCATCGGAGCATTTTCCTTTCCCTCTTTCGGATGTCTTCGAGGCCACCCTTCCCAATCATATCTGGTGTTTCTGCTGCATACAGACATTCAGGTTTGACAACAGTATCTAAGTGTCGGAATTTAGCCTCAAAGGATAGACCCCTTTTGTTGTATGTATCCATCGTTAGTTGGTAAGCCATTTCCATTCTTCTCGCCCGCTCTTTGATGACATCCTTTTTCGACCCATTGTCCTGCAATTTTTCTCCCAAGTATTTAAAACACTTGACTCGCTTTATCTTGGCTTCTCTCAACTCCAAGTGGAGTTTATTATTATTATTATTATTATTATTATTATTATTATTATTATTATTATTATTATTATTATTGCTCATTCACTTTGAGGACTGGGGAATTTCGGTCATCAACTTTGCCAACTTTGGCTACAAGTTGCTCGACCAAGCGATATTTGTAGACAGTAGACTAATTGCTGTATTTTGAATAGCCTACTGTGAACTTGTAGGCTGTAGTCTATTAAATAGTAGCCCATAGAATTTAGAAGACATTTTTCAATGTTGCATTCGTAATCTGGTAAAAAAGACCCACTAGTGGTGCAGCGGCTAACTTTCTTGGCTGTCACCCCGGAGGTTCGGGTTCGGTTCCCGGCTCTGCCAATAAATTTTCATTCTTGTGTGAGGGCTGGAACGGGGTACACTCAGCCTTGTGAGGCAAAACTGAGAAGAGCGAGGCTTCCAGGGTTCGATTCCCAGCTCAGCCACCCTGGAAGTGGTTTTCCGTGGTTTCGTTACTGCTACTCCAGGCAAATGTTGTGATGGTTTCTAACTTAAGACCACGGCCACCTTCTTCCCAATCTTATGTACAAATACACACACTCGTACATCCATCACAATAACACAGGTTACCACACGAATTCCAGACACACCCAAAAATATATACGGTGATGGGCTATGTGACCGTGATGTCGCAGCCCCTAAAATAAGCAACAAAAACAACATTCTCGTAAAAGAATCGCTTTCAGTCGGTCAACACTTTAATTGGCTGGGGAATACCACTTTTCTACTTACATCTATAAACACATTTACTGAAAATCAATCTTGTTGCTAGATTATTTCAATAGGGATTTAGCGACGTTCCAAAGCCCTTTTAGTAACTGAAATATTTTTCTCTAGGCTATTCATAACACAAGAATCTAGCGAATTATAGAAAACCATCAGTAGTAGGCCTATACAAATAAATAGATAACCTATAGCCTATATCCTAAATGTAATTTGGAAATTCTTTAGTCTTAGTGTAGAAATAATCTTATACGTGTGTACTGTAAGTTATTGCTCATGGTAATGCATTACTACAGTAGTAAATACGGTAATGTCTCACCCCAGCAATAAATATCAGCGTAAGAGGCTTATGGAAGACATGTTGCTGCTTTGTTTGCATACAACGTAGGCTAGGCCTATTGTTTAACTGCCATCTAGCTAGCTGTAGCACCGGGAACTGCAGGCGATCGATGTCAATGTTCTACTCGGACCACAGTATGTGGGACCACCTCCCTTGTTCGTGTTGGCGCATTGGTTGGCCTTTACAACCTAAAATTGCAGGTTCGGTCTTGGTTCAGTCCGATGGATTTAGGTGTGTTTTACCTGCGATGACTCGTTTCTGTAGATATAGGCCTACTGGCTAGTGATGGGCGAATGATACTGAAGTTCGAGCGGGCTCGCGCCAGCTCGATACTCAACGCAAGCTCGATACTGTATCGAACCTGTTCGAGCTGCGAGGCGACACACACACATTAAGTATGCGGAGCGCTGACGGCCCAGACGATATTTTCTACAACTATTGCTCGCGTACAGTATTAGTGAACATATTATGCTATCAGTGTTTCAAATCCCACTGTCGGCAGCCCTGCTGATGGTCTTCCGCGGTTTCCCATTTGCACACCACGAACATGCTGGGGCTGTACCTTTATAAAGGCCACGGCCGCATCCTTCCGCGCCTAGCCCTGTTCTATCCCATTGTCACCATAAGACCTATCTGTGTCGGTGCGACGTAAACCAAATTGTACATAACTTAATAAAACTGTAATAATATCGGTTATTCACCGCCCCCCCCCCCCCCCCCCCCTCTCTGATACGTCTTTGGCTTCTGGGAATGATGTAATACTGTCAAGGATATAAACAAATATATGTTCCTGAAACGGAAGAGATTAATCGCATATGTAGGCCTACACATAGGCCTACTGTTGCCGCACAATTGTACTAAGGAAGTGTTGTAACCCGTCGCCTGGGTTCTGTCCACTCCAATGATGTTCTGAAGGCAGTTTGTATATTCTGGGGTGACGTGTGCATCGAATCATCGCACAAACACAGGTTGTAGCTGTCTCCACATTACAGATACTGTTTGAAGGGGTTATATGCACAAACTATAGTCTACAGCAGTGCACAGCAACAACATGACGAGTCGATTCTGCCTAGCACAATCTCTAAAGACAGCCTTCTTGAGGTTTCTGGGTGATGAGAACACGCCGATAGCTCGCGGTGCGCTCAAAAGCTCGCGCGAAGCTCGAACCAGTTCGAACTTCAACGTCATCAGTTCCAGCTGCTCGAGCCAGGCTCAAGCGCATTACTAGGAGCGTATGATACACAAGTTCGAGCGGGGTCGCGCCAGCCCGATACGAACCTGTTTGAACTGTGACGTCATCAGTTCCAGCTGCTCGAGCCAGGCTCAAGCACATTACTAGGAGCGTATGATACACAAGTTCGAGCGGGGTCACGCCAGCCCGATACGCAACGTAGGCTCGATACGGTATCGAACCTGTTTGAACTGTGACGTCATCAGTTCCAGCTGCTCGAGCCAGGCTCAAGCGTATTACTAGGAGCGTATGATACACATGTTCGAGCGGGGTCGCGCCAGCCCGATACGCAACGTAGGCTCGATACGGTATCGAACCAGTTCGAACTGTCAAGGGACATAAACTATGCGAAGCGCTGACCGCCCAGATGATATTTTATGGAACCACTAGCAACTCACCCCGGCTTCGCCCGGGAAAAGTTATGAATGTGCAAGGAATTCCTGTCAGACGTAATTTAAGAATGGCGAGGTGCACGAGACACAAATCCCCCTTCCGTCCAAACTATAAAAGCACATATAGTGGGCGATGTATCGAAGATAGAGATATGCCCTCCCGGACTTTTGTGTAGAATTTGTCATGCTGAACAATTGTTACACTCATATTGTATTGATATTTTTAACGGTTTGCCAAGCGTAAGCTTAAAAAGCGCACGGACGCCAGGTTCTTTTTTCGACATTTTCACTGAAATCGTTACTGCTTGGCTCCCTTTGATCATAAATAAATTATTTTCTACATAAATCATTCTCGAGAATACCTTTACAGAATGGTGAAAGCCGTATCAAAATCCATTCAGTAGTTCTCGAGATTACCCGTGACATCCAAGAATCGGGTACTTTGTTTTATACTAAGTAGAGATTCTCTTGCGCACGGTGTGAATGAACCTATTTGACTACTACTCTCAGTATATTGATGTGTGTGTGGAGTGGTGACATCGGATGCTCTGTGCGGGGAAAGAGAAATTGTACATAATAATAATAATAATAATAATAATAATAATAATAATAAGATAATTCCCCCACACCCCATCTCTGATACGCCTTTGGCTTCTGGGAAGAATGTAATACTGTCGAGGATAGTAGCAAACTTATGTTCCTGCAACGGAACAAATTTATATTATTATTATTATTATTAATGGTATGGTATGGTACACAATTACATCATATTACGGCTTAATGAAACATTGAAAAGAAAAAGGAGAACAGATAGTCTCATAATTTAACATCTGAATTAAAAATATAGTCCGCTGATGCAGGAGTCACTGAGGTCAAATTAATTAATTAATCAATCGCAAATATACACAGACTGTTGCCGCACCATTGTACTAAGGAAGTGTTGTCCTGTGCACTCCAATGATGTTCAGTAGGCAGTTTGTATATTCTGGGGTGGGGAGACAGTCATGTGCTTCGGATCATCGCACAAACACAGATTGTAGCTGTCTCCACATTACAGATACTGTTTGAAGGGGTTATATGCATGACGAGTCGATTCTGCCTAGCACAATACTCTAAACACAGCCTTCTTGAGGTTTCTGGGTGATAAGAACACGCCGATAGGTCACGGCGCGCCTTCGAGCATAAATGATCTAAGCGGCGCGCACATAAGCTCGAGCACAGTTCGAACTTGTTCGAACTCGGACGTCATCTGTTCGAGCAGCTCGAGCCGGGCTCAAGCACATCACTACTACTGGCACGTTACAATCCCCTTTAGTGGCAAATTTGCGGCACGTCGCGTCGGTGTCTCTATAGCCACAGCAGTCAAAAGGGACGTCAACCCTGGAACCATACCACGGGGTACTGTGTTTTGCGACTCTTAAGGTCTCCCGCTGGAGATTCTGAGGCTTCTTTTCAATATTCATACGCTTCTACAGTAGTTGACGCACCCCCTCCTCTAACAACTCATAAGGAACAAAGGAAGCGTGTAGTTCTAGGCTATGTGGCTAATAATCCCACGAAGCTCCTGACCTGGCAGTTGGCATTTGAGTGTGTGAAAATTCGAGGGAGCCGTGTCAGTAAATGTACTGACAAGTTAAAGATCCCCTTTGGGGCAAATTTCCGGCACCCCGACTTCCTTAAAAGCCGCAGTAGTTAAATTATTTTACCTCAAAAATCACGCATACATTAACCGGGAATCAAATCCAACAAATGCTTTTAGACTTGGCCTATATCAAAGTGTTTGTTTGAGGCATATAATGAACAAATGTTGCGAGAATTATGTATAGAATATTGAATTCCTTATTTCTATTATTTTCAATTCAGTTCTTTACTAATTTGCAAATAGATATTCACGCATTGAGAACAAATATTTGATAAGTTTCATGTGTCATTTTTAATAAATGTTAAGTTTGAAGGTGTTTAGCCTCTATTTTGTAGGATTCTCAGTGCCGCGGTGAACGGTTAGTGTCGCATAATATAGGGTTAAAGCCATAACATTGGTATTATTATTATTATTATTATTATTGCCTATTATCTGCTCAGTTGCTAACCGTAAATGAAAGTATTTGTGTGCTATGACACATTTTACGAAGTCTCAAGTTCGCAGAAAATAACCTACTAATTAGACTATAAACTAGGATTTTCGAAATTAATATGGTTTAATAACGCTGCATGGTTCAAGAACGCATCATGAAGCTATGACAATTTAAGAGGCGCATTCAAGTAATGCCATGCGGGATTCAGAGAAATAGCCTATAGGCCTAGTCGGGAAACTCCACTTTGGCCACCTACTAGAGAAATCAAGTAGGCTAGTTAATCAAGCGATAGCTCCCGTTGGAGCGATCCTGCTCGTGACGTGGTCTGCAGTGATGCAAGTGGTTAAGCGCGCGCCTACCCGGACAGTAGGATATTTGGGTTTGAATCCCGGCCAGTCTTATTTTCAAGTCATATCCAATCACACATTCAATAGGCTGTACGCCTAGTTTATATTGCCATGTTATAGCCTACAGGTACATAGTCTACTGTAATTACATTTTTACATTCAATATTACACAAGAGCTTGTATGAAGATGTGATTTTGTGGTCCTAAATGACAAGTTAAGTTTCAATTCGCAAGAAAGAAAAGGAAGCTTGTAGTTTTACGTGACCGTTAATCTCGCGATCATGAGCCACGGGACCTCTATTTTACGTGGAATCCGAACTACAGGACGTGAAATTTCACTTCGAAAATCTCACATGCATTGACCGGGAATTGAACCCGGTCCGCCTTGGTGAGAGGCAAGCAGCTTGACCAGTGCACCGACAGGACTGTCCCCCAAGAAATGCATAGGCTATAACTTATTCTTGTCTAATAAGCTAGGCTAGCCTACTCACCGAGAGGTGGAATATCCCCTCCCCCAAGAAGTCTCTTTTGTCACCCTCTCCCCTTGGATCCAGATCCCCACTTACAGCTAATTTCTGAGTAGGCCTACTCCACTGATCCATACCGTAGACCTAATAGTGTGTTTAACTGTTATTGCAGTGGTCAACATATTCATTTTGATGTGAAACTGTTGTTGTTCTTCTTCTTGCTGTTGTTGATATTAATTAATTTCAGGGGCTTGGGATATCTTTGGTCATCAGTCTCGCATGTTTAGGTGTAGCCTATGTTCAATTTGTCTGATAACCTGTGTTTCTATGGTGACTGTAGAAGTGTGTGTAACTATAATTAGGCCTATTAGTAGGGTCGGGGATGGGGTAGCTTATGTAGCCTACCCCGGGACTTAAGGACTACTATCCTTGCATTTTCCAGGAGGGAGTGTGGGAAACTCCAGGGGAAAACACACTCAGAATAGCCGCATCCAGCGCTAGGATTCGTACTTCCAATCGGTCGAACATCAATTCCCCTCGATTTTCCTTAATTCCACTCGGTCCTCCAAGGGACCCAAAAATGAGTTCCTCAACTCCGCTCAGGCTTTGGCAAGGGGTCGGCAAAGGGGTTATCCCCAATGACGTAAACAAATGTCATAACCCTCCTGCTCGCATAAGTTACCTAAGGCCAGGTCAAACACCTTCTGCAGCGCATGAGCGAATTCTTGAATGCAGCTGATTTTTCCGTTCTAGGCTGAAAAACAGTATTTTCAGCATCCGCAGCTGATATCGATGGTATTTTTTAGGTACAAATTATACACCTACTATTATCTAAATTTAATTTTATAATGTCTGACTAGGTTCAAAAACATACAAACATTTAGGCCTAATTATGTACATGTTAAAAACAATTCATAAAATTTGTAGGAAAAAAAATTGACTTCAGAGCGCTTGACCGATGGAGTGGTGGTGTTCACAAGATATTGTTGTGCCATTGGTCAACCGCTCGGATGTCAAGTCCGCTCATTCGTTAAATCAGGTATAAAGTGTTTGGCACATATAACTTATATGGCAGAAAATACAAATGATTTAAAATTAATCATAATATTCATTTAAATAAGTCTGTCAAGTTTTCTATTTTTTTCAACAAATTTTATGCATTGTTTTTAACATGTGCATAATTAAATGTTTGTATGTTTCTTAACCTAGTCAGACATTATAAAATTAAATTTAGATAATAATAGGTGTAACTTATAATTTGTACCTAAAAACATACTTTCGATATCAGCTGCGGATGCTGAAAATACTGTTTTCCAGCCTAGAACGGAAAAATCAGCGGCATTCCCACACAACAAATTAGTTATGAATTCTAACTCTTATAGAGCTAGGCTTGTTTACCGTAACAGCTATTCGGATTTAAGATATCGTCTGAACACCACTTTTTCTATGCAATCATCTCGTCTGCTCTTATCAGTTTACAAGTGATAAGAAATTGTTAAATGAGGGGTAGACTAAGTAACAACAAAAAGTTAAACAATTCTATTCTATGTTTTGAAATTAGCTGTTCCACTTATTTTAGTAAACTTAAAATGTAAACACTGAAGCAGTGGTTATTGTATTGCTGAAATATAGCTGACCACGGTAGGTTATTTTGAGAAGATATACTTAATTTGGTATAATTATTAGAAGTTATATTAGTTATATTAGAAGCATTGATTATAATCAACGGTAGAAGTGAGCATGGAAGACTTGTGTCGTTCTAAGAATGCATAAGGATAAAGAGACCGCGACCGAGCGGAGTTGAGGGACTGCTCTGGCGACTACCTGGAGTGTCGAGTGGAATTGAGGTAACCCTGGATACCTGACTCAGGTACCCGAGTGGAATTGATGCCCGCCCTTCCAATCTCTGTACTTGCTGTAGCACCCCATCGCGGTCATGGTGAGCTATTTAACATGCACAGCTACGCCGCGGGGTGATGTGGAGTATGCGAATATGATGTTGGAAACGCATAGTTAGCTCTCATTCTTTTGAAGAAGAAAAAAAAACCAGGAATTGACTTTAATTTGGAGGGAAATTTCGTAATTATGATAAATCATTGTAGTCTATTGGTACAAGATTAGGTTGCCAACACTGAATAAACTAAGCTATATTATGATAGGGGCCTAAGCATTTTAGAGGAACAAGTCACTTGCTTAGAAAACTGATACCGGTAAGGCAATCTCTTCTCAACAAGTTCATGGGGTATCCTACGTTATATGAGACTTTGGTAATTTCACAAACACACTGAAGTCGTCGCGATCAATGAAAACACATTTGTAACAAAATCACATAGCCTAACTTGTTGTATCAGTTCTGTTGCGTTGTACCCACTCAATGCGCTTTGTTTATACGGTAGGCATATCTCTCTACTTGTCACATCTCAATAGCCAGAGCTCTTCGTTACAGCACCTCACTGTTCCGATAAGTAGAGAATATCTACGATCTGCCTTGCTCACTTAGGTGCGCCGGAGAGTCTTCACTCTGCTCGGCATTTCTGCTCATGGAAGTCGATAAAAGCAGACAGAAGTAGCCTACAACTTATTCAGTAGTAATTGACCGCTGTGCACGTTCTCTAAAGAGAAATTAAAAACTACTACCACTCGGCTACTACTACTACTAGGCCTACTAATACTACTAATAATAGACTAATAATAATAATAATAGGCTAATAATCTAATAATATTTATTATTTTTAATTATTATTATTATTATTATTATTATTACGTATTATTATTATCGGCCGGTATCTACACATGTTGAGGCACAAGTCCATGGGATCAGGCAATCTCTGGAATCGGGGGCCGAGTTGGTTCGTACCCCACCGTCGCGTCGGCCGTTCTTGATAGCCTAGGCCTATCATTTTCTCCAGTTTGAACTCCATGCTAATGTTTGAACGGTAGGCTACCCTCTATAGATCACGGTTGCTTTCTTCCAACTCCTTATTGTTAGTCAGTTCCATTATGCATCGTCCATTTCATATTTCATTTAGGCTATTCCTCTGATGAGGTTGGCGTCAAGAACAGCATCCGGTAACAAAAACCATCCATCGCACAGAAAACACATAGGCTATCACCTTATCCCCAAAGGAAATAGCCTAGCGAGGGGTAGAAATGAACTCACATTTTTAAAATTGTTATTTTTATTCTTATTATTATTATTAGACTATTATTGGACCTATATTACAATATTTCTACTCATTTTATCTATTTTCACACAGAAACATGCAGAGAGATGCGATCCCAGTGCACAAGCGGAGACTTCAGGGGAAGGGGGGAAAGGCGGGCCAAGGCACTTTCAACCCTATCAAATTAACTTAGCCTATAGTCTATCGCCTCTTGTAATGTTTCAGAAGGGGCCTGGCTCTCATTAACTACAGGATGTTTCTCATTTTTAAATGTCGTTAATTTGCTTGAGAGATTAACCAGGTCAAAGGGTGATGAGTGTTAGTCATTAGCAGGAATGATCTGAAGTGCAACAAATTTGTCAGAAATCAATAAGAGAAGAAACTAGACTAGCCTAGAGATCTACCGTGAATGTTCCTTAAAATTCTAAATGGAAATAATATTAAATACCTAATCACCATTAGGCTAATTTAAAGCATCTACATTGAATCGCTCACTACGAGCGCAAAAGGGACCTGCAACAAATCCGGAGATCAAAGGTTCCAATCCCGGCGCTGACGGTGGTTTTCCTCAGTGTGACATTTCCCCGGATTTTTCCTTACACTCTCCAAGCAAATGCTGGGAGAGTAGGCTACCTTATTTCAAATCCAGGGGCACGTATCTTATTTCCGACCCTACTAATTACAGTGACACACGCACACTACTACAGTCACCACAGAGACACAGGTTGTCAGACAAATTCAATACACGCCCAAGTATACGGAGCTGTTGACCAAAAATCTCTATTTCGGGCATATCAGGTTTTTGAAATTCACATACAGTAGATTCTCTACTTAATAGTTCCTTATCACCATACAACATTTCAGTTTGATTACTGCAATAGCCTAGTTCGGGAGATTTGGGTATTGGCGAAATGCGTTGGTATCATGGGAAAAGAGTTGAACGTATTTTGAAAGTTATCAGAGGGACACAAAGACAGTCGTTAAGGTAAATAGTTTGGAAGGTAATCAATTAGAAGCTAATAGTGGAGCCCCACACGGGTGTACTAAGGTTGCCATGAAGAGTGTCCAGGGTGCATACACTAATATGAATTAGGCTAACAACAAATTCCTTCCTCGCCCAGTTTCAGTCATCTTAATTCATTTCATTTCCCATTAACTCATCTCATGAGGTTGGCACCAGGAAGTACATCCGACCATAAAAACCGTCCGTCACATAGGAATTCATCTCATTTCATTCCCAACTCCATAGAAATATATTGGCAAAGGGTAGACACACATACAGCATATTAACAACTTGTAATAACCGCACCCCCAATATACAGTGTAAGCCCGCCCTAGTGGCCGCCAGCCCAGCACTGGAATGCCTCACTGCTGTGACTGTTTGCTTTTGACACGAGGCGTCCGCCATTTTGTTCCGCTAGGGTCGGGTTGTGGCAGCTTGCGACTGTAGCGCGTCGCTCACTCCATAGCAATGTTATACTCGTACTTTCCACAGCAACATGGCCGAGTTTACAGGATCGTGCAAAGATAAGCTTAGCGCTTACGTGCAAAAGACAAGTGTCATTACCCTTATAACCACTTTCATTATATTATTATTATTATTCTATTATTAGGCTATTATTATTGGGCCTATTATTATTATTATAATTTCACACAACGATGCCTATCATTTTGTCATAAACCGGGTTCGATTCTCGGCTCTGCCAAGAAATTTAAGTCTGGTCTGAGGGTTGGATCGGTGTTCAATCAGCCTCATGGGGCATAACTGAGAATAAGTGGGTTCGATTTCCTCCTCAGTCTTCTTAGAAGTGGCTTTTGTGATGCCGATATGGTAGCCTAGCTAGATTAAGGCCACAGTCGCTTCCTACAAAATCTTAACCCTAATTGCAAATACACTCCCTAATAAAGTCATTTCAATGACACAGGTTATCAGAAGGATTTCACACACATCCACGTACACGCAGCTACATGACTACGGTGTCGCAAAGCCCCTAAATGAATCAACAACAATAACAACTAAGTTATTGAATGTCGATTGATGTTGTTGTTGTTGTTGTTGTTGTTGTTTGAGTCTTCAGTCTTTTGACTGATTTGATGCAGCACTCCATGCCACCCTGTACTGAGCTAATCGTTTCATCTCTACATAGCTACCACACCTTACATCCGAGGCAATCTGTTTAACATATTCTAACCGGGTGAATTAGCCGTGGTCGTTACGGCGTGGCTGTAGGCAGTCGCTCACATCCGGGAGGCGAGGAGGCTCGAATCCCCCCGCCGGCAACCTTGAAGATGGTCTTCAGTGGTTTCCCATTTTCCTTCCAGGCAAATGCCGGGGTTGGTCCCTAACTATAGACCACAGCCGCTACCTTCCAATTCCTCGTCCTTACAATCACACTTTCCTCCCCACTCCACACGCGGCGGTAGGCTACTTGTAGCTCACCTCATGGGTGTCCGTCTAGAAGCCTCTGGCGAGCCGAACATGTCCTCAGACACTCCTTGCACTAAAAGCCATACGCTAAAAAATTTAAAAAAAAAAAATTAAAAAAAAAAAAAAAAAACCTTAGTCTACTCTATCTACGCAAATTATCTTCATCATTCTCCTGTAACACCACATTTCAAATGTTTCTATTCTCTTTTCTGCTGCTCCAACAGTCGAAGTTTCACTTCCAGAGAGTGCCACGCTCCAGATAAAGACTTTCAAAAATGACTTTCTAATACCTAAATATATAGGCCTAATTGATGTCAACAGATGTCTCTTCTGTAGAAATGCTTTCCTTGCTTGAGCCAACCTCTATTTTACATCCTCTTTGCTTCGTCCATCACTGGTTATTTTGATTCCAAAGTAACAAAAGTCTCCTACTTCCATTAGCTTCTCACCTGACAATTTGACGTCAATAGGGGTTTCCGATTTCTTTCGGCTGCGTTCCATAATTTTTGTTTTACTTGTACTGTAGTCTATTGATTGTCATCATGAATTCTTTCGTCAAGGCGGAGTCCATACCTTTTAAGAACTCATTCAAATCCTCTGGAGAATTGCCTAAGCTGACAATGTCATCAGTAAATCTCAGAATTGGAATTATTTCTCCTTGAATCTTTACTCCTACTTTCATTGTTTCTCTAATTTCCTCCATTGCTTGTTCAATGCATAGATTAAAAAGTAACTTATGGGTGACAAGTTGCAGCCTTGCCTTAAGCCTACATCTTTCTGAATACCAGTATTCAGTGTCCGTCAGCTCGAATAACTGGCGTCTGGTTTTTATGTAATTCTATTTTATTGAGATATGCCTAATATTAAAGTAACAGACTAGTTGATCGTTGCTAATTAACAGGCTATGATTAGATATTATATAAAATATTACCTGGCCTATTGTTGTGACACACTAGCACCTGAATATTATCTATGACTGGACCAGAGATGGTTCTGTTTTGATCATACAGTCCGGAATAGCTTTGATTGCAAATTGTGATTGGGAATATACTGTAGCCTATGTAGGCAATAAGCTCATTCATATGCTGTAGCCTACTTTTCAAAGAAGTTTTAGGATAGGCCTGAGCGTTAATCTATTGTAAGCTCAAATAATAATATAAGAATAACAATAATCTATGTAATAACTTAATTACATGTTTTGGTTTTAAGTCCCTTTTAACAACTTCGTCTATTAGAGACGCCGGGGTGCCGGGATTTCGCCCTATCTGTAACGTGCCAATAAATACTGACACGGTTCCCTGGCATTTGCGTACCTTCAAATGCCAACTGATTGCGCCGGAATTTGATCCTGCAACCTTAGGAACAGCAGGCGAGAACGTTACCGCTGAGCCACGCAACCAGTCGATTAGACCTACTGTATTTTAAATCTATCCAGATAAGAGGTGGGAGGATGTTTTCCACTTCATAAATTGTAGGCTACTGATGCGTCAGTCTCCTATGACTGTTCACAACAATCCCTAAAATGCTTAAGTCATAAACATGTTCGTTGGATTAAAATCACGAAAGACTAGCTTAATTTGAATTTTATTTTTTACATAGACTAGGCTACTTATTCTGAATACAATACTTCGCCGTATAGGCTAACTTAATATGAACATCCAGTATTGCCATGGATTATGCGGAGCGGAGATAAAGCAGAAGTGTAGTTAATATACTCAGCTGGAAGCGGAAGTACTTTGGCGGAACACGAACAAACCCTCAGTTCCATTTATGACGAGGAACATACTGGTGTTGACATGAGCGTGCAAAGCAGCACTGCAGTTAGAAGAGATGTTAAACGAATAACATTAGTACTGTAGACCTAGTAAGGCTCGAAAAATTTGCATTCGAAAATGCAAAATATGTAGACTATTTAATTATCCTATTTCAAGCAGAGATATGCCTATGTGCATTAATAACCCAGGATATATGTAGGCCTACTGTCCAAAACCTCACAAAGATGATGAAACAATGAAAACAACCGAAAGGCCTTTGTTCCTTTCATCCATTAGGCTATGTTTGACACTGGAAACCTAAGTTGACATTTAATCTACCAAAGCAATAAAAATGTCGTAAAACTCACTCAATTCGTGAACTGGGATTGCTGCTGAAGTGAACATAATTCATCTCATTCCATTATCATGCCCTACATAACAGTAATAATTTTAAGATTTGAAATCAGAAACAATTCTCTGTTGCTTCTGAGAGTTGATTTGGATTGTCCGGCTACAAAAGACGTTATAGGCGCATATTTAAAGTTTGTTATTATTTCCAGCGACAATGTTTCTTCAATGTTCCCCAATTTGTGTTCCGTTTTACCAGACAAGATAGCCTACTGGCAATATATTGTAATGTAAGGCACCCTTTGAAGTATGACAGGCTACATAGTTAAATGTTTCCACTACTTCCTTTGCAATTTTACCTGGCGCATTTTAAGCTCCAGTAAGATAACTTATTTTCTATTAGACGTAGGCAATTCTTTATTTGTGACAAGTGGTAGCCTTCGTCATTTCATTGAAACACTGTGATGGATTAAAAATTCAGTTGAAATGTGACTTAATATACATAAATTCCTCCTTTATTCCACCGCAACATGTTATAGCACCCTTCGCTTCATCAACGCTTTCTGCTTCATTCTTATTTAGCTCGTTTACAGTAGTAGGCCTATAAGTTGTTCCAAATAATGTAAAAATTGTTACAGTAATAGGCTATATGGCAGTCTCTAACCAGGTCTCCCACCTCGTAATGACCGGGTGAGGACGAAGTACACTTTCCGGAGTCGGCATTAAACAAAATGATTCCATTCGGGATTTAGGTAAAATATGTTTACGCTTGACACAACAATTAACAGTAGCAAAGTTTATAGAGCACATTTACTGTCCATTCAGGCGGTGAACTGCATGTTAGACTATATGAATCATTCAATTACAAAGATTACAAAGATGCTGACCAGCAATAGCTACGTAAATGAGCACTTTCGCGACTGTTGTATGATTCTTCCGATTTGGAATTTCAAGAATCAGTCTTGAGACATTTCAATCAGCCTACATATTTCCTCTACTGAAATTTCAATTTGACCGAACGAACCAACCATTAAATTACATGCAGATCGTAGGCCTATAGCCCACACGTAGGCCTACAGTATCTGGACCTGGAGTTTCATTCAAACTAACCCAGAATAGATTGTCTTCAATAGCCTGTCGTTTTTTTCATAAATTAATATTGTTGTTGTTGATTCTTTAGAGGCTTTACGACATAGCGGTCATGCAGCCCCGAGTAGCCTACATGGGTGTGTGTAGAATTTGTCTGATAACCTGTGTCACTGTGCTGTCTGTAGGTCTACTTATGTGTGTATTTGTAATTGAGGTAGGATTTGGCCTTAAGGTAAGTACTATCTCGGCATTTGCCTGGAGTAAGTTATAAGTTGGAAGTCACGAAAAACCACTTCCAGAATGGCTGAGGTAGGAATCGAACCCGCCTCTTCTCACTTTTACCTCACGAAGCTGAGTGTAGCCTACACCGTTCCAGCTCTCAGACCAGAATTACATTTCTTGGCAGGGCCGGGAATCGAACCCGGGCCTCCGCGGTGACAGCCAAGAATGCTAGCCACTACGTAACGAGGTGGACATAAACTAATGGAATGTTTGCGAAGAGTAGACTCATGTGGTAGCCTATAGTCTAGTCTGTTTTTCTATTTGTTTCAAGAACGCACGTAATTCGGAGTGTTCTAATGTATGTAGACTAATGGAATATGAGCGGAAGCGAAAGCCTCACATACGTCCTCATTAAAGGTTGTGAACTGGAGGGTCCTAAGTTGAACAAGTTGCTTCGTTTGGGACTTATACTTTTAGCTTACAGTAGGCTACATGGTTTACCACTTTTTTTTAAATAGGTCTAGCTCTTTAAATGATTTGCTGTTTTTTTTTAATATAGTGCCACTACAAAATTAGTTGTCTATACTCAATAATACGTCTTCCATACGCCACACAAATGAATACAATCCCATCTGCAGTAAGCTCGCCTATATTTTCCCGTAGGTAGGCTATATTGAGTAGATATTCGTAATCTCACTGACGACACGTTTTACAAGCGGGCCCTAAGTTTAACTAGCCTATAGTTTGTAGACTACTACAAGAACGGGGACCGAAACGTAACGTCCGACCACTCAACACTCACAATCAAAACTAAACTGCAATGCATAAGCGCTCTGCTCTGACGTTACTTGTCTGGTGAATTCGCGTCGAGAATTTCCCGACCCCGAATAACAGTAAGTCATTACTTCCTGATGAATCCCCATCGGGATTTCTCCGGCCCCAACCAACGGCTCCAAATGAGCTTTATTCCAATTTACATGTAATTTATTTAATTATTATTTTAAAAAGATAATTAATATGAGTTAACTTAATTACAACGATATAACAAACCCCATGGTACCACAGCCTATGAAGTGCCTTGGCCTACCAAGCAAGCGCTGACCAGCCATTTGGCCTACAGATTGCGCGGTGATGCGTGGTCAGCGCGTCGGGTCCCCTCGGCCGTTATTCTTGATTTTCCTGGCCAGGGTACTGCCTCACTATCAGAGAGCTACTCAATTATCCTCACGAGGCTGAGTGCATCCCGTTTCAGCCTTTACGTCAGTTTCTAAAATCCCTGATGGTACCGAGAATCGAACCCGGGACCTTCGGGTGAGAAGCAGGTGTGATACCCCAACATCACGAGGGAGGCTAATTGTAACGATATCTTCTAATTATTATGTACGCCTAATTGTAAAAATCAATTATTGTCTAGACAAAACATGCAATAGGCCTAAAAAATTTCAATTTCATGACTGGGGAATCATTGTGTCGTGCACGCAGTAGGCCTACTATTGCAAATTTAACTAATAGGCCTAGCGTACGTCTTCCACACCGTGGGGACGGTTTTAAATCCCTTCAAAACGACGGTAACTCTATAACAAGTAGAACCACTTCGTTTCGCGGGTCGACAGAAATACCGCCCCTTAACGACAATTGATAGCACATTGTAACTTTCAGTCGGTCAACACAAAATAATTCCAATTACTGGAATAGGCCTATGTGAAAAATAGGCCTAACCTGAAATAAATTACAGTAATTTATTTCAGGTTATTCTTTCACATATTCCAGTATTTGGAATTATTTTGTGTTGACCGACTGAAGGTTACAATAGTCTATCAATATTGTCACTAAGGCAACACTGAAAAATGGCTTCAAGGTATATTTTCTTTTGTCTCTTAACGTGCAATATCGCGTATCTGACAAGACGTCTCTTCTCTTCCAATATTTTACTTATGGCTGGTCATGTAGGCCTATCCCAGCCGCAGCCTATGTGGATGTGCCGTCCAACAGAACAATTTTATTATTCACGTTAGGTTCATTTTCCAGTGTATTGTACTGTAGAGAAGTAGCCTATACCGTAGCCTATTTGCGTGTAGGCCTACTTATACACTTCTACAGTAAGCTACAGTATATTTGAGGTTCATTTTGTCTATAGGCCTACTTAGGCTATAGCCTACTGTACACAGGAAAATGAACCCAACAAGAAAAGTTTTGTTGGACAGCACATCCACACAGTGGCGTAACTAGGTTTTGCTTCTGGAGGGGGATGAGCGGAGTCAAATCTGAGCTAATTGCGTTTTTGATTTTGTGTTCGTTGTCTTCTACTTTTTTCTTTTTGCTTTGTGCTTTTGATTCTGGTTTTGTGATTGTCTTCTGTTCTTGTTTTTGTTTTTGAATGTTGTTCCTGTTTTATTTTCTGTTTTTGATTTTGGATTTGATTTCTGCTTTTGCTTGTGTTTTTGAAATTTGCTTTTTCTTTGTGGTTTTTTGTTTTTGGGTTTGTGTTTGTTTTTTGTTTTTGCTCTTGTTTCTGAATGTTGTTATTTTTGTTTTTCGTTTTTGATTTTGGATTTGTTTTCTACTTTTGCTTTTGAATTTTGATTTTCGCTTTGTGTTTTCTGTTTCTGGTTTTTGTTTGTTTCCTGTTTTTGCTTTTGTTTTTGAATTGTGTTATTTTTTGTTTTTTGTTTTGTTTTTGATTTTGGGTTTTTTGAATTATGCGTTTTGCTTTGTGTTTTTCATTTTGGTTTCGTGTTTGTTTTCTGTTTTTGCTTTTGTTTTGAATTTTGTTATTTCTGTTTTGTTTTTGATCTTGGGTTTGTATTCTGCTTTAGTTTTTGAATTTTTCTTGTTTTGTTTTTTGGATTTGGTTGTGTGCGTTTTTCTGCTTTCGCTTTTGTTTTTGAATTTTTTTTTTTTTTGCCTTTTGATTTTGTGTTTGTTTTATACTTTTGCTTTTGTTTTCAAATTTTGCTTTTTGCTTTGTGTTCTTTGTTTTGGTTTTGTGTTTGTTTTCCGTTTTTGCATTTAAATTTTTATTGAATTTCGCTTTTAGCATTGTGTTTTTGGTTTTGTATTTATTTTCTGCTTTTGCTTTGTGTTTTCGGTTTTGTGTTTGTTTTCTGCTTTTGCTTTTGAATTTTCCTTTATTTTTGGTCATGTGTTTGTTTTTGCTTTGCGTGAGGGGCAAAATAAGACAGTCAATGAAAGCAAACCTACACGTTTTCACGTTCGATCTCGATAGCATTTGATAGCCTACGTCTTATTTGCTCGAAAATGAACAGTTTTGGTTGGCATAGCACTATAGTACATTATGCAACGAGCCTATAATGGCTATAATTAAGACACGAGTATTTTTATAAAACGAGCGTACGCGAGTTTTATAATTTCCATACGAGTGTCTTAATTACCATTATAGGCGAGTTGCATACGACTGTTTATGTTCGACGATAATAATAACTTTATTATATGTTTTAACATAAATATTCATAAATATCTGTTCAGTCACTACAGTAGAATGTTGTGATCGGGTGCTGCGGTGGTTAGTATATCTCTCTTGTCCAAGCTCTCTGGACAACCGACGCATGCGCTCTGTGTGCTTCAATACCATATGTTCAGATTGCGCACCAGTATTCAGTAAAACTCACTGAAGTCGTGTCAAAACCACGCGCTGTGTAGAAATTGGTTTTGGGGATATTAAGGTACCGGTACAGTGCTATTTCTAGTCTCATATTCGCCAGTTTATTTACGCGAACATATGGACGGTGCGTATTCCATGTCGGTAATTTATTATAGTTCGATGTTGTGTTTATGTCCGACATGTTGGATTTTGTGTGCATGCGCGAAGGTATCGTTACCTAATTGGTCAATGAACGAGCTCTGATTGGCTGGAGAAACTGTATCATAATGAAAAACGGTGTTATAATGACCATCATTATGATACAGTTTTCTAACACATAATAGTGAGGGTCGAACATAATAGTACATTATGCAACGAGCCTATAATGGCTATAATTAAGACACGAGTATTTTTTATAAAACGAGCGTATGCGAGTTTTATAATTTCCATACGAGTGTCTTAATTACCATTATAGGCGAGTTGCATACGACTGTTTATGTTCGACGATAATTATAACTTTATTATATGTTTTAACATAAATATTCATAAATATCTGTTGAGAGTCAGCTACTGGAATTTTGTGATCGCAGAGCGAGCGTTGGGTGTTATATCTTTGTCTTTCAAGAGCTTTGAACAACCGACGCATGCGCTCTGTGTGGTTGCAATGCCATATGCAACCATATGTTTACATCAGCCGTCCCTCAGTAATATTGTCACCGCAGTCATTTGAAAACAATGCGCTGTGTAGAAATTAGTGTTGGTGATTTTAAGGTACAGTGCTATTTCTTGTCTCATATTCGCCAGTTTATTTACGCGAACATATGGACGGTGGGTATTCCATGTCGGTAATTTATTATAGTTCGATGTTGTGTTTATGTCCGACATGTTGGATTTTGAGCGCATGCGCGAAGTTATCGTTACCTAATTGGTCAATGAACGAGCTCTGATTGGCTGGAGAAACTGTATCATAATGGAAAACAGTGTTATAATGACCATCATTATGATACAGTTATCTGACACATAATAGTGAGGGTCGAACATAAAATATTTTACACAAGTGAAGATGAATGTTCTCCTATTATAATCCAAACGTTTGTCAACAATCCAAAAATTGGCTTTTTTAATCAATATTTCATCAAATTATGCTTTTCTTTTAAATTATTTGGCTTTGGGGGGGGGGGGAATTGATCCCCCTAATCATCCCCCCCCCCATAGTTACTCCACTGCAACCACATAGACTACCTCTGGGAGGCATGACTAATCATAAGGAAAATATTGGAAAAGAAGAGTCTTGTCAGATACGCGGTATTGCAAGTTCAGCGACGATACACTTTCTTTACAACTCACGTCATCTAGCAAACAGACCCATAGCCAAACATCCGTCACTGCGTGCCAACAAAGAAATAGGTAAGTTTTGTTGTTGTTTGTAGTTCAGTTTTAGGTTTGGGATATCTTGGTCATCAGCCCCGCATGCAAGTTCTAAAAGCACTGTGTGTTGATTACCGAGCTGATTCTATCGAGTGCCTAGCGAGAAGGTGGGGGCGTCACGTTGGGGAAGGGGAGTCCATCCATATGATTGCTTCCCTCTTCATGAGATCGAGCTCACTTGAAGAAAGACAGCACTTAATCCATAATTTCCTTACCCACAGCTGAACGAGGGACGTTAAAGGCTGCTCTGACCTAAATATTGCTCAACTTCGAGGATGCTAAATTATCGCCGTGTGCGTTAAGATCATAAGAGGACCAGGGAAATGAAGATGAGTGGTTCGATACTCACCGTCAGAGTGATTTCATCCCCGGTTTACTCCGTACTTAGCCTACTCTAAGTAAATGATATTACAGTGCATTACTTAAAGTCTCGTGGTATAGCCTATTTCCTAATCATTGTTCCAAAGTAGTACAGTTATGTTACGTGCAGTAGGATAATTACAAACAGCGGAACACCAGTCGTAGCATATATATTAAATCAGATAAGCTGCGCGGCTCAGTGGTAACATTCTCGCTTGCTGTGCCCAAGGTTGCAGGATCGAATCCTGGTGCAGTCAGCTAGCATTGGAGGGTGCTCAAATGTGAGAGAGCCGTGTCAGTACGTTTACTGGCACGTTAAAGATCCCCTTCGGAGCTAAATTCCGTCACCCCGGCGTCTCTAAAAGCCACAGATGTTAAAAGGGACGTAAAACAAGTAACATTATTTATTAAGTTACTCAATTGTCCTCACGAGGCTAAGTGCACCCCGTTACAGCCCTCACGTCAGTTTCTAACATCCCTGACAGAGCCGGGAATCGAACCTGGGGCCCCGCGGTGCGAGGCAGGCGCGCCACCCCAACACCACGGGGTACACTTAGGGGATTTTTATTACATAATTGTTGTTTCAAGGGGCCTAACGTAGCAGTACAAGGACATAAGCTACAGTGTATCAGTGGTAGGCTTTTCAATTCAGTCTGTGATCAAATCAGTAATCAAATTACAGAACTTCTAATGATTAGCCTACTTTTACGGTAATAGGTTAAGCACTAGGCTATTTAATTTAAATCGTTTCTTTTCATAATATAGCTTATGGTTTTAGTTTGAGTCCGCCTCGTTGCGTAATGGCTAGCAGGCCTACTCTCGGCTGTCACTGCGGAGGCCCCTGTTCGATACCTGGTTCTCGCAAAAAAAAAAAAAAAAAAATCTGGTCTGAGGGCTGGAACAGGGAAGGCCTACACTCAGCTTCGTTTGGCAAAACTGAGAAGAGGCGGGTTCGATTCCCACCTCAACCATCCTGGAAGTGGTTTTCCGTGGTTTCCCACTATTACTCCAGTCAGCCCTAAATGCCGGGATGATTCCTAAGTTAAGGCCACAGCTGACCCTTCCCCATCCTCATCTGACTTACAAATACACTCACTAATACAACTATCAAATTAGTACAGGTTATTAGACAAATTCCACAAACACCCAAGTAGGGGAAGTCCGTGTAATTTGGACCACTTAACTTTAAACGGCAATAACTTCTTTGACCGTAATTAAACTTTCTCAAATTTTATGGACGATAATTAGTACAATGTATCAAATGATTTGGTGCAAATAAATGTTAATATTATCTCAGCGTATAACGTAAAATTTATGTTTATAACAAAATGTAATATCGTGTAATTCGGACCGGATGGCGTGTAACTTGGACCAAGGTGATGTGTAATTTGGACCGCTAAATATAAACACTTGTAAGTTATTTAAGCTATTTATTAGGCAATACTAAACAATAAAATACAATATTGCGAATTCTGATTGTCACTTTTGGCATGTAGCACAATAGTAAAACAGTTCATCGTTAATTTCGGCACAATTTTCATGAGCCCACTTTTGCAACCGTCGCACTGAATCCAATCATCCTCATAACACCACCTCGTAATGTAGTGACTAGCGTTCTTCGCTGTCGCCCCGGAGGTCAAGGTTCGATTTCCACTTCAGCCATCCTGGAGGTGGTTTTCCGTGGTTTGCCCACTTCTACACCAGGAAAATTCTGGGATAGATGCAAACTTAAGGCCTCGGCCACCTCCTTACCAATCCTATTCGCAATTTACAAATACACACACACTTGTACAGTCATCACAATAACACTGGTTGTCACACAAATTCCACACACACACACACACACACAAATGTACAGGGCTGTATGACCATGATGTTGCAGCCACCAAAATAAGCAATAACAACAACAAAACCCTTTGAGATTATAAACCAACTTCTTTCAGAATCAGAAATAAAACTATGAAGAAAGTTGTTGTTGCTTATTTCAGGGGCATTGGGACATTGTGGTCATGTGGCCCCGTGTACTTGTGTGAGTGTGGAGTTTGTGTGATAACCTGTGTTATTATGATGCCTGTAATAGTGGATGTACTTGTAAATTGGGGATATAATTGGGAAGGAGGCGGCCGTGGCTCTAAGTTACGACCCGTCCCGGCATTTGCCTTGTATGAAACTGGGAGACCACGGAAAACCACTTCCAGGATAGCTATGGTGGGAATCAAACCCCGTTCCATCCCTCCCACAAGAATTAAAATTTCTTGGCAGAGCCAGGAATCGAACCCGGACCTCCAGGGCGACAGCCAATAATACTAGCCGCCATACCACGAGATGGTCACTATGAAGAAACGTAGCGATTAAATTTGTTTCAACGGACCAAATTACACACTCTCGGGCAGTCCAAATTACACGCCATGCATATATTTAATCAAAGTTCAAATAATTTGAACATTATTTAAAATTGATGAATGAAGGTATGTTAGAACTTACCAGGATGTTTCAGTAGTAGCCTACTTGTGAAAGCAACACCCACTCTTCGCTGAAATAATTACTTGACATCACCCTACCTCCCGGTCGTATAATCTTACAAGGAATGTGGTCACAAATTTATTTTCCTCATTACTCCTTAACCTTCAGTCCGAAAATAGAAGAACTCCCAGGGCGAAAGGGACACTCAACTGTCTTGCTGACCTTGCCTGAGACAAGGGGTTGCCAAACTCGCAAATACCAAAAGTAACATCAGTCCAAATTACACGACGGTCCAAATTACACGGATTTCCCCTACACAGGGCTACATGATCACGATGTCACAAAGCCACTCAATGAATCAACAACAACAACAACAACGGTTTTAGTTTGTAATCTACTTCTTGGAATAAAAGTGTAGGCCTAATTATTGAGAATCATTACAAAATTCACTTAATCGTTTTGGTTTCCTTAAAGACACGTGAATATTAAGAGTTATACCTCTTCAGTAGTGCTTATTAAGTGCTTGTTAACAATATATTCCCCATTGCTGTCAACTTATAGCTTATGGCATCGCCTTACCAAAGAAGGATAATTTGAGGGTGAGGAGATACAAAGGTTCCTGCACCACTGTGCCTACATCTTGCCACGTAGCCAATCATTAGGCCATTTACAACGAATGTGATCAACCTGGCCTATACACACACGGAGAGGATAGACTGTAATCACGCTAGTCAAGTAGACAAATTTATTAGCCTGTCATTATAATGTTTCCACAAACTTTCGGAAAACGTAATTTGTAAGCCTAATTCTAATTAACTGTTCCCGGGACACATCACTAAATTTTGGAGAACTTTCTCCCTCAACCCAGGAGTTCGAAAGAAAATTGCAGTGATGGTCCTGAAAGGATCTAGGCTATCTCCATCATCCGTAATCACTGCCACTGAGGAGAATTAACAATTATTTCAAAATACTACTAAATACTTAAATGCAGTCCTTTTGTAAACTCCAATTGCATTCATTATTCTATACTTTGTCTTATTGGCTATAGCCTAATATGAAAATATCATTTATAATTGTAATTGTATGAGTGTTTCTGAAGTGATTGTCCAATTAATTTCTCTGAGTAGGCCTACTTTCCCTCGCACTTAGACCATTATAATTATTATCATTATTATTATTATTATTATTATTATTATTATTATTATTATTATTATTATTACTACTACTACTATTACAGTCAAACTTCAGTTGAAGGGACTGAAAAAAACGAATTATTCAAGATTTCGAATAAGACAAGTTTCATTTCCGTGTAGCCGACAAGAACGGTAAGGAACCGCGTGAAAAGTTCGAATTATTCAAGATTTCGAATTTAAAA
Organism: Meconema thalassinum; assembly: GCA_946902985.2. Lineage (NCBI taxonomy): Eukaryota > Metazoa > Arthropoda > Insecta > Orthoptera > Tettigoniidae > Meconema > Meconema thalassinum. Next base: position 863,309,016 of record OX336389.2, read on the forward strand.
AACGTTTAGGTCTAATTTTATTACGTTAGATTGTATTATTATTATTATTATTATTATTATTATTATTATTATTATTATTATTACTATTATGACAAGCGTGCCCTGGCGAAGCGATGTCGGCCCAGCCCAGTCAATTAGTGAGGCGCCTCGCGGCTGGCGGCTGACGTGGGGGACTGCCCCGGTTGTCGGGCTCACAATCACCGCATTCACGCCGCGAAATTGGGTTTTTGTTTACTTCTCCACCGCGAGCATTTCACAAGGAAATTAATGGCAAGCACTAGAAGAGTGCCCAGGGAATGACTGTTCACAATGTGAGACCGCTCCATCATGATAGTAACGTCACAAAGAACAGATACGCGTCTTTGTGTAATTTGAAGTGCTCAACTCTGATCAATAGGCTTGCCACATAGACTAATACCGAGTTTTATACCATTTTATATATTGAACTGAAGGTTTACCACACAGACTAACATCGAGGTTTGCATCACTTTATGTAGCTATTGTGCCGTTTTAGCATCACTATTACGGTAACTTTGTGGCGCTCTTTATGAAGCCACAACTTACTCAGCTAAATGAGACCCTGTAAAAAGGAATCTGAAAATAAAATAGCACTTATCATTGTAGGCCCTATTTTAACTTCTTGTTTAATACCGTAACAAATATTTTAAGGTTTCATTAATTGATACTTTTTTTGGTTCTTAACCCAAGTCCAAAACACGTTATAGGCTAGGCGACTACAGTAGGCCTACGTGATATTGTACAGGTATGTTTCCGTTAGGAAGTTATGAACAAACTGAACGATGGATCACAAAAAACACCCGAATGATTGCAAATTTATTTAAACCTTGAACGGTGCAAAACTTAAAAATATGACTTTAAAATATGACAATCATTTTCGAGGAGTAAACACCAAGTTCACATTTTAATCAACACAATTAATATGACAACATAGGTTCAAGTGAACAGGGTCAGGCAATTTTGGTCCTTCCATCTAAACATTCCGGTTATTTCAATGCAATCACACTTAATATGTTTTCTCACTTCTCATGCCCTACAAAAATTTGAACACATAAGTTGGTTTACTATTTTATTGAATAATTTAGCTAAATTTGTTGAATCTTGAATAAGTTAATGTAAAATTGATTTAATGAAAAAGGAAAGTGACCATTTACTTGTACAAACCCTGTTCTTCGATACGACAGCATTAACAATGACTAGCCTATTTTAGGTCCTCACAACCCAATGAGGTAGGACTGGTTCAGCATAATTCATGTAGACTATAAGGGATAGCCCAGTACTCAAATACAGATTGAAGGACAGAGGTGCGGTGTGTGAAAGACTAAGAACTAGTTCGTGCTGCTGAGGAATCTAATTTTTCGTAACAATTCACTGTATCATACTTAAACTCATGAATAACATATGGCTTTAGAGCGCCTACGTTTATTCAGGGCTCTAGTAGTTTATTTCTTCACACAATAATCAATCAGAGGCTGGTCATCGTTTATGATGTTTAGTGCGTAATTCCTCGGGGAATTATCTAATACTTAGAGTCATTGAAGTCATAACATGGAGGCCATAAATTAAATCTGAAGGGTGATTCATAGGCCTAGGCGCTATCTGTATCGACTGGATGCATGGCGCAGCAGTAAGGTTCTCGCCTTCCGTGCCCAAGTTTGCAGGATCGAATTCTAGAGCAGCCAGTTGGCATTTGAGGTTGCGCAAATGCGGGGGAAAATCCCGGGAATCGAATCCGGACCTCCGTAGCGATAGCCAAGAATGTAGCCTTAAGAGTGAGTTTCCCCGAGTTAATAGGATTTTTGACATGCACGGGACACATAATTCTCAAACTGCCTCCGTTACAGTGGCTGGCAAAGTGAGTTTATGCTCATTTCAGTAGTTGGCGAAGTGATTCTAAACTCTCATGCATAATTTACTGTTACTTTAACAGGTAACGAAATTGTTTATTTAGAGCAGTTTCGTACTGTTTATATCAAAATGAAGACCGTCATCTTGAGGTGCGTTTGCAAGCTATTGCAAAAGATTATTGTTGCTGACAGTGGATAATTATAAGTATTTTATTATTGGCGATCAGTCTCATCGCATTCTCCTCAGCAACCAACTCTAGTATGAAAGTCTCTGGACGGTGAATACACTGGTCATGTTGAATTTCATTGTAAGTTATAAGCCAATTGTTTATTTATTATTTGTTTAGAGTAGTCTACATAACAATAATGAATCTAACCACGCTGTTGATTTTGGCAATGGGAGTATTATTTGCCATTTAAAATTTAGCGACTACATTGATGCAGGACACTATACAGTTATCGAATATGACGTTAATTTGGGGAGAAATGCTGCGATAAATAAACCCATTCTACGAAATAGAAGTGAGAAATCGGAGAGAATACGAAGCCACTTTTAAAATCCAATATAAATACGCCATTTCAGAAAAAATTCCAGATATGGTCCAATGCAGTAGTCTACAGTGTAGGGTCCTTGACGAACAAAAGTAAACTTTGTTCTGCATTCTAGATCTCTTGCGAGAAATCTACGCTTGGTTACTATGGCCTTTGTTGTTATAATGGTAAAATTGATCTGACGAAATATAAAATATTCTATTTGAGAGGCTGCAACAATTTTTCACTGGAGATGATATCTCAAAGAATTTCAGAGAGAATATTCGGCGTACAACAATGCCATGTCCTCCGTTTCTTTTGGTGCCAATGTTACCGTGCCATATCAATACGGTCCATACTGTTTTAAAATTTATTTAATTGCACATCATTGCATTTGTTCCTTGTATTCCTAAAATAGAAGCGACGGTTCTTACGGTCATTTTTATATATTAGACTCCTCAGAAGCTAATCAAGTCAGATCTGAAAATCAAGCAAATTCTTGCAACAGGGAGGGCACACTTCATAGTTTAAACAATATTTTGCAAGAGCATAACCCCTAAATTCAAGATTCAAAATACCTCTAAATTGAATTGCAATCCAGCTGACGATATTCGATTAGCATGGCTCGTAATATGGGATGAAGCACCCATGGCAAACATTCATTCATTAATGTGTGTAAATCGACTTCTAAAAGATACGTAACGACATTATTCCTTTCTGTGGGAAAGTTGTTGTTCTTGGAGGTGAATTCAGGTAGGATTTGCCTGTTGTGCCGCACGCTTCTCGCCAAACAGTTATTCACAATTGTATTAAATACTCTTCTCTCTGGTCCTTTTCCAAAATACGTCGCTTACTTAAAAACACGCGATGGAGACCAGATGAAATGGAATTTTCTGATTTTTTGTCACATGTTAACAGTGAGTCCTCTGTGGATGATGAGGAATCAAATGTTACTGAATGACCAGCCAGACTTTCAACGTATGAGGATATCGTGAATGAGATTTACGGCGAAACATTCACTTCTGGAAAGGATATAATAAATTTCTCGAAAGTTTGCATTCCTACACCGAGAAATTAACAATGGAATGAAATTATTTTAAAAGTCATTGAACGTATATCCAGTAGTCCAAACACATACATCAGCGTTAACAGATTAAATACTGAAGATGAAAGCCAGCTAGCCTACTTAAGTTTCCTATAGAATTCTTGAATTCTTTGGAATTAAGGGATTTGCCTCCACATAGGCTACTTCAAACGTTTTAGCCATAGTTATGCTCCTTAGAAATCTGAACGTTTCCCAAGGGATCCTATATAGAACCATATTATTTGTAAGAAATATGCTATGTATGAAAATTGCTTGGATATGGAAATAATAGGTGCAGTTAAAATTAGGCGAAGACGTCTAATCCTTCGATTTGATTTAACACCATCCGACAAAACACTTCCATTTTCTTTTAAGAGGCAACAATTTCAAATTCACTTGGCATACATTATCACAATCAATAAAGCTCAAAGGGAATCTCTGGAAAGTAGGCGATAGGTCTCTATTTACCTCATCAAGTTTTTAGTCATGGCCAGCAGTATGTTGTAATGTCGAGAGTGCAATGCTTTGACGCCCTTAGAATTGCAACAGTGCAAGAAAGTAATCGTACAAAGAATGTAGCCTATACAGTATAAGAAAGTACTCCAGTAAACATTTTCTCATGTTTGACGGGTTTCAACTAGTAATTTTATTAATGCATCACCGGGTGAGTTAGCCGTGGTAGTTACGGCGTGCTGTAGGCAGTAGCTCACATCCGGGAGGCGAGGAGGATTGAATCCCCCCGCCAGCAACCTTGAAGATTGTCTTCTGTGGTTTTCCATCTTCCTTCCAGTCAAATGCCGGGGTTGGTCCCTAACTATAGGCCACAGCCGCTACCTTCCAATTCCTCGTCCTAACAATCAGACTTTCCTCCCCAGACAACACTCCACACGCGACGGTACTTGTAGCTCACCACATGGGAGTCCGCATAGAAGCAGCTACAAACTCTGGCGAGCCAAACATGTCCTCAGACACTCCCAGCGCTAAAAGTCATAGACCAAAAAAATAAATAAAATATGCAGGGCATGGCCATGTAGCCTAGCCTACTTTTCTTTTCAGAACGGGTCAGGGAAGGGATATTGGAAGAAAATCGGCCGTGGACCTATTGAAAAGAACTGTCCCGGCATTTGCCTTGTGGTGAAAATGGGAAACCACGAAAATCATTTTCAGGACGGCCGAGCTGGGATTCGAACTCACGCACTCCCGATGCCAGCAAGGCACGAGGTAGCGCGTTAGCGGTAGTAAGAAGATTAAGAAAACACAACACAGTGCAGCTACTGATATTTCAAGTATCGCAGGCTTTGTTTGCGGTACCGGTAGCGCCAAACCATTTGTCTGTGTATCATTAGAAACAAAAATGCTCGCTTCATCTGAGTTGTTAACCAAATCAACACAATGGCCTCATGTAGCATAGGTTACATAGACTTTTAACTTTTTCTTACTTAGGGAAAATAACCTTGACAGGACGCATCTCACTTAGAGAAAGCTGCTAGCCTCGGCTATAGTAACTTATCGTGCCCCAAGGAATTGGCCACGAGACATTTGATAACCTTCAGTAGACAGTTAGGATTGAAAGAGACACGTAAAGCATTATCTCACTTGGCACATGTGGTATCGGCCCTACACAAAGAAGCTACTATGATCAAAGAGCGAGCAATCATCCAATTTCTAGGCTACTGTTGTTGTTGATGATGATTATTTTAGAGGCTTTGCGACATCGTGGTCATGTAGGCTAGTCTAACCCCGCGTGCTTGGGTTGTGTAGAATTTGTCTGATAACCTGTGTCACTGTTAACACTGTACTAGTTAACACGTTATGGGTTATACGTCCCTTTTAACTAATGCGGCTTTTAGAGACGCCAGGGCGCCAGAATTTCGCCCCGAAGGGAATCTTTAACGTGCTAGTAAATCTACTTCCAGGATGGCTGAGGTAGGAATCGAAGCCAGCCTCTTCACAGCTTCGCATCACGAGGCTCCCAAACCAGAATTTTCTTGGCAGATCCTTGAATCGAACCCGGGCTTTAGCCACTAATGTCTGTATTTCCCGGAACTCTCTTGGTTGGTTTTTGGTTGCCGCATGTGCCACGTGTCTCTTTCAGTCGTGTCTACTGAAAGTGATCAAATGCCCCGTGCTGTTCCGCCTCTTGAAACAACAATAGACTAACTAAAGGTTACTTTCGAAATCACGCTCACTTTTTTTTACCACAACATTTCAAATCCTCTTATGAGGATTACATTTTGGTTTTCCTATTGGGACATTTATTTTTGGTAGTCTATAGTTAAAGCCCTGCGCGGATGCGGATATCCGCAAAATATTTAACCATGCGGATATACTGTAGTTATCATGGCTGTGCGGATAGCGGATAAGCTGCGAATAATGTTTGGAGTAAACTTGCGGATAGTTTTCAGAATACAATCTGAAATTGTTGAATATCATTACTAGGACCCGGTTGTTTATGATAGTCTATAGACTAGGTCTACTGTATCATATTTTTCCGTTATGTTCTTTCCATGACAAATGTAAGATTATTTGAGATAATCTCATTGCAATTAGACTATGCCATTAAGCATAAATAACACTCCGTACTGAAAAGGGTTGCAATTCTGGCTGTATAACATTCATTTTATACACAGCACATGGCATAGGCTAGGCCTACATAGCCTAGGGGAACGACTTTCTCCTCAAATGTCTAAATGTGTTTCTTTAATGCTTGATGCTTTATCTAACTAAAACTATTATTGTAATGCCAGTAGATTCAGATAAGAAATGTGCGGATGCGGATAACAATCGTGCGGATGCGGAGAACGTTTTGCTTATGGACCTATAGTCTACAGGAGGTACTGTATACTGACCATTAGACCAGCTTCATGCTATCTTTTCTGAAATATTCAGTTATCTGTACAGACCTAATGACTTAATTCCCATAGACTATTTGTCTACCAACTCTGAATGGAATACAAATTTGTTTCCGTTCTTACGGTATTGACACAGTTTCACTTCAAATTTTGTCCCCGGATTAGAATGAAAAAATGAAAGATGCTGGAAATGAATCTCATGTTCTTATCTGAATTCCAATTAACATAGTCTACTGTACATCAATGGTGTATACTATGTAAAATATAGGCCTAAACTAAATGAGTCAAATCCCTTCCAAAATGCATTGTATGATGGTTGATTTTCCACAAATAACAATGTACTTTTTCACGCAATAATCAACCAGATGCTGATCATCGTTTACGATGTTTAAAGCGCAATTCCTCAGGGAATTGTCCAATAGGGTCACTTAGAGTTTAAGCTGCGTAACTTAATGAAATTTAAACCACCTGCGGTCGGCATGATTCAATTTGAACTTGAAACTGAGTTCACGCTCGTCTGGGTTCGAGCCCAACCTCGGGAATGGGTGGGTGTGTTGTCTTTAATAAGTAGATTATTTCACTTGCAAAATGTAAACTTAGCCTAAATATATTCCAACCATCTCGATTCATCACAAAAATAATCACACTTAAAATTACGATTTAACTAAAATGGTGGTGGTTGCATAGTCTAAGTCTGAACAGGCCGAGAACCAAACTTACATATACATGCTGTTTCAAAAGTGCTGTAGGCATCCTAACATGGGAACCTATTTGTCTAGACTAAATCTAAAATCACATCCACCACATGCACGAGTTACAAAACTTGAAGCGACAACCGCACGGTATTCTGAGTAGGCTATCTCGGCACGAAAGAAAATAGGCTACAGTAGGTGGCTAGCCTACTTCCAGCCACGCACAGCACGTTCCGGTAAACAAGTGGGGATGGTTGTCGCTTAATACGCGACACTACTAGGCTTTTGATTGATTGCATGGACCAGTCTATCACGATTGACAAGAGAAACGCAAATTACTAGAAACGACAATAACAACAGGAAACAAACGTTTGTACGCAGATAAGGCGTTGAATCTTGCGCGAGTCATCACGATTCGTGGTAAGCAGCCTTCTACTCGTAGGTGTTTTGCCACAGTGAGTGGAAGCATATAGGCTACTAGGCCTAACCTATAGGCTACAGCAAAAACATGTAGTAGACCTATCTAGTTCAGTGACGAGACTCGTCAAATATTGAAAGGTAATATATTGAACCAAGAGGACGTTTTCAGCGCAATAAAAGGCATTGTTAACTTATTTTAAGTTAGGCCTAGCTAAAATCGTTGCAAGACTCCTGAAAGTTAGGTTTATGTCACTTGCTCAACCGGTCATACAAAATATTGCAATTAGACTGTCTCCACAACGATTAAATGAAGAACGTTACGGTTTCAGATTTGAATATCTATTCTGTTACATATTTCTCCACCGGACACGCCCTGAAATGGCGGTAGCACATTTTAGAAACACCCTATATAAGATCATAGGCTACACTCTTCTAAACTCGAAAAAAGATCAAAGGTGCAGTTTATCACTCTCCTACCGGGTTATTGGTGGAAGGCGATAGGCCTATTGTCTACAATGTGAGCAACGACTCACGGAACCTGCACCTGCTGTTCAAATATTCGGCTGTGATAAATCCACTTAGGCTATGCGAAAAATATAGAAAATAGTTTAATTTTAAATCACGTTCATATTTATTAGTGTGGCAGATAATGCACCATAAAAACATGTCAAAACATACTTCGGAGCTAAATCAAGCTTTTAAATGCACACGTAGCTTAAGAACATCACAGAGGTCTGCTTTATTCGAAGTTGTAGGTTAAGCTGCTATGTCTACTGTAGACTATTCAATAATAACTTAATAGACAAATAGGCCTAATATTCTTACTATTATTATTAATCTTTATATATATAATTCTTCGACACGTGTGTATGTAACTGAACTCCTCCTAAACGCCTGGGCCGATTTTGATGAAATTTTGTATGAATCTTAGGGTGGCCCGTATGGTTTAGATTCACAATTTGACCAGATAGGTGGAATTTTAGAATTTTAGAACCACAATTTACACACAAATTTAGAACCACAATATACAGTCGTAAACAGTCGTCATGGAAACCGCTAGCCTTAGTGAAAAGTGATCCTTTTGGACTGTGTCGCAACCTGTGCAACTACCGCCATAACATACACTCCGCCCATGGCGGAAAGTTGTGTTTTATACCAAAGGTGGCAGTGATGTCGAATTCTATTTGTCTCTGCACGTTAGAGCGTTTCAAAGTTCCGTATGCGTTCATATACCATTCATCCGATTGCGATGAAACTTGGGTGAGATGTTGAGTGCACTCCAGGTAAGGTGTTTGGCTTAGTAAATCCATTTTACAATAGATAGCGCACGACTAGATTCAACAAATGAGCAACGACGCGCGAAGCGTTTCAAAAACGTCCCGTATGCGTTCAAATACCATTCGTCCGATAGCGATGAAACTTGGGTGAGATGTTGTGTACACTCCAGGGAAGGCTTTTGGCTTAGTAAATTCATTTTACTATAGGTAGCGCACGAGTAGATTCAACAAATGAGCGACGACTCGCGAAATGTTTCAACAAAATCCCGTATAAGTTTATATACCATTCATCGATTGCGATGAAACTTTGATGAGTTGTTGTGTACACTTAGGTGAAGGTTTCTAACTTAGTAAATCCATTTCACAGGAGGTTAAGCACAAGTAGATTAAACAAATGAGCTCCGACGCACGAAGCGTTTCAACAAAGTCCCGTATGCGTTCAAATACCATTCGTCCGATAGCGATGAAACTTGAGTAATATGTTGTGTGCACTCCAGGGAAGGCTTCTGGCTTAGTAAATTAATTTTACAATAGGTAGCGTACGACTAGATTCAACAAATGAGTGACGACGCGCGAAGCGTTTCAACAAAATCCCGTATAAGTTTATATACCATTCATCGATTGAGATGAAACGTTGATGAGTTGTTGTGTACACTAACGTGAAGGTTTCTAACTTAGTAAATCCATTTCACAGGAGGTTGCGCACGAGTAGATTCAACAAATGAGCGGCGACGTGCGAAGCGTTTCAACAAGGTCCCGTTTGCGTTCAAATACCATTCGTCCGATAGCGATGAAACTTGGGTGAGATGTTGTGTACCCTCCAGGGGAGGCTTCTGGATTAGTAAATCCATTTTACAATAGGTAGCGCACGAGTAGATTCTAAAAATGAGCGACGATGTACGAACGTTTAAACTAAGTCCCGTATGCGTTCATATAGGCCTACCATTCATCCGATTGCAATGAAACTTGGGTGAGATGTTGTGTACACTTACGTGAGGGTTTCTAACTTAGTAAATCCATTTCACAGGAGGTTGCGCACGAGTAGATTCAACAAATGAGCGACGACGCGCGAAGCGTTTCAATAAGGTCCCGTATGCGTTCAAATACCATTCGTCCGATTACGATGAAACTTGGGTCAGATGTTGTGTACACCCTACGGAAGGTTTCTGGCTTAATAAATCCATTTTACAATTGGTAGCGCACGAGTAGATTCAACAAATGAGTGACGGCACGCGAATCATTTCAACAAAGTAGGCTACCATATGCGTCCATATACCATTTATCCGATTGCGATGAAACTTTGGTGAATTGTTGTGTACCCTTCAGTAAAGGTTTCTGGCTCAGTAAATTCATTTTACAATAGGTAGCGCACGAGTACATTCAACAAATGTGCGATGATGCGCGAATCGTTTCAACATAGTCCTGTATGCGTTCATATACCATTTATCCGATTACGATGAAACTTTGGTGAATTGTTGTGTACACTCCAGGAAAGGTTTCTGGATTAGTAAATCCAGTTTTTAATAAGTAGCGCACGAGTAGATTCAACAAATGAGCGACGGCGCGTGAATCGTTTCCACAATGTCGCGTATGCGGTCATATATCATTCATCCGATTGCGATGAAACCTTGGTGAATGATTGAGTAGGCTACACTCCAGAGAAGGTTTCAGGCTTAGTAAATCTAATTTACAATAGGTAGCGCATGAGTAGATTCAACAAATGAGTGATGGCACGCGAATCGTTTAAAAAAATCCCGTATACGTTCATATGTCATTCATCCGATTCCGATGAAACTTTGATGAGTTGTTGTGTAAACTAACTTTCTAACTTAGTAAATCAATTTCACAGTTGGTAGAGCACGAGTAGATTCAACAAATGAGTGACAGCGCACGAATCATTTAAACAAAATCCCGTATGCGTTTTATGCCATTTATCCAATTGCGATGAAACGTTGGAGAGTTGTTGTGCACGCTCCCACGAATTTTTCTAGATTAGTTAATTCATTTCACGATAGTTTAGAGGCAGTTAACAGAAATTGAAAAAAAATATTGTGTATCCAAAAGCACTTCAAGAAACAAAGTTACAACACTTTCTTTGATTGGCAGGACAACGTCTGCCGGGTCAGCTAGTAATAATATAAAAAATCCACAGTCTGCTTCCAGTCGAAAGACCGGTTCAGGGAATGGAATGAATGAAGTTCCCATCTAGGGGCGAGGATATGAACTGTGCCGGCTGCCGAAGCCTGTCGCACTCCCCTGGGGCAATGATTATTAATAATAATAATAATAGACTAATCATAAATAAATATTAGTGTCTCACATTGTAGCCTATAGTGTTATGAACATAATTAATCGGAGTAAAATACATAGCCTACATACCGTTAGCGGGATAGATTCGCATTCAATCACCCTCAAATGCTGACTGACTGCACCGGGATTCGATCCCGCAACCTTGGGAAAAGCAGGCGAGAATGTTACCACTGCGCCACGCAGCCGCTCGCATAATAATAATAATAATAATAATCATAATAATAATAACAATAATCATAATAATAATAATAATAATCATCATCATAATAATGATAATAATTTGTGTTTAACGGTACTGTGGTTTCAGAGATGCTGGGGTGCCGGAATTTTGCTTGGACGCCATTAATGTGACAGAAGACCTATTGCCAAGGGTCTCTCTCACATTTAGGCACCCTCAATTGCCAACAGACTGTGCCGGGAGAGTGATCCCACTAAGAAGACTATGCGACTACGCCACACATCTGATCAATAATAATAACAATAAATGGTAGGTGATGGAACAACACAGTATTACGACAGGCCTACAGTGACAAGGAATTAAGTTACAATAGTCTACTAGGCTAAAGCTTGGCTATTTCATGAGAACGTGGTCTGGGACGAGACAATAACATACTGTAGTCTAAACTGAAAGAAGGTTCACGCAGAAGCTGATCTGAATGTTCTATTAGTGTCTCACAATGTTATGAAGATATTTATCAGAGTAAAATACATGAATAGCTGGATAGATTCTCAAGGTCAAAGTTCTCTGGACGTAAGAATTCGTTCTCTCAATATTTCCATATATCAACATTCATACAAATTATAAACTTATAAACTTATTCTGTTTCTTACAGTAACTTATCATGTCCAATAGAAAAACAGACGTTTGTGCGTATAGCCTACAATCGTAAAGTTACAGACCGAGGCAAGGAATGCGACATTCACTCTAAGAAGCACTGTTTAGCCGACGATATCTACACAAAATTATCGAGAATTGCGTCCTGCGAATTCATATCATAATGATTAGGCTATAGAGTAGATAAATGTTACAGATTCTATTTTAGTTCATCCATCCGTATAAACACTTGACGAGCCTTACAGTAGTCGCATATGATGTGTAACATCTGACATAGAAGAAAACTCACGTGGAATTGTTGATACACCGGTATTTTATAATATTATTGGCACAAATATTAATCTATTGTAAAAAGGGAGTGTTTTACAGATATTGTAGTTTATAATACGGAACTCATTTTATTAGATGATTTGTAGCTTCCACCAGCACTAGCCTAAATAAAGAATACGATATGGATCAACTAGATTAATAGACGCGACACCGCTCATAACCTTAAATTCCTTATAAATAGGCCAACTTGTGAGTAAATACAATGTTCACAGCAGTAGATCATGAAAGGCTTGCCCAGTTTCCGGACCTCTTGATTCACAGACCAATACGTAATTTCATATGGATTCTTTTTAAAATAAGTCATATTGATATGATTAGCAGCAGAGTATCAAGAAGGCATTGCGAGAACAATCAAGAAGGCAGTGCGAGAGAAGAAATATCAAGTAGGCAGTGAAGAAAAAAAAAGAGAGTCTTGGAATTGTTATGAATTATTACTGTGCAAAAAGAAATATTATGTGGTGATGAATGTACAGGAGGGATACGATCCAGTTGGCAGTGCGTCTTACACACTTCCGTCCGATCCACTTCCATCCCATTTTTCAAAATCACTCCCACAAAAATATCCAGCAACTGAGTGGAAAGATGTTACACATAAAAAAACCATTTAAGTCCCACATTCATGTTTTTTTCACTTAGGCCTATAGGCTGTCATATTTTCAAGTCACCAAGCTTACGTTCTCTCACTTATACGCGGCTATTTCTTCATCCATACCCTTGAAGTGTGCAATGCAATGCAAATTGTGTTCCTATTTAGCTGGGAACAACATAGACTATTTGAAATAATCAACTGTGTGATAGCCTAGACTATTTGCAATTGATCGGGCTGTAGCCTAATAGCATCTTCGTCGCCAACGGCATGGGAATGAAAACCTTATGAACCACAAAATATTTTCAACTGTACAAGAAGTCGCCTACTAACTTGCAAAAAAACAAAAACATAAAACATTACAGTATCCTCAAGACACATTTCTTTTCTTCAAGTTTCAATACCTAAATGGCCCATGATCATGCAGGAAAATTAAAGCTTTCTTTCTCTGCAAGTTTCATTACTGTAGCCTATGTTTTCTCAGTTTTTCGTCATATCTGCCATTTTACTTAAAAAGTACAGGTTCAACTCATTTGTCAGAAACAGTAGCCTACTAGGTCTATCTTAGATAGGCTATAGACTATTCGTTGTACTAGCCTAAATACGAAATGTCTGTCCTCAGAAAGTTATCTTTTAAGTTACTGATAACTGGAAGTCTTAATTGGAAAACACAAACTAATACAATATAAAGCAAGGTTTCTCGAGCTACGGTACGCGATTCTTTGAATACTGGCACGTTAACTCGGCAGAAAAAAAAACAGCTATACCTACTGCATTTACGACAAAACTCTATTTAAGTAGGCTATAAGCTAATAGGCCTAATAGCCTAAATCTCAAAAATAACATGTAGCCTAATCGTTCCCTCGAATATGTACATATTATTAGGCTACTAGAGTACGGTACATAGGCCTAATTATGAATTTATTGACCATTTTAATGTGAATAAAGGAAGATAATCTAAATAGACTACCGTTTGATTGAGTATTGCTAGCATTGGGCAGTAGGCTATAATCATGCAATTTCAAATGACACCATTGAAAACCTCATAATAATAGTCTACTTGATAGTAGGGCCTACTACGGAAGCATGAATTTTGATTTAGTGGTAGGCTACGCCAATCTTTACATGAGTGAACTGTGTGTAGACTATCTAAAATATATGAAGAGGGATAGCCTAATTAACAGTGGTAACATGGGGAGCAAAGAAACCCCTGTTTATTGTAGCATACCGTTAGTGGGGGCAATTCCTAATCCTAGTATTTTTTCAAATTATTGTACATCGAAATACCGTATAGTCTAAATAAATAGCAAAATTCTTGCAATGTCTTCTCTAAATACAACCAATGCTCATATGCTAATATTTTGAAGTCTCCCGTTCAAGGCATGTAGCCAATATTTAGCCGAGGTTCAGGAATATCTAACGTAGTATGAGTAGGTCTAAGCTTCGTGGCCACTTATTTCATATAATTAGCTTTATGTTGAGCGCAACATTGAGGACTCTTGGAAGCGCGTACCGACAACGTGTTGAGCCACTGTGGGCGACAAAGGCTTCCTGTATAACGGTTGTGTATTGAATGCTCCGATAAGTTACACTGAAAACATTCCGGAAATTCTAAGAAATGTGGACTTCGTAAGCAGATGGTTGCATTTCTCTGATGTTCAGATTCTTTGTTTTTCCATGGTTCAGTTTGGCAAGGAGTGGTATAATGAGTGATTATCCATGTCATGAACCATGTGTGTAGAATAATGTTTCTCAAATTCAAATTAAAAACAGAAAAATGGTCCCCAATTATTCAGTCCATTTTTCACTGTACACTCTTTGTTGTGTAAATTATTAGGCTACTACCCGCTTGGATTTGAGAGAAAAGAGAAATAGCTTCGTAGTATCGTACACGAAAAATCTACATGACTTTCCTTTGAATTGTCGGAACATGATTTAGTTGTAATTCATTGTAATTGTCACAGTTGTTAATGATTCTTCTAGAATCATCCCCCAAAGCTCTTCATTTCAATATTATTAAAATCAATGTTTTTGTAAATGGTAACATATTTTTGCGACACTTGATTACCTCGACATTTCCCTCCATCAGTTGAGGGTGGTGGAAACAACCCGGAAGGGAGCAATAAAGCTCTACTGTCAGCAATTATTATTATTATTATTGTTATTATTATTAATCTGAATGCAGCAAGGTCCTATACAGTAGATACAACTAGTAAGAAGGTAAAGGTTACCTGGCAGTGTTCTGTGGCCGCTCCTCTCCCCGGTCTACAAAGCTTGGTTACCAGCGCTGTACATAAAGAACCCTCTCATACTGGGGCAAAGAAATTCACAGCGACTTGGTCGGGCTTGCCATTCCTCTTTACTATTCGCCAACCCCAACGCCCATGCTGCACCCGACCCGACCTGGCTGTGAGGTGGTTGGTTCTATATTTCGCGAAGTCTCTGGCACTTACCGTGCAAGTCTTGTTAGCTAGCGCATGAGGAGCACGTCTTAATGATGTTCCTGCAGCAGTTGATTCTTCGCCTCCCACTCGCCTTCAAAGATGACAACCGGAATGTTGACACCGTGAATATTTGTCCCGCTAATAGCAAAAGGTGTATGTGACAGGCAAGCAAGAGCACGGGAGACACTTGCCTCCGCTCTGCTAGTCTGGCCTTACGCTGTGAATGGCTGTCGGTGGGCTAAATTTCGACCAATAGCAAGACGAGCGAGAATGTGTTCACTTGACACGCAGCCAATGAGCTCGCGTCGCGCGACTGCCCACTTGTGGGTGATAGGGTGGGGGACAAGCGGCAGCTTTTGCTTCTCCAGGGAATGTAGCCTTAGGCCTCAAGCCTCAGGCATCGGGGTCAGCTGGGCCCTGGCTGTTTACCTTCCAGACACCTCGCACTACTTCACATCCTCCGTTTTAAGTAAATTACATTTTAACATTATTAGATAGAATGCCATTATAACTCAAAACGGATGATGCCAGCAATGAAATCAATACTGGTACGTCGAGGAATCACTCTTAAACTTTGTCGCGTCCTGTAGGACAGGAGGGTTCTAGATTTTAAGACTTCACACAACCCATGTAAATTGATGTGAACCACTTTATTTTATTATTATTATTATTATTATTATTATTATTATTATTATTATCGGGGCGTGATGGTGCCGTAGTCAAGCTGCTTGCCTCTCACCAAGGCGGACCAGGTTCGATTCCCGGTAAAGGCATGTTGTGAGACATTCGAAGTGAAATATCACGTCCTGTATTTCGGATTCCACATAGGCTAAAAATTGAGGTCGCGTAGCTCATGTTCACGAGATTCACGGCCACGTAAACTACAAGCTTCCTTGCTTCATTTTCTTATTATTTTTATTAGGCCTATTGTTATTGAATGGTATAGACTCCATCTTACGGAAAGAATACATGATGAAAATTAATAATTGTAAAACAAAAATACTAGAATGCAGCCGAAATAAATCAGAAACCTCTATGGACATCAAATTGGCAGGTGAAAAGCTGAAGGAAGTAGGAGACTTCTGTTACTTAGGAAGCAAAATAACCAGTGATGGACGAAGCAAAGAGGATATAAAAGTAGGTTGGCTCAGGCAAGGAAAGCACTTCTACAGAAAATGAATCTGTTGACATCGAATATAGATTTAGGTATTAGGAAGTCATTTTTGAAAGCCTTTGTCTGGAGCGAGGCGCTCTATGGAAGTGAAACTTAGACTATTGGTGCAGCAGAAAAGAGGAGAATTGAAGCATTTGAAATGTGGTGTTATAGGAGAATGATGAAGATCAGATGGGTAGATAGGGTTACAAACGAAGCGGTATTAAGACGAGTGGGAGAGGAGAGATGTTTCTGGCGACTGCTAATGAAGAGAAGAGATAGGTTAGTAGGACACATACTAAGACACCCAGGAATTGCAAGCTTAGTTATGGAAGGAAGGGTCGAGGACAAGAACTGTAGGGGTAGACCAAGGTTAGAATATGTTAAACAAATTGCCTCGGATGTAGGGTGTGGTAGCTATGTAGAGATGAAACGATTAGCTCAGGACAGGGAGGCGTGGAGCGCTGCATCAAACCAGTCAAAAGACTGAAGACTCAAACAACAACATATTAGGCCTATATAGGCTATATTACCATAGACTATTAATAATTTTATTATTATTATTAGTCAATTATTAGCCTACAGTATTAGTCTATTAAACAGATTCATAAATTCCTCATTTTACATTGGTTGGCCTACAATGAGTGAAAATACGGAGCACATTCAGAGCTCCATCATCATTTAAAAATCGTCGCACTAGGCCTAGCCTATGTAGGCTAAGGAAAGTTTCCAAGACCACCGACCTTTGGATCTCCCCTCCGCCCCGAGAGCCTGTAGTTGGTCCACCAGTCTTGTACTCATACTCAAACTCGTGGATTTGGAACAGCCTGGCATAGCCTATAGACTATTGATATCGCGCCTGGAGATGGCAGTCGGGCTTGAACTGCAGATATCTTCCCGCTCACTGCGTATCGCGCATTCCAAACACATTAAGTTGGTCACTACATGCTTCACTCACTCAGCACATTCCTTCTTTCACTGGCTGCGTGTCGTCTGCTACAACAACAACCCTTGGCATGAGGGAAGCCGATATATTTAGGTTTGGAATAGGCGGGCTGCGCATGCGTAGCCTACTGCAAGACCCCCGCACCCCGTCGCAGCGTGTTGATCTGCCTTCTCCTGGCGCGATGACAATAGACTACATCTGGTTAGCTTCCACATTTATTTTCCTGCAATGAACAGCTCGATGTATTTATTGACCTTTTGGACGTAGGTTGGTTGAGTGGTCTACCGATTAGGCCTATCACAGCTTCATTTCTCTACCGACTAAGGAGGAAAATACCAGGTCGGTTGGCATTGATGGTTTTATTAGGGTTCTATATTATTATTAGACTATTATTATTAGTCTATTATTATACTAATACCGGTAATAATAATAATTCCAAATAAAAATTTATTACTATTAGTCTATTAATATTATCATTAGTCTATTGATATCATCACCATTA
The DNA here is from genome assembly GCA_946902985.2 of Meconema thalassinum. Taxonomy (NCBI): domain Eukaryota; kingdom Metazoa; phylum Arthropoda; class Insecta; order Orthoptera; family Tettigoniidae; genus Meconema; species Meconema thalassinum. Next base: position 863,326,843 of record OX336389.2, read on the forward strand.
CTATTATTATTAATCATTAGCCCATCATTTAACAACAATGTAATTTTTATTAGACTATTATTGAATTCAATGTAGTCTACTTGGAGGATAAATTAAATTAAATTGAATTAGTCTATTAGATTATTAACCTATAATTATAGTCTTATTATTGATTGCCTATTGTTAGTTTATTATCATTATTATTAGGTCTATTATTGCGGAGCGTGATGGCGCAGTGGCTTAGTTCCCCGTCTTTCACCCGGATGGCCAGAGTTCGAATCCTGGTGTCAATGGGTTAAATTTTCACCTGAAAAGCACGTGGCGTCCGGAAGGGCATCCGGCCTTAAATCCTAGGCCAAAATCAAAATGAGTCTGGTTGGCTCCAGCGACCCTAATTATTTGGGATAAGCCGAAGAAAGTTTTATTATTATTTTTAGTCTATTATTATTATTATTATACCGGGTGAGTTAGCCGTGGTGGTTACGGCATGACTGATGGCAGTCGCTCACATCCGGGAGGCGAGGAGGTTCGAATCCCCCCGCCGGCAACCTTGAAGATGGTCTTCTGTGGTTTCCCATCTTCCTTCCAGGCAAATGCCGGGGTTGGTCCCTAACTATAGGCCACAGCCGCTACCTTCCAACTCCTCGGCCTTACATTCCAACTTCCCTCCTTCCCTCCCCAACGGTACTTGTAGCTCACCCATTGGGTGGCCGTCTCGAAGCAGCTACAAAACTGGCGAGCCGAACATGTCCTCGGACACTCCCGGCACTAAAAAAAGCCATACGCAAAAAAAAAAAAAAAAAAAAAAAATATTATTAGACTATTATTATTATTATAACTTCCTCGGTGGATCGGGGCTTAAGTGCCAACTTCACGACTCCGAGATCGTGGGTTTGAGTCCCATCCGAAGAAGTCGGTTTTTTTAAACGGGGGCAAAAGTTCACGGTACGGTGCCCCAAGTCGGCTCGTTAAAGATCTCTCGTATAACATTTGGTGCTCAAGAGACAAAATAAATTAGACTAAGTCTCAGCCACAGGTCACCCAAGAGAAGAAAATACTAGCTACGCTGCCAGATGGCAGTGCTAAACGGAACGTCAAAATTGAAGAGTAGCCTAGATCGCCTGAATGGCACCAACTTAAAACACGTAGGCCTAAGATACTTGAGGTGAAACGATAAAATAGACTATTAGTGTAGGCCTATAATTGTATTATTAGTCTATTATTAGACTAGAGCCTATTATTACACCAGTCTACAGTATTAGTCTACAGTATTTTTAGACTATTATTATTAGTCTATTAATAGTCTATCAACACACAAACTTCAAACTTAACAGTCCATTGAGAGCCTTCGCCTACCATACGACCGAAGCTCAGACAAGTGATCTGTAGGTAGCAGGGTGAGGCGTGGTCAGTGCGACGTGTCCCCTCGGCCTTTAATCCTGACTTTCTGGACAGAGAGCTACTAGTTGTCCCCACGATGCTGAGTGCACCCCGTTACAGCCCTCAAGTCAATTCGGGACTACCTTGGTAAAAAGCAAGAGTGTTACCCCTACACCACGGGGCTGAATTTATAAGAATAAGAATAATAATTATTAAGGGGAATTTCAGATAGATCATGTGGCTATTTCCGCAAAGAATATGCTTGAGATTCAGAATGTTAAAGTACGGAAAGGAGTGGTAGATTCGGATCACTACATCATGCAAATCAAGGTTCGGCTTCAACCAAATAGATCCAAATCTAAAGGCAACCGGTTTCCAAGAGTTGATCCGGACTACTTGAGGAAGAACCCCGAGGTTTTCGTACGAGACTTACAGGAACAAAATCCTAGGGAGTGGCCAGACCTTCGCAAAACATTACAGTCATTAGCCATGAAATTAGGACAACAATCTAGGAAACGAAAGTACAGATGTCGGAATACAACCTGTGATGAAGCCGTCAATGACCGAATCAAAGCATGGCATCAATGGAATGGACATCGAACAGTCGAAAGATGGGAGAACTTCCTAAAGACTCAAAATTTGACCTCTAAAACAATCCGGCGCGTAAAACGTGCCTACAACAAAATTAGACTCGCAGGGATAGAACAGGATTTCCAGAAGAACAACACTCGAAATTTTACAAGACATTCCGTGAGGACTTGTCAGGGTACAAACCACCAACATTAAGTTTCCATCGACCTAATAGACGATTAGAAACAAACAATAAAGTGAACTGAAAAATCCTGGCTGATTATTTCCAAATTCTACCTAACTGTGATCCTCCAGTGGAAAGGGTGCAGTTTGAAAAACCTATACCAAACCCAGACTCACTTCCCCCAACAACTCAAGAAATAAAATAGATAATCCAATCACTCAAAAATAACAAATCCCCTGGGAACGATGGCATAACTGCCGAGATGTTGAAAATAGGAGGAGATAACCTCATTAAGAGAATTCATACGCTCCTAACAGCAATATGGGAGAGCGAAATGATTCCGAAGGACTGGAAGAATGCCATTATCCATCCGTCGTATAAAAAAGGCGACCGAGTGGACCCCAACAACTACAAATACCAATTATATACAGTACAAGGTATTATCTAAAGCGCTCTTAAACAGAGTTGAACAACAAAATGATCATTTGATTGGTGAATACTGTAATATGATCAAAATGACGAGTTTATACGGAGATAAATGCCTTGGGAGTTATTATTATTATTATTATTATTATTATTATTATTATTATTATTATTATTTATAGACTATGTTGTGTACTTATGGGCAATATTGTAGCCTCTTATGTTAATTGAAAAATAAAAATCCAGAGACTGCTTCCAGTCGACCGACCGGGTCAGGGAATGGAATGAATGAAGCCCCCATCTAGCGGCGATGATATGAACTGTGCTGGCTGCCGAAACCTGTCGCACTCCCCTGGGGCAATGATTAAATGAATGACAGTTGAAATGAAATGATAGTGGAGAGGGTTACTGGAATGAAATTGCGACAGGGAAAACCGGAGTACCAGGAGAAAAACCTGGCTGCCTCCGCTTTGTCCAGCACAAATCACACATGGAGTGACCGGGATTTGAACCACGGACCCAGTGATGAGAGGCCTGCAAGCCACGGAGGCTTTCGTATGTTAATTATTCAGTTTATTATTATTATTATTATTATTGTTATTATCATTAATTTTTCGTTATAAGAATGCGTATGCATAAGGAAGCTTACTTTATATTTTAATCAATCAGTCATCGTATAATGTTCTATTAGGCCTATCATATTTCAATTATTAACATGGGGTCTTGGAGGCTGTGGAAATAATTTCGTTTCTAAAGTCAGTTAGGTCTTGCAATGTCTTGGCAAACATAACTTAGTGTATTCTGGTCGGTTGCGCCACGGGAGATTTTCTTGGAAGTTGAAGCAAGAGGACGCGTTCTGACATCGCATTTCCTTGAACTCAGGTCTTGGCAGGTCAAGTCCGTTCAGACAATGGATGGTAGCCCCGTAGAAGGGTGCTCGAAATTGGATATTTTGTTTCGGCCTAATTAGCAAAGTGCTATTTGAGAGTATGTTAGACATCCTGTCGAACCATACAATGACTCAGGGTCGTGTTATCGGGCCTCAGTCTTTAATGTGATTTTCGAAGTCATAACTTCATCACACTCAATTTAAAATGTAATATCTGCAACTCCAACGCGGCGTTACCAATACGAGAAGAAGGATGATTGGAAGCAGCTGGGAACTTCATGTTTGCTCAGGCTTGAGTAAAACAAATCGACAAGATGCAACAGTGGTAAGCGAACTGACCAGATTACGCAAGTGTCTACTTTCACATAAATCTTTTTTCGACAATTAATTTAAATTCTCTAGCTTTGGTAATAATATTTAATCTCTTAACTTCATTTCCACATTTACTAGACCACATCGTTAAAATTAGCTTCCGCATACGTTATTATTATTATCAGGGTTTGCTTTGTTCTATTAAATTCTTTGATATCTTAAATTCATGCTCCGTGTTTCCTTCACTGTAGTTAGAAATAGCTATAGGTCACACCTATTTCCTGAAACGAGTATTATTTTGGTGAGAAACTTAGTTTCCCCACGGGCTGACACAAAGTGTCTGCCTGGCATATACCTCATGGTGTGTCTGAAGGTATTTTATTTTGGTGTTCACATGATGCTGGACACAATGGCGCCCAAATAATACTTCTAAAACACATGTGTTTGATCACTGTGTGGAACTTTGTTGTGGTTTTTCCTCATCCCCTCAGGAAAATAAATCCACTTTTAAAAAAGAATCACATTTGGCGCCACAACGTCGTGCCAAAAACCAGATAATATTTGTGGAGGGTGAACGGTATTATTTCTGTGCTTGTTTGTTCATTTTGGGGGTTATTTTATTGTCCTGAAATCAGGATGTCGAGTGAAGAAGATATGAAACTTAGGAGTGGTCACTAATTGAGCAGTGAGAGGCAGAAAGGAAGGAGGAGGAAGAGAGAAGTCAGGTGGTAGGAGAGAATGAGAGTGGAGAGGGAAGTGTGGAGACATTCCCGGTGGTCATTCCCGATATCAGTAATGATAGGGAGACGTCGCAGGAAACGAACGAAGGTACTCTGAAGTTGCTTATGCAGATAAGAAATGAACTTAAAAGTAACAGTCAGGAGTTAAGTAGTAAGTTAGTTGCTACTAACAAGTAAACGGATCGCGGTGTAAAATCCTGATCTAGTTGAAATTTAGTATACAATAATCCTACTGAACCCTTAAATATTAAGGCATATTTAAGTATTCAAGTATTTTATTTCTACAACTCTGAACCAGTACAGTAGAGGAAGGTGCAGATCATATTTCGCAAGAGTAGGCTGTCTGGGAGGACAAAGTGAGTTGCTACTGTCGCCAGTTTGAACAACAGGTCAGGCTATATTTATCTGGTTCTGAGAAATGGATGGCAGGTGTGAGTTGAAAGTTCGTTACTTTGTTTCGAAGCTGAGGTCAGTGAATTTCCCTTGTTCTGAACAAGGTAGACGAAGTGCGCAGTGTCGCAAGTAAGGATAGAGATAGTGTTCTACGTCACAAAGTAGGAGAAGTTCAGCAAGTGATACTTTCAATAATTTGAATGAGCAGCCAATAAGAGATATGATGCATCTTTAGGCGGGAACTTATTTTGCCCGCGAAATCGAGAAGTGTGTGACCCTCCGATCGGATATTCTGCACGCGAATACCATTGTGATGCGCTGATTTTTATGAGTTCAATGAGATGTTTACGAAGTCCATAGGTCAATTTTCAAGATTTATTACGGAGCTATATTCCACTTCCACTAACTTTTATGCCAAACCATATAAATACGATGATCTGTGAATAGACTATACTTGATTTTGTGAATCTGAAGACTATTGTAGGGTAAAACTCTGTCCGAGTGCGAGGCACTCTGATACTTAAACTTTTGCGAAGTGCAATGTTAGCACTTAGATTTTGGAAGATTAATTTGTGTTGTGTGCGATGCAGCATGTGTTCTGTTAGTTACAGTGTATATTAGGTGGATACAACTCCACAGTATTAGGTCAAGTTATGTGGTACTGCACAGAACTTTGTCAGTGAATTGAGTAGCTGATAATGCAGTCTAGTTAGATGGTTATATTGTGATAATAATAATAACGTTTTCTAAAGCAAGATGTTCGCCATCGAACGGGAAGATTTGAAGAAATATGGTTCATTAGGCACGATGAAAAGTGTCATGGGCTAGGTCGTCATGATGGGGCGATGACCGTGGTGTCATCATGGCACCTGACAAGCTGAAGTGATGAGTACCAAATTAATTTATTAATTTTGTCGGGGCGGGGTTACGCGCAATATTGGAAAATTGTTGTAAATATTTGCTTTGCTTTGTGTTTTAAATGTAGATCCTTTTGTTGCTGACATATTAGTTTTCTGGCATCACGTGACAAATTTGTAAAATATTTTATTTGTGTGACTATTCTTGCGGCTTTTGCCTTTTTCTTGTTTTTATTAGAGTGCTTGTTTCTATGTCGCCTTGCGCGCATGAAACCATATTACCAGGGAAATATTTTATGGCGGATAGGTTAGAACCTGGTGATAAATGAATCTTCGATAGGAAATAATGTTAGACATGGGGGGAAAGTTCCCTTTGTTTTGATTATAATTGTACAGGCTGAGCTAGTTTATTTTGTATTGCTTGGTGCAACTTTTGTTGACACGGAAGGTCGTTTGCCTTACCGTATTAGATGTCATTAGCCTTGTTGGTAAATCTATTCTTGGCCTGATGTATGAGCAAGGGCCATTGGTCAAGCTTCGTTAGGAGTGTGTGCTAATATTGTGTGAATCTTCGATTGTGAGCAGGTGACATGGGTTCCTCTATCGTTGCTACTTTATTCCCGATGTAACCTAAGGGGCATAATTGCTGATGACTGAATCTTGATATCCCATGGTGTGGATTTTCTAGTAATTTTTATTGTGTTGAATTTGATATGTATCGCGTTTTCCGGGAGCCACTGGAGGCTGTCTTCAACACTCAAGGCCGCTCAGGCTTGGGGTTATTTGTCTGGCACACACTGAGCACATTAAGGGAGCGCTTGATTGGCAGCCATACACAGATTGAGAATGCTGATAAGCCGTAGCTGCTTCGCACTACGCATTCTTCGTGCTGTTAATAGTTAAATGTCGAGCCTGAAAGATAATAATGAATTGATTTAATTGTGGAAGTTATTCATGCCACTTATCTAATCCGTTTCCGGCCATATTTATCGTAGTGTAATGTAATTGTTTTTACGCCTGTTGAGACCTGTTCGTATTTTGTTGTTGTTGCTTGGCTTGTTTTCGCCAAGAGTTTAAGATGTCACATATAATGTAGCAAACAGCTAACCAGTGTTCTTGTATGTCACATGATTGCATATGTTGATTTGTGGAGCTTAAGACCGCTCGTTCGGCTGCTATTCAGTGTAAAATACAATTCGTGTATTATTGCTTTTTGTAAAGGGTTAGACTATGTTCGCTTGTTTAATTTAGTATTAGCCATTTTATTGTATTCCCATATTGTCGTGATTTCCAACCCGCAGAACGGGAATTCATGACTTATTAGAGTGGTCGCACGGGAATGAATTCTCGTCGAGTACTCATTATCTTTAGTTGTCTGAGCGCGCACACAACACATAAAAACATGATTTATTTTGTATTTTGATATTTTATATTTTGATATTTGATTCAGATTAATATTTCTTTATGTTATATTTTGGTTCACCTTGTTTTGACAGCTGTCTAAGCTGAGTTTGTGACTTAGATTATTTGTTGGACTGATATTTTATTCAGTTATTTTTCTTTTGACGGCTTACATGTGTCTGAGGATACTATGACGGCGCATGGTGGCTATTGTGTTGCTTGTGTGTCATTTATGGCGTGCAAACGATACAATGACACGCATCAGGGTGGCATTCATTTTAATTGTTGTTAGATATGATTCAGAATTAAATTGTTATTGTTTTAACCTGTGTTATGTAATTTATTCATAATATTAAGATCCCCTATGAATCCTGGAAATATAAAGAAGCACGTTTCTCCTCAAATTCCACTTTTACAAGAACCGATCATGACCCCGAATATAAGTCTTGTGTAGTGCTTTTTTCTAAGGGTACATAAGGGATACTATGGCGCCGGCACGTGGGGTGAACGTGGTTTCCTTATGTGTTATTGTTGTGACAGCAAGGATACTACATGCCGAGCAAAATGGGGCATGAGGATATACCCGACAGAGCTTTCGTGAAGATTTTTTAGTGTATTTTCTACAAGGGCGCAAAATGTCGAAGCTGTGGAAAGCAAATAGAATGGCTAGACCAGTGAAAACATTTTATACATGAAGTTAGATCACCGGATGTGATAAATTTTATTAAAGTAATTTAAGTGATGTGTTACCGCTATGAATGTGTTTGAAATGTAAAATCACGGAGTTTGTGTAAAGTTTAATTATTGAACATATTAGTTTGATTGAATTTAGTGTGATAAAATATAGATCATATGTTCCAGGCGCCCAACCATTAAAATAGATTTGTTTAGTGAAACCAAACTCCAAATTTATATGACAGGAAGGTTATACCTTGAAAACTGATTAATATTTGATTAATTAGTTATTTTATTCTGAAGTAAGGCTAGAATTTAGTACTGAATCAAAAGGGTTAAGATTTAATATAATAGTAAATATACTCAAGGATGCTATTGTGGGAGTAAATGTAAACGAATTGAGTAATTAAGGGGTTAATTTGTGTGTGTTTTTATGTGTGTGTGTGCCAAATTGATGTCACCCATATGTCATTGTTCCTGTATTTCTCTGAGTGAATTTTATATTTGTGTGGAGACCGCATCTCTGTAAGATATTTGAGCAGTGATCGAGCAGGCAGCGGCTCGTACCCAGAAACAATTAGTAGAGTTAAGTAATAGCATGACTAACGAGATTATCGAGGCTAGCAAGAAACAATCTAGCGAATTAGAGAAACAGTTAGAAACACAGTTAGCGGCGCAGTGCGAGAAACAATCTAGTGAATTAGAGAAACAGTTAGAAGCTCAGTTAGCGGCACAGTGCAAGAAACAATTGAGTGAATTAGAGACACGGTTAGACACTATTAGTTCAAAAAACACAGAACAGCTGGCGGAGATTAATGACAACATAAACAAACAATTACAGAATCAGACCGCGAAAAACACAGTACAGTTGGCACTACAGGAGGAAAGGAAGCGCTTTCAGCGGAGATTAAAGACTACACCAAACAACAGTTAACCTGCTTAGCGAGTGATGTTGAGAAGAATAATAGTAAACAAATGGAGAAAATTAAGAGGGTTGAGGACTCATTTAGCGACAAATTACAAAGTCTGGATTATGTCGTAATGGCGAAACTCACTCAAATCGAAAATGCATGTTCTCTAAACACATCTGAAATTAAATCGGCACAGGATAGATTGGAAAACAGATTTGACAAAATGGAAGAAGGGGCACGATTGGCTGAAGGTCAAATTAATACTATGGATGGAAGCATTAGTGGCCTAGTTAAAGAATTGAATAAATTAGTGCTGATGTCAGGGGGACGCTGGAAAGAATTAGAGATAGAACAGCAGGAATTGAAGGAGGCTATCGAGCTCAATAGCAATAATGTTGTGAAGAGGGTGACGACTATTGAATCTAATCAAGCTAATATCAATGTAGAAATGGATAAAAGATTAGATAAGATGAAGGATAGTATCAGAAAGGATTGGGGCAAGTTGACAGCGGAATCTAAGGACGAGAAATTAACGATGATTAAAAGGCTGAGTGAAAACTGCGTTAGAATTCAGGCGATTGGAGAGAACATGAAAATTAAATTCAGAGAGCAGGGCGATTGTCTTATAAAAATGAATTAAAGTCAATGGAAAGAGGTACCATACTTGCTTCTCTAATGGGGAAAAACAAAGAGGATAGTATTGAGAGAGAGGTAATGACAGACAGTCAGGAGACAGGAGGAAGTCCAGGCACAATACATACACAAGTATTTAGAAATTATGAATTTCGCCCGAACAAGTTTATACCTGACCCAGGGACGACACCTAAAGCGTTTTTAAACGAGCTTGAGGATTTTACACGGATCAAAATGTAAGCCCAACGCGACAGTTGAGGATGGTAGAGAAGTTTCTTGGGGGATCTGCGCTTATTTGGTTTTTAAGCTTCAGATACACATTTGAGACCATGGCTGGGTTTAATGATGCGTTCCTTAAAAAGTTCTGGAGCTCATCCCATCAACAGAACCTGAAATTAGATATTTATGCGAGAAAATATCGCAGTACACAACAGACCAAGTTTGCGGAATATTGCACGAGGCAGATGTTGAACCTCAAAAATCTGGACAATCCACCAAACGAACGGGACATGATAACTACTATAGGCAAACAACTTCCTGTTAATGCACAGCAATTTTAGTGGCAGGAAACTTGAGTACGGCAATACAGGCAGAGGAGTTATTGATGCACTTGTATGAAACACATAACCAGTTTCACGGGAGAGATAGAAGGCAAGTGGAGACGGTGAACACAGCCGAGCTCATTAAGCCACAGGTAGCGCATACCAAGACTTAAGCGACAAACACTGGGAATAACCCGAGACGGAACAATGATGAGGGGAACGAACAGAGATTCCAGCCGAGATATCAAGACATGGCGCAGAACTGTTATTATAATGAAGGAAAATTTAATCAGCGAGGATATCAGCAAGGACGTTAATACGGCAGGCAAGAAACAACTTATAGAAGAAGCAGTAACGATTCCAGATACTATTCAGGATGGCGCGGAAGAAGATACGATGATCAAGCCGGCGGAAGAAATAACCAACGGTATCATGAAAAATCGGAACCACGGATCAAAATTGGAATCAGAGATACGAGGAATCACAGCGTTATCTTGATGAACTACATGCTGCAGGGGGAGAGGAGAAACACCGTTGGGAACGCATCATAGATAAGAGAAGAAATCCAGATACTCACACGGAGGAAGAAGGAGCGCAGAGCCTATTGTTACAACAGGATCGGCAGTAGAAGGATGGCTACACCAAAATGGGGGCCGTCATGACAAAAAAAAAGCCCATTAATTGATACGGAAGACAGCCTGAGAAGCAGACGGTATTCGGAGGAAGAAGGATGGATAGTTGCCAGCATTACTGAATTGATAGCGAGACCAGAGGATTGCCTTGGAAGATGTCTTGAAACCACATAATGATACCATAAAGCAATTATCTGTTATTTATGCACGGATCGGCGGATTGAGAGTAAAATGCTTAGTCGATACTGGGTCACAAATCAGTCTAGTATCTGAGGCTTTAGTACGAGAGATAGGGCGGAATTGTGATGTACCTATAATTCCGGTCCCTCAGATGAAAGTACGGGGCGTTATTCCTGAGCGCACCGTGACTTGCAAATCACAGGCATATTTAGAACTGGAAATTCTGGAGCACACCTTTGCTCAGGCTTTTGTGATATTACCCAAGTTGAAATTTAATATTATTCTTGGATCAAATTTAATTGCGAGTATCAAGCCGTTATCGACCTAGACCAAAACACCGTCAGTTTCAGAAATATTGAAGGAATGAGGAATGTTGAGCTAAATATGTATGAGGTAACCACAGGTAGAGAGGCGAAATACCTGGTAGCTTGAGGCTATTAGTGAGGAAACAGAGGAACAATTACTGGAGATAGACACTGATGACGTCACTACTTCGATCGTGGAATTGGAAGAAAGGAAGAAGAAGGACAGGAGATTTGGGCATTGTTGGCTGAAGAAGATGGTAACACGGACGACTTCGAGGAACAATTACAGGAGCGGCTGAAAGGAGTGCAATTAAGGGGTGCAGAGAAGGAGAGACTTGAACATATACTCAGGAACCCTGAAGCAGATGTTGAAGAGGAAGTCGTGGTGAATCATATTGAGTTAACTGCCAAGGACCGCACATTTCTTGATGAATTGAAGGAAATACCCAGAGAAAAAGAAGCTGAACCATGGATGCTGCAGATGATACTGTTAGGGCCCTACGACCCCTAAGCGCCCTTAAGAGATTGAGTCACATACGCCAACGAACGTACAAGTAAATCTTCAGCTTGCTCTACATCTATAATTATCCATAAACACACCCCTGCTATCTACGCCTAGCTGCCCAACACCCTACACCATTTCACCCTTCAAGTACCCCTAGGCTGTAAGCAACAGGGGCAACAATACACTTCTTACTACACAAGCTAGTAGAGTAAACCACAGCTCTTGCATAAACGCTTACAACACTTCATAAACAAGAACACAGGAAACCGGCTACTAAAACAGCTAAATCAGCAGTATGAAAATTCATAAATAACCTTCCGAAACAGGAGTGGGGATCTGTCGCCTCCAGTGTTGCTGCCCGAACGAATATCGCCATCTCCGTACCTCAGGTAAGTGTATACTTCTCAGGGTCCTAATACTTAATTGTCATCCTTCCCAATTGCCACACTTAATTACAATATAACACATTTATTTGGAGCTATCCCTACTTTCAGGGAAGCGCATCTGCACTTACACGAAAGAATTAGTAAAATAGTACACTTTTATTATCAACGCCCGATTGTTTTTATTGTCGTCCTCACTCTACTACACGGCCTGCTTCCCTACCACACCTCTCTCATACACAAGAGCGCTGGATCAGCGTTATCAGTTTGTTTATGACAGCCGACCTTGCCAGCTAGCAAGCACGCGCGCCCACTGGTCGCAACACAGCGTCGTCAGCAAGTCTTAGCTTCGCTCGTTCCACTTTAGATTGCCAAGTATTGTCTTCCGCCCGGGGATGAATCCCGTAAATGTGACTCTTCGTCCGTAGATCTTCCCCCTATACCTTCAACACTTTCCAGCACCCATCCGACGATTCTGCCCATCCGCTAAACGTCCCCTAGCTGCACACCACCCTCCTCACATACTCAAGTAGGGGGATAGTGATGGTTCTAACTCACCCATTCTATTTGTACCCGACTGTACATGTTAAAATAATTAATATCTCTCGAACGCATGGTCCGATTTTGACAAATGAGGTGTCGTTGGACTCGCGTTGACGCCCTCTTTCCAATGGACCACTCATTTAACGCCTAAATAAAACCTAGCCCTACTAGGGGGTGAAATTGTAATTTTTTAGTGAAAGTCTCTTTTCAAATGCGACATGAATAAGGTGCGCTGCTAAAATGAACTTAAACGTTGTTGCTCTTATAGCGCATGCGTTTTGTTGGATGCCGCTATGAATCAACATTTTTGTTTTTGTTTTTTTACGCATGCGCACTTGGGATTTTTGTAAGAGGGCGAGCTCTTTGAAAAAATGATTTATAAGAAGGGGTTTTGGTGGTGAGGAGAGAACCAGATAGTCGCCTACTTTCCTACGAAGTTTGCCGATATCTCTCGAACGCAAGGTCGGATTTGGACGTGTGACGTGTCAAATAGCTTGTCTCGAAGCCCTATATATGTTATTAATAGGTTAAAGTTTTGAGAATGCTGGAAACATGTATTTTGGGGTAAAAACGTGATTTTAGACTTTTTCCTATATCTCTCGAATGCATGGTCGGATTTGGTCCTATGACGTGTCAAATGGCTTGTCTCGAAACCCTCTTTATTTTGGTAATAGATTAAAGTTTTTGAGAATGATGGAAACAGAATTCTTTGGTGTAAAACTGTGATTTTAGACTTTTTGCTATATCTCGCGAACCAATGATGCCAGAGGCGTGTACGACGGGTCCAAGGACTCAAGGTCACGTCCTCTTTGCTACGGACTACTCGTTATAATTTAAAAAGAAATTGGAAACACGATTTTGGGGTAAACACGTGTTTTTTGTGATTATTGCCGATATTTCACAAACCAATAATGCTAGAGACGTGTACGGGGTGCCATTTTTTCGTCGCGTTGTCCTCTTGCCGAGGATGTTCGTGTTGAGCAGGAATGAAAAACCATGTTGAGGTAAAACCGTGATTTTAGACTATTTGCTTTATCTCGCAAACCCATAACACTAGAGACGTGTACGAGGTGTCCTAGGACTCGGACTAAAGCCCCCTTTTTGAAACTATGTTTCACATTTTGACAAAGGGCCTAACGCCATACATGTTGATTTTTTTTTCTTTACGTGTTTAAAATGTTCATGATGCGTGGTGGTTGAGAGAGACGATACTGCTGGGTGTGTGTTTCAACGAGCCTGTCGCTAAACACAATGACCATGCTTAATAGAACAATCGATATTTCGGCGGGTCGGTTTATGACAGAGCGAGGGTTCGTTTTTCTGATCTTTCCTATAGCAGACAGATGGAGGCTAATAATTGAAAATGTGTGAAGCATGCTAAGATTTTTTTTTACCGCCGAAGGAGATCTTTAACGTGTAAACGGTGATGAGAACTTGGTTCTATGTTGGTCGAAGCGAGTACAGAAAACAAACTTGTAGAGGAGCAGACGAGCAGGAGGCGAATGTCATTTGAGCTTATTGGAATGCGCTGATCTGACTTGACAACAAGTGCAATGGAAAATGACAAAGACGCTTGAAGGTTAAATAATCTGACAATCGTGCTGGCAGAGAAGTGCGAAATGCATGCATACACATGTGAAACCACATGAGGGCTAAACAAGTCACATTCTGTCTTGCTTCGTACGTGACAAAATGCAAGTCCATGTGAAATTTGGCCTGCCACAGGTGTTCACCTTGGACGTCAGCTGTCCACGTGTTTGATAACAGGATGTTCAAAGCGTGGGAAAAAGGCTTATACATGCAACGTAACATATATAAAGACATGTCGTTATCATTTCCTCTCTCACTTTGGTGACTACTTTTGAACACATTGCGTTGCGTGAAACCCCTGGTCTTGTTTAACAGTTTTGGTGTTGGTGGAAAATACTTAACCTTGTTGTGAGGTAGGTATATATTTATTGATTTATATATTGATTGATTTATATATATTTACAAGCAATTATTTTTTGATTAGGTAAATAATGATTTTATTTATTTATTTGTTTGCAGATAACTTGTATACCTTACATGTCTGAGAGAGAAGAAACCATTGCACTTTTGAGCCCACTAGAAGGAAACAGCAACAAGCCACTGCAAGTGAAGGTGAGATGATTTTTTTAAACTAACTTTGTTTCATTTTTTTGTTTTATATTTTATTTTATGAAATGCATGTATTAACCTGAATTTAGGTATTTATAGCGGTTTATTTTATTTATTTTTAGAAACTTGGAAAGAAAAGCCTTACCGCCGTATCAGTTGCTGAAAGAAACCCGAAACGCACTAAAGCGAAACCATTGTCAAAGAGTGAACTGATTAAAACTCAGGTAAGTCTAACTTAAAAATGCTATTCCATTTTACCACTACTGAAAACTCGTAGACAAATAAAATCATTACCTGTACATGACTGGGACAATGATTGCTTTCTTGATTAATGGCTATGTTGTTGTTGACTGGGAAAAGTACAAGGCCCTGTTGGATTTTCTAAAAACAAAAAAAAAAAAAAAAAAAGTTTATGGATGGTTCCCTATGGACTCAACGAATATCCACAGGTTTGAACATGATAATGTGAACAAAATGACATGACATTCATTTTTGTTTATATATTGGTTATAGGGGGGGGGATGTAAATGACTGTAGCTTTATAAAAAGAAAATAAGAACATGGGTTACTGTTAGTGCCAACATACAGTTTATTTTTTAATGGTGTTTTGATATATTAATGCCAATTAACGTTAACGTTTTATTTACAAGTATTGATTGATTGATTGAGTGATGGATTATTTTGTTTGCTTTTAGGTGGCGTCATGTGCCATTAACGTAATGAACAGACAGTGAAGAAGCATGCATTATGCTTGAAAATACTCTGTGCTCTTGTGCAACGTTAATAACTTACAATAAGAAAAAGTTTTATTATAACACATGGCGTTAGTACCAAATACAACAAGTGAGCAAGTTGGTTTACCACGTGGGTTAAATTTAAAATCAGAACATGACTGTTGGTCAACATTTGAATCCTGGCCTGTAGGCTTTTTGTCGACACATGAACTTGCAAAAGCCGTTTTTTTTACTTGAACCGAGAAGATGTGGTGCGCTGTGTGTTTTGTCGTATTGAACTTTCACACTGGGAAGAAGGGGATGATCCCTTTAGAGACCATTTGCGATGGTCTCTTTGTTGTCCTTACATGCTTGGAAAACAAGTGGGTAACATACCCGTGTATCCATTTTACTGAACCACAAGACCATTGGCCGCTACTTACGTTGCTGAATCACAAATACTTAATAATAATGATGTATTACCAGTCAACAACGGTAGTGTCGATATATGTGGTCCATATGCCATAGACAGTGTTGAATTGGCGTGTGCTTTTGAAAAATTGGGAGTTTGCAAGACTAAAGCACTAGCACATCCAGAGTACAGCTCTGTTGAAAAACGTTTAGAATCTTATAAAAAAGTTTGGCCATTAATATTAAAACACCTTACCAAACAGCTAAGTGAAGCTGGATTTTTTATACTGGCGAAGGGGATAAAACAATATGTTTTTATTGTGGATTTGTTTTAAAGGATTGGCAAATGACTGATGATCCTTTTGTGCAACACGCTCGTTGGTTACCTAACTGTAAATACATGGTGTTGCTTAAAGGTCAGGAATTTGTGAACATTATTCGTAAAGAAAACGTGATTGCAGCACAAGACCTAAAAGTGCCTTTAGAGTTAGAACATGCGGAGCAAATACATGAGGCTGAAAAAAAGACTTATCTCACGAACAGATACCAAAGTGTGACCAACAATTATGTAAAATTTGTTATCAAGATGAACTAGGTGTTGGATTTTTGCCTTGTGGACACATGATAGCCTGTGTCAAGTGTGCATTAGAACTCAACACTTGTGCTATATGCAGAAAAGCAGTATCTGCTACAGTTAGGGCATTTCTTGCATAAATAGTAAAATTTATCAGCCATGCATAGTGTAAAATCCCTAATTGCACAATATTATTAAAGCTGTTTTAGAGTGTAATAGATATGCTTTTCTTTTGTTTATAGACTACTACAATGAATTTTTTAAATGCTGTGGGTCAAGCATGTGGCTTAGAGACAAAGAAGTTCAGCGAATTGCCAACGCATATTCCATTCCGCATTATCAAGATTCGGAAATTGAAAACAGCATATGGTGATCGTGTACTTTGTGTATGTGAAAACTTTGAGACATTTCTGCCTACACGGTTTAATGATAAATCGGAGAGTGTTTTTGATGAAGTCAATAATGCTGTACAACCTGTTCACCTAATTTATGAAAAATGAAAATGAAAACAATAGGTGCATGGTTCGTTTTAATTAAATAAAAAAACAAATGTCGAATAATAATGGTAGATATAAGTCATAACAATGGACTGAAAGAAAAATTATGTGTATAGAATAATAATGTCTTAGTGTTTAGTATTGTCTTAAAAAATATTATCATGAAACCAAAAAACATGTATACAAAGTTTGTAAATAAATGAAAATAATGGTACAATGTTGTTTTATTTTCTATAGAAGTCAGAATATTTAACATTGCAGAGTATACATGATTATGACAATAAAAAGCATACTTAATTCAAGTCTTTGCCTTTACGATAGTGTGTTATAGTTTTAAAAACAAAGCTTGTTGTAGATCTTTTTTCTTACACGGTGAACAATAGGCATGAATACGTTATTGTCTTGTTTTGGATCACTATCACTATCATAATCATAAGCAGCATGATCTATATCACTATTATTATAATCACTATAATTATTCTCAACATTATCTTCAACATTACTAAAACCAGTTAAATATTCCTGTTCCTGTTCCTCTTCCTCTTCCTCTTCCTCTACAGTATTCTCATGTAGAGTCTGCGTGGCTTTTGATAATGTTAAGGTTTTTTTGAACATTGAATTATTTTCAATAGTAGTATTGTTTTTTAGCACTTGCTTTTTAACATTTTCATGATTTTCTGTTGACAGCAACAGTGTTTCATGCAGTACACTACATTGATGATCACTGACACTTAAAACCTGACTATTTTTACTTTTTAGCTCACTGCGACATTGTTTTGAATGTTGTTTTGAACAACGCCAAATGACAGTTCCATTCTTATTGGTTCGTTTCACAATATATGAATATCCTTTATAGAATGCATGAGGCTTATCATACCTAGTCACAGATACTTCCATATCAACTGTCAAGCATAGACTAAGCTCTAGTAAAGACAACTTGGTAATAAGAACAATAGTTTAATGTGCGAGCATATATGGGTGCAAATGTGGGAGCAAAAAAGTGGGAGCAAAAATTGGGAGCAAAAAGTGGGAGCAAAAATTGAGAGCAAAATGTGGGAGCAAAAAAAGTAGGAGCAAGTATGGGAGCAAATGTGAAAGCGAAAGTGGGAGCAAGTATGGGAGCATATGTGAAAGCAAAAGTGGGAGCAAAAAGTGAGAGAAAAAAGTGGGAGCCAAAAGTGTAAGCAAAAGTGAGAGCAAATATGAGAGCAAAAAAAGTAGGAGCAAGTATGGGAGCAAATTTGAAAGCAATAGTGGGAGCAAAAAGTGAGAGAAAAAAGTGGGAGCATAAAGTGTAAGCAAAAGTGGGAGCAAATATGAGAGCAAAAAAAGTGTGAGCAAATATGGGAGCAAAAAGTGGGAGCAAAAAGAAGGAGTTAAAAGTGTAAGCAAAAGTGGGAGCAAAAATTGGGAGCAAAAAGTGGGAGCAAAAAGTGGGAGCAAAAAGTGGAATAAAAAAGTAGGAGCAAGCATGAGAGCAAATGTGAAAGCAAAAGTGGGAGCAAGTATGGGAACAAATGTGAAAGCAAAAGTGGGAGCAAAAAGTGAGAGCAAAAAGTGGGAGCAAAAGAGGCTGCAAATATGAGAGCAAAAAAGTGGGAGAAAAAAATGGGAGCAAAAAGTAGAATAACAAAAAGTAGGAGCAAGCATGAGAGCAAATGTGAAAGCAAAAGTGGGAGCAAGTATGGGAGCAAATGTGAAAGCAAAAGTGGGAGCAAAAAGTGAGAGAAAAAAAGTGAGAGCAAAAAGTGTAAGTAAAAGTGGGAGAAATATGAGAGCAAAAAAGAGGGAGCAAGTATGGGAGCAAATGTGAAGGCAAAAGTGGGAGCAAAAAGTGAGAGAAAAAAAAGTGGGAGCAAAAAGTGTAAGCAAAAGTGGGAGCAAATATGAGAGCAAAAAAAAAGTGGGAGCAAATATGGGAGCAAAAAGTGGGGGCAAAAAGTGTAAGCAAAAGTGGGAGCAAACAATTGTGAGTAAATATGGGAGCAGAAAGTGGGAGCAAATGTGAAAGCAAAAGTGGGAGCAATAAGTGAGAGCAAAAAGAGCGAGCAAAAGTGAGTGCACAAAGTGGGAGCAAAATGTGTGAGTAAAAATTGGGGGCAAATGTGGTGTTTTACTAAAACAATCTCCCCTTACCTAACCTAACCTAACTTCACCTAACCTAACTTCACCTAACCTAACCTTCCAACTCTCAGATCAAAAATTAAATTCTGGCCATAGTCGAGTTGGAACCCAAAACCTCTGGGATAACACCCAAGTATACTAGCCACTACACCACGAGATGGGCAAATTATCATGCAACACAACACAAAAATAAAAGTTTCCTGTAGTGTAACTCATTGGCTGACAACCACAGTTGAGAATTCAATCCCAAGACCTCAGGACTTTTGTTTTGAACATTATCAGAAATATTATTCCATTTACATTTTGCTGGTGCTTATAGTTATAAGAGTTGGCATTAATATGGGAGCAAAAGTGAAAGCAAAAAGTGAGTGCAAGCATGGCTGGTTGTTGAGACTTTCATATCAACTAATACACATAAATTAAATTTTAGTAAAGTGACTTGGCTAATAATAATAACAATAATAATAACAGTTTAAAAAAATTCAAAGGGGGATTGACATTTTTCAGGGTGTAATTTCCAAAGTACTGTCAAGAATAATAATTACACGAACAGATTCCAAGAACTCTAGAGTGCTTTTAAGGTTAATGATTGGCTAGGAGTGAGATAGAGCTAGCTAACCTATGTTAACCTCAGCTCACTAAACCTAACCTTGTCACATGACATGTTCTACAAGTATAGACTTGCTTTGAGACTGTATATGATGTCACAGATGAATGGCGGTGGGAGGCTGGCAAAAAGGAAAATGTTTTTGTGTAATAAAAAGTCGTGTCCAGCCTCCCACCGCCATTCATCTGTGACGTCATAGCCAGTCTCAAAGCAAGTCTATACTTGTATAACATGTCATGTGACAAGGTTAGGTTTAGTGAGCTGAGGTTAACTTAGGTTAGCTAGCTCTATCTCACTCCTAGCCAATCATTAACCTTAAAAGCACTCTAGAGTTCTTGGAATCTGTTCATGTAATTATTATTCTTGACAGTACTTTGGAAATTACACCCTGAAAAATATCAATCCCCCTTTGAATTTTTTTAAACTGTTATTATTATTGTTATTATTAATAGCCAAGTCACTTTACTAAAATTTAATTTATGTGTATTAGTTGATATGAAAGTCTCAACAACCAGCCATGCTTGCACTCACTTTTTGATTTCACTTTTGCTCCCATATTAATGCCAACTCTTATAACTATAAGCAACAGCAAAATGTAAATGGAATAATATTTCTGATAATGTTCAAAACAAAAGTCCTGAGGTCTTGGGTTTGAATTCTCAACTATGGTTGTCAGCCAATGAGTTACACTACAGGAAACTTTTATTTTTGTGTTGTGTTGCATGATAATTTGCCCATCTCGCGGTGTAGTGGCTAGTATACTTGGGTGTTATCCCAGAGGTTTTGGGTTCCAACTCGACTATGGCCAGAATTTAATTTTTGATCTGAGAGTTGGAAGGTTAGGTTAGGTGAAGTTAGGTTAGGAGAAGTTACGTTAGGTTAGGGGAGATTGTTTTAGTAAAACACCACATTTGCCCCCACTTTTTACTCACACATTTTGCTCGCACTTTGGGCACTCACTTTTGCTCGCTCTTTTTGCTCTCATTTATTGCTCCCACTTTTGCTTTCACATTTGCTCCCACTTTCTGTTCCCATATGTGCTCACAATTGTTTGCTCCCACTTTTGCATACACTTTTTGCTCCCACTTTTTGCTCCCATATTTGCTCTCACTTTTTTTTTCTCTCATATTTGCCCCCACTTTTGCTTACACTTTTTGCTCCCACTTTTTTTCTCTCACTTTTTGCTCCCACTTGTGCTTTCACATTTGCTCCCATACTTGCTCCCACTTTTTTGCTCTCATATTTGCTCCCACTTTTGCTTACACTTTTTGCTCTCACTTTTTTTCTCTCACTTTTTGCTCCCACTTTTGCTTTCACATTTGCTCCCATACTTGTCCCCACTTTTGCTTTCACATTTGCTCTCATGCTTGCTCCTGCTTTTTTTATTCCACTTTTGGCTCCAAATTTTTGCTCCCACTTTTTTGCTCACATATTTGCTCCCACTTTTGCTTACACTTTTAACTACTTCTTTTTGCTCCCACTTTTTGCACCCATATTTGCTCACACTTTTTTTTGCTCTCATATTTGCTCCCACTTTTGCTTACACATTTTGCTCCCACTTTTAATCTCTCACTTTTTGCTCCCACTTTTGCTTTCACATTTGCTCCCATATTTGCTCCTACTTTTTTTGCTCTCATATTTGCTCTCACTTTTGCTTACACTTTTGGCTCCCAATTTTTTTTCTCTCACTTTTTGCTCCCTCTTTTGCTTTCACATATGCTCCCATACTTGCTCCCACTTTCGCTTTCACATTTGCTCCCATACTTGCTCCTACTTTTTTTTGCTCCCACATTTTGCTCTCAATTTTTGCTCCCACTTTTTGCTCCCAATTTTTGCTCCCACTTTTTTGCTCCCACATTTGCACCCATATATGCTCGCACATTAAACTATTGTTCTTATTACCAAGTTGTCTTTACTAGAGCTTAGTCTATGCTTGACAGTTGATATGGAAGTATCTGTGACTAGGTATGGTAAGCCTCATGCATTCTATAAAGGATATTCATATATTGTGAAACGAACCAATAAAAATGGAACTGTTCAAAACAACGTTCAAAACAATGTCGTAGTGAGCTAAAAAGTAAAAATAGTCATGTTTTAAGTGTCAGTGATCATCAATGTAGTGTACTGCATGAAACACTGTTGCTGTCAACAGAAAATCATGAAAATGTTAAAAAGCAAGCGCTAAAAAACAATACTACTATTAAAAATAATTCAATGTTCAAAAAACCCTTAACATTATCTTAAGCCACGCAGACTCTACATGAGGACACTGTAGAGGTAGAGGAACAGGAACAGGAACAGGAATATTTAACTGGTTTTAGTAATGTTGAGGATAATGCTGAGGATAATTATAGTGATTATAATAATAGTGATATAGATCATGCTGCTTGTGATTATGATAATGATAATGATCCAAAACAAGACAATAACGTTTTCATGCTTATTGTTCACCGTGGAAGAAAAAAGATCTACAACAAGCTTTGTTTTTAAAATTATAACACACTATCGTAAAGGCAAAGACTTGAATTAAGTGTGCTTTTTATTGTCATAATCATGTATACTCTGCAATGTTAAATATTCTGACTTCTATCGAAAATAAAACAACATTGTACCATTATTTTCATTTATTTACAAACTTTATATACATTTTTTTGGTTTCATGAAAATATTTTTAAGACAATACTAAACACTAAGACATTATTATTCTATACACATATTTTTCTTTCAGTCCATTGTCATGACTTATATCTTCCATTATTATTTGACAGTTGTTTTTCATTTAATTAAAACGAACCATGCACCTATTGTTTAAAAAAAACCTTCATAAATTAGGTGTACAGGTTGTACAGCATTATTGACTTAATCAAAAACACTCTCCGACATATCATTAAACCGTGTAGGCAGAAATGTCTCAAAGTTTTCACATACACAAAGTACACGATCACCATATGCTGTTTTCAATTTCCGAATCTTGATAATGCGGAATGGAATATGCGTTGGCAATTCGATGTGCTTCTATGTCTTTAAGCCACATGCTTGACCCACAGCATTTAAAACATTCATTGTAGTAGTCTATAAACAAAAGAAAAGCATATCTATTACACTCTAAAACAGCTTTAATAATATTGTGCAATTAGGGATTTTACACTATGCATGGCTGATAAATTTTACTATTTATGCAAGAAATGCCCTAACTGTAGCAGATACTGCTTTTGTGCATATAGCACAAGTGTTGAGTTCTAATGCACACGTGACACAGGCTATCATGTGTCCACAAGGCAAAAATACAACACCTAGTTCATCTTGATAACAAATTTTACATAATTGTTGATCACACTTTTGTATCTGTTCGTGAGACAAGACTGTTTTTAAGCCTCATGTATTTGCTCCGCATGTTTTAACTCTAAAGGCACTTTTATGTCTTGTGCTGCAATCACGTTTTCTTTACGAACAGTGTTCACAAATTCCTGACCTTTAAGCAACACCATGTATTTACAGTTAGGTAACCAACGAGCGTGTTGCACAAAAGGATCATCAGTCATTTGCCAATCCTTGAAAGCAAATCCACAATAAAAACATATTGTTTTATCCCCTTCGCCGGTATAAAAAATCCAGCTTCACTTAGCTGTTTGGTAAGGTGTTTTAATATTAATGGCCAAACATTTTTATAAGATTCTAAACGTTTTTCAACAGAGCTGTACTCTGGGTGTGCTAGTGTTTAGTCTTGCAAACACCCAATTTTTAAAAAGCACACGCCAATTCAACACTGTCTATGGCATAGACCACATATATCGACACTACCGTTGTTGACTGGTAATACATCATTATTATTATTTATTTGTGATTCAGCAACGTAAGTAGCGGCCAATGGTCTTGTGGTTCGGTAAAATGGATACACGGGTATGTTACCCACTTGTTTTCCAATTATGTAAGGACAACAAGGAGACCATCGCAATTGGTCTCTAAAGGGATCATCCCCTTCTTCCCAGTGTGAAAGTTCAATACGACAAAACACACAGCGCACTACATCTTCTCGGTTCAAGTAAAAAAAGACGGCTTTTGCAAGTTCATGTGTCGACAAAAAGCCTACAGGCCAGGATTCAAATGTTAACCAACGGTCATGTTCTGATATTAAATTTAACCCACATGGTAAACCAACTTGCTCACTTGTTGTATTTGGTACTAACGCCATGTGTTATAATAAAACTTTTTCTTATTGCAAGTTATTAACGTTGCACAAGAGCACAGAGTACTTTCAAGCATAATGCATGCTTGTTCACTGTCTGTTTATTACGTTAATGGCACATGACGCCACCTAAAAGCAAACAAAATAATCCATCACTCAATCAATCAATCAATACTTGTAAATAAAACGTTAACGTTAATTGGCATTAATATATCAAAACACCATTAAAAAATAAACTGTATGTTGGCACTAACAGTAACCCATGTACTTATTTTCTTTTTATAAAGCTACAGTCATTTACATCCCCCCCCATAACCAATATATAAACAAAAATGAATGTCATGTCATTTTGTTCACATTATCATGTTCAAACCTGTGGATATTCGTTGAGTCCATAGGTAACCATCCATAAACTTTTGTTTTTTTGTTTTTAGAAAATCCAACAGGGCCTTGTACTTTTCCCAGTCAACAACAACATAGCCATTAATCAAGAAAGCAATCATTGTCCCAGTCATGTACAGGTAATGATTTTTTTGTCTACGAGTTTTCAGTAGTGGTAAAATGGAATAGCATTTTTAAGCTAGACTTACCTGAGTTTTAATCAGTTCACTCTTTGGCAATGGTTTCGCTTTAGTGCGTTTCGGTTTTTTTTTCAGCAACTGCTACGGCGGTAAGGCTTTTCTTTCCAAGTTTCTAAAAATAAATAAAATAAACCGCTATAAATACCTAAATTCAGGTTAATACATGCATTTCATAAAATAAAATATAAAACAAAAAAATGAAACAAAGTTAGTTTAAAAAAATCATCTCACCTTCACTTGCAGTGGCTTGTTGCTGTTTCCTTCTAGTGGGCTCAAAAGTGCAATGGTTTCTTCTCTCTCAGACATGTAAGGTATACAAGTTATCTGCAAACAAATAAATAAATAAAATCATTATTTACCTAATCAATAAATAATTGCTTGTAAATATATATAAATCAATCAATATATAAATCAATAAATATATACCTACCTCACAACAAGGTTAAGTATTTTCCACCAACACCAAAACTGTTAAACAAGACCAGGGGTTTCACGCAACGCAATGTGTTCAAAGGTAGTCACCTAAGTGAGAGAGGAAATGATAACGACATGTCTTTATATATGTTACGTTGCATGTATAAGCATTTTTCCCACGCTTTGAACATCCTGTTATCAAACACGTGGACAGCTGACGTCCAAGGTGAACACCTGTGGCAGGTCAAATTTCACATGGACTTGCATTTTGTCACGTACGAAGCAAGACAGAATGTGACTTGTTTAGCCCTCATGTGGTTTCACATGTGTATGCATGCATTTCGCACTTCCCTGCCACCACGATTGTCAGATTATTTAACCTTCAAGTGTCATTTTCCATTGCACTTGTTGTCAAGTCAGATCAGCGCATTCCAATAAGCTCAGATGACATTCGCCTCCTGCTCGTCTGCTCCTCTACAAGTTTGTTTTCTGTACTCGCTTCGACCAACATAGAACCAAGTTCTCATCACCGTTTACACGTAAAAGATTTCCTTCGGGGGTAAAAAAATCTTAGCATGCTTCACACATTTTCAAATATTAGCCTCCAACCGTCTGCCATAGGAAAGATCAGAAAAACGAACCCTCGCTCTGTCATAAACCGACCCGCCGAAATATCGATTGTTCTATTAAGCATGGTCATTGTGTTTAGCGACAGGTTCGTTGAAACACACACCCAGCAGTATCGTCTCTCTCAACCACCACGCATCATGAACATTTTAAACAGGTAAAGAAAAAAAAAATCAACATGTATGGCGTTAGGCCCTTTGTTAAAATGTCAAACATAGTTTCAAAAAGAGGGCTTTAGTCCGAGTCCTAGGACACCTCGTACACGTCTCTAGGGTTATGGGTTTGCGAGATAAAGCAAAAAGTCTAAAATCACGGTTTTACCTCAACATGGTTTTTCATTCCTGCTCAACACGAACATCCTCGGCAAGAGGACAACGCGACGAAAAAAAATGGCACCCCGTACATGTCTCTAGCATTATTGGTTCGTGAAATATCGGCAAAAATCACAAAAAACACGTGTTTACCCCAAAATCGAGTTTCCATTTTTTTAAAATTATAAAGAGTGGTCCATAGCAAAGAGGACGTGACCCCAAGTCCTTGGACTCGTCCTACACGCCTCTGGCATCATTGGTTCGCGAGATATAGCAAAAAGTCTAAAATCACAGTTTTACACCAAAAAATTCTTTTTCCATCATTCTCAAAAACTTGAACCTATTCCCAAAATAAATAGGGTTTCGAGACAAGCCATTTGAAACGTCATAGGACCAAATCCGACCATGCATTCGTGAGATATAGGAAAAAGTCTAAAATCACGTTTTTACCCCAAAAAACATGTTTCCAGCATTCTCAAAACTTTAACCTATTAATAACATATATAGGGCTTCGAGACAAGCGATTTGACATGTCACATGTCCAAATCCGACCTTGCGTTCGAGAGATATCGGCAAACTTCGTAGGAAAGTAGGCGACTATCTGGTTCTCTCCTCACCACCAAAACCCCTTCTTATAAATCATTTTTTCAAAGAGCTCGCCCTCTTACAAAAATCCCAAGTGCGCATGCGTAAAAAACGAAAACAAAAATGTTGATTCATAGCGGCATCCAGCAAAAGGCATGCGCTATATGAGCAACAACGTTTAAGTTCATTTTAGCAGCGCACCTTATTCATGTCGCATTTGAAAAGAGACTTTCACTAAAAAATTACAATTTCACCCCCTAGAAGGGGTTTGTTTTATTTAGGGGTTAAATGAGTGATCCATTGGAAAGAGGGCGTCAACTCGAGTCCAACGACACCTCATTTGTCAAAATCGGACCATGCGTTCGAGAGATATTAATTATTTTAACATGTACAGTCGGGTACAAATAAAATGGGTGTGTTAGAACCATCACTACCCCCCTACTTACTCACCCCCTAGTTCAACCCCCACAAAAAGGGCAGAACAATACGCTACATGAAAGGTGAATTACAACCAGAAACACCAGAGCAACGGGAAGCACGAATGAAGGAAGAAAATACATGTACTTGAACAACCTATTGCTCAAATTTATTGATGATGAACACTCTAAGTTACGAATTTTCGTACCAGCTTCATTGCAGCGTGGATTAAACTGGCACGTGCATGATATCCTAGGACATGTCGGAACGGATACAACTGAAGCGACCATTGCTGAAGCATTTACGTGGCCACGCATGAGGACAACTATACGCGAAGTGATAAAAATATGTGACGCATGTCAGCGCACAAAACCGAACAATTATCTCATGGAACAGTTCCCTAAACCATTATTGCCGCAATAGCCATGTGAACTTGTTGCTATAGACTCCTTCGGCCCAATTCCTAAGCGAAGGAGAGGATGCTGACATCTACTAGTGTGTTTAGATGTATTTTCTAAATTCGCGGTTCTGTGTCCAATACAGAAAACTACTTCCAAGCAAGTACTAAGCCGCATCAGAAATAAAGTGATTCCTACCATAGGAAAGCCCGAGTTTATTTTATCTGACCACGGGAGCTATTTCACCAGTGCAGAATTCAAGAAAGGAATGCTAGATCTTGGAATTAAGCGTATTTTATCTTCGATAAGACGGATCCGCGAATCCGAGCGAGAGAGTAATGAGGAATATATCGATGTTTTTCAGAGTATTTGTACTTAATGAACATCACAAGTGGGTAGATCCTGTGAAGGATATGGAGATCTGCATAAACTCAACAAGACATGAATCTACAGGACAGATACCGATGGTTTTGCACCACAATAAACAACCGGAGAGATCATGGGACAATGTTGTCACTTGCCCACGTGATCCCATGCCAGCACATGAATTAAGGATCCAGAATACAGTAGCACATATGAGAAGTCAAGCGGATCTAAGTCTGAGGAGAGTCCGAGGAAAGAGATTCCACCGGGACTTAGTTGAAGATGAATTGGTCTTAATCATGAAGCCACCGATATCCGACCCATCAAACAAGGTGTTTCAGAAGTTATGCGAGAGATATCTGGGCCCGTTCAAAATTGTACAGAACCTTGGAAATAATGCGTACAGAGTGCAAGAGTTGAGCATGGGTACGTTGTCAGTCTACAACATCGCAAACATGAAAATTTACTCTAAACCTGAACCGTGGGAGCCAAGGAGGAACGATACTGCTGCAACGAATTATGTGGATTCGATATAGTGCACAAAGTGTACGGGGCACAGCTGAGCCAGCGCCTGAAATAGAACGTAAACATTGGGTTTGTTTACAAGTTGAACGGAGAGCATGACTGTGTAAGCGGTGTTGACATCAATGTATGAGTGAGCGACAGCGAGAGAGAGGGAAGACAAGTCTCGCCTGAGGCGACGAGCAGTTTGGAATGTGCTCAATAGCGGCGAGTGGCCGAGCTCTGGCAGCAGGGGCGATTTGGCATTTATGTTTATGAGGGGGTGAACCAATGTCTGACTGAAGTACTTTATGGGAGTGGAAATTGACTTCTACCTAAGTTCAATTTCCATCATTTAAGGGGTGAATGAACCCTTAAATATTAAGGCATATGTAAGTATTCAAGTATTTTATTTCTACAGCGCTGAACCAGTACAGTAGAGGAAAGTACAGGTCATATTTCGCAAGAGTAGGCTGTCTGGGAGGACAAAGTGAGTTGCTACGGTCGCCAGCCTGAACAACGGGACAGGCTATATTTATCTGGCACTGAGAATGGATGGCAGGTGTGAGTTGAAAGTTCGTTACTTTGTTTCGAAGCTGAGGTCAGTGAATTTCCCTTGTTCTGAAGTAGGTAGACGAAGAGCGCAGTGTCACAAGTAAGGATAGAGATAGTGTTCTACGTCACAAAGTAGGAGAAGTTCAGCAAGTGTTGTTGTTGTTTGAGTCTTCAGTCTTCTGACTGGTTTGATGCAGGTCTCCATGCGTCCCTGTCCTGAGCTAATCGTTTCATCTCTACATAGCTACCACACCCTACATCCGAGGCAATCTGTTTAACATATTCTAACCTTGGTCTACCCCTACAGTTCTTGTCCTCGACCCTTCCTTCCATAACTAAGCTTGCTATTCCTTGGTGTCTTAGTATGTGTCTTACCAACCTATCTCTTCTCTTCATTAGCAGTCGCCAGAAACATCTCTCCTCTCCCACTCGCCTTAATACCTCTTCGTTTGTAACCCTATCTACCCATCTGATCTTCATCATTCTCCTGTAGCACCACATTTCAAATGCCTCAATTCTCCTCTTTTCTGCTGCACCAATAGTCCAAGTTTCACTTCCATAGAGCGCCACGCTCCAGACAAAGGCTTTCAAAAATGACTTCCTAATACCTAAATCTATATTCGATGTCAACAGATTCCTTTTTTGTAGAAAGGCTTTCCTTGCCTGAGCCAACCTACTTTTTATATCCTCTTTGCTTCGTCCATCACTGGTTATTCTGCTTCCTAAGTAACAGAAGTCTCCTACTTCCTTCAGGTTTTCACCTGCCAATTTGATCTCCATAGAGGTTTCTGATTTATTTCGGCTGCATTCCAGTATTTTTGTTTTACATTTATTAATTTTCATCATGAAGTCCTTCCGTAAGACGGAATCCATACCATTCAAAAACTCATTCAAATCCTCAGGCTTGTCGGCCAAGACGACGATGTCATCAGCAAATCTCAGAGTTGAAATTATTTCTCCTTGAATCTTCATTCCCACTTTAAATTTTTCTCCAATTTCCTTCATTGCTTGTTCAATGTAAAGATTGAAAAGTATGGGTGATAAGTTGCAGCCTTGCCTTACACCTTTCTGAATACCAGCTTCTCTCTCATATCCTTCAGCTCGAATGACTGCTGTCTGGTTTCTGTATAGATTGTATATCACCCTCCTATCCCTGTACTTTATTCCAATTGATTTCAAAATGTCAAACAATTTAGTCCAATCAACGTTATCAAAAGCCTTTTCTAAGTCTACAAATGCCATGAACGTTCTCTTATCTTTCCTTATTCTACCTTCCAAAATCAGCCTAAGACTTAGTACAGCTTCCCTTGTTCCTACATTTCTCCTGAAACCAAACTGGTCTTCACCCAACTCCGTTTCGATCTGGCTTTCAATCCTCTTGTAAATTATTCTAGACAGGATCTTTGAAGCATGAGTAATCAAGCTGATTGTACGGTAATCTTCACATCTGTCAGCTCCCACTTTCTTTGGTATAGGGATGATAACATTCTTCTTGAAATCAGGGGGTACCTCACCTGTCTCATAAATCCTACACACCAAGTGAAATAACCTGATCAGACCTTCATCTCCTATGCAGCGTAGCAACTCAATCGGTATATCATCTATGCCTGGTGCTTTGTTCCTGCCTAAGTCCTCTAAAGCTCTGTCAAATTCTGATCTCAATATTAAATCTCCTTTTGCATCCTCATCAATTTCCTCCTCCCTTTCCATTACATGATTCTCAATCTCCTTTCCCTTATACAAGCACTCTATGTAAGCTTTCCATCTCTCAACCTTTTCTTCCCTTTCTGTTAGAGGCTTTCCATTTGTGTCCCTAATACTACAGCACTTAGTCTTCTTTTCCCCAAAAGTATTCTTAATCCTTCGATAAGCTGTGTCTACTTTTCCTAATTTCAGACACTTTTCTATACCTGCACATTTCTCTTTCAACCATTCTTCTTTCGCTTCCTTGCACTTCTTGTTAACCTCATTTCTCAGACGTCTGTATTCTGCTTTCCCCTCTTCATCTCTTAGATTCTTGTGTTTCCGCCTTTCATCCATCAATTCTAGTATATCCTGAGTGATCCACGGTTTTCTACCTATTCTTTCTTTCCTACCAATGTTTTCTTCTGCGGATTTTGTTATTTCCTTCTTCAAAAGTGCCCATTCGTCTGCAATTGAGGTTTGTTTAGGGGTTTTGATTAGTCCTTCCTTTATACTCTTCTTGAATCTTTCGTTTACATCCTTTACTTTCAGTCTGTCTATTGCCCACCTTTTTGGCTTTTGACTTTTCTTCAGTTTCTTCAACTTTAATCTGCATTTCATTACAACCAGATTGTGGTCAGAGTTTATGTCAGCACCAGGATATGTTTTACAATCCAAAATCTGGTTTCGAAACCTCTGCTTGACCATAATGAAGTCGATTTGGTAACGCCCTGTATCTCCTGGTCTCATCCATGTGTATATTCTTCTATTGTGGTTATTGAATAAGGTGTTAGCTATGACCAACTCATGTTCGGTGCAGAATTCCATCAGCCTGCTTCCTCGATCATTCCTTTCACCTAATCCGAAATCTCCTACTATCTTCCCTTCTCTCCCTTTTCCTACCACAGCATTCCAATCTCCCATTACTATAACATTTTCATCACCTTTGATATACCTCAGAATGTCATCTATTTCATCGTAGACCTTTTCAACATCCTCATCATCAGCTTGACTGGTAGGCATATAGACTTGTACCACTGTGGTGCACGTGGGTTTAGTATTGATTTTTGCTACAATAATCCGTTCACTGTATTGCTCGTAATATTCTACCCGCTGTCCAAGTTTCCTACTCAATATGAGACCAACTCCTGCTTGGCCATTGTTTGATTTAGTGCTAATGACCCTATAGTCTCCTGACCAAAAGTCCTGTTCTTCCTGCCAGCGCATTTCACTAATCCCAACCAAATCCTACCTCAACCTATCCATTTCCCTTTCTAAGTTTTCTAACTTTCCACTTCCTAGCAGACTTCTAACATTCCACGCTCCGATCCGTAGAATGTCAGATTTCCTCTTTGTCACTTCTGTGATGTTAACCCCCTCTCGAGTAGTCCCCACCCGGAGATCCGAACGGGGGACTAGTTTACCTCCGGATTGAAATTTTACAAGGGAGGAGGCCATCATCACATGCATTTATGCATAGAGAGGTGCATATCCTCGGGAATAGCTTTACGGCTGTAGTTTCCCGTTGCTTTCAGCCGTGCAGCAGAACGCAGTGTAGCCATTAGTTGGCTTATATTATCAATATCTTAACCGTCTATTAGACTAGTAAAGAATTGATTTATTCTGAAAGGCTGCTACTCCCTTTCAGAATAAGTAAAGAGCAATTCTACTACAAAATACTAACCTTCTACTAACAATTAAATACCAAAATTCTACTAACGAAAAAAATACAACAAATACTACTACTAAAACAGTCTGTCACCAGGCCCACTCACATGCACCCTCACCAGACACACTCACACACCACAGTCTAATAGAACAATGACATATATATAATAAACAAATTAACTTCATACTTACAACTGAATTATAATTTATTTTCTAGCAGATCCCAATATTCTTTAATAAATGAAATACATAATGTTTTATTTTGGATTGGGTAACAGTTGAATTAAAGGCTGTCGAACGTCCTTTGTTTTGTTCGGCAGTTGTTTTAAATATTAATCAAAAGATTCCTAGTTCTGCCTCGTCAATACATTATATTCAAAATTTTGTGAAAGGAGGAAATTAACCGGGAGTAGATGGATTATCTAGAGTTATAATCAAAGCAGCAGGTATACAAGGTCTTCAGTGGTTACATCGAACACTACGAGAAAAAAAGATACCAGATGAATGGAAAAAAGGACTGATGATACCAATATTCAAGAAAGGGAGTAAAGAAAGTGTACGAACTACAGAGGAATTACCCTGCTACCACATTGCCTCAAGATATTGGAGAAAATCATAGCGAAGAGATTACGAACAAGGGTAGAACATCAGTTTGAAGAACAACACGGCTTCAGAGGCAACAGAGGAACAATAGACCTAGTTTTTGCCATTAGACAACTAATGGAAAAGTACTGGGAAAAAGGGAAAGATCTGATAGTGGCATTCCTAGATATAGAAAAGGCTTATGACAGTGTTCAAGGAGCTAAGTATGGGAATGTCTGCATAAATTAGGGGCCCCAAGTTCCCTAAATCTTAAGACCCAATTGCTATATGAAAACTGTGAAAGTAGTGTACAAATAGGGAATGGTAGATCTGTTTGGTTCCAAACAAAGAGGTGTATTTGTATAAGCATTTAACGTGCAAAGTTTAATGGCATTCGGATGGTTAAATCGCGAGAAACGTCCATTTAAATATTTATACTTCGCAAGTGATACTTTCAATAATTTGAATGAGCAGCCAATAAGAGATATGATGCATCTTTAGGCGGGAACTTATTTTGCCCGTGAAATCGAGAAGTGTGTGACCCTCTGATCGGATTTTCTGAAAGCGAGTACCATTGTGATGTGCTGATTTTTATGAGTTCAATGAGATGTTTCAATTTTCAAGATTTATCACGGAGCTCTATTCCCCGTTCACTAACTTTTATGCCAAACCATATAAATACGATGATCTGTGAATAGACTATACTTGATTTTGTGAATGTGAAGACTATTGTAGGGTAAAACTCTGTCCGAGTGCGAGGCACTCTGATACTTGAACTTTTGCTAAGTGCAATGTTAGCACTTAGATTTTGGAAGATTAATTTGTGTTGTGTGCGATGCAGCATGTGTTCTGTTAGTTACAGTGTATATTAGGTGGATACAAATCCACCGCATTAGGTCAAGTTATGTGGTACTGCACAGAACTTTGTCAGTGAATTGAGTAGCTGATAATGCAGTCTAGTTAGATGGCTATATTGTGATAATATTAATAACTTTTACTAAAGCAAGATGTTCGCCATCGAACGGGAAGATTTGGAGAAATATGGTTCATCAGGCACGATGAACAGTGTCATGGGCTAGGTCGTCATGATGGGGCGATGACCGTGGTGTCATCATGGCACCAGACAAGCTGAAGTGATGAGTACCAAATTAATTTATTAATTTTGTCGGGGCGGGGTTACGCGCAATATTGGGAAATTGTTGTAAATATTTGCTTTGCTTTGTGTTTTAAATGTAGATTCTTTTGTTGCTGACATATTAGTTTTCTTGGCATCACGTGACAAGTTTGTAAAATATTTTATTTGTGTGATTTTATTCTTGCGACTTTTGCCTTATTGTTGTTTTTATTAGAGTGCTTGTTTTTATGTCGCCTTGCGCGTATGAAACCATAGTACCAGGGGGATATTTTATGGCGGATAGGTTAGTACCTAGTGATAAATGAATTTTTGATAGGAAATAATGTTAGACATGGCGGGAAAGTTCCCGTTGTTTTGATTATAATTGTTCAGGCTGAGCTAGTTTATTTTGATTTGCTTGGTGCAACTTATGTTGACACGGAAGATCGTTTGCCTTACCGTATTAGATGTCATTAGCCTTCTTGGTAAATCTATTCTTGGTCTCATGTATGAGCAAGGGTCATTGGTCAAGCTTCGTCAGGTGTGTGAGCTAATATTGTGTGAATCTTCGATAGTGAGCAGGTGACATGGATTCCACTACCGTTGCTACTTTATTCCAGCTTATGTAACCTAAGGGATATAATTGCTGATGACTGAATCTTGATATCCCATGGTGTGGATTTTCAAGAAATTATTATTGTGTTGAATTTGATATGTATCGCGTTTTCCGGGAGCCAATGGAGGCTGTCTTCAACACTCAAGGCCGCGCAGGCTTGGGGTTATTTGTCTGGCACACACTGAGCACATTAAGGGAGCGCTTGATTGACATCCATACACAGATTGAGAATGTCGATAAGCCGTATCTGCTTCGCGCTACGCATTCTTTCTGCTGTTAATAGTTAAATGTCGAGCCTGAAAGATTATAATGAATTGATTTAATTGTGGAAGTTATTCATGCCACTTATCTAATCCGTTTCCAGCCATATTACCGTAGTGTAATGTAATTGTTTTTACGCCTGTTGAGGCCTGTTCATATGTTGTTGTTGTTGCTTGGCTTATTTTCGCCAAGAGTTAAAGATATCACATATAAGGTAGCAAACGGCTAACCTGTGTTCTTGTATGCCACGTGATTGCATATGTTGATTTGTGGAGCTTAAGACCGCTCGTTCGGCTGCTATTCAGTGTAAAATACAATTCGTGTATTATTGCTTTTTGTAAAGGGTTAGACTATGTTCGCTTGTTTAATTTAGTGTTAGCCATTTTATTGTATTCCCAAATTGTCGTGAATTCCAACGCGCAGAACGGGAATTCATGACTTATTAGAGTGGTCGCACGGGAATGAATTATCGTCGAATACTCATTATCTTTAGTTGTCTGACCGTGTACACAACACACAAAACATGTTTTATTTTGTATTTTGATATTTGATTCTGATTAATATTTCTTTAGGTGACATTTTTGTTCACCTTGTTTTGACTGCTGCCTAAGCTGAGTTTGTGACTTAGATTATTTGTTGGACTGATATTTTATTCAGTTATTTTTCTTTTGACGGCTGACTTGGGTCTGAGGATACTATGGCGCAGCTTGTGGGCTATTGTGTTGCTTGCGTGTCATTTATGGCGTGCAAACGATACAATGACACGCATCAGGGTGGTATTCATTTTATTTGTTGTTAGATATGATTCAGAATTAAATTGTTATTGTTTTAACCTGTGTTATGTAAGTTATTCATAATATTAAGATCCCCTATGAATCCTGGAAATATAAAGAAGCACGTTTCTCCTCATATTCCACTTTTACAAGAACCGATCATGACCCCGAATATAAGTCTGGTGTAGTGCTTCTTTTCTAAGGGTACACTACAAAGTTGTACAATGACGTAGTGAAAGCCGCATGGGCCGATATGAAATTTTAACGCCAATATTGAACGCCGAAAATCTGCCGGACGACGCCATGAGCGAGGAGGTGAAAAAAGGTAAAGCTGACCTTTAATCCTAGCAGCACGCGATGGCTTCCGGTCACTAGGCAGCAACCTGCCATGCTGCGATGCATTCCCCCACCTTAAATGTTCCCCTCACTCTTCTACCCTTTCGATTAGAGTATAAAATGCAAAATAATGTGATGTTTTGCACTTGACCATACTGTACATAAATAAAACAACCTTTTATTTTTTTCTGTTTTACTCTTTGTAATCCTTGCAATAGTGAATGCTTACAAAATAGTGGTCAATGCAAAGAGATTGCTTGCCCCACGCGCACCTTGCAACACTTTCTTTTATACACATATCGCAAGCATTTTGGATGGCATCATCCTTGCAACAAAATTGAACGGGGTTCGCAAAGCAAGCGGCTACTTTGTAGTACAATCTTGTACAAGTTGTACAATGACATTTTGAAAACCGCACGGGCCACTTTCAGTCTTGAACGCCAAATACCTGCCTGGCGGTGGCATGAGCGATGAGGTGGGGAGAGGTAAAACTGACCTTCAATCCAAGCAGCACGCGATGGTTCCCGGCCACCAGGCAGGGACTTGCCGTGCTGCCTTGCATTCCCCACCTTCCACCTTCCCCTCATCCCGTTACTTCCTTATCAGTTCAGAGGGGCTATGCAAAACAAGGGTTATGTTTCGGATGAACAGGTCCCAAATCGTTCCGTCATCAAGCCATTAAGTATGACAATTTTATTGTGTCTGTGTTTAATTTTACTGGCACAGACAGCAATTAATGTTATGTCCTTTACTTTACAGTCTGAATATTTACAAATGTCAGAAAGTGACGACGACGATGTTCAATTGGAACACCTTCCAAATTTTAATCCTTGGAATGTGGTAGTTGGTCTACAAAGCTGCTTTGCTGAAAGTGATCGCTGTGAAAGCCAAATAACACCTGGTGAAAGAGAATTGGGGTTTGAACTGCACCGTAAGTAAAAACTTTGTTTACATTTTCTCATGGCAAAGGCAGACATGCACCAGGATTGAATCATGATCCTTGTTTACAGGCCTTATTGCAGAAAGGGTTGGTAATGTGCAGGTCTCCATTGAACATGAGGATACGTTAGTTTTACCTGACAATAACAATGTTATTCAAGACGATGAATTTGCCATATCCGACACTGACAGTGAAAAAGATGCTACCACAACACTTGCAATAAGTCTCACTTACAAAAAAAGGTGGTTGATTATTGGCTGAACAAAGGAGGAAAAAAAGGTAATTTAAAGTCATTCAGCACAAACTTACGGCACCAGTCGGGCCTTTCTAGATGGAAGCTAAAGTAGAATCAGGCGGTACAAAGGATGACAAACTGAAATTTATCACCAAAGAAACATTTGAAGAATTTAAAAAGGCGAGGCTGAATAACAACAAAAACGTCCATGACGTACACATTAGATAATGGGCCCTGAGGAATGCTCGGCGTGTTCATGACGATAACTTCCGCGCCTCAACTTTCTGGGTTCGCAAGTTTAAAAATAAATTCAATATTGGTTCACAAAAAGTTACGAAATTTGTTACCAAGAGTTACACAGCAGATCAGTTTGACCTTGCGTCCAACGCAACAATTTTTGTAGGAGAGGTATCCGAATTAATAAACACTCACTCTCCAAAGTGTGTGTTCTAACACAGATCAAAGCGGGTTTAACGACGAGTTCCATGCAGGACATACGCTACATGTAAAGGGAGACAAAAGAATTTTCGCAGAAGCGTAATCGTTGAACTCATTAACACACAGCTATACAATTCAGCCTGTAAACTGTTAGTTGTGTTAAAAGAAAAGGACGGTGAATTTTGCCCTATTGTTAAAAGAACTTTGTTTACAGCAGATAATTTATTTTTATTGCCGTCCCCGTCCGGAATGTTAACTAAAAAGTTACTTCAAAAGTGGTTACAAGATGTTTATTTTCAAACTGTACCAGACGACAGTGTTTTACTCTTGGATTCGTGGACAGCACAAAGTGAAGCAAATATATTAGCGTCAAAACCCGCCAACAAACTATCATTGTTAAAACTATTCCCCAGAGAACTACTGGAATGATTCAGCCGTTAGATGTGCTTGGTTTCCGGATATGGAAACAATTTGTTCGTTATTTTTATGACCTAATTGTATTATACAATTTCGACATTAATATTCATTTGCGCAACAATATTTTAAAAACCCAATCATTGGCCCACAACCAACTATCTTCTCCGCGGTTTCGTAACATGTGGAAGTAGAGTTGGTACAAAACCGGTTATGTTGAAACACAGCCCGCTTACTTTGCGAACCCCGTTCAATTTTGTTTCAAGGATGATGTTATCCAAAATGCTTGCGATATGTGTATAAAAGACAGTTTTGCAAGGTGCGCGTGGTGCAAGCAATCTCTTTGCATTGACCACTTTTTTTGTAAGCATTCACTATTGCAAGGATTACAAAGAGTAAAACAGAAAAAAAAGTTTGTTTTTATTTATTTACAGTATGGCCAAGTGCAAAACATCACATTATGTTGCATTTTATACTCTAATCGAGAGGGTAGAAGAGTGAGGGGAACGTTTAAGGTGGGGAATGCATCGCAGCACCGCAGGTTGTTGCCTAGTGACCGGGAGCCATCGCGTGCTGCTAGGATTGAAGGTCAGCTTTACCTCTTCTCATCTCCTCGCTCATGCCGTCGTCCGGCAGATTTTCGGCGTTCAATATTGGCGTTCAAAATTGAAATCGGCCCACGCGGTTTTCACTACATCATTGTACAACTTTGTAGAATTATTGTGTACTAAATTTCAACCAGATCAGAATTTTACACCGCGATCCGTTCCCTTGTAAGAATGAAATGAAAGAGAGCAATCAGGAGATAAATAGTAAATTTGATGCCACTAATAATAAAATTCAATGCAATAATAAGGAATTAATTAGTAAATTAGATGAAAATAAGGCTGAAAGATGGAAGAACTATATAAAAATTAGATGGAGTCACTAAAACAAATGAGCAGCTCAGTGAAGAGTGTGAAAAGGTTAAGAATAGCATTTGTTTCGAGCCACGTCTCAAAACGTATTCGGACCCGAATGAAACACTTGGGGCGAATAATTTGCCGGAACAAGAATCGCGCGCGCACAAACAATTAATCCACGTATGCATTTAAAGTATATACATTTATTACGGTACTATACACACAACTATATACACAACATATTGACATTATTTCGTTATTGCGCTGCGAGGAGCTGCGGCTTGTGCGTGCTGCCAGTAAGGCACGGCTTGACAGAGTGTGTCCCAAAAGCCAGGTAGAGGGCTGAAGGGCGACAGTAGAAAGACGCAGTGTTGCCAAGCATCACCATCACCACGTTGTCACGTCTTGTTTCCTCCCATAACACTGTTCACTTACTGTCTCCAACATACCGCCCACCTAAATGTACTACATTTAAACACAAACATGAATGATGGGCACACCAAAAGTTCACTGAGAAAACAACACTAACACAAAAGAAAATTACACAATAAAAATATATACAGTCACAAGAGCACACGTCACGGTGCAGGTAGGGGGCACAGTTTCTGGATTGGTCTCTTCAGAGTTCCGTTGCTGGTACGGACGATGGCTACTCTGACCAATCCATCCTTGCCGGATATCACGTCTTCGACCACTGCAAGCCTCCATGCAGTGGGTGAGAGATTGTCCTCCTTTACAAGGACGACGATGCCGGGCTGAATGTTCACCTCCTTGTTAATCCATTTGGATATTTGTTGTAGACTGTTGAGGTAGTCCTTTGACCACCTGCTCCAAAAGTCCTGCTGCATTTTCTGCAGATGCTGCCACCTAGATAGACGGTTGGAGGCTACCTCTGTCAGATTTGGTTCAGGGATGGACATCAATGGGGAGCCGATTAGGAAATGAACGGGACTGAGATAAGAGGGATCATAGGGATTGTCAGAAAGACGAGAGATAGGCCTAGAATTAAGACAAGCTTCTATTTGGCAAACTAACGTCTGTAGTTCGTCGTATGTCAAGCACGTGTTGCCAACCACCCTTCTCATATGATGTTTCACTGACTTAACCCCAGCTTCCCAGAGGCCACCGAAATGAGGGGCATCCGGAGGAATGAAATGCCACGTGAATCCTTCTTTACTACCAAACTCTTGAAGTTCTTCCACGCAGTGTTCGGATTTGAAGAGGCGGTGCAATTCGTTCAACTCATTTCGCGCTCCCACAAAGTTTGTTGCATTGTCCGAGTAGAGGTTAAGACACTTTCCCCTCCTCGCGGTAAAGCGTTGCAGAGCTGCAATGAAGGCTTCTGAGGTGTGATCGCGAACTACTTCCAGGTGTATTGCCTTAGTGCAGAGACATAAGAATACTGCAATGTAACACTTCACCTTCACCTTGCTTCTTGTTGATCCTTGCTTTATAAACATTGGCCCACCAAAATCCACTCCAGAGTTCATAAATGGGCGCGCTGCTGTCACCCGAGGAGCTGATAGTTGACCCATTAGTTACTTCGAAGCAGATGCCTTCAACCTAAAGCAACGTAAACACTTGTGGATTAGCGGCCGTACTGTTCGCCTGGCGTTTACAATCCAATATTTTTGCCGTAGAGAGGCGATCAGCAATTGTTCACCAGCATGTAGTAAGCGTAGGTGTTCAGATTCTATGATCAATTTTGTCAAGTTGTGTTTAGGGGGAAGAATGATCTGATGACGTTCACCGAAAGGCATTGGACAGTTTTCTAATCTTCCGCCCACCCTGAGGAGGTCTTCTCCGTCGAGAAATGGGTTGAGACTTCTCAACGTACTTTTGGTCGCTACACTTGATATACCTTTCAGCTCTTCCACCTCCGCCATGTAGCTGAACCGCTGCGCTTGTTTCATGCACACCTTCAAGGCTCCTTCAAGTTCCATAGCCGTCAATGAACCAGTTCGCTTGGTGCTTGGTTTCCTTGTATTGTGGGCAAACCTAAAGCAGTAGGCGATGACCTTCTGCATTCGGCGAAGTGACGAGAAGCGACGAGAAATGTCTTCTTGCTCCTCATGAGTCACCATGCATTGCGTCTCTCGTTTCTCAGGAATTTCATCAATTTCCATAGAGTTGTAGATTGAACAAGGCCAAGAAGATTAATGTTTGCGTAACCAAGATGGCCCATGCCACCAAACTGCATGCGTTTTCAGAACTAAGGGGAGCGTTCCTGGGGATAGAACGTCTGCTGGATTTCCCTCGGAGGTCACATGATGCCAGTGAGCTTTCTCCGTCAATTCTTGTATTTATGACACACGATTGGCAACGAACGTTTTCCACCTCGTAGGTTCCACTGCAATCCAGGCGAGTACGATGGTAGAGTCCGTCCACAGATGAAGATCATTTATTTTCCTTTCCAGAATCGGGATAGTTTTGCTGGCTAGGCGGGCTAGCAGTAAAGCGCCGCACAGTTCAAGACGGGGTAAGGATTGCTGCTTGAGGGGTGCAACCCTTGACTTGGAGCACAACAGATGCACGGATATATTTCCATTATCGTCAACACTGCGCACGTACAAACAAGCTGCATATGCTGCTTCTGATGCATCACAGAATCCGTGCAATTCGATTCTGGATACATTCCCCTTGATCACGACAAGTCGATCAACGTGTATGTCATTTAGACTTGGAAGTTGACTATAGAGGTCTTCCCAAGCAACTCGTAGTGCATTAGGAAGTTTGTCATCCCAGTTCAAGTTCTTTTTCCATAATCTCTGCATGGAGATTTTACAAGCCATGATCACAGGCCCAAGTAAACCCAATTGGTCAAATTTAGACGAAATGATTCCCAAAACAATTCGCATCGTGAATTCATCAGTGCTTCGTTTTACGTTGATCTCAAACTGAAATTTGTCCAGTGCAGGGTGCCAAAGAAGACCCAGAGTTTTGACGCTGTTCTTCTCATCAAATTTCAGCGCTACCTGTGTCTCTCTAAGCTGTTGTGGTATGCTCTCCAAGACTGTTGAGTGATTGGAGCACCATTTTCTTAACTGGAAGCCACCAAGTCGTAGTAGATGTTGGAGATCCTCTTGCAGTTTTACGGATTGTTCCACTGAGTCCGCTCCAGTGATACAGTCATCGAAGTAGAAATCGCGTCTGAGGACCTGTGAAGCTGTGGGATACTGAACCTCTTCGTCATCAGCAAGCTGTCTCAGACCCCTTGTTGCCAGGGAGGATGCCGATGAAGTTCCATACGTCACGGTCTTTAACTGGAATTCCCGGATGGGTTCAAAAGAGCTCTTCCTCCATAGTATCGCCTGCATGTTTT
This sequence comes from Meconema thalassinum, assembly GCA_946902985.2. NCBI lineage: Eukaryota > Metazoa > Arthropoda > Insecta > Orthoptera > Tettigoniidae > Meconema > Meconema thalassinum. The sequence continues at coordinate 863,368,567 of OX336389.2, forward strand.
AATCCCTGGGATCTATCTTCACTTGCCTGTATATTTTGGCGATGTCTGCTGTGATGGCTATTTGATGTGTTCTAAGTCTTGTCACGATTGAATAAAGATCATGTTGCACTGTAGCTCCAACAGCTAGCACGTCATTCAATGATACATTGTTATCCGATTTGCAAGATGCGTCGAAAACGACTCGCGTCCTGGTTGTGGTGCTCCTTCCTTTACAACCGCTTGGTGAAGGAGATAGAAAGAAGGCTCGTTCCTGGGAGGTCGGTCCACTGCAAGCTGCATATGATCCAGGCGTTCGTACTCGTCCATGAAATCGACGTATTCTTGCTGTAATTCACGGCTCTTCTTTAACCTTCGCTCGATCTGAAGTAACCTTTTCTCTGCATTGTTACACGATCTACCAAGTGGCTTGCACTGCTGACGGACAGGCAACCTTACAATGAATCTTCCAGACTTATCACGTTTTGTGTTGCGCTGAAAATGGTCTGCACAATATCGTTCTTCTTTGGTGAGTGGCATAATCGTTGGAAGCTCTTCTATTTCCCAGAATTTCTCGATTTGACGGTGTAGATCGTCGCCATCCCTCAGGAAGAATGATGAACTTGATTGAAGCTGACTCCTCTGTGACTCGGAGTATATAGAGTACATAGAGCCTAGCTGCGTGTTCTTCATTACAGGCAGGTCGCTGTGTAACTTGAACGTTCCCTCGGCCAGGAGTTCCATGAAGAGTTCCGCGCCAATTAACATATCGATGTTGCCTGGTATGTTGAATTGCGGGTCAGCTATTTGTATACCGGTCGGTATGTTCCAACTTCTGCAATTGATAGAGGCTCCAGGCATTTCCCCTGTGATCCTAGGAAGTACTGAGCATGTAATAGTAGTCATGTAATTGTTAACGTTAGAATAGAATTCAACATCGACGCTGTGATCCGAATTTACAGTCGTATTGCTTATCCCTCTAAAAGGCATTAGATTTCTACGTCGTTTCAGTCTTAGGCGTTGCGCCATCGCCTCCGATATGAAGTTAGACTGCGATCCACTGTCATGTAGAACTCGGCATTGTTGTAGTTCACCATTGTTGTCCCTCACTTTCACCAAGGCAGTGGACAGCAGGACCTGTGTTGGTGAGCGAAATTTTAAAGAACAGTAAGAGCCTGATTGTTGCAGTTCATTGTTGTCATCAGTTCTTCTATTGGGTGATTCTTGTGATCCAGACCCCGGTTCACGCCTCGCGTCTCTTCCGCTATTCCTTGTGACGTTCGGATTAGGTGCTATGTCAGAGTGCAACAGGGTGTGATGTTTCCTGCCACAACTCTTACAATAGCCTGCAATGCATTGTTGGACATTGTGTGGCCGAATGCAATTGAAGCACAATCCTTTACTCTTAACAAATGCATAGCATAGCTCAACACTGCGATTAATGAATGGCTGACATTTATGAAGACCATGCTGGGATTCACAAAATGGACATACACTGATGCTAGATACATACACATTTGAATAGGGTGACTTGGGTGAGATGGTCTTAGAATGACTTGCCTTTTGAACTGTAGTGGTCAATTTTGCATCACGGCTGGATGTAGCTAATTCTAATGCCTGACATCTGCTTTCTAGAAAAGATTGCAATTCGGATAATTCTTGGAAGTCCTATCCTTTAGCATTAATCTCGTATTCCTTTCTAGTTAAGGGATCTAGTTTATCCAGTACTAGCTGCGATAGGAGAATCTCTTCTAGCGGTGTTTTTAACTTAAGAGCCTTAATGACATTCAGATTAGATATTAACTGATTAGTTGGGTGCCTAATATCGGCTGCCGAGTCCTTGCTGCTAGATGGTAATGATAATAGCTGCCTGATATACTTAGTGGCTATTAAGCGGTTATTAGTATATCTACTACAAATCAGTTCCCATGCTACGTCAAAGTTTTCATTTGATATCGGCAGGTTGCTTATCAATTCTAAAGGCTCCCCCTTTAAGGCTGATAAGAGATAATGCAATTTCTGTACATTAGGAATGTCTGAATTTTGTGTTATTAACCCATTAAAGGTGTCTCTGAATGTTATCCATGAGCTATAATCTCCGGTGAAAGTAGGGATGTTGATCACTGGAAGTCTGATGTTACTTGTTAGGCACTCTGTGCTATTGTCACTAAGGGATCGAGTGTTTCCAGTGCCTCTCTCAACTAATTTAGTCAGTGCTGCTTCTAAGTCAAAGTATTGTGTTTCAAACTCTTCACGATCTGCTGCGTGACTATCATCATCATCATCGTCATGAAGCTCTAATTTGCTTTGCGGTTCTTCGTACCTATTTCTAATTGCACTAAGCTCATTTAATCGAAGCCGTACGGTAGTTACATCAGTTCCTTGGCGTGCTTGACATTTCTCAAGAAACTTACTTGTTCGAGTTAAGCTTGCTTTAACTATCGCTCTCTGTTTAACTAGTAATTTCTTTTCATTGGATTCCATGGTGAGGAAAGGGTAGAGTGAGAATGGAAATACAGTAAGGAATTCTGAACTGTTTGAAGTAGCCTCACCTGTATTGTCTTCGCCGCTGCCTGTGTCTAGTCTCCCTCTGGGCTGGGCTTCAGGCGATAGGATTGCCTTGCTGTCGCTACCTGGGTCCCCTCCTGTGTCACCGATGGGACGGCCTTGCTGCTGATCTTGCCTGTTTAGATGCAGTAATAGCATTCACGAATCCGTAGAAGTTATATTCACACATGTGATAACCATGTATGCGCGTAAACGTAATACAGTATATCACCCGGCTCGGAGGACCAATGTTTCGAGCCACGTCTCAAAACGTATTCGGACCCGAATGAAACACTTGGGGCGAATAATTTGCCGGTACAAGAATCACGCGCGCACAAACAATTAATCCACATATGCATTTAAATTATATACATTTATTACAGTACTATACACACAACTATATACACAACATATTGGCATTATTTCGTTATTGCGCTGCGAGGAGCTGCGGCATGTGCTTGCTGCCAGTAAGGCACGGCTTGACAGAGTGTGTACCAAAAGCCAGGTAGAGGGCTGAAGGGCGACAATAGAAAGACGCAGTGTTGCCAAGCATCACCATCACCACGTTGTCACGTCTTGTTTCCTCCCATAACACTGTTGACTTACTGTCTCCAACAGCATTGAAGGGGTGAAAGGAGAAATTAGGAGTCAGCTAACTGAGAAGTCCACTGATATCTGAGCAGAGATGGATAGCTGATCGAAGGAAGTACAGGACAACCTAGATCCGAGAATGAGTACCCAGACGGAGAACTTAAAAATATTAGTAGAGGAAGTGAATAAACAGATTAAAGAGCAGTTGGGGGTGAAGTAGTGAAAGTACACCTGCAATTTAGTAAGAAGGTAGAGGAATTCAGTGCGCAGAATATGCAGAAAATACAAGACAAGCAAGGGGTCTTGAGAGACAAATTGGAAGCAAGGAAAGGTGACATTCGAGGGAAGATTGAATGCATGGAGAAACGAACCGAGAAGAAGTTAGTCGAGTTGGAGTCTAGATTAAGAGCTATGATAAGACAGAAGGCAGGGTAGAATGGAGCAGGGAATGTGAGTCATTACACCTATAAGGAAGTTGAGCTTGGGAAATTTAGCAACCGGCAAGGCTCTCCTATGGAATTTCTTGGAGCAGTGGAAAGTAGATTCAAAGAAAGATTAGAAGAGGGAGTAGTTGAGTGGTGTAATGTACTGGAGATATTAGACCAGGCATTTGTAGGAGAAACCAAAAGTTGGTTTGCGGTGTATAAAAATACGTTAGAGGATCTTAACGATTTCAGAGATAGGTTTTGTGAGAAGTTCTGGAGCGAGGATATTCAGTCTCAGCATCGCGAGGCAGTGGTGTGTGGTAAATACAATTCTAAGGGAAACAGCAGCATGACGGAGTACTTTTTAGGACAGGTACTTATATGTAAATATAAAGATGGGCTTACTCAGGAGAAAGATGTTGTTAGGCTATTGCTAGTAATTTCCACTATCGCATTAAAGAGGCGGCATGCATTCCAAGGGTGAACACGATCCCGGAACTCGAAAAATTATTGGGAACATTTGAGGCACTTGGCAAGTTTAGCGGAGAAGAACAGCTGACTAGCTACCAAAAAAACAGAGGCAATCAGGGACAGGACGGGCGAAATCAGAACTTCCAAAGTAGAAACAGTGGCGGTAACCAGAATTTCCAAAATAGGGGTAACAGTGGAAACACAAACTATCAGAGCCGTAATAATAATGGTAACCAGAACTTCCAGAATGGGGGTAACAATGGGAATTACCAAAACAGAGGTAACTACCCAGGACAAGGTAACGGTCTGCAGAGGAACCAAGGACCTGGTAATTACAATAATGCTAATTATAACCAAGGTAATCGAGGTTATAACAGAGGGGATCAATGACAATAATAGAGATCAACGTACAAATGTTAACAATAGTCAGGTCAACAACCCTACCAATAGTGAAGAACATGCCAGTACGCCAGAATTAAACTGATGCCAGACTGTTATGACGGGTCAGCATTACAGTCGGTTGTTAACCCAATCAGCACACTGATATCTGATACTTATGACCTAGATGAGAAGAGTGATTTGTTGCTTGAGTTTACAGAGGAGTCTGCAGTGCTTGAGTCCAAAAATGTATACCCAGTAGCCAAAGTACACGTGTCGAGGGCACCTGTCTTTGCTCTATTTGATACAGGTTGTGCCCGATCAAGTGTAAGTGCCACATTTTATTCAAGGACGAAGGATACTGGTGTAACATTTGAGGAGTTGCCTCTAAAATCTACGTACGTTATCACTGCGGTAGGAAATAAATCCCATTTAATTTCAAAACATGTACACGTAGAATTAGAAATTAATAATCATAGAGAGGCAAGCATGTCTGGTCATTCCTAATCTAGTATTCGACCTAATTCTTGGCTTGGACTGGTTAAGTAAGTTTTCGGTGAAATTATGTTATGATGAAGAATGTGTAAAATTAAGGTGGAATGGGGAGGAGATAATTATCACATTTAGCGATCCAGGTAAGAGGTGTGAGGTTTCTCAGGGTTTATGTATTTTAAGTGAGCTTATCCTGACAAGAGACGTCGAGGATGTTGGGCAGGTATCTAGTGTGGTAGAACCTGTGCCGTTATTTTTTGTGAGCAGTGTTCAGACATATGGCAGTCTAGAGGAATCCTTACGAGTAGCTGCGTTTCAGGGTGAAATAGAGGAACATCGAGGTGTTCAGCTTTCTGAGGTGTTATTAATTAATAAGAGAGTGTTTGAAAAGAGAATTGGAGAAGCAAATTGTTACACTCACTCGTAAAACGTGCATGATAATTCTGTGTTTGTTGGGCACAAATACCCCGTTCCATTTCGTTATCAGAGAGCAGTCCAAGAGCAAATAGACCAGGCGTTAGCCGATGGTACAGTGAGATTCTTTTGCTGGAGTGGGACCGGCGGCCGACTGCCGGGCGCGCGCGCCTTCCGCCAGCCAACCGAGATCAGGCCGTAGGGTTGCGCGAGGCAAAGGCGAGCTAACCAGGGTCATTAAAGTAATTAAGTCACTAAAATTTCATCAACGAGGGTGTGTAGTGTCAGCGCACAGATAAGAAGGTAACATAAACAACAGCTGCAAGATTTAATTAAAGAAGCACAGATGTTCTTTTTTATTTCTTGGGAATCGGGATGACCTCACGTCTTTAGTTAAAGGTTAGAACTTATCTTTTCACAGAAGATACTAAAAATGTTCCCCCTCAGCTGACAGACAGTAACTTTGGAATTTACATCGTTACATTATGTAGCTACTCCTGTATCGCCCTGTGTGTTTACTGTAATTAATCGAAGCACGGACCTAAGCCCGTTTGATGTTTAATTTTGGAGTAATTTAAAATACATAGTGTACAGTTCAATTACCCGTACTCTAGTGGAGCAGAAGATCAATACACGGCAGCAAATATCCCTCACAACAGGAGGGAATCACAATGCGAAAACGCAAATTTATTTACATCATACAACGCCTGTCTGACAGCTGAGGAGAACACTCGCAGCATCTCCTGTGGATAGGTAAGTTCTTTAATCATTTTTTGCTGGTGAATTTACCATTAATTAATGTACTTTGTTACGGTTTCCACCTGCGCGCTATCCACAACCCGACCTCGGTTGGCTGTCGGAAGGCGCGCACGCCCGGCAGCCGGCCGCCGGCCCCGCTACAGCCGAAGAATCACCCTGTATAATTAAATATTCAAACAGTCAGTATCTTAATTCATTTATTACCGTGCCTAAAGCTGATGGGAAAGTCAGACTTTGTTTGGATGGACGAATGCTTAATGCATATATTAGTTTTGACCAGTTAAGATCATTGTCAATTGAGGAGCTCATCCTGTAACCTTTATGCATCTGTGATTGCATAAATTCTACATATTTATTTCAACAAGATTTTATTCATGTTTCAAAGCTGATGTAAGAAAGACGTTGCCTATAGACCAGAGGACAACAAAGGAAGACCCGTACGAGCTTTTTCTACAACTTTCACCGAGCGCGGAAAATGGAGAGAGCAGGAGAAGGCCAACATCTGGTAACCACATGGGCTTAGACAACGCGAAACGGTCATTCAACCAAGCGGGTAAATACGAAACTTTTAACGATCACTTACTAGATAAACCCCGCCCATTTGAGAGAAATTGGAGCAGTAATTAAAATGCAGAAACAGGAATTACACCATCGTATAGGGGACAATCCCAGCCTCTCAGAAGTATCTTCAAAATTTAAATTGAGTCATTCTGTGATTTTTGCCAGAATTAAAACGAAATTAGGGGGTGGATTTGAAACTACCAATAGCAGCGAGGGACGCGAGACGCGACCAAATCCCGCCGAAATTAAGGAACAATGAAGGGAATTACGGAGCTCATTATCTAAGGATCCAGCGATCGGATTTTGGATCAAAAGAAGCCATGAGACATTGAGAATGAGGACGTTCGAAGGAGCTAATTTGCATATTCATGCGAGTGTTATTATAGAATAAAATTCTAAAAGCTCCCCACTCCGAGTACTTCTACGACAAATCATATAAATAATAGCTGGAGACGCAGCGAATACAGTTTCTACTTGGGGCACTGCTGAGGCGCAAGCCCACGCTCGTGGCGGTCTGAAAGATTAAAAATTTTACAAGTTTCTATTTGGGGCGCAGCTGAGGCGCAAGCCCACGACCGTTGCGTTAGAACATTAACAAAAATTTGACAAGTCCTACAGTTTCTATTTGAGGCGCTGCAGAGGCGCAAGCCCACTCTCGTGGCGGTCTGAAATATTAAAAATTTTACAAGTTTCTATTTGGGGCGCTGCTGAGGCGCAAGCCCACGACCGTTGCGTTAGAACATTAACAGAAATTTTACAAGTTCTACTTTGAGCATCGCAGAGACGCGAGCCTATGATCGCCGCGTCCTGAAATTAAGAAAATTTTATAAGGATAAGCAGTTCTATCTTGGGTCATTTGAATATCGTTAAGTATTCGCGAGTGCGAATCGGAACAGTATCGTGAGTGTGCATACCGTTGGCAGTACGAAACAGTATATGGTAGAGATAGCCACACGTGCTATTAGCAGCAAAGTCAGTGAGATAGGAAGCTATGAACTATCAGCTGAATTGAGTAGGCTGATGATAGCTGTAGGAAGCAGGAGCTACATACGCGAGAACCGTGCATGTAATAATAATAATAATTCACAGTGGACCTTTGCTTTGGTGAATTTTTTTTGAAAACCGTGTGTAAAATTCTCCTCCTTGCAAGATGAACCAATTGATCCAGAAGACTGATATCAAGGACCAGATCATCACCAACATGATGTATACGAGATAAGTAGATATTGCATGGGGCATGTTTGCCATAGCGCATCCCATCATGGGAATCGGATAAGTTTATCTCGATCATAAGCAATTATGATAAAATAGGTATTTGGGGAACAGCAGGCATGTTTTGTGTAAATTTATGTATATTTGTCATTTATGATTTTTTGTGTGTTTTATAATGTAAGATTCGTATATGAGCATCAAATCTTGTTTAATGTGTTTTGTTTGAGGGTGTCAGTAACTTTGCTGAATGCACATTTAAGGGAATAATTGGGTTGATAGTGCTTACGCACGACCATAACGTAAAAGCTAGTATGGGGGAGATAGCTTGACATTGTGACAAAGACCAGTAGTGACACTGAAATTAGGTGAACAGTAAGTAAGGTATTGAAGACCACACCAAGGTAAAGAAAGGTAAGATGGAATGGCTGGATGATAATATAATATTCAGAAAAGGTTGAGAGTCGATCCTTGGTCGAGCTGAAATTAAAAACGGAAGTGGTATTCCCGTGTTCTACGATGATATAAAATGGTAAGTGAATTTAACGGCGGAGGCGAAATTCCCGCGAGTCTACGATGATATAAATGGTAAGTGAATTAATAGCGGAGGCGAAATTCCCGCGAATCTACGATGATATAATTGGTAAGTGAAATGATTGAATTCATTGTCTGATGAGAGTGCACTATAGCTCCGTCGGAAAGGTAACTGTACAGCTCGAGCCCAAGGCAGTCATACAAAAGCAGGTATAAAGATTGTGGTCAGCCGTCTGAATTCTGAAAGGAGCAGCGAAGGTCGTTGCTTGCCCAGCTGGTTTATTATGGCGTGAGGGTGTCTGTCACGAGGTCGGGAAACCACGTTGGATGGTATTGTTTTCTTTTGAGAGGGAAGGTAGTCTAGCTTCCCAGGGTTTGTTTCTTTTTTGTACCGCTTCAGGAAGCGAAGTCATGTATTGTGATATCATTTTGAGTGCATTCATTATAGTTGTTTGTTCATTAAAAGTAGCGGGGCATCGGCCACCGAAGTGTGTTTATTTGATGCTTCATGTATTTGACTTGTTTTGATTACCGTAATTAGCAGAGTCATAGATCTGAGTGAGTTAATTGTTTATAAGCTAGAACATGCACACATGCCTGTGTCCTAGAATAAGTCTATTGTCTTCATCATTTGACTCTTGTGAGGAAGAATGATGATTGTACGAGAAAGCATGTCCGAACCCCAAAAACCAATTTTGCAATTATAAACATGAGTGCGCATTTATTTTTGACAGAATGGCTGGGTTATTCAGACCATAGTTTTGATGAATTAAGTCTGTTGACGTTTTATTTTTGAACTTGAAGCAGTGGACTGCTCTGAATTAGATTATTTTCTTTTCCTGGTTTCAGCCAGTGTGATTATAATTTATCTTTTACAATTTGATTTTGTATTCAGAATAATTTAAGGGAGTATATTTTTGTTGTTTTATTGTCTATGGATGGGAGCAAGTGGGAGATGATGTTTTGTGAATAAATAATTTTATATTAGGAGTTCTCTGACATACTGATTTTAAGTTAAGCCTCCTTTGATCCTTGATGATATCCCTAGGGTGTTTAAATTAAGTTAGAGCCACACCGTACAGACCATTACACCGAGCTAGAGTCGGCATCCTAGGAACCATTGTAGGGTACATGTGGATTGGGTGATAACACTGTAGTCATTCAAGTCAATATCAGTTTTCTTTTATTAACTAGAGGATCACAGTGATGGAGATTGTCAGAGAGTAGCTAGCCGGAGCCTACTGAAGTATACATGCCGCGTCGAGGTTGTGATAAAACATGGTGGCCCATGTTGGTCTTTATCCAAGAGGGTGAGCATTGAGCTCGCAGTATCAAACCTTGAGGACGTGTAAACAGATGTAGAGTGCCTAATATCATGGCGCCCTTTAGTGTGGCCAAATTAACGGTAATTCAGGGGAAAGTAAAGCCAGGAGTTTGTTTAAAATAAATAGTCGAAAATGCTGAGTTTATTTTGCATATTTAGGTAGAAGCTGTGTTTTCATGGCGCCCTTATAATTGATTGATTAGTAACAAACTCCAAATGTATTTTGTAGGTCGGCGTGAACCGTGAAAAGTCATGTCAGTACTTTATTGACAGGACTGGGAAGCTAAAATTAACACAGAAGGGTAAACTGAAAATTTATTCATGAAAGCAGACATCAAGTAGGCAGCTCTTCAAGCAAATAAAAGTAATTCATGGGAATAACCTAGATTGGGATAAAGCGACTCATTTTATAGTTACAGAAGGTGGGTAGCGTGAGGCTGCATGCCCGAGTTTTCTCAAATAAGTGTTTATATTTTGTGCTATGGCTTGAGTGGAAGAAATTCGAGCGATAATTGAAGGTTCGGTAGCTAGAACAATGGAGCAGTTTGAACAATTTAAGATGGAGTGTAGAGAACAGAGCACAATAATCAATGCACGTATCTCAGAACAGATAGCGGAGCAAAGTAGGATAAACAATGCATTACTCGCGGTGCAAAGTACAATTAACAATACACAGCTAACGGAACAGATTGCAGAGCAGATAGCTAAGATCACACTTGAGACTACCGCACAGTTAGGACAGATGGAGATTAACCTAAGACAATCGATAGCATTCAGTGAAGAGAAGACAGCAGTGAAACTCATACAACTGGATGAAATATGTAACGCTAATACGGAAGAAATAAAGTTAGAACAGTTAGCAATCCAGGCTACGATAAAAGGGGTGGACAATGAGGTTAAGTCTGCGACAAAGCAATTACACAGCTTAGAAGAGGAGGTGACAGAGATCAGAACAGAGATAGACAAGGCAGCTTTGACTTCAGCGGAACGGTGGAGTATTCAAGAAAATGAGAATGATGCAATTAAAGAGAGCATTCGCGAGAGTAATGAACTGATAGGAGGCAGGCTCGATCAGCTGGAAAGCGATAAGAAGGATGGAAAGAGAAGAGAGGAAGATAGATATGGGGCAATAAGAGCAGAAATAAATAAGACATGCCGACAGATTGGAATTGACGGGAAAGAGGATAGAAATAAACTCATTGAACAAACGGAAGAGAACCAGAAAAGGATAAAGGAGGTCGAACTGCAGTTGCTAGGAAAAATAGAGGGACAAGAACGGAAGATTCTTAAGACGGAAATACAATCTTTACAACAGCAAGACATGCTTCTCGAACTAAGAGCTCACAATAGCACTAAGGGAACAAACGGGACGGCTAATAACTTTAACACGAGCCAGACTCAGGTAGAAGGAATGAATGGATATAGTCCGGGGCGCGCAACTACAGGTAGCGAATGTAACGATGGATTCCAAACGTTTAGAGGACACGCCTCGACACCTCAACAGCCGACTGACAATAATAATAATAATAATAATAACCCAGCTACCCAGTATGTACAAATAATCAGAATGCAGGAGGACCGCCCACGCAAATTCAATAATGACGGGTCACAAACGCCAAAAGCTTTCTTAAAAGATTTAGCACTACCTCACAGACAGTAACATTCCTGAGACTAAGAAACTCAGATTAACAGAAAAATTACTTGCGGATAGCGTCTTGACTTGGTTCAGAAGTTTTCGCTACACTTTTGAAGACATGGATAGTTTCAAACAGGCATTTATACGCCGTTATTGGAGCATGTCAATACAGCATAGTCTGAGAATGGAGTTGTATAGCAGGAAGTATCACGCTTCTCAGCCCACTCGTTACTCAGAGTATTTTTCGGCTCAGCTACTCAGGTTGAAAGATATGGATATTTTGCCACCGGAATCAGAACTGGTGATGACAATTGGTAAACAGCTTACATTACCAGTACAGCAGTTCTTAATTGCAGCAAACGTCTCGAGCGCACTACAAGCAGAGGCTGTTTTAGGCCAACTGGATGAAACTTCATTAAACACTCAGAATAGGCATGTCAGAGCAAGTGACAGCGCAGCGCTTGTACACCAGGCCGAGCTTGTCAATACTAGGGAACAGAGCACCAATACGAATATTAGCCATAAGAGCGGAAACAACAATGGAAGGTCAGGCCTGCCAAGAGAAGAGCAAAGGAGATATGAACCAAGGAACGAAAGGAACTGGCAGCCGCGACAGTACAGGAGAGATGACTGGAAAGGGCGTGGTCGCAAAGGTCCATATCATCACCGCAGATATGACAGAAGGGAAAACAGAACGTGGAACCGAGGACGGGATGAGAACCAAGGATACACGGAGGACAGTCGACGGGAATGGCAGAACAGACACGAGGCATCCCAACAGTACCTAAACGAGTTGCATCGCAGCCAAGAAACGGAGAAGGATCGCTGGCGAAGGACGATGGAAAATCGCGAGAATCCAGATGTGGAGATAACCGGAGCAGAAAGTGAATTGGCGCAACAGCATCGCGAGAGTCAGAACGATAAGAGACAGACGGGGGCCATTAGCAAAAAAAATGTACTAGAGGATGAAGAAGATAGACTAAATTTCACGCCAGATATAACACAGTGGTTGATAGCGAACATTGAGGAATGGATCGCAACTCCTGATGATTTTACGGGTGAAATTATTCAACCGGAACAACATTGTTTGAGGAAATTACCTGTGATTATCACGAGAATAGGAGGATTAAGAGTAAGAGGCTTGGTGGACACCGGAGCACAGCTATGTCTAGTATCAGAGGCATTAATCAAAGCTTTAAGCGAAAAACAAAGAATACCTACAATTCCAGTACCACAGGTCAAAATTATAGGAGTAATTCCGGAAAAATCAGCTGTATGTAAATTTCAAGTACAATTGGATCTAGAGATATTAGGACGCACTTTCTCACACATATTCATGGTTATGAACAAGATGAGTGTAAACGTGATCCTTGGCGCGGACTTCATATACGAGCACCAAGCAGTAATTGATCTACGCAACGATGTAATTAAATTCAGAAATACGGAAGGATTATCAGCGGTGGAACTGAACATGAATAATCACGGCTTAGATAGAGATGCTAACATTTGGACGCTGGAGACGATTCCTGAAGAAGAAGAGAAAAATCAAGCAGATGAAGAGGACTCGAACACAGGACTCCTGGAGGAAAAGCAAGAGTTGGAAAATGAGATGTGGTCCATGACAGTAGAAGAAGATGGCAACAAAGACAGTTTTGAGGCACTTTTGAAGGAAAAAATAAATGTGATCCCGGATATTTTGAGCCGAAATCCAGAAGAGGAGGCGCAGAAGGATGAGATGTTAGTGCAACACATTGAGCTGACAAACGAGACCAAGACTTCCTACAAGAACTGAAGAGGTTACCGCAGGAACAGGAAAAGGAGCCATGGATGATGCAGATGATTAAGTTCCTCAAGAGAGAGATAACACCTGATATGCCAGCATACCGGGAGATTGAAGCTCAATCGAGAAATTATACTTACTTCAACAATATGCTCCATAAATTTATAGATGAGGATCATGTTAAGTTACGGATGTTGTTACCAGCATCTTTACAGGGGAAATTAGTGTGGCATACTCATTATACACTTGGTCACATAGGATTAGACAAGACACAAGCATCGATAGGTGAAGCTTTCACTTGGCCACGGATGAGGATCACAATACGCGATGTCCTGAAGGCATGCGATATTTGCCAGCGTGCAAAACCAAACAACTTCCTCATGAGACAGTACCCAAAGCCACTTTTGCCACAGAAACCATTAGAGCTCATTGCGACAGATTGCCTGGGGTCACTGCCGAAAGGACGTAGAGGAGTGCGACATGTCTTTGTGTGTGTGGACGTCTTCTCCAAGTTTGTTGTCATATGTGCTATCCAGAAGACAACATCGAAACAGGTCCTAAGCCGAATCAAGAATCGTGTTATATCTACGATGGGAAAGCCAGAATTTATACTTTCCGACCATGGGAGTTACTTCACATCAGCAGAATTTAAGCGTGGATTAAATGAGCTAGGCATCAAACATGTATTATCTAGCGTACGCAATCCACAGAGCAATCCTAGCGAGAGAGTTTTACGAGAGGTTTCAAAGCATATCCGTATGTTCATACCTACAGAGCATCATCGTTGGGCTGATACCTTGAAAAACATTGAAATTTGCATTAACATGACACGTCATGAGTCAACTGGACAAATTCCATACACGTTACATTTGAACCAGCAACCACCGAGATCTTGGACAACAGTGCTAGATTGCCCAAGGGATCCGCAGCCAGCACCACAGCTGAGAATCGAACGAACGGTCAAGTATATGAGAGAACAAGCTGACAGGAGATTGAGAAGGCTTAAAGGGAAACGCTTTCACAGAGAATTGAACGCCGGTGAGTTAGTTTTATTAAGGAGACCACCTATCTCTGATCCTGCAAACAAAGTGTGTCATAAATGGTGTTTCCCGTACATAGACATTACCGCATCATAAGATATTTGGGAAACAATGCGTATAAGATACAGGACATAAACGGCGGAAACACGTCAGTAGCAAACTGTTCAAACCTCAAAGTGTATCATGAAAGGGAACCGTTTGATCAACCACGGAATACCGCGGGTGTCAACATTATGGAAATCGGATAAGATGAGCCAAATGCACGTGGAACGAGGAAGTAGACAGTCATAAAAAGACCCGGTGTTTACAGTGAGTGACTGAGAAGTGAGAGTACTTGGCGAGACACGCAGACAATAGCTACCTGCACCAGACGGCAGAGACACTAATCCTACCAAGAATGTGGAAGGGGGACACAGGAATAGTAGCAAGAAAATCCCTGCGCACGACCAGCAGTGGCGAACCATATAAGCAGAATAAGGAGTGACGGTGGAACCTTACAGCATCCGTGAGGCGGATCGGGATTGAGAAAAAAATCATACGTTCCATATCGATTTTTTCCTTGGCAAAAGGATAATGTAACCTTTATGCATCTGTGATTGCATAAATTCTACATATTCATTTCAACAAGATTTTATTCATGTTTCAAAGCTGATGTAAGAAAGACGTTGCCTATAGACCAGAGGACAACAAAGGAAGACCCGTACGTGCTTTTTCTACAACTTTCACCGAGCGCGGACAATGGAGAGAGCAGGAGAAGGCCAACATCTGGTAACCACATGGGCTTAGACATTGCGAAACGGTCATTCAACCAAGCGGGTAAATACGAAAATTTTAACGATCACTTACTAGATAAACCCCGCCCATTTGAGAGAAATTGGAGCAGTAATTAAAATGCAGAAACAGGAATTACACCATCGTATAGGGGACAATCCCAGCCTCTCAGAAGTATCTTCAAAAATTAAATTGAGTCATTCTGTGATTTTTGCCAGAATTAAAACCAAATTAGGGGGTGGATTTGAAACTACCAATAGCAGCGAGGGACGCGAGACGCGACCAAATCCCGCCGAAATTAAGGAACAATGAAGGGAATTACGGAGCTCATTATCTAAGGATCCAGCGATCGGATTTAGGATTAAAAGAAGCCATGAGACATTGAGAATGAGGACGTTCGAAGGAGCTAATTTGCATATTCATGCGAGTGTTATTATAGAATAAAATTCTAAAAGCTCCCCACTCCGAGTACTTCTACGACAAATCATATAAATAATAGCTGGAGACGCAGCGAATAGAGTTTCTACTTGGGGCACTGCTGAGGCGCAAGCCCACGCTCGTGGCGGTCTGAAATATTAAAAATTTTACAAGTTTCTATTTGGGGCGCTGCTGAGGCGCAAGCCCACGACCGTTGCGTTAGAACATTAACAGAAATTTTACAAGTTCTACTTTGAGCATCGCAGAGACGCGAGCCTATGATCGCCGCGTTAAGTATTCGCGAGTGCGAATCGGAACAGTATCGCAAGTGTGCATACATTTGACAGTACGAAACAGTATATGGTAGAGATAGCCACACGTGCTATTAGCAGCAAAGTCAGTGAGATAGGAAGCTATGAACTATCAGCTGAATTGAGTAGGTTGATGATAGCTGTAGGAAGCAGGAGCTACATACGCGAGAACCGTGCATTGTAATAATAATAATAATAATAATTCACAGTGGACCTTTGCTTTGGTGATTTTTTTTTGGAAACCGTGTGTAAAATTCTCCTCCTTGCAAGATGAACCAATTGATCCAGAAGACTGATATCAAGGACCAGATCATCACCAACATGATGTATACGAGATAAGTAGATATTGCATGGGGCATGTTTGCCATAGCGCATCCCATCATGGGAATCGGATAAGTTTATCTCGATCATAAGCAATTTTGATAAAATAGGTATTTTGGGAACAGCAGGCATGTTTTGTGTAAATTTGTGTATATTTGTCATTTATGATTCTTTGTGTGTTTTATAATGTAAGATTCGTATATGAGCATCAAATCTT
Organism: Meconema thalassinum; assembly: GCA_946902985.2. Taxonomy (NCBI): domain Eukaryota; kingdom Metazoa; phylum Arthropoda; class Insecta; order Orthoptera; family Tettigoniidae; genus Meconema; species Meconema thalassinum. The sequence goes on from OX336389.2 coordinate 863,384,741, forward strand.
GTTTAATGTGTTTTGTTTGAGGGTGTCAGTAACTTTGCTGAATGCACATTTAAGGGAATAATTGGGTTGATAGTGCTTACGCACGACCATAACTTAAAAGCTAGTATGGGGGAGATAGCTTGACATTGTGACAAAGACCAGTAGTGACACTGAAATTAGGTGAACAGTAAGTAAGGTATTGAAGACCACACCAAGGTAAAGAAAGGTAAGATGGAATGGCTGGATGATAATATAATATTCAGAAAAGGTTGAGAGTTGATCCTTGGTTGAGCTGAAATTAAGAACGGAAGTGGTATTCCCGTGTTCTACGATGATATAAAATGGTAAGTGAATTTAACGGCGGAGGCGAAATTCCCGCGAGTCTACGATGATATAAATGGTAAGTGAATTAATAGCGGAGGCGAAATTCCCGCGAATCTACGATGATATAATTGGTAAGTGAAATGATTGAATTCATTGTCTGGTGAGAGTGCACTATAGCTCCGTCGGAAAGGTAACTGTACAGCTCGAGCCCAAGGCAGTCATACAAAAGTTGGTATAAAGATTGTGGTCAGCCGTCTGAATTCTGAAAGGAGCAGCGAAGGTAGTTGCTTGCCCAGCTGGTTTATTATGGCGTGAAAGTGTCTGTCAAAAGGTCGGGAAACCACGTTGGATGGTATTGTTTTCTTTTGAGAGGGAAGGGAGTCTAGCTTCCCAGGGTTTGTTTCTTTTTTGTACCGCTTCAGGAAGCGAAGTCATGTATTGTGATATCATTTTGAGTGCATTCATTATAGTTGTTTGTTCATTAAAAGTAGCAGGGCATCGGCCACCGAAGTGTGTTTATTTGATGCTTCATGTATTTGACTTGTTTTCATTACCGTAATTAGCAGAGTCATAGATCTGAGTGAGTTAATAGTTTATAAGCTAGAACATGCACACATGCCTGTGGCCTAGAATAAGTCTATTGTCTTCATCATTTGACTCTTGTGAGGAAGAATGATGATTGCACGAGAAAGCATGTCTGCACCCCAAAAACCAATTTTGCAATTATAAACATGAGTGCGCATTTATTTTTGACAGAATGGCTGGGTTATTCAGATCATAGTTTTGATGAATTAAGTTTGTTGACGTTTTATTTTTGAACTTGAAGCGGTGGACTGCAGTGAATTAGATTATTTTCTTTTCCTGGTTTCAGCCAGTGTGATTATAATTTATCTTTTACAATTTGATTTTGTATTCAGAATAATTTAAGGGAGAATATTTTTGTTGTTTTATTGTCTATGGATGGGAGCAAGTGGGAGATGATGTTTTGTGAATAAATAATTTTATATTAGGAGTTCTCTGACATACTGATTTTAAGTTAAGCCTCCTGTGATCCTTGATGATATCCCTAGGGTGTTTAAATTAAGTTAGAGCCACACCGGACAGACCATTACCCCGAGCTAGAGTCGGCATCCTAGGAACCATTGTAGGGTACAAAACATAATTTTGAGGGTAAGCAATGATTTACGTGCGTGGACCTGAGCTCTAGTTTTTGGCAGGTTCCATTAAGGAAGGAGGAGAGGCCCTTCGCAAATTTTAGTCACCCGTATAAACTTTACCATTTTTGTAGAGTACCGTATGGCCTGAAGAGTGGTTCAGCTGCACTTATTCGTTCTCTCAACATAGCACCAGGTAGGGACACAGGTGAGTTTGTTACGATTTACATAGACGACATGGCAATAAGAACTAGAACTTACGAAGAGCATTTGAGTCATTTAGATTATGTTTTCAAGAAGCTGGATAAGGCAGGAGTCGCTCTAAATTGACAAAATCGGTGTTTTGTACCCAAGGGGTCACTTTTATGGGTCATAATGTACCGAGATGGGGGTGGGGGTGGGGGGAGGTAACACCAGAGGTACGTAGAGTGAGGTAGAAACTTGATGCAAGTGTTCCAAGGAACGCTAAGGAGTTGAAATCTAATTTGGGTACTTGCAACTTCTTTAGAAGGTTCGTGGTGAAGTACGCATGTGTGGTGGAGTCTTTCAGGGAGTTACTGAAGGCGGGAAGCAAGTGGTATTGGGATGCATCGCATGCCAAGGCATTCCAGGCTTTGAAGCGTGTATTTGTGGAAGCAGTGGTACTACGCTATCAACTAAGGGACATAGAGTATGTTTTAATGGCCGATGCTTCGCATATAGGTATAGCAGGTGTGCTATGTCAGAGGGACGAAGAAGGAGACTTAAGGATTGTATCCTTAGCTTCGCGTGGTCTGTGTGCCGCAGAGATGAGTTACACAATCACGGAGTTGGAACTTTTGGTATTGATTTTAGCCTCAGTAAATTAAGGATGTATATATTAGGAAGTAAATTTGCAATTCACACGGACTATCATGCGTTAGTGTTCCTGAAAACTTGTAAATTTAGCTCCAACAGGGTAAGTCGTTGGATTTTGACGCTTCAGGAATATGATTTCGTTGTGAAACATATAAGAGGAAAAGAGTTAGCTTTTGCTGCTCTTTGATTTATCTATTTTATTTAATTTCTTTCTTTGCAGACACCAACAGTGATCCCTTATTTATTTCTTCTTTCCATTAAACAGGGATTTATTTTGTCTTTGAGTCTGTTCTAGATGTATATCTTCAATGGAAACCCTAGCGGCATCTTGTAGCAAACCACTGAAGTTCCTCAATATTTCTAAGCTCAAGAGGACTTCCTCACTAATCCACCAGGCGTCGTCCTCGTCGTCATCTAACATCTCTATGAAGACTGCTCCATGAAGAAAATGTACGTTTGTAAAGGGTTTTTATTTTTTGTATGTTGCACATTCTGTTATAAACTCTTTTGTTTCCCTACCCTCTCCCCTTCCCTGCCTACCTCTGGTGTGTGCAGAATCGCTCGTCCTCACTTCTCCTAGTTCAGTCGTCAAGTACAGTTCGGAGCCCTCCCACGGGCAAGTCTCCTGTTTTCATGAGACATTTTTAAATCGACGCAATGGTGTGGATGTAAGCTAACGGTCACCAGGATCATCTACTTTCTTCAGCCATGAAAAAGGCTAAGTACAAATATCCAATGATCTTAAACTTCTTCTAATGGTTTTAATACGCTGAACGCTTTTAATACAATTTTATAGACAGTGTGGGGAATTGCTCACTATTGTGCAATAACCGTCTTTGTGGGATTTTCTTTGTCAGGCTTTAGCTATCTAAGCTGGCTTTAAAACATGAAATTTAGTACTTCTTGTACAAAATAAATGGGAATACCTTCCCACACCGAGGGATTCATGTTAAATTAACCGCTGTCTATAAACTTAGCTTTTTCCACCATGGGAACTCTATTGCCCTATCTAACTGTCATCACAGTTCTAGAAATTTTCCACTCAACATATGCTTCATACCGCAATAAACTGTGCTCAATACCGTCAAATTGCTGGAACTTCAAGTTAAACAAAACCAATACCTGCAACCCATAAACTTTCCGACGTAATACATATTTAAGTTCAAATTTTACCAAGTGTTCATCATAGCTGCAATAACTTTCTCTTGTTCTACGAACTCACATACATTGCAATAGTGAATATTTTCAACTTATCAGCAAACTATCAGTGCTTCGAATCCACGTGTGCTAATCTCAACCGCGCCGCGTACGTGAGAGCAATAAATCTGGCCATGATTTTATCCTATAGTTCCTATTTCCCTTTACTAACCAAATTAAATTTAACTATGGGGTTCTTTTTTCTACGAGGTTTAGCCCAAAGAGGCTCCCTCCCATCTTGTTGGATTTATCACATATTCACTCTCTTTCAACTCGTGGCTAGTCCACATTTTAATTGTTCTTCCCATCTAAAATTTGTGAATTTTACTTTTTCTAATAATGAAAGAGTTGTCTAATCGTTTTGCTCCAGGCTTCACTAAAGGTGACCTGCCCTATTAGAATTTATCAAATTGTTAACTTCTGCGTAAAATAGCGGTAATTTCCGCTTGTAGTTTTTTCTTCTTTTCCTGTTACAATCAGGAATCCAATATATTTGTTCATAGCCTTTTCGATTGCCATAAAGGCATTCTAAAGGTGCTTGGATCGTACTTAATTAAACTTTCAAAGTTAAAATTACTTTACACTTGTCGTTACAAACTTGAAATTTCTTAATCGTAAGCACACTTTTTAAAATCATTGTAAGATTTTAGTGCTGTATCAAGTTCGAAACTTGTACTCCATTTAATATTGCTTGTAAATTGTAAACCTCTTGTTATTAGGTCTGAGACCTTGGCATCTTATAATGAACCCATGTACCATTGGTTCAAGGGGTCGAATCCATGTATTTTGGTAAAAGAAGGAAGGAAATATACAGTCTTCAGAGGAACATAGAAAGATTTTATACAGGAGGGCGAACATAACGTTGTGCAAGAAGTAAGGGCCCAGGTGGCCAGGAAATGATATCACGCATGACGCACCGATAGGAGCCGATCATGGCTATAATTAGAACGAGTGGAACTTTCCGTTCGGAGTGACTGCGAGCATGTTTCGGAAATTGATCTTACGTTGCAGTAAATTGGCATCGTCGCAGTTGTGCAAGAAGAAGAATAATTAGATTTAAAGCACTTGCGAGCATATAATTAACGAAAGAAATACATCATTGTGAATCATTTCGGAATAGAGATTTTTGTGTGGAGAAAAAGGTTTTAATAATTGCCTAGAAAAGAAGTGCAATCGTGACCATACGTCATAAAAAGTTCCCCGAGACCCGAGATGGAGGGGATTAAAAATCAACCTCAACACCCACGTACCTCAAGAGTAAATTTCATTTAATATCTCGGAATTGTACGATCGATTTTCACGTACAAAGAAATCAGTTTACTTTTAGAAAACAAGCTTTCCAGAGATATAATTTTTAAATGTGTGCGACCATTACTTCAAAAGTTGGTTCTGAAAAAGACAAGAAATTTATCTTTTTGTCGCCGATTTGTATAAAAGCCCTGGCCGTACCAGGCAAATCATGCAGTACTTACTAGACCTCGAGAGGTCGTGATACTCTGTATCACCAACGTGCACCCGTAAGGAGTGGCCGAGAAGTATCATCATAGTATCGCCGTGTGAAGACTTAGGAAAATCCTAGTAGAGGATTTAGTTCCGCCAGTATCAGACTTATAGTGAAAGTTCCGTATTACAGTCAAAGTAGGCTGCGAACTTAAAAGAACAGGCGATAGGTCTTCAAATAACAATTTAGTAAAACGATAGAAAGTATCGTAACGTTTGAAGTACCAACGATAGAGAAACGAACAGTTCTAGCAAACTTAAAGAACCCGATCAGGGTCGACGAAATAAGTGCCGCCTAGTATTCTGAATAAGATAGGGTCTAGAGCGAAGAAAATAATAAGGGAAAATTTAATCCAAGACATTGTCTCACTGGAGACAAACGAACAGTGATTAAAAGCAGTAAGGAAGAGCAGTAAATGCTAGAGAATCATAGGTCACCGATAAATATTCGAGAGGCCGTAAATAGGACAAACTGTATCTAGACAAACTAAATAGTGTCTAGAGAGAAACGACTTCGAGCTAGTTAAAAATAAAGCCGAATAGTCAGGAAACCAGATCTGAAGAATTACCGTTCCAGGGAGGGGTAGATTGATCGAGACTTTCAACTTCTTACCAGATAGGGAGCCGACATCTAAGAGTTTCACCCTTGGAAACGGGAATCAAGAAATCACGTGTGTAAGGTCAAATCAAAGCCTCAGTGATTAGAAGCAGTGTAATGTAAATATATAAAATTTGTGTTAGTATAGTCATTTTTTAGTGATTTTATTTGTGTATAATAGAAGAATACAGAATTGTATTCAAAATGTTACCAGTGTTTAAGGTATATAAGTTATATGTGTGTCAAGAAATGTCATTGTGTGAAATAGGATTAATAAAGATGGCTTAAAACACATTAAGTGGGCGACATGAAACATCGTTGGAAAATACGGTTGGTGACCGTCAGATCATGTAAGTAACCATTTCATTATGTTTTGTGTTGGGGAATATTTGTGTACAATCCACATGAGAATGAGAAATAGGGATGTTTTTGAATAACAAATAACAGAATAAGAGCGCGATCTGAACAAATACAAATTGAGAAAGTATAAAATGATTCTGTGAAGTGAATAAATCCATTAGAGGAAATGTATGAAATAAAATATCTGTGTATTTGATAAATGATTGAATTATATGAAAGCTAGCGTAATAATAATAATAATAATAAAAATTATATAAATGAAGATTAAGTTGAATTATATGAAAGTAGTAGCTCTTGAGCTCCTGTAAAAGAATAAATACATGTTATGAATACATGGTCTTAAAGTATAGCGATTATTGCCACGGGAGAGGATTAATAATAAAATTGAGATGTAGATCAAAGGTTGATTTTGAATTTATCAGTTCTTTGAAAGACACTTGGCCGTAAAGTAATGTATAGCGCAAGTCACGCATTGAAGTAATTTGTCACGCTAGGAAGGCGTTGAACCTAAATATACTTGGTAAATTAATTATGAGGGGCAGTTGATTGCGGTAATTGAGCTATGATAAGTCCTCCATATAGTGATATGATCACGAGGCCGTTGTGTGTATTTTATAAAAGGGTGCTATTTATTGTATTATGAGCGCAGGTTAGACAAAGGTCGCCCTAAGTCGCGAATGTTGTATAAGTCCTCCAGTATGGGATGTGGTCCCCGAGGCAGTGAAAGAATCGAACCCAGGTTCGTCTGTGTGAAGCCCCTAACTATTGTTGTTGTATTGAATTATTCTTACCCACCAATGAGGACACTTCATAATTAATAAATGCCAAGGTTACGAGAGTGGTCTATGAACCTAAATAATGTTGTTAAAATAAATGAATGAAAACCAGGTCTGTTCAAAGAACTGCGTATAAGAAATAGCTGTTTAAAGCAGAGTGTAGCCCGTCTCTGTGGGCGAGACTTGGGGTTCCTGCTCCTGGACAATAAATCACGCTGAGTGGTACGGTCCGACCCTTACTATTAACGGAAGTGCGGTAGGTCGGGTGACCGTCTGTTTGAAGTAATAATACACCATGAGTGTGTAGAGTTTGTTAATGACCCGGGATTCGAACCGAGGTTCTTGTAGTTGAAATGTACCGCTTGCAAGTTCAGATCGTTGCTTTCTTATGAGATAATGGTCTTTTAAGACAAATAATAATAAATCCCTAATGCAATGTTATATGATGTAAGAATTCACGAGTTCAATGAAGACAATTAGATTTCGGGAGTGATCATAATTTTTGACATGTTCAAGTAGTCTTCTATAACTCGGGAGTACGCAGATGTTTTCCCAATCACAGTAGTGAATTTGTTGACTTGAGAGAGGTGGTAACATAAGAACATTGTGAAAAGCCCAAAAATTTAAGTGAAGGAATAACAGTACTTTAATAAGAATTATACATTGTTTTGATTATAAGATGCTCATATAATAGGAAGTGAGGTGTTGTATAAGAATAACACAGTGTATGTAAAGGTATCGAGCCGTTGGGAGCTCGTGATTATATTGAATTTTAAAAGGGATACTTTATGGAAGTGAAAAGAATTATAAGTTTGTTGGTTTGTTGGAAACCATTTATTCTGATTTAACATTTGTTTAATTTTTATGTATTCCTTGTTCACTCTGAACAAGTTAGAAGTATTGGTCAGTATTTTATATTGTTTATATTGTTGTAGCGCCATATATTTGGTTAATTAAATGTTTTATAGTAGGAGTTGATTTGCTTATTTATTTTGGAAGTGTATCCTCTATTTAATCCAAAATGTGTAAGTCACAGAGTGAGAGAACATACCATAACCCCGAAAATCCCGATTTGAGCATTGCTGGCATACTGTGATTTGCATATTTCTTGCTGAAAGGGCACAGGGTGGCAAAAAAGTACTGTGCTTGGATTAATAATTAGAGGAACACTTAAGACGGTCATTATAAGGTAAAAGTAGAGTAATGATAGAAGTAGCTACAAAATATAATGTTAACTGACTGCATGGGACCCTGGAAACTCACACCGAGCAGCCCTAAATATATGTAACCCCCTAGCAAAACTATTTCATGGCGCCCAGTACGTAGGGATGAGTTTTCCTAGGGAAACCCCGAGTTTTCTTGAAAAATCAAAATTTTCATTTTTTTTAAGAAAAAAATGGTTTTTCGAAATTTTGAATTTTAAATCACTTCCATAAAGGTTTTGACATTGAATGAGTATATCAAAAGGGTACGTTTTAGTAAACACCCGTACCAAGGTAAAATTTTGGAAATTGGGACACAATGGTTTGGAGTACCATCTCTCAAGCATGTACAAGCGATGTGGCATAGTAGCCCACTGTATTCTAATAAGATGGCATTAAGTGAGGAAATGCAGAGACTTTTGGACGCTTTAAAAGCTGATAGCAGGGAAATGTTGGAGGCTATAAACAATAAATTTGAAACGATAGACAATACATTGGGCCTCCAACAAAAAGTTAGGATCCATCAATCAAAGTTTAGAATCACTAAAAACTAATAGTGATAACATGGGGACTAAATTAGAAGCTATCCAAGCCGATTGTATAAAGATGAACAGTACATTGAAGGCTGAGATAGAAAGTAAATTGGATAAAATGAAAACAGAAAATGGGGAAAACATTGCAGAACAGTTGAAAGTTGTAAAAGAAGATACATTAGAGTCTATGAAAGCCGACAATAAAGCAAATAATGAGGCACTGGAGGCTGAAATTGAGGGAATAAAAAAAGGGGTCAAAGGAACTCCGAGAGAGTATAGAAGGGTCAATGAATGCCAAATTTCAAGGTTTTGACACTGAGTTTGGGAATAAGTTAACGGAGCTAAAAGGGGAAATCACAAGTAAAATTGAAAAGGAAAATAAGGCATTTCATTCAGGATTGCAAGTCCAAATACATACCTTGAATAAAAGTATGGTAAATTCCCAAACTAAATGTCAAGAAAATTTTAAAAATTTAGAAACTAAACTAAGTAACATGGACGAAAATGTAAATGTATGTAAAAATGAACTTGTAACCCAGATCCAAGGGGTGCGAACAGAGTTAGTGGATCAAATAGAGTCAAATATGAAGCTTTGTGAAAAGTCCCGGGGTGAGATAAAAGAAAGTTTTAAGGAATTAAGAGACAAATTTAAAGGGGTGGAGAACCGAAAAACTCGAGGGAAAAGTCGGGAAAGTTCAGGCCGAATTAAATGAGGTTAAGAGGCAAGGTGAGGCCGATGCAAACAAAAGGGAATTGCAATTTAATACATTCACGGGACAGGTGGATGACTGGTTGAGGAAGCATGAGGGGGAAATTACTACGAAGTTAGGTAAATACGAAGGGAATCTTAAGGATGAAAGCACAACGAAAAACGGATCGTGATGAACAACTCTTAAAAATAGAGAGGATAGATAAAGGGGTTACTGGAATTCAGGAAACCGTAATTGGATTAACAAAACAAATGAGAGACACAAAGGGAAATATAAATAAGGTTATGACTGACATAACAATTATATTCGATGAACAAGGAAAGGCCCGAGAGGATATGAACAGAATCCAGGATAAAGTCTACAAAGGACAAAAAGAGATGGAGAAAAAGATAAAGGAAATGCGAGAAGACTTAGATACCACAGGTGACATTAAGCCGGAAATTATAGATAAACAGGTCATGGTCATCAAGAAAGAGGTAGAAACACACTTAGCTGAAATGAGGGATAGTTTCAGGGAAGAGAAATTCCAACTCAAGCAAGACATGGAAACCGGTGAAAAGAATCAGGAAAGAATTCAGAATGAATTAGTATCCCGGTTGGAAAGGACTGAACACAAGAACAGTCAAATGGAAATTCAACTCATGGCTAATGAGGAAAGTGCCCGAAGAGAAAGGAAATTAGAATTTGAAAGTCAGGATGAATTCCAAAAGACAGGATGGGTAGATCCCCATGAACGAGGCACAAATCAAGATAGGGACTTAGGAGGGGAGAGCCCTTATAAGAACCCAGGATATCCGATTGCGATGTCAACCCCTTATATGAACCAAACAAATGGTCAAATAATAAATATCATCAAGTCAAATGAGGACAGACCGGTGAAGTTTACGGGTAATAATATGTCAATTACTCCTAAATACTGGTTGAAGGAGGTCGCAGAGTACTTGAATGAAATGAAAGTTCCTCAGGATCGGAGACTGAGAGCAATTGGGAAGCTGTTGGCAGGTGATTGTCTCACCTGGTTCAGGAGTTTCAGGTATACATTTGACACGGTGGAAGGTTTTAGAGAAGCTTTTCTGAAACGATATTGGGCAGCAGATGTCCAAGAAAATCTGAGGCTAGATCTGTACTCTAGGAAGTATAGTACAAATGCCCCAACTAAATATCCAGAATTTTTCACCGCTCAGCTGTATAAATTCCGGGAACTTGACATTGCTCCTGCTGAGGACGACCTGTGTGCCGCCATTGCAAGACAACTTCCATATGAGATACAGAGGTTGTTAATCTCATCTAAAGCCAGAAGTGCTGTGGAAGTGGAGAGCGTATTACGTCAATTGGATATGACGACTTCACACGTTACTCCCAGGCAGTCAAGACAGACTGAACAAGTACATATGGCCAGCAGTCAAGAAAACAGAGAGAAACCATCGACCAGAAATCAGTCCACGAGTACTGATACTCAGGGATTGGGTCGAGAATATGGACATCAAGAGCCTAGGGGAATACAGCCATACTATAGAGGAGGATATCGAGGAAGAAATCCTAGAAATACGGGTTATAGGCAACAAGAGAACCGACCCTATAACAATAATAATCAGAGGCAGGATCACAGAAAGAGATGGGAAATTTATCCCAGAAGGAATGTGAGGCCGGAAGACAGAAATGATGAATATCGGGCCGAAATAGAAGAAAGATATCAGGAAAGTCTTCGTTACATGAATGAACGAATAGACGAACCTGAAACGCAAAGAGTCCGTTGGAGTGAGGCAATAAAGAACCGAAAATCACCCGACCGACTAGACGGAGCTCAAAGCTTGGAGTTACAAGCTCAATTGAAGAATGAGGGGAAAGGAAGTCCTCAGGATAAAAAAAACTTCAAAATTAAATCATCAAAAGTGGAAACATACCAGGAGCTGGGAGGAGGTTGAGATTGTAAATTGGATAGCGAGACCAGATGAGCTAATTAAAGAGGAGGTGGAAGGAATCCCACCTATTAGAAGAGAACTACCTATTATCATGCTAAGGATAGAAGGATTAATGTTCAGGGCATTAATTGATACTGGATCAACCATAAGTTTAATTACGCAAACCCTCCTAAATGAATTAGAAACAAGAGGTCGCATATTGAAAATTCCTACTTCAAGTGTGAAGATTAAGGAAATTATTCCTGAAAAATCGTTGACATGTAAATTTCAGGTATACATTGATTTGATCATGGGTAACACTGAAATTTCGCAATGCTTTTTGCTGGTAAATCAATTGCCATATAATGTCATATTAGATATTGATTTTATCCGTGAGAACAATGTCATCATAGACCTAGCGCAAAATTGCATTAGGATTCAAAGAGAGGATGTGGATGGACCAAACATAAATTTACAGGAACAGGATGCAAAAATAGAAGAACAGGTATGGCATGTGGAAGAAATGTCAGGGGAAGGTTGTAAGGACATAGAGAAAGTATTTGAAGTCCTCAACATAGAACTTGAAGATAGTTTGGAAACTGAGTTCGAAACCAACCTGTCAGGAAAAATAGAGGAAGCTAAAGTTAACCTCGAAAACAAGGAAAAATTAAAGGAATTACTATTAAATTACAGGGACGTATTTGATTCCAAGCCAGGAAAGATTAAACATTTTAAATACGCTTTTCAAGTAAATGATTGGGCACCGTTCAGACAAAAACCATACCCGGTTGCAGAAAAACATTACCCACAAACGAAGAAAACACTGCAGGAGATGAGTGATGCGGGTGTTTTAGAAAATATGGCGAAACCATATGTTAGTCCATTAGTAATTGTGAGTAAACCGGATGGCTCAGTAAGGGTGTGTTTGGATGCCAGGAATTTGAACGCAAAAATCATACCAGAAAATGATTCGGCACCACCCATAAAAGAAATACTGAGGAAATTTAAAGGCAAGAAGATATTCACAAATATTGACATGACTTCTTCATATCACCATCTCGAACTGGAAGGGAAAACCAGTCTCTTAACTGGATTTCAGTTCGATCAACAAACATATTGCTTCAAGAGATGTCCGTTTGGCTTGAAGACCGCGGGATCCGCCTTAATAAGAGCGCTTGATCGTAACCTGTCAGAGGAAGTGAAAGATTGCACTATCCGTTATGTGGATGACATATTGCTTACCTCGGAAAACATTGAGGAACACTTGGGAAAGTTAAAGAAATTATTGGAAGATTTAAGAAGGGCGAACTTTAAGATTAACTTGAAGAAATCAAATTTTTGTCAGAGACAAGTTACGTTTTTGGGGCATGTGATTGACAAGGATGGTGTCAAACCAAATCCATGCAAATTAGAATCAATAAGAGATTTTCCCAGGCCTTTGAAGGTGAAAAACGTTCGCCAGTTTTTGGGATTGATTGGATTTTTCTCAGGACATTGTCCGTCATACACCAAAACTGTTGCACCACTGTTGCAAGTGGAAATGGACGGAGGAAACAGAAAAAGAATTTATAGAGGCCAAGGAAATGCTCTTAAATTATGTGAAGCTAGGATATCCTGATTTTAATCAGAGATTTGTAATACAAACAGATGCTTCCCAGATTGGAATAGGGGCAATGCTATATCAGGAAAACCCGGATAACCCTGAGAAGAAAAATTATCTAGCTTTCACAAGTCGAAGACTGAAACCACACGAGAAAAATTATACAATCAGCGAGATCGAGCTGTTAGCGATATTGCACGCGTTGCAATATTGGCGAAAGATTGTATATGGGTTTCAAGTCACATTAAGGACTGATCATAAAGCCTTAACCTTTTTGATGAAGACGGATTTATCCAGTCAAAGGTTGATGCGTTGGGATTTATATATCCAACAGGTCGACGTAAATATCGAGTATTGCCCAGGGAAAGAAAATGTAGTTCCAGATTATTTAAGTAGACAGCCAGAGTCCACAGAAGAGGAAGTAATGGCTATTGATTTGGAAGACAGGGATCAGCGTACTTTGAATGAATTAAGAAGCATTGGTCAACGACAACGTGAGGATCCATGGATGAACATGCTCATATCTTTCTTGGAAGGGAGTTTGATAAGGGGAACACCGGCATATACTGAAGCTAATAAGATAGCTCAGGATTACACGTTCTTTAATGGATTGTTGTATAAGTTTGTGGACTCTGACCATACACGATTGAGGATCGTTGTGCCTGCGATTTTGCAGAGGAAAATGGTATGGTTGGCCCATAGATCGTTTGGACATATGGGAGTCGACAAAACAGTCTCGATGCTGAAAGAAGCATTTGTATGGCCGAGACTGAGAGAGACTGTAAGGGATACGCTCAAGACATGTGATATATGTCAAAGGATTAAACCAAATGCGTTTTTGATGAGACAAAAGCCAATACCATTGTTGTCCGAGAGGCCAGGTCAAATCATTTCTATTGACAATTTCGGACCTTTGCCAAAGGCTAGGCGAGGAAATAGACACATAATGGTGCCTATGGATTTTTTCACGAAAATGGTTGTCCTTGCTCCCATACAGAAGACTAGTACCAAACAAGTGTTAAAACGACTTAAAAAAAATTGATACCTATTCTGGGTAAACCAGAGAATTTGTTGTCGGATCACGGTAGTTGTTTTACAAGTGTAGAATTCAGACAGGAATAAGAGAGACTTGGAATACGTCAGATACTCTCTAGTATTCGCCATCCTGAGGCAAATCCTGTGGAAAGAGTTATGAGGGAAACGGCCAAGTATTGTAGGATATACTGTGCCGAGGAAAATTGGAAATGGATAGATATCCTTGATATTATCGAATTTTGTATAAACAACACAATCCATGAGTCTACGGGAGAGATACCAATAACGTTACATCGGAATGAGCAACCAGAGAGACCTTGGAGTCTGGTCATTCCTAGGCCAGCAGACGCTCAGCCTGGAAGAGATGTACGTATTAGAAGAGCCTATGAGCATTTAAAAGCTCAAGCTGATAGAAGGCAAAGAATAAACAGGCACAAGAGGTATCATCGACCACTATTAGCAGGAGAAATGGTGTTAGTGAAAAGACCAGCCATTTCGGATCCAGGGAACCGCGTGTACAAGAAGTTCCAGAAAATGTACCACGGACCGTATCAAATAATAAGAGATCTAAGAAATAATGCCTATAGAATTCGGCACTATGAAACGAATCACGAAGTGACCATGAATTCAGCCAACCTGAAAATATATTACCCTCCCGAAGACTTCGATGAAGCAAATGAACAAGCCCTGGTTATGGAACAATTTAGAGATGATGAATCCACTTTTGATAAAAACAAGAGTAAGGTAGGACAAGGAAACAGAGCTCAACCATTCGACTGCGAATGCGAATTAGAGAAACTGTATTGTGAGATAAGAGAAATAATTGATTTTGTTGAAAAAGAAAATTTCAATTTAAGAAGAGAAAATGAGGAAATAAGGAAACGGGTAGGGATTGACCACACCCGTAACGAAGAATATTGTTCTGTAGACTTCCAAGTCCAGAAAAGTAAGAGAGGAAGAACGGGTAGATACAGAGCATACCCAACCTACACTATTTCCGGATATGACTTTAAAAGTGGAAAACCCTAATGATCGGGGGATTCTATAAGAATAGAAACAAAAGGTACTGAGAAATGTTATGATGGCTTCGACACTAATGAAAAATAAGATTTTATGAATATTATTGAAATAAATTTCCTCAAAAATGTCGAAAATTTATTTACCTAAGGAGGGGAGAGATGAACCCATGTACCATTGGTTCAAGGGGTCGAATCCATGTATTTTGGTAAAAGAAGGAAGGAAATATACAGTCTTCAGAGGAACATAGAAAGATTTTATACAGGAGGGCGAACATAACGTTGTGCAAGACGTAAGGGCCCAGGTGGCCAGGAAATGATATCACGCATGACGCACCGATAGGAGCCGATCATGGCTATAATTAGAACGAGTGGAACTTTCCGTTCGGAGTGACTGCGAGCATGTTTCGGAAATTGATCTTACGTTGCAGTAAATTGGCATCGTCGCAGTTGTGCAAGAAGAAGAATAATTAGATTTAAAGCACTTGCGAGCATATAATTAACTAAAGAAATACATCATTGTGAATCATTTCGGAATAGAGATTTTTGTGTGGAGAAAAAGGTTTTAATAATTGCCTAGAAAAGAAGTGCAAACGTGGCCATACGTCATAAAAAGTTCCCCGAGACCCGAGATGGAGGGGATTAAAAATCAACCTCAACACCCACGTACCTCAAGAGTAAATTTCATTTAATATCTCGGAATTGTACGATCGATTTTCACGTACAAAGAAATCAGTTTACGTTTAGAAAACAAGCTTTCCAGAGATATAATTTTTAAATGTGTGCGACCATTACTTCAAAAGTTGGTTCTGAAAAAGACAAGAAATTTATCTTTTTGTCGCCGATTTGTATAAAAGCCCTGGCCGTGCCAGGCAAATCATGCAGTACTTACTAGACCTCGAGAGGTCGTGATACTCTGTATCACCAACGTGCACCCGTAAGGAGTGGCCGAGAAGTATCATCATAGTATCGCCGTGTGAAGACTTAGGAAAATCCTAGTAGAGGATTTAGTTCCGCCAGTATCAGACGTATAGTGAAAGTTCCGTATTACAGTCAAAGTAGGCTGCGAACTTAAAAGAACAGGCGATAGGTCTTCAAATAACAATTTAGTAAAACGATAGAAAGTATCGTAACGCTTGAAGTACCAACGATAGAGAAACGAACAGTTCTAGCAAACTTAAAGAACCCGATCGGGGTCGACGAAATAAGTGCCGCCTAGTATTCTGAATAAGATAGGGTCTAGAGCGAAGAAAATAATAAGGGAAAATTTAATCCAAGACATTGTCTCACTGGAGACAAACGAACAGTGATTAAAAGCAGTAAGGAAGAGCAGTAAATGCTAGAGAATCATAGGTCACCGATAAATATTCGAGAGGCCGTAAATAGGACAAACTGTATCTAGACAAACTAAATAGTGTCTAGAGAGAAACGACTTCGAGCTAGTTAAAAATAAAGCCGAATAGTCAGGAAACCAGATCTGAAGAATTACCGTTCCAGGGAGGGGTAGATTGATCGAGACTTTCAACTTCTTACCAGATAGGGAGCCGACATCTAAGAGTTTCACCCTTGGAAACGGGAATCAAGAAATCACGTGTGTAAGGTCAAATCAAAGCCTCAGTGATTAGAAGCAGTGTAATGTAAATATATAAAATTTGTGTTAGTATAGTCATTTTTTAGTGATTTTATTTGTGTATAATAGAAGAATACAGAATTGTATTCAAAATGTTACCAGTGTTTAAGGTATATAAGTTATATGTGTGTCAAGAAATGTCATTGTGTGAAATAGGATTAATCAAGATGGCTTAAAACACATTAAGTGGGCGACATGAAACATCGTTGGAAAATACGGTTGGTGACCGTCAGATCATGTAAGTAACCATTTCATTATGTTTTGTGTTGGGGAATATTTGTGTACAATCCACCTGAGAATGAGAAATAGGGATGTTTTTGAATAACAAATAACAGAATAAGAGCGCGATCTGAACAAATACAAATTGAGAAAGTATAAAATGATTCTGTGAAGTGAATAAGTCCATTAGAGGAAATGTATGAAATAAAATATCTGTGTATTTGATAAATGATTGAATTACATGAAAGCTAGCGTAATAATAATAATAATAATAAAAATTATATAAATGAAGATTAAGTTGAATTATATGAAAGTAGTAGCTTTTGAGCTCCTGTAAAAGAATAAATACATGTTATGAATACATGGTCTTAAAGTATAGCGATTATTGCCACGGGGGAGGATTAATAATAAAATTGAGATGTAGATCAAAGGTTGATTTTGAATTTATCAGTTCTTTGAAAGACACTTGGCCGTAAAGTAATGTATAGCGCAAGTCACGCATTGAAGTAATTTGTCACGCTAGGAAGGCGTTGAACCTAAATATACTTGGTAAATTAATTATGAGGGGCAGTTGATTGCGGTAATTGAGCTATGATAAGTCCTCCATATAGTGATATGATCACGAGGCCGTTGTGTGTATTTTATAAAAGGGTGCTATTTATTGTATTATGAGCGCAGGTTAGACAAAGGTCGCCCTAAGTCGCGAATGTTGTATAAGTCCTCCAGTATGGGATGTGGTCCCCGAGGCAGTGAAAGAATCGAACCCAGGTTCATCTGTGTGAAGCCCCTAACTATTGTTGTTGTATTGAATTATTCTTACCCACCAATGAGGACACTTCATAATTAATAAATGCCAAGGTTACGAGAGTGGTCTATGAACCTAAATAATGTTGTTAAAATAAATGAATGAAAAGCCAGGTCTGTTCAAAGAACTGCGTATAAGAAATAGCTGTTTAAAGCAGAGTGTAGCCCGTCTCTGTGGGCGAGACTTGGGGTTCCTGCTCCTGGACAATAAATCACGCTGAGTGGTACGGTCCGACCCTTACTATTAACGGAAGTGCGGTAGGTCGGGTGACCGTCTGTTTGAAGTAATAACACACCATGAGTGTTTAGAGTTTGTTAATGACCCGGGATTCGAACCGAGGTTCTTGTAGTTGAAATGTACCGCTTGCAAGTTCAGATCGTTGCTTTCTTATGAGATAATGGTCTTTTAAGACAAATAATAATAAATCCCTAATGCAATGTTATATGATGTAAGAATTCACGAGTTCAATGAAGACAATTAGATTTCGGGAGTGATCATAATTTTTGACATGTTCAAGTAGTCTTCTATAACTCGGGAGTACGCAGATGTTTTCCCAATCACAGTAGTGAATTTGTTGACTTGAGAGAGGTGGTAACATAAGAACATTGTGAAAAGCCCAAAAATTTAAGTGAAGGAATAACAGTACTTTAATAAGAATTATATATTGTTTTGATTATAAGATACTCATATAATAGGAAGTGTGGTGATGTATAAGAATAACACAGAGTATGTAAAGGTATCGAGCCGTTGGGAGCTCGTGATTATATTGAATTTTAAAAGGGATACTTTATGGAAGTGAAAAGAATTGTAAGTTTGTTGGTTTGTAGGAAACCATTTATTCTGATTTAACATTTGTTTAATTTTTATGTATTCCTTGTTCACTCTGAACAAGTTAGAAGTATTGGTCAGTATTTTATTTTGTTTACATTGTTGTAGCGCCATATATTTGGTTAATTAAATGTTTTATAGTAGGAGTTGATTTGTTTATTTATTTTGGAAGTGTATCCTCTATTTAATCCAAAATGTGTAAGTCACAGAGTGGGAGAACATACCATAACCCCGAAAATCCCGATTTGAGCATTGCTGGCATACTGTGATTTGCATATTTCTTGCTGAAATGGCACAATAACCAATTGTTATACTTAATTCAAATTAAAATCACAACCTAAGAATTGTTAATCAGTTCAAAAATGTATAGTTTGTTAAATAAATCCCTTGTTTTCCTTTTTGCTTTATCTTTGTCGCTAGAATTAGGATTAGGTAGGACCTCCTCTTCCCTGATTTTCCCTCTAAGCTTAAGCTCTCTTTACGAAAAAAAAAAGACAATCTCTAAAACAACAAAGTCTTTACTACTTGTTGCATTTAAACTAAAACTTCAAGTAACAACATTTTCAAAGTTTCTCTTGGTTGCCATAGCCAATTCTAGCAAGCCATTAAGGCAAGTATAGCTAGCTCCGCCAGCTTCCTACTTGTAGAGATTTTCTCTCTGACTTATGGTTTGTTTTCAAAATTTCAGTTTTGTTTAAGTTAGGTTTGAGGACTTCCTCTGTTCTAAACCTTAATCGGCATCCTGCTGGGTAAAAGCTAAGTTTTCCTTAAGTGCAACAGTTGGTATTCATATAAGATTTTCACAAAAAACAGTAACAACATCGCTAAAATCACCAAAGATACTTTGTCTCTTCCCTCTCTGGGAGCATTAGGTTGGTTTGCCAGAGATCCAACAGTGCCCAGAAATAAAATTATTACTCCAAATCCAAATCTTTCCAGCATTCTTGAATGCATAATGAAATCTAACCCTTCTGAAGGGAAAGTTATTACATCCTTTCCTATTGGCTTACTTTGTCTTGCCAGAGTACCACCCGTCCCCTTAGTACCGGAATACCGGCTCGGGAGGGAAATAGCAATCACCGAGCGCTTGCTGGCAACCTCAATTCCCGCTGCGCTCTCCGCTTGCCTTGACCAGCCCCCCACTAAAGTTAGGTCCCTCCTAGGTTTAGCACTGCGAAATTCTTCTTTATATAAACATTTGTTTAAAACCTAGCGTTGGATTCTCTTCCTAACTACCAATACTTGTCTTTACGCCGAAACCCACCTCCTTTTCTCTCTTCCCAAAGGTAGTGTTAATTCTCAGTAAAAACCTACCAAACATCTTAGCAGACATGTTATCACGTGATGTAGCTTTAAGTAAGGAGGGACCGGTATTGAAGGCTGAACAAGGTATTTTAATGTGTGCTTGTATTGATCCGAGCAACAAAAATCCACTGGGGATATTGAAGAACATGTTGGTGGAGCAGAGGGAAGATGTTATATTGTGTGAGCCACTGGCAAGATTGGAGGTAGGTGACTCAGCTACGGTTAATGTAGGAAGGTTCACATATACCATGCAGGACGGCTTCCTCGCAGGCAAGTATAAGGATGACGGCAGGGCGATATGTGTACCGACTGCTTTAAGAGAGTAGCTTATATGGTTCGTTCACAGGGAGTTAGGACACTTTGACGCTAACAAAGTATTCTACGAACTTAGTCATGCCTTTATCTAGGTAAAGATGAGAAGGGATGTTAGGAGAATCCTCACTAAGAGTGACCTCAGTCAGAAATCTAAATTTGCTGTTAGATATTTAAGTGGTCCTATGCAGGCGGTCCTCACAAATAGTCCCGGTGAACTACTTTGTGTTGATCTATTTGATCCTATAGTAAAAGGTCAGTTTGGCTACGAGTACATATTTGTAATAGTTGACGTATTCAGTAAATACGTCAAACTGTATGCATTAAGGAAAGCCACGGGTCGAGCATGTAGCCGACTGATCGTAAAGAAGTACCTATCTAAGTTCAGCATTCCACTCAGTGTTATCTGACATCGGCCCGCAGTTCACTCCCATGCACTGGAAAACCAGCATGGAAAAAGGCGGTATCACACACGTTCATTCATCTGTACGATATCCTTAAGGCAATTTGGCGGAGAGGACGATGAAAAAATTATATCGGCTATTCAGGGCTTTGGTGCATGATTGGAATTCTTTCTGGGTGGGTCAACTGTCTAAAGTTGAGACCTGGTTGAATTCTCTTCAGCATGAAAGTACCCGAGTAACACCGTTTGAAATTCATTTCGGTAGGAAACCCCAGAATGAATTAGCGAGAAGTTTGTGATTAACTTTCGGGGAACAAACGGGGATGGATTTTTATGTCCAGTTGGCGAGGCAGAATTTAAAGAAATCAGCATCTAAAAGAATTCGCCAACAAATGCAAACAAAATTCGATCTTTTCAGCCCTGGAGACCGTGTCGTATTAAGGGATATGAAACAATCGAACGCAATAGAGGGCATGAGGAAATTCTTCCTTCTGTTTTCGGGGCCATATATAGTGTCCAAGAGAATTGGCAACACCGCATATGTTCTGCAGAATGAACAAGGAGAGCGACTGCACGGAACGTACAATATTCATAGCTTGGGGAAGTATGTTTCATAAGGATCTAGAGGCATTAATCTAAGTTTATCTTAGTTTATTTGGAAGCGGTATTAGAGTTTAAGTGGTGAGCAGTCGACGGACTGAATCAGGTAAAGTATGTAAGAGGTTGAAGTATCTACGACATCTGTTCGTGGCTACAGAAATATTAACATGGGGAGTTGTAGGATTAAGGCAGGTATGAGACCAGGAATCTGTAAGGAATATTACATAATGGTAGATGTATAAGTAGGTCTACGTCCCGAGATAGGTTGTTGAACCTGAACTGTTTAATAAGTGGCAACGGCATTTAAAGATATATGGCCTAAGGGTGAGTGATGGTAATCTCGTGGAGGAGATAAGAGCAGCTGTTGAGCGCTCGCTGTGGATTTTAAATGACGCATATCTTAAAGGGAATGTCATGTTGTTTCACGCTAAGCACAGAAAAAAACGAGTTATAGATGTTTCTATGGTTTTGTTCTTTTTCAGTAGAGTTGTCTTGGTAATTCGTTTTCAGAGACTTTGTGATCTTGTCAGTATGCTTGACAAGATTACGTGTGACTTACGAACTACAGAGTATACTCTGATCTCAAGTGTGTGCGTGTGATTGAATGGGTTATGGATGTAACGAGAAAGGGTTCTGGAGAAGTTATAACTATATAACATTTTAAAATGATTTCATCTTCTGGAATCCTACTTTATTAATTCACCCTCTGAAGTGAAATGAGGTCATACGTTCTGTATGAATCTAGCGTGTGATGTGACCTGATTTGTGTCACTATAAGAAGATTTTCGTGTGTAAATACTGTGCCTTTTCAGCAAGAAATATGCAAATCACAGTATGCCAGCATTGCTCAATTCGGGATTTTCGGGGTTGTAGTATGTTCTCCCACTCTGTGACTTACACATTTTGGATTAAATAGAGGATACACTTGCAAAAAAAAACAACAAAATCAACTCCTATTTTAAAACATTTAATTAACCAAAATTATGGCGCTACAAACAATAAAACAATTAAGCTACTGACCAATATCCTTCTACTTGTTCCAAGTGAACAAGGAATAACAAAAGAATTAAAACAAATATTATATTAAAACACATGGTTTCCTTTAAAACCAACAATTCATAATTATTTTTACTTCCATAAAGTATCTATCTTAAA
Organism: Meconema thalassinum; assembly: GCA_946902985.2. Lineage (NCBI taxonomy): Eukaryota > Metazoa > Arthropoda > Insecta > Orthoptera > Tettigoniidae > Meconema > Meconema thalassinum. The sequence goes on from OX336389.2 coordinate 863,406,720, forward strand.
GTTCCATATAACTACGAGCTCCTTTGGCTCGATATTTTCCAATAATAATGGTGTCATTCTTCTTGTACACCTCAAATACTATTTTTATATTTTCTTATCATCAAAACAAATATATAATTCCATTTAAAGTACATGTTAATTCTTTACTTAAATATTTGGGCACTTCCCATTTTTTCAGCATTTATCATCCCTCTCAAGTTTTTACAAATTCCCCATAGTGATCCGGAAAATACTTGTGTACTCCAGAGTTATAAAGATTACTTGACAAAGTCAAAAACTATGATTACTCCCGGAATCCAGTTACCTTCATTTAACTCGTGGAATCCTACTTTCATACAACATTACAATAGGGATTGTTATTTATTTATTTGTCTTATAAGACCATTATCACATAAGAAAACTACGATCTGAACTTGCAAGCGATAATTTCATCTACAAGGACCTCGGTTCAATTCCCGGGTCATTAACAACTTTTAAACACTCACGGTGTATTATTTACTTCTTACAGACGGCCTTCACCCAACCCTCCTGCTATGAGGGTCAGACCGTTATACTTGAGCGAGATTTATGACTGGGAGGGTGGCTTCCAGTCTAGTCTACGGTTGGAGCTCTCCTCAATGCTTTTAAAACAAATCTTCCTTTCTTTTCAGTCCTATGGAGAGACCTGGCATTTAACATCACTTATTTCCTTTCAACAATATTATTTGGCTCATAAACCACTTTCGTAACCTTGGCATTTATTAATTATGAGAGGTCCTCATTGATTGGGAAGAGTAATACACATTCTACGACGAATAATTAGGGGCTTCAACTACAAGAGGATTCTAGGTTCGAATCTCTTAACATGCCTCGGGGACCATTCCCACATTGGAGGACTTATACAAAATGCGATTTAGGGTCAGCCGTAGCCTACATGACCTACGCTCAATAATACCATACATTTGCTCCCTTTTCAATATAATAACACACACATGGCCTCGTGATCTATGTCACTATTGGAGGACTTACAACATATCTCAAATTACCACAATCAACTACCCCTCATAAGTAATTTACCAAGTACTTTTAACCTTTACGCATTCCTAGCGTGACATTTTATTTTAATTGCGCTCCATTGCGCTATACATTATTTTTAAGCCTAGCGTCTTCCAAAGAACTGATAAATTCCATATTAACAATTGATACATATCTCAATTTTTATATTAATCTTTTCCTTTGACAATAATTGCTCTATTTTAATAACGTGCATTAATATCATGTCTTATACTTTTATTAAGGCTCCAACGTTCTTATTTTCATATCATTCAGTTTAATCTTTATTTATATTTCCTTTATATTATTATTATTATTATTAATACGCTTGCTTTTATAACATTCGTCAAATACACTGACATTTTTTTCATACATTTCCTCTACAGGATTTATTCTTTCACATAATTATTTATAATTTCTCAAAATTCTATTTTTGTTCAGACCGCGTTCTTATTCTGTAATTAGTTATTTAGAAACATCCCTTTTACTCAAAAACTCCGGTGGATTTGTACACAATCATTTCCCCGACACCAAAACATAATGAAAATCTTTACTCACATGTTTATGGTCGTTTCTTGACCCTTCTCCTCGTGCAATGCGTCATTTGGGCCCACTTTTTTAAATTACTCCATCGTGTACAAATTCATTGCATGTACAGACATATCTTGACACATATTTAACACGTATACATTTAACACTAATAACATTTTAAATACACTGGTGTATCCGTTTAGAACACACAATAAAAACACTGAAAATATATTACTTTTAACACAAAATCTTGATATATTTACACTTCACGAATTTTGATCACTAGACCGCTATTAAAGCCTATCACACGTGACCTCTTGACCTCCCGTCTCCAAGGGTGAAATTTAGTAATGTCGGCTTCCTATCCTCTCTGAATATGAAAGTCTCGAATCATCTACTTCCTCCCTGCAATAGCACTCCTTCGAATCCCGTTACTGACGATCTACTATTTTTCTGACACGAACGGCTCCCCTTTTAGACCCTATTTATTGATCTTAGCGAAAGTCTGTTCTGTTCACGGTCCCCTCGATAATTTATCGGTGACCTATGGATTTTTAGCAACTAATACTTCTCGAGTCTTAGTGCTTTTGAATAGTTCGTCTGCTTTCTTGAAACGATGTCTATAGTTTCCTGTCTTCTTCTTTGCTTATTCGGTTCTCGCACTTCTAATCTTCTAGAATACTTACGAACCTTATTTTCTCTGTCCCTGTTCGGGTTCTTTAAATTAGATAAACTGTTTATCTCTCTGTTACGGTACTTCCGTACGTTATGATACTTTTGGTCGTTTACTTAAAGACCTATCGCCCTGAGTCCTAAGTTCGCAGCCTGCTTTGACTGTATTTTATGAACTTTTCACTGTAAATATTATACTGTCGGACCTAAATCCTGTAACTAGGATTTTCCTAATTTTTCAACACGGCGATACTGTAATATTACTTCTTTTGCAACTCCTTTACGGGGGCCCGCGAGTTATTGATACCGCGACGCCCGTGGCTGTCGGATATTTTCTATGCGATGTGATACAGCGTTTTTCCCCTCAAGGAAAGCTGGTATACTGTCTTCGGTGTGTTTCAGCGTGACGCCCCCTCACGGACTGTCGGAATACTGCATTCGGTGCTTATACTTGTTGCACAGTATGACCTCCCCTGAGGTTCATACGTTTGAAGACTTTGATGCAGCACCTCCGCTCACGGAGTGCTCGTTGTAAAACTGCATGATGCGTAGTGACGCCCCCTCTCGGCTCTTGAATACTGCACGTACTGATACAGTGTCTCGCCCGCAGGCTGACAATAACTGCATGATTGGCTTGGTGAGGCCAGGAGTTTTATACTATTTAGTCACAAAAAGATAACACTCTAGTCCTTTTCGTGACCAACTTTTGAAATAATTGTCGTACAATTATAAAATTTATATCTTCAGAAAGCTCGTCTTCTCAACGTCAAATGATCTCACTGCGCATAAGAATCGATCGTGCAATTCTGAGATATTAAATTAATTTGTAGTCTTCAGCTGCGTGGGTGTTGCTGTTTTTTTTAAATGCCCCACTCCTCTGGTATCAGTGAATCCCCGATGACGTATACTGCGTTTGCAGTTCTTTCCTGTGCAATTATTACAAGGTTTTTCTTCACACAAAAATCTCTAATCCGAAATGATTCACAGTACAGTATTTATTTACTTATTTTTATTCTCGCAAATGGGTTAAATTTAATACTTCTTCTTCTGGCACATCGGCGTTGTTGTCGTTTTCCTGCAAGCTAAGCTGGATTTCCGAGTCACGCTTCTCTGTCTTACAGTGAAAATTTTCCACTCGTTCTATTAATATCCATGACCCGCTCCTCTCAAGGAGTCAAGAGGCATGATCTCATCTCCTGAACACCTGGTCCTGCGGCTTGCGCAACGTTATGCTAGAATCCTGGCTTGAGATCTCTCTATGTTACATTAGAAACTGTATGTTTCTTTCATTCCTTCCACAAATACATGGATTCGACCCCTTTTGAGCCAATGGTACATGGGTTCATCTCACCCCTCCTTAGGTAAATAAATTTTCGAAAAATTTTGAGGAAATTTATTTCAATTAATCTTATCTTTCTTTATTCGTCGAAGCCATCATAACGTTATCCGTACCTTCTTTTTCTTTTATTTCTTTAAAGTTCCCTTCTTCTCTGGCTTGTCTTTGGGTCTCCTTAAAGGTCCCATTCATTCATTCCCCCTCGCTGACGTCTTCACTCAGGGTCGTAAATTTCTTGCCACGTTCGGGTATTTACAATTCTTCCCCAGTCTGGTGCGCTCTCCAAACTTGAGTCAAACAATTTGTTTCCTTTCTCTTTTCATAAGACGGACTTCTTGTCGGTCTGTTTCTCTATTCATTACGTATTGTCAACCTAATGACCTTCTTTTAATGCCTTACGGGTGCAAATGGCTTTACCCGTTATTTTATCATTATTGTTCTCAGACTTCAAGTCTGTAACATTTCATTTGTTTTTTTAGAGCTCGGTCTAACCTCACCTGACTCTTTCTGGTTTTCTTCCACCTTCCTCATCTCTTTTTGAGATGGTATTTCAAACAAAATTATTTTATTCCTCTTTTTCTTTAACGGTTGCATATGGCTTAACCCGTTGGTTACATTGGAATAATCTTTTTCCTTCATCTCACATCGAGATGGCATTTCCAAAGAGTATTTCTTTTTTCGACTCTTCCAATTCTTTAGATCTTTCAGATCTCCCTTCTGTCTCTTCCTTTTATCACTCCCTTTCTTTTTACGAAGTTTCCAACTGAAATATGCCTGTGCGTCCTCTTCCTCCAAGGCATTATACGTCGTATCTCCTCCTTTCTTAATTTCCATGGGGTATCTATTTTCTTGCAAACCGACTACCAATTTCGGTTTTCTTCCTTTTTCCTGATTTTCTTCAAAGGCATCTCCTTTCATTTTTTCATTATTTCCAACAATCTCATCTTTTCCTTTGAGGTTTTCTTGGCTCTTGTTGACATCTTTCTCCATTTCTCTCGTCTTTCTTTGGCAATCCTGGCACATTATCATTAACTCAAGGATCTGTGCCTTCAATTTTTCTTCTTCTTCTTTTAATGCCCATTTATCTTCCTTATCCTGAATTTCTTCTAAGTTCACCTTTTCAATTTCTATGAAATCTTGAACCTCTGTTTCTATCGGTGCTTCGACGATAGTTTCTATTATGGTTTCATTTACTTTCTCCATTTCTTCAGGAATTATTATTTCCGTTTCCCCAGACTTCAATTCTTTTGTTATCTCCTGTTCTGAGATTATTTCTTGCTCTTCCAGCTCAACCTTTTCGTAAACGTGTTCTTCTTCACTTTGTAGATCGTTTTCATTTCGGCTGTCCTCCTGGTCTGGAATTCCCATTTCCTCTTGAGTTTCCATTTGTTCTTCAGGAAGGATCTCAAAGTGTTCCTCAGTCTCCACGATTTCTACTTCTTTTTCGACTTCTTCTTCTTTAATTTCAATTTTGAGCTCTTGCATCTTAACTTCTTGTTCTTCTACAATTTCTACTTGCTTTTCAACTTGGGCAACGACTTCATTTATGACTGGGATAACCATTTCTTTCGCTTTGAGGTCCTCGGCAAATATGTATTCATCATATTTCTTTTGGACGGTCTCTAATATTTTTTGATATTCCTGAATCTTGACTTCTCTTACTTCAGCCAACTCCTGAATGGTTATTATCCCTTGTTCCTTATACATGCTCACTTGGAATCCAAGCATCTTATTTCTTTCCTTGAATATATAATCCATCGGTTCCTGGATTTCATTCATCCTGTTATACTCTTTGTAATCGATATTACAATGAATACGCCTCCATTTCATCCATATTTCCCACACGCGTTTCATTTCTTCCTCTATTTCATTCACGAAACTTCTTATCTGTTCCCGCGGAGCTAATTCTATTTTCCCTTCTTTCTCCATGCGTCTCGCAAATTTCTTCTTTGTTTCTCTTAAAGACTCTTTAACTTCAGGGATTTTTTATACAATACTTCCAATTCCTGTTTGGGTATCTTAAAGTTATTTTTACTTGCCCTTTTACGAAGTTTTTCTATCTTCTCAATTTCCTCGTAAATACTTTCTCTTTGTTCCTTAATTTCCTCTTTCTCCCTTGAGTCTACATCTCTAAATCCCCAAAGTTCACTCCTCACTTTAATGTGCTCTTTTCGCATTTCCCCAATTATATCCAAGAATTCTTTTATTTCATCCCACTTCGCCATTTCTACTTTTTCCTGATCCTGAGCGCAAAGACTGTCGTTCTTTTCCTTTTTGCTTTCCGAGCCTACATGAACCTGCGTTGCTACGTGAGACTTTGCATTATCTTTACCATTATTATCCTCTGTACTAATTACATTCTCCCTTGGAATCGGTTTACAATTTTCTTTTTCCTTTTGGAGCTCTAAAGGCTCAACTTTTACCCTGTTTTCTGCAGACATGTTACCTTCTCTTCGTGTAACTATGTCTCCAGGTGCACGCATGCTTTCTACAGAAACCTTTACAATTTCCTTACTTGGGTACTCTTTATCACCTGTAGTTTTACATTTATCTGGACTCTCTACCCTTACATCTTCCGAGAGCCTCCGCCTCTCTTCACTTAACAACATCTTTGCCATTTCCTCCATCTCTTTATTGAAATGCTCCCCTAGGCACTCCTTAAAATCCCTTATTGTCAACATCTTATTCCAATATAAGAACACAGTGGGCTACTCATGCCACATCGCCAGAACATGCTTGAGAGATGGTAATCTGAACCTTTGTGTCCCAATTTCTTAAAAAATTTACTTTGGTACGGGTTTTTACTACAACGTACCCTTTCGATCTCTTTATTCAGATTCAGAAACTTTTATGGAAGTATTTAAAATTCAAATTTTCGAAAAAACCTTTTTTTTCTTTCAAAAAACATGAAAATTTTGATTTTTCGAGAAAACTCGGGTTTTCCCTAGGAAAACTCAGCCCTGCGTACTGGGCGCCATGAAATATGGATTTGCTAGTAGCCCCACGTTGAAGCCACTAAACAAATTAAAACTACTCTGGTTCCAAATAAACACGGAGTCCATAAGATAACACAAATGTTATTTCAAATAGGTGGGTTCCTATGAACCACCAACTCATAATTATTTTTACTTCCATAAAGTATCTATCTTAAAGTTCCATATAACTACGAGCTCCTTTGGCTCGATATTTCCCAATAATAATGGTGTCATTCTTCTTGTACACCTCAAATACTATTTTTATATTTTCTTATCATCAAAACAAATATATAATTCCATTTAAAGTACATGTTAATTCTTTACTTAAATATTTGGGCACTTCCCATGTTTTCAGCATTTATCATCCCTCTCAAGTCTTTACAAATTCCCCAAAGTGATCCGGAAAATACTTGTGTACTCCAGAGTTATAAAGATTACTTGACAAAGTCAAAAACTATGATTACTCCCGGAATCCAGTTATCTTCATTTAACTCGTGGAATCCTACTTTCATACAACATTACAATAGGGATTGTTATTTATTTATTTGTCTTATAAGACCATTATCACATAAGAAAACTACGATCTGAACTTGCAAGCGATAATTTCATCTACAAGGACCTCGGTTCAATTCCCGGGTCATTAACAACTTTTAAACACTCACGGTGTATTATTTACTTCTTACAGACGGCCTTCACCCAACCCTCCTGCTATGAGGGTCAGACCGTTATACTTGAGCGAGATTTATGACTGGGAGGGTGGCTTCCAGTCTAGTCTACGGTTGGAGCTCTCCTCAATGCTTTTAAAACAAATCTTCCTTTCTTTTCAGTCCTATGGAGAGACCTGGCATTTAACTTCACTTATTTCCTTTCAACAATATTATTTGGCTCATAAACCACTTTCGTAACCTTGGCATTTATTAATTATGAGAGGTCCTCATTGATTGGGAAGAGTAATACACATTCTACGACGAATAATTAGGGGCTTCAACTACAAGAGGATTCTAGGTTCGAATCTCTTAACATGCCTCGGGGACCATTCCCACATTGGAGGACTTACACAAAATGCGATTTAGGGTCAGCCGTAGCCTACATGACCTACGCTCAATAATACCATACATTTGCTCCCTTTTCAATATAATAACACACACATGGCCTCGTGATCTATGTCACTATTGGAGGACTTACAACATATCTCAAATTACCACAATCAACTACCCCTCATAAGTAATTTACCAAGTACTTTTAACCTTTACGCATTCCTAGCGTGACATTTTATTTTAATTGCGCTCCATTGCGCTATACATTATTTTTAAGCCTAGCGTCTTCCAAAGAACTGATAAATTCCATATTAACAATTGATACATATCTCAATTTTTATATTAATCTTTTCCTTTGACAATAATTGCTCTATTTTAATAACGTGCATTAATATCATGTCTTATACTTTTATTAAGGCTCCAACGTTCTTATTTTCATATCATTCAGTTTAATCTTTATTTATATTTCCTTTATATTATTATTATTATTAATACGCTTGCTTTTATAACATTCGTCAAATACACTGACATTTTTTTCATACATTTCCTCTACAGGATTTATTCTTTCACATAATTATTTATAATTTCTCAAAATTCTATTTTTGTTCAGACCGCGTTCTTATTCTGTAATTAGTTATTTAGAAACATCCCTTTTACTCAAAAACTCCGGTGGATTTGTACACGATCATTTCCCCGACACCAAAACATAATGAAAATCTTTACTCACATGTTTAAGGTCGTTTCTTGACCCTTCTCCTCGTGCAATGCGTCAAATGGGCCCACTTTTTTTAAATTACTCCATCGTGTACAAATTCTTTGCATGTACAGACATATCTTGACACATATTTAACACGTATACATTTAACACTAATAACATTTTAAATACACTGGTGTATCCGTTTAGAACACACAATAAAAACACTGAAAATATATTACTTTTAACACAAAATCTTGATATATTTACACTTCACGAATTTTGATCACTAGACCGCTATTAAAGCCTATCACACGTGACCTCTTGACCACCCGTCTCCAAGGGTGAAATTTAGTAATGTCGGCTTCCTATCCTCTCTGAATATGAAAGTCTCGAATCATCTACTTCCTCCCTGCAGTAGCACTCCTTCGAATCCCGTTCTTGACGATCTACTATTTCTCTGACACGAACGGCTCCCCTTTTAGACCCTATTTATTGATCTTAGCGAAAGTCTGTTCTGTTCACGGTCTCCTCGATAATTTATCGGTGACCTATGGATTTTTAGCAACTAATACTTCTCGAGTCTTAGTGCTTTTGAATATTCAGTTGATTATTATTATTATCATTATTTTTTCGTTTTAAGATTGCGTTTGCATAAGGAAGCTTACTTTATATTTAAATCAATCAGTCATCGTATAATGTTTTATTATCAGATTTCAATTATTAACATGGGGACTGGAGGATGTGGAAATAATTTCGTTTCTAAGGTCAGTTAGGTGTTGCAATGTCTTGGCAAACATAGTGTATTCTGGTCGGCTGCGCCAAGGGGGATTTTCTGGAAGTTGAAGCAAGAGGACGCGTTGTGACATCGCATTTCCTTGAACCCAGGTCATGGCAGGACATGTCCGTTCAGACAATGGATGGAAGCCCCGTATAAGGATGCTGGAAATTGGATGACGCTTACGAGTCGTGAATTCGTGGAAAATTAGGCTATATCACGTGAAGAGGATAGCGAATCTGTGGTGCTGAAGACAGCCCCGACGAACAGGTGTTACCATGACAACCTATGATATGATTGGTTGACTTATTGGGGAAAGAATCATGGAGATGGTATTGAAGAGGGGAGCATGAAGAAATCATAAAAAGGCTAACACTACTGGACTAAAGATTCATTCGTTCATTCATTCGGCACAACTTCTATTACGTCTATTGATTTCTAGTCGATTCTACGCTGGTCTAAGCTCAATGGACTGATAACATATCTTTTGCTTCGGCCTAATTAGCAAAGTGCTATTTGAGAGTTTGTTAGACATACTGTCGAACCATACAATGACTCGGGGTCGTGTTATCGGGCCTCAGTCTTTAATGTGATTTTTGAAGTCATAACTTCATCACACTCAATTTAAAATTTAATATCTGCAACTCCAACGCAGCGTTATCAATACGAGAGGAAAGATGATTGGAAGCAGCTGGGAACTTCATGTTTGCTCAAGCTTGAGTAAAACAAATCGACAAGATGCAACAGTGGTAAGCGAACTGGCCAGATTACGCAAGTCTCTACTTTCACGTAAATCTTTTTTTTGGGCAGTTAATTTAAATTCATTAGAGTAGGATATAAAAAAGGCCGGTTCTGGGACAGGGGCTAATGGGCAAGATGGCCACCGCGCGTAACCAGCCCTATGTTATTCTTATGGAGGGGTCAGTCATAACTGGGCCAGGGGTTAATGGGCAAGATGGCCGCCACGCTCTGAGACCGTGAATAACGTCACAGGGAGAGGTCGGCCATGTAGTTGCTAAATGGAATATTTATCATTATTATTATTATTATTATTATTATTATTATTACCGACAGTAGTGGCTCAGCTGGCTAAAGCGCAGCGTTAGGTCATGGGACCAAGCTCTCTGCTGACTCGGTAGACGCGTGGATTCGAGCCCCACCGTCGGCTGTCCTTGAAATGGTTTTCCGTGGTTTCCCCATTTTCAACACCAGGAAAATGCTGGGACGGTACCTTCTGACAGGCCACGGCCGCTTCCTTCCACATCCTTACCCAGTTTCATTCACCATCATTCATTTCATCTCTCATTAACTCCTCTCATGAGGTTGGCGTCAGGAAGGGCATCCGGCCATAAAACCATCGCCACAAAGACTTCCATCGCATCTCATCCCCGACCCCGTTGGAAAAACGGGAATAATAAGGGGTAGACATACAATACAATTATTATTATTATTATTATTATTATTATTATTATTATTTGGCAATTATTGATTGATCATGTACAATCAAGACCAGCCTTATATTGTCCACCTCTTGGTGTAGTGGCTAGCATTCTTGGCTGTTACTGCGAAGGCCCAGGTTCGATTCCTGGCTCTGCCAAGAAATTTAATTTCTGGTCTCAGGAGTAGAACGGGGTACACTCAGCCTTGTGAGGCAAAACTGACAGGAGCTGGGTTTTGGTTCATAACTCAGCCATTCTGCCTAACCCAACTTCACCTAAACTAACCTAACCTAACCTTACCTAACCTAACTTCACCTAACCTAACCAAACCTAACGCAACCTTACCTAACCTAACCTAACCTATCCTAACTTCAAGGTGAGTGCAATTATAAGAGCAAAAAGTGTGAGAAAAAAGTGAGAGCAAATGTGAGAGCACAAATAATAAACTTAGTTATAACCTAACCTAACCTAACCTAACCTAACTTAACCTAACTTAACCTAACCTAACATTACCTAACCTAACCTAACCTAACCTAACCTACAGAAACCTCGTTTAAATATTTAAATTAATGCATGTAAGATTTTTTACTTTTACATTTTATTTTTTTATTTTTAGATTTTAGATTTTAAGATTTTAGATTTTAGATTTTTTTTATTTTACATTTTTACATTTTAGTTTTTTGATTTTAAATGTTAAATTTTAGATTTTTCGAAAGAGTAAACTACAAGGTCACATACCTAACCTAACTTTACCTAACCTCAGTTCACCTAACCTCAGTTTACCTAACCAAACGTGTCCTCACCTAACTTTACCTAACCTAACCTTTAAAGCTATGCCAAAGGCTAATCAACACACCCAAAGTATATAACAGCACACGCAACTATCTTTATGCTAGTCTTATAGAGAGTAAGGTAAAGCTAACACCTGCACTGTGACTACTACGCAAGATGTTCGCTACGCACAACGAGCTTAGCATTACAGAGTCAGTTAATTTTTAAAAAGTAAAAGCTTTTATTCATTTTTTTTCTTTACTTTTTTATATTTCACACATTGCCATTTACCAATTTCCAATTTACAGTTTTTAAAAATGGCAGTTTAAAGGTTTTGAATTTGTTGGATTTTCCAATTTTGTTGTTTACATGTTTTTGATTAGTCCATGTCGAAAGTTCATATTTGCGAATCACAAGTTCTTTTTTAATTACATATAACAAGGCTGTATACCTTATCCCAAAGCATATAGGTAATACATGGGTCATACTAAACCTTTGACTACCTAGTTTTAGCTAACTAAGGGTAATTTCTCAAGATTACTATAGGTTAACAGTTGGATTAGGAGTGGCAGGTGGGTAGCAATTAAAATGTACAAGCAGTGTCCATTCAATATTTTTATTCATTTTTAAATATATTTAGACTATTTACACATAATACATTTGATATAAATTGTACAGTTGTTTTAATTTTTTTTTTTTGTTTTTTTTATTTTTGAGTAAGAATACCATTTTTTGTTATGGGTTTTCTATTTTTAGTGCTATTGTTTTATTTCCTATTTTTTTTGTTTTATGTATTTGCTACATGCAGGCAGAGGATTTTGATATTTATAACTTAACTCTTTAAGTATGGTCAATAATTGAGTAATGATCATAGGCATGTGTACCTATACCATCCGGATCAATTACTCTTTTATCATCACCAGGACACAAATCATTTTTGTTTAGTCTTATAGATGATATGTCATGTTGTTTAGAAGCAATAATGTTCATTGGTATTCTTTTTACCTTTAATCTTTTTGACTTCTTTACCATTTATGTCTAATACCGACAGTAGTGGCTGCACTCGCTAAAGCGTTGCGTTAGGCCATGGGGCCAAGCTCTCTGCTGACTCGGTAGACGCGTGGGTTCGAGCCCCACCGTCGGCCGTCCTTGAAATGGTTTTCCGTGGTTTCCCATTTTCAACTCCAGGCAAATGCTGGGACGGTACCTTCTGACAGGCCACGGCCGCTTCCTTCCACATCCTTGCCCAGTTTCATTCACCATCATTCATTTCATCTCTCACTAACTCCTCTCATGAGGTTGGTGTCAGGAAGGGCATCCGGCTGTAAAAATAATCCGCCAAAAAGATTTCCATCGTATTTCATCCCCGACCCCGTTGGAAAACGGGAATAATAAGGGGTAGACATACAATACCATTTATGTCTAATGCGTACATTTTAGCTCTAAGTCCAACAAATGCTTTTATAATTTATTTGATGTAGAGTAACATATGTGATTAGTAGGATAATCAGATGTGTCCAGGTGTTCTACGAAATCCAACTTGTCTTGATCTACATCTCGGGTGTTAACCAAATAAATGAACGAGTCAGTATCCATATACATGAGTTTAAGATTGTCCATGCAATAATAGGGTAGCAGGACATCATAGTGGTGGGAATACATGAGAGTTTTTGAAATATCCAGTATACACATTCCAATATATATAGGCTTATTGAATACAAGGTTAAGTTTAGCCATGTGGAAAGCAGCTAGGTTAGGATCATAAATTGTTCTGTCGATAAATATTGGCTTTGCTATTAGCTTTTCAGCTTTTTTTTTCTGTCAGTCACAAGACGTATGTCTATTCTTTTACGAATATTTTCCGTTGTTTTTCCAAAAATGGCATTGTTGAATAATTTGTACAGATTATTTTCAAAATAATTGTCGGCTTATTTTCGAAGGTTGTTATTAAAATCAACGCATGCCTTTAGCCAAGGTCTTTGTTTAAACTTTAACACACGATGAATTTTTACCAATTTTAGTCCATGATCTAGAGCCTGTTTAGGTGCCATGTAGCGAACAACGTACCGCCTTCGATTTCCAAGATGAGGAATTAGTTTTTTCAGCGGCGAATCCTTAGGTTGTGCACACTCTGGTAGGAAAGGTAAATCGTTGTGTAGATCATGAAGGTCACATGGGTAATCAACATCAACGTCTAGAATGTATCCCACAGGGTCGTCTTCCTTTAGCGTTTCTAGATCAACAGTATCTGGAGAAACCCACTGAAATCCACCGTAAGGAAGGGAGTGGCACATAGCCCACCCATATTGGTTGTTGGCATCATCAGGGGTAATAAACTGCGATGGTTTCTCGGAATGACAGGTTTCCATGTATTTATATGCCTCCACGTATTCCAGACTCTATTAAAAGAAACTGATCGTAATCCTGTAGCAATTCCAGTTCAATTCCAGTGTAAAGGAGCATTGCCTCGAAACTTAAACCAGGCGAAGTAAAGAAGTGTGCAGCATCCACTCGGTGTGTTTCTAATGTTTGGTTCGTTCTAAGCCTTAAAGCTAAAATTCGAGTTAAGACATCTAGTGCAAGAGCCAAAAGTGCTTGCCACTGCAGCACAAAAATGGTTAGCAAGTAACATTAGACATCCAAAAAGAATTGTATTGGTTCGGTTTGGTTCAGAGTAGTCACCATCTTGCTTTATTAGCTACCCTCTTAAACCAATCAATTAAAGGTAGCCAAATCTTAATTCCTGAATCGATAAATTGGATTTCGTGCACACCGTTTGTCATGTCATGCCTGAAACCTATACTCCCTATGTACTGCGGTCAGGTTTAAAAACAAGTTTCAATGGTCAAAGACTTGTCAGTCACCATACGTGAAGCCTCCAATAATTTTTTCTCTACCTAGCTATGTGTTATCACTCACCATAAACATTTAACATTATGGGTTTGCAATATATTAAGAGAAACAAAATTCCATGACCTTGTTGTTTTCAATCTTTTTGGGAAAATTCATAAGCCATAAAAAGAAATCGCCATGCCAAGTTCTAGGACACCTTATGTGTCCAAATCCCATTATTAGTATATAAAATCTCAAATCAGTAACTTTGCCGTTTTGGGATATTTAAATAAATGCATGCATCATAGGATAAATCATAAAAAAATCTTAAAACAAGTCGTCGCATGACCCTCTTCAATCAATGCTTCACAAAATATCGATTCATCCATTGGACGTGGCCACCGTGGTCGGCGACATGCTCGTTTAAACACAACCGGTACTGTCTCTCTCTTAAAAAAATTAAATAAATTCAAAAGTAAAAAAATCTAAATTTTAAAAATTAAATAACACATTCAAGAAGGGATTGTCACCCTGTGTCCAAATCTGATTAATGGTTACCCCCTTTTCTTGTAAAATCGTCGTTAATTGTTTTAGGGGTAAAATGACCGAACGTGGTAAAAGAGTATTTAATGACCAATATTTTGAGCTATCACAACTAATTTTAGGGTTCTTAGTTTCCAAGATATCGATTTTTCAATTTTGGGGTAGTTTTCAACCCCCCTCCCCTACTATTTTTCATAAAAAACAGAAGATCTTTGGTTCATTTATCATTTTTAGGTGATTAACACCGTTTCTCCCTGTAAAAGTCACTATTCACTCTTTTAGGGTTGAAATGACCTATCGTGGTATAAGCGTATGTCATGACCTATTTTTAAAGCTATCACACTTAATTTTAGGGTTCTTAGTTTCCACGATATCGATTTTTAAATTTTGGTGGTAGTTTTAACCCTCCTAATATTTTTTCATCAAAAACAAAAGATATTAGGTTCATTTATCATTTTTAAGTGGTAACACCTTTTTTCCCTGTAACATTACTATTTACTATTTTAGGGGTGAAATGACCTATTGTGGTAAAAGCATAGCTTATATCCTATTTTTAAAGCTATCGCACTTAATTTAGGGTTCTTAGTTTCCAAGATATCGATTTTTCAATTTGGGGGGGGGGGGATAGTTTCACCCCAAATGGGGACTCGCCCCAATTGCTAGGACCCCTCATAAAAGTCACTAGCATGATTGGTTCGCGAGATATTAACAAAAGTGTAGTTAGGCCCTTTGTCAAAATTTCAAAAATAAATTCTAAAAGGGGGCTTCATCCCAAGTCCTAAAGTACCTCATACAAGTTCCTAGCCTTACTGGTCCGTGAGATATTAACAACAACAAAAAATTAGTTAAGCCCTTTGGCACAATTTGGATAAATTCATGGGCCAGGCCATAGGGACCAGTCCAAAGGGACCGGTCCAAAGGGATTAGTCAAAAGGACCCGTCAACAGGGACCCGTCAACAAGGACTCGTCCACAGGGACCCGTCAACAAGGACTCGTCCACAGGGACCCGTCTACAGGGACTCGTCAACAAGGACCCGTCCACAGGGACCCATCCACAGGGACCCGTCAAAAAGGACCTGTCAAAAGGATCCATCAAAAATAACTCCCTTCAAAAAGGACCCGTCCAAAGGGGCTAGTCAACCGGAACCAGTCCAAAGGGACGAATCAACATGGATCAACAAAAGGGGTTATCGCCTCAAGGTCTGACATACCCCTCTTTGATTATTGGTTTGCCTATCGACAAGCGCCGCTTGGAATATTTTTGATCACGCCTCGTGGGTTGGGTTAAATTACATTACATCCGCCATCTTTAAAAAGCCCGCCCTCTTACAAAAAGCCATGAGTGGGCATGCGTAAGAACAAAAAACAAAAATGTTAAATCATAGTGGCATCCAGTTGTATGCAAGCGTTTCATGTGGAACAACGTTTGATTTCATATTAGCATTCAAACTCTCACATGTTGCTTTTGGAAAGCGAGATTTTCTAAAAAAATGCCCCTAGTAGGGGTAGGTTTTATTTAGGGGTGGACATATGTTGTCCATTGGAAAGGGGGTGTCATCCCGAGTTCAACGACACCTCATTTGTTAAAATCCGGCCATGGGTGGGTAGATTATAGGCTAAGGAATAACCCACCCACCAAGGGAAGATGATTAAAAAAAAGGGAAGTAGGTTTTGGATTGGAGAAAAAGGATAGAAAAATAGGAGGAGAGTCCCACAAGAGTTGTAAATTTAACTTTAAATACCTTTAGAGGCAGTTGCCACTGGAAATTAACTCTCTGATAACTAAAGTAGGTACGAGCTTGGTCGAAGCTAACGGGAACCGCAGCTGAGACTTGGGCGATTTGCAAGAGAGAGGCTGTAGTGTATTTCCTCCCAAGCATGTATAAGACTACTATGGGGAAAGGTGATGGTCTGGCAAAACTAAGAGCAACAAATTTATTGTAAGGTTTTTCAAAGAAATTCGTTTTGCGAAATAATTCGAAGAATGCCAATGATTTAAATCAAATTTGGTATTTCCAATTTTCGAAATTATAGAGTTCCTGAGAAAAGCGACCCAGTGCTTCCAGGAAGGAAAATGATTAAAGATTATAACCTGGGGAGTAATTTTGTTGAATAAGCCAATGGTTGCATTTAGAAATGGCTAAACTTTTACTCGGCGAGGAGCCGGCTAAAAGTTTAGACAAAAAGAAACACTTATTTTTTGGAAAACTGACCATAAGTTTTCGGAGAGGATCTCCACAAGCAGGTAGCTGGCGTAGCGAGCTTTACTTGCCTTACTGGCCAATTAGAATTAGCTATTAAAGCTAAAAGAATCTTTAGTGAGGTTACTACTAAGAGTTCTTGCTCAAATGCAACGAGTGGTGAATGCCCTATTAATGGTTTTAATGGCATCAAGTAGGGAGAGCCAAGGAGGACAGGATCTTGCTTACCCGTTATATTAGAAAAATGAAAAAGTAAAAAAGAAACTCTTAATTTATTTAACAAATTAGAGGAAGTTGATATCTTTAACAATTAAATATGTTTCAATCTTATTAACAATTTGGGGTCGCAGACCTCCGACAACATTTAGAAATTGCTCCAGGCAAATAATAATTCTTAAGGTTTTAAACCTGGTACTAAAATCTTTGTAAGATTTTAAAAAGGCAATGAAATGATTAAAGTTTAAACATTAAATTGAGTACAAGGAGTGTACTATAAGAAATTTCTGAAAGAATATTCTAGAGAGTATAACAACTTCGAAAATAACAATAAGGAAAACATAAAGAATAAAATAGAAGTTCCTACAACTTCTTATATTTAAACAGAATTACTATATGAGAATTATACAAAAGAGGGCAGGTCACTTACTGTGAAACCTGAAGAGATAATCAAAAGGAAGGTTCTCGACCTCCTATATTTTAGATAGGAATCACGAGCCAAATGGGGCAGTTTCCATTTAGTGAGACCTAAAAATAACTCACACAAGAGTTGAAAGAATTGTTTTCCCTGATTTTAAGGGAGGAACAATGTAAGTTTGAAACGTGTATAAAACACGTAATTATACAGCAATTACTTAATGATAAACAAGCAAAATGGAAGGGCACTTCATAGAGTGACACCTTATTAAAACAGACCTAAATTTAAAAGTTTATTACGGATTGTTAGTAAGAGGTTAGGAAAGAGAAATAGGGGATTGAGGAAAAATGTTCATGGCCTTATTTAAATATAAACGGACGATCGCGACGCGGTAGAAAGTTGAGCAAGCACTGGTTTTCACTATAGTTGGTTGAAATATATGAAAAGTTCACTGTGGAAACACAAAGTTTATGGGAAAGAAAGTTATTGCAATGATAACTGGTTTCACTAGGTAGGCGAGAGTCTATTTCTTGAGAAAGTTGTAAATTACAATTAAATGCGCCATAGAAAATGCCAGCGGTGGATGAAAATTCACTATTGTAGTAATTTAGAAGTAAGATTCTTCAATTTTAAATAGCATTCTCACAAATAAGTGAGAAATACATGACGGCAGGACTTGCAGATAAAGTAAAAGATCTGGAAGGTTCCAGAACGATCTTAGTAGAAAAATGGGGCTAATGTAAATCCAACGGAGGAACTAGCTTGGTGAATTATAGACAGCGGGTATTAGATAATATCCCACGTAGCGAGAGGATTTCTCATTTAAATAGCTTAAGAAAAGCTCTTTTCTAGTAAGGTTGGCTTGTACGAACAAAAGCTCAACATGGCAAATCCCACGAAGAATGATTTTTGCCCCCAAATAAATAATCTCACACTGTCTATAAAAGTATCGTTAAAAGCACGTGAAAGTTAAAACAATGAAGATGAGGTTAAAACTTTAAGATGGTACTTATCTTGATATCATGTTGAAGGCGAAGTTCCGTATGACGATAACTACTTTGCCAACATGGCGTAGAAGAGAGTATGCCTCTTGGTTTGAGGAGGCTGGCTCGAGAGGAGCCTTAACTGATCGAGTCAACTGCCGACTGAGAAGTGAGACCTGCTCAACGGAGCACGGAGGGTCCAAGGAAGGGAAAAAGAGTGGGGGGTAGGAAACAAAAGGAGAACATATAAACATAACCAACTTATCAAAAATAAATGTTCTTCTTGATGAATGGTCTTCAAGGAGCTGATAGTAGGCGATGCTAGCGCAGCATGGTGAGTAAAGAAGTAGACGTAGTCCTCTTGCTCAAGGGCAAAATAGCTGGCGATGGTAACAGGATCTGGTGGCCAAATGGATAAGTAAGTCCTCTAGCACCAGGAAGAATTGAGGAGCTTCAGAGATTCGCTGCGAGATGACGCTAGGTGGGTCACAGAAGGTATATATCTAGAACAGACTCATGGAAAGCATAAGAGACAGGAACCAAAGAGAAAATAGAAGATCACTGTTGGTGTTTGACAAAGAGGAAGGAAGAAATGAACAAGCAAGGAGCAATAAAAATTATCTCTCAGGTACCGTGTATTCAAAGAATACACCATACTGGGAGAGGAAACACCAACAGAGAGCAAATAAGCAGTTACACATTTAAAGGAAGAGGAGCGATCAAAGACAGGGGTCTTGTAATCGAACCGTTAGTGGTCAAGACTCTGACCACCCTGACTCTCCCATCTCTTCCAGGATAACACTCGGTCACTCTACCGGAAGTCCAGACTAGAGGGGGAGAAACATCCCTAACCAAGACCAAGTCCCCCACTTTAATGTCGGGACTGGAAAGAAACCACTTCTGCCTCCGTTGCAAGGAAGTTAAATATTCCAAGTTCCATCTCTTCCAAAAAGAATTACGGAGGGCTTCAAGTTTACGCCAAGCGATAGGTAGATTAGAAT
This sequence comes from Meconema thalassinum, assembly GCA_946902985.2. Lineage (NCBI taxonomy): Eukaryota > Metazoa > Arthropoda > Insecta > Orthoptera > Tettigoniidae > Meconema > Meconema thalassinum. Next base: position 863,426,180 of record OX336389.2, read on the forward strand.
CCCTGTAAGAATTGGGAAGATGAGGAGGGGCAGAAAGAGAAGTGCCGATAAGGAAGTGACCAGGGGTGAGTGGAAGTAGATCATCAGGGTCATTGGAAAGCGGAGTTAAAGGGCGAGATTTAACAACACCTTCAATCAGAACAGACAGTGAATTAAATTCTTCATAAGTCAGAATTCGATTACCTAAGACTTTTCTTAAATGACGTTTAGTGAGCTTTACGCAAGATTCCCACCTACCACCGTGTTGAGGAGCGTAGGGAGGTATAAAGCGCCATTTGAAACCTTTTGAATAGGAAAAATTAGAAATTTGTTCCATGGCAGGAGAGGAAGTGAGAGCTTTCTTCCAAAGGGTAGCTGCGCCCTGAAAAGTGGAAGCGTTATCAGAGAACATCTCTGAAGGAACACCACACCTAGCGGTGAAGCGAGAGACAGCTGATAAAAAATAAGAAGTAGAAGCATTCGTTACTAGTTCCAAGTGGATTGCACCGGTAGCCATGCAAACAAAGAGAGAAACATAAAGCTTACCAAACAATTTGCGTTTAGCTTCAGGAGAATTTCGTTGATATTGGAACGGACCCATATAGTCCACACCAGTTAAAGCAAATGGGCGTATAGGAGAAGAGCGAAAGGAAGGCAAATCGCTCATTAATTGAGTTTTGATTTTAGGTTTCGCTTTGAAACAAGGAATGCACTTGTGAATTACAGAGGAAACTTCATGAATTCCATTTATAATCCAGTACTTTTCCCTTAAGAGGCAAAGCAGAGTGCGTGTACCAACATGAAGATTACGGTAATGAAAGTCACTTATAATTAAGGAAGTTACGTGATGTTTGGAAGGCAAAATAACGGGATGCTTTTTGTCCTCAGAGAGCAAAGATTGCGAAAGTCTTCCACCTACCCTGAGTAACCCATGGTCATCAAGGAACGGGGCCAAAGCACGAAGACGACTGGATTTGGGAAGATCCCTTTTAGAAGAAAGTAAAGATAATTCAGAAGAAAAGGCTTCTTGCTGTGTAAGTTGTAAAACCTTAATGGTAGCGAGAATCAATTCATGATTGGTAAGATGTGGTTTAGGGAGAAGAGGTTGGTCAACCACAAGATATTTCCATCTAAGGAGATAGGCGACAATTCGTAGTAATTTATGAAAGGAAGAGTAGCGGGACAACAAGGGATGAGAAGCGTTGGAAACAAGACACGAAGCAATGGATAGAGGTACTTTAGCGTCAGGCAAGTTGGAGTTTGTAGCTGGGGGTTTAGAAGGCCATGAAGAAGAGTCTTCGATTAGCCACGAAGGCCCATGCCAGTATAATGGGGAAGCTGCCAATTGAGAGGGTAAACAACCACGAGAGATAATATCGGCTGGATTATCAGCACCGGGCACATGCCTCCATTGACATCCAGAAGAAAGAGTTTGAATTTTGGAAACTCTGTTTGCAACAAAAGATTGCCAATGAGAGGGGCTCTTGGCGATCCACGAAAGGGTGATCATGGAATCGCTCCAGAGATAGATTTGCGAGAATTCGACTTTTAATACTTCCCGTAACTTCTTAACAAGTTCGGCAGCCATGAGTGCAGCGCACAATTCAAGCCTAGGCAAAGTAATAGCTTTAAGAGGAGCGACTTTCGATTTGGCACAAACAAGGTTGGAAACTGAAGATCCATAGAATGAACCGTGATAAACTAAATATGCGCAGCAACCATAAGCTTTTACGGAACTATCCGCGAACACATGAAGAAAAAAGGGTGTATTAGAATGAGAGCTAATTAAATTCCTGGGAATTTCAATGAGGGAAAGATCCAACAAATTACTGCGAAACGAGAGCCAGCGATTAAGAAAAGAAAGAGGGACAGTATCATCCCATTCACACTTAAGCGACCACAGCTCTTGCATGAAGAGTTTGGCTATAACGATGACTGGGCAAGGAATTGAAGTGGATCAAAAATTTTTGCAATTTCAGAGAGAATTTGTCTTTTTGTATTAGGAAGCTCTTCTGCGAGCGAAACTTTATAGATAAGAGTGTCAGTGCTAGTGCACCAGTGAACTCCTAGAGTTTTTATAGATTCGGAGTTTCCACAAATTTCGACAGAAGAAGGATCTACGTCTTCGATGGGAAACTGAGCAAGAAACTCAGGGGAGTTGGAGTTCCACTTATGGAGTGGGAAACCTCCATTCCTTAACAATGCCTGAAGTTCTAAAGACACAAAAGAAGCTTCCTCTAAAGAGGGGAAGGACTGCAAGTAATCGTCAACATAAAATGATGTTGTTAGTGCTTCAGAGGCTTTGGGGTTAAATAAATGACCATCTTGTGAGGCTAGCAAGTGTAGGGATCGGATAGCAAGGAAAGCAGAGGGTTTTAAGCCATAAGTAACCGTTTTCAAGCGAAATACCTTAATGGGCTTACTGATTTCATCACGCCACAAGATTCTTTGAAGATCTCGTTGTTCTGGTTAAATTAACACTTGACGGTACATCTGTTTTATGTCGGCTATGACAGCTATGGGAAATAATCGAAAGTTTAAGAGTATAGCAGATAGATCTGATTGAATAGCAGGACCAGAATAAAGAGTGTCATTAAGGCTGTTGCCATTAACGTCGGGTGATGAACCATTGAAAACAACTCGAATTTTATCTTTTACAAGAGGGTTTTTCCACACGGGATGATGATTTAAATAAACCGTTTCAATTGGGGGGTGTAATTCATCATCAGATTTGTTAACAACTTACATATGATCTAAGCTTTCATACTCATCCATGAAATCAGTGTACTGTTGTTTAACAAGAGGTTCCTTCTTGAATTTGCTCTCGATAGCGAAGAGAGCTTTTCGAGCCTTAGGCTGAGAGTTGATAAGTTTAGGAGGATTATGTAATCTTGGCATTTGAACGACGAACCGGCCATCAGAAGAACGAGTGGTGGTGTTCAAAAAACGTTGCTCACAGAATTCATTTTCTGAAGAGGTTACATTAGGAGAATCAACATTTTCAAGCCTCCAGAACTGTTCCAGGTCAGTATTGGAGAAGTAACATTGCGATGCGGGTTGAGGAGAATAATGGGGAAGTTGACCGGTGACGATCCATCCAAAATTAGTGTCTCTGGCGACCACGTTTGAGGATAACTTACGAACCTGTTTACGTAGGCAATTCCAGAAAACATTGGCACTAAAGAGTATGTCAATAGGGTTCTGCATATTGAAAAAAGGATCGGCTAGCCTTAAATGCGAGGGAATGTTTAACCCTGAAATATCCACAGAGTGACTTGGAGTGTCTTCTCCAATGCTATTGAGAATTAGACAATTAAGTTTAAGAAAGTTGTTTCTATGACAAGTATCTCTTATAGTTAGCTTTGAGAGTTGTAAAGCTTGCGATTTTGAGCTGTTGATGCCCGACACGTTGATAGAAGTGGGGTTTACAGGTAGACCTAGTTTTCTAATCAAGGAATTAGACACAAAATCATGAGTTGCCGCTGAGTCTAGAAGACCGCGTGCACGGACCCAGTTGCCAAAGTTATCCTGAACTTCGATTTGAACAGTAGACAACAATACTTGAGCACTGCGAATGGACTTGGCATTTTGAATATACGATGAAGCATTAGAACTGTTAGCACTATCATTTTTCGGAGAAGTAGATGCTGTCGATGACCTTGCCTGATCATGACGATGTAGCAAAGTATGATGAGCCTTTTCACAATGGTAGCAAAGTCTTGTGGACTTACAATTAGAAGCAGAATGCGTGGGCGCTAGGCAGTTGAAACAATGTTTGTTTTGAGCGACTAATTTTCGTCTGTCGTCGACTGACATTTCTTTAAAAGATTTGCAGAGGTATAGGGCATGGGGATCTTTACAAAGTATGCACTTTACAGGTTCGTTTAAACTTTTGCGAGGTTCGCTTTGCGTGTTTAAAACAATAGAGCTAGCAACACGACGTTCACTAGACCTAGTTGGGTAACCAGTAGTGTTTGATTTAAATTTGGATGAGCTGGACCCGGGTTTTTGGGTATTGGACGCTGAGCGTTCACTTTTGGGTTTGATGGACATTAATTCGAATTTGGAACTAGGAGATGAAGGTTCACTTTGATTAGCTAGAGCGGTTAAAAGTTGGCATCTAGCGTTTATGAAAGTAACTAAATGCTCGTAAGTGTAGTCGTCTTCTTTAGAAAGTTCAATTTCCCAAGCTTTGAGGGTAGCAGCATCAACTTTAGAAACCACTAAATGTATTAGGAAAGTATCCCAATAATTAGTAGGTTGATCTAATTGGGACAAAGCCTTAACTTGAAGTTGTGTAGTGTCAACTAGAGTACGTAAACTAGTGTCGTCATTGTGCTGTGACGCAGGTAGATTGAATAGAGCCTTTATATGGCGCTGAATACGTAACCGTAAATTTCCATATCTTTCCTTTAATAAGTTAAAGGCAATGGGGTAATTTTCGGCACGCAGTGGAAGTGCTTCGACCAACTGCAAAGCTTGACCTCGGAGGATAGATCTCAAATAATGAAACTTGTAAATGACTTGAATGTCTTCATTGTCATGAACAAGGGAGCAAAATAATTCATAGAAAGAATCCCAAGCAGATTCATCTCCAGAAAAATGGGGTAAATCAATTTTCGGTAAAGTTGGTTTGGGCTTGTGAGTGCCCTCACGGAAAGAAGTTTGTGGTTCGTGAAGGGAACCAAGAACAGAAGCGTCCTTTTTCTGCTCCTCTTCGAGTTGGCGTATTATTTTGAAAGCAGAACCTATGCCTTCGTAATATTGGTTTTCTACTTCGACTCGATCTTCTGTTTGATTGAGCATGCAAGTTTCTATTTCAGTTTGAATGTTACAGTAGTTTTCATAAGAACGTTCAAAATCCCTTACACGATGTTTCAACAAGTCTAATTGAGCTTCTGAGGGATCCAATTCTTTTATGTACTTTCTGAATCGGGTAATTTGCCCTTTATAGGATGCTCGTTTAGAAGTAAGTTTTTCATCCTTATCCTTATCAGTGGGAGCCATATTAAAGAAGGTAGATGAAAATGTAACTCACGAAACTGTGGAACCTTGGAAATGCTGTCAAGCTGGCAGCAGCGAATGAGTAGAAAGAACGGGACACACCAAAGGAGACAGGAGCGGCCTCTTTCCCCTTCACAGGCTTTGCAAAATGTGGTTATAGCTGAAAGATTCAAAGCAGATATTAATAATTTGCCAAGTATTGTCAAATGACACTTTTTTAAAAAGAAAAAATGGAAAATGGACTCTCCCGGGTTTCTGGGACCAAATTTTGGGTAGATTATAGGCTAAGGAATAACCCACCCACCAAGGGAAGATGATTAAAAAAAAAGGGAAGTAGGTTTTGGATTGGAGAAAAAGGATAGAAAAATAGGAGGAGTGTCCCACAAGAGTTGTAAATTTAACTTTAAATACCTTTAGAGGCAGTTGCCACTGGAAATTAACTCTCTGATGTGACCGATATCGCATGGTTTTGAGAGCTCTGGCAACGTCGCATAGCAGGAGGAAGGATGCAAGCGGAAGTAACCTGAGGTTGATGTTTTTACGTCATGGACATAGTCGACAGCATGACTAGGCGAAGTTTCCAGAAGTGTAGAGGGCGCTGATGAGCTCCAGGAAAAGTTGAGGTGGAAAGGTCACACCGGAGAAGCGGGTCACTTTATTTTGCATCGCCGTCCAGCGAAGTTCACTTTCTTTTGTGTCGCCGTACGCCGAAGTTCATCTTTATTTTTGTGTCGCCGCACGCTGAAGTTCCTAACAAGTGTGTAGTAGCAGTCGTATCGTGGCCGCTTGGAACCAGTGTGGTATTCCGACAGTTTTTTGGGACATAGCTGAAAGGATCAGTATTATTTCTTGCGTGGACAGCTCTGTGTTAACGAATACTAAAGCTGAATGTGGCGAGGTGATATTATAACGCAGATCATAATGCATTATGTTGTGGGACACTAGTCATTTTGTACAATAAAGTGCGAGCAGACACACGTGGTGTCTCAAGCTTTTACCAGGTACGGGACTGTATGGGCCGTGCGCTATATAACTGACGCCCAGAACATATGAACGAAGCGATGTGCTTTTGTTTGACGACCAGACAAATGAGTGTCCAGGGTCAGTGAACTATGAGAGATAAGCTGAGTGCAGTCCAAATATAGAGCGACATTCTAGGTCAAGGACGGACGTAATACCTTATGAGTACATGCTTGTGTAGACGCATACGATATAACCTGTGCCGTTATAGAGTTATTTTCACGGCCATGAGTTGATATTACTTGGCATAGTCGACATGAAGATTGCAGCGATGTATTGGACGGACATAAAGGCTATCAGTACAGACCAGTGCGAGTTTTGTGTCAAGAACTTTACGAGCGAAGAGATGGCAAGCTAAGTTTAGTATGTGGAAGCTGTTACGATGACGTGGAAACGAAGGCGAGCCAGGACCATGGACACCCCGAGGGTCGCGAGCTGGATCCAGGACGAGAGGGGAGGATGTTCAATGGGAAGAACGTGGACCCAAACCCCCAGGAAACGTGTCAGCGGAACCAAGACTGAGGTGGCCGAAAGGTACTGAAAACCATGTTAATTCTTAAGTAGTGGTTAATGGGTAGTGGTTACTAAGATTTGGACAGTTGGGCAAAAATCGAAATAGAAGTTAATCAATAAGGATAAAATGCGATATAATGACATGATTAATAGGATAGTAAATGTTAAGTTTTCTCTTGAGAGATTAATGCAGTCATATTTAGGGTTTAAAAATAAATGTATGGATGCTTCAAAATATAATTTGAGTACAGGGATCTTTCAGCGTGTTAAGTCGCTGTGTTCTTTGAATTGGTGCAACCTGGATGACAAATTATGGTTTGAACAGGATTAAATTACAAGGGATTCATTTACACTTAATGGGCCACTTTTTGTGCGCACATCACATTTATGCTAAACACTCACACGTCACTGAGGTTTCCCTTTACATGCTAACATGAGGAGATGCGTTTGGTAGGTGACTGATACAAGGTTGTGTAAATAATGATACTGCATTGATAAAATAGCAGGGTTGCATAATACGAAGTTATGATGAAACTAAAGGTTCTCGATATAGCGAGGTGAATAAAATAAATGATTATAATTAATGTTACGTGATAGGTTCAAGTAGATGAAATTTTGAGGCAATTGTCAGTTGAAAAATAATACAGATAGGCAGAGGCCATCTACTTAAATGTTTATGGTGTAGTTATAAATATGTGAAGAGCATGCAGTGATTAATAAATAAAAAAAATATATCTGGGATCATAAAGATGTTAAAATGTAAAGTGATGAATGTAAAAGCCAACAGCCAGTCATTTTTCTGAGTGAGGCACAGCTGAACGAAAACCAGTGAAAATAATAATGAAAGTATTTAATACATGAATAAAAGGTCTGAAAATAAATTCTTTAACGCCAGTGACATCCATACATAACAATACTCTTTTTCCTATTTTGGTGATTACATTTAGTTAGAAGGAGATCGAATGAGGCAACAATTTTTTTTTCTTTGAATATCTTTTCAGATTTATGCACCTGCTCATTTATGGACTATTAGCGGAGAGGTGACATAGCATTTTGAAGTAATGGTTGTAATACTAGAATGATATAGCTCTGATCTCCGTAAGTTATTTTGTATCCAAAGATTAGGACGCCCGGAGATTTTTGTCCTCATTAATTTGAATTTTGCTTCTGCGTATTTTTTTTTATTTGCACGTCAAGAGTAATTTTGAGAAGTCTCCGAGCGGAGGTAGGCTTCTGTGTGTGATTCTATGTATTTAGTGGTGTGGTTCTGTAATAAATGGTGGATGAGTTTTATCTTAACAGCGGAGTTTTTTGTAATTCTTGTTCGTCGTCATACTTGTGTGTCCACCGGATCAATTTTGAGATTTTACCCCAGTTGTACCCATCATTGTAAGGACCCCGGGATTGCTTGAATCTCGTTCCCGACACAGTTTTTTTTGGCCAAAATTGATTCGGACATTCAAGATTTTTTTTTCTCTTTCGCGTTGTACCGAATTCTGGGTGAGGGTTGAAGTGTATGTCGGGCCACCCAATCCAAAGCCAGATTATCGGGCACAACAAGATGGCGCCCACCGTGTAATGGCCTCGAACTGGGAATATCGTACCACGCAGTGGTATAGCCGACATCTTGAACTCGAAAAAATTGGAACACCAGAGGAGAGTGACAAGATGGTGGACGGCCATGTGGCACAAATGGAATGGAGAGAAAACCAATTGAGTGCTGGTACCCCATTTTATTGTGCGATATGTCTGTCAGTCTGTTAAAGTTCACTTTGTAGGATTTTTGTGTGTGTGTTTGAATGACATAGAACGAAGCGATTCAGTAACGTTAGATCGCTGTGTTTAAGCGATACCATCCACATTTATTATTTCCACATGATATTAGATTTCGATTCCACTGCCAAATTGAAGTAACCACTAGTCCTTAGTCTAAGTTAGTCACTAGTTGTAACAGCTTCCATGTTTATTTGTTGTGAAATATGGGAGAATTTGATGAAATTAAGGGATTGATGGGACAGCTAGGAGAGAAGCTAAAGGAGTTAGCTAAAAGTCAAAAGAATATGGAGGAAGGTTTGAAGACTCAATGGAAAGACTATGAAGGTGGTATGAACACTAATCTAGATGGGTTGGATAGACAGTTGATTAAGATGCATGAAGGAATAAATACTAAATTTGAAGGTTTAGACACTAGATTTGAAGGTTTAGACACTCAATTCAAAGGTTTAGACACTCAATTCAAAGGTTTAGACACTCAATTTAAAGGTTTCGACACTCAATTTAAAGGTTTCGACACCAAATTCAAAGATTTAGATACTAAATTCGAAGGTTTTGAAAAAAATCTTGGAATTCAGTCAGGGGACTTGCAAGGAGGATTGGAATTATTTAAGGAGCACCAATTCGATATGAAACAGTACATGGAGAAGGCTCAAGCCGAAATGACGGATTTAAAGGAACAAATTAAGAGGGATAAGGTGGAAATTGAAAGTAATATGGGGACACAGTTGAAATCATTGGAGAAAACCGTTCAAGAGAAAATGGATCGAAGCGTGGAGGCATTGACCGCCAAGATGGAAGTAAGGGATAAAGCGATCAACTCAGAGGTCTTGGCGTTAAAGGAAGAGGCGAAAGCAATACAGCAGAGATTAGCGAAAGATACCAGGAGCATGACCGATAAAATGTCTGAATTCACCATGGAGCAGGAATGCAAGATGGAAAGTCTTAGGAGTCAGATGGGGGAAATGAAATTAGAGTTAAACGACGAAATTAAAACACAGATTGCAACAGCGGTTTCGACAGTACAAGATAAAGTGAGTATTGCTCACGGAGAACAGTTAAAGAGAATTGTTGAATTAGAAGGAAAGATGATAGAAGCAAAATCGATAGATGTAAACAAGGAACCAAGTCCGACAGGAACAACATTCACACCAATCAGTTACAGCTCAACTCAACCGATTACCATCATTAGGAATCAGGAGGACCGCCCAAAAATTTTTTCAAATTTGACTGGCATCACACCCATAGAATTCCTGCGGGACCTGAAGGAATACATGGATGAACATAGGGTTCCTAAAGAGAGAGAAATGAGGGTGATAGAAAGAGCTCTTGAAGGCCAACCGCTAAACTGGATGCGAGCTTTTAGGAATCAGTTTAGAGGGTACGATGACTTTGCGAACGCTTTCCTGAAGAGATTTTGGTCCTCAGAAGATCAACAAAGTATAAGGGCTGAATTATACTCAAAGAAATACGCGACTACCAGGCCAACACAATACGCTGGGTACTTCACGAATCAGGTAGCCAGGCTACAATTTTTGGATCCACCGTTGGAGGAGCAGGATTTGGTGCATGCCATCATACAGCAATATCCGGTAGAAGTCCACCGTGTATTAATTGCATCGGGTGCAAATAGACTCGAGGTGTGTGACGAGATTTTGAGGAAACTAGACCACACGAGCAAGATGACGGAACCTCGTAGTCCAAGGACAGAACAGAGAGAAGCAAATATGGTGGTAATGGATCGTATGGCGCAGACGGAACCTCAGCGAAGTTATGGAAGGAACGATAGAGATGGAAGGGATGAAGGAAATGGCTTAAACAGATACAGGAATCAAGGAAAGCCATATGACCGGAGGCCATATTATCAGGATAGAAGTGGACGATTTAATCAGAGGGACTACGGAAGGTCAGGATATAGAGGGAGAGAATCGTGGCCACGTGATCGGAGACCATACAATAACTGCCCAAGGTACGGGAATCAAGAAAGGCAAAATTATAGGCCATCATTAGAAGAACGTCACCAAGAAAGCCGAAGATACATTGAACAATTAAGGGAAAAGGAACAAGAAGAAGAAGAATCTCAGGCAAAACAGCATGAGGAATCGAAACCAGGCACCAGTGGAGTCAAATCAGGAAAGAGAAGCTGACAGGAAGGAAATACTGAGTTTGGACAGGGACTCACAGGCAGTAATAACGATTTTTTGCCCATTAATAATGATTTACGCCCTAGTGCTAGGACAGTCCAAATTCAAGCTATACACCACATAACTGATGAAGATATTATTTATGGAGACGAAGAAGGAAATAGAAAGGTGAGGTGTGTGGATCTGCCAATAATCAATGTAAATATAGGGAAGTGTGAGATTGAAACGCTGCTCGACACGGGTGCGAGTGTGAGCATAATATCGGAAGCTTGTCTGGAAGGAATAAAAGATTTAGTTGAGATGGCTATAATGCCAGTATCGAGTATGAAGATACAGGGTGTTATTCCAAACAGATCAGTAAAATGTAGAAAACAAGTTTTGTTTGAATTCCGAATCTCTGAAAGAGTATTCGTGCATGTATTTATTGTGCTCAAGGACAGTAAATACAGCATGATATTAGGAGCGGAATTCATTTCTGAGCACGGCATAGTCATAGACCTGCGCGGAAAAGTGGTTCAATTCAGAGATGATATAGATGAACGAGTTGAAAGTGAAAGGGAAGAATTTCCAATTAGGGACACTGGAAATAAGTGGGAAGGAATGTTGCCGGATAGCAAGGAGGAAATGAGGATAAATACCATCAAAGAAGAACCATTGGAGCCAAAGTTACAGGAGAATTTGGAAAATCTGATAGAAGAGTTTAAACACATCTTCGACAGCAAACCAGGGTTGATCAAAAATTTCCAGTATGAAATGAAATTAACTGATGACACGCCGTATAAAGGGAAAATTTATCCTGTCCCGGAATACCTTCATGGGAAGGTAGAAGAGATGATAAAGACAATGGAGAAGGACGGCATCATAGAGAAGAGGGCAACGTCATACTTGAACCCTCTCGCTATAGTAAAGAAACCCGATGGATCTGTGAGGATATGCTTAGACGCGAGAAAAATTAACAGCGTGAGCCTTCCAGAATACGACAGACCACCCAAGATCAGGGAGATACTGAGAAGGTTCAAAGGGAAGTCGATATTTACAACTCTGGATTTGACGGCGTCATATTACCATATTGAGCTAGCGGAAAATAGTCGTCAGTACACGGGGTTCCTATTCGACGAGAAGACATATGTCTTTTCTAGGCTCCCATTTGGCCTGAAAAATAGTGGACCCGTGATGGTGAGAGCACTGGACCAAAATCTAACGGAAGAAGTCAAGAAGCACGTGATCTGTTACGTAGATGACTTGATCATAGCATCGGAGACACCAGAAGAGCATATAGAACACATTAGAATGGTTTTTCAAAATCTAGATGAGGCGAACTTCAAAGTGAATTATAAGAAGTGTCATTTTTGTAAGGAGGAGATCATGTTTCTTGGACACGCGATAGATGGGCAAGGATACAGGCCAAACCCCCAAAAGATAGATGCTATCAAAAACTTCCCTAGGCCGCGAAAAATTAAGCAAATTAGAGGATTTTTGGGCATGTGCCAATTTTTTGCCCTGCATTGCCCTAAGTACTCTGAAGTGATGGCTCCGCTTCACGAGTTACTAAAGAAAAACAACAAATGGAAATGGGGAAACGAATGCGAAGAAGCTTTCAACAGAGCAAAGAGTATGCTAGTTGAAAACATAAAATTGGAGTATCCAGATTTTCAAAGAACGTTTTACTTGGAAACGGACGCTTCTTATGTGGGAATAAGCGCGGTACTATATCAACTAGATGACAAACAGCAGAGGCACTACTTAGCATTTGCTAGTAGAAAATTGAAAGCGCATGAGAGGAACTACACTGTCACTGAAGTTGAAGCCTTGGCGACGATTTTCGCACTACAAAACTGGAAGAAAATGCTATTAGGACACCGAATAATAATAATAACTGACCATAAGGCCCTCCAGTTTATGTTAAAAACGGATCTAGCCAATGAGAGAGTTGCACGATGGACCTTGTTTCTGCAAAGATTTGATGTTTCGATTGTTCACCAACCGGGAAGGAATAACCTGTTGGCGGACATACTGAGCCGAAATCCCTGTGAAGAAGCAAGCGTGCAAGTGGTAGAAATTCAGCGGGAAGACCGTGAGACGATTGAAAGACTCAAGAAGATCCCACAGTCACAAAAAAGATACGAGCCGTTCAGAAGAATTTATAGGTTTTTAAAAGGCAGGATGGACCGAGATGACCCTGAATACGGAGCTACTTCGAAACAAGCGGCTGTACATTTGATTTTAGGGGACTCAGTCTACAAGTTCATAGATCGAGATCGCACTATGCTCAGGATCGTAATACCACCCAGTTTAGTCCAGCCGGTGACATGGCTAGCACATCATGCCATAGGTCATGGCGGCACGGACAAGACGATTGCGGTGTTGCAGGAACAATTTACGTGGGAAGGAATGAGAATATCTGTGAAAAACACATTGAGAACCTGTGACGTATGTCAGAAGAGCAAGTACTCATCACACCTACTACGGGAGAAGCCAAGGGCTATAATACCATCCAAACCCTGTGAGTTGTATTCGGCGGACCTGTATGGCCCCCTCCCTAGATCAACCAGAGGAAATCGGTACATATTGGTGACTATGGATGTTTTTTCGAAATTCATAATGCTGCACCCCATTCAAAAGGCAAAGGCGAGATACGTCATCAATAGGATAGAGAAAGGAGTGATTCCTAAGGCAGGTAAGCCCGAATATATTTTAACAGATCACGGGACTCAATTCACTGCAGCAGACTTCCAACAAGCGATTACGAGGCTGGGTATTAAACATATTTTAAGTTCAATTCGAAATCCCGAATCGAACCCTGTTGAAAGGACGATGGCTGAACTGGGAATGTTTTTCAGAATTTATACACATGAAAGGCATGATAGATGGATGGAATTTGTACCGCTAATTGAAGCGTGTATAAACACCACACTCCATGAAAGTACGCGGCAAATTCCTCAGGCTCTCCATTTTAATACGGCACCCCGAAGACCATGGGACCATCTGTTCAACAGACCTCCAGACGCCGTCCCCAGTCATAATGTAAGGATACAGAGGGCACGCGAGCGACTTCAACTCCAAGCGGACAAGAGAGCTAGAAGGGTGCAGCACAAGCGATTCGATCAGCCCCTGAACGAAGGACAGGAAGTGCTCCTCAGGAGACCTGTGTCATCTAATTTGCCAGCGAAGATCTACAGCAAATTTGTAAGAGTTTTCGCTGGGCCGTTCAAGATTGGACGCAATTATGGAAATAATTGTTACCAAGTCGTGGATATCGCAACTGAGAGAGTTATAGGCAAATTCAATGCAGCTAGCCTTAAAAGGTACCACAAGAGAGAGTAAGCATGCGATATGGAGAACTCATTGAAGAAATAGATTGTTAACCCAACAGAATAATAATAATCGAGATGTTTCACGCTTATTATTATTCCTGGTTGAGGGGGATTTGTGACCGATATCGCATGGTTTTGAGAGCTCTGGCAACGTCGCATAGCAGGAGGAAGGATGCAAGCGGAAGTAACCTGAGGTTGATGTTTTTACGTCATGGACATAGTCGACAGCATGACTAGGCGAAGTTTCCAGAAGTGTAGAGGGCGCTGATGAGCTCCAGGAAAAGTTGAGGTGGAAAGGTCACACCGGAGAAGCGGGTCACTTTATTTTGCATCGCCGTCCAGCGAAGTTCACTTTCTTTTGTGTCGCCGTACGCCGAAGTTCATCTTTATTTTTGTGTCGCCGCACGCTGAAGTTCCTAACAAGTGTGTAGTAGCAGTCGTATCGTGGCCGCTTGGAACCAGTGTGGTATTCCGACAGTTTTTTGGGACATAGCTGAAAGGATCAGTATTATTTCTTGCGTGGACAGCTCTGTGTTAACGAATACTAAAGCTGAATGTGGCGAGGTGATATTATAACGCTGATCATAATGCATTATGTTGTGGGACACTAGTCATTTTGTATAATAAAGTGCGAGCAGACACACGTGGTGTCTCAAGCTTTTACCAGGTACGGGACTGTATGGGCCGTGCGCTATTTAACTGACGCCCAGAACATATGAACGAAGCGATGTGCTTTTGTTTGACGACCAGACAAATGAGTGTCCAGGGTCAGTGAACTATGAGAGATAAGCTGAGTGCAGTCCAAATATAGAGCGACATTCTAGGTCAAGGACGGACGTAATACCTTATGAGTACATGCTTGTGTAGACGCATACGATATAACCTGTGCCGTTATAGAGTTATTTTCACGGCCATGAGTTGATATTACTTGGCATAGTCGACATGAAGATTGCAGCGATGTATTGGACGGACATAAAGGCTATCAGTACAGACCAGTGCGAGTTTTGTGTCAAGAACTTTACGAGCGAAGAGATGGCAAGCTAAGTTTAGTATGTGGAAGCTGTTACGATGACGTGGAAACGAAGGCGAGCCAGGACCATGGACACCCCGAGGGTCGCGAGCTGGATCCAGGACGAGAGGGGAGGATGTTCAATGGGAAGAACGTGGACCCAAACCCCCAGGAAACGTGTCAGCGGAACCAAGACTGAGGTGGCCGAAAGGTACTGAAAACCATGTTAATTCTTAAGTAGTGGTTAATGGGTAGTGGTTACTAAGATTTGGACAGTTGGGCAAAAATCGAAATAGAAGTTAATCAATAAGGATAAAATGCGATATAATGACATGATTAATAGGATAGTAAATGTTAAGTTTTCTCTTGAGAGATTAATGCAGTCATATTTAGGGTTTAAAAATAAATGTATGGATGCTTCAAAATATAATTTGAGTACAGGGATCTTTCAGCGTGTTAAGTCGCTGTGTTCTTTGAATTGGTGCAACCTGGATGACAAATTATGGTTTGAACAGGATTAAATTACAAGGGATTCATTTACACTTAATGGGCCACTTTTTGTGCGCACATCACATTTATGCTAAACACTCACACGTCACTGAGGTTTCCCTTTACATGCTAACATGAGGAGATGCGTTTGGTAGGTGACTGATACAAGGTTGTGTAAATAATGATACTGCATTGATAAAATAGCAGGGTTGCATAATACGAAGTTATGATGAAACTAAAGGTTCTCGATATAGCGAGGTGAATAAAATAAATGATTATAATTAATGTTACGTGATAGGTTCAAGTAGATGAAATTTTGAGGCAATTGTCAGTTGAAAAATAATACAGATAGGCAGAGGCCATCTACTTAAATGTTTATGGTGTAGTTATAAATATGTGAAGAGCATGCAGTGATTAATAAATAAAAAAAAATATATCTGGGATCATAAAGATGTTAAAATGTAAAGTGATGAATGTAAAAGCCAACAGCCAGTCATTTTTCTGAGTGAGGCACAGCTGAACGAAAACCAGTGAAAATAATAATGAAAGTATTTAATACATGAATAAAAGGTCTGAAAATAAATTCTTTAACGCCAGTGACATCCATACATAACAATACTCTTTTTCCTATTTTGGTGATTACATTTAGTTAGAAGGAGATCGAATGAGGCAACAATTTTTTTTCTTTGAATATCTTTTCAGATTTATGCACCTGCTCATTTATGGACTATTAGCGGAGAGGTGACATAGCATTTTGAAGTAATGGTTGTAATACTAGAATGATATAGCTCTGATCTCCGTAAGTTATTTTGTATCCAAAGATTAGGACGCCCGGAGATTTTTGTCCTCATTAATTTGAATTTTGCTTCTGCGTAATTTTTTTTTATTTGCACGTCAAGAGTAATTTTGAGAAGTCTCCGAGCGGAGGTAGGCTTCTGTGTGTGATTCTATGTATTTAGTGGTGTGGTTCTGTAATAAATGGTGGATGAGTTTTATCTTAACAGCGGAGTTTTTTGTAATTCTTGTTCGTCGTCATACTTGTGTGTCCACCGGATCAATTTTGAGATTTTACCCCAGTTGTACCCATCATTGTAAGGACCCCGGGATTGCTTGAATCTCGTTCCCGACACAGTTTTTTTTGGCCAAAATTGATTCGGACATTCAAGATTTTTTTTTCTCTTTCGCGTTGTACCGAATTCTGGGTGAGGGTTGAAGTGTATGTCGGGCCACCCAATCCAAAGCCAGATTATCGGGCACACTGATACCTAAAGTAGGTACGAGCTTGGTCGAAGCTAACGGGAACCGCAGCTGAGACTTGGGCGATTTGCAAGAGAGAGGCTGTAGTGTATTTCCTCCCAAGCATGTATAAGACTACTATGGGGAAAGGTGATGGTCTGGCAAAACTAAGAGCAACAAATTTATTGTAAGGTTTTTCAAAGAAATTCGTTTTGCGAAATAATTCGAAGAATGCCAATGACTTAAATCAAATTTGGTATTTCCAATTTTCGAAATTATAGAGTTCCTGAGAAAAGCGACCCAGTGCTTCCAGGAAGGAAAATGATAAAAGATTATAACCTGGGGAGTAATTTTGTTGAATAAGCCAATGGTTGCATTTAGAAATGGCTAAACGTTTACTCGGCGAGGAGCCGGCTAAAAGTTTAGACAAAAAGAAACACTTATTTTTTGGAAAACTGACCATAAGTTTTCGGAGAGGATCTCCACAAGCAGGTAGCTGGCGTAGCGAGCTTTACTTGCCTTACTGGCCAATTAGAATTAGCTATTAAAGCTAAAAGAATCTTTAGTGAGGTTACTACTAAGAGTTCTTGCTCAAATGCAACGAGTGGTGAATGCCCTATTAATGGTTTTAATGGCATCAAGTAGGGAGAGCCAAGGAGGACAGGATCTTGCTTACCCGTTATATTAGAAAAATGAAAAAGCAAAAAAGAAACTCTTAATTTATTTAACAAATTAGAGGAAGTTGATATCTTTAACAATTAAATATGTTTCAATCTTATTAACAATTTGGGGTCGCAGACCTCCGACAACATTTAGAAATTGCTCCAGGCAAATAATAATTCTTAAGGTTTTAAACCTGGTACTAAAATCTTTGTAAAATTTTAAAAAGGCAATGAAATGATTAAAGTTTAAACATTAAATTGAGTACAAGGAGTGTACTATAAGAAATTTCTGAAAGAATATTCTAGAGAGTATAACAACTTCGAAAATAACAATAAGGAAAACATAAAGAATAAAATAGAAGTTCCTACAACTTCTTATATTTAAACAGAATTACTATATGAGAATTATACAAAAGAGGGCAGGTCACTTACTGTGAAACCTGAAGAGATAATCAAAAGGAAGGTTCTCGACCTCCTATATTTTAGATAGGAATCACGAGCCAAATGGGGCAGTTTCCATTTAGTGAGACCTAAAAATAACTCACACAAGAGTTGAAAGAATTGTTTTCCCTGATTTTAAGGGAGGAACAATGTAAGTTTGAAACGTGTATAAAACACGTAATTATACAGCAATTACTTAATGATAAACAAGCAAAATGGAAGGGCACTTCATAGAGTGACACCTTATTAAAACAGACCTAAATTTAAAAGTTTATTACGGATTGTTAGTAAGAGGTTAGGAAAGAGAAATAGGGGATTGAGGAAAAATGTTCATGGCCTTATTTAAATATAAACGGACGATCGCGACGTGGTAGAAAAGTTGAGCAAGCACTGGTTTTCACTATAGTTGGTTGAAATATATGAAAAGTTCACTGTGGAAACACAAAGTTTATGGGAAAGAAAGTTATTGCAATGATAACTGGTTTCACTAGGTAGGCGAGAGTCTATTTCTTGAGAAAGTTGTAAATTACAATTAAATGCGCCATAGAAAATTCCAGCGGTGGACGAAAATTCACTATTGTAGTAATTTAGAAGTAAGATTCTTCAATTTTAAATAGCATTCTCACAAATAAGTGAGAAATACATGACGGCAGGACTTGCAGATAAAGTAAAAGATCTGGAAGATTCCAGAACGATCTTAGTAGAAAAATGGGGCTAATGTAAATCCAACGGAGGAACTAGCTTGGTGAATTATAGACAGCGGGTATTAGATAATATCCCACGTAGCGAGAGGATTTCTCATTTAACCCTCCCAGTGCACACATATAATATTGTGACGCGGACTGCACACTGGGGTCTGCTGGACCCAATTCAAAAACATTAAAATATGTATGTATATTTGATATGATTTTCTGCCTTTACCCACTAATTATCTTTTTAAAGATTCTAATACAGGAATAATATTCAAAAGAAGAGTTTGATTTAAATAATGTTTTATTAACACATGAATACTAATATAGTAACATTTTTTCAGATGAAAACACACAAGGAAAGTATTTGTTTTAGCAAATATGCATGTAATAAGTGGTGTATTTGTTAAGATATAAAATACAGTATAATTAGCTTCGATTGAAGTCAAGAACAAATATGGACATGAAAATCGCAATATTTCATCTTACACAGCACTCTGAAGTTGTCACTTTTTCACACACACTCCTCGGAGGTCAGGGCACGGTGTTCATCACACATTGGTCTATTGCAGGAACGGCAGGTCAATTTTGTTTTTCTGTCCTTACTTCTTGGGCAAAATGAACATCTCTGTTTCCTCAAAAGTCCTTCCTGTGGTTGTGGTCTCGGTTCGATCCCCAGTAAGGCTTGGAGCGCGACTTTCAAAGGTCTTCTCAGTGTTGGAATTTCCACTCTCGTTTGGAGGTGCGGTTCAATGAGACCCCATGCTAGCTCGTGGATGAAGTTTCGCCGAGGCATTTTCAAGTGTGGGTTAGCGAGGAAGAAGAGTACCATACCATTTACACATGACTGATCAAGCATCCCATATAATACTCTCAGAGGCCATCTTCTTGTTGCTCGGGCCGTACTGTAATTTCAACATAGCTGATCGAATGTATCTGTACCTCCTTTAGTATTGTTGTAGTCCATAATCATTTCGGGTTTTTCCGTGATGTCGTCAAGGGTGTCCGAATCGTGCATTGTTGACAAGACGAGAACTACCTTCTTCCTTTTTGGTGTAAAGGACACTAGAGTTTTGTTGTGGTCGTACACAAACAGGGATTCTCCTACAGTTTTCCCTTCCAGGAACCTAGGTGGTATCTCAGGCTTGTTTTTTCTCAAGGTACCCAGCATCGTCAATTTGAAATCCCGAGCCATTGTGTCAAACAATGGTATGGATGAAAACCAATTATCCACAGTTATATTCCTTCCTGTTTCGTGAATTGGTTCAGATAGTTTCCTCACATAGTAAGATGGAACACTTTCCTTTCTTTCTATTTGTACTTTCCCTACATATGGAATTGCATTGACCATATAAAAAGTTTTTGAATCATTCATCATGATTATTTGTATACCGTATTTCCCAGGCTTTGATGCAATATAAACACGGAATGGGCACTTTCCTCTGAAGGTGAGCAGCTGCTCATCTATGGTACAGTATTCAAATGGGGTATACAATGCCTTGGAGTTACTAATAAAAATCTCCCAGATGTCTCTGATGGGTGCAAACTTATCAGATTCTCGTCTTTCGTTGCGAGTACTTTTGTCATCAAACCGAAGACACGATAGCAAAAACTGAAAACGGCGCATGGGCATAGTCGCTCTAAACAGAGAGTGTCCGAACTTGTCTGACCATAACTCTTCTGGGCATAAGTGGGCTGACTTTTGAACACCGCCAAGATATAGCAGTCCAATGCAGGCCCTAATTTCATCAGAACTAGTATTGGTGTGGTAGCTAAGTGGCTGTCGACATTCAGAACGCCTTCGCCCAATCTCCTCATTAGTATATTGAACGACAGTGTCAATAATCTTGGTGTTTATGAGAAGAGACCAAGATTCCAATGGTGTTTTAGCTGTTTTAGCCGGTCCTATAGGTCCAGGGAAGCGTTTGACCAGGTCTCGAGCAGAGGTTCTCCCAGTTCGTTTGCGAGGAACGGTACTCCAAACGTAACCATTCTTCCCTTTTAGAGTTCGAATGTTCCGTCTTACAGCATCGTGACTATCCTCCTCTTCCCCTTCCCCCTCCTCCTCCTCAGCACTTTGTTCACTGTCACATTCTTCATGAGTCTCAACATTGTCCTCTTCTTCCTCTTCTCCTTCATCTTCATCAAAATACACTCTGTCTGTATTTTCATCTAATAGCACACTGTTTAGAGCATCACATATTTCCTGTTCTGTCGTTAAAATTTGAGATGTTGAAGCCATACTGGGTTAGCACTATTTAGCATATATCCTTAGCACAAGACGAACACATTAGAAAAGTACTGCAATAAGTCTGTAGAGAATAACTAACAGTTACTCAAATCACGAGAAGTAAAATATTGAAACACGGACTGCACACTGGGGTCTAGCTTACCCGCACGCAACTTCCAACACCTTTCACTCCCGCGCTAATGTTCAGTGACCTTGGCATACCTAGGCTAGTGTGGCACAGGGGTGCCAACTGAGTTTAGAAATGAGAAAGAGTATAATTCAGTCACAAATAACGACAACATTCGCAGTTAAAATTTCTGCTGGGTCTGTGGGACCCCAGTGTGCAGTGCGAGGGTTAAATAGCTTAAGAAAAGCTCTTTTCTAGTAAGGTTGGCTTGTACGAACAAAAGCTCAACATGGCAAATCCCACGAAGAATGATTTTTGCCCCCAAATAAATAATCTCACACTGTCTATAAAAGTATCGTTAAAAGCACGTGAAAGTTAAAACCATGAAGATGAGGTTAAAACTTTAAGATGGTACTTATCTTGATATCATGTTGAAGGCGAAGTTCCGTATGACGATAACTACTTTGCCAACATGGCGTAGAAGAGAGTATGCCTCTTGGTTTGAGGAGGCTGGCTCGAGAGGAGCCTTAACTGATCGATTCAACTGCCGACTGAGAAGTGAGACCTGCTCAACGGAGCACGGAGGGTCCAAGGAAGGGAAAAAGAGTGGGGGGTAGGAAACAAAAGGAGAACATATAAACATAACCAACTTATCAAAAATAAATGTTCTTCTTGATGAATGGTCTTCAAGGAGCTGATAGTAGGCGATGCTAGCGCAGCATGGTGAGTAAAGAAGTAGACGTAGTCCTCTTGCTCAAGGACAAAATAGCTGGCGATGGTAACAGGATCTGGTGGCCAAATGGATAAGTAAGTCCTCTAGCACCAGGAAGAATTGAGGAGCTTCAGAGATTCGCTGCGAGATGACGCTAGGTGGGTCACAGAAGGTATATATCTAGAACAGACTCATGGAAAGCATAAGAGACAGGAACCAAAGAGAAAATAGAAGATCACTGTTGGTGTTTGACAAAGAGGAAGGAAGAAATGAACAAGCAAGGAGCAATAAAAATTATCTCTCAGGTACCGTGTATTCAAAGAATACACCAATGGGTTCGCGAGATATCGCGCCGCCGCCATCATGTAGGTGGGTAGGTGGCGGTGGCATTAGAACTGTCCAAAAACCACTAATGAATCATGTGTAGATCCCATCTTCTCGCAAAGAATGGAAAATAGCCGCCTGTTTAAAGCTCTTGCTTTCACAAAATTTACAACACTAATTACATCGTTCAGCACTTATTGACTTCCGGTTGTAGTACTTTTGAAGCCAATGCCTCCCTGTGTATCATGCAATGTGTGAATTTTACAGAATTAGTAACAGCACTCACTCTTGCTCTGAAACCCTTTTTAGTTCCAGTAAATGCCGACGCCCCATCAGTACATAGGCTATACCAACACAATTTGTCCATGAGAAATTGTTGTCAATAAGAAAGGAATTCACAAGAGAAAAAATATCTTCGCATGTAGTCCGCTCTTCCAGAGCTTTACAAAATAGAAAATCCTCGTGCTTTCATTTTCATGACAGTAGCGTACAAAAACAAGAAGCTGGGCACTGTTTACGATATCAGTACTGTCATCAAGTTGCAGGGCAAATTTTGGGCTATCGTGAAGACGTGGTAGCAATTGATTTTTATATCAGAGGCTATTAAGTTTACATCAATACGACGAGTTACTGTATCTTTTGAGAGCGGTATCGACTTCAAACACACGACGAACTTTTCTCCATGCATGATCGCGCACATTTTCACGGCTGCAGGAAGAAGTAATTTCTCACCAATAATATGTGGTGATTTGGATTTTGCAATTAAATAGGATACCTCCAAGGATGCTCTTAGCGCTTTCTTAGGAACTGTTGCGAGCTTTTCTAGGAATCTAACATTTCCTTTTAGTTGTTGCTCGTGCCGCTTAAAAAATGCTATAGGTTTACTTACACCTTCTGGATGTTTAGTCTGCAAGTGTCTCTTTAAGTTTCACAGGCTTCAAACTGTCGTTTGCTAAAATCTCCAAACAAAGAACGCATTGAGTTTGTTCCTGATTATTATTCGAAAGAAGGCTGGTAAAGCCTAATGTCAGATAATCGTCTTGATATTTACGCACTTTCACTTTGTGTGTAGAATTAATAATCCTGATGGGAGCAGAAGTAGACGCGGAAGAACAATGGACTTTGTTTAAATTCAAACCTTGTTCGTTTTCCGAAGGAGGGCAAGCACTATCACTTTCATGTGGTATCTTTTTACCACTTCTAATAAGCCACTTATCCATGGGTAATGGCGTCACTCGTATGAGTTTATTGTAAAGTTGGCTAACCGCGCACTAGAATTAACGTGTTCACTCACTGTCTTTGAACTGACTGGAAAGGCCTAGCTGAATTCTAATCGGCAACGGCAGAAATAGAAGAATCCATTCTTGGAATCCATTCTTGAAAGGAAGTGGCGGTCACATTGTCAAGCGGCTTATTGCCATTATGTGTTTGGTAAGGAGATATCACTGCGGGTGGCGTGTGAAAGGGAGTAGTGTGGGAAATGTTACTCGCCACCTTTTCTCAGAATTCCTGCTGGCTGGTTCTACTGGTCAGTTCTTGTGAATTAAGACAGCAAATGTACGCGTTTGTTATTCTTGGATGGTCTTGGGAGCTACCTGCCTATGATCGGTTCATGAATATGAGGATAGTAATATTTGTTACAGAATATGAAATATAAATATTTCAATCAAAGCCGGCGCCCCCCCTTCATCACTCTCTGCGCCCCCCACTTTGAGAACCCCTCGTCTACCCAATCATCTGTTCACGGTGATACGATTAGTGGTCATATGTAGGCTATTTATTCAGAGAACTACAGTAGTAAGTTAGCGTATAAGTAGTCTATAGCCTATATTTATTATGTTTAGTAAACTATTAACGCGTTCACTTGCCGTGGTACTGGTATTAATGCAGTGGATAGGCCTACAGTGGATGGCGAGGCAAGACATTTACTAGGGCAACGCCTGTATGCTGTGGGCAGGGTTCAACGCAACCACAGGGAAGTGGAAGGGGGGGGGGGGGGGAGAAGAAAACACTATTCGCAGTTTTGAACGTCTATCCAGATTGCTATGTGAATCTATTGATATTAATATTCACAAGGCAACTGAGTTTCTACTTTAAAAACGGCATCCGACGAGCAAAGGATGAAAAACTGACAAAAATGGGCATATAAATTTTCATAATTGAAGGCCACTTTACGGAAATCTCTCTCTATATAAATCAATATTACGAGATAGTTTGTCAGTCTGTCTGTCCCCTATGCGTTCATATACCATTTATCCGATTGCGATGAAATTTGGGTGAGTTGATGTGTGCACTCCAGGGAAGGTTTCTGGCTATAAATTATTTATGTAACACAAACGGGTGAGGGACTTATCAGGAACCCTTAAATCCCACATTAGCCCAATTGCACAATCTGCATACTTATCACACCGCGATGCAAGGTGTGAGAATAGCTTGCTGATTCATCGCGAGGTGACACGATGAGACTGTCAGCAGCTCGCCGTGTTATCTGGTATCGCTGTCTATTCCAATACAGCTCACGCCACGGTTTTCGGCCGGGGGGTTGATTATTATTATCTACCTTTCCGTCTTTGAATGGCATTGCAACGCATGCCGGGAATAGCTAGTATATAATATATATTATATCTTAATGTAAATGCAACTTTCTAAGATGTGGATAAACTCATAGGACGGTTTCATTTGTCATCGAACAAATACGTTATTTTCATGCGTATTGTCTGATATTCTAGACAAACAATTTAGCGATGGGAACGGTTAAATAAAATTAATGCAGGCTATAGTGAGGGGAAAACATTCCTTGACTCTCTATTATATTCAAATTCTAGTTGCATGGTCCAGACGAAATATTCTTACAAAATAGCATTGTTAATTCATGAAATAATTGTGTAAAAGATTTAATATTAGACTACGGGGAAGTATAAAAAAATGTACATGTTTGATAAAAAAACAGAACTCACTGAACTTCTCTCAGTGTAAAATATTAATTCACGTTAGTTGGTCCTCGCCATAAATATACTAAAGCATTTCAACAGCGGCGTATTGTCCGGCTCTGTGGCTAAATGGTTAGCGCGCTAGGCTTTGGCCCAAAGTGCCCCGGGTTCGATTCCCGGCCGGGCCATCCGGGATTTTAATCTCCTGGGGTTACTTCCCGTGGCTCGGGGACTGGGTGTATGTGGCGTCTTCATCATCACTTCATCCTCATTACGACGCGCAGGTCGCCCACGGGCGTCAAATATGAAGACCTGCACTCGGCCTCTCTGGAGGCCACACGATCATTATTATTAGTGGCGTATTCCCTGAGCTAGCTACGCTAGTTGCGAAGCCAAGATTTTACACCTTATGAGATTATCATCATTATTGATTCTCCCATCGGCATTCAATATTTTAAGTCAATAAGTCATAAAGTAGCCTATAAGATATCCCCAGCTTTATTATACCTTT
Source organism: Meconema thalassinum (assembly GCA_946902985.2). Taxonomy (NCBI): domain Eukaryota; kingdom Metazoa; phylum Arthropoda; class Insecta; order Orthoptera; family Tettigoniidae; genus Meconema; species Meconema thalassinum. The sequence goes on from OX336389.2 coordinate 863,451,287, forward strand.
GCGAAATGTTAAGCCAATATCCCTCGCCTCAAGAACAAATCGCATTAGACGGACTCACCACATGTTACTGTAGTTATTGTTGTTTTGAGGGACAGAACTGCGAGGTAATTTGCACCAACTCATCACGTGGTGCTGGGATCCCCGAAAGTGCTAGGAACTATAAGGACGCTAAGCAAATTACTGACGATCCAGCGATCAAATGTGAAAATGAATCACATCTCTGAAATCAACAAAATATAATCTACTAGAAAGTATGATTTCCTCGCAGGAAATGTAGAAGCCTGGTAAATTACTTAAAGTGTGTCTGCGCTAATTAAGAGGCTGGTCCACGAGAATAAATGAGCCAACCAGTGGGAGCAAGATACACAGTTTTGTCGCGACACGGTACGCGTGAGCATGTATTACTCCGTGTGAGAAATTTTGTAAAGTACAAACTGATTAACAGTAAAGTGAATGAATTAAATAATAAGTTAACACAGTCTTGCTGGAACTTGGGACGCGTGAGCCTGTATCAGCCCGTGTCAGAAAATTATAAAGTACAACGTGATGAACAGTATAGTGACTAAACTAAATAATAACTTAACACGGACTAGTCAAAGTTGCAGATGGAGTATCTATGCCCCTTAGGCACCAGTGAGTGCTCGCTTTTCTTTGAGTGAACATTGTTAGTTTCTGATCATCTCACAGTATTTGAGTGCAATAATAGGCCATATCAACGCCTGTTATCCTGAGTTTAGAGCGTTAGTTTTAAACAGTTTTACAGTTGTGTGTTCAGAGCCGTGAGGGTTCACTGAAATAAGTGTGACATTCACGTTCTCTAGTAGATCGACGTGTTTAGCACGTTGCCCCGTTATAAGGGTATGGTTTGAACTGTGCCGTCTGTACGTAGGAAGTACTTTTGTGTGAGCGACGATTTCTTTATCAAGTGAAAACGAACATTTATAAATTGCTATTTTGAGAGCGAATACAATCTCGATAACAGAGTCAGTGAGTGTAGCAAAACATAACGAGTCACGAGTTCGAACACGATTACACGAATGACACCTTGAACAATTCGGGAATTGTGTGCGCAAGCAGTGTGAACGTGGCCCGAATTATTTATTTGAGCATTGGGCACGAAAGTGTATATAAGTTGTTTACGATAATATTTGTATCATCAGTGTAGTGTAATTTAAGCAGCAATGGAGCTCCTGTATGAAACCAGAACCAACCACTTCACAATGGCCTAATTTTCTATGGTGGGGTGGTCGAGGCCGTCGTTTAAATCATGGAGGAACCATATATAAGTAGGCCTAATCCTTCATTATTCCATAATGTCAATTGCTAGTCCCCCCCCCCCCAGGGGTTCACAACTTGGCGACCACGGGACTCCAGCTGAGTCCGGCGTTGTTTCCACTTATTCGTGCCGGGCTCCTTTCTGTTATCTTTCCTGTCGGCCTCCCTTGGTCAACAATTGTTCTCTTCCCACCCCGACAGTATGAGGGTATACGAGGCCTTGGGAGTATTTTATTTTCCCGCCGTAATTGGCCCTTGTCTCATCTTTCCTGATACCCTCATTCTTCGAGGGGTCAGCCTTTTTTTCTTTTCATGGTATCGCTTGCCTTCTGCACAAGGCCCTCTTAGAGGCAAGGTTATGTAGCCCCACCACTTATGGTGCACCCTGGTTAGTGCTACACCCTCAAGGGCTCACGGCTGGTGAGTTTGGATGTTGGCGACCCCAAGGGATTCCTGAGCTGGGTCCATTTTTTCCTCTATTCCACTGACTTTGGGGTGGCCCCTCTCCTATGTCCCTTTCCTATCTGCCTTTCATGGCTCTCCTTCCTTCCAAGTTCCTCAATCTTCATTCTTCGTGAATTGAGGGCATTGCTTTTCCTCCTGTCCATTTTTAATTGATCTTTTTCTCTACTCATTTCGTCTTCTAGTAAGTAAGTTAGTTGTTCAGTCAGTAGTTAGTTCTAGTTGTAGGTTTCATGGCATTATCATTCATTTTCAACATCACCTAAACCATTAGGGGCCGATAACCGAGATGTTAGGCCCCTTAAAACTACAATTATCATCATCATCATCGTCTAGTTCGGGGTAGGGGGTGAAGTTTTAGTGTAATTATGTAGTTTCAAATAGGGTAAAGACTAAAACTTCAGTCCCCCCGAACTAGTTTAATTAGGGTAGATTTTGTCTAGGATGTGCCTTTAATATTACACAGATGCTAGCGTACCACAAATAGTTATCATAGTAGGGTGTAACCCCCTTGCGTTTGGGCGTGGTGGCCCAGATGTCGGGATGGTCGGTAAGACAGAGGTAACTTTTGCTGCTGTTTGCTTTAATTCATTCCTTCCTTTTTCGCAAACACCAACAGTGATTTCTTACTTTTTCTTTTATTTGTGCACCTTGCTTACTTCCTTTGTAAGTCTGTTATAGATATATATCTTCCATGATCAACATAGCGGCATCTAGCAGCTAACCACTGATGTTCTTCAACATTTTCACTCTCAAGAGGACTTCCTTACCAGTCAAGCCACCAGATGTCGTCGTTATCGCCAGCTAACTTCTCCATGCTCAAGAGGACTTCTTCATCATTCCAATCCACCAGATGTCGTTATCATCACCTGCTAACTTCTCCTTGAAGACCACTTAATCAAGAAAATTAACTTCTAAGAAGCAATTTTATTATTGTTATGTTGGTAATTTTTATGTATGTTCCTTTGTCCCTTTCCCCCACCCTCTTGCTTTCTTGGTACCTTCGTGCCTCGTTGAACAGTTCTCACTTCTGTGTCAGTCGTCAACACTTACAGTTGGAGCCTACCTCAGGCTTGTCTCCTGTCTACTCGAGACATTTTTTAAATATCTACGCCATGTTGTGGATTTAAGCTAACGGTCGCCATGGATCATCTACTCTACAAACAATAAGCTAAGTACCACACTCCAATGGTTTTCACCGCATTTTAATTGGTTTTAAACAGCTAAATGCTTTTAAATTCTTGTTTTATAGACAGTTTGAAATTGCTAAATATAACGCAATAACTACCTTCGAGGGATTTTTCTAGTCATGCTCTAACTATCTAAGCTGACTTTCCATTTAAAAATTTAGTGCTTCTTGCACAAATTAACTGAGAATGAGTTCTCACACCGCGGGATTCATATTAAACGAAATACTGTCTATAAAAACTTAGCTTTTCCTCCGTGGGATCTATTGCACAATTCAACTATTATCATAACTCCAGAACTTTCGACATTGAACTATCTTTCTACAAGCAAAACAACTTAGCATTTCTTCAAATATGGGAATACATTTTCCTCACTGAGAAATGTATGTTTCATAAACCTCTAACCAACATAATTTGTCTTCCTTCGTGGGAATTTTCCGCTTCATTCAACTGCGACCTACGGATTTCTAACGAAATAAACTCTCTCAAGCTAAAATTCAATCAGTGATTTACATAATTGTAATAACTTTTCTCCTTGTGAACATTTTGTGCTGCAATAGTGAACTTTTCAAATACAACAATAGACTATAGTGAAAACAGTGTCCGTTAGTCCACCAGCCGCGTCGCGTTTGTGAGAGTAATAAATTATGGCCGAGATATTTCTCCTAAAGTTCCCATTTTCCTCCTTCCCAAACACCTTTACTAACAAATTAGGTTAAATGTATAAATTTAGGTCTTGTTCAATGAGGTGTCACTTCATAGCAAGTGCCCTCCCTTTATTGTCACGTATTCCATAACTTAATTCTGTATAATTCGTGTCTCACACACGTCTCAAACTATATTAGTTTTCCCTTCTAACTAGGGAATTCAATTATTTCTACTCACAAGTGAGTTTTCTAACTTTTTTATTCAGGTTTCACAAATAGTGACCTTTACCATTTGAATTTAGCATGGCCGTAATTAATGTATAAATATAAGAAGTTATAGAAACTTCTTAATTTTCTCTTTTCTTGTTATAAATTCAAATTTTTTGTCGGTTCATCCTGTTAAGATTTCCACATAGGAATTCTTAAAGTGCCCACGTTATATCTTATTTATGGTTGAAGTTTAATTACTTTATTATTGTCGTTAAATTTTGAATTTGTCAATCTTAAGCACAACTTTTAAAACTCTTATGCAGATTTTAGTGCTTAAAAGAGGTTTTAAACCTTAACATTGTTAATTGCCAAGTGCAAACTTTACCATTCTAGAGGTATGAGACCTTATACTTTTTTATATTTGTTATAACCAATTACAACTCCACGCATTGTTAAATAAATCAGATTATATTTTTTTGTTCTTGTCTTAGAATAACGATTAGGCAGGACCCTATTTTCCCTGTCTCTTCCCATCGGTTTATGCCCTCTTTAATAAAATCAACTACCCAACTAAGCAAAGTTTTGCCTCTTGTTGCATTTGAACGAAAGCTTCTAGTATCATCTTTTTCAAAGCATCTTTTAGGTGCTAGAGCTAATTCTAATGAGCCAGTAAGGCAAGTAAAGCTAGCTCCGCAAGCTTCCTGCTTGTTGAGATTTTCTCTAAAACTTGTGGTTCGTTTTCAAAATTTAAGTTTTTCTTCCGGTCTAAACTTTTAGTCGGCACTTTGCTGGGTATTTCCATTTGATGGAAGTCACAAGTTCCATAAGATGTTTCTTGAGCATGTACTCTTCATAATGGACATCTTTGGACGTAAGCCATTCTCGCATGCTTTGCCGTTTCCATGCCATTGTCGGAATGCGCTCTTTCTTCCTACTGTGGTACGATGCATTGTCAAGCACAATTACTGACCGAGGCGGGAGATTGGGGAGTAACTGGTGTAACATTCTGTTCGTAACATTCTCCATCCATTTCGTCGTGCGCATCGGCGGTATTCTTTCTACACAGGAATACTAACTTTGCGTCGTTCACAAATCCGCCTTCGTTACCTGTATGGACAATAGCGAAGCGGGGCCCACGTGCTGTTGGTGCCTTTAGGCCAGGGGAAAGTCCAGCCAGGAAAGCCTGCCTTGATGACTTAACTGTACTGTCTTGCCAGTATCTTTCAATGCAATGTCTCGTGTTTACCCAGGTTTCGTCTGAATACACGATATTCCTCTTCTCCGCTCGAAATTTCTTTATTTGATATAAATACTTATGGCGCCAAGCAACTAGATCGTCTCTTTCCAACATAAGAGCTTTGTTACCCCGCTTTTCGTAAACGAAACCATGATCTTTTAGACGGGCATGAAACGTGCTTCTTTTAAAATTCGGATGTTCGGGGTCTGTATTCACGGCCGTTAACATAGATGATAATGTCGGTGGCTGATTTCTTAAAAAGAAACCATGCACCTTGCGCCTTATAGAACTTTTAACAAAATCACTAAATTTTGTAAGTCTATTGTCTTTTCTTTTCACCTTTCTCTCCTGCTTCTTAGTAGGTGTCACCAGGGGGCCACGAGCCGATTCACTGCGCAGTTTGAACACTAATGATCTGGATGTGCCTGTAGCAACAGCAGTTTCTTCGGCGATCCAACTCACACTTTGGCCGGGATTTCTGCTCTTTAAATAATTGAAAACGTTTACAACTATTGTCCTCTCCTTACTTCTCAGCGTCTCGCCTCGTTTTCGTTTCACCAAAACACCAGCCATTTCGATTCGATCGAACAGAAAATACGACACACAACAGTAACACCAATGACAGATAGTGCTTCAAAACTAATGTTGCCGGCGGAACTGAGCACATGCTCCACTCCGGGCGAGCATGCAGCGCGGGACGTGGCTCTTCTTTCCAGCGTGCAAACATCGAAAATTTTTAAATAACTAAGACGTAATATAAACGATACTTGTATGCAATAACAAAGGTAATCAATTGGCAGATAATTGTAGGAAGCTATTATGACGAAAAATATATATGTTCAGAGTTCCTTCATGATAAAAGGCGAGGTAACAAAACCAGTGTAGGGGGGGGGGGGGGGGGTTCCGTTAAAAATAAAAGCCCATAAGCCCCACAGTCTTTTCTAAACGCTGGATGCTCTATAGATTCAATTGATGTTATTGAATATACTCATAATGTGAGTACTCACTACACTCCCGGGTACAAGCCCAGTATTTCATTATGCTAATCGTTACCTAGGAATGTTAAAGGCACATGATGTGTTTAATTTGTTGGTCATTCACCCACCCCCTAAAACCAACGGCAATTGACACAGATCCAAGCTGGATCAGTAGTGATTATTTCTCTTGCTCTCCCAAGTAAGACACTAAACAACAAAGCAGGCTTCAGCTGCCATTAATTTGTTTAAGTAGCATGTTTTTCATGATGGACATTCAGTGTTTGATTTTACTTCTTGGGGCTTTGGACCTAGAATTGGTCCTAGAATTGTCACGTTGGGATTTTTGTGTCCACCGTATCTTATTTTTGATGGTATTGTTTTAGATCCCTTATTTGGGGGTAGCAGGATCTAAAACGGAAGAGTTATTGTGTTGATTTAGAAGGAAACGTCTAAAAGGGGGTAGCTTCCCGTAGTCGGGCAAGCTGACCAGTGTAGAGTGTTGTTTTAGTGTTGGGGTGCTCCTATAAATGATGTAGGAGTATTTTAGGGGATGGACTTAGCGTAAGGTCAACGCGCTGGCTTAGGTAGTCGTCCAGCTGTCTGGTTAGATAATAGACTTGCACGCGTCAGCTAGAAGGCGCGTGCCGTTCCTGGCAGTCAGGCCGGTACGGGAATACGATGATGCTAGCACTAGCAAGTAGCTGGCTACTATAAGTCACGTCTAACAGTGACGGAGAGTTCAGGAAGGGAGTTAGGGCGTAAAGAAACGTGTAGACAGTAATGCAGGTGTAAAGTACTGACCAAGTGTTTATTGGTCAGTAATAATGGATATGTGAGTCCCTTTTAAGGGATGTAGTGATGTTACAATGTGTACAACTGGTCTATGCAAATTGGGTGTAAGGTTACAAAGTTATAGGATTCTGAACACGTTCTGACTCACTCACCTGATGATACCGGCGTAGCCTTCGGCCGTCACACTGTAAGCTTGATAATTGAGAGATCCTCTGACCTCCTTAGGACTCCCTTTTATATTCTTCGGCGCTATGCTGTCAGCATTGTGATGGCATAGCTGCCCTAGTTAATAGTGTGTCGATGTTTGTAGTGGTTATGCAAGGATTGGGCCAGCTTTCCAGAATGACAAGCTGTCCTTGTGGTATTGATAGATGTTGGTCTGGCTTTATAAGGATTGCCAGTTAGGAGATTTAAATAGATGATGGGGGGATGGTCTCCAAGGGGTGCGTACCCCTGGGGTACTGTACAAGCCTCTTTCCCTATTTAGTTCGCGTCCCCGCGAACGGGAACGGAACTTGGGGTTGGGATGTTGATGTTATAGATGTAGTCGATGTGGTTGTTTTTGAAGTCCCCTCGTATCTCCTGTAGATGTCTTCCTCGTCGTCGTGATGTCGTGCTGATGTGTGTGCGTGAGATCAGCTCGTGTTCAGAGGGGAGGGTTATGGGATATACATATATACATAACATTGACATTGGCATAAAAATATTGCAACTGAAATTGACATTGGCATAAAAATATTGCAACAGAAATTGACATTTGCATAAAAATATTGCAACAGAAATTGACATTGGCATAAAAATATTGCAACAGAAATTGACATTTGCATAAAAACATTGCAACAGAAATTGACAGTGGCATTTTGGAAGTTTGATGGAGAGAAAAAAATTCATGGTGCTGCTGGTACATTGTTATGCAGGGAGGAAAAAAACCCAGGGCCGAACGGATGATTGCGTCGTCCGCCCTATCTTAGGGAAAAAGTGCTCCCTGCAATAAGAAAGGTAGAAGAAAATAGAAAAATGGGTGTTCCAGGGTATAATTTAAGGGAAATATTCAAAAGACATTTATTGGTTTGGGATAAAACGGAACACCCTGACAAATGGGGAAGTTAGAAGAAAGAAAATTGAAAGAAAACAAATCACAGACATTGTGTACATGGAATCTTGATAAACAAACAAAAATATATAGTGTTTAATGTACTATGTTGCGATTCTGACATTTAGGAATACTGTCGCTTTCCAGTGGAATAATTGCCCGTGGGCGCATGAATTTGTGTGAAATTTACCCTTGAAGATTATGAATTACAAGGATCTTATGACTAGTGGAATAATTGCCCGTGGGCGCATGAATTAAGTTTACCCTTTAAAATTATTAATTACAGTGGTCTTATGTCCAACTTAAGCGCGCTAATCCCTTATAATTCTAGTTTTTGTGAGGTACCTCGCGTGCACGCTACCCGTCTGTACGTACGCTTGCCGTCTCACGGCTGATCCTGTACGGCCACTTCTTGGTACGGTATAGTGGTCGTACCGCTTGTAATGTATGTTTACTCTGTGAAGCATTCCCTGTGGGCGAATGCTGTCACACTTGGCCATGAGAGTCGCCGCCACAAGTCGGTTGCGCTCTCATCGCCGTAAGTTGCGTCGCATTTTGACGCTTTATGTGTTTCTGTTTTATGCTGATCTGCCAGCAAGCCTGGTACCCCACAGGCACCAGCCCTGCTGTGCAGATTTTTTTTGGAGTGTGTAGCTGAAAAAGAAAATGTGGTGAGTGTGTGAGAGTGTGTTGGGATTAGTGCAAGTTGACGTACATAAAATAGAAAAAAATAGTACACAATCATGGCATGCCGTAAATAATATGACACTGCTATATGGTAGTGAAATTCCTGTCACCAGTTTCCTGTATCTGGTGACGATGCCTGTGAAAAAATGGCGAGGTTTAGAAAAAAACATATTACTATGACATATTCTCTATGTCGCTTCCTGTGTCATTGTTTTGACTGGCTGAAGCTCTTCTTTCTCTGAAAAAAAAATAGCATGATTAATGTTAATTTGCTGCATGGCCGGGCTTACCCTATACGGTGCCGTAATGTCGTTTCTGAATGTGTATTTGGTCTTACCCCGGTAGCGGAATTGTGGTTACCGGGTGCCGATATATTCCACTTTGATTATACCTATTTTACTATATTATATATTATCCTATATTATAGTGTATTGTCGGACTTACCCTGATGGCGGGTTTGGCGGTCATCAGGAGCCGAACGGCTTAATACTATTTACCTTACTTATGGTAAAAAAAATGGCTGCTATGACTAAGCCGAAAAGATGGCCTTACTCTAATGCCGAAATGTGCTGTGCCATTACCTGGCAACAGCGGTTAATAAATTTGCTTAATCCTAGGTTGCGTGTCAAATGCAACCGTCTTACAGCTAAATTTGGACCAGAACGATCGCCTGAGGCAATTTACTTCCTCAGGACACCACCCGCACGAGTCCTAGAAACACCGGTTGTCTCTAGGATAGCTGGATTCCGTTCCCTTAATTCTAGATGTCGACGCTTATGAACTAGTATTAACCTAGTCGCAGGCGGCTTACGGTGCCCCTGAGCAAACCGTTTCGCCCGCTGTATTTATCAGTTCTTTACCGTTGCCATTGCGTATGTAGTCGTAGTTGGGTCTGCCCACTGTAACCCCTGTAGACAGCTCGTTGCATGTCTATTTAATGCCCTCTGGTTGCCCGATGCGTCGCCATTTATGTGGGCATTGGACATAGTCCAATGGCATAATATTATCTTCGCCTTCATCGGCAATCGTAGTCTGCTTTTCGCAGTATATGAATCTCTTCGCCTTTATCGGCCGCAGTGGTATGCTTTTCGCATTAATATTTCTTTTTGCCTTTATCGGCCGCAGTATTATGTTTTTCGCAGTAACATTTCACTCCAACGCACAGGAGTCTTGCTTCCCGCTATAGAAGCCGTACTTACTTAATTTTAACTAAAGTCTAGTCATAATTGGGGTCGTCTCTAGGGATGCTCTCGAGTCCGGCGCGGAGTGAGCTATCTCTCCCACCATCCTCAGAAAGACTTCCCTGCAGGTCTTGGCGTCGCTGACCGTGGCACAGAGTGGGTGTAGCATCCCTTCCTCCCAGGGGCAGTTGAGGTGCACCTAGGATTCCAGAGCTTGCCCGGCCAGGCCGCGAGTGCCTTAACCTTACGTGGTTCGTCTGTTTGGTCTGGTCGTGGAGTTAAGTAAGGTCACTGAGCTGTTGAGCCAACTGGGGTAAGGGTCCACATCACCTTCCCCACTCTCAAAGTGTGGTGCCTTTGGCCTTCGGCTTATGCCGTTATCATCCATCAGAGTGTTTCAGATTCCTTTACCTTTAAAAAGATATGGGCGTAACCTGTGTAAATGATTTAAAAATGTAAGATGTAAAATATTTCCAGTGTTGTGGGGTTGTAGAGCTTCTAAGTACATAGACTACTTCTGGTCTACTATTGCTACGTCAGCTTTCCAGCGATAATGCTCTTTTTACCTTAATGGAGGTGTTAGTAGGGTCTGTGGCGTCAGGTACCCTGTTATTATGATCTGGGGGTAGTTATTTGTAGAGTGGGCTTAAAGTATGGTAGGAAGAGGTTATGCATCCTTGGGCTCAAATAAATGGTGGCCTTGAGCCGGTAATGCTACTAGGATTGCTCCTACAATGAGTGGATTGGGGCAGGTAATTCCCGGGATTGCAAAAATATGAAAATTCCATGCAGGTTTGATAGTAATATTCCTGGTAAATGGATGGGATACTCATGCAGGTATCTGGATATGAGGCATCTGCACTCATATAAGGATAGGCGTATGCTGTGGCGTAATAATAATATATCCCTGTCATGCGGGAGTATTTAGTTAACAAAGAATGGTTAATATATATAATTGTGGCCTCATCTCTCATTTGGAGATGCGCATTATGCTTATTTAATGTTTGCCGACCCACCCCTAATACTCAGGTGGTAGCATCGTGATCCAAGGCGTAGTAGGCCTTCTCTTTAGACGCATGAAGTCTATCAACCCCTTGTGTATACTCTGTAATGTAGTGTAGCTGTTTTGGTCGTGTTCATGTGTCTGCGTTGGTTATGTTGGACGTGAGAAGGTTATTGGAAGGGAGTAAGGTGGTACGCTGGTAGCCTGTTCTCCTGTCATCCTCCCTTGGTCCATGTTGGCTTTCTATCCGCGCCTTGGGATAGTAAAGCTTCACGACCTAATCTGGTCTGCCATTTGTAGTGTGAATGTGGCCAGTGGTCGTAGTGCGACTGGCCATGTCCTAATCGCCTGGAATGATTTATTTTAGGAATAGAATCGCGAAAAGAAGTCATTGGGGGGGTCTTGTTCCCTCAGAGCCCCTGTCTGTGTTCGCTTCTAATTAGTGAGCGCGTGTGTGTGTGCCTATGGTCCGCTACACCACGCGGACGGTTGGTCTGTTACAGGCTAAGTTGTAATATGTATCGCGTGTATGGGCAGGAGGCGCCCGTGGCCTGTCAACGTCTTTGCGAACGTGCTCCTATGGGCCCAAGATAAGTTCCGATCTGTCACGTCTTGTCTATTGCTAAATGTCATAAATGTTTTAGCAGTGTTAAAAATGTGTTGGCATTATGATTGCTTAATGCTTGTAATGTCATGGTCAATGCCGATAAACAATAGTGTCTTGTCACCAGCGGTATTGCGATGTGACGAAGTCAGCCCGTCAGCAGTTTGTATGTGTAATGGCTCGGACGTTATGTATGTCAGCTGTCGCCATGTGCTTTCTTGCACGTATGCCATGTTGTTATTGTTCTAAATTCCTGCCGGCCTAATGTGGCAATCCGCCCTAATTAGCTAGTGGTGTTGTGTGGCCCTTATTTCATAAGACTTTTGTCTTACGAAATTATCCTAGCTGTGTCTGGGAAATGTATTTTCTATGTCTGGTGTAATTTGAAATTTTATGCCCGGTTTTTGGCGGGAGGAAATGTGGTATTCCCTGGTTGTATGGTTGTATGAGCTAATTTCAGTATGATTGGACGCCTGGATGATTGCGTTCCATGGTGTCCAATTTTTTTCTGGGATTCAGACCCGCGACCTCATGTCATTCTCTGTGTTATATGTCTGCGTTGTTCATGTTTTGTGCGCTCCTTGTATGTATTTTGATTGTGTTTCTCGTACCAAAAATACCGTTGGCATTATGATTGCTGAATGCTTGTAATGTCATGGTCAATGCCGATACTACAATAGTGTCTGTCACCAGCAATATTGCCATGTGACGAAATCTGCACATCAGCAGTTTGTATGTGTAATGGCTCGGACGTTATGTATGTCAGCTGTCGCCATGTGCCTTCTTGCACGTATGCCATGTTGTTATTGTTCTAAATTCCTGCCGGACTAATGTGGCAATCGTCCTAATTAGCTAGTGGTGTTGTGTGGCCCTTATTTCATAAGACTTTTGTCTTACGAAATTATCCTAGCTGTGTCTGGGAAATGTATTTTCTATGTCTGGTGTAATTTGAGATTTTATGCCCGGTTTTTGGCGGGAGGAAATGTGGTATTCCCTGGTTGTATGGTTGTATGAGCTAATTTCAGTGTGATTGGACGCCTGGATGATTGCTTTCCATGGTGTCCAATTTTTTTCTGGGATTCAGATCCGCGACCTCATGTCATTCTCTGTGTTATATGTATGCGTTGTTCATGTTTTGTGCGCTCCTTGTATGTATTTTGATTGTGTTTCTCGTACCAAAAATACCGTTGGCTAGTTAGTTTTTGGTACGAGTGTGGTGTGTGATCATGGGTTCGGACCCGGGGTGCTGTAAAGGCTTGTTACGACGGTATTTGTGCCGTCTATATTATTGCATGTTCCCCGTGTATGTGCAATGCGCAAATGAAAGTACGCATACCTGGGCAGAGTTTGTATGTTTTTGATTTCTCCTCGTAGTGTAATTTGAGGATTTGTGGGGTTCTAGACTTGGCTTAAATGATGGCGTGTGTTCTGCCTTGAGAGCTGCTAGTGTATTGCTGTCTGTGAGCGTGCAGGTTATTCATGAGACGTGCGTTATCGCTGAGTGTAGGGGTATTGAATTACAATGTCATGCGTGCTCACTTGTTTCGATAATGCAGTGTGTCCGGCATGTGTGTGTCTAATCGGCTTGCTCTCTGTGCCTGTGAGTAGTGCTTTTCGCATTGTAAAAAAAAGAAGGAAACCTGTAGTTTAACATGACCGTTAATCTGTAGATCATGAGCCACGGGACTTCCGTTTGACGTGGAATCCAAACCACAGGCCATGGCATTTCACTTCGAAAGTCTCACATGCTTTGGCCGCACTGTAAAAGAACCTCTCACTACTTACATTTGTGTCCCCAAATTTGGTGTTACTTGTAACGAGGGTCAAGTATATTCCTATCCATTGTTCAAAATGTCGTTATACACGAGTGTCTCCGGGCCGCTAGTCGCCTGTTTGGTGGCTATGTGCCGGAGGTGATTTTGTTGTTTTTCATATATGGACATCTTTTAGTGGAAATGTCCCAATCTATTTTAGCTTCCTACTTTTCTATTCTAGAACTGGGTAGCTACCCGACCTTATGTTCCTGGTATTCAGAAGGTTGCGGGTTTGGAGACCGTCTTTTCTCAGAGTAATTGTTTCTGGCACTATTCAGGTTGTGTCTCCGGGACAGTTTGGTAGTGTTAGGATCGTATCCCGGTTCGGTCAGTGAGGTCTGAAGGCTATTTCTTGGCCTTCTTTCCACGTCTGCCAGCGGGATCATTTCCTTTTCTTTTAGTAGTGTTTTACTGTCATGTGGCAATGTAAACTGATTGTGTGATTTCCAAAATTATGCAGGGTTTCCCAAAGTCTGGGCTTTTCATCCTACGGTGTGTTAGCGCTTTAGCTTGCGTGTTGTTGTGGAAATGAGAAAAGAGTCATATTACAGGCAGTGTAACGTGTCATGTAAGCCTATGGGTTAAATACATACAGTTCAAATTGGCCAATTTTTCCTTCATCGGGCCTAATGACTGAGGCAGAGAAGAAAAAAAATGAGCTATGCCCCGCTCCGTATTAAGAGAGCACTTTGAAAAGGTATAGAAGATATATTGTATGTCGCCTGCACCCTGCCTTATGCTGATTAAAGCGGGTTGCCCGACGGCGCTAGTCTGTCAAAATTGTGTCGTAAACAATATGAAAAAAATGCTGAAAAATGGTAAGTAGGTCCTGATCGTACTATCCACCTAGTAGGTGACGTTAGCACTATAGTAATCTAGTTACGTCTCAGGGAAATCTACCCCTTTTTGGAAATAGTTTGAGATTCTTAATTCTTGTTAAAATGAGGGCTCTCGCCCGCCACAAGAGAATCTATCAAACTGTTGGACCGGAACATAGAACACTTAGTCATTTCTACCTAGAAAGACCCGCTTAAGCTCTATGCTGTGATTTTGTTGCTTAAGCTGTGTTCGGAATATCTCTTTCCGGCTTTAAGCCGCGTAGCTCACCTGATGGGCTTCTACTTGGCTTTGGATATTAGCACTTTACGTCATCCAAGTTATAATATGGACCCTATGTTCCGTAACCATTGATGGCCTTGAGAAAAAAATGCTAGGTGCCCACAATAAAAATCAAGAAGGATTTAGAATTATACATCTTTGGTTTAGCCATGTTGTACTGCATATAGATGCAAAAAAAATGTACCGTTTATGTTAGTGAGTCTGTATGTATTTATTGGCGTATTTCCCCCGTGTAAACTAACTTATGTGTGTCCCTGGTGGAAGTCGTTACTCCGGTCCGAGCGTCCTTGCTCGGAAAGGTGAAGGGTTCTGCCCTGTTATGAGATTATAGGCCCCCGAAATCCACTGAGGCGCTTCTTTGCCATTTTTCGGGGGATTTTGTAGCAAAGTAAGCCTGGGCCTACTTCCACCGTAGCGCGTGTCTGTAGGTTGGAGTGTGCCTGTTTTCGAGGGCCTAAATGCGCTCTGCGCTATCCTAGTAGAGTTTACGGGGGTGTGTGTGTTTTTGCCTGAGTGGTTTTGTGGGGTAGGTAATAACACCTTTCCTGTACCCCGTGTACCGTGTGTGAGTGCGTGGTCACATTGTGCGTGCGTGTATCGTGCATGCTGAGGGCCTGAATGCAACACCCTCTTATGCATTCGCACCTGGGGTACTAATGCCGGTGTTCGCCTTCGTTCTGGCAAACTTGCCCTTTGAACTGGCGGTAAAGGCCGCTTAATTGCCTGTCTTTGCCCTGGCAATGTGGTGGCGTGTAGCCTGACCGCCTTCTGGCCTGTGGCCTCGGCAGACCCCTGCCATTGCGTTTGCCTACCTGTGTGGGTGTATGTAGGCTGTATGTACTGTAGGGCGGGCTCTTCGTCCTCGGCCCATGACGTGGTTACGTCCCGTTGTCTCCCTGTCATATAATGTGTTTCTGAGAGTCCTGGCTTCAACTCCCTCTCGTTCGTCCGTTCAGGGGGGATTGGCCTAGGGTCTGCTGCTCGGTTTGGCAAAATTGCCTTCTGAACCGGAGCTAAGGGATGTGTATTGGTGTAAGCTTGACCCCGCAGTGTATTGGAGTCTAACCTGGCCGTCTTCTGGACTGTAGCCATGGTGACCTCCTTCCGATGTGTGGCAGTACATGGCGAGAGGGACATCCTCGCAAATTGCCGAGTCAGCGTATCCACGCTTATGTCCTCTCTCGGCTGGATTGGTGGCCCTGCCATGAACTCAAAAAAAATGACCTAGTGAGCCCGGAGTTCCTTATGTCCGCCCCAAATTTGGGCGTACTGCCTGTTGAGGCTCATGGCCTGTTTGCAAATTACTGTATTAATGTTTCTGTGTCCTATACAGTTCTGTAGTCGCCAATTGGAGAAACGCTCGTTGGCGAATGAGTTCCCTGTATTGAGTGTGTAAAACTGTGTAGTGCACCCTCATTCTCTCGAGGGTTGCATTATCTATTACGGGACCATGTGTGGTGATTAATTGTTCGTATATTTTGTTTCTTTGGACATGGATCCTATTGAGGTGTTCATGTATGTTCCTCAAGTGCTTATGTGCGCATCTTAATTGCGTTGTCCTACCCTCTGACGGAGTGTATGGCTGTTTGCCCTGTATTGCCCCGACTTTTGTATATGCCTTTGGCATCTTATTAATAATGTTAATAATATTGGCGTAACCCTATTGCCTCTATGGCTTGCAATCTCTGCATGAGGTGCCATTCTGACTAAAGTGTATGCGAATAAAATAAAAATAAAAAATCTGTGCGTGTTGGACAGTGTATTTTCGTATCTCTTTAATTCTGTCTGGGGCTGGGGGGTTGGTTTACTAAGAATTTCCCCTATGTAGACAGTTTGGAGCAAAAATGGTGTTTTTTGTCTGGGAATTTTTTTTTTCACTATTTGCTTGGCTGCGTTCGGTACGGGCCGTTTTTACTACGAGGGCTCGTTGGTTGAGTCCTGTTCTACTGTGCGTAGTACCCAGCCTCCACCATCTGTTTTAGATCCCTTATTTGGGGGTAGCAGGATCTAAAACGGAAGAGTTATTGTGTTGATTTAGAAGGAAATGTCTAAAAGGGGGTAGCTTCCCGTAGTCGGGCAAGCTGACCAGTGTAGAGTGTTGTTTTAGTGTTGGGGTGCTCCTATAAATGATGTAGGAGTATTTTAGGGGATGGACTTAGCGTAAGGTCAACGCGCTGGCTTATGTAGTCGTCCAGCTGTCTGGTTAGATAATAGACTTGCACGCGTCAGCTAGAAGGCGCGTGCCGTTCCTGGCAGTCAGGCCGGTACGGGAATACAATGATGCTTGCACTCGCAAGTAGCTGGCTACTATAAGTCACGTCTAATAGTGACGGAGAGTTCAGGAAGGGAGTTAGGGCGTAAAGAAACGTGTAGACAGTAATGCAGGTGTAAAGTACTGACCAAGTGTTTATTGGTCAGTAATGATGGATATGTGAGTCCCTTTTAAGGGATGTAGTGATGTTACAATGTGTACAACTGGTCTATGCAAATTGGGTGTAAGGTTACAAAGTTATAGGATTCTGAACACGTTCTGACTCACTCACCTGATGATACCGGCGTAGCCTTCGGCCGTCACACTGTAAGCTTGATAATTGAGAGATCCTCTGACCTCCTTAGGACTCCCTTTTATATTCTTCGGCGCTATGCTGTCAGCATTGTGATGGCATAGCTGCCCTAGTTAATAGTGTGTCGATGTTTGTAGTGGTTATGCAAGGATTGGGCCAGCTTTCCAGAATGACAAGCTGTCCTTGTGGTATTGATAGATGTTGGTCTGGCTTTATAAGGATTGCCAGTTAGGAGATTTAAATAGATAATGGGGGGATGGTCTCCAAGGGGTGCGTACCCCTGGGGTACTGTACAAGCCTCTTTCCCTATTTAGTTCGCGTCCCCGCGAACGGGAACGGAACTTGGGGTTGGGATGTTGATGTTATAGATGTAGTCGATGTGGTTGTTTTTGAAGTCCCCTCGTATCTCCTGTAGATGTCTTCCTCGTCGTCGTGATGTCGTGCTGATGTGTGTGCGTGAGATCAGCTCGTGTTCAGAGGGGAGGGTTATGGGATATACATATATACATAACATTGACATTGGCATAAAAATATTGCAACTGAAATTGACATTGGCATAAAAATATTGCAACAGAAATTGACATTTGCATAAAAATATTGCAACAGAAATTGACATTGGCATAAAAATATTGCAACAGAAATTGACATTTGCATAAAAACATTGCAACAGAAATTGACAGTGGCATTTTGGAAGTTTGATGGAGAGAAAAAAATTCATGGTGCTGCTGGTACATTGTTATGCAGGGAGGAAAAAACCCAGGGCCGAACGGATGATTGCGTCGTCCGCCCTATCTTAGGGAAAAAGTGCTCCCTGCAATAAGAAAGGTAGAAGAAAATAGAAAAATGGGTGTTCCAGGGTATAATTTAAGGGAAATATTCAAAAGACATTTATTGGTTTGGGATAAAACGGAACACCCTGACAAATGGGGAAGTTAGAAGAAAGAAAATTGAAAGAAACCAAATCACAGACATTGTGTACATGGAATCTTGATAAACAAACAAAAATATATAGTGTTTAATGTACTATGTTGCGATTCTGACATTTAGGAATACTGTCGCTTTCCAGTGGAATAATTGCCCGTGGGCGCATGAATTTGTGTGAAATTTACCCTTGAAGATTATGAATTACAATGACCTTATGACTAGTGGAATAATTGCCCGTGGGCGCATGAATTAAGTTTACCCTTTAAAATTATTAATTACAGTGGTCTTATGTCTAACTTAAGCGCGCTAATCCCTTATAATTCTAGTTTTTGTGAGGTACCTCGCGTGCACGCTACCCGTCTGTACGTACGCTTGCCGTCTCACGGCTGATCCTGTACGGCCACTTCTTGGTACGGTATAGTGGTCGTACCGCTTGTAATGTATGTTTACTCTGTGAAGCATTCCCTGTGGGCGAATGCTGTCACACTTGGCCATGAGAGTCGCCGCCACAAGTCGGTTGCGCTCTCATCGCCGTAAGTTGCGTCGCATTTTGACGCTTTATGTGTTTCTGTTTTATGCTGATCTGCCAGCAAGCCTGGTACCCCACAGGCACCAGCCCTGCTGTGCAGATTTTTTTTGGAGTGTGTAGCTGAAAAAGAAAATGTGGTGAGTGTGTGAGAGTGTGTTGGGATTAGTGCAAGTTGACGTACATAAAATAGAAAAAAATAGTACACAATCATGGCATGCCGTAAATAATATGACACTGCTATATGGTAGTGAAATTCCTGTCACCAGTTTCCTGTATCTGGTGACGATGCCTGTGAAAAAATGGCGAGGTTTAGAAAAAAACATATTACTATGACATATTCTCTATGTCGCTTCCTGTGTCATTGTTTTGACTGGCTGAAGCTCTTCTTTCTCTGAAAAAAAATAGCATGATTAATGTTAATTTGCTGCATGGCCGGGCTTACCCTATACGGTGCCGTAATGTCGTTTCTGAATGTGTATTTGGTCTTACCCCGGTAGCGGAATTGTGGTTACCGGGTGCCGATATATTCCACTTTGATTATACCTATTTTACTATATTATATATTATCCTATATTATAGTGTATTGTCGGACTTACCCAGATGGCGGGTTTGGCGGTCATCAGGAGCCGAACGGCTTAATACTATTTACCTTACTTATGGTAAAAAAATGGCTGCTATGACTAAGCCGAAAAGATGGCCTTACTCTAATGCCGAAATGTGCTGTGCCATTACCTGGCAACAGCGGTTAATAAATTTGCTTAATCCTAGGTTGCGTGTCAAATGCAACCGTCTTACAGCTAAATTTGGACCAGAACGATCGCCTGAGGCAATTTACTTCCTCAGGACACCACCCGCACGAGTCCTAGAAACACCGGTTGTCTCTAGGATCGCTGGATTCCGTTCCCTTAATTCTAGATGTCGACGCTTATGAACTAGTATTAACCTAGTCGCAGGCGGCTTACGGTGCCCCTGAGCAAACCGTTTCGCCCGCTGTATTTATCAGTTCTTTACCGTTGCCATTGCGTATGTAGTCGTAGTTGGGTCTGCCCACTGTAACCCCTGTAGACAGCTCGTTGCATGTCTATTTAATGCCCTCTGGTTGCCCGATGCGTCGCCATTTATGTGGGCATTGGACATCGTCCAATGGCATAATATTATCTTCGCCTTCATCGGCAATCGTAGTCTGCTTTTCGCAGTATATGAATCTCTTCGCCTTTATCGGCCGCAGTGGTATGCTTTTCGCATTAATATTTCTTTTTGCCTTTATCGGCCGCAGTATTATGTTTTTCGCAGTAACATTTCACTCCAACGCACAGGAGTCTTGCTTCCCGCTATAGAAGCCGTACTTACTTAATTTTAACTAAAGTCTAGTCATAATTGGGGTCGTCTCTAGGGATGCTCTCGAGTCCGGCGCGGAGTGAGCTATTTCTCCCACCATCCTCAGAAAGACTTCCCTGCAGGTCTTGGCGTCGCTGACCGTGGCACAGAGTGGGTGTAGCATCCCTTCCTCCCAGGGGCAGTTGAGGTGCACCTAGGATTCCAGAGCTTGCCCGGCCAGGCCGCGAGTGCCTTAACCTTACGTGGTTCGTCTGTTTGGTCTGGTCGTGGAGTTAAGTAAGGTCACTGAGCTGTTGAGCCAACTGGGGTAAGGGTCCACATCACCTTCCCCACTCTCAAAGTGTGGTGCCTTTGGCCTTCGGCTTATGCCGTTATCATCCATCAGAGTGTTTCAGATTCCTTTACCTTTAAAAAGATATGGGCGTAACCTGTGTAAATGATTTAAAAATGTAAGATGTAAAATATTTCCAGTGTTGTGGGGTTGTAGAGCTTCTAAGTACATAGACTACTTCTGGTCTACTATTGCTACGTCAGCTTTCCAGCGATAATGCTCTTTTTACCTTAATGGAGGTGTTAGTAGGGTCTGTGGCGTCAGGTACCCTGTTATTATGATCTGGGGGTAGTTATTTGTAGAGTGGGCTTAAAGTATGGTAGGAAGAGGTTATGCATCCTTGGGCTCAAATAAATGGTGGCCTTGAGCCGGTAATGCTACTAGGATTGCTCCTACAATGAGTGGATTGGGGCAGGTAATTCCCGGGATTGCAAAAATATGAAAATTCCATGCAGGTTTGATAGTAATATTCCTGGTAAATGGATGGGATACTCATGCAGGTATCTGGATATGAGGCATCTGCACTCATATAAGGATAGGCGTATGCTGTGGCGTAATAATAATATATCCCTGTCATGCGGGAGTATTTAGTTAACAAAGAATGGTTAATATATATAATTGTGGCCTCATCTCTCATTTGGAGATGCGCATTATGCTTATTTAATGTTTGCCGACCCACCCCTAATACTCAGGTGGTAGCATCGTGATCCAAGGCGTAGTAGGCCTTCTCTTTAGACGCATGAAGTCTATCAACCCCTTGTGTATACTCTGTAATGTAGTGTAGCTGTTTTGGTCGTGTTCATGTGTCTGCGTTGGTTATGTTGGACGTGAGAAGGTTATTGGAAGGGAGTAAGGTGGTACGCTGGTAGCCTGTTCTCCTGTCATCCTCCCTTGGTCCATGTTGGCTTTCTATCCGCGCCTTGGGATAGTAAAGCTTCACGACCTAATCTGGTCTGCCATTTGTAGTGTGAATGTGGCCAGTGGTCGTAGTGCGACTGGCCATGTCCTAATCGCCTGGAATGATTTATTTTAGGAATAGAATCGCGAAAAGAAGTCATTGGGGGGGTCTTGTTCCCTCAGAGCCCCTGTCTGTGTTCGCTTCTAATTAGTGAGCGCGTGTGTGTGTGCCTATGGTCCGCTACACCACGCGGACGGTTGGTCTGTTACAGGCTAAGTTGTAATATGTATCGCGTGTATGGGCAGGAGGCGCCCGTGGCCTGTCAACGTCTTTGCGAACGTGCTCCTATGGGCCCAAGATAAGTTCCGATCTGTCACGTCTTGTCTATTGCTAAATGTCATAAATGTTTTAGCAGTGTTAAAAATGTGTTGGCATTATGATTGCTTAATGCTTGTAATGTCATGGTCAATGCCGATAAACAATAGTGTCTTGTCACCAGCGGTATTGCGATGTGACGAAGTCAGCCCGTCAGCAGTTTGTATGTGTAATGGCTCGGACGTTATGTATGTCAGCTGTCGCCATGTGCTTTCTTGCACGTATGCCATGTTGTTATTGTTCTAAATTCCTGCCGGCCTAATGTGGCAATCCGCCCTAATTAGCTAGTGGTGTTGTGTGGCCCTTATTTCATAAGACTTTTGTCTTACGAAATTATCCTAGCTGTGTCTGGGAAATGTATTTTCTATGTCTGGTGTAATTTGAAATTTTATGCCCGGTTTTTGGCGGGAGGAAATGTGGTATTCCCTGGTTGTATGGTTGTATGAGCTAATTTCAGTATGATTGGACGCCTGGATGATTGCGTTCCATGGTGTCCAATTTTTTTTCTGGGATTCAGACCCGCGACCTCATGTCATTCTCTGTGTTATATGTCTGCGTTGTTCATGTTTTGTGCGCTCCTTGTATGTATTTTGATTGTGTTTCTCGTACCAAAAATACCGTTGGCATTATGATTGCTGAATGCTTGTAATGTCATGGTCAATGCCGATACTACAATAGTGTCTGTCACCAGCAATATTGCCATGTGACGAAATCTGCACATCAGCAGTTTGTATGTGTAATGGCTCGGACGTTATGTATGTCAGCTGTCGCCATGTGCCTTCTTGCACGTATGCCATGTTGTTATTGTTCTAAATTCCTGCCGGACTAATGTGGCAATCGTCCTAATTAGCTAGTGGTGTTGTGTGGCCCTTATTTCATAAGACTTTTGTCTTACGAAATTATCCTAGCTGTGTCTGGGAAATGTATTTTCTATGTCTGGTGTAATTTGAGATTTTATGCCCGGTTTTTGGCGGGAGGAAATGTGGTATTCCCTGGTTGTATGGTTGTATGAGCTAATTTCAGTGTGATTGGACGCCTGGATGATTGCTTTCCATGGTGTCCAATTTTTTTCTGGGATTCAGATCCGCGACCTCATGTCATTCTCTGTGTTATATGTATGCGTTGTTCATGTTTTGTGCGCTCCTTGTATGTATTTTGATTGTGTTTCTCGTACCAAAAATACCGTTGGCTAGTTAGTTTTTGGTACGAGTGTGGTGTGTGATCATGGGTTCGGACCCGGGGTGCTGTAAAGGCTTGTTACGACGGTATTTGTGCCGTCTATATTATTGCATGTTCCCCGTGTATGTGCAATGCGCAAATGAAAGTACGCATACCTGGGCAGAGTTTGTATGTTTTTGATTTCTCCTCGTAGTGTAATTTGAGGATTTGTGGGGTTCTAGACTTGGCTTAAATGATGGCGTGTGTTCTGCCTTGAGAGCTGCTAGTGTATTGCTGTCTGTGAGCGTGCAGGTTATTCATGAGACGTGCGTTATCGCTGAGTGTAGGGGTATTGAATTACAATGTCATGCGTGCTCACTTGTTTCGATAATGCAGTGTGTCCGGCATGTGTGTGTCTAATCGGCTTGCTCTCTGTGCCTGTGAGTAGTGCTTTTCGCATTGTAAAAAAAAAGAAGGAAACCTGTAGTTTAACATGACCGTTAATCTGTAGATCATGAGCCACGGGACTTCCGTTTGACGTGGAATCCAAACCACAGGCCATGGCATTTCACTTCGAAAGTCTCACATGCATTGGCCGCACTGTAAAAGAACCTCTCACTACTTACATTTGTGTCCCCAAATTTTGTGTTACTTGTAACGAGGGTCAAGTATATTCCTATCCATTGTTCAAAATGTGGTTATACACGAGTGTCTCCGGGCCGCTAGTCGCCTGTTTGGTGGCTATGTGCCGGAGGTGATTTTGTTGTTTTTCATATATGGACATCTTTTAGTGGAAATGTCCCAATCTATTTTAGCTTCCTACTTTTCTATTCTAGAACTGGGTAGCTACCCGACCTTATGTTCCTGGTATTCAGAAGGTTGCGGGTTTGGAGACCGTCTTTTCTCAGAGTAATTGTTTCTGGCACTATTCAGGTTGTGTCTCCGGGACAGTTTGGTAGTGTTAGGATCGTATCCCGGTTCGGTCAGTGAGGTCTGAAGGCTATTTCTTGGCCTTCTTTCCACGTCTGCCAGCGGGATCATTTCCTTTTCTTTTAGTAGTGTTTTACTGTCATGTGGCAATGTAAACTGATTGTGTGATTTCCAAAAATATGCAGGGTTTCCCAAAGTCTGGGCTTTTCATCCTACGGTGTGTTAGCGCTTTAGCTTGCGTGTTGTTGTGGAAATGAGAAAAGAGTCATATTACAGGCAGTGTAACGTGTCATGTAAGCCTATGGGTTAAATACATACAGTTCAAATTGGCCAATTTTTCCTTCATCGGGCCTAATGACTGAGGCAGAGAAGAAAAAAAATGAGCTATGCCCCGCTCCGTATTAAGAGAGCACTTTGAAAAGGTATAGAAGATATATTGTATGTCGCCTGCACCCTGCCTTATGCTGATTAAAGCGGGTTGCCCGACGGCGCTAGTCTGTCAAAATTGTGTCGTAAACAATATGAAAAAAAAATGCTGAAAAATGGTAAGTAGGTCCTGATCGTACTATCCACCTAGTAGGTGACGTTAGCACTATAGTAATCTAGTTACGTCTCAGGGAAATCTACCCCTTTTTGGAAATAGTTTGAGATTCTTAATTCTTGTTACAATGAGGGCTCTCGCCCGCCACAAGAGAATCTATCAAACTGTTGGACCGGAACATAGAACACTTAGTCATTTCTACCTAGAAAGACCCGCTTAAGCTCTATGCTGTGATTTTGTTGCTTAAGCTGTGTTCGGAATATCTCTTTCCGGCTTTAAGCCGCGTAGCTCACCTGATGGGCTTCTACTTGGCTTTGGATATTAGCACTTTACGTCATCCAAGTTATAATATGGACCCTATGTTCCGTAACCATTGATGGCCTTGAGAAAAAAATGCTAGGTGCCCACAATAAAAATCAAGAAGGATTTAGAATTATACATCTTTGGTTTAGCCATGTTGTACTGCATATAGATGCAAAAAAAATGTACCGTTTATGTTAGTGAGTCTGTATGTATTTATTGGCGTATTTCCCCCGTGTAAACTAACTTATGTGTGTCCCTGGTGGAAGTCGTTACTCCGGTCCGAGCGTCCTTGCTCGGAAAGGTGAAGGGTTCTGCCCTGTTATGAGATTATAGGCCCCTGAAATCCACTGAGGCGCTTCTTTGCCATTTTTCGGGGGATTTTGTAGCAAAGTAAGCCTGGGCCTACTTCCACCGTAGCGCGTGTCTGTAGGTTGGAGTGTGCCTGTTTTCGAGGGCCTAAATGCGCTCTGCGCTATCCTAGTAGAGTTTACGGGGGTGTGTGTGTTTTTGCCTGAGTGGTTTTGTGGGGTAGGTAATAACACCTTTCCTGTACCCCGTGTACCGTGTGTGAGTGCGTGGTCACAATGTGCGTGCGTGTATCGTGCATGCTGAGGGCCTGAATGCAACACCCTCTTATGCATTCGCACCTGGGGTACTAATGCCGGTGTTCGCCTTCGTTCTGGCAAACTTGCCCTTTGAACTGGCGGTAAAGGCCGCTTAATTGCCTGTCTTTGCCCTGGCAATGTGGTGGCGTGTAGCCTGACCGCCTTCTGGCCTGTGGCCTCGGCAGACTCCTGCCATTGCGTTTGCCTACCTGTGTGGGTGTATGTAGGCTGTATGTACTGTAGGGCGGGCTCTACGTCCTCGGCCCATGACGTGGTTACGTCCCGTTGTCTCCCTGTCATATAATGTGTTTCTGAGAGTCCTGGCTTCAACTCCCTCTCGTTCGTCCGTTCAGGGGGGATTGGCCTAGGGTCTGCTGCTCGGTTTGGCAAAATTGCCTTCTGAACCGGAGCTAAGGGATGTGTATTGGTGTAAGCTTGTCCCCGCAGTGTATTGGAGTCTAACCTGGCCGTCTTCTGGACTGTAGCCATGGTGACCTCCTTCCCATCTGTGGCAGTACATGGCGAGAGGGACATCCTCGCAAATTGCCGAGTCAGCGTATCCACGCTTATGTCCTCTCTCGGCTGGGTTGGTGGCCCTGCCATGAACTCAAAAAAATGACCTAGTGAGCCCGGAGTTCCTTATGTCCGCCCCAAATTTGGGCGTACTGCCTGTTGAGGCTCATGGCCTGTTTGCAAATTACTGTATTAATGTTTCTGTGTCCTATACAGTTCTGTAGTCGCCAATTGGAGAAACGCTCGTTGGCGAATGAGTTCCCTGTATTGAGTGTGTAAAACTGTGTAGTGCACCCTCATTCTCTCGAGGGTTGCATTATCTATTACGGGACCATGTGTGGTGATTAATTGTTCGTATATTTTGTTTCTTTGGACATGGATCCTATTGAGGTGTTCATGTATGTTCCTCAAGTGCTTATGTGCGCATCTTAATTGCGTTGTCCTACCCTCTGACGGAGTGTATGGCTGTTTGCCCTGTATTGCCCCGACTTTTGTATATGCCTTTGGCATCTTATTAATAATGTTAATAATATTGGCGTAACCCTATTGCCTCTATGGCTTGCAATCTCTGCATGAGGTGCCATTCTGACTAAAGTGTATGCGAATAAAATAAAATAAAAAAAATCTGTGCGTGTTGGACAGTGTATTTTCGTATCTCTTTAATTCTGTCTGGGGCTGGGGGGTTGGTTTACTAAGAATTTCCCCTATGTAGACAGTTTGGAGCAAAAATGGTGTTTTTTGTCTGGGATTTTTTTTTTCACTATTTGCTTGGCTGCGTTCGGTACGGGCCGTTTTTACTACGAGGGCTCGTTGGTTGAGTCCTGTTCTACTGTGCGTAGTACCCAGCCTCCACCATCTGTTTTAGATCCCTTATTTGGGGGTAGCAGGATCTAAAACGGAAGAGTTATTGTGTTGATTTAGAAGGAAATGTCTAAAAGGGGGTAGCTTCCCGTAGTCGGGCAAGCTGACCAGTGTAGAGTGTTGTTTTAGTGTTGGGGTGCTCCTATAAATGATGTAGGAGTATTTTAGGGGATGGACTTAGCGTAAGGTCAACGCGCTGGCTTATGTAGTCGTCCAGCTGTCTGGTTAGATAATAGACTTGCACGCGTCAGCTAGAAGGCGCGTGCCGTTATTGGCAGTCAGGCCGGTACGGGAATACAATGATGCTTGCACTCGCAAGTAGCTGGCTACTATAAGTCACGTCTAATAGTGACGGAGAGTTCAGGAAGGGAGTTAGGGCGTAAAGAAACGTGTAGACAGTAATGCAGGTGTAAAGTACTGACCAAGTGTTTATTGGTCAGTAATGATGGATATGTGAGTCCCTTTTAAGGGATGTAGTGATGTTACAATGTGTACAACTGGTCTATGCAAATTGGGTGTAAGGTTACAAAGTTATAGGATTCTGAACACGTTCTGACTCACTCACCTGATGATACCGGCGTAGCCTTCGGCCGTCACACTGTAAGCTTGATAATTGAGAGATCCTCTGACCTCCTTAGGACTCCCTTTTATATTCTTCGGCGCTATGCTGTCAGCATTGTGATGGCATAGCTGCCCTAGTTAATAGTGTGTCGATGTTTGTAGTGGTTATGCAAGGATTGGGCCAGCTTTCCAGAATGACAAGCTGTCCTTGTGGTATTGATAGATGTTGGTCTGGCTTTATAAGGATTGCCAGTTAGGAGATTTAAATAGATGATGGGGGGATGGTCTCCAAGGGGTGCGTACCCCTGGGGTACTGTACAGTATTATGGTTCATAACATATTGCACCTTGCACAGTAGAATGCATTTGTTTGTGTTAAAGTTAGCCCGTGTGTGTTAAATTTTAATCAGCCCTATGATCTCAATTAAATTCACCCAGAACAGTTTATTTAAGTTAAGTAGTGGACTGAACGTGCTCCTAAAGAAGAGTATCCAGTCCTGGAAGGCCCCATTGACGGGTATATTAGATCTATTGGATGAATGTTACACTCTTAGAAATAAGCAGGCACGCCACTACTGAATAAAAACTAGAGTTAGCTCTAATGTTGAAAGCAGCCTACGCCACTGCATTTCAGTGTTGACTAAATAATTTTAAGTGAATGTTCAGTGAAAATTGTTTGTCCCAGAGTACTTCAGGAGTAAACCTTCATCACCAAAATGGGTTGATGTATTACACAATTTATTAACATCGTATTCGGTACTCATACTGAGGAATCATTTTACCTCTCCCGAGTTAGACTAGGGTATCGTTCATCTGAGTGCATTTCATTTTGGAACATCAGGAACACAAAAACGCTCGTTAATTTCGAACGAAATATCAGTCGGATTTTTCTTCTTGAGAATCTAAATAAAGTAGAACCACATTGTAAGTGTGAGTTTGGTGAGTCTCGACTTCAAACTATGCATCTTCACAATACGAGTTCAGTTTTTTTTATATAGCGTATGGCTTTTAGTGCCGGGAGTGTCCGAGGACATGTTCGGCTCGCCAGTTCTGTAGCTGTTTCGAGGCGGACACCCAATGGGTGAGCTACAAGTACCGTCGCTTGTGGAGTGTTGTCTGGGGAGGAAAGTTTGAATGTAAGGACTAGGAGTTGGAAGGTAGCGGCTGTGGCCTATAGTTAGGGACCAACCCCGGCATTTGCCTGGAAGGAAGATGGGAAACCACAGAAGACCATCTTCAAGGTTGCCGGCGGGGGGATTCGAACCTCCTCGCCTCCCGGATGTGAGCGACTGCCAGCAGTCATGCCGTAACGACCATGGCTAACTCACCCGGTTACGAGTTCAGTATATACAGTGTATGACATGGACGGCCATGGTGGTTGGTGCCGAAGCTAAATGGTCCTCGTTAAAACAAGTTTTTGACGCTATTATTCCCGAGAGTGTTATTGAATGATAACCCGACATTTCGAACTCCACTGTGGGGGACATTATACAAGTTAGTGAGACTGGCTGCGTGACGTGAGCGGCAATGTTCTCACCTGCTGTTCCCAAGGATGCAGGATCAAATCTTGGTGCAATCAGCTGGCATTTGAGGTAGGTTTAATGTGAGGGAACCGTGTCAGTAGATTTACTGGCTCGCTAAGAGATCCCCTTCGGGGCGAAATTCCGACACCCCGGCGTCTCTAAGAGCCGCAGTAGTTAAAAGGGACGTAAAATCAATAACATTATTATTATTGTTAATTATTGTAAATAATTTATTATTATTAATAAGTTGGTGATGGTTAAAGAAGTGGATAATGCACAAACTATAAGGCGTGAACAAAAAGTTTCTGTTTGACGATCGTAGAGTCCAGAATCAGTATGTCAATCAGGCAAAATCGCCATGAGCATTGGGGCACTCATCCCACCGACACACCAGGTTGAAGATCCCCGTGTGGTAAAACACCGTGTCCTGTTGCGTGAAGAAGTCCGTAACCTCCAGCTGCACATCCTCGACCGACAGGAATCGTCGACCCGTCAAGGCCTTTTTGAACGGACAGTAGGCGTGATAATCACATTGGGAGACATCAGGACTGTAGGTTGTTGGGTGGATACTCGAGTATCTCCCACTTGAGTTGCCGTACTTCTGCATTACGACCTTTGCGGTATGGGGACGTGCGTTATCGTCAAGCAGCAGCACCCCTTGACGCAGTTTTCCCGGACGTTTCGCCTTAATTGCATGCCGTAATTTCTCCAGTGCGGCGCAGCACCTGATTCCTTGAAATCAATCAGCAATGGGCCCCGGTAATCAAAGAACAGGGCGAGTATCACATTTTCCAGCGGATGGTTGTTTCTTAAACGTCTTGGGACGAGGGGACAATGGTTGACAACACTGCATCGTCGACGCTTTCGATTCTGGTTCCCAGTGGTGGCACCAGCTTTCATAGCCTGAAACAATGCGCTCCATGAACGTACTGCCTTCAACATTGAAACGCATCAAGTGCTGCAGGCAAACAGCCATCTGGTGTGTTTATTTTTTATTCAACATTCAACACCCGTGGTATCCACTGACTAGCCCTCAAACGGAAACTTTTTAATCACAACTTATGATATGAGGTCGATTATAAAGCTCTGTTCGAACCCTCTGAGCTACTAACCCAAACTTAGAACCTAATAGTTAGCCCTACAGTTGCACACAATACTTGAGACACCAAAATAACAATGGTGATGAGGTGTGAACTTGCCAAAATCTCAACTCCCAATGAGGTTCTTCTTTATTTATTCAAGCAAATGCCGGGCTGTTATTTTTCACGGTCTCCGCGAGTGTTTTTGTGTTCCTAATCTTCCAAGGTTAAATGCACCCTAGCTCTAACTCGAAGGAGGTAAAAATATAGCATAGCCACACAAGGACCAATGAATCCTCAGGATGATAATGGAATGGAATACAATTTTAATAGAATGTAAATTGCTATCAATTCGTTTTCGTGATCCCTTGAAATTCACTTGAAATATTTTTTTTTTAGTTTACACTGAAATGCTTTAGAATTCTTCTTGTGAGGTCCAGCTGAGGTTTAATAACATTCTATGCTAAAAGATTCAAATCTTTCGACAGTGATTTCTGTGCTTTATCTCACTCCTGACATATTTATGCTTCCCTATAGTCTAATGTTTAACCGTTTACATAACAATTGTATAATTCATACTAAAGAATTAAAATATGCTGCTTTGTTTAAAAATTTACTCAGGAACAAGAAACCAAATATTTTAACTTACTGGACAGTCAACGAGTGTTCATATGAATTCCTCCCACTGAAGCCTAACCTAACTTTATTTAACAGTCCCCACGCCAAAGCTTCTATTCGTGAGGTTAAGTTAAGCTTACTTTGTAATGCTCATTATAGAATACCGACTGAAACTATGAGAAAGGCTAACATACTGCTCAGGTCTGATCTCTGTAAACTTGAGGGGTGAGGTGACGTGGGAGGCGAGAAGAGAAGGGCCTGTCAACAGCCCGCTGTGTTTTCTGGAATTCCGGTCTATTCCAATACTGCTAACTTAGGACTGTGGCCTAAACCACTGTGGTGTTGCGAATGAGTAAGTGAATCACCGACCAATGTATTTGGTTCTGTTACTACGCACGGACCGGGAACCCTCCACGTCTCTCATCGTCGTCCGTGATCCACATTCCTCTCAGATTCACGGAGCTTGGACTCGAGCAGTACTATAGTTTGCAAGTTGTGCACACTAATGCATCTGATTGTACAACACTGCGTACAGTGCGTTATCTCTTCAATCGCTACGTCACAGTAGGCCCGGACCGAATTGCTCTGTCTTACTGGACGTGCTGATCTAGAGACTTGAAATTACTGTACAGCATTAACGACCACCAATGTTGAAATGGTCTAACATTAGGTCCATAACAGTGGCATTGCCAGCGAGGAGCGTATGGAGCGAGCCAGACCTTGGAGATGATCCTTCGAGCAGCAAATCAAAAATATTGTTTCATTTAGGACCTTGGACATCGTAGTGATCAGACCAGGGTGCGTGTGCATTTTGTATGCTGGGCTGTGTTATTGTGGTCGTCTGTAGTGGTGTGCATCTGTAATTGAGTCTAGGATTGAGACGGAGGCGGCCGTGGCCTTCAGTTAGAGACCGCCCGAGTATTTACCTGGAGTAGAAGTGGGAAACCACTCCCAGTAAGTCTGATACGGATATCGGGCCAACCTCTTATCAGTTTTGTCTGACGAGAAAAGTGTAGCACGTTCCAACCCTCTGGCTAGAAATACATTTCCTTGGAAGAGCTGTGAATCCACCCCAGGACCTTTGGTACCTAAGTCTCAATGCGTACTCCGAGAGTAGAGAAGGTGCCTTAGCTGAGTGAAGTGTGCCAGTAGCCTATCATATCATAGGTCTATGTGTTCTGGTAGCCTGACTGATCACAATAAACAGAAGTGTTCTGTTGGCCTAACTGATGATATGTAAACAGAAGTGTTATGTTAGCCTAACTGATCATAAGTAAACACAAGTGTTCTGTTAGCCTAACTGATCATATGTAAACAGAAGTGTTCTGTTAGCCTAACTGATCATATGTAAACAGAAGTGTTCTGGTAGCCTAACTGAGCATATGTAAACAGAAGTGTTCTGTTAACCTAACTGATCTTAATGTAGACAGAAGTGTTCTGTTATCCTAACTGATCACAATAAACAGAAGTGTTCTGGTAGCCTAACTGATCATATGTAAACAGAATTAGTGTTCTGGTAGCCTAACTAATCATATATGCACAGAAGTATGCTAGTAACTGGTACAAAAGGTCGGCTGTTAAGAGGAGGGGAGACGGGATACAGCTGCTCCAGCACGCGCAAAGAGAATAAAGAATTCCGCAAGATACACCCGGACGTTGGCCTTCAAGGCCCACTTCCGGCATTTCTTAAGTCAACAGCTATTCATACTTCCCTGTACCAGACAGACTGCATGTAACTTAACGATCCTCCTGTACCGATCGCGCGGCAGACTCCTTCATATCTGGCCACGAACAGACCGTATGCATTTCTGTTCCTTATTACTCCCTTTTCTACAAGATTAAGGAGATGAGTTTTCTTCCGTGGCGTGTGCACTTCCTGACGCCTAGGCCTACCTCATAAGACGAGTTATTGAGAGATGTCATTATTATGATAGCCTGTATGCGGGTGGGCACGGAGTTGGAAGGAAGAGAGGGGCCTTGGCCTATTAGAAGGTACCGTCCCGGTTGGCAGTAGGCCTATTGTTTTCCATCATTTCAAACAATCTGTTTGTTTATTTTCAACTGAATGAGGGTAGCTAGACGCTTGTGCTAGGAAGACGAGTGGTTTCAAACCCCATCGCCGACGTCCTTCAAATGATTATCGGCAGTTTCCCATTCACAACTCCAACAACTTCATAACTCCTTCCTTTAGTGGCTTAATGCCTATATTGTCAAACAAAAGTAAGCGCAACAGGTGATGGCTAGTTTGACGTGTGATCAGAGCATACGTGCGCAGTGTGTTCGCCCTTCTGATAATTTTGGTCGGTAAAATCACATCACTTGGGGCCTGTTTTTCAATAGTTGGGTAAAGTTCGGAGTAACGTACTCCCGGAATAACTCAACCGATAAACCCGATATTGTGTTTTTGAATCGTTAGGCAGCACTGTCAGTGGAATAGATGGGGTGGGCAAAAAAGGAAAAACATATTTATACAATGCTATGTGTGTTGGACAAACCTTCGGAGTGATGCTACTCCGCAGTTGCTCGTTGTTTTTCTTCTACCAGCTGTGATCATTTCATAATTTTCATCATGGATTTGTATTCTAATAGTATTGAATCTTTATTTCATGGCTTGTTTACGTTTATCAAAACGTGCTCTGATGACTGTGCTAGAAATGTTAGGCTGGGTAGACACGTATATGGCGATATGCGTATGCAGTAAGAGAACATCAGAAATTTCAAAGAAGATCTCGTATACCACACAGCAAGGATAGTCCTATAATTGTGATGAATCTGATTATACGACCCGTTTTCATGTTATAAGATATTGTGATGAGTTCATAAAATTTATTGGAGTTACGCTACTGTCACTAATGAACACTTGTTTTAACAAGCATCTCATACTACAAAAAGGGGAGATGATACAATTTTCATCGTCCCATATTGGTGTGTCTTTATGTAGCCTATTTATATTTACTAATAAGGACGTCCAATACAATAATACTTAATAAGTCTAGCTTGTTGTCATCTGTCATATTAGCTATAAAATGAGATATATTAATTTCACGAGAATTCTGTAAAAAGAGCCTCATTGATACGATAAATATTGATAACATGGATAATTTGATTGCAAAAATTTACTCTCGAGGTTAGCTTTGGACCCGGGATCACGGGAGAAGCAGTGCGCCACTCTAGCAATACGACCGCAAAGCCCTGACAATAAATGGGCATAACACTTACTGTCACCTTAGATGAGAGCGGTGCCCCAAGTTTCTTAGAATGTAGGTACACTGCTACCACGCCAGACCCCATGAACCTACAGATAGTAAGGTTCCACTCATGGGATGACTGCTCCAGAGTCAGGATTGAGTCTTAAGCAAGTGGTCTCACCTGGAATTACCAGACAGGGTTGAACGATGAGATTTTGTGACTTTCTACATCATACTAGATGCAGACCAGGTATGGAGACAGTCCTGACCTCAATAAAGAGTCACAGGCAGATTAAAATGTTACAAAATATGCCTCATTTAAGAGTTCCAAATATTGGCATTATCGCACACAATGGTGTTTAAGAAAAGACAGTGACAGAGGTGTCAATTCACACGGCATAGTGCGAGACTTGAGACAGAACGAAGAACACGGAATACTAGAAGGTAATTACACATGAAGGGTGTAACGTTTTCCGGGCATTGGTAACCAACAACAACAACAACAACAAGTCACACTTGGGTGACCAGATGTAACGTTTCCGCCCGCTGTAAATGACCCACGTTACTGCCAATAGAAATAAAATACCTCTTACCTACTTATTAATAAGAATAATACTGTATGCTCGTTTGGGCGCCAGGTCATCAGCACATCTTGATGAACCAAAATAATTAAATAAAATAACAATAGAGCACACGAGACCCCTCTTTCTCCACTCGTGACGAAGCTTAGCCACCAACCAATTGTTTTCCGCGATCGGGAATAGGGATGCTTTATGATTAAAACTATCTACTCGAAAAGAAAGTCCTACCATTAAATATAATCAAAATGTATTAATTTTAAAGGACAAAAGGCAGCTAAAAGAAGTTACGTAGAATAATAATAATTAATAATAAAGCTAGACGTTAATTTTAAGTTGGCAAAAGTTATAAAGTGGAAATTTAATTTGAATGATTTACGTTTAAAAACTTGAAGTTATTTTGTCATTAAATAAAATGCAGAGACTTGATTGGAGTTGACATGTGATCTCACTGCTGTTTTCTTCCAGATCACCGTGTAGTCTTCCATCAGATCAGCGCGTGGAATTTCGCGTGGCCCTCGTTTCGTTGCCGCGTGGATTGTTATCTTAACTGTGGCATGGAGCAAATTTGTTCCACCTGCCGACTGACTCTAGTGAACGGATTTACTCCACAGTTCCCTTTAGTGAAAATGACCAAATACACAATCATATTCACGTCAGTTAAATTGCTTGCGTTATCTCTCTGGTTACCCTGAGGTCCACTCTGATAAATTCCTATACCTTGGTAGTGATAATGATTGTTAGAATAATTGCGATTGTTGTTATCCCTATTGTTGGTATTATAATTCTGATTAATAGCATAATTCTGATCGTTAGCCCTGTTGTTGTTATTATAATTCTGACCTCTCTGGTCTTGCATTACTCTATTGTTATAGTGACTTGGCGGCTGTTCACCAGTGCTCCCAAATACATCGAAGCTACTTAATAATTTCTCCATTTCAGCGACCGTACTAATTTTCTGCATACAGGCAGCCTCATTCACCTGATACGGGAAGTGCTTAAGTAATAGCCTCACCATTTCGCATTCCTGGGCAATCCCATCTAAATACTTGCACGTAAGCACCTGATTTAAAAAGTACTCAGTCATCGAGTCATTGCCTCTGCTATTACACTTTTCCAAAGACAATACCTTTACGTTTTTGTCCCTGAACTTCCTCATTCCAATAATTATCGCAAAATTTGGCTTTACTATCTCTGAAATTTACTAGTCCATTTTTATATACAGCGAACCAGCTCCGGGTCTCTCCAACAAAACCTGATCCAAAATATCCACTACATTACTCCACTCAATTAATTCGTCATCTAACCTGTCTTAGACCTACTTTCCACTACCTCTAGAAACTCCATGGGGCAACCTTGCTTGTTACTGAATTTCAGTAGGCCTGCCTCCCTAGCGTGACTAACACTTGAAAATCCTACCCTACCAACAGCCCCTTCCTGCCTTATCTTCGATCTCAATCTCGCCTCCAGATCGGCTATCTGTTTACCTGCCTGCTGTTCTGCCTTCTCTACTCTCTCCTGCAACTGCTGCTCTGTCTGATCTAATTATTTCCTTAAAATACTCTGCTTTTCCTGTACTTCATGAATACTCTCCACATTATTCCTACTACATTGTTCTACCTTACTTCCAAGCTGAGACTGCACCTTAACTATTTCATCTCCTAATTGCTCTTTCACCTGCTTCGTTTCAACTTGAACCAGTATTTTTATGTTCTCTCCCTGAGTAGTGAGACAATTCTCTAGCTTCTCCTCTACCCTATCTAGCTTCTGATCCACTTCTGAAATGACTTTCCCGTAGTTATCCTGCATCTGAGTTTTAACTTCACCTCTGATTTCATCCTTTGATGGTTCTAAACTCGCTTTAAGCTCCTCATATTTCTCACTTATCCTCTCATTAGCTTTAATTACATCATCTAATTTCTGATTATTATGCTTTATCTCATGTTTTAGTTTCTGATTTATATTCTCAATTTTATTATTAGTTTCCTGACTATTCTGTTTCAATTCTTTATTTAGTTCCTCAAATTTATTATTACTTTCCTGTCTCATTTGTAATAAGATACTCAGAATGCTGTCCTGTGCTGAAATCTCCAATGAACTATTTTCCTCACTGGTACCACTAAAATTTACCTCCGCTAAATTCCTAGCTACGTCTATTTCACCATCCTCCACATTCACGCTAATACCACTCTCCTCACTAGCTTCCATCACACCTTCGTTGACCTCCATACCACTTCGCAGCTTCATATTCTCCTCATCAGACATACCGATACACACCAAAATCTTATCTCTACCCCCAAAAAATCACTTGCAATGAAATATACACGTTTCCCTTCACGAAACTCAATTGGTTTTCGACGTTTTCCGGGCGTTGGTAACCAACAACAACATCAAGTCACATTTGGGTGACCAGATGTAACGTTTCCGCCCGTTGTAAATTCCCACGTTGGGCGTCAAGTGTAACGTTTTACGGGCGTTGACCAGTTGTAACGTTTCCACCCGCTGTAAATGACCCACGTTACTGCCAATAGAAATAAAATACCCCTTACCTGTTTATTAATAATAATAATATGCTCGTTTGGGCGCCAGGTCATCAGCACATCTTGATGAACCAAAATAATAAAATAAAATCCAGATCGCCGTGTAGTCTTCCATCAGATCAGCGCGTGGAATTTCGCTGGGCCCTCGTTCCTTTGACGCGTGGATTGTTGTCTTAACTGTAGCATGGAGCGAATTTGTTCCACCTTCCGACTGACTCTAGTGAACGGATTTACTCCACAGTTCCCTTTTGTGAAAATGAACAAATACACAATCATATTCACGTCAGCTAAATTGCTTGAAAACGTGTCGTAATTTACAATTGAGATGTAGCAAATTCTACCAGCTTGGTACTCGTACTAGTAGTAATCGAGGATAAAGTTACTCTCAGAGTAGTGTAGTCTACTAGTATTTTTGAGTGAGGGCCTTTTAGAATCGCTCTGCAGACGCTTATATATGAGTCCAACCTCCCTCACTTCGAATTTCTTCTTCCACCAATCAATTAAGTGATGCCATGACGAACCCTCCTCCTGGCCCGTAAGATTCAAATATTGCCTTTACATTTGTTGCTTCCTCCAAGTGGTGTCTTCATGAGCACGTTTTTATTTTATTTCATCCCCCGTTGTCGCGATGTACTCAGAAATCCGTGACGTCAGAGCCAACCACCGGGTCTACAGAATATTCAGCCGACCTCCCACTGCGATCCCCCTTTCTCTGGTGACCTCACGCGGCGAAACTGTCACCAACCAGACTAGATATATCACAATCAGGTGCTCTTTTTCACCTAACCTATAATTCAGACTATGTAATTCCATTTTATTTATTTCTTAAAGGACGATAAATAGAGTAATATGCAATAAAAATAATAATAATATATACGTAATTAATGATTGCATGGAATAAATCCAGAATGTATGACGATAATAATAATAATAATAATAATTAATAATAATTGCTTCCACTTACTTTTGTCGGGCTCCTCTCAGTCTTCTTTCCTGTCGACCTCTCTTGGTCAACTCTTGTGCTCTTCCGACCCTGACGGTATTAGGATATCCGAGGCCTAGGGAGTATTTCACTTTTCCACCTTAATTGGCCCTTGTCTCATCCTTCCTGATACCCTCATTCATCGAGGGGTCAGCCTTCTTTTTCTTTTCATGTCTCCTGCCATCTGCTCAAGGCCCTCAAGGAGGCAGGATGTATGTAGCCCCACCACTTCTGGTGCACCCAGGATAGTGCTACACCCTTAAGGGCTCACGGCTGGTGAGTTTGGGAGTTGGCGACCCCGAGGGATTTGTGAGCTGGGTCCGGTTTGCCCCCTTTTTTCCTCAGACCTTGGGGAAGGCCCTCTCCTCTTTCCCTTTCCTATCTGCCTTTCATGGCTCTCCTTCCTTCCAAGTCCCTCAATCCTCATTCTTCGATGGTTGAGGGCATTTCTTTTCATCCTGTCCTTTATTTCCTTTATCCATTCTTTGTTTTACAATTTCTTCTTCTCGTATGTAAGTTTGTAGTTAGTTTTAGTTATCGTTTTCATTCTCATCTCTTCTCATCTTGCACTATCACCCCAACCATTAGGGGCCGATAACTTATATGTTAGGCTCCTTTAAACAACAATTATCATCATCAATAATCCCAAACACAAAGGTAAAGTCAGCACGAACCTTCACGGTAACAGGAAAAGAACTATGAAAAATGCATGAAATTTAGGAATCTACGTCCAGAAGTTTGCAACATACCATCCTACCCTAGCCTATACAGAATTGGAGAGTGTGCACCGTCCGTTTGCATAAACAAACTGCGGAATATTGCAAATTAAATAGCATTGTACCTTAATTAAACAGTGTATTATAAGCCTTACGGTATGGTTGTCGTCCGCTCAATTTTTAAAACTGCAAAAATTAAAGGTGAGTATTATGGTTGTGCTAACAAATTAAAGTGAATAATAATATTAATACTCACCGCAACACGTATCGCAGATGATCCAAACTTAATTAAGGCCTTCTTACGATATATATTTTACATAAAGTTGTGAGTCCTTCTCAAGTTAAGGACATCTTGGTCACCAGTCCTCAACAGTCAAACACTTAAGCAGTATTTAAAGCTCAAGGGCTCACGTCTGGTGAGTTCTGGACTTGGCGACCCCGACAATTTCCTGAGCTGGGTCCGGTCTTTCTTCTTCTTCAATTGCCTCTGGGGCGGTACTTCTCCTCTTTACATTTTCTACCTGCCTTTCCTGGCTCTGCTTTCTTCCAAGTCCCTTAATTCTCATTCTTTGAGGGTTGAGGGCATTTCCTTTCCCCCCTGTCCATTGTTTTCCCTTACTTTATTCTTGTTTTCCAGTTCCTCTTCTAGAATGTAAGTATGTAGTTAGTTTTAGTTGTAAGTATGTAGTTTGTTTATTAGATACAGGGTCTTTCATATAAAATAAGAACGGCAAGCGGCAGTTTTGTTATTCTGTGCTGTGGTGGCCTTGGCCGAGCTTGTGGCGCGCCATGGCCCCCTGCTGTGGTATTGAAAGCGCGCGCGTAGTGCATACGAGGGCTGTTTTCTTTTCCAAGTTCCGATGGACTGTATAAAAACAACAGATTGACATACCGAACTGATTTTACTACTCAATGTTTGCTTGTTATATTCGTATGTCTCAACATAGTCGCCAAAACTATTGAGACATTTGTCGTATCGTTACACCAGCTCTCCAATGCCCTCCGCCGCTGAGGTGGGTACGTCTGGACAGTCTCCTGAAGTTTTTCATTTTTGACGAGGCGTTGCCGCCCAACCATACCTTCAATTCTCGAAAGAGGTGAAAATCATTCAGTGCTGGTTTGGACTAAACGGCAGATGGTCCAAAACTTCACATTTGAATTCTTTGAAAAATCTATCGTAACGTTGGTACAGTGTGGTCGTTAATGGTTTTCACCTTTTTCGAGAATTGAAGGTATGGTTGGGCGGCAACGGCTCGCCAAAAAGGAAAAACTTCAGAAGACTGTCCGGACGTACCCACCTCAGTGGCGGCAGAATATTTTGCTGAGGGCATTGGAAAGCTGGTGTAACGATACGACAAATGTCTCAATAGTTTTGGCGACTATGTTGAGACATAAGATTAAAACTAGCAAACATTTAGTAGTGAAATCAGTTTGGTATGCCAATCTATTATTTTTATACAGTCCATCGGAACTTGGGGGGAGGAGGGGGAGGGGGGAACAGCCCTCGTATGTACTATGCGCGCGCTTTCAATAGTACAGCAGGGGACCATGGCGCGCCACAAGCTCGGCCAAGGCCACCCCAGTAGCGAATAACAAAACTGCCGCTTGCCGTTCTTACTTTATATGAAAGACCCTGTATAGTTCATTGTTCCATTAGACTGTGGTGTGCGAGTGTGTCTGGTCGCAGTTGCATTGTTTATTATTAGATATAGTTCATTGTTTCATTAGACTGTGATTTGTGAGGGTGCATGTGAGTGTGCCTGGTAACAGACTGTTTTAGTGGTGGTATTTTGTTGTTGGTGGAACTTCAGTATTTTTTCGTTACTAGAATTTTGGTATTTAATTGTTAGTAGAAGGTTAGCACTTTTGTTAGTAGAATTGCTCTATTACTTATTCTGAAAGGGAGTAGCAGCCTTTCAGAATAAATTAATTCTTTACTTGTCTTACAGACGGTTAAGATATTGATAATATAAGCCAGCTAATGGCTACACTGCGTTCTGCTGCACGGCTGAAAGCAACGGGAAACTACAGACGTAATGCTATTCCCGAGGATATGCACCATTCTATGCATAATTACATGTGATGATGGCCCCCTCACTTGCAAAATTCCAATCCGGATGTAAACTAGTCCCCCATTCGGATCTCCGGGTGGGGACTACTCGAGAGGGGGTTAACATTGCAGAAGTGACAAAGAGGAAATCTGACATTCTACGGATCGGAGCGTGGAAGGTTGGAAGTCTGCTAGGAAGTGGAAGGTTAGAAAACTTAGAAAGGGAAATGGATAGGTTAAGGTTGGATTTGGTAGGGATTAGTGAAATGCGCTGGCAGGTAGAACAGGACTTTTGGTCAGGAGACTATTGGGTCATTAGCATTAAATCAAACGATGGCCAAGCAGGGGTTGGTCTCATATTGAGTAGGAAACTTGGGCAGCGGGTGGAATATTATGAGCAATATAGTGAACGGATTATTGTAGCTAAAATCAATACCAGACCTACGTGCACCACAGTGGTACAAGTCTATATGCCTACCAGTCAAGCTGATGATGAAGATGTTGTAAAGGTCTACGAAGAAATAGATGAAATTCTGAGGTATATCAATGGTGATGCAAATGTTATAGTAATGGGAGATTGGCATTCTGTGGTAGGAAAAAGAAGAGAAGGGAAGATAGTAGGAGATTTCGGATTAGGTGAAAGGAGATGATGATGATGATAATTGTTGTTTTAAGGGGCCTAACATCTAGGTTATCGGCCCCTGATTAGGTGAAAGGAATGATCGAGGAAGCAGGCTGATGGAATTCTGCACCGAGCATGAGTTGGTCATAGCTAACACCTTATTCAATAATCACAATACAAGAATATACACATGGATGAGACCAGGAGATACAGGGCGTTACCAAATCGACTTCATTATGGTCAAGCAGAGGTTTCGAAACCAGATTTTGGATTGTGAAACATATCCCGGTACAGACATAAACTCTGACCACAATCTGGTTGTTATGAAATCCAGATAAAAGTTGAAGAAATTGAAGATAGGTCAAAATCCAAAAAGGTGGGTAATAGACAGACTGATAGAGAAGGATGTAAACGAAAGATTCAAGAAGAGTATAAAGTAAGGACTAATGAAAAACCCTCAGCAAATTCCAATTGCAGACGAATGGGCACTTTTGATGAATGAAATAACAAAATCCGCAGAAGAAAACATTGGTAGGAAAGAAATAATAGGTAGAAAACTGTGGATCACTCAGGATATACTAGAATTGATGGATGAAAAGCGGAAACACAAGAATGTAAGAGATGAAAAGGGGAAAGCAGAATACAGACGTCTGAGAAATGAGGTTAACAAAAAGAGCAAGGAAGCGAAAAAAGAATGGTTGAAGGAGAAATGAGCAGGTATAGCAAATTGTCTGAAGTTAGGAAAGGTAGATAAGCTTATCGAAGGATTAAGAATACTTTTGTGGAAAGGAAGACTAAGTGCTGTAATATTAAGGACACAAATGGAACAGATAGGGAAGAAAAGGTTGAGAGATGGAGAGCTTACATGGATTGTTTTTTTTAAGGGAAAGGAGATTCAGAATCATGAAATGGAAAGGGAAAAATTGACGAGGATGTGAAAAGAGATATAATATTGAGATCGGAATTTGATAGAGCATTGGAAGACTTAAGCAGGAACAACGCACCGATCGAGTTGCTACGCTGCATAGGAGATGAAAGTCTGGTTAGTTTATTTAACTTGGTGTGTAGGATTTATGAGACAGGTAAGGTACCCTCTGATTTCAAGAAGAATGTTATCATCCCTATACCGAAGAAAGTGGGAGCTGACAGATGTGAAGATTGCCATACAATCAGCTTGATTACTCATGCTTCAAAGATCCTGTCTAGAATAATATACAAGAGGATGGAAAACCAGATAGAAACGGAGTTGGGCGAAGACCAGTTTGGTTTCAGGAGAAATGTAGGAACAAGGGTAGCTGTACTAAGTCTTAGGCTGATTTTGGAAGGTAGAATAAGGAAAGATAAGAGAACGTTCATGGCATTCGTAGACTTAGAAAAGGCTTTTGATAACGTTGATTGGACTAAATTGTAACGATTGGAATAAAGTAACGGGATAGGAGGGTGATCTACAACCTATACAGAAACCAGACAGCAGTCATTCGAACTGAAGGACATGAGAGAGAAGCTGGTATTCAGAAAGGTGTAAGACAAGGCTGCAACTTATCACCCATACTTTTCAATCTTTACATTGAACAAGCAATGCAGAAAATAGGAGAAACTTTTAAAGTGGGAGTGAAGATTCAAGGAGAAATAATTTCAACTCTGAGATTTGCCGATGACATCGTCATCCTGGCTGACACGAATGAGGGTTTGAATGATTTTTTGAATGGCATGGACTCCGTATTCGGAAATTATTCATGATGAAAATTAACAAATTTAAAACAAAAATATTGGAATGCAGCCGAAAAAAATCAGAAATCTCTATGGACATCAAATTGGCAGGTGAAAAGCTGAAGGAAGTAGGAGACTTGTGTTACTTAGGAAGCAAAATAACCAGTGATGGACGAAGCAAAGAGGATATAAAAAGTAGGTTGGCTCAGGCAAGGAAAGCATTTCTACAAGAAAGGAATCTGTTGACATCGAATATAGATTTAGGTATTAGGAAGTCATTCTTGAAAGCTTTTGTCTGGAGCGTGGCACTCTATGGAAGTGAATCTTGGACTAGTGGTGCGGCAGAAAAGCGGAGAATTGAAGCGTTTGAAATGGGGGTTACAGGAGAATGATGAAGATCAGATGGGTAGATAGGGTTACAAACGAAGAGGTATTAAGATGAGTGGGAGAGGAGAGAACTGAAGGGGTAGACCAAGGTTAGAATATGTTAAACAGATTGCCTCGGATGTAGGGTGTGGTACCTATGTAGAGATGAAACAATTAGCTCAGGACTGGGAGGCATGGACAGCTGCATCAATCCAGTCAAAAGACTGAACACTCAAACAACAACAACAACAACAATATAATATAGCTGCTTATAAAATGAAATCAATGGGAAATAAACCTAATTAGATCTTTACAATTAAGGGGACGTATTCAAAACATTAGTAGGGTTCTCCAAACATTAACAATAATCAAGATATACATAATTATTTTCGCCCATAATTTATTAAAAATATACAGGATTCCTAAAAAAATGTACTAACACTTTGAATGACTTTAAAATGATTTTTTAAGAACATAGAGCAAAGTTTAAGGGCTTCATTTATAGAAGAGACATGTAATTAAAGATTCATGTTCGCAAATGTTCAAAATGATGACCGTCAGTGTCCAGATAAAGCTGATAACGCGAACCAGTGGATTCGGAAACGTTATGACTAAGTTCATATGGAATTTCGTGGCATTGTCTTTCAATTTCCAATTACAATGCATCAATTGTTCTTGGTTTGCTGCGATAAACTCTGTACTTCAGGCATATCCATAAAAAGAAGTCCATTGGCGTGAGATCTGTGGAACGCGTCCAATCCATGTGTCTGGATGAGCTGCATCGAGGTGAGCTCTG
The DNA here is from genome assembly GCA_946902985.2 of Meconema thalassinum. Lineage (NCBI taxonomy): Eukaryota > Metazoa > Arthropoda > Insecta > Orthoptera > Tettigoniidae > Meconema > Meconema thalassinum. The sequence continues at coordinate 863,494,773 of OX336389.2, forward strand.
ACATCGCGATGGTAGTGGAGAGGTGCTCCATCTTGCTGAAAGTAAACCTCGTCATCACCAAACATCTCCTCAATGTGTGGACGGACGGACTCCTCCAGCAAGGTTAGGTACCTGTCACCATTGAGAGTTCCGTTAAAAATAAATGGTCCTATGATGCCCAATGCTGATATCCCACACCATACTGTTACCCCTGGAGAGTTCAAATGTTGCTCAACTGTAACATGAGTATTTACATGACTCCAGTAGGTAATATTATGACGATTAAGCGTGACATTTAATTTAAACATAGCCTCATCACTCCAGAAAATTTTGAGTGTAAACCCTGCGTCTTCTGCACATTTTTCCAGGTACCATTCACAGAATTGAACTCTCCGGTCCGGATCGTTTTGGAATGTAGGATTTCCAGTGCAGACGCTTCATGATGCGATGGACGCTATCTTTTGAGATGTGTCTCTCTCGAGCCGTTTGTCGTAGTGATTTCGATGGGGATCGAGTGAGGGCTTCCTGCATCTGTTCTTCTTTTCTAGGACTGGTGGATGTCCGTGGTCGTCCAGAACGTTCCTTGTTGACGTTGTGAACGGTTCCATCTGCTTCAAATTTATATGTGATGCGAGAAATGGTCCGGTGCATTGGTGGCGGTTAGTCGAACTCTAGAAACTGACGGTCATCAATTTGAACATTTGCGAACGTGAATCTTTAATTACCTACCTCTTCTATAATTGAAGCCCTTAAACTAGTCTCTATGTTCAAAAATAATCATTTAATAGTCATTCAAAATGTTAGTACATTCTTTTGAGACACCCTGTATCATAGGGTCCCCCAGAACATCTACACATCACCAGAAAAACTTTAAGCTAAGTTACTCGATGGCCTCACGCATGTGACCACTCGAACCAAGGACCGCAAGGAAACATGAACCAAGAAAACAATAACAATTTACCAACTTACAAATTATACCATAGCGAAGGGATCACACAAGGATCATCCACTCACAGTTACATCTACACTTAATTGTTTTTCTCAATTTCATCCGTTACCGCCCCAAACTGCCCCCAGTGGCCATCCGAAGACAGAAGAATCGGCAACCACAACATTCATCAACTCACATACGAGGAACAAGAACAAAACAACTAGGAGAAAACAGATTCACACCAAAATAAGGGAGAAATACCAGGAAATATATTACAACGAGGAATGAAACCTAAAAAAAAAAAAAAAAAAAAAAACACACAAGAAATTTACCCCACCAAAAGAGAGCGCCATTTAGCAACCCACGAGGATTGCTAATGGGGGACATTTGAACACATGTCCAGAAAGCACGACACTCAGGCCAGTTGTAACCGTTTTGCGGGGTCTGTGATGAAAACCACATCAAGTCCCACCGATTCGCTGCCACAAGTGTAACGGCTTCCCTGACGGGTGCTTACCATTAACTACTAAGTCTAAGAATGATCTATTGATTGGGCGCCAAGGTGCCAACACTAAGTTGAAACCTAAATTTATATTTCTATCAATCCCTAGCTTGCGTAGAACACATATAATACTCTTTACACTCAGACCGTGGTATGATGGAATCATTAACCCAGATAACATTTGCATTGGGAGACGGAGGTTGTTTTATATCTAATGCTACCTACTGGAATCAAAGATTGCATTATGTAAGGAATTAATTTAATTGTCAGAAAAAAACCATATCAGTGGTAATTTGAATAATAATAGTAAAATGGAGCATAAAGAATTTATCATTACCACGAGCAAAGTATTTGAATTTAGAGGTTGGTTGAATTTACAGAAGTTAAGATTATTTCCGAGCTTGAATTTACTGAATTAACGGAGAGAATTATACAAAATAGAGAGAGTGCGTTTAGGCCAGTACCGCACACCCTTGGAGATGCTTTCTCCCACGTGCTAGTTGATTCTGTTGAGAATGTTGTTGAATGTAGATCGTCATCTTCTGCGTTGGTTGATGCGTTGCGAATATAATTGAAGTTATACTGTTTTAGTGGCGGGTCTAAATCCTAGAGCGACGATACACGGCTTGCCAAAACACTGCAGCACGTGCAATACCCATGACGATCGGTCAGTGGAGTATACAGGTTTGACGATGTCCACCATGGAACGTAATAAATGTTTGTCCGCTCGGAACAGAATTTGTCACAAGAATAGTCCCTTCTTCTCCGTGCGCGAACACTGTATCAACAAGCCACGGCTCCCCTCCAGAGTTCCACTTGCAGTCTCTCCTCTCGCCGGCTTGACCAATCCCCGTGCATTTCCATGACGTAGCATTCACCCCGCTATGCCCGTTCTCCTCTTGATTGGCTGGGCGCCCAAGCGTTCGTTCCCGCCAACAAAGTTCATTCTTCTCCGCATGATGCTTCGTGCAGATTACCGTTTCTATCAATTCGCCTTTTCTTAAAACTGTACAGTTGGAAATGTTCCCTCAGTTTCAAAATCATGTCATTGACCTCGATGTCTAATCCTGTAGCCGTACTTCCCGATGACGCATAACTCTCTACAAGCCCTAACTGGATAACAAAAGTCCTGACTCTCCGCAATCAAATAATTTGCCGTGTAATGGATTTCGGAATAATCCGATTGATAGTGTTTTCTAGAAATAGAAAACCTATCTGTATGCGTACTAATTTAAAAAGCTCCAAAATAAAATACGACACGAATAATAATAATAATAATAATAATAATAATAAACAAATATAAATTAAATAAATTAAATTCAATTAACTAGGCCAAATACTTGCCGCGTTTACATAAACATTAAATATTCCCATCTGACTTATGTCAGTGGCGTAAAACCCTACGAAAAACATATCACATTTCACCTCGGATCATCAGGTGATTTACCATAAACACGGTACTTCACGTGATTATTCCAGACATGCTCTTAAAAAATCCCCAACCAAAATACAAATTACACAAATGAAATCACCCTAAGTACATATATAAACACTCATAATTTTCATTACGCACTTTGCGTCAAAGTTAGTTTCACTGCTGTATTGCTCTAGGCAATCCGTCGAATGTTTGACATTTTTACAAATGTTCCTCGGATATATCCGCCTCTCAACAATTCTATGTGGGAAGAATATACATATAGTCATGTGTAATCCCTTTGTATTTTCACTATTCCACATTTTTTTTTTTTTCGTGTAGCCTCCTGAGAGGCCGAGTGCAGGTCTTTCTAGTTGACGCCCGTGGGCGACCTGCGCGTCGGGATGAGAGAGGGAATGAATGAAGATGAATGAAACTGGGCAAGGATGTGGAAGGAAGCGGCCGTGGCCTGTCAGAGGTACTGTCCCAGCATTTGCCTGGTGTTGAAAATGGGAAACCACGGAAAACCATTTCAAGGACAGCCGACGGTGGGGCTCGAACCCACGCGTCTACCGAGTCAGCAGAGAGCTTGGCCCCTTGACCTAACGCAGCGCTTTAGCCCGCGTAGCCACTACTGTCGGTACTATTCCACATCACACGCATTGAATGTGTTCAGATGTCAACCACCACAGAACTACTTCAAGAAATGTGGTTGTTCCTTTCTTCTTGTGTAACAATTACCAAATACACGGTACACACGATCACACAGTCGTGGTTACTCGTCGTGACCATAGTACCCACTCTCTCTGTAAATTACATACAATTTCTATACTTCTGAAAAAAAAAAAAAAAACAGCAAGCACACATTACAAATAACACAAAATATTTCTGTGCCGTTATTGCCCCTAACTTACTGAGTTCCCGTAGACCAATTTCTACCTCACACCAGTTCACATCACTCCATATCTCTGTCAATCAGTAGACCACAACCCAGACCAGTCACCTCCTCGCGATCCTGACCTAGTTGCCACAACTCACAAATAATACTTATGTACTAATTACCTTGAGGTTACCTACCTCGTTTACATAATAGCTCACATTTCTTAAATTCACACTCACAGATCTTACATGTCGAGGTCGCAAACAGAGATCACGTGTGCTGATATGTATGAATTTCATGAAGGACTGTCTCGCATTCTGGTGGCCCATCTTTTGTCTCGTGGACGCCTAAGCAAACGTGCCCTGTACAAGCGCTGACCCATCTCTTGGATACAAATGGGAACCCACCAGCGCTGCCAAAATCTGGTCTTGGTGTATCGAGACACTTCAGTGCTCAATAGCATCCTTCAATCCCGACATCTCTCCCTGTACCCCTCTTGTGACCCCTGATACGCCTGCCTGGAAGACCAGATCTCCCACACCGAATACCACACTTACTCAATTGATAGGCTGGCTCGCCAGCTACACTCACTTACTTCATGACACATACTTCCGTAGACTATGTATATTATACGTCCCGTATAATCTGTTTGCCTTACCATCCTCTAGCACATATGCTGGTTTGCCCATACGTTTGGAAACTATAAATGGAACCTCGTAGAGATAGAAAAACTTGGACATAACCTTCTCTAGCTTATTCGACTGTTTCGGCACTCTAAGTAAGACTCTGTCTCCCGGCTCGAATAGGTCGAATTTCGTTTCTTTTTGTTGGCGAATTCTCTTTTGTGCTGACTTAGATAAATTCTGTTTCGCCAACTGGACAATGTAATCCATCCCCGGTTGCTTTCCCTCATTTAAACCCAATACTCTCGCTAGTTCATTTTGTGGTCCCTTTCCGAAGTGAACTTCTTATGGCGTCAATTTCGTGCTCTCATGCTGGAGAGAATTCAGCCAAGTCTCGACTTTGGGAAGATGTCCAATCCAGGCCGAATGCTTGTCATGCACTAGAGTCCGAAAAAGACGAGCCACTTACCTTAATGGACGCTCTGCAGAATTACCCTGAGGGTACCTTACAGAGGAATGAACGTGTGAAATACCAGCTTCCTGCATGCTGGTTCTCCATTTCTTTGCAGTAAACTGTGGTCCACTGCCAGATAGTATCCTGAGAGGTACGCCAAGCTCAGGTATATACTGTGCCCATTTACAATGTTGTGGTCTAGCATGAATTCAACGGGAGCGCGCTAATGACGTCAGCGAGTAGGTTCCGAGCTGTCAGCCCAGCAGAGTTTGAACGAGCCGCGTGTTTCACATGGTGCCAACGCAAGTTGAAAGCTATTATTCTTATAAAGCTTTTGTTATGGAAGAAGGTTATACCAGCAATTCAGAATGAAGTTAGGAGTAATTCACCAGCTTATTCCTGTTGTTTTATTGGAATTTACCAACCTTCTCGATCTTTCTATGGATATAGCCAATGAGACGTAAGATCCAACATTACGTAATGCGAGTTCACAGATCGATATGTGTCATTGGGACAGTATATAAGCCAGCCCTGGTAGAGGTCAGGTACCTCATATATCACACCGACACAGTCATCGAGTCGTCATAATAGTCCACGTGTGTGTGTGTGTCCACGACAGTGAAATACGCCGTTATTCTGAACGAGCGCTCCTTGGAACTAGGCAACATATACAACGCCACAATGCCCGAGTGGACATAGAATTTGTGCTTCGTTTGTGGTAATATAGCAGTGCTTCGAAACTTATAATATTCTCTGGTTGAACACTTCAATATATTCCAAGGTATGTGAGTGACTTGTTACACAAGTATATGACTTTGTCTTGTGCTATTCCTACCACTTATATCAAACGTGAGAACTGGGACCATCACATTGAACATCTGCAAGTGAGAGTAGGCTACCCTACCAACATACTTTTTCACGGGGAATTATCAGGCCAGATTCCACCCTTGATTTATCAAAGACATTATCAACAGGAACTGTTACCCATTTTCTTGTCCAGTCAGCCACTGGATTACATAAGTGGACTTCATTATTTGCAATGGGCCATGCTAGTAACATGACTTGTATGTATGAAGAACAGCCCCATGATAGAACAAGTTCACTGCCCCAGTTATGAATATGGTTAGCAGCTAAGGCGGCGGACTGTGAGGAGATCATGCCAGAATGAACCATTAGGAACGTGGAGCAGGGTCATCTGCGGCATATTTCTGTGGATGACAGGAGAGCGGCGCGCTATAAGCATGTCCCATGTCCAGCGTGTAGGATTCTCAGATCCATGGAGCCCTGATTAGATCAGCACCGAGGGAGTTGAATGCTTCAACATGTCCCATGTCAAGCATTTTAGAATTCTCAGATCCGTGGTACTTGGGTTCGATCTACACCGAGGGAGGTCAACTCGCCACAGAAAACATGATACCGTAGACTTCCGAAAAGCCTGAATAACATCTCGTGCCATGAATTTTCCGCCATTCCGATAAAACCTATTCACTTTCTCTAATATTAAGAGCGCAGTTATATTTAAATGACTAGCCTACACATTTTTAGGAGTAATTTTCCTTGCAGTCAAGTAGACTTCGTTTTCGATATTGCAGTAATAAGATGGGAAGTCTTACCCCCATTCAGAACGCAGCAGAGTTATGACACAGTTCATGAATTAATAATTTTCTTACAGAATATATTTTTCCAATAATAATAATAATAATAATAATAATAATAATAATTAATGTCTATGCATTAATATTGATAAATAATGAATTATATGAACAGTTATGGAAATAATATTCCTTCAGAATGACAAAAATGAAAGACTATGATAAAAGAGTTGAATATGAGTAAACAATTAATTGTTAATGTAAAAATTGAGAGCATACGATTTGTTATCGTCTAGGGTTTTGTTAAATGAAGCTGTATTGATGTTGTGTTGTGCCAGTGCACTTTGTGAAAAGTTAATAGAGGCTTTGATCCCTCATATGTAGTGGACGTAGCGGGAGTAATATCCTGAGAGCCACAGAAAGCTGTATGCTTGTTAATAGGAAATAAAATGGGAGATTTCGGGAGTCAGAACCTGTCCCATAAGCTTCAATATGGTTCAAATCTTAAAGATTTCCCCTATGATATTATCAGCTCCAATGATTAATTATTACATGCAATGTTGTCATGCCAATTTTTACCTTTTGAATTCATGTCCAGTGAATAAAATCCTGAAATTTATAAAGGATATTCCGAGCAAACTTCAAAGTAACCTAACTTTATTATTATTATTGTTGTAAAATGTCAAATGTAAGGATTTAACTGCTGTGCCCAAGAATTGTCAATATGCTGTGTATTTAATTGCGTTAAGAATTGTGTCGTTTTTAAGAAAATCCAGAATGAAAATATGAAACTTCGAGTGTGAAATTAATCCATTCTAGTGTCAGGATTTTAAATATGTGAATTGTAAATAAGTGAATAGGACGATTGAACAATACAACTTTTTAGTGTGAAGTGAAAATATAATTTATGTCGTCTTTAAAACGTATAGATTAACAAATGAAAGTATAATTCATGAACATAGTCTAGCTCATCGGACAATATTAAATAAGACAATAGTTTATTGTGTTTGAGCGGCATAAATCCATTAGGAAATGCGTGTGCTATTTTTTTGCTTGTGCCAGTCGGCAGAAATTTTCTAAATAAAATTTCTTGGTGAATTGGTTTATTTTTAAATATGATTTTTAATTATTTTGTTATATGTCATGACTCTTTCCTTTTTCCTTTACGAGGAGCATGAATGCAGTGTCTAGTAATTACAGCCCAAGCCCAGAACGCCCTGAGAGAGATCTCCTGCTAACACTGCATTTACTGCTACCTCGCATGTGGTTGTCTGTCACTCCAGGTGTACAGACGGGCACATAAGGAAGAGAAAGATATGGCACCCAACGTGGGGTTTTGATAGGTTTTGATAGGCTTCGATAGGTTTTGATAGGCTTCGTTAGGAGTAAGATAGCTCACTTGTTTGAGTATTGTTGTTTTTGGATTTTGATCCAATTTTTGAAATAGATTTTTGTTTTGATGAAATATAACAGAGGTTAATGACAATTTTTTGTGATCGTTGTCATTTAAGTATATTAATTTTACGTTTTCGGAAGGAAATTCATGGCTCGGAAATACTACACAACCTACTGTTAGCTCTAAGTTCCTTAAGTGTCTGGTGATAGGTCTTCTCACTAATTGCCATTGATTGTATTGTGTGATTATGTCTGATAATGAACTGAAAACTTTACTGATGTCTCTGAACGACAGAATGGCAGAGAACTCTCTACTTTTAGATGCCATGCAAACAAAAATAAAATAAACTTCTGATTCTAAAGCAGAAGCAAATGAAGATGTTTAAACTAATACAAAAATATTAGAAGACAGGATTAACAAGAAGTTCCGTGAAGAACTATACAGCCTACTTTTCATGCCAATGATTATTCTACAGTATATGAACATATAATAATGACGAAATTAAGTTGGTAATATCGAAATATCTAATTAGTTCAAAATATACCTGGTATAATGTAGCCTCATAGAGCACTACAGTTGGCAGCCCTGGTGACTGAATATATTCTTAGTTCCATCTCTTAAGGTACAAAATACAAAATTTGGTTGAAGTCCAATGGACGTTACATGCAGTTAGACACTGGATCTATCAGCACGCGTAAAAGCATGTTGCAACAATACCATGCGTGTGCTGGTCAGAAATAATCTGAAATATTATGATATCTTGTTGTGCCAATTTTGGATGGAATCCATTTGTTAGTATAGAAGTTACATGTATTTTAAAATTGGACATATCAGCAGGCATAGAATCATGTTGGCAGCACTGCCTTATATTAATTACTCCAAATTAATCTAGAATGGCAGGTGCTATACGTGTGCAAAATATAGAGCTGTTGGCTTGCATACTTTCTGATATATTGATATTAGGGTAAAAAATATAGACAGCATTTATTAACAGTTGGCAGCCCTGATTGCTCTTAACAATACGTATAGTCATATCTGTTATGGTACACATAGCACATACGAAATTTGGTTGAAATCCAACTGATAGTACAGAAGTTAGATGTATTTAAAAATTGGTACTATCAGCAGGCTTATAATCATGTTGGTAGAACTGACGTATATAAGTCACTCCAAATTAATATTAAATGTCAGAATATACGTGTGCATAGTTTAAAGCTGTTGGCTTGCATACTTTCTGATATATTGGTATTTGGATAAAAAATATAGAGAGCAATTATTAACAGTTGGCAGCCCTGGTGGCTCTTTAGAATACGCTCAGTCATATCTGTTTATGTACAGATATTACATACAAAATTTGGTTGAAATCCAATTGATAGTGTAGAAGTTATATGCATTTAAACATTGGACCTATCAGAAGGCTTAAAATTATTTTGGCAACACTGTCATGGTTGACCTCCTGGAAATTAAACTTTAATAATATTATCTACATGTGTGCCAATTTTGGAATAGCTTCCATGCATACCTTGCAAGATATCCAACATTGAGCTCAAATTTCTAGTGCGTGTTTTCAGCAGTTGGTAGCACTGACATCATTTTCAAATATGGACGTGAGATATTCCGGTGCACATCTTTACTCATACTAAATTTGGTTTTGATTGCTGCAGCCGTTTAGGAGTTGATTGGGGGGGACACACACACAGCCAGACAGACAGACAGACAGAAGGACAGATAGACAGACAGACAGACACACATTTTCCCGGATCGATCTCATAAGTCTACTTTTTCCTCATTTTTGCAAAATGTGAAAAGTAGGCTAAAAATTGTACAGGATTACTTGAGGTTAAAATTGATGAACAGTCTGAATCCTTTGAAAATGAATTTACGGAATTCCTTAAAAGTAGTTCAAAAGAACATGAAAATAAATTTTCTGAATCCCTTAAGAATAGTTCCAAAGAACTTGAAGGTAAAATTCAAAGTAGCTCCAAAGAACTTGAAGGTAATATTGAAGGTAAAATTCAAGGTAGTTCCAAAGAATTAGAAACTAAAATTGACAGTATCTCTAATTTTTTAGAAAATAAAATTTTAGATAATTCTGAATCCTTTGAAAAACAAATTAAGTTAGTAGAAGCCAATTTAGAATGTCAGATTATTGATAATTCTGCTGCACTCACCTTGATAGAGAATAGGGTCAAAAGTAACTACTTAGCTCATGAAAAACAAATTCATTCCATTGAAAGGAAAATTCAGGAAAATTCTAGTACCTTAGAAGCTCATATAGGATCGGTGGAGAGTCGGGTTCTTGAAAAATGTTTTAAGCTTGAGGAAAACGTGGCGAAACTCGTGAAGGGATAGAGCAATTAGAAGAGGCGGTTATTAAGAAAGGCCAAAGATATGTTGCGAAATTAGAAGATGAGGCTAGCTGTATGGAAGAGAGATTAGAAGAAAAGATTAATGATGTCACGGATAGCGTTGTAACCCAAATACAGTCTAAAATTTCTGTAGACTTCAAAAATTCCGTTTTTGAAAATATGCAGAAACAGATGCTGACATGCGTAGCGAAAGAAGTAGAAGAAGATTTGAAAGAGGTTCATAAAGCCATCAGGACATGCGATTACCACCTTAGAAAGGATGTGGGGGGGGAATTCAAGAAGATGTAGCCAAAATAGGAAAAATAGTCACGAAGAATTTGACCAAAAGAGTGTCAGATTCCGAGAAAGTTTTGAGTCGCATAGAAACTCATAACCAGGGTTTTCATGACGATTTTAATAAAATAAAAAAGAAAATCGAGACCGAAACAGTTACTACCACGGAGTTACAGACCGCTCAGGAGCAAATGAAATTTGAACTGAAAGAACAGCTTAAGGCTGGAGATGTAGAAACACCACCTGAATATCTGAATACAGAAATATCCCAAATCAGAGAGGAAATTTCTAAATTCCAACCTGAACAGCTAAAGAGCGAAATGTTAGAGCAAATCAAGACGGAAATTCAGCCGGACCACTTGAAAGCCGAAATTTTGGAACAGTTAAGGGTAGATATTTCCCAATTTTCACCTGAACGAGTAACATCTGATAGCAGGGATTATAGAAAGCGAGAAAACGCCCTCTAATGATATTCAAGCAGCTGTTTCTGCATTAGAGAACAAAATGAGGTCTATGGAAATGGAATACCAATCTGGAATAGGATCCAAAGACTTTAACATGACAAATGCCAAGACACCTCATTCTCACTTCAGTCCAACACCTGGTCGTTATTCAGTGATGACAGTCATCAAGAGCAAAGATGAAAAACCAGCCAAGTTTAGTGGTGTAGGTACCATTACCCTGGTAGAATTTCTTAGAGAAGTCCAGGATTACCTATCGGAAATGAGAGTTTCACCGGCTAGGGAGGTGAAAGTGATAGGCAAACTGCTCAAGGGTACCGCACTTTTATGGTATCGCGCTTTTAGGTACACCATGACAGATTTCGAAGATTTCTCAAGAAATCTCTTGAAGAAATTTTGGTCCCCAGAAATCCAGCAGGACATTCGTTCTGAGGCCTACTCAAAAAAGTTTTCTAATACCCAACCTACGAAGTATTCAAGTTACTTCGCAAGCCAGTTGTCAAAACTGAAATTTTTGCAACCTCCAATGCCAGAGTCTGAATTAATTACGGCATTGACACGTCAGTTCCCGTTAGAGGTCCAGAGAACGCTGATAGCTGCTGGAGCCAAAAATCTGGATGACCTGGACGAAGTTCTTCAACGTTTAGATCACGTCAGCAACCAACATTTTCGGGAGAGGAACGTCAGGTCAGATCCTCGAACCATTAACCTGGTAACGATAGACCGACATTGCCAAACGCAGAGTGGTGATAATGAGAGGAATTACCAACCACGTGACATTCGTGAGGGAAGACCACGACAGGAATCCTATGGCGGGAGATACCAAGGACAATATCCCCAGTATGAGAGAAGAGGGAGATATCGCCGTGGGAGGCAGTACGACTCCAGAAGGAATAACTCGAATTGGAGAAACGGAGACGATAGGAATAACCACAGATCCCAGAATCAGGAAAATCAGAACTCCAGGGAAGCCAACAATCGCCAGTACTTGGAAGAAAGGCATAAGGAAAGTATGAAATACTTAGGGGAGCTTACCCAGTTGAACGACACGGAAGACCCTAAACCTGGAACTTAAAAGGAAGGCAAAGGAAAGGAGAAAGCACCGCTTTACGGAAGATTGACATAGAGCAGGAGGATGTTTCACACCGATTGTCTTATGGAAGACCACTGAAGAGGATTTGATGAAAAAAGAAATTAGATGGAACCAGATCATCGAAGAAGAAGTAGATGACAGGGCGAAGGACACCATATTTAACCCAAAGGAGGAAACGCACGAACTGGAGAAGTTCAGAGAGCACATTTAATGCGGGCAGCTTGACATTGAATCACGCCGAATAAGAAGAGGAAACATCGAGGGAAATGAAAAATAAAAACTCGAAGATTTTTTATTTTTGAAGAGGTAGGCGGCGTATATGCCCATTTACGACGTTGTGGTGTAGCGTGAATTCAAAGGGAGCGCGCTAATGACGTCAGCGTGCAGGTTCCGAGCTGTCAGCCCAGCAGAGTTTGAACGAGCCGCATGTTTCACATGGTGCCAACGGAAGTTGAAAGCTTATATTCTTATAAAGCTTTTGTTATGGAAGAAGGTTATACCAGCAATTTAGAATGAAGTTAGGGGTAATTCACCAGCTTATTCCTGTTGTTTTATTGGAATTTACCAACCTTCTCGATCTTTCTATGGATATAGCCAATGAGACGTAAGATCCAACATTACGTAATGCGAGTTCACAGATCGATATGTGTCCTTGGGACAGTATATAAGCCAGCTCTGGTAGAGGTCAGGTACCTCACATCTCACACCGACACAGTCATCGAGTCGTCATAATAGTCCACGTGTGTGTGTGTGTGTCCACGACAGTGAAATACGCCGTTATTCTGAACGAGCGCTCCTTGGTGCTAGGCAACATATACAACGCCACTATGTCCGAGTGGACATATACTTTGTGCTTCGTTTGTGGTAATATAACAGTGCTTCGAAACTTATAATATTCTCTGGTTGAACACTTCAACATATTCCAAGGTATGTGAGTGACTTGTTACACAAGTATATGGCTTTGTCTTGTGCTATTCCCACCACTTATACCAAACGTGAGAACTGGGACCACCACATTGAACATTTGCAAGTGAGAGTAGGCTACCCTACCAACATACTTTTTCACGGAGAATTATCAGGCCAGATTCCACCCTTAATTTATCAAAGACATTATCAACAGGAACTGTTACCCATTTTCTTGTCTAGTCAGCCACTGGATTACATAAGTGGACTTCATTATTTGCAATGGGCCACGCTAGTAACATGACTTGTATGTATGAAGAACAGCCCCATGATAGAACAATTTCACTGCCCCAGTTAGTGAACATGGTTAGCAGCTCAGGTGGCGGAATGTGAGGAGATCATGCCAGAATGACCCATTAGGAACGAGGAGCAGGACCATCTGCGGCATATTTCTGTGGATGACAGGAGAGCGGCGCGCTATAAGCATGTCCCAGGTCCAGCGTGTAGGATTCTCAGATCCATGGTGCCCTGATTAGATCTGCACCGAGGGAGTTGAATGCTTCAACATGTCCCATGTCAAGCATTTTAGAATTCTCAGATCCGTGGTGCTTGGGTTCGATCTGCACTGAGGGAGGTCAACTCGCCACAGAAAACATGATACCGTAGACTTCCGAAAAGCCTGAATAACTTCTCGAGCCATGAATTTTCCGCCATTCCGATAAAACCAATTCACTCTCTCTATTATTAAGAGCGCAGTTATATTTAAATGATAACACATTTTAGGAGTAATTTTCCTTGCAGTCAAGTAGACTTGTAGCCGAGGTGCATCCTAAAAAATTTCGTTTTCGATATTGCAGTAATAAGATGGGAAGTCTTACCCCATTCAGAACGCAGCAGAGTTATGACACAGTTTATGAATTAATAATGTTCTTACAGAATATATTTCTTCAATAATAATAATAATAATAATAATAATAATAATAATAATAGTAATAAATGTCTATGCATTAATATTGATAAATAATGAATTATATTCCTTCAGGATGACAAAAATGAAAGACTATGATAAATGTGTTGAATATGAGTAAACAATTAATTGTTAATGTAAAAATTGAGAGCATACGATTTGTTATCGTCTAGGGTTTTGTTAAATGAAGCTGTATTGATGTTGTGTTGTGCCAGTGCACTTTGTGAAAAGTTAATAGAGGCTTTGATCCTCATATGTAGTGGACGTAGCGGGAGTAATATCCTGAGAGCCACAGAAAGCTGTATGCTTGTTAATAGGAAATAAAATGGGAGATTTCGGGAGTCAGATCTTGTCCCATAAGCTTCAATACGGTTCAAATCTTAAAGATTTCCTCTATGATATTATCATCTCCAAAGATTAATTATTACATGCAATGTTGTCATGCCAATTTTTATCTTTGAATTCATGTCCAGTGAATAAAATCCTGAAATTCATAAAGGATATTCCGAGCAAACTTCAAAGTAAAGTAACTTGATTATTATTATTGTTGTAAAATGTCAAATGTAAAGATTTAACTGCTGTGCCCAAGAATTGTCAATATGCTGTGTATTTAATTGCGTTAAGAATTGTGTCGTTTTTAAGAAAATCCAGAATGAAAATATGAAACTTCGAGTGTGAAATTAATCCATCCTAGTGTCAGGATTGAAAATATGTGAATTGTAAATAAGTGAATAGGACGATTGAATAATACAACTTTATAGTGTGAAGTGAAAATATAATTTTATGTCGTCTCTAAAATGTATAGATTAACAAATGAAAGTATAATTCATGAACATAGTGTAGCTCATCGGACAATATTAAATAAGACTATAGTTTATTTTGTTTGTGCGACATAAATCCATTAGGGAATGCGTGTGCTATTTTTTTGCTTCTGCCAGTGGGCAGAAATTTTCTAAATAAATTTTCTTGGTGAATTGGTTTATTTTTAAATATGTCTTTTAATTCTCTTGTTATATGTCATGACTCTTTCCTTTTTCCTTTACGGGGAGCATGAATGCAGTGTCTAGTAATTACAGCCCAAGCCCAGAACGCCCTGAGAGAGATCTCGTGCTAACACTGCATTTACTGCTACCTCGCATGTGGTTGTCTGTCACTCCAGGTGTACAGACGGGCACAATACTTATTAACGATCAGACGGCTACACGCTAGTACCGTGGCTTTCCTTAGCTGATATAGCTTCACATACTTACTAAAAGCGTCTATAACTATAAAAATGTACTCGTAGCCCTACTGTCCTTTAACGATCGGGCCAAATAAATCCACACGTAGTAGTTCGCTGGGACTACTGGTGAGAACTGCAGATCTTTCCCCCACTAAATACTTTAAAGGATACGTGCTCCTTTGACAGGTGTCACACTTAGCTAAAATCCTCCTAACATCCCTTCCCATTTTATTCCAAATAAAGTTATGTGCAATCTCATAGAAGACTTTGGTAGAACCAAAGTGTCCTATTTCCCTATGAGAGAACCATATTAGTTGCTCCCGTAAAGTGGCAAGAACACATATTGCCCACCGATTCTTCCTACATTTCCGTGCAAGAAGCCCATCCTGCACCTTGTACGTGAACCTCCCTACTTTCACACACTCTTCTTCACCTGCTTCCAATATCGCCAGTGGCTCCCTTAAATGAACTAACATATTTCTCAGTGTCTGTAACGATGCCCTGTTGCTACTGTCCACACATGCACATAATAAAATACCGTCCTCTGCCTTGACAAGAGGATAATCCCTACATAAATTAGTGTCCCTTGATAGCATGTCTGCAAGTATATTATCTTTACCTTTGATATATTTAACTGTGAATTCGTATTCCTGCAGTGCAAGAATCCACCTACTCACTCTGTTAGAACTGAGTTTACAAGTCCTCATATACAGTAATGCATGGTGATCTGTATGGATCTGAAATGTCCCCCCTACTAAGTACATTCTAAATTTACCTAAACTGAAAATAATACCTAAAAGCCATAACTCAGTAATCGCGTATCTTTTCTCTGCTGCTGTAAGTCCTCGCGAGGCTAAAGATACAATGCTCAGGTTACCCTCTTCATCTTTCTGACACAATAGTCTAGCAATACCTATATGCGAAGCATCTGTCATAACCACATATTCATTATCTTTCAAAGGATATTTCAGCACTACAGCTTTCTCAAAACCTTACTTCAGCGCTCGAAAAGCCTGATCATGCTTGGACTCCCATCTCCGCCGATAACCACTTTTAAGCAATTCCCTGAATGGTTCTACTAACCCAGAGTATTTAAGAACGAATCTGCGAAAGAAGTTGCAAATTCCACGGTACGTTTTCAACTGTTGAACATTCTGTGGCACCTCTGCATTAAGTATTTTACTAACCCTACTTTTGTCTGGTGTCACACCTCTACTCGACACTCTATGACCTAAAATTGTCACTTCTGACTGACAGAATGACGACTTAGACAGTTTCAAAGTGAACCCTTCCTGATCTAACTTCTGAAAATCAATATCTAAATGACGTAGATGCTCCTCAAAACTGCGTTAACTAATTACCATATCATCAATGTGAATGGTTACAAACTCTCCTGTGTCATCACCTAATGCGATTAAAGCAGCTGAACTACTCTTTAAACCATAAGGTCTTCTACAAAATAGATAAAGGTTATGTTTATGACTAACAGCTGTTAATGGTCTATCTTCATACATAAGTGGCACTTGCCGGAAACTGCAACTCAAATCTACACAAGTGAAATACTTCTTACCCTCAAATGTTTGCATCAGTTCCTCTATGGACTTCAGCTGGTCTGAACTGATTCTACTGTTAACTAAACGGGCGTCTTAACAAATACGGACTGAACCATCTATCTTCGGTACTGTAATTAAAGGATTAACATATGGGCTGTTTGAGTGCTCAATAATGCCATCTTCAAGCATCTGGTTAATTTGTGTCTCAACTGCACTCTGATAAGCAAAAGGTGCAGGATATCTATGTCCTGTGAATACTGATCTATCAATAATGTTCAACGAATGTGTATAGCAATTGGCCATACCAATGCGATCCTCAAAAACTCTCCTATTACACAATAACACATCATAGAGCAGAACACACTGTTCTTCCTCTATATTTCCCTGAAATGCAGCATCACGTAACGAGTCCTCTAGACTACCGTTCGTAATCAGACTGCCCACAAAACTTGGAGAATCCCGCTCTACGGCTGGCGATATCTCATTCAAAGTACAAATCACACCTACAACACTACTTCTCTGAACATGGTCGTAGAACGCTACTTCTACTTCAGAATCATCCCATTTAAATTTCAAACTTCCTACCTCATAACTTATGTTACCAGACACTCTACTTAGCCAATCTGAACCCAAAATAACACTGAATACTGAGTTTGGAATTACAAGACAAATCTGCTTTTCGACATGATTATTAATTTTAATGTCCACTAAAACTTGCTTAGAAATTACTTTAGACCTCTTCTCTACAGCTGTGATAACAAAAGTGCTTTTAATTGGCATCTCCTCAAAGTTTATTCCAGTTCTTTTCATTTTATCGTAAAATGCACTACTTTTGCAGCTTTTCATGCATCCACTATCAATTAAAACATCCATGTACGCCTCGGACACGTTAAGCTCAATAACGGGGCTCTTACTAGCCACCTCTTGAATAGTACCTTCTTACATTTAGGTCATAGGGTTCTTGTATAAGTGTATGGACAGGGCACGTTACAGACTGAGATTCTGACCTTACATCGCAGCCTGGTTCGCGTTTAAAGTACTGCTACTGCTTGGTGTAGTACTACTCACTACGACACTGGTCTGGTTGTTCAGGGTTGTACTATCAGTGTTTCTCTGTTCATTACTACCACTAGGCTGTCCTCTTCCTTGACCCCTATTCTGGTTGGTTCTTAAGTTTAGGGGCTGCGACAACGCGGTCATGTAGCCCCGTGTACTTTGGGTGTGTGTAGAATATGTCTGATAACCGGTGTTAATTGTGATGACTGTAATAGTGTGTGTTATCTGCTTTTTTAATTTAAGTACTGCAACTTAGAATTTTTCAAATAGTTCCTACTTTTGCCACCAAGCGCCACCGTCAACGACTACTAGGCCAGAGTTCCGAACTTAGCTACTAGACGCCACCGCAGTCGGCTCTTGGCAACGAACGTAGAAACCTAAGAGCGTTGTTTACATTCTTAACCTATCCAATTTAGCTTCACACAGGTGCAATTAGTGGAAGGTTCTTTATCATGCCATAAATCTATGACATGGGACCGCCGGCTTTACTTCCCCTCCGAAGGAAGACATACTGAAGGATTTTTAACGCTCTATTCTGATTGTAATTATTATTATTACCGTAATTCCTCGTTTGATTTCCCCTGAAATCATTACTCCTGCCTTGATGTCCCCTGAAATCATTATTCCTACCCTGGTATTGCGTACCACAGCCAATTCCTCTGTTCTCATTTTGATGGTTATTATTATTATTCTGGTTCCCCCTATTTTGGACATCGGCCCCTTCGCCACTGTTCCCTTGAACTTCCTGATTTCTATTTTCATTAGGCCTATTATTATTATTACCCTGGTTCCTAGTGAAATTTTCCTCGTAACCACCTCGGCCTAGTGCATCGAATGTGCTTAACAGATTCTCAACTTGTGATATAGGTTTTACATTTTGGATAGAGGCAGCCTCCTTGATCCTATATGGAAAGTGCTTAAGTAAAAGCCTAACCACATCACTTTCCTCCTTCAGACCATCCAGATATTTACACGTTAATACCTGCCCTAAAAAGTACTCGGTCATAGTGTAGTTTCCTCTCGGGTTATACTTTCCACAAACAACCCCCTCACGATGCTGAGACTGAATAACCTCATTCCAAAACTTCTCACAAACTTTGACTTTAAAATCTGAAATATCCTCAAAATTGTCTCTATAGACAGCAAACCAGTTTCTTGTCTCCCCTACAAACGCTTGTTCCAAAATCTCAACTACCTGGCACCACTCAATACTACAATCTTCCAACCTCTCCTTAAATTTATTCTCTAGAGCATTCATAAATTCCATGGGACAACCCTGTCGATTGCTGAACTTTTCCAACTCTATCTCCCTGTGTGTGCTATTCACATAAACTGGCCTACTCTGACTATTTTCCTGCCTATTTCTAGTTTTTAATTTCTGTTCTAATTCAGCAATTTTCTCCTCAGCTTTTCTCTCAATACTAGTTACCGTTAACCTAATACTCCCTTCCGAAGCTTCAACTTTATCACTGAACTCAGCTTGTTTCTCCTGAATCTTACTATTGCTTTCCTTATTCTTCTCCCTTAAATCATTAACTTCAGAAACTATTTTTGCATGAACTTGCTCAATTCTTCCCCCCAGCTGTTCTTTAACCTCGCTAGTTGCCACCTGAATGTTGTCAATTTCTCCCCCCAATTGCATTTTAACCTGCTTTGTTTCAAGTTGGACTAACTCCTTTAAATTCTCAGACTGTGTACTGATTCTACTTTCTAGCTTATTCTGCACTTTACTTAATTTTCTGTCTACATCCGCTATAATTTCTTTAGCCTTCTCTTCCATCACCCCTCTGATCTCGCCTCTAATTTGCTCAAGTTTCTCACTAATTTCCCTATTGTTCTGATCCAATTTAGCGTTTAAAGCCTCTGTACTCTCTTTATTTTCCCTACTGTTTTGTTCAAGTTTAGCATTATTCTGTTCAAGTTTCGCATTTAAAGTTTCAGTACTCTCTTTATTTTCCCTACTGTTTTATTCAAGTTTAGCATTATTCCATTCAAGTTTAGCATTTAAAGCATCAGTACTTATTTTATTCTGTTGCTTAAACTGAAGAAGCAAACTTTCCGACCCCGCTTGACTGTTTTCATTCCCCCCTTCAGTATCGGGATTTACCTCCGACATCCCTGTACTGCTTTCATTCTCAAGACTAGACACACTACTCGCTTTTTCACTATCGAACTGGTGACCACTACGCAACTTCATCTCTTTCTGAACATCACCCATGCTGATACACCCTGATAAATAAAAGACCCCAAAAATACAGGCACAGAAATATATATCCTTCTCCTTCCACAAATGTTACTAGGTTTTCGGTCCCACGTTGATGGCGACAATTGTGACCGTTTTGAGAGGTCTGTGATGAAAACCACAACAAGTCCTACCGATTCGCTGCCACAAGTGTAACGGCTTCCCTGACGGCTGCTTACCATTAACTACTAAGTCTAAGAATGATCTATTGATTGGGCGCCAAGGTGCCAACACTAAGTTGAAACCTAAATTTATATTTCTATCAATCCCTAGTTTGCGTAGAACACATATAATACTCTTTACACTCAGACCGTGGTATGATGGAATCATTAACCCAGATAACATTTGCATTGGGAGAAGGAGGTTGTTTTATATCTAATGCTACCTACTGGAATCAAAGATTGCATTATGTAAGGAATTAATTTAACTGTCAGAAAAAACATATCAGTGGTAATTTGAATAATAATAGTAAAATGGAGCATAAAGAATTTATCTCGTTCTCTAGAACACACTAAAGCATGGCACGAGGAAAAGCACAAGGGGAGAGCGAAAACACACAGAAATCTCTGTTGGTGGTTTTCACGAAAAAAGATAGGTGAAAGCAAAAAACTAGAAAAAACCAATATGGGTACAAACTACGTATTGCGAATATTCAAGGAATATTCCACACTAGGAGAGGGGCAACACCAACAGAGAAAAAATGATAATACAGAATCAAGAGTCAAGCGGTTTGGTGCAATCATTGATATCGGTCATACAATGTGACCATTGGCAGTGAGAATCTTCACAACTCGACTCTTTCCACCTCGACCAGGCTAACACTCGGTTACTCTGTCAGAGATCCACAACGAGGGAGGAGTAACGTCTCTTATGAGCACGAGATCTCCTGCCCTCACACTGGGGTCAGAGAGAAGCCACTTTTGCCTCCTCTGAAGCAAAGTAAGATACTCCAACTTCTAACGTTTCCAAAAGGAAATGCGTAGGGCTTCAATTTTGCGTCAGAATATAGGTAGACAGATGTCCCTACGATAATCGAGAGAGGGAGGGTGAGTATATAAAGAACAACCTATAAGACATTGGCTAGGAATGAGAGGAATCAAATCATCCGGGTCATTAGAAAGAGGAGTTAGCGGACGAGAATTTCCAACACCATCGATGAGAATAACAAGAGCATTAAATGCTTCATAAGTTAGGGTGCAATCACCATGAACTTTTTCAGATGCCTCTTAGTGAGTTTAACACAAGATTACAATCTTCCACCATGACGAGGAGAGTAAGGAGGAATCAATCACCATTAGAAGCCCTTAGAGTAAGAAAATTGGGAAATCTGATCCATAGCAGGAGGAGACGTATGTGCTTTCTTCCAGGATGGATATGCACCTTGGAGTGTAGTGGAATTATCGGAAAACATCTCGGAGGGATCTCCGCGACGAGCAGTAAAACGGGAGTCTGCTAGAGAAAGTACGAAGTGAAGTCGTTAGTTACCAATTCCACATTAATAGTTCCGGTAATCATGCAGACGAAGAGGGAAATGTTAAGTTTTTCGAACAATTTCCTTTTAGCTTCAGGTGAATTTCCCTGATAGAGAAGGGACCCATATAGTTCACATCAGGAAAGCAAAAGGCCGACTTGGGGATGAGTGAAATGATGGCAAGTCACTCATGAGCTGAGTATTGACTTTGGGCTGTACTTTAAAGCAAGGAAAGCATTTGTGAATAACAGACGAGACTTCATGAACGCCATTGATGATCCAGTACTTCTGTCGAAGTAATTAGAGCAACGTGCGAGTACCAACGTGCAATTTACGGTAATGAAACTCACGTATGATAAGGGAAGTAACATGATGCTTATAAGGTAGTATGAGCGGATGTTTTTATTCTCGGACAGAGTGGAGTAAGAAAGTCTACCACCAACTCTCAGCAAGCATTCGTCGTCTAGAAACGGAGCTAGGTGGCGGGGACGGCTATACTTAATATTTTTCTTCTTTGATAACAAGGAAAGCTCGGATGAAAAAGCTTCTTGTTGAGTAAGTTGCAAGATTTTAGTTGTAGCAAGATTCAATTCCTTATTAGTTAAGTAAGACTTAGGGTGCATAGGCTGATCTATTACAAAATACTTCCATCTTAGTATGTAAGTGAAAATACGGACCAGTTTATAGAAAGCAGAATGCAGTTTTAATAAAGAAGAGAAAGCTCTAACAATATGACAGGAAGCGGTAGTTTCGACAGCTTTAGCATCAGGCAAATCGGAAAATGAACATGAGGTTTAGAGGGCCAACTAAATAGATCGCCTATGAGCCATGCAGGACCGTGCCAATAGAGTTTGGATACGGCGGCTAAAAGAGAAGGTGTACATCCGCGAGAGACAATGTCTGCAGGATTATCAGCGCTGGGAACATGCCTCCATTGACAACCTTGGGAGAGATATGAATTTTCGCATCTCTATTTGCTACAAAGGTTTGCCAATGGGTAGGAGTTTTGTCTATCCAAGAAAGAGTAATCATCGAGTCACTCCACAAATAAATATGAGAAAACTGAATTTTCAAAACTTTACGTAATTTGTCCGAGAGTTCGGCTTCCAAGAAAACGGCACATAATTCGTGTCGAGGTAGGGTAATAGTTTTTAGAGGATCTACTTTGGATTTCGTACAAATCAGACTAGTGCGAGAGGAGTCAGGGGTGGTAAACAAGATAAGCACAACGGCCATGAGCCATTTCAGAGCTATCGGCAAAAACGTCGAGCTCAAGAGCGGTACAAGAGGAAGAACTGACTAGCGCCCTTGGAATTTCAATTGTTGAAAGTGTCAATAAGCTTTGACGAAATGAATGCCATATTTTAAGCTTTGACGAAATGAAGGAATAACGTGGGAACGGCTTCATCCCATTCGCACTTTAGGGACCATAACTCTTGCATTAATAGCTTAGCGATGACAATGACTGGAGCCAAAAATTGAAGAGGGTCGACATTTTACCTATTTCCGACAAAAACATGCCTTTAATATTCCGAAGATCTTCAGAAAGAGAAACTTTGTAGGTGAGCGTGTCACTGCGAGTACACCAATGCACACGTAATGTTTAATCGAATCGGAATCACCGCAAATTTCAACCGAAGAAGGGTCGACTTCTTCAATAGGAAATTGAGAAAGAAATTCTGAGGCATTAGAGTTCCATTTGTGAAGTGGAAGTCCTCCATTACAAAGTAGCGCCTTCAATCCAAGGGAAACAAGAGAAGCTTCTTCAAGGTTTTCGAAAGACTGAAGATAATCGTCGACATAGTAAGACGAGGTCAAAGATTCTGAAGCTTTCGGGTGGAACAAGTGGCCATCCTGAGCTGCGAGCATATGCAACGAACAAATAGCAAGAAATGCTGAAGTCATAAGCCCGTAGGTGACAGAGTTTGATTTTGATTGGCTTACTGGGTTCATCACGCCATAAGATGCGTGAGAGATCCTGTTGTTGCGAATTGATTACAACTTGTCGATACATTTGTTTGATATCAGCGATGACGGTTATGGGGATAAGACGAAAATTCTAAAGAATACGTAGCGTACAAATCGGCTTGAATAGCAGGGCCAGAGTAAGCCACGTACCCACTAGGGCTCAAGTTGCGGAACATGTCGCGGGACATGTTCCAGTGGGTGTTGCATGGAACATCTTGGAACAAAGCCGCGCGTCATGTCGCTTGCACACACTAGCCAGTTGTTGCAGAGATGTCGCCCGAAGAGGTTGTCTTGAAAGCGCTGCGTACATTATCTAAGTGAATCGAAATGTAAGAGAAAGAGAGGGTGGTGGGTCGGAACCACTGCTACAAAGACAAAGAAGAGTGTATATTTTAAGTGATCTTCGAATGTCTGACGGTTCATGTGTACATTTTACTAGAATGACAACTGATTTTGAAACATTATTACAAATGATCGGGTCTTCTGTAGCCAAGCAAGACACGATATTACGGAATGCTGTTGGCCCTGTCAACTGGAGATTCATACCATCCGTACTTCGTACTATCAGTCATACTTGATGTTGCCATACTGTAGCCTCGGCAGTATTTCCCCATGCGCATCTCAATTAATATATTATTAATATAATATTTTGCCATGAGTACAGATTGTTCATCTTGCATCTCGCGTAGCCCTGAACCCACATATTGTCCATATACCGAAAATTCGTCCTGGGTTACTTCCAACATTTTCTTTTTGGTGCTACGCATCACTTCGAATGTCTCTTCCAGTCCCTCTTCGTGTGGTGTATTTCTCTTCTTAGAATGTTTGGACGTTGTAGGCGTCTCCACAGATGCATGATTGCATTGAGATGGGATGGTCTCGTAAGTACTCCCTGTGTTGGGTGAATCAGGGAATTCGTCATGGATGTCCTGGCGTTGTATCCACAAAAAGAAAAGTAAATCATAATTTCTTCTTCAGGTCCCAACCACTGTAAATGACTGGAAGAAAAACGCACATAATTACGAAATATTGTTGAACTTCCCGGATTGTATAGGAGATGTATACGGGAAGCACGTTTTGATTCAAGTAGGCCTACCTACGAATTCCGGCAGTGATTTTTACAACTATAAAGATCAATTTAACATCGTGCTCTTGGTTATTGCAGATGCTGCAAATAATTTTATATATGCTAATTGTGGTGCCAAAGTCATCTTACAGTGGAGTGTTTCAAGAGACTTCATTCTATAATGCTATGGCTAAAAACCAGCTCAATTGGCCAACAATGAACCAAACATGCCCTTTGCACTGGTGGGAGACGACGCGTTTGCACTGGCCGAAAACATGATGAAGTCATATCCCGGTATCCGCTGAGAAATTGGACCTGGTATTATGTTGAATTTGGAAGCGTTAGGAAGACCGACCACTCAATCTCCTATGGCAACAAGAGAACATTTCGCTGAATATTTCTTGAGTTTACAAGGAGGTGTTCCATAGCAGAAATCATACACATTTGCCCATTTGTAGGCACTATAATAAAAATATCTTAATTAAACTTAAATATGACTTGTGACTCCAAAGTGTCTATGCTGCCAGAAGTAGTCGCTCCTCTCAGTAAAAACTTCATGGAATCATAGGCAAACAATAAACTAGATTTCTTATCATCCCGACCACTACCAGTGATTTTCGTGCACGTTTTTTGTGTTTTTCTTTTTCCACGAATAAACTGTGAGCGGAGTGCGTGGACTTTGGCCTCTACTTCTTTTCTTGACAATTTTAATGCATTGGCTATATCCACCCACGCGCCGTGTTTCTTAATCTCGGAGTGAAGTGTCTAATAACAATTCATGGTTTTGGTACAGTACACTAAGTTTCAGTACTGTCTTGTTTCCACACACTGCTGACATGTTGAGCGGCACTTAGCTTTCCGTCTACACTCACTAAGAACTGACGCCGGAATGTTGCGCGACTGCGCTCGCTCGCTGAGCGAGAGCAAGAAACAAGTCCCGGGTCATGCACAAATGCCACACCATGTTGCATGCAACGTCATTTAACAGTGCGCAACGTTGCGCGCGTCTGTTAGATTCAACGTTGCTCGTCATGTTGAGGGACACTTGTCCCCTAGTGGGTACTGTGCTCTTATATGAATATGAGCTTGGAAATATTCATCTCTTCAAAAGTTTTCTAAACTGTCCCATGATAAAATATAGCGACTCTGGAAACTGACCACGGAACCGGTTTGTATCTTGCCGAGTTAGCTAGTTAACCGAGCCGGCCAATGAGAAAATTAGCAGTCATGTGGGAGACTGGGGACAAGACTGCGTAGTTCGAGAACAAAGACGGAATTCTGATGCTCGGAGATAATCGAGGATTCCCGAAGCGAGCCGATTCCCCGCACACGCCGTAAGTGAGTCTCGAGTATGGTAGGGGTAGACTCGAGGGATACGCGTGTCGCACAGCCAATGAGAAGCGACCTTACTTAGATAATAGCAAGCAATGCAATGAGCATAGCTAATCACCAGTATGATTTTAACACATCGTAATATCATGAAGATATTAAATTATAAATAAGAACTATTTATTAACATTGCGGCTAATTATTTGTTTAATTAAGGATTTTTACTATCATCGATATAGAGCCTCCGTGGCTTAGACGGCAGCACGCCGGCCTCTCACCGCTGGGTCCGTGGTTCAAATCCCGGTCACTCCATGTGAGATCTGTGCTGGACAAAACGGAGGCAGACAGGTTTTTCTCCGGGTACTCCGGTTTTCCCTGTCAAAATTTCATTCCAGCAACACTCTCCACTATCATTTCATTTCATCTGTCATTCATTTAATCATTGCCTCAGAGGAGTGCGTCAGGCCTCGGCAGCCGGCACAGTTCATATCCTCGCCGCTAGATGGGGGCTTCATTCATTCCATTCCTGACCCGGTCGGAGACTGGAAGCAGGCTGTGGATTTTCATTTTACTATCATCGATATCAAGAAACCAATCAGATTCATGTTCTGAAAAGGACGCTTACTTGAGCATTGATGAGGGGGAAGAGAGAGGAGAATCGAGGCTCTTAATACTTACAACTTCATGGGAGAAGGATGTCTCAACGAAATATTCAACAATATAACAAGCTGATAGAGATTACGATATTTCTGAAGAAGAATATTAGCAAACGAAGGCGCTTAGTTTGTGCAAACATATATCAAGTCGACATACAACGATATTGAAAAGTGTATTGAAATTAATCTACATTTTAACCATGTCGAAATAACTGAAGTTGTGGGAGGAATATACGACTTAATCTACAGGAGTTATAATGGCCGACTAAGATATTATGGGAACAGAACTATGACGACAACGGGAGTATTCGAAATGATATAACATCAATCTCGTGGGGGAGATTAACATATCATCTCTCCCATGTAAAATATTCTACATCTACAAAGTCATTTCACCAACTAAAATGACGAATACATATATCAGAACTTTGGCGAAAGAAGACAGAAGAATTCACGAACGAGGGTGGCTAGGGTTGACCCAGCGCCATCAAGCGAGAAAGGGTATCCCATCTCACACAAGAAGATTCGCCAGCAGAAAGGACGGCCACACGAAGATGATGGAGTTCGAATCCCGTTCCTGACCGCATGGGGACTTCTGTAGGAGACCGTAGGAGCCCACACGACATCATGCAGTCTCGCGCTATTAGAAACAATCCGTTTCTGAAGGATAGCGAAGAAAGCCCACTTCTAGTCATCTATAACGCAACACAATGTAGTCTAAGGACCAACGATATATCCCATCTTGTAGAGTATTGTAGAAACTGTTAAGAATATCCGACAACTGTTTATTAATGCCATTTTTCTACCTTTAAATAATATTGTTATAGTTTTCAATGTTATATTTTCATAACTACGTCATGCGGATGTTTATTCACGATTTTCGTCGATTTTTGACTTTTTAGAATTTGATTTAAATTTTTGGAATTTTGCGACTTTCGAAATTTAGATAGGAGATTTTACAGTTTAGTTCAGAATATTTGTATGGTCAAGTTTAAATGTGGTTAGATCACATTTTGTCAGTTTTTGTATTGTAAGATATCGTTTTTGACAACGATGAAATTAATGGAAATTTGTTCCAAGAATGTTATACAGACGTATATTTTAGAGAATGGGATTCTTAAAGATCTTATGTAGAGATCCATGTAAAGTCACGATCTGATAACTTATTAGACAGATTTGGTTATAAATATTTGGTGACTAATAAGCATAAAGTATAAAAGTTTCTGAGAAATATTCAAGAAAGAATTTGTAAAAGAATGTAATATGGAGTCAGTAAACACTAATTACAGCGTATTTTTGAAGTAATAAGATTTTGAAGACAGAATTTAAAGGTAATATCACAGATAATTGGAAGATTTAAGGAAATGTGAGTGATAAAAGAGAAATAATATTGTTATTAGAAGACTTGTATTTTATTGTATTTTCTATCTTAATCGTTCACCCTCCTGGTTGGTGGAACCCACGGACTCAGAGAGGGAACTCACCACTACCGCCTCTACGGGCAGTGTCCTAGAGCTGGGAACATCTAATCGGAGTGGATACAACTGGTGAGGTGGGATTGGCACCTCGCCCAGGCGGCCTCACCTGCAAAGCGAACAGGGGCCTCATGAGGGAAGGTAATGGATGGGTAGGATGGAGAGGCAAGGAAGAGGGAAGGAGGCGGCCGTGGCCTTGAAGAAGGTACTGTCCCCGATAATCCGGATAGTAGGCTGTCAGATATCCGCCCCCTCAATCGGATTGCCAATAATCAATCGCACCGGCACAGCTACATCAATGAAAATGGCACTGACAGATACTACCGAGATTAGAGCACAGTAGTTAACAAGAAATTATTGTGGAACACACCAAAATATACGGGGGTTCATACTTACCTTTACTTACCTCTTCAAATTAATCTCGGGTATGGGTTGTCAACTGGATCACTTAAAGTATGCCCACACAATAACCTCCACCATGATATTTAAAATGAACCAAAACGAAGACAAGAAACTTTAAACTGTACAATAATTTATTTCACATAAAGGGAATGATTCTAACAAAATTGAACAACAAAATAAACGTGGCAATCAGAAGCCATTGTCAACATAATCATGTCCTCCTGTAGGACTTGTAGACGTTACATACAAATATTTAGCTTTCACTAGCTTAAAAGAACGTAATAATTATAATACACTTGGAATGGATAAGGGAGTTGGGACGAGACATATAGCAATTGTTTTCCTTTTAATAAACATCACACTTTTATTTATAACTGCAAGGCTGCTATGTAGTCGACCTTGGCCTCTAACAACCAGTTGTCTGGCCAGCTGTGATACACCCTGCATCATGTCGCATGCCAACCTCGTCAAATGGACTCACCTGTCCAGCCAACGTTAGCATCTGCTAGTTACATCAGAGCCTAGCTCCTTCTCAAAACACTTTAAATGTCTTCAACTCAACTCAAATATTAACACGCAATTCCTTTAAATGCTTCATTCACATATCACTGGATTACTCTAATAATCCCAAAACTTGTTTAATTACATAATCCACATGTTTAATTAGCGTTGTTTAGAGTATAACAAAACGCTAAATATTAATAACAAAATCTCATTAATTGTTTATAACAATTTAAATTGATTATAATATTGTCAAACGACAATTGAAAAATTTACACACGCCTCTATTAATTCCCTTCGTTCCAAATTATTATTAAAGATATTTACAAACTTATTTACAATATTTATAATATTTGTTTTAGAAATACATTAAACCACACGTTTATCCGGTTGATAATTACTCAAATCGGGTTGATATAATCGACCAATGAAGGTTAGTTATATTTAAGTTTCAAATTCAGGTTTAATAAGGTTTAATAATTATTATTATTATTTGTGACGGTAACCTCCATTCAAAATCGTTATCTCAAATTATTTAAACACTATTGTTAATTATAACAGTAACTTCACATGATTAATTTTCAAAGGACCTGGACAATACTCTCAGCGGAAAAATACCTCGCTCCAAAACGCACAAAATTGCACAAAATAGGCCCAGAATTCATCATATATCTCCATATATATGGCATCAAAATCTTCCACAATACATACAAAAAACCTCCACATATAAACTCATTAACTTCATTCTTATTACTGTGGGAACCTGCTTCACTTATTCAAGGGCATTATTCATCAGCGACATTTACACGTCCACTGAACTAACGATTATACATCCATAGTTCCTCTTTAAAAATTCTTATATTCATTAATTGTTTCAAAACTGTTATTATATTAACCTTCGTGGGTTTCATTCATGAATCGATATGAAGTAAAAATTTGCCAATCACAAATAAATTTAATAGCAAATACGATCAGACACGCCTCCCTGGTCTATCAAAATTGAGATTAATATCTTCAAAGTAACCTAGTATAAAAATACTATCTTCAATCAAAGTTCAACTAATTGCATAAATAGTCGAATAGAATACAATTAGACTGTGGAATGCAAACATTATTGTTCCAATCTAGAATTGAGAAAAACTCCTATCAAATGTTCATTACTATAGTGTATTCAATAAATCGTACTCAAAGTTCATATTTCATAAAATTGTCTATAATGCAATGGTATTTCATAATTGACGATAAATGTCTATGTTGCAATCATGTCCATATAACGACTAGTATTTCCAAGATCGTCGATACAGTAATAGATTTTAACGCTCTAAAATCTTTTAATTATTCTTCTTTCTTGAGGATGACAGAAAATTGGTCAAAGTAATTTACTGAATAGAATTACTTTAATAAAATGACACGCTGTCTGAATTCAAATTTGCCATAGAAAATCATTAACTTTACAGTCAAATCGTGACTACAAAAACATGCAAATTACTGAAAGAATCTATAAAATCAGTCTCAACTGATCCAAAAATAATTTAAATATGCCAATGACATAACAATGTCTTAATAAATCGTAGAAAAAGGCATAAATCATCAATGTGTACTGAGTACAGAAATATCAAGCAAGAATATGGGGCAAAATATATAAGACAAAAAATATGGGAAAAATGGTTGCTCAGACATCGCTAAATGGCTCAAATAAAACAAGAAACGTTCACGACTACCTTATCTGTTGATTGAAGTTCTAGAGGAAAATTTCCAAAGAAGACTGCTGATGGTTCCATTTTACCATAAAGATGTGCTCCGACCTCGAACCTGGAACCAGCGCCCTCGGAGAATAGAACTGCTTCCTCCTCCGGAAATTGCACTGCTCCGTGTAGACGATAGACATCCTTCTGGCAAAACTCTTCTTTGTGAGCCGGGTCCACCCTGGCCTCTCTTGAAAGTTCCCTGAAGTTCTGGCAAAACTCTTCTTTGTGAGCCGGATCCACCCTGGCCTCTCTTGATAGTTCCCTGAAGTTCTGGTAGAAATTCGCCATGAAGTTTATTGCAATTATTTCCGCAGAAATGTTCATAATCGTGGAGTATGAAAATATTTCCACTGCCATTTGATATAATTCAGCGTTGGACCACGATGCATGAGTGTAGTTGGATGTTCACTGCATGCTCGCTTTTGTGGAAAGACGATTAGCGAAGTTCCATGCTGCTATTTCACTCCATTGATATATGTCCCAATTGCATTAAAGTCCTTAGCCTTCCATCTCCATTTCCGTTATAATAGTTGAAAGAACTGCCATATTATATTGTTCCATAGTAGAATGCAGCGTTGTATCACCAAATGCAATATGTAGTATCACGGTTGCAATACACGTGTCAGCCGTAGCGTAGAATGTGGTGTTATAAAAGTGCTTCTCAGGTGGCGAGAAAATCACTTTTGTCTGCCGTCTTAAAATGCCAATATCTTCCAAATTATAATCGTAAAAATGTTCAACTTTACTACACACTTTAATACTGTACTGCACAATAGAATTAGCATACAGGCATTAGTCAACTCTTGATATAATATCTTGTAGAATCTTTTATGTGTGCGTTTCAACTTCGCCTAGTTTCAATCACCGTAAAATGGTACTGCTGCACTGCTCCGTGCTCGTTCGATGCGGTGGGCTTTACCACGCGCTAATAACGACTTGCTTCACTGAATCACTCGAAAACGACTATAAGACACCAGAAATATGATCAATATGAGAGCTCCTCTCTGCTGTGCAAGACCTTTTATCAACTTCTTAAGGGGCGTATCCATCCCTTCCATAGCTTGTTCCTCCGTCATCGCTAGAAGTTCTAACTTTGGCAATTCTTGACGGATTTTCAAATTTCAAAAACTCAAAATTAATTTCTTCAAAATTCCAAATCAATGCCATAACTGAAAATGGATTTCCACAATTCTGCATTCCAAAATAATAAAATAAGGTAGTTTCAGTAATCTCCGTCTCCCTCCAAACTATCGTTCATTGGTTCGAGCCTCTCCTCCAATAGCGTAACTTCTTCCTCAGCACAATTCCATGTTTCCTTGCGACTGCGTCGTAGATCTCAGATCTTTCTCGAACAAAATCATGACGTCACCAAGAATCTCAGCTCAAGCAGCCTACTTGCATAAAGTCTGCGTCATCCGTGCTTACGTCATGAATATCCACGTCACAACTATGACAGCCATAACTTTCTTCATATTTGCCAATACAGCCACCGTGGTCTCAATATAATTCAATTTACGGGGGCATTCTCCCTTCACCACGTTTTAAAAACAGTTGCAAGTTGTTTTTTAAACTCTGTGTTATAAGTATCTCAATTCACTTGAACACGAAATTGAATTATTATTGGCTTACTCTCGGATAATATTTCTTCAAGTTTCCAGCATTGAACTTGCCATAAACGACATTATTCTCATCATCGTAGAGTTCATAACAGTTGTTTCCATAAGCAATCGTAATTCTGAACGGACCCATAAACACATTTCCAAACTTGGGATATATTTTCTTACTCACATCAGCCTTGACAGGTCTGCGTAGTAATACCAGATTTCCAATTTCTAAGGGAGCACCAAAACGTTTTCCAGCTACTCTTTTCAGTCGTTTTTCTGCTGCTTTCTGGAGTTGTTCTTTCGCTCTGTCAATTCTCTGCTGCCTTCCTAGGTCGGGATCTCTAGGAACGTGGTTAAAAAGATTGTCCCACGGCCTTTCTGGGTTTCTTCCTAGATGAAGTCTCATTGGCACTTCTCCTGTACTCTCCTGCACTGTAGAATTCAGACACTCCTCAATAAGGGGTACAAATCTCACCCAACCAGAATGATCGTTCGGACAGAAAATTCGACAAAATTTCGAAAATTCAGCCATATATCTTTCTGAAGAATTCGATTCTGGATAGCGCACGCTTGAAAATATATGCTTAATACCAAGCCTTTCCATATCTGCAGCAAATTCTAAGGATGTAAACTGAGCTCCATGATCCGATAGAAGATATTCTGGTTTACCAGCTTTTGGAAATACAGCATGTTCCAGTCTGCTTACAACGTTCCTCGTGTTAGCTTTTTGCATGGGACTCATTGTTACAAATTTCGAGAAGACATCCACGGTAACCAACAGGAACTGATTACCCTGATATCCCTTCGGACAGGGGCCAAATATGTCCGTCGCCATGAGTTCATTTGGTTTAGATGGAATCATAGCCTTAGGTTTTCCTTTTAATAGAGCGGAAGCATACTTTGCTCTTTGACATTTATCACATGACCGAATGACATTAGCAATGCTGGAACGCATGTTAGTCCAAATAAACCTCTCTTTAAGGGTATCAAGAGTTTTATCCAGACCGGCATGTCCAGTTGCGTGATGAGCTACCCACACTAAATTGACAACAAGTTTAGGTGGCACGACTATTCTGAGCTTTGTATGCGCAGAGTCAGCATACTTACATACGATGTCTCCACTCAAGACAAAGTGTCGTGAATCTCTCTGTGTAGCTGCATAGTCAACATCAGTATTGTCCATGTAACCCTTAAGGAACCTGTGCATTTTCCTGATTGGAGCGTGTCTCTTCTGTGACACACCGATTCGGGCTAACCTCCTAACGGTCTCTTGATCCTGCTGCTCCAATTGTACATGGTGTATCTGCACATTTTTGATAGGGTTACGTGATAAAGCATCAGCCAGTAAGTTATCTTTCCCAGGCTGATGGACGATAGTGGCGTTAAACTGTTGGGTGAACAAAGTCCAACGTGTCAATCTATCACTAGACATGTCAGTTTGCAGCATAAACTGAAGTGCTTTGTGATCTGTAATAATGATGACCTTGTGTCCCAGCAACATTTTCTTCCAAGCTTGCAAAGCTGTTACAAAAGCTAACGCTTCTAGTTCTGTCGTAAAGTAGTTTTCCTCGTGTTTCTTTAACTTCCGACTAGTGAACGCAATGTAGTGCTTGTTGCCTGCCTCGTCTTTTTGGTATAAGACTGCACTAATGCCTATTCTTGATGCATCAGACTCAATATAGAACACCTTCTCAAAGTCTGGGTACTCCAGTTTAACGTTGTTTCTGAGCATCTCCTTTGCTTTCTCAAAAGCCTCGTCTGCTGCGGTACTCCATTTCCATCTATTATTCTTCTTGAGTAAGTCATACAGAGGAGCCATAATTTCAGAGTATCTCGGACAGTGACTGCTGATGAATTCGCATGCGCCTACAAATTCTCTGACTTGTTTCACCTTAGTTGGCTTTGGGAACCTTGTGATCGCATCTACTTTCTGCATGTTTGGATGATATCCATCTTTATCAATCGTATGCCCCAAGTAGTTGATCTCCTTCTTCAAGAATTGACATTTTCCAAAATTGACCTTTATATTGGCCTCCCTTAAATTTTCAAACAACTTTCTCAAATGCACTAAATGTTCTGCGGCGTTGGGGGAAGATACAATTAAATCGTCAATGTAGCAGATTACATTTTTCTTTACTTCGTCAGTGAGCTTGCTATCAAGTGCTCGAATGAGTGCTGGTCCACTGTTGACCATTCCAAAAGGCATTCTCACAAAGACCCATGACGTCTGGTCAAATAAGAATCCAGTGTACTGCATACTTTCTTCTTCCAGTTGAACTTGGTAAAACGAAGATGTCAAGTCAAGAACACTGAAACATGCTCTCCCTTTGAACTTTCGAAGCAGATCTCTAATCTTAGGTGGTCGGTCATTTTCTGGAAGAATCTTCAAGTTGATGGTCCGAGCATCGAGACAAAGACGTATCTGACCATTACTTTTCTTGACTACAGTGATGGGGTTTATATAAGACGACGTCTGTTTTTTTATAATCCCGTCTACCTCCATTTTTCTGATCAACCCTCGTACTTCTTGGTAGTATTTCTCAGGTATGGGGTATATTCTCTTTTGGTAAGGGGTTTAATCGGTCAGCCTTATCTTGTACTTATAGTCTTTAATCAATCCAGGCTTTTCATCAAAAATATCTTGGAATTCCTTTATCAAATCCTCAAATTCCCCCTGAATTTCTTCAAATCCATCAGTCTTTCTACTGAGTATTTCTGTTAGATTCTCCACTTCATTGATAATGGTATTTAAAATCTCTTCCCTAAGGTCTATCTCCAGACTGTTTTTCACGTCCTGTTCTTCGATCTCTTCTGTGATCATGTACCCATCATTAAAGCTAATAATCCTATTCTTCATATCAATAATGGCTCCAACCTTCGAGATGAAATCGATTCCTAGCACAATATCGAAATGGATCTTGTTTACCACAATAAAGATCTGTTCATAATTCCTTCCATTAATTTCAAAGTTCAACAACACTTGGATCTTGCATTTCACTGCCTTGTCTTGGAAAATTCCTCTCACTTTGACGGTAGAAACAGGTAAAACTGTCATGTTTTCTCCTTTTAACAGACTTTGATAGCATTCATCAGAAATGATAGAAATAATTGCGCCGGTATCCATAAGAGCTTTGTACTGTTGGCCATCTATCAGTACAGAAATAATAGGTAAGGCACATGGTCTTTCCTCTTTGACGATTCCCCTCTCTTCTAATAAATCTTCATCAGTTACTTCATAAATTTCATTAATGGTAATTCGGTGTGGTGTGGCAATGTATTCATAGTTTCTCACTGTCGTTGAGAAATCGGCGTTTTTTTTGTGTTACCAATCTCAAAGTTCTGCTGGCTTGTAGAAGGACCAGGATCGATCACTACATCCTGTCTTTTCTTTTGGTTTTCAGCTTCCTTCTCTCGTAATTCCTTAAGATACTGCTGACTTTCTTTCTCTCTTTCTTGATACTTGTCGGGTGTCATAACCTGACCTTGAGAATTCTGATTCCTATTCTGGTAATTTCTATTGTAGTTCCTATTGTAGCACTGGTTATTGTAGTATCTACCTCTTCCGTTATTATAATTGCCTCTATTATTGTTCCAGCCTCGTCTTTACTGATATGGACGGTAACCTTGTGATCTGTTGCGAAAATAATTATTCATATGAGGACCTACATTTTCAGTTTTCTCTTCCTCAGCAGGCTTATCAGTTTGCTGGACTTGATCCATGTAGACTGTATTAATGTCTTTGAATTCGTGCCTCTGACCTTTTTGTACCACATTTGGCATTGGACTCGTGTAGTCAAGCCTTCTCAATAGCTCGTCCATGCTGGTCAAATCCCTGATGTTTGACGATATGATAAGTCTTCTCACCTCCACAGGCAGCATGCGACAGATAGCATCTATCAACTGCTCTGTCGACAATGGGGGTTGCAAAAATCTCAAGCGTGATAACTGGCTCGTGAAGAAATCAGCGTACCGTGTTGGAAGAGTACCTGAATACTTCCTCGAGTATACCTCAGCTCTTAATGAATTCTGCGCTTCTATGGACCAGAATCGTTTTATCAGTGCCTCTGCAAATTCGTCAAAATTACTGAAAGTGTAGCGAAATGCTCTGAACCATTCAAGGGGTCCTCCAGCTAGAAATCTTTCCACGATTCTCATCTCTCTTTCTCTGGGAATGTGAGCTTCAATGAAATAGTCTTTCAGGTTCCTGATATATTCTATCGGTGTTAGACTATCAGTATTACTGAATTTTTGAGGTTTGTCCTCGAAGTTTCGGATGACTGTCACATTTCTTGGATATGAATCCATGTAATTCTTCCCACTATCACGATATTTCCATTCAGGTTCAATATTCCTATCCTCTTCTTCTTCCCGAAATCTGGATATACGTTCCTCAGGACTAATATCTCTCTCTCTTCTGTAGCGAGGTTACATCTTCTGACGTAATTCCTATCATCTTCGCAAGTAAGCCTTCTGGATCCTTATCTGCGATTTCCGTGATGACCTTCCTAATCAACTCTTCTTTATAGGTTTCCATCATGCTAGCTTCTCCTAGTTTCAAATTCTGAAGTTTGCTCGTAGTTTCATTAACATCAGAGACAACCTTATGAATTTGTTCCTTTAATGCTTGCACGTCCTGACCTATTTGAGTTCTATCCTCTACCTGCTTTTCGGATAGCGAATCCATCCTTATACTCAAATCTTTTCTAATTTGAACTACTTCATTATTTATGTCTACTTGTGTACTGGCAAGTTTTCTTTCAATTCGCTCCTGAATCTGAGTGACATGTTCCCCACTTGACCTGTTCCATTCATCTTTCCAAACCGTTACGTTTGCAGTTAACATTTCCGCAATATCTACTTCAATGTCTTCCTTAAGTAAACGATTATGATCTAAGACTTGGGTTCTCATGACCTCTACATCATACTTTAAAAATGCTAAAGAAGCTGTTGTCCTAACAGACTCGTCAACCAACCTAGTTGTTAAAGCACTAATGTTACGAGTACAAAGTGTTTTTGAAGTTTCAATTTCTTCTCTTACTTTATTAACATCAGTTTGAACTTTAGCAATGTCTACAAAAACAGTGTTAACTTCTACTTGTATCTTAGTGATATCGCTTTGCATCTCATTTACATCAGAATGAATATTATTAATGTCTACTTGAACGTTTGACACATCGGTTCGAACATTTTTAATCTCTCTCTGAACTTCTTCAACCTTATCTTGTACAGTAGCAACATCATTCCTAACAACAATTACTTCTGCTCTAGCACATGAAATATCACCCCGGACATTAGCAACATCAAGATTCAACATAGTAAGATATTTCTGTACTTTAGAAACATCAGTCTTAACATCTGAAACATCTTTATGCACATTGGACAAATCTACTTTAACCTCTGAGACATCTTTATGCACATTGGATACGTCTGTGCGCATGTCAGTTACAGCATTCTCGATTCCCTGGGTATTGATCTGTGAACGCGACATATTATTTTCTAAATTTGTAGAACTGGACTGAAGT
Source organism: Meconema thalassinum (assembly GCA_946902985.2). NCBI lineage: Eukaryota > Metazoa > Arthropoda > Insecta > Orthoptera > Tettigoniidae > Meconema > Meconema thalassinum. The sequence goes on from OX336389.2 coordinate 863,532,425, forward strand.
ACTTTCAAACTTTCATCCAGCATCTGCTTCGTTCGACTAGCATTCCTAGCTTCCATCTCCTTTACACTGTCATCCATGCTAGCTTTCAAATTAGCAGACATATTACTAGCATTCTCCTCCATTCGACTAGTATTCCTAGCTTCCATCTCCTTTATGCTTTCATTCAGCCTAACAGACAAACTGTTGGACATCTCCTCCAACATCCTCCTAATACTCTCATCTGCCATTTCAATAATATTCAATAATAAACTGCTGTAGGGACATACATCAAACAGAGCAAAATAACAACATCTGAGCAACATCTTTCACCATATATAAGTTTGAGCAATTTTCTGTCTTAAATCTAACTTATAATTACCTTATAATTAACCTTCGTAGACACTTCATGTTGAAATAAACTCAAGCACATGTTCAAATTTCTTTGGTTCATTTTAAAATATCCTAACACAAATAATTTACATTTACAATCCAAATAATTTAATTTTATCTTTAATATGACTAAACATGTCATAAGCCGGTCAAATAAAATAAGACTCCAGATCATAGGCGATTTTTCTAAGTTTCCAGCCTATTTAACCTCTCTCAGGTTGTATAAGATCTGATCTTTTCTGAGTGTAATTTTCCTAATGCAACACAACATTTAATCCCTATATAATCACACTCTCAAATTCTACAATTGGCCAAGACATCTAACAAAGAATCAACCTCTTTATTTGAGTCTTCACAATCCCATTGACATCGATAACTTGGTAATCCAATGTTATTCGAACACTCCACAAAATTGCGGTGCCAATTATACTCCAATAACTTGGTAATCCAATGTTATTCAAGCATTCCGAACTTCGATTGTGCCAATTCTACTGGCGTTCAACCTGGTAATCCAGTGTTGTCAATCGAGCCCCACCGAATTGCGGCGCCAATCCTACTGTCCCCGATAATCCGGATAGTAGGCTGTCAGATATCCGCCCCCTCATTCGGATTGCCAATAATCAATCGCACCGGCACAGCTACATCAATGAAAATGGCACTGACAGATACTACCGAGATTAGAGCACAGTAGTTAACAAGAAATTATTGTGGAACACACCAAAATATACGGGGGTTCATACTTACCTTTACTTACCTCTTCAAATTAATCTCGGGTATGGGTTGTCAACTGGATCACTTAAAGTATGCCCACACAATAACCTCCACCATGATATTTAAAATGAACCAAAACGAAGACAAGAAACTTTAAACTGTACAATAATTTATTTCACATAAAGGGAATGATTCTAACAAAATTGAACAACAAAATAAACGTGGCAATCAGAAGCCATTGTCAACATAATCATGTCCTCCTGTAGGACTTGTAGACGTTACATACAAATATTTAGCTTTCACTAGCTTAAAAGAACGTAATAATTATAATACACTTCGAATGGATAAGGGAGTTGGGACGAGACATATAGCAATTGTTTTCCTTTTAATAAACATCACACTTTTATTTATAACTGCAAGGCTGCTATGTAGTCGACCTTGGCCTCTAACAACCAGTTGTCTGGCCAGCTGTGATACACCCTGCATCATGTCGCATGCCAACCTCGTCAAATGGACTCACCTGTCCAGCCAACGTTAGCATCTGCTAGTTACATCAGAGCCTAGCTCCTTCTCAAAACACTTTAAATGTCTTCAACTCAACTCAAATATTAACACGCAAATCTTTTAAATGCTTCATTCACATATCACTGGATTACTCTAATAATCCCAAAACTTGTTTAATTACATAATCCACATGTTTAATTAGCGTTGTTTAGAGTATAACAAAACGCTAAATATTAATAACAAAATCTCATTAATTGTTTATAACAATTTAAATTGTTTATAATATTGTCAAACGACAATTGAAAAATTTATACACGCCTCTATTAATTCCTTTCGTTCCAAATTATTATTAAAGATATTTACAAACTTATTTACAATATTTATAATATTTGTTTTAGAAATACATTAAACCACACGTTTATCCGGTTGATAATTACTCAAATCGGGTTGATATAATCGACCAATGAAGGTTAGTTATATTTAAGTTTCAAATTCAGGTTTAATAAGGTTTAATTATTATTATTATTTGTGACGGTAACCTCCATTCAAAATCGTTATCTCAAATTATTTAAACACTATTGTTAATTATAACAGTAACTTCACATGATTAATTTTCAAAGGACCTGGACAATACTCTCAGCGGAAAAATACCTCGCTCCAAAACGCACAAAATTGCACAAAATAGGCCCAGAATTCATCATATATCTCCATATATATGGCATCAAAATCTTCCACAATACATACAAAAAACCTCCACATATAAACTCATTAACTTCATTCTTATTACTGTGGGAACCTGCTTCACTTATTCAAGGGCATTATTCATCAGCGACATTTACACGTCCACTGAACTAACGATTATACATCCATAGTTCCTCTTTAAAAATTCTTATATTCATTAATTGTTTCAAAACTGTTATTATATTAACCTTCGTGGGTTTCATTCATGAATCGATATGAAGTAAAAATTTGCCAATCACAAATAAATTTAATAGCAAATACGATCAGACACGCCTCCCTGGTCTATCAAAATTGAGATTAATATCTTCAAAGTAACCTAGTATAAAAATACTATCTTCAATCAAAGTTCAACTAATTGCATAAATAGTCGAATAGAATACAATTAGACTGTGGAATGCAAACATTATTGTTCCAATCTAGAATTGAGAAAAACTCCTATCAAATGTTCATTACTATAGTGTATTCAATAAATCGTACTCAAAGTTCATATTTCATAAAATTGTCTATAATGCAATGGTATTTCATAATTGACGATAAATGTCTATGTTGCAATCATGTCCATAAAACGACTAGTATTTCCAAGATCGTCGATACAGTAATAGATTTTAACGCTCTAAAATCTTTTAATTATTCTTCTTTCTTGAGGATGACAGAAAATTGGTCAAAGTAATTTACTGAATAGAATTACTTTAATAAAATGACACGCTGTCTGAATTCAAATTTGCCATAGAAAATCATTAACTTTACAGTCAAATCGTGACTACAAAAACATGCAAATTACTGAAAGAATCTATAAAATCAGTCTCAACTGATCCAAAAATAATTTAAATATGCCAATGACATAACAATGTCTTAATAAATCGTAGAAAAAGGCATAAATCATCAATGTGTACTGAGTACAGAAATATCAAGCAAGAATATGGGGCAAAATATATAAGACAAAAAATATGGGAAAAATGGTTGCTCAGACATCGCTAAATGGCTCAAATAAAACAAGAAACGTTCACGACTACCTTATCTGTTGATTGAAGTTCTAGAGGAAAATTTCCAAAGAAGACTGCTGATGGTTCCATTTTACCATAAAGATGTGCTCCGACCTCGAACCTGGAACCAGCGCCCTCGGAGAATAGAACTGCTTCCTCCTCCGGAAATTGCACTGCTCCGTGTAGACGATAGACATCCTTCTGGCAAAACTCTTCTTTGTGAGCCGGGTCCACCCTGGCCTCTCTTGAAAGTTCCCTGAAGTTCTGGCAAAACTCTTCTTTGTGAGCCGGATCCACCCTGGCCTCTCTTGATAGTTCCCTGAAGTTCTGGTAGAAATTCGCCATGAAGTTTATTGCAATTATTTCCGCAGAAATGTTCATAATCGTGGAGTATGAAAATATTTCCACTGCCATTTGATATAATTCAGCGTTGGACCACGATGCATGAGTGTAGTTGGATGTTCACTACATGCTCGCTTTTGTGGAAAGACGATTAGCGAAGTTCCATGCTGCTATTTCACTCCATTGATATATGTCCCAATTGCATTAAAGTCCTTAGCCTTCCATCTCCATTTCCGTTATAATAGTTGAAAGAACTGCCATATTATATTGTTCCATAGTAGAATGCAGCGTTGTATCACCAAATGCAATATGTAGTATCACGGTTGCAATACACGTGTCAGCCGTAGCGTAGAATGTGGTGTTATAAAAGTGCTTCTCAGGTGGCGAGAAAATCACTTTTGTCTGCCGTCTTAAAATGCCAATATCTTCCAAATTATAATCGTAAAAATGTTCAACTTTACTACACACTTTAATACTGTACTGCACAATAGAATTAGCATACAGGCATTAGTCAACTCTTGATATAATATCTTGTAGAATCTTTTATGTGTGCGTTTCAACTTCGCCTAGTTTCAATCACCGTAAAATGGTACTGCTGCACTGCTCCGTGCTCGTTCGATGCGGTGTGCTTTACCACGCGCTAATAACGACTTGCTTCACTGAATCACTCGAAAACGACTATAAGACACCAGAAATATGATCAATATGAGAGCTCCTCTCTGCTGTTCAAGACCTTTTATCAACTTCTTAAGGGGCGTATCCATCCCTTCCATAGCTTGTTCCTCCGTCATCGCTAGAAGTTCTAACTTTGGTAATTCTTGACGGATTTTCAAATTTCAAAAACTCAAAATTAATTTCTTCAAAATTCCAAATCAATGCCATAACTGAAAATGGATTTCCACAATTCTGCATTCCAAAATAATAAAATAAGGTAGTTTCAGTAATCTCCGTCTCCCTCCAAACTATCGTTCATTGGTTCGAGCCTCTCCTCCAATAGCGTAACTTCTTCCTCAGCACAATTCCATGTTTCCTTGCGACTGCGTCGTAGATCTCAGATCTTTCTCGAACAAAATCATGACGTCACCAAGAATCTCAGCTCAAGCAGCCTACTTGCATAAAGTCTGCGTCATCCGTGCTTACGTCATGAATATCCACGTCACAACTATGACAGCCATAACTTTCTTCATATTTGCCAATACAGCCACCGTGGTCTCAATATAATTCAATTTACGGGGGCAGTACCATCCCGGCATTTGCCCGAAGACGAAGTGGGAAACCACAGAAAACCACTTCGGGGATGGCTGAGGTGGGAATCGAACCCCCTCTACTCAATTGGAACACCCGAGGCTGAGTAGACCCCGTTCCAGTCTTCATACCACTTTTCAAAAAATTTCGTGGCAGAGCCGGGAATCGAACCCAGGACCTCCGGGGCGGCAGCTAACCATGCTGACCGCTACGCTACGGAGGCGACATTTTATTGTATTACCTGTTAAATGAATTCATCGATAGAACCAGTATTTTTATTACATATTTTTATTAAGGATGTTGAAACTACGAAAGGATTTTGTTAACGAGAAGTTAGTTCAGAATAATATGTTATTTGGTAGAAACTGCGAAGCATCTCTATGAGAAAGATATATATTTATTCCCGTAGCAGACGGAGGTATTTGTTGTGTGACAATGAGCATTGTGAAGCCATTGGTCAAATGTTGAAGGAATGTCTGTAGTGACAGACTTGCGCATATTTTGAAGTTGAAATAAGATGTTATACGAAGAAGCAGTATTGTTGATGATTATTAATATTTGAAGATATTGCAATAGTCTCATAGAGTTGAAACTCCTTGAAAGCATTAGGACAGCGGCTCCTAGATGAAGTTGTATCTGAAAGTAATTATAGGATCAATGGGTCTTTTGTGAAACTGAGAGTAAACTGAGCTGTATTTAAATGGTTCTTAATCAGATATTTAATTTACGGTAATTATTCTATGAATTGGAAGATCATATTTTTATTAAGTATTTTTATTTTGATGACAGACCAGTTGTAGGAGGTCTACGAACTATATCTTTACTTAATTGTATGGATTATAGAATCTCGAATTGTAACAGTTTCACGAATAAGACATAGTATGGTGAATGATAATTTTCTAAAGTCCGTTGAAATGTAGTGAAGAAATAGGAAGACAATTTAAGTCTAGATTGTCTGAGAAGAAGGCAGTTGGCCCGTTGTATATATACTATTTTTTAAATTGAGTAGTTGCTGAATTACAGCGTTAATATTAGTGTTGTATATAAATAATATTTAGAATTTAAAGGAAGGTTCATAGTTATATTTATGCGTAACAAGATGTTTAATTTATAGTTTAAATATGAGTAGAGAATTTTTTATCGCTTCTATGAGAAGGATTTAAGTGATAGGAGACGGGAGATAAATTGTATAGAGTAACAAATAGTTTTTGTAATGACGGAGAACTACGTCAGGGGTAGATTCATTTCATTTGGGGATTTTTTTAATTTTATAACATTTTATCTTGTTATAAAACTCCCGTTACCTAGGGCACAGCAGTTGTATGCTGCGATTTATTTCATTATTTTATTTTGAGCTTATGAAAGCGTTTAAAAATAATTTAATAGTTTCTAGAAGAAACAAACATGTATTGAATGTAACAGTAGTAATGACATTTCGTCACATGATTTAATTGAACGTTATTAACGCATATAATCAATGCTAGTGTTAGGAAACGTGTATTTGTTAATGTCAATAAATATGATATGCACGTTTTTACGATTCCCTGATCTTTTATAGAAATTTGGCATTGCCTTTGTAGTTAAATGGTAGTGGAATGTGCTGTAGGGTGAAAGTTCCCGATCGACCTAATCCGCATCATTACGCCCGAGATTTTCTTAGATTCTCGCCTTTCCTGAGTAGATAGAGAATCCTACTGTTCTGTAGTTAGTTACTATAACACATTCAGTTTGTTAAAATCAAGTTCCATATTCTGAGTGTTTTCGCCAAGTAGCACTGTGTTGTTTTTTGCCGGGACTTCAAGATGCCACAATCCATTATTTTTTCCATCCTTGGATTTTGGTGGATCATCCAGATATAAGGGTACAGTACGTTGCTTAAAGTGTGTCATTAAGACTGCTGCCGTTAGCATCAGGTGAGGATCTATTGAAGACTACACGAATTTATCACGTATGAGTGGGTTTTTCCAAACAGGATGATAATTCAAGAAAACGGTTTCATCAGGAGGATGAAATTCGTCATCGGCTGTGTTGACGACTTCTATATGGCCTCGGCTCTCGTATTCCTCAAGAAAGCTGGTGTATTGCTCTTTGACAATGGGTTCTTTTTAAATAAGCTCTCAATGGCAAAGAGGGCTTTGCGAGCATTGGGCTGAAAATTAAATGGACAGCCTTGGCATGTACACAACGAACCTGCCTTCAGGAGTGCGAGTGGTATACTAGTAGAAACAAAGAGCAGCTCACAGAATTCGTTTTTGCATGTGATCAGGCTAGAGAAATCAATAGTTTCCAACTTCCAGAACTGTTCTAAGTCGGTGCTGATGGAAATGACATTGAGAAGTGGGCTGAGGGCTGAAATGAGGAAGTTGACCAGTGATGATCCAAATGAATTTGGTATCATGAGCGGAAACTTCGGAAGCTAGATGGAAGTGAAACTTGGACTATTGGTGCAGCAGAAAAGAAGAGAATTGAAGCGTTTGAAATGTGGTGTTACAGGAGAATGATGAAGATCAAATGGGTAGATAGGGTAACGAATGAAGAGGTATTAAGACGAGTGGGAGAGGAGAGATGTTTCTGGCAACTGCTAATGAAGAGAAGAGATAGGTTGGTAGGACACATACTAAGACACCCAAGAATAGCAAACTTACAAGGGCAGGACACGATGCATGGGTCACCGATTCGAACCATCTTCAGTACACGTGTAGGGCATGGCCAGGCGTATACCGGGTGCAAGTAGTAAGGTGCGCTTCTCAGCCGTTTCCGAGAAATTAATTAATTGCTATTACAGTGCGGCGTCTATGTGCGTTGAACACTAGCAAGACTCCAACGAGCACGTGGTGCAGCGGTAAGAGCCCTGCTTCGTAAGCGTGGGATCGATGGATCGATTCCCACCGGTGATCCTTTGCAGTGTGTTGTGTTATTTTCTTTTTTTGTAACCATTGGTTATTTCCAACCAATACCCATAGCATGAGTAGCTGCTTGCGGGCTACTGGGTGGTCTGATGGTTCACAGACGTGCAATGAACGGAACAGACTGGGCCTTCAATGTATAAATGTATGCATATAATAGAATACACCTGACCGTGTATAATACCAATGTATTTCATTCATTCATTCGTTTATTTGCAATTGGGGCTGTGTCCCTCGGTGGCAAATTAGATATACATAACAAATAAATAATTGTACATAACAATTCACTAACAATTAAACTGGAGTATTTACACAAATAGTCAGTCTTTTCTTAAACACACCTATATGTTTGGGAAAAGGCTCTAAGACTGCGGCAGGTAGAGAGTTCCAATTATCAATGGCACGGTTTACGAAAGAATATTTACCATAGTTTGTTCGCTGTGGTCGGCCCTTAACTTTGAAAGGATGATCGCCCCTACCCATGTAAGTAGGCTTTTCCATAAGTTTGCTAAGCTCACCCCATGCTGGTTGATTTGTATACGTGTTGTACATAGCGCAGAGTCTACATCATCCTAGCCTCAAGTGATTCCCACCCAAGTTTCTTTAACATACGGCTCATACTGCTCCTGGGATTAAAGTCACTGAGCACAAATCTAGCGGCCTTTCTTTGTACCATTTCCAACTCATTTATGAGCCCTACTTGATATGGATCCCAAACCACCGAGGCGTATTCCATAATAGGTCTTACAAGTGACAAATATCCTATTTCTTTAGCAGAGGTACTACTTCCTTTTAATACCCTCATTACAAAGTGCAGGGATTTGTAAGCTTTAGAAACTACACATCCTATATGACTACTCCATTTCATATCATTTCTTAAGTGAACGCCCAAATATTTGCAAGAATCTTCTTCTACAACTATTTCCGAGCCAATGTTATATTGAAAATCTTGCCTTCGCACTTTCCCTATTTTAATTAGACTACATTTTCTTGTGTTTATTTTCATTTTATTTTCAATCGCCCACTTATAGACCAGGTTCAGGTCATCTTGAAGTACTGCATTGTCTTGTGAGTCATGTATCTTTCGATAAATTACACAATCATCCGCAAACAATAGACAGTCACTGCGAATCCCATTTGGTAAGTCATTTATAAACGCCAAAAATAACAAAGTTCCGATTACGCTGCCCTGAGGGATACCCGACGTTACGGTAATTTCATCCGGGAATCGGCCTTCAACTTTCACTTTCTGGGAACGACCCGTCAAAAATTCTTGGATCCATAAAATTACTCTTCTATCAATCTTCGTCGAAGCTAATTTATGGAGTAGCATGTCATGCGTCACGACATCAAATGCCTTCGCAAAATCTATAACTACGGCGTCGACTGAAACTCCATCGTCTAACGATTCGCTAATATCTTGAAAAAGTGATAGCATCTGACTCTCGCATGAGTAACCTTTCCGAAATCCATGTTGCCTATCATTAAACCATGATAATGTTTCCCACTGTTCCCTCAAGTAGTCGCAAATGAGATGCTCCATCTGTTTACAAACGATGGACGTAAGACTATCCGGCCTGTAGTTGCCCAATTCAAGTCTGCTCCCTCCCTTAAATATTGGGACTACCGTAGCTCTTTTCCAGTTATCTGGGATTTGCGCATTGTTTATGGACACATTAAACATCACCTCCAAGTATCGTGCCACGGCCCTACCTCCTAGTTTAAGTACTTCACTAACAATATTATCAGGACCCTTCGATATATTGTAACGTAATTTTTGTATTAGCTTTACAATTGCTGACTGGTTCATTTGGAGAAGTGGAGCCCCTGATTCACCGTTAAGGTCCAACACACAGCTATTGGATTTATTGAACACACTACCATAAAATACATTTAATTCATTAGCAATGGCCTGCTTCTCAGTAATTAATTTACCGTCACTGGACATTATCTTCGACCAATTATTTGAATTTCCCTTTCTTCTCCTAACATAACTGTACATTTTTTTCCACCCATCGCCTCCCGAACCAAGTAAACCTTGCATATAATTATCATGAGCAGCCCGCTTTTTTAAGACGAGCTCTCTTGATAAGGACTTAAATTTCAACATATACTTGTCACTATCATGTCTTTTATTGTATAATTTCCTAATTTTCCGTTTAAGACTCCTGATTTCCCGTGTGTAATAATCAGGATCTGGGTTATGTTTCAGTAATTTAAATGGAACAAATTTATCAATAGCCCTATTTAAAATTTTCAAAAAGTTAGTCCACAGGATATTAATGTGATTTCCTTCCGATGCCCATCCTACAAATAGCTCATTCAAATACCCCTGAAATTTGCCCTGATCCGCCCTGCGATACTGGATTATGATCTTATTTGCTACATCAGAGTCTAATTTTGTAATGTCACCGTATCTAATATTTAAGTCAACCCCAGAATGGTCACTAATTCCTGGTACTTTCAGACAGTTAATATACAGCTCTACAGGTCTTACGAGATAAACATCTAAGGTATTATTGCCTCTAGTTGGGAAGTCAACTACTTGGGAAAATCCACCCTCCCTTAAGAATTTGTTTGCAGCGCTCTGAGCTTGACCACAGCTAGTTGACTCACCAGACGAGTCTACTTTGGGGAGGTTTGCAATGCCGAAAATGTACATTGTGTAATGTCACAAAGGTTGACCCCCATACGATGAATTTAGAATCTCTTTCCCCGCTCACATAACACGTTATTACAATTGACTGTAAAATAAACATTATTCAAGACACCTGTACGAATTGCCAATTTTTTAAAAAAAGCACACTGCAAAAGGTTACTAGTGGGAGTCGATCCAGCGATCCCGCGCTTACGAAGCAGGGCTCTTACCACTGCCCCCACGCGCTCGTTGGGTTCCTGATAGCGGACAACGCACATAGACGCCGCACTTCAATTGCATATTTCTCGGAAACGGCTGAGAAGCGCACCTTACTACTTGCACCTGGTCATACCCTACACGTGTACTAAAGATGGTTCGATTCGGTGACCAATGCATCGTATCCTCCCCTTGTTAGTTATAGAAGGAAGGGTTGAGAATGAGAATAGTAGGGGTAGACCAAGGTTAGAATATGTTAAACAGATTGCCTCAGATGTAGGGTGTGGTAGCTATTTAGGGATGAAACGATTAGCTCAGGAAAGGGAAGCATGGAGAGCTGCATCAAACCAGTCGAAAGAGTGAAGACTCAAACAACAACAACAACAACAACAACAACACTCAAACAACACTTCTATGGAAGTAGGTATTACGGGAAGACCAAGTTTTTCAATTAATGACCTTTGACACGAAGTCGTGTGTAGTAAGGAGATGAATGAGAAAGGTATCCTATTGTTGGGTGAGATGCTCAAGTTGGTATAAACCTTTGACATGAAGCTGAGTGGTGTCCACAAGAGCTCTCAAAGAATTGATGTCTTTAGGATGACTAGCCAGTAAGTTGAAAAGCGATTTCATGTGACGCTGTATGTGAAGACGAGTGTTACCATACCTTTTGTTAAGCAGATACAAATCAATAGGGTAATTGTCAGTGCTCAATGTAAGAGCTTCGACCAGTTGTAACGCTTGCTTATGAAGAGAAGAACTTAAATAATGAAACTTATGAAATGCCGGAATGGAGTCATTATTATGGATTAGAGAACAGAAAAGTCCGTAAAACGAGAAATGGGGCAGTTCAATTTTCGGGAGCAAGGGTATAGGCCTGAGAGTGCTATCACGTGACGTGGTTTGTTGAAATTGAGCCGGACTATGAGCTAGAATGATCTGCCGAGACTTTTTGGATTACGGCACGGGCAGTGGCAACACCTTAAAATTACAAGGCTTCCACTTCATCACCATGTCCCTCCTGGTCGAGAGCGACGGATTCCATCTCCATTTGGCATGTGCCATACATTTTGTAAGACTGTTCATAATTTTTCAAGCGCTGAGAAATTATGTCCAAATTATATTCTTGAGGAGTTAAATCTTTAAGAAATGTTCTGAATCGAGTAAGTTGCCCTTTGTATGAAGCGCGCCTGCTGACAAGTTTATCATCTAGGGGTGCCATATTAAAAAATGGAAGATGAAGTCCAACTTACGCTTCAGGTAGAAAAAGATGTACAGGCTGTCAAGTTGGCAGCAAGGAAGAGTGAGTAACGCAATGGGCTCTCTTCAACACCCCTCTGTTGATATCCAAGGTTAAAGCTGAAAATTCCAAGTGAATATTAGAGTTTGGAAATTTATTGACAAATTGGGTCCCACGGGTTTCGGTATCAAAGTTTGGAGCAATTGGAAGAGTCCAATAGCCACCATAGGGAAGATGAAGTATAATAAGGAGGCAGGTTTGGGAGAGAAATCAGAAGAGTTATGTAAATACAATTTGAATGAGAAAACCTTACAAGAGGGCATTGACGAGCAACTGGTGATATGAACTTAGGCCTAGAGCGCCCAAGCATACAACAAGCTTGGATCTAGACAGCGCAAGAACAAAACAGGGCCAAGATGGCAAGAGAATGATGAGGTTGAGCCTAGACGGCACAAGGATGAAACAGGGCCTATACAGCACAATAATTATGAGCTTGCAAGCTTCTAAAGTTACAACAGATTCAAAGCGATTTAGCTTCGAGAAAGCTCTAACTATCCACCAGTTGGACCGAGGGACGTGGTTGACAAATACCACTGAATTTATACACAATGACAGCTGGTTGCAAATTCAAAAATGGGGAGAACATCTCTTGGATGTAACCCGAAATTTACCAACAAAAGGAAACAGCAAAGATTACTTACGCTAAATCTGTTAGTAGAGGGTGAGATGGGGAGGAAGGAAATGGGATTTTGTCACTGTTTGTCCATGCATGTATGTATGCGCAACACTGTAACCGATTATCCAGCAAACCAGATTATTTTTGGTTCGACGAACTGGAAAGATGGTGATAACAATTATCTTGAAAATATGTCACCGTTTAACAGAATGAATTATTTCCGGGTTGAGAATCTGCATAGTTTCAAAGCTTTCAATCTTGAACATTGATGTAATTGATTTAGGTTGAGAGTCTCAAGGTGTGAGCAGAGTTGATCCATTAGAAAGTTAGAAGCGGAGTTCGGTGAATTTCACGGTTTGTCAATTACAGTCTTTAAATTTCACGATGATACGTGAAGAAGATTGTTCTGACTAGATTCAATTGGGTACGAAATTAATCCCACGACGAGTCCAATTACTTGTATTTGACAGCGTGAAGTAGAAAATTCCCACGATGTGTCAAGTTTTTAACTTTGATAGCGTATAGATGAAAAAAGAATAAGTCCCCCGTTGCGCCTAGCCAATAATGGTATTTTACGTATAGAATATTCCCGCGGTCGAAATTGATGTTTTACATCGCGAACTGATACATTGTCATCACAGAATGGTACCTTGCTGGCAAGTTAAATGTAGTAGATTTAATTACTTGCAAGTATTAAAAGCGCTTCTTAGCTACATTAAAATTGTCTCATACTTATCTTTGCATGATGACTGGCTGGCTGGCGGTGCTGATAGAGTATTAGCACTACATTTCTTTCACAAAATGTCGGACGGGTGACAGTAGTCCCTCGTACTTAGATCAAGCGGGTCTGTTGACTGTCCTCAGAAGAATGACGAGCATAGTAGAACTCCCGTCTAGCAAGTCGAGCGGAGAAGAAGGGTAGGGGAAGTGATGTATGGCATAAAGGACACAAACATGAGAAAAATGAATGCACTTAAATAAACAAATTTCTTTTCTTGAAGCATAGTCCAAAGAATGTACAGTATACTCCGTCCAAGCAATCTGCGAAGTGGCAGTGTGAAAACACGTAGTCTGCGCACAGGAGTGACTTGGCTGACTGCTCCATTAAGACACGATGCCACTGAATTATTAGTGCAGCAGGGTGGTGCGACTTTTTCTTCAACCAACTCTCGCAATGGCTGGGCTGCCAAGCTCCGCCCATCGCATTATTTTTTCTATTACTCCTTGTGACGTCATGCGCAAACCTACTTCACAGATTCTGTAGGTTGCCATCTGTGGAGGACAAGTCGAAATTCCAAGCATCATCGGTAGTCAGTGACAGCGGGTTCCCCCGCTGTTGGCAAGAGACGAGTGGGTTCAGCAAAGCGCTGCGGTATGGCACACTAAGGAGAAGTTTGATGTTTCAGTTAACAGAGGGTCATTTATCTCCTTCTCTAGAACTCACTAAAGCATGCCATGAGGAAAAAACACAAGGGGAGAGCGAAAATACACAGAAATCTCTGTTGGTGGTAGTCTAATAAAAAAAAAGATAAGAGAAAGCGGAAAACTAGAGAAAACCTAATATGGGTACAATCTGCGTATTGCGTATATTCAAGGAATATACTGCGCCCTTATCCTATAGGCCCCAGGCTAAGTTCGCATGGTTCTTGGTCATGCAGAGTGTATATCGTTTAAATGAGCTTCAAATTACAGAGGAGAGATTGCATATTATTTAATCATGGCAAGCGCCCGTTCTAGGTTGCAAGTCGAGCTCATGTACGTCGCAGGCAGTACCAGCGACGTATTGCCTAAAGTTTGCCAATACAGCGAAGTCTAGAACATGTTTCTATGCTACGCATCGACCAGAGCAGGTGCAACATTTCAAGGACTTCTTGGGAAGCTGACCTCAATAATTTGTTCTCGTATGTTCTACGCTACGCCGCAAAGTTAGCAAAGCCCCGCCCCTAAATCACTAAATAAATAAATTGTCACAATACGATAACACCCAGGGTCGAACCCTTAACGTCACTAAACATGGAATATTCCTAAGATTTTTCGCCAGTCATCAAACTGAATAGATCATCATTATATCATTAAATCGATGATCAAGAAAATTAGTTCCTTACGCCAACAGTCTGGGGTGGAGAGTTTGGTTGCGCTGGTAGGGATAGCGTCCATGTCGTCAGAAATAGTGCCAGGGGACGCAAGATGCATATTTGTGGAAGCCACGATCGAATTTCGGTGACAATATGATAATAATACGGCCCTATTATCAATATTAATTTGCACATATTGTGAATATGTTGAACGGTCTGAAAGAAGAGCTCCCGACAGCGTAGAAAGATTAGTGTTGACTGCCGCCATGTGAAGGATATATCCCCGCACTCTCGTGGCCGCAGGAGTTAGTTGGCAGTAGTCTGGAATAGTTTTGCGTGAGCAGTTCTGCGTAGTTGGCAGTGAGTCAGAGTCCGGTTTGCTAGTTGGTTGGTGGTAGACGGCGGGCGAGAAGGATCGTCGCATAGCTACGAACAGTTAGCATTGGGAGCACGCCACGCTAAATTATATTGCACCACAATTGGCGAAATACAAGGGGACGGTATTTAAAGAGACATAAATTGTGTTAAATAAAGTATTCATATGCGGGAAAGCAATATATTCGCTCAAATTTATATAGTAGACTTTCCACGCCAAGTGCAGAGACGGTGTTAGCAGACGCAGGAGTGAGGAAGACGTAGAAGGACAATCGAGGTCCGAACCGGAGTCTAGTTGAACCGGCACGTCATCTGCGAGCTCATCATTCGGAGGGAAATACGCGTAGAATCGGGCAACCCACGGCATCGTGAAGAAAGAGCTAGTGAGATAGAAGTACGTGTGGTTATATTGCGCAATCCCTGCAAAGTGTATAAAGGTGTCTAAAATAATAAATTGCGTGTTTAATAGGGTACTAGTATGTGGTAATCTTATGAAAGTGTCAATAATAGTTTGTGAAGAAAATCGAGTGAAATCCAGCGTAATTATGATGAAGAATTAATCAGTGTAATAATGTATTCAGTGATGATGTGTGATTGTGATATCATGTAAAAGCCCATGGAGATCCCTGCTGAAAGGAATGATGGCAGCTGACAGGAGATCACGATGAGTATTAATCTTTGATTATATTAAGTAATTGTTTATGGGTGTAGGCTTAGGATTACCATAGTTGTGTAAATAATATGTTAGTGATTGATTTTTGAAGTTAGATTTATTTTGCTTAGATATGTGCGCACGTGATGACGCGACGCTGCTGATTTATTTTGAGATGCTTGGCAGAAATAACGCTCACAAGTCGTACATGTTGGATACACTGGTAGGAATGTATGTTTATTTATTTGCTAGAGTATGTGTATTTCAGCCCAGGAAAAGACGGAGGAAGCCCAGAGTGAGGCATGCGGTTTTGGGTAAGAAAGAGAGAGAGAGATTCGAACATTTTACGGACATAATAATAACACAGGTTATTAATGATAATGTAGAAATAATAATAATAATAACAACAATAACACGAGTGATGGAGGGGGATTTTTAATTCCGTAATGCTGGTATTTTGATTTCACACCTGGTGAGATATTTATTTAGCTAAGTTACGCCCTGGAAGTAAAGCTAGGAACGTTACCTTTGCGTCTCCAATATATTTGCTCTAATCAGGTAAGATACGATTTGTGAGAGAGTGCACTGAACAACTGTCTGAGTGTTTTGGAACATTTATGAGCATTGGGTCGTGGTGATATGCAGAAAGGTTATGATAAAGGCATGCAAAATATGGTATTGGGATGGTCCCATGTGATCCCAGATAAGCTACGACGAATGAAAGAAAAAAATGGTAAGAATTGGGAAATATGTGCAGTTAGGCTGTAGCGGACATCGCCATGTGTCCCATGATGTCGCCAACTGAAAATAAAAAGGTAAGAAGTGTGTATTGAGACATGCCATAAGATAAGAGGTAAAGCCGAACGGCGCTTACAATTATTTGAGTGAAATGGTGAACCACGATTGGGTATGTTCCAAAGTTTATACCACGCTCAGCTTCGAACAGGAGACCACTAGGCTTACGAGACTAGCTGCTCGTATATTTCATTTCGCTTATTTGGTGCAAGATTAGTAGGATGCTTTTGGTTACCACTGGGTGTATTGGCTCAACACATGTTTGTCTTAGGCCAAGGTCATTTGACATTTTCCCTCTCACCCTTCGGCTAACGGTACCTACGTCATTCCCTTCTTGGCCGTGTAGAAAGCCGAGGTTTTAGTAAATCATATGTTTCCCGTACCAAGTTTAAGTCTGTGTTTGTTTGAGCACATTTTTGAACTAATAATAATAACTCATTAAATAATGGTATTTTGTAATTGGGTGCAGATACACAGTGTCCTATCATTACCTAGCGTCCTCGCAGTGACGAATCGTAACAATGATAATAATAATAATAATAATAATAATAATAACAATGATAAAAATAATAATAATTATTATATAATCAATGGATTCTGTAAAAGGGTACGGATATCCATTGACCTTTCGCGTCCTAGCGTCATTGCAAATTAACATCGCTGTGGGAATAATATTGGATAATAATAATAATAATAATAATAATAATAATAATAATAATAATAATAATAATAATAATAATAATGATAGTAAAGTAATTAATTTGATAATGGTATTCTACAGAAGGGTACAGATATTCATTAACCATTTGAGGTGGAAGTGTATTCTCTCTCTGATACTAGCGACGGTCGCAGATATGCCACGCCCGAAACAGGTAAGTCGAGGTCCTTACTTCGAGACCTATTTGTGTACATATTTTGTGAATATATTTTGTAGATACAGTTGTGCCATGCCTTTATTTACAGTGTCGGAGAAACATCGTTGTTGCCTACACTCATCGTTGTTTTCAAATATTATTTGTCATCGTACGAAGTGTGAGCATAGAATATTCTTATTATTGCCTTGATGCAAATTTGCATATAGTCTAGCATTCATTTTTAGCCTTTGGTTTTTGTCTTGCATAGGATGATATTTGAAGGGATATTGCAAGCATCTCAGTTATTGTATATTAGTATAGTTGGCATACACCCATAAACTCTGACAGACAGTATCGAATTCGAGACCCGAAATGAGGTATCGAGTCTTGAGTTCGATCCTTGGATAATCGTGTTCTCATGCATTGTTGTTTATTATAATGTGCCAGTATAGCATATCTCAAGTCCTATTGAAGTGTACATCTGTTGCATACACGAGAGCTCATAGATAAATGTACCAATTTTATATAAAAATAGGGGGCAAGGTTTGTGTTAAGAATTTGGATGCCTAAGAAGTGTATCTTTATGAGAGTATTTTAATCCATACAAGGGATCATACAGGCGGTATTGCCAGATTATATTATGATGTTAGATCATGTTTGGAAAAGCCCTTGCTTAATAGTGTGATGCACGAATGATTTAATTAAAGTAATGTTAATTTACATGGTACATTACGTTATGGTGAGATGACATGATGCTTGATGTAATGAGCTCACAGTGTGGAATTTTCAATGAGTACAATACTGATTATAGTGAGATCATATCATAATTTTGCTTATGTGTTTGATCAAAGATGGATTAATTAATTTATGTAATTATTAATTTGAATAAGTTATTAATGGTCTTTAATTGGATTGATATTGCCCAATCGGGATTGAATGATTTGATTGATCGCTTTGATTCACTTAATTAATCAAATTGATTGTGTAATTAATTTAATTGATATCCAATTAATTTAAATTTTGATTTTGATCATTCTTTTTATTCAATTTTGTTATTTTTGGAATCCATTTAGATTGATTTTGATATTTTGTAATTTTGAGTAGATTATTTTGGAGTTTTAAACTTATTTTGGATTTGCTTCAGAATTTCATGATTTATTAGTTTACTTTCGCCTTAATTCATTTCTCCTTAAGATTTTGATTTTCTTATTTTGATATTTTGTTTACTCTTTCTTTTTTTTTGGTTTGTATTTGCTTCTTTAGTGTTAATAAAGTTGCTTTCCTTTTATTTGAATTCTGTGTGTGATGATTCATTGATCAGCCCTATCGATCTTCCAAATGGTGTATGCCAGGACAGTTGTTAGCTTCAAGTAGGAACGCTCCGCCTCCCGAGGAATGAATCCTGTCCTGAAAGTCCTATGTTCAAAAGGGTACATAAGGCATGGGTAGATTGTTATCTATCCTTTCGTCGACTTTCTTTATTTATGGAAGATCATAGTGGTTAACACACACAGACGCATTTGGGTGACTTGCATACTATGACTTATCATATGATGCCTATTCGTATGGCATGGTAGATGCGTTTGAGCTTCATGCATCCGTATGGGGTCGATTTCCCGAAGTATCCCCGAAGGCATTAGCTGCCCCGGCGGGAGTCCCTATCCAGGGATAACCCCGCGAAACCCGGCCATCCGTGGTGGAGTGGCCGAACCGTGGCGCCCAACGTGATAGGGGCAGATGCTTGAAGCATTCGTGGAACTCAATCAATTAACAGTTACTGTGTTTCAGAATTATTGTTATTTTAACATTTTAATTACACAGTAAGCTGAATAAAACCCTTTAAAGTTTCGATATTGAGTTTCCATGAGGGACTCATAGAGCCTTATTTGGTGAGGTTTACGGAAGGCATTAATTTCTTTGTAAAATTGATGTTTTTCAAGAGTCCACGAAATTTTGTTGTTGTATACGGGGATTAGATTTTTTTTTACTTTATTACCACTGCGCGATTAATTACCTAAGTTCCAGAGAGGAGGATATTGTTTGATTGGATCATATACTCATTGAAGGATTCACATAAAGGATTGAGATGTGCTATGCACTTGTGTAGTTGTAGTCGTTGTTCAGCATGGGTTGGTGCAGCTCCGTTCATATACATTGATTGTAATGGCGTCTTTAGAAAACATTAAGGCTCTGATGGAGCAGATGAGTGGAGAACAGTTAGCACAGTTAGCTCAACAGGGAGCGCAATTAACAGAACAGATAACGCAGTTGAAGGTTGACAACCAAGAACACTTAGCACAACAGGGGGCGCAATTAACAGAACAGATAGCGCAGTTGAAGGTTGAAAATCAAGAACAGTTAACACAACAGGGAGCGCAATTAAGAAATGACATTCAAGAACAGATAACACAACAGGGGGCTTACTTGACACAACAGTTAGGTCAGTTGAGGGTTGACAATGAGACACAATTCGATGACATTAGGTCGGAAATGAGTCGAATAAGTCGCACCTGCGAACAGAACAATGTGCAATTGCGAGAACACAGGGCTGCAATTGAGAGTCAGGTCGATAGTCTCACCCAGAGAATAACAGCTTTGGAAATCGGTACACAGGCACAGATATCCACAGTTGAGAAGGGACTCGTTGCTGCACGAGCAGACATTGATGAGTTACAAGACGGCCACATGGAAACATCAACTAGAATCGAATCAGTTGAGATTGACGTTTCCAAGTTCAAAGAAGAAGTCAAAGAAACCTGGCGAGTGATAAGAGAGGAATTAAAGGAATGTCAGGAAGGAAAAGGTGAGGCATGGATTCAGGATAGAGAAGATCTCAGGAGAGACAGGGAGATGGCATACGAGGACCTTCGTAAGGAAATTAAGGAAGAAAATAAGAACATGTTGCGAGAATTTGGGGAAGATAAAAAGAGACGTCACAGAGTGGAAATGGATCTGTTATCTCGACTCGAGAAACAGGAGAACAGGCAGGCAAAAAATGAAGTAAAGATTTCGATACAAGATAGAGCCATAACTGACCTACAGATGGGGTTGTTCAGACCAGCAACAGAGACCCATAGAGCGGATAAAATAGGATTCCAGGAACAGCTCAACCTCGGAGATGATGGGAGGCCATATAGTCCTGAATTTCGAGACATAAGAGGACAGACGTCAACGCGAGTGGAGCAAAACATGACTACTCAAGTGGTGCAAGTCATCCGGATGAATGACGATCGGCCAAATAAATTTTCTGGCACAACAAACGTCACGCCAAAAGGTTTTCTCCGGGAGGTGATGGAGTATATAAAGGAGACCAGGGTTCCTGAAGACCGTCAGCTAAGAACAGTGGAAAAGCTTCTGACTGGTAACGCTCTACAGTGGTTCAGGAGTTTCCGTTACACATTCAACACCATGGAGGAATTCCGGGAGGTATTTTTAAAGAAATACTGGAGCTTATCAGGTCAACAGAATTTGCGGGCTGAGTTATACGCTCGTCGATACAGTACGACATCCCCAACGAAATACTCTGAGTATTTCATCACCCAATTGCACAGGATGAAGGAACTTGACATGCCACCGTCGGAGGAGGAAATGGTGACAGCAATTGAAAAACAGCTACCACTTGCGGTACAACAGATCATGGCGACGGCAGATATAAAAACCGTGGTGCGTGCAGAGGAAATACTTCGCCGTTTGGATGAAACCACTGTGCACAGTCCGCAACGCACACATCGGACAGTAGAAAACGTCAATTCGGCTGAAATCTCGGAGCCACTTTGTAAACGACGAAAAGGAATGAATGCTGACGCCATGGTAAAACAAACGAGATGGGAACAACAAGGACGCCAGAATCCTGGATATGGAACCCAACAGCCTGAGATGCCTCAGAATGCTGGATGGAACGCGAATGGAGATACAGCGGAACATGGAGAGCGGATAGAGGAACATCTAGGCCCAACCCTTGGAGAGGAAGAGGTTTCTGGAGAGGCAGATCCTCATGGACTCGAGGAGGAAGACCATGGCAAAATCGGAGGCCGCATCCATCGCATCAAGAAGAGATGGAACGATGGCATCGAGGAACACAAAGATACCTGGATGAGCTCCAAGCCCAAGATTTACGGAAGGAAGAAGAAGAGGATAAGTGGATGAGAGGTATGGAAGCGAGGCAGAATCCGGACGTAGTGGAAACTGGGGCCGAAAGTCTAGAATTTCAGGCTAGCCAGAGGTCTAGAGGACAAAACACTAGAGAAACGTCCCAAGATAAAAAAAAAACGTCAATTTTAGGCCATCAGGACGAGGCAGACAATTTAAATGGGTCGTATAGATACATGGTTGTCGCTCAGATAAGTGACTGAGTGCTGAAAGAAGAGGAATTGACCGAGGATCTAAAGGGGCCAGAAATCAAAGTTATTAGAGAATTACCGGTCATATATGCCCGAGTAGGAGGCTTAACTATCAGATGCATGGAGGATACAGGAGCTAGCATTAGCATAGTCTCACAAGCATTGGTGAATGAGTTGGGAAAGCATTTTAAGATTCCGATCTTGCCCCTGTCCAATGTCAAAATTAAAGTTATCATTCCAGACAAATCCACCACATGCAAATTTCAAACTTTTCTAGATATTGACGTGCAAGGGTACAGCATGCCACACCCATTCCTCATAATGAGTAAAGTAAGTTATAATGTCATCTTAGGGGCAGACTTTATTCGGGAATATGGTGCCGTCATCGATTTGGCCAATAGAATCATCCAATTTAAAATTGTGGACGAGGATCGTGCCATGAAGATCCCGTTGAATCCGGACGTTCCCAGAAATTCGGAAGAGATATGGATGGTGCTGAGTTGCAGAAAGTTGAATCAACGGCTCAATGACATTGACGACGAATTAATAAGACCCAAGATATGGACCACGACCACAGAGGATGAGGTCGAAGAACCTAAGGCGAAATTTGCAGAGAAAATGCACGAGGCAAAAATTAATGATGACGATCGGATAAAGCTGGGGGAGATATTGAAACGGCATCGACAAGTTTTTGATTCTAAGCCCGGGAGGATCAAAGGGTTTAAATATGCGATGCAAATTAATGACTGGTCACCTTTCAAGAAAAAGGCATACCCTGTTGCAGAAAGATACGTCAAAGAAGTTGCCGCGACTCTGAAGAAAATGAAAGAAGGAGGTGTGATCGCCAAGATGGCTGCTCCTTTTGTGAACCCCTTGGTGGTAGTTTTGAAACCCAACGGGACAGTGCGAGTCTGTTTGGACGCACGAGAAATAAACGAGAGATTGATCCCAGAATATGATCAGGCTCCACCAATCAAGGAGATATTCCGAAAGTTCAGGAACAAGGTCTATTTCAGTTCAATTGACTTAACGAGTAGTTATCATCACCTGGAGTTGGATGAAAGATCACAACTGCTCACAGGGTTTCTGTTTGATCAGCAGACCTATGTATTTCAGAGTTTACCATTTGGCATTAAGACGGCCGGGTCGGCGTTAATCAGGGCTCTCGAGCGTAATCTGACGCCAGAAGTCAAGAGCATTACCACCCGGTACGTGGACGACATCTTACTGGCTTCTGAAGATTTGGATGAACACTTATCAAACTTAGAGAAGTTATTAGCTAATCTCGAACAGGCAAATTTCAAAATCAACATTGAGAAGTTTCATTTTTGCCAAAGGGAAGTCTTATATTTGGGTCATGTTATTGATGGTGAAGGTATCAGCCCGAATCCAGCTAAATTGGAAGCAATTCGGAACTTCCCGAAGCCTACGAGAGTGAAGCATGTTCGCCAATTTTTAGGCATATGTAACTTCTTCGCTGATCATTGTCCAGGGTATACAGAGATAATGGCTCCACTCCAAAATATGCTGCACAAGAACAACCGATGGGCATGGAATGATGAATGCGATAGCGCTTTTAGGAAGGCCAAGGAATTATTAACCGGAAGCATTAAGTTGGGTTACCCTGATTTTACACGTCAGTTCATCATACAAACTGACGCATCACAAATTGGAGTCGGTGCAATGTTATACCAGGAAGACCCGGAAAATCCTCAGACTAAAACTTATCTAGCTTTCGCAAGTCGCAAATTGAGGACACATGAGATGAATTATACTATCACAGAGCGAGAGTTGTTGTCTGTAATATTCGCTCTACAACAGTGGAGAAAAATTGTGTATGGATTCAAAATTCTCATCAGAACAGACCATAGAAGCCTGGTTTTTCTATTGAAAACGCCGATGGCAGGAGAAAGGGTCAATAGGTGGTCGCTGTACGTCCAGCAGTTTGACATCACCATTGAGCACTATCCAGGAAGACTCAACCTAATACCGGACATTTTAAGCCGAAATTCAGATCAAGAGGATCAGATTGAGTCTGTGAACCAAACTGAACTCACCCGGCCAGATCAAGAATTTTTGGACAAATGAAGGGGTATCAAAATTGAACAAGAGAAGGATCCTTGGTTGAACATGATCATAAATTACTTCAAGAAAAAGTTACAACCTGGAACTCCCGCATTCATCGAGGCAGAGAAAATTTCTGATAATTATATTTGGTATAACAAATTGTTACACAAGTTCGTAGACGCAGATCGTACCAAATTGAGGATTATGATGCCGCCCTCGTTGCAGAAAGGGTTGGTTTGGCACGCACATCGTATTTCAGGTCATGGTGGAATTGACAAAACTAGCGCTTTAATCCAGGAGACATTTGTGTGGCCTAAGTTACGTGAGACCACCCAAAGAGCACTAAAGACGTGTGACCAATGTCAAAGAGTGAAGCCCAACTCGTTTTTGATGAAGCAGTATCCGAAACCATTATCGCCTCAAGAGCCGTGTGAGCTCATCGCCATGGATGGATACGGTCGATTGCCCAAAGGCAGAAGGGGATGTAAATACATCTTGGTCAGCATAGACGTATTTTCGAAATACGTGGTCTTATGCCCTCTTCAGAAGATGAATACCCGTCAGGTTTTGAACCGAATCAAAGCTAAAGTAATTCCCACGTTTGGAGAGATAGAATTTTGCCTCACGGACCACGGAAGTTATTTCACCAGCGCCGAATTTAGACGGGAAATGGCAAGGTTGAATATTCGACACGTCCTAAGCTCTGTTCGTCATCCAGAGGGAAATCCGTCGGAACGAATTATGAGAGAAATTGCCAAGTTCTGTCGAATATACTGTCCACAACAACACTGGAAATGGGTGGATGTGTTGCCGATAATTGAGTCGTGTATCAATAATACCATACAAGAAAGCACGGGTCGGATTCCCGTGGTTGTGCATTTCAACCGACACCCTGATCGACCATGGAATAATGTTGTACCGTGTCCGGTAGACGCCAGACTGAGCCATGAGTTAGTGATCAGAGACACAGCGTCATATTTGAAGAAAAAGGCTGAGCGCCGTTGAAGAAGGGTAAGGAATAGGAGGTTTCATCGACCACTTGAATTGGAAGAACTGGTGCTCGTGAAGAAGCCGGCAACATCCGATCCTCAGGCACGAGTATATGCCAAATTTTGTGAGTTGTTCCATGGACCGTACAAGATTACCAAGGTGATTGGGAACAATGCGTACAAGGTCAAACATCTGGGAACAGGAGTGGAAGCTATCTACAACGCTCAGAATCTAAAGGTTTATTACCCGATGGAAGGAGAAGATACGGGCCAACAAGTCAATGTTATTGAGGAAGAGAAGGAATGATCGGAAGGTCAGCGTACTCAACATTTAAACGATGCATGACAGAGTGACTATTAAGAAGGGAGATGAAGTTAATAAATCTCGAAAAACCATCACATCCTGTAGATAGATTTTCGAAACCCAAGGAGGGGCAAGATGCGCCCTTATCCTATAGGCCCCAGGCTAAGTTCGCATGGTTCTTGGTCATGCAGAGTGTATATCGTTTAAATGAGCTTCAAATTACAGAGGAGAAGGAAACCGGATTGCATATTATTTAATCATGGCAAGCGCCCGTTCTAGGTTGCAAGTCGAGCTCATGTACGTCGCAGGCAGTACCAGCGACGTATTGCCTAAAGTTTGCCAATACAGCGAAGTCTAGAACATGTTTCTATGCTACGCATCGACCAGAGCAGGTGCAACATTTCAAGGACTTCTTGGGAAGCTGACCTCAATAATTTGTTCTCGTATGTTCTACGCTACGCCGCAAAGTTAGCAAAGCCCCGCCCCTAAATCACTAAATAAATAAATAAATTGTCACAATATGATAACACCCAGGGTCGAACCCTTAACGTCACTAAACATGGAATATTCCTAAGATTTTTCGCCAGTCATCAAACTGAATAGATCATCATGATATCATTAAATCGATGATCAAGGAAATTAGTTCTTTACGCCAACAGTCTGGGGTGGAGAGTTTGGTTGCGCTGGTAGGGATAGCGTCCATGTCGTCAGAAATAGTGCCAGGGGACGCAAGATGCATATTTGTGGAAGCCACGATCGAATGTCGGTGACAATATGATAATAATACGGCCCTATTATCAATATTAATTTGCACATATTGTGAATATGTTGAACGGTCTGAAAGAAGAGCTCCCGACAGCGTAGAAAGATTAGTGTTGACTGCCGCCATGTGAAGGATATATCCCCGCACTCTCGTGGCCGCAGGAGTTAGTAGCAGTAGTCTGGAATAGTTTCGCGTGAGCAGTTCTGCGTAGTTGGCAGCGAGTCAGAGTCCGGTATGCTAGTTGGTTGGTGGTAGACGGCGGGCGAGAAGGATCGTTGCATAGCTATGAACAGTTAGCATTGGGAGCACGCCAAGCTAAATAATATTGCACCACAATTGGCGAAATACAAGTGGACGGTATTTAAAGAGACATAAATTGTGTTAAATAAAGTATTCATATGCGGGAAAGCAATATATTCGCTCAAATTTATATAGTAGACTTTCCACGCCAAGTGCAGAGACGGTGTTAGCAGACGCAGGAGTGAGGAAGACGTAGAAGGACAATCGAGGTCCAAACCGGAGTCCAGTTGAACCGGCACGTCATCTGCGAGCTCATCATTCGGAGGGAAATACGCGTAGAATCGGGCAACCCACGGCATCGTGAAGAAAGAGCTAGTGAGATAGAAGTACGTGTGGTTATATTGCGCAATCCCTGCAAAGTGTATAAAGGTGTCTAAAATAATAAATTGCGTGTTTAATAGGGTACTAGTATGTGGCAATCTTATGAAAGTGTCAATAATAGTTTGTGAAGAAAATCGAGTGAAATCCAGCGTAATTATGATGAAGAATTAATCAGTGTAATAATGTATTCAGTGATGATGTGTGATTGTGATATCATGTAAAAGCCCATGGAGAGGAGCTGCGAAAGATCCCTGCTGAAAGGAATGATGGCAGCTGACAGGAGATCACGATGAGTATTAATCATTGATTATATTAAGTAATTGTTTATGGGTGTAGTCTTAGGATTACCATAGTTGTGTAAATAATATGTTAGTGATTGATTTTTGAAGTTAGATTTATTTTGCTTAGATATGTGCGCACGTGATGACGCGACGCTGCTGATTTATTTTGAGATGCTTGGCAGAAATAACGCTCACAAGTCGTACATGTTGGATACACTGGTAGGAATGTATGTTTATTTATTTGCTAGAGTATGTGTATTTCAGCCCAGGAAAAGACGGAGGAAGCCCAGAGTGAGGCATGCGGTTTTGGGTAAGAAAGAGAGAGATAGATTCGAACATTTTTACGGACATAATAATAACACAGGTTATTAATGATAATGTAGAAATAATAATAATAATAATAACAACAATAACACGAGTGATGGAGGGGGATTTTTAATTCCGTAATGCTGGTATTTTGATTTCACACCTGGTGAGATATTTGTTTAGCTAAGTTACGCCCTGGAAGTAAGCTAGGAACGTTACCTTTGCGTCTCCAATATATTTGCTCTAATCAGGTAAGATACGATTTGTGAGAGAGTGCACTGAACAACTGTCTGAGTGTTTTGGAACATTTATGAGCATTGGGTCGTGGTGATATGCAGAAAGGTTATGATAAAGGCATGCAAAATATGGTATTGGGATGGTCCCATGTGATCCCAGATAAGCTACGACGAAAGAAAGAAAAAAAATGGTAAGAATTGTGAAATATGTGCAGTTAGGCTGTAGCGGACATCGCCATGTGTCCCATGATGTCGCCAACTGAAAATAAAAAGGTAAGAAGTGTGTATTGAGGCATGCCATAAGATAAGAGGTAAAGCCGAACGGCGCTTACAATTATTTGAGTGAAATGGTGAACCACGATTGGGTATGTTCCAAAGTTTATACCACGCTCAGCTTCGAACAGGAGACCACTAGGCTTACGAGACTAGCTGCTCGTATATTTCATTTCGCTTATTTGGTGCAAGATTAGTAGGATGCTTTTGGTTACCACTGGGTGTATTGGCTCAACACATGTTTGTCTTAGGCCAAGGTCATTTGACATTTTCCCTCTCACCCTTCGGCTAACGGTACCTACGTCATTCCCTTCTTGGCCGTGTAGAAAGCCGAGGTTTTAGTAAATCATATGTTTCCCGTACCAAGTTTAAGTCTGTGTTTGTTTGAGCACATTTTTGAACTGATAATAATAACTCATTAAATAATGGTATCTTGTAATTGGGTGCAGTTACACAGTGTCCTATCATTACCTAGCGTCCTCGCAGTGACGAATCGTAACAATGATAATAATAATAATAATAACAATGATAATAATAATAATAATTATTATTATATAATCAATGGATTCTGTAAAAGGGTACGGATATCCATTGACCTTTCGCGTCCTAGCGTCATTGCAAATTAACATCACTGTGGGAATAATATTGGATAATAATAATAATAATAATAATGATAATAATAATAATGATAGTTAAGTAATTCTACAGAAGGGTACAGATATTCATTAACCATTTGAGGTGGAAGTGTATTCTCTCTCTGATACTAACGACGGTCGCAGATATGCCACGCCCGAAACAGGTAAGTCGAGGTCCTTACTTCGAGACCTATTTGTGTACATATTTTGTGAATATATTTTGTAGATACAGTTGTGCCATGCCTTTATTTACAGTGTCGGAGAAACATCGCTGTTGCCTACACTCATCGTTGTTTTCAAATATTATTTGTCATCGTACGAAGTGTGAGCATAGAATATTCTTATTATTGCATTGATGCAAATTTGCATATAGTCTAGCATTCATTTTTAGCCTTTGGTTTTTGTCTTGCATAAGATGATATTTGAAGGGATATTGCAAGCATCTCAGTTATTGTATATTAGTATAGTTGACATACACCCATAAACTCTGACAGACAGTATCGAATTCGAGACCCGAAATGAGGTATCGAGTCTTGAGTTCGATCCTTGGATAATCGTGTTCTCATGCATTGGTGTTTATTATAATGTGCCAGTATAGCATATCTCAAGTCCTATTGAAGTGTACATCTGTTGCATACACGAGAGCTCATAGATAAATGTACCAATTTTATATAAAAAAAAGGGGGCAAGGTTTGTGTTAAGAATTTGGATGCATAAGAAGTGTATCTTTATGAGAGTATTTTAATCCATACAAGGGATCATACAGGCGGTATTGCCAGATTATATTATGATGTTAGATCATGTTTGGAAAAGCCCTTGCTTAATAGTGTGATGCACGAATGATTTAATTAAAGTAATGTTAATTTACATGGTACATTACGTTATGGTGAGATGACATGATGCTTGATGTAATGAGCTCACAGTGTGGAATTTTCAATGAGTACAATACTGATTATAGTGAGATCATATCATAATTTTGCTTATGTGTTTGATCAAAGATGGATTAAATAATTTATGTAATTATTAATTTGAATAAGTTATTAATGGTCTTTAATTGGATTGATATTGCCCAATCGGGATTGAATGATTTGATTGATCGCTTTGATTCACTTAATTAATCAAATTGATTGTGTAATTAATTTAATTGATATCCAATTAATTTAAATGTTGATTTTGATCATTCTTTTTATTCAATTTTGTTATTTTTGGAATCCATTTAGATTGATTTTGATATTTTGTAATTTTTAGTAGATTATTTTGGAGTTTTAAACTTATTTTGGATTTCCTTCAGAATTTCATGATTTATTAGTTTACTTTCGCCTTAATTCATTTCTCCTTAAGATTTTGATTTTCTTATTTTGATATTTTGCTTACTCTTTCTTTTTTTTTGGTTTGTATTTGTTTCTTTAGTGTTAATAAAGTTGCTTTCCTTTTATTTGAATTCTGTGTGTGATGATTCATTGATCAGCCCTATCGATCTTCCAAATGGTGTATGCCAGGACAGTTGTTAGCTTCAAGTAGGAACGCTCCGCCCCCCGAGGAATGAATCCTGTCCTGAAGGTCCTATGTTCAAAAGGGTACAATACGAAAGTGTGTATTGAGAATGGCAGGAAATAACGGTTCGGAAGCTCACTAATTCTGGATGGGAATTGAGGTCACAAGAGTAGGTATATCCAATGACTCATTGCTCTAGCGATATGGCAACGCAACCTAGTACCGCCCCGCAAACATGTCTCTGTGATTGGAGAACGCAGTTCTCAGTCTCGAGAGAAGACGAACTATGTGAATGGTGGACGGAGTAGTGGGTGTCAGCAACTGCAACCCGATTCACGATTGGTTGGTTTCAGCGCAGGAGATATAATTTGGACTGTGGTGGTAGGGAGAGTTTTTCGACCATATAAGACTGTGCCAGACATAAATCAAGGACTGATTCTTCAGATCGATTTCTGTTCTTGGACGTGCTACGTGTTTGGTATGGCTGTCAGGCTGGAGGGCTTGAAGACTGATTTTTTGTGTGGCTGTTGGGCCGGTGGACTGTTTTGTTGAGTACATGAGTTGTTCTTGTGAGTATGGTTGTCTAGCCATAACGTAATTTCTAAATACTTAAGTTGTGAGAATTTGGAAGTGCTACGTGTATGAGTTTGGCTGTTATGCCGCAACACTCATAATTGTGATTTGTGTGAGTGCGTATTGATAGAGAGACTGCACATCTACCATCATCAATTGCATCTGCGACCAATTTTCACTGTATCTCAGGGAATAATTCACTATCTCTCTGGTAATTTAAATTTTCTTTCTTCCCTTCATGATCGTCACACGCGATCTGGATCTATAATTGCAAATCCTCTACATCATTCATCTTCCTTCAGTAACTC
This sequence comes from Meconema thalassinum, assembly GCA_946902985.2. Lineage (NCBI taxonomy): Eukaryota > Metazoa > Arthropoda > Insecta > Orthoptera > Tettigoniidae > Meconema > Meconema thalassinum. The sequence goes on from OX336389.2 coordinate 863,562,937, forward strand.
TTTCCTCGTGTAGGGAACTAGAATCTATACTAATATAATAAAGCTGAAGAGTTTGTGTGTTTGTGTGTTTAAACGCGCTAATCTCTGTAACTACCAGTCCGATTCAAAAAATTCTTTTTTATATGATAGCCAGATTCAAGACGAATAGTTTAGGCTATGTAGTATTAGGCTACACCTCTCAGGTAAACATACAGATTGATTTTTGTTCAGTAAGTCGGTAGAACAAGCGCTCCCGAAATGCTCTATCTGCATGCGCTGGCGTTATGGTTAGTGATACGTGGACCGTTTCACCGATCTGAACCAAATTTTGTATATTTGCCCTTTGGAACCCTGCGAGTAACACTGTCTACGTGAAATTTATGACACACCATTCCATTCCCTGCATTTAAGCCCTTTGGCACAAATCTACACCATTTCGCCGATCTGAACCAACATTTGTATACTTACTCTTTGGAACCCTGCGAGTAACACCGTTTACATGAAATTTCGGACAGGTCACTCCATTCCCTGTATTTAGGCCCTTTGGCACAAATCTACACCGTTTCACCGATCTGAACCAAAATTTGTATAATTTCCATTTGGAATCCTGCGAGTAACGCAGACAGCATGAGATTTCGGACAGACCACTCCATTCCCTGCATTTAGGCCCTTTGGCACAAATCCACACCGTTTCACCGATCTGAACCAAAATGTGTATACTTGGCCTTTGGAACGCTGCGAGTAACACTGCCTACATTAAATTTATGACAGACCAGTCCATTCCCTGCATTTAGCCCCTTTGACACAAATCTACACCCTTTCACCAATCTGAACCAAAATTAGTATACTTACCCTTTGGACCCTGAGAGTCTGCTTGAAATTTCGGACAGACCACTCCATTCCCTGCATTTAGGCCCTTTGGCACAAATCTACACCGTTTCATCGATCTGAACCAAAATGTGTATACTTACCATTTGGAACCCTGCGAGTAACACTGTCTGCATGATATTTTGGACAGACCACTCCATTCCCTGTATTTAGGCCCTTTGGCACAAATATACACCGTTTCACCGATCTGAACCAAATTTTACATACTTACACTTTGGAGCCCGACGAGTAACACTGTCTGCTTGAAATTTCGTTCCGACCACTCCATTCCCTGCATTTAAGTCCTTTGGCACAAATCTATACCGTTTCACCGATCTGAACCACATTTTGTAAACATGCCCTTTGGAACCCTGCGGGTGACACTGTCCACTTTAAATTTTGGACAGGCCACTCCATTCCCTGCATTTAGGCCCTTTATCACAAATCTACACCGTTTCTCCCAACTGCATCAAATTTTACATAGTCTACACTTTGAACCCTGCTGGTAACACTGTCCACTTGATATGTTGGACAACACTCTCCATTTCCTACATTCAGATTAATAGACAAAATAAAGATGGTATATTGGCTTTCACGGCCGGTGAATTAAAACTCAGCAATTCTTCTAGATTTGTGCCGTGTCTTGTGTCGGGTTTCGCCTAGGACACCAAGCTGGCTCATCGGCGGGCTCTTGGTGTCCCCGCCCGGACCCCCACCGGAGTTACGAACTGCGCGCCTCCTCCCTTTATATTAGGTTCAACTGCACCACTTGATTGCGAGAACTAAAAGCTCAAGCAACCTTAACCTCCCAATGAAGGCTTCCAAAAAGATTGTATATTGGCTTTCACGGCCGGTGAATTAAAACTCAGCAATTCTTCTAGGGTTGTGCCGTGTCTTGTGTGGGGTTTCGCCTAGGACACCAAACTGGCTCATCAGCGGGCTCTTGGTGTCCCCGCCACGACCCCCACAGGAGTGACGAACTGCGCGCCACCTCCCTTTATATTAGGTGCAACTGCACCACTTGACTGCGAGAACTAAAAGCTGAAGCAGCCTTAACCTCCCAATGAAGGCTTCCAAAAAGATTGTATATTGGCTTTCACGGCCGGTGAATTAAAACTCAGCAATTCTTCTAGGTTTGTGCCGTGTCTTGTGTGGGGTTTCGCCTAGGACACCAAGCTGGCTCATCGGCGGGCTCTTGGTGTCCCCGCCCGGACCCCCACAGGAATGACGAACTGCGCGCCACCTCGCTTTATATTAGGTGCAACTGCACCACTTGACTGCGAGAACTAAAAGCTGAAGCAGCCTTAACCTCCCAATGAAGGCTTCCAAAAAGATTTTGTATTGGCTTTCACGGCCGGTGAATTAAAACTCAGCAATTCTTCTAGGTTTGTGCCGTGTCTTGTGTGGGGTTTCGCCTAGGACACCAAGCTGGCTCATCGGCGGGCTCTTGGTGTCCCCGCCCGGACCCCCACAGGAGTGACGAACTGCGCGCCACCTCCCTTTATATTAGGTTCAACTGCACCACTTGACTGCGAGAACTAAAAGCTGAAGCAGCCTTAACCTCCCAATGAAGGCTTCCAAAAAGATTTTGTATTGGCTTTCACGGCCGGTGAATTAAAACTCAGCAATTCTTCTAGGTTTGTGCCGTGTCTTGTGTGGAGTTTCGCCTAGGACACCAAACTGGCTCATCAGCGGGCTCTTGGTGTCCCCGCCCGGACCCCCACAGGATTGACGAACTGCGCGCTACCTCCCTTTATATTAGGTGTAACTGCACCACTTGGCTGCGAGAACTAAAAGCTCAAACAGCCTTAACCTCCCTATGAAGGCTTCCAAAAAGATGGTATATTGGCTTTCACGGCCGGTGAATTAAAACTCAGCAATTCTTCTAGGTTTGTGCCGTGTCTTGTGTGGGGTTTCGCCTAGGACACCAAGCTGGCTCATCGGCGGGCTCTTTGTGTCCCCGCCCGGACCCCCACAGGAGTGACGAACTGCGCGCCACCTCCCTTTATATTAGGTGCAACTGCACCACTTCACTGCGAGAACTAAAAGCTCAAGCAGCCTTAACTTCACTATGAAGGCTTCCAAAAAGAAGGTATATTGGTTTTCACGGCCGGTGAATTAAAACTCAGCAATTCTTCTAGTTTAGTGCCGTGTTTTGTGTGGGGTTTCGCCTAGGACAACAAGCTACCAAACTACTTATCACCCCCACTATAACCACCACCACCACCACCACCACCACCACAAAATTATATTTTTAAAATATTTTTTTCTGTTAGTTTAAGTATCATGTGCCCGTTCTGTAGTAGTATTCATTATCATCCATAAAACGAATAAATCCACCGGGCGACGTCGGGCACTACTGCTAGTTTGGAACAATTGTCCTCGTGACGTTAGAAATTGTACATCCCTAACAACTTACACACGTGCATTTCAAGATTCCCTCTTGAATTCGTAGGCCAACTAGAACAATTTGAGTATGAATGTGTGAGTGAATGACCATAGTAGAACTTTGTTAAAACTTCATGTATTGTAATTACTGAATGAAATTTTTATAGCTTAGTTTATAACACATTGTTGCCACTTTAAATTCTAGTATTTACGTACTCTTAGGCTAGTGTTTAAGTTTAGTAGATTAAGAGTAACATATATGTGTATTCATGTAAGTTGCATTGTGTGTGGTTAAGTGTAAGAGAGGGCCTACAGCCGTAACTTCGCCACAATAAAGGCACCAATAATAATAGAAATAAAAAGGAGTTGGCAACACTCTGCAAACAGCAGGAGTGCCGCGAGAAGTACTACATTGTCGGTAATGTTGAACTCTGTACATGTTAGATATTCAATCTATGCCAGGCTTAATTGTTAGGGTCAATTTTTATTTATTGTTGTACAAGTTAGAATCATTTGATGCTAAGCTTCATAATAAAGAATTAATTTAAATTGGGTTGTCCAGTCCTCTTTAGTTAGATGCCTGTAGGTAGCCTTCCTACCTTTCATGCGTTTTTAAGTGCACGAGCCAGTCCCTTTCAGGATCTCTGCACTCACCCGGAGATTAAGAAGAGTCTTTGTCAAGTTGTTGGATTTTATCATTTATTTCATTAAACAAATTTGAAATTTGCTTAAACTTGCAAATGAGGCATTTGATGAGGGAAATATTTAATTTTATCATATTTATTTTGTAATTTTAAAAGTTAAAAATGGCTTCACTGCATGAGGCTATCTTGTGGTTTGAATGTAATATTACAATCTTCTACGTAGTAGAAACAATAAATTCGTGGACTGGAACTGTCAGCAAGACCCGCTACAATGAGATCGTTCACCGTCTACGCGATTCAATTCGTCGTAAGCAGACTGAGCTTTGGCGCAGGAAAAACTGGTTGTTGCTACATGACATCGGCCCAGCACATCGCTCTGTGCTTGTCCAAGAGGAACTCGCAACGCAACAGGTCACCGTTTTGCCACAACCTCCGTACTCACCTGATCTCGCACAAAGCGATTTCTTTCTCATTCTCAGATTGAAAGTAAAGTTGCGTGGGCGTAGATTTCATTCGGCCGAGGAGATCATTACTGCCTCAGAGAAGCCACATGGGACCCTTCTGCCAGTATGTTTCAGCGGTGCTTCCAGCAGCTATACGAACGTTGGCAGACGTGCAAGGCGACCAATGGTGACTATTTTGAGGAAGGATGTGGTTCTGTGTAAGTATACGCCGTGTTATGCGGCAACATGTACGACTCACTGTTTATGCTGGCGGCCTACGCTCTAGCCGCCAGTCCACGCATTTGATGACTCTAAAGAAAACAACCAAACCCTGTGGCGCTACAGCCCATGAAGGGCCTAGGTCTATCAAGCGACCACTGCCCAGCCATTTGGCCTGCAGATTATGGGGTGATGCGTGGTCAGCACGCAATTGTCCTCACAAAGCTGAGTGCATCCCGTTCCAGTCTTCACGTCAATTTCCTAAATACCTGATGGAGTCGGGAATAGTAACCGGGGCCTCTGGGTGCGAGACAGGTGCACTACCCCAACACCACGGGCCGGCATTTAATGACTCTACTACGTATATATTCAAGAAGACAATATTGTGCGTCATATTAAATATGGCAGCAATGTGACTTGTGCATTTAAGGGGAAATAGAATCACCTATATTCACAATGTCGATTTATAGGTACATTTTCTTGAGCTACATAGCTCAACAGCGTATGAACACAGGCATTATGTGTATACTGAAATGATAATATGTTTAATGGGAATAATGAGGGAGAAATGCATTCTTTTACCTAAGAATTTTTTGTCTCCATTTTTCAGTCCATTATCACCATAATATTTTATTGTAAAATACATATCAACATGAAATTATTTCAGTGTATGTAAAAAACGTTAAGAATTAGTTCTTTAAGTTCCTTGGTTCTAAGTTTAACTGAAACTAAGAAAATGTTCCCTGAATACAAGAAAAGGAAACTTACGGGAAATTTAGTTCAAAGTTAAAACATGCCTGCTCCATAGTTTGGATCATCTTCATCACCTCCGAAGGCATCTTGCAGTCTTCTATTGGCACCCGTTATGTCCTGTCTTGCTTTCTTGGCTTAGAGTGTTGAGCTTTATCTGCAATTCGTAGCATAACTTGATCTAGAGTCACATGGCGTGCACTGTCCGGTTGCCAGAATGCAATCCCAACATCTCTAGAACTTGATACATTTGGTGATATTCCCCTGATTGAACGATGCCATAGCAAAATGGAGTGTGCTAATACGAACAAAGACTGTTTTAGGTAGCGAATTCCATATTACACTATTGATACACTGGTTGGGATTCTGGGTTCTCCCGTGAAGGCATTTTTGAGGAGGTTTTTATCAACCAAGTCAGTGAGGATAGGTTTGATCTCATCCATTATTACTGCTGGTGAACTTTGGTGATGATTGTAGGACTTCCCAGTTATTTTCCCCGTATTATATTTACACCATCTGTTTTCACCTTCAGGACATAATCCATGTTGGGGAGCCTCATTTGTGGAGGCAATGTGATAATACAGAGCCCATACAGCTTTCCGCATAACTTCCACGTTAACTGTATTTTGTCTGATGGCTAGCACATAACAATTCGGATTGTGATCGATTACTGTATCAGTCAGCCTCCCATTTACATCTAATGTCTTTCCATCGCCTAGATAATTAAGATTTTAAATCGCAGATAAAACTTTGACAGATATATCGCCATATATGGCAGATGGCCAACTCAATAGCGCCACACCCCATCTCAGAAATATGCAAATTTAACATAGTTATAATCATAACAGAGCAATGTGCAATACACCATTTAAAAGGGAAGCTTCAGGGAATAAATATTGATAATAAAAAAAATAATTCATCCAAAATCCAATTCTACTTCCCCTTAAGATTGCTAATACAAAACGCCCCATTCACCACTTTTCGTGGTGATTTCTCAATTAAATCGTACTTTATCGAGTTTAATGTTTTAATGTTACTCTTGGTTGCCATTTTGAATGTATAATAGGCTATCTATGCACTTGTACATTCTACAGAGCAAATTTCCTATAGTGTACTAAATTATGCCAAGTTTCAAAATTTCAAGTTTATTAGAATTGTTTGTTAGACGTTGAGTAACCAGTTTTAATATTTTAAGCACGTAGTATTTAATATGAGAACGTTGTAACTAAATTATATCATATGCAGCTTCTAGATTGCCAAGTTGGTTGAGCATTGAACTATTGAAACATGAGATTGAATAGGACTATGATAATTTAAAAATATGCACGGCCACCATATTGAAATAATTTAGCCGTGCAATTTGTTTGATACTTTGGCGTCCGGCCTCCCCTATAGGGTGGTGTCTGATAATCAAATGTTGTAGAGCTTCAATAAATGGTCTAGAGTCTAGACAGTAGTCCATTTAGGCAATACAAATTTAGTTTCCCGCCATTCTTTCCTCTAAGATGGCATTGAGAAAAGCAGGGAGTCATAAATGCCTCATGCCTCAGGATCTGCTGGGTATTGAGATCTAATGTTTTGCGATACTGTGCCCTTATAAGACGTAGTGGAGATGCTGGCGTGATGCAATATTTGAATTTAGCGCGTTGAGGCGAGACCAAGGTCACGGCAAGCTGTCGACACGCCATGTTTTGAAGTGAGCGTGTGGTCCAAGTACCGCCAGGGAATGACGGAGCACAATATACTTGTTTGTATTTAGATAAGGAAGAGGAAGGCATCAGCACTTCGGAATTCGATTTTGAATTATTCTCCTGTTTAATTTATGAAGTTTCAATTGATATAAGAAACCTTCTAGTATATTCCACCGTGGGTACCAATAGGAGCGAATGCATCACATTACGTAATGCAACTACAGGTATCGATATTTGACCGTGATGTAGTATAAAAGCCAGCTCTTGGAAGGCCAAGGTAGCATTCAATCAGTATTGATCAGCTTTGATCAGTGGTGCTCACCTGTTATGGTTCGTGTGACGTTACACCGTCGCAATACTACGGAAATACTCCGTGAGGCTAGGCCTCTATTATAAAATACTTAAAGTAACATCTCCACGTTACGCTGCTCATATGTCGGAAGACATAGTTTCATTTTTATGCCAGTGCGTGGAACGTAAAGTGCCGTTGTGCTTCACAACTTATTATTATTATTCATGTGCCTGTGAAAATTCATCATTACGGGAATATTGGAAGAATTAAAGGTACGTGGATATGGGAATGTTTTCACGCAACTGACTGATAATTTGACTGTCTGTAAACTTTCACCCAATGCTTGATATTTACGCACTGGAATTATGTCAAATTTATGAACTGGAATTATGTCAAACTGTGAAGTGATTTTGAGCAACTAAAAGAACTTATTCAATGTCATATTGTTGAAAACTTCGTGCTTGAAACAGACCTGGCATATTTGAGATATTATATCACATGGATATTATTATTATTATTATTATTATTATTATTATTATTATTATTATTATTATTATCAAGCCACGTAATACTTCACTGGTTATAATTCAGACAGTCAGAATAATTGGATATTCAAAGACCGTGGACTACAATATCGAAATGCCGAGTGTGCGTTTGTGGAGGAGTCCAGGACGACCCCATAGGATTATGACGTCACGACCCAACTGTTCCAACATGATGGTCGGCTAGAAGAGGCACTATGTAAGGCGAGCGATACCATGATTGCTGGATGGGGTACCAGAAGCGATGCCTGTTATGGGCATATTCCTGTGGATGTGAAGGCAGCATGAGGCAAATGCTGGGACACGACCCTTCCCTAGGATGGAGCCATCACGGGTCTGTGGTGCCAGGTTCTGACCCGCACCGAGGGATGATCCTCCGCCACAGAACATCTAAGGTAAAAGCCTTCCGATTTATGTGAATCTTATTTTTGTGCCATGAATTTCCATAATTTCCGTTATAATCCGTTAATTTCCTTAGTCGTCATTAATCTTCGTTATATTATATTGGTTGCATATTAGGCCTATGCCAGGCGAATTATGAATGGAATTATGAAAAGTACAACCAGATATTGCAAGCCACATTAGGTGAAGCCTACAGATTATTATTATTATTATTATTATTATTATTATTATTATTATTATTATTATTATTATTATTATTATTATTGTCACATTGAAATAACTTTGAGTATAAATCGTTTAGTAATGTCAAGTGTCAAGTTTATGCAATCTGATGTGCTGTGCCGTTAAGTGCTATTCTAAATGGTGTATTACAAACCCATAATAATTACGTCATAAAAGAGCAGTGAAATGCTTGTGTGAAATATCGCCGAAATTCTGTAAATAATAAATGTAAATAATATATTTGAGTATAGGACAATTGTGAACTTCATCATTTAAGTCAGGTTTGGATATTTTTGTGTGTATGGTATGGGAGGATATGCAATCTCGCTTGTATAGGGTAAAATAATTGTTATAAATTAACCATAGTCAAACCCATGAACTATATCGAGAAGAGACTATGTTATTTTCTAGTTAGAGATGCATAATCGAATGCTAATTCTGGCACCGCTGTACAGTTATTTAGTCATCAAGGGAAGTGATTATTATTGTTCTTTTTTCTCTTGTTGCCATTGATGATGGCAGTGTAGCCAATATATGGCTCAGAACATTGCATTATCTGTAAAACAACCGAGACCATAGCCTTCTAGATCAAATAGTTATTGAGATATGAAGTCCCATATGAAACGTAGCGTGTAATTATTTGTCACGATAACATCGCACTAATATATTTAAAATAATACCGGGTGAGTTATCCGTGGTCGTTACGGCATGACTGCTGGCAGTCGCTCACATCCGGGAGGCGAGGAGGTTCGAATCCCCCCGCCGGCAACCTTGAAGATGGTCTTCTGTGGTTTCCCATCCTCCTTCCAGGCAAATGCCGGGGTTGGTCCCTAACTATAGGCCACAGCCACTACCTTCCAACTCCTCTTCCTTCCATTCCAACTTCCCTCCCCAACGGTACTTGTAGCTCACCCATCGGGTGTCCGTCTCGAAGCAGCTACAAACCTGGCGAGCCGAACATGTCCTCGGACACTCCCGGCACTAAAAGCCATACGCTAAAAAAAAGTAAATATGGGACAATTCTATATAATAAAACTAGCAGAATATTAAGCAGAATGATTTATATACTCATGAAATGTAGAAAGTTAAAATAACAAAATGTATCAATTAGGTTCTTTACGACTCCCCTTAATGAGGTGAACGGAAGGAGGGCTGCCACTGTGGCAAGTTTCACTCAATTCTGTTCTGGGGTCTAAGAGTTGATATGCGGGACATAAACACAAATAGACACATAGTCTACACATTGACCCCAATTGAGCTCATGAGCTTATTTATTTTGTATGCAAGTAGGCTAAACTATTTATAAAATATAGCACGTAATATTTGTACCAGGGGCAGATGACCCCGTAGTTACGCCCCTTAAACCCTCAATTACTAACTAACTAATATTTGTCCCAGGCTCTGCTTTCCCCTTTAATCTACCCCTTGAAACGATTGACATGGCGCCAATTTCTTCCTCCGGAACACATATTCTGAATAAATGAGCTATGCTCCGCGGCTTTTGACAAGTGACTAATTGTGTGATGTTAATGGACTAAATTGTGTGGAAGTGAATGAGAGTAGATTGCCTATATCCTGCCTAGCTGCTTGCTCGCTCCCAGCCACTCATGGCGGCCACGTGGGAGCTTTGTTTCCTACCGCCAAATTCCACAAGTAATAAGGGCTTTTCAATAAGTCTCTACAGTAATTCCACAAAATTATTTTTCTGTTATCAACACATTTTAGAGAATAGGAACATCTTAGTAATTAGCCTCGGATTCTCGGGTGTGTGCTGAATTCACCTAATAACCTGTGTTTCTGTGGTGACTTCAATAGTGTGTATAACTGTAATTAAATATGGGATTAATTTGAGCTAGGTACTTCAAGACTTAGAATAAGGTACCATCCTGGCATTTGCCTTGAGGGAGTGTAGATGAAACTGGAGAAAACACCCTAAGGAAGGGCACTGTCAGTAATAATAATAATAAAGTTATTGGTTTTACGTCCCTTTTAACTGCGGTCACTGTCAGCCCCGGGATCTCCAGATGGTTCCAGATCAGCACCTCCGAAGACAGAAGGTCTAATGACCGAAAGTATACCATTGGGAAAGTCAAGCACAAAAAGAAGCAGGTATACAGTATTGCGCCCGTCAGACCACCAGCACTCGGTGGCGAACCACCTCGCACCTTTGAACCATCGGACCCTATGTAAAACCTGAGAACAGTGCGAGCATGAGATCGGATCTCGGGGCGTTCAGAGTAAATTATCCGTGTGGGTAACGATTGTATGTACTGTCCACATGTCACACGTGAAGGAGAAAGGATAAGTCATACACGAGATCAAGTGTTAAGATAAAATCGTAGCTCTTTATTATTTCGAGGCAATGATACCAAAAATATACCCTCCTACTTTGTAGGGATTTTCTCTAGACTAATCGAATAACACTCCTGAAAAAATGACATCCTGATCTGAATCCCTCAGAAGTCCTATTTTTCCTATCCTGAATCAAATATATAAATCCTACTAATCCACAGTGAATTTGTCAAAGTTCAAAAGTAGTTAATGCCACTGCACTATTATTTTCACTCACAAAACGAAATTAATTCACTTTTCTACTGTGATTTGAATATCACAACTGATTAATTATCTAGCTGCTTAAATTAGGCTATTCACATTATCACTTGATTATATTTTTCCATTTTATACTTACAATAAATTCTCGATATCTTGCAGTGGCATTCTTCCGTCGTTTTGTCAAGTCCGCATTATCCACAATATCATAATTTAACCATGTTACGGCATTTTACAATAAATCTGAACTATCAACATAACTCTCAAAATATATTTTGCATAAAAACATATTCAAAAACATTCTGAGTAGGTTAAAGTGGCTACTCACTAGAAGATCTATTCAACAGCAAAATCTGCTCCATTATTTTACGAATGCCTTTCAATGCATCACATACCCCTGGTGACTATTAAACTTGCACCATTAAAATATTTTAAGGCCATTCAGTGAAACCACTGGCAGCCTCCGTGGCTTAGGCGGCAGCACGCCGGCCTCTCACCGCTGGGTCCGTGGTTCAAATCCCGGTCACTCCATGTGAGATCTGTGCTGGACAAAACGGAGGCAGACAGGTTTTACTCCGGTTTTCCCTGTCAATATTTCATTCCAGCAACACTCTCCACTATCATTTCATTTCATCTGTCATTCATTTAATCATTGCCCCAGAGCAGTGCGTCAGGCCTCGGCAGCCGGCACAGTTCATATCCTCGCCGCTAGATGGGGGCTTCATTCATTCCATTCCTGACCCGGTCGGAGACTGGAAGCAGGCTGTGGATTTTCTTTTCAGTGAAACCACTGCTTAGGGAACTGGTAATTGAAAATGAAAATCCACAGCTTGCTTCCAGTCTCCGACCGGGTCAGGAATGGAATGAATGAAGCCCCCATCTAGCGGCGAGGATAGGAACTGTGCCGGCTGCCGAGGCCTGACACACTCCTCTGGGGCAATGATTAAATGAATGACAGATGAAATGAAATGATAGTGGAGAGTGTTGCTGGAATGAAATTTTGACAGGGAAAACCGGAGTACCCGGAGAAAAACCTGTCTGCCTCCGTTTTGTCCAGCACAGATCTCACATGGAGTGACCGGGATTTGAACCACGGACCCAGCGGTGAGAGGCCGGCGTGCTGCCGCCTAAGCCACGGAGGCTTAACTGGTAATTACTGAATTCAATTACTTAAATACTAGAAATTCACTCATCATTCCTCTCTTACATTCCATAGACATGATCTGACAGTGGGTTGCTTAAATGCAAACTTTCCAATAAGGATTGTGGATACAAATTTTGACACAAATATTAATGGCATGCTATTTGCTTAGCCGAATATTTAAACAACAGCAATTTAAAATCTTGTATAATCAACATTCCAGCAAATTTTCAAAGATATGTGATCTATCACACTATCCTCTGAGCTAACATACCTGGCTAATTAGGAAAACAGCAAATAGAGCCTATTCCTGGCTTCTGCACCAATTACTGTATTTTCCACATGAAATTACAATGCTTCACGTCTTGCAATACCAATTACTCCGCTAATAAACAGCTAGCATCCTGTTATTAATGCTCTTTAAGATCCACACTAGAATCATATTCTTCTCAAATGCATCACTCATCTGTATTCTACATGAGTGCGTAACAAATTAAGTTATATGAGCTCATATTCCAATATCACAGTTCTGACATATTCCCTTGAACTTGATTTGCTCTGACGATTAACTCATAAAATTAGGTTTACATGAGTGACCAATTGCCCCATTATTTGGTGTCATGTTCCTACCACCCAGCTGATGTTCTCTATGAATATGCCATCACACAAAACTGGTGATCCAATAACTATAGAAATTGTAACATGCCACGCAGAATATTATAATGTAATAGTGCCACACAGTCTCAGAAACTAGGAATTTATTAGTTGATGATGCAAATAAATTAAGAATATTTGAAAGGAAGATTATAAGGAGAAGATATGACCCAGTCCAAGAATGGGATGGATGGAGGATAAGGACAAATGCTGAAATACAAAACATACTAGATCAAGAGGATATAGTTAGATTTATTAAAGCGCAAAGATTGAGATGGTATGGACATGTGGAAAGGATGGAGATGTAATGATGAAGTGGAAGCTGACCTGAGGACAATGAACATTCGTCCGTGGAGACCAGCAGTTCAGGACCGAAGCAGATGGCGGAAGATTGTAGAAGAGGCCAAGGCCCACCCAGGGTTGTAGCGCAGAATATGTAAGTAAGTAAGTACCACACCGTCGTCGTAAAATAATCACGAAGAATAATAAACTACTGCTAAGTGTCTATAAGCTTTTGAAAAAGAAGAACATCCACACTATATTCAGCTCCGAACCCAAAGTACGAGACCTAACTCAGCCAGTGAAAGACAATCTTCAGGTCCGCAGAGGAGGAGTAAGTTATACAAAATACCATGTGACTGTGGCCAGGTCTACATTGGAGAGACAACCATTGTGACCAGATTGTCAGAACACATCCAATATGTACGTCTCAACCAACCTTCTAAATCAGCAATAGCAGAGCATTCATCAGATTACAGACTATCCAACCTCTCCAATTAAACGCAACTCCTAGCTTCCAACAGCCACTTCCACCACAGACAAATCAGAGAGGCCATAGAGATACCCAAGCATCCCAACAATTTCAACAGTGACCAGGGCTTATATCTTTCCAATGTCTGGAAATTGGCATTAAATCACCTTCCAGAAACACAGAAACAGCTCCAGCCAGCCATAGGCTGCAAGAGGTTCCCTACGCAGTCCAACACTATTGAATAAATAAATAAATAAATAAATAAATGAAGAGAGACAGGTCGCCTGCCGGCACCCGGCTCCCCGATGAGTTTCGATCCAGACATGTAAGTGAACGGTCACCTCAGCCGGTGCAGCAGCCAAGTCAGCAGCCAGCAAATCCGGGGTGAGGAGCCAGTGGAAGAAGAAACATTTCTGCGAGCCATCGAGGGAAACGAGTGGCAGCAAGCGACTTCGGCGTGGGAGAGGGTCGACTGACGGGAGGTCTGGGTGGCCTACCAGAGTCACCGAGCCTTAACCCAGCCGTGACGCGCTAACCAGCGGTCCCTGAGCTGGCCGTGATCGAGGAGAATAGGGAACCAGGCACGACTAGCGAGCAGCGGGAAGCCAGAGTGCGACTGGAGTAGCGTGAACTCGGATACCATGCAGGTGACCTGCGCCCTGAGCTTTCGGCCCCGGGCTACACCAGCGCCACCTACCCGGCGATGTACGTTCACCAGTGGTGAAACTAGAGTTTGCTTCTTGAGGGGGATGAGCTGAGTCAATTGCTCAATAAGTCTAAAGTTAGGGTAACGCAAACATTTTTACACGATTGAAAACTTACATAAATTAATAATTTGCCATCGATCCGAAGATTGGCTTTATTGAATTTAAAAAATTCAAACATTTCATATTGGGGGATTGATTCCCATGTAGTTACGCCACTGACGTTCACTATCGCCTGGGCTACAACCAAGAGAAAGAGGAGCACATCACTGCGGTGATGAACTACGTCAACGTCTGCACCGGAAATGAAATCACAGCGCAGGGTGACATAGAGGCCCACCTACCCTTCGGCATCCTGATCCGGACCTCGAGGCAAGAAGCCCGGAGCCTCAACGCCAATGAGCTGGCACCAGTCTGGCAGATTATATAGCCCAGGGTGCCCCTTGTGCATACTCTGGGAACGCCCAAGGCCAAACGAAACCACAATGGACGCAACGATGCAGATTTAGGCGGGAGAATCGACACCGGCAGAGTCTGAGATCCTCTGGCCTTCACCAAGTGGACCCAGACCCAACCCATGTAGCCGGTGCCAGCACCAGACCATCAGGCGAGGCCATTAGCGAGATAAATCGCACCCACCACCATGGTCGATGAACCAAACCCTCAGGCAAGGCCCTTAGCAGGGCAACCCTTGCCCACCAACAGGAAGGAACAACCAGGCCCTCAGACGGGGGCAACATTGGAAAAACCTGCAACCGCCACCACCCAGGAGAGGCCACTAGTAACGGACGATGCCACCCAGAAGGCATCAAAGAAAAACGCCTACGAAGACGCCAGAGACGTTCCCAGGAGGGACCAGCAGCGGAGAGCAACGCTGACAGGTGCAACCAGGACCAACCACCGCCTGCGAGAACGTCACGGAAGAAGCCCCACCGTTCCCGTTGTCTGAGGTGGGGCACTCCCAGGGATCCTGTGGCTCCCTAGTCCGATGCAACCAGTGCTCATGTGCCCATCACCACACCAAGTGCTCGGCGCCACGGGACGCGCTGGTGTGCGTAAACTACAAGGGAAGCCATCCGACATCCCACCGCAGTTGCCATATCTACCGATCCATGGTAAGAGGAAGGCGACTCGTTGCCATGGACAACCCCAGTAGCCCCTTCCTCGGCAGGTGTAGCCACACCAAACTTCGGTTTTGGAGACTCGGTACCAGGAAACCCAAGGAGGCCGAGTTATGACACAGGTCCTCTGACTTTTAGGGTCCTTGCTTTGTAGCCGGAAAGGCCCACGCTAGGTCCAGCCGTACCGAAACAAACATGGCGAGAGGAAGGACATGGATCTGGAGTATGGTATCCATTCTCACACTTACCTACCTAATCCTTCCTCATACTTGCACGTGGCTATCAACAAATGAGCCATGTTTTACCTGAGGGCAAACTCCTTCCTGCCCAAGGGGATTTTCTCTAGCCCCTCGTCTTACCTTGCATTCCTACTTATGTTCCTTAACCTAAACGATGATGCCCGGTAGAGTACTTAGTACTGGGACAGGCAGAAAGCTTCGCACGGCTCAACGCAAACCCTATTTGTTTCTCTTACTATCGTAGAATTAACAGCGTGTTGGAGATAGCAGAAGAAAAGAGTCGCTGACACGTGGAGGTGAGGGGGAAATTTCTGGCCCTACCACCCACCCCCTTATAAAAACTATGCCGAGACGCAGACCGAAGCGGGGAGGCCAACAATGACGAAGATCGGAACCCAAGCGGGCTCCCTGGCCTTCACGAAGAGGACCCAGATCCACCCCTTTCAGACGGTGTCTACGCCAGCCCCGTCAGAGCGGGACTCAGCGGAGAAACTCGCACCCGCCGAAACAGAGGACACACCAGTCCCACGAGAGCCAGCCTTACCGAGGCAACTCGCGCCCGCCGTCACGGAGAAGCAGCCAGATCCTCAGGTGAGGGCATTACCGGGCCAAGTCACAGCCCCCCACCCCCAGGAGGGAGAGACTCCATCTTATGACACCACAACCAAGGCGATCCCAGGATGGATCGTCAGCTGAGAGCGACGTCGCCACCTGCAGCAAAGACCAGCCGCCGCTGACTGCACGTCGAAGCCGCTCTCAGACCAGCTTCTGCAGTGTTTTCGCTGTCTGAGGTGGGGTCAACCCTAGGGATCCTCAGCTCTCCAGTCAGGTGGAACCACTGTTCTGGTACCCATCACCACATCCGGTGATCTGCGCCATCTGCAAGGGAGGTCACCTGGCCTCCTACTGCAGTTGTCCTGTCTATCGATCCATGGTAAGGGCGGAGAGGAAGGTGGCCCTGGACAACCGCAGCGGCCCCTGCCTCGGCAGGTGTGGCCCCACCCGTCTCCGGCTTCGGAGCTCGGTATCAAGGACATCAAGGAGACCGGGTTGTGGCGCAGGTCCTCGAACTTTTAGTTCCCCTGCTCGGTAGCCGGAAAGGCCCATGCTAGCCTCAGCAGCACCGAGTCAACCTGATTCACGGACACGGACATGAAACTGGTGCGTAAAACATCTCTCCAACTAACACACCTACCAGCTCCTTCCACATCACCCATTTGTCAGGTTTTTACTCACAGGCAATCTTTCTTTTCTGCCTGTGGGTTTTTCCCTGGCCCTTAGTCGCTTAACCAACCCAATCCTCTTTTCCTACCTATGACATGACACCTGGTAGAGCACCTAGATCTGGGACAGGCAGAAAACCTCAAACGGTTCATTCACCCCCATCTGTCCCATCTATTAAATAGAATTAACAGGATGTCAGAGGTAGCAGTGGTAAAGGCTCGCTGCCATGCGTGGGAGGGGGGTAAGTTTCAGAGGCTATATGCAGTCCAACTTCCCAGATGAATGTGAAACTTTCCGTTGCCTTGAGTCTCCTCCTGACCGCAAGAGTTTAAATCCCTACAATGTGTTTCAGAAAATCAGTTATTTTTAGCCTATTTTCATTTATGAAAAATTGGCTTATGAGATCACCTTTTGTTCGTGTGTGTGTTTGCGTATGTGTGTGTGTGTGTATCCCCTATTAAAACCTAAACGGCTGGAGCGATTTCAATCAAACTCGGTAAAGACATAGGCCTAGTAATATTTCGTCCGGCCCCGACCGTGCCCTTCAAATTTTATTATCGTTTCACCAATCCAACATGGCGGCTGTGCGAAATATCTCACTGGCATTCTATATCTCCGAAACTATTACCGATATCACCCTGAAATTGTGTACAGTAATTAAGGGCACTACTAGAAGTTAACCTATGTAAATTACAGAACGAACATGGCGGCCATGCGAAGTTGAAACATTTAAATAGACTCTTCGTGCGATTTAACCATCAGGACGCAGCGAAACTTTGTACAACAAATGTTTATACACGTTGTAATGCACTCACATCTAATTAAGTTCAATTGTTTAAATAACTTGAAGATTGCGGCTGTGCAAAATTTTATAATTAAGTTTTTGATGTGTAACATCTTTCCGCTCGGTTATTGGATAGTTTTGTGGGAGCTGGCAGTGGTGGATCAAACGGAAGTATGCACTGCCCGCTCGATCGATCAAACGGAAGTGTACTAGCTGGCAGTGGTGGACAACGGTAGTATACACTGCCCGCTCGATCGATCAAACGGAAGTGTACTAGCTGGCAGTGGTGGACAGCGGAAGTATGCACTGCCCACTCGATCGATCAAACGGAAGTGTACTAGCTGGCAGTGGTGGACAACGGAAGCATGCACTGCCCGCTCGATCGATCAAACGGAAGTGTACTAGCTGGCAGTGGTGGACAGCGGAAGTATGCACTGCCCACTCGATCGATCAAACGGAAGTGTACTAGCTGGCAGTGGTGGACAACGGAAGCATGCACTGCCCGCTCGATCGATCAAACGGAAGTGTACTAGCTGGCAGTGGTACCATGCATAGGCAGCGTGATTTTTGTACAATTGAAAATGTGTGTATTGGAAACAAGGCAGTGTGTGCTCTGTAGCGCGAGAATGTTATGGTAATACAGTAGGCAGTGCATTTAGCAGGCACTGGTTTGACGAGCACAGTGGCAAATGTTTCACCGACTTTCATTTGTCATTGAGCAGTTTATGAAGCTTCACGTTCAAGGCTGAATATCACATGGGGTAGGAAGTGAAAACTTGAGACTAATGTTGTTGAGTGTATGATAAAATAAAGACGACAAATGACATTTAAGTAAGCGGCATTATTGTCAAACTGTGGGTGAGTAATCAAATATTAAATGCATAAAAGAATGTTGTTATATGAGTGGAATAAAAGCTGTATTTTCATAATTTGTGAGATTAGGTCATTTCATGATTGTAGGAAGCCATGTTTTGATTGTTTACGACGAGCTGTATGAGAGCCTTGAGAATAATGAATGTTATAGTTACTGAGGAGTGTGCACACAGTATTTCAGAGTACAGTCGACGTTGTGTGTCACGTTGTTATTATGAATTATTCATGTAAAAGGAAGGAAGGAAGGAAGGAAGGAATCTTGTGGTTTTGTGTGACCGTTTATCTCACGATCATGATCCACAGTACCTCCCTTTTACGTGGGATGCGAACCACAGGACATGGCATTTCAATTCGAAAATATCACATGTATTGACCGGGAATCGAACGCGGTCTACCTTGGTGAGAGACTAACAGCTTGACCGCTGCGCCACAAGTGTGACAGTAGCATATCTCCAATTTAATCTATACATTCATCATAGTACCAGTATGAAAACGGAGCGTAAATTAACATCTTAAGAATGTCCAAGCTGTGTAATATAGGGTCTACGTGTAGGATAACATGTCAGATGTTACACATCATATGCGACTACTGTAAGGCTCGAACCTTTTTTTAAATTATTACTTGTGTCCTAATCATGCGATCGAAGACAACGTTTGAATAATGAAACTACGCAATACTCATCATCTCTATGGCCTACATATATAAAAATCCAACATAGTGACCATCCGAAATCTTTAGACGGTTCTCAATATCTACTAATCTACGACAGCAATCAAACTTAAATTTTGTATTTTGATAAAGGCTATGAACATAAGTTCACCTATGGGTCTTTCAATAACCTGGTGAGCACAAATCCAACATGGCAGTGACGCGAAATTTAAATATTTAAATGGACGTTCCTCGCGATTTAACCATTCGAACGCAGTGAAACTTGGTACGGTAAATTCTTATACACATTTGAATTCACTGACTTCTAATTTATTTCAATTAGTTTTTATAACTACAAGATGGCGGCTGTGTGAAATTTTAAAAATCTCGTTTTTATTTCTTGTGTCCTAATTATGCGATTGAAAAAATGGAAGGAAGCTTCTAGTTTAACGTGACCGTTAATCTTGAGATCATGAGCCACGGGACCTCCGTTTTACGTGGAATCCGAACCACAGGACATGGCATTTCACCTCGAAAATCTCACATGCATTGACCGGGAATCGAACCCGGACCGCCTTGGTGAGAGGCATACAGCTAGACCGCTGAGCCACCACGCCCCCTTATGCGATTGAAGTTTGAATAATACACCTACGTAATAATCTTCATGTAATAGTTCATCAGTCTATCACCAACATGTATTAAAGTCCAACATGGCGACCATCCAAAATATTTTGACGGTTCCCAATATCTACGAATCTATTACAGCAATCAAACTGAAATTATATATGTTGATATAGGAAATTAACATAAAAAGGATATATGAAAATACGCTGTTTAGTTCTTTGCGGAACTACTTGTTTTCAGTGAATGAGTTAAAGGTCAAAAATGTTCGTACTGCGTCCCATAAGCAACTACTAGTATGATGTGTGTAATGTCTATGCCACTAGTTCGAGCTACTCCTCTCGATACGCAGCCGTGCTCAACTTGTGAAGTGACTTGTATTTCAAGCGGTGGCGGTTCTTTAAAAAGGGTGGGACACAGCACGTTTTGAGAGAACATATAGTCTACCCATAATAGTAAATATGATGTCCATATTATGAGTGGACAAGGAAACCGATATTACTAAATTCGTTCGATTGTGCAGCCATCTTGATCATAGTTTACCTGTGGTTTTACCGGGCTATGCTGGTGCTGCGGGCAAGCTGCTTGCGTCCCACAAAGGCGGACTGGGTCCGTTTTTTGGTTAATGCTTATGGGATTTCTGAGGCGCAATGTCGCGTCTGGTAGCTCCTATTCCACGCAGAGAGGAGGTCCCGTGTTTTATGATTGCGAGTTTAATTGTCACGTAACCCTACAAGAACATTTCTTCTGTTAGACCTTCTAAACAAGACACAAATGCATTAATGCTACAAGGACTTCATGCTATATTTCTCTTTCAATGTATGTAATGGACATGCCGATTTTTTCTCCTTACATATTCATTATGGCTGCTATAATGAGCTGGAAGTCTAGTATAGTATTTCAGTGGATAAATTTAGAGAGTGGAAATATTGCTATCAATGACCTTACACCCCTCTTCCGCTGAACTTCAACACCTCCAAAGCTCCTCTTTCACTGCGATTGGTCACGGCTGTTTCAACTTTGTTGTGACCGAAGGCTTAGGAATTTCCCGTAACCCCTCTGTCACCTCACCCTGCTGAAAAGCATGGGATGATGTTAAATAGCCACTTGACGTTACAGACAGTTAGGAACAGAGCTCCGAGTGAAAGCCGAAGTTAAACGATTGACTTCGCGTCACCACATGGTAGCTTTACGATTGGTTACGAAGTGAGAAGCTTATTATCCTCTCTGTTTCAAAATAAATCATGTGATAGTGCCAGAGCTTATCTATATTTACGACACTTTACTAAATGTAAAATTCTGTAGTGTAATATTCAACAGATCATATTCTCAGAATACATTAAATTGAAGTACAGTACCTCCATTTTCTGCAGAATGCACGTCGCCTGTTGGTCTAGGGGTATGATTCCTGCTTTGAGTGCGAGAAGTCCCGGGTTCAAACCGCGGTAGTGCCAAGAATTTTTACTTTTGTTTTATCTCTTGAAAATATTCAAAAAGTGTATAAAAGAACCTTAGGAACGTTCTTTTTTTCGGGCGAGACTTGTACTTATACCGGTAATATAAATACATAGGTTGAGGTAAACGCTTCTTTTTTTCCCGTCGATTTACCCTCCAGGTTGGCTTTTCCCTCGAACTTAGGTTGGTTGGTTGGTTGGTTGGTTGGTTGCTTCCTCAGTTTAGGGGCTGTGACAACGTGGTCCTGTAGCCCCGTGTACTTCGGGTGGGTGTAGAATCTGTCTACTATTAATTGTGATGGCTGTATTAGTGTGTGTTATCTGTTTTCAATTCAAGTAAGGACTGCAGACATTGATTTTTTTTTTTCAAGTAGTTCTTACTTTTGCCGCCAAACACCACCATCAACAACTACTAGTTCAGAATTTGGTTACTAGACGCCACCACAGTCGGCTCCTGGGAACGAACGTTGGAACCTAAGGGCGTTATCCAAATTTTAACCTATAATTTAGCTTCACTCAGGTTTAATTACTGGAAGGTTCTTTAACATGCCATACATCTATGACATGGGACCGCCGGCTTTACTCCCCTCCGAAGAAAGGCATACTGAGGGATTTTTAATGCCGGCTTCGGCCGGGTTCGAACCCGCGATCTTGGGCATAGAAGAACAGCATATACCAACTACGCCACCAAAGCTGCTACCCTTCCCATCATAACCGCCGCCAGGGCAGTGCCCTGGAGCTTTAAACACCTGTTTGGGGGATACCACTGGGGAGGTGGGGCCACCCTTCTTGCCTCTTCCTTGCCTATCCCTCCCAATCATCCCCTCACTTTCCATCCCTCATGAGGCCCATGTTCGCTTTGCAGGTGAGGCCGCCTGGGCGAGGTGCTGGTCCCACCTCCCCAGTTTTATCCCTCGTCCAGCTGTTTCAAGCTCCAGGACACTGCCCTGGTGGTGGTAATGGTGGGATCCCCCGCAGAATCCGAGGGAAAAGCCAACCTGTAGGGTAAAGCGACTAAAATAAAAAAAATTGCGTTTACCTCAAACACAGTAAGTACAAGTCTCGCACGAAAAAACAACGTTCCTAAGGTTCTTTTATACACTTTTTGAATCTTTTCAAGACATAAAACAAAAGTAAAATTGCTGGGCACTCCCGGGGTTCGAACCCGGGACCTCTCGCACTCTAAGCAGGAATAATACCCCTAGACCAACAGGACAAAGTGCATTGGGCAGAAAATGGAGGTACTGTACTTCAATTTAATGTATTCTGAGAATATGATCTGTTGAATATTACACTACAGTATTTTACATTTAGTAAAGGGGCTCCAGGAAGAAACTTGGAGGGGTCCTCACACCACCAGAGGACCTGGACGAATGGGAGTGTGACGCGATGATGCAGACAATCAAGCATCAATAACACAAGAATTTCAGAAGAAGAGAAATTCTCATAGCCTCTCCACTCCAACTCCAAACATCAACATGCCCGGGGTGTCCCCTGCTAAGCCGAGCAATCCAGTGGAAGGTTGGGTAACCAACCCCAGCGGGAAACTGGGTCTGTGAACAGATGGGTGTTTGGGGGGCTGAGAATTTTATTTCTCAGCTGAATAGTAAGCCCGAAAAGTTGGAAACGGGTTGGCGTCAGGAAGGGCATCCGGCCATAAAACTAAATAGCCAAAACCGTACAAATATGACAAGTTCTACAAGCTTAGCCTCGGAAACTGCTAGGGCGTTCCCCGGAAGCGACGCGCAAGGATTCCGCCTGTCCCTTGTGAGAAATGAGCGAAGGCTACCGGGCCATGGGCGGGCCTGGCTAAAGAAGCAAGTCCAAATGAGAATTGGTACCCTGAATGTTGGATCTATGACTGGTAAAGGTAGAGAGGTTGTGGACCTAATGATAAGGAGAAGGATTGGAATCCTGTGTGTTCAAGAAACTAGGTGGAAGGGTAATAAAGCAAGAGAGCTTGGCTGTGGCTTTAAGTTGCTATACAGTGGAGCAAACAGTGCAGGTAGAAATGGTGTTGGAATTATCCTTTCAAATGACTTTGCCACCTGCCTGGTCAGTGTAAACAGAAGAAATGACAGAATAATGAGTGTGAAGCTGTGCCTTGGGGAGGAGTTCACAATTGTAGCTGCTTATGCTCCACAAGTTGGTTGTGAAGAGCAAGAAAAGGATGACTTCTGGAGAGACCTGGAAGAAGAACTTTCCAGCATACCAGCAAATGAAAAAGTATTTTTGGGTGGAGATCTGAATGGACACGTTGGAACCAGTATCGAAGAAGAAGGAGTGAGAAGAGTACATGGAGGTTGGGGATTTGATGCGAGAAATGAAGAAGGCGAGAGAGTGATAAATTTTGCCTTGGCTTCAGATCTGGCAATTTGTAACACCTTCTTCCAGAAAAGCGAGAGGCATCTATTGACATACAAAAGTGGAGGACGGGAAAGCCGAATAGATTTCCTCTTGTGCAGAAGAATACATCTGAAGGAGGTAAAGAACTGCAAAGTCATACTAGGGGAAGATGTGACTCCACAGCACAGAGTGCTGGTGCTGGACTATGAATGCACAGGCATGAAGAAAAGAGCAGTACGGAAAATGACTCCAAGAATCAAATGGTGGAGATTAAAAGATCCAATTTTGGGAAGTTAATTCAAGGACAAGGTGCTCCAAGAAACACATTTAGTGGAGGGAGTTCAGAAATGGTGGACAGTAAATGCTGAGGCTATCAGGAAAGTTGGTGTGGAAGTTCTGGGTAAGACGTCTGGGAAAGGCGCTCCACTTGATAAAGAAACATGGTGGTGGAATGATGAGGTCCAGGATACGATCAAGGCGAAAAAACAAGCCAAGAAGGCCTGGGAAGAATCTTGAATGACCAAAGACAGAGAAGACTACAGACAAGCAAACAAAGCTGCGAAAAGAGCAGTTGGAAGAGCAAAGGCAATGGCATGGAATGAAGTCTACGAAAATCTAGAGACCAAAGAAGGCGAGGCAAAGCTCTTCAGAATTGCTAAGGCACGGGACAGAGCATCAAAAGATCTTACCCACATCAAGCAAATAAAGAATGAACAAGGAATGGTAATTCGAGATGAGAACCAAATTAAGAAGAGATGGGAGGAGTACTTTGAAAAGCTGCTTAATGAGGAGAATAAAAGGCTTGTGTTTGAAGATGGTATTCAAAATTATAATTTAACAACTAACATTTGCAGGGTAGAGATTGTAACTGCTATGAAGAAATTGAAAAGTGGAAAAGCAACGGGCCCCGATGAAATCCCCGTAGAGGCCTGGAAATGCCTGGGAGAAGAGGGAATAGATATGTTGCTGAGCCTATTCCAACAAATATTTCAAGAGGAAATAATGCCCAACGAATGACGGAAGAGTACCATAATTCCCATCTATAAAGAAAAGGGGGACATTCAGGATTGTGCAAATTACAGAGGAATAAAACTCATGTCGCACACTATGAAGATCTGGGAAAAAGTCATTGAAGGTAGGCTTAGGCAAGAGACAACAATAGCAGAAGAACAGTTTGGATTTATGCCAGGGAAAGGAACCACAGATGCCATTTTTTCTCTGAGACAGCTCATGGAAAAACACAGGGAAAAGAAGAAAGAATTGCATATGGTGTTCATAGATCTAGAGAAGGCTTATGATCGTGTCCCCCGTCAAGAAGTATGGAGATGCATGAGATTCAAGGGAGTACCAGAGAAGTATGTGCGCATTATCCAGGACATGTACCATGGGGCAAAGACGCAAGTTAGAAGCAGTGTAGGGCTAACGGGAACCATACCAGTTGAAGTTGGTCTCCATCAAGGATCTGCACTGAGTCCCTATATATTTGATCTGATAATGGATGTTATCTCTGAAAGCCTTAGAGAACCTGCTCCTTGGTGCATGCTATTTGCAGATGACATTGTACTATGTAGCACTAATCAAGAACAACTCGAACTTAAACTAGAACACTGGAGAAAAGCATTAGAGGACAGGGGTCTTAAAATCAGCCGGAATAAGACTGAATACATGTGCCTCGGTGGAAAGGGAAATGACAGTGTGAAGATGGACGGAAATCAGCTCCAAGCAAGTAATAGTTTCAAGTACCTTGGGTCAACGGTATCTGACGATGGCAATCTAGACCTGGAAATTACCCACCGAATTCAGGCTGCCTGGTTAAACTGGAAAAGGTTGTCTGGTGACCTCTGTGACAGGAGACTAAATGTCCAAGTAAAGGGGAGAGCCTATAAAAGTGTGGTGAGACCTGCCATGCTATATGGAGCAGAAACTTGGCCAATAGTACAGTCGCAAAATAAACGGCTGGATGTAGCCGAAATGAAAATGCTGAGATGGATGTGTGGTGTTACTAGGAAAGACTACATCAAGAACAGCTTCATACGAGGAAGTGTCAAGGTAACCCAAGCATCAAGGAAAGTTCAAGAAAGGCGGTTGCTCTGGTATGGTCACATTAAGCGCAGGGATGAGACCTAAGTGGGAAGAAGAGTGCTGGATCTTGAGCTGGAGGGCAGGAGGGAAAGAGGCAGACCTAGAAGAAGATGGATGGACTGCGTGCGGGAAGACTTCGCAGAAAAGCAGTTAACCGGAAACACCATTTGGGACCGAGGGAAATGGAAAAGACTTGCCAAAAACGTCGACCCCACATGAGCGGGAAAAGAAGAAGAAGAAGAAGAAGAAGAAGAAGAAGAATTTTACATTTAGTAAAGTGTCGTAATTATAGATAAGCTCTGGCACAATCACATGATTTATTTTGAAACAGAGAGGATAATAAGCTTCTCACTTCGTAACCAATCGTAAAGCTACCATGTGGTGATGCGAAGTCAATCGTTTAACTTCGGCTTTCACTCGGAGCCCTGTTCCTAACTGTCTGCCAGACAGGAAAAACATTTGGTAACACCACTGCCGGCTGGATCGCACCCCTCCTGGTTGCTTTAAACTGCCTGCCCAATCGACGATTACAGCATTGTTTTGAGCGTACAACCTCGTTTCCAAATAAAGGCGCTAGGAAGCAGCACCTAGGCACTGTGGCAGGCATAAGTTTTGTATTGATGTTAATGGAGCAGTTGTGTTTGGAATGTATTCTGAATGATTTTATAATGCTGTACTGCTGCGTGCCCTTTTGTAAATCAGAACAGGGCAAGTTAGAATACCGGGGAATCTCATTTCATGAGATACCATCGGACAATTCACTGCGTGGGATGTGGATACGTGCCATTTCCAGAGAAGGTGACGCAGGGGAAGCAAATAAACAAATAAATAAATACATACCGGTACATGAATGAATGATTGAGTAAATACGTGAGACAATAAATATGTAAGTAGTAAATATGTAAGTAAATAAATAATTTAAGAAATATGTAAGTGAATAAATAAGCAAATAAATAAGTAAATAAATAAGTAAACAAATAAATAAGAAAATAAATAATTAAATAAATAAGTAAACAAATAAGTAAGAAAATAAATAATTAAATAAATAAATGTGTAAGTAAATAAGTAAATAAGTGAATAAATAAGCAAATAAATAAGTAAGTAAATAAGTAAAAAATAAATAAGAAAATAAATAATTAAATAAATAAATGTGTAAGTAAATAAGTAAATAAATATGTAAGTAAATAAACAAATAAGTAAATAAATAAGTAAATAAAAATAAATAATTAAATAAACACATATGTAAGTAAATGAGTAAATAAATACTGTATATACGTGAATAAATAAATAAGTAAATAAATAAGTAAACAAATAAATAAGAAAATAAATAATTAAATACATAAATATGTAAGTAAATAAACAAATAAGTAAGTAAATAAATAAGCAAATAAATAAGAAAATACATAATTAAATAAATAAACATTTAAGTAAATAAACAAATACGTAAATAAATAAATAAATAAGCAAATAATTAAGAAAATAAATAAATAAATTTGTAAGTAAATGTATGTATGTCTACCCCTTATTAGTCCTGTTTTCCAACGGGGTCGGGGATGAGATGCGATGGAAGACTTTGTGGCGATGGTTTTTACGGTCGGATGCCCTTCCTGACGCCAACCTCATGAGAGGAGTTAATGAGAGATGAAATGAATGATGGTGAATGAAACTGGGCAAGGATGTGGAAGGAAGTGGCCATGGCCTGTCAGTAGGTACCGTCCCAGCATTTGGCTGGTGTTGAAAATGGGAAACCACGGAAAACCATTTCAAGGACGGCCGACGGTGGGGCTCGAACCCACGCGTCTACCGAGTCAGCAGAGAAAAAAGGAAGCTTGTAGTTTAACGTGACCGTTAATCTCGAGATCATGAGCCACGGGACCTCCTTTTTACGTGGAATCCGAACCACAGGACATGGCATTTCACTTCGAAAATCTCACATGCAATGACCGGGAAACAGTCAGCAGAGAGCTTGGCCCCATGACCTAATGCTGCGCCTTAGCCATCGTAGCCACTATTGCCGGGTAAATTTGTAAGTAAATAAATAAGTAAAAAAAACAATCTGTCCAAAAATTCTGTAAAAATGTATAATACAGCCATCCCAATAAGACAGGTTATCAGACAAATTCACCTCACACCCAAGTACATGGGGCTACATGACCACAATGTCGCAAAGCCCCTAAATAAATCATCATCCCATTTTTCGGGGGCCGGAGGCATTTCTTTTCCCTGTTTTTTAATGTCCTTATTCTTTTCTTTTCATCTCGCCAAGTATGTAATAGATTTAAGTCAGTTAGAAGTAGTTATATTTTTATTATCATCTGCATAATTACGGGAAAATGAGCTAGACATTCGCCTCCACCACATGTATTTTTGCTTTCCTTTATATTGAAAATTTGCCCGTAAGTATGAGTCTGAATACTTTTAGATGTTAGAATAACAAAGGAACTAACTTAGTGTAATGTTTTCACGTCCGTCAATCTCGATATTAAGCCTCCAAACAACAATACTTCGTTTCAGGTATCTTCCCCTTTAAAAAGCCGCGGCAATCTCAGTGCCTTGGTGCTGCACCTAGCGGTGAATTAATGCATATATCTTGTACGCCTGTGAGTGTCGAATGGGCAGGCAGTTTAAAGCAACCAGGAGTGTTGCGATCCAGCCGGCAGTGGGTAACACAGTAGTGGCAAGGTTTGAAACGCGTCCAGCGCTTTGCTGCCATGTGCTCCTACCATTAGAAAACCGCACACCGTGTCTGTAGAACTGCTTGGTCGCAACATAAGCGCCATTGTGACGGAGAGTGCATCAGTACAAACTACCGGTACTGTATGATCCAAGAGGGATCTAGGGATTTTAATGGAGGCGCACGTGACTGCGTGCCCTTAAACTAACATCGCCCGTGATTTTAAGGTCCGACTGGTGGGGACACACCTCGCCACGCCTGTTGCCGTCCTCGTCGCATATCCCACTTCCTCCCCCAGCAAACACATTCTTTGGAAGCCAAACTGTTCAACGTGCGAACAACGTTTTGCATTTGGACAAACGAATAGAATATCAGCGCGGGGTTGGTGACAGCTCGGCCTAAGTCTCATTCTCATTACGTAGCCTATATTAAGGGAGAGGGAGGAACCGACTGCTGTGTGCCCCCAGTGAGTGAGTGAGTGTGACATGAAGAAGCAAGAGAGCAGCCACTTGGCCACTCCACACGTGCAGGGCCGCGGGCTAGCGCTCTCTGCTCCCGGCTCCCTCAAGCCTACCGCTGCCATGCCCCTTCGCCTCGTGACACTCTTAGCTGTGTTCCAACCAAGCGAATTATTATAGTCATATATATAACGCTAAGGTGTATGTTTCACAAAACTCAAGCTCTTAAACCGGAGGGAGTTAGAAGGTGAAATTTGTAGCAAAATCTTCCAAATCGTCTCAATAGTACAGGAAAGATCTTGCTGGTTTATTAAGTGCGTTTAAACAAATAAACAAGACGATAGCCCCTGTCAGAACTGTGTCGCGTCGAGCCCGCATACTGATAAAGCCGGGCAGGTGGTATAAGTTGTACACATGCAAGAGTTCTCGCATTAGTTCGCTAGTAATTATTATTATTCTCGTTTCTACGGGTTCGGGGTTGAGGTGAGATGAGTTTTCTGTGGTCGAATGTCCTTCCCGGCGACAACCTCATCAGATGAATTGACGAGAGATGAAATGAAGGAAAATGAATGACATTGAACTAGGGGTTGGGAGGAAGCGGCAGTGGCTTATTAGAAGTTGCTGTCCCGGCACCTGCCCGGAGTTGAAAACGGGTAACCCCGCAAATCCATTTCAAGGATGGTCAACGATTTGGTTAGAACTCACTCGTCTACCAAGTCTGGAGATAACCTGCCCCGATGATCTTGTCAGCACCCCATTATTATTATTATTATTATTATTATTATTATTATTATTATTATTATTATTATTATTATTATTATTGTCATTATTAAAGCCTCAGTGGCTTAGGCGGCAGCACGCCGGCCTCTCACCGCTGGGTCCGTGGTTCAAATCCCGGTCACTCCATGTGAAATCTGTGCTGAAAAAAACGGAGGCAGACAGGTTTTTCTCCGGGTACTCCGGTTTTCTCTGTAAAAATTTAATTCCAGCAACACTCTCCACTATCATTTCATTTCATCTGTCATTCATTTAATCATTTCTCCAGAGGAGTGCGACAGGCTTCGGCAGTCGGCACAGTTCATGTCCTCGCTGCTAGATGGGCGCTTCATTCATTCCATTCCTGACCCGGTCGGAGACTGGAAGCAGGCTGTGGATTTTTTCATTGTCATTATTATTATTAGTATTATTATTTACATTTGAATTGACCCGCTATTGACAGCATGGTAACAATCAATTTCATTTGAATCTAGATTTCTCCGATTTTCTTAGTCAGTCGGTCATCAGACATATGGAAGATATGCATATAGAAGTAGAACAGCAATCTTTCCTTTTTGATGGGCGACATGTTTGGTTCTGTCTTAGTGTAGGCCCTATACGTTTTCAATGAGTCTATCTCGTACCTGACCATCAACCCATCTGATGTCTAAAATATTCCATAATATCCTTCATTCTCGTTTTAATAATTTACCGACTTCTCCTTGTCTACACAATGTCAAAGTCTCGGAAGCACACAGTCCTTCTAGTTTAAGAACAGTACTATAGTGTTTAAAAATGGCACCTATACTCAACACCTTCCTCTTATAGATTTCTCGTCAGATGGAATGCCCGGCCTATTTTCTAGATCTTGTCATTGATTGCTTATTGTTCCAGTTCATTATTTTTTTGGATTACCTCACCAAGATATTTAAACTTGACCCATCCAATCTTCCCATAATTTGTGATCATACATCCTGGCGATATTTGACATGCATTTTGTCTTCACGAAGGGGATCTGCAGTCCTACTCACTCTGCTACTTCTCTCAGCCAGTTAAATCTTCATAATTGCTGAATCGATGCTGTTGGCAAAAATAGCCAAATCATCTGCAAAGGCAACGTATACTCCTTTCTGTTTGGGACCTAATCTGAATCGAGCTTCGTCTCCTTCGTCTTGCCACAGCATCTTCCTCCATTCTCTAATGACTTGTCTCTAATATGCAGTTAAAAAGAGTGGAGAGAGTCCATCGCCTTGTCTGTCCCCAGTTTTGATATCAAATGATTCTGAGACCTCACCCATAAATTTCACCTTCGACTGTGTGTTGGTAAGTGTCTGTCCAATCAAGATTTTGGATGTGTCATCGACCCCAAACTCTTCAAGAACATTCAGTAATGAGTCTCGGTCTATAGGGTCGTAAGCTTTCTTATAATACATTATGTAACAAGTCTATAATGGCAATAATTAAGACACGAGCATGTTTATAAAACGAGAGCGAGTTTTATAATTCCATACGAGTGCCTTAATTACCATTATAGGCGAGTTGCGTACGACTGCTTATGTTCGACGATAAATATAACTTTATTTTATGTTCGAACATAAATATTCATAAATATCTGTCGAGATTCCGCCAATAGGGATATCCTGAACTAGCACCAACAGATAGCGCACAGGTACTATGTGGGATCATTTTGTTCTTTGGTTCAAATAATTTGTAAATAACACACAATAGGCTGTAACAAACGCTTTAAAATTAAAATGTACCGTACTATCAACTTGTTATTCTTCAAATTCGATGTGTATTGAATTTCAACGGAAGGCAAATCAATCGAGTCCTACATATAACAGTCATGACATCAGGCAGAAAAGTTTCGCATAAGATATCCATATTGCGTTTAGTGAAGCGAGCATTGGGTTATTGCTTTCAGAGGATCAAAGAAATTAACAATGTCATATGTTTCCAAAGCTTTGAATCAAAAACATGGATAGTTAGTGTCGTTATATCAATACCAGCATTCACTAAAATTGTCACCGAACTCCTACGAATCCAATGCCCTGTGTACAAATTGGAGTTGGGGAGATAAAGGTACAGTGCTATTTCTTTTCCCATATTCCGCAGTTTATTTATGCCGATATTTTAGACGGTGTAATTTATAAAGAAGGATGGAGTGTTGCAAACTTCTGGACGTAGATTCATACATTTCTTGCATATTATATGGTAGTTTCATGTTACCACAAAGGTTCGTGCTGATTTTGTCTTTGTGTTTAGGATTGTAACCACAATGGTTGATCCGATATCCTCTACATTGTCAACTTTCAAATCATGTAATTCATGTCACTTGTGTCCAACATGTTTGATTTTGGAAACAAGAGCGTTGAGCACAGGTGCGATGCTATCTTCACCTAATTGGTCAAACAGCTGTATCGTAATGAAAATCTTGAGCTCTGATTGGTGGAGAACCAGTATCATAATGAAACTTGAACCACAGTATAATGAGCCTCATTAAGATGCAGTTTTCTGGCCTAGGCCTATAATATTTATGTTTCGCCATGGTCGAACATAAAAGTATTATCATTATTATTATTTATTAATATACAGCCGAACCTCGATAGACTATCTCAAATCGTTAGGGGATATCAAAGTGAAATCGAGTTATAGAGATAGGCCTACGTAGCAAAAAAGTTGTCTAAATGTATGTAATAGAAATGTATGTTCGCAATGATTACAGCTTTATTACATTATCTAACAATAAGTAAGTTAAATTTAACAATACAGAATGCAGATAGGCCATTTTCATGCCTCGAAGAAATCCGCCGTCTTCTTGTGCTTCTGTGCACGAGTTTCCATCACTAAGTTTTCAACCACAGTGATGTATGAAACAAGTTGCATTGTAAAAATACGTAAATATTCGAGATATAGAAGACATTTAAGTGCCAGGGATATAATTTAAGCTTCGAAATATCAAAGAATTCGAGTTAGAGAAGGACACTGGGATGTGACAATGGCTTATTTTTCACAATTAAATGAGCAAAGTTTGAAATCAAATTTCTGTTATTTCCGTTTTGTCAATAGTTGTTAATTTTACACTAAACAAAGATGTAACCTTTCTAAGCCACCTGATAACAATTAATATGAAATATTAATGCATGATTTTGTACAGGGTGTTCAAAAACAAGGTCACAGAAAACAATTCTAGTATATACATTTCTCAAGTTTGGTACACTTTTCTTGAAACTTTCTTGTCAAGGATACCTAAGTTTTTCCTAGAATGTAAAGAACATGTGGCTTGACAACATAAACGGATTGGTTTTTCTAGAATAAAAAATTTGAGCCGTTTAAAAATTAACAAACTCCAAAAAAAATATTGCCTCGTAAAATGTATGATTTTAAAATTTTTAAATCGGAAAGATGAAGATTATTTTAAATATCTTTCCGTTCATTCTATAAAACTCCATGGTTACCAACACATTACAAAAGATCAGGCCTGTAACTTAAGTAGTTCCTGAGAAAAGTGTACCAGAATCTCTAAAATCTTAACTTGCGCGATACTGCAAAAAACTAAATGCATGTGTGTCATGGCTTGCTCACCATAATTCAAAACATTCCAGCACCATAATCTCCTTGTATTAATGATTCCTGACCTACCCTCTTCCTCTTAAGGTTCCTTTTCTTGGTCCTAGCTTCCTTGGTTAGCTGCTGAGCATATTTTTCTCCCTCGGTGACTCGCCTGAGATCAATGGTGGAGAAAGTAGCCCTAGTATTGCCGCCCACCTCTATGCCCAACTTTTCTAGAACTTTAATCCTAGCTATACAGCCATCATTAAAACACACTACAGAATCCAAAACACCAACTTTTAGGGTACTGAACCCCACAAACATAGTCTTGTGTATACGCTCCCATATACAATGGTTGAAACTCTCGTTAGGGTTTTGAGTGATACCATGAAGGCATTTTTGTAGCAAATCTTTCCTACTGAGGTCTCTGTACATTGGCCTGATCATTTCCATGACAGCCATTGGAAGAGAATGCTTGTGGCTATAGTTAATTCCAATTGCTAATGCCCTATTGTATCCACACCAACAATCTTCATCCGTGCCAGGGGGGCAGAGTACATGTTGGAGTACTTCATCTGATGAATACTTGTGTAGGAAAGTGGACCAAACTGCTTTCCTCATTGTTTCCACATCCTTTCCAGCACTTCTTCTTATTGCTAACCCAAAATAATTTTGCAATCGGTCTATTTCACAGTCTGTAAGTCTTCTCTTTCCTGTTAGTGGTGTGCCATCGCTGCACTTTTTCCCTTTCATGTCCTTTTTTAGTTTTCTCAATCGTGTTCCCAGCCTCTTTTGGACATGCCCACAACACTCCAATTTATTTATTACGGTGTCCCCATACACTTTTGCCTGATTCACCCTCTGATAGCCTTTGGAGTCCCCATCACCTAAATAATTAACATACCTCACATTGTGTAACATTTCAGAAAGCTGAAAAATGTTTAACACACCCACACATTCCATGCCTGCACTGTATCCTTCACAACAGGCATGTTCCTTTCCCGAAGTACACATATTGCTTGGGTAAACATTCAACGTCAATCACCTTACCATTATCCAGAGAAGTTGCTGTGACAACTCCATTGAGTGAGGTATGTCCTCGCTTCTGCCACGATCCATCAAATGCAGCTGTTATATCTCTACTGCCTTCAATAGGCACTGTCTCTTGAACTGCAGTTTTCATAGATTCCCTAGCTACTTCTTCAAGACTTGTTTTGAGTAGAGAGAGGCAAAAACTGAATTTGGAACTTGAAGTAGGCAGATCCATAATGCTACATAGTGTCTCTGTTGGTTTTCTACCTTTCCCAATGCTCCTCATTCCATAAACAAATCGAAGATTACCCTCGAAACACTTGGTGTTACCTATTATAACAGAAGTCATACTGGAATTTGATTCTTTGCATTTATTACATATAACAGATAGTTTAGCTGCAAGCCCTCTTCTGCTGTTAAAATGTTCTATTATAGTAACACAGTCAAGTACATCCGCATTGTTTACATGCTACACTTCTCTGTATCAAGTTCGACAATAGCTCTAAATCAACAATTACGAACTTACTTTGATATTTGTCATCAACACTGAAACGGCTGTCACTTTCTGATTCAGTACACAACTTCTTCCTAGAAGCTGACATTTTCGGACTGTTTGAGACGTTCGGAACATTTGTGACATGTCATTATTTAACACATTAAACACAGGTTTTATTCTGCCAAATCGTTGCACTCTAACCATTATAGCACTAACCCTTGAAACAGCTATGAAAAATTATGCCTAAACTTGTTTTCAAGTACGTAAATTATCACCAGTGTGAGAAGTCACATGTATACAAAATATAAACAAACCACCATTTTGTGGCTTCTTTCAGAAATAGTCATGCGACTACAGCTACAGCAGAGGTACCAACTATTGAAATACTATTTATGTTCGACCCTCACTATTATGTGTCAGAAAACTGTATCATAATGATGGTCATTTTAACACTGTTTTTCATTACGATACAGTTTCTCCAGCCAATCAGAGCTCGTTCATTGACCAACTAGGTAACGATACCTTCGCGCATGCGCTCAAAATCCAACATGTCGGACATAAACACAACATCGAACTATAATAAATTACCGAAATGGAATGGGCACCGTCCATATGTTCGCGTAAATAAACTGGCGAATATGAGACAAGAAATAGCACTTACCTTAATATCACCAACCCTAATTTCTACACAGCGCATTGCCTTCAAACGACTCCGGTGACAATATTACTGAGGGACGGCAGATGTAAACATATGGCCTGCATAATATGGCATTGCAAGCACACAGAGCGCATGCGTCGGTCGTTCAGAGATCTTGAAAGACAGAGATATACCCAGCGCTCGCTCTCCGATCACAAAATTAAAGTGGCGGACTCTCAACAGATATGTATGAATATTTATGTTAAAACATATAATAAAGTTATAATTATCGTCGAACATAAACAGTCGTATGCAACTCGCCTATAATGGTAATTAAGACACTCGTATGGAAATTATAAAACTCGCATACGCTCGTTTTATAAAATACTCGTGTCTTAATTATAGCCATTATAGGCTCGTTGCATAATGTACTATTACCTCATTTAATTAATCTTCTCAGTGGCATAGATACATCATTTTATAATTTGACTCCGTCACTACTTGTCAGAGTGGGCGTGTTCCAAATGACGCTATGTTTTAATTGCTCGTTTAGGACCTTTAAATCCAGAAAATATTATAGTGTTATATATCGTTGGATGCGGAAAACACTGGAGAATTCAATACACACATTTTTAAATAATCGATTTTTTGACCGCTTGTCACGGCCCAGGAATATAAATTAAGCTTCGAGATATCAAAGAATTCGAGTTAGAGAAATTCGATTTAAATATTATAATGATGTTATTGGGTTTACGTCCCTTTTAACTACTCTGGCTTTTAGAGACGCCGGGGTGCCGGAATTTTGACAGTAAATCTACTGACACGGCTCCCTCGCATTTGCGCACCCTCAAATGCCAGCTGACTGCGCCAGGATACGAACCTGCAACTTTGGGCCCAGCTCGATTTAAAGAGAAAGAATTGCATGTAAATTATAGGAAGTTTGTTTGGGAAATATTAATTACTACAGTACGAGTTATCGAAAAATCGAGTGATAGAAGTTCGAGATATCGAGTTTTAACTATAAATTACATTTCCTCGAATTAAAATTTATCATGTTTGCTTTGTTAATTCGTGTTAGGGGATTTGGGCATCAGCCCCAGAATTTACCATGCAAATCTACTAGAAAATTACGTAAATTCTTTTAGTTCTGCTGTGAATTTTATGTTAGGTCCCTTGTTAAATGTCTGTGTTCTGCCATTTGTTGGTGGGGTATAGCCAGTCTTTTGGGCAGGACTAATTTATGTGAGTGTCACAGATGCATTTATTTAAAGAGCATGAATTTATTTGTATCTTATGTTCATACTAGCTCTTCGTACCAGTCGTTGATGATTTTGCATATAGGCACAAGAGATTTTCTTTTTACCAAATCTCTAATACAAACCAACTGCCATTGCAATACTAATATTTTATTTATAACTTCGCTATAAAAAAGAGCATCTCTCCCTTCAAAGACAGTATCGAATTACATAATTGTAGTGTTTGCCTCTCTCTCGCACTCATATGTCCTACAATTTGCTTCGAACTCTTCTACCCCGGCGATGTAGCCTTTTCCCAATAATGCAAAATGCTAAATCTATGAAAATGTTACGTGGTTTTATCGAGAATTTCACGCTCTTTAACATGATGTAAAATTAAAAGCCATAAATAATTAATAAATGGCCCAAATTTCACAACTATGACATTTTAGCACCAATCTATATTTTTAATTTTATTATTGCAGCCAACAGCCCAGTATTTTCTTTTCAAGACGGGTCAGGGAAGGGAATTTGGTAGGAAATCAGCCATGGACCTATTGATAGAAACCGTCCCCGCATTTGCCTGCTGGTGAAACTGGAAAACCACGAAAACCATATTCAGGACGGCCGAGGTGGGATTTGAATCCATGCTCTCCCGATGCCAGCGAGGCACGAGGTAGCACGTTAGCAGATATAAAACTTACCACGCCATAGATAACGGAGTAACGTTCACAACTGATTAAGGATTTATTTCTAGATTGCCTGATGTTGGTATAAGATACCCTATTTCTTAGGACAATAATTTTTAGCCTATTTTCTTTTATGAAAGAAATAGGCTTAGAGGAAGCTGCCGTGCCGTTCCTATTCAAGGGCCTCCTAGAAGCCCCGACTTGACACCCCTAGCCTTTTAATGGGGATACGTAAAAACCATTGTGTTCAGTGAACCGGTCAGAGATCTGCAACATGTAAGAAAACGCATCACCGCTGCTGTTGCTACAATCAGGCCTGAGATGATCCAGGGCACTTGGGCCAAAATCGACTATCGGCTGGATGTTTGCAGAGATACCAAGGTAGCGCACATAGAAACATTATCAATTATGAGAAAATAAACTTCTTGAGTTAGTGAATTTAAACAAAAAATACTCGTCTTAATATCTCAAATCGGTCCTGACCTATGATTTTTTGAAATTGCTGCAACCATTTTCGATGACCCTGTAATCTAAACGGCCGAAGCGATTTCAATGAAACTCGGTAAGCACACAATAACACCTCGTCCGACCTGGACCGTGTTCTAGTCCCCTACTTTCTTCATTCGTCTGAATCAGGTCATTGTCATCAACTTGCCATTGAACGTTCTTCGATATATAACTATCTATTTGTTCCTTTGATTCTGATTGGAGATTGGCGTTTTTTTCTAGATCAAGTCCTGTTGACTTTTGCAAACCAGAAGTACTCGGTTGATTCCTTTGCTCATCTAGAAACTGCTTACTCTCTTGCAGCGGCGTGGCGTGGAATTTTTTCGAGGGTAAGCTGTGAAGAAGACTCAAAATATAGGCTTACACCATAAAGCAACTTCAGCACCCGGTTCCAGCTATGCCCTTGTCAATGTTGAGATTGATATCTGAAGTAGCAACAATTACTCTACACACATAATTATTAGTATTTCACATTTAAAAAATAAAAATAGAAAGAATTGTAATACAGCACAGCTCATTTTTCCCTTTTCAACTTTAGGCATGCCAATCCATGTACATTAAGTGCGGAGAAAATTATTCAACAATAGGGTTGGCGAGCTTCTCTTATCGTGTATCATTTGGCAATTTGTGTTTTTGTTGTTCGCATTTCTTGGCCTAAGGAGCTAAACTTTTAGGTTATTACCCGTAAATTTTCTATTGTGCGTGGCTCAGCGGTAACGTTCAAGCTTGCTGAGCTTAAGATAGCGGGATCGAATGCCGTCGCAGCCAGTCGGCATTTGAGGGTGTGCAAATGCGAGGGAGCCGTGTCAGTATATTTACTGGCACGTTAAAGATTCCCTTCGGGTCAACATTCCGGCACCCCGGCGTCTCTAAAAGCCTCAGTAGTTAACAGGGACGTAAAACCAATAACATTATTATTATTTTCTATTATGAGACCTAAGTGAACATTAAAATAATAAACATGCTATTAGTAGACTAGTAGATATTCTTATGCCATTGTATTGCATGTTCAGTTAATATTTATTTGCAAATATCACTCAAATTGTACTGATGTAAGTTTTCACGGCTTCATTAGTTTGAATGACTTAATTGGGGCGTAGGCCTATAACCTATGCAAACTAGTACTAAGGGGGGCGTGGTGGCGCAGCGGTCAAGCAGTTGGCCTCTCACCAAGGTGGACCGGGTTCGATTCCCAGTCAATGCATGTGAGATTTCGAAGTGAAATTCCATGTCCTGTGGTTCGGATTCCACGTAAAAAGGAGGTCCCGTGGCTCATGATCGCATGATTAATGGTCACGTAAAACTAAAAGCTTCCTTCTTTTTTTAAACTAGTACTGACAATTCCGGCGTCTAGTGCATCAGTGGAAAGAATGTTTTCTACCATGAAACGTATAAAAACCTTCACCCGAAACTCAATGCATCAAGAAGGACTTTCACATCTCGCGCTTCTTTCCATTGAAAAGGTGTTATTGTGCAGCCTTCAGGGGAACACTGATTTTCACGACCATGTAATTGATGAATTCGCTAAGAGGGAGAGAAGAATTGAACTTCGCTACAAATGATCCGCCAAGGTACAGTAAATAGTGGCATTAATTAATTTTGTACAAATGAGAATTTGATAGACCCTACCTACCGTAATTACCGAATATTTTTTAAAATAATGTGATAGGTCTTTAAAATATTATTCAAATTATACGGATGTACATACATTTAAAATTATGTATCCTTTACACCTACTCTTTGAATATAATTTGAATGATAATCAGAGGAACTTTTCGGGTTGATGGGTCACTCTGAAGATTCCAACGCACTGTTCACTCCCAACACAATAATATCAACAGTAAA
This sequence comes from Meconema thalassinum, assembly GCA_946902985.2. NCBI lineage: Eukaryota > Metazoa > Arthropoda > Insecta > Orthoptera > Tettigoniidae > Meconema > Meconema thalassinum. The sequence continues at coordinate 863,602,450 of OX336389.2, forward strand.
TACGGTATACTAAATTTTGCTTATTGCACTAAAAACATAGAGTTGTGAGTTAACCGGACGAAGAAGAATTTTAACTACCGCGCCCAGCAAAGGTCGGGTCTGATGGTCAGATGGTGGGTGGGCAAGGAGAGGGTGGGGACTGGAGAGGCGCGCCAAATGATTTTAAGCAGTGCTGGTGTCCAGGCTCGCTAGCAAGGAGGGTAAGCCACCCGGATCGTAGCAGACCTTGCTACCCGCTTTCACTTGTCTCGACGACAGCCCTGTGGCTATGGAACGCCACACCCCCTGTCTTAGCCAATCAAGGACGACCTGGCGTTCTTGGTGTACCACTCCATCGGCCATAGCAGTGTTCCGGGCCAGAAGGCTCCTGGAGGTAAACAAGCCGTTGTCATAGCGACCAGCCGCACTCTTTCTTCTTTCTCTCCCAAGTAGTACTGGCTGATCGTGGAGAACTGCGGTAGAGAACGAGGAACGTCTTTCAAAGCGGCGTTTTTGCAGTTGCTTGCGCGTTAGAAAGTGATATTATATACTTTATTCTTATGAGAATATGCTAGGTAAGCGGTGCTTACCCCGTGGTATTGGAGAAAACGCCACTGCTCTCTTGATGTCTGCTTTCAAGATTAGTTCTAGATTTTTGCTTAAATTCATCCTTTCCTTTATTATAATCCTGATTTCCTCTTCTATCCTGTTGTTTCTGTTGTTGTTGTTTGTTGTACTGTTGTCTATTTTATGGTTTAGATAGAAATCCTGGTCTTCTCCAAATGTTCCATCTATTTTCATACCTATATGGTCTGATACAAGGTCTATTCTGATAAGGTGCATTCTTATTTTTGTTCCAATCCCTTTCATCTTGACCCTCTATACGTTGTTTCCAGGCCAGAATCGTTTGACACTGTCGATCCGCCATCACTGCATATACTGCTTGGTTTTCCGTTTTCCCACCCCTTTGATGGAATAATTGGGCGTTGGAATGATCGAGTCTTTGTAATACTTCGTCAAACTCCTCCATATTTCCTATACTTGCAGCTATTAGAATTCTTTTGACTTCAATTTGAAATTGTCTAATCAATGCCGATATCAATTCAAAATCCGGCATAGGCGGTTCCAAAAATTGCAGTTTTGATAACTGTTGTGCGAAATAAGCTGAGTATTTCGTCGGTTGAGATGTGGAATACCTCTTAGAGTATAGTTCTGCCCTGATCTGCTGTTGCGTTTCTGGGGACCAGAATTTTTTTAAAGTGCTTGTGAAAATTCCTCGTATGTGTGGAAACTTGAACGAAAGGCCCTAAACCATACTAATGCTGGTCCATCTATAAGTCAACGAATCATCTTGATTTCCCTTTCTTTCGAAATCAACGAATCTCGGATGTAGTCTTTTACTTCCCTTAAAAATTCTGCTGGTGGAATATTACCAGTACCAGTGAATTTAGTAGGTTTGTCTTCCCTATCTTTATAGATGGCAATAGGTGAAGAGTTTATCACATAACTATTTCCTCCCTATTTTCTGTGAAATTTTCCTTCCTTTTGTCCGTTGGTGATATTTGGATTTCCTCTGACTTCTTCTCCTCAAGTTGAGATTTATAACTTGACAATTTATTTTCCAAATCTCCTACAGATTTCTTCATTTCAGCGTCATCAGTTTTCTTCCTAATCTCTTCCCTAATTCCTTCTATTGTTTCTTCTATAAATTCTTTAGTTAAAGCGTCACTGTCCTGTTCTCGAATTTCCTTCATATTTTGTGCATTATCCTTGATATCTTGGACTATTTTCTCAATGATCGTTTTATAATTCTTCACTATGTTATTCACATTTGAAACGTCCTTCTGAATTTGGTGAACATCTCCTGAAATAACTTTTATATGGGATGAAAAGGATTCTCTCGCCTCTTGTATTTTCTCTTGTGCATCATTCATGAATTATTCCTGGATATCTGTAGTGACAATCTCTTTGATATTCTTACTCAAGTCTTGCACTACTTTTCCCTCTTTTAATTGTTCAGCAATAGTATCTTGGAAATCTGTTGCTATTTCCTGCAACACTTGTCTGGCAGTAATGTTGCATTCTTCAGCAATCTTAATTTCCAAATTTGCCATATCTTCCGTTATTTTTCTTGCGTTTTTCTCAAACTTGTCCTCGAAATCTATTGTGCGACTTAGATAGTTTATCATCTAGTGCTTTAGTGCTTTCAGAAATTTTATTTTCTAATGAAATAGAATTTTTCACTAACCTATATTCTAGATTCTTGGATCTTTCAAACAATTCGTAGAGTTTATCCCCAAAAAATTTCGATTTTTCAGAAAGTTTAGTCTCTAAGGTTTCTGAAAATTAATGTTCTAAACTTTGTTCTATTTTTTTAGAGATTTCAACTTAATCTAATCTCATTGTTTCTGAGTTTTGCAAGAATTTTAATTCCATTAATCTAGCGCTTTCTGATAAACGTTCCAGAGTTTAAGAATTTTCAGAAATTTTATCTTCTAATGTTTCCCTTAAAGAATCGTTACTTTCAGATAATCTATCTTGCAAACTTTTAGAATTTTTAGTTAATTTATTTTCAATATCAAACCTCAATGAATTAAAATTTTCAGTTAATTTATCTGTTAAACTTTCTGTCAGTTTACATTCTAAAGAGTTGAAATTTGCTATCATCTTGTTGTCTTAAGAGTTAGAATTAGCAGTCATTTCCGACCTTAATGGGTTCATGTTTTCTGTTAAATGTTTAGAATTTTCCGTTATTTGTTGTTCTAATTTATTGGAATTGTCCAACAATTTCTCTTCAAGTTGAGCAGTGTTCTCAATACTGCCTTTCATGTCTACTTCCATCCTAGCCAAAACTTCCATAATTTTCTCCATTCTAAAGCATTATAAATTGTGCCCGCTGGCCGAAGGTTCCGGGCAGACACCGGTTTCAAATGACCCTTCCGAGACCCTCTTCCAGTTAACACACAAGTATAGGGGACGACACATTCATAAGCTGGTGTTGTACAAAAGTCTGCACTCGGGGGTATCGGGAATTGGTGAGGTTCGATTCTTAACCAGCTCAGAGGAATGCAACGATAGCAAAACTAAGCAAGACAACAGCGGTCAGTCTTCTGTTAAAATCAAGAATAAATTTTATTCAGAATAAATCCCTAGCCTAACATGAGAGTTGCAAACGGCTAGTCCGATACTATTCTGCCCTGAAAGAAAATATAAAAAAGCTCTAATCAAGATCTAAATTACTCTCATTGTCCTAATACAAAATTTGAATAAGAACGAACAAGCTAAGAATATGGCACGTAGGATCAGCCCTAAGCAATTACATCGAAAATGACTACGGGAGGAGCAAACATCAAAAGAATCTACTGCAAAGCAAGACATTTACTTGTTTAAAAATACTAGTGATATTTACATTTAATAGCAAGAGAAGAATTTGTTCTATGCTATGATGGTGCCATCTCCAACATTTATCTTTAAATTTACGTGTTTAGCTAGTCCTAAATACCATTAATTAATAAACGAGACGCGTTTATTACAAAGAAAATCAAGCTATGTGCACAACGTTGCTGAATACAAAAAGAGCTATGCTAATACAGCACAAATGCATACAATAATTCAGCACTCCTATGGTTGTGCAATTGGCACTGCCTGCGTACTCAATTTGTTACTGTTTGTAACAAATGGTCATAGTTTCAAAGTGTTATGAAAGTTAGAAAAAATAGGAAAGCCTGCAAATGCGATGGTAATTAAACAATTACATCGACTCATATTGCTACCAATCTGATGTGTGTGCTCCTGTTATCACATCACCAATTGGTTGTCGACTATTCATGTAAAAATGTATCAAAATGTATCTAAGATAACTTAACAATAACTAAGTGTCGAACATTTGGTCCAGAAAATATTTAATTTTTGTATTTATTATTTTATTTAGGCTCAGGGGGAATTATGAGGTTTGTTTAGTTTCACAAAATCCTATCTTTGATTATTAAAGCTTCACACAATTATTTATTCCTCACAGTATAGTTGTTCAGTTCATGGACACTTAAATATCGTTCAGTGTACTCAGGTTACGTGTGTATCCAACTAATGCATAATAACTTACTAGTTTAATAGACACCCTGTGTCTCCACCAATAATTCATTATTATTAGACACTCTGTGTCTCACTCTTTCAATTACGGATTCGTCAAACCTGGTAACATCGGTTTGGTACGACTGCAGTAGCTCGTTACCACCGGAATAACCACAAAAACATGTCGGAGGTATCAATCCACCATCACCACTCATTTCAATAATGCAATAGTAACGTTAGTTACAATAAGTGTGGATCCCTGAATTATACACGTTTTAAATACTGATCATAAAGGTTATGCGTGTAGAAAACACATTCTAACAACGCTCTGAATTAACACGAAGGCTTCTGATACAAACTAAAGTGTGAGATTGTGCATTTATTAAATTGCCTCTTACCTGAATGAGGTCAAACCTATGTTCTCTGGTTACAATGTACTGTTTCTTTCATTGCCTGTCTGGCTTCTCGTAAAGAAATAAACCTGTTTTCAAGTATTGATCTGGCAAACCAAATGTGAATAACGGAACTCTGCATTCCGATTTTATAATACTAGGAATTTCACAGCCTTCAAAATAAATAATGCACTGCCTAAGATCTAGTGTGCTGTGTAGTGGTTTGGCTTGTACACATGTAACCTTGGCCTTGTTTTAACTTCTGTCAAAACTAGTTTCTTTGTCATCAGCTTGACAAAATAAAAGTTGATAATAACGGTTCTGAAATGATACGAAATGGACATTGAAAAATACTGTCTTCCTGGCGTTTATAAATTTATAACGAAACTGTAACTTTCCACACGTGGTCTTATAATAGCTACCTGCGTTGTGCACTTTAAATGAAACCATACTAAAATTAATCTACTGTTCCAACTCATTACAATTACGCTACTGATACATGATCTGACTTACAGATTGCAGCGACCCTCGTTCGAGACCCGCCATGAGGTGTTATAAGCGGTCTCCTCAATGGTCTTAGATCATCACATCATTGTTTCGGTCACATTCCGTTATCAATTCCCCACGCATGATTTAGTAATCAATTTCCATTGCGTGGTTGGGGTTATATTCCAAAATTTTATGTTTCAGTAGTTCCATAATGTTGCCGTTGGTGATATAATTGCACATTTTAAAGTAACTTTCACTCACATATTCTAAGTTGCTGTAATAAATTGCCCATTTTATTCACTCCACCACTGGCGTTAAATTATCGCTTGTGCGATACTCACTCGCAACTTTTCACTAATTATTTACACTAAACAAATATAAACCAACATAACTGCCCATCCGGCAAAACATAAAATATACTTCAAGATTTTCACAGTTTATCAGCTTCACAGTTTTATGACGCACTTAGATGCGACCACGCGGTCTTAAGTTTGCGTAACACGCTTTCATAGTTTCTCACTTCGTGGATCAAAAATATTTCACTGTTTAAACATTAATAATTGTCTACAATCACTTGATTATTATGCCCTGATGGCTGTCCATTCTCATAATACACTTGGATTTTTCCATAGCACATGGGTTCCGTTCAAGGAACGTGTCTTCGTTCGTGCTTCACATGCACATAGGTGTTGCTTCAACAAACGACAAGTAGGTACTGGCTTCACTAAGCATGGCGTTCACTCAGGACATGAGTTAGCCGCGTAAATCCACGGCTCCGCTTATCTGCGATGTATACCGTATTTTAAATAAGCAGAATTACGTTGATTAAATTATTAATGATTTATAGAGTGTCTAAGGTGCATAAAAATGTTATTATAATTTATATTGCTTCGGATTCTTCCCGGCGCTCGCAGGGTATGTTCAGTTACTCTTCAGCATGGATCTTGGTCTTTATTAGCTGTGCAAACATGCGTCAACTGGCGCATACAGCTCCACGTCGAGTAAATAAAAATTGTGGAACTCAATTTGTATTCAATTCATCTACCAATCCTTGGTTTCTCTCCTCGCACGATCCAGTCTATCAGTGATTCTGATATATTCTTCGTCACTCGGACGGTTGTCTTCTCCTGCTGGTTCAATTTCAATGTTGTGAACATCAACTGTCGTAACTTTCCTGTCATTCTTACGACGTTAGTTACTTCCATCTCTTCTTCTGTCAGATTCTTCATCTTCTCCATTTCTTTTCCTCAGTTCCTGAAGATACTGTCGACTTTCTTCTGCCTTACCTCGCCAATCATTGTCATATTGGACACGAGTATCATTTTCCTTCGGGTAACCGCCACTATATCTGAAATCTCTCCTGGGATTTTCAGTGTACCGGTTATTACGATCATTACGATTGCGCTGCTGTCCTCTTTAACCACGGTTGTAGTTATTATTATTGTTGTTATTATTGCCACGACGATTGTTATTATAATCGTTTCCTCTATTCTGATATCTATTCGTATAATTCTTATTAATCGTGTCATATCGACGATTCCTTCCATAAGGTGTATTATCTTTGCGGTAATCACGGAAATCTCTCCTCCCACCCGGTCCCTCTTGATTTTGACGGTTGTTCATTCGACGATTTTCCGTAGGTTGAATAGTTTGGCTAGTCCTGTCGACTGAAGTTACATTTAAGTCATGTGTGCTTGTACGATGCCTAGGCGTAGGTGCAAATTGTTCGTGGCTGCTATCCAGCTTCCTTAGGACTTCGTCGCATTTCATGAATGTGTTAGCATCTGACGCTATGAGTAGCCTTTGTACTTCCATAGGGTATTGCCTTCTAATTGTTTGTACAAGTTCTAACTCTGACAAAGGGGGTTGTACACATTGAAGTTTCGAGAGTTGACTTGCGAAGTAGGTAGCGTACTTGGTTTTTTGAGTACTAGCGTACCTCTTATTGTACATTTCCGCCCTTATATTTTGCTGTTTTCCATTGACCAATAAGTCCTAAGGAATGCCTCTTTAAATTCTTGGTAGTTATGGAATGAATATCTGAAAGCTTTAAACCAGGTTAACGGGCTGTTCTCTAGATATTTTTCTAGAGTCCGTAACTCTCCATCAGGTGTTACCATGGTTTCTCTCATGTAAGATTCCAGGTTTCTCAGAAAATCAATCGGTGTAACGGAATTCGAATTATTGAACTTGGCCCGTCTATCTGCATGGCTTCTCAAATACACTATGTTTGAGTACTGTGTTTGGCCATAATTCGGCGTGACATTAAAATTAGGTGTCAGCCCTTAATTCAGCGTTATATTGGTACTCGATGTTTCAAACTGAGATGTTGTTGTAAATGGATTATACTTTTGATTTTCCATCGGAACATTCGGCTTTTCTATACCAGTTGTAGTGTTTGTAGATGGTACACCCTCTCTATTAGGTTTTAATAAACGACTGATGCGTTCATCAAGTTCGGCGTATTCCGAGACTTTCTCAAATTGCTTGCTAGTTATAGCATGGATCTGCAATTCCATCCACTCAATTTTTCCTCGAATACAGCGATCGAATTCTTTTTGTTTTTCATCCTGTTCGTCAAGGTATTCGTCGATTGCCTTTCCTACATATTGGTTTGATTTGTGGTTATTTGCACGAGTTTCCTCTCGAATCGCTTCAATATCTTTAGCTAAGTCATCTTTTATCGTATTGATCGCCGTTGTGTTCGCAGTGACTTCTTCTTTCACCTTTTCTACTTTGCTTGCTACACGTTTAGTGTTCAAGTGTACGGCAACTGCTATGCCTCGCGTTAATCTTAATCCAGTGTTAACTGTCGCGACATCAGCCTCTAAACTCCAACGTACGCGTTAACTTCTTCCATCCTCTGTTCCACGTTATTAATTCTCGTACTAACCACTTATCTAGCGTTAGCGAATTCATTTCTAACCGTCTCAATGCTGTCGTTCATCTCCGTCTGAACGTCTTCGAGTTTTTGGTTGATTTCTGACCTGTTTGTACGTATTTCCTTCTTCACTCCTTCTAAATGCGCTTGATATTCTGTGCGATAAGTTTCCATTTCTGCAGGCAAGTCATCACTAACCTCATTTGTAGTTATAGTCATTTCTGCTTTGACATTTGCAATGGCTTCTCGCACTTCTACTGCATTCTGTGCCATATCTGCCCTAATATTAGAGTTCAATTGTGCCATGTCAGCCCTAATATTAGCAGCAATGTTGTTACTGGTTTGTAACAAAGTAGCTGTAGCAGTGTTACTGTTTTCATTCAAGTCTGCCCTAACATTGTTTACATATTCATTGATATCGGCCTCGAGATTTTCACTGTTTTGTGTCATATCTGCCCTGACAGTGTTTATATCAGTCCTGAGATTGTCACTGTTCTGTGTCATATCGGTCCTGACATTGTTTATATCGGCTATTAAATTGTCACTCTTTTGAGCCATATCTGTTCTGGCATTGTTCATATCAGCCCTTAAGTTTTCATTGTATTGTGTCATGTCTGTTCTCATACTGTTTATGGACACTTGCAGATTGTGCAATAGGGCAGGCAAATTTGCCAACAACTCGGCCGTCTCCTGCGCAGACATTATAATTTCACTTCGAGAAATACGGGGAAATAACAACTTCACATGCCTTAACAATGGTTTGAGTTGGAACACAGTAGAAAATCCATTCCTCCATAAATTTATTCGATGATAACAGCTGAACCTCTGGTAAAAAATAAATGACATCAAGACATGAAACAAAAAAAAATACATTTACTCAAGACTAGGATAACTGCAAATCAAATCTTCAACTTATTATCATTAATAAATATTACCTATCCCCACGGTCTTAATTCTGGGATAAGAATGCCATGTAGCCTTCCAAAACACTAGTACGAAATCTCAATTCGTCACTAATATGTTGGATTTGCTATCAAAACAAAACCCTCACAAACAAACGAATCACAGAGATCGAACACAAAATTCGACGCAACCACATTCGGCGCCAACGTACAATATGTGCCCGCTGGCCGAAGGTTTCGGGGAGTCACCGGTTTCAAATGAACCTTCCAAGACCCTCTTCCAGTTAACACACAAGTATAGGGGACGACAAATTCATAAGCTGGTGTTGCACAAAAGTCTGCACTCGGGGGTATCGGGAATTGGTGAGGTTCGATTCTTAACCAGCTCAGAGGAATGCATCGATAACAAAACTAAACAAGAAAGAGAGGGCAGTCTTATGTTAAAATCACGAATACATTTTATTAAGAATAGATCCCTAGCCTATCATGACAGTTGAAAACGGCTAGTCCGATACTGTTCTGCCCTGAAAGAAAATATAAAAAAAGCTCTAATCAAGATGTAATTACTCTCATGGTCCTAATACAAAATTTGAATAAGAACGAACAAGCTAAGAGTATGCACGTAAGATCAGCCCTAACCAATTACATCGAAAATGACTACGGGAGGATCAAACATCAAAAGAATCTACTGCAAAGCAAGACATTTACTTGTTTACAAATACTAGTGATATTTACATTTAATAGCAAGGGGAAAATTTGTCCTATGCTATGATGGTGCCATCTCCAACATTTATCTTTAAATTTACGTTTTTAGCTAGTCCTAAATACCATTAATTAATAAACGAGACGCGTTTATTACGAAGAAAATCAAGCTATGTGCACAACGTTGCTGAATACAAAAAGAGCTATGCTAATACACACAAATGCATACAATAATTCAGCACTCCTATGGTTGTGCAATTGGCACTGCCTGCGTACTCGATCTGTTACTGTTTGTAACAAATGGTCATAGTTTCAAAGTGTTATGAAAGTTGGAAAAGTAGGAAAGCCTGCAAATGCGATGGTAATTAAACAATTACATCGACTCTTATTGCTACCAATCTGATGTGTGTGCTCCTGTTAGCACATCACCAATTGGTTGTCGACTATTCATGTAAAAATGTATCAAAATGTATCTAAGATAACTTAACAATAACTAAGTGTCGAACATTTGGTCCAGAAAATATTTTATTTTTAGTATTTGTTATTTTATTTAGGCTCAGGGGGAATTATGAGGTTTGTTTAGTTTCACAAAATCCTATCTTTGATTATTAAAGTTTCATACAATTATTTATTCCTCACAATATAGTTGTTCAGTTTATGGACCTTTAAATAGCGTTCAGTGTACTCAGGTTACGTGTGTATCCAACTAACGCATAATAACTTACTAGTTTATTAGACACCCTGTGTCTCCACCAATACTTCATTATTATTAGACACCCCGTGTCTCACTCTTTCATATACGGATTCGTCAATCCTGGCAACATCGGTTTGGTACGACTGCAGTAGCTCGTTACCACCGGAATAACCACAATAACATGTCGGAGGTATCAATCCACCATCACCACTCATTTCAATAATACAATAATAACGTTAGTTACAATAAGTGTGGATCCCTGAATTATACACGTTTTAAATACTGATCATAAAGGTTATGCGTGTAGAAAACACATTCTAACAACGCTCTGAATTAACATGAAGGCTTATGATACAAACTTAAGTGTGAGATTGTGCATTTTTTAAATTGCTTCTTCCCTGAATGAGGTCGAACCTATGTTCTCTGGTTACAAAATGCTGTTTCTTTCATTGCCTGCCTGGCTTCTCGTAAAGAAATAAACCTGTTTTCAATTATTGATCTGGAAAACCAAATGTGAATAACGAAACTCTGTATTCCGATTATATAATACTAGGAATTTCACAGCCTTCTAAATAAATAATGCACTGCCTATGATCTAGTGTGCTGTGTAGTGGTTTGGCTTGTACACATGTAACCTTGGCCTTGTTTTAACATCTGCCAAAGCTGGTTCTTTGTCATCAGCTTGACAAAATAAAAGTTGATAATAACTGTTCTGAAATGATACGAAATGGACATTGAAAAATACTGCCTTCCTGGCGTTTATAAATTTATAACGAAACTGTAACTTTCCACACGTGGTCTTATAATAGCTACCTGCGTTGTGCACTTTAAATGAAACCATACTAAAATTAATCTACTGTTCCAACTCATTACAATCACGCTACTGATACATGATCTGACTTACAGATTGCAGCAACCTTCGCTCGAGACCCGCCATGAGGTGTTATAAGCGGTCTCCTCAATGGTCTTAGATCATCTCATCATTGTTTCGGTCACCTTCCGTTATCAATTCCCCTCGCATGATTTAGTAATCAATTTCCATTGCGTGGTTGGGGTTATATTCCAAAATTTTATGTTTCAGTAGTTCCATCTTGCACTCACAGATTCTAAAGTGCGGTAATAAATTGCCCATTTTTTTTCACTCCGCCACTGGCGTCACTGGGATGTGACAATGGCTATTTTTCACAATTAAATGAGCAAAGTTTGAAATCAAATTTCTGTTATTTCCGTTTTGTCAATAGTTGTTAATTTTACACTAAACAAAGATGTAACCTTTCTAAGCCACCTGATAACAATTAATATGAAATATTAATGCATGATTTTAAACAGGGTGTTCAAAAACAAGGTCACAGAAAACAATTCTAGTATATACATTTCTCAAGTTTGGTACACTTTTCTTGAAACTTTCTTGTCAAGGATACCTAAGTTTTTCCTAGAATGTAAAGAACATGTGGCTTGACAACATAAACGGATTGGTTTTTCTAGAATAAAAATTTGAGCCGTTTAAAAATTAACAAACTCCAAAAAAAATATTGCCTCGTAAAATGTATGATTTTAAAATTTTTAAATCGAAAAGATGAAGATTATTTTAGATATCTTTCCGTTCATTCAATAAAACTCCATGGTTACCAACACATTACAAAAGATCAGGCCTGTAACTTAAGTAGTTCCTGAGAAAAGTGTACCAGAATCTCTAAAATCTTAACTTGCGCGATACTGCAAAAAACTAAATGCATGTGTGTCATGGCTTGCTCACCATAATTCAAAACATTCCAGCACCATAATCTCCTTGTATTAATGATTCCTGACCTACCCTCTTCCTCTTAAGGTTCCTTTTCTTGGTCCTAGCTTCCTTGGTTAGCTGCTGAGCATATTTTTCTCCCTCGGTGACTCGCCTGAGATCAATGGTGGAGAAAGTAGCCCTAGTATTGCCGCCCACCTCTATGCCCAACTTTTCTAGAACTTTAATCCTAGCTATACAGCCATCATTAAAACACACTACAGAATCCAAAACACCAACTTTTAGGGTACTGAACCCCAAAAACATAGTCTTGTGTATACGCTCCCATATACAATGGTTGAAACTCTCGTTAGGGTTTTGAGTGTTACCATGAAGGCATTTTTGTAGCAAATCTTTCCTACTGAGGTCTCTGTACATTGGCCTGATCATTTCCATGACAGCCATTGGAAGAGAATGCTTGTGGCTATAGTTAATTCCAGTTGCTAATGCCCTATTGTATCCACACCAACAATCTTCATCCGTGCCAGGGGGGCAGAGTACATGTTGGGGTACTTCATCTGATGAATACTTGTGTAGGAAAGTGGACCAAACTGCTTTCCTCATTGTTTCCACATCCTTTCCAGCACTTCTTCTTATTGCTAACCCAAAATAATTTTGCAATCGGTCTATTTCACAGTCTGTAAGTCTTCTCTTTCCTGTTAGTGGTGTGCCATCGCTGCACTTTTTCCCTTTCATGTCCTTTTTTAGTTTTCTCAATCGTGTTCCCAGCCTCTTTTGGACATGCCCACAACACTCCAATTTATTTATTACGGTGTCCCCATACACTTTTGCCTGATTCACCCTCTGATAGCCTTTGGAGTCCCCATCACCTAAATAATTAACATACCTCACATTGTGTAACATTTCAGAAAGCTGAAAAATGTTTAACACACCCACACATTCCATGCCTGCACTGTATCCTTCACAACAGGCATGTTCCTTTCCCGAAGTACACATATTGCTTGGGTAAACATTCAACGTCAATCACCTTACCATTATCCAGAGAAGTTGCTGTGACAACTCCATTGAGTGAGGTATGTCCTCGCTTCTGCCACGATCCATCAAATGCAGCTGTTATATCTCTACTGCCTTCAATAGGCACTGTCTCTTGAACTGCAGTTTTCATAGATTCCCTAGCTACTTCTTTAAGACTTGTTTTGAGTAGAGAGAGGCAAAAACTGAATTTGGAACTTGAAGTAGGCAGATCCATAATGCTACATAGTGTCTCTGTTGGTTTTCTACCTTTCCCAATGCTCCTCATTCCATAAACAAATCGAAGATTACCCTCGAAACACTTGGTGTTACCTATTATAACAGAAGTCATACTGGAATTTGATTCTTTGCATTTATTACATATAACAGATAGTTTAGCTGCAAGCCCTCTTCTGCTGTTAAAATGTTCTATTATAGTAAGACAGTCAAGTACAGCCGCATTGTTTACATGCTACACTTCTCTGTATCAAGTTCGACAATAGCTCTAAATCAACAATTACGAACTTACTTTGATATTTGTCATCAACACTGAAACGGCTGTCACTTTCTGATTCAGTACACAACTTCTTCCTAGAAGCTGACATTTTCGGACTGTTTGAGACGTTCGGAACATTTGTGACATGTCATTATTTAACACATTAAACACAGGTTTTATTCTGCCAAATCGTTGCGCTCTAACCATTATAGCACTAACCCTTGAAACAGCTATGAAAAATTATGCCTAAACTTGTTTTCAAGTACGTAAATTATCACCAGTGTGAGAAGTCACATGTATACAAAATATAAACAAACCACCATTTTGTGGCATCTTTCAGAAATAGTCATGCGACTACAGCTACAGCAGAGGTACCAACTATTGAAATACTATTTATGTTCGACCCTCACTATTATGTGTCAGAAAACTGTATCATAATGATGGTCATTTTAACACTGTTTTTCATTACGATACAGTTTCTCCAGCCAATCAGAGCTCGTTCATTGACCAACTAGGTAACGATACCTTCGCGCATGCGCTCAAAATACAACATGTCGGACATAAACACAACATCGAACTATAATAAATTACCGAAATGGAATGGGCACCGTCCATATGTTCGCGTAAATAAACTGGCGAATATGAGACAAGAAATAGCACTTACCTTAATATCACCAACCCTAATTTCTACACAGCGCATTGCCTTCAAACGACTCCGGTGACAATATTACTGAGGGACGGCAGATGTAAACATATGGCCTGCATAATATGGCATTGCAAGCACACAGAGCGCATGCGTCGGTCGTTCAGAGATCTTGAAAGACAGAGATATACCCAGCGCTCGCTCTCCGATCACAAAATTAAAGTGGCGGACTCTCAACAGATATGTATGAATATTTATGTTAAAACATATAATAAAGTTATAATTATCGTCGAACATAAACAGTCGTATGCAACTCGCCTATAATGGTAATTAAGACACTCGTATGGAAATTATAAAACTCGCATACGCTCGTTTTATAAAATACTCGTGTCTTAATTATAGCCATTATAGGCTCGTTGCATAATGTACTATTACCTCATTTAATTAATCTTCTCAGTGGCATAGATACATCATTTTATAATTTGACTCCGTCACTACTTGTCAGAGTGGGCGTGTTCCAAATGACGCTATGTTTTAATTGCTCGTTTAGGACCTTTAAATCCAGAAAATATTATAGTGTTATATATCGTTGGATGCGGAAAACACTGGAGAATTCAATACACACATTTTTAAATAATCGATTTTTTGACCGCTTGTCACGGCCCAGGGATATAATTTAAGCTTCGAGATATCAAAGAATTCGAGTTAGAGAAATTCGATTTAAATATTATAATGATGTTATTGGGTTTACGTCCCTTTTAACTACTCTGGCTTTTAGAGACGCCGGAGTGCCGGAATTTTGACAGTAAATCTACTGACACGGCTCCCTCGCATTTGCGCACCCTCAAATGCCAGCTGACTGCGCCAGGATACGAACCTGCAACTTTGGGCCCAGCTCGATTTAAAGAGAAAGAATTGCATGTAAATTATAGGAAGTTTGTTTGGGAAATATTAATTACTACAGTACGAGTTATCGAAAAATCGAGTGATAGAAGTTCGAGATATCGAGTTTTAACTATAAATTACATTTCCTCGAATTAAAATTTATCATGTTTGCTTTGTTAATTCGTGTTAGGGGATTTGGGCATCAGCCCCAGAATTTACCATGCAAATCTACTAGAAAATTACGTAAATTCTTTTAGTTCTGCTGTGAATTTTATGTTAGGTCCCTTGTTAAATGTCTGTGTTCTGCCATTTGTTGGTGGGGTATAGCCAGTCTTTTGGGCAGGACTAATTTATGTGAGTGTCACAGATGCATTTATTTAAAGAGCATGAATTTATTTGTATCTTATGTTCATACTAGCTCTTCGTACCAGTCGTTGATGATTTTGCATATAGGCACAAGAGATTTTCTTTTTACCAAATCTCTAATACAAACCAACTGCCATTGCAATACTAATATTTTATTTATAACTTCGCTATAAAAAAAGAGCATCTCTCCCTTCAAAGACAGTATCGAATTACATAATTGTAGTGTTTGCCTCTCTCTCGCACTCATATGTCCTACAATTTGCTTCGAACTCTTCTACCCCGGCGATGTAGCCTTTTCCCAATAATGCAAAATGCTAAATCTATGAAAATGTTACGTGGTTTTATCGAGAATTTTACGCTCTTTAACATGATGTAAAATTAAAAGCCATAAATAATTAATAAATGGCCCAAATTTCACAACTATGACATTTTAGCACCAATCTATATTTTTAATTTTATTATTGCAGCCAACAGCCCAGTATTTTCTTTTCAAGACGGGTCAGGGAAGGGAATTTGGTAGGAAATCAGCCATGGACCTATTGATAGAAACCGTCCCCGCATTTGCCTGCTGGTGAAACTGGAAAACCACGAAAACCATATTCAGGACGGCCGAGGTGGGATTTGAATCCATGCTCTCCCGATGCCAGCGAGGCACGAGGTAGCACGTTAGCAGATATAAAACTTACCACGCCATAGATAACGGAGTAACGTTCACAACTGATTAAGGATTTATTTCTAGATTGCCTGATGTTGGTATAAGATACCCTATTTCTTAGGACAATACTTTTTAGCCTATTTTCTTTTATGAAAGAAATAGGCTTAGAGGAAGCTGCCGTGCCGTTCCTATTCAAGGGCCTCCTAGAAGCCCCGACTTGACACCCCTAGCCTTTTAATGGGGATACGTAAAAACCATTGTGTTCAGTGAACCGGTCAGAGATCTGCAACATGTAAGAAAACGCATCACCGCTGCTGTTGCTACAATCAGGCCTGAGATGATCCAGGGCACTTGGGCCAAAATCGACTATCGGCTGGATGTTTGCAGAGATACCAAGGTAGCGCACATAGAAACATTATCAATTATGAGAAAATAAACTTCTTGAGTTAGTGAATTTAAACAAAAAATACTCGTCTTAATATCTCAAATCGGTCCTGACCTATGATTTTTTGAAATTGCTGCAACCATTTTCGATGACCCTGTAATCTAAACGGCCGAAGCGATTTCAATGAAACTCGGTAAGCACACAATAACACCTCGTCCGACCTGGACCGTGTTCTAGTCCCCTACTTTCTTCATTCGTCTGAATCAGGTCATTGTCATCAACTTGCCATTGAACGTTCTTCGATATATAACTATCTATTTGTTCCTTTGATTCTGATTGGAGATTGGCGTTTTTTTCTAGATCAAGTCCTGTTGACTTTTGCAAACCAGAAGTACTCGGTTGATTCCTTTGCTCATCTAGAAACTGCTTACTCTCTTGCAGCGGCGTGGCGTGGAATTTTTTCGAGGGTAAGCTGTGAAGAAGACTCAAAATATAGGCTTACACCATAAAGCAACTTCAGCACCCGGTTCCAGCTATGCCCTTGTCAATGTTGAGATTGATATCTGAAGTAGCAACAATTACTCTACACACATAATTATTAGTATTTCACATTTAAAAAATAAAAATAGAAAGAATTGTAATACAGCACAGCTCATTTTTCCCTTTTCAACTTTAGGCATGCCAATCCATGTACATTAAGTGCGGAGAAAATTATTCAACAATAGGGTTGGCGAGCTTCTCTTATCGTGTATCATTTGGCAATTTGTGTTTTTGTTGTTCGCATTTCTTGGCCTAAGGAGCTAAACTTTTAGGTTATTACCCGTAAATTTTCTATTGTGCGTGGCTCAGCGGTAACGTTCAAGCTTGCTGAGCTTAAGATAGCGGGATCGAATGCCGTCGCAGCCAGTCGGCATTTGAGGGTGCGCAAATGCGAGGGAGCCGTGTCAGTATATTTACTGGCACGTTAAAGATTCCCTTCGGGTCAACATTCCGGCACCCCGGCGTCTCTAAAAGCCTCAGTAGTTAACAGGGACGTAAAACCAATAACATTATTATTATTTTCTATTATGAGACCTAAGTGAACATTAAAATAATAAACATGCTATTAGTAGACTAGTAGATATTCTTATGCCATTGTATTGCATGTTCAGTTAATATTTATTTGCAAATATCACTCAAATTGTACTGATGTAAGTTTTCACGGCTTCATTAGTTTGAATGACTTAATTGGGGCGTAGGCCTATAACCTATGCAAACTAGTACTAAGGGGGGCGTGGTGGCGCAGCGGTCAAGCAGTTGGCCTCTCACCAAGGTGGACCGGGTTCGATTCCCAGTCAATGCATGTGAGATTTCGAAGTGAAATTCCATGTCCTGTGGTTCGGATTCCACGTAAAAAGGAGGTCCCGTGGCTCATGATCGCATGATTAATGGTCACGTAAAACTAAAAGCTTCCTTCTTTTTTTAAACTAGTACTGACAATTCCGGCGTCTAGTGCATCAGTGGAAAGAATGTTTTCTACCATGAAACGTATAAAAACCTTCACCCGAAACTCAATGCATCAAGAAGGACTTTCACATCTCGCGCTTCTTTCCATTGAAAAGGTGTTATTGTGCAGCCTTCAGGGGAACACTGATTTTCACGACCATGTAATTGATGAATTCGCTAAGAGGGAGAGAAGAATTGAACTTCGCTACAAATGATCCGCCAAGGTACAGTAAATAGTGGCATTAATTAATTTTGTACAAATGAGAATTTGATAGACCCTACCTACCGTAATTACCGAATATTTTTTAAAATAATGTGATAGGTCTTTAAAATATTATTCAAATTATACGGATGTACATACATTTAAAATTATGTATCCTTTACACCTACTCTTTGAATATAATTTGAATGATAATCAGAGGAACTTTTCGGGTTGATGGGTCACTCTGAAGATTCCAACGCACTGTTCACTCCCAACACAATAATATCAACAGTAAATACGGTATACTAAATTTTGCTTATTGCACTAAAAACATAGAGTTGTGAGTTAACCGGACGAAGAAGAATTTTAACTACCGCGCCCAGCAAAGGTCGGGTCTGATGGTCAGATGGTGGGTGGGCAAGGAGTGGGTGGGGACTGGAGAGGCGCGCCAAATGATTTTAAGCAGTGCTGGTGTCCAGGCTCGCTAGCAAGGAGGGTAAGCCACCCGGATCGTAGCAGACCTTGCTACCCGCTTTCACTTGTCTCGACGACAGCCCTGTGGCTATGGAACGCCACACCCCCTGTCTTAGCCAATCAAGGACGACCTGGCGTTCTTGGTGTACCACTCCATCGGCCATAGCAGTGTTCCGGGGCAGAAGGCTCCTGGAGGTAAACAAGCCGTTGTCATAGCGACCAGCCGCACTCTTTATTCTTTCTCTCCCAAGTAGTACTGGCTGGTCGTGGAGAACTGCGGTAGAGAACGAGGAACGTCTTTCAAAGCGGCGTTTTTGCAGTTGCTTGCGCGTTAGAAAGTGATATTATATACTTTATTCTTATGAGAATATGCTAGGTAAGCGGTGCTTACCCCGTGGTATTGGAGAAAACGCCACTGCTCTCTTGATGTCTGCTTTCAAGATTAGTTCTAGATTTTTGCTTAAATTCATCCTTTCCTTTATTATAATCCTGATTTCCTCTTCTATCCTGTTGTTTCTGTTGTTGTTGTTTGTTGTACTGTTGTCTATTTTATGGTTTAGATAGAAATCCTGGTCTTCTCCAAATGTTCCATCTATTTTCATACCTATATGGTCTGATACAAGGTCTATTCTGATAAGGTGCATTCTTATTTTTGTTCCAATCCCTTTCATCTTGACCCTCTATACGTTGTTTCCAGGCCAGAATCGTTTGACACTGTCGATCCGCCATCACTGCATATACTGCTTGGTTTTCCGTTTTCCCACCCCTTTGATGGAATAATTGGGCGTTGGAATGATCGAGTCTTTGTAATACTTCGTCAAACTCCTCCATATTTCCTATACTTGCAGCTATTAGAATTCTTTTGACTTCAATTTGAAATTGTCTAATCAATGCCGATATCAATTCAAAATCCGGCATAGGCGGTTCCAAAAATTGCAGTTTTGATAACTGTTGTGAGAAATAAGCTGAGTATTTCGTCGGTTGAGATGTGGAATACCTCTTAGAGTATAGTTCTGCCCTGATCTGCTGTTGCGTTTCTGGGGACCAGAATTTTTTAAGAGTGCTTGTGAAAATTCCTCGTATGTGTGGAAACTTGAACGAAAGGCCCTAAACCATACTAATGCTGGTCCATCTATAAGTCAACGAATCATCTTGATTTCCCTTTCTTTCGAAATCAACGAATCTCGGATGTAGTCTTTTACTTCCCTTAAAAATTCTGCTGGTGGAATATTACCAGTACCAGTGAATTTAGTAGGTTTGTCTTCCCTATCTTTATAGATGGCAATAGGTGAAGAGTTTATCACATAACTATTTCCTCCCTATTTTCTGTGAAATTTTCCTTCCTTTTGTCCGTTGGTGATATTTGGATTTCCTCTGACTTCTTCTCCTCAAGTTGAGATTTATAACTTGACAATTTATTTTCCAAATCTCCTACAGATTTCTTCATTTCAGCGTCATCAGTTTTCTTCCTAATCTCTTCCCTAATTCCTTCTATTGTTTCTTCTATAAATTCTTTAGTTAAAGCGTCACTGTCTTGTTCTCGAATTTCCTTCATATTTTGTGCATTATCCTTGATATCTTGGACTAGTTTCTCAATGATCGTTTTATAATTCATCACTATGTTATTCACATTTGAAACGTCCTTCTGAATTTGGTGAACATCTCCTGAAATAACTTTTATATGGGATGAAAAGGATTCTCTCGCCTCTTGTATTTTCTCTTGTGCATCATTCATGAATGATTCCTGGATATCTGTAGTGACAATCTCTTTGATATTCTTACTCAAGTCTTGCACTACTTTTCCCTCTTTTAATTGTTCAGCAATAGTATCTTGGAAATCTGTTGCTATTTCCTGCAACACTTGTCTGGCAGTAATGTTGCATTTTTCAGCAATCTTAATTTCCAAATTTGCCATATCTTCCGTTATTTTTCTTGCGTTTTTCTCAAACTTGTCCTCGAAATCTATTGTGCGACTTAGATAGTTTATCTTCTAGTGCTTTAGTGCTTTCAGAAATTATATTTTCTAATGAAATAGAATTTTTCACTAACCTATATTCTAGATTCTTGGATCTTTCAAACAATTCGTAGAGTTTATCCCCAAAAAATTTCGATTTTTCAGAAAGTTTAGTCTCTAAGGTTTCTGAAAATTAATGTTCTAAACTTTGTTCTAATTTTTTAGAGATTTCAACTTAATCTAATCTCATTGTTTCTGAGTTTTGCAAGAATTTTAATTCCATTAATCTAGCGCTTTCTGATAAACGTTCCAGAGTTTAAGAATTTTCAGAAATTTTATCTTCTAATGTTTCCCTTAAAGAATCGTTACTTTCAGATAATCTATCTTGCAAACTTTTAGAATTTTTAGTTAATTTATTTTCAATATCAAACCTCAATGAATTAAAATTTTCAGTTAATTTATCTGTTAAACTTTCTGTCAGTTTACATTCTAAAGAGTTGAAATTAGCTATCATCTTGTTGTCTTAAGAGTTAGAATTAGCAGTCATTTCTGACCTTAATGGGTTCATGTTTTCTGTTAAATGTTTAGAATTTTCCGTTATTTGTTGTTCTAATTTATTGGAATTGTCCAACAATTTCTCTTCAAGTTGAGCAGTGTTCTCAATACTGCCTTTCATGTCTACTTCCATCCTAGCCAAAACTTCCATAATTTTCTCCATTCTAATGCATTATAAATTGTGCCCGCTGGCCGAAGGTTCCGGGCAGACACCGGTTTCAAATGACCCTTCCGAGACCCTCTTCCAGTTAACACACAAGTATAGGGGACGACACATTCATAAGCTGGTGTTGTACAAAAGTCTGCACTCGGGGGTATCGGGAATTGGTGAGGTTCGATTCTTAACCAGCTCAGAGGAATGCAACGATAGCAAAACTAAGCAAGACAACAGCGGTCAGTCTTCTGTTAAAATCAAGAATAAATTTTATTCAGAATAAATCCCTAGCCTAACATGAGAGTTGCAAACGGCTAGTCCGATACTATTCTGCCCTGAAAGAAAATATAAAAAAGCTCTAATCAAGATCTAAATTACTCTCATTGTCCTAATACAAAATTTGAATAAGAACGAACAAGCTAAGAATATGGCACGTAGGATCAGCCCTAAGCAATTACATCGAAAATGACTACGGGAGGAGCAAACATCAAAAGAATCTACTGCAAAGCAAGACATTTACTTGTTTAAAAATACTAGTGATATTTACATTTAATAGCAAGAGAAGAATTTGTTCTATGCTATGATGGTGCCATCTCCAACATTTATCTTTAAATTTATGTGTTTAGCTAGTCCTAAATACCATTAATTAATAAACGAGACGCGTTTATTACAAAGAAAATCAAGCTATGTGCACAACGTTGCTGAATACAAAAAGAGCTATGCTAATACAGCACAAATGCATACAATAATTCAGCACTCCTATGGTTGTGCAATTGGCACTGCCTGCGTACTCAATTTGTTACTGTTTGTAACAAATGGTCATAGTTTCAAAGTGTTATGAAAGTTAGAAAAAATAGGAAAGCCTGCAAATGCGATGGTAATTAAACAATTACATCGACTCATATTGCTACCAATCTGATGTGTGTGCTCCTGTTATCACATCACCAATTGGTTGTCGACTATTCATGTAAAAATGTATCAAAATGTATCTAAGATAACTTAACAATAACTAAGTGTCGAACATTTGGTCCAGAAAATATTTAATTTTTGTATTTATTATTTTATTTAGGCTCAGGGGGAATTATGAGGTTTGTTTAGTTTCACAAAATCCTATCTTTGATTATTAAAGCTTCACACAATTATTTATTCCTCACAGTATAGTTGTTCAGTTCATGGACACTTAAATATCGTTCAGTGTACTCAGGTTACGTGTGTATCCAACTAATGCATAATAACTTACTAGTTTAATAGACACCCTGTGTCTCCACCAATAATTCATTATTATTAGACACTCTGTGTCTCACTCTTTCAATTACGGATTCGTCAAACCTGGTAACATCGGTTTGGTACGACTGCAGTAGCTCGTTACCACCGGAATAACCACAAAAACATGTCGGAGGTATCAATCCACCATCACCACTCATTTCAATAATGCAATAATAACGTTAGTTACAATAAGTGTGGATCCCTGAATTATACACGTTTTAAATACTGATCATAAAGGTTATGCGTGTAGAAAACACATTCTAACAACGCTCTGAATTAACACGAAGGCTTCTGATACAAACTAAAGTGTGAGATTGTGCATTTATTAAATTGCCTCTTACCTGAATGAGGTCAAACCTATGTTCTCTGGTTACAATATACTGTTTCTTTCATTGCCTGTCTGGCTTCTCGTAAAGAAATAAACCTGTTTTCAAGTATTGATCTGGCAAACCAAATGTGAATAACGGAACTCTGCATTCCGATTTTATAATACTAGGAATTTCACAGCCTTCAAAATAAATAATGCACTGCCTAAGATCTAGTGTGCTGTGTAGTGGTTTGGCTTGTACACATGTAACCTTGGCCTTGTTTTAACATCTGTCAAAACTAGTTTCTTTGTCATCAGCTTGACAAAATAAAAGTTGATAATAACGGTTCTGAAATGATACGAAATGGACATTGAAAAATACTGTCTTCCTGACGTTTATAAATTTATAACGAAACTGTAACTTTCCACACGTGGTCTTATAATAGCTACCTGCGTTGTGCACTTTAAATGAAACCATACTAAAATTAATCTACTGTTCCAACTCATTACAATTACGCTACTGATACATGATCTGACTTACAGATTGCAGCGACCCTCGTTCGAGACCCGCCATGAGGTGTTATAAGCGGTCTCCTCAATGGTCTTAGATCATCACATCATTGTTTCGGTCACATTCCGTTATCAATTCCCCACGCATGATTTAGTAATCAATTTCCATTGCGTGGTTGGGGTTATATTCCAAAATTTTATGTTTCAGTAGTTCCATAATGTTGCCGTTGGTGATATAATTGCACATTTTAAAGTAACTTTCACTCACATATTCTAAGTTGCGGTAATAAATTGCCCATTTTATTCACTCCACCACTGGCGTTAAATTATCGCTTGTGCGATACTCACTCGCAACTTTTCACTAATTATTTACACTAAACAAATATAAACCAACATAACTGCCCATCCGGCAAAACATAAAATATACTTCAAGATTTTCACAGTTTATCAGCTTCACAGTTTTATGACGCACTTAGATGCGACCACGCGGTCTTAAGTTTGCGTAACACGCTTTCATAGTTTCTCACTTCGTGGATCAAAAATATTTCACTCTTTAAACATTAATAATTGTCTACAATCACTTGATTATTATGCCCTGATGGCTGTCCATTCTCTTAATACACTTGGATTTTTCCATAGCACATGGGTTCCGTTCACGGAACGTGTCTTCGTTCGTGCTTCACATGCACATAGGTGTTGCTTCAACAAACGACAAGTAGGTACTGGCTTCACTAAGCATGGCGTTCACTCAGGACATGAGTTAGCCGCGTAAATCCACGGCTCCGCTTATCTGCGATGTATACCGTATTTTAAATAAGCAGAATTACGTTGATTAAATTATTAATGATTTATAGAGTGTCTAAGGTGCATAAAAATGTTATTATAATTTATATTGCTTCGGATTCTTCCCGGCGCTCGCAGGGTATGTTCAGTTACTCTTCAGCATGGATCTTGGTCTTTATTAGCTGTGCAAACATGCGTCAACTGGCGCATACAGCTCCACGTCGAGTAAATAAAAATTGTGGAACTCAATTTGTATTCAATTCATCTACCAATCCTTGGTTTCTCTCCTCGCACGATCCAGTCTATCAGTGATTCTGATATATTCTTCGTCACTCGGACGGTTGTCTTCTCCTGCTGGTTCAATTTCAATGTTGTGAACATCAACTGTCGTAACTTTCCTGTCATTCTTACGACGTTAGTTACTTCCATCTCTTCTTCTGTCAGATTCTTCATCTTCTCCATTTCTTTTCCTCCATTCCTGAAGATACTGTCGACTTTCTTCTGCCTTACCTCGCCAATCATTGTCATATTGGACACGAGTATCATTTTCCTTCGGGTAACCGCCACTGTATCTGAAATCTCTCCTGGGATTTTCAGTGTACCGGTTATTACGATCATTACGATTGCGCTGCTGTCCTCTTTAACCACGGTTGTAGTTATTATTATTGTTGTTATTATTGCCACGACGATTGTTATTATAATCGTTTCCTCTATTCTGATATCTATTCGTATAATTCTTATTAATCGTGTCATATCGACGATTCCTTCCATAAGGTGTATTATCTTTGCGGTAATCACGGAAATCTCTCCTCCCATCCGGTCCCTCTTGATTTTGACGGTTGTTCATTCGACGATTTTCCGTAGGTTGAATAGTTTGGCCAGTCCTGTCGACTGAAGTTACATTTAAGTCATGTGTGCCTGTACGATGCCTAGGCGTAGGTGCAAATTGTTCGTGGCTGCTATCCAGCTTCCTTAGGACTTCGTCGCATTTCATGAATGTGTTAGCATCTGACGCTATGAGTAGCCTTTGTACTTCCATAGGGTATTGCCTTCTAATTGTTTGTACAAGTTCTAACTCTGACAAAGGGGGTTGTACACATTGAAGTTTCGAGAGTTGACTTGCGAAGTAGGTAGCGTACTTGGTTTTTTGAGTACTAGCGTACCTCTTATTGTACATTTCCGCCCTTATATTTTGCTGTTTTCCATTGACCAATAAGTCCTAAGGAATGCCTCTTTAAATTCTTGGTAGTTATGGAATGAATATCTGAAAGCTTTAAACCAGGTTAACGGGCTGTTCTCTAGATATTTTTCTAGAGTCCGTAACTCTCCATCAGGTGTTACCATGGTTTCTCTCATGTAAGATTCCAGGTTTCTCAGAAAATCAATCGGTGTAACGGAATTCGAATTATTGAACTTGGCCCGTCTATCTGCATGGCTTCTCAAATACACTATGTTTGAGTACTGTGTTTGGCCATAATTCGGCGTGACATTAAAATTAGGTGTCAGCCCTTAATTCAGCGTTATATTGGTACTCGATGTTTCAAACTGAGATGTTGTTGTAAATGGATTATACTTTTGATTTTCCATCGGAACATTCGGCTTTTCTATACCAGTTGTAGTGTTTGTAGATGGTACACCCTCTCTATTAGGTTTTAATAAACGACTGATGCGTTCATCAAGTTCGGCGTATTCCGAGACTTTCTCAAATTGCTTGCTAGTTATAGCATGGATCTGCAATTCCATCCACTCAATTTTTCCTCGAATACAGCGATCGAATTCTTTTTGTTTTTCATCCTGTTCGTCAAGGTATTCGTCGATTGCCTTTCCTACATATTGGTTTGATTTGTGGTTATTTGCACGAGTTTCCTCTCGAATCGCTTCAATATCTTTAGCTAAGTCATCTTTTATCGTATTGATCGCCGTTGTGTTCGCAGTGACTTCTTCTTTCACCTTTTCTACTTTGCTTGCTACACGTTTAGTGTTCAAGTGTACGGCAACTGCTATGCCTCGCGTTAATCTTAATCCAGTGTTAACTGTCGCGACATCAGCCTTTAAACTCCAACGTACGCGTTAACTTCTTCCATCCTCTGTTCCACGTTATTAATTCTCGTACTAACCACTTATCTAGCGTTAGCGAATTCATTTCTAACCGTCTCAATGCTGTCGTTCATCTCCGTCTGAACGTCTTCGAGTTTTTGGTTGATTTCTGACCTGTTTGTACGTATTTCCTTCTTCACTCCTTCTAAATGCGCTTGATATTCTGTGCGATAAGTTTCCATTTCTGCAGGCAAGTCATCACTAACCTTATTTGTAGTTATAGTCATTTCTGCTTTGACATTTGCAATGGCTTCTCGCACTTCTACTGCATTCTGTGCCATATCTGCCCTAATATTAGAGTTCAATTGTGCCATGTCAGCCCTAATATTAGCGGCAATGTTGTTACTGGTTTGTAACAAAGTAGCTGTAGCAGTGTTACTGTTTTCATTCACGTCTGCCCTAACATTGTTTACATATTCATTGATATCGGCCTCGAGATTTTCACTGTTTTGTGTCATATCTGCCCTGACAGTGTTTATATCAGTCCTGAGATTGTCACTGTTCTGTGTCATATCGGCCCTGACATTGTTTATATCGGCTATTAAATTGTCACTCTTTTGAGCCATATCTGTTCTGGCATTGTTCATATCAGCCCTTAAGTTTTCATTGTATTGTGTCATGTCTGTTCTCATACTGTTTATGGACACTTGCAGATTGTGCAATAGGGCAGGCAAATTTGCCAACAACTCGGCCGTCTCCTGCGCAGACATTATAATTTCACTTCGAGAAATACGGGGAAATAACAACTTCACATGCCTTAACAATGGTTTGAGTTGGAACACAGTAGAAAATCCATTCCTCCATAAATTTATTCGATGATAACAGCTGAACCTCTGGTAAAAAATAAATGACATCAAGACATAAAACAAAACAAAATTACATTTACTCAAGACTAGGATAACTGCAAATCAAATCTTCAACTTATTATCATTAATAAATATTACCTATCCCCACGGTCTTAATTCTGGGATAAGAATGCCATGTAGCCTTCCAAAACACTAGTAAGAAATCTCAATTCGTCACTAATATGTTGGATTTGCTATCAAAACAAAACCCTCACAAACAAACGAATCACAGAGATCGAACACAAAATTCGACGCAACCACATTCGGCGCCAACGTACAATATGTGCCCGCTGGCCGAAGGTTTCGGGGAGTCACCGGTTTCAAATGAACCTTCCAAGACCCTCTTCCAGTTAACACACAAGTATAGATGACGACACATTCATAAGCTGGTGTTGCACAAAAGTCTGCACTCGGGGGTATCGGGAATTGGTGAGGTTCGATTCTTAACCAGCTCAGAGGAATGCATCGATAACAAAACTAAGCAAGACAACAGCGGTCAGTCTTCTGTTAAAATCAAGAATAAATTTTATTCAGAATAAATCCCTAGCCTAACATGAGAGTTGCAAACGGCTAGTCCGATACTATTCTGCCCTGAAAGAAAATATAAAAAAGCTCTAATCAAGATCTAAATTACTCTCATTGTCCTAATACAACAAAACTAAACAAGAAAGAGAGGGCAATCTTATGTTAAAATCACGAATACATTTTATTAAGAATAGATCCCTAGCCTATCATGACAGTTGAAAACGGCTAGTCCGATACTGTTCTGCCCTGAAAGAAAATATAAAAAAAGCTCTAATCAAGATGTAATCGTTACTTTCAGATAATCTATCTTGCAAACTTTTAGAATTTTTAGTTAATTTATTTTCAATATCAAACCTCAATGAATTAAAATTTTCAGTTAATTTATCTGTTAAACTTTCTGTCAGTTTACATTCTAAAGAGTTGAAATTAGCTATCATCTTGTTGTCTTAAGAGTTAGAATTAGCAGTCATTTCTGACCTTAATGGGTTCATGTTTTCTGTTAAATGTTTAGAATTTTCCGTTATTTGTTGTTCTAATTTATTGGAATTGTCCAACAATTTCTCTTCAAGTTGAGCAGTGTTCTCAATACTGCCTTTCATGTCTACTTCCATCCTAGCCAAAACTTCCATAATTTTCTCCATTCTAATGCATTATAAATTGTGCCCGCTGGCCGAAGGTTCCGGGCAGACACCGGTTTCAAATGACCCTTCCGAGACCCTCTTCCAGTTAACACACAAGTATAGGGGACGACACATTCATAAGCTGGTGTTGTACAAAAGTCTGCACTCGGGGGTATCGGGAATTGGTGAGGTTCGATTCTTAACCAGCTCAGAGGAATGCAACGATAGCAAAACTAAGCAAGACAACAGCGGTCAGTCTTCTGTTAAAATCAAGAATAAATTTTATTCAGAATAAATCCCTAGCCTAACATGAGAGTTGCAAACGGCTAGTCCGATACTATTCTGCCCTGAAAGAAAATATAAAAAAGCTCTAATCAAGATCTAAATTACTCTCATTGTCCTAATACAAAATTTGAATAAGAACGAACAAGCTAAGAGTATGCACGTAAGATCAGCCCTAACCAATTACATCGAAAATGACTACGGGAGGATCAAACATCAAAAGAATCTACTGCAAAGCAAGACATTTACTTGTTTACAAATACTAGTGATATTTACATTTAATAGCAAGGGGAAAATTTGTCCTATGCTATGATGGTGCCATCTCCAACATTTATCTTTAAATTTACGTTTTTAGCTAGTCCTAAATACCATTAATTAATAAACGAGACGCGTTTATTACGAAGAAAATCAAGCTATGTGCACAACGTTGCTGAATACAAAAAGAGCTATGCTAATACACACAAATGCATACAATAATTCAGCACTCCTATGGTTGTGCAATTGGCACTGCCTGCGTACTCGATCTGTTACTGTTTGTAACAAATGGTCATAGTTTCAAAGTGTTATGAAAGTTAGAAAAGTAGGAAAGCCTGCAAATGCGATGGTAATTAAACAATTACATCGACTCTTTTTGCTACCAATCTGATGTGTGTGCTCCTGTTATCACATCACCAATTGGTTGTCGACTATTCATGTAAAAATGTATCAAAATGTATCTAAGATAACTTAACAATAACTAAGTGTCGAACATTTGGTCCAGAAAATATTTTATTTTTAGTATTTGTTATTTTATTTAGGCTCAGGGGGAATTATGAGGTTTGTTTAGTTTCACAAAATCCTATCTTTGATTATTAAAGTTTCATACAATTATTTATTCCTCACAATATAGTTGTTCAGTTTATGGACCTTTAAATAACGTTCAGTGTACTCAGGTTACGTGTGTATCCAACTAACGCATAATAACTAACTAGTTTATTAGACACCCTGTGTCTCCACCAATACTTCATTATTATTAGACACCCCGTGTCTCACTCTTTCATATACGGATTCGTCAATCCTGGCAACATCGGTTTGGTACGACTGCAGTAGCTCGTTACCACCGGAATAACCACAATAACATGTCGGAGGTATCAATCCACCATCACCACTCATTTCAATAATACAATAATAACGTTAGTTACAATAAGTGTGGATCCCTGAATTATACACGTTTTAAATACTGATCATAAAGGTTATGCGTGTAGAAAACACATTCTAACAACGCTCTGAATTAACATGAAGGCTTATGATACAAACTTAAGTGTGAGATTGTGCATTTTTTAAATTGCTTCTTCCCTGAATGAGGTCGAACCTATGTTCTCTGGTTACAAAATGCTGTTTCTTTCATTGCCTGCCTGGCTTCTCGTAAAGAAATAAACCTGTTTTCAATTATTGATCTGGCAAACCAAATGTGAATAACGAAACTCTGTATTCCGATTATATAATACTAGGAATTTCACAGCCTTCTAAATAAATAATGCACTGCCTATGATCTAGTGTGCTGTGTAGTGGTTTGGCTTGTACACATGTAACCTTGGCCTTGTTTTAACATCTGCCAAAGCTGGTTCTTTGTCATCAGCTTGACAAAATAAAAGTTGATAATAACTGTTCTGAAATGATACGAAATGGACATTGAAAAATACTGCCTTCCTGGCGTTTATAAATTTATAACGAAACTGTAACTTTCCACACGTGGTCTTATAATAGCTACCTGCGTTGTGCACTTTAAATGAAACCATACTAAAATTAATCTACTGTTCCAACTCATTACAATCACGCTACTGATACATGATCTGACTTACAGATTGCAGCAACCTTCGCTCGAGACCCGCCATGAGGTGTTATAAGCGGTCTCCACAATGGTCTTAGATCATCTCATCATTGTTTCGGTCACCTTCCGTTATCAATTCCCCTCGCATGATTTAGTAATCAATTTCCATTGCGTGGTTGGGGTTATATTCCAAAATTTTATGTTTCAGTAGTTCCATCTTGCACTCACAGATTCTAAAGTGCGGTAATAAATTGCCCCTTTTTTTTCACTCCGCCACTGGCGTTAAATTATCGCTTGTGATATACTCACTCGCAACTTTTCACTAATTATTTACACTAAACAAATATAAACCAAAATAACTGCCCATCCGGAAATCATAAAATATACTTCTAGATTTTCACAGTGTATCAGTTTCACCGTTTTATGATGCACTTAGATGCGACCATACAGTCCTAAAATTTGCGTGACACGCTTCCATAGTTTCTCACTTCGTGGATCAAAAATATTTCACTCTTTAAACATTAATAATTGTCTACAATCGCTTGATTATTATGCCCTGATGGCTCTCCATTCTCTTAATACACTTGGATTTTTCCATAGCACATGGGTTCCGTTCACGGAACGTGTCTTCGTTCGTGCTTCACATGCACATAGGTGTTGCTTCAACAAACAACAAGCTGGTACTGGCTTCACTAAGCATGGCGTTCACTAAGGACATGAGTTAGCCGCGTAAATCCACGGTTTCGCTTATCTGCGATGTATACCGTATTTTAAATAAGCAGAATTACGTTGATTAAAATATTAATGATTTATAGAGTGTCTAAGGTGCATAATAATGTTATTATAATTTATATTGCTTCGGATTCTTCCCGCCGCTCGCAGGGTATGTTCAGTTACTCTTCAGCATGGATCTTGGGCTTTATTAGCTGTGCAAACATGCGTTAACGGGCGCAAAATGTAGGATAAGATTCCAATGGATCCTGAAGACTTGCAACTAACATGTACTAGCCTAAAGTAATTGAGAATTCAAACAAAATGAGATTTACCCTACGTCGATGTTGATGGAATAATTCTCTACTAGTTAAATAAACTACTTTCAAAATTCCATTAATAATGCAAAAATTCAAAAAATATACTCCCTCTGGATGCTATGAAATTGCGTAATTTCTCTCCTAACCAAAAATAAACCCCGACTTCTATCTTACTGAATATTTAATTTAATAAAACTCCCATAACATAACTAATTGATTCCCAAACGGATAAGCCGTCACAACTCTAATCTCAAATGAATTTTATTTCAAAATACAAAATTTAACAACTCCTCTCTACTTGGACTTACAACTCCCACCTAATAAAAATTCTACCAGCTTATGTCATTTTCCAAAGCAAGTGGCAATCAGCTCAAGCCCCTACCACACAGGTGCCATTTCTCTCTCTTTACCTTTATGTGTCCATTTAGACCGAAGTCCAACGACCACATTTGCAAATTCCCGAAATCTGTTTAGCACGAGATAAAAACATCTCTTGATGTTGACTAAAATCAAAAGCTGGCTTAACTGATCTCGGCAATAGGCATGCAAGGGAGAGAGAAGGAGAAAATGGAAATATCATAATTTCTTAAAATTATCCCAGTTTATTACAATTTAAAAAAATTAAATTAATGCAAAAACATCGTATCAAAACATATAAATATCACTCAGCATAAAATATCAACACCAGAAAATATTCCTATCCTAAAAACTCGCAGTTGATAACCAGAAATTATCAGTCCATCTGGTATCAATTTTCATATTCAATATTTTCACTATTTACAAAATAGGCGGTCGAGATTAAATTAATAGTTCTTCTGACACCTTTCTATACACTCGTCACTTCTATTCATGTTTAAATAAACATAGCTCTGATAGTTAATTTCGAAGAACATAGTCTGTTCCTAATTGTTCAAGTTTGACAAATTTTTGTGTCATTAGGAAAAAATGTTGTTTCATGTGATTTTCAAGAAAATGTGTTTTCAATAATATTGAAATAAATACGCAATTATTTATTGTAGAATTATCAAGTTGTGAAATACCAATATTCGACTAACATAAAGTCAAATATTAATATTGTTGCATTTCCTAATGTTCCCCTGAACATTCATCAATTTATATTTTCTTCAGTTTCTTTTCATATTATTTGCTTTGATAAATTATTTATGTTACAAAATTCACATAATCATTACCCTCAGTTGGTTCAACATTACCAAATAATTATTTATCTTCCATTTCTAATTATGTTGTATTATTCAACAACTATCGTTGTAAACATTACCACAATTAATTAACTAAATTTATTTCGTCATCAAATTATTATTATTATGATTTATTGTCAAAAATAATTAAGTTCAGAAAAATAATCAGCAAAATCATTATTATTATTATTATTTCTTAAAAATAATTAAATTCAGAAAATAATCATCAAAATCATTATTAATATTTATAATAGTCATCACTCGTATCCAAAAGTTGTTAAGATGATTGACATCTTTCTTTTCACACCGAGCCGACATGTGCTCCAACTAATTCTCACTTGAACACGGAAAAACATTTCCTGATGGACGACTCATAGTCTCCATACAACTACTACATTAATGCCGACACTCATGCCGCATTATATTCATTATTAGAAATAATCATCTCATATGATTTCTTCATTTATTATAATTATGTATTATTTCTGTCATACAGATCACCTCCTGCATTCTACTCAAGCATTATTTAGATCCTGTGTGATAAAATGTCTTCCAGAAATATTTCTATTTAATCCTGGTCAAAATCCTTTCCCTGCCTCTAATTAAAATACCTCATCCTATTTTATACATATTCGTTATTTATTAACCTGCCGTTCCTCTATTCCTTTCCTTATTTTTATTAGGGTGCATTTCAGAAATGTGTCAGCTAACTTTCATTATATTGCTGACTGACTTTTATTATATTGATGGTTTTTATTATATTGGTGGCAATATAAATATTTATTTAAACAATCGCTGTTATGTTTATTATTACTGTTGACAAAATATTTAAACACTGAAATCTAACAAATTATTTAACCCTCAAATTATTTATAATATTTAACAAACATTTTATGATTATTATTGTCATGTCATGGTTGATATTTAAATAATGTCATTTAATAATTAAATTAT
Source organism: Meconema thalassinum (assembly GCA_946902985.2). Taxonomy (NCBI): domain Eukaryota; kingdom Metazoa; phylum Arthropoda; class Insecta; order Orthoptera; family Tettigoniidae; genus Meconema; species Meconema thalassinum. The sequence goes on from OX336389.2 coordinate 863,635,795, forward strand.
TATTCATTTTCACTGAATTATTTAAATAATGTTAATTATTTAATTTATAGAATTATTTATAATTGTTATAGAGTTATTTTACATTTTATCTTGAATATTTAAGTCGAATAATTTGAATTATGCAAGCATCTCCAATACTACTAAGATCATTTATATTCCAAAACTAACTAACTCCCGCATGTCACTCGGACATTCTACGACTGATATAAATTCCTCAAAACAAAATTTCACACTAGAAAATACTAGTCGTGGTTCCGCTAACTAATCGCAGCGTTAGACATAAATGTCAAATCGAAACGTAAATAGTGTTGATCATTTATAAATGAATGAATGAAAAGAATTCTCAATTACTCTACACTTGCAATAATACATGTTTAGAATTCAGCTCACGTTAATTCTTGATGTTCATGGTGGTACAGGTCCTCGGCAGACGTCATAGTCTAATGGGTTTCCTATTATCCCATCAGTATGGCAACTTCCCCTGATTATCTGCGTCACCATCAGTTCCATCTTCGGGTTCATCCATCGTCACCCTATCCCGTCATAATTTAACGACTCATACTCGCGTTCAAAATCACGCACTGATAAACTTCACGATAACTTTCATGACTGTTTGACATTATGACTTGTGTCAGATAGTTCTGTAGTTTTGAACAACTTAATTACTTCCTCAAAGTTCATTTTAAAATATTCGAAATGTAGCGTTCCGTCTTTGACCACTAATAACAGTTTAATGACATACAGCGACTTGACTTCTACGAACATACACTTACTATCATGGAGTATTGGAAATCGAAGATGCCTGTTCTAATATAACCTAGGCGGGTAAACAGATATACTCGGTACCAGACTCGTTTAACGAAATCGGTCTCGCTATCGTTGACTAAGCCTGTTTTCGGGTAATGAGGAATACCTCAAGACATATCCACATAGTAGATATCTCCCCCTATTCTCCTAAAATCGGGTAGCGGATACTCTCCGACACAATCTGTGCAAGACAGATGGCCCCAAGCGTAGTCTAACTTTCCCACTCCAGACTGGTGTCTCGTGAAAATTCCGCCTGTCCACTGTATCAGGGTCAGTTAGTCTGAGAGATTAGGTCCTACTCTCACTGACAATAGTGACTGACTGATTTAACGTACCTAGTGGTATGATGGACGGTATAACGGTGTTACTTCGGCGGTTGATGAAATAATAACATATTGATTGACTGGGAGTGTGCCCTTATATACGGTTCGAGAGCCGATGTTTCATGTAGTTGCCTGTTCCAACCGGCGACCACGCCCCGCTATTCCAAAGATTGGGCTTCTTCCTCGTTACTCGCTCGAAACATGTGCTTTTACAAAAGTACTCATAACTTCTGAAAAACTGGTCCGATTTACTTCAAACTTCTTCTGGCGTTCTTAGAATTCCGCAGCCAATAATACCTGATAGGTTTCAGACCTCAAATCAACAATTTCATATTATCAATGAGTTTCGGAACTTTTTCCGCCGGAGCCACAGGTCTCCTCCCTAGCACATCCTCTTGGTCGGCACGGCGAACTAGCTTACTCAGCGCGCTCTTCAGACTTCGAAAATGTTTTCCGCTGTCTTTAGTACAAAACTGCTATTACAGTGGCATCCGTAATCCGGGAAAACCTTTTTAATACCTTTAGTTACTTCCAAATTTGATGCAGCCACTCTAAAAGCATGGGAGATTGAACTTTCTAATAACGATGATTCTTCCTATGAGCATCTAGTCATCTTCATAAACAGCAGATGTCAGCTTTTAAATGCCTTAGCAAATCAAAGTGAACCCGCCTCTTCTAATTCTAAACGTGAAAACACATCTACCAACTCTAGACGCGATAATGTACCTACTAGCGCTCAAAAACCTAGTGCATACGTCATTGGTTACAAAACTAGGTCTACTGAACACCGTACGACTGGTTCTCTCGCATTAAACACTCAAAGTGAACCTCGCAAAAGTCTTAACAATCCAGTGAAATGCATACTATGTGAAGATCATCATGTTTTATACTTTAGTAATTTCTTCAAAGAGTCATCAGTTGATGACAGAAGGAAATTAGTATCTCAAAATAGGTTCTGCTTCAATTGCCTTTACCTAAACAGTCCGCCTCTAACTGTAAATCTGCTAGACTTTGCTTTCATTGCAAATGAGCACATCACACACTATTGCATCGACATGATCAACCAAGGTCATCAGCACCTTCTACTTCCAAACAAAGTGACGATACTAGCAAGCCTAATGCGACATCATACATTCATAACGCCACGTCTTGGCGCAGTGCCCAAGTATTACTATCTACTGTTCAAGTAGAGGATCAAGATCGGTCAGGTAACTGGATTCGTGCTAGAGGTTTACTAGATTCGGCCGCCACCCACGAATTAGTTTCAAATTCCTTAATTAAAAACTAGGTCTTCCCGTAAAGCCCACGTATATCAACGTATTGTACCCGCTTCAGCGGAGAGTATTTGATCATTATCCTGGCTATGCTCTTCGGCAAGCGGGGTGCGTTACGTTCCACCCACAAATGATCGTACACTCGGATATGAAGACATAATTAGGTTATCAAGACTACAGGAATAACTCATATATTACTGTTACAAATAAATTTATTTTACTAAAGAAATGCAATAATCAAAAATCGATATCAAACATTCACAAAAATAAACAATACTCGGAATTGTCCCTTCGAGTAAGATCACTCAAACAATAAAAATTCACTTCATAAACACTTAAACTTTCTTGCTTAGCTTATTCACTCATTAATATTCATAATTATAAATTTACTCACTTTGGCATAGAGCCTTCCTATCATTTCAGTTATTTTTTTACTTCTAAGGCTTGTGGGTATTTAAGTTACTTTACTACTCTTCATGGTCATCTGTATTCATATAATCACTTGTTTATCATTTATTTACTCTCTTAATTAAGCCACTGTCTTCCACAAAGCCTTAGGTATTTAAAGATCACAAAACATTTATTTACAAGCATGTCACAACTTGGATCGGACCCTCACTCCCTTACTGCCTACTCGTGCATCATGGTGATGTGTTTTAACGTTGCACTATGCACTGTTTCATTTATTATTTGTGGGATTACAAATCATATCAAACTCGTTATTCCATAACCCTGCAGTATCTTTTATTCACAAAGAAATAATCGATTATTTAACACGAGCAATATTTGATTAAGTCTGTTAAATATCACTCAATTTCTTCAAACTTAGTCTTGGGAGAATTGTATCAATCCCAGCATTCCAATTAACTAATTTGTTTTACACTAGCACCTTTCAATTAAAACTTTCATGTAGCATTCGCTTAACGCTAGTATCCTTTTAGAACGCTACTCAACAAAAACACCCATTAGTGGTCTCTTCCATTCACAAGAGGATAGGTCAGGTTTGGCTGTCACCTCCCTCCCCTCGGTAATTACTCACGATTTACGATGCCATGCGACCCGTCCTCTTTTACTATAATGTTTACTGTTTTCATACATATGGTCATCCAAGCTTTAAATATCATTTCCTATACAACAAATTACTTTCTTATTCGCATTTAATTATTTATATTTCGTGATTCCAGAATGCTGTTGCACTAGTTCGAAGAGGATATACGATGCATTATTATAGCAACCTCACTTACGGTGATCCATTACGACGACTTTACTTATGATGCCTTATTGCAACAACTTCACTTACGACGCTTCATTACGACGACCTTACATACAACATTTCATTATAACAATACCAGGCTGGGGATCTTTAATCCTTCCAACGGGACTCACATGTACCTATTACTTACGACGCTTCATAACATACCATAACAACTAAATTTCGGTGGGAATTACACATCCACGATTACAACTCTTTATTACAACAATGCCAGGCTGGGGATCCTTAATCCTTCCAACGGGACTCATATGTGAATACTTATTTTCATTTACGACGGCGACGTCCAACTTATTTATTTCACTTCAACACAACTTCAACTTACTTCCACTTATTTTCCATCTCCCGACACAAGGCATATTCTGGATCACGTATTCCTTAATAGCTTGGAGCTAACTCATTTTTATTACTTGGCCCTTTCGGCAATTATAACTTAGCTTGGATATCCATAATTCATTTACTTTCCTCATATAATTTCTCTATCACATCACGATAAGACATCCGGGTCGTCCTATTATTTTTAATTCATAACTTCGGCATGAGGGCCTACAATTTAATATTACATTCTTCGGTGTCTCGTTTTCACCATTTATTTAAGGGTTCTCAAAAATTATTATGATTCCAACAAGACTTCAAAGCGTTATTATTTATTCAATTCATAATCTTTGTATAATTTGAGCTCAATATTTAACTTTTCAAATGCTTCATTATTACTTTATTTATGGAACGCAAATACTCATTTCTAACCATTTATTTTAATATACAACACTCGATAACTTCACAATTATTATTATTCCTTCAACTTTTAATGACTTTATTACAGCGCTCATTTACTTTATAATTTATTTATCTGGCGACAATTCAAGCCATTGATATTACACTATTCTTTCAACTTTTAATAACTTATTATGGTGCTTATTTATTTTTGCAATTCATTTGTATGGCGAAAATTCAAGCCATTTATCTCTCAAATCTCGACTCTTCCTTTTCAATTATTTACTTATTGAATCTTTTCATATTTGCGGGTTTTTAATTAATTTATATTCAATTACTGCAATTATATCTGCATTTCCAACGAGATTATCCTCGTGATTAAACTTTACTTTTATCCCAAACATATTTATCAATCATTTAGTGCTTTTCAATTATATCTAGCGAATCAATGCTAAACTCCCCAGTCAGCACTTGGTTGCGCTAACACAGTACATAGTGCAACAACACTTATAATGTAATATTCATTACTCACCCGTGTGCAGCTGATGATTATATCATTTGAATGGGGTCACCCATCTCAATACATTCTAGTACTCTTCCATGGTACTTATTTTCACACACTCCCTACCATATTCACATATTATACACTGGTTTATAAATGAACACATTTTCGCTTTCAAAAATACTTAACCTACAAAAATAGTAATACCCTTTCTTTTAAATTACAACAATTCACTTCACTCCTTCTTCATAAGCCCACATCTCAGTGATTCCTATTTACGGCTAACACTTCGCTGCTAGTTCCAAGAATCAGCATTGTACGTGTAAGGGCTCGTACAAGGTCCTTTCTCCTACACCGGAATTTCTTTATGAGTCTCTCGAACACTGCTTTAAATAAGTCTATTCTTCGACTTCGCTGTTCGCTCTAATTTGACGATAACTGTCTTTAACGACGCCTCTGTTGGATGGATTGCAACTTGACTTTAAGTGCATCCCCTGACTTTGTTATATTATTTTGAACTCGCACTTCTCTGAACTAGGAGTCCTTTAATGTCTCTGCGGTACTTGAATACTGTTGTTTGCTTTCGGTAACTTTAATTTTCCAACTTTACCGTACGGACTCCTCGGAGTCTCGAACTCGCAACTGTTCTTTTACTTGTCTGCTAACACAGCACAGCGCCTCTCAGGCTCTGAACTGGCAATGGTTTGTTTGCTGACGAATAATACCATGTCTTTAACTACTGACTCTGGCGTGATTTAGCACGACTTTCCAATGTCCGCTGTGTACTGAGTTATACTGGTTATCTATCGAAGATGGCACCATGCCCTCCGGGCACTCTCGATAAACTGAATTATTCTTCGCGATTTAGCGTGACGCGTATCAGCACTCAATAGTGACTGAATAATATTTTGATGAAACAGCGTGGCACCTCCGCGGATCTGCTTATACTGAAGACTGAATATCTGATGATCAACATGTTCCGTCACTGCGGACACCGTATACTGAACTGACTGATGTGATTCAGCGCGACACGCCTTAACGATCACTACAAACTTGATATGGCATCCAGCACGACACCTCTCAAGGTTCGTTGTAGACTGACTGACTTGGCCTCGTTCGACCCCTTATTTATTCTGATTGATCAAAACGTAGTCCATACACTTGCGGAGTCTATTCTCTATATTTGGACCCTTATCTGCTTGAAACTTTTTATACGAACGTAGAATGAGCTAATTCTAATATTTGTTCCCTGCCGAATTAATTTTAATCATACGCTTATTTTTAATTGAATTAAAAGGATTATTATCCATCTCGCAGGGCTAGCGGATTGGTCTATTTTACTTCCATATCCTTGCGTTTTAATTACCAATGACGTACTTTGACGCTGCAATTTTTACTCGTCTCGGCTTCCAAGGCTACCAACCTATAAAAAGATACGGTCCCTGTATGCGCCTTGACGCTTGCTATCTGAATTTAGTGCTGTGTCTCTATCACGTTTTCCCCCCAGCACAGATTAGCTCTTGTTTGGTGTTCCTTAAATTTCCGTGTCAAAGTTTATTGCTGTGTGGGCTTCTTTAGGGTCAAACTCTTATCATTGTCATGACCATTCATCACTGGAATTAGCCCCCTTCAATCTGACAGTTATATCGTCATAAATATGATTAAAACGTGCGTGCCTGAAGATTCTTAATGACTCCTCGCTTGATGCAATATTCTCTTATGAGCACGCAAGTTTCTCTTCTCTGTATATATACTGCTCAAAAAAATTAAAGCACCACTTTTTTCAAAGGCCACCAAATTTTGAAAAGTTGACCTACAAGCTCGAAATCTCAGTATGACGTTTGTCCTTACGCCTACCAAGCATATGCTTCAGCACAACTCCCCAACTTGAGTAGTTTCGGGGTACCACCCCGAAAACCAGCCCATTTTCGAAAACCGCAAGTTGAAGTTTGCGAAAAACGCTGCAGGACTTGTCGCAGGTTGCCAAAGCAGTCGAAAATGAATGAGTCTTGCTCTTAAAGGTTCCACAAACACGTTGAAATCGTTACATTTGACGTTTGGGCATTTTCAACCCCCTTCATCATCCCCTAAACATGGACTACCATTGGGGGCGTCTGAGAAGGTACCGGGTGTGTTTAACCACCTGAAAACCTGTACACCGTCCTCAGTTGCTGATTGCAGTAAGTTCTTAAGGCCTCCGGCAATGTCCACACCCCCTAACACCCTCAACTGGCATGGGACCAAACCACCCCTTCTCGATTCACCCCTAAGGAAGGTTTTAATCGAGATGTTTATCAGTGCTGCTAATGGGGGGGGGTCTTCCCCTAACGTTTCAAAAAAGGAACTGTGCCTTTGTCACCACCCCTTCCCCTGCAACCCCCATTTGTATGATTTTTCGAATCAGGCCCTTTTTAAGGGCTGAAACGACGTCTTAATCGCTGAAAGGGCTGTAAAGGTCCTTAGAAGTAGTGGTGACACGAAATCAACCCCTTCCGATCGATGATTGACATTCCGTCCCCCAAATTCGAAATTTTTGCACCCCCAACCCTCCCTGTCTGGACGCGTAATGCGTCATGGCAGAGTTTTCAGAGTTGGATCAAAATGAAGCTTATGGCCTGCAATGGAGCCCAAAACAGCAGGCTGGATAGAAATTCATCGGTAGGTTGGGAAACGGGACCAAAATTTTTCAAAAAAGTGTACAGCCTACAGTAAGTACGCCCATGCATAGGCAACCCACATCACGTCCGTGCGTGTGGGTTGCCTATGATCGGCAATAGGTTACAAAGTTTGGCAATGGGAGAAAAATGACGTGATGTGGGTTGCCTATGCATTGGTGTACTTACTAGAGGCTGTTAACTTTTTTGAAAACTTTTTGGTCCCGTTTCCCACCCTACAGATGAATTTCCATCCAACCTGCTGTTTTGGGCTCCATTTCAGGCCATAAACTTCATTTTGATCCAACTCTGAAAACTCTGCCATGACGCGTTACGCGTCCAGACAGGGAGGGTTGAGGGTGCAAAAATGTCAACTTTGGGGGATGGAATGTCAATCAAACATCGGAAGGGGTTGATTTCATGTCACCACTATTTCTAAGGACCTTTACAGCCCTTACAGCGATTAAGACCTCATTTCAGCCCTTAAAAAGGGCCTGATTTGAAAAATCATACAAAAGGGGGTAGCAAGGGAAGGGGTGGCGACACAGGTGCAGGTCCTCTTTTGAAACGTTAGGGGAAGACCCCCCCATTAGCAGCACTGATAAAAATCTCGATTTAAACCTTCCTTAGGGGTGAATCAAGACGGGGTGGTTTGGTCCCTTGCCAGTTGAGGGTGTTAGGAGGGGTGAACATTGCCGGAGGCCTTAAGAACTTACTGCAATCAGCAACTGAGGACGGTGTGCAGGTTTTCAGGTGGTTAAACACATCCGGTACCTTCTCAGGCGCCCCAATGGTAGTCCATGTTTAGGGAATGATGAAGGGGTTGAAAATGCCCAAACGTCAAATGTAACGATTTCAACGTGTTCGTGGAACCATAAGAGCAAGACTCATTCATTTTCGACTGCTTTGGCAACCTGCGACAAGTCCTACAGCGTTTTTCGCAAACTTCAATTTACGGTTTTCAAAAATGGGCTGGTTTTGGGGGCGCTATCCGGAAACTACACAAGTTGGGGAGTTGTGCTGAAGCATGTGCTTGGTAGGCGTCGGGGCAAACGTCATACTGAGATTTCGACCTTGTGTAGTCAACTCTCCAAATTTGGTGGCCTTTGAAAAAAGTGGTGCTTTAATTTTTTTGAGCAGTATATTTCCTTCATACTCGTAGCTGAGAGTAGTGTTTATGACTTCCTAAATAGTTTTTAGTAACGCAGATGTGTGGTATGACTCCTGCATGGCTGGCGTAACCTTTTGCAAAACTCCTTCCTTGGCTGGACTTAGGCAATACTTTCATCTCACATGACTATCGTTCGATGCTTGTGCCAGCCCCAGTTGGGCACATTATCATGCATCAATAGTTCTAAAACGCAGGCATTTAAGTTTTCAAAGTTACAAATTAAAGACACTTGTCACAGAAACAATTTGCTTAAATTTAACTGTCTTATTCTTGATAGTATAGGAGAAGACACTCCGAGTCGCTCTGTCGACACTGCTTGTCTTACCATCCCCGCTAATTTGAGGCTTGCTGATCCCCTCTTCAACATTCAGGGTCCGATTAACATACTCTTTAGTGCAAATGTCTTCTGGAATTGTCTACGCAAGCAAATTCGTCACTTATCATCTAACGTTCTTGCTAGAGACAGAAATTTTGGATGGATTATTACAAGCCAACTCCCGCATTACACCACTCAACGCACATCTCAATGTCACTTTGTCAGTACTGACTCAAGTTCATTTCCTGAAGAAGAGAACACTATTTTTTCCAATCTCAGTACACCACGAAGCAAATCACTGAAACAATGTTTCAATGTCAGTGATTACGTCACCGCTGTAAGGTATATAATGTTTCTCGCTTTATTTCCTCACAAAATGGTAATCTAAGCTCGCCTTTCCCTGAGTAGTTTGTTTTACTGCCTTTTATCACTCCTCACAGCAGGTAATTGTTTAAAACCTTTACCGCAAAAAATCATCGCTTTGCATCAAACTATGTCTATCAGTTCGCATCACTTAAATTGCGGTATCCTCCTTAACGCAATGTACAATCACTTCGTGTGAGTTGTGTTTCACTTCTTTCGCTGTTTGGTCGGAAGGCCACGGTCGCATCCTTCCTTATCTCACACACGCGGAAGCAGCGTTTGAAACATCTTGACAACCTCGTTTCTTTAGCTTCAAGAATGAAGATTTATAGGCCTAATTTCGTTTTCAACTTCCTCGCTTTTCTCCGCTGTTTAGGAGAATGTAGCTTTTTTGTGTAGGTAATATTTTGGCTCGGAAATCTTCAAAATTACGTTAATCTAAATGATCGCTTCGTTTCAACTGTCCTCCAATGTTTTCTTTATATTCAAGCCTCATATAACTCTGTGCGCTCTTTAAATCTTTGTTTAAATCAGAGTCTGGTTATATTTACTTCTTTGTTTACAAACTTACGTGATCGTAAGTTATTGTTGATTTTCTTCGTATGCGATGAAGGTCATTGCGTGCTTGCCTTATCTCATGTTCAGCTGCTAGCTTTCTCCTGCCAAGCAGTGAGTCAACCGGTTCACTACTGTCAATCAGTGAGTCACTCACTTCCTCGTCAAGATAAACTGGTTTCGACTAGTGACCGCTCCAGTTATTTATCTCTGTCATCTAGCAAGACTATCTGTTTTGATTCTATGTTTACTTCCTTTGTTTACTTATATTAACACGTAGCTGACGTTTGTTATGTTTGGTGTTTGATAACATCATTACATATTTTTGCTCTACGTGTCTATTGTATTCTACGCAACTACCCTGTACTCTTGTTATTTCTTTGTAAACAAACTTACATTTTCTCGTATTTACATCTTATGTGTTTTCGCACCTTTTCTTGTATCTTCAGGCTTGTTATTGGATCACTTATTCCTCTGGTTAATCCTTTTTGTGCGCATTCTAGTCTAAGGTCTTTGCTTATTGTTACTAGATTATTTGTACCTATGGCGTTCTTTCCTTTTACTCGCATAGCTTCCTTTCTTTTTGGTATATTATTAGTTTTAATCAATGTACTTGTTCTTATAGTCTTTATTCTTATTTGTTACTTTCCTCTTCGCACCCCGTAGTGCTCCTTATTGATGATTTGCTTCCCTTAACTCCCGGTCATTTCCTCATTGGTAGTTCTCTATCTGCCCTTCCCCCCTTGAGTAATTCCCATAGAGATTCGTGCTTGCCGATTTTTTTGGCGTAAAATAGAGGCCATGCGTAACTCTTTTTGGATAAGGTGGAAGTTGGAGTACCATACTTCGCTCCAAAGGAGACAGAAATGTCACCTCTCTAATCCTGATATCAAGGTGGGAAACCTAGTCCTCATTAAATATGCCCCCCCCCCTCTGGTATCGATCTCGGGTAGGGTGACCGAATGCTATCCTGGACGGGATGGGAGAATTCGAGTTGAGAAGGTTCTCACCGCCAATGGTCATATTGTAAGACCTATATCTGTGATCGCACCTTTGCCACTTGAAACATAAAACTGTTTTTGTTCCTCTCTGTTGGTGTCTCGGCCCCAGCATGGTATATTCTATGGAATATACGTCTTTTTAGAGTTATCAGTGACTTCTTTTTACTTCTCTTTCTTCTCACGTTCTTTTATTTCCCTTCTCGTAGACACCAACAGTGACCATTCTTGTATTTCTGTCTCTTTTTACACTCGCTTACCCCTTTGAAAGTTTGTTTCAGATGTGCATATCCCTTGTAAGCATCTCCACAGCTCTCCACGCGGTAACCTGTTGAAGAATTGGACCCAGCATTTCCAAAAATTGATTCATTCCATGCAAGCAGGTGGCGTCCTTGTAGTTTTCTACAATCTCCATGAAGACTTTCATTCTATGTATCGAAATTGTATCATGTATTCTTTTTTATTTTTTATGTTACCTACTCCGTATCTGTTCCTTTGTTTCCCCCGCTATCCCCGTTCTGCGCTGGCTATCGGAGTGTTTGAATCTCTCAGTCACTTCTCTTCTGGTGCGTCGATGTGAAAGTTCAGTCCTCTTTTCAAGAGGCACTCACCTCCTTAACCTATGAGGTAAATTGAAATCGACGCCACGTTCTAACGTTTGTGTAAAGGCTGACCGGAAACATCATCTGCTCTGCAATGAAAATATAAGTAACAATCTACAGTGATTTTAAACCACATTTTAAGGGTTTAAATGATCTAAAAGCTTTTAATGAATGCTATCGGCAGTATTTGAATTTTTGCAATATTGTGCAATCTCCTAACTGCCCAACGAGGGAAATGTCTTTGTCTTTCTTGAGCTAACTAAGCTTGCCATTGAAAGTAATGCAAACATCTAGTACTTCTTGCACGAAATAAAGGGGATACCTTCCCTACATCGAGGGAATTCGGCTAAACTTATTGCTGTTCGAAACCATAACTTTGCTTCCTTCGTGGGATTTCTACTCGCCCTATTGAACTGTAACTACAACTCTAGAAACTTCCATTTGCAATAGACTCTAATCAGTGAAAGACTATACTCTATAACGTCAAATTACTGCTAACTTCCAACTCAAAATGAACTATTAACTGCAATAGTGACATTTCACTCATGTTCAACAAAACTGACGGTGCTACGAAAGGTGTATGTGTGGCTATCTTCCGCACCGCGAGTCGTTCGAAACAGTGAAATCTGCCAGACTTTAATTCCCCATTTCCTCTATCCCATTTTTCCTTTACTAACAATTTAGTGTAATTGAAATATTTTTCTTGCAACTTACAGTGAGGATTAGCCTATAAATAGGCTCCCTCCCATTTTTTCATGTATTACATCTCGTCATTACTGTTTAAATACTCTATGTAGTTATAAATCCACACTTTAATCCGCACTTTCATTTTCCTGCTGCGTACAGGAATTTTGAATTTATAATTTCCCAATTGTTAAAACGTTTGTATCTTTTCTTATGTAATCAAGGCTGCACTAATGTGACCTTTCCAATTGTATTTGACATCTCGTAATAACTGTTTCAATAATCTAAGTGGTTATAAATCCACCTTTTAATCCCCATTTTTCTTCACCTGCTGTGCCCAGGAATTTCAAATTATTGGTTTAAAGATTTTTTCGCTTTTCTACCTAGGCATTCTAATAAAGAACTCTACTTAACCAATCCAACAAAATATCTATACAATTTGTAAAGTTTCTCATTATTCTTATTATAGGTCCCAGACCTCTCAATTGTACAAATTGTTCGAACACCCTTGTGAGGGTCTATATTATTTTTGTTATAGGTCGAATATCCTAGAATTGTACAAATTGATCCAAAATCTATCATTGTTGAGGCAATTAAAATTGCTGTAATCTCCTGGAGTTCAATTACAAGTATATTGCTCGAAGAGCTGTTGGGTATGGCCTACCTTTCCCTATTCTTTTCTCTCGAATCACCTTCTGTATTCAAAGAAATAATTACGAATACTGAATGCAAAGTTTAAAACAAATTCAATCATTTGTTGCGATTATAGCAAAACTTCAGCTAACATTGCTCATAAAGCTTACATAAGCTATTTCTTGTGAATCATTCAAGGCAAGTAAAGCTCGCTCAGCCAGCTTCCTACTTGAAGTGATTTTTGCTTTGTCCTATGATTTCCTACTGGGAATTGTGGTTTTGTCTAAGTTAGGTTTGGGTTTCTTACCCCGTTCTAAACTTTTAGTCGGCACTCTGCTGGATAAAAGTTTAGCCTACTTTAAACGCAACAATTGTTTCCTTCTAGTAATTTCTACTAATAACCATAATCTTACTAAAAGCTCTGAAAGCGCTTCACCTCTGTCCACTCTGGGGGCATTTGGTTTCTCGCTTACGGATCCATCCTTGTTTTTGGGAATAAAATTATTCCTGTTAATTTCAATATCCTGAGTATATTAGAATACTCCCTAAAACATTTCCTTTTAGAAAGGAAAATACATAATTCAACTTTCCCTTGTTTGTATTTCCTCGCCAGCGAACTGTGTACTTACATAGTACCCTATTTTCCGTTTGGGAGGGACGGTACACTTAACGCCTGTCTGCTGGCAACCTCAGCTAGCGTTTCTCGCACCATTATACTTGCTTATACACACTTGCTTTCTCGCCGTGCGCTCACAAGCCTTAATCAACACACAACTATTTTTTTTCATTATCAAAACTATATAATTTCTTTCTTGGCTTGGATTCGTTCCTTTTTGCCCAAAGATCGTCTTCACTCCCAAACCTTTTCCCTTTCTCAAATCATCTTCCCTCCGGTAGTGTTTAAGCCTAGGCTTGACCTACCAGTATCCACTAAAAGGGCAGAATTTGTGATTGAAGAATATGGATGCGTAAATGTTATAACTTAATGAGAGCATCCTAACCTATACATGGGGGCCATATAGGCGATATTGCCAGACTGTACCATTTACATATTTGTCTTATGGACATTGTAATTAAAGAAGCCCTATCTAATTAAGGGATACACAAGTGATTTAATTTATGTGACATTAGCTAAGTGGTACGCTATGGCAAGGTGTAATGGTAATTGAAATATTGAGCTTAAGTATGGAACCTTCAGTGAGTACAGATTAGATTAGGATCAAATCGGACTTCAATAATACATACGATCAATGATTGATAAATGATTGATGAAATGATTGATTGAATGATTGATTGATGACGGAATTAATTATTCAATCAAGGCTGATTAATTTAATTCTTGCACATTAATTCACTGATTGATTTGATTGACATTTGATTAATTAATCGATTAATTTAATTGAGATTTAATTAATTTATGATTTCGATTTAGTTGATTTTTTATTTTATTTTCAAAACTTTTGATTTATTTTCGGTTGTTTTCAACATTTTTCGATTTTAAGTGAATTATTTTTGATTTATAGGTTAGATTTTGACTTATTTTGGACTCACTTTGAAATATTGTGATTTATTAATTTATTTTGAATTGATTCAAATTTGAATATTTTTTTGGATTTTGATTTTCTTTTAATTTAATATTTTTAAATGTTTAATTATTTTTCCTTTTATGTAAATACAGTGTTAATAAAGTTTTTATCTGATTTTGATTTCTGTGTGTGATGATTTATTAGTCTGCCCTATTGATCTTCCAAATAGTTGATGCCCGGACAGTTTTTGCTTCAAGTAGTGACGCTCCACACCCCGAGGAAAGAGTCCTGTCCTGAAGGTTCTATGTTCAAAAGAGTACAATAAATTCTAACACATACTTTTTAAATGATTTTGGTGGAGACATAGGACGGATATCAAATGATATTTAAAATCCTTTGAAAAACCGGGAGAGTTTTTAATGGAAAAGACCAGTGGGATATATGAAAATAGGCTATTTAGTTCCCTTTACGAGACTGCTTGTTCCATAATAAGAAAGTTTTTTTTCTCTCTTAAATGTTACTTGAAAATTCTAGGATGGTATCACAGAGAGGTGAGGTTGCGAGAAATGTATTTTGCTGTTGACTTTACGCTGGTGATTAAGGGAAAGGAAATGTTCATAAATGTCTGAAATAGTTTAAAAAACAGAGCCCGTTATCATATGGCATTCATAAGTTATCGCACTTTGCATACTCTGCCAGCGCGACCTGACGTAGATGATAGTTAGTATACTCAGGTGACCTAATCTCATCAACTGCGTTTGATAAGGCGTAGGAAAGAATCTGTGCTTCCCCAGTGCTCAGTGTTATTAAATTTCTTGTGGTGTGAATTTAAACTGTGAAGTTGAAATGGTCCTTGTGTTCTTTATAAATTGTGTCAATTATTATTAAGTTATTATATGTACTATTATTATTTTATTCGCTCCGAATACAGCAACTAGAATGCGGCGTAAAAGTCTATTGGCAAATTGCACAGTAGAGAACAAATTATAGTACTGAATATATTTCATTATTTCTTAAAGAACATGAATGTTACCGAGGCAGTTGAAAAGACAGCAGAAGCTACCGGGTGTCAAAACGTTTAGTATATACGAGTAGAATAAGAAAGGAAATAAAGAAAAGTCCTCTGAGAACGCCAGCAATACCAAAACCTAATAGAGCGAGTAAACAAAAACATGCTAGGTTAATAGAGTAAGATAGAATAGTACATCCATCGCATCGTTCATTCATTGTTCTTTGAGAACATACCACCAACATAGAATTTTAAGCAGGGTAAACAGTGATGATTACCAAATTTGTCGAGGTCCACTTTAAATAGATTTCTTCGTGAAATAGGGTTTGAATATGCAAGAAGGGCCAACAAATGTGCCCTCATTGAGAGTGATGATATAATCAGGTGGCGTCGTAAGTATCCCAAGGACTGGAAAATATTTAGAAATGAAGAGAAATCTATTGCTTTTACTGACGAGTCTTGGGTAAACATGGGCCACACCATGACAAAGGAATGGAGAGACACCAGCAATAGAAGTGCTCGTTAGACAGCAATTGAGGGTGCTTGCACATGTCCTAGGCCACCTAGGGCTCGTGGGTCAAGGTTCATGCTGGGAATGAACAAGGGTTCGGCAATGTTGCCGAGTTAACGTTTCTGTGCCAAAAGAACACGGCAGACGCTCATGACGAAATGACAGGTGAAGTGTATGAAAAGTGGTTCGCTGAGCAATTGTTGCCCAATGTTCCCGAAGGATCAGTCCTAGTAATAGACAATTTAGGCTAGCACAGTCGGAAAAGCGAACTTTTACCTACAACTTCTTGGAGAAAATACTGGATTATAGACTGGCTCACTCAAAAGGGGATCCCTTTTCAAAATGATATGTTAAGACGGGAGCTCCTTTTTATTGTGACTCAAAACAGAGACAGATATGATATATACATCATTGACGAGATGGCTAAATTAGCAGGAAAATAAGTTCTTCGCTTGCCACTATACGGCTGTATACTTAATCCCATCGAAATGGTATGGGCGTCACATAAAAAAAAACAAGAAATGAAGAATTTGATTTTGGCTGCATACCCCACGTGATCACACAAAATTGGGCAAACTATGTGGACCACACAAAAAAATCAAAAGTGAACTTTGGAAAGCAGATGAGATTGAAGATGACGAGGGACAATTTTTGATACGCTTGTCATCTTCATCATCATCATCATCATGTTCTTCTTCTTCCACTTCCACTTTCGATGTATTGCCAACTGGTTCCGATTCTGCTGAAACTGGACTCTCCAGGAACACAGACGAATTTATTGAAGGATTAACACCACTACCAGAAGATAGTGGACAGGGCGAAAGGTAGGCTATGTGATGTAGGCTAATGTAGGCTAATGTAGGCTATTTTAACTATTATTTTCCTGATATTATTATATTCGCGAAAAATGTCATATTATAATTTGAAGTGATGCGCCGAAAAGGAATTTAACCGCCATTTTCCCGGAAGTGATGCCACAATGGAATAAGGATCTTTATGAACGTTCCTGCAATTTGGCGTAGTCACGTGGAAGAATTTGGAACTTGTTGTGGTGCTAGGGGTTGGGGAACTCCCGTCTCGTGTGGAATAGGGATCTAACTCCAGTACAAGATGGCAGAGCATAGTTCTTTGCTCGTGACAACGAGTGCATTAAAGCAAGAAAATGCAAGTAAAAACGCAAACCTAATGTGAATGAGTGGAAGGACGTCAACAGCGTACGGTATGTTTTTCGTCCTGACATGCTTGTCACTTCACTTTTGAAGGTTTACAAGGCTGTAAATAATTTCTTTTGTACGTAGTTCGTGGTCTGTTTCATTGCCTCAGTCATCATAATAATTATCAATCTGTACATAAAGGCACAAATTATACCTACATTTCGTTTAACTACGTCTTTTACAATGAACTCATACTACAGGTTTGGTGGATAGACCCCCGTTCGGCGCATGGCTTCATTTATTGTGACCTATGATATTTGAGAAAATGTAATATTATAACATACCGTATTATACATCTTATTTATTATCATATTCGTGAATAATTGAAAATTATAAATTATTATAATGTGTGCATTAAAATCGCACTCTGAGCTTTGGTGTAGCCCACCAAATCTAAATATTGTACCGTCGTTCACTGCAAGGCATGAGGTACAGTTATAAACAACACACAAATATTTCGGAAATTTCCAAAGTGTTGCGCAAAACGACGCCTATAAATGAGATTATAGGCCTAAATCATGTGCTTGGTCTTGCAGAAAGTTGTATATTCAGTAGATCTGGCATCAGCAGGCTCCATTTAACGCGTACTGCCTTTTAAGGTAAACACGTTCTATAGATGTTGGGTATTCGATTTTAATATTTTATATGTTATATGCTGCTGTAGACTACGTTATGTCTCGTGGGTTAGATTAGTGATCTCTTTTATTTGTGACATCTAATTAGCCTAGTTTTGCGAATATTTCCGTCTTCAATTTTGAGTTATCGATTTTAATGTTTTAATAGTACGCTTGTCCGACATTTTGAATGAATTTAATACCAAGACATAAGTGGTTAATACGACTTAAGCTTCTTCTTAAATTTCTACTCATTAAACTGTCTAGATAATAACATTAATAAAATATTGATTTTTATATTTCACTTATTCTACAGTGAGGCCCTTCTCTACAGGACGGAACCTTGCAGGGGCCACGTGGCGGGTTGATCGCGATGAGTCACAGCCAGATAACTAGAATGTGCCGATTACAAAATAGCAGGTCGGGAAGCCCCGGGTGCAGTAATAGCATTGATTATATACGCAGCTGGCAAGATACCTTAGTTGAGATAATTAAGACTTGTGCCGAAGTACTGTTGCCTATCTCGTATCCCGTGAACATGATTATGTATAGAACGAAACAACGAGTATCCCTAGTGGAAACATATCTTCTCAAGAAGTCTTCCAATAAATGTGTTCCCAAGTTTCAGAGTCGTGCGATTTTTACTTGTGGGGGAACCTCAAAGAGAAGTTATACAGGAACAATCCGCGTACTATGGAGGCACTCGAGAACGAAAAAACTGCACTGATACGAAATATCAGTCAGGATGAATCACAGCGAGTGTACTAAAACTTCTTACGTTGGTGCAACGAGTGTCTAGAAAATGAAGAACAGCATTTCCAGCAAATACTCTGAAATTCATGTAAATGATGATGATTATTAAATACTTTAAAACGTGTAAATGTGTGATGCTAGTTGGGCGCTACGCTGCTGCTAGCGACAGTGTCTTGCTCGACAGGCTGGTACACACAGTGGTTCACCCGTCACGTGACCCCTGCGAGGCTCCGTCCTATAGAGCTACCACGATTCAAAATGGCACCGAAGCTTATGCATAGCGAAAGAAGTAGTTCCGTGAAGAACTATATAGCCTATTTTCATATATCCTACTTATATTAA
Organism: Meconema thalassinum; assembly: GCA_946902985.2. Classification (NCBI taxonomy): domain Eukaryota; kingdom Metazoa; phylum Arthropoda; class Insecta; order Orthoptera; family Tettigoniidae; genus Meconema; species Meconema thalassinum. The sequence goes on from OX336389.2 coordinate 863,654,630, forward strand.
TTGCCTCTATCAATATACAAAATTTCAGTTTGATTGCAGTAATAGATTTGTGGATATTGAGAACCGCCTAAATATTTCGGATGGTCGCCCTGTCAGATTTTTATACATAGGCCTTAAAGTTATGTACTATTACAAGAAAATTATTGTGTAGGTGTTTTATTCAAACTTCAATCACATGATTAGGACACAAGAAATAAAAACGAGATTTTAAAATTTCACTCAGCCGCCATCCTGTAGTTATGAGAAAAATTTAAATGAATTAGATGCCCGTGGATTAAAATTTAAATAAGCATATACCGTACAAAGTTTCACTGCACTCGGATGGTTTAATCGCGAGTTACGTCCATTTGAATATTCAAATTATGCGTCGTTGCCATGCTGAATTTTTGCTCACCAGGTTATTGAAAGTCCCTTAGGTGAACTTATGGTTATAGCCTCTATACACATACAAATTTTCAGTTTGATTGCTGTCATAGATTAATAGATATTGAGAACCGTCTAAATATTTCGGATGGTCGCCATGTTGGAGTTTAACATATGTAGGCCATAGACTTATGTAGGCTACACTGAATGGTGAACACCATGCTATCACGGAGTAACTTGAACACTATCACGGAGTAACTTGAATATCAAGGCGTTACCTACTTCTACTACCGGATTTCGTTAGTTAATACCTCGAAATAACTTATGAATATTTGTAAGATATATGCCACAAATGTTCCGTAGGGTATCCCTCTTAAACATGAAACGAATCGAAATAACTGAAATCTAAAATTTCTAAAATAGTAACAAAAGAAGCTTAGTATCACGGAGTTACTTAACTTTACCCTACCATTAGATGAGGATTATTGTTTACGTTCACTATTCAAATGTTGTTCTCTATCGCATGATTAGGACACAAGAAATAAAAACTTAATTTAAAAATTTTGCACAGCCGCCATCTTGAGGTGATGTAAACAATTGAACAATATTGGATGTCAGTGCATTTTAATTTGTACAGTCATTTGCTGTAGCAAGTTTCACTGAAATCAGATGGTTAAAACGCGAGAAATTCTATTTAAATGTTTCAACTTTGCTTGGCCGCCATGTTCGTTTTGTAGTTAACAGGTATTCGAAAGTCTCATAGGTGAACGTCTAGTAGTGCCCTTTATCACCGTACAAAATTTCAGGGTGACATGAGTAATAGTTTCGGAGATATAGAATGCCAGTGAAATATTTCGCACAGCCGCCATGTTGGATTGGGGAGACGTTATAAAATTTGAAGGGCACGCTTGGGGTCGGCCAAAATACTGTAGCACTATGACCTTACCGAGTTTCATTGAAATCGCTTAAGCAGTTTAGACGTTATTAGGGAACACACGGACGCACACACACACATACACACACATATACATATACATACGCACACGGACAATAGGTCATCTCATAAGCCTATTTTTTCATAAATGAAAATAGGCTAATAAAACGACGTTACTAGTATACTATCAGTTCCTTTTAAGGTAACGAGAGGGTATCGACATTAGGCTACTAGTAACAGATACTTTTAAAGTAACAAGACGGTAACGACGTTACTAGTACCCGTTACCTTTAGTGTAATTAGAGGGTAACGACGTTACTAGTAACAGTTACTAGTAACAGTTACTTTTAAAGTAACGAGAGGGTAACGACGTTACAAGTAACAGTTACTTTGTAGCACAGTTACTTTAAAGAGTTACGAAGTAACGAAACTGTTCGTTACTTTTTCAAGATGGAGCAATCAGCACGTGGGAATGGAACCAACAACTTTCCATTAAGAGCCAGCCCATCTCTATATTCAACACAAACAATAGGCTAACCATAAACAAACCGTGAATTTATTATGGATTTGGAACCTTCGAGTAGCTGCGCCTATCTATTCCCCGCATTGGTGCCATGAACATCCCAAATATTCTTTGAGCCACAATAATTCTGACATGTCTCTGTGTAGACCATTTATTTGGTGGCCTGGGATACAAAACTTCCCACAATCTTCTCTGATTCATTTCCGACACTCAAACAGGGTTTATGAACCATTCTCTAGTCAAAACATGCCAAATTGCTCCTGTAGTAGCTAAATTTCGGACTTATTTCTATATTAAATTCTGTGAAACACATTTCCTACTGGACAGCCTGAGAAAAAAAGCAACATTTTATTACTTAGCCTACTTCCGACCTGTTTAAAAGGTTTTGAGAGGGAAGGGATTGGATCCGAAGTACGCCAAATATCTTGTTAAAATAATTCACTGGCCAGGTTGGAGTTAAAAGATGTTTGTCTCTAGAGTTGTGCTGCAGTTATGGAGCAGATAGAAGAGAAGGCGATTCTTTGGTCGTCATACGCCGGCATATTTAATTTCTTAAAATTGGATGGGAAGAATGACACCATTAATTTTGAAGTGTACGCAGTTGGAGAAAAATTCAGAGCATTTGCAGTTCCACAGCGAACTTACTGTAAAGGAACATGTGCAGGTAAGTCATAGGTAAATCGATAGCTTCATATAGGCTACGCATCTTATTACATAATACGCTAAGGTGCATGTTTCACAAAACTCAAGCTCCTAAACCAGAGGGAGTTTGAAGGTGTGGTTTAAACCAAAATCTTCCAAATCGTCTGAATAGTACAGGAAAAATCTTGCATTTCTTGAAAAGGCAACGGAAATATATTTATTTGTTTATAAAGTGTTTTTAAACAAATAAACAAGACTATAGCCCCTGGCAGAACTGTGTCGCGGCCTGCCTGCATTGCACTCGAGCTGGGCGGGTAGTCTGTACACATGGGGCGCACACAACCCATTATGCGAGATTTCTCGCATGGGTTCGCTAGTTATTATTATGATATATGTTATAGATTAACAATATATTATTCACTTTCCATGAAAATATATATATTTTTAAGGCATATGGTGTGCTACCACATGATGAGCGCCAGGTTGTTGTAGTTAGTTTTGTTTTGTGATACTTCATTTTGTTTTTCCATATCACTGGTACCCACTATTCCGTTCAAAGCAAGTAAATTATAGTAGCGGGGAAAATGTTATTAAGCCTGGCTCCGTGGCTCACCTGGAACTTTCTCGTCTGCTGTGCTCAAGGTTGCAGGGTCGAATCCTGGCGCAGTCAGTTGGCATTTGAGGGTGCGCAAATCTGGAGGAGCCGTGTAAGTAGATTTACTGGCACGTTGAAGATCCCCTTCGGGGTGAAATTCCTCGGTGTCTCTGAAAAGCTGCTGTAGTTAAAAGGGACGTAAAACCAATAACATTATTATTATAAAATGCTATTAAGCAACTACTGTCTTGTGCCCGTTTGACAAGGGTTCCGGGGAGCCACAGACCTTAAATGACACTTCCGAGACCCTTCTCCAACGAGAAGACGTATAGGACGGAGAGGAATACATTCTTGGACTGGGAAAACACAAGAAAATTTTACTCGGGGTTGTCGGGTATAATGAGAGATCATAAACTACCAGTCAAGAGGAATGCAAACACAAATTCACAATAAAGAGGCCAGGCTTACATTTAAATCGCACTGATTTTATTCACAAAGAAGGCAGACCCCTAGCCTACTTCGGAGAGATGAAAATCGGCTAGTCCGTACTAATCTGCCCTATCATGAATTTACTTATCTCCAAAGAATACATCCTCAATTAAGCCTCTCGAAGACCTATGAAAAGATTCTAAATCAAACATGCAAAGCTAAGAGAATGACACGTAATACATCCCTATCCAATTACTTCGGAGATTGTAATAATAATTAATATCACGGGCACGAATTTACGGCAAAGAAAGATATTTGCTTGCTTACAATGCAAAGATTTCATTACATTTACTGCACAATAAGTTTAAATACTACGCTATGATGGTGTCATCTCTAACATTTAACGTTATTGTAGTCAAAGCTAATTCCTATTTGAAGCTAAATTTGGCAACGATGTAAACGAGATGCGTCTACTCCAAATTTTATTCCAAAAACAAAGCTAAGCACATTCCGTTCCTATCTTGTGCGAAGAAAAACTAAACTAGTTACAACACAAATGAATAGCATCATGTAACCCTTCAAAATATGCGCAATCGGCGCCACTGACCTGTCTGCACGTACTCTCACTCTTTGTGTTTGGGAGAGAAAAAGTATGTTGGCAACGGCATGCATAAGTTTCATGGCTTAATTGCGTTGTCAACTTAACCACCGTGTTTAAACACGTCGTTAACTGACCGTCGCGTCGTCTCACAAAAATAAGGAATACCTGCAAATGTTTCAAATATGTCGCATCTGAGCAATAGTTCAGATTTTTTCAACAAGAATCAATTAAGTTTAGCATGTTCAATCGTATTTAAGGGCGCAGCTTATCATTTGTGAAAATCCTATCACTTTATTATTATTAAATTTTATTAACATTATTTTAGTCCTATTAGTTTCTTTGTATATTTTTAGGGCCATTTAAACTCGTAAGTGTGAACTTTAGTGTGGGTTGACAACTAACATCACCTCCAATAACTGTGAAAACTCAGTTTACAAATTTCCATCGGCACTCCTTAAGTGCTCTACTCAACACATGACCCGTCGGTCAATAGCTCAGTCAACAAGACAAAAATGTTCATGTTGCCAGCCAGGTTAGTACAAAAGCGTACCTCACAACCATGGGTAAACACCCTACAATTGTGGTAAACCTCAAATGTAACAATAATAGTCACTTATTTGAATCAAAAGTTCCAGCATGTGGACAAAGATGATGTAAGCTGTACAATCAGCCGTTGATCCTAAATATACTCTCAAATATTACACAAAGTTCTTGTTTAGCTGCGGTTATATTTTCATTCAGTGTCTAATACACTCTAAACATGCTTCGCTATCATTCTTGGGGCGCTTATCCATCATAATGTAGCTCCTCACATCGAACCAAAGACAGCTTGCTAGGCTCGTCTTAATCTAACCATTGTATCCCTTCACAGTCGTCTCAATGTCAACTCATAAGAAAAAAAAGGAACAAAAGAACACACGTATGTGTCCGCTGCGAAACAAAACAAGTTTATGCACTGCCTACCAGCAGTTAGATTCACAGCCCTCTAAACCAGGGGTCTCCAAACTACGGCCCGGGGGCCACATCCGGCCCGCGGACAGATTTTGTCCGGCCCGCGGAGAGCTAGCATACTTGAAAATTCCTTTTAGAGAACATATTTTTTTATAGCAAATTAAATTTAGTTTACTGAAGTATTCTAATTTTATGTTGAATAATTATTAATATGACATCTACATTGATATGGTCATGGGCTAACTACTCATAACATTGTTGTAGGCTTATTGTTATTGTTTTTGTGATAAGTTGGATAAAGAAACACAGAATTGTAATGAGTAAAGACATGTATAACATGCAGACATATGAAATACTAATGAGATTTATGTAATTGAGATTTTCCACTGACAATAGTTTGTAGTTGTGGACTAATTTTACTTGTACCAATTATTAAAAGAGATTTAAGATGCTCGTCAGTTAATTTAGATCTGTAAACATTTTTTGTGTACTTCATTTTGGAGAAGGTCTTCTCACACAAATAAGTAGTACCAAAAACAGAAAACAGCCCACGAGCAAATTTATGCAAATTATCAAATTGTGTCAGTGGAAGACTCTTATAAAATTCCAACAAAGATGAGTTTTGATATTTGTTCTTAATTATATCACTGCACTGTAGTTCAATCATTTCCATTTGAAGTTCCGGGGCTAGGGTTTCAATGTCAGTATCAAAAGGATCCTGAAAAATCTTAATTTGATTCGCAAAGGCATCGAAGTCCGAGAAACGAGTATCAAAATTTATTTTCAAAGCACTCAAAGTTTCGATTGCAAAATCGATAGGAAACTCAGTCTCAGTGGTGTGGCTGAATATTTCACATGTTTTAAAATGTGAAAAACATTTACTTCGTAGTTGTGATTGAAACAGTATCAATTTCTTCCGGAATGATTTGATATTAGTGTATAAATCAGGAAGATGCTGGTTTTCTCCTTGCAATCTCAAATTCAGTTCGTTCACATGTTTTGTCAAATCAACATAGAATGCTAACTTCCACAGCCATGCGTTGTTTTGTAATTCAGTAAGAGGGCGATGCTTTTCATTCAAAAAAATTTCGATCACTGCTCGAAGTTCAAAAAAGCGCTGAAGGACTTCCCCACAACTAAGCCAACGTACGGCAGTATGATAAGGTAAGTCATTTTCTCCAATCTCTTCAATAAATTGTCGGAATTGTCGGTGATTCAGCCCAAAAGATCTCATAAAATTAACAGTTGATATGACTGGTTTCAGAACTTCAGACATATCCAAACATTTTCCGCACAAAGACTGTTGATGAATGATACAATGTAAGACTAATGGTTTTGAACCACCGTCATTTTCTACAGCCTTTGACACAAGAGCGACCACTCCTTTATCTTTCCCACTCATGTTTTTGCCTCCATCAGTTGTAATACATTTGAAGTTTTTCCATCGAAGGTTCTTTTGATTAATGGCCATTTCAACTCCTTTAAAAATATCTGTACCAGTAGTTGTGCCATGAATACTATACATATCAAGAAGTTCTTCATGCACTTCATAGCTTTTATCTACTCCTCGAATATAAATCAACACCTGAGCAGTATCTGACACATCCGTTGACTCATCCAAGGCCAAAGAAAACCACTCAACATCTCCATTTTTGTCGAACAGTTGAGAGGATATATTTTCAGCGATGTTTTCTACCCTTCGAGCCACAGTGTTTGCTGACATACTGACAGTTTTTAATAAATTTACCTTTTCAGGGCACATTTCTTCGGCTGCTGCAATTATGCATTCTTTGATCATTTCTCCATCGGTGAATGGTTTTCCACGTTTTGCAATTTCAAGAGCCACACGAAAGCTGGCACGAGTTGCAGCCTCTTGTTCGGTTTTGAGTTTTGTAAATGAAGATTGCTGCGATTTCAATCCGCGCTTCATAGCTTCGAATTTTTCTGTCGGCAAACTTCCTGTATATTTTGAGTAATTTTGAAAATATTTTGTTTCATAATGACGTTTAATGTTATATTCCTTGAGAACGGCTATGCTTTCATTGCAAATCAAACATAGCGCCTTGTTACTGGACTCAATTACGAAATACTGAATGTTCCACTCATCTTTGAATTTTCTGCATTCACTATCATTTTTTCGCTTCTTTTCCATACTACTAAATCACACACAAAAGCAACAATTCAAATCAAAATACTGTTACAAGATGTCTTAAACTTAAACACGCACAAACACGTTTTAAGGAGGTACGCACTATTTTATTTCACAACAGTGTCATAGGAACTGACTTGTGGTTGCGCAACTAGCCTTCTTATATATTCCAATTACGGCCATCTAGAAGTGAGTGGAAGACACCAGAACTCTCTCGAACCAACGAGATTACTCTGTACGTGCTATTAGCGCCATCTGTTAGCGATAGAAGGTACTGCCTATTTCCGCTTGTGTCCACCAGATGTCGTGTCACGTTACTCCTCATGGCTCGTACTCTACGACTAATCTAGAAATTACAGATAATGACAGGAAAATTAATAATATGCAGTGTTGCCGTTTTGCGGACTTAAGTCCGATTTGCAGCCTTTTTTCAACGTTGCGTACTTTTTCGGACTTTTTTTTCATCAGTGGACTATTTCATTTTTTACCACCGGCAACAATGATAATATGGTTTTGGCCCTCGGGACTTACTGGAGTAATCAGTATGGCCCTAAGGCTGGAAAGTTTGGAGACCCCTGCTCTAAACCATTCACTCAGCGCCTCGCGCTCGTGGTAAATAAATCAATGAAATAACATTCAAGGTCTCGGCCTTCAAAAACATGTGTTCACTGGTGTTACAGTAGCCAGTGGAATGACTTCCTAACTGTAACTCGTACCGACGTACTACGTAACTGAGCAAGTTCGGAGCACTGTTTCTCAACCATTCAAATCTATTTACGAAAACTGGGCAAGAGCTTTGTCCTCTAGGCTCTCACAAATAGTGCGTTGTATAACCAATGTTAAATGTGGAATAAATGTGTAAATCCTACCTAAAGAATGTGCTATAAGTAAGGTCTCTAAAACTTAACCCCCCTGTGTCATGATCGTACATAAAAAATGGACTTTGTAGTCTGACTCACGTGGCCTTCATAATTAATTGAGCGTTTGCTTCTTGCCTGATGTCATTGGCAAGTATAATAGCATGGTTAGGATTGCCATATCGTCATCCATCCTTCAGTAAATATCAACCTCCACTATCCCCTTCCATATTGGGTCTATTCCATATCAGATTCCATTATAAGGGGAATAATCAACTCCACGTGGTGTTGGATCAGGATTATGGTAGACATCTTTGTCGAGTAGTTGGCGTGCTCACTGAGTTTAAGTTTAGCGTGATTATATTTCTCAAGCTCACTGAATCTACACTTACAGTGGATCCTAGCAAAGATGACCATTGATTTTCTCCGCTCACAGATTCTATAAGCGTTGCTTGTGCAACGACAGTCACTCCAAACTGTTATATTAATAATTCACTTCTATCAATTAAATAGGAGCAATCCTCTCACTGAAAAATTATTTTTACGTAACGTTGAGTATTCCACAATGAAACAAATGTTCTTACAGCAATACAACTGATGAATTGTTTGTACATTGCCAATTTGCAATGTCGGCATGCGACCATGTGCTCGGCACGTTTCAGTCCTGGGTTCACAAAATTCACCCACTTTCACAAATATTACTCGCTGAAACTAAATAATCGTTCCGTAACACAAAGGGAGTTCTCCTGCACACTTTAAGATATAATTCACTCGAAGATGACATTTAACGTGGTCTCCATTCGTGAATTTACTATCGAAGACGAAACTCACATCCATTCAGATCAATGCCTGAGACAAAAGTGTACCCGTCAAGATGACGGAAGTTCCGATGGTATCACCCTAGTCAAGGGTGCGACTATTAAATAGTATTCGCCTATCTGCGAGGTTATACCTTTGTTCAAACCCATACACACGAATCGTAGAAATCTCCAGTCCTTCCAATTATATACAAATTACCTTTAATAATTCCAGTCTTCAAATAAAATGTAGAAAATAAATATCAGCAGCGCGGCAACTTGTAATATATCAAATGAGAGTTACTTCCAAAGAGAAAATGGTGTTACTTTGAAGTCCTCGGTTCGTCCATGGAATAATGACCTTACATGAGCCATCGATGTCATATCGGAGAAGTGATGTCGGGCTCAGAATATTCTTTATACAAAATAACGAAAAAGTAACGATTTTTTACTTCCACAATTGGAACGGTAACGTACTGTAATTACTTTTGGATAGTAACTTACCCAATCCTGGTCATTAGCATTAGCTTCGGGATACAGTAAGTCATTCAGAAAAGAATAGTAATATAGCCTACGCTAAATTGTGGGGTACTATTACAAGTAATAGAAACATGAAATTGTGATGTTGGCCTGAGCTCAATAGTCCACCAAAAATTCTAGATTAATGTTCTGCCATTTCTCATCACTAGCAAAGCATGGGCATGGGTATTAGAGTTATCTAGACGTTGTAAATACAGTGAGGTTAGTTTTTCTGTATCGGAGACCCTCGCTAGCCCGCTCGCCCGCGGGGCGAGCCTGTCTCCCACCACGCACTTTGCCGTTATGCGGCGCCTGCCCTTCACTGAGTCATTGAGTATAGGAATTTGTACTTACCTAGTTCACAGCTGGTGCTGAAAATGTTCGCCATGCACTGCTACACATCGTTGGCACCTTTTCATGAAATTGGCATTTACTCTCTGAAGTTCCTCAGCACCGATTGACTGTATTTCAGGTGTAATATAATGTTTGAACTTTTTTGCTAGATCTTTTATTGTTTTGACGCTAGGCACGGGTCTTTTTGGAAATTTCTGACGGAATTTTAATCGCGTTTTCGCACAAGATTTCCTGTACTTTATGAAGGTATTATACATATACACACGTTCACGTAATGAAAATCACATTGGAACAGCACACTGAGCACTAAACACGTGAACAATTGACTAAACTGAACCTTACACTGTTAAAGCTCTCAGCAGACTGCAAAGGAGGGAAACTTGTGGCGCCAAGAAGCGGATTACGGCCAAGTGCGTGGCGGGAGACAGGCTCGCGCAGGTCTCCGATACAGAAAAACTGACCTCTCTGTATATTCTTGTTCGTAGAATCATGTGAGGTTTAGCATCTTGGCATATCTCAGCTCATGCGCAAACACTACCTGTTTTACGTAACTCCACAGGAAGATGTCCCGTAGCGTAAGATCAGGTGACCTAGAGGGCCAGAGAACGGTTTCTCCAGGGTTGGGAAAGATACTTTTCAAATGTAGCTTCGTTACAGTTACCGTTACTTTCCAAATATAGCAACGAACTTACCGTTAATACTGTTCAAGTAACGGAACATTATGTATAAAAATAGAATTGCTCAATAACATTTTATCCGCTACTATAATTTACTTGATTTGAACGGAATACTGTATTCCATCAAAATGGAGGAACAAAATGAACTATTGCTACAACGCTACAATAACCTGGCTGTTGTAGCACATCTCATACCTTAACAAGAAGTTCCGTGACGAACTAAAGAGCCTACTTTTCTTAAAATTTAAGATTCATGCCAATGATTAATCTATATGGATCTATCTAGAATAATGACGAAATTAAGTTGGTAATGTCGAAATTTCTAATTAGTTCGAAATACTGTAGGATACCTAGCATAATGTAGCCTAATAGAGAACTACAGTTGGCAGCCCTGGTGACTGAATATATTCTTAGTTCCATCTCTTAAGGTACAGAATACAAAATTTGGTTGAAGTCCAATGGATATCATGGACGTTACATGCAGTTAAACATTGGATCTAACAACGCGCGTAAATTCATGTTGGCAACAATGACATACATGTATTGGTCAGAAATAATCTGAAATGATATGATCTATTGTTGTGTCAATTTTGAATGAAATCCATTAGTTAGTATAGAAGTTACATGCATTTTAAAATTGGACCTATCAGCAGGCTTAGAATCATGTTGGCAGCACTGACGTTTATAAGTTACTCCAAATTAATCTAGAATGTCAGGTACTATACGTGTGCAAAGTTTAGAGCTGTTGGCTTGCATACTTTCTGATATATTGATATTAAGAAAAACGAATAGAGACAGCATTTATTAACAGTTGGCAGCCTGGTTGCTCCTAAGAATGCGCATAGTAATATCTGTTATGGTACACATTGCACATAAGAAATTTGATTGAAATCCAATTGATAGTATAGAAGTTTAAAGTTGGACCTCTCAGCAGGCTTAGAATCATGTTGGTAGCTCTGATGTATAACTTATAAGTTACTCCAAATTAATATAGAATGTCAGGTACTATACGTGTGCATAGTTTAAAGCTGTCGGCTTGCATACTTTCTGATATATGGGTATTTGGATTTAAAAAATTGAGAGCATTTATTAACAGTTGGCAGCCCTGATGGCTCTTAAGAATACACTCAGTCATATCTGTTTATGTACGCATAGCACATACGAAATTTGGTTGAAATCCAGTTGATAGTGTAGAAGTTATATGCATTTAAAATTTGGACCTATCAGCAGGCTTATAATCATTTTGGCAACACTGCCATGTATGGCCTCCTGGAAATTAAACTGCATAATTATTATCTATACGTGTGCCAATTTTGAGATAGCTCTCATTCATACCTTCCAAGATATCCAACATGGAGCTCAAATTTCAATTGTGATTTTTCAGCAGTTGGTAGCACTTACATCATTTTCAAATATGGCCGTGAGATATTCAGGTATAGATCTTTACTCCTACCAAATTTTGTTTCGATTGCTGCAGCCGTTTAGGAGTTGATAGGGTGGGACACACACACAGCCAGACAGACAGACAGACAGAAGGACAGACAGACAGACATTTGCCCGATCTCATAAGTCTACTTTTTCCTCATTTTTGCAAAATGTGAAAAGTAGGCTAAAAATAATTCACTTTATTATTATTATTATTATTATTCCCATGGTCTCTAACAGGATTATTCTTGTTTAAGCGGCCGCGAAACCTTAAGCAATTCCCATGTGCCGCTACCACCATGGCGTGCGTCATAAATAAATATTAAATAATTAAATAATTAGTGATTGGCCATCCACCTATTACAAATATCCCCTCCCCCCAATAAAAAATCTCACTGGAGCTAGCTATCACAACCAATCAATAAATCAATAATTACCTAATAATACTAATAATTCAATAGTCATGCCTTTTAAAAAAATCAAAAGTAAATAATCCATAAATAATCATAAGAAACCGCCCGAGGCTTGCCCCTAGTCGCATGTTCACAGTAAGGTACAGTCGCGCACAAATAAAATGGCTCCCTCGCATGTCGTTAAGCCCTTTGAAAAATTTTAAAAATAATTAATTCATGGTAAAGAGGGGTTCATAGTGAGTGAAACGAGCCCTTAAACAACTTTCTATAATTACGGTTTCTGGAAATATTTTTGGGGAAAATCAATAACCTTTTAGTTTTGGTTTTTTGGGTAAAGTAATGTGCCATAGGAGAGGGGGTGTCATCCCGTGTAATTTGACACCTCACGTGACCATCTCCGATCATTGGTTCGAGGGATATCGAAAAAAAGCCACATGGCAATCAGCTTAGCCGAGCGCCTAGTGGCACTAGGTAGGACTTTTGGCAAAATAAAAATAAAAATAAAAAACAAAAAAAAACTGAAAACAAAGTTGTAAATAAAAATTACATATAAAATAAAACATTAAATAAAATTTTAAAGTCAAAAGAAAACAATATTTTCAAAATGTAGTCTATAGTTAGGCCCTTAGTCAAAATCTAAAATCAAAATGGTAAATAAAAATTATATAAATAATAAATTAAAACATTGAATAAAATTAAAAGTCATAATATTCATTTTCAAAATGTGTAGTTAGGCCCTTTGTCAAAACCTAAAACCTAAAAACAAAAAGGTTTAAAAGATATAGAAATAATAAATTAAAACATTAAATAAAATTAAAAAGTCAAAAATCAAAATTTTCAAATTGTAGAGTTAGGCTCTTTGACAAAATTTGAGAAAATAAATAGTCCATAGGAAAGGGGGCGTCATCCCGAGTAATTTTACACCTCACGTGACCATCTCCATATATTGGTTCGAGAGATATAGATTATTTTAAACTAGATGTATTGCGTGTTGGCTATTTAGTTGCCCCTGAATAACTATCCGTAGCCCACTACTCTCACTCCTCCAAGTAAATTTTCTACACAGAGCCATTTCAAAATTATTGCAGCTAAAAGAGCATGGAGCGTTTATAGGACCAGTACGGACGTAGACTACGTAAAGGCAACAGATAGGGACAGGTAATCGAAACTTTCAAGTCCACAATGAAAAGTTGTTGGTTTCTTCCCTCGTGCTATTGACAATTGTTTGCTCCATCTTGATAAAGTGATCGGCATTTTCGTTACTTTCTTACTCTTAAAAGTAGCGGCGTTACAGTCACGTATTTGAAAACACCCTCTCGTTACCGTAACGGTAACTGCTAGTCTACTAGTAACGGCGTCATCAGTAACACGTTACTCCTCAACCCTTTTTTAACCAGTTATTAGGATATGGAGCATGAATACGGTTCCGGACGACTGCTCATCCGATAGAAGGGGCCTCATCCTGCTTAAGCTGCATTCGTAATGGGTCGCACAGTGGCACTTTCTCCAACAAAGGTGAGTTCATTTTGAAGAAAATGAAGGTAGTGTTTAACCGAGGTTAAGATCAAATATCCGATTATATTTAATTCTCTCACTGCGTTATCAAAATCATCTTGTTTCATTGTGATATCTTCATTAGATTAATTGTTATGGCTCTTTCAAGTCCATGCTGTAAGGTGAGCGTGCAGATACATAGGCTACAGTACTTCACTTTAAACTCATTTTATGGTACAAATGGTGCATTTTCCCTGGAAGCACTAACACTATTGATATTAAATTTGTAACATGACTTCTATTCTGTGTGAACAATACTTTCAACCTTAAAAATATAGAATAAAGTCTTAACATTTGGAAAAAATAACTTTTAATGAAAAAAAAAATGAAATTTTATTCTTACTAGAATTACATATGCCAAACATTTAATCATTTTGGTGGTTATGGTTACAATACACACTTGATGGAAGATGGGAACTGAAATTGGGCTCAATAGAATGCATAGTTTCAGAAATAATGCACCATTACATATGTTTTTACATCTTCAAAGATAATAATATTGTTCAAATAGGAAGTAATGAACCTAGGACTCTCTAAATTCATTCACCTATTACTATACGAACGTACTGTAAGCAATTATAGTTTCATCAACATCAAGTGAATGGTTGGTTCCGGAGATATTCATATGTTAATCAAACTCTCCACTGAGTTCGCTGAGGTGAATGAATATCAATCACATATTAGCTGCCTTTCTTATGAATATTGGTCAAACCTGTTAGGCATCACTTGAGCTGTTACAGTGTTGTTGTTGCATCATTTAGGGGCTTTCCGACAATGTGGTCATTTAGCCCTGTGTACTTGGCAGTGGCGGCTGGTGGTATGTAAAGCTGGGTGTTCAACCAACATTTATGATGTCGCAATTTTATATAGGAAGTTTGCACATGTAACAAAAATGAATTAACGTTAGATAAACTACATTTCTATAAAAACTGAAATACATAGGTTTTCCAATATAACTGTACGTTCGACAAATAGACAAATTGTAATGGCTCTTTTGGGCTTCTTCATATAGGAATTCATACAAAATCAGATGTATGTATTTAAGCGTTGCCCTATGCCTGAGTTAATGGGAAGAATTTTAACACAGCAGGTTGTCTACGGTTGGGTCTCAATCTCCGGGATAATAAACATTCTCAACATAAAAACGTGGCAACCGAAAAGTTTGTACGTTAACGAAAAATGTTATTACTAACAAAGCCGGGCACATATTCTGCATAAGGATAGGATTTTTTTTTTTACTATAGCTTGAACCCCATCAGAGGAACCAGCCATGACGTGCGCTCTGTCATAATCTGCGGAATTCATTTTTGCGGAGTTTCATTCAATTTCTGCTTCTTTAATTCATCCAGTAAACACGCTGCTAATGTGTGTGCATCATGTTTTGTTTGCCTCTTACTACGTATTGGTACACAACAGCCATCTGAAATATGTTTGAAATATCACTAGTTTCATCTGCTATAATGGCTAAAATTTCCGATTCCTTTATTTGCTTTGACACTTCTTGTTGGCAAACCTCCAACATTATCTGTAAAAGTTCATTTTGAATTGTTTTGGCGTCCCTTAGAAAACAGTTGCCCTTACAAAATGACCTTTAACACAGCATCCAACTCAGCGCTAAAATTAATTAGTTCTCTGAAAACGCCTCTATTTGTTGATGTTACATTTTCATCATGATCACGCAAGGCCAGTTCGAAGCCAAAGAAACGAATACAGTTTGTTACAATATTTAACTCATACCTATTGTGCCTAACTTCTTCGTTATATTCCGCAATTTACCTTCTAAAGGCACTGTTCAATTGTGCAGCTACGTTAACCGTTCCAAAAGGTGTCAATTTCCAACAGCTGAAGATTGGTTGGTTGGTTCCTCAGTTTAGTGGCTGCGACAACGCGGTCATGTAGCTCCGTGTACTTTGGGTGGGTGGAGAATCTGTCTGATAACCAGTGTTAATTGTGATGGCTGTATTAGTGTGTGTTATCTGTTTTAATTCAAGTAAGGACCGCAGACAGTGAATTTCAAGCAGTTCCTACTTTTGCCACCAAAGACCACCGTCAAAGACTACTAGTTCAGAACTTGGTTACTAGACGCCACCTCATTCGGCTCCTGGCGACGAACGTTGGAACCTAAGGCGTTGTTCAAATTTTTAACCTGTAATTTAGCTTCACACAGGTGTAATTACTCCGAAGGAAGGCATACTGAGGGATTTTAACGCTCTTAAAAATCCGACGACTTCGGTCGGGTTTGAACCCGCGATCTTGGGCATAGTGGCTCAGCATGCTACCAACTACGGCACCGAAGCCGGTCAGCTGAAGATTTATGTTTCTTATTAATTTCCGTAACTCCTATTTTGGTCCACGCGGATTCTCCACCAACAAACATGGAAAACAGAATAAAGCGTTTTTAATATAGCATTCACATAATCAATTATTATTGCCTTAAATATCTCCTTTAAACGGCCTCATATATTTTGGACAATACTTATCCGGTAATGGTCTACCGAGTGTTTTTACTGTAAGTTTGTCATCAGGGAGCTGGGATAACTGTCTAACTAGTAAATTACTTACTCTATTAATTTTCACTCACACTCCACAATACAATAATGTTTCAAACTAAACATTCCGTTAAAATAAAATACTACGGTAACTTTCAAGATACACAGATGATAAATCTGGGTGCTATATCGGAAAGTGGCGCGAAAGGCAAACTAACAAAACACTGAAATTTGCTAGCCTAGAAATTTCGTAGTGAATGCATAAGTCTACTCACAATCAACCAAATAATAATAATAATAATAATAATAATAATAATAATAATAATAATAATAATAATAATAATAATAATAATGCACAGTTAAGTATCTGCTTGGAACCAAAATACTCAATCAACTAATCGCAACTCAAATCCTGCAAGAACAAGAGTGGAACAAGCAAACATACACCGCTACAGTAACACCAACAATACGTCGCAAAATAGTTCAGCCAATTATCTACTGTACTTATAGCAATGGTGGCATTCTTAGGCTCGCTTCACAGAACAATTGACAAAATTATTAAATGAAGTTATGATGAGAAAACATCTAAAAATAATTGGGTGTGAGCCAACTAATGTCTCCCTATGTAATTCCGATATTTGCACTGTTGTGGGTGGTGTAGCATTCCCTAGCGGTGTGGGAAAGAAACTACCCTTCATGGGCAGATGGCCTCGTAGTTCCGCCCCTTAAAACAACAATAACTAACTAACTTAACTAGCCTTCGCGGGGTAAGAGAAATCGAGGGTGTTGTCATTTCCAGAGAGTGGTGTAGTCTAACGGGGCCATTTGGAACTGAGTGTTGCCAGAGGGCTGGCAGCTCGTCTGCAACTCCCTACTACCCATGCTGGCCGGCATGCTATGTACAAGCTTAGCCTCGTCCCTGCTAGCCGCGCTGTCTACTTGGGAGTCGCCACAATAGAGCTAACCCCCTGGAGTTTGATTTGAAGGCGGCAGCTTTTATAGGTACAGTGTGAAGCATTAGGATAAATAATAACAGAATATCGATGATTTTAACACATTATTGAATGCATTAGATCTATAAAACTAAAACATTAAAGGAAAAGAAACGACGAATTAGGTGTAAAAATATTGGGAGTTGTGCAACACTGCAACAATATCACCGACCGCCACTGGTACTTGGGTTTGTGTACAATTTGCCTTGATAACCTGTGATGTTGCGATGGCTATATTAGTGTGCGTATTTGTAAGTGGGGCTAGGATTGTGAAGGAGGCGGCCGTGGCCCTAAATTAGGTACTGTCCTGGCACATGCCTGGAGTAAGGGGGAAACCACTGAAATCGACTTCCAGGATGGCTGAGTAAACCCGTTGCAGCCCTCAGACCAGAATTAAACTTCTTGATTGAGACGGGAAATGAACCCGGACCTCAGGGGTGAGAGCCAAGAATGCTAGTCACTGCGCCACAAGGTGGTCAGCTGTTACAGTGTACACATTTGGTTAGCTTAGTGACTGTCTGAAGAATGAGTTCGGGAAGATAACGTCAAACTCCTCTCTCTACCACCGCATCATACGACATGCCTGGCGTTGATTGGTGGAGTAAATGGTCTCACATGGTCTCCATATGGTGCCACGTCTCACACTCTCGATCTTTCTACTGTGAAGCACCTCGTGTACGTTATCTGCTTCACGTCACTTTCTTCGGGTGCATTTGGACTCACTATACCGTGCCTATAAAGCCAGTTTGCATGGATCTCTACGTCGCAACTACTCTTCAGCCAGCAAGGAGTCCAGGAGTCAAAGTCTCGCTCATCACCTCGTCGGGGTAAGTGACCCAGTTCCGCCGCAAGGTGGCATCCCAACCATGTAAAAGCCTTACGAACGTAGAAAGTTTTAAGTGTGTCAAGGTGTAGCATTTTTAAGTGATTTTAAACAAGTTTTAATCTACAAGAATGGACTCATCAACTATTCCAACAAAACAACTTAAATTCACCAAGCTAAATTTGGATAAACTTCGAAATTTATAATGAACTTTGAAACCAGTGAATGCAATAGTTTTCATCGAATTAAATCCAGATTTGAATCGTTTTCTACGGGATCTGCAAGTCAGGCCACACAAACTATAAAAGTCTATAGTAGTTCTGTTTAAATATTATGCAGGACTTCATCGTACCTGTTACATTTCAGTCTAATTGGGCATCAGTCCCAGCAACTGATTGTATGTTCTTTATCATGCATCAGCGGCTGTATTTTCCTTGATATTTTTATACCTCATTCAATTTATAAAGCGTTTAATTAGAAACAAAACTGTTATTGTGTTCAGTTCCCTAATCCAGATGCAGTTCCCTTTGAATTTAACGGATGGCCGAGGCTACTTGGCGTACAGCATGTGGAAAGCACCGGCACTCACTCCCAGGCGGACAACGGCTCGTTTGGAGGACAGACCAACAGTATGCGGAAGAGAGGCAGAGAGAGTCCACAACTGATTTATGTAATAACTCGCCCAAAAAATCAGCTGGGAATATGAAAATACGCAAGTTATCGTAGAAAATTACGAGGAATAACATGGGATGTATGGAGAAAATATAAATAATCATGTAAAATCCATACAGCTCGTATTCCTGTGCGGGAGACGGCTGGTAATGGCTCCTTTCAAACGTCAGCCGAGGTGATTCCCCGACCTACTTTGAAGCGTCAATGACACCGTAGAAATGAATTGAAAACTGGCGATCGGATGTGATCAAGCGTGGCACCATTGTAATCAGCGAAAATTCTACTCCCAGGAAGAACGAGGCCGGTATCGCTGCGGTGATGTCTTCCGCGAGCGCATGATTTTAAACCTGCCATCTGTTATGTTAGAACGTGCCAACATATGAGATGCGACCTCACGGTTAGCAGCCCCACAGTTTTACGTGGTCAGCTAGACCGAATCAACGCCAGTCTGAGTTTTGAATAAAACATGTCCTCTATAGCACCCCGGCGTCTCTAAAAGCCAGTGTAGTTAAAAGGGACGTAAAACCAATAACATTATTATTATTATTCTATAGCCAAGTGACTTAAATTCAAGTAGGCCTATCCATAATAACCGTAACGTGCGTAAGTTACTGAAAGACAGTAACTGAGGCGCATTGTAAATGCGCGTAATCCATGTATAGTTTGTCCGAGAGACATACACATTTTGAGTACCGAGCCTTAGTAATCGCAATCAGTAAGCGATCAGATAGTACTGTCCTATAAGTATACCGGCACGGTTGCGGACGTTCAATAACTGTACAATTTGTCACGACACCGTGCGGGATCAATAACAATATTTGCGTGTGCGACATAGTACAGTCGCGGAAATACAGACATCTGTATAAGTGTAATTAGCGTGTAAAGGTTGTGAAAAAAGTATCAGGAATTTGTCCCATCATTGCCATTTTTCATTGTGTAGCCTAAGTAAAACTATGTCAAATATTAAACGCCCACAAATTGCAACTGGGAAGTCAGCAAATACGAAGATGGATCAACGTTTCGCGGTGGAATTCTTCAAGTCCACGACCACGGGGGAAATAATGGAATTCAAAGCCATTTGCATGGGGTGACCCAGTTGCTTTGGGACCCATCATGAGACACAAGGATCTAAGCGACATGTTCTCAACCATTCATTAAATAGGCTATGGATTAACTGTAGCAGATGTGGGAAATACTGTAAATGATGTACATTAAAGTAGAACATTCATGATTTTGGGATTTAAATTTTAGGATCATATGAACAGGTGTACGGACGAGTATCATATCATTGTAATGTGAATTCAATCAGCATATCACATGGTTAGTTCATTTTTATTTAGTTTATACGTTACGTTACATACACGTTACATTCGAATATTTTTTATGAGAAAAGAAGGCTAAATGCTAGATGCTTAATTCTTTTTACATGCAAACAAAGAAATAATTAAAAAACCAGCAATTTTTCTAGGTCTATGCCGTGTCCCTTGTGGGGTTTCGCCTGGAAACACCAAGCTGGCTCATCAGTGGGCTCTTGGTGGCATAAACCTAGAAAAATTGCTGAGTAATTCTCTGGCCGTGAAAGCCAATAGACCTGTACATTTTTTTTTAGAAAATAATAGTTTTCACTCACAATACATCCCGTTCTTTTCCCATGGTTACTCGTTTTCGTACTACTGTCTAAGATGCGATAGCCGTAGGCCTAACCCTAAATATAACTCCTCCCACACAGACAATTCTGCTAGAGTACGGACGGTATGTTGTGAGGCTTCAATGGTGGGGGTGCTGGAGCGCTAAAGGGGTCACCCCTCACGTAACTGACATGTGAGCCCGAGCTCAAGACGATGGCATGCATAGACGAGTGACTGATGTCGCTCTTCCCCCGCCACTGAAAGGAGGGTGGAATACTGTCTGCCCAGAGCGGTTAGCTTAACCTTGAAGCCTCACCACATACCGTCCGTACTCTGCGGGAAGGGAACCAGGAAGAGCAAGGCGCAGGTAGTTGATAGCGCTGCTAGGAGTTTGACAGAGGGGTAAGTATAGCCTACTTGAGCAAATGCTCTCTTTATTCTACTAGTCATACATAAAGCATAAGACCAGAAATAATGAAACGATAGGCGTGAACATTTAGAAAGAAACCTTCTCAATAAAATAAGTTACGGGAAATTAGAAATAAGAATATCAAAATTACCTCAAGGTTGAGTATCAAAATAAATAAAATAAGGAAAAGGCCCAAGATTTCCATTACAATTTTAGAAGTGATAGCCTACATAAGTGTAGCGTAATGGAACAAACGGTTCTTTACGTTACAATTTTGTATTGTATTCATACGTAGAAAGTGGACATGCAGTCCGACTGCGGTATTACTATATTAGAACAGGTACTTAACTCGCGGGCAAATTCTGCACACACCCACATAAACGAGCTATGTGGCCACGATGTCTCAGCCCCTAAATTAAGCAACAACAACAAACCATTTCTTCTCCAGTCAAATACCGGGATAGTTCCTAAGACAAGTTATCAGACAATTCTACACGCACCCAAGTGCACGGGGCTGATGACCAAGATGTCCAAGCCACTAAAATGAAACAGTAAAGTAAGAAAGAAAGAAAGAAAGAAAGAAAGAAAGAAAGAAAGAAAAGAAAAAAAGAAAGCGTGGAGCTAATATTAACTTACTTGTATTTTCTTGTAGGCTAATATCGGTAAATGATCTTGAGAAATACGAAAGAATATTTCTGTTTCACTTTTCGTCTTCTCCTTTACCTTTAATTGGAGCAAATAGCCTATATTGCGACCTGAGCCACGCTTAATAAAGACAGTTAACATTTAAGGTTCAGGATTACTTAATGTTTCTGACATTCGGATTTAAAAGCCCATCAAGTTGGAGAAGTGTGCCGTGTAAGATGGCTAACTGCAGGTTATTAATTGAGACGTCAGGAGCGCTCTAACAAGGGCCGTGCTATCGCGATCTGTCTGCAGTGTGGGAGTGATTTAGACGCTTGCGTGTGGCGTCGCCCTTACTCACAGCCCTGCGCCCCACTGACTTTCAATTGTTCTTTCTCACCTGGCCGTGCTTGCGCCAGCTATAGATAAGCGCTGCAGTAAATGGATTTCATTACAGGAAAGGACGCTCTCTGCTCGACACGCGAACAGAATCACAGTTTGGTTATCATCGGGCTTAGCAGTAGCCTATTAATAAATGGGAGCCCAGGATCAGTCTGAGTGTTCATGTCTTACTGAAGAGGCACAGCAGCTTCTTATCCAAATAGGTGCCTATTTGGAGGAGAACACAAAATGACTTTCGGTGTCAAACAGAACATAGTGATTAGGTAGCCAATGGAACACAATTCTTCAAAGCCAGTAGGCAAGATGTAACTTATAGATCGAGCGCTAGTTTTTGGCCGGTCTACAATCCACATTTCAAAAACAGAAGGCTAAGAGCGAGTTACTTAGCCCGTTGGTGTGAGCAAGGAGTAATACGGAGGCGGGCTGTCAGCTCTCTAGTACGCTGTGAGGTGAAGTAATGACATCGTCCCCGTAAAGGCTCTAGATCAGTGGTTCTGAACTCGTAGAAGTCTGCGGACCACTCAACCTGAAATTGAATCATGTACTGACCACCCCCCCCCCCCCCCCTCTCCCCCCAATACAACTTATCAGTTGTAACCCTTCATCAGTAACACTTATTTTAAAAATATTTAAATCCAAAACCTGATAGTCATCGCCGCAAATACATTCGGACGATTCTCGTTCAACGCACATCGTTTTCGAAATCCCCATTTATTGGACACTTTTTTATACATGTTGGTAGACACTTTTCTCCCGCGGACCACTCCCGAGACACTCGCGGACCACCTGTGGTCCGTGGACCACTGGTTAAGAACCACTGCTCTAGATCCCCGTACCTCTATCTCCAATAGCACTATCAATACGACGTGAATGAGTTATTGTAATGCTTAGTTTGCAGATGTGGTCATTAAAATGATACATTTCCGTGGACGATGGACTGATCAAGCAATATGAATGATCATTTACATACACGAGGGGGAATTTTCCCTGTAAATAGGCCTACTCCGTCATATCCGTCATATCATATTTGTATATACTAGTAGCCTGCTGAAAAATAATGAACTGTAACTAATAAGAGAACCACGCATAATACCCATAGCGGGTTCACAATGTACTGTATATGCATTTCCAACAGATTTTAGCTTTATTAGGCTAAAAGGACTTAAAATTAAATAGAAGTAGTACATTATGAATTAAGAGTTTTAGGCACCTACTTAACCTACAATACTTTGTGCGTCAAAAGTTTTGGTTGGATAATAGTCCTATCTAGCCAGCAACATTTCAGTGGGCGTGCCCACCGGCTTCACTCTCTGGCCATTAGGGCGTCTCCTTGTTACACCTTGGGCATGACGAATGAAAGAGAAAGTGAGAGCACTCCTCAAGTTCAAGCGCGCCCCGCCCGGCAGCGCTAGAGTGAGCAAGTTCCACGCTGCCGGTCAGCTGGTCTTAGGGATAATGCCAAGGGAAACGAATTGCTTTGTAACTGATACTCTTAAAAAGTAATTAGCGATTACAATTGAAATAACACGGCAGGGCACAATGGAAAATATAATTCACGGAAATAAGTACTACGGTCTCCATTACATGTTACGGAAAGCACAGATTCCTGGAGTAGGCTATACAGACTGTTACTTTTGTTGTTGCTTGTTGTGGCAATTTAGTTTCCTCAGATTGAGAGACTAAAGAAGGTGAATTTGTGCGTCTGAATCTAATTAATGAAAATGGGGGAATGGCAGAGTGGCTCTTGGGAGCACTAGTGACAGAGTTGAGATGGCTATCCTCAGAGGGAGTGATGCCTATGTTGTGATTACCTAATTCCTCAATGAGGGAAATACATTGGGCTATGGGATTGAGCGCGTTATTTACTGCTTGCCCGACTGATTTACAAAGGCTAATACCAATAGGTGGGTGGATGAGGACCATCCTGGTCTGAAGGTTACTGCCATTGGGTGAAGCGTACCACAGCTCTTTCTCGAAATCAAATGTC
Source organism: Meconema thalassinum (assembly GCA_946902985.2). Classification (NCBI taxonomy): domain Eukaryota; kingdom Metazoa; phylum Arthropoda; class Insecta; order Orthoptera; family Tettigoniidae; genus Meconema; species Meconema thalassinum. The sequence goes on from OX336389.2 coordinate 863,678,439, forward strand.
GGGAATGAGACGTGCCGGGTGAGAGAGTAGGTGAGCTAGAGAGTGAGGAATCTGATTTTGGTGAAGCTGGTTTAAGTGGAACGAGTGTACCATCTCGCTTTTGGGTAGGCACATTCGGAATTAGTGTTTTTGGATTGGCAGGGGGTATAATTTGGGCTTTTAGGGTCATCAGGGTCCTGAGTTATCAGGAATGTTATGCCCTGGTACGTTAATGTGCGAGGTTTAGTGTCAGTGCGCAACATGTTTGTGTTGTGCGTGTATAAGAGCGTGTAACGAGTAAGAGGTGATGAGAGAGTGGTCAAATACCTTGGTCGACCAGAGAATGAGGAAAGAGAAAAACAAATTTACCAGTCACTCAAAGTTATCCAGTTTAAATACAGTTGGAGCTGTGACGTTGAGTGCGCTGATGAAATTTGAAGTTACTTGAAATAATTAATTAAATAATTAATTATTGGCTGCTTGGTAGGGTGAGGGGATGAGTTAAACTCGTTAAAACTCGAGGGAGATAGGAGTTGCTTGACTAGGATGGTTATAGGGTGGGTATGGTGTTGGATATTTGAATGGTAGAGGAGTGACTTAATCTGCACTGTTAGTAAGGTGGCTGCAAATTAAGCCTGTAGGAACGTAGTGGAATGGCCTGAAATATCGAAGACGCGGCGATAGTGAGGACTAGGCTTGGTAGAAAAGCTGGAAAGGCTGGCGGATCATCATTTTCATCAAATGGCGTTAGAAGACGGAGCTTGGAGCAGTGGCGTGCAGCGTACATAGATGCTGGGCTCGGAATGATGATGGCACAAAACAGTAATATTAACAAAGACATAGCCTATGTTTGATGTAGGCCTACACAAAACATAAAACGCTGATGTACACAAGACATAATGAACTGAATTTAAGAACTGAAAGCAAAGAAAATTCAATTTAATTTAATTCACACAAATATCTCACACAGTAGCTTCACCCGCACTTTTCTATGACCCGGTTCGACGGAACAACAGGACTCGTGTTGGACATAATCGCTTGCAGTGCTTGTAGCGGCGGGACCACAAACTACCGTTCTATAATGGCGGAGTCCTCACACTAGTTCCTTCTATTCGTCATGCCTTGGGTGTGAGGAGTACCTCATGGGTCTGGTCACAGACTGGACGTGGTTGGGACATTCCTAATGGCCTTCCGCCCTCTACGTGTAAATGCCTATCGCTGCTTGCCACCCTCCTGACACACACCTTCCCGTCCCGCCCGCACACTTACTGCGTTTACATGGCGAACTCAAATCGATTTGAGTTCACTTACCGTATTGAATACGGTCATGTAAACGGGATTCAGATCGTATTGAGTTTCAAGGTCGATACGGTAAAATTGTGGGATCGGATCGTATCCAAACTGGTGTCCAGGAACATGTAAACGCGGATCGTATTGAAAGCGATTCTGCGCGCTCTCGCGTTACATTATTAAACTAATTTAAGCCTACTTTCGTCTGTCGCCTGACACTCGAATCGCTTGTTTTACTTTCTGTCCATATTCTGCGTTACTGTCTGTGTTCCTGTCGTGGTTGATAAGTGTAGTTTGTTTGCACACGTTTTTATCGTTAATGTATTTTTGTCTGTTTTGCCTTAAATGGCAGGTGTATCCATACGTAAAATGAGGTCAAGAGAGAAACACCGTGTCACATTGCCGCTTAATCCGTTCCTTTTCCCATTTGTCCACTAGATTGAATAACTTGAACATAGAGTGGCGCAGTGGTAACTTTCTCGTCTGCTCCCCCCAAGGTAGCAGGATCGAATGCTGGCACAGTCAGGGTGTTGAGGCCTAATTGCGAGGGAGCCGTGTCAATAGATTTACTGGCACGTTACAGATCCCATTCGGGGCAACATTCCGGCAGCCCGGTGTCTCAAAAAGCTTCAGAAATTAAAAGGGACGCAAAACCAATAACATTTTATCATTATTAAACTTAACATAAACTTGTTAAGAACAAACAACATCAAAATCTTCCGCGCGTCCATTTTTCATGTTTAGAAACATCCCATCAAAAAAAAAAAAAACACCACGGATGATAATTACGGGTCTATTATGTTTTTGCTGTTTAATACGAGTTAGCCAACATAACTGCAGGTTGGCCACCATAAATTATATACCGTATTGAAATCGATTTCAATTCGAACTGAAACTGCTCATGTAAACGGGCAGCGTACTGAAAACAGGATCGTATTCAAATCGATTTGAGTTCGCCATGTAAACGTAGTAACTGTTGACTTGCCAGCGTACGGACCGGCTAAAAGCTAGCGCGCGATCTGTACCATGATTTGGTCACGGCCTTCCGCACTTTCCTTGTCCAATCTTTCTGATCTTTTGCAGCAGCCTTCCAGTTTATGATCGGGAACATCCTGTTGTACAGTTTACGCCACCGTATTTGGCCGGAGACCGTAAGGGCTATTACACACACACTGGTTTTGACCGGCCGTCAATTTACCGGCCGGTATGATTTTACTTTCACACCAACCGGTTGAAGACGGTCAGTTATACGTCTGCGCTCCATGCAAATGGCAGGATAGTGCGCTCCATATGGATCAAACGCGCATTATTGCCATGTGGCTATTGTACAGGCGGCGCCAGAAAAAAGAGGAATATAATTCATTGGGTTCATCCCATAAACGCGAAAAGGGACGAAGTAGATCTCTTTTATACTCTCTTCGAGGATCTACGAAAGGATGAAATGAAATTCTTTAATTATTTTCGTATGTCCATTTCTACCTTTGATGATTTACATGAGCGATTAAAATATACTCTTCAGCGTCAGAACACCAAGATGAGGAATTGCATTCAACCTGTGCAGATGTTGGCTATTGCAATAAGGTAAGTCACACATAAGCTCTTTGATCAAGAATATTTAATGGGCATAGCCTAATGACTTACAGCAAGAAACTTACATGAGACATTTATTAGCTAATCACACAGAGAGGTAAAGTCTATTGTATCATTTGAAGAACTTGCACTTGATAATGCTGAACATGCTCTGTCAAAGATGCTCTGCTATCATTGATTGTAATAAGAGTTACGTACCAAAAAGGTTCCTTTCATTATCACTCAATTCTACGGAATCCTCCTTCAGTCCTTCACATACTTCTATCCACGCCTTCCGTGTGCCATCACGATCTTTGTAGATATCACTCGACTTATCCCACAGCACAGGTCTGGCCTCAACCAACGATATCAATTGTTCAATATCAATTTCAACACCGGCACGGCAATCAGAATTCTGCCTGGTCTCATCAGAACGTAGAGTTGTGAAAACTATGGAGGACGTTGAAATTGATATTGAACAATTGATATCGTTGGTTGAGGCCAGAACTGTGCTGTGGGATAAGTCGAGTGATATCTACAAAGATCGTGATGGCACATGGAAGGCGTGAAGGACTGAAGGAGGATTTTGTAGAATTGAGTGATAATGAAAGGAACCTTTTTGGTACGTAACTCTTATTACAATCAATGATATTACACTAATTTTGGCCAACATCAAACAATCAATCAGTCAACAACAACGTCAGAATCAGATATCAGTCACTCAGACAGAGCATCTCCAGCATTATCAAGTGCAAGTTCTTCAAATGATACAATATACTTTACCTCTCTGTGAGATTAGCTAATAAATGTCTCATGTAAGTTTCTTGCTGTAAGTCATTAGGCTATGCCCAACAAATATTCTTGATCAAAGAGCTAAAGTGTGACTTACCTTATTGCAATAGCCAACATCTGCACATGTTGAATGCAATTCCTCATCTTGCTGTTCTGACGCTGAAGAGTAGGCCTATATTTTAATCGCTCATGTAAATCATCAAAGGTAGAAATGGACATACGAAAATAATTCAACAACTTCTTTTCATCCTTTCGTAGATCCTCGAAGAGCGTACAAAAGAGACCTACTTCGTCCCTTTTCGCGTTTATGGGATGAACCCAATGAATTGTATTCCTCTTTTTTTGGCGGTGCCTGTACAATAGCCACATGGCAATAATGCGTGTTTGATCCATATTGAACCCTTAATAAGCTACGCATATTAATGATTCTAATTATTCATTTCATTATATTCTGATTTTACTGCCAGAATCATACAGGAAGGCCAGACTGGATTGCGAAATATCAAGCTTATGTGGAGACAGTACGTTTGAACGTGCCCAGTCCTGAAACAAAGGAGTGACGAGATCGGAATGTTTGACAGACACTTTATCAGACAAAGGTGTGTTGGGGTCCTGACTCATTTCAGACCGTAATTTCTTTGTCACCCTAGCGTTACGAGTAAGATAGTTGCTGGATGAGAGAGATGAGAGGAACTTTCAACCAATCATAGGACAGAGGCTTCTGTTCTAAACTGCGACATTGACGTCATGAACTACCAATCAGAGAGGGTCACCAATTTTAGCGCCAAGGGAGCGTCTGACGCCGGCTTGAAGTTGAAAGCGGGAAAGATTGGATTAACGAAATCTATGATCGATTCCAGAGCACGATAGCCCCATTGTGACCTGTATAATTTTTCAAACTGTTTGATACCTGTTGCATGCCAATAGTCGCATTATTATAGAAGTTAGTGATAGATTTCCCTCTCCCTCCGTCCTTTTGCTAAATTCACATAAATACTGTCGTCTGAGTGACGACGAGGTTGATTCTTGGTGACACCGTGAGGTGATCACTTATTCTTTTCCATACCGTGAAGATATACTGTGTTAAATTTATCAGAGATAGGGTCATTATTGAAAATATTATAATAAAGTTGTGTGCGCACAGCTGAGTGTGAAATTTGTGTATCGGTAAGATTTTAGTAGTCTCCCACGACTACAACTATTAGGGAAAGTCTACATTAAATTTTGCACTAGACAAATGGTGAATAAAGTAACTATTGGCAAAATTTAGATAGAAAATTACGTGTGACTATAAATAACATTTTATTTTTGTTATTTTTATTCAACGTCAAGATGGAACTCCAGACCCAGAGGAAGACATCGAACCAACGTTTCTACGGCTCCATGTGGTCTGAGATGAGCTAAACACTTTGGAGAGAGAATGTCAGGCGATGTTCGATGAGACGACGCAGAAAGAGGAATAAGTACTAAATAATTTAATTATTTGACAAACTGGTTATGGTTTTGTGGGAACATATTATTTTGTGTAAATATTTTATTTTATTTTTGTCTTCGTGTTTTATTGTAGTTGGTTTGTGGTACTGACACACTTTAGTTTAGTTCATGAGCAACGTGGCATGTATTCTATCTGTATGAAGATTATTTTTTTTGTTGATGTCAAGTACACGGGGCAAGCGTACTCGAGTGCGCTTCGCTACCGTAAAATGCGCGGCTAAGCGACACAAATAGGGAACCGATATCATAACAGAAGCGAAACTGAATTAACTAGAGTAGATAATAGAATTGGTGGGAAATCTTTTTATTGTATAGATTTTTATTGTTACACAGGCTTGTGTGTTAATTGCCGTTTGTTGCATTTTTGTTAAGTGAGGGGTCATATGCCCAATGACTTTATTTGTTGATGAAGTTTCCCTTTTAGTGTCTTGGTACACAAAATTTTATGATATTTGATTGGAGTGTCGGCCCGTGGTAGATTTGTGTTGTGTTCTGCCCTAAATGCTTTGTTGAGTCTGCAAATATATGTTTTATGGGATAGGAGTTTTCGGGAACCCTGGTTTCTGTCTGAAGCTTTGGCCAGGTTAAGCATTTAATCCTTGCGAGGAAAATGTTGGAATCCCCTTCTACGATGTTCTTGCAATTCTTTGGAATTGACAAGAAGTGTGTGAATTTATGTGTCGCGATTAACAGGTGGCGGAACGGGACTGTCTAGTCTCTTGTTATAAATAGCATGACTCAAAGCTTCGACAAGGAGGGCTGGTTTTGAACACAGACGCTAATGAGTGGTAAGTGAAGGTATTTCTACCCGGCGCACTCCATCAGATAAGGAGCAAGCTGTGCTCATTAGTATTCACGGCCCAGGTCTCCGTTCTTCGTAAATGTTTATCTTATATTAAAATAAAGCCTGTTTAATGATAAAAGAATTGTAATCGGTAAATGGGTGCTGTTCGCGTTTTGATTGATCGAGTCCCAGCGTGTTAGCTTATTCATGCTTTTATTTCATGTAAATATCATCGGATTTTAGGCATCTTATTTCTTGTTTAATTATTGTCATGTTCTTTGACTTCGGGTGGTCTCGATGTTCGGCCACGTTGTTGTCATGTATATGTTGAGCAATTGAGCCATTGGGCAAGCTTCTGTTTTGCTGGGAGTTTCCTGACTCACTGCGATCTCGATGGAGATCAATTAGTTTATAAATTTTAAATGGTTGCGTGTGTCAGTAAAATTTTAATTGTTGGTAAGATATTCTTCGAGTGTGTCCCATAAAGCCATAATAATGGTTTGCAGTATGGGGGTTTGCAAGCATATTGGCTGTTCCATCTGTGAGCAAATCTCCATCAAAAGTACTTATTTCTTCTCTAGCGTAGTTATACGCGTGCATACATATTAATCAGACAAGTGGAATTTGATCCACAATTTTATTTCTTTGGAGTGGACCTTTCTAGGCCACTCAGATCTGTGTAAATTATTGTACTGTGGGAGTAAAGTTCAGGGTGGACTTTGTTTATATTATTTTTTATGTTTTGTTGTTTTTATTCAGTTATTAAATGGTGGTAATTTTATTTGTTTTTCACTCATTTCTTAGTTTATAGTTTTGCATATGGTCCTTGTATTTGTAAGCAGCCGTCTGGTATTTGAGCTCTAGTGAAAGCATATCCGGACTGAACGCTCCCCGAAGTTTGATTCTCGTATATACGACGCTGTTATATACAAGGGCACAATATGGAGCGCACTATCTTGGCATTCGCATGGAGCGCAGACGTATGACTGACCGTCTTCAACCGGTTGGTGTGAAAGTAAGATCATACCGGCCGGTAAATTGACGGCCGGTCAAAACCGGTGTGTGTGTAATAGCCCTAAGAGCTCGCGCATTGAAGCGAGTTTAGTGGTAGCAGCTGAGAGGAGATGCTTACAGCACGTGCTCCGTTGGTTGTCTGGAGCAGAGTACTGCAGCGAGGCCCACCGCACTGCACTCCGAGCCCATGGACTTCTGAAGCCCGGCCCGTCCAGTGCTGTTCTCATCTAACGTGGCCGCGTTCTGGCCCATAGCACTGGGCTCACAAAGTCCACCGCACTGGACGGGCCGGGCCGAGCAGGCACACTATCCTTCACAACGCGTGCACAATAAAATGCTCACTTTACACTTCAGAATTGATAGCAACGCAATTGTCACTAGGCTATTGGTATAGTTCAAACTGGCTAATCTCAATCTGAAATACATCCATAGTTGTTGATTCAAGGGCTTTGCTACATCATTGTCATGTATCCCCGTGTATTTGTGTGTGTAATTTGTCTGATAACCTGTGTTATTGTGATGGCTGTATTAGTGTGCGCCTTTGCAATTAAGATGAGGGTTGGGAAGGAGGCGGCCGTGGCCTTAAAATAGGAACCATCCCGGCATTTGCCTGGAGTAGAAGTTAAATAACAAATCGGAAATTAAGTACCGAGTTTAACCAGTAGGCTTGCTATTGTTAGTTTCGTCAAACGAATTTAGATAACTATTTGAAGTTATTAGCCATTGGACAAAACGAAGTGTATGTTAATTCGGATAACCTGCGTAACAAGACCCTCAAAATGAACCTCGTATTTCACAAGTTAAACTGGAGTTTGACAGCCAGAGTAATCAGCCGTTGAGATAGCCTAAGCGAACATCTGACATGTTATGCCACTCGTTGACATCAATACAAAACCAAGTGCTGGGTCAGAGAATGATGCTATTGCATGTGATACGACACAGGCAGCATCCACACCAAGAGATACCGTAGTAGGTTCGAGCGCAACTTTAATCAGTGGCCTTTATAGATTGTTCCTCAGTTCAGCGTCTGTTGGGGCCGTTAGCTGCTAGAATTGAAGTTAAAGATGGCAATCACTTTCTGGACACTGATGCATTGTAGCCACATACAATATTATTCAAAATCATCACTGTCAGTGATGCGATTGGGTACCCGATGAGCCTTACTTGGTGTTCCAAACGATGTAGTCTACCCCGTTCCTCACACTTACTTCTTTCTTTAATCCTTCTAGCGGTCCTCTTTGACACTTTTGTTGCAACTACCACTCTATCCTGCACCTTTATTCAGAGGAATTAACAAATCACCCGACGCTCCTTCTCTAGCGAGTCAAAAGTCAATTATGTTTTTTCCTTCTTTCACATAATGAATCGTAACAGCATCTCTTTGTCAAGTAAATTTTAAATCGCACTTTTAAACTTTTCAACTTTATAGGATACTTAACACGGTAAGGCACCCCCACGGCCGTGCACGGATTAGTGGACCATTACGCAATCCGCAGACGTGTCCAGCAAGGTTAGCACACCCTAGATTCTCTATATTTTCATCCCCACGATGTAAGGAGAGTAATACTATCGGCGCACCCTCGCGATACACCTGGACTAGTGAAGCAATAGCCTACACGAATACAGCACACTTTTTTTCCCTTTTCCTTACACTGCGCTTCAGAGGTAACAGACCAATCCGAGAGGGCTAGCTATACTTTAAACTTCATACAGCATCATCCACACATTATAGGAGAATTAGGTTGTAACAGCACCCTCGAGGCAATATCTGATCTAGCGGAGCTTACGCAGGTCACATACTAGACCGAAAGGGGTGACTACACTGTAAATTTCCTATACAACATCTTTTGCATCATTCATTTTTTTCCTTTCTCTTCACTAAACAATTAATGTCATTAATCTTCAAACCAATTATATAACAGAGAATGTTAAACCAAACCTCTTAATGAGATGTCAATGTTATAAAATGCAGATGAGAAAACGCAAAGAAATGTAAAATAATGTCAAGTGACTGTACACCAGCCAAATAACCACGCCTTGCCACACCTACCAAACCCCGCACGGCGCACTTACGCTTACCAATCCGACTACGTAGAAGAACAGAAGAAACAAGGGAAGAAAAGAAGAATGGAAACCAAAAATAAAACTACGAGAAGAAGAAAAGAAGAGAAATCTAAAATAGCACCCCCACGTCTAATCCAGTTATTGAGGCCAATAACTAAACGCAGGGGAAGTCTTGTTGTATACCCAACCCTCGTACAAGGGTTGTGTCTACATCTACATACATCTATTAACATTGATAGAAGGTAGTACAGAGCCACGGACATGTGGACAGGGGCATGTCTGGTCATAGCCCCACGGCCACCAGCCTAGCAGATTAAGGAGGTCATACAGGACATTACCCTCCACATTTCGCTGAGCAGGGAGTGATTCCACGCAATTAGCCTAAAAATAAGAGGGTCACGCACGCGCTTGCCCTCTTACCTCTCTCGAATTCCAAGTGCTTAGTGCTACGTTAACGACGGACCGGCCGGGCAGGGCCCACGCCAGGGTCCCAACTTCAACGCCGAATGGTCGACGGTACGTGGTAAGGTGAGTCGTGTCTGCATCCTTTTCATCCCCATCTATCTAAGTTCTACTCCCCTCTACCCCATTAGTACCAATGAACTCCGTAGTCTACAGTCAAGGGATCTCTCTTCTTATTTCAAGTATTTATAGAACCCTTCCTCGTAGACTGTAACTTGGACTAAGATCCGGTATTCACCGCTGCAGCATGCTGTCGGGCAGGGCTGCGTGAGCAGGCGCTTGGCGCATTCAAGCCATTAAGGTAAGAATGGTGAGTATGCCCTCATTGATCCCTAGACGTCCCCGCTAATCGCCTAAATCTCGTTAGACTAAAAAAATCCAATTTCACTACCCTCTTTACTTGTTTCATCAAATCGAAACAATATCTTCAAGGAGATGATAGATGACGACAGCGACGACGTCTGCTGGAATAGTTTGTAAGTTCTCTTGAGATCGATGAATCCAAAAAACTTCGGCAGGTTGCCACGTGGTGCGCCGTTACTTTGCAAGGAATATATATCTGAAACAAACTTATAGAAATTTTAACATACATTCAAAGCAATTGGCAAACCAAAATAGGGGTTCCCTGTTGGTGTTTGCGAAGGAAAAATAAAAGAAACTAATGAAAGAGATAAACATTGTGGTGTTTGAAGCCATATTTTCAGTGTTGCCTTAATAAACTGGTCATCCTAGTGTTTTATTAATCTCATGTAATTTATTTCAGGATTAGGGCATAACCCGTCTCTTTTGGGTACATTCGTGTTGACCGACTGAAAAGCACTAAACTCTTGAAAGAGAAAAAGCAAAGAGCAGTACGAGCGAAATCTAACTAGCCATGTATTCCAGAGAATACACCAAGGGTGTTGTCCTGTTTGACATGGTATTGGAAGAGGCTTGAAATGTTTGTAAAATGTGGAAAACGGAACGATTTTTGGTGAAAATAAATGTGGTTTTAGCGTTATTTTTAGTGGAGGATCGAACCCCCAGTGGGTCTTTACGTTGACAGCCAAACTTTCTGGCCACATGAAGGACAGAGAGCCCCGTGGCTGTCATGAACTGAAACCCTTTGACATGGGAGAGCGACCAGAAAGCGTTTGAGACTGAGGCCACGACTGAAGGGCTTATCAAACAGTCTGTGGGTAGTGAGTGACACTTTATCTCTCTCTGTGTCACTCTGTCTCTCTATGCTTTATAGTAGGCTCATTGGTTATGGCTTACATGTAAAGGCGTGGCTATTGCCGTTTGCGAGCTTGGTTCTCATCCCACACAGATGATAAGGAGACTGTTGCTATGATGGAGGTGGGGTCACAGTGCCTACGTCACAGCTAGCAGCCATAATGCATTTGTTGGAGACCGCCAACTTTGAAATGACAATGAGTAGGAACTCGGTCATAAAGGATTGCATGGGGCGGAACGACGAGGTCATTCGCCGTCTGAAAAAGGGATTAGCCTAAGGGGAGGTCACGCGTCTTTCGGAAAAGGGATTGCCTAAAGGAAGAATAAATAAATAAATATTGTTTTATTAGAAAAAATGATTTTTATTAACCCAGGAATTATAGGTGGGAGGAAACCCCAACCATTTTACAAGATATTGCGTGCCTCTGACTTTAACTATTTTCTCAATAAGAAAATCATGAGGGTATAAGGATTTTTGTAATTCTTCAAGGTAGAATGCGCCTTGAATGGGCTGTCCAGTTTGGCCCTATAGAAGATAACTCACTGGTTGTCCGAGCTTGACTTGACGGATTTTTTAAATTTCCGTCGTCCAACTTGGTGTATAGGATTTAGTAAAGATAGTTTTATGAAAACTAATGCGAACAAAATTTCCAATTTTAAGGCGGTGTCGTATAGAGTCGACCATTTTATCGGATGTAACTGTTTACTGAGCCTGGGAATATTCTTGGTTACGAGACGGGGTTTCATGGCAGTGGTTCTATGTTTGGTATTGTTGTAACGTGAGACTAGCTCAGGTAACAAGTCTACCCAGCGGTAAGAGCCACGGGAGGTAAACTCTCTCCACATAATGGATTTCAATGTCCTATTGAATCGTTCAACGACAATTGTTTTTAAATGACTAAATGTTGAATAGTGATAAATATTCAAAGATTTTAGAAAGCTCAAGAAATCCTTGTTGAAAATTTCTTTGCCCTGCTCGGTTTGAAAAAACTTGGGTTGACGTTCGGATTGTTGATTAACATGTTTTAAGGCTTTGGTCACCAAAAGTCCAGTTTTATTTTTCACCGGTTCAACAAAGGCCATTTTGGAACACACATCAATCACAGTCAACATATAGCGTACACCATCGTTAACGCTAGCATAAGGGAGCATCTCTACCAGGTCACCTTGCCACAAATCATCTACCCCCTTTGAAATAACACGACGGCGTTGATAAAAGCGACGTGCTGGTTTATGCAGTTAATGACCGATGTGCACTTTGATGGGGGATGGATTATAAGATAATTTGTGCATGCCGAAGTTGTTCTTCAATGTGTTGGATTTCGGAATCATGACCAGTGTGGCCTGCTTGACGTGACGCATGAAGCACGTATAAGCGTTGTACCAACTCCTTGGAAATATTCCAATAGGTTATATCCACGAGTGGTTTTAATTTTTTGAACCAAACGCCACAGGCAGAGGCATGTTTACGATTACTAAACATGTTTGCAATGATGTCTTTATATTTTTGAGATATATTGGCATTCAGTTGCTGAGATGATTTATATTTTCTTTTGTGAGTATGGGTGTCTAATAAAATGGATTTATATTTGTTAGGTCCTCTGGCGTAAAATCTTGTAGAGATGGGGTACGAGAGAATAGCACCTTTAACAGACCTGGTGTTAATTTATAGTTCATGTTTTTAATGGTGACACTAGTACCACTAAATTTAATAGATGAATTACCAATTTTAAATCTATCATTCTCATAGCGAACACCATACGTCGTGTCTGTCTTTCAAATAAATAGATTTGTGAGATACGGTTCCTGTGTTGATCAATAATATTTTATTAAAATGTTTCTTAGTTGAGCTTTATTTTGAGGGGTGACCAAGATTTGTGAATACGGAGACGATCTGGAAGAAGAAGGTGTTTCGGAGTAGGGGAGCAAGGGGGGGGGATCTAAAGCCACCCGGCGCTGCTCGGGTGGCGTCCTTGTTAAATAAGTGGATATCTCGCGAACCCATGGTCGTAATTGGACATGCGAGGTATGAAATTATTCTGGCTGACTCCCTCTCGATGAAGGGTTCACAAGATATCCACTTATTTAACATGGACGCTCCGCGACCCCGGGCGTCTTGAAACCCCCCTTGCTCCCCTACTAATTATTGTGTCCTAGAGACTTGAACCTTATTTTGGTAGTAGAGGGGGTAATGATCATTCATTTACGTCAAACAAACTTTTTTGTAAAATTCTTAGTTTCCAAAATATAGCCAATTTTAAAAATTAGGCTTGTTTAGAAAAAATTAAGAATATACAGTTTTGTTCTAACGATAACGGACATAGAGACAATTCGTTTGAGCCATTGCACAACGTTCTATCATGATTGGTTTGAAACATATCGCCTACTTTCAAAACCAAAAATTTTGAATTTTTTAAGAATTTGGTTTGTTCTAACGATAAAGGACATAGAGACCATTCATTTACGTCAAATACACTAATTTGTAAAATTCTAAGTTTCCAAAATATAACCACTCTAAAAATTGAACTTTTTGGGAAAAAATGACAAAAATGCCATGATTTGTTCTAACGATAAAGGACATAAAGACCATTTCTTTCAGCCTATTATGATTTTTAGGATTTTTTGTTTTGGAAATATCGCCTATTTTCAAAATATTTTTTGGAAAATGTGAAAAATACAATATGTTTCGACTGAGAGTGGGATAGAGGTAGGTGTAGGAGTGAACATATGACTTTACATGTATTTTAGTTTAATCATATAGCCTATTTTAAAAATATTTTTTGGAAAAAGAATTAAAATACAATATTTTTGAGCTGAGAGTGGGATAGAGGTAGGTGTAGGAGTTAACATATGACTTAATATGATTTTTAGTTTAAACATATGGCCTATTTTCCCAATTCAACATTTAGGAAAAAAAATAAAAATATAATGTTTTGACTAGGCGTGGGATAGAGGTAAGACTAAGAGTTGAGAGTCTATCATTAACCTTAGATACTTTAGATTTTTGGAATTTTAGTGTGTTGTTGTTGCTTACGAACATGGTGGTAAGCATTATGCAGCCATTATAAGGGCTGATCATCAATCCAAGACCAATCGAAAAATCCATTAAATACGTTGACAAAAATTACTCGTCAAATAAGCCCTTACATAAACCAATACAAAAACCAACACAAAAGCCAATATATAAACGAACACAAAAGCCAACATAAAAGCCAATATATAAGCCAACACAAAAGCCATCATAAAAGCCAATATATAAGCCAACACAAATGCCAATATATAACGCAACACAAAAGCCAACACAAATGACAACATAAAGCCAATTTATAAGCCAACACATAAACCAATACATAAGCCAACATAAAAGCTAACACAAAAGCCAACATAAAAGCCAACACAAAAGCCAACATAAAAGCCAACACAAAAGCCAATATAAAAGCCAACATAAAAGCCCACACAAAAACCAACATAAAAGCCAATACAAAAGCCAACACAAAAGCCAACGCAAAAGCCAACTTAAAAGCCTATGCAAAAGCCAATACATAAAAGCCAACATAAAAGAAGCACAAAATCCGGCATAAAAGCCAATACAAAAGCCAACACAAAAGCCAATATATAAGCCAACATAAAAGCCATCACAAAAGCCAATACATAAAAGCCAACATAAAAGCCAACATAAAAGCCTACAAAAAAGCCAACACAAAAGCCAACATAAAATCCAACACAAAAGCCAACATAAAAGCCAATACAAAAGCCAACATAAAAGCCAACACACAAGGCAACATGAAAGCCAACTCAAAAACCAATATATAAGCCAACATAAAAGCCAAAACAACAGCGAACATAAAAGCCAATACAATAACCAACTCATAAGCCAACTCATAAGCCAACATAAAATCATAAAAGCCAACACATAAACCAATAAAAAAGTCAATATATAAACCAATGCATAAGCCAACATAAAAGCCAACACAAAAGCCAACATAAAAGTCAACACAAAATCCAACATAAAACCAACATAGAGGCCAACACAAAAGCCAACATAAAAACCAATACAAAAGCCAACACATAAGCCAACATAAAAGCCAACATAAAAGCCAACAAAAAGGCCAACATAAAAGCTAACATAAAGGCCAACATAAAAGCCGACACAAAAGCCAACATGAAAGCCGACAGAAAAGCCAACATAAAAGCCGACACAAAAGTCAACATAAAAGCCAACATAAAAGCCGACACAAAAGCCAACATGAAAGCCGACAGAATAGCCAACATAAAAACCAACACATAAGCCAACATAAAAGCCAACATATGAGTCAATGCAAAAGCCAATACATAAAAGCCAACACAAGAGTCAATACAAAAGCCAACATAAAAACCCAACGCAAGAGCCAACACATAAGCCAACATAAAAGCTATTTAAGAGCCAATACAGAAGCCAACATAAAAAGCCAATTCAAAAGCCAAACATATGAGCCAATACAGAAGTCAATACAAAAACCCAACACAAAAGCCAACACATAAGCCAAACATAAAAATCACCACAAAAACCAATACAAAAGCCAACATGAAAAGCCAACACATAAAGCCAACATAAAAGCCAAAACATAAAAGGCAATACAAAAGCCAATACATGCCAACATAAAAAGCCAACACAAAGGCCAACATAAAAAGTCAATACAAAAGCCAACATAAAAGCCAACATAAAAGCCAACATGAAAGCCAACACAAGAGCCAATACAAAAGCCAACACATAAGCCAAAATATAAAAGCCAATACAAACGCCAACACATAAGCCAAAATATAAAGAGCCAACATATGAGTCAATACATAAGCCAACACAAAAGCCAATACAAAAGCATACATAAAAAGCCAACACATAAAAGCTAACATAAAAGCCAAAATATAAAAGCCAATACAAAAGCCAATACATATGCCAACACATAAGCCAAAACATAAAAAGCCAACATATGTGTCAATGTATAAGCCAACACAAAAGCCAATACAAAAACCAACACAAAAGCCAACATAAAAGCCAATTTATAAGCCAACACATAAACCTATACATAAGCTAACATGAAATCCAACACAAAAGCCAGCATAAAAGCCAGCATAAAAGCCAACATAAAAAACAACACAATAAGCCAACATAAAAGCCAACACAAAAGCAAACATAAAATACAATACAAAAGCCAACACAAAAGCCAACACAAAAGCCGACACATAAGCCAATACATGAAAGCCAACATAAAGGCCAACATAAAAGCCAACAGAAAAGCCAACATAAAAGCCTACACAAAAGCCACACATAAGACAATACAAAAGCCAAAACAAAAACCCAACACAAAACCCAACATAATAGCCCACACAAAAGCGAACACAAAAGCCAACACTAAGGCGAATACATAAGCCAACTTAAAAGCAAACATAAAAACCAACACATAAGCAGCTGGTAGCCGTGACTAGGGTTTATTAGAGGACCCTTAGCAAGAATACAATCAGTTTACTACTACCTCTTACGGTGTTCACATCAAGTAAGACCGTCCCACCCACCATTGTACAGCCTTATCATACGCAATAAGCAGCTGTTGGTCTATCTAGGGTATATTAGAGGACCCTTAGCAAAAATATCGCCACTCCATCACCAGAACAGTTGTGACCTTTGTAGTGTGAACATGATACTGACAGGTCAGTTATTACTATGGAACTTCCTACAACCAACAAATGTAGCCTTGATCGAGTGCACCTTGGGAAGGGTGGTTTAAAGACACCCGGCGTCGCGAATCGCCCATGTCAAATAAGTGGATATGTTGCGAATCCTTCATCGAGAGGACATCAGCCCAAATAATTTGATACCTCGCATGTTCAAATCCGACCATGGGTTCGCGAGATATCCACTTATTTAACAAGGACACCACCTGAGCAGCGTTGGGTTGCTTTAGATCCCTCTTGCTCCCCTACTTTTCAGCCATGACCGATCTTTGTTTTGTTTTTAGAAACTGTTGAAGGGGTGAGGATTGTTTTCCAGGATTAAATACGGTATCGCTTCCACTTTCACTTTCACCATGTTGCTCTTTTTCGTGTTCTTCTTAACTATCATATTATGATTTTACAACCTGTGGAAGGGTTTGAGTAGATTCTTAACTTGTTAAGGGTCTCGTCTGAGAGGTAGCAGCAGCGTTTTGTTTGATAGATATGTTATGATCAGGCGATGGATCCTGTTTTAACAGGCCCATAGGATTAATGTTTTTTAGACGTTGTAATTCATGAAATTTACGTTTAATATTATTTCGTGCCTCAATGATACGTTGCTTTATTTGAACATGATTTAATACCCTATGGACGTCTCCATGGTGGTGGTAAACTAACTAACAGGAAGTACCAAAACATCAATCTTTCTAAAGAGAAATAAAATGATCAAAGCACAGGGACTGACGTGTTATCAACAACCAAGATATTTTTACCATACCTCACGAAAGTGTTATTCAAATTATGAAAGCCGATGGTAGCACACCCACCTCTTCCACGTAGGCTAATCATGGTCTGGCTTTTCTGTTTTCTAAAATGCGATATGTGATTAATGATATTGTGGCAGGCATGTGTCGAAATGTGGGTCTTATGAAATTATATCCTTCCTATAGTGAGGAAGAATGCAAAACGCTTTCTATGGCAGGATGGTGTCCCAACAGCAACAATGACTGGTTAGTTCATACGGATGGCATCTTTACAGGGTTCCTACCCTTAAAATTACTACTTGGCTCCGCAGAAGATCATAAACGTATTATTTTAAATGCTAGAAAAAGTTTGTATCTGGTGAGAGATAGAAGTGTTTATAATGCACTGAAGGGAGCCCCTGATTAACTTGAGAAATACACGTCTATTTTTAAATAATATTTGCTTCCCGTATGAGGGTTGGGAACTCAATTTTTCAAATAAGAAGTTTGGTCCCTTGTATGACATGTTTGCTAATTTTCAATCCTCTTATTATTATTATTATTATGAAAAACAGGATTGCCCCATGTTGACGCTGCAAGCGTTCAAATCAAAGGCACCACTCGTGGTGTTTGACTGTTCGTGTTTAGAAGAATCTATGAAAATCACGACCATTTATTTTTAGAGTAGATTTTGAAACTCAAGAAAATGGACCAGCCAATACGAGCGCCTACTGTTTGATTATTCATGCCAGACAAGTCAAGTATCATTCTCCGTCAAACTATGTCACCAGCGAGTAATCCACCTGTCACTCCCTGCTTAGCTGCACCTGTGGTGAGGTGAGAAAAGTCTTAATATGTTATTATTATTCATCATCAGTGTCTGTGACGACAGTTGCTGTTGCGCTCTGTCACCGTGCACACACCAACGACAAACGTCATGTGCCCCTCAATAAGCAACAACAACAACGACATAAGAGAAAACCATGGAATTTAAAATGTGAATTTAATAGACTAAAACATTTCAAACACAGCCAGTCCCCTTTATGGATTCTGGAGAATTGGCTGCAGCAGGTTTTTATTCTTTAAACTGAAGCGATGTGGTCAAGTGTATTTTTGCAACATTGAAATTGGAAACTGGGAGATGGGTGATCGACCGTTTAGCGACCATCAACGTTGGAGCCCATCCTGTCATTACCTGAATCGCTATCATGTGGGCAATATTCCGTGCAGTTTGTATTACCGTATCATTGTACCAGATCCCTCAAAAACAGGAGATACCTGCGGACCGAATGTGCAAACAGCCCATTTGAATGTTGTTCCAGATTTAAAAAATAAAAAATAATTTTAATATGTATGTATGAGTTTCATGATGTTGAATAAAACCAGTGTGCTCATGTAAAAAAAACTTGCTGTTGTTGTTCAAGTTATTGTTGCTTTTTCTAGTCCTTTACTATTTTAGTTAAACCATGGATAAACCTATGGCTGGATAAGCATCAGATGGGTTAGTTTTTGCTTGGTCGTGGACAAGATAACAAGTAAAAAACTGAAACAAAATAAGGAAAGCATGATGCGTACACTCATTGTAGATTGCCAAGGGTTTAAAATCGCTGATAACAAATTTATATTTAAAGAGGTTGCTATCATAGATTGGTCTATATTTTGGGTCTCGCAACCCGTTCATCTGGTGTTTAAACCGCCCTATGCTTTTGAGTTGTTGTGTGAGAAAGGTAAAAAAACAAAGTGAATGGATTGAAAATTATTTGCAACTGAAATGGAAAGAGTGTACTATATCTTATAAGTACCTTGACATAGTCATGAAAGCGTATTTGTCCTCTGCCAATGTGGTATTTGTAAAAGGGGCTGAAAAACGTGAATGGCTGAAACAGTTTTTAGCTCCTTACTATCAATGTATCGATCTTATTGACTTTGGATGTCCCTCACTGCAAACATTGATGGACACCTGTCTTTGTGGCAATATGAACAATAAAGCTTTGGCGCGCGCGTGGCAGTTATATCATTGGTCAACGACTAATGCCTGTTGGGAGTTGTTAAATAAAACTAAAACTCAAGGTTTACTGGCAAATGACACCAGTGAGAGTTGTACACGTGAGGTGAAAACATCAACATTGCTATAAGATTGATACCACTACGATCGATAAGGCGATTGGTAAATTCTATATGTGCAAGAAAGAACTGGCCAGTTTTACTCGACATGAATTATTGGCGCAACAAAAGTCGTTTATTTTTATGTAGCAGCCAACGCAGCGAAATAAATTTGGGACAAGGCACCTTGAGAGTGGATTGCAACCATGCAGCCATTCTTCGCATCATAAGCAATTGACTATGGCAAAAATACCACCCCAACGTCAGTGTGCGACGTGTCAACTCATGAAATTGTATCACGGTAATAAAAGTCAGTGTAAAGACTTTGTTTCATCATTCCATGGTTGTCATGGCGAAAACACTCTACCATGTACGTCAGCAGCAGCAGCAGCTGCCAAACAACAACAACAACAACAACAAAAGTGTCTTTCACCGAGTGAAAAAACATGTCGAAGCTGTATTGGCCATGGAATTATTCATTACGTCATTGAATACTTGCCTCTGGAACTACACTTACATGGTTACCGATTTAGTGGGCCCGGAACTCACCTTGGAGAACGTGTTAGGGGAGGGGATATGGCTTATCATAACAGTGATCCGACATTAAGACGTGTGGCCGACAAAGCATTGTTAAGCATTGCCAAACAACGAATAACAGCTTCTGATGCAAGTGTATCAGAACGGATGGCTTCAATCACGGTTATTGGTGCAATGAAGAGCAAATTGCTTTTATCCAGATATGGACTTAAGCATTAAGAACTTTTTTTAAACAAATAAAATCAAAATGTTATCACTGTTATGATTAAAAAACAAGACTCTATGTTGTTTTCTTTTTCATTATCATTTATAAAATTATTATTATAAATGGTATCAATGGTATTATTATTATGAATAACATAAATTGTATTATTATTTTGAATAACCTAAACGGTATTACTATTATTATAAACATATACAAAGACAGACAGAAATAAGAAACATAATAATTATTATTTTAAGTATTAGTATTAGTATAAACAGTATATCATCAATTTATATTTATACAAAGCATTATACCACACCCCTCATGTAAAACAGCCTCAAGGCAAAAAAAACAAGATTTTTTTAAAGTACGTGATACTTATGAGTGATCACAATCAAGTCTATGTGCATCTTTTGTAAAATGGTTATTATTTTTATTATTATTATTATTATTATTTTGATGAAAACATTTCATGATGATTTGCAATAGAACTTTCTTTGTTATAAATATGGCTTAGTAATAAACCATGTGACCAGTGAATGCGTTGTGACGTTAACTATCATTTAGTGAATAGTTTTGAATAGTTTTCTTTAAAAGTGTATCTTTTTTTTCTTTTTGACTTGTGGATGTCGTGCATGAGGGGTTGCGAGTTGATCAAGCGGCCCTTAAGCGTATAACGTTTTCCCTTATTTTTTAAACTATATATAGAGCCGGTATTCGCTCATCCTGCGGATGATTCTTTGGGAAACATGAATTGTTCACATCTGAGATATGCTGATCGCACCCGAGAAGCATGCTTGAGCTTCATACATACTTTTGACTCTGCCAAGATCTTGTGAATATTTTTCCTGATGAATTAAAGATGGAATCTTTATTATGCACATTTGAATATATCATTACACGTCATTCTGCATCATTTACCACGGTGTGGTGATTTAACATTTGTTTATTTTTCGTGAAGGTAAAGGTATATCCTCGCAGAGATGCGAACCGGATATAAATAGTGGCTACACGACTCTGGAAGTGTCGAGCCCGGAACATCAGCTTCCGAGGAGGATCATACCCAATTGTGCGTTGCTCACGCACAGACGTGCTTTTGGAAGTTCTAAGTAGACCTGGGTTTAAGGACCAGAGTAGTACACATCTTTGAAGAAATCCGAGTTCATCGAGTTTATTTTCGCACACAATGTGCTGGTGAACGATTAAGTTGTGAATAATAACAACGTTTGTGTAAAATTTCACGTCAGATTGTGAAGTTACAATTTTTGCCG
Source organism: Meconema thalassinum (assembly GCA_946902985.2). Classification (NCBI taxonomy): domain Eukaryota; kingdom Metazoa; phylum Arthropoda; class Insecta; order Orthoptera; family Tettigoniidae; genus Meconema; species Meconema thalassinum. The sequence goes on from OX336389.2 coordinate 863,699,649, forward strand.
GATCTGCACATGGTGATCATTATCACGTGGCAGAGTTCAATCTTATAGGCAAGTTGTGAATATTGAATAGTACTTGTGAAACACAGTGATTTACAGCGTATTTACGCCAATGATATTACATAAAACCGTGCTGTGCAAAGGCCGGAATTCTTCTCCCAACCATTATCGTGATACTTGGCGATTGCCATTTGATAAGCGTTAGAATCTGTGTGAAGGATACTAAAAGTATCGGTAAATTCTGTGAGCTGACACATGCTCATTCTTTAATAAAGTCTGCAAAGTGTAGAGTCAGTGTAACTCACGCTAAACCTACGATTCAACTTAGTGAATAGTCATATTTTACAAGCCTACAAAATGCTGCTACTCAACCGCGTGGAGGTAGCTTGTCTCCACTTTACCACGATGTTGATGATGGCTTAAGCCATTCTTATGAAGGGGACGTCGAGGAACTAACTGCATTATGGATTGGAAGAAGAGGGAAAAAATAATGGCTGGACTCATAGCCATGGGAATGTTGGAATTTCCTAATGCCAAGAGGAATGGATTGACCCCTCAAATTTCCTTGTTGGATGAGGTGAACCATGTTTTGCCGTGAGTCTTGCATTAAATTCTCTTGCTGTATAGGGTATCGGTCATGGTGGTGTAGTTCTTTAGCAACCGTACTGATGACAGTCATATAGGTAGGTTTTGTCTTTTGCAGTCACCGCTTTGGTGTATTTTCGCTTCATGAACTTCTGCATCATTTTTTTCGAAGCTCATTGGTTAGAACCCCATGGTGTGGTTACACACTGGTGCATCATGTAAATTATGGTATTTTCAAATTTTTGGAACCCTGAAATTCTTATTTAGCCGGGAGCTATAATGTTTTGTAGACTGCTCATGCTGCATCCCATGTTAACTTTACTTAGCTCCTAATTTATGGAATTATTTTCACGCCACTGACGGGCGTATCGTTTAATGAGAAAGAATCACTCATTCAATTTTAAATGGATTATGTTATGCTTTTTTCTATGTGGTTTAGAATACCACTACATTTAAGTAGAATCTTACACGAGTGTAATGAGAAGAGCAGTTGTAGCTTACTCAAAATCCCGATTACACTAAACTATTGTATCATTTAAAACAACGCCAGGAGGTGAAGGTGTTGCAAGTTATATGTTCATTTCTGTGCCTTGTATGAGCACTGACATTATTGAAACTTAACCGCAGAGGTGAGAAATATCTTTCAAAGAAGCTAGAACGAGCGTAGTATCCGCGTTTCCGTTCTCTTTGAAATTGTAAAAGCAATTATATTATTGTACGTATTTATTCATAGCCCACAATCGTATGCTACGAACTAATCTTTTTATACTCATGAGTATTTGTGAGGGACACAAGTGGACAGTGAAATATGAACCCGTTATTTTAAAACATTTAAAGACTATGCCCCAGTGCAATGAAATCACATGTAGCGAGGAACACTCTATTGAGCTACAGCGAAGACATGTGCGCTCAAGGCCAAACAAACTCGTCATAAAACATTACCCACAAGCCCAGTATATTCTCCTAGTGAGACCACGACTTCGATTGACTTGTTGCATACACATTTTTGTAAAGGATTTCTTATCGAGGCTTGTTCGGTAAATGCGCGAGCATGACTAGGTCAAGAAGCAGCTGGTAACACTGCATTGATACAGGGTGACTAATAAGTCACGCATTGTGATATTTCGCAAATGTTGTAAGCGATTAAATGTTTAATAATTTCATGATCTATTAGATGATTAGAGTTTCTTATTTGATGAACCAGACATTGTATCAGGCTAGTTAACATTTTATTGTTAATTGTTATGTCCGTGTTTAGACACGAGGAGTGATATACTCTTATATTTGAAAGCCGCCAGTTCATAGCTGTGTGCTAGACTGACCTAGGTATTCTTGTGAGCTTAGAGAGCCGCAAAGATTGCTGTTGTTGTTGTCGGAGCTTTCTTTAGCCCGTGTATTTGTGATGACGATTTTTGTCACGCACTACTTTTCTGTAAGTACCTTTTGAAGCCTTGTGTCCTATGGTCATTCGTCATAAATAATGAACTAAACCAACGATATAATTCAACAAACTCTTAAATCATGAAACGATTATCGTAAATCTTCGAAGTTAATATGCCCGTTAAATAATTATTATTAGTTAATACTTGATCTGATTTGCCTACAGCTGACCGATGCATTGCGCTTATGAGTATTTTCCTCATGGGAATGTTAGAAGCTAACATTATTTTTGACTGACTGAGATCACTGGCAACCCAATGGTCTGTAAATAGGAGGCCGCAGTGACCTCATGTGATGTTATACACTGTATTTACAGTGCATTCGCTATTTAACCGTAAACAGCAGATGACGATCAATAGCAAACAGCTTTCTAATCTGTTGTCGGCAGGTTAATAAGAATATTATAGAGGTTCTTATTTATTTATGTGTTATCCTATTATCCCTGCTGTCATGTTTTTATTGTTGTACAGTTGTATTATTAAATTTGTTGTAATACTATGACTGTCATCTTAGCTTTGATGTAGTTTTTCTTTTACACGGACGCATCTCACCGTAGTTTATTGTCAGTTAGGATTAGCAAGAATAGGTAACGTTAAATGTAAATTCGGGAGTGGTACCAGAATGATTTAGATTTGCTGTCATGTTTGACTTTCTTGCTGTATGACGTTTCTATCTGGACTCATCATCCTTACTTGTATCTTCAATCAGGGTTGTTTTTCGTACCACGTCCCAAGCGTTGCTTTGGCTTTCTTTTATGTAAATAGGACCTGTCGAGAGGGATAATTTAATTCAATTAAGGGTTGTTTTCGTTGGTTTTTTATTTTAGCTTTGCGGATTAGCCGATTCAAGCCCTCCGATAGTAGGATAGGGCTTTGATTCCTGAATAAATAATTTCTTCGAATTTTACTTAAGACTGGATGTTTTCATTTACTAGTTTTGTGTTTTGGGGGTGCTTTTCTTTGGGTGTCATTGACATTGCTTTCGTTTGGATCCGATCCTTTCGGGATACTGAGTCGAGTGCCGGCTAGCCCCACAAGAAGTGCATCCGATCCTCTCAGGTGGTGTGTTTGAACGATGTGGTTGTCTGGAAGGCCACATACGGTTGGTGGTAACCAAATAACCTCCTCTAGCGGGCACAATATGTATATGAAAAAGGTAGAAAAGTAAATTAAACATACACATGCGACATAGACATGATCCTATTGACGTAGCTTAGGGCTAAAAATCTCCAATCATGGTGAACTTAACAAAATTAACATTAACCTACATGCGTCATAGGCATGATCCTATTCACGTAGCTTAAGCCTAAGGGCATTTCTCCAATCAAGGTGAACTTAACAAAATTACAATTAACCTACCTGAAACTTTGCCATGATGATAGTTAAGCAACAACAACAACAGTGAATAAACGTCAAACGGTACAGCACCTAAATTTAATTTATTATTATTATTATTATTATAGTTATTAAAAGGTAATCAATGAATAAAGCCAAGGATAGCGTACAGTGATCATTAGTTTTCTATTTTTACAAAACGTATGATGCATCGATTGTTTTTCCCACTCATCGATCAAAGACACAGGGTGAATACTTGTATTGACATGCTCAAACACATCATCAGGTACATTATTAAAACGTGTAGGAAGACATGTTTCCAACTCTTGACAAATGCAAAGAGCTATTTCACCAAATTTGTTTTTTAATTTCTCTATTTTATGTATGCGGAAGGGTGTTTGCATAGGCAATTCAGTGATTTTCATGCGTTTAAGGCCGCAGGCTTGACCAATTGCATTGAGACCATCCATGGCAGTCTATAAGTAAAAAGGAGCGTTACTATAACACTCTAGTCTCAATGTTACAACAACAATATCATCATCATCATCATCATCAACAACAACAACAACAACAACAACAACACCTATAACTTTGCCTATGGATCAAAGTGTGAAGCGTGTTGTCTTTTTTCCTTTCAAAGCCACCGCTTTTAATGCCTGATTGTGTATATCGTATTGGATAAATTAACAAAGATATAATAATGTTTGTAGGAGGTACGCGATAAATGTTGAACCGTCATTAAAAGCCAATTTTTCTATGTTTGATGATCCACGTGACGTAAATACGTGTACTCTTGTAAATGGCAATGATCATCGATAAGAAAAGATTGAGTTTTGGTGCTTATCACATCCATGAATAATGCTTCGTGTATTTCTTTCCATGGCCCAGACATATTAAAAGAATCGTTTTTTAACACTGGAAGAAGCAACAACTCTTTTTGATGTACATAAACTATGGTGTCTGCTATATGATGATTAACACGATGGTACATATTCATGTTTTCAAAAAAAAAACAATGCAAAAGATTTTTGTTTAGTTATTTTAAACTATTTAAAAAAACCAAGGCCCTGTTTTAAATTTTATCTAGTATCATAGGCTCATACGGTTACTAAAAGGTTAAAAAATGTAGTTGGTCGATACGAGAGGGTGGTTCGTTGAATGAGATCAAGAGAGTGGCGGGGTTTCATTAGACAAATGGATTAAAACGTATTTATATGGATACGGTCTGGTTCAATGACTTGCGCATCCGCTAACGAGGTACCACAAAACACTAACCATTCCCATTGGCGGTGCGTATTTTGAAAATCCGGTAAATAGGTAAGCAGGACCAAACCTCCATCATTTTAATTAAAAATAGTGGCGCCCTGACATTAATAAAATCTAAAATAAGACCTCGGTTTAAAGGTTTATTAACAGCTAACAACGTTTTTTGTATGGGTACAACCAGGAGTTGTTTATGTTGTATTTTAAATAACTGATCTTGGACTTTTGAGCAAAGGGCTTGATACATTTCTTTTTTCAAAAAAAAAAAAGAAACGTAAAGTCATTATTGGTATACTTATTATGATGAAGATTAGTATTACCTATATAAACATGTTATCATTAATATTATTATTATTATTATTATTTTGTTACATGAGAGGTTCAATGATTTGCGGCAACAGCCTACCCGTCATGTTGACGAAAACGTAGGCGTATGGGCAATGCTGGCACCATTGTATCACCTTTCGGTAAAGCATATGTAAAACAACCAAACTATCGTTCCACTGCGTGTAGCCTACTTCTAAGAGTTGACATTCATTTTGGTCGTTTTCAGCCAAAACATAAATTTGAAAATTATTTAGCAACAAATGTTTTATTAAGATTAAGTGTCGGTCATCTTCAAGATGGGTTGGAGGTAAATGCATGCCTCTGTTCTGAATAGGAATTAGCATATAATCGCCCTGTCGAACGAGTTGTATACGATAACCCTGTTGTTGCGCAAAGGCGCATTGCATACTGTTAAATAAAAATAGTATCAAACAGATACTATGGTCAATATGACCATGCTGTTGTAAACCCATTAAGGTAAAGTTAACGCCATGCATTTAATAACCATGTCTATACCGAAGAAAAAACAAATTTTAACAAAGTGTGCGAATAAACATTAGTACACTGTAAAAACTAAATGAAAGAAAAAAAAAGAAAAATTAACCAACTGTTTTAAAAAGTCGAGTATGCTAACCCAAGCCGAATGAAAACAATAACCATTACTTGTTGTTGTTGTTTGTTACAGGTCTCATTCTATGAGGCGAATATTGATTCAAAGGTAAGGCCAGAGAGAGTTGACTAAACGTTTGTTGACGATACGAGGTAGTATGTTCCTCAGCAGGAAATCTATAAAAATGAAAGCGAAACTTTGAAGATATTATTGTAACATAAACGTTGAACAAAGGTTTAGTGCACAGGCTACACCAAAAATCTGGGGGAAAATCCTCATCTGCTAATTTGACAATGACTTGTTTCATCGTCAATCCATACCACGCTTTGTGAATCACTTGCGTGGGTAAATTATTTTGAAAACCAAAATTTAGCATGCAGGATTTGTAATAATGATGACCTGGATCGTTCATCATTTCATCACTATCATGTTCAATAATACTGTTGTAAAAACTGGTATCAATGCGTACTTTGGTGTTTCTATATTCCGAAGGGTAGGCCACTCTTTTTGGATTATGGTACACCGTGGTGGAATATTCATTAAACGTAGTATGTATGTTAACCATAAAAGCATCTTGATGATTGGCCATCATTGAATCTGTAAAGTAATAGTTAACGTTCACTAGGTGAATAAACAAAATATATACATACACTGTCTGTCCCCTAACTTAAAGGCGAAAATAAAATAAAAATAAGCGAAACACACTAGCACTAGTAAATAAAACAGCATTCTGACTGTCGGCTTCATGTGTAGGCTAGCATCATAAAATGAATGATCTTGAAAAAAATCACATGTCATACACGAGTATTGTTGTTCTCAAGTATTGCTCATCACTACTCAAGTACAGCACCACTCGTATCAAAATATAAAAGTGACAAGCCTACAAAGTCATGTGAACAGTATGGGTAGCTCATTTGTTCTTTCATGAAGTCTATTAAGCTGCATGAATAGTGAGGACGGGAGGTTGCTTGCTCTATCATGAGGCCTATTAAGCCACATAAATAGTAAAGGCAGCTGGTGGCGGCTTTCTCTAACATGAGGCCTATTAAGCTGCATGAATAGTGAGGGCGGGTGGTTTCCTCTGTGTTTTACATGGTGGATACTTGCTTTCCCCTATCCTAAAAGCCAACATTTTAATCTAGCCTGTGTCCACTGAGCAATGCAATCCTCTCTTTATGTGACAACAGGCAAATATCATTACACACAGTTTTTACATCTATTTACATCCATATACACACACATGCAAACACAAACTCATGCACACACATGCATACATGTTAAAAAACAAAATTAATTTGAAAATAAATTACTTTAACAATATTATCTACAATCAAATATAGCGCATTAATTAGACATCAGCCAAAGAACACGAAATATTTCGAATCCACTCACAACGAGGTACCTAATCCTGCGTTCCACTCCGCAGCTCAGCGAGAATTACTAAGTTTATTGCCAGCAAAAACGAACTACGCTACAATTTTCTTTTTAACCACAAACCAAAGATGGACAAACGCGCTTTATACCAACAACAAATCCAAACGCTCGACCTGTTGCACAACAATTACTTGTTGTAACCAAACGGAAAGCTTGTGAGCATATCCTCATGCCATTGCCGCTTGTTGTCCAACGAAGCTAGCGTTTGCTTTCGCTGTTTTAATAAAAATAAATCGTGGTATTTCTAAAGAATTCGAAACTGACCATGCAACATAGGTGCGTGGGTCTGAAGGACTTTTAAGTAATCTTCCACGCACCGACGTTTAACCACATGATGACTAATCCATTTGGCCCGCTTGGATTGGGTTTGATCCAGCTGCCTAAAACTGTACATCTTGAGAGCTAAGCCCGCAAACTCTGTCATTATGGTGTCTGAACATTCATCTTTCATTAACCCATTTTTGTGTTCAGAATGGGAATATTAAAGTCATTATCCTTACTGAAGGAAGAAGTGTCAAACCATTCACTATTTTCCTTCATGACGACATACGGATCACAGTCACGGATATGATAAATGAAGCTATCCGTGTCTGAATATAGCAGAGAGACGTTGCCAAATCTTTGCTTTGCAAAGCCATAGTGAAATTTATATATGTGTAATTTGGAAAAATCTAAGATTACTTGCCCCAAATAAATTGGTTTATTTATAACCACTTTGGTTTTTGATACTTCAAAGGTGACCAAGTCGTCATGAAAAATTCTCAAAGATTTGAAATTTGGCTTTGCAATGTATCTTTAAGCCCCCCAACCCCCCCCCCCCCCCCCACGCCAGGTGTTGACCAATTTTATGTCCCGATATTGCCTTACATTTTCCAGACTTTTGCCGTAAATGCAAATGATCATCAGTTAAAAAATTCAAAAGGCTGAGTCGCCCTTTGTCTGTGACTGGTATTCAAATCCATGTACCGTTTCAACCACGGGTTCTGTGAAAAGGAAACACCTCTATGGATTTTTGTCAGGGTTAAGCCCTGTGCCAAACATTCTACCAGCATGCTAATATGCAACACATAGTGATTCTTATCATACAAGGTCCCCATTAATTTTTCATGATTCAGCTTACTGTGGGGGGCACCATTTTCTCTAAACAAAAAGGGAAATCATTATGTTGCTGTATGAGGTGGGCGGGATAGGCTAAGTCTACTTCTAGGATAAATCCTACGTCGTGCTGTTGGGTGGCGGTAAGGACATTGCAATTTTCTATTTGGTCCTCAGACTGCCAGGCAAAGCTGTTGTAAGGCAATGGTTGACTCATTGGGCATTGCGTGACCATACAGGTTATTCACAGCAAATAAGACAGAGGTTCTTCGGGACAATAAAAAGGCATGTAGGGATTATTTGCTTTGGCGTATCGCTGATTTAGCGACACAAACCCCCCACGGATTCCTTTCTCCATCATCAAAACCATGTCAGGATCCGTTAATAATTCAAGCTCAGTATCAGTATATTTTAAAGCGGCGTCCCACGACAGCCCTGGATTGGTAAAATAGTGAGCGGGATCCAGGCCGTAGATGCTATAACATAATTGACGGAAATTTCAAATACCTCCGTCAGCAGCAATATATCCAGTTTTAAATAATGCATTGCATAGTCGCCCAACATCTTTATGTTAAACGCTTGCCAAACTTAACATGCGTGAAAGTATTCCTGATTGGATATGGTGCTTTGCGTCAACTGAGAAAAGAACTTCTCTTGTGGAGGAAAAGATTTTTCCTCAAGCACCTCCCAGCTTTGCACATGATCGCAGGGAAAAACCCCTTTACGAACACACAATTTAAATTGCTGTGTATTGGTAAAGTGGGATTGGGTATACTTCAACTCGTTTTCACCTAAGCCTTTCACTAGGCTATCAAGCGAACAAAACATGAATTTTAACGAATCTAGGAAACGAATGCACATTTTACCTCTTCGCCATGAAAGCGAGGTAAAACTTTCATCATTTTTGGGTAATATAGTGAAGGTGCCTTTATCCACATTCGCAAACTCCTTAATGATAAAGTGTAGATCATAGCGGGAAAAGTTGTGAAAGAACACGGACATGAAAAGGGGTGCAGACTACTTCAAATTGCAGCGGCTATGCGCCGCCCCACGAAATCGGCCCGTCATGTGACAATGATGTTTCACTTTCACCTGTCCATCTAAATAGGTTTTTCACATATATGGCAGGTGGTGGCTTGTTCCTATTCTTTAGACTGTAATTCATTCAACTGAATAGGTACAGGGCTGTCCAATAACTTTTCTGCCTCTCCCGCTAACGCCGCCATCTGATCAACAAACCACCGTGCGCAATCTGGCCCTTGATAACTAATATACTGGCATTTTGTCTTGTCATAATTGGACACTACATGATATACTACTGCAAACGGTTAATGTTTCTGCACTTGATAGCTTGAGCTTGTATGAGGGGATGGTTCGCACCCTTGAATGGGAACCGTTAATGCCTAAAAATCGGCGTACACAGCGAATGGCACAATCTCTTGCTTATGTGTGGCTTTTAATTTTAAGACTGCGTCATTCCCTTCCGGCAAGACCATCTTTACCGCTGCCTGCCTTTCACAGTCCTCGGTATATCGTTGCGAAAGTTCAGGGGTTGTGAAATACTGTAAGCAGCCATCACAAATGTGTTTTACATCACAGTGTTCAGACACTTGTCTGCCTACCAGTCTCCCTAGATTCTTAATCCAACATTAATGGTTTTTATTCCCATCAGACAGAAACAGCAAATGAATATGTTGCTGATTCGGTTGTTTGGTGGCATATAAGGGACCGACAATATTCGTCCCCTCAAAACCATAGACCATAAATGCGAAATCAGGATTATCCTCTTCAAATAAATCAATTTTATGTAACCGCATTGGGAATGAAATGCGCCAAAGATTGAGAGTTTGTTTTAGGTGGTTAAACATTTCTTTGTACTTCCCTGGAAAATCACATTTACTCTCTTTACAGGGTTGTAAAAAACTAGCCAAAGGTTGAACTTTTGTCTTTGCTCTATATTATTTTTAATTAATATAAACTCGCGTAGCAGTTCAAAATCAATCATCATCTTTATTGCGAATATTGATAATGGCCTTTTTCGAAGCGATCGGCTTCGGTGTGGAATGAAGCTCGATCCAGCATTCAGCGGGTTGTATTTTCAAATATTGATTTGTAAATGGTGAATTCTCTCTAACGCCAAGCCACTTCGACCATCTTGCAATTTGTCAAAATTGCTTCATCAGAGCTTTAAAACCATTTTCCTCATACCATGTTTCCAGATTATCGACTATGAGTAATTCCCGCATTTTTGTACAAAGGTTGAACTTTTGTCTTTGCTCTATATTATTCTTAATTAATATAAACTCGCATAGCAGTTCAAAATTTATTTTAACGCGTGATGCAATCTTAGATTCTTTTCACTTTCACTCTTAAAAATTGAAAAACACGATTCAGCAAACTCGTTAGGGGACAAACAGTGATTTACGTTCTCAATGCGACCGGAACATACTCGACTTTTAAAGCATTTGGCCAGCGGTTGCCACATTAAATCACTATGCGATATAGACATGCTTATACATTAATTAAATGTGCTAACCTTACCTTATTTAATGGGTATCCAATCAGCATTTCCACACACTTGTTGTCACACACACAATTACACACACACGCACCTGATGGTTGTACCAACTATTGTTGATCCTACACTCTTGGCCCCAGCAGCAGTCAGTCACGAGGAGGTGGTTTTTTTTCCAACGATTTATCTGAAAAGCAAACCAATAAAACCCTTCATTAGTCATGTATAAATACATTAAATAGATGCATTCATCCATTCATTCATTTCATAGCACTTTATAAAAAATGGTTGAGAACAGAAAAAGTCTGGGGCTACAACAACAAGGTTAAACTAGGTTAAACACGTACACGGAAATGGTTTTGGAAACACACACATAGGTTGGTAAGACACTCACTCAGGAATAGCAAAGTCAGTAGAGTAAAAATACAATTTATAGCTTACCTTTTTAATATCCACAACTGTGGCTTAGTGGTTAAGCGGCTTGGCACTTTCTCACTCTCTCTCTCACACTCTCTCTCTCCCACGTTCACCTTGGTTCTGCAACAAATAAATACCATAAGTTAATTCATCACCATAAAATAAATACCATTCATTTAGCATACATAGGTTGCTTATAACATGTACGCACCTTGCAAATAATAATACTTGACAACCTGCTATCACTTTGATCTCTCTCTTTGTTTGCTCGTATGCAATGATATGCACACCGATTTTTTTGTTTTGTCCTTGGTGCTTTCAAAATCTGCAACAAAAATACATAAATACCAATAAGTCACTGAATCACCATCCAATAAAGCACTAAATACCAATAACCCATCAATAACATAGTTATAAAACAATAACATACCTGCTCACTTGTTCACGTAGTTCACGTTTTTTTTTAAATTAGTGACATACAACAGTACCAACACTCACTTCCGTCACCATGAAAGGTTGGCACACGATTAATGGCTGTTTTCCACCGGCAGTATGTATATGCAGCGACAAGTTGCAAAGGTTAAACCACCCACCATCAAAGTAAGACTTGTCGAGGTGTGTGGGAGGCTGTAAGATGCAACTTCAATTGTTTCCCACACCAGCACAGCAGAGCAAACATGTGAAACAAACATCAGCATTGGAGACAGACCTGCTCATGCGAAAGTCCTTGAACATCGCCTCTTATTACCACTGTCTGTCTGATAACACGGTCTGTCTGGGAGCAGGTGTTATCTCTGTGAAGACTGCACATCCATGCATTCGATTACAGACAGTCCAGCTTTCTTATACAGTCAGACAAAAGAGGTCTGCCATTGTTTTATCTGACGTGATAAGACATGCACACACACAGTGTAGGCCTCAGTCTCAAACACTTCCTGATCGCTCTCCCAAGTCCAAGGGTTTCAGTTCATGAAAGCCACGGGGCTCCCTGACCATCATGTGGCTATCAAACTTGGATGCCAACGTAAAGACCCACTGGGGGTTCGATCCTCCACTAAACAAAGCGCTAAAACCACATTTTTTTCACCAAAAATCGTTCCGTTTTCCACATTTTACAAAACTTTCGAGCCTCTTCCAACACCATGACAAATAGGACAACACCCTCTAAACATCCCTACCACCCGCAACCCCATCCAACCAGCCCTCCCTAATATCCTCAAAAATGAGAAAAAACACGTCTTTACCCCAAAATTCCTATCCCACCTACTCGACACAGGCATCCTCGTCAAGAGGATCACGCAACGAACACTAGGTCACCTCAAACGTTGTTGTAGCTTTATCAGTTTGCCAGATATCAGCAATAATGTCAAAAACACTTTTTACCCCAAGAACCATATCCCACCTATTCACCACACACATCCCCGTAATGAGCACAACGACACGAAAAAAAAAAAACTTCTCAATCATCGTTATAGCTTTATGGGTTCGCGACTTATTATAAAAAATGTCAATAACACGTTTTTACCTCAAAATCCAGTTTCCAAATTGAACCTATTAAAAAAATGACCTCACCATCAGATAGAGCGGAAAAATACCATTACAACGAATCCACTCTCAACCCTCTAACCCTAGTCCTTCACCCAACATAACCCTTTTCCAACATAGCCATCCGTATTCAAGCACGCACGCGATTAGAAGGTAGATGCACCATTCTCCCACTACTTGTGCTACATCACCTCATCTGCTTCGCGGGTTTCCAATTGGCCGTTTTACTCCACCTTCTCTCCCTCCCCCCCCCCCCCCCCCCCCACAAAAAAAAGAAAGAAACTTCTTTGGCATGCTATAGTTTTCCATTCTTATTACATGGCCCTCTCTCTTAACTCTTTTCAGATGCAATGAAAACTGATGGCATAGGCTAACTCATTGTTAGATCTAATTCCCCATTCACCCTACCCGAGGATTGACAGCAACTGGTAATGGCTTTAAAACAGCGGGAGTTTCGAACCAGGAATGCATCTACGTGATTGCGCGAGTGAGCGTGAGCAAAACTGATACGTAAGTGTCAAGAAGGCGGGAAAGAGAACGAATGCCAGACCACCCAGTCCCGTGAAAATATGCAGCGATGAGAGAAGCCACATGAATTTCTTGGTAGCTGACGTCACGGCGTGTAGCCAATAGGATGAGACAAGAGGCAGTGGAATAGTTTTGGCTGGGCGATGATGAGTGAGTGACATCTACACGCAACAGGGAGGACGAGATCTTGAACTTCGAAATACGTGATGTACTTGGTGAGCCGAAAACGAATGTCATCTTATGGCTAGCAGAAGGAGCTATCCACTACAGCCTTACTGGCTACCGAATACCCCTGGTGACTGCCCTGCCTGGTTTTCTGGCCAGAAAGAACAATGGAAACTCGTACAGCGGAAGTGTATCAACAGTGCTTTTGGCAACTTTTTATATAAATTAGTAGTGTGTTTTGGATGGTTCAAAACCCACCGCCACCGCTCCACCGCTGGAATACTAAAATCACAATATCTCGCGAACCAATCAGGCTAGAGACTTGTACGAGGTGTCATTGAACTCGGGCTGACACCCCCTTTCCAATGGACAACATATTTCAACCCCAAAATAAAACCTACCCCTACTAGGGGGTGAAATTGTAATTTTTTAGAGAATCTCTCTTTCCAACTGCAACATGTGAGAGTTTGAATGTCAATATGGAATGAAACGTTGTTCTACACAAGAGACATGTGTTCGGTGGAAAGCCACTATGAATTAGCATGCTTGTTTTCCGTTTTTTACACACATGTCCACTCATGGCTTTTGTAAGAGGGCGGGCTTTTTAAAGATGGTGGTTGTAGTGTAACCTAACCTAACCCAACCCACGAGGGGTGATCAAAATGTTTTCCAAGTGGTGCTTGTCGATAGGCAAACTGATAAACAAAGAGGGTCTTGTCAGGCCTTGAGGCTAGAGCCCCTGTTATTGCTGACGAGCCCCTGTGGTCGGGCCCCTGTTGATGGGTTATTGTTGACAGGTCATTGTTGGCGGGTCATTGTTGACAGGTCCTTGTTGACAAGTCATTGATGACAGGTCATTGTCCTTGTGGACGAGTCCTTGTGGACGAGTCCTTGTGGACAAGTCATTGTTGACAGGTCATTGTTGACGGCTCCTTGTTGACGGGTCATTGTTGACGAGTCCCTGTGGACGGGTCATTGTTGACAAGTCCTTGTGGGCAGGTCCTTGTGGATGAGCCCCTTTGGACTGGTCCCTAATGATATGATGAAATTAAACGTTGTTCCACATGAAACGCATGTGAAGAGCCGATTGCTACTATGAATTAACATGTTTGTTTTCTGTTTTTACGCATGCGCACTTGGGGTTTTCGTAAGAGGGCGGACTTTTTATATAATGATTTATAGATGAGTTATTTAAAAAAATAACCAAATGATTCAAAACTAATAGGTCATTGGCTTTTTAATATCTCATGAACCTATAAAGCTAGGGACTTGTATGAGGGGTCGTTGGACTTGGTATGACGCCCCGTTTTTCAATGTATTTTTGATTTTTGTCAAAAGGGCCTAAGTACACTTTTGTTAATATCTCGTGAACCAATAAGGCTAGGGACTTGTATGAGGGGTCGTAGCACATGGGATGACATTCCCTTTTTAAATATATTTTTTGAAATTTTGACAAGGGGCCTAACTACACTTTTGTTGATATTTCCTGAACCCATGATGGGATTTTGACCTGTGAGGTGTCGTTGGACTTGGGCAGACACTCTCTTTTTGAATGTATTTTTGACATTTTAACAAAGGGCCTAACTACACTATTGTTAATATCTCGCGAACCAATAAGGCTAGGGACTTGTATGTGAGGTCCTAGCACTCGGGGTGACGCTCTGTTTTTAAATATATATTTAATGTTTGTCAAAAGGGCCTAACTGCACTGTTGTTAATATCTCGATAACTAATAATGGGAGAGAGTCAAGTGAGGTGTTATAATACTAAGGATGGCCAACCCTTTCCCATGACCAACGAATTTACCCCAAATATTCAAAACAACAAGGACAATGACCTGAGATTACATAAACTAATACTTGGATATCGACATGTGAGGTGTCATAGGACTTAGAATGGTCAACTCTTTCCCATGACCAATGAATTTACCTAAAATATCCAAAATATTAAGGTCATTGACCTGAGATTTTATAAATTAATAATTGGATACGGACATGTGAGTTGTTTGCCGTGAGTGACGAAACATAGCTAGGTAGAGAAAGAACTAGTGTAGGCTACATGTATGGTGACTGACAAGTCTTTCACTATTGGAACTTGTTTTCAGATCAGACTGTAGTACAGAGAGAGTATAGGTTGCAGGCATGGGTTAATAAATGACAAACGGTGTATACAAAATCGGATTTATTGATTCAAGAATTAAGAGTTGACTATCTTTAATTGATTGGTTAAAGAGGATAGCTAATGAAACAAAATGGTGACTACATTGAACTAAACTGAACCAAGCTGAATCAAACCCAACCAAACCAAACCGAACCTAATCGAAAACAAGCCAAGGGTTTAAGTGTAAAACTTGTGGGTGGATGTGGTCATTGGTAATGTCAAAAAGGAAAGGGATAACGCTCTACCTATAGAGGGTAAGGTAAAACTAGTGCATGGTGCTAATGCACACACCCAAGTCCATGAACCTCACACAACTATCCTATGCAGTTTTTATGGGTTGGCTGTTAAAACTTGCTCAGTGGTTACTGGGACAAGATGGTCGCTACACACAACAAGCTTTAAATATCTGAGGCTAATAATCTATACACACACTCACTCACACTTGTTCTAAACTAAACTGTCTTGCTGGCAGAGCTCACACAGTAGGCAAATGACAGAAATGCTTGGCTAACAGAAATACAATTATTTTCGGTTGTCTAATGTTACCAGCTAAACATTACGTGCTATAGTGGTGAGCACATGTGCCTCTTTCACTGGAGATCTTAATTCGATTCCTAGCTCTAAGGCCTAGAACGAATCAAACTAAGAAAAAAGGGTATGGTAACGCAGTGGTTAAACTCTTAACCTTTCACTAAGGTAGACTAGGGTTTGATTTTAGGTTAATAGGCATGTCATAAACAAACAAATAAAAGCAGAGATAATGTTTAAAACTGATTACACTTGTCTCTTTTCAAATTATTACTTAGATTACAAATACAAACGTGGACTGGGTTTGACATACAGTTAATGCTTCCTATCAAATACTAGACTGTAAGAAAGCCAAACAAGCAAAAGGCGTAAGTAAACAGTGGTAAAATCGTTATGTGTAGAGAAATACCTAACGGTTTTATGAACTGGCAAAGGTATGTCGCATAAACAGTGCATGATACAATCCAGCAACCATAATTTTTATCTTGTGCACAAGAGAAAACATATATATAGAGAGAGAGAGATATAGAAAGCTTGTGTATGTGTGGGTAGCATTGGTTGTTTGACCAGAGAAAATACGGTGAGGTAGGGTGGGGAGAGGGAGAATTAGCACTTATATATGAATGGAAAATAGATTTTTTTCAATCGTTTTGTTTTTCAAATGCAGTGGTAGATAGTCGTTATTTTGTAAAACATTCTTACTTGCAGTAGTATAAGCCTCTATGGTTCCGCTAACACATAGATAGACTGTATTATTGCCATGGTCAAGCACTCACATTAAGATTATTTACAAAATCATAAAATGAAAAATAAAAAATCTTGTTTTGGAAATATCGTTTTTTAACATACACAAAATAAATATATAAAAAATGTGTAAACAGCAAAATGGAAAATCTATGTTTCCATATAGACAAAATTTAAAAACCTTAAACGGACATTTAAGAAAATATATGCAAATGGGAAATTGACAAATGTGTAAATATGAAAATGGAGAAATCCATGTTTCCATATCATGAAATTGAAAAACATCAAACTGTCATTTAAAAAAATGCAAAATGGAAAATTGACAAATTGCAATGTGTGAAATGTGAAATTGAACAAATGGTTATCATTTTTTTTTAAAGAACATGGTGCTCTATGGTTGAGGTGTGAATCAAACCCTCTCTACTTATTTGGACCACTCGAGACTGAGTAGACTAGTTTTAGTTGTCATACCACTTTTAAAAGTTTGTGTTAAATCTAGGAATTGAACCCAAGAGCTTGTAGGGGAGATCCAAGGTGATAATATGTTAAACAGATAGCCTTGAATGTAGGGTGTGGTAGCTATATAGAAATGAGACGTTTCGCTCGGGGCAGGGAGGCATGGAGATCTGCATCAAACCAGTCAAAAGACTGACGACTCAAACAACAACATGTAGAACTCACCAAAATAATGTTGTGTATCGGTAAATGTTAGTCAACGAACAGTAATGCATTGCTAAAACCCATGACACGATACCTAAGAGCTTTTCTGAAATTAATTTAAAATGCCTTTAACCCTATATTAAACACCCAGTTCACAAGACTCATAACTTCAATGTTATGGTCAAACAAAACAAAATCTATATTTCAAAACAAACAAGTGGTTTAGTCAATGTATACTGGAAAAAGTTTTATAAACACTCAAGTCCACAAAAATAATTAAATTAGTAACTGTCAGGTTGACCGAGTGGTTATGGTGTTTGACTTAAGTTCAAATTTTCTGTACAAGAAAGCAAGGGTTCGAATCCCTTACCTGATATAACTATTGCCTCAACATGGCTTGACCAAACTGTATTATTGTGTACTCGGTACACAAACCATAGATAGAGTGTATTGCTTAAGGTCACTCTCTTTGCGAACATAGTCAGAGACTGTTGATGGTTAACAATTGCATTAATAGTCGGGACATAGGGATAGCAAGAAAAACAGACAATAAACATACACTATTTTTATTTATTTAATGTAAGTACTTGTACAATAGTTATATACAAACTACAACTCTCTTTTGTCCATTACTATCTAGCCCTTTTCGATCCACTTGCATATCAAGGGCAGATGACGTTTTTGTTCAGCCCCTTAAAACAACAAGAACACTACCTCTTGCATAGTCTGTGATGTTGATGATTCTTGAGGCGTGGAAAATGGATACAACATAACTTTTACAACAGGGGTTAAACGTTCCACAACAAACAATGCACTATTTTGAGTAGCAACATCTTTCTCTTGTACTAACTTTTTAACATTCTGATGATTTTTTGTCAACACCATCAGTGTTTTGTCTGGAGCACTACATTGATGATCACTCACACTTAAAACCACACCATTTCTACTTTTCATTTTGCCTCGACACTTTGTTGACCTCTGTTTTGAGCATCGCCAGAATAGTATTCCTTTTACTTTTTGTCGTCTATAGTTATAAGAGTAGCCTTTATAGAGTACACATTGTTTACCTCGGTTAGTTGCAGTAAGTTCCATAGTAGTAACTAACGTGTTAGTATGATTTGCACACTACAAAGGTTATCTCTGTTCTGGTAATAGAATTATTTAGCGTTGGCTTTTATATTTAATATGTACAGTTTAAAGTGATAGAAAAGTGGTAGAAATGTGGTAGCAAAGGGGTAGACAAGTGGTAGACAATTGGTAAAATAGTGGTAGAAAAGTGGTAGCAAAGTGGTAGCAGAGTGGTAGAAAAGTGGTAGAAAACTGGTAGAAGAGTGGCAGAAAAGTAATAGAAAAGTGGTAGCAAAGTGGTAGAAAAGTGGTAGCAAACTAGAAAAGTGGTAGAAAAGTGGCAGAAAAGTAGTAGAAAAGTGGGAGCAAAGTGTTAGAAAAGTGGTAGCAAACTAGAAAAGTGGTAGCAAAGTGGTAGCAAAGTGGTAGAAAATATTACATGTATTGTTAAGAAATAGTTTAAACGGTTACATGGATTCATTACACTATAATTTTAGCATCACGAAGCTCATTTTCTATATCCAAAAGTTCTTCCTCATATTTAGTATGACCAGCCTGTTTACAGGTATGCAAGTACTGAAGCCGCTGGATTAGCTTATTGGGATTGTTCCAGTAAACAAATTTAACAAATGATTTTTTTAGTTGTAAACCATTATCATCATCATCATCATCATCATCATCATAATCATCATCATCATCATGGTTATCATCATCAATATAATTATCATCAATATAAACATCATCACTATTACTATCTAATCCTTTTTGTTCATCTTGCAATGCAACAACCTTTGGCATAGTTTGTGTTGTCTTTGATAGTGTTAGAGGTTTCTTAGACGTTAACGACTGTCCTAACATGTCTTTTCCAGGAGATAATAAATGCTCTTTAACAAACAAAGCACTATCTTGAGCCACACTATTCTTTTCTTGGTCTTGCTTTTTTACCTTGGTTAGAGTATTTTGTCCATTTAAATGAGTATTATTTTGAGATTTACAATGATGATCGATTGAAATAATTATGTTGGAGCCTTTTGTTTTAATCATTCCTCGACACTTTTTAGATCGTTGTTTCGAACAGCACCAAATAACAGTTCCATTTTTATTAGTTCTTTTTACAATATATGCATATCCTTTATAGTAAGCACATGGCTTACCATAGCTAGTCATTGATACTTCCATGTCAACTGTTAAGCATAAACTAATCTCTAGTAAAGTTAACTCGATAATAAAAATGATAGTTTGTAGTATGTGCAGTTTAAAGTAAGAGCAAAAGTGAGAGTTAAATGGTAGAAAAAGTGTTAGCAAAGTGGTGGAAGAGTGGTAGCAGTTTATAGTAGTCATGATCTTTTTTACCAGAATGTGATTTGAGTAAATGTAATTTCTAAACCTTAGCAGTGAGTAGTCAGTTAGTCTTGGTTCAGACAAGCGTAAACAGTTCTCCAATGAATCAGAGATCAAGATTTTCATTATGAAACAGTTGTGTAACCAATTAGGTATCGGTACTTGATAGCTTCACACATGAACAAAAATTCCAACATATCTGACATGAATTACATGATTTGAAAGTTGACAAAGAATATCCAATCAACCTTTGTAGTTACAATGTCAAACACAAAGACAAAATCAGCATGAACTTTTAAGTTACAGGAAAATTCTATGAAATAGACTATGCAGGAAATTTGGAAATACACATCAGAAGTTTGCAACACCATCCTTCTAGCCTATATAAATTATTGACAAGGAAAGTGTGCACTGCCCCTAACATTAAACCAATTTATCAATAACACAAGTCAACAATCAAAACATTTTGTGTTGAGTCTATCATTTAATGCATATATTCTGTCTACATTGAACAGTAACAAAAAACGTCATTCATAATTAATTAAGTTTGCTTTAATTCTTTATGTAATGATAAATACATATCTAAAGTTTTGGCTGACTGTTCAGGGTGAATCGGCTTTGAACACATAAGAGAGGGAATATTTTAAGACTTAACCTCAGCTCACCTAACATAACCTAAATTTACCTAACCTAACCTTGTCATATAGGTAAGAAACGGGTCAGGCTATGCTTTCGACTACCGAGTTTCAGCTACTTTTCAAGGTTACTCTCCCGAACATTGCCGGAGAATGCTGATAAACACCTATGTTCCCACGGCGGCGGCGCGCAACGACTTACATGACGCGCTTCCCCCTTTTCATTGAAGATGGCGGCTGTAGCTTAACTTAACCTAGCCTAACCTAACAAGATGGCGGCCGTAGCTTAACTTAACCTAGCCTAACGTAACAAGATGGCGGCCGTAGCTTAACTTAACCTAACCTAACCTACGAGGTGTGATCAAAAAGTTCCAAAAATGTGGCTGCGACTTAACCTAACCTAACCTAACCTACAAGGTGTGTTCAAAAAGTTTCAAAATGGCGGCCGTAGCTTCACTTAACCTAACCTAACCTAACTTAACCTAAACCTAAGAGGTGTGTTCAAAAATTTTCAAAATAGTGGTCATAGCTTAACTGAACCTAGCCTAACCTAACCTAAACCTACGAGGTGTGATCATAAAGTTCCAAGATGGCGGTCGTAGCTTAACTCAACCTAACCTAACCCTACGAGGTGTGATCAAAATTTCCAAAATGGCTGCCGTAGCTTAACTTAACCTTTGATTGATCCCTGTTGATTGACCCCTTTTGATTGATCTCTGTTGATGTATCCCTTTGGACTGGTCCCTGTTGACTAGCCCCTTTGGACGGGTCCTTTTTGATGGGAATAATGTTTTTACGGGTCCCGGAGGACGGGTCCTTGTTGACGGGTCCCGGTGGGCGGGGTCCTTTGAACTTATCCCCATGGAATGCCCCATGCATTTTATCCAAATTATGTCAAAGGGCCCGCCCACAGGGGACCCATCAACAAGGACCCGTCCTCCGGGACCCGTAAAAAAATGACTCCCTTCAAAAAGGACCCGTCCAAAGGGGCTAGTCAACAGGGACCAGTCCAAAGGGATACATCAACAGAGATCATTCAAAAGGGGTCAATCAACAGGGATCAATCAAAGGTTAAGTTAAGCTACGGCAGCCATTTTGGAACTTTTTGATCACACCTCGTAGGGTTAGGTTAGGTTGAGTTAAGCTACGACCGCCATATTGGAACTTTATAATCACACCTCGTAGGTTTAGGTTAGGTTAGGCTAGGTTCAGTTAAGCTATGACCACTATTTTGAAAATTTTTGATCACACCTCTTAGGTTTAGGTTAAGTTAGGTTAGGTTAGGTTAAGTGAAGCTACGGCCGCCATTTTGAAAGTTTTTGAACACACCTTGTAGGTTAGGTTAGGTTAGGCTAGGTTAGGTTAAGTCGCAGCCACATTTTTGGAACTTTTTGATCACACCTCGTAGGTTAGGTTAGGTTAAATTAAGCTACGGACGCCATCTTGTTACGTTAGGCTAGGTTAAGTTAAGCTACGGCCTTCATCTTGTTAGGTTAGGCTAGGTTAAGTTAAGCTACGGCCGCCATCTTCAATGAAAAGGGGGAAGCGCATCATGTAAGTCGTTGCGCGCCGCCACCGTGGGAACATAGGTGTTTATCAGCAGTCTCCGGCAATGTTCGGGAGAGTAACCTTGAAAAGTAGCTGAAACTCGGTAGTCGAAAGCATAGCTTGACCCGTTTCTTACCTGTATGACAAGGTTAGGTTAGGTAAATTTAGGTTATGTTAGGTGAGCTGAGGTTAAGTATTAAAATATTCCCTCTCTTATGTGATCAAAGCCGATTCACCCTGAACAGTCAGCCAAAACTTTAGATATGTATTTATCATTACATAAAGAATTAAAGCAAACTTAATTAATTATGAATGGCGTTTTTTGTTACTGTTCAATGTAGACAGAATATATGCATTAAATGATAGACTCAACACAAAATGTTTTGATTGTTGACTTGTGTTATTGATAAATTGGTTTAATGTTAGGGGCAGTGCACACTTTCCTTGTCAATAATTTATATAGGCTAGAAGGATGGTGTTGCAAACTTCTGATGTGTATTTCCAAATTTCCTGCATAGTCTATTTCATAGAATTTTCCTGTAACTTAAAAGTTCATGCTGATTTTGTCTTTGTGTTTGACATTGTAACTACAAAGGTTGATTGGATATTCTTTGTCAACTTTCAAATCATGTAATTCATGTCAGATATGTTGGAATTTTTGTTCATGTGTGAAGCTATCAAGTACCGATACTTAATTGGTTACACAACTGTTTCATAATGAAAATCTTGATCTCTGATTCATTGGAGAACTGTTTACGCTTGTCTGAACCAAGACTAACTGACTACTCACTGCTAAGGTTTAGAAATTACATTTACTCAAATCACATTCTGGTAAAAAAGATCATGACTACTATAAACTGCTACCACTCTTCCACCACTTTGCTAACACTTTTTCTACCAATTAACTCTCACTTTTGCTCATACTTTAAACTGCACATACTACAAACTATCATTTTTATTATCGAGTTAACTTTACTAGAGATTAGTTTATGCTTAACAGTTGACATGGAAGTATCAATGACTAGCTATGGTAAGCCATGTGCTTACTATAAAGGATATGCATATATTGTAAAAAGAACTAATAAAAATGGAACTGTTATTGGGTGCTGTTCGAAACAACGATCTAAAAAGTGTCGAGGAATGATTAAAACAAAAGGCTCCAACATACTTATTTCAATCGATCATCATTGTAAATCTCAAAATAATACTCATTTAAATGGACAAAATACTCTAACCAAGGTAAAAAAGCAAGACCAAGAAAAGAATAGTGTGGCTCAAGATAGTGCTTTGTTTGTTAAAGAGCATTTATTATCTCCTGAAAAAGACATGTAAGGACAGTCGTTAACGTCTAAGAAACCTCTAACACTATCAAAGACAACACAAACTATGCCAAAGGTTGTTGCATTGCAAGATGAACAAAAAGGATTAGATAGTAATAGTGATGATATTTATATTCATGATAATTATATTGATGATGATAACCATGATGATGATGATGATTATGATGATGATGATGATGATGATGATAATGGTTTACACCTAAAAATCATTTGTTAAATTTGTTTACTGGAACAATCCCAATAAGCTAATCCAGCGGCTTCAGTACTTGCATACCTGTAAACAGGCTGGTCATACTAAATATGAGGAAGAACTTTTGGATATAGAAAATGAGCTTCGTGATGCTAAAATTATAGTGTAATGAATCCATGTAACCGCTTAAACTATTTCTTAACAATACATGTAATATTTTCTACCACTTTGCTACCACTTTGCTACCACTTTTCTAGTTTGCTACCACTTTTCTACCACTTTGCTCCCACTTTTCTACTACTTTTCTGCCACTTTTCTACCACTTTTCTAGTTTGCTACCACTTTTCTACCACTTTGCTACCACTTTCCTATTACTTTTCTGCCACTTTTCTACCACTTTTCTACCACTTTGCTACCACTTTGCTACCACTATGTTACCAATTGTCTACCACTTGTCTACCACTTAGCTACCACATTTCTACCACTTTTCTATCACTTTAAACTGTGCATATGAAATATAAAAGCCAACGCTAAATAATTCTATTACCAGAACAGAGATAACCTTTCTTGTGTGCAAATCATACTAACAGGTTAGTTACTACTATGGAACTTACTACAACTAACCGAGGTAAACAACGTGTACTCTATAAAGGCTACTCTTATAACTATAGACGACAAAATGTAAAAGGAATACTATTCTGGCGATGCTCAAAACAGAGGTCAACAAAATGTCGAGGCAAAATGAAAAGTAGAAATGGTGTGGTTTTAAGTGTGAGTGATCATCAATGTAGTGCTCCAGACAAAACACTGATGGTGTTGACAAAAAATCACCAGAATGTTAAAAAGTTAGTACAAGAGAAAGATGTTGCTACTCAAAATAGTGCATTGTTTGTTGAGCAACGTTTAACCCCTGTTGTAAGAGTTATGTTGTATCCATTTTCCACGCCTCAAGAATCATCAACATCACAGACTATGCAAGAGGTAGTGTTCTTGTTGTTTTAAGGGACTGAACTACAAAGTCATCTGCCCTTGATATGCAAGTGGATCGAAAAGGGCTAGATAGTAATGGACAAAAGAGAGTTGTAGTTTGTATATAACTATTGTACAAGTACTTACATTAAATAAATAAAAATAGTGTATGGGTATTGTCTGTTTTTCTTAATTGCTATCCCTATGTTCCACTATTAATGCAATTGTTAACCATCAACAGTCTCTGACTATGTTCGCAAAGAGAGTGACCTTAAACAATACACTCTATCTATGGTTTGTGTACCGAGTACACAATAATACAGTGTGGTCAAGCCATGTTGAGGCAATAGTTATATCAGGTGAGGGATTCGAACCCTTGCTTTCTTGTACAGAAAATTTGAACTTAAGTCAAACACCATAACCACTCGGTCAACCTGACAGTTACTAATTTAATTATTTTTGTGGACTTGAGTGTTTATAAAACTTTTTCCAGTATACATTGACTAAACCACTTGTTTGTTTTGAAATATAGATTTTGTTTTGTTTGACCATAACATTGCAGTTATGAGTCTTGTAAACTGGGTGTTTAATATAGGGTTAAAGGCATTTTAAAATAATTTTAGAAAAGCTCTTAGGTATCGTGTCATGGGTTTTAGTAATGCATTACTGTTCGTTGACTAACATTTACCGTTACACAACATTATTTTGGTGAGTTCTACATGTTGTTGTTTGAGTCGTCAGTCTTTTGACTGGTTTGATGCAGATCTCCATGCCTCCCTGCCCCGAGCGAAACGTCTCATTTCTATATAGCTACCACACCCTACATTCAAGGCTGTTTAACATATTATAACCTTGGATCTCCCCTACAAGCTCTTGGGTTCAATTCCTAGATTTAACACAAACTTTTAAAAGTGGTATGACAACTAAGACTAGTCTACTCAGTCTCGAGTGGTCCAAATAAGTAGAGAGGGTTTGATTCACACCTCAACCATAGAGCACCATGTTCTTAAAAAAAAAATGATAACCATTTGTTCAATTTCACATTTCACACATTGCAATTTGTCAATTTTCCATTTTGCATTTTTTTAAATGACAGTTTGATGTTTTTCAATTTCATGATATGGAAACATGGATTTTTCCATTTTCATATTTACACATTTGTCAATTTCCCATTTGCATATATTTTCTTAAATGTCCGTTTAAGGTTTTTAAATTTTGTCTATATGGAAACATGGATTTTCCATTTTGCTGTTTACACATTTTTTATATATTTATTTTGTGTATGTTAAAAAACGATATTTCCAAAACGAGATTTTTTATTTTTCATTTTATGATTTTGTAAATAATCTTAATGTGAGTGCTTGACCATGGCAATAATACAGTCTATCTATGTGTTAGCGGAACCATAGAGGCTTATACTACTGCAAGTAAGAATGTTTTACAAAATAACGACTATCTACCACTGCATTTGAAAAACAAAACGATTGAAAAAAATATATTTTCCATTCATATATAAGTGCCAATTCTCCCTCTCCCCACCCTACCTCACCGTATTTTCTCTGGTCAAACAACCAATGCTACCCACACATACACAAGCTTTCTATATCTCTTTCTCTCTATATATATATATATGTTTTATCTTGTCCACAAGATAAAAATTATGGTTGCTGGATTGTATCCTGCACTGTTTATGCGACATACCTTTGCCAGTTCATAAAACCGTTAGGTATTTCTCTACACATAACGATTTTACCACTGCTTTACCTACGCCTTTTGCTTGTTTGGCTTTCTTACAGTCTAGTATGTGATAGGAAGCATTAACTGTATGTCAAACCCAGTCCACGTTTGTATTTGTAATCTAAGTAATAATTTGAAAAGAGACAAGTGTAATCAGTTTTAAACATTATCTCTGCTTTTATTTGTTTGTTTATGACATGCCTATTAACCTAAAATCAAACCCTAGTCTACCTTAGTGAAAGGTTAAGAGTTTAACCACTGCGTTACCATACCCTTTTTTCTTAGTTTGATTCGTTCTAGGCCTTAGAGCTAGGAATCGAATTAAGATCTCCAGTGAAAGAGGCACATGTGCTCACCACTATAGCACGTAATGTTTAGCTGGTAACATTAGACAACCGAAAATAATTGTATTTCTGTTAGCCAAGCATTTCTGTCATTTGCCTACTGTGTGAGCTCTGCCAGCAAGACAGCTTAGTTTAGAACAAGTGTGAGTGAGTGTGTGTATAGATTATTAGCCTCAGATATTTAAAGCTTGTTGTGTGTAGCGACCATCTAGTCCCAGTAACCACTGAGCAAGTTTTAACAGTCAACCCATAAAAACTGCATAGGATAGTTGTGTGAGGTTCATGGACTTGGGTGTGTGCATTAGCTCCATGCACTAGTTTTACCTTACCCTCTATAGGTAGAGCGTTATCCCTTTCCTTTTTGACGTTACCAATGACCACATCCACCCACAAGTTTTACACTTAAACCCATGGCTTGTTTTCGATTAGGTTTGGTTCGGTTTGGTTGGGCTTAATTCAGCTTGGTTCAGTTTAGTTCAATGTAGTCACCATTTTGTTTCATTAGCTATCCTCTTTAACCAATCAATTAATTCTTGAATCAATAAATCCGATTTTGTATACACCGTTTGTCATTTATTAACCCATGCCTGCAACCTATACTCTCTCTGTACTACAGTCTGATCTGAAAACAAGTTCCAATAGTGAAAGACTTGTCAGTCACCATACATGTAGCCTACACTAGTTCTTTCTCTACCTAGCTATGTTTCATCACTCACGGTAAACAACTCACATGTCCGTATCCAATTATTAATTTATAAAATCTCAGGTCAATGACCTTAATATTTTGGATATTTTAGGTAAATTCATTGGTCATGGGAAAGAGTTGACCATTCTAAGTCCCATGACACCACACATGTCGATATCCAAGTATTAGTTTATATAATCTCAGGTCATTGTCCTTGTTGTTTTGAATATTTGGGGGTAAATTCGTTGGTCATGGGAAAGGGTTGGCCATCCTTAGTATTATAACACCTCACTTGACTCTCTCCCATTATTAGTTATCGAGATATTAACAACAGTGCAGTTAGGCCCTTTTGACAAACATTAAATATATAAAAACTCAGCAATTCTTCTAGGTTTGTGCCGTGTCCTATGTAGGGTTTCGCCTAGGACACCAAGCTGGCTCATCGGCGGGCTCTTGGTGTCCCCGCCCGGACCCCCACAGGAGTATCGAACTGCGCGATACCTCCCTTTATATAGAGTGCAACTGCACTCCTTGACTGCGAGAACTAAGAGCTCAAGCAGCCTTAACCTCCCTATGAAGGCTTCCAAAAAGATGGTATATTGGCTTTCACGGCCGGTGAATTAAAACTCAGCAATTCTTCTAGGTTTGTGCCGTGTCCTATGTAGGGTTTCGCCTAGGACACCAAGCTGGCTCATCGGCGGGCTCTTGGTGTCCCCGCCCGGACCCCCACAGGAGTATCGAACTGCGCGATAGCAATCTATATAAAGGGAGGTATCGCGCAGTTCGATACTCCTGTGGGGGTCCGGGCGGGGACACCAAGAGCCCGCCGATGAGCCAGCTTGGTGTCCTAGGCGAAATCCTACATAGGACACGGCACAAACCTAGAAGAATTGCTGAGTTTTAATTCACCGGCCGTGAAAGCCAATATACCATCTTTTTGGAAGCCTTCATAGGGAGGTTAAGGCTGCTTGAGCTCTTAGTTCTCGCAGTCAAGGAGTGCAGTTGCACTCTATATAAAGGGAGGTATCGCGCAGTTCGATACTCCTGTGGGGGTCCGGGCGGGGACACCAAGAGCCCGCCGATGAGCCAGCTTGGTGTCCTAGGCGAAACCCTACATAGGACACGGCACAAACCTAGAAGAATTGCTGAGTTTTAATTCACCGGCCGTGAAAGCCAATATACCATCTTTTTGGAAGCCTTCATAGGGAGGTTAAGGCTGCTTGAGCTCTTAGTTCTCGCAGTCAAGGAGTGCAGTTGCACTCTATATAAAGGGAGGTATCGCGCAGTTCGATACTCCTGTAGGGGTCCGGGCGGGGACACCAAGAGCCCGCCGATGAGCCAGCTTGGTGTCCTAGGCGAAACCCTACATAGGACACGGCACAAACCTAGAAGAATTGCTGAGTTTTAATTCACCGGCCGTGAAAGCCAATATACCATCTTTTTGGAAGCCTTCATAGGGAGGTTAAGGCTGCTTGAGCTCTTAGTTCTCGCAGTCAAGGAGTGCAGTTGCACTCTATATAAAGGGAGGTATCGCGCAGTTCGATACTCCTGTGGGGGTCCGGGCGGGGAAACCAAGAGCCCGCCGATGAGCCAGCTTGGTGTCCTAGGCGAAACCCTACATAGGACACGGCACAAACCTAGAAGAATTGCTGAGTTTTAATTCACCGGCCGTGAAAGCCAATATACCATCTTTTTGGAAGCCTTCATAGGGAGGTTAAGGCTGCTTGAGCTCTTAGTTCTCGCAGTCAAGGAGTGCAGTTGCACTCTATATAAAGGGAGGTATCGCGCAGTTCGATACTCCTGTGGGGGTCCGGGCGGGGACACCAAGAGCCCGCCGATGAGCCAGCTTGGTGTCCTAGGCGAAACCCTACATAGGACACGGCACAAACCTAGAAGAATTGCTGAGTTTTAATTCACCGGCCGTGAAAGCCAATATACCATTAAATATATATTTAAAAACAGAGCGTCACCCCGAGTGCTAGGACCTCACATACAAGTCCCTAGCCTTATTGGTTAGCGAGATATTAACAAAAGTGTAGTTAGGCCCTTTGTTAAAATGTCAAAAATACATTCAAAAAGAGAGTGTCTGCCCAAGTCCAACGACACCTCACAGGTCAAAATCCCATCATGGGTTCAGGAAATATCAACAAAAGTGTAGTTAGGCCCCTTGTCAAAATTTCAAAAAATATATTTAAAAAGGGAATGTCATCCCATGTGCTACGACCCCTCATACAAGTCCCTAGCCTTATTGGTTCACGAGATATTAACAAAAGTGTACTTAGGCCCTTTTGACAAAAATCAAAAATACATTGAAAAACGGGGCGTCATACCAAGTCCAACGACCCCTCATACAAGTCCCTAGCTTTATTGGTTCATGAGATATTAAAAAGCCAATGACCTATTAGTTTTGGATCATTTGGTTATTTTTTTTAATAACTCATCTATAAATCATTATTTAAAAAGTCCGCCCTCTTACGAAAATCCCAAGTGCGCATGCGTAAAAACAGAAAACAAACATGTTAATTCATAGTAGCAATCGGCTCTTCACATGCGTTTCATGTGGAACAACGTTTAATTTCATCATATCATTAGGGACCAGTCCAAAGGGACCAGTCCAAAGGGGCTCATCCACAAGGACCTGCCCACAAGGACTCGTCAACAATGACCCGTCCACAAGGACTCGTCAATAATGACCCGTCAACAAGGACCCGTCAACAATGACCTGTCAACAATGACCTGTCAACAAGGACTTGTCAACAAGGACTCGTCCACAAGGACAATGACCTGTCATCAATGACTTGTCAACAAGGACCTGTCAACAATGACCCGCCAACAATGACCTGTCAACAATAACCCATCAACAGGGGCCCGACCACTGGGGCTCGTCAGCAATAACAGGGGCTCTCGCCTCAAGGCCTGACAAGACCCTCTTTGTTTATCAGTTTGCCTATCGACAAGCACCATTTGGAAAACATTTTGATCACCCCTCGTGGATTGGGTTAGGTTAGGTTACACTACAACCACCATCTTTAAAAATCCCGTCCTCTTACAAAAGCCATGAGTGGACATGTGTGTAAAAAACGGAAAACAAGCATGTTAATTCATAGTGGCTTTCCACCGAACACATATCTCTTGTGTAGAACAACGTTTCATTCCATATTGACATTCAAACTCTCACATGTTGCAGTTGGAAAGAGAGATTCTCTAAAAAATTACAATTTCACCCCCTAGTAGGGGTAGGTTTTATTTTGGGGTTGAAATATGTTGTCCATTGGAAAGGGGGTGTCAGCCCGAGTTCAATGACACCTCGTACAAGTCTCTAGCCTGATTGGTTCGCGAGATATTGTGATTTTAGTATTCCAGCGGTGGAGCGGTGGCGGTGGGTTTTGAACCATCCAAAGCACACTACTTAAATTCTAAAAATACGTGTGGTCATCATTGTGCTATTATGATTCTTGGTGTTTTCTTTTTGTTTTTATGTTGTTGCCTTTTTTTATTTCAAAGACTGCCATGAACGTTGAACATTGCATTGAGGAGGGAATTGTAATCAGTGATCAGTGTTTGTATCTGTCTTTGTAAATGAATACATAAGTTAAAACAATAGATTTAAAAAAAGAGTGAGTGAGTCAGACACTTTCTTTAGTTCGATGTTTGTTATAAACTTGTTGGGTTTGTTAGTCTTATGTGATTTGTTTATGATAATGTTGGTAGCTATTGACCTTCACGTTTAACTAGTTTAGTGTGATAATCTGTAATGGTTAGTAAATATTCAGGTTGGAGCTAATGTAATTTGGAAGTGGATTAACGAGCTAATCCGGTTATTTGGTTGATGTAGTATTCGTTCTCGAGTCAGCTTCTTTCGTTGTTCACTTGCCATGTCCCCAGTGGACAAATGAACCTACAGTCAAATGTTCTGAAAGACTGTGCCTAACAATATTGCCAGGTATTGTACATCATACTTCTCTGCTGGGGGAACTAAGATCTCCCTCAACAATATCCCCTCCTTTACAGTGGTAGAAAAAGTACATGCCTTTCATGGCCAAGTCCATAAACTCCGCTAAATATTTTAGGGAGGAGGCATGGCAAAAATGAAAGAACGTTCCACCGCTCCACTGACGAACATCGAATCATGGATATCAGATCTACATGATGATTACCTGTTAACCTTTCTAACAAGGTTATATTTCACGCGAGCACGTGTTTCACTCCGAATTTGCATGAGGATAGGTCTGTAAACCAATCTATTTATATAACACTGTTGATAAACAAAGTTAACTATTTTTGCATTGAAGTTGCGGGAACAAGTACAAATCCAGAACAAGAAAAGGACGGCTAGGTCACGATACTGAGTAAAGGACGATGATGACAGAAGTATGAAATATATTGTACTCCTGAGTCGTCAAATTATTTAAAAATAGGCTAAATATGGCGTCGACGCATGTACTATTTCTTGTCGTCGAAATGGCTGGATTATTATTCATCTCAAGATTAAACGTATCGCGCATAAACGAGAGGAACTTTTTGCCTCAAGTACCTTTCAAGTTGATATTTAGATAATCTCCGAGTATGATAGGAATTGTGTCGCACGCATTCTTTAGCTCGTCTGGCTTGGGCAGCAATGAGATGCGTGTAGTATCGGCGCGCGCCCGCTAAGGGGCAAGGTGCGTGGCAGACCATCACAATTTAAATTGGCATCACGCAAATTTTGGCTTGACCCCAGACCAAAAACATATTCATGTTAATAATATGAGTGAGATTTCAGTATTATCAACTGGATTATCGGCTTGGACCGTTTCTTAGCCTGTCTTGACCTTATGAAAATCGTGTTGACCGACTGAAAAGCTACAAGAGACTATTATGAAAATAGACTTTCGAGATCACCTTTTGCCCGTGTGTATGTCCCTAAATAATTTCTAAACGGCAGAAGCGATTTCAATCCAACCTGGTAAGGACTTACTCTTGTCTCGTCCGACACCGATCGTGCCATTTGAATTTCAATAAGTGCCACAAATCCAACGTGTCGGTCACACGAAATATTTCATCAGCATTCAATATCTCTGTAACTATTGCAGCATTCAACCTGAAATTTTGTATGGTAGACGCTACTAAAGTAGAATAAGTTCACGATTGAAACATTTTAAACATTGTTAGGCACTAAGCCACGCGAAGTTCAAATATTTAAATGAGCTCTCGTGACTATCATCAGAGCGCAGAGAAACTTGGCACGTTAAATATAATGTAATTCAATTGTCGTGAGAAATTCAAAATGGCGGATGGGCGAAATTTTTATATCATGTTGTGTCCTATTCAAGAGATCCAAGCAAAACGTTTTGTAATGAACCACCGATATACAATGTAGGCTATCTACGGGCACACAATTCTATGGCTTAGGCTAAATATAAAGCAATCCGACATAGCGCTCTCGCGAAATATTCCAGCTGCTCTCAGTATCCCCGAAACTATTACAGTAATCAAACTAAAATTATGCATGGTGATAGAGGATTAAGTAAATACTTATAGGCTACACGATTTTCAAAATCCTGGTAAACACGAAAATAACATGGCAGCCACGCGAATTTCACATATCTTAGAGTTACTTTTCTGGCGATCTAATCACCCGAGTGCAGTGAAACTTGACACAGAAAATCTTTATTTAGAGCTAAATATACTAGCATCTAATGTTGATCAATTGTTTTCAAAAATTCAAGATGGTGGCAGTTCAAAATTTTTTAAATATATTTTTATAACATCTCGTCCTATCCAAACGATCGAGTTAACATTTTGTATAACGAACCACGATGTTAATATATATTCACTGACGCATAACTGTATGGCTTACATTTTAACCTTTCCAACATGATGGCCAAGTGAAATATTTCACCAGTGCTCAATATCTCCAAAGCTATTGTAGCTATAAAACTGAAATTTTGTATGGTGATAGAAAGGATTAGGCAAGTACACATATTTTACTTTCAGAGACCTGATAAACACAAAAACAACATGTTTGCTACGCGAATTTCAAGTATTTCATCCTTTAACCGCCAGCGTCATTCGCGGCTGACATAGCCTACCCTATACCGCCAATGTCTAATCTGCTCTTTACCTTGCGGCAAATTACACGTGCCTGTAATAACTTCCGTATTAGGTCTATTTATGTTAATTGGTTGGGCTTATTTTTGTTTCGAAGGTAATGTTTAGGCCATTGTAAT
Source organism: Meconema thalassinum (assembly GCA_946902985.2). Taxonomy (NCBI): domain Eukaryota; kingdom Metazoa; phylum Arthropoda; class Insecta; order Orthoptera; family Tettigoniidae; genus Meconema; species Meconema thalassinum. The sequence continues at coordinate 863,733,062 of OX336389.2, forward strand.
AATGTAAGTGTAGTTTTATTTCATAAATTATATTTTAAATGAAGTGTTCATACAAATAAATATTTACTTTGTTTGAAATATAGTTCATAATCAAATATCGTTACCGGTAAGAAGAAAACATTTGTATATATAGGAAACTGCATTTTTATAGATGTGTTATTCCTAGCACCACGTATAAAAATTAGAGCTTTCTATACAAAAGTTATTACAGGTATAATGTTTCATTTCTACTCATCAGCTGACGCATGGCAGTAGACTCCCACCAACCACTACAATTAAATCAGCTACTACAATGTCACCAGTGGCACCCACTTTAAAACTTGTTGTATATAGTCTTATTTAATCCAATACTAGGCCTAAACTTGTATTATGAACTATAGGGGTACCAGGTAGAAAAGAATGTTGGAGGTGGGTCTCACCGTACGTTGCTCCTGAAGACTTCCCCCTCCATACACGATTTCACAAGGTCCAACGACAACAACAAGGAAGCCAGTAGCAGCGAGAAAGAGAGAGAGAGACACTTTTATAGTAATAAGTTACGATTAAATAACCAGGAAAATATTTTTTCGGAACGTCCGATCAATCGGCCGTTGGTGGTTATAGGATTAATATTACTTATCTGGCGATCTAATAAACCAAGCACATTGACACATGGCACAGAAAATCTTAATTTAGAGCCTAGTACATAGGTGTCTAATTTGTTCAACTGTTTAAAAAAATTCAAGATAGCAGCAGTTCGAAATTTTAGAAACTTGTTTTTATAATCCTACTTAAGCATCGAAGGGAAGCTACATATAATGAACCACCATAATAATCATTATTTACTGGCACTGAATTCTCGAGCTTTCTGTTCACAAATTAAACATTTGATTTTTATTAAAATTAACACCTGGGACTCGTTACAGAAAGGTGCCATTTCTACGGGATGAATGAGTATTAACCGGTACTAAAAATTATGTATTCTAGTACGTAACTTTTTGTAGTGGTGGCGATGATGGTCGTTTTCAGAAGTGGAACATTGAGGTCATCTGCCCTAATTTTTAGTTTAGGTATCGTGCATTTTATATTATACGCATGCATATTTCTGATGTCCTATTAAATCAGTCTTTCAGAAAGTTGAATAAATTAGTTCTATGACCTAAATATTCTGAAACACAATTCTTCGGTGTTGTATTCATGTATTGTAGATAGTACCTCATCACGATATTTTCCAGTGCAGGAGATGGGTTGATATGAGTTACCTTGGGCAACGATGAAAGCTTTGGTTTAACACACTAGTACCACAGTAAGACCAATTCGCTAACTTACAACATTATTTCACGTTTGTTGTCTAAAATGACTACAATGTTTGGATATTGAGTTTTGAATTTGAAATTGTTGCTCTTATCACAATGTAGGTCATGCAGCAAGAATTATTTAGTCCTTCACATGGAAAATCGATTCAATTGGCGGGAGAATTTTGAAATGAAAACTACCAGTAGAGCATATGAAAATAGGCTATTTAGTGCTTCATTGAACTAACTTACTTGTTGGACTATACGTGAGAAATTTCATTTTAGAAAAAAATACGTTAGGGTACTTATCAGAGAAGAAAGCATAACATTTGTATTTCAATCTGTCTGTCAGGTAGTCAGTCCAGAGGCTGGTTTGATCCTCAGAACGTACCGCCACAGGTTAGGTCGGTAGATACCCACAGAAACCCAAGGCAGCACTATAATGAGCCATACTAATCAAGGTAAAGAGTACAGTTCACGCTACGGTATTTGGCCGGTGAGCCCACATTGCGTAGTCGTACAGAGGACAGGTGGTGAATTTCAGGCATGTGCAATTCATACACGAGTTTCTTTCCGCGCAACTGAAAACTCACGTATCAATTGCACATGCGTGAGGATCGCAGACTGTCCTCTGTACGACTGCGAAACCAGGACTGACCGGCTAAAAACCGTGGCGTGAACTGTGACAATGAACAATCGAAATATTCTCGGGATTCCAGGGAGGGGCACGGAGAGAGAGAGAGTTTAGAAGAGTTCAGAGGGAGAGATCAGAAGGAGTTCGGGAGAGAGTTCAGGGAGAGTTCAGAAGCAGTTCAGAGAGAGAGAGAGATCAGAAGAGTTCAGAGGGGGAGTTCAGAAGCAGTTCAGAGAGAGAGAGAGTTCAGAAGGAGTTCAGAGAGAGAGAGAGTTCAGAGGGAATTCGGAGAGAGAGCTCAGAGGGAGAGGGAGTTCAGAATAAATTATAGATGGCGTGCATGTCATTTCCTGATATATGATATTCCCTAATTCGTCAAGGAATGATCCGATGCCTCTGAAATGTGGTAGGTCTATAGTGGATCACAAATTTAGTCTAAACTTATAGGTGTATACATTGCACATGTCAATTCTGAATACATAATTTCACCTAACTCGTTATTTGAATTCGTATGCTTATTGTCTAAAAATGGTTACAATAGTTGGTACTGAGTTTCATATGATCATCCTATATTTTATCACTGTGTACCGTCATAAACCAAGAGCTATTCAGTTCATCACATGGAAAAGCTATTTAATTGACAGGAGAGCCTTGTGGTGTGATAGACCAGTGGAAAATAGTTCTTCACGGTACTACAGTACGTGTCTCAGTATCGACTGGCTGTGTGGCGCAGTGGTGACGTTTTCGCCTGCTCTTTCCAAGGTTGCAGGATTGAACCCTGGTGCAGTCAGTTGGCATTTGAGGGTGGGCAAATGCGAGGGAACCGTGTCAGTAGATTTACTGGCACGTTAAAGATCACCTTTGGTGCAAAATCCCTGCACCCCGGCGTCGTTAAAAGCCACAGAAGTTAAAAAGGACGTAAAACCAATAACATTATTATTATGTTTCAGTATGTTACATGTGTGCGTTTTGACTTGTGTTTTTATTTGCTTAATGAGCGTTTCTTGGTGTATTTGTGTTACCCACTCATTGCAGTTGGGTAGGCCTACTCCTACATTTAGGTCTGTAACCGGGCTGGACAAAATATGTGGCTTCAAAACAGTTCATTATAATTATAATTATGGTTAAGGATATTTATTCCTCTTACGGGTTCTGCTTCATTGTTCGTATGATGTTAGCATGTTTCTTTACACTGAGTGTACGAGACAGTACCGCGGAATAATGAAATATCAGAGCAGCACGGAAGAGCTAATCAAGTGCTTGTGGAGGGTGAAGAGCCTCGCGATAATACCTTATGATGAGATTGGGTGCCAGAAATTAGCTGATGTCCTCATTTTATCTTCCAAGTCCTTTCTTTTGTTAGAAGCCCCTCGAAAAGAATGCTAGCGATCAATATGCCTTCCTTGCCACACCATGGCTAACAGGATTGCGAGCCAATTTCCCATCCCTCCGTCTACTAAGTGCTTTCCATTCTTAGGCTATTGTTTTACAAAGGAATATCATACACAGAGTGCTATCCCACATTTTCGTCAGCATGGGAAAGTAATGAGCTGTGAAAAATGGCATAGCGGCCTGTCAAACACTATTGCCATTTAGACTCACTTATCTAGAAACTAACACTTGAAATATTCTCAGGTTCGATTTCGTACAGTACAAGCTGGTGTGCCAATTGCAACCGAACAGCCTCACTTCAATAGAACTCAATGAATGATAAATAATAAAAATAATAACCCCTGGCACTACAGCCCGTGAAGGACCTAAGCCTAGCAAGCGACCGCTGCCCAGCAATTTGGCCTGCAGATATTGGGGTGACGCGTGGTCAGCGCATCGAGTCCCCTCGGCCGTTAATCTTGGCTTTCTTGATCAGGGCGCTGCCTCGCTGTCAGACAGCTACTCAATTGTCCTCACGAGGCTGAGTGCACTCCGTTCCAGCCCTCTCGTCAGTTTCTAAAATCCCTGATGGAGCGGGAATCGAACCCGGGGCCCCCACGTGAGAGGCAGGAGCGCTACCCCAACACCACGGGGCCGGCTCAATAAATGATAATAACAATAATATCCCACAACTCTCATTATATACCGCCAATAAACAAAATATTCGGGGTTCGTGAGGGTTAAGCACCTGTTCGGTTATACTAGCAGCATAGCGTATAGAAGAGAAAGTGTGCCGACTCCCGAATCTGCCCTATCTTTAGTATGGGTAGTTGCTGCACCCGCCGACAGACTGCGCAGCGGTTGACTGTTGCTGGCTGGAGTCATTTTCTAATAAGCGCTCGCGAGTTTGAAACACAGAAATGCTGCCGTATTTAGTCCCTATTTCTTGATGCTGACAAGTGTATTCTATCAAGAAGCGATTTCCACGATAAATGTATGTTGCTTTACAAAATCAAGTAGGTTAATAGATTTTAATTACTACGGACAGGTTTATGCCATGGACACGTTACCCGAATTCACAGGCCTTAAAGGTTGTCCAAAATTGACTTCTACATAGATAAACCTTACGTCTTTCCAAAGAACGAACGTGGGACTCTCTTTCCAATTATTCAGCAATGCGACCGCGAATGCCATTAAATTCTACCTGCAAACTTACCCCGACATTTTTAGCGGCAGTTAGAATACAGAATTATTCACGAGAAACATGAACAATCTAGCAGATGAGCTTAAATCCAGAATACCAACAAACACACTCTACAAAGATGCCCCTTCGCACAAGGCATTAATTTAATAAACTTTCATGAAACCATTAGCTCAGAAATTTTGCCTCAAATAAGACAATGGAATCTCTTAGAGTCACGATAAAGAGTACCTTAGAAGCCGCTCAATATTTATGGTCCAAATGTTTTAGGTACGTGTGGACAGGGAAATTCAATCAAGACCCCTTGGAACGTCTATTCGGAATTTTAAGGTCCATAAATTGTGACGATCACCCATCAATTGTAGATTTTCTGCATTTGCATATGTTACAGCGTGTGCATGTTCCAATTATTGTGGCTATATCTCTGTCCGGGAACTGCGAACCTAAGTTAGAAACACCTCTCATTTCATTCGTTAATCAAATGCGATATGTGTGAAGCAAGCCGAGGAACAACACACATCTGTTAAGTTGCGGACGACAAAATTAGAGACAAAGTGGTGATAACGGACTAGGAGAATGATCTTCCCCTTCCTTATGAAGACAACGTTCCGAAACAACGCTTGGTTTACTATCTAGCAGGGTGCTTCGTCAAGCAACTAAAAACAGGAATCAGCTGTGTGAAGTGTGCAACAACCCTTCAAAGTGGAAGGCCGTCAGACACAACAGCTGCAACTTTCACTAACATAAAGGACTTTGGCTCAATAAATACCCTTACTTACCTAACCCATCCATCCGACAGTGTCTTCAACATTCTTTTACAGGTCGAAGTAGTCGTTGAAAAGAACTGCGAACTCGGGGGACGTGTCCATGGCATAAACCTGTTCGTAGTAATTAAAATCTATTACTCTACCCTCTCAAATTTGTGGGGTGATATATTTTACGAGTGTTTGGACAGCATTGATGAGATTGTTTTAGGGCCCTGAGATTTAGGAAATATTATTGAACATAAACTGGACCTTATTGGAAAACTTGTTTTTCATTTCATGAAGTACGAAATTAGGAAAGAACATTTGCTAAGTCTGCAAAATCGGTCCGTAAGCTTTACAAAGTTTCGAACAACTGACAGCTATAAGTTACATGGGTGAGTTTATATTATATTATATTATATTATATTATATTATATTATATTATATTATATTATATTATATTATATTATATTATATTATATTATATTATATTATATTATATTATATTATATTATATTATATTATATTATATTATATTATATTATATTATATTATATTATATTATATTATATTATATTATATTATATTATATTATATTATATTATATTATATTATATTATATTATATTATATTATATTATATTATATGTACTGTATTTTTTCAGTTGTGAATGGTCTGTAGCTTATGATTTTTACACATTCAGTTACATTTTGATCCCCGCCAGGATGTTTTATTTCCTTATTATATGAACCTACTGAATGACGTAAAATAATGTTTCATAATTAACTAAATGGACGTCAGCGTTTTATGTACTCAGTGTGGAGAATTTTATATTTGGGTCATCTTGTCTAATACATCGTAGTGGAAGCAGTTAACTGAAACGTAACATTCAACCATATTCAACTGCTGGTAGGCTATTGATACCGTCCGGACTCAGCGCTAGCCGACGCTAGAGCCGCCTAGCGGCTGGACCATGCAAACTCCACAAGTCCCGTCACTTTCTCTTCTATACGCTATGCTAGCAGCAATAAACATTCACATCCAACTACACCGGTGATCGCTTGAATTATTAAGAAATGATATCTGGTAAAAACATACTATACCAGCAGGTACCCGCGGCTTCGGGCGCGATGAAGACAATGGGGATGATGCATTATTGCTGATAATTGGTCTATTCTATTACAGCAATCTCGACTGGGTGGATCTATTTCAATTCGGAAAATTCTGATGTCTACAGTAGAAGCTATTAGTATGAGCCGCAAAATGGGAATTCCATAGAGTTGAGAAAGTCACACATTTTAAAATTACGTTTTTGATTTGGGCATGTTTTGCTGAGACATAACGATTTTGTTGTCTGGATACTCGTGAGCCCGCCACATACAGTTGCCCCTTAAAACAACAATAGCTAACTAACTAACTAAACTTTGGTTTTGTCTAAATTTACACCTGCTGTTAAGTGTGTGTCATTGCGCTTTGTTAATAGCAATTGCGAATATTGTTTGAAGGGGGAACTGCACTCTTGCACACTGAAATGTCAAATCTATCGGAATATGGGGAATTAAAAGTATTTTTCCTTAAGCTAATCAAGGTGCAATTTTCCCACAATTATTGATGATTTGATCGTCAACATGTCGCTATTAATAGACCTATAGTAAAATATCTCTCAACTTGGCCGCTGATGTACTTTATGCAGCCTCTTCCAGTGTTACATCCCAGGGATTGAAATTCTCCAACAACCCTTTTGCCTCACATGCCTCTCTAAGTATTGAAAATTCCTGATTAATGTGTTTTTAGAGATCTCTGAAAGAGGTTGCCCTCGCACATGGTGTAGATGCATTGTCATAGGAAAACATTCCATGTTACGAACATGGACCGTGTAACCTGTACCGAAGGCTTCTGCAGATTTAACACCAGGCCAATCCTGAACAACAGTTCATTGAACTCAGATTTGCCAATATTTTATTGTATCGTTCCATGTGTAATATCTCTGTACCTCAACATACAGAAGAGTGCTTTGAAAATCATATCTTGTGTAAATTTTGGAAAAGGTGGTGAGTGTGGATCTTGGCGGAGTGGATACTCGCTCGTGGAAATAATTTTCAGTAAAATAGACTGGTTCACAATTCTGTATAAGTGCGTGTACGTGTGTACGTGACGGCGGGATGCCTTTAGTGTTACGGAAACGCTAATAGCCGCCACACAGCTTCGTTGCTACTGACATAACGACCAGATTGATATGTTTGTAGGCCTACTTACTATACGGAATTTGTGAGCCCTGTGTTTATGAAATTTAACGTAGCGTGATCGCTAATTTTATTTATTTATACTTATTCAGATCTACAGTATTTTAATAGCAGAAGTAACTGTTCTTCGCCTGGATGACGAAGATTTTTACATGATTGTAATTTCAAGTTCATACAAATTATTTGTAATGTCAGAAATGAGAATATTTATGAACTGCCGCTAAGTTGTGTGATAAATGTGAAGGTTATTGAATGTATGTCTTTAGTTAGTTAGTTGGTTAGTTAGTTAATTAGTTAGTTAGTTATTGTTGTTTTAAGGGGCGGAACTACGAGGTCATCTTCCCCTAATGCACGTCTTTGATCTGACAATTGGTATGTATTACAAATATCAACATAGGAATAGGCCTATGTCATCGACGGATAATCAAGCTATTACGCATGCGAAATTTAAGTTCAATAGGTGCTGCGTGTGTTGCGTAATTGAACCTTACACAATAAAATTGTCTAAATCCGGCCCCGCATAGTTCACCACGAGGACCGAAGCTGAGCGGTGCTCCGTTACCATGAAGTACTGTAGATAAACTGTTACCGTAATTACTACATGGATAAGACGGAGACTGCAGGTCGAGCCTGTTGTGTGGAGGACGGAACTTACCCAAAGGGCGTGTAATACGCTGACTACTTACAGAAAAAAACAATGGTTCCCAAGTAAACAAACTATTATTCAATAAAACAAATATACAAGAATGTAGGATAAATAAGCCGGTTCTGGTGTAGGGGCAAATGGGCAAGGTGTCCGCCGCGCGCAACTGCCCTATGTTATTCTTATGGAGGGGTCAGTCATAGCTGGGTCAGGGGGCAACATGGTCAATGTGCACAACCACACTCTTTAATGGCGGGCATTTCAAATCATGCTTTATTTGTTATTAACTATACATTATTTATTATTTATTTATTATTTATTATTATATTTTATTAATTTATTATTTATATAATTTTAATTATTTTTTAATTTTTATGTTCATGTTCATTTTTTTACTTTTTATTTATTGTGTTAAAGCACTAAACTGCAAGTTCATTAACTCAAACATTCTCTAACCCCACAGCAACAACATTTAAGATTAAATAATGCATGGTGGTTTTTTTTATTTTTAGATTTTACATTTTAGATTTTATATTTTGTGAAAAAGACCAAACTATAAGGTCACTGACCTAAGTTTTTATCTTTATTTTTTAAATTATACATTTTTAATTTATTTAATAATTAATTTATTATTTTTGACACAGGGCTGATGTGTAACATGGTCACTGCACACAATCACTTACACATATGGCATGCTAACCTAACCTAACCTAACTTGAAAGTGAGAGCAAATATGAGAGCAAAAAAGTGGTAGCAAAAAGTGGGAGCAAAAAGTGGGCGTAAAAAGTGGTAGCAAAAAGTGAGAGCAATAAAAAAGTGAGAGCAGAAAGTGGGAGCACAAATAATAAACTTAGTTTAACCTAACCTAACCTAACCTAACCTACAGAAACCTCGTTTAAAGACTTAAATTAATGCATGTAAGATTTTTTATTTTTAAATTTTAGATTTTTAGATTATAGATTTTACATTTTTGTATTTTTTAATTTTACATTTTAGATTTTACGTTTTTATTTTAGATTTTAGATTTTAGTTTTTTTTTTAGATTTTACATTTTAATTTTAAGATTTTTTGATTTTAGATTTCACATTTTAGATTTTACGAAAAGAGTTAACTACAAGGTCACATACCTAACCTCACCTAACCTCACCTAACCTAACCTAACTATACCAAACCTAACTTAAGCTAATCCAAAGGCTAATGCACATACACAAAGTATATAAGTGCACATGCAGCTATCCTTATGCTAGTCTTATAGGCTACTGTACAACATGTTCACTACCCTTAGGCTTAATTCTTCTCCTCATTTTGTTGTTTGCACATTTTACAATTTCCGAATTTCCCGTTTCCAATTTTTAAAAAATGTCAGTTTTAAGTTTTCGAATTTCATGATATGGAAACATGGATTTTCCATTTTTGTTGTTTACACATTTGTCAATTAACCAATTTCCCATTTCCAGTTTTTAAAATGACAGTTTTACGTTTTTGAATTTTGTCAATATGGAAACATGGAAATTTCAATGTTATTGTTTACATGTTTTTTTTTCTGTTTTAGTCCATGTACGAAGTTCATATTTGCCAAACACGATTTTTCATTACATACAACAAGGCTTTATATCTTATCCCAAAGCATATAGGTAATACATGGGTTATACTATAGTTTGACTACCTAGTTTTAGCTAACTAAAGCAATATCTCAAAATTACTAGAGGTTAACAGTTTGGGTTAGTAGTGGGAGGTGGGTAGTAATTAAAAATGACCAAGCAGTGTTCATACAATATTTTTATTCTTTTTAAATATATTTACACTATTTACACATAATACATTTGTTATAAATTGTACAGTTGTTTAAATTTTGTTTTTAATTTTTATTTATTTTTGAGTAAGAATATAATATTTCTCTTTTTGTGTTTTCTATTTTTGTAGTGCTATTGTTTTATTTCCTAAATTGTTTTGTTTGATGTATTTGCTACATGCAGGCAGAGGATTTTGATATTCATAACTTAACACTTAAAGCATGGTCAATGATTGAATAATGACCGTAGGCATGTGTAGCTATACCATCAGCATCAATTACTCTTTTATCATCACTAGGACACAAAGCAATTTTGTTTAGTCTTATAGATGATATGTCATGTTGCTTAGAAGCAATAATGTTCATTGATATTCTTTTTACCTCGTTATTCATAATACAATCCTTATAATCTTGAAAGCTTATACAATTTTTGACAACACCTCTGCTAATATCTTTAATCTTTTTGATTTCTTTACCATTTATGTCTAAAGCGTACATTTTAGCTCTAAGTCCAACAAATGCTTTTATAATTTGTCCACAAACCTCGTCTTTAAATTTCCCCAACGTTTTCTCGTATGCTGTAGAGTAACATATGTGATTAGTAGGATAATCAGATGTGCCCAGGTGCTCTAGGAAATCCAACTTGTCTTGCTATACATCTTGGGTGTTAACCAAATAAATCAACGAGTCCGTATCCATATACATGAGTTTAAGATTTCCATGCCATTATAGGGTAGCAGGACATCATAGTGGTGGGAATACATGAGAGTATTTGAAATATCCAGTATACACATTCCAATATATATAGGCTTATTGAATACAATGTTACGTCTAGCCACGTGGAAAGCAGCTAGGTTAGGACCATAAATTGTTCTGTCGATAAATGTTGGCTTTGCTATTAGCTTTTCAGCTTTTTGCTGTCAGTCACAAGACGTGTGTCTATTCTTTTACGAATATTTTCCATTGTTTTTCCAAAAATGGCATTGTTGAATAATTTGTATAGTATTTTTCCAAATCATTTTTGGATTGTTTTCGAATGTTGTTATTAAAATCAACGTATGCCTTTAGCAAAGGACTTTATTTAAACTTTAACACACGATGAATTTTTACCAATTTTAGTCCATTATCTAGAGCCTGTTCAAGTGCCATGTAGTGAACAACGTATCGCCTTCGATTCCCAAGATGAGGAATTAGTTTTTTTTAGAGACGAATCCTTGGGTTGTTTACACTCTGGTAGGAAAGGTAAATCGTTGTGTAGATCATGAAGGTCAGATGGGAAATCAACATCAACGTCTAGAATATCCCACAGGATCGTCTTCCTTTAGATTTTCTAGATCAACAGTATCTGGAGAAACCCACTGAAATCCACCATAAGGAAGAGAGTGACACATAGCCCACCCATAGTCGTTGTTGGCATCATCATAGGTAATAAACTGCGATGGTTTCTCAGAATCATAGGTTTCCATGTATTTATTGCTAGATTCAGCATACCAACGAGACACCTGGCATATGCCTCCACGTATTCCAGACTCAATTAAAAGAATCTGATCGAATTCCTGTATCAATTCCAGTTCAATTCCAGTGAATAGGAGCATTGCCTCAAAATTTAACCAGGCGTAGTAAAAAAGTGTGCAGCATCCACTCGGTGTGTTTCTAGTGTTTTGTTTCGAAAATTTTCAAAGCTGTCTGCAAGAAGGAGTACATCTGAAGTTAGGTAGAGGTCACTATATTCCCCTAGAGTTTTAATTTAGAACTGATTCCAAACATTTTTGGCATGTTCATAGTCTTCATTGCTAACATGTTCTTGACTTAATTTGTTAAGGAATGCCTCTTTTGGAGGTAAACACGTTTCACTTAACTTTTCCCATGAATCAATGTAGTCATAGGGAAATACCCCTTTACGAGTCATGAGCGTTGCATTTTCTTTTCCAAAGTACTTGTCCGTTTCAGGGTATGATGTTAAGTAGGTAACTAAGATTTCCAAACTACTCGGCATTAACCGAAACGTATCCACAAATCGAAGCTTAATATTTCCTACATGTTTGGTGAAGGAAATGTACTTTTCTTTAGAGTTAGGAATAACGTCCACTCTGTCAGTGGTACATCCCAATTGCTTTACAATGGAATTTGCGTCGTAACCACTCATATTATGTAGAAATACAGGAACGGGGTTACGTGTTTTACACCTCAAATTACAGTTATTATGAGCACTTCCACGGTATTCCCCTGTAATATGGCAATGTTCTCTAATTTTCCAGTCCTCTTTGGTAAATGTTTTCTGACACAAATAACAGGTTTCAGAACATCGGAACTCTGCTTCTTGGTCCTGAGTTAAGGCCTTTGGAACATTTAAGCTGTAAAGGCGATCGATTTCATCAGCTATTGAGATCGAACCGTCCATAAAATGTTATGCTGCGTCAGGTCCACGATAAATAACAGGTTGGCTTGGAAAGTTAGTCCTTATGTGTTCCACAGCTGGTGAGGGTTTAACATATATGCCAAAGCTCATAGGAGCATGACTCTGGTATGGCACTGTATAAATTGCCTCAGGATTAGGTAGACATGTTTGATAGGGTATGAGTATACTTTCGAAATCTGCATAGATAACGTAAGGTATTCTCAACATTTTTTTCAACATTTAAGAATTTGACAATCGGGTTTTAATAGGCATTTCAACCTTAGCAATGTCATGCAGGACGCACTATGTTCTTTCAATTTATCCATTCCTTGTTGATCATATCGATTATCAAAGTGAGTAAAATACCGTTCACACGTATATATCTTATGTTCATGGTGGGTAATCTGATGTCTTACTCGTTTATCAAAATCTTTGATAAAGACGTAGTGGTTCTGGCCAGATGAAGAACTTAGCAGAAGGAGGTCGCGATGGTCTTGTAGCTCTTGATCCATAACCATTAGAGGAAACAGTTTGTTTTCTTTTTCACGTCCAAATACATTGATGGATAAGTCATTGGCTTTCTCAAATTTGGGAATGTGAGGTAATGACGTAGGAAACGATATTCTTGAAAAATCATACTTGTTTTCCAGTTCCTTGTATTTACTAACGCGTTCAGCTTTCGTTGTAACCAGTTTTGCTAAAATGGCATATATAAAACACTTTTCATCCTTAAAGTTTTGAGGATTAATGCAGGCTTTTCTTGTTTTACAGCTGCTGGTAATGGAATATATGTGCTACCACGCAAGGGATTATACTTATTTATTTTCAATCGTACTACTTCCACTGCTAACAAAGCCCAAATACTGCCTTTTAGCTCAGATTCCTCCATTTCTGTAGTTAACTTTGTAAAATGTGTTTCCAAGAAACTACTTAAGTCTGTTTCCAAAAATAGGGCCTGATTTCGTGTTTTAAAAGCTTGATCAGTAATTTCGTTGGTGGACGAATGAATAAATCTACATTCAGCCACAAGATTAACTTTTATCGACTTGTGTTTTGCTAGTTTTTTCCGCATAGCTTGTATTATTTGCTGTTTGGACTCTTTAAGGTATGAATTTAAATCCATACACGTATCACAACGTATAAAATAGGATTTAAGACGACCTTCAAAACATGTTCCATATTCACTAAGTCCATTTTTCTCTGGAACCATTGACAACAGGTAATGTTTTGTCGGCTCAGATTTTTGTATTTTAGCTGATGACACAACATTACAACATTCTTCATGACGACGTCCGTTGTGGGCATTGTTGAATTTACTGCCACACGTTTTACACTCATGATAATCACCACACGATACTTCGTGACGCTTTCTATCATAGTCTCGAAGAAAATTTTTTCCACACTGTTTGCATGTATAGCTAGGCATAGTTTCATCCATTATGGATGGTGATTTCTGTCAACGGCTGCTTACTGCGTATCATAAGGCTAGAGGCTGGTCAGTGGGACGGTCTTTCACGATGTGAACACCGGGAGAGGTTGTAGTCAACTGGTAATATTCCTTCTAAGTGTCCTCTAATATACCCTAGTCAAGATCAACAGCTCTTTACAGCGTATGACAAGGCTAGAGACTGTTTGTTTCAACGGTCTTTCACAATGTGAATACTGTAACAATTAGTAGTAAACAGATTATATTCTTGCTAAGGTTTCTCTAATATACCATAGTCAAGACCAACTGCTACTTACTGTGTATTACAAGGCTGTACAATGGTTGTTTTGACAGTCATTCTCGATGTGGTCATAGTAGTCAACTTAAAATATACTCAAGGTTATCAGATACTTACTGCATATCAAAAGGCTGTACAATCCTGGTTAGACACTCTTTCTTGCTAAGGACCCCTATATTCCCTACACAAGGCTATACATGTTAGATCTAAACACTTAGTGATTAATTGTATATTAAATTTATATGCACAGCTTATACAAGCACGTTTTCACGCGGTAAAACTTTATCAGATAGTCCAATGCGACACGCAATGTATGTTGCCGCTATCTAGCGGTGACTATGAGAACTAACTGAACGACCAGCATTGTACCTAGCGCTGTATATCAACACTCAATGAACGACCGGCATGCTATCTAGCTGTCGATATCAACACTCACTCTACTACCTGCATGCTGCCTGTCGGTTAATATGAAAACTCACTCATCTACTAGTATTCATTCCAATAATTAACGCAATTGTTCTTAGCACTAACAATACAAATAGCAGGTTTGCTTTATCGTTTAATACGAATATATCTTGTTTAATTGAAGTAAGAAAAATTAAATGACACAATTGTATTGACTTTTGTTGGCTTTTTGTTGGCTTTTGTTGGCTTATAGTTAGCTTTTTGTTGGCGTTTGTTGGCTTTTGGTGGTTTATGTATTAGCTCTCTCATATTTGATCTCGCTTGTGTGTTTATTTCTTGTTGGAATATATTTCGGCCTTTTTAATAGCAGCATAATGCTTACCGCCATGTTTGTGAGCAACAACAACACACTAAAATTCCAAAAAATCTAAAGTACTCTTAGGTTAATGATTCACTCATACACCTACCTCTATACTCCTCTCAGGTCAAAAATAGTGTATTTTTCAAAGTTTTCCAAAACAAATATTAGGAAAGTAGGCCATATATTTAAACTAAAAAACTAAAAGTCATATGTTACCTCATACACCTACCTCTATACCACTCTCAGTCCAAAAAAAGTGAATTTTTCAAAAATATTCAAAAGTGAAATTGGGAAAGTAGGCTATATGATTAAGCTAAAATTCCTGGTACTGCGTATCATAAGGCTAGAGGCTGGTCAGTGGGACGGTCTTTCACGATGTGAACACCGGGAGAGGTCATATGTTAACTCTTACACCTACCTCTTTCCCACTCTCAGTCCAAAAATAGTGTATTTTTCTAAAAAAAAAAGTTCAATTGGGAAAGTAGGATATTTGTTTAAACTAAAAATCCTAAAAAGTCATATAGGCTCAACTTGGTTCACTGGTAGATGGCGTAAAGACCATTGATTAATGTCAAAAATAGTGTATTTTTCATTTTTTTTCAAACGTTCAATTGGGAAAGTAGGCTATATGTTTAAACAAAAAATCCTAAAAAGTCATATGTTAACTCTTACACCTACCTCTTTCCCACTCTCAGTCCAAAAATAGTGTATTTTTCTAAAAAAAAAGTTCAATTGGGAAAGTAGGATATTTGTTTAAACTAAAAATCCTAAAAAGTCATATGTTAACTCTTACATCTACCTCCTTCCCACTTTCAGTTAAAAATAGTGTATTTTTCAAATTTTTCTAAAAAATATTGGGAAAGTAGGCTATAAGTTAGAACAAAAAATCTTTTAAAGTAATACCTTTACTCATACACCTAACTCTATACCACTCTCAATCCAAAAATAGCGTATTTGTCAAATTTTTCCAAAAAAGATTGGGAAAGTAGGCTATATGTTTAAACTAAATATCCTAGAAAGACATATGTTAATTCTTTCACCTACCTCTATCCCACCCTCAGTACAAAAATAGTGTATTTTTCCGATTTTTTCAAAAAAATAATTGCAAAATGGGTTATATTTCCATTATTAAGCATTTTACAGAAAGGTTTGTTTGACATAGTTCAATGATCTTTACGCCCTCCACCAGTAAACCAAGTTTCAAGTCCCTAGGATAAAAATGAAAAAGTTCAATTTCGAAAGGAGGCTATATTATTAGAACCAAACATCCTAAAAAGTGTTATATAGGCCCAAAAAAATGGTTCTTGTGTCCTTTATTTTTATAATAAAACTTTATAGTTTTTTCATTTTTTTTTTGTCCAATTTTTAATTTTCTATATTTTGGAAACCAGGAAGTATACACAAAAGTTTGTTTGACGTAAATGAATGGTCCATACACCCTCTACGCCCAAACAGAGTTTCAAGTCTCTAGGACACAAAATAACAGTAGGGTGGGGGTGGGGGGGGGGGGGTGGGGGGTAAGAGGGGTTCTGCCCACACTTGACGCGGCCGCCATGTTGGTTTTTTGGGCACAGCCGCGTCGAGTGGCGCAGAACCCCTCTTGCCACCCTACTGTTATTTTGTGTCCTAGAGACTTGAAACTCAGTTTGGTCGTAGAACGGGTAAGGACCATTCATTTACATCAAACTTTTTTCTTAACTTCCTGGTTTCCAAAATAGCCTATAGAACATTCAAAAATTGGACCTTTTTGGAAAAAAAAATAAAAGTATAAAGTTTTATTATAAAAATAAAGAACACAAAAGCCATTCTTTTAAGCCTATATAACACTTTTTAGAATGTTTGTATCTAATAATATAGCCTACTTTCAAAATTGAACGTTTTTCATTTTTGTCTTAGGGACTTGAAACTTGGTTCACTGGTAGATGGCGTAAAGACCATTGATTTATGTCAAACACACGTTTCTGTAAAATGCCTAGTTTTGGAAATATAACCCATTTTGAAAATATTTTTTGGAAAAATTGAAAAAATACACTATTTTTGTACTGAGAGTCGGATAGAGGTAGGTGATGAGTTAACATATGATTTTTAGGATTTTTAGTTTAAACATATAGCCTGCTTTCCCATTATTTTTTTGGAAAAATTTGAAAAATACACTATTTTTGGACTGAGAGTGGTGTATGACTAAAGATATGACTTTTAAGATCTTTTGTTTAAACATATAGCCTACTTTCTCAATATTTTTAGGAAAAATTTGAAAAATACACTATTTTTGAACTGAAAGTGGGAATGAGGTGAAAGAGTTAACATATGACTTTTAGGACTTTTAGTTTAAACATATAGCCTACTTTCCCAATTGAACTTTTGAATTTTGAAAATACACTATTTTTGGACTGAGAGTGGTATAGAGGTAGGTGTATGAGTTAACATTTGACTTTTTAGGATTTTTAGTTTAAGCATATAGCCTACTTTCCTAATATTTGTTTTGCAAAAATTGAAAAATACACTATTTTTGAACTGAGAGTGTTATAGAGGTAGGTGTATGAGTCAATCATTAACCTAAGAGTAGTTAAGATTTTTTAGGAATTTCAGTGTGTTGTTGTTGTTGCTCACAAACATGGCGGTAAGCATTATGCTGCTATTAAAAAGGCTGAAATACTTTCCAATCCGAAATAAGCAAACAAGCTAGAGCAACTATGAGAGAGCTAATACGAAAGCCAACAAAAAGCCAACAAAAGCCAACAAAAAAGCTAAGAAAAGCCAACAAAAGCCAATACAATTGTACCATTTACCTTTTTGTTACATTATTTAAACAAGATATATTTCTATTAAACGATAAAGCAAACCTGCTATGTGTATTGTTAGTGCTAAGAACAATTTCGTTAATTATTGGAATGCATACTGTTAGTTGATTGAGTAGTCATAATAACCGATAGGTACCATGCTGGTAGTTGAGTGAGTGTTGATATCGACCGCTAGATAGTATGCCGGTCGTTCATTGAGTGTTGATATAGAGCGCTCGGTACTATGCTGGTCGTTCAGTTAGTTCTCATAGTCACCGCTAGATAGCGGCAACATACTTTGCGTGTCGAATTGGACTATCTGATAAAGATTTACCGCGTGAAAACGTGCTTGTATAAGCTGTGCATATAAATTTAATATACAATTAACGACTAAGTGTTTAGAACTAACATGTATAGCCTTGTGTAGGGAATATAGGGGTCCTTAGCAAGAAAGAGTGTCTAAGCACGAGTGTACAGCCTTTTGATATGCAGTAAGTACCTGATAACCTTGAGTATATTTTACAGTGTTCACATTGTAAAAGACTGTCTCACCGACAAGTGTACAGCCTTGTCATAAGCAGTAAGCAGTTGTTACTCTTAACTAGGGGTTTATTAGAGGCCCCTTAGCAAGAATATCGTAAGTTGACTACTAGAACTCACAGTGACCACATCGTGAATGACTGTCTAAACAACCATTGTACAGCCTTGTAATACACAGTAAGTAGCAGTTGGTCTTGACTATGGTATATTAGAGAAACCTTAGCAAGAATATAATCTGTTTACTACTAATTGTTACAGTGTTCACATTGTGAAAGACTGTCGAAACAAACAGTCTCTAGCCTTGTCATACGCTGTAAAGAGCTGTTGATCTTGACTAGGGTATATTAGAGGACACTTAGAAAGAATATTACCAGTTGACTACAACCTCTCCCGGTGTTCACATCGTGAATGACCGTCCCACTGACCAGCCTCTAGCCTTATGATACGCAGTAAGCAGCCGTTGGCAGAAATCAACATCCATAATGGAAGAAACTATGCCTAGCTATACATGCTAACAGTGTGGAAAAACTTTTCTTCGAGACTATGATAGAAAGCGTCACGAAGTATCGTGTGGTGATTATCATGAGTGTAAAACGTGTGGCAGTAAATTCAACAATGCCCACAACGGACGTCGTCATGAAGAATGTTGTAATGTTTTGTCATCAGCTAAAAGACAAAAATCTGAGCCGACAAAACATTACCTGTTGTCAATGGTTCCAGAAAAAATGGACTTAGTGAATATGAAACATGTTTTGAAGGTCGTCTTAAATCCTATTTTATACGTTGTGATACGTGTAAGGATTTAAATTCATACCTTAAAGAGTCCAAACAGCAAATAATACAAGCTATGCGGAAAAAACTAGCAAAACACAAGTCGATAAAAGTTAATCTTGTGGCTGAATGTAGATTTATTCATTCGTCCACCAACGAAATTACTGATCAAGCTTTTAAAACACGAAATCAGGCCCTATTTTTGGAAACAGACTTAAGTAGTTTCTTGGAAACACATTTTACAAAGTTAACTACAGAAATGGAGGAATCTGAGCTAAAAGGCAGTATTTGGGCTTTGTTAGCAGTGGAAGTAGTACGATTGAAAATAAATAAGTATAATCCCTTGCGTGGTAGCACATATATTCCATTACCAGCAGCTGTAAAACAAGAAAAGCCTGCATTAATCCTCAAAACTTTAAGGATGAAAAGTGTTTTATGTATGCCATTTTAGCAAAACTGGTTACAACGAAAGCTGAACGCGTTAGTAAATACAAGGAACTGGAAAACAAGTATGATTTTTCAAGAATATCGTTTCCTACGTCATTACCTCACATTCCCAAATTTGAGAAAGCCAATGACTTATCCATCAATGTATTTGGACGTGAAAAAGACAACAAACTGTTTCCTCTAATGGTTGTGGATCAAGAGCTACAAGACCATCGCGACCACCTTCTGCTAAGTTCTTCATCTGGCCAGAACCACTACGTCTTTATCAAAGATTTTGATAAACTAGTAAGACATCAGATTACCCACCATGAACATAAGATATATACGTGTGAACGGTATTTTACTCACTTTGATAATCGATATGGTCAACAAGGAATGGATAAATTGAAGGAACATAGAGCTTTGTGCGTCCTGCATGACATTGCTAAGGTTGAAATGCCTATTAAAACCCCATTGTCAAATTCTCAAATGTTGAAAAAATGTTGAGAATACCTTACGTTATCTATGCAGATTTCGAAAGTATACTCATACCCTATCGAACATGTCTACCTAATCCTGAGGCAATTTATACAGTGCCATACCAGAGTCATGCTCCTATGAGCTTTGGCATATATGTTAAACCCTCACCAGCTGTGGAACACATAAAGACTAACCTTCCAAGCCAATCTGTTATTTATCGTGGACCTGAAGCTGCATAAGAGTTTATGGACTGTTTGATCTCAATAGCTAAGGAAATCGATCGCCTTTACAGCTTAAATATTCCAAAGGCCTTAACTAAGGATCAAGAAACAGAGTTCCAATGTTCTGAAACCTGTTATTTGTGTCAGAAAACATTTACCAAAGAGGACTGGAAAATTAGAGAATATTGCCATATTACAGGGGAATACCGTGGAAGTGCTCATAATAACTGTAATTTGAGGTGTAAAACACGTAACCCCGTTCCTGTATTTCTACATAATATGAGTGGTTACGACGCAAAATTCCATTGTAAAGCAATTGGGATGTACTACTGGCAGAGTGGACGTTATTCCTAACTCTAAAAAAAAGTACATTTCCTTCACCAAACATGTAGGAAATATTAAGCTTCGATTTGTGGATACGTTCCGGTTAATGCCGAATAGTTTGGAAAATTTAGTTACCAACTTAACATCATACCCTGAAACAGAAAAGTACTTTGGAAAAGAAAATGCAACGCTCATGACTCGTAAAGGGGTATTTCCCTATGACTACATTGATTCATGGGAAAAGTTAAGTGAAACGTGTTTACCTCCAAAAGAGGCATTCTTTAACAAATTAAGTCAAGAACATGTTAGCAATGAAGACTATGAACATGCCAAAAATGTTTGGAATCAGTTCTAAATTAAAACTCTAGGGGAGTATAGTGACCTCTACCTAACTTCAGATGTACTCCTTCTTGCAGACAGCTTTGAAAATTTTCGAAACAAAACACTAGAAACACACCGAGTGGATGCTGCACACTTTTTTACTACGCCTGGTTTAAGTTTTGAGGCAATGCTCCTATTCACTGGAATTGAACTGGAATTGCTACAAGATTACGATCAGATTCTTTTAATTGAGTCTGGAATACGTGGAAGCATATGCCAGGTGTCTCGTTGGTATGCTGAATCTAGCAATAAATACATGGAAACCTATGATTCTGAGAAACCATCGCAGTTTATTACCTATGATGATGCCAACAACCGCTATGGGTGGGCTATGTGTCACTCTCTTCCTTATGGTGGATTTCAGTGGGTTTCTCCAGATACTGTTGATCTAGAAAAACTAAAGGAAGACGATCCTGTGGGATATTCTAGACGTTGATGTTGATTTCCCATCTGACCTTCATGATCTACACAACGATTTACCTTTCCTACCAGAGTGTAAACAACCTAAGGATTCGTCTCTGGAAAAACTAATTCCTCATCTTGGAAATCGAAGGCGATACGTTGTTCACTACATGGCACATAAACAGGCTCTAGATCATGGACTAAAATTGCCAAAAATTCATCGTGTGTTAAAGTTTAAACAAAGACCTTGGCTAAAAGCTTACGTTCATTGTAATAACAACCTTCGAAAACAAGCCAAAAATTATTTTGAGAAAAATCTATACAAATTATTCAACAATGCCATTTTTGGAAAAACAATGGAAAATATTCGTAAAAGAATAGACACGCGTCTTGTGACTGACAGCAAAAAGCTGAAAAGCTAATAGCAAAGCCAACATTTATCGACAGAACAATTTATGGTCCTAACCTAGCTGCTTTCCACATGACTAAACGTAACATTGTGTTCAATAAGCCTATATATATTGGAATGTTTATACTGCATATTTCAAAAACTCTCATGTATTCCCACCACTATGATGTCCTGCTACCCTATTATGGCATGGACAATCTTAAACTCATGTATATGTATACGGACTCGTTGATTTATTTGGTTAACTCCCACGATGTATGTCAAGACAAGTTGGATTTCCTAGAACACCTGGGCACATCTGATTATCCTACTAATCACATATGTTACTCTACAGCATACGAGAAAACGTTGGGGAAAATTATAGACGAGGTTTGTGGACAAATTATAAAAGCATAAAATGTACGCTTTAGACATAAATGGTGAAGAAATCAAAAAGATTAAATGCATTAGCAGAGGTGTTGTCAAAAATTGTATAAGCTTTCAAGTTTATAAGGATTGTATTATGAATAACGAGGTAAAAATAATACCAAGGATTATTATTGCTTCTAAGCAACATGACATATCATCTATAAGACTAAACAAAATTGCTTTGTGTCCTAGTGATGATAAAAGAGTAATTGATGCTGATGGTATAGCTACACATGCCTATGGTCATTACTCAATCATTGACCATGTTTTAAGTGTTAAGTTATGAATATCAAAATACTCTGCCTGCATGTAGCAAATACATCAAACAAAACAATTTAGGAAATAAAACAATAGCACTACAAAAATAGAAAACACAAAAAGAGAAAAATTGTATTCTTACTCAAAAATAAATAAAAATTAAAAACAAAATTTAAACAACTGTACAATTTATAACAAATGTATTATGTGTAAATAGTGTAAATATATTTAAAATGAATAAAAAATATTGTATGATCACTGCTTGGTCAATTTAATTACTACCCACCTCCCACTCCTAACCCAAACTGTTAACCTCTAGTAATTTTGAGAAATTGCTTTAGTTAGCCAAAACTAGGTAGTCAAACTATAGTATAACCCATGTATTACCTATATGCTTTGGGATAAGTTATACAGCCTTGTTATAATGAAAAATCGTGTTTGGCAAATATGAACTTTGTACATGGACTAAAACAGAAAAAAAAACTGTAAACAACAAAATTGAAAATTCCATTTTTCCAGTTTGACAAAATTCAAAAACTTAAAACTGTCATTTTAATAACTGGAAATGGGAAATTGGTAAATTGACAAATGAGTAAGGGGGTCATACAGTAGATTATCCTGAAAAATGTCATTGTTTTAAATAAATCTCAGACGAAAGGTTGAGGCTTTCTTAACATAGATACGAAGTTTTATGTAAAAATTTCTCATAGTTTTAGAGATATTCGCATTTTAGAGACAGCTCGCACGTTGTTATGGGCGTGGCTACGTAGCAATGGATGCAAATGTACAGTGCCAGACGGTTGTGTGGTTTCTCTTTTCATTAATTTCTTATAACACTGGCTGCTTGGGTAGTATACACGTAGGCCATGCCTGTTTCCATGTTTTAGTGAGTTGTCTTTGAGAGTAGAAAGCTTTGAACTTCTGTTTCCAAGGTTACTGTTGTGCACTCCATGGCGGTAGTAGTAGCAGTTTGTTTGGAACTTTCCACTTGCTTTTATTACATTGTCTTGTAAATGGTGATCATAATGCCTAAGAATGGGAACGTTGCAAGACAGAAAAAGAGGAGATATCTGGAAATCGCTTTTCTAATGAAGAGAGGGGTGATAATGGCAATGTTATTATTGACATAACGAGTAGCCT
Source organism: Meconema thalassinum (assembly GCA_946902985.2). NCBI lineage: Eukaryota > Metazoa > Arthropoda > Insecta > Orthoptera > Tettigoniidae > Meconema > Meconema thalassinum. The sequence continues at coordinate 863,756,394 of OX336389.2, forward strand.
AGGCCTAGTGCATCAGCCAGTAAACTTGGGCCAAAGGGTAGGTCACCTGTCAATGGTTCTAAGGATACTGACAACGTATCATATAGGATTATAGATTCTTCTTCAATACTGGATAATATAAGTGTACGTTTGTCTTGCAAATTGTGTCATGGAAATGAGAAATTAATTAATAAAAAGGGAGAAACCAAAATTCAAAGGAGTCATTCAACTGTAAAATCTGGCCCATTTGTCCCAAAACATCATTCAATGGTAATACAATTGTTCAAATAGCAACCTACAGTGCAGAGGCCAGTTTTAATGGTGGAGCTATCAGTAGTCTACAAGTACCGAAGGCATTGGGAATCAAAATTGGGAAGAATACTGTGTAAGCTTTAAGCAAGTTTGACAAGGTACGTGTAGATTCTGCTTAAAAAAATAGTAAAAAACTCAACTTTGGAGGCTAGAAGGACTAGACGAAGACTCAGAGTGGAAAAACAATCTAAGAACATCCAGAAGGAGGGTATAACATATGCCAATGGAGCCTTCTAAGGTGAACTGTGATTAGAACTTCACAGGCGATTTCCTGAAAACTTTTTTTTTCTCAATCAAGAAACGTAATATCACAAGAACCATTTGTCTGATCAAAATGAAACTTTGCACAGTGTTTCAAATAGGAATTCTATAGAGGAAGAACTAAAATAATGGAACTGAGAAAAAATTTAGGCTAAATATAATGATATAAACAGGTAATAAAATGTAAAAATTATATGTATATTTTTTAAAAATTTGCCAAATTAATTTGAATGCACTAAGAGATTTCATCATAGTTCATCCTCTATAATATTCTGTCAGTTTCCATTCAAAAGAAAGAAAACAGCCATTAAGCTCATATTTAAAGAGTTATCATGTTTTTTGTCATATCATGTGCTTAATAATTTTATCAATATTTATTAATTAATAATGTGGCTACTTTACATTAAATTTTGATTTTGACTACATCAAACAATAGGTTAGGATGTTATAAATCAGCATATTCATTTTCAATGTCCTACTTGAAATAATGTAGGATATAATCACAATTTTGTCTAGTGCTTACTAAACATGGCATGACTACTGTATGACCCCCCCTCAAAATTGAAAATTCCATGTTTCCATATTGATAAAATTCAAAAACGTAAAACTGTCATTTTAAAAACTGGAAATGGGAAATTGGCAAATTGACAAATGTGTAAACAGCAAAAATGGAAAATCCATGTTTCCATATCATGAAATTCGAAAACTTAAAACTGACATTTTTTTAAAACTGGAAATGGGAAATTGGGAAATTGACAAATATGTAAACAAAAAAATGAAAAAAATTAAGCCGGTTGGGGTAGTGAACATGTTGTACAGTAGCCTATAAGACTAGCATAAGGATAGTTGCATGTGCTCTTATATACTTTAGCCTTTGGATTAGCTGAAGTTAGGTTTGGTAAAGTTAGGTTAGGTTAGGAGAGGTTAGGTATGTGACCTTGTAGTTAACTCATTTCGGTAAATCTAAAATGTGAAATCTTAAATCAAAAAATCTTAAATTGAAAATGTAAAATCTAAAAAAAAACTAAACTTTAAAATAAAAAAATAAAAAATGTAAAATCTAAATTGTAAAATAAAAAAAATAAACCGTAAAATCTAAAATCTAAAAATAAAAGTCTTACATGCATTAATTTAAATCTTTAAACGAGGTTTCTGTAGGTTAGGTTAGGTTATTACTAAGTTTATTATTTGTGCTCTCACAGTTTATCCCACTTTTTGCTCCCACTTTTTGCTCTCACTTTTTGCTCCCACTTTTTGCTACCACTTTTTGCTCTCATATTTGCTCTCACTTTGAAGTTAGGTTAGGTTAGGTTAAGTTAGGTAAAGTTGGGTTAGGTCTGGTTAGGTTAGGATAGGTAAAGTTAGGTTAGGTTAGGTTATAGCTAAGTTTATTATTTGTGCTCTCACATTTGCTCCCACTTTTTGCTCCCACTTTTTGCTCTCACTTTTTGCTCCCACTTTTTGCTCCCTCTTTTTGTACTCACTTTTTTATTGCTCTCACTTCTTGCTTGCTACCACATTTTACTCCCTCTTTTTGCTCCCACTTTTTGCTGCCACATTTTTGCTCTCATATTTGCTCTCACTGTCCAGTTAGGTTAGGTTAGGTTAGGTTAGGTAAAGTTGGGTTAGGTAAGGTTAGGTTAGGTAAAGTTAGGTTTGGTTAGGTTCTAACTAAGTTTATTATTTGTGCTCTCACATTTGCTCCCACTGTTTGCTCTCACTTTTTTATTGCTCTCACTTTTTGCTGCCACTTTTTACTCCCACTTTTTGCTCTCATATTTGCTCTCACTTTTAGGTTAGTTTAGGTGAAGTTGGGTTAGGTTAGGTTAGGTTAGGTTAGGTTAGCATGCCATTTATGTAAGTGATTGTGTGCAGTGACCATGTTACACATTAGCCCTGTGTCAAAAATAATAAATTAAATATTAAATAAATTAAAAATGTATAATTTTAAAAAAATAAAGATAAAATCTTAGGTCAGTGACCTTATTGTATGGTCTTTTTCACAAAATATAAAACTAAAATCTAAAATGTAAAATCTAAAAATAAAAAATCTTACATGCATTATTTAATCTTAAATGACGTTGCTCTGGGTTAGAGAATGTTTGAGTTAATGAACTTGCAGTTTAGTGCTTTAACACAGTAAATAAAATGTAAAAAATAAACATTAACATAAAAATTAAAAAAATAATTAAAATCATATAATTAATAAATTAATAAAAATAATAATAAATAATGTATAGTTAATAACAAATAAAGCATGATTTGAAATTTCCGCCATTAAAGAGTGTGGTTTTGCACAGCGGCCATGTTGCCTCCTGACCCAGCTATGACTGACCCCTCCATAAGAATAACATAGGGCATTTGCTCGCGGCGGCCATATAGCCCATTAGCCCCTGCACCAGAACCGGATTATTTTTCCTACTCAAGAACAACAGTTAACAGAATAGGAAATTAAAACACGCTCTACCTATTACTTAATATCCCTGGAGGTAATACCGGAAAATCAAATATATGATATATGTATATAAATAATATTCCGGAGGGAAAACACACAAACTATCCTGGTGACAGGGTAGCACCAACAATTACGAGGAACAACGAAAGAATCCCAGCAACCAAGCGCACACGTGGTCGGTATTGCACAAGTACAATGCGAAAATGAAATTTACTTGAAATAAGATACAAGTTATATAAGTCGACCGGTCAACAACATGAAAACTTTACAAATATTAAATAAAACTGTAACATGATCACTCAAGGAAAATAAAAAGGAATAAAACGAGTAGAGCAGGAGCTGCCCCAAGGCGACTGACCAGCCCAAACGACAGACCAAGGAAACTAGCCAAACATGGCTGCCGAGCCAAAGGAAAGTTCAAGACCAAAGAAAAAAAACACCCCTTTTAAAGTATCCCAGGGCAAAATATCAAGTTTCCCATCCAAAATTGAAATACACATGTAATAATGAACATTATATTAGCAATAACACGAAATTAACACTTGGTTATATAAAAAGGATTAGGATGGTGCCTTAAATATTGGATTTTGAGCGACCTCGTGGCTCGAGCATGGGACGACTAGCCCCACAAAACATAGAATTTTACATTAAAAGAACACACCGGCGGCAAGCCAACCAAACCTAGAAAAATACAAGTACCCGAGCCATTCAGCCCCCGATACCCCTTTACTTCAAGTTCATTAGGCAAAACAAAGGAAACACCACGTCTGGTGCAAAAAGTTCAAATGAAAATCACTTTAAATAGCCCAATAGTTCCGAAAACATATTATTAAAATGTTTCGATGCGATTACACAAACACGATTTATGTAAATCCAGTCTGTAGTCCGAGTTGCCCCCAAAATGGATCAGTTCGAATAAATACCTTGGATCTCTTTTCCTTCCCCGGAAAGCCACTCGGCTTCCCGGAAAGGAAACGCTTACACGACCAGTTCAGGTCAGTCGATGAATCAGAATGATCATTCAAATCTCACCCCACCAGACACGAGGCAAGTACCTCACAGTGTGGCCAACGTAACATAGGCAAGGTTGACCGCATAGATGGGCCATTACAAGGAACAGTCATAAATTGCCACTGTTGACACAAAACATTCCCTAAATATAAGGGTGCCATTTTATATTTTTAATTGCGCAGAAGAATAGCACACAGTTGCCAGTTAAGGTGCAGAGATGTTCTGGAACGTTCTTAACTGCGTAGTATAATATTTGGCGCGTGAAAGGGGTGCACAAATCAGCGCGCTTCAGGGTTGACCATAGCAAGACCTCGGATGAGGCGATGATGCAGAAGATGTCTAGGGTTCATAACCTGGGCATAGATGACCAAGTTCAGGGTTCATGTCCCGGGCGTTGATTACCAAGTCCAGGGCTCGAACTGGTGCCTCGCTGACTGTGTAACGACATACTCGTTACAACAATCAGCAACTACATACTTTTGATATTAACGTTAATCGAGTGATCCTGTGACATACACTTTATGGTAATGCTATCCTCTTGCGGCCCAGTAAACCGCGTGACGTCAAAGAAATCCACCTTTTTGTTAGGAAACGCATTTACATCACTGAAAATATTTTAACGCGGCCTAGTTGTGAATTACACAATGTTTCAGGAAAGGAAGTAAATACTTGCAGGACAATGTTTCACTTTCTTAGCATGAAAACGATATAATTGTTTCGATGTGCTTGAATATTCGGAGATTTAATTTAATACGTCTCTGCAAACAACGTTTCGAGACTAGTTATTCTCTGCGTATATGTAGAGATTTCTGGCTCTCGATACACGTGAGCAGGCAACGTAGAGCTCTCCGTGCGAAAACCATGGAGTGCCCACCTGCCACGTTTTACGTTTGTCCATGACTCTTATGTGCCTAGTGATCGAGAAGGCCACTTTCAAGGGGAACTGCAAACGTTTGACCTGGAAAAGCAAGTTAGTTGGGATAATAGGAATTCGAGGTATCAATACCGTTTCCTCTTTGGCATCTCCGGTGATGATTGTGGCCTGCACGATGTTCCTTTGCAGCTCCTTGATGCGTAACCAGGTGGCATTGCACAATCTTGGTGCAACGAGGTTACGCATGAGTATGACAGGCACACCTACCTTTAGCTCCAACTTGTGGGACGGAACCCCCGACAGCTCTATTGAGTTTAGAAACTCTACAGGGTATGTAGTTGCATCGTCACTCGTCATAACTGTATCGATTGACGTGTACGTGGTTCCTCACCAGGTACTTGATTAAGAATTTTTTTGTTGATGTTTCCGGCTGATTCGTTCTTAGGAGCCATTATTGCTCTTTCACATAACCACTCCTCGTTGCTTTTTTTTGTAAGCGTGTAAAACCTTATTAATTAGGTTATCTTCCGAGTTTACAACATTGCAGAAGTGGCTTTCAAATGGCATTAGGCTGTTCGGTTAAAGAGTGTAGATTTGTGCCAAAGGGCTTAAATGTAGGGAATGGAGAGGGCAGTCCAAAATTTCAAGTGGGCAGTGCTACCTGCAGGAATCCAAAGGCTAAGTACCTAAAAGTTGGTTTAGATGGGTGAAACGGTGTATATTTGTGCCAAAGGGCTTAAATGTAGGGAATGGAGAGGACTGTCCGAAATTTCAAGTGAGTAGTGTTACTCGCAGGAATCCACAGGGTAAGTACGTAAATTTTGGTTCAGATCGGTGAAACCGTATAGATTTGTGCAAAGGGGCCTAACTGTAGGGAATGGAGATGGCTGTCCGAAATTTCAAGTGAACAGTGTTACTCGTCGGGTTCCAAAGTGTAAGTACGTAAATTTTGGTTCAGATCAGTGAAACAGTGTAGATTTGTGCCAAAGGGCCTAAATGAAGGGAATGGAGAGGGCTGCTTGAAATTTGAATTGGACAGTGTTACTTGTCGGGTTTCAGAGGATAAGTATGTAAATTGTAGTCCAGATCGGTGAAACGGTGTAGATTTGTGCCAAAGGACCTAACAACAAACATTGAGCTTTATATATATGGACTAAAGGCAGCCTATATGTTAATCCAGGTTATAATCTATCTCCATTCCAAATTTCGTCCAAATCCGTCCAGCCGTTTTAGTGTGAAGAGGTAACAAACACACTCACACACTCACAAACTTTCACAATTATAATATGCATAGGGATTCTAATATCAAAACATATAAAACACTTTGCAAGACCCTTGCGGTATACAGACTGACTATTGGTTCCCTATCATATTAGCATGGCGACACATAATGACACACTTATGGGCCCTCGGTGAAATGTAAAGATATATAGTACTCACTCTTGATTATCTCTGGTAACTGATGATTCCTACTAACTCTGGGGTTGATTTTTGCATAGAGCTAGTCCTACGATTGACTTGTTGAATTACATTGAGTATTTCACACACAGCTTGACTTAAGTTACCGATTACCGGTTTGATTAGCTCTCTGTAGCCTGAATTTGATGATCGCAAGCATAAGACATTATTACGTGGATTTATGATGTGGAAAGGCGGTAACGACTTGTTAGTTACGACTTCCACTCCAATGACTGATGTTATTGTACTTTCAAGCATAATTCGCTAGTGCTGCAAAGTATATCTTTCCCACGAACTTGCGTACTGGCATGGACCCGCAAATCTGTTTATAGCTATTCGAATCTAGTGGATAAGCAGTATCCACTTTAGACTAGGTATAGAATTCCATAAGAAATCCCACTTATCCAGACTGTACAGTTCCGAGTCCAATGCGATATTGCATTATAAGCCCTTATCATACAAGTTCCCCCTGAGCATTGCCAAGTTAGCATCTCGCTTCCTAATTACAAGTTCCGCAATACAAGAATTAACTCCGCAGAGTTCCCAAAATCGAATGTCTCCGTAGAAAACAAAAATCTAGAACTATCTCCGAAGAGATCACAAAATAGAGTGCCTCACAGACCGTCGACCGTAAGTATAACATATTCACCCCCACTATGCGTCCCATGCCTTCGAATACTCCACTACATGATTATTAAACAATCACAAATTAGTGTACTTGTCAATCGTCATCTCCCTCGCTACATCGTTGCCAGTTTGCTTTGCTATCTTACACGCACTGAACTCCCCATGACTCACCGGGCCAAACCCCGAGCGCCGGGAATAGACATATTTCAAGGAAGTCGTTAACACATTTGAAGTAGCCTCACCAAAACTGCACAATTCCAGCATGCTAAATAATTATCATTGACTATGTTAAATCCTGACTTGGATCTTGCTATAAACTTATATCTTAAATCTAATTAATTAAAACAATAAATACATGACATACTAATAAACACTCCATAAAATCATTACAATTTAGATCATATCATCACAGAAAAATATGTATGGATCATTCAGAATCGCATGTCCTGAAATTGAGGGTTCAAACACTTGTCACATTTTTACCGTGACACCCTGCAACCTTTGTGCCACCTCGCAAAAAAGAAAAACAAGTCCGAGTAGCTTCATCCGTGAAGAAAGTTATGGCGCTGGTCTTTTGAAACCACACGGGTGGCTTCTGGTTATTTCCTCAAAAGGAAAGCAACAGAGAATGCTGCCAGTTTATCTGAACACTTACCACTCGAGTGCTTCTTCAACATGGCTTCAGTAACTGGACATCTTCTGTGACAACATGGTTTGCTATACCGTTGGAGCAAGTGTTTGGCCAAGAATGGTGGCTACATTGAATAGTAATGCGTGTTACTACTGTGTACCGGTATACAGTATATTGTGTCTGCCTGTAAAATGAAGTTTCTCCATGTGAGCTCTTGCTACATTATTTTTTGAAACTCCTTCGTATAATAATTGGGAGACAAATAGCGACATCTATTTCTGACGATCTATTGAAAGTTAATAAACCAGTACAATGAACTAAGTATTCCGGAATACAGTTCTTCAGTGTTGCACTCAGGTTGATGAGGTAGCCTATCGCCTCGTCATTAAACGTCGGACTCATTATTTCTAGAGCTGGAGGTGTGTTGATGTGCGTGAAAGCTTTGCTTTAAGACAGGACGAGCGCTAGTACCATAGTAAGACCGATTTTCTATCTTCAAATATTAAGTTTACGTTTAATGACTGTTGGATATTGAGTTTTGGATATGAAATTGTTGCCCTATAGGCCTACTTTCCCACAAAGTAGGTCATGTACTGTGCCCTTATTCAACATGGGAATATGGATTTAAGGCACATGTTGTCGTAACGCAGATTTTTAAGCAAGCGCGACATAGTTAGTTCGCAAGAGGAAGTATAGAGTGCACGTGCAGGAGGCATGTGGCGCGCACGGTGGAAATGGCGAAGCCCTCTTATTGTGAACATTATTTTGATGGTTTGGAGTCACCACATGTAATATGTTGTGTTGACATTTATATTTGGAAGATTATGAACCAACTTTGAAGAAAATCCGATCACTAGAAGTGGAGATATTTACATTGGAAGTTTGCAGATTTTTCACTGGTGACTTTTCACTCTGGGTGAGTGCGCCAGCAGGAACAGCGAGGCCGGTCACGTGTGATGACGCGTTGGCAGACCAGTTCATCGCGCTGCCAGGGTATATGACGCAGTCAGTCAGCGTGAGAGACAGAGTGAAGTAGACACCGAATGCGATAGTCACTGAGTGAGTGAGATAAACAGTGAGTAACTACGATGGTCACACAGCAAATGATAAACTTTGAGTACGATGCGATTGTCAGACATTGTGCCTGTAAGTTGGAACTTACGTTACAGTACTTGTTGCTGTTGTTTCAAATCATCTACGAACAGTCAGCGCCGAGATTTTGTCTCGATAATTTTACGATCAGCCTAGACTCACACACATATATTTCTTCGGATACCAGTCTGCATGGTCAAATGCTAGCCGACGATTTGGGACCAGAAATTGCCTAGCGTGTACTGGGAGAAGCATATTCTCAACCCTATAGGTTTAGCTTTTATATCAGGATCTTCGATTTGAACCATTGCAAAGACAGTAAGCGTATCACATCAAAGTATTAGTCAAAGCTGCATCAAGAATTACTGCTGGACTGAAAGCATAAAGCAGGCGGGTAAAACCACATCTCCTGTAGCACAAGCTAGAATGCCGGTGAGACGCGAAATAGATCGTGCCGCATGTGGACAAGTGTTCGTACTTTTCAATATGTGCCGCTAAGTGAATTGCGGGTAGACATGGAGACTGGTACGCGATTAGAGACGTGCGTTTGACGGGAGCGATGGGGAGACCCTGAAGCATCGGACCATCGGACGAACCATCTGGAAGATTCAACACTTCAAGACCAGCAGAATGTAAGCGAACTTTTATCTTCTTACTCATTTGCATTATGGAATTTTCCTTTCTAAGTGGAATATCAACACCATTTTTGTACATTAGTACAAGCCTTTTGAGAATACCTACGCTTGTTTTTTTTACGCATTCTCGTATTCTACGGACCAAAGTTATTAGGTCAGATGAGGTAGTTTTCTTTTTCTTCGATATAATTGAGGTCATCAGCGGTAGGTTTTTCATTGCTGATAAAATTTTGGAAATTGATTTTTTATTGTCCTATATTTTTGAATCGAACTTGGACATTTCTAGTATTTCATTCCAGATTTCCATTTTGGGAAATATAATAATGATGATGATAATATTAATAATCATGATCTTTTTAAATACATTTTTGATAACAATAATAATCATGTATATTTTGAATATTGTTTGTTAGATAAATTTTGAACAGTTCGAAAATTTGAATTCGAATTATGATCCAGTTTTTCTACAGTTTAATGCACATTAATATCAGATGAGGATTTTGTTGCTAGCGAATAATATCGAACAGTTAAGAGGTTGCATAAAGCACCTAGAATAATGCAGTAAGATAATGGAACACGGAAGGTATTCAAAATGCCGGAAGGATTTTTTGTATAATAAAGGGTTTTATAATTGTTTATGTTATGATCAAATGGTAAAATCATAAGATGACTGAATGTTATATGAACAATGGGAAGACACACGTGAATCACGAACAGCTATGTGATGGCCGAATCGGTATAAATTGTTTATGGAGCAGTGAGGCTTTTTAGTTGGTACAAGCATATGACTTGATAAATGAAAAGAAAAATAAATGTGGAATTGGTTGTTCAGTTGGTGAACTGACATATAAATAAATATATTTAATGAATAATTGAAGTTGTGATGCGTCAGCCACAGGAATGGTTGCACGATTTGATTAAAAAAAGAGACGTAAATACTATGAGGGTTAGTAATGAGGAAGGGTAAAGCCCAATTGTTACCTCATTTTATGTAGCCCTGGGTAGATTATTGGCTGAGGAATAACCCACCCACCAAGGGAAGATGATTAAGAAAAGGAAGTGGGTTTCGGACTGGAGAAAAAGGATAGCGAAATAGGATGAGAGTTCCACAAAAGTTATAAATTTAGCTTTAAATACACTCAGAGGCGGTTGCCACCGCAAATCCGCTCTCGGATACCTAAAGTGGGTAAGGGCTTGGTCCAAGCTGACGGGAAACACAGCTAAGACTTGGGCGGTTTGCCAGAGAAAGGCTTTAGTGTATTTCCTCCCAAGGACGCATAAGACTACTATAGGGAAGGGTGATAGTCTGGCAATACAAATAATAGCAGATTTGTTCTGTATTAACGATGGCATGCACTTGGGAAGAGTCAGGGAAGACAGGATCTTGCTTAACCGTTGTATTTTCGAAATTATGAATCCAAAAACAAATATTTAATTTATTTAAAAAGGCAAAAGAAGTTTATAACTTTAACAAACATATATTCAATCTTGTTAACAAATTTGTGGTCACAGACCTCAGTTAGCATTAAACATTTGCGCCAGGCAATTAACAATTTATGAGGTTTTAAACCTTATATATGTACTAAAATCTTTGTAAGATTTAAAAAAGACAAATGAAATGCTTAAAGTTTAAACATCAAATTGAGTACGAGGAGTGTACTTTAAGGAATTTACAAGTAATTATTTTAGAAAAAGTTACAACTTCGAAAATAACAAAAAAAAGGAAACGAGTAAATGAAGTAGAAGTTCCTATTACTTCTTATGTTTATGCTGAATTACTTCTATTACAATTATACAAAGGAAGGCAGGTCACTTACTGTGAAACCTGAAGAAAAAATCAACAAGGAAGGTTCTAGACTTCCTGTATTTAGATAGGAATCACTAGATAAATGGGGCAGGTACCCTTTCGTGAGACCTAGAAACAACTCACTAATGAGTTAAAAGAATTGTATTCTCTCGTTATAAAAGAGAAACAATGTGAGCTTGAACCGTGTATAAAACACGTAATTATACAGAAATTAAGTAATGATAAACAAGCAAAATGGAAGGACACTTCGAAGAGTGACACCTTATGGAGAAGTTACAATTTTATTAATATGTTTTGTTAGTAGAAGGTTGAGGAAAGATCATTGGGATTTAGGATCAATGTTCATGGCCTGATTTAATGTAAACGGACGATCGCGACGCGGTAGAAAAGTGGGACAAGCACTAGTTATCACTATAGTCTTTTAAATAGATGAAAAGTTCACTGTAGAGACACAAAAGTTTATGTAAAGAAGGTTATTGCTATGATGAAAATAACTGGTTGCACTAGGTAGGCGAGAGTCTATTTCTTGAGAAAGTTGGGAATTAAAATTAAATGCGCCATAGAACATTCCAACGGCGGACGAAAGTTTGCTATTGCAGTAATTTATAAGGAAGATTCCTCATTTTAAACAGTATTTTCACAAGTGAGTGAAAAATACTTGACGGCAAGACTCGCAGATAGAGTACAGGATCTGGAAGGTTCCAGAACGATCTTAATAGAAAAATGGGGCCAAAGATAATCCAGCGGAGGAACTTGCTTTGTAATTTATAGACAGCGGGTATTAGATAATATCCCACGTGGTGAGAAGATTTCTCATTTAGCCAGCATAAGAAATGCTGCTTTTCACCAAGATTGGCTTGATTAGACAAAAGCCCAACATGAAAAATCCCGCGAAGAATGATTACCGCCCCACAAGTAATCTCACGCTGTCTATAAAATAATCAATAAAAGCATGTAGATAAAATTGATGAAGATGAGGTTAAAACCTTAAGTCTGTACTTATCTTGGGTGCATGTTGAAGGTGAAGTTCCCCTTGACAATATTTAATATGCCAACATGGCGTAGAAAGTAGAGTTTGCCTCTTGGTTTGAGGAGACTGGCTCGAGTTGAGCCTTAACTGAGTCGACGGCCGGCGCACAAGTGAGAGCTGCTAGACGCAGAAAAGCACTAGCCTAGACGGCATGACCAACAAGAAGTTGAGTGCACTTAAGAGAGTGAGTGCGCGGTTGCTCACGACGCAGAGAAGTGTAGAACTGAAGTGACTGAGCTACCAGGCTGCGCGCGCGGAGAAGAGCAGTAGGGGAGGGGAGAAGAGGGGGAAGCGGGCAAGAGAGGGGAGGAACAAAGAGGTTGCACATAAACATGAAACAACTTTACAAAAATAAATGTTTTTCTTGATGAATGGTCTTCAAAGAGTTGATAGCTGGCGATGGTGACGAGATCTGATGGCCAGATGGAAGTAAGTCCTCTTGCACCAGGAAAAATTGAGGAGCTTCAGAGATTCGCTGCTAGATGACGCTAGGTGGGTCACGGAAGGTATATATCTAGAACAGACTCATAAAAGATATAAGCGAAGTGATCACCACAGAGAAAATAGAAGATCACTGTTGGTGTTTGACTAAGAGGAAGGAATGAACAAGCAAAAGCAATAAGAATTATATTCTCTTGTACCGTGTATTCCAAGAATACACCAAGCCCATGGCCATCGTCAGTAGAATTTAGTTCAAATGTCTAGTCAATTTTACTTACCCATTTGTCGAAGCCTTACCATATGTCCAGACAAATAAAATAATAAGAGAAATATAATGCACCGAAGGAATTTATTTGTGCAGTGTAATTATTACTGTTATTTATTTGTTGATAAGAACCCATCAGTGAATAATAAAGGAAATGGTTAAATATTGTGTGCAGCGATTAAATATAAGTAAATGGAATTTAAATGACTGAATTAATTATTATGGGGTTTGAAGCCATTTTTCAGTGTTGCCTTAGTAAACAAAAGTTTGGTGCTTTTCAGTCTGTCAACACGAAATGTACCCAAAAGAGTTGGGTTATACCCTAATCCTGAAAAAATACATGAGATTAATAAATAATGTATAATAGTACATTATGCAACGACCCTATAATGGCAATAATTAAGACGCGAGTATGTTTATAAAACGAGCGAAAGCGAGTGCGGAGCTATACTCCAAATGATACTCCACTTATCAACCCACACGTTATTCGACATATTTTGCAGGGCAATTATCTAAACTGCAACATTTAGATCCGCCGATGCCAGATAACGAACTAATTACTGCCTTGATCATACAATTTCCTGCGGATGTCCAAAGAACACTTATAGCTGCGGATATTTACAACATGGAACAATTTGACGGAAGTTCTACAGAAGCTTGATCACACGAACGCACAATTCTTCCATCAGAAGGGTGGCAAGAGTGACAACGCTGTTTATGCAGTTATGGCTGACAGATATTCTCAAACACCTCGAGATCATCGGGAAGAGAAAACGCCGAGGGAGGATCCAGAGAAAAGAAGTTGGAATCAAAATAACTATAGGTCCTATGACAATAAACCATATACGAGGCCTGATGGTACGAATAATTATAGAAGTGGATGGAGCAGACCAAGAGAAAACAAAGGAAGATACCAGGAAAGAAGGTACTTTGGAAGAAATAATGGCTACTACCAAAGAAACGAAAATCCACGACAATCCAACGAGGAGTTCAAACAGGAAACAAGGAAAAACTTGGAGGAGAGACACCAAGAGAATAATCAATACATGGAGCAACTGAAACAGAGTGAACCTGGTACATCAGGGTTGCAGCAATCCAAAAGTAATGAAAAAAAACGTCAAATATCCCATAGCAGATAAGATAATTAAAACTTTCACTTCCAGAATCATTAAGTGGCAAGCAGTGGGTGATGACCTGACACAGAATAATGATGAACGAAAAGAAATGGGAACGAGGATTAAATTGCCAATCATATCATGTGAAGTATTCGGCAAGCCTGTCGATACTTTGATTGATACAGGTGCAATGCTATGTCTTGTGAGTGAGAAATTGTATGTTCTTTGGAAACTCAGTGAGAATTTAGAAAAAAATCCTGTGTCCGGAATTAAAATTCAAGAGATAATTCCAAACAAGACATCACTATGCAAAACTCAGTTATATTTATGTGTTACAATTGGAGGACATGATTTTCGACATGTGTTTGTTGTGATGAAGGATATTGCATTTGATATGATCCTGGGGGCAGATTTCATACAGAAATATCAAGCTGTCATTGACAGGAGCACCGATACGATACGATTTCAGCATACCGAAGAAATAAACTTCGAGGGAAATGAAGAGGAATGTAATAATAATGGTAGCTATAAGATAGCTGACACACGAACTGGTAACATCATGGGAACCTACAATTCATCAACCAGATAACTTGAAGTGTGATAGGAAAAATAAAAAGTTTTCAATTTTTATTTTTGGCTATGTGTGGGGTGGATGTGCCCAAATCCAGTTGTCCAGATTTGAGAGCACAGGCCCAGATGAATTTGAAAGTTTATTATTAAAGAACCAGATAACTTGAAGTGTGATAAAACGGCCGCGGACCATGGCATGTTATGTTACTTCTTCGTAAGCGCTCTGTCGCTAAGTACATTATGTTACTTCTTCGAAAGCGCTCTGCCGCTAAGTACATCGTTAGGTTACTTCTACACAGCGCCAGTCGCTGATACATCGCTGTTACGTCGTGAAGATAATCTACGAGCACATGGTTGCCATATTTTATGTTACGCTTATTACTAGCACACGGTTGTTAGGACTTAGTGCGATTCAAAGACAGTACCTGGTTACTGGACTTCGAAAAGTGTTTGAAATTATTTCAAGTGAACTTAGGATTCTTCATGTTACACTGAGGTGATAGACTTTTGTGGCAGAACATTGGTAATTATAACTGCTACACGGACATATGATAGATTTTGTCTATTTTTTTCCACAGTCCACAAATATTTAAACTGGATGATTTTTATATCCAATGGCCAGAAGCAAGCTTTTGTCTTGGTAACTATTTGACCAACCAAGGTAATAAGTCAGTACTTTTCAAATACCATTCTTGCACGGTTCAGTTCATTTAGCCGACATAGGGAAACCAGCTGTGCCTAGCATGGTCTGGAGAGTGAGAAGCTCTGCCCAGGGACTTGGACATCAGAGGGCTGGAACGGGGTGCACTCAGCCTCGTAAGGACATTTGATCAGTTGTCTGACACCAAGATTAATGACCGAGGGGAGCCAACGTGCTGACCCTGCATCGACCAACAATCTGCAGGCCAAATGGCTGGGCAGCGGTCGCTTTGTAGGCAAGGTCTTCATGGGCTGTAGGGCATAGGTTTCTTAAATGTAAGGAAATACTGCAACGCAGCATGCAACAAAATTATTATATTGCACTGAATGCAAACTCAACACATAATTTTCAACAGTAATAAATAACTTACTACCGCTACTTACTCGCGGTCACCGGGACATCGCGATAGCTACTCTCGCTACTTACTCACGGTCACCGGGACATCGCGATAACTACTCTCGCTACTTACTCGCGGTCGCCGTAACATCGCGATAGGTACTCTCGCTACTTACACGCGGTCACCGGGACATCGCGATAGCTAATCTCACTACATACTCGCGATAGCTACTCTCGCTACTTACTCGCGGTCACCGGGACATCGTGATGGCTACTCTCGCTACTTACTCGCGGACACCGGGAAATCACGATATCTACTCTCGCTAATCATTCGCGGTCACCGTAGCATCGCGATAGCTACTCTCGCTACTTACTTGTGGTCACCGGGACATCGCGATAGCTACTCTCGCTACTTACTCGCGATCATCGGGACATCGCGATAGCTTCTCTCGCTACTTACTCGCGGTCGCCGTGACATCGCGATAGCTACTCTCTCTACTTTCTCGCGGCCACCGGGACATTGCGATAGCTACTCTCGCTACTTTCTCTCGGACACCGGGAAATCGCGATAGCTACTCTCGCTACTTATTCGCGGTCGCCTTAGCATCGCGATAGCTACTCTCGCTACTTACTTGTGGTCACCGGGACATCGCGATAGCTACTCTCGCTACTTACTCGCGATCATCGGGACATCGCGATAGCTTCTCTCGCTACTTACTCGCGGTCGCCGTAACATCGCGATAGCTACTCTCGCTACTTTCTCGCGGCCACCGGGACATTGCGATAGCTACTCTCACCGAGAACTCGTGATACCTACTCTCATTATTTACTCGCGGTCACCGAAATACCCCAATACCTACTCTCACCCTCACCGGTTACTCGCTATCGCCGGAATATCGTTATAACTACTCTCGCCGAGAACTCGTGATACTGTGCCCGTTTAGACCGAAGTCTGGACGACCACATATGCATTTAACCAAAAATCAGTCAGCACGAGAATCTAAACATCCCAGGGTTAAAGTGACTACAATAACACAATGAAAAATTGCTTTACTGATTTTCGGCTCAATGCAACAATAAAGATAGAAGGAGATTTTCTGAAAATAACACAATTCGTAAAATTATCTCATTTTATTAAAATGTTTAAAAATTGACTGAACTAATGCCAGAATAGCATTATTGATGCATGACGGATCATACATTTATGTACACAAATTTTCAGCTTTACCAACACATGAACACTAAATATTTGAAACGAAAGCCAGATTGTTAGTCCTGTTGACTTCGTTCAAATGTACTATTTACAGTCGTAGGTTTTTCAGTGCAAATTAAATTGTCCAGCCTGATTCCTAACTTTTAAGTATTCACTTGTTTAAATTAAATGGTTCCACTCGATGTAGAAAAAATCACTTTGTTTTTGTTTTTCAAATACTGTAGTTGCAGAAAATAACTAACACTTTTCCAAGAATCAATATATTTAAATTGGTTCAATTACAAAGTCATAACAATGGGTATAACACAACATCAATGTATATGGGCATCTGAGCATGGATTCGAAGAACTTCGATAAACAGAAAAATTAATTGTACCATCTGTTCTCGGTCCAAAATAATTATTCTGAGTTCTTGACTCGATTATCAATTATGGTCAAAAATTATTATTAACAAAACATCAAATCATTAAATATTAATTTAACCGTTCAAACATTCAAATATCATTTGAAAATATTATTTAGAAAATTGTTTACAAAAATAGCATTTGTTGCTATTATCAAAAATTGCAATTCTTTGACAGAATGTCAAAATGTTAATCAATTAATTATTTTACATAATATTTATATTTTTACTAGGATCACAAATATCCTCTAAATTGTAGTGGCTGTTCATGAAATAACTGTATTAATTTATTTATAGCATCGGCCCATTCTATTTAAATGTGTCAACATTCACATAATCAATATTAGCATTAGACAACGGTAAAGTCTTCTCATAATGAAAGGTAAATGTTAATAACAAAATCCGGGTCAACAAGTACAGGGCGCCCGAGAATGTTCTCCGCAGTGGGTACGTGCAGCTGTGAGTGGTTGAGTCATGAGTTTTAGTTGGCTGCACTGCACTGTGTCCTTCAAAGCGGGACTTCCCCGTGTGAGCTGTCGGTATGGATCGCATTAAGCGCGCGAGACTGCATGTGTTCAGCGTGTAAGCGAGCGTTCAGATAGATTATTGGAACAGTGCAACACTATACAGGCGGTAATGTTTACTACTGAAGAGAGAGTTTTTTTTAGTGGAATACGTTTTTCGCGAAGGCGATCGGTTTACAGAAAATGTAAAATTAAGATTTCAGGCGCGGTTTCCTAATTCAAAGTGTCCAAACCGTGATACCGTTCAGGATTTGGTAAGTAAAATTCGTGTGACTGGCTCAGTTCACGATGTACCGGGAACAGGCAGGCCTACGCTTTTAACAGACGAAAAACTTGATGAAATCTCCGACATAATGCTGCGTAGTCTAAGTAAATCAACACGAAAATTAGCTCAACAAATAGGAATCTCTAAGTCGACAGCATATAAAGCTGTAAGAGACAAGCTTCAGGTGTTCCCTTATAATGGGCGATGTATGGAAGATAGACATATGCTCTCGCGGAATTTTTTGTAGAACTTTTCATGTTGAACAATTCTTACACTCATAGTATTTAGATATTTTTAACGGTTTGCCCAGCGTAAGCTTACAAAGCGCTCGGACGCCAGTTTTTTTATCGACTTTTCCACTAAAATCGTTACTGCTCGGCTTCTTTTGATCATAAATAAATTATTTTCTAAAGAAATCATACTTTATATATCCTTTACAGAATGGTGAAAACCGCATCAAAATCCATCCAGTGGTTCTCGAGTTTACCCGTAACATCCAAGAATCGGAAACTTTGTTTTATACTAAGTAGAGATGATGCAAGCGGCAGCCGTGCTACCAACGTAACTGCTGTAGCTAGCTCTCGCAGACGCATGTAGGCGCTGCGGAGAACATTCTCGGACTCACTGTACTAGGAAATATTTATAGAACACGTGGATAAACTGTGAATTAACTATGATGGCTCCATAAAATAACCCTTGGTTATAAATTCGATGAAAGTGTGGCTTGTAACAATAATTCAAATCCCAACATATTTTAGTCATCCAACCCACAATATGGTTGATGCTCCATTTTAACAACCTCATTCCTGCGACTTAATTACACAGTCAGAATGGCACATTTAACTATTTCGACACACAATAATTTCTTCCCAAATTATACATAATAATCAAGCCTTTGCTTGTTACTCAAACTGGAAGATTTATAAGCTAGTAAGCTCCTCAATGAGTTTACTGTAATTGTACCATCAGTTTAAACATTAATAATTTCACAACGTGCCTATTTCTGGTCAAACGTTCTATCAAAAGACGTTGCTCATAATAATTTATATTTATACAAACTCTAGTAAAACCTGGTTTTATACATTCTATTTGCTTCCCGTATCATTACTTTCCGTGTCTTCCAAAAGATTTAACTGCATAATGCAAGTGTAAAATGTTCCCATTGAATTACTCTGTTAGTTGAATGTGGGCGTGCGTTAACCACTAGCCTTCGGAAAAACTAGTATCTGATCTGGTAAACTGTTTAAATATCCAATTTATAAATCACACTACATGATATGATTATTAGAAAATATAAATCATAATTATTATTATCTCAAAAAAATATTATTATTAAATCTGCATTATTATTATTATTAATTCCACAACTGAAATTAATGTTGCTAAATTATTCGAGAAATATCATACTCGACTTCTTAAATATGTATAAATTTCCATTCCCCATCTTAAATTTATCATTAATTTACAGTTACGACGGCTGATGACCGCGATTAGAAAAAAATATCAAAATCAAATAAATGCTCATTATGCTCGTCCATTGATTCAAATCATTGAATCCTCATGTCTGAGTGTAAAAACTGCTCAGAACAAGGCTTTCCATGCCTCGCATAAATATTTGCAACAGAAAAATATCGAAGAAAAATATGTGTTGGCAAGACTGTAGAAAAATGAGAAATTCCAGCTAACTACGCATAAAAATAATGCTAATTGTAGCTTACATTCTCGTAGATCTTGATGTTGAAGATAATCTGGTCAAAACCAGATCATTCCAGTCTTTTGTCTCCATTTGGAAAACGTATTCTTGTATCGGTCTCCATTGTATACCCGCAAGATGTCTAACCAGACATAGCGGTAATCATATTCGTTGCCTGATATTCTTGATGAAAATTGTTCATATTAGCTGCTTTAACAGCTGAAGTAATATTCTTGACAGGGGCAAGATCGAATTGATCCATGATGCAAAATACCAGATGTAACATGACCCAACTGTGATGCATTCAGTACCATCAATACTCTGACAATCTTATTCAGCACCGGTACAAGTTCTGATGTCCAAGTTCCTGGGCAGAGCTTCTCACTCTCCAGACCATGCTAGGCACAGCTGGTTTCCCTATGTCGGCTAAATGAACTGAACCGTGCAAGAATGGTATTTGAAAAGTACTGACTTATTATCTTGGTTGGTCAACTAGTTACCAAGACTAAAGCTTGCTTCTGGCCATTGGATATAAAAATCATCCAGTTTAAATATTTGTGGATTGTGGAAAAAAATATAGACAAAGTCTATCATATGTCCGTGTAGCAGTTATAATTACCAATGTTCTGCCACAAAAGTCTATCGCCTCAGTGATAACTTATGAAGAATCCTAAATTCACTTGAAATAATTTCAAACACTTTTCGAAGTCCAGTAACCATGTACTGTCGTTGAATCGCACTAAGTCCTAACAACCGTGTGCTAGTTATAAGCGTAACATAGAATATGGCAACCATGTGCTCGTAGATTATCTTCACGACGTAACAGCGATGTATCAGCGACTGGCGCTGTGTAGAAGTAACCTAACGATGTACTTAGCGGCAGAGCGCTTTCGAAGAAGTAACATAATGTATTTAGCGATAGAGCGCTTACGAAGAAGTAACATAACATGCCATGGTCCGCGGCCGTTTTATACTCTCCGGGCAGACTCCTGACGTCACTGTGAGATATCTGCTCAAAACTAAAACATCTCATATCTCGGCTTTCGCTGGTTCGATTATCTTGAAATATAGCACGTTCTTCTTCCCTTTTCCGTGCCAGTAATCTGGTATTAGTCCCATGTTTCTAATCAATCGGGAAATATTTTATCAAATTATAGCCTCGACTATGACAAACTTTCTACGTCACCTAACGTTCTGTAGGCTGCATAAAGCTTCGAAATGCTTCTTAGAACATTGGGAGCGCGCTATTCAAAACTTTTGCTCTGGACTTGGCATCTGGGCCTGTGCTCTCAAATCCAGACAACTGGATTTGGGCACAATACCTACTCTCGTTCTTTACTCGCGGTCGTCGAAACATTGCAATACCTAGGCTACTGCCACTATTTACTCGCGGTCGATGGAACATCACAATACCTACTCTAGCTTATTACTTGTGGTCGATAAGAGGTTAGGCATAAACCAGTGTTTCCATTTTACAGATTTGGACGGTAGATCTTGCTTCTTTTGAATGTCATTCGATAGTCCTTTCCCTATTGCCAAGTTTGAGTATCAGTTACTTCTATGGCTGCATAAAATGGCAAAAATAAATACTTTTATTATTATGGGACCCAACAACTTCACAGGGATTGGGTGATTTTCAGTAAAATTGAGCAGTCAATTGTCCTGTTATAAAGGTTGACCATGCATGCTCGGTTTGCTGATTGTGTTTGTTAGGTACCGGTACTGATTCAGGACGAGATAGTTTTGCATTTAGTTTTACATTTCAATTACACACATCAAAAAAAGTTTTGCATCACCTCGGTTCCCAGATCTCCGGCATATAGACGTTGACTGTGTATATTGTATCCAAGATACAGTCCCTTTGACTGTTCATAGATGTCACTAAAACTGCTCAAAGATGTAAACAACCATGCATGAGCAGGGCCTATTAGACGGAGGGGGTACGACAGCCGATCAGTTCCAGTCATTCCACCAGGACGAAGGTACGCTGCTCATGTTGTCTGTAGTTCTACCATGCCTAGAAGGTCAATACCGCAGTTCGATCGCGTCCGCATTGTTACTTTGTGTCAAGAAGGGCTCTCAACAAGGGAAGTTTCCAGGCGTCTCAGAGTGAACCAAAGCGATGTTGTTCGGACATGGAGGAGGTACAGAGATACAGGAACTGTCGATGACAGGCCTCGCTCAGGCCGCCCAAGGGCTACTACTGTAGTGGATGACCGCTACTTACGGATTGCCGCTCGGAGGAACCCTGACAGCAATGCCACCATGTTGAATAATGCGTTTCGTTCAGCCACAGGACGTCGTGTTTCAACTCAAACTGTGCGCAATAGGCTGCATGATGCGCAACTTCACTCCCGACGTCCATGGCGAGGTCCAGCTTTGCAACCCCGACACCATGCAGCGCGGTACAGATGGGCCCAACAACATGCTGAATGGACCCCACGGAATTGGCATCACGTTCTCTTCACCGATGAGTGTCGCATATGCCTTCAACCAGACAATCGTCGGAGACGTGTTTGGAGGCACCCTGGTCAGGCTGAACGTCTTAGACACACTGTCCAGCGAGTGCAGCAAGGTGGTGGTTCCCTGATGTTTTGGGGTGGCATTATGTGGGGCCGACGTACGCCACTGGTGGTCATGGAAGGCTCCGAAACGGCTTTACGATACCTGAATGACATCCTCCGACCCATAGTGCAACCATATCGGCAGAATATTGGAGAGGCATTTGTCTTCATGGACGACAATTCTCGACCTCATCGTGCACATCTTGTGAATGCGTTCCTTCAAGATAACGACATCGCTCGACTACAGTGGCCAGCATGTTCGCCAGACATGAACCCTATCGAACATGCCTGGGATATGTTGAAAAGGGCTGTTTATGGACGTCTTGACCCACCAACCACTCTGAGAGATTTACGCCGAATTGTCGTTGAGGAGTGGGACAATTTGGACCAACAGTGTCTTGATGAACTTGTGGATAGTATGCCACGGCGAATACAGGCATGCATCAATGCAAGAGGACGTGCTACTGGGTATTAGAGGTAGTGGTGTGTACTGCGATCTGGACCACAAATGCTGAAAGTCAAGCTGTATGATGGTACAACATGCAATGTGTGGGTCTCATGAGCAATAAAACGAGCTGAAATGTTGTTTGTGTTGATCTCTATTCCCTTTGTATTTAACGGTTCCGGAACTCTTGGAACCGAGGTGATGCAAAACTTTTTTTGATGTGTGTATATTCTTTTACAACAGCTTTCACCGAAGAATAGAAACATGCAGTAATACAGTTTAAATATTAATTCAACAAATCTTCATAAGAATAACACAATTTTCAAACACATTGGCTTATGAGTTGTTAGCTGTTGTTAATTCATTTGAAGGGCTTGGAACATCTTGGTCATCAGCCCCGTGTTGTTGGTTGTGTGTTGAACTTGTGTCTTAACCTGTATTTCTGCAATGACTGTGTGTAACTGTATAAGGGCCAAGATTGGGGTAGGTGCTCCGGGACTTGAAGTACGGTACATTTCCAGCATTAACCTAGAGGGAATGTGAAAAAAACGGGGTAAAACACAATCAGGATAGCCACTGTCACCACCGGGATTCGACCCTATGGTCTCTGAACTTTCTGCAGTGCCCGCGCGGCTGTGGTGCACGATTTGAAGAGAACGGCTACGCTTCGTGGTGGCGTATTAAATGAGTGATGTACTGGTTCTCTTTTATTCGTAGTTATGCATCACTGTATTTTATTCAGGTATAGTAACCGGCACGTATCTCTGCACTTCCCCATCCCACTGCCCCGGTATACTACTGCAGCGTAAAATATTTGCCTCGCTGAGCATGTCTGTGACTAATTGTGAGAACCTACTGTCACGCGTGTTGATGTTCTCAGATAGAGAAATATTCGACCCGCTACCCGAATCGCTCTACACCCCTCTCCTACCACTGAGCTCTAAAGATCAAGTGCACAGCTAAACGCCACTATCTGTGTGTTGTACGTCATAATGATGTTTTAATGAAACAACAACTTCAACATACTGTACATCTTCCTTAATTCTCCTTGCCAGTGGACCGTGTACCCATACATCATATCCAAGTAGCCTACTTTTAATCTGACATTTTCGGGAGATACATGTGGCCAAGGGGAGAGGGTTGCAGTTCACTCCACTTCATTATTCGGTCCGATGACTCTCCTCACCTTGTCTTTGCTGGATGATTATTGTTGATCGCTGCTGAAGCCAAGCCAGATGGCCCGCAGCGCTACTCCCGACCCGTCCCGTCTCGTCCCGCGGGAGACGCGAGTCAACAAGCTGGGCTAGAGACTCAATTAAACTGTTGCGAGCCGCGCTGTTTGACCAGATAATAGGGAACACATGCGAGCCAGCCGGGCACGAGGGGACCAGCACTTCACTGCCTTCACTGAGCAGAGCATCAAACAATAAAACAATATTGTGAAAAGTTTCATTGTAATGACTAAGGAGTGGATTTATATGTAGAAACGTTCTACCAATATGTAATGATATGAGAATATATGAGCATTTTAAAATCAAAATGTGAATAAATGTTTTGTTAATTGTTGAAAGGAACGACACAAAACTAGACTTGACTATTTTACGATACGGTAAATGTTGTTGATTCATTTAGGAGCCTTGCGACATCGTGGTCATGTAGCCTCGTGTACTTGGCCTGTGTGGAATCTGTCTGCTTACCTGTATCATTGTGTTGGCTGTAGTAGTGTGTGTATTTGTAACTGAGACTAGGATTTGGAAGGAGGTGGCCTTGGCATAAAAATAGGAACATCCCGGCATTGGCCTGGAGTAGAAGTGGAAAACCACGGAAAACAACTTCTAGGACAGCTGAGGTAGGAATAGAACCCACCTCTTCTCAATGTTGCCTAACCTTGCTGAGTAGAGCCGTTTGAAACCTCAGGCCAGAATTAAATTTCTTGGCAGAGTCGAGATTCGAACCCGGACCTCCGGGGTGACAGCCAAGAACGCTAGACGCTACACCACGAGGTGGTCAGGGACAGAGGGTGAGGCTGTAGAATTGTTCGCGCCTACTACTGGTTCGAATCCGGCTCAGGCCATAGATGATCGTATCACTTTGTATATGCATTTCATCTTGCCACAAGCTTGCCACGGTGGGTGAGTGGTCAACGTGTCGTCTACTAACCCCAAGCTTGCAGGTTCGCTCCTGGACGTGGTAAGTGATTTTGAAAGGTGGCAAAACTTACGACACCATGTCATACGATGTTGGCATGTCAAAGAACCCATTTGAATTCAGTAGGCCGTGTTCATAATGGCAAAATTAATCTCGGGAGTTTCCGCCAACATTAAGTTCCTCATTTCTCTACTAGAAAGCGCTATAGTGTTCAAGGAGCTTAAATATCTAACCTCCTTGACTTTCATAGTGCTTCAAGGAACAACGAAATTCGACATGCAAGCTACCCTTTGGGTGTCAAATAACAAAGCTTGCACCCGGCACCCGAGGCCAAACGATATTATTATTATTATCTTGCCACATACGTATCATGAACGAAGTCAAGAAGGCCTATGTATACCATTTAAACTACCGACAGCAGTGGCTACGCTGGCTAAAGCGCAGCGTTAGGTCATGGGGCCAAGCTCTCTGCTGACTCGGTAGACGCGTGGGTTCGAGCCCCACCGTTGGCCGTCCTTGAAATTGTTTTCCGTGGTTTCCCATTTTCAACACCAGGCAAATGCTGGGACGGTAGCTTCTGATAGGCCACGGCCGCTGCCTACCACATCTTTGCCCAGTTTCATTCATCTTCATCCATTCCATCTCTCATCCCGACGCGCAGGTCGCCTACGGGCGTCGACTAGGAAGACCTGCACTCGGCCTCTCAGGAGGCCACACGACAAACAAAAAACTTGAGTGATATAAATAAATAATGGGGTGTCAGTACAGAGTACATAGTCTACTTTATTTGGGATTCTTGATACAATTTTAGCCTAATTTCATCATATGAAATATGGGCTTATAAGAGCACCTTTTGTCCGTGTGTCTCCTAATAATATCTAAACGGCTAGAACTATTTCAAAGAAACTCTGAAAGGATTTGCTACTACCTCCGTGGATGACGCCGAGCTGGGAGGATAAGCTTTTAATAAAGCTACAAATACGATAGTCAAGGATCATTCCTCTACCGTCGCAAGGCCGGTGTGTCAGAGCTGAACACACTTTGTCAATAAATACAACTGGAATGGTGACGCCGTGGACCTGTTGAAAGGATCCGTCCCGGCATTTGCCTGGTGGTGAAAATGGGTAACCATTTTTTTTATTGCCAATATTACCATGTGCGCTGTCAGGGCTGGAGAAATTAAGATTACGTATTTTAGGCTTTCACGGCCGGCGTTCATAATTAAATACAAGTTTTTCGGGCTTGTAGGCCGTGGTCCAGATATCCTGTCTGGACCACGGCCTACAAGCCCGAAAAACTTGTATTTAATTATTACGTATTTTGCCTATCTAGATTGTGCTGGGCCCATATTCTACATTCTGATGAAGGTCTGGTACGTGGACGTGGCACGGTACTGTGACTAAGACGATAAAACACTTATATTTTCGTTAAACCTAGACAGAAGGTGAGTTGAAGGGGGAATTTTGGACATTAAAATACTACGATCATAAATAGCAAAAGCCGGGTAAAATGAATGAAGTTTACTGAAACTCCATAAATGAACATAAAAGTGGAAACTCGATCGAAACAAAAGGCGCGAAGATAAAACAAAGGGTTCGCCTCATTGCGTAGTGGCTAGCATTCTTGGCTGTCACCGCAGAAGCCCAGGTTCGATTCCCATATCTGCCAAGAAATTTAATTCTGGTCGGAAGCCTGGAACGGGGTACACTCAGCCTCGTGAGGCAACACTGAGAAGAGGCGGGTTCAATTCGTAACTCAACCAGCCTGGAAGTGGTTTTCCGTGGATTCCACTTCTACTCCAGGCAAATGCCGGGATGGTACTTAACTCACGGCCACGGTCGCTATCTACCCAAATCTTACCTCAATTACAAATACACACATAAGTAAAGACATCACAATAACACAGGTATATCAAACAAATTCTACACACACCCAAGTATACTGGGCTACATGACCACGATTCCGCTAAGACCCTAAATTATCTACAAAAAGAAAGAGGGAGCTTAAAATAAATCAAAATATGTTGGCAGGCTACGTTCACAAAGAACTAAACGTAAAATCAAAACGTCTACCGTAAAGGCAAAATATATGAAAGGAACGGCACACAGCAGAAGCCTCTCAACAATTCACATCTCGGACATGTGAAATGTGCAAAGGTGCAGGCTCAAGACAAGCGAGATAACCGTGCAACATAGTGGGTCCCTTAACAGGCGAAAGTCCCCGAAATATGCAACACATTACCACGGTGATCAATAGAAAAGGTAGCTTTGATGAAGAAACTAAAGAAAATAGGAAACAAACGTCTCTCGATAAACATCTATATAAAATGGGGAAGCAAACTCGATTCGGTGTAACGTTTCAAAAATACACAAACATACCATTATTTCATGTGAGGGCTCGGCCTATAGCACATTAGTTTCATGTGCCACGGCAAGCAGGTGCTATACACAGTGCAATTCAGAAAAATGCAAGCTGAGTTGTTCTGAAATTCCTTTGCTACGTTCATATCCCAGGCAGCATAAGTAGCAATATGAGTCAGAAAGAGAGGGTTCACCATCCCAAACGTTCCTTATAGCATTACGTGCAGTCTCGTAATCGAAGATTTCCCATATAAACATCACCCTAGTGTCGCCTCCGTAGCGTAGCGGTCAGCATGGTTAGCTGCCGCCCCGGAGGTCCTGGGTTCGATTCCCGGCTCTGCCACGAAATTTGAAAAGTGGTATGAGGACTGGAACGGGGTCTACTCAGCCTCGGGTGTTCCAAATGAGTAGAGGGGGTTCGATTCCCACCTCAGCCATCCTCGAAGTGGTTTTCCGTGGTTTCCCACTTCGTCTTCGGGCAAATGCCGGGATGGTACCTACTGTAAGGCCACGGCCGCCTCCTTCCCTCTTCCTAGCCTATCCATCCCTATCTTCCATCCCTTCCCCTCCCTCATGAGGCCCCTGTTCGATTTGCAGGTGAGGCCGCCTGGGCGAAGTGCTAATCACACCTCCCCAGTTGTATTCATCCCGACCAGATGTGCCAAGCTCCAGGACACTGCCCATAGAGGCGGTAGTGGTGAGTTCCCTCGCTGTGTCCGTGGGAACCACCAACCTAGAGGGTAAATTTACAACAACAACAAAAAACATCACCCAAGTGTGGCATTTTTATGTGGCGCAAACGTCCACTGTTAGATTTTTATGAGGCGTTGCTTTATTATTTATTAATGATATATACAGAGTGGTCCACCAGCCCCTTATTATTTAGTTTTATGAAACCCAACTAACATTGCATTTCTCCCGATGGTCGATATTGCTCTGCGCTCTGACTGTGTGACAGCAATGTAATTGGTTCATAGGTCTAGCAAAGAAAAAATCGACCGTAAACTTTTCCCCGCCAAATACTATGGCCCATTCTAGTAACATATGACTTATTGCTCCTTGAAATAACACACATACACGTAATACGATGGAATTAATAGCTTACGCCACGTGATCTGTAATAGTAGAAAGTTAAATCAACACCATAAACCATGATTTAAGACTTTGACATGTACTTAAACGTTTGAGGTGGAACGGCCACAGTAACTACTGCACGTTTAGCGCGTGATACCTACCATGCGTTGGTGGCTGAGTCGGTTAATGCCTGATCGTACGTGGTAGGCGCAAACAGGCAGAATAGTGCTTCGAGTCCAGCGGTAGGCATACTTTTTGAACGAAATCTCACGCTCCATTTTAGTAGGGATGTAACTACATTGCCACATTTATTCCCTTACGATGTATTTTTGTGAAGAGTAGGCCTACGTTGAATTTTGCAGATTTATAAATAGAATACGATCGAATTGGTACGTTATGCCACGTGACCTGTAATGGCAGAAGATTTAAAAACTGGCATGGATACAAACACAACATATCGAAGTGTCACTCCGGAGTTCCGGGTTCGATTCCCAGCTCTGCCAAGAAATGTAATACTTGTCTGAGGCCTGAAATTGGGTACACTCAGCCTCGTGAAGCAAATATGAGAAGATGTGGGTTAGATTCCCTCCTCAGCCACCCTGGATGTGGTTTCCTGTGGTTTCCCACTTCTACTCCGGCCAAATTCCGGGACGGTTTCTGTCTTAAGGCCACGGCCGCCTCCTTCCTAATCCTTAATTGCAAATAAGTTACACACATTATTACAGGCCCGCAATAACTCAGGTAATCAGACAAATTCTACACACACACCCAAGTACACGGAGCTAAATGACCGCGATATTCTAGCCCCTCAAATGAAACAAAACAACACCATATCGAAGGATATTCTCATCGCCAGTGCTTGCATCGAAGTATACGTATTCCTTAGAATTCCCCTTGGTATTAATTTGTTATCAAATTTTAACAAAACGTCTTAGCATATCTTTAGGCCCGTATCACACGATACTCGATGGCAAAGAAGCTCTTGTGATCGCTGGTACAAAATCATGTATGATTCTGTTCTCTTTGTCAGTACACCTGCTTGTATGACCGAAGTGTATCACACGCTAGCATTTTGTACGCAAAGTTGTATGAAATAAAACATAGCGAAGGGTACAGTTTTTACAGTAATAATAGGATCCATAGATTCATCTAATAAATAAAAAAGGCGTAAAGAAGGAAGAGCAATAAGAATTAGGGTGCTAACTTTTTATTTAAATAGCTTTAACTCCATTAACATTTCTATTTATATAGTTTTTAAAAAACAATACATTTTCATTGTATAAATAATACAGTTGCATTATTTGCTGTTCATTCGCCATATTATCGCAAAGCGGTCGCGAAACTTGCTTTAAGTAAATTTGAAAACATGCCAGGTACTGAATGAATGCATTTCAATCAATATTTAAGATCTAACTGTAATAATTGAATATTGTACAATACGCGTTAATAAGAAGCGCAACAAAAACCTTCAGAGTGAGTTGGAAAAGTATGCGAGTGATTTCGCGCCCGCTCGCTGTTTCGAAGATCCCGGCTTCAAGACTATCCAATGTCGGAAATTTTAAATTCTTTTTACCTATTTTATTAAACCCTCCCTACCTCGTACAACAAGATTTCAACTTGGTTTTGTTCACATTATCTACGAAGACGATAGTGAAAGTTGTTTTCTCGTCTCATTTAAATGGTTGTTTCCCCTAAATACTGTTCAAAATCATGGATGGATACTATTCGTGACTTTTTAGTCGATTTTAACCTCCAGGTTGGGTTTTCCCACGGACTTAGCGAGGGATGCCTTCATTATCCCCTCTACGGCTAGTGTCCTGGAGCTTGAAACATCTGGTCGGGATGATACAACTGGGGAGGTGGGATCAGCACCTCGCCCAGGCAGCCCCACCTGCAAAGCGAACAGGGGCCTCAAGAGGGATGGGAAGGGAGGGGAAAATCGGGAGGGATGAGCAAGGAAGAGGGAAGGAGGCGGCCGTGGCCATATGGTAGGTACTGTACCATTATTTTCATGTACAGAACATTGTGGGGTTTGAAGCCATTTTTTCAGTGTTGCCTAAGTAAACAAAGCACCAAACTTTCATGTACAGAATGTAAAGTGTCTTAGCGCGACTTCTGATATTAAAGACAGCACGGCACACAGTCGCTGGGGATGTGTATCACAGCTGGCTAGGTTCCGCAACGGTACTTACGAGTCACACCGAGCACGCCCGAGGGCGAACTTCGGATCTCTGACGACGCAAGCGCACCAGGAGTATTGACATGTTGTATCGACTGGCCGTGAGAATCATATTTATGCTAATTAAGAAGAAATGAGATCTTTATACAAGCTCTACCTTATTGCAGAAGGTTATTTAACATAGCATGTTGTGAATAATGATATATTTTCATGTATGTGAGCTACATGGATCATTTAAGTTGTTTTATCAATACGACAAGGCCATGGATTATCGATTCATTCGGCACTGATGGAGCTGTTCTTTCTGTACCTTGTCGAATCTTGAAGAATGGGTGAAGAACAATGATATGCCCTCCATATCATATCTTCCTTCATACATGGAAGTAGCATTGATCCTCCCCTTCACGAAAACATTCACTGCCAGGACAGAGCAGATCATATTGAGTCTCTGAGCAAGAGAGTTCGCCAGATTTTTTGTTGAATGTAATAATATATCGGATATCGGGAGTGCCCAGTTCGATTTAGAACGTGTGTGAATATTTAGTATTTCTATACAGAGTCTAGTGACGGAAGAACTCTGAAAATTATCACACACTTGTGGATATTTCAACCTGTATGCACTGTGTTGAACTTGTGATATTCTTACAAGCTTGTTATACGTTATTTCACGTATGAACTTAAACTTTGCAGTAACAAGCATGAATAGTGAGAGGAACAGTAATCATATCAAGGCATACTGCAACTCACGGAGTTGAATATTATACTCTGGAATAGTGCATTTACATGGAAATAAGCACATAGTATCGGAACTTCATCTCATAAACACTATAGTGCTTTCCTCAAATATTCACGACACATTTAACATCAGAATGTCGGGAGGAAAGATTGAAATGAACTGTATTTTCATAACCATGGCAGGTTAAGCACAGTAAACGTGAATACCTGCATGTGAGCAAAGGAAGGATCATTCTAGTGGACAACCGACATTGCTAATCGCGGACCCGAGTGCCGTTGACACAGCTGATGATTGTCAAGTGTGACTATTCAATGTGACATTATCGCGATGCAAGTGAACTTTCGTTTCGGTTCGACACGGATGTCGTATCACTACAATGTGACGAGCGTTTTATTTGGATCTAGATGGACAATACGTGGTGAGGTAGCAGTTGCTGGAGTTATTCAGATGACGATGTGGAACCAGTGGATTGGAGACTGGGGTTCCAGGGTTCGATTCTCGCTGACCAGGAGGATCAATGCTACTTCCATGTATGAAGGAAGATATGATATGGAGGGCATATCATTGTTCTTCACCCATTCTTCAAGATTCGACAAGGTACAGAAAGAACAGCTCCATCATTTGTAGTAAAGCATAGACATTTCTAACGTTACTTTTGCTGCCATTTCTTTTACTTTTTCAGTAGCTTAGTCGAAGGATAGAGTTTAGGCATGACGTTCTACTAATGACTGATTCAATTCTCGAGTGGAATTTGATTCTTGTTAAGAATGCATCCATTTTCAGTGTATTGTAGTTTGATTTATTTAAGTAATAGTAAATTCAGGTAATTTAAATAGGAACTTTTTTAGTGTAGAGAAGAGGAACATATAGGAGAAGATATATATATTCTACGCATTTTTGATAGTGTTGTGAACACTTGCTAATGTCTTTTCATGACATTATTTAGCACTCTCACAGTTTTGCTTGAGCTACATTTATAGTTGAACTTCGTAATAGTTTTATGCTCGAGAGTTGCATCCTGAAGATTTATAGTGACTTTTATAGAAAGTTTAGAGCTCATTGGAAGCTTATTTTGAGAAGAAGGGGAAGAAGAAGAATATTTTGCTTCTGTTAGGGACTATTTCCTATTCTAGTGGAAATTAGAAACCTGTAGTGCGCTAATTGTTATGATTACCTAGGTCGATGGTGTAGAGACATTACTCTATTTTCTATAATCTATTTGAGTAGAATTGTTCCAATATTTAGCTTGATTAATTTTACTTCTTCGTAGAACTGCTAATTTTTGATTCATGATTGGCATGTAAGTAGGTGCTATTAGCCGAAGCTAGCACAGGGGCTAATGGGCAAGATGGCCGCTATACATGGTCTCTTATGGAACTAACTCTTGGGAGCTGGCACATGGGCTAGTGGGCAAGATGGCCATCGCGCGCAACTCTAGAGGAATTGAGATGACTGGTACAGAGGCTATTGCGCAAGATGGCTGCCAGGTGCAACTCTCTTATGTTGGAGAACTTGACGAGGCTGGCCGGATGCCCTTCACTACCTATGCTCTTTCCAATCGCCTACTTTCATGAAACTGGGGCAGTGTTTTATAGACAACTCCCTTATGTTAGAGGACTTGAGCAGGCTGGCCGGATGCCCTTAACCTCCTATGCTCTCCCCAATCTCCTACTATAATAGGCAAATCCTCCTACCATCATGCTAGCGGTTATGTTGGTTAACACTACACGTGAGAGTACATATTTCATGCCGACCAGGACGTTAGAAGGTAGAAGCCGCCATTAACATCACAGCAAGGGTTGGAGCCTTGTCTTATGGAGATGTAGCCAGTACTCTACTACCCTCTGTGTGGGCTCTAACATCAAACCAGTCAAAGCTTGGGGTATGCCCTTGAAGTCAAACTCCGGTAAGTTGACTACAAATGCCATACGTAAACTCTTATCACAGGTGTATCAACAAGCTTTGCAAACTTGGATGACGAATACACCTCAAAGGTCTACTCTCCCTTCGTAAAGGGCACCGCGCATTATAGTTAAGTACACAGAAGCTAAATCTTTACAAAAAAAAAAAAAAAAAAAAAACGAAAACTCCAGTAAGTTAACTAAAAATGCTATACGTAAACTCTCATCATTGACATATCAACGAGGTTTGCAAGCTCGAATGATGAATATGTCTCAGAGGTCTACTCTCCCTTCGTGAAGGGCACCGCGCATTATAATTCAGCTTAAGGAGCAAGTTCCGGATGTAGATGTCTCTCCTCTTTTCTCCGGGCTTGAGACCGGCTCTAGGGGACACACATCCTGCTCCCCTAGAGGCAGAGTTAACACCTATCAACCCTATATTTACTTAACATAAGATAATTTTTTGCCATTGTATTCCATTAGCCTTAAGCACCAAAGTCCTTCAGCACTCACACACCTGTAGGCTTATGAAGAAATTAATCTCACGCCATAGGCTTATGGAGAAATTAATCTCACGCCAGAGGCCATATTAGTCATATATAGTCTATATAGGCTTACGAAGTAATTAATCTCACGCCAGAGGCTGTTTTAAATACAACAAACACATGCTATAGGCTCTGCTGCTAAGACTTATGGAGAACATTCCATACTTGTAAACTTCAAAAAAATTCAGATTTTATTCGAAAAATTGTTGATAGATGTTTCCTATTGCTAGGATTTTTAGTCGTAGATAAATTAAACAGATTCAGCGATTGCGTAATGATCATGTGCATGTGTAGCTATTCCATCAGCGGCAATCACTCTCTTGTCATCATCTGGACATAAGGCGATCTTGTATAGTTGTATTGACGATATTTCATGATGCTTCGACGTGATAACATTCATTGGTATTCTCTTTACCATTTTTGTCATAAGGCAGTCCTTATAATCTTGAAAACTTATACATTTCCTAACAACACCCCTGGTAATACCTCTAATCTTCATTACTTCTACTCCATCGATGTCTAGGGCATACATCTTAGCTCTGAGACCGACAAATTTTCTAATAATGTGCGCACAAGCTTCATCCTTAAATTTTCCCAAAGCCTTTTTGTTCTTTACAGAATAACATATATGATTACTGGGGTAGTCAGACGTATCCAAATGCTCTAGGAAACACAACTTGTCTTGGTATACATCTTCGGTCTTTACTAAATATATGAAGGAATCCGTGTCCATGTGTGCGAAACGTAGAGCTAGCATCGGCTATTATTAAAATGGTTGTATCCACATCGTTCATCTTTATGGCTATTTAATTTGGAACTGTTTCCAGACATGTAATGCATGTTCATAGTCCTCTACACTGATGTCTTCCTGATTTAATCTGTTATACACCAAGGGATGAGAAAAATGATTTCGGAATTAGAAGAAAATGCCAAGTGTCATCAGAGGTTACCACGACAACGCTTCTAAATTTATGAGTGATGTGCTAAGAGCAGTCAAGTACTGGCAAACGGAAATGTTCAATTGACGAAAAATAAAAGCCGTCGTCCTTCATATATTTAGTAAAGACTGAAGATGTATACCAAGACAAGTTGTGTTTCCTAGAGCATTTGGATACGTCTGACTACTCCAATAATCATATATGTTATTCTGTAAAGAACAAAAAGGCTTTGGGAAAATTTAAAGATGAAGCTTGTGCGCACATTATTAGAAAATTTGTCGGTCTCAGACCTAAGATGTATGTCCTAGACATCGATGGAGTAGAAGTAAAGAAGATTAGAGGTATTAGCAGGGGTGTTGTTAGGAAATGTATCAGTTTTCAAGATTATAAGGACTGCCTTATGACAAAAATGGTAAAGAGAATATCAATGAATGTTATCACGTCGAAGCATCATGAAATATCATCAATACAACTAAACAAGTTCGCCTTATGTCCTGATGATGACAAGAGAGTGATTGCCGCTGATGGAATAGCTACACATGCACATGGGCATTACGCAATCGCTGAATCTGTTTAATTTATCTACGACTAAAAATCCTAGCAATAGGAAACATCTATCAACAATTTTTCGAATAAAATCTGATTTTTTTTTTAAGTTTACAAGTATGGAATGTTCTCCATAAGTCTTAGCAGCAGAGCCTATAGCATGTGTTTGTTGTATGTAAAACAGCCTCTGGCGTGAGATTAATTTCTTCGTAAGCCTATATAGACTATATATGACTAATATGGCCTTTGGCGTGAGATTAATTTCTCCGTAAGCCTATGGCGTGAGATTAATTTCTTCATAAGCCTACAGGTGTGTGTGTGCTGAAGGACTTTGGTGCTTAAGGCTAATGGAATACAATGGCAAAAATTATCTTATGTTAAGTAAATATAGGGTTAATAGGTGTTAACTCTGCCTGTAGGGGAGGAGGATGTGAGTCCCCTAGAGCCGGTCTCAAGCCCGGAGAAAAGAGGAGAGACATCTACATCCAGAACTTGCTCCTTAAGCTGAACTATAATGCGCGGTGCCCTTCACGAAGGGAGAGTAGACCTCTGAGACATATTCATCATTCGAGCTTGCAAACCTCGTTGATATGTCAATGATGAGAGTTTACGTATAGCATGTTTAGTTAACTTACTGGAGCTTTCGTTTTTTTTTGTAAAGATTTAGCTTCTGTATACTTAACTATAATGCGCGGTGCCCTTTACGAAGGGAGAGTAGACCTTTGAGGTGTATTCGTCATCCAAGTTTGCAAAGCTTGTTGATACACCTGTGATAAGAGTTTACGTATAGCATTTGTAGTTAACTTACAGGAGTTTGACTTCAAGGGCATACCCCAAGCTATGACTGGTTTGATGTTAGAGCCCTCACAGAGGATAGTAGAGTACTGGCTACATCTCCATAAGACAAGGCTCCAACCCTTGCTGTGATGTTAATGGCGGTTTCTACCATTTAACGTCCTGGTCGGTTTGAAATATGTACTCTCACGTGTAGTGTTAACCAACATAACCGCTAACATGATGGTAGGAGGATTTGCCTATTATAGTAGGAGATTGGGGAGAGCATGGGAGGTTAAGGGCATCCGGCCAGCCTGCTCAAGTCCTCTAACATAAGGGAGTTGTCTATAAAACACTGCCCCAGTTTCATGATAGTAGGCGATTGGAAAGAGCATAGGTAGTGAAGGGCATCCGGCCAGCCTCGTCAAGTTCTCCAACATAAGAGAGTTGCACCTGGCAGCCATCTTGCGCAATAGCCTCTGTACCAGTCATCTCAAGTCCTCTAGAGTTGCGTGCGATGGCCATCTTGCCCACTAGCCCATGTGCCAGCTTCCAAGAGTTGGTTCCATAAGAGACCATGTATAGCGGCCATCTTGCCCATTAGCCCCTGTGCCAGCTTCGGCTTATTTCACCTACTCATGTATATCCAAGCTTATTCAAATCCATTATCGATGGAATTTTCACATTAAATGAAGGCATAGTCTGTTGACTAATGATTATTTTGAGAAACATTCACACTTTTTATCAACTTAATTCCCAGGTTTTATTAATGTGGAGGCACGTCTTTCATAAGACATGTGAATGTAATAAAACTGACGTACAGCAGAGTTGATAATTCTGATGGATATTTAAATAAATTAGAGATAATATTATTTTTAACAATTTAACATGAAATGTAATGATACTGTATAATTCTAACAACGCAATTCCATATGGGAAATGAAGCTATAAATCTATATAAGTAATGAAATTCGTCGATCACCAGTGAGGGTGATAGCTAGTAGCAATTATCGAAAGTAATGAAGTTAAATGTTGAAATAAGTGCTCAGTGGAGTACACATGTACAATGGTTAGGCCGTATGGAGGCACCTTTATTTTGAGGAATATTCAAAGGAATATAATGTGGTGAATAATTACTGAAATCCATGTGTAGATGGAAATATGAAGTCAAGTGTGATTTACAGTGCTTAAAGAATTATCGTAGCGAAATTCCATGTGAATATTGTGTTGGGTAGAGACATGCATTTCGACGCATGAATGATTGATTGTTTAATTGAAGGATCTTCATCATCCTAAACCAGGAATTATATCACGACGCTAACTTGGTTGTATAGTCTTCCCAACCTATTTGACTTGGTGATTATTGTTGAATCTAGGTGAATTTTGTAGTCTAGTAAGCTTGATTGTTGGGTCAGAGTGACACCAATTAACTCAGAATTACAAATGATACTATAACCGAATAACACGCATGGAGGTTGTCACAAATATAAAAATCTTGCAAACACACGCGTAGAGGTGTTGTACTACCGTTGTAAATTTGTACATAAATATATTAGGGTTATTAGGAATCTGTAGGTTTGAACAACTTATAGATATGGAATATTTCAAATGATTGATACAGTATTTATTTGAATTGTTGTTAAATGGATCATTGAATGATTCTTGATCTTAGTGAAATACAATCTTTACAGTGTTGACTGGGGTCGGCATTCTCTTTGCTGCGATCCTAAATTCCGTTAGGAGTTTCTTGTTTTCAGATGGTTGTTCTACAGACATGGTATTCTACTATGTCATATATTTTTCAATACATTTTTGTTCAGTTTTATCATAATTCTTCGAGTGTGATGATTTATAAAAGTGATAGGAGGTAACGTTAAAAAGACCATTTCTGGGTATTTCGGAGCGTCCCACACTCCTGAGGCTACGTTCCAACGTAATTCTCGTGTTCATTGAGCTATCTTTTCCTAGGTTTGCAATGGTTTTTCTTAACATTTCGTCGGTTAGGTTAACCTGTGCCCTATTATCCCCGTCACTTGTGAGTAGTATCTGGGGGTTTTCTAGCCGGGATTTTCAGGTTCTACAATCCAGTTGTCATCATGGGATTTCAAGAAGCTGATGGTAGGTAAGTTCGTGTACAGTACCATCCCGGCATTTGCCCGAAGACGAACTGGGAAAACACGGAAAACCAATTCGAGGATGGCTGAGGTGGGAATCGAACCCTCTCTACTCATTTGGACCACCCGAGACTGAGTAGACCCCGTTCTAGTCCTCATACCACATTTCAAATTTCGTGGCAGAGCCGAGAATCGAACCCAGACCTCCGGGGTGGCAGTTAATCACGCTGACCACTACGCAACGGAGGCGACTCTATTCGTGATTATTAGAATTTTAATAGTTCAATATTTATCCCAAAATAATAATAATAATATGACACGTTCTGTGTTTACTGCCTTGCTGCGTGGCTCTGCGGTAACGTTCTCGCTTGCTGTGCCCAAGGTTGCAGGTTTGTATCCTGGCGCAGTCAGCTGGCATTTGAGGGTGCGCAAATGCGAGGGAGCCGTGTCAGTAGATTTACTGGCACGTTAAAGATCCCCTTCGGAGCAAAATTCCGGCACCCCGGCGTCTCTAAAACCCAGAGTAGTTAAAAGGGACGTAAAACCAATAACATTATACTTATCTGTATTTACTGTATGTTTGGGGCAGATGACCTCGTAGTTCCGCCCCTTAAAACCTCACTAACTAACTATTACTGTATGTGTATAGCAAGCGCATTTCGCACACACGCCTTTGAAAGAAATTATAAGTTCGTTCTGATGTATTTATTTGTTATGTGGCTTGTCTGAGTGAGTCTGCGTTTTCCTTTAAACAAAGGTGTTCAAAATTTCGAACACTTGCTACCATGATTAGACACAAGATACCTTGCTTTCGTTCTACAGATCATTATGTCATCGTCCAATCTGGCTACGTACCATCGGATAAGTACGGTCCTTTTCAGCATCAAATAAAAAATCACTCGTTGGAACAGATAGATATGCGCCCATAATACATCCACAATGAACGACATTAAGCAAAGAAATTGTACTAGTTCGAGGTTCGAACCTATTACAATGCGATTTCGTTGACGCTACTCTAGCAATTCTTGATTTAGCCACCATAGCTACCGCAAACCATCGTGTATCGCTGGCACGTATTGAACCTATTCCTAGACAGTTCCTGTCCTAACGTAAGAAGGTGTTATTCGGAGCTGTGATCGTTTTAATTATGCATTATATTTGAGGCCATTGAAATAACACTGCCACTATTGATTTCTACTATATTCGCGAGAATGTACTCAACGGTAATGTTGTACCAAGGTCGTAAAGGAGCATGTACTAATGTTTTTAGGATGACTATGATATAAGCGTTAGTTGGGTTGCCCTCCTCCTAAAAAATAAGGGTCTGGTGGACCTCTCTGTATTGTCGGCAAACAGTTCGCTACTTATGGCTTATAATTTGTACCTTATTATTATTATCACTCATGCGTGATAACGAAACGTTGTTTATTATTATTAATAATTATTTATTGTCCGATAGCATATTCTACATTTCAATTTAATCTTGTCTATTGTATATTAAATTATTTTTTACGATTTATTATTTCATTTTGCGCTGGCACGAGAGAACAAGGGAAGTAGGTCGTGAGGTATTTCATAACGTAGGGACAGAGAGAGTTAGCGCCAGTATGATAACATTAACAACAAATCACCACAGAAGGGATCCCAATTTAGACCAAGATGAGGAAAATTGTCTGGCCAGAGACTACGAAGCAGACGACAGTTTGGAGTCCGGTGTAAGGGGGAGCCTGGCTTGAGTCGCGAGCTTCAAATTCAAAGAGAGTGACGTCACAAGCACATGGTAGATTGAGCGAGGTCACATGTTCAGGAATATCCTATAGAAGAGAAGGACCTATGATGTATTTGGAGCGGTGTGTGGGATGATGACCCACGATTGGATAAAACGGAGTGGGATTTCAAATTGATCGAACTACTGAATGGAAGGAGAAACCAGGTTATAAAAACAGATGCACGTAGGATCCAGCTCCACAATTTTCTACTTGAATTTATAATCAGAAGTACAACGTCACTATGGTTCTCGGGGAGGCCATCAGTTAAACTTAAGTCTCGCAAAGTGTGAAAGGCAATTTACGTCTTCTCGCATCCATGGATATAGTCGTGTCTGGGGCTATGTCTATGAATGCGATTTATGGAACCAGATTTCATCACAGTCAGTAAACCAGAGCTTACGTCTCGTCTCTGATTTATAAAATGTAAATTCATTAAATTATCACGCCAACGAAGAAGAAGATGATTGCCAACCCAGGACCACAGCATCTCTCCACCATGGAAACGTACAAGACCGAACGACGATCAACATTGGTGAGCTCCATGACGAAACTATGCAAATTTTCTCTTTTTAATTAATTTTTAACGGCAAGTAAATTCAAGCTTTAGGTAATAACGTAATTTTATACTCACCTCCAATTCATCTTTTCGCCGTGCTATCAGTAGATTCAGTAGACGCATTCCTTACTATTATTATTATTATTATTATTATTATCATCTTTCTATTTTCTCCTGTTTTCTTATAATTAAATTCAGTATATTTTATTCAATGAGGAGTCTTTCCTTTCTCGTAGTTAGAAATAACTATAAGCCTACCACATTTCCCGAAGCAAATGTCAACTTGGTTAAAGACTGATTCTTACCACGAGCTGATGTAAGGAGATCTCAAGGCGCTCTACTTTAGGCAAATGTGTATATTAGTTATTTGGTCTTCATCTGGAAGTGGTGACCATGGCGCCCAACATTTAAACAGTTTATCACCATTATAATCATTATTTATCACTTTTAATCATTTATAATCATTTTACACATCAGGCACAGACCTGTATGACTACAACGTTACACAAGTGGTAACAAATATAATCATCGTGGAACACAAAATATGGCGATCCTCACGGAAAACACATTCAATTCAGACACACAATATTAAAACCGCACCAAATTCAATAAATATCATGAAGCACGATAAACCTCATAACGGAAATCTCGCACAAAAGGAATAATATAAAATTGAAAGAAGATGCTCAGGACAGAGGTAAATGGAGGACGTCCAGTTGAAACCTGTCTGCGGACAGATCTACTGAAAGAAGAAGATTAGTAACCTAACCTTACCTGATCTATGCGCAACGCACTCAAGAATGGGTGGGAGCCCACACGCGTCCGATAACTTCTCTTCTTCCTGGCATCTGGTTCAAAAACAAGGCGATGCCACACTCCATTATTATTATTATTATTATTATTATGTTTATTATTATTAATGCCTTTATTGGTGGCTAAGTAAGGGTTTCTGGCCCACTCCTTCACCTAACCACATAGTAAACGTTAGTTGTGATGCACGATAGTAACACAGTAGTCATAATGACATCGAGGTTTTTGACTGCATTATTGAACGTAATACGGCATGTACATTATTGGCCAAAATCTATAAACAAGAGTAGCTTCCCACAAAATAGGCAAAGATTCTCTTTTCCTACTTCTCTCAATGCTTTGTTCTTGTACACCCCCATTAACCAACAAATTGTCCCTCTCATTTCTCTTTTCATTAGACTTACAGGCTTTATACTCATAAATTTCCTTATTTCACAGAACTCTGTTAAGGTTCTCCTGTCACCACACTCTTCTCTGAGTACCTGCAACTCTATATGATTTACTCTTCTGCACATCTTTTTGCACACACTATGCTCCTCCCTTCGTAAGTCCCAATCCTATAAGTACCTCATTCCTAGTCTTTCCGGTAAATTTCTTACCCCGTCCACACAATACCCTTTTTGCTGATGCTTCATTTGGTGTAGGTAGAATACCTTTAAAAAGTCACCCCCACCACCTACTTTCAGACGTACGGTACCATTATCCCTAAAAGTCTTAACTACAGATATGGATACATTATTATGGAACGCCCTGTAACTTCCAAGCCAGCCACAGAAGTCTGTCATAACAGCTGATCTACAGCAAGCCAAAGTTCTGCTATGAAGAATGGATCGGGACAGCTCGTATTTCTGAAGAGAAGCCCGAAGGTCATCGATAATAAACATATTGACATTGTCTAACATCATATTGATCGATACACCTGAGAATGATAAATACGAATTAAAGAATATTTAGCGCTTTATGTGAGCAGTTATATATGTCAGTATGCATATTTCCATGGCAGAAAGCTATTACAAAAACAAGTATGAAAAACGGAAGAAGATCTGTTAAGTTACTTGTAATTACAATGCTACTGCGATACATATCGACACGTGACATCAGAGGAGTGGGGATATCAGATGTCGTCCTCAAGCGAACATAGGTTGGAAGAGGTGACTCGAGACACTGACAGCGTGGAGTAATAATCTCGGCACTCGGTGAAATTGAAATCGAAAGTTAATGGGATTTTTAAAACGTGTGAGCGTGCCGCAGTGTATAGGCAAGTTCGTTCAGCATTCTACATGAAGTAGAGACTTTCATAATGGGAATCGGACATTATTTAAAACATGTAATATGTTCATCTTTGCGGCCGTGTATTCACTGTCACTAACGGGCGATGCGGAAGGATACGTTCATAATCCCAGCGGCCAGTTCGTGTGTGTTATATCGAAACACGGTGAATGTAAAACTTCATGGAAATGCAACCTGGAGTCGAACCAAACTTTTCTTAGTGGCAATACTTCTTAAAAACGGCGCATTCTCAAGCAAGGCGTCAGAGGGAAGGAGTACAATGAAGCCTATATTCATTGAGATGACAGGCTAGATTACAATAGGAATACTGCATTAGCAGGGCGATAGCGGGCGCATCTG
Source organism: Meconema thalassinum (assembly GCA_946902985.2). Taxonomy (NCBI): domain Eukaryota; kingdom Metazoa; phylum Arthropoda; class Insecta; order Orthoptera; family Tettigoniidae; genus Meconema; species Meconema thalassinum. The sequence continues at coordinate 863,799,179 of OX336389.2, forward strand.
GTAGCCACGTTCATTTACTGTGAACTTAACAAGCGAGTTTTGAACTGAAATGGGTCGCGTGGACACATGTGAAAATAGCCCCATTTGCATCTTCATCATGGAACTATTTAGTATGTATGTATGTCTACCCCTTATTATTCCCGTTTTCCAACGGGGTCGGGGATGTGATGCGATGTGAGTCTTTGTGGCGATGGTTTTTACGGCCGGATGCCCTTCCTGACGCCAACCTCATGAGAGGAGTTAATGAGAGATGAAATGAATGATGGTGAATGAAACTGGACAAGGATGTGGAATGAAGCGGCCGTGGCCTGTCAGAAGGTACCGTCCCAGCATTTGCCTGGTGTTGAAAATGGGAAACCACGGAAAACCATTTCAAGGACGGACGACGGTGGGGATCGAACCCACGCGTCTACCGAGTCAGCAGAGAGCTTGGCCCCATGACCTAATGCTGCGCTTTAGCCAGCGTAGCCACTACTGTCGGTCATGGAACTATTTAGTGATTGTACAAATTCACTCTCGCTATATGACGGGTTGATAAACTGTTTGCGGTTCGGCCATCGATATTCTAATGCGTGTGAGAAGATATCGCCAAGGCATATTGGGACATTTCGACCGGTCAGGAGTTGTTCGAGCCTGAGAGGACTATGGTTCGTGCACTGGGGAGCTGGTTGGAGTCTTGCATGTCATGTCTTAGTCTGGATACTAACATGGCCAATGATATCCTTTGTTTTCACCGCACCTATAATCGCCAAAGGTACAGAACACTTCAACTTGTTGCAGTAGTGTAGCTAGGGCATTTGAGACAACCACAAATTGCCATATTTTGATTTTTGTAGATTAAATGGTTGAGTAGAGGGTGCAGGTCCGATGCCTATTTTGGAGCTGACCTTCTATGATGCCAGGATTTTGACTCATAAAAATGAGTGCATCCTTTTTGTATTTTGATTGATAAATTTTAAAATTTCAATAGTATTTTATAGTATTTAAACTGATGTGCTCATTCCCATCGTCGAGAAGATCCTGTAGGAGGAAGATCTCCAGATTTGTGTATAAGAATAATTTAGGAACGCAAATTTTCAGCAACGTTGAGAACTCTGACTGAATTTTATATTTTTTTGGTGCATTTATTCTTTAAGCACTTTCGATTGGATTATCTTATTCCCTGAGGAGAATTTATCTTTCCTAATTATTATATTGATATTAGGAAGTTTTCGGATCCATTTATTCTGAAAGTTACTTCGAGTCTTTAGAATATTTTCCTCAGTTTTCTAACAGATTTAACTTGTATTTTCTGAGCGTGATTTTCGAAACGGATAGTTCTAATGGATCGTTAGTTGTTTAGCCTCTGTAGTTAGCCTAGATTCATGCTGTAGGATGTATCCATCGACATTTTCGCGTTCGGGAAATTCAGGGAAGATCTTATTTTGAGATAGGATATATTTGTATAATCGTTTTACAACCTCAGTTTTGAGTGGTTGTGAGTGTTATACTTTTCTTCTCTTATGAAGTTAACATTGGATTAAATTGATATCATTGCCTTTGGTGCAATAGTTTTTCTCTATTAATAAGAGGGTATTTGAATGACATCCAAATTTGCGAGGATAATCCCAGGGAGGACTTACTATAAGTCATACATTTAGTAACTATGAAAATTGTAACACATCAATGTAAGGCAAGTTTTCTAAATTAGGTGGAATATTTCTGGAATCCACAAAGGTTTATTAATAACCTGTAACAGAATCAATTTCTTTCTCTGAGCACGAGTTTAGGCTTTTATTACGAACAGCTGATTTTCATAATTGTGGATTAAAACAGTAAGGCACCAATTATAGATGCATGTTAGAATTTAAGAGGTATGTATTAGGAATAATGCGCTTGTGTTTAAGTATTTTGATATTGTGCTTTGCGATGCAAATTTTCTTGTTGAAGATTGAGCCATGAGTGCCAAAGAAGAATAGATTGAAAGAGGTTTCAACCCAGAGGGACGTTGTATTTAACCTAGTATGATTAATATTATATGACATAGGTGACATTATCGCTGTTATTATTTTTGAAGAAGGAAGATTGTAGATTTACGTGACCGAGAATCTTGTGATTATGAGCCACGGGACCTCCTTTTTACGTGGAATCCGAACCACAGGACATGGCATTTCACTTCGAAAATCTCACATGCATTGACCGGGAATCGAACCCGGACCGCCTTACATATTATTTTTGAAGGAAGGTCTGCGTGAATATTAGTATTTTTTCTGAGCACTATTATTGAAATTCTTGAGTGGATTTCCAGTCCAATATTTCCAGTAAAATTATAATTGACTATGCCATAGCATGTATATTTAACAAGGATCATCGATAACTATTTAATGCTGAATCTATGATTAATTTTTGCTTAACTTAACTGTTCGGCAGAATTACCCTGAAATAAGAATTGAAACAATTAAACAAATTTAAGCAGAAGTGAATGTCGTGACATCAAGTCAGTGGGAGGAGAATAATCGAAATTATTCTAGAATCATGTATAAATTTGTATATTCTGTAAATATGCCAAAATAATTTCATCGTTAAATAACAAGACCATATAATGCTATTGAAAATGTGGTGTAAGATTATTCGTTTTTATCAGGGTTTTGTATAAGAGGTTCATTAAGTTAATGAACCGAAGTGAATCCAATTTATTCAACTCATATAATTGTTTTGTGTGTGCTTATCATATGGGATCGAAAATTATTATTAAACCTTATTTTTGAAAGAACTGAATGATAGTTGAGATAATGGGTAATCCATTTTGGAATCCTTTCCCATATTCCATGGCTGGAAGAAAATCCAGTATAATTAATTATATTTTTGATTGGTCGTGGTATTGACAAAATTTATATTCCTTGTCATGTTTATTCTTACAATAAACTAATTTATTATTTGGTTTTAATTATTGCGTGATGCTTTATAAAGGTGATTGAAGGGTGTATTAAGAGGGTCAACGCTAGGTATTTTAGGGTTTACCACACCTTTGAGATTCTTTCTTCCTTTTGAAGAACTCTTGTTTTTTGAGCTAGTTTTTCTTTCTTTGAGCCTTTGTCAGTCTTAATACATCCTGTTAGGTATTCGAGTAGCCCTATTATCCCTTTGTCTGTCGGTAGAATTTGGGTGGTTTTTCTAGCCGGGGATTTTCAGGTTCTACGATCCAGCTGCCATCGAGGGTTTCAACAGGTATTGGTAGGTAATACGGGTACAGTACCATATCCAATATTTTATGGTTCTTTTTAGCCTATTTTCATTTATGAAAAAAATAGGCTTATGAGATCACCTTTCGTCCGTGTGTGTGTAAGTGTGTGTATATGTGAGTGTGTGTCCCCCTAATAAAATCTAAAAGGTTTGAACGATTTCAATGAAATTCGGTAAGGTCATAGTACAATTTTGTCCGACCCCGACCGTGCCCTTCATTTTTATTACATCTCACCAATCCAACATGGCGGATGTGCGAAATATTTCATCGGCATTCTATATCTCCGAAACTATCACCGATATCACCAAGAAAGTTCGTACAGTGATAAAGAGTACTTCTAGAAGTTCGCCTTTTTGGCTTTCAAAATCCTGTTAAATACAAAACGAACATGACACCCAAGCGAAGTTGAAACATTCAAATAGACCTTTCTCGTAATGTATCCATCCGAGCGCAATGAAACATGGTACAGCAAATGTTGATACACATTACAATGCACTGACATCCAATTTTGTTCAATTGTTTACATGACCTCAAGATGGTGACTGTGCGAAATTTTAATATTAAGGTTCTATTTCTTGTGTCCTAATCATACGATTGAAGTCAACGTTTGAATAATGAACCTACGTAATAATCTATGGCCTACATATATAAAATCCAACATGGCGACCAACCGAAATATACAGACAGTTCTCAATATCAACTAATCTATGACAGCAATCAAACTGAAATATGTATGTTGATAAAGGCTATAAACATAAGTTCACCTATGGGACATTCAATAACCTGGTGAGTACAAATCCAACGTGGCGGCGACGCGAATTTCAAAAATTTAAATTGACGTAACTCGCGATTTAACTATCCAAGCCCAGTGAAAATTTGTACGGTAAATGCTTATACAAATGTTAATCCACTGACATCTAATTTATTTCAATTGTTTCCTTAACCATAAGATGGCGGCTGTGCGAAATTTTAAAATCTCATTTTTTCTTTAGTCCTAATCATGCGATTGAGTTTGAATAATACATCTATGCGATAATATTCATGTAATACTACATAACTCTATAGCGCTACATTTATAAAAATCCAACATGGCGACCATCCAAGATATTTAGAAGGTTCTCAATATCTACGAATCTATTACAGCAATCAAACTGAAATTTTGTAAGTTGATAGAGGCAATTAACAAAAATAGACTGTTTAGTTCTTCGCGGAACTACATGTTATAATATATTTTCGAAAACTTACATCCTCATACATCATTCTTGCTCCACTGTTCGCTGTGCAACAAGGTAGCCACAATAATTATCTTAGCAAACTTACTTACAATACTATCCAGGGCTGCAGTACCTTCCTTTACTCCCCATACTTCCACTCCGTATAATACTTATGATACAAGTGCATTGAATATATTGTTGTGAACGATGTAGTTTGCTCTTTTCATTTGTTCAGTTCATTTTCCATTACTCGCCAGTATCATCCCTAAATACTCACATTTGTCCACATTCTCTAATTTTGACCCATACATGAACCACTTTTCATTCTTGACCAGTCCACACGCCCTTTGCACACCATAACTTAAATAATGCGTGAAATAGCTTTTAAATTCCAGTCCTCACATTTTTTCAGGATTAGGGAAACACCCAATACAATTGGGTACTATCTTGTAGACCGACTAAAGAACATTAAATTTCGATTACTAAGGCAACACTGACAAATGGCTTCCAACACGATAAGCAGAATGACACCGAGATTTTACTTCAATAGTGAAGCAACATAAACATTGATGACCAAAAACATCGAAGGATGCTAAACGAACGACAAACACCAAAAATGTACAGAACGTTCAGTGCAAAAATTAAGCAAAATATTTTAAATTCGTCTGACAAAAATAACAAGTATTAGAGTTTTTACTTCCGTATTCAAAATTTAATCATGGAAACCAGTTTACCTTTATCCATAATGTACATCAAGCTACAATTAATACTGGTGTCAAGGTAAGATAGAGTAGCCTACCAGCTGGCGAAAACTGCAAAACTCATCTTTCGCCATAGCTTTCGGCATTACTTGTTTGTTGACAAAGCTGACTGGAGCGGCTAAAGCCATCGCTCACCAGCTCAACAGTATGCTTACTGGAGCACCTAAAGGCATTACTCTCCAGCTTACCAGTATTCTGACAGGGGTGGCTAAAGCCATGGCCCTCCAGCTCACCATTATGCTGACTGGAGCGGCTAAGGTTATTGCTCTCCAGCTTACCAGTATGCTGACAGGGGTGGCTAAAGCCATGGCTCTCCAGCTCACCAGTGCGCTGACTGAAGCGGCTAAGGTTATTGCTCTCCAGCTTACCAGTATGCTGACAGGGGTGGCTAAAGCCATGGCCCTCCAGCTCACCATTATGCTGACTGGAGCGGCTAAAGCCATCGCTCACCAGCTCACCAGTGTGCTGACTGGAGCGCCTAAAGGCATTGCTCACCTGCTCACCAGTGTGCTGACTGGAGCGCCAAAAGGCATTGCTCACCAGCTCACCAGTGTGCTGACTGGAGCGGCTAAAGCCATCGCCCTCCAGCTCACCAGTATGCTGACTGGAGCACCTAAAGGCATTACTCTCCCGCTTACCAGTATGCTGACTGGAGCGGCTAAAGCCATCGCTCACCAGCTCACCAGTATGCTGACTGAAGCGGCTAAGGTTATTGCTCTCCAGCTCACCAGTATGCTGACTGGGGTGGCTAAAGCCATGGCCCTCCAGCTCACCATTATGCTGACTGGAGAGGCTAAAGCCATCACTCACCAGCTCACCAGTATGCTGACAGGGGCGCCTAAGCCATGGCTCTCCAGCTCACCAGTATGCTGACAGGGGTGGCTAAAGCCATGGCCCTCCAGCTCACCATTATGCTGACTGGAGCGGCTAAAGCCATCGCTCACCAGCTCACCAGTATGCTGACTGGAGCACCTAAAGGCATTACTCTCCCGCTTACCATTATGCTGACAGGGGCGCCTAAGCCATGGCTCTCCAGCTCACCAGTGCGCTGACTGGAGCGGCTAAGGTTATTGCTCTCCAGCTCACCAGTATGCTGACAGGGGTGGCTAAAGCCATGGCCCTCCAGCTCACCATTATGCTGACTGGAGCGGCTAAAGCCATCGCTCACCAGCTCACCAGTGTGCTGACTGGAGCGCCTAAAGCCATTGCTCACCTGCTCACCAGTGTGCTGACTAGAGCGGCTAAAGCCATCGCTCTCCAGCTCACCAGTATGCTGACTGGGGCGGTTAAAGCCATGGCTCACTAACTCACCAGTATGCTGACTGGGGCGGGTAAAGCCATGGCTCACTAACTCACCAGTATGCTGAATGTAGCGGCTGGAGCCATTGCTCTCCACCTCAGCAGTATGCTGACTTTGGCGGCTAAAGCCATTGATCTCCTGCTCACCAGTATGCTGAATGTAGCGGCTAGAGCCATTGTTCTCCACCTCAGCAGTATGCTGACTGTGGCGGCTGAAGTCATTGCTCTCCGCCTCAGCAGTATGCTGACTATGGTGGCTGAAGCCATCGCTCTCCAGCTCACCAGTATGCTGACTGGGGCGGCTAAAGCCATGGCTCACTAACTCACCAGTATGCTGACTGGGGCAGCTAAAGCCATGGCTCATTAACTCACCAGTGTGCTGACTGTAGCGACTAGAGCCATTGCTCTCCACCTCACCAGTATGCTGACTGTAACGGCTAGAGCCATTGCTCTCCACCTCAGCAGTATGCTGACTGTGGTGGCTAAAGCCATGGCTCACCAGCTAACCAGTATGCTGACTGTGGTGGCTAAAGCCATCGCACTCCAGCTCAACAGTATGCTGACTGGGGCGGCTAAAGCCATGGCACAATAACTCACCAGTATGCTGACTATAGCGGCCAAAGCCATGGCTCAATAACTCACCAGTATGCTGACTGGAGCGGCTAAAGCCATGGCTCACTTACTCACCAGTATGCTGACTGTAGTGGCCAAAGCCATGGCTCACTAATTCACCAGTATGCTGACTGTAGCAGCTAAAGCCATGGCTCACTTACTCACCAGTATGCTGACTGTAGTGGCCAAAGCCATGGCTCACTTACTCACCAGTATGCTGACTGTAGTTGCTAAAGCCATGGCTCACTTACTCACCAGTATGCTGACTGGAGCGCATAATGCCATCGCTCTCCAGATCACCAGTATGCTGACTGGGGTGGCTAAAGCCATCGCTCACTAACTCACCAGTATGCTCACTCTAGCGGCTTAAGACATTGCTCTCCAGCTCACCAGATGTCGACTGGGGTGGTTAAAGCCTTGGCTCGCTAACTCACCAGTATGCTGACTGTAGCGGTTAAAGCCATGGTTCACTATCTCACCAGTATGCTGACTGGGGCAACTAAAGCCATGGATCACAAAAACACCAGTATGCTGACTGGGGCGGCTAAAGCCTGGCACTCCAGCTCATCAGAATGCAGACTGAGGCGGCTAAAACCATCGCCCTCCATCTCACCAGTATGGTGACTGGGGCGGCTAAAGCCATGGCTCACTAACTCACCAGTATGCTGACTGGAGCAGCTAAAGCCTTGGCTCAATTACTCACCAGTATGCTGACTGGAGCGGATAAAACCATAGCTCACCGGTATGCTGACTGGGGCGGCTAAAGTTTTGGCTCACTTACTCACCGGTATGCTGATTGGAGCAGCTAAAGCCATGGCTCACTAACTCACCAGTATGTTGACTGGAGCGGCTAAGGTCATGGCTCACTTACTCACCAGTATGCTGACTGTAGCGGCTAAAGCCATGGCTCACTTAACCACCAATATGTTGGCTGTAGCGGCTAAAGCCATGGCTCACTAACTCACCAGTATGCTGACTGTAGCGGCTAAAGCCATGGCTCACTAACTCACCAGTATGCTGACTGTAGCGGCTAAAGCCATAGCACACCAGCTCACCAGTATGCTGAATGTAGCGGCTAAAGCCATGGCTCACTTACTCACCAGTATGTTGACTGGGGCGGCTAAAGCCCTGGCTCACCAGCTCACCAGTGTGCTAACTGTAGCGGCTAAAGCCATGGCTCACTTACTCACCAGTATGCTGACTGTAGCATCTAAAGCCATGGCACGTTAACTCACCAGTATGCTGACTGTAGCGGCTAAAGCCATGGCACACCAGCTCACCAGTATGCTAACTGTAGCGGCTAAAGCCATTGCTTACTAACTCACCAGTATGCTGACTGTAGCGGCTAAAGGCATGGCACACCAGCTCACCAGTATGCTGACTGGGGCGGCTAAAGCCATGGCTCACTAACTCACCAGTGTGCTGACGGGGGCGGCTAAAGCCATGGCTCACTAACTCACCAGTATGCTGACTCTAGGGGCTAAAGCCATTGCTCTCCATCTCACCAGTATGTCGACTGGGGCGTTTAAAGCCGTGGCTTGCTAACTCACCAGTATGCTGACTGGGGCGGCTAAAGCCATGGCTCACTAACTCACCAGTATGCTGACTGTAGCGGCCAAAGCCATGGGTCAATAACTCACCAGTATGCTGACAGGAGCGGCTAAAGCCATGGCTTACTTACTCACCAGTAAGCTGACTGTAGCAGCTAAAGCCATGACTCACTAACTCACTAGTATGCTGACTGGAGCGGCTAAAGCCATGCCTCACTTACCCACCAGTATGCTGACTGTAGCGGCTAAAGCCATGGCTCACTTACTCACCAGTATGCTGACTGTAGTTGCTAAAGCCATGGCTCACTTACTCACCAGTATGCTGACGGAGCGCATAATGCCATCGCTCTCCAGATCACCAGTATGCTGACTGGGGCGGCTAAAGCCATCGCTCACTAACTAACCAGTATGCTGACTCTAGCGGCTTAAGCCAATGCTCTCCAGCACACCAGATGTCGACTGGGGTGGTTAAAGCCTTGGCTCGCTAACTCACCAGTATGCTGACTGTAGCGGTTAAAGCCATGGTTCACTATCTCACCAGTATGCTGACTGGGGCTGCTAAAGCCATGGATCACCAAAACACCAGTATGCTGACTGGGGCGGCTAAACCATGGCACTCCAGCTCACCAGTGTGCTGACTGAGGCGGCTAAATCCATCGGTCTCCAGCTCACCAGTATGCTGACTGTAGCGGCTAAAGCCATGGCTCACTTACTCACCAGTATGCTGACTGTAGTTGCTAAAGCCATAGCTCACTTACTCACCAGTATGCTGACGGAGCGCATAATGCCATCGCTCTCCAGATCACCAGTATGCTGACTGGGGCGGCTAAAGCCATCGCTCACTAACTAACCAGTATGCTGACTCTAGCGGCTTAAGCCAATGCTCTCCAGCACACCAGATGTCGACTGGGGTGGTTAAAGCCTTGGCTCGCTAACTCACCAGTATGCTGACTGTAGCGGTTAAAGCCATGGTTCACAATCTCACCAGTATGCTGACTGGGGCTGCTAAAGCCATGGATCACCAAAACACCAGTATGCTGACTGGGGCGGCTAAACCATGGCACTCCAGCTCACCAGTGTGCAGACTGAGGCGGCTAAATCCATCGCCCTCCAGCTCACCAGTATGGTGACTGGGGCGGCTATAGCCACGGCTCACTAACTCACCAGTATGCTGACTGGGGCGGCTAAAGCCATGGCTCACTAACTCACCAGTATGCTGACTGTAGCGGCCAAAGCTATGGCTCAATAACTCACCAGTATGCTGACAGGAGCGGCTAAAGCCATGGCTCACTTACTCACCAGTAAGCTGACTGTAGCAGCTAAAGCCATGACTCACTAACTCACTAGTATGCTGACGGAGGCGGCTAAAGCCATGCCTCACTTACTCACCAGTATGCTGACTGTAGCGGCTAAAGCCATGGCTCACTTACTCACCAGTATGCTGACTGTAGTTGCTAACGCCATGGGTCACTAATTCGCCAGTATACTGATTGTTGCAGCTAAAGCCATGGGTCACTTACTCACCAGTATGCTGACTGGAGCGCATAATGCCATCGCTCTCCAGATCACCAGTATGCTGACTGGGGCGGCTAAAGCCATCGCTCACTAACTAACCAGTATGCTGACTCTAGCGGCTTAAGCCATTGCTCTCCAGCTCACCAGATGTCGACTGGGGTGGTTAAAGCCTTGGCTCGCTAACTCACCAGTATGCTGACTGTAGCGGTTAAAGCCATGGTTCACTATCTCACCAGTATGCTGACTGGGGCAGCTAAAGCCTTGGATCACCAAAACACCAGTATGCTGACTGGGGCGGCTAAAGCCATGGCACTCCAGCTCACCAGTGTGCTGACTGAGGCGGCTAAATCCATCGCCCTCCAGCTCACCAGTATGGTGACTAGGGCGGCTAAAGCCATGGCTCACTAACTCACCAGTATGCTGACTGGGGCGGCTAAAACCATAGCTCACCGGTATGCTGACTGGGGCGGCTGAAGTTTTGGCTCACTTACTCACCAGTATGCTGACTGTAGCATCTAAAGCCATGGCACACTAACTCACCAGTGTGCTGACTGGAGCGGCTAAAACCATGGCTCCCTAACTCACCAGTATGCTGACTGTCGCGACTAACGCCATGGCACACCTGCTCACCAGTACGCTGACAGGGGCGGCTAAAGCCATGGCTCACTTACTCACCAGTATGCTGACTGTAGCGGCTAAAGCCATGGCTCTCTAACTCACCAGTATGTTGACTGTAGCGGCTAAAGCCATGGCTCCCTAACTCACCAGTATGCTGACTGTCGCGGCTACAGCCATGGCACACCAGCTCACCAGTATGCTGACAGGGGCGGCTATAGCCATGGCTCACATACTCACCAGTATGCTGACTGTAGCGGCTAAAGCCATGGCTCACTAATCCACCAGTATGCTGGCTGTAGCGGCTAAAGCCATGGCTCCCTAACTCACCAGTATGCTGACTGTAGCGGCTAAAGCCATTGCTCCCTAACTCACCAGTATGCTGACTGTAGCGGCTAAATCCATGACTCACTTTCACACCAGTATGCTGACTGTAGCTGCTAAAGCCATGGCTCTCTTTCTCACCAGTATGCTGACTGTAGCGGCTAAAGCCCTGGCTCACCAGCTCACAATTATGCTGACTGTAGCGGCATAAGTCATGGCTCTCAAGCTGACCAGTATGCAGACTGGAGCGGCTAAAGCCATTGCTCTCCAGCCTACTAGTATGCTGACTGTAGCGGCTAAAGCCATGGCTTACTAACTCACCAGTATGCTGACTGGAGCAGCTAAAGCCTTGGCTCAATTACTCACCAGTATGCTGACTGTAGCGGCTTATGCCATGGCCCAATTACTCACCAGTATGCTGACTGTAGCGGCTAAAGCCATGGCACACCAGCTCACCAGTATGCTGACTGTAGCGTATAAAGCCATTGCTTACTGATTCACCAGTATTCTGACTGTAGCGGCTAAAGGCATGGTACACCAGCTCACCAGTATGCTGACTGGGGCGGCTAAAGCCATGGCTCACTAACTCACCAGTGTGCTGACGGGGGCGGCTAAAGCCATGGCTCACTAACTCACCAGTATGCTGACTGTAGCTGCCAAAGCCATGGCTCAATAACTCACCAGTATGCTGACTGTAGCGGCTAAAGCCATGGCTCACTAACTCACCAGTATGCAGACTGTAGCGGCTAAAACCATGGCTCACTTACTCACCAGTATGCTGACTGTAGCGGCTAAAGCCATGGCTCACTAACTCACCAGTATGCAGACTGTAGCGGCTAAAACCATGGCTCACTTACTCACCAGTATGCTGACTGGGGCGGCTAAAGCCATGGCTCACTTTCTCACCAGTATGCTGACTGTAGCGGCTAAAGCATTGCTCCCTAACTCACCAGTATGCTGACTGTAGCGGCTAAATCCATGACTCACTTACTCACCAGTATGCTGACTGGAGCGGCTAAAGCCATGGCTCACTAACTCACCAGTATGCTGACTGGAGCGGCTAAAGCCATGACTCACTTACTCACCTGTATGCTGACTGGAGCGGCTAAAGCCATGGCTCACTTACTCACCAGTATGCGGACTGTAGCGGCTAAAGCCATGGCTCACTAACTCACCAGTATGCTGACTGGAGCGGCTAAATCCATGGCTCACATACTCACCAGTATGCTGACTGTAGCGGCTAAAGCCATGGCTCACTAACTCACCAGTATGCTGACTGTAGCGGCTAAAGCCATGGCTCACTAACTCACCAGTGTGCTGACTGTAGCGGCTAAAGCCATGGCTCACTAACTCACCAGTATGCTGACTGGAGCGGCTAAAGCCATGGCTCACTTACTCACCAGTATGCTGACTGTAGCGGCTAAATGCATGACTCACTTACTCACCAGTATGCTGACTGTAGCGGCTAAAGCCATGGCTCACTAACTCACCAGTATGCTGACTTTAGCGGCTAAAGCCATGGCTCACTTACTCACCAGTATGCTGACTGTAGCTGCTAAAGCCATGGCTCACTAACTCACCAGTATGCAGCCTGTAGCGGCTAAAACCATGGCTCACTTACTCACCAGTATGCTGACTGGGGCGGCTAAAGCCATGGCTCACTTTCTCACCAGTATGCTGACTGTAGCAGCTAAAGCCATGGCTCCTTAACTCACCTGTGTGCTGACTGTAGCGGCTAAAGCCATGGCTCACTAATCCACCAGTATGCTGGCTGTAGCGGCTAAAGCCATGGCACCCTAACTCACCAGTATGCTGACTGTAGCGGCTAAAGCATTGCTCCCTAACTCACCAGTATGCTGACTGCGGTTGCTAAACCCATGGCTCTCCAGTTCACCAGAATGCTGACTGCGGTGGCTAAAGCCATGGCTCTCTAGCTCACCAGTATGCTGACTGCGGTTGCTAAAGCCATGGCTCTCTAGCTCACCAGTATGCTGACTGCGGTTGCTAAAGCCATGGCTCTCCAGTTCACCAGAATGCTGACTGCGGTTGCTAAAGCCATGGCTCTCTAGATCACCAGTATGCTGACTGCGGTTGCTAAAGCCATGGCTCTCTAGCTCACCAGTATGCTGACTGCGGTTGCTAAAGCCATGGCTCTCTAGCTCACCAGTATGCTGACTGCGGTTGCTAAAGCCATGGCTCTCCAGTTCACCAGAATGCTGACTGCGGTGGCTAAAGCCATGGCCCTCTAGCTCACCAGTATGCTGACTGCGGTTGCTAAAGCCACGGCTCTCCAGTTCACCAGAATGCTGACTGCGGTTGCTAAAGCCATGGCTCTCCAGCTCACCATTATGCTGACTGCGGTTGCTAAAGCCATGGCTCTCCAACTCACCAGTATGCTGACTGCGGTTGCTAAAGCCATGGCTCTCTAGCTCACCAGTATGCTGACTGCGGTTGCTAAAGCAATGGCTCTCCAACTCACCAGTATGCTGACTGCGGTTGCTAAAGCCATGGCTCTCCAGTTCACCAGAATGCTGACTGCGGTGGCTAAAGCCATGGCTCTCTAGCTCACCAGTATGCTGACTGCGGTTGCTAAAGCCATGGCTCTCCAGTTCACCAGAATGCTGACTGCGGTTGCTAAAGCCATGGCTCTCTAGCTCACCAGAATGCTGACTGCGGTTGCTAAAGCCATGGCTCTCTAGCTCACCAGAATGCTGACTGCGGTTGCTAAACCATGGCTCTCTAGCTCACCAGAATGCTGACTGCGGTTGCTAAAGCCATGGCTCTCTAGCTCACCAGAATGCTGACTGCGGTTGCTAAAGCAATGGCTCTCCAACTCACCAGTATGCTGACTGCGGTTGCTAAAGCCATGGCTCTCTAGCTCACCAGTATGCTGACTGCGGTTGCTAATGCCATGGCTCTCCAGCTCACCAGTATGCTGACTGCGGTGGCTAAAGCAATGGCTCTCCAACTCACCAGTATGCTGACTGCGGTTGCTAAAGCCATGGCTCTCCAGCTCACCAGTATGCTGACTGCGGTGGCTAAAGCCATGGCTCTCCAGCTCACCAGTATGCTGACTGCGGTTGCTAAAGCCATGGCTCTCTAGTTCACCAGAATGCTGACTGCGGTGGCTAAAGCCATGGCTCTCTAGCTCACCAGTATGCTGACTGCGGTTGCTAAAGCCATGGCTCTTCAGTTCACCAGAATGCTGACTGCGGTTGCTAAAGCCATGGCTCTCAAGCTCACCAGTATGCTGGCTGCGGTTGCTAAAGCAATGGCTCTCCAGCTCACCAGTATACTGACTGCGGTTGCTAAAGCCATGGCTCTCTAGCTCACCAGTATGCTGACTGCGGTTGCTAAAGCCATGGCTCTCTAGCTCACCAGTATGCTGACTGCGGTTGCTAAAGCCATGGCTCTCTAGCTCACCAGAATGCTGACCGCGGTTGCTAAAGCCATGGCTCTCCAGCTCACCAGTATGCTGACTGCGGTTGCTAAAGCCATGGCTCTCAAGCTCACCAGTATGCTGACTGCGGTTGCTAAAGCAATGGCTCTCCAGCTCACCAGTATGCTGACTGCGGTTGCTAAAGCCATGGCTCTCTAGCTCACCAGTATGCTGACTGCGGTTGCTAAAGCCATGGCTCTCTAGCTCACCAGTATGCTGACTGCGGTTGCTGAAGCCATGGCTCTCCAGCTCACCAGTATGCTGACTGCGGTTGCTAATGCCATGGCTCTCCAGCTCACCAGTATGCTGACTGCGGTTGCTAAAGCCATGGCTCTCCAGTTCACCAGTATGCTGACTGCGGTGGGTAAAGCCATGGCTCTCTAGCTCACCAGAATGCTGACTGCGGTGGCTAAAGCCATGGCTCTCTAGCTCACCAGTATGCTGACTGCGGTTGCTAAAGCCATGGCTCTCCAGCTCACCAGAATGCTGACTGCGGTGGCTAAACCATGGCTCTCTAGCTCACCAGAATGCTGACTGCGGTTGCTAAAGCCATGGCTCTCTAGCTCACCAGAATGCTGACTGCGGTGGCTAAAGCAATGGCACTCCAACTCACCAGAATGCTGACTGCGGTTGCTAAAGCCATGGCTCTCCATCTCACCAGAATGCTGACAGCGGTTGCTAAAGCCATGGCTCTCTAGCTCACCAGTATGCTGACTGCGGTTGCTAAAGCCATGGCTCTCCAGCTCACCAGTATGCTGACTGCGGTTGCTAAAGCCATGGCTCTCTAGCTCACCAGAATTCTGACTGCGGTTGCTAAAGCCATGGCTCTCCAGCTCACCAGAATGCTGACTGCGGTTGCTAAAGCCATGGCTCTCCAGCTCACCAGAATGCTGACTGCGGTTGCTAAAGCCATGGCTCTCCAGCTCACCAGAATGCTGACTGCGGTTGCTAAAACGATGGCTCTCCAGCTCACCAGAATGCTGACTGCGGTTGCTAAAGCCATGGCTCTCCAGCTCACCAGTATGCTGACTGCGGTTGCTAAAGCCATGGCTCTCTAGCTCACCAGAATGCTGACTGCGGTGGCTAAAGCCATGGCTCTCCAGCTCACCAGTATGCTGACTGCGGTTGCTAAAGCCATGGCTCTCTAGCTCACCAGTATGCTGACTGCGGTTGCTAAAGCCATGGCTCTCCAGCTCACCAGTATGCTGACTGCGGTTGCTAAAGCCATGGCTCTCTAGCTCACCAGAATGCTGACTGCGGTTGCTAAAGCCATGGCTCTCTAGCTCACCAGTATGCTGACTGCGGTTGCTAAAGCCATGGCTCTCCAGCTCACCAGTATGCTGACTGCGGTTGCTAAAGCCATGGCTCTAGCTCACCAGAATGCTAACTGCGGTTGCTAAAGCCATGGCTCTCTAGCTCACCAGTATGCTGACTGCGGTTGCTAAAGCCATGGCTCTCTAGCTCACCAGTATGCTGACTGCGGTTGCTAAAGCCATGGCTCTCCAGCTCACCAGTATGCTGACTGCGGCTGCTAAAGCCATGGCTCTCTAGCTCACCAGAATGCTGACTGCGGTGGCTAAAGCCATGGTCTCCAGCTCACCAGAATGCTGACTGCGGTTGCTAAAGCCATGGCTCTCTAGCTCACCAGTATGCTGACTGTAGCATCTAAAGCCATGGCACACTAACTCACCAGTGTGCTGACTGGAGCGGCTAAAACCATGGCTCCCTAACTCACCAGTATGCTGACTGTCGCGACTAACGCCATGGCACACCAGCTCACCAGTATGCTGACAGGGGCGGCTATAGCCATGGCTCACATACTCACCAGTATGCTGACTGAAGCGGCTAAAGCCATGGCTCACTAATCCACCAGTATGCTGGCTGTAGCGGCTAAAGCCATGGCTCCCTAACTCACCAGTATGCTGACTGTAGCGGCTAAAGCCATTGCTCCCTAACTCACCAGTATGCTGACTGTAGCGGCTAAATCCATGACTCACTTTCACACCAGTAAGCTGATTGTAGCTGCTAAAGCCATGGCTCTCTTTCTCACCAGTATGCTGACTGTAGCGGCTAAAGCCCTGGCTCACCAGCTCACAATTATGCTGACTGTAGCGGCAAAAGTCATGGCTCTCAAGCTGACCAGTATGCAGACTGGAGCGGCTAAAGCCATTGCTCTCCAGCCTACTAGTATGCTGACTGTAGCGGCTAAAGCCATGGCTTACTAACTCACCAGTATGCTGACTGGAGCAGCTAAAGCCTTGGCTCAATTACTCACCAGTATGCTGACTGTCGCGGCTTATGCCATGGCCCAATTACTCACGAGTATGCTGACTGTAGCGGCCAAAGCCATGGCACACCAGCTCACCAGTATGCTGACTGTAGCGTATAAAGCCATTGCTTACTAATTCACCAGTGTTCTGACTGTAGCGGCTAAAGGCATGGCACACCAGCTCACCAGTATGCTGACTGGGGCGGCTAAAGCCATGGCTCACTAACTCACCAGTGTGCTGACGGGGGCGGCTAAAGCCATGGCTCACTAACTCACCAGTATGCTGACTGTAGCGGCCAAAGCCATGGCTCAATAACTCACCAGTATGCTGACTGGAGCGGCTAAAGCAATGGCTCACGTACTCACCTGTAAGCTGACTGTAGCAGCTAAAGCCATGGCTCACTAACTCACTAGTATGCTGACTGGAGCGGCTATAGCCATGGCTCACTTACTCACCAGTATGCTGACTGTAGCGGCTAAAGCCATGGCTCACTAACTCACCAGTATGCAGACTGTAGCGGCTAAAACCATGGCTCACTTACTCACCAGTATGCTGACTGTAGCGGCTAAAGCCATGGCTCACTAACTCACCAGTATGCAGACTGTAGCGGCTAAAACCATGGCTCAATTACTCACCAGTATGCTGACTGGGGCGGCTAAAGCCATGGCTCACTTTCTCACCAGTATGCTGACTGTAGCGGCTAAAGCATTGCTCCCTAACTCACCAGTATGCTGACTGTAGCGGCTAAATCCATGACTCACTTACTCACCAGTATGCTAACTGGAGCGGCTAAAGCCATGGCTCACTAACTCACCAGTATGCTGACTGGAGCGGCTAAAGCCATGACTCACTTACTCACCAGTATGCTGACTGGAGCGGCTAAAGCCATGGCTCACTTACTCACCAGTATGCGGACTGTAGCGGCTAAAGCCATGGCTCACTAACTCACCAGTATGCTGACTGGAGCGGCTAAAGCCATGGCTCACATACTCACCAGTATGCTGACTGTAGCGGCTAAAGCCATGGCTCACTAACTCACCAGTATGCTGACTGGAGCGGCTAAAGCCATGGCTCACATACTCACCAGTATGCTGACTGTAGCGGCTAAAGCCATGGCTCACTAACTCACCAGTATGCTGACTGTAGCGGCTAAAGCCATGGCTCACTAACTCACCAGTATGCTGACTGTAGCGGCTAAAGCCATGGCTCACTAACTCACCAGTATGCTGCCTGGAGCGGCTAAAGCCATGGCTCACTTACTCACCAGTATGCTGACTGTAGCGGCTAAATCCATGACTCACTTACTCACCAGTATGCTGACTGTAGTGGCTAAAGCCATGGCTCACTAACTCACCAGTATGCTGAATTTAGCGGCTAAAGACATGGCTCACTTACTCACCAGTATGCTGACTGTAGCGGCTAAAGCCATGGCTCACTAACTCACCAGTATGAAGCCTGTAGCGGCTAAAACCATGGCTCACTTACTCACCAGTATGCTGACTGGGGCGGCTAAAGCCATGGCTCACTTTCTCACCAGTATGCTGACTGTAGCAGCTAAAGCCATGGCTCCCTAACTCACCTGTGTGCTGACTGTAGCGGCTAAAGCCATGGCTCACTAATCCACCAGTATGCTGACTGTAGCGGCTAAAGCCATGGCACCCTAACTCACCAGTATGCTGACTGTAGCGGCTAGAGCATTGCTCCCTAACTCACCAGTATGCTGACTGTAGCAGCTAAATCCATGACTCACTATCTCACCAGTAAGCTGACTGTAGCTGCTAAAGCCATGGCTCACTAATCCACCAGTATGCTGACTGTAGCGGCTAAAGCCATGGCTCACTAATCCACCAGTATGCTGACTGCGGTTGATAAAGCCATAGCTCTCTAGCTCACCAGTATGCTGACTGCGGTTGCTAAAGCCATGGCTCTCCAGCTCACCAGTATGCTGACTGCGGTTGCTAAAGCCATGGCTCTCCAGCTCACCAGTATGCTGACTGCGGTGGCTAAAGCAATGGCTCTCCAACTCACCAGTATGCTGACTGCGGTTGCTAAACCCATGGCTCTCCAGTTCACCAGAATGCTGACTGCGGTGGCTAAAGCCATGGCTCTCTAGCTCACCAGTATGCTGACTGCGGTTGCTAAAGCCATGGCTCTCTAGCTCACCAGTATGCTGACTGCGGTTGCTAAAGCCATGGCTCTCCAGTTCACCAGAATGCTGACTGCGGTTGCTAAAGCCATGGCTCTCTAGCTCACCAGTATGCTGACTGCGGTTGCTAAAGCCATGGCTCTCTAGCTCACCAGTATGCTGACTGCGGTTGCTAAAGCCATGGCTCTCTAGCTCACCAGTATGCTGACTGCGGTTGCTAAAGCCATGGCTCTCCAGTTCACCAGAATGCTGACTGCGGTGGCTAAAGCCATGGCTCTCTAGCTCACCAGTATGCTGACTGCGGTTGCTAAAGCCATGGCTCTCCAGTTCACCAGAATGCTGACTGCGGTTGCTAAAGCCATGGCTCTCCAGCTCACCAGTATGCTGACTGCGGTTGCTAAAGCCATGGCTCTCCAACTCACCAGTATGCTGACTGCGGTTGCTAAAGCCTTGGCTCTCTAGCTCACCAGTATGCTGACTGCGGTTGCTAAAGCAATGGCTCTCCAACTCACCAGTATGCTGACTGCGGTTGCTAAAGCCATGGCTCTCCAGTTCACCAGAATGCTGACTGCGGTGGCTAAAGCCATGGCTCTCTAGCTCACCAGTATGCTGACTGCGGTTGCTAAAGCCATGGCTCTCCAGTTCACCAGAATGCTGACTGCGGTTGCTAAAGCCATGGCTCTCTAGCTCACCAGAATGCTGACTGCGGTTGCTAAAGCCATGGCTCTCTAGCTCACCAGAATGCTGACTGCGGTTGCTAAAGCCATGGCTCTCTAGCTCACCAGAATGCTGACTGCGGTTGCTAAAGCCATGGCTCTCTAGCTCACCAGAATGCTGACTGCGGTTGCTAAAGCAATGGCTCTCCAACTCACCAGTATGCTGACTGCGGTTGCTAAAGCCATGGCTCTCTAGCTCACCAGTATGCTGACTGCGGTTGCTAATGCCATGGCTCTCCAGCTCACCAGTATGCTGACTGCGGTGGCTAAAGCAATGGCTCTCCAACTCACCAGTATGCTGACTGCGGTTGCTAAAGCCATGGCTCTCCAGCTCACCAGTATGCTGACTGCGGTGGCTAAAGCCATGGCTCTCCAGCTCACCAGTATGCTGACTGCGGTTGCTAAAGCCATGGCTCTCCAGTTCACCAGAATGCTGACTGCGGTGGCTAAAGCCATGGCTCTCTAGCTCACCAGTATGCTGACTGCGGTTGCTAAAGCCATGGCTCTCCAGTTCACCAGAATGCTGACTGCGGTTGCTAAAGCCATGGCTCTCAAGCTCACCAGTATGCTGACTGCGGTTGCTAAAGCAATGGCTCTCCAGCTCACCAGTATGCTGACTGCGGTTGCTAAAGCCATGGCTCTCTAGCTAACCAGTATGCTGACTGCGGTTGCTAAAGCCATGGCTCTCTAGCTCACCAGTATGCTGACTGCGGTTGCTAAAGCCATGGCTCTCTAGCTCACCAGAATGCTGACTGCGGTTGCTAAAGCCATGGCTCTCCAGCTCACCAGTATGCTGACGGCGGTTGCTAAATCCATGGCTCTCCAGCTCACCAGTATGCTAACTGCGGTTGCTAAAGCCATGGCTCTCTAGCTCACCAGTATGCTGACTGCGGTTGCTAAAACCATGGCTCTCTAGCTCACCAGTATGCTGACTGCGGTTGCTAATGCCATGGCTCTCCAGCTCACCAGTATGCTGACTGCGGTTGCTAATGCCATGGCTCTCCAGCTCACCAGTATGCTGACTGCGGTTGCTAAAGCCATGGCTCTCCAGTTCACCAGTATGCTGACTGCGGTGGCTAAAGCCATGGCTCTCTAGCTCACCAGAATGCTGACTGCGGTGGCTAAAGCCATGGCTCTCTAGCTCACCAGTATGCTGACTGCGGTTGCTAAAGCCATGGCTCTCCAGCTCACCAGAATGCTGACTGCGGTGGCTAAAGCCATGGCTCTCTAGCTCACCAGAATGCTGACTGCGGTTGCTAAAGCCATGGCTCTCCAGCTCACCAGAATGCTGACTGCGGTGGCTAAAGCAATGGCTCTCCAACTCACCAGAATGCTGACTGCGGTTGCTAAAGCCATGGCTCTCCAGCTCACCAGAATGCTGACTGCGGTTGCTAAAGCCATGGCTCTCTAGCTCACCAGTATGCTGACTGCGGTTGCTAAAGCCATGGCTCTCCAGCTCACCAGTATGCTGACTGCGGTTGCTAAATCCATGGCTCTCTAGCTCACCAGAATGCTGACTGCGGTTGCTAAAGCCATGGCTCTCCAGCTCACCAGAATGCTGACTGCGGTTGCTAAAGCCATGGCTCTCCAACTCACCAGAATGCTGACTGCGGTTGCTAAAGCCATGGCTCTCCAGCTCACCAGAATGCTGACTGCGGTTGCTAAAGCGATGGCTCTCCAGCTCATCAGAATGCTGACTGCGGTTGCTAAAGCCATGGCTCTCCAGCTCACCAGTATGCTGACTGCGGTTGCTAAAGCCATGGCTCTCTGGCTCACCAGAATGCTGACTGCGGTGGCTAAAGCCATGGCTCTCCAGCTCACCAGTATGCTGACTGCGGTTGCTAAAGCCATGGCTCTCTAGCTCACCAGTATGCTGACTGCGGTTGCTAAAGCCATGGCTCTCCAGCTCACCAGTATGCTGACTGCGGTTGCTAAAGCCATGGCTCTCTAGCTCACCAGAATGCTGACTGCGGTTGCTAAAGCCATGGCTCTCTAGCTCACCAGTATGCTGACTGCGGTTGCTAAAGCCATGGCTCTCCAGCTCACCAGTATGCTGACTGCGGTTGCTAAAGCCATGGCTCTCTAGCTCACCAGAATGCTGACTGCGGTTGCTAAAGCCATGGCTCTCTAGCTCACCAGTATGCTGACTGCGGTTGCTAAAGCCATGGCTCTCTAGCTCACCAGTATGCTGACTGCGTTTGCTAAAGCCATGGCTCTCCAGCTCACCAGTATGCTGACTGCGGCTGCTAAAGCCATGGCTCTCTAGCTCACCAGAATGCTGACTGCGGTGGCTAAAGCCATGGCTCTTCAGCTCACCAGAATGCTGACTGCGGTTGCTAAAACCATGGCTCTCTAGCTCACCAGTATGCTGACTGCGGTTGCTAAAGCCATGGCTCTCCAGCTCACCAGTATGCTGACTGCGGTGGCTAAAGCAATGGCTCTCCAGCTCACCAATTATACCTACCTGGTGTGGGAGAAGAAGCTATATTGTGTTGGGTAGGCCATACGAGCTTTCAGAGCAATACAGAGCAGCTACGTGTTTAAGACGGTCCTGAGTCGAGCACTGAGCCGTCAGTGGCCCCCTCGCTCTTAGGGTGTCTGCTGGAGGGTTTGTCATGCGCAATGAGAAGTGAATGTTTGTAGGGCGTCATTTAAATGACGTTAACAAAGGGAACATGGGATATCCATCTTGCCTAACCTAACGTACACTGAGATCTAAACCCGAACTAAGTGATGAATTATCCAAGACACGGAAGTACCAGGTTTATTACACTATGCTTGTTTAGGCATCAGGGTACTCTAGGAGGCGACAATTTGTGATGTTTAGTTGGGTTGAACATTGTGGCCATCAGCCCCCTGTCAAGCTGTTGGCCTCTCACCTGCGATTCCCGGTCAATGGATGCGAGATTTTCAAAGTGAAATGCCATGTCCTTTGGTTAGGATTCCACGTAAAAGGGAGTTCCCGCGGCTCATGATCGCCATATTAACGGTCACGTAAAACTACAAGCTTCCTTCCTTTTTCCTTGAACATGGGTGTAGGCTATGTATAATTTGACTGAAAACCTGTTTTACTGTGGTGTTTGTAGTAGTGTCCCTTTGCTATTGAGGTGATAATTGATAAGGAGGCAGCCGAGGTCATAAGTTAGGAACCATCCCGGTATTTTGCCTGAAGTGCGTGGGAAAGTATGGAAAACTACTTACAGGATGATTGAGGAAAGAAATAAACATATCACTTCTCAGTTTTTCTTTATGATGCTGGCTGTCCCTCGTTCAACACTCAGAACAGAATAACTTTCCCAGCAGAGCAGGCCATTGAACCCGGACCTCGAGTGTGATAGCGAAATGCTAGCCACTACACCTCCAAGTGATTAGTAGCTGCCTGAAACCTAGGTTTGGGAAGGGGTGGGGGAAGTAAAAAGCCTTGGAAATCAATGAATTCACAACAAAAGGAAAAAGAGGATTTTATTTTTATTTTTGTTTACACAAGGACGGGGTGGAAATGTAAATTCCTTTGTTTCAGATCTTTCTTTTTGTGTGGAGAATGAAGCATACAAGTGACATGCAAATCTGCCTCCTTATTGACATGTAGGGTTATGGGTTTTATTCAGCTTGGCATCAATGTGAAATGAAGATCTAAAGCTGGAGTGAAGGGGACGCCAGAAGCGAGCGCCCTCGTTATCCAGCCGAAACTCACCGCTCATCCATTACTTTTGAACAAGGTGCTCTGGTTGGCGGCTCTTTGACAGGATAACGATCCCGCACTGCTTCGCGTAGCGTCCTCCGCATGTGAGGTCAACCCACACTCTGTATTATATTGTAGACATGGGAGGCCAACCCACACTCGGTAATATATTGTAGACATGTGAGGTCAACACACACTCCGTATTATATTGTAGACATGGGAGGTCACCCCACACTCCGTATTATATTGTAGACATGGGAGGCCAACCCACACTCGGTAATATATTGTAGACATGGGAGGTCAACACACACTCCGTATTATATTGTAGACAGGTAAGGTCACCCCACACTCCGTATTATATTGTAGACATGGGAGGTCAACACACACTCCGTATTATATTGTAGACATGAGAGGTCAACCCACACTCCGTATTATATTGTAGACATGGGAGGTCACCCCACACTCCGTATTATATTGTAGACATGGGAGGCCAACACACACTCCGTATTATATTGTAGACATGGGAGGTCACCCCACACTCCGTATTATATTGTAGACATGGGAGGCCAACCCACACTCGGTAATATATTGTAGACATGGGAGGTCAACACACACTCCGTATTATATTGTAGACATGGGAGGTCACCCCACACTCCGTATCATATTGTAGACATGGGAGGTCAACACACACTCCGTATTATATTGTAGAAATGGGAGGTCACCCCACACTCCGTATTATATTGTAGACATGGGAGGCCAACCCACACTCGGTAATATATTGTAGACATGGGAGGTCAACACACACTCCGTATTATATTGTAGACATGGGAGGTCACCCCACACTCCGTATTATATTGTAGACATGGGAGGTCAACACACACTCCGTATTAT
Organism: Meconema thalassinum; assembly: GCA_946902985.2. Taxonomy (NCBI): domain Eukaryota; kingdom Metazoa; phylum Arthropoda; class Insecta; order Orthoptera; family Tettigoniidae; genus Meconema; species Meconema thalassinum. The sequence continues at coordinate 863,823,436 of OX336389.2, forward strand.
ATTGTAGACATGAGAGGTCAACCCACACTCCGTATTATATTGTAGACAGGTAAGGTCACCCCACACTCTGTATTATATTGTAGACATGTGAGGTCAACACACACTCCATATTATAATCTAGACATGTGAGGTCAACACACACTCCATATTATATTCTAGACATGTGAGGTCAACACACACTCCATATTATATTATAGACATGTAAGGTCAACCCCCACACCATATTCTATTGTAGACATGTAAGGTCAACCAACACTCCATATTATATTCTAGACATGTGAGGTCAATCCACACTCCATATTATATTCTAGACATGTGAGGTCAACACATACTCCATATTATAATGTAGACATGTAAGGTCAACACACACTCAGTATTATATTGTAGACATGTGAGGTCAACCCACACTCCGTATTATATTCTAGACATGTGAGGTCAACCCACACTCCATATTATATTTTAGACAAGTGAGGTCATCACATACTCCATATTATAATGTAGACAGGTAAGGTTACCCCACTCTCTGTATTATATTGTAGACATGTGAGGTCAACCCACACTCCATATTATAATCTAGACATGTGAGGTCAACACACACTCCATATTATATTCTAGACATGTGAGGTCAACACACACTCCATATTATATTCTAGACATGTATGGTCAACACGCACTCCATATTATATTATAGACATGTAAGGTCAATCCCCACACCATATTCTATTGTAGACATGTAAGGTCAACCAACACTCCATATTATATTCTAGACATGTGAGGCCAACCCACACTCCATATTATATTCTAGACATGTGAGGTCAACACATACTCCATATTATAATGTAGACATGTAAGGTCAACACACACTCAGTATTATATTGTAGACATGTGAGGTCAACCCACACTCCGTATTATATTGTAGACAGGTAAGGTCACCCCACTCTCTGTATTATATTGTAGACATGTGAGGTCAACCCACACTCCATATTATAGTCTAGGCATGTGAGGTCAACACACACTCCATATTATATTCTAGACATGTGAGGTCAACACACACTCAGTATTATATTGTAGACATGTGAGGTCAACACACACTCCATATTATATTGTAGACATGTAAGGTCAACACACACTCAGTATTATATTGTAGACATGTGAGGTCAACCCACACTCCATATTATATTCTAGACATGTGAGGTCAACGCACACTCAGTATTATATTGTAAACATGTGAGGTCAACACACACCCCATATTATATTGTAGGCATGTGAGGTCAACCCACATTCCATATTATATTCTAGACATGTAAGGTCAACACACACTCAGTATTATATTGTAGACACGTGAGGTAAACCCTCACTCTGTATTATATTGCAGACATGTAAACTTAGTTATAACCTACAGTGCGAGTGGGGTATTGCGAGGTCCGCACCTGGCCAGCCAAATTACACAATAGTTTACTGCGGTCCACTTAGCCGGCTGGCCAGGTGCGAACCTCGCAATACCCCACTCGCACTAAGTTTGTTATTACCAGTTGTTTTAGTAAAACATCACTTTTGCTCTCATATTTGCTCCCTTATTTGCTTACACGTTGAGCAACCTTTACTTGTGTGTTCACTTTTTCTCCCACTTTAAACTGTCCTGTCCCTATTTGCTCCCTTAGTTTACGCCTATAAAACCATTGCGGCTTCCCCAGTTTTTAGGAACAACGGTGATTGGACATAGTAATAAAAGGATCTACCTCAAGCGTTGTGTTTGGACATAGTTATAAAAGGGTCTACCTCAGGCATTGTGTTTAATAACTCTAACAAGGTATCGTAAAGAGAAAAAGTTATATTCAGTGTGTTTCTATTGTAAAAAATAAATTACGTAATAAAAATATTTTATGGGTATTGTCTGTTTTCATAATTGTTATCTCGCCTTTCACTCCTGATGTAATCGTTAACCATCGACAGTCTCCGACTACGTTCGGAAAGAAATTGGGCTTAAATAATGCACTCTATCTGTGGTTTGTATACCGAGTATCCTAATAATACAGTTCTGGTAACCCATGTTGAGGTAACGTTATGTCGGGTGAGGGCTTCGTTCCAACATGTGTGGAAGATGTGGTTTATTAAACATTGTATAGGTCATTGTGGTGGCGTTGATCCATTTTAAGGTCTTGGAGATTGTAATCAACTCTGTTTACGGTTAGTCTGATAACCTGTGTTATTTTGGTATTTGTAGCAGTGAGTGTACAGTATTTGTAATCAAGGCGAAGATTGGGGAGGAGACATGATGATGATGATAATTGTTGTTTTAAGGGGCCTAGCATCGAGGTTATCGGCCCCTGCTGAAATGAAATGGCGTGAAATGAAAGGATGAAGATAAAAAAGAACTCACTGCTAGGGATGAAACGAAAATGGTTTAGATAAAATAGACAGTGAGCCCCAACAACTATGCCTTATGTAGCAGGGAAAATACTTACAAAAAGGAACTCAGATTGAAACTACGCACCAAATGGAGAGCGGTAATACGTACATACGGGAATTTCGAACGAAAATACTCACAAAAGGAATAGATTGAAAAATACGCACAAAAAGTAGGTTAATTCCAAAATACGTACAAAATGCAACGTACAGGCGAAATACCTACAAAATGCAAGTGAGATCAAAATACTTACAAAATGCAAATGAGATTGAAAATACGTACAAAATGTAATGGAGATTCAAAATACCCACCAAATTGCAATTGAGACTTAACTACTTGAGGGAAGGAGACAGCCATAGTCTTCGGTTAGGAACTAATCTCAGCATTTACCTGGAATAGAATTGGGAAATTGTGGAAAACCACTTCTAGGATGGTTGAGGTGGGGAATTGAACTCGCCTCTTCTTAATTTTAGCTGATAATGCTTAATCTGCCACGTTCCAACCCTCACACTGGAATTATATTTCTTGGCAAAGCCAGGAATCAAGCCCAAACCCTAGGGATGACAGCCAAGATTGCTATCAGCCACTTTTAGTGACATTTTGTGTACCACTCTGTTTAATAGTTCAAAATTCTAATACTGCAAAAGCTAATAATAATCTGCTGTCATTTACCTAATTTTAATTTAGATCGTGGATACTCCCATTTATTGTCATATGGTAATAACTCAGCTTGGTCATACAGTGCCAGTTCTGGATTAAGGCTCTCCATTGCACCCTCCTCAAAGTTCTTCAAGCCAGCCACAGCTAAATCATGGCAGAGTTTCTGTAGAACACAAGAGAAACAGTATGGTATTATGCACTGAGTGCCCATTTCGATGATGTCGAAAAGATGATGATGATGATATTTGTTGTTTTAAGGGGCCTAACATCTAGGTTATTGGCCCCTGTCCAAAAGATATAGAGATCATGAGAAGCAGTCAAACCTCACTTAGGTAAGATTTTCGTAACCACACCAATGCCAAGGAGGGTTTGAGCTATTGGGTCATGTGTTATACGAAGAGTATAAGCCTAATACCGGTAGATAAAATTAAATTGACTAATGCATCAAGGAGTCAAACCGACAGTGGGCAACATCAATAGTAAAATAAAGCATCAAAATTCAAAAAAAGTGAAAAATTTAACTGTCATCTCTATCTGTTTGCCAGCATTTTGCCCAGGTATACCATTGAGCTCATCATCACACCAAGACACTGGCTAGTAGTATATGATGAGAAGGCCACTGCAAAATTCTTATGACCCACGAGCAATGCCAATGTACTATGAGTAGCCAAGCTCCCTTAATAATGCAAAGATCAACAGATGTACCCTTGTCATGAGAATTCAAAGTGTCTCCACATTTCTTAGCAGAACAACAGCATATCATATTTTGTTAAAAGAACAACAGCAAAGCATCAGCCATTTTGACCTTTCATCTGTTTGGTTTGTACTCTTAGTGCATTACCCAACCTAATAGCTAAGAAAGAAAAACGCTGGTCCTCATTCCTGACCAATGCACGTGGGATTTTTTGAAGTAAAATATCACATAGTGTGGTTCAGATTCCACAGAAAAATCGAGGTTCTGTGGCTAATGATTGCGAGATTAAAAAAATTAATTTCTCTCTTCAAGGCCTTTCAAATGCCGTTGAAAACAAAACAAAGAAAAGTATTTTTACATTTAAAAAAATCATGTCGCCTCCGTAGCGTAGCGGTCAGCATGGTTAGCTGCCGCCCCGGAGGTCCTGGGTTCGATTCCCGGCTCTGCCATGAAATTTGAAATGTGGTATGAGGACTGGAACGGGGTCTACTCAGCCTCGGGTGGTCCAAATGAGTAGAGGGGGTTCGATTCCCACCTCAGCCATCCTCGAAGTGGTTTTCCGTGGTTTCCCACTTCGTCTTCGGGCAAATGCTGGGATGGTACTGTACCCGATAATCCGGAAAGGATCCTGTTGGAATATCCATTGCCCCCCGCTGGATTGCCTATTTCTAACTGCTCCGGCAAATACAACATTAGAAATCGCTTCCAACATGGCCTTAAGGGATTTACAGACAGCAGTTACCAGAATATTGTGGATCAACAACCAACTACACGGGGCACTCACCTTTACTTACCTCGGGGACTGGGACTTCAGCTTCGCCTACACTACATCCACAATACTCTGCTCCTTATATTTAAAATGAATCACACTCCAACAACAATGGAAAACAATCTCAACAAAGTTTATTAACAAAAGGGTAAACTAATCTACTATAAACAAAATAACAATGAACGAAATTAACAATAAACATTAAAATTAATTACACGCAATCATTCACACCTCCTTTCAACTCAACATCTTACTATAAGGCTGTATTAAAAATTGCTAGTATAAATCTTGGCTTGGTTTTAAGCCCACACTGCGTAAAAATAGAAACGTTTAATGAAGCCTCTTAATGGCATTCCAGACACATGTTTTCATTCACAAGCCTGCGTTGTAGAACGCACGTGCAGTAACCTTGCTTCATCAATGAAATATCGGCACCACGCCGAACTCGAAACTGGTTTAAACAATAAATACAAGGCGGTGGGTCTACACCTGTTAATATTATGTCATCGCTCTCCAATGCTAACGGTGAATCATTCTCGCTAGCCCACAGAGCTGCTTGTGTGTGCATTTATAAAACACGTAAAAATTAACATTTATATCTTACAAAAGTTCACTTAACTACTTCGTTTCTTAAACAATCATTCTAAAAAAAATTATCCACTCTTTCATTCGCACTCCGTAATTGTTCTAGACCAATTCGGTTCCACATCTGCTCTTAACAATGAACAATCATTCATTCCCAAAACATCCGCTCATAAAACACACACTGTTCCAAAACAATTGATTAATAAATCCTATTAAATTATTTAACTAATTAAATCATTTCCACAAAAATTATTTACACGTAATATGTTTATAATAATATCCATTATCTAGTGTTGCTAACGCGACACTTTCGAGATTCTAACTTCTCGGTTACAATATAATTCTTAACTAAATATATACACTGTTTTTTTACATAACCATCCTTCTCTAACGTTCTGTAGTTTAATATACTGCATACACCTCGTCTTATATAGGTTTCATTACATTGTTCGGATAATACAGTCGACTAATTAAGGTAAACTGTACGTAATTACATAACTTCGGGTTTAATAAAATTTAATAATTGTATTATAGACGTGAGTAGACACTCTTTCTCAAGTTGCTTTTCCGCTGAAACCCTCCTGTTAACACAGCTAAATCGTTAATTCACAAAGACTGGACTACTTGTATACAACGGCTCTTATCATGATACATGCCTTTTTATCAAAGAACAACAATACTTTGACTTCCTTAAAATGCGGAATTCCCTCGCACGAGCCCTCCATAGCTCTACAAAACCTCATATAACAGTATATATGGCATTAACAATTAGCATCTACTATGTTAAACAATAACCAAAAGGGATTAATTGTTATTAACATATCTTATGTAGGAACTTCTCTCAAATACTGGCATGACCCTCAGTATCATTGCACATGACTACTGGACTACAATTTTATACATGCGTGAGTTCTTCAAACGAAACTTCCAATTGTAATGAACGATATTGGACATTCGTGATTAACCTCCTAAAGTTTACTCCACAACAAGACAATTAACTGTTAACTCGTCTGTCGCAAATACATGTAATAAAAATAATACTCCTGTCTCATCTCACTTGTCAATCTTTAAATTGTTTATCATTGTAATATCATGTCGACAAAATGACTTGATGTTACACAAATAGGATGAAATAACACACATATTATTTATAGTGTCAGATAGAATTCAATCCTGACCGGGATAAACTAGCTTTGAATTCCTAGCCAAAGATTTGAATAATCTTCTATCAAAAGGTATTTCCTCTAACACATTAAATGAACAAAGCTCTTGGCTTTACAAATAATAAATAAGGTTTGTCTACGTCGTAGTGTTTTTCCACTCTACACAAAGAATGTTCATAGGGATAAAGACTTCGGTCTTATCAAACGACTAGTATTTCTTAGATCGTCGACAGATTATGTACAATAATGATATAACAATATCATTCGATGTTTCTTCTTTTCTTGAAGTTATATGTTGTTACATTAAAGTGCTCATTTTTTTAAATCGTTCACCCTCCAGGTTGGTGGAACCCACGGACTCAGCGAGGGAACTCACCACTACCGCCTCTACAGGCAGTGTCCTAGAGCTGGGAACATCGAATCGGAAGGGATACAACTGGTGAGGTGGGATTGGCACCTCGCCCAGGCGGCCTCACCTGCAAAGCGAACAGGGGCCTCAAGAGGGAACGTAAGGGATGGGTAGGATGGATAGGCCAGGAAGAGGGAAGGAGGCGGCCGTGGCCTTGAAGAATGTACCATCCCGGCATTTGCCCGAAGACGAAGTGGGAAACCACGGAAAACCACTTCGAGGATGGCTGAGGGGGAATCGAACCCCCTCTACTCATTTGGGCCACCCGAGGCTGAGTAGACCCCGTTCCAGTCCTCGTACTGTGCCCGTTTAGACCGGAGTCCGCACGACCACATATGCATTTTAGCAAGAATCAGTCAGCACGAGAGTCAAAATATCCCGGGGCGCCAGATGGGTTAAAGCTAATCGCAAAAAAAACGACATCAAAATAAAGAAAAATGCTTTACTGATTTTTGGCTCAATGCAACAATAAGGATAGAAGGAGATTCAACTGGGCATAACACAACATGTAAAATTATCTCATTTTATTCTAAATTCTAAAATTGACTGCAAAATGATGCTCAAGGTAACATCATTCCAGTGCGACGGCACACACTACTATTTACACAATGTACAGAAATTTTCCAACACATTGAACAATTGTCCTTGGAGACACAAGTCTGATTATCAGTCCTGTAGACTGTGTTCGAAAATTATATCAATTATTTACGATGCAATCCAGTTCAAATGTAATTGTCTTTACTGGAAATATTGTAGTTCACTGGTTGAATTTCTAACATGATATTAACACTCGTAGAAATTCTCACTGTTTATAATTGTTTATAGAATTTTTTAAGTTCCACTTATTTTTCCAGTTTCAAAAATATTGTCAAAAATATTATCTTTGACCCAACACTAATTATGTACACATATTAATAACAACATCTGAAAAGTATTTGACCCTTGAGCATAGCATCGAAGAACTGTGCGAAGCACAACAAAATTTATTATTCTTCCAAAATTAAACATTTCGAGAAGTGACTCGATTATGAACTTCAAATTCCAAAGAAATATGATTTCTGAATCATCAGCTTGATCAAAAAAAATTGTTGAACCATTCAACTATTCGATTTTCCACTTGGAATTATTATTAAGAAAAATATTTATATTTGTTGCTATTTTAGTAACTTTCACAACTTGCAATTCTTGAACAGAATGCGGAAATAAGAATTGTAGCTTTATAATAAATTCATTTAGTTCATGACAATATAATTGAAAACATCCTTTAAGTAATTCGTGGATACAGAATTATTTTTTTAAAATTGGCAGTGGCCCATTCAATTATTTGTGTAAGAACACAATATCCCAACAACAACGGCAAAGGTCTTCCTCTGAAGAAGAATAAAATTTTATCATGACAAAACCGGGTTCTAGCAAATCCAAAGTATTAATGGAATACGTAAACAAGTTTGAAATAATTACTGATGGTTTGGTCATTCATTCGACGAAATGTGTGGTTCCAATACTCCTCCTATAAACCTGAGCCATCGAACCTGCTATTTGATTGATGCTCAAAAAAAAACCTCCTCATTCCTGCGACTTAAACATGCGCACCTGGGAATGGCATTTCAACTACTCCACACACATAAATTTTCTTCCCAAAATTTATACAATAAATCAAGCCTCTGCTTGTTATCAAAACTGGAAGATCTATAAACTTACAAGTTTATTCTATTTTACCATTCAGTTCAAACCGTGAAGTTACCACACTTGTGATATTCTCTATTTCACTTTCGAATGTGTGCCTACGTCATGATTTTATATAAACACAAAAGAAAATCCTAATTGATACAAATATCATTGGCTTCCTGTTTCATGCCCTTCCGTGTTATCTGAAAAATATACTTTGCTCAATGCAAATATTAACTGTTCAACCAGAACTATAATGTTGGTGGAATACGGGCTTGCGCTATCCACTAGCTTTCGGAAAATCACCTGTTCCGAACTAGGAATGATTAAACTAATCCTTAGGCTCTCTCTCAACGAATGTGATTATTAGAAAATGTAAGATCCAATAATTATTTAGAAAAATTATGAAAATTATTATTATTATTGGATTATTATTGTTGTTATTTCCTTAAATATGTTTAATTATTATTTCCTTATGTGAAAAAAACCACATGTTCGACTCTTCGAATATGGACAAAATATCCATTCCTCAACAAAAAATAAATATTAACTTCTACAGTTATATCGGCTGATTACCGTGATTCTCAAACAAAATGAACATTCAAATAAATGCTCGGTATGCTCGGTCATCGATCCTAAACTGTTCTGAGTGCTGAAAATACTCAGAATAACCCTAATGTGTCTTGCGTAAATCAATGCAAGATTTAAATACGAAGAAAAATAAATGTGTTGGTCATCTGCAGAAAATGAGTTTGTTCCAATTAGCTAGGCATAATATAAAAGTCAAATGTGGCTTACATTTCTCGTTGGTCTTGAAGCGTAGTGATCCTGGTCTGTACCAGATTTATCCACGCTGGATCACGCTGAAATCTGTAAATCCTCATATCTCCGGTGTCTCTGGTCTGATTCACTTGAGACTAAGTGCATCCTCTTTCATTTGGCCGTGCCAGTAATCTGATCCAAGTATCAAGTCTCTACTCCATGGCTAAGTATTTAATCACCAAATAGTCTCGACCTCTGCTACTATTTGCCACGTCACTTAACATCTTCTTGGCTGCATAAAGTTTCCATTTCAATCTAGAAGGAAAGGAGCGCGATATTCAAATATCTCAACTTTCAAAAGCGGCTGTAGCCTTTCCCTTGATACCTAGGTGTCTGAATCTTGGAATACCCATTCCTAGAATTGGGCACAGTACCACTTTTCAAATTTCGTGGCAGAGCCGGGAATCGAACCCAGGACCTCCGGGGCGGCAGCTAACCGTGCTGACCGCTACGCTACGGAGGCGACTATTAAATTTAATAAGAATTTAATTTGAAGCTATGACACAATGTCAGAATACTTGGTTTAAATGAAATTATTAAAAATTCGAGAGTCGAAACGACTAGTCTCCTATGAGGCAATATCATTCCCCAAACAAATTTTTTAATGTCAGTTCCACAACTGATCCATAGAATAAAATTGAAAAATAGATGAAATGCAATCATCTTCTAAATAATCTTGCAGGATAAAAACTCAACACACATCTGAAGTGTAAAATACATAAAAGCACTGAAATACATGAAATGTGAAATAATTATATAGAAATATGGAATAAGATCGCTGGCTCAGAATGTCACTAATCAAGCTCTATATAACAATTGAGATACACTAATACCTTATTTGGACGAAAACTTGAAGATCTATGTAAGTATTGCCACAATACTTTAGATGTTTCCTCAGTACAAGACACTGAGATGAATCTGCATTCGAACCTCGGATCTGCGACCTCAGAGATAAGAAACGTCTCTCTCTGGAATTCACCAACATTCGCCTGGGCTCGAACGACATCCTTCTGGCAAATTCTTCTGTGTTGCTGGGCTACCCTAGCATCTTGACAAATCTCTTCTGTAAAGTCTTCATTCTCCGTCGTAAATATGTATCAGCTTCATCATTGGAATATAATTATGGAAATATTCATTATAAATGGTGAATGAAATATTTCCATTGCTAATTGATGTTATATTAGTTTTCGTAGACTGACGAAAATGCACAAGATGGACCGTACACTACGTCAGTATTCAAGAATACGTTGTCTAACTTAGCTCCATCGTTGTATCTTAACTCCTGTTATTGAATATGTCTCTGGCGCATGACCGTTTAGTTCATCATATCAACAATGTTAATTATGCTGAATGATAATGTTTGAAGAATAATTATAGTCATACTGTTAATGTTTATGTGTTGCGCCAATACTAAAATTGCTGAAACTATGGTATTTTTAATACTTTTTGGAATGCAGAATTGTGAAAATCCATTTGCAGTTGTGGCATTGATCTGGAATTTTGGTGAAAGTTATTTCCAGTTTTTGAATTTTGAAAATCCGTCACGTATTGACGAAGTTGGAACTTCGAGCGATGACGCAGTAACACGCTATGGAAGGGATGGATACGCCCCTCATGAAGTTTATAAAAGGCCTTGCGCAGAAGAGAGGAGTCTCAATCGTCAGATCTCAAATCGTCAGATCTTCAGTGATTATATAGTCGTTTTGGTGAAACGTCGAGTGATATTGGTAGAGAGAGTCGTCATTATAACGCGTGGTGAAGCCACCGCATTGAACGTGATTCAAGCAGACAAGCAGTGCAAGTTTACTGTGAGTAAAACTAGGTGAAGTTAAAACGCACATTATAACGCGTCTACAAGAGTGGCTATGAACAGTTAGCGGTTGCCTATAAGCTAATCCTATTGTGCAGTGCTACATTAAGCAGTGTAGGAAATTTGAACAATTTCAAGGAGTTATTTTCGAAGATATTAGCACTTTTAGACGTCTGACAAAAGTGATTTTCTCGCCACCTGAGAAGCACGTTATAGCGTCAGATCCTACGCTACGGCTGACACTGCTAGTATAACAGGGAGACTTCTGGTTGCTTTTGTGACACAACGCTACAGTATTATGGAGCAGTTTAATAAGGCAGTTTGTTCTTCTATTACCATAACCGAAGAGAAGATGGAAGGCTAAAGGACTTTAATGCAATTGGGACATACATCGTTGGAGTAAGATAGCAACATGGAACTTCGCTAACTGCCATTCCATACAAGCGGACATGTGGTGAACAACCATCTACACCCATGTTTCGTGGCTCAACGCTGAATACTATCAAACAGCAATGAAAACGATTTCATACTCACTGAATATGAATATTTCTATGGAAATTACTACAAAAACTTCATGGCGATTTTCTACAAGATCTTCAGGGATTTTTCAAGAGAGGTCAGGGTTGTCCCGACTCACAAAGAAGAATTTTGCCGGAAGGATGTCTTTCGTCTTTATGGAGCAGTGCAATTTCCGGAGAAGGAAGTAGTTCGATTCTCTGAGGGTGCTGTTTCCTGTTTCGAGGATGGAGCTCAGCTTTAACTTGGTGAAATGGATCCCTCAGCAGTCTTCTTTGGGGAATTTTCCTCTGGAACGTCAATCGGCAGATAAGGTAGTCATGAACGTTTATTGTATTTGAGTTTCTTAGCAATATCTGAGCAACCATTTTCCCATATTTTCTGTCCTCATGTATTTTGCCCTATATTCTTGTTTGAGATTCCTATTCTCAGTACACCTTGATGAGTTATGCCTTTTTCGACGATTTATTAAGACATGGTTATGTCATGGGCATAGTTAAATGATTTTGGATCAGTTGAGACTGATATTTAAATATTTCAATAATTTGCTTATTTTTGGTAGTCACGATTTGACTATAAGTTAATGATTTTCATGGCAGATTTAACTTCAGACAGCTTGTCACTTTATTAAAGTAATTTCTACCCCAGTTTAATTACTTTGACCAATTTTCTGTCATCATCAAGAAGGAAGAACATTTAAATGATTTTAGAGCGTTAAAATCTCTTGCGTTGTCGACGATCTTGGAAATACTAGTCGTTATTTGAAATTGATTGCAACACAGACATTTATCTTCAGTTATGAACGACCATTGCATCATAGACAATTTTGTGAAAGATGAACTTTAATTATGAATTATTGAATGCATTAAAGTCGTGAACTTTTGTTAGGAGTGTTTTCTCAATTAGAGATTTGAATAATAATGTTTGCATTCCACAGTCTAATTGGATTCTATTCGACTATTTTGCAGTTCAGTCGCACTTTATTTGATGATAGTATTTTTATACTACAATACTTTGAAGATGATAATCTTAAATTTTGATAGACCAGAGAGGCGTATATAAGCGTATTCACTATTAAATTTGTTTGTGATTGGCAAATTTTTACTTCATTTCGATTCATGAATGAAATCCACGAAGGTTAAATGACAACAGTTTTGAAACAATTAATGATTATAAGAATTTTTGAAGTGGACCTATGAATGTATAATCGCTAGTGCAGCGAACGTGTTGAAAGTCGCTGATGTATAATGCCCTTGAAGTAAATGAAGGAGGTTCCCACAGTAATTAATGATATTAAAGAATTTGTTAGTGGAGGTTTTTGTAAATTCTGTGGAAGATTTTGATGCCGTATATATTAATATATGATGAATTTTGGGCCTATTTAAAATGCAGTTTTGTGCATTTTTTTTATAAGCGACGTATTTACCGCTGGAGTGTATTGTATTTGTCCTTTGAAAATTAATCAAGTGAATTTACTGTTATAATTAACAAGAGTATTGAAAGAATTTGAGATAAGATTTTGAATGAAGATTACCGTCACAAATAATTATAATAATTATTAAACCTTTATTAAACCAGATTGTGACATTAATATGTATAACTAACCTTCATTGGTCGATTATATTGACACGATTTTGAAATTACCAACCGGATGAACATGTGGTTAATGTATTTCTCAAATTAATAATTTGAATAATTTAAATGTTAATATTGTAAATAAATAATGTAAATATCTTTGACAATAATGTGGAACGGAAGTAATGTTAGAGGCGTGTTTAAAATTCTTTTTGTCTTTAACTATATTATAAACAATTTCTAATTGTTATAAACATTTATGAGTTTTGTTATAAACATTTAAGAGTTTGTTTTATACTCTAAACAATGCTTATTAACCATTTGGATGATAATTAACAAGTTTAGGGATTGTCAGAATAATCCAGTGGTATGTGAGTAAAGCATTTGAAAGATTTGCGTAACAATATTTGTGATGTCTTGCGGACATTTAAAACTTTTGAGAGAGTGATGGATTCTTACGCAACGTGGCTTGACAAGGGAGCCCATTTGACAGGTGTACGTCAGGTTTAAGGGTAGATGGCAGCTGGCCAGACAACTGGTTATCAGCGGACGAGGTCGTCTACAGTGTGGCCTTGCGCCTATAAATACAAGTGTCATGTTTATTAAAAGAAAACAAATGCTCTATAAATGTGTCTCATCCTGACTCCCTTATCCAGTCCAAATGTGTTCTAAATATTACGTTATTTTGAGCTCGTGGGAGCTAACATGTTGTATGATAACTTTGCAAGTCCTATAGGAGGACATAGTCTGATTGACATGGGCTACTGATAGCCACATTTATTTTGTTGAGTTGTTAAAGTCATACCCTTTATTTGAAATAAAGCTTTTGTACAGTTCAAAGTTCTTGCCGTCGTTCTGGTTCATTTTTAAATGTCATGGTGGAGATTATTGTGGGAGCATACTTTAGAGATCCTGTTGTCAACCCAATCCCCGAGATATTTATAAGAGGTAAGTAGAGGTAAGTATGAAACCCCCGTCTATTTTGGTGTGTTCCACAATAATTCCTTGTTAACTTCTGTGCTCAAATCTCGGTAGTATCTGTCAGTGCCATTTTCATTGGTGTAGCTGAGCCGGCGCGGTGGATTATTGGCAATCCGATTGAGGGGGCGGATATCTGACAGCCTACTATCCGGGTAAACGGGGACAGTACCATCCCGGCATTTGCCCGAAGACGAAGTGGGAAACCACGGAAAACCACTTCGAGGATGGCTGAGGTGGGAATCGAACCCCCTCTACTCATTTGGAACACCCGAGGCTGAGTAGACCCCGTTCCAGTCCTCATACCACTTTTCAAATTTCGTGGCAGAGCCGGGAATCGAACCCAGGACCTCCGGGGCGGCAGCTAACCATGCTGACCGCTACGCTACGGAGGCGACCACATACAGTAAATACAGATAATTATAACATTATTGGTTTTACGTCCCTTTTAACTGCTCTGGCTTTTAGATACGCCGGTGTGCCGGAATTTTGCTCCGAAGGGGATCTTCAACGAGCCAGTAAATCTACTGACACGGCTCCCTCGCATTTTCACACCCTCAAATGCCAGGATACGAACCTGCAGCCTCGCAGCAAGGCAGTAATTACAGAACGTGTCATATTATTATTCTGGGATAAATATTGAACTATTAATATTCTAATTATCACGAATAGAGTCGCCATCTTGACGAAAACGTAATGGCGGCCACCCTAATGTTAAAATGTTTGATATATGTTTGATATATCAAACATGACACAGGAGTGCCCTTTGCTAGTGCTACCTTTGTATCAAATTCCGTTCAATTCGGTTTCATCGTGTTTGAATTGATAGGGGGAATCAATTTGCACACATGCATGGCCGCCATACGCAAACTTATGGGCTGATGACCTTGTTGTTTAGTCAAACGACGCTTGCCATATAAGTATATGTTGTTGAAAAATTTAGTAGAGATCGGATGATTAGGTTAGTCGTAATTTGATTTAATCTTTGAACATTTGAGTGGCCACCGTTACGTTTCCGTCAAGAGGGTGGCGATATGAAACATGACACTGAGGTGTTGTACGCTAGTGCTACCTCTGTACCAAATTTCGTTCAATTCGGTTTCACCATTTCTGAATTGATAGGGGAAATCGATTTTCACACATACATGGCTGCCGTATGCAAACTGTTGGGCTGATGATCTTGTAGTTTGGTCAAAATATGCATCCCACATAAAGGTATAATGTTGCAAAATTTGGTTGAGATCAGATTATTAGGTTGGTCTTAATGTATTTAAGCTTTTAACATTTGGGAGGCCACCATTAGTTTTCGTCAAGATGGTGGCGATATAAAACATGACACTGAGGTGTCCTATGCTAGTGCTCTGTACCAAATATAGTTCAATTCGGTTTCACCGTGTTTGAATTGATAAGGGGAATCGATTTGCACACATACATGGCCGCCATCTGCAAACTATTGGGCTGATTACTTTGTAGTTTAGTCAAAAGTCTCTCGTCATATAAATATATATTGTTGCAAATTTGGTAGAGATCGGATGATTAGGTTATTCGTAATTTGATTTAAGCTTCGAACATTTGGCACCAAGGCGGTCCGGGTTCGATTCCCGGTCAATGCATGTGAGATTTTCGAAGTGAAGTGCCATGTCCTGTGGTTCGGATTCCACGTAAAAAGGAGGTCCCGTGGCTCATAATCACAAGATTCACGGTCACGTAAACTACAATCTTCCTTTTCTTCGAACATTTGGGTGGCCGCCATTACGTTTGCGTCAAAATGGCGGCGATATAAAACATGACTCTGAGGTGCCCTTTGCTAGTTCTACCTCTGTATCAAATTTCGTTCAATTCAGTTTCACTGTATAGAATTGATAGGGTGGGGGGGGGGGGAGGGGGGCAGACATTCAGACTACACACACTCACACACACACAGACAGACACACAATTTTTGGCCCTTTGTAGATCTCGTAAGTCTACTTTCATTTTTTGCAAAAATCGAAAGTAGGCTAATAATTTTCTTCTTTCTTTTTCTTAGTCGTTTACCCTCCACGTTGGTGGAACCCACGGACTCAGCGATGGAACTCACCACTACCGCCTCTACGGGCAGTGTCCTAGAGCTGGGAACATCTAATCGGAGTGGATACAACCGTTGAGGTGTGATTGGCACCTCGCCCAGGTAATGGATGGTCAGGATGGATAGGCAAGGAAGAGGGAAGGAGGCGGCCGTGGCCTTGAAGAAGGTACTGCCCCCGTAATTGAATTATATAGAGACCACGGTGGCTATATTTGAAATTATAAGGAAAGTTATGGTTGTCATAGTTATGACGTGGGTAGTCATGACGTAAGCACGGATGACGTAAATGTTATGCCAGCAGGCTACTTGAGCTGAGATTCTCAGTGACGTCATGCATTTAGTCGAGAATGTTCCAAGATTTACGACGCAGTCGCAGGAAACGAGGAATTCTGCTGAGGAAGAAACTATACTATTGGAGGAGAGGCATGAACCAATCAACGATAGTTTAAAGGAAGACGGAGATTGCTGAAACTATGGTATTTTTATTACCTTTGGAATGCAGAATTGTGGAAATCCATTTGCAGTAAAAGCATTGATTTGGAATTTTGGTGAAATTTATTTTCAGTTTTTGAATTTTGAAAATCCGTCATGTATTAACGAAGTTAGAACTTTTAGCGATGACGCAGTACCACGCTTTGGAAGGGATGGAAACGCCCCTCGTGAAGTTAATAAAAGGGCTTGCGCAGAAGAGAGGAGCCTCTTTCGTTCTCTGATCATTCTGAGATCTCATTCTCAGATCGTCGAAGTCTATTTGTGAAAGTTCTTTTCTTATACATTCATTATAGTGAGCCGTCGAAGTGAACAGCAGTGAAAAGAATCGTCTTTATAACGCGTGGCGAGGCCACTATATTAACGAGATCCAAGTCAAACTAGGTGAAGTTGAAACGGACCTTAGAAAGCTTCGAACAGTTAGCGGTCGCCGATAAGCTAATTGTATTGTGCAGTGCTACATGCAGTTATAGAGAAAAGCTGAACAATTTCGACCGATTAGTTCGAAAGATATTAGCAATTTTATACGACTGAGAAAAGTGATTATCTCGCCACAAGAGAAGCACTTTTGTATAGCCAGAATCAACGCAACGGCTGACGCTGCGAGTGGAATAGAAAGACTTCAGATTGCTTGGTTACAGAACGATACAGTATAATGGAGCAATTGAATACGGCAGTTTGTTCTTCTAACACTACAACCGAAGAGCAGATGGAGGGCTAAAAGGCTTATTGCAATTGGGACATACTTCAACGGAGTAAGATAGCGACATGGAACTTCGCTAATTGCTATTCCACACAAACGAGCATGTGGTGAATACCATCTACACCCATGTTTCGTAATTAAAGGCTGAATACCATCGAACAGCCATATAAACAATTTCATACTCTGAATATGAATAATTTCTTCGGAAATTTCTACAAAACTTCATGACGATTGTCTACTGGAACTTCAGGGAATTTTTCAAGAGAGGTCAGGGATGTCCCGACTCACAAAGAAGATTATTGCCGGAAGGATGTCTATTCGTCTTCGAGGAGCAGAGCGATTTCCGGAGAAGGAAGCAGTTCGATTCTCTGAGGGTGCTATTTCCTATTTCGAGGATGGAGCTCAGCTTTAACGTGGTGAAATGGATCCATCAGCAGTCTTCTTTGAGGAATTTTCCTCTGGAACGTCAATCGGCAGATAAGGTAGTCGTGAACGTTTATAGTATTTGAGTATATTAATGATGTTTGAGCAACCATTTTTCCCATATTTTTATCCTCATGTATTTTTGCCCTATTTTCTTGTTGAGATTCTTATTCTCAGTACACCTTGATGAGTTTTGCATTTTTCGACGATTTATTAAGACATTGTTATGTCATGGGCATAGTTAACGATTTTGAATCAGTTGAGACTGATATTTAGAATTTTTCAGTAATTAATATTTTTTTTTGTAGTCACGATTTGACTGTAAGTTAATGATTTTTATGGCAGATTTAAATTCAGACAGCGTGTCATTTTATTAAAGTAATTCCACCCCAGTTTAATTACTTTGACCAATTTTCTGTCATCATCAAGAAGGAAGAACATTTAAAGGATTTTAGAGCGTTAAAATCTCTTACGTTGTCGACGATCTTGGAAATACTAGTCGTTATTTGAATTGATTGCAACACAGACATTTATCGTCAGTTATGAATGAACATTGCACCATAGACACTTTTGTGAAAGAGTAACTTTAATAAGGAATTATTGAATGCATTAAAGTCAAGAACTTTTGTTAGGAGTTTTTTCTCAATTAGAGATTTATATAACGATGTTTGCATTCCCCAGTCTAATTGGATTCTATTCGACTACTTTGCATTTTAGTCGCACTTTATTTGAAGATAGTATTTTTATGCTACACAATTCTTTTAGGATGTTAATCTTAAATTTGATAGACCAGACAGGCGTATATAAGCGTATTCACTATTAAATTTGTTTGTGATTGGCAAGTCTTGACTTCATTTCGGTTCATGAATGAAATCCACGAAGGTTAAATAGAAAAACAGTTTTGAAACAATTAATGATTATAAAATTTTTTAAGTGGAACTATGAATGTATAATCGCTAGTGCAGCGCGTGTTGAAAGTCGCTGAGATATAATGCCCTTGAATATGAAGGAAGTTCCCACAGGAATAAATGTTAAAGAATTATTTGTGGAAGTTTTGTAAGTTATGTGGAAGTTGAATGCCATATAGATTAATATATGATGATTTTGGGCATATTTTTAATGCAGTTTGTGCATTAACTTGTTAGCGAAGGATTTTCCGCTGGAGTAAGATTGTAATAGTTCGTTGAAAATTAATCAAGTGATTTACTGTTATAATTAACACGAGTTTTGAAAGAATTTGAGATAAGATTTTGAATGAAGGTTGCCGTCACAAATCATTATTAAAACCTTTATTAAACCAGATTGTGACATTAACATGTATAACTAACCTTCATTGGTCGATTATATTAAACACGATTATGAAAATTATCAACCGGATGAACATGTGGTCAATGTATTTATTAAATTAATAATTTAAACAATTTAAAATGTTAATATTGTAAATAATTGCTGTAAATATTTTTGAAAATAATGTGGAACGAGAGTGATGTTAAAGGCGTGCTTATAATATTTTTATTGTCTTTGACAAATATTATAAACAATTTCTAATTGTTATAAATAATTTATGTGATTTTGTTATAAACATTTAAGAGCTAATTAAACATTTGGATTGAACTTAACAAGTTTAAGAAATTAACATAATGATCCAATAGGATGTGAGCAAAGTACTTGAAAGATTTGCGTAAATATAATGTGAGTTGTCTTGTAGACAGATAAAAACTTGAGAGAGCAAGCTGTACTCTTACGTAACTTAGCACGTGAGAAGGGAGTGCATTCAACCAGTATGCAACAGGTTCGAGGGTAGCTCGCAGCTGGGCCAACATCTGGTTATCAGAGTGAGGTCGTCCACACTCTGGCCTTGCGACTATAAATACCATTCTCATGTTTATTAAAAGGAAACCAAATGCTCTATATATGTCACACCCTGACGTCCTTTTCCAATCCAATAGTGTTATGAATATTACGTTATTTTGAGCTCAAGGGAGCTAAAATGTTTTATATCATGTTGTATGATAATTTTTGCAAGTCCTACTGAGGACGTAGTCAGATTGACTTGGGCTACTGATAGCCACGTTTATTTTGTTGTGTTAGTAAAATCATACCCTTTATTAGAAATAAAGCTTTTGTACAGTTCAAAGTTCTCGTCTTCGTTCTTGGTTCATTTTTAAATGTCATGGTGGAGGTTATTGTGTGAACAGACTTTTAGTGATCCTGTTGTCAACTCAAACCCCGAGATAATTAAGAGGTAAGTAACGGTAAGTATGAACCCCCGTCTATTTTGGTGTGTTCCACAATGATTTCCTGAGAACTTCTGTGCTCTTATCTCGATAGTATCTGTCAGTGCCATTTTCATTGATGTAGCTATGCCGGTGCGTTTGATAATTGGCAATCCGATTGAGGGGGCGGATATCTGACAGCCTACTATCCAGGTAAACGGGGACAGTACCATCCCGGCATTTGCCCGATGACGAAGTGGGAAACCACGGAAAACCACTTCGAGGATGGCTGAGGTGGGAATCGAACCCCCTCTACTCATTTGGGTCACCCGAGGCTGAGTAGATCCCGATACAGTCCGAGCCGGGAATCGAACCCAGCTAACCATGCTGACCACTACGCTACGGAGGCGACGTAGGCAAATAATACCATGGAAAATTCTAAGGAATACGTATACTTCGATGGAAGCACTGGCGATCAGAATATCCTTCGATATGTTGTTTTGTTTCATTTGAGGGGCTAGAACATCGCGGTCATTTAGCCCCCTGAACTTGGGTGTGTGTGGATACAACTGTTGAGGTGTGATTGGCACCTCGCCCAGGCGGCCTCACCTGCAAAGCGAACAGGGGCCTCATGAGGTAAGGTAGAAGGTAATGGATGGTCAGGCAAGGAAGAGGGAAGGAGGCGGCCGTGGCCTTGAAGAAAGTACCATCCAGTATGCAACCAGTATGCAACAGGTTCGAGGGTAGCTCGCAGCTGGGCCAACATCTGGTTATCAGAGTGAGGTCGTCCACACTCTGGCCTTGCGACTATAAATACCATTCTCATGTTTATTAAAAGGAAACCAAATGCTCTATATATGTCACACCCTGACGTCCTTTTCCAATCCAATAGTGTTGTAATGATGTGTGTATTTGCAATTAAGGATTGGGAAGGAGGCGGCCGTGGCCTTAAGATAGAATCCGTCCCGGAATTTGGCCGGAGTAGAAGTGGGAAACCACGGAAAACCATTTCCAGGGTGGCTGAGGTGGTAATCGAACCCACCTCTTCACATATTTGCTTCACGAGTCTACGTGTACCCAATTTCAGCCCTCAGACAAGTATTACATTTCTTGGCAGAGCTGGGAATCGAACCCGGACCTCCGGAGCGACACTTCGATATGTTATGTTATTTTATTTTTTTACCCTCCAGGTTGGTGGAACCCACGGACTCAGCGAGGGAACTCACCACTACCGCCTCTACGGGCAGTGTCCTAGAGCTGGGAACATCGAATCGGAAGGGATACAACTGCTGAGGTGGGATTGGCACCTCGCCCAGGCGGCCTCACCTGCAAAGCGAACAGGGGCCTCATGAGGGAAGGTAAGGGATGGTGAGGATGGATAGGCAAGGAAGAGGGAAGGAGGCGGCCGTGGCCTTGAAGAATGTACCATCCCGGCATTTGCCTGAAGACGAAGTGGGAAACCACGGAAAACCACTTCGAGGATGGCTGAGGGGGAATCGAACCCCCTCTACTCATTTGGGCCACCCGAGGCTGAGTAGACCCCGTTCCAGTCCTCGTACCACTTTTCAAATTTCGTGGCAGAGCCGGGAATCGAACCCAGGACCTCCGGGGCGGCAGCTAACCATGCTGACCGCTACGCTACGCAGGCGACTGTTAATATTCATGCCAGTTTTTTTAATTTTCTGCCATTACAGGTCACGTGGCATAACGTACCAAATCGATCGTATTCTCTTTATAAATCAGGAAAATTCAACGTACTCTTCAGAAAAATACGTCGTAAGGCAATACATGTGGCAATGTAGTTACATCCCCACTAAAATGGAATGTGGGCTTTCGTTCAAAAAAAGTATGCTTACTACTTGATTCGAAGCAACATTCTACCCGCTCGCGTTCACCACGTACGGTTAGGCTTTAACCCTCTCAGCCACCAACACATGGTGGATACCGCACGCTAAACGACTGTAGTTACTGTAGCCGTCCCACCTCAAAAGTCTAAGTCCATGTCGAGGTCTTAAATCATGGTTTATGGTGTTGATTTAACTTTCTACTACAGTGGAACGTGGCTAATTCGAACTTCTATAATTCGAAATCTTCTTTAATTCGATTTTTTCTCTTGGTTCCTAGCATTTTATATACAATCAATGCTAAAAAAATCGTGGTTAATTCGAATTATATTTTGGATAATTCGAATTTTTAGTGTAAAAAGCCGATCTGAAGCCAATCAGTTGGATTAGTTGGATAAGTTCCCGAAAAAATTGTTCCGAGTGCAGTCCAAGCAGCAAACCACTTCACAGAAATTAGGCGTTTATTTTGAAAGTAGAAATGACGTAAGTGGTTCTTTTTTCCGTTCCTTAAATTTGTTAGATTCTTTGTGATGGCTGAGAGACTTAATTGTAGGAAACAGGTAAATCTCAAACTATTTTGAAAAACAGTAGATATCTCTCAGACTTAACTAGATTGCTGGATTACTACTGTCGTTAAGTAGGTGAATAGTAAATTTTGGTTTTATGTTTCATTTGAAACTTTTGAGGTTATTCACGATAGTCTTTATAAAGTACCGTTATATGTTAATCTTCTTTGTTGAACGTAAATCATTATGTAAACGTAACGTAATACAATATATTTTCTCCACCCTTTTCAAAGGACTTTCTTAATTCGAATTTTTGGATAATTTGAATTTTTTTACTGGTCCCTTCAGGTTCGAATTATCCAAGTTCCACTGTATTACAGATCACGTGGCGTAAGCTATTAATTCGATCGTATTACGTGTATCTGTGTTATTTCAAGGAGCAATAAGTCATATGTTAGTAGAATGGGCCGTAGTAATTGGCGGGGAAAAGTTTACGGTCGGTTTTTCTTTGCTAGACCCATGATGCAATTACATTGCTGTCACACAATCAGAGTGCAGAGCAATATCGACCATCGGGAGAAATGCAATGTTAGTTGGGGTTCATAAAACTAAATAATAAGGGGCTGGTGGACCACACTGTATATATAAGCTAAAGCTCAAAGTTTGCCTGTTTGTCTGTCTGTTTGATATTTATACAAATCTACACCGTTTCACCGATCTGAACCAAAATTTTATTGGAACACTTTAATTTTTTATGTAATTTCTTAATTTATTCCACTAAAATGTATCGGTTTTCCAATATTTGCATTATTCATGTAAATGTTAGATGGTTGGCAACAGAAAATACCGAAACATGTTTTACAACACGCTTTAACTCACAAATTTCGTTACATTTTGCAAATCTTACAATTTTCTATTAGTTAGTAATGCTTAGAGACACGATTTTATGGTGAATAAAAAACCACAATAGCGGTGTAAAAACTAAGGGCAAAGCGGGATAAAAGCGGTGATTAAATGCCATTGCTTAAGGTGTAGAAAAACGGTTTACTAGACTATATACATACTTTTGCCTTATGTTGCAATGAAGGAAACTACAAACACACCAAGTATAGCTTGGTTTACAGTATTCATTTGCTGTTGAAGTAGTAACTCAGTAATGTTTCTAAGTTATCATTTGACAGGTTGGTACGCTTGTCAGACAAAATATCATTGTAGGCAGAAAGGGCCCTTTCACTGTCAACATTTGAAATGGAAATGTACAGAGATTGAAGACATTTCACAGCTATAGGATATTCCTCTAACATTCCCTTCAATACATCTTCAACTACATTACCGTCATTACATGAAAAATATTTACAGGTGATTTGCAGTTGAATGTAGATCTTCAAAAAGTCATGAGAATTCACTCCAGCAAAAAAGGGGGATTTTCTCTATCTTGTTGAAGAGAGATGACTCTATGTTCACAGTTCTTAGCAGGGGCAGATGAAACAGTGAGGAGAGTGAATTAAAAATCTCATGAGCAGAGTCTTTTGCCAGCATATCTGAGAGTTTTGTGTGACATGCATTGTCAAGGGCTACGAACCTTTTTTCAGCACTTTTCTTTCTATCACTTGATAGTTCGTTCAATGCCTTCAATATGTCTGGTTTCATCTCTAGTTTTTCGATAACCGTGTACTCAGAAATGAGTTCATTTACCATTGGAACAACTTTATGTGCCAAAGCATAATTAGAACCCTCGAAGCAAGTTATCTTTTCAGAAGTTGAGGCACAGTGTTCTTTCACAAAAATTGCCTCACACAAAATTGATTTTACTTCACTTTCTCTTAATTTTTGAAAGTATCTAACACTTTCAGCATCACGCTCCACTGTTTTAAAATACTGAACCAAGTCCATGACATAGTCTGCCAAGTAGGAAACTGATGTGAACCACGTATTCCACCTTGTGATAACTGGCTTTATATCCTTTTCTCCTGCACCATACTTTTGCTGCAAGAACCTAATATACCTATGCTTCCGTTTTCTTGCATTAAGAAAAGCTTGCTTTGTTTTGGTAACACACTCATTCACACGATGAAGTTTCTTCGGCCAGATTCCTGCTACTAAATCAAGCATGTGTGCCCAACACTCAATGTGAAGAAGATTGTCCGATATCAAACCTTGTAAAGTTTGCACACACTTTTTAATATATTGTGCACCATCTGTTGAAATACCTATGATATTTTTGTATGTTTATGTCTCTTAATAACCTCCACTATGGCTTGAGAACATTCCTGCGAGTTAACATTCTGAAGCATTAGGACACCACCTACTAGCACTTTAGGAGTCTCGCCTCTACCCTTGGGAAGAGTTCTAAATAGCACAATGAACACGGCTCGACCCATCCTATCTGTGGTTTCATCACAGTGTAGAATAACATGCTGATTCTTTAATTTCTCACTACTTGATTCTTCTTTTTCTTGAAGTAATAGGGGCAAATATTTCTCTCGTAACCAGTCAGCTGTGGGAAAATTTCCACTTCCTAAAACAGTGTAATGAAAAAAATCCATTAGCAAGCAAATCATTTTAATCTAAAATATTAATAAATCAGACTTATTTGTTGTTTATGATATGAACTTAAAAGTATTTAAAAGTAAACTAAGTCATTACTACACTTTCTAGTATCCCACATCACGTTTCCATGGTGGCTGCAAAACTTTCAGCTGTAAATGTCACGGCGGGTTGGTGGATTCTCGGCAATCGTAAAATAATTACCTTCCCTCCGTGATAAAATTCGTTACATAAAACTACGTCTTTCCATCTATTATTATTTTTATCGCTACGAAAAGTGGGGCTGCGGGATACTGGTAAGTGTAGCGGCATCCGAAAAAAAATTAACTCCCCTGGTATATGTTTGTTCATCCAATCCTTCATTGTTGGATGATCTAGCTTTTCTAAAGGAATGTTGGCACTCAAAAAGGCCTCCACTGTTGACATTACAAATTCGTCGGAGTCATTTCTCACTTTTTTGGCATTCCCGACTGCCTCTTGAACTGATATCTGTCTTTTGGTACCTCCTTCAGTCAAAATCCTTTTCTTCTTTTTGTGATTTTCACTTAAGTTGTGTTTCACACATGAATCGCGACGCTTCCAATCTAGTCTAATGTTGCAGAATTTGCACATAACTATCTTCTGCCGCGCATCGAAAACATGATAGCCTTCGTCTTTAAACTCGTCAGCCCTATCAAAACAAGTCGTTATTTTCGGCATTGCGAATTCACATTAGAAATAGAAATTTCAACTACAAATCACAGCGCACCCACGTGGTCAGCAATGCGCGGCCCAACTCTCTCACTTGTCTCCCAGTACGACAGGATAGCCAATATTGAAACTGTGTAGTAATTTCCTGCTACGTGATGTTAGGATATGCTTAGGCTTTAAACACTTAAAAATACATTTGAATTGGGTTCTACCAGCAATGCTAACAAGGTGAAAACCACTGAAGGCTCGCGATATCGCCCCAAATCGTGTAGAGACGTAATAAACAAGCCGATTTCGTGATATGTCGCAAATACGGACGTACATCGCAAATAAGGTGGAATTTCGCGTTTAGTCGTGAGGACAAATTCAGTGCTTTATGATCAAACAGTATTAAACACACATTTAAAACACCTTTGATGCACATATAAACACATTTCGCATTTTCGCGATACACCATAAAATCGTGTCTCTAGCCTAATGCTCTTTTGGGCTGGTGTTTATCAAACGTATTGCCAAACAAAACAGTATTAATGTTTGCACTTCACTGCACGAGAACACTGGTCACTAAAAACGAGTGTTTCCTCCCTTAGCGTCCATGACAGCTTATAAACGCTCAGGCATAGTGTTCACAACTCGTCGAATAACATCTGCCGGGATGCGATCCCATTCCTCCAGCAGCGATGTTCTCAGTTGTGCCAAGGTGGTGTGGCCACGCTGTGTGACGTTCCTTCCAAGCATATCCCATACATGTTCGATGGGGTTCAAGTCAGGACCACGAGCTGGCCAGTCTAGGGTTTGAATCTCCACTTCCTGTAGATATTGTACAACACAGAGAGCAGTATGAGGGCGGGCATTATCCTGCATCAGCATGAAATTCTGACCAATGAAAGGCGCAAAGGGCATCACATGGTTCATCAGGATCTCTTCGATGTACCTTTGGGAATTGAGCGTCCCGTGATCGATGCACACCAACTCAGTGCGGGCCATAACGTTGATGCCACCCCACACCATAGCCGAGCCACCTCCAAATGGAGTCCTGGAGGAGAAAGCAACAGGGCTGTACCTCTCCCCGCGCCTTCTCCACACTCTTTCTCTTCCATCAGGAGATCCAAGGTTAAAGCGACTCTCGTCAGTGAAGAGAACAGAGGCCCACTGCTCGTGGGCCCATCCCAGATGCTGCCTTGCAAAATGAAGATAAGCCTCTCTGTGATGTCGTTCAAGTGCGAGTCCACGTGCAGGTCTCCCGGACGAAAGATGAGCTTCTTCAAACCTTCTTCTTACTGTTCGCTCACTCACTCTCACATTTCTGACATTTTCCAGTTGATTTCATGCCTGGACTGCTGTGGTATGGCGATCACGCTGAACTTGGAGGGTGAGAAATCTGTCATCCCTGGCACTTGTGCTTCTTCTACGGCCTGACCCTCGTCTCCTGTCGTAGGTTTGGAGCTCTCTGTAACGTTGCACTGCACGATGTATGCTACCGAGACATGATCCAATGAACTCAGCAACATAACGGAAGCTGCGGCCATCCTCCACCAATGCAACTGCCTGTGCAGCTTCTTCACGGCTAAGAGGCATGTTTTAGTGTGAACTGCAAATGGATAACTTGCTAAAATGTGTGACAATGGTTCACACGTGTTCAACAAATGCCAGTTGTTATCCCTAGACCAACAATAAGCGAGCGGCAACACTCATAAACCTTAAACGTTTACAGTCCGCTTCCCGCTATAAAACCATTAAGATAGGCTCATCGAAGATTGGGGGTAATAAACCACCCTAATAAATGTCATATTATCAATTTCTATTCACGGATGTTTCAGATGTTTGTTCTAATGCATGAAAAGCTTTTAAAATGTGATTAAATCTTTTTCATGGCTAGTTTTATACTATTTATATTACTTTTTTAAGTGTTCCACTTTTTTTTGCCGGTCAGTGTATTTACCCTTTGCAACCCGACGAGTAACACTGTCCACTTGAAATTTCGGACAGACCACTCTATTCCCTGCATTTAAACCTTTTGGCACAAATCTACACCGTTTCACCGATCAGAACCAAATTTTACATACCCTTTGGAACCCGACGTGTAACACTGTCTAAGTTAAATTTCGGACAGACCACGCCATTCCCTGCATTTAGGCCCTTTGGCACAAATCTTCTTCGTTCCACCCATCTGAACCAAACTTTATGTACTTACCCTTTGGAACCTGACGAGTAACACTGTCTACTTGAAATTTAGGACAGACCACTCCATTCCCTGTATTTAGGCCCTTTGGCACAAATCTACATCGTTTCACCGCTCAGAACCAAGATTTGTATACTGTAATATCTCGGCACCACTTGGGCGACCATTTGTAATATACCAGCCTCTCACTACTTTTATATGTACGGGGTGCGTGGGGGTTAAACACCTCTACGATAATACCAATAATAATAGACATTCACACCTAACTACTCCTAAGTGACCTAATAAATAAAACCCTTCAGATTCTAGTAAAATCGATAATATATTGTTATACCAGACATAAAACACACATTTCGCAGGATCCTCCTCGTACAGAATAATTGCACACCCTATCGTATTTACACAGATACACATATGACATGATATAGATGACCCTCAGGAATAAAGTTGACCGGTACTTACAAATGTTGGCTTCAGTAGTGGTGACCTAACTCTACTAATTATGGGGTCAGTGCTCCCAAAGAATTAGCCCTATTTACTCGCAGCACAATTAATTTTGCTTCACGCGCCATTTCTACTTTAATGATTACTATTATGTTTGTTACTTTTGTAACCAGCATCCAACGATTTAATTTGCGTCGTGGATCTCGTACCATACAAATGGTTGGAATCCGTTTTGGATCGTCGCATTAACTGCGCTCGTAAATTTAATAATGCAAAGCAAATGTAACTAGCATTCCTGGACGAATACTTTGCCACTATAGTTGAAATGCAGATGTACAGATATCAGATCACAATACTTCGTGCTGTTCGAAATAAGAAATCTTGGCGATATACTAAAGACTAGGCCCATCATTCAATCAAGAACTTATAGCCAGCAACTTGGTTATTGTATCAAGAACAAGACTAGTGTTATACTGTAATACCTCTTCCTCAACACACAAAACCAAAAAGACAAGTCCTACTTCCATGGAGTACCGAAGAATAATTTCCGCTTACACGCGGTCTGAAAACGGAGACTACACCGCCCCGCGGTTCCAAAATAGGGTCTAATCCCCACGGGATCCTAAAGTTGAGTGTCTTCCACTTGCCTCCACAAAATCTAAGTAACCGTCATCCTCCCCTTCCACAATCACTGGTTTACCTGGGTTCAACCACGACTCCCACCAATCACATTGCCCGATTCTCAACATTACCAAATATGGAAACAGTCCATCGTCCTAGCTCGTACATAGATGCCAAGTCTCACCCCCTGACTCATCCTCCCCATGCGCTCGGGTTTACCCCCGAGTCTGAACAACAACCCGTGTTCCCTCGTCCGTGTACACTTTCCAGATACAAAACATTCTATTGCTCCAATGTTAAAATATTCCTCACTCCCTAGATTCGGATCCTGCTAAATTACAATACTTATACGCTAAAAAATTACTTGTAAATCATGCACGTCATAATATACATTCTGATAGATAATTATAAGATATAAAAGGACCTCAAATACAAATATACACATCACATTAATAAAATTCGTAACTCCCCAGAACACGGGTTCGGTTCCTTGTAACCGGGGCGGTTACAATACATACTCTTTGGAACCCTGCAGGTAACACTGCCCACTTTACATTTCGGACAGAGCACCCCATTCCTCGCATTTACACACTTCTGCACAAATCTACACCGTTTTACCGATCTGAAACATAATTTGTATACTTACCCTTTGGAGCCCGACGAGTAACACTGACGACTTAAAATTTCGGAGAGACCACTGCATTCCCTGCAGTTAGGCCCTTTGGCACAAATCTACACCGTTTCACTGATCTGAACCAAATTTTACATACTTACCCTTTGGAACCCGACGAGTAACACTGTCTACTTGAAATTTCGGACAGACCAATCCATTCCCTGCATTTAGGCCGTTTGGCACAAATCTACACCGTCTCACCGATCTGAACCAAATTTTACATACTTACCCTCTGAAACCCGACGAGTAACACTGCCCACTTGAAATTTCGGACAGACCACTCCGTTCCCTGCATTTAGGCCGTTTGGCACAAATCTACACCGTTTCACCGATCTGAACGAAATTTTACATACTAATCGTTTGGAACCCGACGAGTAACACTGTCCAAATGAAATTTCGGACAGACCACTCCATTCCCTGCATTTAGGCCCTTTGGCACAAATCCACATCGTTTCACCCATCTGAACTAAACTTTATGTACTTACACTTTGGAACCCGACAAGTAACACTGTCTACTTGAAATTTCGGACAGACCAATCCATTCCCTGCATTTAGGCCCTTTGGCACAAATCTACATCGTTTTACCCATCAAAACCAATCTTTACCTACATACCCTTTGGAACCTGACGAGTAACACTGTCTACTTGAAATTTTGGACAGACCACTCCATTCCCTGTATTTAGGCCCTTTAGCTCATATCTACATCGATTCACCGATCTGAACCAAAATTTATATACTTACTCTTTGGAACCCAACGAACAACACTGTCCACTTTAAAATTTCGGATAGGCCACTCCATTCCCTGCATTTAGGCCCTTTGGCACAAACACCGTTTCACCGATCTGAACCAAATTTTGTATCCTTATCCTTTGGATCCCGACGAGTAACACTGTCTACAAGAAATTTGGGACAGACCACTCCATTCCCTGCATTTAGGCCCTTGGGCACAAATCCACACCGTTTCACTGACCTGAACCAAATTTAACATACTTACCCTTTGTAACCCGACGAGTAACACTGTATACATGAAATTTCAGACAGACCACTCTATTCCCTGCATTTAGGCCCTCTAGAACAAATCTGCACCATTTCACCTAATTGCACCAAATTTCACACAGGCCTGCTTGCCCTTTGAAATTCTGCCGGTAACACTGTCCACTTCATATTTTGGAGAAATCTTTCCGCTCCCTACATTTAGAATAACAGACAAGAGGAACTTGAAAACCACGTTTTAATGCCTTAGAACCATTCATGTCCGTAGTACTGTAGTGTAACTGTAAGAATGTTTTAATAAGTCTATTGTTGGCTGGCAATGCGGGCTTCATCACGTCGCTCCTACCAGTGTTCTGGTGTAGAATTGCGAAAATACAGTTGTTACATATTGCGCTGCTTATAAATTTCTTTCACGGGGAGTAATTAGTGCAAACACATTTCTTAGGCCCTTTTAAACAGTTATCATCATGTAAATATTATGCGTCTGTATAAGTGCGATGGTGTTGGTGCAATACATTGAGAGTATCAGCTGCAGTAAGGGTTGGTGCTTTCAAATGTACTTTCATTTATTCCAATCCTTATCCTTGAGCGCTTTGTGGCGATAAATAACACAATTGTTACCTCAGGAGCTCGGGACAGCCGTAGTTTTCCAAAGAGCTCTGATTATTTTCCTACGTCGCTATGCGACAAAAGACGACACTATTAGTCTCTACTGTTCTAACAGCCAATGAGATATTGGCCCTAGGCAGTGTCTTTTATTTCACTTATTCCTCTTCCTAATCATATTTTTCAATTCGTTTGTAAATTGCAGATGGCAATACTGTAGTTAGTAAATAGCCGTTTCCCTGTTCATTATTATCATAATCTTTACGGGAAAAAGACTTGAACGTTACGTCCATTTTACTGTACTACGTATCACCCACAATACCACCACAAAGAGTTATATTTTTTTCCCCTGTTAGTTTAAGTATCATGTGCCAGTTCTGTAGTAGTATTCATTATCATCCATAAAACAAATAAATCCACCGGGCGAAGCCGGTCTTTACTGCTATTGACTAATATACCTATCAATACTATGAGGACAAAGCAAACAACAATGACATCTGATATCATTGGAACATCTGGACTAGGCTTGTCTGAAACACACAAAATTTAACTATTACAGTTATATAATCCAGTACCCTTGTAACATCTCTGTCAATTTGTAAAACTGTCAGGTTGCTAAGTCTTTTTTCTGTTATTGCAGTTCTAGGGTAGTCCTTCAAATATATGAGGACAGGAAACAATCATGTGTTGATATGATAATGGTATAGTTAGTATGTATAATATTTTCAAGATATAGAATTACCAGTGCTAGTCTATATGCTTACAGTTCAAACTCGCAAGGAAGAAATAAGAAAAATGTTTTGGTTGTTGATTTTTAGGGGCTTTGCAACATTGTGGTCGTGCAGCCCCGTGTACTTGGGAGTATGTAGAATATGTCTGATAACCTGTGTCACTGTGATGTCTGTACTCATCATCATCAGTTTATCTGCCTGATGGCAGGTTTCCTCATGGTCGGTCTCTCCACCTTATCCGGTCTTCAGCAGCACGTTTCATCAGCTCATACGATTTATCCATCTTGATGGAATCCAGCATCTGAAACCTTCTTCTTCCTCTTCAGATTTTCCCTTGTACTGTCCCTTCTAATGCACTTTTCACCGAACCATCTCCTCTTATGCAGTGTCCAATCCAATTATTTTTTCTTTTCCTTATCTTCTTTAGCATCATTCTTTCTTCTTCAATACTTCCTCATTTCTCACTTTGTCCTTCCAACTTATTCTCTCCATTATCCTCCATAGCCACATTTCTTCTTTCCTAAGCGTCCAAGTTTCTGCTCCATACATTGCTACACTCCAAACAAAACATTTCACTAACCTCTTCCTTGGGCTTACTTTCATTGCTCCACAAAATAATGTTGTTTTCTTACTGAAGGCTTCTTTTGCTATTGCAATCCTTGTTTTTATTTCTTTAGTGCATATCATTTCTTTTGTAATCCAACTTCCTAGGTATTTAAAACTATCTACTTGTTCAATTTCATCTTCTAATTTTATTGTAATTTTTTCACATTTTAATTTTATTTTCTTCTCATTTATTTTCACGCCATATATTTTACAAATTGGTCTTTCAACATTTGTGCTGCTTGTATTTCACTCTCACCCATAACCACCAAATCATCTGCAAAACGAATACACTCAAATATTTTACATCCTAAGCATACACTTAATTTTCCATCAAAACAATCTTTAATAATTTATTCTAAATATATATTAAATAGAATAGGTGATAAACAACATCCTTGTCACACATCTTTCCCCAGTCCTCTTTCTTCTGTCATTTCTTCGCCAATTTTAATTCTTACTTTTCTTACTTTTTTGGT
The DNA here is from genome assembly GCA_946902985.2 of Meconema thalassinum. Lineage (NCBI taxonomy): Eukaryota > Metazoa > Arthropoda > Insecta > Orthoptera > Tettigoniidae > Meconema > Meconema thalassinum. The sequence continues at coordinate 863,856,307 of OX336389.2, forward strand.
TTAAATAAATATCTTTAATAACGTTTCTTTCAATCCAATTCACTCCAATTTTTTTAGTATTATCATAAATTTTTCCCATCTCACACAATCGAAAGCTTTTTCTAAATCTATGAATATTGCGTATACTTTTCCGTTTTTCTGCATAGGCTATAGCTTTCACCGATTATTTTTAACAAACCAATTGCATCCCTACTCCTTTTCGAAATCCGTATTGCTCTTCAGCCATAAAACCATCCAATTTTCCATACAATCTTCTTTGTATAGTTCGTAATACAATTTTTGCTGTATGAGATATTAAACTTATTGTTCTGTGTTCTTCACACATTTTTGTGATTTTTCTTCTTTTTAATTGGTATCATCACTAATTCTTTGAAATCATTTGGCCATGTACCTGTTTTATATATCTCATTGCACAACCTAATTATTTCTATTTTGCCTTCCTTTCCTAACGCCTTTATTAGGTAATTCAATTTATATATCATCACTTCCCAGAGCTTTACCATTCTTCATTTCTTTTATAGACATCTCTATTTCACTTTCAAAAATGCTATATCCTAATTCTTCCTCTGTTACTGATTCTTTTTCTTCTAATACTAACTCTTTATTACTTGGCCTCTTATACATTCATATAGATCTTCTATGTATTATTTCCATCTATCCAATATTACCTGGGGCTCACTTACTGTCATCCCGTCCTTTGTTTCTATTTCATAAGTAGTATTATTATTATTATTTGCTCTTTGCTTCTTTATACATTGAATCATATTTCCCTTCCTTTTCTTATTTTTCTATTTCATTACACTTCATCTTATACCAATTTTCTTTAGCTTTATCAGTCTCTCTTCTTAGTTCATTATTAAATCTTTTGTAAAATTTTCTCCCCTCTTCAGCGTTGACGGATTTCCATTTCCTCCTTTCTTCCATTTTGTCAACCATTTCCTGAGTTATCCATTCTTTTCTTATTCTTTGCCTTTCCTTATTGCCTATCGTTTCTTTTGCTGCCTCTTTTAAACTATCTCTAAACCTTTGCCATCTCTCATTTATGCTGCATTTTAATTCTTTTGTTTTCAGGCATTGAACATAATTTTTCTCAAATTCTTCCATTTTTCCATTTCATTTCCATTTCTCTTTTTACTCTTCCATGTCTTTTTCAATTTTATTTCTATTTCTGCTACAACTAAATTATGATCCGAAATATGTCCGCCTCAGGGTAACCTTTAGCATTTCTAGACTGCTTCTGTAACGTTCATGAATTGAAATGTAGTCTATTTGATATCTTTTACCATCTAAATGGGATCTCCTTCTTTTATGATTCTCAAATAATGTGTTTCCTATTACCATATTATTTTCTTTACAACAATCTACCAATCTTTGCCCTCTCTAATTTATTTTCCCCAAACCAAAATTTCCAACTATTTTTCCATCTTCTCCTTCACCTACTATAGCATACCAGTCTCCCATCATTATTTTACAAGCATTCCTTCCTTCTCTTGTCATTATTTCTTCTATTTTGTCGTAACAATCTTCCACTTGACCATCTGTATGTGTACTAGTAGGCATTATAACAAAGTATTTGCTTATTCCTTTCAATCTCAACATAATGATTCTCTCATTTACATTTTCAATTTTGATAACTTTATCCTTTAATTTATTATTTATCATAATACCAACTCCATATCTACCATTTTTCTCTGGCCCAAAGTAGTATATTCTAAATTCTCCACTTTGGAATTCTCCATTTCCACTCCATCTTATTTCACTCATTCCTAGTATATTCAACTTATTGTTGTCATTTATCGTTTTGCATTTTCAATTTTACCTTATTGTAATAAAATCAACACATTCCATATCCCTATTCTTAACTTTCTCTATTCCTTTCTTCTCATTCTACTACTTTTCACAAAACCTTACCCCCATGTATTCCCCTTCCAGAAATCCGAATGAGGGGAAGCTTTGCTTCCAGAATCGTTACATAGAGGTCCATCACCATGAACTACTAGAGAATATAATCAGGTGGTTTCCCTTTGCCTTCCTAATCCGCATGCCATTGACCAAATATAGTTAGTTCATCTGCCTTTAGTGTTTTATATCACATAGACAAGCAAGTGTCATCTTATATATTCAGCCGCCCCTAACCTAGAGAACTAACATGTTAGTAGATACCCGCTTCAGGACAGACGCTGCCATTGATATCTACCCTATCAATGGATGATACCTTTTACTCAATTAACCCCGAGCACTGGATTGCCTCTTCCACCACTTATACTGTCTGTACTAATGCGTGTATTTGTAATTAAGGTAGAATTTGAGTAGAACGTGGCCGTGGCCTTAAGTTTGGTACCATCTTAGCATTTGCCTAGAGTTAAAATGGGAAACCATTGAAAACCATTTTTAAGACAACCAAGGTTAAATTCTGTCTCCAAAGTGCATGTAAATAAGTCTCTCCAACAGCCAAGAATCAAGCCTTGAGACCACAATGGCTCAGTAATAACACTCAATGTATTACATTTCTGCGAACTTGCATTTTTATAGCTCTCGCATTGCGCTGGAAAGATCAGTCCCCTTCCGACTAGTATTCGCTCGCAAGTGAATTGTTAAAACTTGTAACAAAATTCAATTATCAATCCCGCGTTGTTCCATGTAGCCTATGTGCGTTGAGGTTTTAGAACATCTCAGTCATCAGCCCAGTATAGTTACGTGTGGTCACAGTCACGTGTATAGTAGTTGACTATTAGCCCCGTATATTTGGGTGTGTAAAAAACTTTGCAACATCTTAGTTCTCACTCACGTATACTTGGGTGTGTAAAATCTTTGGGACATTTTTAGTCATCAGTCCCGTGACATTTTAAAATAATTTTAGGAAATGTAATTAAATATTCGCCAATTTAAAGGAACCGTGTTCATGTATATAGTAATTAGTCAGCGCCTGTTAACTAGCATCCACCATTATATTATAGTGAGTTAAAAAGCACAGAATGCTGTTGAAAATTGGCATCCTAGGCGTCGGCTTTCCTAATATTGTTAGTTTTGCTAAAAAGCTAATGTTGCCTCCCATGGATATCAACACGTAAGAGAATCTCTGAACAGGTTAGTGATACCAATTCTATGTTGTTGTTTGAGTCTTCAGTCTTTTGACTGGTTAGATGCAGCTTCCAAGCCTCCCTGTCCTGAGCTAATCGTTTCATCTCTACATAGCTACCACACCCTACATCCGAGGCAATCTATTTAACATATTCTAACCTTGGTCTACCCCTACAGTTCTTGCCGTCGTCCCTTCCTTCCATAACTAAGCTTGCTATTCCTGGGTGCCTTAGTATGTGTCCTGCCAACCTCACTATTCTCTTCATTAGCAGTCGCCAGAAACATCTCTCCTCTCCCTCTCGTCTTATTACCTCTTCGTTTGTAACCTTATCTACCCATCTGATCTTCATCATTCCCCTGTAACACCACATTTCAAAAAGTTAAAGTTAAAGTGTTGTTGCTCCATGTTTGGACGAACGATTTGAAGAAGAGGGCTACAGCTGATTACATCATGGGGGAGCTCTACGAACTAGGCAGAAGGGCTAAAAGCAAGTTTAGAAATGCAAAAATTATAATGAGTGGCATTGTTAGGCGGGGAGATGTTCCGTTAAGGCGAGATAAGACTGTAAATGACCGCATGGACTGGGTATGTGCACAACTGGGATTAGTGTACGTAGATGCTGACTGTTGGATTGGTGGCCGTGACTTCGCCCGAGACGGGCTGCATCTAAATCGACGGGGCGCTTTCAACCCAGGGAGCCTACATGACAGGGTCATCGGTTCGTGCCGGCTTTTGTGAGGAGGAGAGGTCCAGAGGTTGCCAGCCGACGGGAACAGAAGGAGCTATTTCGAGATACTTCCTGCGGAGGTAAGACTAAGATTACTGCAGGTTAATTGTCACAGTGTAGGTAATAAATTAATTGAATTTTGGAAACTTGTAGAGACGTATTCTCCGGACATTGTCATTGCTACTGAATCTTGGTTATATGAGGATATAAATAGTAGTGAAATAATTCAGGGGACCTACGAAATGTACAGAAGGGATCGGGGGAAGCGAGGTGGTGGGCTATTTGTTTGTGTGCGCAAAAATATAGCTAGTTTCGTAAAGTGGGCTGATACGGATCATTAAATGTTATGTGTACACATTTCTGATAAAGGGAATAAATTCCCCCTTCAGGTGATAGGGGTTTATAGAGCACCGAAAGATAACTTTTCGCTCGTCTTAATAAATAGTGCTATTGATAAATTTGCCCCATTTAAATTACTGAAACAAAACCCAGATCCTGAGTATTACACACGATAAATCACGAGTCTAAAACGGAAAATTAGGAAATTATACAATAAAAGACATGATAGTGACAAGTATATGTTGAAATTTAAGTCCTTATCAAGAGAGCTCGTCTTAAAAAAGAGGGCTGCTCATGACAATTATATGCAAGGTTTACCTGGTTCGGGAGGCGATGGGTGGAAAAGCTCCTCGACACACTGTATGATAAAACTTGTACGGGTAATGTTATGAAAAAGAGCATAATAATTGCCGGAGATTTAAACCTCCCCAAAGTAGACTGGTCTGGTGAGTCAACTAGATGTGGTCAAGCTCAGAGTGCTGCAAACAAATTCTTAAGGGAGGGGGGATTTTCCCAAGTAGTTGACTTCCCTTCTAGAGACTATAATACCTTAGATGTTTATCTCGTAAGGCCTGTAGAGCTGTATATTAACTGTCTGAAAGTACCAGGAATTAGTGACCATTCTGGGGCTGAATTAAATCTAACGGCACCTCGTAAAGCAATCATTATAAGATTTTCAGTCTTAAGAATAGAAACGTTTCAGGATCGGAATCAACGACCTTCTCTTTCAACAAAATTGTTGTAACGGGAAATTTTATACTTACAGGGTATAAGTTTTAATTTCTGCCCCTCCTCTCCCATTTGAGGCGCGAGATATCCATATTTATAATATGTAGGCCCCTACTGAATATCGTAAAAACATTCTTTTCATTACCTCGAAAAAATCGTCTCGTAAAAGTAATTTGTTCTGCGTTTGATTCTAAATCCCCTTTGTAATAAATTTTTGTCACCGCCCCCTCCTAAACACAAAATCAAACATCTGAAGTTTTAGGTTTAATAACATTCCAGATTTGAAATCTGTGACTTTTGATAAGTCAAAATCAATAAGGTCACTGTCAAAACAACTCAAATTATAAGATGGTATTTTTGAAGGAAGCTTTCCCCCTACCTTGCCCTCAATGATGTGGTCAAGGTAGGGTACTCCTGCAAGTGCGTAGGGTCTGGACCGATCTCTCAAGAAACGTTATCGCAATCTGGACTGCTGTACTAATGAGGTGAACGCAATCTGGAATGACCGCAATCAGGAAGACAATAAAGAATGGTCGCGAGTTGCCGCAAGTGTAACGTAACACTTATTGCAAGGTACGGTGTATTCATATCAAGCAAGGTCGGGGCAAGGCCTAGAGAGATTTAGTCTTAACGTACTGCACAGTGTAATCATCTTTCTACATGCATTGCCATGCGTGAGTTAAATAATAATAGCCTAATAATAATTATGGTTAATCGACTAAAGATACTCCGCTCTGCTACCCTGTCGGAACTATCAGAGAGTGTCGTAACACTCGTGTGTAAAAACGTGTTGGTATAATAATAATAAATATTCTACTTGTGACAGACAGTTGGCAACAGTTATTTTTGTTTTTTGTGAAAAAAGAAGGACAAGGAACAGTGCATCCAAGATGGAGTCTTTTGAGTGTTATTTGTAATGTGTGTGCATTTTTCTTGTGAATAAATATCTTTTCATTTTCCCGAATAAGAACGAAGTGACGTTTCTGTTCGTAACATCTGGCGACTGTGACAGGATATAGAAAGGAAAATGAGCGATATTCGAAGTTTGATAAGAAAACGTGGTGTATACCGTGCATCGTTCACGAAAATTGTAGCTTCACTTCAAGTTTTGTTGGAGAAAGAAATAAAGGACATAGTCGCTATCCGAGGAGATTACGCCTTAGTGGAAGACAAGGCTAACCTCATAAGTAATCTGGACCAGGAGATCTTCCAACACCTCATGGAAGATGCGGTGTCAGAAGAAGACCTGATCACAGAAGTAGACGGAGTAGATGACTATAAACGCAAGTTTCATATGTTAGCAGCGGCTGTTTCCGATGCTCTTGCAATGGAGAGAAAACGTGAAGACGAAGTCCAGTCAACAGTAAGCACCAGTAACACTCATAACCTAAAAAGTAAATATCGCCTTCCAAAGATCGAATTCCGAAAATTTGGTGGAAATCTACGAGATTGGTTAGGTTTCTGGAATCAATTTCAAAAGATTGATGAAGATGAAGGGTTAGATAATGCCGATAAATACGAATATCTTATCCAAGCAACATTGCCAAACTCCAAAGCTCGCGACATCGTTGATAGTTTTCCAGCCACAAGTGTAAATTACCCTAAAGCAATACAGAAACTTAGATCACGTTTTGGCAAAGATTCTTTGTTGGTGGAAGTCTACACTAGAGAACTATTGACAATGATGAATTCTTGTAGTAGTCTTGACATCTCATCATTATATGACAGACTCGAAACTCAACTTGGTGCTTTGGAGAGCCTAGGTGTAACTTCCGAGAAATATGCAGAAATGTTATTTCCTATGATTGAATCATGCTTGTCTATAGATGTGTTACGTGCCTGGCAGAGGAGTGGCGGTGGGAAGGAATGTGAACCTAGTGAACGTCTTAAAGGTTTGATGAAATTCCTGGAGAATGAAGTAGAGAGTGAGGAAAGGATCAAACTGGCCATCCCAAGTAAAGGTAACATCAATGTGAATCCTGACAAGTCAAAAGGTACGAAGAAAATTGACATTTACAGTGAATCGCCACCTACCGCAGCTGCACTTGTGGATTGTAATCTTAAACTAAACTGTATATTTTGTGATAGGTCCCATGCTAGTTCAAACTGCTCCGTGGCAAAGCAGATGGCTTTAAAGGAGAGAGTCTCAATTGTGAAGAATAAGAGAGCATGCTTTCTCTGTCTGAAGAAAGGACATGTTTCAAAGATGTGCAGAAGTCAGTTAAAATGTGATTCCTGTAGCAAAAAACATAACAGCCTAATATGTCTAGGCCCAACACATTCCTCTGAAGCTACCAATGAGAAACTTCAGTCTCATTCTTTGATTTCAAATGAAGAACGTAGTGGTGTGCAAGGTGTTATTTTGCAAACATTAAAGGTGAAGGTCATTGGAGAATCCTCTGCAATGGAGGTAAGGGCTCTACTGGATACTGGCAGTCAGAGATCTTATATGCTTGAATCAGTAGCACAGAAGTTAGGTTACAGTAGTCATCGCACAGAAATGCTACGCCATTCACTATTTGATGGGGTAGTCACAGAAGAGAGCCAGCATATGTGCTATAGGATCTACATAGAGAGTTTAGGAAAGCCTTATGCCTGCAATTTTGAAGTCTTAGGGCAACAAGTAATTACAGGGTACAATACTATGTTAAAGGGCCCATGGTTGCAAGAACTAAGAGCAAAAGGGATACAGAATTATGATACTGAAGGTCCCATTGAACTATTAATAGGCGCTGATGTCGCTGGAAAGTTAATGACTGGACAAACGTGTACACTAAGCAATGGTCTTGTATGTATTGAGACTCTGCTGGGGTGGACTGTGATGGGTAAAGTAGTTTCCGGAGATCAATCAAGCATGACCAACCTCGTCACTTCTCTCTTTATCAGAGATGCTTCAATTGAAAATCTGTGGGAACTGGACGTGCTAGGTATCAGCGATCCTGCCGTAAAGAAAACTAAAACTGAAGAAAACTTTGCAACAATGGAGCACTTTCAGAAAACCGTGTCTATTAATGGAGAATTTAGGTATGAAGTCCATTTACCCTGGAAAGAAAACAAATCATTTCTTGTATCTAACAGGGTCATGGCTGAGAAGAGGTTAGTCAACACAAGGAAGAACGTGGAAAATTTTGGACTCGGCGAGACGTATGAAAATATTTTCACCGAGTGGGAAAGGAGTGGTGTTATTGAACCGGTTCAGGAGGATGAAAACTTCAGACACTATCTACCGCATCGAGCTGTTGTGAAGGAAAGTAGTTCAACGACACCTGTTCGTCCTGTATTTGACACCTCAGCGAAGGAAGCGGGAACCCCTGCTTTGAACGATTGTTTGTATGATGGCCCCAACCTGATTGAGCTAATCCCTGCTATTCTTCTTAGATTCCGAGAGAGGAAAGTAGGAATTATTGCAGACATTGAGAAGGCCTTCCTTCAGATAAGCATACGGAAAGAAGATCGAAACTATATCTGCTTCCTGATGTGGCAGGACGTTGGGAATAATTACAAGATCTTCAAGCATGCCAGGCTGGTTTTCGGCTTAACTTGTAGTCCGTTTCTCCTGGTGGCTGTCTTGGAGTATCACCTGAAGAAATACTTGGAAAACCCGCAATTCAATCCCCTATTCATCGAGAGACTTCTACAGAGCTTCTACGTGGACAACGTTGTCACTAGCCTTGACAGGGAATCGGAGGTGGGCGAGTTTATCAATCAAGCTAGTAGGGTATTATCAGAAGGCAGTTTTAATTTGAGGGGATGGCAGTTCTCTCAGGATGATGACCAGTCTGCTACCCTTTCATCTGTTTTGGGACTGTTATGGGATCGACAGGAGGATACACTTACATTAAATTTGCATTGGTTGAATAGCCTTCAGGTGGGAGAAGTGACGAAAAGGACAATTCTGTCACTCGCACATCGAATTTTTGATCCAGTTGGTGTGACATGTCCTGTCACCCTTTGTGTTAAACTGTTGATTCAAAGGACCTGGAAGACTCATATAAGATGGGATAGTGCAGTTGATGAGAAGTCCAGAGACGAGTTTCTGGCCTGGGTAAAGGATCTACCTCACCTGGTAGAAATCAAGATTCCTCGATGGTTTGGAAGAAGTGACCATGTGCAAATTCATGTCTTCTGTGATGCCAGCCAACTTGCATACGCAGCAGTAGTCTTCATAAGATGCGATTCCAACAATCAAGTGAGTGTACAGTTATGTGATGCAAGATCTCGTGTGGCCCCCCTCAAGGAAGTGACAATCCCCAGACTGGAATTGCTGGCTGCTACAATTGGTGCACGGTTGCTTACATGTGTGTTGGAATCTATTTCACTGGAAGTTCATGAGTTTTTTCTCTGGTCTGACTCGTCCACAGTTCTAGCATGGATCTGCAGGACTGAGAACTGGTCGGTGTTTGTCCGCAATCGTGTGAATGAGATCAGGAATTTGACCAATTTAAACTGCTGGTGACATGTTCCAGGTTCATTGAATCCAGCTGATTTACCGTCACGTGGCTGTTCTGCTTCGCAATTAGTAGCCTCTCGATGGTGGGAGGGACCTGCCTGGTTGTACGAATATCCAGATTGTTGGCCTCAAACAAAAGTGGTGTATGACGAAGAGAGTATCGCAAAGGAAATGAAGAAAAACCCTGTGAATTCTATGACTGTAACCAATGAAGGTCCCCTCTGGTATGCCAGGTATTTTTCCAGCTATCACAGAATAGTTCATCTAATCGCATGGATTCTTCGTTTCTGTAAGAATTGTCTTAGACGTGAGAGGATCTCGCAAGAAAATCTGCAAGTTGAAGAGTTAGAATGGGCTGAAATTAGACTCATTTCTATAATTCAACGAGAAAGCTTCCACGGATTAGTTGATAAACGTCTATCTTCACTACATCCATTCCTGGAAGATGGTGTTCTCAGGGTTAAAACGACACTACTACTGCGAGAAGATTTGAAGCAATTCAGGTTCCCAATGATTCTCCCGGCGAACCATGTCATCACCTCTCGCTTGATAATGGATGAGCACGTGAAAGAAAATCACATTGGAGTACAACTTCTTCTTAATCATCTGAGACAACGCTTCTGGATCATCGGTGGAAGGAGGACAGTTAGAAAAATTATAAGAAAATGTGTCAAGTGCCGGAGTCATGATGGACAACATACCGAAATCGCTCAGGCCCCTCTGCCCCTGGACCGCATACGGGAAGCCTGTGTATTTGAAGTGATAGGAGTGGACTTGGCAGGTCCGGTGTTCCTGAGGGATGAAAGTAAAGCTTGGATTGTAGTTTTCACATGTGCGGTGTATCGCGCTGTTCATCTCGAAATGGTTACTTCTCTCTCCACAGAGGCGTTTGTGCAAGCGTTCCGGCGGTTTGTAGCAAGAAGAGGACGCCCCTCTGTGATTTACTCAGACAATGGTACAAATTTCACGGGTACAGATAACGCGTTTCAAAGTGTTGACTGGGAGAATATTTCCAAACACCATTCGGTTGAACGTATTACTTGGAGATTTAATCCCCCTAGTGCTCCTTGGTGGGGAGGCTTCTGGGAAAGGTTAATACGTCTAATTAAACAGCTTCTGAAACGAGTTTTGGGTAAAGCCTGTCTAACTTACCAAGAAATGCTTACCCTTCTCTGCAGTATAGAAGCCACCATAAATGCAAGACCGCTAACATATCTGACCGATGGATGTGAAGATATAAGTCCACTCACCCCTGCCTGCTTTCTACAAGAAATTAAGACAACTGGAGTTCCAGAATGTGATGCATTGGATGCTATAACCCTGAATCAAAGAAATCGTCATCTTCTGAACCTAAGAATGGCATTGAAGAAAATATTCCAGCAGGAATATCTGGGACTTTTGGCACTCGGTAAACCGAGTTGTAAACCAACTCTTTTGTTCAAGAGAGGTGACATTGTCCTAGTTGGATCAGATGGCACTAAGAGGATAGATTGGCCCCTTGGAAAAATTGTGGACTTGTTCCCTGGAACTGATGGTAATACAAGACTTGCAAGGGTTGTTACATCTAATGGAGAACTCTTGAGACCGATACAGCGACTCTACCCACTAGAAGTACCTGATGAAGACAGCACACCTTTAAGGACTGGCTTGAATAAGAAAACGGCTACTGCTTTAGGAGAGCCGACTGGAACTGGTGTTCAACCCCCAAAGACTACACGTTCGGGTAGAACTGTCAATGTTCCTGCAAGATATGTGGAGTAGTTGAGGATGTCTTGTTGAGGATGTCTTTCCTCAACGGTGGGAGGATGTGACAGACAGTTGGCAACAGTTATTTTTGTTTTTTGTGAAAAAAGAAGGACAAGGAACAGTGCATCCAAGATGGAGTCTTTTGAGTGTTATTTGTAATGTGTGTGCATTTTTCTTGTGAATAAATATCTTTTCATTTTCCCGAATAAGTACGAAGTGACGTTTCTGTTCGTAACACTACTAATACATAATGCGTGTTTGAGCCTTCAGTCTTCGATTGGTTTGACGCAGATCTCCGTGCCTCCCTGTCCTGAGCTAATCGTTTCATCTTTACATAGCTACCACAACCTACATCCGAAGCAATCTGGTCTGCCTCTACAGTTCTTGTCCTCGACCCTCCCTTCCATAACTAAGCTTGCTATTCCTGGGTATCATAGTATGTGTCGTACCAATCTATCTCTTCTCTTCATTAGCAGTCGCCAGGAACATCTCTCCTCTCCCACTCGTCTTCATTTGTTACCCTATCTACCCATCTGATTTTCATCATTCTCCTGTAACACCACATTTCAAACGCTTCAATTCTCCTCTTTTCTGCTGCTCCAACAGTCCAAGTTAAAATAATAAATAGGCCTACTAATAAATATTAAATAGTTAAATACATTAATAATAATAATAATAATAATAATAATAATAATAATAATAAATACTAATAAATATTAAATAATTAAAAAATATGAAATAAATACATAAATAATAATAATACTGGGTGAGTTACCCGTGGTCGTTACGGCATGACTGCTGGCAGTCGCTCACATCCGGGAGGCGAGTAGGTTCGAATCCCCCCGCCGGCAACCTTGAAGATGGTCTTCTGTGGTTTCCCATCTTCCTTCCAAGCAAATGCCGGGGTTGGTCCCTAACTATAGGCCACAGCCGCTACCTTCCAACTCCTTGTCCTTACATTCAAACTTTCCTCCCCAGACAACACTCCACACGCGACGGTACGTGTAGCTCACCCATTGGGTGTCCGCCTCGAAGCAGCTACAAAACTGGCGAGCCAAACATGTCCTCGGACACTCCCGGCACTAAAAGCCATATGCTAAAAATAATAATAATAATAATAATAATTAGCGGGTGATCATTCTACAGGGTTATTACAAATGATTGAAGCGATTTCACAGCTCTACAATAACTTTATTATTTGAGATATTTTAACAATGCTTTGCACACACATACAAAAACTCAAAAAGTTTTTTTTAGGCATTCACAAATGTTCGATATGTGCCCCTTTAGTGATTCGGCAGACATCAAGCCGAGAATCAAGTTCCTCCCACACTCGGCGCAGCATGACCCCATCAATGAGTTCGAAAGCATCGTTGATGCGAGCTCGCAGTTCTGGCACGTTTCTTGGTAGAGGAGGTTTAAACACTGAATCTTTCACATAACCCCACAGAAAGAAATCGCATGGGGTTAAGTCGGGAGAGCGTGGAGGCCATGACATGAATTGCTGATCATGATCTCCACCACGACCGATCCATCGGTTTTCCAATCTCCTGTTTAAAAAATGCCGAACATCATGATGGAAGTGCGGTGGAGCACCATCCTGTTGAAAGATGAAGTCGGCGCTGTCGGTCTCCAGTTGTGGCATGAGCCAATTTTCCAGCATGTCCAGATACACGTGTCCTGTAACTTTTTTTCGCAGAAGAAAAAGGGGCCGTAAACTTTAAACCGTGAGATTGCACAAAACACGTTAACTTTTGGTGAATTGCGAATGTGCTGCACGAATGCGTGAGGATTCTCTACCGCCCAGATTCGCACATTGTGTCTGTTCACTTCACCATTAAGAAAAAATGTTGCTTCATCACTGAAAACAAGTTTCGCACAGAACGCATCCTCTTCCATGAGCTGTAGCAACCGCGCCGAAAATTCTAAGCGTTTGACTTTGTCATCGGGTGTCAGGGCTTGTAGCAATTGTAAACGGTAAGGCTTCTGCTTTAGCCTTTTCCGTAAGATTTTCCAAACCGTCGGTTGTGGTACGTTTAGCTCCCTGCTTGCTTTATTCGTCGACTTCCGCGGGCTACGCGTGAAACTTGCCCGCATGCGGTCAACCGTTTCTTCGCTCACTGCAGGCCGACCCGTTGATTTCCCCTTACAGAGGCATTCAGAAGCTTTAAACTGCGCATACCATCGCCGAATGGAGTTAGCAGTTGGTGGATCTTTGTTGTACTTCGTCCTGAAGTGTCGTTGCACTGTTATGACTGACTGATGTGAGTGCATTTCAAGCACGACAAACGCTTTCTCGGCTCCTGTCGCCATTTTGTCTCACTGCGCTCTCGAGCGCTCTGGCGGCAGAAACCTGAAGTGCGGCTATAGCCAAACAAAACTTTATGAGTTTTTCTACGTATCTGTAGTGAGTCGTGACCATATGTCAATGAATGGAGCTACAGGGAATTTATGAAATCGCTTCAATCATTTGTAAATCTAGCTATTAAAAATATTCTCCTTCTCCCACCTAGACTACCCTCTTGGACTAGCTACCTATCTATATGCAGATCAATCAGTAACTACCTAATGATGATAATAATAATAATAATAATAATAATAATAATAATAAATATTCCATTTAGCAACGTTACAAGGCCGACCACTCCCTTTGACGTCATCCACGGTCTCAGGGCGTGGCGGTCATCTTACACATTAGCCCTTGCGCCAGCTATGACTCTCCCTCCATTAGAATAACATAGGGAAGTTGCGCGCGGCTGCCATCTTGCACATTAGCCCCTGCGTCAGCTCCGGCTTATTATCCCTACTAACAGGTCCACGGCCGACTTCCTTCCAAAATCCTTTCCCTGGCCCTTCCTTAATTAGACCCAAGTTAGAGATTGCCTGGGCGATCGGCCTGTCACCATCCCCAGTTTTATCGGCAGGCAAGTGTGTTCAGCTCCCAGACACCGTCCTTAGACGGTAAAGGACCGAGTCCGTGGGTGAAGCCGAGCTTGGAGGATAACGATTTTTTAGAAAATATCCCGAATGAATCATCTGATTTACAAATATGAAAATTATCTAGCCTAATGAGAAATTGTATAGGTTATCACGTGATACAACGTGACATACTCATGACGTGCTCATGCTGGAATCACCAGGCAGGAGCAGTTGGGGAGTGAAGCTTTACTATTAAAAGTTACTCCCTGAAATAACGAGAGGATAAGGACGTTACTGTTAAGTAACTGTAACGGTGACGCCCTTACTATTAATAGTTACTCTCTGAAATAACGAGAGGGTAAGGACGTTACTGTTAAGTAACTATAACGGTAACGCCCTTTCTATTAATAGTTACTCTCTGTAATATCGAGAGGGTAAGGACGTTACTGTTAAGTAACTGTAACGGTAACGCCCTTTCTATTAATAGTTACTCTCTGTAATAACGAGAGGGTAAGGACGTTACTGTTAAGTAACTATAACGGTAACGCCCTTACTATTAATAGTTACTCTCTGTAATAACGAGAGGGTAAGGACGTTACTGTCAAGTAACTATAACGGTAACGCCCTTACTATTAATAGTTACTCTCTGAAATAACGAGAGGGTAAGGACGTTACTGTTAAGTAACTATAACGGTAACGCCCTTTCTATTAATAGTTACTCTCTTTAATAACGAGAGGGTAAGGACGTTACTGTTAAGTAACTGTAACGGTAACGCCCTTTCTATTAAAAGTTACTCTCTGTAATAACGAGAGGGTAAGGACGTTACTGTTAAGTAACTATAACGGTAACGCCCTTACTATTAATAGTTACTCTCTGTAATAACGAGAAGGTAAGGACGTTACTGTTAAGTAACTATAACGGTAACGCCCTTTCTATTAATAGTTACTCTCTGTAATAACCAGAAGGTAAGGACGTTACTGTCAAGTAACTATAAAGGAACGCCCTTTCTATTAATAGTTACTCTCTGTAATAACGGGACGGTAAGAACGTTATTGTCAAGTAACTGTAACGGTAACGCCCTTACTATTAATAGTTACGCTCTGTAATAACGAGAAGGTAAGAACGTTATTGTCAAGTAACTATAACGGTAACGCCCTTACTATTAATAGTTACTCTCTGTAATAACGAGAAGGTAAGGACGTTACTGTAAAGTAACTATAACGGTAACGCCCTTTCTATTAATAGTTACTTTCTGTAATAACGAGAGGGTATGGACGTTACTGTCAAGCAACTATAACGGTAACGCCCTTACTATTAATAGTTACTCTCTGTAATAACGAGAAGGTAAGGACGTTACTGTAAAGTAACTATAACGGTAACGCCCTTTCTATTAATAGTTACTTTCTGTAATAACGAGAGGGTAAGGACGTTACTGTCAAGTAACTATAACGGTAGCGCCCTTACTATTAATAGTTACTCTCTGTAATAACGAGAAGGTAAGGACGTTACTGTAAAGTAACTATAACGGTAACGCCCTTTCTATTAATAGTTACTTTCTGTAATAACGAGAGGGTAAGGACGTTACTGTCAAGTAACTATAACGGTAACGCCCTTACTATTAATAGTTACTCTCTGTAATAACGAGAAGGTAAGGACGATACTGTAAAGTAACTATAACGGTAACGCCCTTTCTATTAATAGTTACTTTCTGTAATAACGAGAGTGTAAGGACGTTACTGTCAAGTAACTATAACGGTAACGCCCTTACTATTAATAGTTACTCTCTGTAATAACGAGAAGGTAAGGACGTTACTGTAAAGTAACTATAACGGTAAAGCCCTTTCTATTAATAGTTACTTTCTGTAATAACGAGAGGGTAAGGACGTTACTGTCAAGTAACTATAACGGTAACGCCCTTACTATTAATAGTTACTCTCTGTAATAACGAGAAGGTAAGGACGTTACTGTTAAGTAACTATAAATGTGACGCCCTTTCTATTAAGAGTTACTCTCTGTAATAACGAGAGGGTAAGGACGTTACTGTCAAGTAACTATAACGGTAACGCCCTTTCTATTAATAGTTACTTTCTGTAATAACGAGAGGGTAAGGACGTTACTGTCAAGTAACTATAATGGTAACGCCCTTACTATTAATAGTTACTCTCTGTAATAACGAGAAGGTAAGGACGTTACTGTCAAGTAACTATAAATGTGACGCCCTTACTATTAATAGTTACTCTCTGTAATAACGAGAATAAGGACGTTACTGTTAAGTAACTGTAACGGTAACGCCCTTTCTATTAACAGTTACTCTGTAGTAACGAGCTGAGAGCCAAGAATCCTAACCACTGCACCACCAGGGAGTCACAGTTTTAATATAGCCTTCTGCAGTTAAGTTATTTTCCCTTCCAGATACTTCAACCAATAGGAATTGACGAGGTAAATGCCGATATATTCTTCAACCCCAATCCCAGTCTCATTTACAAATGATCAACGACAGGAATGACTTTACAGTTGACTGTTTAAAATAGGAATGACAATGTTGCCCTTGTTCGGCCGACTGGTCCAAACAACTTGTCTTTCTTGGTCCAAATTGACGATGAATAGGGATCATTGGTCCACAGAACAGAATGTTTAATTTCTTCTTGGATTGTACAGTACCTTTTCAGAAAGGTAAAGAAGATAGTGGTTCAGCATTGAATAACCCTTGCGAAACTACTAGATTTACTATCGAATCGCTTCTATAAGCCAGTGATTGAAGAAAAGGGCAACAGCGGTGGCAGAAGGCTAACTTGTTGTTGTTGATTCATTTAGGGACTTGTGGCATTGTGGCCATCATTCCCTGTGATCTAGGGTGTGAGCAGGATTTGTCTGATAACTTGTGTCATTGTGGTGTCTGTAGTAGTGTGTGTACTAGTAGACTACTGCTCGGTTCCAAGCTCTGTGAACATGCGGGATGAAGAGCAGAGGCAGGGTAGGAGCAGGCGACAGCCCGCCGTGTTACCTGATAGTCTCGTCTATTCCAATACTGCTAACATGGATCTTTTCTGAAACTAGTGTGGCGTTGGGAATGAGTGACTGAGTCACCGACTATTGTATTTGCTTCTGTTACTACGCAAGGACCGAGAAACCGCATCACTCGTCACCACCATTGCTAATAGTCTGCGATGCACATTCCTCTCTGGTCCACGCAGCTTAGACTCGAGCAGTAATTGAGACTAGGATTGGAAAGGAAGAAGCCGTGGCCTCGAGTTAGGTACCATTGCGGAATTTGCCTCGAGTGGAGTGAGAAACCACGGAAAACCACTCCAAGGATGGATAAGGTGGTAATTCGTTATCTTTGTTGTTGTTGTTGTTGTCAATTCATTTTAGGGTCTTGGGGTGGCTTGGTCATCAGCCCCATGTACTTGGGTGTGTATTTAATTTGCCTGATAACCTGTGTTTCTGTGAACTGTAGTAGTGTGTGTAGCTGTATTAGTAACAGGGACGTGGTAGGAGCTTCGGGTCTTGATATCAGGTACTATACCAGCATGTACTTGAAAGGAGTGTGGAAAACCCCGGAGAAAAACGACACTCAGGATAATCACTGTCAGCGCCGTTATTCGAACCTCCGATCTCTGGACTTACTGCAGAGCTTCAACACACATGGCTATGCCGCGGGGTAGGTGGGAATTGAAGTACCTAATGAAGCATCAACTCGCCATTGGCTGAAAGGTGCTCTCTCCCCAGCAATTCGGCAGGCAGGGACGCCAGTGTATTTGGCTAATGCATTCGAAAGCTTCGGATCGATCCGGAACACTCGTGTAGTAAGAACAGAGCATAGGCACTGCACCACGTTTACTACCCTCCACCATTTCGTACCACTCCTAAAAGGTGATCACAACAGGAGTACATTATGATGTATTGAGAAATGCAATGCTGTTCAGTTCAATCGCGAAGTCAATCGGTCAAACGAGGTGTGTTGTGTTAGTAGCCTACTAGGAATCTCCAGCGGTCAGTGACGTCAGGAATCTCCTCGCTCTGCCTTGTCAGCAAAGTAATGATAATAATGTTATTTGTTTTACGTCCAGTTTGACTACTGCGGCTTTTAGAGACTCCGGGGTGCCACAATTTTGCCCCGAAGGGGATCTACTGGCCCAGCTCCCTCGCATTTGTGCACCCTCAAATGCCAGCTGACTGCGCCTGGATTCGATCCTGCAACCTTGGCAACAGCAGGCGAGAACGTTACCGCTGAGCCATGAGGCCAGCCTGTCAGCAAAGAATACGTGTTATTACGCAGAGGAATGCCAGTCTGTGTTCGCATATGAAACGGCATTTGAAGCCATTTAAACCAGAAAAAGTTACTCTGTAAATTATAATTATGAGAGTGAATTAGAAAATATAACAACAGACCGAAAAGGACAAACCCCTGATGTAAATGCGACCACTATATTTAAATATACTGTGGTGAAGACATTTTAATTCTGGTCTGAGGGCTGGAACGGGGTACACTCAGCCTCGTGAAAAAAAAACTGAGAAGAGGAGGGTTTGATTCTTACCTCAGCCATCCTGAAAGTGGTTTTCCGTGGTTTCCAACTTCTACACCAGGCAAATACCGGGTTGGTTACTAACTTAAGGCCACAGCCGCCTCCTTCCCTATCCTCATCTTAATTACAAATGCAAACACTAATACAGCCATCAGAATAAGACAGGTTATCAGACAAGTTCCACACACACCCAAGTACACGGGACTACATGACCACAAAATCGCAAAGTCTCTAAAGAATCAACAAATTAATTTTGGAAAGAGTTTACATAGACCTAAGACAAAGCATTATTTAGCTTTAATAACAAAAGAGTATAGTGAAACAAACGCTACTTTCATTAAAAACACGTCAGAAACCTGGCGCCATGTAGCGTACAAACAATACATGCTGAATAAATGAATAATGTAATATAATTAATAATAGGCCTAACAATAATAATGAACTAGGTCATGCTAAAAGAAAATAATCATTAACAATTCAGTTTTCTTCAAGGTCAGGTCGTTTGCAATAGGAACCGGAACTGAATCATCAGCGGATTGCAGCATGGACAATGATTAACTTCATTTCTGAATCCATCGCTACCAATTTCACATTGTGCTTCTTTACTACATTGTTCTGTGTTATCTTGATAAGTCATTTTTATGATAATTTATTCCGAGATATTGTTACATGTTTGGGGGCGTGATGACACTGCGGTCAAGCTGATTGTCTCCCACCAAGGCGGACCGCATTCGATTCCCGGTTAATGTATGTGGAATTTTTGAGCTGAAATGTCACGTCTGGGGTTCGGATTCCATGTAAAAGGGAGACCTCGTGGTTTATTATCGTTACATTAATGGTCGACCCCCTTGTGGCGTAGCGGATAGCATTCTTGTCTGTTGTCCCGGAAGTCCGGGTTCGATTCCTGGCTCTACCAAGAAATTTTAATTCTGGTCTGAGGGCAAAACTGAGTAAAGGAGAGTTCGATTCCCACCTCAGCCATCCTGAAAGTGGTTTTCCGTGGTTTCCCAATTCTACTCCAGGTAAATGCTGGAATGGTTCCTAACTAACAAGGAGAGGTCGCCATGTGGTTTACTAGAATAGCATAGGTTATCAGATAAATTTTACACATACCCAAAGTACATGGGTCTGAAACGACCACAATGTCCAAGCCCCTAAACGTAACAATTATTTATAGGCCTGGGACCTTAGTCTACTCACTGTTCGCTCCGGAGCCCTGGTTCTGTGCAGTGCAGCTGCACTTTGGTTTTATGAGCCCGTCAACGAGGAGGGTGCACAGTTAGTACGTAGTACAATATGCTACATCAGCGCGCTCTTTAAACCGTAGTGTACCATCTTACTTTGTAACTTATAAATACCGTACTGAATTTATCGAAACTGATTAAATGTGCTCGAAGCTATACTGTTGTTATTGTTTTCATTCATGGGGTTTCGAACATCGTAGTTATCACCCCCGTGTAGTTGAGTGTGCATAAAATGTTACTGACAACCTGTCTTATTGTGATGAATGTATCAGGATGTGCAGCTGCATTATTTAAGCCTATATTGAGGTGGATATCAAGGGACTTAATATAAGGTACCACATGGCATTTGCCTACAGTGAGTGTGGGAAAATACCGAGGAAAAACCACAGTCAGGATGGCCAATCTTGGGTCTCCGAACGCTGACTTCCCAGAGTAGGCGTGGAGCGTGCCTTGGAAAGCTCGGCCACGCTGGTGATAGAGGCTACCTCTCTAACGACGGCACGTCATAATATCATATTACTAGAATTTCTTGTAACAAAAGACAGCGGACGTGAGTAAGGAGTGCATTAGCTAATGTGCTGGTGTTAGATGCTATCGGAGCTGATCCAGTGATGTGAAAGTGACGGGATTTGCATGGCCCTTCCTGCTTTGTGGCGCCCACACCATCGATGCTATCAGCACGACCAGAGCGAGCAGCTCTCTCGTTGATTAGACAGGCTAGATGGCTGGACCACCGCAAACACAAAGTTCTTTTCAATGTAGCCTCCAACATCAAATAGAGCTGAGTAGGGACTCGTCCAAGACATAATAAGGCCTGAGTTACACGTATTCATTACTGTCACCCCGCTCGGAACAAGCGTGGGTCGTGGTGTGCCACAGAGTGAACTTCGTCATTCATTACAGTCTTCAGAAACTCTTAACTACAACACTGATTTTAACCCAAAGATGGAGAAGTCAAAATTATGCCAAACTTTGTTAAACAGTGCTATACCGAGGGGTAAGATCAGGCTTCGTTCCAAGTCATTACCGGACTTCCAGGCGTTCAATTTTTAGAAGACACATACAAATAATCCCTGATTTATCATTTTAAATAATTTTAAGGTACTACTTTGAAAGAAAGTCGTAGTACTGTAACTTCGTTTACTCTTGGTTGTCAACTCACATTTAACAAACATAAAACCATATAATAATAATAATAATAATAATAATAATAATAACAATAACAGGGACAACCCCATTTAGGGAGAGGTGCCCCTGGCATTAGCAACCCCAAGTGTGTCTGGTCCGGAGGGTAGCACCTGGAAAAAGGTGGGGTTAGAAGGACTCGTGAACCAGAGCCCTGCATCCAGTACATCGTTGCTCGCCCGACCCAACTAGATACTTTCGGGCAAGGTCGGTCGAGTCTGGCGAAGACGAACCGGGCGGAGATTGGGTCGGCTGGAGGTCCATCGAGTCGAACCAGGCAGGGAAGTTGTCGGGTTGGATCGGGCCGGGCGCAGTTAAGTTCGGCAATGTTACGATGGCCCGATACATAGGTGATTTTTGAGATAACAAGCGATAAGCTATTTCCAACATAAAAAATGTTACACTGTTCAAAATTATGGAGTATAGTTTTGTAAGTTTATGAGTCTAGAGACAATGCAAAATCAGTCGCATGTACTCAGTACGCAATACTCATTTTGTGAGTGATGACTTGCAATGTCTCTTTGGTCTGTGGTAACATCATAGGCAGGGGAGTAGGAAGGGAGGACGTTCTCTCCGACCATCAAGCTTGATTCCGTTTTCAAGCACTTTTCCATTCACATTTACCTTCAAAGGCTAAGAGATAAAGTTGTTGCAAATGGTCTCAAGTCACAACCCACATTTGTTTAAACATGTTCTTTATAACTTGCTAATTTGAGACGACTGCAATTTGTCCTATTCCCATCTGAATTTGTAATTATGTTTCCATCGTCGATATTACTGTCACTGCGATGTGCTGGGCACGTTTCCTTCATATGGAGATTTAAATTCACTGACCCACATCTTGCACCAACATAAATGAATAGTTTGCCGTATATCGTATAGTTATAGTTTAGTTGATCTACATAAAAATTAAGAATATTGAGGAACACAAAATAAAAATTTCACGTGGAGATTTCAAACAAAGACTTGTTGTTTGAGTCTTCAGTCTTTTGACTGGTTTGATGCAGCCCTCCATGCCTCCCTGTCCTGAGCTAATCTTTTCATCTCTACATACCTACCACACCCTACATCCGAGGCAATCTGTTTAACATATTTTAACCTTGGTCTACCCAACAGTTCTTGTCCTCGACCCTTCCTTCCATAACTGAGCTTGCTATTCCTGGGTGTCTTAGTAAGTGTCCTAACAACCTATCTCTTCTCTTCATTAGCAGTCGCCAGAAACATCTCTCCTCTCCCACTCGTCTTAATACCTCTTCGTTTGTAACCCTATTTACCCATCTGATCTCCATCAATCTCCTGTAACACCACATTTCAAATGCTCCAATTCTCCTCTTTTCTGCTGCACCAATAATCCAAGTTTCACTTCCATAGAGCGCCACGCTCCAGACAAAGGCTTTCAAAAATGACTTCCTAATACCTAAATCTATATTCGATGTCAACAGAATCCTTTTTTGTAGAAATGCTTTCCTTGCCTGAGCCAACCTACTTTTTATATCCTCTTTGCTTCGTCCATCACTGGTTATTCTGCTTCCTAAGTAACAGAAGTCTCCGACTTCCTTCAGCTTTTCACCTGCCAATTTGATCTCCATAGAGGATTCTGATTTATTTCGGCTGCATTCCAGTATTTTAGTTTTACATTTATTAATTTTCATCATGAATCCTTTCCGTAAGACGGAGTCCATACCATTCAAAAACTCATTCAAATCCTCAGGCTTGTCGGCCAAGATGACGATGTCATCAGCAAATCTCAGAGTTGAAATTATTTCTCCTTGAATCTTCACTCCCACTTTAAATTTTTCTCCAATTTCCTTCATTGCTTGTTCAATGTAAAGATTGAAAAGTATGGGTGATAAGTTGCAGCCTTGCCTTACACCTTTCTGAATACCAGCTTCTCTCTCATGTCCTTCAGCTCGAATGACTGCTGTCTGGTTTCTGTATAGATTGTATATCACCCTCCTATCCCTGTACTTTATTCCAATAGATTTCAAAATGTCAAACAATTTAGTCCTATCAACGTTATCAAAAGCCTTTTCTAAGTCTACCAATGCCATGAACGTTCTCTTGTCTTTCCTTATTCTACCTTCCAAAATCAGCCTAAGACTTAGTACAGCTTCCCTTGTTCCTACATTTCTCCTGAAACCAAACTGGTCTTCACCCAACTTAGTTTCTATCTGGCTTTCAATCTTCTTGTAAATTATTCTAGACAGGATCTTTGAAGCATGAGTAATCAAGCTGATTGTACGGTAATCTTCACATCTGTCAGCTCCCACTAGGTATAGGGATGATTACATTTTTCTTGAAATCAGGGGGTACCTCACCTGTCTCATAAATCCTATACACCAAGTGAAATAAACTGATCAGACCTTCATCTCCTATGCAGCATAGCAACTCAATCGGTATATCATCTAAGCCTGGTGCTTTGTTCCTGCGTAAGTTCCCTAATGCTCTGTCAAATTCTGATCTCAATATTAAATCTCCTTTTTCATCCTCATCAATTTCCTCCTCCCTTTCCATTACACGATTCTCAATCTCCTTTCCCTTATACAAGCACTCTATGTAAGCATTCCTTCTCTCAACCTTTTCTTCCCTATCTATTAGAGGCTTTCCATTTGTGTCCTTAATATTACAGCACTTAGTCTTCTTTTCCCCAAAAGTTTTCTTTATCCTTCGATAAGCTTTGTCTACTTTTCCTAATTTCAGACAGTTTTCTATACCTGCACATTTCTCTTTCAACCATTCTTCTTTCGCTTCCTTGTACTTCTTGTTAACCTCATTTCTCAGACGTCTGTATTCTGCTTTCCCCTTTTCATCTCTTAGATTCTTGTGTTTCCGCCTTTCATCCATCAATTCTAGTATATCCTGAGTGATCCACGGTTTTCTACCTATTCTTTCTTTCCTACCGATGTTTTCTTCTGCGGATTTTGTTATTTCATTCTTCAAAAGTGCCCATTCGTCTGCAATTGAAGTTTGTTTAGGGGTTTTCATTAGTCTTTCCTTAATACTCTTCTTGAATCTTTCGTTTACATCCTTCACTTTCAGTCTGTCTATTGCCCACCTTTTTGGCTTTTGACTTTTCTTCAGTTTCTTCAACTTTAATCTGCATTTCATTACAACCAGATTGTGGTCAGAGTTTATGTCAGCACCAGGATATTTTTTACAATCCAAAATCTGGTTTCGAAACCTCTGCTTGACCATAATGAAGTCGATTTGGTAACGCCCTGTATCTCCTGGTATCATCCATGTGTATGTTATTCTATTGTGGTTATTGAATAAGGTGTTAGCTATGGCCAACTCATGCTCGGTGCAGAATTCCATCAGCCTGCTTCCTCGATCATTCCTTTCACCTAATCCAAAATCTCCTACTATCTTCCCTTCTCTCCCTTTTCCTACCACAGCATTCCGATTTCCCATTACTATAGCATTTTCATCACCTTTGATATACCTCAGAATTTCATCTATTTCTTCGTAGACCTTTTCAACATCCTCATCATCAGCTTGACTGGAAGGCATATAGACTTGTACAACTGTGGTGCACGTAGGTTTAGTATTGATTTTTGCTACAATAATCCGTTCACTATATTGCTCATAATATTCCACCCGCTGTCCAAGTTTCCTACTCAATATGAGACCAAACCCGGCTTGGCCATTGTTTGATTTAGTGCTAATGACCCTATAGTCTCCTGACCAAAAGTCTTGTTCTTCCTGCCAGTGCATTTCACTAATCCCAACCAAATACAACCTCAACCTATCCTATTCCCTTTCTAAGTTTTCTAACCTTCCACTTCCTAGCGGACTTCTAACATTCCACGCTCCGATCCGTAGAATGTCAGATTTCCTCTTTGTCACTTCTGTGATGTTAACCCCCTCTCGAGTAGTCCCCACCCGGAGATTCGAACGGGGGACTAGTTTACCTCCGGATTGAAATTTTACAAGGGAGGAGGCCATCATCACACGTAATTATGCATAGAGAGGTGCATATCCTCGGGAATAGCATTACAGCTGTATTTTCCCGTTGCTTTCAGCCGTGCAGCAGACCGCAGTGTAGCCATTAGTTGGCTTATATTATCAATATCTTAACCGTCTATTAGACTAGTAAAGAATTGATTTATTCTGAAAGGCTGCTACTCGCTTTCAGAATAAGTAAAGAGCAATTCTACTAACAAAAATACTAACCTTCTACTAACAATTAAATACCAAAATTCTATTAACGAAAAAATACTGAAGTTCCACCAACAACAAATACTACCACTAAAACAGTCTGTCACCAGGCACACTCACATGAACCCTCATACATCAGAGTCTAATGAAACAATGAAATATAACTAATAAACAATGCAACTGCCACCAGACACACACATACACCACAGTCTAATAGAACAAAGACATATATCTAATAGACAAACTAACTACATACTTTCTGTACAGAAATTTGAATTGACAATATATACAAAATGCAATTTAGGTAGAAAATACTTACAAAATGTAATTTAGATTCAAGCCCTGTTACCAACCTAAAATATAGGACTTGACTATGATAAGATTTTTGTGTGTTCACAGTGTACCCGTGGCTCAATATTATTATGCAATATATTTATGGAACGTCCCTAGACTGTCCAATAAATATAGTTGGTGTTGACATAAAATACGAGCTCGGGAACATTTCTATCGGAGGCTTATTAGTTACAGTAGAGTTAGAATCACAGTTACAAATTACTTAACGAGGTCGATCTGGGAAAGAAATTCATCCATCAGCTCATTGAAGGATTCAATCTCAGGGCCGTGATAGTGATTGGCAACAAGTTAAATGTACTGATGGTCTCATTGAATTCTACGGAAAATTATCTACAATAACCCGTTTTCACCATTTCAATAATTTAAATAATGTATTTACAGCTGTAAGATATTTTCCATTTCCAAGGACGTCCGGCTTTCATTACCACGTGATGGTGTCAGCATTACCTAGAATAAAATTTATAATTCTCCTACATTTCCACGCAATCGGGTCAAATGTCCGAAATGAAATTCCACAGGCCTTGCCGCCAACGAAGTTGTTGTTTGAGATTATTACGCCTCTTGCTCGCCGCTATGTTGCGCCACCGTCTCATCCAAAGCCGGTCGAGCGGCGTGGACTCCCACTTGTTATGAAAGCCAGATCTAGATCCTATAGGCTTTCATATAGCCGTGGTAGTTTTTTTCGAGATCTCAGAAACTAAGCGTCGCCCAGGCTTCAAACCTCTACCAATCTAAAACAAAGACTTGAATAAAATTATAATTACCTGACCGGACCATGAAAAATAATTTAATATAATGTATTTCGATTTTGTCCCGCAGGATTGAACAAAATGTTACGTTAAGAACTAAAAAGCATACTTCGTCCTAAGTTAGGGAAGAAATCATGTCTGACCTTTAAGAGTTACTTAAGTGTACCCGTTAAGTTAGTACTGTACCCTTATTTCCATGTGTGATGTCAGCCAGAATCCAAAGATGGAAAAGGATCGCAGCAAACTGTAGTACCCGGCTAGAAATAACTACCAAAAGCTACTGGCAAACACACACCGGAATACGGAACATATAAACTAAGAAATGCTATAGTTCTACTCTATTGGGTTCAGTCAACTAAAATACTGGAGAGTGAGAATCTTTCGAATCTCGGGCGTAACGGCAATAGGTTGTAGGTCGAGCCACTATTCTACAACTATAGCATTCTTACCAAAACCCCACCACTATAAAATATAACGCAAAGTTATAGAAAAATATCGCAAGCATAGACTACGTAAATACGTGCCTGTCATGTTTATTCAAAAATTCAAAAATTCTCAACAATTAACAAATAAAGACAAAATCGAAATCCCATAACCACAATGAATTCAACTGAAATAGAAACACTAGCTATGAGTTTAACGCTAAGAAACTAACAAAACAATTTTTGACACCTCACTGCTCTATCCAAGTTTTCAGGAGTATCATCAAAATAATTAAATTATTACATACCGTCGTAAAAGATGCTATTTAGCGATGGCCCATCGCTATCGCAATAACAAAGTCTTACTCTATACAAACCTCCTGATTCCTACGCTAATCCTAAACTAAATACGATTATATTTATTTCAATCTTAAAATTATTATTAGACTAATATTTACATGTCCAACAAGCTTTCTTTCATTTTCAACTTTCCGTCTGTTCATAAAACAATTTTTCCTTCTGTTCATAAAACAATTTTTCCTCCTGTTCATAAAACAATTTTCCACTAACTTGAGTCATAATTAGGGTTAATAGACAATATAGGGATCGATAATCCGTACAATGAAGCCTAGATTATCTCAATATGAACTTCTTCAAAGTCATTCAAAAATAGAAATAATAATAATCGTATACGGTCTGACAATAAATACCAGAACCAATTGCTTTCAGATGACATTGAACCAAATGATCGAACAATAACCTTCATCTAATTCCTGATCAGCTGCTTATTGACACCATGTCTTGTTCCAACCGTATATCACAAAAATTATCGCCAAACACCAGCGAATCCTTACTCCAATTAGCACAATTGCTTATTTAAAGCAACTAGTGTTTCATAATACTACTCATTCCTTTCTACACAAACAGAATATCGTCGCAAAATAATTCTTTCAATAACACAATTCCTTCTAACACCAACAATGCCATCATAGCTCATTGTTACTACACTCAAATATGTATATATTCTCCTCCAATACTTTCTTTACCAATTCCTTCAATAAAACACGTCGTATCTGTCTACATTCTAACACGACATTCCACTACAATACTCCAAAATATCAGCTGATTATCTAAAAACAAAACCTGTACCAGTCATTGGTTCGTAATACCATTTAAAATATCTGGCATTTCAATGAAATGAAAAAAGAAAATCCACAACCTGCTTCCAGTCTCCGACCGGGTCAGGAATGAATGGAGCCCCTATCCTGCGGCGAGCATATGAACTGTGCCGGCTGCCGAGGCCTGACGCACTCCTCTGGGCCTTACAGCTCCAAGGTGATACGCCTTAGAGCTCCAAGATGTTTCGCCTTTCCGAACTGGCATTGTAATAATGTCTCATAATATCAATAGCTTCATAATGTCGTTACTTGTTTTTCTCTACTGTCACCAATAAAACATATTTTACGTGACATAGTCTCATTCTATGTTTTTCAAAAATGTATTATGGTATTCAAATATTTATGAAAATAATTATATTTATTTAAAATATTTCCCATCATTGCAAAAATAATAATGTTCACTTTCATTATTCATTTTTATACATATTGAACTTCATACGAGAAATGTTCTTCATCTGACTTGTCATAATGTTGACAAAATAAACGTCCTACCGTTGCTCAGAAACATGATCATCATCCTAACTTCATTTAATTAAAATTAAAATAATCTGAAAAAGTCGAATCAGATAATACGGATAACAACACGAAAATCTCCATCGCAAAATTTTTAATCCAAATTTTAAAATATCTGAAAATACCGAAAGAAATCAAAACTCTGACTCAAATCATCCATCCTGAAATATCTCGATGCTCAACTAACGCAAAATCAACCAAACCTGACTTAATAAAATTTAAATAACGAAAAGCGACTACTAAAATCCAACAACAATACTAATAAAATATTAACTGAGAATCAACGTCGAAAATAGTCACACAGACACTCTCATAGATCTCTATCTACAAAATAGACTACTGAAGAGAATTCCTTTCTTATTTTAAGTCGCTTATAGATGTCTAGAAGAAAATCATGAACTGTTTTCCATTATCCATTTCGTGCGTCTCGTACTTTCCTGGATTCGAGTTCCATCCTAGCATTCGCCTTTCTGCTCCAAGATGTTACACCTAACTCCACCGAGATGTTACGCCTTACAGCTCCAAGGTGATACGCCTTAGAGCTCCAAGATGTTTCGCCTTTCCGAACTGCATCTCCCGTCCTCGGTCTTCTCCCTCGATCGATTCCCGGTTCAGAACCTTCGTTCTTGTTCTTCTTCTCGTTCCGCTCTTCTTCTCTTCTGTTTTTCATGTCTTCTGCGTTGAATTCTTTCAATCTCTTCTAAGATGTTTAACTTAGTCCATTTTATTTCCATAAGAAAATGATCATTGAAAATATCGAGAAAATATCGTCACAAAATATTCTAAGTCACTCCTGACATTCTAAGACACTCCTGATATTCCAAGTCGCTCCTGTTATTTTCGAGTTCATCTTGTAGGTTACGTCTCCCATTGCATGTTAAGCCCAGAACCATCATAACTTCCATAATGTCAAACAGTGTCTCTCTCAATCTCAGTTGAAATAACATTTTCCTATTCGAGTCGAAGAATTATTAATGGTGGAAGTAAAGCTCGTTCACTTGTTCCCGCTTCCAATAATGCTTACAATTTGCACTCAAATACTGCCCACTTCGTTGTAGCGACGATTAAATAACTTCACATATTTTCCTCTCGATCTCAATTGAAATGCCAATAGTCTGATCGTCTCTGTAACTTCACTCTATAATACTCGTATCACCGCTTCTGAACTGTTCCTACACCAAAACTGACTGCTATTATTTCTCGATTCTCGTAACATATTTCCACTACATCTTGCCACTAATACTCGTGTAAAACTGTACGACACGTGTATATGTTACTGAATTCACTTCACTATCAGTCTTAACACTTTATGTCGTTCACTTGTGCTTTTATCACACACCAAGCACACACTCGGAGACTGCGGTTTGACACGTCTGTCTCGTTTCACGTCTCCCGAACAAGACTTCGAAATGATGGCTTGGTTCCCCTTCCCACGCAAATTTTGACGTCATCAAGAAAATCCGCGGGTGTTCTAGGCGGGATCCTTTCTGATCCACTTTCTGCCTTACTGAGACATATTTCTCCAAAATGATATCTCTGACAAATCTTCATTTTAATAATTGTAACTTCTCAAACCATAAAATGTCATAAAATAACTCGCAATTACCTTATTGTATGCATTGGTAATTAGTTCCATCGAATATTCTTATTGGCCACGAGGATGACACGTGATATTATCAGCGCGTCACAGGACACCGTGTACACCTATTTTAGCTCTGCTAAAAGCCTATCTTGCCCCTTCCTTTCATCGATACACGTTTAAGCAAGGCGGATTGCCTACCTTCCCGGAGATCAAACAAGACTGGTTTCTGCCACGTTCAGAATTGTTTTTCCACTAACAATTTTCTGATTGGTCCGGCGTTCCACAAAGACAACGTCCCCTCTCATCCTCGCGCTACCCGGAGTTCTACTATCAAATCCAGCTTCTATAAATTTACAAAACTTATGCTTCCTTTGTGCGAGAATAATATCGCTCCAACAACAAATTCGAGTACAGTACCAAGGATTGCCTAGGTTTATAAGTAGCCTATTAGAATACCCTCAAACTCCAGAAATAACGTTTTATTATTATGTACTGTGTTCATATTTTTAAGATAAAAATTGGGTTAGTCTTTTGAAAGTTCTTCAACGGTAGCTTGAAATTTTGTATATCCTATTGCTAACGGCTAGAATCACTGAAACAGCCTAAAATGTACTCGTACAAATCGTGTATTACCTAGGTAGTTTGCGAGTTTCTCAAATGTGACTGAAGTTGATAGCACTTGTTAATAACAGCTGGCAACAGTGATATTAAGGAAAATAGCTAAAGTCGAATTTTCTAATGCGATTCTGCGCCCAGACAAAATTATATTATAATCAAAGGAGCCGTTCAGAAGTTAACAGAAGGGGATGAGCCGACAGACAGATACACGCACATCTCCGCGTGATTGAACTTATATAGCTTATTTCAACTGGTTTTGTGTGATAAGTGGGAAACACATCGAGACGTATTGATGTTTCTGGTATACGGAGGCCTGTATACTGTGCCAATTTCTCGGAAATGAGATTGGATGGCCCGGCTAAACACATCACAATCCCCACCGAGATGTGGTGAACAAAGCTGAATTAAAACTTGTGGTCAGGATTTAACTTGGAAATAAGTAACAAAAATCAACTAGCACCAGGAGGTCGAGATCCAAATAATCTCAGGGTTATGAACAGGATTGGGAAAAGTAGGATCTCTACAAACTAAATCCTTTAAAATGTCACAAGATTAAGGTTGACTTCTTCAGGAACTACTACTGCGAGTTAAGTCACAACTCAACATTTTTACTTACACGGCTCTTATAAGACATAGGCTAAATAAACCATATCCTACATTAGTGAGGCTGTTCGACCTTACTGCTTGATGTTCAAAGCTAGTTTGTACCATGGAAAAACTAGAGGGGCAAACCTGGAATAGAGATTTCCAACTCAAAAATTAATAAATAAAAAAAAGGTCCTTCCAACACCCAAATTGAATTATTCCTCGCTAGGTATGGTCCCTTAACTAACACATTTTAATAACTACTGAATTTATTTCTATAGTTTTAATAATCTCCATTTTATTGTTAATTAAACATGATAATACACTACATTCGATATTCATGTATTATGTGGTGCAAGTATTTACATATACTTCCTTTCGAGATTTTTTTCTGCTTCATTATTCCATGTTTCTCATCAGCATAATCACATTTCATTAGTCTTGTCAAGAATTTCTTTGTAATAAATTACCTCATTAGAATGATCCTCATTGAAATCTATGTTAAGCGTCGTCAGCATTAAATTAGACATGTCACTAAAATTCAATATCTAGACTGGACACGTGATCTGGCATCTAATAACGTAATTCTTTCCTACGCTTAGATTTGGTTAAGATAGACAAAAGTACTTCAGAATTATTAAAATCTTAGTGTTGTTGTTGTTGCTTATTTATGGAACTAGCAGTAAGGATTATAGTGCTATCGAAAGGGCTGTGATACTTTTCTAAGACCAAGAGAATAAGACACTAAAAACATAAAATAAGCCGCCAAATAAGCCTACATAAGAATATGCCACTAAATAAACCGACATTAAAATAAGCTGCCAAATAAGCCGACATAAAAATAAGCTGCTAAATAAGACTACATAAAAGCCGATGCTAAATCACTCCTTCGCCAGAACTGTTGTGACCTTTCTAGTATGCAAATCAGACTGAAAAGTCAGTTGCTACTATGGAACTTACTATAACCAACAAATGTAAACACCGTGCACTCCATAAATGTGACTCTTATAACTATAAGCGACAGAATGTGGATGGAATAATATTCTGGCGATGCTCAAAAGAGAGGTCAAAAAGATGTCGAGGCGATCTGAAAAGTAAAAATGGTGAGGTTTTAAGTGTGAGTGATCATCAATGTAGTGCTCTGAATGAAACACGGTTGCTGTTGAGAAAAATGTATCAAAATGCTAAAAAGCGAGTCCGAGAAAAAGATATTGCTATTCAAGATAGTGCATTGTTTGTTAAAAAGCATTTATTATCTCCTCGAACGGCTATGTTAGGACAGTCGTCAACGTCCAAAAAAAAAACAACCAACACTATCAAAGGTAACACACACTATGCAAGAGATTCCATTGCAAGAGCACCAAAAAGGATTATATAGTAATAGTGATGATGATAATGATGATGATGCTAATGATGATGATGCGGTTTTTACACCCATAAAACCATTCAGGCTTCCCCTGATTTTAAAAACATCGGACATTGTTCGCCGTGGAAAGAATAACATCTATCGTTAGCTTTGTGTTTAAAAACTATACCAAACAATTGTAAATAAAAGGATTAGTAAACTGTTTGTACATACCAGGTGAGTCAGCCGCCCCTTATTTTTTTAGTTTTCGGCCACATTTTCAACTTCTGATACCAACATGGTCGACAGTTCCCCGTCTATAGCCAAGCCACAATGACCCTAAACGACTTTACAAGATGTATGACGACATGAAAGCAAGACCTTTACAAAAACATGTGTGCGACAAGTGATAATTCAAAGCATCAAACTGTCATACTGTGCCCGTATAGACCGGAGTCCGCACGACCACATACGCATTTTACCAATAATCAGTCAGCACGAGAGTCAAAACATCCCGGAGCGCCAGATGGGTTAAAGCAAATCGCAAAAACGACATCAAATGAAAAAAAATGCTTTACTGATTTTTGGCTCAATGCAACAATAAGGATAGAAGGAGATTCAATTGGGCGTAACACATCAAGTAAAATTATCTCATTTTATTTTGAATTTAAAATGACTGCAAAAATGCTCAAAGCAGCATCACTCACGTGTGGCGACCCACATCCTATTTACACAATGTACAGAATTTTTCCAAACACATTTGACAATTATTTTTTGGAAACACAAGTCCGATTAATAGTCCTGTAGACTGTGTTCCAAAATTATTTATGATTAATTCCAGTTCAAATTTAATTGTCTCTACTGGAAATATCGTAGATCACTGTTTGAATTTTTACATAATATTAACACTCGTAGAATAAATGTTCATAGAATTTTTAACTTTCACTTAATTTTCCAGTTTCAAAAAATATTGTCGAAAAATATTATTATCATCATTGAATCAACACAAATTATTTACACATATTAATACATCTGAAAAGTATTTGACCTTGAGCATAGCATCGAAGAACTGTGCGAAGCACAACAAAAATTAATTGTTCTTCTGACATTAAACATTTCGAGAAGTGACTCGATTATGAACTTCAAGTTCCTAACAAAATATATGATTTCTGAATCATCAACTTGATTAATAAATTGTTGAACCATTCGACTATTTGACTTTCCACTTAGAATCACCATTAAGAAAAATATTTATATTTGTGGCCCTTTTAGTAACTTTCACAACTTGCAATTCTTCAACAGAATGCGGAAATAAGAGTTGTAGCTTCAAAATAAATTCATTTAGTTCATGGCACTAGGATTGAAAATATCCTTCAAATTATTCGTGGTTATAGAATTATTTTTAATTGGCAGTGGCCCATTCTATTATTTGTGTAAGAACACAATATTACAACAACAGCGGCAAAGGTCTTCCTCTGACGAAGAATAAACTACTATCATGACAAATCCGGGTTCTAGCAAAATCAAAGTCTAAATGGAATTCGTAAACAAGGTTGAAATAAGAACTGATGGTTTTAAGAAATAACCTTCGGGTCATTCATACGACGAAATGTGTAGTTCCAATACTCCTATAAACCTGAGCCATCGAACCTGCTATTTGATTGATGCTCGAAAAAATCTCCTCATTCCTGCGACTTAAATATGCGCACCTGGGAATGGCATTTCAACTACTCCACACACATAAATTTTCTTCCCAAAATGTATACAATAAATCAAGCCTCTGCTTGTTATCAACACTGGAAGATTAATAAACTTACAAGTTTATTTTATTTTACCATTCAGTTCAACCCGTGAATTTACCATGCTTATGAAAATCTTTATTTCACTTTCGAGTGTATTTACGTCATGATTTTATATAAATACAAAAATATCCTATTTGATACAAATATCCTCTGCTTCCCGTTTCATGCCTCTCCGTGTTATCTGAAAAATATATTTTGCTCATTGCAAATATTAACCGTTCAACCAGAACTGAAATGTTGGTTGAATGCGGGCTTGCGCTAACCACTCTCCTTCGGAAAATCACCTGTTCCAGACTAGAAATGATTAAACTACTTCATAGGCTCTCTCTCAATACATATGATTAT
This sequence comes from Meconema thalassinum, assembly GCA_946902985.2. Classification (NCBI taxonomy): domain Eukaryota; kingdom Metazoa; phylum Arthropoda; class Insecta; order Orthoptera; family Tettigoniidae; genus Meconema; species Meconema thalassinum. Next base: position 863,890,906 of record OX336389.2, read on the forward strand.
TCGAAAATATAATATCTAAGAATTATTTAGAAAAATTATAAAAATCATTATTATTATTATTATCAGTGGATTATTATTATTATTATTTGTTATATCATTTTAAATGTGTTTAGTTATCATCTCATTATGTGAGAATCCACATGTTCGAATCTTCGAATATGGAAAAAAAATATCCATTCCTCAACAAAAATAATTTAACTCAACCTTTACATCGACGGTTTTCCGTGATATCCCTAAAATATGAAATATTCAAATAAATGCTCGAAATGCTCGGTCATCGATCCTAAACTGTTCTGAGTGCTGAAAATACTCAGAATAACTCTAACAAGTCTTGCGTAAATCATTGCAAGATTTAAATACGAAGAAAAATAAATGTGTTGGTCATCTGCCGAAAAATAGATTGTTCCAATTAGCTAGGCATAATATAATTCAAATGTGGCTTACATTTCTTGAAGGTCTTGAAGCGTAGTAAACCTGGTCTGTACCAGATCTATCCATAGACATGCCCTATCGGACAAGCACGTATAATCCTTGTATCGGCCGCCATTATATACCCACAATCCGTCTAGTAAGACATAGTGGTAGTATCTCTTGACGTTTGAAGTAACTGTTGATCCATTTTAATATGGGCTTCTATCAAAGCCATAACAGTTTGTTTAAATGGGGTCAGATCTAAGTGATCTATTCTTAGATATGTCAGTTGTAACATAACTCACGGTAATCTTATCAATACAAGAAGACACTGACAGTCTAACCAATCAACGGCTGTTCTGAAGATCGTTCCCTGGGCATGGCTTCACACCATCTACCATGCGCTAAGCAACCTGTAGTTTCCCTTGCGTAGACTAACGAACACCACCGTGATCGACTGGTCTTCAGTGTACTGATAGATCGAAGTGGTTAACAAGTTACCAATATGAAAACTGACTGAAATGGACTAAACATCCAAGTATTAGGTTATTACTGGACTGTGACAAAGTACTAATTCTAGACAAAGTCTAGCATATGTCCATGTAGAAACATAAATATTTCCACTAATGTCTTTAGAAAAAAAATTCAATCACCTCAGTGATTCTCCTCGCCGGAAACTTACTAAGTTCCACCTCGTAGCGCAGCACTTTTGTGACTATCACAACTTTGAAAATTACTTCTGCGCAGATCCGGCAACCATGTGCCTTGGCTCAGCGTAGCAGCAACTTGCTAGGCAAGTGCTTGTGTCGAAGTGAGCTATCGATGCCTCGGCCGGCCGGCTTTTATTCAAAACTGCCAGGGTCACGCGTCATCACGCTGAAATCTAGAAATCCTCATATCTCTAGTATCCCTGGTCCGATTTACTTGATAATAAGTGCATTCTCTTTCATTTGGCCGTGCCAGTAATCTGATCCAAGTCTCAAGTCTCTACTCCATGGTTAACTATTTAATCAATAAATAGCCTCGACCTCTGCTATTACTCGCTACGTCACTTGACATGCTAGTATCGGTATATTCTTTCCAATTCCTTCTCGAAGCAATGTAGCGCGATATTCAAATATCTCAACTTTCAAAAGCGGCTGTAGCCTTTCCCTTGATATCTAGGTGTCTGAATCTTGGAATACCCATTCCTAGAGTTGGGCACAATACGGCCATGTACAAAGAACATGCCGATGATACGGTTTCAGTTGGATATGAAATTGACGCTAGGTACGGTGATTTACTGATTTAAAAAACGTGAATGAACCTTCGAAGCGGAAAGCAGTACCGCATCTCATACGCTTTCAGGCAAGCTGAAGGGACAAGTAGCCGTGGAGCAGTGGTCTAAGTGCGTAGAAGATAATCATACAATTTTTGGAAGCTGGGTTCAAATCTCACCACCGCTAAATATTTTATGTACATTTTAAGCTTTGGGAATACTATACAAGAGCATTCGTGCCACATTTGACTAATATCATTTTTATTTATTTTTTATTTCGTCAATTTACCCTCTAGGTTGGTGGTTCCCACGGCCTCGGCGAGGGAACTCATCACTACCGCCTCAATGGGCAGTGCCCTGGAGCTTGAACATCTGCTCGGGATGGATACAACTGGGGAGGTGTGATCAGCCCTTCGCCCAGGCGGCCTCACCTGCAAAGCGAACAGGGGCCTCATGGGGGATGGGAAGGGATGGAAGAGTGGGAAGGATAGGCTAGGAAGAGGGAAGGAGGCGGCCGTGGCCTGACAGTAGGTACTGTACCCGTAAATCCGGAAAGTAGCCTGTTGGAATATCCATTGCCCCAGCTGGATCGCCTATTTCTAACAGCACCGGCCAATTACTACACTAGAAATCGCTCCATCATGGCCTTTAGGGATTTACATACAGCAGTTACAAGAATATTGTGGATCAACAACAAACTACACTTGGCACACCTACCTTTACTTACGTTCTCGGGGACTGGGAACTCAGCTTCACCTACAATACATCCACAATACTCTACTCCTTATATTTAAAATGAATCACACGCCAACACCGACAGATAACGAACTGAATAAATTAATTAACAGTGGTAAACTAACCTAAATAAACAAAATAACAATAAACTAATCTAATAATAAAAGAAAAAGAAAACCATACAATCCTACACACTTCCTTTCTACTACACATCTTACTACAATGCCATCCAAAAATATCAGCATAAAAGTCTTGGTTTGTTTAGGCCTACACTACGTAAAAAAGAAAAACGTTTAAGGGAGGCTCTTACATTCGTGGCATTCCCGAGAACGGGTTACCTTCACTAGCAGGCGTCTGGAAAACGCACGTGCACTGGCCTGTTTCATCAATGAAACGCCAGCACCACGCTGCCTTCAGAACTTTTTCATTTTATACAAGGCTGTGAATCTTCACCTGTTCATATTATGTCACACCGCTCTCCAATCCTAACGGTGAATCATTCTGGCTAGCCTACATTGAGACTGCTTTGTGTGCGTTTAAAATACACGTAAAATTAACATTCAGATATTACAAAAATGCTCATAACTTCTATGTTCCTTTAACAATCATTCTGAAAATGTTTATACAATCTTTCATTCGCACCCCGAAATTGATCTAGACCAATCCGGAACAACAATTACTCTTAACAGTGGACAATCATTCATACAAAACATCTGCTCACAAAACACACGCTATTCCAAAACAATCGATTAATAAATCCTACCAAAATTATTTAACTAAATAATCATTTTCGAAAAATATTTACATGTAATTTGTTCATAATAATATACACTATTTAGTGTTGCTAACACGTTACTTTTGAGATTCTGGCTTCTCGGTTACAATACAATTCTCAATTAATTATATACACTGTTTTCCTACATAATCATTTTCTATCGCTCCGTAGTTTTGATATACTGCTTACACATCGTCTTATATAGGTTTCCTTACATTGTCGGTCTAATGCAGTCGACTGATTAAGGTTAACTGTACGTAATTACATAACTTCGGGTTTAATAAAATATAATAATTGTATCATTGACATGAGTAGACAATCGTTCTCTAGTTGTATTTCCGCTATAACCCTTCTGTCAACACAGTTAAAACGTTATTTCACATGAACTGGACTACTTGTATACAATGACTCTTATCATGATCCAATGCCTTCCTTATCAAAGAACAACAATACTTTGATTTCCCTTAAAATACGGAACTTCCTTCGCACGAGCACTTCATAGCTCTACAAATCCTCATATAACAGTATATATGGCATAAACAATTATCATCCACTATGTTAAACAATAACCAAAAATGGATTAATTGTTATTAACATTTCTTCTGTAGAAACTTCTCTCAAATAATGGCATGATCCTCAGTATCGTTTCACATGACTACTGATCTACAATTATACATACTTAAGTTCTTCAAACGAAACTTCCAATTGTAATGAACGATATTAGACTGTCGTGATTGACCTCCTAAAGTTTACTCCACAAAAAGATAATTAACTATTAACACGTCTGTCGCAAATACATGTAATAAAAATAATACTCCTGTCTCATATCACTTCCCAAGCTTTAAATTGTTTATCGTTGTAATATCAGGTCGACATAATGACGTGATGTTACACAAATAGTGTAATATAACACACATGTTATTTATAGTGTCAAATAGAATTCAATCTTGATCGGGATAAACTAGCTTTGAATTCCTAGCCAAAGATTTGAATAATCTTCTATCGAAAGGTATTTCCTCTAACATATTAAATGAACAAAGCTCTCAGCTTTACAAATAATTAAAAAAAGGCTTGTCAATGTCGTAATGTTTTTTTTTTCACTCTACACAAAGAATGTTTATAGGGGTTAATACTTCGGTCTTATCAAACGACTAGTATTTCCTAGATCGTCGACAGTTTATGTACAATAATGATATAACAATATCATTCGATGTTTCTTCTGTTCTTGAAGTTAGATGTTGTTACATTAAAGTGCTCAAATTAAATTTAAAAAGAATTTAATTTGAAGCTATGACTCAATGTCAAAATACTTGGTTTAAATAAAATTATTAAAATTCGAGAGTCGAAACGACTAGTCTTCTATGAGGCAATATGATTCCTCAAACAAAAATTTTAATGTCAGTTCCACAACTGATCCGTAGAATAAAATTGAAAAATAGATGAAAGACAATCATCTCCTAAATAATCTTGAAGCATAAAAATCTTGGCACACATCTGAAGAGTAAAATACATGAGAATACTGTAATACATGAAATGTGAAAATATGGAGTAAGATCGTTGGCTCAGGATGTCACTAATCAAGCTCTATACTAAAAATAAGAGACACGGCTACTTTATTTGGACGAAAACTTGAAGATCAATGTAAATATTCACACAATACTTTAGATGTTTCCTCAGTTCAAGATACTGAGATGGATCTGCATTCGAACCTCGGATCTGCGACCTCAGAGATAGGAAAAACGTTCCCTTTCCGGAATTCACCAACATTCGCCTGGGCTCGAACGACATCCTTCTGGCAAATTCGTCTGTGGTTGCTGGGCTACCCCTAGCATCTTGACAAATCTCTTCTGTAGAACCTTCATTCTCCGTCGCAAATATGTATCAGCCTCATCATTGAAATATAATTTATAGAAATATTCATATAAATGGTGAATGAAATATTTCTATTGCTAATTGATGTTACATTAGTGTTCGTAGACTGATGAAAATGTACAAGATGGACCGTACACTACGTCTGTAATCAAGAATACGTTGTCTAACGAAGTTCCATCGTTGTATCTTATTTTCTGTTATCGAATATGTCTCTGGCGCATGACTATTTAGTTCATCATATCAACAATGTTAATTAAGTTGAATGAAACCTTTTGAAGAATAATGATAGTCATTATGATAATGTTTATTTGCTGCGCCAATGTTTAAAGTTCTTCGCTACTGTTCACTTGAACTGCGTTCGCCAACTTCACGTTGCAATCTAAAATGATATTCAGCTATATTTCCAACACATTTGAAAATCTGTCTTAACAGGCTTATATTGTCGAAACGGTAAATTTTAGAACGCTCGACTTTCAACAGAATGTAGTATTCGACCTGTTCTTTATATATATATTCACTTAGTTAAACTCAAATCTCAATTATACAAGAGATATACTAATTTCAATGTTCCTCACAACTTCACATAAAATGGAAGTGCGGTAATCTCCTACGTTCTACCTAGCTATCCTCGCGTCTCCACAAGTCGACAGTCGTCGCACTCAGACAAAGCTTTGGGATCTCCGTTAACCCAGTAAAAACACTTCCTCACTCTTCAAAGATTGCTGGAATAAGAACATCGATCCTTGGATCTCCCCCTACAAGTCGAAATTTTGGCGGCCATATCAATCTCCCACCATAATTTTAGCGCGTAGATTACTAATGCTTATTACTGCGTAAATTAACCGATCTGCAGTTTTGAAAGTATCAGACATAATTTCGTTTAATATTCTCATCATTACCAAATAAGAAATTCTTCTTCTAAGGGCCTAAATGCATAATTTCACCAAATTATGTAGTTGAAATTGATCCCGTCTTCAATAAGACCTCTTCTCATTGGCTCTGGGCTGGGATCCAATAGCATAATTTATAACAATATTTATAATATTAATTTCCAAACTCACTGTTGCTATGCCAATTTTAGCCTTCTAGAAGCGTGTATTGTGCAATATATCACGTGATCGGGCTCTCCCACGGCCTCGAGCTTGTAACACTACCCTCCTGTGTCACACTTCCAGAATCTGTATTTGCTGGTTAAATTTTATCATGGGGACGGAAAATACTCTCATTTTGTCCCAGAATAATTCAATTTTCGGGGGCAGTACCATCCCGGCATTTGCCTGAAGACGAAGTGGGGAAACCACGGAAAACCACTTCGAGGATGGCTGAGGTGGGAATCGAACCCCCTCTACTCATTCGGACCACCCGAGGCTGAGTAGACCCCGTTCCAGTCCTCATACCTCTTTTCAAATGTCGTGGCAGAGCCGGGAATCGAACCCAGGACCTCCGGGGCGGCAGCTAACCATGCTGACCGCTACGCTACGGAGGCGGCTGACTAATATCATGCGGTGTTTATTTATGGTTTAATGTGTACTGGCTTGACACAGTGCGCAGCCTAGAAGCACTGGTTATTTCATCGCCATGTTCTTGTATTTGATTCTCCAGGGGCTCACATCTGGTGGGACGTGGGTTGGCGACCACGGGACCCCAGCTGGGTCTGGCATTGCTTCGACTTGCTTGTGCCGGGCTCCTCTCCGTCTTCTTTCCTGTCGACCTCTCTTGGTCAACTCTTGCTCTCTTCTGACCCCGGCGGTATTAGGGTATCCGAGGCCTATGGAGTCTCTCCTTTTTCGCCTTAATTGGCTCTTCTCTCATTTTTCCTGATCCCTCATTCTTCGCGGGTTTTTCTTTCAGGTACCTCCTGCCTTCTGCTCAAGGCCCTCAGGCAAGGCAAAAGGACGAGTATCCGTGGAGCAATGGCCTAAGTGCGTAGAAGGTAGCTGTCCTGTTTATGAGAGGTGGGTTGAATTCCCACCACCGCTGAATACTTTTGTGCTCATTTTAAACTTTGGGGATCAAATACAACATGATGATGATGATATTGTTGTTACAAGGGTCGTAACATCTAGGTTATCGGCCCCTAATGGTTTGGGTGTTAATGAAAAATGAAAAATACCTATAATTAAATCTAACTACAAACTTTCACTATCATTTTACCCTCCAGGGTTGGCCTTTCCCACGGACTAAGCGAGGGATCCCTCCTCTACCGCCACTGAGGGCAGTGTCCTGGAGCTTGAGACTCTGTGTTTGGGGATACAACTGGGGTGTGTGACGAGGCACTACGCCCAGGCGGCCTCACCTGCAAAGCGAACAGGGGCCTGATGAAGGGATGGGAAGAGTGGGAGGGTTAAGCAAGGAAGTGGGAAGGAGGCGGCCGTGGCCTTACGGAAATTACCATCTTGGCATTTAACCCGAAGTCGAAGTGGGAAACCACGGAAAACCACTTCAAGGATGGCTGAGGTGGGAATTGAACCCTCTCTACTCATTTGGACCACCCAAGGCTGAGTAGACCCCGTACCAGTCCTCATACCACTTTCAAATTTCATGGCAGAACCGGAAATCAAACCGCGGACCTCCGGGGTGGCTGCTAATCACGCTGATCACTGCACAACGGAGGCGACTGCTACAAACGTACAACTAAAATTTACTACTCACTTACACATGTCTTTTATACGATTTCAGTTGGATACGAAATTAACGCTGAGTGCGGTAGCAAACTGATAAAAAAAAAACGTGAATGAATCTTCGAAGCGGAAACAGTATCACATCTCATACACTTTCAGGCAAGGTGAAGGGGCGAGGAGTCGTGGAGCAATGGTCCAAGTGCGTAGAAGGTAGCGGACCTGTTTTTGGGAGGTGGGTTAGAATTCCACCACCGCTAAATACTTTTACGCACGTTTTGAGCTTTGGGGATCAAATACAAGATGATGATGATGATGGTGATAATTTGGTTTTAAGGGACCTAACATCTAGGTTATCGGCCCCTAATGTTTTGGGTGTTCATGGAAAATGAAGATGAACATTTAAGTAAATCTAACTACAAACGTACACAATTGGAAAAGAAAAGGAAAACAAATAAGGGTACCGGTAAGGAAAATAAATGAAAGGGGGAAAAATGCCCTCAACCCTCGAAGAATGAGGATTGAGGGACTTTGAAAGAAGGAGAGCCATGAATGGCAGGGAGGAAAGGGAAAGAGGAGAGGGCCCGCCCCAAAGGCAATGGAAAAAGGCGAAAAAACGGACCCAGCTCAGGAATCCCTAGGGATCGATAACTCTCAAACTCACCAGCTGTGATCCCTTAAGGTTCTAGCATTATCCAAGGTGCACAAGAACGGGTGGGGATACACACACCCTGCCTCCTTGAGGGCCTTGAGCAGAAGGCAGGAGGTACCTGAATGAAAAACCCGCGAAGAATGAGGGAACAGGAAATATGAGAGAAGAGCCAATTAAGACGGAAAAGGAGAGACTCCATAGGCCTCGGATACCCCAGTACCGTCGGGCTCGGAAGAGAACAAGAGTTGACCAAGAGAGGTCGACATGAAAGAAGACGGAGAAGAGCCCGGCACAAGCAAGTCGAAACAATGACAGACTCAGCTGGGGTCCCGTGGTCGCCAATCCATGTCCCACCAGATATGAGCCCCTGGGGGATCAAATACAAGAACATGGCGATGAAATATCCAGCGCTTTTAGGCTGCACACTGTGTCTAGCCAGTACATATTAAACCCTAAATAAACACTGCATGATATTAGTCAAATGTGGCACGAATGCCCTTGTATATTATTCCCAAAGCTTAAAATGTGCATAAAATATTTAGCGGTTGTGAGATTTGAACCCAGCTCCCAAAAACAGGACGATTATATTCTACGCACTTCTACCATTGCTCCACGGCTACTTGCCCCTTCAGCTTGCCTGAAAGCGTATGAGATGCGGTACTGCTTTCCACTTCGAAGGTTCATTCACGTTTTTTATCAATAAGTCACCGTACCTAGCGTCAATTTCGTATCCAACTGAAACCGTATCATCGGCATGTTCTTTGTACATGGCCGTATAACAGTTTGATGCTTTGAATTATCACTTGTCGCACACATGTTTTTGTAAATCTTGTAAAGTCGTTTAGGGTCATTGTGGCTTGGCTTTGGACGGGGAACTGTCGACCATCTGGCATCAGATGTTGGAAGTGTGGCCGAAAACTAAAAAATAAGGGGCGGCTGACTCACCTGGTATAGTAGAAATTAAATTAATAAAAATATTACATGTGTATCGTCTATTTTTCTTAATTGCTATCGCTATCTTTCCGCTTCTAGAGAAATGTAAAGATAACGTTAACTGGTTCATCTCTGGCTGGGTTATAGGATTTTTAGTCTTCTTCTTCTTCCTCTTCTTAATCGTTTACCCTCCAGGTTGGTGGAACCCACGGACTCAGCAAGGGAACTCACCACTACCGCCTCTACGGGCAGTGTCCTAGAGCTGGGAACATCTAATCGGAGTGGATACAACTGGTGAGGTGTGATTGGCACCTCGCCCAGGCGGCCTCACCTGCAAAGTGAACAGGGGCCTCATGAGGGAAGGTAATGGATGGTCAGTATGGAGAGGCAAGGAAGAGGGAAGGAGGCGGCCGTGGCCTTGAAGAAGGTACCATCCCGGCATTTGCCCGAATACGAAGTGGGAAACCACGGAAAACCACTTCGAGGATGGCTGAGGTGGGAATCGAACCCCCTCTACTCATTTTGGAACACCCGAGGCTGAGTAGACCCCGTTCCAGTCCTCATACCACTTTTTCAAATTTCGTGGCAGAGCCGGGAATCGAACCCAGGACCTCCGGGGCGGCAGCTAACTATGCTGACCTACGCTACGGAGGCGACTAGGATTTTTAGTAAAAATAGAAATGTGTATTATCCGGTGCTTAGCCAAAGCCTTTTGGACAGAGTGTTTTCTGCTCACTCTGAAATAAAAGCTGCGAGGTCCGTTGACTAGCAACTTACTATAGTAATGTATTTTATCTGCTGTTTTACGTACTGAGTACCATAATAATACAGGGCCGGCAACCAATGTTGAGGTAATATTTATGCCGGGTAAGGGATTCGAACCCTTGCTTCCTATATATAGGATATTTGATCTCGGCCTACCCGATAATTAATAATATAAACTGTATAATGAAAAATAGCATTATAGAGACATGCTAAGTAAGAGCAAGTAAAAAATTAGTGTGTTCAATATCCCCTCAGGAAGGAAGTATAGCAAAAATAAAATATATTCGAGGTGTTTTCAGTATGTCTACCGTTATGTTGTATGTAATGTGCCCAATCGGACACGGCAGACTGGCATCGAACTCGGGTCTTATCAGAGAAGACCAGGCCCATGATTATGCCTAGGGTCGAACCATTGATCTCTGAGGGGGAACAGCTACAGGGAACCCGAAGAGCAATGAGTTATATAATGACATATAATAATGTAGCATGATTTCACGGCTAGAATGTGAATATCATAGCTGTTTAATGTGATAATTATAAGAAAATGCAAGCATATGTACGGTTAGGAAGCATAGAAGTATGAAGGCAAGCCAGCTTGACATTTGACTAATCGCAGCCAACAGAGGGGCGTGGATCAGTGACGCCGAAGGGACTCATTTCGTCTGGACCGCTGGGACAGCTCGAAATTAATGATTCTGGGGTTCACCGGCAGACAACGTTTGAGACTGGAGAGGGGGTAATTGTCCACGGAAATTAATTGATTACAGCCAATTGGAGCATTGAAATGGAGTGAAAAGTACACCCAGGTGAATATATTCTAGGAGAGATAATTTAGGAGTGGTCTCACACCTAAATTAAAGCCTATATCTCTAAATGAGCCTGTGAACACAAGGCCTACGCGTGAGAGGAATGATTTGGAGACCCACACGAGGGGATTTTCCATGGTGGCGTCATGACGCTATGGAAGAAGGCAATTAATTGTAATTAATTGGCCGAAGCGATCGCTTGCACGCGAGTGATTATGGGACTTCCACACCTAGATAAACGAGGTGTATACGTCATTTTGAATGGAAATGCATTATTTCAAGAAAGGAGTCGCACCCGTATGTCCTGTGGACTACGTTTTACGAGAAACCTTTATATAGGGGAAGCAGCGCAGACCAAGCCAGTTCGTCTTCAGTTCTTCTCCAGTTCGTCTTGACTCAACACGTAACTAATACGCTGCCAGAAAGTGCGCGAAATGTTAGAGTATCGACGCTCATGTAAATTTGAAGAACAATGGAATCACATCATACAGCTTCTTAATAGTAATCATGAATAGCGTAAGATTTAATCTACAGCAGATATTTATCCATTATCATACGCAAATATAAGTTCGCTACAGCGTAGGAATAAATTAGGATGTTTTTTGGACATTAAATATACCAGGAGGTATTGTCATAGTTATAAATGACGCAGTATCGTCAGGATCACTACAATTATGGGAGCCTGGAAGGCATCACCAATAAACTTGACAGTGAACTGAACAGTATTGAAGGTAACGAGAATCGAACGCACGCACACGCAGATAGACTTTCACGGAGACCAGCGGTTGTCGTAGCTGCATCGCATCTCTGAGGTCAGGCGTTAGTAGGAGTCCAATTAAGGATCAACGTGTGAAATAGTGCGAGGAATGTATATAAGTTTTATTACAGTGATTTCAAAAGTGTTTATGTGTATTGTGTTATAATATGTATTGTGTTAAAATGAGAAAAGCCAGTGATAAAAATATTATTACCATGTGTCGTGTGAAATATAGCATGATGGCTTGGACCAAGCATCACGATAGGCGCGTGGCTGGCATGCTGGAATAATCCAGCGAAAATGAAAAGTGAGTACAAAGTCAAAATGTTAATGTAATTAGATAGTTCACCATACAACGAAGCATCACTTTAAGACTAAGATGTAACAGTCACTTATGTACGAGCTTTCACCACTCGTATTCTGATAGAGTATGGCTTGGAAGGTGATTTGTTTAGGGCCATTCCGGCCTAAGATAGTGATGAATGTAACGGTAACGTTAAATGATAATATTAATAATAATCTGGGGTCGGTAACAGTAATAAGTAAAGTAATAGGCATTTCCGGCCTAAAGAACGTTCAAAGTGTGTCATGTCTAATATAAAGATACTGTATTTGGTAAACAGTAAGAAAGTAACATAAAATATATCGAGATACGAGAATTTTTCAGTGTCAGTGAAGTGTTGAATGAATATTTGATATGGTCAATTCTTAGGAGTGTATTTGAGAACCATTAAAGTAATGTAAGCCAGCAATTTTATACTTGTTTTTGGAGCTATTTAAAGCTTAGGCTTAAGAGTAATTGCAGAGAGGACGTGAGTGCTTTAATAATTGAGTCATCTATGAGAAGTATTGTTTGAGCCGCATACAGCGGGCAAGTAACGTAGAATCAAGTGATTTACGTCAATAAAGTTGCCGGGACCACTCTAACATAGCTTGCACGTTAGGTGAAAGGTTGGCTAATCTACGAGATAGTATTGCCGTTGGAGCATACTTATATTATTCGCCGCGAATTGGAACGGAGCTTGTCTGTATCCATCGCTTGCAGGAATATTGCCACGAGGGATGCTCTTCGAGACCCCGTGAGCTCATGTATTAATTGATCTGCCCTGAGAGGAGAATCATGTTCGTCGTATAGGAAACGCAGATTTCCTTATTATTATTGTAGGCAGCTGCTGATGAGAAATCTTGTATTCTCAATCGTGATGCGCGCCCGAAGCCACTAGTATTCGCCACAGAACGGCAAGGCTATTACAGGATCCATCCCCAGCCATGAATATTAAGTAGGAGCCGAGTTGAGCCCATTACACTAAATATAGGTGGTAAATAATTAGGATGACTCAATTACTAGAGACAACACTCAGCGTAACTCCATTGTATTGCAATTGTAAACTAAGATGACCTTGCTAGCAGCCAAGGGGGGTGGTAGGTATGCCACTAGGACGGCGGCCATCTTGCGCGGCCAGCTGGAACTAATTTTATTGCCAGCTTGAAAGGGGGGTCTGGTGACCTGCTCCCTTTATTTTAGAAGCATAGTGGGACACTGAAGAATCTTGGTATTTCGAAATGTAATTCAGATATGATTGTTGTGATGATGCCAATTGATTTAAATGATGTGTTTCAACACACATAGCTTGTCGGATCGTTGTGATCGGATAATATTTGGCCCAGTTATTCTCTGAGGAGGAACGCTGAACCAAATAAATGTAGGCATCTTTTTAAAGTGCATTTTGCCCAGTTCACACTAATTTATGCAAACGGGTAGATGATTTCAATGACATGATACGGTTGTAACGATAATAATTTCGACCAGACCCAGAAAATCGTTGTATGGTGAAACTATAAACATTTCTATCCATGTGTATTTTGGAAGGGAAAACGTACCACTTTTAGCGTTTCATATTGATGGGAAAAAAAGAAGACGATTCACGCGACACAACACTTGTTAATTAAGGCATAATATAATGAATTTATGTTAATGAAAGTAAATGCCCGTGAGAAGGGATTAATGTTTAATTATTACAGAATTAATGCCATGAAAAGTGATATTATGACTTTTGTGTTGTGATACTCCAGTTTATGTTAAATTGTGCCTTGGGAAGAACAATATGAACACTCGTAGAAGTCTGAAAGTATCACTGATAGGATGCTAGAAATAGATTTGAGTGCAGTGAAGCTCTAATTAAGAAGAGACTCACAAATAACCTTGATTTTCATTGTGGGAATTAAATGTAAATTATCCTTTGTTTGTATTTTTGTTGTATAGCCATGATTTTTATATCATTAAATGTTGTATTTAGGAATATGTTGTTTCTTTCATGTAGAGTAGTTACCTGACAGACTCAAATCCTGAGCATGTGGTCGTATGGTGGGCAGGATCGTCCCATACCTCAAAAGACCGTGAGCTAGCTAGGATACGAACACATGTTCCATATGATGACAATTGGGTACAGTAAGTAGTAAGTAAGTATGCAATAGGATTAAAAGACTTCCTAAAACAGCAATATTCTAGTACTTTAAGAGTCAAAAGAGAACAAGCGTTGACCAAAAAAGTTCAATAGGGAAAATAATAGAAAAGAGCCAAAATCAAGTAAATCCCTCTAATTTTGGTTTGTTAGGCTAACCTGTGTAATTGTTGTGTCTGACTATAGTAACAGGTAAATTTAACAATTAGAGGTAAGATTGCAAAGAAAACCGCCGTGGACATACTTTATGTTGTTTAAGTATGTAAATTCAGTTGTAAAACAATTTAAAACCAAATTCAGGTTGGCAAAGAAAGTTGAAGGAGTCGGGTATTGAACTCGGGACATTTCACTTGCAAAGCGAACGCTCTATCACTAAGCTACGCCTCCCCCCTCTCCTAGCATAACAGTAACTCTTTTGAAACAAGCATGTGATTAACTGTTATCTAATGGTTAAGATGAAAATTTAATTCACCTCCTATTTTGAGTTTTGGGTAAGAGGGCTCTGTTTTTACACCCCCCCCCCCCCCCCACACACACACACAGAGTCATGTGAATCGAGTTCGGATTTCCGGTGCTAGAGTTGAGAGTGCAAGCAACTAGACTTCGAGGTAAACATTTTCTCTCTTGTTATCTCCTACTCGTAAAACAGTTACAGCTACCAAGAGCCGATGTCAACAGTATACAGGCACTTTTGTGAATCTGTGTAAAATTTGTGAAATCTATATATTTTGAGATAAACCGCTCGGGTACGTTAGTTCGAGCCGCTAAGTAACTTAACACGCATCTGCCCTTGGGGAAAAAGCATTTTATCTATGTGGTTAAAGGTTGGGTAATACCCATTGTTTATAAATAGTTAAGAGTGGTTGTAAATTGTAGAATTTAAGTGAAATTGTGAATTTTCGGTCAAAATCACTATATTTTTTTTGAAATTTGGGGATTTTTTAAAGAAATTGTTAATTTCAGATAATTATTGTTATATTTCTTTAAACATCTGAGTTTCCAACTTAATCTTAAGCTGTAAACTAAAAATAAAGCGTATATAAAAGCGAGAAAAGAACGACATAGTTTACGAATAAATAAATAAATAAATAACTGATTTAAAAGCTAAAATAAAACAATTAAATAACCTGGTTTTTTGTTTACCCAACAGGAAATAATAATAATAATAATAATAATAATAATAATAATAATAATAAAATTAATTAATAACACAATGAAATATTAATTTTAAATAAATTAAATATTAAATAATTAATAATAAATAAATACTTAAATAAATAAATAAATAAATAAAAATAACTGTTTCTTAGATATGATACTTGGCTATCCTAACCGGCTCTGGTATAATGTCTCGATCTTTTAAAGAACCAACATGGTCGCTCGATTTCTATTTACACATCTGTTTTACATGAACCAAAATGGCTGACAGCATAATCTAGCTTTACACACGTTCAGCATGACACCATGTTCATGGCACCTAATGCGTAGCCAGTCAAGTTAGCAAAGTCATTATCGTGCTAAAGTCGCCTCAGGGCCCCGTCTATACACATGCAAAAGAGTTTTAGAACATGCCCGTGCAAGTTAAATAATCTCTGTGTTTTAAATAAATAGTCAATATTCCTTTCCCTCGAGAGCTCAACTCGTACGTCACGCGACAAGATTTTCTTGTTTAATCGTTATTGCAAACCCGTTGCCTGTATGGCCATGCATGTTAAAGCATATGCACAAGTTAAATAATAACAATAAGTATGGTTAATCGACTAAAGATACTCACCTTGGTCATATCGACCGCTGCCCTGCTTTGTATAAATAAATAAATAAATAAAAACAAAATTATAAATGTATACTTGGATCTTTTGGCAAAATCTAAAAATAAAATCTAGGGTTGGTAACCTAGTACCGGTATTTAAGTCCTTTGGCAAAATCTAAATATAAAATGTAAAATACAAATTATAGCTCAGGGGGCGTATCTTAGTGACAGAGCGTTCGCTTTGCAAGTGAAATGTCCTGGGTTCAATACCCGACTCCTTCAACTTTCTTTGCCAACCTGAATTTGGTTTTAAATTGTTTTACAGCTGAATATATAATTAACAAATAATAATAAAATATATCCGTTATATCCTTTAGTCAAAATCAAAAATAAAAATAAACAATAAATAAAATTCTGATAAAGAATAATATTATAACATCAAATTTAAAAAAATAAAAAACTATGAAAGCGAAATTTTAAAAATGTGCAGTCTACTTGTGTCCTTTTGGCAAAACTCAAAAAATTAAAAAGTAATGAATAAAAATTATAAAATTAATAAATTAAATATTAAAAATGAAAGAAATTAAAAACAATAAAACCGAAATTTTAAAAATGTGTACTCATGCCCTTTTGGCATAAATCTAAAAACTAAAAAAATAAAAACTATATAAATAATAAATTTAATATTAAAATTAAAGACTAAAAACTATAAAACTGAAATTTTGAAAATGTGTACTTGTACCATTTTGGCATAAATCTAAAAATAAAATAACAATAATAATAATAATAAATAAAAATTATATAAATAATAAATTAAATATTAGAATAAAATATGTTAAATAAATATATAAATAACAATAATAATAAGAAATATTAATAAAGCATTTGAAGAAAGGATTCTGA
The DNA here is from genome assembly GCA_946902985.2 of Meconema thalassinum. NCBI lineage: Eukaryota > Metazoa > Arthropoda > Insecta > Orthoptera > Tettigoniidae > Meconema > Meconema thalassinum. The sequence continues at coordinate 863,907,603 of OX336389.2, forward strand.
AACTGAATATTGCGTACAATCAATGCAGAAAAGTTTACCAGTAGAAATCCATGTCCATCAATGCAAAATTAAGTCACTATAACGCTGTAATCAGGCCCAAGGTCCTCTATGCAGCTGAAACCCTAACCATCAAAGGGACAAAACTGATACAGAAACTAGAGGTCAAGGAAAGAATTATCTTGAGTAAGATCTTACTCCCAAGGATCATGAATGGAGAAAGGTATCACAGGCCCAACGATGATCTATACCTAAAGCAAGAACCTCTAACGGACACAATCATCAAGAGACGCCTCCAATTCTATGGACACCCTGAGAGAATGAACGAGTCAAGATTGACCAGTGTAATCCACAGAGCCAGCTCCTGCAAGAAAACAACATCACTTTGGTACCAGCAAGTTAAACAAGATCTGAATAAAAGAAGACCCACAGATTAAACTTAAGAAAGGTCCGAGACCTAAGAGGTCAGAAGCAGCTAAACAACTACAAAGTCAGAAAATGAAGGAGATACGGGCTAGGAAGAAGACTCTTAAGAACGTGAAACCAATCCCAACTTAACAAGCTGAAAACCATTTTGGTTAACCTACATAGTCCATAGTTGGCTCATTCGAAGAAAGAAAGATAGAAAGAAAGAAAGAAGGAAGGAAAGAAAGAAAGAAAGAAAGAAAGAAAGAAAGAAAGAAAGAAGGAGAAGAAATATTAATAATAATAATGACAGGCTAATTATTAAATAAATAATAAATAATTCATAATCATTAACCAATAAATGATTATTAAAAAAGCCCGCTATCTTACAAGAGCCGTGAATGAGCATGCGTACAAAAAAATACTATTTCACCTCCCCCGGGTAAGGGTAGTTTTTATATTAGGGTGGAAATAAGTCATCCATAAAAAGGAGGCTTCATCTCGAGTAATTTGATACTTGACACGAATCTCTGGGATTATTGGTTCGAGAGATATCACCAAGCGCCTGTCTACAGACACTAACAACACAGGTTAGTGGATAACAATCCACCCTGTCCCACTACTCGCAATATCCATTATAATGGTTGCGCACAGCCACTTGGGGGATAAAAAATACCATATGGTGATTAAAAAAGTACTTTAAAACAAAACTACGAGGGATGTTCAGAAAATTGTGGCGCAGGATTGGCGTACGCCCACTACTATCTGGGTAATTCCATGGTGTGTTCCATCCTTCCCCTTCTTTTCCCTTGAATCCAAAATATCCCCAACTCCTCACGTCGTCGTGTAGACAACTGGCTCGAACTGCCAAAACATCCTGTTGTTCCCCTGATGAGGCATCTAGCTGCTTCCACAACTATTGCTGACTCCATCTCTGCGTTAATCGATGTAGATGTAATTAAATGTCTTTAGTTGAATATGTTTGTATTTGAACGTAGAACACTCGATATTGCACCCGTTCGCATAGAGCCTTCTAGAACAGGACTCTGCCCCGGGGTCGCGCCCAGTACAATTAAAATTAAATAAAACTGCCCTAGGTATTTCCTTCCTGATATAATAAGGGCTGATTATAATCAACACACATGGGTATTCTTAACATAACAAGCTTAATTGTGCTCTGAAAGAAGTTCATTTTCCGTATTGACAGATTCACTATATAACAAAGGAGAAACTGTTCCGCCTAGTCAATACATTTATTTACAACAAGTTATAAACTTGCTATTATATGGTACATGTTTCGGGGCCTCTAGTACTGGTCCCTTCTTCAGCCATAAATTAAGTTGCAAAATCCAGCATAATTAAAGATATCATAATAAAAAAATACATAAAATGATGAGTGAATGGATGAAATGAGGCGAAAACGAACATATTACTCATGAGAAGTAATGTTGTAATGTTTTCTATAGCCCTCACTGTGTGACAAATATACTGTTTTCTACTAAGATATGTTGTTTTAATGGGCGCCAAGACCTCAACGCTATGTTGAAATCTAAATTTGTATTTAACAACACCTAGCTCTGGTAGAACCCCCTCAAGAATCTTTACTCTCAGATCGTGGTATGATTGGATCATTAACCCAACAAACAATTGTATCAGGAGAAGGAATTGGTCTATATCTAATGCTACCTACTGAAAACAAAGATTGCATGGTTAAAAGAAATGTATTTATTGTATAAAAAACAAGTATAGCAAAATTAATAATAATAATAATAATAATAAGTTTGAATTTAAATTGGAGCGTTGCGATTTAAGTATTACCGCTAGAAAATTACGTGAAAACGGAGTCGGATAAATTACTGATTTTACTCTTATTCCCAAGCTATGAATTTACTGAATTACTGAATAAGAAACAAAGAAAGACAAGAGATTGCGTAGTTATGTGTCATTCGCGCTTACCACTGGAAATTGCCGTAGCATTTCCCTCGTACTGGATGTTGAAGTGAGCTTCCCATAGCCTCCTGGACGTCGTCATCTTCTTCGTTGTTGATGATATATTTGTAGATATGAAGATTTATGGTCCGTACATCGGAACCAACACGTACAACCACAACGGTTAAGTTTCACAAAGATAGTCGCTAACTCCACTGAACATCGGAGCCACTCACTCGTGCAACCATACTGGTTAAATTTTATAACGATAGTCCTTCACTCCACTGAACATCGGAGCCACTCACTCGTGCAACCATACTGGTTAAATTTTATAACGATAGTCCTTCACTCCACTGAACATCGGAGCCACTCACTCGTGCAACCATACTGGTTAAATTTTATAACGATAGTCCTCGTTTCCATGGCGTGCCAACCATATATGCACTCGTCGGTCTCCCACTCCAGTCCCGACTTCCAGCTTACGTGGTCTCCACTGATTGGCTGACCCCTCACGCGCTACTCCCTCTTCTGGCTCATTACACTCGGCGGGAGGGTGAAGTCGTTTGCCGTTCCATACATCCGCCTTTTCTTGACGATGTGACCCAGCCTTGCGTCATACTACTTGACAAGCATAAGCCTGTATTTGAATTCCCAGTGAGTCATGTCTCTCAATATACCTTAACTGACGAAACTCCGTAAAATTCCGTAATCATATAATTTTCTATGATAATGTCGTACGTAAGAATTTGCTTGATAGTGTTTCCTAAGGCATAGAAAACCTATCTGTATGCTTATAATTTTTATAAAATGCTCCGAAAAATACCTTAATAATAATTATAATAAATTAATAATAATAATAATAATAAATTAAAATGAAAAATTCTCTTGGCTGAACAATTTGCCGCGTAAATAAATATAGAATGGCTTCCTACTGACTTATGCCAGTGGCATGAAAACCCCTCGAAAAACACGTTACAATGTGAGTGCACATCAGTAAAAATTAACACCATTGGTATTGCTAGGTTCTTGAGAATACACTTATATAGCACTGTTCTAATGTTTGTGCATGTGGAAATCACTTCACTTGGGATTTATAGCCTGTTGTTTACAATGCTGTTGACTGAAACTTGCTGTTCAAGCTGGGGCTTCTGAGCTTATAGTCTTGCATTAGAGGGAAAACATCGAATGTCATGTAATGAAATACATCATCATGATGAGGAGACATCCAAATATGGAAAAAACATATTTTACTTAGACCAACTAAAACAATTTCCTTTGTTGATCTAATTCACAGAATCTCAATTTCTGTGAATTAGATCAACAAAGGAAATTGTTTTAGTTGGTCTAAGTAAAATATGTTTTTTCCATATTTGGATGTCTCCTCATCATGATGATGTATTTCATTACATGACATTCGATGTTTTCCCTCTAATGCAAGACTATAAGCTCAGAAGCCCCAGCTTGAACAGCAAGTTTCAGTCAACAGCATTGTAAACAACAGGCTATAAATCCCAAGTGAAGTGATTTCCACATGCACAAACATTAGAACAGTGCTATATAAGTGTATTCTCAAGAACCTAGCAATACCAATGGTGTTAATTTTTACTGATGTGCACTCACATTACTTCTCATGAGTAATATGTTCTTTTTCGCCTCATTTCATCCATTCACTCATCACTTTATGTACTTTTTATTATGATATCTTTAATTATGCTGGATTTTGCAACTTAATTTATGGCTGAAGAAGGGACCAGTACTAGAGGCCCCGAAACATGTACCATATAATAGCAAGTTTATAACTTGTTGTAAATAAATGTATTGACAAGGCGGAACAGTTTCTCCTTTGTTATATAATAACAAGCTTATTCAACTATACGATACAAAACAAAAACAAACCAAAAATGATTATATTTAGATCGTAGGCTTTCGTGGCCGGTGTCAAGTTTATCATCTTGGCTTACAGGATTGAGCCGCGTCGCATATCGGTTATTATTTCCCGACGTTTCGGCTGACATTGCAGCAGCCTTAATCATGGGTAGGTACGAGTTGGTGTTCGCACTCAAACTAACGGTTGTTGCCAGTCAGATGTGCTTGCTTGCCCAGCGTTGACGTCACGCTGCTCGCTGATTGGTCCCCGCCCCTGGCAGTCGCGCGCTAAGAGAACTTTCCAGATGTTGTTGAGTTTGAACCCATCTTCGCGATTGAAATTATTGGAATGCTTCACGACCTCTATTGCCTCTCTAATTAACCTCTTTTGGTATCCGGGAATTTTAGCAACAGTTTCGGCCTTATCAAATTCGATGGCGTGTCTCGTGACGTCAGCATGTTCAGCTATTGCAGATCTGTAGTTTATCTGTTTCGTGTCCCGAATGTGCTCTGAAATCCTAATGGAAACGCGTCTTTTTGCTTGCCCTATGTAAACCTGTCCACAGGAGCAAGGCACTTTGTAAACTCCTGCGTCCTGGTTTGGCAGCTTTATCTCGTTTGATTTACGCACCACTTGCGTCAGCTTGTTTATAGGATGCATCACAGTAGTAACATCGTGTTTCTTGAGCAGCCTGGCGATTCTATCTGTCAACCCCTGTACGTACGGCAGAAAGGCTTTATGGTGGGGCCTATCTTTGTTCTTTTTGCCAGTTCTTCGGCTTTGTTCTACCTTCCGTGTGGCGCTATTTATTTGTCCTTTGCTGTAGCCATTAGCTAGGAGCGTGTTCCAAACATGTTTCTTTTCTTCATTCACGCTATCCTTATCGCAAATGTGGTTGGCTATGGTGAGGAGTGTTCTAGCTACCATCTCTTTCTGCGATGGAGGATGACTTGAGTTAGCAGGTAGGTACCGATCTGTGTGAGTAACTTTCCTATAGACCCTGTGTCCGAGTGTGTTATCTGTTCGTTTATAGAGCAGAACGTCTAAGAAGGCCAGCTAATTATTTTCTTCTACTTCCATTGTGAAGTTGATGCTCGGATGTCTGGAGCACATGAAGTCTAGAAAGTCCTGAAGTGTGGTGCGTCCATGTTCCCATATCAAAAAGACGTCGTCTACGTATCTGAACCAACACTTAGGCTTCAATGGGCTCTCCTTGATCGCTTCTTCTTCGAAGTTAGCCATAAACACGTTAGCCAGTAGTGGAGAGAGGGGGGACCCATGGCTGCTCCCTCCGTTTGCTGAAACATCTGCCCATTGAATACGAAGACTGTGGAGTTAACGCAGTGTTCAGCTAACTCCACTAAGTCCGTTGGACCTCCTGTGGCTGTAAGTTTTTCCCTGATTAACTGTATGGCGTCAGGTACAGGCACCCTGGTAAATAGGGACTCCACATCGAAGCTTGCCAGTAGATCACCGTCACTCAGGCTTATACTCGCTATGATATCAGTTAAGTGCTGCGAGTTTTTCACGTGGGAAGCTGGCGGAGGGAATAATGGCTGCAGTACCTGGTTCAAATATTTAGCCAGATCGTGAGTTGGAGACGCTATGGCGCTAACTATAGGCCTCAGAGGCACATCGGGCTTGTGTATTTTAGGTAGGCCGTAGAACGTGGTAGTTCTTGAGTAGCCAGGTACTAGGGATTTCTGCTTCTCTTCTGGAATATATGACTCCTTAATTAGCCGCGTCGTCGTTAGTTCTATCTTCCTTATGGGGTCCTTCGGGATCGCCTTATAAGCTGTGTCTGAAAGGAGGCTGTGAACTTTATCCACGTAGTCTTGGGTGTCGAATACCACCGTAGCATTCCCTTTGTCTGCTGGCAAAATCGTAATGCTGTCATTGCTTCGTAGCTCTTTAAGGGCCTGACGTTCTTCCCTGCTGATGTTGCTTGAAACGGGCCTAGCATGTTTGATGATCTGAGAGGCCTCTGCTCTAATTTCTTCTGCTTCTAAGGCTGGTAGATGACGGATAGAAGCTTCTACCCCGCAGATAAGATCTTCCGTAGGAGGGCGTCTTGGCGTGATTGCGTAATTAAGTCCTTTGGCTAACAGGTCCTTAGGAAGCGCATAGTGATCAACATGTCATCCCTGCCATTGAACGAGCCAAGTAAGAACCTGTTAGCCAAAGGACTTAATTACGCAATCACGCCAAGACGCCCTCCTACGGAAGATCTTATCTGCGGGGTAGAAGCTTCTATCCGTCCTCTACCAGCCTTAGAAGCAGAAGAAATTAGAGCAGAGGCCTCTCAGATCATCAAACATGCCAGGCCCGTTTCAAGCAACATCAGCAGGGAAGAACGTCAGGCCCTTAAAGAGCTACGAAGCAATGACAGCATTACGATTTTGCCAGCAGACAAAGGGAATGCTACGGTGGTATTCGACACCCAAGACTACGTGGATAAAGTTCACAGCCTCCTTTCAGACACAGCTTATAAGGCGATCCCGAAGGACCCCATAAGGAAGATAGAACTAACGACGACGCGGCTAATTAAGGAGTCATATATTCCAGAAGAGAAGCAGAAATCCCTAGTACCTGGATACTCAAGAACTACCACGTTCTACGGCCTACCTAAAATACACAAGCCCGATGTGCCTCTGAGGCCTATAGTTAGCGCCATAGCGTCTCCAACTCACGCTCTGGCTAAATATTTGAACCAGGTACTGCAGCCATTATTCCCTCCGCCAGCCTCCCACGTGAAAAACTCGCAGCACTTAACTGATATCATAGCGAGTATAAGCCTGAGTGACGGTGATCTACTGGCAAGCTTCGATGTGGAGTCCCTATTTACCACGGTGCCTGTACCTGACGCCATACAGTTAATCAGGGAAATACTTACAGCCACAGGAGGTCCAACGGACTTAGTGGAGTTAGCTGAACACTGCGTTAACTCCACAGTCTTCGTATTCAATGGGCAGATGTTTCAGCAAACGGAGGGAGCAGCCATGGGTCCCCCCTCTCTCCACTACTGGCTAACGTGTTTATGGCTAACTTCGAAGAAGAAGCGATCAAGAGGAGCACATTGAAGCCTAAGTGTTAGTTCAGATTACGTAGACGACGTCTTTTTGATATGGGAACATGGACGCACCACACTTCAGGACTTTCTAGACTTCATGTGCTCCAGACATCCGAGCATCAACTTCACAATGGAAGTAAAAGAAAATAATCAGCTGGCCTTCTTAGACGTTCTGCTCTATAAACGAACAGATAACACACTCGGACACAGGGTCTATAGGAAAGTTACTCACACAGATCGGTACCTACATGCTAACTCAAGTCATCCTCCATCGCAGAAAGAGATGGTAGCTAGAACACTCCTCACCAGAGCCAACCACATTTGTGATAAGGATAGCGTGAATGAAGAAAAGAAACATGTTTGGAACACGCTCCTAGCTAATGGCTACAGCAAAGGACAAATAAATAGCGCCACACGGATGGTAGAACAAAGCCGAAGAACTGGCAAAAAGAACAAAGATAGGCCCCACCATAAAGCCTTTCTGCCGTACGTACAGGGTTTGACAGATAGAATCGCCAGGCTGCTCAAGAAACACGATATTACTACTGTGATGCATCCTATAAACAAGCTGACGCAAGTGGTGCGTAAATCAAACGAGATAAAGCTGCCAAACCAGGACGCAGGAGTTTACAAAGTGCCTTGCTCCTGTGGACAGATTTACATAGGGCAAACGAAAAGACGCGTTTCCATGAGGATTTCAGAGCACATTCGGGACACGAAACAGATAAACTACAGATCTGCAATAGCTGAACATGCTGACGTCACGAGACACGCCATCGAATTTGATAAGGCCGAAACTGTTGCTAAAATTCCCGGATACCAAAACAGGTTAATTAAAGAGGCAATAGAGGTCGTGAAGCATCCCAATAATTTCAATCGCGAAGATGGGTTCAAACTCAACAACATCTGGAAAGTTCTACTAGCGCGCGACTGCCAGGGGCGGGGACCAATCAGCGAGCAGCGTGACGTCAACGCAGGGCAATCAAGCACATCTGACTGGCAACAACCGTTAGTTTGAGTATGGACACCAACTCGTACCTACCCATGATTAAGGCTGCTGCAATGTCAGCCGAAACGTCGGGAAATAATAACCGATATGCGACGCGGCTCAATCCTGTAAGCCAAGATGATAAACCAAAAATGAGATGAGAAACTACACTCGGCATTGGACAAATAAAATCCCACTGAAATTAAATAAAATCATGATCTTGGAAGATCTGATCATCAGGATTTTACTGTTAATGTGAAACAAAGATCTTAGAAGATCTGGTCATCAAGACCTGTATTAAACAAATAAACAAATTTTCATCGTCCACCCACCAAAAATAACACAATGAATAATTACATGACATCATCAGCAACAGCTGATCATTATTATTATCGTCATCAGCTGTAGTCTGCCTGACTTATTTGCATTGGTGTGGTTTTGGAAACTGGGACGAGCATCCATTCCCAGATCCAAATCCAAACAAAAGAAATGTTTGAAACCTGAATCTGTGTTAGTTACTGTTGGCCCAGGGCACGGTAAAACTTACACTATCCGAATGACGTGCCTCTAACTTGAGGCACTACCAACTTGAGCATGAGATACTATGTCAACTCAATACCCGTGAGTATTAACAAATACTCACGTCATAAAATACATGAATAACAAACAAGTCTATTTCAAAACAATGTCACACAATGTGACAAGCCTCAGAACAGGGGTTAACAACAAATCTAATATCACACTAGCGTAGCGTATCAACTAACATGAATAACATTCGGCAGTCGCAATTCCGATGTAACACAAATTCGAAATCTAAGTTCCATTTTGTAAGGGGAGTGACAGCCTTTCAGAATAAATCAATTCTTTATTTGTCTTATAGACGTAAAGATATTGATATTATTAGTTAACTAATGGCTACACTGCGTTATGCTACACGGCTGAAAGCAACGGGAAACTACAGCCGTAATGCTATTCCCGAGGATATGCACCTCTCTATGCATAATTACTTGTGATATTGGCCTCCTCTCTTGTAAAATTCCAATCCGAAGGTTATCTACTGTAGTACCCCGTTCGGATCTCCGGTTGGGGAATACTCGAGAGGGGGTTAACATCACAGAAGTGACAAAGAGGAAATCCGACATTCTACGTATCGGAGCGTGGAATGTTAGAAGTCTGCTAGGCAGTGGAAGGTTAGAAAACTTAGAAAGGGAAATGGATAGGTTGAGGTTGGACTTGATTGGGATTAGTGAAATGCACTGGCAGGGAGAACAGGACTTTTGGTCAGGGTCATTAGCACTAAATCAAACAACGGCTATGCGGGGGTAGGTCTCATATTAAGTAAGAAATTTGGACAGTCGATGGAATATTATGAACGGATTAATGTAGCTAAAACCAATACAAAACTTACGTGCACCACAGTGGTACAAGTCTATATGCCTACAAGTCAAGCTGATGATGATGATGTTGAAAGGTCTACGAAGAAATAGATGAAATTCCGAGGTAGGTCAAGGGTGATGAAAATGTTAAAGTAATGGGAGATTGGAATGCTGTGGTAGGAAAAGGAAGAAAAGGGAAGATAGTAGGATATTTCGGATTAGGTGCAGGGAATCATCGAGGAAGCAGCCTGATGGAATTCTGCACCGAGCACGAGATGGTCATAGCTAACACCTTATTCAATAACCACGATAGAAGAATATACACATGTATGAGACCAGGAGATACAGGGAGTTACCAAATCGACTTCATTATTGTCAAGCAGAGATTTCGAAACCAGATTGTGGATTGCAAGACATATCCCGGTGCTGACATAAACTCTGACGACAATCTGGTTGTTATGAAATGCTGATTAACGTTGAAGAAACTGAAGAAAATTCAAAAGCCAAAAAGGTGGGCAATAGACAGACTGAAAGAGAAGGATGTAAACGAAAGATTCAAGAAGAGTATAAAGGAAGGACTAATGACGAACCCTAAACAAACTTCAATTGCAGACGAATGGGCGATTTTGAAGAATGAATTAACAAAATTCGCAGAAGAAAACATTGGTAGGAAAGAAAGAATCGGTAGAAAACCATGAATCACTCAGGATATACTAGAATTAATGGATGAAAGGCGGAAACACAAGAATGTAAGGGATGAAAAGGGGGAAAGCAGAATACAGACGACAGAGAAATGAGGTTAGCAAGAAGTGCAAGGAAACGAAAGAAGAATGGTTGAAAGAGAAATGTGCAGGTATAGAAAGTTGTCTGAAATTAGGAAAAGTAGACACAGCTTATCGAAGGATTAAGAATACATTCAGGGAAAGGAAGACTTAGTGCTGTAATATTAAGAACACAGATGAAATGCCTCTAAGAAATAGGGAAGAGAAGGTTGAGAGATGGAAAGCTTACATAGAGTGTTTGTATAAAGGAAAGGAGATAGAGAATCATGTAATGGTACGGAAAAAATTGATGAGGATGCGAAAAGAGATTTAAAATTGAGATCCAAATTTGACAGAGTATTGGAAGACTTAAGCAGGAACAAAGCACCAGGTGGTGTATTCCCTGGACTATACGTCTAGTCAGAGTTAGCTCTTGCTGCTCTTTGCCTTTTTCCTTAGCTTTAATTTGATTTCCTTTCTTACAGACACCATCAGCGACCCTCTGTATCCTACCTCTCTCAATCCATGTGCCTAAGTTTTTTATAAGTTTGTTCGAGATGTGTATCTTCTATGGATTCTACCCAGCGGCATCTTGCATCAACCCGCTGAAGTTCTTCAAACTCCTCGAGTCAAGAGGACTTACACACCGATCCCCCAGGCGTCGTCTTCGTCGTCAGCTAACATCTCCTTGAAGACACTGCTCCATGAAGAATAATTTTTTTTGTATCAGGGTTTTATTTTTTCAATGTTCCCCATCCTGTCATATGCTCTTTTATCTACTTCCCCCTCTTCTTTGCCCACCCTGTTCCCTCGTGTGCGTTTTTGCTCGCTCTCACTTCTAGTCTAGTCGTCAAGTGAACAGTTTCGTGCTCCCTCTTAGAGGCCAGCCTCCTGTCTCCATGAGGCAATTTTAAAATCGACGCCATGTATGATTTTTAATCTAACGGTTACCAGGAACAATCGCCTGCTCAACATTCAAAGTTAAGTACGGTGATTCTAAACATTTTAATGAATTTTTAAACTAAACTGCAAAGCTTCAATGGGTTTATTCTGATTTTCTAATATTGTGCAATAACGGCCACCGCGGGTTTTCTGTCATGTTCAAGATAACGAAAGATTATTTTCGAACATGAAATGTAGTACTTCTTGTACGATATAAAAGAGATTCTTTCTCTCTACGTGGGAATCTTGTCAAAACTCATTAATAACTTTCTAAAACTTAACTTGCCTTCGAGGGATTTCTACCGCTCCATCTAACTGTCATTACAGTTCTGGAACTATCCATTGCAACTTGAAACTTGCTCATCGCGCAAAACATGATTGAATTCAACCAAGTATTTCCGTAAACTGCAATACCTTTTCTTTTGTTCTCTGAACTGTAGGTGCTACAATAGTCAAAATCTTAACACCTCTCAACAAACTTTAGTGCAAAACAGTGTCCGTTTAAGTATCTACCGCACCGCGTTTGATTGAGAGCAATAAAACCGGCCAGAACTTTGAATTCCTAACTCCCTTTCCTCAAATAACTTTTACTAACAAATTTAAGTTAAGTATATAATTACAATTCTACGAGGCCTCGCTTAAAATTAAGCGCCCTCCCATTTTTGCTCCACTTACCATTTATTTACTCTACTTCAACATATGTGATTAGCCCACATTTTAATATGTATTGTTTTTAACTTCAAAAACTAGGGAGTTCTCCTTTTTTCCAATTATAAAATAGTTATCTAATTTGTCTAATCCAGGCTTCACAAAGTGTGACCTGCTCCATTAGAATGTGTAATTCTTTGAATTCAGCTTAAACATTAGTAGATATAGAAACTACTTATTAATCTTTCTTTTCTTATCCTGCTAGCTCAGGAATTGTTAACTTTCTAATTATTAAACTTGTGTGCCTGATCCTTTTGCTCCAGGCTTCGTTAATTCGACCTGACCATTTTGAATATAACATTGTTAACTTCTGCTTAAAATAGCGGTATCCTCCGCTTGTAATTTGTTTTTCTTCCTGTTACGATCAGGAATTTAATCTATTGGTTTATAGCCTTTTCGCTTGCCTTAAGGGAATTCTACTCTTTGGTGTTCAACCTAACCAATTTAACAAAATGTTATACTAAATTGTAATCCTTCGTAATTAACCTACCAGGTTAAAAACCTTTTATTCAGACGCTTGCTCATTAACTCTTGTAACAAATAGGGGACTAAGACTTCCAATTTGTTAAAACCACAATCTATTACTTTAGCTTAAAATAGCTAAATTGTTATTCTCAACTCAAAATAAGATCACAGATCTAAGTATTGTTAAACATTTAAAATTCTATCAATTGTTAAATAAATTCTTTATAGTTTTTCGCTTTATCCCACTTGCTAGAATCACGGTTAGGCAGGACCTTCTCTTCCCTTATTCTCCTCCCAAAATTATTGCTTATTTCAAAATAGAAAAGGCAATCTCTGAATCAATAAAAACGTTACCACTTATTGCGTTTAAAACGAAACTTCAAATAAAAACATTTATAAAGTATCTTTTAGCTATCTTGGCTAATTCTAGTAGACAATTGAGGCAAGTATAGCTTGCTCCACCAGCTTCCTACTTGTTGAGATTTTCTCTCTGACTTGTGATCTACTTTCAAAATTTTGGTTTTGTTTAAGTTACGCTGAGGTTTTCCTCTGTTCTAAACTTTTAGTCAGCACCCTGCTGGGTACGAGTTTGGCCTGCTTTGGATACAATAATTGGTTCTTTCTTGAAGTTTCCATTAATAATAATAAAACGATTTCTAAAGGCAATAAAGTTGCTTTATCGCTTCCCACTCTGGGGGCATTCGGCCGTTCTGTCCGAGGTCCAACAGTGTCTAGAAACAAAATTATCATGACAAATTCAAATTCTTTTAGCATTTCGAAAGGCTTTCTAAAATCTTACCCTTTGGAAGTAAAAGCGTCTAGGTCTTTTCCTTTTGGAATACCTGGCCTTGCTAGAGTATCACCCTTCCCCATAATATCGAAAGATTTGTTCGGGAGGGAAAGAGCACTTAGCGATTGCTCGCAGGCAACCCCAGCTCTCGCTGCACTCCCCGTTTGCCGTAGACAGGTCCCCACACATTTTAGGTACTTCACTAGCTTTGTGAAGTAGAATCGTTTGCCCAATTCGCATTTTCTTCTGTTTTGTGTTGGATTCTCTTTCTTTATACCGATACTTGTTTCCACTCCTAAATCTACCTCCTTTTCTCCCTCATCATCTTCCCTTAGGTAGGGTTAGTACTCAGTAATAACCTACCACCAGGCATAGATGATATACCGATTGAGTTTCTACTTTGCCTATGTGATGATGGTCTGATCAGGTTATTTCACTTGGTGTGTACTATTTACGAGACAGGTGAGGTACCCTCTGATTTCAAGAAGAATTTTATCATCCCAATACTGAAGAAAGTTGGAGCTGACAGATGTGAAGAATACCGTACAATCAGATTGATTACTCTCGCTTCAATTATCCTGTCTAGAATGATTTACAAGAGAATGGAAAGCCAGGTAGAAACGGAGTGGGGTAAAGACCAGTTTGGCTTCAGGAGAAATGTAGGAACAAGGGAAACTGTACTAAGTCTTAGGTTAATTTTGGAAGGTAGAATAGGGAAAGATAAGAAAACGTTTATGGCATTTGTAGACTTAGAGAAGGCTTTTGATAACGTTGATTGGGCTAAATTGTTTGACATTTTGAAAACGATTGGAATAAAGTACAGGGATAGGAGGGTGATCTACAATCTATGCAGAAACCAGACAGCAGTCATTCGAGCTGATGGACATGAGAGAGAAGCTGGTATTCAGAAAGGAGTAAGGCAAGGTTGCAACTTGTCACCCATACTTAACAATCTATACTGTGCCCGTCAGAGGTGCTATCAGGGTTGCCAACAGCCGAAACGACATCCCTAACACCTCACCGGCCGGACCCATGTGCCATGAGGATCAGGTGAATTTCTTATAGGCCATAGTGGCACGAGAATCCTTGATCCAGGGGATCCGTGGTAACATGGTTGCTAAAAAGGTCATAGACAACCCAAGAAAATACACCTCCTAAAGCTAGACTCAGAAATAAACTTCCAGGCTTAATTAAAGCATGTAGAAATATTTATTCAAAATATTCAGACACCCAGCCTAGTTCGGAGGGTTTCTATCGGCTAATCCGCAAACTAATAAATAAACAAAAATAAAAGATCAGTACCCTACCTGTAAACTACTGTAAACCCTCGCGAAAGATATATCTGACAAAGTAAAGCAACAACAGCAACGCTGGGAAAATGGTACGGCAATAATCTTTAAGTCAGGTTACAAAATAAGCTAATAACGGAATTTACATTTAACAGGGTAGCAATAGCAAGTCTAAGTTAGGATGATACCATTTCCTCCTTTACATTTATTTTTAAATAATCTAGCTAATTCCTAACAATTAATACAAAATTTACGGCGATGACGTCCGTAAAGCAAAACAGTTAGTACAAATCTACATGACAAGCCGTCAAATAAACATTAAATGCCCTCTTACAATCTAAAAAAGGGTAAACATGGGGTTATCATACACTTGAATAAATAACAACAAGACCATAAACAATATTATTCCTGCCTTCGCCCTGGGTTATTCTTTGTAAACCAGTGTCATCTACGTGCATGTTATTTACGGTGGCGATTGCGAAGTAAAAACTACGCCTAACGTCGCATGAGGCTCACGCTCCACCAGCTACTGACTAAAGGTTGAGCAAGCACTCCGTCGATAAAAATTAGTGTCATCTGTCCTAGATTACTTCCACAAAAGAAGCGTGCACAAAGCAAGTGTCAGCCAGCAGGTCCAAAATGCAAGAAAATCAAGGTTAAATGCTATAAATAGTTAATTATCATCAGTTTATAATAATGACGTTTTTGATTATTAGAATCGTTGGTTTAGATAATCGTTGGTTTATGGCGAATAGGCTGACAATCCTGAATACCTTGGGCTCAGCAGTAGCAGTCTCGTGCGAGATCAACCTCTGCTATAAAACACCGTCAACGAGCTCTCCCGCTCGGATATAACAATAACACAGGTTATTAGTGGCTCTCGGCTCACTTAATTTACCTCTGGGTAAGGCCTGGCATGAACATCAGTTACCTCCCTACAATAACACAGTCAACAGAATCGAAGTCTGGACACTCATAAATATAGCCTCTATACAGGTGCCTCATCTAGCCTCTTAATTTCAACAAATAAACCTTAACATAAATTGTAATCATTCTCAGATGGAGAAGAAAGATAGTCGCTTCAATAGCGATGCAAACATATGGCTCTTGCCATTCATCTTAAAGTAGCAAAACATCTGATTATTACAAAATGGTGGCCTGGACATTGGCTTACATATGAGGCATGTCATTTAAATGTTAGTTATGCTATAAGCATTGTCAAAGAGCCTGAAAAAGTATGTCTCACTGAGTGAGTGGTGCTCTAGTACATTGCATGCTGGGAACTATTACCACCTGTCCATGATTCGAGCTAGCCTCGCTACTCACAATCATCCACACGGACAGTTTAGAAAAATGAACAACACTGAAAGCAGGCAGCTTTCTCGCAGAAAGTCCTATCAGAAAACTGGCCTTGTTATCATGTCCCAGATATAATACAAAATCACATAAGCATTAGGCTTAAAATCACGCCTCAAAACTATACACAATGACGTAGCATGTTTGTAAAAGTCAAAGAAATTAAAAATACAGATATTCCACTTAGTCTGAACCTCTTTGAAATGTGCAGATATGTCAGTTCATAACTGCTCTGTCTAATCATGACCAAAATAATAATTGTGTCGAAACACTTGACACGAAATAAACATCATAAAGGCGCAAATCTTACAATTGCTAAGTTTGCCAATGATACGGCATTCATTGCAGGGTTCGATGGTAGATTGCATACAAAATGTAACACCCTGAATGTGTTCATAACTTGAACTGGATGTCTTCATAGCACATCAAAATGAAAATGACATTGAATTACAAAATTGATAGCTTCAGTCGGCTATCTAATGATACGGACTGTTCTGACTAATCAGTGGCGTGACAACATTTACTAGAAAGGGGTGTTATAAAAATAACACTGGCCATGACGTCTGATCGTCATCCCAAATAACTGTACACAAAATCACCCACCTATGGTTGAACAAAACGTAGTAACAAAGACTACAGTCACGCTTAGCAGGGGTAGAAATAACATCTTAACGATGTCCATCAGAATGCACCGTGATCGAAAAGAAATTCAATCACAACGGGTGACTAACAAATCACTGAAAGTGAATTACAAGGATTAATTCTAACAGTACAAAACCTACCTATGGCTTGCCAAGGAGTTCGGCTGATTCTACAATAAACTACAATAAACTACACTAAGCTACACCACAAAAGAACCTCACAAGGAATGAATTATTCGGACTCAAAAGAAAGGATGTCTACATCTCAGTCGTTCCAACGACCTGAGGGATACAATAAGGCTTTGGTCTCCGGACAAGCGTTGTCCAATCTGGGCCTCCACATAGGCTCTATCCATCTCTACGGCCTTTATTCTTCCTCGTCGTTGTCGTGATGATATGACCAGACTCCTCCTCAAAGTCGTCATTTTCCTTGGCTTAGCGGATGCTTAAGTCATGGTTCTCCCGTCATCGGCTGTAGTTCTCCGGTCCTCTCCTTCACATGATGAATCTTAACAGCTCAACTCCACAGGTGATGCGTAACAAAGCTCGTCGTACACGTGGTTATCAAGAAGTGACATTTTGAAGTACGAATTTACCCCTTGAAAATACGAAAAATGAGCGTAGCACAGTTGCACTGAAGCTAGCTTTTATGTGGTACTAAATTCACTGCTGCTACACGGCGCAGATGGTTTATAAATTGGCCATGCACTATTATCTGCTTCACTAACACAGATTTTACTTCCCCACAAATCACGTGGCATCGGCGTTGTGTTGCACAGAAAAGGATTGCACTTGCGATTAAAGCAATATTTGTAGTTATGAGTGTTGAGATGATTCACTCGGTTAATGATAATCTCACAGTGAATGATATATTTTATCGCCACTTGACGATGTCGAAATACGATGTTCGAACGCGTGGTTGAAAATATGGTGTTCCACAATTATAATCACTTTTCCAAAAATTCACAGTATTCGTAGCACAAGCCTTCTCCGGCCGTAATATTCACTAATATTATGTACTGTTCGTAGTTAAATAATGTACGATGCACTGAGATTGCTTTCCTCGCCTTCCAGGCGGACTATTACATCGTATTTTAGACGGACTTGACAAGAACAACATCCAACTTGGATGGTAAACCAAACACATGTGATAAGAGCTCAGTCCTGCGCTGTGTGAACTTGTGAATACACTAGCCATGCAGCGACTGTCTGGTTCCGGTTCGCGTATCTGCGATGTTACTACCTTACCAAAAGCAGAAATAATATTCTAAAGAATGTTTCGATGATACAGAATTACAACATGAGAATATCTGAGCTTCGTAGAAAATAGAAGTGTCATAATTTAGCCTCAGATTATTTAATAATGGTTTTCTCCACAGTCAAAAGATCAAGCATTTATAACTCCAAAGAATGTTAGCATGTGGCGACAGCATGGTCGGTCAGTGGGTACGTTCTAAAGTGATGCATCAAAAATGCGTTGCGATGAAAAATATCACATGAACCAGTGCTTAGCGGGTTCAATACATTGAACAAGCAATGAAGGAAATTGTAGAAAAATTTAAAGTGGGAGTGAAGATTGAAGGAGAAATAATTTCAACTCTGAGATTTTCTGATGACGTCGTAATCTTGGCCGACACGCCTGAGGATTTGATTGAGTTTTTGAATGATATGGACTCCGTCTTGAGGAAAGAATTCATGATAAAAATTAATAAATGCAAAACGAAAATATTGGAATGCAGCTGAAATAAATCAGAAACCTCTATGGAAATCAAATTGGCATGTGAAAAGCTAAAGGAAGTAGGAGACTTCTGTTACTTAGGAAGCAAAATAACCAGTAATGGAGGAAGCAAAGAGGATATAGAAAGTAGGTTTGCTCAGGCAAGGAAAGCATTTCAACTGAAAAGTAATCTGTTGACATCGAATATAGACTTAGGTACCAGGAAGTCATTTTTGAAAGCCTTTGTCTGGAGCGTGGCACTCTATGGAAGTGATACTTGAACTATTGGTGCAGCAGAAAATAGGAGAATTTAAGCACTTGAAATGTGGTGTTACAGGAGAATGATGATCAGATGGGTAGATAGGGTTACAAATGAAGAGGTATTAAGACGAGTGGGAGAGATGTTTCTGGCAACTGCTAATGAAGAGAAGAGATAGGTTGGTAGGACACATACTAAGACACCCAAGAATAGCAAGCTTCATTAAGGAAGGAAGAGTCGAGGACAAGAACTGTAGGGGTAGACCAAGGTTAGAATATATTAAACAGATTGCCTTGGGTGTAGGGTGTGGTAGCCATGCAGAGATGAAAGGATTAGTTCACGACGGGGAGGCATGGAGAGCTGCATCAAACCAGTCAAAAGACTGAAGACTCAAACAACAACATCTCTAAATATCAAAGCTTAAACGCAACCACCACCAGAAAAATAAATAAATAATTTTAAAAGTACAAATATTCACATGAGTCAATGCTCGAACCATGTAACACTCACAAAGATCGAAACGAAACTCAAACACATCCAGAGTGTAGAAAACAACTTAACTCCAGGATCCCAAATTTACATGACCAGTGTATAATCTCAAAAAACAAACATAACCTAAAGAACCTAACTTTCAAATCACCAGCTGATTGCACATATCAGCGGGCAAAATAACCAAAGAAAAATCACAGTGAAAGCTACCTGCTCTAGCCGTAGACCTACGTCGGAGTCAGTGATATATCAAAACAGAAACTCTCCAGACGAAAAATATAGTGAGCAAATACACGAACATCAGCTAATTCACATGTGTGGGCGGTGTGTGTCAAATCATCGCAGATACATGGGTCAGAGTGCTCAACAGGGTCACTCCCCCAAAATTCGAAGAAATTTTCCCAAATAGAACACAATACATTCAGACGCCCGTTGTAGACACACCTTCCTCGCCCAAGAGAGCCTATAGCTTCCATCTCGGCGGAACGTTGACACCAACCCACACAACATCGCCTAGCTGAAACAGTCTACCATCCCCGCGCAATGAAACCTCAAATAATCAGCTCACACAACTCACCTTAGCTCACACTGATGCAAAACTCACCTCAAATCCCTGCCTGATCTCCTCATCTGAGTAAAGAAATGACTGGATGACCGCAAAAACCTGGCCTCCTCAAGAAAAACAATACACTACTAGGGCCTGATGACCGCAGTCTCCTCACAAACTCTCTGCCCTAATACTGGTCCACAAACATTAAATGATCTGGGTTCTAACTTATATAACTGTTGGGACTCGACACACACTTGCACGCACGCAAGTGACAACAAATTTTTACTGAAGGGTTACATTAACATCTATCTACACTGTGATATAATAACCCCTGGCACTACAGCCCATGAAGGGCCTAGGCCTACCAAGCCTACCAAGCGACCGCTACCCAGCCAATTGGCCTGCAGATATTGGGGTGTTACGTGATCAGCGCACCGGATCTCCTCAGCCGTTAATCTTGGTTTTCGTGATCGGGGCGCTGCCTCACTGTCAGGCAGCTACTCAATTGTCCTCACGAGGCTGAGTGCACCCCGTTCCAGCCCTCACGTCTGCTTCTAAAATCCCTGATGAAGCCGGGAATCGAACCCGGGGCCTCCGGGTGAGAGGCAGGCGCGCTACCCTAACACCACGGGGCCGGCTATCTACACTGTGATACGCTAGCTCATTTATCTTTAATTGGCACGTCCTAAACAAGTCTAATCTGACGACATGACAAACACACAAACCTAAATCCTATCTTGGGGCGTGGTGGCTCAGCGGTCTAGCTGTATGCCTCTCACAAAGGCGGTCCGGGTTCGATTCCCGGTCAATGCATGAGAGATTTTCGAAGTGAAATGCCATGTCCTGTGGTTCGGATTCCACGTAAAAAGTAGGTCCCGTGGCTCATGATCTCAAGATTAACGGTCACGTTAAACTACAAGCTTCCTTCCTAAATCCTATCTTAATTTAAATGTACACAAGAATTCTACCCTGGCCAGACTGGCAACGAACGTAAAATATTTGAATGGTGTACTCATCACTCAGCTCCATGGTGATTTAACGCAGTTCCATGGTGACCCCAACCTGGTGTTTACTCTATGGCGAGTGCCATCCTGCTGGTGGTGAAACAACTTATTCCTTTGGCTTCCATCTCAGCAGGCTTCAAACTTGCTGCTTTTGTAGAGCATGGTAAACCATTGACCATTAATATAGGAAACACGTTTGACACAACCTATATGCGAGCTCCGTTACTGAATTGTTTTCTATTATGAGTTATTGTATTCGTGGCAATGGCGTGTTTATCAATGTCTACACTTCACTGACTTATTATACGTTATTCTACTGAAGATATTACTCACTCCTCACTTACAATTAGACTAATATACTGTTCATTAACTGGGAAAATACAGGCATATAAGTGTCTTTAATATAATGTTGCAGATACCGGCAGAGTCATACACAAATCCCTGACTTTGGGCATTATGGTAATCAGCCTTCTATAGTGTTCAATTCTATACTGTCATTTCACCTAGCACAATCAGATACTGTCTAGCCCCAAGTACTATTTTCACTGATAATCGCAATCAGTCCTAATGTCGACTGTGATACTCAAATGTTTATGGCACTCTCAAAAATGTGCATAAGCAACCTAGCGTTGCTGATTCGAGTAATAATCACACACACTATAATGCTCTCCTGACTGATCTATCAGCTGGAAAATCTGGCGTTAATTTACCTCAGCACTTGCTGACTTGAAACTGTGTTACTGTACTTTATACTCTGCCACATCTTAATTTAGTC
Organism: Meconema thalassinum; assembly: GCA_946902985.2. Taxonomy (NCBI): domain Eukaryota; kingdom Metazoa; phylum Arthropoda; class Insecta; order Orthoptera; family Tettigoniidae; genus Meconema; species Meconema thalassinum. The sequence continues at coordinate 863,928,981 of OX336389.2, forward strand.
TTTGTTAAATTCACTTAATAACACGCGCTCCACGGATCTGATCGAGTGGCGTGGACACCAACCACGACTCCTGACAAACAACTGTGTTCTCAGCCCCTGGCTGGCTTTGAAACTGTGTATAGTAGCCTACTGTAACACTTTTCGTAATTCGCGCTCCCATCGCTGAGGGGCGTAACCTCACTCTACGACTGCTGGCGGCAAACTGTGTGTTCAGCCCTCGGCTGGCTTTCAAACTGTGTACTTTACTTTGATACTGTTTACTATACTCGGGGAGCAACCCAGCGTGGTGTTCAGCCCCGCCTGACTTGAACAATTATGTTTTCTATTCCTCCGCGGAGGTATATATATCCCCAGGGCGACCTTATCACTTGCGGATGCTTATTTTTGACAAATTTCCCTATTTTCTCACACGCTGTATATCAGACTGCCCTTAGATTGGAGCTGAATAATTGGAGAGTTCAATTATGTGCTCAATTTCCAAATCCGTAGGATTATTAATTACAGGCATCGCGTATGCATAGTGCGTGGCGGGAACGGTTCTTCCCCGCGGTCATGCGATCTTGATGTCCCTCGATGATTTGTTCTGCAGGCATATGGATATGAGTTGTGACAAATAGACTTCACAATGCATTATTCAATATAATTATCACCGCGTTTGCTACTGCCAGCTATTATAATTAATTTTATAATCTTCAATCGTTTCTCCACATTCCTGGGAATTTGAAATCTATACTAATATAATAAAGCTGAAGAATGTGTGTGTTTAAACGCGCTAATCTCTGGAACTACCAGTCGGATTCGAAAAATTATTTTTTTATATGATATCCAGATTCAAGAGGAATAGTTTATACTATGTTAAATTTCGGACAGACCACCCCATTCCCTGCATTTAGGCCCTTAGGCTCAAATCTACACCGTTTCACCGATCAGAACCAAAATTTGTATACATACCCTTTGGAACCCTGCGAGTAACACTGTCTGCATGCAATTTATGACAGACCGGTCCATTTCCTGCATTTAGGCCCTTTGGAACAAATCTACACCTTTTCACCGATCTGAACCAAAATGTGTATACTTAGCCTTTGGAACCCTACGAGCAACACTGTTTACATGAAATTTCGGACAGACCATTCCATTCCCTGCATTTATGCCCTTTGGCACAAATCTACACCGTTTCACCGATCTGAAGCAAAATTTGTATACTTACCCTTTGGAACCCTGCGAATAACACAGTCTACGTGAAATTTCAGACAGACCACTCCATTCCCTGCATTTAGGCCCTTTGGCACAAATCTACACCGTTTCACCGATCTGAACCAAAATTTGTATACTTACCCTTTGGAACCCTGCGAGTAACACAGTCTACGTAAAATTTCGGACAGACCACTCCATTCCCTGCATTTAGGCCCTTTGGCACAAATCTTCACCGTTTCACCGATCTGAACCAAATTTCACCCACTTACACTTTGGAACCCGACGAGTAACACTGTCTGCTTGAAATTTCGGGCAGACCACTCCATTACCTGCATTTAGGTCCATTGGCACAAATAAAACCCGTTTCACCGATCTGAATCACATTTTGTACACTTGCCCTTTGGAACCCTGCGGGTGACACTGTCCACTTTAAATTTCGGACAGACCACTCCATTTCCTGCATTTAGGCCCTTTATCACAAATCTACACCGTTCCTCCTAATTGCACCAAATTATACATACACTTTGAAACCCTGCTGGTAACACTGTCCACTTGATATTTTGGACAACGCTCTCCATTCCCTACATTTAGAACAACAAACGAACTGAACTTGAAAACCATGTATTAAGGCCCTAGAATCATTCATGTCCGTAGTAGTGTAACTGTAAGAGTATTTTAATAAGGTTATTGTTGACTGGCAATTAGGGCTGCATCATGTCGCCCCTACCAGTGTTCTGGTGCAGAATTGCGAAAATAGTTAAATCTTGCGCTGCTTATAAATTGCAGTCACGGGGAGTAATTAGTGCAAAAAGATTTCTTTTGTCCCTTAAAACAGTTATCATCACGAACTTATTATGCATCTGAGCACTATGTGGCCATAAATGATACTATTGCTACCTCAGGAGCTCGGGACAGCTGAAGTTTTCCAAAATGTTCTGATTATGTGACAAAAGCCGACACTATTGGTCTCTACATTTCTATCAGACAATGAGATACAGGCCCCAGGCAGTGTCTTTTATTTAACTTACTCCTCTTTCCAATCATTTTTTTAGAAATTTGTTTGTAAATTACATGTGTTAGTGCTGTAGTTAGTAAATAGCCGTTTCCCTATTCATTATTATCGTTAAGGGAAAATGATCTAAATGTTACGTCCATCATGCTGTATTGCTTATCACCCTCACTACAACTACCACCACCTCCGCCACCACAAAAAGTTATATTTAATTTTTTTTCTGGTAGTTTAAGTATCATGTGCCAGTTCTGTAGTAGTATTCATTATCATCCATAAAACAAATAAATCCACCAGGCGAAGCCGCGCACTACTGCTAGTCATTAGATAAAATCAATCTGACGTCACGATGGGTGAAAACCATATCTAATTCTCTGTCGAACCTGGCAGCTCTGTCTTTCCCCAGTCCTTCCCTAGCTTGGCGAGCGGGATTCCGGATGGCCTCCGAGTGTTTATCCGTGGATTCCCAACTTGCTTCGTTTACCAGACGCAGGTGTTCCCAGTGTATTGTGCTGCTCCCGCCTAGCTGTCGCCAGATATTTCGACATCGTCTCAACTATCTTCCTTGTTCATAACAAGTAATGTCTACAGAATGCCTTTTGTTTGACGTAAAAGTACTATGATTTCATAGGCTATATTGGGCACATACCGTAATAGGACCGAAATGGAAGTCCACGGTAGGTCTCATGTGGTCCTAATGTGGTCCTTAGGTCCCCAAGCTGGAAGGGCACACTATCCAACTCTGGACACACTGTTAAAATCCTATCCCTGTGCTTAACAATTCATCATCATTGTAAAATGTTCCAATTTAAACTGTCCCTCGTGGCTCAGTTCGTATAACATAGGATTCGTAAAATTGTTCATTAATACGCCACTTTTACACTCGGCAATGTCATAAAGTTGACTAACAATGTTCGTAACTACCACTTTCACTCACTATTAGACGTGAAATAATTCTAAAGTGTTCTAGAATGTGGAGGTATTAACGTCCCATTCGACTAGCTTGTACGTTACTAAGATCGCATTCCATCAATTAAAGTTCAAATTCGACGTCTCTCACTTTTAATCATTTATAACAGTATACATGCGATCTATTCTACGAATTTAATAGTTGAGTTCAATACTGTAAGACTTCACTGTCCAGATACAATGTCTCAGACACTTCACTTTCCTCACTATATGTGTTGTGTCAGATCTAACACAATTTCCCTTATAAAGTCTTGTCGAAAACCTTGCAACCGTCCCAGGGAAAAGATAGCATATACCGGTTACTGTCTCTCGCTTGCCCGCACTCAAAATACTCCTTTCTCTGATACCATATGCTCGCTCGCGCGGTAAATATGAGACCGGTATTTCAGATGGCTCAAATATACAAAATTATTCTGGAATATTATGATCTATATGTGTGCCAAGTTTCGACGAAATCCATTTGTTAGTATGGAAGTTACATGCAGTTAAACATTGAACCTATTAGGACGCGTAGAATCATCTGTCTGCTAAGGCATACATTTAACGTGCAAAATTAGGTATACATCCATAAATTAGTATGGCAGTTGCATTCAGTTGAACATTATACTCATGCATAGAATTATGTTAGTAGCACTAACTTTGAGGATTTACTCCAACAGCATGCGTAGGGAATCATTTTGGCAACATTGCCTTGTCTGAGTTACTCAGATTAATCTGCAATTTCATGTTATATTCGTGTGCAAAGTTTAGAACTGATGGCATGTATACTTTCTGATACATTGAGACTAGGGTTCAAAATTATAGAGAGTAATTTTCAACAGTTAGCAACCCTGGAGACGCTCAATTTATGCATAGTTTCATCTCTTACTATGCACATACCAAATTTGGTTAAGTCCAATAGATAGTATGCCGTTACATTCAGTTAAAAATTGAACCTGTCAGCACACGCAGAATCATGTTGGCAATAGTGTCATGTATGGTTTGATCAAAATTATTCTGGAATATTATGATCTATATGTGGGCCAAGATTCGATGAAATCCATTTGTTAGTATGGAAGTTAAATAAAGTTAATCATTGAACCTATCAGGACGCGTAGAATCATGTTGGCAGCACTGTCATATATGGGTTACTCAAAATGAATTTGAAATGTTATGTTCTATAAGTGTGCAAAGTTTTTTATTTTGGCCGGCACACTTTCTGATAACTTATATTGAGGCTAGGATTCGAAATTATGGACAGCATTTATCAACAGTTGGGAGCCCTGGTGACTGAATATATGCCTAATTTCAGCTCTTAAAGGTGCGTATACACTTGCGCGCCGCGCCGCTCGCGCGCAGCAAATTCGCTAGATTAGTACGGGGTTTCGAAGCTGCGCGCGCGCAGCGCACGACGATCCATCTCCTGTCGGTTTTTTCCACGCGCACTTTGAGTGTTCGCAGTTCAGATTTGGACGGGATTGTGAGAAGTTCGTTGTTTTTCGCGCGCATCTGATTGCAATATTTGAGCGTTTTGAGTGGTGATAATGGTGTGGTCAGACGAATCTGTGATAAAACTGATCGATGTTTATCGCAAAAAGCCTCTTCTGCGGAATCCTCAACATAAGGATCATTTTAAGAAACCATTCGACTAAAAGCAGGTGCCTGGAGGGAAATAGGAGCTCAGATGGATATATCTGCGGACCAATGCAAGAAGAAGGTGATATCTCTGCTGTCTTCCTACCGGCGTGAGAAAAGTAAAATATATCGCAGGGCGGAAATATGTATCTTCTTTGGAAATGTGGGGTCCAATCTTCTGCAGCATATTTTCAAAGTCAGAAGGTGATAATCGAGTAAAATTCTTATACTGGCTGCTTTTTTTTGTGACTTCAAGTCCATCATTAGCTCCGCACCATTCCTTTTTTTAAACATGTCAGTGTGCCACCAACGTCGTCTTCGTTTCTTTTTCTTTTTGCACAAACGTGCCATTAAAACAGCCGCACCACTCATCACCGCAATCGCGAGGTTTCCCTCGTGCGGCGGAGACAAGATTATATTTACCACACTCCAAACTGACTAGTGAATGTTTGTGGGTTTCCTATGGATCGCGAGAGGTTCGTTTAAATAATAATTCTGGTCGAGCAACACACGCGCCGCGCAAGCACCGCGCAAGCACCGCGCGCAGTGTGCGGCACGCAAGTGTATACCCACCTTTAGATACACAGTGCGCGTAAAAATTTTGTTTGAAGTCCAATAGTTAGTATGGGCGTTATAATGCAGTTAAACATCGAACCTATCAGTATAACGCTCATAAGTTATTTCTACATTATACGTGTATATTCCTCGGACGAAACTGAGCTTGCCCAACCCTGACTAATATTTTCGAGCGCCCGACACGATTAACACCGGGGTGGCGAGCGGATACAGCGCCCAGCACGTTCGGGTAAGGTCGGACGGCTCGTTGGGGATATGGTACGCATTCACCCGCCGCAGAGCTTTGGTTTCTGTCGTCTCAGCCGAAAAAGAAACAGGCTACACAAGAACATCAGAAGAGTTAGGTGTGCCTGATGCCAGTGTTTTGTCTGATTATTGTCTACCACCAAAGCAGGTTTAGCAAGCCAACGCATTCACTGGACAACTAGTATGATCAAAGACGTTATGACAGAACAAGAAAACAAACAGCTGTGACATATAGCATGATAAGGTACGGAATAGATGAAAAGGATGTAACAGACACGATAGTTGAGAAAAGAAACAGGCCGACGCCAGGTACACATAGTATACCGGTACATAACTTCTGGTACATAAACGTACCAGTTTCATATGGATCCATAGCGAAGTATTTCAATGAACTTCTTCTGTGCTTGAATTAATGCTGACCTTTCTCACAAACATCCATTGTATGTATTGTCAAAATAATTATCACACAAGTATCTAATAATGTAATGACATAGGAATCGAAAGGGGGCTTCAAGAACTCAAAGACTGCAAAGGACAAGTCATAATTGATTCATCAGTACTAAACCAAGCTGTATAGAAGCAAAGAAACCTTAGCATAACATTCATAGACTAGGTATAAGAAGGATTTTCATTCAATGCCCCTATATTATATTTTTTATATCCTGAGAATTCACAATGTTGGCGAAAAACAGGGCGATTTCTTGAGGAGGTATACTATGGAACTTTGGTCAACTACGTTTTATATCGTAGCTGCGCCTGCAAAATCCGCTATGTGACACTATTCTCTGCCTTTCTTTTCCTTAAGATGAGCCACGCCCTCAGCCTTACGTGGTCATATAGCCCCACATAAATAAGGTGCATTTGCCTATGGCCATATAGGCTACAGAGGAAAATAACCTTACGTGAATTGCTGTGTTATATCCAAGTAGACATGTGGAGCGCGACTGTCTTACGGAATAGAATGGTAGAGAGCAACATTCAGTATACTGAATTTGGAGGGTGCACCGACAATATTTCGCAAGTTTCTGAAGAGTTGACACCTAGGGACTTTGACAGAAGGCGATGAAGTGCCTTTGCTTAAACCTACGCAATCGTTCTCTCAATAACAGATCAATATGGATTATGTGGCAAAAGATAGTCACACCATCAGCTATCTACTGTATATGAAGGATTTAAGGTACATGGCAACTCAACAATCCAAATGTTTCAACTGCTCGAAATTGTACTCAAGATGGCCGTACCCAAGTGTCTTAACACTTCTCAATGGAGAAAGCCGCCCGCAGCGGATTTATAGCACATTTCACAGATCTGGGCTGGCTTGAATCACTCAGCACATTGGCGTAACTAGGATTTGCTTCTGGGGGAGGATGGCCAGAGCCAAAATTATATACTCGGGCAAAATGAGATATGATCAGTAAAAACAAATATACGATAAACCTGGAATCTACACTTTCTTCGTGTTAGATTTTGATAACATTTGAAACGTTGTATTTGCACCTATCAATGTCCAAATGATCAAAAATTAACAATATTGTTCAAGCAAGGGACATTTCAATACCTATTATCAAGCAAACTTCGTTCGGTTCATTGGATGTTGTGAAAGTGAACTACTGCATCATAGTAATCCAAATTATATTAGGTCTATGCGGTACATTGTTAACGTTAGAAGGTTTCTTTCACTCTCCTGTAAACCTTTGATTTCAATCTTGTGCCATCGATTAATAGATTACCGACTACATAGGCTACGTAGTACAGTCATTAAGTTCTGCGACTGACCGCATGACGGCGTTGTGGGGCACTATAGCGCATACTGTAGGTGGCGCCGTGGTATGGTACCATGTCAGTTAGTCTCTCGTCCCTGCAAGAGACAGTTGAGTGCGTGCACTGTCAGCAGACGTACGGTCGTTGTTGTGACGGTGATTTGAATGCGCCAGTCGGACCTGACGATGATCCGACGTTTCTCAACCAGATAATAACGGGAGACGAAACACGGTGTTTCCTTTACGATCCGCAATTGAAATGACAATCAGCTACCTGGAAAACGCCGTCATCACCACGGCAGAAAAATCACGACAAGACAGGTCAAAAGGCAAGGTGATGCTGGAACTGTTTTTTGATTCAAATGGAATCGTTCACATGGAATTCCTACCAGACAGTGCAACGGTAAACAAAACCCGCTACAAGGAGATCCTTGGCCGTTTACGCGATGCAATTCGCCGTAAGCAACCTGGGCTTCGGCGTACAAAGAATTGGCTGCCCATGCACATCACTCTGTCCTTGTCCAAGAGGAACCAGCAAGGCAACAGGGGACAGTTTTACCCCACCCTCCGTACTCACCTGATCTCGCACCATGCGATTTTTTTCTCTCCTCGCCTGAAAGCACTCCCACGTGGGCGCAGATTTCGGTCGTCCGAAGAGGTCATGACGGCCACAAGAGAAGCCATACGGAACCTTCCTGCCAACTGCTTTCAGCGGTGCTTCCAGCAGCTATACCAACGTTGGCAAAAATGCATAACGGCCAACGGAGACTATTTTGAGGGTGGATGTGGTTCTGTGTAGGTGTACGCCGGGTAATGCGGCAGCGTGTGCAACATACAGGATCGTAAGGTGGCCTATCCCTTAGGCGTCAAGTCTCAGAACTTGATGACTGTGCTACGTATAAAGCAAACTTAAGATACCGTAATGCAAGTTGAAATTAAAATATACAGTCCAATTTCCGGGAATTATTCACGAAATTATCCTTCCCTTTCTTTCCTTGACATTGTAGGCCTATAAACATTAATGAACCACAATTTCCAAGTAATACTTAACACAGTAATACAACATAACACAATAGTAGGCCTATTCACTTTACAAAATGATACTATACTACTGTCACTCACACGCGAATAATAACAGTATGACAACTGACAAGAGTGGAGTAGTCTACTATTTAAATGTAATGAGGGAATAATGTGCCGCGTCCGTTTTCACCGGCTCTCCTCTGGCTAACTAAACTGTTGAGGATTATGCTCATTCAGTAAGTGGTAAATTTAGGTAACTCTGAAAATTTTACACGAGTGAAAAAATTGTTCTCATATAAGTAAGTATAAACTGACATAATCCATCGGTTGTTATCAAACCGTAAATTTATTTTATTCAATATTAAAACTCAAACGAAATTCATATTTTTAGCCTATTTTCATTTATGAAAAAATAGCCTTATGAGATCACTTTTTGTCCGTGTGTGTGTGTGTATGTGTGTGCGTGTGTGAGTGTACGTGTCCGTGTGTGTGTGTGTGTGTGTGTGTGCGCCGCCCCTAATAACTTCTAAACGGCTGGAGCTATTTCAATGAAACTCGGTAAGGTCATAGTACTATTTCAGCCGACCCCAACCATGCCCTTCAAATTTTATTACGTCTCACCAATCCAACATGGCGGCTGTGCGAAATATTTCACTGGCATTCTATATCTCCGAAACTACTACAGATATCACCCTGAAATTTTGTACGGTGCTAAAGGGCACTACTAAAAGTTCACATATGATACTTTCAAAAACCTGTTAAGGCTAAATGTCCCGTTTTTTAGTTTGTAATTCTGACACCACGTAGCAGCACCAAAGTGAGACAATTTCTTTTTTCAGTTTTCTCTTGAACGAAAGCTCGTATTTGCGATCTGAAAACCACTATGTATACTAGACTGCAATAGAATTGATATTAATTCGATGCATTTTCCAAAATGTGAAAAACAAAAAAGTTACTAAAAGTTTTTTATATATCTGATTAATTTATGAAAAAAAAAACCTGGTAATGCGAAAATGAAGATTTATTTCCTGTTTCCAATGCAGTTTTCAGAATTAAAATCGGGTGAATGTAATCGACAGCATTAGTTTGGGAATTGCTTTTCAAAGGGTGGTAGGTGGCGCGGCTCCACAAGATCTCTTGCGCAAGGAAAATGATGAACACGCTGACAGGGCGGAGGGTGAAGGGAACAATTTGACGACAGGAAGGAGTTGTCTTCCTCTTGTCACAAATATTATAGTTCGACGAGTTACGTGTACAAGTGCCTAGGCGTGGAAAATATCTGAGCAATAAAATTATACTGTAGTAGTGTCACAATATGTAACGTTGACACAATGTGTTCTTACAGATGCCTTTCTTACTTCCTCTAACATTCTTGTTGATAATAATACATTGTAGGGGCTTGGGACATCTTGGTCATCTGTACCTTTGGCTGGCTGCGTGGCTCAGCGGTAACGTTCTCACTTGCTGTGCCCAAGGTTGCAAGATCGAATCCTGATGCAGCCAGTTGGCATTTGAGTGTGCGCGAATGCGAGGGAGCCGTGTCATTAGATTTACTGGCACGTTAAAGATCCCCTTCGGGGCAAAATTCCAGCACCCCGGGGTCTCTAAAAGCCGCAGTAGTTAAAAGGGACGTAAAACCAATAACATTATTATTATTATTATTATTTTTATTATTATTATCATCATCAGTCCCGTGTAGTTGATTATGTGTGTAACTGTATTAGAGTCAGGGATGGGACAGGTGCCCTGAAATTTCACGTACGGTACTATCTCGGCATTTACCTGGAGGGATTGAGGAACAACCGATGAAAACACACACAGGATAGATGCTGGCAGCGTTGGATTCCCTTCTAGGTAACTGTTTTAGAGTTATTTGAGGATAAACTCTCGAACAAGAAACATATTGTTCCGACATTAGTAAAACTTTGTAGGGCATAATTCTCACCGCACAGATCAGCGACTGGTTTCACTCAATGCGAAATTGAATACTCTATAGAAAGATATGACTGGTTTGTAGTTAGCACGTTCTTGATATTTTCGTAAAAAGATGGACAAGATATGTTCGTATTCAGGTTTATTGGGAATATATAGTCTAAAAACCATCCAATGCGGACGTCCAACTCTAGGTATCGTCTTCTAGACATAACAAACAAGACTACAAACTGTGAAATATTCTAATCAATGGAGCCAGCTATTATCGATTTATAAGAGGCCAAATGCGCACGCACATAGACCTACATACATACATACATACATTTATTTTGGTTATTCGTATGGTTCTTTGGTTCTTTTGACTCTAATTCCCTTCTTTTTTCGTGAGGTCTGAAACGACTCCATGTGGCCAATCACAATAACTTACTTCAATTTTCATGGAGGTAATAATAAAAGTTCATTTATGTAGGACATTTTATTACAATAAACAAATTATGAAAATGCATAACAAGAGAAAAATTATTATGTACATAATAGAATTAAAGTTCCTAAGATATTCTCATCTGCCTATTGTTAGCACAGGCACTAGTACTGCGTACTATAAACAAACAAATATATTATACCTAATTATTTCCTGTTCTTGAAATCAATGCTTCAATTTTTTCCATATCAAAGATAGCATTTCATGATTTACACACACTCAGTATTTTACTTCACCTCAGGTTCTCTTATATCCATTGGTCTGGTCATCCTGGGATCAATGATCTCAGGCAACAAAATTTTCTCGCAGCAGCATGTCAGTTACATAGGCATTTTTTGTCTCCAGAACTTTTCGTCCCTCTTTGTTTCTATGTGAATGTCCTTAGGCGTCCATACCACAAAATAACATATTTCCCGCTATGTTATATCCAACTGGCCCTGGTTGTGGAAATAAAAACCATGTGAGTGTTAGAGAGTTATCAATCTGTTCTCTTCTGAAAGGCATTGTCTTTGACAATCTCTGGCTTCCTTTTTCACTTACTTTCTGACAAACAAAATCCCTTTAGCTTTTTGCAGGCTTCCAGTATGGTCATATTCCGTGCAGAAAAAGGGCACTTGACTTCGATTACAGCGTCGTCTTCTATTAATCCGTCTGGGGAGGCACCTAAAAAACCATAAATTTTATGTACGAAAATACCACATTCTTCGACTTTTCTACCGATTTCTCCTCTAAATTTCGTTTTGAAATTCGCTCATTATCACAGTCATACTGCATTGCTTTTGAGTGAAATTCGCCGTACAGAATGTTTATTGCTAATGGAGCCCGTTTCGAAGTAGGTTTCCTCTTGCATACATATCCAAAATTGGATGCCGTAAGTCTGTCCTTTCTAGCTGTGTGCCACTTTTCATTTTCCCTTTGGCCCATTGTTTCCTTTTCCAGTTTTTGTATATGGCCTTCACAAAGCGTTAGTTGATTGATCTTCTCATCACTAAACTCTCTTCAACAGTACCTCATCGAAATCCAACTGCATTGATCGATTTCTACAATCACGTGAGACAGTACGTTTCATTTCATTAGACTGTTGTCGGGACATTCTTTTCCCTTCTCGCGAGGCAAATACACTTTTTCGGAAAGCTGCTCTTCTTCTCTTTCTGCTGAGTGCAGTGTCCTTCACTATTGTGGCAGTTTTTTTTTCCTAAACGGATTTCCTTGTTTTATAGTGCCAGGATGGCCCAAACTGAAAGACCAGTCCGGCAGCTTTGGTTCTATGAGTGAAGGAACCTCGTTTCCCTCGATTGACCTGCTTACCTTCCGTGAATTTTGCAACAAGGGACATATAATTTTCGGCAACATTGCTGGTGGTGTTTGATACTAACTGGGAATTTTTGCAATTAGGGGCTGCAAGCAATAACGCATAAGTTTGGTTGCAGTTAGCTGTTTGTCTTCACCTTGCCAGCTGGTAGTTCAAAAGTACTGTTTGCAGTCTTTATGGATCCCATTCCAATCCAGTATTTCCGGAAACCAATTTTCCATTTTCACATTCGCTACGCCTTTATTTTTCCACACCACGCATTGTTTTCATTTGAAGTCGAACTTGCTTCTCTGAAAAAAGTTGACACTGAATAGTTCGTGATTTTGTACTCCTGCACTTATGTATTAGAAGTAAAAAACAAACTACACCCGTGGCGCGACAGCCCATGAAGGGCCTAGGCCCACCAAGCAACCGCTGCGCTGTTCAGCCATGTAGCCTGCAGATTTCGGGGTGACGTTTAGTCATTCAACTTGTAGGCTACAGATAAAATGTAAGTGAAATCATAACTGCGCAGTGCAATACAGATTCTCTAATGCAAGCGTAAAGAAATATATAATTTCAAACATAAACTAGGAAAAAAACTTATGGGTGTGAAGAGGTGTTTTTATTAGAGCCTGGCTTCCTTTTCTTGGTACTTAGTCGCAATCTCCTCTGGGATTTAGTGGAACGCCCTTGATCGGTTTTGGTGGTGGCTCCATTTTTCAACAAAAACGAAAAAATAACTCCACGTGATGACCGTAATGCTCTCCACCAGTCGTAGCCTACCTATATATACATTTATCAATTCAACCTCCGTAGCGTAGCGGTCAGCATGGTTCGCTGCCGGCCCGGAGGTCCTGGGTTCGATTCCCGGTTCTGCCAAGAAATTTGAAAAGTGGTATGAGGACTGGAACGGGGTCTACTCAGCCTTGGGTAGTTCAAATGAGTAGAGGGGGTTGATCCTCGAAGTGGTTTTCCGTGGTTTCCCACTTCGTCTTCGGTACCTACTGTAAGTCCACGGCCGCCTCCTTCCCTCTTCCTTGCATATCCATCCCAATCTTCCTTTCCCATCCCATCCCTCATGAGGCCTCTGTTCGCTTTGCAGGTGAGGCCGCCTGGGTGAAGTGCTGATCACATCTCCGCAGTTGTATCCAATCCGACCAAGGGTTCCCAGCTCTAGTACACTGCCTGCAAAGGCGGTAGTGGTGAGTTCCCTCGCAGAGTCCGTGGGAACCACCAACCTGGAGGGTAAAATTGACTAAAAGAAAAAATCTATTCTACCAGAAATACTGTCCAAAAAATAAAGTGCCGAAAATAGAACACCTAACGGGCATGAAAAAATAATACTGCTGCAGGCAAACTAAATTAAATAAAAAGTAATTAATGAGATCGATGAACTAAAAACAAGAAGTCGTAACTAGGAACTGGTAAAATATCAAAGGATCACTCAGAAATATCCAGACCTTGACAATAATTTGGAACTAACCAGCACAGTCAATCGCAATATTGGACAAGATGCTCGAGAATTCCATACCGTCTGGCAAGGTTGTCGCTCTCTCAAATCACTCTAACTCCACTCCCCTCCCCCCAACCCTCCAGCAACCCGCTCTCCATGACCTTGTTCTACTGCCGCGCCTTGTTGCAAATACAGTAACACTTTTATTCACAAACTTCCCAAAGTGATCCCGACGGTTCTATTCAACCGATTTAGGTTTTCGATGCGGCTTTGGAATCAGTGAGTAAAACTCAACTTTCGTATTACCCGTTTTCTTTCGAATTTTAATCAGATATTTGAAAAACAAACAGCAACTTTTCTGTTTTAGAAATTAAAAAGTAAGCAATGAATTAATATCAATTCTGCTACTAGACGGAGTGCATAGCAGTTTACAGATCGCAGATCGGAGCTCTCCTTCGATACAAAAATAAATAAATAAATTCAGCTTCGCTTGTGCTGCCATCTGTTGAAATATATTCTTACCAAAGTGTCGGGACATTTAGCCTTAACTACAAAACGAACATCGCGGCCAAGCGAATTTGAAACTTTTAAATAGACTTTTCTCGTGATTTAACTAACCAAACGCAATGAAACTTGGTACATCAGATGTTTATACACATCGTATTGCATTGGCATATAATATAGTTCAATTGTTTACATAACCTCAAGATGGCAGCGGTGGAAATATTTCACCGGCATTCTATAACTCCGAAACGATTACTGATATCACCCTGAAATTTTGTACGGTGATAAAGGACATTACTAGAAGTTTATTTATTAGACTTTTAAAAACCTGTTAACTCTGAAACGAACATGGCGGCCAAGCGAATTTGAAACTTTTAAATAGACTCTTCTCGCGATTTAACCATCCAAACGCAACGAAACTCGGTACAGCAAATGTTTATTCACATTGTAATGCACTGGCATCTAATTTAGTACAATTGCTTACATAACCTCAAGATGGCGGCTGTGTGAAATATTTCACCAGCTTTCTATATCTCCGAAACTATTACTGATATCATCCTGAAAGTTTGTACGGAGATAAAGGGTACTACTAGAAGTTCAGCTATGAGACCTCCAAAACCCTGTAAAATACAAAACGAACATGGCGGCCAAGTGAAGTTGAAACATTTTAATAGACTTTTCTCGCGATTTAACCGTCTGAGGGCAGTGGAATATTGAACAATAAATGTTTATACATATTGTAATTTACTGGCATCTGATTTAGTTCAATTGTTCACATAACCTCAAGATGGCGGCTGTTTGCAATTTTAAAATTAAGTTTTTATTTCTTGTGTATGAATAATGCGATCGAAGTGAACGTTTGAATTATGAACCTACGCAAAAATCATCATCTAATAGTGCATAACTCTATGGCCTACATATATAAAAATCCAACATGGCGACCATCCGAAATATTTAGACGGCTCTCAATATCTATTAATCTATGATAGCAATCAAACTGAAATTTTGTATGTTGATAGAGGCAATTAACATAAGTAGGATACATGAAAATAGACTTTATAGTTCTTCACGGAACTACTTGTTAATAATTGGCTCGGGGGGATTTATCCCCCAAATCACCCCCGTAGTTACGCCAATGCGACAACATGTCGCTGCCTGCCTGCGGACGAAGATTCTGGTGGTGCATAATGCCACCAAACGCCGCACATTAATCGCAAGTTGCGCTATTGGGAATATTTACAAACTACTACTACTACTACTCGGGGCTACAGTCCATGTAGGACCTTGGCCTCTCCAACAATCGTTGCCCAATGCTGACGATCTTCTGTTCGTTTTCTCCATCTTCTTACTCCCATCTTGCGTAAGTCGTCCTCCACGTCATCCAACCATCGTTTCCTAGGTCTTCCTTTGCATCTTCTTCCACCTGGATTTCCTCTATAGGTCTTTTTAACCACTCTATCACCTGCCATTCTCTCCACATGTCCCAACCATCTTAGCCTATTACTCTTTACTTCCTAAACTATATCAGGATGCCCATATAATTCCTCCAATTCTTTGTTTTCCCGTATTCTCCATCTTCCTGCCTCATTCACTGCTCCATAAATCTTCCTCGGTATTTTCCTTTCCCATCTTCTCAAAAGCTCCTCTTCTGTCACAGTCATAGTCCATGTTTCCGAGCCGTACATTACCACTGGTCTTATAACTGTTCGGTACACTGTTACCTTTGATCTTCTACTGAGGATGCGCACTTTGGGGATTTTTATTAGTGCCCAATAAGCTCTATTAACGGCTGCAATTCTTGCTTTTATTTCTTCTCTTGTGTTATTATCTTCAGCAACCAGTACTCCCAAATACTTGAAACTTTCACACCTCTCAAAATTCACCCCATTTAGATTTATAAATAAATTTATATATTTATCTTTCTCCACAGTATTTCTCCTAGATAATAATAAATATTGAGTTTTGTTGTAGTTCACTCGTAATCCTACTTCTTCTGATTCTTTTTCTAACCTTCCTAACCCTTCTTCAAGATCTTTCAGTCTTCGTGACAGCATACCTACATCATCAGCATACGCTAGATTTTGGCTCAGACGGTTTAACAGTGTGCCTCCTGGATTGCTGATATCTATCTTCCTCATTACTCTCTCTAGTACTATATTGAACAGCAGCGTGGACAGTACGTCTCCCTGTCGTAAGCCTTGGTTTACCTCAAAAACGGTTGAGAGTCTTAATATTTACAAAAACTGTATTTAATCAGGTAGGTTACACCAAGCATGCGGCGTAACTTATGCTAATCTAGCTGGCAGCAATCGCCATTGAATCTCAGCCACATGTCACGCAATACAGTTCGGGACTGCGCTGTACGACTCTGGAAGGAACGTGGGCTTTCAGGGAGAAGCGACGAGACACATTTACTAAGAGAAATAATACTCTACTAACTTAGAGATAATATTGACAGCATAACTGTCCACTCAAGACTACTGCACTGCACTGTGAACTAACTAGATGTAGCCCTGGGATTACTCGCTCGTTCTCCTCGGAAACAATGCGATTAACACATTCACCCCTTCTCCATGGTTGTCCAGTCCTTCCCCTTCCACCAGGACTGGAAAGCAAAGACTCAAATTGCAGAGTTCCTGTTTCTCTACTCGATGACAGTGCAAACGGAGTATCGAAATTGTTCGGCAGATCGCCTAGGTGGCATCACTTAAACATCTACACCCGCTACTTGAAGCCATGCAATTATTAGTGTTATTATTATTATTATTATTATTATTATTATTATTATTATTATTATTAGATGTATGGTACTGTACCAGCACAGATAACGAAGACCATCTTAGGAAACGCCAGTAACCTAAGCATTGCACAGTAACAGGGTTGGGTAAGTTACTTTCCAAAAATAACTTCGTTACAGTTACAATTGTCGAAGTAACAGCTCGTTACTATTTCGTTACTTTTGTATAAAAATATAGTTGCCTAATAACATTTTACCCGCTACTATAATTTACTTGATTGGTACGGAATAGTGGATTCCAGAAATTTGGAGAAACAAAATGAACCATCACTACAACGCTACAATACCCTGGCTGTGGTAACACACATCATACCTTAACTATACATATTTAGTTACTAACTGGCCATTTAACTGCAATAAAATTATCATTCAAATATACATATTTTCATGGAAATGGAATAATATGCTGTTAAAATATAAAATACTTTATAACCAGAATAATAATGATAATACTTATAATATCAAGCTACCGAATTATCTATGACTTACCCACACAGGCTTCTTTAAGTTCGCTACGGAACTGCGACTGCTCTGAAATATTTTTCCACCTGTGCACACTTTACATCCGATTTTAAGAAATTAAATATACCGGTTTATGACGGCCAAGACATCACTTTCTCTTTTCTTTCTGCTTCATAACAATGGCACAACTCTAGACACAAACCCCCTTTAACTCCAATCTGACCAGCGAAGTAATACCTCACGGATTGTTTTAACAAGGCATTTGACATAAGCTACATCGATTCCAATCCCTCCCCATCCCCAAACCATTTTAACAGGTCGGAAGTAAGTAATAAAATGTTGCTGTCTGTTTTCAGGCTCTCTAGTAGAAAATGTGTTTCTCAGAATTTAATACAGAAACAAGTCCGAAATTTAGCTGCTACAAGAGCTATTTGGCACGTTTTGACTCGAGAATGGTTCATAAACCCTGATTGAGAGCCGGGCCTAGTCCGGTAATACATCACAGTATATTGTTGGAAGTTTAGTATTCCCAGGTCCAGTAAATAGTCCACACAGAGACAATGACAGATTTATTACAGCTCAAAGAGCGTTCGGGGCGTTTATGACTCCAGTGTGGGGAACAGATCGGCGCAGATAGACTACTCGAAGCTTTCAAATCCATCATATATTAAAGGTTCGCTTAATGTCATTATTGCGTTGAGATAGGCTAGTTCCATTACCACGTGCTGATTGCTCAATCTTGAAAGAGTAACGAACATTTTCGTTAACTCGTTACTCTTAAAAGGAGCGGCATTACCGTAAGAGTAACTGTTACCAGTAACGCGCTAGTTCCTAACCCTGCACAGTAGTGTGTGTTTGACTTACATACACTGTACCTACACACGTCACAGACCGCGACCTCATGTTTGAGTCTTCAGTCTTTTGACTGGTTTGATGCAGCAATCCGTGCCTCCCTGACCTACGCTAATCGTTTCATCTCTACATACCTTACATCCGAGACAATCTGTTTAACAAATTCTAACCTTGGTCTACCCTTACAGTTCTAGACCTCGACCCTTCCTTCTGTAACTAAGATTGCTATTTCTTAGTAGGCTATGTTTCCTACCAACTTATCACTTCACTTCATTAGCAGTTGCCAGAAACATCTCTCCTCTCCCACTCGTCTAAATACCTCTTCATCTGTTACTCTGTCTACCCATCTGATCTTCGCGACCCCACTATCGACGTTCAAAAAGTATTGACGTAGAAAAGTCAAACAAATTGTGTTATCCATACTTTTGTGCCTGGTTTTTAATTCTACAAGAAAAACAGGTTCTTTATAGATTATTTCAATTTCACTTTGTGTTGCAGTGGCATTTTCAAAGTTCACTAGGGTTCGTGTAATATCTCAGTTTACCTCGCTGTTTAGCCCATTAAAACAACAGTAATCCATCATTCGCTCAGTTTTTGAACCCCTTAAGTGGAAACATTTCAATATTTTGTACCGTTTCGAAAATATTTCATATCGCAGCATTATATGAAACACACTGTACTGGTATAGGCTATAGGCAATGTGGTCAGATTTCTTGATGTACCGGCGTAGAATTGCATCACTCGTAATCTGAACAGCAAGTGCTTTGTCCGAGTTACCCTGTTTGATATTATGCGGGTGGTAGGCCTTGTCGGATATGCTCGTGTTCGTTCGATTGAAAATTACGTGTTAAGTTGTTGTTCGTTCATTCAGGGGCTTTGTGACATCGTGGTCATGTAGCCCCGTGTACTTGGGCATGTATGGAATTTGTCTGATAGCCTGTATTATTGTGATGGCTGTATTAGTGTGTGTACTTGTAATTCAGATGAGGATTGGGAAGGAGGCAACCGTGGCCTTAATTTTGGAACCATCTGGGCATTCACCTGGAGTAGAAGTGAGAGACCACCGAAAACTACATCTAGGATGGCGGAGGTGGGAATCAAACCCGCCTCTTCTCAGTTTTGCTTCACGAGGCTGAGTGTACCTTGTTCCAGCCCTCAGACCAGAATTTAATTTCTTGGCAGAGCCGGGAATCGAACCCAGGCCTCCACGGTGACAGCCAAGAATGTTGGCCACTACACAACGAGGCGAACTACGTGTTGAGTGAATTGTGTCACGGCAATGTGCTCGTCGGAATGTCCGAAGTAAAACGTACAGTAGGTTAATTTACCGGTAGGAACAGTAGCCTATATTTAATAATTAAATTATATACTCAGCACAGATGGAAAAATTGTGTAGTATACTGCCAGCCCTGCAGAAAATCAATAAAAGCCGATGATCACACTCAAACAACGCAACAACAAACATATCATTGCAGCTTCACATTGTACGTCAAATTTTCTCATTATAATTTGTTTATGTGAAATTAAGAGAAAATACGTTTTGGCAAATATTTTCCTATTTTTCTTTTTTATTATGGTGTTTGAAGCCATTTTCAGTGTTACCTAAGTAAACGAAAGTTTGATGCTTTTCAGTCGGTCAACACGATTGTACCCAAATAAGATGGGTTATTCCCTAATCCTGAAAAAAAAATGAGATTAATAAATGCACTTGGATGACCAATTTCGATCGTCAAGCGATCATCATCAGATCCATTACACTTGGGCTACACAATGTTTATGTCCGAAAGTATGGGTGAAAATATTTACTTTCAGACATAAAAATGTTGTAGCCTAAGTGTAATGGATCTGATGATGATCGCTTGACGATCGAAACTGGTCATCCAAGTGAATTTATTAATCTCATGTATTTTGTTTTTTCAGGATTAGGGAATAACCCATCTCATTTGGGTACAAACGTGTTGACCGACTGAAAAGCATCAAACATTCGTTTTCTTTACATAAAATATAGTTTTCCATTTCTAGCACCTAAAATATGTCCCCTGAATAAAGTTGGCATCGAGGTTGAAATCAGATTTCTCCGCAGCCTCTTGAGCTGGTTTATATTGGCTGATCTTTTGATTTTAATTGAGGCCGACTGAGGTACTGCAGACTGCGGTTCTTGCTTTGATCCCATCACGGTCCAACAGAATCCAGAGCCTGAAGTACGATGTTCCCACTCGATATGGTAATTCAGAACTCATCTCCGAGCTCCAATTATTGCCATTGTTATGATTGAGCTGAGCTGTAGCCAAGCCCAATTAGGCTGGCCGTGTTTCGGGCAAAGATGCCGCCCGCAGGGGGTGGAGGAGAAACAGCGGGCTCGAGATCACAAGTACCCTCAGCCCGTTGACAGCACACAATTAGAAGAGCTGAAGGGAAATGCGATGATAGCTCTGCATCACGGATGAAGAGGCTTGCCACAGAACGTGATCTACATCGGCATTGCGACTTCCCATCTATTGATATCAACCAGTCTTTTGTGTAAAAATAATAATACAAATAATAACAATGTTTGGAGAATGGATAATGATGCTCCATTGAGAACATGGAAGTAATGACACACGTTGCAAGATGTACTCCAGAAGCTACACAACACATCATTAAATGTGGAGGAAATGTCAATATCCCAGTCTACTGTAGCCATATCATATTGGTGGAAGATCTTTTTATTGAAATTGAAAACCACATAAGTACAAAGGAGCTTCCAAATATAAAATAGGGCTCGCATGGAGAAACTTTCCTTTCAGGCAGTTATAACGATACATAGTAAGCAGGCTATGTAGGCTACATGGCGACTAACGTTGTGCGAGTTCTAAATAGGCTGATATCAGCAAAAAATTAATTTGAATGACGTGCCAAAGGCAACCATCATGGATAACAGGGCTACCAACCTGATGACGTCATATTCCCCTAGTGTAACCAAATTGATGCAGACGATTTCCCTATCCCACCTCCATTTCCCCAGCGGTGGGGATTGCCCAATCTCTCCCGCACCCCTACCCCATAGTTTGTTAATGCCGTACCTGTGGTTGGCGTCTGCAAGGGAAAATCCCCAATTCTTGGGAAACAATTCGCGTTTTGCCACGCGATTTGAATTTATCAGTGGTGTATGGTGGGTGAACATTTCAGGGAGACCTTATTTGTTTTTTTATGTTCTTATGCTAAAGGTGTCTGAATGGTGTACCCGTAATTGACGTCACCAATGGGATTTCCCCAATCTATGAGAAGCCAGTCGCGTTTTGGCGCATGATTTGAAGAAGTCGGTGGCAGCTAGTGGCTTGACATTTTTTGGATCCTATTTCCCAAAAACTGTTGTGATTGATTGTTGAAATGTCATCTGACGGCTCCTTGAACTACAAGCCATGATAGGTAAGTGGAGGTGGTGATAGGTTTGTATTTTTACTTGATGTTTTTTTTTTTTTTTTTTTATTGATTGATTGATTGATTGATTGATTGATTGATTGATTATCGATGTGCCATGTGACACAAATTATTAGTCAAATTCCACGCAAATCTACACTGGGCAGAAATAACCACGATGTCCAAGCCCCTAAACGAAAGAACTTATATTTTTAGAAACTTACGCATTCCTCGTGTGGATACCACACCAAACACTAGAAAGTGCTGATTCTCGCTGCGCCTGATATGACGGCAATCCACGCAGCACCTGAGCTTGAAGCCAGAATGAGATGGAACAAGACAAGCGAGCAAGGCGTGACCACCGAGAGTATGAAGCGTCTCATGATCTCGCTGCAAGGAAGTCCAGTCGCACTCACATTCACACTTACTAACAACAGACAGAGAAAATACAATAATTCTCGCCAAGGCGAACCGAGTTCGGTTCCTGGTTAATGCATGTGGGGTCATCGAGTTGAAAAATCACGTCCAGTGGCTCAGATTCCACGTTAAAAGGAGTCGTTTGGCTCATGATCGCCAGACTAAGAACCACGTAAAATTACAAGCATGCTTCCTCAGAATTGAAGACAACTTCGTACAATTCCAGAGCGTTTAATCCAGGCCAAATGTGCTCTTATTCTTCTTAATACCACTGATTTATATGTTAGTTATTGTTGCTTTTGGGGTCGGATCAGCGAGGTCATCTGCCCCTTCAGTGATTTATTTATAACTTACTAGGAACCCGCCGCAGATTCACCTATATATTTAACAGTTTACCCAGCGTAAGCTTAAAAGGCACATGGACGGCAGGTCCCAGATGCAATTCAGAAAAGCCGAGGTGAACAGTGAAACTCCAAACATAATTACACTCTTCTCTGAAGTCTTAACTCGACAC
This sequence comes from Meconema thalassinum, assembly GCA_946902985.2. Lineage (NCBI taxonomy): Eukaryota > Metazoa > Arthropoda > Insecta > Orthoptera > Tettigoniidae > Meconema > Meconema thalassinum. Next base: position 863,951,477 of record OX336389.2, read on the forward strand.
GACTCGGCAGTTTGATGCTGACCGAGGCTGGGGTGATAGGGACACTCGCTAGCTCGTGAACTCGCTCCGAAGCTAGTAATTTGAATTTCCACTGAATGGAGATTGTTGGAAGAAATGTAAACGCAAAAACACTTATAGTGGGCGATGTATTAAAGATAGAGATATTCTGTTAGGGACTTTTTTGTAGAACTATTCATGCTGAGCATCTTACACTCATAGTATATAGATATTTTTAACGGTTTACCCAGCGTAAGCGTAAAAGACGCACGGACGGCAGTTTTTTTCTTCGAATCGATACACTGAAATCGTTACTGTTCGGCTTCCTTTGATCATAAATGAATGTTTCTGTACAGAAACTTTCCACGAGAAATCCTTTACAGAATGGTGAAAACCGCATCAAAATATATCCAGTGGTTCTCGAGATTACCCGTTACATCCAAGAATCGGGGACTCTGTAATAGACTGTACTATGTAGAGATTGTGCGTGCACTCAATTCCATTGACACCTGCCATCTTTGTATTCATATCAGTGGCGGATTATGAACCAAAATACTAGGGAGACCAGTATAGCCAACATAAGACAGAACACGTCCCCTAAGACGTGCAGGCATTTACGTAATAATAATAATAATAATAATAATAATAATAATAATAATAATAATAATAATAATAATAACGTGTTTTACGCCCCTTTCAACTGCTGCAGCTTTTAAAAAACTCGGGATACCAGAATATTGTCCAGAAGGGGGTCTTTAACGTGCCAATAAATCTACTGACAGAGCTCGGTCGCATTTAAGCATTCTCAAATGCGTACTGACTGCGCCAAGATTCGATCCTACAACTTTGAGCACAGAATACAAGAACGTTACAATTGCGCCACGCAGTCAGCGAATATAATATCAACTCACTCCTCCTTGAAAAGATAATGTCAAGGAACGCATTACATCCTCATTAGAACACGTTACATCAGCACTATTTACAGGTTATGGGCATGATCGGGGTATTGCCATTGCACTGCACAGTATTGAGCACGAGTGCCGTCAACATTCACCCCTCTACTTCACCTCGCACTGCATACTGGGCTGACATCATAGTTACCATGACAACAGAAGCCTAGCAGGAGACCCTGCATCAACCTGGCCTTCAGGTGGAATTTTCTGAGCAGTAAAGGAGAATCATTCAAACAAATCGTGACCCTCGGAATACCAATAGGCCTACGTATAATGAGCGCACCAGCGTTTGTTGTGACAGTGGCGGCAGAGAATAAAGTACCACTACTACTGCTACTAAAATAATTGGTAGAAGTATTAAAAATTGCACTAGCAATAATGACAACTAGCGAAGCCGTGCGAGAACTCTCGCATAATGTGTTGAGTGCACCCCATGTGTACAGGCTACCCGCCCGGCCCTACTGCTGTGCGGGCTTTACGAGACTCAGTTCTGCCAGGGGCTATCGTCTTGTTTATTTGTTTAAACGCAGTTTATAAACAAATAAATATATTTCCGTTGACTTTTCAATGAATGCAAGATTTCTCCTGCACTATTGAGACGATTTGGAAGATTTTGGTACAAACCACACCTTCTAACTCCCTCTGGTTTAGGAGATTTAGTTTTGTGAAACATACACCTTAGCGTATTATATTTAAAAAAAAGTCAACCCATGACGGGCCAAGGCCGACCAAGCGACCGCTGCCCAGCCATTTGGCCTGCAGATATTGGGGTGACGCGTGATCAGCGCGTCGGGTCCCCTCAGCCGTTAATCTTGGTATTCGTGATCGGGGCGCTGTCTCACTGTCAGACAGCTACTCAATTGTCCTCACGAGGCTGAGTGCACCCCGTTCCAACCCTCACGTCAGTTTTAAAATCCCTGACGGAGCCGGGGATCGAACCCGGGGCCTCCGGGTGAGAGGCAGGCGCGCTACCCCAACATCACGGGGCCGGCCAGCGTATTATATAATAAGATAATAATACATATAATACATTTGTACAGGAACAAGGAAGCCAGGCCTCCCTTGCCTCCTCTCAAAAGCCACCACAGGTTTATATTGTCCCCAGTGAAATGTTGATTGGTAACACGCATTTTACCGAAGAGTCTTGATCGTTTTCATCAGTTGTCTAGATCTTGTCTTGTTACACCGCGTAGCAGGCAACCCCTACGACCCCTGCTGTGTGGTGGGGGGAGGCCCTTTCATTGTGGTCGAGGATATTCTTATGCAAGTATTGTTTGATCTGTCTGTGTTCCATAATAGTGCTATAACAATACCGGTACCTTTCATTCAATGTTTTCTTCGGGGGGTTCCTGTGGACCTTACTGCAGCAATACATCGAATGGACTCCATCAGCAGACTGGAAGTTAGGCCTATGCCCTTAAAGTAACAATTACCCATAATTATTAGTTTATTAGTCCGAGTATTCATTCCTTCACCTTATCTTTCAAGGCAGCCATTCGGAGTTGGGTCCACCTTTCCTCAGAGATTAAATTACATCTTACTGATTTCCAAGCAACATACGCACAGACTGACTGCGCGGCGCGGCGGTAATGTTCTCGCCTGCTGTGCCCAAAGTTGCAGGATTGAATCCTGGCGCAGTCATTTGGCATTTGAGGATGCTCAAATGCGAGGGAGCCGTGTCAGTATATTTACTGACACGTTTAAGATCCCCTTCGAGGCCAAAATTCCGGCACCCCGGCGTCTCTAAAAGCCCCAGTAGTTAAAAGAGGCGTAAAACCAATAACAAATCATCAACATACGTACCGTACATCACTCGGAAGCAAATTCGCAAATCTTTGCAGAAGACACAATAAATTGGTGTTATTGTTAATTCATTTTAGGGGCTTGGTACATCTTGGTCATCAGCCCCATGTATTTTGGCGTGTGTTGAACTTCTCTGATAACTGTGATTACTCTACTAGTGTGTGTAACTGTATTAGGGACAGGAATGAGAAATGTGCCCCGGGACTTGAAGTACGGTACTATCCCGGTATTTGCTTGAAGATAGTGTGAAGAAAAACAGGGAAAACCCACACTCAGGGTAGCCGCTGTCAGCACCGAGATTTCAACCTACGATCTCCGAATTTGCTGCAGCTGCCCTCGCAACCTTGGTGCGTGATTTAACGAGAATGGCTACGCCGTGGGACAACACACAATATTGAGATTTGTTTTGGAAACTGAGACTAGGAAACAGAACTACTCTTCTTAGTGTGAATGCCAAGAATAGGGGTCAAGCAGGAGAAACAGGATTCTCAAAAAATGTTCGATGACCAGGACAAGATAGAACAATGCAACCCCACACCCAATCGAAAATACACTTCCTTTTACTTTCAAAATATGGAATACTTGCATCTAACCAGCAGAAATATTGCTGCTGCAGGACAAAAGGTCGTGATATCCTCGCTGCCTGCATTCCTGATGAGCATCGTGCAGTAGCCTATATCCAGGGCCGGATTTAGATTTTATGCGCTCCTAGGCCCGTGGGTTTTTGCCGCCCCCTCTTCATACCATCGTGAAGGAGGGAGAATTTAGACCTCAGAAAGGTCTTTGTGAAGGTAATTTTTATTTTATTCTAATGTATCGGGAAGTAAAATCAATTAAATAAATTAAAATAATGAATCAACTGTTTCTAAATTTGTATAGACCTATATAAACTATAAATAAATAGGCCAACGAGATATTAAAATAAGTTCAAACCATTTAAGACCCATTATACACTTACAGATATTCAGATGAAAAAAAAACACAGCCTGCTTCCAGTCTCCGACCGGGTCAGAAATGGAATGAATGAAGCCCCCATCTAGCGGCGAGGATATGAACTGTGCCGGCTGCCGAGGCCTGACGTACTCCTCTGGGGCAATGATTAAATGAATGACAGATGAAAAGAAATGATAGTGGAGAGTGTTGCTGGAATGAAATTGTTAATAGGGAAAACCGGAGTACCCGGAGAAAAACCTGTCTGCCTCCATTTTGTCCAGCACAGATCCCACATGGAGTGACCGGGATTTGAACCACGGACCTAGCAGTGAGAGGCCGGCGTGCTGCCGCCTAAGCCACGGAGGCTTAGATATTCAGATATACATATATAATGAATTATTCAAATTAAACTGATACTAATATTCAAGACTTAAATTGTCTCCTAATAAATCATAAAACATTCCTGTTCTAAAGCTGAAGTCCGAAATAAGCTGTTGGTCGTAGACGTGTATTGTAGTCCATAACATTTTATGGAAATTTTCTGGAAAAAAAATGTGCAGATTAATTTTGCGCCCCTCGGCATGGTGCGCCCCTAGGCCGGGGCCCATGGGGCCTATTGGTAAATCCAGCCCTGCCTATATCATGTACTGTACTTTGTCCAGATATTACTAGGTGCGCAAAGTGACTCAGGCTGCTGAACACAAAATAGGATACCAGACAGATTCCAGACAAACGCAAGTACTGTACACGAGACTACATGATTACGGCGTTGGAAAGCTTCTAATCGTACCAAAAAATAGAAAGACAAATATGCCATCCCTATAACTGTTTATTACTCTATAGGCCTAGCTTGTTTGGGGAACTCCGACATACATTTTCCAAAAGATTTCCAAATCGCAGTCCCCAAAGTAATATTGCCTCTGAAACTATCCAAATAAATGAATTACGGTATTTAAATAAATCATTGGAGCCTCCGTGGCTTAGGCGGCACCACGCCGGCCTCTCACCGCTGGGTCCGTGGTTCAAATCCCGGTCACTCCATGTGAGATCTGTGCTGGACAAAACGGAGGCAGACAGGTTTTTCTCCGGGTACTCCGGTTTTCCCTGTCAAAATTTCATTCCAGCAACACTCTCCACTATCATTTCATTTCATCTGTCATTCATTTAATCATTGCCCCAGAGGAGTGCGTCAGGCCTCGGCAGCCGGCACAGTTCATATCCTCGCCGCTAGATGGGGGCTTCATTCATTCCATTCCTGATCCGGCCGGAGACTGGAAGCAGGTTGTGGATTTTCATTTTTCAAATAAATCATTGGGTGCAACAAGAAGATATTCCATGTAAATTTAGCATAGGCCTACTGAAGATTCACTCGAGTTTTTAGTACTTTTCTGATTGATTGCATTGTTTAATAACGATATTATTCATTGTAAACAATTATCGTAAATCTTGGCTAACACAATAATTAACCCAATGCATAGTCGATTGAATCATGAAGCTCTCAAATCGTAGACCAAAAATAGAGAAATACTGCTCACATATTATTATCTTCTAAACTAAAAATTCTATTTGTTTGTTTGGCAAAACCTGGTGGTGACAAGATATTTACAGATATTTCAGTTGCTCTCAAAAATGTCTGTTCCCTGAATACAATGATCATTTTCTTCTGGAGAAAACGTTTAAACTGTTAGGGAAAGGTTCTACGATTTCTTACGGCAACTCATTCCAGTTTCAATACTCCAGTTGATTTAAAAATATATACTTAGCTAACCTCTTCTTTTAAGTGACCTCTCCTAAGTCCTACCCATATAATCTGGCCCATGCATTCTGTTTCGCAACGTATTCCAGGCCGGCTCCGCTGTGTATGCTTTGTACATCTCCAGGAGTCTTCTTTTATGTCTTCTTTGTGAAGGGATTTATATCCCAATGATTTTAACATGTCAGAGGCACTGTCAATTTGGGAGAATTTGCCAAGAACAAATCTTGCAGCTTTCTTTTGCACCATCTACGATTTGTTCGTTCGAGTTGATTGGTAGGGGTCCCACACACTCGTGGAGTAGCCTACCGTCATCTTATTTTCTGACTATATTCAGAGGAACGTCATTCTCGCCGAATAATCACGAATAGTATCTACATCTTCAAGACACACGTCACCATCAAGCCATCGCCACGTCATCGCCATCGTCATAGCACCGGAAGTTCCTAGTTCTACACAGGCGACCCCGACTGGCCACGTGGAGCACACATCACACCATTACAGTCAGTGCACCTTCGTTCATAATATCATTCAGTTAATCAACCATTACATCTCATCCTCACTTCGCCACTTTACTGCACTGTCTGGTAACATCGCCTTATCCACACTGCTTGCCTACCAACTGTACTTCAAGGGTATCGACCAGAGCCAGCAGTTTTTCGTCGCATATCATCGCTAATTCACGCTACTCAGAATACATAGCGCCTGCAATACACAGCTACGTTCATACTGTGTAGCGCCTGTAGTAGTATTGCGTTCGTATTGAGTACTGCTGTAGTGGCACTACTTTCATCGCTACTTCTTTTTCTCCACGGGTCATCATCATTCATATTACATTAACACTTACATACACACATACTTATGCACAGCTCGTCTGCGAAATATTTCTTTCCAGACTCTCTCATTCATTATACATACTACATTCATTCTCCCATTATCATTCAGCACTCGCCAGCGAGATATTCCTCTCCTGACGTAGGCATGTCTTCGTCATATCATCACCATCATCATACATTTTAGTATATAATTCCTTTGCATTCCCTTTCACATACCACTCCATTCCTTATTTTTGAAGGCGAAATCATACCGCTGCGCCATAAAGCCTTCCGTCCCACTTCACCCAGCGACCCATTTGACTCCTCCCCACAGTTCCATCCTTTGTCAGTCGACTTCCCTGGTTTCCTTGCTCCATTCCTTTATCATTTCACCAACTCACTTTTTCTTTAATCTATCAACATCTCACCATGGATAGGGGCAAGGGGAAAAATTCGCCAAATCGCCAAACTCAGAAACACACCACTCCCATCACATCCGGCCCTCCGGGAAACATCACAAACGCTCCGTCCGCCCCTCAGGGAGGGGGGGGGGGGGCAATCCCCCCCCAAAAATATCACAACCAGGATACCCACCCTACCTCCCGCCGGAACCCACTTCCATCTACCGGGCCTAGTGAAACAAACTCCATGCCGTCCAGAAAAGCGGGCCGGATCAGACTCATCCGATACCGAGGGGACAGCCCACCGCTCTCGCCAGAGGGTTCATGAAGGGATGGAGGAGGCTCCATCCTCTTCCAGGCGGCACTGTAGTACTTCCCCACCACCCAAAGTTCACCCTTCTCCACACGATCCACGCTTACCTTCCACCGCCCCTATCCCAAACTTCGCCCTCTCAGACGCCGCACCAGCTTCTATCCCCCCAAACCTCCCATCCTATGCCTCCAAGGCTTCCGAGCCAACGTACAAACACGTCTTCCTCTTTCGTAGACACAATTTTGCCAACAAATACCAGTTTGCCGAAGCACTGCGTCGCACTCTTGGCCACGCCAAATTCACCGCCACGGCCTCTACCAACGGCGTGTACGTTAAAACGGACGACGACGCCACGGCCGCTGTAATTCACAGCCCGGACGTCGTTCGCGAACTTGGCCCCAACGTCACCGCGGAGCCTCTTCGCGCCCGCCAAAGCCCCGCAGTCCCTCCCCCACCCCAGCGCCAACCTCACTTCTCGTGCGTCATCCGGGGGGTGGACCCCGGACTCACCGAGGAGGCGGTGCTCCAGGAACTTCACCTTGAGCAAATTGACGCGAAGAAGGCTTTTCGCATACGTAATGCTGACGGTCAAACCTGGATGGTACGTATCCTCCTGATCACCCAGGCAGAGGTCGACCGCCTTCTTACCACTGGGGTTTATCTCTATCGTTATCACCACCACGTTGAGCCCTCCAAAGCACCGGCCCCTGTCGCCCTTCGTTGCAATAGGTGCCTACAATATAACGCTCATCCAACCGACCAATGCCGGGAACCCCCGCGCTGCGGTCATTGCTCCCAAACCGCACACACCACCGGATGGCGTCCAAACCTCGACCAGCCCCCTCGTTGCAACCAATGCCACGAGCCACATCCTACCTACTCCTACAAGTGTAAGGCCAAGCCTGCACCACCCCCCAACCGTCCTGAAACCGTAGCCCCAGTCAAGTCCATAGACCCTCCTACCGCACCCGCTCAATCCCAATTCCCTCCTCCAACCATCGAGGATCTGATCAGGTTCATGGTCATATCCATTCAGAACATTCTGCCGTATAATCGCCCCCTCATACTGACCCAACTCCAGTACGCGGCCCAGCAGATCTTCGGGGTGCAATTCCATCCTTCGTTCTCGGGCCCTTTAACTCACTTCACCTTCTTCCCCTACCCCCGCGTCACCGCAGTATGAACCAACAATGGCCCAACAAAGAACAAGGAACCGAACTCCCCATAACATCACCTCCTCTATCAGAACGTCTGCTCCTTCAACGCCCGCCGCACACTACTGAGTCACACCCTATCCACCCACCACGTCGATGTGGCTCTTTTAAATGAAACTTTTCTCCGGAGCGATCAAGACGCCCTACTCCCCGGATATACCCTTCTAAGTGCGGAACGTCCCCATAACCTAGGCCGTGGCGGATCTGCACTCGCTTACCGACCACGCTTCCCCATCCGCCCCCATATCCCCCCCTCCCCTACACTTTCCAGAGAGCCTCATCTCAACAGTTTACTTCCCATCCCGCGTTCTCCATCTTGCAACAATATACACCCGTCCTCGACATCCTCTTCCAAAAGTTTTTATTGCCCATGTGGCTGAATCCTTCCCCCACTTTATCATCATGGCTGATCTCAATCTACATGATCGCACGGCTCGCGAACTCGGGAGCCTCGACATCTACTTAAACCACATTAACGCCTCACTCGCCCCCATTCCACAACCCACGCGCCCATCCTCCCAAACCACTCCCGATGCCATCATAGCGCATAATTCCCTACTCCACCTCCTTCACGTCTCAGTCTTACCTCTCATTGGAGTCGATCATGCCCCTGTCTTATTATCTTTTCAAATTCCCTCTCGAAACTTACCTAAACCACCCCCCGTTATGATTCAAAACTTCTGCTCGGCCAATTGGCCAGCTTATCGCCTACAGATCACGGAGCTTTTGCAAACCGACACCTTACCACTCAGCTCTCAAGAAACGGTCGATGCCTACACGTCTCATCTACAGGATACACTCCAACAAGCGGCACAACGCCACATCCCCCTTACCCCCATTGACCCCTAACCGACCACCTATCCCACCCAAAGCTAGGCGTCTACTAGCACTTCCCATTCCTATCATAACTCCTACCTCCGCACCCGTGACCGCTACTTCCTGCAGCGGCATCGACAGACACTTCGCCAGGTAAAATCATACATTGAGGCACACAAGCGACGCTCCTGGCACAACACCTGCTCAAAATTAAATGGAGTATCGCCCTCCCTTTCTCGCTTCTGGAGTCACTTCAACCGCCTCACCGGCAAGACCTCCACTCCACAATACCCCATTGTCTATGACAACGCCGCACCACCTGACGATCCAGCAAAACTAGCCATCTTTGCTAATCAATTCGCCCGAGTATTCCGAGACGCACCGGACCCAACGTTTATCTACAACGATGACGAGTTCATCTCAACGGTACCTTAACGCCCCTATCTTCAGCCCTCACCTAACCATGCCCTCTCCCCCCACCCTCTTGACGACCCCATCACCCCCATCGACATAACCATCGCTCTCTCCCGCACCACCAACACCGCCCCTGGTCCCGATTCCATCAGATACCGTCGCCTCAAGGAAGCACCACCTCCTTTCTTCACCGCTCTAGCCCACCTCTATAACCATCTCCTTCGCACCGGTTTGTACCCTACCCCCTGGAGGCAGGCCACGATGCTCCTCTTCCCAAAACCAGACAAACCACTTTCCTCGCCTGATTCCTACCGTCCCATCTGCCTGACCGCCGTCCTTTCAAAAACCATCGAGAGAATCCTCACCAAGCGTATTCATACCCATCTTCACCGACACCAGCTCTTACCCCTCTCACAATGTGGCTTTCGTCCCCACCTCTCCGCCCAAGACCAACTCCTCCGTCTCTCCACCCTAATCGCCGATAACTACAACCGCCCTGCTCCCACCCTTTTCATCGCCTTCGACTTCCAGAAGGCTTTTGACACCGTCTGGCACGACGCACTCGTCCTCAAACTTCACTATTTACATCTCCCCCACACTTACCTCCGCTTCCTCAACACCTTTCTCCGCCACCGCACGGCAAGAATCCACATCAACGGCCACTAATCCCGCCCCATCCCTTTCGAACAGGGCGTCCCCCAGGGCTCCGTCCTCTCCCCACTTCTGTACGTCCTCTTCGTCGCCGATATTCCCCAACCATCCCCCCCAATGCAACTATTGCAGTTCGCCGACGATACTGCAATAGTAGCACCTTTTCCCACCGTCACCCACATAAACTCTCAAGTCCAATATTATCTGGATCTTTTCTCCTCCTGGTGTGGCAGATGGCACCTGCGCCTAAACCCCACGAAGACCCAAACCACTCTCTTTCGCCCCCGTCGGCGAGCCTCTGTTCCAACTCGAAATCCCGACAACCCCAACATCCGACTCCACAACCGTCGACTGGTCCCCGCCCGAACTGTTCGATACCTTGGCTTGCTCTTTCATGAGTTCTTCACCTTCCGCCCTCACTTCAAACTGAAACTCCCCGACGCACGCAAGCGCGCCTATCTCCAGAGGCGCTTGGCAGGGACCACCTGGGGCCTCAACGAAAAGTTACTACTATATACATACAAGGTCCTAATACGCACCTTCTTAGTGTATGGGCATCCGGCATGGGCAGGATTCCCCGAATGCCCCCTTCGCCCCTATCTCGCACAAGAGCGCCGCCTCGTCAGGGTCGCCATGCGACTGCCTTTCACTTATCGAACAGCAGACCTGCTGGACAGAATGCCACTGCCACCGCTCACAACCTACCCCGACCTTCGGCATCGCCGATATCTCCTGAGAGCGCAAAGAACCGGCAACCCAATAGTTACGCCACTCCTCCAACAACCGAATCGCGCCCCGGTGCGCACAAAACTGGGCATCTACAGCCTTTTGGCACTGCCTCCAGCACCTAACTGAGAATGGCGTTGGTCAACCCAATGGCGCCACAAATCTGTCCACTTCAGTCCTTCCTCGGATCTCTCACAGAAATCCCATACTATATAGTCACTCACACACCGGAATCCATCATCCAATATTAAAGAGCCTCTATTAAGATTACAGCCATAATATTCTCCCAATCCCATTACGTTCATGCCCCACTATTGCTATACATCAGCCATTCCATCCTCCACTCTAACACCGCCACAATCGTACATTATAACACCATCACCACATAAGAAAGGAAATATTAAAAATTAAAAACAAATTAAAAATAAATAAAAAAATAATAAAAAATACAAAAAAAATTCACCACCTCATACCCACCATCCACCACCCACCTACATGCTCTCATCACCAGCTTTAAGTCATCCATACATCCAAACGCCGCGACATCCTCACCACTATCACATAACAACAACTGCATCATTCAACCTGTTCACGCACCCGCATGTACATCCACTGTCAATCTCCTATGCACCATACACATCTCAACAATAATCCCCCAGCCATCGCTTTCCGCCTCCAATACACCTACCACATTCATCCCCCATTTATTCAGCAACGAATACCATCTTACATTACACTGCATTATGCTCCTTGCTCACATCATCCTTACCACGAGCAACCACCCTATGATCTGGACGTACTTAGCCCCCCCCCCCCCCCTCAATCACTCCTCTATTCACAAGCTAGTAAAACCTATAACATAAATCCCCGAGCAATACAAGTTCTTAATCTACTTTTGGCAGTTGCGACTGTTGTTCTCCGTGTTTCCATTGTTTCCAAACAAATAAAATCATTTAAAGTTATACCTCCAACAAACAAAGCAGTCTCTCCTTCTCCCCCCCCCCCCCTTAACAACATCTTACATCTAAGTCTCCTTTCCCAGAAGCTATACTTCCCCCAGCCCATCTCCAGTTTTCATCGCCATGCCCCAAATAAAAAAATTCCAAATTCAGAAACCAAACTTCCCCACCGCCAAAATTTACACCTCTCCTAAAAACCTTATCTCCTTGGCCCGAAGAGACGGCAAAACCGTCTAAGGGGGCCCGCCGCCGTAGGGGCAATAGCCATGCGGCGGAATGAAACGACTGCTATCTATATATATATATATAGCCTACCGTATTCCAAAATCGGTCTCACAAGACATTTGTAAGCAAATTCTTTGGCCTGAATAATGTCACCCATCATTGTTTCTCAAAACGAAATATAACGACGATTTTTGCGCCTTAGGCCTATTAGCAACGTTCTCAAAATGCTCACCCCAGTGTAACCTTTTATTTATGGTAATCCCGAGATAGCTCCATGACTCGACTCGTGGAATAATTTCATTTTCTAATGATATATTGGCCGGCCCCGTGGTGTTGGGGTAGCGCGCCTGCCTCTCACCCGGAGGCCCCGGGTTCGATCCCCGGCTCCGTCAGGGATTTTAAAACTGACGTGAGGGTTGGAACGGGGTGCACTCAGCCTCGTGAGGACAATTGAGTAGCTGTCTGACAGTGAGACAGCGCCCCGATCACGAATACCAAGATTAACGGCCGAGGGGACCCGACGCGCTGATCACGCGTCACCCCAATATCTGCAGGCCAAATGGCTGGGCAGCGGTCGCTTGGTCGGCCTTAGCCCGTCATGGGCTGCATAGTGCCAGGGTTATTTTTTAATGATATATTGTCCCTTTTCTGTTATTAGTGACAGGCATTTGCTTTTTTTCTGCACTTACACTAATGTTATTTCGAATAACGCAGCATTTTATACGATCCAAGTCTTGTTGGAGGAGCGCACTGTCATCTTGATTTTTTATTTTTCTATATATGACACAGTCATCAGCGAATAGTCTGACGTCCGATTTATCAGATTCTGTCAGGTCATTTATATATGGAAGAAACAACAAATTTACTACAAAAAAATATCGCTCTACCGGTACCGGTACCTTGGTTCCATTCTCCATCGTCTTGAACTGCGGACTCCTGGTGCTAGAGCTCCCAGATTCTGGACTTGAACGGGTGGCGTAGCGTCTCGCCTGGGCTGCTGATGTGGTTTCAAACTGCTCCGGCCCTTATCTTCATAAACGTGGCACTAGCCGTCTAGAATTTGATAGAAACATAATTTCGTAGTTGGCTCAGCTCCGGTGTCGTGTTGGTCCAGCTCTCCCGGGTCACTATGATTACAGTGAAGTTCCACAAGATAAAACCATGTTCCATTCTCTCATAGTTATGAATGTGCACAGTGAAAATAATGCTCGCCATTTCTCGAACTGTGTGCATTTATAATTGAAGACACTCAACCTCATCGTCTGCCATATAATTCCTCGTGATTTTAATATCCAAGTGTGCTTTTGCTAGCCGTAGGATATTATTAGTATACTATCTTGTACTCAACTGTGTAAAACAACGAAGCGTGGACTCTGAGCTATTAATTACAAGTTCCTCGCCCACACTCGGCGACTTTCATAAAATTACGCGGAGATATCCTCCTTCTCTGCGATTTGAAGTAGGCCTAAGTATGTTACAGGCCTGGCCTCCACGGCGATATGAATTGAAAAGTTACAGGTCTTCTCTCCTCGATGACCTGAAATGAAGTGTCCGTCCGGTTGTCTCCCTCCAAATTGAAGCACCCCTAATTCGCTCTAAAATTCACGGCACGTCTCAGTTTTTTTTAGATAAATATTCGGAAATGTTTCATGAAGCCTCCGTGGCTTAGGCGGCAGCACGCCGGCCTCTCACCGCTGGGTCCGTGGTTCAAATCCCGGTCACTCCATGTGAGATCTGTGCTGGACAAAACGGAGGCAGACAGGTTTTTCTCCGGGTACTCCCGTTTTCCCTGTCGAAATGTCATTCCAGCAACACTCTCCACTCTCATTTCATTTCATCTGTCATTCATTTCATCATTGCCCCAGAGGAGTGCGTCAGGCCTCGGCAGCCGGCACAGTTCATATCCTCGCCGCTAGATGGGGGCTTCATTCATTCCATTCTTGACCTGGTCGGAGACTGGAAGCAGGCTGTGGATTTTCATTCGGAAATGTTTCATGCACATCATTTAGCTCTTACTTTCGTTGTAGCCAAATTGAGCGTATTTTATATTCGTTTAATTGCTTCTGGTTTGCTTGAAAAAAAACAATATACGGATTCTCATGGTTCTCGCGCGCGGTATATAACTCACTCTATTGTGCGTTTTTTTTAGCGCAGCTCGATTTTTTTTCTCTCTGGATGGTTTTGCACATGGCTTGCCTGCCAGGGCCAGGCTATAACAATTGTTATGAACAAGGAGATATAGGATGAAAAATAATTGATACCGGTATCACAGAAGAATTATTATAATCAATCATTATTATTATTTACGAAATCATCATCATCATCATCATCATCATCTTGCACAGTTTCCAGCCACTGGCCGGGTCTGATTGGAACACAAGCCTCTCCAACGTCTTCTGTCTTCCCACCATCTCTCAGCCTCCACCCTTGTCCAGTCTTCTCCTCTCTTCTTCACGCTTTCTTCCACTCCCTTCAGCCACCTGTCTCTCGGTCTTCCCCTCGGTCTCTTTCCTTCCCACTTCGTCTCATGTACTCTCCTAGGTATCCTCTTCTCCTCCATTCGTTTTACATGTCCATACCATCTAAGTCTAGATTTCTCTATACCATCCTGTAATGGTTCCTCCTTCATTAATTCTCTGGTACTCTCATTTCTTATTCTGTCCATCTTTGTAGCTCCAATACTGCTTCTCAAGAACCTCATCTCATTGGCCTGTATTTTGCTCTTCTCCCTTCCTTTCATAACCCAGGTCTCCGAGGCATACGTCAGGATAGGGACATAGTACGTCCGATATATGATCATTTTGCTGTTCTGAGGGACATCCTTGCTCCATAACATGCTTCTCACACTCCTCCGAAATGCTTCTGCCTGCCTCCCCCGCTCATTTATTTCTCTATCGTTTCTTCCATTATCTTGTATCAGGCTTCCCAGATACTTGAAACTCTCCACTTTCTTCAGCTGTTCCCCACCAATTGTTATTCCCGTTGTGGTTCTTTCCTTCTTCCCCAAGGTTGCAGGTTCGAAACCTGGCGTAGTCAGCTGGCATTTGAGGGTGCGCAAATGCGAGGGAGCCGTGTCAGTACATTTACTGGCACGTTAAAGATCCCCTTCGGGGCAAAATTCCGGCACCCCGGCGTCTCTAAAAGCCAGGGTAGTTAAAAGGGACGTAAAACCAATAACATTATTATTTCCTTCTTCCTTGTTGTGATCACCATCTCACTCTTATTTATGCTAAATTTCATCCCATATCCTGGTATTATTCCTTCCCACACGACCAACTGTTCCTGTACCTCCTCCTCCTTGTTTCCCCAAATCATCAAATCATCTGCAAACACCATTGCTTTCATCTTTCCGTCCCCAATTACTTGTGCCACTCGGGTCATTATGTCATCCATCACCACAATGAAAAGTAACGGTGACAGTGCACTTCCTTGTTTCAGGCCGTTTCTCTGTTCCAACCAGTCTGATCTCTCTCCTCCCACTTTCACACAGCTCACGTTTCCCTTGTACATCTCCTTTATCCTCTTTATAGTCCATTTCTCTACTCCTCTATCCTCCAGGGACTTCCATACTTTGTTTCTGCATACACTGTCATATGCTTTCTCAATGTCCAGGAAGGCCATCAGTAGATCTGTTCCATACGCATAGTGCTGTTCTTGTAACTGCCTTACGGCAAAAATCAAATCCACTGTGGACCTTCCTGCTCTGAAGCCATGTTGTTCTTCCCTCATCCCTCCTTCTATCCTTGTCCTAATTCTCTTTTCCAAAACTTTCTCGAAGATCTTTGCACAATGACTCATCAGTGTTATTCCCCGATAGTTTCTGCAATCTGTTCTACTACCTTTCTTGAAGATCGGGACAATGATTCCTTTTTTCCAGTCCTCTGGGGTCTTCCTTTCCTTCCATGCTGTCCTCATCACTCGGTAGAGCCACTGTATCCCCACCTCTCCTGCTGCTCTCACCATCTCCACACTCAACTCATCCCCACCTGGTGCCTTCCCTCCTTTCATCTTGTTCACTGCATCTTCCACTTCTTTCCATGTTAAGTCCTTTTCTGTTTGCAGTTCATCTTCCTCTTCCCCGATTTCTTCCTCCTCACCATCTATTCCATTTGGATTCAGAAGTTCTTCAAAATATTCTTTCCACATTTTCTTCAGTTCTTCCCTATTTTCTATCTCTTGTCCCCTTTTGTTCACCATTCTAACATAATCCGTAGGATCCTTCCGCCTCTTATTTTTTACCATCCAATACAGGACCTTTTTTGTACCTTCACTATCCTCCTCCATCATCTTTGTCCACTCTTCCATCCACTTCCTTCTCTCCTCAGCCACCACTCTCTTCGACTCCTTCTTTCTTTCCTGGTACTCTTCCCTTGTATCTACCGTCCTATTTTGATACCACCTCCTAAAGGCTCTATTCTTTTCCCTTACTATATCTTTTGTCTTCTCATTCCACCATGGTGTTTCCTTCCACCTCTTCTTACTACTTGTCCTCCCACATACTGCTTCTGCTGCACCTACTAGTGTCTTCTTAAATCTAGCCCATTCCTCTTCCACCCCTCTTTCTTCATCTGTTGGAATTCCATCCTTTACCATTTTGAGGTACTCGACCCTTCTATCCCCTTCTTTCAGTTTCCATATCCTTATACGTCTTTCCTGGTTCTCAGTCCCTTTCTTCTCCTTACTCCCTCTCAGGTTCATTACCAGCAATCGATGGTCGCTATCCAGGTTCTCCGATGGTATAACCTTGATGTCAGTGATGTTCTTATTTAGTTCTTTCTCATACAGTATATAGTCGACCACCGACTTCCTGGTCAAGTCATCACTGTACCATGTGATTGTGTGGCTCTCTCTTTTCTTAAACCAGGAGTTCCCAACTAGCAGGCTGTTCCTCTGGCAGAAGTCCAACAGTCTCTTTCCTTCCTTATTTCTTCCGCCCCAACCCTCTGGTCCTAGAACACTCTCATAACCTTGTCTTTCTCTTCCTACATGGGCATTGAGGTCCCCCATAACAATCATATTTCTTCCTACCAGCTGCTTCTGCAATTCCTCTTCAAACTCCTCCTTCTCTTCAGAGGCGCAGCCTACTTGTGGAGCATACACTTGCACTATTTCTACGGTCTCTCCCCTCAGTGCTACTTTCACTTTCATCATCCTATCACTTCTTCTTTCAAACCATCTCGAACTACTACTCCCACTCCATTCCTCTTTCCCTCTTCGTTCCCACTCCAGTACAGTCTATAGCCTTTTCTCAGTACTCTCCTTCCTTCCCCTTTCCACTTTGTTTCTGCCAATCCCAATAAATCCAACTTCCTTCTTTCCATCATATCCACTATCTCCTCCACCTTCCCCGTCAGCGTTCTTAGGTTTAAAGTTCCAAATCTTAGTCCGTGTGTACAGCCGTGTCGTCGTCTATTAAATCCATCCTGTCCGAGGATCGTTCCATTTTTGAAAGCATTTGGTTTCATCCACTACTGGCTTGCTGGGCCTATCGTAGCTTCACCAGAGCCCCGTTAGCCGTCACTTTTCAGGATTCCTGTAGGACCTTCACAGCTACCGTAACGGTCCCGGGGCACACGAAGTCCCCACTGTACTTCGCCCCTACAGGCAATCCCCTACTTTGTGCCGTTGCCCGTCTCCCACGACGAGGACGAGGTGTTGGACTTATGGAAATACTGTAGTGAATTAAATCCTTTAAATGGAATTTATATTTTCTGTGAAGAAATTTTTGCCAAACCTACACATATGAATTTCTGAAATCATTCATTCCATTCCTGACCCGGTCGGCGACAGAAGCAGGCTGTGGATTTTCATTCATTTCATTAACACCACCTTATTATATACATATACAATCCCGAACTGTAAGGTGAGATAGGATGTAGGTTAAAAACAATATAAAATAATATTTCTAGGACGTATAAGTTCAAAATATCTTCTGATTCTTCGCATCTACTTCTACCGAAGCTCAGGTCCTTACGGACGGAAAACACTGCCAATTTCGGTTACATTTATTAAGTTTCCAATGCAGGTCAGCACCGAACAAGTAAATGGCATTAAGTCATCGATTTGAGAAGTAGACTCCACTAGTTCTGAAAATAATGTAAATATTGAAACTATAACTCAAACACAAAATAGTCACAAGAGCGAGCATACGGTCATGTCAAACAAGGAAGACTTTTCAATTAAATCCGACAAGTCTTGTGCCTGGAAGGCAAAGTTGCATACAAGTTGTATCTACTTGGCGTGACGTCACAAGCATTTCGTCAGTCGCTGAGCTGGCCTGCTCTCTCAGTGGTCACAGTGAGACTCACTCCATCGCAACCTGTGATCATAGCGTGTTCGAATTTAAATGATTTAATCCAACCTCAGCTACCTTTAATTGGATACCTATCAGTAGAAAGGTGCTAAGTGCCATTTTTTGAAAAAAGCCGTTTTTTTTTCTAGAATGGTGCTATGTGCGATGTAGCATTACATATCAAAAGGGCTAACTCCTCAGTGGTTTCGAAGGACCTTCCAAGAGCATCACAAGATGGCACTAGTGGTAAGTCCTGCAGCTCTTTCAGAAGAAAGGTGCAATGTCCCAATCATTTGTTCTCATTTCCCTCCAATATGTGCATCGTTGATAGAATTGTTCAAGGAACTTAGAATACTCAATTATTAGCAGTTCGTACTGGTGGGAACCTGTGTACGGATAGCACAGTTTGTTTCCCGTTGGACACGCGACTTTGCCGAGCATTAGTCTCGCAAAATCTCAAAAACTACTGCTCCGATTTCAATGAAAATTTTACAATTTGTTCTCATTATGGTAGACAGTGTTTAGAAAGTGGTTTAAAAAAATCGAATTGGCAGTATTTTTAAATTAATTTACATTAAAAAGCCTTGCCAATATTGAATCTAATAACTTGACTAACAGATGGTGACACAGTGCATCCACTTCAAAATTCTCTATGAGCAAAGATAACATCCCGTACCATACCCTTTGATCAATACGTGCAACAAAATAATACTTAACTTAACAGAATCATCCTGTATAATCAAATTACAGCATATTAAAGTATGTTATAATAATATTACATTTCACGTTAATGTGTTTCGACCAACATATCTAATGTGAGAATGTACTACTAACGGAAAGGGTGTCAATATTGACAAGTTCTCAAGGTAGGTTCGATAGATTTGAGTTACTATGAAAACAATTCCGTGTCGTTATAAAGTGTCCATTACATTACTAAAATTCCGCTTCATTTTAGTGTCCATTACAATGTCAAGAAGAGGAAGAGCTGACAGAGGTCGTCGAAGCCAGTTAAATGCGCGGCGAGCTACTTCACGTGCAAACCGCACTGATGACCAAAGAACGAAGGATAATGAAAATAGTCGTATGGGCATGTCTGACTTACGTTCGAGAGCGACCGAAAATGATCGAACAGCGAATAGATTCAGAATGCAATGAGTTCGTGAATATTAAACACAACGACACAATGGACATGACTGATTGCGGCGACGCGATGCTCCTATGAACATGGAACATCCGTTGACCGAATCAAAGGAGGATCTCATTCGGCTTGTTTTTCCGAACGTAGCGCAGAACTTCAAAAAACATAATTGGCTGAGCGAACGAGCCATATTGGCAGCGAAAAATAAAGATCCCAACGAGTCCATTCAAAATTTCATTCCGGGACAGTTGTTTTCCTTCAAATCGGTTGACACAGTTATCAACCAGGATGAGGTAGACAGCCATTTCACAGAATTTTTGAATTCGCTGAAATTGCCTGGATTACCACCTCACAATTTGCAATTGAAAGTAGGCTCAGTCATCATCAGGTTGCGTAACATCAATCAACATCGACTATGCAATGGAACACGACTGGCTGCGGAAAAGCAAATGAACAACGTCATCGATGGAGAAGTTGTTTTGATTCCCCGCATCCCAATGATTCCACCGGACGTGCTATTCGATTTTAAGCGGTTGCAATTTCCCATGCTTATGGCCTTCGCAATGACCATCAACAAATCACAAGGCCAGTCGTTGTTAGTTTGTGGAATTAACTTGGAGTTTCAGTGTTTCGTGCATGGACAACCGTATGTCACGTGTTTGCGTATCGGAAAGCCGTCATCTTTGTTTAATTAGCACGTAGCACATTCGTAAAGTCTAGTGGACATTGCACCTTTCACAACTTCTAACATTTCACTCAAACAGAATTCCACAAATTTCATATTGTACAGTACCCCAGGGGTATGCACCCCTTGGAGACCATCCCCCCATCATCTATTTAAATCTCCTAACTGGCAATCCTTGTAAGTCCAGACCAACATCTACTAACCCCGCAAGGACAGCTAGCCATTCTGGAAAGCTGGCCCAATCCTTGCATCACTACCACAAAACAGCGACACACAATTAACTAGGACATCTATTCAGCACAATGCTGACAGCACAGCGCCGAAGAATATAAGAGGGCGTCTTAAGGAGGTCAAGCTCTCAATTACCAGTCTTACAGTGTGGCGGCCCAAGGCTATGCTGGTATCATCAGGTGAGTGAGTCAGCAGGTGTTCAGAATCCTATAACTTTGTAACCTTACCCCCAATTTGTATAGACAAGTTTGTACACGTTGTAACATCACTACATCCCTTAAAAGGGACTCATAATTCCATTATTACTGACCAATAAACACTTGGTCAGTACAACACACCTGTATTACTATTTTACACGCCTCTTCACGACCTAAAGTCCATCCTGAATCCTCCGTCACTATTAGACGTGACTTACAGTAGCCAGATACTTGCTAGTGCAAGCATCATTGTATTCCCGTACCGGCCTGACTGCCAGGAGCGGCACGCGCCATAAAGCTGACGCGTGCAAGTCGATTATCTAACCAGCCAGCTGGGCGACCAGCGCGTTGACCTGTACGCTAAGTCCATCCCCTAAAATACACCTAGATCTTTTATAGGAGCAACCCCTAGCACCCTAACACTAAACAACACTCTACACTGGTCAGCTTGCCCGACTACGGGAAGCTACCCCCTTTTTGGCACTTCTTTATAAATTAACACAATAACTCTTCCGTTTTAGATCCAACCACCCCCCAATAAGGGATCTAAAACAGATGGTGGAGGCACCTCTACTACGCACAGTAAAATAGAACTCAACCAACGAGCCCTCGTAGTAGAAACGACCCCTTCCGTACCGCAAAAAGCCAAGCAAAATTGTGAATTTTTTTCCCAGACAGAGAGCAGCATTTTTGCTCCGTACTACTTACACAGGGAATTTTTTCTCCCAAACCAACCCCCCAGCCCCAGAAGGAATCAGAGAGAATAAGAATACACTGACAAACACGCACAGTTTTTTTTTCTTAGAAGACGCATACATTTCATTTAGAATGGCACCTCATACAGAAACAACAGAGATTGTAAGCCATAGAGGCAGTAGGGGTACGCCAATATTATTAGCATTATTATTCAGATGCCAGAGGCACACACAAAGCCGGCAAACACAGATACGGGCACTCCAAACAAAAATCGGGGCAATACAGGGCAAACAGCCATACACTCCGTCAGAGGGTACGACAGCGCGATTAAGATGCGCACATACGCTCTTGAGGAACATACATGAACACCTCAATAGGATCCATATCCAAAGGCACGGAATACACGACCAATTGATCACCACACATGGTCCCGTAATAAATAATGCAACCCTCGACAGGTTGAGGGTGCACTACACGATTTTACACACCCAGTACAAGGAGTTAATTCGCGAACAGGCGTTTCTCCAACTGGCGGCCACAGAACTATACAAAGCACAACTACACTGATACAGCAACTTGCCAGCAGGCCATGTGCCTCAACAGGCAGTACGCCCAAATTTGGGGCGGACATAAGGAACTCCGGGCTCACTAGGCCATTTTTGAGTACATGGCAGGGCCACCAGCCCAGCCGAGAGAGAGGACATAAACGTAGATACGCTAACTCGGCAATTTGCGAGGATGTCCCTCTCGCCTTGTACTGTCACACATGGGAAGGAGGTCACCATGGCCACAGTCCAGAAGACGGCCAGGTTAGACTCCAATACACTGCGGGGACAAGCTTACACTAATACACATCCCTTAGCTCCGGTTCGGAAGGCAATTTTGCCAAACCAAGCAGCAGACCCTAGGCCAACCCCCTCGCAACGGACGAACGAGAGGGAGTTGAAGCCAGGACCCTCAGACACACATAGTATGACAGGGAGACAACGGGAGATAACCACGTCATGGGCTGAGGACGTAGAGCCCGCCCTACAGCACATTGAGCCTACACACAGCCACACAGATAGGCAAACACAATGGCAGGAGTCTGCCGTGGCTACAGGCCAGAAAGCGGTCAGGCTACACGCCACCACATTGCCAGTGCAAAGACAGGCAATTAAGCGACCTTTACCACCAGTTCAAAGGGCAAGTTTGCCAGAACGGAGGCGAACACCGGCATTAGTACCCCAGGTGCGAATGCATAAGAGGGTGTTGCATTCAGGCCCTCAGGATGCACGATACACGCCCGCACATTTTGACCAGGCACTAACACACGGTACACGGGGTATAGGAAAGGTGTTAATACCTACCCCACAAAACCACGCAGTCAAAAATACACACACCCCCGTAAACTCTACTAGGGTAGCGCAGAGCGCAATTAGGCCCTCGAATACAGGTACACTCAAACCCACAGACACGCGCCACGGTGGAAGTAGGCCCAGGCTTACTTTGCTACAAACTCCCCCGAAAAATGGCAAAGAAGCGCCTCAATGGATTTCAGGGGCCTATAATCTCGTAACAGGGCGGAAGTCTTCAGAGTCTTCCAGAGCACGGACGCTCGGACGAGAATAACGACTTCCACCAGGGACACAGAAACAAGCTAATAACACTTGCACCTATAGTATTGACACACATAAAGACTCACTAACGTAAACGGCACATTTTTTTTTCTCCACGTATATGCAGTACAACACGGCTAAACCAAAAGTATATAATTCTAAATCCTTCTTGATTTTTATTTTGGGCACCTAGCATTTTTTTCCCCAGGCCATCAATGGTTACTGAACATAGGGTCCATATTATAACTCAGATAGCGTAAAGTTTTTAATATCCAAAGCCAAGTGGAAGCCCATCAGGTGAGCTACGCGGCTTAAGGCCGGAAAAAGCTATTTTGAACACAGCTTAAGCAATAAAACACAGCATAGAGCTTAAGCGGGTCTTTCTAGGTGGAAATGACTAAATGTTCTATGATCCGGTCCCACAGTTTGATAGATTCTCTTGCGGCGGGCAAAAGCCCTGATTGTAGCAAGAATTAAGAATCTCAAACTATTTTCCAAAAGTGGTAGATTTCCCTGAGACGTAACTAGATTACTATAGTACTAACGTCACCAACTAGGTGGATAGTACGCTCAGGACATTAGTCTTGTGTAGTTCGCGAACGAACTAGTTCGGAAGAGCGGGTCCCTCAGACGAACTACCGAACTAGTTCCCAGATCGCTCGCTTGTTAGTTCGTTCGCTCTTTTCCCGCTGACCGACTTGTAACAGCGCCAGAGCGCGGGTCCGCCGTAGCTCGTCAGCTCGTCACATCACCACTCATTGCACAATCACATGCGCTTTGTTTTGTTGTCAGCTCAGTTGATTGAGTGTTTCTATTGATAGTGGCAAGATTGTCAAGTTTTGGTGCGGCGATTGTTCAATGTTGGTTTATTATAATAACAGTATAACACACTACTAGTAGGCTTGCGCATAATAGTTCGCGGCTGGGAGCGATCAGTTTAGTTCGCAGCTCCTTAGCGAACTAACACGCTAATAGTAGTAACTACCTTATATTTGTAATGCAATACAGTGGCGGTTCATAAATATAAGTTACTGATATTTAACTGATGTAGATGTGGGGATAATTCCACAGTTTTATTTAACTTAGTCATTTTGGATTATTTGAAAATATGTCCAATTATTTAGAAAATCGGCGAACTGGATTAACAATACCATTTGAATGAACTAGTTGATATTTATTTTTCTCGATACATGGTGATACAACTACTTTTACCTGTTTTTAAGAAATGAACATTATGACGATGATTCACAAAGAAAAGCGAACTTCTATGGACAAAAACTCTGAACTAAAAAACCCTATTCCTCCCATTCATGCCATAAAGATAATGTACCCAACGGTTTCAGAGCAGCCAAATAATGAATATCACGAAGCAAGTAAGAAATGAAAATTCCGGCGGGCAGGGGTACGTCATATCATCACATAGTGACAAGTAGGAAATGGAATCGGATGGTGATGCGCCGATACACGCGAAAAATGATGATGGTAATTGTTGTTTTAAGGGGCCTAACGTCCAGGTTATCGGCCCCACGCGAGAGAAAAAATGAAAAAAATCCACAGCCTGCTTCCAGTCTCCGACCGGGTCAGGAATGGAATGAATGAAGCCCCCATCTAGCGGCGAGGATATGAATTGTGCCGGCTGCCGAGGCCTGACGCACTCCTCTGGGGCAATGAATAAATGAATGACAGATGAAATGAAATGATAGTGGTGAGTGTTGCTGGAATGAAATTTTGACAGGGAAAACCGGAGTACCCGGAGAAAAACCTGTCTGCCTCCGTTTTGTCCAGCACAGATCTCACATGGAGTGACCGGGATTTGAACCACGGACCCAGCGGTGAGAGGCCGGCATGCTGCCGCCTAAGCCACGGAGGCTTGAGAGAAAAAATAAAGAGGATAATAAGTGTATGATTCTACGAACACATCGTCCATACTGTTATTCTTTTAGGTACGGTACCGGTATTTCACTAATGATAAACAGTGGCGGATCCAGGCCTTGCGGGGCCCTGGGCGGTATGATAAGGTGGGGCCCACAACAATAGGAAATAAAAAAAATCAAATCAAATGGAGACAGGGAAGGTGTGGTCCCAAGAGAGAAAAAAGAACAACACCGGAGACGAATGCGGGAATACTGGGCGGTAGTTAAAGCTCGGAAGAAGAGACAGTTGAACTGACGTGGTCCCTAGTTGGCCGAATCGAAGAAAGAAGAAGAAGAAAATAAAGAATAGTTACAATATTTTGAATACACTACAGTACATTTTTTTAATAATATGAAAGAAACCTTTAAGTCCCATTGAAGAAGTTTATGTAAACTATGAAATATTAAAATATTACTTTGCGACTTTTTTCCCGGCTGAAGTCTTCTATCATTTCACTGAAATCTAAACTTGCTACACGGGCACGGGAGGTAATAGCTGCACTGATAAAATAATATGAATTATAAATTAGTTCGAAAGTTTGAAAAGTACAAAAAATGAATCAATTAAATTTAAAACAATCCATGGCGCGGGGCCTCCCGGACCGCGGGGCCCTGGGCGGTCGCCCTCCTCGCCCTCCCCTAGATCCGCCCCTGATGTTGAACAAATGACGACTTTTGGCTTTATAAACAATAGAAAGAGAAGTTTTCTCAGAAGGAAAGACATGGACCCTAATTAAAAGTATGGCCAACAATAGAGTGAGATGGAAGAAGTTTGTAGCTACCCTATGTTCCTAAAAGGAATAAAAGGAAATAAGGAAAGAATAAGGAATTTCACTAATGTTTCAATACTCATATTTTTGTATTTTTTTTATCTTCGAATATCAAAATGTAAAACACATTACTACACACGCAACATGTCGCTATCTAATACACGAACTGCACAGTAACTGTTACAGTAGCCTACAGTATCGCTTGAAACGAGAGCATTGTGAATGAGCAATCACTGGTGACGAGTCATCAGTGGTGACAGACCGCTATAACAAACAAAGAGCGCGTGCAGTGTCAGCAGCACGGTGAGCGAACGATCTGTCTTACAGGGAATTCGAGATGGGACCTAACGAACTAAAAGAGCGAACTAGTTCGCTAAGGAGCTGCGAACTAAACTGATCGCTCCCAGCCGCGAACTATTATGCGCAAGCCTACAGGACATACTTACCATTCTTAAGCATTTTCATAGTGTTTACGACACAATTTTGACAGACTATCGCCGTCGGGCAACCCGCTTTAATCAGCGTAAAGCAGGGTGCAGACGAGATACAATATATTTTTTATACCTTTTCAAAGTGCTCTCTTAATACGGAGCGGGGCATAGCTCATTTTTTTTCTCCTCTCCCTGCCTCAGTCATTAGGCCCGATGAAGGAAAAATTGGCCAAGTTGAACTATATATATTGCATCCATAGGCGTACATGACACGTTACACTGCCTATAACATGACTTTTTTTTCACCTCCATAATAACACGCAGGCTAAACGCAAACACACATAGGGTGAAAATCCCAGACTTTGGGAAACCCTACATATTTTTGGAAGTCACACAATCAATTTACATTGCCACATGACAGTATCACACTACTAAAAGAAAAGGAAATGATCCCGCTGGCAGACGTGGAAAGAAGGCCAAGAAATAGCCTTCAGACCTCACTGACCGCACCGGGATACGATCCTAACACTCACCAGAACTGTCCCGGAGGCACAGCCTAGAATGGCGCCAGAAACAATTACTCTGGGTAAAAGACGGTCTCAAAACCCGCAACCTTCTGAATACCAGGAACATAAGGTCGGGTAGCTATCCAATTACAGGATAGAAAAATAGGAAGCTAAAATAGATTGGGACAGTTCCACTAACAATGTCATAAATGAAAAAACAACAAAATCGCCTCCGGCATCTAGTCACCAAACACGCGACTAGCGGCCCGGACACACTCGTGTATAACGACATTTTGAACAATGGACAGGGACCTGCATGTACTTTTTACACGGATGTAGTTATTGAAAGGTTCTTTCACAGTGCGGAAAGCACTACTTACAGTCACAGAGAGCAAGCCGATTAGACACACATGTGCCGGACACAAAGCATTATCAAAACAAGTAACAAGCGAGCGTGCACGACATTGTAATTCAATACTGACACACTCAGCGATAACACAAGTCTCATGGGTAACCTGCACGCTTACAGACAGCAATATGCTAGCAGCTCTCAGAGCAGAACATACGGCATCATTTAAGCCGAGTCCAAACACCTCATAACTCACAAATTACACTACGAGGAGAATTCAAAAACATACAAACTCTTCACAGGTATGCGTACTTTCATTTGCGCATTGCAAACACACGGTACATGGGACATAATATGAACGGCACAAATACCGTCGTAACAAGCCTTTACACTAAGCCGGGTCCGAACCCATGATCACACACACCACACTCGTACCAAAAACTAACTAGCCAACGGTATTTTTGGTACGAGAAACACAAGCAAAAAACCACACTGAGGACACCTCAATCCCTGAAACACAACGCAGACACAAAAAACAGAGAATTACATAGATCACGGGTTCAAATCCCAGCGAAAATTGGACACCAGGGAAAACAACTATCCAGGCTTCCAATCACACTGAAATTAGCCCATACAACCACACAACCAGATAATACCACATTTCCTTCGGCCAAAAGCCAGGCATAGAATTTCAGTGACACCGGACATGAAAAATATATTTCCCAAACACAGGTATAGAAATTTCGTAAGACAAAGGTCTTACGGAGTAGTGGCCACACAACAGTACCAGCTAAATAGGACAAATTGACACATTGGACCGTCCGGAATCTAGAACGGTGACAACACTCATATACTGGCGAAAAGTCACGTACATAAACAAATGTAAACACAACATGACGAAAATACTGACTTGCAGATCTCGTCATACTGCAATATTGCTGGTGACAGACACTATTGTTGTATCGGCAGTGGCCGTGAAATTACAAACGCAAAACAATCATAATACCATACATTTTTTTAACACTGCAAAAACATTTAGCAATGGACAAGACGTGACAGATCGGAACTTATCTTGGGCCCATAGGAGCACGTTCTCAAAGACGTTGACAGGCCACGGGCACCTCCTGCCCACACACGCGATACACATTACGACTTAGCCTGTAACAGACCAACCGTCCGCGTGGTGTAGCGGAACATAGGCACACACACACGCGCTCACTAATTAGAAGCGAACACAGACAGGGGCTCTGAGGAAACAAGACCTCCCCCCCCCCCAATAACTTCCTTTCTGGATTTCAGTTTTCAAAAATCATTACAGGCGATTAGGGCATGGCCAGTCGCACTACGACCACTGGCCACATTCACACTACAGATGGCAGACCAGATTACGTCGTGACGTCACAGCGTCACGACGCTTTACTATCCCAAGAAGCGGATAGCGGGCAGACATGGACAAAGGGAGGATGACAGGAGCACAGGCTACCATCGTACCACCTTACGCCCCTCCAATAACCTTCCCACATCCTACACGACCAACGCAGACACATGAACACGATCAAAACAGCTACACTACATTACAAAATATACACAGGGGTTGATAGACTTCATGCGTCTAAAGAGAAGGCTTACTACGCCTTGGATCACGATGCTACCACCTGAGTATTAGGGGTGGGTCGGCAAACATCAAATAAGCATAATGCGCATCTCCAAATGAGAGATGAGGCCACAGTTACATATACTAACCATTTTTTGTTAATTAAATACTCCCGCATGACAGGAATATATTAGTATTATGCCTCACCCTACACCTATCCGTACATGAGTGCAGATGCCTCATATCCAGATACATGCATGAGTATCCCATCCATTTACCAGGGATATTACTATCAAACCCGCATGGAATTTTCATATTTTTGCAATCCCGGGAATTACCTGCCCCAGTCCACTCATTGTAGGAGCAATCCTAGTAGCATTACCGGCTCAAGGCCACCATTTATTGGAGCCCAATGATGCGCAACCTCTTCCTACCATGCTTTCAGCCCACTCTACGAATAACTACCCCCAGATCCTAATAACAGGGTACCTGACGCCACAGACCCTACTAACACCTCCATTAAGGTAAAAAGAGCATTATCGCTGGAAAGCTGACGTAGCAATAGTAGACCAGAAGTAGTCTATGCACTTAGAAGCTCTACAACCCCACAACACTGGAAATATTTTACACCTTACACAAAAATTAAATTATTTACACAGGTTACGCCCATATTTTTTTCAAAGGAATCTGAAACACTCTGATTGGTGATAACGGCATAAGCCGAAGGCCAGAGGCACCACACTGGAGCAGAGCTGGGGAAGGTGATGTGGACCCTTACCCCAGTTGGCTCAACAAATCACTGACCCGACCAAACAGACGAACCACGTAAGGTTGAGGCACTCGCGGCCTGGCCGGGCAAGCTCTGGAATCCCAGGTGCACCTAAACTGCCCCTGGGAGGAAGGGATGCTACACCCACTATGTGCCACGGTCGTCGAAGCCAAGACCTGCAGGGAAGTCTTTCTGAGGATGGTGGGAGAAATAGCTCACTCCGCGCTGGACTCAAAGGATGACCCTAGAGACGACCCCATTATTTATTTATTTATTTATTTATTTATTTATGCTGGTTTACAACAGGGTCGTTAACCCCAATAACAGTAAACCTACAAAATTTTAACAGTAATTCTAATTTTTTTCATAACTTAAATCTAATCTTAAATCTAATATTAGCATCTAAATTAATTACATAATAATAATATTTATAGCTTAACCTTAATGCTGTTACATATTCTACCTTTTTGTTAATTAATTACACTCATGGCAATGTGGTCATAAATACCTTTACAAATTTTTGGAGACTAAGATCGAAGTCTAGACTTTTATTACACACTACAGCTTTATTGTAATTACTGCAGAGTCTATAAAGCGGTGAATGTTTGTGTGACATGGTGCATGTTTTCTTATTCCTAAAAGTTGTCCACGTTCTTGAAGATAGACGTGGAACATTGAAATTCAGCAACGATAAAAAATAAGAGTTATCTACCGTAGAATTTACAATCTTGTGTAAGATCTTGGAATCATTTATTTTCCTACGATCTTCCAAAGCAATAATTTTTAGATTATTCGATAAGATTTTATATGGGACCATATATGGGTAATTTCCGCTCATTTTATAATGTATAAATCTGGCGAATCGCTTCTGTACTCCTTCTAGTAATCTTATGTATTTTTTACGCCACGGATTCCACACTACGCTTGCATATTCTAATTTCGCCCTTACGTAAGCATTAAAGAGTGTAATGGCAGGGATATGACTAGACTTCTAGCTAAAATTAAGTAAGTAGGGCTTCTACAGCGGGAAGCAAGACTCCTGTGCGCTGGAGTGAAATATTACTGCGAAAAGCATACTACTGCGGCCGATAAAGGCGAAGAGAAATATTATTGCGAAAAGCATACTACTGCGGCCGATAAAGGCGAAGAGAAATATTACTGCGAAAAGCAGACTACGATTGCCAATGAAGGCGAAGATAACATTATGCCATTGGACAATGTCCAATGCCCACATAAATGGCGACGCATCGGGCAGTCAGAGGGCATTAAATAGACATGCAACGAGCTGTCTACAGGGGTTACAGTGGGCAGAACCAACTATGACAACATATGGACAACAATGGCAACGAGCAGGATGGTACAGCAGGCGAAACGTTTTGCTTTGTGGCAACGTAAGCCGCCTGTGACTAGGTTAATACTAGTTCATAATCACCTAGAATAGACGTCGACAACTAGAATTAAGGGGGCGGAATCCGGCGATTCTAGAGACAACCGGTGTTTCTAGGACTCGTGCGGGTGGTGATCTGGGGAGGGTAAAACCTGCCCCGGGCGATCGCCCTGGTCGAAATTTTAGCTGTAAGACGGTTGCATTTGACACGCAACCTAGGATTAAGCAAATTTATTAACCGCTGTTGCCAGGTAATGGCACAGCACATTTCGGCATTAGAGTAAGGCCATCCATTCGGCTTAATAGTAGTAGCCATTTCTTTTTATTTTTAATCATAATTAAGGTAGATAATGTTAAGATTAAGCCGATCGGCACCCGGTAACCACAATTCCGCTACCGGGGTAAGACCGACAACACATTAAGATAACACATTATAATACAATAGATTAAGATAGAATATCTCGGCACCCGGTAACTAACATTTCGCTACCGGGATAAGCCCGATAACATAGTACGATAAATGGTGTTAGGATAATACATTAGGTTAGACAACACTAGATTAAGGCGATATTTGGAGCCACTTTTCATATCTATAGTCTATAAGTAGACATAAGGTTAGTGGCAGACAGGAGTACACTAGCACGTTGGTAGACAGGAGTAAAACAATTTCATATGGACAGGGATATTAATCTTATATTTGCTTGATTTACAGCCATAAGTATGGACATTATTTTTATCAGCGTAGAGAGTGGCGCCAATATGGGCACTCTCTAGATTTCTTATGGATATATCATTGCTACTGTTATGCTTATATATATATACCATGTTACATTCTCTTGCATCCCGCTAGGTATCGGTCCAGCGCCGACAACCGACCACTGGGTACCGGCAGCCGCTACCAGGTAGCAACCCTGGGTTGAGCACCAGGCTCATGATACCATGTTTTACAGGCCGCATAACAAGGGTGAACACCCCATATATACACATACATGTCATTAATTTATTTTCTTTACCAACAGGTGGCGACATTGTATATAGCCCCCTGTAAATATTTTGCCCACGCCCATACACGTCTTGACAACTCCCACTCACACACACAATTTCCTCCCCTCTACACACATCTTGCTTACAGGTAATAAATCCGCACCACGGGGGAGATATGCCTGTGGGATATACCCTACCGCAGGTCGGATCAACATTTAGTAAACATCTCACCTAACATGAGAGGTGACATACGGCCACACAACGCGGACTCCTTATGTACAGGACGGGTTGTGTCGCCATGATAGCCGCGCCCACCCACAGGGGGCAAAGCTATTAGCATAAATTGTAGTTAGAAAGGATAACAATGAGGTACCATATGAACTAGAATTATAAGAAATTTAGCGCGCTTAAGTTAGTCCATAAGATAATTGTAATTGATAAATGTAAGATTATAACTTAATGCGCCCACGGGCAATTATTCTCCTACAAATGTACAAAGAATACTCCGCACCCCCACATTGTCTGCGGAGGTGACAAATGATATTCATACACCTTAATATATGCACATCTCAAAATCACATTAAACAGTATACTATTTTTTAGGATTACATGTACACAATGTCTGTGATTTGTTTTCTTTCATTTTTCTTTCTTCTAACTTCCCCATTTGTCAGGGTGTTCCGTTTTATCCCAAACCAATAAATGCCTTTTGAATATTTCCCTTAAATTATACCCTGGAACACCCATTTTTTCTATTTTCTTCTACCTTTCTTATTGCAGGGAGCACTTTTTCCCTAAGATAGGGCGGACGACGCAATCATCCGTTCGACCCTGGGTTTTTTTCCTCCCTGCACAACAATGTACCATCAGCACCATGTATTTTTTTTCCATCAAACTTCCAAAATGACAATGTCGATTTCTGTTGCAATATTTTTATGCCAATGTCAATGTTATGTATATATGTATATCCCATAACCCTCCCCTCTGAACACGAGCTGATCTCACGCACACACATCAACACGACATCACCACACAACGACGACGACGACGACGAGGAAGACATCTACAGAAGATACGAGGGGACTTCAAAAACAACCACATCGACTACATCTATAACATCAACATCCCAACCCCCAAGTTCCGTTCCCGTTCGCGGGGACGCGAACTAAATAGGGGAAGAGGCTTGTACAGTACCCCAGGGGTATGCACCCCTTGGAGACCATCCCCCCCCATCATCTATTTAAATCTCCTAACTGGCAATCCTTGTAAGTCCAGACCAACATCTACTAACACCGCAAGGACAGCTAGCCATTCTGGAAAGCTGGCCCAATCCTTGCATCACTACCACAAAACAGCGACACACAATTAATTAGGACATCTATTCAGCACAATGCTGACAGCACAGCGCCGAAGAATATAAGAGGGCGTCTTAAGGAGGTCAAGCTCTCAATTACCAGTCTTACAGTGTGGCGGCCCGAGGCTATGCTGGTATCATCAGGTGAGTGAGTCAGCAGGTGTTCAGAATCCTATAACTTTGTAACCTTACCCCCAATTTGTATAGACAAGTTTGTACACGTTGTAACATCACTACATCCCTTAAAAGGGACTCATAATTCCATTATTACTGACCAATAAACACTTGGTCAGTACAACACACCTGTATTACTATTTTACACGCCTCTTCACGACCTAAAGTCCATCCTGAATCCTCCGTCACTATTAGACGTGACTTACAGTAGCCAGATACTTGCTAGTGCAAGCATCATTGTATTCCCGTACCGGCCTGACTGCCAGGAGCGGCACGCGCCATAAAGCTGACGCGTGCAAGTCGATTATCTAACCAGCCAGCTGGGCGACCAGCGCGTTGACCTGTACGCTAAGTCCATCCCCTAAAATACACCTAGATCTTTTATAGGAGCAACCCCTAGCACCCTAACACTAAACAACACTCTACACTGGTCAGCTTGCCCGACTACGGGAAGCTACCCCCTTTTTGGCACTTCTTTATAAATTAACACAATAACTCTTCCGTTTTAGATCCAACCACCCCCCAACAAGGGATCTAAAACAATATTATGAACCTATATCTGCCACTGGATAGCAAGGAATACTATATATGTATGTTATTCAAATTAGAAGAATAAATACTCACAAATAAACTGACTAAACCCTTTTTACTATAATACTCAATGTTCATAAAAATGGCACTTAGCACCTTTCTACTGATAGGTATCCAATTACTTTCGCTACCTGTTTGTAAAATCAGCTACTGTTTTGCTGCTTTAATTACTGTAGTCATCCTGGCATTGTATTGGCAGGGCGGAAGAAAACCTACAATTTTGTTCGTTGTTAATAAATTATGTCAATTCGGACCAAGCAAGAAAGAATCATGGATTTTATCATTTCCACTTATGTGCTATCTTTACCTGATGTGATGTTCGTCTTTCCTTTCCTTTCCTTCTGTCAGTCATGGCAATTATTCCAAACGAAGGAATCACTCTGCTCTTGGCCAGCTCGGAGATGTACTCTGTCTCTCTCTCTTTATATGAATTTTATTTAAAACATCTAACAACCTAATTTCATACATAAGTGTATCACATTTCGTTGTAACTTGATCAGAAATTGCCTCGTAAAAGTGAAGAACGTGTTTAATATCACCGAAAAAATGCAAACCTTTAATTTGTTCATGTTGTTATTGAATTATGTAGTCATTGCACAAAAAAAAGCTCCAGGATGTTCAAGTACATTCCATCCATATGCTTTTTATGCTGGAGGATTAACATAACGGCTTGAGCGATTTCAATGAAACTTGGTAAGAACATAGTACTACGATAGCATAAGGAAGAGGAAGTGTACGCTCTTCTCTTTTCACCCATAAGCCAACTGAAGAGAATGCTGGTCTTTCCACCAGGAGCATCACAATTGATTGAGACGGCAACAGATGATACTTGTCATTAGTGCGCGTTACATTTGTGTCAAGTTACCGAAATTTTTATTGCTCTCCATTGTCATTGTTCGGCAGTTTATATTGGAAGTGTTCATGAGTGAGTAGTGTGAGTTATGTATGTCTTACCATCTACATACCTATTGTGCCTTGAGACAGTGTGTTTCAGTGCACGCAATATGCCCACGTATTTTGTACCTGGCTGTAGATCTGGATATTGATCGTCTTCAGGTACGCAAATAATGTTTAGTGTATCATTTAGCTGGATACATTGTGCGAAATATTTCAAAAGTGACGCAGTATCAATTATGCCCACCTTTCCTCCACGGAAAACCAACTGATAATGCAGCTGCTTTGCTAACACTTCTTAATGATTGCGGTTCTACACAAAGCGGCACATATCTAACCGCTAAAGGCCCGGGCTCGATTCCCGGCTCTGCCAAGAAATTTAATTTTGATCTGAGGGTTGGAATGCGGTACACTCAGCCTTGTGAGGCAAAACTAAGAAGAGACGGGTTCGATTCCCAACTCAGACATCCTGGAAGTGGTTTTCCGTGGTTTCCCCACATCTACTAATACAGCCATCACAATAACACAGGTTGTATGCATGTCTACCCCTTATTATTCTCGTTTTCATCGGGGTTGGGGATGAGATGCGATGAAATTCTTGATAGTTGGTTTTTGCGGCCGGATGCCCTTCCTGACACCAACCACAAGAGGAGTTAATGAGAGATGAAATTAATGATGAAGGAAGCGGCCGTGGCCTGTCAGAAGGTACCGTCCCAGCATTTGCCTGGAGTTAAAAATGGGAAACCAAGGAAAACCATTTCAAGGAATGCAGACGGTGGGGCTCGAACCCACGTCTACCGAGTCCGCAGAGAGCTTGGCCCCTTGGCCTAGCGCTGCGCTTTAGCGAGCGTAGCTACCGCTGTTGGTCACAATAACACAGGTTATCAGACAAATATCATACACACCCAAGTATTCGGGACTACATGACCACTATGTTGCAAACCCCCTACATGAGTCAACAACATATCTAACGTACGGTGTGCATCAGAAAGTGTTTGTAACGTGTTGTTTCGAGTGGAAAAGGTTGAAAAGGAAAAACTATCGTGTGGTAATAGTTTATGGGGAGATGTATTTTTCGAGTGTTTAGATAGTTTAGAATCTATTAAAGTGAAGTCGTGAGATCATATGTTGTTTATGTTACCTAAAATTGTATTCCACTACTTGAAATGACGATTCTACATCCGCACAAAGGAGATACGGAGAGTCCAAGTCCAA
This sequence comes from Meconema thalassinum, assembly GCA_946902985.2. Taxonomy (NCBI): domain Eukaryota; kingdom Metazoa; phylum Arthropoda; class Insecta; order Orthoptera; family Tettigoniidae; genus Meconema; species Meconema thalassinum. The sequence goes on from OX336389.2 coordinate 863,987,218, forward strand.
GTCAGCAAGATCATCTATAACATACGGTACTCCAAAAGTGTCCAGTTGCTGAAATCATCTTCCAACGTGAGTTGTATGCTTCGGTTTCTTACGTAGATAGAACCAGCAGTGCATACCTCTGTTGATTGCGGGACTCAGCGATACGAGCTTGCAGCACAGGTGTTACCAGTGCCATCTGTGCGGCAGGCCACGATAATTCGTGAAGATCCTACACTTCTTCTTCCATACGCTATGGTACTACTTTGTCCAACCACAAACGTGCCTTTCAAATTTTAATACTTTTCACTAACCCAACATGGCGGCCACGTGAAATATTTCACCAGCATTCTATATCTCCGAAGCTATTACTGATATCACCCTGAAGCTTTGAATGGTGATAGAGAATACTAAGGTAAGTTCCGTTATGTGGCACATTAAAACCTGTTATGTACGAAACTAGCATGGTGGCAAAGCAAAACTAAAATATTTAAAATGGCATTTTCTTACGGTTGAATCATTCGAGCACAGTGAAACTTGGTACGTTAAATGTTTATATAAGATAATATCTACTGCCACCTAATTTAATTCAATGTTTTCTTTAACTTAAGATGGGGGTTTTGCGAAATTTTAGAATTAAGTTTTTATTTTGGGTGTCCTAATCATACGATCAAAGTGAACGTTTGTGTAATGAATCTACGCAATAATCTTCATCTATTGGTACATACTATATGGCCTATATGTAGAATAATCCAACATAGCGACCATCTGAAATATTAAGACGGTGCTCAGTATCTACGAATCTATTACAGCAATCAAACTCAGATTGTGTATGTTGATAGAGGTTATTAATGTAAGTTCACCTATGCGACTTTCAAATGATGAGCACTAAACCGACATGGCAGCGATGTGGAATTTAAGTACAGTATTTATAAGGATTTTTCTCGCGACTTAATTTTCCCGGCGCAATAATGGTTTAATATACTGGCGTCTTATTTAATATAATTACCCGAGTACAATGAAACATGGCACAGCAAATATTTATTCTGAGCTTACTATACAGACATCTAATGATGTTGAATTCACCAGTACACAATTCCTTAACATTAAAGCCTCATCTTATAACTTTGGACACATATTTTCCAGTGCTGAAGGTGTGTTGAAGTGAGTTATCTCAATGAAGGATGAAAGCTTTGATTTAAGACAGGGTATGCACTAGTACCATAGTGATACGTGCTACCCCTAGTAGCAAGTTCGTTAATTGGATCAAAGTAGGTAAAGCACAACACGAATGGTCCTTTAAAGAAATATTAGCTTTATTGCAGGTCAGAAAGTTACACCACACAATAAGCAAATAGGAACAATTAGCTGTCTTACAGAAGCTTCCTCCTTTATGGAGGACACTCACCCTTTCATTCGCCCATGCAGTTAATCCCCTCACTAATGAGGCCGGTGTCCTCGGCTAGAAGTAACAACTCTTCCTCAAGTTCACAAGCCACAGTCTGTCACTCACTGTTCTTGAAAACACACTGTCACCGTAACACCTCTATCGCACTGGTAAGAACACACTCCTCAAAACTCAGTCCGTCCCCTGGCCAGAATCGCTCTTATATAGGGGCTGATGACTCACAGATGTTTCTAGAATAGACCAGCGTTCACACCTTCTCGAGAATTCCAACACTAGTTGGGCCACGAACATTCTGGTCCATCCCTTTTGTTCTCGCTGCGCAAGCGGCCGACCGACACAGAGCCCAGGGGTAGCCTCGGGCGGCTGTGAGTCACGCGCAAGGGAATGAAGCAACCCCGCAGCCGTAACAATAGTTAGACAATTATGCTTTCGTTATGTTTCTTGTCTATAATGACGACAGCTTGAGGATATTGAGTTTTGATTTTCTTGCTGTATACTTTATCAAAACGTAGGTCGTGTACTAAGAGCTACAGTATTTAGTACATCGCATGGAAAATGCTATTGGAAGAGACCTGTAAAATATATGAAAATAGGCTAATTAGTTCTTCACGGAAGCTGGAGGTAACTGATATGAGGGTAGCATGAATGATTGCTGGGACAAATAGATAGGAACAATGGCAGGAGTGTACTCGTAATGAAGAGATAAAAGCTAAGTTAGAAATGAACACACTAGATGAAGTTAATAAGTAATGTTATTGGTTGTCTGTCCCTTTTAACTACTGAGGCTTTTAGAGATGCCGGGGTACTAGAATTGTTCCTCAAAGGTGATCTTTAACATGCCAGTAAATGTACTGACATGGCTCCCTCACATTTGCGCACCTTCAAATGCCAATTGAATGCGCCAGGATTCCATCTTGCAACCTTGGACACAGCAGGCGAGAATGCAACTGCTGCACGATGCAGCCAGTCACTACATGAAGCTGTTCGTATGAGCAGACTCAGATGGTGGGGTCATGTGATGAGAATGAGGAATTGGAGATTACCTAGCTCAACCACAGAGGCTACGAGAAGCTGAGGTAGGCCAAGGAGGCGATGGTTGGATACCGTGTTCAACAGTTTTAAAAATAGAGGTGTAGAAGCAGAGGAGCCCGCATTGCTAATAGCTAGGGATAGGAAAAATTCGCGATCGCGTATTATTAAATGAAGTAATACACAGGTAGTAATATATGTTTTAATAAACCTAAAAATGGTTTTTGAACTCGCGAAATTTCGCGATTTTCGCATGTAAACTAGAATTATTTTTTTTCGTTTTTTTTTCTTCCGATAATTCGCAGCCTAGCAAAAAGAAAACTATTGGTTAAAATATTGAAATGTATTTTATGAACACACGGGGGGAAAAAAACAACTTTATAACATAGTATTGTAAGACACACTATGTGGATTATACCAATATTAAAAACTAAGAAAAATGACTGTTATCACTTTTTGTTTCTTAGATGGTTTATTTTTTCTAATTTTAGATGGTACAATTCTGAAGAAAACAATATATATGAGAACGAAAATTCATCTTGATTTTCTATCTGATAAGCACGACTATAGACACACTAGCTTGATGGTGGGACCTTTTGGGATTTCCGTTGTATCACTCCTTCACTCGATATGTACTGGTTAGTTAGTTATTGTTGTTTTAAGGGGTGGAACTACGAGGTCATCTGCCCCTGATCTCAGTTTACATCACCGACAGTCAAATTCCGTACAATATCCTCATGGCTTTCATGTCTGAAACCAGGATTGTCTTTATCAAAGTCTAACTACTGAATGTCACTTTCTTCTGCATCTTGATATTCATCCAGGTTTTGCCTTAATGTCATCGTAGTGAGACCACCTTGCCTGTTTGAAATATTGTCTCCGAGGCTGACAAACTCTAGTTTTTGTGCGAATGCAGTAGCGGTAATCTTCTCCCATGACTTGACTGCATGGAGAGCATCCAACAAACACAGAAATATCGGAAACTTAACGGTAGATACCGGGCCTCGCTTTCTGCATACAGGGATCTTTATCAATCTGGGCGGTCATCCTGGTAATTTACCTAGTTATTGAGGTTTTAAGGGCCAGAACAGCAAGGTCATCTGCCCCTTCATCCTAGCAACTACTCGACGTGTGGTGTCATATAGTGCGCCTTTCAGACATGAATATCTAGATGGCAAGTATCCAGATCAAAATGTGCCACTGTTTCCTGAACCAGTCTTAACCAGGTGGTCTTCTTGGTTTCATTCTGTAGTGCACCTGTCAGAGTACTTGAAAGATATTGTGCAATTTATGAATGAAGTAGTAGGGACTGATAACTCGGGTGTTGATTTTCTGAACAATATTTCACATGACGAAATACTTGAGATTCAAAGAATTTGGCACATACATCACTGAACTCATCCCTTTATTAGAAGGCCAGTCTTATCCAAATGTTCACCTTCTAGATGGACATCTACGGAGAATTCAGCAAGCCCTTAAACTTGCTGTTTCTGGAAATTACGGTACCAACATTAAGGAGCCGTTGGAGGGTTGTGGAAATGTGTTAAAAGGAGGGAAAATACATTCAGTTCTAGTAAACGCTGGGTCCCATGCTCTCAGCTTGAGATCCGTTGATCCTGGGAACAAGATTTACAAATGTGTGCATTTGATCCAGCAGAAATAGTGCCAATGAACATCAATGAGGACATTGCAAAGAAAATTAAGAAGTTGCCATTCTGTGGAACACTGGAAGAAAGTGAGCTGATAAGAGGATACAACGAACTGCAAACTTTAATCAAGAAGCAGATGCATGATAGGACCAAGACAGACATTGTAGAGAGTATTGCAAGGAATGACATTTGTATTTCCAAAGTTCTCAGAATCTGTGTTGAAAACCATTTGTATACCCTGATCAAACGCTAACTGTGAACTTTTGTTTTTCAGCTTACACTAGCATGTTAAGTGATATGCGTCACCGTTTGTCATAAGAGAATTTGGATCTCTTCACTGAAGTATACTTTGAAGGATGACTGAAATGTGTTATGTTGTGCATGTTATCCATGATATTAAAAAATTCCCGCCTAAAATTTGTCATTTTGAAAGTACCGAAAAGTGCACGAAACCACCGAATTTGCCACTTTAAAATATCGCTTTCTTCTCACTGAAATAACCGAAAAATTCCTATCCTTACTAATAACTAATATTGAACGTCCCATAATGAACTTATGATCATAGCCTCTCATAAACAGAGGCTAACAAACTAGACTGGACGTTGAAAGGCAAAACGGTCTGAAAAGAAATTGAATGAAGTTAAGACTAAACAAGTAGTTCCGTGAAGAACTAAATAGCCTATTTTCATATATCCTACTTATGTTAATTGCCTCTATCAATATACAAAATTGCTAAAATAGATTCGTAGATATTGAGAACCGTCTAAATATTTTGGATGGTTGACATGTTGGATTTTTATATACAAGCCTTAGAGATTATTGTGTAAGAGTTTTATTCAAACTTCAATCGCATGATTAGGACACAAGAAATAAAAAAAACAGATTTCAAAATTTCGCACAGCCGCCATCCTGTAGTTATAAAAAATAATTTAAATGAATTAGAGGCCAGTGGATAAAAATTTATACAAGCATATACCGTACCAAGTTTCACTGCGCTCGGATGGTTAAATCACGAGAAACGTCAATTTGAATATTCAAATTTCGTGTTGCCGCCATGTTGGATTTGTGCTCACCAGGTTATTGAACGTCCCATAATGAACTTATGATCATAGCCTCTATCAACATACAAAATTTTAGTTCGATTGCTGTCATAGATTAATAGATATTGAGAACCGTCTAAATATTTCAGATGGTCACCGAGTTGGATTTTAATATATGTAGGCCATAGAGTTATGTACTATTAGATGAGGATTATTGTGTACGTTCATTATTCAAATGTTGATTTCGATCGCATGATTAGAACACAAGAAATAAAAACTTAATTTTAAAATTTTGCACAGCCGCCATCTTGAACTGAATTAGATGTCAGTGCATTGCAATTAGTATAGTCATTTGCCGTACCAAGTTTCACTGCATTCGGATGGTTAAATAGTGAGAAAAATCTATTTAAATGTTTCAACTTCGCATGGCCGCCATGTTCGTTTTGTAGTTAACAGGATTTTGAAAGTCACATAAGTGAACTTCTAGTAGTGCCTTTATCACCGTACAAAATTTCAGGGTGATATGAGTAATAGTTACAGGGATATAGAATCCCAGTGAAATATTTCACACAGCCACCATGTTGGATTGGTGAGACGTAATAAAATTTGAGGGGCACGGTCGGGGTCGGCCAAAATAGTACTATGACCTTACCGAGTTTCATTGAAATCGGTCCAGCGGTTTAGAAGTTATTAGGGGGGACACACGGACAAAAGGTGATCTCATAAGCCTATTTTCTTATAAACGAAAATAGGCTAAAAATGGGTTGGTCTTAAATGCGAGTAAATACAATACTACATTGACCATTTAAAATTCATTACTTTCAGTTATAAATGTTTCGAACGAAATTTAGAAGTAACTTTAAAATATTCATATACCTAGGTATATACTGTATATTTTTATTTGACCGGTTGCATCGCACTGCATTACCCGCTGTGACCAAGGTTGTGGGATCTAGTCCTGGCACAGCTGGTTTGTATTTGTATAGAAGAGACGTGTCAATGGATCAATTGGTACGTTAAGGGATCCTCTTCTAGGTAAAATTCTGTCACCCCACTGTCTCTACAACAGCAAACATTAAAAGGGATAATAAATGTATAACTTTATCATATATTCATATTTTCCTGGATGTAAGTGACAGGCGGAATCAAATGTCACGGTCAGATCTTCAAAATTTGCTTCAGTGGTTTTCCCAGTCATTTCTGGCGAAATGCTGGAACTGTCATTTTCTATCGTCCAAGGTCACTTCAATCCCAATCTACACTCCTTTCCACCACAAGGATGTTACAGGACAGGTTTCCTTAGTCCACACCCTGAAGTAGAATCACAAAGGTCTAACACGTTGTCAATTAGGACTGCAAGAGGAATTATCCTGGGCGAACAATTTGGTGATTAAACAATACTGGTAAAGAAAAAAAGTTCACAATATTTTACGTATGCTAATTCTTCTTGTATGTCTCTTCAATTCTTCTTGTAATTATATTAATGCCTCTTCAGAGAAAAATGCTTGGAAAATTAGAAGATGTTTAATCATTTTAAATAAATTTAAAATTTATTTAAGTATTAACAATTACATTATAAAATATACTAATAGAGGGTATCAAACTCGATTTCTCGAGCTAGTCTGAAGCATCATGTAGATCTGGTAGAACTCATTATCAAAAGCAAATTAAGATTGGGCTATATTAGCTTAATGAAGAAAACAGGTATTGGAAGCTTGGCTCCTCTTCAAACACAAGCTTACTTCACAATAAACAAATAGCAAGCAGTTCTTTTTCTGTTGAAGTTCTCCTATTGGGGTATGACCCTACTCGACTGTAATACTGACACTGTGTCCGTGCTTGATACTTCCTGGGATTAAATCTGCTTTGTCGGTGATTGCAACTGTATCAACCAAGAAAAACAGTTATCTCTCACTACATGCTACCTCAGCCACCGAGCTGTTTCGTTACTCATTACTGGTTGAAATGAACAGCAGTACCATTATACCGTATTTGCTCGCATATATCTCGCACCCCATTTTTTAATTTGAAACTGAAGGAACAAGGCGTTCTCGCATATATCTCACATTCATTTCTGATGCCATCATAAAAATGATCGTAGTAACCTTGAGTTAGAACCACCCACCCACTGGACATGACATGGCCTGCCCGCAATGTTATTGTTCGTTTTGGCGGCAGTGCTTTCCAATCTTTCAAAGTATTTGTTGTCCGTCTGTTGCATTGTCGACAATTACCAGTATTCTGTCTTCACGTTCCATTGTTGTTTCTCAGTTAAGTGTAATTGTTTTCTCCATCTTTAAGTTATGGAGAAACATGGAAGTTAAACTGGATTTAAACTCAAAGTGATAAAATACGCAGAAAAACATGGTAGAGGTGCCGGTCGAGAATTCAGTGCGACAGATTTTAATGTTCGCTACTGGCGTAAACAGAAAGCTGTGCTAGAAACCACCAACTGAACACGTAAGGCATTCAAAGGGCCAAAAACTGGTAAGTTTTCTGAGCTGGAAGACAAGTTGCTTCATTACGTTACAGAGTTGCGAAATGATAGCTTTAGTATCTCGCATAAGAAGCTACATTTCAAAGCGCACAAACTAGCGATTAAACGAGGTATCAGCTGTTTGGATCTGAAAGCGAGCCGGGGTTGGATACATAGATTCATGACACGAAAGGGCTTGTGTCTGTGAAGATCTCTCTGTCAGAGAATGCCAAGCAATTTCAACAACAAAATCATAGATATTCATCCCCATGTGATAGGAATGCGGAAGATAAACTATTACCTGTCATCTCAAATTAGCAATGCAGATCAAACTTTGATAAACTTCGACATGCCATGCAACACTACCATCAACAAGAAGGGAGAATCTAGTGTCCTTGTACGTACAGCTGGGTGTGAAAAACAGTGTTGCACTGTCATGCTAGCAATAACCAAGACGGAAGAAAATTGCCACCATATGTTAGATGATGATGATGTTATTTTCAAAAGGAAAACAATGCCTTAAGTGAAGATTCCCAAAGGCATTCATGTTCGGGTTCAAGAGAAAGAATGGATGGATACAGCCGTGTCCAGGACTGGGTCCGTACAGTGTGGGGAGCATGGCCAGGGGCATTGCTTTGACGTCCGGCAATGCTAGTGTGGAACAGTTTCCGCGGACACTTAGTGAAAGACACAAAGAAAAGTCTTCAAGAAATGAAAACTGATCTCGTAATTCCTAGTAGACTCACACATTGTCTAGAGCCCTTAGATGTTTCCGTCAATAAGCCCTTAAAGGACAACATTCGTAAATTGTACGCCTAATGGATGGCCGGAGGGGGGCACGATCTGACGCCAGCAGGCAAAATAAAGAAGCCATCAGTTGAACTCTTGTGTGAGTGGGTTATACGGGCATGGGTTACAGTGTCGACGGACATTGTTGTGAAGAGCTTCTTGAAGACGGGCATCACAAATGCATTGGACGGAAGTCAGGATGAAGCAATATGGGATGATCAGAATGATGCATGCGAGAGTACCTTGGAGACTGGCAGCAGTGACGGCAGTGTCAATGAATAGGATAAGTACCGTATGCCAGGTGCCTTGTTTCAATAATGCAAATTTTATGTTCTTTTTCGGGAATACGGTCTTTTCCGTGTATATCTCACACTGAAAATTTTCACACTTATTTTCAGTCAAAAATAGTCCGAGTTATATGCGAGCAAATGCGGTACTTGCTTAATAAAAAAAAATAGCATTGTTTCTCAAAAAACATACGTTTTAGTAACGGTGTTGTTCCCCAATCCTACCTTCAACACAGGGAAACCCACTGCAAAGTTTGCACAAATGGTTTTAAAAATTTGAATGACCTAAACAATAAGATGCCACACAAGTTTATATTTACTGATTTTGTGGCAAAATACAATCAATACACATATTATAGGTTTTTCATTTGTGCAAGTTAAGAGGTAAATAAAGATTTACAATTTCCAGTCTGACAATAAAATTATACTAATGGTGATTACTTGTCTGGGAAAAGCATAAGGAGAATTCAGCTATAAATCTATAATACAATAAATATTTAGATACAATTCACAAGTTAAAATTGTTTAAAATCAACCAGTATGAGTATGGCAAAAACGTTTCACCTCCAAACACAATCAAGGACAAACATTAGTCCACAATTTAATAGATCACAGATACTTCCCACAAAGCCACAGTGTATTAAGCAATATTCAATTTTGAAAAATGACAACTAAAACTTCAATATTATACAATCATTTGATAAGAATTGGATACAAAATCATAGCAAGTTAAATCAAATATTGCTTTTGCAACTTGCTAGTTAGGATGCTATTATGAAGTATTGTTGTAAAGAGGGTTCTGTAAAATTACTATAGAACCCTCGAGTGGCTACAGCAATATTTCTGGGATGTTTCGCATGAAAATATCTACTAATGCCAGCATCAGGTTTTCAGGGATGGTTTTAACACACAAAAGTCAATGTTATTTATTATACATGCTTTTTAAATGTCTATACAATACTTACAGATATCTAACTCTTCTTCGCAATGAATGCAAGATAGAAAATACCCATGTAAATTATATCCTCAGGGGCTAACAGCTAGTTGGTCCAGCCCAAGGAATTCCTACTGGGTCTGCTCCTTTGGTACAGAACTTCTATCTGTTCTACCTTTCTTGGCCTTAATTCAATCAATCTCAAGTCTCTATTATTCCTTAGGGGCTGAAGGCATTGTCTTTCACTCTTATCCTTTTGTTTCCTGAAATGCTATTCTCCACTTAGTAAAATATTTAAAAAGGAAGTCTCATGTAGTCAAGTTAAGCTGCTGATTCCTAGGTATGGAGCCTGGAGGCCAACTTACTGTATCTATTGATAATGATGATGATGATGATGATTATTGATGTTTTATGGGGCAGAACAGTGAGGTCATTTGTCCATAGCAAATCTGTTACTTGCACTGTAGCTTGTCTCCCAGGTTTCATACGTATTGCCCCTGCAGCAATGTGTTTGAGAAGGAACAAGCTCTGTTGTCCGTCTTCCAGAAGAATACTATCAACAATATCCAATGCACTTAACTGGGGTTCAAAATTATTTTATAACCATCATCATAATTTGTTTAGTTTTTCAGTGCTGCCTAGCTATAACAATTCCCACTTACTGGAAATTAACACTAACAAAGATAGTGGGCACCAATATTGAAAGAAACATACTAATCTAAGCATTTGAGTACCAATGACACATGCATTGATTACTGCATAGGAGGATAATCTCATGCTTCTAAACACTGGTTGCTTTAAAATGTTAAGTCATTTTCACATATTATATACAGCACCAAGGTCAATCCAAATCTGAAGGCTCCTTCCCTGTACTTTACACAAAATATTAAAAATTTTAGTCAATATTACAGAATTTATGATAGTGAAAAATGATGATACTTGTGTCTTCAAAAAGGATCGGTTATTTTTTTCCAATCTAAGTATATCCTAAAATGGCCCTTTTCCATGACATAATATCAAATTTAACATATTTCAACTATTGCACTGGTCCATTTTAGCCTCATTTCAATTAACTCAACAGCCATTGTACTTTGCATTTTGTCTGCAAGACGACTTCTTTCCAATTCACGAGGTATTCTACAATCTGCCATAGATCAGAATACAACTCAGCTCTGGCCCAATAATTCATTCTGTAACCAAATCACGAGTGGCATTCATAAATTCCACACACTTGTTGTGTTCACTGGCTCAAAATTCATTGCAAGGACCAAGCAAAGAAACTATCAGTCACTGTTATAGTCCACTGGTTTGTGTCATAATTTCAATGTTTTTATATTAGGACCAGCACGGAATATTTTGTTGAAGGATAAAAGGGAAAAGCAGAATGCCATTTAGGTACACTCACAAGCCATTGCTGCATAGACTTTGCTTAGATCTGAAATGGAATGAAGCAAATCAGCTAGTGTCTTTCCCATAAAAACCCCAACTCCAACATTTCTCGGCTGCAAAGAAAAGGTGGTGTACTGTATATCTTTTCACTGCTAAGGTACTGGCAAGTGCTTACACTGAATGACTGATATCATGGGTAGCCAGAGGATCTACAGAAGAGCTGTATCTATTGTCCTTGCTTTAACAGTTTGCACAGGAATGCATACTCTACCAAAGTAGACTAAGTACCAAGAAATGTTTGAAGCACCATATTACATAGTTGTCCCTAGAAAATCACAAATATGAAAATTTTCAGGAGACCAAAAAAATCATTTGATCAAAAACTTTCATTTATAACACCACACTTGTAATAGTTTACTGCATACCATCACTAAGAAACTTCAGTATAGTAAGAAACAATTTTGGTGACTAGGTTAATGTTGTTATTACATCAAAAGTAACCATTTACACTTGCAGGTACAGTATCATCAGGAGCAAGTTTGCCAAGTGTTCATAGGCGAGATATACAATGTATGAGTAACCAGTTTTTATGTACATTAGCTTATTTAAGAATTTCCTCATTACTATTAAATATGTACACATATTGGCATAATGTGGTAGCCCTGTCAGGCAAGAATGTTACCAATGTGCCATGCAGTCAGTCTTATGCTGCTTTCAATGTATAGCTGAAATTTTAGTTGTAGTTTTTAATTCATTTACGGACTTTGTGACATTGTAGTCATTTAACCCTGTGTACTTGGGTGTGTGTAGAATTTGTCTGATATTGTGTTATTGTGGTGTCTCTAGAAGTGTGTGTATTTCTAATGCAGGTGAAGATTGGGGAGGAGGCGGAAGTGGCCTGATGTAAGGAACCACCCCGGCATTTGCCTGGAGTAGAAGTGAGAAGCCACGGAAAACCACTTCCGGGGTGGCTGAGGTAGGAATCAAACCCACCTCTTCTCAGTTTTGCCTCATGAGGCCGAGTGGACCCCGTTTCAGCCCTCAGACCAGAATTACATTTCTTGGCAGAGCCAGGAATCGAACCCAGAACTCCAGGGTGACAGCCAAGAATGCTAGCTGCCACACCACGAGGTGGACTGAAATTTTAGTAAAATAATGCTTGCCTCTTACGATACTTAACACATATATAAAAGGTTCTATTTAGCCTAATGTAGTAACAACACAACTTACATTTCACCAAGTGTTTACAATACTCTAACTTTCTAGGGACAACATGCAAATATTTTCCAATATCATTAATGGCTTCATAGTATATTACAAAAGAGATCTGACTTATCCGAAGAAGTGTATATTACATTCATATAAATAACACAAATTAAATATACAATTCAGTGAAACCTCAACTATCGTTCCCAGTAGTATCGTTTTCCTTGATTCATCATTCAAATTTTGAATTCCCGCAAAGCTTCCTATTCAACCTGGGTTAACAAAACCTGCATCTATCATTTCTAATGTCCAAGTATCCGTCCCTTAAAACAACAATAACTAACTATCGTTCTTAGAAATATAGTTTTCCCACATCTGTCGTCCGGAAATCTTGGTCCCAACAAACCTTGATGCCCTATTGATCGTGCGTTAAAAATTCACACAATAGAAATATATGCACACCGTGCAATATTTTCCGAGCTTCCTGTACTAAAGATAAAGGTTTTACTTCGACCTTATTCTTGTGCAATTACATCTCTGTCCATGTGCACATTCAAAAGCGTATCCAAGTGTGATTTTTCCATGTATTTAAACTCAGTTCATACTGCACATACAGTAGTTTCTGAGAAATATGTGTATATGGCAGTGATTTTTCTGTTTACTTACAGAATTGCAGTATATAATTATCACATCAAATAGTGATGAGTAATAACGAAAAAATTGCCAAAGGCAGCTTTTGTGCGAGTATGGCTATCTTTGTAGAATTGGTCGACTACATGCAAGGCAACAATTTATTTCAATTGCAAGCACAAGCATAGGCTAGAATAATTCTTGCTATCCCTGACGATCACCTGCTTTTAAGAGTGAATAATTTTATGCAAGTATTATTTAACCCAGGGTTACGTGCGAAGACCTCAACGGAATCTGCAGCGGAGAAGATGGACTTCGGAACGGTTGAGATTGCGGAAGAGGCAACCCAGTACTAAGGGAATAGTATGAGTACAGCATCAATCGGCAGCGTCTGTTTCCCAGGTTAGGGGCGGCTGCAAGGGCGTCTGTTTCCCATGTTAGGGGCGGCCTGTATAATAGCTGGCAGTAGCTTCATAAAATGCCTTTGGGAGTGGCGACCCCATCGTAATAATAGCCTAAAATGGAAATGGCACTTCAAATTATTCGGAGAAGGTTAGGGCGTACCCTGCAGGCGACGCGCAGTTCTTTTGGTACTGGGGGAACTGTGAGAAATGGGCGACCAGTAACCGAAATGAAAGTGGGAATCATGAATGTCATGACCCTGACAGGCAAGGTGGAGGAGGTGGTAGACTTCATGGAGAGGGAGAATGTTGGATTGATGGGGCTGAGTGAAGTGAAATGGAAAGGTAAAGGAAGGAAGAAATTGAGGAAAGGATATACATTATACTGGAGTGGTGGCCAAGAGGCAAAAAATGGCGTGGGACTGATAACCTCGAAACAACTGGAGGAGTATGTTGAAATGGTCGAGTGTGTGTGTGACAGAATAATGAAAATTAGAATGAAGATGAAAAATGACGTGATGGACTTCATACAAGTGTATGCACCACAGACTGGAAACAGAGAAGAAGATATTGAAGGATTCCTGGAGGATGTAGAAAGAGTAATTTCAGATGTAGAAGTGGTGATCATGGGAGATATGAATGCACAAGTCGGAAACGAGAGACAAGGAAAGGAAGAAGTCATTGGACCATATGGATATCGGAAAAAGAACCGGGAAGGAGAGAAACTTGAAAACTTTTGTGAAAGGAATGGACTGATAGTGGGTAATTCATGGTGTCGGAAGAAAAACAGCAGGAAAATTACGAGATATGGCTGGGGCGATAGAAGAACAAAATCAGTAATTGACTACTTTCTGGTGGAAAGGACTAATCGCAGAAAGCTGATAGATGTGACAGCTTTACCAGGAGAAGCATTTGATGGGGACCATAGAGCTGTGGTGGAAAAATTTAGATGGGAAAAATTGGAAAACCTGAAGGAGATCAGAGAAAGTAAAATAAAAGTATGGAAATTGAAAGATAAAACTGTACAGGAAGATTTTCAGGAGAGATTGAAGCAACAAATCCCAGTTACTGAAGTGGAAAACATAGAAGAGGAATGGTCCCACTTTAAAAAGGCATTTGTTGGTGCAGCAGAGAGTGCTTGTGGTAGGACGTCAACAAGAGTGAAAGAGAAGGAGACACCGTGATGAAATGAGGAAGTGAGGAAAGCAGTGAAGGAAAAGAAGTCTGCATGGAAAGAATGGAACCGAGATCAAACAGAAGAAAGCAAAAGGAAGTATCACGACAGCAAACGGAGGTGTAAGAAAGTGGTAGGAGAAGAAAAGAAGAAAAGTTGGGAAGAATTTACATGAAGAATGGAAACAGATGTAAGTGGCAGTAAAAGGATGCTGTATGGGCTTCTAAGAAGTAAGAGAAAAGAAAGAGTTACCACAAAGCTGGTGAAAAAGGAAGATGGAGAGTTGTTAATACACCCAGAAGAGATAAAGGGACGATGGAAGGAGTATTTCGATAAGCTATTGAATGTGAGCAATTGTTCTGGTGAGATGGAAGTGACACAACCTGACGACTCTATAACAGAAGATGATATAACAATGCTGGAGGTGGAATTAGCAGTACAGAAAATGAAGATGGGAAAAGCAACAGGGGTGGATGAAATCAGTGTAGAAATGATAAAGGCTGCTGGACCTGTTGGTATGCAATGGTTGTATCGACTGCTAAAGTGTGAGTGGAAACGGAAATGTGTACCAGAAGACTGGGAGAAAGGGCTAATAATACCAGTGTTTAAGAAGGGGGACAAGAAGGTGTGTGATAACTATAGAGGGATCACCCTCTTATCACAGATAGTAAAAATACTGGAAAGGATATTAGAAAGAAGAATTAGAAGAAAGGAGGAAGGAGAGTTGCAAGAGGAACAGTATGGCTTCAGGAGTGGAAGATCCACAGTGGACCCAATATTTAGCTTGAGGCAGGTGATGGAAAAGAACTGGGAATATGGAGAGGATTTGATCATGACTTTCATAGATCTAGAAAAGGCATATGATAGTGTCCCCAGAGAGAAGGTATGGAAAACCATGGTTAAGAAGAGACTGGGAAGAGAAATGTTGGAAATGGTGCAAGCAATGTACAACAACTGTGTTAGCAGGGTACTGACCCCAGTTGGAAAGACAGATTGGTTTAGGAACAAGACTGGACTAAGACAGGGGAGTGTGCTGTCACCTCTCTTGTTCATCATGGTGACGGACGAAATTGTAAAGGAAACAAAGGAAGCATATGGACATAAAGAAATGAAGTTACTGTTATTTGCAGATGATATTGTGGTCTGGGGAAGGAACACCGAAGAAGTGCAAAAACAACTAGATGCACTGAACGAAAATATTCAGAAGTACGGCCTGAAAATCAGTATAGAGAAAAGCAAGACCATGGTGATGACAAGAGGGGAAAGACAAGGAAAGGGCACTGTGAAAATTGGAAGTCAGAGTTTGGAAATTGTGAACACGTTCAAATACCTAGGAAGTGAATTGATGCAAACTGGTAGGTTGGACATGGAGATTGGCAGGAGGGTACAGCAGAGCAATGCATTCTATCAAAGTGTAAGAAAACTTGTTTGGGATAAGGAAGTACTAAGGAAAAGCAAGGAGGTAATGTATAAAGTGTACTATGTTCCCATATTAACTTATGCAGCTGAGACTTGGACCCTGACAAGCAGGCAAGAGAGTAGAATCCAAGCCAGTGAAATGAAATTCCTAAGAAGTATGATAGGAAAGACAAGGAAAGACAGAGTGAGGAATAAAGATGTTAGGAAGGAAGTTGGGATGGGAAAACTAAATGTGAGAATTGAGAAGAATAAACTAAGGTGGTTTGGACATGTAAAGAGGATGGAGGAAAATAAAATACCAAGACAGATGCTGGAGGCGAAGTGCAAGGGTAAGAGAGCAAGAGGAAGACCTAGAACAAGGTGGATTGATTCAGTGAAGAACAGCATAAGAAAAAGAAATCTGGACTGGGACAAGATCGTGGAAGAAGAATGGTGGAAGGAAAGAGGAAAGTGGAGAAGTGCCATAAATACCCCAACCCGGCAGGAGCTGGATAAGGGGAAATGATGATGATGATATTTCCTGACTATATCTTTCCAAGTCTACAACGTTCTAGACACTATGCGTTCATCGTAAACAAGCGCACACCTATGCCCAGCTGTTGGCCATTGGCACCATCCGTTGACAAGGCCATTTCATGGTGCCATCAGCTCCAATAGGAATGTGTTGAATATTGTTGAGCATGAAGCGAGCTCCTTCAGCGAAAACGATGCTTTATAAAAGTTGGTATATTGGCTTTCATGGCCAGTGAATTAAAACTCAGCAATTTTTCTATGTTTATGCCGTGTCTTGTGTGTCTATAGTTTCGATTTGATCTCACATTACCGTCATATCTATTATACAAGCCTAGGCTCAAGTTAGCCTATTTAAATCCAAGTCACTGTTTCAAATTATGTGGTGTTATATTGCCGACAACTGATCGAAATCTGAGCATTCTACCAATCAAGTTGATGCATTTTCCGTGCTTAGATTCATTTTATAATGCTCCTCATTATTACTTTAAGAACAATCACAATTCTTCTCAAAAGTTGCATCGGAATTCATAAGTTGCATCAAAAATAAACTTCTGATATTAAATTAGGGTGGTGAAATTTCCAAAATTTATTGGATATTCATTTTTTTTAAGCTGAGTGTCAGAATGTGACATAGAAAACTGTAACTTCACATATTTTGGCCAAAGCCTAGTAACTTTTTATCGTAAATGCAATAATTAATTAGTTACAGGATTGGTGCGCGTTTTTAACACAATCCCTCTTTTACCGATTTGCATATCCATTTTATTAATCGAGTCCCACCGGGCACGATTAATCAAGGTTTCACTAATTTCAACAATAGGTCACTGGGGGTATTCGCTTTTCATTGAAGTGCAGATCTTCTTTTTTCATCCAGGTATTGCACCAATAACACTATTGGCTTGTGAAACATTCCGGATGAGCAGGAAATCCTAACCAGTCTTAAGTCACCAGCGACTGCGTCAAAGCCTGGAACACAAATATTTACATTAGCCTTACACATAATTGTTTCGAACCTAGGCTATAGTGGGCAATTATAGTATAAAGCATGAATGCCCAATGGCCAAACACAAGTAAAAACAAGTAATTCCACAAAGAACTAAGTGGCCTATTTCATATATTCTACTGGTCTTTTCCATAAAAAAAAAACCTCTCCCACCTATTGTATTAAAAGGATTTTCCATGTGATGTACTAAATCGCTTTTAGTAATCGACCTGTGTTGAGATAAGTGTAGAGCAACAATTTCAAACTCAAAAATCAATATCCAAATGTAGTCATTTCAGACAATTTACATAAATACACAGGTGGAAAAAAATATCCCAACACCATGAAATAAGGAATGTAGAGTACAGAAATTTCGGCAATATATTTGGCGAGGTAACATATTTAATATTTAAAAGGTACAACACAACAAGTTAATGTCCGTGCGAGAAAAGCCATCGCAAATGTGCCGTACTAGTCCATTAATAACCGGAATAATCGTCAGACTGTTGAATGCGGGCATGCAAACATGAATGCATTGTGTCGTACAGGTGCCGGATGTCAGCTTGTGGGATGGAGTTCCATGCCTGTTGCACTTGGTCGGTCAATACAGGGACGGTTAATGCCAGTTGTGGATGACGCTGGAGTTGTCATCCAATGATGTCCCATACCGCCCATACGTGCTCAATTGGGGACAGATGGGGGATCGAGCAGGCCAAGGCAGCATGTCGACACTCTGTAGAGCACGATGGGTTACAACAGCAGCATTGGGGAGTGCGTTATCCTGTTGGAAAACACCCCCGGGAATGCTGTTCATGAATGACAGCACAACAGGACAAATCACCAGACGGACGTACACATCTGCTGTCAGGGCACGTGGGATAATCACAAGAGTGCTCCTGCTGTCATAGGAAATTGCTCCCCGGACCAGAACACCCGGTGTAGGTCCAGTGTATACACGCCGCAAACAGGTGGAATGCAGGCGCTCACCTGGCCTCCTTCTAACCAACACATGGCCATCACTGGCACCAAGGCAGAACCGGCTTTCATCGGAAAACACAACGGACCTCCACTCCATCCTCTCCAATGAGCTCTCGCTTGACACCACTCAAGTCGCATACAGCGGTGGTTTGGGGTAACTGGAACGCTGCAGGGCATCTGGCTCGGAGCTGTCCTTCAAGTAACCGATTTCGAACAGTTTGTTGCGTCACGGTAATGCCAACTGCTGCTCGAATTGCTGCTGCAGACGCCGTCCGATGCGCCAAAGCCATACGCCGAATACGACGGTCCTCCCTCTCAGTGGTCCCACGGGGACATCCGTCTGTACCTTCTCGCGACCACAGCTGCTAGCACGCATGCACAGTAGAGACATTCCTGCCAAGTCGTTCTGCAATAGCGCGGAATGAAAATCCACCTTCACGTAGCCCTATTACATGGCCTAGTTGAAACGCAGTAAGCTATTGATACCGGCCTCTTCGTTATCGTAAAGGCATTCTTGATCCACTCACAGCCACTCCGTCCAATCTAACAGATAACTAACGCTCTCGCACAGTACAGCCCGTATTTAAAAGCAAACCTGATGTGCAACGTCATGGAGCCACTACTAGCGCCATGCTAATGAGATTTGCGGGAAATTTGAATCAATGTCATCTTTCAGATATATAAACACGCCTACCAATGCTCGTTAATCTAGCAGAACCGCTTCTTGGTGTTGGGATATATTTTTCCACCAGTGTATAATATTTAACGGAAGCAAAATGGTCTTACTATGGTACTAGTGCATGCACTGTCTTAAATCAAAGCAATCATCCACAACTCACAACAACACCTCCAGCACTAGAAAATGTGTGTCCAAATTTACATGATGAGGCTTATCTACAATACATGAATACAACACTAGGGAACTGTGTACCAGAATATTTACCGTATATACCCGAATGTAAGACTAGGTTTTTTCCCACTTTTTGTGTTATAAAAATTTGGGGTCGTCTTATATTCAGGGTATTAAAAAAAAAAAAAAAAATTATTATTATTTGCAAAGTAGTATGTGGTGTTGGCATCTTGTAACTCGCAACAAATCAATGCGTTAATGAAGATTAAAATATGGTTTGTTACGTTTAATTACCATGCATATACGAATAGCGTACATTTTGAGGTTAGGATTTACGCATACACGTCATTTTAAGTGGATAAATTATATGTTCGAAAGCATACGGAAATATGTTTTAAAACAATCTTTACAAGAACAACCAGTCAGTTTTACGACCAGTAATTGAGTGATCAACGTATCTTAATTTAATAACGTCTCCCATTCTTGAACAAAGAAATTATAGAGTATGTCTTGGAAAAAGCGGACAGAGGGATTTCCGATAACACGAGACGTTATAAAAATGAAAGCACGACCTTGAGGGCATATATTGTGCAAGTCATGAGTTAGCGAGTATTTTTTTTTGAAAACTGTAAGAGGTAGTTGATAACTAGGCCTCGTCTTATATTCGGGGTCGTCTTACATTCGGGTATATACGGTAGTTTATGGTACCGATTTATCAACCTACCAAGAGATTGGTTTAATAGAACATCAGCAAATATGTTCCTTTTCATAAATCATCATCATCATCATCATCTTGTACAGTTTCCAGCCCCAGGCTGGGTCTGTTTGGAACATAAGCCTCGCCACTTAGTTCTTTCTTCCCACCACCTCTCCGCTGTCACTCTGGTCCAGTCCTCGCCTCTCTTCTTGACACATTCCTCCACTCCTTTCAGCCATCTATCTATTGGTCTTCCCCTTGGTCGTTTCTTCTGCATCTGCATCTCATGTATCCTCTTCTCATGCATTCTCTTTAAGTGTCCATACCACCTCAGTCTTGATGTCTCAATCCTACCTTGCAAGGGCTCCTCTTTCACCATTTCCCTGACCTTTTCATTCCTTACCCTGTCTCTTCTTGTTACCCCGATCCTACTTCGCAGGAACTTCATTTCGCCTGCCTGTATTCTGCTTATGTCTCTTTTCTTCATTGTCCACGTTTCTGAAGCATAGGTCAGTATCGGGATATAGTAGCTTCTGTATAACACTTCCTTGCTTTTTGTGGGACATCTTTATTCCACACTAAGCTCCTAATGCTTCTGCCTGTCTGCCACGTTCCGTAATCTCTTTGTCATTTCTCCCATTTTCCTCCACTATACTTCCCAAGTACTTGAGACTTTCCACCTTCTTCAGCTGTCCACCTCCAAGTGTTATCCCACTCATTGGTCTGTCCTTTTCCCTGGTCGTTAACAGGATCTCGCATTTACTGATGTTGAACTTCCATCCGTACTCTCCCACTGTTTCTTCCCAAGCCTTCAGTTGCTCCTGAATTTCCTCCTCCTTGTTTCCCCAGACCATGAGATCATCTGCAAACACCATTGCTTTCATCTTATCTTCTCCTATCTTTCCTGCTATCCGTGTCATTACCTCGTCCATAACCACAATAAAGAGAAGGGGTGACAGCGCACTACCCTGTTTCAGGCCACTCATTTGTCTGAACCAGTCTGTTCTTTCCCCTCCAACTTTCACACTCCAACTTTCACACAACTCACACTTCCACAATACATCTGCGGCTTCGGTGGCGTAGTTGGTAGCATGCTGAGCTTCTATGCCCAAGATAGCGGGTTCAAACCCGGCCGAAGCCGTCGGATTTTTTAAGAGCGTTAAAATCCCTCAGTATGCCTTCCTTCGGAGGGGAAGTAAAGCCGGCGGTCCCATGTCATAGATTTATGGCATGTTAAAGATCTTTCCACTAATTACACCTGTGTGAAACTAAATTGGATAGGTTAAGAATGTAAACAACGCTCTTAGGTTGCTACGTTCGTTGCCAAGAGCCGACTGCGGTGGCGTCTAGTAGCTAGTTCTGAACTAGGCCTAGTAGTCGTTGACGGTGGTGCTTGGCGGCAAAAGTAGGAACTATTTGAAAATTCAAAGTTGCAGTCCCTACTTGAATAAAAAAAAAAAAAAAAACAGATACACACACTAATACAGTCATCACAATTAACACCGGTTATCAGACAGATTCTACACACACCCAAAGTACACGGGGCTACATGACCGCGTTGTCGCAGCCCCTAAACTAAGGAACCAACCAACCAACACAATACATCTCCTTCACTCTGCCTACAGACTCTTTTTCCACTCCCATGTTTTCCATTGCTTTCCAAACCTTCTCCCTACACACACTATCATAGGCCTTTTCGATGTCCAGGAAGGCCATCAACAGATCCTCTCCAAATTCGTAGTGGTGTTCCTGGAGCTGTCTCACTGAAAATATGAGATCCACTGTTGATCTCCCAGGTCAGAATCCATACTGTTCCTCTCTCAATTTTCTCTCCACTTTGGCTCGTATTCTACTTTCTAATATCTTTTCATATATCTTGGCACAGTGAGGTATGAGTGTGACTCCCCTGTAATTTCTGCACTCCTTTCTGCTTCCTTTCTTAAATATTGGGACAATTAATCCTTTCTTCCAACCTTCTGGGGTCTTTTTCTCCTTCCATATCACCCTCATCACACGGTACAGCCACTGTTTCCCAACCTCCCCTGCTGCCTTCACCATTTCAACACTCACTTCACTCTTTTTCATAAATGAACATATGTATAGTTTATTATTTACAGTACCCACAATAGAAAATTGGGGTAGATGACCTTGGTGTTTCACCCCTTAGAACAATCTCCACTTCCACCTCTACAATGAAAAATTACATGCCAAAATATACAGTATAACTTTCAGTACTGGTAATTATGACTCCTCCTGTGAGATGGCATCTTTCTGTAATGAATCACAGGAGTTAATTCTAGGAAACTGTCATATGATTGGCTTCTACAATTTTCGAAAAGCTACAAAATTCAGTGCCATTAGATAATCATGTTATAATAGTTCATTATATAGCTATGCCCAGACTGTAAACCCAAACTCCTCAAAACAACAGACACCAAAGAAAGAATAACGAAGACCCTGACAACACAACTGAAGTCCATCATGGAATCAACGATGGAAGACATCAAAGATTATATAAGAACAGGAATTAAGTCAGCATCAGCTTCATCTAACAAAACAAGCCCCCACCAGCAAAGCCGCGCACCCCCAAGCTCCAAATTCTCAACCTGAGGACATAAACAGCCATGAAGGAGATAGCGCACCAACCACAGCACGACCAGTTCCAAGAAAGAAAAAAAGAAAGATAGAGCAAAGATCAGATAGAGAATACCAAGAACGTTCCAAAGACTCCGGCCCAAAGGAGCCGCAAAACTAGTGGATCGAGGTGGCCAAGCGAGGAAGACAAAGACTCTTCGGAGCAAAGGATAACACCCAGCTGAAGGCAGCTCCACGCAAAGCCTGGCTATTTGTAGGGAGGCTACACGAAGAAACCAGAGCGGAAAATATCATTGCTCACCTGCAAGAAGGTGGACGAGATAGAAACAAAAGCATTTAAGGTCAACTTCAATTTTGAGGGCATGGAAAAAAAACAAGGAACCCACTCTTCTGGCCGAAAAATGTAATAGTACGGCCCTACCAATTCCCGAGACCAGAACCCGGACACTTTGCAACAACGGGAACAAACAGGAATGCCCAATGACAACCAGAAGTGAATTCAAACCAAGAAACCAATACACTGCTCAAATGGACAATGATTGTGTGGAACGTCTAAGAAACGCAACAATCCAGATTGCAGAATACATTCTAAACCACTATGATGTATTACTAATGATGGAAACAATGACTACTACTCCAATAGAGATCCAGGGGAAATACTCAACACACTCAACGGCGGATCAATGAACAGAGGGAAGACCATATGGAGGACTATCATGTTACACCAGCCTGAAAATGGGACAAGTTATCTCCAGAACCGTCAACGAGGTATCTGTTATGGTGAAAAGTGAAGCCACAGCAATACTAGGGATGTACTTCAAGCCAAACACTAAGGTAGATTCCATCCTCGAAACCATAATGTAAGCAATCTCAGCAACCGACCCGACTGAGCCAATGGTCCTGGCAGGAGACTTCAACTGCCGCATAGACAAAGTGACACAAAGGAGCATGATCCTACTAGAAGCTTTGGAGGAAATGGGATTCACACTAGGAAACGAACCAAACCAGAGAACCTACTTCTCACTGCAAGGTAGCAGCGCTATCGACCTTGTATCTTACAGAGGACAAAACCTACACATGCACAAACAGGAAGTTGATTACACATCACCCTTGGCCCCAATCAGAAAAAATGTCCCAGTCACTACGAGCTTCAGCACCGACCTCACAAAACACCCACCACACCAAGAAAAGATCCCTAAAATATCAAGAAAACTCAATCTCCAAAGTCTTACAAATCAAAAAGAAGAAATCATCTTAACCGAACAAATGGCACATCATGATATTACACCAGCATCCGTGAAGACTCCGAGAGATCATCCAATCCTCAACGCTACCCATCAATGATAGACGAGCTAAACCATGGTTTGATGAACAATGCTAAAAAGAAAGACAAAGCGTTGCAGGCGCTACTCCAAGCAAGGCAAACGGGCTACCAGCAGGACTCATACCACTACTCCCTACAGAAGAAGGCATACTAACTACTCCTGAAAACAAAACACAAAGAACACATAGAACTAGAGGCCCAGAAAACAACAGATGCAGCCAGGGCAAACCCCTTTATAGCTCTGAGGCACAGAAGACTACCAACACCATCCAGCACGCAGATGAAGACCTGGGAAACACACTTCACAAAACATCCTAAACACTGACAAGAGAACCAGAGCTTTCGCCCCTCGACCACTGATATTGTTAACTTGAAATAATAATTTTGGAGGATATCCATTTGTTAGTACGGAAGTTACATGCAGTGAAACATTGAACCTATGAGGATGTATAGAATCATGTTGGGCACCTGAAAATTAATTTTTAATATTATAATCTATATGTGTGCCAATTTTGGAACAGTTCCCATGAATACCTTTGGAGATATCAAATTTCAATTGTGATTTTACAGCAGTTGGTAGCACTGACGTCATTTTCAAATATGACATTGAGATTTCCTCATATAGATCTTCACTCAAACCAAATTTGGTTTTGATAGCTGCAGCCGTTTAGTAGTTGATAGACACACACACACACGCTTGCTCCGATTGATCTCGTAAGTTCACTTTCATTGCTTTTACAAAATGTGAAAAGTAGGATAAAAATAGTAAACCTAGCACTATTTTGATCACAGTGGTTATGCCAGGGTAGGAGAAAAAATCTTATGTTTCATTAAAAATTTCTCATTAGGTGCTGAATACCGCAAGATTTCATTATTGTTAAATATTGCAAACATGAATACTTACTTCGTGCCATCAAGCCGTGATACTGGGCCACAGCATGAAGCAGCAACCGTTGGAAACTAGTTAGATCATCAGATATGAAGGTGTCTGTGGGGGTTGAAATAAAGAAGTCTACAACTGCCTTTTCCAGAGGTTCGATCATGCCCTGAAAAACAAGAATGTTGACAGGGTAACTAAAGAAGAACATTCAACAATGTTGCCCAGCATGAGGTATATGTCAGGTCATCTTGACCTCTAATGGTATATGTTTATTCTTGTAATTATTGTCAAGCTGGAAAAGAAAAAACAATAGAGAGCAAGAGCGACTTAGAGGCACATGTTTGATGAGAGAGACACACTGCAGAACAGGACGTGTAAGTCATAATCAGCATCTGACAACATAGAAATACCTTCTTTTTGTCATGCACTGTTCTGTCGTGTACTTGCCCCAGTAAGTCACTCTGTTTTCCTAATGTTGCCTGTATTCTGCCTTTCTATCATGATCTTGTTAGTCTACAAAAAAAAGTAGAAACAAATGTATTATCTGCCTAATCAATACATTTTAATTAAAAAATTCCGTCAATCAGTACATGTTTCGACACAACCAGCACATCTTCCTCAGCTGTATAATATTTTCCACCAACACATTAAAAACAAGTAAAATGCTATTGTTAATGCATGCATGCCTACTTGACAATAAAAAACACTCTTCACAATGGTAGAAAAATCCTCAAACATGATACACAACAAAATAATTTTGTTGCTGCGGTGATATGGGAATTGCGGTCCTGTATGGTACCATGCTTGAAGGTCACTGGGTTTTTAAACAATCAGAAAACGTGTGCTGTTCTGGTCCGTCAGCAAGACTGTGAACTTATTATGCTTAAATGACATTAGATGTTTGTTATCGAAATATGGTGGCCTAATGCAGACGATGGATTTTTATCATATTGTTGCAGGGTTGCATTCTTCCTGTTCTTTGTTTAATACAGGTCCATGTGCTGCCAAGCGAAGTAGTAAGCAAACCTCTTCACCACTGTTTCATATAGTGGAAGCTCCCAGCTCCTAACAACCCACATGCATTTTTCTACCACTCATCACCTCATGGTTACTAATGATCACCCACTCATTGTAAAGACAGCAGAGATTGTCCTTAACTGCTGTACAGTACTACCAGATATCTTATTAACACCAAATTCCATGGGTTCAATGGTAACCCCAAGATTAGAAATAAACTTTTTTTTTAAATATGAGGTCTGGATTTCCATCAGAAATGAATATTCAACCTTGCATATTTAATATAATTATTGATTAAATAATAAATATACACTGGGAGTACAGAAACTAAATGACAAACTGGAGCAAAACAGATTGAGATGGTTTGGACATGTCAAACGGATGAATGAAGTAAGGCTACCAAGATGAGCACTGGAACGACGGATGACAGGGAAGAGAGGACGAGGAAGACCAAGAATGCATTGGAAGGACTCGGTGAAGAATAGCATTAGAAAACGGAATCTGGATTGGAACATCGTGTCGGAAGAGGAATGGTGGAACAACAAACCAAAATGGAGAGGGAACCATATTTGCCCCCACCCGGTGTCAGCTGGAAAAGGGGAAATGAAGATGATGATGACACATGGTATAGTTTTAAATGGCCAAGTATTTGAAAATGTCATCTTTCATGTACTTGACTTAACAGTTCTGTCTGTCAGCGTCACATTAACTTTAAGAATTTTCATAATGCCCCTGAGCATAACAAAATATATAAATCAAGTATCTGGGCCAAACAAAGCATGTACAGTTGATTAAACAAAGAATAAGCATACTCTTGGTAACTGCAAAGTTTTTCTTTATTTCTTTCTTAGTTAATAAGTTTTTGAGTTCATAGCCAAAATTCAAAAGTTGAGTAATCATGTATTACCTACTGTCACCACTGTAAAGGTCTCATGCACACCCACAGTTGGGTCTTGGCCATAACAGTTAACAAGAGTGCAAGCTTTCTTTGTTGGAGCGACGGTACATTCTAAACGGTAACTTCAACATTTCCTGTTACAACTTTAACATTCCAGAAGTTCATAATGGCTTAAGTTTGCTCAAAAGACACCAGCTACAATAATTATCTTATTATAAACCCTATAAAATGTCAAGTTCAATCTCTGTCACTTTTTTCCAGACCTCCTTGTGCACAATTTTCTTCTTCTTTGGTTGTATATTCTCCAATCATACCCAGACAACAAGGAGTAATATAATAACTCATATGATGATGTCACAGTAGACTATTCACATCATGCACAGTGTTTAGTTGGCCCAGGTCTAACATGCATTATGTTCTTCATGCGTGGTATAAAGTAGAACGCACTCTGGTGGAGATCTTCACGAAACACTTCTACAACATCTGTCAGCCCATGTGTTAAGAATTATATGTAGGTGATGTCGAAATTATTTGCAATGGACGCCATGTACTACTCGGGTCTAAGCTGCGTGAACCTGAGAGGAATGTGGATCGCGGACTATGAGAAGTGATGGTGACGAGTGATGAGGTTTCCCGGTAAGTGCATAGTAACAGAACCAAATACATTGGTCGGTGACTCACTCACTCGCAACACCACAGTGGTTTGAGCAACGGCCCTATGTTAACAGTTTTAGAATAGAAAGGAATACAAGATATCATGGCGGGCTGTTGACAGGCCCTTGTCTTCTCGCCTGACCCTTCCCTGCCCCTACCCCTCACCCCGCAAGTTCACAGAGCTTGGACCCGAGCAGTATCTATGCCATAAGGCTGATGGTACATATGTGTCAGGACACTGATCTAAATGAGTCTATGAAACATCTTTTGATCAATCACAATGCCATACTGAATGTAACCTACGAGGACTTTGAGGAGTGCAATGTACAATACATCCTGTTGTTGGGTACTAAAACCTATCCTCTTTGCAAATGAAGAGCCCTGGAGGCACACGGTTTTGTAATGAAAATCTACAGCCTGCTTCCAGTCAACCGACCGGGTCAGGGAATGGAATGAATGAAGCCCCCATCCAGCGGCGAGGATATGAACTGTGCCGGCTGCCGAAGTCTGCCGCACTCCCCTGGGGCAATGATTAAATGAATGACAAATGAAATGATAGTGGAGAGTGTTGCTGGAATGAAATTAGTGACAGGGAAAACTGGAGTACCCGGAGAAAAACCTGTCTGCCTCCGTTTTGTCCATCACAAATCTCACATGGAGTGACCGGGATTCGAACTACGGACCCAGCGGTGAGAGGCCGGCGTGCTGCCGCCTAAGCTATGGAGGCTTCACGGTTTTGTAATATCCAATTACTGTATGTTAATGTTTTTAATAGGGGTCGACGGTGCACCGATTTTTCGGTTTCGGTACGGTACAAAGGAAATTACCGACCTCGGTTCGAGACGATAAAAAACTCGGTAAAAAAGTTCGGTTCAGTACAAGAGACACAAATACCGTAATTTAAGGAAACCTTTTTTTAGACATCCAAAGTATTGTCCTTTATCAACAATGTTTTACTTCAATAGTTAGTTAAATACAGTAAAACTTCTCGTATACGGTTCATATTTATACGTTTTCTATACGATTTTTCCTGGTCCCGGCAAAATGCCTATACTTTCCATGTTAATTTATCTCCGATATACGTTTTACATTTATTCGTTTTTCACGCTTATACGATCATATTTTAAGTCCCTTGCAATATAAAGCGTCATTTATACGTTGTGTGTTCTGAGAAAGTACGTATGTTCGAATGCAAACTTTTGTTACCGCCTGTACTTCCCTTCGGAAGGATGCACCGCGTGCTATATTATGTTACGATGGCCTTGAGGGACACCGGTGGTCACGGCGACACTCGCTTGCCAGAGAGTCGTAACAAGGAAGAACAGCTTGCGTAATAAGCAAGCCCTATTATTGTGTTAGCCTTCCAAAATAACAGGAAGCAGCCATAAAACACAGTTAGACAGCATCTGAAGCATATGTTAAGATGAGCGGAAGTGTTTTACGATCGCCGATATATAAAAAAAAATATTATTTCCGCTTTTATAATTTTCATTCGTGGTTTTTTTAGGACATCTCGTCAAACCATTAAAAATACGCGATTGATTCTGTGTTATAATAATCTTGCGTCTTCAGACAAATGAAAATCCATTAATTTAGGCCTACACTACGGTATTTTATTAATGACGATGAAGAGCCGCAGAATAATACAGTGGATTTTAATGATGCTGTCAATGCTCTATGGACTATCAAACATTTTGTGACGCACCATAACGTTTCTGAGGAAATAATGGCCGAATTATATCGGTTTGAAAATACTGTTCACGCCGTGGCCGCGGCCAACAATAAACAAGCCAAGATAACAAACTACTTCGTAAAGTGACTCAATTTTCTTTGTTTTGTTATATCTGGGTGCATTTCTCTTGTAGTTGTTTTGTTAAATATTGCCGATTATAGTTAAACAATCGTATTATTATTTCTTGTTTTTCACTTCTTAACGGGAACCCTTGTTCACCCGCCGCCCGCGTTGCTAGCCTGTCTCCCGCCAGGCACTTTGCCGTAATGCGTAGCTCGCGCGGCACAGTCACTGAATAGACTATAGCCTATAGTTCACAGCTGGTGCTGAAAATGTTCGCCATTCATTGCTACACATCGCTGGCACCTCTTCATGAAGTTGTCATTTACGTTCTGAAGTTCCTCAGCACCAATTGACTCTATTTCAGCTGTAATATACCTTAGTCCAAAGAATATGGACTGTTAAAGCCGTGGCGTCAAGAAGCGCATTACGGCAAAGTGCTTGACGAGAACCGGCTCGCGGCACGAGCGAGGGTCCCCGTCGCTTTTAAAACAAAGTCCCTGTATAACCCATATTGTCACATACATTTTGCAGTTTTTATTTACCGACTTTCATTTACGCGTTTTTCACATTTATGCGTGTTTTTTTTCCTTTGGTCCCCTGGATATCGTATAAGTGAAGTTTTACTACTAGAGCACAATAACTCTTCTGATTAATAAAATTAAATTATGGACTTAAGTGTTCCAGTGTGAGCATAATGTCTATTTAATGTATGCATCAATTGGCTTACTCCACACTAAAAGGGCAAGTTTGAAAGTTAATGGAACATTGTATGAGATTTTTTCTGTATTTTAAATTTAAAAAATACTATTTGGCAAGTATTTGGTTTACTGTATAATCATTAGAACTCATGTGTTACTTTTTTCTTAATGGTTTACTCTAATTTAGCATGTTAAAATCAGCCGAGCTGTACCGAACCGATTTTGTACCGAGAACCGAAGAACAATTTTTTTTACCGAACCGAACCGTACCGAACCCAAATTTTCAGTACCGAAGACCCCTAGTTTTTAAATTAAAATATTTTCATACGAGTGAGTAATTGTCTCTTTAAAGGTGAGCCACTGCCAATAACCTAAAATGTTAGTGCCTAAAATATAATTTAGGAGTCTTCTCCAACTGAAACATCAGTCATTCAATCAAAATGTTGGTGCTGAATATCAAACAGTTAACATAACTTACATGGCCAAGTGCTAAATATTAATATCAAATGGTTAACCTAACTGGCCAAGTGTTCGAAATATAGCCAAGGCCTCCCAGAACTAAATTTATTACTCGCCAAGAATAAAGTGCTTTCTGAAATCTTAGATTTCTACTATTAGTATTTGCAGTCTGTACAGTTGAGGCATGGGAACGATATTGATGGGAGGGTTTTGGGCAAATCCTTTGCAAGAAATCACTGTATTGATACTTGACAGACCATAAAATCTAACTGGACCTCAG
Source organism: Meconema thalassinum (assembly GCA_946902985.2). NCBI lineage: Eukaryota > Metazoa > Arthropoda > Insecta > Orthoptera > Tettigoniidae > Meconema > Meconema thalassinum. The sequence goes on from OX336389.2 coordinate 864,017,645, forward strand.
CTAGATCCTAAAGAACAACCAAATATTACACATAGTCATTTTTTGATACTGGTTAGCTCCTTTAAGTAACATAACTAACTAACTAACCAGACGATATCTGTGTATATTAAACAAATACAGCTAAGGAATCGAGGTGTCCCACATAATGCATGGTGTCCACAGAATTTTCAATGTCAATTTTCCTGACTTTTACTGACTTTTCCTGACCATTTTTCAACAAAATTCCTGACTCGCGAAGTCATCGTAACATCGGAAAAAAGGTTTATTGAGCAAATATTTTTTTTTTACTTGCAACCTCCACCATCCCCATAGCTGCCCCAATGCTCGCCTCTTTATTCATTTAAAATAAAAAATAAAGTAAATTATAATGCAATAATACATAAATCGGAGTACTTAATGAGCTAAACTATAGTGATGGGGTTGCCACATCCCTATGCCGATGCACAAAAAGCGAAAAAAAAATAGGTAAAAGAGGTTTTTACTATGATTCACTGTAAAAATGGAAACTTACCATAATGTCCAGTGAGTTATTGCTTTTTATCTTCAGAAATTAGTTGAACTAGTAACATCAAAGTATGACTGGAAAACACAAAATACTGTATGATTAATATAAAATTCCTGACTTTCTAATACTTTTCGCCATTTTTTCCTGACTCACGCCATTTTTTCACACTTTTTCCTGACTAAAACAAAATTCCTGACTTTTCCTGCCTGTGGACACCATGTAATGGCCACCGGTTGTTTGCAGAGTAATATCAATACAACCGTAATGTCAAGCCGATACAACCTATTGCTACCCTGCCCACATCTACTTGCACAGGATTAACATCCAGATTTCTTTCTTGTTCTTTGATCTGTAATGAATGTTTAGCCATGTTTAAAACAAAAGCTACTTCCAATGTTAAACTCATTTAAAAAAACATTTGAACTGTACGTACTTGAATAGTCTTTGATTGTCAGCATGTGTAATTTCATCTTCTTCAGATGAGTCATTACTGGAAGAACGAGTGCTGAAATGGTCCTATTCGTTCACTTCCATAGGATAAACTTCACCATCATCAGACTGATTTTCATAGTTACCAAAGAACAAGTCATCTTCGTCACTTTGATATCCAGCATTTCCTCAAGCAGAAATTCACTAACTGCATTGTGAAGCTTACTACAGTTTGCCACGTTGACACACCATGACAGCTTCAGAGCGCCATCCAACTCCAGTAGATATATATCAGCATGCTAACGGATAAAATTACAAACAACAATTTTTGAAAACAGATATCACCGTATACAGCCCCCAGGCAGCAATTCTAAGAGCCTAACAAGAGCAAAATAGCACTTGGTTCCAACGCTGACCCCATGATGACCGATGTAATTTTGCACTTAGGAACTAACGACTCGAACAGAAAAATCCATTTCGGACGTGCACAAAAAATATCAAGTCATCAAAAGGAAAATATTATATAAATATTTCTTTTAATTTGGAATAAAACACTTTTTTGTATCAACATTGAAGGAAAACTTTTAGATAACTTTTTAACATGTATAAAATGGGACTATGTGAAGTGATTGATAGTCCAATCAACAAAACGAGGAATACTGATGAAGTGGAAGTGATTTAAAAATATTTTAATATGCAAAAATGATAGCATATGGTGTAGTTTGCTGAAGAAGCACCCAATCAAGGATCGAAGCATATACAGTACTAGAATATAAGAAGAAAAAAGAACATGGTATTGACAAGGCGGAAAGCATTTTAAACTAATATAATTCGAATTAATATACCTTTCCTTACAGTATCACAATAATAAGCAGCCAACATTATTGATAGAAGTTCTTTAGAAATACGCTGAAGTATTCTCCTTTACAGGAAGCCACTGAATAAAATATTAATCATGCAACCATAGGAAAAAAAAAAGACTTCGCTTGCCTGCTTAAGGATGTGAGAGAGAGAATTACACTTAGTAGTTAGTTATTGTTGTTTTAAGAGCAGAACTACGAGGTCATCCGCCCCTAAAATTATTCTTAAAACTAGTATCTGGGGGTCTGAAGGTCACACAAATATTTCTGACATTGTTTATTACACCAAAATAAAGAAATTAATGGAATTTTAATTCTGGCATGACGATATATTCTATAATAGAGTCAAAAGTATTAGTAACTGGGTTCAATACACACCGGTTGCACGGATGAAGGTTAAACAGCAGGCAAGGAAGGAGGACCAATTAAATGTAGGAGATCTGGTTTTGTTGTGTGTTCCACACCCCTAGTCAGCGGAACAGAAGAGTGTTTTCAGTTATATGCCAGTCATTATTTAGTGGATTGTTGGATATGGACTTGTGCCTACAGACTAGTGCAGGACAATGGAAAGATCCTACTTACATACAATAGGCTATAGCTAGAAACCCTAGATTTTCAGTAAATAAAATCAAAATGGCCTGGTAAAAATAACAATAAGCTGTGCTGAATGTGGTAAATATTGATCAAATCTTCGTTGTTAAGACAAGCGATGGAAAAATGTTATGAACACAACGTAGATCTTCATATGTTGTTTGTAGACTACAGACAAGCCTTTGATAGTATTAATAGGGAAGGATTGTACATATATATGGAACAGAAAGGAATTCCCGGAAAGCTAATAAGATTAATGAGAATAACCGCAGAAAATGCTAAAGCCAAAGTAATGGTGGAGGGTAAACTTGGTGCTGAAATTTCCATGGAAAGAGGTGTACGACAGGGTGATGCCATGTCCGCTTCGCTATTCAACTTGGCTTTAAATAAAGTATGGGAGAAATTGGAAGGAGCAAATAATATAGTATATAAATCAACCCAAATGTGTGCATGTGTGCCTGTGCTGATGATGTAGTATTGATAGCAAGAAGACTAGACTATTTAAAGGAGATGATTGAAGAGATGAAGAAGGAAGGGGAAAAAATGGGTCGAAACGTGACTGCGGCCAAAACAAAGTACATGCACCTAACATCTGTTCAAAGAAGAAGAAACTGCAATAATTTAATAAGAGACTCCTGCACATTCAAAAATGTTGTAAATTTTGAGTATTTGGGTGTTCTAGTTAATAATAAAAACAAAGTGAGTGAAGAAATAAATAGGAGGATTATTAATTGAAACAGAGCCTGTTTTGCCAATCTGAAACTCATTAATTCGCAATTGTTGTCGCATAAAACAAAACTCAAAATTTACAAGACCCTGATCAGACCAGTGTTAACTTATGGCTCAGAAACATGGCATATGTCAGTTCAGGATTGCAATAAACTTAGGGTGTTTGAGAGGAAAATAATACGGAGAATTTACGGTGCTGTATTGGATAGAGGAGAATGTAGGATACGAACTAATAGGGAAATAGATGAAATCCTCAAAAGCGAAGACATTGTGCGATATATAAGATCACAAAGACTACGATGGTTGGGCCACATTAAAAAGATGGAAGACAAAAGAACACCAAAGATTATATAAAGCCAGAATGGAAAGAAGACGACGCCCTGGTAGACCAAGGAATCGATGGAAAGATCAAGTGAAGGTGGACCTGCAAACAATGAATTTACGACCCTGGAGAACAGCTGTCCAAGATCGAGGTCGATGTAAATCTGTGGTTGGGGAGGCCAAAGCTCACAACGGGCTGTAGTGCCAGATGTACAAGAAGAAGAAGAATGTGGTAAATAAAATTCACTAACGGTGTTATTTCACATATGAATTCTGATCACACTTTGTGATTCAGCATGTTTAAAATACTCTTTATTCTATACACAATTTACAAAGAGAATAACTATGTATACATATCGTATTTACTTGGCTATAGGACCCCCCATCCCCCCCCCCCCCCCCTATCGCCTATAGTACACCCCTTTATTTCCAAGAGCCAAAATACAAACATTTTGGAAAATGCTTATAGTACCCACCTTGGAAATGGAAGAATTCCTCACTATAGTAATCCCAACTCCAGCAACTTTGCCTGTCCCAGACTTCTGTGACATTCTGCCTAGCAAACACAGTGCGACAATGACAGTAAAACCCATTCCTTCCTGAGTCCGGATGGCAAGACTACTCCACTAGAATGTGGCCTTGGCTCCATGCTTGCTTCACAACCCCCTTCCCCACACCCACCCACTGCCCTACCACTCTTATTCCGTCCAGTCTATCAAGACTTAGAAAATAGTACCAGTATTTGCAGAACAAGTTTTATGGCCTCATTTAAATCAAATGCTGCCAAGTTTGCATTGAAAAACAGCATAAGAGCAGCATCTCGTGAATTCAATGTACAGCCTAATATGATTCATTATTGGCGTGAGAAAAAGGGAGTTGGAAATCAAACTGTGGCTAGAATAAAGGAGATGTACCAAGGAAGTGTGAGCTGTGTGAAAGTTGGGGGAGAGAGGTAAGACTGTTTAAAGCAGAAGAGTTGGTTGAAGCAAGGGAGTGCACTATCTCCACTGCTTTTCATCTCTGTGATGGATGAGGTAATGGTAGAAGTGGCAGCACAAATAGGAGAAGAACATATCAGAGCAATGGTGTTGGCAGACGATCTAATGATAAGGGGCAACAGAGAGGCAGAGGTACAAGAAAGGTTGAATGTATGGGTTGATACAGTAAATCAGTACGGTTTGAAATTTAATGCAAAGAAGTGTGAAACGATGGTGACAACAAGAAATAGGGGAAGAGTAACAACAGATATAATGATAGGAGGAGAAGTACTAAAGAAGGTGGATAGTTTCAAGTATTTAGGGAGTGTAATAGAAGTAAGTGGTAGAAATGACAAAGAGATCAGTGAGAGAGGAATGCAAGCCCATGGATTCCTGCAGAGCGTGAGAGGTCTGGTATGGAGCAGGGACGTACCCCAGAAGAGCTAAACAGGTATTGTATCGAATGTATTATGTCCCAATACTCACCTACGCATCTGAAACGTGGGTTATGAAGAAGAGACAGGTGAGCAGGACCCAGGCTTGCGAAATTAAATTTCAAAGAAGCAGATTAGGAATAACAAGAGGGGATAGAGTAAGAAATGAGAGAGTGAGAGAGATTGTGGAAGAGAATCCCTTACAAGAGATCATAGAGACGTCAAGAATGAGTTGGTACGGACATGTTAGGAGAATGCAGGATGGCAGGATACCAAGGAGGATGCATGAGATGGAAATGGAGGGCGAGAGACCAAGAGGAAGGCCAAGAGATAGGGGGATTGTGGGTGTGAAGGAAGGAGTGCAGAAAAGAGGAGAGGAGTGGGACAGAGAGAAAGGTGGTGGGATGATAGAAAACGATGGAGAGGCTTATGTTCCAAGCAGACCCAGCCAGGGGCTGGAAACTGTAGAAGATGATGATGATGATTGGCGTAATCAGAAGGATGAACTAAAGTTAGTGGAGAAGGACTATAAATCTTATTGTGGCATGCGGAAAGTACCAAGAAGTCGATGAAAAAGTGTTAGATTGAAACAAATGTCACGTTTTGACACATGAAATGTTTCAATTTAAAGGGTGTGAGATTGTGAGCAACCAAGTGATCTCAGCTTGAGAATTTAAGGCAAGCCGAGGCTGGGCAGTACGATCTATACTTCGAAACAATTCAAGTTTGAGGATAAGAAATTCCGGTTTCCAGCTGACTACACAGATAAAGTGACAGAATTTCATCGTTCGTAATAGGACTCGGAAAGGAACATAAATTTCTTCTATTGCAAATTGGCAATCCCGATTAGACACCAGATATACCAACAATTACAACAACAAAAAACACAGTATTTGCATCAAGTGTTTTAGTAAACACCTCAGGAGCTGAGAAGCTACGGTATGATGTACAGTTATACTAACTGTGAGTGCAGATGGCAGAAAACTTCTGTCATGCTGGATTTTCAAACAAAAAACTCTGCCTGAAGGAGACTTTCTGAAAGGACTTCACATCCATATGCATGATAAAGGGTAGATGGAGGTGGATCTGGTGAAAATCTGGCCAAGAGCTGTATGGGAACAATGTTCAAGAGCCTCACTTTAAAATAAATATATATAAGGTGCCTTGGAGGCTGGATTTAGACAGCTCCTTAACCCGGTCCATGAGTCAATCCTAATTGGCTACATGGATAATTCTTGCCAGGCGCGTCCACGTCGCGGGGGTGGGCAACGGTACTGTAATATACCATGGAACTACAGTACCGGCTAAGTTCTGGTGAGGACCCAGTCCTATGGGGTATAACATAGGCCCCGTGCACAGGGTTACGTGCGAAGACCTCAACGGAATCTGCAGCGGAGAAGATGGACTTCGGAACGGTGGAGATTGCGGAAGAGGCAACCCAGTACTCGGGGAATAGTATGAGTACAGCATCAATCGGCAGCGTCTGTTTCCCATGTTAGGGGCGGCTGCAAGGGCGTCTGTTCTCCATGTTAGGGGCGGCCTGAATAATAGCTGGCAGTAGCTTCATAAAATGCCTTTGGGAGTGGCGACCCCATCGTAATAATAGCCTAAAATGGATATGGCACTTCCAATGATTCGGAAAAGGTTAGGGCGTACCCTGCAGGCGACGCGCAGTTCTTTTGGTACTGGGGGAACTGTGAGAAATGGGCGACCAGTAACCGAAATGAAAGTGGGAATCATGAATGTCATGACCCTGACAGGCAAGGTGGAGGAGGTGGTAGACTTCATGGAGAGGGAGAAGGTTGGAATGATGGGGCTGAGTGAAGTGAAATGGAAAGGTAAAGGAAGGAAGAAATTGAGGAAAGGATATACATTATACTGGAGTGGTGGCCAAGAGGCAAAAAATGGCGTGGGGCTGATAACCTCGAAACAACTGGAGGAGTATGTTGAAGTGGTAGAGTGTGTGAGTGACAGAATAATGAAAATTAGAATGAAGATGAAGAATGACGTGATGGACTTCATACAAGTGTATGCACCACAGACTGGAAACAGAGAAGAAGATATTGAAGTATTCCTGGAGGATGTAGAAAGAGTAATCTCAGATGTAGAAGTGGTGATCATGGGAGATATGAATGCACAAGTCGGAAATGAGAGACAAGGGAAGGAAGAAGTCGTTGGACCATATGGATATGGGAAAAAGAACCGGGAAGGAGAGGAACTTGTAAACTTTTGTGAAAGGAATGGACTGATAGTGGGTAATTCATGGTTTCGGAAGAAAAACAGCAGGAAAATTACGAGATATGGGTGGGGTGATAGAAGAACAAAATCAGTAATTGACTACTTCCTGGTGGAAAGGACAAATCGCAGAAAGCTGATGGATGTGACAGCTTTACCAGGAGAAGCATTTGATGGGGACCATAGAACTGTGGTGGCAAAATTTAGATGGGGAAAATTGGAAAACCTAAAGGAGATCAGAGAAAGTAAAATAAAAGTATGGAAATTGAAAGACAAAGCTGTACAGGAAGATTTTCAGGAGAGATTGAAGCAACAAATCCCAGTTACTGAAGTGGAAAATGTAGAAGAGGAATGGTCCCACTTTAAAAAGGCATTTGCTGGTGCAGCAGAGAGTGCTTGTGGTAGGACGTCAACAAGAGTGAAAGAGAAGGAGACACCGTGGTGGAATGAGGAAGTGAGGAAAGCAGTGAAAGAAAAGAAGTCTGCATGGAAAGAATGGAACCGAGATCAAACAGAAGAAAGCAAAAGGAAGTATCACGACAGCAAACGGAGGTGTAAGAAAGTGGTAGGAGAAGAAAAGAAGAAAAGTTGGGAAGAATTTACACGAAGAATGGAAACAGATGTAAGTGGCAGTAAAAGGATGCTGTATGGGCTTCTAAGAAGTAAGAGGAAAGAAAGGGTTACTACAAAGCTGGTGAAAAAGGAAGATGGAGAGTTGTTAACACACCCGGAAGAGATAAAGGGACGATGGAAGGAGTATTTCGATAAGCTATTAAACGTGAGCAATTGTACTGGTGAGATCGAAGTGACACAGCCTGACGACTCTATAACAGAAGATGATATAACAATGCTGGAGGTAGAATTAGCAGTACAGAAGATGAAGATGGGAAAAGCAACAGGGGTGGATGAGATCAGTGTAGAAATGATAAAGGCTGCTGGACCTGTTGGTATGCAATGGCTGTATCGACTGCTAAAGTGTGTGTGGAAACGGAAATGTGTACCAGAAGACTGGGTGAAAGGGCTAATAATACCAGTGTTTAAGAAAGGGGACAAGAAAGTGTGTGATAACTATAGAGGGATCACCCTCATATCACAGATAGTAAAAATACTGGAAAGGATATTAGAAAGAAGAATGAGAAGAAAGGTGGAAGGAGAGTTGCAAGAGGAACAGTATGGCTTCAGGAGTGGAAGATCCACAGTGGACCCAATCTTTAGCTTGAGGCAGGTGATGGAAAAGAACTGGGAATATGGAGAGGATTTGATCATGACTTTCATAGATCTAGAAAAGGCATATGATAGTGTCCCCAGAGAGAAGGTATGGGAAACCATGGTTAAGAAGAGACTGGGAAGAGAAATGTTGGAAATGGTGCAAGCAATGTACAACAACTGTGTTAGCAGGGTTCTGACCCCTGTTGGAAAGACAGATTGGTTTAGGAACAAGACTGGACTAAGACAGGGGAGTGTGCTGTCACCTCTTTTATTCATAATGGTAATGGATGAAATTGTAAAGGAAACAAAGGAAGCATATGGACATAAAGAAATGAAGTTACTATTATTTGCAGACGATATTGTGGTCTGGGGAAGGAACACGGAAGAAGTGCAAAAACAACTAGATGCACTGAACGAAAATATTCAGAAGTATGGCCTGAAAATCAGTATAGAGAAAAGCAAGACCATGGTGATGACAAGAGGGGAAAGACAAGGAAAGGGCATTGTGAAAATTGGAAGTCAGAGTTTGGAAATTGTGGACACGTTCAAATACCTAGGAAGTGAATTGATGCAAACTGGTAGGTTGGACATGGAGATTGGCAGGAGGGTACAGCAGAGCAATGCATTCTATCAAAGTGTAAGAAAACTTGTTTGGGATAAGGAAGTACCAGGGAAAAGCAAGGAGGTAATGTATAAAATGTACTATGTACCCATATTAACGTATGCAGCTGAGACTTGGACCCTGACGAGCAGGCAAGAGAGTAGAATCCAAGCCAGTGAAATGAAATTCCTAAGAAGTATGATAGGTAAGACAAGGAAAGACAGAGTGAGGAATGAAGATGTTAGGAAGGAAGTTGGGATGGGAAAACTAAATGAGAGAATTGAGAAGAATAAACTAAGGTGGTTTGGACATGTAAAGAGGATGGAGGAAAATAGAATACCAAGACAGATGCTGGAGGCGAAGTGCAAGGGTAAGAGAGCAAGGGGAAGACCTAGAACAAGGTGGATTGATTCAGTGAAGAACAGCGTGAGAAAAAGAAATCTGGACTGGGACAAGATCGTGGAGGAAGAATGGTGGAAGGAAAGAGGAAAGTGGAGAAGTGCCATAAATACCCCGACCCGGCAGAAGCTGGATAAGGGGAAATGATGATGATGATGATGAAGGTGCGTTCAAAAAGTAACGAGCCGGAGGCATTAATTACAGAAACCAGTACCTGTATGTTAGAAGTATTGGCCCTGGCTGTTGAGGCACTTGTCCCAATGTGACACGAGGCGGTGAATGGCTGTCTCATAACATTCCCTGGGCTGCGATGTGAACCAGTTCCGCACCTACAGCTGGACGTCGGCGTCCGAGGTGAATCGTTGGCCCCACAGAGCACTTTTCAGGGGACCAAACATGGCGTAATCACAGGGAGAGAGGTCCGGACTGTATGGAGGGTGGCTGAGAACCTCCCATTTGAATTTCTGCAGGAGTGCCGCGACTGTGTTGGCCGTATGAGGTCGTGCATTGTCGTGGAGCGACCACGGCGGCTATGGCGTTCACTGTCACTCGGCGGTCCTGAGTAATGAGTGCATCAACCAGCTAGACGTTGTCATCGGTAATGCAGGGGGGTGCCCCAGACCGGGCATCATCGGCTAACGACACACCCGTCCTTCCCTGAAACGCTTGTGCCACGTCTTGACCCTTGCAAGGGAGATGCAGTGTTTGCCGTACACTTGTGACATTCGGCGATGAATTTCCATTCCCCCTACTCCTTCCGCTGTCAGAAACCGAACAACACCTCTTTGCTCTTCGGTTGACGCCTCCATGTCGCTGTTTGCAATGCGACTGGCAGCATTGGACGATTGATGCATGCTGCTGCTCGCTTTGTATCGTCACGTGACGTGCACGCATGCCCTCTAGCGACGGGCTGTGACCTTCCACGCCTCGTTACACACGCCACAATTAGCCGATGTAGTCACCGATTTGCGCATTCCAGCCTCCGGCTCGTTACTTTTTGAACGCACCTTATATTTATACCTGAGAGCTTTTGTGGCCTCTTAGTTAATGGCATAAGAAAAAAAAAATGGTGCCAACTTAAATGTATCCAGCGATTTTTCAGTCATTAGATGTCTCCATAAACAAGCCTTCTAAGGACCATATGAGAACATTTTATACCAACTGGATGGTGGACAACATGCACACGACAGTACAAGCTAGAAAAATCAAGCGGTCTTCGCTAGAATGTACAGCGCTCAAAATCTTTTTTCATAATGCGATTTAGTGACTTGTTTATTTTGCTATCTGTATGTAATCAAATTATACACAATATAGAATACATACAAAGAAAAACAACACACAATCTGCTCTGCAAAAGAAACAGAAACACACAAGGAATAACAAAAGTGATAATGTGGGACTGAGCACACAAATGTCCTTTCCATGTTGGGGCATATCAATGCCGTATATGGCCACCACAAGCTCTAAGGCACGCTTGCAGATGAGGAGGCATACTGAGTGCTAATGAATCCAACGTGGTTTGGGGCAGATTGTCCCACTCTTGGACAACAGCTTCCATCAGTTGTGTTTGTTTGTTGGAGGATTGGGACGGCGCGAAATTGCCCTCTTGAGCTCTTTCCATGTATGTTCAATACAGTTTATGTCCGCAGAATAGGCAGGCTCTGCCCTTGTCTGTATGACTTGCTTCTGAAGGAACTGATGGACCACCCTAGCTCGATGGGCACGAGCATTATCGTCCACTAGTGTGGAGCCCTCACCCATTGTGGCAGTGAATCCTGTAACGACAGTTTCAAGGATGTTGTCGCTGTACACCAGACCAATCATGTTACCTTGGATAGGAATTAGAGGCGTACGTCAACCAAACATGATTCCACCCTTAAACATGACTGAACTTCCTTGCTGTAGGTGGCGTTCCTGGATGAAGAGCTTGTGAATTCTCTCACCCACTTGTCACCGCACTAGAATGCTCCTAATGTATGGGTGCAAACCAAAGGAGACCTCATCCGTTAAGAGAGTACGCTTACAATCTTCTTGCTGCCATGTCCGATGAGTTGTTGCCCACCTTACACGAGCCGCCTTATGCTGTGGCTTCAGAGGAAGTTTTGGCTCAGGCACCCGTGACATTAGCACTGCCTCATGGAGCCGATTGCGGAGCCGATTGCGCACTGTCTGATCGGACACATTCACTCCATTGGCCCTTCGAAGATCCTGGCGGAAGGACATGGCAGTACCAATTGACGTGCTGAAAGCACCAGATACCGATCCTCCCTGCGAGTGGTTTTGTGGGCGCGTCCAATTCGTGGTCGATCAGCAACTGTTTGGGTCTCTCTGAACTTTTTCCACACCCTCGAGACATCTCTTTGACTCAGTCCAACACGATTAGCAACATCCACTTGTCGGAATCCCTCCTGAAGCAATGTTACAACTCAAATGCGGTCTGACGTACCAATGTGCACTCTTGCCATGTTTACAGTAGGCTACAGTACTTCCGTCTTCCCCATGCGCTCGAATCCAACTGTACAAGTGGTGGTGTTAAACGGATGGATATGATACATGCCACCTAGCGAACAAATATTGAATGATTCATACGGTGTACAGTCATTGAGTGGCTCTAAACATAACGTACAGTGTGTATTGTAAACATGTTTGCAGTATCGTCCCATCACCCATGTGAAATCGTCATGAGCAAAACCTTTTTTGAGAACTGTATTGCTCGGGTCCAAGCTCCGTGAACCTGAGAGGAATGTGGATCATGGACTTTGAGGAGCGATGGTGACCAGTGATCACTTTCGTGATACTTTCAATGTTTAGCTTGGCCCATTTGTCGGTCAAATTTTGCTTCTTGTTACCGAGATCCCCGAATGGTAATTATTTCTTTGTAAATGTATTAATTGCTTAAACCATATGCATAATCTTGTTATCAATCACCTATTCATAGATATTATAGTTCTCACCTTGAGTGTTCCAGTCGCTCGCTACCTCAAGCGTCCTCACTCCCGGCATACACGGCATGTACAGGTTCATCTGCTGTCTGCTGAGCAGGGTCGACTGACGTCACCCTGACTTTCGTTCGACCAATGGCAGGTCTTTGTCTGGTTGGGCAATCTCCAGCTTCGAGATTGTTCCATGATCACTATTTAAGACGCCACTCGCTGGCGTTCTTCACCACTTCTGATCAATCACCACTTCTGATCACTTCAACCTGCTGGTCACCGCTACTGCATCTCATGACACCATCGCTAGTCTCTACGCTACCTAACAGTTACGTCACTAGATCTGCACCCTGACGTATGGCTCAAGATGACAAGAATAATTGCCAGCTGTCGTACTCTTCAAGCCGTACCTTAGATGGGGTACTTTGATTCGTCTTTCGAAGTAGCTGCAGTCCTTTCTGCCGCCAACGAATTTTCAAAATGCTACTGGATCACCACTTGGACGCTATAAGTGTCATTCCTTCGCAAGAGAAGAAGAGAGAGTTGACCTTTTTATCAATTGTGTACTTATCTCTAGGCCATGTACGCCTCCTTCAGAAACTGTGAGAACTTCTTAATCAACGCTTATGCTAGCTGGAACTTTTAAGGAGCTGGCTCTTCAACCCTTTGAGAAGATAAGTTCAATTTTATGAAGAATTTAAATCATACTAGTTATCTTACACTCTTAATCAGTTTTATGGTTCTTTTTTATAAGGTGCATGTTTTTTAATGTTAAGCTCAACTTCTCTTGAATTAAGCAAGCTTGTTTCATTGGCATTTCCTTAGTCTGGGTTTCTGTCATCAGGCCCTCACACTTTGTTCCATTTATAATTATTCATTTCTGTGATAAGCACTTAAGTGCAATTTGTTTATTGGTTATAAATTTATTATTAGAAATAAACATTGTTAATGTGTGGTTACCTACATTGGTTTTCTAGTGATGTATTTCATGCCCACTACCCCGCACCGCTTCAGTCTAATTTTCTTGACCAATTGTAGTTATTTTGTCCAGGCTCTCGCCTGATGCGTTCTCCCGTATGGGGAAGTTTTAGGGCAGAACTTTTCTCCATATTTTTGGTGCCTCACCCCCGGGAAACATATCTATTGCACCCTGGGAATGTTACAAGTTTCATATCTTGAATTTCACATTAGCAATTTTTGTTCATTGTGTTTCAACACTAATTCACATTGTAAGTTTCAGCCTGAGGCGCATGTTCAGCAGAGGAGGAGAGAAACGTAAGCTAAGCCGGTTTCTTCCGCATCAGACTAAACCTTACTACCTAGCAAGCTGTCATCCTCTGGCTTCCAGTACTCGAAGTCACAATATTGACGTGAGTAACAAACAACTTTTAACATGCCTAACCTTGATGAAAAACTCAGCAACGCCAGAGCCTCTTGTAAGGGCAAGCTCACACGGTTTCGTACTTTCTTAACGGAGCTTGAACCCCAAGAGCGTAATCTTGACATAATTTCGCAGAGGCTTAAGAATTATGAACAAGCCTTTGAGAAATATGATGAGATAAAATGCAGTATAGAAACTCAGCATCCGGACCAGCAAAGTGATAGGTTGGAAGTTGAAAAATTATACTATCAGGGATTTGCTGAAGCTAAACAGCTTATTAGGGCTTTAACTTTAAAAGAAAAACAAGAAGGTCAAACTTCTGCAGCATCTTCTACATCTTCTTCACGCATTATACTACCCAAATTAGAAATACCCAAATTCACTGGTATGGACATAGAATGGGAGCCATTTTTTGAATTATTCAATTCTTTAGTACATGAGAATACTTCTATACCAGTAATTCAAAAATTTCACTACTTGCGTCTGGCAGTTCAAGGCAACGCACTTAACCTGATCCAAGCACTTTCTTTGACCAGTGATAATTATGAAGTTGCTCTGAATCTTCTTAAGGATAGATATGGGAACATTCGTTTATCTATTCAACGCCATATACAAAGCTTATTCGAGTTACCTAACGTGCAAGCAGATAACAGTTTATCACTTCGTAAGTTGATTGACACTGCAGAGCTACACGTCAGAGCATTGTCCAATTTAAACCAACCTGTAAATCACTGGGATTTATTTCTAGTTCACCTCATTTCTGCAAGATTGGATGCAAATACATTAAAAGCCTGGGAAACAGAAATTTCCCAGAATTTGCAATGCACTTATGAGGCGATTATCAACTTTTTGAAGGCTAGAAGCCAAGTCTTTTCCGCCATAGCTAATCAAAAAACTAGTAGTTCAGATTCAAAAGCCTTCTCAAAAGATAAGGTTAGCAGTTCAAATCAAAGAATTTTAAGATCACAGGCTCTTCCTGTTGATGCTCGGTCACCTAACCAAATGCAAACGTGCGGTCTGTGTCAGCAATCGCATAATTTATACAATTGTCATCATCATCATCATCTTGCACAGTTTCCAGCCACTGGCCGGGTCTGTTTGGAACACAAGCCTCTCCAACGTCTCCTGTCTTCCCACCATCTCTCAGCCTCCACCCTTGTCCAGTCTTCTCCTCTCTTCTTCATGCTTTCTTCCACCCCCTTCAGCCACCTGTCTCTCGGTCTTCCTCTCGGTCTCTTTCCTTCCCACTTCGTCTCGTGTATCCTCCTGGGTATCCTCTTCTCCTCCATTCGTTTTACATGTCCATACCATCTAAGTCTAGACTTCTCTATACCATCCTGTAATGGTTCCTCCTTCATTAATTCTCTGGTCCTCTCATTTCTTATTCTGTCCATCTTTGTAGCTCCAATACTGCTTCTCAAGAACCTCATCTCACTGGCCTGTATTTTGCTCTTCTCCCTTCCTTTCATAACCCAGGTCTCCGAGGCATACGTCAGGATAGGGACATAGTACGTCCGATATATGATCTTTTTGCTGTTCTGAGGGACATCCTTGCTCCATAACATGCATCTCACACTCCTCCGAAATGCTTCTGCCTGCCTCCCCCGCTCATTTATTTCTCTATCGTTTCTTCCATTCTCTTGTATCAGGCTTCCTAGATACTTGAAACTCTCCACTTTCTTCAGCTGTTCCCCACCAATTGTTATTCCCGTTGTGGTTCTTTCCTTCTTCCTTGTTGTGATCACCATCTCACTCTTATTTATGCTAAATTTCATCCCATATCCTTGTATTATTCCTTCCCACACGTCCAACTGTTCCTGTACCTCCTCCTCCTTGTTTCCCCAAATCATCAAATCATCTGCAAACACCATTGCTTTCATCTTTCCTTCCCCAATTACTTGTGCCACTCGGGTCATTATGTCATCCATCACCACAATGAAAAGTAACGGTGACATGGCACTTCCTTGTTTCAGGCCGTTTCTCTGTTCCAACCAGTCTGATCTCTCTCCTCCCACTTTCACACAGCTCACGCTTCCCTTGTACATCTCCTTTATCCTCTTTATAGTCCATTTCTCTACTCCTCTATCCTCCAGGGACTTCCACACTTTGTTTCTGCATACACTGTCATATGCTTTCTCAATATCCAGGAAGGCCATCAGTAGATCTGTTCCATACTCATAGTGCTGTTCTTGCAACTGCCTTACAGCAAAAATCAAATCCACTGTGGACCTTCCTGCTCTGAAGCCATGTTGTTCTTCCCTCATCCCTCCTTCTATCCTTGTCCTAATTCTCTTTTCCAAAACTTTCTCGAAGATCTTTGCACAATGACTCATCAGTGTTATTCCCCGATAGTTTCTGCAATCTGTTCTACTACCTTTCTTGAAGATCGGGACAATTATTCCTTTTTTCCAGTCCTCTGGGGTCTTCCTTTCCTTCCATGCTGTCCTCATCACTCGGTACAACCACTGTATCCCCACCTCTCCTGCTGCTCTCACCATCTCCACACTCAACTCATCCACACCCGGTGCCTTCCCTCCTTTCATCTTGTTCACTGCATCTTCCACTTCTTTCCATGTTAAGTCCTTTTCTGTTTGCAGTTCATCTTCCTCTTCCCCGATTTCTTCCTCCTCACCATCTATTCCATTCGGGTTCAGAAGTTCTTCAAAATATTCTTTCCACATTTTCTTCAGTTCTTCCCTATTTTCTATCT
The DNA here is from genome assembly GCA_946902985.2 of Meconema thalassinum. Classification (NCBI taxonomy): domain Eukaryota; kingdom Metazoa; phylum Arthropoda; class Insecta; order Orthoptera; family Tettigoniidae; genus Meconema; species Meconema thalassinum. The sequence goes on from OX336389.2 coordinate 864,033,959, forward strand.
CTTGTCCCCTTTTGTTCACCATTCTAACATAATCCGTAGGATCCTTCCGCCTCTTAGTTTTTACCATCCCATACAGGACCTTTTTTGTACCTTCACTATCCTCCTTCATCATCTTTGTCCACTCTTCCATCCACTTTCTTCTCTCCTCAGCCACTACTCTCTTCGCCTCCTTCTTTCTTTCCTGGTACTCTTCCCTTGTCTCAACCGTCCTATTTTGATACCACCTCCTAAAGGCTCTATTCTTTTCCCTTACTATATCTTTTGTCTTCTCATTCCACCATGGTGTTTCCTTCCACCTCTTCTTACTACTTGTCCTCCCACATACTGCTTCTGCTGCACCTACTAGTGTCTTCTTAAATCTAGCCCATTCCTCTTCCACCCCTCTTTCTTCATCTGTTGGAATCCCTTCCTTTACCATTTTGAGATACTCGACCCTTCTATCCCCTTCTTTCAGTTTCCATATCCTTATACGTCTTTCCTGGTTCTCAGTCCCTTTCTTCTCCTTACTCCCTCTCAGGTTCATTACCAGCAATCGATGGTCGCTATCCAGGTTCTCCGATGGTATAACCTTGATGTCCGTGATGTTCTTATTTAGTTCTTTCTCATACAGTATATAGTCGACCACCGACTTCCTGGTCAAGTCATCACTGTACCATGTGATTGTGTGGCTCTCTCTTTTCTTAAACCAGGAGTTCCCAACTAGCAGGCTGTTCCTCTGGCAGAAGTCCAACAGTCTCTTTCCTTCCTCATTTCTTCCGCCCCAACCCTCTGGTCCTAGAACACTCTCATAACCTTGTCTTTCACTTCCTACATGGGCATTGAGATCCCCCATAACAATCATATTTCTTCCGACCAGCTGCTTCTGCAATTCCTCTTCAAACTCCTCCTTCTCTTCAGAGGCGCAGCCTACTTGTGGAGCATACACTTGCACTATTTCTACGGTCTCTCCCCTCAGTGCTACTTTCACTTTCATCATTCTATCACTTATTCTCCTCACTTCTTCTTTTAAACCATCTCGTACTACTACTCCCACTCCATTCCTCTTTCCCTCTTCGTTCCCACTCCAGTACAGTCTATAGCCTTTTCTCAGTTCTCTCCTTCCTTCCCCTTTCCACTTTGTTTCTGCCAATCCCAATAAATCCAACTTCCTTCTTTCCATCATATCCACTATCTCCTCCACCTTCCCCGTCAGCGTTCTTAGGTTTAAAGTTCCAAATCTTAGTCCGTGTGTAAAGCCGTGTCGTCGTCTATTAAATCCATCCTGTCCGAGGCTCGTTCCATTTTTGAAAGCATTTGGTATCATCCACTACTGGCTTGCTGGGCCTATCGTAGCTTCACCAGAGCCCCGTTAGCCGTCACTTTTCAGGGTTCCTGTAGGACCTTCACAGCTACCGTAACGGTCCCGGGGCACACGAAGTCCCCACTGTACTTCGCCCCTACAGGCGATCCCCTACTTTGTGCCGTTGCCCGTCTCCCACGACGTGGACGAGGGGTTGGACTTATGGGAGACAATTGTGATGAATTTAAATCTTTATCAGTAGATGAAAGACGAAAGTTCATTACGAACAAAAAACATTGTTTCAACTGTTTGTCAGGAACGCATATGTTAAACAATTGCCGTTCACAACGTTTATGCTTTCATTGTAAGGCTAGACACCATTCCCTTTTGCACAGACATGAAAGATCACGGTTATCAGGACCAAGCAGTTCCAATACCAAGTCTAATTCTGAGACTTCTCAAAATAGTGCGCAGTCGTATGCTCAAAGTTCTACCTCGCTTGGCAAAGTCCAGGTTTTATTATCTACCGTGCAGGTTCTATTGAAAAATTCTCACGGGAAATGGGTATCTGTCAGGGGATTATTAGACAATGCCGCTACCAACAATTTTATTAATGAATCTTTGGTACAAAAGTTAGGCCTCCCAAAACATCCTACCTCAATAGAGGTTACAGGAATAAACTGCTCTAAATCGCAATCTTTAAGCTTTGCTATAGTGGATCTGAAGGACTCTAATAATCTTGGTACGCAGTTGCAATTAGATTGTTTGATTATCAAGTCCATAGGCAACAATATTCCTGGCACTTCTTATCCTATTCAAAGTTGGAATATCCCGAATTTTGTCCAGCTAGCTGACCCTCATTTCAACAGAGCTTCGCCCGTAGAGCTTCTTTTCAGCTCAAGCGTATTTTGGCAATGTCTTCATTCCAATAAAGTAAAAATTGCTCCTAATGCTTTCTTCCGCGAAACTGATTTTGGTTGGATCGCTACTGGCCAAATATACCGTAATCCTATTCAAACTGTATCGAATTGTTATTTTGTTGGTACCGATTTGAGTCAAGAGCTAACCAAGTTCTGGGATCTTGAGAATGTTCAGGCCACTTCTTCTTCTTCTAACGAAATTTGCGAAAAGTTATACAAGGAAACCACTGTCCGTACTGCTGAAGGCAGATTTATAGTAACTCTTCCACGTATTCCTAATCCTCCCGCCATTACGAGCTCGCATTCCAGAGCACTTAGGGCACTATTTGCCATTGAAAATCGGTTCAAACAAGATGCTTCTGTTAAAACTCAGTATGCTTCCTTTATGGAGGAATACGAATCATCCAATCACATGGAGGTAATTTCTAAATCAGAAGAAATTGACCATCCTTTAAATGAAATAGTTTATCTAAATCATCACCCGGTATGGAAAAATTCCTTAACACAAGACAATATAAGAGTAGTTTTCAATGGCTCATCACCAGATTCCAATGGAGTCTCTTTAAATGATACCTTGCAATGTGGTCCCGCGATTCAAACAGATCTCACCTCTGTTTTGCTTAATTTTCGACGGTTTCCTATTGCTGTAATCTCAGATATTAAGCAGATGTACCGGCAGATTCTCGTAAATTCTGAGCAGCAAGATCTGCAAAGAATATTGTGGCGCGATGAGAGTTCCAAACCCATAAAGATATTTAGATTGAAGACTGTGACATATGGCCTGAAGCCTTCAGCCTTTCTTGCGATTCGGTCTCTCCACATGTTAGCCAAGCAAGATGGTCATCTGTATCATCCTTTGGCCTCTGAGTCATTAAAAACGGCATTTTATGTTGACGATTTCTTGTGCTCTTTCCCTAATATTTCTGAAGCACTCCTTGTGTGCGAAGATTTGAAATCCCTGCTCCTAGGAGGTGGTTTTCCGCTCCATAAATGGACTTCAAATTCTACTGAATTTATATCAAAATTTTCATCAGAGGTCCCAGTTGATGAATTTGTTGCTATTCCTACTGATGAAGCAGCCGTAAAAGCATTGGGTGTTTTTTGGTGTCCTTCTTCTGATACCTTCTCTTATCAGGTACATTTCTCAGAATCTCCCCCTGTAACTAAGAGACAAGTTCTGTCAGAAATCGCAAAGATCTTTGATCCTTTGCAATATATAGCTCCTATAGTTATTGTTGCAAAAATGTTCTTGCAAAAGCTTTGGTCATTAAAATCAGACTGGGATGAAAATCTTCCCCTTCCTCTTGTAGAAGAATGGTTAGAGTATCACAGCAGTTTGCTGGATCTCTCCAAGGTTTCTATACCCCGCCTTTTAATTTCTAATCCCTTATACCAGCAGTATGACCTGCATGTATTTTCTGATAGTTCAGAACGGGCTTATGGCTGTTGTGCATACATAGTAGGACGTTCCTCAGCCACTTTCCCTGGATTTTCTAATTTAGTGTGCGCTAAATCAAAAGTTGCTCCACTTAAAACGGTATCATTGCCGAGATTAGAATTATGCTCTGCTTTAATGGCAACAGAATTAGCTACTAAACTAAATGTCAGTTTAAAGTTAAAATTTTCCTGCACTTTTTTTTGGAGCGATTCTTCTATTGTATTAGTTTGGATTTCCAAGCCTTCTTCTCATTGGAATACCTTTGTGGAAAATCGCGTTTCTAAGATTCATGAAGTCTCTCATTCTGAACAATGGAGACATGTTCCTAGCCGTGAAAACCCCGCGGATATAATATCACGTGGTTGCACGCCTAAAAAATTGATTTCCTCAGACCTGTACTGGAATGGTCCTCCTTGGCTAAGTCAGGAATCATCTTGCTGGCCTCGCTTAGCTAATCAATTTGCAGAAGAAATACCTGATGCCTGTAATGACCCTGTCACGTCGCATCTTACTTCTACTTGTCTTTTTCATAGATACCCTTCATTTGATAAATTGATTCGTGTAGTGTCTTATATCTTCCGATGGAAATATTTAGTAATGGATCAACCATTGAAGCCTCAACCCTTTCTCACCAGAGTAGAGTTAGAATTTGCTACTTGCAAGATTTTGTTACTTGTTCAGCAGGAAGTATTTGCTCCTGAAAAGCAAGCTCTTATAAGTGGTAAAGATTTGCCCAAGTCTAGCAGGCTTTCACCACTCACTCCTTTTCTAGACCAGGACGGCATAATACGTGTGGGTGGAAGATTAGCTATGTCTAGTTGTGAGGATGGGAAAAAGCATCCCATCATCCTTCCTTCAAAGCATCCTATCACTACCCTTATAATAAAAAAGTTTCATTATAAACACCTTCATGCTGGCACTCGCACCTTGCTCTGTCCAATTCGTGAACTCTACTGGATCATCAATGGCGTTCATGAGGTTTCTTCTGTTGTCAAAAAGTGTATACCTTGCTTTAAGGTTAAACCACGCCCCACCACGCAGATCATGGGTAATTTACCTCCATTTCGTTCAGAACCTAGTAAGCCCTTCGCTCTTACTGGGATCGATTACGCTGGTCCTTACTTATATCAGACCAATCCCTCTTCATCTAAGCGCAAAATCTTAGGTAAACTTTACATCTCGTTATTTGTATGTATGGTGACGGGAGCTATCCACCTTGAGTTGGTTACGAACGCTTCTGTATCTTACTTTTTGGCCGCCTTTTCTAGATTTGCTGCTAGAAGGGGTGTCCCATCTGAAGTCTTTTCAGATAATGCAAAAATTTTTGTAAGCGCTTCTGATCTCTGGAAAAAAGTGTTAAGTTCCCCTTCTGCTAAAGAAAAAATTTCCAATTTTTCCTATTCTAAAGGTTTCAAATGGCATTTCACCCCGCCTTATGCTCCCCATCATGGGGGCCGATGGGAGTCCTGCATCAAACTTACTAAAAGACAGCTTAAGAAAACTCTTGGTCCTACCATACTTTCTTATGAGGAATTCAACTCTTTAATTATTCAAGTCGAAGGTATTGTAAATTCCAGACCTCTGACTCCTCTTTCAAACGATCCTAAGGATCTTTTACCTTTAACACCCAGTCACTTCCTGATTGGCTGTTCGCTTGCTGCTACTCCGCCTTTGCTGGTTCGACGCTGTGATCCTAACCTACCTATCTTTTGGAGAAAAGTAGAATCTTTGCGCTGTTCTTTTTGGCGCCGATGGAAGTTAGAATATCTCAGCTTGCTAAATAGGCGTGAGAAATGGCGGCTTCCTCAACCAGACGTACGAGTGGGAGACATGGTTCTTCGAGACCCATCTCCGCCTCTCGTGTGGAACCTAGGCAGAGTTATTCACTGCCACTTTGGCCGTGATAAACGCGTCAGAGTTGTTGATGTTTTAACTAGTAAAGGTCTTTATACTAGACCCATCTCTGCTATCTCTGTTTTGCCTTTCGAGTCTTAGTTTCTCCTCGTCTGTTATCCATGTTTTGCTTTGACTGATTCTTTTGTTTGTTTTGATTCGGAGTTCTCGGAGCATGATCACTTTCGTGATACTTTCAATGTTTAGCTTGGCCCATTTGTCGGTCAAATTTTGTTTCTTGTTACCGAGATCCCCGAATGGTAATTATTTCTTTGTAAATGTATTAATTGCTTAAACCATATGCATAATCTTGTTATCAATCACCTATTCATAGATATTATAGTTCTCACCTTGAGTGTTCCAGTCGCTCGCTACCTCAAGCGTCCTCACTCCCGGCATACACGGCATGTACTGGTTCATCTGCTGTCTGCTGAGCAGGGTCGACTGACGTCACCCTGACTTTCGTTCGACCAATGGCAGGTCTTTGTCTGGTCGGGCAATCTCCAGCTTCGAGATTGTTCCATGATCACTATTTAAGACGCCACTCGCTGGCGTTCTTCACCACTTCTGATCAATCACCACTTCTGATCACTTCAACCTGCTGGTCACCGCTACTGCATCTCATGACACCATCGCTAGTCTCTACGCTACCTAGCAGTTACGTCACTAGATCTGCACCCTGACGTATGGCTCAAGATGACAAGAATAATTGCCAGCTGTCGTACTCTTCAAGCCGTACCTTAGATGGGGTACTTTGATTCGTCTTTCGAAGTAGCTGCAGTCCTTTCTGCTGCCAACGAATTTTCAAAATGCTACTGGATCACCACTTGGACGCTATAAGTGTCATTCCTTCGCAAGAGAAGAAGAGAGAGTTGACCTTTTTATCAATTGTGTACTTATCTCTAGGCCATGTACGCCTCCTTCAGAAGAAACTGTGAGAACTTCTTAATCAACGCTTATGCTAGCTGGAACTTTTAAGGAGCTGGCTCTTCAACCCTTTGAGAAGATAAGTTCAATTTTATGAAGAATTTAAATCATACTAGTTATCTTACACTCTTAATCAGTTTTATGGTTCTTTTTTATAAGGTGCATTTTTTTATGTTAAGCTCAACTTCTCTCGAATTAAGCAAGCTTGTTTAATTGGCATTTCCTTAGTCTGGGTTTCTGTCATCAGGCCCTCACACTTTGTTCCATTTATAATTATTCATTTCTGTGATAAGCACTTAAATGCAATTTGTTTATTGGTTATAAATTTATTATTAGAAATAAACATTGTTAATGTGTGGTTACCTACATTGGTTTTCTAGTGATGTATTTCATGCCCACTACCCCGCACCGCTTCAGTCTAATTTTCTTGACCAATTGTAGTTATTTTGTCCAGGCTCTCGCCTGATGCGTTCTCCCGTATGGGGAAGTTTTAGGGCAGAACTTTTCTCCAACCAGTGATGAGGGTTCACGGTCCATGCGTAGTAACAGAACCAAATAAATTGGTCGGTGACTCACTCACTCATTCGCAACACCACAGTGGTTTGAGTAACGGCCCTATGTTAGCAGTATTGGGATAGACAGGAATTCCAGATAACACGGCGGGCTGTTGACAGGCCCTTCTCTTCCCGCCTGCCACTTCACCTCACCCCGCAAGTTCACAGAGCTTGGACCCAAGCAGTATTTGCGAGTGGATCATGCGTGCTTGAAGATTGATCACTCCTGAAGTTGTTAAAAAGAACTTCAAACGGACTGGAATAGCATGTGCTTCAAAAGGCTCTGAAGATGATCTTCTAGAAAGAACACGTAGAAAATGATGACCTAAACTAGAGGAATGATGATGGTAGTGAACACAGCAACGAGGATAACCTGCGTTTCCAACAAAAGGATAGGCGTATATTATTATTTTTTCCCCTCTATGAGGCTTAAATATTTTTGTGAAGCTTGGACATACAATAGTATTAAAAACAAGGATTTTTGTGTTATAGGTAGCCATTTTCTACTCTACCTGCATGATCTTTTTTTCTACTGGTCACACCCATTTTCACTTTTGAACTTTTTCTGCATGGGTGTTGTGGTGAATCCTTGTTAATAAAATTTGTACAAAGATGGTATATTGGCTTTCACGGCCAAGGAATTAGAACTCAGCAATTTTTCTAGGTCTTGTGCGGGGTTTCACCTAGGAACACCAAGAGCCCGCTTAAGAGCCTATCTTGGTGTTCCTAGGCAAATCCCCGCACAAGATAAACCTATAAAAATTGCTGAATTTTCAAATTTGTAAGCTTTGTTTATTTTAATTAAGGTTAGTCCTGACCAGTGTGTGTTCAAGAGGGAACGAGAAAGAGTTGGTCCTCTTTGCTTAAAGCATTAAATCCAAAACAAATGATTTTTATGAAGTTCACACCTATAAGATTCTCCCCCAATTTCGAAAATAAGGAGTACCGTCAACCGGGGTGACTACGGTCCCAGGAGTGACTATGGTCAAAATTGAGGAAAATTGTTATTGTGGCTTATTTATATATTATATATTTTTTAAATCTCATTTTTCAAATCTTCCTCCAATCTAGGCACATTTTTCTCTCCAGAAAGGTAAAACTTGTGATTCAAACCTGAAATGTGCTTTGTTTACTTTCATTTGTTTCAGCACTTGTTTTTGGACAAAAACAATAGTTGGCTAAACTGTTCATTATTGCTCCTAGGTCATCACATCTAAATGTCATCTGGAAGTGTTGTTTACCTTTGTTTATTCATTGTTAAGGTATGTATGTAATTTTATCTTTATACGAAATTGTTTTGTACCTTAGAATTGCAAATTTATAAACAATAGCACAATTATCTTGATTTTTGGGGTTACTATGGTCACGAGTATCAACTCATTGCAATTGCCTTAGAGGTTATGTTAGATTACTCTTCTTAAATATTGAAGGTAATTAATATATTTATATTTAATTCTTCACTTGTTTGTTTCACATTTTCATGTTTGTGTCCTTTTTATTTCAGTATTAGCGGAAAAATGGTCAGGAATTACAAAAGAAGGCCTGGTTCCCGATCCTATATGGATCACTCACCGCAACAAATGGCAGATGCTATTGCCGAGTTAAGTACAAAAAAAAAAAAAAAAAAAAACCAAAGTGATGCAACTCCTCAAGAAGATGAAGTGATCATTACATTTCTAAGAAGATGTCATGAATATTTTGTGTGGCCGAAAGAAGCAGACATTTCTGTTATAAATGTGAATGCAATTCTTAAAATACTACCCCCTGCAGGTGATCAAAGGAGGGGTAAACTAACCTTCTTTGTAAAGTTTACTGCTTCAACTTAAAATGAAATGAAAAGGACAAATTATTCAAAATTTATAGATTTTTCATTAAAGTTTGACACAATTGGAGTTTTTAGCTTTAGAATAGAGTCAAATAGAAGATTTCTTACATCAATATGCTTGAAAAGTTATGTTCTTTTTCACCATAGTCACCCCCTACTAATTCCTTCACATTTAGTAACAATTTTTGAGTGATTATAATACATGACCATAGTGTCCCCACCCCATGGGGTTACTATGGTCACTACATTTTCACATGTGAGACAATTACCTGATGTTCGAAAAAATTATTTAAGTGACTTGATGATACCTAACACTGTTTACTAAATCGCATTTCATTTTTACATAGATATCTCAAAAAATGTGCAAGGTTTTCACAAAAAAACGAAAATAGTGACCGTAGTCACCCCAGTTGACGGTACATGAAATGATTAAATATACAGATCCATAGGTCAAACGGTTCAGAGATACCAGGTATCGACCCAGGATGAAACACCCATATTAGTATGAGGTGTAGCCTCCACGGGCGGCAATGCAGGCATTGACTCTTGCATCCAGTCGATCATACATATAGCGAATACTGTCTTGGGATACGTTATTCCATGCCTGCTTGACCTGTTTACACAGTTCTGTAAGAGTTGTGGGTGGACGAGTCGCACGAGTCACTTGTCGGCCCATCATGTCCCACACATGCTCGATCGGCGTTAAGTCCGGCGATCGTGCTGGCCAGGGAAGTTGCTGCACGTCTTGCAATGCATGTTGAGTTGCACTGGCAGTGTGTGGGCGAGCATTATCCTGTTGGAAGAACGCATACACTTCCTGTTGCAAGAACGGCAAAAGACCGGGTCTAACAACATCCTGCACGTACCGAGCGCTGGTTAGCGTTCCCACCACAAACACCAAAGGTGAACGAGAGTTGTAGCTTATCGCATCCCAGACCATAAGGCCTGGGGTGGGGCCGGTGTGTCTTGGACAAATGCACTCTATGAGACAGTGCTCACCAAGTCTACGTCGAACGCGCCAACGACCATCACTTGCGTGCAGGCAGAATCTGCTTTCATCGCTGAAAACCACGGCGCGCCATTCCATCTTCCAAGTGATCCTCTGACGGCACCAGTCGAGCCGTGCACGTCGATGCTGTGGCGTGAATGGAAGAGAGGCTAGAGGTGTGCGTGCCCGTAGTCCCACTGCCAGTAACCAGTTTCCAACAGTTCGTGTTGACACTTCTGGGCTCACAAACCCTCGTATCTGTGCTGTGGTAGCTGTACGATCTGCCACTGCTGCCCTTACAATACGACGATCCTGGCGGACGTCTGTGCTGCGTGGACGTCCAGAACCTCGTCTACGGGTGCGAGAATGTTCACGTCACCACTGATACCAGCATCGTGCACAACGCACACAGCACGTCCAACTTGTGTGGCAATTCTCTGAAGGGACCATCCCGCCACTCGGAAGGCCACAATTTGACCCCTTTCAAATTCGCTCAGTTGGCTGTAGGAAGCACGAGTGCGTCTCTGTAGCATTGTACCTGCTTGCTTCACAAGTTTGCCCCACAATGAGCCATATGGCTGTGAGTTTTTCTATTAAATGGTAGACACAGATGGCGCTCTGGTAGCTATGCCACTACGCTATCTGTTGGCGGACGACATTGAAACCCTTATTAGTACATCTACTATCCCCGAGGTGACATCTGCCGTCATCGGATCAAAATCGACGTCGTCTTTTCAGGTGACCTAATTTGGTTTTCCGGCAGTGTAGATTAATAAGTAAGGAATAAAAATCAATAATGAATAAATAATAAATAACTAAATCTTTATTATTATTTCCGATTATTCCCCTTCAGGAGAGCGTGAGAACTTGAGCCAATCACAGCTTCACTTCCTTTTCCTCTCTTCTTTTCTTCCCAAAACCTCTTCATTAGTTCACTGTGCTTTTTCTTCCTTTCCTCTGTCCATTTTTTCCCTGATGTATCTTTCCTTGAAACTTGTACAATTTTCGTGTTTCTGATTTTATTTCTAAATTGTTCTCTGTCCTTAATGTCGTCTTCAGAGATTTTAAGTAATTCCATGTCTTCATGTACTTCTTTAATCCAACTGGTCTTTAATTTACTTGCATTCACGATATTGAAAATCTTCTTAGTGAGTCTGTTCTCATCCATCCTATATATGTGTCCATAGAACTGCAGACGTCTCTTCCTAAATTTATCTACAATGGTGTCTGTATTTTCATAAAGTTCCTTTGTTGGTCTCCTGACCCAAATTCCATTACGGAAAACAGCGCCATGGATTTTCCTAAGAATTTTTCGTTCCTGTTTCTCAATATCATGAATTCTTGTCATTCCTCTAATGACGGTTGTTTGTGCCGCGTACAAGGCTTCAGGCAAGACAACTGTGTTATAATGGCGCAATTTTGCATTGCGAGATACTGCTCTTTTGTTATAATGATTCCATGTCAGCTTGTACGCCTTCTGCAATTTTACTATTCTATCTGCATTAGAAATTGTGTTCAATCCTGTGGGTTGGATGGCTTCTCCTAAATATTTGAAGTGAGTGACCTGCGAGATTTTTCCATATTGCGTTCGCAAGGTGATGTTTCCTGTTGATTTGGTATCCATATACTGTGTTTTTTCATAGGAAATATCAAGTCCCGTTTTACTGGAGATTTCATGTAGTTTCTCTAGCGCTAATATGGCTTCATCCTTGTTGTTTGTTAAGATGGCCAGATCATCTGCAAAGGCCAAGCATTTCACAGTGACTCTTTTCCCTTTCTCCTTTCCAATTTGGATACCTTTCACATGCTTTTCACATTCTGTGATGATTTTGTCCAGTACGATGTTGAACAAGAGTGGTGATAAACCATCCCCTTGTCGAACTCCAGTATGTATTGCAAAAGAGTTAGAGATTTCTCCCATGAATTTCACCTTTGAGGTAGTTCCCAATAATGTTTCCTGGATGATGGCCCTCGTCTTCCTGTCAACTCCTAATTCTTCTAGTCTGTTAAACAAGGTTTGTCTGTCAACCGAATCGTAAGCCTTTTTGAAATCCACAAATGTGACTGTAGTGTTCCTGCATCGTCGGATGTGCAGTATGGTCTTGAGGTTCCAGATCTGCTCAATACAGGACCTTCCCTTCCTGAAACCTGCCTGATATTCTCCAATATGGTGGTCCACCTGTGGCTCGAGTCGATTCAGCAAAGCTTTAGAGAGAATTTTATAAGCGACTGGAAGAAGCGAAATTCCTCTATAATTATTCGGATCAGTTTTGCTTCCCTTCTTATGGAGTGGGTGTATCAAAGCACTCTTCCATTCTTTTGGGATTTTCTCTGTTTTCCAGACATCTGATATTATTCTGTGAATTTTTGGTGTTATGTGTTCATGATCCAATTTCCAAACTTCTGCAATAAGTCCATCTTCACCAGGGGCTCTATTGTTTTTTAATGACTTGATTATGTCCACTATTTCTTCATGTGATGGTGGAAGTGAATCAAGGTTGGGCACTGGTTTTGCAAATTGAAGTTGTTCAGAAGGTGCTTCGCAATTAAGGAGTGTACTGAAATATTTAGCTAGAATTTCACAATTATTGCTCGTATTTGTTTCCAGAGATCCATCAGGTCGCTGGAAGCATAAACTAGGGGGTTGAAAGCCTGCTATATTTTCTCTAAAGGTCTTGTAAAAATTTCTGGTGTTGTTCTTAGTGAAGTCCTGTTCTATTTCATTTAGCCTATTATTATCATAATTGCGCTTTTCTCGGCGAATAATTTTAGAAGTGTTTTTCCGAACCTGCACAAATTCTTGCCATTTTTCTGTTGTTTTATGGCTATTGAAATTATTCCATGCTTTAAACCTATATTCAATAGCATGATCGCATGTGATGTTCCACCACCTATGTTTTCTCTTTCTCGGAGGTTGACCGAATTTTATTGCTTGTTTCATTTTCTCTGCAAGTTCAGACCAGCTCGTGGTATCCATTTGACGGATTTCTTCAATGATGTTCATCTTGTTGAATTCAAGGTATTCTGGATCAGTTCGGAAAAGCTGGGTTCCCCTTATCCTTTGTCTGTTGGGTTGAAATTTTACCTTGATTTGTAGTAAATGATGATCTGAGTCAAAGAATCCTCTCCTGGTTTTCACATTAAGGACTTCTTTAGCGTTCCTTCTAGAGATAGCAACGTGGTCAATCTGGAATTCTCCAAGTGTTTCATTGGGGGATATCCATGTTGTTAATTTACGCGTAGGCTTCTGGAATTGTGTTGACATAATTTGGAGATTGAAATTTTGACAGAAGCTTATAAGGTGTTCACCATTTTTATTGGTTCTGCTATGAGCAGAATCAATAAAAATCAATATTACGTGATAGTATGTCCTCTATGCATTCATATACCATTCATCCGATTGCGATGAAATTTGGTTGAGTTGTTCTGTGCACTCCAGGGAAGGTTTCTGGCTACAAATTATTTATGTAACACAAAAGGGTGAGGGACTTAACAGGAAGCCTTAAATCCCACAGTAACCCGATTGCACAATCTGTATACTTATGACCACTGCAATGCGAGGTGTGCGCGAGGTGACATGTCCTGACATGGATGTCTCAGAACAGCCTAATGCATAAGGACCGGGGCACCATACAGAAAAACAAAGAATGTTGTTTATCCAAAGGCACTTCAGTTTCTATCTTTCTTGGGCTGGCTGCGTGGCTCAGCAGTAACGTTCTCGCCTGCTGCGACCAAGATTGCAGGATCGAATCCTGGCGTGGCCAAATGGCATTTGAGGGTGCGCAAAGCGAGGGGGCCATGTCTGTAGATTTACTGGCACGTTAAAGATTCTCTTCCGGCCAAAATTCCGTCACCCCGGCGTCTCTAAACGCCGCAGTTGTTAAAAGGGACGTAAAACCAATAACATTATTATTATCCTCCTTTCATTCCATCTGTCTTTGATTGGCATTGCAACGCATTAAATAATTAAATAAATAATGAATAATTCTAGTCTAGACATATATATTGACTTAAACTGTAGAGCGACTGGCTGCATGGCTCAGCGGTAACTTTCTCGCCTGCTGATCCCAAGATAGTGGGATCGAATCCCGGCGCAGTCGGTTGGCATTTGAGGGTGCTTAAAAGTGAGGGAGCCGTGTCGTAGATTCACTAGCACGTTAAAGATCCCCTTCAGGGTAAAATTCCGGCATCCTTGCATCTCTAAAAGCCACAGTAGTTAAAAGGGATGTAAACCCATAACATTATACAGGGTCATTATGTGTGTGTGTGCCAGTAAACACGGCAAGCTAAGCCGGCTGTGACTGGCGCAGATGCAGCCGCGCATGCCCGGTTCAGCCAGCGGTCAGCACGCACTTTCACCAAACATGTTCAATAATGTGTACTTACAATGCTCATAGGCTATGCTGAAAATGTCCTCCCTCTCTTGTAACACACACCTGACATCTTCTGATGACAGAATGTCTATCAACTCTTTCATTATTATTTATGAAGTCTGTTTCCTTGAATCGTTTAGCGAGCCTCCTAATTGTACTGGCATTAGGCACAGGTCTTCCAGGAAACTTGATTCAAAATTTTCGTCTCGTTTCAGAACAAGATTTTCTGCTTTTCATATACGAATTATGGATATACATACGTTCGTGCAATGTGAATTGGAATGACCAACAATCACATTAATCACAATACTCACTAAACGTGCAACACTAATGTCTAAGCTTTGCAAATACACGCCCATATGAATGACAAAACACGTGTGAACTAACAATGAGTCAGCGGAGCATGCCAACCGCCGGTTGAACCGGGTGCGCGTGGACGCAATCAGCGCTAGTCGCAGCCGGCTTAGCTTGCCGTGTTTACTGGTGCGCACACACATAATGACCCTGTATATTGGACTGTAGAACCAGTTTTACAGGTAGCAAACAACCCTAGTGCCGAAGGTTAGTCCTGACCGTGTGTGTTCAACAGGGAAAGAGAAACGTTTCATCCTCTTTGGTTAAAGCGCACAGTGGGGTGAATATGAAACCAGGGTAGCTGTAATTGCCTTGCACAAGGTTGGAGAGTCACGAACTGAAATTTTCCAAACCCTGAAACAGCTGAAAATCAGCAAGAGGATCATCTACCGGACAATTTATTAAGACTGGCAGAGTAAAAGATCGCACGAGGGTTGGTCGCCTTAACAGTGTGAGAACAGTGGCGACCTGTATCTGGCAAAATTCCATCTGGAAGCAGAATATAATGGCACAGCAACTCAACTTTTCACTTCTATCAATATGAAACTGAAACAACAGAGGAAACTGAAATCAAGGCAGCTCCTGCAGCAGTACACCAACAACAGGCATCAGAGAATACTCTTTATCGACAAGAAACTTCTTTTTGAAGTTTTGTTAAAGTACAATTAGCTCATTCGGAAAATAAACATCCTGTATCCTTTGGGAACAGTTACTTCCATCTTGGATTGCCAAGATAAGGTTTTACTTTAAAAAAAAAAAAAAGGGAGCTTGTCTCTCATAGTACATTGGCACTGCTCCTGGCATCATTTGAGCCTTGCAGTGGCCTTCTCAGTGTGTACTAATAATGCGTCTTGGTGAGATGTACCATACCAACTGATAAGCATAATGGTACACTGGGGCGAAACGCTGGTAAAACATTCGAGTTAGCCGGGCCATTTCTTCAAAAAAAATTTGAAGTTTTGTTAAAGAAGAAAGTCTTCACGATTGAAGAGAGTTTAACCACCAGAACTATAAGGGATATCTGGCAAACTCTCTGGAAGCTCCCAGAGAAGTCACCTCCCCTCCTCAGTCATGGTTTTGTGGGGCCTCACCAGGCTTCATTTTTGTGAAGAAAGAAAAAAAGGACAAAAATGAGCACCACAGTACATGTGGAAACTGTCCTCGGCTCTTTCATAAAGGACTTTAGTAACACCATGTTTAACAATAAACCCTAGACCTTCAACAAGATTCTGCGCCAGCTCATACGGCAAGGATTGCACAACAGTGGTTACCGGCCAATGTACCGGGCTTGACCTCCACCAATGAGTGGCCCTCTGGTAGCCCCGATCTTAACCCCCTGGACTTCAGATTGCGGTCAGTGCTAGAGGGAATGGTCTGCAATAAAGGCATCCTTCACTTGAAAGTTTGAAGCATTCCTTGGTGGCAGCAAAGGCATATTTCCACATTGATACAATCCGTTCTGCGATAAATGACGGGCCGAAGCGATTCCAAGCTTGTGTGTGAGCTAACAGTGGACATTTTGAGAACTGATTGGTTCAAACTGTGAGTAATGTATGTGGCTATAACATATTAAAAGGAAATTGAAAAAACTAAAACTATATTTCACTTCTTCACAAAATAGTTCATGACAGTATTTATGGCTACACTAGGTATAAAACCAAATGAGTTGTACCAGCATTTAGGTTATGTACAAGAAGTTATTACCGTATTACCCAGAGGGGTGCAATTTCATTATTGTTTGATGAGAAGGTGGTAAAGCCCATGAGGAATAATTTTGTATTATCAGTTTTGTTCGACAAAACCAACACTCCTTTGGTTGCTACTCTGCCTCGACACGGAATAGTAACTGAGTTATACTGTGGTTTCATAGACGTAGCTGATTTGCGGCTGCTCCTGTACTGATGTCCACTTCACTACACGTCTCTCCACCTATCTAATTTGGGAGCACTTGTGTCGACCGACTGAAAAGCTTCTAATAATACATTATGAGAATAACCTTATCCTCATGTTGGTGGTAAACAACAACAACGAATGATCGATCCAGTGAAGGCTGCATCCAACGGCCGGGACCTTCCAATTCTGGTCCAATGTCAGTTAATGAAATATTGGTGACTTTAATGGATTTTCATCACTACTGTCTTTGATTCTATTGTAATGATGTGCTGCTCCTGATACGAGTATATAAATAAATATTATTATTATTTCGTATGAATATGATCTCAACACATTGCAACCCTGACCTACCAACATTCCAAACTTGGGTAGAAGTTACCATGCACCATGTGCCTATGTGGCCACGTGCAGATGCCTACCCACATTATACGGTATACATGTCTGCGAAGAGAAGCAGGCAAAAGCAATAGTCTTAGTGGTTTGAACTGTGTCTCACATTCCATGCGTAATTATGGCTACAAATAAACAGCAAACTAAATGTGTACACCAACTTCAATATCGTATGAACCCTAAGCACAGAGTAATAAACATAAGGCAACAGCATTTGCTGAAACAAAGTCACGGAATTTGAGTACTAAGCAAAAGCATACAATCAAGAAGAATTTAATATTATCCTTACCAGACCAGCCAAGACATACATAGGATCTATGAAAACACAAAGTTAAACAACATAATATTCATGTTTCACCATGTACCATGTACTAGGAAAACGTGGTAACAAAAAAAACAAAGCCAATTGGCTTAATTTCTGCCAAGTTCATTAGTTTACACTTACTACAAGGGGGGGTTAAACCAGTATTCCCCCATTTCAATGAAATAACAGAAGTATATCTACTAACAGAATTGCTTTTCAATCGGTCAATATGAATATGCTCAATTAAATTGAGCAGGGAATAACACCTATCTTATTATACACTTCTCAAACAAATAAGGGGAGAGGGGGGTGATTGGATGATATATTTCATTTGTCAGGTGGAATATAATCAGATCCTGTTCATTTAAGCCTTATTTGGGTTCGGTGGATATGTATTATTACACTTACATACCTGCCAACTTTTGAAAAGGGCTATCAGTAAAACTCACGCGCGACAAAAAAAATCTAACGATTTTCGACATACCCCGGCTTGACGAAAATAATAATACTTCTGGGCTACAAAATACAATAATTCATGCTTTAAACAGGATACTTCAATGAAATCATATCTACTTACATGATTTGTAGATGAACATAACAATCAAGAAGAAATCCATGTTATTCAGCAGCAGGCGTGGTGAATATCGGTTTGGAGCAGACATAACAGGACTTCCTTGATAGATTAAGCTGATATACGATAATTGAAAAAGGCTTTATACAATAAAACTTGTTTAACGTAACACAGGCAAGAAATAATATAATACACACTGCAAATCACATGCTAGTTCGACTTTTAAGTCATGGTTGTGGCCTTTTTAGCTTCCTGCAAACAGTCTTGAGAAAATGTTTTGTCATAACAGGGACCAGAACTCCTGGTCTTCAAAATAGAAATAGACTCCAGAGATTCATTGGACATGGATGACCTGAACTGTGTTCTATTTTTCTTCACAAAGCTAAAAAAAACATTCACATTCTGCATAGCTATGGGGTATGGTGAGAATAGAGAGCAATACTCTAAAAATTCGGTTATACTTAAGAAGTCCATCGGCTCCACGAATTCTTGATAATTGTGCCCAACTGGAATCACTTGCAGCATCTTGATGTGCAGCCAAAGAGTCATCTACCTGAAGAGCTGTGAACTGCCTCTGAAGCTCATTCACCACCTCATCTGTAGTTTCATTCTCTTCCTTGCATAACATGATAGGAAACTTTTCCAAGAAAAAACGAATGGAAGATAACTGTGAATCTTCAATTTTGTCTAACCTAGCAACTTGAGCATTCTTTAACACTTCATCCTTGAGTGGAAACTTGTTGATGATGTAGTCACAGGCAGTATAAAAGTAGTTTCTCACTGATGAAAAGAAAAGGAATTTATCTGTATCCGGTCCGTTCTGAAGGCACTTAACAACTTCAGATGATGCATTTTTTGCCATTTTATTTACAATACATGTCGTTTTCGTGCGACCACAACTATATTTCTTTGCAACTTCTGATGTGGGAAACATCTTCTTAAATAAAGCTCCAGCATGATCAGCCGCACTTAAGGGCACATTGTGTTCCACCAAAAAGGAAGTAAACAGACACTCGGCCCTAATTACGTCACTGTAAACGTTTCCAGACTTAGCAAAAAAGGTGTTGATTTTCTTGCTATCTTCTTCGATTTAACATAACTAATGTGTTTACCGCACTTCACATGATTACTTAAATCGTTTTTTCCACCATATGCAATATTAATATCACACCCACATACCGTGCAAAAGGCAAATTTTTCTCCCTTTCTTGATTTTAGTATACACGGAAAATCAACCGAGTATGATTCTTTAAATGTCCGGAAGTACTGTTTCTTGTTGGATTTGTTCATTCTCGATATCTACTAAAACATCGAAAGGAACCTGGATCACTGAACGTCACATAAAATTATAACATAAAACAATTAAGACAGCCAACACTTCATTAAAACATGTCAAAACACACCAACCATTAAATGAACACGACGCCAACCTCGTGAAGATAGAATATGCACATGGTAGAAAAAAATAAACACACACACACGTGGAACGAATGTAATTAGTCCAAGGAATACAGGAAACTGCGAAGCACGAAGTTATAGCCAAAAACTCGAACGCTTCATTAAAATATGCCATAACCTTAAAAGACGAAAACATTCAAGGAACGCCAACTTCGCGAACAATGAACAACTAACGTGGTCAAAGAATATGGTTTAAATCGCAACGAGCGAACGGAGCGGAACAAAGAATATGCGAAGCAGAGCCTGTCAACACCTAAGATTCACATGCAAGAACGGTTATCCCGGCTTCAAATTCAATTACGATGACGACACAACCATCACACGGTTAAAAGTACGAATCATATCAAAGAACGAGTTATCGACTATCGTGAACTTGCCTTCGACCCACGCAAACAATCGATTGTACGGAAGTGGGCGGTATTATCGAATGTAAATTATCGTTTCAAATTTTTGTCCGCGAAATCGTAAAATGACACCGTTCGTCCGTAAAACCGTAAAATGCTGCAATTTCCGTAAATTTTACGGATAAACCGTAAAAGTTGGCAGGTATGCACTTATATACAACAATATTTACAATTATTAAGTTATCAAATTTATTAACTTTTATAATGTATTAACAATAGTAATGTCAACTAAAGTTTGGTGCTTTTCAGTCGGTCAGTTGGGTACATTCGTGTTGACCGACTGAAAAGCACCAAACTTTTGTTTACTTAGGCAACACTGAAAAATGGCTTCAAACCTCACAAATAGTAATGTCAGTCAGTCAATATTTAATGAAACAAAACAATTATAGTTTTGTGCTTGATTCAAGCCTCATTGGGCTCTTCGACAGCAAACAAATAATTTAATCTTAAATGCTAAAATGATCTTAAAAACTAAGAGCAATAAAACTAGGTTTTGAAGCGTACATATCTGTGAAAAATATTAGGAAATTGAAAGTTAAATTTTAATATACAATTGAAAAATACCTTGGAAAAATTAAAAATTGATTTTATAGCTTCTTAGTTAAGATCATTTTACTGTTTAAGATTTAAATATTTTATTGCTGACGAAAAGCCCAATGAGGCTCAAACATGTACTAAACTATAATTATTTTGTTTCATTAAATATTGACAGACTAACATTACTATTGTTAATACTTTGTAAGTCAATACAGTAATTATTCACAGGGTTAACTTTTTTGTTTTTGTAACGTGTCAATATTTTATTGTATTCCGTTAGTCTATAGCACTTCTGTAAATGCTGTGTTTGTGTTGTTAGTATTAATTATGTGGTAAAGACATACAGACCTGTGAAATTGTTAGCTTCTACTGTAGCGAGCCTCTGTTGTGAATACCGGCGGAACTGCTTCTTTAGTGTCTGTACCAATTCAATGTTCCTGTCTTAACTGATGGGCTTTTACAGTAGTTGGTTATGCTGTTGAGGCAAACACCAATATATAAAGTATAGATGTTAAAACACTGAAAAAAGCTGTAGTTCGCTTCCACGTCTTGTCTCTACATGCTGTGGATGATGTTCACCTAACGAACGAAACATGTCATCCAATTGATCGCCCCACATGCTTTTGTTCGAGAAGTGTGTAACAATTCATGTAAAATTCTTTTCAGATAGTAGGTTAATTAGGTAAGTATTATTCACCATCCAATTTAATTGAGCACATTCATGTTGACCGTTTGAAAATCAATTCTGTTAATAGATTGTAAACGCAATAGTAAAAAATGGCTTCAAACATTTCCATAGAAGTATAAGTTGTGATTTTCAACACAAATGCCTGATTTTGATTGCAACTGAAACCATACCGTGTGTTATGATAAACACAGCATAAGTTGACATTTAGATAAGGAATAATAACAAACTCCTGCTGACCTAGAATGGCATCGACTTCAAATGATGAAGATAGGGGAAAATTGGTTACGGAACAATAGGCTATGGAAAATATTGTGGGACATTTATGCAGGGTTATAAAATTTTCAAACAAAAAATATTACGGGTGCGACCATTACTCGAGTACACATGGCAAATGTAGAAATTCATCATATTGATGTGTCCAACAGATGGAAAAGGGCTATTTGAAGTTCTAAACACCTATTTCATGGTTTTAAAGAGCCTATTTTAATTAATAAAATATTTTTTACAGAACCTATGGGACTGATGTCTAGTGAGGTATTGTTTACACGTTTCACAGTTTCAAAGAATCAGGTTTTGCGTGATATGTTTTGTGGAGGGAAATTCTACTCAAGTTATCATGGCTAAACCCCACATTCCATGCTTCATAGGAACCCGAGCTCATTACCATCACCAATCTAACATAATCCAGGCATATTCAAACTACACCAATGACCAACATTATTTACCGACTGCTGCATTTCCCATTGCCTTCTCTTCCATCTGCTCTCTCAATTGTATGAACAATCACCAAGCTTCCACGTCCTGTAAATAAGTCAACAAACCCAGTATCCACATCTCTATAGTTCATGGTTACATTTTTAAAACCATCCAAATAAATTATAATCTGCCTATACACCTGGCAGTGTAAGGGTAAAGGTTCAGATGAGTTCTAATGGTTTGTATGTAGAAATTCCCTTCCTCAATTAACACACAAGCATTGAAAACAGGATATAATGGCTGTAAAGGAGATATATAACAAGACACAAAGATGAGAATGTGTCAGTCAAGGAAGGGCCGTAAGATTTGGGGCTTCATCAGAAACACCATAAATGGCAACGAAGTTGTTATAAGGTACTTGAATCAACAATGTGGGTGGAATTCAATGTAAAAAAACAATGATTGAATTTATTTCTGTCAACACGACACATGAAGGACTAAATCACAAGGAAGCAGACATTTATGATGCATGAAGTGAACTACTAGACAGGATGAAGAGGACAGTGAAATCAATGCTAAGATTGAAAGCAGAATATAAGGCACTGGAAAGGACATTCCCACCACAGCCCTATTTCCTAAATGCACGTAAATAGCAGGGGAAGGTATCGTGATGTTACGATGTCACAGGCACACCCACATGTCATTTCACTGATATGACACCAATCTATATCAAACTGCAGTAAAAGTAGGAGTGTGTCTCACAATGTTATGTGGTCAGCACTGCTCTAGATATGGTTGGAAGGATTACTCTCAAAACTCAGTAGTGTAGCTAGTCTATATGGTACCCAGTATGGGACTCAGATTTGTCAACCCTCCACCACACTCCAACACCCCTTAACCCCAGCATTTAAATGGAACTCAGATTTTGAGTAATGGTCGCACATATTGTCTAAATAATAATGCCTTGCGACTTGGTTTTTATTATTTTAAACATATATTTTAGTTCCTTTAACACCGCACATGCAACATTAAAGTATCAAACGGGAGGATGAACAATAAAAACAAAAATTCTGCATTTCGACACCGGATGCGTGGACCATACTCCCCTAGCTATGCCAGTGCCAACTCTATGGTCTCAAGTTCACAGGTAAGTTGCAAAAGATAACAACCATCTTTGAGTTAAAAAGACTGCAGCAATGACAAGCATAATATACAGCAGTCCTCAAATGCAATATTCTAATTCACAAGGGGGAAAATTTTCATCTCAGATTACCCACAAAGTATCTACATTCCATGTCCCAACTCCATAGACAAGGGGGAGACTTGTCAATGTTGAAGTTGCAAGAACTATTGTTTCAGTGGACATGGCTAAGCACGGGTTTTGATTGAAGTAGTAAATGTTGTTGATTCATTTAGGGACTTTCAACATGGTCATTTAGCCCCGTGTACTGGGGGGGGGGGGGGGGGGGTGCAAGCAAGTAGAATTTGTCTCATAACCTGTGTTATTGGGATACCTATAGAAGTGTGTGTATTTGTATTATAACTAAGAATGGCCTTAAGTTAAGAACCAAGTGGGCATTCGCCTAGAATAAAAGAGGGAAACCATGGAAAACCACTTCTAGGATGGCTTCTATAATTCTAGAGAATATAAGGCACTGGATGGGACATTCTCGCTACAGCCCTATTTGGTGAATCCAAGTAAATAACGGGGGAAGGTATTGTGATGTTACAAGGTCAAGGTATTTTATTTCTATATAATGTCACAACTCTTCTCATTTTTTATTAAAATTATGTGGATGAACTGCATCTCAATATAATCTAGCAAGGGAATGTTACATTCTGGTCAATAATGCAATGTGCTGGAATTATATTTTGTGATCTGTTTCCCATGCATAATCAATAATCAGATATTGCTGATTTCTGGCTGCAAATGTCAATAGGAAAAGGCTCCATCATTGATATTGCAGTAGTACAGTACTTCATATAGTATAGAAAAGTAAAACCAATTCTTTTTTTGACATGACTTACTTTCTTAGGTTAAATAGATACGGTAATGTTGTGTCTTAAACACAACACACACTGAGGAATTATAAACTATATTTCTAGAAGTCTGCTAAGAATATAGCATTCTATAACAACACAATCATACACCAGAAATAATCAAAATGGAGTTGTTTGCACCCTAACTCGGCATCTTAGCATTTAACTGGTAGTCTGTGTTCAAATAAATGTTTTCAGGAAGGCCAAAAATGTCCTAGTTTTCAGATTGGCAAAGTTATTTATTGTATTTGCAGAAAGAAATAATGATAGTCAACATATCTAAGGATTTCCTTAAAAAAATGGCAAACAGTACCATTAATGACAGGTAAAATAAGTGACCATTTTGTTGGTCCACCCTTAGACTTTACAGATGACTAAATGCAATCCAATATTCAGTCTTCAGTTTCACTACCCTCTCACTTTCATCTTCCACCAAGAAGATAATCAAGCTCTAGAAATAATCTTTCAACAGACAGCAAATTGTACATTAGTTAAATCATATCATTAGCATGCGATTAGCCATCATTTCTATTCTTTTCACTTCAGAGTATTTTAAAGTTGTCTTATCTTTACAATTTGTCTAATAGTATTAGTGGCAATTACAATAACATACATTCAATACATAACATTTCAGATTTCAATGCTCTAAGCATTCCTTAAAAATAATTCAATATTATAGTGAAATTTGTCAGTGAATGCAGAATGGCTAAGTTCCACAGAATAATAATCTGTGAGAAAATCTGGCATGCAACTACAAGAAGCTAATGCAGAAAATAAGATTATGTAAATATGTTACTAATATCAGGTTAAAAGTGAAAACTGTAGCAACTTCGGCAAAGATAATACGAAAGTTTAAAAGATGCTACTTTAAGCAGTCAACAATAGGTATAATCATAATAAAGAAAAAAAGATGTTCAGTAAAGAACAAGTAGCCTACTTTCTCTTACATGTAAATAGTTGTAGCTCTTTGTCCTTATCAAGCTGTATAATTGAATGGTCTTGTGATGAACGATAAGTATTGTACACTATGTAAGTCTCCTCGTTTACTAAGTTTCTTTGTAATTTCGGTCTTGCATCCAGAGGAATTGATTCTAACATTAGAAAAGTATGTCCATCTTGAATATATCGAATCGCTGATCATGTGCCTTCTGCAGACAAAGCCTCTTACGTGAGACTGCATATTTGTTGTGTTTCATCATTGTAACTGTAATAAATAATGGATTATCAATATTTATGTCTTATATATTCAAGATGGCAGTCGCATGGTATATGCAGTGTGATAGCATCATGATTAATGTTAGCGAGGTCTCTTATACGATACTCCTCTCTTACAAACTTTTGTGCTATTTTCGAAATTGGATCCTGAGTTATTGATTTTAAAGTTTTAACAGCAAGCTTAGCCACCATCTTGGATATACGACGAGACTGCTATTTAGGCTTGGGCATATAAAGCCCATATATGGATTCAATTTAATACCAATTAAATTAATTGGGCAGTTGGCAGTCAAAGTGAAAGGTCCTGTTTTTCCCGTGCTCGCAGGTGTGCTGAAATTGGTTGTTCCCTGGAGGCTTATCGCGCGAGGATCGGACTGTGGTATGCGAAGGGTAGTCGGGATCTCCGGTGTTTGTGTGTGCATACGAGGCCTGGTAACTTGTGGTCTATAGCCCTAGTGATAGCTACGTTGTTAGTTATTGGTGGAGTGGAAGTGAATCCTGGCCCTGTTACCTCAAATGTGAATCAGGCTAATGATCCCGTGGCAGTTTAAAAGTGTTCTACTTGCAGTAAAACATTGAAGAACGATATTGAGTGTGGACTATGTGAGAAATGGTTTCACTTCGGCTGTATTAAGGTCAAGCGAGCTAACACCGTTAATGCTGTGATTGTGATGTCGGGAATTGGTTTTGTAAAGTATGTGATACGCCGGACTGTTTGAGGGTGCAAATCAGAGCAAGGGATCAAATAATACAGGAACTTAGAACAGAGGAAACAGTGAAGGATGTGACTGAACGGCTTTCAACTGAGATCAGTGTGGAAGAGGGCCAGCAGGAGCTAACTGGTAACAATGACGTACTCATAATGGGTGATTCGATGATTAAGTGGAGCGGGGATATATCGAGGAAAACGGGCAAGAAAGTGATGTGCTATCCGGGAATAAAGATTGACCAGTTTGCCCATCAAGTTGAGGAAGAGCTAATAGAAGATTGTGACACAGTTAAGGTATTGCTTCTCCATGTTGGGACTAATGACTTAAAGAAGAGGGCTACAGCTGATTATATTATGGGCCAGCTTTACGAGTTAGGTATGAAAGCCAGAAACAAGTTTAGGAACGCGAAAATTGTGTTGAGTGGCATTGTGGGCGGGAGGATGTCCCACTATGGCGAGCTAAGGCTTTAAAGCTCGCATGGACTGGGTGTGCGCACAACTGGGACTAGTTTATGTGGACGCTGACTGCTGGATCGGGGACCGTGACTTCGCTCGAGATGGGCTACATTTGAATCGACGAGGCGCCTACAACCTGGGAAACCTGCATAAGAGGGTCATTGAATCCTGCCGGCATTCGTGAGAAGGAGTTGGACCGGAGGAAGGCTGCTGTCACGAGCGGGAGAAGCGATTGCTGAAACGTCGAAATGGAGGTAAGACTCTTAAGATTGCTGCAGGTTAATTGTCAGAGTATAGGGAATAAAATAATAGAATTTTGGAATCTAGTAGAGACATATTCACCAGACGTTGTCATAGCTACTGAATCATGGTTATATGAGGATGTAAATAGTAATGAAATAATTCAGGGTACCTACGTAATGTACAGAAGAGACCAAGGTAAAAGAGGTGGTGGTTTATTTATTTGTGTTCGTAGGGACATCGTAAGTTGCTTAAAATGGGCCAATATGGATCATGGGCTGTTATGTGTAGAAATCTTGGATGAAGCAAAGTTAAACTCTCTTCAGGTGATAGGGGCGTATCGAGCACCGAAGGACCACTTCTCGCTACTGGATGCCCTTTATGACATCACCTGTATGGGTAAATCTATGGAAAAGAATGTTATAATTGCCGGGGATTTAAATCTTCCAAGTGTGAACTGGTCCAGTGATTCAACTAGTGGTAGCCAAGCTCAACTAGCAGCAAACAAGGTAGTTAGGGAGGGGGGTTGTTTATTTAGTACGACCTGTGGCGCTGTATATTAGTTGTATGAAAGTTCCTGGAATTAGTGACCACTCCGGTGTTGAACTAAATATTAGACACAGTGACACTCCAATACTTGACTCCGTCGAATCAGTTAAAATATCTCAGTACAGCAGAGCAGATCAGAGCAAATTTCAGGATTACATGAATGAGTCATTTGTAAGATGGGCGTCGGAGGGGTGTCATAAATATACTGTGGGAAAATTTTCTTAATATCTTAGATCGTGCTATTCAGAAATTCGTACCGTTTAAATTTTTGAAGCAAAACCCGCATCCGGAATATTACACAAGGGAAATCAGAGGACTCAAAAGGAAATTAAGGAAAGCTTATAACAAACGACACGTTAGTTACGAGCATATGCTCAAGTTTAAATTATTATCGAAAGAGCTAGTCCTCAAAAAGAAGGCTGCTCACAATAATTACATGCAAAACTTAATTGGGAGAGAGGGGTGATGGGTGCATTTTTTTTATAGTTACGTTAGAAGGCGGAAGGGAAATTCCAATGACTTGTCTATGATAATGTCCGGAGATGGTGAATTAATTACTGAGAAACAGGCAATTGCTAATGAATTAAATATATGGTATTACCCATTTAAGATTTGATTGCCGCCGAGCCTGGCTGCGCCAGTGTTTGTTGTAGCAGCTGCCCCGCGGGGTGAAGCGGGGAACACAGCGATGACAGACTGCAATCTGCACATAAGTCAAGCAGCATTGCGCGTCACAGGAGCTCATGTCACCACGCAAAGTTAAACGATGACTGAGGCTACTGGGGCTGAGTCATACCCTACTCGCGCAACTGTACCTGTCAACGAAGCAGGCTGACATGTAACACAAGTAAACAAATTTTCTAATCTCTTTTCTAACTGAAAGCCTGTCAAGAATGTCTTGTTTTGTAATGTTCATTTCTGTTCAATACTTTTTCACTTCGATGAAGCAACTAATTTGCATTTCGGGAATTTTGTCAGCATGGACGAATATTTATTTTGTCAATCTTTCCGGGTTCATTAGGACCAAGTCGTCATAAAAGCAAATTCTTCTCTTCCAGAAAATATTTGATAATTAAATATATTTATTATTATTTACTGGTTAAATAACTCGGAAATTAAGTACCGAGTTTAACCAGTAGGCCATGTTCTGGCTTACAAATATTACTTACGTCAAACGATTTTAGATAATTATTTGAAGTTTTAGCTATTGGACAAAACGATGTTTGTACTTACAGTATATACAGTACATTACATCCTTCTAAATATTGGTTTTATCTTAAGAGTGAGTCACTATTAGGAAATTGTGTCAATGGTAGGAACAATAATAATATTAAAACTCAGCAATTTTTCTAGGTTTATGCCGTGTCTTGTGCGGGGCTCCGCCTAGGATCACCAAGATAGGCTCATCAGCGGGATCTTGATGTCCGTGCCCGGTCCCCCACAGCAATAGCAAATAATGTTATTTATTATTTATAAAAAGGTATTGATGAATTTGAACCACAGACACCATATAAAGCAACAAGATCTTGCGTTGTATTTCCTCAAATACAGCAAAGACTCTCTGTTTAACGTGTTCAGTTAATTCTTGGGAGGGGAGTATTGTTGTTCAATTTTATTAAGAGCAGAAAAGGAGATAGCAAATCATAGCACATGCTTCTTTAGCTCATTTATGAACACCAGCAACTCGTAGAGAAGGCCATTTCAAGCAACATAATAGGACATTGGAGAGGTTTTTTACAGTGTGTTTACGTCAAAGAAAACAAAACTCATGTTTCTGGCATGGCCCCCTCACGCTATGATGTAGCCATCCCCAGTACATACAAGGATAGTTGCAAAGCAAAGAATACCTTGCATTCGACCATGGCCTCCTCGAATACCCCACTATGACACTCGTCCCGCAGTGACATTTAAAATTGGAGGCCATGGAAGTCGGCGATAGTCGCTCTAGCTTGGCCAGTGAGAAAAGTCGCCAGTGGGAAAAACCCAAACCGAGCGACTCTGACGCGCTACAAAGTCGCAAGCTTGGCCTCAGCCTTAGAGAACGAGGATGCATCTCCATTACATCTCAATGAAA
Organism: Meconema thalassinum; assembly: GCA_946902985.2. Lineage (NCBI taxonomy): Eukaryota > Metazoa > Arthropoda > Insecta > Orthoptera > Tettigoniidae > Meconema > Meconema thalassinum. The sequence goes on from OX336389.2 coordinate 864,062,734, forward strand.
CACAACCATCTACGCGTATCAACAGCGGTGAGCTTAGTGACGAGAATACGCAAAATCTCTATCTAATGTAGTTTGGCACGTAAATTCAGAGATTTGTATATTACTTAACTTTATTTTCAGTCTCCACATTGCTTTCACGCCATATCTCAACGTAAATTCAGTAGAAGCGTTATTTAATTTATTATTAACATTCTCTCATTTCTTCATCTTTGTCCATTGGGGTTTATAGTTATTGCTTAAATTCATGCAAAATCTTTCCTTACCAGTAGCTAGAAGTAAACATAAGGAATCCTTTTTGCCAAAAGTAATTGTTATTTTGTTTGAGTACTCTGTTTCACCACGAGCTGGAAAAGGGAAGTTTCATGTGCTCTATATATGGTCAAGTACTACGATATTAATTTCATGTGTTTATTGGTTATAACTAGGGCTCGGATTCGAGCATATTTGCATATTTTTTTCCTGAATAATACACACTGAAAGAAGCCTTTCGGTGGTATTTTCACCTCTCTGGGACCAACAGAATTGAAATTTATCGAGCATATAAATGCATAAAACAGCAGTTTTCAGAATAGAAGCATATAAATGCATATTCTTGTGGTTTTCGTCTAAATAGTTTTTTTTCTTCGAATTCTCCTCCCCCCTCCCCGAGTTCAGGCCTTAAGGTTCGAAAACAAGAAATAATTATTGAAAAGCCTATCTGGTGCGAATAATAGAACCGCAGGTTTTTAACCTTTAGTGAGGTCGTTCTCGTCATTGAAACTTTTATTGACTGATTTAAGAAAATCATTCAAAACTGAAAACATAGAAAAAATTCTTGTTGTACAGACCAATGCTGATCTACTTCATTGACTTGCCTAATTCTGAACATTTTGTAAATGAACTTTTAAACTGTAACTTCTATAAGAAAACTTCTCTTATATATACTTGAAAAACTTGAATGCGAGTATATTGCAGTGTATCATACATACAATTAGAAAATAAAGCTCGTGTATAAAGGTATATTATTGGTTTTTTGGTTTCACTTTCCTTTCCATAGTTTATAACGGTGTTTATGGAGCATATTCTGCATATTTAACCGCATATAACAGTTTTTTCGAGCATATAATGGGTTTTTCAAGCATATCTATCGAGCATATAATGGGTTTTTCGAGCATATCTATTGAGCATAAAACACATGGTTTTCAAGCATATCTGGAGATTTTATGGAGCATATCGATCCGAGCCCTAGTTATAACTGTGCGTTATAACCATGGCGCCCAGCACATTCAAATCTATATTCCTATTACCTTGGTAAGTGAGTATTTAATGTATGGTATTAAGGAGGCTGAGAGTAGGCTGGCAAGTTGGTATTTGGTCACGTCTCCAGAGTGGCTAATAGAACATATTAAATTTGTCACACCATCGTGGGGTTCGAAAAGCAAGATAATAATTGCAGAGGGTGAATGGTATTATTTCTGTGCTGGTGTGTGACAAGGAAAAAATTTTACTCAGAAGTGGTCAGATGTTGAGAGGTGAGATGGTGAAGATGAATGGGATTGATGGGAGTAGTCGGGTGACACAGGAGGGTGAGAAGGTGAGGAGGATGAGAAGGTGATAAGAGGGAAGAGCGGAGGTAAATTGCGAGACCAGTAAAGGATCGGAAGGTCATATAGATAAATTTGAGACGATTATGAAGATGTTGCAGCAGAATAGTCAGAAAATCACTAGCAAGTTAGAGCAGAACAATCAGAAATTAGAACAGAACAATCAGAAGTTAGATCAGAATTACTGGAGAAATGGTAGGAGGATAGAGGCCACTAACAATAGGATTGAACAGAACAATTTAGAGATGAGAAGAACGATAAATAAGTACAACACTGAGACTAATAATAAAATTGAGGAATTAAATGAGAAGATAAATGGTATAGTGGAAAGTAGCGAGGAGTTGGGTAGAGAGTATGAGCGGATTAAGGAGAGTAGGACTGAATTCAAAGTGATGAGGGAAGAGATGAAAAGTCAGTTAAAGAAGACTGTAGATGAAGTTAGGATAGAAGTTGAGAAGAAGATTGAAATGGTAGGCAATAAAATAGATGAGATTAATCAATAGGTGATGGAAAGAGTAAAGGAAGTGAAGGCAGAGATTGTGGAACATATTAAGAAAGAGGATTAAGGAAAAGATAGGAGTAGAAGTAGGTAAAATAAAGTAGTAAGCACTCACGAAATTAAGATGCAGAAATTTATAGATAAGAGAATAGGCAGATTAGGGAACAATTCAAAGCTAGCATAGAGGAAATTAATGTTAAATTAGCTGAGATAGTGAAGCGTGCTTTAGATTAGTCAGAAAGACGTCTTTAGTAAACGAGGAGAGCACAAGGTTGAAATTAGAAATCCTAAGAATAGAAAGAATAAGCAGTAAGAGGAGAGGTTAGATGAGAGTAGAGTAGATGAGAAGAAGCAGCAGTTGGGGGAGATATTAGGTGAAAGTAGAGTAGAAGAGAAGAAGCAGCAGTTAGAGAAGATGTTAGATGATAGTAGAATAGATGGGGGAGAAACAGCAGGTACAGGAGATGTTAGGTGAGAGTAAAGTACATTAGATGAGAAGAGACAGCAGTTAGAGGAGATGTTAGATGGAAATCAGCATGGAGAAGCCAGTAGACAGAAGAAACAGAAGGTGAAAGTAAGGAACTCTAGGAGTAGAAAAAAACAGAATAAGCAGATAACATGGGAAGATGAAAGAGAAGATAGATCTAAAAAGAAGTATGAGGATTATAATGTAAAATGGAGCATTATAGCAGATAGGGTAAGGGATACAGTAGGAGATGAGACTAAGGGTAAGGTCACCTTAGATAGAAGATATGATGAAGAAGTAGAAACCATTATAATGAGGAGAGAAGAGGGAGTGATGATAAAGAAAGAAAGAAAGAAAGAAAGAAAGAAAGGAAGAAAGAAAGAAAGAAAGAGACAAAGGAGAGAGTGAAAAAGACTTAATAATCCAAAGTAGAGTATTTATGTAGGGCCATTATGTTAGTCGGTTACTTTCCCAGTATTCCTGGACGTGAGAAGTGTCTTGCTGAGTGAGTTTATAGAGGAGCCTGAAGTACCTGAGTCAATAAATTTGCATCCTGACGTTGAATTATATGTGTCGAGGGCGCGAGTATGTACATTGTTGGACAGTGGTTGTGTACAATCTTGTATAAGTGCTGTATTTTATGGGAGGACAGTGAGGTGAAATTTGAAGAGTTAACGCAGTGTATTACAGGTAAGAGGTGATTCAAAGGTGTCCTAGTCCTGACAGTTTCAGATTCAGTGGAAAGATACCATTCTGACTGACTAGGGGAAGGGCATCAGTAAGGGCACAGAGGTTTAGAAGATACAAGTGTACGGTATCTTCTATAACATCCATTCCTAATGTAAATATGTTACGTGAGAAGAATAAGTAACAGAGGCACTTCTAGACAGTAGCAGGTGACTGGCCTCGCATAGTTGAGTGGAGTAGAGATAAGTAGGTCTATGTCACTGACTGGGCTGCTGATCTGGACTATCTTTGTTATGGTAATGAGGTGGACTTGGGGTGAGTTGGAGATTGTGATCTCGGGGAGAGACAAGTGTGTGGCTGGATGAGCTCTCGCTTGGTGTTTATGAGACACTGGTATTTAAAAGGAGATCATTTAAATGGGCAATCCAAGCACAGAAATATGATGAATTATGTATATTTCTAGTTTTTTTTTGTTTTTTTTTTTCAGTAGTGAGAGTATAGTAATTGATTTGTAGACAATTTGTGCAATCGAGTCGGGAAGCTTGACGCTTTTCATGTGACTCATGAGTACCATTGACAACACAGTGATTCGAGTGATATAGAATGTTACGGAAGGAGATTGGTAGAGTTCTGGAGAAATTATAACAGTTTAACATTTCAGAATGGTGAGGTTTCGAGAAACTCTAGGCCAGAGAGCTCAGGCTCACAGGTGTACATATTTCATACGCTGAATGATATGAAGTGAGCTAGTGTGGTGACGAAACCGTGTCACGAGAAGAAATTCTACCGTGTGTATATAAAGGGTTCATTTATAAGTTTTTGATTTTTTTAGGGTCACTGCATGAGAAATGCGGCAAATACTGCAAAATAAAAACCCTTGTGCATAAACTATGCATGCTAAGAAACACAAACATTGGCATGTTTATGTCAAAAAATTCAAAAATTTGTATATAGAAGGGTATATTTCATTGGTATGTGTATATATATTTCATCTAGGGTTCTCACTGTGTTGAACGTCACATGTCAGTAGAATACCGCAACTGAGATGTTCCAAAATCTTCATTCTATCTTTATATGTTATCTGCATATTACTTTGATTATTACTATTATTTATTTCAGTATGGCATCATATCCGCCAGATACGTAATTCTTCTTGTCTATTATTATTATTAATTGAGAAAGATTTGTTTTTCCATGTTATTATTATTATTTTATATATATAATTCCCATCAATTATTATTATTAATTTTATTGAAGGGTAATCGCGCCATACAAACAATTTATTTAATTATATTACTACTACAAAGGTTATTTTTTAAGTAAGTACAGTTTTGAAATTGCGCCGCTGCAACGCTGCGTTCGATGTCCCGCGCATGCACACTAGGTATCTACATCTGTTGGCAAGCCACGGACGCCATTGCGGCAACAACCGACCGTGTATACATTTGGTTTTGCATATTTAAAATGAGTTCACCAATTGAGAATTCTGCTGACTGTGAAATACGCGCTGTTATCCGTTTTCTTGGTGCTTAAGGTCTGAAAGCAGTTGAATTTCGCCGTCAGATTTGTGAAGTGTACGGACAAAACATTATGAGTGGTGGAATGGTACCGAAATGGGTAAGAGCTTGCAATGATGGCCAAAAGAATGTTCATGATGAGGAACGGAGTAGGCGAACCTCAATGATCACTGACGAGTTGGTGCAACAAGTCGACGACAAAGTGAAGCGAACAGACGCTTCACTATTTCTTCGTTATCAAAGAAGTTACCTCAAGTTTCAAGAAGTGTTATCTATGACATGATATTGTTACGGAACGCTTAATGTATAGAAAATCATGCTCACGATGAGTACCAAACCTGTTGACTGAGGCGCACAAAACCGAACGTTTAGCCAGAGCCTTGACTTTCTTGAGTGTTATGAAGCTGAAGGTGACGATTTTTTAAGCCAAATTGTCAAAGGCGATGAAACATGGGTGGCCTACATTTCACCAGAAACAAAACAAACTGAAGAAGCATCTCGGAGGTCAGCGCCACGATGACGATAGCCTCAAAACGGCCATGCTGCTGTGGCTGTTAAATCATGCGGCAAACTCCTATGACGACGGAATCCAAACGATTGTTGTTTGATATGGTAAGTGCCGTATTGGTGGCAATTATGTGGAAAAGTAGATAAAAGTGTGGGCTTTCATGTTAAAATAAAATTCTTACAGAAGGTATACTTGTTTTTTTAATATATCAAAATGGTACCTACTTAAAAGATACGCCTTGTATTATCATGTTACATCCAGTATTATAGGATTTTATATTCAACTTATTCATTGAGTTGAGAAGTGGATGAAAGTACTTTGGGGATTGTTTCTACTTTTAAGTCAGGGTACATCTCATTATATTTATATGTAAAATTCTTGTACACATAACACAGTGTATTGGTGACACAAGCATGGCTTGTCATAGATGGTAGTAAGCATGTGGCAGTACCATAGTATGTAAAATGGGAACTTGAGGCTACTGAATAGTTGCCTAGGCATTACATAGTATCTAGTATCTACTGTAGTATATAACCACACTTTACTTCATTCCAGAGAGAAAAACAAAAATAAGAAGATAGGCAGTAGACATTGGATGAAGAGGTTATGAAAAAAGAATTGTTTTATGACAGTGGAGATTAAAAAATAAGGAAGGAAGTGTTGATGTAGAGAAAAGGGGTGAAATTAGATTATATTTGGAGAGATGAGAATTGAGCTGCTAGAAATTATGTAAAGAAGAGGATGAAGAGAGGCGTGCTAAATACAAAAGCAATTTGGATCAAGAAAATGATATGTATTCTGATGTAACAACGAGAAAGGAAGGATCTGAAGGTAGTGAAGAACCACTATGATATTTTGGCTGAAGAAAACAATCCTTGGGGAAGTATGATGGACGTCTTAGAGAATGAGAATGCATCTCCATTACATCTCAATGAAACACAACCATCTACGCGTATCAACAGCGGTGAGCTTAATGACAAGAATACTCAAAATCTCTATCTAATGTAGTTTGGCACGTAAATTCATAGATTTGTATATTACTTAACTTTATTTTCAGTATCCACATTGCTTTCACGCCATATCTCAACGTAAATTCAGTAGAAGCATTATTTAATTTATTATTATTTATTATTATTGGATATGGCACTTCAAATGATTCGGAGAAGGTTAGGGCGTACCCTGCAGGCGACGCACAGTTCTTTTGGTACTGGGGGAACTGTGAGAAATGGGCGACCAGTAACCGAAATGAAAGTGGGAATCATGAATGTCATGACCCTGACAGGCAAGGTGGAGGAGGTGGTAGACTTCATGGAGAGGGAGAATGTTGGATTGATGGGGCTGAGTGAAGTGAAATGGAAAGGTAAAGGAAGGATGAAACTGAGGAAAGGATATACATTATACTGGAATGGTGGCCAAAGGGCAAAAAATGGCGTGGGACTGATAACCTCGAAACAACTGGAGGAGTATGTTGAAATGGTCGAGTGTGTGTGTGACAGAATAATGAAAATTAGAATGAAGATGAAAAATGACGTGATGGACTTCATACAAGTGTATGCACCACAGACTGGAAACAGAGAAGAAGATATTGAAGTATTCCTGGAGGATGTAGAAAGAGTAATTTCAGATGTAGAAGTGGTGATCATGGGAGATATGAATGCACAAGTCGGAAACGAGAGACAAGGAAAGGAAGAAGTCATTGGACCATATGGATATGGGAAAAAGAACCGGGAAGGAGAGGAACTTGTAAACTTTTGTGAAAGGAATGGACTGATAGTGGGTAATTCATGGTTTCGGAAGAAAAACAGCAGGAAAATTACGAGATATGGCTGGGGCGATAGAAGAACAAAATCAGTAATTGACTACTTTCTGGTGGAAAGGACTAATCGCAGAAAGCTGATAGATGTGACAGCTTTACCAGGAGAAGTATTTGATGGGGACCATAGAGCTGTGGTGGCAAAATTTAGATGGGAAAAATTGGAAAACCTAAAGGAGATCAAAGAAAGTAAAATAAAAGTATGGAAATTGAAAGACAAAACTGTACAGGAAGATTTTCAGGAGAGATTGAAGCAACAAATCCCAGTTACTGAAGTGGAAAACATAGAAGAGGAATGGTCCCACTTTAAAAAGGCATTTGTTGGTGCAGCAGAGAGTGCTTGTGGTAGGACGTCAACAAGAGTGAAAGAGAAGGAGACACCATGGTGGAATGAGGAAGTGAGGAAAGCAGTGAAAGAAAAGAAGACTGCATGGAAAGAATGGAACCGAGATCAAACAGAAGAAAGCAAAAGGAAGTATCACGACAGAAACGGAGGTGTAAGAAAGTGGTAGGAGAAGAAAAGAAGAAAAGTTGGGAAGAATTTACACGAAGAATGGAAACAGATGTAAGTGGCAGTAAAAGGATGCTGTATGGGCTCCTAAGAAGTAAGAGAAAAGAAAGAGTTACTACAAAGCTAGTGAAAAAGGAAGATGGAGAGTTGTTAACACACCCAGAAGAGATAAAGGGACTATGGAAGGAGTATTTCGATAAGCTATTGAATGTGAGCAATTGTACTGGTGAGATGGAAGTGACACAACCTGATGACTCTGTAACAGAAGATGATATAACAATGCTGGAGGTGGAATTAGCAGTACACAAAATGAAGATGGGAAAAGCAACAGGGGTGGATGAAATCAGTGTAGAAATGATAAAGGCTGCTGGACCTGTTGGTATGCAGTGGTTGTATCGACTGCTAAAGTGTGTGTGGAAATGGAAATGTGTACCAGAAGACTGGGAGAAAGGGCTAATAATACCAGTGTTTAAGAAGGGGGACAAGAAGGTGTGTGATAACTATAGAGGGATCACCCTCATATCACAGATAGTAAAAATACTGGAAAGGATATTAGAAAGAAGAATGAGAAGAAAGGTGGAAGGAGAGTTGCAAGAGGAACAGTATGGCTTCAGGAGTGGATGATCCACAGTGGACCCAATCTTTAGCTTGAGGCAGGTGATGGAAAAGAACTGGGAATATGGAGAGGATTTGATCATGACTTTCATAGATCTAGAAAAGGCTTATGATAGTGTCCCCAGAGAGAAGGTATGGGAAACCATGGTTAAGAAGAGACTGGGAAGAGAAATGTTGGAAATGGTGCAAGCAATGTACAACAACTGTGTTAGCAGGGTACTGACCCCAGTTGGAAAGACAGATTGGTTTAGGAACAAGTCTGGACTAAGACAGGGGAGTGTGCTGTCACCTCTCTTGTTCATAATGGTGATGGATGAAATTGTAAAGGAAACAAAGGTATGGACATAAAGAAATGAAGTTACTGTTATTTGCAGATGATATTGTGGTCTGGGGAAGGAACACCGAAGAAGTGCAAAAACAACTAGATGCACTGAACGAAAATATTCAGAAGTACGGCCTGAAAATCAGTATAGAGAAAAGCAAGACCATCGTGATGACAAGAGGGGAAAGACAAGGAAAGGGCACTGTGAAAATTGGAATTCAGAGTTTGGAAATTGTGGACACATTCAAATACCTAGGAAGTGAATTGATGCAAACTGGTAGGTTGGACATGGAGATTAGCAGGAGGGTACAGCAGAGCAATGCATTCTATCAAAGTGTAAGAAAACTTGTTTGGGATAAGGAAGTACCAAGGAAAAGCAAGGAGGTAATGTATAAAAAGTACTATGTTCCCATATTAACTTATGAAGCTGAGACTTGGACCCTGACAAGCAGGCAAGAGAGTAGAATCCAAGCCAGTGAAATGAAATTCCTAAGAAGTATGATAGGAAAGACAGAGTGAGGAATGAAGATGTTAGGAAGGAAGTTGGGATGGAAAAACTAAATGAGAGAATTGAGAAGAATAAACCGAGGTGGTTTGGACATGTAAAGAGGATGGAGGAAAATAGAATACCAAGACAGATGCTGGAGGTGAGGTGCAAGGGTAAGAGAGCAAGAGGAAGACCTATAACAAGGTGGATTGATTCAGTGAAGAACAGCATAAGAAAAAGAAATCTGGACTGGGACAAGATCGTGGAAGAAGAATGGTGGAAGGAAAGAGGAAAGTGGAGAAGTGCCATAAATACCCCGACCCGGTAGGAGCTGGATAAGGGGAAATGATGATGATGATGATTATTGACATTCTCTCATTTCTTCATCTTTGCCTATTGCTGATTAAAAATATCGTTTAAATTCATGCAAAATCTTTCTTTACCAGTAGCTAGTAGTAAACATAAGGAATCCTTTTTGCCAAAAGTAATTGTTATCTTGTTTGAGTACTCTGTTTCACCACGAGCTGGGAAAGGGAAGTTTCGTGTGCTCTACATATGGTCAAGTATTACGATATTAATTTAGTGTATTTATTGGTTATAATTATAACTGTGCGTTATAACCATGGCGCCCAACACATTCAGATCTATATTCCTATTACCTTGGTAAGTGAGTATTTAATGTATGGTATTATCTTATGACCATCTTAAGGCTGAGCGACTACATCTGCTGACAATCGCTGGACAAGAGATGGCAGCACTGCCGTCCCTTGCCAGCCACAGCAGTTGAATTGCGACTTTCCCTCCTCCCTTCCATTACTCCTCATTCGCACACAATCTTCCCCTCTCTCAGTTGTAAGCCTCGCACAGCGATCTGCTTTCCGAGCCGTAAGCTTATTGCAACCTTGATCTCTGTCGTCCAGCTGGATAAAATGTGGTCGGGGCATTTGATTGATAGGCCTATGCATTTCAATTTTTTTTCTGCTACAAGGGAAAATATTAACTTACTGATTGTTAAGTGAAGTGCCGCGTGTTTTGATTTTCTGCATCACGTCAGGTTTCCTTTCTTGTAATTTTGAAAAGAAAATCTAAAAAACTTCAAAATTGGCAAAGTTTATCATTAAAAAAAAAATACATATAATATTAATAAGACAATATACCTGAAATGACTGCTTAGGTATTGAGGGATGTAGAATCCAAATCTGTATTCAGAGTTTCTCTATCGTGTCCCGTTTTTTGTAATTTATAGAAATAAGAACGAAAAACTTCAAAATTTGATCAAGAATTTCAATAAAGTACCATATTATTTTTTAAAGTTGCCTGCGTTGCGTAGTGGTCAGCGTGATTAGCTGCCACCCCGGAGGTCCGCGGTTCGATTCCCGGCTCAGCCACGAAATTTGAAAAGTGGTATGAGGATTGGAACGGGGTCTACTCAGCCTCGGGTGGTCCAAATGAGTAGAGGGGGTTCGATTCCCATCTCAGCCATCTTCGAAGTGGTTTTCCGTAGTTTCTCACTTCGTCTTCGGGCAAATGCCGGGATGCTACCTACCGTAAGACCACGGCCGCCTCCTTCCCACTTCCTTGCTCAACCCTCCCACTCTTCCCATCCCTTCATTAGGCCCCTGTTCGCTTTGCAGGTGAGGCCGCCTGGGCGTAGTGCTGGTCACACACCCCAGTTGTATCCCCGACCCAATCTTTCAAGCTCCAGGACAATGCCCTCAGTGGCGGTAGAAGTGGGATCCCTCGCTTAGTCCGTGGGAAAAGCCAACCCTGGAGGGTAAAACGATAGCGGAAAAAAAAAAAAAAAAAAAAAAACTATATTTTTGAAATGTGTTTTAACACCACAATATAAAGCTACTATAAAATCTTGTATTTCGTAGCATTGTAGAATAAAGTGTGAATGTTATAAGAATACACTACTGCACTATCATTCACAAACGCAGAATTAGGAAATGATACAAGAAAGGGGCAAGATATATTCTTCTATTGCTTCCTCAAGACTCGGTCTAGTCAGACTGAAGACTCAGCGCGCAGGAAAAGGTTTTGGAAGAAGGCGAGTTATTTTGTTTTCCTTGCACTCCACGGTAAGTAGAATGGAATGCTGCGTAAGGAAAGGAATGACCCGCAACGGGAGGTGCGGTGCGGTGCTAGGTAGTAGGGTGGGGAATGAAGCTTGGTGCAAGTGCGTGCAAGTGTTAGTGCGGGTAGCCTATCGTGTAGCCTGTGTAGTTACCGTTTTGCCGACTAGTCAAAGGTACATACGTCACGGGTTTATCACTAAAAAGTTTCTTTCATCAAACATTCGAACTGCTCAGAATTACAGCCTCAACAAATTGAATAAGTTTGAATTTATTATAGCAATTTTTTTTTCCACAATAAAAAAGGTTATTTTTATAAAATATGTTGAATTTTGAGATGAAAATTGTTCATAATGAAGCTACTATTACAAGGGTTATTGCACAGAAATTTCGAAAATCTCCGGTTATTAAATTTGTCGTGACGTATGTACCTTTAACCCTCAAAATAGACACTTTGAAGCCATGCCCCGAACAAACGAGCAGTCTATATTTTACAAAAGTGGCATGTAACAAATCCCGAAGACCTATATACTAGATTAAGAAGATGAAATAAAATTTAAAAAATATTTTATTTTTCGGTAGCATAGCCTTAACCCTAGAACTGCGGATTATCTTCCAGGAAGACGGTGTGTTGTTTAATCAAGTGCGACCGCCTCTCTGAAAGACGGTCTCGGTATTCAAATATAGTACTACTGTTAGCCATCAGATGGCACTAATTTCAAGTCATGCTGGTTCCCGATGCTTTTATCTTTCATTGTGTTACTCTTTGGCAAACAAATGACAATAAGCAGGCTATTATTTGACTGCAGAAGTGGAAGTACTTTCATGTTGACACTGAAGTTGCATTGAGCAAAATGGCAGCCAACAAGCCTATGTAGATGATTCAGAAATTGAGCGCTTTTTTTAGTAAATAACAGGAATTATTTCAAACTGGTTCCTGAAATAGTAACAAAAAACTGTGAACTTTTCATTTATGATGTGTCTGACAAACATTTAACTTGGCAATATGGTTTTTTAAAGCAGAAAAGTCAATTTTTATTTTTATAAAATACTTTTTATGATTAATTCAAAATGATGAGTCTGAATGATTCGCCTCTATAAAAATAATATAGAACAGTCTTTTAGCTTTCTATTGATGTATGATTGATAAGTTATAGGCCTATTCTTGAACACAGTTTGCTTACAGAAAAGGCAGAAGATGAATTTCTCATATTTGTGCATAATGGAGAAATGTCATATTGGGAAAATAATTTTCTTTGTTAGTAAATAACAAGAATTATTTAAAACTGGTTTTCGAAATAGTAACAAAAAACGGTGAACTTTTCATTTATGATGTGTCTGACAAACATTTAACTTGGCAATATCTATATATTTAAAACACTAAGCAGTTTTTTGTACACGCGAAATTGTGAAAACGACTTAACCGATTGGCTTCGTAAGACATTCTAACGAAAGCTCTTGGCATGCAGATTTGCAGAGTTTCTTTAAAAGGAAAATATACGTTACGGTATATTTTTAAATGATTAAAGAAATATGTAATATTTGACACTCCCGCGCATGCGCACAATGGCCTTTCTCAACCAGGAAAATGGCGATTCCGGTCGCGTCTAACTGAGATCTTTGTTTATGAGAATTAAAAAGGGTCTCCAATAATGTTAATTATGTTTTTACAATATGCATTGAATTAGAATTAAGTTATATTAAATAAACCACGAATTGAAGGACTTAAACTGCAGGTTGAGTGAGTATACTGGTTAGATAGCTTAATACTAAACCGTCCCATATATGTCTGGATGGCCAAGGGGATAAGGTTACTGCCTAGAAATATGTATTATGCATGATCGAGATGGTTCGATTCCCACCTCGGATATGTTTTTTTTATTTTCGTTTTCTGCCTTCCTACGATTGGTATTGCATTGTAGAAACATATTTCACTTTTATCATTCCCGTCAAGTAACGAATTCTCTGTTGCCATCCTTTGCATGGTCGAGAGGGTTCGATTCCCACCTCGGTTATGTTTTTTTATTTTCGTTTTCTTCCTTCCTATGATTGGTATTACATTGTAGAAACATATTTCACTCTTATCATTCCCGTAAAGTAACGAATTCTCTGTTGCCATCCTTTGCATTGTCGAGAGGGTTCGATTCCCACCTCGGATACGTTCTTTTATTTTCATTTTCTTCCTTCCTACGATTGGTATTACATTGTAGAGACATATTTCACTTTATCATTCCCGTAATGTAACGAATTTTCTGTTGCCATATATATTTAAAACACTAAGGTATTTTTTGTACACACGAGATTTTGAAAACGACTTAACCGATTGGTTTCGTATGACATTCTAACGGATGCTCTTGGCATGCAGATTTGCAGTGTGTCTTTAAAAGGAAAATATATGTTACGGTATATATTTATATGTTTAAAGAAAAATGTAATGTATGTGGCTATTGCGCGTTGCCACAATGGCGTTTCTTCATGAGAGGAATGGCGGATATACGATCCACCGTATCGTAGTGTGATCTTTGTTTATGAGAATTGAAAAGGGAAATATCGCTTATGTTGTATCCCGATATATACTGGAATAGAATCATGAAATAAGGGAAATATTGATGAACTATAACTGGCAGTTGAGTGCGTTTGTTGTTTACGTCACTTAATATTGCACTCTAATTTCGTTGTCTGGGTGGCTCAGCGGCTAACATTGTGGACAACGAAATTGATTATGCATCGTCGGAGGAGTTTGATTCCCACCTCAGACATGTAATTTTATTTCCCAATTATTCTATCTTGCAATTGGTATTACATTCTCTAAACATATGTTACGTTTATTATTCCCGTAAGGTAAGGAATTCGCCATGATTTACGTTGCCAGATACTTTTAAATTATTAAATAAAAATCGGCACAATCGCTTCGCCTTGAGAGAAAATTGCCGAACATAATTCATTTGATGGACTCAGACATCGTGGTCACTCAGCGCCGTCTACTTTGGTGTGTGAGTGTAAACCTTTCTCTGATAACCTGTGTTAATGTGATGGCTGTATTGATGTGTGCATTTGTAATTAGAATGGGGAATGGAGAGTTGACGACTGAGGCTTTAAGTTAGGAACTATCCCGGTATTTGCCTGGAGTGGAAGTGGGAAACCACGGAAAACCACACCCAAGAGTGTTGAGATGGGAATCAAATTTTGCTCTTCTTAGGTTTGCCTCAAGAGTGCGCCCCGTTCCAGCCCTCAGACCAGAATTAAATTTCTTGGCAGAGCAGGGATCGAATCTGGAATCTGGGGCGATAGCTCAGAATGTAGCCTTAAGACTGGGCTTCCCTGTGTTAATACGATCTTTGAAAAACACTGAACATATAATTCTAAAACTCCCTCCATTACGGTGGCTGGCGAAGTGAGTCCATGCTCATTCCAGTAGTGGCGAAGTGATTCTATGCTCCCTTGCATAATTTACTGTCATGGAAATGCAAAGTATTGTACCTTCAACAGGTGATGGAAATTGATTATTTAGAGCAGTTTCATTCTGTTTATTTCAAAATGAAGTTCGTCATCCTGAGTTGCGTTTGCAAGCAAATTGCAAAAATTGCAAGGATTTTATTATTGGCGATCAGACTCATCGCATTCTCATCAGCAACCAACTTGAGAATGGAAGTCTCTGAACATAGTTGTATAAGTGAATATTATTGTTTATTGATTATTTTTTAGAGTACCTACATAACAATGAGTCTAACCACGCAGTTGATTTTGGCAATGGAAGTAAGTTATTATTTGCTATTTAATATTTGGCTGCTGCGTTGATTTAGGCCACTATAGTATTATTTAATATGACGTTAATTTGGGGAGAAATGCTGCTATAAATAAACCCATTTTACGAAATAGAACATTAGCCGCAAACAAGAGGGAAATCGGAGAAAAATACGAAGCCACTTTTAAACTCCAATATGAATACGGCATTTCAGATACAATTCCAGATACTATACCGTTACAGTGTAGGGTCCTTGACGAACAAATGTAAACATTGTTCAGCACTGTATTTCTCTTGAGAGAAATCTACACTTGGTTACTTTGACCTTTGCTGTTGTAATGGTAAAATTAATCTGACTAAATATAAAATATTTGACATGCTGCAACAATTATTTTTCACTGGAGATGATATCACAAGGAATTTCAGAGAGACTAATCGGCAGTACAATGCTATGCCCTTCGTTTCATTTGGTGCCAATGTTACTGTGCCACACCCACACGGTCCACATTGTTTTAAGATGTATGGAGGTGCACATCATCGCATTTCTTCGTTATATTCCAAAATTATATGTGACGGTTTGCGGCCAGTTTTATTAGACTCCTCAGAGTTCTTGAATTCCTTGGAACTAAATGACTTGCCTCCACATATTCCAAACGCTTGAACCGTTATGCTGCTTAGAAATCTGAACGTTTCCCAAGGGCTCCTAAATGCAACTATATTGCTTGGATTTGGAAATAATAAGTGCAGTTAAAATTAGGCAGAGAGGTCTAATCCTTCAACTTGATTTAACAGCATCCGATAAAACACTATCATTTTGTTTTAAGAGGCAATATTTTCCAATTTATTTGGCATACTCTGTCACAATCAATGAAGCTCAAGGGAAAACTCTGGAACGTATAGGTCTCAATTTGCCTCATCAATTTTTCAGTCATGGCCAGCAGTATTTTGCAATGTTGAGAGTGCAATCTTTTGACGCCCTTATAGTTTCAATAGAGCCAAAAAATAATCGTACAAAGAATATACAGTAGGCCTACATAAGAAAATTCTTCAGTAAATATTTTTCTATTGACCGTCATTTTTGACGGGTTTCAACTAGTGGTTTTTTAAAGCAGAAAAGTCAATTTTTATTTTTATAAAATACTTTTTATGATTAATTCAAAATGATGAGTCTGAATGATTTGCCTCTATAAAAATAATATAGAACAGTCTTTCAGCTTTCTATTGATGTATGATAAGTTATAGGCCTATTCATGAACACAGTTTGCTTACAGAAAAGACAGAAGGTGAATTTCTCATATTTGTGCATAATGGAGAAATGTCATATTGTAAAAATAGATATTTTTTTAGTAAATAACAGGAATTATTTAAAACTGCTTCTTGAAATAGTAACAAAAAAAACTGTGAACTTTTCATTTATGATATGTCTGACAAACATTTAACTTGGCAATATGGTTTTCTAGAGGAAAAAATTATTTTTTATTTTATTTTTTATAAAATACTTTGAATGATTAATTCAAACTGATGAGTCTGAATGATTCACCTCTATAAGAATAATATAGAACAGTTTTTCAGCTTTCTATTGATGTATGATAAGTTATATTCATGATCACAGTTTGTTTGAAAAATCCACAGCCTGCTTCCAGTCTCCGACCGGGTCAGGAATGGAATGAATGAAGCCCCTATCTAGCGGCGAGGATATGAAATGTGCCGGCTGCCGAGGCCTGACGCACTCCTCTGGGGCAATGATTAAATGAATGACAGATGAAATGAAATGATAGTGGAGAGTGTTGCTGGAATGAAATTTTTGACAGGGAAAACCGGAGTACCCGGAGAAAAACCTGTCTGCCTCCGTTCTGTCCAGCACAGATCTCACATGGAGTGACCGGGATTTGAACCACGGACTCAGCGGTGAGAGGCCGGCGTGCTGCCGCCTAAGCCACGGAGGCTATCACAGTTTGTTTACAGATACCAAATTCCTTTAGTGGGTATTTTATGGGAATGTACTGCAGCATTTGACAGATAAACCTGCAGCAGTTCTAGGGTTAAGGAGGCTGAGAGTAGGCTGGAAAGTTGGTATTTGGTCACGCCTCCCAAGTGGCTAATAGAACATATTACAATACACGTAATTTTTTCCAGGAGTGTATTTACATATTTATACTTTGTACCCCGCCCAGTCATTGGGCAAATTCGTGTTGACCAACTAAAGAGCTACAAATGACAATTGGTAACCTCGCGAAATCGTACAGAAATTAATGCGAAAAAATCATGTCTCTGAGCATACGATACCACATGTAAGTTTCTACCTTATCACTATTTTCGTTATTGTAGCTCTAAAACACAGAAAGTTATTTATTTTTATATTATGGAATTTCAGGATGGTCGCCATGCACTGTATTCAGTGTGATGAATGTATTACTAACGCTATTGAGGCCTCATATACAGTATAACATTCCTCTTCTACCAAGTTTCATCTTAATTGTGCAATTAATTCTTGAGTTACTAATTTGTATATTTAAATACAGTATGCCTAGCTGCCATCTTGAATGTATAGAGTCTCTGTTCTTTTGCTGTGGGCATATCAAGCCACTTATAAATTTCTACCTTATTACTAAATTTTTTTATTATAGTTCTAAATTTCTGAGATGTATTAATTTACTTTGAAAGTTCAAGATGGCCACTGTGCGCTATATTCAGTGGGATAATATGTTCTAATAGTCCACTCAGCCACCATCTTGGTTGTATGCAGTCATTGTTCTTTTGCCTTGGCCATACAAAGCCAGATATATGGTCCTGCATTGTGACTAATTTTCATTACTGTTGCTCTTAAGTGTTGCGAGTTAATTTACTTTTATATTTTATAGTTTCAAGATGGTGGCTGCATGTGATGTTCACTCTCATGTAGTCATCATGTTGGTAGCAGAGGGTATATGAAACTAACTGTATCCAAGTACTGTGATCATTGATTCATTTGATCATAACTTACGGATTATGATAATTGCAAGATTTGCATGGCCACCATCTTGAAATTATATGGCTGATGGATGACCTTATAGTTTTTTCCTCAGACCCTTCCCACATGAAGGTTTGTTGTTCAAAAAATTGGTAGAGGTGCAATGATTACTTTAGTTGTAATTCAATTTCAGCTTTGAACACTCGGGTGGCCACTATTTTCTAATCATTAAGATGGCTGCAATATAAAACACGACACAGAGGTGCCCTTTACTAGTGCTACCACAGTATCAAATTTGATACAATTTGGTTTCGTCATTTGGGGATTGATAGGAGAGAGAGAGACACACACACAAATGACAGACATTTGGCCGGTATACAAAATTCAAAAGTGGGCTAATAGAAGGGGGAAGGCAAAATCACAAAGTGGGAACATGCAGATCAGACCAGATCCCCCCCATTAGTTCTGCAGTTATGAATCATCAATTAAGGACATGAATTAATGGGCACTAATCAATAAGTCAACAAAATGATGTAAAAAATAGTTTCAAAATAAATCCAACTCACCAGTGGAACACGACATTTTCGCAGTTTGCTCCTTAAACCACTCGCAATTTTTCTGTATGCAGCTTCCCCCGTTAGTATCTGGCCACGCTGTTTTCTTGCATTTCTTAGACGAGTCTGCTTATGTATACTGATAAGCTGACACTGCTGATCTTCTGGGCTATCGACAAACTTCTCCCATACCTAAAGCAAACATGAAAATGAAATTTGCTCCAAATCCTTTATTTGATGCTATAAGTAGTGAACCAAGTTTTACAATATTTATTAAGAAAATCCTGACTGATCTATTTATGAAGTCATCGTTGTTAGTTGTTGATGTCTTTGGTCACCAGCCCCTTGTACTTGGGTGTGTGTTGAATTAGTCTCATAGACCGTGTTTCTATGGCGACTGTAGTAATGTGTGTATCTGTAATTAGGGTCGGGGATCGGATAGGTGCCCTGGGACTTGAAATAAGGTATTATCCCGACATTTGCCCAGAGGGAACATGGAAAAACCAGGGAAAAAACTACACTTGGATAGCCACTGGCAATGCCGAGATTCAAACTTCCAATCTCCAGACTTGCTGCAGCCTCCCATCATGGCCAGGGTGAGCGATTAACGTGCACGGCTACACCGCATGATTTTATGAAGTTAAAACCAGGGACCCGGAACAGAACTGAAATGCGTTACATTATGTATAATCATACCGCGGCCCCGAGCTGGCTTGCAGTATCGTTCAGTAACTGTAACTTGGAGCTCGGTACAAGAATGTGGAACGTTACAGCGCTGGAACGGTACAGCAGGATCACGACTCCCAACTGTACCGAGCATCAAGGTACGTGTTAGCGGAACGTTCCGTCTGAAACGGTACATGACTGGAACGATTCTTCAGCGTTACCAGTTGGCAAGTTACTCTGCGTACAGTTCTTGGTTCTCTAAATACACTGACCGGCAAAAAAAGTGGAACACTTGAATTTTTTATGTAATTTCTTAATTTATTCCACTAAAATGTATCGGGTTTCCAATATTTGCATTATTCATGTAAATTTAGATGGTTGGCAACAGAAAATACCGAATCATGTTTTACAACACGCTTTAACTCACAAATTTCGTTACATTTTGCAAATCTTACAATTTTCTATTTTTTAGTAATGCTCTTTTGGGCATTAACAGTATTAAAGTTTGCACTGCACTGCAAGAGAACACTGGTCACTAAAAACGGGTGTTTCCACCTTTAGCGTCTATGACAGCTTGTAAACGCTCAGGCATACTGTTCACAACTCGTCGAATGGCATCTGCCGGGATGCGATCCCATTCCTCCAGCAGCGATGTTCTCAGTTGTGCCAAGGTGGTGAGGTCATGCTGTCTGACGTTCCTTCCAAGCGTATCCCATACATGTTCGATGGGGTTCAAGTCAGGATTACGAGCTGGCCAATCCAGGGTTTGAATCTCCACTTCCTGCAGATATTGTACAACACAGCGAGCAGTATGAGGGCGGGCATTATCCTGCATCAGCATGAAATTCTGACCAATGAAAGGCGCAAAGGGCATCACATGGTTCATCAGGATCTCTTCGATGTACCTTTGGGAATTGAGCGTCCCGTGATCGATGCACACCAACTCAGTGCGGGCCATAACGTTGATGCCACCCCACACCATAACCGAGCCACCTCCAAATGGAGTCCTGGAGGAGAAAGCAACAGGGCTGTACCTCTCCCCGCGCCTTCTCCACACTCTTTCTCTTCAATCCGGAGATCTAAGGTTAAAGCGACTCTCGTCAGTGAAGAGAACAGAGGCCCACTGCTCGTGGGTCCATCCCAGATGCTGCCTTGCGAAGCGAAGACGCGCCTCTCTGTGATGCCGTTCGAGTGCGGGTCCACGTGCAGGTCTCCTGGACAAAAGATGAGCTTCTTCAAACCTTCTTCTTACTGTTCGCTCACTCACTCTCACATTTCTGACATTTTCCAGTTGATTTCGTGCCTGAACTGCTGTGGTATGCCGATCACGCAGAACTTGGAGGGTGAGAAATCTGTCATCCCTGGCACTTGTGCTTCTTCTACGGCCTGACCCTCGTCTCCTGTCGCATGTTCGGAGCTCTCTGTAACGTTGCACTGCACGATGTATGCTACCGAGAGATGATCCAATGACCTCAGCAACATAACGGAAGCTGCGGCCATCCTCCACCAATGCAACTGCCTGTGCAGCTTCTTCACGGCTAAGAGGCATGTTTTAGTGTGAACTGCAAATGGATAACTTGCTAAAATGTGTGACAATGGTTCACACGTGTTCAACAAGTGCCAGTTGTTATCCCAAGAACAACAATAAGCGAGCGGCAACACTCATAAACCTTAAACGCTTCCAGTCCGCTTCTCGCCATAAAACCATTAAGATAGGCTCATCGAGGATTGGGGGTAATTGGTGGTAATAAACCACCCTAAGAAATGTCATATTATCAATTTCTATTCAGGGATGTTTCAGATGTTTGTTCTAATGCATGAAAAGCCTTTAAAATGTGATTAAATCTTTTTCAAGGCTAGATTTATACTATTTATATTACTTTTTTTAACTGTTCCACTTTTTTTGCCGGTCAGTGTAGAATAATGTTTCCACCAGTCAGCCGGCTACACTGTGTACCATTCCAGGTTCTACCAACCAGCCACCCGGTTTCTATGCGTGTCATTACAGGTTATCAGATAAAAACATGTTCCAACGGAACCTGGAACGGTACAGAGCTGGGACAGTACAGCAGCATTTCCCAAAATGTATGTACAGACTATTACACAGTTATTACACTGGCTATTACAACCATTATGGCTATTTCAACAAATTTTTACTTAGACTATTACATAGTCTATTTAGTTACCATGGCAATTGTACCAGAGCATTTATTACGCTGTTATGCTGGTTATTAAAAACTGTCACATAATAGCCTAATTATATAATAACTACATCAAATTACACACCTGTTATGTTATCTAGGGACATTTATTTCAGTATATTGTAATACTCTATCTAGCCTAAGTGTATTTTTCAGTATTTACTGTCCTACCTAGAACCTTGATAAAAAGATCCTTTTTTCTGCATCTACAACTATCCCAGTTTGAACGATGCTGGACCACATGTAATTCCAGGCAAATTATTTATTCAAACATAGGATAATTACGAAGGAAGATCAAATATAAACGGGAATTATTTTATTTTACATTTATTGCATCAATCAAAAAATACACACATATAGAGATCACTTCTACATAGTGTCCTGCCTTCGACACACATTTTCTCCATCGGATCGGTAAGTTTTTAATGCCGTCCTGGTAGAAAGAAGATGGACGTGTAAGGAGCCACTTGCGCACAAACTCTTCTAGACTTGCATAATCATCGAACTGCTGTCCTCCTAGGTCTTGTTTAAGTGGTCCAAACAAATGGTAGTCGCAAGGCGATAAATCTTGACTGTAGGGAGGGTGTTCCAAAGTCGTACAATGAATTTCCTCCAGTTTTTACCCGCATTCAAGTGGCAGTATGCGGCCTTGCATTGTAATGGAGAAGATTGACGTTTCGGATCGGTTGCCGGCGTCGCTTGTTGTGATACGCAGCTTTTGCTTCATCCAGAAGGCGACAGTAATAGGCTGCATTAATTGTCCTTTGTTCGTGAAGAAAATCTACAAGCAAAACGCCCGCGGAGTCCCAGAAAACGGTTACAAGCACCTTCGCAGCAGGTGGGTGTGTTTTGGCTTTGACCGGACCTGCTTCGTCTCTTCGCCGCCACTCCAGGCTTGCTTGCTTTGACTCTGGGGTGTAATGATGCACCCAAGTTTCACCACAGGTCACAATACGACGTAAAAATCCTCCCCTTCCTCCTCATAGCGATGCAGAAGCCTCTGACAAACTTCCTGGCGTAAAGTTTTTTGTTCTTGGTTGAGGAGACGAGGAACCCACCTGGCAGACAATTTTCTGAAATCGAGCTCATCTCGGATGATGGTTTGAACACTTCCGTAGCTTATTCCTACGGCTAACACTATTTGCAAAATTTTTATTCGCCGATCTTCTTCAATAATGTCACGAATGGCAACAATGTTGTCTGCAGTGATGCTTGTCCGCAGTCTCCTTTCATGAGGTTCATTTTCCACTGTTTCTCTTCCTGCCACAAATTTTTTAGCCCACTCATACACTCGAGTCTGCGAAAGTGTCTCTTCCCCAAACTGTGCGCGGAGCCGTCTCAAAATTTCGGAAGGTTCGGTGCCCTCTTTTACGAGAAATCTGATAATGATGCGTTGCGCATCAGACACGTGCACCTCTTGCTCACTCATAGGGTACTGAAGCAGCCCAGCTCCCTGCCGTGCATGTGCACGCAAACCCCTTCTTCAGACACTCCCACCAACATTCTGGCAAAGCCCCGCCTTAGATTTATTGCTAACGTCGGCGGTACATTCAAATTCCCGTTTATATTTGATCCGCCCTCGTACTTCTTGAAATATGGATAATAATCAACATAGTGATTTCAGTCCGAGCACGTGCCTCATCAAACAGGGCAAGGCACCTTGCTCGTCTCGATCGCGGTAACACAGTCATGCTCATACTGTAGCCTACGTTAGAAATATCTCCTAAATACAATACGATGGATCCCAAGTGATTCGAAATATTTCTTGTTGCTTCATATAGGGGTTTGGAAAATAGCCTACTGTTCATCAGTCCCATATAGTTGGGGTGTGTATGGAATTTGTCTGATATACTTTGTTATTGTGATATCTGTAGTAGCGTGTGTATTTGTAATTAAGGCATGGCTTGGGAACGAGTTGGCTGTGGCCTTGACTTAGGAACTATCCACGCATTTTCCTGGAGTAGAAGTGGGAAACCACTCTAGGATGGCTAAGATGGGAATCAAACTCACCTTCTAGCAGTGTTGCCATATGAGGCACAGTGTAACCCACACACCAGCCTATCGCACCTTTGAGACCAATAATAGTATTTCTATCCTAAATGAAATGTCCCATTCTTGCTTTATGTTTACTTGTTGGCCTATTTTCATTTATGAAAAAAATAGGCTTATGAGATCACAGTTTGTCTGTATGTATGTATGTGTGTGTCTGTGTATGTGTCGTCGTCGTCCCCCCCCCCAACCTAATAAAATCAAAAAGGCCGGAGTGATTTCAATAAAAACTCGGTAAGGTCATAGTACTATTTTGTCCGACCCCGACCGTGCTCTTTAAATTTTATTGCATCTCACCAATCCAACATGGCGACTGTGGGAAATATTTCACCGGCATTCTATATCTCTAATACTATTACAGATATCACCCTAAAATTTTGTACAGTGACAAAGGGCACTACTAGAAGTGTACCTATGGGACTCTCAAAAACCTGTTAAGTACACAACGAACATGGTGGCCAAGCAAAATTGAAACATTTAAATAGACTTTTCTCGCGATTTACCCATCCGTGCGCAGTGACACATGATACAGCAAATGTTTATATAGTTTGTAATGCACTGACATCTCCTTTAGTTCAATTGTTTACATAACCTCAAGATGATGGCTATGCGAAATTATAAAATTAAGTTTCAATTTCTTGTGTCCTAATCATGCGATTGAAGTCAACGTTTGAATAATGAACCTCCGCAATAACCCATAATGCATAACTCTATGGTCAGCGGTCTAGCTGTATCCCTCTCACCAAGGCGGTCCGGGTTCGATTCCCGGTCAATGCATGCGAGATTTTCGAAGTGAAATGCCATGTCCTGTGGTTCGGATTCCACGTAAAAAGGAGGTCCCGTGGCTCATAATCACCAGATTCACGGTCACGTAAAACTACAATCTTCCTTCCTTTTTTATAACTCTATGGCCTACATAGTAGGCTATATAGAAATGCAACATGGCGACCATCGGAAATATTTAGACCGTTCTCAAAATCTACGAATTACAGCAATCAAACTGAAATTTTGTAAGTGATAGAGGCAATTGACATAAATAGGATGTATGAAAATAGGTGATGATGATGATTGTTGTTTTAAGGGGCCTAACATCTAGGTTATCGGGCCCTAATGAAAATAGGCTATTCAGTTCTTCACAGAAGTACTTGTTTGACAATCATATCGATTTCCAACAGTGCCTTAATGATCACTCCATCATTTAAATTGGGTGCTGTAAGGTCAAAGATTTAGAGGTTCGGATACCGGCACTGGCAGGGGCCATCCTGAGCACTTTCCTCGGGATTTTGCACACTCCCTCTTACGATAAATATAATTAACTCAAGGTCAGAGCCACCTACTCAGCTTTTGACCATACTAATAGCCTATTAGAGTTACACAATGATACTGTCGCCTCAGGACAGATATGAGACAAATTCAATAGACACCCAACTATATGGGACTGATGACCAATAGGTTATGTTCTAAGCCCCTATATGAAGCAACACCCAACATTTGTAATCATTGCAATCCATTATATTGTATTTACGAGACATACTTTTAACGTACAGTATGTGCAATTGTGCATGTGTGACAGCGATCGAAACAAGCACGTTGTCTTCTGCTGTGTGATGGGGAACATGTTCAGACTAAAATCACTATATTGATTATTATTGATATTTCAAGATGTAATTATCCTATGATTGAATAAATTATTTGCCTGGAATTGCAATAATTTGGACCATGCTGCTGAGGGCAGGAAATAGTACAGTTCTATTTCAAAAAAACCTTCTCGTCACGTCGGAAAGCAGAGGTAGATTTCACCGGGCAACGAAAAATATATCGAAATCACTACATTTGTCAATTGTTGCTTAACTTCAATATTCTACATGTTTCGCATCAGAAGCCCCATATTTTTATAATTATGAAAACATTTTGCTCTTGGCGTAAGGGTGGGTCATATCATAAATTCTTTCAGAAAAAGGTGTTGGGTACTTTTTAGAGGACTATTAATGTTTTTAAACTGTTTTAATATTGTGCCTAATGAGGGAGGTATGATTTATTTCTCTCAAAACTCCATTTTCCCACCTCTTTGGTCTACGGTTGGTGCATTCGATGAACTTTTCAGAGATACGTATTTGGCCCTTAGTCTAACCGAAGAATAGCACTTTGAATGGATTCGATTTTTCACAAAGTTACTAAGAAAGTCATAGCAATATTTCACTTTTTCAAAAAAGGCTCCCCATTTTCATCCCACGGGATGCGATTTTGCCCTTTAACGAACTCAACCGATATTTTGAGAGGTTATATTTTATGTATAAATTCTAACGTGATTTGTGCAAAATGGCGGTAGTTATAGTGTCCACAAGAAAGTGATACATATATAATTCTATAAATTATGTATAAACTTTTGAACTGACGATGGTTTTCGGGTCTGGGGGATGTGATCGATCGCGAAGATATGTCGAAATTTTCCAGAAATCGCAACGTGATACCCATTGCAATAGGTAGGTGTGGTGCAATAGCTCCTAGTGTAGTGTTATACAGTGTTAAAATTTATATATAGATAGTATGATCAAGTAGGGAGTGATAGAGGAGTAACACCTCTTTAAAAAACCCTGGTCCAGCTGGTAGTACCTTGTTAGGGTCCCTTGCCAGGGTTACGGTGAAGTCCTCAACGGTACCTGCAGTGAAAGAGGTGAACTCTGGCACAGTGTGGTTGGCGGAAGGGGCAGCCTATTGCTCGGGTTTAATAGGGCAAACTATTGTCCATAGTTATGATGGGCAGGTTTTGGCCCAACGGCAAAATGAGCGGAGGAGGAGCCAATCACTCTCATGGCTCCCAACGGTCATAGAGGCGGAAGAGGCCACGCCAGACGGACTGGCTGTAAAGGCGCACCTCAGTAGTACTTGAGTATGCGGCAGTTCGTTGCAGTCTCTGTGTTCGGTCCTGCATGTCTCATTCTTTGTGAGCCGCAGGATAAGGCTCAGAGATCATAGTGTGTGGGTCTCGTCCTGGCAAGCTGAGATCCACCCTAAACAAATTCACGCCAGTGGAACTTCTTCCGAACGTCACTTTTCAAAGTCCAACGGCGATGGGATATGGACGGTGGGGGCAGGTTATGGGTGTAACTGGAAGCCCCTAGTTTGAACCTGCACGTTGGCAGCAGATGTGTGATGGTCGTCTTCCGGAGACTCTGTGACTACTCAGGAATTCGGTCCTGCATCTGTGTTTGGGCAGGCCTATTTAGGATCACCGCTGCCCACCCCACATGGGGAAGGCCCTAGAAAAGGTGGGCTAAACATCGGAAGTCACAATCTTGGTCCGGCTGGGCAACCGCACTCAGCAGGTCACCCCTCATGCGGTCAAAACTCAAAAACAGTAAAGAATCACAAATTGATTATTGGATCATGGAACATCAGAACCTTGCTTGATTTGGACAATAACATTAGACCTGAGAGAAGGTCAGCTCTCGTAACCCATGAGTTATCAAGACTCAACGTTGACATTGCTGCTCTCAGTGAAACTAGGCTGTCTTCTGAAGGCAAGATTACTGAATCTGGAACAGGATATACCATCTTCTGGAAAGGAAAGGAGGAGGGTGAATGTCGTATTCATGGTGTGGGCTTCGCTGTGAAGACCAAACTGGTAAATTATCACCAACTTACGCCCATTGCAATCAGCGAAAGGCTCACGACTCTCCGCATACCACTCTCAGGAGGTTCCTTTATGACACTCATCTCTGCCTATGTTCCTACCTTAGATTCTGATGATGAAGTAAAGGCTCAGTTCTATAATCAGCTAAGTGAAATCATCTCCAAGGTACCATCTGCAGATAAACTCTTGCTCCTCGGTGACTTCAATGCCAGAGTTCGGAAAGATCACAGGCTATGGAATAATGTGATGGGCAAACAGGGACTTGGAAAATGTAATCCCAATGGACTGTTGCTTCTTGGTCTTTGTGCAGAACACGAACTTTTCATTACCAACACGCAGTTCCGGCTACCTGACCGCTTCAAAACCACGTGGATGCATCCTCGTTCCAAACATTGGCACATTCTTGATTATATCATTACCCGGCAATGTGATAAGAAGGGCACTCTTATTACCAGAACAGCAAGGAATATAGACGATTGTTGGACAGATCATAAACTTCTTATAAGTAAGCTCAGGATATCCATCAGACCTAAACCACCTAGGAACATCAAAAATTTGTCAAGAAAGAAGTTTAATACATCCAAACTTCAGGATGAATCCATGTACAAACATTTTGGAAACAGGATCGTCACCCAGTTATCAGAAAACCCAGTAACAAATGATATTCAGCAAGAATGGGCCACATTACAGAAGATTATCACACAGTCAGCTGAGGAAACCATTGGTTTTCTAGTGCAGAAAAGACAAGACTGGTTTGATGACAACAATGAGGAAATTCTGTCTCTCATCAATGCCAAAAGGAATGCCTATCATGCCCATCTTCAAGACCCAACTTCCAACACAAAGAGAGATAAACTACTGAAACTCAAGGGTAAATGCCAGACGCAGATAAGGCAGATTAAAAATACTTGGTGGCAACAGAAGGCTCAGGAACTGCAGAGACTATCGGATGCTCGAGACTTGAGGAACTTCTATGCCGTAATCAAGGAAATATATGGACCATCTCGCTCATCATCAGGTACACTGAAAAGCGCTGATAATTCTACTACCTTTACTGATAGTCAAGAAATCTTGGAACGCTGGAAGGAGCACTTCTCCAATCTCCTAAATCGTCCATCAGAAGCTGCTGAAGACTTCCTCTGTGATGTGCCGCAACAACCTGAACAACTGTGGTTGGCAGTACCTCCTACTTATCATGAATTCAGTGCAGCTCTCACCCAATTGAAACCCAGAAAAGCACCTGGCCCAGATAACATCTCTCTGGAACTAATTCAAGCCGGAGGTCATTCCCTCAAAACAAGAATTTTCATCCTTATCCTCAGAATATGGGAATCAAGAAAGGTACCTGGAGACCTAAAGAATGCCACTAACGTCACTATCTTTAAAAAGGGTGATCGCAGTGTTTGTGGCAACTACCATGGTATATCACTGCTATCAATTGTGGGGAAGATTCTTGCAAGAATTCTACTTAACCGCCTCAAGGTTATCTCTGAGAAGATCCTCCCAGAGTCACAATGCGGATTTAGAACTTCCAGAAGCACAATTGACTTGATTTTCTGTGTGAGACAGCTACAAGAAAAATGTAGAGAACAACAGAATCCACTCTTCTTAGTCTTTTATGACTTGGAAAAGGCATTTGATTCGGTTCCAAGACCAGCCATGTGGGCAGTGCTGAAGCGGTTTGGTTGCCCTCAGCGTTTTGTAGATCTAATCAAGGCTCTCCATGATGGCATGACAGGTCAGGTTTGCCATCAGAATAAGACGTCCGATGAATTTCCCATTACCCATGGACTGAAACAAGGATGTGTACTGGCTCCAACGCTCTTTGCGCTGTACTTGGCTGCAATGCTTTATGATTCACCCACAAACATCCCAGGTGTGGAGGTCAAGTATCGTTTTGATGGAGGGCTTTTCAACCTAACTCGTCTCCGCTCCTTGAGGAAAACTCAGGTTACTAAGGTTACTAACATGTTGTATGCAGATGATGCTGCGTCACCAACTCTCACACCAGAAGAGCTGCAAGAGTCAGTTAATTGTTACAAAAGTGCATGTGATCGCTTTGGTCGTACCATAAATGTCAATAAGACTAAAGTCTTGGCACAACCTTCACCAGGCACACCTCTTCCTCAGTTCAATATCTCCATCTCAAATTTGCCATTAGAACAGGTTGACCACTTCTCTCGTATCTGGGCAGTACCATTTCTGTGAGCTGTACCTGTGAGCAGGATGTGGATAAGAGAATTGGCGCAGCCCACGCAGCGTATGGACGATTAGCGCACCGGGTCTTCATGAATACTGTTTATGAGTACAAAGCTTATGGTGTACAAAGCAGTAGTCATTTCTACATTGTTGTATGGTTGTGAAACGTGGACCCTTTACCGACGTGATCTTAGGAAGCTTGAGCGTTTCCACCTACAAAAACTTCGATCAATCCTGAGGATTAAATGGGAAGACCGCATTACCAATATTGCTGTTCTGGAAAAGGCTCAAATCAACAGCATAGAATCATCCATAATAGGTCACCAATTGAGATGGATTGGTCATGTCCATCGGATGGATGATGTGAGATTACCTCGTCAAATGCTATATGGTGAGTTATGCTATGGCACCAGACCTCATGGTGGTCCTAAGAGGCGCTACAAGGACCAATTTAAGCAGACCCTGAAATTGACAGGTCTTGATTCACAAACCTGGGACATGCTGGCTGAAGACCGCTCAACTTGGCGCCGTACCATCTCGGATACTGTAAAGACGTTTGAAAGGGATCGACGCACACATGAAGAGGCCAAGCGTCAAGCTAGGAAACTTCGAGCAGCCCAACCACGTCCTCCTCCAGCAATACTATGTGACTTGTGTGGTCGCTTGTTCCATGCCAGGATTGGACTCTTTAGTCACCGTAAACACATCCACAAACTGGACTGAAGGAAGAAGATTTATACTCGGATTCGAGTTAAAGCCGATGATGATGATCTAATAACCAACGTTAGTATCTATATCTCTGTAATTAGAAACCCCTGGTAAAAGCAAAGCTCGTTGTTTTTGAACCCCCTTAATAGACTTGTCTTCCTCTTAGCTGTGACACACTTTTCCATCAGATGAATAGTGGATAACTAAGGAAATTAAAGAGTTTCAGCAAACATACACTACTTATTTTTATAACATACAAATCAGCACAGCTCTCTTCATTAATCACAGTTCAGAAAGACAAATTAAAAATGCTAGTAGTAGATAGGGAAAATAAATCATATAATGATCACAAAATTACATCCTCTGACAACATTGGGTAAACTTCTTGGAAAATAATTAACAACATTCGAAATAAAAATTTAAATACTGTAACAATACATCAAACATAACACTTAACCAAAAAAATATAACTCTAAGCAATCCAGTAGATATTTGTGAAATGTTTTAAGTGCTATTTTTTATTAATGTAGTGGAAAATTTAATTAACCTAGGAAAAATAAATCAACCTGAAAATGTAATAGATTCAATGGCTTTAAATACGCTATTTTTACTTTCAACACATGAAATCGAGGTGGAAAGGGTAATTGATTCCCTAAAATTTAAATCTTCAAGTGGAACGGATGGTTTACCTAGTAGTATACTAAAATTAGGTCTGGAACATTTAGCACAATTTGTGTTTAAATATATAATGGCTCAACGGACAATACATATTTTTCTTTTGAAAATTATATATTCAATGCCAAGGTAAGGTTATAATTGATTTGGAGTGGAGTTTCGACTCCCATAGTGCACTGGCTTTGCTCGTGACGTGGATACACATGTATCAAATACGTCTTGCAATGGCCTTCCCAGTGTGTACTAGACAGTGTCTTGGTGAGGTGTGCTTTAACCAACTGAAGAGCCAATTGCACACCGGGGCAAAACACTGTCATTTTGTTGAGTTATGCCGGAACACTTAGAACAATTTGTGTTCAAATATATAATGGCTCAATACATATTTTTCTTTTGAAAATTATATATACGAAGTACGTCCAGAAAGTAAGTTCCGTTTGGTAATAACATTAAATTGTGTACAGATACAGAAAAATTATTTATTGCACAAAATTCTACAACCCTTAAACTACTTTTCCACATAACTGCCGAAATGTTGCAGGCATTTGTCGTAGCGTGGCACGAGTTTTTGTATACCTTCTTCATAGACGTGTGCCGCCTGTGTCTTCAACTAGTTGTACGTTCCGCTGCAGCGCAGTTCCGCATATGCGCGGTAGACGCTCTGTATAAAGGAGAAGAAACGTGCGCCATTTTGAGAGCGCTGTCAGCCACGTACGCGTTGTTGTGCATGTTTACTCGTACAATGTCGGTGTTGATTGAAAATCTCGCTGCTTGTGAAATCAGATCTGTGATTAGTTTTCTGAATGCTAGGAAAGTGAAACCAATTGAAATTTATCGGCAAATTTGCGAAGTGTATGGACAAAATGCGATGAGTGATTCAATGGTGAGAAGATGGGTCCGACAGTTCAATGAAGGACGTAGTGAAGTGCACGATGAATAACGAAGTGGGCGTCCATCTTTGGTTACAGAAGAACTGGTTCACGCGATTGATGACAAGATCCGGGAAAACCGCAGGTTTACAATTAGTGCTCTCGCTATGGAATTTCCCCAAATCTCACGATCACTAATTCATGAAATTGTTAACGAAAAACTGAACTTTCGTAAACTTTGCCGACATTGGGTACCAAAGATTCTTACGGAGCAACACAAAACAAAACGGATGGGTAGTGCACTTTAGTTTTTGACCCGTTACAATGAAGGCAGCGAAGAATTTCTGACACAGATAGTCACAAGAGATGAAACTTGGGTTTCTTACGACACCCCTGAAAGTAAGCGGCAATCAATGTAATGGAGGCACACTTCATCCCCAGCAAAGGTTAAGCCGAAACAAATCTTGACACCTCGGAAAATGATGTGCACAGTGTTCTGGGAATGGAAAGGCATCTTATTCATTGATTTCTTACCGCGTGGTCAAACAATCAACGCAGATGCTTACTGCGAGACACTTAGGAAATTGCGCCGCGCAATACAGAATAAGCGCCGAGGGTTGCTGTCAAAAGGTGTTGTTTTTCTTCACGACAACGCATGACCACACACTGCAAATGTGACGAAAACCTCCTACAGGGATTTGGCTGGGACGTGTTTGACCACCCTCCGTACAGCCCTGACCTTGCTCCTAGCGACGTTCATCTGTTCACACATCTCAAGTCTTTCCTTGGCGGTCAACACTTCAACAATGACGACGAGCTGAAAGAAGATGTTTCCAACTGGTTGAAGACACAGGCGGCAAACTTCTATGAAGGAGGTATCCAAAAACTTGTGCCACGCTATGACAAATGCCTGCAAAAGTTCGGCAGTTATGTGGAAAAGTAGTTTAAGAGGTGTAGAATGTTGTGCAATAAATAATTTTTCTTTATCTGTATACATCATCATCATCATCTTGTACAGTTTCCAGCCCCAGGCTGGGTCTGTTTGGAACATAAGCCTCGCCACTTAGTTCTTTCTTCCCACCACCTCTCCGCTGTCACTCTGGTCCAGTCTTCGCCTCTCTTCTTGACACATTTCTCCACTCCTTTCAGCCATCTATCTCTTGGTCTTCCCCTTGGTCGTTTCTTCTGCATCTGCATCTCATGTATCCTCTTGGGAATCTTCTTCTCATCCATTCTCTTTAAGTGTCCATACCACCTCAGTCTTGATGTCTCAATCCTACCTTGCAAGGGCTCCTCTTTCACCATTTCCCTGACCTTTTCATTCCTCACCCTGTCTCTTCTTGTTACTCCAATCCTACTTCGCAGGAACTTCATTTCGCCTGCCTGTATTCTGCTTATGTCTCTTTTCTTCATTGTCCATGTTTCTGAAGCATAGGTCAGTATCGGGATATAGTAGCTTCTGTATAACACTTCCTTGCTTTTTTGTGGGACATCTTTATTCCACACTAAGCTCCTAATGCTTCTCAGAAATGCTTCTGCCTGTCTGCCACGTTCCATAATCTCTTTGTCATTTCTCCCATTTTCCTCCACTATACTTCCCAAGTACTTGAGACTTTCCACCTTCTTCAGCTGTCCACCTCCAAGTGTTATCTCACTCATTGGTCTGTCCTTTTTCCTGGTCGTTAACAGGATCTCACATTTACTGATGTTGAACTTCCATCCGTACTCTCCCACGGTTTCTTCCCAAGCCTTCAGCTGCTCCTGAATTTCCTCCTCCGTGTTTCCCCAGACCATGAGATCACCTGCAAACACCATTGCTTTCATCTTATCTTCTCCTATCTTTCCTGCTATCCGTGTCATTACCTCGTCCATAACCACAATAAAGAGAAGGGGTGACAGCGCACTACCTTGTTTCAGGCCACTCATTTGTCTGAACCAGTCTGTTCTTTCCCCTCCAACTTTCACACAACGCACACTTCCACAATACATCTCCTTCGCTCTGCCTAGTCTCTTTTTCCACTCCCATGTTTTCCATTGCTTTCCAAACCTTCTCCCTACACACACTATCATAGGCCTTTTCGATGTCCAGGAAGGCCATCAGCAGATCCTCTCCAAATTCGTAGTGGTGTTCCTGGAGCTGTCTCACTGAAAATATGAGATCCACTGTTGATCTCCCAGGTCTGAATCCATACTGCTCCTCTCTCAATTTTCTCTCCACTTTGGCTCGTATTCTACTTTCTAATATCTTTTCATATATCTTGGTACAGTGAGGTATGAGTGTGACTCCCCTGTAATTTCTGCACTCCTTTCTGCTTCCTTTCTTAAATATTGGGACAATTAATCCTTTCTTCCAATCTTCTGGGGTCCTTTTCTCCTTCCATATCACCCTCATCACCCGGTACAGCCACTGTTTCCCAACCTCCCCTGCTGCCTTCACCATTTCAACACTCACTTCATCCACACCTGGTGCCCTTCCTCCTTTCATCTTGTCTATAGCCATTTCCAGTTCTCTCCAAGTCAGGTCCTTTTCCATTCCTGTGTTATCTTCTCCATCTTCCAATACATTGTCTTCCTCCCTATGACCATTTGGATTCAGCAAATCCTCAAAGTACTCTTTCCACACTGTCTTGAGTGCCTCTTTGTTGTGTACCTCATTTCTGTTTTTGTCCATCATTACCACATCCTCTCGCAGACCTCTTCTCTTACTTTTGACCATCCCATAAAGTACTTTCTTATTTCCTCTGCTGTCTTCCTCCATCATCTCTGTCCACTTTACCATCCACTTCTTCCTCTCCTCTGCGACAATCTTGTTTGCTTCTTTCTTCTTTATCTTATAATCTTCCCTTGTCAGATCAGTTCTTTCCTGGAACCACACTCTGAAAGCCTTGTTCTTCCTTCCCACAGCTTCTTTTACTCTCTCATTCCACCATGGTGTCTCTTTACACCGCTTTCTGTTGCTTGTTCTTCCACATACTGCCACTGCAGCTTCCACCATTGTGTTTTTGAATTGCTTCCATTCCTCTTCCCCTGTTTTAGGATTGTCTGTTGGCATCCCTTCCCTTATTATCTTCTGGAATTCTTCCTTGACTTCCTTTTCCTTGAGTTCCCATACTTTGATTCTCCTTTCCTGGTACTCTGTCCTCTAGCTATCCTTAACAACTCCCAGGTTCATTACAAGTATTCTGTGGTCGCTATCTAAGGCCTCTGATGGTATTACCTTTATATCTCTGACACTTCTCTTCATTTCCCAGTCATACAGCATGTAATCTACCAAAGATTTCTTTGTTAAATCACTGCTGTACCACGTTACCTTGTGGCTTTCTTTCTTCCGGAACCAGGAGTTGCCTACCACTAAACCGTTTCTCTAGCAAAAATCCAGCAACTTTCTCCCTTCTTCATTCCTGCTACCCCATCCTTCTGCTCCCAATACATTTTCATATCCTTGCCTTTCACTTCCTACATGTGCATTCAAATCTCCCATGACAATGATGCTCTGCCCATTCAACTGCTGTTGTAGCTCCTCCTCAAAGTCTTCCTTCTCTTGAGCTGTACATCCAACTTGAGGGGCATATACCTGGGCTATCTCCAGGCTTCTTCCCTTTACAGTTACTCTGATCTTCATGATCCTGTCACTTATTCCCTTTACCTCTTCCTTCATTCCATCTCTCACAACTACTCCTACTCCGCTGCTCCTTCCTTCACTGTTCCCACTCCAGTACAATCGGTACCCTTTCCAGGGGCGTGGTGGCGCAGCGGTCAAGCTGTTGGCCTCTCACCACGGCAGACTGGGTTCGATTCCCGGTCAATGCATGTGAGATTTTCAAAGTGAAATGCCATGTCCTGTGGTTCGGATTCCACGTAAAAAGGAGGTCCCGTGGCTTATGATCTCGCGATTAACGGTCACGTAAAACTACAATCTTCCTTCCTTCCTTCGGTACCCTTTCCTCAGTTCTCTGCGACCTTCTCCTTTCCATCTTGTTTCTGCCAAGCCCAGTACATCCAGTTTTCTTCTGTCCATCACATCTACAATCTCCTCCACTTTTCCTGTCAGTGTCTGTATGTTTAATGTCCCAACTCGTAGTCCATTAGCATATCCGGGTCGTCGTCGTTTGCATCCGTCCTTTCCGAGGCCTGTTCCTGGTTTGAAAGCAAATATGGTATCCACTACTGGCTTGCTAGGCCTATCGTAGCTTCACCAGAGCCCCGTCACTTTTCAGGGTTCCCATAGAGCCTTCACAGCTACCGTAGCGGTCCCGGGGCACACAAAGTCCCCACTGTACTTCACCCCTACAGGCAATCCCCTACTTCATGCCGTTGCCCGTCTCCCACCACGTGGAGGAGGGGTTGGACTTGTGGGAGACAATTTAATTTTATTACCAAACGGAACTTACTTTCTGGACGTGCCTCGCATACTGAAAAGGTGCCACGGAACCGCCTGATAGCACTGTGCTTTGCCCACTTTGCCCTAGTTCACAAAATCGTGTATCCCAAAGATATTTTGATCAACCGATAACATTGAGGGGACGGAGTCATGCAGCTTCTTTTGGGGTCCAGGATCTCTACATTAGCTGAAACAGAAGGCCGGCGTGGTGTGAGGGGAGCGAGAAAATGGGATTGTGTGGTGGGAAGAAAGGAGTGAGTAAATGTATGCGCCTAGTTTGGATGTGATTTGATCACTAACACTGTCGTCCCAATAAAAATAAGAGCTATATCGCACGGCTCCTACTTGACCTTGAGACGTCATAATGCAGCCTTGTAACAAAACAATCCCATTAAATTTGTACCACTCCGTTCCATCTGGTTTGTTTCGTTATTATAAGTAGAACGTTCCGAACTGTAACGTATCGGATATTCCTCTGTTCATTTCAGTACGGGACAACGTAACATTCCGCCCGGCTCCAATCTGCCGTACCAGTACAGGCTCGGCTAACGTTCCACTGTTCCAGATACCGGGTATGGTTTCAGACTCCGTTCCAGGACAGGTACGTTACGCATTGGACCAGACAGCGGTAACGTTACAACTTGGAAATAACCTTGTAGATAACGGAATTTCTCCGTTCCTCATAGACAAGAGTTCCGTTCCGCGTTACGTTCTGTTCCGGGTCCCTGGTTAAGACCATAGTCTTGGACAAAAGCTAGAATTAAGTAAATATGTATTCAGATAGGAGGCATCTTTATTGCCAAGCCAAGGTCCACTCACAGAAACCATCCCACCGTTTGTACACAGTTATTAGTTATTGTTGTTTTAAGGAGCAGAACAGCGAGGTCATCTGCCCCATTTGTACACATATTATAACAGTTCCCATAGTACATTCCAACATCTGTGACACACAACTAGTTCTAAGAATGATTAACTACTCTGCCCAATTTTGCCATATGGTGTACAAATGGACTAGCAACAGTGGAAATATCCCTCAATCTCTCAGTTGGCTTTAAACACAATCATCCACCGTACTCAGTCCTTCCACTACATGGTCCAGTCTCGAAATTAAGGGTATGCTATGGGACCAGCTTACCTGTTGAAATGTGGCCTCATCACCCTCTACACCACAACTAGAGCTAGGAAATTTAGGTGCAAAATTTCAGTTAAAAAGGTGCAAAAAAGTGCTATCATTTAGTCAAAAGAGGTGCACATTTTAAATAGAAATATTCATACAAATATTACCAAAACCAATTTTACATTATAGCCTATATAAGGATACAAAATTCACTTATGTTATCATGTATTAAAAAGCCTGCCTAAAACCAGTCCAAGAACACAATGTTAAAATCATACATCCAGAACACTGTTCAAACAGATAACATTTAACATGTCAATGGCATTGTTGATCATATTTGCCTCAACTCTGGCAGTAAGTTACTAGTAGCAAGACATGGCAAAAAAGCATAAACAAATTGTTCTATCCATGGCAAAGAAATTTAAAATGACAGATAAGTTAGGAAAGGATGAATCGATGTCAAAACGGATCAAAACATTTATGAGTGGCTGAACACTGATGCATGTGAACTAGGATTAAAACAGCTATGAGTGACGTGCATGGGGATATTGCCAACAAAGTGAACACAGGCACACCTGAAGAATAGCGATTGAGTGAAGACAAAACGATTGAGAAAATTGCCCATTACTCATGAGGTATAGAATCGATTTATTACAAGATATGGTGTCGAGTGGTGACCTGTTTTTTAATTCCCGTAATTTCCCATATTTCCCAAACGAAAATCGACCAAATTCCCATATATTTTAGATCTCCCTGAGACTAGAGTTCGCTTACCGAATGGGTGAAAAATGAATCTTAAAGCGCGAATCAAGTTTTTCTATCTTAAGTGTAACTTCATAGTGACAGTACCATAATGATGAGACGTCTAAACACGTACTAGGGACAAATGAAGACCATCTGGATTGGTCATTATCCAGATTACGACGAAGTATAACTTGTGATTGTGACAGTCATGGGAATCTCGTCATACACGAATGGCGCCGATCACATCCAATTGCGTACCGTACTCACGACTTCCCCAAAGTCAGACCGCACTCCACCGTAAACTCGCGACCACAGAGCAGAAACTGTGAGAATTAAGTCAACCCGCTTGCGAGTTGCGCCGATACCTGCTGGGCTGTAGCGGGAAGGTTCTTCAGGTTGACGTGTGAGTGATTTCTTGGCCTTGGTGTTCCCGGCAGTCGCCCAGGAACACCTGACCCTCACAAGCTCGGTCGCCGAAGCCGGAGCACACACCGCATCCCGCAACATGTACGTGAGATCAGACGATCCAGCCGGAATGCGAGGGGAACGCTTGGCTCACCATGCTCACCTTCCAGCCGTTAGTTCATCGCCAAGATCCACCCAACCAACAGTCATATTCAAACAACAATACCCCACTACAAACCGTTACCCATTATTTCAAGCCTCTTCCTCATTCCACTGCTGACCAAGGAAAGGAGCGGAACCCTTGATAATGCCGGACGCAGTTTCCGGTGAAACGTCGGGAGATATCCTGTCTGGACCACGGCCTACAAGCCCGAAAAGATTGTACTTAATTACGAACGCCAGCCGTGAAAGCCTAAGCTGTTATATCAATATTATTATCCTCCTTTCTGTCTTTGATTGGCATTGTAACGCAAGCCGGGTATAGCTATATACGCCCGCATAGGTTTCTGAATTAGTAAATTGATTTTGTTGAGTCGCTTCATCAAATGAGTGTATTTCATACACTTTTGCATCAGTGCATGTGTTTGCTTTGTGTGAGTGAATGCTTGACAGAATAGAATTGAATCATTCACAGCGACATTTCAATTCATGTGTGACATGCTTTGGTTCATTCGTTATTTAATAATAGTCCATCTATGCCTCTAACCGGGACAGATGACCTCGCTGTATTGAATTGGGAGTATCTCAATATTTCTGGCATTCAATTTTTTACCTCTTACATCAACATAATTCAACCAACATGTGCAATTCTAAATATAGATATTTGGCGTCACAACTGATTGAGTCCAAGCTCTGTGAACTAGCATGGTCAGGGGAAAGGGCAGGCGACAAGTGAAAGGCCAGTCACCAGCCCGCCGAGTTATCTGGTATTCCTGTCTATTCCAATACTGCTAACATAGGGCCGTTGCCTAAACCACTGTGGTGTTCCAAATGGAGTTAGTCACCGAAAAATATACAGGGCGCCAGGGAATGTTCTCCGCAGCGCCTACGTGTTGCTGCAAGAGGTAGCATCAGCAGTTTAGTTGGCAGCACGGTGTCCTGGACAGGGTAGCAGTAAAGTGCAGGCCACACATGTGGGCTGTCGAAATCGTCAGTGTGTATTGCAGTAAGCGAGCGTTCAGATAGATTATTGGAAGAGTGCATCAGTATGAATTTATTTTATTTTTTTAGTCGATTTTACCCTCCAGGTTGGTTTTTCCCACGGACGAAGCGAGGGATCCCCCCATTACCGCCTCTACGGGCAGTGGCCTGGAGCTTGGAACATCTGGTCAGGAGAGATACAACTGGGGAGGTGGGAACAGCACCTCGCCCAGGCGGCCTCACCTGCAAAGCAAACAGGGGCCTCATGAGGGATGGGAAGGGAGGGGAAGATTGGGAGGGATAGGCAAGGAAGAGGGAAGGCGGCGACCGTGGCCTTATGGTAGGTACCATCCCGGCATTTTCCCGAAGACGAAGTGGGAAACCACGGAAAACCATTTTGAGGATGGCTGAGGTGGGAACCCCCTCTACTCATTTGGACCACCCGAGGCTGAGTAGACCCCGTTCCAGTCCTCATACCACTTTTCAAATTTCGTGGCAGAGCCGGGAATCAAACCCAGGACCTCCGGGGCGGCAGCTAATCACGCTGACCACTACGCAACAGAGGCGACAACAGTATACAATATACAGGCAGTAATTTTTACTACTGATGAGAGAGCTTCTTTGGTGGAACACTTTTTTCATGATATAAAACATGACACTGAGGTGCCCTTTGCTAGTGCTACATCTGTACCAAATTTCGTTCAATTCGGTTTCACCGTGTGTAATTGATAGGGGGGGACAGACATGCAGAGTACACACACATACACACACACTCACAGACACACACACAATATTTTGGCCCTGTGTTGATCTCATAAGTCTACTTTCATTTTTTGCAAAAATCGAAAGTAGGCTAAAAATGATGATAAAACATAGCTTCAATACAATTACTTCATTCGTGCATTTTCCGATAATATATGACGTTAGTAGCTTTCTGCTATAGATGAACGCATCTCCTAACTTACCGTATATACCCGAATACCCCCCCCCCCCGCACATTTTTATTCAAAATCGGACGTGAAAAATTGGGGTGCGGGTATTAATTGAGTCATCCAAATTTTAAAGATTAAAATTGCCCGCCACATGCGATGTAGAGTGTTGCTAGGTCTTGTTCGGGTGTACCGTATTTGCTCGCATATAACACCCCCCCCTCTTTCTTTCTTTTTATTATTATTTTTTATTTTATTTTCGGCTTCAAAAATGTCCCTCTTATAGATTAAGATGGCATGGTATAAAGGCACACAAAGGAGCACCTAGCGTCTTTAAATCAACACACAAAATAGTTATTTTAACCTATACTTTATTTATGAAATAAGTGATAATAGACATTTAAATAGCCACTCCCTTGCATCATCACAGCTGGCTCGTCACAGAGCTGTAGAACAGCAGTGCATGCGCCAAGTTGAAGGTTACGCAGTGTTGCAATGTTACGCGGCATCATTACGTGATTTACAGCGTGACCATTGTCTCTTGTTTCTCGAACCCACATGTTCACATTTTCGTACTTTCCATTTTTCACACCGCGGAAGGACTTACAAGTTTTCTTTGTTCCCAATAATTAGTCCTTCTGGTTAAGCCAATGACAAATCATACACGGCTGCACTTCATATTTACGACTTGATGTAGGAAGCGTCTTTTGCCCAAACTAAAAGGTCATCAGCCAAATAGTTTCAAGATGGCGGACGTATGCATCATGCAAGTATTATAGCCTAACCGTAACTTACGATTCAACAAGTCCTGGCCTCATCAATTCAGCATATCGTACATATCGTGTCCTGATGTGAAACTTATTTGTGAGTGGGTGAAAAGTGCCTGGGACTCCATTCCGCTACCACTGGCGGAGAAAAGTTTTAAGAAATGTGGCATTTCGAATTCCCTCGAGAGAACTGAAGACGAGATGCTATGGGAAGATAGCGACGGTGATGACGATGACAACTCTTTAGCCATACTGAAAGTGACGACGGTGATGAATAGAGGTAAGGGCGCATACAATTAACTCATCAGTACATATTCTTTTTTCTGCCCGCATTTCAGCTGAATATAATAAGATTCTTCCAGTAACTCACACTGCAAAGTTTTTCTAATGCAGGGTGCTGAATGCCTCTCCATGACATTCTGACGTGCTGTTTCCAGCTAAAATTTATACTATAGGTTTAGGTTATTAAGAAATGATTGTGTACTTTCTTGTGTTTTATTTGATGATTTGTAGTACAGTATTAATAGTATACATTTGTTCAAAAGTGACAAAAATAAAAATAAAAAGTATTTTTTTAAATTTTCATACAAAAATGAGGGTGCGGAGATTATTTGAGGGCAGGTAATATTCGGGTATATACGGTATATAGTTTCTCATACAACAACCATGTGGAATAAAACTTCACATAAACTTGCAACATTGTAAAATAACTGATCTCAACAGATTCAGTTCAATGTAAGCTCTCTTTTAAACTTGCATGAATTTCTATCATAAAAACAACTTGCACTCTCTTACTTTCTTCACTGATATTCCCAATGTCGACATGATCGATTGGAATATAATTCTTAGTTCAACATAGCATCTTTCGTGCTCCCATATTACAACAATGCGTTCTTCCACCAATTACAATGCACAGACTATCTCTCCCCTACATAAGACTGTTCCACATACTTGCAGTACTTCAACGAATTTAAAAACCCACAACATTACTCATCATAAATTAATAGTAATGCATTTCCTGTCCTGCCCGCTTGCCCTTCTTAATTGTTGCACTCAACAATGCTTAAATTCACTCCTCAAAATATAATGCAAACTCATGTTGCACTCAGAATGCATAACATGATCCATTAGAATCAGTACAACTTTTACAATTCACCTTAAAAGTGGAAATAACAAACCTCTATCAGTTTTCTGTCACAAGTCAAAATACTCCTACACGATATTAAGCGATCAGCTGTTCTCGTCTGATACTCCCAGAAAATCTTCTCTAACTGAAAAAATGATCCAAGTCATTCTATAACATCGAAATAATACAATCTCAACTTGAATCCTAATCTATAAACGTCTATCAGTTCCTACATTAATTCCTAAAATTAATCCTGTCGAGTCATAAAAATCTCCAGCGTTAAAAATAATCATAGACCGAAAATACGACAAAATCCGACACCAAATTCGAAAAAATCAAAATTCCAACGAACATCATCGATCTAAATTAACTCCTAATCCAAATTCGAAAAATCTAAAAATCCAAAAATGACAAAATCGTAAAATAAAATATCGAAGAAATGGTTTCTCATGGAAATTCAAAATTTCTACTGCAGAACTACATAATTCAAGTCGACTTCTACCTTGTGTTGGTTTTATCTGTTGTTGAAGAATTTGCTTCATTGCTCTGATGTTATCAGCGATTGGAACTCCTCCGCTCGAAATGCGTCTTCGGACCTCCAATTCCATTCTTGTTCGGGCTCGAACTGGGTTCTTGTTCTGGAATCGAATTTAGTCTTCTTCGTGCATTGAACTGGGATAGCCCTTGTTCCATCTTCTTCTGTTCTTGTTAATGCCGACCTGAACTGATGTTCTAGAAGTTCTTTCATCATTATAAATTTTGTAAAGTGGCATTTACGTTACTCCTGAATTTTCATTCATTTTGCGTAATGTTATCTGGTTACTCTCAGATTCTCCATAATTCTCAGTGTAGTGTTCCCTTCTGCATTTTTACTCTGCCATTTGAACTTCCTTGTTACTGTCTGGAGTCATTCCTCGTGCTGCGGTAATAAATTTCATTTTCAAAGTAATTCAGGAATACTTGATGAAAACTCCTAATAGATTGTTGATTTTGCAGAAGTGTATGTAATATAGTTGAACTTATTGATAATAGCTCGTAAATATTTAAGCTTTCCATCGTTCGAAGATAGTTAGGGAATTTTTATGCTAATCCGATTGTAATGTCCAAGTGCAATAACTGTTTGTAAGAATAAATATGCAATGCTCGATTCATATCTCTCCCAATTGTACCACTCGTAAATGTTCTAGACGTTGCTAGCTATAACACTTGGCTATCGTAGAATGTTTCATTAAAATATCACACTTATTAACTGTATCAGATTGCTTTTTGTAGTCATGAAATACACAAGACCGCACTCGTAATACTTTATGGTACGTCCTTCTATGTAGCTGATAGAAGATGCGGCGTCCCTCGCCGTCATGTTATTGTCGCCCGCACTATACTCGGGACTCGAACTGCGACACAGCCGTTCGCTTCACAAATGTAGAGAGAATAATCCCCTTGCTGAATTAGAGCGTTCTCCAATTTCGCGGTTTTCATAGCGTCTCTTCCAAAAACGAGGGAATATTGGCACTCAGACTTCGTACAATAATTTTTCTCACTGTACTGGATCCCTTAAATAAATTTCAAAAATAACAAAAATTACTCTAATAATATTCCGCTACTCCCAGTGTACTCTAATAACTTCTGTTTCTCCTGTAACAATTGTAATTGTTTATTAACTGCTT
This sequence comes from Meconema thalassinum, assembly GCA_946902985.2. Lineage (NCBI taxonomy): Eukaryota > Metazoa > Arthropoda > Insecta > Orthoptera > Tettigoniidae > Meconema > Meconema thalassinum. Next base: position 864,106,340 of record OX336389.2, read on the forward strand.
CGTTTGATAGCCGAAATATCCCTCCTGCGATTGGATCTCGTGATTAAGTTCCCTTTCCATTTTACTACGACTTGATCTTGATGCTTGGCGAAGGTCACCCCTTCTTTTGTACCGGGCCGCACGTGTCAAGTTTATTTTTCACAAAACTAGATCTCCCTGCTCACCTCGCCAATGAAAATGTAACAGAGTTGATACCGCCTGAAGCCTTTTCATTTTTCCAGCCTTCAAAACTTTGCCTGCTCCAATGCTAAAAAAATATTCAACTCCTTATAATTTCAACCAGAATATACGGGTTCAGTATAAACAAGTGTTAAGAGTAGTAGCTATACAGCAAACAGCTCATCCCCTTACACACCATCAATAAACAAAATCCTCATTTTGATATCTTAAACCGCTGAGGAAATATTTGGGATGTTAGCTGGACCACCAGGTGTATACTGCACATTGCCAAAGCTGACTCTTAATCATGCGTACAAGGTGTAGAAATTGGGCCCACAGCAGCTGGTCTCGCTAAGGTCCACCACAGGGCAAGTGTGATTTAAAAAAATATTAAAAACTAACCTCTATGCAAGTTTTTCCATAAAAATGAAATGACTGGCTGCATGGTACAGCGGTAACGTTCTCACCTGCTGCTCCCAAGGTTGAAGGATCGAATCCAAGCGCAGCCAGTTGGCATTTGAGGGTGCACAAATGCGAGGAAGCCGTGTCCGTAGATTTACTGACACATTAAAGATCCTCTTCGAGGCAACAACATTATTATTAAAAATGAAAATATGATAATAACTGTTTGTCGTCATACAAAATTATAGTTTTGAATTGCATTTTAAGCTTGTAACCAACCACAAGTACAGAAAATATACAATGCAAATCTGATATATTAAAGAATGTGAATAGAGCAATGGGATGTTTCCCCATAATCATCAGCATGAGACATCTCCACACTACTAGTATGTTGGTGTATAGCTAGCCCAGACATCAATTAACACATCAGTGACAGTAGATGATGATGATGATGATGATGATGATGATAATTGTTGTTTTAAGGGGCCTAACATCTAGCTTATCGGCCCCTAATAATCTGGGTGATAGCGAAAATGACAATGAAATGGAAATCATATCGAAAATTAAGGTGGACGGAAAATATTTACAAAATGGGACTCAGATTGAAATAACTCACCAAAATGTAGAGTGGGTATACTTACAAAAGGTACCGGTAATTTAGGAGGAAAATACTCGCAAAAGGAATTTAGATTGAAAAATATGCACAAAATGCAGTTTAGGTTCAAAATACTTACAAAATGCAATGTACTGTAGATTCGAAATACTCAACAAAATGCAATTGAAAATCAAAATACTTACAAAATGCAATTGAAATTGAAAATATGTACAAAATGCAATTGAGGTTCAAAATACTTACAAAATGCAACGGAAATTGAAAATACACAATGCAAGTTAGATTGAAAAAGGCCGGTTCAGATTCAAAATACTCACAAAGTGCAATTGAAATTGAAAATGCTTGCAAAATGTATGGTAGATTCAAAATACTCATAATAATTAGAAGCCCACGATTCAAAATACTGTACTTACAAAATGCAATTTAGATTGAAAATACTTACAAAATGGAGTTTAAATCGAAAATATTTACAAAATGCAATGTAGATCGAAAATACTTACAAAATGTGGTTGAGATTTTAAAAAAAAGTGTAATTTAGAGACACGGGGAGCCAAATCACAAAAACAGGGTGGGAATCTTAAAGAGAAAAGGAACTATAATGAAAAGAAAAAGAAGGCTGATCCCTCGAAGAATGAGGGATCAGGAAAGATGACAGAAGGGTCAATGAAGGCGGGAAAGGAAGAAGACTCCCGAGGCCTCGCATACCCTAATACTGTCGGGGTCAGAAGAGAACAAGAGTTGACCAAGAGAGGTTGACAGGAATGAAGATGGAGAGGAGCCCGGCACAAGTAAGTGGAAGCAATGCCGGACTCAGCTGGGATCCCGTGGTCGCCAACCCACGTCCCAATAGATGTGAGCCCCTGGGGGAAGTGGCACTAGAAACTCATGGGTTAAACCTCTTATCAAACTTAGGAAACTACCTAGCTGAGAATCAAAATCCTCAAAATGTCCCAACATTTCTCAATAAATCATGAAATGGGCTTTAAAAGAGGTTTAAAAAAAGGCCTATTTTTCCTCAAAATATGGTCTTGCATGCATAATAATAAAATGACTCATAATAGAATGTGACTCAAGGGTTTACAACTTCTGGCACTTATTTTATCTATAGCCTATGAATTCAAAGTGTAAAGAATGGAAATACCTCTAATGCATCCTCATCTTCGAACAATGTAGAAAAACTTCTTGATGATTCAGGAATAAAATCATGTATTGAGAGTTCATTCAGCTCATCGCCCTCTACAAGCGTCTCTAGTTGGAACACTGCAAGACAGAACAAGAGCAAGATCAGCAAGTGATGTTTGATCCTAAGTAATTAGCAACAAAGACTGTCAGTACTCACCATTTTCATATCGACGGCTTTGTTTTTTGCCAAGCCTTTTCCTAGGACTCCCAAAGGACATTGGCACAGGAAAAACCCTGCGACGATGGCGCAATGCTCGAGTGGAAACCACAGGATGCACAGCTTCTGAAGCCCCAGAAGCAGCATCATCATCTTCCTCACTGTACTGTGGAATACTATACAAAAAGAAGAAACAGTCTTATTGCAGCAACAACAAAAAATTAATATTCCAAGGGTTATTTCCTATTCCTAAACCCCACCCATGTATTGGCAATTCTGTACACTGCACCAGGAATATTTCAGTCCCCTAGTTTTCAATAAGTAATACGAATGTGCCACTTGATTTGAATAAAAAATAATTTCAAGTCACCTGAAACGAGCAGTCTACTCTAAAATCACTATCATAGTTGTTGTTTGAGTCTTCAGTCCTTTGACTGGTTAGATGCAGCCCTCCATGCTTCTCTGTCCTGAGCTAATCGTTTCATCTCTACATACAGTAGGTATCACACCCTACATCCGAGGCAATCTGTTTAACATTTTCTAACCTTAGTCTAGCACTTCAGTTCTTATCCTCGACCATTCCTTCTATAACTAAGTTTGCTATTCCTGGATGTCTTAGTATGTGTCCTACCAACCTATCTCTTCTCTTCATTACCAGTAGCCAGAAACATCTCTCCTCTCCCAATCATCTTAATACCTCTTCAATTGTAACCCTATCTTCCCATCTGATCTTCATCATTCTCCTGTAACACCACATTTCAAACTCTTCAATTCTCCTCTTTTCTGCTGTTCCAACAGTCCAAGTTTCACTTCCACAGAGTGCCACACTCCAGACAAAGGCTTTCAAAAAGACTTCCTAATACCTAAATCTATATTCGATGTCAACCGATTCCTTTTCTGTAGAAATGCTTTCCTTGCCTGTGCTAACCTACTTTTTATATCCTCTTTGCTTCGTCCATCACGGGTTATTTTGCTTGCTAAGTAACATAAGTCTCCTAGTTACTTCAGCTTTTCACCTGCAATTCGACGTCCATAGGGGTTTCAGATTTCTTTCGGCTCCATTCCAATATTTTTGTTTTAGCAAAATAGAAAAATAGAAAACGAAAAACCACACTCGATATGTCTACGTATACTGGAGATACAGCACATGGCGTCGCTTATACCTCAGCTGGGAGGGAGATTCATTCAGTTTATGCTGCAGTGAATAACACACAGCTATGTGCGCTGAGTTTATAAAAATTCAGTGATAAGAGAATACACATTCTAGTAACAGATGGAGAAGATTGAGTTAGTCTTGTTCTTTGCAGATTTAATAATAATAATAATAATAATGTTATTGGTTTTACGTCCCTTTTAACTACACTGGCTTTTAGAGACGCCGGGGTGCCGGAATTTTGCCCCGAAGGGGATCTTTAACGTGCCAGTAAATCTACGGACACGGCTCCCTCACATTTGCGCACCCTCAAATGCCAGCTGACTGCGCCAGGATACGAACCTGCAACCTTGGGCCCAGCAAGCGAGAACGTAACCCCTGAGCCACGCAGCCAGCCTTTGCAGATTTATAAGCTTCATATATTGTAGTGATAGAAGCCATTTTTCAGTGTTATCTAATTATAAAGAAAGCTTTTCAGTCGGTCAACACAAATTGTGTCCAATTACATTAGGCGGGAAACAAGTATTTACATAGGCTGCCCTACAAACAAGTAGAAATACCTACTTAATTGGATAACATGTTTCGAACGTCAAGCGTTCATCCACAGATCCTGTTCACTTAGGCTTAATTAGTGTATGATGTTTATGAATTACACTTAAACACAAATATATATATACAAAGATCATATTACATAAGTGTGTCAAAACTTGCCAACTATTTACAAACAGTATAGTATACTTCTATGATTGTTGCGTTATTATTATTAATGTGGTTCAAGTATGTAGCCTGTGATCTATGGAACTGTTATTATGAATAATGAAGTTGTCTGCACTATTTTGTTCTTATTGTTCTAAATCAACCGTTCCTATTTAAACTATTGACCCAATTGTATTGTAATATATTGTGTGGCGAATACAAGTATAATTCATAAACATAAGTGAACAGGATCTGAGGATGAACGCTTGACGTTCGAAACATGTCATCCAATTAAGTAGGTATTTCTACATAAAAGCGTGTTAGTTTGTAGGGTATGTTTCCCGCCTAATGTAATTGGGCACAATTTGAGTTGACCGACTGAAAAGCTTTAATAGCTTCATATATTCCATCAGGTTTGACGAACTTATTTCCTATCCTGTGAACTACATATGATGGGATAACAATGCATTTTCTACAACCAATTGAGGACCATGAATTAACCCAACTTATGTATCCAATCTTTGAAGCCAGTCTCAGGCCTATGGGAATGACGGAGTCCAACTCCCATCTGACATATCAGGGAATCCTTGGAAATGAACAGACAATCGAACTGGTATTCAATGAGGATACTATTAATAAAGAGGATGGGTAGAACTAGCTGTCAGCAAATAGGATGGGATTGGATATTCTAGGTATTATATTCAATCTTTACCCACATTTCAAATACTTTTTTATTTTGTTATTTGGCAGAATTATTCAAAGGCTTCAATCTTGAGGCTCAACTCATGCTGAATCTTTGCCACTCTTATCTGAAACAAAAGCATAACTGGAAGGAGCTGCAGAGAAAGTGGTCTCAAAAATATGAGGGGTAGTCAAATGAAAACGAGACTGACGATATAACGTGCATGGGGCGGACAGTGGTAACACAGGTAGGTGGGGGTATAGTAGTGCCCTCTATTGGGAATCAGGAACCGCACGAACGTTCACCGCTGTGTCATTTGTCTGTTAGACATGCTTGTTGTGATGTCAGTGAGGCGTGTGTCGTCCGATGTCACTATGGAGGCCGGGAAAGAGGAACAGCGAGGTGTAGTGCGGCCTTTGGCTGCGGAAGGAGTGTCAGGAAGTGAAATGCATGCCCAAATGTCTGCTGTGCATGGTGAACAGTGTATGTCACGTGCGTGTGGGTTTGCGTGGAATAAACGATTTCGAGAAGGTTGGATGTCATTGAAAGACAGGGATCGGCCAGGACAGGCTCATCGTGTCATTACCCCAGCTATCATTGCTGCGGTGGATGCAGCCATATGAACTGACCGGCGGCAGACAGTGCAAGACATTCACCTCATGGTGAGCAGCAATCATGGTACCGTACCGCCCATGCCATCACGACGGAGCATCTGAAGTACCGGAAAATCTGTGGACAGTGGATTCCCTTCAGCCTAACGGACGAGCAGAAGTTCAAGAGAATGTCGACATCACAGGAGCACCTGGAACGGTATCACGAGGAAGATGATTGTTTCTTGTCCCGTATTGTCTCGGGATATGAAAAATGGTGTTATCATTATGAGGCAGAGAGCAAGCGTCAGAGCCAACAATGGAAGCACATGGATTCACCCCCACCAAAAAAATCCAAAGCTGTGCACGCCAGCGTAGGGAAAGTCATGATGACGTTTTTCTTTGACCGGAAGGGACCGCTGGTCATTGACTTTCTCGAACATGGCACCACAATTAACGCCCAGAGATATGTGGACACTTTGCACAAATTGAAGCGTGGCATCAAGTCCAAACGCCCAGTAATCTTGACAGTCGGCATCATTCTGTTGCATGACAATGATCACCCACATGTTGCCAGGGTTGTTTCGACTACGCTACAGGTGATTCGCTAAGAACCCCTTACACATCCTCCATACAGTCCCGATCTCTCTCCATGCGACTTCCATATCCTTGGAGCCCTTAACAAAAGACATTCGTCACCGTCGATTTGCTTCGGATGCAGAGATGTACGCCTGGGTACAATCATGGTTCCGGAGACAACCACAAACATTTTTCCAAGAAGGCATTGACCGTCTTGTCCCACAGTGGGATAAATGCATTAACAGTTATGGCGAGTACTTTTGAAGTACCACACAGTGTACTTACTTTCTGACCCTGTATAACAATTTATGTTTAAAAGATTGCTACATTGTAGCTGAAGAAGGTCAAACAGACCAAAACATGTACTACTAATAGTGTATAAGTATAAAAAATTCTATTGAAAAGTGGGTAAAGATTCAATATAATCAACAAATCAAGACGGACAAAGAATGACGTGTGTCATAGAAATACATTCTACGTATTAGTGAAGTTCAGATAATGGAATATAGAGAGAAGGAAGTAGGATATTAGGTGTACCTGTCAGGCGTAAAATTAGGTAGGGCAAAGTGGGGAGTAGGGTATATGTCAAGAAAACCTTACAATGTAACATAGTTCCTGTAAGGTACATAAATTAACTATTCATGTGGATAGATCTGGAAATGTCTGCAACTCGAGACCGGATTGTTTCAGTGTGCGCTCCGTGTGAAAGGGTGGATCAGGAAGAAGTAGATATATTTTATGAGACACTGTGTAGCCTAATATGGTATGGTAGTGAGTGTTAACAATAAAGATACTGTAGTGCTGATGGGGGATTTCAGTGTGAGGATAGGAAATAGGACTGTCCAGTGTGAGAAGGTTAATGGGCAAGTGGGGTGAGGATACAGAAGCTAACACCAATAGGATACGTTTACTAGATTTATGTGCTAGCATGGGATTGATACTGGGATTCAAGTTGTAACCGTCCACCTGATGAAGCTGCCATGTAGCAGTGAAACAAGTAGTGAAAACCCCGTGTCATATTTTAGTGTATGTGGTATTAACTGTTGCAAACCCATTCTTGAAGCATAACGAGATTCACTGATACGCATGAGAAGGGTAGAGAAACTTAATCATTACTGACTTTCAATTTAGTAAATTGATAGAATTCCAGGGTATTCTGTGGGTTATTTTTTATGAAACAGACCACAAAATGATATCCTGTGAAATGAGCATAGTTAGACCTAAAGTGCAGAAAGTGAAGTCTGTTTGCTGATGGATTATGGTTGAAAATCTCCAGGATAAGGAACTTAGGCAGAAATACATGGAAATGATTGGTGAGAAATTCCAAAGAGTACAGTAGATGGAAAAGAATTGCAGAACATTGAAACAAAGTGAAACTATTAGTAGAGAAAAGATAACCAGACAGCACAACCTTTCAACACTTAATTACTGTGCGCAAGGGTCTTATAAACACAACTCACAGAAAATGCACACCAAAGACAGGGGTGGAAAATATTCTTTTTGGCCGGCTAGTTGCTTAAAATTACCCACTGTGCAGTGATTGGATGTTCTTTTCTCTCCCATGGGTCACCCTGAATCATAGCTTTTGCAAGCTCCGGTAAACTTGATGTATTAAGTCTCTTCCGCTGCGGCATAAATCATGATTCATCTACCGCCTGGCAAATCTTGTCTTTATCTTTAAATAATGTAGATAGTGTGCTGGGAGGAATTCCATACTCAGCTGCAATATCCTTCTTTTTCTGACCCCTCTCCACTTCACTTATCAACTCAAACTTTTTCACTGAGGACTTTGCATTTTTCCATGCTTTACACTTACAGGACTGTAAGTGGGGATACTGAATGACTTGTCAGAAACATGCTGCAAGTTTTCCTGGTACTGACGTAATGCAGGGGGATGGCCCACAGAACCTATTGCATATGGTCGACACACCGGAGGTGGACAGATAAGTCGCTAACTAAACATACTGAACATTTAGGAACAATATCACACAAACCATGAAAACTGTATTGTACAGTTATTGTTTTGCACAATTAGAGTTACAGGTTAATTTTTGCTTCTAGGGAGGAAACTTTTGCTTCGAGAAATTGAGTAATTCGTGTAACCGAATTCCGAATAATAGACAAATGAATACATGTAACGAGTAGGACAGACAGCCAGGAAATTGAAGTTACTTTGAGATATTGAAAATTCGGGTAATGGAGTCTTGACTGTAAGCGTCAAGTAACTGAGAAATGCAATGAGAGGAACATACAGTTGTTCCTGGTTGTTTTTCTGTGTTTTGTAAATTTAGAGAAGGCATACATGCTAAGCATCCAGAGGGATTAACAAGGGAAGGAAGCATCCAGAGGGATTAACAAGGGAAGGCTGCTTCAGGCAATCAAAGGTATTTATCAGGCTGCAGTGAGAGTTTATAGTAGGATGAGTTCTTGATTTAAGGTTGTTACAGGAGTGAGACATGGCTGTAATCTTCCACTATTACTATTTATTTTACATATGGGCCATTTGCTGAAGGGCATACACTGGCTGGGTGGGATTCAGTTAGGTAAAAACCAGGTGAGCCAGTTTGGCTTTTGCTGATGACCTGGTTGTAATGACGAGTTTTGAAAGCTTACAAAATAACAAGCTAGAACTTGAACAGAAATGTAGGGAACATGATATGAGAATCAGCATTTCCAAAACAGAGATGATGTCAGTAGGGAAGAAACATAAGAAAATAGAATGCCAGGTAGTAAAAACTAAATTGGAGCAGGTGGACCATTTTAAGTACTTGGGCTGTGAGAGAGAATAGACGGAGAAGGAGAGGTAAAGAAGGGGGCTCTGTCGAGAGAACGACAAAAATGGAGAGGCATAATCAGAGGAGCAAACCAGTCACATAGCTGATATATGATGGATGGAATTTTAAAATCTGTTTCAGGAAATTTGTGAAGGTTGTCTATGCCTTCTACTTTTTACCCACCAGTGTAGCCAAATGGGCTAAGGTATGTATGACTGAAATAGGTAGCTTTATGTCCACTGAACGGAGGTTTGAATCTGGTGCAAAAAGCAGGTAAGTGAGGCTTCCCACACTAAGTTTTTCTCTAGCTGTGTATTCAATGAAGCACATCGTGAACGGTGCTAATGAACCTGATATCCCTAGCCCCTAACTGAAGCAATAATAAACATAACAAATGCCAAGACTGGAATATTTGCCTGTTAAGTATCACTTTTGTCAACCGAAACAAACAAACAAACAAACAAACCCCATGGTGCTACAGCCCATGAAGGGCCTAGGTCTACCAAGTGACCTCTGCCCTGCCATTTGGCCTGGAGATTATGGGGTGATACGTGGTCAGCGCATTGGGTCCCCACGGCTGTTAATCTTGGTCTCCATGATCGGGGTGCAGTCTCACTGTCAGACAGCTACTCAATTGTCCTCACAAGGCTGAGTGCACCCCATTCCAGCCCTCACATCAGTTTCTAAAATCCCTGACGGAGCCAGGAATCGAACCCCAGGACTCCAGGTGAGAGGCAGGCATGCTATCCAAACACCACGGGGCCGGCCAACTTTGTCACCCAGTAGAGACAATATCAATAATAATAATAATGTTATTGGTTTTCTGTCCCTTTTAACAACTGCGGCTTTTAGAGACGCTGGGATGCCGGACTTCTGCCCTGAAGGGGATCTTTGACATGCCAGTAAATCTACTAACACAGCTCCCTCGCATTTGCACACCCTCAAATGCCAGCTGACTGCACCAGTTTGATATCTGGTCAATGCATATGAGATTTTTGAAGTGAAATATCACATCCTGTGGTTCGGAATCCACGTTTAAAAAAAAGGGAGGTCCCATGGCTCATGATCGTGAGATTAACGGTCACATAAAACTACAGGCTTTATAAAAACTACAGGCTTTATAAATTAATGTTGATCAAATTTATTCCACCTTCAACTTCAACAGAGCCAATCAGGGCAATAAGTGTTCATTTTAAATGTACTCACTCATACTGACAGGAACTCTCAGCAAAGTAGGTCGGATCATTTAAGCACCCTTAATAAAACTTTATTGCAGTCGAACGACCATAGAGTATAGCAGTTTAGATTACATGTGCATGTAAATATCATTATTCTTTGCTGTATTCCTTCAGTGATTTTGTGCGCTTTTGGCACACAGTGAAATGGTAGTGCTCACAGGCCTTCCCGCAGAGGATGCATACACACACTGGTGAGGGATCGTGAAAACTGTTTCTCGTGCATAACTTGTGATGGAAACCGTGCACTGAGAGCCTAGTTATGGCGCTTCGTATGTCCTTGTTTGCTCCCATCCAGTTCCTATCCAGCATCGCGTCTGTTGTGTAGAAATCGAGCCAGATGTCCGATCTCTTGCTTTGTCTGTCCCGAAGTAGGTCTGACTCTTGTTTGGTCGCTGGTAGCTGTTTTCGGAACCTCAAGTCTTCTATGAGGAAGCACGTTTTTGCAAGCTCATAAGCCAGTCTTGAAGGAGTGTATTTTGATATGGCCTTAATGCAGTTGTCATAGGACGACATGTCCCATTTGCATGTAGGTAGATTGAGCCATGAAAGTGACGCTGTCCAACACGGCACCCATGGTGTATTTTCCTGGCACCCTTCATAAGCAAATTTTTATTTCGATGGTTTCTAATATTAATTCAAATTCCAAGACAAAACTATTTCCTTCCAAACATCTTCCAGTATACACCCATCAAGCATGTTTTTGTACACTCAAAGCTGAATTCCCTGAACAAACACTACCTGTCCTTTCCTTATTCCTCTCAAAAGAAGGGTACTTGCCCTAACAATGTTTTTATCCCTTCAAGCAGCAGTGCCACTGTGCTGCCATAAATCTTTCTACCGTAGACAAGACAGACAATTCACTGATACCCACCACCTCCTACTGTAATTTGTGCTTTCCTCATACCTCTAAGTCACTTTAATCCCAACAAAGCTGTGCTGCAAACAATAAGTTAGCTCTTTAAAACATTGTTATTTGTACTGATGCTGAGGGAAGTTGGTCAGTCTTTGACCCAAACATTCAGTATAACTTGAACTTGTGAGTGTAGGTTCAGTTATGTGTCTTATGTTGTGATCGACTATCCTTAACACAATATGGCTGAAAGGCAAAATTACTGTTTTAACAGTGATTGGGAGGAGGAGTATTGTTTTGTTGAATTGAGAGGAAAACCAGTGTGTTTATCTTGTAATAGTAGTGTGTCTGTGCCTAAGAAAAGTAATGTAGAACCTCAGTTTTCAACAAATCACACATAGTTAAACAGTGAATTTCCTGTTAAAACCGAATTACGAAAACACAAAGTTAAGAGACTTAAAATCTAAATTAACATTACAACAATGTGAGTTTACAAAGATAGTTCAGCATTATAGTAATGTGACAATAGCCTCTTACAAAATCTGTTATGTTTTAACTAAAGGGAAAAATACCTTTAAGTGACGGGTAAGCAGTTAAAGAAGCAATGATCAGTGCCATGGAATCTCTGTTTGTTGGTCACAAAGATAAAACAATTAAAGCCCTTTATGGAATACATAAGTGCAGTTTTATCTTTTTTAACTTTTTTTAAGATAAACTGCACTTATGTTCTCCATAAAAGGGCTTCAATTGTCACACCAAACTGTTGCTTGACGGGTTGAACAGATTTCTAACAATTTAGAATCTCAATTATACAGTATCAGAGCCTGCAATTGTATGAATATTTTTCGCTTCAGATTGATGAAAGCACTAATATTTCCGATATTGAACAGTTAACATGAAGTATAACATAAATTTCTCGCCAAATCAATACTTTTTACTTACTTAAAAATTCTATAGGTACATGTTTCGAAAACACACAATGTTTTCTTCCTCAGCCCACTTATTGGTGTTAAAACATCGATAACCTCGTTATCGATGTTTTATGATGTTTAACACCAATAAGTGGGCTGAGGAAGAAAACATTGTGTGTTTTCGAAACATGTACCTATAGAATTTTTAAGTAAGTAAAAAGTATTGATTTGGCGAGAAATTTATGTTATAACTTACTTCATGTTAACATGGTCAATACGGAACCTGGAATGAGTGCAATTGAACAGTTAATCGCATTAGAAAAAATTCCACAGCATAATGGGAACAATTCACCCAATAGTATAAATAGACAATACTTTTATCATATTAAAATTTTCCTACCACTCTAATACATAATATTCATACATAAAAGAACGTTAATTGCTTAATTTTAATTTTAAGAAAATTTACACAGTTTGTTATCAACTTTTTCTAATGAATCAACAGCCATAAAACAAAGTAACAGTTTTAATTAATTTAGCATTATTAATCAAGAGAGACCCTTCAAACCAAATAGACCTGAAATTAAGTACACGTTCATAAAAATATAAGATCCAAACAAATGTACGGTACAAATTTAGAAAACATGTACATATATTTCTTTAAGAAAGTTTCAAAAGGTTCTTTATATTTTTTAAAATGAATATATCTTGTTGATATACAAGTCAGTTGAGAAGCTGAGGAAGGGAAGTAGAGTTTTCGAAACATGTACTTGTTTTGAAAGTTCATAATAAGTAGTGTATTGGCTAGGCGGAATTCCTTCAATAGGTGTTGTACACTAAATTAACCAGTTTACCTCGTCAATACGAACAAAGAATGAGTGTAATGCTTAATTAAATCTCCTGGGATGTCATCTTCATTACCACTGAGAATGATGGATATGGTTTTTAATGAGCGAAATCCAGGGTTTCTTTCTAGTACCATATCAAGTTTTGTTGATATCTGTGAGGCTACTTCCTCTGCAGCATCTTCCAGTTTGGCTTTCGTTTCAGAAAAGAGTGGTAATGATTCAGCAAGAGTTGGGCCTCTAGATTAGAGCTTTTGAATTATTCTGCCAAAAACGAGAAATGTGGGTGTATATACACCAAATCTTACTTGAAGCCCTCGACTTTCAATTTGAAAAAATAAAACACATAAACAATGTCTCTGAAAATGGCAATGACATGTAAAAACATGTAAAACAGTTATACTTCGTTTAGACGGCTCGGTGGTAGCCTGGATTATCTCTGATCTGGATAATGAGCAATCCGGAACGACTTCAATTGTCACTAGTACGTGTTTAGACATCTCATCATGAAACAAGATAATCGAGTAAAACATCACAACATTGCGATGTTTAGTCAACTTTTGAATTCCAAGTTTGTCGTAGCAGGAATTTATTGTTTCTTCCAGTCTTAGAGTATTTCAGTTATTTTTTTAACAGAATTCTTAGTAATAAAAAGCCTGAAGAGATATGCAGGTAAGGCCTGCTCTTGGTATGGGGAAAAAAAATAAAAAATGTTTATGTACAGGTCTCGGATCCTTATTAAATAAATACATTTTAATTTGTCCAGTCATTTGGTCCTGTAGGAATCCCTTCTACGTCTACGACAATAACTATATGCCTTTATTATCGTCTTCAATGACTTACCCCATTGCTAGAAATTTATCTGTGTGTACTGTAAATACTGGTATGTTTGTTCTCCTTCCTTCATTTCGTGTCTCTATGATATAAACCAACATAAATACAACCATCATAGCCAACATTGCATACGTCTTAATTTCAAAACACAAGAAATTTCAAAAAAAGCCACCATTTGTACTGCCTACTTCTCTCACAAACAGTACAACAATTGCAATGGTCAGACACAAAATGATCTAGAAGTTGGGACAGGATCAGGCTGATCTTGTTTGGAGGACAGATAATCTAGATAATGAAATCAAGTTGTGTTTACACATACCAAATTAATCTGGATCAGGGCCTAATCAAATCAGGATCACAACCGTGGCTTCTAAATGGGGTATTACATTATAATGGTGACCGACTCTTAAAAATGAGAACAAGTACTAACCTTGTAACAGGAATTTATAGGCACTACAAAAATAGTGTAAATTACTTACATTCCTTGTAATTTCTACACAGATAAACCATTTTTATTATGTAACAGTTTGAATAAAACGTCCTGCATACAATCAATGTCTATGTATAACAGTTCAAAATGGATTTACACTGATTGGGTAGCTCTCTGCATTACCGTGTGAGAGAAATCTCCAAACACGGGAGACAAGTGGGGACAGAACGACAATCAACTGTCCTCGAAATGGTTTTCTGGTTACACATCCTCAATGATCCATAAGCCAGGATGGTTCCTCCTAACATGCCACGACTAAATCCTTCCAATTCCTACCCCAGTTTCATTCATCTTCATTCATTTCATGTCTCATGAACTGTCCTGATAAGATTGGTGCCAGGAAGGGCAACCAGTCATTAAAAAACCTTTGCCACATAGAAACTGGTCTCACATCATTCCTGACCACATAGAAATTGGAATAAGCTGTAGAGAGCAATAAAATGTTTATAATAAACTTAAAAACAGGCTGACTATGAACAGCATGTACAGTACCATATATCAGAATTTGATGAAAATTTGGTACCTCCATGTGGGGATGTAAATAGGTTGCCTTAGTCTTTTCTTTTCACATCTGGGTCATGTAATTGCTTGAGGTAGATGAACAATATTAATAGAATAATAATGTTATTGGTTTTACGTCCCTTTTAACTACTGCAGCTTTTAGAGACACCAGGGTGCCGGAATTTTGCCCCAAGGGGGATCACTAACGTGCCAGTAAATCTACTGAAACAGCTCCCTCGCATTTCCGCACCTTCAAACGCCAACTGGCTGCGCCTGCAATCTTCGGCACAGCAGGCGAGAACGTTACCGGTGAGCCACGCAACCAGTCGAACAATGTTAAATATTGTGTAGTTACATAGCCTACTGCAAACATGTGAACCATAATGGTCAAAGTAGGATAATACAGGTTTCCTGGTATTTGTGTATTATTATGATAACACTATATCCATCATGGGTTGTATTACGACTAGCATAACCATAGGAATGATTTTGTCTGTTGGAACTATAAGTTGTTCTACGACAGAATAAATAATTCTAATTAATAATGGTTTTACTTCTTATTTGTGTTTATTCAATATTAATATTGATTGTTCAATTCCGGCTAACAGAGCTGATTCTGAGTCTGTAGGATAAAATACAGGAAATTCACTGAACAGCATTTCAATACAAGTAACTTATGCAAAGAAAACAAATTATGGAAATTAGCACTTTATCCCCACCTGAAGCTGACAGCAAATGCACAGGCACTGTACTGTTTAAGCAAGTCCTTATACCAGTGCTACAGGGTTATATTTATACACTGACCGGCAAAAAAAGTGGAACACTTTAATTTTTTATGTAATTTCTTAATTTATTCCACTAAAATGTATCGGTTTTCTAATATTTGCATTATTCATGTAAATTTAGATGGTTGGCAACAGAAAATACCGAATCATGTTTTACAACACGCTTTAACTCACAAATTTCGTTACATTTTGCAACTCTTACAATTTTCTATTTTTTAGTAATGCTCTTTTGGGCTGGTGTTTATCAAACGTATTGCCAAACAAAACAGTATTAATGTTTGCACTGCACTGCAAGAGAACACTGGTCCTAAAAACGGGTGTTTCCACCTTTAGCGTCTATGACAGCTTGTAAACGCTCAGGCATACTGTTCACAACTCGTCAAATGGCATCTGCCGGGATGCGATCCCATTCCTCCAGCAGCGATGTTCTCAGTTGTGCCAAGGTGGTGTGGTCATGCTGTCTGACGTTCCTTCCAAGCGTATCCCATACATGTTCGATGGGGTTCAAGTCAGGACTACGAGCTGGCCAGTCCAGGGTTTGAATCTCCACTTCCTGCAGATATTGTACAACACAGCGAGCAGTATGAGGGCGGGCATTATCCTGCATCAGCATGAAATTCTGACCAATGAAAGGCGCAAAGGGCATCACATGGTTCATCAGGATCTCTTCGATGTACCTTTGGGAATTGAGCGTCCCGTGATCGATGCACACCAACTCAGTGCGGGCCATAACGTTGATGCCACCCCACACCATAACCGAGCCACCTCCAAATGGAGTCCTGGAGGAGAAAGCAACAGGGCTGTACCTCTCCCCGCGCCTTCTCCACACTCTTTCTCTTCAATCCGGAGATCTAAGGTTAAAGCGACTCTCGTCAGTGAAGAGAACAGAGGCCCACTGCTCGTGGGTCCATCCCAGATGCTGCCTTGCGAAGCGAAGACGCGCCTCTCTGTGATGCCGTTCGAGTGCGGGTCCACGTGCAGGTCTCCTGGACAAAAGATGAGCTTCTTCAAACCTTCTTCTTACTGTTCGCTCACTCACTCTCACATTTCTGACATTTTCCAGTTGATTTCGTGCCTAAACTGCTGTGGTATGCCGATCACGCAGAACTTGGAGGGTGAGAAATCTGTCATCCCTGGCACTTGTGCTTCTTCTACGGCCTGACCCTCGTCTCCTGTCGTATGTTCGGAGCTCTCTGTAACGTTGCACTGCACGATGTATGCTACCGAGAGATGATCCAATGACCTCAGCAACATAACGGAAGCTGCGGCCATCCTCCATCAATGCAACTGCCTGTGCAGCTTCTTCACGGCTAAGAGGCATGTTTTAGTGTGAACTGCAAATGGATAACTTGCTAAAATGTGTGACAATGGTTCACACGTGTTCAACAAGTGCCAGTTGTTATCCCTAGAACAACAATAAGCGAGCGGCAACACTCATAAACCTTAAACGCTTCCAGTCCGCTTCCCGCCATAAAACCATTAAGATAGGCTCATCGAGGATTGGGGGTAATTGGTGGTAATAAACCACCCTAAGAAATGTCATATTATCAATTTCTATTCACGGATGTTTCAGATGTTTGTTCTAATGCATGCAAAGCTTTTAAAATGTGATTAAATCTTTTTCAAGGCTAGATTTATACTATTTATATTACTTTTTTAACTGTTCCACTTTTTTTGCCGGTCAGTGTATATCGGCACCGTTGCGCCGAGATTTTCCATTCGGCTGACCACGCCGCTGCTTTAACTCCCCTTGTTAAACTAACTTTTCAAGCTTTATCTCTCATACATTGATAATAATGTTCAAACCTTACCTTATATGAGGTGCTGAAAATGGTGTCCTCCCGCAGCTAAACAGGCATGTATCGAGTGAACACATTTCGACTAACATGATTAAATTCGGCCGCTGAAATGTTTCTGACTTCGTGTGTTATGTTTTCCAACATTCTGCGCGAACACGGCGAGCAGATTCGTAATTAAAGTAACTTTTTAAAACAAAAATACACTGCTTTAAAGTTAACTGTCTAACCATCTTGAGCGAGAGAATGTATAAGGTGCGTTCAAAAAGTAACGAGCTGGAGGCTAAAATGCGCAAACCGGTGACTACATCAGCTAATCGTGGCGTGTGTAACGAGGTGTGGTTCCGACCAGAGTGTGGAAGGTCACAGCCTGTCGCTAGAGGTCACGCGTGCACGTCACGTGACGATACAAAGCGAGCAGCAGCATGCATCAATCGTCCAACACTGCCAGTCGCATTGCAAACAGTGACATGGAGGCGTCAACCGAAGAGCAAAGAGGTGTTGTTCGGTTTCTGACAGCGGAAGGAGTAGGGGGAACGCACATTCATCGCCGAATGTCACAAGTGTACATATGGCGAACACTGCATGTCCCTTGCAAGGGTCAAGGCGTGGCACAAGCGCTTCAGGGAAGGACGGGTGTTGTTAGCCGATTATGCCTGGTCTGGGGCACCCCTCTGCATTACCGATGATAACGTCCAGCTGGTTGATGCATTCATTACCCAGGACCGCCGAGTGACAGTGAACCCCATAGCCGCCGTGGTCGCTCCACAACAATGCACGACCTCATACGGCCAACACAATCGCGGCACTCTGGCATAAATTCAAATGGGAGGTTCTCGGCCACCCTCTATACAGTCCAGACTTCTCTCCCTGTGATTACTCCACGTTTGGTCCCCTGAAAAGGGCCCTGCGGGGCCAATGATTCACCTCGGACGCCGACGTCCAGCTGTACGTGCGGAACTGGTTCACATCGCAGCCCAGGGAATTTTATGAGACAGCCATTCACCGCCTCATGTCACAGTGGGACAAGTGCCTGAACAGCCAGGGCCAATACTTCTAACATACAGGTACTGGTTTCTGTAATTATGCCTCCGGCTCGTTACTTTTTGAACGCACCTTATACACTGAGTGTGATAGTAGAATGACTGCATGGTGACCGATGCAGCTGACAAGACGAGTGCACATAGAGATAATAAGGGGAATTACATCAGCCATGGTCAGCCGATGCACGGGCAAAAGCCGAGTGGAAAATCTCCGCGTGCGATGGTTCTGCTATATAAATATAACCCTGTAGTTCTATCATATGCCATCCAACTACAAGCAACCAATAGCATTACCGATAGCAATACGTCAGCCGTGAGATCACAGTGACGTCACTGATCTCCCTAAAATCTCCCTAGACGCCGCTGTATCGCAATGTACAGTTCAACCCTCATTTTAATAGGCGGTTGAACTGCAGATTGCGATACAGCGGCGTCTAGGGAGATTTCAGGGAGATCAGTGACGTCACCGTGATCTCACGGCTGACGTATTGCTATCGGTAACGCTGTTGGTTGCTTGTAGTTGGTTGTCAGCTGATTACTATATCATTTCCGTGGTCAGTTCATCGCAGGAATTTACTGGAGTCTGTTCGTCATTTTTGTATCGTCACTCGTTAGCGTTTTCTAAGTGTAATATTGAAATAAATATTCCCGTGTATAACCTATAGAACAAGATTGTGATATTAGCAGTGTCGTGTGCTGGATTGTGTTGACGATTTCTATTAAAATTGTTTAAATCCTGAAGTTGTTGCATTAAAATAAAATCCGTTACTTGTGGTGGAAAATTAGTGCTTCTGCTTGTACATGTGGAATAATACACCATTTGGGATATATCGGTGAGTTTTTACGTTGTTCATATATATATTTTGGTTGTTGCATTTAATAGGAAAGTTGTCTAAACGATAATATTACGTCAGGAACGGTGTTGGGGAATTCGCCTGTTAAAATAGTAATGGATGGGTAAAATTTAAACAACTTGGCATTTACATGAACACCTGCAAAATAGATATGACAATGTTTTGTATTAGACCTATAGGCCTATAGGTCTTGTTTTTGACGTATCATATAGTATGTCTGTGACGCATTATTAAACAGAATTTGCAGCCAATATTGGAAAACATAAAAATACCAACCTATCGGAGGGGGGCCAGCCCCCCCCCAACAAAAACAACATTATTGACCACAATGTTTTATAATGGCATTGTGTTTGTGTATTTGCAGCCAACTTTGGAAACAAAAAAAGAACGAAACTACACAATAACATTATTGACCACAATGTTTTACAGGAATATTACAATGTGCAGCTAGGTTAATGTATTGATGTCAACCGGCGATTATTACAGACCGTGATCGTTTGCGCATGAATATATTATAAAAACAAATTGGTTGTTTTTGTGATGTTATCAACCACTTGACGAAATGCTCCTCTGGCAAGATTATGGGAAAAGCCTTGGTTATAGGGTATTTTGGGTGGTGACAACTCAATAACAGAAATGAGCATTAAAAAACTTCGAAACGTATTGTGTTTCATCACATGTAATTTATTTATCGGCCTACCTCAATTTGGCATGCCGTACATACGAAAATACTTTAATTTAGGGTTACATTTATGACATATTTTTAAAATTCCGTTTCGGGATCTGTAATTCGCTTATATAGTTGAATTACAGATGACGTTAAGCATCGTAATTAATTTAATTTTATATTTATAAGACATTGTATCGAAAGCAGTAATTGACCTAAGTTATATAGCTCAATTAAAGATTTCGATGCAATGTTTTATTAATATGAAATTATACTAATTACGATGTGTATCGTCATCTGTAATTGATCTACATAGGCCAATTATAGAATTCGATGCGTAAAATTAAAAATATCAACTGAAATTACGATGTGTATCGGAATCTGTAATTGACATATATAGGCCAATTAAAGAATTCGATGCGGAAATTGTAAAGTATAACGTTAAATTGCGAAATTTTATTCAGCATCTGAATCGTTAATTGAGCTATATAGGTAAATTATAGATTTCGATGCAATGTTCTTTATTTACGAAAAGAAAATAATTATCATGTGTATCGGAATCTGTAATTGATCTACTTAGGCCAATTATATATTTCGATTTATAATATATGACGTGAATTTGCGATTTTTTTAATGTATCGGAATCATTAATTGAACTATATAGCTCAATTATAGATTTCGATTCATTGGTCGATTTGACGGTTTTTGTGTTTGCCCACCCAAAAAAAAACTATTACCCAGGCCTTTCCCGGATATATATGACGTGAATTTGCGATTTTTTTTAATGTATCGGAATCTTTAATTGAACTATATAGCTAAATTATAGATTTCGATACATTAAAAAAGTGACGGTTTTTGTGTTTCCCCGCCCAAAAAACCCCTATTACCCAGGCCTTTCCCGGATATATATGACGTGAATTTGCGAATTTTTTTGATGTATCGGAATCTTTAATTGAACTATATAGCTCAATTATAGATTTCGATACATTAAAAAAATTGACGGTTTTTGTGTTTTCCCATCCAAAAAACTCCTTTACGTGAATTTGCGAATTTTTTTATGTATCGGAATCTTTATTTGAACTATATAGCTCAATTATAGATTTCGATACTTTATAAAAATTGACGGTTTTTGTGTTTTCCCACCCAAAAAAAAACCTATTACCCAGGCTTTTCCTGTAAGTTTGCCAGAGGAGTATTTTGTGATGTCGTTGATGACGTCACGGAAGCCGCCGTTTTGTTTTAGGGGAATTTAATATGCGGCCGTATCGCAATGTATAGTAGTCCCTAATAGGCTACTTGGATTTCCTAAATACGTTCCACAAAATATTGCTTCATTGTGCCTTATAATGTTAGCCTATATATTATTTGTGAACATACACAAAACATTGAAATATGTACAAACAACACCAAATGTTGTGCTCTTCATTTCATACCTAATTAGAAATATACAAATATGCTACTACTAGTCTAATGAATCCTCGATAGTGGTAGCAAGACGAACTATGAGCTGCAAGCGGTATGACGCAACTAGCTTTCCCAGAGATAGCGGTACAGTCTGCATTGTATGTCAATGAATCATCGTTACTGGTCAGTTGGGTCATTTCAAGTTTGTGTAATATGTATGATCTGTTGCCTATTCCACCCTCAAAACAACAATCACCTCCACTGTGCAACACTACGTCTTCCCATGGGTGCCTTTAGTCTGGAAAGTATGTAAGATTTCAGAAATTCCAAGGGATACAAACATTAAAAAATTTAAGTAATTCATAAACGCTTAACAGGAGAGTAGTTTCCACATATGGTTGTACAGTGAGAGCCCTCCTTATAGAACGGAGACTCGCAGAGGCCAAGTGGCGGCAGGTGCACAGTGAACTGCAGCATGTCGAGCAAGGCATTGGCGTTAGCAGCAGCATAGCGCCCATCTAGTTTAACACATTTACACTTCTTAACGTATTTAATAATCATAATTACATGAATTTCAGAACCGGTAGCAATAACTACGCCTGCTAACGTGCAGCGCTACGCCATGGGGCCAAGCTCTCTATGGAATTGGTACGCGTGGGTTCTAGCCCCACCATCCGCTTTCCTTGGTTTCCCCATTTTCAAGTCCAGGCAAATGCTGGGACGGTACCTTCTGACAGGCCATAGTCACTTCCTTCCACATCCTTAACCAATTTCATTCATCATTCATTTCATCTCTCACTAACTCCTCTCACGAGGTTGGCATCAGGAAGTGCATCCGGCTGTAAAAACCAACCGCCACATAGAATGTCATCGCATCTCATTCCCGACCCCGTTGAAAACGGGAATAATAAGGGGTAGGGTAGATATACTTACATGAATTTCAGAGTAGTTGCTGGAAATGCTGTACATGAATTTCTAAACACATGTTGCACTAACTTAGGAAGTTTTGGTAGACTCGCTGCAATTCATCCTCACTGATATTTCGTATTGTTATTTCGTTCTCGAGAGCCCTCAGAGTATGCGGATTATTTCCGTATACCTTTTGTTTGAGGTTCCCCCACAAGTAAAAATAGCAAGGCACTGAATCTTGAGAACAAATCTGCAAACTTCTTCTTGAGAAGATAAGTTCTCACTAGGAAAATTCGATGTTTTGTTCTAGCCTATACCTAACCATGTTCACGAGACACGAGGTAGGCAACAGTACTTCACAGCAAGTTTCAATTATCACAAATAAGGTATCATGCCAACTGCATATGTAATAAATGCTATAACAGCATCCAGGGCTTCCCGACCCACTGTTGAAATCGGTAGATGCTATAAATCTCGTGGTGACACTTTGCGACTTGCCCGCAGCACACCCTCTGTAACGCTTCGTTCTATAGGGAGGGCCCTCGTTGTAGAATGTAAACGTCTCCAAAAATATCATGAGAAGTGGTCTGATCACAATCTGCTAATGTCAACGTTTTATGAGGAGTGTACATGCCTTCACTCTCTCTGCTCTGTCAAGTCAAAAAACGTCTTTGTCTGCCATGTCTCTTTTCCAACCTAGTAGCCTAGATTATAGAAAAGCCTTGATTCACTGTAGATAACTAAATCTTCTGCTTCACTCGGCAAATTGGGCAGAAAACGCACAATGAAGAAACGAAAGAAATAAAGAAACACTGATTACTTTCATTGAAATTCAATAACACTCTGAGAACTACCTTAATATATTAAAAGGTAACAAACTTTTGTACCCCTTGGAATTCGTGAAATGAGGGGGCCACATCCCACACTAAAAGCACCCATGGGATAACATAGTGTAACATAGGCTACAGTGATGGCGATTGTTCGAACAGAACACCAATTCATCTCTCTATATACAGGCAACAGTTACGGGGCAACGACATCACCAATGTGGTGACACTTTTACTACTAAAGTGGATAATCTCTAGAAAATGCCATGGTATACTGCTCAAGGCAGAGCAAAGTAAATACTGGCAATACTAGACATTTCAGAGAGATATTGCTCAGCGTCAACACGGCAGATTAATGTGGGTACTTATCCCTCTCCCCCCTCCAAACGTTATCGTATGTACGCAACCCTCCATTTCTCAACGAAAGAAAAAGAAATGCATGCAGGGACAATGAAGGGTTGCTGCAACCCATCGCTAAAACTATTGTTCACCCTTACTATAGAAATAGAGGGGGAAACGCAAATCAGAAACTGTAGGAGGCACAATGCAAATCCAGTACGCAAACATAATTATTTAACCTAATAAAGAACAAGACAGAGCATTTCTCGCCATATGATTCCACAGAATACACTTCTTATGAATGCAATAAACGTTATACAGTACTTACTTTAAAGACTCGTTAGAGTCTGACCCAAAACGGCCAATTTTCCTATCGTTCTTGCTTATTACACCCATTTAATACCACTAATTAAATTTTCCAAACGAATTAATTACAGTAGACCCAAATACACAAACATCAACAAACGAGATATTCCCTTTCCCTTCTTCGACAATCAACATTACGTCATACAGTTTCCACCGGTTTGCACAATCCGGCACAATCAAATGCAATTGCATTAATATTACGTGTAACGAATGTCAAAAACATTTACAAACTACGTTCATAGGTGACACCAGTAATAACATACTTAACAGTGACACAATAGGAGAAGGTTAAGATAGCCGAGTGTGGCCACCATGTTGTTCCCAACTCACTGTATGAACACTTTTCGATATGCGACGAAAATTCATTCAGTTCAAATAATAAGAAACTAGGAGCATATACCGTATTGTCATTGAAATTAATTAATTCGTTGAAATAATGATCATAAAACATGCGTGAGCATCGCTGTGAGTAGAGAAATACCAAGTTAAGTGTACATTATAAATAGATAGATAGATAGATTTTTATTAATTCCATTTGATCAAATACATGCATTCAATACATTTTTGATATAGGACACGTCAGAATTTACATGCATAAAATAAAAGAACTAACAGGTATATATTACTAAGATTATAACTATTTATAACTTATTATAATAGCAAACCTTAATAGATACAATCTTATTGCACAACTATTTACACCTCACTCTATTATCATAATATGAAAACTTAATTCTATAAATACAACAACATACAGCCAGGTATTAAAATTAAATTAAAAAAGTAAAATATAGTTATAGATTCCATCACTCCTATACGCTAAAATATTCAACTACTGAGTAAAAACAATGGCACTGCAGATAAGCTTTCAAC
This sequence comes from Meconema thalassinum, assembly GCA_946902985.2. Classification (NCBI taxonomy): domain Eukaryota; kingdom Metazoa; phylum Arthropoda; class Insecta; order Orthoptera; family Tettigoniidae; genus Meconema; species Meconema thalassinum. Next base: position 864,130,859 of record OX336389.2, read on the forward strand.
ATTCTATCAAAGGTTTTTATTTTTGGGGCCAGTTTTATATACTGGGGTAGTTTATTGTATAATTTAACTCCAGTGTGAAAAGTTCCTTTTTGATATATGCTTGTGTGTGTGTGTGAAATATGAATGTTTTGATTTTGTCTTGTGTTATGCCTATGAACATCATTGTTTGTTTTAAGAAAAACATCTTTATTCATTAAATTCTTTTTAAAAAACATAATACTTTCAAAGATATATATGCAGGGCAGTGGGAGAATGTTTAAATCTTTAAACAGAGGTCTACATGATTCTCTAGAGTTTACATTTGCCATAATTCTAATCGCCCTCTTTTGTATCCTAAACGTGCTTAGTACATCTGGCGACATACCCCAAAGTATGATCCCATATCTTAAGTATGAATGGAAATAAGCAAAATAAGTATTTATTAATGTGTGCATGCTAGTGCAGGTTTTCAAAATACGTAACGCAAAGCACATCGAGTTCAGTTTAGTATTCAGATATTGTATATGTTTATTCCATTTCAAGTCTTGTTGTATCCATAGTCCTAAAAACTTTGTTTCTGATTTATTTTCTATTTGATGACCATTTAATGTTATATTGGGCATCGCAGGATTCCTATTCTGTATAGTGTGGAAATTTAGACATACTGTCTTTTTATAGTTTATTATGAGGCGATTATCTTGTGACCATTTGGTTAACTCTCCTGTAACGGAGTCAGCAGACTGCTGTATGACCTGTTTAGTTTCACCTTTTATTACGAGTGTTGTATCGTCCGCAAACAAAATTTCCTTATGTGAATGAACGTTCTGTGTTATATCATTGATATATAGAAGAAAGAGTAGTGGGCCCAAAACCGATCCCTGGGGTACTCCAAATTCAATAATTCCCTCATTGGACAATGTTTCATTAAGTAATTTGGTTCCATCATCCTTGTGTCTCAAGCTTACTATTTGTTTACGCCTTGTTAAGTAAGACTCTACCCATTTATTAGCTAGACCTCTAACACCATATTGATTTAGTTTGGTAAGGAGGATTTTATGGTCAACAACATCAAATGCTTTCGATAAATCCAAGAATAGGCCAGTTACATGTTCCTTATTGTCAATTAATTTCAGGATACTGTTACTACATTCGTAAATTGCTGTCTGTGTAGATTTTTCCGTTCTAAATCCATGTTGTGAGTTTGATAATTTTTTTTTTTTTCTATGAAACTTATCAGTCTCTTATACATAATTTTTTCCACAATTTTTGCAATACCAGTTGGTAAGGTAATAGGACGATAGTTATCTAATTCATCTTTTGAACCGTTTTTGTGCACTGGAATTACTTTTGATAACTTCAAAATATCCGGGTAAGTTCCTGAGAGAATTGAACTGTTTATTAAGTGCGTAAGTGGATTTATTATATTTTCTGCACATTTCTTTAAAATTGCATCAGGGATGCCATCAATGCCAGCACAGAATTTATTTTTTAGCTCTTTTATAACTATTCTTACCTCTTCACTTCTTACCTCTTCACTTCACTTGTGACACGATTTATAAATAAAGAATCACTGCATATATTTATTTTATTATTAGAATTTAGTGTATTTACCTGTGATTTATTTATTAATTTTTGTGGAATTTCCAGAAAATAGTCATTAAAAGTGTTTACTATTTCCTCTGGATTATTAATCACTTTATTATTTCTGGTCAGTGTAATGTTCCTTTGTATTTTAGCAGATTTTCCAGTTTCTTTCTTTATCACGGACCACATAGCCCTGTTTTTATTAGATGATTGGGAAATAAAATTATCATTATGCATTTTCTTTGCTAGTCTTATTACCTTATTTAATATGCTAGTGTATTTTTTGTAGTATAAATTGAATTCAGGTGTTGTGTGGTATTGTTTATATAATTTGTGTAGAAATTTCTTTCTTTGACATGAATTTATAATCCCTGTTGTTATCCAATTGCTAGTTTTGTTATTTTGAACAGTTCTTCGTTTAAAGGGGAATGCTATTTCAAAATAGTGTTTTAGGGTACTGTTAAATGCATTAAATTTAGATACGAGAAAATCACAATTGCGATAAATGCGAATTTTACTTTTTCTCGTTTTTTCAACTATTTGGTAACTATTATGACTATGTATACCCAGAATTTGCGAAACTGAATGTGCGACAATGTGCGATAACTAAGGGTTCTTGCGAATTATTCCTATAAAGAGACTGGGGTGTGCGAGGAACCATGTGAGTGTGTCTGGTGACAGATAGTTTTAGTAGTAGTATTTTGTTGCTTTTAAAACCTAAGTATTTCTATCGTTAGTAAAATTTTAATATTTGGTTGTTAGCAGAAGGTTAGTATTTTTGTTAGTAGAATTGCTCTATTACTTTATTCTGAAAGGGAGTCGCAGCCTTATCTCTACTTATCTTATAGACTGTAAATATATTGATAACATTAGCCAACTAATAGCTACACTGTGTTCTGCTGCACGGCTGAAAGCAACGGGAAACTACAGCCGTAATGCTATTCCCGAGTATATGCACCTCTCTATGCATAATTACATGTGATGATGGCCTCCCCTATTATAGAATTTCAATCCGGAGGTAAACTAGTCCCCCGTTCGGATCTCCGGATTAACATCACAGAAGTGACAAATAGGAAATCTAATATTCTACGGATTGGAGCGTGGAAGGCAGTGGAAGGTTATAAAACTTAGAATGGGAAATGGATAGGTTGAGGTTGGATTTGGTTAGGATTAGTGAAATGCGCTGGCAGGAAGAACAGGACTTTTGGTCAAGAGACTATAGGGTCATTAGAACTAAATCAAACAACGGCTAAGCGGGGGTAGGTCTCATATTAAATAAGAAACTTGGACAGCGGGTGGAATATTATGAACAACATAGTGAGAGGATTATTGTAGCTAAAATCAATACAAAATCTACGTGCACCACAGTGGTACAAGTCTATATGTCCACCAGACAAGCTGATGATAAAGATGTTAAAAGGTCTACTAAGAAATAGATGAAATTCTACGGTACCGAATGACAAGGGTGATAAAAATGTATAGTAATGGGAGATTGGAATGCTGTGGTAGGAAAAGGAAGAGAAGGGAAGATAGTAGGAGATTTCGGATTAGGTGACAGGATGATCGAGGAAGCAGGCTGATAGAATTCTGCAGCGAGCATGAGTTGGTGTTAGCTAACACCTTATTCAATAACCACAATAGAAGAATATACACATGGGTGAGATCAGGAGATATAGGGCGTTACCAAATCGACTTCATTATGGTCAAGCAGAGATTTCGAAACCAGATATTGGATTGTAAAACATATCCTGGTGCTGACATAAACTCTGATCACAATCTGGTTGTTATGAAATGCAGATTAAAGTTGAAGAAAAGTTAAAAGCCAAAAAGGTGGGCAATAAATAGACTGAAAGACAATGACGTAAACGAAGGATTCAAGAAGAGTGTAAAGGAAGGACTAATGAAAACCCCCAAACTTCAATTGCAGACGAATGGGAACTTTTGAAGAATGAAATAACAAAATCCGCAGAGGAAAACATTGGTAGGAAAAAAAGAATAGGTAGATAACCGTGGATCGCTCAGGATATACTAGAATTAATCGATGAAACGCGGAAAAACAAGAATATAAGAGATGAAAATGGAAAGACAGAATACAGACGTCTGAGAAATAAGGTTAATAAGAAGTGCAAGGAGCGACAGAAGATTGGTTGAAAGAGAAATGTGCTGGTATAGAAAATTGACTGAAATTAGAAAAAGTAGACACAGTTTACTGAAGGATTAAGAATACTTTAGGGGAAAAGAAGACTAAGTACTGTAATATTAAGGATACAGATGGAAAGTCTCTAACAGATAGGGAAGAAAAGGTTGAGAGATAGAAAGCTTACATACAATGTTTGTATAAGGGAAAGGAGATTGAGGATCATGTAATGGAAACGGAAGAGGAAATTGATGAGGATGTGAAAAGAGTTTTAATATTGAGATCAGAATTTGACAGAGCATTGGAAGTCTTAAGCAGGAACAAAGCACCAGGCATAGATGATATACGATTGACTTGCTACGCTGCATAGGTGATGACGGTCTGATCAGGTAATTTCACATTGTGTGTAGGATTTATGAGACCGGTGAGCTACCCTCTGATTTCAAGGCTAATGTTATCATCCCTATACCGAAGAAAGTAGGAGCTGACATATGTGAAGATTACCGTACAATAAGCTTGATCACGCATGCCTCAAAGATCCTTACTAGAATAATTTACATCAGGATGCACAGCCAGATAGAAATGGAATTGGGTGAAGACCAGTTTGGTTTCAGGAGAAATTTAGGAACAAGGGAAGCTGTACTAAGTCTTAGGCTGATTTTGGAAGGTAGAATAAGGAAATATAGGAGAACGTTCAAGGGATTTGTAGACTTAGAAAAGGCTTTTATTACATACTGTGCCCAATTCGAGGGAGCCCATTGCCCGGATATAATGAGTCATTTTTCGGGCTTACATTTTGGAAGTTTTCAGTTTGAAGAAAAGCGCCAAGGAGGAGTTTGTGAGTCGCCCTGTAGGCGAGACGTTACGTCACATGTGCGGGTTGGTTGCGCACGGAACTACGACTGGGTCATTGCTCAAAGCGCACCTGTTGAAGGAGGTAGTAGGAGGTCAGCGCTAGAACATCGAACGGAATTTGTGTCATGCGTTGCCTAGAATGAGTTCGAAGATCTTTCTTGGATCGGCATTTCGCGTGCCAGACATTCAGTCTACGAGGAAACACTTTTTCAGTGCTGGTTACCAAATGCTTTTATGCAGGTGGACCAGTTGTGGAATGTTCAAAACTGTTGTGGACTCATTTTGGTCTAGCATACAGTTAGCCTATGGCCCGGAACATATTCATAATCCGAATCTAGGGAAATGTATAGCTTCAATCGAAGGATGTTGGAAACATGGCAAGCAATTTTGTTAGCGGACTGTGCTATACCAGCTTGAATGGTAACCAAGTGTTGTGTGTTCTATTTGTGACAGACTTATTTGGAAACGGTGCATGACCGGGTGATTATATTGCGAATACAACAGTCTAGATTAAGGGAATTTTTGTGGCAAAAGCCATGGTGATAATGAACAACGAATTGGAATTCGTGGTAGCGAACAGTCGTAATAAACTTTGGTATATTACTGCTATGGATCGAAACGTTACTATGGAGTGCTAGAAGCCTATTTGGTGGTGCAATGGAGGCCGACGTGATGAACTTTAGATCGCGATGAGACCAGCAGGTCGTGAGTTTGAGCGTACACGTGTGTTCGAGCCAGCTGTGAGGCATGGACGTGGCCGGCTGCAGACATGGGACTCATCGAGGAAGATCACCATAAGGGAAGTGGAAAACACCTTTACTTTGTAGAATTTAGTACATGTGATTTGTAGGCTATAGACTTTTTCACTCAACCATGTTTCAACGTTTTGATGCCAGCATTTATTTTCTGAATTATGCAGGACCATAGTGACTGGATCATCTTTATGGATTTCTAGGCGATGTGTTTGTGTGTCACGAAGTCGAGCATATCCACGATACGGCTTATTGTTGGATGATGGCATACTTTGAGGCATCCAGGCTTCGATAGCTAGTTGGTCACTTTTCGTAGATTTTCTCGTGTAGAGTCTTGTACATATTATTTTTTCCCTTGTCGCATTTTTTTGGTGTAAAGCTATTCTTTTTTGGGTAGTGATTTGCTTAATTAATTAATTAATAATTGATGATTCTTGAGAGTTTATCTCCGTAATACTTAATGAGGTTAGATACTTAATCGTTACTTTATGAGTTAGATCTTTCCGCATGATTAGGATTTTCTGATAATTGAAATGAAAATCCACAGCCTGCTTCCAGTCTCCGACCGGGTCAGGAATGGAATGAATGAAGCCCCCATCTAGCGGCGAGGAAAAGAACTGTGCCGGCTGCCGAGGCCTGACGCACTCCTCTGAGGCAATGATTAAATGAATGACAGATGAAATGAAATGATAAGGGAGAGTGTTGCTGGAATGATATTTTGACAGGGAAAACCGGAGGACCCGGAGAAAAACCTGTCTGCCTCCGGTTTGTCCAGCACAGATCTCAGATGGAGTGACCGGGATTTGAACTACGGACCCAGCGGTGAGAGGCCGGCGTGCTGCCGCCTAAGCCACGGAGGCTTCACTTTCTGATAATTAATAATGATAATAATAATAATCGATGATTGTAATACTTGTTATAATTCTCGATTGAATCATGTTGAATGATTATCGGGATTTTTAAGATCTGTTGGGATCTTAAACTTGGAATTCAATTTTTTGACTTGTGAAATATTTAATGATAATAATAAATTTATTGGGTGATACTGAACCAGTCTTTGGTGTTCACATAATCGAATTTCGAATTAAGTTATAGGCGGACGGTAATGAGGTCATAATTAATAATGCAATTTGGATTTCTCTAAGGAGATATTTTATTTTCGAAAGAAAGTTGCGGTGTGGAGCGCTTGTGTCAAATAGTATTTGTTTTGTAAGATGACCATTGGAAGGCAAACTAATTGTTAATCACAATTAAATGATTTATCTGGCACGGTAGTTGAGTTGATTGGGCAGAGACGCGTGTTCTGATCACACAATAATTATTATAATCCATTAATAGAAGCAATAAGGCTCAATGGATTTTGGAAATATGGAAATAATGTTTATGATTAAATAATGTTGTATGTGAAATGAAGTTAATGATTTTGGAGGAAGATTCCTCATATTGTATTCCGGTTCTCAAAAAGAAGGGTTACGCCATTGGAGCAACCCCAAGCCGTCAACCAGATAACGTCATCAGTGGAATTCCGAATTCCACTTGTTTTTGCTCACACCTTACAAACAGTCTATGGAATGTTTTAGAATTGCCAAATAATTAATATATATTTCTTTTCTTTGCAACTTCCAACATCATGTGATGAAATATAAAATGTGAAGCCTATTCAATGCTCGGTGAGATGGGGCATTCGTGGAAGGCAGACCTCGTGTTCAGATGACTTTTGTTAAGCGTCATGACTGATCCATAATTCATATAAATTTAATAATTACACGGTAACAGTGCATTACACCCAAGCCTAATAATTGAATAATTTTATTTCTTTAGGAAGTTATTTATAAATCAGCATGGTTGTTGGAGTGCTAAATAAATTCCAAGTGTGGAATTTACGATTTTGAAGTAACTGGATTATCATTAAATGACATGGAAGAATAGATTGTTCATAGCCAATAAATTTTTGACGGCGTGTTAAATAATAAAGATAACATTTTTCAGATTTTTATCCATGACTTTTCAAATGCGTGATATTGAAACTAAGAATATTTTGGAAGATAATTTTGGAAATATAAATGCTGTTGGAACTTTTATATAATTTTTTTTAATGATGTCAGACTGGACTAATTAATTGTCTGCGCATCATTAAGATGTTCATGGTGTTTCGAATAACACACGTTCCAGTGATAATTATGAATTTTACTAAATGTTGGAGAAACATTTGAATAATCACGTCACTTAATTTTTTTGTTTTAATTTATTGTTGCCGTTAGTCAGACAAGGCATCTTTAGAGCAGGATCCCAGGGGGAGCGATAGAATGTTCTTTATTTTCAGGAGTGTATTTAGTGATTCCCCTGCGGAAAGAAGTTTGTATTTAGTTTAGGATGGTTGAGTGAATAAATTGGCCTGACGCATTTTATCTTAGACAACTGGTGACATTCATGATTCTTGTAACTTAACTCCTTTCTATCCTTGCTGCAGTGTACATCGGAATAACAGCCAAGCTTTTATTTTAAATTACAGCGTTGGCTGTTTGCCCATATTTTTTACCCTGAGATGTTTTTGAGTCTTGTGCTCTGCTGTTATTTAGATGTGCGCTTATGTGGACGTGGGACATCCGTCAAACGGTCACATAAAGTAAGGTAGAAGTGTTTTGGCGACAACGTGTGGGGCCCGAGTTTGGCTGCCAATATGTTGAATTGTTTCAGAGTCTGATGCTATTCGATTCCGAATTTCGATTCGAGGTCGAGTGGTATTTGATTCTTGGATTAGCATAGGAGATGTTTTTTTTTGCAGGATTCAAGATCGATGAATGTACAGTTCCATAGTTTTGATTTGCATTTTTTGGGTTGTCGTTGGTGATTATTCACAGTAAATTAATAGTAAATGTTAGAATTTAATGTAATTCGTAACGATGCCTCAGTTCAAGGTCGTGTCTGCATAATCACTGTACTAAAATTATAGATTTAAGGTTCTTCAAGCGTCGACTGACATTGTACCCAAGTGTTCTAATAATCTTTATGAGCGAAATGGAAGCACTTGCTAGGATGATCCAGGAGTTGGTTCAGAAAATGACAGAGAATTCTGCTTCTCTAGAACAGAAATTAGGAACTCAAATGGAAGAGAATTCTGCTTCTCTAGAACATAAAATAGGAACTCAAATGACAGAGAATTCTGCTTCTCTAGAAAATAAAATAACTGAGAATTCTGTTTCTGTAGAAAATAAGGGTACGTCCAAGCAATCGCGCCAAGATATAGAAAAATTTCGAATAGGGCACTTTCCCACCACAGAATATCAAGAACCATATGTATTGAAACGAAATCCGTTGAGAAATCTGCTGTAAATGGAGAAATATTGTTGTAATTTATAAAAAATGTACCACTTGTCACATGCAATGAAGATGCAGCGCCATGTTTGAAAAACGCAGGTCTGCAGTCATCTGTTCATCACCACGAGGCAAAGAACTTAACGAGAAAGAGGAAACACTCACTCGCAGATCGAATGTATATTTTCTGCTAGAGCTGAGAGAGCGGACCAAACAGGCGACAGAAACATATGTCGACTGACATAAAATGTCTGACAATTCGATAGTTCGACAAGTTTCCGTTTCTCAAAGCATGACAATTCGACAAATATGTCGGAACTAATGAATATGTCAGCCGCTGTTGTACAATGTTCAATTGTCATCGAAAACTCGACAGGCGCCTCGTTGCATGTCGATTATTACCATAACCTACCTTTTACGTATCTCGGTGCGTTTGGAAGTCCCCCGTTACGTTAATAGCCTACAGTGTTGTTAGAATCGTTAGAATGGAGCGATTAAAAAACGGGAGTAGTAGAGACTGATTAATATCAGTGACGTACGTAGGATTTCTTTCTGGGGGGTTTCATTCATACAGCTGCAGTAGGCCTAAGGTAGTAGTACATTATTAAAATGATATTTCGATTATTATTCATAAATTTGACAGTAAACCGTGCTGCAACATTACAGGACATCAAATTAAAACCTACTGTTATTTGGTGGAAAACGACTTACACTCTATCTTGTCAGACCCTCGGCGATTGCTCAACGCAGACGTAAGTTATGTTATGCCATGGTCTGTCTCACTTTTTATGTGACTACGCCTCCATCACCCGTAGAAAAAAAAGATCGCGGCATAACAGTCCGGAAAATGACCATTCGATATTGAACACAGGTCGGGGAAGCCTACATAAATACACGTTCTTGTGATTATATTGTTCGAATTTCAATTATTATTGTTGTATTTCTAATGCACTTGAAGTTTATACGAAAATAACCTATAATAAATGTGCTTAGAGCAGAATTACGATATTTTCTTGCCCGAATGTCTTCTACCCACCATTCCCGCTTCCGTCTTTTTTTGAAATATTTATTATTTTTATTTAAAAAACATAATTACTGGTACTGTATTATTCGTAAATGTTAGCCTCCAAGTCGACGAATCGGTGTCTTACGCAACAATTGACAGAAATGCATTATAAACAGCAGACAAAGAAAACTAACAATGTGACGGCAATTGGTGCAAGCGGCCGACGAATATACGAAAAATCCTAAGACATTGTGCCGAGGACTGGGGCAAAACACATTTTTTTAATACGTAATTTTTTCTAAAGCGAATATTTTCGATATTGAGAGTTTCCTAGTGTTTGAGTAGAGTATGAGGTCAGGTACAGTGCTCTTATTGATTACATTTACCAAAATGTATAAGGTGTTTAAATTATCTTGCCTAAATCTGTCGTAACATGACGATGATTGGTGCATTTACCTTATAGGCTATTCGTGATTGTCAGAAAGGTAAATGGTTGACCTGTAATGTATTATTAGACGCTGTAATGATAATCACATTTATGCATCAAGTTTGTAAATATATAGTAATTTTGCACAGTATGTGCGTGTTTCTTCAAATAAATGAATATTTTAATAAATAGTGAATTCTTTATTATGATTATCGCGCGTTGAACAGTTCATGTAAATCGATAGTTATTGTACATTATCGATTCTCGGAACTATCGAAGTGTACATAACCTCGACAGGTGGATTTGATAATTTGTCGAGGTTATAAAAAGGGCTTTGTGACAGGCATAAATTGTACAATATTTCTCCTGTCACACAATGACATATTGTCAGATAGAAGTGTTCCCAAAGGGCGTTATGTGTGACTTTTCGCACAGCCAATGTTACAAACGTCTCCATACTAGTTTTATGAACACAATACCGTAACTTTCTGAGTTACACGCCGCAAATTCTAATTTATGAGTAAGTACGTGTGGGGGGAATCGAACCCTCGTTCCTCAAAGGCGTTATGTGTGACTTTTCGCACAGCAAATTTAACAAACGTCTCCATACTATTTCTAGGAACACAATACCGTAACTTTCTGGGTTACAAGCCGCAAATTTGAATTTATGAGTAAGTACGTGTGAGGGGAATCGAACCCCCCTCCCCCAATGGCGTTAGGTGTGAATCTTCACACATCCAATGTAACAAACGTCTCCACGCTATTCATATGAACACAATACCGTAACATTCTGGGTTACACGCCACAAATTCGAATTTATGAGTAAGTACTTGTGAGGGGAATCGAACCCTCGTTCCCCATGGGCGTTATGTGTGACTTTTCGCAAAGCCAATGTAACAAACATCCCCATGCGATTCTTATGAACACAATACCGTAAGATTATGGGTTACACGCCGCAGATTCAAATTTATGAGTAAGTACTTGTGAGGGGAATCGAACCTTCGTTCCTTAAGGCCGTTAGGTGTGACTTTTCGCACAGCCAATGTAAATAACGTCTCCATGCTATTTTTATGAACACAATACCGTAACTTTCTGGGTTACACGCCACAAATTCGAATTTATGAGTAAGTACTTGTGAGAGGAATCGAACCTTCGTTCCTTAAGGGCGTTAGGTGTGACTTTTCACATAGCCAATGTAACAAGTGCCTCCATGCTATTTTTATGAACATATTACAGTAAATTTCTGGGTTACGCGCCGCAAATTCGAATTTATGAGTAAGTACATGTGAGGGGAATCGAACCCTCGTTCCTCAAGGGCGTTAGGTGTGACTTTTCGCACAGCCAATGTAAGTAACGTCTCCATGCTATTTTTATGAACACAATACCGTAACTTTCTGGGTTACACGCCACAAATACGTATTTATGGGTAAGTACTTGTGAGGGGAATCGAACCATCGTTCCTTAAGTGCGTTAGGTGTGACTTTTCTCACAGCCAATGTAAGTAACGTCTCCATACTATATTTATTAACACAATACCGTAACTTTCTGGGTAACACACCGCAAATTCGAAATTATGAGTAAGTACTTGTGAGGGGAATCGAACCCTCGTTCCTTAAGGGCGTTAGGTGAGACGTTTCGCACAGTCAATGTAAGTCTTGTCTCCATACTACTTTGATGAGCACAATACCGTAAATTTCTGGGTTACACGCCGCAAATTCGAATTTATGAGTAAGTACTTGTGAGGGGAATTGAACCCTCGTTCCTCATAGGTGTGATGGGTGATTTTTGGCAAAGCCAATGTAAGTAACGTCTCCATACTATATTTGTGAACACAATTCCGTAACTTTCTGGGTAACACGCCCCAAATTCGAAATTATGAGTAAGTACTTGTGAGGGGAATCGAACCCTCGTTCCTTACGGGCGTTAGGTGTGACTTTTCGCACAGCCAATGTAAGTCTGGTCTCCATACTACCTTTATGAACACAATACCGTAACTTTCTGGGTAACACGCCGCAAATTCGAATTTATGAGTAATTACATGTGAGGAGAATAGAACCCTCATCCCCCAATGGCGTTAGGTCTGACTTTTCACAAAGCCATTGTAACGAACGCCTCCGTGCTATTTTTTTGAACACAATACAGTTACAATCTGGATTAGAACCCGCAAATTCGAATTTATGAGTAAGTACTTGTGAGGGGAATCGAAACCTCGTTCGTTAAGGGCGTTAGGTGTGACTTTTGGCACAGCCAATGTAAGTAACGTCTCCATACTATATTTATGAACACAATACCGTAACTTTCTGGGTAACACGCCGCAAATTCGAAATTATGAGTAAGTACTTGTGAGGGGAATAATCATTTTGGCAACACTGCCTTGTATGGCCTCCTGGAAATTAAACTGCAATATTTTTAACTCTACGTGTGCCAATTTTGAAATAGCTTCCGTTCATACCTTTCAAGATATCCAACATGGAGCTTAAATTTCAATTGCGATTTTTCAGCAGTTAGTAGCACTGACATCATTTTCAAATATGGCCGTAAGATATTCAGGTATAGATCTTTACTCCTACCAAATTTAGTTTCAATTGCTCCATCCGTTTAGGAGACAGACAGACAGACAGACAGACAGAAGGACAGACAGACAGACAGACAGACATACATTTGCCCGATCTCATAAGTCTACTTTTTCCTCATTTTTGCAAACTGTGAAAAGTAGGCTAATAATGAAAAACTGGGAAGATTCAGGCAGCAAGAACAACCTAGAGGCATTCCTACACAGAGGAAAGGATCTTTACGTCAGTTGTTGACGGGATAATTGTGTATTATTCCTGTTATTCCTGTAAACAGTTCCTTCCTTGGTAGCTGTATGGTCTTCCTTCATCTTGTTATTTGGCGCCCAGAGGGCAGCTTGCATGTCGAATCTTGTCGTTCCTTGGAACGCTATGAAAGTCAAGGAAGTTAGATATCTAATCTCCCTGACACTATAGCGCTTTCTAGTAGAAAAAGGAGGAACTTTGTGATGGCTGAAAATCCCGAGAATAATTTTGCCACTATGAACACGGCCTTCTGAATTCAAATGGGTTCATTAACATTCCAAGAACGAATGGCATGCGTGCCGTGATATTTGTCAACTATCAAAAATCACTTACCACGGCCAGGAGCGAAACCAGTGGGATAGAGAAAGAGAAAGTCAATTTAGGCTCGAAAGGAATGTTATAGATCTGCTGATACGCCAGACATGACAGCTGTCAGTCAGACCGGTTGCGCCCTCTTACAGTAAATAATTTATTTAGACATGAAAGATTGATGGTATATTTATGAACCATACATTTTCTAAAACTAGAAGAAATTTCCTACAAAATGGATTGTGTTAGTCATCTTGGTGTTCTTGCTTTTGAATCTGATTTGAAAGTGAAATTGGACTAATGAAATCCTAATCTTCTTTGAAAATGACAAGGCAAGAAGGAAGCCCCTTGTTATTTAAATAATTGGTGTTTTTTGCCATTGGAGGTGTATGATATCTTTTAAAATTTAAATGTAAATTCTGTGTATTAGTTTTTTTTTCCTGTTTGTAATTTTAGTAAACACATATTTATAGTTAGATCGCAGGCATTCGCGGCCGTGTCTAGTTTATCATCTAGGCTTACAGGATGGAGCCATGATTAAGGCTGCTGCAATGACAGCCGAAACGTCGGGAAACAACACACGACGCGGCTCTATCCTGTAAGCCTAGATGATAACCATATTTATAGTGTTTGAAACTCATAGTTAAATACATGCTCATTGAAGAAACAGTCCCATATTATTATTATTATTATTACTACTATTATTATTATTATTATTATTATATTTGTTCAGCCCCCTAAGGAGCACGTGGAACCATTAAATAGCACTGGAATTCTTCATCTTTTTGAACTTCTTATTCGCCCAAAATTGCTTCATTCTTCCACTCTGGGTCTGCCGTCTTTCTTGTGTCCACGAGTTTTGGAGTTTCAAGCTTTTCTCGGATGGATTCTAGGGTGCAAATTTGTGGGTGTTGATCTTTTGTCTGTATGTAGTCCTTGTTGTAGCCATTGGATCAATGCCGAAGCAATCTATATCCTAATAAAGATGGAAGCCTTCATAGGGAGGTTAACTTAAGGCTGCTTGAGCCTTTAGTTCTCGCCGTCAAGTGGTGCAGTTGCACATAATATAAAGGGAGGTGGCATGCAGTTCGTCACTCCTGTGGGGGTCCAGGCGGGGACACCAAGAGCCCTCCGATGAGCCAGCTTGGTGTCCTAGGCGAAACCCCACACAAGACACGGCACAAACCTAGAAGAATTGCTGAGTTCTATAGGCGATAGTTAAATTGTTCTGCGGAGTTTTTGTGCCGTTATCAAAGCCACTGAGATTCGCACACTCAATCGAATGTCGACGGTAGGTCAGTTGAGACAAAATGGTGAATTCAATACTGATAGACGGTATTGTTGTCATTTGGGGTCCATTTTTGTAGATAATACTCTTAGTTTTTAAATTTGTCATCCTAACCAATAGAAATTTCAGATATGAATTTTCAGGAGATTTTATATTGTGAAAGTTTCTCACGGATAGCGGAAACCCACCCAGTCGCCAAAGTGCTACCAAATTATAACAGAAACGTGCTCGGTAACAAAGCAGGGCGAATGTTTTGGTTTTATGACGGATCAAAGATGGAAGGGGCCGCCATACCCACGGGTCACTGACAGAGCTTACCGCGTGAGAAGAAGCGAGGTATATTCGTCAAGAATGTCTTTGTGAGGGACTAACAAACGGACACAGTATTATGACCCTGTAGGTCGAGGGTTCCATTACCAATGACGTGGAATTTTGTACATTCGAATCTGCGATATGTGATCGGATTCATACGGTGCTGTGTTGATTTTATTAGTATTAAGAAGTTTCTTGCCGTGGATATGCGAGAAATCCGCCGTACCGCCCTTGAAGTTCGGGATTCGATTCCCCTCACTTGTACAAACTGGAATAATCAAATTTGCGATATATGACCCGGATTCGTACGGTGTTGTGTTTATTTTATTAGTATTGAGACGTTTCTTGCTTTGGATATGCGAAAAGTAACACGTAGCTCCCTTGAAATTCGGGATTCGATTCCCCTGTCATGTACTTACTCATCAATTCGATTTTGCGGCGTGTAACCAAGAAAGTTACGGTATTGTGTTCATAAATATAGCATAGAGACGTTTGTTACATTGGCTGTGCGAAAAGTCACACATAACGACCTTGGGGAACGAGGGTTCGATTCCCCTCACAAGTACTTATTCATAAATTCGAATTTGTGGCGTGTTACCCAGAACAATTACGGTATTGTGTTCATAAAAGTAGTATGGAGACCATACTTACATTGACTGTGCAAAAAGTCACACGTAACGCCCTTAAGGAACGAGGGTTCGATTCCCCTCATAAGTACTTACTCATAAATTCGAATTTGCGGCGTCTTACCCAGAAAGTTACGGTATTGTGTTCATAAAAGTAGTATGGAGACCATACTTGCATTGGCTGTGCAAAAAGTCACACCTAACGCCCTTGAGGAACGAGGGTTCGATTCCCCTCACAAGTACTTACTCATAAATTCGAATTTGCGGCTTGTAACCCAGAAACTTACGGTATTGTGTTCATAAAAATAGCATGGATGCATTTGTTACGTTGGCTGTGCGAAAAGTCACAACTAACGCCTTTGAGGAACGAGGTTTCGATTCCCCTCACAAGTACTTACTCATAAATTCGAATTTGCGGCGTGTAACCCAGAAATTTACGGTATTGTGTTCATAAAAATAGCATGGAGGCATTTGTTACATAGGCTGTTTCAAACGTCACACCTAACGTCCTTAAGGAACGAAGGTTCGATTCCCCTAACAAGTATTTACTCATAAATTCGAATTTATGGCGTGTAACCCAGAAAGTTACGGTATTGTGTTCATAAAAATAGTATGGAGACGTTACTTACATTGGCTGTGTGAATAGTCACACTTAACGCAATTGAGGAACGAGGGTTCGGTTCCCCTCACAAGTACTTACTCATAAATTCGAATTTGCGGCGTGTAACCCAGAATGTTACGGTATTGTGTTCATATGAATAGCTTGGAGACGTTTATTAGATTGGATGTGTGAAGATTCACACCTAACGCCATTGGGAGAGGAGGGTTCGATTCCCCTCATACGTACTTACTCATAAATTCGAATTTGCAGCGTGTAACCCAGAAAGCTACGGTATTGTGTTCATAAAATAGTATGGAGACGTTTGTTACATTGGCTGTGCGAAAAGTCACACCTAACGCCCTTGAGGAACGAGGGTTCGATTCCCCTAACAAGTACTTACTCATAAATTCGAATTTGCGGCGAATTACCCAGAAAGTTAAGGTACTGTGTTCATAAAAGTAGTATGGAGACCTTACATACATTGTCTGTGCGAAAAGTCACTCATACCGCCCTTGAGGAACGAGTGTTCGATTCCCCTCACAAGTATTTACTCATAAATTCGAATTTGCGGCGTGTTACACAGAAAGTTACGGTTTTGTGTTCACAAAAATAGCACGGAGACGTTTGTTACATTGCCTTTTTGAAAAGTCATACCTAACGCCCTTGGGGGATGAGGGTTCGATTCTCCTCCCAGGTATTAACTCATAAACTCGAATTTGCGGCGTGTTACCCAGAAAATTACGGAATTGTGTACATAAATATAGTATGGAGACGTTACTTACATTGGCTGTGCCAAAAGTCACACATAAGGCCTTTGAGGAACGAGGATTCGATTCCCCTCACAAGTATTTACTCATAAATTCGAATTTGCGGCATGTAACCCAGAAATTTTCAGTATTGTGTTCATAAAAATAGCATGGAGGCATTTGTTACATTGGCTGTGTGAAATGTTACACCTAACGCCCTTGAGCAACGAGGGTTCGATTCCCCTCACATGTACTTACTCATAAATTCAAAAATGCGGCGTGTTACCCAGAAAGATACGGCATTGTGTTCATAAAAGTAGTATGGAGTCATTTGTTACATTGGCTGTGCGAAAAGTTACACCTAACGCCCTTGAGGAACGAGGGTCCGATTCCCCTCATAAGTACTTAGTCATAATTTCCAATTTGTGGCGTGGAACCCAGAAAGTTTCGGTATTGTGTTCATAAAAATAGTATGGAGACGTTACTTACATTGGCTGTGTGAATAGTCACACATAACGCAATTGAGGAACGAGGGTTCGGTTTCCCTCACAAGTACTTACTCATTAATTCGAATTTGCGGCGTGTAACCCAGAATGTTGCCGTATTGTGTTCATATGAATAGCTTGGAGACGTTTATTACATTGTATGTGTGAAGATTCACACCTAACGCCATTGGGAGAGGAGGGTTCGATTCCCCTCACACGTACTTACTCATAAATTCGAATTTGCAGCGTGTAACCCAAAAAGTTACGGTATTGTGTTAATAAAAATAGTATGCAGACGTTTGTTACATTGTCTGTGCGAAAAGTCACACCTATCGGCCTTGTGGAACGAGGGTTCGATTCCCCTCACAAGTACCTACTCATAAATTCGAATTTAGGCGAGTTACCCAGAAAGTTACGGTATTGTGTTCATAAAAGTAGTATAGAGACCATACTTACATTGGCTGTGCGAAGAGTCACACATACCGCCCTTGAGGAACGAGGGTTCGATACCCCTCACAAGTACTTACTCATAAATTCGAATTAGCGGCGTGTAATCCAGAATCTTACGGTATTATGTTCATAAAAATAGCATGGAGACGTTTGTTACATTGACTGTGCGAAAAGTCACACATAACGCCCTTGGGGAACGAGGGTTCGATTCCACTCACAAGTACTTACTCATAAATTCGAATTTGCGGCGTGTTAGCCAGAATGTTACGGTTTTGTGTTCACAAAAATAGCATGGAGACGTTTGTAACATTGGCTTTTTGAAAAGTCATACCTAACGCCCTTGGGGGATGAGAGTTCGATTCTCCTCCCACGTATTAACTCATAAATTCAAATTTGCGGCATGTTACCCAGAAAAATACGGTATTGTGTTCATAAAAGTAGTATGGAGTCATTTGTTACATTGGCTGTGCGAAAAGTCTCACCTAACGCCCTTGAGGAACGAGGGTTCGATTCCCCTCACAAGTACTTACTCATAATTTCGAATTATTGGCGTGTAACCCAGAAAGTTTCGGTATTGTGTTCATAATTATAGTACGGAGACGTTACATACATTGGCTGTGCGAAAAGTCACCCCTACCGCCTTTGAGGATCGAGGTTTCGATTCCCTACACAAGTACTTACTCATAAATTCGAATTTGCGGCGTGTTACCCAGAAATTTACGGTATTGTGTTCATAAAAATAGCATGGAGGCATTTGTTACATTGGCTGTGCGAAAAGTCACACCTAACGCCTTTGAGGAACGAGGGTTCGATTCCCCTCACAAGTACTTACTCATAAATTCGAATTTGCGGCGTGTTACCCAGAAAGTTACGGTATTGTTTTCATAAAAGTAGTATGTAGACCATACTTACATTGGCTGTGTGAAAAGACGCACCTAACGCCCTTGAAGAACGAGGTTTCGATTTCCCTCAAAGTACTTACTCATAAATTCGAATTTGTGGTGTGTAACCCAGAAAGTTACGGTATTGTGTTCATAAAAATAGTATGGCGACGTTACTTACATTGGCTGTGTGAACAGTCACACATAACACATTTGAGGAACGAGGGTTCGGTTCCCCTCACAAGTACTTACTCTAAAATTCGAATTTGCGGCGTGTAACCCAGAATGTTACGGTATTGTGTTCATATGAATAGCTTGGAGACGTTTATTACATGGGATGTGTGAAGATTCACACCTAACGCCATTGGGAGAGGAGGGTTCGATTCCCCTCACACGTACTTACTCATAAATTCGAATTTGCAGCGTGTAACCCAGAAAGTTACGGTATTGTTTTCATAAATGTAGTATGGAGACCATACTTACATTGGCTGTGTGAAAAGTCGCACCTAACGCCCTTGAGGAACGAGGTTTCGATTCCCCTCAAAGTACTTACTCATAAATTCGAATTTGCGGCCTGTAACCCAGAAATATACGGTATTGTGTTCATAAAAATAGCATGGAGGCATTTGTTACATTGGCTGTTTCAAAAGTCACAACTAACACCCTTAAGGAACGAAGGTTCGATTCCCCTCACAAGTATTTACTCACAAATTCGAATTTGTGGCGTGTAACCCAGAGAGTTACGGTATTGTGTTCTTAAAAATTGTATGGAGACGTTACATACATTGGCTGTGTGAATAGTCACACCTAACGCCCTTGAGGAACGAGTGTTCGATTCCCCTCACAAGTACTTGCTCATAAATTCGAATTTGTGGCGTGTTATCCAGAAAGTTACGGTATTGTGTTCATAAAAGTAGTATGGAGACCATACTTACATTGGATGTGCGAAAAGTCACACATATTGCCCTTGAGGAACGAGGGTTCGATTCCCCTCACAACTACTAACTGATAAATTCGAATCTGCGGCGTGTAACCCAGTATCTAACGGTATTGTGTTCATAAAAATAGCATGGAGACGTTTGTTACATTTACTGTGCGAAAAGTCACACATAACGCCCTTGGGGAACGAGGGTTCGATTCCCCTCACAAGTACTTGCCCATAAATTTGAATTTGGGGCGTGTTACCCAGAAAAATTACGGTATTGTGTTCATAAAAGTAGTATGGAGACCATACTTACATTGGCTGTGCAAAACGTCACACGTAACGCCCTTAAGGAACGAGGGTTTGATTCCCCTCATAAGTACTTACTCATAAATTCGAATTTGCGGCGTGTTACCCCGAAAGTTACGGTATTGTGTTCATAAAAGTAGTATGGAGACCATACTTACATTGGCTGTACAAAAAGTCACACCTAACGCCCTTGAGGAACGAGGGTTCGATTCCCCTCACAAGTATTTGCTCATAAATTCGAATTTGCGGCGTGTTACCCAGAAAGTTACGGTATTGTGTTCATAAAAATAGCATGGAGGCATTTGTTACATTGGCTGTGCGAAAAGTCA
This sequence comes from Meconema thalassinum, assembly GCA_946902985.2. Lineage (NCBI taxonomy): Eukaryota > Metazoa > Arthropoda > Insecta > Orthoptera > Tettigoniidae > Meconema > Meconema thalassinum. Next base: position 864,150,988 of record OX336389.2, read on the forward strand.
CACCTAACGGCCTTGAGGAACGAGGGTTCGATTCCCCTCACATGTACTTGCTCATAAATTCGAATTTGCGGCGTGTTACCCAGAAAGTAACGGTATTGTGTTCATAAAAGTAGTATGGAGACCATACTTACATTGGCTGTGCGAATAGTCACACCTAACGCCTTTGAGGAAAGAGGTTTCGATTCCCCTCACAAGTATTTACTCATAAATTCGAATTCGCGGCGTGTTACCCAGAAAGTTACAGTATTGTGTTCATAAAAGTAGTATTGAGGCATTTGTTACATTGGCTGTGCGAAAAGTCACACCTAACGCCATTGAGGAACGAGGTTTCGATTCCCCTCACAAGTACTTACTCATAAATTCGAATTTGCGGCGTGTAACCCAGAAATTTACGGTATTGTGTTCATATGAATAGCTTGGAGACGTTTGTTACATTGGCTGTGCGAAAAGTCACACCTAACGCACTTAAGGAACGAAGTTTCGATTCCCCTCACAAGTACTTACTCATAAATTCGTATTTGCGGCGTGTTACCCAGAAATTTACGGTATTGTGTTCATAAAAATAGCATGGAGGCATTTGTTACATTGGCTGTGCGAAAAGTCACACATAACGGCCTTGAGGAACGAGGGTTCGATTCCCCTCACAAGTACTTGCTCATAAATTCGAATTTGCGGCGTGTTACCCAGAAAGTAACGGTATTGTGTTCATAAAAGTAGTTTGGAGACCATACTTACATTGGCTGTGCGAAATGTCACACCTAACACCCTTGAGGAAAGGGGTTTCGATTCCCCTCACAAGTATTTACTCATAAATTCGAATTTGCGGCGTGTTACCCAGAAAGTTACAGCATTGTGTTCATAAAAATAGCATGGAGGCATTTGTTACATTGGCTGTATCAAAAGTCACACCTAACGCCCTTAAGGAACGAAGGTTCAATTCCCCTCACAAGTACTTACTCATAAATTCGAATTTGCGGCGTGTAACCCAGAATGTTACGGTATTGTGTTCATATGAATAGCTTGGAGACGTTTGTTACATTGGCTGTGCGAAAAGTCACACCTAACGCCTTTAAGGAACGAAAGTTCGATTCCCCTTGGCTGTGCGAAAAGTCGCACATAACGCCCTTTGGGAACGTGAAATTAGTAGCGTCTCTGAAAGTCAAGGGTTGGATTACTCTCCCTGCTCTGTCAACTGGTAGCGCTCTCTCAGCTCTAGCCGAAAAACTATGTCCATCTGCAAGTGAGTGTTTCGTCTTCCTCGTCATCTGCGAGTGAGTGTTTCGTCTTCCTCGCCATGTTCCTTGACTTGATATATTGAACAGAAGACTGCCGTCCTGCGCACTAGTTCCAACATGGAGGCGTGTCTCAAGTGCGAATTATAGGTGTTACATTTTATTTAATTACAGCAATATTTCTTAATTTACCCTTTTTTCGATTGATTTCGGTTGAAATACATGTGTTCCTTGATATTCTCTGGAAAAGAAGAGCCGTAACTTTGGCGCGATTGCTTGGATGTAACCGAAAATAAAATAGACAATAAAATGAAAGGTTTAGAAAGTAAGATTGAAAGTCAAATAAAAGAAAATGCGAATTCTATAAGAAATTTAGAATGTAAAATCACGGAAAACTCAAACTCATTGAAATCCGAAATGTTAGAAAAGATAGAATTGATAGAAGGCAGGATGTTGAGAAGTATGCAATCATTCGAGGATAAGCTAGCTGAATCGATAGATGCTAAAATTGAGGACAGGGTAGTCTCATTGGAAACGAAAATCAAGGATAATGCTAAGAGAGCTCAAGAGAATTTCTTAAGTTTGGAAGCGAGGATCATAGATACCGGGAAGAATTTGGAAGAAAATTTGTTTAATAACTACGGCCATATGAAGGATAGCTTGCAGGATAGACGTCGTCTGATGAAGGAAGAGTTAGATCAACACTAGAACGATACGCAAACGATGATTAGGTCGTTGGAAAATAAGTTAAAAGATAATGTCCGGAAGATGACAGATGACTTAGCAACTTTAGTAATCAGTACGATGAAGGAATGTCCATTGAATTCCACACAAGTAGTCCAGAAGGTTACAGCTGAATTTCAGGGAATAGTAGTAGAACAATTGAAGGAAGGAGTAGTCTCAGAATTGAAGAATGAGGTGAAAGCAAAAGTGATTTAAAAAATTCAGGAACAGCTTGCGAAAGAAACTCATGATGAAGTTAAAGAAGTGAGGACAGCTTTATCATCAGATATTAAAGTAGTGTCTGGAGACGTTCAATCCATTCGGGATTCTGTGGAAAAATTAAAGAATCAGTTAACTGTTAAAGAGGAAAGTCAGATGAAGAGAATAGAAGAATTGAAGGATAGTATGGAAACAGATGAAGAGGGAAAACAAAATAGGAAGGAGATGGAGGAAGTTAGGCAAACTGTTAACAATTTGGAGAGGAAATTGGAAGAGTATAAATCTAGATCTGAGGAGAAACAGGCAAATATAACTGAAAATACTTTTGAAAATAGAGGTAGATTATCAGAGATAGGTAGGTCAGAAGGAGTCTCTACCATTCGAACTTCTATTCCGATCAGATTAGTAAAGAGTTATGAAGAGAAGCCGAATAAGTTTTCCGGAACTGGAAATGTTTCACCTGTTGAGTTTTTGAGGGAAGTTCGAGATTATCTGAAGGATACTAAAGTTGCTAAAGAAAGGGAAATGAGAGTTATTAGTAGATTTTTAGACGGTCCGGCACTCGTCTGGTTTAGGGCCTTTCGTTGCAATTTGAGAACTTATGAAGAGTTTGAACAGGCACTATTACGAAAATTTTGGTCTCCGGAAACTCAGCAGAATATCAGGGCAGAGTTATACGTGAAACGTTATTCTACGTCACAGCCGACTAAATATTCGAATTATTTTGCGAACCAGCTTGCAAAACTTCAGTGTTTAGATCCACCGATGCCACCTTACGAATTGATTCCTGCATTAATTAGACAATTTCCGTTGGAGATGCAACGCAGTCTTATTGCTGCTAATGTCGAAAACATGGAGGAATTTGACGAAGTCCTTCAGTGTTTGGATCATTCCAATGCTCAATGTTATCAGCAGAGGAATAGCAAACAAGAGAATCAAGCCGTGTATACTGTCTTGACGGATAAACAATACCAGACAACACCTGATAGGAATGATAGGAATAGGGAAGAGCAAACGTCGAGGGAGTATCGCGATAGAAGAGGTCAAGATGATAGACAACCTTACGTTAGAAGGGGAAGGTATGGAAACGATTGGAATTCCTGGAGGAGACAAGGATATAATAGGCCATACAATAGAACAGGTTACAATCGACAATATGAGAGATCGAACAATGACAGGTTCACATATCAGCAAAGACAAAATCTGGAGCAAAGAGGAGAAGAAGGTCAACAATATCTGAAGGAATTAGATGATAGAAGAAATCAACCTGGTACTTCTGGTATTAATAATTCGGCTGGGAAGAATGAAAAAAACACGTCGATTTCGGAACGAGAGAACCAGCAGAAGTAACTCCAACTCAGTATATTTCCAAAATTATTCAATGGGAAGTCCAAGATGAGGACTTAATTCAGGAAGAACACGAGATAAGGGAGTTAGGACAGAGAACCCGGTTATCTATTATTATTTGTGAAGTTAATGGGAAACAAGTACACACTCTGATAGATACAGGTGCCATGCTGTGTTTGGTGAGCAAACGTTTGTACAATTTATGGAAATTAATGGAGGATATTGAAGAAATACCCGTAGCTGGAATCAAGATCCAGGGTATTATTCCTAATAAGATTACCACGTGCAAGATGCAACTGTATTTAAAGATCAAGATTGGAGGATGTTTCGTTGAGCATATTTTCGTACTGATGCGTTATATTGCGCATGACTTGATCTTAGCGACGGATTTTATCAAGAGGTACAAGGCTATTCTAGACATGGAATCGGATACGATTAAATTTCATCATGCAGGGATGTTCATTTCGAAGATGAAGAGAAATACACCGTGGGAGAAGTGAGATGGACCAAGGTTTTTGAGAGCATAGAAACATCTGAGAAGGCTAATGAGAGAATTGAGCATGTTCCAGTAATGACGAGGTTGTTAGAAGAATTCCATGATATTTTTGATACAAGACCAGGAGAGATTAAAGACTTTGATTATAAGATCCAAGTATGTGATGATAGTCCATATCACGCTAAGTTGTATCCAGTACCAGAAAAGCACAGGACGTAGGTGAAAGAGATTATCCAAAACCTGGAGAAGGATCAGATTATTAAGAAATGTGTAACGTCTTATGATAATCCTTTGGCTGTCGTACCGAAAGCTGATGGGAATTTAAGGATTTGCCTTGACGCCAGGTCATTGAATTCAAGACTATTGTCAGAATATGATAGGCCACCGTTGATCAAGGATTTATTAAGGAAATTCAAGGATAAGATGTGGTTCTCGACTGTGGATTTGACATCTTCTTACCATCATGTTAGACTCAGCGACGATTCACAAAAGTTCACAGGATTTCTATTTGCACAGCAGACCTATGTCTTTAGAAAACTTCCGTTTGGAATGAAGACTTCAGGAGCAGTTTTGATACGTGCATTGGATCAGAACCTAAGTCAAGAGGTTAAAGACACAATCATATGCTATGTGGATGATATTTTGGTAGCTTCGGAGACTGAAGATCAGCACATGTTACATTTGCGAAATTTATTTTTGGATCTAAGGAAGTCCAATTTCAAAGTAAACTTGAAGAAATGTCAGTTATTTAAGAAAGAAATCAGGTTTCTTGGACATATTTTGGATGGTGATGGTTATCGACCCAATGAGGAGAAACTTCAAGCAATTGCAGAATTTCCTAGACCTACTCGAGTCAAGCATGTACGACAATTTTTAGGGACTTGCCAGTTCTTTGCAGGACATTGCTATAAGTACACTGATGTAGAAGCACCTTTGCAGAATTTGTTAAGAAAGGACAATAAATGGAAATGGGATGACTTATGTGAGGAATCTTTTAATAAGGCGAAGGAGTTAATGCTCAATAATGTCAAGTTGGAATATCCGAACTTTGAGAAAATATTTATTATCGAGTCGGATGCATCGAATATTGGGATAGGAGCTATCTTACTTCAGGAAGATGAGGATCGCACAAGGCACTATCTATATTTCATCAGTAGTAATTTGAAGCCATCAGAACACAATTAATACACCACGGAGCTTGAAGCTTTGGCGATTGTGTTTGCATTAGAGTCTTGGAAGAAGTTACTTATTGCACATTCCGTGATAGTCAGAACGGATCATCACGCTCTGGAATTTATCCTTAAGACCAATTTTTCCAGTGATAGGATCACGAGATGGGCATTATTTGTGCAGCAGTTCAACGTGACTATTGAACATAGACCAGGAAAAGCTAATTTGGGGGCTGATTTGTTAAGCAGAGTCGTGGAGCCTACACTTCGGATTCTACCAGTAATGCTTATGCAAGAGGATGAGGACACTTTGAGAAGACTTGAGAGGATACCACAAGCCCAAAAGCGATACCGATTGTTAAGAAATATTTATAGATTTCTTCATCGAGACATGATCCGACTGATGTTGAATATCCACTTATGGAAAGAATGACACGAGATTATGTATTATTAAATGGCGTTGTGTATAAATTCATCGACACTGATCATAGTAAGTTACGAATCGTCATACCTCCTAGGTTACAGGAAGCAATCTTTTGGTTAGCGCATAGGAGTCATCAGGACTTGTGATTTATGCCAGCGTAGCAAACACAATTCGCATTTGTTGAGAGAGATACCGAGGCCCATTATTCCATCAAAGCCTCGTGAATTATATGCCACTGATATTTATGGACCGCTCCCAAAGTCAAAAAGGGGCAACCGGTATGTTTTGGTTACGGTTGACGTCTTTAGTAAATACACAATGATACGTCCTATTCAGAAAGCAAGTTCCAGATACATAATTAAGAGGATAAGGGAATGCGTTATTCCTGAAGCGGGAAAGCCCGAATTTTTGTTATCCGACCATGGGTCGCAGTTTACGTCGTGGGAGTTCAGAAATGCCATGAGGGATTTAGATATCAGGCAGGTGTTATGTTCCATAAGACACCCAGAGAGTAATCCGGCAGAGAGATTGATGTCTGAGATAGCTAAGTTCTGTCGTCTCTACTGTGCGAATGAACATTGGCGATGGATGGATGTGATTCCCATCGCGTTGAAATCAATCAATTCTACAGTGCATGAAAGCACAGAGCAAATTCCATTAGTGTTACATCAGGGAGAGAAACCCGTACGACCGTGGGATAGGATCGTCTATATTCCACCAGAGATTGAGCCAAATCAGAGAGGACGTGAAGTAGAAGCTTTGGGAAGATTGCGAGTACAAGCAGTGGAAAAGCAACAGAAGAGTTAGAGGAAGGAGATATAGAGAGCCTCTGAGGGAAGGAACTTTAGTGTTAATTAGGAAGCCTATTCCATCTGATGTCAGCAACAAGGTATATTCAAAATTTGGAAGCTTATATATTGGACCATTCAGAGTGGCGCAAAGTCTAGATAACGGCAGAAATCGTATTGAAGACATTACATCTGGTAACATTGTGGGAACATTTAGTGCAGCTAATCTGTAGGAATACTTTTCAAGAACCAGATAAGAGCTAAAACGAAAAACAACTGTGAGAAGGAAAATAAAAATTGATTTTTTTATGTTTAGCATGTGTGGGGTGGATGTGACCAATTCGAGGGAGCCCATTGCCCGGATATAATGAGTCGTTTTCGGGATTACATTTTGGAAGTTTTCAGTCTGAAGAAAAGCGCAAAGGAAGAGTTTGTGAGTCGCCCTGTAGGCGAGGCGTTTCGTCACATGTGCGGGTTGGTTGCGCACGGAACTACGGCTGGGTCATTGCTCGGAGCGCACCTGTTGAAGGAGGTAGTAGGAGGTCAGCGCTAGAACATCGAACGGAATTTGTGTCATGCGTTGCCTAGAATGAGTCCGAAAATCTTTCTTGGATCGGCATTTCGCGTGCCAGAAATACTGTCTACGAGAAAACACTTTTTCAGTGTTGGTCACAAAATGATTTTATGCAGGTGGACCAGTTGTGGAATGTTCAAAACTGTTGTGGACACATTTTGGTCTAACATACAGGTAGCCTATGGCCCGGAACATATTCATAATCCGAATCTAAGGAAATGTATAGCTTCAATCGAAGGATATTGGAAACATGGCAAGCAACTTTGTTAGCGGACTGTGCTATACCAGCTTGAATGGTAACCAAGTGTTGTGTCTTCTATTTGTGACAGACTTATTTGGAAACGGTGCATGACCGGGTGATTATATTTCGAATACAACAGTCTAGATTACGGGAATTTTTGTGGCAAAAGCCATGGTGATAATGAACAACGAACAGGAATTCGTGGTAGCGAACAGTCCTAATAAACTTTGGTATATTACTGATATGGATCGAAACGTTACTATGGAGTGCTAGAAGCCTATTTGGTGGTACAATGGAGGCCGACGTGATGAACTTGAGATCGCGCTGAGACCAGCAGGTCGTGAGTTTGAGCGTACACGTGTGTTCGAGCCAGCTGTGAGGCATGGACGTGGCCGGCTGCAGACATGGGACTCATCGAGGAAGATCACCATAAGGGAAGTGGAAAACACCTTTACTTTGTAGAATTTAGTACATGTGATTTGTAGGCTATAGACTTTTTCACTCAACCATGTTTCAACGTTTTGATGCCAGCATTTATTTTCTGAATTATGCAGGACCATAGTGACTGGATCATCTTTATGGATTTCTAGGCGATGTGTTTGTGTGTCACGAAGTCGAGCATATCCACGATATGGCTTATCGTTGGATGACGCCATACTTTGAGGCATCCAGGCTTCGATAGCTAGTTGGTCACTTTTCGTAGATTTTCTCGTGTACAGTCTTTTACATATTATTTTTCCCTTGTTGCATTTTTTTTGGTCTAAAGCTATTCCTTTTTGGGTAGTGATTTGCTTAATAAATTAATTAATAATTGATGATTCTTGGGAGTTTATCTCCGTAATACTTAATGAGGTTAGATACTTAATCGTTACTTTATGAGTTAAATTTTTCGCACGATAAGGATTTTCTGATAATTAAAAATAATAATAATAATTGATGATTGTAATACTTATTATAATTCTCGATTGAATCATGTTGAATGATTATCGGGATTTTGAAGATCTGTTGGGATCGTAAAATTGGAAATTAATCATTTTTGACTTGTGAAATATTTAATAATAATGATAAATTTATTGGGTGATAGTGAACCAGTCTGTGGTGTTCATATAATCGAATTTCGTATTAAGTTATAGGCGGACGGTAATGAGGTCATAATTAATAACGCAATTTGGATTTCTCTAAGGAGATATTTTATTTTCGAAAGAAAGTTGCGATGTGGAGCACTTGTGTCAAATAGGGTTTGTTTTGTAAGATGACCATTGGAAGGCAAACTAATTGTTAATCACAATTAAATGATTTATCTGGCACGGTAGTTGAGTTGATTGGGCAGAGACGCGTGTTCTGATCCCACAATAATTATTATACTCCATTAATAGAAGCAATAAGGCTCAATGGATTTTGAAAATATGGAAATAATATTTATGATTAAATTATGTTGAATGTGCAATGAAGTTAATGATTTTGGAGGATGATTCCTCATATTGTATTCCGGTTCTCAAAAAGAAGGGTTAAGCCAGTGGAGCAACCCCAAGCCGTCAATCAGATAACGTCATCAGTGGAATTCCGAATTCCACTTGTTTTTGCTCACACCTTACAAACAGTCTATGGAATGTTTTAGAATTGCCGAACAATTAATATATATTTCTTTTCTTTGCAACTTCCAACATCATGTGATGAAATATAAAATGTGAAGCCTATTCAATGCTCGGTGAGATGGGGCATTCGTGGAAGGCAGACCTCGTGTTCAGATGATTTTTGTTAACCGTCATGACTGATCCATAATTCATATAAATTTAATAATTACACCGTAATAGTGCATTACACCCAAGCCTAATAATTGAATAATTTTATTTCTTTAGGAAATTATTTATAAATCAACATGGTTGTTGGAGTGTTTAATAAATTCCAAGTGTGGAATTTACGATTGTGAAGTAACTGGATTATCATTAAATGACATGGAAGAATAGATTGTTCATAGCCAATAAATTTTTGACGGCGTGTTAAATAATAAAGATAACATTTTTCAGATTTTTATCCATGACTTTTCAAATGCGTGATATTGAAACTAAGAATATTTTGGAAGATAATTTTGGAAATATAAATGCTGTTGTAACTTATATATAATTTTTTTTGAATGGTGTCAGACTGGACTAATTAATTGTCTGCGCATCATTAAGGTGTTCATGGTGTTTCGAATAACACACGTTCCAGTGATAATTATGAATTTTACTAAATGTTGGAGAAGCATTTGAATAATCATGTCTCTTAATTTTTTTTTGTTTTAATTTATTGTTGCCGTTAGTCAGACAAGGCATCTTTAGAGCAGGATTCCAGGGGGAGCGATAGGATGTTCTTTATTTTCAGGAGTGTATTTAGTGATTCCCCTACGGAAAGAAGTTTGTATTTAGTTTAGGATGGTTGAGTGAATAAATTGGCCTGACGCATTTTATCTCAGACAACTGGTGACATTCATGATTCTTGAAACTTAACTCCTTTCGATCCTTGCTGCAGTGTACAACGGAATAACAGCTAAGCTTTTATTTTAAATTACAGCGTGGCTGTTTGCCCATATTTTTTACCCTGAGGTGTTTTTGAGTCTTGTGCTCTGCTGTTATTTAGATGTGACATTTTGAAACGATTGGAATGAAGTACAGGGTTGGAGAGTGATCTACAATCTATATAGATACCAGGCAGCAGTCATTCGTGCTGAAGGACATGAGAGAGAATCTGGTATTCAGAAAGGTGTAAAGCAAGGCTGCAACTTATCAACCATACGTTTCAATCTTTACAGTGAACAAGCAATGAAGGAAATTGGCGAAAAAATTAAAGTGGGAGTGAAGATTCAAGGATAAATAGTTTCAATTCTGAGATTTGCTGATGACATCGTCATCACGGCCGACACGCCTGAGGATTTGAAAAGTATTTGAATGGTATGAACTCCGTATTGAGGAAAGAATTCATGATGAAAATTAATAACTGTAATACAAAAATATTCGAATGCAGTCGAAATAAATCAGAAACCTCTTTGGACAACAAATTGTCAGGTGAAAGGAAGTAGGACGTATAAGACTTCTGTTACTTAGGAAGCAAAATAACCAGTGATGGACGAAGCAAAGAGGATATAAAAAGTAGGTTGGCTCAGGCAAGGAAAGCATTTCTACAAGAATGGAATCTGTTGACATCGAATATAGATTTAGGTATTAGGAAGTCATTTTTGAAAACCTTTGTCTGGAGGGTGGTGCTCTATCGAAGTGAAACTTTGACTATTGGTGCAGCAGAAAAGAGGAGAAATGAAGCGTTTGAAATGTGGTGTTACAGGAGAATGATGAAGATCAGATGGGTAGATAGGGTTGCAAAAAAGAGGTATTAAGACGAATGGGAGTGGAGAGATGTTTTTGGTGATCGCTAATGTAGAGAAGAGATAGGTTGGTAGGACACATACTAAGAAACCCAGGAATAGTAAGCTTAGTTATGGAAGGGACGGTCGAGGACAATAACTGTAGGGGTAGACCAAGGTTAGAATATGTTAAACAGATTGCCTCGGGTGTAGGGTGTAGTAGCTATGTAGAGATGAAACTATTAGCTCAGGACAGGGAGGCCCGGAGAGCTGAATCAAACCAGTCAATAGACTGAAAACTCAAACAACATTACGCATGCGATAAATGCAAAAAGTGCTCAATTTACCGAAAAACATTTTGTTACATCTTCGCGCCGCACTTTGAAATTTTCGATTACCTTGCAATGGAAGTATCGGGTAAATAATCGATATTTATGAGTAATAATCGATACGTACGAACATCGATGATTGTCGTGAAAACAATCGATTACGGTAAAAATCAATTTGAAAATGGCTGCTGTTATTGCCGCATGACCACTGTTTATCGCCAATAAAACTATGTTTTTGGAGAAATTATTTCGTAGTTTCATTTGGTTGTGCTAATTAAAGGAATATTCCAATCGTTTGAATGGATTCTTTTTTTAAAATTAGACTAATTAGGTTTATATCTTGCCGGCCCTCATTTCTAGTATTTGACCATTACAAATAAAACTGTCATCGTGATATGAATATACAATGTTTGGTAGGCGTTCTCCTCGCTTTGGGGAATGTTTTATAATATGATGAAATTAATCTCTACAATGTGTGAGTTATAGGTTATGTTATATGTCCGGTGATTTCTCCTTGAATTCGGATACTGTTTACAGATTGTCAGTCAAGAGTCGCATAAAGGTATATCAGTAATTGCATGTTGGCATATTGTTTAACTTAACTTAAGAAAACCTTTGAGACTGATAAAATGTGATCACTTAAATCTTTGGAGTAGACATGAAAGATGCACAACAAAGATCACAGGATTGTCAACATTCGTCTATAAAAGTTGCATTGTCAGAAGTGTTAAGTCTCCTGTTGTTGTTTCTTTATACTAAGGGAGTGTTAGAAGTACTAACATCCCAATATCTGTATTAAAGAAATGTAGAAACTTGACACCTCTGAAAATAAAAGCATCAGCCTGGCCACTTGGCAAGATTGAGTTCAAGTGCTGTCGGTTGGTTGTATGATATGCGATGAAGGCACCTGAGCTATTCTGAAGAGATCCAACCGTCATGTTCTCATTATGCAATCAACAATATCGGGTGTTGTGCAGCAACTCAAATTGCCCTGAGCTGCTGGTGTTATCGGTACGGTGCTAACTCCACAAGTGAGATGGACAGAATGTCGAGGGCCGGCGGAGAGTTGTATTAGTTCACTGATACCAAGGTGCCAATTATTAGAATAAAGCGAGCTGTGGTCAGGCGAAAATGCTTGTCTTATGAAGTTTACCGTGTGGTAGGTGGAATGATAACAATACCAGGCTGTCCTGGGTTCGGTGGACGAATTGGTTCAAATTCTGTGAGATATCTCTGAAATCCTTTTGTGTGGTTTCCCTACCGACTCCTTGCCAAGTTCCATTCATTTCTTTTAATAACTTGTCTTATGAGGTTGGATTCAAGAAGTGCCATTTGACCATTAAACCACCCGGCAAATAGAAATTCAGTGTACCTCATCCATGGCTCTCATTAAAAAGGGAATAATGAGGGAGTACACTTACATTTCATTATTTAGTTAATTATCCATTGCATGCTATTCACCTGAGGTTAAGTAAATGTACGATTCACGTTAGCCTATTATTTTAAATTGCTTATGCCGTTTATCAGAAACAACTATATATACAATCCTGCACATGTTTGAATAAGTTTCCGTGCATATTAATTTTGAACCTGTAAAATGTTTATCGTACCTGGTGGCAAACTTTTAAATGCTACAAAATGCTATTTTTTTAATTCAAAATGTTACAAAATGCTATTTTTCAAAATGAAAGTGCTACAAAATCAATTTCGAAATGTTATTTTATCGTATCTTTAATTATAATTAGTTTTTTCTAGTTAATGCAGAAATTTGTTAATAGATTTATTATTATTACAGGGTGATATTCTAAATTGTATACACGTGCACGTTACTCACATAATTCACAAAACCTTGTAACACAAAACAAACCTAACGTATAACGAGATTCAAATTAAGAATCAACATCATTATTATAATCATCTAACGACGTGCTATTGAACCACAGCAGTGAATTTACAGTAGTGAAAATTGACCTTAACACAGAGATCAGGATCTGATGATGGCCACTTGAGGGTTGAAACGCGTAATCCTAAATTGCCCATTTAAGTGTGATAAATAACTAATACATGTATTTTTTTCCAGAAGTGTGTTGACATATTTATAACTCGTACCCCGCCCAAATCATTGGGCACAATCGTGTTGACCGACTGAAAAGCTGCAAAAAACAATTTGTATAGGCAACATTAAAAAAAGAATGGCTTCAAATCTCCACATTTTGATATTGAAATAAGGAAGCCACGGGACCTCCTTTCTACGTGGAATCCGAACCACAGGACATCGAATTTCACTTTTAAAATCTCACATGCATTGACCGGGTATCGAACCCTGCTATGAATCTTCAATATTGCTCTGATCATTCTGTGATCAGGTTTGAATTTCAGTTTCTTTACCACTAGATTATCCTTTATCTTTTGACCTGTTGCTAAAGATGAAGTTTATTTCCTTGTGCGATTTCCCGTCTGGAGACAGCCACGTCCATTTTGCTTGTGGGCTCCTTTTGAAGAACGAGTTTACAATTTTCATTTTTTGTCCTTGCGCCAATTGGATCAACCTATCTCCTCTGTCTTTACGTACTCCGTACCCGTACCGTACCTATTCCCTCATCACCTGGTGTACACCATCCTATTTTACTATTGACGTCTCCGATGTCTAGGTTCGTTGGTGATTTATACTTCTCAGTCTATGGTAGACTCCAGTAGTTCGTAGAAATCTTCTATTTCTTGTTTGCTGCCTGTAAGATGTAAGATTGTAATTATGGATCCTTTAGTATGCAATACTAATGTCATTATTCTTTCGGAAACTCCGATTATTTCTTGTACAATTGGTTTAACTTTGTTCTTAATTTTGAAGCCCACGCCTTTCTGGCCTGGTGTTGTTCATTTATAGCAGAATAGATCCCCACTCTCTTCTTATATTATGGCTTCCCCGATTTTCCTTACTTCACTGAGACCTAAGATGTCGAATTTAATTTCCTTCAGAGCATGATCTAGTTCCACTTCTCGTTCGTATGTTCTGCGTGTATTCACAGTGAAAGATGCCTTCACTAGCTCTCCCTTGAGGGATCGTGTCTGTGGCAGGGTCCTGCACAGTGGCCCGGCCCATGGGCTGCATCGACACTAGACCGCACTGAGCTTGACAAGTCTCGAGCCTCGAGACGTCGCCGCACGGGCTGGGCCGGGCCCATGCCTTGACGCTCTTAACGCGGCGGGCTAATGAGAGCGCTTTGGTAGTACATGGGCTGGCAGCTTCAATACGTAATTCCACGGCCTCCTATTTCAAATGTCACTGCGTGACTAGTGCCATAGTGGGGTATCTGAGGAGGCCGTGGTCGCATACAAGGTATTATCTGCATCACAATATTATCCTTGGGACGACTGAGCCATAGCGTGAGAGGACCATGGCAGAAACATGAGTGTATTTTTTTTTGTGGACGACGTTAACACACAGTGAAGAAAAACTGTGCAGTGTTCTATTATTTTGCTTGAAATGGCCTTCTCTACGAACTACTGGTGTTCACAAATGAGCTGAAGAAGCATGTGCTAAGATTTTTTATCTCGTTTTCTGCTCTTAATAAATTAATCAGCAACACCCCCCTCCACCCAAATATTAAATAAACACGTTAAACACAGAAATGTGGCTCACTTTCGTCAATACATTTTTTTAATATTATTATTGTTCCTACCATTGGCACAATTTCCCAATAGGGACACACCTTTCAGATAAAACCATTATTTACAATGACGTAATATATAAGTTCAAACTTCGTTTTGTCCAATGGCTAATAACTTCAAATAGTTATCTAAATTCGTTTAACGAAACTAATATTAGCAAGGGCCTACTGGTTAAACTCGGTACCTAATCTCCTATTTTTATTTAACTTCTACTCCAGGCAAATGCCGGGATGGTTCTTAACTTAACGCCACGGCCGCCTCCTTCCCAATCCTCATCTAAATTACAAAGGCTCACAATAATACAGCCATCACATTAACACAGGTTATCAGACAAATTACGCACACACAAATACACGGGGATACATGACCATGATGTCGCAAAGCCCCTAAATCAGTCAACAACAACTATCGATGTAACTCAGATTGAGATTAGGCAGTTTGAACTATACAATTAGCTTAGTGACAATAGTATTGCTTTCAATTCTGAATAGAAGTGTAAAGCGACCATTTTGTTGTGCACGCGTTGTGAAGGTTAATTTTGTCTGCCTGCTCGGCCCGGCACATCCAGTGCGTGGGCTACGGTGTGCTTTGTGATCCCAGTGCTATGGGCCAGAACGCGGTCGTGTTAGATTAGAACGACACAGGACGGGCTGGGCTTCAAAAGTCCATGGGCTCGGAGTGCGGTGCGATGGGTCTCGCTCCAGTACTGTGGTCTGTGGGCCATTTTTTGGTTTGTCGCTGCGTTCTACGTAGTCTGTTTCTGCGAGGCTGGTTCCCAGTTTTTCACTGATTATTGATCATTATTTTTTGGTAACCCACCCTTACTATATTTCCTTTCTCTCTTTCCAATCTTGTCCTTTATCTGAGTGCTGCTTGAATTTTGCGTTCTTTCGTGGTCATATCGTCGTCTCTGTAGTATTCTCACCATTTTAATTTGTTTTTGCTCTTCATGATTGAAATGTTGTCTGCTAGGCGTGTGAGATCGACCTTTGCTAATCCTTTTCCGCTTTTGTCTGTACCTAAGTAGATAGCTCTTCGTTTACCTCGATCGACTTCAAAATGTCTTTAACTTTGTTGTCTTAATATGTTTTTTCTGCTCGCTCTAACGCCTCCTAATATTGTGAAACACTGTGATGACTGAAATTTAAAAATTAATCCTTGAAAGACGTAAGTTATGGTGTGCAAAAAGGGAACTAAACTGGCTAAGAATGAAAAGTGGTTTATATATGGGTCAAAACTAGAGACTGTGAAAAATGTGAGTATAGTAGGGACGATACTGGCGAGTAATGGAAAATGGACTGAACAAATTAAAATATCAAAATCGATACGGCAAGCGGCATTGGCGAGTGTTAAAGTGTTCGAACGTACTATAAGTTACCGAATATTGACTACAAAGTTCACAAAAATTTATTCAATTAGATTAGATTAGATTTTTATATATCCATTTCATCAATCACTTGTATACAATACATTTTTGATATAGGACATGTTAGAAATTACATCTATAAAATAAGAGAACTTACAGATAGGCCTATATATTACAAATACAATAACTATTTATAACATATAATAATAGATCTTGAAATGAAAATCCATAGCCTGTTTCCAGTCGAATGACCGGGTCAGGGAATGGAATGAATGAAGCCCCCATCTAGCGGCGAGGATATGAACTGTGCCGGCTGCCGAAGCCTGTCGCACTCCCCTGGGGCAATGATTAAATGAATGACTGATGAAATGAAATTATAGTGGAGAGTGTTTCTGGAATGAAATTGTGACAAAGAAAACCGAAGTACCCGGAGAAAAAACTGTCTGCCTCCGCTTTGTCCAGCACAAATCTCACATGGAGTGACCGGGATTTGAACCACGGACCCAGCGGTGAGAGGCCGGCGTGCTGCCACCTAAGCCACTGAGGCCATAATAATAGATCTTAAGAGATACAATCTTATTGGACAACTATTTACACCTTATTCTATTATCACAATATGAAAACTTAATTCTAGAAATACAACAACTTATAGTAGCTAGGTATTACAATTGAAATAGAAAAGTAAAATATAGCTAGGTATTACAATTGAAATAGAAAAGTAAAATATAATTACAGATTTCATCGCTCCTATATGCTAAGATATTCAACTACAGAGTAAAAGCAATGACACTGCAGGTAAGCTTTCAACATTCTTACAAAGGCTTTTATTTTTGGGGCCAATTTTATATACCGGGGTAGTTTATTGTATAATTTAACTCGTGTGTGAAAAGTTCCTTTTTGATATATGCTTGTGTGTGCGTGTGTGTGTGTGAAATATGAATGTTTTGATTTTGGCTTGTGTTATGCCTGTGAACATCATTGTTTGTTTTAAGAAAAACGTCTTTATTCATTAAATTCTTTTTAAAAAACATAATACCATCGAAGATATGAATACAGGGCAGTGGGAGGATGTTTAAATGTTTAAACAGAAGTCTACATGATTCTCTAGTGTTTATATTTGCCATAATTTTAAGCGCCCTCTTTTGTATCATAAACGTGCTTAGTACATCTGGTGACATACCCCAAAATATGATCAATGGGTCTAAGCTAGAGACTGTGAAAAAATGTGTGTATAGTAGGGACGATACTGGCGAGTAATGGAAAATGAACTGAACAAATTAAAAGATCAAAATCAAAAGGGCTATTGTCAAGTATGAATGAAAATAAGCAAACTATGTATTTCTTAGTGTGTGCATGCTTGTGCAAGTTTTCCAAATATGTTACGCAAAGCACATCGAGTTCAGTTTAGTATTCAGGTATTGTATATGTTTATTCCATTTCAAGTCATGTTGTATCCATAGTCCTAAAACATTAGTTTCTGATTTATTTTCTATTCGATGACCATATAATGTTATATTGGGCGTCACAGGATTCCTATTCTGTATAGTGTGGATATTTAGAGATACTGTTTTTTTTTAGTTTATTATGAGGTGATTATCTTGTGACCATTTGGTTAACTCTTCTGTAACAGAGTCAGCAGACCGCTGTAAGACCTGTTTAGTTTCACCTTTTATTACGAGTTGGTGTATTCTTTAGAATACACGGTTAGTTAGAGTTAGCTCTTGCTGCTCTTTGCTTTCATTTTCATTAGTTCCTTTTATTTTCCCTCGCAGACACCACAGGGACCCCCTTGCTATTCCCTTTTTTTTTTGAACATGCTCTAAAATGTATTAAATTTGTTTCAGTTATGTATTCCTTGCAAAGAAATGGCACACCACGCGGCAACCTGCCGAAGTTTTTGGGATTCATCAAGTTCAAGAGGACATACACACCATTCCAGCAGGCGTCGTTGCTGTCGCCATCTATCATCTCTATGAAGATATTAATTGATGTATCGCAATTTCATAATGTTGAAAATTTACTCTTCCTATGTTTCCTACACTGTATAAAATCTTATGTTTCCTTCCCCCACCTCTTTTTCTTTCGTGCTCGCTCGTGTGCTGGAGTCTCTCACTCACTTCTTATCTAGTCGTCAACGTTTAGAGTTCAGCCTTTCTCAGAAGCTAACCTCTTCTCAACTGAGGTAAAATTCAAATCACCGCCATGTTGTGGAATTGGATTTAACGGCTGCAGCAAACATCATAAAAAGTTAAGTACAACGTTTAAAGGATTTTAACCATGTCTTAGGGTTTTAATCTCATTCAAGAAAGCTTCATGTATTTTATAGGCAGTAATTTGATTTTGCAATATTGCTCAGTATCTTCCCCCCGTGGGAACTGTCATTTTTAGCCAACTAGGCTTTCTACTAGTCATGAAATCTCGCATTTCCTAAATAAGGGAATTCCTTCCAGCAACGAGGAATTAATGTCAAATTGATAGCTGTCCAGCTCACCGCCAGACGTGCGTCTTATAAGGGACAAATCACCCGATTTAGAAAATATATCAAAAATCCCTCAGAATCTCATTTAGACATAATAAAACATCGCTTAAAAGACTACGAACGATCTTTTGAAAATTATAACACTGTTCAAACAGAAATTGGAACATGCATGCTCAATCAAACAGATGATCGTGTGGGTGTAGAAACCCAATACTATGAAGGCATAGGCACTGCCGTCAAAATAATTCGACAACTTGAGGAAGACCAGAAAAAGGACGTTTCAGTTCTTAGCTCACTCCACGAACAACAAACCTCGTCTCGTGAGGGCACTCGTAAACCTAAACCATTACTCCCTAAAATAAATTTGCCTCATTTTTCAGGAGACGAATCTGCATGGGAGTCTTTTTATGAACTTTTTGTTCTCTTGTCCATGACAATGAAGATATTCAAGTTATTTACAAATTTCACTATTTAAGATCAATTCTCCGCGATCAAGCACTGCAGTTAGTTCAAGCGCTCCCATTAAGCGCCGAAAACTACCCTATTGCCTTTAATTTACTGAATGAAAGATATGGCAATTTACATCTACGTATTCAGCGCCATATGAAGGCCTTATTTAACTTGCCCCCCTCATTGCATAATGACGTAACTGGCCTGCGTACCCTCGTCGATACAGCCCAATTCATGTGAAAGCATTATCCCAATTGGACCAGCCCACTGACTATTGGGACACCTTCTTAATACATTTAATGGTTTCTAAAGTCGACACTGCCACTCTGAAAGCCAGGGATATTGAACTTTCTAATAATGATGATCTTTCTTCTGACCATTTAGTCACCTTTATAAATAGTAGATGCCAACTCTTAACTGCCTTAGCTAACCAAAGTGAACCCGCCTCTTCCAATTCAAAACGTGAATATTCATCTACCAGTACTCAAAAATCTGGGTCTATCTCTTCTAAACCTAAGCCATACGCCACTGGTTACCAAACTAGGTCCAGTGAACACCGTACTACAAGTTCTCTTGCATTAAGTACCCAAGGTGAACCCAGCAAAAGTCTTAATGAGCCATTAAAGTGCATAGTGTGCAAAGATCTTCACGCTTTATACTCATGTAAATCTTTCAAAGAGCTATCAGTTGATGAAAGAAAGAAATTAGTAGCTCAAAACAAGTACTGTTTCAATTGTCTTTCACCTAAACATTCCGCTTCTAATAATTGTAAGTCCACTAGACTCTGTTTTCATTGTGAAAGGGCGCATCACACACTATTGCATCGTCATGATCAATTCAGGTCATCAACACCCTCCACTTCTAAGCATAGTGACAACACTAGTAAAACCAACGCATCATCTTATATTCAAAACGCTAAATCTTTGCGTAGTGCTCAAGTACTATTGTCCACTGTTCAA
Source organism: Meconema thalassinum (assembly GCA_946902985.2). NCBI lineage: Eukaryota > Metazoa > Arthropoda > Insecta > Orthoptera > Tettigoniidae > Meconema > Meconema thalassinum. The sequence goes on from OX336389.2 coordinate 864,170,790, forward strand.
ATCGAGGTTCAAAATAAATCTGGTAACTGGTAACTGGTTTCACGCCCGAGGCCTTCTCGACTCAGCTGCGACCCACGATTTTGTTTCCGACTCTTTAATCAAAAACCTTGGTCTTCCAGTAACCCCCACTTCTATCAATGTATCAGGCATTAAGAGTTTAAAATCACAAGCTTTGCAATTCTCAAAATTAACTATAAAGGATACCTGTCAGAGAAATAATTTTCTTAAGCTAAACTGTCTCATACTTAACAGCATTGGTGAAGATACCCCTAGTCACTCTGTTGACACCTCCTGCTTAAATATTCCCTCTAACTTAGGGCTTGCCGATCCTTTGTTTAATATCCAAGGTCCTATTGATATACTCTTTAGTGCAAATGTCTTTTGGAATTGCCTACGTAAGCAAATACGTCAATTATCTTCTAACGTTTTTGCCAGAGACATTAATTTTGGGTGGATTGTTACCGGTCAACTCCCTCATTACACCACTCAATCTGTGTCGCAATGTCATTTTGTAAGTAAGGATCTGGAACAGTTCTGGAAACTTGAAAACATTGATTGCCCCAGTTCAACCTCCTCAGAAAACGAATTCTACGAGCAACTTTTCATTTCTATCACTACTCGCACACCCGAAGGCCGATTCATAGTTCAAATGCCGAGACTTCTCAATCCTCCAAAACTAAGTAATTCTCAGCCAAAAGCGCGTAAAGCTCTCTTCGCCATTGAGAGTAAATTAAAAAAAGAACCTCTTGTCAAACAACAATATACAGAATTCATGGAAGAGTATGAAAGCTTAGATCACATGGAAGTTGTTACTAAATCTGATGACGAATTACATCCTCCAGTCGAAACTGTCTTCTTAAATCACCATCCCGTGTGGAAAACCCCTCTTGTTAAAGGTATTTAACGGGTCATCACCTGACGCTAATGGCAATAGTATTAACGATACTCTTCACACCGGTCCTGCTATTCAGTCCGATCTGTCTACCATACTTTTAAATTTTCGCCTATTCCCTATAGCTGTCTTTGCAGACATAAATCAAATGTACCGTCAAGTTTTAATTCAATCTGAACAGAAAGAAATTCAAAGAATCTTATGGCGTGACGAAACAAGTAAGCCTATCAAAATATTTCGTTTAAAAACCGTTACATACGGTCTTAAACCTTTCGCTTTCCTAGCTATCCGATCCCTACATACGTTAGCCTCTCAAGATGGTCATTTGTTTAACGCTAAAGCTTCAGAAGCATTAACCACATAATTTTATGTCGATGATTATCTGCAGTCCTTTCAAACACTTGAAGAAGATTCTCTCAAATCTCTTGAATTAAAAGCTTTGTTAAAGAATGGAGGATTCCCACTTCACAAGTGGAATTCAAATTCACCTGAGTTTCTTGCTCAATTTCCTGTCGAAGATGCAGATCCCTCTACTGTAGAAATCTGTGGCGATTCCAACTCAATAAAGAACTTAGGAGTACACTGGTGCACTCACACTGATACTCTCATTTACAAAGTCTCGCTTGCCGAAGAGCTCCCTAACACAAAAAGGCAAATTTTGTCTGAAATAGCTAAATTTTTCGACTCGCTTCAATTTCTTGCTCCAGTTATTGTTATTGCTAAGCTTTTTATGCAGGAGCTATGGTCTCTTAAATGTGAATGGGACGAAGCTCTTCCCTCTTCTTTCCTTAATAGGTGACTTGCTTTTCGATGTAGTTTACTCTACTTTCGCTTATTGAAATTTCTAGAAATTTAATCAACGCTTTTTCTAATACACCTTTCGTTCTTCATGTCTTTGCCGACAGTTCCGAAAAAGGTTACGGTTGCTGTGCATACCTTGTTTATTGCAATCCTGTAAACGAATCTTCACGCTCCAGTCTTATTTGTGCTAAATCCAAAGTAGCCCCGCTTAAAATTATCACCTTGCCCAGACTTGAATTGTGTGCCGCTCTCATGGCCGCAGAACTCGCAAAAAAATGCAGAGTGTTTTAAAAATTCAATTCTCTCAAATTTATTTATGGAGCGACTCCATGATCACTCTTTCTTGGATCGCCAAAACCACCACCCACTGGCAAACCTTCGTTGCCAATAGAGTTTCTAAAATTCAAACCCTTTCTTTGGGATGTCAATGGAGACATGTGCCTAGCGCTGATAACCCCGCTGACATTATCTCACGTGGTTGCTTACCCTCTTAATTAGCAGTATCTCAACTGTACTGGTATTGGCCCTCATGGCTAGTCGAAGACTCTTCTTGCTGACCTTCTAAACCTCAAGTTTCAATGTCTTATTTGCCTGACGCTAAAGTAGCTAAATCCACTGCTTCATGTCTTATTTCCAGCGTTTCATTTCCCTTATTATCTCACTATTCTTCCTTTCATAAACTAATTCGGATTTTTGCCTATCTTCTTAGATGGAAATATCTCGTTGTTGACCAGCCTGTTCTTCCTAAACAGCATTTAACCAATCATGAATTAACCCTCGATACTATCAAAGTTTTGCAACTCAAACAGCAAGAAGCTTTCCCTATCGAGTTGTCTTCGCTTTCAGCTAAGAACGATCTTTTAAAATCTAGTCGTCTTTGCACCCTAGCCCCTTTTCTTGATGAAAATGGGTTACTCAGAGTAGGTGTTAGGCTTTCTCATTCTTCACTTTCTGAAGACAAAAAGCATCCTGTCATTTTGCCTTCCAAACATCACGTAACTTCTTTAATCATACGTGACTTCCATTATCGGAATTTGCACGTTGGTACTCGCACCCTGCTTTGTTTATTAAGGGAAAAATACTGGATAATAAACGGAGTTCATGAAGTTTCTTCAGCAATACACAAATGCATCCCTTGCTTTAAGGTGAAACCTAAGGTTAGCACTCAAATTATGGGCGATCTACCTTCTTTCCGCTGTTCCCCTAACCATCCTTTTGCTTTAACTGGCGTGGATTACATCGGTCCATTTCAATATCAGCGTAATTCCCCTGAAGCCAAACGCAAATTGTTTGGAAAACTCTATGTTTCTCTCTTCTTTTGCAGGGTTACTGGTGCGATCCACCTGGAACTAGTAACAAATGTCTCTACTTCCTACTTTCTGTCAGCTGTTTCTCGTTTCACTGCCAGGCGTGGAGTTCCTTCTGAAACGTTCTCCGATAATGCCTACACCTTTCAAGGCGCAGCTTCATTGTGGAAGAAAGCTCTTACATCTTCTCCTGCCTTGGAACAAATTTCTAACTTTTCCTATGCCAACGGTTTTAAATGGCGATTAATACCCCCTTACGCTCCTCATCACGGTGACAGGAGGGAATCTTGTGTCAAGCTTACCAAACGTCATCTAAAAAGGTTTTAGGTAATCGTATTCTAACCTATGAAGAATTCAACTCATTGTCTATCCTAATCGAAGGTGTTGTTAATTCTCGCCCTTTGACCCTGCTCTCTAATGATCCTGATGACTTACTTCCATTAACCCCTGGTCATTTCCTTATTGGTAATTCTCTTTCTTTACCTCACAGAAATTCTCGCTTGCCTATTGTTTGGCGTAAAATTGAAGGCCTTCGTAATTCTTTCTGGAAAAGGTGGAAATTGGAGTACTTAACTTCTTTGCAAAGGAGACAGAAGTGGCTTCTTTCCAATCCTGATATCAAGGTACGGGATTTGGTTCTGGTGTGGGACCCTTCTCCCCCACTGGTTTGGATCTCTGCCAGGGTGGCCGAATGCTACCTCGGAAGGGACGTTAGAGTCCGGGTCGTAAAAGTTCTCACCTCTAACCGTCATATTACAAGACCGATTTCCCTAATTCACCCCTACCCATTGAAATTTAGCTTCTTTCTTCTCTCTGTTGGTGTTGGCCCCAGCTTGGTGTATTCTTTGGAATACACGGTTAGTTAGAGTTAGCTCTTGCTGCTCTTTGCTTTCATTTTCATTAGTTTCTTTTACTTTCCCTCGCAGACACCAACAGGGACCCCCTTGGCATTCCCTTTTTCTTTGAACATGCTCTAAAATGTACTTAAGTTTGTTTCAGTTATCTATTCCTTGCAAAGTATAAATAGAAATTGATTTATCCACCATGAGGTTAAGTCTGGCCCTAGCCCGACTTTCGACTTTCGCTTTCTTCGCAGATGATGTAGTATCTCCATCCGGGTAGCCAACTATACAGCTCCACAGATCTTCGAGTCTTAGAACGTTTTCCATCTAGAATCGCCAATCGTCTTAATGTAGACTATCTCGCAGCTTATCTATAGCCGGTAACGAGGTGCTGGTTGCAGACATGTTGATTTCGATGCATAGCAAAATTCACAGTTCATATAACGAGCAGTCTATCATACGCACTTTATATTCGCACAGTGGATTCGTGACTGGGCCCATAACCTGTAGGATTACGAGGCACACAGGCAATTGAACTGGAACACAGGTTTAATGTACTTGAAATATACTAGAACAGAACTGAACGAACAAGGTGATACAACATTCTTTTATACACACCAAAAGAAAAACTATAGAGAAACATATCTCTATGGTTTACTGATTAACAGTGTGACCGACACAAACCATGGTCTCATATTCGAACATTACTAACAATTTAAAGTAACATTAAACTGATTACTTTGTTCCACGAGGCCTCACCAAACATTTGGTGCCCTTCCACTTTGTTCTACTTAAAACTTATTCATTCTGTAAAAATAACCGTGGTTATAATCCACATCTTACTACATAATTTTACCTGTTTTAACCAGGAAGTTTGCCCAGTTTGTATGTAGCATATCTTAATTTCTGTGTCAATATAACGATGGTTATAAGCATCTCTTATTAGTCTCTTTTTTCTTATTCTGCTGAGCCCAGGAATGTATAATTATTTCCTCACTACTAAGGCGTTCTAAAAAGCCTCATTATGGAAAATGGAATATTCTACCTAATTTATTTAGTGAAATATTAAACAAAATTGTTATTCCTTTACTATTATCATTATAGGCTTTAAACTTCTTAATTGCATGCACATTTCAAAAACCTTGTACGGTTTTAGATCTTGTAACAGGTTCGAAACCTTGAAGTGATTTAACCTCATTGTTTATTGTAAACCTCCTTTTATTACAGGTCTGAGACCTTTAATGTTTATAAAACAAACAATTTTTTTCTTAACTTGAACTAAATCTGAGATCTACAATTGAATCAGTCATTTAAGAAAGGGCATATATCCAGAAATGTAACTTTTCAGGAGGAGCAAAAAACTGATTGAGAAGCCAGTCTTGCTATTTACGTTAAATGTATGTATTTCGACCTTTAGTGTTGATGGTTGTGGATAGGTTACTTGATAAAATATGAAGTATAGATGAAGGACTTTGTTGGAAATGGCAGATGAAATTAATGGATATGTGCCCTTTCTAAAATGATGGCTGAATGAACATCAGTTTTGGAGCAAAACACATAGTTTACTCAGATAACTTAGACACACTGTGTCGTTGCTCTACAATAATAATCATTTGAATGATGGCAGTCAATCACAATCATCGTCAGCCCCACAAACAGTTGACCACGCAAGTATTTCGTCGAAAAAGTCTTTGTACTTCCTCGGAATGTACACTTCTAGACGGTTTAGATTATTCATCTCGTTCTTCTCTATAGGAATTGGTTCGACGTATGTTAGTTCGGTAGGAAGCTTGACGCTGCTGTCTACATGCAAACAGAAGGTGTGTTCAATAAGACCGTTGATGAAGTGTTTTGTCCGCACGGTTCCTGGATCCTTGGCAGAGTAAAGGAGGTGCATGAATGATGCTGGCTGGAAAATAATTTTCAAGTTGGTAGGCACTCACCCTTCCTCGAGATTCATCTTACAATCTTCTCCTCTTATCAACTGTTGGCTACCATGCAGCAAAGTTAAGAATATCAGTCGACTCCACCAGGATGGTGAACTTGTCATGACGTTTAGGTGCCCGTATGATGATCTCACAATATTGCTTCACATCATAAATTCGATATTTTTCTTAAAAATCTTTTAATGATAGCAAAAACTCTATCACAGGTATTGAATGAGTGCCCTCGTTTAGGGAAGTAATGGTGAATAGATTCAAATGGCTTCATGTCAACAAGTGCTGCACATAAACGGATCACTGTATGATTTTTGTCCTGTCCTACAGGTCCATCCGAGAACAGTCAAAGTTCCTTCACACTCTTTGTACACATTTTTTGAATCTAGTCTCACAAAACGCTGCACACTTCATTGGCACCTTTACGAGCTTTGCCTTCGTGGTAAACATAAAGCAGAGTAAACAAATAAAGGTGCACTCATCTGTTTGACCAAAGAGCATGCAGATGTTCCTGCTTGTAAGCAAAGAAGTCATTCAAGAAAGGGCAATCATACTGGGACTTGTGCCCTTTCTTAAAAGACTTCCAAACAACACACAAATGAACCTTAAATATCAACAAGTTACTGGTTGGATAACTGATCTTCCTTTTGTGACAAGATGCACCAGGATGAGAAGCATGTTATTCTGCAAAAAAGAAAGAAAGACAATTTGGACATGTGCCCTTTCTTAAATGACTGATTCAATTGTTACTTTGTTAAATAAATTCTTTATTATTCGGTTTCTATCTCTCTTGCTAGAAAAACCATTAGGCAGGACCTTCTCTTCCCTAATCTTTCTCCTGAAATTATTCATGAAAGAAAGTTTATTAAAAACTCTATCACTTGTTGCATTTAAAACAAAACTTCCAACAACAACATTTGCAAAGTTTATCTTAGCTATCTCAGCTAATTCTAGTAAATCATTAAGACAAGTATAGCTCGCCCTGCCAGCTTCCTGCTAGTAGAGATTTTCACTCTGACTTATGGTTCACAGTTTAAAATTTTGGTTTTGTTCAAGTGAGGTTAGAGGTTTTCCTCCGGTCTAAACTTTTAGTCGGCACTCTGCTGGGTAAGAGTTTAGCCTCCTTTAAGTGCAACAATGGGTATACTTTAAAGATTCTCACTAATAATACTAAACATATTGCACAAAAATCACTATCGTTGCTTCATCTCTGTCCACTCTGGAAGCCCTCGGCTTTCCTGTTGGGGATCCGACAGTGTTTGTTAATAAAATTATTCCATCTAGTTTAAATCTTTCTGGCATATCAGAATGCTTTCTAAAATCTCACCCTTTTGAAGGGAAAGTACATGATTCTTTGCTATTCGGCATAACTTGGTTCACCAGTGCAATACGTCCCTACAATATACCAGCAATCACGCTCTGGAGGGAAAGAGCACTTGGCGATAGCTTGCCGGCGACATCAGCTCACGCTGCGCTCTCCGTTAGCCTTACGCAAGTCCCCGCTCATTTTAGGTACTTCATAGGTTTTGTGCAGTAAAATTCCTCTTTCTTTCACTATTTGTATGGCTTTGTGTTGGATTCTCTTCCTCTCTGCCTAAAATTGGTTCCACTCCTAAACCTACCTCCTTTTCTTTCTCATCATCTTCCCTCAGGTAGTGTTGACACTCAGTATTATCCTACCACGAGTGTTGTATCGTCCGCAAACAAAATTTCCTTGTGAGAATCAACGTTCTGTGTTATATCATTCGTATATAGAATAAAGAGTAGTAGGCCGTAACCGATCCCTGGGGTACTCCAAATTTAATAATACCCTCATTGGACAATGTTTCATTAAGTAATTTTGTTCCCCCATCCTTGTGTCTCAAGCTTACTATTTGTTTACGACTTGTTAAGTAAGACTCTATCCATTTTATTAGCTAGACTTCTAATACCATATTGATTTAGATTTGTAAGGAGGATTCTATGGACAACAACATCAAACGCTTTCGATATATCCAAGAATAGGCCATTTGCAAGTTTCTTATTGTCAATTAATTTCAGTTTACTATTAATACAATATAAATTGCTGTCTGTGTAGATTTTTCCGTTCTGAATCCATGTTGTGAATTTGATAGTATTTTATGTTTTAATATAAAACTTATCAGTCTCTTATACATGATTGTTTCCACAATTTTTTCAATACCAGTTGGTAAGGTTATCTAATTCATCTAATTCATCGCTGAACTTTTTGTGCAATGGAATTACTTTTGATAACTTCAAAATATCCGGGTAAGTTCCTGAGAGAAATGATCTATTTATTAAATGCGTAAGTGGATTTATTATACTTTCTGCACATTTCTTTAAAATTGTATCAGGGATGCCATCAATGCCAGCACAGAATTAATTTTTTTGATCTTTAATAATTATTCTTACTTCATCACTTGTGACATGAATTATAAATAAAGAATCACTGCATATATTTATTTTATTATTAGAATTTAGTGTATTTACCAGTTATTAATTTAATAATTTTTGTGGAATTTCCAGAAAATAGCCATTAAAAGTGTTTGCTATTTCCTCTGGATTATTAATCACTTTATTATTGCAGGTCAGTGTAATGTTCCTTGGTATTTTAGCAGATTTTCCAGTTTCTATCTTTATCACGTACCACATAGCCCTGTTTTTATTAGATGATTGGGAAATAAAATTATCATTATGCATTTTCTTTGCTAGTCTTATTACCTTACTTAATATGCTAGTGTATTTTTAGCCTACTTTCGATTTTTGCAAAAGAAATGAAAGTAGACTTATGAGATCAACACAGGGCCAAAAATTGTGTGTCTGTATGTCTGTCTGTCTGTGAGTGTGTGTACTCTGATGCCTGTCCTCCCCACCCCTCCCCTATCAATTTAAACACGGTGAAACTGAATTGAACGAAATGTGGCACAGTGGTAGCACTTGCAAAGGGCACCTCAGTGTCATGTTTTATATCAGCGCCATCTTCACGGAAACGTAATGGCGGCCACCCAAATGTTCAATGCATAAATCAAATTACGACTAACCTAATAATCTGATATCTACTAAATTTAGAAACAACATACATTTATGTGGGAAGCGTCTTTTGACCAAACTGCTGGCTCATCAGCCCAGTAGTATGCAGATGGCGGCCATGTATGTGTGTAAATCGATTCACCCTATCAATTCAAACAAGGTGAAACCGAATTGAACAAAATTGAACAACGGTAGCACTAGCAAAGGGCACCTCAGTAACATGTTTTATATCGCCGCCATCGTGACGGAAACGTAATGGCGGCCACCAAAATTTCCAAATCTTAAATCAAATTACGACGAACGTAATCATCCAATCTCTACCAAATTTTGCAACAACACACACCTTAATGTGGGAAGCGTCTTTTGACCGAAGTACAAAGTCATCAGCCCAATAGTTTGCAGATGGTGGCCATGTATGTGTGCAAATTGATTCCCCCTATCCATTCAAACACGGTGAAACCGAATTGTACGAAATTTGGTACAGAGGTAGTACAAGCAAATGGGTACCTCAGTGTCATTTTTATATCGCCGCCATCTTGACGGAAACGTAATGTTGGTCACCCAAATGTTCAAAGCTTAAATCAAATTACGACCAACCTAATCATTTAATCTCTACCAAATTTTGTAACAACATATATTAATATGGGAGGAATCTTTTGACCACAACTTCAAGGTCATCAGCCCAAAAGTTTGCAGAAAGCGGCCATGTATGTGTGCAAATCGATTCCGCCTATCAATTCAAACACGGTGGAACGGAATTGAATGAAATTTGGTACAGAGGTAGCACTAGCAAAGGGCACCTCATTGTCATGGTTTATATCGCCGCCATCTTGACGGAAACGTAATGGCGGCCACCCAAATATTCAAAGCTTAAATCAAATTACGACTAACCTAATCATCTGATCTCTACCAAATGGGAAGCCTTCCTTTGACCATACTATAAGGTGCGTTCAAAAAGTAACGAGCCGGAGGCATAATTACAGAAACCAGTACCTGTATGTTAGAAGTATTGGCCCTGGCTGTTGAGGCACTTGTCCCACTGTGGCACGAGGCGGTGAATGGCTGTCTCATAAAATTCCCTGGGCTGCAATGTGAACCAGTTCCGCACGTACAGCTGGACGTCGGCGTCCGAGGTGAATCGTTGGCCCCGCAGAGCCTTTTCAGGGCACCAAACATGGCGTAATCACAGGGAGAGAGGTCTGGACTGTATGGAGGATGGCCGAGAACCTCCCATTTGAATTTCTGCAGGAGTGCCGAGACTGTGTTGGCCGTATGAGGTCGTGCATTGTCGTGGAGTGACCACGGCGGCTATGGCGCTCACTGTCACTCGGTGGTCCTAGGTAATGAGAGCGTCAACCAGCTGGACGTTGTCATCGGTTATGCAGGGGGGTGCCACAGACCGGACATCATCGGCTAACGACACCCGTCCTTCCCTGAAGCGCTTGTGCCACGCCTTGACCCCTGCAAGGGACATGCAGTGTTCGCCGTACGCTTGTGATATTCGGCGATGAATGTCCGTTCCCCCTACTCCTTCCGCTGTCAGAAACCGAACAACACCTCTTTGCTCTTAGGCTGACGCCTCCATGTCACTGTTTGCAATGCGACTGGCAGCGTTGGACGATTGATTAATGCTGCTGCTCGCTTTGTATCATCACATGACGTGCACGCGTGCCCTCTAGCGACGGGCTGTGACCTTCCACGGTCTGGTCGAACCACATCTCGTTACACACGCCACGATTAGCCGATTTAGTCACCGGTTTGCGCATTCCAGCCTCCGGCCCATTACTTTTTGAACGCACCTTATACAAGGTCATCAGCCAATAGTTTGCAGATGGCGGCCATATATGTGTGCAAATCGATTCCCCCTATCAATTCAAACACGGAATAAACCGAATTGAACGGAATTTGGTACAGAGTTAGCACTAGCAAAGGGCACCTGATATTCATGTTCTATATCACCGCCATCTTGACTTAAACGTAATGGCGGCAACCCAAATGTTCAAAGCTTAAATCAAATTACTACTAACCTAATCATCCGATCTCTATAAAATTTTGCAACAATATACCTTTATGTGGGAAGCGTCCTTTACCCAAACTACAAGATCATCAGCCAAATAGTTTCAAGATGGTGGATGAATGAATCATGCAAGTATTATAGCCTAACCGCAACATAAGATTCAACAAGGCCTGCCCTCAACAATTCCGCTTATCATGCATAGGGAGGTTTAATCTGTCCTCAAAGAGGTGACCGGTAAAATATTAGCATATTACAACAGAATATGTAACCGTAGAAGTGACTTACAGGTCACGCTTACCGTGGCATATCGTTGTTGGCCCGTGCCGTCCCGTTGTCAAAATGGCCGCTATTTTTGCTCGTAAATTCTTCCTAAGTTTATATCCTTTTAGGAATGCACTGAACAAAATAATGCATATTTAGTATCAAATGGTTTATAAAAACGCCAGAAATCGCTAATGAAATCGTTGATTTCAACACTAAATATGATACAGTTATACTAAACCAGTTGTTTATCAAGGATTATCGTAGCGCATCTGAGGCGTAATGGTAGCGACTTGGGCTCATAATCTGGGGGTTCGTGGGTCAAATCCCTGTAGGTTCAAATTTTTCACTACGTATGTTTTGGTATTTATTGATTTATAACTACTCACGCGTTATAATGTTAGGCATATATAGTGTGTATTTGCAATCGAAAATATTATATATATACTTATGACACCACATATTTCTTCTTCTTCTTCTGCTTTTCTTAGTCGTTTACCCTCCAGGTTGGTGGAACCCACGGACTCAGCGAGGGAACTCACCACTACCGCCTCTACGGGCAGTGTCCTAGAGCTGGGAGCATCTAATCGGAGTGGATACAACTGGTGAGGTGTGATTGGCACCTCGCCCAGGCGGCCTCACCTGCAAAGCGAACAGGGGCCTCATGAGGGAAGGTAATGGATGGTCAGGATGGATAGGCAAGGAAGAGGGAAGGAGGCGGCCGTGGCCTTGAAGAAGGTTCTGTCCCCGTTTACCCGGATAGTAGGCTGTCAGATATCCGCCCCCTCAATCGGATTGCCAACAATCAAACGCACCGGCTCAGCTACTCCAATGAAAATGGCACTGACAGATACTACCTAGGTTTGAACACAGAAGTTACCAAGAAAATTATTGTGGAACACACCAAAATAGACGGGGGTTCATACTTACTTTTACTTACCTCTTAAAAATAATCTCGGGGATTGGGTTGACAACAGGATCTCTAAAGTATGCTCTCACAATAACCTTCACCATGACATTTAAAAATGAACCAGAACGACGGCAAGAACTTTGAACTGTACAAAAGCTTTATTTCAAATAAAGGGTATGACTTTAGCAACTCAACAAAATAAATGTGGCTATCAGTAGCCCATGTCAATCTGACTATGTCCTCCTAAAGGATTTGCAAAGTTAATCAAACAATATGTTAGCTCCCATGAGCTCAAATAACGTAACATTCAAAACACATTTGGATTGGATAAGGAAGTCAGGATACGACATATATAGAGCATTTGGTTTCTTTTAATAAACATCACACTTGTATTAATAGGCGCAAGGCCAGAGTATCGACCTCACCCGCTGATAACCAGATGTCTGGCCGGCTGGTCTACTCTTCAACCTGGCGCATGCCTGTCAAATGGGGCTCACTCGTCACGCCACACTGCGTAAGAATTCAGCTCCTCTCAAAGCTTTAAATGTCTACAAGACAACATATATATATTGACGCAAATCTTTCAAATGCTTAACTCACATACCACTGGATTATTCTGACAATCCCTAAACTTGTTAAGTTATCATCCAAATGTTTAAAAAGCATAGTTTAGAGTATAAAACACACTCTTAAATGTTTATAACAAAATCACATAAATTATTTATAACAATTAGAAATTGTTTATAATATTGTCGAAAATAATTACAAAAATTTTAAACACGCCTTTAACATTACTTTCGTTCCACATTATTGTCAAAGATATATACATTTATTATTTACAATATTAACATTTAAATTATTTAAATTATTAATTTAAGAAATACATTGAACCACATGTTCATCCGGTTGGTAAATTCATAATCGTGTTTAATATAATCGACCAATGAAGGTTAGTTATACATGTTAATGTCACAATCTGGTTTAATAAAGGTTGAAATAATTATAATTATTTGTGACGGTAATCTTCATTCAAAATCTTATCTCAAATTCTTTCAAAACTCTTGTTAATTATAACAGTAAATTCACTTGATTAATTTTCAACGAACTATGACAATACACTCTAGCGGAAAATACTTCGCTTACAAAATAATGCACAAACTGCATTAAAAATTAGGCCCAAAATTCATCATATATTAAAATATACGGCATCAAAATCTTCCACATAATTTACAAAACCTCCACTAACACAATCTTTATCATCATTACTGTGGGAATCTCCTTCATTTATTTAAGGGCATTATACATCAGCGACTTTCAACATGTCCGCTGCACTATCGATTATACATTCATAGTTCCACTTAAAAATTCTTATAATCATTAATTGTTTCAAAACTGTTGTCATTTAACCTTCGTGGATTTCATTCATGAATCGAATTGAAGTAAAAATTTGCCAATCACAAACAAATTTAATAGTGAATACGCTTATATACGCCTGTCTGGTCTATCAAAATTTAAGATTAACATCTTCAAAGAATTGTAGTATAAAAATACTATCATCAAACAATGTGCGACTAAACTGTAAAATAGTCGAATAGAATCCAATCAGACTGGGGAATGCAAACATCATTATATAAATCTCTAATTGAGAAAAAACTCCTAACAAAAGTTCACGAATTTAATGCATTCAATAATTCATAATTAAAGTTCATCTTTCACAAAATTGTCTATGATGCAATGGTCGTTCATGACTGACGATAAATGTCTGTGTTGCAATCAATTCAAATAACGACTAGTATTTCCAAGATCGTCGACAACGTACTGGATTTTAACGCTCTAAAATCATTTAAATGTTCTTCCTTCTTGATGATGACAGAAAATTGGTCAAAGTAATTAAACTGTTCCATAATACTGTAGCGTTGTGTCACAAAAGCAATCTGAAGTCTCCCTATTTCACTAGCCGTGTCAGCCGTGGCGTAGAGTCTGGCGATAGAAAGTGTTTCTCCTGTGGCGAGAAAATCACTTTTGTCAGTCGTCTAAAATTGTCAATAACTTCCAAAATACTTCCTCGAAATTGTTCAACTTTTCTACACTCCTTACTGTAGCAATGCACAATAGAATTAGCTTATAGGCGACCGCTAATTGTTCACAGCTAATCTCGTAGACGCGTTATAATGGTCGTTTCAACTTCACCTAGATTTACTCACAGTAAACCTGCACTGCTTGTATGTTCGACTCTCGTTTTAATGCAGTGGGTTCACCACGCGTTATAAAGACGACTTTTTCACTAATAATCTCACTCGACGTTTCACCGAAATGACTATGTGAGATCTGACGATTGAGAATGAGGCTCCTCTCTTCTGCGCAAGGCCTTTTATAAACATCATGAGGGGCGTATCCATCCCTTCCATCGCGTGTTACTGCGTCATCGCTAGAAGTTCCAACTTCGTCAATACATGACGGATTTTCAAAATTCAAAAACTGAAAATAAATTTCACCAAAATTCCAGAACAATGCCTCTACTGCAAATGGATTTCCACAATTCTGCATTCCAAAAAGTAATAAAAATATCATAGTTTCAGCAATCTCCGTCTTCCTTCAGACTATCGTTCATTGGTTCAAGCCTCCCCTCCAATAGCATAATTTCTTCCTCAGCAGAATTCCACGTTTCCTGCGACTGCGTCGTACATCTTGGATCTTTCTCGAATAAATGCTGACGTCACTGAGAATCTCAGCTCAAGTAGCCTGCTGGCATAACGTCTGCGTCATCCGTGCTTACGTCATGACTATCCACGTCATAACTATGACAGCCATAACTTTCATTATACTTTCCAATATAGCCACCGTGGTCTCTATATAATTCAATTACAGGGGCATTCTCCTCTCACCACGTTTTAAAAACAGTTGCAAATTGTTTTTAAACTCAGTGTTACAAGTACCTCAACTCTCTTGAACACGAAATTGAATTATTACTGGCTTACTCTAGTATGATATTTCCTCTATGTTCCTTAATCATCTCTTCTACTCTGGGTTGTGTGTGGTTAAATGCATTTCTTTCCTCTCTACTTTCTCTTCTGTCCAGTATTTCTATTTTCTAAGTTCTTCTGGCTCGTAGAAGGCCCAGGATCGATTACAACATCCTGCCTTTTCTTTTGGTTGTCGGCTTCTTTTTCCCGTAATTCTTTTAGGTATTGCTGGCTTTCCTTCTCTCTTTCCTGATAGGGTGTCATAACCTGACCTTGAGGATTCTGATTTCTGTTTTGGCTCTGGTTATTCCTATTATAATTTCTGTTATAACCATTATTGTTGTAATATCTGCCTCTTCCATTGTAATTTCCTCGGCTATAGTTCCAGCCTCTTCTCTGTTGATACGGTCGGTAACCTGGCGATCTGTTATTTCGAAACTGATTATTCCTGTGAGGACCTACATTGTCAGTTTTCTCCTCATCTGGCTTGTCAGTTTGTTGGACTTGGTCCATATATACTGAACCCGCTGAGCTATGGTTCATGTGATATTTTTTAATGACAGAGCATTTATGATGGGATGTTGTACTTTTGAACACACCCAGGAAGCCACGTGAAGCTGAGAGATCACGCGATACTTTGAAGTAGCGGTGAATCGCACTTTTGACTTTGGTGTAAACTGCTAATTATTATCTGAGGTCTTATTAATTATTTTTATCTTTCCTACGAGACTCAGAATATTCCATTTCGTCATGCTGCATTATTAAAACATTTTGGAGAATGTTTATTTTTACTTTAGGTAAAGTAATACCCTTGCAGATACGCAAAAAGGAACGTAAGTAGTCGCTCAACGTTTTCGTTTTGACGACCTACTTTCTAGAGACACCCAGTACCGGAGCACTGCGTCTTGAGAATCCGCCTTGTGTAGGCGTGGAATTACATTTGTCCTACGAGACGTAGAAGAATATCCGCTGTTTAGCGTTAAAAGTGATTATAAGGTGCCATCGAGCAAGCAAATACTAATATCCACTGTCGATGAAGTCCAGTGAATTAAATAAGAAGCTTGGGAAATAATTATTGGCAAGTATAGTGTATTGCACAACATTGCTGTGACATCACATATTACCCACGCGTATGTGGAGGGCAGATGCCTAGTGGAAATATACAGGTAATAGTGTTACAATTATCCTGAATAAGTGTGATTATAATTGTATGAGATATTTAAATTGCCAAAGTGGAAATTTCATCTTTGAAACGTCGTATAATTCACGGATGCTGCGTGATACAAAAGTAGCGTCACTAGCACGTGCAGCATTATAATATAGTATTAGCTCACAGGCTAATCCACATCTGCAAGATTAAGGCTGTGTCGTATTTTATAATTGAAGCCTATAATAGTCACGACGGACATTATAATTTTGGAAGTGAGAGGATGAATAATCACGCAATTTATTTCGCTACCCACGTGATTGGACTTTTCTTCACCATGGTTGAAGCGGTCACCATGGGCTAATACCATCCCGGTATGGGGGGGTGACGTTTCTACAGGGACCCGCATGATGGTGGAACTTCCAGAACGATGAACGAGAGGGAAGGAGCCAAAATGCCATTTCCAGGCATATCCACGAAGATGTCGACAGGGACAAATCGAACCCTGGTCTTTGGGGGAGTCCAGATGGGAATCCTGATGAGGAGGATACCGATCCAGAGAGCCAGAGAGGTTTATGTACAACCCTTGTTGTGGAATAGAGAGCTGAGTGAGAGCTCCTCCATTTCGTGAGTTTTTGTCACACCCCTTCTTTGTTCTAGTTTCTGGTGGTATAGTAGTTTTAATGTAGTTTGTGAATCAACCACAGTGTCAGCCATTTTTCTAGGTAGGGATGTAACTAGATTAGTTAGATGTCATTTATTTCAGTTTAGAGTGAGACACCCTTGGGGTCAGACATTTTGGTCAGTCCTGGTGCAGCTTGGTGAACGTCGTGGAACGTCAATGCCTACCTTTTTGCTGAACCTGATCGTAGTCATTTTGAGGCTATTTTGTTCAACCCTACTTGGGGTAATTTTCAAGTCTTTGCTGACTGTAGTTATGGCAATCAGATGCCTTGGTTATTAATTGACTGCATTCTTCGCAGCCATCCTTTGTTACACCCCTGACTGTCGTTAGAACGGTCGTATCATTTAGGTAGTCGACAGTAACTACCAGTTTGTAAAAGCATTATATTTCATTTTGAATAAGCTCAGAAGCTATTCTTGGTCATGTTTGAACCTAACAACTAGAAGGAATGTTTCGTTGCCTAGCATCGAACGCGGTTCCCAACGTATCATTAAGCAGATCTAGTGTGTGAATCTGTGCCACATTTATCATATTTTTCTTGTGTCGTGTGAGACACGTTTTTTATTTGATGTTCTATCAACTACTGAGTTGCATTTTTAAAGCAAAGAGCTTCAGATATTGTAAGTTTACTTTCATTTAGACGTCTTTGGTAGAAAGACGGAATTGTATTACTATACTCAGATTTATAGCGTGCGTTTGATACACGGACTCTGTAGAGATCCGTAACCCATGGTAAAATTTTTTATGAACCGGCCAAGTGCAGGTTTTGTATTGATTAAATCGCCGGCCTTGAATAAACTGGTTATGTAACCCAGTGACCTAGAGCACGCCTGCTTCATTGTGAGACAAAAATACTATAGACGAGGACAGAGTACAATTTGTATTCGCTTTTCCTTTCATTGCTATTTTGCTTATGGAAATCAGTTTCCACTCTTGTATTTGATCACTTGTTTTATGGATCGGTTTTTGTTAGTTTTACGCTCTGTTGCGTGTATTGTCGTATAACAGGAACAGTTATGTAAGGTTTTCTATAGGATGGTGAAGTCTACCCTGTTATAGCAGGATGTTATTGTATGCTTTGTCCGGGGATGATCCCGTTGACCAGATGTTATGGAAGGTAACTGTTGTACAGGCCTATCCCAGAGTTATTGAACGCGAGCTTAGCGCCGCTGGTAACCCGTGTTATTGTGTGTCCGAGTTGTTATACTCGTTGATTATATTCCGACTGTTAAGTCGAGGCTTTTTGGTGGAGAATGATCTCAGTTGGAGACACTCCGTGCCCAGGCTATTGTCAATGTTATTCGCCATAAACCTACGATAAACCTATAAACCGACATTCTAATAATAAGACGCATAATTGTTGTAAAACAAGCCTAACTAACGCTTCTTTCTATCTAACTTTGTTCTTTGCATTCTGGAACTGTTGACATAGCCGTGCAGTTGAAGATAATTTCCTTGTGAGGAAATGACTAGGACAGTTGACATTTTTGTAGCGACCTGAATTATGTGCGAACCTAGAGTTCGTAGCTTGTGGAGCTCAGGCCATGCGATGTCAGACGTGGTCTCAACTGCGCATTCGTCACCGTAACTATACACATTAGATGACTATGGTTTACAAAGAGTAAACCAAGGTGTAGGCAGGAATTTATAATAAAACTACTGTGTCTATTTCGTTATTAATTTATGATGTCAAGTGTATTAAACCCTACATGTTACTTTATTGTGTGCTGTTAGCACATAGTTATTAAGCATAATTAAATTGTTTGTTTTTCATGGCTGTACACTTAGCTTTTGGATGTAATTGTTTTCTTTTACGGACGTCATCGCCGTAAATTTTGTTAATTGATAGCACTTAGCTAGTTGAATTAATGTTAAATTTAAATGTCGAAATGGTACCATCCTAACCTAGATTTGTTTTGCTACCCTGTTAAATGTAAATTCAGATATTAGCTTGATCTTGTAACTTGAACTAGGGACTTGCGTCGTACCATATTCCTAGCGTTGCTGTTGTTGCTTTATCATTGTGAGTTAGATCTTTCGCGAGGGTTTTCAGTAACTTCTCAGGTAGGGGACCTGTTTCTTTATCTTTGTTTATTTATTAATTTGCGGACTAGCCGATTATAACCCTCCGAACTAGGCTAGGGGCTTGTGATTTTAATAAATTTTCACGGTGTTTTACATGAGTCTGGATGTTTATTTTCTCAGTCTAGTTTTAAGGTGAACCTTTCCTTAGGCGGTCTATGACCATCGTCACCATGTACTACGATCCCTGTGGACTACGGACTCTCGTGCCGCTTTAGCCTTTTTGGAAGGTCACCTGATCCTCACGGTACTTTTTATTTGATTTATGTGTCGTTAGTTGAGTCATCGTGGTTGTTGACATCAACTAAACGGTCTCATAAAATGGCGCCCAACTCATGTGCCGACGTTAACGTGGTGACCCTCAGTACCATGTTATTTTTGAGGATCCTAATGTTGATTAATGGTAAATTGACAGGACTGGGACGAACTTAGAAAGTCGTACTGCAGATCAATTGACCGCATGGCATTCATGTTTGATAGAAGTCCATGGGGTGAGGCTTTAGTGTTGAATAAAAGAAGGATAGGATTTTCTTTGATGATGCCTCATCCTAAGTAAATGTAATACTTTGCTTTGCTCACCGTTGTCTTTGTAAATGTAGAAGCACTTAGTTTGCATGCTCCAGCTGTACTCGTGATATTTATATAAATGAAGCAAGCTTTATACCACCAAGTAACTAATCATAGCTGTAAGTTCCAGTAGAAATTGATCCCTCACTTTCTCATATATTTCTTATCTATGGATGAGGAAACTATTCGTCGTGTGTTTGGAGAGATGATGGCAGGTGTGAATGCCAATCTTCAACAGATTACTGCTGACTTAGGTCAGAATACTCAGGCGGTAAATACTGTAAGCGGTCATGTGGACCAGGTTAGGCAGGAAGTCAACAATGTCAGTGGTCATGTGGACCAGGTTAGACAGGACTTAGAGATTAACACTCAGTCTATAAACAATGTAAGACAGGACTTAGAAATTAACACCCACTCTGTAAATAATGTTAGGGCTGATTTAACTCAAGTCAGGGCAGACATGGACACATATAGGATCGAAGCGAGAAATGATCTGACGACAGGTTTAGCAGCTGTTAGGGTTGATGTCATACGACACCATCAGGAGGCTAACCAGCGCGTAGATTGCTTAACCGCCCAGATGAATAGAGCTAGGGAGGAGGTGCAAAACCGATTGGAGGAGCACACAGCTCAAATTCAGACAACCTTGAATAAAGTCCAGATAGACATGAGAGCAGATCTGGAACATACCAGGGAAGAATTCGGGACTCGACTAGATCACGTCGAGGGATTTATCGGAAATGTGAAGAAGGACATGGCAACCATGAACGTTGGTTTAATCTTGATGAGAGGAGCTGCCAATGCCGTTAATAACAACGTGAAGACTATCGTTGATGGCATGATGGAGATTAAAGAGGAACTTAACACCAACAGGAGAAACATTTCTGAATTGACGGAAACCGTAGCCAGTCTACGTGAGACAGTTGATGTTCATCATGAGGAACACAAAATTGACCTCATGTTATTGAGAGGTGACCTCAACGAACACGAAGCTACAGTCAAGGCTAAGGTAGCCGAGGTTAGAGACGATGTGGGTAAAATCCAAGAAAATATGTCCAGAGTTGAAGGAGATATCGATTCCTTACAAAAGAGATTTGAGGAAGTCGCGGTGACCGAGAGGTTAGACCTCAGTTATAACCTTAGGACGGCCATACGCGAGGTAGACACAAACCTCAAGGGAAAGGTTGACAGGATCGAGCTGCAATTGAACGACTTAGGCAACAAAGTCGCAGCCAGAACCATCCCAGGTCTTGAAGTAATAGAAAGACGCCTGGACAGACTCGAGACGACTCCAAGAGAGAGACACGTACACCCACAGATGGGAGAATCTCAGGAAACGCCTATATCTCAATCAGGAGGAATGATGCCTACCCATTTCCAACCCAGCGCGCCTATGGAATCGCAACCGTCACAATTCACTAATTTAGCGCAAGGTCAGACCTTGAACTTTGACGCTCACCCGTTTCAACCAGCATCTAATCGAATTAGTCATGAGACTAACACTCCTACGCAGAGTTACATGCAAAATACTTTCAGACCCGCGAATACGCAGGGAAATGTCACCATAATTCGTTCAAGAGAGGAGCAACCAGCTCGCTTCTCGGGAACTGGGAGCGGTGTTACTCCAGTGGAATTCCTAGCAAATGTCGAAAGCTACTTACGTGATACTATGGTAACTCCAGAGAGGGAACTGAGAGTTATAGAGCGACTGCTTGAGGGACAAGCCGGTACCTGGTTCAGAGCATTCCGATACTCATTCACAGGCTACCAAGACTTTAAGGAAGCGTTATTAAGAACATATTGGTCGAGCGACATCCAGCAGAGTATCCGAGCTGAGATGTACACTCGAAGGTACAGTTCCAATACACCTACTCGTTATGCGAATTACTTCGCAATACAGCTCGCGAAGCTCCGTTGTCTTCAGCCTCCGTTGTCCGAGCAAGATTTGGTGAACACAATTGTTTGGCAGTACCCTGCGGATGTACAACGTGTGTTAATCGCTGCAGGGGCATCCACTTTCCAGCAGTGTGACCAGATACTGCGAAGGTTGGACGCTAATACAGAACAGTTTCCTACACACCGTCAGCAGAAGGCTGATAGACGCGAGGATAGACATATGAATCTGACGACTGTTGATAAAGTGAGCCAGACGCCACAACAAACACAAACCACAGAGGATTCTGGGCGACGTGATAACAATTACAGTTATAACAGGAGAGAATGGAACAACACTCCGTATACTCGAAATCAACATGATGACCGGCGAAGTCATTGGGACCGGCGATTCGACCGAAGGACGGACGACAACCGACGTCATGAAAACAACCGCCGAGGGAATGAAGGAAGAAATCAGCAACACGGACGTATCCGTAGAGACTATCGATATAGTGGGGGTTACGACAGAAATCGAGACCCTAGATACCAGCCAGACAGGGATTGGAAAGGAAGAGCGCGGGAGAGCCGTGAGTACCTCCAACAATTGAGAGAATTGCAGATCCAAGAAGAGGGAGAACGGAAACCTACTTCGAGGGAAAATAGACATTCGGCGCAGGAGACGGAGCAGAACCAGCCCAGTACTTCTCGCCATGACAGAAAAAAAACTCCGAAAAATCAATAGATTCTTGTTCGGTTGAGCACCGAGTAACTGCTTCTATATTACTCTGGGAGCCAATCCAAGAAGACTTGTTGGACGAACGACGAACGACGAACCACAATTATGAATTAACACGTCTACCCAAGATTGTAGCCACCTTGAATGAAGTCAGTGTAGTCATACTCATCGATACTGGAGCGATGATTAGTGTAATTTCCGCCGATTGCCATGCCAGACTTAGAGCAAACTCTGAGGTGACGGAGTTGCCCATTTCAGCTATAAGAGTCAGAGGTGTCATACCTGACCGCGTTGTAACGTGCAAAATCCAGATTTTGTGTACTGTGAAGATTTCGAGCCACGTGTACTTGCACGAATTTCTCGTAATGAAGGGCCTGCATCATGATGCCATTTTAGGCGCAGACTTCATTAGAAAATATGATGGAATCATTGACATGGGACGGAATACGGTAGAGTTCAAGCCGAACGAACCCATTCAGATGAGCCTAATTGAAGAAGAACCGGAATTCCTATCCGAAGTAGACGTAGTCGAAGCATTAAAGGGCAAGGAAATTGAGGCGACATTAGATGCCGACGAAGAGGCAGAATCGTTATCAGCACCCACACATGAGGATCTTGACGCAATACTGAACGAATACCGAGATATATTCGACACCACACCTGGTGAGATATTAGACTACGAGTATGATCTTGTATTACTGGACGATTCCCCATTCCAGGAAAGGATCTATCCGATTGCCGAGAAACATCTCGAAGAAGCTGCTAAGAAGATCCATGAGATGGAAGCAGCAGGTACAATCAAGAAATCACCGACTCCTTTCTTGAATCCCATAATACCTGTGGTTAAGGTAGATGGAAGCTTGAGACTTTGTCTTGATGCCAGAGCCTTGAATGAACGCCTAGCTCCTGAGCACGACAGACCGCCCAAGATTAGGGACATTCTCAGGAAGTTCAAAGGAAAAAGGATATTTTCATCATTAGACTTGGTTCAGTCTTATTACCATATCAGATTATCTGAGCATACTCAGAAATATACTGGATTCTTGTTTGATCAGACTACTTATGTATTCCAAAAACTACCATTTGGATTGAAAAATGCCGGAGCCGCATTAATCAGAGCACTTGACGCCAAGCTGACTCATGAAGTGAAGCAGAAAGTAATATGTTATGTGGATGACATAATCATAGCTTCGGGAACAGAAGAAGAGCATTTAAAGACATTGTGCCTTGTTTTTGAGAATCTCCGACAGGCAAATTTTAAGGTCAAGTTTGACAAGTGTCGATTTTTTTCAGGAAGAAGTGAAATTCGTAGGACACATAATCAATGGAGAAGGATATAGACCGAATCCGGCAAAGATTAGAACTGTTGCTGCATTTCCAACACCAACCCGTGTGAAACACGTGAGACAATTCTTAGGAATTCTCCAATTCTTTGCTGCTCATTGTGAGAAGTATTCCGAAACTGTTGCACCACTGCAAGGATTATTGAAAAAGAACTGCAGGTGGAACTGGAATGATGAATGCGAGATAGCTTTCAGGAGAGCTTAACAGATGCTTGTGGACTCAATTCAGTTAGAATATCCAGATTACTCTCGGAACTTTATTCTAGAAACTGATGCATCTGCCATTGGTATAGGAGCCATTTTACTGCAGGAAGATGATGAGAAGAAACGTCATTACATTGCTTTCTTAAGCCGACGTTTAAGACCACATGAATCTCACTACTTCACGACCGAGATAGAAGCACTTGCAATTGTTTACGCACTTGAATACTGGCAGAAACTACTGTTAGGTCAGAGGATTATTGTGAGAACCGATCATCATGCGTTGACCTTCATCTTGAGAACAAGACTGGCAAGCGACAGGATCACACGTTGGACGCTGTTTCTCCAACAGTTCGATTTGGAAATAGTTTATCGACCAGGCAGAGAGAATGTGTTGGCCGACATCCTCAGCCGGAATCCTGAAGCTACTGTTAATGCCATAGACATCGAGGGAGAATGCGAGGAACACCTTCGCCGATTTCGTCATTTACCTGAAGGACAGCGACGTGAGGAGGAACTCAGACATATTATCCGTTTCCTAGAACGAAGAATGGATCCACAGGATGATCATTATGCAAGGATTGCTGCTGTTGCAGATGATTATTTGATTTATCATCGTGTCTTATACAAGTTTGTAGACGAGGACCACACTCAACTGCGTGCAGTTATTCCTAGGAGATACCAAGAATCTGTTATTCTTATGGTACATTTATCCATTGGACATGGTGGAACAGACAAAACCATTGCAACTATCAAGGAGTCTTTCACATGGAAAGGGTTAGGAGCCACCGTTAGACAGTGTTTACGTGCTTGCGACGCATGCCAGCGGAACAAGTACACGTCACACTTGCTGAAGGAACAACCTAGACCAATACTACCAACTCAACCTAGAGAGTTGTATGCACAGGACCTGTATGGCCCAATACCTAAGGCTCGTCGTGGGAATCGATACATCGTTGTAACGGTGGATGTGTTCACGAAATATACGATGCTTCATCCAATTCAAAAAGCTACTGCACATCAGATTATTCAGAGGATTAGACGTCAAGTGATACCGGAGGCAGGAAAGCCACAATTCTTGTTGACTGATCACGGATCACAGTACACCTCAGCAGAATTTGCCAATGCCATGAATGAGCTTGAAATAGGTCATGTTTTATCATCTATTCGACATCCAGAGAGCAACCCAGCAGAATGCGTGATGTCTATTATCGCAAAATTCTGTCGATTATATTGTCAAGAAGAACACTGGCGATGGACTGAAGTCCTTGTTATTATGGCAAAATGTATTAATTCAACAGTACATGAAAGCACTGGTCAAATACCTATGGTCTTGCATTTGAACCAGATGCCGCTGAGAATATGGGATCGTGTGATTGTAAATCCACCTTGTTTACAACCATCACATGCCAGCAGACTTTTAGCTGCGAGAGAGACTATGGACAGACAAGCTGCCAAGCGCTTGAGAAGAACTAGACGCCAGAGGTTTAGAGAACCACTAGTAGAAGGAGACCTTATCCTTATAAGGAGACCCGGAATTTCTAGTCCTATAGACCGCATATATGGGAAATTTCTATCCTTGTATTATGGCCCTAGTCGTATCCGACAGCCTTTAAACAATGGAAGTTATGTGATAGAAGACATTAGGACAGGAGAGCGCATTGGAACCTTTAATGCAGCCAATCTAAAAAAATATCACTCTTGAATGAATTTCAAAGCAAATAAAAATGTTATCCCAACATTTTATTTGAAACGACAGAGAGGCAGATGAACCCGCTGAGCTATGGTTCATGTGATATTTTTTAATGACAGAGCATTTATGATGGGATGTTGTACTTTTGAACACACCCAGGAAGCCACGTGAAGCTGAGAGATCACGCGATACTTTGAAGTAGCGGTGAATCGCACTTTTGACTTTGGTGTAAACTGCTAATTATTATCTGAGGTCTTATTAATTATTTTTATATTTCCTACGAGACTCAGAATATTCCATTTCGTCATGCTGCATTATTAAAACATTTTGGAGAATGTTTATTTTTACTTTAGGTAAAGTAATACCCTTGCAGATACGCAAAAAGGAACGTAAGTAGTCGCTCAACGTTTTCGTTTTGACGACCTACTTTCTAGAGACACCCAGTACCGGAGCACTGCGTCTTGAGAATCCGCCTTGTGTAGGCGTGGAATTACATTTGTCCTACGAGACGTAGAAGAATATCCGCTGTTTAGCGTTAAAAGTGATTATAAGGTGCCATCGAGCAAGCAAATACTAATATCCACTGTCGATGAAGTCCAGTGAATTAAATAAGAAGCTTGGGAAATAATTATTGGCAAGTATAGTGTATTGCACAACATTGCTGTGACATCACATATTACCCACGCGTATGTGGAGGGCAGATGCCTAGTGGAAATATACAGGTAATAGTGTTACAATTATCCTGAATAAGTGTGATTATAATTGTATGAGATATTTAAATTGCCAAAGTGGAAATTTCATCTTTGAAACGTCGTATAATTCACGGATGCTGCGTGATACAAAAGTAGCGTCACTAGCACGTGCAGCATTATAATATAGTATTAGCTCACAGGCTAATCCACATCTGCAAGATTAAGGCTGTGTCGTATTTTATAATTGAAGCCTATAATAGTCACGACGGACATTATAATTTTGGAAGTGAGAGGATGAATAATCACGCAATTTATTTCGCTACCCACGTGATTGGACTTTTCTTCACCATGGTTGAAGCGGTCACCATGGGCTAATACCATCCCGGTATGGGGGGGTGACGTTTCTACAGGGACCCGCATGATGGTGGAACTTCCAGAACGATGAACGAGAGGGAAGGAGCCAAAATGCCATTTCCAGGCATATCCACGAAGATGTCGACAGGGACAAATCGAACCCTGGTCTTTGGGGGAGTCCAGATGGGAATCCTGATGAGGAGGATACCGATCCAGAGAGCCAGAGAGGTTTATGTACAACCCTTGTTGTGGAATAGAGAGCTGAGTGAGAGCTCCTCCATTTCGTGAGTTTTTGTCACACCCCTTCTTTGTTCTAGTTTCTGGTGGTATAGTAGTTTTAATGTAGTTTGTGAATCAACCACAGTGTCAGCCATTTTTCTAGGTAGGGATGTAACTAGATTAGTTAGATGTCATTTATTTCAGTTTAGAGTGAGACACCCTTAAGGTCAGACATTTTGGTCAGCCCTGGTGCAGTTTGGTGAACGTCGTGGAACGTCAATGCCTACCTTTTTGCTGAACCTGATCGTAGTCATTTTGAGGCTATTTTGTTCAACCCTACTTGGGGTAATTTTCAAGTCTTTGCTGACTGTAGTTATGGCAATCAGATGCCTTGGTTATTAATTGACTGCATTCTTCGCAGCCATCCTTTGTTACACCCCTGCCTGTCGTTAGAACGGTCGTATCATTTAGGTAGTCGACAGTAACTACCAGTTTGTAAAAGCATTATATTTCATTTTGAATAAGCTCAGAAGCTATTCTTGGTCATGTTTGAACCTAACAACTAGAAGGAATGTTTCGTTGCCTAGCATCGAACGCGGTTCCCAACGTATCATTAAGCAGATCTAGTGTGTGAATCTGTGCCACATTTATCATATTTTTCTTGTGTCGTGTGAGACACGTTTTTTATTTGATGTTCTATCAACTACTGAGTTGCATTTTTAAAGCAAAGAGCTTCAGATATTGTAAGTTTACTTTCATTTAGACGTCTTTGGTAGAAAGACGGAATTGTATTACTATACTCAGATTTATAGCGTGCGTTTGATACACGGACTCTGTAGAGATCCGTAACCCATGGTAAAATTTTTTATGAACCGGCCAAGTGCAGGTTTTGTATTGATTAAATCGCCGGCCTTGAATAAACTGGTTATGTAACCCAGTGACCTAGAGCACGCCTGCTTCATTGTGAGACAAAAATACTATAGACGAGGACAGAGTACAATTTGTATTCGCTTTTCCTTTCATTGCTATTTTGCTTATGGAAATCAGTTTCCACTCTTGTATTTGATCACTTGTTTTATGGATCGGTTTTTGTTAGTTTTACGCTCTGTTGCGTGTATTGTCGTATAACAGGAACAGTTATGCAAGGTTTTCTATAGGATGGTGAAGTCTACCCTGTTATAGCAGGATGTTATTGTATGCTTTGTCCGGGGATGATCCCGTTGACCAGATGTTATGGAAGGTAACTGTTGTACAGGCCTATCCCAGAGTTATTGAACGCGAGCTTAGCGCCGCTGGTAACCCGTGTTATTGTGTGTCCGAGTTGTTATACTCGTTGATTATATTCCGACTGTTAAGTCGAGGCTTTTTGGTGGAGAATGATCTCAGTTGGAGACACTCCGTGCCCAGGCTATTGTCAATGTTATTCGCCATAAACCTACGATAAACCTATAAACCGACATTCTAATAATAAGACGCATAATTGGTGTAAAACAAGCCTAACTAACGCTTCTTTCTATCTAACTTTGTTCTTTGCATTCTGGAACTGTTGACATAGCCGTGCAGTTGAAGATAATTTCCTTGTGAGGAAATGACTAGGACAGTTGACATTTTTGTAGCGACCTGAAGCATGTGCGAACCTAGAGTTCGTAGCTTGTGGAGCTCAGGCCATGCGATGTCAGACGTGGTCTCAACTGCGCATTCGTCACCGTAACTATACACATTAGATGACTATGGTTTACAAAGAGTAAACCAAGGTGTAGGCAGGAATTTATAATAAAACTACTGTGTCTATTTCGTTATTAATTTATGATGTCAAGTGTATTAAACCCTACATGTTACTTTATTGTGTGCTGTTAGCTCATAGTTATTAAGCATAATTAAATTGTTTGTTTTTCATGGCTGTACACTTAGCTTTTGGATGTAATTGTTTTCTTTTACGGACGTCATCGCCGTAAATTTTGTTAATTGATAGGACTTAGCTAGTTGAATTAATGTTAAATTTAAATGTCGAAATGGTACCATCCTAACCTAGATTTGTTTTGCTACCCTGTTAAATGTAAATTCAGATATTAGCTTGATCTTGTAACTTGAACTAGGGACTTGCGTCGTACCATATTCCTAGCGTTGCTGTTGTTGCTTTATCACTGTGAGTTAGATCTTTCGCGAGGGTTTTCAGTAACTTCTCAGGTAGGGGACCTGTTTCTTTATCTTTGTTTATTTATTAATTTGCGGACTAGCCGATTATAACCCTCCGAACTAGGCTAGGGGCTTGTGAATTTTAATAAATTTTCACGGTGTTTTACATGAGTCTGGATGTTTATTTTCTCAGTCTAGTTTTAAGGTGAACCTTTCCTTAGACGGTCTATGACCATCGTCACCATGTACTACGATCCCTGTGGACTACGGACTCTCGTGCCGCTTTAGCCTTTTTGGAAGGTCACCTGATCCTCACGGTACTTTTTATTTGATTTATGTGTCGTTAGTTGAGTCATCGTGGTTGTTGACATCAACTAAACGGTCTCATAAAATGGCGCCCAACTCATGTGCCGACGTTAACGTGGTGACCCTCAGTACCATGTTATTTTTGAGGATCCTAATGTTGATTAATGGTAAATTGACAGGACTGGGACGAACTTAGAAAGTCGTACTGCAGATCAATTGACCGCATGGCATTCATGTTTGATAGAAGTCCATGGGGTGAGGCTTTAGTGTTGAATAAATGAAGGATAGGATTTTCTTTGATGATGCCTCATCCTAAGTAAATGTAATACTTTGCTTTGCTCACCGTTGTCTTTGTAAATGTAGAAGCACTTAGTTTGCATGCTCCAGCTGTACTCGTGATATTTATATAAATGAAGCAAGCTTTATACCACCAAGTAACTAATCATAGCTGTAAGTTCCAGTAGAAATTGATCCCTCACTTTCTCATATATTTCTTATCTATGGATGAGGAAACTATTCGTCGTGTGTTTGGAGAGATGATGGCAGGTGTGAATGCCAATCTTCAACAGATTACTGCTGACTTAGGTCAGAATACTCAGGCGGTAAATACTGTAAGCGGTCATGTGGACCAGGTTAGGCAGGAAGTCAACAATGTCAGTGATCATGTGGACCAGGTTAGACAGGACTTAGAGATTAACACTCAGTCTATAAACAATGTAAGACAGGACTTAGAAATTAACACCCACTCTGTAAATAATGTTAGGGCTGATTTAACTCAAGTCAGGGCAGACATGGACACATATAGGATCGAAGCGAGAAATGATCTGACGACAGGTTTAGCAGCTGTTAGGGTTGATGTCATACGACACCATCAGGAGGCTAACCAGCGCGTAGATTGCTTAACCGACCAGATGAATAGAGCTAGGGAGGAGGTGCAAAACCGATTGGAGGAGCACACAGCTCAAATTCAGACAACCTTGAATAAAGTCCAGATAGACATGAGAGCAGATCTGGAACATACCAGGGAAGAATTCGGGACTCGACTAGATCACGTCGAGGGATTTATCGGAAATGTGAAGAAGGACATGGCAACCATGAACGTTGGTTTAATCTTGATGAGAGGAGCTGCCAATGCCGTTAATAACAACGTGAAGACTATCGTTGATGGCATGATGGAGATTAAAGAGGAACTTAACACCAACAGGAGAAACATTTCTGAATTGACGGAAACCGTAGCCAGTCTACGTGAGACAGTTGATGTTCATCATGAGGAACACAAAATTGACCTCATGTTATTGAGAGGTGACCTCAACGAACACGAAGCTACAGTCAAGGCTAAGGTAGCCGAGGTTAGAGACGATGTGGGTAAAATCCAAGAAAATATGTCCAGAGTTGAAGGAGATATCGATTCCTTACAAAAGAGATTTGAGGAAGTCGCGGTGACCGAGAGGTTAGACCTCAGTTATAACCTTAGGACGGCCATACGCGAGGTAGACACAAACCTCAAGGGAAAGGTTGACAGGATCGAGCTGCAATTGAACGACTTAGGCAACAAAGTCGCAGCCAGAACCATCCCAGGTCTTGAAGTAATAGAAAGACGCCTGGACAGACTCGAGACGACTCCAAGAGAGAGACACGTACACCCACAGATGGGAGAATCTCAGGAAACGCCTATATCTCAATCAGGAGGAATGATGCCTACCCATTTCCAACCCAGCGCGCCTATGGAATCGCAACCGTCACAATTCACTAATTTAGCGCAAGGTCAGACCTTGAACTTTGACGCTCACCCGTTTCAACCAGCATCTAATCGAATTAGTCATGAGACTAACACTCCTACGCAGAGTTACATGCAAAATACTTTCAGACCCGCGAATACGCAGGGAAATGTCACCATAATTCGTTCAAGAGAGGAGCAACCAGCTCGCTTCTCGGGAACTGGGAGCGGTGTTACTCCAGTGGAATTCCTAGCAAATGTCGAAAGCTACTTACGTGATACTATGGTAACTCCAGAGAGGGAACTGAGAGTTATAGAGCGACTGCTTGAGGGACAAGCCGGTACCTGGTTCAGAGCATTCCGATACTCATTCACAGGCTACCAAGACTTTAAGGAAGCGTTATTAAGAACATATTGGTCGAGCGACATCCAGCAGAGTATCCGAGCTGAGATGTACACTCGAAGGTACAGTTCCAATACACCTACTCGTTATGCGAATTACTTCGCAATACAGCTCGCGAAGCTCCGTTGTCTTCAGCCTCCGTTGTCCGAGCAAGATTTGGTGAACACAATTGTTTGGCAGTACCCTGCGGATGTACAACGTGTGTTAATCGCTGCAGGGGCATCCACTTTCCAGCAGTGTGACCAGATACTGCGAAGGTTGGACGCTAATACAGAACAGTTTCCTACACACCGTCAGCAGAAGGCTGATAGACGCGAGGATAGACATATGAATCTGACGACTGTTGATAAAGTGAGCCAGACGCCACAACAAACACAAACCACAGAGGATTCTGGGCGACGTGATAACAATTACAGTTATAACAGGAGAGAATGGAACAACACTCCGTATACTCGAAATCAACATGATGACCGGCGAAGTCATTGGGACCGGCGATTCGACCGAAGGACGGACGACAACCGACGTCATGAAAACAACCGCCGAGGGAATGAAGGAAGAAATCAGCAACACGGACGTATCCGTAGAGACTATCGATATAGTGGGGGTTACGACAGAAATCGAGACCCTAGATACCAGCCAGACAGGGATTGGAAAGGAAGAGCGCGGGAGAGCCGTGAGTACCTCCAACAATTGAGAGAATTGCAGATCCAAGAAGAGGGAGAACGGAAACCTACTTCGAGGGAAAATAGACATTCGGCGCAGGAGACGGAGCAGAACCAGCCCAGTACTTCTCGCCATGACAGAAAAAAAACTCCGAAAAATCAATAGATTCTTGTTCGGTTGAGCACCGAGTAACTGCTTCTATATTACTCTGGGAGCCAATCCAAGAAGACTTGTTGGACGAACGACGAACGACGAACCACAATTATGAATTAACACGTCTACCCAAGATTGTAGCCACCTTGAATGAAGTCAGTGTAGTCATACTCATCGATACTGGAGCGATGATTAGTGTAATTTCCGCCGATTGCCATGCCAGACTTAGAGCAAACTCTGAGGTGACGGAGTTGCCCATTTCAGCTATAAGAGTCAGAGGTGTCATACCTGACCGCGTTGTAACGTGCAAAATCCAGATTTTGTGTACTGTGAAGATTTCGAGCCACGTGTACTTGCACGAATTTCTCGTAATGAAGGGCCTGCATCATGATGCCATTTTAGGCGCAGACTTCATTAGAAAATATGATGGAATCATTGACATGGGACGGAATACGGTAGAGTTCAAGCCGAACGAACCCATTCAGATGAGCCTAATTGAAGAAGAACCGGAATTCCTATCCGAAGTAGACGTAGTCGAAGCATTAAAGGGCAAGGAAATTGAGGCGACATTAGATGCCGACGAAGAGGCAGAATCGTTATCAGCACCCACACATGAGGATCTTGACGCAATACTGAACGAATACCGAGATATATTCGACACCACACCTGGTAAGATATTAGACTACGAGTATGATCTTGTATTACTGGACGATTCCCCATTCCAGAAAAGGATCTATCCGATTGCCGAGAAACATCTCGAAGAAGCTGCTAAGAAGATCCATGAGATGGAAGCAGCAGGTACAATCAAGAAATCACCGACTCCTTTCTTGAATCCCATAATACCTGTGGTTAAGGTAGATGGAAGCTTGAGACTTTGTCTTGATGCCAGAGCCTTGAATAAACGCCTAGCTCCTGAGCACGACAGACCGCCCAAGATTAGGGACATTCTCAGGAAGTTCAAAGGAAAAAGGATATTTTCATCATTAGACTTGGTTCAGTCTTATTACCATATCAGATTATCTGAGCATACTCAGAAATATACTGGATTCTTGTTTGATCAGACTACTTATGTATTCCAAAAACTACCATTTGGATTGAAAAATGCCGGAGCCGCATTAATCAGAGCACTTGACGCCAAGCTGACTCATGAAGTGAAGCAGAAAGTAATATGTTATGTGGATGACATAATCATAGCTTCGGGAACAGAAGAAGAGCATTTAAAGACATTGTGCCTTGTTTTTGAGAATCTCCGACAGGCAAATTTTAAGGTCAAGTTTGACAAGTGTCGATTTTTTCAGGAAGAAGTGAAATTCGTAGGACACATAATCAATGGAGAAGGATATAGACCGAATCCGGCAAAGATTAGAACTGTTGCTGCATTTCCAACACCAACCCGTGTGAAACACGTGAGACAATTCTTAGGAATTCTCCAATTCTTTGCTGCTCATTGTGAGAAGTATTCCGAAACTGTTGCACCACTGCAAGGATTATTGAAAAAGAACTGCAGGTGGAACTGGAATGATGAATGCGAGATAGCTTTCAGGAGAGCTAAACAGATGCTTGTGGACTCAATTCAGTTAGAATATCCAGATTACTCTCGGAACTTTATTCTAGAAACTGATGCATCTGCCATTGGTATAGGAGCCATTTTACTGCAGGAAGATGATGAGAAGAAACGTCATTACATTGCTTTCTTAAGCCGACGTTTAAGACCACATGAATCTCACTACTTCACGACCGAGATAGAAGCACTTGCAATTGTTTACGCACTTGAATACTGGCAGAAACTACTGTTAGGTCAGAGGATTGTTGTGAGAACCGATCATCATGCGTTGACCTTCATCTTGAGAACAAGACTGGCAAGCGACAGGATCACACGTTGGACGCTGTTTCTCCAACAGTTCGATTTGGAAATAGTTTATCGACCAGGCAGAGAGAATGTGTTGGCCGACATCCTCAGCCGGAATCCTGAAGCTACTGTTAATGCCATAGACATCGAGGGAGAATGCGAGGAACACCTTCGCCGATTTCGTCATTTACCTGAAGGACAGCGACGTGAGGAGGAACTCAGACATATTATCCGTTTCCTAGAACGAAGAATGGATCCACAGGATGATCATTATGCAAGGATTGCTGCTGTTGCAGATGATTATTTGATTTATCATCGTGTCTTATACAAGTTTGTAGACGAGGACCACACTCAACTGCGTGCAGTTATTCCTAGGAGATACCAAGAATCTGTTATTCTTATGGTACATTTATCCATTGGACATGGTGGAACAGACAAAACCATTGCAACTATCAAGGAGTCTTTCACATGGAAAGGGTTAGGAGCCACCGTTAGACAGTGTTTACGTGCTTGCGACGCATGCCAGCGGAACAAGTACACGTCACACTTGCTGAAGGAACAACCTAGACCAATACTACCAACTCAACCTAGAGAGTTGTATGCACAGGACCTGTATGGCCCAATACCTAAGGCTCGTCGTGGGAATCGATACATCGTTGTAACGGTGGATGTGTTCACGAAATATACGATGCTTCATCCAATTCAAAAAGCTACTGCACATCAGATTATTCAGAGGATTAGACGTCAAGTGATACCGGAGGCAGGAAAGCCACAATTCTTGTTGACTGATCACAGATCACAGTACACCTCAGCAGAATTTGCCAATGCCATGAATGAGCTTGAAATAGGTCATGTTTTATCATCTATTCGACATCCAGAGAGCAACCCAGCAGAATGCGTGATGTCTATTATCGCAAAATTCTGTCGATTATATTGTCAAGAAGAACACTGGCGATGGACTGAAGTCCTTGTTATTATGGCAAAATGTATTAATTCAACAGTACATGAAAGCACTGGTCAAATACCTATGGTCTTGCATTTGAACCAGATGCCGCTGAGAATATGGGATCGTGTGATTGTAAATCCACCTTGTTTACAACCATCACATGCTAGCAGACTTTTAGCTGCGAGAGAGACTATGGACAGACAAGCTGCCAAGCGCTTGAGAAGAACTAGACGCCAGAGGTTTAGAGAACCACTAGTAGAAGGAGACCTTATCCTTATAAGGAGACCCGGAATTTCTAGTCCTATAGACCGCATATATGGGAAATTTCTATCCTTGTATTATGGCCCTAGTCGTATCCGACAGCCTTTAAACAATGGAAGTTATGTGATAGAAGACATTAGGACAGGAGAGCGCATTGGAACCTTTAATGCAGCCAATCTAAAAAAATATCACTCTTGAATGAATTTCAAAGCAAATAAAAATGTTATCCCAACATTTTATTTGAAACGACAGAGAGGCAGATGAACCCGCTGAGCTATGGTTCATGTGATATTTTTTAATGACAGAGCATTTATGATGGGATGTTGTACTTTTGAACACACCCAGGAAGCCACGTGAAGCTGAGAGATCACGCGATACTTTGAAGTAGCGGTGAATCGCACTTTTGACTTTGGTGTAAACTGCTAATTATTATCTGAGGTCTTATTAATTATTTTTATATTTCCTACGAGACTCAGAATATTCCATTTCGTCATGCTGCATTATTAAAACATTTTGGAGAATGTTTATTTTTACTTTAGGTAAAGTAATACCCTTGCAGATACGCAAAAAGGAACGTAAGTAGTCGCTCAACGTTTTCGTTTTGACGACCTACTTTCTAGAGACACCCAGTACCGGAGCACTGCGTCTTGAGAATCCGCCTTGTGTAGGCGTGGAATTACATTTGTCCTACGAGACGTAGAAGAATATCCGCTGTTTAGCGTTAAAAGTGATTATAAGGTGCCATCGAGCAAGCAAATACTAATATCCACTGTCGATGAAGTCCAGTGAATTAAATAAGAAGCTTGGGAAATAATTATTGGCAAGTATAGTGTATTGCACAACATTGCTGTGACATCACATATTACCCACGCGTATGTGGAGGGCAGATGCCTAGTGGAAATATACAGGTAATAGTGTTACAATTATCCTGAATAAGTGTGATTATAATTGTATGAGATATTTAAATTGCCAAAGTGGAAATTTCATCTTTGAAACGTCGTATAATTCACGGATGCTGCGTGATACAAAAGTAGCGTCACTAGCACGTGCAGCATTATAATATAGTATTAGCTCACAGGCTAATCCACATCTGCAAGATTAAGGCTGTGTCGTATTTTATAATTGAAGCCTATAATAGTCACGACGGACATTATAATTTTGGAAGTGAGAGGATGAATAATCACGCAATTTATTTCGCTACCCACGTGATTGGACTTTTCTTCACCATGGTTGAAGCGGTCACCATGGGCTAATACCATCCCGGTATGGGGGGGTGACGTTTCTACAGGGACCCGCATGATGGTGGAACTTCCAGAACGATGAACGAGAGGGAAGGAGCCAAAATGCCATTTCCAGGCATATCCACGAAGATGTCGACAGGGACAAATCGAACCCTGGTCTTTGGGGGAGTCCAGATGGGAATCCTGATGAGGAGGATACCGATCCAGAGAGCCAGAGAGGTTTATGTACAACCCTTGTTGTGGAATAGAGAGCTGAGTGAGAGCTCCTCCATTTCGTGAGTTTTTGTCACACCCCTTCTTTGTTCTAGTTTCTGGTGGTATAGTAGTTTTAATGTAGTTTGTGAATCAACCACAGTGTCAGCCATTTTTCTAGGTAGGGATGTAACTAGATTAGTTAGATGTCATTTATTTCAGTTTAGAGTGAGACACCCTTGGGGTCAGACATTTTGGTCAGCCCTGGTGCAGCTTGGTGAACGTCGTGGAACGTCAATGCCTACCTTTTTGCTGAACCTGATCGTAGTCATTTTGAGGCTATTTTGTTCAACCCTACTTGGGGTAATTTTCAAGTCTTTGCTGACTGTAGTTATGGCAATCAGATGCCTTGGTTATTAATTGACTGTATTCTTCGCAGCCATCCTTTGTTACACCCCTGACTGTCGTTAGAACGGTCGTATCATTTAGGTAGTCGACAGTAACTACCAGTTTGTAAAAGCATTATATTTCATTTTGAATAAGCTCAGAAGCTATTCTTGGTCATGTTTGAACCTAACAACTAGAAGGAATGTTTCGTTGCCTAGCATCGAACGCGGTTCCCAACGTATCATTAAGCAGATCTAGTGTGTGAATCTGTGCCACATTTATCATATTTTTCTTGTGTCGTGTGAGACACGTTTTTTATTTGATGTTCTATCAACTACTGAGTTGCATTTTTAAAGCAAAGAGCTTCAGATATTGTAAGTTTACTTTCATTTAGACGTCTTTGGTAGAAAGACGGAATTGTATTACTATACTCAGATTTATAGCGTGCGTTTGATACACGGACTCTGTAGAGATCCGTAACCCATGGTAAATTTTTTTATGAACCGGCCAAGTGCAGGTTTTGCATTGATTAAATCGCCGGCCTTGAATAAACTGGTTATGTAACCCAGTGACCTAGAGCACGCCTGCTTCATTGTGAGACAAAAATACTATAGACGAGGACAGAGTACAATTTGTATTCGCTTTTCCTTTCATTGCTATTTTGCTTATGGAAATCAGTTTCCACTCTTGTATTTGATCACTTGTTTTATGGATCGGTTTTTGTTAGTTTTACGCTCTGTTGTGTGTATTGTCGTATAACAGGAACAGTTATGTAAGGTTTTCTATAGGATGGTGAAGTCTACCCTGTTATAGCAGGATGTTATTGTATGCTTTGTCCGGGGATGATCCCGTTGACCAGATGTTATGGAAGGTAACTGTTGTACAGGCCTATCCCAGAGTTATTGAACGCGAGCTTAGCGCCGCTGGTAACCCGTGTTATTGTGTGTCCGAGTTGTTATACTCGTTGATTATATTCCGACTGTTAAGTCGAGGCTTTTTGGTGGAGAATGATCTCAGTTGGAGACACTCCGTGCCCAGGCTATTGTCAATGTTATTCGCCATAAACCTACGATAAACCTATAAACCGACATTCTAATAATAAGACGCATAATTGTTGTAAAACAAGCCTAACTAACGCTTCTTTCTATCTAACTTTGTTCTTTGCATTCTGGAACTGTTGACATAGCCGTGCAGTTGAAGATAATTTCCTTGTGAGGAAATGACTAGGACAGTTGACATTTTTGTAGCGACCTGAATTATGTGCGAACCTAGAGTTCGTAGCTTGTGGAGCTCAGGCCATGCGATGTCAGACGTGGTCTCAACTGCGCATTCGTCACCGTAACTATACACATTAGATGACTATGGTTTACAAAGAGTAAACCAAGGTGTAGGCAGGAATTTATAATAAAACTACTGTGTCTATTTCGTTATTAATTTATGATGTCAAGTGTATTAAACCCTACATGTTACTTTATTGTGTGCTGTTAGCACATAGTTATTAAGCATAATTAAATTGTTTGTTTTTCATGGCTGTACACTTAGCTTTTGGATGTAATTGTTTTCTTTTACGGACGTCATCGCCGTAAATTTTGTTAATTGATAGGACTTAGCTAGTTGAATTAATGTTAAATTTAAATGTCGAAATGGTACCATCCTAACCTAGATTTGTTTTGCTACCCTGTTAAATGTAAATTCAGATATTAGCTTGATCTTGTAACTTGAACTAGGGACTTGCGTCGTACCATATTCCTAGCGTTGCTGTTGTTGCTTTATCATTGTGAGTTAGATCTTTCGCGAGGGTTTTCAGTAACTTCTCAGGTAGGGGACCTGTTTCTTTATCTTTGTTTATTTATTAATTTGCGGACTAGCCGATTATAACCCTCCGAACTAGGCTAGGGGCTTGTGAATTTTAATAAATTTTCACGGTGTTTTACATGAGTCTGGATGTTTATTTTCTCAGTCTAGTTTTAAGGTGAACCTTTCCTTAGGCGGTCTATGACCATCGTCACCATGTACCACGATCCCTGTGGACTACGGACTCTCGTGCCGCTTTAGCCTTTTTGGAAGGTCACCTGATCCTCACGGTACTTTTTATTTGATTTATGTGTCGTTAGTTGAGTCATCGTGGTTGTTGACATCAACTAAACGGTCTCAATACAGTATTTATTTCTTTGAAGTCATGCCTTTGACCTTTCTGTACCACGTTAGGCATTGGACTTGTGTAGTCTAACCTCCTCAGTAATTCATCCATGCTGGTTAAATCCCTGATGTTTGATGAAATAATTAGTCTCCTCACCTCCACAGGTAGCATACGAGAAATCGCATCAATAAGTTGCTCCGTTGACAATGGGGGTTGCAAAAATCTCAAGCGGGATAATTGACTCGTAAAGAAATCAGCGTACCGCGTTGGAAGAGTACCTGAGTATTTTCTTGAATACACCTCCGCTCTTAACGAATTCTGCGCTTTTATGGACCAAAATCGTTTGATTAATGCCTCTGCAAACTCGTCAAAGTTACTGAATGTGTATCTAAATGCGCGAAACCATTCGAGGGGTCCTCCAATCAAATATCTCTCCACTATCTTCATCTCTCTCTCTCTCTGGGAATGTGAGCTTCGATGAAATAATCTTTGAGGTTCCTTACATATTCTATAGGTGTCAAACTATCAGTGTTGCTGAATTTTTGCGGTTTATCTTCAAAATTCCTGATGACCGTCACGTTCCTCGGATATGAATCCGGGTAGTTTTTCCCACTATCTCGATAGTTCCACTCAGGTTCCTTATTCCTCTCGTCATCTTCCTCCCTGAATCTGGATATACGTTCTTCAGGAGTCACGTCTCTCTCTTCTGGATCTATGTTATATCTTCTGGCATAATTCCTATTGGTTTCGCAAGCCAAGCCTTCTGTATCCTTGTCAGTAATCTCCGTTAAGACTTTCTTGATTAACTCTTCTTTGTAGGTCTCTATCAAACTAGCCTCTCCTATCTTCAAATTCTGCAGTTTACTCGTCGTTTCATTCACATCAGAGACCACTTTATGAATCTGTTCCTCTAATGCAGATTTTAACGTTTGCACATCCCGATCTAATTGTGTTCTATCTTCAACTTGTCTTTCGGATAGCGAATCCATCCTGACGCTTAAATCTTTCCTAATCTGTACTACTTCATTGTTAATATCAATTTGAGAACTGGCAAGTTTCCTTTCAATACGTTCCTGAATTTGGGTTACATGTTCCCCACTTGACCTATTCCACTCGTCTTTCCATACTGCTACATTTGCCGTTAACATTTCTGCTATGTCTACTTCGATATCTTCTTTAAGTAATCTATTATGGTCTAATACCTGGGTTCTCATGACCTCTACATCAAACTTTAAACCTTCTAAAGACGCTGTCGTTCTAACTGACTCATCAACTAGCCTAGTCGTTAATGCACTTATATTACGTGTACAAAGGGTTTTCGAATTTTCTATCTCTTCCCTGACTTTATTTACATCAGTTTGGACTTTAGCAACATCTACGAAAACTGTGTTGACCTCTACTTGAATTTTATTTATGTCACTTTGCATCTCGTTTACATCCGAATGAATGTTATTAATATCAACCTGAACATTGGACACATCAGTTCTAACATTTTGGATTCCTCTTTGGACTTCCTCAACCTTGTCTTGGACAGTCGCAACATCATTTTTGACAACAACTACCTCAGCCCTAGCACAAGAAATATCACTTCGGACATTAGCTACATCTAGATTCAACATTGTAAGATCTTTATGCACATTAGCAACATCAATTTTAACATCAGCAACATTTTTATGCATATTAGCCACATCTATTTTAACATTGGACACGTCTGAGCGCATGTCAGTTACAGCATTCTCAATTCCTTGGGTATTAATCTGTAAACGCGACATATTATCCTCTAAGTTAGCAGCACTGGTCTGGAGAGCTTTCATATTCTCCTCCATTCGACTAGTACTCCTAGCTTCCATTTCCTTCATGCT
The DNA here is from genome assembly GCA_946902985.2 of Meconema thalassinum. Lineage (NCBI taxonomy): Eukaryota > Metazoa > Arthropoda > Insecta > Orthoptera > Tettigoniidae > Meconema > Meconema thalassinum. Next base: position 864,211,600 of record OX336389.2, read on the forward strand.
ACTATTCATGCTAGTAGACAAATTACTAGCATTCTCCTCCATTCTTGCTTTCAAATTAGCAGACAAATTACTAGCATTCTCCTCCATCATCTGCTTCATATTACTATTCATGTTAGCAGACATCTCCGCTAACATCATCTTCAAACTTTCATCTGCCATTACAATATTATTCAAAAATTAGACTGCTGTAAGGACATACATCAAAAGAGCAAAATAACAACATTTGAGCAACACTTTTCACCATATATAAATTTGATCAATTTTCTGTCTTAAATCTAACTTATAACTACCTTATAATTAACTTTCGAAGACCCTTCATGTTGAAACAAACTCAAGCACATGTTCAAATTTCCCTGGCTCATTTTAAAATATCCTATCACAAATAATTTACATTTACAATCCAAATAATTTATTTTTATTTTTAATATGACTAAAATATCATAAGCCGGTCAAATAAAATAAGATTCCAGATCATAGGCGATTTTTCCTAAGTTTCCAGCCTATTTAACCTTTCTCAAGTTGTATAAGATCTGATCTTTTCTGAGTGTAATTTTCCTACTACAATACAACATTTAATTCCTATATAATCACACTCTCAAATTCTACAATTGGCCTAGACATCTAACAAAGAATCAACCTCTTTATTTGAGTCTAATCGATCCACACGTTTTAGGTTTGCCAATCCTACTGTTGACTCATCCCCACGTTGGGCGCCAATCCTTCTGTCCCCGTTTACCCGGATAGTAGGCTGTCAGATATCCGCCCCCTCAATCGGATTGCCAACAATCAAACGCACCGGCTCAGCTACTCCAATGAAAATGGCACTGACAGATACTACCGAGGTTTGAACACAGAAGTTACCAAGAAAATTATTGTGGAACACACCAAAATAGACGGGGGTTCATACTTACTTTTACTTACCTCTTAAAAATAATCTCGGGGATTGGGTTGACAACAGGATCTCTAAAGTATGCTCTCACAATAACCTTCACCATGACATTTAAAAATGAACCAGAACGACGGCAAGAACTTTGAACTGTACAAAAGCTTTATTTCAAATAAAGGGTATGACTTTAACAACTCAACAAAATAAATGTGGCTATCAGTAGCCCATGTCAATCTGACTATGTCCTCCTAAAGGATTTGCAAAGTTAATCAAACAATATGTTAGCTCCCATGAGCTCAAATAACGTAACATTCAAAACACATTTGGATTGGATAAGGAAGTCAGGATACGACATATATAGAGCATTTGGTTTCTTTTAATAAACATCACACTTGTATTAATAGGCGCAAGGCCAGAGTATCGACCTCACCCGCTGATAACCAGATGTCTGGCCGGCTGGTCTACTCTTCAACCTGGCGCATGCCTGTCAAATGGGGCTCACTCGTCACGCCACACTGCGTAAGAATTCAGCTCCTCTCAAAGCTTTAAATGTCTACAAGACAACATATATATATTGACGCAAATCTTTCAAATGCTTAACTCACATACCACTGGATTATTCTGACAATCCCTAAACTTGTTAAGTTATCATCCAAATGTTTAAAAAGCATAGTTTAGAGTATAAAACACACTCTTAAATGTTTATAACAAAATCACATAAATTATTTATAACAATTAGAAATTGTTTATAATATTGTCGAAAATAATTACAAAAATTTTAAACACGCCTTTAACATTACTTTCGTTCCACATTATTGTCAAAGATATATACATTTATTATTTACAATATTAACATTTAAATTATTTAAATTATTAATTTAAGAAATACATTGAACCACATGTTCATCCGGTTGGTAAATTCATAATCGTGTTTAATATAATCGACCAATGAAGGTTAGTTATACATGTTAATGTCACAATCTGGTTTAATAAAGGTTGAAATAATTATAATTATTTGTGACGGTAATCTTCATTCAAAATCTTATCTCAAATTCTTTCAAAACTCTTGTTAATTATAACAGTAAATTCACTTGATTAATTTTCAACGAACTATGACAATACACTCTAGCGGAAAATACTTCGCTTACAAAATAATGCACAAACTGCATTAAAAATTAGGCCCAAAATTCATCATATATTAAAATATACGGCATCAAAATCTTCCACATAATTTACAAAACCTCCACTAACACAATCTTTATCATCATTACTGTGGGAATCTCCTTCATTTATTTAAGGGCATTATACATCAGCGACTTTCAACATGTCCGCTGCACTATCGATTATACATTCATAGTTCCACTTAAAAATTCTTATAATCATTAATTGTTTCAAAACTGTTGTCATTTAACCTTCGTGGATTTCATTCATGAATCGAATTGAAGTAAAAATTTGCCAATCACAAACAAATTTAATAGTGAATACGCTTATATACGCCTGTCTGGTCTATCAAAATTTAAGATTAACATCTTCAAAGAATTGTAGTATAAAAATACTATCATCAAACAATGTGCGACTAAACTGTAAAATAGTCGAATAGAATCCAATCAGACTGGGGAATGCAAACATCATTATATAAATCTCTAATTGAGAAAAAACTCCTAACAAAAGTTCACGAATTTAATGCATTCAATAATTCATAATTAAAGTTCATCTTTCACAAAATTGTCTATGATGCAATGGTCGTTCATGACTGACGATAAATGTCTGTGTTGCAATCAATTCAAATAACGACTAGTATTTCCAAGATCGTCGACAACGTACTGGATTTTAACGCTCTAAAATCATTTAAATGTTCTTCCTTCTTGATGATGACAGAAAATTGGTCAAAGTAATTAAACTGTTCCATAATACTGTAGCGTTGTGTCACAAAAGCAATCTGAAGTCTCCCTATTTCACTAGCCGTGTCAGCCGTGGCGTAGAGTCTGGCGATAGAAAGTGTTTCTCCTGTGGCGAGAAAATCACTTTTGTCAGTCGTCTAAAATTGTCAATAACTTCCAAAATACTTCCTCGAAATTGTTCAACTTTTCTACACTCCTTACTGTAGCAATGCACAATAGAATTAGCTTATAGGCGACCGCTAATTGTTCACAGCTAATCTCGTAGACGCGTTATAATGGTCGTTTCAACTTCACCTAGATTTACTCACAGTAAACCTGCACTGCTTGTATGTTCGACTCTCGTTTTAATGCAGTGGGTTCACCACGCGTTATAAAGACGACTTTTTCACTAATAATCTCACTCGACGTTTCACCGAAATGACTATGTGAGATCTGACGATTGAGAATGAGGCTCCTCTCTTCTGCGCAAGGCCTTTTATAAACATCATGAGGGGCGTATCCATCCCTTCCATCGCGTGTTACTGCGTCATCGCTAGAAGTTCCAACTTCGTCAATACATGACGGATTTTCAAAATTCAAAAACTGAAAATAAATTTCACCAAAATTCCAGAACAATGCCTCTACTGCAAATGGATTTCCACAATTCTGCATTCCAAAAAGTAATAAAAATATCATAGTTTCAGCAATCTCCGTCTTCCTTCAGACTATCGTTCATTGGTTCAAGCCTCCCCTCCAATAGCATAATTTCTTCCTCAGCAGAATTCCACGTTTCCTGCGACTGCGTCGTACATCTTGGATCTTTCTCGAATAAATGCTGACGTCACTGAGAATCTCAGCTCAAGTAGCCTGCTGGCATAACGTCTGCGTCATCCGTGCTTACGTCATGACTATCCACGTCATAACTATGACAGCCATAACTTTCATTATACTTTCCAATATAGCCACCGTGGTCTCTATATAATTCAATTACGGGGGCAGTACCATCCCGGCATTTGCCTGAAGACGAAGTGGGAAACCACGGAAAACCACTTCGAGGATGGCTGAGGTGGGAATCGAACCCCCTCTACTCATTTGGAACACCCGAGGCTGAGTAGACCCCGTTCCAGTCCTCATACCACTTTTCAAATTTCGTGGCAGAGCCGGGAATCGAACCCAGGACCTCCGGGGCGGCAGCTAACCGTGCTGACCGCTACGCTATGGAGGCGACCACCACATATTTCAACACTCCTAATACAGCGATTAACATTCGTTGACGTTGATCCGCAGTAGAGACTATTGTTCTTGTTTTGGTTGTGATTATTTAGCGGTTTTGCGGCATCGTGGTCTTGTAGTCCCGTTTACTTGGGTGTGTCTAGACATTCTCTGATAACCTATGTCACTGTGATGTCTATAGGCTTACTAATGTGTGCACTTTTATACCAGGAAGGATTGAGTAGGAAGCTGTTGTTGTTTCATTCGAGATGCATGGACATCATGATCATTTAGACCGTGTACTTGGGTGAGTGTTGAATTTTGTCTGATAACCTGTGTTATTGTGATGGCTGTATTAGTGTATATATAATTCAGGTGAGAATTCAATCAATCAACCTTTAATATCCGTATAGCACGTTGTATTTCAACAAGTTACTATAACCAACATTCAATTATACTCCTTGAAAAGGACAATGAGTTATAACTATACCCATGCATTTAGGAGAAAGTAGGCTATATGTTCTTTACTGAACTTCTTGTGTGTAGTATAAATTGAATTCAGGTGTTGTGTGGTATTGTTTATATTTTGTATAGAAATTTCTTTTCTTGACATGAATTTATAATCCCTGTTGTTATCCAATTGCTAGTTTTGTTAATTTGAATAGCTCTTTGTTTCAAGGGGAATACTCTTTCAAAATAGTGTTTTAGGGTACTGTTAAATGCATTAAATTTATCATTTACATTTTCTAGTTTATAAATTTCTGACCGTGCTTCCTTATTTAATAAGTCATTGAAATATGTAACATTTGTCTCAGTGAATGACCTGCACATTGATTTTATTCCATTATCATTATTATTGATTTTGTCGGGTACTTCAAGCTCAGTATTTGTCCATGGTGGTCACTTAAACCCAGGCAATAGACTTCTATTGAATGGTGATTTTATCTTTATTTATAAACATTTTATCAGGAGTGGTTTTACTAAATTTTGTTTTTTTTGTCGGGGTATTTATTGTAGGTTTCAGACCATAGGAAATTAGTAACTGTGTTTAATAAGTCATAATTTCTATCACATTTACATCCCCACAAATTATTATATTGAAATTTACTTTGCTCATGATATTGAGTAACAATTCAAATTTATCTATATATAAACGAAAATTTCCTGACGGTGAACGGTATACGCATAAAAATATTAGCTTAAACTGCTGTATTTTTACGGCGGAGAATTCAAAATCCTGTTCCAAAATTAGATAATCATAAGCTGCTGTTAGCTGTTCATGATCTACCGTACATTATTTCTTAAGAAGATACAAGTACCACCATGGCTAATATTAGTTCTAGAGTATTTACTAGCTGGTATAAACCCGGGGAATTGAATTAGTTCGAGTTGTTCCTCTTTCAGCCAATGTTCTGAAATACATATTGCTGTGATGTCTTTAAGTTGATTTTAAAGCATTAGAGTTATGTAATCAATTTTATTATAGAGATACTGAACAATCTGGCGGTAAATTTTAAAGTTTTTTTTCTATTGCAAGCTTGTGTTGGAGATTTTTTTTACATTATTAATATTATTATCATAATAATTATTATTGTTGTTGTTGCTAGAAAAATCCGAAATACTATTGTTACCCTCAGTTAAATTTGACATCAAAAGATACTCATCTGAACGTTTGGCTTCTTTTACCAGTTTCCCTGCTTCCACTCTAAGGATATTACTGTTGCACTATTCTTACCATCTGAATTTACAATTTGGAAGATTTCATCACTAAGATACTCTTTTCCTTACCTATTTAAGTGTAGGCCATGCCGAGTGTGGAATTTCCTGTCTAATTTACTGATATCTATAATTTGGACATTTGGAAAACTCTTACAAAATTTGCTAATTTTTCCATTTGTTGCCTCTATTTCTACATTTACACATGATTTGCGAATTAGGTTATACCTCTGCGGAATGTTTAGAACAATTACATTACCGGTAGTGTTATTCATGGATGGCAATGTACCCTTTAAATCATTGATTACCATTTTACTCTCGTTCCTTGCATTGTCGTATCAAGAGTATTATATGGAGTGGAAGTATGGGGGTGTAGAAGAAGGAACTGCAACCCTGGACACTATTTAAGTAAATTTGCTAAGATAATTTTGGGGCTACCTAGTTGCACGGCGAATTGCGGAGCATGAATGATGTGTGAGGAGGTAAGTAATCGAAAACATATTATAAAAAAGAATCAAAAAATCTTGGATACGTCTGAAAGTAGGTGAACGGGGTGAAATTTTAAAGTTAGCCCATCTGCATCAAATGAAGCATCAGCAAAAAGGGTACTGGGTGAACGGGGTAAGAAATATAGTGGAAACACTAGAAATGGGTTATTTATGGGATAGAGACTTACGAAGAGAGGAAGGTAGGGTGTGTAAAAAAAATGTGCAGAAGGTTAAGTGACATAGAGTTGCAGGTACTGAGAGAAGAGTGTGCCAACAGGAGAACATTAGCGGAGTTCTGCGAAATAAGGACATTATGAGTATAAAGCCTGAATGTCTAACGAAAAGAGCAATGAGAGGGATAATTTGGTGGTTAATGGGGGTGTATAAGAAGAAAGCATTGAGATAAGTAGGAAAAGAGGACTTTGCCTTTTTTGTGGGTAGGTTATGTGTGCAGCACACCTAATCGAGGAAAGCAATGAGACTAAAATGATAAGAACAAAGTTTGTAGACAAGTCAGATATAAACAGAATAGAACGTGAAAATGAATATCACACTTTAATAAAATTACTAAAAAGGGAATGGAAGAAGTCAGGAAAATTAGCGATTTTTTAATATTATCAGGGGAATGTGGGATAGGAAAGGGACAGATAAGAAATACAACAAAGATGCATGTGAAACAAGTATACGGGCACAGGAGATGGTATCCTAAACTATAAAAATCAGTTTAAGTCTAGGATAGCCTCTCTGTATCAATTAGGAGAAGATTAAGTTAGTACATAATTAATAGCCATTATTAGTGTCTTGATAATTGTTTATTACATTTAATACAATGTAAATTAGTTGTAGGTTTGTGAGTTATGTTTAAATTTATTCATCACACGGACAAGGATTCTTGTGGGCAAGGTTGTAATAAATAATAATCTCATCCCAAGCTCTGGTTATCCGAGATTTGGAACAGAGGGTATTCTGTTATATTCTTGTCTTAATGTGTTTCTTGTGTCATTGTCCAATTCCTTGCTTTTGATGATTGTTATTTCTATGTTCTTTGCGTTTCCTCTTTTCCTCCGATTCTCGCATTGCTTGGATACTGACAGCACGTGTTGAATACCCCAATTAAATACCAAGGTTTCGAAAGTTTTCGAATGAAAAAACGGAGGCATTGTCGGACACAAGATATTTTGGTGGACCAAACACACCAAATATATATCGGGATAGGAAATAAATAGTGGCCCGAGACGTTATATTCTTTACGGGAAACGACCAAATGAACTTAGAAAAATCATCGATGACAATGAGAATGACTTGGCTACCAGATTTGGACCGGGTCATTGGACCATAGAAATCAATAAATATAAACGCTCTCCTGGGCGAGTAAAAATGCCACCGTGGTGAAAACCTATGCGAGTATTTTTTGCAGACTTGGAGCACTGACAGACTCAATATCGTCTGACGTGAGTAGAGGAGCAAGGAGAATTCTATACAGTGACACTAGCCGCTCGGTTACGCTGACCTCTTAGCCAAGTAAGAATTTGTATTTCTCGCGAACCAATAATCGGATTTCGACATGTGACATGTCATAGGACTCGGAGTAACGTCCCCATTCCCGTGGACGACTCGTTATATTTACAAAATATAAAACTTTTTTTGAAAGTAGGCTATATTATGAAAACTAATAATCATAGGGCATTGTGCAGTGGCTCAAACAAAAGGTCTTTATGTCCATTATCGTAAGAACAAAACATGGACATTTTTGCATAAAAAAGTTCAATTTAAAAATTAGGTATTGAGCCCGTTAGAGGAGGTGATACGGGTACAATCCGCCGAAAGAAATGTTACTTCGAAAGACCCCGTCCTTCGAATCCAAAACCTCAGAGGATCGGGTGAATTTCTTTGTAGGCTTGCTCAGCACGAGGGGCTTGATCCAGGGGATCTGGGTCATTTAGCACGGAAACAGTCATAGATGCCCAAAGAAATACATCCGAAAAATACCATAGCTAGCAATATAAAGAGATCCAGCCTTAAGTTAGATTCGTGCATGATTTATTCAAGTAAGACCCCTAATCTATTTCTGAGGGTCGAAATCGGCTAATCCGTTAACCTAATTACAATAATGAGTCGTCTCTATTTTGATGTTAAGAAACCTCGCGAAATCCTAGTTACATGGAACAACAGCAAAGCTAACTAGGCGCGTGGTACAAGAAGAATTAACGCGTAGCAAATTTACAAATAAATGATTCGGTATAATTTACATATAAGAGCTAGCAAACCAATCCCTAGGTTAGGATGGTACCACGTCCACATTTAATATTACATTTAAATTCTCTCTAATGCCTATGTGAACGAAAGTATTACGACGAGATGCGTCGTAAACGAATGCTTATTACCAAATCTAATGATAGTTTGACCACTGACTGTCAAAAAGAAACAATCACATAACACTCTTATGTCTAATAGGAACAATGGGATAAATACACTCGGGAATAAAGAAGTAAACACTCTTATACTAGCCTGTCTTCGCGAACTGACGTACTGTTCGTACTCAGTCGTCATCTCAAGCATGTGAGTTATGTTGGCAAAGCGCAATCGTAATTGTGTCTTACAAGCTTTAGATCACGCGGGCCACAAGTTACTGATTATCGGTCCCGGAGATCCAATGTCGTCGATACAACTAGTGTCAGCTCATTTAAAGTCATCTCCCACATGGAAATGGATTGAAGTCACGGTGTCGATTAAACAACAAGCAAATGGTTGCAAAGTTATGGCTGTTATTATTTATGACAATTAATTAATCCGTTGGTTTAGGATAATTATGCTCTTGATTTATCAGAAGGTCTAAATGTTATTTAGTTAGCTCTATTAATGACACCAGTCGTAGGCTGCAACATGCTATCTCGCTTGAGATTCATTGAAATAACATGACTTCAACAAGGCAACATTAACACAGGTTGGCGCGTCTTACACCAATTGCGCGCGGTGCATCGGTCGTCTTAGCCGCAGCTCAAAGAACGCCAGAATAAACAAACAATAAGGCGGACATTCATCCGTCCTGCCAAATACCAAATAATGTGTTCACGGACACAATAATTAAACTGGCAAGCCTAATTTATACAGAAGCTGGGTCAATTAACATTATTGTTTAAACCTTTCTATAACACGCCAGATGAATCAAAATGATAAAGGAATTCGCCTGAGCGAGCTTCCCCTCACTCATAAAAAGTGGCAATAGTAATAACAGATGTTGACAGCTTACATAGCTATTCTCCAAAGCAAGGTTATATTAATACCAGTGACCTTCAAATTCCTAGGGCTTATGACGTAAGTTAAAACACAAAAAAGTCAATAAAGTCGTCTCTCTGTTACATCTTGGGTAAACCGGCTGTCAGCTGGCGCGCTCAAGCAACTCTCACTGCTTCGCGTGCAGCTTAGCATAGCAAAGATTGTGTTACCAAAATGATCATTCTAATTTTGTAGTAGCATGAATTAAAGTCCTGAAGTGCTCTACAGATTATATACAAATGTCTCATCACTTCCCTAACAGTGTTCCTCGGGATATTATACCCTTCAAACAGATATAATGCAGTATTAAATTCAAAGAATACAAATAGTAAGATATCATACTCGTGCATCTAACTGCACTAGAAATCGAAGATATGTCACTCGTTCGTTATACACGTAGGCTTTGACATGTGTGGTTTGGCACTCTCCACAACAAAAATAAAACATCTAACCTCTGCTGCGATGTTTGAAATGATACGAAGTAAGTTAGCCCATCAGTTTAACTATGCATGGGTTCGTTCCTCTGGAACTTTCATGTAGTAAAATAGTACTCACGAAAAATGCCAAATAAAGAGTACAAAAACGTTTCAGCAACGGTCGGCTGAGAAATGCTACGTGACTAAGCTCTTCCAACTATATAAGGGACCTGACTATAGGGTGTCCCCTAACACTTTCAGAAGCCTACACCTTCTGTAGTTAAGATGTCGTTTACATGACATAAAATTTCAGCTCCTTGCTGACTCACAAATACACTGAAAATACATGTCAATTTGCATCTGCCGTATAGAACACGGACTGTGGTGTCTAACTAAAATTGTCCCAGTGCCAAAGAAAGAAAAATATATACTTTTCCTACCTAAGTGGTCAAATATCGTTGCGTTTCGGCTCAAAATATACATTCAACTATTACCTCAACCTGGACAAACTTCGTACAATAGGCTTTAAAAGACTCACGGTTACTTCACAAAGTAGGTCACCTTCCAGAACTCCCATTGGAAGGCGTGGTATACTTCCAGGGTTCCAAGCATACTCCTTGGTAAGGCTATAGGTTTAAGCCTGTCCTCGTGGTCCTCTGTTTGCGTCTTATATATGGTTTGTACCTGGTGGTGTGGATTGGACAATTGCATGGTGGTGGTTTATTTCATCGGTGTCTCCCCTCACATGATGAGTAACACCATCACGATGCTCTCACAATAAAGTTGAAGAATTACTAACACGTGGTGCGTTATCGTATGCATCGTAGTTATCAAAATACACTGATTCTATTGAAAATATGATTGTAAATGCACACTGGCTTTAATGATTGCAGGTGATTAAAATACTCTGGTTTGCCTGTCGTGACCTACCTGGCCTGTGAGACGTTCTGGCAGGTCGACAGGTGCCTCTGACGATTCCCTCCTAGCCGAGCGGTTTACGAGATGAGGGAACTTGAGTTTTTTTGTAGGCTAGTCCCGGAACTCCCGGAATAAATGATGAAACTTCCCTCGAACTTACTGCTGATTTATTACACTTTAGCAGTCTAAGTATATACACAATATACAAATTACATGAAGTTACTACTGGAAGTGCACGCAGGTCTGAATTGGCGCTACTAAGTCTTTACTGTTACTCGAAATCTGGCATGTCCCCACGAGACTGAATTCTGCTCGCGTGCGTTACGCCGTTCTCTGGCAAGAGCTGAGGCGCAAGAGCCCCGCTCGCCATTTTGGATACCATTATATCCAACTAGTGATGACCGGAGTCCATTCCTCCCTCCACTGAGATCTGTGGTCAATTCCACCTTCAGCAGCCAGTAAGTGCTGCTCTCTAAACTAGCGGCGACTTCCCATACTAGCATCTACGTGACTTCCAGAGTCCAACTCCTGGACTGGCATTGTGACCATGAATCACTCCTTCTACAATGCAAAGTGCTCAACTAAACTCTTCTCTGTATCAACCAATATTTGCAGACCTATGTACACATCGTGTTTCCAACATTCTTGCTCCTTGATAATAACATCCTGGCATATATTGCTCACTTCCATTTCTTAGCAGTAATAATAATAATAATAATAATTCTATTGCCCTTAAATAATGTTCCTCCCTGGGTTCCGAACCTGGGAGGCTCACAGTCACGACACCTCACTCCCCAGGGAAGAAATGGGTTCAATTCTCCTTGCATTCATTTCTGTCCCATTATTACACTCTGTTACTGTCAAGTCGTAATGACCTGCGACTTTGTGTTGAGGGTGAAGGCTGCGATGCGACCTGTCTCGCACTCATATCTGAATCTACAATAGCTCTCGTAGGCGTACCGGAGCGTCCTTCGGCAGGCCTAGAGTGTAATTCCAGGATTTCCTCAGACATCTCCGGGCGTCCCCGAAGCTGCCTGGGACGTTGGAATATCGTAATATCTTCATCCGAGGTCCTAGCCTTACCTTCCCTCGTAACTACCGTTTGCGTTATGCAAATATTTGGGCAATGTGACCTTGCATCATCAAACCACTTTTTGGCTGGAAAGCCTAACTTAGGACAATCACAACAACAATTGCAACACTAGCACCATAAGATTATCCCTACTGTACCCGCTATAGTTAGTACAATATACTTATATACATTGAAATGCCTGTGCATCATTTGATTATGCACTTCTTCTTCCTGTTTACTTACCAATTCCTCCACCTCTTCTGTTTTGTGCGTGGCCCACTTTAAGCCATTTACATGATTTAACAAATTATTTAGTGGCAATTTGCTCACCTCCGGTAACTGTTCTAACTTAATCTCACTACCAATCTGCTCGCAGCAGTCATAATTAAGTATCAGATCTGGCACTAAGTCCTTACCTCGAGTAGTGTTTATTTTACCTATCCCTTGTATCTTACTATGTGAGCTGTACAACGTACACCCTGGACTTATCACAACAATACCTGTGCCAGTTAACTCAACATCACATGTAGTATCCTTACACATGCAGGTGACCTTTGTCTCACCTGGTGACACGTAAATGTACCTGTTTTCCTTGATAGGTATCCACAGCAATCGCTGCACTGGTAGTACTCTTTTATCACAATTCTCAGGTACCTGACTAACTCCAGCGAGTATCTTCAATGAGCAACTGTCTTGCGAGTGAACCATATTAACAGGGAACTGAGCATGACACAATTTCCACGTGGGAGTCACTACCTTACATTGTTGCACCTGTTCTTTATCTAACAGAGCGAATGTCTGCTTTTCCTTGTCCATCAATATATAGTCCTTGGCCTCTTGGATATACACAAAATGATGGGGATTACTCTTCATATAGGTGGGGAATGGGATCATATGGTACACACTATAAATCACTCTGTCTGTAAGGGGTGTCCTTATAATGTACACAAGATAGTTCTCACTTGTAAACACTTCCACTGTGGCCACCTTGTAGATCAGATACCCGTAAGCTGACCTTAATTCAAATGGCAAAGACAACCCTTTTGGAAAGTCCTCCTGGACTTTCTTATAACTTTCTATGATGTCATCCGGTGATATTATCTGTACCTGGATAACTCCTACCTGTACATTCATAATGCCTGACAATACCACACTATACTCTTCATACAGCTTCATAAGCCTTCTATCTCAATTAGATGCCTGTTTAAGGGGGGACCCTACTGAGTTTTCTATATTTTGTAATTACCATCCAAATTACATGAAATTCTAGGATTGAGTTGTTGTTAGTATCATAAAGAATATTCCAAAATTTGGACCGGATTGAGTGGTTAGTTTCGAAAATATGATCATTTTCTTTAAAAAAAAATGTTGATTTTCAAAATGTCCCTGAAGCAACAATTTTACATTTTTGATCTCAAGACTTTTTCATTATAGTTATGAAGGACTAATTAATAAATCTTACTATTATTGTTATAGTCTGCTTAGTACTTTTATGTTATGAAGGTACTTTCTAGTACATTGTATAAATCTTACAAAAAACTCCAATATTCCACGGCCTGGCACACCCTAATTCAAAAATTTACCAACCATTTTCAATGTGAATAGTACAAATTTTGAATACTATAAAACTGTATGTGTATTTCAAATTTCAAGTCATTTTGATCAAAACTGATGCGTATGGAGCATTTTGAAAACTGAAAATATATACTTTCGAGAAAAAGCCATTTTAGTTAGCAAGACACATTTCAAATGAACATACCTTCCTCAGAACTTCCCCGCACCATACATATCCCCTTCCTTGTACTTTTTTCTTTCTTCTGCCTTGGTTTTTGCCAGCCTCATCTTTTTCCTAGCAGTTTTTTTTTGTCGTGTTTGGTCCTAACTATACTCTTCTTTTTTCGCACATCGTCTATGTCTTTGCTCATCTCATGTACACTGTCACTTATTTCTCTGCCTAAAAGGGACACTTTCAGTTTCTGAGTAGCAAGTGCACCCATATTAAATACACTAACAGCATTTGCCACTGCCATGTCTACTCTTGACTTTGTCGTAAAATAATGTTTAGGGCACCTCTGCCAAATCAGAGAATGCAGACTTTCATTTGGGTTTTGTGTTTTCCCCCGAGCACATCGTTTTAACAGTTCATCATTTGCCAGACGCTGATAAAGGGGCATTAATTTACATACTAGCATGGGGGTTAGTCTGACATTCATCTGGTTATGAGACTGTGGTGTTTCTCCTACTGCAACAGCCTTCTTATAAAAAACACCAGGAATCAGCTCCATCAGGGCAGGTGATGTGCTGGGGATTTTCATCTGTAGACATGCAGTGTCTGAGAGTGGCAAATATACATCGCTTCATTTGTGGCACATTAGGAACATTTGAAGCTATAGCAGTCCTGTAATAGAAAGTCAGTGACGTTATTGTACTTTCCTTCACTGTTTTGGTCCCCGCCCTCCAAGTCTAACGCCTTTGGCTTGCCATTCTTTGACAAGATTTCTGAGCCCCGTACCCATTCTCTTAGAAATGTGATTTACTCATTCCTCTTTTTCAATTGGTTGTTCATAAACCTGGAGGCTGTTGAGGTGCCGAAAAGTCTTAGCGTCACCATCAGATAGCATGGTAGTGTAGCGCAGCTTACAGTCAGAAACAGAACGTTGCCATATTCGTTCTGCTGCTACCACTTCCATTGCTCCTGAGGTGCCTTCAAAATTTATTGAACATTCCCCAAATTTCTTATGCCCCTCCTGCCAAATGGAAAATTCAGGGGTGTTTATTCCCTGTTCCGCAGCTGTCACACTGCACATATGCCAGTACTTGGACATGGTTTCGTAGTCAATAACTAGACCAGTCAAGATATCAATGACTACACCAACCCCATACAAAGAGGTGTGGCCACGTTTGTGCCAACTGCCATCATAGGATACAACAGTATCCAGAAAGTCTTTCTGCTCGAGTGACGGGTCGACAGCTACATGTTCCCTTCGAACGACCTTCCTACTTTTCGAAAGAATCTCATTTTTAAATTGTGAGGTGCTCTTTCCCAGTCCACTAAAATGAGTTTCATATATTTTTTTGCCATCCCCTTCATACCTACTGCACTACAGAATTTGTTCATAGCAGAATGGCCTGTTCCTACATTTACAAAAGCTTCTACCATCCTATTAATGTCAAAGCTTGGTCTCTGTGATTTTTCATTTGAACGAGGACTTGTGTAACCTACTGAGTTAACAAAATCACATGCCTGACATTTCATCACCAACTTAGTACAAAAGCCATGCCTGTCCCTAAGGAGTAAAACTAAACTTTTCTTATAACACTCACTGAACGAGGTTTCCAATGAGCTGCTGCAACATCCCCATGTGCACTATAATGTATTCATCACTAATTAGGACTACTGTATCACTGGCATCAGTAGAGAAATATTCTAGCTACTTTTCAGTACCACTACAGGAAGCGGGTGTATCTGTCTCATTTGCCACAGTTGGCCTAGCACTAACATTAGGTTTTGATTCGCTATCAACAACTTCAGCAACAGATTTATCACCCCATCGTTTCCTAATATTTACACTTCCCGATTCACTCTTTTTGGATTTCCTGCTCTTAGACTTCTTCCAACGACTAGGAATGGAGTGCATTATACACACTTCACACCACAAAACCAATAAAATGAACACAAATCAAATAAGTTAGGCTACTGTAAGACGTAAATTCACCAAGCAACTTCAAAACAATAACAGTTCCTTATAAACCATGTGGTTCCTGTACCACGTAATCATAACATCGATTTAATTTGAACTCATTTCAATGAAAGCAATCATTTCCAGTTACTATAAACGTTTAAATAATAAATATGAATTTACATAACATCTCCAATCAAATTTCCAACAGTAAAGTAAAGAAAAAAGAAAAACAATACTTTCGATTATAGTTTCTAATATGAGATGTGCGTCTGGTTACCGTATACACCGAGAGATGGCAGCACTCATGTATCCTGTACATTATCTGACCTTTTGCCAGAGAATTAAAACATAAAAATACAAAAACAGGGTATTTCTAACATGAGCACAGTAAATGTGGGTGTGACCTTTTAGAGCGCCAAGCACGCACAATTTAAATATCCCCGCAAGACATTTAAAAATGGCCGCGGATAAAAAAAATAGTATCCACATGTGCTCTGATGTCTGGACTTCCAACTTCTGACAAAAACTCATTTTCGATTTTTGGCCGTTTTTTGGGCTAAAACTCAGTAGGGTCCCCCCTTAATGATATTTCTAATTCTGCTTGCTCAAATGCTTCTGTAATCCGAAGCGTACTATTGAACAAATATGTCCTGATTTCATTTAAACCCTGAGTCAACCTCTGCTCGTTTGCAGTTAAATCATAGATGGTGCTGTTCATCGTTTGTAACGTGGACTTAACCACTAACATCTGTTCCTTAGTGACTTTAATCATTGAGAGTTGCTCTCGTTCTAACTCACTTATTTGTGACTCATATTTATCCGCATCATCCTGGCTTAATGTTCCAAATAACGCTTTGGCTATTGAACCAACAGCATTTATCAATCCCCTTTTCGGTCTGGTATTATCTGTTTCCCCATATGGTTTAGCGATTTTGGCTACCATTTCTTTAGATACCTCGATTCGTTGCAAATGATTACTCAACATCTTTACATCATGTTGACATGTTAAATTCGTTTTCTGCTCTAACAGTATACACGCCAACAGTGTCCAGTGTATATGTTCCCTGATATTTGAAAATGCATCACTTAGCTGATCAAATTTACATAGGTAACTAATGTCCATTCCGTGTTATACAACTGTATCTCACCCTGGTTGTCGAAGTATACTCCAGGAGTATTCTCGTATGGTGTCACCTGTACGTCTAGTACTTCTCCAGTTATGCCGTGGGGTGATGACGTCACTGTTACCACCGCCCCTACGGTGTAGAACCATCCTAGCATTCGTGCCATTTTCTTCTGTCTTACCTGCAAGGTAAAGACAGGTTATTCGTTACCTATCTTACTGACATTTCATCAAAATTTTAATCTACTTCAAAATCAAAAGTCTCAGTCTCAAAAGACCTTGCTTCGCATCCTGGCTTAGGCATGCGGCTACAAAACTATCAGCAGTGTCAATATACTAAGTTCAAAATGTTTACCAACTTCGAGTTCTGTTACATAGAGACTCGGTTTCACAACCCGCTTCGGGAATGTGGTTACACTATTGCCGTTTGCATTTTACTGAATGCTATCAAAATGTGCCTTTCATGGCTCGGTTTCTATTTCATTTCATCTAAGCTAATTTTCCGCTTTTCCCTACCCCTGTCCTAACGGGTGCGTATCCGCGACTACCCTAGGGGTGACGAGTCACATATAGGCTACACGCTCGCCATCGTGCAACCCTTTACTTACGAGCACCTCGGTGCCACCCGTCGAACCTCTGTTTGTTTGACTGTTAAAATAATTTCTAATACAACCCGATTTTGTTTTCGGTAGCTTGGTGGAGTATTAAAGAACCCTACCAGCAGCTGTCGCCATTTTCTCATCTGCCATTGAGACGAAGGAGTGTGTAACTTCGTCGTGGCCGAAATTTGAGGTTCTGACTTCTAGCTTTCTTATAATGTGCCTCTTAGAGCACTCCTTCTCTACTTGCTATACACACGTATCTTAATTCCTGCCGCTCCTTCCGGAGCATAGGGCCTTGGCGAAATTTCTCCACGCAGTACGGTTCCTGGCCATTCTCTTCACTTGACTCCAGTTCTTGTCCACCTCTGCAATTTCATTTTCGATCGTCCTCTTCCAGGTCTTCTTAGGTCGACCTCGCTTCCTAGCGCCTTGATGATTCCAGTCTAGCGCCGCCCTCTCGATAGCTCCGTCCGGCTTCCTTAGTGTGTGACCAATCCAGCGCCATTTCCTCTCCTTGATCTGGATGCTAATCGGTTGTTGATTGGTGATGGTCCAAAGATCTTCATTTGAGATTATGTCCGGCCACCTCACATTCATGATGCGACGCAGACATCTGATAATGAACACCTGTAGCTGGTTGTTGATCGGTTTTGTGACTTTCCATGTTTCACAGCCGTAGAGAAGAATCGACTTTACGTTGCTATTGAAAAGGTGTCTCTGATTCACCCTTATGCCATTGTTTGGCTTCCATATATTACGAACGACAAGCCTGCGCGTTCCTTGGGTTGGCGTTCGTAACACATGGCTCAATTACATAGAGCTACTCACCGGGATTCGTGCCTGCCTGACCAGTAGGTCATCGTGGTCATCAGGCTACGCCTATTTTCAATCGCCTCTTACGACACAGCAGGCTCACTGTTGGGGGTATTCTAACACCAATGGTCACGCGTCTACACGTTCCAATGGTCCCCGCCCACCACACGGGGGAGGTTAGCTTCCTCAGAATGGCCGCTCTGGGGCCACTATGGACATCCCTGTATTTCGTCTTACAGAACTCACGTCACCCAGTGCGTTATTTAGGCTCCTCGCCTCTTTTGTCCGTTGTTCAAATATTATTGTGTGCCTACTGATAAACTATATTGTCGCCTCTCCGTCCGATGTTCAAATATTATTATTGTGTGCCCACTGATAAACTATATTGACTCCATTCGCACACAATCTCTTACAGCTGTGTTAACCCTTAGTTGTCATTGTAGTTTACTAACCGTGTATATACGTCCTTACTCCTTAATCCGTTTCGTGCTGCTTCTGCACTCACCCGGGATCAAAACCCGTTGGAGTCCTTTTACAAATACATTTTCAAGCGATTCTTATGCACCTTGACCCTTTTGCCTCTCTTACTAAGCAATATGGTACAATTTACCCCTGAAACGTCCACGACCTCATAGGCCCATTTAAATGGTGGACTCAGATTCTTGGATCGCCCTCTTCGCAATGCATCATTACGCAAGAGTACCTTGTCACCAATTCGAAATGTGACTTCATTCTGCTTTTTATCGTAATTAGCTTTTTCCAATTCTTTACGCTCAATTAGCGTCCTCCTAGCGGCTTCATGATTTCTCCTGAGCTGTGACGTCAGCTCCTCCACCACATTCTGATGTTCATTATAATCCACCTCAGGTGGTTTTTGCAATATCCCCGGTATATTAGCCCTTTTTCCAAAAATAAGCTCGTAGGGTGTGAACCCTGTACTAGTGATTTTGGTGGTATTATATACAAAGCTCGCTGTGGGCAGATACTTATCCCAATCATTTTGCTCACCTGAGCAAACATAATGCCTCAGGTACTCTGCTAGTACCTTGTGGGATCTCTCTACACTACCGTTGGATTGTGGTCAGAAAGCGCTTGTGTTCGTCTTCCGGATTCGCAGTTTCTTGCAAAGTGCCTTGAACACTTCGCTCATGAAATTACTACCTTGGTCAGTGAGGATCTGTCCTGATATCCCGTAAATACTTATGACATTGTTAGTTAGCGTCCTCATCACTGTTTCTGCCTCTTGGTTCGGCATGGCACTCGCTACCAAGTACTTTGACAGTTGGTCTTGGCATGTCAAAATATACTTATTGCCAAGCTCTGTCACCGGAAGTGGACCCACCACGTCCAGAGATACCTTCTCAAAGACCGTACTAGGGGTGTCCGTAATCACCATAGGGGCTCTGACGTCCGGTCTAGTCCCCTTATTCATTTGGCATGAAGGATACGAGCGTATATAACGCTCAATATCACCCTTCATCCCCTTCCACTGTAAACGTTCGCCTACCCTGGCGTACGTGCGGGCTGTTCCCTGGTGGCCAACCAAGGAATCATGACACTCCTTCAATATTGCCAATTTCTCAGCCTCCTGCAACTCGATTACCTCGGTTAAGCTGTCTTCGGGCGAGCACTCCTCTGCGTCAGCGTCCTCGGAGACCTCACAACCTTCTGCTTCAATTCCCTCTACCGTAGCGTCCTCAGGTTTTGAAGTCGTTGCTACCCTCCTACGAGTTCCCGTAAGAGTGGCCACGGCCGCCTCCTGACGTAACTCGTGCCCAGCCGATTTAATCACTCGTGCTTGGCACTGTGTGTCAGTGGGATTCCTGCTAAGACCATCAGCATTGCAGTTCTGCTTACCCTGCTTATAAATGATTTAAAAATCATACTCTGCCAATTTCAACCGGAACTTTAGCAGGCGTGAAGATGGGTCTTGGACATTGAACACCCACTTCAGCGGCTTGCGATCTGTCACCACCGTGAAGTGCCGTCCGAACAAATACGGCCTGAAATACTTTACACCCCAAACAATGCCTAATAATTCCTTTTCTGTGTCGCTATAATTTCTTTCTGCTTTATTAAGCGTCCTGCTTGCATAGGCTACTGGGAGATCCTTACTCACGGGCCCTTGTGACAACATGGCCCCCACTGCTTCGTTGCTAGCGTTTGTGGTAAGAACAAATGGCTTTTCAAAGTCTGGGTACTGCAAAATAGGCTCTTCAATGAGTTTTTGCATTAGCGTTTCGAACGCTTGTTCCTGTGCATCCCCCCACACAAAGGGAACGTCCTTCTTCACTAATCCACATAGTGGTTTCGCGATCTTACTATAATTGGGTATAAACTTCCTATAATAACCACTGAGCCCGCAGATTTTTTTAATCTGGCGGCTTGTGGTTGGCCTTGGGAAATCCCTTACGCCCTGTACCTTCCGTGAGTCTGGTAAGACTCCCGCTTCAGTAATTAAATGACCTAATAATGTTACTTCAGTCCTCTGGAACTCACACTTATCTGGCTGGAGCTTCAACGTGTTTTATCTCAGCCTTTGAAAAACAACTCTCAACTTAGCATTGTGCTCTTCTATTGAGCTACCATACACTATTATGTCATCTAGATAGCACAGGCACTGAATACCTGTCAATCCGGTAAGCACGGTATTCATCAGCCTTGTAAATGTGGCTGGCGCATCCTTCAGCCCCATGGGCATCTTTGCGAACTCGTACTTGCGCCCTAATGCTGAAAAAGCCGTCTTGGGCCTGTCTTCAGGTTTTAATAACACCTGGTAATAACCGCTGCAGAGGTCAAGTGTACTGAAATACCTGACTTTACCTAGAGCATCTAATAGCTCTGAGATGAGTGGGAGGGGATAACTAACCCCTATCGTTACTTCGTTCAATTTTCGGAAGTCTATCACAACTCTCCACTTTTGTTTACCTGACGCATCCATTTTCTTCGGCACTAACAATAATGGTGCGTTCCAAGGGGATGTACTAGGTACAATAATTTCATCACCTAGCATCTTATCTATTTGCGCTTGTATTTCCCCCTTTTGTGCCTCAGGCAGTCTATACGGTTGCACGTTAATCAGGGGTTGATCCCGGGGCATTGGGACCTCGAGACGTATAACGTCCGTGTACGTGAGCTTATCTCCCTCAAGGTGGAAGATGTCATTGTACTCCGCACAGATGGCGTATATACCCTCCTTATCTACCTGCGTGATATGGTCTATTCGCAAACAGTCTATCACTCGGCGTGATCTGGGCTCCTGAGTGGCCGGTTTTCCGGTTATCGCCCTACTGCCTAGCTGTACCTTGCGTACTTCTGCCAGGCAGGTGTTATCCACCTCCTGCATTCGCACTCGAGGGCTGTACAGAGTCACCTCTTTCTCAGTATTATTCATCATGCTGACTACTGCCTCGTTGTGCTCTGACCTAGTTAGACACTCTGCGAGGTAAATCCCAGGCGCCACCTCGGCCCTCTCCACAATTCCCACTGGTAGATTCTTACCGACTTCAATAACTACCACCTTCTGGGTTCGAGGCTCGAGACTGATTATCTTCGCCTCCCTCGCTCCCAGCGGGTATCTTTTGCCATGGATCGTAACATGACCCTCCCGGTAGTCGATCACACTGTCTGCTAGGATGTCCCTTCCTATTATACCATCCTGGCTTAGTTGGAAATCACTGCCCACCACATGAGCTGTGTGCTTAGTACCCCCAATAACTAACTGAACGGTCCCTTGAGTGTAAATCGTTCCCTCGCTTACACCCGCTAGTTCTATCGTAGTACCCCTACTAATTGCAACTCCTTTAGGCACCCATTGCCTCTTCACTAGGCTGACATCGGAGCCAGTATCAATTAGGAACCTCAGGGGCCCCCACAATGCATTAATACTGTGCCCTCCGTGTCGCGTGCCTTGGGACTCTTTAAATTACGGGATTCCATAGCTGTCCCTGTGTCATGGACCCGCTCCAGTTTGTCGCCCCTGTTTTCGTGATATTTTCCTTATTACCTTCCCCACTCTTGAACCAACAGTCCTTGGTTCCATGTGACCACCGGTCACAAATATCGCACTGGCGTCGGCCTTTCATGGCCTTGCCTCCCGTGCGTCTACTCTGGCCCTGGCCTTTCTTGGCCTCCTTACAATTGCGTTTTATGTGACCCTGCCGGCCACAACTATAGCATCCCCGCCGGTCCACTTCTGCTTGTGGTACCCGGGCTGTCTGTCGGCAATTCATTTGTATGTGCCCTTTCTTCCCACAACGGTAACAGGTTCTACTCCTGTCCGCTTCCATGTGAGGCTTCTCCCTAACTATGCGCACGGCTTCCGCTGCCACGTCTTCCTTGTCCCTCTGCTTCTTTCGGCAATCGCGCTCCATATGTCCCGGTTTTTTACAATACCTACATATGATTTTATTGAAGTACCCCCTGTCTGTACCTTGGGTGTACAACTTAACGTGGTGCGTGTGCCTTGGGTTTGTGCCTCTCTGCACTTCCGTGCGATGTGGCCTTCCTTGTTACAATTGTAACAGACCACCCTAACACTTGCTTGTGTTGGCTTAGTATGCCACCTTAGTGGTGCCTTCCGTTCCTGATCGCGTCTACCTGCTCTTACCCCTGAACTGTGTTTCGTGCGCAAACCTTCTCGAGCCTTCTTTGAGAGTATCACGGCCTCTTCCTGCCTTGCAGTGGCTACTGCTTTCTCAAAGGCAATGGCCCCGTGGCCCTGGACCCTAGCTTCGATTCGCGGGTTACTTAACCCCTGTATGAAGCTGGCTACACATATCTTCCGTGTAATTCTTAGCTGGACTTCCCTATTCTCCCAGGTTTCCCCTTCAAGCACTGCCTCCCTGAATGCAGCTGATAATGTCTCCACCTTATGTGCCCATGTCGCCACTGTCTCTCTCGGGTCCTGTGCTGTTTGGAACATCTGACAAATGTACAAATCTAACGTGCCCTGAAACCCGTAATACTCTGCTAATGCCTGCTTGGCTGCCTCCCAATCATGAATGTCTCGTCTGACCAATAACTTATCTCGGGCCTTGCCCGTGATTTTGGTCAGAATATACTTAAAGAACAACTCCTGATCATCGTCCTTAATCATACGAACAGCAGCATCTACGTTAGCTACAAACTCACGTAATCTGTCGGGCTGGGTTCCATCGAACTGCCGACCTATCAGGCGATGTCCTTCCATTACTGTGACATAATGCCCACTCATACTTACTGTTTCTGCGTCTGCTAGTCTCGCCTCTACCTGGACACTGGTAGTTGTACTGGTTGGTCTTGCCATTGTAATAAGTTTAGCTTACCTGGCTTCTTCTTCTTCTTTGTTGTCTCTATGCTAACTGGATATTGCTGGCTTCTCGGTTCTCCCTTCGGCTGGCGGCACGCCTCGCTGCGGCACGGCTCGGCTACCTCGGCTGGGCTTAGTAGGCTTCTTCTTCTTTCTTCTGCGTTGCGCGGCACACGATACGTTTTACGCGGATGCGCGAACGGACAATTTCCTGCGTTGTCGCGGTCTTTATCAGACTATCTTCTGCGATGTCGCGATCTCTCTCTTTATTCCGAAGTTACTCTGTTCAGGGCGTCGAACTCGGGACCCTACACATCTGACACCAAAACGTAGGCCTGTCGTGACCTACCTGGCCTATGAGACGTTCTGACAGGTCGACAGGTGCCTCTGACGATTCCCTCCTAGCCGAGCGGTTTACTAGAAGAGGGAACTTGAGTTTTTTTGTAGGCTAGTCCCGGAACTCCCGGAATAAAAGATGAAACTTCCCTTGAACTTACTGCTGATTTATTACACTTTAGCAGTCGAAGTATGTACACTATATACAAATTACATGAAATTACTACTGGAAGTGAACGCAGTTCTTAATTGGCGCTACTAAGTCTTTACTGTTATTCGAAATCTAGCATGTCTCCACGAGACTGAATTCTGCTCGCGTGCGTAACGACGCTTCTCTGGTAAGAGCTGAGGCGCAAGAGCCCCGCTCGCCATTTTGGATACCATTATATCCAACTAGGGATGAAGGGAGTCCATTCCTCCCTCCACTGAGATCTGTGGTCAATTCCACCTTCAGCATCCAGTAAGTGCTACTCTCTAAACTAGCGGCGACTTCCCAAACTAGCATCTACGTGACTTCCAGAGTCCAACTCCTGGACTGGCATTGTGACCATGAATCACTCCTTCTACAATGCAAAGTGCTCAACTAAACTCTTCTCTGTATCAACCAATATTTGCAGACCTATGTACACATCCTGTTTCCAACATTCTTGCTCCTTGAGAATAACATCCTGGCATATATTGCTCACTTCCATTCCTACTCAGTAATAATAATAATAATAATAATTCTATTGCCCTTAAATAATGTTCGTCCGAACCGCAGTCCTGGGTTCGGAACCTGGGAGGCTCACAGTCACGACATGCCTGCCACAGATTCTAATGTTACCAACACGTGGTATTCGTTCACAGATTTTATACTAAGTCAAAATCACTGAAAATCTGCACAATCACTGTCGCATGCGTGCGATACGTAGCTTTACCATGGTTGATTTTTATAGTAGCGCACACTGGGCTATAAAACGTAGTCGTAGATTACATATTTCACGTCTGTTAGAGTATTTCACGTCTGCCTTCAGATGGTCCTCGTGGTTAGTGAAAAAATATGTTGAATTATCACAATTAAATTTTAACTTTCACAATCACGTTGCACTGGCCTAACTGGGCCGAAAATAATACTTTTCGTAGACTAAATCGTAGTAAGCAGCTCGATGGCTGTAGATTACAGTTCTCCCATTTATGGGGTGTACACTTGCCTACAATGGCCTTCGTCTTCTAGACGGACAATTGACACGATGCGTCCTGCCTCAGCAGACTATCAAAACTGCGTGTTCGTGCATAGCACGGCTTACTTATCTGAAGGATGTAGTCAAGTCAATTAGCGACTACTTTTATTATCCTCCGCGTGTCTGCGGTGAAAAATACCTTTACCCTAAATTGATTTACCATTTCCAAAAGGCATAGGAGATGGTAAATTAAGCAGAATTAATTATTGTATGCTCCTGAGATATGTGGCATTAAAATAGTAAGTAATATATCTCTAGGAGGAAAATAAGCTGTCCTCTCCAAAGTCAAAATAGCGGATTGTTCATGAGGAAGCGTTAGAGTGTGTTCTGTAGAACTGAGCATGTGAAGTAAATATGCTCTCAAAGAAATATTTGATACATGAGCCTAGGCGGGCTCATATATCCCTCCGTTGTTTTAAATAAAAATGTGCGATTAGCATTTTTATTTACCATCAAAACCATTCTAGTATTCATAATATTTCTTTGCATCAGTATCCTCCTGTTCCAATACAGGGTTTAACTTCTCTCCATCATCAGTGGGTCGTTCGTCGGTCGTCGTAAAAAACAAAATTCGGCACTCTCACTGGGCCTTAATGCTCCTCGAACAAGTCACCAAATCCTTCTCCATCCGGATCTTGGAGTCTAGGTTCCCTACGTCTCGTTCGGGTTAAACCATCCTGGAGTCTATCCCACTCATCCTCTGCGCTGGTTATCAACAATCCAACGTCAGCTGTAGGACTTCTTTTACGTTGCTCCTGGGCTTTTTGTTTCTCCTTTTGCCCCCTCGAAACTCGGTCTCGTTCTTCCTCTCTATTATCTTCCAATTGTCGGATATATTCGCGACTTTCGTGAGCATGACCTGTCCAGTCCCTATCTGGTTGTCTCCTGGGATCGCGGTCTTCGCGGTAACCACCACTATAACGGTAATCGCGGAGAGTGTTGCCGGATTGCCTGTTACGTGCGTTAACGTTGCGACCTCTGTTGCCTCTATGATCGTTATAATTACTGTCGCGATATTCTAATCGTCGTCCCCAGTATCCGCGATCGTTCTGCTGTCATGACCTATCATACGGTCGGCGATTCCAAGTTCGCCTATCGGGTCCTGTCTCATTTCTCCTATAGGGTTCCGAAATGATTTGAGCTGGTTTAGATGTCTCCGATTCCTTGTCAATTGTTGTGACATTGACTTGACGATTTTCTCCTCTCGGTTCGTGGTTGGAGAATTGATCGTTCTTACTGTCGATTCTACGAATAATCGAGTCGCATTCGACGAATGTAGTAGCGTTAGCAGCTATCAATGTGCGCTAGACATCAGCTGGGTATGGCTTGGTTATAGTCTGAATCAATTCAGGCTCGGATGACGGTGGTTGGAACCATGTCAATTTCGATAATTGAGTCGCGAAGTAGTTAGCATACTTCGACGGTTGGTTTGTACTGTAGCGTTTCGTGTACATGTCCGCACGAATACTCTGTTGAACGTCTCCGCTCCAGTAAGTTCGAAGTAAAGCCTCTTTAAAGTCCTGGTACCCGCTAAAAGCGTACCTACTAGATTGGCCTGTCAATAATCGCTCAATTACCCGCAATTCTCTCTCGGGAATTACCATAGTGTCACGAAGGTATGATTCAAAATTTTGCAGGAACTCGACCGGAGTTACACTGCTTCCAGTTCCAGAGAATTGAGCTGGTTGTTCATCCTTCTGTCTAATGATCATAACATTAGCCCCTTGGTTAAATTGTCTCATAGGTGTAAATATAGGTGCATTGAAATTCAACGGAGCAGATGGATTGGTCTGCATCCATTCGCTGTGCATGACGGTTGGCTGCACTTCAGCGGGTGCGTGCGGTGTGTTTGCGCTTACGCTTGAAATATCAATGTTAGGTAGGTTCGGATTAAGTTTAGCAGTATTGGGAATGCGGGTGCATCTAGTGCTTGCAGTGTCAAGTCACTGATTTTTCCTGTAGCCTGTGTATTACGCCTCGTTGTTTGGTGTCTACGTCGCGAACTGCTAGTCTTACGTTGTTACTAAGCTTAAGGTGCTCTGTAATGACAACCTTCTCCAATCTGTGACGCAGGAAGTCTACATCATCCTTCACATCTTTCACTATGACGTCAAAATGAGCCTTCTGCTCTTCCGCTTCTTTCTGCACGGTGGCGATGTCTATCGCTATCTCTTCCCGTAAGGTAGCTACGTCTCCGGATACAGTTTGTACGGTCGTATCAAGTAGATTTAACTGGTCTTGTGCCTCCGTATCGTTTGTCGCAAGGTCGGTAGATAAAGTGTTCATTTGTTCGTTAATCTCCTTGTGATGCCTCACCATATCTACACGAACTGATGCTAGGCCTGCCAGTAAGTTAGCATTCGACTCAGCCCTTTGAGTCTCCATATCAGCTCTAACCTGTGTGAGCTCTTCATTGAGGTTAGTGCGTGTGGTAGTGTTGGTCTCGACGTCACGCCTAACTGCTACCAAAGTGACTGTATTAACACCGACATTCTGCCTAATGCGGTCTATATCATCACGCACTTCATTCAGTGTCGCAGTGTTTGCTAACAAGTTTACATTAGTTTGGTTGAGAGTTTCGATATTGTTGCCTAGCTCTCCCCTGACATCAGTTAGTGTGACGTTAGGTGCCACAACATCACCTCTTACAACGTTTATGTCACCTCTTACAACCTCTAAGGCGGCTGTATTTGTGCCTAGATCCTCCCTAACTGTGCCTAGATCTTCCCTTACTCCTCCTAAGTCACCTCTGACTGTGCCTAAATCTTCCCTAACTGTGCCTAGATCTTCCCTCACCTGATTCAGGGACGCAGTGTAATTGCCTAGGTCACCTCTTATCTGGGCAAATGAAGCATTGATATTGGCCATCATCCCATCCAAGACTCGTCTTAACGACTCCTCGTCAATCATAATAAACACTGAGAAAAAGAGAGGGAATTACTTCCGAAATACAACCACTACACCAATACAGGAAAGTTTGTCCAAGCCGAAAGCCTTCCTGTGAATAAACATCACGAACTACTTCTGGAGTCAACGCAGAAAAACAAGTTATATTACGTGGTAAAAATACCAACAAGCAAAAACATAAGTTACATTTACTAAAGATAGAGCATTAGCAAATCAAATACCTAATGAATTTTAAACACAATATGCTCTACCCCCCTGGTCTAATATCAAAGAATGCCAGGTGGCTACCGAAACAGCGGTACGACTTCTCAGTTCGTACCAGTTCAGTTCAACTGCCTAAAAACATGACATTTCTGATCCTCTCAAAAACACGAGAAACTGATGGGTTCCGTAAAAACATCGGCCATACCAGGTTGGTGCACCATTTAAAATGAAGTGTATGAGCCCGTTAGAGGAGGTGATCCGGGTACCATCCGCCAAAAGAAATGGTACTTCGAAAGACCCGGTCCTTCGAACCCAAAACCTCAGAGGACCGGGTGCATTTCTTTGTAGGCTTGCTTAGCACGAGGGGCTTGATCCAGGGGATCTGGGTCATTTAGCACGGAAACAGTCATAGACGCCCAAAGAAATACATCCGAAAAATACCAAAGCTAGCAATAAAAAGAGATCCAGTCTTAAGTTAGATTCGTGCATGATTTATTCAAGTAAGACCCCTAATCTATTTCTGAGGGTCGAAATCGGCTAATCCGTTAACCTAATTACAATAATGAGTCGTCCCTAGTTTGATGTTAAGGACCCTCGCGAAATCCTAGTTACATGAAACAACAGCAAAGCTAACTAGGCGCGTGGTACAAGAAGAGTTAACGCGTAGCAAATTTACAAATAAATGACTAGGTATAATTTACATTTAACTGCTAGCAAACCAATCCCTAGGTTAGGATGGTACCACGTCCACATCTAATATTACATTTAAATTCTCTCTAATGCCTATGTGAACGAAAGTATTACGACGAGATGCGTCGTAAACGAATGCTTATTACCAAATCTAATGATAGTTTGACCACTGACTATCAAAAAGAAACAATCACATAACACTCTTATGTCTAATAGGAACAATGGGATAAATACACTCGGGAATAAAGAAGTAAACACTCTTATACTAGCCTGTCTTCGCGAACTGACGTACTGTTCGTACTCAGTCGTCATCTCAAGCATGTGAGTTATGTTGGCAAATCGCAATCGTAAATGCGTCTTACAAGCCTTAGATCACGCGGGCCACAAGTTCCTGATTATCGGTCCCGGAGATCCAATGTCGTCGATACAAGTAGTGTCAGCTCATTTAAAGTCATCTCCCACATGGAAATGGATTGAAGTCACGGTGTCGATTAAACAACAAGCAAATGGTTGCAAAGTTATGGCTGTTATTATTTATAACAATTAATTAATCCGTTGGTTTAGGATAATTATGCTCTTGATTTATCAGAAGGTCTAAATGTTATTTAGTTAGCTCTATTAATGACACCATTCGTAGGCTGCAACATGTGATCTCGCTTGAGATTCACTCAAATAACATGACTTCAACTAGTCAACAATAACACAGGTTGGCGCGTCTTATACCAATTGCACGCGGTGCATCGGTCGTCTCAGCCGCAGCTCAAAGAACGCCGGAATAAACCAACAATAAGGCGGACATTCATCCGTCCTGCCAAATACCAAATAATGTGTTCACGGACACAATAATTACACTGGCTAGCCTAATTTATACAGAAGCTGGGTCAATTAACATTATTGTTTAAACCTTTCTATAACACGCCAGATGAATCAAAATGTTAAAGGAATTCGCCTGAGCGAGCTTCCCCTCACTCATAAAAAGTGGTAATAGTAATAACAGATGTTGACAGCTTACATAGCTATTCTCCAAAGCAAGGTTATATTAATACCAGTGACCTTCAAATTCCTAGGAAATGTGACGTAAGTTAGCACACAAAAAAGTCAATAAAGTCGTCTCTCTGTTGCATCTCGGGTAAACCGGCTGTCAGCTGGCGCGCTCAAGCAACTCTCACTGCTTCGCGTGCAGCTTAGCATAGCAAAGATTGTGTTACCAAAATGATCATTCTAATTTTGTAGTAGCATGAATTAAAGTCCTGAAGTGCTCCACAGATTATATAAAAATGTCTCATCACTTCCCTAACAGTGTTCCTCGGGATATTATACCCTTCAAACAGATATAATGCAGTATTACATTCAAAGAATACAAATAGTAAGATATCATACTCGTTCATCTAACTACACTGATATTCGAAGATATGTCACTCGTTTATTATACACGTAGGCTTTGACATGTGTGGTTTGGCACTCTCCACAACAAAAATAAAACATGTAACCTCTGCTGCGATATTTGAAATGATACGATGTAAGTTTGCCCATCAGTCTAACTGTGCATGGGTTCGTTCCTCTGGAACATTCATGTAGTAAAATAGTACTCACGAAAAATGCCAAATAAAGAGTACAAAAACGTTTCAGCAACGGTCGGCTGAGAAATGATACGTAAATAAGCTCTTCCAACGTAAATAAGGGACCTGACTATACGGTGTCCCCTAACACTTTCAGAAGCCTACACCTTCTGTAGTTAAGATGTCGTTTACATGACATAAAATTGCAGCTCCTTGCTGACTCACAAATACATGTGAATTTGCACCTGCCGTATAGTACACGGACTGTGGTGTCTAACTAAAATTGTCCCAGTGCCAAAGAAAGAAAAATATATACATTTCCTACCTAAGTGGTCAAATATCGTTGCGTTTCGGCTCAAAATGTACATTCAACTACGACCTCAACCTGGACAAACCTCGTACAATAGGCTTTACAAGACTCACGGTTACTTCACAATGTAGGTCACCTTCCAGAACTCCCATTGGAAGGGGTGGTATACTTCCAGGGCTCCAAGCATACTCCTTGGTAAGGCTATAGGTTTAAGCCTGTCATCGTGGCCCTCTGTTTGCGTCTTGTACATGGTTTGTACCTGGTGGTGTGAATTGGACAATTCCACGGTGGTGGTTTATTTCATCGGTGTCTCCCCTCACATGATAAGTTACACCATCACGATGCTCTCATAATAAAGTTGAAGAATTACTAACACGTGGTGCGTTATCGTATGCATCGTAGTTATCAAAATACACTGATTCTATTGAAAATATGATTGTAAATGCACACTGGCTTTAATGATTGCAGGTGATCAAGATACTCTACTTTGCCTGCCACAGATTCTAATGTTACCAACACGTGGTATTTGTTCACAGATTTTATGCTAAGTCAAAATCACTGAAAATGTGAACAATCACTGTCGCATGCGTTCGATACGTAGCTTTATCATGGTTGATTTTTATTATAGCACACACTGGGCTATAAGCCGTAGTCGTCGATTTAATATTTCACGTCAGTTAGAATATTTTACGTCTGCCTTAAATTGATTTACCATTTCCAAAACGCATAGAAGATGGTAAATTAAGCAGAATTAATTTTTGTATGCTCCTGAGATATGTGGCATTAAAATATTAAGTAATATATCTCTAGGAGGAAAATAAGCTGTCCTCTCCGAAGTCAAAATTGCGGATTGTTCATGAGGAAGCTTTAGGGTGTGTTCTGTAGAACTGAGCATGTGAAGTAAATATGCTCTCAAAGAAATATTTGATACATGAGCCTAGGCGGGCTCAGTATATTTCTAAAACTAAGAATTTTACAAAGTTGTGTATTAAATTAAATTAAAGGTTAATTTAAAAGTTAAATTAAAGGTCATTATCCCCTTTACCCCTAATACAAGTCCCAGGTTTCTAGGACAAAACGTAATAGTAAAGCTGTATCTG
Source organism: Meconema thalassinum (assembly GCA_946902985.2). Classification (NCBI taxonomy): domain Eukaryota; kingdom Metazoa; phylum Arthropoda; class Insecta; order Orthoptera; family Tettigoniidae; genus Meconema; species Meconema thalassinum. The sequence goes on from OX336389.2 coordinate 864,243,301, forward strand.
TTATGCTTATAATCGCCTGTGTGCTTCAATACTGATGCCTATGTTGGAAATGGTTATTTGTGAATCAAATGTCGGAGAGGGTCAAGCGAGGAAACGTTTTAGGGTAATTTTTCTCGTCTATCTTACGGCGCCCTTATGTTTTAATATGATGGATATTTGAGAATGAGAGAAATGGATTTTTGGGCTAAAACATGATTTTTAGAAATTTCGTTAGTAGGATAAAAAGGCCGGTTCTGGGGCAGGGGCTAATGCGCAAGATGGCCGCCGCACGCAACTGTCCTATGTTATTCTTATAGATGGGTCAGTCATAGCTGGGGGAGGGGCTAATGCGCAAGATGGCCGCCACGCCCTGAGACCGTGATTGACGACACAGGGAGCGGTCGGCCGTGTTGTTGCTAAATGGAATATTTATTATTATTATTATTATTATTATTATTATTAGGTAACTATTGATTGATCATGTACAATCAAGACCAGCCTTATATTGTCCAGCTCTTGGTGTAGTGGCTAGCAATCTTGGCTGTTATTGCGATGGCCCCGGGTTTGATTCCCGCCTCAACCAAGAAATTTAAATCTGGGCTGAGAGCTGGAATGGAGATCACTCAGCCTCATGAGGTGAAACTAAGAAAAGGTGGGTTTCATTCCTACCTCATCCATTCTGGAAGTAGTTTTTTGTGGTTTCCCACTTTTACTCTAGGCCAGTGGTTTTAAACCGGTGGTTCGCGGACCACAGGTGGTGCGCGAGTGCCTCGGGAGTGGTCCGCAGGGAGAAAATGGTCCACCAGCACTTATGAAAAGTGGCCTATAAATGGCGATTTCGAAAACGATGTGCGTTGAACGAGAATCGTCCGAATGTATTGGCGGTGATGACTATCAGGTTTGGAATTGAAATATCTTTAAAATAAGTGTTATTGAGGAAGGGTAACAACTGATAAGGTGTATTGGGTGGAGGGTGGTCCGTACATGATTCAATTTCACGCTGAGTGGTCCGCAGACTTTAACGGGTTCAGAACCACTGCTCTAGGCAAATGCAGGGGTATATCTTATCTTAAGGCCATGGACGCCTCCTTTCCAATCCTTAATTGCAAATACACACAATATTATAAGCCCGCAATAACTCAGGTTATCAGACAAATTCTACACACACACTCAAGTACACGGGGCTAAATGATCACGATATCAAAGTCCCCTCAAATGAAACAACAGCAAATAATGTAATATTCATGCCCACCTCGTAGTGTAGCGGCTAGTAATTTTGGTTGTCACCGCCTAGACCTCGATTTCATTCCTGGCTCCGCTAAGGAATGTAATTCTGGTCTCAGAACTAGAACGGGGTACACTCAGCCTTGTGAGGAAAAACTAAGAAGAGGTGGGTTTGATTCCTACCTCACTCATTCTAAGAGTGTTTTTCTGCGGTTTCCCACTCTTACATTCTTAAGCAAATGCCGGGACGGTACCTAACTTAAGGCTTCAGCTGCTTGCTACCCAAAACCTAATCCTATTACAAATACATACAGTAGTACAGAAGAGATGTTTATGGCGACTGTTAATAAGAGAAGTGATAGGTTGGTAGGATACGTACCAAGACACCCAGGAATAGCAAGCTTAGTTATGGAAGAAAGGGTCAAAGGCAAGAACTGTAGGGGTAGACCAAGTTAAGAATATGTTAAACAGATTACCTTGGTTGAAGAGTGTGGTTGCTATAGAGAGGTAGAGGAGAGATGTTTCTGGCGACTGTTAATGAAGAGAAGAGATAGGTTGGTAGGACACACATTAAGACACCCAGGAATAGCAAGCTTAGTTATGAAAGGAAGGGTCAAGGGCAAGAACTGTAGGGGTAGACCAAGTTTAGAATATGTTAAACTGATTGCCTTGGTTGTAGGGTGTGGTTGCTATATAGAGATAGAGGAGAGATGTTTCTGGCGAATGTTAATGAAGAGAAGAGATAGGTTGGTAGGACACATACTAAGGCACCCAGGAATAGCTAGCTTAGTTATGGAAGGAAGGGTCAAGGGCAAGAAATGTAGGTGTAGACCAAGATTAGAATATGTTCAATAGATTGCCTTGGATGTAGGGTATGGTAGCTATATAGGGATGAAATGATTAGCTCAGGACAGAGAGCCATGGAGAACTACATTTATCAGTCAAAAGACTGAAGGTTCAAAACTAAAATATAGAATTTTTTATTACTTACATCAGTAGTGCATTCGTTTTGTTGATAATCTTGTTAATGTGTTTTCAAATTTCTAACCACACGCTACTCATGTACGATTTGTCACTACCGTATTTATTTCCTTTTCAACTACGAGGGACTGACACTTAAGACACTTATAAACCCAACTATACGTGCCTGATGACCATAAAGTTGCAAAGTTTTCCATACACTTTGAACAATATATCCCAACGTTTAACCACACGGGACTGATGACCAAGGTGCCCCTTATGTACTATACATTTAAAATACACTAGATAATAATTGTATTATTTCTTAGCCAAGCCTATAACGAACAACACTGCTCAGTGCAGAGGTCTTACGGAGTGAGTGGAAACCTGTTGTCAGCAGAATATGAATCTTGTTTGGTAAGACATAACACTCACACATGGAAGATATCAGCTAATGTATCGCAACTCTCTGTAAATAACATTGTCATTATTGAAGGCTGGTCTTGGTGTAGTGGTTAGCATTTTTGGCCATCACCTATGAAGTCAGGGTTTTGATTCTTGGCTCTGCTGTCAAATTTAATTCAGGTCTGAGGGCTGCATCGGGGTACACTCAGCCTTGTGAGTCATAACTGAGAAGATGTGGGTTCGATTTTTACCTCAACCATTTTAGAAGTGGTATTACATTTATTTTATTTGTTTACTTTACGAGCATAATGTTTTACTTTTAGACCAGCTAAATGTAGGGATGGTTTGTAACTTATAGCCAAGGCAGCCTCTTTTTACATTCCTACCCTTAATTGACAAATATATACCTTACTATAACCACTACAATAACACAGGTTATGGAAAAAATTTAAATTTTAAATGAATTAATAACACATACTTGTATTAGGATTCTGTGCATTATTTTTACTATAAGCCTTTTATGCTTAACTCTTGATTTCATTAGACCTGAACTGTTTTTAATGTAAGCAGTATGGATTTTTTTAATTTTTATAACTACTTACGGTATCCAATTGTTAATTACCAAGTCATGCTAAAGCCTCAATTGTTAAATTTAACTGTTACTACGGACACTGTAATAACACAGGCTATTTGACATGCATTTAAATATCATGAATTTACATTCAAATATATACAACCTTATAATCTATACTGATTTACACTTAACCTAATCAGGAAATAGGTTTTTTCCGTTTCATTTTCATATTTCACACACATTGCAATTTGTCAATTGCCAATTTACAGTTGTTTTAAATGTCGGTTTAACGTTTTTGAATTTTGTCAATATGGATACATGGATTTTCCAATGTTGTTGTTTACATGGCGTTACCGAATAGACTTTAATATGGTCAAGCAGAGGTTTCGAAACCAGATTTTGGATTGTAAAACATATCCCGGTGCTGAGATAAACTCTGGCCACAATCTGGTTGTTATGAAATGAGAATAAAGTTGAAGAAACTAAAGAAAAGTCAAAAGCTAAAAAAGGAGGGCAATAGACAGACTGAAAAAGAAGGATGTAAACGAATGATTCAAGGAGAGTATAAGGGAAGGGCTAATGAAAAACCCTAAACAAACTTTAATTGCAGATGAATGGGCACTTTTGAAGAATGAAATAACAAAATCCGCAAAAGAAAACATTGGTAGGAAAGAAAGAATAGGTAGAAAACCGTTGATCACTCAGGATATACTAAAATTGATGGACGAAAGGCGGAAACACAAGAATGTAAGAGATGAAAAGGGGAAATCAGAATACTGACGTCTGAGAAATGAGGTTAACAAGAAGTGCAAGGAAGCGAAAGAAGAATGGTTTAAAGAGAAATGTGCAGGCATAGAAAATCGTCTGTAATTGGAAAAAGTAGACACAGTTTGTCGAAGGATTAAGAATACTTTTGGGGAAAATAAGACTAAGTGCTGTAATATTAAGGACAAAAATGGGAAGAGAAGGTTGAGAGATGGAAAGCTTACATAGAGTGTTTGTATAAGGGAGAGGAGATTGAGAACCATGTAATGGAAAGGGAGGAGGAAATTGATGAGGATGCAAAATGAGATTTAATATTGAGATCAGAATTTGACAGAGCATCGGAAGACTTAAGCAGGAACAAAGCACTAGACATATATGATATACCGATTGAGTTGCTACGCTGCATAAGAGATGAAGGTCTGATCAGGTTATACCACTTGGTGTGTAGGATTTATGAGACAGGTGAGGTACCCTCTGATTTCAAAAAGAATATTATCATTCCTATACCGCAGAAAGTGGGAGCTGACAGATGTGAAGATTACCGTACAATCAGCTTAATTACTCATGCTTTAAAGATCCTGTCAAGAATAATTTACAAGAGAATGTGAAACCCGATAGAAACGGAGTTGGGTGAACACCAGTTTGGTTCCAGGAGAAATTTAGGAACAAGGAAAGCTGTACTAAGTCTCAGGCTGATTTTGGAAGGTAGAATAAGGAAAGATAAGAGAACGTTCATAGCATTTGTAGACTTAGAAAAGGCTTTTGATAACGTTGATTGGACTAAATTGTTTGGCATTTTGAAAACGATTGTAATAAAGTACAGGGATAGGCGGGTAATCTACAATCTATACAGAAACCAGACAGAAGTCATTCGAGATGAAGGGCATGAGAGAGAATCTGGTACTCAGAAAGGTGTAAGGAAAGGCTGCAACTTATCACCCATACTTTTCAATCTTTACATTTAGCAAGGAATTAAGGAAATTGGAGAAAAGTTTAATGTGGGAGTGAAGATTCAAGGAGAAATAATATCAACTCTGAGATTTGCCGATGATATAGTCATCTCGGCTGACACGCCTGAGGATTTGAATGAGTTTTTGAATGGTATGAACTCAGTCTTGAGGAAAGAACTCATGATGAAAATTAATAAATGTAAAACAAAAATATTGGAATGCAGCCGAAATAAATCAGAAACCTCTATGGACATCAAATTGGCAGGTGAAAAACTAAAGGAAGTAGGAAACTTCTGTTACTTAGAAAGCAAAATAACCAGTGATGGACAAAGCAAAGAGGATATAAAAAGTTGGTTAGCTCAGGGAAGGAAAGCATTTCTACACAAAAGGAATCTGTTGACATTGAATATAGATTTAGGTATAAGGAAGTCATTTTGAAGTCATTTATCTGGAGCGTGGCACTCTATGGAAGTGAAACTTGGACTATTGGTGCAGCAGAAAAGAGGAGAATTGAAGCATTTGAAATGTGGTATTACAGGAGAATGATGAAGATCGGATGGGTAGATAGGGCTATTAAGACTAGGGGAGAGGAGAGATGTTTCTGGCGACTGTTAATGAAGAGAAGAGATAGGTTGGAGGATACATACCATGACACACCCAAGAATAGCAAGCTTTGTTAAGGAAGGAAGGGTCAAGGGCAAGAACTGTAGGGGTAGACCAAGGTTAGAATATGTTAAACAGATTGCCTCAGATGTAGGGTGTGGTAGCTATGTAGAGATGAGACGATTAGCTCAGGACAGGGAGGGCTGCATCAAACCAGTCAAAAGACTAAAGACTCAAACAACAACATGTTTTTGATTTAGTCAATGTCGAAAATTCATAATTGCGAAACGCGATTTTTTCATTACGGTACATAATAACAAGATTGTATAGCTTATCCCAAAGCATATGTATTTACATTCAAATGTATACAACTTCATAAACTACACTAATTTACACTTAACTTAATCAGGAAATAGTTTTTTTTGTCATTTTCATATTTCACTCACATTAGAATTTGCCAATTTCGAATTTACAGTTTTTAAAATGTCAGTTTAACGTTTTTGAATTTTCTCAATATGGAAACATGGATTTTCCAATTTGTTGTTTACACATTTATTAATTTCACAATTTTCCATTTACAGTTTTTAAAATGTCAGTTTAAAGTTTTTGAATTTCATCATATGGAAACATTGATTTTCCAATTTGTTGTTTGCACATTTGTTAATTACACAATTTCCCATTTACATTTTTTAAAAAATTCAGTTTAAAGTTTTTCAAATTTTTGTCAATATGGAAACATGGATTTTCCAATGTTGTGTTTTACAGGCTTTTCATTTTCAGTCCATGTACAAAGTTCATATTTGCCTTAGGAGTAGGAGGTGGGTAGTAATTAAAAATGTATAAGCAGTGTCGATACAATATTTCTTTATTAATTTAAATACATTTACAATATTTACACATAATACATTTGTTATAAATTGTACAGTTGTTTTTTTCTATTTTGATTTACCTTTAAGTATGGATACCATGTTTTTCCCAGTGCATGTTACAGTTTAAAAGAAACAAAGCTTGTTGTAGATCCTCTTTCCATGGTGAACAATAGGCATGAAAACGTCATTATCAACATCATCATTATCATTATTATCATAAGCAGCATCATCATCATCTTTATCACTATCATTATAATCAGCATGATCATTCTCAACATCACTAGAACTGTCCAATTCCTCTTGTTCCTCTTTCACAGGGTACTCGTGTAGAGTCTGTGATGCTTTTGATAGTGTTAAGTTTTTTTTGAACGTTGAACTATCTTGAGCAGCAATATTATTTTCTCGAACTTGCTTTTTAGCATTTTCATGATTGTTTGTAAACAGTAACCGTGGTTCGTTTGGAGCACTACATTGATGATCACTGACACTTCAAACCTTTCCATTTTTACTTTTTAGTCCACCGTGACATCCTTTTGACCTCTCTTTTGAGCATTGCCAGAATATTATTCCATACACATTTCGGCGATTATAGTTATAAGAGTATCCTTGATAGAGTGCACGTTGGCTACCTTTGAGGGTTGTAGTAAGTTCCATAGTAGTAACTGGCCTGTTAGTATGATGTTCACACTACAAAGGTCACAACTATTCTGGTAATGGAGTGTCGATATTCTTGCCAAGGGCCTCTAATATATCCTAGTCAAGACCTACAGCTACTTACTGCGTATGACAAAGCTGTACAATGATGGGTGAGGGACGGTCTTTCACAATGTGATCGTTGTAAGAGGTAGAAGTCAACAGACAATAGTTCTGCTAAGAGTCCTCATATATAGCCTAGTTAAGACGAACAAATGCTTATTTGTTGGCTTTATTTTGGCTTTTATGGTGGTTTTTTATGTTGGCTTTTTGTATTGGCTTTTTATGTTGGCTTTTTGTATTGCCTTTTCTGTGGGCTTTTTGTATTGGCTTTTTGTTGGCTTTTTGTTGGCTTTTTATATGGCTTTTTGTATTGGCTTTTTGCTAGCTTTTGTATTGACCCATATGTATGTGTCAATACTAAAAGGCAATACAAAAAGCCAAATAAAAAGCCAACAAATAACCAACAAGGAGCCAATTCAAAAAGCTAACAGAAAAGCCAATACAAAAAGCCAACATAAAAAGCAAATACAAAAAGCCAACATAAAAAGCCGACATAAAGCCAACAAATAAGCATTTGTTAGCCTTAACTAGGCCATATAAGAGGACTCTTAGCAAAACTATTATCAGTTGAATTCTACCTCTTACAGTGATCACATCGTGAAAGACCGTCTCTCATTCATCATTGTACAGCTTTGTCATATGCAGTAAGTAGCTGTAGCTCTTGACTAGGATATATTAGAGGCCCTTAGCAAGAATATCGTCAGTCCATTACCAGAATAGTTGTGACCTTTGTAGTGTGAACATCATACTAACAGGCCAGTTACTACTATGGAACTTACTACAACCCTCAAAGGTAGCCAACGTGCACTCTATCAAGGATACTCTTATAACTATAATCGCCGAAATGTGTATGGAATAATATTCTGGCAATGCTCAAAAGAGAGGTCAAAAGGATGTCACGGTGACCTAAAGAGTAAAAATGGAAAGGTTTTAAGTGTCAGTGATCATCAATGTAGTGCTCCAAACGAACCACGGTTACTGTTTACAAACAATCATGAAAATGCTAAAAAGCAAGTTCGAGAAAATAATATTGCTGCTCAAGATAGTTCAACGTTCAAAAAAAACTTAACACTATCAAAAGCATCACAGACTCTACACGAGTACCCTGTGAAAGAGGAACAAGAGGAATTGGACAGTTCTAGTGATGTTGAGAATGATCATGCTGATTATAATGATAGTGATAAAGATGATGATGATGCTGCTTATGATAATAATGATAATGATGATGTTGATAATGACGTTTTCATGCCTATTGTTCACCATGGAAAGAGGATCTACAACAAGCTTTGTTTCTTTTAAACTGTAACATGCACTGGGAAAAACATGGTATCCATACTTAAAGGTAAATCAAAATAGAAAAAAAACAACTGTACAATTTATAACAAATGTATTATGTGTAAATATTGTAAATGTATTTAAATTAATAAAGAAATATTGTATCGACACTGCTTATACATTTTTAATTACTACCCACCCCCTACTCCTAAGGCAAATATGAACTTTGTACATGGACTGAAAATGAAAACCCCGTAAAACACAAAATTGGAAAAACCATGTTTCCAAAAAGGAAAATGTTTTTGTGTAATAAAAAGTCATGTCCAGCCTCCCACCGCCGTTCATCTGTGACGTCATAGCCAGTCTCAAAGCAAGTCTATACTTGTAGAACATGTCATGTGACAAGGTTAGGTTTAGTGAGCTGAGGTTAACTTAGTTTAGCTAGCTCTATCTCACTCCTAGCCAATCATTAACCTTAAAAGCACTCAAGAGTTCTTGGAATCTGTTCATGTAATTATTATTCTTGACAGTACTTTGGAAATTACACCCTGAAAAATATCAATCCCCTTGAATTTTTTAAAACTGTTATTATTATTATTATTATTATTATTATTATTATTATTATTATTATTATTAGCCAAGTCACTTTACTAAAATTTAATTTATGTGTATTAGTTGATATGAAAGTCTCAACAACCAGCCATGCTTGCGCCCACTTTTTGCTTTCACTTTTACTCCCATATTAATGCCAACTCTTATAACTATAAGCAACAGCAAAATGTAAATGGAATAATATTTCTGATAATGTTCAAAACAAAAGTCCTGAGGTCTTGGGTTTGATTTCTCAACTATGGTTGTCAGCCAATGAGTTACACTACAGGAAACTTTTATTTTTGTGTTGTGTTGCATGATAATTTGCCCATCTCGCGGTGTAGTGGCTAGTATACTTGGGTGTTATCCCAGAGGTTTTGGGTTCCAACTCGACTATGGCCAGAATTTAATTTTTGATCTGAGAGTTGGAAGGTTAGGTTAGGTGAAGTTAGGTTAGGTTAGATTAGGTTAGGGTAGACTGTTTTAGTAAAACACCACATTTGCCCCCACTTTTTACTCACACATTTTGCTCCCTCTTTGTGCACTCACTTTTGCTCGCTCTTTTTGCTCTCACTTTTTGCTCCCACTTTTGCTTTCACATTTGCTCCCACTTTCTGCTCCCATATTTGCTCACACTTGTTTGCTCCCACTTTTGCTTACACTTTTGCTCCCATATTTGCTCTCACTTTTTTTTTTGCTCTCATATTTGATTGCACTTTTGCTACACTTTTTGCTCCCACTTTTTTCTCTCACTTTTTGCTCCCACTTTTGCTTTCACATTTGCTCCCATACTTGCTCCTACTTTTTTTGCTCTCATATTTGCTCCCACTTTTGCTTACACTTTTTGCTCTCACTTTTTTTCTCTCACTATTTTGCTCCCACTTTTGCTTTCACACATGCTCCCATACTTGATCCTACTTTTTTTGCTCTCATATTTGCTCCCACTTTTGCTTACACTTTTTGCTCCCACTATTTTCTCTCACTTTTTGTTCCCACTTTTGCTTTCACATATGCTCCCATACTTGCTCCCACTTTTGCTTTCACATTTGCTCCCATACTTGCTCCTCCTTTTTTTTGCTCCCACTTTTTGCTCTCAATTTTTGCTCCCAATTTTTGCTCCCACTTTTTTTGCTCCCACATTTGCACCCATATATGCTCGCACATTAAACTATTGTTCTTATTACCAAGTTGTCTTTACTAGAGCTTAGTCTAAGCTTGACAGTTGATATGGAAGTATCTGTGACTAGGTATGGTAAGCCTCATGCATTCTATAAAGGATATTCATATATTGTGAAAAGAACCAATAAAAATGGAACTGTTATTTGGCGTTGTACAAAACAACGTTCAAAACAATGTCGCAGTGAGCTAAAAAGTAAAAATAGTGAGGTTTTAAGTGTCAGTGATCATCAATGTAGTGTACTGCATGAAACACTGTTGCTGTCAACAGAAAATCATGAAAATGTTTAAAAGCAAGTGCTACAAAACAATACTACTATTGAAAATAATTCAATGTTCAAAAAACCCTTAACATTATCAAAAGCCACGCAGACTCTACATGAGGACACTGTAGAGGAAGAGGAAGAGGAACAGGAAGAGGACCTGGAATATTTAACTGGTTTTAGTAATGTTGAGGATAATTATAGTGATTATAATAATAGTGATATAGATCATGCTGCTTATGATTATGATAGTGATAATGATCCAAAACAAGACAATAACGTTTTCATGCCTATTGTTCATCGTGGAAGAAAAAAATCTACAACAAGCTTTGTTTTAAAACTATAACACACTATCGTAAAGGCAAAGACTTGTATTAAGTGTGCTTTTTATTGTCATAATCATGTATACTCTGCAATGTTAAATATTCTTACTTCTATAGAAAATAAAACAACGTTGTACCATTATTTTCATTTATTTACACACTTTATATACATTTTGTTTTGTTTCATGATAATATTTTTTAAGACAATACTAAACACTAAAACATTATTATCTATACACATATTTTTCTTTCAGTCCATTGTCATGACTTATATCTTCCATTATTATTTGGCATTTGTTTTTTTTTATTTAATTAAAACGAACCATGCACCTATTGTTTTTAAAACCTTCATAAATTAAGTGAACAGGTTGTACAGCATTATTGACTTCATCAAAAACACTCTCCGACATATCATTGAACCGTGTAGGCAGAAATGTCTCAAAGTTTTCACATACACAAAGTACACGATCACCATATGCTGTTTTCAATTTCCGAATCTTGATAATGTGGAATGGAATATGCGTTGGCAACTCGCTGAGCGTCTTTGTCTCTAAGCCACATGCTTGACCCACATCATTCAAAACATTCATTGTAGTAGTCTATAAACAAAAGAAAAGCATATCTATTACACTCTAAAACAGCTTTAATAATATTGTGCAATTAGGGATTTTGCACTATGCATGGCAGACAAATTTTACTATTTATGCAAGAAATGCCCTAACTGTAGCAGATACTGCTTTTCTGCATATAGCACAAGTGTTGAGTTCTAATGCACACTTGACACAGGCTATCATGTGTCCACAAGGCAAAAATACAACACCTAGTTCATCTTGATAACAAATTTTACATAATTGTTAGTCACACTTTTGTATCTGTTCGTGAGACAGGTCTTTTCTTTCAGCCTCGTGTATTTGCTCTGCGTGTTCTAACTCTAAAGGCACTTTTAAGTCTTGTGCTGCAATCAAGTTTTCTTTACGAATAGTGTTCACAAATTCCTGACCTTTAAGCAACACCATGTATTTGCAGTTAGGTAACCAACGAGCGTGTTGCACAAAAGGGTCATCAGTCATTTGCCAATCCTTTAAAGCAAATCCACAATAAAACCATATTGTTTTATCCCATTCACCAGTATAAAAAAATCCAGCTTCACTTAGTTGTTTGGTAAGGTGTTTTAATATTAATGGCCAAATATTTTTATAAGATTCTAAACGTTTTTCAATAGAGCTGTACTCTGGGTGTGCTAGTGCTTTAGTCTTTCAAAGTCCCAATTTTTCAAAAGCACATGCCAATTCAACACTGTCTATGGCATATGGACCACATATATCGACACTACCGTTGTTGGCTGGTAATGCATAATTATTATTTATTTGTGATTCAGCAACGTAAGTAGCGGCCAATGGTCTTGTGGTTCGGTAAAATGAATACACAGGTATGTTACCCACTTGTTTTCCAAGCATGTAAGGACAACAAGGAGACCAACGCAAATGGTCTCTAAAGGGATCATCCCCTTCTTCCCAGTATGAAAGTTCAATACGACAAAACACACAGCGCACCACATCTCGGTTCAAGTAAAAACAAACGGCTTTTGCAAGTTCATGTGTCGACAAAAAGCCTACAGGCCAGGATTCAAATGTTAACCAACGGTCATGTTCTGATTTTAAATTTAACCCACGTGGTAAACCAACTTGCTCACTTGTTGTATTTGGTACTAACGCCATGTGTTATAATAAAACTTTTTCTTATTTTAAGTTATTAACGTTGCACAGAGTACTTTAAAGCACAATGTATGCTTGTTCACTGTCTGTTCATTACGTTAATGGCGCATGACGACATCTAAAAGCAAACAAAATAACCAATCACTCAATCAATCAATCAATCAATACTTGTAAATAAAACTTTAACGTTAATTGGCATTAATATATCAAAACACCATAAAAATTATAATAAACTGTATGTCGGCACTAACAGTAACCCATGTACTTATTTTCTTTTTATAAAGCTGCAGTCATTTACATTCACCTTTAACCAATACATACACAAAAAATAATAATATAATGTCATTTTGTTCAGATTATCATGTTCAAACCTGTGAATATTCGTTAAGGTCATAGGGTACAAAGTTCCTCATTTTTCTACTAGAAAGCGCTATAGAGTTTAAGGAGATTAGATATCTAACATCTAACCTCCTTGACTTTCATAGTCAAGGAACAACTAAATTCGACATGCAAGCTACCCTCTGTGTGTCAAATAACAAAGCTTGCACCCGGCACCCGAGGCCATACGATATTAATATTATTATTATTAATATTATATTATTATTATTATTATTATTATTATTATTATTATTATTATTATTATAGGGAACGACATGTAGTTAAATTAAAATTTTTGTTTTTTACAAAATCCAATGTGGCCTTGTACTTTCCCAATAAACAACCAATATGGTCTTGTACCGGTTGCCAATACATAGTCATTAATCAAGAAAGCAATCATCGTCCTAGTCATGTACAGGTAATGAATTTTTTTGTCTACGAGTTTTCAGTAGTGGCAAAATGGAATAGCATTTTATGTTAGGCTTACCTGAGTTTTAAATAGTTCACTGCCTGGAAACAATGGTTGCACTTTACTGCGTCTCGGGTTTTCATCGACTGCTACGGCGGTAAGGCTTTTCTTTCCAAGTTTCTAAAAATAAATAAAATAAACCGTTATAAATACCTAAATTCAGGTTAGTACATGCATTTCATAAAGTAAAATATGAAACAAAAAATGAAACAAGTTAGTTAAAAAAATAATTCCACCTTCACTTGCAGTGGCTTATTGCTGTTTCCTTCTAGTGGGCTCAAAAGTGCAATGGTTTCTTCTCTCCCAGACATGTAAGGTATACCAGTTATCTGCAAACAAATAAATTAAAAAATCAATAATTACCTAATCAATAAATAATTGCTTGTAAATATATATAAATCAATAAATGTATAAATGAATAAATATATACCTACCCCACAACGAGGTTAAGTATTTTCCACCAACACCAAAACTGTTAAACAAGATCAAGTGTTTTACACAACGCAGTGTGTTCAAAGGTAGTCACCCAAGTGAGAGTAGAAATGATAACGACATGTCTTTATATATGCTACGTTGCATGTATAATAATTTTTTCCCACGCTTTGACCATTCTGTTATCATGCACGTGGACTGATAACGTCCAAGGTGAACACCTGTGCTAGGTCAAATTTCACAAGAACTTGCATTTTGTCACGTACAAAGCAAACAGGATGTAACTTGTTTAGCGTACATGTCATCTCACACGTGTATGCATGCCTTTCGCTCTTCCCTGCCACCACGGTCGTCAGATTATTTCACCTTCAAGTGTCCTCTGCGTCTTTGTCATTTTCTATTGCACTTGTTGTCAAGTCTTATCAGCGCATTCCAATAAGCTCAAATGACATTCACCTCCTGCTCGTCTGCTCCTCTGCAAGTTTGTTTTCTGTACTCGCTTCGACCAACATAGAACCAAGTTCTCAACACCGTTTACACGTTAAAGGTAAAATATCAGAAAAACGAACCCTCGCTCTGTCATAAACCGACACGCCGAAATATCGATTGTTCTATTAAGCATGGTCATTGTGGTTAGCGACAGGTTCGTTGAAACACACACCCAGCTGTATCGTCTCTCTCAACCACCACGCTTCATGAACATTATAAACAGGTAAAGAAAAATTATTATATTTTCAACATGTATGGCGTTAGGCCCTTTGTCAAAATGTCAAACATAGTTTCAAAAAGGGGGCGTTAGCCCGAGTCCTAGGACACTTCGTTCACGTATCTAGCGTTATGGGTTTGCGAGATAGAGCAAAAAGCCTAAAAACACGGTTTTACCTCAACATGGTTTTTCATTCCTGCTCAACACGAACATTCTCGGCAAGAGGGCAACGCAACGAAAAAAGTAACACCTCGTACACGTCTCTAGGCTTATTGGTTCGTGAGTTATCAGCAAAAATCACAAAAAAACGTGTTTACCCCAAAATCGAGTTTCCATTTTTTTTATATATAACGAGTGGTCCATAGCAAAGAGGACGTCACCCCGACTCCTTGGACCCGTCGTGCACGCCTCTGGCATGATTGGTTCGCGGGATAGAGCAAAAAGTCTAAAATCACGTTTTTGCCCCCCCCCCCCCCCCCGCCCAAAAAAAAACATGTTTCCAGCATTTCACCTTTTCGACACCTACGTTCCCGTAAAGAGCGCAACGAGACGAAATAAAACGAATCCAAGCATGCCTTCCTAGCATGACTCCTTCCATTCCATGGTCGCAGGGGCTCAGAACTTCCTAAGTAGCGCAGAACCTACAACCTAGCACTATTTTAGAGTGGAAATAAAACGTCCATACAAAAGGGGGGTTCACCACGATTCCTAGGACACCCCATATGCTCAAATCCAACCATGGGTTTGTTGTTTGAGTCTTCAGTCTTTTGACTGGTTTGATGCAGCTCTCCATGCCTCCCTGTCCTGAGCTAATCGTTTCATCTCTACATAACTACCACACCCTACATCTGAGGCAATCTGTTTAACATATTCTAACCTTGGTCTACCCCTACAGTTCTTGTCCTCGACCCTTCCTTCCATAACTAAGCTTGCTATTCCTGGGTGTCTTAGTATGTGTCCTACCAACCTCTCTCTTCTCTTCATTAGCAGTCGCCAGAAACATCTCTCCTTTCCCACTCGTCTTAATACCTCTATGTTTGTAACCCTATCTACCCATCTGATCTTCATCATTCTCCTGTAACACCACATTTCAAATGCTTCTATTCTCCTCTTTTCTGCTGCACCAATAGTCCAAGTTTCACTTCCATAGAGCGCCACGCTCCAGACAAAGGCTTTCAAAAATGACTTCCTAATACCTAAATCTATATTCGATGTCAACAGATTCCTTTTTTGTAGAAAAGCTTTCTTTGCCTGAGCCAACCTACTATTTATATCCTCTTTGCTTCGTCCATCACTGGCTATTCTACTTCCTAAGTAACAGAAGTCTTCTACTTCCTTCAGCTTTTCACCTGTCAATTTGATCTCCATAGAGGTTTCTGATTTATTTCGGCTGCATTCCAGTATTTTTGTTTTACATTTATTAATTTTCATCGTGTATTCTTTCTGTAAGACGGAGTCCATACCATTCAAAAACTCATTCAAATCCTCAGGCTTGTCGGCCAAGATGACTATGTCATCAGCAAATCTCAGAGTTGAAATTATTTCTCCTTGAATCTTCACTCCCACTTTAAATTTTTCTCTAATTTCCTTCATTGCTTGTTCAATGTAAAGATTGAAAAGTATGGGTGATAAGTTGCAGCCTTGCCTTACACCTTTCTGAATACCAGCTTCTCTCTCATGTCCTTCAGCTCGAATGACTGCTGTCTGGTTTCTGTATAGATTGTATATCACCCTCCTATCCCTGTACTTTATTCCAATCGATTTCAAAATGTCAAACAATTTAGTCCAATCAACGTTATCAAAAGCCTTTTCTAAGTCTACAAAAGCCATGAACGTTCTCTTATCTTTCCTTATTCTACCTTCCAAAATCAGCCTAAGACTTAGTACAGCTTCCCTTGTTCCTACATTTCTCCTGAAACCAAACTGGTCTTCACCCAACTCCGTTTCTATCTGGCTTTCAATCCTCTTGTAAATTATCCTAGACAGGATCTTTGAAGCATGAGTAATCAAGCTGATTGTACGGTAATCTTCACATCTGTCAGCTCCCACTTTCTTTGGTATAGGGATGATTACATTCTTCTTGAAATCAGGGGGTACCTCCCCTGTCTCATAAATCCTACACACCAAGTGAAATAACCTGATCAGACCTTCATCTCCTATGCAGCGTAGCAACTCAATCGGTATATCATCTATGTCTGGTGCTTTGTTCCTGCTTAAGTCTTCCAAAGCTCTATCAAATTCTGATCTCAATATTAAATCTCCTTTCGCATCCTCATCAATTTCCTCCTCCCTTTCCATTATATGATTCTCAATCTCCTTTCCCTTATACAAACCCTCTATGTAAGCTTTCCATCTGTCAACCTTTTCTTCCCTATCTGTTAGAGGCTTTCCATTTGTGTCCTTAATATTTCAGCACTTAGTCTTCTTTTCCCCAAAAGTATTCTTAATTCTTCGATAAGCTGTGTCTACTTTACCTAATTTCAGACAATTTTCTATACCTGCACATTTCTCTTTCAACCATTCTTCTTTCGCTTCCTTGCACTTCTTGTTAACCTCATTTCTCAGACGTCTGTATTCTGCTTTCCCCTTCTCATCTCTTACATTCTTGTGTTTCCGCCTTTCATCCATCAATTCTAGTATATCCTGAGTGATCCACGGTTTTCTACCTATTCTTTCTTTCCTACCAATGTTTTCTTCTGCGGATTTTGTTATTTCATTCTTCAAAAGTGCCCATTCGTCTGCAATTGAAGTTTGTTTAGGGTTTTTCATTAGTCCTTCCTTTATACTCTTCTTGAATCTTTCGTTTACATCCTTCTCTTTCAGTCTGTCTATTGCCCACCTTTTTGGCTTTTGACTTTTCTTCAGTTTCTTCAACTTTAATCTGCATTTCATTACGACCAGATTGTGGTCAGAGTTTATGTCAGCACCAGGATATGCTTTACAATCCAAAATCTGGTTTCGAAACCTCTGCTTGACCATAATGAAGTCGATTTGGTAACGCCCTGTATCTCCTGGTCTCATCCATGTGTATATTCTTCTATTGTGGTTTTTGAATAAGGTGTTAGCTATGACCAACTCATGCTCGGTGCAGAATTCTACCAGCCTGCTTCCTCGATCATTCCTTTCACCTAATCCGAAATCCCCTACTATTTTCCCTTCTCTCCCTTTTC
The DNA here is from genome assembly GCA_946902985.2 of Meconema thalassinum. NCBI lineage: Eukaryota > Metazoa > Arthropoda > Insecta > Orthoptera > Tettigoniidae > Meconema > Meconema thalassinum. The sequence goes on from OX336389.2 coordinate 864,260,884, forward strand.
CTACCACAGCATTCCAATCTCCCATTACTATAACATTTTCATCACCCTTGATATACCTCAGAATTTCGTCTATTTCTTCGTAGACCTTTTCAACATCCTCATCATCAGCTTGACTGGTAGGCATATAGACTTGTACCACTGTGGTGCAGGTAGGTTTAGTATTGATTTTTGCTACAATAATCCGTTCACTATATTGTTCATAATATTCCACCCGCTGTCCAAGTTTCCTACTCAATATGAAGCCAACCCCTGCTTGGCCATTATTTGATTTAGTGCTAATGACCCTATAGTCTCCTGACCAAAAGTCCTGTTCTTCCTGCCAGCGCATTTCACTAATCCCAACCAAATCCAACCTCAACCTATCCATTTCCCTTTCTAAGTTTTCTAACCTTCCACTTCCTAGCAGACTTCTAACATTCCACGCTCCGATCCGTAGAATGTCAGATTTCCTCTTTGTCACTTCTGTGATGTTAACCCCCTCTCGAGTAGTCCCCACCCGGAGATCCGAACGGGGTACTAGTTTACCTCCGGATTGAAATTTTACAAGGGAGGAGGCCATCATCACATGTAATTATGCATAGAGAGGTGCATATCCTCGGGAATAGCATACGGCTGTAGTTTCCCGTTGCTTTCAGCCGTGCAGCAGGACGCAGTGTAGCCATTATTTGGCTTATATTATCAATATCTTAACCGTCTATAAGACTAGTAAAGAATTGATTTATTCTGAAAGGCTGCTACTCCCTTTCAGAATAAGTAAAGAGCAATTCTACTAAACAAAAATACTAACCTTCTACCGTACTAACAATTAAATACCAAAATTCTACTAACGAAAAAAATACTAAAGTTCCACCAACAACAAATACTACCACTAAAACAGTCTGTCACCAGGCACACTCACATGCACCCTCACACATCACAGGCTACTGAAACAATGAACTAGAACTAATAAACAATGCAACTGCTACCAGACACACTCACACACCACAGTCTAATAGAACAACGACATATATCTAATAGACAAACTAACTACCTACTTACAACTAAAACTAACTACATACGTACTGTACTGTTATTTGAATTGACAATATTTACAGTAATAATAATAATAATAATGGTCAGAAGAGAGAAAGAGGAAACATAGTGTGTATATGAGAGGTTTTTGGGAAAAAAGAAGAAAGGTCCAGAATGAAACATGAAAATTGATTGTGTTGTAACGCTCTCCTTATGGGGAATTAACGAATAAATAAATAATAATACTATTAAATTTTTATTAAACCCGAATTTATGTAATTAAGTACAGTTCACCTTAATCAGTCGACTGTACTATACCGATAATGTAATGAGACCTATATTAGACGAGGTGTTTGCAGTATATTCAGCTATGGTAGCAAAATGCTCATTTCTCTAACATAACGGTTAGGCAAGATCCTGTCTTCCTTGACTCTTCCTATTTAATAAAAATAAATCTATTGATAGGGTTTTCACCACTTGTTGCATTTGAGCAAGAACTCTTAGTTATTAACTTGGTAAAGTCTCTCTTAGCTTTAATAGCTAATTCTAACTGGCCAGTAAGGCAAGCATAGCTCGCTACGCCAGCTTCCTGCTTGTGGAGATTCTCTCTAACACTTATGGTTGGTTTTTCAAAATATAAGTGTTTCTCATTGTCTAAACTTTTAGTCGGCGCCTCGCTGGGTAAAAGCTTAGTCATTTCTCAATGCAACTATTGGTACACTCACCAAAATTATTCCCAATGGTATAATTGCTTTATCCCTATCCTTCTTGGAAGCATTCGGTCGCTCTTTAGAAAGTCTACAATTTCAAATCTAAAATATCAAAGCTGATTCAAATTATTTGCACTCTTCAAATTAATTGTTTAGAAACAAACTCTTTTGAACACATACACAATAAATCCGTTACTCTTTGTCTTGCCAGACCACCACCCTTCCCCATAGTAGGTATATGCATGCTTGAGAGGGAATACACTACAGCAGCTTTAGGAAATATTAAAAGCGAATGACCTATTAGTTTTGGTCTTTTATTTAAATAAAGAGCCTATAGGAAAGTAGGGGGCATCACTACGAGTGCTAGGACACCCTGTATGTTCAAATCCCATAATTGATTAGCAAGATATCAAGTTCGGGGCAAATACGAGGAGGGTTCATTAAGTTAGTAGACAGAACCCCTGTTACCACACTACTGTCAGGTTTTTATCCTAGAGACTTAAAATTTATATTGGCGGTAGAAGGCGTAGGGACCATTGATTTGCGTCAAACAAACGTTTTTGTTAACTTCCTAGTTTACAAAATATAGGAATTTCAAAATTACACTTTTTTTTTTCAAAAAAACATAAAAAATAAAAAAGTTTTATTACAAAAAATAAAGGTCATAAATACCATTCGTTTGAGCCATGGCACAACGTTCTATCATGTTTGGGTTTCAAACTATCACCTACTTTCGAAAACAAAAAAATTCAAATTTTGTTTGAAAATATAATATGTTTTCCATAGGAAATAGCGCATCAGCCCGAGTCCAACGACTTCTCATTTATCAAAATCGGACCATGGATTGGCCAGATATTAATGATTTAACATGGACGCCGCCCGAGCAACGCCGGGTGGGTTAGAACTCTCACTACCCCCCTACATTTTTCATTAGCCCTTCCCTTATACTCTCCTTGAATCATTCGTTTACATCCTTCTCTTTCAGTCTGTCTATTGCCCACCTTTTTTTAGCTTTTGATTTTTCTTTAGTTTCTTCAACTTTAATCTGCATTTCATAACAACCAGATTGTGGCCAGAGTTTATCTCAGCACCGGGATATGTTTTACAATCCAAAATCTGGTTTCGAAACCTCTGCTTGACCAAAATAAAGTCAATTTGGTAACGCCATGTAAACAACAACATTGGAAAATCAATGTTTCCATATTGACAAAATTCAAAAACGTTAAACTGACGTTTAAAAAATCTGTAAATTGGAAATTGACATATTGCAATGTGTATGAAATATGAAAGTTAAAAGAAAAAGACCTATTTCCTGATTAGGTTAAGTGTAAATCAGTATAGTTTATAAGATTGTATGCTGAACCCTCGTAAAAAGAAGCGTATCGAGACTCAATTTCGGGTAATGTTTCGGTCCATGATAGCCGTGCAGTTATACCAGGTGGCCCACCTGCGCCGTGCAATCTACTTATAAATGTCCCGCATGTACTAGTGTTGACCGGGAGGTCTAATAACTGAATTGCTAGGGGTAACCTTGCACACAAGCAGGTTACGTCAGAATGCCAAGAGATAACAACCAGACGGCCGCACACTGCATGTTCCTCAGTGCTCCCGTCTAATGCGCCCTAAAGCGGCCAAATCGGTATGAAGCCTCCCTGGAGAGCGCAGAATAATAGCTTAGCTCGTGGCACAGCAGTATTAAAGTTGCTATCAACACATCGACAAAGGCTGAGGTATTCACCAAAAACGAGCGTGCACACACATAATTGTAATCTTTGGAGAATCTGATCATAATCCCACCAAAGCTCGCACATTAAAGCACAGGAGATTCCAAATAGACGCCTGCCTTTTTTACATGAATTTTCCCGAACAGAGCTGTATTTAAGTGCTAATGGATTGAAGCACATATCAGCATGGCTAGACCCGTCTGCAACAATTCTGATGTTGTGCCGACTGTACATCAGTATTGTGATTGAAGCCTTCACACGGTACGTTGAATTTCACCGTACTGAAATAATGAGTTGTTGAATTTCCGGGGCTTTACAACACAGTGGGCATGTAGCCCCGTGTACTTGAGTCTGTGAAGAATTTGTCTGATAACCTGTGTCACTATTGTTATTTTATTATTACATTATAGTGCAGACATCATAGTGACAATAATAATAATAATAATGATGATAGGAATCCTGTTACAGTACTTGTGTAGTAAAACTACTGCTAAATAGTTGCACAACATGCAACATATTGTATACCACGTTGTAACGCTCCTTTGCAAACAACGATTTCTGTAATGAACAGGGTTTGTTTGTAAATACGCTAAAGACGCAGAAAAGAAAGTTTAATAACACATTAATTTGTGCATGTAGGCTACAGAAATTCCGCTCTACAACAGCATTGCTTGCTATGTGGAAAAAAAAACTCACATATTATTGCATCAAAGCTTAGAAAATAAAATAAATTAAAATGTCACCCTTGGACAGCTATTCATAATGGATATGCTCAAAGACATGTCCCTGGTGGCGTATACAATGCTAAACACGTCTCGCAGTATCTGCATGGACACGTCGTAACATTTCAGGTGTCACTGCAGCACAGGCCTCACCAATACGTTGTTTTAATTGATCAACATTTTCTGGCGTCGTTTCCTATACTTTTGATTTTATATAGCCCCACAGAATGAAGTCAGGAGGGGTTAGATCAGGCGATCGTGCTGGCCACTGCCAGGGGCCTCCACGACCTATCCACCGTTCAGAGTATCGTGCATTTAGATATTCCGTAACGGCTCGGAAGGTGTGAGGTGGGGCACCATCATGCTGGTACCAATGCTGTAATACAACCTGGAGTAGAATATATTCTAGAAGGTTTTCTGGAGTCAAGTAGGTTTGTAGAAATTCAAGATAATTCCTACATGTGAGCCTGGGGGCTATAAAAACAGGCCCAATTTTGTAGTCTCCCAGAATACCACACCACACATTAACTCCCCAGTGTATCTGAACGTGCTGTTCTCGAACCCAGTGGGGGTTAACTGGAGCCCAGTAATGAAGATTGTGAGTATTGACGTTGGTATCATTCGTGAAATAGCGTTCATCACTCCACAGAATATTCCTGGCAAACTGTGGATCTTGTTGTAATGCAGCGGCCATTCTTCGGCAATATGCTACCTTGCGATCGAAATCATTTCCATACAGTTGTTGGCGTAGGTGCGGCTTATACGGATGCCATTTCCGCTCCTTCAGGATCCTCTGTATTGAAGTTCGTGACACTCCTAGCTCCCTTGCAGCTTCTCTTTGCCCTAAGCAACAATACATATGTGCACATTGTAACATAGATGGTTCGTATTATTATTATTATTATTATTATTATTATGGTTTCAAGAGACTAAATTATCTTGCACCAGCACTATTTAATGAACTACTACCTCGATTGTCCAACATGAACAGCAAACAACTAGCTATACGTCGCTTAAAATATTCTTACCTAAATAAACATTAATTTATAACACAAACGTATTATTGTATGCACTCTTGTATTGAAATACAAACTGTATAATGCTGTGAAAAATAATTAATGTCTCACAGATAATCTCTACTGATTTCGCCGTCAGATTCCTGAGACATATCACAAATGTATTATTAATTGTAATTAATAAATAAATTCTAATACAAAATTCAAATTATTATTATTACTATTATCAGCAGTAGCTCAGTAAGGTGAAGTGTAACTGACGGTGTGTAGAATTCCGTTTGAACTCTTGTACATTCCGTACAACTTCAGCATTACCGCAGACGTGTCTATTCCTGCTGGTATGTGCCTGGAACATTCCATTCGTTCGTAATAGCAGCTCTGTTCGGCGAAATACTTGTCGAGACGGTAGACGTCCATCTGGAAACACCAGTGCATACCGTCTACGAGCTTCAACGGCATTACGACCAGCTTGTCCATATATTATTAAAGTGTGCCGTGTACTCATCGATGCTGAATACACCAGCCATTTTCAATATGTTGCCAGCAACTGTCGTGTCGTTCTACCACATTTTATGAGTCTATTGCGCTCTCAAATGCGAGGGTCGAAAAGTCAATGGGGTGCATTAGACGGGTAGAGCTGAGGAACATGCAGCTAGCGGCTGTCTGGTTGTTATTCCTTCGTATTCTGACGTGATCGGCCAGCATGCACTGTGACCCCTGTGGAAATCAGTTATTAGGCATCCCATACAGCATTAGTGCATGCGGGACATCTAAAACTAGATTGCACGGGGGAAACGGGCCACCTGGTATTTTGCTTCTCATAGATTACAAGGATACATAGGGCAAATACAATAATTAAAGAAAGGAGGTAAACCTGGATACTAAATAACAAGTTTAATAACCAAAAAATAACAACAATCAAAAAAACAACACCTCGAATTTACTCCCACACTTATAAATAGATCACAACTGCAAATCCTAAGTTGTGTCTGCATCAAACAAGTGGCATTCAAATATCCACAGTTTACCATTTAACATAAATATCTCAGGAGAGATTATTAATAAAATGACGTTTGAAATACTACGTCTACTTCAAATCTATACTTGTGCACGCGTGACGATATTTTGACTATATGAAGGAAATAAATACGGTTACGTGATCCGTTACCATCTGGTTTCCCGTCAAGCAACGAATCCGTAATTCTGCGTAAATTAGATTAGCTTAGGGAACACACTACAAGGCACTTAAGAATATCCGACACCCGCTACCCTTAAATAATACAAAATAGATCTCCGAACGAGATCTTGACAACGTGCCAAAACGCGTCCAATTGCCCAAACGGGTCTTGGTAAAATCAACACAAGCGTACGTGACTACAACAAAATACACGAGGATATCACCGAACGTCATTCTATTATTTACAATGACCACAACAATCCAAAATGGATTGTATCAAAAATAACAAGAAACAACACTATGCCCAATGGCATTTAATTATAACACACAAACAAATATCAATTCAACTTAATGCATGGCAATTATGATCTGAGTATGGCAATCTCCCCTTTAAATCCAGATATTGAATACAGGCTCATCTCACTTTAAGAGAAGAGGACACGGTACCCCGGTCTCAAACCTAATTAGTGTTATCTTAAATCTGTCCGTCCCTCTTGAAGCCAAATGTCATTTACCTGGTGCGTTGCATAATAAGATCGGAAGCTTGCTCACGGCAGCTCTCGAACCTGGAAGTACTTTGTATTTCCTGAAAAACATGAGTGTATAAAATACCTATTTTTGTCCCAATAATTCTCTCAGGAATTAAGACACGACGACTCGGCCAGTAGCCTCCTCGGAGTTCATACCGCCGTTAATTATATATTTCTGCAGACAGGAATCGTGGGCTGATTACCACGATGTTCCCCGCGCATGTAGACACACATCATCACACATAACCAATATAACGCACACCTGGGTAATGACTTCATCTCTCATCTCGTCACCTGAAATACATCCAGATTTAAGATCCCATGGAAAGACTTAAACCGCTTTCCCCAAGATCAAATAAAATCATTACTTCATTAGTTTTACATTTTACTAAGAGAACTATGGTTCCCTGCAAATAAAATTGCGTTGGGAAAATCACAATAAAAACGCCTGTTTATCAAACACAAGGTTAAAGGTTACCCCTCAAAATCCTAGTTTTATCGTTAATGTTTAAAATACACAGCACCATTTATCGCTCAGACCATAAGTTCCGCTCAAGCGATATGAAAAATACACTGTACACGCATTGTACAATTACAAGTTACATTACAATCATCTAAATCAGAACAATAAAATAGTCACGCACGACAGTACGATCGAGTGTCGGCACACTGAATAAAAATCAAACTACAAAAAAAAGAAAAAAAAGACAGGGAAATTATTTACATTTCCCCAGCCGATCTAACTACGACTAAAATTGAATAATCAATAAGTTGTACTTATCCCTTCGCCAAAACACTTCAGCTCACATCGCCACACATGACCCCGCAGTTTTTCTAGCCGGAAATCATCATCGTCGAAGGTGTGTCCACGTTCATCCTTCGGAGAGTTGGCCTCGTTCCAGACAACTTGATCCTCTTATGTGCCCAAATCCAGTTGCCTAGATTGAAGGGTACAAGCCGTGAACCTAGATTTGAGGGAAGAGGCCACGATTCTAAGTTCGGATATGGATGTTTGAATAGCGCGCTCCAAACCTTCTTAGAAGCTTTTCGAAGGAATTTACAGCCAAGAAGTGGGTAAGTGACGTAGGAGGAGAGCGTCATAGTGGAGGCTATATGTCACTAAATATTTCCCATTGAGATGGAAACATGAAACCTATATCAGATTACTGACAAGAACAAGAGAAGAAGAATGAGCTTTGTTTCAAAGAAATTGATCGAACAGAAGCCGAGTTATGAGCTGTTTTAGTTCCAGCGTTTTCGCCGCAGTGACCTCGAGCCAGCAAGCGGATGGGTATATAAGGCGAGCCTCGCAGGCCGAGGTAGGTTCACTTCGTCACAAGCACTCCGTTGACTTGGTCGTGCTACGCTACGTAAGCGCTCTAGCCGCTTGACTATCACCGAACTTCGAACATCGTTATTATCGCCGAGCACATGGTTGCATTTAAACTTCAACTTACAGCACAAGCTGTGGACTTAGAATTTTCGACAGTACATGGTTAATGAAAGTGTTAAACTATTTCGAGTGAGTTTAGAACTTTTCTTCGATTTCACAGAGGTGAAATAAGTCTGTGGCACTTGGTAATTTTGACCGCTACAACTTGGACATATGGTAGACTATGTCTACAACTTTTTCTTCAGTCCACATTCACTTATAGCTGGATTATTTATATCCAATAGTTGGACCAGCCAAGATAAGTCAGTAACTTCAAAACCAGTCTTGCATATTACAATTCGAAAGCTGAATGGGAATACAGGTTTAGCCTTGTGCGATCTGAAAAGTGAGAAGCTTTGCCCAGCTAACTCGTCAGAATTTGTAATTGTGCTGAAAAGATTGTAAGAGTATTGGAATACTGATTGTATCACAGTGGGTCTTGGTAATTACTTCATCATGGATCGCTTAGATCAGACCCCTGTCAACTACACATCAGCTCTTGAAGTTGCCAACATTTTTCTGCAAGACATTATAATCGCCACTATGTCTGCGTAAACAGCTTGTGGGTATAACATGGTAGCTGATACGAGAATATAAGTACGCGTCCTAATGGGACAGACAACAGGAAGACTGAGTAGTCGGGTTCAGTCCAGATTTCTACCATCAAGACCTACAAGAATGTAAGCTGCAATTTACATTATTTCTATGCGTAGTTAGTTGGATTTTCTCGTATTTTCTACAGTCTTGCCAACACATTTTTTTTCTCTATAGTCATCGATATGTTTATTTTCTTTTGCAAATATTTTCTTTCTAAACCTGAGTTAGGACCTGAGTTGATTTTTACTCAGACTTATACGATTCAATATTTATGGACGAGCAGAACGAGCATTTATTTTATTTCAATATTTGTTCCTTATTGCTGTCATTAGCCGTCATCATTTGAGATTTAAGAATTAATCTAAGTTGAGGAATGGATAGTTATCCATCATTTTGAAGTCGAGGGTGATATTCCCCGAACAGTTTGATAACTTCGAACCTAGTTTTGAACATAATAATCATAATAATAATGGGATTTAATAATAATTATTATTTTTCTATTTTTCTGGAATAATAATAATAATAATAATAATAATAATAAACATTTGTGATTTATAATAATCATTTTCTGGTTGTATGATTAATACAGTTGACATTTGAAGTCATACTCTAAATCGGATATTTGTTAGTTCCGAAGGTTAGTGGTTAACACATGCCCACTTATAATGCACAGTTAAATTCACGTTTGCATTTCATATTAAAACTTTGATAAAGACACGGAATGAAATGAAATGGGAAGCTAAGCATGTATAAAGCAGGGTTTTGCTAGAGTTTATATAAAATATAATCATCATGCCGCAGCGTCTTTCACAACGTTTGCTAATATTAACACTGTGTGGAATTTCTGATGGTGAAATTATATTGGATATTGTCGTAAACTCATTGGTGAGGTTTACTGATTTTTGAATCTTCCATTTGTCATAACAAGCAAAGGCTTGATTATTTTGTATAATTTGGGAAGATGTCATTGTGTGTGTGCAGATAATTATATGCCGCTCTGAGTGCGCAATTTAAGTCGCAGGAATGAGGTTGTGTAAAATGGAGCACCAATCAAATTGTAGGTTGGATGTTTTTGATGTAGTAGGAGAATCGTTTTTCGCCACACTTTCGTCGTAATATAACCACAGCTTATTTTGTGAACCATCATTATTAAATTACCGTTGATCCACATGTTTGAAAATATTTCTAGGAATTGCTTACCCGGAAAATTATTATTCTACTAGTTCCTTTCATTCAGGAAAGCTTTACCGTTGTCAAAATGCTGATTTATAATTCTGTGATTTTTATCACGTGTCAATCATATGGGCCAATGCTGTTGTTTAAAATTGTTACTCATTAACAACCACTATAAGCTGAAAGGATTTTCAGATCCTATAAAAATAAATACACATTTTTTAAAATAATTTGATGCTGAACATATTTGACATTTTTTCAAAATCACTTTGATGATAATAATAATAATAATTTGTTTCATTATAAAACATATTAAATGATATTCCAAATTTCCTAATTAATGTTTTCAAGGAATAATTAATTAATTCGTTGACTGAATCCATATGGAATGGAAGTTATATTTGGGATAATTATATTTTTGATTAAGTCAAAATTATTTTGACAGACTTTGGATTGAGATCTATGTTTCAATAGATATTTTCTGTTTTTTTATCCATAAAAATGCTCAAAGTCCATGTGAATCATAGTGTATTTCACTTATCATGAACAACTTTGTATTTGACAAATCCTAATATTACTATTGCCTAAGAAGTGTTAGTCGAAATGCTACGATAATAGTTTTGAGAAATGAACAGTGAAAGTGATTTTCCAACCAGTGATAAATTTTCTTATTGATCTTCAACGTGTGAATGCTAAATAATTTAGGGATCAGTATGGACGATTGACTTTGCGCTGATAAAACCCTACCCCTGTACATAATTATGTTGAACGAAGTCAACAGGACTGATATTCTGACCTCTCGTTTCAACTTTGTTAGTGTTCATGTGTTGGCGATATTGTATATTGTGTAAATAATTTATTTTTTCCAGTCATCTTTTATACCATTTTGGGCATATTTTCTTCATGTCATTTTAAAGTTTTAATAAAATGAGATAATTTTATGGTATGCAATCACCGTTTTCATGAATCTCCTTCTATCCTTATTGTTGCGCCGAGCCGAAAATCAGTTAAGCATTTTTTTTGGTTGGGTCTTTGCATTCGACATTAACCCATCTGGCGCCCCGGGATATTTTCATTCTCGTGCTGACTGATTTTTGGTGAAATGCATATGTGGTCGTCTGGACTTCGGTCCAAACGGGCACACTTAGGATAGAAATGTTCAGTTATTTCACAGTACTACAATTGACTATTAAAATTGCTAAATGAGCTGATTATATCCACTCAATGTCCTGAGAAATGTATTTGAAGAAACCTTTCCCTAAATATTTATAAGCCTGATAGCTTCTACTATTCACACGCAAATTATACACAAGTGTCACTCACGACACCACAAAATAAAGTCTACACAAGTGTCGCTTACGTCACATAGAAATAAAGTCAACACAAGTGTCCCTCACGACACATCGAAATAAAGTCAGTTCAACCCTCAGCTCGGCTACCTTTATACAGAACACAGCAAATTGACAGTAGTGGGGACGAATTTTAAAAATAATTCGGAGTTTCTAAGTTTCTGACTTGCGACTAATTTCATTGAGCTTCACTTATTGCACAGGTTAGGAATCTGTTCGGTGGAGTCATAAATGATCATGGGTTTTATTAATATTCATTTTTTGCGCCAAATAAAAGGTACGCTAGTTTTTCGCGGGCCTGAATCGTACCTTGCTTCATTCGTTGATTCAAATTCATCTCGGAGAATTTGACCTAGAGACTCCTCCCCAATTATGACGTACAAGCATCTTCTTCCTGTTAGATCCTGGTTCCCCCACTCCTGCTCGCGTACATCGGTAGCAACCGTTTCCTGGCCTGCTAACTGAAGCCACGCATATTGGACGTTGACCTCATCAATTCCAAGAATTATGGCACACCTTTCCTTGTCTCAGCAGCTTGGTTTAAATATACCTGCCTCATCGTCCAACTCCCAATAGTTGCAACATATTTCCTCAACTTGAATCCACTGCTGCTTGTATGAATACCCTCTTTCAAATATAATAATTAAAAAATATGAATCATTATTATATCAGATGATATCATAAGGGTTCAATACATTTGAATGTAAATACATGATATTTAAATGCATGTCAAATAGCCTGTGTTATTATAGTGTCCGTAGTAACAGTTGAATTTAACAACTGAGGCTTTAGCATGACTTGGTAATTAACAATTGGATACCGTAAGTAGTTATAAAAATTCAACAAAATCCATAATGCTCACATTAAAAACAGTTCAGGTCTAATTAAATCAAGAGTTAAGCATAAAAGGTTTATAGTAAAAATAATAGACAGAATCCTAATACAAGTATGTGTTATTAATTAATTTTAAATTTAAAATTGTCACCATAACCTGTGTTATTGTAGTGATTATAGTAAGGTATGTATGTGTCAATTAAGGGTAGGAATGTGAAAAGAGGCTGCCTTGGCTATAAGTTACAAACCATCCCTGCATTTAGCTGGTCTAAAAGTAAAACATTATGCTCTAAAAGTAAAAATAATAAAATAAATGTAATACCACTTCTAAAATGGTTGAGGTAAAAATCGAACCCACAACGTCTCAGCTATGCCTCACAAGGCTGAGTGTACCCTGTTGCAGCCCTCAGACCTGAATTAAATTTGACAGCAGAGCCAAGAATCAAACCCCTGACTTCATAGGTGACAGCCAAAAATGCTAACCACTACACCAAGACCAGCCTTCAATAATGACAATGTAAGTTACAGAGAGTTGCGATACAGTAGCTGATATCTTCCATGTGTGAGTGTTATGTCTTACCAATCAAGATTCATATTCTGCTGACAACAGGTTTCCACTCACTCCGTAAGACCTCTGCACTGAGCAGTGTTGTTCGTTATAGGCTTGGCTAAGAAATAATACAATTATTAACTAGTGTATTTTAAGTGTATAGTACATATGGGGCACCTTGGTCATCAGTCCCGTGTGGTTAAACGTTGGGATATATTGTTGCAAAGTGTATGGAAAACTTTGCAACTTTATGGTCATCAGGCACGTATAGTTGGGTTTATAAGTGCCTTAAGTGTCAGTCCCTTGAAGTTGGAAAGGAAATAAATACGGTAGTGACAAATCGTTCATGAGTAGCGTGTGGTTAGAAATTTGAAAACATCTTAACAAGATTATCATCAAACGAATGCACTACTGAGGTAAGTAATACCAAATTCTATATTTTAGTTTTGAATCTTCAGTCTTTTGACTGATTAATGTAGTTCTCCATGGCTCTCTGTCCTGAGCTAATCATTTCATCCCTATATAGCTACCATACCCTACATCCAAGGCAATCTATTTAACATATTCTAAACTTGGTCTACCCCTACAAGTTCTTGCCCTTGACCCTTCCTTCCATAACTAAGCTTGCTATTCCTGGGTGTCTTAGTATGTGTCCTACCAACCTATCTCTTATCTTCATTAACAGTCGCTAAATACATCTCTCCTCTATCTCTATATAGCAACCACACCCTACAACCAAGACAATCTGTTTAACATATTCTAAACTTGGTCTGTACCTACACTTCTTGCCCTTGACCCTTCCTTCCATAACTAAGCTTGCTATTCCTGGGTGTCTTAGTATGTGTCCTACCAACCTATATCTTCTCTTCATTAACAGTCGCCAGAAATATCTCTCCTCTATCTCTATATTGCAACCACACCCTACAACCAAGGCAATCTAATATATTCTAAACGTGGTCTACCCCTACAGTTCTTGCCCTTGACCCTTCCTTCCATAACTAAGCTTGCTATTCCCGGGGTTCTTAGTATGTGTCCTACCAACCTATCTCTTATCTTCATTAACAGTAGCCAGAAACATCTCTTCTCTCCCACTACCCTTAATACCTCTTCGTTTGTAACCCTATGAACTTGAGTGTATGTAAAAGCTGTCTGATAACCTGTGTCACAGTAATGTCTTCACTACTCTATGTATTTGTAATAGAGTTAGGTTTTGGGTAGCAAGCAGCTAAATCCTTAAGTTTGGTACCATCCCGGCATTTGCTTAAGAGTGTAAGAGTGGGAAACCACAGAAAAACACTATTAGAATGAGTGAGGTAGGAATCAAACCCACCTCTTCTTAGTTTCGTCTCACAGGAATGAGTGTACCCCGTTCCAGTTCTGAGACCAGAATTACATTTCTTAGCGGAGCCAGGAATGAAATTGAGGTCTAGGCGGGGACAACCAAGATTACTAGCCGCTACACTACGAGGTGGACATGAATATTACATTAGTTGCTGTTGTTTCATTTGAGGGGACTTTGATATCGTGATCATTTAGCCCCGTGTACTTGAGTGTGTGTGTAGAATTTGTCTGATAACCTGAGTTATTGCGGACTTTTAATATTGTGTGTATTTGCAATTAAGGATTGGAAAGGATGCGTCCATGGCCTTAAGATAAGATATACCCCTGCATTTGCCTAGACCTAGAGTTAAAGTGGGAAACCACAAAAAACTACTTCCAGAATGGATAAGGTAGGAATGAAACCCACCTTTTCTTACTTTCACCTGATGAGGCTGAGTGTACTCCTTTCCAGCTCTCAGCCCAGATTTATATTCCTTTGTTGAGGCGGGAATCAAACCCGGGGCCTTCGCAGTAACAGCCAAGAATGCTAGCCACTACACCAAGAAGTGGACAATAAAAGGCTGGTCTTGATTGTACATGATCAATCAAAAATTATCTAATAATAATAATAATAATAATAATAATAATAATAATTAATATTCCATTTAGCAACTACACGGCCGACCTCTCCCTGTGTCGTCATTCACGGTCTCAGGGCGTGGCGGCCATCTTGCGCATTAGCCCCTGCCCCAGCTATGACTGACCCGTCCATAAGAATAACATAGGACAGTTGCGCGCGGCGGCCATCTTGCACATTAGCCCCTGCCCCAGAACCGGCCTTTTTATCCTACTTTTGTTATATCTCGGGAACTAATGGTGAGATTTTGACATGTGAGGTTTCAAATGACTTGGGGTGACGTCACCCTTTTGAATTTAGTATTCATTTCCTGAAATATTGACAAAGGGCTTAACGATACATTAAAAAATTTGATTTTTAACTTATAATTTTAATTAATATTTGTAGTAGAGGGAGAAAGACAGTACCGGTTGTGTTTAAACGAGTATGTCGCCGGCCATGGTTTATGTGCTCAATAAATCAATCGATATTTCACAAACCATTGATCGGAGGGGGGATGCGACGCATGAAGAGTGCTATGATTTTTTGCTCTGAAAGGGATCTTAAAACGTGGTAGTCAATGTACTGACACGGCTCTGTGGCATTGGCACATGCTCTTTGGCCAGCGGACTGTTTTAGGATATGAACCTATAACGTTCGGTCGACCAAGCGATGTGAATGGATTCAAGAATTAGCGTAAATGTAAATTATAATTCTGTGATGAGACGAATGAGTTGAAGATCGCTCTCTATATATTACAACGGAACTTGTAGTGTGTTGTTGATGAAGCGAGGACAGGCTACATGCCGTAGCAAGCAGGGAATGATTTTGTTGCTGTCTGCGAATCTTATCTGCTTGAGCCATGAAAGATGATACCACTACAGGCTAGCGTGAGAGAGGACAGTTGAAGGTCAAACGCTGAGTCAGTAAAAAGTATAATGCTCGTGTAGGAATGACGTAACAGGCAGTGTATGCAGGGTGAGAGGGGTTGAGGGAGAGAGAGAGACTTGTTGATGATAACAGTTACTCTTACTTACAAGTCTTTGAACATTGGAACTTGTTTCTAGACCTGACTGCAGTACAGAGGGAATATAGGTTGTAAGCATGAGTTAATAAATAACAGACACACAGGTTACACAAAAAGTGATTCATTGATCCAAGAATTGAAGGCTGAGCTAAATCCCAGCCATTTAACATACAATTTGTTACCTTCTTGTTTTAACTCTTTTTCCACAAGGTAATATTTTGGAAACGCTGTCTTTTGGAGTTCTTGGAGATCAAGCCGTCCTTTTATGGGTTGATGGTTGAGGTCCTCTAGTAAATAGGTGACTGGGCTGTCCAGGTTGACTTGACGAATACGGAATAATTCTGTCCCCCAATTTGGGGTATATTCTTTGTCGAAGACAGACTTGAATTTGCTTAAACAGATATGGTCACCGATTTAAAGGTGGTGGTGGCGTTTAGAATCAGCCGTTTTTATGAGGTTAAACAGTTCATATAGCCACGGAATATTTTTGTCACCAGTCGCGGCTTTGTCCCAATAGTTCTGTGTTTGGTATCATTGTAACGTGACACTAGCCCTGGTATTAAGTCAATCCAACGATAGGACCCCCGAGCTGTAAACCTTTTCCACATATTGGATTTTAGCGTGCGATTAAACCGCTCAACGACACTGGCTTTTAGATTGCTGTACGTGGTGTAATGGTGAATATTCAAAGATTTGAGAAAACTGGAGAAATCCTTGTTGAAAAATTCTTTTCCCTGGTCTGTTTGTAGAAGAAGAGGTTGAGGTTTGGATTGTTGAATAATACTCTTAACTGCAGTGGTCACTAGAGGACCTGACTTGCGACTCACAGGTTGAACAAATGCCATTCTGGAATAAACATCGATGACGGTGAGCATATAGCGTACACCATCGTTGACGCTAGCATAGGGAATCATTTCCACTAAATCAGCCTCCCAAAGTTCATCCACACCTCGTGAAATAACCTTGAGTCGCTGATAGTTACGCCTGGCAGGGCGGCGCAACTCGCGAGCTATTTTCACTTTGATGGGCGAGGGTTTAAACAATAATTTTGGCGTTTCGAAGTTCTTGTTCAATTTCTTTGATTTCCCAATCGAGACCAGTGTGACCAGCTTGACGTGAAGCATGCAAGAGCTGTAGCCACTGGACTAGCTTACTGGGATTATGTCAGTAGGTAACATCCAGAAGGGGTTTTAATGGTTTAAATGTCACTCCCGAAGCTGATGCTGTACGACGAACACGCTGAGTTGTTGGAAACAGTTTTGAAATGATGGTTTTATATTTTTAGATATATTTGCGTTAAATTTTTGGTACTGTTTATATTCTCGCCTTTAACCATAGGTGGCCATTTGGCACGGTCATCAAGTGTATAATCGTCTGAAGATGGAAAACGGGAAAATAACAGCTCTAAATGACCTGGAGTTAATTTTTGTTTTTTTAATGGTGACACTAGAAAGACAAAATGTAATGGATGAATTACCAATTTTAAAACAATCATCTTGATATCGAACACCATAGGTAGTATCTGTTTTTTCAGTAAATAGATCTTGTAGGTAGGGTGCCAGCAGTGGACCATAATTTTTTATTAAAAGGTTTTTTAATTCAGTCTTATTTACGGGCGTGGACAAGAGTTCTGACAACGTAGGCTGCCTGGAAGTGGAAGGTGTTTCAGCAATGATAGATGTCTTAAAAAAACGTGGAAGGGGTAAGTATTCTTTAGGAGTAAACACTTGATCATCCTCATCCACAACATCGCTGGAACTATCCAATTCCTATTGTTCCTTTTCCACAGGGACCTCTTGTAGAGTTTGCGTTGCTTGTGAAACTGTGGGTAGCTTTTCAGATGGCTTGGAAGTTGGTTTATACATGGATTTCAGAGAAGGTGCTAAATGTTGTTGAATAAACAAAGCATTATCCTCAAGTGATCGTTTCAATTGACGAAACTTTTGGCGAATATTATTTTTTGCTTTAATAATATGCTTTTTCAATTGACTCTCTGCTGTTGCCATGGTGGCTCTACAAATGACATAAGGGGAATGAGACAGCCACTTAAATAGTAATAAAATGATCAAACCCTAAGCGAAAACGTCCTTGGTTAAGTTCCCTTTGTTTGTCAATAACAAGACAGGCATGGAGTTGCGTGTTCCAGCACTTGGCACACAATTCAGTGAATGTTTGAAAGGTCATGTTCGTTATAAATGTGGTGACTATTCCGATCATCCTGGCGAAATAAAACAATGACATTGGAATTGTCGCGAATAAGTTGTTTGGACATTTTAGAATACGTTTGTCCAAGATAAAAGCAATCGATATGCTTGTGACGACCCATGCGGAAATAGCTCTGGATGATGGCTTGTCGTTCAGTGGATACATCATCGAAAATCATGAGCGAATCAGGCCTCACTGCATCTGGGGCAATAACATTTTCATGCATGGAAAACTTAAAATAACCCATGCTGTCGGTCCATAATTCAGACATGACTTGATCCAGGAACACGTAGAGTGGTTGGTAGAGGGATTTTGCAAAAGTATAAATATTTTGAAAACGCAGTTCATTTGCTGCTGTGATGAGCGTGAGCAAAAGATTAGTCTTTCCACATCCTGAAGGCCCCACCATGATGCAGCGAATGGAAGACGGAAAGAGTGAACCGTGGCGATTTTCACGTGATGTAGGATAGAGATGGGAAACCATGTCCCCCACGGGTAATGACTCTTGCTGCTTAATAATCTGCATAACAACTAATGTTAAAAGAGGCTAGCAGGCAGTCTATATATATATATGGAACCAAGCATTGTGACAGGAACAGTACTCCAGTACTACAGTGTGATGGTGGATGTTTTTGGACGTGCGTTAATGGTCAAGGCCAAGACTGTCCCTTTACATGATCCTAAACAAGAGAGAGACCCTATCAATAAACACTTTGTGGATAGGTCAGTGGTGGCACTCACTAAACAGGGAGATTATGACTTCAATGGAAAGCGGTTAGCCTATGTCCAACATCCTGAAGTTCCTACTGATGCCACGATAAAAAAAAGTAAGTGGATAACAAGGTGCGAGAGTTATATGACAAAGTGCCCAAGCTCATTGTCGATGGCTATATGGCTAATCATAACCACATTATTCATGTGGCCGACCCTGAGAACCCTCAAGATGTCTGTACCAAACAGTTTTTAACTTTGGAAATGAACAAGTGGTGTGAAATTAAAGAGAAGAGTTTACACACGAAGCGTAGACGACTAGCCGACGTTTTAGACCCCATAGAACCCCATGAGGTGGCAACCAAACAATTTGCGGAAAACTATGTATCCTCCATGATTAAAAAAAACACACCCTTATGTATTTCTCATGACCATCCCTCATCGAGGTTTTGTAAAAGACACTCAAGACCTTACCTATGTTTTACCTTCAGGTTCAACGAGTTATCGTTTACCGTATGATGGACGTATTCGTATTATGGACTATACACCAGATGTAAGACATTTATCGTTACGATTAAACAATAGTGCCATGTCACTATTTAGTGATCATACAGTTAGCGTGGATGATCAACTATCTTTCCATTACGTTCCAACCTTAGAGGAAAAAGAAGCAGGAAACACGATAAACGATTTCCCGTTTTATGTGGAACTTGAATACAGCTATGAAATTATCATCACACGTTAGTTGTCACTCAAACTTTCTTGTGGAAGGTTGTTCATCATCGTGGTGAAGAACGATACGTGGTGAAAAAGACTATAAAGAAGACCCAGTCATCGCAAAAGAATGGGGTTAAGGCACTTGTTGACAAGCCCTTGCGAATTAAAGAAATAAAGTGTTGACTATTAAGAAAGCACTCCGAGCAGCACAGAGACGTGTAAATCTGAAAAGTAAACGACAGGTTTCAAAACAAGGCCGAATGATTCCTGTTCCAAAACGTGCTGGATTTTTACCGGCATTGTTTGCCGGTCTGCAGCTCTGGGTTCACCTTTGAGTGCTGCCAGTGCTGTTGCCAAAACGATAAAATCTGTAGAATAGGGCAAGCAACAATTGAAAGAGAGTTAAAGACACAATGAAACGATGGAAGCTATTGCTATGGGGGCTAGAAACGCAAATTTAAAGCCAGCCTTCTATAAACAAGGACTTGGTATTTCCTATCACAAAAAACACAATTTAACAACAGTTATACCAAGACATGCCCTGACCCATGAAGAAGTCAAAATCTATGCAAAACAACTAAAGATTTACCATTATCGAGGTGTGTTTATGCGTACCCAATTACCACCACGACCATGGAAACAGGAATGTGCCATCATTAATCTAGATGATCACCGAGGACTAGGAACCCATTATGAAGCCTATTGCAAACAGGGTTCCACAGTGTAGTACTTTGACAGTTTCGGCAATCTCCCTCCACCCATGGAATTATACAAGTATTTTGGAAACAGGACAAAAATATACTATAATGTGAAACATCAGCAAAAGTTCAACACCCAAGAGTGCGGGCGCTGAAGTATCATGTGTCCACATAACACACAGCGTAAGAAAAAAACGTAAACAGTATGTCAGCAGAAGGTAAGACGTCTACACTGCAAGGACGTGGACCTGAAGTGAGCCTAGACTTTTACCCTCCTATTGAATTGAGTGAAATGCTTTATGTATTGGACTAGTTTCTCTTGAAACGTACAATAGAATATACAACATATGTAAAAATGTTAATGACAAGTTTTACTATGATGATTCCATGCTATCCCTGCCCCTGGTGGATATACAATAGGCGATATTTATGAACACATTTACGTGGTGCTGGTAAAGCAATATGTTTTAAAGTCATTTCTTGATCGAACACACAAGTTTGAACTTGTCGGCCATACCATCACTCATCGCTGCAGTATTTTATCGTCGTTTAAAATTGATTTTAAATCACAACCCGATTCCATCGGCCCTTTACTGGAGTTTCTATCACGAGTTCTTGAACCCTACAAGAGACATGACTCGGACCACGAAGTGAAATTGAATGAGGACCGTCACGTGTCGGTGACGTGTAATATTATTAGCAACGTGTACACGAATCAAGAACCATCTCATTCGCTCTATGATTTTATTGTGACATCGCCCAATGGCTATATTATTCGTGAAAAACCCTCCAGTGGTGCTTTTTCATTCTGTGGGTGTTGATCATTTTATTACTATAACCTTAAGACTGGTCAATAAAGACCAACAACTGATTCAACTAGATTCCCGCACACCAGTCAACTACAAGTTGGTTCTAAAGCCACTATGAAGTTGGTGTATAAAGCAACAACTCCGTCTAGCAATGGTGGTAGTTGTTTTCCACGTGAATACACGTTAACACGTAAAGACAAGCAGATTTTACAGCATCTGGGTTACCACCTAAGCCTACATGATGAATTCTATCCTAGAGGTGCTGAACCGCATCGAAGAGCAAGACGGCATTCTCAGAATTGGCCCGCATTCCTATCAAGCTCAAACGCCTGGATTAAATAACAATGATGAAATTCAATTTGTTATCAACAACCAAGATAATTACACCCTACCGCATGAAAGTGTCATTCAGATTGAAGGTCGGCTCATAAAAGCGGATGACTCTACACTCACGATATCCAAGTTAACCAACCATGCTTTTGCCTTTCTGTTTTCCAAGGTGCACTATGTGATTAATGATATTGTGGTGGAGAGCACTCGAAATGTTGGTATTTCAAGTGTCATGAAACTATACCCCTCTTACTGTGTGGGAGAAGGTAAAACACGTTGCATGGCTGGTTGTTGCCCTGACTCGACCAATGACTGGATGGTTCACACCGATGGCACCTTTACCGGATTTTTACCTCTTAAATTAATTTTAGGCTTTGCCGAAGATCACCAGCGTAATGTGGTAAACGCAAGGGAAGTGCTTTATCTCGTCAGAGAGAGAGGAGCGATAATAATGCACTCAAGGGAGCCGATGATGAAGTCGTGGATTCAAAAATTCAACTACGACGGATTCTATGGAAAGTACCACACGTTACCCTTCCGGATAACAACAGAAAAAACTGGAGATGCTCAAGATTGTGGGAAAAGATATGCCTCTACCCATGGAATTTAGAAGCTGGACGCTACATTGCCAACGACCAACACACACTGTTGGTCTGTGAAAACAGCACGCTATACAGAGAGACCTCTCTACATTATAGTGGGTTTTCAAACGAATCGCAAGTGTCAACAAACCAAAGATGTCAGTCAATTTGATCATCTACAATTGAGAAATATACGTATTTACCTGAAAGCAGCTGTTTTTCCCTATGAAGGACTGGATTTGGATTTTTCAAAAATGAGTTTGGCCCTAAATTTAGATGGTCGTATTATCAAAAAGAGAATTGCACCATGTTGTTACCCCAAGAGTGTAAGGCAAGGACGCCACTGGTGGTCTTTGACTGTTCCTACTCGGAAGAGTCTGTCAAGACATCCAATATTGACATCCTACTAGATTTTGAAACTCATGACAATGTACCGCCAAACACCACGGCTTATGGTCTCATTATTCATCACAAACAAGTCAACTATTATCCACTGTCCAACCAAGTGACTAGTGTATTAATAACAGGCAAACCAACGTCAAGCAGCTCAGTCAAGAGGTGTCACACCAATGAATTTAAAATCTGAGGAACAACGTTTCAAGACATTTGCAACGTGGCTGTGCCTTTCATTAACCCTCAAGCCTTGGCAGCGGCTGGTTTCTATTATTTAAAAATAAGAGATGAAGTGAAATGTGTGTTTTGTTCAATAACCATAAATCAATGGGAAGAGAGTGATGAACCTATGCAAGAACATCAGCACTGGTCACCAGCCTGCCCCTACCTCTGTAGAATGGATGTGGGTAATATACCATGCCATTCAAGCTACCCCTCCCTAGTGCCTCTGAGTGATGAAAAAAGTTATGATACGAGTGGGCCTTATGGCATCAACGGTGCTTCGGTTAGCAGTACAGAGTCAAAAACGCCTATTTTAGAGACATTCGGACATCACAGGTGTCATGGACGCTATAAACACAAAATACTTTTTTGTTTTATGAGTTGGTACCGTCCCTATCCCAGAATAACAAAACAATGTAAAGCTTGTAATGATTGTTATGTCAATAAAATGATGTAATAAAAAATATGTTGTCATTATTTCTAAACCTTAATAGTGGCTAGTTAGTCGTCAGTTGGACTTGGTCCAGGCAAGCGTAAACATGTCGCGTACGTTGATTGTCGATTATCAAGGCTTTAAAATTGGTGATAACAAATTTATATCTAAAGAGGTGGCCATTATTGACTGTTCCACCTTTTGGATTTCACAACCAAACCATCTTGTGTGAAAAAGATAGAAAACAAACCCAATGGATTGAAAATCATTTGCAACTACAATGGAATCAGGGAACCATTTCTCATAAATACATCGACATGGCGATGAAGGCGCATTTGTCATCGGCCAATGTGGTATTTGTGAAAGGTGATGGAAAGCGGCAATGGATACAAGAGTTTTCGGCTTCTTACTGCCAATGTATCAATCTCATGGATTTAGGGTGTCTCTCAGTGCAAACACTGAAGGATTTCTGCCCCTGTGGTGACATTAGCAATAAAGCCCTGGGCATGCGTGGCACCTGTTTCATTGGTTAACCACCAATGCTTGCTGGGACATGTTAAATAAAATTAAAACTGAAGTATTATCCGTTGGTGACAGCAGTGAGATTCCTACAAGCGAAGTGTAAACATCATCATAGTCATAGAATGGAGGGGAGGGCTACAGATAAGGCCATTGGCAAATTCTTTGTTTGCAAAAAGAAACTGGACAGTTTTACCAAAGGGGAGTTATTGGCGCTTCCAAAATCTTTTATTTATTATGTGGCAGCTAATGAAGTGAAAGAGATCTGACAACATGTACCAAAGTCGTGGACTCAATACCCTGTGTTAAGTAAATTGCAACCGTACACCGATTACGATCACCATAAACAAGTGGCCATGGCAAAAATACCATCTATGCGACAGTGTGCTACTTGCCAGCTGGTCAAACTATATCACGGCCATAAAACCTTAAGCAAAGAATTTATTTCCTCATTCCACGGGTGTGATGGCGAAAAAAAGCAACAACAACATCCTCAGAGGAGGAAGATCAAACATTTTTGCCACCGATTGAAAAGCAAATGTTGGACTTGCACTGCTCGTGGCGTCATTGACAAAGTCATAAATACAGGGTGATTCTTTTGCTGGAGCGGGACGGGTAACCGGCTTTCGGGCGCGCGCGCCTTCCGCCAGACAACCGAGCTACACCGCCGATTGTGCGCAGGTGGAAACCGTAACAAAGTACATTAATTAATGGTAAATTCACCAGCAAATCATGACTTAAGAACTTACCTTTTCACATAAGATGCTTAAAATGTTCTCCTTCAACTGACAGACAGGCGTAGTACCGTGAAAATAAATTAGCGTTTACACGTTGTAATTCCTCTCTGTTGTGAGGGATATCTGCTGCCATATATTGCTCTCCAGCTCCACTAGAGTACGTGTAATTGATCTGTACACTTTGAATGTTAAATTAACCCACAATTGAACAACAAACAGGCTTAGGTCCGAGCTTCGATTAATTACAGTAAACACGTAGGAGGGGGGGGGTGCAGGAATAGCGACATAATATAACGATGTCTGTCAGCTGAAGGAGGAAATTTTTAGTATCTTCTGTGAAGAGATAAGTTCTAACTTTTAACTGGTGACGTGAGGTCATCCAGATTCCCATGAAAT
Organism: Meconema thalassinum; assembly: GCA_946902985.2. NCBI lineage: Eukaryota > Metazoa > Arthropoda > Insecta > Orthoptera > Tettigoniidae > Meconema > Meconema thalassinum. The sequence goes on from OX336389.2 coordinate 864,285,423, forward strand.
AAAAGAACATCTGTGCTTCTTTAATTAAATCTTGCAGCTGTTGTTTATGCGACCTTCTTATCTTGCGCTGACACTACACACTCTCGTTGATAAAAGTTTAGTGACTTAATGGACTTTAATGACCCTGGTTTGCTCGCCTCCGCCTCGCGCAACCCCGCGGACCGAGCTCTGTTGGCCGGCGGAAGGCGCGCGCGCTCGACTGCCGGCCGCCGGTCCCGATCCAGCAAAAGAATCTCACTGTATATTACCTTTCGAAATGCACTTACCTGAGTATCGCTACTGCGGTCCTGGAACAAAGCTGAATCAACGTTTACAGCGTGGCGATGTACCTATTAATCCTTTGGATCAAGCATGCAAAGAACATGAGATTTCCTATCGCCATAGTCCACCTGCATTAAGTCGTGTGGCAGATAAAATGTTGTTGAAAAAAGCTAAGCAACGTTTGATATCCTGTGATACCTCAGTGGGAGAGAGGTTGACAGCCCTGACTGTGATTAGTGGTATGAAAGGAAAGTTAATGATGAGTGGACAATAACATTTAAACAAAAAGAAAAAAGGATTGAGGAATTGGTATTTTGTATTCTCTGCTTTTTATAAAGCCCGATTGGTTGTGAAATAAAAACAGTATTACGAGAGCATGATGTTTTTTAAATGTAGATAGCCATTTTTTGATTTTCATATTTGACACATTAATATTTTACAATTTTCAAATTGCCTTGTTATAAAATTTCATTTTCAAGTTTTTGTATTTTGCACATTGCCGATATTAAAAAGTGTATTTTCCATTTCACTTCCAACACATTTTTTATTTCGCCTATGTAGAAAGATCAGTTTTTCTGAAACACGTTTTGACATTTTAAGTTTTTGTAACATGTCTTGATGCGAGTGCTTGGCTATGGCGATGGTGCAGACTTTTTCTGCCTATGTGTTTGCAGAAACGTAGAAGCATACTACTACCGGTAAGACTGTCTTACAAATACTGTAGAGCCTCTCGACCACTGCATTGAAAGAAAAAAAAAGGAAACACAAAATATACTAAATAGAATTAATTTAAACGTTAATTTCCCCCTCCCCACCCTCCCTCACCATGTTTGCTATGGTCAAGCGACAACAAATGTTACATACTCATGCTTTCTCTCTCTTTCTATCTGTAGTGATACATCCACACATGCATACATACATGTCTTTGGGAACAAGCACAACCACCATATTTATTCTCAAACATCCTTCACATGCACACCATCCCAAAGAACTTTTAGTTATAAACTTATCATTACAAAAAACAAGAAAATACTACATATTTAACATACTAAAAAACAAATAACACATTTGTACAGTCTTGAAATCAAACTATTTACAATTTACCATTTTTTTTCAATTTCCAACACGATCAAATTAAAAACAAAATAAAATTAAAAATAAGGTTGTACAGGGCTTTAAAGAGCAAAGAGTCTAGGTTGTTTCCACTATTTACAAAAATGTATATATGTTTACAATTAAAAACAACTATTTACAATGACCATCATTTACAAAACAAAACAAAAATACTAAATCTACTATTTACTAAACAAAAGCTATGTCCCTAAACGATGAAACATAAATATCATACATCCTCCTCGTTGTGATCACCCCATGGTAGGCTGGTGAGCATGTCATCAGTCCACACACGTTTGTTATCCATCGAGGCGAATGTGTGTTTCCTCTGTTTTACAAGATACAAATTATGGTTGCTGGATTGTATCCTCTACTGTTTATGGGACATAGCTTTCCCAGTTCGTAAAACCTCTAAGCAGTCATCTACACGTAGCGATTTTACGGCTACTCTACCTACGCCTTTTGCTCTTTTAGCTTCCTCGTGGTCTAGTGTGTGATAAGCATACATCTTAGAAGCAAGAGCAACGAATTCCTTCATGATGGAATCACCGCATTCATCTTTTAAAACACCCATTGTCTTCTTATTTTTCATGGGTAGCTGAAACACATTGTCAGCACTACAAGAAGAGGTGATGAACCAGTCACTTTGTTGCCTCACCACGATATAGGGGTTCCAGTGGTGAATGTGATATATAAACAAGTCCGTATCCATATACAAAAGAGATACGTCCCCGAAATGCTGTTTGGCAATCTCGTAGTGGAATTTATACATTACCGATTTGGAAAAGTCTAAAATCACTTGACCCAAGTAGATGGGATTATTCATGGTCACGCTGGTCTTAATCATTTCAATGGTCGCCAAATTCTCATCGATAATTTTAATCGATTTGAAATTTGGCTTGGCAATGTACCGCCGGCCACCGTAACGTCCTTCCCAGTCATTGACTAATTTAATGTCGCGGTATTTACGTACATTTTCCATGCTCTTGCCATAAATACAGTAGTTCATCAATTTAAAAAAAATTGATTTCAAACTGCTGTGTTGCCATTTTTCAGTGCAGGGTGTTCAGTTCCATGTATGGCTGGAGCCATGCTTTTTGGGTAAAGGAAATACCCATGTGGATTTTCCTTAACACCAGACCTTGGGCTAGGCATTGCACCAACATTTGGATATCTAGCACATACCGATTTTTGTTGTAAAGCGTGCCAGTCAATTTTTCAATCTTCACTTTACTCTTAGGGGGAACCATTTGCTCTAAGAAGAATGGAAAATCAGCATGTTGGTCATTCAATGATGAGAGATATTCAATATCGACCTCTAAAACATATCCGCGGCACGTTTCGAGGCTGGCCGTGTTCACATCAAAATGTGACACTAGTTCCTCTGTGAGCCAGGCAAAATCCTTATAGGGTAAAGGCTGGCTCATGGCATGGCCATACAAATTATTCAAATCGTAGTACATCAAATACGATTCTGGTTTGGCTTGTGAATACGATGGCATGTATCGATTATTAGCTTCGGCATGGCGCTGGTTAAGCGACACAAACCCGCCACGAATGTCTTTCTCAAAGAATAAGACCATGTCTACATCGGTCAGTAAATCCAATTCTACTTTGGTGTATTTAAGGACGCATCAAAGGACAGTCCAGGACTCGTAAAATAATGAGCCGGGTCAAGTCCATTAATGTGCTGACACTATTCACTACATTTTTCAAACATATCCGTGAGCAGCAGTTCATCAAGTTTTAGGTAATGCATATCATGATCTCCTAGAGTGTTTATATTAAACACTCGCCAAACTTGGCATGCATCTTCATCGGAAACGGTAGTTCGTGTGAGCATAGAGTAAAATTTATCTTGCGGTGGCAGAGATTTGTGCTTTAACACGTCCCAGCTGTTACAGAAATAATATGGGAAAATACCTTTCCGAATGCACAATTTAAAATGCTCAGGATTTTCAAAATCCATCCTGGTGTATTTAAATTCCTTTTCATCCAAGCCATTGACTAGCCTGTCTAGGGATGATGCCATAAACTTAATGGAATCCAAAATTCGAATGCAAAATTTGCCCAACCACCATGTCAAGGGTGTAAAACGATCATGATTTTGAGGAATAATAGAAAAAAGTTCCTTTGCTGACATGACCCAATTCACGAATCAAAAACTGAATATCATAATTCGCCAGATTGTGGAAAAACACACTCAAAAATCGTGGAGATTGGTACTTCATATTACACACTCTGTGGGCGGCTCCACGAAACTCCCCCGTAAAGTGTGAGTGATCTCTGACAGTGTCTTCAGCACTCACCAGCGGCTTTTCACAAATATGGCATGCGGTTGCATGCTCATACTGTTGCTGCTGTTCTCGAGTTAGGCTCATGGGTACTGGGTGGTCCAGCAACTCTCGTACATGGTCAGCCAATTCGACAAGTTCGTTCAGAAACCATTTAGCACAATCTGGTCCCTGATAGGATTTAAAATAAGATTTCTTGGGGCCATAGGCACACACCACGTTAAATCCTATTCCAGAGGGTTCATGTTTCTGAATGGGTGTGGTTGAGCTGATGGTGGGATCTGGTTTGCATCCCGCTATGGGTGCTGTGAGAACCTTAAAATTGGCATAGACCACAAAGGGGACTGTATCACGCTTACTAAACTTAAACTTAAACTTTAACAATGCATCCTCCCCTTGTGGTAATACTAACCTCACCGCTTCTTGGGATACACAATCTTCGCTATGTCGTTCCAAAAGGGTAGGGGTTCCAAAACACTACATGCAACGGTTGCAAAAATGTTTCTTATTATGTTGTTTGGACAGTTGTCTGCCTACTAATCTACTAAGGCTTTTAATCAGTCAATAGTGATTTACCTACCCTTCAGACAAATATAAAACATGAATGTGGTGTCGTTTTGGTTCTTTCGTGGCATAAAGAGGACCCATAATTTCATCACCGTCAAGGCCATAAACCACAAATGAATAGTCAGGATTATCTTGTACAAACCTGTGGATTTTGGTTAAGTCCATAGGGAACGAAACATTAGTTAACTTTAAATTTTGTTTCTAATGGTTAAATATATCCCTGTACTTTCCTGGCCGACAACTATTCTGTTGTACTGGCTGCAAATACGCGGCCACAGACCACAAGAAACATTCACCATCTTGATTTTATATTCACCACAGCCTTTTTCGATGCTACCGGCTTTGGTGTTGAGATATAACTAGACCCAGCATTGAAAGGATTGAATTTGCTAATGTTGATTTGCAGGTGATGAATTTTATCTAAGGCAAGGCCGCTGGGTCCTTCTTGCAGTTTATCAAATTTAGCAAGCAAGGCATTCACCACTTGGGTTTCATACCACTGTTCCAAATTGTGGGCTATGAAAAGCTCTCGCATTTTTCTGCAAATATAAAATTTCTCTTTATGTTCCGCGTCAATCTTTTTGTATACAAAATCGCACACGAGTTCCGTATTCAACTTTAAAGCCGTGTGCAACCTTTGAGCTGTACAAATTTGCTCCCTAAAAATTAAAAAGCAAGATTCCAAAAATTATTTGGGAATCAAACTTTCCGTAACATTTACTACGCGACCGGAACAAACACGTGATTTAAAACAAGCATTTAGGGGTTCCCAGGTTAAACTATTAGCAGCGGTAGAATGAGATATCATTGTAAGTTAGTCTTACCTGAGTTTTCAGCAGTTAACTGCATGGCAATGGTTCCACTCTACAGCGTCCCAGGTCTTTAGCTGCTGTAAAGGTATTACTTTTACCAAATATCTAAAAAAGAAATAAAATAAACCACATACATACATACATGCCAAATAAATACATGCAATTCATAAATAAAATATGGTATTAAACAAATAATCGAACAGGTTATTTAAAAAACGAATTCTCACCTTGCCTTGTAAAGCCTTGCTTTTCCCTTCTCGTGGGCTAGGGTATCGTAGACAACGATTATCTAAAATAAAACAATCAATCAATACATTTCAATTAATCAGTAATTTAAAACATCAATTACCATTCAAAAACAAATTCCATTAATAAGGTACTTACTTCAAAATAATGTATCAAATGTCACCACTGTCTGGGTCAGGTATAGGAATCTGGCCACATGTAACACACCAGGTATACCAATTTTCTGTACACAAATAAATAAAATTCATTACTCACCTCAACAATTAATCAATCAAGCAATAATTGTCAGTATATAAATAAATACCTACCCCACAACTACAGTACTGTTTGTAGAAAGTGAAACACCAAGAACAAGAGATGTGACCACATTGCACTCTATACCACAGATTAGGGACATGACAATACATTACTGATTAGAAGGACAGTCCGGTACATGCACTTGAGGTCGATTTTCAGTACGGCGTTGCGCCACCACGTGCTGCACTCAGAGCCACTAGACGTCGTGGCATTGAATCATACGGCACTTGAATACGCTGCTGGGGAATACCGTCCCACGCGGTTTGTAGGCGCGTCCACAAAGCACTAATAGTGGGGGCACGTGAACTTAACGAACAAGTTGCCGACCGACCGTATCCCAGATATGTTCGATGGGCGAAATACCTGGCGAATGGGCAGGCCAGGGAAGCAGAGGTATCCGTCGTTCTGCGAAGAAGACTGCACATTCCTCGCCACATGCGGGCGGGCAATGTACTGCTGAAATATGGCATGTGGAACGGCCTGCAAGAGGGACAGTGCCACTGGCTGTAAAACTTCTCTTATGTAGCGGTCACTGTTCAGATTGCCCACAAGACGTACGAGGCGCGATCGCCTGTTACGGACAATTGTGCCCCAAACCATTACACCTGGTGTTTGTCCACTATGTCGCTCAACAATACAGTCTGTCTGATTGCGTTCTCCACGGCGGCGTCGAACGCGTATGCGGCCATCACTGTAGGACAGGTTAAAGCGGGACTCGTCCGAAATCACTACATTTTGCCACTCAGCCTGCCAGTGTCGGCGTGCACGTGCCCATTGTAGTCGGAGGCGCCGGTGGTTCCCAGTCAATGGAAGCCGACCCAGTGGCATGCATGCTACCAGTCCAACCCTCAAAAGACGGCGCCGCACCGTCGACGCAGACATGTCCACCCCCGTTGCAGTGCTCCAACGTCAAGCAAACACCGAGGACGAGGCTGTTCTGCCCGATACGGCCATGCGGAGAAGATGGCGGTCGTCTCGCGCTGTGGTCACATTGCGTCGTCCTGTACCCTTTCGTCGCTGTGTACGGCCCTGCTCTCTCCACTGGATCTACATACGCCCTACTGTTGACGCAGCGTGCCCTGTACTAGCCGCAATATCCCTGAACGACAGACTCACCTCAGGGAGCCCAAGCATTCTACCCCGTTCATCCGCACTCACATGCTGATAGTCCACCATGTGATATCGGCAAGGGATCGTTGCATTTTGTTACACGTTTCCACTTGGTATGACGGCCCCACGCCGACAGAGCTGTGCCAAACACTGACCTGTCCGATCCCACGACAGAGGGCACTGGTGGGCCAATGTGCACACCATCTCACTGCGATTTCAATCACTCTTATGGTACCGCAGTCCTACACGACCCCTTTTCTGGGAGTGTCTCCGATCATTTCATCTGGATGTTTCACTTTCTACAAACAGTAGTGTAGTTCAAGTATTTTCACCAACACGTAAAAAAACTGTTTAAACGAGAGCAAGTATTCACACTGTAGCGTCTTGCTAAGTAATGATATAAGTGAGAGAAGACATGCTTAAGACATATCTACTCTTACTCACCCTCACCACCCCTCTCACCCTCCCTACGCTGCCGGTTACGTCATTCCTACACGTGCATTATACATTTTACTGACTTAGCGTTTGACCTTCAACTGTCCTCTCGCACGCTAGCCTGTAGTCGTATCATCATTCATGGCTCATGCGGATTAGATTCGCAGACAGCAACAAAATCATTCCCTGCTTGCTACAGTATGTAGCCTGTCCTCGCTTCATCAACAACACACATACAAGTTCCGTTGTAATATATATATAGCCATCTTCAACTCATTCGTCTCATCACAGAATTATAATTTACATTTACGCTAATTTCTTGCATCCATTCACATCGCTTGGTCGACCGAACGTTATAGGTTAATATCCTAAAACAGTCCGCTGGCCTATGAGCATGTGTCAATGCCACAGAGCCGTGTCAATACATTGACTAGCACGTTAAAGATCCCCTTCAGTGTAAAAAATCTTAGCACTCTTCATGCGTCGCATCATCCTCTCTGATCAATGGTTTGTGAAATATAGATTGATCTAATGAGCACAGCCACCGTGCGGCGACATGCTCGTTTAAACACAACCGGTACTGTCTTTCCCTACTACCAATATTAAATAAAATTAAAAATGTTAAAAAAATGTATTGTTAGGCCCTTATTAGGGTTGCCAGATTTCAAGAATGGAAAAACGGAGCACACGTCCCAAAACATTGCTTTTTTAATCAAGGTTGTTAAATGTTGTAATATAATTAAATAAGCATTACATAATCAAATACACAAAATTAAAACTAGATTTTGCTGACATATTATATAGGCCTATAACACCAGCAAATTATAATTGCTTTTCATTTGAACGACCCTTTGCAAGGATTTTTTTATTTGTATGTACCTTCTGATAAAATTCACTACAATTTTTGGCATAATTGTAATATGTGAACAATTCTTGTTTTATCAAACTAATGGAGCTTCTGTTTCTATCATCTCTCCATTTGATATTCATGACAGAAAAAACTCTCTCCGTAAAAGCATTGGAGGGTAAAATGCTGAGTATAACTTCACAAGGACTAAGATATTCCCTAATTGTGTTGCCCCCAATAAATCTATAACATGTACCCATCTATCTGACACAGACTTAGAAATCATTTCTCTTTCAAACTTGCGCCTGAATCACCAGAAAACAAGCTAGATATTACAATCAATTCTGAAGCGGGACATTTGCAAATTGGTGCGAAATTGAATATATTATCAAATTAACCAAAAAAACGGAATATTAGACGTTCCGTTAAAGATTGAAGCGGAACGCCGAACAAAACAAGAAAAAACGGAATTGTTCCGGGTAATACGGAACGTCTGGCAACCCTAGGCCCTTTGTCAAAATTTCATAAAATAAATAATAAATTCAAAAGGGGGACGTCACCCCAAGTCATTTGATACCTCACATGTCAAAATATCACCATTAATTCAAGGGATATAACGAAAATTCTAAAAATCATGTTTTAGCCCAAAAATCCATTTCCTTCATTCTCAAATATTCATCATATTAAAAAATAAGGGCGCCGTAAGATATATAAGAAAAATACCCTTAAAATGACTCCTCGATTGACCCTCTCCGGCCATTGCTTCACAACATAACCATTTCCAACATAGGCATCAGTATTCAAGCACTCAGGCGATTATAAGCAGGACCTCTACAGCTTCACTACTATTACGTTTTGTCCTAGATACCTGGGACTTGTTTTAGAGGTAAAGGGCGTAAAGACCTTTAATTTAACTCAAACACACAACTTTGTAACATTCTTAGTTTTAGAAATATACCCATTTTTAAATTGAACTTTTTTAGAAAAAAATGTTAAAAAAATCATGTTTTGTTCTAACGATAAAGGACATAAAGACCTTTTGTTTGAGTCATTGAACAACGTTCTATGATTATTAGTTTTGAAAATATAGCCTACTTTCAAAATCAACAATTTTCAATTTTGTTTAAAATATAACGAGTCGTCCATAGTAAGGGGGACGTCACCCCGAGTCCTACGACATGTCACATGTCCAAATCCGATTATTGGTTCGCGAGATATATCAAACCTTACTTGGCTAATGGGTCAGCGTTGCCGAGCGGCTAGTGTCACTCTTGAGAATTCTCCTTGCTCCTCTACTGACGTGGGTGAGAAAGTCCGTTTTAATTGTGGGTCAATAAAACTCACCGGATATCTTACGAAAGGTACGTTGCATACCAGCGTGAGTTCCCAGCGCGGAACCATGATTTTTATTTTTATTTTAGCGTATGGCGTTTAGTGCCGGGAGTGTCCGAGGACATGTTCGACTCACCAGAGTTTGTCGCTGCTTCTATGCGGACATCCATGGGCTGAGCTACAAGTACCGTCGAGTGTGGAGTGTTGTCTGAGGAGGAAAGTTTGAATGTAAGGACGAGGAATTGGAAAGTAGCGGCTGTGGCCTATAGTTAGGGACCAATCCCGGCATTTGCAAGGAAGGAAGATGGGAAACCACAGAAGACCATCTTCAAGGTTGCCGGTGGGGTGATTCGAACCTCCTCGCCTCACGGATGTAAGCGGCTGCCTGCAGCCATGCCGCAACGACCACGGCTAACTCACCCGGTTGGAACCATGATAATATGCTAGAAACAATCATATCACGTATGCCTGACGGGGGGGAATCTAAGGTTGACAGAATTACGAAGAGCATAGCCAATAACATTATTACGAACGTTAAATATACTTACTGTGGGATCCTTGTTCGTAATCTTATCACTTCTGTATTAACGTCTCCACCTGCCGGGTAGAAAAGAGTGATATTTATAACAAATTAGAGAAATTCTAAAATAACAAATCATTTTGTCCTGATGGACTCCCACCAATTCTATTAAAATCTTGTCGATTCATTATAACAGAACCATTATTCATCTTATTTGACCTCTCTCTTAGAACTGGTAAATTTCCTGATAGATCGAACAGTAGCTATGTAACTCCTGTCTTGAAATGTGGCGACAAATCCAATGTTAAATATTATAGAGCTGTTTGTAAATTATCGTTTATACCCAAATTATTTGAATCTATAATTACTGACAAAATTACACCCCAATTTCCCTCCTACATAATTGAACAACAGCATGGCTTTATGCCAGGTCGTTCAACATGCACAAATCTCCTAGTTTATTCTGAGTACTTACTGAAAGCAGTAGAAGAGCACCATCAAGTGGACTGCATCTACACTGATTTATCCAAAGCCTTCGACTCTCTCGACCATAAAATTCTTCTGTCAAAATTACAGTCCTATGGTATACAAAACCCTCTATTATCATGGCTGTCTTCATATTTAGAAGGCAGAACTCAAATTGTCGAAATACTCCATTTCTTGTCTCAACCAATAGCTGTTTCTTCTGGCGTTCCGCAAGGTGGACTCTTTCTCATTTTTTATTTCTAATCTTTATTAATGATATCAATACAGTTTTCAAACATGCCAAAATCCTCCTGCTAGCCGATGATACAAAGTTCTTTATGGAAGTTCAATCTCTTCAGGACTGTATACTTCTCCAGGAAGAACTTTTGCGTCTAGAGGAGTATTGTTCTTTAAATGGATTTTGCTCATTGAAACTAAATGTAAACTAGTTAGATTCTCAAAGAAGATACAGAATATTGAATTCTGTTATCACTTTCTATGGTCTACTCCACTTCATGATGTATTTGTGGCCTAGGAGTAACATTCACAGACACACTTAATTTTAATGAACATATGAAAAATATTTTAAAAAAGGCATTGCAGAGATTAGGTTGCATAACTCGTTATTCCAAGAAATTTTGTGACTCAAATATTTATTTCCTACTGTACTTGACCCTCGTCAGACCCTTAATTGAATATTGTACACCGATTTGGAGCCCTTTCAATAAAACACAAATTGAAAGATTAGAGAAAGTACAGCACAAATTCCTACGAATTTATGCGTACCCGTTTCCTACACCCAATAACGAATCATAACTATTCTGAAGTAATGATGCATTTGAAGCTGCCAACTCTTAAATCCCGTCGTGATAATTTTTATATTCTTAATATGTACAAGATCGTAAACTCTCACATAGACTGCCCAGAATTACTAAATGAAACCAATATCTATGCCCCCCCCCGTTCGAAGCGCAATCATCATGTCTTTGAAACAAACTGGCATCCCACTAATTATTGTTTAAATCAAAGACCCATTAGAAAATATCTGTTTTCCTCTGCATTAGATAATCTGTATGAATAGATTGTACCAGTACACAAACTATGCTTTGGTATATATACTACATTGTAAATATTTGTTTATATTCCTATTAACTCTTAATGTCCTTTTATCCTGTGTAAAAGAAAATGGTGGAAGCCGTCAATAAAGATGTATGTATAAGGATGTATGTACATTGTTAACGGCAATAACGGACTTCGGCCTGAAATTCACGAATATCTACAAACGACAAATAGCAATATTGAAGCATATTGAACTGTAGAGGTATCTTCAAACATACGCAAAAGGCAGTCAACTACAGAATTTTCACTCCCTTTTACGTGCACAACGTCAAATTTGAAGGACGACAATCTTAGAATTCACCTACTAAAGCGCCCAAGTTTCTTCATAATATGAGACAAACTCCATTTTAAGGCCTCATTGTCGGTATAGACAGTAAAGCGACGATGTTCTAGAAAACTCCTAAATTTTTTCATCCCAAAACCACAATAATACAATACAATAATACAATACAAAACTCTTTATTTCCAGAACCTGCATCATACAGAATTGGATACGACACACAACATACTCACAGTTCAATTGACATGATTACAACTTTTCTTTACATATTAAACAGTTACATGTTTCGTTAAAATTCACTTAAGGAATACAACACTTTCTGGGCTAGGTATATCTTGAGAGACTTTCTGAACCCAGTTCCAGTCAAAGATTTTAAGAGGTTTGATAACTTATTGTGGTATATAGCTCCTTTTTTGAAAGGATCCTTTTCTGCATATTGTTTATTTACCCTCTTTTGAAAATAGTCATTCTGCCCTCTGGTTTCATGATTGTGGACATTGTTGATTGTGACAACTTTATGTTGATTTTCCCTTACAAGCAAGATAACTTTGTTTTCAATGAAAATATTGTTAAAATATTATGCTTCTTAAATGCAACTCTGCATGATTCTCTCTATTTCAATCCAAACAAGTATCGTATTACTCGTTTCCGCAGTTTAAATATTCTCTCAATATTCCTATTTGCTGCCCCACCCAATATCTCAATACCGTATGATATCTGTGAATGTATTAATCCACAGTAGACTGTTACTTGGTATTCGCTGCTTAAGTATGTTGGATTTCTCTTTTAAAAGAAGGATATATATATATTTTTTACAGATTCCATTTATATGCTCTTCCCATGATAATTTATGTTGTAATACCCAAAAATTTTATTGAGACTACCTGTTGAATATCATCAAATCCACAGTAAAGGTTTCGATCTACTTCTAAATTAGTTCCCTTATTCGTGTTAAATATTACAACGTTGGTTTCGGAAGGGTTTACACTTAACATTATCTCATTAAAATATTGAGTGACAAGATCAATACTATTTTCAGTTTCTTCAAGAGTAATTGTTTTATTACAGTTCCAGTTCAAAATTGAGGTATCGTCTGCATACGAAACAATCAGACTATTTCTTGACTGCGGTACGTCATTTACATAGAGAATAAAAAGGAGAGGGCCAAGAATTGAACCTTGAGGTACAACTTTTTTAACTAAACCAGGAGTGGATTGGAACTTCGAGATATTTTCACTATTCTTAAAAGGAATTTCTGTAAATTGCCATATATTGTTCAAATATGATTTTAACAGTTCTAATGCTACTCCCCTTATACCATAAGCCTCTACCTTATCCAATAATAATTGATGATCTACTGTATCAAATGTTTTTGTCAAATCTACGAAAACCCCAACAGCACATTTATTATCATCAAGAGATGCAAGCAGAGTTTCATAAAATTCTGCAATGGCATTTATAGTTGATAAGCCCTTCCTGAAACCAAATTGATTCGTATTTATTAAATCATTCTTACCAGTAAACTTTATTATTGTATGGTAAATCACATACTCTAAAATATTACAAAATGTAGAGATAAGGGTGATCGGTCTGTAGTTACCTAATTGATGTCTGTCACCCTTTTTTAAAGTTGGTTTAACAACGGATAGCTTTAGTGTATCTGGGAAGACACCTTTTAAGGGACACATATTTATCAGTTCTGTGCCAGGGTGAAATTTCATCCCAACCATGACTGTTTATTTTTTAATTTTCTGACTATCGTACTTATTTCATCTTTGGTAGTTGGTTTCAGGAAGATTGACTTATTACATGTGTTTTGCTCTATACTGCTATTACCACATTTTTTTCCTACAACATTATGATCATTACATTTTGCTCTATTGCTGTTTACATTCACACTGTTCCTAACGGGCGGCTGAATGAAAAAATCATTGAATGCTGTTACTACTTGTAAATGTGCATTAACAGCATTGTTATTGATTTTTATCGAAATATTTTCCCATGTGTTGCTTTTATTCAGACCTGAACTATCTTCAGCTATTTGCCATACTTCTTTGGCAAAGTTGTTAGAATTTGTTATTCTATTTTCATATTCGTGTGCTTTAATTTTTTATTTCTCTTATTACTTTAATTTTTTATAGTAATCTTTATAAAGCTTCAATCCTGTTTGCTTCTAGATATCGAAAGCATCAATCATGATTTGTTTTTCCTATGCCACAGATCTGACAGTTTTGTTGTTTTAGTGCAAGACTTTCTTTCTCCAAATTGAGTAACGCCCTTCGTGCACATTAAACATGCGGCTTTCATTGCTAGCGAAAGCAATGGATGCAAACTTGACATCCAAACGTTGATTCAAAACGCTGGAGAGGGTTAAATCACTAACATCGCAGTGCAGGGAAAAACTAAATTAAAAATCCGGCGTGCGTAACCCAGGAGTGAAACGCTTCTTTCAAAATGTTGAACGCTTTATCCTGCTCAGTACCCCCATATAAATTTTGCATTTTATTTTTGAGAACGTTTAGAGGAGCCAAAATTTCAGAGAAATATGAGAATAGAATGTGAACGTTCGCATGACACGTCGTATACCTTTTAACAGAAATGAGCACAGGTAACTCCTTAAACTTGTTATGGAAACATTTCTAAGTTTCTCTTCGAACGTTTTCAACGTTATCCTCAATCATATTTCTACGAATATTTATATAAGCTTCGAACATGTTGACCAAGATGGATCATTTGAATCCAGATGTGGAAGATAGTGGGTTGAGTCATTAGCTTTACTATGAGAGTTGAATAATGGAGCACTTACTTTCATGGATATGACCAATTGGGGCTTGTTTAATAATCAACGTGATGTTTTGTATTTTGAATTCAAGTTGTAAACTGAACTGTATTTGTTTCGTTCTGTAACTTTGGTAAATCACCCACTTAATTTCTTATTTTCCTGTTTGGAATTGTGGGTTATACATTACAATCTGTTTTCTTAAACGAACATGCCAGACAATGAACTGAAAACCAGTAGGCTATTTAATTCTATTTAGCATAACGTGTATTTTCCTGTTTAAGTGAACTCTGTCTAGATAGAAATAAAGCCAATTTAAGACGAATTTCAGTTTATCGGGTAGATTTTGTGATTCGATGCAACAATATGGATGATCGAGTGAACCTAGGCATAAATTATATTGTAATTGCCTATGCATATTAACAAGACAGGAGTGATAATTATTTAGTGCACTAGGAACTGATACATGACATTTAGCAATGTGAACGTTGGGAATGTGAGGTCCAAATATTCGTAGTTGATGAATTCATGAAGTGTTTTGGTAACTGAATAGATGTCCGAGGTAACATTCATCCTGAGGGTAGATGCCTGAGGCATTGCTCAGTTGATATTGAAAGGGTTATATAAATGTTAATGCCATAGAAGCATGCTATAGAAAAAGTAGTCAGAGGATTTGATTTGAAATTTAAGATGGCATGCTAGTGTTATGGCTCACCCTAAGTAAGGCTCGCATCGTCAGTGGAATTCCAGTTCAGAGAAGTTGCTAGTTTCTTCTTCCACATTAATGTGTTGATTTAAACCATGAGTGAAGAATGTAATATAGGCTAGAAGCCCACAATAGCGAAGTTCCACTTTCATCTGCCAGGCGGTACCCAGTGCTCCAGTATTCATTGTCCTTACGGTTGATATAAAGCCGACATTCATGAAGCTATTTGATATTTTGGTTAATGTAAGGAATGTCGAATAAAGATTCCATCTATCATTCTAATGAGTAAAATTGGTCAAGTTCAAAATGGAAGGATATAGTTATAATTTCTATCAAGTTAGAATCGAGACTCACCAAGAGCCCGCTGATGAACCAGCTTGGTGCCATAGGCGAAACCCCACACAAGATAAGGCACAAACCTAGAAACATTGCTGAGTTTTAATTCACTGGCCGTGAAAGCCAATATACCCTCTTAGAATTGAGGACATATCCTGTTGACAATAATTGACGAGTAACGAAACAAATAATTAAATATGAAATTATGAGTACATATTTGTTTGGAGTATCTGAAAGAGGCAAGTCTAGATTTAGTTGTGAAGTGTTCTTGTGCATAATTGAGCTAGCTAATGTGAATGCCGTACCGGTACTATCTGAGTATTTTGTTGGAATTCAGAGTGCGTGAGCCAGTTTTAGAGCTGATTTACGATGCCAACAGATTCAGTTTTGAGTTTAGTTTTATGACCACCGCAGGGATTTTTGCGTGAGGATGTTTCTAAGAGTATATTTAAAACATTTACTTTCTAATGTCCTTAAGGAGTAGGTAAGCTTGGTTCTTTAGTGTGGTTATGGATAAATAAGAGTGAGCGATTCTAAGCAAAAGCTGTATTCGTCGTGCTTATCTATTTTCAAGCATGGAACTCTAGAGCAGTTTTATTTCCTTTAACCTAGGACGCTTAAAGTATTTTGCGTTTTACTATTGTTGAGGTTCATGCATGTGTGGTCGTTGGTCCACGGGCTAATGGGCGCAGTATATTATAAATAAATAGGATGTACGGTAATCAAACACAGAAGTGAAACAAAAATTGGCAGGCGAAAAAGATCTATTGAGATGGGCTTCGGACTTGCTTCAATTGGTAACTTTATATAATGCCAAGCATGCTATCTCCTGGACCAGGCCTTCTTAATAGGCGGCCCGCGGGTCAGATCCAGCCCGCTGAGTGATTTCTGCTGGCCCGGCATGAAAACCGAGAAATATTAATTTGAATAATAATAATAATAATAATAATAATTATTATTATTATTATTATTATTATTATTATTATTATTATTATTATTATTAAATCGTTACAAATACGCACATTTTACAAAATTCAGAATAACTGTACACATTTTATGAATTTCCTTACACTTCCTACTCATTGTTTAACCTGTAAATTTACAATTATTATTAAATTATATTGTTACAATATGATAAAGACAGGTCGAAATAGGATATCAAATTCATAAAGAGCAGGAAGAGATATCACATATGCCACTAAAAGGTGAAACCTTGTGTGCGGCATGCATGTCACTGATACTATTTCTAAAAAGTTGTATAATGGCTTAGCCGAATAACACGTTCTATGTAAATGTTGTATAAGCCTACACTAAAAAAAGAAAATTCAAAGAAAATTATTCTAAATGTTACCCCTTACAAGTTAGATCCCTCTTGTTTTCAAATTTTCCGCTTTTCTAAAGACGGAAAACGTTAGATAATTGCTGAGATAACCGCAAACCATATGCTCAACGGCAGTGTGGAGAAAGTGAACTAAAGCTCGTTCGAGCAATCGACTTCCTGAAGAAAAATAGACAATGTTTTAATTTACATAGTTTGGTTTTAGTTACCTTTGAGTGTAATGTCGTTGTTGTCTTTGGATGCGATGTTGAATTGTATTAATAAAATAGTGACTACCGTATATTAAAATGATTTGGTATGGTAAATAACTGGCGACCGTGACAGGACTATTGGCAATCTCAACATCAAATAAATCAGAACATCGATGACCGAACGTCGAGTATTACGTGGCGTACTTACCCGTGAAGTAAATAAGCTTGAAGAACTGTTGGCGCTTGCTGATTGTGACCACGTGGAGATTCGTAGCAGATATGCTTCACTTGTGGAACGCTACGAGAAGTTAAAACGTCTGAATGATGAAGTAAACAATGAGCTGCTGCAAAATGAAAACCTTGAAGACATCGTGTTTGAAACAGAGATCAACAATAGCAGTGAGTACGACCTGAAATATTTTAAGGTTAGGAAAAAAGTGCAGGCCTTACAAGTTGGAGATCAAGCCGTTTCTGAAGCTAATACGAGTACTTCTAATCAGAGACTACTAAGACTAACAAAACTAGAACTGACAAAATTTGATGGAAACGTGAAGTGCTGGATTGTGTTTAGGGCACAATTTACTAAAATACATGAAGATAGCAGCCTTAAAGATGAAGACAAATATGTTTATGTGATTCAGTTTATGGAACCTGGTTCATGTGCTCAGAAGTTGGTAGAAAACTTTCCTCCTTCAAAGGAAAACTACAAAAAGGCTATAGAATTGTTGAAGTCTAAGTATGGGAAGGATGAGTTACTCATTGAATACTATGTTAGGGAACTTTTATCCTTGGTGTTAAAGAAGGATAGTTTAAGGTCCATAGCCCAACTGTATGACAGTCTGGAGGGACAGTTGAGAGCACTTGATTCCTTGGGAGTAACAAAGGAGAAATACGCTAAATGTTATTTCCACTAGTAGAGACTGCCTTGCCAGAGGTTAGGTTTAGAACTTGGGACAGGTATCGTGTATCAAAAGAAACGTCTACCAAGGAACCTGACAGTTGCTTGAATGAATTGTTAGCCTTCTTAAAGACTAAGGTAGAAGGTGAAGACCGGCTTAAGCTAAGACATAGTTCTTTTAAAGTTAATGGGAGGACGGATCGAGTTAAGCAAGACGATAGGTCCAAGACTAAGAATAGGGACGTACCTTCAGCGGCTTCTTAAATTTCAATAGAGGATGTTTCAGTTAGTAAGGGAAACAGAAATATCAAAGGTACGGCTTGTATATTCTGTGGCAGAATCTCACATCTTTCTGAAGACTGTGCTGTAGCTATTGATTATTCTCTAGACGAACGCCAAGGGGCGTTAAAGAAAAAGGGGGCTTGTTTTAGGTGTCTACGACCCGGACATGTCAGTGTTAGTGTAAGATGTTTGTGAAGTGCCCATTTTACAAGGGGAAACATTACGCTTTGATGTGTGCGAAGACAGCCTCAAATGAACCAAAAGGTGATTCAGTTCCAAACACAGTTAGCATGATGGCAGGTAGTAATAAAGGACATGTGACCTATCTGCAGACTTTAGTTGCTAGAGTAGTTGTTGGTGGATCCACGCACAGAGTAAGAGTTCTGTGTGATAGTGGATCGCAGAGAAGCTACATAAAGAAGTCCTGTGCTAAGAAATTACAGTTGGAACAAACTGGGAAGGTAACACTAAGTCAAGAATTATTTGGGGTAGGAAAACAGCACCTGTTTGTTTCGAGTCCTATCAAATAATTTTGCTGGGTAGGAACGAGGAAAACAGATGTGAGGTTGCAGTGTTAGGCTCCGATAGTATCGGTGGAGGTGCTCCCCTAGTTGATGCTGACCTGTTTAATTTACTAAGGGACAAGGGAGTTGAACTTAGTGATGTTGGCCAAGATAATGGTGGCAACAGTACTGACATACAGGTATTGTTAGGAGCTGACGTGTGGGCTCAGATAATCACGCCTGACCTTGTACATGTAAACAAGTCTAGTGGCTGTGAGAACTTGTTTAGGGTGGACACTTATGAGCTCTTCTTAGATCACCTCAACTACTGCCTCGTCTTACACTCTACTTACTTTAACTCAATCAACAAGTGTGGCGGATTTGTGGGAAATTGAGACTTTGGGTATAAAAGATCCTGGCGAGCAGATAAAAAGGAAGAAAGGGAACAACAAGTTCAGATGTTCTTCGATAGGACTGTGAAGAGAGAAGAGGAATCTGGGCGCTACATTGTTAAACTACCCTGGATTGATGGTTGTACTTCTCTGGAAACGAATCGTGAAATTTCTCAGAAACGATTATTGAACACTTCAAGAAAGTTACGAGGGATGCAGAAATTTCAGGATTATGATGAGGTGTTACAGTAATGGGTAAACAAAGGAATTATCGAAGGTGTTGAAAACGAGGTTTTGGATGGATCTACACATTATTTGTCTCATAGAGCTGTGCTGAAAGATGGTGGCACTACAAAGATAAGGCCAGTGTTCGATGCTTCCAACAAAGACAGAAATGGTCATTCCTTGAATGATTGCCTCGAGCCCGGACAAAAACCTCATCGACCTTGTTCCATCAGTTCTAACCAATTTTCGAACCTATCCTATAGGTCTAATAGCTGATATAGAGAAGGCATTCCTGCAGATTATAATTGATCCTGAAGACAGGGATATGCTTCGTTTTCTCTGGTGGGATAATGATAAGATTACAGCTTTTCGATATTGCAGGGTGGTTTTTGGTGTTTGTTCCAGTCCCTTCCTATTGGTTTCCGTACTGAACAACCTTCTGGATGACCCCCCAACTCATTTGAAGGAAGTAGCTACAAAAATGAAACCTTCATTTTATGTGGACAGCTGTCTTACTGGAGTCTCTTCAAAGGAAGAAATTGGACCCTTTATTTTAAAGGCACAAGAATTGATGTTATCCGTAGGTTTCAATTTGAGGGGATGGGTGAATTCCTTTGATTGTGGTGTTGGTAAAACTGAGAATGTCTTAGGACTTCGATGGTATTGCGACGTAGA
Organism: Meconema thalassinum; assembly: GCA_946902985.2. Taxonomy (NCBI): domain Eukaryota; kingdom Metazoa; phylum Arthropoda; class Insecta; order Orthoptera; family Tettigoniidae; genus Meconema; species Meconema thalassinum. The sequence goes on from OX336389.2 coordinate 864,305,447, forward strand.
TGAACTTGGAGGTAACTTCAGCCCATCTACAGGTTTAGTAACCCGAAGAGTGGTACTATCCAGCGTGCAGAAAATATTTGATCCGATTGGATTTTCGGCCCCAGTAATTCTTATTCCCAAGCTCATTCTACAGAAGACATGGCAGAGAAGTATAGGATGGGATGAGGTTTTACCGGAAGACATTTGTGAGGAATTCTGTCGATGGACCCAGCAGTTGCAATACCTACATGACTGCCGGATACCTAGAAGGATTTTCCTGAACGACAACAGCACTTTGCATGTATTTGTCGACGCTAGCAAAAGAGCGTTTGGTTGTTACATATTTCTGAGAAGTGAAGAAGAAAGTAAGATCAAACTGAGTCTTCTGATGGCTAAATCTAGAGTGGCACCTCTCAAAGAACTAACACTACTCCGCCTTGAACTGATGGGAGCGCTCCTTGGAGTTAGAATGTCTCAGTTGAGCCTTCGATGCTTACACCGGAATGACATGCACACAGTGATTTGGTCCGATTCAACAGTAGTCTTGGCTTGGATTGCTAATAAAGGGCTTTGGTCAGTGTTTGTAGAGAATCGGGTGAAGGAAATTCATGAGTACAGTAAGGCTAGTTCATGGAGACACATACCGGTCAGCCTCAATCCAGCAGATCTCCTGTCTAGAGAGTGTTCACCAACACAACTTTGGAGATCCAGATGGTGGGAGGATCCGTCTTGGCTTAAATGTAAAGAAGAGGAATGGGTATTAAATCGTCCTGAACCATTGTTGGAAGAGGTCAGCAGAGGGAAAGGAGGAATACAGTTGTAGCTGCTAAGAACACTGTTGTGGAAACGATTTTACTGCAATTAAGTTCACGATTCTCTGGATACATTAAAATCGTTAGGACCATTGCTTGGATTTTGAGATTGAAACAAAGGAATCGTTGAGACCACGTATCTACGCAAATTGATAACGAAGACTTTCTCAATGCTGAGAAGAAACTGTACTTCCTTATCCAGAATGAAACGATTTATGAAGAAGAGAAAAAGGAACAATTGAAGAATCTGGAGGTGTTCACAGACGATGAAGGAATTCTACGCATAAAGTCAAGAGTTATTGATTCTGATGACACTCCTGAGTATACCTATCCAGTTGTACTTTCATCAAAACATGTGATGGTTGAAAGAATGATTGAACAATTTAATTGATTCCATAACCACGCTGGGACCCACACACTACTTGTTTTGTTGCGCCAAAGGGTTTGGATAATTAGAGGAAGAAGGACGCTTGCAGCAGTTGTTCGGAAATACGTGATCTGTCGTCGTAACTCTGCTAAGGGTTTTGAGGTACCTTTTCCTCCGTTGCCACAGGATCGAATCAAGGCATCGAGTGATTTCCAGATCACGGGCACAGACTTGGCCGGCCCTGTGTTTCTACGAGGAGGAGAAAAGGGATGGATTGTGATATTCACTTGTGTGGTTTATCGGGCTGTACATCTGGAATTGATCACTTCACTTAGTAAGGTAGCATATATCCAAGCACTACGCCGATTTGTGGCAAGAACAAGAAGAGTGAATACCATGTTCGGACAATGGGACGAATTTCACAGGACTTCACAGAACCATGGAGCAATTGGATTGGACTGAAATAGAGAGGACGTGCGGCCTTCTGAAGATTAAATGGAAGCTGAACCCTCCCACGGCAGCCTGGTGGGGAGGATTCTGGGAAAGGTTGATTAGGATTCTAAAGGATTTGCTTCGCCGCAATTTGGGTAAAGCTTGCCTAAATTATGAGGAAATGTGTACTCCTCTGTGCGATTGTGAGAATCTGATGAACAACCGACCTCTGACTTATCTTTCTGAATAAGATGAACTCAAGCCACTCAGACCCTCCATGTCCCTACAGAGCCTAGAGGGTAATGATGTAACCGACTTAGACCAAATTTAATCCAGCAGTTTAAACGACAGATGGAGTTATCTACAAGCTGTTCGGGAGAGCCTAAGAAATCGCTTCAAGAAAGAATATTTGGGATTTCTCCTATCACGGAGCAAAAAGCAACAGGGATCCATACAAGTAGGAGACATGGAACTGGTGGAGAGCGACAACAGGAAACGGATCAACTGGCCCTTAGGAAGAGTGGTGGAGCTGTTACCTGGAAGAGACAATGTGACTCGTCTGGTTAAAATTAAGACAGCAACTGGCATCCTACTTCGCCCAGTACAGCGACTTTATTCGTTAGAGATCGACTGTCTTAACAAAGGTGATTTTATCAACACTTCACAACGCCAACTAAGTGAGCCGGTCCTTAATGAAGATATGCCCTGCAGTAACTCTGGAACTGAAAAGGAGAGCGAATTCAAGACTCGTTGTGGTAGAACTGTTAGGCAACTCAAGAAACTAGACTTATAGTGGTTCACATTCCTGAGCTCAATGTTCAACTACAATTTCGGAATGTTTACTTCAGTTTATGTGTGTGTGTATTGCAAAACTACCTTTTGCAAGGTGGGTGAATGTGGAGAAAGTGAACTAAAGCTCGTTCGAGCAATCGACTTCCTGAAGAAAACTAGACAGTGTTTTGATTTACATAGTTTGGTTTTTGTTATCTTTGAGTGTAATGTCTTTGTTGTTGTCTTTGGATAGTGACTACCGTATATTTAAATGATTTGGTATGGTAACGGCAGTGTAGAGAAACACAAATTTGTGATTGTATCTGGCTAATCGTAAATAAATACATTTAAAAATACGCAGTAATCTGAACGATTCCATTCTCTTTTCACACTGAAGTTCTTGTCGGGCTGGTTGCCTCGCAATATGTTTAATTTTGTAAAATGTTTTTCCAGGTTCTTGGAATATAACGCAGTCGTACTTTGCTATTGTGACCTCGGTTTGATGTTTGACCAAATTCTGCATTCCTTTTTTTCACTCCCGCCCCCCGCCCCTTTAAATATTCGTAAAATTAATTTAGGCCTATGTGTCTGTCGAGAAAAATTAATTGAGGAGGCCTATTCTAGACAATTACACGATACAATAAGACCTATGTAACTTAACTTCATAGTGTGCAGAAGTTTCAGGTACGGTACGTAATGCCTCCCATGTACGAAATATCTCTGCATTAGCTGTGCTGCTATTAAGATAGCCTAATACCGGTACAGTATATATTTTCCTATGCTTATTTATGAGTAGTTCGCTGGAAGGAGATACCTTGTTCTAATTTACGTATTTTAGTAACTATTACCTTGTACAACTGCATTAGACGTAATATTCCAAAGAAATACGATAATTTATTCAATTAATTGAGGCATGCGCGTTGATGTACACAGAATTAGTGTGTTGGTCACATTTAGCATTCTGGGATGTATCGCGCGCCAACTTTTTCCTAAATTCGGCAACTGTCTGTTAAGAAATTTTAGTGGTATTGTCGTATTAGTAGATGGCAAAATTTTAGGCATGGCTGGTGACACTGTAAGAAACTTAACATCAGGAAATTCAACCATAAACCAACATGTTTGTGGGCATAGGGGATGGATGATAAGGTAACTTATTTAAGGTGGTGCGGACTTTACCCTCCCTTTCGCAACCGTCACACCCCAAGATCGCTGACCTGTGAGTTGTGAAGGATAGATGCGCGGACAGCGTATTCGCACTCTCAGGCTGTGTTTCTATCTCCCAAAATTTTAATAATGGCACCCCGTCGTGTTCGTTAAGCCGCCATTATGTTCGCTGCCACGGCGTAGGGTGGGGCTTAACGAAGAGATGTGAAACAAAACTTTCTAAATTTTTTCCGAGCATGGTCTCCTAATCAAAATGTCCCTGATTGGCTGAGCACGTATTGGGGGTGTGTTTCTATCACCAAAAATTTTAATAATGGCACCCCGTGGCGTTAACGAACAGCTGATTCTTCACCTCAAGTTAAAACGCAATGAGAGAGAAACGCGAGTTATGATCCGCATCATCCTGGCTTGTTATTGGCTGGCAATTATTAACAGCCATTGGCTGCCCGCTGGTTTGTTTACAAATAAATCACCAACATGGCGACGAGAGGAATAGAATTCTACATCAATTAAATTGCTAGAAATCTATTCCAGTTCATGGCAGTATGAATGGCAAATCATTTATTAATGAGGAATTTTATGTACGTTTATATTTAAATTGCAGCGTGACACTGTTCATCAAAATTTGTGAAAATAAAAGTACAAATCAATACTCTTGCTGATCAACTGAAAGTTTCTACTACTTTGGATGTAAATAAATAGGCTGTCGTTTCCACCAGTTTAATTATCAGTTCGAAATATATTCAGTACAATAACTTTTTGTGCACTAAAAAACTACATTGTTGAACATTGCGTATTGATGTTGCTGTCTGAATATATTTACCAATTTCATGACATGTAATTTGTAGGTTATGCCTAAGGCATATAATTTAAGTGGCCGTTTGTAATGTAAAGTTCTTACGGTATTTATGTACAAATATTATGGTTTAACTAATGAAGCAAGGATTAAAAGTGCAGTTTGCACCGTCACACTTTTTTTTAAATATTGATATGTAGTTTCTCAGTTTGGTAACTTCTTGGATTTGCTTGAGATAGATTTATAGTAATATTCTACCTTATTAACCTGCAGGCTGAGTTTTTTTAAACATGCCCAGGTGCATACAGTAGCATAAGACCTACTGCAGGCTATGTCGATCATAAATGTAGGCCTATTACAGTGCTCATGTCAAAGGTCGTCCTAAAGTTTTAACTATTGAGACTTGATTTGCATCGAAGATACTTTCAGCTGAGTCTGGCAAGGCTTCGTAAACTTGGGCGCGAATTCACATTTTCATTTTTCCTATACAACATTTGATACCAACCACTTAAATCACAGTGTTTCAAGATTTGCTTTCATTAAACATCACCAACAAGTTTTTTTTCCCTGGTGGTAGGCTGTGTTTGGAGTCTACAGAAAATAAAGTTGAGAAATAAAAATACATCTTAGGTTTCCATGACACAGTTGCATTTTATCCTACTATATCTCCACTCAATATACCAATCCTACCAATGTTTCCTGATTCCTCATGCTGCATAAATAAACATGACAGTTTACAGCATTAACAATGATGACAGTAACTTATGAATTGTTAAAATGTTTTTAAAAGATGCATAGAAAGTGGCTTGATAAACCCTGTATCATCAATCCGTTTAAACATTCCCACAGAGCTCTAATCAGAAGATCATTTTATGTGCAACTGGTAGACTATGTAGAATAAACCTCCCTCCCAATAACTTATAGGCCTAACCTGAACATAATCCATGTTAAGAGCTGTTTTTTGGTTCACAGAAAAACCTACCAGTTAAAATCTTGCACATAGGCTACTAATCATATTATGGTGCATTTACCTACGGTAATTTTAAAAATCCTGGCTATCAACTACTGATTTAAATATTCCAGACATCTTTCTTAACTCCACTTTTACTGACAGCATGTAAGTCCTTACTACTGTCTTTTTTTTCATGAGGAACTATTTTAGTTATTCTTCTCTATGTGAAATACAGTCGATGACAACTGCCTGGAAGACTCAGATGATTTTTCTTGTGTCGCTTCTCTGGTTACCTATGAAAATGAAAATCCACAGCCTGCTTCCAGTCTCCGACCGGGTCAGGAATGGAATGAATGAAGCTCCCTTCTAGCGGCGAGGATATGAACTGTGCCGGCTGCCGAGGCCTGACGCACTCCTCTGGGGCAATGATTAAATGAATGACAGATGAAATGAAATGATAGTGGAGAGTTTTGCTGGAATGAAATTTTGACAGGGAAAACCGGAGTACCCGGAGAAAAACCTGTCTGCCTCCGATTTTTCCAGCACAGATCTCACATGGAGTGACTGGGATTTGAACCACGGACCCAGCGGTGAGAGGCCGGCGTACTGCCGCCTATGACACTTCCTAATTATTAACCGAATGTTTCATCGAATTGTTGTATCCAATTGACCAACTGGTAATATATTATGGCTTGCTTTAATATTCCTATGATACACTTTTAGATCCCATACATTAATGAAATATACAACATAGGCTGACATGTTGAACCAATCTCCCATTCCCTAACACTCCCAACTAATGGGACATAAGCTACCTAGTGGTTGGTCTCACATTGCTTCCATCTACATGTACACTGTTCCACGAGGACAATCAAGGACAACTTGAACCATTCAAGTGATTTTTCAATTTCATTTTACCAACTAACCAGGTGCCTGGAAATGCTAGTGAAGGAAGCAGCTAAGTAGGCTAGCCTACTGGTATTCACCATTCAGAGAATATTCTCAGCGACTTGTCTATGCATAGACCTATGACACAATTTTCAGAAATTGATACAGTAGTCACAGAACACTAATGGTGCCCAGTACTCGCAGCTTAGCATAGGACGGAGTGGATTCCAGCCACAGATTAACTCATGATCTGTCAACGGGTTTTCAAACAGATTGAGCACACACCCAAGTACAGGGGTCTTGATCATGATGTTCCAAGCCTCTAAATGAAACACTCCTCTTTAAGACTTTCTGGTCTAGCATCCATGGTTGATCAACATTCTCCTGATCTCAGTGTTCTCAAGTTTCTGATGGCTATGGACATGTTTTTTATCCTGACAACTTCATATTTTAAGGGGTTGGGGTACATGCCCTATTCTTAATTAGTTCAGCATAAGGTCATTGAAGATTACTGAACCTCTAGGGACATTGATGCTGATGACTCCGAGTAAGTAGGCTAGATCAAAATGAACATTTTTCAGTGTTGCCTTAATAAAGGTTGATAACTTTCTACCGTTCAACATGAATAGGCCTATATCGGATGGGAAATATTTTTATTATTTGCAGAGATTACAAGGATGACTTGTTCATGTATCATTATTTTGTTAAGAGAACATAAGTTCCAAGTCCATATCGTGTTGGAACCCATATTTCAGTGTTGCCTTAGTAAACGAAATATTCAATGTCTTTCAGTCGGTCAACACGGTTGCACTTAATAGTAATGAGCATTATTCCCAAAACCAGAAAAAAAAACCTGTACATACAGGCCTAACATGTCAAATCAATCATACCTTCAAGACAACAAAAATGCTCTATGAAAAACTCTTAAAACCCCATAATGGTAGTCAAAAATAATCTCAAACCACCGCCACTATTTCGCGAAGGTGCAGAAAAATCTTCATGAAGTACAGCTATTAGTAATAATAGGCTACTGTTGTGATAAACCGCTACTGAGTGATAGGCCCACGAAATATAACTACTTATCTTAATGTATACAAGATAACGAGATTGCCAAAAAACCACAATGCCACCCACAAATCTATAGAAAGCAACACTAAAAATGGCTTATCTAATCCACAAGTCACCCACCCTTCACCAACATTAATATTTGCAATTTAAGTAACTTAGGTTATGTTAAGTTGAGGTTAATGGCGGAATTGATTGCGGCTGTGTGGCGGGAAGGACCCAATAAGTGCTCAGCCAATCAGGGACGTTTTGATTGGAGACCATGCTCGGAAAATTTTTAGAAAGTTTTGATTCACTCGTCTTCGTTAAGCCCCCAACCTAGGCCGTGCCGGCCATCAAAATGGCGGCTTAACGAACACGACGGGGTGCCATTATTAAAATTTTGGGAGATAGAAACACAGCCCGGGTCCTTGTAAATTTCATTAATGTATGGGACCTAAAAGTGTATCATAGGAATATTAAAGCAAGCCATAATATAATACCAGTTGGTCAATTGGATACAACAATTCAATGGAACATTCTGTTAATAATTAGGAAGTGTCGTAGGCAACCAGAGAAGCGACACAAGAAAAAACACCTGAGTCTTCCAGGCAGTTGAAAATTCTGTTAATAATTAGGAAGTGGCGTACGCAACCAGAGAAGCGACACAAGAAAAACATCTCAGTCTTCCAGGCAGTTGTCATCAACTGCATTTCACATAGAGAAGAATTACTAAAATAGTTCCTCATGAAAAAACAACTGGTCAATGGCTTGAAAGACAGTAGTAAGGACTTACATGCTGTCAGTAAAAGTGGAGTTAAGAAAGATGTCTGGAATATTTAAATCAGTAGTTGATAGCCAGGATTTTTAAAATTACCATAGGTAATTGCACCATAATATGATTAGTAGCCTATATGCAAGATTTTAAATGGTAGGTTTTTCTGTGAACCAAAAAACAGCTCTTAACATGGATTATGTTCAGGTTAGGCCTACAAGTTATAGGGAGGGATGTTTATTCTACATAAATTGAGCTTCTGATTCGAGCTCTGTGGGAATGTTTAAATGGATTGATGATACAGGGTTTATCAAGCCACTTTCTATGCATCTTTTAAAAACATTTTAGCAATTCATAAGTTACTGTCATCATTGTTAATGCTGTAATCTGTCGTGATTATGTATGCAGCATGAGGAATTAGGAAACATTGGTAGGATTGGTATATTCAGTGGAGATTGAGTAGGATAAATACAACTGTGTCATGAAAACCTATGATGTATTTTTATTTCTCAACTTTATTTTCTGTAGACCTTAGAACAGCCTACCACCAGGGAAAAAAGACTTGTTGGTGATGTTTAATGAGAGCAAATCTTGAAACACTGTGATTTAAGTGGTTTGTATCAAAAGCTGTATATGAAAAATGAAAATGTGAAGTCGCTCCCAAGTTTACGAAGCCTAATCAGACTCCGCTGAAATTATCTTCGATGCAAATCAAGACTCAATAGTTAAAACTTTAGGACGACCTTTGACATGAGCACTATAATAGGCCTACATTTAGGATCGGCATAGCCTGCAGTAGGTCTTATGCTACTGTATGCACCTGGGCATGTTTTAAAAAACTCAGCCTGCAGGTTAATAAGGTAGTATATTACTATAAATCTATCTCAAGCAAATCCAAGATGTTACCAGACTGAGAAACTACATATCAATACAGTATTAAAAAAAGGGTGGCGGTGTAAACTGCACTTTTAATCCTTGCTTCAATAGTTAAACCATAATATTTGTACATAAATACAGTAAGGACTTCACATTACAAACGGCCACTTAAATTATATGCCTTAGGCATAACCTACAAATTTCATGTCACGAAATTGGTAAATATAAGCAGACGGCAACATCAATACGCAATGGTCAATAATGTAGTTTTATAGTGCACAAAAGGTTATTGTTCTGGATGTATTTCGAACTGATGAATATAACAGGTGGAGACGACAGCCAATTGATTTACATCCAAAGTAGTAGAAACTTTCAGTTGATCAGCAATAGCACAATGGCAGTGGCAATAGTGTTAATTTGTACTTTTATTTTCACAAATTTTGATGAACAGTGTCACGCTGAAGTTTAAATATAAACGTACAGACAATTCCTCATCAATAAGTGATTTGCACTTCATACTGTCATGAACTAGAATAGAATTCTAGCAATTTAATTGATGTAGAAATATATTCCTCTCGCCGCCATGTTGGTGATAATTGTAAACAAACCAGCGGGCAGCCAATGGCTGGTAATAATTGCCAGCCAATAACAAGCCAGGATGACGCGGATCATAATTCGCGTTTCACTCTCATTGCGCTTTAACTTGAGGTGTCGAATCAGCTGTTCGTTAACGCCACGGGGTGCCATTATTAAAATTTTGGGAGATAGAAACACACCCTCAGTCGAATGTGGATGGCAGGTAGGTCACGCCAAAATGGTGGACACAAGGGTGATAGACTTCATTGATGTAAATATTGAGAATAGTGGCAATTCTAGGCGGGCTCTCGTTGAAGGACAGGAAAATTTAGATGCCAAACACATCATTATGTGCGGGATAGAACTAGAAACAGAAGATTTTATGAGACTTGAAGCTTTATGCTTACAAACTAGTAATTTGAAAGGAGTACTTCACCAGATTCAAAATGAAACTCGGTCACCAGTTGCAGAGAAAAAATAATTTGTTCAGGAATATGTAATAAGCAGGTAGTCGGTACATTGCTTTACAATTTACATCTTCAGTACGTAGATACATTTAAATTTGAAGTCGATAAATCGAAGGCTGTACAAATTGGCTACAAAGATTTCTTTTCAACTTTAATAGTGTTACGTGCCACCCCCTAGTGGCACTTTTGTTAACTGGATTACGGTGGGAAGAAAGCACAACACAGGATGTTCCTTTAAAGAAATAATTAATTTTATTGCGGCCAGAAAGATACACTACTCATCAGCAAATACAAGCAATTGGAACCTTACTCCAGTTTCCTCAAGTCTCTTGCTTATGGAGAGCTCTTGCCCTCTTTCACTTGTCAACAGTTAATCTTCTCGCTAATGAGTCTGGTGGCCTTGACAGAACTACATGCAACTCTCCCCTATGTACACAAATTACAGTTACTTACGAAAACCTGCTACACGCTGCTTCGCTGTTCACGAGCTGGGAAACAATGTCACTGGGTTTCGTAACTCGCGCGGCACTTCACCACAATATCTCTGACGCTCAGTGAAATCACACCCACTCAAAACACAGGCAGTCCCTTGTATGCTTCTCACTTCCTCGCTGTCAAGAGAAACGGCTTCACTGGGGGTTTCGCAAGTCACCACACTTCTGTCGCTCAGGATAAACGCTCGCACTAGCTCGTAAAACACAACAACACTGCTTGACAGGTCGCTCTTATATAGCAGGCCGGTGACTCAATAAATGCTTCTAGACCCATCCAGGGTTCACGGCTTCTCGAGGTTTCCTTCACTGGTTGAGTTACGTATATTCTGGACCATCCCTTTGTCCTAGTAGTCCTGTTGAATAAGGCGTACGCAATACACTGAGGCAGGGCACAGCCCAGCCCTGGGGCAGTTGTGACTCATGCGGCGAGCGATGACACAAACTCACAGCCATAACACCATCCCCTTCCTAAAAGGCTGATCGTCCCGATCAATCATTGGTCCATCTGTGTCCCTCCGTAGGCTGCCAGGCGATCTCGATGCACGATCTTCATCTTCGCCCTCGGTCTCCGCTGGATCCTGTAGACGACATCGTTGATCCGTTTCACGACTCGGTACGGGCCCTCCCAGAACTTCTGCAGTTTGGGTGACAGGCCTTTCTTCCGTAATGGGTTGAAGAGCCAGACCAGGTCGTCCTCGTTGAATCCGCCGGCATCCGTCTGTTGGTCGTATCGGGTCTTCATTCGGTCGGTCTCGATCCGCAGTTTCCTCCTCGCAAACGCGTGCACGTCCTCCAGTTGGTCGACCAGTTCTTGACAATACTGGCTTACCGGGACCGGATCATTCCCAGGTCGGCCGAAGGCAAGATCGACAGGTAGACGGAGCTCTCTCCCAAACATGGCCCGGGTGGTGTGCACCCGGTGGCTTCATGCACGTTGGCGCGGTAGGCCTGGAGAAATAGAGGAAGATGTTTGTCCCAATCCCTCTGGTGCTCGCTGACGACTATTCGGAGATGGTTCTCGATGGTGCGATTGAATCGCTCTACCATCCCGTCGGACTGAGGGTGTAGCGGCGTTGTCCTTGTCTTCCGGATTCCCAGCAGCTGGCATAGGTTCTGGAACACCTGCGACTCGAAGTTCCTCCCTTGGTCGGAGTGCAGCTCCAGGGGTACTCCATACCGGCTGACGAATTCCTTCACCAGGGTCTCGGCAATCATCACGGCTTCCTGGTTAGGGGGCGCATACGCCTCCGGCCATTTGGTAAAGTAGTCGCTGATGACCAATATGTAGCGGTTCCCTGCCTCGCTCAACGGGAATGGCCCAGCAACATCGATTGCCACTCTCTCCATGGGGCCGCCCACGTTGTAGGTCTTCAGTGGACCCCGTCGTCTTCGTCCTTGGCCCTTGCTGGCTGCGCAATCGTGGCACCTCGCGCAGTGGTTCTCCACGTCGGTTCGGCATCCGATCCAGTAGAACCGCTCTCTCAGCTTCTCCAGGGTCTTCCTTATCCCTAGGTGTCCACCAGATGATCCTCCATGGACTTCCTTCAGGACTTCCTCCGTCATACCCTTTGGAACGACGACTTGTTCCCGAGATGTCTTCCCGTCGGTGCTCTCCCAGGCGCGGCAGATGAGGCCATCCCTTACAATCAGCGAGTCCCACTGCGCCCAGTAGGACTTAAACTTTGGGCTGCAGTCACTCACAATGTTCCACCCGGGTCTGGGGACACAGGCCCTCTTCCATTCGGCTATCAGTCCCAGGTCATCATCTTCTGCTTGTGCCCGCGTGAAAGATTCGCGGCTCCAGTTCCCTTGAAGTTCCACAGTAGTCCGTCGGCACTGTATCCCGGTGTTCTCCTCCCTCCTAGTACAGAAGGTGCAGTCTTCGGGGCACGGTCTTCGTGACAGGGCGTCGGCATTAGAAAGCAGTTGGCCTTTCCTGTGCTGGATCTCGAAGTTGTACTGTTGAAGCCTCTCTAACCACCGCGCGAGTTGACCCTCGGGCTGTTTAGTTCAGGAGCCACCGCAGGGATGCATGGTCGGTCCTGATGAGAAATTCTTGCCCGTACAGGTACTTGTGGAAGTGTTCGATGGTCTTCACGATGGCGAGCAGTTCCTTCCTGGTGACGCAGTAGTTCCTCTCTGGCTTTGACAAGGCTTTTCTGAAGTAGGCCACTACTCTCTCCTTACCGTCCACTATTTGCGACAGGATTCCCCCTATACCAAAGTCGCTGGTATCGGTATCGACGATGAACCTTGTTCCAGGTCTGGGGTAGGCCAGAATAGGCGCGGTGCACAGAGCCTGCTTGAGTTGTTCGAAGGCACTGTGGCATTCTGCTGTCCATGTGAAGAGTTGGTCCTTCTCAGTCAGTCGATGCAATGGTTTGGCGATGTCGGCGAATCCCCTCACGAAGCGACGGTAATAAGTGCAGAGTCCCAGGAAGCTTCGTAGTTGGGACTTGTCCTTCGGAACTGGCCACTCCCTCACAGCTGCGGTCTTTTCTGGGTCGGTGCGCACCCCTATCTCGGAGACAATATGCCCAAGGTACTGGACCTGCTTCTGGAAGAGCTGACACTTCTTGGGGCTCAACTTCAGCTGGGCAGCCCGTAGCTTCATCAAGATCTCCTTCAGGTTGCTGTAGTGCTCCTCGAAGCTTTTTCCCAGAACGATGACGTCGTCTAGGTAGACCAGGCAGGTCTTCCAGTGTAGTCCCCTCAGAATGGACTCCATTAGCCTTTCGAAGGTCGCAGGGGCGTTGCACAGACCGAATGGCATGACGGTGAACTGCCAGAGCCCGCTGCCCACAGAGAACGCCGATTTCTCGCGGTCCTTAGGGTGGACCTACACCTGCCAGTAGCCACTCTTCAAATCCAAGGTGGAGAACCATCTTGATCCTGATATGGTGTCCAGCGTGTCGTCGATCCGGGGTAGAGGGTAGCTGTCCTTCTTCGTGACGTCGTTCAGCCGCCTGTAGTCCAAGCAGAACCTGGTGGAACCGTCCTTCTTCTTCACTAGCACGACCGGAGAACTCCAAGGACTATGTGATGGCTCGATCACCCCTTGCTCCTTCATCTCTTCTACCATCCGGTCGACTTCGGCTTGCTTGGCGAGCGGGACACGTCGGAATGGGGCCCTAATCGGTGTGCTGTCCCCAACGTCGATTCTGTGCTGGACCAAGCTTGTCCTACCGAAGTCTTTGCTCCCCACGGAGAAGACATCCTGGAATTCGCGTAGCAGGTCCTGAAGTTGGCGTGATTGCTCCTCGTCTAAATGGTCCTGGGATCCTTGGTACAGCTTCTGTAGTTCTTCTGGCAGGGCGCGTCTTCTTCGGTTGTCCGTCTGCATGTGTCCGTCCGTCGTGTCTGTGATGCGGGCAATCCAGGTAACGGGCTCGCAGACTCCTAGGTTGGTGTCCCGGTGAACCGTAATATCGTAGTCGTTCAGGTTGGACAGGCAGACGTACGTCCGAGGCGTCGTGTTGATGAGGGTCTTGGCAACTAGCAATCCTTTTGTCTGGATGTCCTCATATTTTGGCTCGATGACAGCCGCTACTCCCTCAGCAGTTCCGTCGACAATTACGGCGGCGCTGACCTCCGTCCTGGCAGGAACGATGACGTCCTCTCTCAGCCTTACCCGTCGTGCGGTAACGGCCTCGTGTGCTGGTTGCAAAGCAAGTTCCTCACCTCCGAAGTGCAGAGTGTTGGTACTCAGATCCAAGATGATGTTGTTCTGGTCCAGGAAGTCCAGTCCGATGATCACTTCGTTTGATACGTCAGCCACAAGCACTGGATGCTTCACCACCCGTCGACCAATGACGAGCTCCAGTGATGCTTCGCCATGTACCGGTGCGGTCTCTCTGGTCGCGGTTATTAGCTGGAGGTTCCTTTGTGTGGGTTGCACTCTCCACTTCGGGATCACGGTGGGATTGACAATGGTCCTCGACGCTCCCGTTTCGATCAGCATGGGCCAGCTCACTCGGTTGACGACTCCGTCGACCATCAGGCTGCTATTGTCCCTCCGTAACTTCGTCACACGCACTTGGACTGCCGGGGCTTGACGACTGTCACAAGCCAACCTTTGCCCCCCAAGGCTGGCTAATACTCGTTTCCCTGGGCCGCGCGGTTTTCAGACGACTGATTTCCCGTCGGATACCCTCGGCGGCGGCGATCACCGCAGTCCTTGCTCAGGTGGCCTTTCTTACCGCAGGCCCAGCAGGTCGGTAGTCCTCTTCCGGGCCGCCTCTCCGGTTGTCTTTCGGCTGTGTCGTTGCTGGTGGTGCCGCAACTATCGAAGAAACGGCTTAGCGCCTCCATCAATTCGTCGGCCAGGGGCTTGGTCTCGTTGGTTTTTGCTGGTTCGTCGACGTCCACTTGACGCACCCGCGCGTGCATTCTAGATGCCTGTTTTGCCATCTCGAACTCAAGTGCGTGGCTCAGCGCATCTGCCAGGGTCTTATTGCGCGCGAGTCGCAGCGCCTGTTGAGTGTCCGAGTCCCGTAGCCCGTCGGTGAAGGTCTGCGTCGCAATCTGTTCCAGAAAGTCGGCCGGCGCTGTTGGATAGGCGAGCCTTACGAGACGTGCGATGTCCATCTCGAACTTCTGCAGGGTTTCCGCGTTCTTTTGTACCCGGGTCCGGAGCTGCACCTGGTAGGCCTGCTGAAGATGGCTATCTCCATATCGGGACTCCATATGGGCGATTAGTGAAGCGTAGTCCTGGGATCCAGTCGGGATGGCCTGAAGGACGTTAAAGCGTCCCCTCTCAGCGCTACAATGAGAGCTGTAGCCTTTTCCGTGCTGTTCCAGTTGTTTATGGAACAGGCCGCCTCGAACTGACGCAAGTAGGTGCTCCACGGGACCTTTCCGTCGAAGGTTGGGGGCGTCACTCTGCTATGTCCCGTTCCTGATATTCCCGGTGTAACGGTGGGTGGGCGTTGGCGCAGCTCGGCAACTTCCTCTTGTAGAGCGTTGTATCTCGCTTCCATCCCCGTCGGCGGGCGTTGGCTCAGCTCAGCAATTTCCTTTTGTAAAGCGTTGAATTTCTCTTCCACCCCCGTCAGTGGGCGTTGGCGCAGCTCGGCAACTTCCTTTTGTAAGGCGTTGAATTTCTCCTTCACCCCCATCAGCGGGCGTTGGCGCAGCTCGGCAACTTCCACTTGTAAGGCGTCGAACTTCTTTTCCACTGCCGTGACTTCCTCACGCAGACCCAGTTCTAATTTCTTCAGGTCCTGTGTCAACTTATTCTGACCGTCTTCCATCTTCTTCTGGCCGTCCTCTATCCTCTTCAGGTCCTCCGCTAGCTTATTTTGACCGTCTTCCATCTTCTTCTTGCCGTCTTCTAGTTTGGCAGTTAGGTCCTCGGCTAACTTATTTTGACCGTCTTCCATCTTCTTCTGGCCGTCTTCTAATTTGGCAGTTAGGTCCTTGGTTAAATTCTTCTGGCCATCTTCCATCTTCTTCTGGCAGTCTTCCATCTTGGTTTCCATGCCACTTAACTTTTCTAGCAATGCTGCCAATTGCGCCTGCATTTTAGTTGTTTGTCTTGTAAAGGGCATGCACTCACAGGAAAATTAGAGAAAATGACCTGCTCGGGTTTTGAAACCTGGACCGTCAGGTGTTGTGCTTGTGCTTGAGTTCGTAATCCGGCTTCTGACACCAGTTGTTACGTGCCACCCCCTAGTGGCACTTTTGTTAACTGGATTACGGTGGGAAGAAAGCACAACACAGGATGTTCCTTTAAAGAAATAATTAATTTTATTGCGGCCAGAAAGATACACTACTCATCAGCAAATACAAGCAATTGGAACCTTACTCCAGTTTCCTCAAGTCTCTTGCTTATGGAGAGCTCTTGCCCTCTTTCACTTGTCAACAGTTAATCTTCTCGCTAATGAGTCTGGTGGCCTTGACTGAACTACATGCAACTCTCCCCTATGTACACAAATTACAGTTACTTACGAAAACCTGCTACACGCTGCTTCGCTGTTCACGAGCTGGGAAACAATGTCACTGGGTTTCGTAACTCGCGCGGCACTTCACCACAATATCTCTGACGCTCAGTGAAATCGCACTCACTCAAAACACAGACAGTCCCCTGTATGCTTCTCACTTCCTCGCTGTCAAGAGAAACGGCTTCACTAGGGGTTTCGCAAGTCACCACACTTCTGTCGCTCAGGATAAACGCTCGCACTAGCTCGTAAAACACAACAACACTGCTTGACAGGTCGCTCTTATATAGCAGGCCGGTGACTCAATAAATGCTTCTAGACCCATCCAGGGCTCACGGCTTCTCGAGGTTTCCTTCACTGGTTGAGTCACGAATATTCTGGACCATCCCTTTGTCCTAGTAGTCCTGTTGCATAAGGCGTACGCAATACACTGAGGCAGGACACAGCCCAGCCCTGGGGCAGTTGTGACTCATGCGGCGAGCGATGACACAAACTCACAGCCGTAACAATAGGTACATAATTGAAAATTTAGAAGACCTGAGCTCCACAGATTTTGAAGCAGCAATGGGGCAAATTAAAGTAAGACATAAAGCGAGCCATAAAAGTATATTTTGATACATGGGGAGAACAACTGTTAAATCGACCTTGCAAAGTCGCCCAGCTGGTAGTGCAGAGGAGAATGTAGGGTACTGGATATTGTAAGAAATTCATTAATATATATTAATAATTAATCTCCCTTTGTAAAATGCAAACCACATACGATCATATACTGTAAGCCTACTTCGAAATCGGCTTTGCGACGCGAAGTAATCGACTCCTTTCCTTTTGTAAAGTTAAATTTTAGGGAAGTAATGCATTGGTATGCCAATTATTGCCTTTGAAGAGCAGTGCGGAGCTGAACAATATATATAACTCATCTTTTAGTCTCAATTATTATGAAAATAACTGAAAAAAAACGATAGAAAGGCACACACTTCAACTCAAATCACATGTTATAACATCTGTTTGTTTGTTTATGTTTCCGTCGCCCTTACGTTACTTCCAGATAACGTCAGCTCCGTCGCTTGAGAGCGCGAATTGTAAAGAGTGATTATTGCCACTTGCGTCTAACTACCGAGATGACAGCGGGGCTTCGGGGCCCTTCGTCTGCTATCGGCAAATCTCGCATTAGCTCGGGTTTTCCCTCCATTGTCAGCAAAACACGTGCTAATTAGCCATGCTTCACCATGCTAGTGGAAAACAATAAATATGAAGTTCTGTTCCCTGAAGTATTTCAAGTTATTCGTGCTAGAGTACAGATTTGTAATTCATCTGTGATTAAATTGTTTAGTTAACGAACTACCGTGTTGATTGAGGTAATGGAAGATTATTATTATTCATGTCTTTACAGAATATTATGAATAGTTTTAATGTACATATATAATATAGAGCGCTAAACATACAAATAAAGTCTCTGTTTGCCACAAAGAAGCTCCGTTAATTGACTTTCGTTAAGCCTGATGGGAAGGAGTCAGTAGCGTAGCGTCAGGATAGACAAGATACACACTGTCTATCCAAATTTACGAAACAAATGACAGGTTATATTATTATTTATTGTAATGTTGTTTTTTCATCCAAGTTCTTAAGCCATAATAGTAATATTCATGATTTAAAAGATTTAGTGCTTGCATCCTGCGAACGAACAACGAGGCAGATAGACACAGGGGGATGACAGATCATAGGGAGCGCGTGGGTATCGATAAAGCTCCGCTATAGATGTTCTGCCAACCAACGAAGAATTAATTTCAGTACTATGTTTCCGTAGTTGGCACTCACCCAACGCTCACACCAAACCGACTGGCGGAGCGGGAATATTCTGTTTTGATTGATTTTCCTCGTGGAGTTGTTGGTTGGTGGTTTTGATTTGTTCGGTATTTTGATTATTTATTTGAATTGAATTGAGACTCAACCATGCCACTGCAAGGGAGGAAAAATTGCCAAGCACTGGGATGTAAGAATTATAATGACAGTAAGAACAATACGGCAATTTTCATCTTCCTAGTGTTGACCATGTGTAAAACTAGTGGGCAATATGGACTACTCTCGAATAAAAATATATAGAGAATAAATGTGTGCATTTCATCTCCTGTTTGTTTTCTTACCCATTCTCCTTTGCATTGCAATACAATTTGTGGTTTACGGCTACGGGGAGGGGTGGGTTGCAGCCGGCATGCTAGGCAAAAAGTGAGGTTATGGCAATATAGTGTGTGCATTTGAACAGTTTTCTTTATATTCATCGAATATCCCAACACTACTGTAGAGTAGGAGATCATTTTTAATTAGCCTAAAGGTGAATTAAGCTCTAAAACGGCATAACTGTGTCCTTCGTGACAAATCTATTGCCAACATTGATATATATCAAAGAGCACTATTTTCCTATCTCGACGTAAATTTCTACGCCTATCGAAAGGCGCAGTTATGTTTGTCATTTTCATCAATAACTCATCGCAGAACATACTGTTAAATTGCGTGTAATAAAGACTACATTCATATGGCTTTTTACTTTTTATGTTGCCAGACTTGGTATAGCGGTACATAGCCTATTTGGCGGTGCTCTCTCTCGGAAATTCTATAACCTAAAGTGACGAATCTCTTATAGTTTACATGATCCTTGGATAGACACTTTGAGGATGTCTCCCCTGCCTTCTTATTAAAGCGTGCAAGATCGTGCGCGCGCCGCCATACCCTCCATGTCCTCCACGCTGCCTGCCGTGAACATAGTAGACATGTCTTTTCTTTGGTGATGTGGTGAACGTTTCGTGCACAGATCACCTACCCTGTATTTACTGTGCCTTAGTTTCTAGTTATTTTAACCATGGAAAGTGATGAGCTATTAGTTGACATGAACAGTGTAACTTTTGATTTTGTAAGATTTCTTCATAGTAGTCTAATTCACTATCATCATTAACATTTGAACAAAAGTTGAAACTAAAATAAATCGCCCTCAGTTGTATTTGTCCCAAAAAGATGGCAAAGTTACAAGAAATTTTCAAAGTAGTTGCCATTCGAAATATAGATGGTTATGTGGTTCTCAGCACAAAGTACCGACAGCGGTGGCTACGCTCGCTAAATTAGGTCATTAGACTCAGTAGATGCGTGGGTTCGAGCCCCACCATCGGCCGTCCTTGAAATGGTTTTCCGTGGTTCCCCCATTTTCAACACCAGGCAAATGCTGGGACGGTACCTTCTGACAGGCCACGGCCGCCTCCTTCCACATCCTTGCCCAGTTTCAGCCATTCCATCTCTCATCCCGGCACGCAGGTCGCCCACGGGCGTCGACTAGAAAGACCTGCACTCGGCCTCTCAGGAGGCTACACGACAAAAAATTGCAGAAGGGTTTTCGTCATGTGAATTTGTGGCCATTCAGGCAGATGAGACTATTGACTTGTCCTTCAAAGCTCAAAGTGTAATTGTGCGATATGTCTGCAACTCGAGAGTTGAGGAAATATTTGTAAGTTTCTTCGATGTATCATTAGATAAAAGTGCACAGGGTTCGGCAATACACACATAATTTTCGATCTGGAAGAATATAAAATAGATTAGAAAATAGTCTGCCCCTTAAAACCTCAATAACTAACTAGACTTATGCTGGAGCTAAGTCACTTCATTGTTATTACTGTTTGATGTTTTGAGGCGAAGAACCATAGACCCGTACGGGTATCACAACAATAACAAAATTTGAGGCAAAACTCTAAAAACATTCAGGGACCAAGAAACACATTAATAATGCAGATATGTTTTACATGCTAGCAAGAAATAGAATTGAGCATTGTTTAGTGGAAACGACGCGATTAGCAGCTGTGAAACATAATGAAAATGTAACTGGAAGTAGACGAATAGTGGGTCGCCTAATACAAGGTGTGCCATCTCGGGTGGCAAGAACTTGCCTTTAGAGGCCACAGAGAAGACCACGAATCTCTTAATAAGGGCAATTATTTCGACACCCTCGCTTTGCTGGCAATAGAAGAATCATTTATGAAAGAAGGCAGCTCTGTTTTTGAAGTTACGTCTCCAGACACCCAAAATGATTTAATCCAATCTGTCACTAATGCAGTAAGGGAAAGGATTGCAGAAGAGCTTTCGTCATATGAATTTGTGGCCATTCAGCAGATGAGACTGCTGACGTGTCCTTCAAAGCTCAATTAGGTGTAATTGTGCGTCTTGTATATAGGAATTCGAGATTAATTTTCCAGGGATGGCAAATGGATTGAAATTTTATATTTCATCCCGGAACAGGAATAGAATTAAATTCAGCCAATCAATTCAATACAATTCCGGCGTAGAATTAAACCTGGAGTGAAACATAGTATTTCACTCCGACAAGGAATGAAATATTGAATTCTATTCCTCTCAGAATAAATCTCGGAATGAAATTCAATTCAATTCCGGTGGGAGGGGAATTAAATCCATAGCATTTCATTTTATTCCTCTCAGAATGAAAGTTTGAAAGAAACACTCGAATTTGTTCCGAAGGGAATAAAATTAAATCCAAATAATTTAATTCAATTCTCCGCGGAATGAAACTCTGAACGGAAGATTGAATTCCACTCCGGTGGGAATGAAATTAAATCCATATGCTTTAATTCCATCCATCTCGTAATTAAATAATGAAGAAGACATTTAATTATATTCCGAAAGGAATGATGATGATGATAATAAAGGGAATTTAATTATATTCCTCTCGAAATGAAACAATATATTTAGGCCAATTCTGGCCGGAGTGAAATGTAATCCATGCAATTCAATTCTTCTCGGAACGAAACTCTGAACGAACATTTCATTATATTCCAGCCGGAGTAAAATTAAATCCATGGAATATAATTCAAACGAACATTTAATTCTATCCCGGTCGGAGTGAAATGAAATCCTTACAATTTAATTCTAATCAAGCGGGAGTAAAAAAAATAAAAAATCCATACAATTTAATTCTAATCCGCTCAGAATGAAACTCTGAACGAACATTTAATGCTATTCCAGCCTGAGGGAAATCAAATCCATACACTTTAATGCGAACATTTAATTCTCTTCCGGCCGGAGTGAAATTAAATCCATGCAATTTAATTCAAACGAATATTTAATTCTATTCCGGCCGGAGTGAAATTGAATCCATGCAATATTTTTGTCAGAATGAAACTGTGAATGGACATTTAGTTCTATTCCGGGAGTAGTGAAATTAAATCCATACATTTTAATTCTATTCCGGCCGGAGTGAAATAAGACACATTCACTTTAATTTGAACGAACATTTAATTCTATTTTGCCGGAGTGAAATTAAATCCATGTAATATAATTCTATTCTTGTCGGGATGAAGCTTTCAACGAGCATTTATTTCTATTCCGGTCGGAGTGAAATTAAATCCATACCATCTAATTCTATTCCTCTCCGAAGGAAACTTTGAACAAACATTTAATTCTATTCCGACGTGAATAAAATAAATCCATAGAATTTAATGATATGTAAGTATGAAGCTCTGAATTAAATATAGCGAAATTTAATCCATAGAATTACGGTTTATTCCTCGCGGAATGGCACTCTCAGTGATGAGTTTGTCTTATTCACTCCAATGAAATTCTGGGATATAGTGATAATACCCGAGGCATTTTTCTGAATTTTTTCTCACCAGATTATTATAATTATGAGCCTACGTTCATCTTATGAAACATAGACTTGTGAGATCACCTTTTATCCGTGTGTGTGATTAGTTGTATGTGTGTGTCCTCATAAATTCTAAACGACAAGAGCGATTACGATGAAACTTGGTGAGGCCTTAGTATTACCTCGTCCAACCACGACCATGCCTTTCAAATTTTAACAGTGGCATAAGTGGCAAAGTTCAAGAAAAAACGTTCAAGCCAGATAATTTAATTGTGCAATGGAGTTCGTCAGGAAAATGACAAGGCAGTTGTTCACTACGTGTTTAAAAGACGCCTTCCTACAATTTTCAAGTGCAAGAAACCTGCTCCTTTTAGACTCGTACGGTGTCGACAATGACACTGCAAATGTAAACAAAATTCTGGAAGATGGTAATCATGATCCCGACAAATTAACAGTAAAAATAATACCGGCCAACACAACGTATGGCCAGTAAGCAGTAATGTTCGGTCATCGAGAGTTAAAAGCTTAGCGTAGGAATCGCAAAAGATCATATATATATTCCATTATTGCATTCCAAATCGCATACGAGTGTTAAGGTTTTAGCGCCAATTAAAAATCGTTGGTAAATCTAAGACACTAATCGCCAATTGAATATTGAAATTGTGTACACCATAGGCAATAATGAAAAATAATTCATGCAGTAGAGGGACCAGGAATGCACTAATGTTGAAACTTTGAAGTCGATTTCCCACAAGTTCATTTTTTCCTGCAAAAGGTACCGTACATTATCTCCGGAACTAATTGTGAAATTTTCAGGACTCCTTTGTATGAGTATTCTATACTATCTGAAACTGTAAAAACAAGCATATTGATAAATTTCTGGGTTATTTTGAAATATATTCATGAGAAAACTAACAAAAAAATTGCATTATTTTAAAAATCCATATTTTCTAAACAGTATCCTTTTATTTAAAGAAAATAGTTTCAGTACTATGCCAACACATTAGTAGGGCGAGGTGGTGAAATGCACAGCTGCAGTGATTTTTGGAAAAAAAAAACCATTTTTCTTTTTTAGCATAATATTAAACTGTGGAGTTTGCTCTTTTAAATGACATATAAATCATGAGGATACTACGCGTAGAAGTATTTTATTTTAACCCTTTACTGTATAGTGTTGCCACAAGGCAACATATCACTTTTCACCTATTGTTTGATCATTGTATCTTACTTCAAGTTTAGCAAGCCCTCACCAGATGTCAGATTAGGACAGTGCTCATCGTAACTCCACTGCCCGCTGTAGGGGGCAGCATACCTGCTAATTTCTTCCCTGCAGGGGGGAGAGTAAGACAGTGTGTCTCTGAGTAAGCGCGGTAACGGTCGGTTGCATGATGTTAGACAATGGCGTAGTCGGTGTAACAAACACCTACATTCAGTGTTTCTTGTGTGTGTAAATATGTGTAGGGAGTGTTTTCTTATCGTGTATGACGTGTTTATGTAAGTTGTGTAAATATACTGTAGTAATAATTCCACAGAGATCCAGTGATATGAATCAGCTACCTACCTCGTGTTCTATACATACAGTCCATTTCTATCCTCGTACTATCCTTAGCCAAACCTTGTGTATATCTCCTCACCTTCATTCAACTCTTTTCATGGTCCTCCGGGCCGGATGTCTGTGGAATCTTCGTTAATGTGATATTAGCACGTGTATTTTGGCGGGACTGAAGCTTCATAGCAGCCATGTTGGCAAAGAATACTACAGCTTCCGATGGCAGCCATGTTTGCCCCAACCACTTCGTATGTCGTCACCTTGGTTCCAGTCTACAGCAACCAGTGATCTCCTGTCAGCGCTGGAGGTTATACGACAGCCACGCAGACCACCTTCGATAGTCTACACCGCAGCTTCAGTAAGTACATACTCAGTTTCTGATTCCTATTATTTCCCACCATGGACTCCAAAGAAAAACAACTCCTTGTTAAGACTAGAGGCCTAGCGAAAGCCAGCATCACACGCGTGTATAACTTTGTGGTTAACTTCAAATCAGGATCAAGCATAAATGCAATTAAGGCCAGACTAGACGATCTACCCAGAATACGAGAAAAGTTTGACAATGTGCAAGACAAGTTAGAACTGGAGGATGAAACTGAGGATCATAGTGAAGATCGTGACAGTTTCGAATCATTGTACTATGACGAAGTAGATAAAATAACAACATTGATAGAAGAGAGTGCAGAATCAAGGTTGAGACAAGGCAACCTTTCCAGTGGTACCACTCATTCCCACTCTGGTCCATTCAAGAGAGAACTCGCACTGCCAACTATTAAATTGCCATCTTTTGGGGGTAATATTACTGATTTTCGACACTTTTCTGATACGTTTACCAGTCTGGTCATAAACAATGACTCACTTGAAGATATCCAAAGGTATCATTACTTGTTATCTTCACTTACAGGGGAAGCACATGAACAAATTAAGAATCTTCCCATAACAACCACAAATTTCAAGATTGCATGGCAGACAGTCTGTCAAAGGTACAACAACCCTAAGCTCATTGCAACGTCTCACATTAAGAAACTTTTAAACCTTCCGTCTGTAAGCAAAGAGTCATCCACAGATATACGATCACTGTTAAATCAAGTTTCAAGTAATCTGAATGCAATTGAGGCACTTGAACTTGACATTCCTTTACATGAAATGCTCGTATCACAGTTGATTCTTCAACAAGTTGATGAGGTCAGCAGAAAACAATGGGAGCTGACGTTATCAAAATTGAAATTTGCAAGACTAGATGAATTATGTCGATTTTTAGAAGACAGATGCCATGCCCTTGAACTAACCAACTCAAATCAGACCTCCAAACCAGTGGTTTCGTCCCACCCACGACATGTTACTGACATCAAACACACTAAACCAGTAAGACAGGTTTATGTCTCTACTGGCAATAATTGTTTATTTTGTGATGGTATTCATCCTCTATACAAATGTTTAGGTTTTTCTGGCAACAGTAGCCAACAACGTATGAACTTTGTCAAACAACATAAATTGTGTTCAAATTGCCTTAGGCCTGGACACATTGTTGGCAACTGTTCTTCGGGCTCCTGTTATTCATGCGGCCTGAAACATCACACCCTACTTCATCGAACCAATAAACCTGTCACGCGGAGGCAGCAGGAAGCCACACCTGCGAGACACAGCGGCGCTGATGTCAACCAGCAACAAACGGTTTCAGCCACGTATTGTTCGATAAAGGCCAAACCTCAGACCCAGATACTACTCTCCACTGCACTGGTTAAGGTACGTGATGGCTATGGAAGGCTGCAAACTTGTAGAGCGCTCCTAGACTCATGTAGCCAGGCACACTTCGTCACAAATGCTTGTGCAGAACGGCTCAGCTTACGGAAGGTTCGAAACCGAATACCAATACAAGGTATAAGCAACGCTACTACAGAATCTCGTCACAGTGCTACCGTTAATGTTCACTCCATGCACAGTGAATACCAAGTAGAAATTAACTGTGCTGTGTTGCCAAGAATCTCTGCTGATCTCCCAGGATCGTACATTGATTTCGCTGACTGGGGTATTCCTGAAGGGCTACCTCTAGCCGACTCGACGTTCAACCAACCTGGGCGAATTGACATGTTGATTGGTGCGGTGGTATTCTTTCAGCTTCTTCGTCTGGAAAGACAAGTGAGACGAGGTGACTACTCTGTCCTCCAGAACACAGAATTCGGGTGGATTCTCGCAGGGCGTTTTCAGTTAGACAGAACGGCCGAAGCACCTTCGCAGACCGTACAGTCCTTCTTCACCACGAGTGACAATTCCCTTGACCATCTAGTTCAAAGCTTCTGGGAATTAGAAGATATTAATAAGCCATTCAGATCGAAGGACGACCTGGAGTGTGAGAAACATTTTACTGCCAACACCAGGAGAGATGCTGACGGAAGATTCACGGTACAGCTTCCACTGCGCGAGGACTCTACAGAGCTTGGTGACTCGCTCCCATTGGCCATGTCGCGACTTCATCATCTCGAGAGACGATTAAGTAGAAACACCCAACTCAAGAATGACTACATGAACTTTCTGGAGGAATACGAAGCTCTGGGACACATAGAGGCTATCAACACGTCGCACCCTAATGAGCATAGCTATTACATGCCCCATCACCCAGTCCTCAAAGAGGCAAGCTCTACTACGAAGACGAGGGTGGTGTTTGATGCTTCTGCCGCCACTACGAGCGGGAAATCACTCAACAACATACTCCGAATTGGGCCGACCATCCAGCAAGATATCTGGTCGATCATTACAAGATTCCGTTGTCACCAAGTGTGCTTCACAGCAGACATTCGCCAGATGTATCGACAAGTAAATGTTGATAATCGTGACTGCAACCTTCAGAGAATCGTATGGCGCCGATCGCCGGAGGAACACATAAGACACTACCGGCTAAAAACTGTCACGTACGGAACAGCTTCAGCACCCTTCCTCGCTACTAGGTGCCTTCAGCAGCTCGCCATTGAGGAGTCGCGCAACTTACCCAAGGCAGCAGAAGTTCTCCAGAGAGATTTCTGTGTGGACGACTGCATGTCTGGGACGGAAACCCTCGAGGAAGCTCTGAGAACTCAAGAATAACTCATCGATCTCCTTCAAAGGGGAGGTTTCCAACTTCGAAAATGGTGTTCCAATCATCCACGACTACTCGAAGCTGTTCCTCCGTAATGCAGAGAAGCCCAGCTGCCCCTTCAACACGATAGTGGAAATAACGTTAAGACATTAGGACTCTTGTGGCATCCTGCCAACGATCAGCTGCAGATTGTGAATGGTACCGGGATTACTAAATTCAACGGACCGGTTACAAAAAGAAAGGTACTTGCAGTCATAGCATCAATATACGATCCGTTGGGACTGATGGGTCCATTCATCATCTCCTGCAAGTATTTCCTGCAGCAACTCTGGCAACTTCGCTTAGGATGGGATGAGAACCTACCTAAAGAACTGCTTCAGCGCTGGGAACATCTACACAATCAGCTACCTCTAGTCAGCCGAATTCGTATCGACAGACTAGTACTAACGAAGGGCATTGTCACTAACATTCAACTGCACGGTTTTTCAGATGCGTCTGAGAAAGGATACGGATGTTGCATTTACATAAGATCGGAAAACCAACAGGGTGAGCGCATCACAAGGCTACTGTGCGCTAAATCTAAGGTCGCCCCACTAAAAAGGGTCTCCATTCCTCGTCTCGAGTTGTGTGGAGCACTGCTGCTAGCTCGTCTTCTCAAGAAGGTAACATCGGTCTTAAATTTGACCATTAGCAGCATCCACTTGTGGACAGATTCGACGATCGTTCTTTCATGGATTGCAGCATCACCCATACGGTGGAAAACGTTTATTGCCAACAGAGTTTCGGAGATTCAAGACAGCGTATCGATTGCAGATTGGAAGCACGTTCCTTCAGGAGACAATCCTGCGGACCTGATTTCACGGGGACTCACTCCAGACGCCCTTATTGCTAAGTCACTTTGGTGGAATGGACCACCGTGGCTTGCGGAAAATACTCTATCATGGCCTAACTCAACCCCTTCTGCGGATACCCAGGACATCCCAGAACAGCGGAATCCTGTGGTCAGTCTCGTGGCGCTTCAACCTGAAGATGAGTTTATGCAGCGATTCTCTAAACTTGCACGGCTGCAGAGAGTGACTGCTTACTGCCTCAGATTTGCAGCTAACGCCAAACTTCGTCATACGTACAGGAAGACTGGTGAATTGGACCTTCAAGAGTTACGTTCAGGACTATATGCATGTTTCAGGAACGTCCAAGCATCAGCATATGGTGCAGAGATTCATGCTCTTCGTAGTACAAGGGCAATTAGTAAGAAGAGCAAGATTATATCCCTTAATCCATTCCTCTGTGAGCAAGGACTTCTTCGAGTTGGTGGCAGATTACAACAATCGGAGCTCCCTTTCAACCAACAACATCAAATAATCTTGCCCCCAAGTCACCATCTAACTAAATTGATCATCGAGAACGAACATCGACGAATGTTACATGCTGGGTGCCAACTGCTACTCTCCTCTCTTCGCCAGCAATACTGGATACCAAATGGAAGGAATACCATTCGGAAGATAATACACCATTGTCTCATCTGCCACAAGCTCAAGGCAAAAAATGCCCAGCAACTAATGAGTCAGTTGCCGAACTACAGAGCATCACCTGCCAATCCATTTGTTCACTGTGGGATTGATTACGCTGGCCCACTGTACATAAAATCAGGATCTCGTAAAAACAGCGCAAGAGTTAAATGTTACGTATCATTTTTTGTATGTATGGCTACTAGGGCTATTCACCTGGAAATTGTTAGCAGCATGACTACCCAAGCCTTTCTTGCTGCTCTCAAACGCTTTATCTCACGACGAGGAAGACCTGCGCACATATATTCGGACAACGGCAGAAACTTCGTAGGCGCAGACAAGGAACTTCGGGAACTGCAGAGATTGTTCGACGAAGAACATCACCAACGAGAGATCTCAAATTTCGCTAGCACTGAAGGCATTCAGTGGCACTTCATTCCGCCACAGGCTCCACACTTTGGAGGTATTTGGGAGGCTGGCGTCAAGTCATTCAAACATCATCTTCGACGAGTGATGGGCACGGCATACCTTACCTTTGAAGAACTGGCAACACTCACAACACAAATCGAAGCATGCCTAAACTCTAGGCATCTAGTCCCCCTAGCCGATGATCCCGACGACATAATGGCTATCACCCCAGGTCACTTTCTAATTGGAAGACCTATCACTACCCTTCCCGAACCAGATCTGAGTAATGTACGCCTCAATGTACTCTCTAGATGGCAGCAACTACAACGGCAGCTCCAAGGATTCTGGAAGGCGTGGTCAGCAGACTACCTCTCCCACCTGCAGCAGAGGAGTAAATGGACACTAACAAGCAATAATGTGCAGCCAGGCACATTAGTGATCGTCAAGGAAGACAACGTCCCCCCACTGTGCTGGAAGCTCGCAGTGATCGATCAGGTCCACCCTGCCGCTGATGGACTAGTACGCGTCGCCACAATCCGTACTTCTACTGGAGTATTCAAAAGGCCAATTACAAAACTTTGTCCTCTCCCCACTTCTGAAGGCGACGATATCTGAACGTAGTGTGTCTTGTTTTGTATTTATCTTCATGTTTGTTTGTTTATTTTACATTGTGTTTGGAAAAAAGTGTTTAACCCTTTTTTGGCGGGCGGCATGTTTGAACATTGTATCTTACTTCAAGTTTAGCAAGCCCTCACCAGATGTCAGATTAGGACAGTGCTCATCGTAACTCCACTGCCCGCTGTAGGGGGCAGCATACCTGCTAATTTCTTCCCTGCCGGGGGGAGAGTAAGACAGTGTGTCTCTTGAGTCAGGCCTTCGTAAGTTAGATGGGATTGGCTAAACCTTATTTTGGGCCTAGTTTTTTATTACGCTCCGGTTATGCAACTTTGGAAACGTAATATCACGAACGGACGATGTGTGTTGGTAGACCTAGCGCCCTGTTTTTTATGTCTTAAATGTGATTGGCTTACACTGATACTAACAGGATTACAACCGTATTATGTTTTAGACTTAGATTAAACTCCTTAAAAACAAAATCTATTGTTATGAATTTCAGAAGTTGATCGCATATAATCATAAACATCATTACAGTGTCTCATATACTTGCTAAGATTCAGTTATATGTAAAGAATTGCACCTGTTTATATTAATACTATGATGGCAACCCTTGCTGCCGATTATCATTTCGTTTTTTTTACAAGATGGCAGACTACGGCAGGTTGTTTTATTTAAAGATATTTGTAAATGATGTGGAGGTTTTAATAATGTTGATTCGTGAGCAAAAGAAAAGATGGAGGAAAATATGAGCAATTATGTCATTTGTAATGAAATGTACATGCTGTTTAGTGATGAACTGTGGCGTGTCAGTCATGTGGAAGATTAACATAACCTTAACCCTCATATCTGGAACGCCGCCAGTTGTAGTTTTGAAATGCTCTCGATCCAATTTTCTGGAGTGTGTTATACCAATAATATAATTCTGCAGGTCTCATTCTATCATGTAAGTTTTGTATAGTGCTTATTTGAGCAGTACTACATGGCTAGCATTTGTGTGTGGCAAAGGTTCACTGTAGAGGCAGATGACCTCGTAGTTCCGCCCCCTTAAAACAACAATAACTTACTAACTAAAGGTTCACTGTGAGAGAGAATGAGAACCTGTAGGCCTAAACCATTCAACTGTCCTCTTTGCTTCCTAAGGAATTAACCTGTGTGATTCTAACTAATAATGCTAGTAAACCCTTATCTGTAGGCCTACTGTCTTTGCTTTCATCCTGTTTAGTCCGAAGAGGACATTATTTCACTTGCATCCTTAGCTGGCTATCACTTCTGCCTCTGGGTTGAAGGGCACTTGCAGCAATGTGTATGCTAGTCAGCGGTGAGGCATATGGAACACTTCCATGGAGTGATGAATCTTTCAGGTTCAGTAACAGTCTGTTTTCCTAGAGTTTTCAACTCTAATAATAAAGATTATATCGGAGACATATTCGTTAAGAGTGGAGTTTACCTGAACCGAAGTAAAAAATTCTTAAACTACTGAAATTAGCCAAGATACCTGTAGTAGTGGTATCTGGAGATGATAGGAGTATAGTAATAGATGTTTACTCCTCCGCTGTCTATAACTCACCCAGCCATGCCAAATTTGATCACGACCTATAGAGATGAAATTCCAGCTGACTCCGCCATTTTTAGCATCGTGTACAGTGTTGCCAACCCCACGCATTAGGTACTATATCGCATCCATCTGACCAATGGTTTTCGCCTAGACCAATAATTGTTAGGTAAGTAAGATACTCACCCCTGGTTTTTGTCACGCACAGTGGGGGTAGTCATGCATCAATAATCTTTATCCAAGCCCATGGTTGTGCCGATTATTTCTTTTTTCACATAATTACAAAGTTATGTGTGTTGTGTGACATGTTAGCAACGCAATATGACGTTGATTTTTTGGCCACAAACATCTGCCGTCGGCGAACGAGCTACAAATAAAAACCTTCTTGACTGTATATTAGTGATATTTGACAGTATATTTTGTATGAAGCAGTGATATTTGACAGTATTTTCAATTCTTAATGACTCCCAGAAAGTAAGTGAATGGTATATGCTTAATAATCTACCACGTTCTCGTTTGGTTCCGGCTCTGGTAAACTCCACAATTAATGACATATTCTTAGAGCCGATGACAGTCTTTAGAAACGTTTTAAATCTTTTTTTCTTTCAATTTCTGATACCATTCAGTTGGAATGACATCCTGCAGCGCAGCCATGCTCGTTAAGTCATGCACTGTGGTCGTGATAGGCACCTGCAGTAAGTCGAGAAATCAACGGTTTATCCTGGCATTGATAGAGGCTATCATAAATGTGAAATTTCGACACTCCCTTGAGACAAATGCTGGGATTGTACCGTACCTTATTTCAAATCCTGGGGCACTATTTCATCCTTGTCCCAAATACATTTACACATACTACTACACTCATCACAGAAAAGTGATACACCCGAGTTCCTCGGGCTGATGAACACTATGTCCCAGGCTATTGAAATGAGAAATACATGTTGGTATGATCAAACTTTGGTGCTTACATATTGAGGCCAATTGTTTGAATGCCTACTTGGATGTTATTTTATTATCGAATTATATTTTTCTCCAGCCGTTAAATATTCACGTTGATATGTTACATAATACAATAGTTGTAACTTACTATGGATCCATATTTCTTGACATTTATGTCATAGATACCTCAGCTTGTAACTGCATAACTAATGTGTCACCCAGATAAGAAACTAAGATGGCTGGCATACAGTATTCCTGAAAATGTTCATGTCAAGGTTGTCAAAACAACATAAATGCCTACTATTGGGAGCATTGAAATAACTGTTTCAGAACAAATCATCAGTGAGCTGTTATAACTTGGATGGACATTGGTGTCTGCTGCAAAACCATGTTATCAAGTATTGTTGATGTTGCTGCTTGAATGTTGCCACCATTAGCCATATCAACTTGTGTACAGATGCCAGCATTCAGCTGTGCACTTGACCTTGAGAGGTAGGAGGTAGGTGTAGAGTGGTGCAGGAAACAAGCCGAATACTTCTCTATCTGAGAACATAGACGAGTGTGACAGTAGATTGTCACAATCAGAAACAGACACACTCAGTGTGGCAAATGTTTTAAGTTTCAGTAGTATACCGGGAGAGTGGATGGGGAAGTACAGAGCTACCTTCCCGGTAACTGTATGTATAGGTTGTATGTAGTGGTATATGCATATTTGTAGATGAGACTAGGATTGGGAAGGAGGCAGTCGTGGCCTTAATTTAGGAACCATCATTTGAGTCGATGATTGTGGTGTGAACTAAGCCAAACACGTCTCAATTTTGCATGTTCCAAACAGACTAGAATTAATTATTTGTTTGCAATAAAACCCAGGACCTTTAGGACATGAGTCTCAATATGTAGGCTACTCCTGAGATCACTGAAAGTGACTCATGTTTAAAGGATACCAAACAAATTTGACACATGTAAATTTATGAACAAGGGACTAATCACTTATCTTTCAATATACTGTACTTTTGTGCCATACCAATAGGCCTACTGTTTTAAGGTGTAGCACGTTTTGTGCTCCTTAGGATATGCAGTTATTCGAGCGTAAGGACATGAGAGAAAAGCTGGTATTCAGAAAGGTGTAAGGCAAGGCTGCAACTTATCACCCATACTTTTCAATCTATATAATAATAATAACTGGCTCTACAGCCCATGAAGATCCTAAGCCTACCAAACGACCGCTGCCCAGCCATTTGGCCTGCAGATATTGGGGTGATGCGTGATCAACGCATCGGGTCCCCTCGGCCGTTAATCTTGGTTTTCGTGATCGGGGCGCTGCCTCACTGTCAGGCAGCTACTCAGTTGTCCTCACGAGGCTGAGTGCACCCAGTTCCAGCACTTACGTCAGTTTCTAAAATCCCTGACAGAGCCGGGAATCGAACCCGGGGCCTCCGGACCCCAACACCACTGGGCCGGCATTTTCAATCTATACATTAAACAAGCAATGCAGGAAATTGGAGAAAAATTCAAAGTAGGAGTAAAGATTCAAGGAGAAATAATTTCAACTCGGAGATTTGCTGATATCGTCATCTTAGCTGACACACCAGAGGATTTGAATGAGTTTTTAAATGGTATGGATTCTGTCTTGAGGAAAGAATTAATGATGAAAATTAATAAATGTGAAACAAGAATATTGGATTGCAGTCAAAAGAGATCGCTGAAATAACTGAAATCCTCCATGTCCATTTACAGAATATTTCCTTGAGAAGTTTAGACTGCATTTTTCCATGTCTAGTGTCTTATAAGTTACATTCCACATCTATTGTATTTATTGCTTGTATTCTTACAGATCTGTCCACTGGATCCAGGTGAACAGCAAGTTGCAAGAGCAGAACTGGACGAGAACGCAATTTCAATAGTGTCGTTCTTTCTATACTAGACCTATACAATTATTTTATTTCTACATTGTGTATTGCAAAATAATAATAAAAAAAAATAAAAAAAAATGTTTCAATCACCTATGGTTTTCATTTATCTTTCTCATATCACATTTCCAAGAGGGTCATGGGGTTCAAACAGGAATTTGGAACCTGTGTAGGATAGCAGGTAGGGGGTGGGGGTGATTATATTATTCTATAGTCAGGTTTGGAGGTTATGTAGGTTAGGGCGAAAAAAAAGGGGGGGGGGGGGGGGCGGGTATGGGATGCTCTGGAATTTGGAGGTTATGTTAGCAGACATGACTCGATATTTCATTTTATGGCATTCAACTTATAAAACGTGTTAGATAATTGATTTTTACGGTGAATAGTTGATGAACTAACGTCAATACATTATTATAATTATCAAAATATATAGCTGCATAAGTACGTTCACTACCAACATTACAAAGTGGACAACAAATTCCATAATGTATCAGTATATTGCTTGTGATACATTTTGTCAGAGCTAATATTGTCGAAGGTAGTAGCTATTAATGTTAATTGAGCTCTGTGTAATATTCATGAAAATAAGCTGATATCTTACGGATTTAGTTCCTTATGTTTCCCCTACCGAAGAGAAATGATTGTTTTTTTGAAGCCGGATTATGGGCGGATTTAAGAAAATTATTTAACATGGGAGCTGGGACTCTGGTATTATATTCTCTTTGTCTTGAGTAAGAGCGGTAACGGTCGGTTGCGTGATGTTAGACAATGGCGTAGTCGGTGTAACAAACACCTACATTCAGTGTTTCTTGTGTGTGTAAATATGTGTAGGGAGTTTTCTTATCGTGTATGACGTGTTTATGTAAGTTGTGTAAATATACTGTAGTAATAATTCCACAGAGATCCAGTGATATGAATCAGCTACCTACCTCGTGTTCTATACATACAGTCCATTTCTATCCTCGTACTATCCTTAGCCAAACCTTGTGTATATCTCCTCACCTTCATTCAACTCTTTTCACCTATGTATGTAGGGGCAGAGTAAGTTTTACGGCAAACCATTGTGCACTCATTCAAACAGACATACCAGTGATGCCTTTTTTTTTTTTTACATAACATACGACAAAACAGCCCGACAACCAAAGGTACAGTACTCCTTCCACCCCGTCAACATCCACGCGCAGAGCAAACGCAAGAAAAGCTCGCCGAAAAACGCTGCGCAGATCTTCGGACATGTTCGGGTGTTCGTGAGTGTTCGGTAGTGACATACAACGCCCCTCCCACTTCCCGGCAGTAGCTGGCTAGCAGCAGCTCTGAACGGATCGTCTGCCCAGGCTTGGCAGTCCGACTGTGACTGGGGTTCAAGTGAGATCTCAGCTGTAGACCGTCTCGGAGCGAGCTGCGTTCTTGAAGAGTTGAGTGAGCCCGGTAATCAGCATTACAGGAGCCCCGCAATGAGCATTAAAATACGCCGATTGATATTTGTATCTGCGCATCGTTGTGTTTCGGCAAGCTTTTCTTGCGTCTGCTCTACCAACCACCATTTATTTCCCGTGGGCTCTCCCCATTCAGTTACCACCGACTTCTGGACTACCTTTGGCTCAACCTCAAAGACATTACCGACCTAAGGTCGTGCAAGTATACTTGCGCATTGCAATACGTACCCATGGCCATTATTTCTTTCGATAAAGAAGAATGTGCATGAGTCACGATTGTTTGAATGCTTTGTTGAAACTGTAAGTTAATAAAGTGTTATTTATTTTTAATGTCATTTTCTTGGGCTACCGCTGGATACACCCCTGAATTTTAATACGTTTCACCAATTCAACATGACGACCGCGCGAATAGTTTCACCAGCATTCAATATCTCCGACAGCATTTATTGGGAATCATTTGTGTACTAAATAGACAGAGAGCGGTAGCTACGCTCGCTAACGCACAGCACTAAGCCACGGGGACAAGCTATCCGCGGACTCTGTAGACGTGGGTTCGAGCCCCACCGTCGGCCGTCCCTGAAATGGCTTTCCGTGGTTTCCCATTTCCAACTCCAGATAAATGCTGGGACGGTACCTTCTGACAAGCAACGGCCGCTTCATTCCACATTCTTGCCCAGTTTAATTCATTTTACCTCTCCTGAGGTTGGCGTCAAGAAGGGCATCCGGTCGTAAAGACCACCCGCCACACATACTTTGATCGTATCTCATCCCCCGTTGAAAACGGGAATAAGGGTAGACATATATTTGTGTGCCAAATTCTGGGTTTACTACAGCCAAATGTTGTTTGAGTTAAGACACTGGCATTTCAGCCCCATGGAAGTTCCACTTTCAGCCGCCTACTACGCTCCGGGTATCAAATGGCCTCATTCGTAATTTAAACAGCCAGATTTGCCAGCAAATTCCATTATAACGTCCAACTTAGTATACACAAATTCTGAAAAGCCTTTGTTCGAGTCTCAACCTGAATACTGTATGTATAGATATACGTATTTGCTTTGTGCTTATTTTCAAATAACGTGCTCTTTTTCTTTTTAATGAGATTTCAGCGCACGGGTCATAACTCTTTGGGTAAAATGCGAACAGCCGGTAGGGCGAGGTGGTGAAATGCAAAGCTGCTTGCCTCTTAACAAGGCGGACCGGGTTCGATTCCAGGTCAATGCAACTGAGATTTTTGAAGTGTAATATCACGTCCTGTGGTTTGGATGGTGGTCCCGTAACTTAAGATCACGAGATTTACGGTTACGTTACACTACAGGCTGCCTTCATTCTTGGCTGTGGCCCCCGGCTATGCCAAGAAATTCAATTGTGGTCTGTCGGCTGGAAAAGGGTACACACTGCTCGGTCATTCTGGAAGTTGTTTTCCGTGGTTTCTCACTTCTACTCCAGACGAATGCCGGGATGGTTGAACTTCAGGTTAAGGCCGCCTCCTTGCCAATCCTCACCTGAATTACTACCCACTAATACAGCCATTACAATAACACAGATCATCAGACGAATTTCGCACACACCCAAGTACACGGGGCTACATTACCACAATGTCGCCAAGCCCCTAAATAAATCAACAACTACTGTCGACCAAAGTATCATGTGTACTCGAGTTTGAAGGTTGTTTGTGAAGTAACCAATAGACCTACATAAAATCCAATACCATCAACATTTTCGTCGTTCTATTTTACGTTAGTTCATGTAGGTTTGGATTTTATAATTTATATTTTAATATTTTTTATCGCAGTTGGAACACAAAAAGGGCACGTTTTTAAGAGTGTTTCAACCATGCGTCACATTTAAGAATTATTATCTCAAAAGCCCGTCATCAGATCGAATCCAAATTTTAACACGATATACATTGTAATGTTGTATAACTGGTTTATTAATTTCACAATTTTGTGTGTCCAAGAAACAAAGTTGTTATCATTGTTGTAAGGTAACTTTTTCTCGGCTCGGGGTGGTTGGAAAATGTAGTTCTTGGTTGCGTTGTAATCGTTATACATCACAAAGTTATGCTGTATGACTGTGAAATACGTAAATTAATTCACTTATTTTATATAGGTTTGTATTTGTACGAGGAAATACATGGTTCACCAGCTAGCCGCTCCGGAAAAAGCTGTACAGCGTTGCTGAGATGGAGCCCATCACTTCCGAGCGAGACGCGCCATGATGCGTGTGGGCACCATTTCGGCAACGCTGTACAGCTTTTCCCGGAGCGGCTAGCTGGTGAACCATGTGTTATTTCCTCGTACAAATACAAACCGATATAAAAAAGTGAATTAATTTCAGTCTTTTTTTCAAAATCAATCCCACAAAAATATCAACTCCCGGAACTAAAATTCATACGCTAAATAAATAAATCCAGCAACAGAGTGGAAAGATGTTGCACATAAAAAAAATTAAATCAAATGGAAAATAGTTTTGTAATAATAAAATAAAGAATAGTTACAATATTTTGAATACACTACATTAATTTTTTAAATGATAAGAAAACGTAAGTCCCCTTGAAGAAGATTACGTAAACTATGAAATGTTAAAATATTACTTCGCGAATTTTTGCCCGGCTGAAGTCTTCTATCATTTCACTGAGATCTAAACTTGCTTAACGGTCACGGGAGGTCATAGCTGTACTGAAAAAAGAATATGAATTATAAATTAGTTTGAAAAGTATAATTACTAGGTAATTAATCAATTAAATTTAAAACAATCCGGAATGCGGGGCCCTCCCCTAGGTATGGACGTTCTATGCCATTCAACATGGAACTTCCAAGTGCGTGTAGAATAATGTTGGCAATACTGACATATGCATTGCTCAAAACATATGTACAGTAAAACTTCGTTTAACAGTCATTGTTGTAAGAGATTACGGAACGTGGCAGACAGGCAGAAGCATTTCTGAGAAGCATTAGGAGCTTAGTGTGGAATAAAGATGTCCCACAAAAAAGCAAGGAAGTGTTATACAGAAGCTACTATATCCCGATACTGACCTATGCTTCAGAAACGTGGACAATGAAGAAAAGAGACATAAGCAGAATACAGGCAGGTGAAATGAAGTTCCTGCGAAGTAGGATCGGAGTAACAAGAAGAGACAGGTTGAGGAATGAAAAGGTCAGGGAAATGGTGAAAGAGGAGCCCTTGCAAGGTAGGATTGAGACGTCAAGACTGAGGTGGTATGGACACTTAAAGAGAATGGATGAGAAGAGGATTCCCAAGAGGATACATGAGATGCAGATGAAACGACCAAGGGGAAGACCAAGAGATAGATGGCTGAAAGGAGTGGAGGAATGTGTCAAGAAGAGAGGCGAGGACTGGACCAGAGTGACAGCGGAGAGGTGGTGGGAAGAAAGGACTAAGTGGCGAGGCTTGTGTTCCAAACAGACCCAGCCTGGGGCTGGGAACTGGACAAGATGATGTTGTAATAGCGTAATAATACTGCAATAACAAAGTGATTTAAGGTGCAGTGACGCATTCGCTTTGTTTACTTTATTTTAGTGGGAAGTGAGTGTACCTGCCCACCATTTTCAAGCTACATGAACTATTTCACCTGTAAGTTTATATTACTGTACTGTACATTATTTTGCCCTATTTGTAGCTACAGTATGGATGTTTTTATCATGTAATAAATAGTTTTATTAGCTATTGCAATCGTGTTTAATTTCTTTTCGCTCCGAAATATATTATATTACTGTGAGAATGATATCTGTCTATAATATAATTGATTGAGGTCATGTTTTGGAGGAATAATACAGTGTTTCCGTTATCCGTCTATTCGCTCAATCGTCACGACCACGGTCCAGACGATGACGGTTAATAGAGTTTTTACTGTACCATAATTGTAAGCCAAGTTGCAAATGATTATAATTTATACATTCATTCAATGATAGTGTGTCGGACTCAAACGTCCTAAGAGTATTATTAGAGTTGGCTCTGAAATATTAGTTATATGACTTAGCCTTAGGCGGCAGCACGCCGGACACTCACTGCTGGGTCCGAAGTTCAAATCCCAGTCACTCCATGTAAGATTTGTGCTGGACAAAGCGGAGGCAGACAGGTTTTTCTCGGGTTTCCCCGTCTTAATTTCATTCCAGCAACACTCTTCTCTATCATTTCATCCGTCATTCATTTAATCATTGCCCCAGGGGATTGCGACAGGCTTCGGCAGCTGGCACAGTTCACATCCTCGTTGCTAGACGGGGGCTTCATTCATTCTATTCCCTGACCCGGTCGGTCAACTGGAAGCAGGCTGTGGATTTTCACTTTCAAATTGACTCTGCACAATGTGGTGGAAAATAAAAATTGAATAGGCCTATGCCAGTTACATGCAGATAAACATGGAAATTATAAGCAAGCTTAAACATATGCATTACTCAAAATATATCTGCAATATTATCCCCCTTATTGTGAGCAAAGTTCAAAATTATTACATTGAATAGTTCTGAGAAATTGAGTCTTGGATTAAAAAAACAGAGTATAGTTAGGCAGTTAGCAGACGTGTTGACTCTGAAATAATGTACAATCATTTGTTGAGGCATGCGATGGCATCACAAAATTTGGTAGAAATCCATTAAGTACAGCAGTTACATT
Organism: Meconema thalassinum; assembly: GCA_946902985.2. Taxonomy (NCBI): domain Eukaryota; kingdom Metazoa; phylum Arthropoda; class Insecta; order Orthoptera; family Tettigoniidae; genus Meconema; species Meconema thalassinum. The sequence continues at coordinate 864,345,036 of OX336389.2, forward strand.
CAGTTAGACATGGAACTCTCAAGCAAACTTAGGTGCATACCAGGTGAGTCAGCTGCCCCCAATAATATTGCTTTTATGTAGCCCAACTAATGTGTGCCATCAGGAAGGTCGATATTTCTCTGCAGGCATTTCATATGGTATAATGTGAGTTAGCCGAGGTCGTTGCGGCATGACTGTTGGCAGTCTCTCACATCCGGGAGGCTCGAATCCCCCCGCCGGCAACCTTGAAGATGGTCTTCTGTGGTTTCCCATCTTCCTTCCAGGCAAATGCCGGGGTTGGTCCCTAACTATAGGCCACAGCCGCTGCCTTCCAACTCCTCGACCCTCCCATCCAACATTCCTCCCCAACGGTACTTGTAGCTCACCCATTGGGTGTCCGTCTCGAAGCAGCTACAAAAACTGGTGAGCCGAACATGTCCTCGGACACACCCGGCACTAAAAGCCATACGCTAAAAAAAAAAGGTATAATGCGCTGTAAGCACATCCCGCAAACGATACTGAACACTATTAATTTTCCCTCAATGTGCTTACAGACTGTTTGAATAATATGATGTACCTGCAGTCAATTATTGTAGTGCAACATATCTGTGTTAAGATGCCATGCCAAGTGGCTGGGTATCGCTAAACATGAAATTAAATGTTCGACGATGTCTAAATGTAAATATTATACTGTATGTCAGAAAACTGCATCATAATGAGGGTCATTATAACTAGAGCCCTGCGCGGATAAACAAAACGTTATCCGCATGACTTTTATTCGCATCCGCCCCACATCCACACGACTTTTATCCAAATCCGCTGATATTACAATATTATGTTTAATGTATTAGATCAAGCATAACTTGTTAAACCAACACATTTAGACATTTGAGGAGAAAGTCGTTCCTGATAATTTGCTTCATTGCAAGGAACTTCAAGTTGGCATTCCAAGGGACTTCAAGTAGGATGACACTTCTGGTTCCTTGACCTCCGCTTTAGACAAAAAATTGGCTATACTTTTGCACTTGTGCCTCAGTAAGTTTGATGTGCCCGATTTGTGTCCCGAGTATAAATACACTTTTTTTTTTACAGGTAAAATATCACTATATCGTTCACCTTTTCGTTTCCATTGAAAACGTAACCAAATGTCTGCCATATCGCTGACTTAAGTTTTGTTTCACGCGCTATTGAATATTCACCTTGTTTTATTTTAATATATAGTTTATCCATGTTGGTGAAATGATGTTCATACTCACGATCGCGGTAACATTCACTACGTGAAAATCTCTTTTCGCTTGGAGAAAGGGATTGACATTCGGCCGGAAATTCCACGTCAGTCATCATCCTTCTGCTTCTGGACCCATCCATGTTCGCATAGATGATGTCATAGTTGATGTTGCAATATCACAGCCAATGTGCTTCAGTGACAAGTTGGAAATAAATCTACAGATAAACCTGGATCCCGATCTTCCAGGATAGCTTAGATGGCGAAGTAGCTGACATGAAGAATGTTAATGATGTCACCACGATGAACTAACAAGCTTATTGACAGCATTGTATCTCGTACGTATAGTAATAATGGCAGTGAGAATTGATGATGAGATGTCAAGACCATCTACTACAAACATACGGTACTTAATAAAATGTAGTTGAAAGCATACGAGTAAAATGATCTTCTCGTGTATAAGTGCAATACGTGCCTGAATATTTTGTACGCAATAGGCTGTAGGAGTATTCCTCTTTTAAGCATGAAGCTGTAGATTGGCATATCAAATATGTAATATTACCGTAAGTTTGTATTCTAAAGACTATCCGCAATACTCAAAACATTATCCGCAGCGTATCCGCACAGCAATGAAAACTATATCCGCGTGGCGAAAATATCTGCGGATATCCGCATCCGGCTTTAATTATAACACTATTTTTCATTATGAAACAGTTTCTCCCACCAATCAGAGCTCAAGAAACAGTTGTGTGACCAATTAGGGGAGGATAGCATCACTTCCACGGCCCCCTATTTTAAATTTCACCGCGTGGCTACCGTCATAGAGGGGTATTCGAGGAGGCCATGGCCAATACAAGGTATTCTCCGAGTCCCATGCGCTCTGTTCAGTACATAAGAACTGGTGAAATCTCTACAGATATTTATGAATATTTATGTTCGAACATAAAATCGTTATAATTATCGTCGAACATAAACAGTCTTATGCAACTCGCCTATAATGGTAATCAAGACACTCGTATGGAAATTATAAAACTCTCTTTGCTTGTTTTATAAACATACTCTTGTCTTCATTATTGCCATTATAGGCTCGTTGCATAATGTACTATTTAAAACTTGATAGGCCCATAGTGACGTGGAGAGCATTTGAAACAGCGAACTGGAGGAGTAACGTCCTCTCAGAGCGTTGAGCTGTAAAACCAACTATTTGAGAAATTCCTGGACATTATCAAATGTATCCATTCTGTACAGGCTCCAAAATATTGTTCATCCCTGAAAATAAAATAAAAGTTCCCCTAACAATGACATTGGGCCTACTGTAACATCACCAGACCATACATAAGTAAACGGCTGAAAAAGAAAACCAAATATTTACTTGCAGTAACAGAGACAAACACAGGAAAGAAATGACCGTGTTGCTTGTAATTCACATTGGTGAGTTATTTTACATACAAAAACACACGCGTTGGGGTTGAATCCACCCCAGTCAGTTATTACTAAGTGCACTGTCTGACAGTGTCACAGGAAATGGTTGACCTGGAGTGAACACTCGAAGACGACCTGACCAGAAAGGTACATGGACGGAGAAAAAAAATGAAAAATTACTTATACATGAAACGGCCTTCCACCCCAGCGCGTGTTTGAGAGTTAAAAGACAGCTGTACGATCTCAAACCATATTTTACTGTGAAAGCATGTCTTCTCAGTAAAGCAGCATTTGTAAGCTGACTAAGACAAAAGTGACAAGGGGATGCTATAAGAGGATGCACTGCACTATTCAGGGAAGTTTCAAGTCAGTGCTCTTATCTAGTGCACTATCATTAATATTAATGCACACCCTGATTTTAGAGACAAAATTTGCTGAAAAAGTGTGCATTACATTCCAGTAAATACGGTAGTTCAACTTATGCTTGTATTATTTACACTGTATTCATGTAATAATCTGGTTAACTGAAGAAGGCAGACAAAATAATCTCATGATGAATGGGATGAGACTAAGGCCCCTGAGAGGGTTGGCTGTGAATTCAACTTTGCATGTGATCAGGCAGCTGTTGATGGCAAGTATGGTAGTAGGTAACAAAGCTGGAAGTGAAGGTAAGTTAGCATTGTTGAAGGCCAGCAGTGGGGGAGAAAGCATGTTCTCTAATTCTGACTGAAGATTTAGTTGAAAACTATACAAGTGAAAACTATCAGTGCAATTACAAGAAGCAGAGCTGAAAATAACTTTTTTTGTACATAACATGGACAAAATTAGATTTATTCAGAATCTCTCACAACCAAGGACAAATTCTGTACAGAGCACTTACTCCTTCTCCAGACTCATTATTTTTTCAGTTGCTCTAACAAGTTCATTTTCATAAATTATGAAATGAAACCGCATTTCTTTTGTATCTAATACAAATATTTTTCATAATTTTTTGGCAACAGTGCTAAAATGAAGTTATACACTTTCATACTTGTAAGGATCACAACTCCAAAAAGAAAGTTGAATTCTGCACTCAACCGAGTTGTTCATAGTGAAATCATACCAATATTATTTTTTGATAAGAAAATTTTCACCACTACAAAATATTTATGCAGTCTATCTTCTTAATAAGATTCTTAAGTAGATCAATTCTATAAGAAATCCTGAAGGGTGATGTATCAAGCAAGAAATTTCCGAGGAAGACAGATGAAGTAATTGTTTTAATCAGCAGACATGCATTTCCTAGATATATAATAATCATATTTATAAGTTCCTTTCGGTCAATGGTTCTCTTCAAATAGGTGCTTGTAAATAAAAACTGCCATACGAAGCATACTTAGATATGCATTACTCAAATGAACTTATTTCTATGAGAAGCTTTTACAAAATTTCATTCCATCTTAAGTTCAGTGAAACCACCATTATTTGTTTACCTTTCGTCCAATCGTGCTATTACACGTCTGACGAATCGAAGTTTTGATGTGAGTGCGCACTGTAATGTTTACATCAATCTGTATTTTCTCGAATCTTATGTGAAACCAAACTTGCAAAACCTTTGGCAATGGTTGCATGGTTATATAAGGAACAATTTTTGAACAAATACAAAACAGATTTGTTGGCGAACGTTATGCGCAACAGCATCTGGGACATCAATGAACTCTTGTTATGTCATTTGCAGGTATGTATACTTCAATTGAGGGGCAGATGACCTCGTAGTTCCACCCCTTACAACAATAACTAACATACTTCAATTGAAATGCAACACTGTATGACCGACAAGAACTAATTCTTAGCACTGTTCTTATCAGCGGAAAACTCTTGGGTCTAAATGAAGGACACCACATCTGTCATCCTCGGCATAGGTCCTCTTGCAATGAAGTTATTTCAAAGAAATTAGTTTAAACTAGAATTGCCGCTTATTAGACGTGGACAGATTCATGGGTGTGAACTTCTCCATCTCTTCCATATGGCACGGGCGCAAAAACAAACTCACTGCAGGGTTATTCAGTTTTCTGCCTTACGCTTATGGAACTGCACGCGTGAAAATAGGGTTTTCTTTTTTGGGTCACCATTATTGCCCTAAATTACGATGTTTATTGCCCAATAAGTCTTTTTCTAACTCTTTAGTGTTATTTCCATTAAAGACGAATTGAATGCAAGTCCATATGTGTTTTATGAAGTCAACGTTCAGAGATCTACGATAATTTATAACATAACCTAAACTGCATGAATACAGTGTTTGATATCCTACTTCTTCAAGACTACTTGCTTATACTAGAGATATATTTTAAATTACAAGATAGGCTGCGAGCTTGGATGTTTATATTACTGTATTGGTATGTATTGAATTAGAAACGAACACCGAACTCCAGTCATGCCTTGCATGTAAGCTGTGTCGACTGGCTTTCATTATGAAATCTTGCTAGATTTCATGCTTGAAGTTTAAAGCTCGACTGAAGCGTTTTGGCCACGATTTGATTGCAATATACGCTCTTTATGGCAAGTCATGAATTTCATAATCCTTGTTAAGGCTTGATCTAAAGTTCTACCTATTCGTATTAATTTGGTACCCAAACCAGACTTTCATCACCAAAACAAGTCTGCTTAGTAAAGAAGGATTTATAAGCTGAATGCAAGACAGATGCGACAAGGGTATGCTAGAAGATAGGAGGCACTGCACTGTGATCAGGGATGCTTCCAAGTTTGTGCTTGAATATCACTTCTAATGCGCACCCTAATTTTCAAGACAATTTGTCCGAAGAATGTGCGCATTACATTCTAGTAAATATGTTAACTTGTGCTACTGGGGACCCCTGGGGAAATACACACTAAAGCCAGCAAAATAATAGGGAAGGGAGAGGAGGAGAAGGAAGCAGCTCAGAATAATGCTTAGTACTTCACCTTTACCTTTCGTATTACTATCAATATCAAAGTTATTAATTTCTAAATAAATAAAAAAAAGTTCGAAGAATTTAACCAAGCACTCAACTTGTAGAGAATGAAAACCTGGGAAGAAAATAAATTAAAAAAAAATAGGCCGAGACACAAGCACTTTAAATATAACAGGATTGTTCTTTTTTTTTTTGGTCTGTCAAGTTAAATTTACTTCAACAAAGCAACAATGCTAAGCAGTAGATTTAGGAACATGGCTTCAAGTAACACCTAGTTGGCAATCACACAGAATATTCTATCTGCTGCTTGGCATGCCGACCCACAGTAAGAGAGGGTCTTTAATAGACTAGGAAAGTTCTTCTGTTAACAGTACGTGTGAAACAGTTTATATTCATATGAACAAGAAAAGTACAACATTTCATATTTTAGCACAATCAAAATGAATTTCAGTTGCATATATCACTGATTTTAATAATCTGAATATTAAGATAGTATAACCAGTAAATCACAAAAATAAGCAATGACATCTCAGAAAATACTTTCAATGCAAAATACTATTATAACATGTACCGAAATAAAGAAGTACGCACCTAATACTTCAAATAAAACTAGTTTGTGCACAAAAAGAAATAGAATTTTGTCTGTTCATTATCTACAGAAATGTACTTTTAGAAATAACATCCTACCACTTGTCTGTACTCTTACTGTTCATATAAAAGCAGTACATTTCCACCTTCCCAGGACAAATGAGTATCACCCTGCTTCAATTGCAAGTACAGTGAACATTACTGATACAGTGAAATAATAAGAGATCCACTGCTAATTCAATACAATGGCAAAGATTAATATATCTGAATATAAAAATGCTTCGCTGGAATAGATGCCTTAGCCTAACAGCATTATTGGAAGTTCTCAATAATTCATCAGAGATAAATACAAACATCTTATATCTGAAAAGCAGAAAAGAAGGAAAGGACCCTTCAATATACTTAAAAACAATGATTTTCTGAATAATCCAAAGCATTTCAATAAAAATACCTCTGATCACTATATCACAAAGAATAGCTTCACAATTACCAAGGCAATGCAGGCTATATACAAATGTGTGTAAGAGTATATGTATATATACAGTGTATATATTTATATATATATATATGAAAAGTTAATATCAGATCTTAGATTTTCCCCACATAAACAAGACAGTTCCAAAGGTTTTAAAATGCATAGAAAGGAGGAAGATACACAGAGAAATGCAAGGAGATTATGGAGGGAAAATAAAGGGAAATAAGAATTAAAAATTAAATCAACAGACAATAATGCTTATATTCTACATTAAAGTGACAGAATTTGAAAACAAAATATTTTTATAATTATACCAAGCAACATATTAGCTTTTATCAGGCATCTTGATACAGTTGGACAACAGTTCTGAGTGTGAGGACCATGCCAAGATCTTAACATTCATCAGCCTCACAAGGGTAGGTCAAATTCTCTCTATCACTCTCTCTCTCTATATATATATTGTCTATAATTAACATAATTTGCACTTGAAATTACTTTGTCATTCATAATCAATATAATACAATATGCTATGGTACCTTAATACATATAATGACTGAATTAGTATAGCAAAGTAATCATTGAGGCACCCTTCACTCTTCTGCTGACCAGAGCTCTGTCACACAATGCACCTTTCCTCTGCTGTATCAGAGGTGGTAACAAATTGCTCAAGAGCTTCTGATCCAAGTTCTTCCACACGCTCATAACCACCGATTTTCAAACATGAGAATGAGCAATATATAAGGAAACAAGAATACATGTTACAAGTCAACCAATTAATTTGCTATATACTGGATTTCTGTTTGTTAAATGAGACGGAAAATAAAATATCAGCCCCATGATAACAGTCCTGATAATGCAGAGAAACAGGATGCCCCTGAAGACCAAACACCAAGATAACACATGCCTACATTGAACAAAACTAGTCTGTGATTGAATGGTATTCACAAGACTATAGCATGTCTGGGTATTAGTGTATAATATGCACACAAATAAACATAGGACTGAAGTTCACAGTTCATATCAGTTTACATGAAAATTAGCTGGAAATCTGCTCTTCAGACTCATTCTAGGTAAATCATGCTCAACCTTGATTGCATAATTTCAGATGATCATCAGTTTATGGACCAACAGTCAAAATCTTCACATACTTCTGAGACATTACAACAGTCGACATCTTCCTTTCTTTTTCTTCTTCACCTGTAACAGAAAAAATTCTGTTTTAATGTCAAAGTTATCAATGGATTTCTTCCCTCAACTTCCTTTCCTGCCCAACTGATAATGAAAGTTAATGTATTTGTTTTTTGTGATACCCTTCTGCACAATGTGCATGTCAATTGTGTACTTGCCCCGCATAAATCACTCTTCCTATATTTCCCTCTGTCTAGCATAATACCTTATTTCCTCGCATAATCGTCGCATCCCACTTGTCAAACACTGAAATAGGTTTATAAAATCTCATCGCACAATTGTCGCATAACATATTTGTACGACAGTCAGTTGCACATGCTGCCGCAATTTTATAACCTGGCACGACTTTGTCAGAAGAAAGTTTAAGCCTGCGGGCTATGAACCGTGACTCCAGCAGCCAGCATGGTAACTTTGCAAATTCCGCGAGGTTATAATCTGGCGTGATCTTGTCAGAAGAAAGTAATCTCTTCTTTATACCTGTAGGCTATAAACCAAGACACAAGTGGCCAGCTTCGACAGCACGTTTCGCGAGCTTATACCGTAACTTGGCGTGAACTTGTCTGAAGAAAGATGCCCGTCTCTCTGACTGCAGGCAATGACTCCTACTTGAACGACTGGCCCACTGCACGCTAAACAACAATCGCTCTGAATGCAACTCCAGGGGAGTGAAATTTGTGTGGACCTATCGATTCTGTGAGTTGGCCTTGGAATGACAAGATTCGGTAAGCTGCCGTACGAAGCGCTGCTAGTCCTAGTTCGCCGACGTTAAAACAGGCCCGACTCCTATTGGCGGAATCTTACACAAGCGACACCTCGTGCCAGTCTAGCATCAGCCACTTCCGTGAAAAGATCGCAAGAGAGACTGTGACTGTTCCGGTCACAATGTTCCCAAACCCTTATTTGGTTGACTGCAAGAGAAGTCAGGTTAGGGTAATTTGTTCATACCATTTCTTTTCTTGTTCATCATCATCATTTAGGTTGTAGAATTTCATTTTATTTAGTGTATATATATCTTGTGTATCTCGGGGACTCAGTCAGGAATATTTCATTTAATTTGTATGGGAGATGTCAGTATACAAGACAGCGGATTGTGTAGGTAAGCTACAAGATGTTGCAACAGCAGGAAACTCTAGGCCAAATTTAGATTGGGCCGAGAATAACTTCCCTTGTCTTGAAGAAAGCTTTGTGTAAATTGTGTAAGGTTCTGACGTCAGAGAAGAGTTTCGCGCCACGAGTTGTAAGAAATATACATGGGTTCGAGATTATTGGTGTATTTTGTATGGGTTGGAGGGTATCATGACCCTGGCGGAGAAAGACGAAAACATGTGTTTACAAGATGAGCGGTGGGTTTTTCGTCAAGCGAGGCTTCACTTCTATTGTAGCGTCTGATTGGAAAGGTCGCGTTCTCGTAATTTGGCGTAGGCCTATTTGGAGAAACAGTTTTGTTGAAAGCATGGCTTGTGAATGTACTCGAAACGGCTACATATCACAACGATGTTATCTCTGTTAGCACAATTCAAGTTGGGTACGGAAGCACATTCATTTCTCTCGCAGAGATGTGGCTATGTAAACCAGTAAACATCTCTAACCTCAAACCACGTGTGGAAAATCTTAGAAATGCTGGGGAGAACTGATCTATCGAGCATGTCTCGTAGATTATCTGCTAGATCGTCGATGAGTGAGTAACAAACATCTTTATATTCCAACATTCATTTTGGGTCACATGTTTTCGTCATTGCCGAGGAGAGAAGATAGTAAACCATAGTCTGTTCGACGAGAGTCCCCGCCATATGTTTAAAGTTGATATTAATACACATATTTTGAAGGTTATAATTAGTTTTCTTTATAGGGAATTACACCTAATAGTTGAACGCCCAAATGATACCAGTTAGGTTGACCAAATGTGTGTCCAACACTCCACGACCCTGCCATTTCAATTGTGTGGTATATGATGAAGTACTTCCGATCAAAAATAGGAGGATGATTTTGGGAAGTTTTAAATCAGTCGCCCAAGAAGGGCTGGTAAAAAGTTACAAGACCCATGCATGATGTTACGCATTGGTGTCCAAAATGAGAAATTACAAGAATTGTACGATGATCTTGAAGCAAGTGAAATATCTGTAGTTACATAAGCAAATAAAAATAATAATAATAATAAGAAGAAGAAAGCGCACAAGCGTGCTACAAACAATGATCCGGTATATATTTAAAAATTGTGGTTTTCTTCTTTGAACTTAAATATTCTTCGCATAATCGTCGCACCCTGCTTTCTTCCACGAATTTTAGGCTAAAAATGTGCAACGATTATGCTAGGAAATAAAGTAGATCCCTGTCTTCTGCCTTTTACTTACAACTTTTTGAAAAACACTTGAGAATGTTGTTGATCACTTAGGTAGTTGAGACATTAGTTGTTTGAGTCTTTAGTCTTTTGACTGGTTTGATGCAGCACTCCATGCTTCCCTGTCCTGAGCAATTTCTTACAAGTCTACATAGCTACCACACCCTACATCCGAAGCAATCTGTTTAACATATTCTAACCTTGGTCTACCCCTACAGTTCTTATTCTCGACCCTTCCTTCCATAGCTCAGTTAGCTATTCCTGGGTGTCTTAGTATATGTCCTATCAACCTCTCTTCTCCATATTAGCTGTCGCCAGAAGCATCTCTCCTCTCCAAATTGTCTTAATACCTCTTCATTTGTAACCCTATCTACCCATCTGATCATCATTCTCCTATTACAAACTCTTCAATTCTCCTATTTTCTGCTGCACCAACAGTCCAAGTTTCACTTCCATAGAGTGCCACACTACAGACCAAGGCTTTGAAATATGAATTCCTACTACCTACTTCTATATCTATATTAGATGTCCTTTTCTGTGGAAATGCTTTCCTTGCCTGTGCTAACCTACTTTTTATATCCTCTTTGCTTCGTCCATCAGTGGTTATTTTGCTTCCTAAGTAACACAAGTGTCCTACTTCCTTTAGCTTTTCACCTGCCAATTCGACGTCCATAGGTGTTTTCGTTTTATTTCGGCTGCATTCCAATATATTTGTTTTACATTTATTAATTTTCATCATGAATTCTTTTCTCATGACATAATCCATACCATTTAAGATTCATTCAAATCCTCTGGTGTGTCGGCTAAGACGACTATATCATGAAATGTCGGGAGTTAAAATTACTTTTCCCTGAATCTTTACTCCTTTGAATTTTTCTCCAATTTCCTTATTGCTTGTTCAATGTATAGATTGAAAAGTATGGGTGATAAGTCACAGCCTTGCATTACACCTTTCTGAGTACCAGCTTCTCTCTCATGCCCTTAGGCCCGAATAACTGCCATTTTGGTTCCAGTATAAATTGTAGAGCAACCTCCTATCCCTGTACTTTATTCCAATCGTTTTCAAAATGTCAAACTACTTACTCCAATCAATGTTATAAAAAGCCTTTTCAAGTCTACAAATGCCATCCTTCCTTATTCTAGCTTCCAAAATCAGCCTAAGACTTAGTACAGCTTCTCTTGTTCCTATGTTTCTCTTGAAGCCAAACTGGTCTTGACCCAACTCTGTTTCTATCCGTCTTTCCATCCTCTTGTAAATTATTCAAGTCAGGATCTTTGAAGCAAGAGTGATCAAGCTGATTGTATGGTAATCTTTACATATGTCAGCTCCTGTTTTCTTGGGTATAGGGATGATAACATTTTTCTTGAAATCAGAGGATACCTCACCTGTCTCATATATCCTGCACACAAAGTGAAATAACCTGATCAGACCATCACCTATGCAGCGTAGCAAATAAATCGGTATATCATCTATGCCTGGTACTTTGTTCCTGCTTGAGTCTTCCAATGCTCTGTCAAATTCTGATCTCAATATTAAATCTCCTTTCTCATCCTCATCAATTTCCTCTTCCCTTTCCATTACATGATTCTCAATCTTCTTTCTCTTATACAAACACAATATAAGCTTTCCATCTCTCAACCGTTTCTTCCCTATCTGTTAGAGATTTTCTCTCAGAGTCCTTAATATTACAGCACTTAATCTTCCTTTCCCCAAAAGTACTCTTAATCCTTCCATAAGCTGTATCTACTTTATGTAACTTCAGACAATTTTCTATACCTGCACATTTCTCTTTCAACCATTCTTCTTTTGCTTCCTTGCACTTCTTGTTAACCACATTTCTCAGATGTCTGTATTCTGCTTTAACATTAACATAGGCTCTCCGATTGCACACATACAGAATTAGTATAACCAATCCCTCATATGAAACTTATTACTAATGTTCAATGACATTAACATGCACAAAACTGGCACCAATGGAAAGAGTAACCCCTGTTCACAGCAAAGGCCAATACAAGAGAAAATAACTGCCATCCAAGAAAGGCAGCCCTTTGTGTCTCAGATTTGAATGAAGCCACACAGTTTTTGAAGCATCTTCCACACAGCCCTCTGAAGAATACAACATAACTGCAACCATTGTGTGAAAATTTCAAGGACCCTCTCCTCTAAGTCTCACTTATCAATGGATGGCTATTAGACTTCAAACAGATTTATCACCCCACACCTTTAAATCTGTACAATAAACAGGTAATTTAAGGAAGGAAAAAAAAGCAAACAGAAAAGGTTAGAGTAAAGATTCAAGGTGGAATTACAGTACTATTCTGAGATATGACGACGACATTGCTATTTTAGCAGAGTCACTGGAAAATTTGCACGAGCTTCTAAATGGTATGCACTCAAGACTCGAGGAAAGAATTCAACCCTGTATCACTAGATCAATTCAAAACACTTTATGATGTTGTCCTCTATGGATTTTTCAGTAAGAAGTATTCCAGAAATAAAGCCTTAATGATAAAGAATGGGTCAGACGTTTTAATTCTCTATCTTCCACCTACATGGATTGTACTATTTGTATATTACATGAACTAATAGTTTAAACTTTTAGTTTGTCATCACTGTGATTGTGAAAATTCAATTCTTGGAACATACAGAAGTGTATGGTATGAGTAGATGACCTTGATGTTTTGTCCCTTAAAGCAATCAAAGCCATCATTGCAGAATCGCTCCATGCAGGAGTTACTTTGTTAAGCAGGACAGCTTTGGGAAAACAGCCAAGCAAGTTTTCTGAACATCAGTATTTAATGAAGTCTTGCTTAAAGAAGGCTCTAAAAGCAACTGATTGTGTCGCTTGAGTGTATCTATTAGTCTCTGTGGCACAAAAAAATAATGCTGCCATACCTGCCAACCTCTCAAAGTGAAAAATCGGGAGATTCGACGCGGCGACGGGGGGGGGGGGGGGGGGGGGGGGGGGGGGGGGGGGGGGGCGAGGACGCTACATAATACATACATAGGCTAAGACATTGCAGCAAATATGTATCGAAGATCATATTATTGGTCGTTGTTGCAGGTGACTGAGGCTGATTTTGCCCTCTTCAAAAAGGTCTTGCTATATTCTTGCTCAAAACACTTCTCTTTCTGAATCGACTTCAGAGTTGTAAGTTTGTCCAAAGTCTTGTCAGAGAGAGATGACCTGAACATCCTCTCACACTCTGCATTACTATGCGGAATGGTCAGAATGGAAAGCATAACTTGAGTACCCCACCACTACATATCATTTGGCCTACCAGTGCCCACTTCACATCAATTCTCTCTTCTTCTTCAATAGATGTCACATCCTCAAGTTGGAAGTTACAAAATTGGGAATGTAAAGCATCCATTTCCTCATTAAAATTGACTTGAGTGTCTGTTAACATGCTAGGAAATGTATTTACAAAAAACTTAATTTTGGAAAATGAAATGTCCCCCTTTCCAATATGCGAGATACTGAAATCACACCTACAGACACTACAAAATGCAAATGTTGCGCCTCTTCCTGACTCAGTTATATGCGGAATCAGGGTGTCTACTGTTAAGGATGAAGTAAAAATTAGTTACTTTTTAGCTACCTTTTAGTTAATTTTAGTTACCTTTGAATTCAAGATACGTCTGCGGTCTGCAAGCAAATGGGCTCATCACGCGGTGGAGAAAGAGAGCAATGAACTGTGTTTAAAGCGGTAAATACAATTCACTTAGGGAGTTACAACAATTTCAAAAATAATAAATAAATACTAGAAATTTATTATCAAATGAGTTGTTTCAGCTAATATGTCGTCTTGTGCACAAGGCGTTTTTATAATTGCCAAGAGGTTGCTCTGCTCTGCTCTTCTCTTGACCGTGGCGAGATTTCCTTTGTCCCCGCGGTAGATCACGACGAAATTTATGGGACGTTACATGATTGTAACCGAATTCTGTCTTCACAGTCAAGTACGGCGAAATTTCAAGATGTTACACGATCGGCGCTGGTCTCACCCGTTTGTCAAGATTCCCGTTGTTTTCGCGATAGAACACTGATAAATATCGCGATTTAATAATCGGTGTCACTTTTAGTCGTTCGACGAGATTTCCATTGTCTTTGAGGTCGGGCGCGAGGAAATATAGCATTATTATGCAATCGGCGCCACTTGCTGTCCGTTTGACAAAAATACAGTTGTTCTCGTCATTGAATGCGGAGAAATATCGCGATGTATCGCAATCGCTGCCGCTCTCAGCCGTTTTACGAGATTCAAGTTGTCCTCGCGATATTATGCATACCGCGCCGCACCCGGCCGTTGAACGATTGTTTATTCGTCCTCACAGATTGGTGGATGCAAGCTCAGGGTTGGGCATGGTTAAAATTCACGAGTAGTTATGGACAAGTTGTATGGCCGGCGCCGTGATTCCCGCTGTCCCTATGCTGTGGTTGGGAGCTCATCAGTTCAGGGTAGATCACGAGGAGAAATTAGTATCGCGACGCTACGTAGGCTGTCATTTCTAAGTGGGTAGATGCACTTCTCGCTCCCCGTACGCTTTTAAGTATACGGTCATGGGAAAAGTAGCGAGTAGGTTTCGGAATGTTTCGTGATTGGTGCCCAATCATCTTTGACGGGATTCCCGCAGACCTCGTGGTCACAAGTTCACGATAGGGGACGGGTTTTTTGATTTTACGCTACTGACGTCGATCTCGGTCCATTTGACGAGATTCCCGCAGGCAAGTCGTGCGGTCAGCCGGCCGTCTTGAGTATGAATGTTCGAAGTAGGTATCAAATATTAAGAATTATTCGGAGAGGATTACACGAATAATACGACTAGAGGACACGTTTTCTTTCAAATCCGAATCACGAATTATAAAAGTTATACAAGTTTTCGAAATAACCGGTTAGATTATAATATATCCGATGGAACCCAAGTTAGAAGGAAAAATCGACATATAACGGAATTTCGAATTAACCATACTGGATGTCGCAAATTTACGAGACAGACTTTTAAAATAAGTTACAGCCTACGTATTTCGAATCTTTTTCAAAACGGTAACATTTCGCAAGATCGCGACATTAAATTATTTAGCGTTATTTCTGGACTTCAATTTAATAGTCTCCAAATAAATGCGAAAAATGCGAGGTTTCTGAATAATTTCAGAAGTTTTCACGAATAAACGTCTCGCGAAAAGTCAGGCTTCCTAATATAACACATAATTATTTCACACAAAACTAAAAGTCATCTTGATGCCGACGATATACGCTGAACGATGTATACCACTAAGGGTATCCTCAGTATGCATTTCCTCGAGGTCGGGAACGGGGAAATATAGCTTATGCAATTGGCGCCGCTTGCGTGAAACTCGCTCCATCGCAATCTCTGAGCTTAGAGGCGCAAGTTTAAATGATTCAATCCGCCTTCGGAAAATTTTCGTTACCCGTATGTAAAATTCGTTACTTTTCCGTTACCCATTTGTAAAATTCGTTACTTCCGTTACCGGTAGACACCCTGGGAATGTGATCTTTGTACACACTTTTAAATGTCACATATCATTTCGCCTTATTACCGACGAACCGACGCAATCACTCAGTTCGAAAAATCACAATAACCTACCGGCATATTAACGCCAACAACATCAAACTAAGTTATACACAAATCATATAATTTCACGTGTGAAACAGATACAATATTCCGCAGCGTACAACTACCTATCACCCACTGGTCATTATGCAACACATCTAGGAACAAGCGCTGAATTAACCTTCGACGATTTCAAACGAAGACTTATTCGAAGCCGATTTCAAACGAAGACTTATTCGAAGCCAACTTTTTATAACAGCAGGACGCGACGCGGGAGTTAGTACGCAGTTGTCGATTATCGATACAAAGCGAAACTGCGGTATCGAGATATAACTTCAAAACACGTAAAGTCGATCCGTTCGATAGACGACATATTAAATCCGAAATTACGCGTGGGTTTTTTGAAAAATCGGGAGATTTAATACGTTAAGCGGGAGGGCGGGAGAAATGGTCTGAAATCGGGAGTCTCCCGCCTAAATCGGGAGAGTTGGCAGGTATGTGCTGCACTTCCTCAGAATGATTTTTAATATTTCCCAATTCCCCATATAAAAAAGGAGCAGTAGGGTAAAATAGGGGCCATGTAGATTTGCACAAGCATGTGTTCCTTGACAAGAATTGCCAAAATAAAATACCTGTTTACTCAACATTGTGCCGTCAAATTATGAAATAAAGCTGTAACTCTCAACTGACAGAAGATTACAACAATCGCAGGTGCACTTCATAAAAAGGGAGGTAGTGTGCAGTTCACTACTCCTATGGGGGTCCCGGCGGGGACACCAAGAGCCTGCTGATGAGCCAGCATGGTGTCCTAGGCGAAATCACACACAAGACACGACACAAACCTAGAAGAATTGCCGAGTTTTACGGTAATTCGATTAATTGATTAACATTTGTGATTTTCACTACAATATGCAAAAATTCTCAGTGTTCCCAAGAAAACCCAAAAACTGGGATGTTTGCAAAGAACCACCAAAATTTGTATGTCCCTGATAATTGAAGCTGCAAAATATCACAAGTCTACTATTCAGGTAAATTGAGTTAAGCACAGAATCATGACTGAATGAAATGCTGAATAACAAATTTCAAAACAGTGTTTATTTTGTAGACTTTTAGGAATATTGAGACTCAATCCACAGCTGATCAGTGGATTGATATACAGAGCATCGATAAACCAACAAAGACAAGCTGAACTAAAGTAAACTACCGTATCTACCCGAATACCACCTGCATAGTTTAAAAGAAATCGGACGTGAAAAATTGTGGTGTGGGTATTAATTGAGCCATACAAATTTTAAAGATTTAAATCGCCCGCCACGTGCGAGTATCCACTATACCGTGCCAGTGCTTGTTCGAGTGTACTTGTTTATTTCCGTCTAGTGGCTCGACTGGTTGTGCAAGCCTAGCACAAGCGTCAGTTTAGTGAGTTGCATTATAGCATGGCATCAGTAAACTTAAAAAAAGTGCTTGAAATAGCCAACATAAATCTTGTCATAGGTCGTACTTTATAAAAGTCTGTATTAGAAACAAATATTTTTTATTTCAGGTAGTTGCCGCGTTTTTGCAACACTGCGTAACCTTGAACTCTGCACATGCACTGCTGTACGGCTGCAGTGCTGCCTTTGTCCTGTGACCAGTCAGCTCTAAGCACGCGAGTGGCTATTTAAATGGGCTATTATCTTATTTTTTGTAAATAAAGTATAGGTTAAAATAACTATTTTGTGAGTTGATTTAAAGACGCTAGGGGCTTCTTTCCGTGCCTTTATACAGGGAGTTCTTTTCAAGACTTCACTTTTCAGGCCGCGAACCACGGGAACCCCATTTGTGATCTGCGGTATTCCCCAGGTGAGACTATATGTCGTGTGTCGATAGCAGGGCGCTGACGGGTGCAGACTGAAGCAATTGCTCAATAACATCCGCTCACCTTTGTTGGCCCTTGCTGCCACTGTGCTCACTGTCTCCGCTTGCATGTGCTCCTAAACCTCGGTACTCCGTCAAGAATATTTTAAAAGGACTCCCTGTACCATGCCATCCTAACCTATATCAAGGGAAATTTTCACCTATTATACCCTGCCCTATTTTTGAAGCCAAGAATTCTGAAAAAAGAAAGGGCCCTCCCCTATTTTTGAAGCCGAAAATTTTGAAAAAAAGAAAGGGGGTATTATAGGCCCAACTTATTTTTTTTTTTTGTGTAGCCTCCTGAGAGGCTTGTGATTGTGTACCGTCTTAAGTGTCATTTAATGATATGTAGTACAGTATAAATAGTATACATATGTTTAAAATTAAGTGAAAAATTACAAAGTTTTTCTTAAAAATTTCCATACAAAAATGAGGGTGCAGGGATTATTCGGGGGCGGGTAATATTCGGGTATATACGGTAGATTATAAGGAGCATCTTAGTCAAATTAAGGATGTCAAACCAATACCTACAGATCACAAGAAACTGAAGTGGGCTGATACATCCAGTATAATGAAAACATTCACAGCATCAACTGCAGTTAGCACTAACATAATATACCTGAATACACCATGCAAAATATTTAAAGATAATAGGGGAATTTGGAAATGGTGCTGTCTTTCTGAAGATCTGCTGAATCAAAAATATGCAAAATGTGATGTTTTGGACTTTTATTCTCAGTTGAGAATCCTGAAGCATACAGTTTAATACAATTACAAGTACAATTGAAGACAACTCTCTCAGAAATCCCACACATGCTTGCTGCATGTAACAAAACTCTAAACAACAGATAAATTATATTAAGTCTTGGAATGACATTTGAAAGTCAAACTCAAATGACCAAAGTGCTGAAGTGGAAACACTGGTACTGGTCTAAGAAAAATGTTTTTTTTTTTGGCGAGAGAAGGAGTAGGTACCGTGATGTGATATATTATGACAACGGCGAGTATAGTTTATGCAATTGGTTGAGAGCACCGAGCTGTGCAGAACAGGGAAGAGAGTGTGATACGAGGACATGTTATAAGAAAAGATACATACATAGCTCACAAGGGAGTGCTGGCATACTGAAACTGGTACTTTCACTCTCTATTAGGCTGAGAATCCTGAGCCAGAATAGCAGACCCTGCCAGTGTGCAGAACAAATGCTAGGAAGAAGAAGACTATTAGGCTGAAATATACTGATTACTCTTGCCTATGTTGCATGTTAGTCAATATCATCCTCCATGTCTAGTGGACCAATACCACTAACGTTTCCACCTAATGGTTCTCCACCATCACCCTCCTCGACTGTATAAGAACTACAGTCTTTCACTACATATCAAGAAACACCCACGATTCTGCCACTTTTGAAGTACTAGTCCTCTATCTTTTACACAGTCACATACTCTTTTCCAGTCCTGAGAAATGTATGCAAATTTTCCATATGCCAGTTGAATCACATCATCCATTTTGCATGTAGTACACTTTCCTGCAACCCAGTTCTTCACATTTGCCCATATCACATGGTGGTGGCAGACTTTGCCTGACAAATTTCCCTGATGTTGACACAAAATTCCACGATATTAATTTAGCGGATAATGTATTAACAGTATATAATCTTGCTTATATGGTACCTCCCTTCTTGCCTAACTATTCATTTTGAGATGATTTAGTCTGCGATGGGATGGGAATCTCACTACGATTTGCGCTGTGGCATTTTACGGCTGCAAAATAATTCTCACTCGCTAAAAAAATATTCTAAAATTCAACAAATTTTGCAAGTTTCTTCAAATTTCCCTGATTTTTTCTACACCTTTGCAAAATACCCTGACATTTCCCTGATTTCCAGGTTCTGTAGCCACCATGTTCCAGTTCTATGGGATTGAACTTGGGATGATAAGAGGGTACTGCAAAATGGAATAGCTATCTTTAACCAAGATGTAGTCAATTTTGTAGAAGTGATATGTGGGTTTATTAACCCTCGGATACTCGCGCGGTCTACAGGTGTAGCCCAGTGATTTATTTTGTTATAGCGCAAGTATATTTTTTGCTAGGAATATTGAGGATCTCTGTAGCTGCCTGTTGATGCTGTATTTAACAGACGGGTGCGATTCCAACTGAACCAATTGCACCAAACTGACACCAGATGCATTAGAAGTCGCCGCGCGAGCATCGCTGTTTCAGAATTGAACGTGCAAAGGAAAAGTTTCCTCACAGGAGGCGGTCATGTAGATGACTTTCAAGTCAGTGTTTAGATGAAAGTAATGATAGGTTGAGTGTAAAGGAAATAAAGTAGACTTGATTCTTGTGTGGACGAGGAAGGGATTAATCAACAAGGAACAGATGCGCAAAGTGCAATAAGATCTTCTCGGATCATTGTGGCCATTTGCACGAAATGCATGAGTAACAAATTTGTTTGAGCATGCTTACGGATTTCCTGGCCTATAGATTGTAGCCAAAAGGGCAAAAATTAACTCCAAATCTTCGAGAAAAAATAAATGAAAATACTGAAATTGTTCATAATAAGTGCTGATTTTCTAAGGAAATTATAAAACCTAGTTTTATTTTTGTTGAATTCCAATCCAAATATGCACTAATGTAAGTATTTAGATTTACATAAGATATAATTTAACTGTTCTAGTTTCATTAATTTTATTTTTGTTGCAGTTTTACCAAAGATGTATGATAAAATTGAATTTTCTTCTTAACTTTGTATTTTCTCTCCATATGAAGATAAATGCCTACATAAAATCTTCAGATTTAGCTTAGAATACTTATAACACTACTATATCATATTATTGAAACTGAACAGCGAAAATAACTTGTCCGAGTCCATCAGATCGAATAACTCTTTGGGCTACATATATAGCCCGCGCGAGTAACGCTGTATCTATTACTAGCGCGAGTGTTAATCTTTATATGGGTTTCAGCATATCGTCTAAATAAATGATGCTTTTCTCCATTACTGATGATATAATTTGATTTCATATTTAATTGGATGTGGGAGTAGGATTGATTTGGGTATTATGGCAAGGTGCACAGTCAATCAATCACCAGGACACTTTTAGGGAGGAGATTGGGGGTTTACTTCTCAGTCAGCCACTTTTCACAATTTTTGTAATCCATATCCTGGTGATGATCACCTGCTTTTTGTCCTGACTTAAATGCACAAATGCATTTGGAACCAAGTTATGTTCCCATCCAGTTTGAAGGATTGTCAGTCTCTTTCATTTCAAAACAGGAGCAAGGAGACCACGACGAAGAGTTGTCACTCCAGGGATATAAAAATGTATGGTTAGTAAGGATATATCATCCATGTATAATGGAGAAGACTCACTCCTGTATTGTCTTATGTTTTGTAGATAAATTCGTTGAGCTGCAATGCTTTGTTGTTCTCTTAAAATTTGCCTATTGCTATTTGTCCTTTTCCAACTACAGTGAAACCTCATTAGTACGTTTCATCGCAATCACGTCGTAATTTTCATGTCACGATTCTTATTTGATGAAAATAACCTAAAAGTACCTAATTTACCACGTTGCATATTTTGCGGCGCATCGCTTGGTACGATCACATTTTCGTCAGCACTGAAAGCATTCTTTGTTCACCCCTAGTGGAATGTGGGCCCGGCCTCTCTGAGACAACATTCCTTGCCAGCAAGCGGGCAAGGGTTGGGACATAACAGGTATAGTTGTCTTGCTTTCCTGCTCAACTAGCGGCGACTCAAACGTGAGAAGCATGAAACGCTGGCATTTTATGTTTGATCTGGCCGGACCAATTTTATCATATTAATTGATAATTTATCTGATCAAACGGAAATTAACATATTCCCATTCGGGAATGTCATAACCTATTTCGATTGCCAAGGTAAGGTTTTTGTTTTAAGAAAGGGAGCTCAACTTCCGTAGCACATTGGCATCGCTCGTGACGTCAATACTACTAGTATTTTGTGTCTTGTGATGGCCTTCTCGGTATTTGCTAGCCATGCGTATTGGTGAGGTGTGTCTGTACCAACTGACGAGCCCAACGGCACACTGGGGCGAAACGCCGGCATTTTATGTTTGATCTGGCCGGACCAATTTTATCATATTAATTGATAATTTATCTGATCGAACGGAAATTAACATCATATTCCCATTCGGGTATGTTCATAACCTAGTAAGTAACATGTGCCGACAATAAGCATTGTTCGCTACTGACCAATAGCTGACTGTTGTTGACCAATAGAATGCTTCCTCAATCACTCCACGTGGACTCAAGTCCCGCCCTGGCACGGCTATTTTGGGTCTACTGCAGGTATCAGTGCCCAATGTTGCACATCTGCACATAGTTCAGCCCAGTCTCGCCGCTTGCATTACGTCTCGAGCTAAATGTACTGAATGTTTATGTGACCGAGTAGGCTACTTACCGCATTCACGCAAATACACAATACACTACCGAAGAAGTTGTGAAACCTAGTGATCATTTTGTTGCGTCGTATTGAAATAATGGATAGGACTAAGAAAGTAGTTAAATCGTCAACTAGTGATGAGAAAATTCTTGAAGTAGAAATCCTCACCTTAAGCGTGTGGAACTGGCACGAAAATTAAAACTCTCTCCTTCAACGTTAAACACTATTGTTAGCAATCGAGACAAAATAGCAGTTGCGTACAAAGACAATAGAAATGGAAAGAGAAAACGTGTGCGCGAAGGAAAGTTTTCTAAACTGGAAACAATGCTCCTGCAATGGTTCAACCAAGCCCGTGCAGCAAACATTCCAGTGGATGGAACCATAATTCATTAGAAAGCGAAATACCCCGCGAACCAGATGGGGGTAGCAGACTTTGCGGCGTCAAACAGATGGATCGAGCGGTTCAAGAAGAGGCAAGGTCTTGTTTACAAGTGCGTGCGGGGTGAAGCAGCAGCTGTTGACAGTGGAAAGGTTGAAACGTCGACCAATGAAACGATACCGTCCTTGTTGAAAGAGTACAAGCCCCAAGACTTATTCAACGCTGACGAAATGGTTCTTTTTTTTTTTCAGCCTTCTGCCCGACAAGACGTTGGCGTATAAAGGAGAAATTTGCCATGGTGGAAAATTGAGCAAAGAAAGGTAACCGTCCTTCTTTGTTGCAATGAGAGTGGAACGGAGAAGTTGCTTCCTCTTGTTATCGGTAAAGCAATGAAGCCTCGTTGCTTTAAAAATGTCAAGAGCATTCCATGCCAATATAAAGCCAACGCAAACGCTTGGATGACTACTTCTGTTTTTGAAGATTTTTTTTGCGAGCCCTACATGCAAAAATGGGGAGTAAAAATAGAAAAATTTCATTAATAATTGACCAATGTGCTGCACACCCTGTGAATGTTCCCACAAGAAATGTGAAAGTGGTTTTCCTTCCTACCAACTGCACAAGTTGGCTTCAGCCCCTTGACCAAGGAATCATTCATTGAGTGAAGAAGTAGTACAGGAAAATGTTGGTGCAAAGAAGGTTGGCCAACATCAGTGGTACATGTAATAAGATCACTGTTCTTGATGCTATGCATTTCTTGAAAAGTTCTTGGGACTCTGTGGAGCAAACCACAATTAGGAACTAATTCTGCAAGGCAGGATTTCGCGTTTTCCATGGAACTCCGGAAGTCGAAGAAATGGAAGAAGAAAAAGTTGAAGACTCTGAAATTCAATACTTCGACAGCTATGTTCAGTGTGACGACAACATTGCCATTTGCTAAACTGTGACGATCGACGATATTTTTCAAGAGCATGAGAAGGAAATGAATGATGATGAAGAAGAAGAGGGGGAGGAGGAAGACGTGTTACCAACCATATCAACCTTAGGAAGGGCATTGGAATCGATGGACAGTGTCCGAAGCTTCATTTCAGCTTTTCAATTGACGAAACCGCAATGGACACACTGTCAAAATTAGATGCTATATTGTATTTACTTGGACAGAGAAGTCGTAAGCAAACGACAATGGATGTTTTTTAAGCACCAGTGATTTGTGTTATTTCGTTAAGTGTAAAAAGTGTGTAGATATGTTAATTATTGAAGCCTCCGTGGCTTGGCGGCACTACGCCGGCCTCTCACCGCTAGGTCCGTGGTTCAAATCCCGGTAACTCCATGTGAGATTTGTGCTGGACAAAACTGAGGCAGACAAGTTTTTCTCCGGGTACTCCGGTTTTCCCTGTCAAAATTTCATTCCAGCAACTCTCTCCACTATCATTTCATTTGTCATTCATTTAATCATTGCCCCATAGGACTGTGTCAGGCCTCGGCAGCCGGCCCAGTCCATATCCTCGCCGCTAGATGGGGGCTTCATTCATTCCAGGGCCGATAACCTAGATGTTAGGCCCCTTAAAACAACAATTATCATCATCATCATCATTCATTCCATACCTGGTCGGAGAATGGAAGCAGGCTGTGGATTTTTTCATATGTTAATTATTAATTTGTTACATACATACATTTGTTTGAGGTTAAAATCTGAGTGTGTTGGCTAAAATACATCAGTTGACCTGGTACGGTTTGCAACTACGAAGTTACAAGTTTATAAAATAGGTACGTGTAATTGATGTTTGTTTCTTACATTTATATATAATTTTCAGTGTTGTGAGGGACATTTGGACTAGTTCTAATCAGAGCCGTGTTTTGCCATGTTTTGAGATTTACTCGAGATCGCGTGATGACGGAAGTTTTTTTTCCTGTGCACGCGCGAGCATATCTAACCTAAAAAAAAACTTCGGTTATATACAATAGTTCACGGCAAAGAATACGGCACTTCTTTTCCGCAGAATATCAAGAAAAACATGCATTTAAGCCGAAATCAATAAATTGAATATTTCAACACGTACTACAGTATTTGAATTGAGCACGGTACCGGTATAGTAGGCTACATTTTTCTCTTGATTTCATTGCTCCAGTTTCTCTGTGCTGTGTAAACTAGTTCTGTAATACAATAATTCTGTAGGTTGTTTACTTGTAGATTCGATAGCACGTACTTCCCATTAACACGTTTTATTTACTTTTCCCTTACTGAAACAATTTAATGAGGTTTAATTATCATTTTTCAGTAGTATGTTTTCCCGCTATTTAAGTTAAAATTTTTCAGTCCCTTGAAAAGCGTACTAACGAGGTTCCACTGTAAACCCAAGAGTGCAGACAAATTTTCTGGAGTAGGTTAATGCTGCTGTTAAAACCTACAGATGATTTCAATTTGGCATAGATCATTCTTAGTGTTGGCCTCCGCTTTTCTATTAAGTAAAAGTCATTCACTGTATGGCGAACACTGTGTTCATTTAAATGGTTTAATAAGACCTTCCAAGATCACTACTCCGAAGGTTTAAGGCTTATCCAGCACAAATAGCTCCGAGTAAATATGACTAACATGCCCACCACATTTATTCCCTTGACAGCACTGCCAAGCGATTGAAAAACGCAATATGGCGTTTAATGCTGGGAGTACGCTACTCCGAACTTTGCCCAGCGATTGGAAAACAGGCCCTTAATGCAATGGAAAAGTGTCCTGGTTCCTTTGTTCCATTTATGAAATCCCTATACATTAGTATTACTAATTCTGGCGTGTATGTGGATTCACTGAAATTTTCATCTAGTGATACGATATCCTATTTGATATCTTGTTTCCCCGTGTTATCACTTCCCTACATTTCAAGTACCCGTATACCTGATTCTTCAGCATAGGCCCTGTGTCTAGTTATGTTCTTTCATATTTTCTTCTATTTACCCAATTTTTCATAGAATTTATGTTCAGTTCCACTTATGAAAAAAAGAAATATACCTGAAGTGCAGCCCTTGTTGCAGTTTCAAAGACTTCACGAACACCTTCCTTACTTTTAGCTGAGCATTCTAAGTAAGCAAAGGCACTGATCTTTTCTGCCATAGCTCGACCTTCCTCAGGTTTCACAGGCTCCTGCTTCATCTTGCCCAACTCCTTAATTGTGTTTGGATCATTTCGCAGATCCTGGTGGTGAAAAAATAAAATATGCAACATGAAAATAATACACATACAAGACACTACACTCATCAATGAAATAACAAGTAACAGATACACTCCCATTACCATCTACACACTCCACCTGTGGGAAAAGAAATAGAAGTTATTCAAAATGGAAAATGATTACAAAAAGCTTTTAAAATTTACGACTTTCAAAACGACAAACATCCGAAACATCCACTGAAATAAATACATCAGATATTCTAATAAGACTTATGACAAATAAAGATGTTCAGTAAAAGAAAAATGTAGCCTACATGTATGGGTAAAATTATAATTCGTTGTTCTTAACAAGCAGCATAATTGAATGGTCTTGTGATGAACGTTAAAAGATTTGTATTGCATATAAGACTGTTTACAGAGTTTCGTTCCAATTCCGGTCTGGCAGAGGAATTTATTCTAACATTAGAAAAGTACATCCAACTTGGAATGTATTGAATTGTTGATCGTATGCTTTCTGCAGAGATAGCCTCTTATGTAAGACTACACACTTGCCAATTTCGTTACTGCAACTGTAATAAATTAAGGATTATGGATATTAACCCTTACCCCTCAAATTCGAATTCTCTTAGGTATCCCTACAGCTGAACTTTTATCTTCTATTACTTGTATTTATTTAGCTCTGCTTTAGAACTATAACTAGCTCCTAAATTATACATATATGTCTACACTATCTACTAAAGTCATTATTAAGCAAATAAAAGCAGTATGCAAAATAATTAATAAATTATTGTATAATATTAACAATAATAATAATAATTATCAATTATTATACTTGTCAAATTCAGCCAAGCCATGTTTACCTAGAAAGTTTATCAATTGGAACACTATCAACATGTATACATGAAGTAGTTTTGCCATAAACATGTAGGTCATCAGCCCTAAGTGAAAACAAATAACAACGGTCCATCATTTTGGCCAATATCAGCTAAGCAAATATTAAGAAAGCGCACAAGCGTGCAGAAAATGATGAAGTATAACCCCTCTTTTACACTTTTCAAGGGTCTGGAACGATAAAGTGTTGATCGAGGGAAATTGTAAATTGTGGGAAAACCTTAGGTTACATTTTTTATACACACTCTGAGCCAAAAAAGCTCATGAAGAGCAAAACATTGTATTTCTCCATAATGTCAATATCATAAGCAGTCGCATATGAACATTACAGCTTCATTTCTGCATTCTTTCAGTTTGATTATTTAGTTAGTTTTTTACAGGCCTATTAAAAAATGATTTTGTTCAATATTTTTTTATTGTGCGGGAAAATATAATTAAAATAGTTTTCATGCAAAGATAATGTTTATTTAATTATTGCTTTTTATGAATAATCGAAATATCATTTTAATAATGTACTGTATGAATGAACCCCCCCCCAAAAAAAAGAAATCCTGCATATGCCACTGATCTTAATCACTCTACTACTGTCCCTGTTTAATCGTTCCATTCCAACGATTCTAACAACGCTATTAATGTAACAACATCCAAACGCGCCGCAATACGTCAAGATAAATTATGGTAATAATCGACATGTAACAAGGCGCCTGTCGAGTTTTCGTTGACAATTGTACAAAACTGGCTGACATATTCATTAGTTCATAATGAAGAACTGGTGATGTGTGACATATTTGTCCGATTTCTACCTGTCAGCTTTACAACTTTATGAAACAGATTTCTGACAATATGTTACGACAATTTACAAAATTGTTGAACTATCGAATTGTAGGACATTTTATGTCATCTGACATGTCGACTTTTATGTTGAAAGAGAGTCCAGTTTGAAGCGCAATGCAAAGAAGAAAACAAAGAAACAAGTTGCCATTTGCATGAAAGAATATGTTGCCAAGCGTCAGTTAGCAAAGAGAATATAGTGAGTCAGTTATTACCAACCAATATCTGCCTTAACTCGTTAAGAGTAATTCGCTCTTCACTTGGTGAAAGTTCCAGTCAATGCTCGCAGCACTTTGCGCGCTCTTTGGGCGCCTACCTGATGAAGCTGAATGATCAAGGCCACAGAGTTCCATAGTACGCGGCATGTCCAGTGCTTTGGGGTTAAACTGAAACTTGTTCTCAAACAAAACTGTCTCTTCAGTGACAGCGACTAATATCGATATCTGTTAAGACCATCGCCACTTTTTAGTGGAAAATGTAGCACCCCCATGCGGCCTCACAGGATGATTAATAACACATGGCTTCATCCCGCACCTGCATTCAACATGCCATACAATTTGTTTCCGTTGGGGTAGCGATAAGCCGCTTGTCACGGCCTGGCAACATTTAAGGTAGTCTCATGGGTATTTTGTTCGCTTTGTTATAACAAGTAATTATGATTATATAAGTTCGCTGGTCTACTAGGTGTAAATTGCGAGGAATTTAAAATGTCATTAATGTAAAAGCGGGGACCAGATTGCATTGAAAATGTAGGAAAATTGAAGGGACAGAGGAAAAACGTTATTTGCGGGAACGTAAAAGTGGGGTTATACTATATTTAAAAAAAGATTTCGCTTCTTTTAACTACTTATTCTTCACATAATCTTCGCACCTGGCATTTGTCATGAATATTTGGCTAAAATTATGTGATGATTATGTGAGGATATATGATAATTTTTAAGGTTTAATCCCCCCACAGGGGATATATGATTAAAAGACACTGACCACATCTCCTAGCATGTGCACACAATACCCGACTCCAACAGACGCTTTAATAGAGTTGTAATGTGGTGGCCGGTGAAATGCCACGTCTTGCTGTGGATTTTTTGTCCTAGTGATTGCCAGTGGAACGCATATTTTACGGCAGACTCTCTAGATTACGTCAGTGCTGAGAATCGCCTTAGGCTCCTGAATGACTTCAACCTCATTTCCAGACATGCGTACACCGTTATGTTCCGAAACTGGCTTTAAAATTGTGATAAATTCCATGGGAGCTAAAACTGAACTCGATGATTGCCGATGGAACGCATACCTCATTGTAATCTTGCTAGGTTTTGTGGCTCTGAGATTCGCCCCAGGCTTGTTGAGTGCATACACCGTAATATCGTGAAACAGACTTTCGTAGCTACAAAAAAAAGTGCAGTAATGATGGGTGGAGGAAAGCATACCTTACCATGAACTACCCATCGGCTCGCGTGTGACGCCGACCTCAATTCTTGGCGTGTGTGCGCTATTGTATTGCGATGCACACTCCAGCTGCTACTGAAACTGTTGAGAAGATGTCCAGCGGATGCTCAACTTTGCTAATTGGAAGTTCTGTGGTAGTGAAAACTGTGAGCCATATTTTTGTTTTGAAAATGTACCCTCGACTATTTCCTTACTCTTTGGGTGGACCCGGGGCTTTTAATGTTTGCATTGCAGACACCAAAATTGACAAATTATCTTGTTTTTTGTTTACGTTGTTCAGTTTAGTAATTTTGCCCTTCCATTTTCTCCATTTCTACTCATTTGGCGTGAATGACTAAGAATTCCTGGAAGTGTGGATAGAAAAGTGGAAGGAAGCTTGCAGTTTTACGTGACCGTTAATACCAGCGACATCACCACCGAGTGAATACAAATTAGTAATGCAGGAAAGAAACACACACTCTGATAGGAGTATTGGCCGACTTCGAATATCATGATCAAGAACAATGGGGCCTCCATTTTTACATAGAATCCGAAACACACGACATGATATTTCACTTCAAAAATCTCGCACGCATTGACTGGGAATCTATGTGAGATTTTCAAAGTGGAATATCACGCCCTATTGTATAATTCTAAAGCCTATATATAGAACAATTCAACATGTCGTCCATGTGATATATTCCATCGGTTCACATTATCTCAGAAACTTTTTAAGCAATCAAAATGGAATTTAACTTGGTGGTAGAGGACTATTAAGTAAGTATATATTTGTGACTTTCAAATTAGAATTCCTGACTGCACTTAAGAGTGGATCACTTTTATGGAAGAGCGGAAGCTTGTTGTTCTACGTGACCGTTAATATCATGATCAGGAGTCCTCCATTCATACGTTGAATCCGAACCATAGGACGTGATATTTCACTTCGAAATCTTCCATGCGTTGGGTGGGAATGCATGTGATATTTTCTAAGTGAAACATCACATCCTGTGGTATAATTCTAATAGCCTATACAGTGGAACCTCGTTAGTACATTTCTCAAGAGACTGAAATATTTGAATGTAAAAAGCGGGAAAACGTATTAATGAAAAATGATAATGAAACCTTGTTTCAGTAAGGGAAAAGTAAAAATCCCGTTAATTGGAAGTACGTACTATCGAATATACCGTTCCTCGCATAATCGTCGCATTTTTTGCCAAAAATTTGTGGAAAAAAAGCAGGGTGCGACGATTATGTGAAGAATATTTAAGTTCAAAGAATAATAATGTATCATTATTTGCTGCACGGGCCAGTAATTCGTGCAGCGTGAGTCATGCAGTCAGAGACAGGCTTCTTTCTTCTAACAAGGTCACGGCAGGTTAACGATAGCGGAATGCGCTGACGAAGCTGCATAAATACGAGATTGCTTTCTCCTGACATGATCACGCCAGATTAGGCCTACAAACTCGCGGAGTGTGCGCTGGCCGAACGCGTCACAGTTCATAGCCGGAAGGCATAAAGACGAATTACTTTCTGCTGTCAAGATCACACCAGATTAGGCCAATAAACTCGCAGAATGTGCGCTGGCTGTTCGCGTCGCGGTTCATAGCCGGCAGGCATAAAGACGATACGGTATTACTTTCTCCCGACAGGATCACGCCAGATTAGGCCTATAAGCTCGCGGAATGTGCGCTGACCATTTGCGTCGCGGTTCATAGCCAGCAGGCATAAAGACTGGAGTACTTTCTGCTGACAAGATCACGCCAGATTAGGCCTATAAGATCGCGGAAATGTGCGCTGACCATTCGCGTCGCGGTTCATAGCCCGCAGGCATTAATACGATCTTACTTTCTCCTGAGAAGATCACGCCAGATTAGGCCTATACGCTCGCGGAATGTGCGCTGGCCGCTCGCGTCACAGTTCATAGGCCGCAGGCCTAAAGATGAGATTACTTTTTGCCTACATGATCACGCCAGATTAGGCCTATAAGCTCGCGGAATGTGCGTTGGCCGTTCGAGTCGCGGTTTATAGCCGGCAGGCATAACAATGAGGTTGACTTTCTCCTGACAAGACCACGCCAGATTAGGCCTAAACGCTCGCGGAATGTGGGCTGGCCGCTCGCGTCACAGTTCATAGCCGGCAGGCACAAAGAAGAGATTACTTTTTGTTGACAAGATCACGCCAGATTAGGTCTATAAGTTCGCTGAATGTGCGCTGGCCGTTCGCGTCATAGTTCATAGCCAAGATCACACCAGATTATACGTTCGCGGAATGTGCTAAGTGACTAAGCTTGCCGCTCGTGTCACAGTTCATTGCCCGCAAGCATAAGGACGAGATATTTTTCGTCTGACAAAGTCGCGCCAGCATGTGCAACTGACTGGCGCACAAATACGAACAAGCTATGCGACGATTATGCGATGAAATTTTATAAACCTATTTTAGTGTTTGAAAAGTGGGGTGCGACGATTATGCGAGGAAATATGGTACAATTTTAAACCACCTACATAATTATTGTATTACAGAACTAGTTTACACAGCAGAGAGAAACGTGAGCAATGAAAACAAGAGAAAAATGTACTATACCGGTACCGTACTCTTACTTCAAATACTGTAGTATGGGTTAAAATATCTAGTTTTGTATAATTGATTTCGGCTGAAATACATGTTTTTCTTGATATTCTTTGCCGTTAACGATTGGATAAAACCAAAGTTTTTCTTTTGAGGTTAGACACGACTGCTAAAGATACGAGAAAATAGCATTTTGAAATTGATTTTGTAGCACTTTCATTTTGAAAAATAGCATTTTGAAATTTAAAAATTAGCATTTTGTAGCATTTAAAAGTTTGTCACCAGGTACAATAAACAGATTCAAAACAATATGCACGGAAACTAGTTCAAACATGTGCAGGATTGGAAATATGGGCGTTTCTGATAAACGGCATAAGCATTTAATATAAGTCTCCTGTTATGTGTGTGGTTTTTATTTTTACTAAGGGAGTGTTAGAAGTATTAAAATCCTAATATCAGTATTACAGAAATGTAGAAACTTGACATCATACATTTTTCAGAAATGTGAGATCTCTGAAAATAAAGGCATCAGCCTGGCTAATTGGCAAGATTGAGTTCGAGTGCTGTCGGTTGGTTGTATGACGTGAGACGAGGGTACCTAAGCTATGCTCAAAACATCCAAAGGTCATGTTCTCATTATGCAATCAACAATATCAGGTGTAGTGCAGCAACTCAAATATTGAGGGCCGGCGGAGAGTTGTATTAGTTCACTGGTACCAAGGTGCCAATTGTTGGAATAAAGCGAGCTGTGGTCAGGCAACAATGCTTGTCTTACAAAGTTTACTGTGTGGCAGGTGGAATGACGACAATACCAGGCTGTCCTGGACTCTATGGACGAATTGGTTCAAATTCTGAGGATGTCTATGAAATCCTTTTGTGTGGTTTTCCTACTAACTCCTTGGCAAGTTCCATTCATTTCTTTTAATAACCTATCTCATGAGGTAGGATTCAAGAAGTACCATTTGACCATTAAACCACCAGCAAATAGAAATTCAATGCCCCTCATCCATGACCCTTATTGAAAAGGAAGTAATAATGTAATCATACATTTACTTAACTTTGTGTAAATATCACACAATGGATAATTAACTAAATAATAAAATGTATATTTACTCCCTCATTATATCCTGACCACACTGCGACTCTTGACTTGACAATCTGTAAAAAAGTATCCGAATTCACGGAGAAATCGACGGACGACATGTAACATAACCTATAACTCACACATGGTCGAGAATACTTTCATCATATTATACAACATTTCCCAAAGCAAAGAACGCCTAACTAAAATTGTCTATTCATATCACGATACGTACTTGAGAGTTTTCATTTTCATTTCAATACAAGAAATGAGGAGTGAAGGAGATGTACTGTGGAAGTGTGAGTTGTGTGAAAGTTGGAGGGGAAAGAACAGACTGGTTCAGACAAATGAGTGGCCTGAAACAGGGTAGTGCGCTGTCACCCCTTCTCTTTATTGTGGTTATGGACGAGGTAATGACACGGGTAGCAGGAAAGATAGGAGAAGATAAGATGAAAGCAATGGTGTTTGCAGATGATCTCATGGTCTGGGGAAACAAGGAGGAAATTCAGGAGCAACTGAAGGCTTGGGAAGAAACAGTGGGAGAGTACGGATGGAAGTTCAACATCAGTAAATGTGAGATCCTGTTAACAACCAGGAAAAAGGACAGACCAATGAGTGGGATAACACTTGGAGGTGGACAGCTGAAGAAGGTGGAAAGTCTCAAGTACTTGGGAAGTATAGTGGAGGAAAATGGGAGAAATGACAAAGAGATTACGGAACGTGGCAGACAGGCAGAAGCATTTCTGAGAAGCATTAGGAGCTTAGTGTGGAATAAAGATGTCCCACAAAAAGCAAGGAAGTGTTATACAGAAGCTACTATATCCCGATACTGACCTGCTTCAGAAACGTGGACAATGAAGAAAAGAGACATAAGCAGAATACAGGCAGGCGAAATGAAGTTCCTGCGAAGTAGGATCGGAGTAACAAGAAGAGACAGGGTAAGGAATGAAAAGGTCAGGGAAATGGTGAAAGAGGAGCCCTTGCAAGGTAGGATTGAGACATCAAGACTGAGGTGGTATGGACACTTAAAGAGAATGGATGAGAAGAAGATTCCCAAGAGGATACATGAGATGCAGATACAGAAGAAACGACCAAGCGGAAGACTAAGAGATAGATGGCTGAAAGGAGTGGAGGAATGTGTCAAGAAGAGAGGCGAGGACTGGACCAGAGTGACAGCGGAGAGGTGGTGGGAAGAAAGGACTAAGTGGCGAGGCTTATGTTCCATACAGACCCAGCCTGGGGCTGGAAACTGTACAAGATGAAGAAGAAGAAATGAGGGCCGGCGCGATATAAACCTATATAAGCATAACCTTATTGCTCTAATTTTTAAAAAGAATCGGCACAAACGATTGGAATATTCCTTTTATTAGCACAACCAACTGAAACTACGAAATAATTTCTCCAAAATCATCGTTTTACTGGCGATAAACAGTGGATATTATGCGGCAATAATAACAGCACCATTTTCAAATTAATTTTTACCGTAATCGATTGTTTTCACGACAATAATCGATGTTTGTACATATCGATTATTACTCTTAAATATAGATTATATAGCAGATATTTTCATTGCTGGGAACTCGCAAATTTCAAAGTTACGGCGCGAAAATGTAATAAAACATAATATTCAACATTAATCGGTAAATTCGGCACTTTTCGCGTTTATCGCATTTATGGGAATAATTCGCAAGAACCCTTAGTTATCGCTCTGTCGCAAATTCAGTTTTGCAAATTTTGGGTATACATAGCCATATTAGTTACCAGGTAGTTTAAAAGAAAAGTAAAATTCGCATTTATCGCAACTGTGATTTTCGCGTGTACGGGAGAGAAAAAAAAAAACTTCCACACGCTTAAGGTGAGGATCTCTGTCTACTTCAAGAATTTTCATTTTCTCATCACTAGTTAATGATTTAACTACTTTCTTAGGCCTATCCATCATTTCAAGACGACTCAACAAAATCATCACTACTGTCGACCAAAATATTATGTGCACTCTAGTTTGAAGGTTGTTTGTGAAGTAACCACCAGACCTACATAAAATCCAATAACATCATTTTCATCGTTCTATTTTACGTTAGTTCATGTAGGTTTGGAATTTTTAATTTATATTTTAATACTTTTTATCGCAGTTGAAACACAAAAA
The DNA here is from genome assembly GCA_946902985.2 of Meconema thalassinum. Taxonomy (NCBI): domain Eukaryota; kingdom Metazoa; phylum Arthropoda; class Insecta; order Orthoptera; family Tettigoniidae; genus Meconema; species Meconema thalassinum. Next base: position 864,379,549 of record OX336389.2, read on the forward strand.
GTGCCCATTTTTAAGAGTGTTTCAACCATGCGTCACATTTAAGAATTATCTCAAACCTGTCATCAGATCGAATCCAAATTTTAACACAATATACATTGGAATGTTGTATAACTGGTTTATTAATTTCAAAATTTTGTGTCCAAGAAACGAAGTTGTTATCATTTTTGTTAGGTAACTTTTTCTCGGCTCTGGGTCGTTGGAAAATGTAGTTCTTGGTTGCGTTGTAATCCTTATACATCAAAAGGTTATGCTGTATGTATCCAACGTAAATTAATTCAGTTATTTCATAACGGTTTGTATTTGTACGGGGAATTAAGACATGGTTCACCAGCTAGCCGTTCGGGGAAATGCTGTACAGCGTTGCTGATATGGAGCCCATCACTTCCGAGCGAGGCGAGCCATGACGCGTGATGGAGCCCATCTTGGAAACGTACAGCTTTCACAGTAGGTAAAGCACAACACAAATGGTCCGTTAAAGAAATATTAGCTTTATTGCAGGTCAGAAAGACCACACAATAAGCAAATAGAAAACAATTAGCTGTCTTTCTTCGTGTTTGCTCTCTTATAGAGGACACTCACCCTTTCACTTGCTCACGCAGTTAATCCCTCGCTAGAAATACCTGCAACACTTCCTTGAGTACACAAGCTACAGTTATTTACGATAGTCTGGCACTCACCACTAAATGCTTGAATACCGCACACTGCTTCACAGTCCACTGGGTTTCGCAATTCACACAGCACTTCACCACAATAACCTCTGTCGCACAGTGAAAACACACTAGCTCAAAAACACAGTCCCTCCCTTGCTGGCCAGGTCGCTTTATATAGTGGGGCTGGCAACTCAAATGGATATTTCCAGAGCAGACCAGGATTCATGGATACTCGAGAATTCCATTACAGGGTGGGCCGCGAAGGTTCAAGACTTGTCTCTTTGTTACTGCCTGTCTTCTTGTTGCGCAAATTGCTGGTTAATACAGAGGCGGGGGGTAGCCTGGGGTGGCCTATGAATCACGCGAGGAGGTGGTGACTCAACCGTGCAGCGTAACACCACCCCCTTCCTAAAAAGCTTATCGCCCCGATCAGTCATTGGTCGTCTGTGTCCCTCCGTAGCCTGCCAGGTGATCTCTATGCACGATCTTCATCTTCGCCCTCGGGCTCCGCTGGATCCTGTCGATGACTGCACGGTTGCTTCATCACTTCCTCGCGCGATTCACAGCCCGCCCAAGGCTACCGCCTGCCTCTGTGTTAACCAGCAATTTGCGCAACGAAAAGACAGGCAATAACAGTATTACAGCACCCTAACCGCACATAGCCATAGGCTTGTGACACCGATCTGATTTGCCGGAGTGCACGGGCCATAATATTGAAATACCAACGTCTGTGACCACCAAAACTGCATCCTTATGACTGGTGGAACGCATGTAATACCTCGAATTAGCTCAAGAGTGAGACTGACCTAATTTCTAGGCTTGCACAATCTGGCATACATACACTTGTGGCCACTGAAACTGATGGCAGACCATAGGTCTTACTGCCGACACAAAACTTAATGGTAGGGGTGAAGAGGTCTAAAAAGTCAACAAGCCTGAGAGCGATGGTATAACATAGACACCTGCTCCCACGGCTGTTAAATCACGAAACTATATAACAAGAAGGAAAAGTTTTTAAAATGTCCTTCCTGAAATTATGTCTGCAAATAATCCCTGCACCCTATGGTAATTAAACCATTCTATTTGATTCTAATAAGCAGAAAGCTATTTTTGCACATTATTAACATTTATAATGTAATAGGTGTATTGAATATGCCACATGTGCATTGTCTCTCAGAGAATAAAACAGGGCCACAATCTCTCAATTATACAATTTTTACTGTAATTTCTGTATACCATGTGCTACAAACTTGGAAGTTCATACAGAACTAAAAATACATTTTTTATTTATTATTTATTTAGCGTATGGCTTTTAGTGCCGGGAGTGTCCGAGGACATGTTCGCTCGCCAGAGTTTGTAGCTGCTTCTATGCGGACACTCATGGGTACCGTACAAGTACCGTTGCATGTGGAGAGTTGTCTGGGGAGGAAAGTTTGAATGTAAGGACGAGGAATTGGAAGGTAGCGGCTGTGGCCTATAGTTAGGGACCAACCCCGGCATTTGCCTGGAAGGAAGATGGGAAACCACAGAAGACCATCTTCAAAGTTGCTGGCAGGGGATTCGAACCTCCTCGCCTCCCAGATGTGAGCGACTACCTGCAGCTACGCCGTAACGACCACGGCTAACTCACCTGGTTAAATAGACATAATGTGCAGATATTGGTAATTGTATTAAATTCCCTTACATCATGGAAGAAGACATTACAAAACATGTAGTTTTTGGTCTAATGGTGCCCCACACTCCCTTACAGTAGATTGTTAACTTTCTGTCGCCAGACTTATCATTCTAGAGGGTGTCTGAGAAGTCTCCGTACCCCTGGTTTCATGTTATTTTGTTATATTAGCATGAACTGTTTGAATGATTGGGGAATTAAATAGTAGTTTTATTGGTATCCCTGCTTTGAAGCATTGTTAGTATTATTTCAGTTTAGAACCTTAGAACACGTTAACCTACAAAAAACAATAATAAACAATTGAACACGAGTATTGGTGTTTTTTCAAATCTAGTGCTGCCATCTACGATGCGCACACAATACACACACAGTGTTTTCAACCTCACACGCAGTTCAGTTCATTTTGTGTCGGGTCAACAGTGCTATGTATTTTAGAGTAAATAAATACTAGTTTGTTTAAACTGTTGTTTAATTGACATTGCCCAGAGCCTGTTCCGCTGATAGGTTCTGGGGCGCAGTATCGTAACTGGAACACGAAAAATTCAGTGTGAACAAAAAGGACTCTTCTAACCACACCACGCGTTCGGCTGCACGCGCAGTCAAGTTTTGTATCACGAGATAGCTGCACACAGCGCGAGGATCGAACTTCTCGACAAACAAAACTACGATACCTGGAAGCTCCAGATGGAAGCCATCCTGGTGAAGAACGACATGTGGGAGTATGTTAGCGATGTAAAAGTCAAACCTGAACCGGCAGCCGACAATGCTGCTGCCATGTTAGAATGGGACAGAAACGACAGGAAAGCGAAATCTGACATTATCTTGGCCATCTCACCTTCCGAACTCAAACAGGTAAAGAATTGTGAAACCTCACGAGCCATGTGGACGAAATTTCGCGATATCTATCAGTCGCAAGGACCAGCGTGGAAGGCAACGCTCCTGAAACGGCTCACCTTGCATAAAATGGCGGACGACGGGGACACGCGCAAGCACCTCAACGAGTTTTTCGACACGGTTGACAAACTCGGCGACATGGAGATAAACATCCACCCAGATCAACTGGCGATGGATGTTGCTGTACAGCTTGCCATCGTTCTTCGAAAATTTCCGCTGCGCCATTGAGTCACGTGACGAGCTGCCAACTCCTGAAGCCCAGAGAACCAAAAACACGGAGGAAAGCGAGGCCCGAAAAAATGGAACATCCAACGATGGATCTACCGTCATGTTCGCGAAAAATCAAAAATTGCCACCCAAGAAGAATTCGCTGCATCACAAAGACGAGGATGGAAACCAAAGAAAACCAAACCAAAGTGTCAAATCTGTAAGAAAATCGGCCATAAACCATCGGATTGTTGGTACGGCAAGAAAAACAAAAAATCCAACGAGGAACAAGCAACGGAATCTGGAAACGTCTGTCATGGTGCTGTGCCGATAATGCAGAGTCGTGCCTGGTGCCTAGACAGTGGCGCCTCAACACACCTGTGTCGCAACCCGGAAAGTTTTCGTCAAATCGACATCAACAGACTTGCAAATGACGGTTCAACTCCGATCACCGGAAAAGGGACAGTTTCATTCAAAACCGAAGTGAATGCGACTCTTAATGATGCATCTCACGTGCCGGACTTGCGCACAAATCTCATGTCGGTGAGCAAAATCACCGATCACGGTTCTGATGTTGTTTTGTAAACAAGGTGCAGTGTCGTGAACGCGAGTGGTGAAATAGAGTTGTGCGCGGATCATATCGGGGACTTATATTATGTGCTGTGTCACGAAATGAAAAGACAGCGTCACTCGAGACATTACATAGACGTTTCGGACATGCGAACACGCGTCATATTACCCACGCAGTGCGCGATAAGCTAGTGACGGGCATAAAACTCGATGACAAAGTGTCTCAGTTGGAGTGCGATACCTGCATCAAGGGGAAGATGACAAGAACACCCTTCCCAAAGTGTTCCGAGAGAGAATCGGAACCACTTGACATCATCCACACCGATGTTTGGGGTCCACATCCGATCACATCCATTTGCGGATCTCGGTATTTCATTACGTTTATCGACGAAGCCTCCAGATGGTGCGAGGTTTGATTCCTAAAATCAAAAGCTGAGGCATTCAAGGCAACCGTAGAGTAAGTCGCATTCGCTGAGAACTTCACCGGTCGGCGCGTCAAACAAATCTAGTCGGATAACGGCCGTGAATACTTCAGTGGTGAAATGGAGAAGTTCATGAAGAGCAAGGGCATCACTCGACGGCTCACCGTACCTTACAATCCGGAGCAGAACTGCGATGCGGAGAGGAAAAACCGCACCGTTCCCAACGACGGCAGATGTCTAATGTTGGAGTCTGACTTAACAGATTCACTTAGGACCGAGCTCATCAACGCCTCAAATTACCTGCGGAACCGGTTACCATCAGCAAAATTGGGAGGAAAAATCCCATACGAGATTTGGACGGGTAAGCCTCCTGACATTTCGCACCTGAAAATCATCGGGAACCCTGCGATTTATCTTGACCAAGAACCCGGTAAAAACAAGTTCGAGCAACGCGGACGAGACTGTATTCTGGTGGGATACTCGACAGAATCCAAAGGTTACAAGATCTGGGTTCCTGACAAGAGGAAGGTGATAGTGAGCCGTGACGTAAAGTTCTTGGAGCGCAAACGCAAAGACAAAGATCAACCCAAGGCCGAGTGCAATCGTCGAAAAATCGTCACCGCCCCGAAAATTCAAGAGGAAGATGTGAGCCAGAGGAGAAAACCGAAACACGCGGAGTTTTATTGGGATGCTCCAATCCATGCTGGACAACAACTTGCTCTGGACGAGGAGGAAGAAGTACAAGAGTTTCGAGGATTCGATCCAGAAGAAGAACTGCAACAAAACATTTCAATTATTCAATCGATGATAAAATCTTTACACAACGCAGAAGAAAACTACGACAGTGATGACACCATGGTCGAGGTGCCACATAGCAACGCCAACAAGGTCGCCGAGAACAGCGGTTACAATCTTCGCAGCAGAAAAGCCACAGAAACTGGAGACACCGAGCAGAGTGCAATCGTCTAGGAGACATTCATTGTCGAAATCCCGATGGATGAGGCAATGAAAAGCCCAGAGGCCGACGAATGGTTCCAAGCCATCGTCAATGAGATGAGATCAATCTTGGGAAAACGACACCTGAGTACTCGTCGATCGACCACAAGGCATCAAAATCATCGGCAGTAGGATTGTTCTCCGTAACAAATTCCATCCCGATGGCTATCTCGAGAAGCGGAAGGCGAGGCTGGTCGCACAAGAAAAGCCAACATCCTGGGATCCACTTCACACAAACCTTTGCTCCAGTCGCTCGTCCTGGGTCAATTCGTCTGATGATGTCTCTCGCTGCCAGGTTCAAGATGAAGGTGCTACAGTATGACATCACCACGGCATATTTAAATGAAGATCTTGACGACCAAGTATATATGGAGGTACCAAAACACTTCGAAAGGATCTTGGAGGGGATCATCGACAAGGAGCCCACAAACGACATCTCTAACAAGGCCAATGATGCTCTGAAAGAGTTTCGAAAAAAGCAACAAAGTTTGTCTTCTGAAGAAATCCTTGTACGGCCTGCATCAGACCGGACGATATTGGTACCACAAATTGTATCAGATCCTTCGGTCTATTGGAGCCGTCCCAACTCAATCGGATCCATGCCTGTTCATCATCGGTACAGGGGAAGATGCTGTGCAGATCGCAGTTTACGTCGACGACATTCTGATTGCGTGTCGTCACCCAAAAAGGGCTTCTCAAATAGGACGTCAACTGGGGGAGCACTTCCGAATGAAGTATCTCGGCCTTGCTAAGTGCTGCCTGGGCATTGAGATTTGTCAAACCGATGGACGAATCACCCTGGGCCAGAAAGGATATATTCAGGAACTCCTCAACCGATTCAACATGATGGAGAGCCGGACCGTAACCACCCCTGTGGACACCAACACCAGGTTGCAGAAAAACCTGAATTTTTCCGAAGACCTCGAAAAACTCCCATACAGGGAGCTGGTGGGAGCCTTGACATACCTGTCCGTCACCACCAGGCCCGACATCGCCTTCGCCGTCAGCTACTTAGGCCAATTCAACAATTGCTACGGCCCTCAGCACTGGTAAATCACTTATTTAAGAGGAAAACTCCGTCAATCAATACTTAATGTATTAAACATAATTACATTGGGTACATGTTTCGAACCTTATTGGTCCTTCTTCAGCCCTGAACTTTTATTAAGTTTGCAAATTATCATAATAGCAACTACCATCAACATAATGCTTGCAAAGCCATATTAAACATAAAACACATACATAAATCCTGAAAATGACACAAATTTAAAACAATGAAAAACATTTTAAAACACTGTTAAAATTGACTAATGTTAGTTGCGTCTTAGTATTACGCTTTAGTCCGTTTGAATTTGGATGGTTGACCACATGTAGATTTTCTTGACAGACTTGACATTGAGTTGTGTGTGGGCAGTGATGAGTCAAGTTGATATTCTAATAGGATTGTCCTATGCGGCAATTTGACGGAGGTTTCTCCTATGAATAAAATCTTGGCGAGATTCATGAATTGATCTCTTTATGCAGAGTCTATCCAAAAAAAGAAAGAAAGAAATAATAATTAATATAATTAGGTCATTAGAAATGAGTTTAGAATTAATACTACCGAAATTCTCAAAACATGAGATTGAGAAAATGCAAACTGACTTACGCTTGTCGGGAAGGAAGGAACGTGGGCCGATGACCCTAGGCCCGTCTGTCTTTTGAGGTAAACTGAGAAATGAAATAAAAACGTATAAGAAAAAAGGAAAAGGGGGGGGGGGGAGAAGAAATTTGAAAGAATCAAACTACTTAAATGAAAAACAGAAAAATAAACATGTGGTGTGAACAAGCGAAACACTTCGTTACCTTGAGTGGTCCGTGTGGAAGTTGCAAGAAGAATGCTGTGAAAGCTATGACTCATATAACATGTGGTCCCGCTGCGGGGAAACGACATGCGTGAGGGGGATAGGCAAGGTTGGGGGGTGGTTAAGGGGAGGGGGCTACGGTCCTTGAGTCAGGGAGAAGACGGAAGCGGCTGGGCTGCTACTGTATAATTAGAAGTCTTAACTGGAGACAGAGTCTACATTCATTTAAAATTTTAAAAATGTCTATTCTGGGGATGGAAGCTATGGTGGTTTTTTAAACCTGGTTCTAATTATGTGATCTGCTAGCTTGTCGTAAAGAACGTTGGATTCCCAATAAATTTCATTTAGATTTTCTGCTGGGTTGGATCTTTGGGCTAAATTAATTTAAAATTGTTCCAAAAAATTCATTGTGGATCCCTTATTGTCAAAATGAATTATATGTAAGTCTTTGCTGATGTCTGAAAATTTGTGGCCGGTTTCTTGCATGTGATTAGCCATTGCAGAGAATTTTTAATGATTGATAGCGTTGACATGCTCAGCATATCTCGTAAAAAAAGATCTCCCGGTTTGTCCTATATAATTAGCTGGACATTGTTGAAATTTTAATTCATATACACCTGGTCTATTAAATTTGTTACTTTGGTTAATTTTGGTGGAGTTGAACATTTTTTTCTGATTAGTGTTAACTTTTCTAAAAGCTATTTTGCAATAATTTTTCTTGAAAATGTTGGTGATTTCGAAGTTGATTTATTGTGAAAGGTAAACACTGTGAATTTGATTTGTTTTTAATTTCCGGTTGGAGTTTAGTTACTGGCTTGTTTTTTATTCTATGAATGATGTTGTCAACATCTTTTTTGATGAAACCATTTGCTTGAGCTATTTGATAAATAATTGAAATTTCAGCCTTGAGATCACATTCTGACATGGGTATACTGAACGCCCTGTTGACAAAACTTATGAAGGCAGTTTTTTTTATGGGATTCCGGATGATGTGATTCTTTTCTGATAGTGGTATTTGTTCCTGTAAACCCGATAATCCAAGCGATTATTATTTCTCTTCACTGTAATATCAAGGTAATTAATGATGTTGTTTTCGGATTCTATTGTAAAACTAATGCTGCTGTTCAAATTATTAAGCTCATTGAGTACATGATCCGCTTTCACTTCATCCTCATCTACGATCATGAATACGTCATCGACGTACCTGCCCCAAGAAACCAACCCTTTGACCTTGTTAATGATTTGGTTGTATTCTAGCTCGACCATGTAAATATTGGCAAGAATTCCTGACAGAGGTGAACGCATTGCCAAGCCTTTGGTTTGCGAATAAATTTTATTGTTGAACTTGAAATGGTTATTTTCTAAAATGAATTCCAAAATTTCCATGAATTCGCTAATTTCGACTGTTGAAACGTTTACTGAATATTTTAAATTTTTTTTCAATGATCTTAATTGTTTCTGGGACGGGAATGCTAGTATACATGTCCTTTATGTCCACTGTGTGCATGGAATGAGAATTTTTTAACGATAAATGCCTGGTTGCTTCACAAAAATGAACCGAATTGTTGAAACTACAATTTGCTTTAAGTTTGAAATGTTCTTTAATGAATTTTTGTGCGAATTGAGAAACCTTGTAAATAGGACTGCTCCTGTAATTAACTATGGGTCTTATCGGGATGTTGGTTTTATGTACTTTAGGTAATGCCCAGACGGGCCTAGGGTCATCGGCCCACGTTCCTTCCTTCCCGACAAGCGTAAGTCAGTTTGCATTTTCTCAATCTCATGTTTTGAGAATTTCGGTAGTATTAATTCTAAACTCATTTCTAATGACCTAATTATATTAATTATTATTTGTTTCTTTTTTTGGATAGACTCTGCATAAAGAGATCAATTCAAGAATCTCGCCAAGATTTTATTCATAGGAGAAACCTCCGTCAAATTGCCGCTTATGACAATCCTATTAGATTATCAACTTGACTCATCACTGCCCACACACAACTCAATGTCAAGTCTGTCAAGAAAATCTACATGTGGTCAACCATCCAAATTCAAACGGACTAAAGCGTAATACTAAGACGCAACTAACATTAGTCAATTTTAACAGTGTTTTAATGTGTTTTTCATTGTTTTAAATTTGTGTCATTTTCAGGATTTATGTATGTGTTTTATGTTTAATATGCTTTGCAAGCATTATGTTGATGGTAGTTGCTATTATGATAATTTGCAAACTTAATAAAAGTTCAGGGCTGAAGAAGGACCAATAAGGTTCGAAACACGTACCCAATGTAATTATGTTTAATACATTAAGTATTGATTGACGGAGTTTTCCTCTTAAATAAGCGATTTATTAGTTATTTGTCAATACGGACCTAACAAAATCCATTATGGATTTGAATGAAACAAAGACCTCAGCACTGGACCGCAGCGAAACGTGTCCTACAATACCTCAAGGGGACACCGAACGTCGGCCTATCCTATGAACATGATCACCAACCTCTCAGAGGCTACGTAGACGCAGACTGGGGAAGCTGCACCGATGATCGTCGATCGTATACGGGCTACATTTTCATGCTCGGAGGAAGCCTGATCTCCTGGGACGCCAGAAAGCAACATACTGTCGCCGTATCCATTACAGAAGAGCGGAATATATGGCCTTAGCAGAGTGCACAAAGGAGGCTTCTGGTGACGCAAAGACAGGCTGTGCACTGAAAGCAAGAGAATGAGAGAAGAAACATGTGCCACTGTTGCTCTACCAATTGAGCGGTCTCCAATTAAATCTATTTGCAAAGCAGCTGAACATCAAGTATCGTTAACAATGCATGACCACATTAAAAGAGATTTGAAAGTGAAAGGATTTAGACTGTTGCCTGTGAATGAATTATCTGACAATGATATGGAACAGAAAGTTATAGCCAGGCAGTATCTCCAAATGCTGTGTCTCGCTCAAGTGTTATTTTCTGATGAAAGTCCAATATCAGGGTGTCTACTGTAAGGATGAAGTAAAAATTAGTTACTTTTTAGGTACCTTTTAGTTACCTTTGAATTCAAGTTACGTCTGCGGTCTACAAGCATAGGCGCGCATCACGCGGTGAAGAAAAACAACAATGAACTGTTTTTAAAGAAGTTTTTATTTATCGTATGGCTTTTAGTGCCGGGAGTGTCCGAGGACATGTTCAGCTCGTCTGCTGCTTCCAACGGACACCCTTAGGGTGAGCTACAAGTTCCGGTCAATTTCAAGTCGCTACCAGATATCAATGATACCTAGTGGTGAACGTTGGAACTTTGATAGAGCGTTCCGACGAAATATAACCTAACAATTTAGCTTCACACAAGTTTAGTCTGTGGAAGAATCCTTTACATGCCATAAATCCATGACATGGAACCGCCGGCTTTACTTCCCCTCCGAAGGAAGGCATACTGAAGGATTTTTAACGCTTCGGCCGGGTTTGAACCCGCTATCTTGGGCACAGCAGTTCAGCATGCTACCAACTACACCACCGAAGCCGCTTTAAATGAAATTCAGATGATGTTATAAAAATTTAAAAAATAATAAATATATACTAGATATTTAATATCCAATGAGTTGTTTCAGCTAATATGTCGTCTTGTCCACAATATGTTGTTACTATTACGGTACCAAGAGGTTGCTCAGCTCTTGACCATTTGGCGAGATTTCCTTCGTCCCCGCGGTAGGTCGCGAAGAAATGCATGCGATGTTACACGATCGTCACCGAATTCTGTCTTCGCAGTCAAATGCGGAGAAATATCGAGATGTTACACGATCGGCGCTGGTCTCAGTTGTTTGGTGAGCTTCCCGTAGTTTTCACGAGAGAACACTGAGAAAAATCGCGATTTAGATAATCAGCGTCACTTTTAGTCATTCGACGAGATTTCCATTGTCCTTGAGTTCTGACACAAGAAAATATAGCATTATTACGCAATCGGCGCCACTTGCTGTCCTTTTGACAAGAATACAGTTGTCCTCGTCATTGAATGCGGAGAAATATCGCGATGTAACAAATCGCTGCCGCATTCGGCCGTTTTACGTTGTCCTCGAGATATTATGCAATCGTCGCCGCACCCGGCCGTTCAACGATTGTCTGCCTGTATATCTGTCCTGATAGAATGGCGGAGGCAAGCTCAAGGTTGGCATGGTTAAAATTCACGCGTAGTTATGAACATGTTGTTCGGTCGGCGCCGTGATTCCCTTTGTCCCTATGCTGTAGTTGGGAGTTCATGGGTTCAGGGTGGATCGCGAGGAGGATTTAGTATGTCGATGCTACGTAGGCTGCCATTTTTATGCGGGTTGATGCACTTCTCATTCCCCGCACGCTTTTAAGTATACGGTCATGGGAAAAGTGGCAAGTAGGTTTCGTGATGGGTGCCCCGTGATGGGTGCCCAATCACCTTTGACAGGATTCCCGCAGTCCTCGTGGTCACAAGTTCACGATAGGGGACGGGTTTTATGATTTTACGCAACTGACGTCGATATCGGTCCGTTTTAACGAGATTCCCGCAGGCAAGTCGTGCGGTCAGCCGGCCGTCTTGAGGATGCGATTTTGGAGGATGAACGTTCGAAGTAGGTACGGTATCGAATATTACGAATTGTTCTGAGAGGATTGCACGAATAATACGACAAGAGGGCAAGTTTTATTTAGATTGAGAACCACGAATTATCAACAAGTTAGCGAAATAATCGGTTAGATTATATATCCGATGGAACGAAAGTTCGAAGGAAAAATAGACTTATAACGGAATTTCGAATTAACCATACTGAATGTCGCAAATTTACTTGACATATTTTTTAAATAAGTTATATGTATTTCGAAGATTTTTCGCATTTTTTTCGAAACGGTAACATTTCGCAAGATTGCGACATTAAATTGTTTCGCGTTATTTCTGGACTTCAATTTGACATAGTTTCCAAATAACAGAAATGAGAGATTTCTTCTTAGTTTCGGAAGTATTCGCGAATAAATATCTCGCGAAAAGTCAGGTTTCCTAATACAGTAACACAGAAAAATATTTCACACGAAACTGAAGACTTCTTGAGGCCGAAAATATACGTTGAACCGATGTATACCGCTCGCGGTATCCTCGGTATGTATTTCCTTGAGGTCGGGCACGGAGACATATAGCTCAGTACTATGCAATAGGCACGGCCCGCTTGCGTGAAACTCTCAATCTCTGAGCCTAGCGGTGCGAGTTTAAATGATTCAACCCGCCTTCAAAAAATTTTCGTTACCCGTTTGTAAAATTCGTTACTTTTTCGTTACCCATTTGTAAAATTCGTTACTTTTTCGTTACTTTCGTTACCGGTAGACACCCTGAATATATAGCAGTTCACGGAGGAGGAATGTGGTATTCTGCTGTAAGGAAAATCCCCATTACGTGCAAGAGTTGGAAAGTTATCCACCTCATGTTATGGTATGGGCCGGGATGTCATCGCAATACCTGTTCAGACCATATCATTTTCAAGGGTATGGGATCGGAAATTATTTGGACATGTCGCAAACTTGGTGCTTGTCTCCAAGCCAAAGGAATCATGGATCATGTGTGGTTACAGCAGGACGGAGTTCCAGCACACCTCGTTATTCAGGTATACGAGTTCCTTGATGAAAAATTTAGAGACCGTTCATTTGGGCATGGTTCAGCCATTGAAATGGCCGCCACGAAGCCAGGACCTTCTCCCGTCAGTCAACGTACCATAGAGGGTAGGTAATCAAGTCCCATGTAGCTCAACGTCGGTACAAGACTAATGAAGAATTGTGCGAAAGTGTGGAGGAAGTTTTTTTGAATCTTAACTCCTGAGATGCTCCGCATGATTCAATGACTATAGAATTCAGAGTATGGCACAATGGTGGACATACAGATCCACTGGATACACAGTTTTTATAAGTACGTACTCCACTATACAATATATTGTTTAGTTAGTTTTGACCGAGGGTTATGGGGATGTCTCAAGATAACTACACAGATGAAAAATAGTTTTGCTTATTGCCATGGAGCACAGTGGGGATGAAAGTGAGGATGGACTTATTTATTCAGCAGTGTCCACGCCTGCTCTACACAATTGAGATCGGGAACATAGGCAGGCAATTCCATTCTGTGATCATCATTCTCCTGATGAAAGGCACTGACAAGCTACATTGAGATGCGGGCGAGCATTATCGTCCACGAAAGCGAAATTTGGGCCGAAATTGTCAGCATAGCCTTTCACTACAGGTGTCAGGATAGTATTCCTGTATAGCCTTTCACTACAGGTGTCAGGATAGTATTCCTGTAATATAAGCCTGTCATACGCCCTGGGATGTACACGAGGAGTTCGACGACCATACATGATGCCATCCCAAAACATTGCACCACCTCCTCCGTTGATATTGGTCGTGCATACGTTCAATGGATCATCTCCACACTCTCACAGATCTATCATTGACACGGGCGAGTGTACACATCCGATATACACGCACTCAAGAACGACTAATGGGTTTGAAAACACTACAACTCTTGGCCAGCAATATTCAAACCTTTTTTGATGTGTGTAGTATATAGGTTCTCACCGAGCAGTTGCTCCTCAGGTGTGCTTTAATTAACTCATGCTGGTAAAAAAAAAAAAAAAAAAACACACAATTGTTAAACCCAAACATGAATGAGTTGCCAGATTCCTCCAAGCATTTAAGTGAAAAAATGTGACTATCCTTGAAAGGAACACTTCTCTAATTCAATATATCTGATGAAAACTATGAAATATAATGCAGCTGAAATATTACGTAAAAGAGAAAGTGAAAATGCCATCCTCCTGCTACAGCATCCGGCAGGTTCCCAATTTAGCAACACAAGGCTGGGAGACCCCATACCAGATCATACAAAGACTTGAATCCTTGGCAGAGCCAGGAATTGACCCAGGACATCTGGGGTGGCAGCCAACAATGCTAGCCACTGCGCCACGAGGGGGTTACCATAAATATTAATGCACAGGAATTAATCCTGGTATATTAAGAAGTGTTACAGAGGCATAATCGGTAGAAGAAAGCCAGAAAAGTTTATAAAACATTACCTTCTTATTCCCAACAAGAATGATGGGAACATTTGGACAAAAATGCTTCACTTCAGGAGTCCACTTCTCAGGAATATTTTCCAAAGAATCCGGGGAATCAATAGAGAAGCACATCAAAATGACATCAGTGTCGGGATATGAGAGTGGACGAAGTCGATCATAGTCTTCTTGACCTGCTGTGTCCCACAGGGCAAGCTCCACCTGGAAGGACCGTTATTATTTAAACAAAGCAGAATGAAAATAACCCTGAACAGTCTTAGGTTATAAATGCATGCTTAAGGGTTTAGTAGGCTCCATAATGCTCATGTTAAAATGGGTAGTTTTCGAGAAGTTTAAATTCTAGAAAATAAATATCTCACAAGTATGGAACTTTGTACAATAGTGCTAAATGCTTTGCATTTGGTACCTTTACTCTTTAATTTCCAATAGCTCTAATAATTGATGGTGAAAATGTAAGTTTTGTCCCCCGTTCACACTCTAGTAACTTAAAATCTAAAAGCACAAGGAGGAAAGTAACAAAAGGGGCTTAGGCTAAAATTGGCCCCTGATTTACCGGGTCATCATTTTATTTCCCGCATGTACGCGCCGCTAGGCCGGTGAAGGTGGTCTTGGCAGATGCGGCCGCCTTGGCGTTCTCCCCGCAATGAACACGTGCGCTGCGATCGGCAATGTTGCAATAAGCTGTCAGTATCTCCGGCGTATTCAAGCTTGTGATGTGCTAGTTGATTTGACCTAACATACAGTGCAGTCTCGGGGCAATTTTACAATTTATGTGTTGCCTTAAAGTGATGTTTTCTATACAACAACGTGTATTCATTGTGCTTTGTTATGCGAAGTGATGTTTTCTATAGAACAACGTGTATTCATTGTGCTTTCTTATGCGAAGTATTTTTCTGTTAGAGAGTGCCGTTTTCGATTCAATGGTTACTTCATGCAAGATAATGCAACGGCGCACAGCTAATCACTCCTTGGCAGTAATACGGGAAGTTTTCAATGACCGTATAGTTAATTATCCCGCCAGATCACCCGATTTAAATCCATGTGATTATTACCTCTGGGGAATGCTGAAAGGAAAGGTATAAGCAAACAATCCTCACACAAGTGAGGAGTTAAAATATTCGCCAAGTTATAACGAACGTCACCCAGGAAGAAATTCGCCGTGTGTCTAGAAACTTGTTTACGAGGTGCCAGGCATGCTTGCGAGCTGACGGACAACACTTTGAACATTTCTTGTAAAACCAGGTAAGTTTGTAGATAATTATTTTCACTAGAAATTGCTATTAAATGACTGTATGTTGACGCGAAGTAGTGGGGAGAAGTCGCGCACTTTTTACCGGCCAGCGAGCGGGTGTCAGCGCGAGAGCTTGCCTCGCCGTGATCGGTATCGGATGCGAGACTTAAATTGATGACCCTGTATTATGATTGGGGCTCAGATATTTAGGTAAATAAAGATTTTATGTAATACATATTATCTGATTTTTACGTAAAAATATATTTTTTAATGTAAATACATATAACCATAACAATAATTATCACATTAGGATATTTTATTTCAGTACATCACCTTGCAGATGTGTCTTTTATCTTTAACTTTATAAATTGCCGAAACTTCCTAAACCTGAAACTTTTATCCAATAATGAAGGTAATCAGTTACCAGCAGAACCCTATAATAATGACATGTGTGTTGTTTTATTACAACATGGTAAGTAATAAAATCCAGTGTAAGAATATTTCTGGAGCAAGTAGAAGCCCGTAGACACGCTGGATGCTTTACAGGTGGTGTTGAATATTACAAGGTGTTTGGCTAAGGTACCCAAACATACTCCATTCTTATATGTACCTTGGGGTTTGCTTTGTATTTCTATCAAGTTTTGCTGGGGTTTGCTTTGTATTTCAATCAAGTTTTGCTATCTAATGAGTAGGGCCCGGATTCATATGCATTAAAAACTACAAAAATATGCATGCACATATGCACTAAAAATAAAACAAAATACACTTACCAAACGTTTTAATTTTAACTCAGCATACATTGATACAGATGTTTCATTCCTTGCAAAATGTTGCATGGCAGTAGGTTATCAATAGTTTTCAAGGGTCAATGACTTTCTGTTGTCGGACAGAATTAATTTATATGCTGAAAATGATAGTTCTAAGTCGACGGACGTAACTGGGCAATACTTGTACACTGGCACTGACTGCTCTGAACATTATTCTGGTAAAGACTACCTGATGTAGTTACTTATGGATTGAATCTTCTTCAGCCCTGGGTTTGAGTCCAACACCGCACTGAGTTTCCTTTTCACTTTTTCTCCAGTTTCACCAGGGACACCATTTAAAGAACTAATGGTGTTTTAAATTAACTGAAGGGATTCGTGTAGGGGTGCACCAGGAGTTTCTAGGCCCTTAATTACCTTCGAAAGTGACGAATAATGGACATGGATTAAACTGATATCTTTTTTTTTTTAGCGTATGGCTTTTAGTGCCGGGAGTGTCCGAGGACATGTTCGGCTCACCAGTTTTGTAGCTGCTTCGAGACGGACACCCAATGGGTGAGCTACAAGTACCGTTGGGGAGGGAAGGAGGGAAGTTGGAATGTAAGGACGAGGAGTTGGAAGGTAGCGGCTGTGGCCTATAGTTAGGGACCAACCCCGGCATTTGCCTGGAAGGAAGATGGGAAACCACAGAAGACCATCTTCAAGGTTGCCGGCGGGGGGATTCGAACCTCCTCGCCTCCCGGATGTGAGCGACTGCCATCAGTCATGCCGTAACCACCACGGCTAACTCACCCGGTTACTGATATCTTGATATACAGTTTCAGATTCAAATGCGCACTTTGCTTCACGAACACACGCAGTATGACTATCGTCAATACTTGTAACTACATCTTTCACTTGGTTAAAGTACTCCTGGTAGAACGATACTGCGGATAACCAAGTTCCCCATCTTGTGAGAACAGGTTCCGGCGGAAGAGAAACCTGAGGCAGGAGAGTTTTGTACTACTGTACACGAGCCGGTGCTTTTAGGAACAGTTTCTTCCCACTTGAAATGACTGCTGACAGATGGAAAGAGCGTACGTATCTCTTCTGCAATATGATGCAATCCATATGCCAAACATGTGACATGGATGAGATTTGGAAAAAATACTCCAAGAGACTGACCAGCTTTCAACATATACGAAGCTGCATCTGTGACTAAAAGGCGCACTTTGTAACAATCACTTTCCGATTCACTAGGCCACAAGTCGCAGGGAATCGTTAACAAATCTTGCAACTGTAGCGTGTTTTTTTTTTTTTAGCACTGTAACGATTCGATCCCATACTTATTATATTTAAAGGGTTATTCATTTATCATGTTATTATTATTATTAATTAGTACATCCATGAGATGATTTTTATATCAGATAATTGTAAGCGGTTTTTATTATAATAGTCAGACATATTTTTATTAACAATTATTTGTAAAGAGACGAAGTAATATATATATTGCAACAAGATTGCCAATACGGATCAACCCAATGCGTCACAAACTGAACGACGTAGTAATAATTTCACCACGGCAAACTGCGTCATTGTCATGAGTAACCATCACGTGCGCACAATCGAGTTCCTTCTGGAAGGAATAGAAGCTTGATATTTCACTCATGGTGCAACAACACGCCATTTTCTAATGTACGTACGCGTCAAGAATGAAGAGAGAGGGTAGCTTGCTTCTAGAGTGGGGGCTGTGACACCACGTGACAAGGAAGTTATTAATACCTGCACTCGACAAGACACTCATTGATCTACAGCTCTCAATGAAGGGAGGAAGTGGTAGCCTTGCTTTCTGGGTCTTAAAGGACTGAGCATACAGAGTTGGCACAGTACGATGTCTTGCCGAAATCTATATCAATACATAATGGGTAATATCCCTGATCAAGAGTCTTTCTACAGATGGCAACGTACTTAATGAGGATATTTCATAGTAATTGAGATATCACATCATTTTTTTAAACATAAGCGACGTAACATCGAGATCATCGATCATTGCTTAAATATGACGAATCTCGACTGGGTGAGCAAACAATTCAATAAAACTATCGTCTCTATTATAACTTAACTTCAATTAACTTTCAATTCATTTTAAATGTTCAGTTCTTTTAAATAATTAAACCGCAGTTGGTAAATTAAATTCTTTTTTGTTACTATTAATATTTTGTTTTTGCATATAATAAATTCATTTTCTTTAACTTCATGACTGTAACTTTTCTTGTAGTTAGCACATACTATAGGCAAAATTCAATTACTCCTTATAAATAAATACTGAATGGTTAGTCAACTCAGTTACACTACGGCCCGGGTAAGTGGTCTCGAACTCTACTGCTGATAGCCGAGGTTAAATCAATAAATTTCGATTCACTGTCTT
The DNA here is from genome assembly GCA_946902985.2 of Meconema thalassinum. NCBI lineage: Eukaryota > Metazoa > Arthropoda > Insecta > Orthoptera > Tettigoniidae > Meconema > Meconema thalassinum. Next base: position 864,398,263 of record OX336389.2, read on the forward strand.
AAATAGGAATCTGGCGCTCAACAACAACTTATTATATTATACTATCGCAGGTAAGGTCACACCACAGTGTATATTATTTATTATTATCATGTTTGTTTTTATTGAACCACAATAGTTAACACCACGTTTAACGACTCATTAAAAAAAATGTTACATTTGGCGCCACAAAGTAGGACACGAAAACCATTCGGTATTTAGGAGAAGAGTGTATAATTTCAGTGCAAATTGTCAGTGCTTTTGGGGGACAATGAAGTGAAGTGAAATTTTGGAAGGGCAATTGTTATACGGTGTACTTCGAGATGTCGGAAGAGGAACAGAGGCAGTTGAGAAGTAGGAATAAAGTCGAGAAAGTTACTTATAAGGAGGTTGATAGCAGTAGCGATGTTGAAAGCGTAGAGAATAATACCAAGATGTCGGAGGTAAATCCTGAGAGTAATCCTGAAAATAATCCTGAGGTTAACTCTGACACGAATTCAGAGGAAAATCTCGAGAAGAATACAGAGGTACATCCTGAGACTAGTGGTAGTCCAGAGAAAGAAAATTCTATAGAGATTCCTGAAGATCCATTAACTGCGCTCATAAGGCAGATGAGTAGAGATTTAAGTGCGAAATTTGATGAGAGTATGAATAAAAATAGTAGGGAGATGAAAGAAGATATTGGTAGGCTAAATCAAAATATGGAAGAGAATAAGAAAGATAATTTAGAAAGTAGGAAGGAATTCAATGATAAATTTGAGAAATTAGATAAAGATATGAATAAAAATAGTAAGGAGATGAGAGAAGAGATGGGTAGGCTAAATCAAAATATGAGTGAAAAATTAAATAAGCATAGTCAGGAGTTCAATGTTAAATTTGAGAAATTAGAAAAGAATTGTCAGGAGTTGAATTTGAAGCTTGATAAGAATAGTCAGGAAATGAGAGAAGAGATGGGTAGACAAAATCAGGAAAGTAGGAAGGAATTTAATGAGAAGTTTGAACAATTGCATAGAAATAGTAAAACGATCAACCAAAAGCTGGAAGAAAATAGTAAAAAGCTAGACAGTGTGGTTAAGGTAAATGAAGGATTGAGTAAGAAGTATGATATGCTACAGGAAAGTATTCAGGAGGTAAAACAGGAGATCAGAGGTGAAATTAAGGAAATGGTAGAGAAGAAGGCTAAAGATATGGTTGAAAAAATAGATAAACAATTAGAAGCAGTAGAAAACCAAATTAAGGAAGTTGAGATAGAAGTTAATAAGAAAGTAGAATCAGTAAAGACAGCCTTTCAGGAGATTTTAGATGAAAGTAGATCGGAGTCCGAGGAAATTTTAGGTAAAGGTTTTAGCAAATTGATAGAAGCGGAAACTAGGCAGATGAGAGAAGATTTTGGGGATAAGATTAAGGTATTGAGAAATGAATTAATGGATAAAGAGAGTAATTTTCAAGAAATGGAGGCGAGATTAAAGAAGCAGATAAGGGAGGAAGGAAATAAGAATAGAATGAAGTATTTAAGTAGTATGAGAGAGACTGAACTGCCTAAGTTTTCAAACAAACAGGGGTGTCCTATGCAGTTCATGAATCAGGTGGAGGATAGATTCAAAGAAAGGCTAAAGGATGGTCAAATTGAATGGAAGATGGTAGTAGAGCTATTGGACCAGGCTTTTATAGGAGATACTAAGGGATGGTTTTTAGTGTACAAGCATACCTTGATAAATTTTGAAGATTTCAAAAGTAAATTTATTGAAAAATATTGGAATGAGGATATCCAATCACAAATGAGACAGATTATTAATTCTGGCAGGTATCAATCTGGGGAAGGGAGTAATATGACTGATTACTTTCTAGAGTATGTACTCATATGTAAACATCTTGACGGGATGAATCAAGATGGGGATGTGGTAAGGCTTCTCCTCAGGCATTTCCCACCCAAGGTAAACGTGGCTGCTTGTATACAAATGATCACTACAATACAGGAATTAGAGGGATTGTTAAGCAGATTCGATGCACTCGAAGATTCATACGATATGCCCATATTACAGAATAATCCTGAAAATAATTATTATGATAATAATCAGCAGGATTATAATGGCAGGGGCCAATATCAGAATAGTAGATGGTAAGAACTGTGATATGCCAGAGAAAGTAGTGATGCAAATTTATATTAACGATAGTTACTCTTCCGTATGACTTAAATATGAAGTAATAAAGTTTTATATGATTTAACAGAGGTAGATAAGAAACCTGCTGTGTGTAATTTTAATTCAGTCGTGAAGTTAGGATGGTAAGGGGCGCGTAGTGCCTACGCTTATTGATTTAGATTGACTAAAATCATTTAATTTGGAAGACAGAGGTTGTCATGCTATTGAGCAATTCAGGTAAGTTGAATGTGGGTCCTTTAGCTGCAGGTAAGTTGGAGGAAGTGAGGATTAAATTTAAAAAAAGTAGGAAGGTTATTACATAGGTAAGTAATCGAAAGAAAGTAGTAATAATTATTATGGCAACCATAATTATGAATATAATGGTAATAAAGATTTAATTCAAAAGTGAGTGAAGATAAGATGATACAGTGGTAATAAAACTAGTGAGTTGAAGAATTAAGTATTGATTTAATAAAGAAGTTTCAGTTGAGGACAGCGAGGTTATCAGTGGATATATTTTGAGAAATTTATAAGTGGTTTAGAATTGTTAATGGTAATGCGTTGTATGAATTAACCAACATCAGGTTGAAATAAGAAAGTAGTAACTAATTAGGACATCTGATACTTGGTGACAGATATGTGTGTGTGTATGTGTGTATTTTCACGTAAATGGACGTGAGTTTGAAGTAGTAGGCCAACGAAGGTAATGCCGTTGAGCAATGTGGTTTTAAGTTTTGGTAAGATGCCAAATGAAGTAGTTTTTTGAGGAAGTTTTTGGTAAGATGCCAAATGAAATAGGTTGGAGGAAGTTTTTGGTAAGATGAAGTAGGTCAGCGAGGTATATTCCGTTGAGCAATGAGTTTTTTTATGGTGTCTACGGGACTACGTGAAGTTAATGTTGGGAGTTTTTTTTAAGTATATATGGATGTATGCACACAAGGTAATAAGAGATTACAAAGGTAATATGGTCCAAGTTTTTGTTACAGTTACGCACGTTAAGATATTACAAGGCTTGTTATCGAGCTAAACCACGTAAAAAGTTACTAACGAATTAATTATGTGGTAGATTGTTGTCCTACACACAGGTAGAAGTAAAAATGATAATAATAATTAGATGGTTGGCATAATATTTTCTAGAAGTGAAAGGAATTTGTTATAATTCGATGTTTTGAGGATTTTAAAGATAAATCATTTTTTTAGTAGACGAGAAATTAAAGTTTTATTTATGTCATACGGAGTTAGTAAAGAGAAGTTTAATATTTTGAAGAAAAGAGTAAGTTTGTAAGATAAGTGTATACCTAAGGGGTAATAATGAAGTTTCAATTAAAGGCAGGTGTAATTTACGCATTTAATTTGGTAGAGCAGAGAGTGTCTGAACTGTGTTATGACTCAGAACTTGCTTTATGAAGTGATTATGGGAGAATATTTGCCAATTAGGAGTGTCGGTGTTATTGACTATCAACAGGAACACTGTCATTATTTTAGGAAGACAATAATTAGGAAAGCTAAGTGTGATGTTATTATTCCAAGGAATTAGTCGAAGCATGTAAGATTTTTTAGCTGAAATTTAGTGTGTTATTGGTCAGTAAGAGGTGACCTGTAACAGTAAGAAGATGTGGGATTATACCACGAATAGGGGAGGTTTTTTGTATGTGACGTGTGATGTCACGATGAATTGTTGAGAGTTCTGAGAGATTCTGGTGTAGTAGGAATAAGCTATACTCCAGGCGGTCAGAACAAGTAGGAAGTGATGTCTGTAGGACTTAATTAAGAGTTTTGAGAGAAAACTAAGTTTTTTTTTAGGTATTCAGCAAGAAGTCAAATCATGAATAGACTAAGTTTAAAGTATAAGAGCATTAATATTTTGTGGAACGAAATATTTATTCCGAGGAGTTTGTCATGAGTTTTTGTGAAATAGTTTAGTGATATACGTAATTCAGGTATTGAGTAGTATTTTGTCTAAGTCTTAATCATTTTGTTATGGTAAGTAAGGAATGACAATACAGTAAAGTTATATCTTGACGCTAAGTTAAATTTTATAAAGTGAACGAGAAGTCAGATTTTATGTTTATTGGTGATTTTGAAAATTCAAGTTATTGTTTTCGAGAAGTAGTGAAGAGGAATTATGGTTTTATGAAAAGTTAAGAAGTCGTGGAGACTTAGGAAGTATTAATTTGAAAGGAGCCGGCCGTGGCCTAAGTAAGAATTAAGCCACGAAGGCAGGTGAGTAGTAACTTGGATATTTAAGTGAACTGTTTAATAACTGCTTTAAGGTATTTCGATGTCATTATGTATTTGGGGAAATATTTACATGTATGACAAATGCACTGAAATTGGAATTGCCTTAGGTATCAAGCTAAGTTATTTTTTTTCTTCAATTATTGAAATTTTACTGCATTTGAGTAATACCTTTTTAGAGACGAAAGGAATATTGTGTTGTTTGCATATCGTGTGCTGTGATAGTTTTAATGTGTTAATCAGCTGGAAATACAACAATGTAATTCTACACCAGACCGATGAAAACTACGTTCACTAGATATGAAGACAAAATTGTATGTCAAGCATACGATCACCAAGACAAGTGCAGCGTTGACATATATGTCAAAATTAAAAGTGAAGGGCATTTATGTATATTTCTTTACAGCATAAATATAAAGAAGAATGAACATTATGAACATTTGGAAGAATGAGATAAATGAAAGTTAAAATGTGAATTTTTATGAAGAATATCTTTCTTGTATATTTTTATGTATTGATGAAGAGTATATTGTATGTTGTCTTTTTGGGGGTTATAATATTTAAATTTATAGTTTTTTTTAATGTTGGATGGGGTAAGAGAAATAATGTGAAATGTCATTTAAATTATTTATCTTAGGGGCGATTGTAACTATTCGATCCCATACTTATTATATTTAAAGGGTTATTCATTTATCATGTTATTATTATTATTAATTAGTACATCCATGAGATGATTTTTATATCAGATAATTGTAAGCGGTTTTTATTATAATAGTCAGACATATTTTTATTAACAATTATTTGTAAAGAGACGAAGTAATATATATATTGCAACAAGATTGCCAATACGGATCAACCCAATGCGTCACAAACTGAACGACGTAGTAATAATTTCACCACGGCAAACTGCGTCATTGTCATGAGTAACCATCACGTGTGCACAATCGAGTTCCTTCTGGAAGGAATAGAAGCTTGATATTTCACTCATGGTGCAACAACACGCCATTTTCTAATGTACGTACGCGTCAAGAATGAAGAGAGAGGGTAGCTTGCTTCTAGAGTGGGGGCTGTGACACCACGTGACAAGGAAGTTATTAATACCTGCACTCGACAAGACACTCATTGATCTACAGCTCTCAATGAAGGGAGGAAGTGGTAGCCTTGCTTTCTGGGTCTTAAAGGACTGAGCATACAGAGTTGGCACAGTACGATGTCTTGCCGAAATCTATATCAATACATAATGGGTAATATCCCTGATCAAGAGTCTTTCTACAGATGGCAACGTACTTAATGAGGATATTTCATAGTAATTGAGATATCACATCATTTTTTTAAACATAAGCGACGTAACATCGAGATCATCGATCATTGCTTAAATATGACGAATCTTCGACTGGGTGAGCAAACAATTCAATAAAACTATCGTCTCTATTATAACTTAACTTCAATTAACTTTCAATTCATTTTAAATGTTCAGTTCTTTTAAATAATTAAACCGCAGTTGGTAAATTAAATTCTTTTTTGTTACTATTAATATTTTGTTTTTGCATATAATAAATTCATTTTCTTTAACTTCATGACTGTAACTTTTCTTGTAGTTAGCACATACTATAGGCAAAATTCAATTACTCCTTATAAATAAATACTGAATGGTTAGTCAACTCAGTTACACTACGGCCCGGGTAAGTGGTCTCGAACTCTACTGCTGATAGCCGAGGTTAAATCAATAAATTTCGATTCACTGTCTTAAATAGGAATCTGGCGCTCAACAACAACTTATTATATTATACTATCGCAGGTAAGGTCACACCACAGTGTATATTATTTATTATTATCATGTTTGTTTTTATTGAACCTTTACAGTTGTCAACCACGTTCAACTTACATTAAAAATGTTACAGCACTTTGCACGAAAGTAAATGAGGTTTGCCGGGTTCTTCTGGACATAATTTACCCACTATGAAGTTCGCAATGTATCGACCACACGAATCTGTTGTTTCATCTACCGATATCCATATACAGTTTCCTCCTTTGTCAGACCGTATCGAATCCATGGCAGAAGTGTGCAGTGAATGTAAATAGTTCTTCCTAAGGGTAGATTCATCTGGTATCCTTTGATTAGCACAATACTTTTGAAGAAATGAGCATAGATGTGAATTATTCAATTTATGCAGTGGAATGTTGCTGCATACAAAAGCTTCACAGAGATCAGCAGAAAATGTACCTATTTCACACCGTGTTTTAATGTCGGTTAAAAGTAGCTGTTGCGTATTCTTACTCTGTTCTTTTGATCTAAGATGTGAAGTTATTTTCGAATGCTGCTCAAGTTGACATTTTTTTTATCGCATTTTACACTCTTCTCGCACACTTGACAGTACACTACATCACCGTCACTTGTATAGTCACTATTGCCTGATATCCACTGTTTTATTAAAAATTACCTAGAGCTCTTATCTTTAGGCATTTTACAGTTTAAACCGGTAACACACTGCAATAGACGAAGAGCAAGTTAACAGTTGAACGCACTTGTTTACGCAAACCTTGGGAGGCTGCTGTTAGGGGAAAGTACATAAGACTGAAGGTAATAGCTGTTGTGAAAGGGTCATCCATCTACCTGCTTGTTCTGTATTGCGACATTGAAAGCACATTCCTGACCAGGGAAGGCTTATCGTGTTGCCAAGGGATGTACAGCATACGGAGTTCATTAGATTTTTCATTTCGTTCAGAAATCTTGGATTACCGTAGTCTATCACACACACAAGAGAAAAATATATCCATATATGCACTAACGTTCAAAATATGCATTTGCATTTTTTTTAAATCCGGGCCCTACTAATGAGTCAACAACTAGTTTGTTCAAAAATTTGTTTATATTTTCTAAATGCATCATTGAACTTAATTCGTTCTTAATGTAGAAAACTTAAGTAAATATACACACCTGCTTTCCATCTACCTCAATGTCAGCAACATAGTTCTCAAATACTGTAGGCACATACACTTCTGGAAATTGGTCTTTGCTGAAGACTATAAGGAGACATGTTTTACCACACGCTCCATCACCAACTATAACTAGTTTCTTCCGAATTGCAGCCATGAAGTCTGAAAATAAGTAGAAAGAGGATTAACACACCAATGTATCAATTAAAAAAGAAGAAAATTTTAAATAAGTGTATGTTAGGTGATAATAACCAGGTGTTCCATACATACTCTTCATGCCAATAAAGTCAATGTGAATTTAAAAAAACGTTAGCCTTGTCACTGCTGAATAAACATTGACCACCACTAGAGCAATGCGAACAGCTTTCAAAATTCTGTTAGCTGCAGATTTTGTCTTGGGCTGTTTGTTACGTCACATACATAATTTCTTGAGCGCTGACGTTCTGTCATAGTTACAGCAAGCTTAGTCATGGTTGAACAGCTTGCAGTTAACCCGTCCCCCATATTTTCAGTAAGAACCAGGAATAGTGTGATTAACTAGTGAGTCTGTTGCTGCCTGTGGCTGTTTTTATGCTTCTAATGGTTTGGATATAATTTCCAGACATTGGAGAGAGGTATGCCATGGTCATGGCTGAAAGTGTCAAGAATCCACCTTCCCTGTTTCACAGGTAGCCAATGGTCAGAAGGTGGGAGAAGCCCAGGGATGAGCTGGTAGGTGAGGTTGCACAAATACTGGCAAGGCCCTCCAATGGTAGAGTTTGGTGCTTCCAAATTCCGGAACGGCCAATCATGAACAGTCTAGACTGCGACCCCACTTGGAAGGGACTGGACTAGTGCCATAATGCGGGAGTGTCTTGTACACGCCTATAAGGGATATAGAGAACATAGAGATTCATTTTGGATCATTAATGACTGCTGTTCTTAATGGTGGAGCGAGGGCTATTAATTAAAATTTTAAACCTTATTAAAATTAAATTTCTTCAAACTATAGTTGAGGGTAAAACAAGGCTTTCATAGTTTCATTAATACAGTAAAACCTGTCTCCAATGGAACTTCAAGGGACCGAGAAACATTTCCGTTATAGACTAGATTCCGGCTAATACAGGCGATCATAAAAAAAATATTTAAGAGTGTGAACACAATACTGTGGTATGGTACATACCTCTTGTTGATAATCCAGTTACAGGGATTGTACCAATTATAAGCTACACACTAGCACAAACAGCACAACACTAAATATTTGCACAATTCGTTCTTAAAAACAAATTGCAAAGCATGGTTATTGTGTTCATTAGTACGTAGATGTGACATTAAGAACCGGGCACAGAAATATCACCTACCTTTGTATACTTGCTGTGCTGAATTTGCTACATAATCATTTACTTTTCCCAGTAATCCAGGAAAGTGTGCTCAACACGAATTACCTTGGAGGCATGGCTTTCAATTAAGATATGGGCACGGCAAACAATATCAAACAACTTCGCGTCATTTTTCGCGAGTGAAAAATTATTGCATTTTCTTTTACCGCTGAAAGGGCTTGTCCATATGTCTTCCAACTACACGCATTGTCGTCCACTTCATCATCTGCAGCAGTCATCACATGCGTCATCCTCCGTTTTTTTTCTTTCTGTAATGCTCGACAAATTCCGCTATGTATTCTAACGCTAGCTTCAATAAAGTTTATTTTTGAGTTTAAAACAATAAGCTTGTCCCCTTTCATCACATATGGACTTAACAACATCACGACATTCTACAATTGGTCACTGAATCACATTAAATACGAATTTTCCTGTAATATGTGCGAAGCAGTTCATGTTTGTTCATTGGACCTGCCATTCCTCCTTATTACCTCTGCACGTTAATCCTCACAAGAATGTGGAACATTCCCTTGCCAAATGCAGGTCGCACAAGATTTAAGGAATCTCGCCAAGGGATGTCCAAACCATGCAAAGTGAACATCAAGAGTAGTCGAATGAGTTCGTAAATTATTCCGGTTCCATAAATGAAATGCGGTTACACATAATTTTCCGTTAAATAAACTGTAATTTGTTTCCGTTTTCATTACATACTGGTAAATTAATAGGAATAATTGGTCATAATTCACGGGACCGGTGATTTTTCCGTCGAGGACAGGATCCCGCTTATTAAAGGTTCCGTTAAGGAGAGGTTTTACTGTATATATAAAATTAATTTTCTTTCTAAAATATAAAGCCAGTCAAAATGCAGCTGTTCTTATCATATATCAATGCTGCTGTAGGATGGAGTACATGTATTGATGATTGTAATTCATATCATGTGAAAGGATATTATTCTTATTTTTTAAAATCTTTTCCTTGGATACACATCCACATTTTATATTTTATAATTTTAGAATATGCACGTTAATAGTTTTTACAAAAAAATAGTTTGACTATTTTAGTGTGTTATGAGGAATATACAGTACGTATATCTTTGCGAATGTTAATGTTAAGAGTATTTGTTAAGCTCTCAAAACATGTACCTAGAATACAATGTTTTAATATAATCATAAAAGAAAGGTATTGATTAGGTGGAATGTTTTTAGTTATATACACCCATATATATATATAAGGGCTGTTGAAGAGTTGAGATAGTTTTCGTGCGAGTAGTCACACGAGTGCAAGCAGTAAGCTTTGTATGCAAGTAAAGTTAAGCCTGACAGTTCAGTACCAGGCGCGTGTATTCCCTGGATGCAATGTAAGCATTACATACCCAACCGAAAGAATGTCACGTGTAATAATTATTACTTTGGTTGACGTGATTTTCCAGTCTTTTTGGTCTGAATTTCTGCGCCGACAGTAGGGCCTGCATTTTGATGAAAAGTCATCTTTTTTCAGAGTACACTGAGACTATGCTTAGTGGTAATAAGTGTATTCTGCAATAAATATGATAGATATATGGGGTTTTTGAAAGTCATCAAAATGCATTTTTCCTACATTTTCCAGAATAAAGTCATTTTCCAATATTTAGGTGCATTTTTCATGTGTTATACGTTTATAGGTAGTGTCCAGGATTTTTTGTTATAACGATATCTGCGAAATATTTCAGCAAACATAAATATGTTATCACAACAATATATTTATCCCAAAAATATGCCTTTTATTCGATATTGAACCCGCGAAATAAAGTTATTTTGCGAAATGTGATATTTTCATCGTAAAATGCTAAATACCAACGAAATGCTGATAATAATATGCTTTTAAACTATTTACTTCAAAGTTAAATGAAACTGTTCCACTATCTGTCGTTCGATAGAAAATAAGAAATATTAAGTATACATTTCTCATAAGATACGGACGGGATAACGAAGTTGATTAAAGTCCTCAAATCATGGAAACAATGCTCTACTTATTGGTTGGGGACAACATAAGTTCCATGAGTTAGTGAGATAAAGACTTGGAGATTATTTGTTGACGTAAATGTTATTAATCACAGAAAATATTATAAATTACAGCCATTTGAGTCTTAGTTCTTTTGGAAAGAAAAAAAAAACACCCTATAATAAATTGTTTTCTATTCCCCCAAATGTTTTAGTGTCCATTATTTAACCAAATCCATGAGCAGCACTCTCACATCTCACTTCATTTATTTCACCACTATGGATATTTTATTTCACTGCATTGAACATTTTATTTCACCGCTTTGAAGCCTTTTATATTACCATAAATCAGGGTCCCTATTTATAGGCCATCATTTTTTATTGAATATGGTTAAATGCTCATTTTCAAGTTATGTTTTTTTGTAAAAAAAAAAAAAAAAATATTGTATACATGTATTTGAACAAATGGAATTAATAAAATCTATCTATCTAAACATGTCAGCATTAACATTCTTAGACTAACCCATATACTGTTGTTCTGCAGTGCACTTCTGCTTTCATTACCCTTTTACCATCTATGCAGCTTATTTAATATTTCTTGAAGCACGAGTGTGTACAGTTTGCGTAACATTTCTTCACGTGCACATGAGTATTGCTTCAGTCTGAGAAAAGAAACGGGGTAATCCCCTCAGCGCCATGTGGTTTGTGTTTAGTTTATCTTTATTAGAAGTGTTGACAGCTCTGACGCAGGGCTGGCCCCTGATCGTTCACTCAGTTACCCGGCAACCATAGGACTTTTTAAGGTGTGTGTGTGTTGTAGGTGTGTGACATTATGTTGTGCAGTGCAATTGAAATGCCAAAACAAAAGCAGTCGCCTGCAAGCCGTTTTAAACAGTATATGTCAGATTTCGGTGAAAACATATTCTCAACTGATGGAACTATTTTGTTCTGTAAAGTGTGCTAAATTAAAGTCGCTGCAGATAAACGGTTCACCGTACAACATCATGTCGGACGCGATAAACATTTTCGAGGTCTTGAAAATGTAGGAAAAAAGGCAAGTGTCTCAATTACTGTTAAAAGAAACTGCTTCGACATAAAATAAGTCATGTCCTTTTATAAAGAATTATGTGAGGTGTTCGTTAGTGCTAATATTCCACTAGGAAAACTTAAGCAATCCTAAATTAAGAGATTTCCTCAAACGCCACACTGCTCATACTATTGATTAATAGTTTAGTAGTAACACTATTTCTACTAAGAATGTTTGTTATTCGAACCATTATTTGTACAAGACAATCATGAAATTGATCATTTCTAGGTGTTTTTTTTAAATATTTTTAGGTCAATATTAAAAAAAAAAAAAAAAAAAAAAAAGAGGGTCACTTTTAAGAGAATTTTAGGGGCATTTTATAGGCAATTTTTCGATAATTTTCAGGTCATCATCTTCATCCGGGCCCTAGTCATTAGTCCTAACGGGCAAACTGCCTTCAAAGGTTACTTCAAAACCAATGACCATTGTGTTTTCGTAGAATGTGAAATGTTTGTGGAATAATTTCATTAACATCGATGTCCAGGTCTAGGAGGTGTAGTATACTTATTACAGCTTTGTTTATACATTTGTAATGTACCTTCTTTCACTTGTAACTGAATTGTTTGTCATGTCCTGAATGTTTTTATGATAAGCTTTTTTAAGTACATGTTATTAAAGCTCCTGTTTTAAAAAATATACTGTACAAAGAGTAAATACAAGATAAGTATAGACTCAAAACTTTAAAAGAGTTCAAATTTAAAAAAAAAAAATGTACACTAATGGCTAGATCTAGTAAAAACAGAAATGTCACTAAGCCATCGATTTAATGTCAAATTCTTCCTGTAAAATTTCAAACTTGTCCCAGGATTTATTGAAAAAATCTGGTAACCTTATATTAACACTACTTGACCTATCACAATTATCACATATTAAGTCATGCAGATGCAATGCTATAACTGAAAAGATGAAGTGCAAGGCAAAGCTGTACAATCCCATATCAACATTACATTAACACCAAGCAGACTGCCACAGTACGAGGACCAAAAACATACATTTGCTGCGTGACCAGGCACTAGGTTTCTACGGTAGTTCTAAAACTAAGTTTACCAGACCTCAACTTTGCTGTGCATGTTCGGGACATAAACCCCAAGTGTACTCTAGAATATCTTAATGTCTTAATGCATTTTGGGACTATTGCGTGGGAGAACATTCCAAAACAACATAACCTCGAAGAGTATGCTTCAAAATTTTGAAGCTGTGATCGGAAGCTGAGGTGCCCAACACCATAACACGGGTGTGCCAGTGAGTGTTATTCATATGAATAAAAACCTTCAGGAACAAAAATCAAGATTTAAAACATCAGTCAAGCCCCTATGGTGAAATATCAGTGCTACAAACGGTACCAAGAGTGGTGACAAGCCACTATATAATAAAAAAAAAAGTAGCCTGATTTAAAGTCATGATGACTAGCTAATATGACATGGAGATTAAATAACTGATATCATTGAAAACATATTCTATTTTTACTTTTTGATAAAATTTCAAAACCTGCATCTGGTGAACAAAGCCTACTAACCATACATGCACACATTCTGAGAGAGATGACCTGGGAACACCACAGCATGCCGCGATGTTAACCCCGTAAAAGATACAACTGGCATACTTGCCAACTGGACGATCAGTAAAATCCTCAAGCGACAGAATATGTGGGGAATCCGTATGCACCAAAATACAGTAAAACACAGCAAAATCCCTATTAATTTCTGTAACTGACGACTAAGGTTTGGGAAGTTAATGGAAAGTCATTCGCTTCCCGAGTTTATTTGGGCCAAAATTTTCACGAACAAAGGGTCCCTGATCTCGTTTCAAAGAAATTCTATTTTGGCTAAAAATGCACACTTAGGTTTTATGGTTTTAGTCATATTTCTCTCATTTTAGTGACAAAGCCATGTTTGGTTACATTTTGAGCACTTTGGATTAAATCTTGACAAGGTACATGTTATCTGGGTGGAGTTTCAAACACTGATCATCTAAATGGTGTTGTGGATAACATTGCCTGTTCCAGGAATACAGAAAACAGACAGCAGAAGACTCTGATTCCGAGAAAAAGCTTCTATACGGATGTCAACACTGCAGTGAAGTCATCATCGCTTAAGCGACATGTGGTTTCTGTTAGGCAGTGTCTTCTAACTTATGCTAACAGATACCAAAAACATGCTATTACAGTGAAACTCCAATAATCCGAACTGCTTTCAGAAAAAAAGACAAATGTACTGCGATTCGCAAAATAATGATTTTGTCTACGCGCACTATTGTCCTTCCCGCCACAAAGCCAGTGTAGGTGCAGCGCGAACATATTCGGATGAAGAGCTTACTTTGTCCGAGATGTTCAGCATACAATGACTTTCATTTACTACTACTGTACAGCACTTGTAAGTACGTACGCTATATAACATGTAAAAGTGTTGTTGCCTCTTCATTTTATTACATAATTAAAAATGTATACAGCACCGAAAATAAGCTCCTTTCCTTTAAAATACATATGTATGTAAATCCAATTATACGAATGGAGTCCGGTCCCAATTGATTTGGATAATTGGAGTTCTATTTTTAGGAGAGAGAGAACTGCGTCCCAAGACTGTGCTACTATCATACTGAATGGACATTGAAAGGTTAAATGTATGTAGTGTAGCTCTATCAGTTAGTATGATTAAATGTGTGTGCTGTATTATAGTGTTTTATGTTAGTAATACTCCAATACTTGCTACATTTCCCTAAAATGCATAGGTCATATTTCCCCACGTTTAGGTCATACTCTGCTAGTTTTTAGGGCATATTTGCATGCATATTTTTTACTGGAGAGAAAGAAAAAAAAAAAAAAAAAAACACAAGCGAAAGTTGGCAGGTATGAACTGGTATAATGTTAACGGCAAGCTCACAATTTACTTTCACCCATTACTGCGCAAATTTCTTTTCTTTTAAGAATTCCTTTCATTATTTTGTATCACCTGTCTTCTAGGCAGTAATATAAAGTGCAATAATAATATAATCGAAATCTAATGGGAAGTGTCTTAATCACTGTGTTCCATTATTGGAACCGTGGACACGAATGGGTATGCCTAATTTATACAAAATAATCCGTCTATAATTTTTATTTTAGGTAATCGTGATGGAACATTAGTGAATTATTTGAAAAATATCTACAAGAAAACTGCAACAGGGATGAAAGTAAAGATCTAGAATTTAAAAGCCATTCTGTTCTTTTAACATGTACTTCCCCATTCACTTTTGACGAGTAGGTTGTACCTACCATTTTTATGAAAGACTGCAAAGCAGTTAGCATGTAGCAGAATGTTGCACTTAAAGAAAAACTTCAGTGTGCTTTTCTTACACTGACCACATCTTCAGTTTTCTTACTGATGTAATAAGATGATCCCTTCCTTCAAGATACATTGATCAGCTGTGCGTACTGCGGAAGGAACACGACCAATAGATTTTCACATTGCATATGGAGAGAGGGGCGAGTAATTCTAGTGAAAGCCCAGAAGGTCTAGCAGCTCACATTGCCCAGTTTTACTGAAATGGCAAAGTTGTAAAGCGTTCTGAACAGAACAATTCTATGGAAAACTCGGAAGTTGCCAGTACCATATTTTGAACACGGGGGCTGCGCGGCGCAGTCAGTGGAGGCGCTGAGCTTCTAGTTGAAAGGGAGTGGATTCAATCCCCACCCAGGTAGTGGATTCAATCCCTACCCAGGTAGTGGATTTTAGAAACAAAACTACCACTTTCAGAAACGCAAATAGCCCTGGGGTCCACCAGGGAGCAAAGGCGGCCGGGCGTGGAGCTGACAACTCCATCCCATCTAGTGCCGATGTCACAAAGAGTGGAAGCCTCTGCCATCCACTACTCCCAGGGCCTCCATGGCCTGTACGGAGTTGACTTTGCTATATTTTGAACGCAGCAGTCAAGCTGTTGGCCTCTCACCAACGTGGACTGGGTTCGATTCCCGGTCAATGCATGTGAGATTTTCGAAGTGAAATGCCATGTCCTGTGGTTTGGATTCCACATAAAAAGGAGGTCCCGTGGTTCATAATCACAAGATTCACGGTCACGTAAAACTACAATTTTCCTTTCTTCTACTGTGTGGAGTAGCTTGCTCACTTGTGTGACCATTGATTCTGTTTAGTTTGTGGTATAATGATATTTAGGATTCACAAAGATAACGTCCACTTTTCAATACAAATTTATTTTTACTATCACTCACTCCTAGTAATGATACAAGTTTCGGCTATTATTAGCCTTCATCAGTCATTAAACAGTACCAAAAAAAAAGTTTGTTTAATTTTTTAAATAAAATTAAATAAGTCAACTGGCGTCAACGCGATAAAATTCTTAGAGATTTGAATCCAGGTGAAACCCTTTTTAGATATTATAATTTACAATCAAATTTATATTTTTCTTTCCAATCATCCATGACGCATCCCTTTAGAAAAAGCTGCCCGATTGTCCCATTGAGTCGCTTGCCTAGATTATGTGGATTCCTTTATATGACTGTTCCACTGATCTCTTATAATGTCATGACATTTCCTTTCGCTCCGTGCGGAGCATAGGGCATCCAAGAATGATTTCCATCGGGCTCTGTGTGTTGCCAAGTTCTTCACTTCCATCCAAGTCTTTCCCGCTTTTCTGGCCTCCTCTTCAATGGTGCGTTTCCAGGTGTTCCTTGGTCTTCCCCGTCTCCGAGCCCCTTGAGGATTACAGTCCAGAGCTCTCCTTTCTACTGCATCATTCTGTTTCCGCAGAGTATGCCCAATCCAGCCCCATTTCCTCCGTTTAATTTGGACTTCTATAGGTTGTTGGTTAGCCCTTTGCCACAGCTCTTCGTTTGGGATTATATCTGGCCATCGTATACCCAGAATTCGACGCAGACAACGATTGATGAATACTTGAAGTTGGTGGCTGATAGGATTGGTAACTTTCCATGTTTCACATGCATACAATAGGACAGCTTTCACATTGGTATTAAAAAGTCGGATTTTCGTCTTCCTGGATATGTTACGGTTTCTCCATACTGGATAGAGCTGCACAAAAGCCCCATTTGCCTTTCTTATTCTGCTCTTGACATCCTCCTCAGCCCCTCCACTTCTCGTTACCACGCTTCCGAAGTAAACAAATGTATCCACCTGTTCTACATCTACACCTCCCACAGTGAGACCAGCCTGTACTGTGGAGTTCACTCTCAGCTCCTTTGTCTTCTTTGGGTTTATCTTAAGTCCAACCTTAGCAGCTTCAAGTTCTAAGTTTGCCAGTTTTCCCTCTATGTCTCTAAAGCGCTGTGCTAGCATACAGATGTCATCAGCAAAATAAAGATCCTCCAACCTGTCTCGAAGTCCCCACTGTATCCCTCTCTTCCTTCCTCTCCCCACCTTCCTAAGAGTATTATCAAGAACAATCAGGAACAAAGTGGGAGAAAGTTTACATCCTTGTCGTACTCCAGTCTGGATGGCCAATGGCTGGGATAGCTGACCCTCATGCAGGACTTGACATTCATAACCAGAATACATCTCTCGTATAATGTTAACTATTTTACTTGGTATACCATATTCCTTTAAGGTCTCCCACATGACCTTCCTATTAATGGAATCAAAGGCCTTCTAAAAATCTATGTGATGTACAGTGCTGCTTGCCATTCGTTACTCTGCTCCACAATAATCCGTAAAGTGTTAATTAAGTCCACACAACTACGGTGTTCCCTAAATCCAGCTTGTTCTTTCCTCAACTTCGACTCGATAAACTTCTTAACGCGATTCAAGATTATCCTGAGAAATACTTTGCTTGGTACGGATAGTAAGGTAATACCTCTCCAGTTGTTACAATTCGTCAAGTCACCCTTCTTTGGGATTTTAACAATCACACCTTTCTTCCATTCCGCAGGCAGCTTCTCTTCAAACCAGATCTTTTCCATCAATGGCTTCAGGATATTAGCTGTGGTGTCCATGTCTATCTTGAGGACATCTGGCGAAATGTTGTCGACACTGGGGGCTTTTCCATTCTTCAGTTGTAGCAAGGCTTCTTTGATTTCAGCACAAGTTGGACTGTGCAAAAGAATATTTGGATCAGAATTATCAGGTTCATCATTCCTCTCTTCGTGGTGTTCATTAATCCCTCGATCAACATTAAAAATTTCGGTGAAGTATTCCCTCCACCGTTCTTGTTGTTCTTCTTGAGTTGTGAGTAAATTACCCTGTTTGTCTTTTATGGGCCGGTTCTTTCGGAAACTTTTCTTGGACAGCACTTTTGTGATGCGGTACATTTCTTTGCTGTCACCTTTCGATGCAGCATCTTCTGCCTTCTTCGCCATCTCATCGATCCAATTACTCTTATCTCTTTTCACACTCTTTTTGACTTCTTTGTCAACGACCGTGTATTCTACTTGCACTTTTGCTTTCTGATGTCGAGTCTTACACATATTCAACCTCTCCTTAATCATTTTCCTATGACTTATTGCCTCCCAAGCTTGTTCTGACATACAATCCTTCTTGAGAGGATTGCTCTTTCCCAGGACTATTTCACTTGTATCAAGGATGATGTTCTTTACATTACTCCAGGAAGATTCAATATCAGTTTCTGCTGTATCAGATTGGAGTACCTGAAAACGATTTCTTAGCTCCAATTTAAATTCATCTCTGAGCTTCTCCTCCTTCAACTTCCTCACATCAAATCTCTTGCTCTGTTTTTCAAACCTCTTCTTTGCCACCATGATCATCTTGAACTCAGCCAGCATAAGGTGGTGATCACTGCTAGCATCAGCTCCTCTCTTATTCCGAACATCGGTGAGCGATCTTCTGAATCTCCTACTCACTGCGATGTGGTCAATTTGGTTCTCAGTGTCATGATCAGGGGAAATCCACGTGATCTTGACACCTCTTATGAGGAAACAAAGTACCTCCAATAACAAGGTCATGGCTAGCACAGAAGTTTGTGAACTTTTCCCCGTTTCCATTCCTATCCCCAAGGCCATGTACACCCATCACATGTTCTAGTCCCTCGTTGTTCTCTCCTACCTTAGCATTAAGGTCTCCCATTATTATAATCACATCTCTCTTACTGCTTTTCTTTACTGTCTCATGTAGAAGGGAGTAGAATGCTTCTTTAACTCTTATACGCTCAGCGAGCCGATCTATCGGCTTGAGTGGCTTGGCTTAAAACACTCACGGCGCCGATCTATCGGCTCTGTGTTGGAATGGCTGTATTAGTGACTAATTGGACTCCCAGATGGCAGGAGAAGATCGGCATAGTAGCATTTGAGTTTGGTTTACACTTTTCTCGACAGATAGAGACACTACATTGCCGCATTGGTATGAAACAAATGAAATTATAAAGCCGCGTATGAATGTTTACCGCATGGCGTGTTGACCTGTTCTGTGTGCCAGTCAAGTCATATTTTGCGCTTTTAATTACGTGTTTGGCATTGTTATTTTGTTTCCATTTGAATACTAGTTTATTATTTGTTATATTTTGTTTATATTTAGCGTTTATCTGTGTTATCAAGTGAAGTGTAGCATTTAATATTTCGTGTTATTACGTTTTCGTAACGAGTGTAGGCCAAATTTTTTCAATGGCCGGGCCGAGTTCTAGGCTAAATGATTGTGAAGTATTGGATTATTTAGAGGCTATAGACGATGACAGTGACTTTATTGCCGAGAGTGATTCTGATTTTATAGAAAGTGAAGATAGTGCCCCAGAAATATCCCGAATAGCTGCTCACAGATTATCTGACAGTCATGATGATGATATTATGAATGATGGGGACTACACAGAGGTTCTGTCGCCTGAAAATCCTCTCCCTCTCCCATTTCAATATCATGAATTATCTGGTCCTAAACACATGCCACCTCCTGATTCTCTTCCAACAGCTTATTTCCTTTTGTTTTTCACAGATTTTCTTCTTTCTCTTATGGTGACAGAATCTAATCGGTATGTCCAGCAGTTCATCACCAGTAAGGGAGATAATGTTCCCACCCCTCTAAAGAATTGGGTCAGGATCACAATGTCTGAAATGAAAGGATTTATTGCATGCCTTCTAAATATGGGTATCAATAGAAAACCAACCATTGCCTCTTACTGGTCCACTATGCCTTCTCAGTTCAGCCCAGGGTTCCCTAAAATGTTTTCTAAACATAGGTTCTCTCACTTGCTGCGATTCTTTCATTTTGTCAACAATGAGGGGATGCTAGGGCCTGGAGAAACAGGATATGATCCCTGTGCAAAATATCAACCTCTAGTGGATCATGCCAACAGGGTATTTAGGCACCACTATACACCACATCAGCAGATTAGCATTGATGAGTCTCTTGTGGGGACTAAAAATAAAACTAGCCTTCTCCAATACCTGCCGAACAAACACCACCATCGCTGGGGCATCAAATTTTGGATGCTGTGTGATTCAGTTTCCAATTATTGCCTGTTTTTTTTAACCTACAGAGGTGCCAGATCTCAAGAAGACAGAGACTGTATCATAAAGCATGGTTTGGGATACATCGTTGTGAAGAAGCTTTTAGTCATGGGTGGCTACCTCAACAAAGGTTATCATGTCTTTGTTGACAATTACTTTATGTCTGTACCACTTGTACGCCATCTCTACAAGCTAGGTATATACGTAACAGGAACTGTTAGGAGGAATAGAAAATATTTGCCTCAGAATTTTAAAAATAAATTTGCTGTTGGACAGAAACAATATTTTAGGTCAGGTCCAATGTTAGCATGTGCATTCCGAGAGAAAAAGTCCCAGAAAAACCCAGTCATGCTTCTATCTAGCCATGCAATAGCACAAGAACAGGAAATTCCAGCAACCCACAACAGTGCCAACAGCAAAACTAAACCAGCAATAATAACATCTTATAATAAATATATGGGTGGGATTGACACATCTGACATGATGTTGTATAGCTACCTTGATGAGAGGCGAACTGTACGTTACTGGAAGAAGGTGGCTTTCAATATCATTGCTAGAATGGTACTAAACAAAAGGAAGGAAGCTTGTAGTTTAACGTGACCGTTAATCTGTAGATTATGAGCCACGGGACCTCCTTTTTACGTGGAATCCGAACCACAGGACATGGTACTAAACAGTTACATTCTTTATAAGGAAAATAATAAGGGAGCAGGGAAAATAAAATCTAGACTGAACTATACAGTGTCAATAATTGAGAGCCTAGGGGAGGAATGGATTTCTACAAAATTAAGTGCGATTAATGATCAAAGAGGACCAGTGGGGGTGAGAAAGCTTCCTGAGAAGAAAGAATCGAACTGCGTTGTATGCAGCACCAAAGAAAAGAGGAGGAGGGCCAGAACAGTATGCACTAGGTGTAACAAGGGTTTGCATGGAGAGTGCTTCCCTAAGCACAAATGCTGACCCAGGAAGGTAAGTGTACAGTTCTTTACATTGGGTGCTATATTTCATGGCTGGATAAGAATACAAAAAATAAAATTATATCATGTTATACAGAATTAATTGCTCTTGTTTTCAGTATGACTGGTCAAGAAGATCACTAAAGAACAGATTACTTTCATAGTATTTGAAAACATATTTTTATTTTTTGTATTTTATTTTCCAAGTTTCAATATTTTTTTGTGGTAAAATATGTCTTAAACAATTTTGGGATATATTCTTCCTAAAACTACATTGAATAATGTGCTAGTGTGAATTTTTTTCAAATTTGTACCTGTAGATCTCTTTATGCAGTGATTTTTTATATTTCAACATGCATAATCATGAAAAATGGCCTGAGTGTTTTGGACATGACTAGTGAATATAGCCTGAGAGCAAAAGGGTTAAGTTCTTCTTCTGAAGGTTCCGTGGGTGCATAGCATTGTATAATCGTAACATTGCGAATGCGAGTCTTAAATCGTGCTGATAATATTCGCTCGGAAATGGGTTGCCAACTTATAAGGCTTTTCTTTGCATGTTCAGTAAGCAAAAGACCAACTCCATCTCTGCGTTCCGCATTCTCCTCTCTCCTCCCAGAGTATATGAGGGTAAGTCCTTCATAAGTTTTTATCTCACCAAAATCTGGCCATCTTATCTCACTGAGCCCAAGTATATCAAGTTTATACGAGATCATTTCTCTGGTCACCTGCCTCAGCCTACTACTCTCACCCAGAGTCCTCACATTCCAGAAACCTATTCGTGTCTTCCTTTTCGTGCCGAAAGTTGTCAACATGAGATCCGTCCGGTTTTCATTCTTTTTCAGTTTCTTTAATAAACAATTTCGGAGAGTGCGAGTTATTAGCCCACAGCTTCCTAGTTTTCTGGTAGGGCTGCCACCTTAAGGACTGAAAACGAGCCCCCGCAGTTTTCCAACCGTACCACTGAATTACAGCTCCGCCTGGAAATAATCTACTGATGACGCTGCTGCCCACCATCATGGTGTAGTCTGTCATTTAGTCTGGTGTCTCACCCTCGACCTTACCGGCATGGGTGACCCTGCCAGGAGCCGAAGCTCCCGCCGGCATTGCTCTCGGGATCACTGAAACACACAAGCCTCCCCACCACGTCAAGGTACCAGACCATGGGGGAGGTTATAATGTCATCCACTGTTGAAATGTTTGTAGTCCAACCATCGTAGGTAGTGAGTGATAGTAAAAATAAATTTGTAAAAAAGTTGATGTAATCTTTCTGAATCTTTAACTCAATACGGGAAAAAATAAATAGATCATGGCCAAGGTTTTGATATTTAGGGCTCGGATTTTTATGACATGTCATTTTTATCCTGACTACATTTTCGATGATTATGTTAATTTAAGGACGTTTCCAACATTAGTGAACACAAAAAAACACCAGTTTTTATTGGTCATATAAATGCATATTTAGCCATATTTTGGCCAAATTATCGAATAAGAGCACAGTTATATTTATGTAGTAGTGTATTTAACATTTTATGATATATTGTTATAAACAACATTTCATAATGCATGTGCAGCTGTCCGAAGGGAAGTTTGCTGGGCAACCTTCACTTGGTGATAGCGGAACTTACCAGGAATGAGCTGTCGCAGCTTGCGACTGAAAGGTTCTATAGATATATCTGAAACAGCATGAGCCCATTTGAGATGCCAAAAGTATGATTCACTGTGCATGAGGAAGAAACAAGCAGTTACTTCTCTCTCTCCCTCCCTCTCCTACCCCGATAGACAACGTTCTGTTTCCCTGTTCTGCAGAGTGGTAGAAAGGAATTTCAACCGCAAACTATCTATGCTGTTCCACAGTATCCTTTTGTATCTGCTAATGAGTAGTTCAATATAGTTTCAGGATGCCTAAAGTAAAGTGCTCTGATCATGCAAGTGTTGTACCCCTAGGGCACGCCACCATCATCCCCTAATACTAAAATTCCCGACAAATCCAAATACTTACTTTAGATATCTACAAATACAATTACAAAATTATAAAACCAATAAATTATCACCTCTATGAACTCAGGTAGCCTCGTGTCCCAGCCAACGACCCTAGGGAGGGCTAAGACTTGGGAGAAATGTGCGGATTCCGCAGAAGTAGCATGAAGCGTCTGTAAGAACTCCGGGAGGTCATGCCCCCGGATCAGTCTGTCTAAGTGCTACCTACGTGACAAACCGCTGCCGCTAGCTGAAGGGTAAGTGTCTCAAGCGATCACTACACGTACAATCACACAACACTCCCATCCCCCTGTGCTTGGACTGTAATAATTATTTATTTCTATTAACTGGACTGCTATTTGCAAGCGTACCTCAAAATCGAGGTACACATTAAATTTAAACATAATAGAAGTCACTGGTCTTGTCCTTTATTTAATTAGCTGGTAAGATCCTACCCTCTTAGCTTCCCCATTAGGTAGGATCTAGAATTAGCACTATTACTTAATTGTTTCGTGACGACAGCAGAGCGTCAGAGCACAGCGCTGACCACAGCAGGCTCTCTCTTAGTTCGCCTGCTCACGACTTGCTGCAGACTGCGTAGTACCGTTATCGCGCACAGAGTAATAATTAAATTACCCTTCCTTAGACACCCTCACCCGGAACTACCCCGACAAGCAGTACATTGGGGAGTTCTCCTCGCAGATCGTACTGACGATCGCAAACCACTAGATAATCCATACCTCTTACAAGTAATTGCCAAGCTTTCCCCCTTAACACACTAATTTCATCCCTTAGGTTAATTCTTTGTACAGGCAACCCTCACAGGTACCTTACAAATGGTGGAAGCGCTCGGTACCGCGACGTTGTCTTAAAACAACGTCTACAGGTCTACAGGAGTACAGACAATGTATTCCGCGGAAAAGATCCCTAGAACCTAAAACCTCTGTCTAGCCAAGCAAACGCCACCCAAAATTGGGAAAATTTTTTGAAATAAGGGTCCGATAATATTTTTATACCCAACCCAAGCCCGCCCCGATAGATAGTACATCTTTAAACGCCACCCTTACCTAGCCATACACAGTTTATATCCCCATAGATACGCCCTTACAGAAGGACGTACAGTACAGATCCATGCTCAGATATCAACATATTAGT
This sequence comes from Meconema thalassinum, assembly GCA_946902985.2. Classification (NCBI taxonomy): domain Eukaryota; kingdom Metazoa; phylum Arthropoda; class Insecta; order Orthoptera; family Tettigoniidae; genus Meconema; species Meconema thalassinum. The sequence continues at coordinate 864,422,462 of OX336389.2, forward strand.
AAGGTCAAGCGTGTAATCAGAGATACAGCACACAACCTCGCCATTACCACCAAACCACTACGCCCTAAAATCCTGGTTAAAAACCCTGACTTAATAACAGAACACAACGCAGGCCAATTACTTACCGAACTTGAGGACGCAGTTATAAATCTCAAGCTCAAGTATCCAAACGCAATCAGACAAAAACGAAGGTCCAAATTCTCGGTCAGATTGTTAGCCGCGACGGCATCACACCTGACCCTGCCAAAGTCGCAGGCTGCCATCACCGACATTCCAATGCCGGAAAACATTAAACAGTTACGTTCTTTTTTGGGCCTCGCAAGTTATTACCGTCGTTTCATTCACAGATTTGCACAGATAGCTAACCCCTAACCGAGCTTACACACGAGAAAACGCCCTTTATAGTCACAGAAATACATAGAGAGGCTTTCGATAAACTTAAACACTTACTCACTACACCGCCCCTGCTCCAGCACTTTCAGGAAGGTAGGCCCACCTTCGTACATGTGGATGCAAGCCAATTTGGCATCGGGGCAGCCCTGCTACAAGAGGCCGATGATGGCAAACAACACCCAATTACATACGCTAGCCGTAAACTTACCCGGTAGAAACCAGATATTCCGCTACCGAAAGAGAGATGCTCGCATTCTCTTGGGCCGTAAATTACTTCCGGACATATCTGTATGGTATCCACTTTACGGTAAGTTATGGATCACGCCAGCCTTCTTTACTGGGATAAATTTAAAAATCCCAATTCCCGGCTTAATAAGTTTATATTTAAATTATATGACTACACATTTGAAGGTAAGCACAAGAAAGGTAAGGCACACCTTGATGCAGACGGTCTCTCGAGACTACCTGTACTTGACCCACCTGACGAGGATATCAGTCAAGCCTGGGACTCCTTACCCACATTTGCCGTCACTCACCTTGATATAAAACAAGAGCAAATAAACGATCCCCAGTTGGGACAAATTAGGATTGCCTTACAGAATCGCGACCAGGTAGACAGTAAAACTGCCCGCTTATCACGCAGATTTTTTATTGATAAGGACGATATCCTTAGGTACAAATCCACGGCCACGCATGACGTCACACCCGTTGCACTTCCCACTGCAAAGTTTTGTTAAAGAGTTCAGTGGAAAGTATTTTAGTACTGACGGATATATTTAATTTTGTAAACTGTCTGAGATGAAAATCATGGCTTAGAAACGTTTTACTGTGTAACAACATTGCAATACTGCTAAACACTAAGCTGTGCAAACCAAGAATTGCAGCGGAAAACAGGCAGCAATTGCTGTTTGAGAAACCACTCAGCAGCTCAATTTGGCAGTTCATCTTCTCAGTTTACTAATGATCTTTGTGAAATGATGGTTTCATCAAACATTCCTTTATATAAAGTAGAGGTACCTAGTTTCCAAAAGTTCTTTGAGAAGTACACGACTTCTCCCATTCCCTCTGAGACAATGTTAAGAAAGAGCTACGACTTCCTGCTATGATGATACAATGAACAAAGAAACAGTGTGGGCAGTATCAATATTAGGGTGTCCATAGATGAAACCACTGACGTAGACTGTAGATTTGGGGCGAATGTTATTGTAGGCACTCTTAAACATGAAGGAAGGAATGTTTGATGAAACCTCATTTCACAAAGATCATTGAAGAGATTTCTGTTCACGTGTGAGGTGTTAGATATGGTAAATAACTCCTCCATTGCTGTTGTTTTCGACACTGCAATGAATTTGTTGTGGCCAGGCAAAGCACGACAGGTTGTGCTCGTCTTTGTCAAGGATGCTGCTCCATACATGGTAAAAGCAGTTAAAGGTCTTCAAATTCTGTATCCAAAAATTGTGCATGCAATGTGTTTTGCGCATGCCCTAGAGTGGTTGAAGAGGAACTATCCTAAGGTGGATAAATTCATTTCAAATGCCAAGAAGATTTCTGTCAAGGCTCCCCTTCAAGTTCAGAAGTTTAAAGAAGAGGCAACATCACAACCCTTACCCCCCCCCCCCCCTCAGCCCATTGTAACATGTTGGGAGGACTTGGCTTGATGCAGTAAACTACTAATGAACAAACTACAGTGAGATTGAGAAGATCTTCAATGACTGACAGAAGTGATTCATCTGCAATCAAAAATGTACAAGAGTTGTTTTCACCCAGCACGACAAGAAACTTAGCCTACGTAATTTCACATTTCTCTGCTATCAAAATCCACCGTGGCCTCGAAACTGTAGGCATACACTTCTACAACGCACTAGGTGTTGTGAAAGAAATTGAGAGCGAGTTATCGAAAGCACGGGGTGAAGTAGCTGACAAGGTCAGGGAAAAATAGCGACTCAAGCTTGAACGAAATCCTGGATATACAACATTGTGTCAAGTTGCTGACATTCTTTGAGGAAAAGAAGCAAAATTCAACGGAAATGAACCGGAACTTTCCGCTTGTGATTTCCCTTTTCTTTTTCAAGCATGTTCCCGCTACGTCGTGCAATATAGAAATAAGTTTCAACACATACAAGGCTCTACTTGCTGACAACTGAAGATCCTTCAAGTTTGGCCATCTCATATTGTACGTCGTCGTCTAGCGTAACTACTGAAAATAAGGACACGACAGGTATGAATGATTTTATCTGTAACCAATTGTTACCCGTAATTTTTTTTGTTCATTATTTTATTTTTAGGTCATATTTTGTTACTTTTTAGGGTATAAATGAATGCATATTTCAAGAGTTTTCAAGTCATAAAAATCATAGCCCTAATGATATGCAATTGTTATAGACCTCGTGCGAATGAACGATGCTGCGCTCTGGCGGCAAACCACCCAAATATTCTGCAAGACTTGTGTGTGAATGGAGCAACGTGATTAGATCATGTTGCAGAAAGATTTCAAGTTCAAGATGGTAAAAGTTCTACAGAGAGTAGAGCAAATCGTTCTGTGGTTGAATGTAACTACACATACAAAAAACAGTACATTTGTAAAAGGAACGCCTCCTTAATTGTGGCATTTGTAGTCTGCATTTAAATAAATAAAACGCCGACAAGAGGTACTGACAAACCCAGGCACTGTCTCAACCCTTATAATAGTGCCAGGGGGCCGATCTATCAGCCCAGGGAGCCTCTGCTAAAAGTGCCACAGGCCGAACTATCGGCCCCGTTTATCTAAACATTTTAGCGATGTTTCCAGCAACGCAGAGAGTTTGCTGTTGTAACCAATACAACGCAGGAATCATTCTCACTCTCTATATATCGATATGTTTAAGTTCCGTGAACAATTGAATTAATAATAAGCACTCTTTGAGCACGCTGTAGTCAGCTGACTTGGCGCGTGTTTTATCTTTTGAAGTCGTGATTGTTTGTTAATGTTCTTGCTTGGAGCTAATTAAGTTACTTGGTGATAAATACGGCTAGCTCGTCGAACGATGAGGAAATAACTAATGTTTTAATGCAGAGTGAAGTGTGTGAATGTGAATTTTTGACTGATGACGACAATGACAATTGTATTCCGCCAAGTCAACAAACCGCGCGAGAGCAACGCCAAGGCCGAGACACAGGAATACCTCTGCCACAGGAAGGATTTACGCCCGATAATATCGACAGTGATTCACCAGGTACAGATTCCAATAATAAATCAAGTGACACCTCAACCAGTGACTGGGAAAAGGTTACATGTGACACTGACAATCCACCTAATGCCACATTCTCTTATCATGAAACTTGTAGAAACTGATCGTACTCTAAAACTATTTGATAGAACTACTCCAAATTTGGAACATTTATGTAGCATTCCATGAGTAATAGTATGTATATAACAAAAGATAGTATTTAGATTCTGGCGGCTGCTAACATTTTATTAAAATTTCTAAATTAATTAATTTTTTAAACATATTTTAAAAGTATTTTTTTAATGAACAAAATTAAGTGAAACATCAATTTATTAGCATCCATTACGTTACAAATATGTTTACCTGCTAAAGAAAAACATTTCAACAGTCTATCTTGGTAATTATTGGTAGGAGATAACTTTTATCTAACCCTTGTAATTTCACTTAACTTGGCATTCTTAGCATATCCACCCATCAATAGCGTGGCATCAAAAGGGTTAAATGAAGCCAAACTAATCAGATCAGCATGAACGAGGGGAGGGTAGCAGATTAACTGCGCGAAGAGAGGTGGAAATGAAAGATTAGAGAGAGTAGCCCAGCACAAGTGAAGTAATGCCATGCCATGCTCAGCTTGAGTCCCGTGGACACCAACCCACGTCCTACTAATTGTGAGCCGCTGGGAAAAATTCACTGTTTCATTAAAATGAGGGATGTGAAGGAAGTGGTTTAAATATGGATTATTATGTAACACGAGTATATTGACAAATATCATGACCATAAATAGTGATAAAACTTGAGGTGAGCTTGATGTCGCCACCACAGCTAACAATGCACGTGTTATCATCACAACATGAATAAGGGCACCCAACCTCCAGAAGAGCAAGACAGTCCTGACCTAGAAATATTCTGTCCGGGTTGCAGTAGCATCAAGGTTATTCTTTCAGAAATCCAGCTCCCCTACGCAGTATTCATGCAATAAACAACTCCAGAAGAGCCCTGCTCATTATTTGTGCCCATGTACTTGCGTGTGTGTAGAAATTGTTTAAAAGCCTATGTTACTAGGAATCATCCCTGCATTTTCCTGGGGAAACCAAGAAAAACAACTTGGCCTATAAGATACCCGAGGTGGGAATTGAACCATCCTACTCTCAGCTTTATTTTTTTATTGCAGTCAAACGGCCATACATGTAGCCTCACAAGCCTGAGTGTACCGTGTTCTAACCCACATACCCTCACGTTTACAATCCAGTATTCCAAGGCAACGTTCTTAGGTTTTTCCCATTATGGCAGGAAGGAAGACTTCAAAATAATCTTTCTCAGAATGTGTTTAAAACATTTTGAAACCTACAAAGGATTACATTTTGAAAGACATGGTTTACATCCACTCTCAGGGGATTGAGATTTCTTATTGCAATTAATCTGTTAAATAAATATTTTAAAAAATGGGAAAGAGAAAAGTAAAGTTGTACGTTGATAACACTATTCTAAATTAATATATGATTATCAGTGCCAAAAGTAAGGCACTGCAACAGCACGAGAGGGTTGATTCAGGCTAGTTTCCCGCAAACACAAACTGTATAATTATGTCTTCTCCCAACTTTTATTTCACGAGCTTTCCGCTTTTCTCTAGCCGAGAGGCTGTGAAATACGACATATACCTCCAAATATTCCCTAAACCCTGATAAATTTCCATGGATGACTACATTTCACCATTAAATAACTTATTTTATTGTCCTACTCGGTTCTCCAGCACGAGCCATCACACATACTTATCCTACGGAATCAGTGAGCGAGTTGCCGCTAGGAGCGCCAGCAGCTAAAATATCGTAATCCGCATGAGATCTATACCTTACATTACACGATTCAAATTACAGCATGATAAGCCATACATTTTTGTCTCATGTTGCTGCACAGCTTGAGTGTGTTCTCTTGAACCACGAATCAAGCATGAGGTAAGTCCTGCTTTACCAGGGTGCACATTAAAAACTATGGCCTATACTGCCATCTATTGCGGGTAGAAGATCATTTCTGAAAATATCTTTCTTTCACAGTTCTGCCTAGTTGGGCTCACCAAACTTATCTGCAAGGTTCCGGCAGGATTCACAATTCCCTGGTTGAAACTCTTCCCTTGAAACTTACCCAAACCTTTGCAACATCTTGGTCATGTAGCTCCGTGAATTTGTCTGACAACCTATGTTATTGGATAGCTGTAATAGTGTGTTTATTTGTAATTTAGGCGGGAATTGGTAGAAGGTGGCCGTGGCCTTAAGTTAGGTACCATCCCAGCATTTACTTGAGCAGAAGTGGGGAGCCACGGAAACTACTTCTACAGGGTGGCCACTCAAATCGGCCAACGATTTTCCAGGAGTTTTCCAGAAATTTTCCAGGAGTAATTCTCATTTTTCCAGATTTAAAAATAAGCGCGAGTCCAGGGTGGGCTTTATCGGTTGCCTACTTCAAGACCAAAATAAAGCAGTTTTGTTTGGTTTACTTATACAGATGTTGACAAAAATTAGTGGTGATTGCGTTATTGATACGCAAGCCTACACACAAATGATTTATTTGTTTGTTGTTTTAAAAAGCCTTTGTGACTCAAATATCCACTTAAAAAAAAGAGAAAAGAATGCCTCCAGACAATTTATAGCGGAGAAGTTGTCTATACTCAATACCCTATGTTTTACAAAAATACTATCGCGTGTTCTCCCGCACAGAAACAGGTAGCCTGAGGAAATTTCTTTCGTTAACAATAGTGTGCTCACCCAAAGCCGCAGCGGGAGTATGATTTAACAAGGAATTTTTTTTATAATTAATTAACAGTAGCTATTTTCCAGGAGTTTTCATTTTTTTTTTGTCATTTTCCAGGAGTTTTCAAGGATTTCCAGGTTTTCCAGAAGTAGTGGCCACCATGTTCTAGGATCGTGGAGGTATGAATTGAACCTATCTTCTCAATTCTGCCTCACTAGGCTGAGTGAACCTGTTCAGTTGTCAGGCCAGAATTAAATTGCTTTGCAGAGGCAGGAGTTGAACCCAAACCTAAGGGGTGACCACCAAAAATCCAGTGCTCCATGAGGGGTCTTATATTTCTATTGTTTTTTTTTTATAGCCAAGATACAGGTATAATATCACTGGAAAAGTTTCTTTAGTGCAAGTTTTAACAGAAGATTAATATAAGTAAACTACTTGGCAGATTCATATCTTTCCATATGTGGAAATAAATAGCATAAATAACATAGATCCCATACAACATATCCATATGATAAAATTAGGTAGGCTACTATTGCAGAATGCTACAAAAATGTTCTAAATTTTCAAACTTGAAACTACTTCTGTTGTATAGCAAAGGTGATTTGTATTGGCTGAAGCTTCGCTCTACCGCACACGAGGTGATTGGCGCATATTTAAAATTCTCTGTATATCTGATTCTAGTTTTACATTGCATATTTCCTCAAAACATGGATTTCTTGAAAACTTATGCATCTCAAGGTCTAGGTCTATATTTATAAGCACCGATACCTGATTCAAAGTGATGCTTGCTATTGTTATACAGGGTATCTACTGTAAGGATGAAGTAAAAATTAGTTACTTTTTAGGTACGTTTTAGTTACCTTTGAATTCAAGATACGTCTGCGGTCTGCAAGCATAGGCGCTCATCACGCGGTGAAGAAAAACAACTGTTTTTAAAGAGGTATTTTATTTATCGTATGGCTTTTAGTACCGGGAGTGTCCGAGGATATGTTCAGCTCGCCTGAGTCAACAGCTGCTTCCAGCGGACACCCTTAGGGTGAGCTACAAGTTCTGTTCAATTTCATGTTGCTACCAGATATCAATGATACCTAGTCGTGAATGTTGGAACTTTGATAGAGCGTTCCGACGAAATCTATCATAACAATTTAGCTTCACACTAGTTTAGTATGTGGAAGAATCTTTTACATGCCATAAATCTATAACATGGGACCGCCGGCTTCGGTTGGTTGGTTCGTCAGATTAGGGGCTGCGACAACGCGGTCATGTAACCCTGTGTACTTTGGTTGTGTGTAGAATCGGTCCGATAACCGGTGTTAATTGTGATGGCTGTATTAGTGTGTGTATCTGTTTTTTAATTTAAGTCCAGACTGCAACTTAGAATTTTTCAAATAGTTCCTACTTTTGCCGCCAAACGCCACCGTCAATGACTACTAGGCCTAGATCAGAAATTAGCTACTAGACGCCACCGCAGTCGGCTCTTGGCAACGAACGTAGAAACCTAAAAGCGTTGTTTACGTTCTTAACCTATCCAATTTAGCTTCACACAGGTGTAATTAGTGGAAGGTTCTTTAACATGCCATAAATCTATGACATGGGACCGCCGGCTTTACTTCCCCTCCCAAGGAAGGCATACTGAGGGATTTTAACGCTCCTAAAAACTCCCGACGACTTCGGCCGGGTTTGAACCCGCTATCTTGGGCACAGCAGTTCAGCATGCTACCAACTAAGCCACCGAAGTCGCTTTAAATGAAATTCACATAATGTTATAAAAATTTAAAAAATAATAAATATATACTAGATATTTAATATCCAATGAGTTGTTTCAGGTAATATGTCGCCTTGTGCACAATATGTTGTTATAATTACGGTACCAAGAGGTTGCTCTGCTCGACCATTTGGCGAGATTTCCTTCGTCCCCGCGATAGGTCGCGAAAAAATGTATGCGATGTTACGCGATCGTCACCGAATTCTGTCTTCGCAGTCAAATACGGAGAAATATCGAGTTGTTACACGATCGGCGCTGGTCTCAGTTGTTTGATGAGCTTCCAGTAGTTTTCACGATAGAACACTGAGAAAAATCGCTATTTTGATAATCAGTGTCACTTTTAGTCATTCGACGAGATTTCCATTGTCCTTGAGGTCAGGCACAAGAAAATATAGCATTATTACGCAATCGGAGCCACTTGCTCAAGAATACAGTTGTCCTCGCCATTGAATGCAGAGAAATATCACGATGTATCGCAATCGCTGCCGCTCTCGGCCGTTTTACGTTGTCCTCGAGGTATTATGCAATTGTCTGCCTGTATATATGTCCTGACAGAATGGCGGAGGCAAGCTCATGGTTGGGCATGGTTAAAATTCACGAGTAGTTATGAACATTTTGTTCGGTCGGCGCCGTGATTCCCTTTGTCCCTATGCTGAGGTTGGGAGTTCATCAGTTCAGGGTGGATCACGAGGAGGAATTACCCAGTAGTATTTCGAAGCTACGTAGGCTGTCATTTTTAAGTGGGTTGATGCATTTCTCGCTCCCGTAAGTATACGGTCATGGGAAAAGTGGCAAGTAGGTTTCGTGATGGATGCCCCGTGATGGGTGCCCAATCACTTTTGACAGGATTCCCGCAGTCCTCGTTGTCACAAGTTCACGATAAGGGACGGGCTTTATGATTTTACGCAACTGACGTCGATCTCGATCCGTTTGACGAGATTCCCGCGGGCAAGTCGTGCGGTCAGCCGGCCGTCTTGAGGATGCGATTTTGGAGGATGAACGTTCGAAGTAGGTACGGTATCGAATATTACAAATTATTCTGAGAGGATTGCACGAATAATACGACAAGAGCGCAAGTTTTATTTCGACTGAGAACCACGAATTATCTACAAGTTATCGAAATAATCGGTTAATCCGATGGAACGAAATATCGACTTATAACGGAATTTCGAATTAACCATACTGGATGTCGCAAATTTACTAGACATATTTTTAAAATAAGTTATATGTATTTCGAAGATTTTTCGCAATTTTTTTCGAAACGGTAACATTTAGCAAGGTTAATTGTTTTGCGTTATTTCTGGACTTCAATTTGACCTAGTTTCCAAATAACAGAAATAAGAGATTTCTTTTTAGTTTCGGAAGTACTGTATTCGCGAATAAACGTCTCGCGAAAAGTCAGGTTTCCTAATACAGTACCACAGAAAAATATTTCACACGAAACTTAAGTCTTCTTGATGCCGAAAATATACGTTGAACCGATGTATACCACTCAAGGTATCCTCAATATGTATTTTCTTGAGGTCTGGCACGGGAAAATATAGCTTAGTACTATGCAATAGGCGCGGCGTCGCTTGCGTGAAACTCGCTCCATCACAATCTCTGAGCCTAGCGGCGCGAGTTTAAATGATTCAACCCGCTTTCAGAAAAATTTTCGTTACCCGTTTGTAAAATTCGTTACTTTTTCGTTACCCACTTGTAAAATTCGTTACTTTTGTTACCGGTAGACACCCTGTTATAGCCACATACCTTAGAAATCCATCTTGACTCAAAAACATTTATGTACGTTACAGTTACTGTAAAAGTGACCTGTGTTGCCATATTTTCTGTCACTGAAAACTACAATTCTATTTATTTTAATTCCTAAGAATAAAATATATACAAATATTGCATTAAAATCACTAAATATGGCCAAATATTGATTTTACATATAAATATGTACCAATGTCTAAAATATGGAAAAATATGTAAAATAAATTTGTTTAATTTGAATAGAGGACAATATAATCTATGAAGATAAGTTAAAAAATACATATACATCCTAGCCCTGGGAATCATGTACCAAAATTATGGAAAAGTAAACAGCCAATTCACTACCAGCATCCATAAGGAGATATTTTTTAAGTTCAACCATAATAAAAAACAAGTATAAACTACAGATAGGGAAGTACACAGCCCAGAAATGGTGCTAACTCAATACTAAGCAAATGGGATATACACACTAGCCGAGACGTGGCCCCAAGAACAGACTTATCTGAATTTATTTGTTACAAAAAACGAAGATAATAACATCACCTTCAAAACCAATATTCTGCAGTTGTTCTAGTGCACTAGCGCTCACTCGTGGGATGTATGATTGAATGTGTCCGGCATAGATATTGTGGGATATTTTGTAAATCAAACAAAAAATCAGATTGATGACACACAGTAAGACTATGAACTACTACAGGAAATATGTCCACAAGTTCATGAAAACAGAAATGGCATCCCTGAACCTTCAACTTAGCAAGCTCAGTGCGTTAATGAGATGGTCTTGCTATCTCCACTCTCAGGAGACTAAGTGGATTTGAATCCCACTATTGGCTGCCCTTGAAATGTATTTCCATAAGTTTTGTCAGTGTCTATTAATAATCAAAAATAAAGTGAATTCTACAGTACAATAATAACATTGAAATGATGTAGCTGTATGCAGCTGCTGAATACTGACGGGCTTAACCCTACAATTGCCTCTTTCCCCCCCCCCCCCCCTACCCAATAACCTGCTGTGGTGCCACCATTGAGAAAAATTATCTTTATAAAAATCATGAGGTACCTTGGGCGACATCTACTGATAAAAGATATAAACTAGGTTGCCAACCAAGGTTTGGAGTTAATTTTTTCAGTGTAAGGTTTTTCTTCATAAATACAGGTTATGTACCCTCCTTCTTTCGGAGTTCAGTAATTTACTACAGAAGTAAATACCACTGATAATTATCTTGAGAGTCTAATTGACGAAGGGAGTGATCTCAGCGAAGTAGAATATCATGAAAGTGAGTGGTTTTTATTTCAGCATCGAGGACCAGACTAGTCATGTTGCTCATGTTGACCCGTATTGACACAAATTATTACAGTAAAATCTAATTTAGTTTGATCCGGCCTTTCAATACAAACCTGTAGTAAATTTAAATTGTATTGAAAGGGCGATCAAAATAAATTAGATTTTACTGTAAGGACCAGACTAAACCAAATGCAGATTTCAGAAAATATTTAATTATGCGACTTCAAAGGTTGTGTTGACTGATAATTTCCTGTAGTGACTACAGATTTGTAAATGCAGCATTGCAGCAAAGTTTTCAATGGGGACAATTTACATACAAACTATTCTTCATCTTACATAAGGGTTTTGTAGACATCTTGAGCCTAAATTTTGGACTGACAGTTTTACTTTATTTGAATACCAACATGATTATTTTTGTTTTTTATGACGCAATGAGACTGGAATATTAGTAATTTTATCCAGAGCTACATGTTTTGAGCCTTTTGCTTGCCATGCTACATGCTTCTTGCCACAAGATGGGTACATGGTGTTGCTGACCTTTGCTGGATGAAGTCATTCTAAAGAAGTCATTCTAAAGAAGGCTGATTTCAAGAGGTAACATTTCTTTAATCCGGAAGTAACCATTGAGATTATGCTCTTACACTTAAGCAGCCTGAAAAAGCCATCAACCTGATCAGGATTAGAACCCCACTGAACCACATGAGCAGATGCACAGGGCACTAAAATTGTCCCCCATAAAATTCAGCAAGTGATTCTACAAGATGTGCTACGAATGTGGAGAACAAAAGTACACGACACAAACAGGTGGAGAAGAATCCATTAGGACAATCACAGGCTTCAGAACGTTAAAAGAAATGATAACACAGAAGATAAAGATGGTTGCATTGAAGCCAATCTGGTCAGATTAGTGCAAGGGCACTTACATAGACACAAAAAAATCAGCACTGGAAAATACACATTCATGAGTAAATGAAATGAAACTGGAGGCCAATTCTTTAACAGACAATTTCAAAAGATGTGAAGGAAATGATTCAATGAAAAGCAAAGAAAATTTTTATCTAATTCAAAGATTTGCAGACATCCATGTAAAAACTTACAATAATTCTCAATAATAGATCAAAGAGTTGCAACATGCACACAGATTATTAAATGCAAAATCCCAGATAAAATAACATCACATTATTCAAAAAGAACATAAACAATAATATAAAGATGAACAACCAGTGCAAAGAGAATGTGACTGATTCATGAACAGAACTATGCTACAAATTACCATGCAACATATAAAAGCATACTGAACAGTGACCTAGTTCTTCAAATAGAGAAAGATGTGCGAAGATTTATTGGGAGCAAAGAAAACCCCTATCTATTTAACTACCAGTAAGCTGGACAACACAACTGTTTCATGGGAAGTATCTTTGTAACCAACTACCTAGTAAACTGTGTTGGAATACTTCAATGATTCTAGCTCCCAAGCAACAGATAAAGGAATGTACAGAAAGATACTAGACAATTCTAATACTGAAGCATAGGGTAGAACAGGAAGTCCTATCAGCAACAACTAAAATACAGGTAGAAAGAAAGATGATGAAAAGCTTCACATGCTAGAAGACTAGGTAAAACATAAAATAATAAGATTAAATTATACATTATCTTGCTGGAAATTAATATTCTTACCTGAAGTTGCTGCACCACTTGAAAATTGACAATTTCCAAAAATTAGCCGGGTAAACCGGTCCATAGAGAAATGCCAGAAGTTCAAAGGTAGTGGAGGACTTGTTTTCCACTTTCAGTCAAATGAAAACATCTGTGTAGCTCCTGGAATGTATTTACTCCCATAAATGCTACACAGCAAGGTAATAATCCCAAAACCAACAATAACAAAGGAAGATAACAAACCGAATACTTCATACCGACCTTTCAAAATATCCCGGAGACAAGGATACAGCAAATGAATAAGCCCTCAATCATTCATGAAATCCCTTAAAATTATAGCCCATATTTTGTCTCCTTCCCAGCTTTGTACCACAGCAAACCATTTGATAAAGGCCCTGCACCATTTTCAGTTTCTATTTGCTGCCATTAGACCAGGGGTTCTCAAACTTTTAGTTTAACGTACCACTAAACCGAATTTAATTCCATTGCTAGAGTACCAAGTAATTGCATGATATTTTTTCTATGCTCTCGTTCAATAATGAATGATCATTAGCCAACTGCATTATACACTTACTGAAACAGTTGACTATTTCAATTGTCAATAGTGTGTTAATTAATAATGCAATTATTTTAGGAAGAATGTGTAATTTAAGGCAGGTGTGATTAACTACACTTAACTGAATCAGCGCAGACACATCACGGTAATGTGTCTTACTACATAAATTCAAAGTCAATGCGAAGTGTTGTGAATTTCCAAGTAACAATGACAGCATTGATCATACAAAGTTCCTTTCGTTTAAAAGAATAAAAGTATTAATCACAATTTATAGTACATAGGATATATTTTACAGAAACTTTCTGTAATTTTCTTCCAGCTTGCGTACCATTATCTGAGGCTTTGTATGCCAGAAGACACGCGTACCATAGTTTGAGAAACCCTGCTTTAAATGAAGTAGTTATTCGTAAGTATTCCATATTCTACAAGATTCAAAAAAAGAGTTAATTCTGAAAGAAAAATCATCCTAAATTCTGTAACATCCTGAAGGCAAGGAACAATGTCCCCCAATGAAAAAATCATACTCAGTGCCATATACAGTCCCTGGATTAAGGGCGCCTAGCTAAATCCATGGTGTAGTGGCTAGCATCTTAAGCTGTCACCCTGAGGTCCAGGTCCGATTCCCGGCTCTGCCAAGAATTCTAATTCCGGTCTGAGGGCTGGAACGGGGTACACTCAGCCTTGTGATTCAAAACTGAGGTGAGGTGGGTTTGATTCCACCTCAGTCAAAAAGAAATAGGTTGCATTTTAGTTGTAAGTCAGATCTTTACTAAGGCAAATGCTGGGATGGTTCATAACCTCCTTTCCAATTCTTACTTAAATAACAAAATACACATACTACCACAGACACCACAATAACACAGGTTGTCAAGACAATTTCTACAAAATCCCAAGTACATGGGATTAAAGCCAACAACAACCACCAAGTCAAGGAAACAGCAGCATTCTGAGCCCTACAGTAGGGCCCCAAAAGTTACTTCTCTTATGGCTGACCACACCAAATTTTGTTTACCATCTCCTGGGTCTAGTATTTTGGACACATTGAAAGCAAAATCCTACCCGGCCCGCTGGAAGGATACCCAGATGATGGTGACATTGAAAGCATAGAACACTTTATTTACAGTGTAGAAGGGAAAATGACAGGAGGAAGGCAAACAAATGGTCAAAAAGAAATAGGTTGCATTTTAGTTGTAAGTCAGATCTACAACACTTTAATAATAAAATCTCATGAAGAGTGAATGATTTCCGGGTATTAAAATTACTTGAGAAAGAAACAAAAATAAATAGGGTATAGTGAAATATCCTGTGGGATGTTTCTGCCCATTCAAATAATTATGTCCATTTTAGGACACATTCTGCATATCTAATAGAGCAAAGTTTATAGAGTGTGTTCCAAAAACATACACCATTTTACGAACAGTTTTAACATAGGATTACTTAAATGGAATCCAAATGAATTAGATTACTAAAAGCCAAGTAAGTATGGAGTTTCTTACTTTGCTGCATGTCTATAGAAATTTAAGGTTATATCAATGATACAACGAATCATTCAACTTGTTCTTCACAAACATTGCTGGAAGTCTAGCAAAAGCTATTCCTGAACAGAAGGAAATCCTCAGTAAGGACCACAAGCAGTCAAATTCCCTCTACTTATATCCAACAGATGAAGCAGAGGTCAAGTCCATCATCACAAATTTAAAGAATAAAAAGAGCTGTGGCTTAGATAGGATCAAGACAAATTTCATTAAAAACAATATGCAATCATTTATTAAAATCTTGGTTGAAATGATTAATGAGTCCTTAGTTACTGGCATGATACCAGATGACTTAAAAGTGGCCAAAGTAGTTCCTATATTTAAGGGTGGTGACAAAAGAAATCCAAATAATTATAGACCTGTTTCTATTTTATCGGTAGTTTCAAAAATTCTGGAAGAAGTGGTAAAAACAAGATTGCTTTCATTTCTGAACAAGAATACATTCTTTCATAATATGCAATATGGATTCAGGGAAAAATCTAGTACTGAGGCAGCAACTATTGACCTAATAACAATGCTACAAGAAACTATTGACAAAAATAATATGGCAGTTGGGTTATTTATTGATCTCACAAAAGCCTTTGATACAGTAGATCATAAAATACTGTTGTCAAAATTAGAAAATGCTGGTGTCCGAGGTATAGCTCTAAAATGGTTCCAAAGCTACCTTCTTGGAAGAAAGCAGCATGTAGCTTTGAATAAATGCATAAGTTCAGGAAAATATATAACTCATGGCGTTCCACAAGGATCTATACTTGGACCTACATTATTCTTAATGTATATAAATGATATTGTGGAATGTAATTTGAGAGGGCATACCAAATTGTATGCAGATGATACAAATATCTTCTACACTGGGAAAGACATAATTGAAATCATACAAAATGTGCAACAAGATATTAATACTCTCTCACAATGGTTCCAGGCCAATAAATTAACAATGAACCTACAGAAGACCAATTACATGGTAATTTCAAAACAAAGCATGAAAGAAATCACACATGACAAAATATATATAAATAATATTGAAATAAAAGAGGTTCATCAGGCAAAGTATTTAGGTCTAATCATCGACAAACACCTGACCTGGATTGAACACGTTGAACGAATTGCTAAGAAACTCTCACCTGTAGTGGGGATTCTAAGGAAACTTCGGTATCTTATTCCCCTAAACCTTGTAAAACAAATCTACTATTCACTTGTACATAGCAAGCTCCAATATTTAAATGTTATTTGGGCTCACTGCAGGAAATCCACACTGAATGATTTAATGACTATTCAGAATAGGGCTATTAGAAACATATTTAACCTTCCTTACTGCACTCCAGTAAAAGATCTGTACATCAAAAGTAAAATTCTACCCCTCAGCATAAGTGCAGAACTCCGAGCAGCTATGCTAATATACAAGATTAAACACAACACAATACTCTATAGCTCTCCCTACATCTTGAACTCAGACAATCATTCTTATGGAACTAGGCATGCGAAGGACGTAGCCTTATATATCATTCACTCTTCTAAATATGGTAGAAATAGTTTCAAGTTCTCTGCATCACAGTCATAATAAACTTCCTGATGAAGTAAAAAGTGCACCAACTTTGTCGGTATTTAAGAGGAAAACTATGGAAGTATTGTGGGAAAAATTCGATGCATCTTAATACATCAAATAAGTTAAGTTATGTATAAGATTAAAAATCCTAAGTGCTTATCATTTTAAGGGACCTTGGTCTAAACAATCTTAGATATGGTATCAACCTTATAATAGGCCTATGTCCTTATTCATCAATTTGTGTTACCTTCAGAATTTTCTTCCTTGGTGTGTAAACACACATATTACTGTACAATTCCTCTGTACGAGCCTATGGCTCTTTGGAATTAATTGAATAAAATATCTAACCTCTGTCCCTAAATAATACAGAAACCTAATTAAAAACGACAATTGTTAGGGACCCAATCAGTTTCACCTTAATAACACCTTTCACCATCTTACTTATGACTAACTCTCAGCTATTGGGTTGTGAAAAGAACATAGACTACAGGTACAGGCAGCATACATATGCCAGATATAGAATTACAATGTCTGTCTCACACAGGAGTGAAACCTGTAACCCTTGGCTTTGGCTGCCGATGCTCTACAACCGAGGTAACATTACTGGGTTAATTTAAAAGAAAAGTTTTCATAATCAGAACATTCCTGTAAACATTTATCCAAATAGGCTACAGTAAACTCTCACTAATTCGGACTAATGGGGGTGAAGTCTAGTCCAAATTATAGAAAGTTCCAAAAAGTGAACTGAGCTGGCACTGCCTCTGTTGCGTGCTTGTGACCAATAATGATACACTGTTTTATTGGCCGTGAGTGGAGTGAACGGGAAGGGAGGGGGATGCGATCGACAATTTACGATAGATGGCCTTGGTGCAAATGATGTCTGGTGCAGTATTGCAGCGATGAAAACCTGTGCGAATTAGTGAAACCCGAAATAATGAGGGTTTACTGTAATCGACTCCCCCACTGTAATTAGGAGAAAAATAGTAACATAGATATTGTGTGTGCTATTCCGTGAATTTGTGTTTATTATTTCAATTGCTACTCTCTCTTTAATTAGGAAAGAACAATAGAACGACAGGATCCAGAATGTTGAAAATAATCAAAACATGCATATTGTAAGTCACAGTTTCCCTGCACTAAGGCTTCGATCACATTGGAGGCTCGCTTGTGCAAGTAATTTGGTGGCGCGAAAGTGCACAAGCTTGCACATATAAACAAAATCGGTAGGAGAGCGACTGAAACAAGTGGTGGTGTGTCCATAGCCACTTACACTGCCCGCCACAAGCTATTGTGCGCTTGCGAAATCTTGATCCGACTCCACTTCGAAACAAAAATATTTGTTTTGTAGTTGCAAGCGTGCGTGACCTCAGTTGATTTCTGACCATTGAGGCAGTGAAAGTCTAGTGTTGTGGAGCTCCTGATTTGTGTCTTTACGAGTATATGATGGATACGGAAACGCTTATCGATGCCTTGAGAAGAAGACAGAGTTGTCCAGTATATAGTAGAAAGTGTCAGGTATCATTCTGAAGTATTCAAAAAACTTATCAGGCTGTCTAAGCAAATCGTTGAATATTCGTGCATACTCTCCATCTTCCTCTCTGCCCAAAAAATACTTATTCACCCACTCTTACCCGATTTCCTGCTCATCCAAAAATAAAAACCTTAAAACATCATTTTCCAAAACACTGTCCTCATCGTCTGACATCTCCATTTCGACTGACCTGTTTATAATTAACTTGCATCTGCTTGCATTTAGTGTGAGCACATTGCTGCTCACGCCAGCTTGCGCACGCGTGCGTGCCACCAAATTATTTGCACAAGCGTGCCTCCTATGTGATCGAAGTCTTATGTGTCTTGGACAGTGTCACTACGTTAACTATTAGTACCTAACCCCCATCTATTGAAAAGTTCATGTAGGCAAGATGCATTCTTTTAAAAATAATTCCCCAACAGAAACACAGTATAAAGTTTTGTTTTCATTTATATAGCTACCAACGTTTTGTCACCACCAATAATGAGCTCCCCATGACAGTTTGATTTGGGTATCTAAGCTATCATTTTCACTGTATAATTTTATAGCATAATTTTTTATTTTGTTGGCAACGTGTCCAAATTAATTTGTCAGTTTGTAGTAAATGCCGGTTCATAATTTTATACCAAGCCAACTATTGGTTAGTAAGAGAGGCAGATTTTAATGGCCTAAAATTCTTGGAAATATGCAAACAAACATGCCCAAAAAGAACTCACACTACAATTAATGTATAACTCAACATTTGTAATATTTGTTCGTTACATGCAACGAGCTAGAGAAAGGTATATAGAGTGGCAATCAGCCGCGTACCAGCGCTTCGGGTGGAGGCAACCCGAGTTAAGGCGGCCATGATCTAGAATGTCGCAGACAGACAATTCTGGGAATACAGATCATGGTTACTGAGTAGATTATAATTCATTGAGCTTGTACATAGAAAATTTTGTTCATCGCATAGCAGGAAGTGTTGTTCGCCATATGTCTAAAAAATTGACTTGAATTGAATGCCTAGAAGTGCTTTTATCAGGTCAAGGACCGACAAAAGAAGAGACATAAAAGGTGGCCTTTTGAATCCATCAAATAATGTAGTGAATTTATGTAAGACAGCCGAGAGGGAAGAATGGCAGTATGTTGCAGAAGAACACTAAGAATTCTATGCTGAAGTTGCAGACTGATGTATATGCCATGCTGCCGGGTAATTTTTTCAGAAATGTGACTATTTACAGCTACTGAACGCCTTGCTATGCTTCACTCATGGAGCAAATTGTGAAACAGTATTAATACATGCAGTTTTTACCACTTTCGCAGAAATACAGCTCAACGTGAGAGAGGTCCCAGTCGTAGGCTACACAAAACTTATTCTTTTTAAAGAAGAATGAAATCGTGCAGTGTACTGTGCATAAGCAACGTAGGATTGTATTAGTTTTCATTCAATATATATAAAAATATGACAAATTAAATTGTCAGTTCTTTCATAATCTTACGCCTTTTTAAAGAAGAATGAAATCATGCAGTGTACTGTGCATAAGCAACGTAGATGATTGTATTAGTTTTCATTCATGTTTATAAAAATATGACAAATTAAATTGTCAGTTCTTTCATAATCTTACGCCTTGTTAGTCACGCCTCTCCCTTGACATTGTAGGTCATGGCGGCTGCCAGTTAACCTTCTTCCAAAAATGGAGATGCCATTTCCACTCTACGGCGTCTTTCATATAAAGTAAGAACGCCAAGCGGCAGTTTTGTTATTCGTTGCTGCGGTGGCCTTGGGCGAGCTTGTGGCGCGCCATGGCCCCCTGCTGTGCTATTGAAACCGTGCGCATAGTACATACGAGGGCTATTTTTCTTTATAAGTTCCGATGGACTGTATAAAATTAACAGATTGACATACCAAACTGATTTTACTACTAAATGTTTGCTTGTTTTATTCGTATGGATCAACATAATCGCCAAAACTATTGTAACATTTGTCGTATCGTTACACCAGCTTTCCAACGCCCTCGGCAAAATATTCTGCCGCCAGTGAGGTGGGTACGTTTGGACAGTCACCTGAAGAGTTTCCTTTTTGACGAGGCGGTGCCGCCCAACCATACCTTCAATTCCCAAAAAAGGTGAAAATCATTCAGTGCTGGTTTGGACTAAATGGCAGATGGTCCAAAACTTCACACTTGAATTCTTTGAAAAAGTCTATCGTAACGTTGGTACAGTGAGGTCGTGAATGATTTTCACCTTTTTTGAGAATTGAAGGTATGGTTGGGCGGCAACGCCTCGCCAAAAAAGGAAAAACTTCAGGAGACTGTCCAGACGTATTCACCTTAGTGGCGGCAGAATATTTTGCCGAGGGCATTGGAAAGCTGGTGTAACGATACGACAAATGCTTCATTCGTTTTGGCGATTATGTTGAGACATACAAATAAAACAAGCAAACATTTAGTAGTAAAATTAGTTTGGTACGGTATGTCAATCTGTTATTTTTATACAGTGCATCGGAACTTGGAAAAATAAAAATAAACAGCCCACGTGTGTACTATGTGAGCGCTTTCAATAGTACAGCAGGGGGCCATGGCGCGCCACAAGCTCGGCCAAGGCCACCGCAGCAACGAATAATAAAACTGCCGCTTGCCGTTCTTATTTTATATGAAAGACCCTGTAGATACTTTTCTCTAGCTCATTGGTTACATGCAATTATTGGAATTTGCCATTAAGTTATTTTTAAAGTCTTCTTCCCATATGGCAGTTTATGTATCCTGAAAATAAAGAAATATATAAATAGTTCTGTATCAGCAGATTTCTAAAAAGTTTATAAAAAATCCATACCTGGGCTTGAAGGGAAATTGTACTGGATGATCACTTGCATTTTCAAATACAGTATACTCTTGATTATCAGGTTTGCGAGTTTTCGCCTGGTTACAAATAATTGAGAACACAGTATACATTGCAAAACTTTCTTTGTATTTGATACTGTACTGTAAATTGAATACACTTGAATGTATTTTTTGTATATATTTAGCAGTGTAGTCCCGGTGGAGGAAAGTTAGTTTTAGTACGACACTTTGGGACAGGTCGACGGCTTATTGGTTTGTAATAGCAAAGTGTAAGTTCCGTAAGGAGTGACTAAAATTTGCTTATTTCAAGATTGCTGGTAGGCAAGCGCAGTCTGTATTCCATTAGGGATCCGCTTAAATGGTCAACAGCTGTTAAATTGTCATACAGTAAGATATGGTACATTGTGCTGTAAACAATGTCTGGTGTAAAACGTTAACGAGTAGTGCTAACAATCTAATAAAGATTTATTGTTCAAAAATTAGATAGTAAGTCTCTGCAAGCAAATTAGTCAATGATTATGACTCGAGGTAAGGAAGCAGAGAACCATTACAGACAGCACAATAATGTGGGTGAGTTATCTTTAAAAATGTACTATAGCCTACTTAATATGGTATTGTATTTTACAAAGAATAATAAGAAGCATTCTTTGTGAAATAAATACACATCCTTTGGGATTATCCGCGCAATTCACCAGTCATTAGCCTGGATAATCGAGATTATAATGTTGCCACTCCTTTCTTTCCAGCTATCCCATTAGTGGATTATACACTCAGGTGCAAAGAAAAAAAACCAAACCAACGCAACACTTAACTTTTGTAAATTATATTTATTTAAATGCTATAAAATACACGTACTTGATCATTACTATTTCTTATTAAAGCACCATACTTTTACACACACCAGTTTTTTTCTTCACTGTCTTTTCACAATAATTAACGACATTATGCAGATTTTGGAAAGTTGTGACCAACATTAAATTTGTTACTGTATATTGAATATCTGTTCAGTTATTTTCCATTCCTCTCAATAAACTGCACACAGAAACGAGCATTGCTTCCTCTGGCCCACCGTAATTCCTGGGAGTCGCTGAGGCAGGCTTCTAATGAGCGTTGCAATGTCCTCCTGTGGTATTCTCACCCATTCTTCCCATAGCATCACTCAAAGCTCTGCCAAGACTCAGGAACAAGTCTTCGTACATTTCTCTCCATAATATCCCACACATGCTCGATGGGGTTCATATCTGGACTCTGGGCAGGTCACACTACAGTCTGGATCCCCACTGCTGCTGCACACAATGAGCAACATGGGGCGTGCATTATCTTGCACAAGGCGGACTCCACCCCCAATAAAAGGAGCAAATGGCACTACATGCTCCCACAAAATTACTTCAATGTACCTGTGGGATGTGAGAGCACCATTTTCTATGAAAACAAGCTCCATCCTAGCCTCTAAGCAGATACCTCGCCAAACTATGACTGATCCACCATGAAATGGTATTCTGGAAGAGAAGATAACAGAGGAATACCTCTCTCCAGTTCTCCTCCATACTCTTCCTCTGCTGTCGGGTGATCTCAGGATGGAACGCAACTCAACTGACAAGTTCAGAAAGTTAAGTGTTGTGATTTTTTTTTGCACCTGAGTGTACTAAAGCCAGCATACTGGATGAAATATGTAAGCATCGCCACCTACTACAGCAAGTCCACATATTAATTTCTACAGTTTTCAATTAATTATAGTAATGAAGATATTTTAAAAACCACAAGGTAACCTGTAATATTTACAAGCACTGTTATACACTCCCCCTCAAAAGAAACTCCAACTGCATCTTCCTTCTCAAAAGAGATAATTAACAATAGTAAGGAAATAGGCATACAGAACTGAAAGCAAGCAAGTGGGATGGCTGCCATCAGTGCTAGGATTGGAACCTTTGATCTCTGACCTCCACTTACAGATGCAGTGTAAGACTTTGGTGTGCATGGTTACCCTGTGGGGTTCAAAGGTTTAAAATTGTATGTGGATTAGAGTGCCAATGACCATCGTTGTCTTTGATATATTGAAGCTTTGTTAAAATGGCACACGTGGAGTAACTTGCAGATAGGTTTCGAGGCTGCATATAGTAATAACTGTCAAGACGTTATGGACCCGGTTTTCAGGCCTCAAAAACAGAATCAGCTTCACTGAGAACTGAATACCCCACCCCAGAAAGCTTGTTTATTTTTAAATTATAGTTCCAAATGCCAGACAAGAACATATTAAACATGAAGAGTTTTACAGTGATTTTTTAAAATTTCCTACCATGCATGCTATCACTAGAGAGGTTTGATAAGGAACAATACTAAAAACATTTACTGCATGTACAAGGTCATTATCTAAGTGCGCCCTGATATACACGGCAAGCTAAGCCAGCTTTGACTGGCGCAGAACGTGGGCGTGCGGACAAGGTTCAGCCAGTGGTTAGCGCACACTTGGCGCTCAATACCCCGCTCCGCTGACTCACATTGTTAGTTCACACGTGTTTTGTCATTCATATGGATGTGTATCTGCAAACCTTAGAAGTTAGTGTTGCACGTTTAGGGAGTATTGTGATTACTGTGATTGTTGGTCATGCCTATACACCAATTCACATTGTGCGAACGTGTGTATATCCATAATTCGTATATGAAAAGCAGAAAATCTTGTTCTGAAACAAGACTAAAATTTCGAATCAAGTTTCCAGGAAGACCTGTGCCTAATGCCAGTACAATTAGGAGGCTCGCTAAACGATTCAAGGAAACAGGCTCCGTAAATAATAAAAGAGTTGACAGACAACGTTGTGTTCTTACAGAACAAAAATTAGAAGATATTGGCGAAAGATTGGAACATACCCCTCAAAAATCTTGAAAACGTTTAGCACAAGAAACGGGCGTATCCGCATCTTCCGCAAGAAATGCAACTAAATTATAGAAACTGAAGCCATATTAACTTCCAGTTGTGCACTCGCTAAATGAACCAGATCACAATAAGAGGTTGTGATTTTGTAACTGGGTGTTTGAAAAGGTAACTCAGGGGAATTAGATCCTGAATTAATTTCTTTTAGTGATGAAGCATGGTTTTGTTTACATGGCCATGTTACTTCACAAAATTACCATTACTACAGTGACCCGAAGCGAGACATTGTTCTTGAAAAACCCTTACATGATGAGAAGATTGGGGTGTGGTGTGGGATTAATGGACACCGCATTATCGGACCATTTTTCCACGAGGGTACGATAAACAGTGAGCGGTATGTCGGTAACATTCTTAACCCCTTCTGCGACGAACTTACTTATGCTGAATGTCTGACGAATTATTTTCAGCAGGATTCCGCCACTCCTCATTCAGCCGAAATGTCAATGACGGAATTGCGGCGTATTTTTGGTGGTCCTGAACGTATCATAAGTAAGAATTTGTGGCCTCCACGAAGCCAGGATTTGACAATCTGTGACTTATATTTGTGGGGAACACTAGAAGGGAGGGTGTATGGAAAAAATCCACATTCAATTGATGATCGTAAACAGTACATAAGAGATGACATTGAAGCCATCACTGATGTGGAACTTCAGAATGTTGCCCATTCTTTCGTCAGAAAATGTCAGGGGTGTATAACAAGAGAGGGACATTTTCAGCATCGGTTATGAGCACTGTAAGTACACATTATTGAACATGTTTAGTAAAAGTGCGTGCCAACCACTGGCTGAACCATGTACGCGTGCCCGCGATCTGTGCCAGTCAAAGCCGGCTTAGTTTGCAGTGTTTATCGGGGTGCACATAATGACCCTGTACCAAGAGGCATTGAAAAATACTGTATATCATGCAATTCTCTTACATATTGTTGAGGTGGCATTAGAGACATGAATTTGTACTTGGGACCGTCATAGTTTTTTTTTTGATTCTTTCTGGCAAACTACATTAATAATAATATAAAGAAGAATACATTGTTTATGAATAGTAATAGATCTAATACACACTAGGAAAATCTATGAGGTAGTCTAAATATGTGGTTGTGCTTAAGAGAGAATTTTCAATCATAACCGTACTGGGTTAGCAGGTTACCACACTATATTTTATAACCACCCAGACGGTACAATATTGAGTATATAGTGCATATTTTCTAGCGGAAAAAAATATAAATATAACACGACACTTTCTTTTACAAGCTATCACAAAGATTCTAGTTCGTCACTGGCTAAAGATTCTTACCTGCCCCAATTTTTTGGTTGACGACCACGAAATGCATTAATAATATAGAGCAAAGTATTTTGTTTTTTGTGTCAGAAGGCATAATAGGTTTAGTGGACATGCGGTTCATGGACAGTGAAGAAAATAGCAGCATGTAGTCCCCCCACACAAAGTTATGAGTTTTCTTCCAACAAAGAAACTGAAAGTAAGCGAAGCATTCCATTCTTGGAATCTTTTTGTTTTGTAAGTAACACTTTCGGTCGTTCCCATACATGAATAAATACGGCCGAAAATGCAATTTTTGGTTATATTATAGTAGTTAAATAATATCTGCAGGAATTTCCTGCAGTTAAGATGTGCATCCATCAACCAGCAAAATATTTATGATGGCATCTGAGGGCCTTAAGTCGCACAATATCCCACAGCTATGGAATGGGCTCGATTCAAAATCAAGGCAAGTTCATTTTAGCATTCAAGGTGAAAGATATCCTAGTCAGAAATCATAATCGCAGGAATACAGTTACAACCCTAGATATGAAAAATAGCAAAATAAATATGAGTTTGAAGGCAAAGCTAGTTTATGATTTAATAGCTGTTTAAAATATTATGTTAAAAAAATGCCCAATTCATTAATGTAGTTTCTTTCCTGGAACAACAAACGTATGTGACAAGAGTACTTTCTGGTCCGTAAGAGCTACTGAAGCAGGTTATTGAAGAAATGTGTTTCACATGCTCCTGAAAGCGGTTCGTTTGTATGGGTAATATTGCCGTGAAATGATGTAATATATAAGTCCCTTCAGTTACCAATAGTGCCTCCTATTCACACTTATGTTACATTAGGAGTATCCTGAATATTGACAATCTAACAGAGTATGGATCTAAGGCGACTAGGCAGATCTCAAAACTTAGCATGTTTTTGAATCAGCATACTAAATATGGAAAAATATGGGGATAATTTTGATGCTACCACAATGTGTTTTGGCTAGTGTTACTTCTTACAAAAAATATTGATATGAATCAACATTCATTTCTGTAACAGAAACCGGCGAAATGGCTAAATCAATACGCAAAAGGTACAGTGAATGTTTTAACTTTAATGAACATGGGAAAGAAATTTAAACGTCGCTCCTTACACATTTCTATTCCAGAAAGTGAAAAAATGCAGACTGCTTAAGGGAGAAAGTAAATGTAACAGTCTTACTAAAGTGCGGCAACTTCAAGTATGGCCGAGATAGGTTCATGCTATCACCACGTGCAGGATGTGGAGCATGTAGAGGGCGGGAAAAAAGTTGTAGTAGCTCAAACCATTCATTATTAGAATACAGCAGGCTTGGCGAGGGTACAATTGGATATTTTACAACATGTCTAAATAGCACCACAAAATTCATTAATCTCCCATTTGTTTATGAAAATTTGAAGAACCTACTTTGTGGGATACATATGTATTGAGGATAAAATAATGGTCCACGCTATGTGGTCTCAGGGTACATATTGAGATTCTGGAAAATGTAATTCTGGCCCGAGGTTTTGAATGGGGTACACTATGCCCGAGGCAAAAATTGAGATAAAAATTGGTTCGATTCCCACCTCAGTCATCATAAGAGTACCTTTCTGTGGATTTCAGTTAATTCATAATTAAGAGTCCTGGATTTTTTGTTTTAACGATATCTACAAACTAATTCAGCAAACCTATATAAGTTATCACGATATATTTACCCTAAATACGCCATTTATTTTTAATATTGAGCCGCGAAATAAAGTCATTTTGCGAAGTGTGTTATTTTTACTTTAAAGCACTAAATACCAACGAAATGCTGGTAATAAGATTTTATTTTTCAAATATTTACTTTAAAATTAATTGAAATAGTTCCAGTATCTGTCGTTTGATAGAGAATAAGAACTCTTAAATATAAATGTTTCACAAGATAGGAATAACAAAGCCCCTTATCGAGCTTGATTTTTTGAAGTTCTAAAATCATGGAAACACTGCTTTGCTTATACTTTGGGGACAACACAAGTTGCACAAGTTGTCATGGAGAATATTTGTTGAAGTAAATGTTAGGTTTGGCATTAAACTCAGAAGTCATAAGGTCACTTACAACCAGTGTTTAGACAAAAAAAAAACGTAACATCTAAAAATAATGTATCTTTTAATGTACTCAGCATCTTATAATTCACGGAAGGATACTCAAATCTTACAGGGGTAGAACGTGTGCGACACGTGAAGCAATCACAAGGAACTGTTTAACTGATGTAAAAATATAAAAATTAATAAATCTATCTTTGCATTCAATTAGACTCATTCTATCATTATTTCAAATAATTAATCATATTAATATTTTTTTAAACTCTCAAACTGTTTTATAAAATATGACATATCACCCCACAGATGTTGAGGTGGACAAACGTCTCGTTCACCAGGAAAAGTTTCTATGATGTACTGTTGTCGTGCATGAACAATGATCGCTATTGTTAACATGTTGCACCAAGTAACATTAGCCAAGGATGATTGCTGCCTGTCTGAATACCGAATTAGCTATGATATTTGCCTCAGTTCACTTTTAACTGTGGTACATTCTCTGTATTCAGTGTTTCAAAATGACATGGAAAATCCAAGCAAAGAGGAAAAACCACATTTTAAAGGAAAATTTCAAAGAGTAATTGGCTATGTTTCTTGAACTTTTGAAGCAAAAGAGTAAACATTGTTAAAAAGAAGGAAATCATCTTCAAAATAAGTAGACATGGCAACAATGCTTATAATAAATGCAGTCTGGTTTTACAAAATTCTGTGTTTTCCTGTGGATAGGACAGCTGAGCAAGGCATAAACATAACATCGTGGACTGACCAGCGATTCAAAACGTCATTTAATTTAAAAGAAGATATATTTATTGGACATCAAATTCCTACGAGCATTCATGGTCACGTCTTTGTGGACCCTAACAGAAATTGAGTAAAACGTTTGGAAAGCTTTCAGACTAATATGCACTATTGCTTGGAAATTTCAAGGCCAACATCTACAAGGAACTTATTGGAAGGCGTTATCGGCATATGGGTTGCAATATGATGAAAAGTTAACAGTGCAGGAGACATGAACCTAGGGGGGAAAAAAAAACTTCTGAAATTTGCCATAAATACTTTTTCTAATGATTCAAAATTGATCTGGGAATGATGTAGTTCACTCTTCGGCTGTCTATAACCTACCTGCCATCCCAAGTTATACGACGACTTATATAGTAAAAATTCCTACTATGTCGGTCATTTTTGGCGTTAGACCAGAATTGCCAACCCCACACATACAGTACTAATTGTTTAAGTGGTTTTGTAAAAAGAACACCAATCTCAACACGTCCAATCCAACGGCTTCTGGGTCAACAGTGCCCCACTGGCTTACCTACACTCGACCATTCTAACCTTCCGTTTTGTCCTATCCAATGGTTTTTGACACTGGTTACAGCCTAACGTGTCCAGATCAATGGTTACAGCCCAACGCGTCCAGATAGGGTGTATTTCATATCTTACATGTTGGGCACACTGCCGTGACATCAATGTCTCGTCATATCTCGCCCAGTTGGAGTGAGCAACATGGCCGCCGTAGTTCAAATTCAACAAGAAACACACATAATTATGTAATTTAGCACATATTTCCAGTATATTAGTAATAATGAATGGCAATTTCAATAGGTATTGTCCTCTGGAATCCCCGAAAAGGTATGAAAATCATTTCATTTACCATCAAAGTGAAACTGTAAAAGTCAGGTTCCTGTCTCTTGCACTGCTGAGGATTAGTGTGTGTATTTGTAATTGGGACTGGGATTGGGAAGGAGTGGCAATGACCTTACATTATGTACCATCCCAGCATTTGCACGAGTAGAAGTGGGGAAGCCACGAAAAACTACTTCTAGGATGGCTTAAGTGGGAATCGAATCCACCTCTTCCCCCCTACGGTACCTCACGAGACTGAATGTACCTCATTCCAACCCTCAGACCATAATCAAATTTCTTAGTAGAACTGGGAATTGAACCCAGACCTCAGGGGTGACAGCCAAGAAGGCGATCCCTCATCTGGATGATGAGCATGGCGAAAGGATTCACTGGGTTATTACTGTTATGGAGCAAAGGTATGTAAGAAAACCATTGCAGAAAATATTAGCAGACTGTTTTTAGAATCTCAAACAAGAAGTTCCTGGGGCCAGTTACAAATGAAGGGGGTTTAAAGAAAAATTTCAACGAGATTCTTAACATAAACCTTTAGCTTATAAATAAAAAATACATTTAAATGTTTTTGCATGACATTGTATCCAATTTCTGAATAGGGAATGCTATGCTTTATAAAACATGAAATTTTAACAATAAAAGCACAATTCACAGCAAAATACACAAGAAGAATAATTTTAAATTACAATAAATATACCATTTTCCTAAACAAATTCTAGAAAAATGGTACGTGAAACAACATTCTTGTTTGCAGATTTGTATTCAGTGGTGTCTGAATTTTAAAAATTCACCCATTTTTATCATGGGTGTAGAATTATGAAAGAAGTGACTGACTCTTGCCAAACGCTCCATCCAATCATATGGATATAGTTCAACTGCAAATCATGAAGAACATTTTTAAGGATGACCAGCTATAGCAATGAATCCATCTTTCTCCATAGTGCATCATCAGTGGCCAGCATGACCAAAACCAATTTGTTTTCCTACATTAATACAAAACTTACACAAGTTGAGCAAGCACTGAAGTTCTAGTATTAACCATCAAAACCAAACAAGGGCAGCAGAACGTTAAATTCCTTCCAACTGTGAAAGAAAACCAGTACCGGTAGTTTCTCAAGTGCAAGATATCAAAATTTCACTCTACGAACATTCTATAATTTTTCCTTTTCCTTAATTATTGGGAAATTTTTGGTGTGATTTCAGTATACATGGTCTTGTTTTGAGCATGTAGGTACAGGATACAATATTGTTATCTGCCGATCACACTTCATTAGCATGCTGGTAACATTCTTCGCATGGTTAGAGAACTATTAGGATGTATGTTTGGAATACGGAGCAGCCCCATTACACTCTCGAATATTGTAAGTAGCCACATTTCAATAATTAGTAATTTTGTAACAATCACTCCTCGAGTTGTTCATACTTACTATGCCAGGTTATTCGGGGTGGGAGTATAGGTTGTGGTACGTAAACAAAATGGCGGCATCCATGCCGTGAACAACAAAAGGTGTAACTATAAATACAACACACAGACGAAAATTAGCGATAAAAACTCTGTTTGGGAAAAGTGCAGCGCTATCTATACTTAACAAGTAAATACCATGATACGTAGTTTTTTTCAAACAAGCAACATTTTAAAAAAATGCACCCTTGATACACATTTGTTATATTCTTTGTGTTAATAAGGCTTCACGTGCAAAGACAAGTCTAACCTGCGACTTGCACCCTAGACCCCCCTGGCTTGTAGTACAAACAGTAATTTTAACCCAGTAGAAACCGATGGTTTCATCCAAACAGTGGTCTAACCCAGTAGTGACCAACGGTCTTGTCCTAACAATGGTTTTAGTGGAATGCAGTGCAACCTTTCAATTAAACTCAACATCTAAAAGCAATATATAAACTTACCACCTGACCTTGCACACCACTGGACACATACAACTGCAACAATGTGTGACGACACACAGTTTTAAACTTCATAACATGAAAAAAACCTGTAGGGGCAATTCACAGATTACATCAAACATGACTGATAAAAATCCCCTAGACAAAATGTTTTGTGGTATATACATTCTTCACTGGGGCTAACTGCTTTCGCACATTAAAAAGGAACGTTATCAATTGGTTACCACACTGACAAAAACATTAGTCGCCAAGTTGAATAAAGCAACGCTGACATCACCTCTTTAATCCACTCCCCTAAGCCATTGTCAGAATTAAGTCATTGATTGCTACTAGGTTAGACCACTATTGGGACAAAAATTACTGTTTGTACTACAAGCATGGGGTCTGAGATGAAATCCCTGATTAGGCCTGTTTTAGTATGTTAACTTTATTAACATAAAGAAACACAAAGATAATCACATACCAATTGCAGAGTCAAATTTGCAACCTCGTACCGCATACCAAACGCTATCATGCTGGCACTTCTGAAAAAATTTAAAAACACCCCTTAGCAATAAAATGTATACTTTTGCCTTAGTGAGATGACCAATTCCTACGGTAAATTTTGTTGATTTTCATAATGGCTGGCTACTTATAATCATCGAGTATTGAACGCTCGGTCACTCGTCTAATGGGTTATATTCAGTAAAAAAAATCCACAACCTGCTTCCAGTCTCCGACCGGGTCAGGAATGGAATGAATGAAGCCCCTATCTAGCGGCGAGGATATGAACTGTGCCGGCTGCCGAGGCCTGACGCACTCCTCTGGGGCAATGATTAAATGAATGACAGATGAAATGAAATGATAGTGGAGAGTGTTGCTGGAATGAAATTTTGACAGGGAAAACCGGAGTACCCGGAGAAAAACCTGTCTGCCTCCGTTCTGTCCAGCACAGATCTCACATGGAGTGACCGGGATTTGAACCACGGACTCAGCGGTGAGAGGCCGGCGTGCTGCCGCCTAAGCCACGGAGGCTTGGTTATATTCAGTAAATGACAAAAATTTAAAATTTTGTATTATTCACTACTGTTATGTTTGTGGTCATTCCCATTCCAGCAGAGATTGGTTGAGTGCAGGTGAACTGCCTGGCATTATGCAGAACATAACAGGACAGTGGTAAAATCTCAATAACCCCCTCGCACACGTAGCTTACAAAAGACAATTTCACAATCAACATATTCCCAAAAATTGGGACATAACCTCTATTCTCACACCAACTATGTTGTTTTAACTTAGGGTCTGGATACATAATATATGTAGCCCTAGGGGTTTAGACAGCAAGTATTTGGTGGGAGTGATCATATGAGATGGCTGGGTGGGCTATAGACAGTGGGGGAGTAAACATCTATTACTAAATCATCTACAGATTCTTTCCCTACCATTAAATACAGGTATTTTGGCTAAGTTCAGTAGTTTAAGATCTCTTACTATGATTCTGGTCAAGGGAAGTTGGGAGTATTCAACGTCATATTGGTCCGTATTGCCAGTGTACAATCACTTTTATAATAAAATTTTGGTGGCGTCCACCATTATCTGTGTGAATTAAGAGAAAATTACAATATTGCCAACCCTGGATTTGAACCTGGATAAGCCAATGGTTTTAGAATCCATCTGATCTAACCTCAGTACACCAATGATTTTGGTATCCACCAGACATATCTCCAGTTGGCCAAAATCTTAGCATGATGTGTGTGGTGTATTTCATCTCTCATATATTGGCAACTGGTGCAACGTTAAGGATTTTGCTTATGTCTAGAAGGTGGCAAAGACAAAGATGGCTGCTATCATTGAATGAATGAAAAATTAAAATTCATATTTATGTAATTTAGTACAAATTTCCTGCAAATTGACAGTCATGTTTCCTGAAGTATGAAACTCTTATATTAACTTACATTCCACATGAGAGGTCTCCTGAACTCTACATGTAGACCTACTTTGTGTGGAGAACTGAATGTAGAGTTATCTGGTAACTTAGGTTCAGATAAAATTTTGTAATTTCGCGATGTTCTGAGGTCCTGGCTCGACAAAGCATTTGAGCATTATATACCAACTGAATTATTGAAGCTACACAACTTGCAGGAACATAATTCTGGAGGAAAGCAGAGCCTGGCTTTTATACTTCCACTTGGGGTAATATATGATTTTCATACCTTGTTTTATATTCTGGGAGTCATTACCAATTGAAATTACTGTCAATTATCACTACTGCACTGGAAATATGTGCTAAATTATCTAAATATGAGTTTTTATATCTTGATCATTAACGATGGCAGTCATGTTTGTAAGGCGCAAGAGGTCTCTTCAACTGTTAGAGGCGCACACATTGACATGACATTACTGCTGCCAAACATGTGGGATACCAAAACGATTGGTGTGAATAAAGATTATTTATGCGCGAGTACTCCCACTGTGTGTAACAAAAACCAGGGGTGACGGGCCATGCTATCTAGTGAATATTCGTCTGGATAAAAAATTGAGGGATTGGCAATGCTGAATTTGTCCATAATTCGCTCGTATACTGGCAGACGCGTGGAATTTTACTACATAAGTCACAATCTAAAAATGGGATGGTGGGTGGGTTATAGACAGCAGAGGAGTGAACTGACAACTTCCCTTGTCCCATTTGACTAATTAAAATTTTCCGTCTATTCAATACAAAAATTTATTATTGAAATTATGTTATTTCATTATTGGGACACGTTTCGAGCTCTCAATCAGCTCATCATCAGCCAAGTGCCCTCACATACATAATAAAACACTCACCAAAAAAACAAAGTTCATTAACAAGTACAATAAACAACATGCATTAAAAAATTGACATATAATAAAACTTATTATTTTATTAGTCAAATACCAGTTATACAACATTCCAATGTATATTGTGTTAAAATTTGGATTCGATCTGATGACGGGCTTTTGAGATAATTCATAAATGTGACGCATGGTTGAAACACACTTAAAAACGTGCACTTTTTGTGTTCCAACTGCGACAAAAAATATTAAAATATAAATTAAAAAATCCAAACCTACATGAACTAACGTAAAATAGAACGACGAAAATGTTGATGGTATTGGATTTTTTGTAGGTCTATTGGTTACTTGACAAACAAACCTTCAAACTCTAGTGCACATAATATTTTGGTCGACAGTAGTTATGTAGTAATATTTCTTATTTTGTTTGCTTTGGCCATTGGCTGTAATAAATATACACTGACCGGCAAAAAAAGTGGAACAGTTAAAAAAAGTAATATAAATAGTATAAATCTAGCCTTGAAAAAGATTTAATCACATTTTAAAAGCTTTTCATGCATTAGAACAAACATCTGATACATCCGTGAATAGAAATTGATAATATGACATTTCTTAGGGTGGTTTATTACCACCAATTACCCCCAATCCTCGATGAGCCTATCTTAATGGTTTTATGGCGGGAAGCGGACTGGAAGCGTTTAAGGTTTATGAGTGTTGCAGCTCGCTTATTGTTGTTCTAAGGATAACAACTGGCACTTGTTGAACACGTGTGAACCATTGTCACACATTTTAGCAAGTTATCCATTTGCAGTTCACACTAAAACATGCCTCTTAGCCGTGAAGAAGCTGCACAGGCAGTTGCATTGGTGGAGGATGGCCGCAGCTTCCGTTATGTTGCTGAGGTCATTGGATCATCTCTCGGTAGCATACATCGTGCAGTGCAACGTTACAGAGAGCTCCGAACATACGACAGGAGACGAGGGTCAGGCCGTAGAAGAAGCACAAGTGCCAGGGATGACAGATTTCTCACCCTCCAAGTTCTGCGTGATCGGCATACCACAGCAGTTCAGGCACGAAATCAACTGGAAAATGTCAGAAATGTGAGAGTGAGTGAGCGAACAGTAAGAAGAAGGTTTGAAGAAGCTCATCTTTCGTCCAGGAGAC
Source organism: Meconema thalassinum (assembly GCA_946902985.2). Lineage (NCBI taxonomy): Eukaryota > Metazoa > Arthropoda > Insecta > Orthoptera > Tettigoniidae > Meconema > Meconema thalassinum. The sequence continues at coordinate 864,457,026 of OX336389.2, forward strand.
CTGCACTCGAACGGCATCACAGAGAGGAGCGTCTTCGCTTCGCAAGGCAGCATCTGGGATGGACCCACGAGCAGTGGGCCTCTGTTCTCTTCACTGACGAGAGTCGCTTTAACCTTAGATCTCCTGATGGAAGAGAAAGAGTGTGGAGAAGGTGCGGGGAGAGGTACAGCCCTGTTGCTTTCTCCTCCAGGACTCCATTTGGAGGTGGCTCGGTTATGGTGTGGGGTGGCATCAACGTTATGGCCCGCACTGAGTTGGTGTGCATCATCACGGGACGCTCATTCCCAAAGGTACATCGAAGAGATCCTGATGAACCATGTGATGCCCTTTGCTCCTTTCATTGGTCAGAATTCCATGCTGATGCAGGATAATGCCCGCCCTCATACTGCTCGCTGGGTTGTACAATATCTGCAGGAAGTGGAGATTCAAACCCTGGACTGGCCAGCTCGTAGTCCTGACTTGAACCCCATCAAACATGTATGGGATACGCTTGGAAGGAACGTCAGACAGCATGACCACACCAACTTGGCACAACTGAGAACATCGCTGCTGGAGGAATGGGATCTCATCCCGGCAGATGCCATTCGACGAGTTGTGAACAGTATGCCTGAGCGTTTACAAGCTGTCATAGACGCTAAAGGTGGAAACACCCGTTTTTAGTGACCAGTGTTCTCTTGCAGTGCAGTGCAAACATTAATACTGTTTTGTTTGGCAATACGTTTGATAAACACCAGCCCAAAAGAGCATTACTAAAAATAGAAAATTGTAAGATTTGCAAAATGTAACGAAATTTGCGAGTTAAAGCGTGTCGTAAAACATGATTCGGTATTTTCTGTTGCCAACCATCTAAATTTACATGAATAATGCAAATATTGGAAAACTGATACATTTTAGTGGAATAAATTAAGAAATTACATAAAAAATTAAAGTGTTCCACTTTTTTTGCCGGTCAGTGTATTATTATAACATGATTAGTAACCTATGTGCAAGTTTTTAAATGGTAGGTTTTTCTGTGAACTAAAAAACAGCTCTTAACATGGATTATATTCAGGTTAGGCTTACAAGTTATTAGGAGGGAGGTTTATTCTACATACCTGTTGCACATAAAATGAGTTTCTGATTAGAGCTCTGTGGGAATGTTTAAATGGATTGATGATCCAGGGTTTATCAAGCCACTTTCTATGCAGCTTTTAAAAACATTTGAGCAATTCAAAGGTTACTGTTATTGCTAATGCTGTAATCTGTCATGTTTATTTATGCATGAGGAATTAGGAAACATTGGTAGGATTGCTATATTGAGTGGAGATACAGTAAGATAAAATGCAACTGTGTAATGGAAATCTAAGATGTATTTTTATTTCTCAACTTTATTTTCTGTATACTCCAACACAGCCTACCACTAGGGGGAAAAAACCTTGGTGATGTTTAATGAGAGCAAAATCTTGAAACACTGATTTAAATGGTTGGTATCAAATTAAGTTGTATAGGAAAAATGAAAACGGAATGTGAAGTCTCGCCAAAGTTTACGAAGCATTGCCAGACTAAGCTGAAAGTATCTTGGATACAAATCAAGTCTCAAAAAATAAAACTTTAGGACGACCTTTAACATGAGCACTATAATAGGCCTACATTTAGGATCGACATAGCCTGCAGTAGGTCTTATGCTATGCTCCTAGGCATGTTTAAACATAAACCGAGTCTGCAGGTTAATAAGGTAATATATTACTATAAATCTATCTCAAGCAAATCCAAGAAGTTATCAGACTGAGAAACTACACATCAATATTTAAAAAAAGAGCAGCAACCAACCATATAGTTAAGACTACTGCCGCAAATCTTTTGGAGAGGGGTTAGTTTGTATAAAAAAATTTAACAACTGAAATTAATGATTTTACCTGAATCAAGTCGGGAAAATATCTGGAGACGTTGTAGTAATAGATGTTTACTCCTCCGCTGTCTGAGACCCACCCAGCCATCCCTAATAGGATCACGATTTATATAGTTGAAATTGCAGCTCTAGCATCCATCTTTATCAAGGAGTCCATAATGCCAACCCCACGCATGTTACTTAAAAAAAAAAAAAAAAGGAGCGCCGTGAAACCCATTCTAAAGTGCGCCAAATTCACAGTCAGTCTTACGATAACACTGTGAAAGTTTCAGAGTGAATATTTTTATTTTTTGTGATATATTGTTATACCATCCTTTTAACACTGTGCAAGATTACACACTTTTTCGGAGTGAATATTTTTAATTTTTGTGATATATTGTTATACCATCCTTTTAACACTGTGCAAGATTACGCACTTTTTCGGAGTGAATATTTTTATTTTTTGTAATATATTGTTATACCATCCTTTTAACAATATGCAAGATTACCCACTTTTTCGGAATCAATATATATTTTTTTTTGTTATATATCGTTTCTTTCTGCATTATAAAATTTGTTTGAGTAAAAGTTACTTACATTTGCCTAGAACAATAACTTTGACAATGGTTACAGCCTAACACGTCCAATCCAATGGTTTTTCGTCAACCGTGCCCTGCTAGCATCCCGCGGCCAAAGTCCGCACATACACCTAACCTTCGTTTTGTCCAATGGTTACAGCCTAACCCGCTCAGATCAATGGTTTCTCAACCGTGCCCCGCTAGCTGGCGCAACCTACACCTAACCTAACCTTCGTTTTGTCCAATCCAATGGTTTTGACAATGGTTACAGCCTAACCTGCCCAGATCAATGGTTTTTTGTCAACCTTGCCCCGCTAGCTTCCCGTGGCCGAACGCCGCACCTAACCTATGTTTTGTCCAATCCAATGGTTTTTGACAAGGGTTATGGTTTTGACAAGTGTTACAGCCTAACGCGTCCAGATGAATGGTATTGACAATGGTTACAGCCTGAAGCGCCAGATCAATGATTTTGACAATGGTTACAGCCTTATGCGTCCAGATCAATGGTTTTGACAATGGTTACAGCCTAACGTGTCCCGATTTCTTAGTGGTGGTGTCGTGTGGTGTATTTTGTATTGGACATGTTGGCAACAACAGTGAGGGAGAGCATAGAGAAGAGAGGGGTAAAAGTAGAAGATATACTAGAAGGAAGAGAGTGGTGGAGAGACAGAAAATTATGGAGGTCCTTTATTCACACCCTGACCCAGAACACTGGAAACGGGAATGAAGAAGAAGGCAACATTGGCATCGGGTATGACGTAGTGTGTTTCGTCAATGTAAGATGGCGCAGAATCTCGTAAGAATTAACTGTTATAGGTAGTAAAAGGCATTATTTCCGCTGCAGCAATGCCTAAGGTTATCAAAAATGAACATTGAATGACTCCCAGAAGGTATGTAAATCAAATGATATACAGGGTCTTTATATTTGCTTGGCTAGGACATTCTTGCTCACGCGCTCCGCCAGTGACGGCTCAGTTGCCGGCTGCAGCGCGCGCGTATGTTCGGCAGAATACGGTGCTTAAAATCAGTATCGTACATTTTTACTCACTATGTTTATAGTCGATGTTGAAAATGTTCCCGATTCCCATTCACTGCCAAACATAATCAGCATCTTCTTATGAAGTTTCTGGTTAATCCGGTTAATTTAGCTTCAGTAAGGAAATAATGACCTTAACGTTTATTTTTATTGTTTACTGGGGATAATTTTACATTGCGATGCGGCCGCATATAAAATTCCCCTAAAAAAATGGCGTCTACCATGACGTCATCAACGACGTCACTCCTCTGGCAAGCTTACGGGAAAAGCCTGGGTAATAGGGGTTTTTGGATGGGGAAACGCAAAGACCTTCGAAACGAGGTGTGCATCGAAATCTGTAATTGACCTACATAGCTCAATTAAAGATTCCGATGCGTAGAAACATTTCGCTATTTCAATTGATATTTATAATTTTCCGCATTGAAATCTAGAATTGGCCTACGTAGATCAATTACAGATTCCGATACAGATCGTAATTCTTGTAATTTCATAATTAAAAAAACGTGCATCGAAATCTGCAATTGACCTACATAGCTCAATTAAAGATTCCGATGCGTAGAAAAATTTCGAGATTTAAATTGAGAATTTTAATTTTCCGCATCGAAATCTAAAATTGGCATATATAGCTCAATTACATATTACGATACATATCGTAATTATTTGAAATTGTTAATTATAAAATTGTTGGCTTCTGTGATATTATCAACGACTTTACGAAATGCTTCTCTGGCAAGCTTACGGAAAAACATTGATTATATATTATTTTGGGTGGTGAAAACTTAACAGAAATAAGCATTATAAAAAACTACAAAACTAATTGTGTATAGCAAGATATGGTTAAGTATAATTTGATTTTTTTCCAATGTTGGCTACAAATGCGCAAACACAAATACGACAACATATGTAAAAACAACCAAAAATCTTAAGCATTCTAATTTCCGTATAAAATATTGTGGTGAATAATGGTTTGGGGGGGGGGCTGCGCCCCACCCCAAAAGAAAAGTTCGGTATTTTTAGGTTTTCCAATATTGACTGAAAACAATTAGAAATCACCATCCATTACAGACTATCTAATAACGCCACACAAACATACTGTATGATACGTAAAAACAGACCAATATATGAGGTGCCTAGAATCAAAACCAGCCAAATCCATTCCTTCACTTTTTCGGCAAAGTGGCAAAAACTGTCACAAACGAACCAATACCCAAAACGAAATACTTTTTTCACTAAAAAATGAATGAATTATTTTTAAAAACAGTGACGAAGTACGAAGCTCATCCCCAACATAGTTAAAATTGTATGTAGAAAAATATAAAGCAATAATTCGGATTTGTCGGGGTTTGTTACTAAGATTTGGATTTGGCAGGTTTTGATACCAAAGAGCCCTAATACATTTGAAGTTGCGAAGAGATTGTAGAAACTGCGTAAGCTTTATTCAGAAATTAATATCTGAATGAAAGTTAACTAAATATAGGTTATAAAATAAAAAAAATCGTATAATTTTTGTGTTTTGTTGTTATTGTTGTTTTAAGGGGCGGTTGTGTTTTATTAGAATAAACAGAAAAAGAATAAAACTCATTACCCATGCAGGATTTGATTGCCGCTGAGTGTGGCTGTGCCAGCGTTTATGTTTATTGTAGCATGAGCTCTGCGGGGCGAAGCGGAGGACACAGAGTGCAATCTGCACATAGGTCACGCTGCATTGCGTCAGATAAGCGTCACAGGAGCTCACGTTACCATGGACAGTTAAATCCAAAACTGGAGCTGAGTCATATCCTACACGCGCAACTGTACCTGTCAACGAAGCAAGCTGACGTGTGACACAATTACATAAAGAGTAGTTCCCATCTCCACCGCCGGCAATCAATTCCTGAAAGGGTAATAATACTGTACAGTAAATAACCCCTGGCACTACAGCCCGTGAAGGGCCTAATCCCCAGCCATTTGGCCTGCAGATATTGGGGTGCCGCATGACCAGCGCATCGGGTCCCCTCGGCCGTTAATCTTGGTTTTCGTGATCGGGGCGCTGCCTCACCGTCCGTTACTCAATTGTCCTCACGAGGCTGAGTGCACTCCGTTCCAGCCCTCACGTCAGTTTCCAAAATCCCCGACGGAGCCGGGAATCGAACCCGTGGCCTCCGGGTGAGAGGCAAGCGCGCTATCCCAACACCACGGGGCCGGCAATACTGTAGCCTACAGTACTGAACAATAATAAGGAAAAGCGTCAAATTAAATTAATATTCAATTACTATGGTCCAGGCCTTTAGAGACAAAACTAGAGTCATTCAACTATTAAATCACATCTTTACTGGAAGTTATAGCTACACAATTTCTGTTTCTACCTCATCCTCAATAGTAGTTTCTCAATCATCATCATTCTCTTCGTGTTCGCCACGACTTTGCAGATTGCAATAAAACTGCAGCTCTACATTTTCCCTCCATCTTTCTCCAGAATGCTTCGAAAGCAGTCTCGAAACATCTTTCACTTCTTGTGCCTGAAGGACAATCCCTCTGTTTATGGCTTAATGCGAGTCATATCAAAATCAGGTTTCGAGACACGTTTGTGTTCGCAAATGTCAGTTCTGTGGAAAACATCACCCAGACCAGAATGTTATTGTTCTTCTCGTTCTTTGTCAAAATTATCCAAAACAAATTATTATCAGAAAGTACAACAACATAAACCATTCTAATCACGTCAGGCAGGGGTACATTCTCCGACTAATGCACGTAGGTAAAGAGTACACACTTCGCAAAGCATCATGGAAGGTAAGATGGCGGATCTGGGTGCTCCTATAGGTTGATGTGGATGTGGCGGGTTTTGTGACCAAAAATGGCGAAACTGTCGGACTTAGCGGATATTGCAACTAAGCCTCAACTTTGACTTCGTTTTACAGTGGGATGTAGCGGGTTTTGTAACAAAATAATAGTTTTAATGAATTCAGCGCAGCAAAAGCTATATGAAACAACGCTTATCTCAATTTTCATAAAATATGGATTTGGCGGGTTTTGATTCTAGGCGCCTCATATGTCTGGTACAAGAGACTGTTATAGGCTATGCCTTTGCAAGTGTTCTTGTAAATGCCAATTTTTCTCTATTTTACCCAGGCGTATCCCCTCACTCCCACCTTGCCTGACGTAATATTATCGTTTAGACAAATGACATTAGCTATGGCTTTAGAAGAATACAGTACAACTTTTCAATTAAATGCAAAAACCAAAATAAATATATGAACGTAAAAAACTCACCGATAGTTCCCACAGTTTGTATTATTCCACATGTACAGGAAAAACCAGTATTTTTCGACCACACGTAACAACATTTTATTTAAACACGAAGATTTCAGGAATTCAACCATTTTATTACAAATCGCCAAGACAATCACGCACACGACACTGCTAATATCAAAATCTTGTTCTATAGGTTATTCACAGGAATAATAATAGTCAAAGTTACGTTTACCAAACGCTAACAGGTGAAAAAAATGGACGAGCTCTTCGAACAAAACCGCGCGCAAAACTGACGTATCAATCAGCTGACAAGCATCCCAAGCGACTCCCGGCAGGCAAAGCGTCAATACGTCAGCCGCGACATCACGGTGACGTCACTGAGATCCCTAAAAATTCCCTAGACGTGGGCGCATCGCAATATAACAATGGACCGTTTACTGAACCTGTACGTTTGAATCTCAGATTAGCCAGTTTTTTATTGTCCGATTTATAGGAATGGGTCTCCCTGGAAATTTCACTCAAAACTTTTTCTTGTTCTAGCGCACTATTTCCTGCACTTTATGTACGTATTGTGCAGATATACATGTTCAAGTAAGGAATATTTCACAAGGCATTACAGCACTATACACATTTACAATAAAACAACTGGCTAAGTGATTCAAACGTACAGGTTCAGTAAATGGTAAATATAAACGTAAAGGTCATTATTTCCTTAGTGAAGCTAAATTAACCGGAATAACCAGAAATTTCATAAGTGGATGCTCATTATGTTTGGCAGCAGATGGGGAACATTTTCAGCATCTACTGTAAGCATGGTGATTAAAAGTGCATTATAGTGATTGTAAGCACAAACTCTGCCATACATACGCGCACACGGCAACTGAGGCGTCACTGGCGGAGCGAGAAAGTCCTAGCCAAGCAAATATAAAGACCCTGTATATATTTTCAATAATTTGCCTTGTGAACGTGATATAGGGAAGGAAACCCTCTCGTGAAGAATTAATACTACGGTTTGGTATTATTTTGTGACAACAGACTGGTCATGACTGAATACTCGATTAATCTAGGAAATATATGAAAGTACCTTGCTTCATTAAACCATAATATTTGTACATATAAATACAGTAAGACTTCACATTACAACCAGCCACTGAAATTATATGCCTTAGGCCTAACCTACAAATTGCATGTCATGAAATTGGTAAATATATTGGTAGCGCTGCACACCGTGAGAATGTGTGTTTAAAAAAAAATTAGTAATGAAATTAGCCAAAGTACCTGTAGTAATGGTATCTGGAGATGATAAATTAATAGATGTTGACTCGTCCGCTGTCATAGACCCACCCAGCCATCCCAAATAGCGACACTACTTATATAGTTGAAAATGAAGTATCGGGTAGACATCTTGTCACTATGTCAGGAATGCCAACCCCGCGCGTTTGGTACTATCTCGCACCGTGTATAGAAAGAAACAAAAGAGCGTCGATAATGTAATTTATAATTGCGCCAAATCCAAATCGTGAGTCGTACTTTAACCATGGATTGTGTGGCATGTGAAATTACTTCATAAATTGTATCTTATTAATGTTTTACATACAAAACCAAACCTAACCTGGGGCTTACGCCCCAGACCCCCTTGCTTGTGGTACTAGCAGTAATTTTCGGCCAGGCAGTACCTAACCTAGTAGCGGACATAAATTGTATCTTATTAATGTTTTACATACAAAACCAAACCTAACCTGGGGCTTAGGCCCCAGACCCCCTTGCTTGTGGTACTAGCAGTAATTTTCGGCCAGGCAGTACCTAACCTAGTAGCGGACATAAATTGTATCTTATTAATGTTTTACATACAAAACCAAACCTAACCTGGGGCTTAGGCCCCAGACCCCCTTGCTTGTGGTACTAGCAGTAATTTTCGGCCAGGCAGTACCTAACCTAGTAGCGGACATAAATTGCATCTTATTAATGTTTTACATACAAAACCAAACCTAACCTGGGGCTTAGACCCCAGACCCCCTTGCTTGTGGTACTAGCAGTAATTTACGGCCAGGCAGTACCTAACCTAGTAGCGGACATAAATTGTATCTTATTAATGTTCTACATACAAAACCAAACCTAACCTGGGGCTTAGGCCCCAGACCCCCTTGCTTGTGGTACTAGCAGTAATTTTCGGTCAGGCAGTACCTAACCTAGTAGCGGACATAAATTGCATCTTATTAATGTTTTACATACAAAACCAAACCTAACCTGGGGCTTAGGCCCCAGACCCCCTTGCTTGTGGTACTAGCAGTAATTTTCGGCCAGGCAGTACCTAACCTAGTAGCGGACATAAATTTTATCTTATTAATGTTTTACATTAAAAAAAACCAATTTCTAACAATTTCTTATTTACGTCTCAATAATATGTGTGTCAAAATCAATTTCTAACTTTACGTGTGAAATAGTGAATTTTGTGTACGACATGTTGGTAACGTAGTCACATGGTGTCACACATGGTGTCACATGACGTGTCCAAGATGGCGTCCGTAGTGAAACGAACACGATAAGAATTCTTTATTTTCGTGAAATAATTATTATTGAGGTGCGGCACTTGTAGTTGAGATTGTGAAACGACTCCCAAGAACTCCGTAAAAGGTATGTAAATCATAAAACCTATATTTTCAATAATATACCTCGTAAAAGTTCGTAAAGTTACGAAAAGGCAAATTCTCACGGCGTGCCGAATTACCTATATGTTCAGACAGCAACATCAATACTGTAGTTTTATAATGCACAAAGGGCTATTGTACTGAATATTTTTCGAACTGATGAATGAAACTGGTGGAAACGACAGCCATTTGATTTGCATCCAAAGTAGTAGAAACTTTCAGTTGATCAGCACGAGTGTTGATTTGTACTTCTTATTTTCACATAGTTTTGATGAACAGTGTCACGTTGCAATTTAAATATAAACGCTCATACAATTCCTCATCGATAAATTAATTGCACTTCATACTGTCATGAACTGGAATAGATTTCTACATAAATCTAATTGCTAGCAAGATCATCCCTTCTCTCGCCGCCATGTCGGTGATAATAGTCAACAAGCCAGTGGTGACTAACTTGCGGTTACGAATCAGCTGTTCATTAACGCCACAGGGTGCCATTTTAAAAATTTTGGGAGATTGAAACACACCCCTCGTGGTACCAGGAATAACCTGTTTGAGATTAGTGTCAAGAGCCAATTGCAACCGGACTATTCTTGCACTACTCTCCAACTACTACTAATCATCGCAATTGGACAGGATGGTGTGAATGGAGTATTAGGGTTCGCTTATGAGTTTGTATTACTTGGTCATTGCTCTGTGATTTTTTTTCTTCCAATAGTGACAGATTGTTAATTATATTATTGGTCAGCAACAGGTTAGTACTGCTCGGTTCCAAGCTCTGTGAACTTTCGGGATGAAGAGCAGAGGCAGGGTAGGAGCAGGCGTGAATTGAGAAGCCTGTCGACAGCCCGCCGTGTTACCTGACGTTCTCGTCTATTCCAATACTGCTAACATGGGTCTTTTCTGAAACCAGTGTGGCGTTGGGAATGAGTGACTACTGAGGCACCGACTAATGTATTTGCTTCTGTTACTACACAAGGACAGAGAAACCGCATCACTTGTCGCCACCACTCATAATAGTCTGCGATGCACATTCCTCTCAGGTCCACGCAGCTTAGACTCTAGCAGTTCAAGATCTTATTACAAAATAAATGTGGCTTCTACCACGTTTCTTCAGCAGATCCCTAGTCTGAGGAAGTTTTACCGGTAGGATATTAGGTTCAATACGAATGTAAATGCACCAGCAAACTAAGCGATGAAGACCAACTGTCATAACAAGAAGCCCAGGCAACACTGTCGAAATAGGCTACTTACTAGGCCCACTGTCAAATAGTAACTATAGTTTTCTCTCACATCTCTTAAAAGAAACATTCAACAGCCGTTTTCTCACTTAATCTGCAGTCTTCAGCAGGCCTTTTGAAAATCAACACTAACATTAGGTTTAATCAAGTAAAAGTTATCAAACTTCCCAGGCCACAAGATCCCCGAAACATATTTCCGTGAAACCTATATCGCTGAACACGTTCCAGATAACGATAATGACGACAACGATTAAATGCCGGTAACCGTACTTGAGGCATGAGAAGAAAACACTGTTATCAACACAAGCTTTCAAGAAGTGGACGAAAACAAAGGCGTAATGTAAGCAATGACAATCAAGAGAGAGGAAAGCACACAACACCAACTTGTAGAATAAATTAATGCAATATCTTCAATAAACTCGACTAACAATTTCATGCTTACCTTTAATCAAACAAATTAATAGACGAACATCAGACCAAAAAAATGGCTGCAACAGACCACACCTCAGTTCGTCTATGGAGGGGGACTAGACTGGTCAACAGCTATGAGAAACAAAATAAACTTTAAATTGCGGAGGAAACAACCCTTTTAACTAAGGATAACAAAATCAAGATTGATCACGTAACAAAGTTCAGCAGTACATACAACTAAACACGAGGCTCATCACACCACTATTACTAACTGCTTGTCCGCTGCTTCCCACTACAAGTCTACTCTCTGCTCAAACCCCTGATGTACAGTTGAAGTATTGTGCAATTGGGAAATAGAGCGCATTCATAAATGAGGACACCGATATCAATGAGTAGTCGTTCTCTCTAAACCTCTACATACCTACGTATTCCTAATATACTAATAGATCTGTCTTATATAGATCTATTCAAAGGGCATTGCCACAGAAACAAAGTTCACTAATTAGGAAATAATATACGTCAAAACGGCAACTATGGAGCGAGAGAGAAGCAAATAGATGACGTCAAACATATCCTAGCGAATTCTCGTTCCAGTTACGAGTACTATAAGAAACCGCGAAGGGTTTGAAATCCGTGGTTTTAATCACTATCTTAGCATGCCAATCGAAGCATAGTTTTAACACTGTAATTAAGTGTCAACAGGGAAGGGCTTAATGTATGGGCAACAAGATAGAGCAATGATGTCTCACTCTCGGACACATATACAGGTACCCACCCGAAAGTAAGTAAGTTATTATTACCAACAAGTAATGTCTTTGAAATACAATGGTCACTTCCTAAATATCACTCATTAGCTCAATTGTGGTATGCGTTTAGAAACCATGTGATGGGATGCTAAATTCCACAAGGAAATCATCAGTACTGCGTATCAACATTATGGCCTACACGGGGAAATATAACATATTCCTTAAAATGTAAAGCCCAAAAGACTAGAAAATCATGTAGACACAATCAATTATGATTAGTAAAACTATGATAATTATTCTAGAATTGTCAATGTTGTATGGTTTTTCTTTGAGAAACCATCTCTTAAAAATGATCCTGTTGAACATCTAAGGGTTTTTTATAGGCGACATTTATTCTCTGGTAGTACGCTAAAATACTTAACTAACATAAATTTAGTTCAGACGAAACAGAAGCATACGGTATGCTTCAAATTTCACCATTAAATGAATACTAAATGTACGGTAATATTTCCTCCGGCTTTTCCCTTCCTCACTCCTGTTCAAACGCCACTGTCTTGGGGCCCGCAAGATTTTTTCCATTACCTGCCTGTCACTATAAATGACTCTAGGTGATGATGAGACTACCCCACACCCCATTTTCGTTGCATTTATTACTTGCTTTGTGAAATTCATTATTTGGCTGCTCTGAAATCGTCCATAGAAGTTCGCTTTTCTTCTTTTGTGATTCACTGTCAAAATGTTCTTAAGTTAAAACAGGAAAAATAGTGGTATGACGATGTATCGACAAAAATGAAAATAAAGCAGTTCATTAAAATGGTACGGTAATGTTAATCCAGTTGGCTGATTTTCTAAAAAAAACTGTACACTATTTCAGTTATTCCCAAATTACTAAGTTAAATTAAAGAATTTCATCGCATCTCATCCCCGACCCCGTTGGAAAACGGGAATGAAAAGGGGTAGACATACACACTAAGTTAAATTAAACTATGGATATGTCCCTACATCTGAATCTGCGTAATAATTCTAACAGCATTGCTTCCAAATATCTAGTTTGTAACTGCCGTTACAGCAGATCCATCACGTTTTCCTATTTTTTACAACCATTTAGGATTAATTCGCATTGCTCTTCTTAGAATAATGAAACTTATACGAAGTGATAAATTCGTATTGTATGTTACTCGTACTTGTGACGCCCATGGTTTTAGCAAAACTTCGTTTTAGAAATAAAATAATTCGTCTCATTATTACTGACCGCTAAGTAAAATGGATAAAACTCGCTAAATCGCGTACTTATTACTATCTTAGTCGCTTTGATAACGACACAAACATCGTGGGTTCATTTAACTATTATAAATTCGTACTTAAGAATGTCACATATATATTCCTGACTTAAGAACCTGCCAATGTACTCTTCGTCATTTTCTTCTTCCACGAGCACATTGTTAACAATTTCCCCTTGAACTTCGGCTTTATCACATCATTGATCTATACTAAATTTTAATTTTCAGTCGGTCAACACGAGTATAATCCCAATTAAATTGGGAATCTGATTCCACCTGAAAAAGATTTACATATGATAGAAAGTTATTTGCCCTGCCAGAGGGGAGGAATTAAAAGCGGGCATCAACAGATCCATGAAAAACTAACAAAAATATACGGTACCAGACAAACAAAAGTTTCATGCTTTTCAGTCGGTTAAATGATTGTACCCAAATGGGATGGGCTATTCACTAATCCTGAAAACAATTATATGAGATTAACAAATCTTTTTTTTTTTCAGAATTAGGGAATAGCCCATCTCATTTGGGTACAATCGTGTTGACCGACTATATAGCATCAAACTTTCGTTTAATAAGGCAACACTGAAAATGGCTTCAACCACCATAATATACCAGACAAAACTGTTCTACATGACACTACCAAAACCCACAACGAACGGATGGAGCCCTCCAACACATCTTGTAAAGTTTCCGGTTCGCCAACGCTGCACTATTTGTTGTATTCTACATTGTCACTAAACGCGCTGTTTCCTCTGAACTTTCAGTCCTTTCTCTTACTAAGTTAGGCTTCTTGAAAAACAGTCTTATATTCATAACTTATACGTATTGTTATAATGTATACCATAGTTTTGAGATGAGTGCCCTGCTAGTTGAAACATGGCACCAACGTGGTATTTCGCTAAAGATAGTGTTCAAAATATCACACTTGGGATGGCTACTGTCAGCGTCGGCAATCCAATTTCGAATATTCAGGTAACCAGTCCTCAACGTGGAGCGTAAATTGAGGCACTCAGTTACACAGGTGGGCTTAAGGATCAAATTATTACATCGTGTCCTTTCTTACAATACATCTCACGCATGGATTTACTGTGCCCTTAGTGACTTAGCCGATTGGTTACGAACCTGGAGTTCTTGGAAAAGGCAGGAATCCAAGAAGCGCCAATGGGATGTGAACCCAGGCGCAGTTAGGGATGAACTATGGCCTGAGGCACGCAGAAATTTAGGATTAAAAATACCTATAAATATAAAGTACATGGACAATTTCACGGTACCCAAAGAGGTCGGATAGTTGAAGAAAACGAGCTGAATAATGCATATTGAAAGTATTTTAGCTAAAAGTTAGGCTTGAAAGCAGCGGAGGAAAGCGGTCTTGACAGTTGTCAAATGTGTTTTCTGTGAAGGAGGGGCCGACTGGAGCCATGAGACATAACTCTCACTCAGCGCGGACTGATTCTAGTCCATGGGATGGCCACGCGCGAAGTTAAAATCAGCCTTAAACAATGAAACTCTCGGAGTGGGAGGAGGAGGAACCTCCCATTTCGAGAATAATTCGAGTTTAATCCATCGGAGAGATGAAGATAAAACACCGTTGGATAGAGAAAAAGGAAAGCGGATTTTTGGAGATGTGAATCACCTTAAACGGAGCCTTATTAAGAAGCACCGTGGAAGCACACGGAGGTAAGATGCCAACGCCAAGGCGCCAGGGGTCTTCAGGCAGACAGTGTCCCCACGCTATGATTTGAATACCGTATTAATTGGAAAATACTGGCCGATCGGATTGAAGGCCGAAGCACATATTCGGGATCCACACGAGATTCTACGTGGGAATATGAAGCCAGAAAGAAATGTCATTTCTGAAGAAAACGAGCTCCTGATTGACGCGGCGGACTAAGTTTCATTCCAGAAACTATATATACCAGACGCGGGGACAAACACACACACAGTTCTGATATGTCAGAGGGCGAAGCTGCGACACTTTGCGCTCCGGAAGGCGCGCTAAGTAAGTAGGGGAGCAGTGGGACTTCTAGACCAGGGACAATTGAATAGTCCACCCGCAATACATTTAGTCTAAAATAATTAATATCTCGAGAACCCATGATCGGATTTTGACATATGAGGTGTCGTAGGACTCGGGGTGATGCCCTCTTACTTATGAACGACTCGTTATATTTAAAAAAAATTAATTGGTTTTGAAAGTAGGTGGTGGGTGAGTGGATAGCGTGTCGTTCTACTAACCCCGAGATTGCAGGTTCGCTCCTGGCCGTGGTAAGTGATTTTTGAAAGGCGGAAAAAACGACAAGCATGTCATACGATGTTGGCAAGCCAAAGAACCCATTTGAATTCAGTAGGTCGTGCTCATAATGGCAAAATTACTCTCGGGAGTTTCCGCCAACACAAAGTTCCTCATTTCTCTACTAGAAAGCGCTATAGTGTTCAAGGAGCTTAGATATCTAACCTCCTTGACTTTCATAGTGATTCAAGGAACAACGAAATTCGACATGCAAGCTGTTACCCTCTGGGTGTCAAATTACAAAGCTTGCACCTGGCACCCGAGGCCATACGATATTATTATTATTGTTTCCAAAACTAATCATGATGGACGTTGTGCAATGGCTCAAAGGAATGGTCTCTATTGAGCCCGCCTGAGCTCATTGGTCGGTGATATTTCTTCGAATGTTAATATACATGCCATGTTTCATCGCTGAACGCACTCTGGAACCAGCACATGGCTTGTCACGAGAAAGGATGTAGTCTTGACTTTGGATATTCGTCCTAGAACTTTTTCTGAGCAACTATTATTCTACTTTTTGATTTTAAAAGGCTCAGAACTTATCACATCGTCATGCAGTATTAATTAAACATTGTGATGTTTATGATATTATTTTTGGTAAAGGTAATTTACGCCGCAGATACGCGGAGAGGAAGTCATTAGACTCTCAACGACTCGAGTATACGCTTGGACCCAGCAAGTGAAGCGAGCCGCTACACAACCAAGTTTGGAGTCGTCCATACTGGACGTGTTGTCAAGTCCGTCCGTTGAGACGAAGAATACAAGTCCACCCACGAGGTGAAGTGAAGTGAAATTATAATCTACAATTGTGAAGTATTATTTAGCACCGTGTAGTGTGCAGCACTACACAATCGAGTTTGGAGTCGTCCATACTGGACGTGTTGTTAAGTCCGTCCGTTGAGACGAGGAATTAGTCCACCCCCAAGGTGATGTGAATTGTAATCTGAAGACATCGAGTATAATTACGCACCGTGGAGTGTGCAGTGAAGTGAAATCAACGATATTGGTCATATTGTAAAGACCATCTGTGAAATTTGTAAAACTGTGAAATATGTTCGACATTTTAGACCGCGTGGAAATACCACATTTTTTACTACCAGGGTCAGTGATAATTGAAGTCCACGAGGGACACGAAATACAAGACAATATTTGTCAAACAACGATTATCGTGGACAAGAAGCACGCCACTGTTAAAAGTAACATTGCCGCTTGTAGCGCAACCATATTTCAACGTCGGATTGCGACGATACAAAGTGATTCTTGCCAGTATTAGAATCTGTGAGATGACACCAAGTATGTGTTGTAAAATCAGTGAATGCAGACAGTGAAGGCCATTTTTGCATTTATGTCTGCTACATTACTGTGTAAAGCCTGTGAAAAAATTTACATAATTGCTACGACGCTAATACTTAATCCTGTGTCAACGCACGTGTGGAAATTATTATTGAAAATGTGCAATCACGACATTCTACTAGAGTTTCCCATGAGTGATATAGAGTAGACACTCATGATGTGAAGGAGATGTTCGAGTGGAGACTTCATCATGCCAGAGGGACCATTCAACCACGTGGGACATGGATACGTGATGCCCATCAACCCGAAGACCGACCGCATGGAGGAGATACTGGGCGTGAGACGAACACGAGGACGCAGTAGAAGCCTGGACCAGGAGAGGCTTGATCTGGGAAGCCTAGCTTTGGAGTCACCCTGTGAAGCGTCCAGATGCTTATTACCCCCAGTTCTTGTGAGAATGAGGTGAGGCGATATTACTGTGAGTCTGTATCTCATTTAATTTCATTTCATTTCTTTATTGCCACATAACATGTATATACAAAAAACTGACATGTTTCATTACATTGATGGCTCGTCAGCTGAATAATAGTATTCAAAATGAACAATACAATGAATAAGAATTTAAGGAAAGAAAACAATATTTACAATAATCACATAAAACAGAATGACATCCTCATCTGGACATTTTACAATCATCATAAAACAAAACAAAAACATCTTAATATGTCAGAATCATTAACAAATTCCTCAACGCTGTAATGGCATTTATCAATCAGAAATTTTTGAAGGGATTTCTTCACCTGCATAATGGACATGTTACTGAATTTCCTCCCGATTTTGTTGAAGACCATCATTCCTACATAATGTGGAGTTTTCTCAAACAGTTTTAGTCTATGACAGGGCAGTTTGAAATTTGATTTATGCCTTGAATCATAATTATGGGAAAAGTGATTGTTTTGGAACAACAAGGGGTTTTTGAAAACAAATAAAGTAATTTCAAATATATATAAAGAAGGGACAGTCATAATGTTTAGCTTTCTAAATAGTTCTTTACAAGATACTCTTCGATTTACATTACACATTGCTCTGACTATATTTTTCTGCATAATAAATATTCTTACCATATCTGAATCCCCACCCCAGAATATAATCCCATATTTAAAAACAGACAAGAAATATGCACGGTACACTGTCATCATGACCCTTATATCGGTAGCCCCTGCCAGGATAGATAATGCATATACAAACTATTTAATCGTTTAACAAGGCCGTCAATGTGACTCGACCAACTGAACCCATGGGAGAGGTTCAGTATCGAACTCATATCCTCGTATTTCGGAAAAAAGAAGGAATAAATGCAGGCTTTAGAAGGGAGTTCTGAAGTTAGTTGAGAAGCTGATACTTCATAAGATTGCGAGGGGCAAAGAGATGTTGTGCAACCAGAGATTGCCAGGCCACAGCCGCCCGGTGATGTCATCTGAACAGTCACCAGAGAGCTGATTACGCACGCGGTAAAATTAGATATGGAAACTTCCATGGACGAGAGAGATGAAGTTTCGGAAATAGCCCCGAGTCGACAATAAAATGGCAGCGTCGCATGAAGGGAGGGGCCGGAAAATAAGAGAAATAATTGAAATTAAGCCATTTGCAGGCATTAAAGTGAAGAAATAACTCTACCAGTGATCATTATCCAGGGAATGAGATATTTTAGAGTGGATCAAGTTCATAGAAATTATGCAGGAAAGAAATGCAAATTCATCACTACGTAATTGGAGAATCCCCGAACCAGAAGCTGATGGTGGGAGACAACAAGAATACACTACCCACGCATCTGAAGAGAACATTTAAATTAATATTAAAGATTTGTGCGATCGATTCCTGGAAACTTAGATACTGTTGAGACGTTTAAAACCTCAGCTTTCCAGACATATTTTTCTTAACATCGTACGTCGATTATTTTGGAAATTGGTGGTGAGGAAGAAGAGAAATTTATTTATTTTTGCCAGAATCAGATATAAGGTCCAGGATCCCGAGAAAGATCATTCAGTCTTGAGCGACCGCTGAGGCGGGTCGTACTGTTTCGCCAATCATTAAGTTTCCGTGAGCGTATAGGCGCTGCACGATGGATCAACAATCATTCAGCATTCAACGAACTTCAGGGAAAGTTATACTGTTCGACAAGTACCAACAGTAAATTCAGTCTAGTTGATCCCTAAGGAGGGGTGTCACGCTGCTTCATCAACATGCAGTTTAAGTCCGTCTAGGGGGCGTAACGCTACATCACATCGCATGCAGTAACTGATCAGACCTCGTGTTGGTCGTGCTGCTTGTCAGCACAGTAGGACTCGAACCTGTAACACGACGCGGAAGTACTCTAAGTCAATGTACTGCCCAGCTTTCTTCAGTGTCGCCGCGCTCTAAATCGTTGAAGTTCTTTTCAAAGGAAAAGTACAATTTAGAACTTCGAAAAGTATAATAGTCTACGGTGGTAGGCCAAGATAAACAGTATGTGAAAATATACGTTAGCCGGCGAGGGTAGTTGAAGCCCTGACACAAGTATTCGAAGTGAGAACATACTATCTCGAAAGTATACGAGACATCAGCAAAGAGTAGATACTCTAAAAACGTTTTCCCAGTGCGTTAAGTATAACCACGGTCGGGTAAAAATATTATCTAATACCTAATTTTCCTGATTGAGGAGATGAGGGTAACACAGTGGCGATAGTAGTAGGAATCTGCAGAGAGATACCCGTAGCCACGTGGAGTTTCATTGAAGTACTCCACAGAGAAAAGACAATAGCCGTCCGAATTTAGTTCCGACGCATAGTATCAGATAAACAATTGTAAAAGCGCAGTATAGCGACTTCAGGGGTAGCGTGAAAACATACTGTTTTCCCAGATAGACAATTGCAAACCGGAAAGGACTACCTTATCGTGCAGTATTGCAATTGCCGATAAATTAAACACCAGAATTAGGAGGGAACTTTTATCCAAGGAGGTTTCATTTCGTGCGAGACTGTCAATTTCAGAGTAGGAGGTAGAAGGCCACGTCAAAATTTGCACCCCTGGGATTTGGTGAAGAAAGAATTCACGTGTGTTTGTTACCCAAAAAGTGAAATTCTGTGTGTGTAAACATAATATTAAGTGAAAGTTATAATCTTCTTTTAGTGTAGTGAAAATGTTTGTAAACCCTCATATTAATCTAAAAATGTGTAATCCAGAGGGAAATTTAATAAGTGTAAGTGTGTGTATCATGATGAAGTAAGACATTTGATGTGGGCTGAATGTCGTTCCACTGGAATTCGGACAATGGGGCCGGATAAACCATGTAAGTAACACCCAAATTTATTATGTGTTTTGGATTCGGAATTCTCATGTAGCAATGGTAACCACGGAGAAAGTATTCTCCAGTATAAAAAATCAGGGATGTAAAACTGTGTGAAAATAATAAGTGCGGGATCTATTATAAAATTGCTAAAATGGATTGTTAATCAAATGAAATCGTATTCAGTGGAATACTTGTGAATATAATAGTACATTATGCAACGAGCCTATAATGGCTATAATTAAGACACGAGTATTTTTATAAAACGAGCGTATGCGAGTTTTATAATTTCCATACGAGTGTCTTAATTGCCATTATAGGCGAGTTGCATACGACTGTTTATGTTCGACAATAATTATTATAACTATTTTATGTTCGAAGATAAATATTCATAAATATCTGTCGAGATTTCGCCATTTTTATCTACTGAACAGAGCGCATGAGACGCAGGGAATGCCTTGTATTTGACCATGGCCACCACGATTACTCTACTATTACACTAGGCAAGGCAGTGTGATTTACATTAGAAGGTCGTGGTACTCAGCGCATCTAATTATCTAATTGGTCAAACGACTGTTTCTTGAGCTCTGATTGGTGGGAGAAACTGTATCATAATGAAAAATAGTGTTATAATGAGTCTCATTATGACACAGTTTTCAGATACATAATAGTCAGGGTCGAACATAAAAAGAATAATGTTATTTAAAAGGCAAACAGGATAATATAAAAAGGAAAATGTAATATAAAAGATTTGGAAATAATCTTCAAATATGAGCCTTTGTGTGCTAAAAATAATGAGAATAATGTAATGAATAAATTAATTGTTGAAACAATAATTCAAGTATGAGCCGTTGTGTGCTAAAGTAATAATAATAAAAATTATAGAACCAGTTGTGTTCTGGGAAATGATAAGTCGAGACTTAGTAATAGGAAAATCTGTCAATTATGGACAAAGATAAAAATGAATTACGTTGAAATAAATATTAAACTTTGGAAGGCATCACGTATGTATTGATTGTCGCCTTTGAGCGCTAAATAATAAATGGTCACCCTAAAAATTGCAGTGATGATAATGCCAGGAATTATAATTGCGGGGATCAGCTGGGTGAAGTAATTGATTTTGCATGTGTTTGCTGTGACAAACTTTTAAAAAGGGTGCTATATATTATTGTCAAGCAAGGAATTGAGTGGGAATACCTTTTCCCAAAGTTGCTTTTATTATTGTTAGGAGGAGTGGTTAATTATCCTCGCTCTATGGAATTAGCCCTAGCCCTCTAAAATGGAAGTGTCCTAGAGGCAGGCCAGAGAATCGAACCAGATGTCTCTCACGTCGAAAGCCCCTTAATTATGATTGGTTTTGAATTCTTACTTCCCAGTGTTATTACTCCGAAATTATAATCATACCTGAGCTATAGTAATAGGTCAGTGGAACCTCAGAATAATGTTGTTATATTAATGCGATGTGTAGCCTTTCCAAGTTCCGTCCACGCTTGTTTGAAAGCGGTGTTTTGAAGTCCCGTCTTAAAGAGGAGGGAACATTGACTTCTCCCCTATGTCATAAATTAAGCCGTAGTCAAGAAGAGTTTAGTGCTTTTCAGTCGGTCAACACGAGTGTACCCAAAAGAGATGGGTTATGCCCTAATCCTGAAATAAATTACATGAGATTAGTAAAACACTAGGAGGGAAGTTTTATCCAAGGAGGTTTCATTTCGTACGAGACTGTCAATTTCAGAGTAGAAGGTAGAAGGCCACGTCGAAATTTGCACCCATGGGATTTGGTGAAGAAAGAATTCACGTGTGTTTGTTACCCAGAAAGTGAAATTCTGTGTGTGTAAACATAATATTAAGTGAAAGTTATAATCTTTTTTTTAGTGTTTTAGTGTTTTCTAACCTCATGTAATTTATTTCAGGATTAGGGCATAACCCATCTCTTTTGGATACATTCGTGTTGACCGACTGAAAAGCACTAAACTCTTGTTTACTAAGGCAACACTGAAAATATGGCTTCAAACACCACAAAATTAAACCGTAGTGTCTCGACGTTTTCTTAATGGAGGTCAGTTGGCGTAGGTCCATGACAGAGACAGACCATGTCTGCACTCTGAAGTATTAAACCTTTTAATGGAAAGGTAATCTGTACCGTGTTTTATATTGATTCTTTATCCTTGCCGTTGCCTCATAGATCCGCACTTCATGAATAATTAAATTGTCAATTGAGACAATAATGAAAAATCCCTGCGCATTGTTGCATGATAAATGTTATTGTTCCCAAGTAATTGTTGAAGATATCGAATAGCTGGGAGTCTATTT
Organism: Meconema thalassinum; assembly: GCA_946902985.2. NCBI lineage: Eukaryota > Metazoa > Arthropoda > Insecta > Orthoptera > Tettigoniidae > Meconema > Meconema thalassinum. The sequence goes on from OX336389.2 coordinate 864,479,282, forward strand.
CGAATTGAATAAATCAGTAGTCTTTAACGCTTGTGGTACATGAGATTTCCGAAAACAAATACAGTTTTGGTAGTGTTGAAGAGAGGGATGATATGTTGCGAATGTCATGTGGTACCCAAATAAGTGGTAATTGTTGATACCATTGAATTGTTATTAACTGAAATTTCTTTTTAATATGTTCAAATTTGGAATATTTAATATGTTTCCTAAACATAGAATTATGTAATAAAATTAGCCGAGACTTCTAGAGCTCGTTTTCGAGAAAATTATAATGTTGCTAAATGGAAGTGAAACTAGTTTTGAGATTTTTGTTTAGGGTTCAATGGACCCTAATTTATTGATTTTTTATGATTAATGTGTATTGTTCATTAGAATAAGTGTGATGTTGATTCAGTTGTTTTTGTGTGTTGTAGCGCCAAATTTTGAGAATTAAATAGTTTTATTAGTAGGATTTTGAATTTCATTTCAGTGACGTGCTATCCTAATCTTGATCCTATTATGTGTGAATCAATCAGTGGGAGGACGTTCTATGCCCCCAAAGAGATAAGACTGAGCAGCTGGATAGTGATTTGCATATTTCTCTTACGAAAGGGCACATGGGGGGGGGGCTATATAAATAATGTGTGTGGATCAATGCTTATGGAGCACTTAAAGTCGGTCACAAGATTAAAATTAAATACTGACAGGCTAGCTATAAAAACATAAAATTAACTGACCGAATTCGGACCATGAAAAATCGTACCGGCAAGCCCTAGATAACCCCCTTCATTTAAAATGGTCTTTCCCTACGTTGGGCCTTCGACAGTATAAACCACCCCCGGAATGGTTTGTGAGAAATTGTAATTTTCGCTGATGTCTCACGTGGGAGACCCCCCCCCCCCATCGTTTAAAATGGCGCCCGTGAACTTTGGGGCAGAGTTTTTAATGGAAAAACCCGAATTTTACTTGGAAAAATCAAAATTTTCATTTTTGAAAATTATGTTTTTTTCCAAAAATTTTATTTTTAGAAAAATCACTTCCATAACGATTTTGAGTGTTAAAGAGTTAATAGGCCAGACGGGTACGGCTCAGGTGAGCACCCGTACTGAAATAAATTTGAGAAGGGACCACAAATGAGTTCGAGAAATCATCTCTCATGCATGAATCAGTGGTGGGGCAGAGTGGCCCAATGTATTTTCAAATAAGAGTGATAAGATGTGTACGAAGATGGATCTAATGGGATTCAATGAGGAGCAGCAAATGCTCTTAAATAATATTATGTCCGAGGATAATATTAAAGCCAATGACAAATGTAAGCCTAAGGAAAGTGTTCTCAGATATAAATGTGAATCCAAAGACATTGTTACACGAAGAGATGGTAATATGCCTTTGGAGCATAAGGACATAGTTGAGCTTATGGAGCTCACAAATAAGGATGAAATATGTAAACAAAGTCCAGGGGAGCATGTGCTAGATAAAGTTGACGACTGTCAGGAAAGCGTCAAGTCTCAAGTAGAAATGCAGGTTAATATAGGCTCGGAAAGCGAAGGGGGAAAGAATGTTAGTTGTAGCATTCCACGTCAGGAGAAGGTAAAGATGGCTACTTTAAAGGAGGCACAGGAATATAGCGCGTTAATAGAAGAAATACTTAAGAAACCTAGGGAAATGAAGGAGGAACTTTGGAAGTTTCAAACGGAAGTAGGGTTTCTGGAAAAGCGTCTGGAAATCAGATCATTAAGGAGGGAGATTGAGAAAGAAATTGACGCTATACATGAGGTCGGGGAGAAAATAGTTCAGAAACCTTTTGTAATATCTAGCCAAGAGTTAGAAGAGGCATACGCGAAAATCCCTAGTATTAAAAAGTCAGTGAGAGAAATGGAGAAGAAATTTGCGAAACGCATGGTTGAAGAAGGGAAAATAGAATTAGCTACGTGGGAACAGATAAACACATTCATTGAGGAAGTAAGTGAACTAATGGAAAAATGGTTGGAAGTGGATGAAAAATGGTCTAACGTTTTACGGAAGATCAGGTTTTTGATCACGACAGGAGCAAATACCCGAAGGAACAGATGGCTTATGGAAGAGAAGAAAGGGATGAGATGCATCAGTTCTTAATAAGTATGTAGGACGAAAGGGCGATAATAGCCATGCAGGAATTAGCCGAGGTAAGGAAGGTTAAAACCCAGGAATATGAAGTAATATTAGAGGCCGCCCTGAAAAGATATGATGAACATATATTAGTGCGGGACCTCAAATGAAAAGAAATAACTATCCCAGTCATAAGTGACACAGAAGAAATTAAAGAAAAGGACATAAAGGTGCAAGAGCCTGAAACATGTACTAATTTGGAGAAAGAAGAAAAAGAAGTAGAAATTGTTGTGACTCCTATGGAAATAGAGAAAACTATTGAGCCACCTGAAGAAAAAGTAACGGACATTCAAGAGAAAATGATAATTCAATGTCAGAAAGAATGCCGAAATGTAAACGAGTCTCAAATTGAAGAAGACCATTCTTATGCCAAAACTGAGCATGAAGAGAAAGGGGAAAAACCGGATCAAGTGGTTATAACAGAAGAAGTAGAAGTAGTAGAGATTCAAATAATAATTCCGAGGGAAATGGATAAAACAACTGAAACCCAAATAGAGAGTGTCGTCGAGGCACGAATGGAAGTAGAAATTCAGGATCCAATAGAAATTGAAAAGGAAAGTGAAATTCCAGATAAAGAAAGAAAGCTAGATGAGAGTAAGGAAAATCTCAAGCTAATAAATTTTGAAAAACAAGATGAATTGGAAATAATAGAAAATATTCCAGAACCTGAAGAAGAAATAAAAAGCCCAGAGGAAATGGCAAACAATGGAGAGAAAGGGGAAGATACAAGTAATAAAGAAGAAAGAGAATTCCGAAAAGAGGAGTCCGAGTGGGAAGATCAGGAAAATGAAAGGCCAATTCAGGGAAATAGTAATGATAGATGGGATTCTATAAATAATGAATGTATAGACAAAATCATGGAAATATTTCGGAAATATCAAGCAAACGAAGAGAAACAAGAGGAAACACCCTTTAAGGAAGAAATTGAAAAGGAAACCGAAATAGCAGAAAGCTTTGGGGAATCCAAAAATGTAATGTTACGAGAAGTCGAAGAAATTCCAAAAGAAAGTCATAAGTCTGAGGAAGACAAAATGGAATTGGAGATTCAAGAAAAAGATTTTGAAAATATTGCTGAAACGAAAGAGGAAATTCCATTTCAGGAAAAAGAGGATGTTGAAGTGGAACAAGTATAGTTGAAAGCACAGTTCATGGAACTATTAATAAAATATCAGGCCTGCAAACGGAAGAAGGAAGAGCAAGGAAAAGTTGACACAGATCCAAATTTGATTAAAGAAATTCTTACGAAATTGAAGGAATTATTTACGAAGGATGAAGGAAACAGAAGAGACCCTCCCGAAAGAAATATGGAAATAGTAGGAGAACCATGGACCGTAGAAGAACCGCAAGATGACAAGAGTCAGATTAGCAATAGAAAATGACCAGAAACAGCTCAGAATCATAAGAGAAGTGATAATCCAAATACATTTTATTCTTGGAAACTGAGGAAGAAAAAGAAAGGAGAAATCCGTCAAGAGCTCAAATATTGGAAGAGCAGGAAAAAGAAGCCTTGGGAAAGGGATAGAGAAAGTATCCCAGATCAGGAATTCTAATGGGTTAAGCCTATATGCACCCATTAGAGGAAGAAAAATGAAAATTTTAAGAAATGCCATCTCGATATGACATGAAGGAAAAAGGAAGAAAACAGAAAAGAACTAATGGGGTAGGGCAAGCACGCACCCGTTGCGCCTTAACAATTTGTAAATATATAGGTTGACAGTGAATAACCAGAGAAGAGAGAAGACAAACAGGCAGAAAGCCAGTCTTTAAAAATAAAAGAAAAAGGAACATTGTCCGACATGTCTGGAGTGCACGCCAGCATAGGGGAAGACCAAGGGACACCCGAACGAGAGGAGAGATATTTATGAGTATGACCTTAAGTGAAGACGTCCGCTTAAAGGGAATGAATGAAGGAAACCCGACTAAGACCATAACAAGCCATTGAAAGGAAGGGCTTGTAAAATAAGAAAGGAATCAGAATGTATTGAGAGATAGTGTGATGACTTCGATACTGACAGAAAGAAATTTTCAATGGAAAATAATTAAATAAATTTCCTCAATACTTCGAAAATGTATTTATCTACGGAGGGAAGATTGGAACCCATAGGAGAGGTTCAGTATCGAACTCATATCCTCGTATTTCGGAGAAAAGAAGGAATGAATGCAGGCATTAGAAGGGAGTTCTGAAGTTAGTTGGGAAGCTGATACTTCATAAGATTGCGTGGGGCAAAGAGATGTTGTGCAACCAGAGATTGCCAGGCCACAGCTGCCCGGTGATGTCATCTGAACAGTCACCAGAGAGCTGATTACGCACGCGGTAAAATTAGATATGGAAACTTCCATGAACGAGAGAGATGAAGTATCGGAAATAGCCCTGAGTCGACAATAAAATGGCAGCGTCGCATGAAGGGAGGGGCCGGAAAATAAGAGAAATAATTGAAATTAAGCCATTTGCAGGCATTAAAGTAAAGAAATGAGTCCACCAGTGATCATTATCCAGGGAATGAGATATTTTAGAGTGGATAAAGTTCATAGAAATTATGCAGGAAAGAAATGCAAATTCATCACTACGTATCTGGTGAATCCCCGAACCAGAAGCTGATGGTAGGAGACAACAAGAATACACTACCCACGCATCTGAAGAGAACATTTAAATTAATATTAAAGATTTGTACGATCGATTCCTGGAAACTTAGATACTGTTGAGGCGTTTAAAACCTCAGCTTTCCAGAGATATTTTTTTCAACATCGTACGACGATTATTTTGGAAATTGGTGGTGAGGAAGAAGATAAATTTATTTATTTTTGCCAGAATCAGATATAAGGGCCAGGAGCCCGAGCAAGATCATTCAATTTTGAGCGACCGCTGAGGCGGGTCGTACTGTTTCGCCAATCATTAAGTTTCCGTGAGCGTAGAGGCGCTGCACGATGGATCAACAATCATTCAGCATACAACGAACTTCAGGGAAAGTTATACCGTTCGACAAGTACCAACAGTAAATTCAGTCTAGTTGATCCCTAAGGAGCGGTGTCACGCTGTCTCATCAACATGCAGTTTAAGTCCGTCTAGGGGCGTGACGCTACATCACATCGCATGCAGTAACTGATCAAACCTCGTGTTGGTCGTGCTGCTTGTCAGCACAGTAGGACTCGAACCTGTATCACGACGCGGAAGTACTCTAAGTCAAAGTACTGTCCAGCTTTCTTCAGTGTCGCCGCGCTCTAAATCGTTGAAGCCCTTTTCAAAAGAAAAGTACAATTTAGAACTTCGAAAAGTATAATAGTCTACGGTGGTAGGCCAAGCTATAAACAGTATGTGAAAATATACGTTAGCCGGTGGGTGTAGTTGACGCCCTGACACTAGTATTCGAAGCGAGAACATAGTATCTCGAAAGTATATGAGACATCAGCAAAGAGTAGATACTCTAAAAACGTTTTCCCAGTGCGTTAATTATAACCACGGTCGGGTAAAAACATTATCTAATACCTAATTTTACTGATTGAGGAGATGAGGGTAACACAGTGGCGATAGTAGTAGTAACTTACAGAGAGATATCCGTAGCCACGTGGAGTTTCATAGAAGTACTCCACAGAGAAAAGACAATAGCCGTCCGAATTCAGTTCCGACAAATAGTATCAGAAAAACAATTGTAAAAGCGCAGTATAGCGACGTCAGGGGTAGCGTGAAAACATGCCTTTTTCCCAAATAGACAATTGCGAACCGGAAAGGATTACATTCTCGTGCAGTATTGGAATTGTCGATAAATTAAACACCAGAATTAGGCTTTTATCCAAGGAGGTTTCATTTCGTACGAGACTGTCAATTTCAGAGTAGAAGGTAGAAGGCAACGTCGAAATTTGCACCCCTGGGATTTGGTGAAGAAAGAATTCACGTGTGTTTGTTACCCAAACAGTGAAATTCTGTGTGTGTAAACATAATATTAAGTGAAAGTTATAATTTTTTTTTAGTGTAGTGAAAATGTTTGCAAACCCTCATATTAATCTAAAAATGTGTAATCCAGAGGGAAATGTAATAAGTGTAAGTGTGTGTATCATGATGAAGTATGAAATTTGATGTGGGCTGAATGTCGTTCCACTGGAATTCGGACAATGGGGCCGGATAAACCATGTAAGTAACACCCAAATTTATTATGTGTTTTGGATTCGGAATTCTCATGTAGCAATGGTAACCACGGAGAAAGTATTCTCCAGTATAAAAAATCAGGGATGTAAAACTGTGTGAAAATAATAAGTGCGGGATCTAATATAAAAATTGCTAAAATGGATTGTTAATCAAATGAAATCGTATTCAGTGGAATACTTGTGAATATAAAAAGAATAATGTTATTTAAAAGGCAAACAGGATAATATAAAAAGGAAAATGTAATATAAAGATATGGAAATAATCTTCAAATATGAGCCTTTGTGTGTTAAAAATAATGAGAATAATGTAATGAATAAATTAATTGTTGAAACAATAATTCAATTATGAGCCGTTGTGTGCTAAAGTAATAATAATAATAATAATAATTATAGAACCAGTTGTGTTCTGGGAAATGAAAAGTCGAGACTTAGTAAAAGGAAAATCTGTTAATTATGGACAAAGATAAAAATGAATTACGTTGAAATAAATATTAAACTTTGGAAGGCATCACGCATGTATTGATTGTCGCCTTTGAGCGCTAAATAATAAATGGTCACCCTAAAAATTGCAGTGAAGATAATGCCAGGAATTATAATTGCGGGGATCAGCTGGGTGAAGTAATTGATTTTGCAGGTGTTTGCTGTGACAAATGTTTAAAAAGGTTGCTATATATTATTGTCAAGCATGGAATTGAGTGCGAATACCTTTTCCCAATGTTGCTTTTATTATTGTTAGGAGGAGTGGTTAATTACCCTCGCTCTATGGAATTAGCCCTAGCCCTCGAAAATGGAAGTGTCCTAGAGGCAGGCCAGAGAATCGAACCAGATGTCTCTCACGTCGAAATCCCCTTAATTATGATTGGTTTTGAATTCTTACTTCCCACTGTTAATACTCCGAAATTATAATCATACCTGAGCTATAGTAATAGGTCAGTGGAACCTCAGAATAATGTTGTTATATTAATGTGATGTGTAGCCTTTCCAAGTTCCGTTCACGCTTCTTTGAAAGCGGTGTTTCGAAGTCCCGTCTTAAAGAGAAGGGAGCATTGAATTCTCCCCTATGTCATAAATTAAGCCGTAGTGTCTCGACGTTTTCTTAATGGAGGTCAGTTGGGGTAGGTCCAAGACAGACAGACCATGTCTGCACTCTGAATTATTAAACCTTTTAATGGAACGGTAATCTGTACCGTGTTTTATATTGATTCTTTATCCTTGCCGTTGCCTTATAGATCCGCACTTCATGAATAATTAAATTGTCAATTGAGACAATAATGAAAAATCCCTGCGCATTGTTGCATGATAAATGTGATTGTTCCCAAGTAATTGTTGAAGATATCGAATAGCTGGGAGTCTATTTCGAATTGAATAAATCAGTAGTCTTTAACGCTTGTGGTACATGAGATTTCCGAAAACAAATACAGTTTTGGTAGTGTTGAAGAGAGGGATGATATGTTGCGAATGTCATGTGGTACCCAAATAAGTGGTAATTGTTGATACCATTGAATTGTTATTAACTGAAATTTCTTTTTAATATGTTCAAATTTGGAATATTTAATATGTTTCCTAACCATAGAATTATGTAATAAAATTAGCCGAGACTTTTAGAGCTCGTTTTCGAGAAAATTATAATGTTGCTAAATGGAAGTGAAACTAGTTTTGAGATTTTTGTTTAGGGTTCAATGGACCCTAATTTATTGATTTTTTATGATTAATGTTTATTGTTCATTAGAACAAGTGTGATGTTGATTCAGTTGTTTTTGTGTGTTGTAGCGCCAAATTTTGAGAATTAAATAGTTTTATTAGTAGGATTTTGATTTTCATTTCAGTGACGTGTTATCCTAAGCTTGATCCTATAATGTGTGAATCAATCAGTGGGAGGACGTTCTATGCCCCCAAAGAGATAAGACTGAGCAGCTGGATAGTGATTTGCATATTTCTTTTACGAAAGGGCACATGGGGGGGGGGGACTATATAAATAATGTGTCTGGATCAATGCTTATGGAGCACTTAAAGTCGGTCACAAGATTAAAATTGAATACTGACAGGCTAGCTATAATAACATAAAATTAACTGACCGAATTCGGACCATGAAATCTCGTACCAGCAAGCCCTAGATAACCCCCCTTCATTTAAAGTGGTCTTTCCCAACGTGGGGCCTTCGACATTATAAACCATCCCTGGAATGGTTTGTAAGAAATTGTAATTTTGGCTGATGTCTCACGTGGGAGAACCCGCCCCCCCATCGTTTAAAATGGCGCCCGTGAACTTTGGGGCTGAGTTTTTAATAGAAAAAACCCGAGTTTTACTTGGAAAAATCAAAATTTTCATTTTTGAAAATTATGGTTTTTCCAAAATTTTTAATTTTTAGAAAAATCACTTCCATAACGATTTTGAGTGTTAAAGACGGGTACGGCTCAGGTGAGCACCCGTACTGAAATAAATTTGAGAAGGGACCACGAATGAGTTCGAGATATCATCTCTCATGCATGAACCAGTGGTGGGGCAGAGTGGCCCACTGTATTATCAAATAAGAGTGATACGATGTGTACGAAGATGGATCTAATGGGATTCAATGAGGAGCAGCAAATGCTCTTAAATAATATTATGTCGGAGGATAATATTAAAGCCAATGACAAATGTAAGCCTAAGGAAAGTGTTCTCAAATATAAATGTGAATCCAAAGACATTGTTACACGAAGAGATGGTAATATGCCTTTGGAACATAAGGAAATAGTTGAGCTTATGGAGCTCACAAATAAGGATGAAATATGTAAACAAAGTCCAGGGGAGCATGTGCTAGATAAAGTTGACGACTGTCAGGAAAGCGTCAAGTCTCAAGTAGAAATGCAGGTTAATATAGGCTCGGAAAGCGAAGGGGGAAAGAATGTTAGTTGTAGCATTCCACGTCAGGAAAAGGTAAAGATGGCTACTTTAAAGGAGGCACAGGAATATAGCGCGCTAATAAAAGAAATACTTAAGAAACCTAGGGAAATGAGGGAGGAACTTTGGAAGTTTCAAATGGAAGTTGGGTTTCTGGAAAAGCGTCTGTAAATCAGAGCATTAAGGAGGGAGATTGAGAAAGAAATTGACGCTATACATGAGGTCGGGGAGAAAATAGTTCAGAAACCTTTTGTAATATCTAGCCAAGAGTTAGAAGAGGCATACGTGGAAATCCCTAGTATTAAAAAGTCAGTGAGATAAATGGAGAAGAAATTTGCGAAACGCATGGTTGAAGAAGGGAAAATAGAATTAGCTACGTGGGAACAGATGAACACATTCATTGAGGAAGTAAGTGGACTGATGGAAAAATGGTTGGAAGTGGATGATAAATGGTCTAACGTTTTATGGAAGATCAGTTTTTTTGATCACGACAGGAGCAAATACCCGAAGGAACAGATGGCTTAAGGAAGAGAAGAAAGGGATGAGATGTATCAGTTCATAATAAGTATGTATGACGAAAGGGGGATAATAACCATGCAGGAATTAGCCGAGGTAAGTAAGGTTAAAACCCAGGAATATGAAGAAATATTAGAGGCCGCCCTGAAAAGATATGATGAACATATATTAGTGCGGGACCTCAAATGGAAAGAAATAACTATCCCAGTCATAAGTGACACAGAATAAATTAAAGAAAAGGACATAAATGTGCCTGAGCCTGAAACTTGTACTAATTTGGAGAAAGAAGAAAAAGAAGTGGAAATTATTGTGCCTCCTATGGAAATAGAGAAAACTATTGAGCCACATGAAGAAAACGTAACGGACATTCAAGTGAAAATGATAATTCAATGCCAGAAAGAATGCCAAAATGAAAACGAGTCTCAAATTGAAGAAGACCATTCTTATGCCAAAACTGAGCATGAAGAGAAAGGGGGAAAACCAGATCAAGTGGTTATAACAGAAGAAGTAAGAAAAGGAAAGGAAGCTTGTAGTTTAACGTGACCGTTAATCTTGAGATAATGAGCCACGGGACCTCCTTTTTACGTGGAATCCGAACCACAGGACATGGCATTCCACTTCGAAAATCTCACATGCATCAGAAGAAGTAGTAGTAGTAGAGATTCAAAAAATAATTCCGAGGGAAATGGATAGAACAACTGAAACCCAAATAGAGAGTGTCGTCGAGGCACGAATGGAAGTAGGAATTCGGGATCCAATAGAAATTGAAAAGGAAAGTGAAATTCCAGATAAAGAAAGCTAGACGAGAGTAAGGAAAATCTTAAGCTAGTAAATTTTGAAAAACAAGATGAATTGGGAATAATAGAAAATATTCCTTAACCTGAAGAAGAAATAAAAAGCCCAGAGGAAATGGCAAACAATGGAGAGAAAAGGGAAGATACAAATAATAAAGAAGAAAGAGAATTCCGAAAAGAGGAGTCCGAGTGGGAAGATCAGGAAAATGAAAGGCCAATTCAGGGAAATAGTAACGAGAGATGGGATTCTACAAATAATGAATGTAAAGACAAAATCATGGAAATATTTCGGAAATATCAAGCAAACGAAGAGAAACAAGAGGAAACACCCTTTAAGGAACAAATTGAAAAGGAAACCGAAATAGCAGAAAGCTTTGGGGAATCCAAAAATGTAATGTTACGAGAAGTCGAAGAAATTCCAGAAGAAAGTCATGTCTGAGGAAGACAAAATGGAATTGGAGATCCAAGAAAAAGATTTTGAAAATATTGCTGAAACGAAAGAGGAAATTCCAATTCAGGAAAAAGAGGATGTTGAAGAGGAAGAAGAACAGTTGAAAGCACAGTTCATGGAACTATTAATAAAATATCAGGCCTGCAAACGGAAGAAGGAAGAGCAAGGAAAAGTTGTCACAGATCCAAATTTCCTTAAAGAAATTCTTACGAAATTGAAGGAATTAAGTACGAAGGATGAAGGAAACAGAAGAGACCCTCCCGAAAGAAACATAGAAATAGTAGGAGAACCTTGGACCTTAGAAGAACCGCAAGATGACAAGAGTCAGATTAGCAATAGAAAATGACCAGAAACAGCTCAGAATCATAAGAGAAGAGATGATCCAAAGACATTTTATTCTTGGAAACTGAGGAAGAAAAAGAAAGGAGAAATCCGTCAAGAGCTCAAAAATTGGAAGGGCAGGAAAAAGAAGCCTTGGGAAAGGGATAGAGAAAGTATCCCAGATCAGGAATTCTAACGGGTTAAGCCTATATGCACCCATTAGAGGAAGAAAAATGGAAATTTAAGAAATGCCATCTCGATATGAGATGAAGGAAAAAGGAAGAAAACAGAAAAGGACTAACCGGGTAGGGCAAGCACGCACCCGTTGCGCCTAAACAATTTGTAAATATATAGGTTGACAGTGAATAACCAGAGAAGAGAGAAGACAAACAGGCAGAAAGCCAGTCTCTAAAAATAAAAGAAAAAGGAACCTTGTCTGACATGTCTGGATTGCACGCCAGCATAGGGGAAGACCAAGGGACACCCGAACGAGAGGAGAGATATTTATGAGTATGGCCTTAAGTGAAGACGTCCGCTTAAAGGGAATGAATGAAGGAAACCCGAGTAAGACCATAACAAGCCATTGAAAGGAAGGGCTTGAAAAATAAGAAGGGAACCAGAATGTATTGAGAGATAGTGTGATGACTTCGATACTGACAGAAGGAAATTTTCAATGGAAAATAATTAAATAAATTTCCTCAATACTTCGAAAATGTATTTATCTACGGAGGGAAGATTGGAACCCATGGGAGAGGTTCAGTATCGAACTCATATCCTCGTATTTCGGAGAAAAGAAGGAATAAATGCAGGCTTTGGAAGGGAGTTCTGAAGTTAGTTGAGAAGCTGATACTTCATAAGATTGCGTGGGGCAAAGAGATGTTGTGCAACCAGAGATTGCCAGGCCACAGCTGCCCGGTGATGTCATCTGAACAGTCACCAGAGAGCTGATTACGCACGCGGTAAAATTAGATATGGAAACTTCAATGGGCGAGAGAGATGAAGTTTCGGAAATTGCCCCGAGTCGACAATAAAATGGCAGCGTCGCATGAAGGGAGGGGCCGGAAAATAAGAGAAATAATTGAAATTAAGCCATTTGCAGGCATTAAAGTAAAGAAATGAGTCCACCAGTGATCATTATCCAGGGAATGAGATATTTTAGAGTGGATTAAGTTCATAGAAATTATGCAGGAAAGAAATGCAAATTCATCACTACGTAATTGGTGAATCCCCGAACCAGAAGCTGATGGTGGGAGACAACAAGAATACACTACCCACGCATCTGAAGAGAACATTTAAATTAATATTAAAGATTTGTACGATCGAATCCTGCAAACGTAGATACTGTTGAGATGTTTAAAACCTCAGCTTTCCAGATACATTTTTTTTAACATCGTACGACGATTATTTTGGAAATTGGTGGCGAGGAAGAAGAGAAATTTATTTTTGCCCGAATCAGATATAAGGTCCAGGATCCCGAGCAAGATCATTCAGTCTTGAGCGACCGCTGAGGTGGGTCGTACTGTTTCGCCAATCATTCAGTTTCCGTGAGCGTAGAGCCGCTGCACGATGGATCAACAATCATTCAGCATGCAACGAACTTCAGGGAAAGTTATACTGTTCGACAAATACCAACAGTAAATTCAGTCTAGTTGAACCCAAAGAGGGGTGTCACGCTGTTTCATCAACATGCAGTTTAAGTTCGTCTAGGGGGCGTGACGCTAAATCACATCGCATGCAGTTACTCATCAGACCTCGTGTTGGTCGTGCTGCTTGTCAGCACAGCAGGGCTCGAACCTATATCACGACGCGGAAGTACTCTAAGTCAAAGTACTGTCCAGCTTTCTTCAGTGTCGCCGCCCTCTAAATCGTTGAAGTTCTTTTCAAAGGAAAAGTACAATTTAGAACTTCAAAATGTATAATAGTCTACGGTGGTAGGCCAAGCTATAAACAGTGTGTGAAAATATACGTTAGCCGGCGAGGGTACTTGAAGCCCTGACACTAGTATTTGAAGTGAGAACATAGTATCTCGAAAGTATACGAGACATCAGCAAAGAGTAGATACTCTAAAAACGTTTTCCCAGTGCGTTAAGTATAACCACGGTCGGATAAAAACATTATCTAATACCTAATTTTCCTTATTGGGGAGATTAGGGTAACACAGTGGCGATAGTAGTAGGAATCTTCAAAGAGATATCCGTAGCCACGTGGAGTTTCATAGAATTACTCCACAGAGAAAAGACAATAGCCGTCCGAATTCAGTTTCGACGCATAGTATCGGATAAACAATTGTAAAAGTGCAGTATAGCGACTTCAGGGGTAGCGTGAAAACATACCGTTTTCCCAGATAGACAATTGCGAACCGGAAAGGAATACCTTATCGTGAAGTATTGCAATTGCCGATAAATTAAACACCAGAATTAGGAGGGAAATTTTATCCAAGGAGGTTTCATTTCGTACGCGACTGTCAATTTCAGAGTAGAAGATAGAAGGCAACGTCGAAATTTGCACCCCTGGGATTTGGTGAAGAAAGAATTCACGTGTGTTTGTTACCCAAAAAGTGAAATTCTGTGTGTGTAAACATAATATTAAGTGAAAGTTATAATCTTCTCTTAGTGTAGTGAAAATGTTTGTAAACCCTCATATTAATCCAGAGGGAGATTTAATAAGTGTAAGTGTGTGTATCATGATGAAGTAAGAAGATGTGGACCGAATGTCGTTCCACTGGAATTCGGACAATGGGGCCGGATAAACCATGTAAGTAACACCCACATTTATTATGTGTTTTGGATTCGGAAGTCTCATGTGGCAATGGTAACCACGTAGAAAGTATTCTCCAGTATAAAAAATCAGGGATGTGAAAACTGTGTGAAAATAATAAGTGCGGGATCTAATATAAAAATTACTAAAATGGATTGTTAATCAAATGAAATCGTATTCAGTGGAATACTTGTGAATATAAAAGGAATAATGTTATTTAAAAGGCAAACAGGATAATATAAAAAGGAAAATGTAATATAAAAGATATGGAAATAATCTTCAAATATGAGCCGTTGTGTGCTAAAAATAATGAGAATAATGTAATGAATAAATTATTTGTTGAAGTGATAATTCAAGTATGAGCCGTTGTGTGCTAAAGTAATAATAATAATTATTATAGATCCAGTTGTGTTCTGGGAAATGAAAAGTCGAGACTTAGTAAAAGGCAAATCTGTTAATTATGGACAAAGATAAAAAATGAATTACGTTGAAGTAAAATAATATTAAACTTTGGAAGGCATCACGCATGTATTGATTGTCGCCTTTGAGCGCTAAATAATAAATGGTCACCCTAAAAATTGCAGTGAAGATAATGCCAGGAATTATAATTGCGGGGATCAGCTGTGAATTAATTGATTTTGCATGTGTTTGCTGTGACAAACGTTTAAAAAGGGTGCTATATATTATTGTCAAGCATTGAATTGAGTGCCAATACCTTTTCCCAAAGTTGCTTTTATTATTGTTAGGAGGAGTGGTTAATTACCCTCGCTCTATGGAATTAGCCCTAGCCCTCGAAAATGGAAGTGTCCTAGAGGCAGGCCAGAGAATCGAACCAGATGTCTCTCACGTCGAAAGCCCCTTAATTATGATTGGTTTTGAATTCTTATTTCCCAGTGTTAATACTCCGAAATTATCCTGAGATATAGTAATAGGTCAGTGGAACCTCAGAATAATGTTGTTATATTAATTTGATGTGTAGCCTTTCCAAGTTCCGTTCACGCTTCTTTGAAAGCGGTGTTTCGAAGTCCCGTCTTAAAGAGAAGGGAGCATTGAATTCTCCCCTATGTCATAAATTAAGCCGTAGTGTCTCGACGTTTTCTTAATGGAGGTCAGTTGGGGTAGGTCCAAGACAGACAGACCATGTCTGCACTCTGAATTATTAAACCTTTTAATGGAACGGTAATCTGTACCGTGTTTTATATTGATTCTTTATCCTTGCCGTTGCCTTATAGATCCGCACTTCATGAATAATTAAATTGTCAATTGAGACAATAATGAAAAATCCCTGCGCATTGTTGCATGATAAATGTTATTGTTCCCAAGTAATTGTTGAAGATATCGAATAGCTGGGAGTCTATTTCGAATTGAATAAATCAGTAGTCTTTAACGCTTGTGGTACATGAGATTTCCGAAAACAAATACAGTTTTGGTAGTGTTTAAGAGAGGGATGATATGTTGCGAATGTCATGTGGTACCCAAATAAGTGGTAATTGTTGATACCATTGAATTGTAATTAACTCAAATTTCTTTTTAATATGTTCAAATTTGGAATATTTAATATGTTTCCTAAACATAGAATTATGTAATAAAATTAGCCGAGACTTTTAGAGCTCGTTTTCGAGAAAATTGTAATGTTGCTAAATTTAAGTGAAACTAGTTTTGAGATTTTTGTTTAGGGTTCAATGGAACCTAATTTATTGATTTTTTATGATTAATGTGTATTGTTCCTTGTTCATTAGACCAAGTGTGATGTTGATTCAGTTGTTTTTGTGTGTTGTAGCGCCAAATTTTGAGAATTAAATAGTTTTATTAGTAGGATTTTGAATTTCATTTCAGTGATGTGTTATCCTAAGCTTGATCCTATAATGTGTGAATCACTCAGTGGGAGGACGTTCTATGCCCCCAAAGTGATAAGACTGAGCAGCTGGATAGTGATTTGCATATTTCTTTTACGAAAGGGCACACAACATAGATTCTTATTTAATGGCATGCCAAGAAAATTAACATTTTTCATATTTGCAAGATCAGAGCTATCCAGACTAAGTTCAATTTCCTTTTGTGAGGAATGTTTGCTGCTAAACAGCAATATTTCTGTTTTAAGCATGTTTAATTGCAAGTAATTTTCTCTTCACCAAGAGCCTAGATCTTCAAGTGTTTCCTGCAAAATATTTTCAATGTTACAATTTCTTTCGCAGGATGCAATTACAGAAGTATCGTTTGCAAACTGTACAACATTCTGTCTGATGGTTAGACGCAAATCATTCACATACAAAAGAAATAAGATTGGCCCCAGTATTGAAACCTGTGGCACGCCTTTGGTCACCCTTTCCCAATTAGAATAATACATATTCCCATTGGATAATAATAATGTTCGTTGCTTTCGATCGTACAGATAGGAAGCGAACCAATCTTGAGTTTTACAATTTATCTTCAAAATATCTAATTTTTTAAGTAACAGTGAGTGGTTTACTGTGTCAAATGCTTTAGTCAGGTCACAAAATATCCCAGCTGCACACTGAGAGTCATCTAGCAATTTGCTTATGGAAGAAATAAATTTATTTATTGCATGATGTGTACTAAGATCCTTCCGAAAGCCAAACTGAGTATTTAAAATAATATTTTCTTTGTAAATATGTATAAGAATTTGTTCCTTAACTACCTCTTCATATATTTTTGAGAATATAGTTAGTATAGAAACTGGTCTGAAATTACTCATATCATCCCTTTTCCCCTTTTTAAAGAGTGGCCTAACCTTCGCATATTTAAGACTATCAGGAAAACTCCCTGTCAAAAGCGACTGATTAATAATCATTGATAATGGCTGTGCTATCTCTTTACTGATAGTTTTACTAACCAAACTGGGATTTAATCCCAACCAACACTTTTTTTTAATCTTTTAATGACAAAATTATTTTTTAAATTTCATTTTCAGTAACAGTTCTAAATTCCATCTTACTTGAAATGTTAGAAAACATCCTTTCATTTACATTGCCATTACCACTTGTGATTTCTGTCCCGACATTCACAAAGAACTTGTTAAATGATTCCGACATATAAAGAGGGTCATTTATAACTTTGCCTTCTACACGGATTTTCATAATTTCAGTTTTTTTATTCGGTACACCAAGTTCAGATTTTACTACAGACCACAATGCTCTATTTTTATTGTTAGATTTCATTATGAAGTTGTTATTTGCTTTGATTTTTGCAGCCTTTACCACTTTATTAAATATTTTCTTGTACTGCTTCACATATTCTAAGAATTCTGGTTTTTGCTTCGATATGAAGCTGCCGTTTCCTATTACTTGATATTTTGATCCCGGGCGTGATCCACTGTACTTTTGAAGACTGTTTGATTTTAACATATGTGTGTGAAAAGCATTCATCAAAAAGGTAAAGGGAATTATTCATAAAACTATTAAAATTATCATTTGTTGATGTTTTACAATCAAAGGTCCATTTTACTTTATTTAGTTTTCGAATGAAGTCAGTTTGAGTCTGTTGATGAAAATTTCTCCTTCTTACGTTTTTGCAATTAGGTGGTTTAATTTTTGAATACTTTGGTAGTGACAGAAATAGAGCATTGTGGTCAGAAAAGCCTATTTCAATATTTGCTGCCTTATTTGGTGAATAATTATAACTTGTAAGTATATTGTCAATGCTGGTTGCAGAGGTGGCTGTTATTCTTGTTGGTTCTCTGAAGTTATATTCATAACCATAATTGCTGGATAGTTCAGAGAAATGTCTGGTAATGCAATCATCTGAAAGAATATCTATGTTGAAGTCTGCTGCGATTATGACTTTCTTATTTTTACTTATTTTTTCATTTTATTAAGTAATACATTAAGTTAGGATAGAAACATACTACTTGTAGTGTAACCTGGGACTCTATAGATCGACAGTATTATTGTTTTATATTCAGGTAGCCCAATGCAGCAACTTTCAAATGTATTTTCCTCGTTCATCATATCAAAGTCATTCCTAACAATAAAATCTACTCCTCGTTCAACAAGAATACAGGAACCTCCGTAACCTTCATTTTTTCTACAGAAATAACCACCTAATACATATCCATCTAACGCATTCAAAAGATTTATGGAATCTTGAGATAACCAGTGTTCAATTAAGCAGATTACTTTGACTATATTATGCATATCGGCAAGAAATATCCTTAAATCGTTAATTTTATTACTATTACCACATGATAAGCCTAGACTATTTATGTTTAAGTGCATGATTGCAGGTGTATCTGTAAATTTATGCTGGAGAATTTCTCTAGCAGACAAAGTAGGCCTACTATAGTTATTTTCAATATTGATACAAAGATCCCTATCTGAAATAAAACTATCATCTAAGTTCTTATCTTTTTGTGAGTTACCACTGTTTACTCTGCATTTAAATGCCTTCTTTTCCTTATCTGAATTCTCCAGCCTACATTCTATAAAAAGCAACATTTCCAAGAGTGATAACAGAGTTGTCTACTTCTATATTATTGATACTACTACTAATTGTTTCTGCTAACTTTGTTTTGCCATTTACATTCATATGCATACCATGCCTTGTGAACATTTATCTATCAAATTTAGTGACATCTATCATATCGACATTTTTAAAACGTGAACATAACCTGGAGATCTCATTGTTTACTCTGTTTACCTCTATATTTACACATGACTCAGGGTTCAAATCGTGCCTAATTTGTAAATTAACAACAACAATTAATATGGGTTAGTTTACCTAGCGTACACTTCAAATTTCTTAAGACGGAATTACCTTCATTTTTTGCTACATCGTTTGAGCCACACATCACAATTACACAGTCTCTTTTATCAAGATTATACGATACCTCAGGAACGTTTCTTACAACTTCGGACCATGTTGCTCCCGGTTTGACGTTGCCAAGCTTGGATCTTCTTCCTTGCTCATTTTTTTCGGTGACGCTCCGACCATGGCTGTCGGAGAAGAATAAAATTGTCCCTTGTGATGTATTACACTTGCGATGATTATTCAGTTCAGTTTTCTTTTTCACGATTGTTCGAGATCCCCGGTTGTTCTTTTCGGAATGGACACTAGGCCTATTTTCAAAACTAACTGACTCGTCCCTTGTTTCTTCTACCTCCAGTACCTCAAAACGATTTTGGAGAGGTAAATTCATACCTGCAATGTTTTTATTTTTTAGGAAAACTCTTTCCTTGCAAACTTTCCATTCTGTTTGAGTGTATGAGTTCGTAACTGCGCCAGCGTAAGGAGGGGTCGGAATGTTTACATCTGATTCCGTACCCACGATGCCTCCTAGCTTCGTTATTTCTTCTCTTAAACATTCAATTACTGCTTTGAGGGTTAGGTTCTCATTTATTAAATCACCCACTGATAAGGCTGCGTCACAGTCACAAACACCAGCTTCGTTGTTGATAATATCGTCGCTACTACTACAACTATATACGCTGTTTTTAGGCCTAGACTCTTCGCAAGACCATGCCGTCATAAGTATGCTGTTCTCTCTTACAGACGGGTCCACTCTACCACATCGAAAGTGAAATAACATACTGCACTTAACACATGAAACACCATTTTTAACTGCATTTTTACACTTTTTGCACATTTTACTGGTTAAACTAGTATTTTTTATCGGACTGAACACTAAAAGACAACTTGCCTAGCGCCGCCATCTTGTACGGGTCTTTGCTGTGATAGATTAATGTAGTTTATTCAACCGAACTCCTTGATGACCAGCCTAGGTAGGATTTTTATAGATAGCACTCATCTTATTGTTATTATTTTTCAGTATGTGTAAGACATCGAGTGGTGCAATCTATTGACTCTCAGTAGAACGAGATGTTCTTACTGCTTGCTAGACGCGACCATGGTTTTTTGAGCTATTTTTGGTCAACCCTTAGCACGGGTTAATTGCAGGAAGGATGGACAGCCATTCCTTATTTTATTTTTGGCCGTGACCCCTCATTGTTACTTTCTAGTCACGCCACTGCCCTTTAATATGGTCGTATCGTTGGATGATCGACAGATATCATCACATTGATGTATTTTTGTTACAACAGTTAATGTGAGGCTATGAAGCCACATTTGTTCTGAGGATAGAATGTACAGGGATTCTAGTTAACTATGCTAACATAGCATCGAACCCTGGTACCACATGTATAATTTTGCACATCTAAGCAGAAGTGAGATTGTCGTCAACATTTTTCATTTATTTGTGTCAAGTGTGGAACACAGGAAGTTTTTATCTTGAGAATGTGACCAGCCGAGTGGCATGTCTTTATCAACCAAAGAACTCCAAGGGAGCGACATATTTATTTGTTATTACTATTTGGAATGTCATACATGTCATATCATCGTACACCGTATTTTTAAGTGGTTCAACTACTGTTAGTTATTATCTGTTCAATATTGTATCAGCACAATTCACATCAGGACTTTATTTAGTGAATTGCTACCTGCATAATGTGATCACAAGCTTCCTGACGCAGCGGGAGCTAGCGTGTTTCAAACACCAGTGAGAACAGGTTTCTGTTACCCATGAAGCACCACGCTGTATTGTAAGATAACTTTGAGCTACTTTAGACAGATGCTTCAGCATCGTAATTTTTACCGTTTGAGATTGTATTATTCTCTAGGTCAAGCCCAGTGGCCATGTTGTGGAAATCACATGTTTTTCATACGTCATGAAAGACGAATCCATTATAAGTTTTGATCGCCGTTGGGAAGCGATATCATTTATTCACTATTTCTAAGTGTGTTATTATATAAAGCTAGATTTTATATTTTGTTAATGGCTATGCTGACACCCTGTTTAGAGGCTATTGTTGTTATATGTGTGTGCCTGTAGAGCACACTCGTACAGATTTAGATCTGCGACCACGTATTTTCCGGGAATAGCGCGAGACTGTATCAGAAGAGCTGTGTGCCTCTGACAGTTGTATTGTTGTGTCGGAGTTTGTCAACTCGTGTTATTGTTCCGACTAAAGAGTCGATGTTTGCAAGTGATTGATCTTACTGAAGACTTCACTTTGTATAGGCAAGGTGTCATGGATTCATCAGTCAATCGTCATAAAACATCGATAAACTTAATCTACACTTCTAATAATCATGAAGCATAATTATTATAGATAATTTACTAATTAATTAATTGTTTGGAACCTAAACTTGATTTCCCAATGTTGTGCCAGCTAACTGATGCCATGAAGATGTTTCCATTTCCATTCGGGAATGACATTAGACAGAGTACACGATTTTGAGACGACGGAGCAGCGTACCAACCAGTAGTTCGCACCTGGTGGCGCGTGAGGCTCATGTGACCTAAGTCGTGGTTTTTACCGCGCAGTTGCGAACGTAATGAACACATTGTCAGATGACGTTTGGATACAAAGAGTATTCCAGAATGTGCAGGCAGGGTTTAGTAAGATATCGAGTAAATGCTGTGTTTTATTTATTCATGTGTAAATACTATGTTATCCTCATGTACCTGTAGTGTTGATGAATACATTCTAATCTTAGGAGTAAATCTAATGTTTTTTGTGCTAGTTATCATGTAGCTTTTGATGTAATGTTTGTGATTACGGACGTCATTCACCGTAAATGTTTGTAATATTGTCAGGGCTTAGCTAAATTCAGTAAATGTAATTGTTAATTCGGGAGTGGTGCCACCATAACATTCACTTGTTTGTTGCTTTGTTAAGCTTAGTTTCTGCTTTTTAGTAACCCATTTCTGATTGTGTAGGGTTTACCGTTTCGTGCCACTACCCAAGCATATTTAGATTAATAAAATCAATTTAGGAAGTTTCTTTGCTCATGCTTCATCTTGAGTAAATGTAATGTATTCTTTTGCTTGATGTTGATGTTTGTAAATGTAGAAGCACTTAGTTTGTCATTGTTTTCATTTGTGTGTTAGATCTTTCGAGAGGGTTTTCAACTTCATTCAGTGTAGGATTTTTGACCATTTTTTATTAGCTTGCGGATTAGCCGAGACAAACCCTCCGAACTAGGATAGGTGTTTGTTGCTTTTTAAATAAATTAATCACGAGTTTACTTAAGTCTGGATGTTCTTATTTTGTAGTTTAAGTGTTTCTGTGATGTACTTCTTGGGTTGTCCATAACAAACACCATGTCTACCCAGATCCCCCTGTGATCACGCTTCTCGTGCGTTGGACCTATGAGAAGTGCATCCAATCCTGTTCGGCTTATGTGTTCGATGGGTGAGTCGTCTGGGAAGTCATTTCGGTTAGTGGCATCCCTGACAGCTCTTCTGAAGGGCTCATACCCCTATATTAAGAATGGCGCCCAACCGGTGATGCTGATTTGGTCATGGTAGCCATCAGCACCTGTCGTTTTCTTTTAAGAGGATTTTGAACACTATTAAAAGGCAAATTGACTGGACTGGGACGAATTCTAGAAGGTCGTACTGCTGTTCAATTAGCCGCGTGGCATTCTGGTGATATAAGACCATGGTGGTGAAACATATTTAGATTAATAAAATCAATTTAGGAAGTTTCTTTGCTCATGCTTCATCTTGAGTAAATGTAATGTATTGTTTTGCTTGATGTTGATGTTTGTAAATGTAGAAGCACTTAGTTTGTGTACTCCAGCAGTACTCGTGATGTTTATTAAAGGGACGCAAGCTTTCTGCCACAGTAATTTCCCTGTCATAGATGTAAGTTCTCTTCTAATGGATATCTCCTTCGTTTTCTCCAATTGTAATGTTATTATTGATGAAGCAACAATCCGTCGTGTCATAGAAGAGATGATGGCTGGGGTTAATGCTAACCTGGAACAAATCAGGACTGATTTAGGTCAAGTGAGGGGCGATTTAGGAGTGAACACTAACGCTGTAGGGGTTGCTAATGCAGCCGTTGTCGCTAATACTGCCACTCTTGATAATGTCAGCGGCGACCCCAATAATGTCACATGAGGTCTTGAAAATGTTAGAGCCGACCATAATAGAGTAAGGGCCGATATGGAAGCTAACAGAGAGGAGGTCAATAATGATATTACCGCAGGTTTAGCAGCTGTTAGGGTGGACGTACTACGACACCAACAGAATGCAAATGATAGGTTAGATACTTTAACCGACGACTTGAGCCGTGCGAGAGGAGACCAGACTAGCCGCATTGGATGAAGCTATTGAGAATATAGTCCAGGAAGGTACTACTCGATTGGAAGGAACTATGACCCGAATACAGATAGAGATGAGAGCCGATCTTGACCACACTAGAGAAGAGTTAGGAGGTCGTGTTACTCACGTCGAGGGATATATTAACCAGGTCAAGAAGGAAGTTGTCACTGTGAACGCAGGGTTAAAACTCATGAGATGTGCCGCACTCGCTGTCCACGGGAATGTTAATGCCTATGGGATAGAAGTAGCCCAATTTAAGAAAGAATTAGCTGCGACTAGCAAGGGTGTTGCTGAATTGACAGATACAGTAGGAGAACTTCGAGAAAGGATGGATGTTAACAGAGAGGAGATTGGAGTTGACATCGCTCTCTTTTAAGAGGTGATCTGAGGGAACACAAAAGTATCGTAGAAGGGCAAGTTGCAAGCGTCAGAGACGAGGTGACGGAATTAAGAGGGGATGACGCCGTCATCAAAGATGATGTTTTAAAGGTCAGAGAGGACGTGTTAGGATTCAGGGAAGAGGACGATTCTATACAGAAAAGATTGGGAGAAGTTGCTATTAATGAGAGATTACAGCTCGGTTCCAATTTCAGAACTAAGATTAGGGAGATTGATAAGTGTCTCCGGGGAAAAATTGAGAGAGTAGAGTTGCAAGTAAACGAACTAGGCCGTCAGACTGAAGAATTAGACGCTACAGATTGGGAGGAACTGGAAAGAAGGATACAGGATTTAATGGAATCTAGACCCAGAGACCCACCTAACTTATCGATAGCTGATGATCAACCTACATCTCAACATGGTATGACAGATGTGACACAGTCATCTGGTCAGACAAATCCACCGTTAACTGTACAACAGTCACAATTAATGGATGTTATGTCGACATGTAATCGACTGACTACGCAACCATCAGCAACACCTCAATTTTCAATGACACAAAATTATCTGCAGACGCCGATGACGCAGAACACATACTCGAACACTGCGATGCAAAATAGTGCAACTGTACCATTGAACTACAATGCACCACCGCTTAGACCAACATATCCGAAGAATAGTCAGAACAACGTATTGATTTTTAGATCACGCGAAGAACAAACTGTTAAATTCTCAGGAACTGGAAGTGGAGTCACTCCTGTTGAATTTCTTGCCAACATGGAGAGTTATCTTCGAGACACCATGGTAACTCCAGAGAGGGAGCTACGTGTCATAGAACGTCTTCTTAAGGGGCAGGCAAGTACTTGGATTAGGGCTTTTCGTTACTCATTTTCAGGATACCAAGATTTCAGAGACGCTCTCCGTAGAACGTATAGGTCTAGCGACATACAACAGAGCATTCGTGCAGAGATGTATACGAAGCGCTACAGCTCGAATTTACCCACTCGTTATGCCAACTACTTCGCGACACAATTCGCAAAGCTATTTTGTCTTATTATCCCGATCATATGGCAATATCCGGCTGACGTCCAGAGAGTTCTGATAGCCACGGGAGCCAAAACGTTTTGGGAATGTGAGAAAGGTTAGATTCTAGCACCGAACAGTTCTCAACACATAAACCTTCGAGAGGCGAGACACGCCACGTGAATCTGACGACAGTTGACAAGGGTTGTCAAACGCCGAAGCCGACACCAGTCGTTAATGAACCGTATCAACGAGGGAATACAGATTTCAACCGTCGTTCATGGAGTAGAACACCATACTCTAGAATTGGACAACAGATGAATCAGGGATACTGGAACAACAGATTTAACCGTGGAACGAACGACAACCACCGTCCAGAAAATGATAATCGCCGAGGGAACAAGGATACACCTCGAGCCCAATAGTCCAGAAATTTCTGCCGCGACTATAGATATAGTGGGGGATACCGCAGAGATCGCGACCCCCAGTATCAGCATGACATAAATTGGCGTTGACGTGCACAGGAGAGTCGGGAGTACATCCGTCAGCTCCGCGAAACTAAGGAAGAGGCAGACCAAAGCCGTACGCCGCGGGATGCACGAGACGTTCCAGAGGAGGTGTCCGATCACGAGCAACCCGGCACTTCCAATGGGAAAAAAAACCTAAAATCGCGTTAAAACCTGATCTGAGTGGTACCAGAGTGACTGTCACTATTTTACTCTGGGAACCAGTGCAGGAGGACTTATTAGACGAACGACGAACCACGACCGATTTTGAGAACACACGATTGCCTATGATATCGGCAAAGATAAATGAATGCTCAGTGACAATTCTCATAGATACTAGTGCTATGATCACTGTTATTTCATCCGACTTCTACGCTACACTGAAAGCAGAATCAGATGTCACAGAATTACCCGTTTCCACAATGAGAGTAAGAGGAATTATTCCAGACCGCACCGTAAAGTGCAAAGTTCAGGTCCTATGCACATTAACCATAGCGAGCCATGTGTACTTGCACCAGTTCATAGTCCTCTGAATGGTGCAGATTTATTCGGTGCAGATTTTACGCGTCAACATGACGGTATCGTAGATATGGGTCGTAATACAGAGTAGTTTTCTCCAAACGAACCCATATCCATGAATGTTCTGGAGGATGAACCAGAATTAAATCCTGAAGTCTATGTTATTGATGATTGGATAACTAAGAGGGAGGAACAGGAACTTGAAGCACCTGTGGAAGAACGACCATTGTCTGGATCAACGAAAGAGAAACTGGATGCACTGCTCACGGAATATAAGGATATTTTTGGAACATCGCCAGCAGAGATACCTGATTTTGAGTATGACTTAGTATTGCTAGACGATTCACCGTTCCAGAGAAAAATATATCCTATAGCCGAGAAGCACCGCGAGGAAGTAGCGAAGAAACTTAAGGAGATGGAAGCCACTGGGACTATTAAGAAAGCGCCGACTTCCTATTTAAATCCGTTAACACCTGTGGTCAAGGTGGACGGTAGTTTAAGGCTTTGTTTGGATGCCAGGGCCTTAATTGTACGCTTGGCGCCTGAGCATGACCGACCGCTGAAAATTAGAGACATTCTTCGCAAGTTTAAGGGGAAACTATATCTAACATCCCTACATTTGGTTCAGTCGTACTACCACATTCGACTGTCCGATCACACACAGAAATATACTGGATCCTTGTATGACTAAACCACCTATGTGTTTAGAAAATTACCATACGGAGTGAAGAATGCAGGAGCTGCATTGATTCGCGCTCTTGATGCAAAACTGATTCCCGAGGTAAAGGAGAAAGTCATTTGTTATGTAGATGACATTATTATTGCATCGGGAACCGAGGAGGAACATCTGGCTACTCTTCGAATTGTTTTCAAAAACCTCCGGCAGGCAAACTTTAAAGTCAAATTTGACAAATGCCGTTCCTTCCAGACTGAAATTAATTGCGTGGGTCATATTAATAGTGGTAAAGGATACCGACCCAATCCTGCGAAGATCCAGGCAATAGCAGCGTTTCCAACACCTACCCGTGTGAAGCACGTGATCAATTTCTTGGGATTCTTCAATTTCTTGCCGCTCACTGCCCTAAATATTCGGAGACTGTCGCTCCACTACAAGGTTTGTTGAATAAGAATTGTCGACGGACTTGGAGTGAGGCGTGCAATGAAGCATTTATTAAAGCTAAGACGATGTAAGCAGAGTTGGAATACCCAGACTATTCCCGAAATTTCATCCTTGAAACGGATGCATCTTCTGTTGGCACAGGTGCCATTTTGCTAGAAGAAGATGAGCAGAAAAATCGTCATTAAATTGCTTTTCTAAGCAGACGATTAAGGCCGCATGAATCCCATTACTTTACTACAGTAATTGAGGCTCTTGCCATCGTTCCCGCGTTGGAGTACTGGCGCAAACTTCTATGGGGACATCAAATCGTGGTGATAACTGACCATCACGCTTTGACTTTCATCACGCGATCAAGACTGTCAAGCGACAGGATTACTCGATGGGCATTATTTCTCCAACTGTTCGCTTTGTAAATTGAACACCGCCCTGGCAAAGAGAATGTTCTGGCCGATATTCTCAGCCGAAACCTTGAAGCTTTAATCAATGCCATTGACATCGAGGGAGAGTGCGAGGAACACCTTCGCCGATTGCGTTATCTACCAGAAAGTCAGAAGGCGAAAGGAAGAACTGCGACGGATCATACGATTTCTTTAGAACCGAATGGATGCCCAGGACCCCAACTACGCTCAAACAGCCGCCATTGCTGACAATTATTTGGTCTACCGTCGTACTCTATACAAGATTGTGGATGCTGACCACACACAACTCCTAGCTGTTATCCCCAGGAGATGCGAGGACACTGTCATCCTCATGGTCCATTTGTCCATTGGCCATGGAGGCACTGATTAAACCATTGCGACCATCCGAGAGTCAGTTACTTGGAATGGGATGGGTACGTCCGTGAGGAAGTGTTTACGTGCTTGTGACGCATGTCATCGGAACAAGTACACGTCACACTTGTTGAAGGAACCACCTCGACCCATATTACCAAAGAAATCAAGGGAATTATATGCACAAGATCTCTATGGGCCAATCCCGAAAGCATGCCGTGGAAATCGATTTGTTGTCGTGACCATCGACGTGTTTACGAAATTCACGATTCACATCAGATTACACAGAGAAGTACACGTCATGTGATACCGGAGGCGGGAAAACCACAATTTCTCCTAACCGACCACGGATCACAGTTTACCTCTGCAGAATTTGCCACTGCGATAAACGAACTTGAGATTGGACACCTTCTTTCGTCCATAAGACACCCTGAGAGTAATCCAGCAGAATGTGTGATGGCTACTATTGCCAAATTCTGCAGACTTGACTGTCAGGAGGAACACTGGAGATGGGCCGAAGTTTTGGTAATAAAGGCGAACTGTATTAATTCAACTGTACATGAGAGTACGGGTCAAATACCCATGGTACTACATTTGAACCAAACACCCATGAGGATATGGAATCACATCATTGTAACACCGCCGAGTATTCAACATTCACATGCCAGCAGGATCTTAGCTGCAAGGAACAGACTGGATAGGCAAGCCGCCAAATGTCTCAGAAGGATGCGACACAAGAGATACAGAGATCCACTCGTCGCGGGAGACCTGGTACTTATCAGACGACCCGGAATATCCAACCCACTCGACAGAGTGTATGGTAAATTTCTGTCACTGTACTACGGGCCTAATCGTGTAACTGAACCCCTAAACAATGGGAGTTATGTAATTGAAGATATCCATACAGGCGAACATATTGGCACTTTCAACGCCGCCAATTTAAAAAATATCAACAAGCTTAAATTGATTATTGGATAAATAAAAATGCATCCCTACATTTTTATTAAAACCGGCGGGGAGCATATGAGCCCGCCTGAGCCCATTGCTCGGTGATATTTCTTCGAATGTTAATGTACATGCCATGTTTGATCGCTGATCGCACCCTGGAACCAGCACATGGCTTGTCACGAGAAAGGATGTTATCTTGACTTTGGACATTCATCCTAGAAATTTTTCTGAGCAACTATTATTCCACCTTTTGATATTAAAAGCCTCAGATCTTACCACATCGTCATGCAGTATTAATTAAACATTGTGATGTTTATGATATTATTTTTGGTAAAAGTAATTTACGCCGCATATAAGCGTAGAGGAAGTCATAAGACTCTCAACGACTCGAGTATACGCTTGGACCCAGCAGGCGAAGCGAGTGGCTACACACATCACCCACGAGGTGAAGTGAAGTGAAATTATAATCTAGAATTGTGAAGTATTATTTAGCACAGTGTAGTGTGCAGTACTACACAATCGAGTTTGTAGTCGTCCATACTGGACGTGTAGTTAAGTCCGTCCGTTCAGACGAGGAATAAGTCCGCCCACGAGATGATGTGAATTGTAATCATAAGACATCCAGTATAATTACGCACAGTGTAGTGTGCAGTGAAGTGAAATCAACAATATTGGTCATATTGTAAAGACCATCTGTGAAATTTGTAAAACTGTGAAATATTTTCGACATTTTATACCACGTGGAAACACCACATTTTTTTTACCACGAGGGTCAGTGATAATTGAAGTCCACGAGGGACAACATTTATCGTGGACGAGAAGCATGCCACTGTTAAAAGTATCTCAAAATGATTCTTGCCAGTATTAAATTCTGTGAGATGACACCAAGTATGTGTTGTAAAATCAGTGAATGCAGACAGTGAAGGCCATTTTTGCATTAAAGTCTGCTACATTACTGTGTAAAGCCTGTGAAAGAATTTACATAATTGCTACGATGCTAATACTTAATTCTGTGTCAACCCACGTGTGGAAATTATTATTGAAAATGTGCAATCACGACTATAACCACATGTGCAACGACATTCTACTAGAGTTTCCCATGAGTGATATGGAGTAGACACTCATGATGTGAAGGAGATGTTCGAGAGGAGACTTCATCATGCTAGAGGGACCATTCAACCACGCGGGACATGGATACGTGAAGCCCATCAAACCGAAGACCGACCGCATGGAGGTGATACTGGGCGTGAGACGAACACGACGATGCAGTAGAAGCCTGGACCAGGAAAGGCTTGATCTGGGGAGACTAGCTTTGGAGTCACCCAGTGAAACATCCAGATGCTTATTACACCCCAGTACTTGTGAGAATGGGGTGAGGCGATAGTACTATGAGTCTGTATCTCTTTCTTGTACGGGTCTTTGCTGTGATATATTAATGGAGTTTATTTAACCGAACTCCTTGATGACCAGCCTAGGTAGGATTTTTATAGATAGCACTCATCTTATTGTTATTATTTTTCAGTGTGAGTTAGACAGCGTTTGGTGCAATCTGTTGACTGTCAGTAGAACGTGATGTTCTTACTGCTTGTTAGACGCGACCATGTTTTTTTGAGCTATTTTTGGTCAACCCTTAGCAAGGGTTAATTGCTCGAAGGATGGACAACCATTCCTTATTTTATATTTGGCCGTGACCCCTAATTGTTACTTTCAAGTCACGCCACTGCTCTTTAAGATGGTCGTATCGTTGGATGATCGACAGATATCATCTAATTTATGTATTTTTGTTACAACAGTTTATGTGATGCTATGAAGCCACATTTGTTCTGAGGATAGATCGTACAGGGATTCTAGTTAACTATGCTAACATAGCATCGAACCCTGGTACCACATGTATCATTTTGTACATGTCAGGCTAAGTGAGATTGTCGTCAATATTTTTCATTTATTTGTGTCAAGTGTGGAACACAAGAAGTTTTTATCTTGAGAATGTGAACAGCCGAGTGGCAAGTATTTATCAACCAAAGCACTATTTGGAATGTTATACATGGCATATCATCGTACACCGTATTTTTACGTGGTACAACTACTGTTAGTTATTATCTGTTCAATATTGTATCAGCACAATTCACATCAGGACTTTATTTAGTGAATTGTAGCCTGCATAATGTGATTATAAGCTGCCTGACGCAGCGGGAGCTAGCGTGTTGCAAACACCAGTGAGAACAGGTTTCTGTTACCCATGAAGCACCACGCTGTATTGTAAGATTAACTTTGAACTACTTTAGACAGATGCTTCAGCATCGTAATTTTTACCGTTTGAGATTGTATCGTTCTCTAGGTCAAGCTCAGTGGCCATGTTGTGGAAATCACATGTTTTTCATACGTCATGAAAAACGAACCCACTATAAGTTTTGATCGCCGTTGGGAAGCGATATCATTTAGACACTATTTCTAAGTGTGTTATTATATGAAGCTAGATTTTATATTTTGTTATTGGCTATGCTGACACCCTGTTTAGAGGCTATTGTTGTTATATTTGTGTGCCTGTAGAGCACACTCGTACAGATTTAGATCTGCGACCACGTATTTTCCGGGAATAGCCCGAGACTGTATCAGAAGAGCTGTGTGCCTCTGACAGTTGTATTGCTGTGTCCGAGTTGGTCAACTCGTGTTATTGTTCCGACTAAAGAGTCGATGTTTGCAAGTGATTGATCTTACTGAAGACTTCACTTTGTTTAGCCTAGGTGTCATGGATCCATCAGTCAATCATTATAAACCATCGATAAACTTAATCTACACTTCTAATAATCATGAAGCATAATTATTATAAATAATTTACTAATTAATTAATTGTTTGGAACCTAAACTTGATTTACCAATGTTGTGCCAGCTGACTGATGCCTAGACAGAGTACACGATTTTGAGACGACGGAGCAGCGTACTGTACCGTTGTTTGTAAGGTTTTAATCCACGTAATGTGTACAGTTACGTCAGGAGGTGTGACGTAGTTGCAGTCACAAGACAAGTCATTCTCTGCAGCTGAGAAGTTGTAAGAGAGAGTCATTCGTTTCCATTTGGCTGGCAACGAACATTTCCGAATGGACGGCCGAAGCTCGAGCCAATCATTAAATTCATCAATGACGTAATGTCTCGCATCGACCCCAACTTGAGAATTGTTTTTACTGTTTTGAAGGAAATAAGAGCTGTTTACGAAATTATGAAGACCTTAGAATGTGTATCTCCATAGCAGAAGGCTCTTATACATGTAAAATGGAACCTAGCAAGTGAATTGGAGTAATAACATGTATTTAATCCAAGCTACAGACGATGTATTGACATATCGATATATGACCAAGAGGAGAAGGGGATGATGTCTTCCCTCGGCCATGTGCACGGAGAAAGAGAGTCTCACTTGGCTAGTAGCACATCGCGAGTATCACTTCGCTTGAAAAATCTACATGATCAGTCGGTCAGCATTTTCTGCGGCTAGGCCCGGCTGCGAGAGTGAGTTTGATACATATTTTCGGCAAGCCACGGTGTCAGTGCGACCGCGAAGCGAGCTGTACTTTCGCCGGTCAAATTATCGTGTAATCGCGAGTGAACGTATAACGTGTGACTATTTCCACAGCAGTCACGGTATAGCAATGGAGTTTAAACGTTGTGTTAAACCCATGTGCAAGTTTTCGAGTTGGGATAGACAGAACAATTTGTAGTTGACACGCGGACTGATATTTCCATGTCCAGCGGTGTCCATGGTTCAAGCCGCCATTACGTGAAACTGGGTGGAAACTTTCACGAGCTATGGTAGTGTGTATTCTTGAGTAGAATACATGCCAGCGACAAGACTATATTTCCAGTGCATTATGCTATTTCTAAGAGGCATATTTATGTCCGAGACGTCAATGGAGAACTTTCATATTGTAATAGTAGTTCCTTGTATGGCAGGCTGTATCGTATGGGGTAGCTGCATGTGAGGCATTAGCGAGTTGAAACACAAAATCTACAAACTCTATCATCCAGTAAGGAAACGATTCCTCATTTGGAATGCAGTAGTGGTTGTTGGCGAATGCTATTGCGAGCTGTGAAATGATGGACACTGTCTGGAACTGTGCGTTTTCACGAGCGTGTGCGGACGATCCTGGCTAGAGTGATGAGGGAGTGGGGAGTCGACCGACAGCTGATCGAGTACGGTGTGTTCCTGGGTTCGAGTTGGAGGTCCAAGGAGGGAGAATGCTTTGTCTGATTCTAGCGTGGAGGCTAGTAAGACATATATATATCCTTTTTACAACGCGTCGGGAGGCAACGCAAGGTACTGGCAAGACAACTCATGTATTATAGCTTAGTGGAGCATTTGTTAGCATTCACAATTGCCATAGTTTTTCTTTAGTAGCGT
The DNA here is from genome assembly GCA_946902985.2 of Meconema thalassinum. Classification (NCBI taxonomy): domain Eukaryota; kingdom Metazoa; phylum Arthropoda; class Insecta; order Orthoptera; family Tettigoniidae; genus Meconema; species Meconema thalassinum. Next base: position 864,512,052 of record OX336389.2, read on the forward strand.
AAATGGACATGCACGAGTTTAGGTTCGATGTTTCTCTCGAAACTGACTTGCTGTATATCCGGGATTATTGTTCACTTATTGAATTCATCCCTTGTGTATTTTATAGATTTGATGATTAACTTATGAGTAAATTCACAGTAGTAATTTATTTAGATATGCGTATTTTCATTGTCAAGAAGACCATTTTAGGGGAAGACCTTGTGCCCAACATAGTCCCCCAATAAGCGCGGTTTGGCAACTCCGCCAGCGCTGTATGTCATCGCTGTTGTGCGCGGCCACTAGGTTGAGTGCCGTCGCGCGTATCTGAATTCTATCTCCGACAGAGCGCGCTGTCTCTGACCACGTGCTCAGCTCTTCCATCTGGCAAATTGTCACTCGAGGAAAGGCAGACAGATGCTTGTGGTGCGCGTACGATACAGTACTACGTCGTGATGTACGTGAGTGACTTTATATCCGATCGTGTTTGCGGAGAACCGTGAGTGAATATCACAGTGTATCGGGAGTGGATTGTAATAGTCTATGAAAGACCCTATAATCACATATCGCCGAAATTACCGTGCGCAATCGAAACATTTGACGGCCGAGTTTCGTGTGCATAATTATGAAAATGCTTTCGGCTTGAAAAACGAAATAATTAACTTTACAAGCGGGCTACATTACGGCATCTTGTATGAACGAACGTTCGGGAACACTCGAGCACTTGCCATCGTAGGACGACCCGCTAATGCATTGTGTGACTTGAGGATGCAAACGAATTTCATGAATAGCTGTGAATGCTTTCAACTGACTGCCAATATACAGCTGTGAAGACTAGTGGATAGAAAGAGTCGTGTTCCAATATGAACAGTGATTGGCGCAAGGACTTGTAATTTCCAGAATGGAATTAGGGCATTTTCAACTTGTGCTATTGGAGTGTCTGTGAGAAATTTGGAAATGGGAATGAAATGAAAATCCACAGCCTGCTTCCAGTCTCCGACCGGGTCAGGAATGGAAAGAATGAAGCCCCCATCTAGCGGCGAGGATATGAACTGTGCCGGCTGCCGAGGCCTGACGCATTCCTCTGGGCCAATGATTAAATGAATGACAGATGAAATGAAATGATAGTGGAGAGTGTTGCTGGAATGAAATTTTGACAGGGAAAACCGGAGTACCCGGAGAAAAACCTGTCTGCCTCCGTTTTGTCCAGTACAGATCTTACATGTAGTGACCGGGATTTGAACCACGGACCCAGCGGTGAGAGGCCGGCGTGCTGCCGCCTAAGCCACGGAGGCTTACACTTGGAAATGTGAATATTTATTGAAAATATGGTGCACTGAGCCGATACATAGGGGAACGAGATGGAGTGATAGCCACGCCAGAATGAAGCCATGAGAACACCACGATGATTACATCGAGGGAGATGGAGATAGCCACCATGGGGCTGGAACGTCCCGGGTTCGGTTCCTGCAAGAATTTTGGAAGAAGACGGAAGAAGATGGATTCCTGCAGCTTCGGATTTGGGGGCAGATGGTACTGGATGAAGATGGGGATTTCTTCACTGGATCTGGAAATTCTTCACACCAGGAACGTAGGCCTGCTAACATTGTACCATCCTTTCTTATTTCTTCGAGTTGGTGAGCCAGAATATTTCTTCATTTAGTAGTGAGTGGTTTAACTACTCACTAGTACTCTATATCATGGAATTGAGCTAATATTGAATTGGAAGTAGAATTGAATTTAGATAAGATGGTGAAGGTATTGGATTAAGGAAATCAGTGGTGAATTATTTGATTGATTGAAGATTATTATTATTATTAATAGCCAGATTTATTCTACGTCTACGAAGGACATTTGATGTAATATTTCACATGGATAGGCTATTGGATGTTGGAAGGACATAACCCACATTGCCTTATTCTACGATCCAGTTAATATTTTTCGGATATTCTATAAATCCATCTCAAGTTCGGATGATAGGATTTTGCTACTTTTGGACGTTGGAACTTCATAGGAGCAAGCCTATAGTTTTGGTCGAATACTTGATAGTCTATTCGACTGTATTTTCGATGGAATATGCTAGATGCCTGTAACTAATTTGATATTGAGAGCCATAGTAAAATTCAGGTTTAAATTCTTGGATCTTAACTTCGGATATTGGCGAATATCATGATGATTTGCTAATTATGATTATCAGTTCAATACTTTCATATTTCCTTCTCCCATACTCTTTGCTTTAGGAATTTGATTTATTTCAAACACGTTTTGCTATTTTTGCTTGAACGTTTTTACATTTTGACATTGCTTCTAGTCAGGCCTACATTATATTAAAATTTATACAGGCCAATTATGTGATCGAAGGGAAGCCATAATGATTATAGGGTAATAATTATACATTTATCTGCATTAAAACTGTGAAGTTGGTGTGTTTATTTAGAAAAAAGAAAGATAAAAATATGAGAATAATTTAAGGTGATAATTCACATATGCTGTGAACAATTCGACAATGGTTTGAAGATTAATCTTGGTGTTTAATAAAAAAAGAAAGATAGTAGAATAATGAAACACGTGGTGAATATGTAAAAGATATACTCTATATTAATTATAATAATCATTATTGGTGTGAGGTCATTCAAAACGGCATGACTACGTAAAGTATAGGCAAATGATTGTAAATTAAGCATTGATATAAGCATATAAATGATAGTCTAATCACTTTGCATTTAATCAAGTGGACTATATTACAAACTAACCATCGAATGGGAAGAAAAAGAATCACTTAGTTGTCGCATATTATCGAAACATAAAATTTGAATTTTGTACAAATGATAATGAGGCAGGTACATTTGTTGCAACATTATGAGTAATAAGGGTAATGAGACTCTGAAATAACTTGCAAAATAATTTGGATATCATTATATTTGAGACATAGACCTGAGATGAGTGTCTGATAGATTTGGAAAGCATGGATATTCTACTAATGAAATTTATTCTTCTATTTGAAAGAATGTAGATAACAAGTTGTATAATAATTGTAATTAGTGAATTTAATCTTGATTTAGTGGTCAAGCTAGACCAATATTTCTACGGAAATAATTACTGTTAATAATTGGTGATATAGTTAATTACTTTTCTCATTGGTTGCACTAGTTAGAATGGAGATCTATACTTTTACACCGAGGCAAGATACATCTTTTTATAGATTTTCTTTAATCATAATCTCAAGTGAGTGTGTTTGAGATAGACTGGAAAAACCACCTGACGGACATTCAGGGTGTTTAATGGATCACATAGTCAAACATGACCGAATCTAACGTGTTTTTATTTTATTCAATTTTCTTCGAGGGTCTCCTAATTTTATTTATATCCAAGGATAGGTCCGAGGAGATTCGTTGACCATTTAAACCTTATTTTTTTTATTTGGACTTTAAATATTTTTCTTTCGCATCGATCCACATCAAGCCTTAATTTAGACCGAATCTCCGAGGCCAGACAGGCTTTAGGGATTTCTATTTTTATGTGTTGGTCGATGAGTTGCCAATAAACGGATGCTTATTTTATCTTATTAGTTTTGCTTATCTTCTGATTCCTGTTGTACTATTGCTTTGATTTAGGTTTGGGAGTGGGTTGATTTAACCTGTTACACCTATATCCTGTTAACCACCCCTGAGTCTACTTGAGTTCTCGTATCCACCGGCATATTCTTTTTTGATATTCAAACCCAGACCTCAATCATTTTTTGTTCTTTATCTTATATATGTCTTGTGTTATCGGCATGAATTGTGATGTTTTCGCCGGGTTATCCGATTCACTGCCGGTTAACGGGGACAACCTCCAGACTTTTATATAAGAATAACATTAATTGCGTTTTCTTTTAACAGTGTTTAGGCCACTGATAGACTTTTTCTAGTGGCTAGTACATATTTGTATGTACTCTTTTGATATTTACAGCGTATTTGAAAGAGGAACCTTGTTTTTCCTCACATCGATTTGATACTTATAAAAGTTTTCGATGCTTATTGCCTTGGTAGTTTTGATTCACTTTTCTGAATTATTTTTATGGAAAGCATTAAGCTTTTGTGTGTGAGAATCTATTGATGGATTTCTCTAATGGATAGTCAGTGAATCAGCCAGCAAAGTTGACCTGCGTTCATAGTGTAGGTGTTATTCATTAATATTTCTGAATTCACCGAAGTTGGAGGCGATCCTAGTTTGGGGAAGGATCATTTTAACTTTCTACTTGGCATTATTTTGAGAGGAATTTAGTCTTTGATATCATGCTGAGACATGTGTATTTTATAAACGTAATGTAAATAATTGCACTTAATGCAGTATGTGGAATTAGTACAACATAATTATAAACACCATCCAAGTTTTTGAATAAATTATTCCCAGCGAGGAAATACTTTAAGTCACTATATAAGCACGACATATGATATAAACTTCTGGTAAAGCAAGATTTGTAGGCTAATGGAATTTTGATTCCATGTCAATGAACAACGTGCTACAGTTTAGTTGTATATTTTCAAGCACGATTATAGGTTCTTTTGTGAAAGCAACTTGATTTGTTAACAGGTATTTGAAGGCTATTATAACCTATTTCTAGGTGTAATGCAGATCATTATGTGATTTTGTGGTCACCTATATTAAGATGCACAGTTACATATATTAGGCATATATATTTAATAATGCTGTTTTTGTGGTATAATACTTGTTGAAGCATTTTTGCATTGAAGATTGAGCCAGTAAGAGCTTGTGAGCCAGTGAGTGCCAATCATTATTAGACTCCGAATAGTCTAACACCCGGTGATTGGTGCAGTGTAAACCCAGGTGTTTTTTTTTTGTTATATTTCATGTCTGTAGAGACATAGTCAGCTAATGATCATTGCTGAATCAGGCCTACGTGTTTTTTATATTAATTGATTCTGAGCAATGTTTGCATAATTTGTGTGTGTTATTACCACAGCTGCTCAATGAAGCCTTCACAAATTTATTATGAACATGTCATTTCTATTAAACATGAATGTTGACAAGTAATTTCACTTAGCATGACCACTTGGTGAAATCAAGCCTAATTTAAGGAATATTTACCACGAGTTTAACAAATTCGAATGATACGATTCAGGTCAGTATTGGGACCAACTTTAAGCGTCCAGAAACACAATCATGTATACATTTTGTAAATTATTGTAAATAACATTTGAGTAATGCCACAGCATTAGGGTATCGTTACAGATAATGTATTTCATATTCTTGCGTGCTAAATCATGTTTGTTCGATGTCCAGTCTATTATTTAAATCTATTAGTATTATTCTGAGATTGACATTTAGGATTTTTGTCGTTATATTGAAAGTTATGTCTAATGTGATCACCCCAGTGGGAAGGTGATATTAACAATTCACTCATGGATTTTCTTGTGACAGATTTTCGTCACTGTTCTTTTGGTCGTTTGATCGACAGGGTATTTTCCTTTATTTATGTCATGTTCTTCATGAATAAATTTTGTTTTTCTCATTTTAAACTTTATTGCGTGATATTTTATCGAGGTGATGGGAGGTCGTGTTAAGAAGGCCGTTGCTAGGTATTTTCAGGGTATGCCACCCTTTGAGATAGTTCTCTTTAGAGAAGCTTTTCGTGTTCTTCAGCTGGTAACTTTCTTTTGAAGCCATGGTCATTCATAATACAACATGTTAGGATAACTGATTACCCTATTACTCCTTTACTTGGTGGTAGGACTTAGGGGTTTTTCTAGCCGGGGATTTTCAGGTTCTACGAGCCAGCTGTCATCTAGGGATTTCACCATGTATTGGCAGGTGATTTCGGGTACAGTACCAACCAGTAGTTCGCACCTGGTGGCGCGCGAGGCTCATGTGACCTAAGTCGTGTTTTTTACCTCGCAGTTGCCAACGTAATGAACACATTGTTAGATAACTTTTGGATACAAAGAGTATTCCAGAATGTGCAGGCAGGGTTTAATAGGATATTGAGTGTATGCTGTGTTTTATTTATTCATGTGTAAATACTATGTCTTCCACAAATCCAACCCGTCGTCCTCGTCGTGGGAGATGGGCAACGTAATGAAGCAGGGGATTGCCTGTAGGGGTGAAGTACTGTGGGGACTTTGTGTGCCTCAAGACCGCTACGGTAGCTGTGAAGGTCCTACAGGAACCCTGAAGAAATTACGGCTAACGGGGCTCTGGTGAAACAACTGCTGCCTTGTAGTTTGGAGTTGGTTCTTCAAAGGCTAAGGGAAGAAACCCTGACAAAAAATCAGCCTGGTGCCTCAGGCTTAAGGTGGCAGCCCCTCCAAGGCACTCGGAGGCAGTGGGTTAATCACTCGCTCCTCTTAAATAAACTGATTACTGAAACTGAAGCGAAATTACAAAACCGGACGTATAACCTGATGACGAATTTTGGCATGAAGAGGACTACGAAAATTGGTTTCTGGAATGTGAGGACCTTGATGGAGAAAACCAGACTGAAACAAGTGACACGGGAGATGAAGAACTATGGGTTGGATATCCTAGGATTAAGTGAGGTGAGGTGGCCAGGATTTGGTGAAATAGAGACAACAGATGGAATTACATTTCTCTATTCTGGGGGCGATGATGAAGAACACAGGGATGGAGTGGGGTTGCTGCTCAACAGAAATGCAAAGAGAAGCCTTATGGAGTGGAAGCCAATTTCTAGTAGGCTCATGTTTGCTAGGTTCAAGACAAAGATCAGGAATGTGACCATCATCCAATGCTATGCGCCTACAGAACAATCGGAGCCAGAGAAGAAGGAAGAATTCTACCAAATGCTGAGAGATACCACAAGACAGACAAGTAAGAAGGACATTTTCATTGTTATGGGAGACTTCAACGCGAAGGTGGGCTCAAACAATGAGGGGTTGGAGCAGATAATGGGTAAACATGGTCTTGGGGAGATGAATGACAATGGGGAGAAATTTACGGAATATTGCGCCAGTCAGGATTTGGTGATGGGTGGCACGGTGTTTCCTCATAGGCGGTGCCACAAGGTCACCTGGGTGTCTCCTGATCAAGTCACAGAAAATCAAATTGATCACATTGCGGTGAGCAGGAGGTTCAGAAGAAGCTTGGAAGATGTTAGGAACAAGAGAGGAGCAGATGTTGGTAGTGACCATCATCTTGTGGTTGCCAACTTCCGCATGAAGATCGTGGCAGTCCGCCAAAAGTTTAACACTCGGCACAAAAAGTTTCATGTGGGCAAGCTTAAGAACCAGCAGAGATTGGACCAATTTAAATTGGAGCTCAGAAATAAATTCCAGGCGTTGGACTCCGAGACAGAGAAGGATGTGGAGACTGTGTGGAGCGAGGTAAAGAATATCTTCGTGGAAACCAGTGAGATGCAGCTCGGGTACAAGAACTACCTGCGGAAAGAATGGATATCCGATCAGACCTGGGACAAGATAAATTATAGGAAGGAGATTAAAGCCAAGCTCAACACCTGCAAGACTAGGCAGCAGAAGGCTCTCACACAAGCAAAGTATTCAACAGCAAACAGGGAGGTAAAGAGAAGTGTGCGGAAGGATCATAGGAGGTGGATTGATGAGCAGGCGGAGAAAGCAGATGAAGCGGCAAGAAGGGGGGACGTTAAGGAGCTCTATGGCATCACAAAGATGCTTTCGAAGAAAGGTTTTAATAAAACTAGGCCTGTGAAGAGCAAGATGGGTGAGATCCTCACGACGTGTGAACAGCAGCTTACTAGGTAGAGAGAACACTTTGCGGAGGTTCTTAATAGAGATAGAGGACCAGAAAGTAAGCAGCGAGGAGAAGATGAAGAGGAAGCAGAAAGTGACCCAAGCATCAGCCTTGACTCCCCAACTCAGGGCGAAATACGGACAGCGTTGAAGCAGATGAAGTGCGGGAAGACACCAGGTCTGGATAATATCCCAGCGGAATTATTGAAAGCAGACCTGGATATTACGATCAATCTTCTGCACCCGCTGTTGGAGAAGATCTGGAAGGAGGAGAAAATACCAACCGACTGGAAGAAGAGGTTGATAGTCAAGTTACCGAAGAAAGGGGACACCACAAATTGTAACAACTGCTGTCCATTCCAAGCAAAGTGCTGGCGAGAGTCATCCTGAATCGTATAAAAATCTGCGTAGAAAAAGGCTTCGGAAGGAACAGGCTGGATTTCGACAACATCGCAGCTGTGTGGATCTTATCAACACCCTCCGAATCATCCTGGAGCAGAGTGTGGAGTGGAGGAATACCCTTTACCTCACATTTGTTGACTTCGAGAAAGCTTTCGACTCCGTAAATCAAAGAATCATGTGGAAGACCCTCGAGGAATATAAAATTCCAACAAAGATCATCACAATCATGGAAGAAATGTACGAAGGGTATGAGTGCCAGGTTCTTCACGAAGGCAAATTAACAGAAAAGATAAAGGTCAGTTCCGGAGTGAGACAGGGGTGTGTTCTTTCCCCCACTCTGTTCCTGTTGCTCCTGGATAGTGTGATGAAGAAGGAATGGGAGGACGGAAGAGGGGTATTCAATGGGGTATAAATGACAGGCTTGAAGAACTGGATTTCGCAGACGACATTTGTCTTATGGCACAACGGCACCGCGACATAGAAGATAAGTTGGGGAGGCTGCAGAGAGAAGCAGAAAGTGCAGGACTGATGAGCAACACCAACAAGACGAAAGAGATGAGGATAAATTCTGACGTCACGACTAGCTTGACAGTCAACGGAAAGGAAATTGAGCGAGTTGAGTCCTTCCTCTACCTTGGAAGTATAGTCACAAATGATGGGGGAGCAGAGAAAGATGTTCGAAGCCGTATCAGGAAGGCAAATGGTGCCTTTGTCCAGCTCTACCCCATCAGGCGAACTAGAAACATTTTCAGGAAGACCAAGCTCCGCCTTTTCAATAGCAAAGTAAAGTCGATTCTTCTCTATGGCTGTGAAACATGGAAAGTCACAAAACCGATCAACAAACAGCTACAGGTGTTCATTAACAGATGTCTGCGTCGCATCATGAATGTGAGGTGGCCGGACATAATCTCAAATCAAGATCTTTGGACCATCACCAATCAACAACCGATTCGCATCCAGATCAAGGAGAGGAAATGGCGCTGGATTGGTCACACACTAAGGAAGCCGGACGGAGCTGTTGACAGGGCGGCGCTAGACTGGAATCCTCAAGGCGCCAGGAAACGAGGTCGACCTAAGAAGACCTGGAAGAGGACGATCGAAAATGAAATTGCAGAGGTGGACAAGAACTGGAGTCAAGTGAAGAGAATGGCCAGGAACCGTACTGCGTGGAGAAATTTCGCCAAGGCCCTATGCTCCGGAAGGAGCGGCAGGAATTAAGTAAAGTAAGTAAGTAAGTAATACTATGTTATCCTCATGTACCTGTAGTGTTGATGAACACATTCTAGTCTTAGGAGTAAATCTAATGTTTTTTGTGCTGGTTATCATGCAGCTTTTGATGTAATGTTTGTGATTACGGACGTCATTTGCCGTAAATTTTAGTAATATTGTCAGAGCTTAGCTAAATTCAGTAAATGTAATTGTAAATTTGGGAGTGGTACCACCATAACTTTCACTTGTTTGTTGCTTTGTTAAACTTAGTTTCTGCTTTTTAGTAACCCATTTTGGATAGTGTAGGGTTTACCTTTCCGTGCCACTACCCAAGCTTTGTTGTTGTTGTTTTCATTTGTGTGTTAGATATTTCGATAGGGTTTTCAACTTCATTCAGTGTAGGATTTTTGACCCTTTTTTTATTAGCTTGCGGATTAGTCGAGACAAACCCTCCGAACTAGGATAGGTGTTTGTTGCTTTTTAAATACATTAATTACGAGTTTACTTAAGTCTGAATGTTCTTATTCTGTAGTTTAAGTGATTCTGCTATGTACTACTTGGCTTGTCCATGACAAACACCATGTCTACCCAGATCCCCCCGTGATCACGCTTCTCGTGCGTTGGACCTATAAGAAGTGCATCCAATCCTCTTCGGCTTATGTGTTCGACGGATGAGTTGTCTGGGAAGTAATTTCGGTTAGTGGCAACCCTGACAGCTCCTCTGACGGGCTCACTATGTCCTTTATGGTTAGAACAAAACTTTATAATTTTTACATTTCTTTTAAAAAGTCCAATTTTGAAATTGGCTATATTTTGGAAACTAAGAATTTTACAAAAAAGTGTGTGTGACATAAATGAAAGGTCTTTACCCCCTCTACCAACAAACCAAGTTTCAGGTCTCGAGGACAAAAACTGTGCAGTAGTGAAGTAACGAGAGAGCTACCCATAATCGCGTGAGTGCTTGAATACGTATGGCTATGCTGGAATAGGGTTAGGTGCCGGAAGGACTAGGGCTAGAGGGTTGAGAGTGGATTCGTTTGAATGGTATTTTTCCCGCTCTATCTGATGGTGAAGTTATTTTTTTAATCGGTGGATTATTGGAAATGGTTTTTGAGTTAAAACCTGTTTTTTCACATTTTTGTTGATATCTCGCGAACCGATAAGGCTAGAACATAGTTTGATGTGTCATTTTTTGTCGCGTTGCCCTCTTGATGAAGATGTCTGAGATGAGTAGGTATGAGACCTATTTTAGGGTCAAAACGTGATTTTTAGACTTTTTGTTATATATGGCAAACCAATAAGGCTAGAGACGTGTACGAGGTGTCCAAGGACTTTGGTTGACGTTTCCCTTTTGAATTTGGTATTTATTTTTTGAAAAAAATAACAGAGAGCCTAATGCAATACATGTTGAAAAAAAATTACCTGTTTAAAATTTTAATTAAACGTGGTCGTCGAGAGAGATGGTACCGCTGGGCGTGTGTTTCAACGAGCCTGTCGCCAGCCACGGTGGTGGTATCCTCATAGAAAAATGGATATTCCGGCGGGACGGCAGAACGGCAGGACAACGGGTTGTTTTCCGATCTTTCTTATGGCCGACGGATGGTTGCTAATATCACAAAGTCCGTGAAGTTTGCTAGGATTTTTTAACCCCTTAAGGGGATATTTAACGTGTTAGTAAGGGGTTATGAGCGACACGACTCTCTGGCACAGCAGACGGTTGTAGGATATAAGGATAAGATATGAGCGTGAATGAAAAAATATATAATTTTCTGATGAGATAGATTTAGGACGACTCGCAAGCTTTACCACTTGGGGCTTCGGTAGCCGGCTAGCAAGCTCCAAGTGTTTTATCGCTTGAAGCCAGAACAGACACAATCCTGCTCGGGCTGGCTGGCAGGATGTGAATCTTATCAAGCTTGTGGAATGTGTGGACATGACTTGGCAACAAGGCTAGCTGCAGGCAGAGGGCGGATCAAGGTCAAACGAGCTGGCAACCGTGGTGGAAGGGGAGGAGCGGGTAGGGTAGAGGGAACCCAGAGAGAACACTGGATCACATGACTGCCCATAGCCTAGCAAGAGCTGTGTCAACAGCTTCGTGGGGAGAAAGGGGAGGGGGGTAACCCAGAGAGCTCTGGATCCTATTACCGCCAATAGCCGGACGAGTGGTGTGTGAACCGGGAGGGGTTGAGAGTGAGGGTAGGGGAGGGGAGGGAAGAAGACAGAACACAGGTGGAGAGAGAGAGAGAGAGAAAGAAAGCCATGTTGTTGATAAGACATGTGGACGTGTATGTAGACCTAAACGCAGTACACAGGGATATAGGTTGAGTACAACATGTGTGAATAAATGGATAATAGACACACGGGTTCACACAACATTCAATTTATTAATCCAAAAATTATAGGTATTAGGAAATCCTAACAATTTTACATACACTTTATTTTCTTTTTGTTTCAACACTTTTTCCACAAGGTAATGTTTTGGAAGCGCTGTCTTGTGGAGTTCTTGGAGATAAAACCTACTTTTATGGGTTGATAGTTGAGGTCCTCGAGTAAATAAGTGACTGGACTGTCCAGTTTGACTTGACGAATACGAAATAGTTTTGTTCCACAATTCGGCGTGAAGCCCTTGTCGAAGACAGATTTAAATTTGCTCACACGAACATGGTCCCCGACATTAAGGTGATGACGTATAGGATCAGCTGTTTTATGGGGTTAAACAGTTTATCTAGCCGTGGAATATTTTTGGTCACTAGTCGTGGCTTGATGCCAATCGTTCTGTGTTTGGTGTCATTGTAACGTGACACTAGCTCAGGTAACAAGCCTAGTCAGCGGTAAGAGCCCCAAGCGGTAAACGCTTTCCACATTATGTGATTTTAGCGTTCGGTTAAACCGTTCAACCACACAGGCTTTTAGATTTCTTTACGTGGTGTAATGGTGCACATCCAAAGATTTGAGAAAACTGGGGAAATCCTTATTGAAAAATTATTTTCCCTGGTCGGTTTGCAACAACAGGGGTTTAGGTTTGTATTGTTGAATAATTCGCTTAAGAACCTTGGTAACTAGGGGGCCAGACTTGCGACTCACAGGTTGAACAAAGGCCATTTTGGAATACACATCAATGACGGTCAACATATAGCGTACACCATCGTTAACGCTTGCATAGGGAATCATTTCCACGAAATCGGCTTGCCAAAGTTCATCCACACCCCGCGAAATCACTTTGAGTGGCTGATAGTGATGCCTAGCTGGGCGATGCAACTCGTGAGCGATGCCCACTTTGATGGGTAAGGGATTAAACAATAATTTTGACATTTCGAGGTTCTTGTTCAATTTCTTGAATTTCCCAATCGTGACCGGTGTGGCCAGCTTGGCGTGAAGCATGCAACAGCTGTAACCGCTGGACGAGCTTACTGGGATTATGCCAGTAAGTAACATCCACAAGGGGTTTTAATTGTTTATATGTCACTCCCGAAGCGGATGCTTTACGACGAGTACTTAGACAGGTGGGAGACATTTTTGCAATGATGGTTTTATATTTTTGTGATATATTGGCATTTACTTGTTGCGAGGGATCATACTGTCTTTTGTGGGCATGGGTGTCCAATAAAATGGATTTATATTTGCCAAGGTCCTCTGACGTATAATCATGTGAAGATGGGGTACGAGAAAATAACAGCTTTAACAGTCCTGGCGTTAATTGATAGTTTATGTTTTTTAATGATGACACTAGTACGAACCAATTTAATAGATGAATCACCAATTTTAAAACCATCATCCTCATAGCAATCACCATACGTCGTATCCGTCTTTCCAATAAATAGATCTGTGAGATAGGGTTCCTGTGTTGATCCATAATAATTTATTAAATTGTGTTTTAATTGATCTTTATTTTGAAGCGAGGCCAATAGTTGTGACAACCAGGGGCGGATTTACGTATAGGCTGTATAGGTGGCAGCCTAGGGCGGCAGATTTGAGGGGGCGGCAAATTTTGACGAAAATATTTTAATTAAAAATATATAAGTTATTATATTTTTTTTAAATGAAAATTTGAAATCTGAATATGTCCATGTATCTACAAGAGTAATGAGCGCCCCAGAGACAATCCAATACCACCCATGTGACGTATTATAAGATTGTGAAACAGTGGATCTTCTGTTTCCGTCTCTGTGTGCTGCGCGTTGGTGGTCGAAGCCTAGTTTAGATGGAGACTGGTCTGATTATCTTGAGGGGTGCTTTGGTTGTTTTTCGTGGCTAGTACCTCTTCCATGTTTTGCGTGGCTGGTGACTTTATCATGTTAGCTTTGCTAATTTCTTGTGTTGCGTCTGCATGGAGGGCTCCTGTTTTCTATGTTCTTCCAGCGTATTGTGGCTGCTGTTTTTTGTTCTTGCCGGGGGGAGAGAGGTTTTTCCCATCTCCCTGGCTCCCGCTTCTTATACTCTTTCTATGAGTCTGGTTTCCATGTTCTGTTTCATTTGCTCTATGGATGCTTGCATGGATTCTATACAGCTTAATAGGCTTTGAATGAGGTCATCTTGTTTCCCTGCTTTCCTGCAGCATTGGTTTGCATTTATTGCATATCCACGTGAGTCTGCAGTTAGCCCTCATAAGCGTGTCTAGTTCGCCTTGCGTCAGACCCGCACATTTCTTATGTTCCCTTCTTTGGCATGCCTCGCATTTAGCTGAGTCCCCGTCTTCTTCTGTGCTGCGTTTGCATTTTCTGCAAAGCTCTGCAGGGTCCTTTTCCTGCATTCTCGGTGATAGAGGAGGGGCAGAATTTTATGATGAAACGTGTGATTGGTCTCGGTCCAGTGTAGATTTACTTCGTGTGAGGCTTGTAAAAGCCTTGTTACGTTTGTAACGGAAGACTGGATTAGGTCCGGTACGGTTATGTTTCATATGGAGCGAGACTTCTATGTATGCATCTTTTGTGCGATGTCGTTCATAGAAATTGTTCTCTGGTATGGTTAAGTTTCATACGAAGCTGGACTGCTATGTGTGCGTCTTGTGTGGGAGAGACATTCACGTAAATTGTTCTCCAAATGTTCGATTTGTTAATTGCTGGAGCTTGGTCTATCTAACCTCACCAAATTCTTTGTGAAGACTGGTCTTTGTTTCCTGCTTATAAACTATTATTCATCTTCTTTGTTGCGAGTCTCATGACGTCTCTTTGATGTTGATCTCTTTTGCAAATTTATCTAATAGATTGCACATCATTGAACTACAGTTTACTGTCTATAATTGGAATTATCTGAGAGCTAAAATTCAGCGCGTCACAACACATACATTTTTCGTTTAAAAATTGAAAATAGATGGACGTAAAAGATTAAGTGGTACTCAATGTAGAAAGCAAGCATCTGAAAAGGCGCAAAAACAAGAAAAAGTTTTGGCTAAAACGCCAAAAATTCATATTTTTTAAAAACCTTTGACAAGTAAGTTGCTCAAAATAATAATTGAATAATGTAAGAAATCAGTTTTTAAAATGCAGTGAACTGAAGTTTTTATGTGCAAATGCTTAGGTCATCAACCATCTTCAGATGTTCCTCCTCCATTTCCTTCCTTTACTTCTGCCATCCCGACTGCTACTGACTCTGCACTCAGAATATTGATGTTGAAGAAAAAATACCAGATACAGTTCACTCAGATTTACCTACATTTTCTGATGAGAAAGCAGGAGCGAGTGAAATTGAGAAAAATGTGTTTGAATTCAACAGTGATCCGGCTACTTGGATTGCGAATGAATTTTACTAAGAGTACGTTGTATTGAATGGTTACAATCAGAATGAAGATTCTGATTTTAAAGAATCCAAGTGAGTGTACCCTGAATATAATAGGTACTTGAACCACTCATTGTTCAAAAGAAAACTTCAAAACGGGAAATAGGGATCGTAAATGGCTTGTTTATTCCAAGAGTAAAGATTCTGTTTTTCCTGCAACGTGTTTGCTTTTTGGAGACACAACTGACGAATTTGCGTTCTGACACGGATTCAATGATTGGAAAAACATCCATGACTTGGCTTCTACCCACGAGAATTCAGGTCATCATAAACAATCTTTCCCAAAATTGTTTGAAAGAGCTAATATACATGGAGGAGTACCGGTAGATCATGGTTTAGCACAACAACTTCAAGAAGAAATTTCGTACTGGAAAGAAGTTACTAAAATAGTTGTTGCTATTGTCAAAACCTTGGCAAGTCGTGGACTCTCATTTAGGGGCAGCAATGAGCATTTCGGCGTTCCTAACAATGGACATTTTCTGATAGAATATTTAAGACCATTCGATCCATTTATAGATGAGCATATTCGTAATTATGGGGATAATTATGGAGATAATATAAGCTACCTATCCAAAACTATTTATGAAGAAGTCATCGAAATGATGGCTAAAATAGTGACGTCTAAAATAGTTGAAGAAATCAAAACTGCGAAGTACTATTCTATCATTGTGGATTTGACCCCAGACATCTCTCGTATTGACCAACTTCATTCATTTTACGATATGTAAAACCAGACGGCACTGTGACAGAACGATTTATAACTTTACTAGACAATCCAGGTCACAAAGGTGAAGACTTATATGATGCAGTCACATCTACTTTGAAATCTCACGGTATATAAATTCTTGATATGAGAGGGCAATCTTACAATAACGCTGCCAACATGAAGGGCATATATTCGGGACTTCAAGCTAGAATAAAAAAAGACAATCCTCTCGCAGATCTCACACCTTGCACTGCACATTCGTTGGTACACACGCTGAAAAAAGTTGTACAGAAGCGAGTAAGTTTTTAGAATTGGTCCAGGAGTTGTATAATTTTTTCAGATTCGACAGAAAGGTAGTTTTGCAGCATTTTGCTGATTTAAAATTTGTGAAACCAAAATCATTGTTTATAACTCGTTGGTCTGCACGAGCTGATGCGGTTTCTGTTCTGGTTGAATTTTGGAACGAAATAATAAATGCTTTGTCAGCTTTTGAAGAAAATCCCAACGAAAAAGCAATAGTTCGAAATAAAGCTACAGGACTTCGGAATAATATGGAACGACAAGAAAGTGCATTTATGCTAAGTATTTGGTCTGTTTTACTTGAACGATTCGATGCTACAAGTCAGAAATTGCAAGCCATTGATACCAGCATTTCAGATATTTTGGATTTCTACATATCGTTGGTTGGTTTTGTAGAAGATGCTCGGAAAAATGTAGAACTTTATGAAGAAACAGCACGGAAAATTTCTACCATCCAGGAGTTTGAAAAAGGCGTTCGTAGGAAGAAACGAAGAAAATTAATGTCTGATGAACTGTATGAAGATGATGAAAGCTAGGTGGAAGAGAGAATTTCAGAGTAAATACTTTTAATATAATTTTGCATAGACTCTATAAAGATTTGAAGGACAAATGCGCCGATTATGAAATAATTTTTCAAAAATTTATCGCGCTTATCGAATTTGGTACGTTGAATGAACCTGAATTAAGGAAACATGCGGCATCATTACAAGAATATTTTCCAAATGATATAGAACCAATATTTATAAACGAGTTGTGCCACTTTCAAGAAAGTAAAAAAAAAAAAAAAAAATGAAAATAACCCGCCTTTAGAAATATTAAAATTTATTCGACAGAATGATCTACAAGGAGTATTTCCAAATGTTGAAAGAGCCTACCGCTTGTTGAACTGCACAGCAGTTACCAACTGCAGTGTCGTACGCTCGTTTTCGTGTTTAAAGCACATAAAAGACTATTTGAGATCAACCACGAGCCAGGACCCTTTGGTTTGTCAAATGATTTTGGCAATTGAAGCTGAATTAATGTCAGATATGGAATTTGACGATATTATCAAACGTTTGCTGAAAAAAGCACGGAGAAAGACTTTTGTTAGCACACTTAGATCTTAAGTTATACCTACATACAAAATATAATTATACGTGTAAAAAATGAACTCGAATTTTTAATAGGTTGCCTTACTAACTACCAGTCAATTTTCACACAAACCTACAAAATGGAGGGGGGGGGGGGGCGGCAATTTTTATTTTGCCTAGGAGCGCCAAAAAGATAAATCCGCCCCTGGTGACAACGGTGCTTGCTTGGAAGTGGAAGGTGTTTCGACCATGGCCAATGATTTAAACAAAAAAATCTGCAAGTGGTGACGATTTTTTTTTGAGGAGTAAACGCTTGATCATCCTCTTCCTCTTCCACAGGGTCCTCGTTTAGAGTCGGCTTGGCTTGTGAAATGGTGGGTAGCGTTTCAGATGGCTTGAAAGAGGGTTTGAACATGGCTTTTAGAGGAGGTGCTAAATGTTGTTGAAGAAACAATCCGCACGTGATCGTTTCAATTGACGAAACTTTTGACGAATAGTATTTTTTTCTCTAATAATATGCTTTTTCAATTGACTCTCTGCTAATGCCATGGTGTCTTGACAAATGACTTGAGAGGGAATGAGACAGTCCCTGAAATACTAATAAAATGATCAAACTCTAAGCGATAACGTCCTTGGTTGAGTTCACTTTAATTGTCAATCACCAAACAGTCATGGCGTTGGGTGTTCCAACACTTGGCACACATTTGAGTAAACGTTTGAAACGTCATATCTGGATTAGCATGTTCATTATAAATGTGGCGACTATTCCGCTCATCCTTGCGAAATAAAACAATGACATTTGCATTGTCATGAATAAGTTGTTTGGACATTTTAGAATACGTTTGCCCACGATAGAAGCAATGGATATGCTTGTGACGATCCATACTGAAATAGCTTTGAATGATGGCTTGTCGTTCAGTGGATACATCATCGAAAATCATCAGCGAATCGGGTCTCACTGCATCCGAGGTTATAACATTTTCTTGCATAGAAAACGTGAAATAACCCATATTCTCGCTTTGTAATTCAGACATGACTTGATCCAAGAACACGTAGAGGGATTGGTAGAGGGATTTTGCAAAAATATAAATACTTAGAAAACGCAGACCATTTGGCGCTGTGATGAGCGTGAGCAAAAGATTGTCTTTTCCACATCCCGAAGGCCCCACGCTGATGCAGCGAATGGAAGACGTAACAGTGAACCGTGGTGTTGTTCACGTGATGTGGGATAGAGATGGGAAACCATGTTCCCCACGGGAAATGACACTTGTTGCTTAATAATCTTCATATCGACTAAGGGTCAGAGAGGCTAGCAGGCTGTCTATATACATGGAACGGTGTCTTGTGATAGAAACAGTACACCAGTACTACAGTTTGATATAGATGTATTTGGACGTGCGTTCATGGGTAAAGCTAGGTTTATCCCAATACATGATCCTAAACAAGAAACAGACCCTTCTTATACACACTATATGTATAGATCCGTGGTGCCACGCACTAAACGGGGAGATTATGACTTGAAGGGGAAGCGGTTAACCTATGTCAAGCATCCTCAAGTGTCTACGGATGCCGCCACAAAAAAGTATGTGGATAACCAGGTGCGAGCGTTATATTACAAAGTGCCTCAGCTTACTGTGGATGACTATACTGTGCCCGTTTAGACCGAAGTCCGGACGACCATATATGCATCCCACCAAAAATCAGTCAGCACGAGAATCAAAATATTCCGGGGCGCCAGATGGGTTAAAGTGACTACAATAACTCAACAAAAAAATTGCTTTAATGATTTTCGACTCGATGCAACAATAAGGATAGAAGGAGATTTTCTGAAAATAGCACAACCTGTAAAATTATCTCATTTTATTTAAAACGTTAAAAATTATTGAAGGCATGCCAAAAATAGCATAATAGATGCATGACGAATCATACGTTATATACAAGATTTACAATTCCACCGACACATGAACACTTGGCAATTGAGACGAAGGTCAAATTAGTAGTCCTGTTGACTTCGCTCAAAATAATTATTTACAGTAGTAGGGTTTTGTCAGTGCAAATTTAATTGTCCTTCCTGATTCCTATCTTATTTGAGTATTCACATATTGAAATGAAAAAGAATTTATCACTCGATGAAAAATATGTCACTGTTTCAGTTTTCCAAAATTATAGTAGTGTACCCAATTGTCATCATGTGGAACATGTGTTCGTATCCCAGCTAACTCACGGTCTTTCGAGGTATGGGACGTTCCTGCCCACCATACGACCACATGCTCAGGATTTGAGTCTACCAGGTATCTACTCTAAATGAAAGAAACAACATATTCCTAAATACTGATCTAAAGTCATGGCTATACAACAAATTACAAACAAAGGATAATTTACATTTAATTCCCACAATGAAAATCAAGGTTATTTTGTGAGTCTCTTCTTAATTAGTGCTACACTGCACTCAGATCTATTTCTAGCATCCTATCATTGATACTTTCCGACATCTACGAGTCTCCATAGTGTTCATCATGTGACACAATTTTACATAACTGGAGTATCACAACACAAAAGTCACATATCACATTAAATGACATTAATTCTGTAATAATTAAACATTAATCCGTTTCTCATGGGCATTTACTTTCATTAACATAGATTCACTATCTTATGCCTTAATTAACAAATGGATACCTATCAGTAGAAAGGTGCTAAGTGCCATTTTTATGAACATTGAGTATTACAGTAAAAAGTGTTTAGTCAGTTTTTTTGTGAGTATTTATTCTTCTAATTTGAATAACATATAGATATAGTATTCCTTGTTATCCAGTCTCAGATATAGGTTCATACTATGAAAATTGTGGAATTCTGTTTGAGTGAAATGTTAAAAGTTGTGAAAGGTGCAAAGTCCACTAGTCTTTACGAATGTGCTACGTGCTAATTAAACAAAGATGACGGCTTTCCGACACGCAAACACGTAACATATGGTTGTCCATGCACGAAACACTGAAATTCCAAGTTAATTCCACAAACTTCCTACGACTCACCTTGTGATTTGTTGATGGTCATTGCGAAGGCCAGAAGCATGGGAAATTGCAACCGTTTAAAATCGAATAGCACGTTCGGAGGAATCATTGGGATGCGTGGAATCATAACAACTTCTCCATCGATGACGTTGTTCATTTGCTTTTCCACAGCCAGTCGTGTTCCATTGCATAGTCGAAGTTGATTGATGTTACGCAACATGATGATGACTGAGCCTACTTTCAATTGCAAATTGTGAGGTGGTAATCCAAGCAATTCCAGCGAATTCAAAAATTCTGTGAGATGGCTGACTACCTCATCTTGGTTGATAACTGTGTCAACCGATTTGAAGGAAAACAACTGTCCCGGAATGAAATTTTGAATGGTCTCGTTGGGATCTTTATTTTTCGCTGCCAATATGGCTCGTTCGCTCAGCCAATTATGGTTTTTGAAGTTCTGCGCTACGTTCGGAAGAAACAAGCCGAATGAGCACCTCTTTTGATTCGGTCAACTGATCTTCTAGGTTCATAGGAGCATCGCGTCGGCGCAATCAGTCATGTCCATTGTGTCGTGCTCGCTGGCGTTGTGTTTGATATTCACGACCTCATTGCATTCTGAATCTATTCGCTGTTCGTTCATTTTCAGTCGCTCTCGAACGTAAGTCAGACATGCCCATACGACTATTTTCATTGTCCGTCGCTCTTTGGTCATCAGTGCGGTTTGCACGTGAAGTAGCTCGCCGCGCATTTAACTGGCTTCGACGACCTCTGTCGGCTCTTCCTCTCCTTGGCATTGTAATGGGCTCTAAAACGACATGGAATTTTAGTAATGTAATGTACACTGTAAAACGACACGGAATTGTTTTCATAGTAACTCAAATCTATCGAACCTACCTTGAGAACTTGACAATCTATTCCCTGGCAGTGACAAGCATACCACCATTAAGGTGAATGCAGGAAGGGGTAGAGTCTGGTGCCCGTGAACCGGGCTCCTTTTACTCTAGTATAAGGGGTGAAAATATTGGTGGATAAATGAAATAATGAATTTGTATTTTACCCCTGGCTATAGTTTAATTGAGTAACTGATAGCCAGGGTATTTACAGTGCGATGGATTTTAGTAGTGCTAGGGTAATTAATATTAATTTAATTAATTAATTGCAAGCAATCAATTAACTATTTTGGGGCAGTGCAAAATGAGAGAGGGAATAGTAGAGTTATACCAGCTTAAGTTCGGGTCGGGATATTGACATCCTTTCCGTTAGTAGTACATTCCCACATTAGATATGTTGGTCGAAACACATTAACGTGAAATGTAATATTATTATAACATACTTTAATATGCTGTAATTAGATTATACAGTAAGATTCTGTTACGTTACGTATTATTTTATTGCACGTATTGATCAAAGGGTATGGTACGGGATGTTATTTTTGCTCATAGACGATTTTGAAGTGGATGCACTGTGTCACCATCTGTCAGTCAAGTTATTAGATTCAATATTGGCATGGCTTTTTAATGTAAATTAATTTAAAAATACTGCCAATTCGATTTTTGCTCAAACCACTTTCTAAACACTGTCTACCATAATGAGAACAAATTGTAAAATTTTCATGAAATCGGAGCAGTAGTTTACGAGATTTTGCGAGACTAATGCACGGCAAAGTCGGGTTTCCAACAGGAAACAAACTGTGCTATCCGTACACAGGTTCCCACCAGTACAAACTGCTAATAATTGAGTATTCTAAGTTCCTTGAACAATTCTGTCAACGATGCCCATATTGGAGGGAAATGAGAACAAATGATTGGCACATTGCACCTTTCTTCTGAAAGAGCTGCAGGACTTACCACTAGTGCCATCTTGTGATGCTCTTGGAAGGTCTTTCGAAACCTCTGAGGAGTTAGCCCTTTTGATATGTAATGCTACATCGCACATAGCACCATTCGAGCAAAAAAACGGCTTTTTTAAAAAAATGGCACTTAGCACCTTTCTACTGATAGGTATCCAAATGTTGTTGTGTCGTGTGAATCGTCTTCTCTTTTTCCATCTATATGAAACGCTAAAAGTGCTACGTTTTCCCTTCCAAAATACACATGGACAGAAATGTTTATAGTTTCACCATACAACGATTTTCTGGGTCTGGTCGAAATTATTATCGTTACAAACGTGTCATGTTATTAGAAATCATCTACCCGTCTGCATAAATTAGTGTGAACTGGGCAAAAATGCACTTTAAAAAGATGCCTACATTTATTTGGTTCAGCGTTCCTCCTCAGAGAATAACTGGGCCAAATATTATCCGATTTCAATGATCCGACAATGTATGTGTGTTGAAACACATCATTTAATTCAATTGGCATCATCATAACAATCATATCTTAATTACATTTCGAAATATCGAGATTCTTCAGTGTCCCACTCTGCTTTAAAAATAAAGGGACTGGGTCTCCAAACCTCCCCTTCCAAGCAGGCAATAAAATTAGTTCCAGCCTGCCGAGCAAGATGGCCGCCGTCCTTCGTGGCATACATAACGCCCCCCTCTTGCTGCAAGCAAGGTCATCTTTGTTTACAATTGCAGTACAATGGAGTTACGCTGAGTGTTGTCTCAAGTAATTGAGTCATTCTGACTATTTACCACCTATATTTATAGTGTAATGGGCTCAACTTGGCTCCTTAATTAACATTCATGGCTGGGGATGGATTTTGTAATAGCCTTGCCGTTCTGTGGCGATTCTAGTGGCTTTGGGCGCGCATCATAATGAGAATACAAGATTGCTCATCAGCAGCTGCCAAATAATAAGGAAATCTGCGTTTCCTAACGACGAACATTGATTCTTACCTCTCAGGGCAGATCAATTTATACATGTGCTCACGGGTTCTCGAAGAACATCCCTCGTGGCAATTATTCCTGCAAGCGATGGATACAGACAGGCTCTGTCCAATTCGCTGCGAATAATATAAGTACGCTCCACGGCGGTACTAACTCGTAGATTAGCCAACTTTTCACCCAACGTGCAAGCTATGTTAACTTGGTCCCCGCAACTTTATTTACGTAAATCACTGGATTCTACGTTACTTTGCTCGCTCAATGCAGCTCAAACAATACTTCTCATAGATGACTCAATTATTAAGGCACCCGCGTCCTCTCTGCAATTACACTTACGCCAAAGCTTCAAATAGCTCCTAAAAAACAAAATATAAATTTACTGGCTTACATTGCTTTAATGGTTCTCAAAAACAATCCTAAGAATTGACCATATCAAATATTCATTCAACACTTCATTGACACTGAAAAACTCTCGTATCTCGCTATATTCCACGTTACTTTCTTACTGTTTACCAAAATACAGTATATTTATATTAGACATGACACACTTGGAACGTTCTTTAGGCTTGAAATGCCTATTACTTTACTTTACTGTTACCGACCCCAGATATTATTATTATTATTATTATTATTATCATTTAACGTTACCGTTACATTCATCACTCTCTTAGGCCTGAATGGCCCTAAACAAATCACCTTCCAAGCCATATTCTACCAAATACGAGTGGTGAAAGCTCGTACATAAGTGACTGTTACATCTTAGTCTTAAAGTGATGCATCGTTGTATGGTGAACTATTTAGTTAGAATAACATTGTAAATTTGTACTCACTTTTTCATTTTCGCTGGATTATTCCAACACGCCAGCCACGGACCTACCATGACGCTTGATTTAAGCCATCATGCTATATCTCACATACCACACGGTATCACATATTTCCCACATGATAATCATACTCTTATCAGTGGCTTTTCTCACTTTAACACGATATATATTATTCACAATACACATAAACACTTTTGAAATCACTATAATAAAATTTATATACACTTTTTCACTATTTCACAGGTTGATCCTTAATCGGACTCCTCCTAACGCCTGACCTCAGAGATGCGATGCAACTACGACAACCGCTGGTCTCCGTAAAAGTCTATCTGCGTATACGTGCGTTCGATTCTCGTTCCCTTCAATACTGTTCATTTCACCGTCATGATTACTTGTGATGCCTCTCGGGCTCCCTTAACTGCAATGATCCTGACGATACTGCGTCATTTATAAGTATGACAATACCTCCTGGTATTCAATGTCCAAAACCATCCTAAATTATTTCTACGCTGTAGCAAACTACACTTGCGTATAGTAATGGATAAATATCTTCTGTAGATTAAATCTTACGCGATTCATGATTACTATTAAGAAGCTATATGATGCGCTTCCATTGTTCTTCAAATATACTCTAACATTTCGCGCACTTACTGGGAGCGTGTACGTGTAGAGTCAAGATGAGCTGGCGATGAACTGCAGAGCAACTGAAGAAGGCTAAAGAACAACTGGCTTGGTCTGTGCTGCTTCCCCTATATAAAGGATTCTCGTAAAATGTAGTGCACATGACACACGAGAGCGACTCCCTTCTTGAAATAATGCATTTCCATTCAAAATGACGTATACACCTTGTTCATCTAGATGTGGAAGTCCCATACTCACTCTCGTGCTAGCGATCGCTTCGGCCAATTAATTACAATTAATTGCCTTATTCCATAGCGTTATGACGCCACCATGGTGAATCCCCTCTTGCTGGTCACCAAATCACTCCTCTCGAGCGTAAGCTCGGTGTTAACAGGCTTATTTAGAGATATAGGCTTTAATTTAGGTGTAAGACCACTCCTAAATTATCTCTCCTAGAATATATTCGCCTAGGTGTACTTTTTATTCCATTTCGATGCTCCAATTGGCTGCAATCAATTAATTTCCGTCTACAATTACCCCCACTACGGTCTCGAGTGTTGTCCATCGGGGACTCCCAGGGTCATTAATTTCGAGCTGTCTCCTCGGTCCAGACGAAATAAGTTCCTTCGGCGCCTTGAATCTCCTCCCTTCTGCTGGCTGCAATTAGTAAAGTGTCAAGCTGGCCTGCTTTCACGTTTCTATACTTCGAAAACGTACATATGACTGCATTTTCTGACAACTATTCCCTTAAACAGCTATGATATTCACATTCTAGCCGTGAAATCATGCTATATCATTATATGTCATTATACAACTCATTGCTCTTCGGGTTCCCTGTAGCTGTTCCCCCTCAGAGATCAATGGTTCGACTCTAGGCAGAATCACGGGCCTGGTCTCCTCTGATATGACCCGAGTTCGATGCCAGTCTGCTGTGTCCGATTGGGCACATCTTTCCCTCGCTAAGCTCGGAAAATTCATTTCACAAGTGAATTTTTCGCGCCTTCAGATGGCATTGACTCATGCTCTATTTACTTTAAGCGGTCAGTGCTCTCGGCAATGGGATGTCTCGTTCCCCCATTCCACTCTGTCTGCCGTCTCGTTTTCTCTTATTTTGTTCCCTCAGTCGTTCATTCATTTCTTGGAGTTCTGTAGCAGCCTCGCACAACTGGTCGTAAAATTCTTCCAGCCGACAGCTGCATTCACCCCCTGTGTCCCTTGGGTCTGCGAGCCGGTCGCCTCTCTTTCTTCCTTCCTGGGCCTGCAAGCTTTTCTCAGGAGTCTCTGCGTGCATACATAATGACTCCCCGTCCATTTGGGTGTACATTGCTTGCTCCTCTCTTGTTTCATAATCCTCTGGCGGACTATATAACTTTAAATTCGCTGCATATACAACAACTTCTCTACCTGTCTCTTCGTCTTTGTTTCGGTATGCATTATTTTGCAAGTCCCTTATAATCAGGTAGGGTCCGTGATAGCTATGTTGAAATTTTTTATATTTCCTGCTCTCTGGATCTGAACTAGCTGGTTTTTTCAACAAGACGTACTGCGCCCTTATCCTACGGTCATAGGCTAAGTTCGCATAGATTTCTGTAATGCTAGAAACAGCGTTTAATTGAGCCTCGATTTGCAGGGGAAAAGGAAGTCTGATTTTGCGTCATTTTAATCATGCTAAGCTCCTGCCGCAGTGTTATTGGGACGAGTCATGCAACTGACCACTTGACGAACCGAGGGAACGTCGCATGTAACTCGCAGACAAAGGCTATTCGAGAACATAATTCTATAACGCGCATTTGCCACGCAGGTGTACGCCCAAGGACTTTCGGAGAGGCTTGCATCAGATTACGTTCTGGAAGTTTCTGTAGTACGTCTTATTCTGGTTTCGCCACACCCCTAAATAGCGAAATTAATTCATTTCTACGATACGGCAACACCCAGGATCGAACCATTGACAACAATAAGCCGGAAATAATGCTGAGATTTTTTACAGTTGAACAGAATAATTAAATCATCAAAAATTAATAAATCAGTGGCCCAGAACTGAGATCCTTCCGCGGATCCGTCTGGGGTGGAGAGTTTGTTGTGAGAGTGGGGATGGCGTCTATTTCGCCACAAATAGTCCGGAGGACGCAGTGTTGATATCCCCTAAAATTACGATCGATTATCGATCGTAATCCTATGATTCGACGGACCTTACTATCACGAATAATGTGTACCCAGTGTTTTGAAATAAGTGTGTTGGAATACGGAGCTCTTGCGTGTGGAATGATCTTCAGGTGCTCTGTCGCCATGTTTTAGATATATTGCACTCCTGCGCAGTGCAGAGGGGAGTTTTTCAGCAGACCGCACGGGGAGAAGATAGTTTTCCGCAGTTTGGCTGTACGCAGTTAGCACGCGAGTGAATGGTGGTTGCTGCTTAGTTTCGCGAGCCCGCTCGAGACTGTTGAGGTGTTCGCAATGTGATGTTGTGCAGTTCGACACATTTCGATAAACAGTTACAAGCACTCGCGATAAGTCAGTTTACAGTCAGTCGTCATGCAGTTTTCACGCTACAGACAATGACACTCAGTTGTATGTAAATGGTCAGTATGATTCAAGGCTGCAGGCTGGACAGCTCAGATAAACAGTAGTAATTTTAGGAGGCAGCATATGTGTACAGGGAGAGCTTGCAGTGTTACATGTTAACACAAGTTGTATAGCTGTGGAAGCAGTACTGTCAGTCGCAGAAGTTGGGAGGAGCGCAGTTGATCGCCCGAGACTCGAACCCTCGCCGCTGGAACCAGAACAGTTCTGTGAATGAACAGGAGGAAGAGAGAACGCATCGAGGTCGTCAGCCCGACGCGCAAGTGAAGAGTGGAATAACAGAAGTAGTGGCGTGTGATCTAACGAGAGCTGCGCAATCCTAGCCCGATTTTTATATGAAAGGTGTATTGTGATGCAACGTGCACGTGTTGGATAAGGTACGAGAGTACAATAGACGTACCAATAGTGTTATATCTGTTTGTAAGAATAAGGTGAAATTTAGTGCTAATCATGATTATCAATCAATTAGTGGAGTAGTGCATTGAATGTGAATATGTGTAGTGCCGGTATGGTGTGAAAGGCACATGGCTAGGGGTTGCTGACATCTATTGCTGGAGAGGATGACGACCAACGCTGGAAGTATGATGAGTATTAATTCCCATTAATTATCTATGTCATAGTTTTATGGGCCGTGTTTATTATAGTTTGATATAGGAATTCGTCTTAGTATAATATTAGATTTTTTTTTAAGTTTGAGTATCATTTGTGGTAGGTTAAGTGTATCCGTGACGACGGAACGCTATTTTGTTTAATTCAGGAGATGCTTAGCGATGATGTTTGTTCGC
Source organism: Meconema thalassinum (assembly GCA_946902985.2). Classification (NCBI taxonomy): domain Eukaryota; kingdom Metazoa; phylum Arthropoda; class Insecta; order Orthoptera; family Tettigoniidae; genus Meconema; species Meconema thalassinum. The sequence continues at coordinate 864,539,859 of OX336389.2, forward strand.
AAACCGCGCCAAATTGTACACTGATAGGAACGCATGTGTTCGCCCCATTATGTTGTATGTATTTCAGCCCCAGGATGAAGGCGCCGGAAAGAGCAAAGGCACGTAGGTTTAGAAAGAGAGAGAGATTTAAAGAAGGTAAAATTTATAGACACACTAATGACGCAGGTTATTAATAAGAATAATAATAATAAGCATGACGTCAACTAGGGATAATAATATCAATATCGAGAGTAATAATGATGTCAGGTATGGATAGAAGGGGAGGAAGTCTAAATATTAATGTCCTTATTACGACGCGTGCGGTAGTAATTATTCATACGGATGCACTCTGAACTGTGTCAGGGATGATTTGACGCGTCCTTTCTCTTAGATTAACGCAGGTAAGCGTGGTATTGAGTAGGAGAAATATTTAGGGTATCCTTCTGAGTGTATTGGGAGAGCAAGCTGAACATCGGCTTAATCGTGGTATGTTAATGAGAACATAGTTTGAATGTATGCCATGTGATACCGGGAAGTTCCATGAGGCCCCGATGGTTCAACGAGGAATAATTAAAATGGTATAATGGTATTTTAAAAGGTATAAGAAGTTGCAGGTGACACAGCCATATGTCACTCGATTGCCAACTGAAAAGGAAAGGAAGGTAAGTGAGGTATATTAGGCATACTCTGTGGAACAGGTGAGATTAAACTATGTGTACAGGTTTTGTGTGATAAATAGAACCACGATGATGTTATTGCTCCAAGACCAGGTTCCACTCAGGTCGAACCAAAGACTATCTAGACGGTGAGATCATTTCTCCTTGTGTTTCCATCAGGCTTGTGTATCTTACTAAGAGTGCAGTTTGGGGGAGCCCACAGCATTTAGTGTCTGAAAGGCGGTAGCACTTGTCAAGGTCGTACACACCCCGCCCCTCTCCATAACGGGACTTTTTTTTTTCGTTTCAAAGGAGGCTAGTTTGACAGTCATGGTGACAGCTGATTCCTTAGTCAGAGAAACTTGTATAATTTTCAGATTCATTTCAAAATTTAACTCACGATTGACATCCACATAGGGTACTGTAGTGCACTAACCTTGTCATCCAAGTCTATTATAAAGGTATTAAATGTGATAATATTTATGTCAATAATAATAATAATAATAATAATAATGATAATAATAATAATTTGCTATCGAGTCGAGGGTAAACCTATGTAAAGGGTACTCTAATCCAATAACCTTTTGTGTCATGATATTGCCGCGAAGATTTTATTCAATTAGATTAATAACCAGGTGGATATTATTATTATTAATAATAATAATAATAATTCTTGAATTTCAAGACCGAATTTATTTTAGGGTACTGTTACCCAGTAACCATTGGATAGTTGATTCCATCACGGCAGTAATAACTAAAGGCGATAATCATATTGATAGCAATAACAATAACAATAATAATAATAATAATAATAATAATAATAATAATAATAATAATAATAGTAATGGTGACTTTATTATAATGGGATCCGTTAGGTGATCGGTTTCCCTCTTCGTGAAGTTGATTGCTCTCTCTCGGATATTAGCAAGCGTCTGTGAACGTGCAATGCTCTGAAAAAGGTAAGTGAGAGTCCTTGCTTCGAAGCCTACGAGTGTATATATTTTTCCTGTTAGCATTTCAACTTGTAAATACATATTTGTGTCATGTTGTTTATTGTAGAGTCGCAGGCATCGTTGACAAGATACACCCACCGTTGTTTAATTTTTGTCGCTCGGTGCGGTATGCGAGCATAGAATGTTTTTTTTTTGGTATCTGGAATATGCAAATTTGCTGCATACAGCTGACATTCATTTTGGTTTCCTTATTTTCATGCCTTACGCTAAGCTATTTTGTTTTGCCATTGATACTCGCAAGCATCTCGAGTTGTATTTATATGTATAGTTTAGTACACGCCCGTAAAACTTTGACAGACAGTATTGAATCCGGGACCCGGATCATTTTGTTACGAGTCCTGAGTTCAATCCTTGGTTGATCATATTTCTAAGGTATTTTGTGTTTATTTTAAGTAACAGTGTAGCACATCTCAAAACTCAAATCTCATTGGGGTTATATGAGTGTAAATTTGCCAGTTGGCATTTATAAGTACGCATTGATGTATGCTCAAAGGCAAAGGTATAAATGTGCCAAATTTCATACTCATTTGAAGGGCAAACGTTGTAGTTGTGAATAATGGATATATAAGTATTGTGATCTGGTGAAAGTGTTGTAATCCACCAAAAGGGATCACATGGGCAATGTTGTCAGATCATTTCGTGAGATGATTATCTCATGGATATTATAATTATGGAAGCCCTAAGTTAATGGTGGATATGCCAATGGTTTGAGGTTTGTGTATTAGTTAATTGGCATACAACGGCAAGATGCCACGGTATTTGGAATATTGAATTCAGAGGTGTGGAATGTATTACAGTGAATATTAATTATGGTCAAATCAGATTGATTTTCATCTTGGCATATGATCACTAATTGGTCGTTATTTAATTGAGAGATTGGATTAATTGATTGGTAATCGATTTGATAAATGATGGGATTCAAAGTTCAATTAAAGTTTAATTGATTTGATTTGAATATTATTTGATTCACAGAGTGTTTGAATTGATGATTAATCTAATTAATATTGATTTACTTGGATTGTAATTAATTTAATTGATTGATTTAATTAAAATGTAATCAATTTAATTATGGGTGATTAATTGAAATGTAATTAATTCAATTATAGTTGATTAATCGAAATGTAATAAATTTAATTGAGGTTGATTAATTTAATTGGAATTTAATTACTCTTTTTCTTGAGTTTTGACATTTTTTTAAAAATTATTTTTACTTTTTTTGATCTTTTGGATTGTTTCAACTTTTTTTTCGTTATTTTGGTTTTCTTTTGGATTTATTTCAAGATTTGTAATTCGTTAAGTTGTTTTGGAGATTGGTTCAATTTTGGATGGTTTCTCATTCTAAATTTTTGATTGATTTGAGTTAATATTTTGGGTTTTAGCTTTCTTTTCAATTATTTTTCTTGTATTTCTTTACCAGTGTTAATAAAGTTTGTTTTCTTTGGTTGTTTTTGAATCCTGTGTGTGATGATTTATTAATCAGCCCTGTTGATCTTCCAAGTGATGTATCCCAGGACAGTTATTAGCTTCAAGTAGGACGCACCACCCCTGAGATTAGAATCCTGTCCTGAAGGTCCTATATTCAAAAGGGTACATAGGGCGATGGGTAGATCGCTTATCTATCCTAATTTGCTTTCCTTTATTAGTGGAAGATCACAGCGGTCAACACACACAGAGGCACACGGGTGACGTAGCTTGGTATGTTTTATCGTGCATATGCCTAATCGTATGGCATGGTAGACGCACTTGAGCTTCAGGCCCCCCATGAGGGACCAATTCCCCGAAGCAATCCCCGTGGGCATTTTGGCTGACCCATAACGCGGGACCCCCGCCAACAATGGTACCCATCGTGGTTGGCGGGGCACCCCCCTCGCGACCATTGGCGCCCAACGTGGTTAGCCAGATGCTTGAAGCTTTTATGGAGCCCAACCAATTAGCAGTTACTGTGTTGCCAGGATTATTACTATTCTTAAATTTAATTACACAGTAAGCTGGATAAAGCTCTTAATGTTTCGATGTTGAGTTTCCATACTGGACTCATAAAGCTATATTTTGGTGAGGCCTAGGGAAGGCGTTGGTTTCTTATTAAATTAACGTTGTCCATGAGTCCATGAAATTTTATTTTTTGTATGCGGGAAGTAGATCTTCAGTTTATTAACACTGTGTGGGTAATTACCTCAATTTTGGTAAAGAAGATGGGGTTTTACTTAAAACAAAATATTCACTGGAATATCCACATGGAGATTTGAGATGTGTTGCACGTTGGTGCAGGTGTAGTTGTTGTCCCAGCATGGATGAGTGCAACCCCGTTTGTTCGAATTGATTGTTATGGTATCGTTAGAGGACATGAAGTCTCTGATGGAGCAAATGGGTAAGGAACAAGTAGCGCAGCTTACAGGACAGTTAACACAGTTGAAAGTCGAGAGTGAAGAACACTTGACACAACAATTAACACAGTTGAAAGTCGAGAGTGAGGAACATCTGACACAACAGTTAACGCAACAGTTAGCACAGATGAATGTCGAGGGTGAAGAACACTTGACAAGACAATTAACACAGTTAAAGGTCGATAGTGAGGTCCAACTCGATCGCATTAGGTCTGAAATGAAGCAGATAAGTCAAGCTTGCGAACAAAATAACGAGGAAATGCAAAGACACAGGATTGCTATTGAAAGCCAAGTTGACAGTATCGCCCAGAGGATGTCAGTTTTAGAAATGGGTACTCAGGCGCAGATGTCTACCTTTAAGAAGGAGCTCATTACGGCACAAGCGGATGTTATCGAACTACAAGAAGGCCATTCGGAAACATCAGCCAGACTTGAGGCAGTTGAGACCGACGTCTCCAGATTTAAGGAAGAAGTCAAGGAAACATGGCAGGCGATAAGAGATGAAATAAAAGAATCCCAGGAAGGAAAAGGTGAGGCGTGGATTCAAGACAGAGAGGATCTCAAGAGAGATAGGGAGTTGGCGTATGATGATATTCGCAAAGAGATTAAAGAAGAAAACAAGGAACAATTGCGAGAACTAGGTGAAGATAAGAGAAGACGCCACAAGGTGGAAGTGGAATTGTTAGCTCGGCTAGAAAAACAGGAAAACAAGCAAGCCAAGAACGAAGTGAGGACCATGATACAGGATAAGGCTATAGCTGATTTGCAGATGGGAATAAATAAGCCAATAATGGAAACCCATGGGAAGGATAAAACTGGATTCCAAGATCGGCTCGGTCCAGGAGATGAGGAGAGACCATACAGTCCCGATTTTCATGACATCAGAGGACGGACTTCGACGCCAACGGAGCATGCAGTGGCCACTCAAGTAGTACAGGTCATCCGCATGAATGATGATCGACCGAACAAGTTTTCAGGCACGACGAATGTTACTCCAAAGAGTTTTCTCCGAGAAGTAATGGAGTACATCAAAGAGGCTAAGATCCCCGAAGATCGTCAGCTGAGGACGGTAGAGAAGCTCTTAACCGGCAATGCCTTACAGTGGTTTAGGAGTTTCCGATATACGTTCAACACTATGGAAGAATTTCGGGAAGTATTTTTGAAGAAATATTGGAGTTTGTCGGCACAACAAAACTTGAGGGCAGAGCTGTACGCCCGCCGGTATAGCACTACTTCCCCAACCAAATACTCGGAGTACTTCATCACACAGTTACACAGGATGAAGGAACTGGATATGCCACCGTCAGAAGAGGAAATGGTGACGGCGATTGAGAAGCAGTTACCACTGGCAGTCCAGCAGATAATGGCAACAGCTGATGTGCGAACCGCGGTACGGGCGGAAGAAATACTCCGCCATTTGGATGAAACAACCGTACATAGTCCACAACGAGCACATCGGACGGTCAAAAACGTCAACTCAGCTGAAATTACAGAGCCACCCCATAAACGACGCAAGGGAAGGAACGCTAACGCCACAGAGGAGCAAATGGATTGGGGACAGCATGGACGCCAAAATTCCGGAGTCAGAACCCAACAACCTGAAGATCCTCAGAACGCTGGATGGAGACCCGATTGGAGGTACAATCGCGACTGGAGGATGAATGGAGGATCACCCAGACCTTACCCTTGGAGAGGACGAGGATTCTGGAGAGGTAGATCTTCATGGTCTCGGGGAAGGCCATGGCAAGCTGGAAGGCCACGTCCGTCACATCAGGAGGAAATGGAATGATGGCACAAAGGGACGCAAAAATACCTGGATGAACTCCAAGCTCAAGGTTCACCAAGAGGGGGAGACGAGAACAAGTGGACTAAAGGCATGGAAGCTCGCAAAAATCCAGATGTCATGGAGACTGGAGCAGAAAACCTGGAATATCAGGATAGCCATAGAGCGAGAGGACAAAATACTCGGGAAGCATCCCAAGATTAAAAAAAACTCCAATTTTAGATCGACAGGACAAGGCGGATGATTTGAATGGGCCACATGAAGATTTGGTAGTCGCTCAAATAAGTGATTGGGTCTTAAGAGAAGAGGAATTAACCGAAGACTTAAAGGGGCCAGAGATAAAGGTCATTAAAGAATTACCGGTCATACATGCCCAAGTAGGAGATTTAATGGTTAAGTGCATGGTGGACACAGGGGCCAGTGTTAGCCTAGTCTCACAGGCATTGGTGAATGAATTAGGAAGGCATCTCAAACTTCCAATCCTGCCCCTTTCCAATGTCAAAATTAAGGGAATCATTCCGGACAAATCCACCACATGCAAGAGTCAAACTCTTCTCGAGATTGTTGTGCAAGGATACAGTATGCCACACCCATTCATTGTAATGAGTAGAATGAATTATAATATCATTCTGGGTGCAGATTTTATAAGAGAATATGGAGCTGTTATCGATTTGGCAAATAAGGTTGTCCAATTCAAAATTGCGGATGGAAATCACCCAATGAAGATTCCGCTGAATCCAGACATTCCAAGAGATTCCGAGGAAGTATGGATGGTACAGAGTTGTTGCGAGTTAAATCAGCGACTCAATGATATCGACGACGATCTAATAAAGCCGGAGGTATGGACCACGACTCAGGAAGATGAGGTCGGAGATTCTGAGGCAGAATTTGCAAGGAAGATGCATGAGGCCAAAATTAACGATGATGATCGGATAAAGTTGGGGAAAATATTAAGAAAACATCAACAAGTTTTCGACTCTAAGCCAGGAAAAATTAAGGGATTTAAGTACGCGATGCAGATCAATGACTGGTCACCTTTCAAGAAGAAGGCATACCCTGTGGCCGAAAAATACATCAGTGAAGTTGCCACGACTTTAAAGAAAATGGAAGAAGGGGGCATAATAGCTAAAATGGCCACTCCTTTCGTAAACCCATTGGTAGTAGTCTTGAAACCCAACGGGACAGTGCGAGTCTGTTTAGATGCACGTGAAATAAATGAGAGACTGATCCCGGAGTATGACCAGGCTCCACCAATTAAGGAGATCATCCGAAAATTCAGAAAAATGGTTTATTTTAGTTCAATTGATTTGACGAGCAGTTATCACCACCTGGAACTGGATGAGAAATCACAGCTGCTCACTGGATTCTTGTTTGACCAGCAAACATACGTGTTCCAGAGGTTACCTTTTGGCATCAAGACGGCTGGATCCGCGTTGATCAGGGCACTGGATCGCAACCTGACGCCGGAAGTCAAGAGTATAACTACCCGGTACGTGGATGATATATTGCTAGCTTCTGAAAATGTGGATGAACACCTGGCTAACTTGGAAAAACTACTGGCGAATCTCGAACATGCCAACTTCAAAATTAATATCGAAAAGTCTCACTTTTGCCAGAGGGAAGTGTTGTATTTAGGCCATATCATCGATGGTGAAGGGATCAGACCAAACCCAGCGAAGTTGGAAGCGATTCGGAATTTCCCGAAACCAACTAGAATAAAACATGTTCGGCAATTTTTGGGTATATGTAATTTCTTCGCTGATCATTGTCCAGGATACACAGAAACTATGGTTCCACTCCAGGACATGCTACGAAAGAATAATCGTTGGACATGGAGTGAGGAATGTGATCGTGCTTTTAGGAAGGCCAAGGAATTATTAGCGGGAAGCATCAAATTGAGTTACCCTGATTTTTCGCGCCAGTTTATTATACAAACTGACGCATCCCAAGTTGGAGTCGGTGCCATGCTATACCAGGAAGACCCAGAGAATACCCAGAATAAATCCTATTTAGCCTTCGCAAGTCGCAAACTGAGGAAGCATGAGCTGAACTACACCATCACGGAGCGAGAGCTATTATCCATCATATTCGCTCTACAGCAGTGGAGGAAAATTGTGTATGGTTTCAAAATTCTTATTAGGACCGACCATAAAAGCCTTGTGTTTCTCTTGAAGACGCCGATGGCAGGGGAAAGAGTCAATAGATGGTCGCTTTATGTTCAACGATTCGACATCACGATTGAACATCATCCAGGAAAATTCAACCTAATACCGGATATCCTGAGTCGGAATCCAGATCAAGAAGATCAGGTTGAAACAGTAAACCAGATTGAGTTAACCAGGCAGGATCAAGACTTTTTGGAGAGACTGAAAGGAATCAAAATTGAGCAAGGAAAGGACCCTTGGATGAACCTGATCATAAGTTATTTCCAAAGAAAGTTACAACCTGGAACTCCCGCATTCATCGAAGCGGAGAAAATCTCTGTCAGTTATATCTGGTATAACGAATTATTACATAAGTTCGTGGACGCAGATCACACCAAATCAAGGATTGTAGTGCCACCATCGCTACAGAAGGGATTAGTCTGGCACGCGCACCGTATTTCTGGTCACGGTGGAATTGATAAGACGAGCGCGTTGATCCAAGAGACTTTTGTGTGGCCGAAGTTACGAGAAACCATTCAAAGAACTTTAAGGACGTGTGATCAATGTCAAAGGGTAAAACCAAATTCATTCTTAATGAAACAGTATCCCAAGCCCCTATTGCCACAAAAGCCTTGTGAGCTTATTGCCATGGACGGATACGGTCCTTTGCCCAAAGGCAGAAGAGGATGCAAATATATTTTGGTCAGTGTGGACGTATTTTCCAAATACGTGGTCTTATGCCCAGTTCAAAAAATGAATACTCGTCAAGTTTTAAATCGAATCAAGGCAAGGGTAATTCCCACATTTGGGAAAATAGACTTCTGCCTTACGGATCATGGAAGCTATTTTACCAGCGCCGAGTTTAGGCGGGAAATGGCGAGGCTGGATATTCGACATGTCCTGAGTTCAGTACGGCATCCGGAAGGAAATCCTTCGGAAAGGATTATGAGAGAGATTGCAAAGTTTTGCCGACTATACTGCCCACGACAACATTGGAAATGGGTGGACGTCTTACCGATAATTGAATCATGCATTAACGATACCGTACACGAGAGTACTGGTGGTATTCCTTCGGTTGTGCATTTCAACCAACTTCCTGATCGACCATGGACTAATGTTATACCATGTCCGGTAGATGCTCGACTGAGTCACGAGTCGACGATCAGAGATACGGCGCTTTATTTGAAGAAGCAGTCCGAGCGCCGCTTAAGAAGGATAAAGAATAAGAGGTTCCACCGACCACTTGAGTTAGGGGAACTAGTACTGGTGAGGAAACCAGCGATATCCGATCCTCAGGCACGGATATACGCAAAGTTTTGTGAATTATTCCATGGACCCCACAAAATCACCAAGGTGATCGGGAATAATGCGTATCGTGTTAAACACTTGGAAACGGGAATAGAAGCCATCTATAACGCCCAAAATCTAAAGGTATACCATCCGCCGGAAGAAGATGACGCTTGATCAGCGGGTCAACGTCGTCGAGGGAGAACATGAAGAATCCGAAGATAAAGGACATCCTTAGGAAACGGCAAGCTGAAGGGAAGAATGATGGAAGTATGGGTTCAAAGGAAGACGACGGATCATCATTGTCAAAAGCAATGGCGTGTTCCCAGACAGAATAACCCAAATAGTTGCATAGGCAGGCACGCAAACGTGACGTTTAAACGCTGCAATATGGAACGGATGTCAAAACAGTGGTGAAGTTGTGAGTGTTGGAAAAACTATCAAATCTTGTAGATAGTGTTTCAAAGACCAAGAGGGGGGGAGATGCGCCCTTATCCTACGGTCATAGGCTAAGTTCGCATAGATTTCTGTAATGCTAGAAACAGCGTTTAATTGAGCCTCGATTTGCAGGGGAAAAGGAAGTCTGATTTTGCGTCATTTTAATCATGCTAAGCTCCTGCCGCAGTGTTATTGGGACGAGTCATGCAACTGGTCACTTGACGAACCGAGGGAACGTCGCATGTAACTCGCAGACAAAGGCTATTCGAGAACATAATTCTATAACGCGCATTTGCCACGCAGGTGTACGCCCAAGGACTTTCGGAGAGGCTTGCATCAGATTACGTTCTGGAAGTTTCTGTAGTACGTCTTATTCTGGTTTCGCCACACCCCTAAATAGCGAAATTAATTCATTTCTACGATACGGCAACACCCAGGATCGAACCATTGACAACAATAAGCCGGAAATAATGCTGAGATTTTTTACAGTTGAACAGAATAATTAAATCATCAAAAATTAATAAATCAGTGGCCCAGAACTGAGATCCTTCCGCGGATCCGTCTGGGGTGGAGAGTTTGTTGTGAGAGTGGGGATGGCGTCTATTTCGCCACAAATAGTCCGGAGGACGCAGTGTTGATATCCCCTAAAATTACGATCGATTATCGATCGTAATCCTATGATTCGACGGACCTTACTATCACGAATAATGTGTACCCAGTGTTTTGAAATAAGTGTGTTGGAATACGGAGCTCTTGCGTGTGGAATGATCTTCAGGTGCTCTGTCGCCATGTTTTAGATATATTGCACTCCTGCGCAGTGCAGAGGGGAGTTTTTCAGCAGACCGCACGGGGAGAAGATAGTTTTCCGCAGTTTGGCTGTACGCAGTTAGCACGCGAGTGAATGGTGGTTGCTGCTTAGTTTCGCGAGCCCGCTCGAGACTGTTGAGGTGTTCGCAATGTGATGTTGTGCAGTTCGACACATTTCGATAAACAGTTACAAGCACTCGCGATAAGTCAGTTTACAGTCAGTCGTCATGCAGTTTTCACGCTACAGACAATGACACTCAGTTGTATGTAAATGGTCAGTATGATTCAAGGCTGCAGGCTGGACAGCTCAGATAAACAGTAGTAATTTTAGGAGGCAGCATATGTGTACAGGGAGAGCTTGCAGTGTTACATGTTAACACAAGTTGTATAGCTGTGGAAGCAGTACTGTCAGTCGCAGAAGTTGGGAGGAGCGCAGTTGATCGCCCGAGACTCGAACCCTCGCCGCTGGAACCAGAACAGTTCTGTGAATGAACAGGAGGAAGAGAGAACGCATCGAGGTCGTCAGCCCGACGCGCAAGTGAAGAGTGGAATAACAGAAGTAGTGGCGTGTGATCTAACGAGAGCTGCGCAATCCTAGCCCGATTTTTATATGAAAGGTGTATTGTGATGCAACGTGCACGTGTTGGATAAGGTACGAGAGTACAATAGACGTACCAATAGTGTTATATCTGTTTGTAAGAATAAGGTGAAATTTAGTGCTAATCATGATTATCAATCAATTAGTGGAGTAGTGCATTGAATGTGAATATGTGTAGTGCCGGTATGGTGTGAAAGGCACATGGCTAGGGGTTGCTGACATCTATTGCTGGAGAGGATGACGACCAACGCTGGAAGTATGATGAGTATTAATTCCCATTAATTATCTATGTCATAGTTTTATGGGCCGTGTTTATTATAGTTTGATATAGGAATTCGTCTTAGTATAATATTAGATTTTTTTTAAGTTTGAGTATCATTTGTGGTAGGTTAAGTGTATCCGTGACGACGGAACGCTATTTTGTTTAATTCAGGAGATGCTTAGCGATGATGTTTGTTCGCAAACCGCGCCAAATTGTACACTGATAGGAACGCATGTGTTCGCCCCATTATGTTGTATGTATTTCAGCCCCAGGATGAAGGCGCCGGAAAGAGCAAAGGCACGTAGGTTTAGAAAGAGAGAGAGATTTAAAGAAGGTAAAATTTATAGACACACTAATGACGCAGGTTATTAATAAGAATAATAATAATAAGCATGACGTCAACTAGGGATAATAATATAAATATCGAGAGTAATAATGATGTCAGGTATGGATAGAAGGGGAGGAAGTCTAAATGTTAATGTCCTTATTACGACGCGTGCGGTAGTAATTATTCATACGGATGCACTCTGAACTGTGTCAGGGATGATTTGACGCGTCCTTTCTCTTAGATTAACGCAGGTAAGCGTGGTATTGAGTAGGAGAAATATTTAGGGTATCCTTCTGAGTGTATTGGGAGAGCAAGCTGAACATCGGCTTAATCGTGGTATGTTAATGAGAACATAGTTTGAATGTATGCCATGTGATACCGGGAAGTTCCATGAGGCCCCGATGGTTCAACGAGGAATAATTAAAATGGTATAATGGTATTTTAAAAGGTATAAGAAGTTGCAGGTGACACAGCCATATGTCACTCGATTGCCAACTGAAAAGGAAAGGAAGGTAAGTGAGGTATATTAGGCATACTCTGTGGAACAGGTGAGATTAAACTATGTGTACAGGTTTTGTGTGATAAATAGAACCACGATGATGTTATTGCTCCAAGACCAGGTTCCACTCAGGTCGAACCAAAGACTATCTAGACGGTGAGGTCATTTCTCCTTGTGTTTCCATCAGGCTTGTGTATCTTACTAAGAGTGCAGTTTGGGGGAGCCCACAGCATTTAGTGTCTGAAAGGCGGTAGCACTTGTCAAGGTCGTACACACCCCGCCCCTCTCCATAACGGGACTTTTTTTTTTTCGTTTCAAAGGAGGCTAGTTTGACAGTCATGGTGACAGCTGATTCCTTAGTCAGAGAAACTTGTATAATTTTCAGATTCATTTCAAAATTTAACTCACGATTGACATCCACATAGGGTACTGTAGTGCACTAACCTTGTCATCCAAGTCTATTATAAAGGTATTAAATGTGATAATATTTATGTCAATAATAATAATAATAATAATAATAATAATAATGATAATAATAATAATAATTTGCTATCGAGTCGAGGGTAAACCTATGTAAAGGGTACTCTAATCCAATAACCTTTTGTGTCATGATATTGCCGCGAAGATTTTATTCAATTAGATTAATAACCAGGTGGATATTATTATTAATAATAATAATAATAATAATTCTTGAATTTCAAGACCGAATTTATTTTAGGGTACTGTTACCCAGTAACCATTGGATAGTTGATTCCATCACGGCAGTAATAACTAAAGGCGATAATCATATTGATAGCAATAACAATAACAATAATAATAATAATAATAATAATAATAATAATAATAGTAATGGTGACTTTATTATAATGGGATCCGTTAGGTGATCGGTTTCCCTCTTCGTGAAGTTGATTGCTCTCTCTCGGATATTAGCAAGCGTCTGTGAACGTGCAATGCTCTGAAAAAGGTAAGTGAGAGTCCTTGCTTCGAAGCCTACGAGTGTATATATTTTTCCTGTTAGCATTTCAACTTGTAAATACATATTTGTGTCATGTTGTTTATTGTAGAGTCGCAGGCATCGTTGACAAGATACACCCACCGTTGTTTAATTTTTGTCGCTCGGTGCGGTATGCGAGCATAGAATGTTTTTTTTTTGGTATCTGGAATATGCAAATTTGCTGCATACAGCTGACATTCATTTTGGTTTCCTTATTTTCATGCCTTACGCTAAGCTATTTTGTTTTTGCCATTGATACTCGCAAGCATCTCGAGTTGTATTTATATGTATAGTTTAGTACACACCCGTAAAACTTTGACAGACAGTATTGAATCCGGGACCCGGATCATTTTGTTACGAGTCCTGAGTTCAATCCTTGGTTGATCATATTTCTAAGGTATTTTGTGTTTATTTTAAGTAACAGTGTAGCACATCTCAAAACTCAAATCTCATTGGGGTTATATGAGTGTAAATTTGCCAGTTGGCATTTATAAGTACGCATTGATGTATGCTCAAAGGCAAAGGTATAAATGTGCCAAATTTCATACTCATTTGAAGGGCAAACGTTGTAGTTGTGAATAATGGATATATAAGTATTGTGATCTGGTGAAAGTGTTGTAATCCACCAAAAGGGATCACATGGGCAATGTTGTCAGATCATTTCGTGAGATGATTATCTCATGGATATTATAATTATGGAAGCCCTAAGTTAATGGTGGATATGCCAATGGTTTGAGGTTTGTGTATTAGTTAATTGGCATACAACGGCAAGATGCCACGGTATTTGGAATATTGAATTCAGAGGTGTGGAATGTATTACAGTGAATATTAATTATGGTCAAATCAGATTGATTTTCATCTTGGCATATGATCACTAATTGGTCGTTATTTAATTGAGAGATTGGATTAATTGATTGGTAATCGATTTGATAAATGATGGGATTCAAAGTTCAATTAAAGTTTAATTGATTTGATTTGAATATTATTTGATTCACAGAGTGTTTGAATTGATGATTAATCTAATTAATATTGATTTACTTGGATTGTAATTAATTTAATTGATTGATTTAATTAAAATGTAATCAATTTAATTATGGGTGATTAATTGAAATGTAATTAATTCAATTATAGTTGATTAATCGAAATGTAATAAATTTAATTGAGGTTGATTAATTTAATTGGAATTTAATTACTCTTTTTCTTGAGTTTTGACATTTTTTTAAAAATTATTTTTACTTTTTTTGATCTTTTGGATTGTTTCAACTTTTTTTTCCGTTATTTTGGTTTTCTTTTGGATTTATTTCAAGATTTGTAATTCGTTAAGTTGTTTTGGAGATTGGTTCAATTTTGGATGGTTTCTCATTCTAAATTTTTGATTGATTTGAGTTAATATTTTGGGTTTTAGCTTTCTTTTCAATTATTTTTCTTGTATTTCTTTACCAGTGTTAATAAAGTTTGTTTTCTTTGGTTGTTTTTGAATCCTGTGTGTGATGATTTATTAATCAGCCCTGTTGATCTTCCAAGTGATGTATCCCAGGACAGTTATTAGCTTCAAGTAGGACGCACCACCCCTGAGATTAGAATCCTGTCCTGAAGGTCCTATATTCAAAAGGGTACAGTACTCCCCCACGAGTAGTGGTCTATGGTAGCGTTTCCTCCTATTTCTCCGCTGCCGTCTGTCTGCTTGTTTCTTGAGATACTCGAATGTTCTCTGGATCCTCTATTCACGTCCAGGCTGTGCATCTACAGGTGTCCGAATGACATTATTCCATGGCCTCTCTGGTCTTCTATCAAGATGTAGGCTCACTGGCACTTCTCCTGTCGCTTCATGCACGGTATTGTTGATACAATACTCAATAATCTCTAGTACATCGATCCATTTCCAGTTTTCCGTAGATCAGTATATCTTCATGTACTTTTGCAGTTCCCTCATCACTCTCTCAGCGGAATTCGACTCTGGGTGTCGAACTGTGGACAAAATCTGTCTTATACCCAGATTTTCCAACTCCCTGCGAAATTCTACGCTGGTAAAACAGCTCCCATGATCAGATAATATGTTCTCCGGCTGCCCTAGTATAGGAATGATTCTTTCCTTCAGCCTCTTAAGTACCTGTTTTGTACTGGTTTTCTGAATTGGACAGAGGACTACCATTTTAGAAAACACGTCTAGTGCAACTAGGATGTGTCTATTTCCTCTTCTAGCTCTCGGAAGCGGCCCAGAATTGTCCAATGCCAGAAGCTGACATGGCTTCTCTGGTAAGAGTGGTATAGGTTTTTGCCTCATTAAGTACGAGTTAGGCTTTACTCGTTGGCAAATATCACATGTCCTGATTGTATTCCTGACTTTATCTCTAAGTTTTGGCCAAATAAATGCTTCTTTAAGCAGGGCAACAGTTTTGTATACGCCAGGGTGGCCAAAAGCTCTGTGTGCTAACCATACTAGCCTTCTCTGCAATGCTGGTGGTACAACAATCCTGGGTCGAGTGTGGTCTGTATCGCTCCATTTATGTAGCATCTGGTTAAACCATAGATATTCCGTTGATAGCGCTTCGGCTTCAACATACATCGGAGTTCCTCTGACAAGCTTTCCCTCGAAGTAATTAATCATCAACCGTATCCAGGGATCTTCACGTTGAAAAACGGTGATGTTCGTTAGATCATCTAAGGTCTTCTGGTCTCTACCTTCTATCTCGATAGCTAGAGCTTCCTCTTCGTCCGCTGTCGGGTATCTGCTTAGCAAGTCAGGTATAATATTGTCCTTCCCAGGGCAATACTCGATTCCCACTTGAAACTGCTGTATGTACAGGGACCACCTCGTCAGTCTTTGACTCGACAAGTCAGTTTTCAACAGGAACGTTAGGGCTTGATGGTCCGTTCTCAATATAATTCTAAAGCCATAAATTAGCTTTCGCCAATACTGTAAGGCATACAGTATTGCGAGTAATTCGATCTCCGTGACCGTATAATTCTTTTCATTAGGTTTCAACCTTCTACTTATGAATGCAATATAAGTTTTCTCCTCTGGCCTGTCCACATTTTCCTGGTATAACATCGCTCCAATGCCTGTAAATGATGCGTCAGTTTGGATAATAAATTTCTGAGTGTAGTCTGGATATCCCAATTTTACATAATCTAAAAGCATCTATTTAGATTTCACAAAGGCTTCCTCGCATTTTTCCGTCCAACGCCACCTTCCTCCTTTCTTCAGTAAGTCTTGGAGTGGTGCTACGGTCTCGGTATACTTCGGGTAATGGCTTGAAAAGAATCCAATAATGCCTAGATATTGCCTGACGTTCTTTACCTTCGTTGGTATCGGGAAATGTTTAATGACCTCCAATTTTCCTGGATTAGGCCTAACTCCTTGTGCATTTATTACATGGCCTAGGAATTTAACTTCTCTCTGACCAAAGTTAGATTTCTTTATATTGACCTTAAAGTTAGCCTGACTTAGGTCATTCAACAGCTTGCGTAGGTCTCTGATGTGTTCTTCGACTGTTTCAGATGTCAGTAGTATATCATCTACATAGCATATGGTTGTTGCTTTTACTTCTTCAGACAGGTTCCGATCAAGCGCTCGTATCAATGCTGAACCCGCTGTTTTCAGACCAAATGGTAAGCGTACGTAAGAATATGTATGCTGGTCGAATAAAAACCCAGTTAATAAGCTTGTTTTCTCCTCCAGAGCAAGATGGTGAAAACTTGCTGTCAGGTCAAGATTTGAGAAAACAGTCTTTCCTTTGAACCTCCTGAGGACCTCCTTAATGGGCGGCACTTGGTCAAACTCTGGTATGACCTTGGAATTCAAATTCCATAGGTCCAGGCATATCCTTACACTTCCGTCCTGTTTAGGTACAACTACCAATGGGCTGACATAAGGTGTGGCCGTCTTCACAATGACGCCTGCCTCTAGCATTTCCTGTATTGCTTCCTTGACCTTTAAATAATGTTTCTCGGCTACAGGATACGGCTTCTGTCAGAATGGTGTCCAGTCACTGACTTGGAACGCATATTTGAAATTCTTGATCCGGCCAGGTCTCGAATCGAAGACTCCTTTATATTCAAATATCAGTTCCCTTAGCATTTGCTTATGCTCTGGACCAATTTTAGCTTCCTCTATCTTTTCTTCCAGGCATTCTTCAAATTTTGGTTCGAGGTCCTTTTCAATGTCTGCGGCCAGTGTTGCCAACTCTCCCTCGATGTTTTCTGTTGTCAATACTGCATCCCCAGTCATATCTCCGCATGTATGCCATATGTACTCTTCTGGTCTCGTTTCATTGTGTTTTAATGAGAGCTCTAAATCTTCCTTTCCCTCACTTGCGCGAAACATAACAATGTCTTGCGAGAGATCTATAATGACCTTATATTCTCTTATGAAATCCATGCCGACAATAATGTTAAAAGGCAGCTTATTCACGAGTAGGAAGCTCTGTGAGAATGTAGAGTTCCCTATCTGCAAATCTAAAAATACTTGGTATCTGCATATCATAACTTTATCTGGTATCACACCTTTTATCTTCACGCTTGAAATAGGTATTTTCAATACGTGGATTTTACTTTGGATTTCATTATATAATGCCTGGGTTATCAAACATACCGTTGAACCTGTATCTATGAGAATTCTTATCTTCATGCCTGCGATGTTTACAATAATAATGGGTAGTTCCCTTCTCACCTTGACAGTCCCTTCATCTAGGTCTTCAATAAGCTCCTCAGGT
Source organism: Meconema thalassinum (assembly GCA_946902985.2). Lineage (NCBI taxonomy): Eukaryota > Metazoa > Arthropoda > Insecta > Orthoptera > Tettigoniidae > Meconema > Meconema thalassinum. Next base: position 864,557,746 of record OX336389.2, read on the forward strand.
TTGGCAATCCAGTTAACCACATTCACTGCATTCCATCCTGCATTTATCTCTATTTGGTCATTTAATTTTGGTGTTTTTTTCCATTGCTCCATTCTTTGTGGAGTTCTTCTGTCTGTCTTCGTACTGCTGAAGTTCCAGACTCTTGGCACCGTCATCAATTTTATAGATATCGGGTGACCTTCGATTCTTAATCGCTTCATCCCAATGAACTTGCGATTGTCTATGGTCGTCTCCACGCTCTTCCATGTATCTTAAAGATGCGTGATAGCGTTCTTTCGCTTCTTCATCGAACCCGCGACTCTGTTCTTGGGATCTCCATCCTTGGTTGTTCCCATTTCGGCCGTAATTCCTTCTGTTATCAGCCTGCTGGTCTCTTGCGCCGCGCTGATTCCAGGCTTTCCTTCCTCGGTATCCACGGTTCGATCCTCCTCGATATGCTGGCCTCCAATTCTGGTTTTCCCGTCCTTCACGTTGCCAGTCTGATTTCTCCGTTTCGGTGCTCGTAGACTTACTTTTTGTCTGCACCTTAGTCGATTCAGTCGGTGTAGTCGTCATGTTGACTTGTTCCATGTTCCGACTTTGCCTTGTGTGCTGCGCTGTGGTGAGATCGAGTTGTCTCAGCACCTCCTCCATATCGATCGCTGTCTTGGCGTTTGCTGAGATTAATAGACGTTGTACTTCATACGGTAGCTGCTTGGCTATCGCTATACACATACCTGACTCTCTAATTCCTTCATCAAGTTCGCGGAAACGGCACAATTGAGCCACAAAAAACTCTGCGTACTTCGTCGGGTTATTAGTACTATAACGCCTGGAGTACAAGTCCAGTCTGAGGTTCTGTTGTATACTTGCGTTCCAGTACCTGCTTAAAAATGCCTGGCGAAATTCGTCAACGGTGTCGAACGTGTACCGAAAACTCCTAAACCATAAGGCACACTCGCCTTCAGTCAGTTTTTCAATAGCTCTCAACCTTCGCTCTGGCGGTACCTTCGCGTCATTCAAGTACTCGGAAACCTCTTTAAGCCAGTACTTGGGTGTCATGTTAGAATTATTCCCAGAATATTTCTTCGGTTTCTCGTCACTAGCCCTCACAACAGTGACTATTTGATTTTGAACAGCATTTTCATGCGGTGTGGACACAGCAATTGGTATACCAGGCGTGGTATACGGGCTGTCACTTGGCATGGCTGCATTCTTTGGAGTGGGCTGTATCTCTATATCTGCCCATTTATTTCTCCTATTCCCATCTATGCTTCCTTCGCTAGATCTAGGATTCCGCAACATGGATTCCTCCTGTGCGATCATTCTAGTTTCTATTTGGCTGTGCCTATTTTCTGCCCTTTCTAAACGAGCTAATACCTCTCGTTCGATTTTTTCTAAGCGATCTCGGTTCTTCTCTGCCATAGAAAATACTTTTTCCTTGTCATCCTTAAGGTTTTCTTTCATGTGGGTAATTTCCCCCGCTAGACTTTCTCTTACCTCAGCAAGAGTTTTATCGCTGGCTTCAGTCTTCAAGCCTTCTCGAAGTTCTAATTCTTCTCGTAAGCCTGTAACTTCTTTTTGTATGTGACCATGCATATGAGAGATTTCAGTCCTTATCTTCGTCATTTCTCCCTGGTACTCATCCTGCCTTTTAGGAATAACTGCTAGGTCGTTCTGAGTTTGTTCTAACTCTTTTTGAACCTTTCAGACCTGCCTCTTCATATTTGACATTATTTCCTTATTCTCTTGATCAGAAGTCTTTATTTCATTGATCTCCTTGCATTGGTCAAGGATATTCTGATCCTGCTTCCTTAAGGCTTCGTCTACCGCCTTTGCGTAGCCTGCCATCCGCGTATTCCATTTTCCGTCGCTGTCTTCGAGCCTTTGATCCACGGTCTGAGTGAACGTATTAAATTGCTCCTGCTGACGATTAGTATTCGCTTCATTCTGACTTTGAATGTCTTTAAGCTCCATGGACATACTGCTTAAGCTATCATTAATCTCACGCTGTGACTCTCTGCACGCTTGCAGATTATTCTCTAGTTTTAGCTCGATTGACTCAAAGCGTTTATCGTTATCAGCTTGCATCTCTGAGACCACGCTAACAATATTCTTAGTTACTTCATGCTTAACAGACTCTTGAACGTCATCCATTTTTTTATTGACCTCTATTAGGTTTGACTCTAACTGCGTGTTTACTGTGGCCAACATCTGGCTTACCTCAGTTTGACTAGCCTCTAATCTAGTGTTTATTTCAGTCTGATTAGCCTCTAATCTAGTGTTCATTTCAGCTTGATTAGTCTCTAATCTAGTGTTTATTTAAGTTTGATTGGCATCCAATCTACCCGCTATTTAATCTTAAAAATCTTTAGCCTCTTCCTTACTCTTAGCATTAGTATCATCAAAATGTTCTCTTAACTCCGCGATACACTTGAGTATCTCCTCAGTTCCAGCCATCCTGTATTTCTTAATTTGAGATTCAGGTAGGCCGCAGCTGAGCATGCTGGCGCGTTTTATTGAAAAAAGGAATTCCGATCCCGCGACAACAACACAACATATTACACGGTTCTGTAACCAACTGTGAAATGGGTTTAGACCCTCGTACCTATCTGACAACAATGTCTAATGTCTGAGTATCATCTATAAAGACTCACAAACGCTCAAACACAGTTTGAGGAAAAATACTATTATGGTTTTCCCCATGAAAACCATGCTATTATTATGGGGTTTTCTGAATCCCATAAGCCTTCCACGTCTCTGGGCGCCATGATAAACGAAGGGAGTAGGACTATCAAGGGTTTGGTCCATTGTAAGAAATCGGCCATATTCTGAATTATCAATAAAACTGTCCAGGGAGTGTTTTTGACTGCCGAATGCCCCACCTGGGCCGCCATGATAATGAAAGAAGGATATCAGTCCAGGGTGACATGATAAACATAAGGTGATGTGTGATATGCTAAATATAAAGTAAGCCGTGGCCAGGTTGCGCAATGCCAGGATCGCTTATATTGCATTGATGCAGGCGATTCCATAATGAATTAATACTGCCCCATGTCGCCTGGGCCATGATAATTAAAAGAGTAATAGTGCTATGGGGGGACAACCTACAAGTTACAGTTAAGCATGTCTTATGGAGGATTATCAACATTTATTTTGACGTGAAGGCTTATTAACAAATGGGACGCGGCCTTTTCCTAATATATCCTAATTTCTCTGCTGTACTTGCTTCTAGCATTAATATCTTGGCCGACTTTTAGTAGTACCTGTGACTCAATCCTAGTACAGTGACATCTCCTCCATGTACCCAAGTATCATCATGTGGAACATGTGTTCGTATCCCAGCTAACTCACGGTCTTTCGAGGTATGGGACGTTCCTGCCCACCATACGACCACATGCTCAGGATTTGAGTCTACCAGGTATCTACTCTAAATGAAAGAAACAACATATTCCTAAATACTGATCTAAAGTCATGGCTATACAACAAATTACAAACAAAGGATAATTTACATTTAATTCCCACAATGAAAATCAAGGTTATTTTGTGAGTCTCTTCTTAATTAGTGCTACACTGCACTCAAATCTATTTCTAGCATCCTATCATTTATACTTTCAGACATCTACGAGTCTCCATAGTGTTCATCATGTGACACAATTTTACATAACTGGAGTATCACAACACAAAAGTCACATATCACATTAAATGACATTAATTCTGTAATAATTAAACATTAATCCGTTTCTCACGGGCATTTACTTTCATTAACATAGATTCACTACCTTATACCTTAATTAACAAATGTTGTTGTGTCGTGTGAATCGTCTTCTCTTTTTCCATCAATATGACACGCTAAAAGTGGTACGTTTTCCCTTCCAAAATACACATGGACAGAAATGTTTATAGTTTCACCATACAACGATTTTCTGGGTCTGGTCGAAATTATTATCGTTACAAACGTGTCATGTTATTAGAAATCATCTACCCGTCTGCATAAATTAGTGTGAACTGGGCAAAAATGCACTTTAAAAAGATGCCTACATTTATTTGGTTCAGCGTTCCTCCTCAGAGAATAACTGGGCCAAATATTATCCGATTTCAATGATCCGACAATGTATGTGTGTTGAAACACATCATTTAATTCAATTGGCATCATCATAACAATCATATCTTAATTACATTTCGAAATATCGAGATTCTTCAGTGTCCCACTCTGCTTTAAAAATAAAGGGACTTGGTCTCCAAACCTCCCCTTCCAAGCAGGCAATAAAATTAGTTCCAGCTGGCTGAGCAAGATGGCCGCCGTCCTTCGTGGCATACATAACGCCCCCCTCTTGCTGCAAGCAAGGTCATCTTTGTTTACAATTGCAGTACAATGGAGTTACGCTGAGTGTTGTCTCAAGTAATTGAGTCATTCTGATTATTTACCACCTATATTTATAGTGTAATGGGCTCAACTTGGCTCCTTAATTAACATTCATGGCTGGGGATGGATTCTGTAATAGCCTTGCCGTTCTGTGGCGATTCTAGTGGCTTTGGGCGCGCATCATAATGAGAATACAAGATTGCTCATCAGCAGCTGCCAAATAATAAGGAAATCTGCGTTTCCTAACGACGAATATTGATTCTTACCTCTCAGGGCAGATCAATTTATACATGTGCTCACGGGTTCTCGAAGAACATCCCTCGTGGCAATTATTCCTGCAAGCGATGGATACAGACAGGCTCTGTCCAATTCGCTGCGAATAATATAAGTACGCTCCACGGCGGTACTAACTCGTAGATTAGCCAACTTTTCACCCAACGTGCAAGCTATGTTAGCTTGGTCCCCGCAACTTTATTTACGTAAATCACTGGATTCTACGTTACTTTGCTCGCTCAATGCGGCTCAAACAATACTTCTCATAGATGACTCAATTATTAAGGCACCCGCGTCCTCTCTGCAATTACACTTAAGCCAAAGCTTCAAATAGCTCCTAAAAATAAAATATAAATTTACTGGCTTAAATTACTTTAATGGTTCTCAAAAACAATCCTAAGAATTGACCATATCAAATATTCATTCAATACTTCATTGACACTGAAAAACTCTCGTATCTCGCTATATTCCACGTTACTTTCTTACTGTTTACCAAAATACAGTATATTTATATTAGACATGACACACTTTGAACGTTCTTTTAGGCTTGAAATACCTATTACTTTACGTTACTGTTACCGACCCCAGATATTATTATTATTATTATCATTTAACGTTACCGTTACATTCATCACTATATTAGGCCTGAATAGCCCTAAACAAATCACCTTCCAAGCCATATTCTACCAAATACGAGTGGTGAAAGCTCGTACATAAGTGACTGTTACATCTTAGTCTTAAAGTGATGCATCGTTGTATGGTGAATTATTTAGTTAAAATAACATTGTAAATTTGTACTCACTTTTTCATTTTCGCTGGATTATTCCAACACGCCAGCCACGGACCTACCATGACGCTTGATTTAAGCCATCATGCTATATCTCACATACCACACGGTATCACATATTTCCCACATGATAATCATACTCTTATCAGTGGCTTTTCTCACTTTATCACGATACATATTATTCACAATACACATAAGCACTTTTGAAATCACTATAATAAAATTTATATACACATTTTCACTATTTCACAGGTTGATCCTTAATCGGACTCCTCCTAACGCCTGACCTCAGAGATGCGATGCAACTACGACAACCGCTGGTCTCCGTAAAAGTCTATCTGCGTATATGTGCGTTCGATTCTCGTTCCCTTCAATACTGTTCACTTCACCGCCATGATTACTTGTGATGCCCCTCGGGCTCCCATAACTGCAATGATCCTGACGATACTGCGTCATTTATAAGTATAACAATACCTCCTGGTATTCAATGTCCAAAACCATCCTAAATTATTGCTACGCTGTAGCAAACTACACTTGCGTATAATAATGGATAAATATCTTCTGTAGATTAAATCTTACGCGATTCATGATTACTATTAAGAAGCTATATGATGCGCTTCCATTGTTCTTCAAATATACTCTAACATTTCGCGCACTTACCGGCAGCGTGTACGTGTAGAGTCAAGATGAGCTGGCGATGAACTGCAGAGCAACTGAAGAAGACTAAAGAACAACTGGCTTGGTCTGTGATGCTTCCCCTATATAAAGGTTTCTCGTAAAATGTAGTCCACATGACACACGAGAGCGACTCCTTTCTTGAAATAATGCATTTCCATTCAAAATGACGTATACACCTTGTTCATCTAGATGTGGAAGTCCCATAATCACTCTCGTGCTAGCGATTGCTTCGGCCAATTAATTACAATTAATTGCCTTATTCCATAGCGTTATGACGCCACCATGGTGAATCCCCTCTTGCTGGTCACCAAATCACTCCTCTCGAGCGTAAGCTCGGTGTTAACAGGCTTATTTAGAGATATAGGCTTTAATTTAGGTGTAAGATCACTCCTAAATTATCTCTCCTAGAATATATTCGCCTAGGTGTACTTTTTATTCCATTTCGATGCTCCAATTGGCTGCAATCAATTAATTTCCGTCTACAATTACCCCCACTACGGTCTCGAGTGTTGTCCATCGGGGACTCCCAGGGTCATTAATTTCGAGCTGTCTCCTCGGTCGAGACGAAATAAGTTCCTTCGGCGCCTTGAATCTCCTCCCTTCTGCTGGCTGCAATTAGTAAAGTGTCAAGCTGGCCTGCTTTCACGTTTCTATACTTCGAAAACGTACATATGACTGCATTTTCTGACAACTATTCCCTTAAACAGCTATGATATTCACATTCTAGCCGTGAAATCATGCTATATCATTATATGTCATTATACAACTCATTGCTCTTCGGGTTCCCTGTAGCTGTTCCCCCTCAGAGGTCAATGATTCGACTCTAGGCAGAATCACGGGCCTGGTCTCCTCTGATAAGACCCGAGTTCCATGCCAGTCTGCTGTGTGCGATTAGGCACAGTAGAAAATTAACTAACACTTCAGGATTCAGTTATCTCAAGATGTGTTCAAATACAAAATTATTAACAAGGAATACAACACATTATCATTTACATGGACATTCGAGCATTTGGATTGGAAGAACTTCGATAAACAAAAAATATTTATTGAATCATCTGTTCTCGATCCAAAATCTATTCAGAGCTCTTGACTCAATTATCAATATAATAGTCAAAACATTATTATCAACAAAATATAAATTCAATTCAATATGGATTCAACCATTCAATCAATTAACTATCACTTGGAAATATTATTTAGAAAATTTATGATGAAACAATATCATTTGTTATGATCAAAATCACAATTATTTGGCAAAATGTCAAATATGTTAATCATTACATTTATTTTTTTTATTTTTATTTTTTTTACAGGATCACAAAAATCCTCTCAGTTTGTAGTGGTTATTAAGAAGTAACAGTTTTAAATAATTTACAGCATCGGCCCATCCGATTTAAATGCGTCAAAAATCACGTAATCATAATTAGCATTTAGACAACGGTAAAGTCTTTTCATAATGAAAGGTACAATTTTAACAATAAAATTTTCGGGCTGGCAATAACTAGGAATATTTATAGAACACGTGGGTAAACTGTGAATTGACAATGATGGCTCAACAAAATAACCTTTGGTTATATATCGACGAAAGTGTGGCTAAATTCAACTCCTCCACTAAATTCAAAGATATCCAACCTACAATATTGTTGATGCTTCATTTCAACAACCTTATTCCTGCGACTTAATTGCACAACCAGAATGGCATATTTAACTCTTTGCACACACAACAATTATCTCTTCCCAAATTATACAGTATAATCAAGCCTTTGCTTGTTACGATAACTGGAAGATTTATAAGTTAGTAAACTCCCCCAATGAGTTTACAATAATAATTTTACCATCAGTTTAAAACATGAATAACTCCACACCGTGTCTATTTTTAGCCAAACGTTTTATCAAAAGACGTTGCTCAATCATGATTTTATATTTATACAAACTCTAGCAAAAACCCTGTTTTATACATGCTTTTGGCTTCCCGTATCATTACTTTCCGTGTCTTCTCAAAGATTTAAATGCATAATGCCAGCGTAAAATACGTCCACTGAATTAGTATGTTATTTTTTGTGGGCATGCGTTAACCACTAACCTTCGGAATCAACAAGTATCCGATCTTAGGAAAATTGTTTTAAATGGCAAATGTATAAATCACACTACATGATAATGATTATTAGAAATCACAAATATTATTATATCAGAAAATTGAAAATAATAATTATTATTAAATCAACATTATTATTATTATTTCCTCAACAAATGGATTTAAAGTTGTAAACTGTTCGGGGAATATCATCCTCGACTTCTTAATAATGGATAATGCATAATGCCAGCGTAAAATACGTCCACTGAATTAATATGTTATTTTTTGTGGGCATGCGTTAACCACTAACCTTCGGAATCAACAAGTATCCGATCTTAGGAAAATTGTTTTAAATGGCAAATGTATAAATCACACTACATGATAATGATTATTAGAAATCACAAATATTATTATATCAGAAAATTGAAAATAATAATTATTATTAAATCAACATTATTATTATTATTTCCTCAACAAATGGATTTAAAGTTGTAAACTGTTCGGGGAATATCATCCTCGACTTCTTAATAATGGATAAATATCCATTCCTCAACTTAAATTTATTATTAAATTTCAGTTACGACGGCTGATGACCGTGATTAGAAAAATATCAAAATTAAATAAATGCTCGTTCTGCTAGTCCATAAATTTCGAATCATTGACTTCTGAGTGTAAAAACTGCTAAGATCAAAGCTTCTATTGCAAAAAAATATTTGCAACAGCAAAAACATCGATGAAAGGAAAATACGTGTTGGTAAGACTTTAGAAAAATGGAGAAATTCCTGCTAACTACGCATAAAAAATAATGCAAATTGTAGCTTACATTCCTGTAGATCTTGATGCTGGTAATCTGTTCTGAACCAGCTTATTTCAGTCTTCTTGCCCCCATTAGGACACGTATTTATAATCTTGTATCGGCCTCCATTTTATACCCGCAATGGTCTTAGTCAGACATAGCGGTATTCATACTTATAGCCTGAATATCTTGATGAAAATAGTTCGTAAAATGTGCTGCTTCAACAGCTGAAGTAATCTTGACTGGGGTTAGATCGAAAAGATCCATGATGAAAAATTACCAGTTTTAACTCGACCCAACTGTAATGCGTTCAATACTGTCACTACTCTTACAATCTTATGCAACACATGTTCGAGTTCTGAAGATCTGTTCCGTGGGCAGAGTTTCTCACTCTCCAGACAATGCTATGCATGCTGGTTTCCCTATGTCAGCTAGTGTGCCAGACTGGTAGGTGAACAGTACTGACTTATTTTGGTTGGTCGAAAGTTATTAAGTCCAAGACTTATTCTGGTTGTTTGGATGAAATAATCCAATTTAAATTTTAGTGGACAGTGGAAAGCAAAATATAGACCAAGTCTATTCATATGTCCATTGTAGCAGTAAATTATTACCAATGCCACAAAGTCTATCACCTCGGTGATCACTTTTGAAAAGTTCAAAGATCACTATAATGTTAAACACTTTTATAAGACCAGTAACCATGTACTGTCGTCGAAATCACTAAGTCCCAGCAACTGTGTGCTGATAATAACGTAGATTTTGCAACCATGTGCACGAAGATTATTTCAGTGTTCGGAGCGACGTAGAGTGTTTAGCGGCTGAGCGCTTACGAAGGAATGACTGTATTAAGCTCTTGCAAAGAAGTGTCTGCACTAAGCTCTTGCGAAGAAGTGACTGTACTAAGCTGTGGCACGCAGGCTTTATATACCCCGCAAGCGGACTCCTCGAGGTCAATGCGTGAAATATGCTGAAACTAAAACATCTCATATCTCAGCTTCCGCTCAATCAATTTCCTCGAAATAAAGCACATTCTTCCTCCCTTGTCCGTGCCAGTAATCTGATGTTAGTCTCAAGATTCTACTCCTTCGGGAAATATTTAATGTCAGTTTAGCCTCGACTATGACGCTCTCGCCTACGTCACTTAACCATTTCTTGGCTGCACAAAGCTTCCATTTCCTTCTTAGAAGGTTCGGCGCGCTCTATTCAAACTTTCAATACTGGACTTAGCATTGTGGCCTGTGCTCTCAAATCTGGGCAACTGGATTTGGGCACAATACGGCTAATCATAACCGCATGATTCATGTGGCCAACCCTTTGAACTCTCAAGATGTTTGTACCAAACAGTTTTTAACTTTGGAAATGAAAAAGTGGTGTGAAGTTGAAGACAAGCGTTTACACATGAAGCGAAGTCGACTAGCTGAATGTTTTAGACCCCATAGAACCCCATGAGGTGGCAACCAAACAATTTGTGGAAGACTATGTATCCCCCATGATAAAATCTCACCCTCATGTATTTCTTATGACCATGACACATCGAGGTTTTGTCGAAGACACTGATGATGTTATCTATGTTTTACCTTCAGGCTCAACGAGTCATCGTTTACCGTATGATCGACATATTCGTATTATGGACTATACACCTGATGTAAGACATTTATCCATACGATTAAACCATAGTGCCATGTCACTACTTGGTGATTATACAGTCAGCGTGGGCGATAAACTCTCTTTCCATTCGATTCTAACATTGGAGGAAAAAGAAGCAGGAAACACGATAAACGATTTCCCGCTTTATGTGGAACTTAAATATACAGCTATGAAATAATCATCACACGTTAGTTGTCACTCAAACTTTCTTATGAAAGGTTGTTGATCATTATCATCATGGTGAAACAAAGATACGTGGTGAAAAATACTAAAAAGAATACTCTGTCATCGCCAAATAATGGGGTTAAGGCATTGGTTGATAAGCCCTTGCGAATGAAAAAAATTAACAATAATGTGTTGACGATAGTCTAATGAAAACCCTCCGAGCAGCACAGAGACTTGTTATTCCAAAACGTAAACGACAGGTTTAAAAACAAGGCCGAGTGATTCCTGTCCCCAAACGAGCTGGAATTTTACCTGCTTTATTCGCTGGTCTGGCTGCCCTGGGTACACTTTTGGGAGGTGCCAGCGCGGTGACTAAATCCATTAAAGCGGTGGAACAAGGCAAACAACAATTGATAGAAAGTCAGCGACACAATGAAACGATGGAAGCGATTGCTATGGGGGCTAAAAACGCCAATTTAAAGCCAGCATTTTATAAACAAGGACTTGGGATTTACCTATCTCCATTTAAAATTTTAAAAAATAACCACAGCCATAGTAAGACATGCCCTGACCCATGAACAAGTCAAAAGCTATGCCAAAGAACTAAAGCTTTCTCATTTTTGGAGGTGTCTTTACCGCCACGACCCTGGAAACATGAATGTGCTGTCCTAAATTTAGATGATTACCGAGGGCCAGGAATCAATTATGTAGCTTATGTGAAAGAGGGTTCCACGGTATGGTATTTTGACAGTTTTGGGAATTTACCACCGCCCATGGAACTAGTTACGTATTTTGGAAACAGGATCAAGATATATTATAATGTGAAACGTCAGCAAAAGTTCAACAGCAAAGAGTGTAGGCGTTTGTCTTTAATTTTTTATATAAGACACAGCATAAGCAAATACGTCAACAGTATGTCGGCAGAAAGTAAGACGTTTATACTGAAGTCACCCTAGACTTTTACCCTCCTATTGAATTGACTGAAAGATCTTATGGTTTGGGACAAGTTTCTCTTGAAACGTACGATATAATAATACAACATACGTAAAAATGTGAACAACAAGTTTTACTATGAACCCTGGAGGATATAGCATAGACGATATTTATGAACACATTTATGTAGTGCTGATGAATCAATATGGTTTAAAGTCATTTCTTGATGGAACACGCAAGATTTAACTTACAGGAAATACCAAAACTCATCCCTGCAGTATTTTATCCACGTTTAAGATTGACTTTCAATCACAGTCCGATTCCATTGGACCTTTACTGGGGGTTCCTACCACGAGTGTTTGAACCCAACAAAATGTATCGATCTCATGGACCTGGGGTGCCCCTCGCTACAAACACTCAAGGACCGCTGTCCCTGTGGCAACATTACCAATAAAGCCCTGGCATATGTGTGGCATCTCTTTCATTGGTTAAGGACTAATGCCTGCTGGGAGTTGTTAAATAAAATTAAAACTCAGGGTTTACCCGTGGATGAGAGCAGTGAGATTCCTACAATCGACGTGTAAACATCTACAGTTCGTTATACAATGGGGAGAGGGGATGCTACCGATAAAGCCATTGCAAATTCTTTGTGCGCGAAAAGAAATTATTGGCGCTTCCAAAATCGTTAATTTATTATGTGGCAGCAAATGCAGTGAAATAAATCTGGCAACATGTATCAAAATCATGGACACAAGACCCTGTGTTGAGTGAATTGCAACCAAGTACGGATTACGATCACCATAAGCAAGTGGCCATGGCAAAAAATACCATCTATACGACAGTGTGCTACTTATCAGCTAGTCAAACTTTATCACGGTCATAAAAGTCAGTGTTAAGACTTTTCTTCCTCATTTCACGGGTGTGATGGCGAGAAAAGGGAACACCAACAAACATCGTCCAGAGAGGAGGTGGAGGAAGATCAAACCTTTGCGCAATCGAGGGAAAAGGATATGTCAAACCAGTACTGGTCATGGCGTCATTGGCAAAGCCATTCAATAATTACTTTTTGAAATCCACTTACCTGGTTACCGTTTTTGTGGTCCTGGAATTCGCCTTGAAGAACGTTTGCAGCGTGGCGATGTAGCTGTTAATCCTTTGTATCAAGTATGCAAAGAACATGACCTTTCTTACCGCCATAGTAATCCTGCTTTAAGACAAGTGGCGGATAAAATGTTGTTGAAAAAAGCTAAACAACGTTTAACATCCTGCGATGCCTCAGTGGGAGAGAGGTTGTGATTAGTGCTATGAAAGGAAAGTTAATAATGCGTGGACATGAACATTGAAAAAAGGAATGGGGAATTGGTATTTCTTTGTATTATATTTTTGTAAACCCCTATTGGTTGTGAAATAAAAACAAGGTTTACCAGAGCACGATTTGTTTTTAATTTTAAAAATGATGACAGCCATTTGTTCATTTTCATTTTCGTATGTCACAAATTGCTATTTGCCAATTTTCAAATTTCCACTTTGCATTTTTTAAATGTCAATTTAAAGTTTTTGAATTTTGTCAATATGGAAACATGGATTTTCCTTTTTTGTTGTTTACATGTTTGTTTTCATTTTGCATATGTCGAGAGTTTATATTTGTGAAAAACGATTTTTCATTTGAAGTTTTTTTCTAAATGGTCTTGATGTGAGTGCTTGACCATGGCAATAGTGCAGTCTGTCTATGTGTCTGCAGAAACATAGAGGCCTACTACTACTACTGCAGGTAAGACTGTTTTACAAAATAACGCCTATCAACCGCTGCATTTCAAAGAAACGAATATATTGAAAAACAAAATTACTAGTTACCATTAATATATAAGCGTTCATTTTGCCCTTCCCATCCTACCTTGCCGTGTTTGCTTTGGTCAAACGATAAATGCTACCTACACACAATCTTTCTCTCTCTCTTTTTAGGGTCATACATTCCCACAACCATGCCTATCTTTGGAAAGAAACACAACCACTCTATTTATTCCTAAAGAACATCCTTGGCATGCACACTCATCCCAAATAACTTTTAGTTATAAATTTACCATTTACCATAACAAAAAATGCTATTACTTATTTAAGTTACAAGAAAAAACAAATAGCACCTTTGTACAGCCTTAAAACACAAATATTTAGCATTTACCATTTTAAATTCCTAATCCAGTAAAATTAAGAAAATAAGAAAAAAAAATGGGTTGCATAGGGCTTTTAAGGGCAATTACAAAATCCACTATTTACAATTACAAAAACGAATATTTACAAAATACAAAATCTATTACTACTACTAGTTACAAACAGCTATGTCTTTAAACGATAAAACACAAAAATCACACCTCCTACTCGAGGTGATACCCCATAGCTGGCTGGTGCGCAGGTCATCCGTCCACACACGTTTGTTATCCATCGAGGCGAGGGTTTGTTTTCTCTGTTCCACAAGATACAAATTATGGTTACTGGATTGTATCCTGCACTGTTTATGCGGCATAGCTTTGCCAGTACGTAAAACCGCTATGTAGTCGTCTACACGTAGCGATTTAACGACTGCCCTACCTACGCCTTTTTCTCGTTTAGCTTCTTTACAGTCTAGTGTGCGATAGGCATAAATTTTGGAAGCCAAACCAACGAATTACGTCATGGTGAAATCACCGCATTCATCTTTTAAAACACCCATTTCTTTCTTGTTTTTTATGGTCAGCTGAAACACGTTGCCAGCGCTATACGAAGAGGTGTCGAACCAGTCACTATGTTGCCTAATCACGACACAGGGGTTGCAGTGGTGAATGTGATAAATGAACGAGTCCGTATCTATATACAAAAGAGATACATTCTCGAAATGCTGGTTGGCAAACTCGTAGTGGAATCGATACATGACCGATTTGGAATAGTATAAAATGACTTGGCCCAAGTAATTGGGCTTATTCATGGTCACACTGGTCTTACTCATTTCAATGGTGGCCAAATTCTCATTGATAATTTAATCGATCTCAAATTTGGAGTGGCAATGTACCCCCCGGGCACCGTAACGTCCTTCCCAGTCATTGACTAAATTAATGTCGCGGTGTTTGCGCACATTTTCCATGATCTTGCCATAAATTCAGTAGTTCATCAATTTTAAAAAATGATTTCAAACTGCTGTGTTGCCATTTGTCGTTGCCCAGTATTGAGTTGAATGTATGGCTTGAACCATGCTTTTTGAGCAAAGGAAATACCTCTATGAATTTTCTTTGACACCAAGCTTTGGGCTAGGCATTGCTCCAACATTTGGATATGTAGCACATACCGATTTTTGTTGTAAAGTGTGCCCATTATTTTTTCAATTTTCACTTTACTCTTAGGGGGAACAATTCGCTCTAGTCAGAATGGAAAATCGGCATGTTCATCATACAAGGATGGGGGATATTCAATAGCTACTTCTAAAACATATCCGCGGCATGTTTCTTGGCTGGCCGTGTTCACATCAAATTGTGACACTTGTTTCTCTAAGCCAAACAAAATCCCCATAGGGTAAAGGCTGGCTCATGGCATTGCCATACAAATTATTCAGTTCGTAGTACATTAAGTACGATTCTGGTTTGTCTTGTGAATAAGAGGGCATGTATGGATTATTCGCTTCAGCATGGCGCTGGTTAAGCGACACAAACCCGCAACGAATGCCCTTTTCAAAGAATAAGACCATATCTACATCCGTGAGTAAATCCAATTCCACTTGAGTGTATTTCAAATCTGCATCAAACGACAGCCCAGGGCTGGTAAAATCGTGAGACGGATCAAGTCCTTAGATGTGTTGACACAACTCACGGGATTTTTCAAACACATCTGTCAGCAGCAATACATCAAGTTTTAGGTAATGTATAGCATATTCACCTAGCGTCTTTATATTAAACGCTCACCAAACTTGCCATGCATGTGCATATTCTTCATCGGAAACGGTACAGCGTGTAAGCTTTCAGTAAAATTTCTCTTGTGGAGGGAGAGTTTTTTGCTTTAACACGTCCCAACTTGCGCAGAAATCATAGGGGAAAATACCTTTCCGAATGCACGATTTAAAATGCTCAGGATTTTGAAAATGCAATCTTGTGGTATTTTTATAATTCCCTTTGATCCAAGCCGTTGACTAGACTGTCTAGGGAGGATGGCATAAACTTGAATGAATCCAAAAATCGAATGCAAAATTTGCCCAACCGCCATGTCAAGGCTGTAAAAGTTCATGGTTTTGAGGGATAATTGAAAACGTCCCCTTGCTGACATGACCCAATTCACAGATCAGAAACTGAATATCGTAATTTGCCAGATTGTGGAAAAATACACTGATAAATCGAGGAGCTGTGTAACTCACATTACACTTCCTGTGGACGGCTGCTCGAAACTCCCCCGTTAATTGTGAGTGGTCACGAACTGTGTCTTCTGCACTGACCAGCGGATTTTCACAAATATGGCTTGTGGTTGCATGCTCATACTGTTGCTGCTGTTCTCGAGTTAGGCTCATGGGTACTGGGTTGTCCAGTAAATTTTGTACATCATCAGCCAACTCGACAAGTTTGTTCAAAAACCATTTCGCACAATCTGGTCCCTCACGGGATTTGAAATAGGATTTTGTGGGGTCATAGGCGCAAACCATTTTAAATCCCATAGCAAAGGGTTCATTTTTTGAATGGGTGTGGTTGATCTGATGGTGGGATATGGTTCACATCCCGCCATGGGTGTGGTGAGAGATTCAAAATCTGCATAGACCACAAAAGGCACTGTGTCACGCTTTTGGATATTCTTAAATTTCAACACAGCTCCATCCCCTTGTGGCAATACCAGTCTCACCGCTTCCTGAGATATACGCTTTCCAAAAGCGTAGAGCTAACAAAATATTGCAAACAACGATCACAAATATGTTTCTTAGGATGATGTTTGGACACTTGTCTGCCTACCAATCTAATCAAATTCTTAATGAGGCAATAGTGATTTACCTCTCCGTAGGACAAATATAAAAGATGAATGTGGTGTCGTTTCGGTTCTTTAGTGGCATAAAGAGGACCCACAATTTCATCACCATCAAGGCCATATACCATAAACGATTATATCAAATTATCTTGTTCAAACCTATGGATGTCGGTTAAGTCCTTAACGAACGAAACATGAGTGAAATTTATATTTTGTTTCAATTGTTCAAACATGGCCTTGTACATTCCTGGTCTGTCAACATGACGTTATACTGGCTGTAAATATGCTGCCATAGACCACAGGAAGCATTCATCATAACGGTACTTTATAATGACCACGGCCTTTTTCGATGCTATTGCCTGTGGTGTGGGGATAAAGCTAGACCCAGCATTGAACGGGTTGAATTGACAAATGTTAATTTGCAGGTGATGAATTTTGTCTAACGCAAGATCACTGGGTCCTTCTTGCAGTTTATCGAATTTTGTTACCAAGGCATTGACCATGTGGGATTCATACCACTCTTCCCAATTATGGGCTATGAAAAGCTCTTGCATTCGACTGCAAATATGGAATGTTTCTTTATGTCGATCGTCCTTATTTTGATGTATGAAATCACACACTATTTCTGTATTCACCTTTAAAGCCGTATGCAACCCTTGCGCTGTACAAATTTGATCCTTAAAAATGCCAAAGCATGATTTTAACTATTCTTTGCGAATCAAACTTTCCGTAACATTGATCACGCAATTTAAAACAAGAATCAAGGGGTTGACAAGTTAAACTATCGGCAGCAGTAAAATCGGTCATTATTATTATAAAACACTCTTACCTGAGTTTTCAACCGTAGACTGCCTGACAATGGTTCCACTCTCGCACGTACAGGGTTTTCAGCTGAAATAAGCGTTAGTACTTTTCCCAACCTTCTAAAAAAGAAATAAAATAAACCACCATAAGTATATCAATTGCAAATAGTACATTTCATAAACAAACAAAAAAAAAACAAATCAAACAGGTTATATAAAAAAAGAAATCTCACCTGGGTTTTGTAAAAGCCTTGTTTGATTCCTTTCTTGTGAGCTCAACAGTGGTCTTTTCTCACTCGCAACAGAGTATTGTCCACAACGATTATCTAAAACAAAAAATAAAACAATCTATCGATAAAATTGTAATCAAATAATTTAAACATCAATTAGCATTAGAAAACTAAACAGCGTTATTAATTCACTTACCTCTCTAATTTATCCAATATCGTCACTGATTGGGTTGGGCATATGAATCCGGTCACCTTGAACGCCTTTAACACCGTTAACCAAGAGCCTATGTTTACACCACAAAGTTTCACAAAGCAATGACATGCTATGCGACATGACATCCACAGGTGTCTCTCACCCCTCCCCCCTCCCTCCCCAACGCAGCAGTTGACACAGCTCTTGCTTGGCTATGGGCAGTCATGTGATCCAGCGTTCTCTCTGGGTTCCCTCTACCCTCCCTTCCCACCACTGTTGCCAGCTCGTTTGACTTTGATCCGTCCTCTGCCTGCAGCTAGCGGTGTTGCTAAGTCAGGTCCATGCATTCCACAAGCTTGATAACATTAGAAGTCTTCCAGCCAGCCCAAGCAGATTTGTTTCTGTTCTGGCTTCAAGCGACAAACAACCAAGTTCTGTTGTCATATATAAAGCCAGCTTCGTCTGCATCATAGAATTATAATTTGTCATGCCGCTCATAACCGTTTACATGTTGAGGATCCCCTACAGGGGTTAAAATAAATCCTAGCACGCTTCACGCACTTTGAGATATTAGCATCCATCCGTCCGCCATAAGAAAGATCGGAAAACGAACCGTTGCTCTGCCGTTCTGCCGTCCCGACGGAATATCCATTTCTCTATGAGGATACCACCAATGTGGCTGGCGACAGGCTCGTTGAAACACACGCCCAGCGTTACCATCTCTCTCGACGACCACTTTTAATTAAAATTTTAAACAGGTAAAAAAAATCAACA
Source organism: Meconema thalassinum (assembly GCA_946902985.2). Taxonomy (NCBI): domain Eukaryota; kingdom Metazoa; phylum Arthropoda; class Insecta; order Orthoptera; family Tettigoniidae; genus Meconema; species Meconema thalassinum. The sequence goes on from OX336389.2 coordinate 864,576,412, forward strand.
TGTAAGGTGTTAGGCCCTCGGAAATTTGTTTCCAAAAATTAAACACCACATTCAAAAGGGAAACGTCACCCCAAATCCTTGGACACCTCGTACACGTCTCTAGCCATATTGGTTTGCCACCTATAACAAAAAGTCTAAAAATCACGTTTGTACCCAAAATAGGTTTCACACCTACTCAACACAGGCATCCGCATCAAGAGGGCCACGCGACGAAAAAATGACACGTCATACATGTTCTAGCCTTATTGGTTCACAAGATATTAACAAAAATGTGAAAAAACAGGTTTTTAACCTAAAACCGTGTCCAATAATCCACATATTAAAAAAATAACCTCACCATCAGATAGAGCGGGAAAAATATCATTCAAGCGAATCCACTCACAACGCTCTAGCCCTAGTCCTTCCCCACCTAACCCTATTCCAGCATAGCCATACGTATTCAAGCACACACGCGATTATGGATGGCTCTCTTGTTGCTTCACTACTGCACAGTTTTTGTCCTAGAGACCTGAAACTTGGTTTGTGGGTAGAGGGGGCAAATACCTTTCATTTACCTCAAACACACGTTTTTGTAAAATTCTTAGTTTCCAAAATATAGCCAATTTCAAAATTGGACTTCTTAAAAAAAATATATATATATAGTTTTGTTCTAACCATAAAGGACATAGTGTACCCGATACCTAGTTGAGGCTATCGGCTACGCCAGCTGACATTGAGCCGTAGTTGACATTTATGGGAAAAGTTGTAAAGATAGCGCTCAAATCGAGTCGAGAGGAATGTTAGGAAACGACGTAGAAGGCCGAGGATGAAGATGGCACTGCCAGTCAGGTAGATGGAATTATGGGACGAATATTGAAGTTTTATTAAGATCTATATGGAAGTATATTTAATCATCTCAGAAGAGAAGAAATGTCAAGCAATATATATGGTGATAATTTGAAGAAAGGCAGATAATCCTTTAAGTTATTGTATAACTTAATAGCCGAGATGATGGTGGTCGAGATTATACTTGTGACGCATGACCACAAAAGGTGGGGGAGCATCACGTGACAGCGCAGGGGTAGGAGCTCCTCAACGCAGTCTAGAGACATCAGTCGAGTTCAGTCAGCAGGGCTGAGTAGACCACATGCGCAGAGAGTACGGCAAGTTGAGCGGTGCACAGCACTTGTTGCGTGGCGTGAAAGCGACAGTATTACTTCACCAAGCGGAGAGCAGAAAGTAGGTCAGTGAGTCAAGGCAAGCAACGCACGGTAGACGGCGCGAGGACTGGTTACGAGGCAAGCTGTACGGGCCGTGTAAGCAGGAGAAGAGCCGGGGTTAGAACGGCACTATAATACGAGATTGAGAACTTTATTTCGAGCTGCATTTTGTAACGCAGAACAGTACAGCGAAGCGGCATGGCGAGGCCGGCTTTAAGCGTAGATCATGCTGGAACAGTGCAGTAGAGCAGAGCGTGCTGTTTCCGACTTTTATACGCAGGCAATATTAAAGAAGCTGAACTTCATTTCATCATTCAGTTACAACATTGAGTTGGGACTTGTATTCAGTAATCGAATTGTGCAGGCAGATAGTTATAATATACTGCAATTGTGAACTTCAAATGAACTTAGATATTCAAATGACATTACGACTATGCATTTCATAACGGATCATGTCGAGCGACCATGGGGTCAAGCTAGCATTAACGCTTTTAAGCAAACGAAATGTTACGAATATATGCACTTATGAACATTGGCACGTGCATTAATACAATTCCTTTTCATGAATTATTATAAAATATCGAGTACGAACACAGCTACAGGGTGTTTCAAAAACTTATACACTCTCATAAATAAAATTTATTTTCTGCAAGTGAGACTTAACCGCTGTGGAGATTGAACTTTTAACAAGCAAACCGAACATTGTATGGGACAGTGGCGTAACATAGAAGAAGAATATGGGGTACGCTGCTTTTATGAACTTTTGGACAGTATCCGCTATGGATAACATGCAGTTCATCATGTCGGAGTAAACGAAGACAGAGACGCGATGGCACCACAGAGCGATGGATTCGGTTCCTGAAGAAGAGGAGGTCTAACAGCTGATTCACTTGGGATATGAAGGCGATCGTTATTGCGTGGGTGATACGAGATTTACGTCGATCTTTCGAGAAATTTATTACACACGATGATAATCGACGATCTTTGAAATATATTAACAGCTGATATGAGAAGGTACTGTAAGAGTTATGACTTTCTGATATGATTTTTCCATGAACACTGGGCATACTTGTATATATTTTTCTAGTAGGAGTTCTACGATTATTTAGACATGGCTTAGACATTATTTGATCCAAATTTTGCTAGAATATGGCGTTACCATATGATATGGCAGGCACCATTATACGAAATTCTCACCATTGGTTGGCTATATTAAGCAGATGTTTGGTCTTTTAGACATTTTCCAGTAAGGATAGTTTTCTTGGTTAGTTAATTTTTTGTGGCGAGTATTTCGAACTCGTGATCTGCAATTGGATTATTTAAATTACTTCGTCAGTTCATTACATACTAGCGAGTGTGTATTATTCATCAGTAGGGATTTTTCCATTGGATTGTTTGGAGATATTAAAATGTTATTCACTCAAGTGAATGAATGTCGCTTTTATGTGACAACTAGAGACTTGTTAATTCCAATCTGGTACATTCACTCATTAGACGACGAGATGGGGCCTTTCGCTTTAGGCGATTGCGTGGTGGTACACATCTTTACCCATCGTTCAGGGCATTATCATGATAGACAACGGGGCAAGGCCTTTCGTATTTATACGATTGCGTGGTGGTACTCATCTCACTTGCCATTGAGGAACTCATTTTTATCATCCGAGTGTACTTGAGATCGTAAGAGGAACAAACAAGAAACTACTAGTCACATATCAGTCGAATTTTGTTAAATAAATTAGAAATAAATCTCAGCAGGGTTACATTTTGTAATTCTTGTTTGCCAATCCAATATTTTGTTGCTATACTCATTTGAGAGTACTTTCATTTAACAGCTGATACAGTTGATGCTTTTGATAATTTTTATGATTGAGTTTGATACCTTTGAGAAGGATTTAAAGTAATTGAATCTTGTAAGATGAATCATTAATGGTCAGATTTATTTTGAGGCAGATCAGTATTGCATATTTTGATGTGAGAGATTATAGCACATTGGTGTTTTCCTGTGAAGTGAATTATGAGAATTTTAAGAGAATTTATGCTATTTGAAAGCAGATCTTGAATTTGATTTCGATTACTAAGGTAATATTTTTCCTAATTGTTTAAGAAGTTGTCTAGATGTGATCAGATTAATTACAGTTATTGGAGATTGTGTGCGTTGATAATTTGAAGCCAGTTATATATTTTTTGTAGATCATGCAACGTGGTTAAGTGAAGTTTGTGATAGGCATTTTGAGGAAGTTGCCAAGTGGAAGTTGCAATATTGCTAATGTATTTTGAGGCAGTCATGAGGTTGTCGAACCCAGTCGAGCATAATTTTGAGATTCATGCTGTGCGCTGAATATTTATGATGTTACGTGGAATAATTGTAGTATTCAAATATGGTATTTGATAAAGTGAGAGTAGATGATGAAGTTTTGGATAGTGAGATCCAACGTGATTTTGTGAAGGCAATAATATTTTTTGGCATGATAATTGAATACGAGATATAACTTGGAAGTGATAAAACTGTAAGACAACGTTCTATAACCCATATTAAACAATTTGTTAGGAAATTAAACAAATAAATAATGTTGATAATACAAGATTTTCTGATAATAATAATTATTGAAATAATAATCTGAAATTTAAGCATATTAATGATCTGACCTAATGAAATAAAAATCAGAATGACTAGATGAAATAATAAAAATCTAAATAACCAGATGAATAAAATTTAAATAAATTGATAAATTAAATTTTGGAATAAACCAATGAATTAAATAAATGGATGAATTAAAGATTGAATAAATAAGCTGATTTAAATAAATTAATAGATGATCAAATAGATGATGAATAACTGAATTAGAAGGTGATAATTAATTAAAGAAGCTGATGATTAATAAATTTAAATGGATTTAAATACATTTAATTGAGAGATATGATTTGAATGATTTGAAGAATTGCAACTTGTGTTGATGAATTAAACAATTTATATTGATGATTTAAGATAATTTAATCTGAAGGAGATGATGAAGTGAGAGTGTGTGAATAATTAGAGAGCATAAAGAATTGATGATTATAATATTCATTTAAATGATTTGATGATAATGAATTAATTATTCTGACATGAATATATTGAATTTTGAAATGAGAACTAATGTGAGAAATATTTAATTTTGATGATGATGATGATTATAACCAATGAGTAGTGGATTTTCTGTGATTCACAAACAAGCAATTATTAATGACAGTGTAAATAGTGTAAATTACTTATTCGATGTTTAGGAGCATTTTACTAACATATTCAGTATTTGAATAATGCCATGCAAGCCATAAATTATGTGATATTTAAATATGTGATTAGAATATATGTGTTTGGACAGATTAATTTATAATTTTACATCCACATTCATGATGTTAATTTAAAAGAGAAGTTAGGTCTCAGTTATCACGAATGTCAGTGACGCAAAGACATAGTGCTACGGTGATCCTGAGAACCCAAGAGAACTTTAGAAATTTTTCCTATTTTATGTGGATTAAATACATTTTGAGTAGAATAGAGATGGTTGGATTTTCTGGACAATGACAATATAACGTTGGCATTCGACCATGCTCTCAGGTAGGATGAGTGTTTAATATGTCTGTCTGACTATCAAAGTTGAATAAATTTGTTTTTATCTTAGTTGTGATCTGATGATGATGTGATATTCCTATTTCTTTCCTTGTCTTAATTAAGGCTTAACCAGGAAGGATGTGGTTTGCTAGGGATTCAGTTGATGGCGCCCATTTATATTTGCATTTTTTAAATTAAATTTAAGCCCGTAACGACCCTGGAGATACTTTATCTCCTGTTACCCTCTGCTTTTGTGATATTTCAACTGAATTTCCGACACATTCCTTATTTGACTTCATGTTCATTTAACTCCGCTCTGTCCTGGAAATCCAGGAATGCGATGTAATAGCAGATGGGTCATCGCATCCCCAGGACGAACGGGTACAGAGAGAGAGGGAGAATTGGCTTTACCCATCCGTGGGGCTTCGATTTTGTTTATTCTATGGAATCACATCAGATTTGGATTACGAAGAGATTGATCTCAATTTCATTTAATGGTGTTATAAAATTTATTAAACTTAGTCAGACAATATACTTGTATGCCCATTCCAGTGATCATGTTAATCATATTAGTGTTATATCATGTTTAGTTATAAGTCATTTTTCTTATACCCAAGTGAAATCAGGAATTGATACATTGTGATGTGTTGTTATCTAACGTCTCTAAATAAAACGTTTGTTGAAAGATATAATTATGTTACCGGAAGATTTAGCTAAGGTGTTAGGAGAGTTACAGAATGGCATGTCTAGTATTGCAGTAACTATTTCTAAAATGGAAACAGAAGTTAAAGAGCAAATAAATGATTCAGAAGCTAGGTTAGAAGCTAGATGTAAAGAAAATGTGCAATCATTACAGGCTAGTAATGAAGACAATCTGAAAGAAAATTTAAAGTCATTAGAGACAAGATTGCAGTCCAGTAATAGGGATGAATTAAAATCATTACAGGCTAGCAATGAAAATAATTTGAAGGGTAGTGAAGCTAACTTGAAAGATAGTTTTAAATTGTTAGAAACTAGATTACAAGCTCGTAGTGAAGAGAATAACACAGAGTTGAAAAACAATTTAACTAGTTTGGAGAATAGATTAACGTTAAAGAATGATGAAATATTCAAGGCTTTACAATTAGATATAAAAGCAGTAGAAATGAAAGGAAAGGAAAATATGCAAATGTTAAGAAAAAATATTATTGATTTAGAAATTAGAGAAGAAGAAAACATTCTTAATTTGAGAACAGATGTTATGTCTATACAGAAAGATATCAAATCCGATGTATCGAAGTTAAGATTCGACATTGATGGTTTAGTGGCAGATGTAGGCAAAATACAAGAGTGGTCTACCGAAGTATCTTTCGAATCTAAAATCAAAGGTCTAGAAATGAATCTAGGTAATGAAATCAATGGTTTAAAGTCAGTAATTGGGACCTTTAAAGAGGAAGTCTTAGGAGAGTTTAATTCTAACTTGAAATACTTAGAAAACCAATTGCAGATAGACATTAGGAAAATTGATGATGATATAGAGCAAAAGGTTAATGAAAACTTAGCTTTATTCAAAAATAGAGTCGGTGCAATAGTGGAAGAACGGTGTAGTGAGGTCGATGCCGAAGCAAAAGAAAAACGTGCAGGGTTGGATGAGAAATTAATCGCAGGTATGGCGAACTTGGAAGCGAGATTTACTGAGAATAAGGAAGCGATGAAGATAGATTCAACTCAATTCAGGACAGATGTTGATCAGTTAAAGGAACAAGTCGCGTCAGTAAAGACTACATGCGAAGATAAGATAGACAAATTTAAGAACGATTTAGAAGAGAGTAACAGAACGCAGAATGTTACATCGTTAGATGATTTGAAGACTCAGGTCAAGACCGTAGAAAAAAGAACAGAAGATAGGATGACTAAAATAGAATCTATAATAAATAGTTTCACAAGTCCAAATGTTACAACGGGGGAGGTATCAATAAATCAGACACCGATAGACCGCAGTATGAGCAATCAAGAGGTTAGCGTGGGAGAAGATCGTCAAACGCAACAGAATGTAACATTCGAAAGGGCTAGTTCAACCCCTCAAGATAATCCGAATCCGAATAGAAGTACGTTTGGTACGAGTGAAAGATACTCAGGTCCAGTGACCATAATCAGAAATCTGGATGATAAGCCAAGGAAGTTTTCAGGGAACACAGGAGTCACACCAGTCGAATTTCTGAGGGATATTCGCGATTACATGGCGGAACATAGAGTAGCCAAGGAGAGAACTAAGGATAGTCGAACGCGCCTTAAACGGGCCAGCGTTAACTTGGTTTCGCGCATTCAGGAGCAATTTCGCGAATATGGAACAATTTGCCATAGCATTCTTAAGGAGATTTTGGAGTGCAGAGGATCAGCTGAACGTAAGAGCAGAAATGTATTCGAAACGTTACTCTACGTCACATCCAACGCATCATGCTAATTACTTTACCTCGAAATTGGCTAAATTACAGTTTTTGATTCCTCCATTGCCAGAAGAAGAGCTTTTGCAAGCTATAGCAAGACAGTTGCCAATTGAGGTACAACGAACACTCATAGCATCGGGAGCGAACACACTTGAGCACTATGACGATATCTTACGCCGATTAGATTATACAAGCGCTCAAATTACACCCAGAACTGCAAGGAACGATAATCGAAACACGCCAGAGGTGAATGCGGTAGTTGTCGATAACGCAGCACAGACGGATAGAAGAGATTCCTGGGGAAACAGAAGGAACGAAGGGAATAGAGGAAATATTCACAACGTTCGTGGGAATGATCGATATCGAGGACCATATGAGAGGCCATACGATCAGGATGCAAGAAACAGTGGATACAGGAACTATGATCAGAATTCCAGATACAAAAATAGGAATAGATACAATAATAGATATCGAGGTAGATACAACTGGAACCAAGGTCAGCAGTCTAATCAGAACAATAGGCAGGATAGCAGAAGAAATGATCCAAATGAAAGACAAGATAATCGAGAATATGGGAGATCAAGGCAAGAAAGTAGACAGCCTAGTGCACCACCCGAAGAGATAACTAGAGATATCAATCGAGCAAGCACGAGTGGTGAAGAAAAAAAAACACGACAAATTAACTTCAAATCAGGATGCTAATCATTGGGAATCAATCATCATTGTTGAAACGTATCAGGTCAAGGACGAGGATTTAATTGAAGAGGAAGACGTAGTACATCGAGGGAATAGACATGAATTGCCAGTTATCAGTGTGGAAGTCATGGGAAAGGAAATAAAGACACTAGTGGACACGGGGGCTATGGTGAGCTTGATATCCATAGGATGCCTGGATGAATTGAAATTGTCAGGAGAAATTACGATGTTGCCAACTGTTGTTAGCAAAATTCAAGGAGTGATCCCAGACAAAAGTATGAAATGTAAAAGTCAGGTTCTTTTAGATGTTGGGATTGGAACCAGATATTTTGAACAGATGTTCCTAGTTGTGGGTCAACTACATTTCGATATGATCCTAGGAGTGGATTTTTTAAGTGAGAGTGGCCTGATCATAGATATGCAGAGTAGGCGCATGTACTTTCAAGAAGAGGTCATAGAAAATCAGGAATCCGAGATGACAGTCTTCAGAGAGAATATATTGGATGAGATAGTATGCAGCATTGAAAGGTCTATAGAGGATAAAACTAACACGAATTGTAAGATAAATCCAGAAATTAAGGAGCAGTTTGATCAAGCAATTTCAGAATATGAGGACATATTCAATGATAAACCAGGACTCATAGAAAATTTTACATACAGGATCAAGTTGATGGATGACAAACCATACCACAAGAATTTATATCCCATTCCGGATAAATGGAAGGAGGAAGTCAGTACAATGATAAGCGATATGGAGAAAGATGGAATTATCAAGAAGATGCCGACTGCTTATTTGAATCCTTTAGCTGTTGTCAAGAAACCTAATGGTAAGCTGAGGATATGCCTAGATGATAGAGCCCTTAATGAAAGAGTTCTTCCTGAACACGACAGGCCACCTGTTATTCGTGAATTGTTGCGCAGATTAAGAGGAAAGAGTTTCTTTTCTACCATTGATCTGACTAGTTCTTATTATCATATAGAGCTAGCAGAAGACTGCAAGCAATATACAGGGTTCTTATTTGATCATAAAACATATGTGTTCAATAGGTTACCTTTTGGAGTAAAGAATAGTGGTCCGGTGATGATCCGAGCACTAGATGAGAATTTATCAGATGCAGTTAAGGAGCATGTGGTGAGCTATATTGATGACCTGATTATAGCGTCCGAAACGGCGGAAGAGCATATCAGGCACCTTCGAAAGCTTTTTGAAGATCTCCGGAGGACGAACTTCAAGGTGAATTTCAACAAATGTCAGTTCTTTCATGAAGAAATCGAATTTCTTGGACATAGAATCGATGGAGATGGTTATAGGCCCAATCCAAACAAGATCGTGGCTATTTCAGAATTTCCAAACCCCAGAAAGCTTAAAGAAGTACGGCAGTTTTTAGGAATGAGTCAGTTCTTTTCAACACATTGTCCTGAATATACTGAAACGATGGCACCTCTGCAGGATTTGCTAAGAAAGGGAAATCGGTGGAAATGGGACGACAGATGCAATCAAGCGTTTTTAGCAGCTAAGAACATGTTGATCCAGAATGTCAAACTTGAATACCCAGATTTTGCTAGAAGATTTTTTGTGGAGACAGACGCATCCAAAATAGGCATTAGTGGTATCCTATATCAGTTGGACGATACCAACAAACACAGATATTTAGCTTTCACCAGTCGCAAGCTCAGGAATTGTGAAAAGAATTACTATGCAACCGAGTTAGAGGCATTAGCAGTGGTTCATGCTCTTAAGACGTGGAAGAAGGTGTTGTTTGGACATGACATAACGGTGATCACAGATCATAAAGCCCTCCAATTTATTATGATGACAGACTTAGCAAGTGACCGCATCACCAGATGGGCTCTGTTCTTACAACAATTTAACCCAACTGTTGTGCATAGACCTGGAAAATTAAATCAGTTAGCGGATGTGTTGAGCAGAAACCCTTGTGAGGAGGTTATTGTCAACCATATTAATCTAATTCAAGAGGATCAGGGAACTCTAGAAAAGTTGAAGATGTTAGCGCAAACTCGGAAGAGATATGCACCTTTGCGAAGAATTTACCGTTTTTTGACACGCAGAATGGACAACGCCGATCCAGATTTTAGAAGAACGGAGATAGAAGCTAGAAAATATCACATTATGGGAGGTGTTATATGCCAATATATCGATCAGGATCATACTAAACTTAGAGTTGTGATTCCACCCATGCTTGTCAAACCGGTTATTTGGATGATACACCGAACCGCAGCTCATGTAGGTATAGACAAGACTTTGGCTCTTGCTCAAGAAACTTTCGTTTGGAGACAAATGGGACAAACGATCCGCGACGTCATAAAGACCTGTGACAGTTTTCAGCGAAGCAAATATTCATCTAAGTTAATGAAGGAAGTTCCTAGATCAATATTACCTAGTAAGCCGAGAGAACTTTTCGCTACGGACATTTTCGGTCCGATTCCTCGTTCGACGAAAGGAAACCAGTTTGTTTTGGTGACAGTAGACGTATTTTCTAAATACGTATCTCTATGTCCCATCCAGAAAGCTACATCCAAGTACGTGATCAACAGATTAGAGAAAACAGTTATTCCAAGTATGGGGAAACCTGAAATTTTATTGAGTGACCATGTATCACAATTCACCAGTATGGAATTTTCTACTGCTATGGAACGTTTGGGAATAAGGCATGTATTTAATTCTGTGCGGTATCCAGAGGGAAATCCAGCCGAAAGAATTATGCCGGAAATTATTAAAATGTGTCGCTTATATGTGTCAAGACAACACCATAGATGGATGGAAGTGATACCCATCATTAGTCAATGTTTGAATTCCACCATACATGAAAGCACAGGACAGATTCCGTCCATGCTTCATCATGGGTTGAAACCTGATAGACCATGGGACCGAATCGTGAAGGCACCAGTAGATCCTGAACCTACACAAGAAAGAAGAGTCGAGATGGCAGGAGAAAGACTCAGAAGACAGGCGGAGAAGAGAGCCAGGAGACACGCAGGAAGGAGGTTTCACGAGCCATTTCAAGAAAATGACGAGGTGCTGATTAGGAAGCCAGTCACATCGAAACTTCAACTGAAGATCTACCATAAATTTGCGCCATTGTACGCTGGTCCATTCCGAATTGATGAAACATACCGAAATAACAGCTACAAGATTGTCAGAATGGATACTAATGAAGTTGTGGGGACTTTTAACGCAGCTAGCATTAGAAAGTATCATTATGCTGAATAAGAGGATTGTAGAGCTATCGTGTACATATGTTGTGTATAGAATGCCTGAGAGTGTATATTTTTTTTCTCAAGCCTGATAAAAAAAGGAGATGTACAGGAGAGATGTACCCGATACCTAGTTGAGGCTATCGGCTACGCCAGCTGACATTGAGCCGTAGTTGAGATTTATGGGAAAAGTTGTAAAGATAGCGCTCAAATCGAGTCGAGAGGAATGTTAGGAAATGACGTAGAAGGCCGAGGATGAAGATGGCACTGCCAGTCAGGTAGATGGAATTATGGGAGGAATATTGAAGTTTTATTAAGATCTATATGGAAGTATATTTAATCATCTCAGAAGAGAAGAAATGTCATGCAATATATATGGTGATAACTTGAAGAAAGGCAGATAATCCTTTAAGTTATTGTATAACTTAATAGCCGAGATGATGGTGGTCGAGATTATACTTGTGACGCATGACCACAAAAGGTGGGGGAGCATCACGTGACAGCGCCGGGGTAGGAGCTCCTCAACGCAGTCTAGAGACATCAGTCGAGTTCAGTCAGCAGGGCTGAGTAGACCACATGCGCAGAGAGTACGGCAAGTTGAGCGGTGCACAGCACTTGTTGCGTGGCGTGAAAGCGACAGTATTACTTCACCAAGCGGAGAGCAGAAAGTAGGTCAGTGAGTCAAGGCAAGCAACGCACGGTAGACGGCGCGAGGACCGGTTACGAGGCAAGCTGTACGGGCCGTGTATGCAGGAGAAGTGCCGGGGTTAGAACGGCATTATAATACGAAATTGAGAACTTTATTTCGAGCTGCATTTTGTAACGCAGAACAGTACAGCGAAGCGGCATGGCGAGGCCGGCATTAAGCGTAGATCATTCTGGAACAGTACAGTAGAGCAGAGCGTGCTGTTTCCGACTTTTATACGCAGGCAATATTAAAGAAGCTGAACTTCATTTCAACATTCAGTTACAACATTGAGTTGGGACTTGTATTCAGTAATCGAATTGTGCAGGCAGATAGTTATAATATACTGCAATTGTGAACTTCAAATGAACTTAGATATTCAAATGACATTACGACTATGCATTTCATAACGGATCATGTCGAGCGACCATGGGGTCAAGCTAGCATTAACGCTTTTAAGCAAACGAAATGTTACGAATATATGCACTTATGAACATTGGCACGTGCATTAATACAATTCCTTTTCATGAATTATTATAAAATATCGAGTACGAATACAGCTACAGGGTGTTTCAAAAACTTATACACTCTCATAAATAAAATTTATTTTCTGCAAGTGAGACTTAACCGCTGTGGAGATTGAACTTTTAACAAGCAAACCGAACATTGTATGGGACAGTGGCGTAACATAGAAGAAGAATATGGGGTACGCTGCTTTTATGAACTTTTGGACAGTATCCGCTATGGATAACATGCAGTTCATCATGTCGGAGTAAACGAAGACAGAGACGCGATGGCACCACAGAGCGATGGATTCGGTTCCTGAAGAAGAGGAGGTCTAACAGCTGATTCACTTGGGATATGAAGGCGATCGTTATTGCGTGGGTGATACGAGATTTACGTCGATCTTTCGAGAAATTTATTACACACGAGGATAATCGACGATCTTTGAAATATATTAACAGCTGATATGAGAAGGTACTGTAAGAGTTATGACTTTCTGATATGATTTTTCCATGAACACTGGGCATACTTGTATATATTTTTCTAGTAGGAGTTCTACGATTATTTAGACATGGCTTAGACATTATTTGCTCCAAATTTTGCTAGAATATGGCGTTACCATATGATATGGCAGGCACCATTATACGAAATTTTCACCATTGGTTGGCTTTATTAAGCAGATGTTTGGTCTTTTAGACATTTTCCAGTAAGGATAGTTTTCTTGGATAGTTAATTTATTGTGGCGAGTATTTCGAACTCGTGATCTGCAATTGGATTATTTAAATTACTTCGTCAGTTCATTACATACTAGCGAGTGTGTATTATTCATCAGTAGGGATTTTTACATTGGATTGTTTGGAGATATTAAGATGTTATTCACTCAAGTGAATGAATATCGCTTTTATGTGACAACTAGAGACTTGTTAATTCCAATCTGGTACATTCACTCATTAGACGACGAGATGGGGCCTTTCGCTTTAGGCGATTGCGTGGTGGTGCACATCATTACCCATCGTTCAGGGCATTATCATGATAGACAACGGGGCAAGGCCTTTCGTATTTATACGATTGCGTGGTGGTACTCATCTCACTTGCCATTGAGGAACTCATTTTTATCATCCGAGTGTACTTGAGATCGTAAGAGGATCAAACAAGAAACTACTAGTCACATATCAGTCGAATTCTGTTAAATAAATTAGAAATAAATGTCAGCAGGGTTACATTTTGTAATTCTTGTTTGCCAATCCAATATTTTGTTGCTATACTCATTTGAGAGTACTTTCATTTAACAGCTGATACAGTTGATGCTTTTGATAATTTTTATGATTGAGTTTGATACCTTTGAGAAGGATTTAAAGTAATTGAATCTTGTAAGATGAATCATTAATGGTCAGATTTATTTTGAGGCAGATCAGTATTGCATATTTTGATGTGAGAGATTATAGCACATTGGTGTTTTCCTGTGAAGTGAATTATGAGAATTTTAAGAGAATTTATGCTATTTGAAAGCAGATCTTGAATTTTATTTCGATTACTAAGGTAATATTTTTCCTAATTGTTTAAGAAGTTGTCTAGATGTGATCAGATTAATTACAGTTATTGCAGATTGTGTGCGTTGATAATTTGAAGCCAGTTATATATTTTTTGTAGATCATGCAACGTGGTTAAGTGAAGTTTGTGATAGGCATTTTGTGGAAGTTGCCAAGTGGAAGTTGCAATATTGCTAATGTATTTTGAGGCAGACATGAGGTTGTCGAACCCAGTCGAGCATAATTTTGAGATTCATGCTGTGCGCTGAATATTTATGATGTTACGTGGAATAATTGTGGTATTCAAATATGGTATTTGATAAAGTGAGAGTAGATGATGAAGTTTTGGATAGTGAGATCCAACGTGATTTTGTGATGGCAATAATATTTTTTGGCATGATAATTGAATACGAGATATAACTTGGAAGTGATAAAACTGTAAGACAACGTTCTATAACCCATATTAAACAATTTGTTAGGAAATTAAACAAATAAATAATGTTGATAATACAAGATTTTCTGATAATAATATTTATTGAAATAATAATCTGAAATTTAAGCATATTAATGATCTGACCTAATGAAATAAAAATCAGAATGACTAGATGAAATAATAAAAATCTAAATAACCAGATGAATAAAATTTAAATAAATTGATAAATTAAATTTTGGAATAAACCAATGAATTAAATAAATGGATGAATTAAAGATTGAATAAATAAGCTGATTTAAATTAATTAATAGATGATCAATTAGATGATGAATAACTGAATTAGAAGGTGATAATTAATTAAAGAAGCTGATGATTAATAAATTTAAATGGATTTAAATAAATTTATTTGAGAGATATGATTTGAATGATTTGAAGAATTGCAACTTGTGTTGATGAATTAAACAATTTATATTGATGATTTAACGTAATTTAATCTGAAGGAGATGATGAAGTGAGAGTGTGTGAATAATTAGAGAGCATAAAGAATTGATGATTATAATATTCATTTAAATGATTTGATGATAATGAATTAATTATTCTGACATGAATATATTGAATTTTGAAATGAGAACTAATGTGAGAAATATTTAATTTTGATGATGATGATGATTATAACCAATGAGTAGTGGATTTTCTGTGATTCACAAACAAGCAATTATTAATGACAGTGTAAATAGTGTAAATTACTTATTCGATGTTTAGGAGCATTTTACTAACATATTCAGTATTTGAATAATGCCATGCAAGCCATAAATTATGTGATATTTAAATATGTGATTAGAATATATGTGTTTAGACAGATTAATTTATATTTTACATCCACATTCATGATGTTAATTTAAAAGAGGAGTTAGGTCTCAGTTATCACGAATGTCAGTGACGCAAAGACATAGTGCTACGGTGATCCTGAGAACCCAAGAGAACTTTAGAAATTTTTCCTATTTTATGTGGATTAAATACATTTTGAGTAGAATAGAGATGGTTCGATTTTCTGGACAATGACAATTTAACGTTGGCATTCGACCATGCTCTCAGGTAGGATGAGTGTTTAATATGTCTGTCTGAATATCAAAGTTGAATAAATTTCATTTTATCTTAGTTGTGATCTGATGATGATGTGATTTTCCTATTTCTTTCCTTGTCTTAATTAAGGCTTAACCAGGAAGGATGTGGTTTGCTAGGGATTCAGTTGATGGCGCCCATTTATATTTGCATTTTTTAAAATTAAATTTAAGCCCGTAACGACCCTGGAGATACTTTATCTCGTGTTACCCTCTGCTTTTGTGATATTTCAACTGAATTTCCGACACATTCCTTATTTGACTTCATGTTCATTTAACTCCGCTCTATCCTGGAAATCCAGGAATGCGATGTAATAGCAGATGGGTCATCGCATCCCCAGGACGAACGGGTACAATAGAGACCATTCGTTTGAGCCATTGCACAACGTTCTATCATGATTAGTTTTGGGAATATCGCCTACTTTCAAAACCAATTCATTTTTTTTATATATAACGAGTCATCCATAGGAAAGAGGGCGTCACCCCGAGTCCTACGACACCTCATATGTCAAATTCCGACCATGGGTTTGCGAGATATTAGTTATTTTAGACTATATATATTGCGGGTGGCCTATTCAGTTGCCTCTGGTCTAGAAGTCCCACGGCTCCCCTTCTTAAGTAACAATGCAAAATACAATAACCAGTGAAAAAATACAGTGAACAGTCACAAATGTTAAAGAAAGTATTATATGCGAACGAGTTACCGAAGTTTGTTAGGAATAATGTATACCGCGTCGCGACCGAGAGTAACGCGAGAACGAAGGGTCGACGAAACGTGCACGAAGGTAATAATAATAATAATACTAATAATGAGTGAGCAATACTCACGTTATAAGCCGTGGGAGGGTATAGTTCCGGTACTCTGCGTGTGAGTAGATATCACAGAAGCAAGCACAGTATAGAGGCAATCAGTACGGACAGTGCTAAGCACTTAATTAAGATAATTAATGTGAGGCAAGGTAGACATCGAGTTGATGAAGGTCGAATATTTATTGAGAACATTGTTAATATGATTGTAGCAACATCAAGTAAAAATGAACTTAAATGCAGTCTTCGCGAAGGTTGACCCACTCGCCATAGAACAATTGTATACCTAACCAGGCAACCCGAGCTAAATTGTATGACGTTAACATCGCAAGGGAAAGGGATAGCTGCATATCGCTGAAGCAGGCTAAAGAAGGAGTCCTTCGGGATAGAGATCAAGATAGACTTTCACTGGAGGAGAACGAGTCTTACCAGGGATCTTCGCATAGCAGCGAATACTCGATTCTATCGCCGAGGGGAAAATCACCTGCAAATCGTGAGATCAGGCAGGAGTATGTAGATGTGTGTAAAGCATATTTTTAAGTTTCAACAGTGTAATATTCAAGTGTCGTGTGAAAGATAACATTTTGGTGTTTAAGTGTAATCATAAAGTGTAATAAGTGAATGTTATAAGGCTTCCACTATGAATACTCAAGAAGCAAAGTGTATTGAAATTTTAAGTTGTAATAATTCAAATGTGAGGAGAATGAGAATCTAAGCACCTCATGATGGGCGAAAGGCTTTACCACTGGGTTCATCCACTAGAAGAACCAAATGAGTAAGTAATGCAAATTTCCATTATGTAAATGTGGAGCCTCAATGCATCAATGTATAAATGAAATGTATGTGAGTGTAAAAGGGTAACTCGGGGTTAAAGAAATGTTGTAACCATGTAATTAAAGTCAGAGTAGGGACGGGACCGGCAAAAATAGAAGTCTGATTGCCAAATTTAAAAAAAGAAAAGAATTTGTTAAAATGGGTCAGTTGAAAGAAATTGTGATGTTTAAAATTTTATGTTAACAAGAGACCAAAGGCTGTTTAAAGGAGATCATGATTAACGAATTTTTTTTTAGTAAAAGTTGATGATTGCCGCTGTGATTAAGCCGTTACATAGTAGAAGCCAGATATTGTATTAAAATGGAAAGGATGGTTCAGAGCACGACTAATTAGGGGATGGTTAATTGTGTCAGGGTATTCGTCAAGAGAGAGTAGGCATGCCCTAGGTAATGTGCCTCACGCTGTTGTCATACAGGTGAATGAAAATTGTGCTAATGAGTACCAAGATTAGTGTGCCTGTGAGCATCCTGCAGTCAGATGTTATAGCATCCCGATGGAGTTCTGACCAGTCGGGGACTGCGGTTCATATCCCAGCCCCGAAGTTGTCAGCGTTGTATTTCGCTTCCTTGTGAGAGAAGCATGTATGGTTTTCCACTAAATGGAATGTAACCCGGCTCTTAACATTCCCAAGGTGTGTCCATGACTCGAGAACCCGAACCTTTTATGAAGGAGTAAAACCCGATCATTGGGCTAAGGGATTAAAGACAAAATAATTAAGTCAGGAATAAATATGTGAAAACCTTTCGTATAATCTATATGTAATTATGCAAATGTTGGGGGGAACATTGTCCTCGCTAATTGGTCACACATTAAAGTTGTAACAGAACTCGGGTCGTGAAAGAGACAGAGTTCGCCAGAGCGAGAAGGAAAGATTTCTATTGAAGAACAGCCATTTCCATGTAGGAGGGGTTAGCCACCATGAATTGTTGACAGACAGTCGGAGGGTTCGACTGAATATTGACCACATTGGACCCATTCTAAGGTATTAGGAATTAAAATTACATGTTTATGAAGCATAGTATGATTCGAGATACGATGTTAAAAATGATGACAATCAATTGTATATTGAACAGGGATTATATCTCCCGAAAAATATTTTGGAATATGTTGAAATTAGCCATGGACAACGACGCAACACTTCAGCTGTTGGAAACGTGGTTTGTGTCGGTCCTAGTCTAGATACGCGATACGGGTAGCCTAATACGATAGTAAGTTGATCACAGGGGATGTAATTTTGCCCCCGGTAGAAATTGATGACTTGATGAATAGCGGACTCCATAAATATTTAATCTTATGATGGTGGAGGAGAGAAAATATGATTCTGAATCCCAGTGTGTGTGTGTGTGTGTGTGAGAGAGAGAGAGAGAGAGAGAGAGAGAGAGAGAGAGAGAGAGAGAGAGAAAGTGAATTAAATTGAGAGAATTAATTGAGTTAAAGTTAAAGGTATAAGATAAGGTAGATGGATTTAATGAAAATATTGCAAGAAATTCAAATGGATTAATGAAATGAATATCAAAGGAATTTAATTGTGAGCAGCTAAAGAATGATTGACGAACCTTCGCGATTTGATGAATTAGTGATTTAATTTGAATTAAGATGTGATTGAAGTCTAAATATTGAGGTACAGTTGTGAGGAATTCTGTTGTTGAATACAGTAAAATATGTTAAAGTGAGACTAGAGAGATAGGGATGGATTTGATTTTTATAATAATAATAATAATAATAATAATAATATTTTTTAAGTGTTGATTTTTATGTTGATTTGTGTTGTACAGTAAATGTAATCCCTTTATTGCCATGCTTATCTAGTAAATATTTTAGTCTAGCAGAGTTGTTATGTTGTTTTATTGTAGATTGTCATACGTAAACGCTCATATCAGGGATATATGTGTTGTACTGTGGGATTGGACGCACTACGCCCCAAACCGTCGAGCTAGCCATGTACAACCATGTAATCTCCATCTTTCGAATGGGTACATTACATCGATTTTGGAGATATTTTGGCTAAATTTCAGATCTATGGTGTTCAAATCTTCCAGATTTTTGATAAGTGCCAGGAAAAGAAAATTGATACTCATCCAGCCGCAAATATTATAACGTACATTTTTATACCGTTCATTATTAGTTTATTTTTATTATTACTACGATATTTTCCAGAATTATGAGTCCCAGTCAGAGACTAAGCCTAAATATTCAAGTTATGATCTTTATGGTTACTTTTTTTTTTTTAAATCGTATGGTGATACAATACAGAATACAAATAAGACAAAATTAAACTTTAAAGTCCTTCCTTTTCAACCATTCGGTTAGACTAGGTGTGAGATCAAACAAGTCGTCAGGAATTCCAGGGTATGAATGAAGAGGACAGCGTAGGACCAGGTGTTCAATCGTCTGTTCTTCTAAGTTACATTCACACATTGGTGAACTGATCCAGCCCCACTTGTACCTGAAATAATTACAACACCCATGTCCAGTCCTCAACCTGTTGATACGGCACCAGAGGTTCCTTGGTAGGTCAAAACCATTTGGCTTCTTTGTGGGATCAAGATGGTGGACACTTGTTCCCAATGTTTTTGTTGACCACTCATGCTTCCAGTTTTCCTTTATGTCAAATCCATCCGCGATGAGTTGCCTTGCAGTGACACTTGCCGGTCTTCTGGATTGCAATCGTTGTTGTGACGGATGGCAGAATTCCTGATGCAGTGGCAAAGAGGGTGATGCAAAGATTTTCTTAGCCTCCCTCAGTAGAGCTTGCTTCCGCCTTAAGTGAGGTGGAGGGATGTGGCTCAGCACGGGTAACCAGTGACATGGAGTTGATTTGATGGTACCAGTAATGCAACGCATTGTATCGTTCAGTTTCGTGTCTATCTTCTTCACATGTACGCTTTCCAACCAGACAGGCGCACAGTACTCAGCAGCTGAGTAAACAAGACTGATGCCAGTTAAACGTAGACAGTCAGCAGAGGCTCCCCAGGAGGTACCACTGACCTTATGCAGTATGTTGTTTCTTGCGGCGACTTTGTGAGAGAGCTTGGTGATGTGCTCTTTGTAGCTCAGGGTTCTATCTAAAGTGACTCCGAGATATTTTGGGAAAGGATTGTACCTCAGCTCTTGTCCATTGAACAGGACTCTAGGTTTGTAGTTTGCGACACGATTCGCTAGATGGAAACAAGAGACTTCAGTTTTTGTTGTGCTTGGGATCAATCTCCAGGTTTTAAAGAAAGTTGACATCTTCTCCAGGTCCTCCGTAATGATTTGTTCGCCATCTTCAAAGTTATTGCTCTGAGCTACCAGCGCGATATCATCAGCATAGATGAACTTACTTGATGTTGTAGTTGGTAAATCATGGATGTACAAATTGAATAGCAGTGGGGCTAAAACAGATCCCTGTGGTAGGCCGTTATTTAGTTTTCGTTTGCGGCTTTTAGTGTTTCCTAGGAACACTTCAAATTGCCTTTCACTAAGCATGCTAGATATTAGATCCACAATTTCTCGGCTTGGTACAACTTGCAATAGTTTTTAGATCAGTCCTTGTCGCCAAACAGTATCATACGCAGCTGTCAAGTCGATGAAAACAGCTGTTGATTTCCGTTTACCTTGAAAACCTGCTTCAATGTGTGTAGTTAGGGCAAGAACTTGATCAGTGCAGCTGCGTCCGTGTCTGAAGCCAGCTTGTTCAGGAGGGATAACAGCCTCAATGAGCGGTGCTATTCTGGTTAGAAGGATTCGTTCAAAAAGTTTTAATATGCAACTGAGCAGTGCTATTGGACGATAGCTTTCGGGGCTGTCTTTAGGTTTGCCAGGTTTGAGAATGGCTATAACATTTGACAGTTTGAATTGTCTGGGCAGTCTGTTCTCTTTGAGAATGTAAGTGAAGAGAGAAGTGAGCCAGCATATACAATACGGACCCATGTTCTTAATGAACTCATTATAGATCTTGTCGGGACCAGCAGCCTTGCCGATTTTCAGTTGTTTGATTGCACTTTCTACTTCCGCTGTGGAGAAGGGATTGGAAAGCGGTTCGTTTCTTGGGGCACTGTGCTTGAGGTTAGAGAGGTTACATTTTACCACTCTGGTATGATTCTTGTCTCTCTTTGCCCTTGAGAGGTCTACGATCCTGTTGGCAATAATGTCAGGACTCAGTTTAGTATGCGGCTTTTTGGGGTGTTGCTTGCCAGTTAGCCCATTCAAGACTCGCCAGGCTTTCCTACTTGACTTTGCGAAGTTCATTTCTTCGAGTGTTGCTTCCCATTTCTCTCGTCTATTCTTGTTTAAAGAGTGGAGTAGCTGTGAACCCACTGTTTGATTTCCAGAACTTTGGTATTCTTGGTATAAAGCCTCACTTTCATCATTCCAGCCAGGCACATATTGCTTTCTGTAACCCCTAGGAATGTTTGACTTAGCAGCTTTGATAACTAGTTTCACAAATTCATCGTAGTTGTTTGGTGTCGGCTGTAGATTCTCCGCAACTAAGCTGGAGTCAAGGTCTTTTGAGAATCCATCCCAATTAGCTCGTCGAAAGTTCCATCTGGGTAAGGGCATTGAGTTTACAAGGGGAATTTTCAAACCAATTTCCACCATAACAGGTCGATGTTGACTGTTTGGGAAGTTGGATAGAACAGTACGAGTGGTGTTGAGTGGTTGGTCTAACTGATCTTTAGACACGAATGTCAAGTCTGGGTTGTAATCCTTATCCCAGCGTGCAGAGTGGAAGGTTCCCTTGTCTTTTACATCAAAGACCAGGTGCATATTTGTAGTTTCTGCCCACTGAACTAGTTTCTCCCCATTCACATCCACGGTGTCATACTGATGATCGGATATATATTTGATTTTACAAAACTCGAATATTAAAAATACTTCAACTTTTAATTTCACCTTAAGTTGTAGTGAAATAATTTAGTCATTAAATGCCTGCCTCCGATTCAGACGGCATTACGAAGTTAAGTTAAGTCGCAAGTGTCATTTTCAAAGGAAGCCTGTCAGTTCGTGCCTATTACAATTCACAGGATACAAATTAAATAAATTTAAAAAAAACTGAAAGTTCATTCGTTACCACAGCAATTCAGCGAAGCGCTCTAATACAAAAGTATACACTGCACTGGAATTCCTTGGCAAGCCAACCAATATTTAACAATGGCCATTATTTAAATTTCAAGGTTCAACACATTCTGTGAATAATTAATTTAGCTAATCATATTTTTAACACACACATAAATGACTAAATATCCATTTACAAGACTGTGGATGATCCACACAGCGAGAAAGATACACTAATATTTCATAGTCCGTTCTTCACTTTAAGTACATTTCGTCGAATAATCATCTCCTCTGTATTATATTCGTCAATATCATGGTTTCATTTTTATTCACTGCATAATCTTATTAAGCCAACGGCCTAGCCGTGTTGAAACACCGGATCCCATGAGAACTCCGCAGTTAAGCAACATTGGGCGCAGTCAGAACTTGGATGGTATGCTGGTTCTAGGCACTGCGCGCTGTTGGCCAACATAAGGAGGAGCGGAAAGGACCTGGCCACCCTACCGCAAGTAAACTCCGGCTGGGGGTAGCCTCTTTGGAGGGTCGGACCTGCCTTCAGGCAGAATACCAATTAATTTTTTTAAAATCTTATTAACACGAATCAACCTTAATTTAAACAATTCTCTCAACTAGTGAATCTCAATTAATTGTGATAGATAATATCAGAATAATCTCACAATCCTCCATTCTGCTATATGAGTAAGCTATCATCTGACTTTAATACCAAAATATTAACTAAGTGTCATGGCGCAGAGTGAGTAACACGACTAAGGATCGGCTCGTGGAAATTGTGTACTTGGCAGGTGTAAACGCAGTGTAGAGAGGAAAAAGAAGTATAGTGTGAATCAATTCAGTATATTAGTTTTAGCTAGTGAGATTATTTCACACTCATCATCCTTTAATTTACAAAAATCGTAAAAACTAAAAAGTGAAATGTCTTCTAAGAAGAGCAAGCAGCAGCAACAGCAACAGCAGAAGCATCAGACAGGTAACGACAGTTCCAGTTCTACCAACTCCATAGAGGAAGTAGTACGGCGTGTGATGGAGGATTCCTTGCAGTCAAAATCATTTGTGGACCTAATTGTAAGTACTGTAGTGGATAAGATCACGGAATGTGTATTAAGGAAACTTGAGGAAACGATCCAATTCAACGTGAATCTTTGTGAGGACCTCAAAATTCAGTTAAAGAAACGGGATAAAGAGATCGAAGATCTCAAATCGGAAAGCAACTCCAAACACGATGAACTGGAGCAATACCAAAGGAGGCAAAATCTCCGTATCTTCGGTGTGCCAGAGCATCCTAATGAGGACACAGATAATTTAGTGCTGAAAGTAGCCGGAGACATTAAGGCAAACATCGCTCTTGCGGACATAGACAGAAGCCATAGGTTAGGCCCCAAGATTGGGACCAAACCCAGGCCAATCATAGTAAAATTGGCGACGTATCGTGCTAGGCATGAATTGTTTAAAAACAAGAAACAGCTCAAAGGTACCCCGGTGACAATCAGGGAAGATCTCACAGCCACAAGACTAGCGATTTTGAAGGCGGGAAATTCAAGATTTCAGCAATCCAACGTATGGACTTACGATGGCGTAATTTACGTGAAGAAAACAGATGGCAGCAAGCACCGTGTTACAAAGATGTGTGAGTTACCCAAAGCGTAAAGTAAGGCCACTTAACATATAGCAATAGATTGTTTTAGTAAGCAAAAGTTGGTACACCCTCTAAGATAACCCACACCACAATCTGTCTGTGTCTCTCCCGCATAACTGTTCATTGCATACCTCCCCTGCCGTGTTGCTGGTGCTATTTCAAACTGACCTTTCACTTTCCTCCCCTCAACAGCTGAATTCCACTCCACCCCTCCCTCCAAGATATCTCACAATAACTTGACCGCTAACACTTAACACTTTTCCTCATTCAATTGTATGAACACTTCTGAGGAAACATCCAATACAGTAATTAGTATACCTTACTAACAGATCTCAACAGCTGACTAATTGTAAATATCCTGTTCCTGTCAAATATTTCTGTGTATGACTTTATTTAATGATGACTTTGTAAGATATCAAATTCATACAGAAGTAGGTAGAGGTATTGATCAATGTGTGTCTCAAATACTTCAATTTAAGAAGGTAAATAACTTAAGCATATTTCACACAAATATTAGAAGTCTATCTAAAAATAAAATAAATTTAGATGCCGAGTTAGAAGCATATAACCATATATTTGATGTCGTTATACTCACAGAAACTTGGAAATTAGGTAACTTTAATATATGCAAGCATTCCAACTATAAAACATACTATAACGAAGGATGCTTTAATAAATGTGATGGAGTTGTTTTTATGGTGAAGAATTCTATTGACCACGAGGTAGAAACTGTGAATTACAATGATTTCAATCTCCTTAGGCTCAAAATAAATTATGGGAACAATAGAATTGCATTGACAGGCATATACCGTTCGTCAAAATACAATAAACAACTATTTATTAATAATCTCCATGATTATGTCCAGCAAAAATGTACACTAGAAACCGAGGTGATTCTAGGCGACACTAACATAGATCTATTTGATGAGTACGACTCGAATGAATATTTAAACTTACTGCATGAGCATAATTTTAGATCGTTGATATATGGCACCACTAGAGAAACTTCAACGAGCAAAACCTGTATTGATCATGCACTTATTCGTAGCGGTATTTCTAATGATAACATCTTACCCATTATATCACAGAGCAGACTTACAGATCACTATCCTATATTAGTTAGTATAAATCTTGAAAATGGCCGTGACTTAGAAGCAGCTCAGTGTAACATACGTGAACATAGATTTAAGTTAGATAGTGAGATGCTTAAAAATAAATTGAGCAATATTAATTGGGATACAGTATTAGGGAACAACCACTTAGATTCTAAA